>CM057458.1:1145432500-1150432500 GCA_016271365.2 Neoceratodus forsteri | reverse complement strand
CAGAACATCCCAATCAATGTTCTACAGGTTCAGATCACCTACCACTACTACTAGCCCTTTGCTTGCTCTCTTTCAAGTTCTTCCCTGAGTTCTATGTCCCTTTCTTCCCCTTGCCCTGAAAATCTATAGATCACTCCCAAGGGCAATTTCTTGACTGAGACTGCCATGAGTTACACTCACAATGACTCTGTCTCCCCCTTACATTCCCATATACATCCATCTTTCAACATGGTAATGCCCTCCTTGACAAAAAGGGCAACTCCTCCCACTCTACCTGTTCCTCTATTTCCTTCTGAACAGTGAGTACACAGAGACTGTCAGTTCCCAGTCAGTATTTTCTGATGCCTCATTTCTGGGATGGCCACAAGGCCAGCCTTGGGGTCTGCCATCAGCACTGGGAGCTCACTGATTTTGTTACCTTGGCTCCTGGCATTGAGGCATATCTCCCTTCCATCTGACCCCTGATCCTATTTGCTACTACCCTTGTGCTTTCCTTGTTCTCTCATCCCCTTATCGGTCTCTGTATGCTCTGTGTTCCCTTTCCCTAATGTCCTCTCCCGAGTCCAGTAAGGGCCACAGCTCTCTATGTACCAGCTGTACTGCTACAAGCCCCAAGATGTGGGGAGTACTAGTTAGGATCCCTTTCCTCTCATCTGCCATCATGGTTTCCTTAGACCCAGTCTCCCTTACAGTTAGTTTAAACTTCTGATAGGTATGTCAAACATCTGCTCCAGTGCACAGGCCCCCTCCTGTCTGATGAAGTCCTTCACCTTTGAAGAATCTCCTGTCCTAGAAATTCCCCCAATCACCCAGAAAGTGATACACATTTTCTTGATACCATACCTTAAGTCATCAGTTAAACTCCTCTATCACATCACTCCTACTCCTATTCTGCTTCCCCTCCCTTCCTCACACAAGAAGGGCTTAGGAGAAGTCCAGGGAAGCTCAGTACATCTCCATTCTGTCTCCCAGTCTGCAGAAGTTCTGCTTCATCTTCTTCTTGATATTACAAAACCTACCTGTACAAATTAATAACTCTAAGTGAGTTAATTGGCTACAGCAAATAAACAGAAAATGGCAATGTGCTTAACTACCACAGAAGGAAAGCTGCTATTAGAATGGAACCAGTGTCATATGTTCAAATTAATCACTCTTGTATACACTAATAGGAACTATGTATGCATTAAATGTCTTCAGAATATTGAACTAAAAAAGCAGATTGCGGAATTTAATTCTAGATTGGAGGCTATAGAAATCAGTCAACACCAAATGGCACAAAGATTTCAAACTACATCAGGGAACTCCAATAATAATGAGAAAGAACATAATTTGAGTCCAAAACAGGCAACAAACCCCAAAAAGGGCAAAAAAGGCAAAAAACTAAAACATTCAACAACCACTCATGAAAACAAAAAGGGAAATGAAAAAAGGTAAATAATACTAGACTTGAAGGAACCAGTCAGGAAAACAACAGTAGAAAAAGAAATAGAGAGGAAGTAATAAATGAAGAGTCTGATGAAGACTGGTATGAAATCCAGTACTGCAAGGTGGCTAAAAGAGGTGGTTAAACCACTCAGTTTCAACTTCCAGTAACAAATCATTTTGATGCCCTTCTAACAATAGATATAAACCAGAATAACCAACTGACAGACGCTAACAAAATCCAGGAAGCACAAAAGAATAAAAACATAAATAAAATACAGAATGACCAGTCACTAAAAGAAAAAGGGGCAACTGGTATAGCAAATAGCACTTATTCAAGTCCACCACTAATAGATTTTGAAATGGCTGTATCCAATATAATGGAGATGAATCTGACTAACATAGAGCAAGATATGTTGGTACTGGAGGATTCTATGATATAGAACTTAGACAGGGTACTATGTAATCTAAATAAAGCTAAATGGACAATTTCTAGTTTCAAGGGAGCAAAAAGAAACAATATCACTAACATGCTGGGAGATAGCCTAAAAAAACACTACAACCAAGCCATTAGTCATAATACATGCAGGAGCCAAAAACATCTTTAGGGATCCAGTAATGAAAATAAAACAGGATATTGTAGCACTTACGCACGAGCTAATAGAAAATGGTTGTACACATGTACTATCAGAAATATTACCCATCCCAAGAGCAGCACCAGGTCAGGTAAAAAAAAACCTAAGATGGTGAATAATTGGTTAAGGGCTTGGTGTCTTCATTCAGGAAATTGGTTGCATATACCATTGGGAAGAATTTGAAGATAGATTTGACCTATACTGTGAGGACGGATTACATCTTAGCAGAAAGGGAACTGTAAAACTGGGAGACCACATTACAGCCGGTATAGACAGATATTAAACTACTAAAGGGGAGATTATCTGTCAACTACATACAAAACTGCATGTCTCAATAAAGTCACTAAAATACCTAATGATACTCATAAGACAAAAAGATTTAGCAAAAATAATGTACAAAAAGAGGTAATAAAAATTTGTCTGATTAATGCCAGAATTTTAAGAAGCAAAATTGAGGAATTATATCAACTATCAGTGGTGCAAGATATAGACATCTGTGGTGTCAATGAGACATTGCTCTCAAGTGATGACTAGAATACTAATATACCTGGATATCAAAATATATACAAAAATCGTACAGACAAGACTGGTGGTGGAGTTCCCTTGTATATAAGAAATAGTACTACACTCATCAAACTTAAGATTACTAATGTGCCTAATAATGAGACCATATGGGCACAGCTAAAAATCACAAACAGGATTCTGAATATTGGACTAATTTACTGCACCCCCCCCCCCCCCCCCAGTCTTGAACTGTCACAAAACATTGCGCTGTTGACTGAAATTGATGAAAGAAATATAACTGGTGAACAAATAACCATGGGTGACTTTAACCTCCCAAAAATACAATGGAAGGACAACATAGGTACACATTTTGTGGAAAATCAACTAATAGACACCATGGTGTCTCCTAACTTGGGACAATTAATTAATGAATCTATTAGAGGTAAAAATATATTTGACCTGGTCTTTTCTATTAATCCCTCATTAATTAAAAATATAAAAATACTCCCTCCCTTGGCTGATAGCGACCATAATATAGTCTTTTAGGAATATATGATTATTCATAATATTACCAAAGGTAAGACTATATTATTTGATTACCAAAAAGGCAGATTACATCAGTATGAAAACTTACCTAAACAACTGGAATTGGGAGACTGAATTAAAGGGAAAAAATGTAAAAGACACTTGGGACATAAATAACAAGAACTTGACACATGTATAAGGACCTGGGTACCAACTAAAAGAAAGTATCTTAATGCCTGTAGGGTCCCACCCTGGTGGACACTTAGAATAGCCAAATTAGTGAAGAAAAGAAAAACAAACATTAAAAGAAATACAAAAAAACCCCTGAAAATTGGCAGATATTTACACTAACAGCTAAATCAATTAAAACATGTATTAAAAAGGCAAACAGAGTCATGGAATTGAGACTTGTAACTAAAGTTAAAGACAATAAGAAAACATTCTATATTTATGTGGGATCATTAAAAGAGAAACAACCTAAACTATTGAACCCAATGCAGGGATAATATCAGAAGAAACTCAAATAGCAACAAAGTTAAATAAATATTTTCTTCGTGTTTATGATTCAAAAGATATCATACATGAACAAATTCAACTAGAGGCACTAAACTGCCCAGTGTTTACAACTAAGGATACCACTAATATTATAAAGAATTTAAAAACAAATAGTTCTCTTGGACCTGATGGAATAACAGCCGCTTTTTTAAAAACGCTTGTCCACAAATTAGCTGGACCATTAACCTATATATTCAATACACCAATAAAGGAGGGCATAACAATAGAGGAATGGAAAAGTGCAGTAGTGACACCTATCTTCAAAAGTGGAAACAGGGCAGACATTGGTAATTATAGACCAATTAGTCTCAAGGCTGTTGTTGGAAAAATTATGGAGAAACATCTGCAGAAATGTATACTAAGACATTTGCAAATTACTGGTAATATTGATATAACTCAACACAGTTTTACAGTAGGGTGGTCATGTTTATCAAACCTCATTATTTTCTTTGAACCAGTTAGTGCTGCCCTAGACAAAATGTACCTGTGAATGTAATTTTTCTTGATTACTCCAAGGCCTTTGATAAGGTATCCCATGCAGTGTTAAGAGAACAACTTAAAAAGTTTAACTTACATACCAATACAATTAAATGGATTGAATCATGGTTGGAGAACAGAACCTAATGTGTAACTGTCAAAGGACACTTGTCTGATTGGGGCTTTGTGCAAGCGGTGTGCCACAGGGATCTGTACTGGGTCCTACACTATTGAAAATTGTGATCTCAACACTCAAAACCACTAAAACTGTGTGGACAGGAAAGTATGCTGATGACTGCAAACTTGGTGGTTAGTTAAAACAATAAAAGATGCTGACGGGATACAACAAAACTTAAACATTATTGAACAATGCGCCACCAACAACAAAATGAAATTTAACATTGATAAATGCAAGGTAATGCACATGGGGAAGAAGAACATAATGTATCCTTATAAAATAAATAATATTCTATTAAAAACTGTTACTGAAGAAAAGGATTTAAGAGTACTTATAACTAACGATCTCAACTTTGATAGACATACTATTGAGACTACTAGAAAGTGCCAGAAAATTCTGGGATGTATTTTGGGAAATATCAAGAGTAGGGATAGCAGAGTAATTGTGCCACTGTATACTGCTTTGGTGTGCCCCCATCTGAAGTATTGCGTGCAGTTTTGTGCACCACAACTTAAAAAAAAAAGGTTGAAAAGATCCAGAGAGGAATGACCAAAAAAATTAAACTAACTAAGAATATAGCATACAATGAAAGGCTTCATGCAATTAAACTACATTCTACTGAATCCAACTTGGATAGTGTCTTCCCTTCTAATTTCTTTGATGCCCCCTCTGGTAGTAACCTTTCTGCAACTACTCTTCTCCTACATCCTGCCCCACAATTCTACTTCAAGGAGATCCCAGTGCATGAAGCCAGAACCTATATTCAGAAGGCCATTCACAGTGCAGGCTACAGCGGTGACTCCCTTGACCTGAAGTTGTTAGCTCTTGTCCTTGAAGAAGTCCTTGAACCCCTGACAAAGGTCCTCAACTTATCACTAAGGATGTCCCACTTCCCATCTCGCTGGAAACAGGCAACCATCACACCGGTACACAAAAGTGGAGACAAGTCACGCCTCCAACTACAGACCTATCTCCATCCTCCCTCCATTGTCTAAGGCCCTGGAGCGCATCGCCTCAGACCAACTAGTCAAGTACCTGTAAAAATATGACATCCAGTGTGCTGAGCAACATGGTTTCTGAAAAGGGCACAGTACCACCACTGCACTATTAGAATTCATGGGCTTCATCCATACCACGCTCGATCAAGGAAACTGTGTAGGGGCAGTATTCGTTGACCTTATGAAAGCCTTTGATACTGTGAACCACCCACTCCTACTTAAGCAATTATCAAACATTGGGCTCTCCAATGAAGCGATGCTCTGGTTTTCAAGTTACCTTGGGGAGAGGGTCCAGCGGGTTAGGATTGCCGGTGTCACCCCGGAAGAAAAGCCAGTCCTTTCAGGGATCCCACAGGGGTCCATCCTGGGGCCACTATTCTTCAGCCTCTTCCTCAATGACCTTCCCAGTGTCTGCCATCAGAAAGTACTGCTCTATGCTGACGACACAGTCATGTTCACCAACCACCAAAATGTGAGCTCCTTGAGAAACAATACATCTTGAATTCATGTGCATCAAAGAATGGTTCAAGTCACACAAACTGGTCATGAACTACAGCAAAACAAAGGTTATGACCTTCTGCAACACCAGAAGCGAGTACAAATCCCATGACCTCACCATCCTGAACCAAACAGGGACCTTACTTGAACACGTTCCTGATTTTAGATACCTAGGTGTAAAATTGGACAGCTCACTCTCCTACCATCGGCACATAGATTCTGTCGCCAAAGCCACCAACATCTGTATAGGCCTGCTCTACAGGCACAAACACTGCATGACTCCTGACACTCTCTGGTTGGCTAGCAACAGCTCTGTCACCTCCATCATCGATTATGGGCTAGCAATTTATGGCTCTGCCTCTGCCCTCCACAGAATTACAGTTGCACTCAATAAAGTATGCAGGTTGCTAACTGGGGCTGACCGACTTACACACACTTGTGACCTGTACACTCAGGCAGGATGGCTTCCTCTCATCAGCTGGATACAGTATCAAACCTGCTTCTTAGCCAAAAAAGTCTTCCTCGGGGTCATGCCCCTGGGCATTGAAAAGCTCCTCATGGACCACCACAGCACCCAGTGAACTAGAAGTTCACAACTAACCTTCCTTGTCCCCAGATGCCAGACTACCATGAGCCAGAGGGCCTTTGCTCACAGAGCACCACAGTGGTACAATACTTTCAGCAAAGAAACTCTTACTGCTGCCGCTCTTGGCCCTTTTAAGAGACAACTCTGACTTCATCTCATTTCAACTAGTCATTGTGACTGCCTCGTCTAATCAGGCGCCCACCGCTCACTGCCCTCCACTTCAGTCTTGATAGCTACCTCTCCCTTCTACCTGCTTACCCCCTTGCCCCCTTGCCCCCTCTCCCTTTCCTCCCCTCTGGGCATTTCCTGACTTTTATCCTCCCTCCCCTCCTTTAGAGCTCTTACCCTCACCCTCTACCCTCCGACAATAGCCTTCCAGCCTGCATACCCCCTTCCCTCTCACCTGCAGTGCTTATTTCTAAGATTGCCCTTGACTGGTATGTCATGCTACCTAACATTTGGCACATTTTGAATTACTAGAATGTCCTAAGCCTCAGTCTCTTACTTCTTTTTATTGTGTAACTATGTATTATTATGTTGACCTTTGTATGTATGTATACCCCCCATTCCTTCAATGTGGAACCTTTGTAAACAAGCAGTTCCTGCTCAAAGGTATTTGTAATCATAGATTTCAATAAAATAAAATACAAAAATGACGGGAAATCTTTGCCTTGTATTCAAAACTATGAAAGACAAATACATGATGGAAACTATAGGCCTATGATATAATATGGGTATTACCTCTACTAGGTCGCACAATCAGAAGTTATTAGGGGAGAATAACAGAACTGTAAAGAGAAGTACATTTTTTACTCAAAGAGTTGTTACCATCTGGAATTAATTACCTAAAGAAATTACTGATAGTTCTAACATGAAAACATTTGAGTACAATCTTGATAATTACATGGGTAAAGAAAAATATAAGTTCCACCCATGATTTGTTTGGCAAGTTCACTAAAGGGCCTCAGCTCACTGAACTTGAATCCTACCTATGAACCATTTACATTGACAGGTTCACCAGATCATTGGTACTCAGGTATACCAGCACCCTTAGCTTCCCCCACTGCCCCTCCACCATGCTCCCTATCCTGTCTAAATCCCAGATGGCAGATGCCCCAGTAAGGTATTGGATCATCCCACTCCCATCCAGCTCCCCCCTCCACCTCACTTTCTATCCCTCTAATCATGGAGTCCCTTACCACTAAGACTCTCTTGGTACACTTGCTCTCTTTTGGTGCCATCATGATGTCCTTCCTTTTCATATTTGACTGACAAGGAGTCCCCGAGCAGAGTCAGGTGCCTGAATCTCATCTAGGGGTGAAAATGGATTTGCTGTCTTGATGCAATTGGGCTGGACAACCTCCTTATGGTTATCCCTTCCCCACCCCCACTGCTTCTCACCCCCCTAGACCAGTTGGTCTCTGTGGGGTGTGGGAGTGTGGGGGGAGAGCGCCTGCTGAGTTGATCATGCAGCTGAGATATTTCTACCCTTGCTGCCACCAATTGAGCATGGAGCTCTGCTACAGTCCTGCTGATGGGCAGTGTCCTCTCCTGCAGAACACATCCCTAGAGAAGAGCGCCCCACAGTTGTTATAACTGATTGCCTCCCCTCTGAACCCCATCCCCATAAACACCTGTACTAAACAGACACTAATTTACTTTGTCATACTCAAGCAGATAAGGTGTAACAGTAAATCTCAGTTATTGCACAGAAAATAGGAGTATGAAATGTCTTGTACCACCCACACAAATATGGTGAAGCTGTATGATTTAAGTACAGCACAAATAACATTACCATTAAAAAAATACACTATTCCTGCCCTTACCTGAGGAGTGTTGTGTGAAAGACTTTCTTTCACCTGATGGGAAAATATTCTCCTCTGTTGAGATCCTGAATAAATTTGAGATGCCTACTACGGCAATTTTTAAGGTATATCAGATTAGGCACCTTTTGGTTGCCAAGTTGGGTAGTGGGACAATTCGGAGTCCTAGGTTAGGTTTTTATGATGCATTGGGGCCGTTGGTGGGTTTATCGCATGCAATTTCCCAAAATATACTCAGTGTTATTTGATTGGGCGTATTCTCCAAACCCAGTTCAAGGTTTATACTGGGCTTCTGTCTTTCCTGATTCGGCACTTAACTGGAAGGCTTTATGGACGAACTGTCATAAATTCTTCTTGCAAGATCGGTTAAGATTGATGCAGTTCAAAATCCTTCATAATATTTATTATTCCCCACAAAAATTGGTTAGGCTGAAAATTGCTACAAGTGCTGTATGTTACAGGTGTCAAGCCGGGGTTGGGGATTTGATGCACATTTTCTGGCACTGCCCTAAGGTAGCCTCTTTGTGGGCAGAAATTAAAAGTAGAGTGAATCCGTTATTGGGACCTGGGGATCTCTTTACTCTGGAAATTTGTTTGTTGGGAGATGTCTCTCATATTCCCGTCAAGATTAGGAGGTTCCATATAGTCCTGATTGCTGCCACGCTTAAGAGAATTGTTCTTAGACACTGGAAGGATTCTATTGTGCTAAGCTACGCTGAATGGCTGGAGGAATTACTAGCTTGTTTGAGGTTGAGAGAATGACTGCTATCCTCCAGAATAAGCTTTCCAGGTTCGACAAGATTTGGGGTCCTTTTACGCTCTTTTTCTCTTTAGGAGAATGTAGTTTTACTATGGTTTGATGGTATGCCATCTCTTGGGACTTGTGCTGGGAGGGTTAGGGGTGGGGGGTCAGGATGGGGGAGGGTTTGGGGGTATGTTACAGGGTTTGCTTTATTTTATGTATGAACATATGCATGTACGTATTACTTTGTGTCTGTACTTGACATTGTTGGATCATATTCCTGTAACGAATAATGAATAAAGAGTTAATGGCAAAAAAAAAAAAATACACTATTCCTCAGAGTACGTCTGTCACAACAGCTCATTCTCCACTTAAAGTTGTAGTCCTCACTTGGCAGTTTGCAGTCTGTTGCCATGAGAAAGACTGTGATGTCATGAGCAGATTATTATGACCACAGGTGGGGAAGGAGTGACAGGAATAGATTAACTTTTAAGACCACAAGTGGAGATTACATGAAAGGAATAGATTACCTCAGTAATAAACAAGCCAGAAATGGAGTACAGAACAAATGTGACACACAGTACAAGTTACATTAAACTGTCCCGTCAAAGAGTTGGTTTAGCATTGTTTTTTTACAGTTGACAATGCATTGACAATTCAGATTGCATTATTTTTCAGTGCTTAACCAGCTCAGTTGCAATGTTTGTATGTATTTGCAGCTCAGTTGGAAGGCATTTTGGGCCCAATATTCAAAAAGGAGTGAAGTGGAGTGCAAAGTCTTGTACTGCACTTTACTCTTGCCCAGGAGTCACAGGATGTCATATTCAATGTGATAGCACTCCAGCACTATCTGATTGAACATAGGTTCACGTCTGGGTAACATTAAGTCAAGTAGCTCTACCCAGACATGGAACATTGCTGTACAGAGAATAGCAGCAGCAGACCCTATAGTGCCAGAGATCTAGGTGCAATATTCAACAGGTCCCATGCAAATGAGCCCTTTGGGCATGCAAGGCACTAAGTATCCATTTAAATACCAATTATGGGCTCATTTGCATGTGAAGCAGTGGCAGATTAGTTCTGCACTGTCCCCATCACAATTGCTTGGTCCCCTAGAAAACAAAGAAGTCCTTGGTGCCTAGTGGTCCCCCCATCCCTCAGATGGCCAGCCTGTATAGTCAGTTAAGATGCCATGATACCTGGTGGTCCACCCACTTCTGATTGCTTGACCACAGAGTACTGTACTACTCCCTTGTGCCTAGTGGTTCCCAGTTCCAATTACCAGCCCTTATAGTGGGTAAGAGTCCTTGCTTCCTAGTGGCTCCCCCTCAGTACCTGATCCTCAGCCTGCAAAATAAACAAGCTCCCTCTTTACCAGTGATCCCTCGATCCCTGATCCCTCACCTGTCATGTACAGCATATCCCCTGGTGTCCAGTGATCCCCACTTCCCCTCACAGTCCCCGATCCTAGTTTGTAAAAGTGAAAGAAGGCACTAGACCCATCGAGACCACCTTCCCCACATAGCGTGTGGGGAATTTAGCTACCCTTCCTTAGTAGGTATCTGTCAAGTTCACATTTGAACTTCTTGAAGTTGTTTATATTTACTAACTGATGTAGAAGAGCATTCCACAATGAGGCTGCCCTATTAGTAAAATAATATTTCCGCATGTTTGTAGGGGCCAATGGTATACATATTTATCTATGACATCTCAGGTTGGTGGGTTTGACAGCCAGTTTTAGGTTACATTCTGACATCAGTTGTTTGTTATTGAGTATATTGTATAGTAACAGTATATCACCATGGTCCCTTCTCATTTGTAGGTTGTACAATCCTAGACTATGTTAGCTTACTTACCCTAGAAATAAGCTTTGTTGTTCTTCTTTGGGTACATTTTATTATTTTTTTATCCTTATTCAGATAGGGGACCCAGAAGGATACAGCATAAGCTGTATGGGGTCTAATATAGGAGGTATACAAGGGGATTAAACACATTTCATTTCTACAAACAAAAGATGTTTTAATAACCCCAAGAATTCAATTTGCTATCTGTGCCACTTTTCTACAGTGATCATCCAGCCTAAATGAGTTGTTAATGATGTATTTTATTTATTGAATTTTGTTGACTGGGTAAGCCCACTGAGACTAGAAGTCCCTTTTTCAGGGGTGACGATACAGATGGTAACCAACTAAAACCGAACCACATTAAGCTGTTGGTGGTATTTCTAGTGAATGGAGGAAATTTGGCCAGGACATTGGAGAAATTCCCCAACTCTTTTCAAGAAGTGCCATGGGTTCTTTAATGTCCACCTGAACAACCACCAGAACAGGACCTCGGATTAACATCTCATCTGAAAGATGGCACCTCAGGAGTGCAGCACCCCCCTCATGCTGCACTACAGTGTCAGTATAGGGATATTAACCAAAGTGCCTGGTGTGGGGATAGAACCCATAGCCTTCTGATCTCCTGGCCTCAGAGGCAAGCGTGCTACCTGCTGAGCCACTGACACTCAATGATATTAACTAAATAATTTTCAGATTTTACTGGTTTTATTCTGTGTCCATTCAATAAGTAGTTGGTGTTGGGATTTCTTGCTCCCAGGTGGATGACTGAACATTTACTTACATCGCATACCATTGTGTTTAGAATTGCCCAATGTTCTAAATGGACCAAATCTTGTTTCAACATTTGTATGGCTGTGGGTGGAGCCTACAGCCATTTTGATATCTGTAGCTTGAAAATTGAGTTTCATGGAACTCATTTTTTGGACATTTCAATGTATTATTCCACATCTACAAATCACTATGACAACTAAAATAAAATAATCCCTTCTTTCTATTTAGAATGTTTGAAACATAACTCCAAGTTTCTTATCTGATGGACATTGGGAAACTGAAACAGCTTGTTAAACAGTGGTTGCCTATTAAACTAGAAATTTGCTTACACCATTCGAAATGCAACAGCTTGCACATTTAAAAGATTAACATTTAAGCATTTTTTACTACTAATTCAGTTGGAGATGACTGTCTTTCAAGAAAGATTCATACCTCATAAATGTTACCCTTTCCCAGCAAATTTTGTAAATATTTACACCGTTTTAATCTCTCAAAACGTATCTGATAAAATGCCAGGTCTTCAGTGAACTACCCATACTAAATACATAAATTAATTTTTGACATAAAGGGCTGTAGCCTGCTTCCCAAACATAACAGATAAGAGCTACTGAAATCTCTTATAATAAGAGACAGTGTGTGTGTGTTTGGGGGAGGGTCGGAGAAACAGTCAAACTCTAGGCAAGGGAGACCTCATCTAATGAATTAACTGCTGACAGACCATGAGTAATACAGAAGCAAATTATGTGATACCTTTTATTGGACCAACATAGATGTGACATAAAGAACTTATACCATTTATAAAATTCCTGATCAAACAACTGCAAACAAAAGACTGTTTTTTGTCATTTTATAATATGATATATCAAGTGTGCATTTACTGAGTTGCTGAATCAAGGCCTTGATAAAATATTAACATTTACTTAACTCATTCAAGATTCCATCAGGTGAACTAACAACTATAAGATGCAAAAAACTCCATTTAATGCATCAGTTAGGGTTGTTCCACAGTGACAAAAGCGAGGAAATTCAGTGTTAGGGTTGCCACCCCTACCATCCCACCCCCACCCCCACCAACAGGCTTTGGGGTGTGTGTGCTGGGATCGTTGACCTCACTCTCACCCCATTCCATTGGTAAAGAAGCTTAGGTGGTGCAGTATAGGAGAATGGGGTGAGAGTTAGGCAAGATGATCCCAACGCACACCTCGATGCCTGTTGGCGGGGGTGGGATGGTAGGGGTGGCAACCCTAATAACAAATTTCCTCACTATTGTTGCTGTGGAACAACCCTAACTGATGCATTAAACAGAGTTTTATGCTGTGAATTTCCCTTCTTTTTGAGAATGTGCACAATAAATAGTGAATGGCATGTGGTGGTGGGAGCACGGGGCCCACCATGCTTCCCATTTGTGTGTAATAACCCTTACAGTAATGATAACACTAGCAGTAATGGTAACAGAAATGGTAAAGGTAATCTTAATGGGAACGTTAACACTAATAGTAACACCAACGCTAATGGCAATGGTAACAGTAACGAGAACAGTAACGGTAATGAAAACGCACATGCAAATGGTAATGCAAATGGCAATTAAAATGCAAACAGTAACGTAATGCAAATGCAAGTGGAAATGGTAACACCAATGATGATGCAAAAAGAAACAGTAGCACAAACGGTAATGCAAATGCAAGCACAAAAGCAAAAGAAAATGGTAACGCAAAAGGTAATGGAAACGCAAAGCAAAACGTGAGCACAAACCCAGATGGTAATGCAAATGGCAATGAAAACAAAAATGTTAATGGTAATGCAAATGAAAACGCAACTGCAAGCACCAATATAAATGCAAAAGGTAAACGCACACGGAGACATAAACTAAAACACTAATGAAAATGGTACCAGAAACACAAGTGGTATTGGTAAAGTAATCTCAAATGGTAATGCCAGCGGTGACTTAAAAGGAAACAGCAATGCTAATGGTAACACAAACGGAAGTGCAAATGGTAATGCACATGATGGCACAAACGGAAACAATTATGCAAACGGTAACGGAAAAGCAAATGCAAATGTAAATGTAAACACTAATGGTAATGCAAACGGTAACGCAAATGCAAACGATAATGGCAATGGCAACTGTGACACACAAGGAAACAGTAATGCAAGGGACAATGGAAACACAAGTGCAAATGCAAACGCTAATGGTAACAGAAATGCAAACACAAATGGTAATGCAAACGGTAGTGAAAACACAAACAGTAACGGTAACTCAAATGGAAATGCAAACAGTAATGGTAACAGCAATGGTAATGCCAAAAGAAACAGTAATGCAAATGGAAATGCAAACACAAGTGAAAATGTAAAAGCAAATAGTAACGCACATGGTGACCCAAACGGAAATGCTAATGGAAACTGTAATGGGAATGCAAATGGAAAAGTAAACGCAAATGCTAATGGTAAAAGTAATGCAAATACACACACTTTGTGTCACAAAAAGGTGCATTCAGAAGCACAGTAAATACAAAGAATGTGGGCATAATAATGGCCCTCGGAACAGAAAATGAGTACTTGGAATACTAACTTGCTTATATCTCAGGAACCATACGACGTAGAAAAAAACGTAAAATCTCCTATTATTTATGACTTTCCAGACCAGTTTTGTTAAGAATTTTTGCAATGAAAAGTCTGTATCTCGAACCTTTTTCGAAATACGGGACCCAAAACATGCGGCGGATGCTGCAATGTTATTCTAAGGGAAAAATTGTCAACTTTGGAATGCTGTAACTTTGCAGCCCAGTAATATTGTGGCGCAAAACTACCAAAAGGCACATCTGTGGAATGTTGGCTTTCTTCTCTGCAAATTTCAGCCATAAAGACCAAACTGTTGTTTTGCAGTAAGGTGGCAAAGATTTCCTATTGTTTCCAGCATAGTGTTGCAAAGTACTTTCACAAATCACACTTTCACAAAAAAAAAATCACAAAAGTGTCGCATATGCAAAAGTACTTTGCAACACTACTTTAAAAAAAAAATAAAGACATATTTCTGGGGTATTTTACCCCCCAAAAAAAGACATGGCTAGGATCCTCAGCGCTCGACTAGGTGACTACAACAAGAATTGTGTCTCTAGTGTCAGTGGCTCAGTAGGTAGCACACTCGCCTCTGAGACTGAGAAATCAGAGAGCTGTGGGTTCAGTTCCCACATCTGGCACTTGGGTAAATATCCCAGTACTAACACTGTAATGCAGCATGAGAGGGGTGATGCACTTCTGAGGTGCCGTCTTTTGGATGAGATGTTAAACCAAGGTCCCATCTGCCTGGATTGGTGGTTGTTCAGGTGGATGTTAAAGACCCCATGGCACTTCCCCAGTGTCCTGGCCAAATTTCCCTCAATCACTAAAAATACCACCCACAGCTTAATCTGGTTCAAGGTCAGTTGGCATTCATCTGTATCCCCTTCCCCTGGGCCGTGCCTGAAAATAGGATTTGTCTAGTGCACTTACCCGGTCAACAAAAAATAAATAAATAAAATAGAGGGTCCCAAATTTAAATGGCAAGCATTTTTCTGACCACCAACTGAAAACAAAAGAGCTGAATCACGAAAGCAAAGGGTTCAGTTGTGACAGTAAAACCTACATCTGTGACACTTTCACAGTGTGTTAACTTTTCCCATAGACTATAATGGGATTCAGTGTTTTTTAAAATAACTTTTGAACTGTTTAATATTTTTTCATGGAAACTTCAAAAGCCACATTGGGGTCCCTGGCTGCATGTTCCTTGGCATTTTTGGACTGACACACAAAACATGATGGCTTCTAGGTGCGAGCAAAGAAATGCACAAAATTCCATCATTTATGCATTTTTTGGCACTCTGTAGCTCCGCAACCGTACATCCGATCATAACGCAACTTGCCAGATCCAGAGATCTATGGCACCAGACCATGCATTCCTAGTTTCAGGCACATCCATCATATAGTGGCAAAGTTATTAAGGTGCAAAATTTCAGATTTTACCTTAAATGGGGTACTCAACCCTAGCTATAGTGCCACTAGTGTGGCACTATAATACACACATATATGGAAATGCCTCTGTTTGCAATACATTTGTTTACAGGCAGTACTAGTATCTTTTAAAAGACTGTCTGATTTGTGATTACTAATTTTGAGTATAGTTCATGAAATAATGAGCTTGATATTTGTTTCACATAGTGCCCAGTATGCCTTATGCATAGCATATCAATCCAAATCATTCCAAGGCCATTGTGATATATAATATTAATACTGAGCAGCAAATCAGAGCTCTTTTCCTAATAAAAGGCCGCTGATACAATAAATAAAGAACAAAGTGATAAATAAAGAACAGAAGCTTATGGAAAAAATTACAGGGATTTATACTGAGATTTGGTTCTGCCTTTGTGGGGAAAACACTGGGAAAATGAGAGCTTCTTACAGAGTAATGGTTATTTGGATCTGGGAGCACTGAATATTTCTTATCCTATATTTTGTATCCTGGATAGGGTGGGGAAATGCTACATTTCATTCTCACAGGGATGTTCATTTACACATTGTTGACTGTATTTTATCAGGCTATTCCACATTAGATGCAATATCTTGTTTTCAGTGGGGTCATGATTTTACCATTTTTATAAATGTATTCAGGCTACTTAGTCCAGGGCCCCCGTATTCAAAGAAAATATGAAGAACATCTGGGTGGAAAAGGGAGATGTGCTACACAACTCCAACAATGTGCAACAACATGATATTCAAACGTGGTATGTTGGCCTGTCGGCACAGCGGTTGAATTTCCGCTTGCGATGCCAGCTACCTGGGTTCGGGAATGGACCTGGAGAACTGGAGAGCTGGCCAGGGAAGAAGGATCGAGCACCTCTGGGCTGCTCTCCTTCTTCTGGGTGAGGGCTGGGGAGAATGACCGGCACGTGAGGACTACTAGCGGAGGCTGGCAGGAATTGCTAGTGCCGGTGTCCGAAAGAGATAGAAGGGTGGGACAGACACAGGTCATCATTGCATGTCTCCACTCCTCTGGGGAAAAAACAAGATAAACACAGCTTGCACCCACCTCTATGAAGTCTGCCCCTGCCCTAATCAGCTTTCGGGGCTGGCTCCACAATTCTTGTCCCATAAATCGCAGCACTGATACCCCTAGGTGTTGCAACCCCACCCCGAGAGGGTAAGCTGGGGGGTGTCTGGAGTCAAAGCCTAATGAAAGTGGGGATATAAGGGGTCTGTGACCAGGCAGATCCTCGGCAGATGTAAATGTGTGGGATGCGCCGACCGCAAGGGAATGAGAGAGGGCATGCCAAATGATATGCCACATAGACATAGACAGGGTGGAGGCTGTCCAGAGGAGGGCAACCTAAATGGTGCTGGGTCTGCACCAGAAGATATATGAAGGAAGACTAAAGGAGCTTAAGATGCATAGCCTCGAGGAAAGGAGGGAGAGGGGGGACATGATAGAAACTTTCAAATGCCTCAAAGGAATCAACAAAGTCCAAGAGGGCAGCATCTTTCAGAAAAAGAGATGTGCAAGAACAAGGGGGCACAATTTGAAGATACTGGAGGGACGGCTCAGAGGTAATGTGAGGAAGTATTTCTTCACAGAGAGGGTTGTAGATGCATGGAATGGCCTTCCTGAGGAGGTCATAAAGTCAAAAACAGTGGGGGAATTCAAGAATGCATGGGACAGACATAAGGCAATTCTAGTGGGGGGTAGGAGGAAGTAGGCTGTTGATTAACTAGGATCTGCAGCTTATTCATTAGGTAGGGAAATGGGAAGACTAGGTAGTCCAAGCAGTCCTTATCTGCCATCAAATTCTGTGTTTCTATGTTTCAAGTCAAGGGGGTAATCCCATGCATATGCCATGCTGCAATATATTCAGTGGGAGCGTGCACCTCACAGTCCAGAGCACCGTGGCCCATAGTTAGGCCATGAATAGCTGGCCTAACCTGGCCAGCTACCCACAGGCAGGTTGCAGATATGCACCCAGGTGCACAGCAGC
The DNA here is from genome assembly GCA_016271365.2 of Neoceratodus forsteri. NCBI lineage: Eukaryota > Metazoa > Chordata > Ceratodontiformes > Ceratodontidae > Neoceratodus > Neoceratodus forsteri. The sequence continues at coordinate 1,150,414,940 of CM057458.1, read as the reverse complement.
CTGGCAGCCCTGGTAGACTAGAGGTACCCCCTTTCCATCCCCAATCTAGCCAACTCCATCCCTGAAGAACTTCATAGTGTAGGGGGCCCCCCAGACCCAATTGCACCAGAGGAAACCATAGTCCATATTCATAGTCTAGAGGACTCTCAGCCACCTCCCCTGTACACAGACACCCTCACTCCCTGCATACCCAAAAAGTTGTAATGACTGACACTGCCCTCCACACACTGCCATGGCCAGCCATTGAGTGCACTGAACCCGGGCTGGGGACCTGCACTCTGGAATAACCCACCAGTGTGTACCATACATTGGGGCACCATGCCAGCTGTGGATCCACCAGTATATGCAGCTATGTGTATGCCACTGGCAAACTGAAGAGGGAATTTACATATGCATGCCTTGTCAATGCTGTATCTTCCTGTTGTCATACACCACTACAAGTCCACACTCTCCCCTGTTCCCCTGTGTAACATGTCACCCTCCAGACTTCTGAAGAATCCCGGGTACCATGGGGTGTGGTATCCTGTAATGCCATTTGCTGTGTATGCTTCAGGCTATAGATAGTTCATCCGCAGTTCCACAATTGTACAAATGAGTAGGAGATCGGCTGTAACATTCTATTTTGGGACCTGTGTGAGTGGGTGCAGCATTGTCCGTCACCCACATTGAGCAATGCAATGGCACCGGGATGATGGATCCTCATGCGAGTGCCTGAGGAGTATGGCCACTGGGTGTTATCACCCACACACAACTCGTGCCTATGTATAAAACATTCCAGCATTCAACTGCAGAGTACTCTGCCACCTGCCAATGAGTGGTATGATCCCATTACAGAGCCAGTCATCTCAATGGGATGGGCTGGGGGGGCAGGGAGGGGGCTGGCTGTGCACCGTTCCGTTGAGGGGGAGTAGGAGCCACTACACTATGGACATGTACTGTGGGTGTATTCAGATGCAATTAGGGATGACATTGGGGTCCCTGAAACATGGAACCAATAAAGCTTGGACTCCGGTACGATCTGAGCAGGTGGAATGGGTGGGGGTGCCACTATACCACCAGAGACTTCAGGGCCTGTCCCACATGGGAGGGATCAAGGTCAGGGCTTGGGGGAGAGAGCTGCTCCAGTGCGTTCATTCCCATGCCAACATGCAAATGGGCCGGTAATGAGCATGCATCAGGCCCCTTTGCACCCTGCACGCTCAATTAGTTCATTTGCATTCCTGGGATGAATATTGCTCATGGGGGCTGCGGTGCATGCCGGTATGTACCATGCATTTCCCCTGAAAGGTATTTAGTCAGAGTCACCCTGGATACACCTGACTTGGCAGCCGCCTGCACTGCAACTCCCGTCCAGGGTCACATTCTCAACAGAAATGATGAAACCCGCCAGGATGAAGTGCAGTGTCACAAGTTTACTGCATGACAAAAGGGATTAACTCCCTTTAAAACTGCATTGTTTGCTGCAGTAACTCTACTGCAAAATTCTGCAGTGCTGCACTTCATCCTAGTGGACTTCACTGTATGCACACCCTGTACCAGTGGTAATTTCTCTTTGAACGTTGTATCAGTGCCGACCAGCACACCCTCTTTGTGCAATGCATCTTTCTACTCATGCATCAATCTGGCACTTAATATACCCCCCAGATGTAAAATATTGCTTTTAGTGCATTCTGATTTTACACAATGCGGCATAATATTGTGTAGATATAGAGCCCCATTGAAAATAAGATACCAATTTTTCTGTGAACTATCCAGACTAAATATATAGCAATCAGTAGGCATATTCTAGGAAAACACATTGTAAAAATGTGTAAAAGGAAGAACACATTGAAACTGCCTCTCCACAGATCTGCATTGTGCAAATTCATTAGAAATAATGAGTAAAAGCACCCCAAAAGATCTCCACAGCCATATCTGCTCTCACCAGAGTTTGTTATTTTAGCTTCTGTATCATCTGCAAATTTGGTGAGATTATTACTGACACCGTTTTGCAGATCGCTAATATAAATTGCAAACAGTAATGGTCCCAGGACCAGCGGAACTCCACTAGTGACATCAATGGAATTGGACAGTGTATCTCCTATCCTAACACATTGGGATCTGTTTAGTTACCATGATTCTATCCATCTTATGGTCTACTTTTCCATTTACATATTGCACTGTAAAGCCACTAGAGGGCAACAAGACCTATAGGTTGCAATCCTCTTCCCATTGCTCCACCCTACTACTTCTCTCCTGCATCATTCATACCTAAGTTCTCTGCTTTTCACCCCTCTCTGTAGTGTCCCTTGCAAAGTCTCCCAGGCTATCACTAGATGTACAACATGGCATCCAAACCAGGGTTTGAACCAGGTACCCTTTGCTCCAAAGGCAACAACCCTACCATTGCACCAGTGTGTCTGCCACAATGTTAGGTGTCAGCAACACTCACTCATACCTGCCCATAGTCACATCTACAACCACTGTACTCCCTCACAACACTCATCCACACAAACTAACCATACTACTGTTGCTTACCACCTTTTCCCTGCTCAGCAACATACCCCCAGTTGCCTCTGGTATGTACACACCTTTGCTGCATGGGGAGCACCTCACCCCTCATAGCCCCACCATCACCCTGTCTCTCCCCATAGCCCACCCCACACCCCTCCCCTCTACCCCTCCTCTCATCTCTCTGTGCCTTGAGCCCTTCATGTCTGTTCCTTCACCTGGCCATTCCAGCCCTCATGCAGTTGCCAATTTCCTGCTCATCACCTTCTAAACTTGCCAGCCACCGCTGCTAACCAGCAAAACACCACCAATTCATGACCCTTGTCAGGATCTTCCACTTGCTTCATCTACTATCTGACAATGTTCACTCCAATCCTGGCCCAGCAGCCCCCCCCCCCAACTGCAGTCATCCACAGGGCTTCGAATAGCTGCTATGAATATCTGCAGCCTGCCTAAAACAATGGCACCCCTGCAATGCTGGACAGCACAGCACCAACCAGATATTCTGGCTTTAACAGAAACCTGGCTGTCAGCGAAGACCCCAGACTCCTTTGTTTCTATTCTTGGCTACTCTCTCATTAGGCTTGATTGTAACGACAAGAGAGGTGGTGGCTGTACCTTCTATGTAAGTGACTCACTGCAGTACCAAGCCCTGCCTGTGCCCTCCCTAGACTGTGGTGCCCAAGCTCGCTCAATAAAATTCTCCCCTGACCCAAACCATGCTCCTCTTACTCTCACCGTTGCCTACATCCCACCTCACAGCCAATCCCCTGCCTGTAAAGCACTCTCTGACTACCTAGCCAGCCACCCCATAAAATGGAACAAATTCTAGTAGGGTATCTCAACATAAACTGGCTGGCGAGCTCATCAATACATGCCAGAGATACCTTTGTTGTGTTAGATATGACCCAACTGGTATCCCAGCCTACCAGGGCCAACCCCACTAATGGAACCCACACCCTACTAGATATCCTGCTCACTAGTCATCCCCACCATATCACCAACCTGGGTGTCCTACCAATGCCTTAAGTGACCACTCCCCAATCATCTTCAGCTGGTCCTGTCAGCTACCTAAACCACCACCAAAAATCACCTTTCATCATTGACTATGCCCAGGAGATACAGCCAAACTCAAACAATATCCAATTAACTGGGACTGGTCCCCTATTTTCCAAGCCCAGCACATAGATGATGCATTGCACTGCTTCACCACCACCTTTAATACCGCTTGTGATGCTTTTGCACCGACCATCAACGTGACCACTAAGAAATGTAGTGCCCCCTGTATCACCCCAGAACTCCTACAACAGTTCAAAATGTGTGACAACCTCCGGCATCGTGCCACTGCCTCCAGTTTGCTAAGCAATAGGCTGGCCTATAATGCTGCCTGCAATAAAGTGTACCTGGGCAATCCGCAAGACCAAGGTGGAGCACTACAGAACTGCCCTAGCCACCTCCTGGGGTAACACAAGAAAGTTCTGCAATATCATCAAGGAGCTGAATGGTAAATACTGCTCTCCCCCACTCACAACTTAATGTTAATGGTACTACTGTACCACCACAGACACACTTCACATAGCTAACTTCCTCACCTCCACCTTCTCAGACTTCAGCTCAGTCCTCCCTAGACACTTTTCTGATCCAATCCAGCCTACCCCACTGCCTGAGCTCCTCCACCCCCTTCAAACTCAGAGTCATTACCCCTACAGAAGTGAAAGCCTATCTGTTCAAAGCCCTCCAGAGCTCCAATTACTGCTAAGACACCTTCGATATGTGTATCCTGTACCTTGTGCTAGACTCAGTTATCTCCCCAATCACGAATCTTCTAAATCTGTCCCTGCGCCTGGGCCAGTTCCCAATCTGATGGAAAATGGCAGTGATAAAACCAATATTGAAATGTGGTGACAGTTCCCTCCCAAACAACTACCGGCCCAACTCAATTTTCCCCCCACTCTCTCAAGCCCTTGAAAAGATCATAACCAATCAGTTCACTGACTACCTCCTCACACACAACCTCTTATGTAGGGAGCAGCATGGTTTCAGAGCTGGTCATAGCATTACAACCACCCTCACAGAATTCACTAACTCCCTGCACTCTACGCTTGATAAGGGGCACCTCACAGGGGCCGTGTTTGTAGACCTCTCTAAGGCCTTTCTACACAGTTTCTCACCCCCTCCTTCTTAACACATTACAAAAAATTGGGGTCTCTCATTGTCCACTCTCATGGTTCTCCAGCTATCATTCATCCAGAACCCAATTTGTTAAAATTAATAATAACCATATCTACTATGTTGCCTGTGCACTCAGGAGTTCCCCAGGGATCTATCCTGGGTCCTCTGCTATTCAACATCTACCTCAACACCCTGCCTAAATCCTGCCCTGGCAACCTTCTCCTCTATGTGGATGATGGTGTTCTTTACACCGCACATCCTGATCCTCACTTTCTCTAGCATACCTTACAAAACTCCTTCTCTCAGGCTGAACACTGGTTTGCTGAACACAGATTGGTGGTCAACATTAAATAACTAAGATGATGCTCTATGCCCACCACCAAAACAGATCAAAGGATTCCCCCCTGGAAATACTCTCTGCCTCTGTCATCCCACTGGAACAAGACCCAAAAGTAGAAGTATCTAGTTATTACCTTTGACTCTTCCCTCTCATTCCATGAACATATAAAAATCCTCACCTCTACCACCAACACCCACATTGTTCTCCTGTACAGACATAAAGACTGCCTGCCACCTGAAGCACTTCACCTAGCCATTACCTCCTCAGTCTTATCGCTGGGGGACTATGGCCTCACAATCTATGCTGCCACCGACCCTATGGCGCTTCATCAAATACAAGTAGTCATCAATAAGGCTTGCTGGCTTCTCTCTGGTACTGACAGAAATAAACATACCTGCACCCTATATGCACTCACCAATATCTTCTCCCTTGAGGAAAGACTATTATACCAGACCTGTCTCTTCACCAAAAAAATCCACCTTTGTTTAACCCCAATTTGTGTCATGGCTTCTCTTCAAGCAGTCACCATCTCAGCGTCCACACAGGCCACCCCAAAAATTATCTGGAAGGTGCCTAGGGTTAAGACCACCCTGGCCCAGTGATTCTTCCCCCTTAGAACTCCATCCTGGTACAATGCCCTCCCACCAGCCATTACCTCAATCACCAATCTAGGTCCTTGTAAAGCTGCCTTAAGGGCCCATATCCTCACCTCTCCTCATGTCAATGCCAGTGTAACCAGTAACCTGTGGATCCTGCACCATGCTGCCAGGCCATGCACCCGCCCTTGGTCTGGCAGTGGAGAGCCTTCACTATTTCTAGCCTACAGGCTCCTCACCTCCCTCAGTTATCATATAGTTGCACTGGACTATGAATGCATTGTATTATGTATAAGACAAGGCCTCCCTGAGGTAGCTTACTACCAACTCATATCATGCATTGCTTTAGCTACCAATTATATAGGTCTTAACTGCTCATTAGGTAGATATATTGATAGCTCTGCCCTATTTTAGCTACCAAATATATAGGCATTAATCAGTTCTCATTGTACTTATACTCTATGTGATTGCTCACCCACATTTATTCTATGTATGTACTATATGAATGTTTATGTTTTATTCTGACATGACACCTTTGTAAATGAGTCTATGACTCAAAGGGTTGTAATTCTTATTTCCTAAATAAATAAAAAAAATAATTCATTCATTCATTAATAACATCTGAGTTCTATCATTTTTTGGATTAATAAACAGTCTGATACAAAGTCAAATGCTTTTTTAAAGTCTAAATAAATGATATCCATGAAAATATTTTGTCCATGTTATAACTAATGTTTTCATAGAAAATCACCAGGTTTATAATGCATGAACAGCCCACTTGGAAACCATGTAGTGTATAATCCCTGATTCCTTTAATTTCAATCTCATTATCAATCCATGCTTTTAGAATTTTTTTCCAAAATTTTACAGATGATTGAGGTTAAGCTAATAGGCCAACAGTTATCTGTAGCTCTGTAACAAAGACAATGTTCTGTCCAGTATTAAGGAGAACTATCATTAGAATGCATGTCACAGTTCAAAACCCAGTCCAACATATTCCCTGGAGCCCTATGGTACCCCTCATATCATCACCATTCTCCTCGTGTGACATAGAGAATCCCAGGCATCTAGTGCGCCCCCTACCATGGCACTGATCACCCACCCAGTCACACTCCTTTACCTGACTCTTCAGTGCTATGGAAGCCCATATGGCAACTGGCACAGCCCTCCTCACACCTCCTCAGCTGGTTGCCATATGCAAAGCCAGAGAGTGCATGACTTATGGATTGTACAGGGTGCACGTCCTCTACTATGCAGTAATAGTGCAGTTCTGTATTTCATCCCACCTGTTGTATACCAGACCCTTGACCAGCCTGGTTGCTCTTGGGCTGTGGTGAGTGCCTGGGTTGGTGATCACTGAGATACTGTAATCAGTGGTTCCTTGAGTGAGGGTGTTTTTCCATGTGCCCTAAAAAAGACAGATACCAGACCCCCAACGCCTTCCTTGGATCCTGATGTTCTAGCAAATTATGGACCTGTCTCTAATCTTCCCTTTTTGGGGAAGTTTATTGAGAAGGTGGTGGTGGTGGAGCAATTTGTGGATCTTCTGGAGAATTATGACATGTACAAACCTCTCCCATTGGGTTTTTGCCCTCACCATAGCACTGAGGCTGCACTCATCAGGGTGACTCATAATCTCCTCCTGGCAAGGGATGAAGAATGTTGTTCTATTTTGGTCCTCCCTGATTTCTCTTCAGCGTTTGGCACAGTTGACCATGGGGTGCTATCGGATCACTTGAGCAACTATGTGGGCCTCAAAAGCACAGTTTTGTGATGGGCTGTGTCCCAGGAGAATGCGGTAAGTGGTCCTATGTAATTTCATCTCTGGGGCCTCTGAGCTATCCTGTGATGTGCCTCAGGGCCCAGTCCTTGCCCCAGTGCTGTTCGCTGTGTGCATATTGCCCTAGAGGGAGATCACCAGATGGTACTGTATTGAGTTTCACTTTTATGCAGATGAAACTCAGCTGTACATGTCTTGCTCCCCTGGCAGAAATTATGATGCGTTGGTGCTGAGATGATGTCTCATCAAGGTAAATGACTGAACGGCCTCTAACTGGCTATGTCTCAACACAGGAAACACAGAGGTCATGATTATCGAACTGGGTCGGTGGGGCTCAGCAGCAATATGAAGTGTCGTGGCCTCTCCTTCATTTTGTGGCCAATCTCATGTAGCTTTTGATGTGGTTAAGAATCTTGGGGTCATTTTGGACCACAGGCTGACACTAGAAAAACAGGTGTCAACAGTCATTGGATCAGGCTTTTGCATCTTCAAAACATCACTAGAATCAAACTGCATTTACCTCCTGCTGACTTGATGACAATCATTCATGCTTTTGTCACCTCCACATTGGACTACCGTAATGCTCTGCAATTAGGGTTATCTGGAGGTTTGATGTGATGACTGCAGCTGGTCCAGAATGCTGCGTCACAGCTGGTGGTGTGATCATCTCAGTGTGACCACATTATGCTGGTGCTGCATGCACAGTACTGGCTGCCTGCAGTATGTGGTGATGCATCACCTTTGAGATATGCTTGTTAACATACATGGCCCCATGCAGTTTGGGACCTGACTACTTAAAATATCTCCTTGTTCCTGGCCTCTTAGTCCAACCCCTCTGCTCCACCAATGTGAGCTTGCTCATTGTCCCCCTTCCAGCCTGAGACTATCAGGGGATAGAGCTTTTGTAGCTGCAGCTCGAATGCAGTGGCACTCACTTCCTGGGAGCATTTGTATGATTTCAGTCATGTCCTAAATTGGTTCTAAATCAACCAGCTCGTGGAAAATACTACTGAAACAGTCTCTATTATTTTTCGCACCCACCAAAAACTAGCCAAGCTCACCACACCCCCTTCTTTCTCAACTCTTGATGGCACCCCTTTGGATGTTGTTCCATCTTATAAGTATTAAGGTGTCTGGCTAGACAGACATCTTGATTTCTCAACACATGTCAACTACATGCAGCCCAAGCTCCGTCCCAAACTCACTATTGAAACAAAGATTTAATTTTGTTTCATTTTTTAATTTATACTGAAAAGGTCTGTGGGCAAAGCCCATTTTCACAGATGTCCAGTTTCATACATTATACATATAAAGACATTAAAAAAACAAACAAATCAAAATATTAAAGACTTAGCCAGAACAGTATGAAACAATTGCATCATAATTGAAGCTAAGAGAAACACCTACAAGCAGAGTTTGAGAACAAATTTATTTTAAGTGCTGTCTTAAATGTAGAAATATTTTGACAACTAACAACATTACAGGGTAAATCATTATAAAGCTTTGGAGCTACAAAGGTCACAGACTTTTGAGCAAAAACAGTATGAAAAAATGGAATTTTAAAAGAGTATTTACTTTGAAGATGAGTATTTATTATCTTGGGAACAACTGGAAACAGACTTGAAATACTGCTGGGAAGAAGACCCAACCTAATTTTATGCAAAAAAAATAAGGGACCTATTATTAAATGTCTCAATAAGTGAGAGACACTTAAATGAATTGTATAATGTGCAATGATGAGTCATACTCAACTGTCCAGTTGCAAAGCGTGTCACTGAATGCGAATGATAAGTAGCCTGGAGTTTATTTAACAATCTTTCTGAAGTATTGGAATAAACTATCTGACTCATAGTCAATAATAGAATAAAGAAGACTATGGGCAAGCATGGTTCTAATCTCTACAGTAAGATATTTTCTTGTCCGAAAAAGTAGGCCCAGTCTTTTATGAAGTCTGTTAATTAGGTCCACAATATGGGCTTCAAATGAGAAGTAAGTATCCAAAATTATCCTCAGATATTTAAACTCTTTAACATACTCAATTAAGAAACCATCTTTATCAAGAATTTTAAATTTGGAAACGGGGTTTCTTGTTAGTAGTAAAAATATAGTTTTAGTCTTAACAGAATTCATTACCATTTTATGTAGATCAAACCAATGATGCAGTAGAATAAAATCTATTTGCAAGGACTCCTTAAGAGCTGATAAATTGGCCCCTGAACAAAATAATATTGTGTCATCTGTGTAAAGAATGAATTCGGTATTAGAAAAAATTGTTGGCAAAGAATTAACAAAAACAGAAAATAAAAATGATCCAAGTATGGAACCCTGGGGGATTCCACACCGTATCTGTGCCTGTTCTGAGTAAACCCCACTAACCATTGTTTTTTGACTTCTATGGGACAAATAGTCCTTAAACCAAGTGATCACCTCCCTAGGAAAGAAAACACCGGATAGATTATTAAGGAGTTCAATATGATCCACTAGGTCGAATGCCTTGGTGAGATCCACAAAAGCCATTGCCACATATTTCCCTTCATCAATAGCTCTAGTGGTTTGGCTTGTGAACCTCGTTAAGACAGTCTCAGTATTATGATAGGTCGAAACCCATGTTGTGAATCAGTCCATAAATTGTACTTTTCCAAATGATCAGTAACTTGATCTAATACAATTTTCTCAAGTATTTTTGAAAAAGGGGCTAAAAGAGAAATCAGACAATAGTTATTGATATTGGACCTGGTACCAGTTTTAAAAATAGGTTTAATATTGGAATTCTTCCAAATCTCAGGGAAAACACAATTACAAAGAGATTAATTAAATAGAATAGTCAAAGGTTCTGCTATAGAATATATAACCTTTTTTATAATCCTAAAGTCCAATAAATCAGGACCAATAACCGGCTTAGGATTCATTTGAAGGACATAACTAACAAGATTGGTAGGTTGTAATAACCAAAAATAACAATTAGGCACTATTTTATTTACTATATTTGTTTTGAATTTCTGATGGAAAGTATTAGGAATATTCCCTAGCCTATCCTTACTATTAAACCTTTCTCTATAGTGATCAAGATTAGAAAAATGTAAATTAAAAGCTTCAGCAACATTTTTGGCATCATTAACTAATAGACCATCAAGGTCAAGGGCAACATTATCTTGTGCTTGTGTCTTTCCCATAAAAGAATCTAAAATTTTCCAAGTGGAATGTGAGTTACCATTAGTTTCTATAAGTCTTTGCTTATAAAATTCAGTTTTTGCTGCTCTAATAGCTATCTGACATTTATTCCTTAATTCCTTAAACTTCAACTGATGTTCAAGTAATTTTGTTTTCCTAAATGTTTTCCAAGCCTTATTTCTAATCCTAATCAATTTTAGTAGGCCTGGAGTTATCCAAACTTTATTGTCCTCTCTAACTCTAACTTTCTTTACCGGAAGAAGTCTGTCACAGATACTACTAAGAAAATTACAAAACTTCTGATAGGCTACATCAATATCCACAAGATGCTGTCTCCCTCCCTGTCCATTGGATACTCCTTCCTAAAATTATCCTACCTCTATTCGATTATGCAGACTTTGTCTATGGGTCTGCTTCTGCATCCACCCTTTCCAGACTAGATGTCCTTTTCAATGCTTTCTGTCATTTCACCTTGAACATCCCCCTCAGAATTCATCATTGCTTCCTCTACTATTCACTATCACTCCCTTCCTTATCCTCTTGCCATTGTCACCACAATGTCATCATCTCTGATATATTCTGATTCAGCTTGCTTCCCCCATACCTCGCCTCCCTCTTTCCCCCTCCCTTCACACATCCTACTTCCTCCGGTCACGTGACCCTCATTCTTTCACCGTCCCCCACTCAGACTTGAACTCAGGGAATGGCTGCTTCGCTCCTTTTTCTTCTTCCTGCGTTTGTGGAATTCCCTTCCCACTTCACTTCTTTTGCTAACCTCACTCAACCTCATTAAATGCTTACTCTACAGCTCCCCCCATTCTTGCCATTCACCTGACTAAACCTCCTTCTTCAGCCTAAGTTATTTTATGATAGCCTCAAGTCATTACTGTGTACCCTTTGTCCACACTGTATTTTCTTGATTTTTAATAAGATTTTTAATATATCTTTTGCTACCTAATTTGAGTTGTATATTTTTTGTTTTACTTTTACCAATTAATTTGTGTTGTATTTTTCTTGTATCTTCTCAGGCATCATTGTAATGTGTCTGAGTCTCTGTACTACTGTATTTGCCTTTTACCCAGGCTTGATTGTATCCTGCCTGAGACACTATTGTTAACTGTCTGCATTTCATGTATGTATTTTGCCTCTCTTATCCTTACTCCTGGGTCGCAACTGGAAATGAGCATTGGCTCAGTGTACTTCTCCCAGTTACCAAATTTTAAATAAATAAATGTGTATGGTCCACAAGATGGAAGCCTTTAAAAGTGCACTGAAAATGTATTCATTTGAACAAGCATTCCTCAGCTACTTAGTTTTATCAAATCTGTATTTTAATTATTTTATTTATTGGTTAACTTATTTTTGGTATTACGTTTTGTTCATCTGTTTTTATTTCTATTGGTCGCTATGCACGATTGTGGTGGTGGTATGCGGAAAATTCACGTACCCCGCTTGCGTACCTGCACAACAATGGACAAGTGCATACATGTTGGCATTCACAACCAGTGCCCACCTGTCTGTGGCTCCACCCCACAGTGTGCAGGTCTCCTTCCATCATGTGACATTCCTGAGCTTTAAGCAAACCCATTGAAAAGACCCCAGTGAAGTTTAGATATTACATCTCTGTTAAACTGGATTGCATAAAACATCTGTGCACAAAAAATACTACTTCACAGTATGTGTTAGAACGTGGATATAGGGCTCCATCTAAAAAAATAAATAAACATAAAAAAACAGATATAGTACATACAATGTCTCACACCCTGATGCTTCTTCACACCAGTCAGCATCCACAGCCCCTGACAGCCACTCACCACAAATGGAGAGCTTTATGCAGGGGGAGTTGACCGGAAGGGTTCAGACCTGGGTGTAAAGTGGGGACACACATCATATTTCCAATAAGAAGCCTGAAGTAGCTGCTGAGTGGATCCAGGCAATTGTAACATATGGCAGTATTCAAAAAAGACAATCATATCCCTGTACAAGGAAAATATTTTTTAATAAATGTTTGCCATGGCATGCCTTTCAGCCCTCCATGCCTATTGGAGGGCTTAGGGAAACTGCTGGGTTAGATTCTTTCTGTTCAGCATTTTGTGGTAGGGATATAGCTGTGGGGATATGTAAGACTGATCAAAGGAGTCTCTCTCTTGCACAGTATGCTTACACATCTGGAGCTGTCTGTAGCACTAACTCATACTTTACTGTAGATGGTTGTAAATGTCCAGCATATCTTCTTTGTGCCCCCAAATGGACTGCCTGTGTAGGCCAATGGATTTATTGTAAGTGAAGCAAAACTAGATATGGATACACAGCGGCTCTGCATGTGCAGAGAGGGGACTGCACATTTCAGGAGCGGATCAATTCACCTATATAGTGGCACCTAAGACTTTTTCAATTGTGTCCTTAATGCCAGGATGAGACATGGTAAAAACAGATGCTATGCACAAGGAAGACAGCAGGATCCATGTTCAGAAGTCACATTTTTAATAGTTAATGTGTTGTTCAAAAACATCTGAATGGATCTGTAGTCTAAACAGGTGATCCAGGAATTTAGAAATCTAATTACCAGAAGGCTAAATTAGCAGTCATACTACTAAAAACATCACTAATAGCAATTAGTATAATCTGTAAAAGTGGAACAAAGTGTTTGAATAAAGGGGGTACTATATTTTATAGAATTCTTCAAACAAGATTGTATAAATAAATTTTACTACTAAATAAAAATCATCATAAATTAGTCAGGAGTGAATAATAATAATATCATTTTATTTGTATTTTAGACTTTTGTGCTGGGAAAGGCTCGCTGACCCAACTGCACTGTAAAGTTGTGTGTGTGTTGCCCTTGGTCTCTCAGTATGCAAGTATTAGTTATTTTTAATAGACCAATATTGAGTGGTGGAATTCCTTTACAGTGGAAGCAGGCAAAGGTTGTTCCACATTCTAAACCTGTGACACCTAAAGATATGTCAACAGATTTTAGGCCAATTGCTTTAACATGTACAGTTTTGAAAGTATGTTAAATGTTTATTTGTAGATGCATTATGGAGGTTGTCCAGGAGGTTTTGGACAAAAATCATTTTGGTGCCTTGAGGGGTTGCTCAACTATTGATGTTGCTTTAAGATTTTCGGAAATAAGTATGAAAGCTCGGGATAAAGGAAATAATGTAAGGGCTGTTTTGGTAGATTATAAAAAAGCTTTTGATCTTATTGATTATAGGATGGTAATACAAAAATTGTAAAGTTTACATGTGCCAGAATGTGTAGTAAATTGGGTTGCCAGTTTTTTTCAGGGAAGATCACAATGGATTGAGATGAAAGGCATGAAATCTGAAGTTGTGGGTATGTGTAGTGGGGTCCCTCAGGGAACTAGATTGGAGCCATTATTATTTTTGATTATGATAAATGATCTCGACATGAAAAGCCCATGTATAAAGTATGTAGATGATACTACAGTATAGGATTTTTGGGAAAATGTCAAAGATAGTACTATGCAAAGTGATTTAGATTATATAGAAATGTGGTCTGTAAAGAATTTTATGCATATCAGTCCTACAAAAAACAAAAAGATACATTTTGGTAAGCAGAATAAATGGACTGAGATAAAAGGATTGTCTTTCAGTGCTGGCCCACTAGCGCAGAGGCACAATTGCAGTCTGTGGCACTGACAACCCAGGTTTGGGAATGGACCCAGGAGTTGGAGGGCCAGCAGGGGGGAGTAGGATAGAGCATCCAGTGGACTGCTCTCCTACTCCAGGGAGAGGTGGGGTTGAGTGCCCAGCGCACAACGGACCCCAGTGGAAGCTAAGAGTTCTGCTGTGGTCAGCGCCTGCATGTTTGGGAGTTGGGCAGACTCAGATCATCATTGCACATCCCTGTCCCTATGAGGTTTACAGCATACAAAAATGCCACCTCCTGCTAATGAGCCGGCTCAATTGCCATCCCCTCTGGCCACCAGAGTTCACCTACCAGTGGCCCCACTTGGTGGGGTGGAGCCCAAGTATGAGGGTGTGGCTGCAGGAGCCTGGCAAGCCCGTTGGGGGCTTAAGAAGTGACCCCCCCCCAAAAAAAGGATTGTCTTTTGGGCTGAGGAGGTAGAAGTTGTAAGAAATGTGAAATATTTGGGATTTATTTTTTAGAATGATTTTTCTTGGGCAGAACAGGTTTTAAGCACGGTAAAGAAAGCAAACAGTAGGTTATTCTTTTTAACTGTTATGAGACATACAGGTTTGAATGAATCAGATATGGTTTATTATTTTAGTATAGTGGTTAGACTGGTGGTTGACTATGGAGCTGCTGTGTGGCATAGTGGCCTCACCAAAACTGAATCTGAAGATTTGGAAAGAGTACACAAAACGGCACTAAGAGTAATTGTTGGGTGGGATGTGAGTTATAGGGAAGCCGTGATTAAAAGTGGGCTTCATAGGTTAGATACTAGAAGAGAAAAAATGACTAAAGAGGTTTTTAAAAAAATTGTGAGCCTAACCATAAATAGCAATTTTACTTGTACCAAGGAATATGTCTGGGTATAATTTGCGAAGTAAGGAGATGCGGGAAAAACCTGTGGTAAGAGCTCAAACTTACAGTAAATTGTTGTGCAATATTTGAATGTGGTGAAATGAATGTTATATATTTTTTATTCTTTTCTAGTTTTAAAATTGTATAATTTTATATTTTGGATGTGCTATATATAAATGTTTATCTTTTTATGCTATATAGAACTTCAACCTGTACGTGTGTGCCTGGTTGCAATATTAAGTAATATTTAACTAATTATCTAACTAACTAGTTGTGAGATTCAAACCCAGGTCAGAGGTCTTCAGGTTCACAGTTTCAAGCTCTAATCTCTAGGCTATACTGCTAATATAATGTAATATAATATAGTATAATATAATATATAATGCATAGGCTGGTGTGTGTTATGATGTATTTTAAAGACCCAAGCCATGTGTGTGTTATGTTTTTTACAAACCCAAGCCATAAAGCTGGAGAGCAAGGCTTGAAAGGTATTGGAGCTCATCACTTAATAAAGCTGTGTAAAAAATACATCATCAACACACACCTGCATAAGCTTTATTTTTTACGATTAGTGGTAAAAAGAAAAACAGAAGGTAGAATACTGTGAAGTTCATGGAACATAGTGCACTGGCTGACCAGGGCAGAGTATGACAGCAGTAAGTGAGTACAGTGTGACAGGGGTTGCTGACCATAGCTTTCCACTGCCGAGTTTCTGTACAGTATAGTGCAAACTTTCAATATCCGTAATTACCACTTATTATGAAATTTGCAGGTTATTAAGGTATTTGAAAATACTCAAAACTGATTGGTAATGTGGGTCACCTGTAATTATATAGCAGTTATAAGCCAGCACATACTATGAATTGGACTAAAAGACAAAGTATGTAATGTACATTCAAACTATGTTTTCAATAAGCTTAAAGAAGAGAACTTTTGCAGTAGCTTATCTGCAGTAGTTTTATTAGACTGTTTTTCTGATTTGTTTCTGGTTACTACGTAACATTACTTGCTGTAACCATGTGCTACATATACAATGATAACAGTTTTCATTTATTGATGAGATTTGAAAATTGTAGACGGAGTAGTAGTATTGCACTATGGCAGAGGATTTTTTTTTATGACCCAGTTTTAGAGGCACATGTAAAAGGTTAGGCAGTCACAGTTTCTTTAAAAATAATTAGGTTTACATCATCCCAAATGTGAGAGTAAAACTGATATGTAACAAATGATGTAACTGATATTTTGAAAAATCTAAAAAAGCACTCTAGTACCCAAAGTCACATTTATTATTTATTAATGATGCAGAATATACTGTAATCAAATTATCAAAATCTCTTGCCTCTTTCTACAGTATCATCAGGGTATGTCTGTAGCAAATGATGTGAACAAATCTGCCTTCATTTAGATAGCCATGTACACAGGTATAATTAGTCATTCTCTTTTCCACAAAGGTTTCCTTATAATGAGGTGAGCTCAGTGGAATACCAAAGAAAGAGCTCTTTCTGTTTGTGTCAAACATTTCTCAGGGCTGGCATCTTACCTTTAAATGTACACTTTAGTACTGCTTCTCATTATCTTCTGCCTTTATGCCTTTTCTGTGCAATCTAAATGCAAATATATATATACAGTAAATATAATTCATGGTTGATAAGTAATAAGCCACAACAGGGTGTTGGTTATGCTGGGCTTTACTCACGGCTGGTGTAGTTTGGCCATGAGGCCACAGACTGAATGGCCAAACCAGATCAGCCATGGGTAAATCCCAGCATAACCTACACCCTGGAGTGGTTTATTGCAATTATACAATGTCTCCCTTTTTTATTACAAAAAATTAAAACACAAATAATGTTTTTTAGTACTTTACATAATTTTTATTAAAATTATTGTTGCACCAGCAAAAATAGTTCTTGATTGACAGGTAGAATAAGGCCCCAGTGCCATATGGTTACAGGATGACAGAATGTGCTACCACTCACTTGTTTTGATCCCCACTCCAGCATCCTGCAATTACTTGTTTTCATCCCCAACCCAGCATCTTGCAGCTGAGTCACACATACACACACACATTCACACAGCATAAATACTAGTGTGGAAGCCAACACCAGCAGCTGGCAGGTTGACAGCTGGACATTGTTGGGAAAGGCTCAGCAAGTTACCAGCAGCGTGGTCCTGGATTCAGAGTAGCTTTTCCATTGAGAGAGAGAGAAGTGACGGTTTGCCAGCATCTTTCTGTTTTTTGTGTGTGTGTGTGTGTTTGAATGAAATTGGGACATTGTATAGACTACAGGGTTTAACTTCCAGTGGGTGGCACATGGTGTGGATGGCCATCAGTTGGTATCCAGGCTGGGAGGACTGCAGTGTTGTCAGGAGTCGCTTGTATGTTGAGTTCACTGGGGAGAGAGCTGCAGTATGAAGTGTGACCTCTGTTATTGAGTCTTACAGGAAAGGAGAAGCATAGATAAGTAGGACTGATTTCTCTGTGGTATTCTGTTTTGTGCTATATACAGTTATCTGGGGACTGCTGGGGTGTATTGCTTAACTACAGATGTGCTTTTTTGTTAAAGTCACGCTTTTGCATCAGAGTCAGCGGGAATCCAACATGGCGGCCTAGATGTTTTGATTTTTGAGGTTGGATCGATTTTGTTGCTGGTGTGACTAACTGGCAACTTTGCCATTGGTATATTGCATGATTTACCACAGCAGAAAGGTACCAGTCAGCCAATCAGGGATTCCTATTCTAGGATCCTATTGTATAATGCTAAATAAATTAGTAGGAAGAGTCAGCGATCAATAATCAGTGCTAGCTGAACTGTAGCTCTTTAAGTTTTGTGTACTCCTCTTTCATCTCTCTATCTCTGTCTCAAACTCTCTGGAAAAAAAGAGAAATTAATAAAAAAAATTCGCACACCCTGCTTGTGCTATCTAGATATGTGATAAGCAGGGGGATTGTGAAATTGTAAAGGGCTGGAAATGGGCACCCCATTAATAACTCTTATGAGAACTACTAAGCAGGTCCACTTACTCCCTGAAATAAAAAAATCTGCAGGTCAGCAACTGAACAATCGGTGAAGCTACATGCGTATCAAATCATATGAATAAGAAAAAGGAAAAGTGGTGCTAACACCAGTGTGAGTAAAATATTCATCCCAAGCTCTTGGATGTCTGATTCAAAGTCATTTATTGCACAAAAACAGGAGCCATAACACTGCTACCAACAGCCAAACGTTTTCAAGTTCCACTGAACTCCTTCTCAAGGCTTAATTGCACATGTGCTGCTCATTGCCTTAAATAGGGTAGCTTTTAAAGGACAATTTTTAATTTATATATAAAATGAAACACTACATTTAATCATACTTACTAATATTATTTATAACATTACTTACACTCCTAAGAATTTCTAAGCATAGAAAAAATCCATTTATAACATCAAAATGTAAAAGTGGTGGGATTTGAACATATGCATATAACAATTACCTAAGTGCGACTTCTGGTTGCGATGGAGGCTAAGTAGACATGTAGTACATTGCTCCACTAACCCTCCCACTCAACAGAGCCTAACCATCCTCAATATTTGCCTACCTTCACCCGGAGACATGGTAATTGTCGAGTAAGTACTGCTGCAGTTTTATATCCGCACATTGCCCTGTTTTATGGATGCGGACATGAAGACCCAGTGGCCTAAGCATATGCCACCCCTGTCTCCCAATAAAGTCAAGCCGGCAAAGAGGAACAAAATGGGAGGATTGACTGAGGCAGTCCAGCTTGCTCCCCAGGCCCTTTCAACAGAAGCAACCTTCTTTGAGGGACTGGCCCCTATAAAAGAGTTGTTACAAGCTGTAGTGGGGGATATGCAAACCTTAAAAGCCTCATTGAATCAGCTTACCATAAGAACAGGTGATAATGAGACTCAAATCTCATCACTGGATGACTGGAGGACTCGCCTAGATCCTGAGCTGGTTAGTCTGAGACAGCACTTATGCAAAGCTGGAGGACCTCGAAGGCCATTCACGCAGAAACAATCTGGTGATACAAGGGCTTCCATAAGGAGAGAGGGGATGAATCCCATCTCCTTTGTTCAGAAATTATGTGGCAAAATAGCTGGTCCCTCACCGAATGGCCCTACCTATATAATAGAATGGGCTCACTGCCCTCTCTGGCCCACTCTGCCTCAGGGATCTCCCCCATGTCCTCTGATCTTCCGTTTGCTCAATTCTCTGGACAAACAATTCATTCTGGATAAAGTGAGAGAAACCAAGGATATCCAGTGGGAAAACAAAAAAATTAGAATAGCACAAGACCTACCCTTGTCGGTGTGGCAAAAACACACGGAACTGCATCCCGTGGTCACGAAGCTAATTGCGGCTGGTATCAGATACAGAATGCGCTATCCTGCAATACTCCAAGTACATCATGAAGGCAAATGGCTATCGTACAAGTCCCTGAATGATGCCACTGCTGAATCCAAGAAGCTGTTTCCCGATTTGTTCAAGTCACTGTAACCCCAGGTTTTAGGGGGTCAGCGATCAGGACATTGTTTCCACAATTGATTTAACCTTTGGCCGGTGTTTTGATCCTGCTATGGCAAATGGCTCTACAATTGTTTATGTTGCATCTAAGTGCCTACAGATTGCAGGAGCTTTAGGTTTTGCATTTCCTGTCTGAAAAGGGGCTCTTGTTTTGTTTTACATTGTTTTATAAGGGTATAATCTGGTGTACACCAGAGAGAATACATGGATTCTGTCAGCTAGGCCCCACTGGAGCAATGAAAGAACAGCACACCACTTTTCCAGGGCCCTGCTCAGAAGAATCTGCACCTTGCTGTATGCTAAAGTTTGATGCTATGTTGCAATTTAAGGCTCTGAATGCTTAGTTAACTTTATTAATGTTTAAAAAAGTTGGTTATATGGTTTCTCAACCAGGTTTCAGATCAAGGTGGAGGGGAAGGAGACAGCTATGCTGTGGGATATTTGATAGCTAGTGAATTTTGCAGCCGATTATTGGAGAGGAGGACAGTCTAATGGATTGGGGAATTCTTGGACTTTTAGTTTTTGGGATTTATTGTTGGGAATAGGGAGGGAATGATCTCTCAAGATTTCAGTTCCTCAAGGGGGAGGGGGGATTGGAGGGGGGAGGTAATTTCTACATGTCAGGTAAACTGTACTGTATCTATGGCTCTAATGATACATGTCTCCCTACAATTCATAAGGGCTCCATCTAATGTGTCTCATGAGAGGACTCTAGATCTTCCCATGCGGCTATATCTGTGTCCCATTCTAGGCTACACTTCACTCCAGCCATGATGGTGAGGTTTGTATCCTGGAATGTGAAAGAAGACAGAAGCAGGGTCAAGTCAACAGCTTAATCTGGTTCAAGGTCAGTTGGCATTCATCTGTATCTCCTTCCCCCAGGTTGTGCCTGAAAATAGGCAGGATTTGTCTAGTGCACTTACCCGGTCAACAAAAGCTAAATAAATAAAGTGATATCAAATCCTTAAGCATCTCGAGTCTCTGCACAGCAAGATTGCCTTCCTCCAGGAAACGCATTTGCTGGAAAATGAGGGGAGTTTATTTAGAAGGTGCCAAATGGATCAGATCTATGCAGCAGGCAATGCCACTGCTCAAAGAGGAGTGGCAATTGCTTTTGCAAGAGGTACACCTTTTCAGCTGCAGAATTGCCACATGGACCCCCAGGGTAGATTCATACTCCTATTCGGCCTATTAAACCATGCAGAGGTATTGCTGGGTTCAATTTACAGTCCCAATATCGATTCCCCTTAATTTTCTCTGCCCTCTTACTCATTTTATGCTCCTTTCTGAAAGTCCCCACAGTTTTAGCTGGTGATTGGAACCTTGTTCATTCCCCAGAAATGGATAAGTCTTCTTCCCATGGATAAGTCTTTTTCCCCATGATTTCGGCAGCTCCCCTACCCTCTGCTGTCCATGCTAACCTTGCTCCTTGCGTTTATTTATTCCCTATAATTTTTTCCCTTGCTCAACTTTATACTCAAATACTCTGTCCTGACAAAGCCCTCTAGGCTGCTATACTGTATACCACCCCCACTCTCTCTCTCTCTTTCCCCTCACTTATGTTGAAATACACCTCCTACTGTTATTGTAATATGTTGTGTTATTTGTACTTGAAATCAAATTGTTATGAGCGCTCTAATGTGTTGCCTCCTCCCTGCTGTTCCATCTTTACTAATTCTCAAATCCAGAAAATCTCTGGTGTGTTGATGCACTGTAATGGAAACTTTCAGGTTATTATTACTGGGGGGAAGAATATTTTCAAACAATTGGCAGTACAGGACAGGGAGAAGGATGAGAAGAGGCAGAGGCCCAGGGGAGACATTACAATCGATCACAATGGAGGGGCAATCTATAGAAGAAGAAGTAGTAATTAACATTTCTGAACACATCCTTACAGAAAATGAAAGGAAAGTTCTACAGAAAGGACTTAACTATATACTTACAAATCAGGTAAGTGAGTTCGACACTATAGCTGATGTGCATAAATTTACAAGCAAGTTAAATTTAAAAGCTTTTTATTGCCACAATGAAATGAAGGGTTCAGAAAACAACATGAGAGAAGGAATGGATACACAAAATAAAACACAATCTAGAGAGAGTGTAAATCAGAATAAACAGCAGATGATGATAGTGAGTACCCCCATCCCCCGAGATATGGAGAATATGTGTGATACTCCATTAAGATCAACCCTCCCAACCACTTAAAAAGACATCAGTACAACCTAAAAATACATCAGTACAAGTTGTTTCTAGCACTACATCAACATCAGAAAAGTTAGAAGTTATTAGATCTGGACTAAAACGAATTCCAGTTTTGTACCACCGACCAATGCTCGGGTCAGTATCTATGAAGATTTGGTTATCAAAGATATACAAACATTGATGCAAAAGCCTCCAGAACCTAGATATTATAATTGTACATACACAGAGAAAAGAGCCTTGGAATCCTTAGCAAATAATGATAAAATAGTCATAAAAAGGGCAGACAAAAGTGGAGCCATAGTGGTATGGGGAGCTACAACATACAAAGAAGAAATGAAAACACAATTATCGAACACAGAATTTTACCAAAAATTAACATATGACCCTACTTTGAAGTATAAAAAACAAACTGATATATATTTAAATGAAAGTTTATTGATGGGCATCATTACTCAAGCAACGTTCGAATACCTAACAGTACAACATCCTATTAGGGCAGTAATATATGGACTGCCCAAGATACATAAAAATCTCTTTAACCCTCCAGCAAGACCTATTGTCTCATCTATAGGATCTTTGACAGAACCTTTGGTGGAGTTTCTGGTAGAACAGATAAAATCTTTGGCTACTTTAGCACCAAGCTATATACGGGACAGTACGCATATATTACAAACATGTGATGATTTATACATAGAACCAGAGTGGTGGTTGGTGTACTGGATATCACAGTGCTTTATACAGACATACCCCATGGTGAGGGCCTGGATACTATGCGGGAATCATTAATAAAACACACTGACTATAGTCAAGGACATATTGAATTTATCCTTACGTTAGCAGAATATGTACTTATGTGCAATGCTTTCAAGTTTGAAGAAGATTTTTATGTCCAGGTTAAAGGCACAGCCATGGGGGCTGTCTTCATCCCCACTTATACTAACATCTATATGGCTAAGTGGGAGCAAGACACCATCCATGACAGAAATATAAATCCATTCTATGAGTACATAGATCTTTATAGACGCTACATAGTTGATCTCATCTTGGTATGGAAAGGAACAAGAAAGTAGTTGGATCAATTTGTGGCATATCTGGAAGCCAGTAATAATAGGCTGAAATTTTCCATTACAGTGGATCAATGCACTATAGATTTTCTGGATTTGAGAATTATCAAAGATGGAACAGCAGAGATGGGAATACATGTGAGACTTTTTAGGAAGGAAACAGACAGAAATACCATTTTACATTTTAACAGTCGTCATCCAAGACATATAGTAGAGAATGTGTCTTATAGCCAATATATGAGACTTAAAAGGAATTGTTCCAATAAGCAGACGTGTGAAGAAGGGGCTAGACATATGACAGAGTGTTTTAAAAATAGAGGCTACCCAGAGAATAAACTTGTGGAATGTAAAGACAAAGAACAAAGGATCCTGAGAGAACAGTTGTTAAATCCTGGAACTGATAAGCGGATACAGAAATCAAGCAAAGAACAGTTTAAAATTAACTTCATTACAACTTTTTCCCCTCAGTCTCATAAGATAATGCACATTATTCATAAGCACTGGCACGTATTGCAGCTAGATCCGATATTGGATAGTTGGACTAAAAATTTCCCTGTGATTGCTTATAAGAGGAGAAAAATATAGGGAATAGACTAGTAAGAAGTAATATCCCCAGTAAGGGAATAAATAAGACAAGTTTACCATGGGAGACTTTCAAATGTAATAATTGCATATTTTGTATACATATACAAACAGGGAAATATTTTCAGAATGACAGACTAAATTGTTTAAGATCAGACATTTTATAGACTGTAATTCTGACTATTTTATATACAAGGCATCTTGTCAATGCAAGAGAATATACAATGGAAAAACTACTAGGAAATTAAAACTTAGAATTGGTGAACATTTAAGGGCTATAGAAAAAGAAGATCCAACTAATGTCCTAGCACAACATGCAATGGAACAGGGGAAGCAACATACTTTTAAATTTCAAGGTATAGATAAAGCTCCAGTCTTGTCTAGAGGAGGTGACAGAGATAATACCCTGTTAAAAAAGAAAACCAACTGGCAATATGTTCTGGGGACTATTAAGAGAGAGCAGGGAGGACAGAATTATAAATTTCAATTAAAACTGTATTTAAGTAAATAATGGCTGCAGTTTGGATATTTTTATTAGTGTGTCCAGTACATGTATAAGCATAAGGCATATGTAGTCTGACATTTTATATTAAGAGTTGTTGCAATAAGCATATTAGATGTTATCAAAAGAAACATATAAAGAAAGATAAATAGTATAAGTTGTATGATATTATATATATATATCTTTAATTAAAAACATTTTATAAGTTACATTAAAAGTATTATTAGGATTGTTATGTACAGAGTTTCTTTTGCATATAGTTAGTTTTGGATTAGCAATATCTTCTAGGTATGTGTATGAATGTATTTTAGATAATAAAAGATGCGTAGTGTGCACTTAGGTAATTGTTATGTGCATATGTTCAAATCCCACCACGTTTACATTTTGATGTTATAAATGGATTTTTTCTATGCTTAGAAATTGTTAGGAGTGTAAGTAATGTTATAAATAATTTAAGAAAGTATGTTTAAATATAGTGTTTCTCTTTATGTATAAATTAAGAAGAACTGTCCTTTTAAAAACTACCCTATTTAAGGCAATGAGCAGTACATGTGCAATTAAGCCTTGAGAAGGAGTTCAGTGGAACTCGAAAATGTTTGGCTGTTAGTAGCTGTGTTATGGCTCCTGTTTTTGTGCAATAAATGATTTTAAATCAGACATCCAAGAGTTTGGGATGAATATTTTACTCACACTAGTGTTAGCTCCACTTTTTCTTCCACTTACTCCCTGGGCTGTTTTTTTATAAACTGTATAGGTGCTCTATAGCATTGTAAGTCTTTTAAACACATTTATTTATTGAGGTCTAAGAATTACAACCCTTTGAGTCAGGGACTCTTTTTCAAAGGCTCCACGTCAGTACAAAGTGTGGCAAGCAAGTGTTACAGACCTTTTAAAATCTATTTGAGTAAGCCACCCAAACTGGAAGTCAGAAGAACAGCCACTTCCTGTCCAGTGCTCATATATGCCATTGCTCAGCTAGCATCAATGATCACAGAGAGGAGGCAATGCACAAGCAAAGACAAATGCATCTACCTGTGTCTGCTGAGGAGGATAGGAGGGTGGCCCTCCCTCTTGTTTCTATTTGATTTAACTGATTTCTGTAGTAAGGACTATCTGTATTATTATTTCATATTCCTAGTAAACAACATAGGATATACAGTATGCTAGGGCTCCTCACAAGTAATAATGTTTGGTGTATTGCTGATAATGCTAAAAGAAAGAACAAGGGGAGAAGAGCAATTACAGTTTCAAGTAACACATTTAAACTATGAAATAGATTCAGTACTACTGCAGCTAATAATTCTCAACCAAATGAAATATTTGAGCCTCCATCAGTTTACAAATGTAAACTCAGCATAGGTGACTTTATCATACATTATCCTAAAAACTCTGTGTATAAGATGAAACTAGGTCAAAACAGCTAAACAGTTGTAGCGCAGTTGAACTGAGAACCATCAGAAGAATGTCAGGAAAGACAGTGACACTGAAAAAAAAATGACAGAAACATACAGCACTAAGTCCACCACATCACTCTGGGAGGACAAAGGGATGGGAACAAAAGTTGGGAGGAGAAAGTTGGGGGATGGACACTCACCATGATAAAGTTGAGGGACACAATGGGGAATTCCAATCACTCACTGCCTTACCACAATTTTATTCAGGGGGGGTATGCCCCCTGTACCCTTAACATGGGGAGGAGGCTTCACCCCCACACTGCCCATAATATAAAGATACAAACTCCAAAATGCACAAAACTCCACCACAGAAAAATTACGATGGAGGGAGAAAGACTTGAACCCAGGGCTGCTAGCTGCCCCCAAGCATTCACAATCCATCAATGTAAGCAGTACATCACTGTAGCAGCACACTGAGTTGGCACACATTCAGAATGTTATAGTGTGCTGGGCCCCACTGAGAACAGCTACAGGTATAGCACTATCATATCCATGCTATTATTTACCTATAGCTGTTTTCACATACGCTTTTATGCTTATGCGGTTTTTACCATGCTCTTATTCATGTGCACTTTTTATCGGATATCGTGTAAGACAGATAAAATAAATACTGTAGTAACTTGTCTCCCATGTGTAAGGATCAAGAATATAGATGACAGGCTAGACAAGCTAACTGGCACAAAGGGAAAAGACCTGTCCGTTATTTTTCACGTGGAATTGAATGATTTCGATAAACTACGCAACAAGGACATATGTTTAACCTTTTGGCATTAGGGACACAAATAAAACAGAAAGGCGGTGACACTGCAATCTCCAGAATACTTCCCATTCCTAAAGCTTGTGACAAAAAAATAGACAATAGACAATAGATCAAACAAACATCAGAATGTCCAGCTGGTCCAGAAAAGAAAATTTAAAATTTATAAATAACTGCGATAGTTTTAGTAGAGAACCATCACTATATTCTTTGGATGGAACTTATTTAAATAATAAAGGAGCAGCTTTCCTGAGTGCACATTTTATGACATCTATGGGGGAAAAACAGTTAATTTAATAACATTGGGGTAAAACAATATTCAGAACAGGAAGCTATTCAACAACCTAACCAGAGTACCCTCAATGAAAGTTAAAACAAAGAATGAAAAATCTCAGAGGTACCTTGATAAAGGCATGGAGCCTACATAATAAGATAGAGGAATTGCATAAACTAATTCTAGTAAACAAACACTAGATATTACAGCCATTATAGAAACTTAGTGGAATAGCCAACAATCCTGTGGGGAAATCTAGTCCAGGATATGACTTCTATCACCTAGACAGAAGTGCTAAAAAGGGAGGTGGTATTGCTGTGTATATCTAGGAAAGACTTCACTTAATAAATATATCAATTAAAATTTAAGTGAACCTTTATCAAACTGAAATCATTTGGATCAAGCTAAATAACGGTGCTACAAACTCCTATATACTCAGTCTTTACTATAGCCCTCCTAACTCTAGTATTGAGATTACAACCAATATGCTGAGTGAAATAGAAAATACATGTGCCATTAGGGAGGTTATCTTCTTGGGGGACCCTAATATTGGCAACATTAACTAGCTCAACAAATCTGCACAGTCTTTAGCAGGAAAAAACTTCCTAAATCGGACTGAGAAACTTCATTTTAGCTGACAGGTCAACAGCCCAACAGGAGAAATGACATTTTTGACATCATTCTCTTAAGCAAAAATGTAAACATATATGACTGTACTACAGGGGCAGCACTTATAAATTGCAATCATCATTGTGTATTTTTTTAATATAGTATCAGACTTTATCCTAATAAGAGGAACTAAAGAGATATATTTATATGGTAAAGCAGATACAAAGAAAGTAACAGAAGGATTAAAAATTGTGTACTGGAACTAGATATTTCAAGACCAATTGGTGGATGTTCTGTGGCAAATCATTAGAACCACTATAGTAAATATCACCACTAAGCATATTCCTAAAATCAAAAACTATAACACTAGAAGAAATTAATTTGAAATGGTTAATTAAAAGAGACAGACAAGTAAAGAGAACAAATGTTTTAAATTCTACCTATCAGACAGGAAGAATGAAACACAGGCCACATGCAAACTACATCTAAGAATTTGGCAAATACAAAATCAGAAAAGCAACACAAAATATGGAAATCAGTCCAGCCAAAAATGCAAATAAGTTTAATAATAAAGCACCCTGGGGGAAAGAGGAAGGGGAAAATTATTAAACCAGGAAAGGCACACTAACCCTAAGCTTGTTTCCAGGAGCAGCCTGGGAGCACAAGGAAATAAAGTGACTTGCTCAGGGGCATACAGTATGCAAGTGGGGGCAGAAGGGATTCAGACCCAGGTTTCCAGATTTGCAGCTCTGTGCCCTTAACCACTATGCTGTACTGCCTCCATAACTCTATAGTAATATAAATACACTGAAGGATGAAAAAGCAGATCAGACCAATCATCAAAAACAACAAATCTGTAAGTGACCCAAAAGAAATGGCAACTGAATTCAGCAATTACTTCTGCTTTGTTTTTGCTCAAAAGGTTAAGTTTGTTGAAACTAAAGAAACCCCATCACAGTTCACATTCAGAATTACCAATGAGGATATAATTAATAGAATAAAAAAAATTGAAGCAGGCACACCACCAGGTCCAGACAAAATTACTAGCAAGGGGGTTTATGTACCAAAGTATTGATTACCTATGTGTCTCATTTCCAGGGCATGTCAGCATTCCTCAGTTGGATTACCATGAACCAGGGTTCCACCATCCCCGCAGCAGCATTCATTGAAGGGGTGTGTACACCTTGCACTCACACAGTCCCCTGGCTGATCACACAACTGTGCAACACTAGCAGTCTGGGGGGGGGGGGGTGTCTGGAGGCATGCCTGCACTCCAAGCCATTCACAAAGGCATGGAGTGCTGTGCAAGGAGGGCACAGGTAATGCAGGCAGGGAACCTGCCATATCCTCTGTGCATCCCCCACAGATGACACCTACTAGCAGTAGTGGAAAGCACAATACAGTCATTCAGGCACACATCTGTACTGTAAAATAATACCAGTTCCACACCTCCCAGAATCCCCTGCTCAAACTGATTAGGGGAATCCTCTATGTGACTCAGGATGGGTATCTGATTAGATGCCTGCCTGTGTACCATGATCCACCCCCTCATGCGTGATCATTAATGCTAGGGCGTGGGTCCACAAATGGGTTCCCTGTGGGGGTGTGCTGCTGTGCATACCATGCACCCTGTGCCTATCCCTGGGTGCATAGCTACACAGACTGGGTACACATGAATTGCACACACCTGACTTGCATTTGTGCATAGGCCTCATTATGTTTACAATTATATTGGATCAAATTGCCCTACTGCTTAAGCACCTATCTGAGAAATCAGTTAACTCTGCTGATATGCTTTAAGATTGGAAACAGGTGAACATAGTTCCAATTTTCAAAAGGGCAACTAACAATATACCAAAGATTACAGACCAATCAGCCTTACTTTCTCAATATGCAAATTACTTGAAGGAATTGTAAACATAGAAACATAGAAACATAGACTTTGATGGCAGATAAGGACCACTTGGCCCACCCAGTCTGCCCATTTCCCTACCTGCTGGATAAACTGCAGATCCTAGTTAACCAACAGCCTACTTCCTGCAACCCCCACTATAACTGCCTTGTGTCTGTCCCATGCATGTTTGAATTCCCCCACTATTTTAGACCCAACAACCTCCTCAGGAAGGCTGTTCCATGTATCCACCACTCTCTCCATAAAAAACATTTCCTCACATTACCCCTGAGCCGTCCCCCCTCTATCTTTAAATTGTGCCCCTTTCTTCTTACACATCTCTTTTTCTGAAACATGCTACCCACCTGGATTTTGTTGTTTCCCTTGAGGTACTTAAACATTTCTATCATGTCCCCCCATCCCTCCTTTTATCAAGAATATACATATTAAGCTCTCTCAGTCTCTCTCTTCATATGGTTTCTGCTGCAGACCCTGCACCATTTTAGTTGCCCTCCTCTGGACTGCTTCCATCCTGTCTATGTCCTTGCGTAGATGAGGTCTCCAAAACTGCACACAGTACTCCAGATGGGGTCTCACCAACTGTCTGTACAGAGGGATAACCACTTCCCTTTTTCTACTTGTGATGCCCCTTCATATGCATCCCAGTATCCCCCTTGCTCTCCTTACCGACTTTTCACATTGCTTACCCACCTTTAGGTCATCTGATATGACTACCCCAGGTCCCTTTCCATTTTTGTTGTTGTTAGTACCTCCCTTGCTATTGTGTACTCTTCTCCTGCGTTTTTGTTTCCCAGCTGCATTACTTTGCACTTTTTTGCATTGAATCTAAGCTGCCATATGTCTGACCATTCCTCCAACCTTGCCAAGTCCCTTCTCATCTTTTCTACCACCCCTTGTGTATCAACTCTGTTACAGATCTTTATGTCATCTGCAAAGAGGCATACCTTTCCCTCCAGAACCTCTGCAGTGTCACTTATAAAGATGTTAAAGAGGACTGGACCCGGTACTGAGCCCTGAGGTACTCCACTATTAACCCCCCTTTCTTTGGAATGTGTTCCATTCACTAAAGTAAATAAAAAATTCATGAACACCAGATGTAGACAAAGAACAGCATGGCTTTACAACTAGAATGTCATGTACTATGAACATGCTGTGCTTTAATAAGTAAATAAGTAAAACACTAGATTGAAAAAACACTCAACAAAGAAATACTGGGGGGGGTAGAATGGTAGGATTATCTACAGAACAATAGGGAGGCAAAAGGGCCATCAGGGAGGAGAAAGCAGACACACAGCTGTGTATCACAGAGGGGGTGAAGAACAGAGAAAAAATATTTTTCAAATATAATAGTGAAGAAAGGGGGAATAGCATGGTTAGTTGAGGGGGGTAGGATGATAGAGGATGATGGGCAAAAGGCTGCTGTCCTGAATGAGTACTTTTCAGTACTCACTGAGGAGGACTGCAGGTCCATTCTAGAGATTGGCAATAAAGCAGCCACTTAGGGAGTCTCCGAAATGAGACAGCCACTGCTCACTAGTGAAAGGGTTATGAAGGCACTGGCAGCCCTTACGATAGATAAGGCCCAAGGACTGGATGGGTTGCATCCAAGGATACTTCGAGAATAAGCAGCGGAGCTGGATGAATCACTGGCAGGGCTGTTCAACAGCTTACTTAGGTCAGAGGAAGATCCAAAGGACTGGAAGATGGCAGATGTTCTACCGCTTCATGGAGGGGGAGTGTAAGGAGCAAACTGGGAAGTTTGACCTCCATCATGGGGAAGCTGATGGAATCATTGATCAAGGAAGACCTTGTAGATTACCTGGAGAGCAACGGACTCCAGGATAGTACACAGCATGGTTTCATGGTAGGAAGGTCTTGACAGACTAACCTGATTTTTTTCTTTGACTGGGTGACAAAGGAAGTAGACAAGGGCCACACTGTGGACCTGCTGTACTTTGACTTCAGCAATGCTTTTGATTCAGTATCACACAAAAGATTGCTCAAGCAGATGGAAGAGCTGGGTAGGGCTAAAACCATAGTGAACAGGGTGGGTAATTGGCTTGAAGAAAGACATCAGAGGGTGGTGGTCAATGGGGTTAAATCAGAAGAGAAGGATGTTATAAGGGGCTCCACAGGGATCTTTCCTGGGTCTGGTCCTCTTCAACATGTTCATTTGTGACATTGGAGAAGGAATCCATGGCAGGCTGTGTCTCTTCACAGATGACATAAACTTTTGTGGGAGTCTGGATAGTGAAGTGGGAATAAGGGATATGCAGGGGAACCTAGAAAGCTAGAAGGGTGGTAAATGGTCTGGCAGTTAAAATTCAACACCAAGAAGTGCAAGGTAATGCACCTAGGGAAAAAGAACCCCAGTAAGGAGTAGTGGATGGGTGGTGAGAGACTTAGCATTACAGATGAGGAACAGGGTCTAGAAGTTATCAGTAACTCCCTTAAACAAATAAGGCAGTGCAACAAGCCTATAGCAGGGTTAGCAAGATGCTAGGCTGTATCAGGAGGGGTATTGATAGACAAAGAGGTAAGACTTCCTGTCTATAGATCCCTGGTGTGGTGTCACCTGGAATACTGCACCCAGTTCTAGAGTCCTCACCTCAGAAAATACAAGGAGTGTTTGGAGACAGTGCAGTGCAGAATGACAAAAATGATTCAGGGACAGCAGGGCAGATCCTATGTGGAGTGCCTCAAGGCACTCAATATGTATTGACTGCAAACCAGAAGGGAGAGGAGAGATATGATAGAGACCTTCAATTGCCTTCAAAGAATTAAAACAGTGAACTGTGGGGAATTATGTAACCTGAATACCAACTCAAGATTACATGGACATGAATGGAAATTAATAGCAGAGTGGTTCAGGAGGGATGTGAGGAAGTACTTCTTTATGGAAAGGGTGGTGTAACCTTGAAAACAGTCTGTCAGCAGAGGTGGTGGGTGTGAACATGGTAAGGAGATCCAGGCAGACCTGGGATAGAATGAAGGGAACAGTGGCTGCCCGGGGTGACATGACCATGGAGGAGAATAGGAAATAGATGGGGAGGGTTAGTACCCTGTAAGAGCAATGGGCTCCAGGGATGGTTCCAGGGATTATAGGGAACTTTGGGAGGCTGGGCAGACTGCTGATATTTTTCTGCCATCATTGCCTATGCTTCTACTCTGTGAAATTATTTACCTTTACATCGGTAAGGCATTCAACCTTGTTCCCGACTGAGCAGTAATAGATGGCTCACTGATAAAATGAACATCAAATTAGCTATTGGAAGGAACACAAAGGGTAATGATTAACAAAAACTTTTCCAGCCCCAATGAAGGTGACAAGTAGCATTCCCCATGGATCAGTACTGGGCCCCATGGATTTTTCATTTATTCATCTCAGATTCATACAAAGAGTTACACTGCTAGACAATAAAATATGCTGATAATATGAAACTTATGGACCATGTGAGACACCAGATCAGTGTTTAATAATTCAAGAGGATCTAGATACAGTACATAGAAACATAGGCAATGATGGCAGAAAAAGACCAAAGTCCATCCAGTCTGCCCAAATTCCCTATAATCCCTGGAATTTACTGTTCCTACAGGGTAATAACACTCCCCGTCCTCTCTCTATTCTCCTCCTTGGTCCTGTCACCCCAGGTAACCATTATTCCCTTTATTGTGTCCCAACCCTGCTTGAATCCCCCGACTGTTTTTGCACCACCCCTTTAGCTGACAGACTGTTCCAAGTTCCCACTCCCTTTCCATAAAGTAGCACTTCCTCACATCTCTCCTGAACCTACTTTCTGTTAATTTCCATTCTTGCCTACGTAACCACGAATTGGTATTCAGGCTAAATAGTTCCACACAGTTCACTTTGTTAATTTCTTTAAGGAACTTGAGGGTCTCTATCATATCTCTCCTCTCCCTTCTGGTCTCCAGTGAGTACATATTTAGTGCCTTGAGGCGCTCCTCATAGGATCTGCTCAGTTGGCCCTGAATCATTTTTTTACTGTACACTGCATGATCTCCATCATACCCTTATCTTTTCTGAGGTGAGGACTCCAGAACTGGATCAGTACTCTAGGTGAAGCCTCATTAGTGATCTATAGAGGGGAAGTATTACCTCTTTTCTTCTGCTATCAATGCCCCCTCCTGATAAATTCCAGCATCCTGTTAGCCTTGCTATAGGCCTTGTTGCACTGACTCGATTGCTTAAGTGAGCTGCTAATGATAACTCCCAGATCCCGCTGTACTCTGTCTTGGGGTTATTATTCCCTAGATGCATTACCATGCACTTTCTAGCATTGAATTTTAATGCTAAGCCACTGGCCACCCCTACCGCTTTTGTAGGTCTTTCTGTACTTCCCTTATTCCCTCATCATGATCCACCCTCCTGTATAGTTTTGTGTCATCTACGAAGGGACACAAGCTGCCCTGGATTCCTTATCCAATGTCACTAATGAACATGTTGAAGAGGACTGGACCTAGGACCGATCTCTGTGGAACCCCACTCATAACCTCCTTCTCCACTGATTTAACCCCAGTGACCACAACCTTCAGCTTCCTTTCTAGCCAGTTACCCACCCAGTTCACTATGTGTTTAGTTGCATCGAGGTCTTCCATCTTCTTGAGCAATCTTTTTTGAGGTAATGAGTCAAAAGTCTTGCAGGAGTTAAAGTAGAGCAGATCCACAGCATGACCCTAGTCTAATTCCTTTGTCATCCAGTCAAAGAAAACCATCCAGTTAGTCTGACAAGATCTTCCTGCCACAAAACCATGCTGTTTAATATCCTGGAGCCTGTTACTCTCCAGGTAGACTATGAGGTCCTCTTTGATCAGTGACTCCATCAGTTTCCCTATTATAGACGTTAGACTGACAGTCCTGTAACTGTCTGGTTGCTCCTTATCTCCCTGTTTATGAAGCTGTACAGTGTCTGCCACCTTCCAGTCCCTTGAAACTTCTCCAGACTTAAGTGAGCTGTGAAACAGACATGTTAGTGGTTCATTCAGCTCTGTTGCTAATTCTCTGAGTATCCTTGGATGCAACCCATCTGGTCCTGAGGCCTTGTCTATCTTAAAAGCAGCCAGCCCCTTCAGAAGCCTTTCACTAGTAAACAACGGCTGTCCCATTTCAGAGATTCCGTTAGTGGCAGCTATGATGCCACTCCTTGTAATGGACCCACTGTTCTCCTCAGTAAAAACTGAGCAAAAGTAGTCAGTTAGGATGGTGGCCTTTTGCCCATCCTTCTCTATCACCCTACCCCCCGCATCTAGCCTTACGGACATTCGAACATACAAAATTTTCCAGCAGAAAAAGACCATACAGTCTAACAAGTCTGCTCAGATGTGCAACTAGCAGCCCCTATTTTACAACTGCCCCCTCCCCCCTTGCCCCCTCTCCCTTGACTCTCCTTTCACTCTGTCCAATCCCCTCTTGAAGCCCCCCACTGTTCCACTGGATACCACCCCCTCTCACAATGCACTCCACCTCACCACCACCCTCTCAGTAAAAATGAATCTTCTCATCTCCCTCCTGAACATTCCCCCTCAAGCCTCATATCGTGGCCTTGGGTTTCCCTACCATCCCTTAGTTTAAATAACCCCTCCGTACTAGACTTGTTTATCCCTGTCATGTACTTGAAGATCTCTATCATATCCCCCCTCTCCCACCTCTTCTCCAGCAAGTACATGTTCAGTTCCTTCAGCCTACTAGATTTCTTTGACTGGGTGACCAAAGTAGTAGACCAGGGAGGTGCTGTGGACATGGCCTACCTAGATTTTAGCAAGGCATTTGATACAGTCCCACACAAAAGGTTAATACACAAGTTAGCCAGCCTTGGAGTGGGTCCCAAGGTGGTAACCTGGATAAAAAATTGGCTAGACAACAGGACACAAAGGGTAGTAGTAAACGGAGTTCACAGTGAAGAAAGGAGGGTTACTAGTGGGGTACCACAGGGTTCAGTACTGGGACCGGTCCTTTTTAATGTTTTTATAAGTGACATTGCAGAGGAACTGGAAGGAAAAGTATGTCTCTTTGCAGATGACACAAAGATCTGCAACAGGGTTGATACACAAGATGGAGCAGAAAGGATGAGAATGGACTTGGCAAGGTTGGAGGAATGGTTAAATGTATGGCAGCTCAGATTCAATGCAAAGAAGTGCAAGGTAATGCACCTGGGAAACAAAAACCCAGAGGAAGAGTACACAATGAGGGGTGAGATACTGACAACAGTAAAATTGGAAAGGGACCTGGGGATAATTATATCAGATCACCTAAAGGTGGGCAAGCAATGTGAGAAGGCAGTAAGGAAGGCTGGGGAGATACTGGGATGCATAGGGAGAGGCATCAATAGTAGGAAACAGGAAGTTGTTATCCCTCTGTACAGACAGTTGGTGAGACCCCATCTGAAGTACTGTGTGTGGTTCTGGAGACCCCATCTCTGCAAATACATAGACAGAGTGGAGGCTGTC
This sequence comes from Neoceratodus forsteri, assembly GCA_016271365.2. NCBI lineage: Eukaryota > Metazoa > Chordata > Ceratodontiformes > Ceratodontidae > Neoceratodus > Neoceratodus forsteri. The sequence goes on along the minus strand of CM057458.1, from coordinate 1,150,379,529 downwards.
CAGAGGAGGGCAACCAACATGGTGCAGGGTCTGCATCAGAAGACATACAAAGAAAGACTAAAGGAGCTTAATATGTATACCCTTGAGGAAAGAAGGGAGAGAGGGGACATGATAGAAACTTTCAAGTACCTCAAGGGAATCAACAAAGTCCAAGAGGGTAGCATCTTTCAGAAAAAGAGATGTGCAAGAACAAGGGGACACAATTTGAAGATAGAGTGGGACGGCTCAGAGATAATGTGAGGAAGTATTTTTTCACAGAGAGGGTTGTGGATGCATGGAACAGCCTCCCTGAGGAGGTCGTGGAGTCAAGAACAGTGGGGGAATTCAAGAATGCATGGGACAGACATAAGGCACTCCTAGTGGGGGGTAAGAGGAAGTAAGCTGTTGGCTAGCTAGGATCTGCAGCTTATCTGCTAGGTAGGAAAATGGGCAGACTAGGTGGGCCAAGCGGTCCTTATCTGCCATCAAATTCTATGTTTCTATGTTTCTACTCTCATAAGATAAGTCCCCTAGCCCATTGATCATCTTTATCACCCTGTGTTGCACCCATTCTAGTAACTTAATGCCCCTCTTCAGGTATGGGTGCCAGAATTGCACGCAGTACTCCAGGTGAGGCCTAACCAGCAGTCTGTACAGTGGCAGAATCACCTCCCCTCTCCTTGAGGAGAAACCCTTAGCATCTCAACCCAGCATCATGTTGGCCTTAGCAGACACCTTTCTGCATTGTGCAGAGTTGTTCATTGGCCCCGTAATTAGCACCCCCAGATCCTTCTCCTCTTCTGTCACCTCCAACTGCTCTCCTCCCAAATGGTAGCTCCTCCTCTGGCCCCAAAGTGCAGCACCTTGCATTTTTTGGCATTGAATCCCAGCTGCTAGGTGTCTGACCAGGACTCCAGCTTAGCCAGATCCTCCTACAGTTCTTGCCACCCCCACTCTTTTTCCTTTTTTTACTAATGTATCTGAAAAACTGTATTTCTCCATTCCTGACACCCTCCACTGTATGCAGCTCTGTATCTGCTTTGGCCTTCCTAATGTCCCTGTTTGCCTTCCTATTGTTCTTTAGATAATCCTCCCATTCTACCTCCCTCCCTCTGCTTTTTCTTGTATTTATAAAAGGCCTTGTTTTTGACCCTTACTGTACCCTGACCTTTGCTGAGAACCATAGTTGTCTCTTAAACCTGTTTTTCTTTGTTACTGTTCTTACGCATACTTTAGATGCCTCAAGGATGGCCCTCCCTACTTACCCTCCACTTCTCCTCCTCCCCCCCCACCTATGTTCTCCATCTCTCCTAACTTATGGGCCTATGTTCCACCAGGTGGGATTTATGCACGTGAAGCACATATCCCACTCACTGAGCTCCGCACCTCACTGCTGGTATTCCCCAATGGCCATGGCCTGTCCATGGGCACCCCCCCCAGCATGCAACACTCCTCAGGGCAGCAAGGGGCAGAGTCATGGACCCAGGTGGGCATCTAATCGGATGACTGTCCTGGATCTGACAGTGGATCCCTTGCAAGGTGGGGGGTGCATTGGTAGCTCTCCCTCATGGATGTCCGCAAGGTTGGCAACCATGGAGTCTAGAGGTGGGATGTGCCACCAGCCATGTGATGCCTCCATACAGACTGGGAGGACTGGGTGTCAGGGGGAGTTGGCAAACAGGTGTGTGTGTTGGAGGGAGGGTCGGGTGCCTGCTATGCTGCCCACCACACCATCTGGACTATGATGCAGGGTGAGGGACCACAGAGGCAGACTGGTAGGGTTTGCAGGGGGGTTGCAGTGAAGAGGCCAGTGCCCCCTGGTTTGTGTGTGGGGATTGGCATGCACGGGGAAGGTAGGCTGCATGGCTGGGTGCAGAGGAGGGTGCCCATGCCCCTGGGTGGACTGTCTTGTGTGCATCTGGGATCTGTGGTTTAGAAATAGGCAGAGGTGTGGGGCAAGTAGTGTGCTTACAGCAGGGTTTCCCTGGCATACCTGCTGCACTTCTATGCACTCCGATGTGCAGATCTATGCAGCTATGTGCATGCCACGTAGTGCTGGCACACACACACACACCTGCCCACTGTGCATTGTGATCCACGTGGGTGGGGGATCATGTGCTTGGGGGCTGTGCACCCCATTTTGTTAATTCTGCATGGGGGCACAATGGGTGCAGAGTGCCTCCATGCCTCCCATATGCAGCACAGAGGCACGCCACTCCATAGACCATAGGACCCTTATTCCTGACCAGATCCCTCATTCTATAGAAGTTAGCCCCTCTAATGTCAAGGACATCAATTCTCGATTGTGGCTTGCCAGCCTCAAGGGCCAATTCAAATCAAACAGTGTCATGGTCACTATTCACTAGCGGCTCAAATACTCCCACCACTCCCATATCTCTGAGTTGGTGAGCACCACATCAAGGACTGCAGTCTGCCTGGTGTGTTCCTTATCTAGCTGCACCAGTAGGCAGTCTTGGAAGGCATCCTGCAAGGCCTGACCCCTAGCACTCTTGGTCACTGGGACCTCCCAATCGATGTCTGTCAGGTTCAGATCTCCCAACACCACTACTTCCCCCTTTGCTATCCATGATTAAAATTGTTCTATGAGTTCTCTGTCCCTTTCTTACCCTTGCCCTGGAGACCAATATATCACCGCAAGCACACTTTCGTTCCTGAGGCTGCCGTGAGTTGCACCCATACTGATGCAACCTCACAACTGCAATCATGAAAAGGGAAAATAAATGGGAAATGATCATTAATTTGGAAAACATTTTATAATATGCATCTTGGAAAAATTAATATTTTTATTACAATTGCACATTCCATAGTAATGCCTTAAAATCAACAGCATCTGAAAGAGATGGACATAATAATCACATACTAATTAAACCACTCAAAACAAACAAATGAAGAAATATCTTGTGCAAAGGGGTGTGAGCAATAAGGTGTGACATTAAATCACAAGATTAATTTTGGCGTGGCCAAAAATAAATAAATAAAATTAAAAAATGTAATACTCACCTTTTTATCAAGCTTACAGTATGTAAGACCTTACCTAGGCTATGCATTGTAATTTGGGTGCCCTTACAAAAAACAGGACATTAACCAATTTGAGAACATTCAAAGAAAGGCAACAAAAATTATGTCAGGCCTTAAAGGAAAACCATATAAGACTTAGAGTTATGCCACTCGAACTTTGCCACCTTTGTGGAGACCTACTACTGATATACAACATCACAAAGGGTCCATATTTGTTACATTTAAATTCTGAGTTTAAAGAAAACTTTGCAACTAATAGGGGTCATTCATGTCAGATAAAGGGGGTTCAGTTCAAAACTCAAAAGGAAATACTTCTACACCCATCATGTAATCAGTCCTTGAAATGATTTATCAACAGAGCTTATTGTCAGTAAGGCTGAAAAATACTTTAAAAACAGACCAGAAAAGTGTAACCATAATGGTAGGAAACTATGCTGCTTTCAAAGTGATGGAGCAAACATGGGCTCACACCTAATTAGGTCCGACAATATCTTAATATGATCCTTAGTATGAACTGCAATCTTGTAAAATGTTTCAGAAGATGACTTAAAAAAATAATGACTCGCAGAATGTAGAGTGCCAGCTATTTCATCAGGTTTCGTTGTTTTCACATGTTATTTTCACCTGGTCCTGTACCCATGTGGCCATGCCTTCTGCAGAAGCAGTGCTTAATGACAGGGATTGAAAATCACATAGATAACTTCCATACCAGCATTTGGGAAGAAACATACATACTTGATTTCCACAGATTTACAGCCTTATGTTTTTGTGACCCTCCATTTGTTGTGTCCTTTGTGCACCCATTATGCCCCAAACTCTGATTGACGCCCCATACCTTGATCACTAAGTAAGTGGGCTAGTGATGTCATTTTAGAAGTTCATACACTGTCCATTTGCAACCCCAGTATTTTGTTTCAGCAGTGCACAGTGAGTGAAATAAATACATTTTAATGATTTACATTTTAAAAACTGATAATCTGCACTAGTTGCGGTTATGGCTCTCAGAGTAGGAAGCTCTTACTGGACACAGGAAAGGAGGATATCTGTGGTCAGCTCTAGAACATTGCAAGAGGCAGTTAATCATTTCTCACTCTTGCACAGACTTATAGCAGTAGATTTCACATATAACTCCATGTTTTTACTAGTTTAGCAGAAACTCCTCTTAGGTAAGCATGATGTTGTACAAACCTGCATTAAACATTCTATCCTTCAGTGCAAACTGCCTTTACCTACATTTTCATTTAAATTTACTCATCTAAAATGTTTTACAACGGAACACACATTTTTTATTTAAAGCAGGGGTTCTCAAATGGTGAGGCCAGCCTCCCTGGGGAGGCCCCAACCTGTTCCAGGGGAGGCTCAAGCAAGTCTGAAAAAGTACTGTATTTAAATTCTGAGTTTTATATATTTTGTGTGAAGAGGTGAAGCAAACTGAAAGAGGATAATAGTAGGTAAATCTTATGTATTTATTTACTAATAGGTGACAAGGAAAGGTGAATGAGCCAAAGCTCATTTCAGGTGTACCCGGGGAAGGGTAAGGGAGTCGATACATTTCAAAAGGTAACTACAAAGCAATCAAGAAATACACAATGAGCAATAGTGCAAACAAATATGAACAATAAACTAATAATGAGTGGTGGGAATTGATCAATTTGTAGCTTGATGGCAGAACAGCCCAAATACAAGGGTTAAACATAGAAGTGCTAAGAGCAATAGCAGAAAGGAACAAAGTAATTTCTGAGAAGTTGCTTAGGAGCAGGGAAGGACAGGGAGAGGCAAAGTATGTAGGAAGGTTATTTTGTATAGCGAGGAAACAGAGAAAGTAGTCTGACCCATGAAGGTACTGCAACAAGGGGTAACAATAGTTGAATAAAAATAGTGGAGCAAGTAGGCTGGCTTGTAAACTGTGGGTGGTTACATTTATTTGTTTTATTTATTTGTCATTCAGATAATGCTTTTGAGCACAGGAGCTCTTTTTCAAAGATTCCACGTCAGTATAAGACAAAGAACTGAATGTGAGCCAAGTACTCAAAAGGGTTTCAATTTAGTCATGGTGTACTGCGCAAAGTACAGCATATTATTTTTCTTTGGGGAGGCCCAAGATTATTTCAGTTTTTGAGGGGAGGCTCAAAATCTTTTTCATGGATTTGGGGAGGCTCACTGTGACAAAGTCTGAGAACTATTGATTTAAAGCATTTACTTCATGAAAACCATATGATACTATAACATTAATTTGATGTTTGTTTCCATTTTCTGCACCTGCTGATGCAAAGATAGGGTGGAGGACCTCACTATTTTTTTATTTCCATTGTACACAATAATACTGAATTGCATGTGCAAGTATCCCTATGCATGGCATCCTGAAGTGTAGTGCCATAGAGTCGTATGCCAATTAAACATCAACACTTCAACCACAAATGACAGTACAGCAATGGGTCACTAAACTGTAACAGCAAGACCCCAGCACTGCTTTTTGAGGTCTTGCACCCCCGCCTCAAATAAACTCTGACTCTGAGTTGATTATCTTAAGTACGGGGGTGGGGGAGGGGCAAAAGTGTTCTTGGACAGATTTATGCCAACCACAATTGTGGTTGACATAAATCTGTCACTGTAACATCAGTCGACAAAATATTTGTCAAATCGGCATTGTAGAGCCACACAGAGTAGGAATGTGACATATAAAAACAACTCTGGCCAGAGCTGAAAGGGCTGCAGGCAAGGAATTTGGGGAAAAATATTGAAATTTACCAAATTTATGAGCCTGTGTTAGCAAAATGTAATGCTGGCTCATAAATTTGTTGTTTTGTAATATTTTTACTCCACACTTTTAACACGGCCTTGTTATGACCCTGCCTCATAATGAAGGGCAGAGAAAATGTTCATCTCCTGGCTGAAAGGTGATTTGGCACTGGGACTGTGACATCAACTTTTGGGATGCAAAAACACATTTTAGGCAGGAGTTGAAAAAGTATAGCTATCACATTCATGAGGTGCTGTAAAGAAATGGCTATGTTGAAAATTTGGGGCAAAATTATTGAATATTGCCAAAGTTACAATGCTGGAGTCATAAAATTCAATGTAGGCTCATAACATTGTTATTTTTTAATATTTTTACTCCAAATTTTCAACATAACCTTCTTATGACCCCACTTTATGAACAAGGGCATAGAACATTTTCAACTCATACCCTAAAGGTGATTTCATGCAGGGACTGTAAAATCACCGTTTAGAACAGATTTACCTAATGTCAGTGCCATTGTTCATGAGGCAGGGTCCCAAAGATGGCATGTTGAAAATCAAGGCCAAAAATAAGTAACAATGCCCAAGTTATGCCACTAAGTTAAAAACACCATTAAAATATATTTAACCACATACCTGTTTCTTAAGTTCATGGTCCAGCTTTGAAGAGTGGAAATATGTCTATGGTTCACAGAGGAATATGGTGCTGGACCCCTGACAGGTAAGTAAGGGTTTGGGGGGTGCAGGGTGGTGGGTGCTGAGTGGTAGGGTCAGATGGGGGGTCTGGATTGGTCACAAAAAGACTTTGATGGATAGTTTTCATTAACCCCAAAAATGACTGAGAATTCTAATCATGACACTGGGGAATGGGCACCTCCTAGTGTCAGTGTTGTTTCAAGGGTGGGGTGGGGTGGTGGGTGTAGAGACAGAGAGGCAGGTGGGGAAAAATGTCCAAGGATTGCCAATTGTGACACTGGGGAATTGGGCACCTAGTGTCACTGCTACATTTCTGGGGGGCTGCTGAAAGGAGGGTCTGGTGGGGAAGAAAAATATAAATATCAAAAAAAGAGGGACCATCACTGGGAACTCAGTCATGACACTGAGGGATTAGTCACCCCTACTGTCATTGTTATGTTTTTTGGGGGGGGGGTGCGGTGGTGGGTGCTGAGAGGGAGGGATGGTCAGTTGGGGAGGAATACCTATAATTAAACAAAGAAAACAGTGATCAGGGTGGAACGCGGCACACTCCAAGATGGCTGCCACATGCTACTGAGCATGTGACACCACTAGTGCATATTCAGTAGGGTGTGATGGCCATCGTGGACACGGCAGAATGTGCCATGTTCTGCCATGACTGCAGACAGAAACAAAATAGTGCAGTGCTACTTCCAATACTGACAAAGAACAGAGAGCTTCATGGGTATAGAGGTGACTGTGGTGCAACTCCAACATGTTGTTTGGTCAGAAGGAATGCACTTAGTCCTTTACTCATTGCAAAAGGCCTGCAGGGCTATGCCCACTTCAGCCCTAAAAAGAATGCCTGCAAGACATCTTCAGAAAGGCCACAGGGCCACATGAAACTCTCAGTAGAGGAAACAAGGACAGGATGAACCAGGAGAGACAGAGACATTTTCAGAGTGTAGTGACTCCTGTATAAGATATTGGGAACATTTAGGGGCACCGAGCAGAATGAATACATGGCTATGTAAAGGGGAAAAAAGCAACACAAACAGTGGTAAGAAAATGAAATTGCCAGTAGCAGAGCATACTATTGCTAAGAGGTAAGTGTGTTCAACCAAAAATAAACAGTAGATGTAGGGTGTCCTACAGCATGGCCAAATGTGCACAAGATACCAGGGGCTTCATGGATCCAGGGGACCAGAGATAGAAGAGAAGATATGATTTGAGAAGTGTGGGATGGCCAAGGCAAGAATCATACAGAGATGAATACAAAAACTGGAGAGGAGGGGGCGATGGAAGAAATGGAAGAGGAGGCAAAGAAAGAGGAGGGAGTTACATGGGTTGTCAGAGGGGTCAATAGTAGTTTTCAAGCTCAGTAGCAGAGAACCATCAGAAACTGAGCAGAGGGTATTGTTGAAAGGTATATCATTCTCACTGAAAAAAATTATTAGATTCCTTTTATCTAGCTACAGATTTACAAAAATTCTGAAGAAAACTCTTATGAATTGGTTTAGTGGCAAACCATCTGAACCTGTGACAAAGAGACAATAGCTACAACAAACACGGGATAAAATCCCAGTACCCCCTCCCAAGGGTACTGATACAGTTGAAATATACATTAAGGTGGTTGAAAAAAAGATCAATGAGGTAACAAAGAGTAAAGCACTTACACCTAAATACAATAACTTGACTAGAATAGAAAGAGAAACTTTGAAGAGATAGAGGAAGGCAAGTCATTGATCATATTGTCCACAGACAAGGGTGGTGGAACTGTAGTCTGGAACTATATACTGTAGGTCAGAATGTTTGAGACAATTAAGTGATGATGGGAAACACATAAATTAGGTGGGAATTCCACAGAGGATATCAGAGTGGAAATAAGGGATGTCCTGGAACAGGGGGTTGAAATAGAGTGGTGCTCTGAAGAAGAAAAATATATACTTACAAAGAATTCTCATAGGGTACCCTTATTTTATGTATTGCCTAAAGTGCACAAGAATTTGACAAAACTGCCAGAGAGACCTATTAGAGCAAGAGCCAGGTGCAGTTATCTATGTGTCTGGGTCTGAAAGGATTGATGACTGTTTCTTCTGTAAAAAAGTGTGTAGAATTCAGATTTACAACTCTTATTCATCCATAGTTGTACATTTTCTTGGAAAATGCACTTTCTTAAGAGTAAATAAAAGTTTTACATTTATGATATAGACTTGGTTTACTTAGTTATTTATTTAATTTATCTAATTTATTTAATAGCATCAGTTTACTTACTGTAGTTATTAATGTAATTTATTTAATGTTTCAGATATGGCTAGCAAGATCTCTCACAAACTGCAGAGGCAATGAATGTATCCTACACACTGATCCAGAAGTTAGCACAGACCACAGAGACCCGCTACCTTTTGGTGATGCTCATTGGGAGAAAGTAGTTGAGGCAAAGGAAAGGCAGTCTAGTCAAACACTGTCAAGGTACATCACGGTGTGTCTTCAATTACCTGAATGTTACTCCAGCAGCCATGAGTATAATTATATCTGCTACAAGAACTTCACTGCATATAAGAGTTCTGGTAAACTTGTAGCTGATGAAACTTTAAAAAAAGACATTATAAAGAGTTATCGAGCAAAATTGCTTTGCTCCCAAGTTCATAGTGCTCTATCTGAATCTGCAGCATCTACATCAGGCATATTCCCAAATGAATGTATATTTTGCAAATCATACAAGAAAAGGAATCCTAGGGGGTCAAAGGAGACTTTTGAATGTCCTACAACATGTGTAACTTATGGGGCAGCAGACAGCATAAAAAATGCAGCAAAAGAAATGGACGATTGGCAAATGGATATGATGGTAGGCAGAATTAATGTCAGCCAAAGAAGTGAAATACCAGAACAGCTGTAAGAACAATTATGTAAAAAAGGCAAAATGAATAAAGGGCACAGGTACAAAATGTGAATACGGTCAGTTGAAGGACAGTCACCAGGTTGCCTTTTCCAGACTTGTTAAGTGCGTGCAGTGCATCATTGTTAATGGAATGCAAGAAGAATCATTGCTATCTCTACACAAAAGGTACATGGACATTCTTATGGAGTGTAGTGGGTGTGAAACAAATTATGACCTTCAGAGCCTGTAGTCAAAACTGGCAGATCACTTCAAAGATGGTATCATATTTGATACCAAAAGTAGAAGAGCAGGTACAGTCATCAGGTCTACTAACAAACAGCCTGACTGGAGGGAAGCACAAGCAGCACAAGCAGCTCAACACATAAGAGAACAGTTGTTGGAACTCCTAAAGGTACAGCCTCATAATAAAACCAAAGTTAAAGTTGAAGACTTAATAGAAGAAAATGTAAAACTGCCACCCATTCTTCAGACATTCCTACGTACTGTACTCATGGGTTCATCACAAGTGGGCAGTGAATGACAGGAGAGAGTAGTTCAGTCTGTTGCAGATGACATAGTGTTTGCAGTGTCAAGGGAAATAAACCACAAAAAAAACTCTTTATGGGCATGGGTATTAAATCCATGACAGGTGGTAAGAAAATGTTAACTATTTTGAACAGGTTGGTCACTGTGTCAGCTACCAAGTTGTGGAGGAACTCAAAGCTGCAGTCACAACCAATATAATGGAGAAGAATATGGCTACATGAGATGGATTGCTCATACAGCCAGGTTTAGCCACTGCTTTGGGTTTCGACAATTATGATGAAATGACAGAGACACTTGACGGTCATGACACTTTGCATGACACCGTGGGTATAGAATACCAAAACATACCATCCAGTATTGAGGAGACAGCTGTACCCAAAGAAAGGTCTAAAGAAGCTATGACAAGAACACACACCGATGAACAAGCACCAGCAAGAAATGAAACACATGCAATAGAAACAAACACAGATAAGCAAAGATCAGAAGTTGATGCCCACAACAAGGCAGGGCCATCTTTAACATCAAAGATCAAATGATGCATAACATCAAAGATAAAGGCTAAAGATTTTGATGAAGACTATTTGCCAAGTGTAAACAAGCAGATATTGCAGCCAATGGCATGACAGGAACAAGACAATGTACCCAGGCGCATTCAAACATCTCAGAGGAAAAGAGCTCTAGATAACTGATGATAAAGAAATTCAACCATATACATCTAGAAAACCAAAAAAAAAGACAGCATCAATATAAGGTGACAGAAAGCTCTAAACCAAAAAACCTCATGCAACTAAGAGAAGGAACGTTGCTTGGATGACATCTTGTGCATGTGTAGATGCTACTCCAATGTGGCACGAATGGAATGACCTTGTTCCTGTAGTGACCTGCCACAGCAGATCATATCATACATGAACCATATAGGAAAGCTTCCTACAAGACTTGATGTAGTGCAAGACATCATGAATATTGCTATCAAGGTTATGGATGAATGCCAGGAGGACTATATGCCTATTACTTATGACTTGACCATAACAAAACCTGCGCTACAAATTCAGTCCACAAAGTCCCCGGAATATGAGACTTTTCATATGCTTTGGACCATTCTATATAAAATTAGCATATTGCAAATGTCTTGGATACCTCCTGAATAGTGGTGGGTGAAGTGGCTTCAATTCGCTCTGCAAAGCAATTTGCAGAGTGAAGGTGAATTAGTGAATTACTCTGCAACACAAAGCAGAGTACTTCATGTTACGATGGGTAATGTGAAGTCCATTGAAACCAATGACTTTGTGTTACTCCACCTTCCCCAAACCACTACTCTACAAATTTTAGGGTGAAGTACATTGAAAGCAATGTACTTCGCCTCACTTTGCCTTGTTTTAAGCTCCAAAGGTGAATTTTGCAGTGATTCATGGGATTTCAGGTCACATGGGCTTTAGACTGTTCTGCACAGCATCAGTTCGGGGTAGTGTGTGTAGGAAGCTGTAGGAGACAGTCTGCTCTGAGAGCTCTCTGCAATTCAAAGCTTCTAAAAGCTGTTAAAAAAGCCTTTTTGAGTCTTTATTTTATTTGCTGAAACTTTAGTTCATCGATTGTAGGAAACCCTCCTGTGCTCATATCATTGAGCATTTATTGTTTATGTGTGGACTTTGAATGTTAATGTACAACTTTCAGTTTGTGTACTGAGAGACAGTGGAAGTGTGCTTTGCAGGAGGGGCATATCTGTGGTGTATGTAGACTTAAGTTGGAGAGACAGAAGGAGTTTTTTGTGTTTTGGTAATATTTTTCTTGTATAACTGACTGTGCTAATGTACACACAGTAATATTTTCAGTAATTGTTGAAATTCTTTTTCTGATTGTGTGTGCTGTGGTTGTGGACCTGGTGCAGCAGTGCATAATTTCAGGTTGTTTAAAATACATGGTATATTACTGAAGTTTTCAATTTGCTATGCATTACTTGTAGACAAATTGCATGTGTGTGCAGTGCGTGACATCAAACAATAAATCTTTTATTGTGCCAGAGTGTAACTGCAGGCGCAGAAGTGTGAATCTGCTATCCACTGCACCTGTGTGACTTTGTACTGCCATTGTGGTATATTTTCTTGGTTTCACCGGCAAAAGGTATTCTTTTCCAGATTGGATTGTTTGTGACTTGAAGAGCACCACTGGTTAGTTAAGGTGCTGTTGAACTTGTTCTGACTTTACGTCTGTATCTCTTGTTGAAGATACAGTTGTTTTTTTGGCTTCACATTCAGCATCTCCCCCAGCCCCCCACCTAGAGTGAACATTCCAAAATCTAAATTTGATTATAATATTCTTGCTGATCCCCCAAAATGACCGCAAAGAAACAAGCAAGCAAAGTTATTTCTCATCACGGCACTGCTGCCAGTGTTAAGATTGTCTGTGGACATGGTAGTACACAGTTGCAGAAGTGCATTGGTGATGTGAGGAAAGGCAGTAATAATGATAGGTAGTCATTGTGGTCAGTTGTAATCCAAGTGTGTCCTACCTGAAAAATCATGTAGCACCCCCCAACTTCATGGCTTAAAAAATGGAGTCCAATAAGCAGCATCAGCGACATGTTAAAACTAGAGCACCACAATTCCTTATTTGGGATTTTTTTGTGCAAGATGCAAATGATGAGTTACTGGCAATCTGCCAGGTTTGCCAGGTGCATGTGAGGTGAGGTACAAAGGGAAGCCACCTGGGCCTAGGGTGATAGCAGACACATCTTAATAACAGGCACATGGCACTGAGAACCCAGCAAAAGATGGCAGTTAATACCACAGTGGGGGGTTCTCCCTCGTCATCAACCATAACAAGCATGTTATTCCCTTCCATGACTGCAACATCAAGTAGAAAATTAAATGTGTGCAGTAGTGACGAAATAAGAGCAAAGGATTACTATGGGCATGATGAGGTGGAGGAGCATAATGATTTTGAAATGTTGTCCAGTGGTGGTGAGAGTAGCAGTTTTGGTGGTGGTGGTGGTGGTCAGTGCAGTATGTCTAGTGCAAGTGGTACATCAACCTCTATTGGTAAATCTGGGAAAATAACTGCATTTCTGGGGTTGTCATCACCTGTGCAACCATCTTCATCACAAGTCCACACTCTACCCCCTGCAATTTCACAGAACAGAACCATTTGTCAGCACACCCAGTGTAAAATGTTTAAGTTAGCCCATGTTACAGAGTGTTTTTGTGTATAAGCTGAAGTACCCACCCCATCATACTGTGTCACATGAATTTAATGCTGCTGTAGCTGAAATCCTGGCAATTGATCTTTTGTCCTTCTCCTTTGTGGAGAATTCTGGGTTCCAGCAGTTTGCTGCATGTGCTTGTCGAAAATGCAAAGTCCCATTCAGGACATACTTTTCCACCTGTGCTGTCCCTGATTTGTACCGTACTGTGTCGACTCTGTAAGACATGCCCTTCAACATTCCTCCTCTCCATTTCTCCATTTAAGTATGGATATGTGGACAAGTGGCAAAACAGCGGGGAGTTCATATTTGTGTATAACTGCACATTAAGCACAGGTGCTGGGTGTTGTGTGTGCTGTTGATAGTGGGAATAATCAATGTAGTAAGGTGGAGTGTCGAAATAGCAATCTTCCCAGAATTCAACAGCATGCAATGATTGCTATTCGCAATGTGACCTGTTCACGCACTGGTGAAACATGTAGGACTTGGTACTGACTGAAACTTGACAAGTGACTAAACCCCCTGTCCCGGAGAGCTGGGGTCATAGCAAGTGACAATGGGTCAAATATGGTGAAATGCATCATGAATGGTGGCTTTGTCCGGGTTCCATGCATGGACCACTGTTTAAATCCTGTGGTGCAGGAGTTTCTGCAGCACCCTGATATAAAGGAAATGCTGACAGTTGCATGCCATATCTGTTCTCACCTTTCATGCTGTGCAAAGGCCCATGACCAACTTTGGTAGTTGGAGATCCTAAACAGCCTCCCGCAGCACCGCTGGAAGCTGGAAGTTGTCACCCAGTGGAACTCCACATTATACATGGCAGAGAGGTTGTATGAACACTACAAAGTCATCTCAGAATATCTTGTCATGCACACTAGCCGTGACAGTTCCGGGGCTTCCATGTCTATGACGATTGAACAGGGGCCCCTCATGGACTCTGTAATAACAATATTGAGGTCTTTTTAACATGTCACACAGGCAGTGAGAGGCAAGTCTGCCTCCATTAGCTAATCAATTCCATTGCTGTGGGTGCTGAGGCAGACATTGGTGAATGTACAGCATAGGCTTGATGTTGCCGGAGAAAGTGCTAGCAGTGTGTTGCTGAAACACATGCTAACAGTATTCGACCAGAATCATCGATCATTCAGCATAGTGACAGCTTTGCAATAGCAACAATGCTGGACCCACTATACAAATTTGGAATTGACTCAGTACTGGAGGGTGGGCCTAAACAGGTAAAAAATGTCAGTAGGCAACTGGGGCACTTGGTTCATGGGGCACAGAAGTCATTTGCCAATGTCAACAAACCTCAGTAGCATAATCAGGCTGAAGGTGAACCTGGAGGAGTAGTATCAAGCATATCCTGTAAGGGGAAGGGGACTACAGTTCCAAGTGGTCTGTCATCAAAAGCAGTTGGCGTTAACCCACTTTAAGAGGCTTTGTCCCAAGTGGGGATTTATGACATTAATGATTCCAGAGAAGTGGATGATGCATCAAGCACTGGACTTAGTGGAGCACTGCGAATGGTTGAGTCATATTTGTCTGAAAACAGGCATCTGTCAATCACTGATGATCCCCTTTTATACTGGAGTGGAAAGGTCAGTGAATGGCCAGAGCTGACCGCTGTGGCACTGAAGTACCTGACATGCCTACCCTCCAGTATGAGTGTCAAGAGGGTATTCAGCTCAGCAGGTGCAATGGCTTGGGATCATCATACAAACCTGTCTCCTGCAAATGTTAGTTTGCTGACATTCATTAAAATGAATGAGAGGCACATACGAGCTCAGACTGCAACCTCAGTATTCGTATCCAGGTATAGTAATGATTTTGCTGATGTTGTAGAAAGGGACCATCCTGGTGGCACTGGCAGCATGAAATGACCTACCACTGATGTAAATGATAACACAATGGAGAAATAATTTCCCAGTGGTCAGAATTCAGACATAGAAGACTGTGAGGGCAGCTTTCTTTATGAGGATGATAATGAATGATGATGAGGTTAAAGTTGGCAGGTTTTAATTTAAGTTGTTAAAAGGCTGTGACATTTCTTGTATGATACATGTTTTCTTTTTCATAAAGTTAAATCAGTGTCCCACTCATAGTGACTCAAATTCCATATGTCACATCACATTTATAACACAGAGCTCAGTATATCCTAGCCCCTGGACTACCACCACCATAAGAGCACTGTTTGCCACTGTCACCATAGGATATGTGACTGTGTGTCTTGCTGGACTACCACCACCATTAGACCACTGTTTGCCACTGCCACCATAAGGAATATGATGGTGTTTCCCCCTGGCCTACCACCACCATAAGACTGCTGTTCACCACTATCACCATAGGGAATGTGACCATGTGTCCCCCTGGACTACCACCACCATAAGACCACTTTTCACCA
The DNA here is from genome assembly GCA_016271365.2 of Neoceratodus forsteri. Taxonomy (NCBI): domain Eukaryota; kingdom Metazoa; phylum Chordata; order Ceratodontiformes; family Ceratodontidae; genus Neoceratodus; species Neoceratodus forsteri. The sequence continues at coordinate 1,150,364,070 of CM057458.1, read as the reverse complement.
CTGCCACCATATGGAATGTGACCGTGTGCCCCCTGGACTACCACCACCATAAGACCCCTGTTCACCACTGCCACCACCACCAGATGCAGGAAGATATGAGAGGGAATGTCATCATGTGTCTCAGCTATGACCACCACCACCCACCACCACCATTGTGACAATGTTTTCATTCACTGAAATGGCATGGAACCATTAGTATCCCATTGAAAATATTGTTTGCAAAATCACTAAATACAGGTCATGTCCCTAAAGACTGGAGAATTGTGAAGATAACTCCAATTCACAAGAAAGGGACTAGGCAGGACAATCGTTACTATCAGCCTGTTAGTAAGACAGCTATACCTGACAAGATTCTAGAATCAATAATAAAGGACAGACTCCTTCTACAAATGAAATCAAGGGATGTTTGAGCTGGATAGTGAAATTTGCTGATGATGTGAAATTGGGAGGTCCAGTGAATACAGTCAAGGGGGCTGATCAATTATCACAAGACTTGTCAAAAGTAGAGGAATGGGCAAAGTTAAATGAGATGTACTTTAGTGTAGATATATGTTCTGTTTTACGTATGGGTAGGTTAAATAACAACCAGGAATATTGGTTAAATGGTGTAAAGATTAACAAGGTTTGTATGGAAAAAGATTGTGGAATCATTATTGATAGTAGCTTGAATTTTAAAGAGCAGCGTTCAAGCAACATTAGGAAAGTAAACATTATGATTAGGAATATAAAAAGATATTTTATGAGTAGGTCAGTTAAAGTGGTACTCTCATTATATAGAACATATATCATACCTCTATTGGACTATGGGTCTCAGCTGTGGAGTCCCCATTTTAGGGGGAAGGTAAATAGATTGGAGAGTATTCAGCGGAGAGTTACAAAAATTGTATCAGGTTGGAGGAATCTAGATTATAAAACTAGATTACAGAAATCAAAGTTATTTAGTTTGGAAACTAGGAGATTAAGAGGTGATTTATTAATGTTGTATAAAATTATGAAAGACTGGGATTTAATGCAGGAATTGGAAATAACCCCCCAGCAGAAACCTAGTGGTTTAAGATTACATAAACAGCAATTAAAAATGGATTATTCTAATAAGAATGGGAGATTTAACTTTTATACACAAAGAACATGTAGATACTGAAACAAATTACCAGAAAGACTTATAGAAAGTACCTTTACATCTAGACACCATCCTATCAGGTTACAGGATGATGTCACAGGTGACATCGGTTCCCCCTGCTGTTTTCGTGGTCTTTTTAAACCGTGCATGATCACAGGTTCAGACCACTCCCTTCATTGCGGAGAGAAAGGTCAGGAATGGTGTTTTTAGCCAGGTAAGAACAGCGTGCAATAACTAAACACTACCAGAGTTAAATCAAATAAAAAAGACTAGAACTAAAAGAAACACAGAATAAAGGCAAAGTGCAATTACATCTTTTGACTCTCTCCATAGCATTGTGAAATAATAAAAAATGGGACCAAAAAAAACAGGAACAAAGAAGCACTTAACTGAACGGGTAAAAACTGCAATTCTATCTTCTCAGATAACTGAAGGCAAACAGGCTAAACAGTATACAAAAGGATTACTAAATGATTTTAAATGTATGCATTTTTTATAGCACATCGAAGTACTTAATGGGGTTACAAAGATATCTAAAGAATTACAGGTAAAAATCTTTAATTTTCAGTAAGGTAAAAATAAAAAGAGTAAAGCAGCATATGAAATCATTATGAGAATTTGAAACATTTTTATTTCTCTTTCAGAGAAAGTCTCAAATACATTGTTTCATAAGAAGGGTAAAGAAATCTCATGAAGCTCCACATGATGAAGCTAAACATAAAATAATTGAATAAAGTTAGACTGAAATATGAATGTAAAGCTAAAGAAGTAAGTTTTGTATAGAAATTTACATACGCAAATATTGAAAAGAACATCTACATAAAGTAAGACATTTAAATAATGTTTGTTTCTAATTAGGAATAAAATATTAAGGCTGGTTTCAGAAAGCATTAAGGGAACCTTACAGTGAAATGGATAAAAACAGAAACAGGTATGATCAGTGCTTATTGAAAAGTTTGTATATATAAAAAAATGCAACAAAGAAATTATTAAGTTGGTAGTTCCTGAATAGTAATGATACAAGCCATATAATAGTATACAGAATGAAATTTAAAGATCAGAAATTAGATTTTTTGGTGATGGTGGGTTATCTGTATAATGGGATACAAATGAAATGTAAAAAAACATAAGAATCTAATTATGAGAACATTTATGATTGTTTGTTTGTTTATGTTTAGAAAAAGCACTGTAAATAATATTGGCCTGAAGAAGTGGTGTGAAACTACGAAAGTGTAGCTGGTTGAACAAGTTTGGTGCAAAGTTAAAAGAAGAATAAAAGAAAATTGAAGTTTTTTATGAATTTTTTGGACTTATGTCTTACTGATTTATGATTGTGTTACTAGACATTAAAGCCTGTAAGTAAGATTGTCTAGATATATAGAATAAGATAACAGGGCATCCTATACCCACTTGATTTGAATCATATCCGACCAGGCAAGGCTTACCCTGGGCCACCACTGCTGTATTGTTTCTAGGTCCCTTTTTATCTGCAGGTATGTGTCCACCCATGGCTTGCCCCCAAGGTCATTACCCCCTAAATGTATAATAATTAAGTCTGGAATGGGTCACCGCTCCTTTAGCTCCTTCAAAGTGGGGAGCAGTTGTGCGCATCTCATCCCCCGGATGCCAAGCCAAACCAATCTACATTGTCTCACATCTTGGTAAAGCTGCTTTCTCCGAGACTTTTTCTCAGCTCTCCTTTCTGCCCAGTAAATATAGGAGTGGCCACAGATCCAGACTTCCATGCTCCTCCTTTTTCCTATAGGGGTTAAACAAAATAAATTTCTTTATATATGGTCTTAGTTTTTTTTTTTTTAACCATGATATTACCTCTCCCTGCCCCCCCATGTGGCTCCATATCTGTGACCAGAACATAGGTGATACGTTAGTCTCCACACTACAGTGTTCAAATGTACTTCTTGTAACTGGCAGACCACCAGTGCCCTTTTTCCAAAATATTACTAACAGTCTTGCCTGCCGCTGCCCACTGTGAGGCAGCGCCTATCCATAGGGAGTGGGAGGAATAATTAATCTGATTTTCCCCCAGGAATTGCATGCCTTTCTTAAGCAATGCTGTGACTTGATAACTTTTGACCCTACTTCCATCCCCATGCTGAAATAATCTCCCTGTTCTATTCCCATGCTCTGTGGTGAAAGCCCACAAAGCCTGCACTGGGCACACTGTGCCCTCTACATGCTTCTTTAGTGTTACCATGCAACCCTGTCCCCTTTGATCCATCTTTGACCTCTTAATCCTGATCTGTATCTCCTTCAGCCCCCAGCTTATATCTTCCCATTCTAGTCCCCCTTCCTTGTCTTGCCTGCCATGGCCTACCACCTCACTCACTTTCATGGCTCCTGCAAACATTACCACATAAATCATGTGAAATAGCTGGGCCTCGGCCTTTGATTTGCATATTGCCGGTAACGCACCTTTTAGTTTCACCAGCCATTGTTCCCCTATTGGACTTCTATTATCCACCGTCCTTTGTTTTAACCTACCCCATCCCTGCATCATTCTTCTAATGAACATTGATTTTGTCAGGTTCTTCCATCCTTTCAGACTACAAATAACACTAATCACTGCCAAGTAGACCCCCATTGTGGTGTGGGCTGTGCCTCTTTGCCATTGCTCTATGGTGAACTTCCCCAATTGCTCCTCTGTGAGTGGCCTACTTACCTCCATATGGTGTGTTGCCCTGAATGTTTGAAACACTCGCAAGGCCCCATCGTAGGCCCTCAGAGTCTGTGGTGCCCATGAGCTGCAGAACAACAGTTCTGCTCCTTCTTGCCAATGTCCCACATGTTCATTGGTATGGGCGTTTTTTGCTCCTCTGCTGTCGGTGCCAGCCTCCGGAAACAATCCAGCTGCAGACAGGAAAGACTGTCAGCCAGGGTACTGTGCACCCCTTCTATGTGTTTCGCTCTGAATGATATGTTCAACTGCAATGCCCTTAGCACCAGCAGGCGCAACACTTGCATGGCTGTTTCTGACCTGGCTCCCCTGTTGTTTAGGACCTCTACCACTGCTCTATTGTCACACCAAAATGTTACTTTCTGATCCCGTAATTCTTCTCCCCAAACCAGGGTGCATACCTAGATGGGCATGATCTCTAACAAAGTTATATCTTTTACCTTACCATCCCTCACCCAGTATGATGGCCACAGTTCTGCAAACCATCGGCCCCTCAGATAACCCCCCATGCCTAGGCCCCCGGCTGCATCTGTATAAAGATTGAGGTCTGTGTTATACACCCATTCCTCCTGCCAAAAGGAGCAGCCATTACAGTCCTGGAGGAATTCCTCCCATAATTTAAAATTCTCCTTGACTCCCCTTGTCATGTCTACCCAATGGTGTGGTCTGGTCACTCTGGTTGTAACCCTCGCTAACCTTTTGTTGAAAGCCCTTCCTGGCCCAATCGCCCTGCACACAAAGTTCAGATGTCCCAATACTTGTTGTACCTGTTTTAATTGTACTCTTCTTCTACTGGTAAGTATCCAAATCAGTTCCTTCAATTTTTCCACTTTTTTATCTGGTAGCCAAAATATCTCCCCCGGAGCATCTATCTCAATACACAGAAATTCTAACACCTTACTGGGCCCTTCTGTTTTTTCGGGTGCCAATGGAACCCCTAGTTCTTTACACAGCTCTTGGAAACTGGCCAACATTTTTTCTGTCTCTCTTTTCCCACTGCCCATAAAAAGGAAGTCATCCAAATAGTGAATCATCATTTTATAACAAGTTCTTTCTTGAAATATCCACTGCAAACATGTGCTGAATGCTTTGAATGTAGCACATGCTTTAGAGCAACCCATGGGCATGGCTTTGTCAGAATAGTACTGTCCCCCAATTTTAAACCCCAACAGGTCCCAGTCCTCTTTTCTAACCGGAAGTAATCTGAAAGCAGACTCTATGTCTGTCTTTGCCATCCATGCATCCGCAGTTGCCCGGATAATCTGTACTGCTTCTTCCAAAGTGGAATATGTCACTTTACTATGTTCCTCGCTGATAAAATAGTTCACTGAATCGCTTTCCGGAAAGGATAGGTGATGAATCACCCTGTATTCCTCTTCTTGTTTTTAGGAGACCAAACCCAATGGAGAAATCCTCATATTCTGCAGTGGGAAGAGTATCATATGGTCCCTCTATTCTTCCTGCTGCCTTTTCCTTCTCTATTTTTTGTCTTAACATTTCTTCCCTCCCTCTTAACGAACCCAGATTGTTCACCTCTCTGGCTTGCCTTGGGCCCTCACACTGCAATGAAAAACCTGTGTAAAAACCTGTTTGAATTATCTCCACTGTTTTCCTATCCGGGTATCTGTCTAACCATTCTCTCCATGCCTCTGTCCTGATGGGGGTTCTTGCTTCTTTAAACCCCTCCCTTGTCTTCATGTCATTTTTTCCACCCTGTTCCCTCCCCCCGCTTGATGTCTGGCCTTGCTGATCAGTGATTCTGACTCCCCCTACTTGTGTGTACCCTGCCCCTCCCCCCTCTATTCCATGACTGCCCCTTATATACCTGTCCCTCATGAAAAAACTGTTGACCTGATCCTTGACCCCCAGCCCCTTGGGCTCCCTGAACCCATGTCGTCCTGCACCTGCTCACCGGGTGTGATCCCCTGCATTTTGAGCATACATGCCGGAAATGGCATTGTGGCCAGGAACAAAAGGCCCTGTTGTAAGCCGAGCAACATCTTTGTGGCATGGTACCTTTTTTCCCAAACTCTCCCTCAGGCGTTGACTGATCAGTTACATAGTCTGTCCACAAGTCTAACTGTTTCGTGTCCCATCGTACATCCCCATATGTTGCCATCCTCTGCCGAAAGAATTCATCATAGTATATCCAGCCCACTCCTCCTTTTGCTTTAGCTCTCCTTATTATCAAGGAGTATGTGATGAGTGGAATGCCGAACTCCAGCCTCTTTTCCAATACTATGGCTGAGAATGTGGCGAAACCTACAAACCGTCCTTCCCAAGTCTTTCCTTTGGTGAATTTGTCCTCCTCTTTCTTGCCTAACAAAACTACTGCTGCTGCCATTTCACTTTTTCCTATATTCTCTGTTTCCTCATATTTTGCTGCCTCTTCCCGGCTTACTAAAGTGAAAATATCCACATGCTCTCCCTTCCATATTGTTTGCTTTGTGGCCAGTGGGACGTGTTCCCCCACTTGCAACCCAGGAGTTCCTATCTCCCTTGTTCCTTTCCCTTCTTTTTCTGCTCCTCCTTTTTCTGTTGGCACCTCTTTTTCTACCCTAATCTCAGCCAGTGCCATCTCCATCTGGCCCAACCCCCCCTGAGCCAAGTTCCGAAATGATTTGGCTTTTGTACTCTTTGATGCTGTCACCAACAGAGCCGGGTGCATTACCTGTAGCCTTGTCCGCTCCTTGCTGCCTGTTGTCCTCCTGGTGTCCCAGTGTGTGTTCCCCTGGTTGAAAGGTTGGTTGCCCTGCTAGAGGCTGTGGGGGAATCACTGTGCCCTGGGCATCTGGTCTAGGCTCCACTGGGGGAACCCCAACCTGGTCCTGAGGAGGTACTGATGGTACCGGGTCTACTGGATGCAAAGGTACTGGACTAGCTGCCTTGGTAGGTTCCACTGTCAGTGGCTGTACCCTGGTTGGGCTGTGTGGCTTCTCAGCTGGCTTTTTCCCTCTGCCCCCTTTACCCTTCACCGCTTTCCTTTTCTCCCCGGATCTCCCTGGTTTCTCCCCTTCCACCAACTCCCATATTCTATTGGCCTTTTCTGGCAGCTCCAATATAGCCCTGTAGGCATCTTCTTTCGAAGGCCTTTTTTTCTTGGGTGCCATGCTCCTTGCTTCTTGCAAACTGTAAAAACACTGAAGAAAAGGAAAAAAGGAAAGTTCCATTATTAAAACTCTGCCTGGGGCAGAATCCTAAGTGGCCAGGCCCTCTTCCCCCAGGGTCAGCCCCCTTTTATACCCCTGGCTCTCCCCGATCCATCCCTGTTCCCCGCCATCCTTTCCTGGGCCTCCTTCCATTGCCCGACCCGCCTGGCATGTGATGTCATGCTGTATGGCCTGGTCCATTTCCACCAGTTCCCTGGCCTGATTCTTTTCGCTGTTGCCTCGTGGTTCCCCAGTGCTCCTTTTTCAAAGGCCACCTACCTTGCATCCCACCCAGAGAAAAAACTCTATCCCTTTTGCCATTCTTGTGGCATTCCAGGCCTAAACATCTATTTCTTTTTTTTTCTGCATGCCCTCATACACCTCTGGCTGAAGGTCCTTTGGACCTATCCGTTCCCCTCCCCATTTCTCCGTGCTCCGTCTGGCTGCACCACATGGACTCGTCCCATTTTAGGGACCCGAATGCTTTGTTTGTTTGCTTAATGTCCTCCCGTGGATTCTGCCGCCATGCTCCCATCCCGCCAGGCCCAACGTCGCTTTCTTGTACCCCCCCAGCCGGCCTCTGGCTGCCTGTGGCCCTGCAGCAACTTTTCACCCCCCCTTCCTATATCCTGTGGCCTTTATGGCCTGTATATTCCCTCCCCCACATGGCCTCGCTGGCCTCTGCCTGCATACCCCCATTGTCCACTGTAACCTTACCCTTTTGGGGATGCCCCCCATAATGCCTTTTATCCCCTGGTCTGCCCTTTTCAGGCATGCAGCAATGTTGCCATTCCCTTTTCCATTTGGACCTCATAGTCCTTTGGGTGTGTGATGTCACGCCATCCTTACTTTCTGCGGTAGCTCCCTTTTGGCGTGTGACGTCATGCTACATGGCCATCGTGTTGGCCACCATGCTATCCTTGCATGCCAGGCCTTTTTATTACACCCTACCCCTCCCCCTAGGTGATGAGCAAGCAGCTCCCAGTCCCCCAGGCCTTCCAGGCCAAGCGCTCAGTGCCATATCTTTTCGCGGCCTCCTTGCAGTGTGTGACATCATGCCACGTGGCTGTTGTGTCTGCCCCCATGCTATCCTTGCATGCCAGGCCTTTCCCTGTGTGCTACACTGCCTTCTTGGTGATGAGCAAGCAGTCCTCCAGTCCCTAGGCCTCTCAGGCCACTGCTCAGTGCCGTAGCTTTTTCCTCCTTTCTTTGATCCCCTTGCTTCCCCCAGTGCAGCATTTGCCATTTCTCACGAGGCCCACTGATGGCCCCCATGCTGTCTTCTCCCTTACTGAGAAACCCCTCAATCTGCCTGGCTAGGCCCCATGTTGGGTGAGCACCACTGCCTTCAGCGCAACCCCTCTCAATTGGCGATGCCCCATTCCCCACCATTCTTCCGTGTTTCTCATCTGCTGCAACAGCCTAGTTCTCCCTGTAGCTTTGCAAATAAAAACTGGAGCCCTATCCATTACTTGTCTCTTTTTTTGCTAGGCCCACTCTGGGCAACCACTGCTGCTTCAACAGAAAAACCCCCATTCAAACTGGCGATGCACAATTCAACGCCAGTCTTACCCACTTCGCATCTGCTGCTACAACAGCCAAATTTTCACTGTAACTTCTGCAAACAACACTGAAACTTTCGCGTTTTCTTTTTTTTTATATATATATATCCTTTACTAGGCCCACCCAGGCAAAAATACTGTTGCATTCAGTGCAAACCCCCCCTTCCCTCCAAATAGATGATGTATAATTCACCACCACTCATCAGGACTTTACATCTGCTCTACAACAGCCTTGTTCTCACTGTAAATCTGCACAAATTTTCATACAATTCATTCCTTTTCTCTCGTTTTCTTTTATCTTTTTTTTTTGAATTACACAACCTTCCTCCAACTTTCTTACCCACTTATTGTTTCCCTGTCTATATTTTTTTTTAAACTTAACACTTCATCAAACCCTTAATTGTATGTTTCCTTACCTCTTTTCCTGCTGCACAAACCTCCCAAATCAAATGCCAATCCGACGTGCTGCAGTTCAGTAGATCAAAACCACAGCAAAAAGTGACTGAGCCCCTCTGTGCTGTCCATTGTATACCTACCCATGCCCCTCCCCTTCCTGTTACCCGACTATTGTCTTATCCCCTGGCCCCTTCCCTTCCTTCCTTCCCCCCTTCCCTTCTGAGCACACCATCTTAATGGAAAGGGAAGGAGTGCACCAGGACAACCTGGTCTACCCCCTAAAGAGCAAACTCCATTGTATCCTGCATGAACTGTTTTAATGCTGACGGGAAAAAGCAAAGACGGGCAGGAAGGGCTTCATGTGGGGCATTGTTATTAAACATTCACACTGCAAATGAGTGCTGAGCACCTCATTTAGCTACAGTACTGTGTTTGGACACTGATTACAATCCACATTATGTTCTGTGTATCCCTGTGCCATTAATATTCTGAAAGCTGTTCATTACTATTTTTTGCATGTAAGGGTGGTGGTGTAAGGAGGGTTCCAACTAACTGCAAAGTGCCTACAATCCCTGACTGCACACACACTTTTACCAGCTGTCTGACAATCAAAGAGACTGTGTAAAGTCTTTATTGGTAACATCTGAATGGCTGTGTATGCAGCCGGGGATTGTAGGCACTTTGCAAATAATTGGAACCTTCCCTTGACAACCACCCTTACTACACCCTTATATAAAAAACTAACCATGAACAGCTTTCAGAATATTAAAGGCAAAGGTATAAGCAGAATATCATGAGGACTATAATCGGCGTCCAAATGTAGAGATGTACTGTAGCTAAGTGAAGTGCTCAGCAATCATTTGCAGTGTGAATGTTTAATAACTGTGCCCCACATATAATGCCTTGCCTGCCAGCCCCACCCCCCACCCTGATTGAAACAGTTCATGCAGGATACCGAAGTAGCAAGTACTATGTTTTATTTTAAAACAGTCACACATTTCCATAAACAACCATTCTGTGGGCTTCTTCCTTCCTATGGAGTTGTCAACGACCCTTCACATTAGTGTGCTGTCTAATACAGATTGGTTTTTGGATCCCTTACCAATTTGAATGTTACCAGCAGTCTTTCCTTTAATGCAGTCAGACTGTCCGACAGCAGAATGGAGCGTTGATCACCTGTCAGCTCACCACGCTTACCTGTTTACCTCATTATGGACATAGTATAGCACAGCACCCCATAGAAGACAGATACAGCAGTGGGTTATTTGTTCTCAGTTTTCCACATATACAGGTAGTGATTAGATATTTCAGACCACCAGCAGTGGCTTTATTGGGCAATTGGTGGGCATGCTCTCCCCATCGCCAGATATATCCACAGAGATAGTGAGTCCCATGTTATAAATTCTATGGATGGAGACTTTGAGTCCACAGCATTGTTGTTTGTTAATGGAACCAAGTGGTTATTAAACAAAAAGAAACAAAGTTTATATTATCGCATTCTAAAGTTTATCAAATGGGTTTGGAAGGATATTGATGTATTTGATTACAAACAGTTCCTTGAGGTAATATTTAGTTTCAAGTCATCTCCAATGAGTTCTTTAACAACACATTTTTTCAGACTTTGCAATTTATAAAGGCATTTTTTGAATAGTATTTATTGCATGTAGCACTTTAATCCTCCCATTTTTCTCCACTTAGTGACATCCTACTCTCTACTGGCAGCCATTAGTATTCTAAAAGCTGTTCATGACCATTTTCTGTATGTAAGGGTGGTGGTAAAGAGAGGGTTCCAACTAATTGCAAGGTGTCTGTTCATGCAGGAGCCGCACAAACTGAATGACCCGACCATTTGGGATCACAGTAAAATTCACAAACTCATGTAATATTTAGGCTATACTAAATAATAACCCAACAAATGCAATTAGTGTCATTCCATCTACAGCAGTTAGCAGCTCAACAGTTTAATGCCTTTATTGGTAAAATCTGAATGGCTGTGTATGCAGCTGGGGATTGCAGGCAATCTGCAATTAGTTGGAACCTTCCCTTCACCACTAGAGATCTGCGAAATCGAAAAATTATGCCTAGCATAATATTTTGCAAAATTTCCACATCACACAAAACATTTCATCTAGGCGTAATGTAATTTTCCCCCCAGTTCAGCTTTTACACAAAGCATGAAATTACACCTATATTATTCCAGTTTTGGTCCCAGGAGGTGAAATTTCGCCATCCGCTTCAATTTCACTCATATTTGACAATTATGCCTGCAAAACTGCAGTGCATTGTGGGTAGATAGCTGAAATCTTGTGTGCAGTGTATTTCCTGCACAGTATATTGTCTGTTGAATCGGAGAGCTGTTCAGTGTGGTGCATCACAGCCAATAAACCCTTCATAAATCTATTTTTTGTGATTTTTGAGAGTTAATTGTACACAAAATTGAAAGTTTAGTTCCTAGTGCTGCTAGTGAGCATTTTTCTTGTTTTTGTATCTTTGGAAAATAGTTAAACCTAGTTGGTGTTTCTGTTTTCTCTGTGTCTGTGAGGGAGTGAGTGGGGGAGGGTCGGCCGTGTGGTGTGTGTTGTGTGTGGTGTGTGTGTGTGTGTGTGTGTGAAATGAAAGTAGAGCAGGCTAGTTCCTAAGATTTGACATATTTCTCATAAGCTGTGAGTGAGTTTCTGTAATTTCTTTTAAGTCTGAAGATTTGTAGTTTGTGTGCTGCTTATTTGTTATATTTTTCTTACATATTGACTGTTTTTGGGTCACTTTATCTGCAAAGTTACTACATTCTTCTGACTGAATAGTTCTGTTCCTGTTTCCATTTGCTGAATCACTTTTGTGATTTATTTTCTTTATTGAAGGTATTCGTGTACAGTGAGCTGGCCGCTTGACTTGTTCATATCCAGGTACACTGCATTGTTGAATTGCTCACAGAAATTAATATTGTGATCTAGCCTCTGCATTGCAGCATTCCTGTTTTTTGATTAAATTTGCTTACCATATTAACCCTTTCCTCCCTGTTACACCACTGTTTTTTACTACCTGACCTAGCCAGCTACTATAAAAAAAACGAATATGCCTGCCAAGAGACATTCAAGTAAATATGCTAGGGTGGGAGGTGGCTCAAAGAAGTCTGATGGAAAAAGCAAACCTATTTCTGAATCAGTGTCTTCTGTGGCCTCTTCTGCTGCTGCTGTGGCAGACAGTAGCAGCAAAATCGAAGTTAGAAGTGGCTTGAAGTCTGTGACTCATTTTTTTACTGCCCAATCTGTAGCTAGTATGCTTGTTGGGGATGATACTGGGAATAAGGGAGACTCTCACACCAGTGGAGGCACAGAGGTCCAGGAGGAGGTTGAAAAAGTTGTCAGTGTGACTGTTGATCCTGCTCAAGGAGGAGCTGATGGTGGTGAGGGTGATAGTGTCCAGCTTCAGTGTGTTTCTCCAGGAGGAGATAAGGAAAGTCAGCCAACCCCCACAGTGAGGAGATGCCAGAGAAGGAAAAGTTTGTCTGGCAGTAGACAGTGATAGGGATGAGGAGGAGGATATGATATGTTTTGGTACCGATGATAAGGAGGTGTTGGATCCCCTATAGGAGCCAGAAGTAAAAATGATGAAGGGTGATGATGATGTAGCACATTTAGATGACAAGACTGAGAGTGAGGATATCAGCAAGCCTACAACAAGCAGTCAGGTCACCCCACCTCCCAAATGTAGCATGGTGGATATCATGCAAGTGGAACAAAAAGCAAAAACTTCCACACCTTTGGCTACACTGTCCAAATCTCAGTCCCATGATGTCAAATCTAGAGTTGCAAAGTCCCTAGTTTGTGATTTTTTCATGCTTGATGCAGCTGGTGACACCGTAGCGATCTGTCAGCTGTGTCAAGCATGTATAAGTCATGGAAAAAAGGGCAACGGTGGACAGCATGCCCAGTTGAAAAACAAGCACCCATTGTGCTGGTACCAACACCAGAAAGATGCCATTGCTGTTGGCAGGACTTCCCTTGTCAAGCTTAATGTTAGTGACAGCAGTGCAATAGAGCAAGAAGAGGGAGGGAGGGCTGAGTGGGTAGGTGGAGGAAGAGGAGTGTGAGGAATAATTTTCTCTCCTGAGCAGTGGACATAGTAACAGTGCAGCTGCTACTCCCATGAGTCATAAAAGTACACTATCAGGCCCCAAATCCAGCAAAATAACCAGTTTCATACATGCTGCACATCCTAGGCCCCAAGAGTCACCTGGTACCCCAGCAAGAACAACATTGCTGTCACAAGTAAAGCATTTTTGTCGACCAGCTGCCAAGATGCAGCCCACATTGAGGAGTGTGTATGAGTGGCACTCAAAGTACCCCCCCAATCATGCTGCTGCGTGTGAGCTGAATGCAGCCACAGCTGAAATGCTCACCATCGACCTGTTGCCTTCTCCTTTGTGGAGCATGCAGGATTCTACCATTTGATGGCCCATGCCTGTCCCAAATGGCAAGTGTCATTGTGAACGTATTTTTCCAAATATGCCATGCCCAAACTCTACAGCAAAGTTTCACAGTCTATCTTACATGAAATGAAGCATTCTTCCTCAAAATATATCCACCTTAGCATGGATATGTGGACAAGTGGGCAGACAGTGGGCAGCTCATATCTGTGCAAAACAGCACACTGGGCATAGGTACCTGGGGTGGTTGTTGATTTGGGCCCTGGCAAAAGCTGCGTAAAGCAAAATTATGGTTGTAGCAATGCACCTGGTATTCGACAGAATGCAACCATAACTATGCAAAGTGTTACAGGGTCTCACACTGCTGAGAAAATGCTGAATGTGCTGCTAAATAACATTGATGAGTGAATCAATCCACAGTCACTCATAGCGGGGTTTATTGCCAGTGACAATGGCTCCAGTGCTGTTAAGTACATTAGTGACGGTGGTTATTTCAGAGTTCCCTGTCTGGAACACTGCCTTAATCTAGTTTTGGAGCAATTTCTGAACCAGGATGAAATAAAAGAAACAGTGTCTGTCACCAGATGCATCTGTCTTCACTTTGCCCGTTCTGCAAAGGCCCGTGACAATCTGCGTGAGCTGCAGCACACTAACTATCTACCTCAGCACCGTATGAAGCTTGATGTTGTTACCAGGTGGAACTCCTTGCTGTACATGCTGGACAAGCTGTATGAGCAGTATAAGGTGGTTTCGGATTACCTACTGCTGCAACCACCAGGGACAGTGCTGGAGTGTCCATCGTCTTAGCAATGGAGCAGTGGCAGTTGATGGCATGATACACATTCTGCATCTATTAGAGCATGCAATACAGGCTGTGAGTGGGCACACTGCCTGCATAAGTCAGTCAATACCCATGATATGTTTGCTGAGGCAGACACTGGTAAATGTCCGTCACTAGATGGAGTGGCAATATGCAGTCTAATGAGTTCGCTGTTGCTACCATGCTGAATCCACGGTACAAACATGACTTGCCAGCCATGATTGAACGGGGTAATGTGCGAGTGGAGAAAATGACCAATTACCTTGTCAGACGGGTACATGGGACACAGATGAAAAATGCTGAGACACAAAAGGCACATAAAGAAATACCAGGTGTTGCTACCACCACCATCGCTAGTAAATCATCAGAGGCCACCAAATCAGACAAACTGTCAAAGTTGCAGCACAGCACGGCAGGTAATCCCATTTGGGATGCTCTGTACCAGGCGGGCATTGAAGAAATTGAAGAGAAGGAGGAGTAGCATGATGAGGCAGCAGGACTCAGGGCAGCACAACATACAGTGGATGCCTACATGGAAGACAGCAAGCATCTTGGCATCACTGATGAGCCATTGAAGTACTGGAACAGCCAAGTGAGCAAGTGGCCTGCACTGGCATCTGTTGCTTTTAAATACCTCAGCTGCCCACCATCCAGTGTCAGTGTGGAACAAGTGTTCAGTTCTGCTGGGGCCATAGTGCGTGACTGTAGGACAAATCTGTCACCAAAGAATGTTTCCAGCCTAACATTTATAAAAACGAATGAGGCTCACATTCCACATAACACAATCATTTCGATGGTGTTGCCCCAAGAACTGTGTCTCGGGGATGATGATTATAATGAAGATGTCCACAGTGGTAAGGCCTCTGCTAGGAGGGAGGTAGATGAAGCAGCAATTCTGACTGAAATTCCACCTGGTGATGACTCCAGTCTCAAAGACTGAAAGCTGCTTCATGGATGATATGTCACTGGAAGAAGGTTAAAGGTGTTGTGCCCCAGTGCCCCACCACCACAGCCAGCACCAGCACCCCCACCCCCATTTCCAAATATACCTCCTCCATGGCACCATGAATGAATGTCTAGTGAGTGTGCCACCACTGTATATATGACAATGACAACTTAGTCGGAAAGTGCACTCAGTATACATTAATGCTGCCTCTGAGTCCAGTTAAATTACTCCTCCTCCTCCTCCTCCTCCTCCAGCAGTCTTTCTCCAAAAAGACCCATATGCTTTTAGTTGTCAGCAGTGGCCCACACCTTGCAGGTGCAGCACCTCAATCCAGAGTCCATACACCAGGATGGAAAACTTCTATTTAGTCACCAATGCCGCACAGAGATTGGATGCTTCAGCAAATGTCCACCAGAAAAACAAGACACCATTCCACTTCAAGTACTTTGTACCTGTCAAGCAATAAGAAAAAAAGAAGAAAACATTTTTAGCATTGTTACAACAACTGGGTGCCCCCCACCCCATCATTACAGGAAGCTATAGTTACATCAGGGGATGGCTGTTAAACTGCAACACACGACATGAACAGACTATGTCTGATGAGCACAGCCAGCACCCAGTAGCCAGATTTGGAGAGAGGTAACATACTACACACCCCAGCAGTGGAAATCCTAAATATTGACAGAGCCATATATAGGATAGTTACTGTCAAAATCTGACATCTCTGTCCTGCAGTGACCACAAACTTAATACTTAACCATATCCACAACCGACCTCAACCACCTCCTCCCACCCACCCACCCACCACACCAAAGACCATAATAAATTAGAAACACTTACCACCAGATAATGAATTACACACATATTGAACAACAGCAGCAGCAGGAGTTAACAGCTCTTGAATTCCTGCATGTGTTGAGAAAAGAAAAAATAATACAATTACAATCTGACTCAGATATCCAAGCTGCAGTCATGTATCCCTCCCAGTAATGAAAAATTCAATACTTACCTTGTCCTTGTGCAATGTGAAATGTAGTGCATTCCAGCATCCCATATGGAAATCCTGGACTGGCATGCATGTTGTCATGATGATGTACTCCTCAGCACACTAGATAAATATAAAATAAGAAGAAACATATAAGAATTCATGACATCCCAATACCAAGCCACCATCCACCTTCTCTTGCACTCAAAAAAATGAATACAGATACTTACGTGTGCAGCAGCAGCAGCAGCATTGATCGGCTATGTGAAGAGGATCCCCATGAAACAGACAAAGCATTACTTCTCATGGCAACTAGTCAGAGCAGCAGGCAGCAGCTACAGGCAGGCAACAGCAGCAGCACTCAAAATGTCATTCAATCCACACTGACTTAAAACCACGGAGACAACAGAGCTAACCAGGGGATCATCATTGCGAAATGATAATTCCACAGTTTGCAATCAAGTGAGAAAGCAGCAGCAGGAGGAATTTAGTACAAGTTTAAGTCACAGCAGGACCATTTTGCAGGAGGATTTCTTTTTCTCATTGTGGTAAACTGTCTTAGGTTGCATGTTAGGCAGCAGCAGCACCGCACTTAGGCCCAAAAAGCATTTAAACAGTACAGAAAACAACACATTTGGGTGCTCATGGTGGGTGTGAGCCATGTAACTGCATGCCTGACACCTGATTTCTGTCTGAATGTACTGTGCAATTTTTTTTGGAAACATTTGTGGACATTTACTGCCTGTGCTGCACTGACAGAAACAAGATGTGACCAAAAACAATTGCAAGCAGTGGACCAAAGACCATCGTTTGGTCAGGGTGGTGGTCTGAGTGCCATAAAATATCATGGCTGGGACCTGATTTCAGTGTCAAGTTTACGTAATATGTTTTGATAAACATTTCTTGACTTGTAGGCCCCATTTGGCACTGGCAGCAGTGAGTTTCAGGCAGAAATTTTGGGCAAACAGGCCCTAAAACAGCTATTTAATGTCTGGGTGGTGGTGGGGCATCCTAAAACATCATGGCTGAGACCAGATTCCATTCTAAATTTAATGTACCATTTTTTTCTGCAACTTTTCTGGACATTTACTGCCTGTGCTGTACTGGCAGAACCAAGATGTGACCAAAAAACAATTGTAAATAGTCTCTGGTCCACTGTTTACAATTGTTTTTCAGTCACAGTACATTGAGACAGAAATCAGGTGTCAGACATGCAGTTACATGGCTCACACCCAGCATGAGGACCCAAATGTGCTGTTTTCTGGATGTTTTGTGGCGCCCAAACCACTACATCATGGCCGGGACCTGATTTCAGTCTCAGTGCACTGTGCAATTTTTTTGGAAACATTTCTGGACTTCTGGGCCATGTTTGGAACCAGCAGCACCACACTTAGGCCCAAAAAGCATTTAAACAGTGCAGGAAACAGCACATTTGGGTCCTCATGGTGGGTGTGAGCCATGTAACTGCATGTCTGACACCTGATTTCTGTCTCAATGTACTGTGCAATTTTTTTGGAAACATTTCGGGACTTGTAGGCCCCGTTTAGCACCGGCAGCAGTGAGTTTCAGGAGAAATGTTGGGCAAACAGGCCCAAAAACAGCTATTTAATGTCTGGGTGGTGGTGGGGGGCACCCTAAAACATCATAGCTGAGACCTGATTTTGGTCTTGATTTACTTCATCATTTTTTTGGAAACATTTCTTTAATTATGGGCCATGTTAGACAGTGGCAACACTCTGTCTCACTCTACATTCTCAATGTCATCCTCATTTTTTCTGGTCATACTATATTTCTCGTCTTATCATGCCTACTCTGCACAGCATGGCTTCAAGAGGCTGTGTTGAACTGTAGCCCTACTAGTGCACATTTTGGACCGGGTGGTGGTGGTGGCGGTGTGGTTGGGCACTGTAACACCAAGTTAACATTGTGGTAAGCCCTAGCCATGGGGACACACATGTTAAGCACCCAAAATATTTACATTATGTTTAACGTCACAATAAAAGTGCTTATGTTTGTATGATTGTTGTGTACATATTCATTCAGACGGATCCTACACACAGCCAAAACAACTGCTGCCAGCCCACAACATCACACATAGCTCTGAGAAAAAAATGTATTCCTAGGAACAATTTACAAATTACAATACTTGCCATTTGTGGATAGGAGGAGGAAATACATACAAGTCAGAGGGACCAACATAAACCAAGTAGAAAGGCACAGTGATTATGGGTAAAAAAGACTAAAAGTGACTGACAGACAGTAACACATGACAGGGGGTGCATCATAAGGGTCAGGTCAGGGACAGGATATACATATGAAGGAGGACAGGGAGGGAGCACAAACATTGCATAGCATATGAAAAACTGGACAAAGACAAATGAAAGGATATAGAAGAAGAGGACAGAATATATATATATATATATATATATATATTTGCTTTTTGTTATTTTTAGAGGGTGCAGATGACTGAAGAGTGACAGTAAGAAAGCAAGGACAAGAGAAAGAAAAGGAAAAAAAATGTTGCTGCCAGTGCTGCACTAACTGGTCTGGAGGCCGATTGTTACATTGCACTGGTGCCAGGTACACATTCTGCCCTGCCATCACCACCACCACCACCACGGAGCTCCATCAGGAGCTCAAACATTTTTTCTTGCTCCTGAAGGAGTTTCTTGAGATCCCCCTAATGCCTCCTCTTCGAAATCAGTGAACTCACTGCGCAGAGCTCCCACCTCTCTGCGCAATGTTCTCAGGTCTTCTTCAATACTCACTGCTGCTGATGCTGGTGCTGGGGTGACTACAGGCTGTGCTGGGTCACCACCATGAACCTGGCGCTGGCCCCCTTCCCCTTCTACCCGCTCAGCAGCACTTGCTGCCAGCTCTTTTTCCTTTTTAAGCCAATCTGCAGCGTGGTGGTGCTGCAGATGGCTCTTTTGGCCACCAGTGCCAAAATTACCCCCGGCCTTGCCCCTTCTAACTGATCTGCCACACAAGTTGCAGATCACATCAGAATTATCAATTGTGTTTTTGCTAAAAAAAAAACACACAGCTGATGATACTTTCTGTGGGGGGTTGGCCAACAGCTAATGTCCCAGGGCCGGTGGCACATAATGCTCCGGCTCGGGGGAGGTGGGGACACATGCTACAACTGGGGGAGATGGCATCTGGAGGTGCCTGCTGCTGCTGCCTATGGCGGGGCCACAGGAGGATCCTGCTGCTCCTGGGACAGCGCAAGGGGCTTATGCTGCTCCTAGGGAGTGGGGGCTACATTCTCCTGCTGGGGGGTTGGGGGCACATGCTCCTGCTGCAATTGGGGGGGGCACAGACATAAAGGCTCACCTATTAATATGGACACTGGGTGGGGGTGGTCCAGCTGCCTTCTTCCCAGTCTTAGAATTATCCATTCTAATCTCTGTCTCCTTCTCCTCCTACAACTCCCCCCCCCCAAAAAAAGAGACAAAGATGGGGAGTTTTACATACACACACTGAAAAAGATAAACAAATATAAAAATGAAGAAAAAAACATTGACAGAAAATATTAACTTTTTAAACTAATGGGGAACAGATCACAAATCAAATAAGCTGCTCTTTGGAAACGCAAGTTTTGAGCTCTCCTGCTCTAGTCTCTCCTCTCCTACATCCTACTAAGCTGAAACAGCTCTAAAGGAAGTACATTTAGTCTGGCTTCCTGCCTAAGTGCAATCACCCATGTGACCAGCAATCTACTAGAGAGAAAGTCTTGTGATAAGCTTTTTTTTCTCCAATTTCACCTGATACTTTCATGTGACAAAATGTGCAGATGAAAGAAGTAATTGCAAGTGTAATTTCGCAGGTGAAATTTTGCCATTCGGGCAAAATTGTGCAAAATGTTTTATGTGGCAAAATTGGTGATTTCATTGGAATTTCACTGGTGTAATAAAATTTCTTTGCATCTCTAGCCATAGTCAGACTGATTAAAATGTAAAAATGTTGCTTAGCTCTGTTTTTCGCCCCAATAGTGTTGGTAGTAGCTATAGTGAAGTGGTGACTTTCAGACTGTCCAGTGCTCTGTCTTCTCCCACATTGCTTCACGTTGCATTCCATATTGAGAGACAGTGCTAGGCCTAAGTGGTGCCAAACATATCCCCTTCTACAAATAGTCAGACTCAGGATACTGGTTAAAAAAACAGAGATCTGGGACTTGCCTGCCATTGGACCAAATCATCGCCATCCTCCAGTAGCCACATCCACAGTCACATTATTCACTCCTCATCTCATTTCACTAATCATGCTGTTTATTACTACTGAAGAGTGGTTTTGTTGCTTTTTCCATAGATGTGTTGACTAAAAGCTGTTTAAAATGATTTTTTTCGTATACAGTTATCACAAAACAATAATGGTTATAAAAGGTTCACATAAGTTTTGGATAGGCATCCAAGGCTTCTTTTTTGCTTATCATAACCTTTTAGAATCTCACAACCTTCTGAGTTTCTCTCATCCCAAGTTTTACTGAAGTTCGCCATAGAAAGGCAAGCATTTAGGTAAACAATACTATAATGAGTCAACCCA
This sequence comes from Neoceratodus forsteri, assembly GCA_016271365.2. Classification (NCBI taxonomy): domain Eukaryota; kingdom Metazoa; phylum Chordata; order Ceratodontiformes; family Ceratodontidae; genus Neoceratodus; species Neoceratodus forsteri. Next base: position 1,150,343,426 of record CM057458.1, on the reverse strand, counting down.
CCAGGCTGAGACAGGTTCAAGATCTATAAAAAGCCCAGCATGTAGTCCCATTACCTCCAGCCTGATCCAATGGGTGAGGAACCCAGAAGGTAAACCATAAGTACCACATAATAGCTACAGTAATAGCAAATATTCTTGAAGCTTACGTTTGATAGTGCATAGCAAGTTTTTGCAGCCAAAGCATGTAGACCACAAATGTTAGCATGAACCAGCAAAACAAGAACCATATCAAGGTATTTGCAACTGGCAAGTAAAACAAAAAAAGAAATGTCTTCCAAGGTAGGGAAACACACACTGTTGCTTCCTATGGACCCTGAAGACTCCAGAGATAAAACAGGGAATCATTGCGGGTAGGAGATATGGTGGATCCTTGATGGGAATCAGGTCTCCTAGGGATGGAAAATGTCCACCTGTCTGGGTGGGGAAGTTAGTACCTCTCATAAGGGGAGGTAATGAACTGTCACTGAGCATAGAAGATAAGTACATGATGCACAGGACATTGACCAGGGTGCCAAACTAGGTGAACCCCCCCCCCCAGCTCTAGAGCTTGAAAAAGGCAGCAACCAAAGGGAAATATATAGTTATAGCCAGAAAAATGCAAATATGCCATGGGTAACAGATTTCAGAAGGGCTGAGTTTCATACCAAATATTACTATATAACCTTAAACTGATGTATTAGTCCATAGGAAATCACATCCTAATGAAAAGGTCCCAGAAATGTGGTTGCAGCTGTTCTAATGTGGAAATCCCACTGCAGAGTGCTATGACACTTTTAAACCAATATAGTAGTTCATAGTAAATATCGACCCAAAGTAAAGGTCCTAAGGATTTAGTTTCAGAGAACATAATGCAACACAGCATATCCAATATAAGTAAGTCTCTGGTGCCATCTAGTGGTTTTAAAAAACACTAGAATAAATCAACCAAACAAGCCAGTAACAGTGGGGGATTCCATAATAGCTTGAGTTTAACATTTTTTTCTCTCACCTACAGCTTACATGGAATGTAATTTTTTCTCCAAACTTGCAGGGCACATATGTCATGTCCTAATGTAGTGCCTTTGATAGGACTGGTGAAAACATATTAAAGAGGGAAACTGGCCAAAGTTTTTTGGCATCAGTAAATTCAGGATTTGGATCAACACATACCAATCAGCCTCGTGTTAAAAATTAGATCTGTAAGTTACTCTGTTCAAAAGTTACAAGCCATTTTGCAAGCCTAAATTTGCTGCCTGTTCAAAAAAGCCAGTTTCAGTGAAGCGTTACTGATGATGTCCTAACCAGAAGTTACTGTCTGGTCTTCCCTGCAAAGCCACATTATAGGATTTATTTCTCCCATGTTACATAAAACTGCAGTTGTAGTAAACATCTAAAAAAGGAAAGCTGACACTGGGTGAGTGAGCACATGCATTTCCACAATGTGCCGATGCAAGGTACAATACTTCAGAATATGACGTGGGGGGGAGGCACCTTGGAATGAAGTGACAAATATTACTTTATAATAACTAAGTTGTATACAATTTTCAGAGTACTTAAAGTATGAGATTTTGAAATGCCACTAGGCTGCAATTGTAGAATGCAGCCAAAGACACAGTGTCAGAAAGTAGTTGGCAAACATGTGGCAGGGATGCTAAAATTCATAATGTGTCAGTGTTAACTACTTTTATAATGTGGCAGAGATATAGAATTTTGAAATGTGAGAGACACATAGGTACAGACGGTGGCAGGGATATTTAATTTCGTAATGTGTCATGGATGCATAAATTTGACTTGTGGTGGTGACACACAATTTCAAAATGTGGCTGTGATACTTGATTTTAGATTGTGGTGGCAACATGCAGTTTCATAATGTGACATGGGCATAGAATCTCAGTATGTGGTGGTGACACAGTTTCAGAATGTGGTAATCACATACAGTTTCAGAATGAGGCATGATGTGTAATTTTAGAATGTGGCTTGGACATGCCAGTGTATTAGATCAGCTGAAAAACTTGATTAGCAGTTTTATATGTGAAAGTGCTAATCAGCTGTTAAAATGCATAACACTAGGCACAAACTGATCTGCAAAATTTATATAGATATATATATATATATATATATACATATATATATATATATATATACATATACATCATGGTAGCAGGTAGTGCTACCATAAGTTAGGGTTGAGTAGCACTTTTAAGGTTAAAGGTGAAACTTTGCACCTTAATAACTTTGCCACCGTTCAATGGATTTGCCTGAAATGTGGCAGGCACGGGGGGCACCATAGATCTTGGGATCTGCCAACTTTTGTACCAGTCAGATATATGGCTGCAGAGTTATTAAGTGACATCCGTGTGTGCAATGACGCTTTTTTGCGAATTCTTTGCTCTCGCCTACAGGTCACACAGTTTCCGCGACCTGTCCGAAAACTTCAGGAAAGGTGCGGCCTGTGTGCCCTTTGAAGATTTCGTGAAAAAATATTAAACAATTCAAAAGTTATTCAAAAAACAATTTCCCATTATAAATCAATGGGAAAAGTTAACAAAAAGTTCAACACTTTCGCAAATGCACTTTTTAGTGTCGCAACTGGCCCTAGTAGTGTCGCAAATCCATTATTTTCTTTTCAGTTACTGATCAGATAAATCCTTGGCATTTAAAATTGGGACCCTCTAGGAACACAATTCTTTTTGTTTTCACCTAGTCGGATCCTCAGGATGCTAGCCATGTCTTTATTTTGGGGTTAAACACCCCAGAAATATGTTTTTCAAATTTCTGGAAAAAGTAGTGTCACAAAGTAGTGTTTCGCAAATTGCGACAGTACTTTTCCAGACTATGGCCAAATGACAGGAATTATTTGCCACCCTGCCGCAAAAGAACAGTTTGGGCTGACATTTGGAGGGAAGGCAGCCAACATCTCACAGATGTGCCTTTTGGTGGTTGGGTGAAAAAATATTGCATGGATGCCAAGTTATGGTGCTCCGAAGTTGACAATTTTCCCCATAGACTAACATGGTGGCATATGCCATGCCTTTCGGGGCTCATATCTCAAAAACGGTGCGAGATACGGAATTTTCATCGTGACAATTTGAAGCCCACCACTGCATTCTATTCACTATTTATAGTCCTCTTTCTGAAAAAGAAGGGAAATTCATTGCAAAAAACTCCATTTAATGCATCAGTTAGGGTTGTTCCACAGTGACAAAAGCAAGGAAATTGATTATTGGGTTGAAAGCTTTCCTTGCCCGCGGCCCACCCCAACTGGCATCCGGGGTGTGCGTTGGGCTCATTGGTCCTAACTCTCACCTCATTCTCCTATACCTCAGCTTGTTTACATCGTATTGGGGTGAGAGTTAGGGCCGACAAACCCAATGCACCCAGATACTGGTTGGGGGGGTGGAGGTGCGGGGGCTTGCAATCCTAACACTGAATTTCCTTGTGCTGTCGCTGTAAGGAACACTAACTGATGCGATTAAATGAGTTTTACCATATATATATATTATGTTGTGTACTATATCATGGACTCCACTTAAAAAATGGTTAGCAGTTTACTGCCATGCATTTCTGGAAATGGTTAGCATTACTGCCTGTTTTGCATAGCATTTTGCTATGCAATACCATCAATTTAATACCCTGCTTGCAACTTCAGAATGTGGCAGTGACACCCATTTTCAGAATGTGATGGGGATGTACAATTTTGGAATGTAGTTGGAATGCACATTTTCAAAATGTGATAATGACAGGCAGTTTTGGAATATTGAAATTTACACACAATTTCCGAATATGACAGGAAGGTACAATTTTATAACGTAATGGAGACATGCAAATTTGCGTGACACACAGTTTTGAAATGTGGTGGATATGCACAATTTCAGAATGCGGAAGTGATGCACAATTTCAGAATGTGGCAATGATGCACAATGCACAATTTCAGAATGTGGTGGTGATGCACAATTTCAGAATGTCGCAATGATGCACAATTTTGGAATGTGGCAATAATGCACAGTTTTGGAATGTGGCAGTGACACACGATTTCAGAATGTAATGATGACACACAGTTTGAATGTGGCAGTGACATACAATTTCAGAATGTGGCAGTGACATACCAATTTCGGGAATATGTTGGTGATGCACAGTTTTGGAGTGTAATAGTGATGCACACATTTGGAATGTGCAGTGACGCACAGTATTGGAATGTAGCCGTGATGCAGTTTTGGAATGTGGTGGTGATGCACAATTTCAGAATGTGGTGGTGATGCACAATATCAGAATGTGGCAGTGACACACAATTTTGAAATGTGGTGATGATACACAGTTTGGGAATGTGGCAGTGATGCATACTTTCAAAATGTGACAGTGTTGCAGTTTTGGAATGTGGTGATGTTGCAGTTTTGGAATCTGGTGGTGATGCACAATTTAGGAATGTGCCAGTGACAATTTCAGAATGTGCATAGAAACACAACTTTGGAATGTGGCAAGGATGTGCAGTTTTGGAATCTGGCTGGTATGCATAATTTTAGAATGAGGCTGGAATGCACAGTGTTGGAATGAGGTGGGGATGTGATGCACAATTTTGAAATGTGGTGGGTGTATACAATTCTGGAATGTGGCAGGGACAAGCAAATTCAGAATAAAATTATGTGTCCTGTCACATTCCAACTGTGTGAATCCCCACTATATTTAGAAATTTCCAATTCCCTCATATTCTTCAATGTGTGTTCCTGTCACGTTCTGTGATTGAGTGTCCCACCACATTTTGAAATGGCACATCCCTGACACATTACAAGATTGCATGTTCCCCCACCACACACATTTTAAAACTGTATAACACCTTGACATTCCATACCTTGGTTCAGTGCTGCATTCCAGAACCACCTCCTGACTGGTTCTAAAGTACTGTACCATGCACCTGAACATTCTGGAAACACAAGCACTGCAGTCAATCACATGTCAGTTTTTTTAAATGATTACTTCGGCTATGGTTTTACACTTTGGAGAAATATGTCCTATAAGGTTGCTGACAGGGAGTACTAGGCTGTGAGTTCTGGTTATGACATCATTAGTGACTCTTCAATGAAAGTGGCCTTTTTGAACAGGGAGTGAATAACTTTAAAATGAAGTAGCCGAGAAACCTAATTTTTGGTATGAGGTTTATTGGAGTTATGCTGATTCTAGTTCTGTAATGTGTCACTTTTGGCCAGACTCCCTCTTTAAATGATTGCAGAGTTATAAGGCTTTAAAGTTTAGTGTCCTCCATTTTGACCATGCACAGTAGGGTTTTTGAGATTACGTTCTGGACTGAAATGGAACATTTGATGTTGCAGGACCCTTTTTGGGTTTCTCGCCAGTTGCTTCTTGCTTTGTGGAGCATTTTTTTGTGTCATTAGACTGCCATCTTGTTTTTTCCTCCTCGAACCAAAAAAACATGAAAATATATAAAACGTGATGTCTTAAAAAAAACAAAACAGCTGAATCTTGCTAAATGGGATAGACTTTACTAGATTCTGGAGTTTGTTTTTAAAAAAACAATGCCAGATATGCATTTTCTGGACACACTAAACCCAGGCTGCTAGGCTTAGTGAGATGAGCCATTGACCTGTATTCTCTGTATGAGAACAGCTGAACTTTCTAGACTTCTGTAGCCACAACTGGAACTCTTGCCGTGGGCTGCTTCCAAAAGTTCCTCACAGAAAAATGATTGCCCTATTACACAGAAGGAATATATAATTAACAGTACAATCTTGTGAGACAGACTGGCTTCCAAGAACAAATTCCAAGAAGTACCAATTAATGCAGTTCCACATCTTAACTTTATATTAGTACACCTGCTGTTTCTTTGTGGAACCTACACATTTGATAACAGTTTTGCACATCTACAGCAGAGGCATTTACTATGCCCAACTCCTTACACTTTGCACAGTCCGTCCTCTCGCATAGCTGACACCCTAAAAATATTTTCTATTTTTTACAAGGCATTTACTGCAGTAATTTCAGAGGCTGCAATGCACATTCATCATAATAAATTCCAAAAAACTTTTGAAATAGGTACAGTATCTTGGAGCACCTTATTCTGTCTCTAAACAATTAACACCTTTACATCTTGCATCGCTTTGGTTTCCTAAACAAAGCTGAATCCCAGAAGGCCCACCAGTCAAAGATGTAGATGTCACAAAAGCCAACATGTACATGAAGTTATATTGTAAGTTTGTGGATAAGCAGATGGATGCAGTGAAGAGCATCTTCACCCCAAACCTTGACATGGTGGCAGTACTATACCAATATCGCCTGTTTAAATCGTGGACTATAAAAATAGCAAGAAATAATGAACCACTTAGATGTAAACAAGAGACACTGTTCTGCCCCTTCATCATGAAAACTGATGGTTTGTAGGGAAGCTAGCATACCTTCTCCTAAAACCATAAGAAAATTAAATGGGGGATGCAGTGTGCTAACAATACAGTTCCATCTGCCAGTAAGTCTGATTAGCTTTTTGAGAAGCAAGCTTGCAAGCAAGCAAATTTTAATTTTAAAACACCATTCCAGAAGACCATGGCATTGTACATAAACATAACTAAAACATAATAACTATAAAACATGTAATCAAAATCAGCTATAAAGTCAAAAGGACTTAAGCTTCAAGAAAGGCAAAATTAAAAAGGTAGGTCTTCAAGGCAGATTTAAAGGCTTTGACAGACGGGCACTTTCGCTAATCTGATGAGGTAGAAATTCCACAGGGTCGTGCTACAAAAGCAAAAGATCTAGCTCCAGACATAGTCAGACAGACACTGGGAATCTCTAGCAATCCCTCGTCAGTGGAACAGAGTGGGTGAAGGGGCAATAGGGGCAAAGGAGATCTTGTAAATACCACAGTCCCTGTCTGTATAGGGCATTATAGGTCAGCAAACCAACCTTGAAGGTGATCCTCCACCGCACCGTCAGTCAGTGCATTCCGTGAAGCACAGGTGTGACATGGCAAGATCTTGACAAGCCAGTAAACAACCTGACAGCCACATTCTGCACCAGCTGCATGTGGTGAAGGTCCACCCCGACAGCCCTAGGTATAGGACATTGCAGTAATCAAGGCATGAAGTCACAAAGGCGTGGATCAGAGTCCGAAGATTATCAGGCGAGACTAGGTGCTTTATCTGAGCAATGTTCCTCAGATGGTAAAATGAGGTCTTGATGACAGTCATCACCTGATATTTAAGTGTCACTTCATCATCCAGCACAATGCCCAGATTCCGCACCCAGTCAGAGGTCACCAGCTGGTTACCGCCAAGCCAAAGCCCATAGGGTTGCCCAGCTAATGACCCCACTATCTGATGACCTGTGTCCACAACCATCACCTCAGTCTTACCCAGGTTTAACCTGAGCCAGTTGGTACTCATCCACTCTTGAATCTCAGAGAGGCAGTTATTAAAGACCCAGACAGCATCATTTTGTTCAGGTACAAAGGACATGTACAGCTGAGTATCATCTGCATAGCAGTGAAAACTCAGCCCATACAGCCTTATAATGTCTCACAACAGCAGCATTTACACCGTGAACAACATGGGTGAAAGTACAGAACCCTGTGGTACTCCACATGGCAGGGCATGAGGGGCAGAGGAAAAAACACTGGACTCCACTCTCTCCATCCTGCCAGTGAGAAAAGATATAAACCAGCCAGTCCACAGAGTAATTGCAGCTTCTTGAGCAACACCTGGTAGTCCACGATGTCAAATGCTGCAGAGAATTCAATGAGGAATAGGATGGAATGACTCCTCCAATCTCTTGCTATCAGGATATCATTAAGTACCCAAACCAATACCATCTCAGTACTATGCCACTTCCTGAAATCAGACTGGAGAGGATCATAGATATCGTGGGTGGTAAGATGCTCCTTGAGCTGCAACATGACTGCCTTCTGAATAACCTTGCCCACAAAAGGGAGGTTAGTGACAGGCCTATAGTCTGTGAGACAGTCAGGGTCGAGAGAAGATTTCTTCAGGAGGGGGTGTACCACTGCCTCCTTCAGGGTGTCCAGAAACACCCCAGTCTCTAACGAACACACAACAATCTCAGCCAGGACCAGTACGATGACCTCTACACACCTCACCAGGAGGCACGTTGGACCTGGGTCCAAACTATATGAAGTCGGTTGCAAGCCCTGGATAATCTTCACAACATCCATGATCACCAACTGGTCAAAGTCAGACCAGCCAGACTGGGTGACTGTAATCTCCCACCAATCACAGCTCTGCCCATTTGAGCAAGCTGTACCAATCTCCAATCTGTTGTTGGCAATCTTGTCCATGAAAAATCGAGCAAACTCATCACACTTCTTCTGTGAAAAAGCTCCCCAACTCTGGAGTCAGACTGGATTGCACATCCTGTCCACAGCATGAAAGAGCTGAGCCAGTCAATTTCGCACAGCTACAATCTCCCTGGACAGGAACTCTGCCTTCTTATGGGATACCACAGATTGATAGTATTTATAATGGGACATCAATCTAAGTTTGTCATCAGTCAAGCCAGATTTCCACCAGCATCTCTCCAACCTTCTCCCCACTCTCCTCAACTCCCTCAAGGTCACATTAAACCAGGGGAACTGAGAAGAATGTTAATGAAGTTGAAATGATGCTGGCATTTTGCATCCCCTCTCCCTCTCCACACCACATAAAACACACTGGATGCCATTGATTTAAAAAATTAACAAGTCCAGCCTCTGTCATGCAACCTGCACCTACAATATCTGCACCTGCAACCCTTACCCAGTACAACCATTCACTGTCTTTCATGCATCTCTTTATAGGATTTAAAGGCAACTACACTGCTGCATTCCAAAGTAAAAGCTTTGTGTTTTCAGTAAGATAATACTCTCTATTACACAAATTTACTAACAAGCCATTAATAAAAATACAGTTCAGTGCTATTTGAGTAAGAATTGTAATTAATGCAAGGATAAGGTATACCGTCGCTACAGTGACACCAACACACCAAAACCCCCACAGCAAAACCCCCACCATGTCTATATTGGCAGCGATGGGGGTTTTACTTCAGTCGACTGTTTGGCAATGGGGAGTAAATATCTAATTCCACTGCCCGTGTGACTTGGAGTTAGATATCTATAGTGGGGGGTACAGGGGGTGTAGCCCCCCACTTCATTGAGTGTCACTGTATTTATGGTCATTCCAGGGACACGTTGGGGTCAGGGGTGTTGACGGGTTCCCGGTGCAGTCAAGGACATCGTGTATTTGTTTTTGTGCCAGCGTCATAGAGCCCAAGGATAATAATGTAGGTGTTGTACAACTCTACCATGCAGCCATTGATGCCCCTTAACCATCAGTTTCAGGTAACACTGACAGTGTTTCCATGCTGCCTGATATCTGATTTGAAAGAGATTTCTCAGATACTTAATTAAGTAATTTGCTTACTGCTGTTCATGTCAAGGGACAGTTTTCTGATTAATTGAATTACCTATTTTTTTCAATTATCTGGTTGGTCTACCATGAGATTTCCTCTTTGAATCAGAAATCAATAATATGTAAACAGTAGACATGTACTTAATAGAAAAACTGATTCTGCAGGATTCACAAAGCACTTGTGCTTCGCACATCTCAGATGCCCCAGTGCAAATGAGATCTACTGAGTACAAACTGTGGTATTCACAGAAGATGCACCTGGGGATGCTCCTGGCACATCCCCTCTGTGAATACTACAGTTGCACCCAGCCCGGGATGCACCTGCACAACTCCATAGTGGAACTGGGAATCCAATGGGGTAGCACATCTCCAGATGTGCAGTGCCAAAGTTGCCATTCAGAGTCATAAACACACAAATGGGTCCATTAAAAATGCAAGGCACAATGGGACCATTTACATGTCATTATGGTCCAATTTGCATAAGTATTGCAGGGATGTGCACAGCAATATGTGCCGGGTGCCTTGCATGTGTGGCTGTACGGCCACATATCCAACACCCCTGATAGACTAATGCCATCCCTTCCCTGCCCAGAGCAGTGATAGTGTAATAAATGCCCCATAACAAGCCCTGGTGGTACAGTGGTATCCCCTGCCCAGAACCCTGATAGAGTAATACATTCATCATAACAAGCCCTGGTGGCCTAGTGGTAGCTGCCCCCCCAGCCAGAACCTGATAGAGTAATACATTCCCTGTAACAAGCCCTGGTGAATTAGTGGTACCCCCATCCCTGCCCTGACCTGATCACATAGTGAAATCATCCATCAGAATATCCCTGGTGGTCCAGTGGACCCCCTCCCATCCTCGAACCCCATCTGTACAATAATCCGACATCGAAATACCCTGGTAGTTTAGTAGTGCTCCCCTTCCTATGTGATTGGGTTGGGGCAGGGAGGAAGGTACCATTAAGCCACCAGGGCTTGTTACGGTGAATGTATTACACTATCGGGGTTCTGGGCAAGGAGAAGGGTACTACTATATGACCAGTGAGTTGACAGGGGCATACTTGTCATTTTCAGGGCTACGGGCAGAGAAGGGATGAACCTTAACTGCCAGGGTAGGTACACTGCCATGCTGCTGTCTGCAGTATGGCAGCCTGTCTGTGGTGGAAACCCATATATCTACTGTTGTAGACTTATCTTTTGAGGCATCTCAGGACTTGCTCCAGGTATGCACCTCAAGTTGGGCTGTGTCTGGGGCTGTGCACCATATGCATGGGCACACCCTTGCATAGCCCCTCGATGTACAGCATAACATTATGGGTGGTGTGTGGCACATTGGGCCCTTACAGAATAGCACTAGTGCACAAGTTGAGATGTGCCGGCACAACTTGGATGCACTGGCACATCCCTTTGTGATTCCCTACCATTATATGTACACACGTTAACTAGAGTAGAATTCATGTGGAACTTTACCCAGAAATATGTAATGTGCTGTGTCCTAATTGTGATACTTATTAATCAATGGAAGAAGACTGACTGTTGGGATGGGGGTGTCACTCCATCACCTGCAAGGCAGCAAGAAAAACATTTGTTGTGGCATTTATTTATGTTGTTGGGTTCAGAACTTATTCATAGAACCAGAAGAAATGGATTCTGTAGGCAGTGGAGATTATTTAATCAGGTTAGAATCCAATGTTTTTTCACCTAGAAAATCCCACTTAAAATTAACTACACCATTTGTTTGCAGTATAGTAATACTGCTTGCAGGTGATGGAGATAAATCATTAGCCAACGAGTCAATAAACAAAATTTAAAAATTTTACTTGAAAACGCAAGAAGTGTTATAAACAAGATGCATGAATTTCAAATATGGACTAAAAGTTATGAACCAGACATGATAGGATTAACTGAAACATGGTTATCTCAAAACATACAGGATAAGGAAATATTAATGGATGGTTATAATCTTTTTAGATTAGATAGGGGAAAGAGGGGTGGTGGGGTTCTTTTATATATCACAGAGAAACTGGGTTTGGGAAAAGTTGTTTTTCAGGGTAATTTAGGGAATTGAATGTCTTTGTGTTAAATTTGAAAGATTGCAGCTCTTAGTTAGTATAGTATATTCCGCTCCAAAAGTAAATACTACCAAGTTTAAATTATTGGCATCTAAATTAGCATTAGTGTCAGATGGTAAAGATTTAATACTAATTGGTGATTTTAACGCTGCTTGGGGCAAGCCAAAGGGATTAAAATTGGAACAAAGTTTTGAGATATTAAATGTTAATCAAATAATAAATCAAAGTACTAGGAAAAGTGGGTTAAAAGTCAGGAGTATTTTGGACTTAATTTTTCTCTCTAGGAGCTTTCATGTCAAAAATGTTTGATTTTACCTCCAAATTTGGGGCTTATAATCCAGTATATTGTGTTGTAAGAGATTTAAATCAAATAATTGAGGAAGAAAAGATTACCCTAAAAGAAACTTTAAGTACTATCACACAAATAATTTTGTTTATGATTTAAATTGTATAGAGTGGGGATGATTAAATTTAATTCCAGACATAAATTTGGCAATTGAAGAATTTTCAAAAGCTTATTTAGAGGCCTGTAATAGGCATGCACCATTTAAAAAAACTAAAACAAAGAAAAAGCATCTTCCATGGATAAATGAATATTTGAAAAAGAAAATTTGTATCAGAGATAGAATCTGGAAAATAGCAAATAAAACAAAAAGGGAGGAAGACTGGGTTAATTTCAAAATTAAGCGAAATGAATGCAAAAGGTTAATTAGATCTGCAAGAAAAAAATTTTACAACATTAAACTTGAGACAACTCACAATCTTAAACAATACTGGACTATGATAAAAGAATTGGAAAACCCTTTGAAAGTCAAGTCTTGTATAAAAATGTCTAATAATAAGGGTGAGCTCCTTGACTCAAAGAAAACAGCCCAGTTGTTGAATAAATATTTCTTAACATTGCCTGATATTACCATCCCAGCTCATTCACAAGTACAAACAGATTTAGTAACTAAAGAAACTAATAATGAAAATTATCCTCTTTTTTATTTAAAAAAAAATTAAAATCTCAGAAGTTAGGTGGGAAATCTTAAAATTAAATAAAAATAAATCATATAGTATGGACAATAGTGAAGGGAAATTTATTAAAGATGCAGTTGAAGTCTTATCACCAATACTGACTGATTTATTTAATCAAAGTTTGATGGAAAATGTTTTTCCCTCTATCTGGAAAATAGCCAAAATAGCACCTATATTTAAGTGGGGGGGGGGGGTTCAAATGACCTTTCAAATTATAGACCAATAGCAATCCTCTCCATCCTCTCTAAGTTAATGGAATGAATGGTGTTTGGCCAGTTGTATAGTTACTTAGAAAAATATTCGAATTTGACTAAATACCAACATGGCTTCAGGGCAGGTTATTCAACTTACACTGCACTCATGGACTTTATTGATAAAGTGGCAGTGGCCTTGGATAAGGGAGAGTCCATGGGCACAGTGTTTGTTGACCTGTCCAAAGCCTTTGATTTGGTTGACCACCATTTATTGTATGAGAGGATGGAGAGGATTGGTATAGCCCCTAGGTCATTATTATGGTTTAAATCATATTTGAGTCAAAGAAAACAGCAAGTAGTAATAAATGGTCAATTTTCTGAAGTAGGTAGTATACTAAGAGGTGTCCCTCAAGGTTAAATTTTGGGGCCATTATTGTTTTTGTTATATATTAATGAATTACCTACCAAAATAAATAATACACAAATCAGGGTGTATGCAGATGATACAGTACCTTTAGAATCAGTCAAATCTCAAAATGAAATGATGGTTAAATTACAGATGCATTTTGATGTTCTACAGGATTGGTTTTCCAGTTCTAATTTAGTGATAAGTGATAAAAAAAAACTCAGGTTATGTTTTTCAATAAAAAAAGAAAGGTTAATAAAAAACAGATCAGAGATAGGGAAATACTAATGAGGAATGGGAAAAATTTGATATTCACAGATCAATATAAATATTTAGGTGTAGAGATTGATTATACTTTATCTTTCTCAGCTCATATTAATAATACAATAAAGAAAATTAATAATAAGATAGGGGCACTACGTAGGTCTTCAAGGATATTAAATCTTTAAATCTTCAAACCTGGAGGTTAATTGCAAATCAATTAATAATGCCTGTATTAGAATATGGAAATATGGTGAATAATTTTGCGGGTCAAACACTTTTAAATAAATTAGTCATATCATATAATCAGTTGGCAAGATTTGTCCTGAACTGTAGCTATAATACTCATCATTGCATTTTGTATAAAGACCTAAACTGGGACAGTTTATCAATACGATTTAAAAAACAATATTCAGTATTTATCTATAAAATAATAAATGGGATGATTGATGGAAACATGGAATTGCCTTCTGCTAGTAAATATTATCCATATCTTTTAAGGGATGTAAAGCATAGAGGTTACACTTTTCCAAAAACTAATACAAGATATGGTACTATAACACTTGAGGCTCGGACCGCAAATATTTGGAATAATACTCCCCCTGAATTAAGGAAAGCAACTAAACTATCCCAGTTTAAATTAGGATTGAGCACTGTATTTTATGATGAATGTACTTGTTTTTAAAAGGTGGATAAATGTGTTAGTTGTTGGTCTGAATGAAGATTTTTGTCTTGTATAATGTCAAAAATTCTTTATTAGTTGTTTTATGTAGCCTGAATTTTTGTATGTTATATTGAATGTAATTTGTTCTTGACACAGGACAACTTTGAAAATAGGTCTATGACCTAAAGTTTGCTATCCTGTATAAAAATAAACATTTTTACTGCTACTACTACTACTACTATGTAGTGCAAGACTGAATAAAAATAATAATAATAACCAGACCAGAGTGTGTTGTTTGATTGACAGCCTGAGGTGTTAACAAGTGATGAGCAGCATTTATTATATAGGCTTTGTATATGTGAGTGTGTTACAAATTGTCTTGATGTCATGTTACCTAATGCTCTTACCCTCTGATGTTAAATTAACCATTTTACAATTTGTTTTTAATTCTAGGTTGTATAAAAATAGCTGTCTTTCAGTAATATGTTCCATCAAATGTAAATAAAGAAGTTCATTAAGCTCATAATTTTAACAGGTTATGTGATGTTTGTTTCTGTCATCTACACCCCACTGCAAGACTGAATGATAAAAAGTGATTTTACTGTTTTGACAGTTTTTTCCCTTTGTTTTTTTCATTCCACAGTGTTCTCAAGGCTAGCAAACTGCCATTAGCCATCTCTCCAAGTTGGCTCACATGTCAAAAGACAGTTGATTGTTTGACATTTATGACAAAATCAGTTAATTAATTTGAGTATGTGTTTAACTGTGGTTTGATAGATGTATATGTTCATTACATGACGTACAGTATGACCAAATAGCTCATTCACTGAAACGCCGTGCCTTTTTTATCTATTTTATTGCTGACATTAACTTACAATTTGTTCGCTGTTCTCCTCCCCCTCCTCATCCCCACATTGACTACCACAAAAATAAAAAGAATGTTCCACTAGTTCACAACTCTGACCATTAGCAGGATACAGTATATAAGCTATAGAAGAACACATGCACACAAAGCAGGCACAGTCACACAAGCAACACACAGGGCACATCCACATAAGAAATACAGAGGTGCACACACATGACATAGCCACACAAGCAATGCTAAGCCACACCAGGAATGCACAGCCCAACCCCCAAATGGCTATAGCCTAAGTAATTTCAAGTAGGATGATTGCACTACTGATGCTTTTGTTTTAGGAAATTTGAATAAATTGCACTCTTGCCCACCCCTGTCTAAGCCAGTCCCACATACTCCTACCATCCCAGAGTCTGACAGTAATATTTTTTAAACATATACATCATATGGCAAAGTGGGTGGAGACTTTTTTGTTTACTTTATATTTAAAAAAATATCTGGGGAAGAAAGAGAATGGGAAATCGTGTATGTGTTGGGGGCAGTTACTGATCATGGGACTGCCATTAACCAACTGAGAAGGGTTACTTTACTCACCATTACTCCAGGTCATATGTGAATACTCATATGGTTGTATGAGAGTGTAATTGGTGATATCATGTATAAAACAGCATATTTTCCTGTCTTGTTGGTGCCTGGTTCTCGATCACTTAGCTTCTCTTAACATTCCTCTCATAAAAAATCATGTCATAAAACAAATAAAAATTCTTAATGCATTTTAATAACCATAGAAAAAAGTGTTGCTGTTCAGATAAACATATACAGCAGGTGCTCATGGCACTATGTGTTTGATTGGCTATGTGTGTCGACTGCAATCAACAAGATCCTCACTTACAAAGACCCTAACTTACTGTACGTCTCATGTGCATTAAAGGTGACCTGCAAATTTAATTCTGCAGCCTGCTCCTGTCTCACATACCTTTGCTAGCGGCAGCGGCAGGAGTCCAGGGCTGCTTTCAGGAACATTTTTTAATAATTCCTCATGTTTTAAAATCCTGCTGAAACTTTTCAGTGAATACAGAAGTGGCGTCTGTGTCCCGATCGAGGGGATGCAAGTTTACCTGGATATTCCACCCAGTTGTATGACATTTCAAACACCACAGCTCTCTATGGAGCAGCAAGGGAGGGGGGCTTAAAATGTTAATTTTGTTACTTTTGCTGGGGTCCTGATGCTTAAATTAGTATCTACAGCAACGGCCTTTTCCAGCGTTGCTGTAGATGTTAATTTAAGCATCAAAACCCTCGCAAAAGTAATAAAAAGAGCATTTTAAGCCCCCCATGCTGCTCCATAGAGAGCTATGGTGTTTGAAACATCACAGAACTGGGTGGAATACCCAGGTAAACTTGCGTCCCCTCTATCGGGACACAGATGCGGCTTCTGTATTCACTGAAAAGTTGCAGCAGGATTTTAAAACATGACAGTTTATTAAAAAATTTTCCCAAAAGCAGCTCCGGACTCCTGCCGCTGCTAGCAAAGGTATGTGGGATGGGAGTAAACTGCAGAATTAAATTTGTAGGTTACCTTTAAGCATGCTTGTGAATAATCTATGTTTCCAAGAGACAAGCAGTCAAAGCTTGCACCACTTTTAGATATCATGGGGTCTGTCTAGACCAGCACCTTGATTTCGCTGCACAGATCAATGCTATCCACAATAAACGGTACCCTAGACTTGGTGCCTTATACCGTAACCATGGCTGTATCCCTCTGCCTGCCCGCAAGGCAATTGTGGAGAAAATGATCCTCCCTATTTTTGACTATGGGGTTGTAGTATACAGTGTTGCTCCTAAGTCCACCCTAGTGTGACTAGACCCTCTTTTTCACTCCTTCTGTCACTTTGCTCTGGACTGTGCACCCTCCACCCACCACTGCGGCCTCTACCTCCTTTCACTTGACAGTGGGCGCCAGTCCCACTGTAATAGACTCACAGCCAAATTCTGGACCCATTTACTGCCCTCATACCTCTCTTCTATGCTAAATACTAAAACACCCTCTGTTTACTCACTCAGGAATTGCGACTCCTGGCTCCTTCAAGTCCCTTACATGGTGACCTCTGCCAGCCAACTGGCCCTTAGAGCTCGCATGCCAAAGCTATGGAACTCTCTACCTGCAGTCATTTGACACGCTCCTTCCTCTCGGATACTCAACTCCCTCCTCAAAGGGCATTTCTCTGCCGACTGCTCATGCAGCCTAAGCTCACACTAAGACATGGGCCCAGCTCTCCAACCGGTATCAGATATGGTGACTCCAATGTTCTAACTCTGAACCTGATATAGTTTATCTTTTATACCTTTCCTTATTAACTCTGATGTTCTGTCGCTACATTTACTTTGTAGATACTGTATATATCCTGTATATATTCTGTGTTAATTTCTGTATTATGTATGTGTTTATGCATCCTCCCATCCCCAACACCCCCCAGGACGCATCTGGAATTGAGCAGTAGTCTGCTCAGTATGCCTTCCTGGTAAAACTTTTAAATAAATAAATAAATCTGGAAACACCAAGGCTGATGATCGCATATACTTTAGCATGCACAGATAAACTGACAAACATCTATCTATGCGTGTTATTATCTGCAAAAGTATTTCAAATCTATGGGCTGGATTCAGAGAGGTCTGTCACAAGCTGTGGCAATGGCAGCTTGTGGCGACCTGACCTGCGCCCTGGCCCGTGCACCTGATTCAGGATCGGAATGGGTGCAGCGGTCTACATCCTGTGACTTGCAGTAGCTGCGCAAGGTAGGGCACAGCACCAGGAATGCTGCAGGTCACAGGACAGCAGTTGTGCAGGGCAAGGGCTCCCATGGCACCTCATGCCCACCTCTGAGGCCCCGTACAGTGTGGGGACCAGCCCCAAGCCACCTTGCCATGAGACTCTCCCAGATCATTGGACCCTTACCTGCCCTGGTGGCCCAGTGGTCCCCCACCCCCCAACACACACACACACCCAGCGGGTGCATTGGTGACTGGCCCTGGTGGAGAGGGAGGACTGTGCCAGTTGCTGATGGGGTATTGGGGTCAGGGGCTCACACTGTGGGGTGGGGCCACTAGACTACCAGGGGTTCAGGGATGGCAGGGGAATCATGCCCCAGGGCATGGGGGGCTCGCAATGTGTGTGTGGTGGGGTCTGGGCATTGTGGGTGTGCCACACACCCTGCCTGGCACAGTGCATGCCATGCCTGGGACCCGGAGACCATGGGAGGTCCATAACCCCCAGGGCTTGTGTGGCTGGGGAACAGTGGCAACTGCCAGTGAACAGCAAAGACCAGTTAGACCACCTTTTTGTTGGCGTGACTGGTCTTTGACAGATGTTCACTGGTGGTTGTTTCTAAATCCCATTTGTGTACGTAGTGGCCACCCTACCTGAATAGGGTACAAATGCTGCCAGAAACCCCCTTACGCCATGTCGCAAGGGGGTTTCAGGCACATAGGTGCTGTTGGGTGCAGACAGCCCACCGCATGTTGCAGGCTGCCTATGTGAATCCTGCAGGGACACAACACAGGACACAAGTGAGACTTGCACTATATTTTCCGACTTGCATCCTGTGTTGGCTTCTCTGAATCTGGCCCTATGTTCTACAGTAACATATATATGAAGGACATTATATTAGAGTCTAACGATGCTACAAATATATGATTATTTGGACTGAAAAAGAGGAGGAAAAACACAAACTTAAAAGGGATCAAGTGGCGGATACATGTATAATCCTGTTGCAATCAGTAATCCAAAATGGGAAGAAAATTTATCACATTATTAGATACCAGATCCAATTACCAAGAGAAAATAGGATAATGCAGAAGCATAGTCTAAATAGCTGAATAAAGATGATCATGAGTAAATATATAAAATAAACAAGAAGAAAACATTCCTTCTCAAATGCATGCTTTGCCAGTTTGTATATTTCCCCCCACCCACCCCCTGCTTACCCCCTTCTATTGCCACTTCTCATCCCCCTATAGCCCCCTCTTTCCTTTCCTTTCCTTCCCCCCACCTGCCCTCCCTGGTTCACCCGCTTTCAAACTCTCTTTCCATTCCCTGTTGTCCATTGCCCCCCTTCTTCTGCTCCACAGTCTGTCCCTTTCATGGATGTCACTGTGCTTCACTCCCACCTCACTCCTGTGCTCCACTCCCACTTTACCCCCATACACTCATACTTAATGTTTTTCTTTTCTGTCTCTTTTCTACCTTCTCAACCTTTCCACCCATGATTCCATAGTGGGCATGTCCCCCCCTTTTTGTTCTCCCTGCCTCCTGCTCATTCCAATGCTTTTACCCACCTCTTACCATTTCTTTTTTTTTTTTTTTTAAGAGTATCTTTATTGTATTTTGCATAAACATACAAACACTCATACATACCAGCCCGGGAGCCCGGGTGCCCACCCCTATAACTGAGTAGGCGAACTATGTACAAGAAACAATATACAATCACAGCTGCAGAGAACTGCCTCTATCCAGACATGAAAACCAGGACTCCACTCCCCCTTGAGGGGAAAGAACAAAAAGTAGTAGCTTGGGACTGGATATTAACGACAAACAAGAACCCCAAAGTGTAAAGACTAGGATTAGTCCACCAATCCCATAGTTCCCAAAACCCTCTAGTCCAGTGGAGAATGTTCCGCAGCTGTGTCCCAGGAAAGAGAAGAGCCCCAAAATAAAAATAAAATCCCTTGCTTGGCAGTCCAGGTCCTATCTTATTAATGTACAATGTTACAGGAAAATAAAAAGGGAGAAGAAAAATTAGTTCTAAACCTACAGGTCTCTAGATCTAGAGATAGAGAAAACTAGAGTATTCCCAATATAAACAACCAGTCATAAAAATATTAAAATATAAAACCCACCGCTTCAATAAGCTACACTTAGACAGACAGACCGATGGCAAGGAGGCTAGAGCTGGGTCAAGTAGACAGCCTCTAAAATTCGCCACCTCTTATCGTAAATTCCTTTTTCCCATTCCGAGACAAGTGGCGCTTAATCCTCCTAGTACCCTCATAAGATCCGCTTAGCCAGCGGTCATATGAATAAATGCATTCACTTTTCCAGTGCCTCAACACATAAGCTTTAACCAGGGCGGACATCAGGGCAATATGATACTTAATCTGCGAACCTGGGATCTGAGTCAAATCCCCAAAATACAGACCTCCGGTGCAATGTAATCTACATAATTTAGAAGGGGTCCATATTCTGTAATTAAAACCCAAATTGGGTATATCCTAGGGCAGTCCCAAAATATATGTAATGTATCCCAGAATTCAAACCACACCTGAAACATAGATCTGTCTGTCCAAGCTTCCTAGCACAGAGTTTGTGGGGTGAAATACAAATTAGAAAAATGAAAAATTGCATAGTTCTGAATTTGGGTATAGATATGTAGGCCACACTTTTTCCATATTGTCTCCCAGTCCGGCTTCCGTAGGGTATCCTTCTTCTCCCAGTAGGACACGCTCGACGAGACTTCTTTGCTGAGGAAATCGAGAAGCACCTTATACATTGTTGACAGAGGCTTTCGAGCGCAATTAATTCCCTTAAGATTATCCCAAGTGAATGGAGTCCCTTCTTGACTACTATTTTCCCTTTGCATTCTCTGTAACATTTTGGTAATCTGTAACTTCTTAAAGAAATTAATACCACTACATTGAGGCGGAAACATGACTTTCCTCTTACCATTTCTCACCTCTCCGATCTCTCACTCCTCTGAATCAGTCATGCCTCCAACCCTAATTCAGTATGCTACACAAACAGGTTCTAGTAACCACCCGGCTGACTGTTGCTTAAGTCTTTATTATTTGTGCTGTTTTTCCCCATTCCATCCTGTAGTTAGTCAACATGTCACCATGCACTGTATCTTTCATTTAATTACCATGCACTTTATTACTGTACTGTATGATTATTACATGATTTCCCTGTTACTTTTCTGTGCATAGCACCTTATCTTTTATTTCCGTCATGCAATTCTTCTGTAGATTGAGTTACCTGTAATTCACTGTAATTGCTTTTATGTATACTTTCCATTGTTGTCTATATGTGTATGTCCCTGTTTTTTATGTAATCAGGACCTCCTTGTGAATGAGCCTGTTCAACTGATCTTTTCCTACAATAAACATGAATTGAATTGAATATTGTGGTTTAATCTGACCTCACCATGGACTCATTAACTACTCAGTGAAGCCACAAATCACCATATTCCCTGAGCATGCATCACCTTGCACCGTACAAACTAAAACCCCTGTTAAACGAGAGAGATTTCTTCATATCTGCCTGCCTTTTTAGAGCAGTCTTGGTTATCCTCTTCTAAATCTGTTTTATTCTTGACTCACTAAGTAATAGTGACTGCCTCCAGCTCCAAATGGCGACAAGCTGTATAACTTAGTATATGCAGCATTATGAGTAATATGGCTATTGTGAAAAAAAATTATTTGAAGGACCGAGCATCACATGTTCATGATGCCCTTACAGCTTTCATTTCTTAATACTCCCTTCCCACTTCAGCCCACCACCTCCACCACAGGCAGGATGCAGCAAATTCATTTCTGGTCTGCTTGTTCAGATTTCTTTATTTGCCCCATTTGTTTCTGTTTTGTCACCCCCTCATTTCTGTTGGTAGTAGAGGACATGAGCTTGGTGGAGTCGGAGAATCTGACCTACTAAGACTTAAAGATGCTGGCAGAAGACCAAAGAAGCTGATTGTCCGGTGGAGTTTAGGGTTCAGAGAGCATGAGAAAGGGCCTATGAACTGGAGAGCTACAGTGTTTGAAACAATCTAAAAATTAAAAAGCTACATTAAAGGTAATGTTGCCTGTCCTAATGCAAGCCTCAGCAGAAACCCAGATCCCTGCTCACCTCTTCAGCCCAGTATACTGTACTAGCTGATTGCTCCACTGATTGCAAATCTTCCACTGATGTGGATTTGTGAAAACATTACTGAGAACACCGCACACTGGGCGTATCACTGGGTGGTCCTGCCTGCCTCACCATGGCAAGTCAGGTGGAGTTGGAACTTGCAGTAGAGGTACATTTGGTGTTTGTCTGCTTATTGCCTACAGGACTCTGGTCTCTGGTCATTGGGAAACCTAAATATCTGGATGGGAAGCTGGAACTGTGTAGACCCAGGTGTGGACTGCTGAACTGGTGAAGTATATCTGAACTCTTTTGCTACTGCCAGCGTGAGATAATTATTGGGAAACTATTGGGAAATTTAAAACTGAGTTCATTCATAACTGTTTCAGTCTCGTGAGAGGAGACTGATAAAAGTTTAGGCCATGCTGAAGTGGTGAGCACATAAGTGTGGACATAAAAAGACCTCAAACTCTTGTTTGTGTTTATTTTGGGTAAATGAGGGTATTGGTTTTAGGACTTCGGGATTTTTAAAGTTACGAGCCAATTTTTATGTTAGGGGGTTTTGTATAGGTGGAAAGCTCCTTCCCTTGCAGTGGTGAGAGCACTGTGGGTGGGGGTATATGGTTAAAGCGTTCTGATAAATTTAAAGCACAAATCTTGACACATTGATAGGGTATAATTTTGTTTATAGTTGTAGTATTTATATTTCAATATTTGAGTGTTGTGTTTTAGTTTTATTTAGAATTCTGTTATTTATATAAGTTTGTGGGGTTTATTATTGTTGATTGTAGTGTTAACTGTGTGCTGGAATGAAAATAGGATGGTCGGGTATTATTCCCCCTCTAGGCTCAGGGACCTTCATCCTTTCTCCTGTCCCCCCAATTGCTGGGAGTCTATAGAAGATGTAGAGCTCTGGGGATTGTGAGGGGGAGGAGGAGGGCTGGTGCTGGGCCTGGGGGGGAATGGAAAGGAGCGGACGGATAGGGTTAGTGAGGTCAAGGAGACACCCTGGGGTGAAATGGGCACAGGAAAGGGTTTTCCTGTTTGGTGCCCATACCAAGGTTCTGATTGTGATCAGCAGGTAGTGGTCATCTTCTGAGGCTCATCCTACTTGGGCGGTGTTGTGCAGCACCAGGTCTAATAAAACAAGATGGCCACTATATCCGATCTTGTTGGGTCAGTTGACCTGGCGTGCATCACCGAGACCTGGCTGGATGAAAATGCTGGGCCAGTTTAGCAGCAGCAGTTCGGCCGGTACTTCGGTGATACACCGTAAGGCAGGATCGCAGGGGCGAGGTGTTGCCATATGTTTTAAGTCAGAACTGGTCCTGGTGGAGGTACGGTGGAGTCACCAGATCCTTTGAGTGTATTCTGGGCGAGGGTGTGGGGTGCAGGATACTTCTCGTATACCATCCACCAGGTGACGAGAATGTTTTCCTGCAGGAAGTTGCAGACTTCATTGTCGACCTGACATTGGGATCCCCCAGATGGTTGGTTCTGGGGGACTTCAATGCTTGGGTTGACGATGAACTCTCACATTTTGGTCAAGACTTCCTCCAGTTGATGATATCACTGGGCTTCACACAGGTTGTTTCCTCCTCAACCCATATTGGTGGACACTCATTGGACCTGGTGTTCCTTCTGGGGATGGGGATATCTGATTTGGTGGTGGAACCACTCGGATGGTCCGACCATCACTCCATTAGGTTCAGTTTTGAGGCCACCCCTATTAGGTCAGCCCCTTCGGAGATGGTCCGGTACCGGCCTTTAAGGGGTGTATCCCCGGATGACCTGATAGCGGTACTGGACCTATCGGGCCTACTGATAGATTGCTTGGATCCAGGTGACCTAGTACATGCCTATAATAAAGGCGGTGACAGGGCCCTGGATTCTATTACACCTGTTAGGTGTTAGATCCTCTCACTCTTCGCCCCAGGTCTCCATGGTTTGATGAGACTATGAGGGAGTCGAGGAGGGTTGGACGAAGGCTGGAGAGGCATTGGCGGAAGTCTGGTCTGGATGATGACAAACTTAGTTTGTTGGACCATTACATGGTCTATCAATCTGCAATCTCTCGTAAGAAGGCAGAATTCCTGTCCAGAGAGATAGCGGCTGCACAGAATAGACCAGCTCAGCTCTTTTGGACCGTGGACAGACTGTGCAATCCAGTCTGTCTTCAGCCCAGAAGAGCCTTTTCTCCAGAATGGTGCGAGGAGTTTGTTCTCTTCTTTGCAGATAAGGTTGCCAAGATCAGATCAGATGTCCATTCTTCCCTCTCCAATGGGAGCGGTGATGGTCAGCAGGTGATGTTGAACACTCAGTTTGAATGGTCTGACTTCAGCCTCCCCACAATCGATGATATTGTGATGGTCATCCGAGCGTTACGACCAACCAACTGTGATTTGGACCCTGGCCCCACACGCCTTTTAGTGGATTGTGTGGATAAAATTGGCCTAGTCCTGGCTTTGATAGTCTGGAAGTCTTTGGAGAGGGGGATCTTTCCAGATCCCCTTAAAGAGGCTATAGTTAAGCCTCTTTTAAAGGAGTCCTCCTTAGACCCAGACTGTCTAGCAAATTACAGACCAGTCTCTAACTTACCCTTTGTGGGTAAAGTTATTGAGAAGGTGGTCACAGTGCAGTTGGATGATCATCTGACCAACAACAATATCTACGACTCTCTCCAGTCCGGATTTAGGAAAAGGCATAGTACTGAGACAGCACTTGTTCGGGTACTAAATAACCTCCTAATAGTGAGAGATTGTAGGACCCATTCTATCTTGGTACTTCTTGATCTCTCTGCATCATTTGACACTGTTGACCATGGTGTGCTGTTAGAGCGTCTGCGGTCTATCTGTGAATTATCTGGTATGGTCCTCAGGTGGTTCCGATCTTACCTCGAGGGTAGGACTCAGAGGGTGGTGTCGGGAATATTTTCCTCGGCATCAGTCTCCCTATCCTGCGGGGTACCTCAGGGCTCTATTCTAGCTCCCATGTTGTTTGCGGTGTATATGCTGCAGTTGGGAGCGATTATAAGACGATATGGTCTGGGTTTTCATTGCTATGTTGATGATACCCAGCTGTATATGTCTTTTGTGCCCGGCCAGGATGCTGCCTTGTCGGTATTTAATAACTGCCTTGCCGAAATCCAAGACTGGATGAATGGGAGTTGGTTGAGGTTAAACCCGGAGAAAACAGGTGTTGGTCATGGACAAGGGTCGCTGTGAGGCGGGTCTGCCGGATGAATCGCCCTCAGGCTTATGGCTTGGGGGCGTTCAGCTGACGACCTCAGATCAGGTGCGGAATCTTGGCGTAATAATTGACGACCACTTGACGCTTGAAACTCAGGTGTCAGCGGTGGTCAAAACTTCCTTTTTCCATCTGAGGAACATCGCCAGGGTGAAGCACCTGGTTCCTCCAGAGGATCTATCAACGTTGATCTACGCTTTCGTTACCTCCCGCCTTGACTATTGCAACTTCCTGTACCTAGGGCTATCGGGGTTGAACTTCGCCGTCTGCAGCTAGTGCAGAATGCGGCGACCAGGTTATTGACTGGATCTTCCAGATCCAGCCATATAATGCCTGTGCTCCGCGGACTGCACTGGCTGCCAGTATTTTGGCGAATCACCTTTAAGGTCAGTTTGCTGACCTATAAAGCCCTACACTACCAGGGACCTACTTACCTGAAAGAGCTCCTTTACTCCTAATGTCCTTCCCGCCCCTTCGATCCACTGACGAGGGATTGCTAGAGATTCCCAGGGTTCGTTTGAAAACTTCAGGGGCTAGATCATTTAGTTTTATGGCCCCGACTCTGTGGAATTCTCTACCTCGTCAGGTGCGAAATAGCCCGACTGTCTTAAGCTTTAAAGGAGCTTTGAAGACCCACCTTTTTAGTATAGCTTTTAATGATTTATAATAGTTTTAAATTTGGCTTATTTATTGTTTTATGAAACTGTACAGGTGCTTTGGTTTGAGAAAAGCGCCTTTTAAAAATAAAGTTTTGATTGATTGATTGATTGATCGATCAATTGTCAAATCAGATGTACAAATAAATCAACAAGACAGACTAATAAGACTACCATGTGAGTTTCACAAAAATCAAAGAGAAATGAAAAACATCACCTTGTGTTGGCTTATAGAGTGGTTGTTATCTCTGGGGTCAACTTGTGACTTTTAGATTTTGACATTTGACCGTGCCTTGTGCCACACTGGCACCAAACTTGCTGTAAAATCATTTGCTCTGACCCAGTGAATTCTTTATGGAAAACTATCCAGTCAAAGAAATATTTATTATTATATTTTCTTGGGGCTGATGAATTAAACTATTGGTAATTTGAGCTCCTGAACTGATCCCAAATAACAATTGCTTTCTATGTGGACTTCTTCTTCTAATGCTTGACAATCACTACTGTGTTTCTTCTAGGTGGCAATCAGCTATTCTGCCAACTCCACTGGCTCCCACTATGAAAGATAGCGCAGCAAAGTCATAACAGCTGATTGTGCTCATTCATCACGAATGCCCACATCCAAAAGCACTGTTAGATTTACACAACCATAGACTCATCAGCATGTGAAACCCAAGTGCTGTTTTGTTTAACTGATACCGGACAAAGTTGGCCTCTTGGGTCTTTCTCACTGTGTTTATTTTAAAGCTGCTCCTGTTAGATTGTCACTACACTCAACACCCCCCCGCCATAGCCAGCTGTTTTGGAGTTTTAACACAACTGACATCTGCTGCTGCCAGGCAGAGGGTTATCTGGGCTGAAAGCCATGAAAGCTGAACAAAAAAGAACACCTTCAACAATTGGACTTCAAAGCTGATAGGAAAGCTAGACTGCTACTACGCTCAATCCCCCCCCCACACACGCACACACTTCCCTTGAGCCAGTTGTTTGGACCACTGACAGCAGATATCTGCCTAGTTACTTAATAGTGTCTGTTTTTCCTAGTCGGGTCCATCCCCAAGTAAAGAGGTGTACCCCTCTACTTTAAATACAAGTAGAGCCAACATGCAGATTTTGCGACATATACCATTCCAAATTTGGACTTAGTTTTTTTTTTTCTATTCTGGAGCTGCCCCTGTGACTGAGCATAGTGGCTGATTGCCACTATGCTCAGCCCCCTTCAACACACACACACACATTACCTCTAGCCAGCTGGTTGGACCATTCAAACAGTTGATATCTGCAACTGTGAGGGAGAGGATTCTCTGGGCTAAAATATGGTCTCACTGTGGAGCAGTTCATTCTTTTCAGTCACAAAACGTATGAATGAAATGGTGACAAGCTCCTTTGGTAAGTAAGTCAAATTTTATTCACAATCGTCACATGATATGAACATGGTCAAACCCCAGTTGAGCCAAGACTCATTTTCAATGGGTCTCATAAGCAGTAGTCTAGGTTACCAAGTGCATTACAGTACAATACAAGAGTTTCAAGGATTACAGTAGGATCAACATCAGCAGTTCCCAATTATATTTCCAAACAATACGTGGCAATATAATACAAAGGCATCTGTGGTACAATAGGATTGGCTTCAGTTGCGGTACAGTAGGATTAACTTCAGCAGTTACAGGTTATGACATATACTGTACAAGGTCATGACGGGGAGGCAACTTAGGTTAAGCTCTAAGTGTGCAGGTAGAGGACTGCATAGACTAAACTGAAGAGCCATAGATCTGTGAGGCAGTATCCCATGTTGTAGTCTGGGCAACAGATTAAAAGTTTCAAGGCTTCTTGCATTTTTCACTTTTTGATAGGGCCAAGTCTTATTGGATTAGTTTTCTGTCTGAGGTGTATAGGCAAGGAGTTGCAAGCTGATGGTTCCCTTAAAAGAAAAGACCACCTGACGGTGTTTTTTGACCCCTCAAGAGGTCCTGACCTCCATGCCATCAGCAGATCTCAGGGCGGACCTGCTATTATCTTTGAGTTCCATTTTGTCCAGGATGTAACCTGGGAGATGTTTTTTTGCATATCTTGAACATGAGGTTTAATGTGTGTAGCTGCCTCCTGACCGCCAAGCTTTTCCATGTTAGCTCCCTGTATAATACACAGTGGTACCTTTGGTGCCAAGTATACAGTATATCTTGTGAATTTATTATAACTTGCATCATTTTTATTCAGTTCAGTACTGGATGCCCTTCCAAACAGGACATCGCCGTGGTTCATAACAGGCAGTACCATAGTCTTTACTATTCAAATGCTGGCTTCCCCTGGTATCTCATTTCAAACTTGATAGAGCTCCCCTTGTTTTTTATTTAGGCTTTTGGTCTTTTGGTCATTTGGTTGAAGTGGACATTCCACTTACAGTTTTCGTCTATTCATAATCCCAAATTTTTGTAGGCATTGGCCATTTCTAGTTTATTTCCAGCATACATTACAATGTCCAGCTCCTCCAGTGATTCCACTGGTTTACAATGGGGCTTAAAGAGCAAAACTTTTCCATTTTTTGCTTTGAGTACTAGTTTTTGGGTGTACAAGAAGCTTTGTAGAATGTTAAAAGCCTCTTGCAGGGCCACGTGGATTTGTCCTGGGGAGTTGCCTGATGTGTGCATAATGGTATCATCTGCATAGAGGTGGAAATCTATTTGGGGGTTGGGAAATTACAAGAGGTTCATGTAGATGTTGAAAAGCAGTGGACCTAAAATAGAGCCTTGAGGGACTCCAAGTACAGATGGCAACATGTTTGAGCTATACTTGTTCAAGGTGACCTGCTGGAATCTGTCACCAAGATAACTCCTGAACCATGTTAGAGCCCTTGGGCTGGATATTCTGAGAGCACTTAGATTCATGCAGGGTGCATCCAACAAACAACCTTGCATCAGATCCAGGTGCACTGAATATGGTGCACCATATTTTCCAAGAAAAGCATTCTCTGTGGTAAAGTCCCCCAAACTGACTCAAGAGGTCCACTGCATCACAAATGATACAAGGGATGAGAATGACAAGCTGTGTGAAAAAGATGGTGCAAGCTGAGTCAAAAAATGACTCAAGGAATGAGAATGAGACAGGTTGAGTCAAAAAAATGGTGCAAGTCTCTAACCTACCCTTTATGGCTAAGGTTATCGAGAAGGTGGTCACATTACAGCTGGATGAACATTTGGCCAGCCACAATGTCTCTGATTCTCTCCAGTCAGGATTTAGGAAGGGACATAGTACTGAGACGGCCCTTGTCTGGGTGCTAAATGATCTCCTAATAGCGAGAGATCAGAAGACGTGTTCCATCTTAGTTCTTCTTGATTTCTCCACAGTGTTTGACACTGTGGATCATATAACTTTGTTGGATCACCTGTGGTTCATCTGTGGCCTGTTTGGTGCAGTCCCCAGATGGTTTTGATCTTTCCTCGAGAGTAGGACTCAGAGAGTGGTGTCGGGAATTTATTCCTCGGCCCCGCCCCCCCATCCTGCAGGGTACCGCAAGGCACCATCTTGTCCCCTATGTTGTTCACAGTGTACATGCTGCTGTTAGGAGAGATTATTAGGCAGTATGGTCTGAGTTTTCACTGCTATGCAGATAATACTCAGCTATACATATCATTTGCACCTGGTCAAGATGTGCCTCTCTCGGTATTTAACAACAGTCTCATCGAGATCCAGGACTGGATGAGTATGAGTTGGCTGAGGTTGAACCCAGCTAAAACTGAGGTACTGGTTGTGGACCCTGATAGTTGGGAGGTGGGTTTGTCAGAAGAATCACTCTCGGGATTATGTCTTGAGGGTGTGGCGCTGACTACCTCAGACGGGGTGCAGAACCTGGGTGTTATTATTGACGATGGTTTGACCCTTAAGACTCAGGTGTCAGCTGTCATCAAAACCTCTTTTTACCATCTGAGGAATATTGCCCAGGTGAAACACCTGGTTCCTCCTGAAGATCTTCTAACCTTGGTCCATGCCTTCATTACCTTTCTCCTTGACTATTGCAATGCCCTATACCTAAGGCTTCCGGGGGTTGAGGTCCGCTGCCTTCAGCTAGTGTAAAATGCTGCAGCCAGGCCATTGACTGGTACAGCTAGAACCAGCCATATAACGCCTGTGCTCCACAGACTGCACTGGCTTCCAGTGAGGTGGAGGATCGCCTTCAAGGTCAGTTTACTGACCTACAAAGCCCTACATGACCAGGGACCTAGCTACTTGCAAGATCTCCTGCATCCCTACTGCACCCTCCGCCCTCTCCAATCCACTGATGAGGAATTGCTAGAGATTCCCAGGGTCTGCCTCAAGACATCGGGGCCCAGTCTTTTAGCTTTGTGGCCCCGACCCTGTGGAATTCTCTACCTCATCGGATATGAGATTGCCTGACCACCCAGGAGTTTAAAACTGCACTTAAGACCTACTTATTTGCATCAGCATATGGTGGTTTTAATCAATAGTAACTTAATGGTGAATTTTAAATATAACATTTTATTTGAATTAAAATTTTGTATTGTATTGTTTATGTTATGTACAAGCACCTTGGTTTTAGAAAGGCACTTTTTATAGATAAATTATGATATGATACGATATGATATAAAAAAAAAAATTACCCGATGAGTGAGAATGACACAAGTTGAGTCAAAAAATACAACAGATGAAATGGCCAAGACTAAGCCTCCAAAACATTCTAAATTAGTCCTGCGGGGAATATTGTCCCTTAATAGTACCATAGTCAGGTCTGCCCCTGTTATTGGCCTCTTTATATTCTCTAGTGTATGTTAGACCAACACTGGCTGGTTTAAGAGCAACATGCATTTTAGGTACAAGGACAAGACTCACATCATTTGAAATTCCCCAATAAGGGGATGGTGCATCATTTCAGTGACACAGACATTCCTTATGATATGGCACAGGCATATTTTCAGTGCAAGCCAGTCTGGTGCATGCAGAACTGTTTTTGATACAAGCACCATTTCAAAATCAGAAATGACACAAGTTTTGATGCATTCTGCTCCTTGTGTCAGTTGTTTTTGATGCAAGCACCCTTTGTCATTCTCCGGCCTTTTAAAATCTGGCCCCGTTCATCTAGCCTGATTTCTTTGAGTTTGTCAGTCAGGATGTTGTGACTTAGGGGGCATGATTGCAGAAGCTGCCTGCATCAGATGCAACTTGTGGCAGAAAAGAGAGCCATGTCTGAAGCAGTTGTGGCAACTGCAAAACTTGATATTCCAGAAGATTGGTGACTCGCACCAAACCTTCTGGAATAGCCACTAAAGTTGGTTTGCAGATGAAACATGGGCACAGTTGGGGGTCCTGGTGCAAATCCGTGGATGCATCCATGGATAAGTGTATAGAAGGACACCCCAGGTGCCAGAAGACACACCAAGCCAGGAACCAGGGCACAGAAGGGACAGCTGACACAAGTCTGTAGCACAGGCTCATTTTGCTTCCCAGGGAAGTGTCCCATTACTCTCAGGGTGGCCGTGTGCCTTGACAGTGAAATGCATGCCTTGGCAGGCTCTTGTCAACCCCCAGCAGGCCCACAAATACCAGTTAGTTGGTGGTATAGTGCCTACCTGCCCCAACCCACAAGGAGCCCCAAGCCTCATGTATGTGTGCTTCTAACCAAAACAAAAACCCAGTCCTAATCCATGTCCTCCCCAGCACATACCATGCCTGCATACACATGGCAACACAGTACCTAGTGGTCTAATGGCCCTCCACCTCTCCACCTCAAGAGACAGTGGTCAACCACCCTGCTCCCCACATGACCAGATTCTGTGACTGGCACTGCCCCCCTCATCACCATGGCCATCTGTAGAATGCAATTGCACAGACCATGTAAGTGAACTGTTTACTTACTCGGTCTGTGTGAGCACATTCTGTGACTGGCCGTGGTGGTGTGAGAAGGGTAGTACCAGTCGCAGAACTGGGTCAGGTGGGGGGAGCAGAGTGGTTGAACACTGTTTGTCAGGATGGGGAGGGTGGGAGCCACTAGACCACCAGGGCTTATATCCCAGCCTCGGGACTGGGAGGGTTCACTACCAGGGTTCTTGTTTTGCAACTAACTACATACTTTTGACAGTTTCACTTGGGCAATACCCCAACTGTCACTGCAGCAGCACCCTGCTGGGTGACTAGGCACCACAGGCTGACAAACAGCTGTACCCTGACACCCTCCAGCTCCTCCCCTGTCCTTCATGCACCCCACTGTCTGCTGACCTCTGGAGTCCCACTGCCACAACCACTTAGACCACCTCCTGGCTGGTCTAAGTGGTGCCACCTGCTGTGTACATGGTGAGGCTTTGAAAATCCCCCAAAAGGTGATGTGGCAGCCCCACCATGGCTAAAGCCCCCTTGCAACCGAGCACACAGGTCTTGGACACAACCCTGGTGCAAGGGGCTTTGCTGAAGCTGTCTCTGGATAAGAAGCAGGCCAGGTTAGAAAATCTCATTTGAATCAAGTTGTGATGCAAATAACCACTTGCGTCAAACAACTTTACTGCAACTCCCTTGCGTCGGTCGCACCAGACTGAAAATCGGGCCCAGAGTGGTGAATGCTTTGCTCAGGTCTACAAATACTGCACCCACATTTTAACCTTTTGCCTAAAGCGTTCTGGACATTGGTAGTTACTTTTAGCAAGGCTAATATTGTACTGTGTTTCACCCTGAAGCCAGATTGATATAGGTTCCACAGATGATTAAGTCCCATGTAAGCAGTTAGTTTATTAACTAGTTTCTCAAACAGTTTGAACACAATTGGTAGGAAGGAAATAGGTCTGTAATTACCTATGTCTGTCTTTTACCCCAATTGGTAGACTGGGATTAAATTCGATATTTTCCAATCAGATATATTCTCCTGTCTGTACGGACAGGTTAAAGAAATATGTTAGAAGTTTGGCCAGCACAGGGGAAGCAAATTCTAGTAGATTAGTAGGTAACCTGTTGAGCTCAATTGCTTTTTTGTATCTAGTCTGAGGAGTTTCTCCAGGACAAGTTCTGGGCTGATTTCTTGGAAGACAAAGTTGTCCTCCATGTTTATGTTCTCTTCTGTGTGATTATTAGCAGTATATGATGGTTTAGTTACTGTTTCTAGAGCCTCTGCAGCCATGCTAGAGAAGAATTTATTAAAGCCATCAGCTGCTTCTTGGCCAGTGGGACTTCCCATTCATCTATCACACTTGTTTGGGAGTTCTGTTCTGATTTTGCAGCTTGTGCAGGAGTCTTCAGAAATTACAAGGGTTGCAATAGAAATTGTTCACGAATGATGCCTTGAAGTAATTTGTTTTTGCCTTTTTCATCTTGCTTATCTATTTATTTCTAGTTTACCTAAATTGTAGCCAATCCAACTGGCTATTGTTTTTTTCAAGTTTTTTTTTTCAGCTTTCTTTCTGCACCTTCCCCATTAGACTCTCTCCAGCTAGGCACTTGGCTTACCAGCTTATTCCATCCTCCTGAAGCCTGGCATCTCTCTCGGTGAGATCACCTTCTCACCACAGCACCTGAACTCTCCCCCTCAGATCTGAGTCCCCTGGGAGAAAGGACCACCACTCCATCCAGCTCTCTATCTATAGTATCTGGTGGGGACAGGTGAGAGGAGACCAAGAGGATGTGTGGGCCTGGAATTGGACATTGTGCCAGAGCCCCTAGACCTGCCTTTGCCTACCAGTGGGAAGGGGGTATTTTTTAGTTGCTTCATCCCATTGGCTCAGCAGTACAATGCGTTCCAGCATGGCACATGAATGCTCCCACTCATGCCCAGACAAGTGCCACTGAAGCCACTCCTCTGACATATGCCTGATTCCCCACTGCTGTTTGGCCCCTCGTCTCCACTGGGGGTTGCTGAACAGCGAGAACTGAGACCCCCCCTCCCTCTTCCCAGGAAAGGAGATCTGTCCTCTGGATGCTCAATCCTTTCCTCCCCTGCCAACCCCCAATGATCCAGGATCACTACTCAATCTGGGTCGCCGGTGTGGCGTGAGGTGTGGCATCCAGCGCCTCAACCCTCAGCACCAAAGGGCCAGCTCTTTTTTGTTCAAGTCTTCAATGTTTGTCTCTGAACCTCTTAAACTTGGTCAGTTCCTTGATGTACTAGGAAGCATTGCCTGTTTTAGTTAATTTTCTTTGACAGGAATGTGGGAGTTACATATTGGTCTAAATTCTTCTAGAAAGAAATTCCAGGCATCAGTAACATGGGTTTGAGGATGAGTCTGTCCCAATTTATTGATTCCACATCCTTTATGAAAGCTAGGTAATCAAAGGTGGAAGACTAGGTTTGCTGGCAAAGGCACCTAGCTTCACCTGAGCTCTTTTCTTCTAGGTTGCTTGTAAGGACAGAGCAAGGAAACTTACCAGAGCAAGGAAAAAGATAAAGGCTTCTTTTGGCTAGGCAGATTTACTATGTGTTATTATTTTCTTTTGTACTTACAGGGGTTGTTACTGTTTTTTGCTAACATTTTGCTGCTTTATTTTCTATGATTCAAATTATTGTTGCTGGGTATACTTTCTGCAGCATTATTACAGGGTATGACCACCGGTTCATGCTTACAGATTACTGCTGTAATCTTCTGATTCAAATTGTATTTTGCAAGGTATACCTTCTGTTACTGCTTTATTTTTCTCTGTAGCAAAGTGTTTTGTACAGGGTATATCTTCTGTGAAATTATTACAGGTGATGCTTTACAGGTTTTACAGTTTTATCTATCATTAGGCTAAGCTTTCAGGGCTACTGCATTTGTTGTTGGTTGATTGTTTCTGCTCTCACCTTCTTGTTTCTTTCATCTGTGGTTCTTCTTTTTCAGCAGGGGAAGGGTCCAGCCACCCACCCCAACCCCAACCACCCCACGCTATACTCCTTTTATAGGGTAGCACAGTCATGACATTTCCTGTGACAGAGCAGGAAGGGGAGGATTATAGGGGTACCCACACAGTGACCTCATTTACAGCGGCACAAGTAATTTAACTTGTTATAACAAGTTATTCAAAAACAAACAAACAAACACAAAAAAAATTGTGCTTTCACTTTCCTCCTTCTAATTACTCTGACAGGATTATAAACACAGCAACTCTTCTGGAATGGATAATATTAACTGCAGGTACTGCAGGACCCTTTTCAAAAGGGCAGTTATACAGGATTTAGGATGCTGTCCACATGGTGGATCATTGGAGATCTAAGGGCTCAGCTCCAGGCAGCATGGGCAGAGATTGTAAGCCTCAAATCATATATTCAGGAGGAAATGTATTATAAGAACTGCCCGACATTTCCCCAACATCCAACAGAAGCACCTTGATCACAGAAGGTAGTTGGTCCGGGAGGCTGGCAGGTGGTTAGGAGGGGCACATCAGGTGCCCCATCACTCGGTGCTCTCCAATGTATCACTGCCATAAACCATATAAAAACCATAAACAGGTATCTGCCTCTATCTCTGAAATCAAACAAAGGGGCAGAGGACTCTGCAGAGCAGGATACTGCAGCACAGGAGCTAGAAAAACAAAACTCGCACAGAACAGGAACCAAAACAAATAAAGCAAAAAGGAAATCCAAAACACTTCTGATCATAGGAGATGCCATGATTTGGGGAGTTGATACCTACCTTTAGCCGGGGATAATGGTCAGATGTCTCACAGGTACATCAGCATGGAGAGACACTGACCACATTGCTAAAATCACACATGAAGCAGGAAAAAGCATCAATATCCTGGTAAACATGGGGAACAATGATCTCACCAGCCATTCAGTTGTGGAGACCAAGGAACACCTGGCCAGGCTGGTTGACAAATTGTCATCCATTTCATCCAGCATCTCCTTCTCTGAGATCCTGCCAGTCTGAGAGAGGGGTACAGATGGATGGAAGGTCAGAGAAGGTGAGATAGGGGAGCTAAACATATGGCTCAAGGGCTGGTGCCAGGAAAAAGGACACAAATCTGTAGGGAACTGGCAACAGTTTTGAGAGCAAAAGTTCTTTAAATTGGATGGACTGCATCTGACTAAGAAGGGAGTCAGTGCTTTGGGGCAGACGTTTGATGTCTTTGCAAAATATTTAAACTAGCAAATGGGGAGAGGGGTGCAACACCCGATATGTTGAATGGGAAGAACACCCCTCCCCACTCAGCTAGTGATCAAACAGGAGTTCAGCATGTTTGTAGTTCATTTGCATCACCAGGTAAGGAAAAAGATCCGGCTCCCCATACGACACACAGCGGAAACGCTGGACCTCGCCCAGCAACTAACAAACTGAAATCTTGCTAATGGAGAATCATGTACACAGATGATCGCAGTCTGGAAAATAAGATCCCAGACCTGCAAGCAACAATGACAGAGGCTAAACTGGACATAGTAGCCATTAGCGAGACATGGTTTACAACTAACCACACTTGGAAGACTTCAGTACCCGGCTATGAACTGTTCAGAAGAGACCAAGGTGAAAAGGGAGGCGGAGTGGCCCTTTATGTCAATGAAAATATCGCTACAGAAATTCAGAATACACATAAGGAGCCAGAAGAACTGTGGGTCACCCTGAAAACAAGAAATGGGACAGCCATACGAACTGCAGTTGTCTACAGGCCTCCAGACCAGGGTGAGCACATAGACACATTATTATTAGAAGCTATACAAACATGACAGCTAAAGGGGAGATTCTGATAATGGGATATTTCAACATACCAGATACAGATTGGTCAATACCAGCAGGAACATCTGCCAGAACTAGACACATGGTAGATTCCCTGCAAGGAGGGGGGCTCAAAAAACTGGTAGAACAACCCACAAGAGACAGGGCTATCCTAGATCTAGTACTGACTAACAGGGAAAGGATCACAGATCTCCAGGTAGAAGGTCACCTGGGGGCCAGTGACTATCACATGCTGTCGTTCAATTTGGCCACTAGAACTAAATCATCCCATTCCAAGGGAAAAATATGGGACTTCAGAGGAGCTGACTTTGATAAGATGGCCAACAGAGTTAAGCTAGCCCTGGCAAGAAGAAATACAAGTGAGGAGTACAGGCAAAGTGGGCAAGCATTAAGGATGCAACACTTAAAGCAACATTCCGTTGTGTAGAGAGAAAAGCAAGAGCAAAGAAGAAGGAAGCCACTTTGGTTCTCAAAAACAGTAGCAGAAAGGTCAGAGCCAAAAGTCTGGCCTTCAGGAAATATATAAGGAACACAGCAGGATGAAGACAGGGAGGTACCAAACTTCCCTAAGGGAAGCAGGAAGGAAGTAAGGTAGGCAAAGGCCCAAACTGAGGAAACACTAGCAAGAATAGTAAAGGTGACAGACTTTCCATAGATACATTAGTGAAAGGAGAAAGTCCAGAGGGGGTATTGCTAAGATCAAAGGGGATAAGGGGGTGTTTGAGAAGGAGGACCAAGGAAAAGTATGTATCCTAAATAGATACTTCTTCTCAGTATTTACTGAGGAGAAGGTAGGGCAGGGCCCACAGCTCAGGGGGGAGGGAGGTATGCACTAGTCCCTTCACAAAAGAAAGGGTCCTACAAGAGCTCACTGAGCTCAGGGTGGACATTCAATGGGACCTGATGGCATACATCCCAAGGTGCTAAAGGAGCTAAGGGTGGAACTAGCAGAGCCATTATTAGAACAGTTTAGTAAGTCTCTGAGCACAGGAGAGGTCCTAGAAGACTGGAGAAGGGTGCATGTGATCCTGCTCCACAAGAATGGTAGCAGAGAGGATGCAGGGAACTACAGACCAGTCAGTCTTACCTCAATAGTGGGCAAGATTATGGAGGCACTCCTTAAGGAAATCTTGCCAAACTAATCTCATAGATTTCTTTGACTGGGTAACCAGAGTGGTGGACCAAGGGGGAGCAGTTGATGTCGCCTACCTTGACTTCAGCAAAGCTTTCGATACTGTTCTACATAGAAGATTGATTAATAAGGTGGGTAGGCTCAGGGTGGATCAGAAGTTGGTCAACTGGGTGGCAAACTGGTTGATGAGCAGAAAACAGAGAGTGGTGGTAAATGGTATACAGTCAAATGAGATGCAAGTCACAAGTGGGGTACCTCAGGGATCAGTCCTGGGGCCAGTTCTCTTCAATATCTTCATCAGTGACATTGCAGATGGACTGAAGGGTAAGGTTTGTCTTTTTGCAGATGACACCAAGATCTGCAATGGAGTAGCTGATCCAGATGGGGTAGGCAGAATGAGAAGAGATCTGGATAAACTGGCAAAATGGTTGGAAGAGTAGCAATTGGGGTTTAACGCAAAGAAGTGCAAAATCATGCACATAGGGAAGAGAAACCCTGATGCCACCCATAGGTTGGGAGGGGTGTTGCTGGGAATCACAAGGGAAGAAAAAGACTTGGGCAACATCATCCCAGATGAACTGAAATCATCCAAGCAGACCACTAAAGCAGTAGGTAAGGCTAGAGGGATGTTGGGGTGTATTAGTAGGGGTATCGCAAGTCTGAAGTGGGAGGTAATAATCCCTCTTTACAAGACACTGGTTAGGTCCCATCTGGAGTACTGTGTGCAGTACTGGAAGCCACACCTGCACAAGGACATTAACAAAATGGAGACAGTCCAGAGATGGGCAACCAAAATGTATTTAGAACCTTTAGGTCTGTTAGTCCTCTCCTGTCTGGACACAAATTAGGGTGCACATCCCCACAAAGGATTAAGAACTTGCATAGCATGTACTTAAGCTGCCGCTTCATTCTACTTAAAAATTTCAGGTGTAGTTTATGGCTCAGTGCACCTTTTTGCAGAGTTCTAAGGAGTTAGGGTTGATAGCTATCATGGAATGCAATGGTTTCCCATTTCATGTAGTCTGAGATGATTCTTGGGAGTATGGTTGGGCCTATCTGAAAGTTAGGTTAGGAACCTCCCTCTGCATAGGTAAGTACACTCTGGATCCATGGTTCCTATGACTTATGTTTGCTATTGGTGTGTCCCTACATTAATCACAAAAGACTTTACCCACAAGTAGGGAATCTCCTAGATATATGGCTATATCTAACAAAGCAGCCACTATGGGCTCATTTTACTCTCAGAACATGGATGTTATGCCTATTTGGAAGACAGTTTTGGCAATGAGGAATTGTGCTAATGATCCCTGGGCTCTTTAATGCATTACCTCACATACAGGTACTGTGGTTCTTTAGGCTTGCACAGGTGTCAGTCATTGTTTGGACATACAGAAGGTCTCAGTATGTATGGGGTTGCATGTGTTACAGTAGATCTTCAGTATG
Source organism: Neoceratodus forsteri (assembly GCA_016271365.2). Classification (NCBI taxonomy): domain Eukaryota; kingdom Metazoa; phylum Chordata; order Ceratodontiformes; family Ceratodontidae; genus Neoceratodus; species Neoceratodus forsteri. The sequence goes on along the minus strand of CM057458.1, from coordinate 1,150,304,561 downwards.
TGTGGTAGTGGGGGTTATTGCTAGACAGAAGTGATACATGTACAAGGCAGGGTTATATATGGTTGCTTTACAATGGGGGTGTGGAACCTCACTGATTGTTATTTTTGGCAGCTCAGAGAGTCCTATAAATGGAACGCCACCTTAGGGTGGGAGGGTGGTTAGGAGTCTGTAATGCAGTGCAGCAAAGCCACACCACTGAGGAGGGGTGTAGTGTCTGCCACCTCCGGAATGCACCAGCGTTAAGGCACCAGGCAATTAGGGCACAAATTGGCAATGTTGCCGATCACTGTTTTTGCAGGGGGCAGTGCCCCCCACACCACCCATTGTGGGGACCAGTGCTCCCAACACACCCCAACTATAGATTCCAACTCCAAGGGGGGACCTCAGGAAAGAGGCAATGAATCCCAGATTTGGTACCTAATTGCTCAGCACTGTAATGCCGGCACTCTGAGCACCTGCAGTGGTCTGCCACTGGTAGGGAACATGCTCAGGGGAGGACAGCACTGTCCGGGAGCCCTCTCACCCCTTGTGAACTCTGCAAGTTGCTTCTGTGGAGAAGAAGAGAAAGGGACCAGGTGAGTGAGATCTGAACCAGAAAGGGAGGGATTAGAACAGGAGGAGGGGAGGGTGAAACATGACCCCAGCGGGAGCAGAATGCAGAGTAAGGTTGGGCAGTTTAAACACTAATGTGGCTGTACCTAACTAATGAACATTGCAATACAGAGCACAATGTTTCTGGGTTAGCCCTATAGCAGAAATGACTATGACATGATATGACATCAGTAGCATAGATACATCTCTGCAAGATCCTGCTAGACCAACCTAATTGAATGTAATTGGAGACTCAATGAGTCCATCTTAGGGGACCCTGTTGCACAAAACATTTGGAGACAAGACTGGGCGGCTAGGACCTCTGTGGTAGAATGCTATAATGACTCTATAGAATGGTGGGAGGACACAAAGAGATCGTGGCAAATCCTGTTTCCAAATAGGAACAGATATATTGCCAATAAAGAATATTTGCACTACTTAAAGTTACGCACCAGCTACAACACCTAATTTCCCAGGTTGAGGTAACACACCTTGATTATAGAACACAGATTATTAAAATTAAAACACAAATGTTCGACTTACAATTTAACTGAGCCAAATCACTCAACCAAGAACTTAGATTTGGAACTCAGTTACAGAAGGGTCCATGGACCCTTTAAAAAATGTAATTCTAGAGTGGAGGGCAGAGTCATTACAGAAGTAGTATCTCCCACAGGACAGAAATTCATGGCTCCAAAAGATCTGCTTAAAGTAGTAGAAAACTATGTGGAGAACTTTGTAGGTGAACCTATTACATCACTAGATGTGGAAGACTACCTGAGCTCCCTTGATCTACCACAGGTTACTACACAGGATGCCTAGGAACTGTCAAAAGAGATATCAGTAGAGGAGATAGAACAGGCTATCGAACAGCTAAAATAAGATGCTGCCATGGAATCTGATGGTCTGGGGCAGGGGTCTATAAAACATTCAATGCAGAGATAGCACCAGCTTTGATGGTGTTAACTATATACTTAAAACTACAACTTATGCTGAATTTATGAAAACAGCATTATTGGTACTATTGCATAAAAAAAGGTTCTAAAGCAGACATCAGTAACTGAAAGCTGTTTAGCTTGCTTAACACTGATCTTAAAATCTTAAGTAAGATTTTATTGGCTAGATTATCAGAAGTTTCCAGTTATTTAATTAGTGTCCCCAGACATGTGCTGTACCTGACATGCAGTACAACCTAGTAGTGTTAAGGGAATTATTTTTGCTGGTGAACAAGGTTATCTAAAGGATACATAATAGGTCTGGACCAGGAAAATGCCTTCGATAGATATTTTATTTTATTATTATTTATGATAAGTTATCCCATGAGTTCTTTTTCAACATCTTAATGGCCTTTGGGGTTCCAGATAGGTTTGTTGGATTTATTCAAAGCACATATCTGAATGACAAAGAACCACAGTGCACAAGCTCTGAGGCAATGTTTACCCCGAAGAGCAATGGCTGGGAAGTCAAGTTTCAAAGAACTACAAAATCACTCATTACCCCATAATGCAAAGCATCATGGGCTGCATATGCAAATCACCACTGAATGCTAAAATGATTACCAACGTAAATGGATAGTATGGCAAACAAATTCATGTTTGGAAGGGTGTCAGGCAGGGATGTCCATTGAGCCCCCTGCTATATGCATTCAGTATTGACATGCTTATACGTAAAATTATGTCAAACACTGTGATCCAGGGAATCTCAATTACCCCAGACATTTCCCCAGTAAAGATCTTAGCCTATGCTGATGATTTGTTATTGACTCTGGCTCCTGAGACAGGTGAAAACACCCTAATGGAAGTTCTGTCTGCCTTTTCTAGTGCCTCAGGGTCAAAATTCAATCTACAGAAAAGTAGGGGTATCTTTGGGCAATGTTTCACTTCCCATTTTGGGCAATCTTGCAGGTATTTTTGTTTCTAGTGAGCCTATTAAAATATCAGGAGTGGTCTTCAGCCCAGGAGACATAGCATTGTGACATTTGAGGTAAAATGGTGCGTGCAGACAGGCCGGTGGCAGGATAGAAGGGGCAGCAACTATCTAAACAGAAAAAAGTTGTATTAAAAACTCTTTTGGTCCCAATCTTCCTGTACCTTAGTCACATCCCCCCCCCCAGTGTGTGGGCAAAGCTCTATAGCATATTATTTCAGGCTTTTGCGGATTCACGGTTAAATCCAATAAAAAGAGAATATACCAGTCAATAGTAGAGGGGGGTCTTAACATGGTGCACCCTATAGCATTACCCTTTAGTATATTTTCCTGTTATAACTTAGGGAATGCTTTAAAACCAGGTGAAAAACTATGGAAACCACTAGTGTGTAAATGGCTCAAGCCATGCCTTCAGACAGGGGAAGTAAAGAAACAGAGAATGCTAGTAAGAATCAATGTTGTCCCAGCATATTGCATGGATAGTATAAGGAATGCTATAAAGTGGCAGCTACTCCTCCCAGTTTCAGACCATAAATAGGAAAGTTATTTATAAGGAGATAATACAAGCATAATGCTAGGCGAGAAAATCTACCATTATGCCCAGATGACCAGCTGCAATATGTACTTAGGCAGCTTTCTAACGCTAGATTGCCTGCCTTTGTTTGGGATTGCGTTTGGTTAGGGAACTATGGGAGAGTAAGTGTGTGAGGTAACAATAAGCACAAACAACTTTCAGAAAGATACTGTCCATGGGATTCATGCATTCAAGTATTGGAAACAACAACATTTGTTTCTTCACTGTCAGTATGCTAACTCCTTTTGGGTCTATTTGGCTATACAATGGAGGGAACCCCATTTTTGTCACTCTCACACACTGTTTTAATGTATGGACCCTCTGTGGGTCCTTGGAGTAAATACCATGCAGATACAATCTATATTATTTTCACAGTGGTAAGATACTATATCTGGCAAGCAAGACAGATATGGGTAGTACAACAAAATTTGGTCCCCTATGTTGAAATACTGACTAATATTTGTAAAACACTGGAAAAAGTACAACAGAATGACGTACTGCGATATTCAGAAGAAAAAGTAAAGCATCTCTGGATCAATTGTAATGCTTGGTTAGAACTTGATTGATAATACAAGTGATTTTTCTTTAAGATTGAATTAACAGAACTAGAGAATTGACAAACTTTAATATCTGATTAAATGTATTAATGTAATAATGTGTATTGTATGGTTTCAGTCTTGTTCTGTTTATGCAATGAAGTCCATCTTTCAATAAAAATTCCCCTATTCTTGGCGAGGGGGTGCTGTTGGCTCTCTCCCAAGATGGCGGACGACCCTATGGAGGCAGAAGATGGACATCGGCAGGCTAGAGGTTTACTCTCCACCTCTAGCCCTGCTTCACCTACAACAGAGAGTGAGGGCTGTGGAGTAATACCTGAGGAAAATCCAGAAGATATGGCCATAGACTACTACTGGACCTCATCTACTACTACTGGACCTCATCTTTTCCAATTGCCCGGGCAAGATTATGAATGTCTCTGTCCTTCCAGACACCCTCAGTGACCATTCTCCAGTTCTCTGCTCCTGGTCCTGTAAAATCCCAAGATCCCTTCCCAAAATAATTGTGCAACGTAAACTTGGTCCTGGTAAATTGGCACAATTGAAAGCGCACCTCAGGGTCATGGATTGGTCCTCCATTTTTAATACTGTAAACCTTGATAGTGCCTTGGAGTTATTTACCCGGTCCTTCAATAATATCTGTGATCTCTATGCACCATTCACGAAAAGAATGGTTAAAGGCAACCATGTACCTTGGTTCACTGAATGGCTCAAGACTTTAATGCGAACCAGAGAGTCGTTATGGTACCTCTCCATCGAGTCCGGCCTCCCCCAAGATAGACAGAATTATAGAATGGCTAGGAATAAGTGCACTTGGGCCATTTGTAGGGCAAAGCAGATTACTATAAACTGCAGTAACCTCGTGCCCTGGATCTCTGGCCGCAAGTTTGGAACAACATCAAGGAAATATGTGTAAGGTTCCCAACCTGGTCCCTCCCAAATCATGTCTAATGGGTCCTTGACTCTGACCCCACTCACATTGCTGCAGTTTCAGTGATGCCTTCTCCAACCTTAGCCATGTTCTCCCCTGAATTTCTATGACCCACCTGCTCCTAGCTCACCCTCCCCGCACCTTGGTGCCCCCCCTTTTACCTTCGCTACATCTCTCCCAAGTCAGCTGAACCATATCTTACTGCTGCCCTTAGTCATGCCTCCTCCAACGCCGACTCCCTTGACCTCAGAATTCTTCGGCTTTCCCTTAAGGAAGTCCTTGCCCCTCTCACCCACATTTTAAACCTCTCCCTCTCCCGTGGCAAATTCCCTGCCATTTGGAAATCCGCCTATATCACGCCCATATATAAAGGTGGGGACCGCTTCTCTGTTAACAACACGCCTATCTCCATACTACCCCACCTCTCCAAAGTCTTAGAGAGGATAGTTTCGGATCAGCTCACTGACCACCTCAATAAATATAACCTACTCTGCAAACAACAACATGGGTTCCATAAAGGTCATAGCATGACTACTGCCCTGCTTGAACTAACATCTCACATCCACACTGCACTGGATAAAGGCCGCATCACAGGTGTGATCTTCATTGACCTCACCAAGGCCTTTGATACCGTCCATCACTCACTACTCCAAACCTCTTTGCTCAACCTGGGTCTTTCACAGGAAGTAGTGGGATGGTTCGCTGACTATCTTGCCAACCGGACCCTTCAAGTTAAAATTGGCAATACCCTATCACCTAAATCTCCTGTCCTCTCAGGGGTCCCACAAAGGTCCATTTTGGGTTCCTTCCTATTCAGCCTCTTCCTAAACTCCCTCCCTGCATCCTGCACCTCCAACTTATTACTATATGCAGATGATGCTGTCATATTCTCCTCCAGCCCTGACCCCTCCCTACTCCACCACTCCCTCCAGTCCTCCTTTAATGCGGTCGAAAGTTGGTTCTCCTCACAACGCCTTATTATCAACTATAAAAACAAGGGTATGCTATTCGCACACCCGCAGAATTCCAGGACTGGGCTCTTCCCACAAATACTATCAACGTCCCATACTCCCCTGGAATTTGTGCATTCATTCAAATACCTAGGCATCACTTTGGACACTGGCCTTTCCTATCATGAGCATATACCTCAATTATCTAATGCCCTAAATATCAGGCTAGGGCTCCTGCACCGCTATAAACATTGCCTTACTGTGGAGGCCCTAAAGCTTGCTATATCCTCCTTGGTACTCTCCCTGCTAGACTATGGTCTCCTGACTTTTGGAGGGGCTAGCTCCTCAGCCCTTGATAGTCTTAGACTTGTCCTTAACAAGGCCTGTCGCCTTATATTAGGATGTGACAGACTTACCCATACCTGTGCTCTATATAAGGATACCAATTGGCTTAACCTAGACAACAGAATCAAATTCCACACTTTCAGTCTTGGCAAAAAATTACCCTTGGCTCTCCCCATTGCACTCACCCTTTAATCACTAAGGACTAAAAAGTTAAGCACACCCATAGCTCTGACACCCATCGCTTTCTCCATCCTTCCTGTCGCACAGCTCAGTTCCAAAGATCCTTTTGTTACAGGGCACCCTTGTGGATGAATAACCTACCTCCTCCTTGTGTTCTGATCAAAGATTTGGTCATTTTAAATGCACCTCTGGGCTCACCTCGATCCACAACTGTAATGTACGGAATCGGTGACACCTTTCCGCCTACTACTGACAGTGGCCTCTGGCCTGCCTCTCAACAGCTCTTAATCTCCCCTCCCAGGGATGTTAAGTCCAGTTTTTTCTGTCAACTGCCTCAAACTGTTCTAGTTCCGTTTGTTAGCTTAACTGCTCCTGTTATTAACATAGCTCTACTCTGTAACAAGTACTGCATAGTGTATCTGTCCTAACTGCATTGTATAGTCTGTATATATTATATGTGACAAGGAACCTTTGTATAGGAGTCTTTGACTCAAAGGTATTTCTGATCTCTGAAATAAATAAATAAAAATAAATAGACAAGCAGAGTTTGAAGCAATTTTAGGAACACTATTCATTCACTGACTCCATGTCGGATGGCTCCGATGAGCCGGTGGAGTTGGAAGAAGTTTGCAATCCAGGCGTGAGTTCCATGCATGCAGGAAAAGGGCCTGAAAATGAAGTTTGTGAAGAACTACGGAGCAGGATGTGGTAGCGCCACCAGATGCCCAGTTGAAAGTGAGACTGGATGTCACTGATACAGAACCACTGATGGTGGTGGAAAGAATCAAGGAGGCTTTCCTTCTCCCACAGCAGCAAACGTTGAAGGGTGGTCACCAGAAAGAGTGTGTGCATGGTGCCAGCAGGATGCAGACTGAAAAAGGAGAGTGGTTACTTGACCTGTCATGGTTGGCAGAGGAACAATCACGACAGTATGGATGGGCTCCAGGGAAAGTGATACAAGACCCAAAGAGGGATTGAAGGGGAAAACTGGAGGTCTAACAGGAGTGCCAGAGCCTAGTAGATCAGAACAGCCTGTAAGTACTTTGGGGTCCCCTAAAGGGATGGAAGGGACTGGGTCAGAGGGAGTTGTACGTGAGGCTCAACCACCACAGCTTAAACCCCCTGTTTAAGCCACAAGCCTAATGATACAAAATCTACCTCACCGACTGAAGAAGAGAGAGACAAAACATTGAGCTTGAACAGGAGGACTCAGAGCATTTAGAAGGTGATTCCCTACCCCCTAAAGGGAGACAGTTTGCTGATTTATTTTGGCAAACCAGATATCCTACATTCTAGGAATGCAGATGAATATGCTATATGGGAGGTCTACGGAGAAACCGACAGGACATATGTGGGTAAAATATTGCTAAAAGACTCCTGAACTTTATTTCATCTGAGGTTTTTGCCTGATCCATATCTCTGGGAAGAACATTTTGAGCCTGATTCCAAGTTGGTTACACCTGGTGTAAGCCTATTTACGCCACACCCGGTGGCACAAATCGCACCTTGAGCCAGCCATAACACAAGTCACGATTCTAAGAGACCACTTGCGCCATGCCAGATGTGGGTTGCACCAAAGGTGAGCTATGCCACCCACTATGCCAGCAACCTACTGCAGCATGAGCGAGGGTGGGTTATGGCAGCCACTGCACCCTACTCCGGAAGGGCGGCTGCCGTAACCCACTTATGCCATTCCATGACCCGGTATGGCGTAGTGGGGTTAGACCAGCTAGGAGGTGGTCTAAGAGGCATCCATCCTGGCAAAGCAACAGATACTCTCCCCGCAGCACCACTGAAACCACATGGCTGTGCCCGCCCATGGCCCCCTCCTCTGTCATGCCCTCCCCCCCTGAACTTTGGGGACCCCGGATCCATTTTGCATCATACCCTCCTAATCACCTGTACCAACAGGCCAGCCTCTCCAATGCACCAGGTGCTTGCTGGTGCATTTCAGGGTGGGGGGGCTCCAAAGGTGCAGTAGATTGGGTGCTGTGACTTGCGGCACCCTAGTCCAGTGCACCATTTCCTTGGTGCTAGCCTGTGGCTGCTACAAGTTGCGGGCATAGGTGCTGGGGACCCTGTCTGTCTTAGAATAGGGCACAGGGTCCTCGGCATAGTGCCACATAGTGCAACTCACATATGCCCACCAGTTGCACCATGCCTCTTGTAATCAGGTCCTTTGATGTCAGTTCTGTGGCTATAGCAGGACTTGAGTGATTTTGGAATCTGTATGAAAAGCTAAAACAAACTCCTGTTTGGTTACCTTTTACTTCCATCCCTTTGACAAGACCCCTGACAAAAATTGTGACCATCATGTTCCAGAAAAAATGTAAGCATTAACAACATGTATTACTGGCTTAGTAATAAATGTGATATTTTTGAACTTTCAGAAGCAATAATTGATTCAGAATGCTTTTGGACTGGGGGCTGGAGATTTAAAGTGTGCTTAAGGATGGGCCTGCATGTGATTAATCATATCCCAACAATTTTTTTTGGGAGGGAAGAGAGTGTTTTTACTCAGCTCAGCTAAAGGCCTGCTACAAATGTGGGAGCATGGCCACATTTGTCCAGCGATGGATAAATTAAGATGTGGACTTTGGGGGCTTAGGCCACATAAGTTTGGCCTGCACAGATTGGAACACTTGCAACCTGTGTGAGAACAAAGAACATATGTTCAGAGACTGTCCATGGGCTGCAGCCAATTGAGATGCTCCCTTAAATTACACAGACTTGATCGAAAGGACTCAGAGAGCGAGCACGGTTATCAGACCTCAAGACAGGCCTTTAGTGCCCCAACCCCCACTGAGGAAAACTGTTGCTCCAATCCCAAATCCAAGACAGGTGCAGAAGCTCTCCAAAACCCCTGATACCCCAGAGATGAATAAAGATGCTCCAGCACCAGCCCCTTCGGCAGAGCCACCAATGGAAAACAACATTGCTAACATGGTACCCCTGTCCAAACAACAAGCTCTGAGCAAAAATCAAATCAACCCCCACCCCCAAGGGAATAGGTTACAACTGTGGTAACAACTCCACAACAACCAGGGGGAAATGACCCTGGTGCTTCACCAGAAAGTTCTGTCTCACTTACAGAAAGTATGGACATGACCCCCACCACCAGAACAACCTTTACTTCCATGCAGATGCATGAGGATCTCTAAACAAACAACATCTAAAGTCATAGAAACCCTGTCCTGTTAAGTAACAAATTTGAAGCATTCCAAACTACAAAAGTTGAGGTGACTCAGAATGGCATGATATGGACTCAGAGGCATCAGGGACATCTCTCTCTCACAAAAACAGGTGGTATCCCCTGATCAGAAAAAGAAGAAAAGGAAGAGGGCACCAGGTAGATGGAAAGGGAAAGGGGGGGGGTTACTTGAATGTTAATATTTGGCTTTGTAATGTTGCCTTAAAAATTTTTTATAGAGCAAATTAAAATCTTCTCCGTAAACACCCATAGTATAAAAAATAAGAAAAAACATATTGCCATTTACTCTTTAGTGCAACAAGAAAAATTTGACATAATAATTCTTTCAAGAATCATGGACCACCTCTATAGCTGACCAACAAACCATAAAAAAACATGGTAGTGGGGCCCATCTTTCTGATCATTTGGACGAGATAAATCAGATGGATTAGGAATTTTATTTTATGGTTCAAATTTCAGTATAACACGTCTGGTAGATATATTTATTTTATTGAAAAGTTTCACCAGGAAAGGCACACTGAACAATATAAAATTGCTCATCTCACGGAGCATCCTGGGGGAAGGGAAACATGGGACTACAGTAATCAAAAGCACATTTCCATGCAGTATTATAGCAAAGTATATATACAACAATCAACAACACATTTCCAAAGGTAATACAAAACAGAGAAGCAACAGAGTGAAAAATAATATATATTACCAGGAAGATCTTTTATTTATAAAGACCAGAAATTTCAGATCATTAATATTTACACCCCAAGTAAAAACAGACCATACAGCCCACTATTCTTGGCTACTTCGCATGTTTTATTTCTAGGAGGAGATTTTAATTGTTCCCTTGACTTTTCAGTTAACATAACTGTGGCAAAAGGATATATTGTGATGCAATCGCTTTGAAACAGATAATACAGACCGCTGGTATAATTGATGGATTCTGCAAACCACACCCACAAGGTGGAGCTAGTTATACCTGGGACCCTCCAGACTCGAATAGATTATCTCTTCTAACACCCAGCTTAGATGCCAAGGTAGAGTACTACCCTGTAGAGTTTTCAGATCACTTGTTATTGCTATTACAAATAGTTTTTCAACTCCCCATCTACCTTTTCAGAGATGGTGGTTAATATTATTTATTTATTAAGTTTTGGATTAATACCTTTGTGCCGAAAGACTCATTTACAAAGGTTCCAAGTCAGAAGTACAAAGATGTGACATTGTAAAAACATTGGTTACATGAACAAACAAAGAATATTGGTTACATTGTAGTTACATTAGTTTGTAGACATGTTGTAGGTAATCAAGGTAGATTTGAGCCTAGTGGCTAGTCCACAACATTTCCAAGGATTAGGCTAGCAAGATATATGCACTGCATCTAGAATTCAGCAGTAAGACAGTTCAACAATGCACTGTAATATGCATCAGCAGTAAACAATTGCCCAAGTTCCATTTAGATGTTAAGTAATGTAGTACAACAGGATCGAGATACCTGTCATGTTCACTAATGCAGCCAGAACTAGCTTTGTCAAGTGGTGGTGGGGTGGGGATGGATGGTAGTGTAGGTAGTGAGGGAGAGAACTGGGGATTAGGCATACGAGAAGGGGTTGTGGGGGGGGAGAAAGGGAGTAGACTGGCATGTTAGGGTGGTGAGGGTGGCAAGAAAGGGGGAAGGGGAGGAAAAGGGAGTAGTGGGGGGTGTTAAAGGCAGGGGAGAGGAGGGGTTCATTGACATGAGGGTGGGAGGAGAGGGGGAGGAAGACAATTGCGTAGGTGTGTCAAGATTTGTTTAAGAGGGACCAAGTGCTTAGACATCAGTGTGTGCTGTGTTAAGGTTAGGTGTTTAGTTTACACAACTACAGACATTTGCAGGGATTAGATGGGAGTAGAGATCAGATTTCAATTGACTAACCTTTCTTTTTTTTTCAACTTTTTTTGCCCCCTCAGCACCAGCTCACTAGAACTCTCCAGCTGGGACACCTGTCTGGCCTGTTCCCACCCACCTGAAGCCTCCAGAGTCCATTCTGGCATGGGCCCATCCTCCTCCACATCAACCAGTCACCTGATCCCCATGACTTGAGCCCCTGGGTGGGGCCACCGACCTCCTAGTGCTCTATCTATAATCCAATTGAATGACCAGGGAGTTGGAGGAAGTGCCGAGACAAGCTAGAAGGCCCATCATTGGGTGTGGAGCTGACCACTGGTCCTGCCATTGCCTATCAGGTGCCAGGATTTTCCACTTTTCTGTCCCCCATTGGCTTGGCAGTGCAATGCACTCAGCGCAGCATGTGCCTGCTCCTGCACAAGCCTGCAGGAGGCCGCCATGGCCAGTCCCCTTGTGTGGATCCCAAGTGCTGCAGAACCCCTGTCTCCCACTGGAGTAGCCAGACAGTTAGATCAGCATCCTCCCTCCTCCCAGGAAAGGATAGCGGTCCTCTGGGTGCTTAATCCTTTCCTCCCTGCTGACCCCCAATGACCCGGGTCTGCTCCCAAACCTGGGTCACCAGCGTGGCGCGAGGTGTGGTGTCCAGTGCCTCAACCCCAAGTGCCACCAGGCAGGTGAATTCACTGACCTTTCTGTGCTCCATTAGTCTGTGGAGGAGGTCATTGAGCTACTTAGGACCACAGAAGGAGAAGGATCTCTGGCCTACTTTAAACCTGGTTAAACACTGAGACTTTACAAAACCCTGTTCTGTTACAGAAAATGGAAACATTATTTATTGCCAGAGATTCAGTTAAATGGCTATAAGACTCATTTATGGTTGGTGGGAAGACACAAGAGGGAGATTAAAATGTTATTCTCAACATATGGGAAGAACACATGTAACATAAATTATCTGAACTATTTGTCCTTGAGGACACAGTTACAGCAACTTATGGCCTGCTCTATTGCAGGACACAAAGAGGTGGCCCAGCAAATACAAATACTTAAGTCACAAATGAAATTATACCAAAACAGTCGAGCAATGACCCTAGAAGCAGAGCTGCAGTAGGGGACACAAAAGGCACCGGGGGGGGGCCATTGTTTGGCTTGTAAAGAAAAGGTAGATACATCCCAGGCATCAGCTTTATTTAATGAGGCAGGCAGTGTTGGGTAAGTTACTTTTTCTACTACTTTCTATTACTTTGGAAACTTGTTGCAGAAAGCTTTGTGCAGTCACTAGCGAGAATGAAGAAGAACTGGAAAAAGTAATACACCTTACAGTTACAATTACTTATGTCTTTTAATACCAAAGAAATACGTAACCGTAACTGATTACATTTATTTGAAAGTAACTAGTAACTAACCTATTACCAGGGTTTTCTGTGATTCTGCAGTTGCAGCAGTGGCCGCAGAAATCAGGACTGACTGCAGAAATTGGTACTGGCCGCAGAAATCAGGAAAACCAGCCATATGGCCGCAGAAATGCTAATTATGCTATACGGTGACACAAGGAAAGGCATAGTTACTGATATGTTAAGTGCTGCCATGGCATGCATAGTCATTAGAAGGGCCCATTACAAAGCTGAATAGCTAGTGGTCGCATGGCATCTTGACTCATGCTGGCTCTGTTACATAACCCCGTCCAGCCAGTCTTATGGGGAGGAGACTGACTAAAGTAGCTAGAGCATGATTATGCCCATAGCAGTTATGATGTGCTGTTGTATAGGTGTGGCTAGCTCAGCCATGTTAATTTTTCATTGTGAGACTGCTGACAGTGCATACTGAATACCTGGAAGATTAATTTGAAGGAAGAACTGGTAGGTGAGCAGTAGTCAAGAATGAGAAGATTCAGTGGTGCCCATGGAGGTGGAATCAATCTTGGTGTGGTAGCAGGTATTGGAAGAGAAGTTGATTGCTGAAACATGTGGCTAGCAGCAGACCGGGAAGAGGACTCAGTTCCCACTGATGGGCATCGATCACAGTTTTGATTTGAGGGCTGCAGATCTGTACCTGCAAGTGTGAGAGTAATTTCATGGCAGATCTGAACCTGCAGTCTAAGTGGTGGCATCAAGCTCAATTGTTAAGTAGGGTCAAGTTGCCCAGCTGCAGTACAGTTGGGGACTAGGGTATACTAGAACTGGAGTGAGCAGATAAGGAAAATATCAGAATGGAGAGCCGTATTGATTGCTGTTATAGATAAATTAAATGAGGTTCACTTACTGAAGAACACCACAACCCCTGAGTTGCCAGGAGAAGACAACATGCTAACCATGGTGACTCCAGCTTAATAAGAATGACTTACTTGCATTTTTAGTGTGTTCCCAAAAGAAAAATCAGGAGTCAAAAATCATACAGACATTGTAAGTTACACCTCCGGCTACTATTATAGGAAGACAACTCGCCCCCCAACACACCAACACACAGATTTTCACATTGCACTCAGCATGTTTGTTGCAAGACAACTGGGGTTTTCCTAGTTTTAAAACACTGTAATCTAAAAGAATGTTGATGAAAATCAGAAAATAAAATAAATGGCTTTTAAGGTGGAGTCTCTTTATGTCTGCTAACTGTAAATATAAACCAGAAGAAATCCAGCAGGTGTTGCCTTCTGTGTAGTTTTAGCAGAGTGTTTATGTCCTGCTCCTATTATTACCTAGAGAACAAACAAAGCTACCAGGTGCAGAAAACAGATGAGCCTTCAAATTTGGGATGGAAGGGAAAAGTTATTAAAAGAGAACACCAGGTTTAGGGTTATTGCAGTTTAATATTTGTGATAAGAAGACTATATACTATTAAATAGCCTGCTGTTCCACTTTCAGTGTAGTGGAGTGGTTGCATGAAGACAGTCAAAGGGTAAACTAAGACTTAATCCCCTTGAAGGTTTGCTGTTTAACCACAATTTATCTGCCGCAGAATGGCCACAGAATCAGCAGTTGTTCTGCTGCAGAAAGTATGAGGTCATGCCGCAGAATGTGGGTCCACTTTGCCGCAGTAAACACAGGGCCCTGCCTATTACTTTCAAAAAATGTAATCTGTCATAGTTATTTATTATTTTTGTATTGTTTTTGTATAAAGAAATAAGTAACTATAATTGTAGACATATTTCTAGTACTTCCATCCTTGCTAGTGACTGCACAGAGCTTCCTGAACAAGTTTCCAAACATAATAGAAAGTAATAGAAAAGTAACTTACCCAACACTGGAGGTAGAATATATAGTTTCTGACCCTAGAGGTATATCATATTAATAGACAATTCTACTACATCCAGATTTGTTGCCACCTCTGAGCAGCTACCTGCCCAGAAAGTTGGTTTTCAGGAAAACGCCCAATTGTCCCAGAAGAAGATAAACATAACCTGCAAGCTCCCATTTCTGAAGCAGAAGTTTTCACTGCCATTAAATCTTTGAAGTTAGGGCCTCCTGGGATGGGATGGGATATCTTTATTTTTTATAAAGCATTTACAGAAATTTGGGGTCTATAGTTTGCAGAGATATTTAATGTTCTACTATAACAAAACATAAATGTGCTGGCTATATAGTCTAGAGGTTAGAGTAAGGAGCTGTGAAAGCTTGGTACATTAGGGGACCACACCTGGGTTTGATTCTCACACCTCCACTTGCATACTGTGTGATTCTGATCATATCACTTAACCGCCCAGTACTCCCAGGTCACCCCTGAAAACAGGTGCTTGTGCCTAGTGGGCCTTACCTGGTTACCAAAGGCAAAAATAAATAAACAACCCTAATTTTTTTCACCAAAGGACTGGTAATATAGTTATTTAAATCAGGAGAGAAGAAATCCTGGTTAATTGTAGGACCAATATATCTATTGAATTTGACTATAAAATTTTGACAAAAGTCTGAACAATAGATTATTACAGATGACACTATCAATTATACATCTGGTCCAGACGTGCTTCATATCTTTGAAGGAATATACTGCTGAATTTAGGTGCATTGCAGGATATATTGACTTATGCAAAGACATATTCAATCATGGTTTTTTATCAATCAACCAAGCAAAAGCTTTTGATAAAGTTCAGGATGATTATTTATGGCCTGTGTTACATTATTATGGGATTCCAGGAGATTTAGTACATTGATAGCACAACTTTATAGACAAGCAAATATCTGCACATATAATAAGGAATAGTAGGAGAAGATACAAAGACAGTTGTTGGGCTATGACTAGTGCCCATTAAGCCTCTACTTTATGTGTTTTCTCTGAACCATTTATTAGAAAATGCATCAAAATAAGAAAACAAAAATGATATGCTGTATTTATAGATTATTTTATGGCATTCAATTTAATTTCCATGAAAATTGTTTAGGAAATACTTCTAAACAAGGAATTTATGGTTCTTTGTACATACGATATATCAATTATATCATGATACATGGACTAATGTAAAATGGGCACACGGGTCAGCTTCTGCCCCTTTTCAGATCAATGGGGAGTAAGACATTGGTGTGTTTTGGCCTCTGTCTTATTTGACCTGTATATTAAGAGAATGTTATGACAATTTGAGACTTTGGATTCTGACTCCTCAAAATTAATAATCTGAGCTGTCCTGCACCAGCATATGCAGATGACTTAGTTTTATTTTCATTGTCAAAAGTGGCCTCCCAAAAATTTAAACATATTAAATAATTGTTCAAAACATCTAATATTAAAACTTAATCTATTAAAACTAATATCCTTATATTTGGTCAGAATAAAAGCATGTCCATTGGGTTTTGGGATCTGACAAACTGGAAATTGTACACTCAAACGCCTACTGGGGAATTATAATACAAATTGTCTATGGAATGACCATTATAGCAAGGTCATAATGACATTGAAGAAGACTGCAATGGCCCTAGCATGATTCAATAAGCTTGGGGTTATACTATTAGACCCTGGTTAAAGTCATCAAGGCAAAATTCCATTCACAAATGCTGTATGGTTCAGAAATATGGGACATGAAATATAGGAGAACCTTACAATTTATTTGTATAAACTGCTGTGAAAAACTATGTGCTTTGGACTACCATGTCCCTCATCTTATATAAGAGCCAAATTGGGAAGGGATGCACAGATACTATTTTTTTACAGATACCGATATGGATATATTTTACTCATACCCGATCGAGTCGATATCTACCGGATCGGTATTATATGTATAAAGAACACATTACAAACTTGATCAGCTTGATAAAATTGCACATATTTATTACATGCCATGAAACAAATTATTATGAAAAAAAGTTGATTAGTTTAACACTTCATCAAGTTTAAAAATCACTGAGCTTTGAGCTTACTTCATGCTTGTTTGCTTGTGGAGGGGCGACAAAGCCAATGAATAAAACACATGCTGCTGTACCAAATGATAAGCCTACTGTTAACATCTAATGCTCAATTTTCTGTGACAAATTATATTTTAAAATAGCAGCATGTTCACATTATGTGGTGACAATCTGGAGCATGTGTCAGATATGATGTCTCCAGCCATATTGAATACTTGTTCACTTGGAACACTGGTAAGAGGTCCTTACAGGTAATGTTTTGTGATCTTTGTGAGTGTAGGGAGTCTGTGCTTCTGAAACTTCCAGTACTGTAGAAGATCTGAGTGTGCCTTTTGGCAATGATGTGCTCAGCATGGTAAGTGTCTAATTCAGTATTTCTTGGGCAGTTAGCATCTGTTCACCAGCTGAAAAAAAAAGAAATCCATTAGAAAAATACAATATGAGTATCCTACTACCAGAGTGCCAGAATGTTATACCTACATGATTGGGGTAATTGCTTTGTCTGGCTAAACGTCTCTCAGGGGTCCAGCATTGCTTTCTGTTTCTGCTGCCATACTGGGTTGCTGGCTGATAATAGATGTAGTTGGCTGCTCCTTGAGTTCCTCCTTGAGCTGCTTCACAAGTGTTTTGCAAACATTTTGCTGTTTGATGTTCAGAAGAAGTGGAGTTTGTACCAGCATTCTAGCAGTGTGGCTGCTACCACTTTCTTGCAGGACTCATTATAGTCAAGCCGTGAGTCCATAGCTGCCAGAAGACCTTTCCTCATGCCAATCAAGCCAGGTATTTTATATTTTCAACTGCATGGTACAACACTGTGGCCATTGAAATTATATCAGACACACAGGCGTCTTCTGAGCTGAGTCTTTGTGTCTCATTTTCAAAGGGTCTATGCACAGCACATACATTTTCAGCCAGAGCCCATTGAGATGAAGTAAATGTCCGATTATCAGTCTCTGATGCATACACAGTTAGCACTCTGTGCAGTTCAATTAAGTGTGCAAGCATGTAAAAAGAGCTGTTCCACCATTTGGAAACATCTTGGTTAATCTGTGCACTAGGACTCGAAGAGTAGTTTGCAGGCAAGTCAGTTCTTTGTAGCACTTAGTGACATTTTTAAAATAACCCACTATAGCAAGTCCTGTTGCCAGAAGATTTTCAATAGCCTTTGTGTCATAATTGCCTCATTAACAGCTAATTGTAATGTGTGAGTAAGACAACCCTCTCCTGGAATGACACTTAGCTTGATAACTTTCACAATATTGGCCCCATTGTCCTCATAACAAGATGTCTCTGAGTGCTCTTTATGCACCAATTATCTAGCACATGGAAAAATTCCTGGACAAGTTTTTCTCCTGTATGGCACTCTTTTATGTGCCTTACAAAGGACACTGCCAACCTTTTTAGTACCATATTATTTCAAGGTAAAACACACATTTTATGACTGCTTACCTTCTCCAAAATTCATAAATGTTGCTGGTTGTTTAATCTGCCTCATGTATTAGAACTGAATTGCATGGGAATATGTAGTTAAACACAGCTTTGTTTTGCTCCAAATTGTTTACTTACACTTACTGCATACTTCCTGAACATTATAAACACCCTCAAACAGTACAGCCACTTGTGATACCATAGTCTCATCTACTCCCCACTGCACAATGGGTAGCTAGATAGTGTTGGGGTGTTCCTGAGTCCAGGAAAGATGCAGTTGTAGTTAATCAAGAATGTAAACAAACATGGTTTGGTGTGGTAACATCAGTATGGATGACACTCAGGTTTTCACTTCTTAAAAGGCAAAAAGGAGTCTGAATCAAATAACCAGCTACATCAGCAATCTCTATAGAATGAGAACAATCATAAAATTTGTTTTTAAACTAGGGACAGTTTGAGGCCAAATGGTATTGACAGTGTCCGTTTAACTCAAGTAATGCCCTTTTTGGGGATTACAAATATTAACACTCTTATAGAAATTTGAAAATTAATTATTAGGTAAGACTCTCAAGGATGAATTACTCTAGAATTGCATATCAATGTGTTCAAGAAAAAATAGCTGGGTAAACATTGGGATAATATACACACACTGGATTACATCAATTTTGGAATGCTGGAGAAATTATAATTTAAAACCTTGAAAACATATGTTCACAGACAGATTACCCTTAGTTTGAAGTACAAAAATATATAACTAAAAAGTAGCAATTTCTGCCAATTAAAAGAACTTGAAATAATAAAAGTGCAGCATTTACTAAAATGATTTGTAACTAATAATTATTATTTTGGGTTTAAGCATTATTTGGATATCTTAACTAACCCTCAGTTAAGAAATATTTTTATTTAATATAAGTTTGAGAGATTTGACAGCAATGTCCTAAAGTCCATCATGATAAGAACAAACAAGAGTCTGTTCTTTGTATATATTCTGAGGAGGAGCAGAAGAACCATTACATGTACTGTAATGTGGGTATGTACTTGGCAAGCTAAAAAGAATATTTTGGTTAGGTCCTTTTTAAAACCCTTTATATGCTATGGAGAAGAGTCTTCTTACTTCAAAACTCCTACATACTAATGATTCATGGACCAAAGACAGAGTAGCAAAATATATTTCTGGCTATTAATAAAAGGATAACTAAATCCCAGTAGAATGTTGAGTACATAAAGGATTTAAAGGTTAAGATGTGGGATAATCCTCATGTGGAAAACCCAGTAAATCCATAATGTTGTATTGTTTATTGCTTAGGAAATCTGGTTGTGATAATTTTAGATAGTATTGTAATTCATTATCTTAACTGTACTTCATCTTAGGAATTTGTTGAACTATCCCTGATGAGCTGACATATTAAATTGTATTGTAATGATTATGAAATGTTATGATGCCTACAAGGATATTAGTATCTTTTTGTACCTTGATATTTATGTCTGTTTTTAAAATTGTTAATGACTATATAGTTAAAAATAAAATTTAAATTGAATTGATAGAAAGAATAATAGATTTCCATAACCAAGCCCTGAAACAATAAATGTTTGGCAGATGGTGTAGCATTCTAAAGTTGTCAACTTCAACACTTCACATACTGTAAACAAGAGCCACAGGGTGTGATTTTCAAACAGGATGTTCAAATGTTATTCGTAGACATTTGACACACATAGTGACCCCACAGTTTACAACAATTTCTGCTGCAACTGTGGGAATCATCATTTTTGGATGCAACTGTAGAATTCCATCCTGGGAGTTAGACTAACTTTTGTAGTCTAACTCCTGGGATATTTCAGCAGCTGCATCCAAGAAACCTACACAACTCTTTATAAATCTGCCTCTCACAGCATTTACAGGTACTGCAGGTAGTTAAACTTTTATTCTTTTGCCCTGTCCCCAGTCCCTGAGCTGACCACCACCTCCACTGGGACCTAACTCAATTGATTTGTCTCCATGAATATCCCTCATGGTGGGACTGGAGGCTGTCCTCCCCGATACTCACATTCAGACTGGACCAAGGCTCAGTCCTGGGTGACGTGCAGAACCAGGCAGAGTGTTCAAGGCTTTACTAAGTTCCCATTTTCTTTCCACTTTTCACCCTGCCCCTGCCATAGGATGTGAAGCACGTTTGGAGGTGCTCATGTAGAATGCTCTACAGCTACCTCCCTTTGTGCTGCTCACACTGCACTACCACAGGGCTCCAGATTGTGGTAGTCACAGGCTGGGCTGATATGCCTCCCTGCCTGGAAGAGGAGAGTAGTCCACTGGACATGCAGTCCTTTCCTGCTCCAGCTGGGCCCAGTCACCGTGAGTTCATTTCCGAACTCGGGTCATCTGTGTGGGAAAAGTAAGACACACTTGTGACATCTCATCCATCTTCAACACCAGGCCAGTTAAACAACTCTTTTTTTAACATATTTTATCATCCACTCTGGGATAGGCAGGCACCTCCTTTCACCAGCTGCTAGGAGCCCTTATCCCATCCTACTGAGATCCTGCCACCTAACCATTTGGGACTATCAGAATACCCGTGACACAAGGCCATGTTGCCTTCCTGGCCCCTCCTAGGCCCAGGTACACCTTCAGCTCCTTCGGCATTTTTCCCTGTATACATCTTTCTCCCACAGTGGAAGTCAAGACTGGCAGTGTTCCCAAAGGAATGTGGCTCATATCCAGTGGCAGATGTGGTCAGCAGGCAGAGGCTTCATCCTTCCAGTCCTGCACCTTGATTTTTGTCTGTTTTCTGTCCCACCCCTCTAGGAGCACACATTGTGATTGGCTCAGCTTCCCAATGCAGGAAACCCACAAGGCTCAATCCAAGGCTCCCTCGTCGTAAGTTATGAAACCCCTGCAACACCACCTGAGGTCACCCAGGTTGCAGTAATGCAGTGGGATGCAACAACCTCCTACCCAGAGGAGGATCATCCTGTGAGACACTCATGCTGCCATGGCCCAGGCTTGTTACGAACCCAGGTCACTGGTGTTATGACTGGTAGCTGTACCACTGCACTGGTGGTCCATCCACTAAAATTTCTTTATTCTTAAACCACTGGTAATATCTCACAATTGGATAGTCACAAAAGAAAGGAGTAAGAAAACTACTGTGTGCATCTACAGTACACAATTGAATTGAATCGAGAACTCCCAATCTGATTATCTGATGCCCAGCTCTGAGAAAGGAATCTTTGTACCCTCTAAACATGTCTTCTGTGCACAGGCTATCACCCAGTTGTGGGAGCATGCAATAGTTTTGTTACTTTTTCTTTTATGGTTGTGCAGCTGCTGGACTTCACCAACTATATAAGAATAATGAAGTTTTGCTACCTCAGGATACTTACTGTGACTATTTTCCACAGTATGTTAAAGGGTGCTGACAGCTCAATGAAACATCTACAGATAATAGATTTAGGTACAATTCAGCTTGTATTCCTGTATCATCTATATATTTCTCCTCCCCATTATTTATTACTGAGGACAGTTGCATGATTTCATGATCTTTATCCATTTTGTTTACCAGGAAGTGAACTGAGCAGAGCCCTTTTCAGTCACACTTGACAAATAACATACAACAAAATGTGGACAATACAGTACAGATTAATTTACATTACAATTACAAGTACAGGAAATAGAAATGTCATAATGTGCTGACAGCAATCTCTTAAAGTACTTTGAATTATGTGATGTCTTGATTGTTGCTGTAAAGCCATTTAGTAGAGTGAGACCATATCAAGTAAAAGAATACTTAATTTGTGCCAATTTTATCAAGTTAGGGTTAAACAGTATATACCACTTCTTGCCGAGTAAAGTGCCTGATGTCTAATAAATTTCTTAAACAAACATTTTGGTAAAGTACTTTGATATATCCACTGAGTGAATACAGCAGCATGGAGTTCTAGTCTCTGTAAACACAGAAACATAGAAAGATAGAAACATAAAATTTGACAGCAGATAAGGACCGCTTGGCCCACCCAGTCTGCCCATTTCCTACCTAATGGATAAGCTGCAGATCCTAGTTAACCAGCAGCCTACTTCTTTCACCCCCACCCTAGAACTGCATTATGGCTGTCCCATGCATGCTTGAATTCAACCACTGTTTTTGACTCACAACCTCCTCCGAAGGCCGTCCATGCATCCACAACCCTCTCTGTGGAAAAATACTTCCTTACATTACCTCTAAGCCGCCCACCTCTATCTTCAAATTGTGCCCCCTTGTTATTGCACACCTCTTTTTGAAAGATGCTATCCTCTTGACTTTGTTTATAACCTTGAGGTACTTGAAAGTTTCTATCATGTCCCCCCTTTCCTCAAGGCTATACATATTAAGCTCCTTTAGTCTTTCTTCATATGTCTTCTGGTGCAGACCCTGCACCATTTTAGTTGCCCTCCTCTGAACAGCTTCCATCTTGTCTATGTTCTTACAGAGACTGGGTCTCAGAACTGCACACAGTACTCCAAATGGGGTCTCACCAGCAGTCTGTACAGAGGGATAACAACTTCCTGTTTTCTACTGGTGATGCCTCCCTATGCATCCCAGTATCCCCTAGTCCTCCTTACTGCCCTCTCACACTGCTTACCCACTTTTAAGTCATCTGATATGACTACCCCAGGTCCCTTTCCATTTTGTTGTTGTTAGTATCTCACCTCCCATTGTGTACTCTTCCCTTGGTTTTGTTTCCCAGGTGCATTATCTTGCACTTCTTAGCATTAAATCTAGCTGCCATACATTTGACCATTCCTCTAACCTTACCAAGTCCTTCTCATTCTTTCCACCCACCTTGTGCATCAACTCTGTTGCAGATCTTTGTGTCATCTGCAAAGAGACATACTTTTCCTTCCAGTCCCTCTGCAGTGTCACTTATAAAGACATTGAAGAGGACGGTCTAATACTGAACACAGCAGCTCCCACTAGTAACCCCCTTTCTTCAGAGTGGACTCCATTTACTATTACCTCTCTGTCCTATTCTCCAGCCAATTCTTTACCCAGGCTATCATCTTGGGACCCACTCCCAGGCTGACTAACTTGTATATTAATCTTTGTGTGGGACTGAGTCAAATGCTTGCTAAAGTCTAGGTAGGCCATGTCCACAGCCCTCCCTGATCTACTACTTTGGCCACCCAGTCAAAAATCTATTAGATTCGTCTGGCATGACCTTCCTGCTGTAAGTCCATGCTGCCTTGGGTCCTGTGCCCCTCTGGCCTATAGGTACTTGACAATTCTTTCCTACAGAAGTGACTCCACCCATCATTTTCTCCTATCACTGAGGTTAAATTAACAGGTCTGTAGTTTCCTGCTTCTGCCCTGTTCCCACTTTTGTGGGGAGGGGGATCACATCTGCCCTCCTCCAGTCCTCAGGTACCACCCCATCCTCTCATGATTTGTTAAAGAGGGTAGTCAGTGGTGTCACTAGTTCTACCCTTAGTTCTTTTAAATTCCGGAATGAATCCCATCAGGCCCCATTGCTTTGTCCACCTTCAGTTTTAAGAGCTCTTTCAGAACCCTTTCTTCTGTAAATGGGCTAGTATCAACTTCTGTATCCAGAGTGTTTCTATTGTTTGTTTTAGGTACCTCCCTCTTCATTTGTAAATACTGAGCAAAAATATTTGTTTAGTATCTCTGCCTTTTCACCATCACCCTCTGCCCCCCATTAAGCCTCACTATCCCCCTTGGTCTTCCTTCGCTCCCTGATGTACCTAAACAAGGTTTTATCCCCTTCTTAACTGAATTGGCTATCTTTTCCTCGGTTTGGGCCTCTGCTCTTCTGACTGCCTTCCAGCTTCCTTTTGCTTTAACTGATACAATTCTCTCTCCTGCTCCTTATGTGATTCCTTGTACTTTCTGAATGCTTTCTTTTTCTCTTGAACCTGCACTGCCACCTCCTGTGAGAACCATAGTGATTTCTTACATCGTTCTGTTTTGTTTATTTGCTTCACACAAGGCTTGTTACCTCTGTGATGGCAGTTTTATTATTCCCCATTGTTCCTCCACCCCTCCTTCCTGCCCATTTGCTGTAAAGGAGTAAACTTTTAAACTGTTGTACAATAGCAAATGATGGGTTCTTATGGGGCCCTCATACCAAACCTGCAAATACTATTCAAAATCATGTGATACTTTGAAGGAATGTACTCCTTTGGTTTACAAATAGAACTGCTCCATAGTGTAAGATTGGAACTAATATTTGTTTGCTATTTCTGTTCTAGCCTCATCAGTGAAAGCATTAATATTTCTGTATAAGAAACCTAAATTCTGATTTATTTTCATACCAATCATATCCAGATGTCCTATTAAATTCAGGTAGGGTAAAAAATATTTAAATAAAGTTACCCCAGAAATCTCACTCCCATTACTACCCAAGATGCATAGGTCTTCTTCCTCTCTGGCTAACCTCTGTGCAGTCCCAAACAGCATTACCTTTTTTTTTTTTAAATACACATTTTCCAGTAACTTTCCTAAAACTGGCAACAGGAAATCAGCCTGTAATTTGCTACATCTGTTCTAGCTCCAGATTTGTAATGTAGTAGCACTGTAGATTCTTTCCAAGTTGAGGGCCTAATTTCTGTTCTTAAAGTTAAATTAAACAAGTATGTCAGAGGTTTTGAGATCACCAGCTGCTGTTTTCAACTATTTGGGGTGAAGTAAGTCTGGTCCACTACCTTTCATTTCACACAGCTTTTTCAGTAGATCCAGTACTTCCTCCTCTGGAACAGAGGTAAATTCAAACCTCTCTCCATTCCTTTTAAACTTAACTTTTTATGATGATACACCTCTCCGCTGAGTGGACTGACATGGTATTATCATTCATAGTTTGATCAATTAAGAACTCATTTACAAAATTAGTGATTTATTGTTCCCTTGCTTCAATTGCATCCCCAATATGTAGACATTTGATACTGGACTTATCCAAGGACTACAAATGTTCCAAAATGAAGTTCAACATAGTCTTTGGCTCCTAAATTGTGTAACTGTTTCTGCTAATAGTAGTCTGACTTAACATGTTGTACTGTACCTCTTTTTGACCAGATTTCGATTCTGCCTATATTCTAAAAGATATTTTGTATCTTTAGTTTTCAGATATTGTTCACATTAGAGTTTGTCTGTTTCTCTAGCTTATTCCTATATGAAGGCATAATCATGTATTGTGACATCACAAGCAGTTTCTATAGGAGTAACTATGATGTCACAAGCAGTGCATTATGAGCTCAGGTATGGATTAAGCAACAGGAATGGTTGAACTCTTCTGGAGCAAAGATCCTGTTTCCATGAAAATCACTTCAGTAATAAACAATGGGATGGAGAAATACAGAGCATATGAGAAATATTGCCTGAATTGTGTCTCTAAACAGCATGTTTTGTTAAACTACTCCTGAAGGTGGAAATAAAAGGAAATGCTATACTTCAGGATAAGGAAGGTGCAAATCCTAGGTGGCTTAACTACTACGATGTGGACGATAACCAGCATAGATCCCTGTGTTAGTGCACAGTGTAGACTTACTATAGCTGTACATTCACAGTATGAAATGCACACATATAGTATTGGAGTAAAAGTTTCTATATTACACTTCCAGGATCTTCCATTAGCATCATTTATTTCTGTTCCATTTCACAAAGCTTACAGTCTATCAGGCTCTCTGCTATCATTGCAGCACCTGAAGTGCATGCCACTGCCACTCTGAAGTTAGTGTGCATGCCAGAATTACAGGTGGTCAGCTAGGGATCCAGTACTATTGAGTGAATCAGGAAAAAAATATAAACATAGACTAACTTCATCATGCCCCAGTAATGGATGCCTACATTACCTGCTAGAAAGTAAAAATGAGCATGGGAAAAGTCAGTTTGGCTATTTGAAACTGATTACTGTGAGTGCACATCACTGCAACAGACCAGCTGAGATGCAATATTTTTTTTTCCATAGAAATGTTTCTGGACTCTCTGGCAGGCTGGACGACTGTATAAGACTTTCTCAGTCAACAGCCATCCCATGTCCCCCTTCCTCCTCCTGAAACTAGACAGGCCATTGGTGCTGATGGGGAGGCTTCATTAAACCCTGTCTCTGTATTTTCCACCTGTTTTCTTCCTGGGGCTTGGTGGACTTGCGATGAGCATGCAAGTACACTCGACCTCCGAGGAGGCACTCCGAACACCAAGCCTAACCTCTAACTGCAGAACTCATGTGTGACACCAGCTGGTGTCCGCCAGGTGGCAGTCAAGCATCGAGTCATGGAATCCTCTTCCCTGAGGGAAGAGAGCTGTCCTGTGGACTCTCAGTCTCCCCACCCCCAGCCAGGCCCCTGAGCAAACTGAGTCCATTCCTGAACTTGGGTCACTGGCGTAGCAGCAGGGAGGCATGGATACCTCAACCTGAAGCGCCACTGGGTAGCACAATATCTACAGTATTTTCAAGTGGGGATCTGCTCTTACCTGGTTTTACACTGAATTTACCAGGGATGAACCATCTGAAAGGCAAAATTTCATTTTGGAGGTCACTGTTTTTACAATATATTTTCCAAGGACAGACCAGCTGAGATGCAATATCTCCTTTTCACTGGGACTCTGATAAAGCGGTGTCCTGATTTTACCCATTTTAACAATTTATTTACCACAGGATAGCCCAGTTGAGATTAAATATCCCACTTTAGTTGGGCCCTGACCTTGAATTTTCAAGACAGCATTATGTTTACCACAGTGTATGAACATGACAGGTGCCATTTTTCAAATGCCACTGAAATGTGATTTTGCAAAATGACTGTGAAAACAGGTTTCTTTGGGGGGGAGGTTAAAATTAGACATGAAATGTTCACAAGATAGGGTAAAAAAAAAGACTGTTGAAAATGTTGATTCAAAAATAAAACTAACTGCAATGTTATAAGTACACAGTGAAAAAATAGCAATATTTGTTCGTAACTTTGTTGGTTTTTTCAGATTTTGAGTCCAAATGTTCAACACAGTATTATTATGACACCAGCTTATGAACATGGCAGGTGTTATTAATAAACTTCTGGCCAAAACATCATTATGTGACACAAGTATAAAAATATGTTTTGGACAGGAGTTTAAAAATGCCCCCTGTTGTGTTTATGAGGTGGGGTAACAAAGACGCTATGCTGAAAATTTGGAGTCAAAATATGTAAAATTAAAGTTATGACTAAATGTTGAAAAAAATTCCGTTTTCTTTGATTACTTTTTTTTTTTTTACATTGCCTCCTCAGATTTTCAGCATAGTCTTTTCATGGCCTAACATTATGATCAAGACAACTGACATTTTTTAAATCAAGTCCAAAAGGTGATTTTGTAGAATAAGTATGGAAACATGTTTTGGAGGGGACTTGACAAATTGCACTTGCTGATGAGGTGGGGTAAATTAATGCTTTTTCTACCTTGCTTATGACAACTTCCAGTTTACTTACTTGTACATTTTTTCTTCAGGTCTTCAATAAAGTTTATTCAATTGAAAAAAAATGAGGTGGGGTAAAAACAATATATGCTGAAAATGTGTCAAAAATGTTAAGAAATTGCAAAGTTATGAGCAAATGTTTAAAACACATTAAAAAAAACATTTAACTAAACTTACCATGTTTCCAGTCAGTTTGTGGTCAGCCAGAGGAATCAAGAAGAAGCAGTGGACCACATAGGCAAGTAAGGTGGAGAAGTGGGTTGGTTGGTGCTAAGAGGGGGTTAGAGTTGGGGTGGGGTCAAGGGGACAGCAGAAAACATCTATGGACTGCATTCTTTTTTGAAGATTCTCCCTGACCCCAAGGCAGGCATTGGGGTCAGGAGAGGAAATGTGCCATTGATTGCAATGATTATAGCAGAGACCACATTCCTTCCTCGACCCCAGGGCAAGCAGCAGTGTTGGGAAAGGAAATGAACCATCAAACATTGCAAAAACCAAACTCCCTCCCTGGCCCCAGGGCAGGCAGTGGGTTCAGGAGAAGAAATGAGCTGCCATATGGGACAGAGACCACACTCCCTTCCCAAACCCAGGATAGGCAGTGTGCGGTTGAAGGAAGAAGAAAAAGTAGTTCTGGGGATAGGGAGGAAGAGAAAGACAAACATACATTGGTATTATGGTATTTGGAATCACTGATCCATTTATTGGTCTCAGAATACATGGGATTGAGTTCCAAATTTAGGGGTCTTGATAGAAAAGGGAAGATCTCCCAACACTTGATCTTTTTAAGGGTAGAACATTTTCCACCTCCACAGCTGATCTTAGCCCTTCTTTAATTTGTCTTAGCTGTAAGCTATGCCTTCTATCCTGTAACTAAGGGCCCTATCTTTATGGCATTGATAGATTAAGTTGATGGTATATGATTGCCTCCTTTTTACACCTGTGAGTGGAGCCTGCAGCTGTTTTGGGTTCGTTTTGAAAACAAGCAACTGAGGCATGCTTCCATTAGACTCTCAGAAGTATTCTTCCTACCATCTAAATGAGCTTACAACAGTCCATCATGGTCACTCGCTTCAGAGCTACAGCGGCACTATTTCAGCCGCTACTTCCACAATCCAGACCAGAACTGTGCTGCCATCTTGGAAATGGCAGTATGACATTCAACTCAACTGCTGTTCATGCATGAGTGCCATGCATGTGCAGTTCTGATGCCTGCACTCCTTCCTCAGACCTTCTTCAAGCTTGCCACAGTTGTATGAGCTCTGGCTAGATCTTGTTTATGTGGCCTTAACCATCTCAGCTCCTAGTACATATGGCAATGATGAGTCCTTCAGGTGGTGGGGGCATCAAATATGAAGCAGGCAAAGCTGTTGTAAATCATGTCCAGCCCTCCCAATATGTCCAGGAACAGGAGATATCCATTGTCAAATACAGGGATAATCATTGTGCTTACAACATGTTTACAGGACATACATTTTTAACCTTACTGTATAAAGGATCCCTCATTTTTGGCCAACATTTGGTACTGTCTTGTCTTTATAAATGGCCAATTTACAACTTTCACCAAGTCATACCACTAAGTATTTGTATGGGTGACCCTGTTGCAAGGACAATTTATCTTTGGTTAATATTATTATTGTTTCCTCAGCAAATTATGGTTTAAGAGCTCCTCTAAATAATCATGTTTGAGATTTTTTTTTGCATTTAGTATAAGTTTGTTCTTATGGAAAAAAGGACTATACATGGACAAATGCATTTTGCAGACCACTTCATTTTGCTTTACAGCTTTTGCCAGAGGCAGAGATGATAGTGTCATCTGCGTAAAGGTGAACTTTAACATTAGGACTTTAGAATGATAAGTCATTCATATAGGCATTGAAGAGCAAGGGGTTCAATGCTGACCCTTGTGGAACACCTGACACAATCTCTGCAAAGCCAGAAACAAAATTCCCCAGGGTGACAATTTGTTGCCACCTCTTAAGATATTCTCCAAACTATTTTAGGGGGGGATTGATGTCAGACCCAAGTTTTCTAGCCTGTGCAGGTGAGTGTTGTGGCCCAATGTATCAAACACTTTAGAAATATCTATTAACGGCCGGCCAGGTGGTGCTGAGGGCTGAGGTGCTGGACACCTTACCTCGCACTATGCTGGTGACCCATGTTCAGGAAGGTGCACAGGCCACTGGTGGTCAGCGGGGGGGAGGAGAAGTATTGAGCAGCCGATCAACTGCTCTCCTTCTCCGGGAGGGGGGTCCTCGGTAGTTGGTGCCCATTCACCCCTAGTGGAGGCTGGGGGACAAGGCACCATGCCACAGTCAGGGAGGAGTTAGGGCAGATGCTTAGAGGGGAGCACTTATGGAAATGTGTGCACTTCCTCCATCAGTGTTATTGCACACCCCCAGCTCTAGGGGAAAAAACACAGAGGAAAAAGAGCAGCCACTGCACAATGATGGAGGGCACCTCGCAGGCTCTGCTCCCAGCTAGCCACAGCCCTAGCCTCTGAAATTGGACCTCAGTGAGTGGTTGGGGAGCCTGCCTACCCCGCGGGGAGGGCAAGCCCTGAAGTTTGGTCAGGGTCAGCTGGTGGACACTGGAGGACAGAGCCTGGGGTGCCTTCCGGAGTACAAGACAGCTGAGGAAGGAAAAAGAAAAAAAAAAAGAAATATCTCTCAACCCTTAGGCTGCTGACAGAATTAGAATGTATAGGAATTCTGGACTGATATATTAGTCCATGGCCCTGCAAGGGTTAGAATAGCTCCAACAGACACTCTCCTGTCCAGTTCCTCCTGGATGTTACCCACCACCCTGATCAAAGTTGTAGTAGTAGTAGTACTGTGTTAAGAGTGAGATCCTGGCTGATACTTATTTAGAATGTTTTTTTTGTTTTCTAGGAACAGCTTCAACTGAGTACTCACAATCCTTTGGAACATTTTGGACACTATTGGTAATCATGAAATTGGGGCAATAGTTCCTAATATCATATGTATTTTCTAGTTTTAAAATTGGGTTGACATTGGCCATTTTCCATGCCAACTGGAAATTTGCCAGAATCAGGGGAAAGATTGAAGACAGCATTCAATGGAGAAGTAATTACAGAAGCAACATATTTCAATAGTAAGGAACAATATAGTCTTGTCCAATTGCTTTAGAAGCATCTATCCTATTTAAATCTTCTGTACCTACTGTACTGTAATTTTAGTGAATTCAAAGGTACCTGGAAAGTCAGCAGATTGAGAGCTGCTGGAATAATCCAGGTCTATAGACCCAGAATCTGTGCTCATGGCTTCTGTGCTCATTTTAACAAAAAATGTATTACAGTCTTCAGCTGCCCTTGAGCTCTAGAGGAATTATTGTCCTTAAACTGCAGACTGACTGGGAACATCTGAAACTGTCAGGTTCCTTAATTTTTTCATTACTTTCTCAAACTCTCTTGGTTGTGTTTATTAGTATTAATAAAGGCCATTTTATTGTACTGTTATTATCCCAATTAATCTGGCCATTAGAATCTTTGCAACCCTCCACACTTTGTCACTTTTCTTTTTATGTTTGTTTTGTTTTGTTTTGAATGGCACTGGGGCCATTGTTAGCTTGTAATTGCGTGTTCCTTGCTGGGGAATACTTACTACAAATAGACATGAATTTCTGGTAAAAATATGTCCAGGCATCACTGACTGTTGGAATAAGTTTCAGTCTCATCTAATCTATGGAGTCAGATGGGATAGGATATGTAATATTGAGGGGGGTGCTCCCAATACTGTTATAGGTGTCAGCATGGCTCAGTTGGTAACACATCTGCCTCTGGACCAGAAGATCGTGGGTTCTCATCCCACACCGGGATTGGACTTGCACCTAAAAATCGCTGGCATCCAAGTGCAGTATTGGAGGGTGCTGTACTGCTGGGGTGTGCCGTCCTTCGGATGAGACGTTAAACCGAGGTCCCTTCTACCCATCCTGGTGTTGTCCTGGTGGGTGTCCAGGTGGAAGTAAAAAGAACCCAGGGCACTCTTCGCAAAGAGTAGGAAACATTCCCGGTGTCCTGGCCAACATTCCCCTTCCCATAAACCAGTTCATGCAATTATCCAGGCTGTGTGTGGGTGATGATGTGCGATATGGCCGCAACCACACATTCAGGCACTTCACTACCAGTCTAGCATTGCTTGTAAAGTGCTTTGGATGTATGAAAAAGCACTATATAAATGCTGATTCTTCTTCTTCTTCTTCCTATATGGTACTCCAATTTTACAGATCCCAAGGTGCTCAGAGACAAACAAGCTAAAAGTACTCTACTATAAAACTGGACAGTTTGGCTCGGTGGCCCCATCTAGCGAACACAATTATGATGTTCTCCACTCGTTAAATTGGCCAACCTTTGAAGGGAGATTAAATTATCCTCTCCTTTGTCTAGCATTCAAACTTGTCAGAGGTGCTACATTCCCAGCCTTGGTGCTGTGTTAGTACTTAAACATCTGAAAAAAATGCTTCAGTCCTTCAGCAGTGCCTTACTTGAGATACCAAAATCAAGATCCAGTGCAGAGAAAAGATCCTTTGCTTCTTCTTCTGTTTCCTGCCTATGGAATGTCCTCTCTGCTACTCTCCAAGCCTGTTCCTCATGGTGCAGCTTCAAGAAAGGACTCAAGACATTTATCTTAGAGCATAGTTTGTGCACTTGTAATCACTGACTTCAAACAATCCTGTCTCCATTACTGTGCCCCTGCATTTTAACTTAAGTCTTGTCAGCATGTTTTCTGTTTGTTATAAATGACCATTCTTTGCTGACTCTGTAACTCAGAGATTATGTCAATGTTATTGTCATGATTTGTATTCTTATTGACTTCCTGTTTCCATGTAATAACGTATTCCAGACCACTCCTGAAAAGGGGACTTTTAGTCTCTGTGGGCCTACCTGGTCATCAAAAGTCAATAAATAAATAAATCCAACAAAAAGGATATATAATCAAAATTTTGGTATACTCTGTAGGTAATATGTTTTATAGAATGAACACACAGATCTCTGTCGCCAGTACAGAAAACAGTTTGGTGGTCGTTAAAGGAGTCTGGGAGTACTCCACTATATTTATAATTATCCAGTGTATTTGTAATCATTAAACAATCACAGCAGATGAAGCCAAATCCTAATGATTTATTTTATTTATTTATTTATTTATTTATTTAAGAGATTTAACAGATAAGCATACTGAACGGGGACCGCTCGTATCCAGATGCGACCTGGGGGGTTACATACAATACAAATAGGTGCAAAAAAAACAATGGTGCTACAACAGGTTCAGAGAAGATACATATAGGGTGATTACATCAGGTCCAGAATAGTTACAGGCTGGACTATACATTAGTTAGTGATATACAAGTTTGGACCTAAAGACCAGAGTGCAGAGTTGCTATGTCATAGTTAGGACCTATTACCACAGGGCATAACAGACAGTGACAGTAAGTATACATTATAGTAAGTTGCTGGTCAATTGTACAGGTCATGGCATGTTCGATGCCTCATGGTATCAGGTCTGGGCTGCAGGTTGCAGTTGCATATGTCTGAGAAGTGGGCCTGGAGGAGAGGTTTCAGGAGCCTTGGGGTTGGGGAGAGCCTAATACCTACAGGGAGGTCATTCCAGAGTTTGGGCAGACGATATCTGAAGGCAGATTGGCCCTTTGAAGTGTGCATGAAAGGGACTTGTAATAGCTTTGAGTCTGAGCATCTCAGGGAGTATGCCGGGGGGGGGGTTGTGTTGACAGGACGGAGCTGAGATGGGGGGAGGAAGTTGGTCCAGTGCTTGGCTATGAGATTGACGCAATGAAGCTGACGTCTGGAGTCCAGCGAAGGAAGAGCTAGGGTGCTGTATAGGTTGCAATGGTGGGTGGTGGAGGGACATTCCAGGATGAGCAGACAGAAAGAAAGAAAAAGGGGGTCCAAGCTGGCCAGGGTGGATGGGGGGCTCCACTGTAGACCACGTCTCCATAGTCAAAAATTGGAGAATCATTTTGTGCACTAATTCCCTCCTGACCGTGGTTGGTAGGCAGCCTTTGTTGCTGTATAGTGCACCTAGTTTTGGGTGTAGTTTTTTCTGTAGGGAGTCAATGTGGATGGAGAAATCTAAATGATGATTAAGCCATACACCCAGGTACCAAAGGGAGGTGCAAGATTCCAAGGTGGACCCGTCCAGAGTATGGAAAGCTGGGGGAACAGCTAGCCAGGAGAGTCTAGGCTGCATGCTGAAGGGGTGGGCGGCTGGACAGGGGGAGTGAGCAGGGTTTTAATGGATTTCCAGAATTTGGATGGGTGGCTAAAATTAGAGATAATGGAGACGGTTTTCTTTGCATTTAGGACAAGTTGGTTTGACCTGAGCCAGGTTTGAATGCCATCAAAATCCTGTTGTAGGGCAGAATTTAAGACCCAAATGGATGGGCGGAGGTGTACAGAACAGTGTCATCTGCAATCATTTGTATAGCTGAGTTGGAGCATGTCAGTGGTCATTTAAAATATGGAAAGAGTAGGGGCCCAGGACAGAGCTCTGGGGCCCCATGGAGACTGGGAGTGAGGGGATAATGTGTGGGCCAATTTTTACTGCTTGTTTCCTGCCTGTCAGGTAGGCTTGGAACCAGCTGGTGGCTAGATCGGAGAGGCCTGCGTCTTGCAGTTTAGTGATTAGCTTAGGGTGGGAAACAGTATCAAAAGCTTTGGCCAGGTCAATGAATAAGGTCGAGGTGAAAAACCCCTTGTCCATACCTGAGGCAATATCGTTTGTGAGTCTTAGTAGCGCTGTGATGGTGCAGTGCGATTTGTGAAAGCCCGACTGATAAGGGGTGAAGAAGGAGGTAGAATCGAGGAATTGTGTGAGTTGAGAGAGGGCTAGGTGTTCCTGTAATTTGGCCAGAATTGGTAGAAGGGAGATAGGGTGGTAGTTTCCGGGTGCAGATGGATTGCCACCCTTTGGTAGTGGGATGACTACTGCCTCCTTCCAAGCTGTTGGAATTTGTGCTGTGGAGAAGGAAAGGTTCAGGAGGTTGGCTAGGGAGGCGGCAATGGCAGGGGCTGATAGGTATAGGAGTTTGGCATCAAGTCCTAAAGGGCATTTGCCTTTATTAGGGTCAAGGGAACATAGGGTGGCTAGGACTTCCATTGTGGTGACTGTGCGGAAAGAGAACGTGGTAGCGTGGGGGGTATGCTGGGGGACGGGAGGGCTGGGTGCGGGTGTGGTGATTTGTAGGTTTGTGAGGAGAGATTTAGCACCATTGGTAAAAAAGTTATTGAAAGCTGAGGCAACTTCACTTGGCTCAGATACATTTTTGCCCTGAATGGTTAGTGTAGGGGTGGGCGGCTGGACAGGGGGAGTGAGCAGGGTTTTAATGGATTTCCAGAATTTGGATGGGTGGCTAAGATTAGAGGAGAGGGCCACCCGGAAGTAGTTCTTTTTAGCCTGTCTTATGGTTTTAGTGCAATGTTACAGGAGGGTACGATAATGCTGCAGGGATTCAGGGGAGCCAGTTTGCCTTTGTTTTTTCCAGGCCTGGTCTCTGGCATGACATCTGGAGATGATGTCGGCAGAGACCCAGGGGAGATGGGTTTCCCTAACCCTTTTGCTTCTTTGGGGGGGCGTGATAGTCCCAGACAGCAAGAACTTGATTTCTGAACATGTCGAAAGCATGGTCGATGGAGGGTGCCAGTTGGATAAATGACCAGTCGACAAGGGCGAGGTCATTTAGTAGGGAGTTGAGGCAGAGGGATTTGTAAGCTCTCATAAGGAGGGTCCTTGGGGGGAGGTGGTTAGTACATCTGTGCACCTTTCTGATCATATAAATCATGTGGTGGTCACTCAGTGAATCAGGTAGGAGGCCAGCTTTAACTATCATATGAGGGTGTGTTGTAAGAGCCCAGTCCAGGAGGAGTGGTTTTGTGTTTTGGTTTAGGTGGGTGGGTTGCTCTATTTGTTGGGAGAGGTTTAGGATTTAATCTTGCTGCATAGTTTTGAGCAGTCTTTTGCTAGCCAGTTGTAATTTAAATCCCTGAGGATGTAGAGCTCACTGCCACAGCCATAGCTTTAAGAGTAGCTAGGTGGTCTATGATGATAGACGCTTGGGGCAGCAGGTGCATGATATCCCTGCCACATACACCAGTGAGGTATGTGGCAGGACAAGTTTTATCATCTTGGTTTCAATTTGAGGAGTATGTCCAAGGAGCTGGACAGGGGTGTAATGGAAGCCGTTTGATATATACATGGCTATTCCACTGCCTTTCTTTTTGCCTTGTCGGTCCTGCCTTATTACTGTGTAGCTGGGGATGGCTACTTCTGAGTCATCATGATGAGGTTTTAGCCATGTTTCAGATATTATACAAATGTCAGGTCGGAAGGTTTGGGCAGTGATTTGTAGCTCTGGGACTTTATTCAATAGGCTGCGGATGTTGAGGTGAATTAGGCTAAGACCCTTTGGTAGGGTTTGGGGGATGAGTTGGGTCGGTGGCCTAGGGTTGGTTTCGACATCACCCGCCAGGAGGAGCATCAGGGTGAAGTATCGGTGGTGTGCCATTTGTTTCTAGTTTTAAACTTGGGGTGGGTGAATTGTGGGTTGTGGATAGAGACCAATGTCACTAGGTTGGTTAGGGCAGATAGGCGCAGGGTAAAAGGGGAGACGATGGAAGGGTTTGTAGTCCATGATAGGGTGGGTGAGTGATACTGGCACGCAGTGGGGTTGATAGGGGCAAGGAGGTGAGACAGAGCAAAAAGTAGGAGGTTGGGGTAATTTTGGGGCTGGGTTGATGGGGGTAGTGATGCAAGAGGAACAGCAATGGTTAGCATTGTAATTATGTATAGGAGCATGTTTGAAGATTTAGACTTGCAATAGTTAGCTGGAATTTGTGGTAGCGGCCTCTGCTGGTGGGATCTGATAACCTGCAGATCTGAAAGTGGGCTGATAGGTTTTAGGTTTGGTGTGTCACCTGACCTCTCAGCTACCTATATAGCTGAGTGCCGACCAAGGCTGGTGGTGGGGGATTTCTCCCAGAAGTAAAGGGTCAGGTGCTTGGGTATTGAGGGTCCTGAATCTAGTTTCTAAAGCAGATGGTTTAGCTTGCAGATCATTTAATTCAGACCTCCTCTGATTATTCTTGTGTGCCGTGTAGGCCATGAATTGTCCCCTCAGTACAGCCTTAAAGACCTCCCACACAGTAGCAGCAGAGGTGTCTGAGGCCTGGTTCTGAGAAAAATAGTCCCTAGCGGTCACCTGCACCATGACCAGAAACTGCGGGTCTTTAAGGAGTAGGGGATTACATCTCCATCAAGTGCCTGATATGCCCTGGCCTGAGGGAGTGTACAGGCAGGACACTGGGGCATGGTCTGAGACCAGGATGTTATGCATTGTGGTGCAGGCAATATCCAGGGCCGCATGCAAATTAGAGAGCCAGAAGTTGATCCTACGGCATAGGCATGAGCAGTGGAGAAGAAGGAATAGTCCGCCTTGAAGGATGGTCTCTCGCCATACATCAGTCATGCCCCATTCCTCCATTACTCCTTGTAGGACCAAGAGTGACTTGGGGTGTGTTTGCGGGGTTGGTGATGACTTGTTAAGGAATATATCTAGGGTAAGATTAAAGTCCCAGTATGATTGGGATCTGTGGGTATGATAAGGTCAGGGTTTCTAATGCCTTGTTAAGATCTAACAGGATCTCTGGATTGTCCGTATTTGGGCCATATATGGTACGCCAATGGCATGGCCACCTGGGTATGAAAATGCACCGCCAACCAGGGCCTTGAGCATCTGAAACTACTCATTCCAGTACCCATGTACATGATTTCTTAAGTAGGATAGCAACCCATTTAGATTTAGTTGATGCTGAGCTGGCTATAACCGTACACAACCCAGGCTTTCCTAAGCCACTGTACAGTCCTATGCAGTGAAGTGGGTCTCTTGGATTAAAGCAATATCCACCTGCAAGAGTGTAGGTGCCCAAGGGCTATGGAACACTTAACCAGGTGGTTTAGGCCCTTCACATTCCATGACACAAGTTTGATACCTGCAATGGCAGACTGTGCCATGTTTACAGCCCAGGAGCATTGTAAGAGGTACTTTCCACCCAAGTCCAAGGGAGAAAAAGATACAGGGATGGGAGGATTGCTTGGTACTGCAGAGGTAGAAGAAGAAGACCAAAGTAGAAGGAGGAAGAGTCCAATCACTTAACATGGATACAAATATTAACCTGGTGCAGAGGAAAAAAAAAAAAGAAAGGCAGTGAACACTTTTTAAAACATAAGGTGATACCTCTAAAACACACCTAACTGGATAAGATTCAGTACATACTATAACTACTACAAACCAAGTAATGTTCAATATGTAAATAATTACAAAGCTAAAGGTGACTGCGTGTGAATGCGAGGTGCAAACTTCCTCTATACTGAGGTGGAGCACTCAGCCGCACTGACCGTTCACCCTAATGCGGATGGATGAGAGCACAAAAAGATCAACTAACAACGTAAACCTATAAACTCAGTCCCCAGCTTAATGGATAAGAGGAAGGGTACATAAACAGTGCGCTCAGGCGGGGGGGGGGGAATCAGATAATGCCCTATGATCATGCAGGATATCACGGGCATATCTGAGCCTTGTGGTATGGGCTACCTTAATCAGCCCTTACGTTATGGCATCATACCATGCTACCTTGGGGTCCCCTTATATCAGGTCCATGGTAGATGCCAGCAATGTCTGACTAGTAGCCGGAGACCAGCTTGAGGCAGAGATAGCCTATAAGTGTGAGAAGACTACATATGTGAATTGCCTGGTATCGAACCAGAGTGCCTTAAGCAGGAGGGCCCTTTTCAGCCGGGTGGTCCCTGTGACATATGACCCTGGAGCTGGGTACCCAAAGAAAAAGAGGGGTAAACAACAAGCATCATATTTTGTATGCATAATATATACTCAGTCATTAGAGGTTGGTGCCCCTGTTGTGGCCAAGTTCGTTGCAGTTATAGTGAGATCTTGGAACACTGCCTGCGCAAAAGTTAACAGGCCTGGCTTAACTGGTGCATTGGGAAGGTCCTGATAACTCGCTATATCCGGTGAAAGATCAGCCCAGGAGGTAGATTCAGCTACTTCCATTAGCAGCTTGTCTGGAATATCTTGCAGGTCCAAGTGTTCCTGTACTGGTGAGTCGTCTCACGTCTGCTTCACAGGTGGGGCCATCCGAGGCCTTTGGAGAGAGAGAGAGCACTGGCTGTCACGAGCAGCTTGTTTGGGTCCCGCTGCGACAAAGGTGATGAAAGTTGCTCCATACGCCCTGCACGTAAAGGCATAACATTGTTTCCTGGTTCTGATGGTTTGCTTTGGGCAGAAGACCTGGGGGAAACATTTAAGGTGGGTACAGTTTGTTGTAAGTTATAGTCTTCCCAGTAATCGTCCCTAGACATAAGATTCCATCCTCCATTCTTGTTAGTATCCAGCTACCAAAGCCTCTTAGGAGATGTGGTAAGCAGGGCTATTTTGGTCCAGTATTTTGAGGCCCAGCTCTCCACTTCCGGGGGGTGTTTCCACCATGATTTCCTTGCCTTCCTTAGAGACATGCAGGTAGGACATATTCCTGAACCTGTATTTGAAGCCGTGCGCAGCCAGTATTTTTTTAAGGAGGAGAACGGTTTTTCTTCAAGCAGCAGCCTCTGCAGAAAAGTCTCGAAAAAAGGTATTTTTCCCCATGCCATATTATTTCCCCTTTATCTCTTGCTGCATTCAGAACTCTTTCTTTCCTGGAATATCGTAGTAAGTAAGCAATTAGAGGTCTGGGAGAGGAATTGGTTGGCCACAGTCCCCCTGGGATACGATGCACCCTCTCCACCTCCACTGGGCCATACCATCACTCCCCTAGCATCTTGTGGATTTCTTTATTGAGGAACCTCTCTGTGTTTTTACCCTCAGCACCTTCCAGAACACCAAGAATCCTAATATTGTTCCTTCGCCCGCGATTCTCCTGGTCTTCCACACGTTTCCATAATATAGCTAATTTATCATCTTGTTCCCTCATATGTTGTAAGATTTTAGTCTGTCCAGACTCTAGATCCTCCGTACGCTGATCAGTAACATTTAATTTATCATTAAGCACTTTCACCTCTGCAACCATACCCGATAATGTGGCAGAAATCATGTCTACCCTGGTAAGCAAAGTTTCTAACATGGCTGTGATGTGTTGCAGTGAAGTGCCAACATCCACCTGAGGATTAGGGCCGTCCTGTAGGGCTGTACCTTGATCTGGTATGTCGGGGTTAGAGGAAGCCATCCTAGAGTCGGAGCCGTAAGGTTGCTCAATCTGGAGTGATAGTTTATTTTCAGTGCTGCCTCCTTCTAATCAGGCGTCTGCAATATGTTGTTCTGCTGCCACAAGGAGCCATCCAGTGGGGATCACTGCGTGGAGGCGGTGCTGTCTAGGCCTTCTCGGCTCCGGGCGAGTTGCGTAAGGTTGG
Source organism: Neoceratodus forsteri (assembly GCA_016271365.2). NCBI lineage: Eukaryota > Metazoa > Chordata > Ceratodontiformes > Ceratodontidae > Neoceratodus > Neoceratodus forsteri. The sequence continues at coordinate 1,150,264,784 of CM057458.1, read as the reverse complement.
CACTTTGTAGCAATATATCGAGTCACTAAATGCAATTAAACCCGCAGCAAGCAGCGATCTGAGTTTACGGCATATCTGGAGGTTTTTAGGGAAGCCTAGTGCATTGTATGACCACAATTGCAGGCAGATTACGTTAGCCGGAGACAGAGTTAGCAGTTCAGGCAGGCATCATCATCGACGGTCAAGCCACGCCCCCGTTCCCAATGAGTTATGTAATAAATTCCTTGCTTAAGGCACCACTTCCTCAACCATTCATTGATTAATTTGTTGTTATTGTTGTGATACTCAGATAATCTTGATATAGACAGGATCTCTGAAAAAAGCAACCCTACAGTTAAGTTCTGCCAGTTTATTATTTAGCCTTACGAGGTCTTGCATAATCTCATTGGGGGGTCTTAAAGTGATATCATTTGCCCCTGCATGTATAATAATGAGTGGTGTTTCAACAATTTGTACAATAATATTGCCAACCATTTTTGTGATATCATGGATTCTAGCTCTCCCAAAAGAGGAGCATGTCCAGCAGCTTTGTTGTCATTTCTTGTCTCACAGTCAAGAAATCTCTCATTGGGCTAACACAACCAGGAGTATCAGCATCCCTTTCTACCAAAGAGCACCCAGTAAACACTCGCAGCACTAGTACTGCCTCCATGCTAATCCACGGGGTCAAGACAACCCTGGCGCAGAGATCTTTTACGGTCAGGGCCTCCACTTTCTACAATGCCATCCCCCCATCAGTCACCAGCCTCACCAAACTGGGTCCCTTCAAGACAGCCCTCAGAAATCACCTTCTCACTCCCCGCTCCTGCACCTGCCCTTGGCCATACTAACTGCTACGCAACAGCCTGAGCCTGTAATCATACGTACTGCCTGTGACTATTGCTTTGGCAAAGTCTGATCTCCCCTGACTGCACTGTTTCCCTCCTGTCAAATGACTAGTCCCTTGTAACAGGGATCATGCTTGGCTAACTATCTGTATAGGCTGCATCTTTCTGAGTTGCCAATATGTTTGTATCTATGTAACTATGCTCCCCCATTCTGCTTAGCTAACTCTTTGTATAGGCCGCATCCCCTAAGTCTAAACGTACACTCTGTAACTGCCTTAATGTCTTGCTATGTAACTGACGGGAGCCTTTGGAAATTAGTCTATGGCTTAAAGGTGTGTAATTCTGATACCTAAATAAATAAATTACATATTGCTCTGTTCAAATGTTTTACTATTGAGTCACCCAAAACATATATTTCTTGTTCATGCTCAAGATGGGAGCTCTCAATAATCATATCAGATATTAGATCACTGGTAAGTAGCGGAGTATCCTGGCTTAGATTTGTTATATTATTTACCTTCCTCTTACATTTTCTTTCCTGTTGTTGATGGGATAATAGGTGTAGGTGTACTGGAGGTTTTGGAGTTATTGACTGAGCAGATACTGCAGCTAGAAGTAGAGGTAATGGGACCATCATAGATAGATCCCATGGAGATGCTATCAGTGGGCCAGTGGAGACTACAGCCTCCGTGTTTGTTGTGAGAAGCTGCCTCAGCCTCTACATCACTGCAAATCTTAAGAACTGAGAAGCTATTCTGTAATGAGATAGAAAAGTGTACTACCTTGCAACCCCTGTTTCGCAACACGTGAGCTTTGCACCTGATACCATTCCTCGTCAGAATTTGGTATTGTGACCTCTTGCCTAGTCCTTTTTTATTCATATTTTCTATCATTGGTTGAACTAGTGTGTGCAAGAATGTGACAGTAGGAGCTCTGATGCATCATGTAGAGTAGGTACACACACATTTGGTCTTCGTACCAGTCAAGACGTTTCTCAGCCTAGCTGTGCTGCCTCACCCCAAAAACGTTCTCCACTCCTCTCTGATATGCTACACTTGTGCTGGACTCTAACAAGCCCTTGAGTAATTCCTAGTCTTTCCCAATCACCAACTCCCAGAGGTAGGGGTGGAATTTTCTGGGGCACATTTCTGCTTCTGGTGTCAGCTCTCCAAATCTCTCCGACTGTAAATAAGAAAGAGTATCAGTCACATCATTATTTATACCAGGTAAATGCATCACACTGAACTATATAGAATACAGGATGGTAATTATGTAGAACCAGTGTGTTCTGTTACAGAGGGTCAGATTCCTTGTGATCTCAAGAGCATAGCTCTTGAGGTCCTTGAGAATCAGATTTGAGGTGGCAAGAACACATGGTTCTGCGATGGAGTTAACTCATCCTGTATTTTTATAGTGTATGGTGCCCCTGAAAATATTAAAAAGTATTTTTTTTCAGCTTTAAACTCCATTTTGTTCATCTCTGGCATGATAACATGGTGAGCTGTGTGGTTGCTAGGTACTGGGTGTACCAACATTAGCAGACACTCCAATTGTCCCATGTGGGTGGGATTCACAGAAAAAACATGGTGGCTGGATGTCTCTTAGCTAGAGAAAAACTCTTCGTTTGCCAAAATCTGTGCGTAAAAGCTTTTTAAAGATTAAAAATGGTTGATTCTGTTTTTCAGATTTTTAGTAATTCAATGATCCCTCGTCTGACAGACCATCACAGCCATTTTGATGTGATTTAGAAATATTAGCGTGTGGCTGTTTTCAGTTTCAGCTTTAAAAAAGCACTCAAGCTTCATGATCTAAATGAATGGGCAGCTGTTCTGCGTATGGTCAAAACAGCATTCCATTCATTTTGCTAAATGTGGGTGAACAGCTTTTCAGTGAAGTGATTTCTAGCTACAACAATGTTCCACCATACACTATATATTCAAAATCAAACACTTCAGTATGAACATCGTCATTAGATTTCCCATTGGGCCTCTCCCTAATTGTTCATTAATGCTATACACTACCACCACATTGTCTGTCCTAAATGTTACCCATTTATTGCAAAAATGTTTCTCCCAAATCACTAACTCCACAACAATGGGAAACCATTTGAAGAGTGTGACTTGATGTAGCAAGTGTGCCTACCACCCATGCCAGGGGCAAAGGCCCTGCACACCAGACCATGCAAAAGTAAACCCCAAAGCCCACACATCTTGAGGCATCCATGTAAAGCCCCAGTTATTGACTTGTGACCTCTGTTGGCCAAATGGCACCCCATTTAAATATTACAGGAATATCAACCAAACCTTGAGGTCACCCTGCATGGACACATGACCCAAAGCCTGTGATGGGCTTCCAGCAGCCCACCATGCACTTGGCTAACCTGTGAAGAATGGCTCCCCCATCTGGATTATTTTGCAGGTGAAATTCAGTTGCCCATGGAGCAACTACAGCTCTCTCAGATGGAGTTTTCATGTCTGAACTGCCTTGTGCAGCATACCTCTGAGGCCACTGACCTTCTTGTGTGGCAGCTGAAAATCCACAGCGACAGTATCGATTTCGATACCCAAAAAGGACATATGTGTGTACGAATCCCCTTCACCACATCAATGGTTGCATCAAATAGTACATACGCCGCTGCAGTATCCCCAGAACCGAGTTGATGATTGACTGAATCACCCTTTGGGTATGATAAGTGATGTATCAATCTAAACTCCCCTAGCACTTTACTTGGTTCCAGGCCTATCAGAGATACATAAATTAATTGGCAAAGAAAACTGCCCCATATACTGAAGATGCTGCAGCACTAAACCTAACGCAGGTTGTCACCTCACCCACTAGGGTTAATGTCCGTATAGGGACAGCCTCCTTCCTGGATCTGGTCTTCACAAACCGCCCTCACAGAATAACAAACATCCAGGTACTCCCCAATGCTCTAAGTGATCATTCCCCTGTGCTCTGCTATTGGTCCTGCAGGGTTCCCAAACACCCCCAAAAAATTACCTCTCAGTGCAAACTTGGCCCTGGGAAACTCACCCAACTCAAGGCCCACCTTAGAAACTGGGAATGGACACAACTCGTAAGCACCCCAGACCCCGATCTATTTATTCACACATTCAATAGAATCTGTGATAATTTCGTCCCCCTTACCAAGAAAATGTCCAAAGGAAACCAAGTCCCTTGGTTCTTGATCACTTCCTGGGACTAATGCAACCACACATGACTCCCTGTGGCATATTGCCAATTAATCCAATCACCCAGTTGACATTACAGCGCTATAGGGAGATTCGCAACAAATGCACTTGACCCTCTGCACCACTAAACCGAACTACAACAAAGCGCCCTTAACATCTACCTGGGGTGATGGGTGCAAATTTGAATAACATAAAGGAACTCTGCAGTAAAACCTCAAACTAGCCCCCAGACCAATTAGAAATAGAAGGTAACTCACCACGGATACCCTCAGCATAGCCTCAGCCCTAAACTCCGTCACAAATCTCAACCATGTTCTATCCCCAACTACTTAAACCCTCTGCTGGCCTGGTCCAACTCACCTCCCTTGCTCCTCTTTTGCCTCCGTGTTCTGTCCCTGCTGGATGCCAAACCCTACCTAGCCAAAGCCCTTAGCCACCAGTTAGCGGCAGTGATTCCCTTGACCTGAAACTACTCGAATCACTCTCCTGGAAGTCCCTCACCCTCACTCACATCCTGAATTGATCCCTTTGTCAAGTGAAATTTCCCACCCATTGAAGCTGGCCCACATTACCCCTATCTTTAAGACTGGGGACCGCACCTCCTCAAACAAATACCATTCCATATCCATTCTCCCACCCCCAAAGCCTTAGAGCATATCGTCACAACCAAATCACTGAACACCTCACAAAATATAATCTTCTCTCCAACCAACAACATGGCTTCCATAAGGGGCATATCACCACCACCTCCCTCCTTGCTTTCACCTCACATGCTCACTCAGCCCTGGATCGTGGCCACCTCACAGGTGTTATCTTCGTGGACCTCTCTAAAGCTTTTGACACTGTCAACCATGCCCTGCTGGTAACCACTCTCTCCTCCACTGGCTTCTCCAATGAAACTTTAAACTGGTTCGCCAGCTACCTCAGGCAAAACCCAACAGGTCAAGGTGGGCCTGTCCCTTGCCTCCCAGTCCATGCTGGTGTTCCGCGGGGATAGATTCTGGCCCCTACTTTTCAGCCAATATCTAAACTCCCTCCGTCAGCCATATCAGGAAAACTGCTCCTCTACGTGGATGATGCTGTACTGTTCGCCTCCGACTCCGACCTTCTTAAACTCCACCATACACTCCAACATAGCTTCCTTGAAGCAGAGCATTGGTTCTCTGCCCAACGTCTAACAATTAACTACAAGAAAACAAAAGTCATGATCTTCTCCCACCCGCAGAACCCTCGCAAAAACCTCTGTCCCCCATTTCTCACTGTCAACCACAACCCCCTTGAGCAAGTTAGCAACTTTAAATACCTTGGGATCACTCTAGACCCGTCCCTCAACTATCTCAACAACACATTCTCCTCCTCCTTGTCTCGGCCCCAAACTCCAGATTAGGAGTGCTATATAGGTACAAACATTGCCTCAACCCCAGAGTCCCCACGGCTCACCATCAGTTCCTCTGTCCCACCTCCTTGACTATGGTATTACCATATACACTGCTGTCCCTACCTCCACGCTGAGCAGACTCTGCCTTGTAGTCAACAAAGCCTGCCACCTCATCTTAGGCTGTGATCGCCTCACCCACACCTGTACTCTCTACAATCCTCAGAATGGCTAAACCTAGATAGCAGAATCCAGTATCACACATGCCTAATGACAAAGAAGATACTCTTAGGTCTCGCCCTTCCCTCTCTTTCCTCTATTATTCACCCAGCAGCCCCAGCCAGACCAATGCGAAACTCAAACAAGCCACTTCTATGGGTAGCCCACCCTCATACCACCCAACTTCAAAGGACCTTCAGCTACCGAGCCCCTAACTGGACTAACTCTCTCTCCACCCAAATAGCCAATGAAACAAAGCTAGGTCCTTTTAAAGCAGACTAAGGAAGTCCTCCAAGGCTCTAGCGTATGTGATCTTTCTGACGTAGTCCATCAGAATGCTGTCCTATTAGCACCCATTACTTCTCTGTTTTCTGGTGCAAGATCTCTACTAACTCACAATCTGACTATCAGCTGGTTTACAGTCTTCACTGCAACCATGTGGCTGTGATTAATTGAGACTGCTACGTCAGGCCTAGGTTTCTTCCTGAACTACCCTAGACTGCCTTGTAATGCAATGAAATGTAATCCTTCATTTTATTCTGTTCTGTACTGTCATCTCTGTTTGCAAATGTTTCTCTCTGTACGTTAATGTTTGACGTGGAACCTTTGTAAATGAGTCTCTGACTCAAAGGTCTTTCCGAATATTTACCAATAAACAATAAACAATAAAAATGGAGGTGGGGGTATGGAGGTTGCTCTAATGGCCCAGTAAACAGCCTAATGTAACTTCCTTCCCATGTTTTGCCCTATGGATGGCCAGTCCCTGGAAGATGTTAAGTTCTCCACCTCACAAAGTCTGCAAGAGCATTTGTATGGGATCCTGAAACTCTCTGCAAAGCCCTCTAACAGTGACATGGTAGAGAGTTTGTCTGGGTAGCCTTTCAACCAGCACTTAATGTTCTCTACCCTTATTGGTGTTGAAAGGTTTCCTGTCCCTACTGAGATGGCTGCAGGTTGAGCCCTTTCATGCACTGCACAAACAGGTGATTCTATCCACAAGCAATGTATCTGTGCTTGTATTTACAAGACTCTACTTTACACTTCCCATGATTGTAATGGTAGACCTGCCCCTTCTCCCACTTTTCCTAGGTTTCATGATGTAAGACCACTGCTTCCCATTACAAAGCTCTGCCTAGGAGACTGGGAACAGTGCACAGGGAAACCACCATCACAATGCTGTACCTCCAACTGACCTCAAGAAACCAGAGCAGGTGAAGATCCAAAGCCCCCAGACCTTACTGGGTTTATTCTGCTTCCTCCTGCAAAGCTAACCATCCCATCTGCCTTTGTAGCATACGTCTCCATGATGCATCTGTAGTAACTCCACAGACACTGAGCTTTTTGCTGATATGATCCCATTAACAATCCCACATAAATGGCAAAGCCCACTTACCAGTTTTCCTAGGTGCGAGAATAACTACCTTCCTCCTGTACTCTACACCATCTCCTCTACTCCTTGTCTTTCTGATTCCTTCTCCACCTCTGGCTCTTTGGGCCTGACAAGCAATGTAAAACATCCATAAATTCACCATTCACAATACGCTGTTGCACTTTGTTGGACAGGTGCAACCCCATGGGCTCACCAGTGGACATATAAGACCCTGAGCTGGCTGTGCCAGTTGCTGCTGCTCTGGCTTCCCACCTCCCAATTGCCCTTCCCAAACCCTGCACCACCCCAGATGTCTCTGTCTGCTTCTTTTCCTTTTCCAACATCAGGGCTACAACCTGCTTATCTTCCTCCAATGTCAGGAAGCAATAGGAGCGCCTACCAGCAGCAGAAGTGGACTCGGTCCCCTGGCTGCAAGGGATTGCCATTCTGTGGGTGGGAGGGCTTGGCAACAGCAGGATGGAAAGACCAGCTTGTGGTACTGGCAGTGGGGTCACAGGGACCTGAGCTGGGAAAGGCAAAGCTTGCAGTAGAGCCATCAACCCAGGAAGTGGTCCCTTCACCACCAGTGGCACTAGCCATTGTGGCATATGAAGGGCTGTCAGACGGCCCAATGGATAAGGCACTGACTCTAGCAGAGGAACCAGCACTGGCTGTGGCCCATGGAATGGTCCCAATGGGAGTGGGATTGGTAGTTGCATCCCCACTTAAAGGGACCACTGGACAAGAGCTGGAGCCAGTGTCAGCAAGGGCATATGTTCTGGGACTGATGGTTGCAGCCTAGTTGGGGGAACAAGGGATGGAGTGCAGAGCCTGTGTCAGCAAGGGTGTTGTGCCAGAGGTCACTGGTGACGGCAGAATTGGCTACAGTGCTCCCAGGGGACCCTCCAGCTGAGGTGTCCCGCTACATTATTTCCTTGATTTTTGGGAGGTGGCACTCCCAGCCCTAGTGTGGATATCTGGAAAGTTTGCCTACACAAATTCAGTAACTCGTTGTTTGACATACAATCAAAGTCAAGCCTATCAGGCTGTGGTGGAGCAGGCAAATCCAAAAGTATGCTGCACTAACACTAGGGATGGGTGCTGGCAGGGAGCAGCAAGCCCCAAACAGTACACAGTAGATCTAAAAAAACAACACTCCAGATGAAATGGATACCAACAAAAGTATAATAACAGCAAGTGCAAATTTATTGATGGCAGAAACGGCCACACAAAAGACCCCAGTGCTTCGGCGTCAGGCCTTCATTAGGGGTTGTGTCAGGGAACACCATGATGCCATTATATACACAGATCAGTATGACATCATAATAAAGTGCCCAAGGTGCAATCACACTATAACAATACCAAAATACACATAAAAGATACAAAGGCTATATTCAGTGTCAGAATTCATGATCATTTTAGTTTTTCTTGTTTTTCAAAACATACCAATGATGTACATTCAGAACAATACACTACTAAGATCAGAGCAAACAAATAACTACAAGTGTAGCACAACCCTGTTGGTCACAGGAGGGCAGTGGGGGAGGAAATGGGGGGAAGAGGGGAGGGAGCTGAGAGGAAATGATACAAAACACAATGCAGGAAATAACTATTTTATAAAGCATATGATTTAAATTTATGAATAGGTAACTGTAATGTAGAAGAGTTGCTCATATGTGATCACCCCAAATCATTTCTTTTTCGCTTCATGGGATGTACAGAGTGCAAAAGACTTCATACAAACAGACCTAAAGGAGAAAGGGAGAGAAGAAGACAAAGTTTTTTTTTATCAAAGATTGAGTGCAAATTTTAATTTTAAACATTCTCACTCAGCAACTTAATTACTATTAATGTTTCACAATAGAAAGCTTCATTTTTCTGAAAGGGCTTAAGGTCCCACTGGTCATTGAGACCATCTGGTTTGGCACACTGAAGTCTAAAATCCATTCACTTTCTTCTTCAGCAAGTCAATCACCCTGTCACCACCATAATGCATAGAGGCCTGCCAGTCTATGCCCATAAATCTGAGATTCGCAAGATCACAGCCATGATATTGTGTAAAGTGCATTCCTACTGGGGTGTCTATCTTTGTGTTAATTATGTTCCTTACATGTTCCTGCATTCTCACTTCAAGGGCTCTGGTGGTTCTTCCTATGTATAGGATGTTACAAGGGCACCATAGAGCGTAACCAACAAAGGTGGTAACACAATTAATGAACTCTCTCAGATCATATCTTTTGTTGCTACCTGGGTGTATAAATTCCTTTCGAGTATTGCAATGTTTACATGAACTGCATCTTTGACATTTATGCAAACCCTTAGAAACACAGAAACATAGACTTTGACAGCAGATAAGGACCGCTTGATCCACCTAGTCTGCCCATTTCCCTACCTAGATGATAAGCTGCAGATCCTATTTAACCAACAGCCTATTTTTTCCTACCCCCCACAAAAATTGCTTTATGTCTGTCCCATGCATTCTTGAATTCTCCCATAGTTTTAGACCCCACAACCTCCTCAGCAAGGCTGTTCCATGCATCCACCACCCTCCCTGTGAAAAAATACTTCCTCACATTGCCCCTGAGCCATCCCCCCTCTATCTTCAAATTGTGTCCCCTTGTTCTTGCACACCTCTTTTTCTGAAAGATGCTACCCGCTTGGATTTTGTTGATTCCACTGAGGTACTTAAACGTTTCTATCATGTCCCCTCTCCTCCATTCCTCAGGGGTATACATATTAAGCTCCTTTACCTCTCCTCATATGGCTTCTCTTGCAGACCCTGCACCATTTTTTTTTTTATTAAAATTTTATTGAGCATTTATATTGCAGAGAATACATCCATATAAAAGAAACATGTACAATAGATATACATACATATCTCCAATAACGTTAGGATCCATTCTCTGCCTACCCTACCACTAACCCCCAATACCACCCCACTCCTTCCCCATTAACCCCCAGCACTACAGGTATACACCATCCCTGAAACCTTATATCCAGGAGGAACAAACCTTACACTTGTAGGGAATAAACTGCTTGCAAGGAGCTCCAAATCTTATTAAACCTTTGTAATTTATTCTGAAGAATAGCTATAGTACTTTCTACTCTAAGGTTGGCAAGTAGTTCCTGTAACCCTCTGTGTAAGTGATTTCGGTAGAATCCTTCCAGTGCTTGAGGACCACCTTTTTAAGGGATGCCGAGATTAAGGTTATATGGAATTTTCTGTTCCGCACTGGGATATGCTCAACATCCCCTAGTAGACATATCTCCGGTGTGAAAAGGTCATTCAGACCTAGTAAGGGATCTACCTTCCTTTCTATAGCTGTCCAAAGTGGTGCTACCTTGGAACATTTCCAAAAAATATGGAGAAGGTCCCCTTCGCCCTGATGACATCTGGTGCATACTGAGGAGGACACCATTCCTAGCCTAGCCATCTTCTGGGGGGAATAATAGATATTATGTAGTAATTTAAATTGCATCAATCTAAGCCAATCTTGACGAATGTATTTGTGGCAACTGTGCCATAACGCTGTCCAGTTGAACGTTCCCTCAGGGAATAATGAAGCCCAAAAGGAAGTCGGTGCAAAATTTTGGGAGTACGCCCAATTGAATAAGGTACGGTATAAATTAGAAACAGCATGTGGCAGGCCAGCTAAGGGACCTAAGATTGTTTGGAAGTCTATATTCAACACCTGTAATGGATCTGGACCCAACGTCTGCAATAAAAGGTGTCGAAGTTGGAATATTTTAAAAACTTCCGTGTGTGAAAGTTGATATTTATTCAATATTTCTAGAGAGGTGAGTAAATGTCCATCTGGCATGATTACATCGGTTAATTGGCATTCCCCCAGTTGAGAAAGCCAATTGGTATTAAGAGGCTTGCCTTCAATTAAGAAGCAGGGGTTGCCTCCTATGGGTTGAGAAGGGTCCCTAATATGCGTATATCTTAGAAATCCACATAACTGTGAATGGACTTTAACAGATATCCCTATCTGGGATTTTCTGAGCTGTATGGGTAACTCTTTAGGATTAGGATATAACAGGGCTTTCGGTGAGAGGTCAAGCTTCCTAATACAGGATAATTCGATCTGTAACCAAGGAGGCGATAGTTATTTTGGTCCAGGGGTCTGGAGCTTGTACCCATCTGAGGTATTTATTTGCTTGACTGGCCCAAAAGTATAGGCCGAGATGAGGTAATCTCAGCTCACCTATCGATTTAAGGTAATTTGTGATAAGCCATTCTGGCTTTTTATAATCCCAGATGAAGTTAGTGATTAACCCATGAATTTTCTAAAACCATGAAAGTGGGAGCCAGATATTCAGCATGCTCAGAGGATAAAACAATCGGGGGAAAATATTCATTTTGATTAAATTAATTCTCCCCCATAAAGTAAGTGGAAGCATTGCCCATCTTTTGAGGTCTAGATCAATTGTATGAACCAGGGAATCCAAATTTAGTTGTTGGATCCAACCTGGGCTCCTTGCTATGGTAAATCCCAAATAATTTATAGAGTCGGATTTCCAGGATAATCCTAAAGCGGTAATTTCATGCTTAAGAGTTCTGTTGTTAAGAGGGTATACTACCATTTTTTCCATATTGAGTTTATAATTAGCCATTTCACTGAAATTCTTTATGATGTAAATGACCACTGCTCACTGGCCTTTCCTAGATTACGCCTGTGTTGCCTTGGAGCAACAAAGAGAATGTTACATGAGGTCCTGCACCCTAATTGGTACCCTCAGAGGTACATCGTAGACAGCTAGTGATTAAACACATGTTATACTAACATATAGGGTTAAGGGCATCTACTGAACAAGAGTAGATGTCAGGATATGTATGCATATTATTGTAATACACTTTAATTGCTAATACATATATTCTTCTATGTATTTTCTGAGTATTTCTTACTTGTAAGATGCCAAGACACCTGTGACCTTGGAATAATTATGATATGTAAGTCGGCATTGCTACCTTTTGGTGATTTGTACTACTACACTGAGTTATTTAAGACTCTGTATAAGAACTCTTTTGTTCACAAACTGATGACTACTACAAAATTGTATAATGTTATCTTGGACCATGGAGCCACCTCTAATTTAGCCAATAGGGCTCATCTCTGTAACTAGAAATGTTTCTATCTTACAGTAACCATAGTAGTTATCATAGGTATATAATGTGATACACTAGTCTTGTACTCAGAGATCCCAAGAGACACAAAGAAACCTTGAGGTACAGGGAATGCTTAGCAATGGCCCCCGGTTCGTATTGGTAAGAACTGCTTAGGGCAACTGCGATTTTATCCTTTTTGGTAGTAATAAACAAGTTTATTACTCTCATGCAACGTTGTCTGTGATTACTTGCATTCCCAATATTGCCAAGAACCTGAAAGTGAGGTTTAGACCTCCTGACAGCTCCATCATCTGCACTTCTTCCTCAGCCCTTCTTCAAACTTGTCACAGCTGTAACAGCTCTGGCTAGAATTTGTTTGTGAGGTCATAACCATCTCTGTTCCTAGTACACATGGCAATGATTAGTCCTTTGAGGTGGTTGAGGCATCAAATATGAAGCAGGCAAAGCTGTTATACATCATGTGCATCCCTCCCCAATGTGTCCAGGAACAGGAGAGTTTCATAGTCAAATACAGGGATAATTATTGTATTTACAACATGTCTACAGGACAAACATTTTTAACTTTACTGTATAAAGGATTCCTAATTTTTGGGCAACATTTGATACTGACTTGTCTTTATAAATGGCCATTTTACAACTTTCACTAAGTCATACCCCTACGTCTTTGCATGGGTTAACCAGTTGCAAGGACAATTTATCCTTGGTTAATATTATTATTGTTTCCTCAGCACATTTTGGTTTAAGAGTTCCTCTAAATAATCACGTCTGAGATTTGTTTTGCATTTAGTAAAAGTTTGTTCTTATGGAAAAAAGGACAATACATGGACTAATGCATTTTGTAGACCACTTCATTTTGCTTTACAGTTTTGCCAGAGGTGTAGATGACAGTGTCATCTGAGTAAAGGTGAAATTTAATATTAGGATTTTAGAATGAAAAGTCATTCATATAGGCATTGAAGAGCAAGGGTTCAATATTGACCCTTATGGAACACCTGACACAATCTCTGCAAAGCCAGAAACAACATTTCAGGTAACAATTTGTTGCCACCCCTTAAGATATTCTCCAAACTTTTTAGGGAGATTAATGTCAGACCCAGGTTTTCTAGTCTGGACAGGTGAGTGTTGGTCCAATGTATCAAACACTTTAGAAATATCTATTAAAACATATCCAACGGACACTCTCCTTTCCAGTTCCTCCTGGATGTTACCCGCCACCATGATCAAAGCTGCAGTGCTGTCTTAAGGGTAAGATCCTGACTGATGCTTATTTAGAATGCTTTTGTTTTCTAGGAACAGTTTCAGCTGAGTACAGTACTTACAATCCTCTGGAACATTTTTAACACAATCAGTAACCATGAAACCAGGGCAAATAGTTCCAAGAGGCAAGGCAAAGATTGAAGACAGCAGCCAAAGGAGAAGCAATTACAGGAGCAACATATTTCAGGAGTAAAGAAGAATATTGTCTTGCCCAACTGCTTTAGAAGCATCTACCCTACTTAAATCTTCCTGTACCTACTGTACTCTAATTTTAGTGAATTCAAAGTTGCCTTGAAAGTCAGCAGATTGAGAACTGCTGGAAGAATGCAGTTCTATAGACCCAGAATCTGTGCTCATGGCTTCTTTGTCCATTGTTTACAAAGAATTTATTACAATCTTCAGCTGCCCTTGAGCTCAAGAGGAATTATTGTCCTTAAACTGCAAACTGACTGGGAAAATCTGAAATTGTCAGGTTCCTTAATTTTTTCATAACTTTCCCAATCTCCCTTGGTTAGTGTTTATTAGTATTACTAAAGGTCATTACATTATACTGTTATTATCCCAATTAATCTGACCATTAGAATCTTTGCAATTCTCAACACTTTGTCACTTTTCTTTTTATGTTTGTTTTCAATCAATCAATCAATCAGTCAAGTCTTTATTTAACCAGGTGTTCATCATTGAGCAGAAGCTCATTTGCAAGATGGACCTGGGGCAGCATGAACAATTGTATATACAGGTCAACACAGGCATTTACAAGCACAGGTAATACTGTTTACAGAGAGGAAGAAAAGAAGTTCATATGTACATAGAATTATACAGATATTGTACAGATTACAGGGTATTTACATACATAGAAGTGTCTATAGGAAGATAAAGTAGGTTATCTAAGGTTGCAGGAGGAAGTAATGGAAGAAAAAACTTAGACCAGGTAGAAGTGAAGGTGGGGGGAAGGAGGAGGTAGGGGGAGAAAGGCTTGAGGGCATGGTGCACAGAGTGGATTTGGTAAACGGGATGTAGAGAAGGTGGATGGAGAAAAGGAGTATGTGAGCCCCGGATTGAATGCTTAAAGTACGGGGCATGGTAGGATGTCACAACCCAGGGGTAGTGATCTCCTATCCTAGGTTGGGAAAGGAAGGATGAGGGGATGGATGGGCCTAGTGTTGATAAGACAGGGGGATAAGAGAGAGATAACATTTAGGCTTGTGAGGAGCAAGCTGGGGGGTTAGTACTTAAAATGGGGCTTAGGCATGGCTATATACCAATGCAGACACCGGTACTTGGTCTGAGTGGGTGAAGCAGTTACATACTTCTCTGATTGTACGAAAATAAAGCATTTTGAAGGCATTTATACTCATTAGAGTGCTTAATTTGAGGGGTTTTTGTAGATCGTTCTATAAGGTAGGTAGCATGAAGCTTATGGCTGCCCTGCTGAAGCGGGATTTTGCTTTGGGAACTTTAAGTGTAATAGCTGAGTAACTTCTTAACGTGTATTTCCCAATTATACTGAGGGGAAGACAGCAGGAGATATAGTAAGGCAGCTTATTAGAGATGGCTCTATAGGTCCAGAGTGTGGCGTTTCTGTGGTGCCTGAACTTTGGTGATGTCCACCCCACTGCCGCATATAGGGTGTAATGATGTGTGTTGAAGGGAAGTCCCATTATAAACCTCAGTGCTCGATGGTGGAGTGTGTCCAGTTGAGCAATGTAAGAGTTGGGGCATTGGCTGAAGAGGAAATCAGCGTAATCATCCAATGATAGGAAAATGGATTGGACCAGTTGTTTCTTGGCATCGCTGGTGAGAAACTGGTTGATTCTAAAAAACAGGCCAAGCCTTTGCAGAAGTCGTTTTAGCAAGTCCTCAATATGTTCAATGAAGGAGAGTCTTTGGTCTGTCCAAACTCCCAGATACTTGAATTTTGTAACAAATTCTAGTTTTTCACCTAGAACTGTGGTAATTTGGGGAACTGTCCCACTGGACACAGGGTTAGCTGTATGGATGAAAAGGGAGAGGAACATCGCTTTAGTTTTTTTGGCATTAAGGAATAGCTTTTTTTGGAGGAGTTGGCTTTGCAAAAGGTTGAATTTTGACTGTAGGTCATTGCAGACAGCATCAGGTGTTGGGCGACTCACATAGAGAACTGTATCATCTGCAACCTGATGGATATTGGCTTCTTTTATACAGTAGTCGATGTTATTAATGTAGATTACAAAAAGTAAGGTCCCTAATATAGAACCTTGAGGTACCACTCTTTGCAGAGTTTTTAAGGTGGACAGGCCTCCTTCGGCTTTAATTTGCTGAAGGCACCCTGTAAGATAGTCAGTAAACCAGTGCAGAGAGGAAGGGTCCACATCTATGGTTTGAAGGGAGGAGAGGAGCAGACTATGGTCGACGGTGTCGAAAGCCTTGCTTAGATCAAGGAAAACAGCACAAATAAAGTTTTTGCTCTCAAGATTATGCTGCCAGTCATTAGTAACTTTGGTGAGGGCTGAGATAGTGCTATGTTTAGCTCTGAATCTGGACTGCATAGGGTTTAGCAGTTTCCTAGTCTCAAGGTGAGTCCTCAGCTGTGCATTTACAATTTTCTCTAGGAGCTTGTAGAGGACCGAAGGAGATGAATTGGCCTGTAGTTATTGAGATCGCCAGGATCACCTGATTTGAACAGTGGTAAGACATGTGCTGTCTTCCATATAGGTGGTAAGGTGCCCTGAGACAGGGATAAGTTAAAAAGGTGGGTGACGGGTATTGCCAGTACGGATAGGCAATTTTAGGAAGTAAAGATCAAGGGTGTTGGCACCAGCACTTTTTCTAGTATCCAACTGAAGCAAGAGATCCTCTACCTCTTTCAGTGAGGCAGGTTGAAGCGAGAAAGATGGCAAAGCTATCGGAGTTTCAAGCAGTTGACTAGCAGTCTGAGAGCGAAGTAGGTTTGTTGGGGAGTTATCAAATGCCATGCCTGCAGTAGCAAAGTGGTTATTGAATGCATCAAGTATATCCTTCTTTTCGGTTATAGTCAAGTTGCCAAAGGTAATCTTGGTCGGGAGTGAATTTCCTGGGGAGTGGCCTAGCAGATCATTGATTGTGTTCCAGAGCTTGATTTGGCTCTTTGTGGCAGAGTCGAGTTCGGATTTGAAGAAGGTGGCCTTTGATTCTTTGATTGTTTTGGTACATAAATTTCGTAGTTTCCTGAACTGGTTCCAATCCTCTGCAGTGTTCAGGCTGCATACTTTTTTCCAGAGCTTATCTCTTTCTAGAAGCAAGGATTTGATCTGAGGGGTGAACCGTTTACAGGTTTTGGTCCTAGTTCAAACTTTAATCAGGGAAGCATACTTATTAAGGGCCCTTGATAGAATGTTGTGGAAGATATTGTAAGCTGACGTAATCATTTTGGCCAGGTAGAAATCTTGACACTGAGGGGAGTACTTAAGCTCATTTAGGTAGGCATGTTCATTGAAGTTGCACCTGGATCTCTTCATACAGAACTTGCTTATGGGTGTTGGGTTGTTGGTGGATCTTACTCCCACAATGAAACAATGGTCACTGGCGTCTGAGAAGAAGACATTAGCGTGGGAGAAGAGTTGAGGTTTGCTCACCATTAGCACATCCAAAAGTGTACTTTTACTGGGGTTATTCATGTTTGGGCGTGTTGGTTCAGTAATAAGTTGTGTCAGCCCATGTTCATCACAGAAGGATGCAAGGGGGACAGCTGTGTTAGAGAGCCAGTCAAAGTTGAGGTCTCCTAAAATAATAGTTTCTGGCAGCCCCTGTCCCAACTTGTCACTTAGATATGACAAGCTGTAGGCCAGCAGACGGTGGTCTGTAGCATCCTACTACGCAGAGTGCAGTAGTCTAGGTAATTTCCACTTTGAGAATTAGGCATTCAAATTTGCTGCTGACAGATGCCGAGGATAAGCAGAAGGCAGAACATTTGTCTTTAATGTAGATAGCTATCCCTCCTCCTCTGGCATGCCTATCAGCTCTGAACAAGGCATAGTTGGGGATGCTTACTTCTCTATCAGTGGTGCTGGGTCTAAGCCAAGTTTCGGAAATCACAAGTATGTCAGGAGAGGTATGATTTACCCAGGTTTGTATTAAGGTTATCTTTTTAAGGAGGCTACATACGTTAATATGCAAGAAGCTTATTCCTTTTAAATTTGCTAGTTCTGCTGGCAAAGCAATAGCTTCTGGGGGGGCCAGGGTTGAGTTCTACGTTGCCTGAACATAGCAGGAGGATAAGTAGGATTTTTCTAAGAGCACTAATTATAAGCTTGCAATTCCTGCCTTTCTCTCATCTAGTAGATCTGATGTTTTTAGGGACTGAAAAGTAGCCACCATAGAAGAGCTGATCTGTTGTAGCAAGAGCAAGTACCCCTACTGCAATAAGTGGGGAGGAGACAGAAGTCTGCGTGGTGGGAGGTGGGCCTTGTGGTGGGGGAGTGTTATAAGTACTATTGGTATGTGTGGTCCAAGAGCAGGGTTCAAGGTATTGGTACTTGGAATCACGGAGGCAATTAAAGGATAAGTTGCCATGTGGTATACAGCACAAGGTGCATTGTAGAACAAACATAATGGTAGTTCAGGTGTCCAATGCTGGGCAGCTGGTATCAACAGAAGAAGGGGCAGTATTAGGAGCCATATAGGGCGCAACATGATTGTACCTCAAAAAAGGAGCCACTCAATTAGCCCAGGGGCCAGTGGGGTTGCTGGATTAATGCAGCTTATCAGTAGCTTTCTGATCCAGGTTGACCCGAATCTGATAGCATTAAAAATATTTAGTGGTGAAGGCACTACCAAGGAGAGCCTATGCATTTTAGTAAGGTGAGGTCCTGAGAATTGGATCCCGTAGGCTGGACAGAGAAGAGGTGGATCACGAGCTAAGTTTCTATAGGTGGGGCACTGCATCAGGGGATGTGGACTAATATTTTGGTGGAAGCTACTGTATTTAATAATCAGTGGAGAAGGGGGCGGTCAAAAAGGTTGTGGCAGTTGCCGTACCTTGTAGGGCCTTGGGTCCGTGTCTGTAGTCTCGAGTGTTGGCTAGAGGGTCGCTGACCACCTGGTAGCTGGAAATCCTGTGGCTTAGGAGCTGGGAGCCTGGGTGGCAGTTCCTTGGCTGAGGGAGAGAAAGAGAGTGAGGATTAATAAAGGGTAGTCACATAAAGGGTTAGACAGAACAGTGGGGAGTGCAACATTTGCACAACTAAAGGACGTGTATTACTTTGGCACCCAAAAGTGTCTAGGGCAGTGCACATATGCAGAGAAAGGGCTGTAAACACTAGATTTGTTTCCCAAACCACAATTCAAGTCCTTTCAATTACAGACTGGGTTAACACTTCAGCTTTTTAACATTTGTCCCAACATCAACATTTTTAGGGTTTAAAATCAAAGAGCAGAAGACGGCTTTCACCAGGGACCAATCAGAGTGTGGTCTGAGAGGGCGCTCGCAATCCAGTTGGTTGAGGCAGTTGCCATACCTTGTATGGCCTTGGGTCCATGTCTGCAGTCTTGAGTGCTGGCTAGAGGGGTCCAGACTGCCCGGTAGCTGGGAATTCCATGGCTGAGGAGCAGGGATCCTGGGTGGCAGTTCCTCGGCTGAATCTGTCAGGGGGTCATTTGGGTGGTCTGCTAGCTGTGGCCTGCTCAGAAAGAGCCAGGGCCACAGTAGCAGCTTGGGATGCCTGCAGATGGGCTGTCTGAATCTGTCCGGGTGTCAGTCAGGTGGTCTGTTAGCTGTGGCCTGCTCAGAGAGTGCTAGGGCCACAGAAGCGGCTTGGGAAGCCCACAGATGAGCTGTCCGATTCTGTTCGGGGGTCACTTGGGTGGTCTGTTAGCTGTAGCCTGCTTGGAGAGAGCCAGTGCCACAGGAGCAGCTTGGGAAGCCCACAGATGGGCTGTCTGAATCTGTCCGGGGTCACTGAGTGGGCTGTCATGTTTTGTTTTGTTTTGAATGGCACTGGGGCCATTGCTAGCTCATAATTGCTTGTTCCTTGTCGGGGCATACTAATTACAAATAGGCATGAATTTCTGGTAAAAAAGTATGGCCAGGCATCACTAGCTGTTGAAATAAGTTTCAGTCTCATCTAGTCTATGGAGTCTTAAAGACCACCATTCTTCCTTCTGAGGTCAAGAAATCTGGGTACTCCACCTTCAGATGGGATCGGATAAGTAGTATGGGGAGAGTGTGTTTGCTCCCAATACTGTTGCTTAGTACTCCAATTTTATAGATCCTAAGGTGCTCAGAGGCAAACAAGCTTAAAGTACTCTATTATAGAACTGGACAGTTTGGCTCTGCAGCCCAATCTAGGGAACACAATTATGATGTTCTCCACTTGCTAAATTGGCCCTCCTTTGAAAGGAGATTCAGTTATCCTCTCCTTTGTCTAGCATTCAAACTTGTCAAAGGTACTACCCACCCAGCCTTGGTGATGTGTTAGCACTTAAACATCTGAAAAGAATGCTCCAGTCCTCCAGCAGTGCCTTACTTGAGATACCGAGATCAAGATCCAGTGTAAGGAAAAGATCCTTTGCTTCTTCTGCTCCCTCCCTATGGAATGTCCTCTGTGCTACCCTCCAAGCCTGCTTCTTACTGTATAGCTTCAAGAAACAGCTCAAGACTTTTACCTTAGAGCAGTTTGTGCACTTGTAATCAGTGACTCCAAACAACCCTGTCTGCTTTACTGTGCCCCTGCATTTTAACTTAAGTCTTGTCAGCATGTTTTCTGTTTGTTATAAATAACCATTCTTTGCTGACTCTGTAACCCACTGATTATGTCTATGTTATCGTCATGTTTTTTATTCTTATTGACTTCCTGTTTCCATGTAATAAATTATTCCAGGTTACCCCTGAAAAAGGGACTCTGAGTCTCTGTGAGCCTACCTGGTTATCACAAGTCAATCAATCAATCAATCAATCAATCCAACAAAAAGGATATATAATCAAAATGTTGATATACTCTGTAGGTAATACGGTTTATAGAATGAACACACTGATCTCTGTCTCGAGACAGAAAATAGGTTGGTGGTCATTAAAGAAGTCTGGGAGTACTCCACTATATTTATAATTATCCAGCGTATTTGTAATTATTAAATCTATCATAGTAATTAAAGTCAACTCATAGTGGTTAATTCATTAATAAGTTGGGTCAAACCCAGATTTGCCTAACTTTCTGTTAAGCTACATATGAGAACGTCCAGTTGACTTCCAATTAACATTAAAGTCTCCCAAAATTAGTAATAAGTGACTGGACCTATACTTAAACAAAAAATCCTGTATTTATCAATGACATTCATTCTGGCCTTGGGAGAATGATGAAGTTCCACTAACAGTATTGATTTGTGTATGGGACAACCTAATGTCTAAGCCAATGGTTTCTAGGCACTCACTCTCATTTGGAAATTTAATTTCTGAGGCTACTAAGCCATTTTTACATAAATTATTTAACCCTCATGTTTTGCTGTGATCTCTGCATGACATTTGATAACCTTCTTTTCTTATAGTAGAGTCAGATGGCTTTGAATTTAACTATTAGTCTGATTTTTTTTTACTGAAGCTTGTTTACAGGTGTGACATGGGAGCACAAGGAAGTTAAGTGACTTGTTCAGGGTCACACAGTATGCAAGTGGGGGCTGTGGGATTCAAACCCAGGGTTCAAGGTTTGCAGCTCAGGGCCTTAAACCACGGCGCTATACTGCCTCCTATTAAACGGTCTTATTTGTATTTTAATTTCCTTTACCGTACTTGATCTAGTTTTGACATAGACTTATGTTATAAAAATGAGCTATAATTAGTTACCAGCCAATATATCTGGTGTTAAACTATTAGCAGTTAAAGGGACCGGGATTTTAGTGGCTGTCCCCACATAGAAGGAAGGAAATACACAAAGCCATCCCACAAACTCCAGGTTTGCTACTGTTGAGTTTCTGGAGCAGTGAACAGCTATATATACATTGTTGTTTCCCTAGCTTGCCTGATTTGAACCCCTACCGATTTCTCTGAAAAAGCAAGACCTCAAAGCTGTTAACTTCCTAAAATTACACTTGCAATATCTGTTGTTACGTTATGGTTTATGGTCAACCTCTGCAGTCCCAGAATTAAAGAATGAGAATATGAATGTGTTCCTAAATTAGAAGTCAGTCATTTCCACCCTGTGAGCTCACAGTGTGTTTTTCTATTGATATAACTGCTAATTCAATCATAAACCAACACGCTAACAATAACCCAACCCAGAACCAGTCCTTGTTTGGCATGGTGTAAATTATTAAACAAATTACACTGGATAAAGATTAAATTCACCTAGCAAGTACAAACCATTCTAAAAGCACCTGGAACACAAAACAAACTATAAAATTGCAAAGAAATTTATTAAAAATCAAGTAAACACAGTAGAATACGATAAAAATTACTAAATAGCTTCATCTCAGGTCACCCTAAGTGACTCCCACCACTCCTGTGGGAGCCAAGCATGAGCATAGTTGCTTCAGAAGCTCTGCCTTTAATATTCACTGGTAGCCACACACCTTGATGTCACTCATGCACCCGTTGGTCCTGGTAGTACCCCTAGCTTACCACACTCTTACCAGTGGGAGGACATGTTTGCCAACAGGGATAGGACACTGGAGTAAGCAGGCAGTTTGTGGCTTGAGAGGGATGATGTAAGAGCTCCAAACAGGATACTCTCTTTACTCTTGCAGCTGTGAGTGGTGCTGAGCAGCAGATGATTTTAACAACCTTGGTAGCCCACTCCTTAATGTCACTCACTCCTCACTCACAAACCTGCCTCTCCTGTTAGCACCTGCTACATTACCGGACTCTCAGCAGGGAATTGATCTGGTTGGCAATACAGGGCAGCAGTTTGTGACTTGAGGGAGCTGATGCAAAAGCTTGGGTGCATAGGCAGGGCCTTCCTGTGAAGAAATGATACCTGCCATTTTATGGGTCATTGAGAGATATACCTAGAGCACTATCCACAATTAAGCTAAACCGTTCAGGAACACTTTTCTTAAAAGGGACATGGGTCTTTTAGAATTGGTTTAGAGAAGGGCAGCTAAACTGATACTCGAGCAGCAAGGGAAGAGCTTTGAGAACTAACTGGCAGTAAACATGTACATCCTGAAGGCCAGCATGGAAAGGGTGGTTATGCTTGAAACATGCAATTACCAGCCTGTAACTGTTCAGATAGTGTGAAAAGCCTGCCAAAAGAGGACACAATTATAAGCTGTTGGGGGTTGTGAAGGGATTCAGGCAGGATGTTAGGAAGCACTTCTTTATGAAGAGGGTGGGAGACAAATGAAGCCATCTGATCAGGGAGGTGAATAACTCTGAGAACATTACAGATGTCAAAAGAGGGTGGGATAGACACATTGGTATGGTGAAAATGGCTGGGGGGTTGGGGTGGTAAGGAGAGGTTCACATTCAATTAATAAGGCTGAGCTACCAGCAGGCAGCACTGAATACAACCTACCAGTGCTAGACTGGTGGCAATAAGGTAGGTACTAGGCAGGTCAATGCACCAGAATTTGTTTTCTGTCAGAAAAATCTATGTTTCTAACTTTCCAGAGGTGGACGTGCTCCACAACCAACAAATGTTTGAAGGTCACTGATTTAAGTCATATGATAAAAAAATTGCTTGACATGGTATTGACCACAAGTAAAAAAAATAATAGTTTGAAAACTTGATCTAACATGAAGTCATCTGTGTTGGTGGCTTAGTAGGCTGAATACTTACCTCTAGGACAGGAAGGTCAGTAGAGAGTTCTAGTCCCACACAAGGCTCTTCAGTTAAATCCCAGTGCTGACTCTGTAGTGCAGCACTAGGTTGTACTGCATTGTTGTTCCATATTTTGGGTGAGGCATTAAAACAAGATTCCTTTTGTCCACCTCTAGTGGCCATCAAGCTGAGCTTTAAAGATCTCATGAAACTTATTAAGGTTAAACTTTTAAGGTTTATAGGATTAGAGCTATAATTTTATTACATTTTGGTGGGATACATATATTTATCCTGTTTTTCTTTTAACTTCTGCATGCTAGAACATTGATCTTATCCCAAAGTGGAACATTCTACCCTCTATAAGAACTGTTGGGAGGCATGGATGAGATCTTAAAATGGATTAAATAGCAGACTTAGAACTGACCATTGGAGAGTTAGTTTGAGAAGGACGGAGACTTTGTTGTAACATTTATCATACGATCTTATAAGAAGTTACTGATGGTCTTCTATGAACTATAGCCATTTAGCCATACAGCTATTCAAGTTTTGTCAAGTAAAGGAAAGGAAAGTAAAGCAAGGTCAAATGAAAAAAGAAAAAGGAATTCCTGATTGTGCTTTTGTGGCTATTTTCTCAAACATTAGCTGGACGCACTATTTGGGCACAACAGTCAAAGGAATTTAATTTGTGCTCTTTTCTGTATTGTTTGTGTTTTATCAGTTTTACTGCAGTCTTACTGGTTTTATCTGGGTCTGTAACATCTGCATGCACCTGTGTGTGCATTTTTGTATATAAATGGTGAATAGTAGAGAACAATGATTACAAAATCCTGAATTATCTCCCTAATTGCTGTAAGCGCAAAATTGGAAAAAAATGGATAGGAGACAATCAAAAATTACTGATCACTGGCCACTCATAAACACTGGTTCCATAGACAGGGCTTCAACCCTTAATTGGCTACCCTGATGCCGGTGAGCACACAGCCATCATCTGGTTGCATTTAGGAGCAAGTGGAGCAGAAACAGGCAGACAGGAAAATAATACAAATTTTAAGTAGTAGTCAGTTGTAACATTTTATTTCTGAAGTATTTTTTTTTTTCCTTTGTTCATCAGAAAGTCTTCTATGTGATAATATTTTGTTGGATGTGAAACAGTCTTAGTTTGGCAACTGACATATCTAACTCTATTGTCTCACACTACATCATCAACATTATGATCTCACTGATTGTGACATCACAGGTGAATGATCTGGCAGTCACTCACTTGCTGTTCCTAAGTAGCAGTGATGTCATAGTCAGCAAAGTCACAATACTGATGATGTAGTGTAGGGCAGTAGATCAAGATATGTCAGCTGCCAGGTTAAGAGCTGTTCCACACATCAAACCTACTAACATCCCATAAACAGTCTTCTAATTAAACAAAGGGAAAAGAAAAAGTACCTCAGATATAAAAGGTTATGGTTGGGTGCTTTTAAAATCTAATATTAGTTTTAGGCAGTACACCAGCTCTTTAATACACCATTTAAAAAAACGAAAACTTACTTATTATTGATCACCCTCTATCTAATACCTCAAATGTGGAAGTGTGTATTAACACATCGGATAATGATTTTAAAAGTACCTGTTATGATGAAAACTCAGACTGAAAAGAACCTTTGTATGAATTTAGTTGTACAGGGGAAAATGTTGTTTATTCTAGCCTGGATCCCATGGATACAGAAAGCATCCCAAGACTTTTGAGCAAGTCAGATTGTACACCAAAAAAAGAAATATAACAGTGGAGGCTTCAAAAGATTTACAAATGATCATTACTGAGCTAAAACAATGTGAATCTGAATTAAAAAATTACTCATATTATTGTAGGAAGTGCCAGCAACAGATGGAGTCTGATAGCATAGGGAACAGTGGTGGCCAAAGATTATGGATACCGGCCCACCTGTTTAAGTGAAGACTTACTGTAATTCAAACTATGGCTAAACAACATTCTGCTAATTTGATCCTTCTGTAACAGCTTGTATTACATAAGGACATCATAGAATCCCTAAAGTAGACACAGCAATTAACAGGGATACATTGATCAAGGTCTGGCAAGATTTAGTTCAATAACAACATAATGAATCAATTATATGGAGCCCTGAGGAACAGGCTGATGTGAAAAAGATCAGACCTGAATTCAGTTTAGTGCTTATCCCTGACACTCTCCCTAGAAAACAGTAGCTGTGTAAGAAATGAAATACAAAGAAAAACAAAAAAACAGAAAAAACCAAAACTAATAACAACATTTAGAAATCAGTAAGAAAAACTGTAAGTCAAAAATAAGTCAAGGCCAAGAGAAGGGCAATTGAGTGTAACACCAGAAAGGCCAAATCATCCAGGAATTAATGGGATGAAATCAGTTACTACCCCAATTATCTATGGGAGGAAAACTAGAGGCTGAATTGATAGGTGATATTAATGTGAAATCAGGACAATATTCTGTGGTTACAAACTCAAGCACATTAAAGGAGAAATCATTGAGTTAACCCAGGAACCCATAAAAGCTTATCAAACTAATGAACAAGGAAACAACATTTCTAGTAGCAACAAGTTTGATGCAAGTGTAGTAAAAATAATTGGTCCAATTCATGGCCAAGGAAAATAAAGAATCAGCTAATAAGATGAATGGATTGGATAACAAAAACAATAAAAAAACACTAGTCACTTAAATACTGAGCCAGATTTACATATTCTGAATAATGAATCACTCCCACTTATTAGATTGATGGGTCCTGTTAACTGGTAATTTGTTGAGAAACAAAACTGCCCCAGCCACTAAAAAGAGATGCTAAAAAATCATGACATATAGATTGAATTAGAGGATATAGTAGATCAGAAAGTCATTCTGATAAAATATGCTACTACTGATGTCAATTTTGCTTCTGCAAAAACTGCCAACTGTATATGGTTAAATTCTTATACAATGGTGAGCAGAGTCATTTCTGTGACATTCCCCAATAGACAGCTTTTTAACCTAGCCACATTAGAGCAGTATAAAGAAAAAAAGAGACCTGTTTAAGCCTTTTTGGCATGGGGGTTTTAACAAAGGAAACTAATTATAAGGGGTCATCTGTAACTTTCTGAGGCAGTTCCTACAAATACAACAAAGTAAGGAAGGAGTTATCTCAACAAAAAGAGTGGGGAATGGGAGCCAGATTTATTTGATTCTGAGAGATAAGAATATTGGAAGATCTATTTTGGAAAAAGCAAATACATTGGACAAGATGGGCTTAAATATAGTTGAATCCAAAATCATGGGTAAAATTATAGAGACACAAGGAGATGTAGCTTGTGAGATTGATCCCCTTAGTATAACCAACAGGTTTATGGCTCAAGGGAAAAGAGGATTGACAAACAGTCCACAACAGAAATGTCTCTGTCCAGAGTTGCTCTTCTAAGGTCTGTGATAGGCCAACAAGTGGAAGTGGTTTAATTATAATGTAATGGAATGTTGCTGGTTTATTGAACAAAGGTTTGATAGTGTTTGGAGACATTTTCTTCCCAAGCAGATGTGTTACATTTTCAACAGACATGGCACTCTGTGGAAGATTATGTAAATTTAAATGGGTATGAACTTTATCAGTCTCCAGGGAAAAAGGTACTAAACTGGGCAGATGAGTAGGAGGCATTACAATATTAATTAAGATTGGTTGTTTTGACAAGATTGTTGATATCTGCAGGTTACAGAATTGCATCATGTTGCTACTTATTAGGGACATATGCAAAATATTATTAGCAAATGTGTATATTCCACCATCCAGTTCAAATTTTTTAATGAGAAAATATGGGCAAATGTTAATACTGAACTTACTAATATAAGGTACAAATATATTGATACTGAAATGTTATTGGCCCATATGCACAATGGGGCATAGAAATCAGCACCTCAGGTGTGCACCTCATCCAGAGCTGTACCAAAATTGCCCTGTAAATTAGGTATCTTTTATTGTTGGTCCTTATACTGTCTGGAGACATAGAATTGAACCCAGGCCCCTGCAACAGGCATATCACCCTTAATCTGCTCTGGATATGATATGAAGGGACTTCGCATAGTCCACCTTAATATTAGGAGATCTAGAAGCCTGGGTGGCTAACCACCACCCAGATGTGCTCTGTTTATCTGAGACATGGCTAAAACCCTCTATGCCAGATACCTTTTGCCTGCTCCCAAACTACTCCCTTCTTAGGTGCGACAGACCACCTCCTAAGCACGGTGGGGGTGTCACAATCTATTACAAAAGCAACCTGAATATGACTATGATAACAGACAATAAAAACTCCTTGTGTAAATATATCCATGCTATACTCAGACTAGGAGATAAGAAACTCCACATTGTCTGTGCCTACAATCCACCTGCTAATGGAACACAAGGCCTAGCTGATTTGCTGGTTCAAACAGCTGCCCATGTGGGGAATAATGAACTCATCATTCTCAGCGATATAAATCTAAACTGGCTTGGCAAATCTCAAGACACACTTCAGTCCCTGGTGTAGAGCTACAATTTGCACCAAATCATTACTGATTACACAAGGGTATCAGTCAACACAGACTCCAGCACCCTTATTGACTGGGTCTTAACGAATCGTGTGGATAGAATTGCAAAATCTGGTACGATGCCAGACAATATCAGTGACCACTCCCCTGTCTTTTGCATATGGAGCACCTCCACAAACTCCACGTCCTACCAAAACTATATATGCTTCAGAAATTATGCTAACTTAAATCAAGATAATTTCCTATATGATGTGTCTCACACTGACTGGTCCTCTGTCTTCCATTCTACTAGTACTGAAACTGCCCTGCATGCCTTCCTGAGCAGGTTCATACTCCTTCAAGATAAACATACCCCAGTCGTCACTCTGCACGTTCGTGGTAAACAAACCAGATGGCTGCACAAAGACCTCCTCACAGCCCTCAAAAACAGGGACAAATGCTGGAGAAAGTTTAAAACATCTGGTCTTCCAGCGGATTATAACAACTATAGAGAACAGCGGTCAAAATGCAAAACACAAATAAGACTTGCAAAAAGCCAGTACTGCAAAGGCCTTCTGCTGGATACTGCAGGTGACCCCAAGAAATTTTGGTCTCATGTCAAGACTTTCCTCAGCTCTAACAAAAGACCACTAAATAACGACATGATTTTGAAAGGCGTCCATTCGCAATCATTGGCGCCATTGCTGCTTATAACTCGTACTTCTTCGACTTCTCGAGCTACGCAAATACTTCTCCTCCACTAACTAATACCTGGATCCTCCCACCAAAGAAACTTCACAGATGCCCACCTTCTACTTTAAAGCTATATCGAAAAATTATGTCCTCAAAATTTAAATTCTATATCAGATAGTACTGCTGTTGGGTCGGACCGCCTTGAGCCTAGACTCCTCAAACTGCGGCACCTTTCATCTCAGGACCTCTGGCCTGTATATTCAACCTGTCCCTGAGTGAAGACGTGGTGCCTGAGGTATGGAAACTAGCTAGAATCATGCCAGTATTCAAAAAAGGTGACAAAAAAGATATAGCCAACTACAGACCAATAGCAATATTGTCAATATTAAATAAAGTCCTTGAGAAGCTCATCTCAGATCAGATCTCAGAACACCTTACAAAATATAACCTCGTGCACCCTAACCAGCACGGTTTTAGAAAAGGCCATAGTACTCAAACTGCTCTACTACAGCTGACAAATGATATTCTTCAAACTATGGACCAGGGTCATCTAACTGGTGCAGTTTTTATCAATCTGACAAAGCCTCTGATCTAGTTAACCACCCTCTTCTCTACCAATCTCCACCCCTGGGTTTCTCACCCAAAGTTGTAAATTGGTTCGATAGCTACCTATCAAACAGGTATCAAACTGTGAAATTCAATTCGGCCACCTCAGAAAAAGCATTCATCAATATTGGTGTACCCCAGGGTTCTATCCTTGGACCTCTGCTTTTCTCGATTTTTATTAACAACATTCCTCAAGTGGTATCCTCCTGTTCATCGTTGCTTTATGCCGATGACCTTGTCCTTTACACAAGCTCAGATAATATCCACTCTATTAATCACAAACTCTCTATGGACCTACAAAATATTCAATCCTGGATCACAAAAAATTAGCTTGTTCTAAATGTTGGAAAGACTAAGGCCATGCTCTTTGGATCCTCTATTAAATTAAAACAGCACCGTAAATCTTTCCAGGTCACCTGGGCTGACAGCTCCCCATTGGAGATGGTAACTTCTTTTAATTATCTGGGCGTCTTTCTTGATGAATCCCTCACCTATGATGCCCATATTACCTCCACCTGTAAGGCTGTGAATGCCAAACTGGGCTTAGCCTACAAAACAAGCTATATTCTTACCCCCACTGCTAGGACTGCCATTGCTAGAGGATCCTTTTCCATCACTTTCTTACGGATCCATAATCTATACAAATCGTCTAAAGCTAATCTTCATGGTGGGGCTACTACAAACAATATATGCCCTCGCCTGCTTCCTCCAGACTAAAACATCACTGCTTGCCATACTCTGACCACAATTGGCCTTCTCCTATTGCACGATGTCTCCTCTCGTGGAACCTGCTGGACAGTATACTCTCGATCTAGTATGCCCACCTACCTAGCCCCCTGTTTATCCCTCAGCCCATCCTCCTATGGTCTCCGATCCACTGACCTTTCCTTGATTTGCATTCCCAGATGTAGAACTACAAAGAATCAGGTTTCTTGCATATGGTCCCTCTACTGGACTCACTGCCCATAGATGTCAAAGCCTTGCAAGCTAATCATGCCACGTTTAGAAAAGGCACCGCTCCTCCTTACTACTTGTGCTCAATGTACCTGCTTCAGCCTCTATAGATCTAAACTTACTCTGCCCTGGCTGCTCTTGGTAACACACCTTCTATGGTGTGAGATGGCACCCTACTCCTTCAGCCTCCATTAAACCTATCCCAATTTTACCTCTCTCCCTGCCCTGCCAAACCAACACCTTTCACTTTCAGTAAGTTGTAATGATGCATAGTCGGTATATTTCTTCTTTCTGTACCTCCTATCTTGTGTTATTACTATGATAATCCTCGCGGGCACTTATCTCCAATTGTATAAATTTTTACACCATTCATGCCTTGTACCTTTATTTATCTACTTTGTCTCACTTTATGTTTGCAGTGTATTGCACATCTCCTGACACTGCATTCTATGTAACTGTTATCTCTCTATGTTGTTGACCTCCCGGGTCGTGCCTGAAAATAGTCACTTTCGTGTCTAGCGCACCTACCCGGTTATCAAAAAATAAATAAATAAATATAAACTCAATATAAACTCATTAAATGGGTGTTATAATGCAATTGGTCTGATAATGCTAAATAATTGCAAAGGTTATGTCTGTGGTTCAATGGGAGCAGCAACAACATCACTCCCCCATCAGGCCTTAGAAGGCCACTCCTCCTGGATTGTTCCAGTATTTGTTTCTTCATTGTGGCTGGAGGCACTGCCTTCCTTAGCTCTGGTTTGGTTTCCTTCCACCTCCAGCTGCCTGTTCCCCTGTCATCTTCTCGTTCTGTGGTATTTTTATTCTCCTTTCCTTCCTTTCCCCTTGTAGGTCTGTTTATGGCTATTTTGATTTATCCCTCTGCCCCTCCACTCCCATTGCCAGTCCCCCGGCTTCTGCCAGGTGTCTTGGAATGCTGCGCTGCCCTGTGCTTTAGCCTCATTCACTCATTCCCTCCGTTTCCCCCCTGTTTGTTGCCTGTCTCTGTTCTCCCTTCCAGGTACCTCCTACTTCTGCTACTCCTCGGCTTTTGCCATCGTTTTTGGGCTTTCTGCTCTTCTTCCTGCCTCTTCTTCATCCTCCTTCGAGCCCCTGCTCTGCCCCAATTCCGCTTCTGGGTTGCTCAAACACTGTAGCTTATTTTGCTCAGCTGCAGTCGGAGCGTCATTCTGCTCAGTTCCTCCATTATACTGCTTGTCCTCCTCATATGTTTTTTGTGGGGGGGCCTGCCTCTCTCCATTCCCCATTCTGGCTGTACTATTTCCCTGGCTCCTGTTTGCACTGTTTTCTATCCCTGGGCCTGCTCTCGTCTCTTTGCTGTTTCTACCTGTCATTCTTCCTCCTTCATTCAGTCCTACAGGACTCATGACACTTGCCATCCTCTGCCTTCAGGTCTCCTTCTTCCTATTGGTGTGTACCTCCTTCCATATGTTTCCATTTACCCCACTTCTATTTTGGCCTTGCTCCGCTCAGGTTTCCTACTGCTCTTGTTAAGTTTGTGTGCTTTTTTGGACACTCAACTTTTACCTCGTTGACTTCAGTTGTCAGACACCTTCCATATCCGTACCTATATGGGGGTGACTGCTTGCTGTCATCTTATTGGTTAACTAATGACAGTGCTATGCATTCTGGCCATTTGCTTGCTTTTGATGACCTGTGCTATGATTTTACTGCTGAGGGCTGTGCTCTGTTCCTTCATCCTCATCTATTTATTTTTTCTCCTCTTACCTCTCCCTGCCTCCTCCTGCTTTTTCACCATTGATCCTACCTTCGGGGGTTTCCTGCCATACTCTTACTGTGCTTACCCACCTATAGTGGACGGAGCTTTGTTTTTTGCTGTACCACCTTCCACTGGAGTCGGTTCAAGTGTGTTCCTTGGACTCCATAGTCAGCCTTCATTTCTGCTCCCTTACTGATGGCATACCATTTCTTTTTCCCTGCTAGATCTTCCTCGTGCTTTCTTTTGGGGGGATGTCTCCCTGTCCTGCTATTACTATATATATTCGTATCCTCCCCTTACCCTAGTCCTACATTCTGGACCATTCGGCTCGTATATCCTGCACTCTATGTCAAACCTCCATTGTTATTGAACCTAATCCTTCCTATACCATACTTGCCTTCTTACCTACCCTTAATCATATCAGCTTTCAAGGCGTTCATCCATTATCATACATCATCCATCTCATGCCTCACATTACCCTTACCAGCCATCAAGGCTTCACTCCATTGCCATACAGTGTCCATTTCAGGTATCATCCTTCACTATATGGCCTTCCAGGCTTCATTTCATCATTGTACATTATCCATTTCATTCCTCACCTTAAACCGTTCAGGCCTTCAAGGCTTTCAATCCACCGTCATTTATCATTTATTCATTCTTGACCATTCTGTCTGCCCTAATCGGCTTTTCTACTCATTGTAGGCTGCGTTCTTCACCCAGCCATCCTCATCTCTTCTCTTCTCTTCTCTTCTCTTCTCTTCTCTTCTCTTCTCTTCTCTTCTCTTCTCTTCTCTTCTCTTCTCTTCTCTTCACATCCTTCGTTTTATAATTCGGTCCATGCTGACCTTCTAAGCTTCCCTCTGTCATTCAATCTCTTCTCTTCATGTTGATCCTCCACTTGTCCATTCTGACTTCATAGCACTTATCTCATCTACTCCTGGTACTTTATACCTCCCTCGTTGGCTGCAGGCTTTGCCTGGTCACTCTTGTTCCTACCTTCATCAAGTTCACTCCACTCCTGATTTGGATTCTTAATGGATCCGGTTGACACACACTCCCGTGGTTGCTACTGTGACCTGCCTCCTCTGAACCCTTGTTGGGGTTTCCTTCACTCAATCCGACCTCTCTGTAGGTCTACTTAGTCGCATTGCCTAATCAATCATACCCTTCATATGGTTCCTATGCTATAGCAATTCAGCCTGCTCTCCACTTGGAGACATGTCTTCTGTGTCCATTGCTCTGTGGCTCAGGGCTAGCCTGTAGCTGAAGGTCTCACTCTGTACCCACAAAATGTGCATCTAGAGCATGCAAAGCTTGGAGCGAGGTCCTTCTCACTGGCCCATAGTGAGAATGTCTTCACTCCATGTGGACTTTCAATCATCCCTCATTTTGGCAACACCTCTGGATGCAGAATTTATGACTTCAGGCTGTGAGAGGTGGGGTTCTCATCATTAGGCCACCTTTGGATGCCCAAGCTGGTTCAGAGGCACCCTCTGCACCATTCTCCATCTGACTGCCTCGGGTTCCCCTAGTCTTCTCTGCAGGCTCATGTCAGCTGAATGAGTGCCTCAGCATTTTGTTCTCTCTTCCTTTGCTTTTGGGCATCTAATTGCAGAGACATCACTCACAACCCTCAACAGCATTCCTGTTAGAAGGACGGAGTGAAAACCTCATCTAAATTGGAATATTTTCCTCTTCACTCAATATCGACTCTAAATTGTAGTAGTTGTGCCATCACTAACCAAAACATCCTTCAGCCTGGAGGGAAGGCAACCTAGGCCATGGATCCCCAGAGATTTCCAACTCAAAGGTTTTTTTTCCTGTTTTCCATGCCAATGGTCATAATATTAGACAGGGTTAGTGCTTTCATAGGTTACATAGACACTGTTGGCAGATAAGGGCCTACAGCCCACCCAGTCTGCACATCTGAGTTTGTAAATTCACTTTATGTTTTCCTAGAAGTCTGTTGCCTCTTGCCCCTGACCTCCAGAATTCCCTTATGTCTATCCCATGCATTCTTAAATCTCATGATTGTTTCAGCCTTCACTACTTTCTCTGGCAGGGTGTTCCACTTGTCCACCACCCCTCCTGTGAAGAAATTCTTCCTCATGTTTCCTCTGAATTGCCCTCCCTGCAACTTCATCCCATGCCCTCTAGTCCTGGAACATCTTTTTCACTGAAACAGAGTGTATTCCTACACTCTGTTCCTCCCTGTAAGATACTTGTATGACTTTAACATATCTCCTCTTTCCCTCCTCCCCTCCAGGGAGTATATATTCAAGTCCTTCAACCTGTCTTCATAGGACTTGTGATGCAATCCATGTACCATCTTTGTTGCCCTCCTCTGACCCTTCTCTACTCTGTCTATGTCCTTACATAGGTAAGGTCTTCAGAACTGTACACTGTACTTCAGGTGGGACCTCACTAGTGTCTTGTATAGTGGAATAATGACCTCCCTTTTCCTGCTGGTGATGCCCCTGCCTATGTATTCCAGCATCCTATTTGCTTTACCTGCTGTCTGGTTGCACTGTTTACCTACCTTAAGGTCATCAGTGATGATAACCCCAAGATCCTTTTCCTTCTTGGTTCATACTATATCTTCACCCCTCCAACTGATATGTTGTTCCAGGGTTTTTGTGCCCCATATGCATTATCTTGCACTTCTTTGCATTGAATTTCAACTACAAAACCCCTGAGCCATTCTTCAAGTTTTGCAGGTGCCTCCTCATTTTGTCTATACCCTCTGGCATGTCCACTCTGTTACAGAGCTTTGTGTCATCAGCAAACAGAAATTCTGCCTTCTAGGTCCTGTGCAATGTCACTGATGAAGACATTTGTCTGACAGGTCCCAGCATGATCCTATTGCCCACTGGTCACTCTTCCTCTGTGGAGTGACAGCTAGTTACCATCACCCTCTGTGACCTGCTGCCCAGTCAGTTACCTACCCACTGCACTACTGTCCTGCCCACACCCATATTCCCCAGTTTGTTTAATATCCTTCTGTGTGGCACAGTGTCAAAGTCCTTGCTGAAGTCCAGATAGGCCACATCCACTGCCCTCCCCTAATCCACCTCACTTGTCACTCAGTTGAAAACTTCAATGAGGATGGTCTGACATGACCTCCCCCAGGTGTAACTATGCTGCCTTGGGTCCTGTAGTCCATTGGCAACAAGATGTTCCACCAATCTCTCCTTCAGTAGTGCTTCCATGATCTTCCCCACTGCTGAGTGTTACTGACAGGTCTGCAGTTCTCTGCTTCCTCTTTGTTCCTGCTTTTGTATAACAGGACTTCATCTGCTGTCCTCCAGTCTTTGAGTACCTCCCATTTCCAGTGATCAGCCAAACAGGATTGCCAGTGGTTCAGCCACCACCTCTCATAATTCTGTTAGGACACTGGGGTGCACCCCATCTGGCCCCATTGCTTTATCAACTCTTATTCTTTCCAGTTCCTTCAGGACCCTTTCTTGTGTACAGGGCAGGGTTGACATGGTTCCAACTGTTCTCCCTCTGGTCAGAATTCACAGCAGCAATTGCTGTCTTCTGGTACTGAAGAATAGTAACACAGCTCCTTGACACTTTGGCAAGCCCTCAAGAAAAAACTTGGCTAAGTACTGTGCATGACAGATAAGGGAATTCAAGGATATGAATGAAAAGTCAGCGGAGGGAAACAGAGAGAGATTGCAACTGCAGCCACAGAGAACCAATTGGCAGCTGAGCTAAGTTATGTTATTAAATTAAATCTGAGTTTGCGGCTGCAGTCAGGCTGAAAAATTACAATACAGTACTGTTTTTTTTTAAACCAGGAGAGACACACTAAGCTGAAGCTTGTTTATGGGTGCAACCTGAGAGCACAAGGAAGTTAAGTGACTTGCTCAGGGTCACACAGTATGCAAGTGGGGGCTGTAGGATTCAAACCCAGATCTTTAAGTTTGCAGCTCAGAGCCTTAAACCACTGCACTATACTGCTTCCTAAAACCTCTGGCAGCCAGCGGTGGGATATCAACCCATGCCATCAAAATGGCTGAAGCCTAAATCCAGCACCTTAGACCACTCAGCCACATTACTGCACTTAGTTGTGCTTTGCTGTGGCTTGGAGGAAGTAATTTTAATTCAAAAGCAGTCATATCAGTGGTACACTGAACCGTGGAGGTAAAAAATTCCAATTATCCGGACTCCCGTTTATCTCAAACTTATTACCAGGTAACTTACTTTTGTCAATTTATTCTTAGACATAACTGTCCTGTTCAATTTTGTTACACTTATTCCCTTTCTATGTACAGTAAAATCCTGATTATTTGAACCACAGGGGCTTATGGCAGGGTCCCCTCTGCTGTAACCTGTGCCCTCCTATGCACCACTGTGGGCAGCACTACATTCCTTTGTGAATGGCACGTAGTGTTGGCATGCCACCCGTCCACCCCAACACATTACTGTCTGCGTGTCTGGGGGGGATTGGGTGTCTACAGGTTGTACATCCATTTTGTGCTTCTGTGTAGGGGGTGCAATGGATGTGGGGTGGTTATGTGCCATGGATCTGTGGTGAGTAGCCACTCCGCACATTCGTGCATATCGGTCAATATGCATAATGTAAAGTAGATTGTTTGCA
This sequence comes from Neoceratodus forsteri, assembly GCA_016271365.2. NCBI lineage: Eukaryota > Metazoa > Chordata > Ceratodontiformes > Ceratodontidae > Neoceratodus > Neoceratodus forsteri. The sequence continues at coordinate 1,150,228,601 of CM057458.1, read as the reverse complement.
AGTCTGCAATTTCACCAAAACATCTAAGACATGAAGCTTACTGGATATGGATATGGATCAACCACTCCCTAATAGACTGAGCCCCCTCCTCCCACCTCCATTGCATCACAGATGCTGGCACCCTTTCAAATGCTTTCACTGACCATTGAATGGGTTACTTTGTCTGCAAGAGCCATTATACAACGCCTTCCCATAAGCTTATCTGAAACACAGGAACATAGATTTTCATGGCAGATAAGGACTGCTTGTCCCATCCTGTCTGCTCATTTCTCCCTGCCTACACTATTACCATACACCATGCCAGATGTACAGTTCTTTCTCCCTCCCTCTCCCTTTCAACCATGATTCCCTTGTGCCTATCCCTTGCATTCATGAACCACCCCACCATTTTCTCCCCACCATCTCCACTGGAAGACTGTTCCAGGAATCCACCACTCTTTCTGTGAAGAAGTACTTCACCACATCTCTCCTGAATCTATCCATCACCAGCTTCATAGTATGTCCCCCTGATCTTGAGCACCTTTTCTTCTGAAAAATGCTCTCCTCGTGTACCTTATTTGCCCCATGAGGTATTTAAAGTTCTCTATTATATTCCCCTCTCTCTCCTCTGTTCCGGAGTGTAGATATTGAGGTCTTGTAGTCTCTGCTTGTTGGGCTGTTGGTGCAGAGTCTTCACTATTTTAGTTGTTCTCTCCTGGACTGCCTTCACTCTGTCTATGTCCTCCAGGAGATGTGGTCTTCAGAACTGGACACAGCACTCTAGGTGGGGTCTTTCCAGTGATCTATATAGGGGCTGCACCATCTCCCTCTTTCTGCTGGTGACAACCCTCCCTGTGCACTCCAGCATCCCACTCACCTTCCCTACTGCCTTGTTACACTGTATTGCTACCTTTTGGTCACCCCAGATCTCTTTCCTGCCTGGTGGTCATCAATACAAGTCCACCTATTTTATACTCTGCCCCTGAGTTTCTGTGCCCTAAGTGCATTATTGTGCACTCTGGTCTAGGTTATTTATGTCTCTTAACCTGTCCTCCCTTACATGATGACCTTTATGATACTGACTGGTCCAGTTTCCATTATCTTCCAATACAGATGATGCCCTGTCCTTTTTCCAATCCAAATTCATTGTAGCCTAGGACAAAAATATGTCTCTCAGGAGGTCTCATGTCTATAGGTACCAACTTCCGAGATTTCAGCAGAATGTATCAACACTGTCTGGCATCTCTCTATATGATTTATTATATATGTGTTTGTAATTTCTGACCAGGAAAGGCACATTAAACTGTAACAGCTTATTTCCAGGTGCATCCTGGAGACTGGGTAGAACAGACCTGTTATTATTGATGGGGAATGTTGACCACAACACAGGGGAACCACCAACTCTTCATTGATAATTGTCATGGGATCTTTTACTTCCACCTAGACAGTGACCAGAGATGGACAAAAGGGACCTGGGTTTAACATTTCATCCAAAAGATGGATCTAACTCCCTAGAGGCTTTTATGTGATAATGGTGAGTTTTTTACAGTGCTGACCACTAGTACCAAAACAAGCAGAGCCAGACGTCAAAAGGGTGACCAGAATTATGCCAGTGATGGTTGCTTACACTGTCTATTGCAGCAATAAAAAAACAAAAGTTTATGTGGGATCCATGCCCCCCCACACCCCATAACTTAATTATAATCAACTCCAGTGGGGGGTTGAGGGGATGGGATGAGTGGACACAGGGGAAAGAAGAAAGTCTAAAAAAAAAAAACTTCAACCCTAGACAGACCCAAACACAGGTCCACCAGCTTCAGGGGCACTGAATGATGCCACTATACCAAACTGCCAGCTCCAAACTGCTTGGCCAAACACAGCCCCATATCCTGCTGCAGCAGGTTTAGCTCACTGCTACACTTGCTATACATGACTCCTCGCTACATTTCCTGACTTGCTATACCTACGGGCGATCAAATTGAGTTGCTCAAATTGAGTGGCTCAATTTCACTTGCCCACATCACATGCTACCCCCCCAGAGGAGTTGCCAAAATATAAGTAACCCATCAATACTAGTAAGAAGAGCAACAGGGAGGTCAAAGTAAACTATAATTACACTTGAATGCAAGTTTGATGTTTACAGTTGTTGAATATGTACACATTTCTCTTCAGTCCCAACTCATTTCCTTTTCTAGGCTGATTATTTCTTTTGGGTGTATGCATGGCAAATTTCAGTTGTATGCAACTGTTTTGCCTCTTTTGCTAGTATTCAGACCTGACTGAGGGGGCAGTCGCTTTGATGCAGAGTAAAAGTAGGTACTACATGGTGTAGTGGGTGTTGCTTAAAAACTTGAGGAGTCTCTTACACTTGTTATACTGCCGATCCAACAATCAAGAAAACCAACAGAGTGTTGCTCTCAAGTGAGCACAAAGTACAACTGCTTGATCAGTATTCCTTGCCTGGAACTGGAATACAGTAAGACAGTTAATTACTGAACTGCTAAATGTGCCTTCCTCCAGGCTTTTAAAATGTATACTTCATTTCTGGATATATGCAGTTTCAGATGTATGCACACATAATGATGCCTCCAACAGTGTGACTGCAAGAGTAATTGACTGTACTTCTCTTCCTAGCTTCAGAAAACTGTTAGCCCCTGATATGTCTGGAAGGTCATGCACTCCCTCTTTGATCCTCCAGTCCAGTTTATATCATTCCAATCTTCAAAGTGACTACTTCCATTATCACTAATCTTCTTGATGGAGCCACTGCTTTCAATGATTCAGTCTCTTCTGTGTTCTTTCTCTCCTCGCCCTCCAATCCATCCCCTCCTCCTCTCCTAACTCCTCCTTCTTTCATTCCCCTTATATCTCTCTTGCATCTTTCATGTCACTGAGTTTTCTGTAGTTAAACATTTTATTTAACATACCCAACAGCATACAATGAAGTATAGGTAACCATCTTAGTGGCTCAGCTAGGTTGCACACTCAGCCTCTGAGGCCAGGATATCAAAAGGTTGTGGGTTCTAGCCCACACCAGGCACTTGGGGTAGATCCCAATACTGACACTGGAGTGCATCATGAGGGGAAGCTGTACATCTGAGGTGCTGTCTTTGGTGAGACATTAAACCTCGTCCTGTCTGCCTGTTCAGGTGGATGTTAAAGATCCCATGGCATGTCTCAAAAAGAGTAGGGGAATTTCTTATTTAAACATGATACAGAAATAAAAGAAGAGAGGTAAACTCAATCAATGCAGAAATTAATCATCAATTCAAATATCAACAAAGGAATGGAGAGGGAAGGAAAAAAAAAGATGTGGAAATTTCCAAAGTAATTTCAAATCTGAAAAATAAAATGGAGAAAATGAGAGAAAAACAAAGGAAAGGGAAAATCAAGTAAGAAGGGACAGGAGGGGATAGGTAAACTACGGTACAGGAAATAATGATATGAATCTATTAATGGCAGTTTATTAAACATCCTTATTTCAATGCTATAGAACAAAGCACTGTTAATAAACATAGTTTTCCAAAATGTAATGGTTAATAATATATGGTCCATACCTTTAAGGTGGGTGATATATCCAAACAAAATGTGCCCACAATGTGGCTAAATTCCCTTGCACTTTACCCCAGAGGTCTTGTAAGAAACTTCTTTCAAAACTGAGTCCTCAAGATAGATAATTGATAAGTAAGTCATCTTGAGTTGTTACAACACCAATTTACATCTGGCTTGCCATACTAGAATTTCAGGCATGCCAGAAAAACTCTTAATGTACTTTTATTATACTTCCATAATAATGGTGGAAAGTCATCTAGAAATAGACATTTACAGGTCAACCTTTCTAACCAAGGAAGGTTTCCATTTATTAGCTGCATATCTCCAAAATCCCTATCTAAATTCACATTTTAGATAAAAATGTTCCATAGATTCGATTGCTTCACCACAGTCTGGAAATGGGAATGATCGTTCTTCATTTGCTTTGTGCTTATGGTTTCCTCAGACATTTAGCCTTCCATAAGCACACAGACAAACTATATACCACATTCTAGCAGGGATGCATTGCTCCAACAGTTGGTCAATTACTAATTGTCTTTTTCCTACTGAACAATATTTAAAATCGAGTTCTGTTATCTTAGTTGTTTCCATTATTGTTTAGTATCAGTGTTTCCTATGTAAATTTAAAATTTGTTGTTTTTCAATATTCCAATTTATAACTTTTTGTATGGGGGTTTTAGGAATTCTGGAGAGTAATAACCTTGTAATTGTTGGCTGATTAATATCCAACCTTAACAGTAAAGTTTACATAAAGAGATTTAACCAAATATTTCCACAAGTATTGGTGTCTTATAAAAATAATTTCAGGAATGGCACCAGAATACCATGTGGAAGAATACTAGTGGGTGTAGCATATTAACTCCCTTTATTCTGTGACAGATACAAGAATTCATTTTTATTGGGTTAAGGTGACTGCCCCAAAACGTCTGAATAAAATGCTATATAAGGTGGTTTCTGATGGGTAGGTAACAGGAACATGTAAGTAACATAAAGAAAGATAGGTCTAAAATTTTTTAATAATCCATATTCTTTTTAGGTTTGAGAAGGGACCGTTTTTCTATTTTTGTACTTTCACTATACACGTCTCCAATCTGTCGGTCCAATTCAGAAAAGCCATGTCTCCTGTACCATATTTGATCCCTGAGATGTTTATAAGGCCAGGAACAATCATTATACCTCCTATACAGTATCTTGCACTGGTGTCAAAGTGTCTAATAGGGTCATACCTTTGCTTTTGTTTAAATTAAAGCTGCTCTGAGATATAGAAGTTATCAAAGATTTCAAAAGTATTTCCCCGGTATGAATATTTTTTATAAAAATGCAGATGTCATCTGCACAAATGAAAGTTTTTAGCATTCCTAACTTATTAGGCCAAAGAAACCATATTTTTCCTGGATGTTCTTCAATTTTCTGAATTACTGGGTCCAGAGAAAACACATAGAGTAAGGGGCTTAATGGGCACCCTAGTCATAGCCCAACAGCTGTCTTTGCATCTTCTCCTACTATTCCCTTATTATATGTGCAGATATTTGCTTGTCTATAAAATTGTGCTATCCAATGTACTAAATGTCCTGGAATCCCATAATAATATAACTCAGACCATAAATATTCATGCTGAACTTTATCGTAAGCTTTGCTTGGTTGAGTGATAGCAAAAACTCCTTGATTGAATATGTCTTTGCATAAGTCAATACATCCTGCAATATACCTAAATTCTGCTATATATTCCTTCAATGTATGAAGCACATCTAGGCCAGATATATAATTGATAGTGCCATCTGTAATAATGTATTATTTAGAATTTTTGTCAAAATCTTATAGTCCAAATTCTATAGATATATTGGTCTACAATTATCCAGGGATTTCCTCTCTCCTGGTTTAAATAAGTATATTACCAGTTCTTTGATGAAAGAAATTGGGATTGTGTATTTATTTTAGTCTTTGGTAACCTGGTAAGGCCCACTAGGCACAAGTGCCTGTTTTCAAGAGTGACCTGGGAGCACTGGGCAGTTAAGTGATATGACTCAGAAGTCACACAGTATGTAAGTGGAGGTTGTGAGAATCAAACCCAGGTCTGGTCTTGTTGGATGTACAAGCTACATCCTTACTCTAACCTCTAGAGCTATATGGCCAAGCACATATTATGTTTTGTGATAGAAGAACATTAAACATTTCTGCTAGCAGTGTAGCCAACATTTCTGTAAATGTTTTTAAAAATCAAAAGACATGCCATTCCATCCCAGGGAGGCCCTAACTTCAAAGATTTAATAACAATGAAAACTTCTGCTTCAGAAATGGGAGCTTGCAGGTTATGTTCTCTTCTTCTGGGACAATCGGACGTTTTGCTGAAAACCAACTTTCTGGGCAGGGTAGCTGCTCAGATGTGGCAGTAAATCTGGATAGCAGAATTGTCTATTATATATGATATACCTCTAGAGTCAGAAACTATATGTCCTACCTCCAGTGTTGGATAAGTTACTTTTTCTATTACTTTCTATTATGTTTAGAAACTTGTTCCAGGAAGCTCTGTGCAGTCTCTAGCAAGGATGGAGAAGTACTAGGGAAAGTAATATACCTTAAAACTATAGTTACTTATTTCTTTTTATACAAAAATAATAAATAACTATAACAGATTACGTTTTTTGAAAGTAGTAGGCAGGGCCGAGTTTACTGTGGCAAAGTGGACCCACATTCTGCGGCACAACCTTATACTTTCTGTGGCAGAACAGCTACTGATTCTGTGGCCATTCTGCGGCAGATAAATTGTGGTTAAACAGCAAACCTTCAAGGGGATTAAGTCTTAGTTTAACCTTTGACTGTCTTCATGCAACCACTCCACTACACTGAAAGTGGAACAGCAGGCCATTTAATAGTATGTAGTCATCTTATCACAAATATTAAACTGCAATAACCCAAACCTGGTGTTCTCTTTTAATAACTTTTCCCTTCCACCCCAAATTTGAAGGCTCATCTGTTTTTCTGGACACTGGTGGCTTTTGCTGTTCCCCTAGGTTATAATAGGATGAGGACAGAAACACTGTGCTAAAACTACACAGAAGGCAAAACGTGCTTGGATTTCTTCTGGTTTATATTTACAGTTAGCAGAAATAGAGACTCCAACTTGAAAACCATTTTATTTATTTTTTTCTGATTTTGATCAACATTCTTTTAGATTATAGTGTTTTAAAACTAGAAATACCCCAGCTGTCTTGCAACAGACATGCTGAGTGCAGTGTGAAAATCTGTGTGTTGGGGGGGGCGGAATTGTCTTCCTATAATAGTGATGGAGGGTGTAACTTGCAGTGTCTGTATGATTTGTTGACTCCTGATTTTCTTTTGGGGAACACACTAAAAAATGCAAGCAAGTCATTCTTATTAAGCTAGAGTCACCTTGGTTAGCATGTTCTCTTCTCCTGGCAACTCAGGGGGTTGTGGTGTTTCCAGTGAGTGAACCTCATTTCACTTATGTATAGCAGCAATCAGTACAACTCTCCATTCTGATATTTTTCCCTATCTGCTTGCTCCAGTTCTAGTTTACCCTGGTCCCCAACTGTACTGCAGCTGGGCAACTTGACCCTCCTTAACAACTGAGCTTGATGCCACCACTTAGACTGTAGGTTCAGATCTGCAGTGAAATTACTCTCACACTTGCAGGTACAGATCTGCACAGCCTCAAATCAAAACTGTGATTGATGTCCATCAGTGGGACTGAGTCCTCTCCCAGTCTGCAGCTAGCCACATGTTTCTGCAATCAGCTCCTCCTCCAATACCTGCCACCACACCAAGATCGATTCCACCTCCATGGGCACCACTGAATCTTCTCACTTCTTGACTACTGCCCGCCTACCAGTTCATCCTTCCAAATTAATCTTCCAGGTATTCAGCATGCACTGTCAGCAGTCTCACAATGAAAAGTTAACATGGCTGAGCTTGCCGCACCTATACAACAGCAAATCATAACTGCTATGGCCCTAATCATGCTCTGCTACTTTTGCGTGAGTCTCCTCTCCATAAGACTGGCTGGGCGGAGTTATGTAACAAGATCCAGCATGAGTCAAGATGCCATGTGGCCACTAGCTTTTCAGCTTTGTAATGGGTGGCATCAGTTTGTTGCCTCTTCTAATGAGTATGCATGACATGGCATACTTAACATATCAGTAACTATGCCCTTTCCTTGTGTCACCGTATAGCATAGTTAGCATTTCTGCGGCCATATGGCTGGTTTTCCTGGTTTCTGCGGCCAGTACTGATTTCTGCAGTCAGCCCTGATTTCTGTGGCCACTGCTGCAACCGCAGAATCACAGGAAACCCTGGTAATAGGTTAGTTACTAGTTACTTTCAGATAAATGTAAACAGTTACAGTTACGTATTTCTTTTGTATAAAAAGACATAAGTAATTGTAACTGTAAGGTTTATTACTTTTTCCAGGTCTTCTTCATTCTCACTAGTGACTACACTGAGCTTTCTGGAACAAGTTTCCAAAAGTAATAGAAGAAGTAACTTACCCAACACTGCCTGCCTCATTAAATAAAGCTGATGCCTGGGATGTATCTACCTTTTCTTTACAAGCCAAACACGGGTCCCCACCTGGTGCCTTTTGTGTCCCCTACTGCAGCTCTGCTTCTAGGGTCATTGCTCGATTGTTTTGGTATAATTTCATTTGTGACTGAAGTATTCATATTTGATGTGCCACCTCTTTGTGTTCTGCATGCATTCTTCCCATATGTTGAGAATAATATTTTAATCTCACTCTTTGTATCTTCCCACCAACCATAAATGGAGTCATATAGGCATTTAACTGAATCTCTGGCAATAAATAATGTTTCCATTTTCTGTAATAGAACAGGGTTTTGTAAAGTCTCAGTGTTTAACCAGGTTTAAAGTAGGCCAGAAATCCTTCTCCTTCTGTGGTTCTAAGTAGCTCAATGACCTCCTCACAGACCTAATGGAGTACAGAAAGGTCAATGAATTCACCGGCCTGGTGGTGCTGAGGGTTGAGGCACTGGACACCACACCTCGTGCCATACTGGTGACCCAGGTTTGGGAGCAGACCTGGATTATCGGGGGTCGGCAGGGGAGGAAAGGATTAAGCACGCAGTGGACCGCTATCCTTTCCTGGGAGGGAGGGAGAGGGATGCTGATCTAACTGTCTGGCTACTCCCGTGAGACAGGGGTTCTGCCGCACTTGGGATCCACACAAGAGGGACTGGCCTGACGGCCTCCTGCAGGCTTGTGCAGGAGCAGGCACATGCTGCGCTGGAGTGCATTGCACTGCCAAGCCAATGGGGGACTGAAAACGTGGAAAATCCCTGGCACCTGATAGGCGATGACGGGACCAGTGGTCAGCCCCCACACCCAAAGATGGGCCTTCTAGCTTTGTCTCCGGCACTTCCTCCAAATCCCTGGTCATTCAACTGGATTATAGATAGAGCACTAGGAGGTGTTGGTGGCCCCACCCCAGGGGACTCAGAGTTGGGGGATCAGGTGACTGCTTGATGTGGAGGTGGATGGGCCCATGTTGGAATGGAGTCTGGAGGCTTCAGGTGGGTGGGAACAGGCTGAACTGAGTGTCCGAGCTGGAGAGAGTTCTAGTAAGCTGGTGCTGAGGGTGAATAAAAAAAGTTAAAAAAAAAAGAAAGGTTAGTCAATTTAAATCTGATCTCTACTCCCACCTAACCCCTACAAATGTCTGTAGTTGTGTAAATTAAATACCTAACCTTAACACAGCACACGCTGATGTCTAAGCACTTGGCCTCTCTTAAACAAATCTTGACACACCTACGCAATTGTCTTCCTCCCCCTCTTCTCCCACCCTCATGTCACTTAACCCCTCCTCTCCCCTGCCTTTAACACCCCCCCACTACTCACTTTTCCTCCCCTTCCCCCTTTCTTGCCACCCCTCACCACCCTAACACACCAGTCTACTCCCTTTCTCTCATTCCCCACACCCTCTCCCACATGCCTAATCCCCAGTTCTCCCCCTCACACACTGCCTACACTACCATCCACCCCCACCCCTACCACCACCCACTTGACAAAGCTTGTTCTGGCTGCATTAGTGAACATGACAGGTATTCCTGATCCTGTTGTGCTACATTGCACTTAACATCTAAATGGAACTTGCACATGAAGTGTTTACTGCTGATGCATATTACAGTGCATTGTTGAACTGTCTTACTGTTGAATTCTAAATGTAGTGCACATATCCTTGCTAGTCTAATCCTTGGAAATGTTGTGGACTAGCCACTAGGCTCAAATCTACCTTGATAACTTACAAAATGTCTCCAAACTAATGTAACTACAATGTAACCAATGTTCTTTGTTATGTTCATGTAATCCCAAACTTAAATAAATAAACAAAATTAACCATCATCTCTGAACAAATAGATTTATTTATTTATTTAAGAGATTTACCAGGAAGGCATGTTAAGCAGAGTACTGCTCGATTCCAGATGTGCCCTGGGGGTAGGGGGTTACACTGGTAAGGAATATTACAGCAGAAAAAAACAAGAACATACATAGACAGTTTACAGGCAATAGGTGAGACAGTTCTAGTACAGTTGCATAGATACTTAATCACTTCATCTAGAATGTATTACCAGACATGCGTAAGGAGCAGAACTACAAGTTAGAATCAGAACAAGTTGCTGCACAACTGGGGGGGATTATGGAGTAGAGGGGGAGGACTAAGGAGGGGGTTACAGTTGCAGTTGGTAGCGAAGTGCAGTTTGAGAAGAGCATTCAGTTGAGGAGTATTTGTGGAATGTCTAATATCGGCTGTCAGGGAGTTCCATAATTTGGGCAACCTGAAGCTGAAAGCAGTCTAGCCTGGCCGGGTGGATCTGTGGGGGATATGTAGGAGCCTAGCGTCAATATTTTGAAGAACATAAGTAGGAGGAGAGAGGGTGGCTAAGGAGGAAGACAGGTAGGAAGGGAGGGTATGTGACCAGAATTTGGCGGAGGTTTTAGTGCAGTGGAGCAGTCTTCTGTTATGAAGAGACGGGAGGTCCAAGGATTGGTAGAGGACACAGTGGTGGGTATTGGGAGGGCAGTTTAACGAGAAATGGCAAAAAGAGTTAAAAAGGGGATCTAGCCTAGCTAGGGAAGATTGGGGGGAAGGTTGAAAAGCTATTTGTAATTGCAATAACAAGTGATCTGAAAACTCTACAGGGGTAGTACTAGCTACCTTGGCATCTAAGCTGGGTGTTAAGAAGAGGTAATCTATTCGAATCTGGAGGGTCCCCCGGGTATAAGTGGCTCCACCTCGGGGGTGTAGTTTGCAGAATCCATCAATTATACCAGCGGTCTGTATTATCTGTTTCAGAGCGATTGCATCACAATATATCCTTTTGCCACAGTTATGTTTAACTGAAAAGTCCAGGGAACAATTAAAATCTCCTCCTAGAAAAAAAACATGTGAAGTAGCCAAGAATAGTGGGCTGTATGGTCTGTTTTTACTTGGGGTGTAAATATTAATGATCTGAAATTTCTGGTCTTTATAAATAAAAGCTCTTCCTGGTAATATATATTGCTTTTCACTCCATTGCTTCTCTGTTTTATATTACCTTTGGAAATGTGTTGTTGATTGTTGTATATTTACTTTTCTATAATACTGCATGGCAATGTGCTTTCGATTACTGTACTCCCATGTTTCCCTTCCCCCAGGATGCTCTGTGAGATGAACAATTTTATATTGTTCAGTGTGCCTTTCCTGGTGAAACTTTTCAATAAAATAAATATATCTATCAGATGTGTTATACTGAAATTTGAACCATAAAATAAAATTCCTAATCCATCTGCTTTATCCTGTCCAAATGATCAGAAAGACGGGCCCCACTACCAGGTTTTGTTTAATGGTTTGTAGGTTAGCTATAGAGGTGGCCCATGTTTCTTGAAATAATTATTATGTCAAATTTTTCTTGTTGCACTAAAGAGTAAATGGCAATATATTTTTTCTTATTTTTTATACTATGGGTGTTTATGGAGGAGATTTTAATTTGCTCTATAAAAAAATTTTAAGGCAACATTACAAAGCCAAATATTAACATTCAAGTAACCCCCCTTTCCCTTTCCATCTATCGGGTGCCCTCTTCCTTTTCTTCTTCTTCTGATCAGGGGATACCACCTGTTTTTGTGAGAGAGATGTCCCTGATGCCTCTGAGTCCATATAGTCCCATTCTGAGTCACCCCAACTTCTTGCAGTTTGGAATGCTTCAAATGTGTTGTTTAACAGGACAGGGTTTCTATGACTTTAGATGTTGTTTGTTTAGAAATCCTCATGCTTCTGCATGGAAGTAAAGGTTGTTCTGGTGGTGGGGGGGTCATGTCCATACTTTCTGTAAGTGAGACAGAAATTTCTGGTGAAGCACCAGGGTCATTTCCCCCTGGTTGTTGTGGAGTTGTTACCACAGTTGTAACCTGTTCCCTTGGGGGTGGGGGTTGATTTGATTTTTTCTCAGAGCTTATTGTTTGGACAGGGGTACCATGTTAGCAATGTTGTTTTCCATTGGTGGCTCTGTCGGAGGGGCTGGTGCTGGAGCATCTTTATTCATCTCTGGGGTATCAGGGGTTTTGGAGACCTTCTGCACCTGTCTTGGATTTGGGATTGGAGCAACAGTTTTCCTCAGTGGGGGTTGGGGCACTAAAGGCCTGTCTTGAGGTCTGATAACCGTGCTCACTCTCTGAGTCATGTGGATCAAGTCTTTGTGATTTATGGGAGCATCTCGATTGGCTGCAGCCCATGGACAGTCTCTGAACATATGTCCTTTGTTCTCACACATGTTGCAAGTGTTCCAATCTGTGCAGGCCAAATTTATGTGGCCTAAGCCCCCACAAAGTCCACATCTTAATTTATCACATGCGCTGGACAAATGTGACCAATCTCCACATTTGTAGCAGGACTTTGGCTGAGCTGAGTGAAAACACACCTCTCTTTCCCTGCCCAAAAAGAAACTATTGGGGATATGATTAATCCCATGCGGACCCATCCTTAAGCACACTTTAAATCTCCAGCCCCCAGTCCAAAAGCATTCTGAATCAATTATTGCATCTGGAAGTTCAAAAAGCATCACATTTATTACTAAGCCAGTAATACATGTTGTTAATGTTTACATTTTTGTTCTGGAACATGATGGTCACAGTTTTGTCAGGGGTCTTGTCAAAGGGATGGAAGTAAAAGGTAACCAAGCAGGAGTTTGTTTTAGCTTTTCATACAGATTCCAAAATCACTCAAGTCCTGCTATAGCCACAAAACTGACATCAAAGGGCCTGATTACAAGATGCATGGTGCAACTGGTGGGCATATGCGAGTTGCACCATGTGGCACTATGCCGAGGACCCTGTGCCCTATTCTAAGACAGGCAGGGTCCCCAGCACCTATGCCCACAACTTGTAGCAGCCACAGGCTAGCACCAAGGAAATGGTGCACTGGACTAGGGTGCAGCAAGTCCCGACACCCAATCTACTGCCCCTTGGAGCCCCCACTCTGAAATGCATCAGCAAGCACCTGGTGCATTAGAGGGGCTGGCCAGTTGGCACAGGTGATTAGGAGGACATGATGCAAAATGGATCCGGGGTCCCCGAAGTTCAGGGGTGAGGGCATGACAGAGAAGGGGGCACGAGGGGCACAGCCATGTAGCTTCCATGGTGCTGCGGGGAGGCATCTGTTGCTGTGCCAGGATGGATGCCTCTTAGACCACCTCCTAGCTGGTCTAACCCCCAACTGCCATACGGGTCATGGAATGGCGTAAGTGGAGTGACGGCAGCTACCTTCAGAGTAGGGTGCAGTGGCTGCTGTAACCACTCTTGCACCATGCCACAGTGGGTTGCTGGCATAGTGGGTGGTGTAGCTCACCTTTGGTGCAACCCACATCATGGCATGGCGCAAGTTGTCTCTTAGAATCGTGACTTGTGTTAAGGCTGGCCAAGGTGCGATTTGTGCCATCGGGTGTGGCGTAAATAGGCTTGCACCAGGTGTAACCCAACTTGGAATCAGGCTCAAAATGTTCTTCCCCAGAGATATGGATCAGAGCAAAAACCTCAGATGAAATAAAGTTCAGGGAGTCTTTTAGCAATATTTTACCCACATATGCCCTGTCCGGTTTCTCCCGTAGACCTCCCATGTAGCATATTCATCTGCATTCCTATGAGGTAGGATATCTGGTTTGCCAAAATAAATCAGCAAACTGTCTCCCTTTAGGGGGAAGGGAATCACCTTCTAAATGCTCTGAGTCCTCCTGTTCTAGCTCAATGTTTTGTCTCTCTTCTTCAGTCGGGTAGGTAGATTTTGTATCATTAGGCTTGTGGCTTTAACAGGGGGTTAATGCTGTGATGGTGGAACCTCATGTACAACTCCCTCTGACCCGGTCTCATCCATCCCTTTTGGGGACCTCAAAGTACTTACAGGCTGTTCTGATCTACTAGGCTCTGGCACTCCTGTTAGACCTCCAGTTTTCCCCTTCAGTCCCTCTTTAGGTCTTGTATCACTTTTCCCTGGAGCCCATCCATACTGTCGTGATTGTTCCTCTGCCAACCATGACAGGTCGAGTAACCACTCTCCTGTTTCAGTCTGCATCCAGCTGGCACCATGCAACACTCTTTCTGGTACCCACCCTTCAATGTTTGCTGCTGTGGAAGGCAGAAGGAAAGCCTCCTTGATTCTTTTCACCACCATCAGTGGTTCTGCATCAGTGACATCCAGTCTCGCTTTCAACTGGTCATCTGGTGGCGCTACCACATCCTGCTCCGTAGTTCTTCACAAACTTCATTTTCAGGCCATTTTCCTGCATGCATGGAGCTCATGCCTGGATTGCAAACTTCTTCCAACTCCACCAGCTCATCGGAGCCATCCGACATGGAGTCAGTGAATGAATAGTGTTCCTAAAATTGCTCCAAACTGCTTGTCTATGGCCATATCTTCCGGATTTTCCTCAGGTATTACTCCACAGCCCTCACTCTCTGTTGTAGGTGAAGCAGGGCTAGAGGTGGAGAGTAAACCTCTACCCTGCTGATGTCCATCTTCTGCCTCCATAGGGTTGTCCACCATCTTGGAAGAGAGCCAACAGCACCCCCTCACCAAGAGTAGGGGAATTTTTATTGAAAGATGGAATTCATTTCATAAACAGAACACAGATTGAAACCATATAATACACATTATTACATTAATACATTCAATCAGATATTAAAGTCTGTCAATTCCTTAGTTCCGTTAATTCAATCTTAAAGAAAAATCACTTGTATTATCAATCAAGTTCTAACCAAGCATTACAATTGATCCAGAGATGCTTTACTTTTTCTTCTGAATATCACAGTATGTCATTCTGTTGTACTTTTTCCAGTGTTTTACAAATATTAGTCAGTATTTCAACATAGGGGACCACCTTTTGATGTACTACCCACATACATCTTGCTTGCCAGATATAGTATCTTACCACTGCGAAAATAATATAGATTGTATCTGCATGGTATTTACCCAAGGACCACAGGAGTCCATGCATTAAAACAGTGTGTGAGAGTGACAAAAATGGGGTTCCCTCCATTGTGTAGCCAAATAGACCCAAAAGGAGTTAGCATACTGACAGTGAAGAAACAAATGTTGTTGTGTTTCCAATACTTGAATGCATGAATCCCTTGGACAGTATCTTTCTGAAAGTTGTTTGTGCTTATTGTTACCTCACATACTTAATCTCCCATAGTTCCCTAACCAAATGCAATCCCAAACAAAGGCAGGCAATCTAGGTTAGAAAGCTGCCTAAGTACATATTGCAGCTGGTCATCTGGGCATAATGGAAGATTTTTCTCTGCCTGGCAGTATGCTTGTATTATCTCCTTATAAATAACTTTCCTATTTATGGTCTGAAACTGGGAGGGAGTTAGCTGCCACTTTGTAGCATTCTTTATATTATCCATGCAATATGTTGGGACAACATTGAGTCTTACTAGCATTCTCCGTTTCTTTACTTCCCCTGTCTGAAGGCATGGCTTGAGATATTTACTCACTAGTGGTTTCCATAGTTTTTCACCTGGTTTTAAAGCATTCCCTAAGTTATTACAGGAAAATATATTAAAAGGGAATGCTATAGGGTGCACCATGTTAAGAACCCCCTCTACTATTGAGTGGTATATTCTGTTTTTATTGGATTTAACCGTGAATCCCAAAAAGCCTGAAATAATATGCTATAAAGCCTTGTCCACACACTGGGGTTGAATGTGACTAAGGTACAGGAAGATTGGGACCAACAGAGTTTTTAATACAACTCTTTTCTGTTTAGATAGTTGCTGCCCCTTCTATCCTGCCACCAGCCTGTCTGCGTGCACCATGTTTACCTCCCAGTGACCCAATGCTATGTCTCCTGGGCTGAAGACCACTCCTAATATTTTAATAGGCTCCCTAGAAACAAAAATACCTGCAAGATTGCCCTAAATGGGAAGTGAAACATTGCCCAAAGATACCCCCCCTACTCTTCTGTAGATTTCATTTTGACCCTGAGGTACTAGAAAAGGCAGACAGAACTTCCATTAAGGTGTTTTCACATGTCTCAGAAGCCAGAGTCAATAACAAATCATCATCAAAGGCTAAGATCTTTACTGGGGAAATGTCTGGGGTAATTGAGATCCCCTGGATCACAGTGTTTGACATAATTTTACGTATAAGCATGTCAATACCGAATGCATATAATAGGGGGCTCAATGGACATCCCTGCCTGACACCCCTCTGAACCTAAATTTGTTTGCCATACCATCCATTTACATTGGTAATTATTTTAGCATTCAGTGGTGATTTGCATATGCAGCCCATGATGCTTTGCATTATGGGGGCGATGTGTGATTTTGTAGTTCTTTGAAACTTGACTTCCCGGCCATTGCCCTTCAGGGTAACCATTGCCTCAGTGCTTGTGCACTGTGGTTCTTGTCATTCAGATATATGCTTTGAATCCATCCAACAAATCTATCTTGAAACCCCAAAGGCCATTATGTTGAAAAAGAATCATGGGATAACCTATCATAAATATAATAAAATAAAATATCTATGAAAGGCATTTTCCTGGTCCAGACCTATTATGTATCCTTTAGATAACCTTGTTCACCTGCAAAATAATTCCCTTAACACTATTGTTGTACTGCTGTTTCCTGTCAGGGCACAGCACATGTCTGTATTGTCAATTAAATATCTGGAAACTTTTGATAATCTAGTCAACAGAATCTTACTTAAGATTTTAAGATCAGTGTTAGACAACTAAATGACTTCCAGTTACTGATGTCTGCTTTAGAACCTTTTTTTTATGCAATAGTACCAATAATGCTGTTTTCATAGATTCAGCATAAGTTGTAGTTTTAAGTATATAGTTAACACCATCAAAGCTGGTACTATCTCTGCATTGAATGTTTTATAGACCCCTGCCCCCAGACCATCAGATTCAGTGGCAGCATCTTATTTTAGCTGTCTGATAGCCTGTTCTATCCTCTACTGATACTCTTTGACAGTTCCTAGGCATCCTGTGTAGTAATCTGTGGTAGATCAAGGGAGCTCAGGTAGTCTTCCACATCTAGTGATGTAATAGGTTCACCTACAAAGTTCTCTACATAGTTTTCTACTACTTTAAGCAGATCTTTTGGAGCCATGACTTTCTGTCCTGTGGGAGATACTACTTCTGTAATGACTCTCCCCTTCACTCTAGAATCACATTCTTTAAAGGGGTCCATGATCCCCTTCTGTAGCCGAGTTCCAAATCTAAGCTCTTGGTTGAGTGATTTGGCTCTGTTAAATTGTAAGTCAAACATTGTGTTTTAATTTTACTAATGTGTGTGCTATGATCAAGGTGTATTACCTCAACCTGGGAGATTAGGTGTTGTAGCTGGTGCCATAACTTTAAGTAGTGCAAATATTCTTTATTGACAATATATCTGTTCCTATTTTGAAACAGGATTTGCCATGCTCTCTTTGTGTCCTCCCACCATTCTATAGAGTCATTATAGCATTCTACCACAGAGGTCCCTAGCCGCTGAGTCTTGTCTCCAAATGTTTTGTGTGGCAGGGTCCTCTAAGAGGGACTCATTGAGTCTCCAATTACATTCTATTAGGTTGGTCTGGCAGGATCTTGCAGAGACATATCCATGCTGCACATGTCAAATCACGTCCTAGTAATTTCTCCTATGGGGGCTAGCCCAGAAACATTGTGCTCTGTATTGCAATGTGCTTTAGTTAGATGCAGCCACATTAGTGTTTAAACTGCCCAGCCTTACTCTGCATTCTGTTCCTGGTGGGGTCATGTTTCAACATTCCCTCCTCCTGTTCTAATCCCTCCTTTCCGGCTCAGGTCTCACTCACCTGATTCCTTTCTCTTCTTCTCCACAGCAGCAACTTGCAGAGTTCACAAGGGGTTGAGAGGGCTCCCGGACAGTGCTGTCCTCCCCTGAGCATGTTCCCTACCAGTGGCAGACCACTGTAGGTGCTCAGAGTGCCAGCATTACAGTGCTGAGCAATTAGGGTACCAAATCTGGGATTCATTGCCTCTTTCCTGAGACCCCCCCTTCAGAGTTGGAATCTATAGTTGGGGGTTTGTTGGGGGCACAGGTCCCCACAATGGGTGGTGCAGGGGCACTTCCCCCTGCAAAAACAGTGATCAGCAACACTGCCAATTGGTGCTCTAATTGCCTGGTGCCTTAATACTGGTGCATTCTGAAGGTGGCAGACACTACACCCCTCCTTAGCAGTGTGACTCTTGCTGCACTGCATACACTCCTTACCCACCCTCCCACCCCTGAGGTGGTGGTGTTCCATTTATAATGAAGGCAGATAGAAAACTAAGCACCGTAATCAAGGTTCATGTGAACAAAGTCTCACTCAAGACTAATAGTTCTCTTAATGACGTTGGTGAGTCATTTAAAGAACTACAGTATTAGTCTCGAGTGAGACTTTGTTTATATGAGTGTAACCCCACACCCCTGCTTTTTTACTAAAATGACAGGTGGCATGCTGTTGGCATTGGCAGCAATACCTGGTGGGGACCTGAGTTCGGGGAGGATGAGGTTACCTAGTACAAGGGGACCTAGGTTTGGCTACTCTGCACAGGGGCACCCAAGTAAATCTGAACACAGGAAGTAATAACTGTAATGTCCAGAACCAGGATTGGGATTTTTCAGTGTGGCTTTTATTCATAACTAGCTGAACATAACAAAGCATAGATGGACCCCCAAGGGGCTACGTTACTGATAATGCAGATTAGAGACTACAAGGCGGTCCACTTAAAGAATGAATCCATTTCTACTGTTTTCTGGCTCTGGACCCACCAGGCACACAGCCCAGACTTGCATGCACTTTGGATACACAGCCCGACTGGCCCAGCTCCCCTGCTGGCCACTTGACTGATGGTCCATTTAAAGAATGAACCCAATTTACTTGTTGTGGCTCCCCACACCACTTAGAGTCTGTGACCCCTAGAGAGATTTTCCTCTTACTTCCTTCTGACTCCCATCAAACAAGGAGAATTCTTTTCCCAAGTTGTGGCTCCCCACACCACTTAGAGTCTGTGACTCCTAGAGATTTTCCAATTTGCGACCCACGTCTGGGTACCTACCTCATCACTGGCCAGGTGCATGAGGCAAGTAGCAATCACAGAAGAAATCCAGAGGTGGACCTGGTTACTAAAGATGGGGGTGTGCCCACCTCCAGCTCCCACAGCCCATACCCGCCATTTCTCTGGACAAACAGAAACTAAAACTTGAATGTAGATTAAACGGTGGATGGACTGTAGCACCCCTCTACAACATTACTTGAATCCATACAGACTTTAGATTTTGACACTACTCCATTTGTTTGTCCTAGTACAATAGGCCTCCCAAATAATAGTTCACATCCCAGACTTTCTTCACATTTTCCAAACTGAAGAAACATATTGTTGCCCTCTCAAATTAGAGCAAAACACTCACCCTTTCGTTGCAGGTGCCCACAGGCGAGTACAACTTCTTTCCACTTTTAAGACCAAAACAGAAACTGTAAAAGGCAGCTTTCTTCTTTAGTAGAAATTAGGGATTGTCCCTGGAATCCACATAGGATACTTTACTTCCTCACCGGAGAGGGGCACTGAGACCTGGACAGCGTCTCCACACACTTGAAACTGGACACTGACCTTCTCTCAAAAGGTAAACAAAAGACACTTCCTTCCTGCTTGGCAGGCAAGCAGGAGACTTCTTCTCACAAGAGGTAAACAGAAAACTGACTTTGAAAACTCCCAACGTTCTATCTCACTCCCTGTGCTGCAGATTCCAATGTGGCTTATGCAGCTGTGACAGTTCTATGGTGATGTCATCTCTCAGTCTCAGCTGAGACTGAGAACAGAGTGAGACAGTGTGAAACCCATTTAACTGGAGTTTCACAAGCTGCCTTCCCTGCCTACCACTAGGTCTTACTGGGATTCTAGTAACCCCGGGTAACAAGGGGTTACACTCACCCTTGACCAGGAAAATGACTGTCCCCAGTCATTATGCACCCGGCCTTAGGCCATCCCACCTATGTGCTACCCAGAGGGGGGGTGATCAGGCCCCTCCTACCATGTGCAAGCACAGGCAGGCAACACTAAGGGCCTAGAGGCCTGTAGCTGACATATCAGCCTCTACACTATCCACTTACTATGGACACCTAGTGGCTCTGGTAGAACCATCCAGAGCATAGCCCTGATAGATCAGCACTGCGGTCCCTACTGCAGGTCAGGGCCACAGCCTGTCTATCCCCCTAACCCTCTAGGGAAAACCTATCTGCCTCTAACATAATATTCCAAAATAAAAAACCCGGGGACCTCCCCGACCTTGGGCAACCTGCAACCACACCATTAAAATACCAATTACTGCCTCTTCCCTACCCCCACAACCACACCTGTGGAAGGAAAAGGGTTAATACAGCAATAACCATAACAATAACAACACAGTACTTTAAATTCTACACAATAAAGCACTGACGAGGAACTCCGATGAGCCCCTCCTCCTCTTCTTGTCTTCTCTTCTGTCTTCCCAGGAACACCTGTAAGAAAAAGAAAGACAAAACACACTCCTAATCTGCATACACAGTCTACCTAAAACCCTACCATACAAAAACACTGAACAATCCCAAAAGATTTTTTTTAGAAAAAGGTAGAAAAACAGTATTTACATTAGAGTACAATAATGACATTATTTACAATACACATTTGGGGGGATGGAGTGCCCTAAAAGTCCCAACTAGTGACCACAAGGCCCGAAGGCTAGTCCAATAAAGAGTCTCTCCTGGGCCGGAGCCCCATGAAGCACAGTTCTAAAAGGCCAAAGTCCCGAAGGGGAGAGTCTTTGCTGACAGTTCACACATTTTTGAAGTCTGTAGTGTAGGGTGTGTACTGCAATGTCATAAAGATAGAAAAGGTTTCGGACTTACCAGCCATTTGTAGTACAAGAACTGCACCGAACCTGTCCACGGCGAAGACTCTCCCTGGCAGCATTTCTTCTGATACAGCTGGGTGGACATCTTCCGGGAACCACAGGAGGCACATCTGGAAACAGCTGGCTGATGTCATCTCTGGAGAAGGAACCTTAGAACAGGAACAAAAAGAAAACAGCTGGTCCGACGTCATCCGATTACCAGGCGATGAACAGGAAACAGCTGGGCTGGTGTCCTCTCTGGATCTGAAGTCATCTGGTGGGCCAGTAGATGGTTGCTGAACAGGACAGTACACTGTAGACTGATGAATGTGGAGCACCTGAGTCCTTGGTTATTCATATTGGCGGATCAATAAGGGCACTTCACAGTCTGGTGTGGCAGTATTGACTACCACTGCTCGGCTCTCCATTTTGTAGGCACAGGCTTAATTGCTGGGAGGTCCTTGCACTGAGGCCAATAGTACCAGGGGTCAGGGGCTTGAATTATTACCCCATCTGGGCGCACATAACTCACACAGTGGGAGATTTCACGTCCCTCTCCATCCACTATTCTCACTCTGTCCATAAACAGTGTCCTGCCTCTCTTCCACTGGGTATACTTTTCGTGGAACAGTCTATTCTTTACATGCTGGTTGGCCCCAGGATGCACATTTTTCATTGCTTCATCCCAGATCCAGGATTTTCTGCAGTCCTCAATCTCCTCCCAGACTCTCCGAGGAAAGGTAGGAAAGGTCATACCATAGATCTCATTTGCCTTTCTACGAACCAGTCTCTCCTCTTTACTTGCTTTGGTCAATCTGAGACCGCTGGCCTGGCTTGGGGGTGGCCAGTCCTGGTTCTGCCAGCTTCGCATCCTCAAAGAAATTAAAAACGGATCCCTGACTTCTTCCTCTTGTAAAGCCAGGGCAGTGGCATCACCACCTTCTTCAACACATTCCTCCGAGGCAAGATCTTGAGGCTGTGTACCCGTTCCTTTCTCACAAGGCCACATAGGTTCCCCCTCATCTTCCTCTTCACTGAGGATCTGAGCCCAGGAGTGAGCAGTCGTTCTCACCCCCGAGACTATCCATTCATCACTAGGCACGGAGGTCACACCTCCCATTCAAAGGCCTCCCGCATCTCATCTTCACCTAAGAGACTTGGGCTAGGCCCCCCACAGGGGTCTATTGATGCTTTATCCAAACTTTCTTTCTGAGATCCAGCATCCAAAACTTCAACTTCAGGTTCTGTCTCTAACTCTGCACCTCTAGCTTTGTGCCACACTCCCCGAGGACCTTCCTTCCACAGGCTCCGCCTGGTGCTGTGTGCTGCCAACTGCAGATTCCTGAATTTTGTCCATGTGGGAGCCAAACGAATTGGAGGCGCTTTATACAAGCCATATTTTGTAGGCATCCAGCACAGTGAGGAATCATGAAGACATCCCTTCCAGCACCCAAGCCGCATGGCAGATTCCTGAGGTCGGGTCACGAGGGCAGTGAGTCCAAGCCTCCCCACTGCCCACACACAGAGACTGAAAGGACACCACCCGAGACAAGCAGAGGATTTTCAAAACGCAGGGAATCCTGAGGTCGGGTCATGAGGCAGGAGTTCAAGCCTCCCACTGCCCACACACAGAGACTGAAGGACACTTCCGGGAGCAAGCCGAGGATTTTCAAACGCAGGATTCCTGAGGTCGGGTCAGAGGGCAGGAGTCCAGCCTCCCCACTGCCCACACACAGAGACGGAAGGACACCCCCGGCCCCGGAGCAAGCCGAGGATTTTCAAAATGCAGGATTCCTGAGGTCGGGTCGTGAGGGCAGGAGTCCAAGCCCTCCCCACTGCCTACACACAGAGACTGAAGAACACCCCCCCCGGAGCAAGCCAGGATTTCAAACGTTAGGATTCCTGAGGTCGGATCGCGAGGGCAGGAGTCCAAGCCTCCCACTGCCCACACAGAGACTGAAGGACACCCCCTGAGCAAGCCAAGGATTTTCAAACGCAGATAGCTAGTGTTTCTGGCCCTGCAGCTGCTTCCCAGTCTGAAGAAGAGCCTCACCACGCCACAGAGCCACAGTTTTGAATTTGGCGCCTTTTATTCACTGCTTTGCCATAGACTTCAACTGCTGGAGCGCATCGAAGCGCTTACAGCTCCTGCCTCCAACCTATGCCTCACAGTATAGTCGATGCTTTTGGAAGAATCTGCCTCCAATGATATATTTCTGCTTTACTGTTTAAATTTCTGCCTCACAGTATAGTCGCATGTATTTAAGGGAGAATCTGCTCCAATGATATATTTCTGCATTACTGTTATTTCCAGGGAGAGCTCTGTAGCGGGAATTTGCTAAAACAGTAAATCTCACAGCTTGCTCCAGGGAATACTGTTGGGGTATGAGCTGAGCGGGCATTAGAATCTGCAGCATTTTTTTGGGTATCTACAGACTGCTGCTAGTGTGGAAATTAAACTATTTGTTAGCTCTGTCCCTGGTTTTGTGTTTTATCAAGACGATTTTTCACCTTGCAAACGGGAGGGTGATAAATACCTTAATCCCCAAGCATCGCTTTGTTTCACAAATTAGGATGCTCCGCCCACTAGCCACTTACCTACTTATAAGTCTCTTCTCTCCTGCAGGATTCCTGAGGTCGGTCGTGAGGGCAGGAGTCCAAGCCTCCCACTGCCCACACACAGAGACTGAAGGACACTTCGTGAGCAAGCCGAGGATTTTCAAAACGCAGGTAGCTGGTGTTTCTGGGTTCTGCAGCTGCTTCCCAGTCTAGATATAAGAGTTTAGTCCCACCTGGCGCGGCGCGAGGCTCCCCACCGCCCCACCGCCCCTACCCACCACCCTTTGGTCGGCCTCGCTATATAGTAGTGGTGCTGTCACACCATAGTCTAGAAACCAATCAGTCCATTTTCCCACTGTCCTTTATATTTCCAACCACTAGTGGCCACTGCTATGATACTATCATCTCTTTTCTACCCCCAAGAAAGAAAAGAAAACCATTAATGCAGTTCCTCACTGCACTTTTACTATGCTTTGCATAGCCTCATCCTCCTCCCCTCACTCAAACCCTGCCCCTACCTGACCCCTGTCACCTCACGCCCCCATTCCCAAGCCCACACCCCACTCTTCCTCAGCTCCAGTGAATCACCTCTACAAAGGATGCAACTGGTCACTGTGGGCCTCATCCTCCCCCCCCTTTCCACACCTCAACTCCCACCCTATTCCTCCAACTCTACTCAACCCCTAAGGCAAACTCCACTCTCACAAATCGCCCCACCCGGAGGGGCGCACCAATTAAGCTCTCACGCCTATTAAGACACGTCCTGGTTTTCCTACTGCTCATAGCAGGGGACGTTGAACAGAACCCTGGCCCACAGGCACCCACAGCTGCCCAACCAACAGCACCTCCCACTCACCTCCCCAAAGGTCTCAAAATCATGCATATTAATATCTGTAGCATCCTAAATAAAATAGCAGCCCTCCGAAACACTGTCCTCGCCCTTGCCCAGACATTGTGATCATCACGAGTCTTGGCTGAAAGCCCCGCCACCGGGATGAGGAATTTCAATACCCGGCTTCTCAATACCGCCAAGAGGCAGGGAGGAAGAAGGGTATGCACTGCTATGTATGTTGCCTCAAACCTCCAGTATTCTGTAATTACCTCCTAACACCCTTGACAAGCATTGATCCCCTCCTGGTCAAAATCCCCTACCCCACTCCATCCCTGTTTACATATCAGGTCATATTGCCCACCAAACACTCCACTAGGCTGTACATCCCGACCACCTTGGTAACCTGAGGCCCTCACAGAGGGCGGTGAACTCATATCCTTGGTGATTTCCAATCTGAACTGGCTGGAAGTGCAGCATCAAAAACAGGAAGTCAAGTAAATGCTAAACTTGCACCCAACAAATAGGGGAACCCAATTCACTAAACCACAAATCAAACAATCACACACTACTGACTGGGCACTCACCACCCACCCACACAGGATACTAATGCAGGCCTCCTCACTGACTCTCAGCGACCACCATGATCTATATAGTGCGAAAATCTTCCATCCCTGGTTTCCCCCCCGCCTGCTGCACTGCAGGGCATACAACCTTGATCTCCTGATTCCTCTTCGCCTCACCACCACTGATTGGTCCCCCTCCTCGTGCCTTCCATGGACAAGGCCCTGAGCTATTTCTCCTAATTTCCTTGCTATCTGGGACCCATATGCCCCGCTATGAGATCCAGAGTAAGAGGTCACACTCTGTCTCTGGTAACCTCTGCACTTATGGAACAAACCTGGCCAGAGACCGAGTGGAAATCTTCAAGGCCACAGGTTTCAACCAGCCAAAGAGCACTACCGGCTCAAACGCCTACAAGACTCATCCGCAGTCCAAACTGTCAAACTACTTCAAACGATTTTAATAAAACCACACCCACCCCTCACAATTTTGGAAATCCATAAACTCTCCTCAATTCTCCAACCAAATCCTCCCACCCCCACCTCAACCTCGCAGGCAAAATCATAACTGACCCTTCTCTGGTTGCCACCAATTTAATGCCCTTTCTCCACCACTACTGCCTCCCCTACTTCCTCCCACTCCCACCCCACCTCCGCCTCTGCCTCCCCATGACCCCCTGACCCCCCACATGCTCCCCGGCCTCCTTCTCTCGCCAGACCAGTCACCCCTGACCAGGTGCTGAATATTCTCCACTCACTAAATGCTTCTAAAGGTAAATGCCCATCGGGCTAGATTCTAAAATGCTACAGCTTCCACCCTGGCCATAGCCTGCCCTCAGCTATGCTCTATAATCTGTCTTTAAGTTACACACCATCCCCACAAAATGGAAACAGGCCATCATCTTCCTCCCCAAGGAGGGACCTCTCCTCCCCACCGAACTACCAGCCTATATCTCTGCTCCAATCCTAGCCAAAATTCAAGAGCCGCTTTGTCCTATCCCAGTTACACACCTATCTAGATTCAACTCCTTTTTCACTTCGCTTTCAGGCCGGGTTCAGAAAAATCACTCCACCACCACATTCCTCCTTCTCGCTCACCAACTCCATCCTCACAGGCATTGACAAAGAGATATAACTGCAGCCATTTTATTGACCTGGCAAAGCTTTCACACGGCTCTCACTCCTACTCTTATCCAACTTGCTCAACTGGCCTGTCACCATCTGCACTCAGTTGGTTCCGCTATACCTTAACAGGGCTCCATCACAAGCAGTCCACATCGGTACAGCCCTATCTCACCTCTCCCTGTCACCAGCGGCGACTTGCTGGTCTATACTTGGCCTCACTGCTCTTCCTCAATTTTTCTAAATGATCTGCCCACTGTCTGCACAAAATCGGGTATCCATATGTATGCAGACGATATAGTGCTCTTTGCCTCCGTCCATCTGGTGCTGCCATATCAGCTTGCTTCAGAAGGATTTTGATCTGTCCAACGCTGGTTTCTGTAGAACCAACTATTCCTCAACTCATGCAAAACTGTCTCCCTCACCTTGGCTCCCGGAAACAAACTTATCCCACTGACCGATGTGCCCACATTCCTATACCTTGGATAGGTCTCCACTTGAGGCCTGCTCCATATTATCGCTACCTCGGCGTCTGGCTGGATCAGCACCTGGACTTCTCATCACATGTAGACACACTGCAAAAAAAACTACATCCCATGCTGGGAGCTCTCCATCGCAACAAACATTGTATCCCCCTACCAACCAGGCAAGAAATGGTGCAAAAAATGATCCTCCCAATCTTTGACTACGGCAACATCATTTACGGTGCTGCCCTCCCTACATCCTTAGCCAGGCTAAACCCCATTTTCAACTCCTTCTGCCGGTTCGCTTTGGACCCCCTCCCAATACCCATCATCATTTTGACCTCTACCAGGCCTCTTGACCTCCGTCATCCAAAATCGGCTATTGCTGTGTGTGTAGAATTACTGCTAATTTGGTCTCTCTCGCTGCCCTCCTACCTATCAACATTTCTAACCACCACACCCGCCTCCTTCTCATTCCTCACAGATCCACCCGATCAGGCCAGGTAGCTTTTAGTTTCAGACTGCCCAAATTATGGAACTCCCTGGCAGCCGACATCAGACTCTGCTACATGTTACCCAACGAATGCTCTCCTCAAAGAGCACCCCCTTGCCATCAACTGCACATGCTTTCCCATCGCTAAATTCCCTGCAACTTCTGGCCCCATTTCTTAATTCAGCACCTTTGTTGCTGACTCCTCTACTGCTGCTGTTAGGATTCGCTTTGGCCCACCCGAATAGCATGTAACCCACCCACACGATGATTTTTTTCCATCCCAGTACATCACCTATCATACCCTCATCCTTTTTTTTTTTTTTTTTTCCTTGTACCGACCATATGCATTCCAGCTTCTGATGCATCCTTCCGGATTACTTTATTTGTTATCTGCTAATTACACATGTGATAAATCTGGGCCACTGTTGTTACCTATTAAATTGTATGTACTGATTTATTTTTGTATGTTTTGTGCTGCACTATGTAACCCCTCTCCCCAGGGAGCATCTGGAATCGAGCGGTACTCTGCTCAGTATGCCTTCCTGGTAAATCTCCTAAATAAATAAATAAATAACATTTGGCATACACACACTGTATAATTAGGAATTTCCACATCAGGAGGCAGTTGCCCTCCATAGCACCACTTTTCAATATCTCTCAGTCTATTTACTGCTGCTGTTACTGCAACCCGAGCATGATACCGGTAACGAGCTGGTCCTGAGGTCTTAACTGCAGAAAAATAAACAAAAGTTCACTGTAACTGAAAGTCCCACTTTCATGAACACACTCTGTAGCTTTAAAATGGCTCCTCTGCTGCTGTGTTTACTTTACTACCCCACCCTGTAATGGCTGCGGCAGCACTCCTGTGCATTAACATTTAGAATCTAGGTCAAGCCACTGTTCACCCGATTTACCCCAGCTACTGATAACTTTTACTCAAACTGCACAACTTGCTTTTATCTGGCTTCACACACATTTACAGGATTTTCCTTGGACTTTTCACATGCTGATAACATTCATTTAATTCATAGTCCCTTAAAAGTTTCAGGTTTCAGCACAGGATTGCCTGCTTCTACTAGTGTTTCATTTTTCTACAACCCACAGTCTCTCTCTGGCTACAAACTTTAAACTGAGGCTATTTTCACTTCCATGCACACATTTAATGGCTTTACAGACTAGCACTTGCTGGCAGGACTTCACACAGTCATTATTTACAAAGTGACCTCACTGCTGCACACACATTTTATATGGCATTACTGAAAATCACTGTTTGAGCAGTTTTTGAATTGATTACTCACTGTTATTAGTAGCAACTTGCTGCGATGGGGCAAACCGGCTTGCAGCCAGTTCTTGAAGGCCTTTGAACACAAAGGCGGGCAGTCTTAGCAATCGTCATTTTAACCACCAAATTCACTATTTCCATGATCGATTTGCGGGTTGAGCCCGATTTTAAACTTAAAAGTCACTTTTTGAATGTTTACAGTGCTTTGAATACCTCGAGACGCTCCTCCACTGCCAGTACACGCACTACTCTCTGTCTCCCTCTCGAATGCTGAGGCAGTCATCAGAAGAGCTGGCTGAGGGGCGGGACCAATGGCAATCTGACCAACCACACAACGCCATGCAAATGAGCCTCTTCTTCCTCGCGAGGGCTCCTCTCCTCACGGCGATCATCGAGCAGGCAAATTTAAACTGTAGAATGCATTTTTTTTTCCAACTGACTCCACGGCGGGAGCCCATTTTAACCATGTAACATTGCCAGTAACTCTGCAGTCTCTCTCTTTACACAGAAAGCATTTCGTATGTCCAGGGCATAATTTCTCTGTTGCTACCTCTAGTTTTCCACACTTTCCTTCACAGAATTCATTTTAAAAGCATTTTAAACATCCAGGGGCACAATTTCTCTGTTGCTACCCCTAGTTTTCCACACTTTCCTTCACAGAATTCACTTTAAAAGCATTTCAAATGTCCAGGGCATAATGTCTCTGTTGCTACACCTAGTTTTCCACACTTTTCTTCACAGAATTCACTTTGAAAGCTGACAAAAACGCTGTAAACAATTTTTGATGCAGGACAAGGGCACACTCTTTGGCTTTACTGCTCCTTGGTAAACAGTTGGCATATTTTAAGCAGCAGCACAAGATTTACAGCACACAGCAACACACTAGGGAAATTGCTTCAGCTTTTTGGGCTACCCACTGCCAGATAGCCAAAACGCTAGCCCACTTGCCCAAGCACCTTCCTTCCCGAACAAATCCAAAGCGGTGCCTTCATTTTTGTAACCCCTCACCCCTGCCTTTTTTACTAAAATGACAGGTGGCATGCTGTTGACGGTGGCAGCAATACCTGGTGGGGACCTGGGTTCAGGGAGGATGAGGTTACCTGGCACAAGGGGACCTAGGTTTGGCTACTCTGCACAGGGGCACCCAAGTAAATCCGAACACAGGAAGCAATAACTGTAATGTCCATAACCAGGATTGGGATTTTTCAGTGTGGCTTTTATTCATAATTAGCTGAACATAACAAAGCATAGATGGACCCCCAAGGGGCTACATTTACTGATAATGCAGATTAGAGACTACAAGGCGGTCTATTAAAGAATGAACCCATTTCTACTGTTTTCTGGCTCTGGACCCACCAGGCACACAGCCCAGACTTGCATGCACTTTAGATACACAGCCCGACTGGCCCAGCTCCCCTGCCGGCCATTTGACTGATGGTCCATTTAAAGAATGAACCTAATTTACTTGTTGTGGCTCCCCACACCACTTAGAGTCTGCAACCCCTAGAGATTTTCCTCTTACTTCCTTCTGACTCCCATCAAAGAAGGAATTCTTTCCCAAGTTGTGGCTCCCCACCACTTACAGTCTGCGACTCCTAGAGATTTTCAATTTCGACCCCATCCTGGGTACCTACCTCATCACTGGCCAGGTGCATGAGGCAAGTAGCAATCACAGAAGAAATCTGTAGAGGTGGACCTGGTTACTAAAGATGAGGGGTTTGCCCACCTCCAGCTCCCACAGCCCATACCCGGCCATTTCTCTTGTCAAACAGAAACTAAAACTTTGAAATGTATATTAAACGGTGGATGGACTGTAGCACCCCCTCTACAACATTACTTGAATTCATACAGACTTTAGATTTTGTCACTACTCCATTTGTTTGTCCTAGTGCTATAGGCCTCCCAAATAGTAGTCCAAATCCTATACTTCTTCACATTTTCCAAACTGAAGAAACATATTGTTTGCCCTCTCAAATTAGAGCAAAACACTCACCCTTTCAAGCAGGTGCTCCCACAGGCTAAGTGCCAACTTCTTCCACTCTAAGACCAAAACAGAAACTGTAAAAAGGCAGCTTTCTTCCTTTAGCAGACATTAGGGGATTGCCCCTGGAATCCACATAGGGATACTTTACTTTCTTCCCCCCCCGGAGGGGCGCACTGAGACCTGAACAGTGGTCTCCACCACTTGAAACTGGACACTGACCTTCTCTTTCAAAAGGTAAACAAAAGACACTTCCTTCCTGCTGGCAGGCAAGCAGGAGACTTCCTTCTCACAAAGAGGTAAACAGAAAACTGACTTTGAAAACTCCCAACATTCTATCTCACTCCCTGTGCTGCAGATTCCAATGTGGCTTATGCAGCTGTGAAAGTTCTATTGGTGATGTCATCTCTCAGTCTCTGCTGAGACTGAGAACAGAGTGAGACAGTGTGAGACCCATTTAACTGCAGTTTCATAAGCTGCCTTCCCTGCCTACCACTAGGTCTTACTGGGATTCTAGTAACCCCGGGTAACAAGGGGTTACATGAGCCTTGGTTACAGTGCTGGTTTTCTGTCTGCCTTCATTATTACTGTTTAAACCTGAGCACAACTTGCCTAGGTGCGTCGTGATCTTTGTGCACCTGTGTTCCATTTATAGAACTCTCTGAGTTGCCAAAAAAAAACAATCAGTGAGGTTCCTCACCCCCACTGTAAAGCAACCATATATAACCCTGCCTTGTACATGTATCACTTCTGCCTAGCAATAACCCTCACTACCACCCATACTTAAGATCTACTGTAACACATGCAACCCCATGCATACTGAGACTTTCTGTATGTCCAAACAACGACTGACACCCGTGCAAGCCTAAAGAACCACAGTACCTGTATGTGAGGTAATACCTTAAAGAGCCCAGGGATCATTAGCACAATTCCTTATTGCCAAAACTGTCTTCCATATAGGCATAACATCCTTGTTCTGAGCATAAATGAGCCCATAGTGGCTGCTTTGGTTAGATATAACATATATATCTAGGAGACTCCTACTTATGAATAAAGTCTTTTGTGATTAATGTAGGGACACACCAATAGCAAACATAAGTCATAGAAACCATGGATCCAGAGTGTACTTACCTATGCAGAGGGAGGTTCCTAACCCTAACTTTCAGATAGGCCCAACCATACTCACAAGAATCATCTCAGATTACATGAAATGGGAAACCATTGCATTCCACAATGGGTATCAGCCCCAACTCCTTAGAATTCTGAAAAAACAAGATCACTGAGCCATAAACTACACCTGAAATTTTTAAGTAGAAGGAAGCGGCAGATTAAGTACATGCTATGCAAGTTCTTAATCCTTTGTGGGGATGTGCACCCTAACCTGTGTCCCGACATGAGAGGACTAATAGACCTAAAGGTTCTAAATACAGTAGCAATAACTTAAGCTTTACCCACTTTAACATCAGAGTCTTGCACCAAAAATATATCTCATTAGGGAATGTGTCCTGCAATGTGAACCAGGACTGGTAGTTTTGACTGAGATATGGTTAAATCCATGACCTCAGATAGCCATATAAATATACCAAGCTATGAGCTTGCAGGAAGGATGGGACTAAAAGGGGGGAGGTATAATCATCTATAGCAAACAACATGCACAAGTGAAAAAGCCTCTGAGCCTACCATGACCCCATTGGAATCCTGTCCATAGAAATAAAACTCACTCATGCTCAGCCTGTCTTACTAGTAGGTATTTACAGCCCCCCAAAGTCCTCAGGTTTGGCCCTCAGTAACCTACAGAATGAATGACAAAAATGCTTACATAGTCATGACCAGCTTTTGGTGGGTGACACTAATGTAAATTGGAACTTAATGGACCAAAACAACACACTTCTCGAACTAACTACTAACCTGGGCCTAACTCAGCTTATAAAGGACTTCACAAGACTAAATCCCAGAGACACTAATGCCTTCACTACACTATACCTTATTTTCACCTCCAAACCCACACTATACAACATTGCAGGTGTAATATCAGACATGTTCAGTGACCAGAAAGGGATCCTGTGCATAAGAGCTAAGATACACAAAATAAAGAGATCAAACATTATGTCCTTTAGATCCTGGAAACTTTAGAAGCTGACATGGAAACATAGAAGTTGACAGCAGATAAGGACCACAAGGCCCATCCAGTCTGCTCATTTTTTTTATCTTATGAATATACCATAGGCCTGTGCTCTGTCAATGGCCTATCTAGTCATACTCATCTTTATTGCTCCCTTATGCCTATCCATGCTTGTTTGAAGCCCTGCACTTTCTGAGGTAGGCCGTTCCATGCACCCACCACCATTTCTGTGAAAAGAACTTTCTCACATTCCCTCTTAATCGGCCTCTCTCTATTCTCATGCTGTGTCCTTGTGTCCTGCTATTTTTCTTATATTGAAACATGTTAGACTCTTTCACCTTGTTAATGCCCTTAAGATGTTTGAATGTTTCGATCATACCACCTCTCTCCCTCCTTTGCTTTAGGGTATACATATTGAGC
This sequence comes from Neoceratodus forsteri, assembly GCA_016271365.2. NCBI lineage: Eukaryota > Metazoa > Chordata > Ceratodontiformes > Ceratodontidae > Neoceratodus > Neoceratodus forsteri. Next base: position 1,150,195,850 of record CM057458.1, on the reverse strand, counting down.
TCCGTTAATCTGTCCTTATATATTTTCTGATGCAGTCCCTGCACCATTTTGGTTGCCCATCTCTGGACTGTCTCTGTTTTGTTAATGTCCTTGTAGAGGTGTGGCCTCCAGTACTGCACACAGTACTCCAGATGGGGCCTAACCAGTGTCTTGTAAAGAGGGATTATTACCTCCCACTTCCGACTTGCGATACCCCTACTAATACACCCCAACATCCCTCTAGCCTTACCTACTGCTTTAGTGGTCTGCTTGGATGATTTCAGGTCATCTGGGATGATGATGCCCAAGTCTCTTTCTTCCCTTGTGATTGCCAGCAACACCCTTCCCAACCTATGGGTGGCTTCAGGGTTTCTCTTCCCTATGTGCATGATTTTGCACTTCTTTGCGTTAAACCCCAATTGCTACTCTTCCAACCATTTTGCCAGTTTATCCAGATCTCTTCTCATTCTGCCCACCCCATCTGGATCAACTACTCTGTTGCAGATCTTGGTGTCATCTGCAAACAGACAAACCTTACCCTCCAGTCCATCTGCAATGTCACTGATGAAGATATTGAAGAGAACTGGCCCCAGGACTGATCCCTGAGGTACCCCACTTGTGACTTGCATCTCTTCTGACTGTATACCATTTACCACCACTCTCTGTTTTCTGCTCGTCAACCAGTTTGCCACCCAGTTGACCAACTTCTGATCCACCCTGAGCCTACCCACCTTATTAATCAATCTTCTATGTGGAACAGTATCAAAAGCTTTGCTGAAGTCAAGGTAGGTGACATCAACTGCTCCTTGGTCCACCACTCTGGTTACCTAGTCAAAAAAATCTATGAGATTAGTTTGACAAGATTTCCTTAAAGAGTGCCTCCATAATCTTGCCCACTACTGAGGTAAGACTGACTGGTCTGTAGTTCCCTGCCTCCTCCCTGCTACCATTCTTGTGGAGCAGGATCACATGCACCCTTCTCCAGTCTTCTAGGACCTCTCCTGTGCTCAGAGACTTACTAAACTGTTCTAATAATGGCTCTGCTAGTTCCACCCTTAGCTCCTTTAGCACCCTGGGATGTATGCCATCAGGTCCCATTGAATGTCCACCCTGAGCTCAGTGAGCTCTTGTAGGACCCTTTCTATTGTGAAGGGAGTAGTGCACACCTCCCTCCCTCCTGAGTTGTGGGTCCTACCCTACCTTCTCCTCAGTAAATACTGAGTAGAAGTATCTATTTAGGATAGATACTTTTCCTTGGTCCTCCTTCTCAACACCCCTTATCCCTTTGATCTTAGCAATATCCTCTCGGACTTTCTCCTTTCACTAATGTATCTATGGAAAGTCTTGTCACCTTTACTATTCTTGCTAGTGTTTCCTCAGTTTGGGCCTTTGCCTGCCTTACTGCCTTCCCTGCTTCCCTTAGGGAAGTTTGGTATGCCTCCCTGTCTTCATCCTGCTGTGTTCCCTTATATTTCCTGAAGGCCAGCCTTTTGGCTCTGACCTTTTCTATCTGTTTTTGAGAACCAAAGTGGTTTCCTTCTTCTTTGCTCTTGCTTTTCTCTCTAACACAACGGGATGTTGCTTTAAGTGTTGCATCCTTAATGCTTGCCCACTTTGCCTGTACCCCCTCACTTGTATTTCTTCTTGCCAGGGCTAGCTTAACTCTGTTGGCCATCTTATCAAAGTCAGCTCCTCTGAAGTCTGATATTTTTGCCTTGGAATGGGATGATTTAGTTCTAGTGGCCAAATTGAACGACACCATGGATAGTCACTGGCCCCAGGTGACCTTCTACCTGGAGATCTGTGATCCTTTCCTGTTAGTCAGTACTAGATCTAGGATAGCCCTGTCTCTTGTGGGTTGTTCTACCAGTTTTTGGGCCCCCTCCTTGCAGGGAATCTACCATGTGTCTAGTTCTGGCAGATGTTCCTGCTGGTATTGACCAATCTGTATCTGGCATGTTGAAGTATCCCATTATCAGAATTCTCCTTTAGCTGTCATGTTTGTATAGCTTCTAATAATAATGTGTCTATGTGCTCACCCTGGTCTGAGGCCTGTAGACAACTGCAGTCATATGGCTGTCCCATTTCTTGTTTTCAGGGTGACCCACAGTTCTTCTGGCTCCTTATGTGTATTCTGAATTTCTGTAGCTTTGATATTTTCATTGACATAAAGGGCCACTCCGCCCTCCCTTTTTGCACCTTGGTCTCTTCTGAACAGTTCATAGCCAGGTACTGAAGTCTCCCAAGAGTGGTTACCAGTAAATCATGTCTCACTAATGGCTACTATGTCCAGTTTAGCCTCTATCATTGTTGCTTGCAAGTCTGGGATCTTATTTTCCAGACTGCGATCATCTGTGTACATGATTTTCCACTGGCCAGATTTCAGTGTGTTAGTTGCTGGGCAAGTCCAGCATTTCCGCTGTGTGTCGTATGGGGAGCCAGACATTTTTCCTTACCTGGTGATGCAAATGAACTACAAACATGCTGAATTCCTGTTTGATCACTAGCTGAGTGGGGAGGGGTGTTCTTCCCATTCAACATATTGGGTGCTGCACCTCTCTCCCCATTTGCTAGTTTAAATATTCTGCAAAGACATCAAATGTCTGCCCCAAAGCACTGACTCCTTCTTAGTCAGATGCAGTCCATCAAATTTAAAGAACTTTGCTCTCAAAACTGTTGCCAGTTTCCTACAAATTTGTATCCTTTTCCTGGCACCAGCCCTTGAGTCATATGTTTAGCTCCCCCTATCTCACCTTCTCTGACCTTCCATCCATCTGCCCCTCTCTCAGACTGGCAGGATCTCAGAGAAGGAGATGCTGGATGAAATGGATGACAATTTGTCAACCAGCCTGGCCAGGTGTTCCTTGGTCTCCACAACTGAATGGCTGGTGAGATCATTAGTTCCCTATGTTTACCAGGATATTGATGCTTTTTCCTGCTTCATGTGTGAGTTTAGCAATGTGGTCAGTGTCTCTCCATGCTGATGTACCTGTGAGACATCTGACCATTATCCCGCTAAGGTAGGTATCAACTCCCCGAATCATGGCATCTCCTATGATCAGAAGTGTTTTGGATTTCCTTTTTGTTTTGGTTCCTGTTTTGGGTGAGTTTTGTTTTGCTAGCTCCTGTGCTGCAGTATCCTGCTCTGCAGAGTCCTCTGCCCTTGTTTGATTTCAGAGATAGAGGCAGATACCTGTTTATGGTTTTTATATGGTTTATCACAGTGATACGTTGGAGACCACCGAGTGATGGGGCACCTGATATGCCCCTCCTAACTACCTGCCAGCCTCCTGGACCAACTACCTTCTGTGATCAAGGTGCTTCTGTTGGATGTTGGTGAAATGGCAGGCAGTTCTTATAATGCATTTCCTCCTGAATATATGATTTGAGGCATACAATCTCTGCCCATGCTGCCTGGAGCTGAGCCCTTAGATCTCCAGTGATTCAGCATGAAGGACAGCATCCTAAATCCTGTATAACTGCCCATTTGAAAAGGGTCCTGCAGTATCTGCAGTTAATAATATCCATTCCAGATAAGTTGCTGTGTTTATAATCTGGTCAGAGTAATTAGAAGGAGGAAAGTGAAAGCAAAAGTTTGATTTTGTGTTTGTTTGTTTGTTTTGAATAACTTGTTATAACAAGTTAAATTACTTGTGCTGCTGTAAATGAGGTCACTGTGTGGTACCCTCTGATCCTCCCCTTCCTGCTCTGTCACAGGAAATGTCATGACTGTGCTACCCTATAAAAGGAGTATAGCGTGGAGGAGGTTGGGGATGGGGGGGTGGCTGGACCCTTCCCTGCTGAAAAGAAGAACCACAGATGAAAGAAACAAGAAGGTGAGAGCAGAAACAATCAACCAACAACAAATGCAGTAGCCCTGAAAGCTTAGCCTAATGATAGAAAAAACTGTAAAACCTGTAAAGCACCACCTGTAATAATTTCACGGAAGATATACCCTGTAAAAAACACTTTGCTACAGAGAAAAATAAAGCAGTAACAGAAGGTATACCTTGCAAAGACAATTTGAATCAGAAGATTACAGCAGTAATCTGTAAGCATGAACCTGTAGTCATAGCCTATAATAATGCTGCCGAAAGTATACCCAGCAACAACAATTTGAATCAGAGAAAAATAAAGCAGTAAAATGTTAGCAACAAACAGTAACAACCTCTGTAAGTACAAAAGAAAATAATAACACACAGTAAATCTGCCTAGCCAAAAGAAGCCTTTATCTTTTTCCTTGCTCTGATGAGGTTCCTTGCTCTGTCCTTTTAAGCAACCTAGAAGAAAAGATCTCAGGTGAAGCTAGGTGCCTTTGCCAGCGAACCTAGTCTTCCACATTTGATTTGCTATCTTTCATTAAGGATGTGGAATCAATAAATTGGGACAGACTCACCATCATACCCATGTTACCGATGCCTGGAATTTCTTTATATAAGAATTTAGACCAATATGTAACTCCCACATTCCAGTCAAAAAAAATTAACTAAAACAGGCAACGTTCCCTAGTACATCAAGGAACTGACCAAGTTTAGAGGGTTCAGAGATAAACATTGAAGACTTGAAAAAAAAAGAGCTGACCGTTTGGTGCTGAGGGTTGAGGCACTGGATGCCACACCTCACGCCACACTGGCGACCCAGATTGAGTAGTGGTCCTGGATCATTGGGGGTTGGCAGGGGAGGAAAGGATTGAGCATCCAGAGGACAGATCTCCTTTCCTGGGAGGGAAGGAGAGAGGGAGGGGGTCTCAGTTCTCGCTGTTCAGCAACCCCTAGTGAAGACTAGGGGCCATACAGTAGTAGGGAACCAGGCGTAAGCCAGAGGAGTGGCTTCAGTGGTGCTTGCCTGTGCATGAGTGGAAGCATTCATATGCCATGCTGGAACACATTGCACTGCTGAGTCAATGGGGGTGCAGCAACCAAAAAATACCCCCTTCCCACTGGTAGGCGAAGGCAGGTCTAGGGGCTCCAGCACAATATCCAATTCCGGGCCCTCACATCCTCTTGGTCTCCTCTCACCTGTCCCCACCAGATACTATAGATAGAGAGCTGGATGGAGTGGTGGTCCTTTCTCCCAGGGGACTCAGATCTGGGGGAGGGTTCAGGTGCTGTGGTGAGAAGGTGATCTCACCGAGAGAGATGCCAGGCTTCAGGAGGATGGAATAAGCTGGTAAGCCAAGTGCCCTAGCTGGAGAGAGTCTAATGGGGAAGGTGCAGAAAGAAAGTTGAAAAAAACTTGAAAAAAAACAATAGCCAGTTGGATTGGCTACAATTTAAGCAAACTAGAAATAAATAGATAAGCAAGATGAAAAAGGCAAAAACAAATTACTTCAAGGCATCATTCCTGAACAATTTCTATTGCAACCCTTGTAATTTCTGGAGACTCCTGCACAAGCTGCAGAATCAGAACAGAACTTCCAAACAAGTGTGATAGATTAGTGGGAAGTCCCACTTGCCAAGAAGCAGCTGATGGCTTTAATAAATTCTTCTCTAGCATGGCTGCAGTGGCTCTAAGATCAGTAACTAAACCACCCTATACTGCTAATAATCACACAGAAGAGAACATAAACATGGAGGACAATTTTGTCTTTCAAGAAATCAGCCCAGAACTTGTCCTGGAGAAACTCCTCAGACTGCGATCGGGCTTTTCGGTCCACTGGACCACCAGGGATGAATTCGGGAGGGGGGTTATTACACAACTACTCCCGCGATCAGGCTTTTCAGTCCATTGGATCACCAGGGATGAATTCTGGAGGTTGTTACACAACCATTGCCCGCTGATCGGACTTTCAGTCCACTGAACCACTAGGATACATTGGGGTGGGGAGCCACATTGCTGCCCGCGATCGGGCTGGTGGGGGTTTAAACTATGCCCATGGTTGGGCCAGTGGGGGTTCTACACTGTTTTGCCCACGATCGGGCTGCAGGGGGCAGTGGTCCCTGACATCTGCTGCCTGGCAGGGCGCCAGGCACATGTCCTCGGGGATCGGCACACCTGCATGCTAATGGCATGCAAATGGAGCCATAATCAGATGCAAATGGCCCCCCCTGCACCTTTCATGAATTATGGCCCCATTTGCATGTCACCCTTTGAATATGGGGATTTTGCACACTGCAATGGTAATGGCGCCCATCGCAAGTTGAATGCTAAACTCTGACAATGCGTGGCGCATGTTCCACTGCACCATGCACAGTGGTTGTGGCTAGGTGATATTCAAAAAGTTGCTCAAGCGCTAACTCCTTTGAATATCTTTCTGACACACCTCAGCGAACTATTTTGTGCAGTGTAAAAGGGCTTGCACCACAAAATAGCGCAGTTTGGAATATCTGGTCTCAGTCTACAAATTGGGTAAAAACAGACATAGGTAACTACAGACCTATTTCTTTCCTACCAATTGTGTTCAAACTGTTTGAGAAACTAGTTAATAAACTAACTGCTTACATGGGACTTCATAATCTGGGGAACCTATGTCAATCTGGCTTCAGGGTGAAACACAGTACAATATTAGCCTTGCTAAAAGTAACTACCAAAGTCCAGAAAGCTTTAGACAAAAGGTTAAAATGTGGGTGCAGTATTTGTAGACCTGAGCAAAACATTCACCACTCTGGGCCCGATTTTCAGTTTGGTGCGACCGACGCAAGGGAGTTGCAGTAAAGGTGTTTGAAGCAAGTGGTGATTTTCATCACAAATTGATTCAAATGAGATTTTCTAACCTGGCCTGCTTCTGATCCAGAGACAGCTGCAGCAAACCCCCTTGCACCAGGGTTGTGTCCAAGACCCCAGTATGCTCGGTCACAAGGGGACTTTCCTGTGGTGGGGCTCCCACATCCTCTTTTTGGGGATTTTCAAAGCTTCACCAAGGACACAGCAGGGGACTCCTTAGACCAGCCAGGAGGTGGTCAGTGGTTGTGGCAGTGGGACTCCAGGTCAGCAGACAGCGGGCGCATGAACTGTGTAGGGGAGGAGCTGGAGGTGTCAGGTACAGCTGTTTGTCAGCCTGTGGTGCCTAGTCACCCAGCAGGGTGCTGCTGCAGTGACAGTTGGGGTGTTGTCCAGGTGGAAACTGTCAAAAAGTATGTAGTTAGTTGCAAACAAGTTCCCTGGTAGTGAACCCTCCCAGTCCCGAGGCTGGGGTATAAGCCCTGGTGTTCTAGTGGCCCCACCTTCCCCATCCTGACAGACAGTGTTCAACCACTCTGCTCCCCCCACCTGACCCTCCTGCTACCCTCCTCACACCACCACGGCCAGTCACGGAATGCGCTCACACAGATCATAGAAACATAGAAACATAGAATTTGACGGCAGATAAGGACCGCTTGGCCCACCCAGTCTGCCCATTTCCCTACCTACTGGATAAGCTGCAGATCCTAGTTAACCAGCAGCCTACTTCTTCCTACCCCCATCCCCCTCATGTAAGTAAACAGTTCACTTACATGGACTGTGCAATCACATTCTACAGATGGCTATGGTGGTGTGAGGAGGGCAGTGCCAGTCACAGAATATGATCAGGTGGGGGGAGCAGGGTGGTTGACCACTGTCTCTTGAGGTGGGGAGGGTGGAAGGGCCATTAGACCACTAGGTACTGTGTTGCCATGTGTATGCAGGCATGGTATGTGCTTGGGGGGGAATGACATGGATTAGGACCAGGTTTTTTGTTTTGGTTAGCAGCACACGTACATGAGGCTTGGGGATCCTTGTGGGTTGGGGCAGGTAGGCAGTACACCACCAACTAACTGGTATTTGTGGGCCTGTTGGGGGTTGACAAGAGCCTGCCAAGGCATGCATTTCACTGTCAAGGCACACGGCCACCCCGAGAGTAATGGGACACTTCCCCGGGAAGCAAAATGAGCCTGTGCTGCAGCCTTGTGTCAGCTGTCCCTTCTGTGCCCTGGTTTCTGGCTTGGTATTCCTTCTGGCACCTGGGGTGTCCTCTATACACTTATCCATGGATGTGTCCATGGATTTACTCAGGACCCCAACTGTGCCCATGTTTCAGCTGCAAACCAACTTTGGTGGCTATTCAGAAGGTTTGGTGCAAGTCACCAATCTTCTGGAATATCAGGTTTTGCAGTTGACACAACTGCTTCAGACGTGGCCCTCTTTTCTGCCACAAATTGCGTCTGATGCAGGCAGCTTCTACAGTCATGCCCCCTAAGTCACAACATCCTGATTGACAAATGCAAAGAAATCAGACTAGATGAACAGGGACGGATTTTAAAAGGCCAGAGAATGACACAGGGTGCTTGCATCTAAAACAACTGACACAAGGAGCAGAATGGATCACAACTTGTATCAGTTCTGATTTTGAAATGGTGCTTGCATCAAAAACAGGTCTGCATGCATAGACTGGCTTGCACTGAAAAAATGCCTGTGCCATGTCAGAAGGAATGTCTGTGTCACTGAAATGATGCACCATCCCCTTATTTGGGAATTTCAACTAATGTGAGTCTTGTCCTTGTACCTAAGATGCATGTTGCTCTTAAACCAGCCAGTGTTGGTCTAACATACACTAGAGCATATAAAGAGGCAAATAACAGGGGGCAGACCTGACTATGGTACTATTAAGGGACAACATTCCCCAAAGGATTAATTTAGAATGTTTTGGGGGCTTAGTTTTGGTCATTTCATCTGTTGTATTTTTTGACTCAACTCATGTCATTCTCACTCCTCGGGTAATTTTTTTTATATCACATCACATCATATCATATCATATCATATCATATCATATCATATCATATCATATCATAATGTATTTATAAAAAGTGCCTCTCTAAAACCAAGGTGCTTGTATATAACATAAACAATACAATACATAGTTTAAATTCAAACAAAAGCTTATATTTAAAGTTCACTATTAAGTTACTATTGCCACCATATGCTGATGCAAATAAGTAGGTCTTAAGTGCAGTTTTAAACTCCTTGGTGGTCAGGCAATCTCATATCTGACAAGGTAGAGAATTCCATGTGGTCAGGGCCACAGAGCTAAAAGACTGGGCCCCGAAGTCTTTAGGCGGACCCTGGGATTCTCTAGCAATTCCTCAACGGTGGATCGGAGAGGGCGGAGGAGGCAGTAGGGATGAAGGAGATCTTGTAAGTAGCTAGGTCCCTGGTCATGTAGACCTTTGTAGGTCAGTAAACTGACTTTGAAGGTGATCCTCCACCGCACTGGAAGCCATTGTAGTCCGTGGAGCACAGGCGTTATATGGCTGGTTCTCGCTGTACCAGTCAATAGCCTGGCTGCAGCATTTTGCACTGGCTGATGGCGGCAGACATCAACCCCCGGAAGCCCTAGGTATAGGGCATTGCAATAGTCAAGGTGAGAGGTAACGAAGGCATGGACCAAGGTTGGAAGATCTTCAGGAGGAACCAGGTGTTTCACCCGGACGATATTCCTCAGATGGTAAAAAGAGGTTTTGACGACAGCTGACACCTGAGAGTTAAGGGTCAAACCATCATCAATAATAACACCCAGGTTCTGCACTTAGTCTGAGGTAGTCAACGCCACACCCCCAAGACATAATCCTGAGAGTGATTCTGCTGACAAACTCACCTCCTGACTATCAGGGTCCACAACCAGCACCTCAGTTTTAGCTGGGTTCAACCGCAGCCAACTCACACTTATCCAGTCATGGATCTCGATGAGACAGTTGTTAAATGCTGAGAGAGGCACATCTTGACCAGGTGCAAAGGACATGTATAGCTGAGTATCATCTGCACAGCAGTGAAAACTCAGACCATACTGCCTAATAATCTCTCCTAATGGCAGCATGTACACTGTGGACAACATAGGTGACAAGATGGAGCCCTGCGGTACCCTGCAGGATAGGGGGAGAGGGGCCAAGGAATAAATTCCCGACACCACTCTCTGAGTCCTACCCTCGAGGAAAGATTGAAACCATCTGTGGACTGTACCTGACAGGCAACAGATGAACTGCAGACGATGCAACAAAGTTATATGATCCACAGTGTCAAATGCTGCAGAAAGATCAAGAAGAACTAAGATGGAACACGTCTTCTGATCTCTCGCTATTAGGAGATCATTTAGCACCTGGACAAGGGCCATCTCGGTACTATGTCTCTTCCTAAATCCCGACTGGAGAGAATAATAGACATTGTGGCTGGTCAAATGATCATCCAGCTGTAAGGTGACCACCTTCTCGATAACCTTACCCATAAAGGGTAGTTAGAGACTTGCACCATTTTTTTTGACTCAACCGGTCATTCTCATTCCATGGTCATTTTTGTGATTCAACTTGCACCATTTTTTGACTTAATCTGTCTCATTCTCATTCCCATTCCTTGAGTCATTTTTTGTCTCAGCTTGCACCATCTTTTTTACACAGCTTGTCATTCTCATCCCTTGCATCATTTGTAATGTAGTGGACCTCTTGAGTCAGTTTGGGGGACTTTACCACAGACAATGCTTTTCTGAAAAAATATGGTGTACCATATTCAGTGCACCTGGATCTGATGCAAGGTGATTGTTGGATGCACCCTGCATGAATCTAAGTGCTCTTAGAATATCCGGCCCAAGGGTTCTAACATGGTTCAGGAGTTATCTTGGTGACAGATGCCAGCAGGTCACCTTGAACAAGTATAGCGCAAACATGTTGCCATCTGTACTTGGAGTCCCTCAAGGCTCTATTTTAGATCCACTGCTTTTCAACATCTACATGAACCCCTTGCAATTTCCCTGCCCCCAAATAGATTTCCACCTCTATGCAGATGATACTATTATGCACACATCGGGCAACTCCCCAGGACAAATCCATGTGGCCCTGCAAAAGGCTCTTAATATTCTACAAAGCTTCTTATACAGCAAAAAACTAGTACTCAAAGCTAAAAATTGAAAAGTTTTGCTTTTTAAGCCCCCTCATAAACCAGTGGAATCACTGGAGGAGCTGGACATTGTAGTGTACGCCGGAAATAAACTAGAAATGGCCAATGCTTACAAATACCTGGGATTATGAACAGACAAAAAACCTAAGTGGAATGTCCACTTCGACCAAATGACCAAAAGCCAAAGCCTAAATAAAAACTAGGGGCACTCTATCAATTTTGAAATGAGATACCAGGGGAAGCCAGAATTAGAATAGTAGAGACTATGGTACTACCTGTTATGGACCACGGTAATGTCCTGTATGGAGGGGCATCCAGTACTGAACTGAATTAAACTGATGTACTTTAAAATAAATTCACAAGATATACTGTTTACTGGGCACCCAAGGTACCACTGTTTACTACACAGGGAGCTAACATGGAAAAGCTTGGTGGTCAGGAGGCAGCTACACACATTAAACCTCTTGTTCAAGATATGCAAAAATACATCTCCCAGATTACATCCTGGACAAAATGGAACTCAAATATAATAACATGTCCACCCTGAGATCTGCTGATGGCATGGAGGTCAAGACCTCTTGAGGGGTCAATAAACCTTAGCAGGTGGTCTTTCCTTTTAAGAGAACCATCAGCTTGCAACTCCTTGCCTATACATCTCAGGTGGAAAACTAATCCAATAAGACTTGGCCCTATCAAAAAGTGGAAAATGCAAGAAGCCTTGAAACTTTTAATCTGTTGCCCAGACTACAACATGAGATAATGCCTTGCAGATCTATGGCTCTTCAGTTTAGTCTATGCGGTCCTGTACCTGCACACTTAGAGCTTAACCTAAGTTGCCTCCCTGTCATGACATTGTGCAATATATGCCATAACATGTAACTGCTGAAGTTAATCTTTTGTACCTAATCTGTAACTGCTGAAGTTAATCCTACTGTACCGCAACTGAAGCCACTCCTATTGTACCACAGATGCCTTTGCATTATATTGCCATGTACTGTTTGGAAATGTAAATGGGAACCACTGATGTTGATCCTACTGTAATCCTTGATGCTCTTGTACTGTACTGTAATGCACTTGGTAACCTAGACTGCTGCTTATGGGACTCATTGAAAATGAGTCTCGGCTCAACTGGGTTTGACCATGTTCATATCATGTGACGATTGTGAATAAAATTTTACTTACTTACCAAAGGAGCATGTCACCATTTCATTCATACCTTTTGTGACTGAAAAGAGTGAACTGCTCCACAGCGAGACCATATTTTAACCCAGAGAATCCTCTCCCTCACAGTTGCAGATATCAACTGTTTGAATGGTCCAACCAGCTGACTAGAGGTAATGTGTGTGTGTGTGGGAGAATCGAAAAAAAACACTAAGTCCAAATTTGGAATGGTATATGCCGCAAAATCTGCATGCTGGCTATACTTGTATTTAAAGTAGGGGGACACCTTCTACTTGGGGATGGACCCGACTATGAGAAACAGTCACTATTAGTGACTAGGCAGATATCTGCTGTCAGTGGTCAAAACAACTGGCTCAAGGAAGTGTATGTGTGGGGGATTGAGCATAGTGGCAGTCTAGCTTTCCTATCAGCTTTGAAGTCCAATTGTTGGAGGTTTTCTTTTTGTTCTGATCTCATGGCTTTCAACCCAGATAACCCTCTGACTGGCAGAAGCAGATTTCAGCTGTGTCAAAAGTCCAAGCAGCTGTCTGTAGAGAAGTGTGGGGGGGGGGGTTGAATGTAGCGGCAATCTAGCAGGAGCAGCTTTAAAAGAAACACAGTGAGAAAGACCCAAGAGGTCAGCTCTGTCATAGTGGGAGCCAGTGCAGTTGGCAGAATAGCTGATAGCTACCTGGAAGAAACACAGTAGTGATTGTCAAACATTAAAAGAAGTCCACCTAGAAAGCAATTTTTATTTGGGATCAGTTCAGGAACTCAAATTACCAGTAGTTTAATTCATCAGCCCCAAGAAAGCATAATAATAAATATTTCTTTGACTGGATAGTTTTCCATAAAAAATTCACTGGGTCAGAGCAAATGATTTTACAGCAAGTTTGGTGCCAGTGTGGCACAAGGCAGGGTCAAATGTCAAAATCTAAAAGTCACAAGTTGACCCCAGAGACAACAACCACTCTATAAGCCAACACAAGGTGATGTTTTTCATTTTTCTTTGATTTTTGTAAAACTCACATGGTAGTCTTAGTAGTCTGTCTTGTTAATTTATTTTTACATCTCATTTGCCAATTGATATGCCCAGTGTGCGATGTTCTCAGTAATATATTCACAAATCCACATCAGTGGAAGATTTGCAATCAGTGGAGATATCAGCTAGTACAGTGGGCTGAAGAGGTGAGCAGGGATCGGGGGTTTCCACTGAGGCTTGCATTAGGACAGGCAAAATTACCTTTAATGTTGCTTTTTAATTTTTTAGATTGTTTCAAAACTTTAGCTCTCTGGTTCATAGGCCCTTTCTTATGCTGTCTGAATGCTAAACTCCACCAGGCAATCAGTTTATTTGGTCTTCTGCCAGTATTTTTAAGTCTTAGTAGGTCAGATTCTCCACCAAACTCATGTCCTCCACTACCAACAGAAATGAGGGGGTGACAAAACAGAAACAAATGGGGCAAATAAAGAAATCTGAACGAGCAGACCAGAAATGAATCTGCTGCTTCCTGCCTGTGGTGGTGGAGGTGAGCTGAAGGGGGGAGGGAGTATTAAGAAATGAAAGCTGTAAGGGCTTCATGAACACGTGATACTTGGTCCTTCAAATAATTTTTTTTCACAATAACCATATTACTCATAATGCTGCACATACCACGATACACAGCTTGTCGCCATTTGGAGCTGGAGGCAGTCACTATTACTTAGTGAGTCAGGAATAAAACAGATTCAGAAGAGGATAACCAAGACTGCTCTAAAAAGGCAGGCATATTTGAAGAAATCTCTCTCTAATTTAACAGGGGTTTTAGTTTGTACCGTGCAAGGTTATGCATGCTCAGGGAATATGGTGATTTCTGGCTTCACTGAGTAGTTAATGGGTCCATGGTGTGGTCGGATTTAACCACAATATTCAATTCAATTCATGTTTATTCTAGGAAAAGCTCAATTGAGCAGGCTCATTCACAAGGAGGTCCTGATTACATAAAAACAGGGACATACATATATAGACAACAATGGTAGGTGAGACACATAAAAGCAATTACAGTGAATTACAGGCAACTCAATCTACAGAACAATTGCATGACAGCAATAAAAGATAAAGTGCTATGCACAGAAAAGTAACAGGGAAATCATGTAATAATCATACAGTACAGTAATAAAGTGCATGGTAATTAAATGAGAAGACACAGTGCGTGGTGACATGTTGACTAACTACAGGATGGAATGGGAAAATACAGTGCAAACAATAAAGACTTAAGCAACAGTCAGCTGGGTGGTTACTAGAACCTGTTTGTGTAGCATACTGAATTAGGGTTGGAGGCGTGGCTGATTCAGAGGGGTGAGAGCTCGGAGAGGTGAGAAATGGGAAGAGGTGGGTAAAAGCCTCGGGATGACTAGGAGGCAGGGAGAACAAAAAGGGGGGGGCATGCACACTATGGAGTCATGGTGGAAAGATCGAGAAGGTAGAAAAGCGACAGAAAAGAAAAGCGTTAAGTATGAGTGTATGGGGGTAAAGTGGGAGTGGAGCACAGGGGTGAGGTGGGGAGGAAGCACACAGACATCCATGAAAGGGACAGACTGTGGAGCAGAAGAAGGGGGCAATGGACAACAAGGAATGGGAGAGAGTTTGAAAGGGGAACGGGAGGCAGGTTTGGGGAAAGAAAGGAAAGGGGCTATAGAGAGATGAGAAGTGGCAATAGAAGGGCTAAGCAGGGCTGGGTGGGGGATCTAAAACTGGCAAAGCATGCATTGAGAAGGAATGTTTTCTTCTTGTTTATTTTGTATATTTACTCATGATCATCTTTATTAAGCTATTTAGACCATGCTTCTGCATTATCCTATCTTCTCTAGTTAATTGGATCTGGTATCTAATAATGTGACAAATTTTCTTCCCATTTTGGATTACTGATTGCAACAGGATTATACATGTATCCGCCACTTGATCCCTTTTAAGTTTGTGTTTTTCCTCCTCTTTTTCAGTCCAAATAATCATATATTTGTAACATCGTTAGACTCTAATATAATGTCCTTCATATATACTGTATGTTCTTGTAGAACATAGGGCCGGATTTAGAGAAGCCAACGTAGGATGCAAGGTGGAAAATATGATGTAAGTCACACTTGCATCCTGTGTTGTGTCCCTGCAGGATTCACATAGGCAGCCTGTGACATGCGGTGGGCTGCCTGCACCCAACAGCACCTATGTACCTGAAATCCCCTTGCGACATGGCGTAAGAGGGTTTCTGGCAGCATTTGCACCCTATTCAGGTAGGGTGGCCAATACATACACAAACTGGATTTAGAGACAACCACCAGTGAACATCTGTCAAAGACCAGTTACGCCAACAAAAAGGTGGTCTAACTGGTCTTTGCTGTTCACTGGCAGTTGCCACTGTGCCCCAGCCCCACAACCCCTGTGGGTTATGGACCCCCCATGGTCTCCAGGTCCAATGCATGGCACACACTGTGCCAGGCAGGGTGTGTGGCACACCCACAATGCTCAGACCCCACCACACACACATTGTGAGCCTCCCATGCCCTGGGGCATGATTCCCCCATCATCCCTCATAACCCCCTGGTAGTCTAGTGACCCCCCACCCCACAGTGTGAGCCCCCCGACCCCCAATACCCCATCAGCAACTGGCACAGTCCTTCCTCACCACCAGGGCCAGTCACCAATGTACCTGCCAGGTGTGTGTGTGTGTGTGCTGGGGGGGTTGGGGAACCACTGGGTCACCAGGGCAGGTAAGTGTCCAATGATCTGGGGGGGCCCATGGCAAGGGGGCTTGGGGCTGGTGCCCACATCATACAGTGCCTCAGAGATGGGCATAGGGTGCCATGGCAGCCCTCACCCTGCACAACTGCTGTCCTGTGACCTGTGGCATTCCCAGTGCTGCGCCCTACCTTGCACAGCTACTGTAAATCACAGGATGTAGACCGCTGCACCCATTCTGATCCTGAATCAGGAGCATGGGCCAGGGTGCAGGGCAGGTCGCCGCAAGCTGCCATTGCCGCAGCTTGTGACAGACCCCTCTGAATCCAGCCTATAGATTTGAAATACTTTTGCAGATAATAACATACATAGATAGATGTTTGTCAGTTTATCCGTGCATGCTAAAGTATATGCAATCATCAGCCTTGGTGTTTCCAGATTTATTTATTTAAAAGTTTTGCCAGGAAGGCATACTGAGCAGACTACCACTCAATTCCAGATGCATCCTGGGGGGTGTTGGGGGTGGGAGGATACATAAAAACATTCATAATACAGAAATTAACACATAATATATGCATGATATATACAATATGTAGACAGTAAATGTAGCAACAGAACATCAGAGTTAATAATGAAAGGTATAAAAGATAAACTGTATCAGGTTCAGAGTTAGAACATTGGAGTCACCATATCTGATACCGGGTTGGAGAGCTGGGCCCTTGTCTTAGTGTAAGCTTAGGCTGCATGAGCAGTCGGCGGAGAAATGCCCTTTGAGGAGGGAGTTGAGTATCCGAGAGGAGGGAGCATGTCGAATGACTGCAGGTAGGAAGTTCCATAGCTTTGGCATGCAAACTCTAAAGGCTAGTTGGCTGGCAGAGGTCGCCATATAAGGGACTTGAAGGAGCCAGGAGTCGCAATTCCTGAGTGAGTAAACAGAGGGGTGTTTGAGCATTTAGAGTAGAAGAGAGGTATGAGGGCAGTAAATGGGTCCAGAATTTGGCTGTGAGTCTATTACAGTGGGACTGGTGCCTATTGTTGAGCGAAAGGAGGTTGAGGGACTGGTAGAGGCTGCAGTGGTGGGTGGAGGGTACACAGTCCAGAGCAAAGTGACAGAAGGAGTGAAAAAGAGGGTCTAGTCACACTAGGGTGGACTTAGGAGCAGCACTGTATACTACATCCCCGTAGTCAAAATTAGGGAGGATCATTTTCTCCACAATTGCCTTGTGAGCTGGCAGAGGGATACCGCCGTGGTTGGAGTATAAGGCACCCAGTCTAGGGTGCAGTTTATTGTGGATAGCATTGATCTGTGCAGCGAAGTCAAGGTGTTGGTCCAACCGTGGTGCAAGCTTTGACTGCTTGTCTCTTGGAAACATAGATTATTCACCAGCATGCTTAAAGGTGACCTACAAATTTAATTCTGCAGTCTACTCCGTCCCACATACCTTTGCTAGCAGCGGTGGGAGTCTGGGGCTGCTTTTGGGAAAATTTTTTAATAAACCGTCATGTTTTAAAATCCTGCTGCAACTTTTCAGTGAATGCAGAAGCCGTGTTTGTGTCCCGATTGAGGGGACACACGTTTACCTCGGTATTCCACCCAGTTCTGTGATGTTTCAAACACAATAGCTCTCTATGGAGCAACATAGGGGGGCTTAAAATGTTCATTTTATTACTTTTGCGAGGGTTTTGATGCTTAAATTAACATCTACAGCAACGCTGGAACAGGCCATTGCTGTAGATACTAATTTAAGCATCAAGACCCCAGCAAAAGTAATAAAATTAGCATTTTAACCCTCCCTCCCTTGCTGTTCCATAGAGAGCTATGGTGTTTGAAATGTCACACAACTGGGTGGAATACCCAGGTAAATCTGCATCCCCTCGATTGGGACACAGACGCCACTTTTGTATTCGCTAAAAAGTTTCAGCAGGATTTTAAAACATGAGGAATTATTAAAAAATTTTCCCGAAAGCAGCCCTGGACTCCCGCTGTTGCCACTAGCAAAGGTATGTGGGACAGGAGCGGGCTACAGATTTAAATTTTCAGGTCACCTTTAACACACATGAGACGTACAGTAAGTTAGGTTCTTTGTAAGGTGAGGATCATGTTGATTGCAGTCGATACATATAGCCAATCAAACACAGAGTGCCATGAGCACCTGCTGTATATGTTTATCTGGACAGCAACACTTTTTTCCTATGGTTATCAAAATGCATTAAGAATTTTTGTTTATTGTATGACATGAATTTTTATGAGAGGAATGTTAAGAGAAGCTAAGTGATCGAGAACCAGGCACCAACAAGACAGGAAAACATGCTGTTTTATACATGATATCACCAATTACACCTTCCTACAACTATATGAGTATTCACATATGACCTGGAGTAATGGTAAGTAAAGTGACCCTTCTCAGTTGGCTATTGGCAGTCCCATGATCAGTAACTGCCCCCAAACACATACACAATTTCCCACTCTTTCTTCCTCAGATATTTTTATAAATATGTAGTAAACAAAAAAGTCTCCACCCACTTTGCCATATGACGTATACATTTAAAAAAAAATTACGGTCAGACTCTGGGATGGTAGGAGTATGTGGGACAGGGGTGGGCAAGGGAACAATTTATTCAAATTTCCTAAAACAAAAGCATCAGTAGTGCAATCATCTACTTGAAATTACTTAGGCAATAGCCATTTTCGGGTTGGGCTGTACATTCCTGGTGTGGCTTAGCATTGCTATGTCATGTGTGTGCACCTTTGTATTTCTAATGTGGATGTGCTCTGTGTGTTGCTTGTGTGACTGTACCTGCTTTGTGTGCATGTGTTCTTCTATAGCTTATATACTGTATCCTGCTAATGGTCAGAGTTGTGAACTAGTGGCACATTTTTTTATTCTTGTGGTAGTCAATGTGGGGATGAGGAGGTGGAGGAAAACAGCAAACAAATCGTAAGTTAATGTCAGCAATAAAATAGATCAAAATGGAATGGGGTTTCAATGAATGAGCTATTTGGTCATACTGTATGTCATGTAATGAACATATACGTCTACCAAACCACAGTTAAACACAAACACAAATTAATTAACTGATTTTGTCATAAACGTCAAACAATCAACTGTCTTTTGACATGTGAGCCAACTTGGAGAGATGGCTAATGGCAGTTTGCTAGCCATGAGAACACTGTGGAAGGAAAAAAACAAAGGGGAAAAAACTGTCAAAACTGTAAAATCACTTTTTATCATTCAGTCTTGCAGTGGGGTGTAGATGACAGAAACAAACATCACATAACCTGTTAAAATGATGAGCTTAATGAACTTCTTTATTTACATTTGATAGAACATATTACTGAAAGACAGATATTTTTATACAACCCAGAATTAAAAACAAATTGTAAAATGGTTAATTTAACATCAGAGGGTAAGAGCATTAGGTAACATGACATCAAGACAATTTGTAACACACTCACATATATAAAGCCTATATAATAAATACTGCTCATCACTTGGTAACACCTCAGGCTGTCAATCAAACAACACACTCTGGTCTGGTTATTATTATTTTTATTCAGTCTGCATAAACTGCATATTTCTGGATAAAGTTCCACATGTATTTTACTTTAGTTAACGTGTACATATAATGGGCAGGATTCACAAAAGGAATGTGCCAGTGCATCCAAGATGTGCCGGTACATCCCCGACTTGCGCACTAGCACTATTCTGTAAGGGGCCCAATGCACCACCCACCACCCATAATGTTATGCTGTACACCTGGAGGGGCTGTGCAAGGGGTGTGCCCATGCATATGTTGCACAGCCCCAGTCACAGCCCAACTTGGAGGTGCATCCCTGGAACAAGTCCTCAGATGCGCCTCCAAAAGATAAGTCTACAACAAGTAGACATATGGTGATTTCCACCCACAGACAGGCTGCCATACTGCAGACAGCAGCACAGCAGTGTACCTACCCTGGCAGTTCAGGTTTACCCCCTTCCCTGCCCGTAGCCCTGAAAATGACAAGTATGCCCCTGTAAACTCACTGGTTGTAGAGTAGTACCCTTCTCCCTGCTCAGAACCCCAATAGTGTAATACATTCACCGTAACAAGCCCTGGTGGCTTAATGGTACCTTCCTCCCTGCCCCAACCTGAACACATAAGGAGGGGAGCACCACTAAACTACCAGGGTATTTCGATGTTGGATTATTGTACAGATGGGGCTCAAGGATGGGAGGGGGTCCACTGGATCACCAGGGATATTTTGATGGATCATTTCACTATGTGATCAGGTCAGAACAGGGAGGGGGTATGACTAATCCACCAGGGCTTGTTACAGGGAATGTATTACTCTATTGGGTTCTGGCCGGGGGGGGGCAGCTACCACTAGGCCACCAGGGCTTGTTATGGTGAATGTATTACTCTATCAGGGTTCTGGGAAGGGGATACCACTGTACCACCATGGCTTGTTATGGGGCATTTATTACACTGTCAGGTCTCTGGGCAGGGCAGGGATGGCATTAGTCTATCAGGGGAGTAGGGTATGTGGCTGTACAGCCACACATGCAGGGCACCCGGTGCATATCGCTGGGTTCATCCCTGCAATACTTATGCAAATGGTACCATAATAACATGCAAATGGTCCCATTGTGCCTTGCATGCCTAATGGCCCCATTTGTGTGTTTATGACTCTGAATGGCAACTTTGGGCACGGCACATCTGGAGATGTGTAACCCTGTTGGATTCCCAGCCCCACTATGGAGTTGTGCAGGTGCATCCTGGGCTGGGTGCAACTGTGGTATTCACAGAGTGGATGTGCTGGAAGCATCCCCAGGTGCATGTTCTGTGAATACCACCGTTTGTGCTCGGTGCATCTCATTTGCACCGGAGAATCTGAGATGCGCTGAGCACAAGTGCTTTATGAATCCTGCACAATCAGTTTTTCGATTAAGTGCATGACTACTGTTTACATATTGATTTCTGATTTGAGGAGGAACTCTCATGGTAAACCAACCAGATAATTGAAAAAATTGGGTAATTTAATTAATCAGAAAACTGTCCCTTGACATGAACAGCAGTAAGCAAATTACTTTATCAAGTATCTGAGAAATCCCTTTCAAATCAGAAATCAGGCAGCATAGAAACATGGCCAGTGTTACCAGAAACTGATGATTAAGAGGCATAAATGGCTGCATGGTGGAGTTGTACAACACCTACCCTATTATCCTTGGGATCGATGATGCCAGCGCAACAACAAATACACCAATGTCCTTGACTGCACTGGGAACCCGTCAACACTCCTGACCCCAACATGTCCCTGGAATGACCATAAACACAGTGACACTCAATGAAGTGGGGGGCTATGCCCCCTGTACCCCCAGATATAGATATCTAACTCCAAGTCACACAGGCAGTGGAATTAGATATTTACCCCATTGCCAAACAGTTGATTGAAGTGAAACCCCCATTGCTGCCGATATAGGTATGGTGGGGATTTTGGTGTCACTGCATTAATTACAATTCTTACTCAAATAGCATAAACTGTATTTTTATTAACTGCTTGTTAGTAAACTTGTGTAATACAGAGTATTACCTTACTGAAAACACAAAGCTTTTACTTTGGAATGCAGCAGTGTAGTTGCCTTTAAATCCTATAAAGAGGTGCATGAAAGACAGTGAATGGTTGGGCTGGGTAAGGGTTGCGGGTGCAGATATTGTAGGTGCAGGTTGCATGACAGAGTCTGGAATTGTTAATTTTTTAAATCAATGGCATCCCGTGTGTTTTACATGATGTGCTGGATAATGAACTGACACTTAAATATCAACTGTCGGCCATCATCAAGACCTCATTTTACCATCTGAGGAACATTGCTTGGATAAAGCATCTAGTCTCGCCTGATAATCTTCTGACTCTGATCCATGCCTTTGTGACTTCATGCCTTGATTACTGCAGTGCCTTACACCTAGGGCTATCAGGGGTGGATCTTCGCCACCTGCAGCTGGTGCAGAATGTGGCTGCCAGGTTGTTTACTGGCTTGTCAAGATCTTGCCATGTCACACCTGTGCTTTACAACTGCGCTGGCTGCCAGTGCAGTGGAGGATCACCTTCAAGGTTGGTTTGCTGACCTATAATGCCCTACACAGACAGGGACTGTGGCATTTATAAGATCTCCTTTGCCCCTATCGCCCCCTTCGCCCACTTGGTTCTACTGATGAGGGATTGCTAGAGATTCCCAGGGTCTATCTGATTATGTCTGGAGCTAGATCTTTTGCTTTTGTAGCATCGACCCTGTGTAATTCTCTACCTCGTCAGATTAGAGAGTGCCCATCTGCACAACTAGACTCGCTGGCAGATGAAACTGTATTGTTAGCACACTGCATCCCCCATTTAACTTTCTTATGGTTTTAGGAGAAGGTATGCTAGCTTCACTACAAACCATCAGTTTTTATGATGCAGGGGCAGAACAGTGTCACTTGTTTATATCTAAGTGGTTCATTATTTCTTACTCTATTTATAGCCCACAATTTAAACAGGTGATGCTTGTATAGTACTGTCCCCATGTCAGGGTTTGGGGTAAAGATGCTCTTCATTGCATCCATCTGTTTATCCACAAACTTACAATATAACTTCATGTCCATGTTGACTTTTGTGACATCTACATCTTTGACTGGTGGGGCTTCTGGGATTCAGCTTTGTTTAGGAAACCAAAGCAATGCAGGATGTAAAAATGTTAATTGTTTTGAGACAGAATAAGGTGATCCAAGATACTGTACCTATTTCAAAAGTTTTTTGGAATTTATTATGATGAATGTGCATTGCAGCCTCTGAAATTACTGCAGTAAATACCTTGTAAAAAATAGAAAATATTTTTAGGGTGTTAGCTATGCGAGAGGGCAGACTGTGCAAAGTGTAAGGATTTGGACATAGTAAATGCCTCTGCTGTAGATGTGCAAAACTGTTATCGAATGTGTAGATTCCACAAAGAAACAGCAAGTGTACTAATATAAAGTTAAGACATGGAACTGCATTAATTGGTACATGTCTGGGAATTTGTTCCTGGAAGCCAGTCTGTCTCATAGGACTGTACTGTTAATTATGCATTCCTTCTGTGTAATAGGGCAATCATTTTTCTGTGAGGAACTTTTGGAAGCAGCCCACAGCACAAGTTCCAGTTGTGGCTATAGAAGTCTAGAAAGTCCAGTTGTTCTCATACAGAGAATGCAGGTCAATGGCTTCTCTCACTAAGCTGGGCAGCCTGGGTTTAGTGTTGCCCAGAAAATGTATTTCTGGTATTGTTTTTTAAAAACAAACCCCAGAATCTAGCAAAATCTATCCTGTTTAGCAAGATTCAGGTGTTTTTTTTTTTTTAAAAGACATCACGTTTTATGTATTTTCATGTTTTTTTGGTTTGAGGAGGAAAAACAAGATGGCAATCTAATGGAACAAAACAAAATGCTCCACAAAGCAAGAAGCAACTGGTGAGAAACCCAAAAAAGGGTCCTGTAACATCAAATTTTCTATTTCAGACCAGAACATAATCTCAAAAACCCTACTGTGCATGGTCAAAATGGAGAACACTAAACTTTAAAGCCTTATAACTCTGGAATCATTTAAAGAGGGAGTCTGGCCAAAAGTGACACATTACAGAATTAGAATCAGCATAACTCAAATAAACCTCATAACAAAAATCAGGTTTCTAGGCTACTTCATTTTAAAGTTATTAGCTATTTTGTAACCCTAATTTCACTCCCTGTTCAAAAAGGCCAGATTCATTGAAGAGTCACGAATGATGTCATAACCAGAATTTACAGCCTAGCACCCCCTGTCAGCAACCTTATAGGACTGGTTTCTCCAAAGTGTGAAACCATAGCTAAAGTAATCATTTAAAAAAAAATGACGTGATTGGCTGCAGCGCTTGTGTTTCCAGAATGTTTAGGTGCATGGTACAGTACTTTAGAACCAGTCAGGAGGTGGTTCTGGAATGCAGCACTGAACCAAGTTGTGGAATATCAAGGTGTTACACAGTTTTAAAATGTGTGTGTTGGGGGGAGCGTGCAATCTTGGAATGTGTCAGGGATGTGCCATTTCAAAATGTGGTGGGACACTCAATCACGGAACATGACAGGAACACACATTGAAGAATATGAGGGAACTGGAAATTTCTAAATATAGTGGGGATTCACACAGTTAGAATGTGACAGGATACATCATTTTATTCTGAAATTGCAAGCAGGATATTAAATAGATGGTATTGCATAGCAAAATGCTATGCAAAACAGGCAGTAATGCTAACCATTTCCAGAAATGCATGGCAGTAGACTGCTAACCATTTTTTAAGTGAGTCCATGACATAGTACACAACCCTAACACCGAATTTCCTTGCTTTTGTCGCTGTGGAACAACCCTAACTGATGCATTAAATGGATTTTTTTGCCATGAATTTCCCTTTTTTTTGAGAATGAGGACTATAAATAGTGAATAGAATGCAATGGTGGGTTACTCATCGTAACGGATAAAAATCGCAGATCTCAGACTGCTTTCGAGATACGAGCCCCGAAAGGCGCAGCGTATGCCACCATGTTAGTCTATGGGGAAAAATGTCAACTTCAGAGCACCGTAACTTGGTATCCGTGCAATATTTTTTCACCAAACCAATCAAAAGGCTCATCTGTGAGATGTTGGCTGCCTTCCCGCCAAATTTCAGCCCAAACCATTCTTTTGCGGCAGAGTGCAAATAATTCCTGTCATTTGGCCATAGTCTGGAAAAGTAGTGTTGCAATTTGCAAACACTTTCACAAAAATTTATGAAAGTGTCGCAGGTGCGACACTACTTTTTCCAGAAATTTGAAAAACATATTTCTGGGGTGTTTGACCGCAAAATAAAGACATGGCTAGCATGCTGAGGATCCGACTAGGTGAAAACAAAAAGAATTGTGTTCCTACAGGGTCCCAATTTTAATGGCAAGCATTTTTCTGATCAGTAACTGAAAACAAAATGATGGATTTGTGACACTCCTAGGGCCATTTGAGACACTAAAAAGTGTTGAAGTTGTTAACTATTCCCATTGACTTATAATGGGAACTTATTTTTTGAATAACTTTTGAACTGTTTAATATTTTTTCACGAAATCTTCAAAAGGCACATCAGAGACCCTGGCCGCACGTTCCCTGAAGTTTTCAGACCGGTCACACAAACTGTGCGACTTGTAGGCGAGAACAAAGAATTCACAAAAAAGCGTAATTACACACTGATGTCACTAATAACTCCAAGTCGTATATCTGACTGGTACAAAAGTTGGCAGATCCAAGATCTATGGTGCCCCCACCCCGTACTTGCCACATTTCAGGCAAATCCGTTGAACGGTGGCAAAGTTATTAGAGCAAAGTTTCACCCTTTAACCTTAAAAGTGCTACTCTACCATAATATATATATATATATATATATATATATATATATATATAAGACATGTATACAGTATTTGAGAAACTCATACCTACTGCACATTGACACCTGTAACTTTTTGCTGAATTGTTAAAAGGTTCACATGACACACCTAATTTGTAGTGCCACCTTAAGAGAGACATTAAACATAACATAACACAGTTTGGTTCCACTGTGTTCTTTCAGTTTTATCACAAACATCTATTTACCCTTTCAAATAGGGCTGCATTTTGTGACATTGCTTCCAGTCCCAATTTAAGTATTTAAATACAGCCCTTTATTGTGCCCTAGAAACCCAACTGTTGTTAATGCGTTATCTAATTACTTCATTTTAGCCTCCCCCATGAACTCCCTGTACAGAATAAAAGTTTTTGCCTTTTATTAAATCATTTTATACAGCTGTAAAGTTCATAACATGTAGTATCCATCTAGTACCTCATCCTAAGCAGACTGTGCCTTTAATTTGCATGGACTGTGGTCCAAAAGCATTATTGTGTTTGGTGACCATATTTTTGTTACTGACATGCTGCCAAAACCTTGCAATTTGTTATAACTCATTTACTTAGAAAATTCCCTTTTCCCATGGCGTGTTATTTTCATGTCCTTTTGTGACCCACGTTACTATTGGTTCCTTCACTAGCCCAGAATGTTGAGAACCAGAAATGCATGCTGACACCTTCAATCATCACCTGATGGCTCTTTAAAGCTGTGGAGCTGGTGGTTCTGCATTATTTTTTCTGCCACCTACATTCTGGACAAGACATGTTGTCCTCCTGAAGTTTGGAGTTATGCACGTTACGAGCACTGCAGTGGGCTATTCTCTGTGCATCTCAGCTGCTCTTTTATTCCCCAGTGTGTCAAATGTCTGCAGATTGTAAAGGTGCACATTTGCTTTTTGGGAAACACAGAGACATGTAGTCAGACCTTGCCTCATGGTACCAAGATGCTGGGTTCGGGGGTTGAAGGGTGGGGTAGGGGCCGAGAGAGTTGTTTATAAAGCATTTTAAAGTTGAACAACTGCAGGTTTCCTAGATTAAATGGTTATACATATATACCCATTCTGTAGACAAAGTCTGTACATGGAAATTATTCTGTGTGGTCTGGTCCCAGCGGGGGGGGGGGGCATTTTGTGTGATCCTGTTTTCTGTCAGGGGCTCCTTTAATGTTACTGCTGCTAAATAGTTTATTCTGTACTGGGCAAAAAAACTGCAGTTTTGGGGAGTATATCAATTGGACCTGGTTAGTGATGGGGCTCATTTTGTATTACTGTAGGCATCAGAATACCATAACTACAGTTTGGAGAGTTCTGTAATAAGAAATAAAATGCATGCTGTATTGGGGGAGTAAATTAATATGGCCTGGTCTCTGCAGGTGCTCAGTTTGTGTAGACCTGAT
Source organism: Neoceratodus forsteri (assembly GCA_016271365.2). Classification (NCBI taxonomy): domain Eukaryota; kingdom Metazoa; phylum Chordata; order Ceratodontiformes; family Ceratodontidae; genus Neoceratodus; species Neoceratodus forsteri. The sequence goes on along the minus strand of CM057458.1, from coordinate 1,150,169,342 downwards.
CTCTTTAGGGGCTTATATTGTGTGGGAGGCATCAGAACACCATAACTACTTTTAAACTACCTGCTTATCTGCTAAACTTTAAAAGAAATCCTGGTTAATATCATATTTATTTTTGAAAAAAAAACACTTCTGTAGAACAGAAAAACAGTCAGCACTCCAAACGTGCTCACAGTACTTATTTATTTTATGTGCAAGTGCATCAAAGCCATTTAGCAGCAGAAGAGCAAATAACAGCAGCAGTAGTAAACGAAGCTTTGGGTAATCCACAAATTTCTCAGATCCACAGGCATCTATAAGACAGCAATTTTTTTTAAAAACATATTGCTCCCACCGACTCAACACTGAGCACCCAAACGCCAGCACAGAACCATTTCCAATTCAGCAATATGTTTTGTGATCATTAGGTGTGCCATGTGCTGCATGTTAGGCCAAGAGTCCAGCATGGCACATTAAACAATTACCGAGATTCACTGCAACAGTAAAATGAGCCTAAAAGGGCACAAACACCATAAATGGCTGTAAAATGACTGTAACTGATGGTAACAAGGTTGCAGTCACCACCAGCATCAACCCTGTTCACTGTTTTTGTGCACTTTTAGACTCCTTTGGCTGTTGTTGCAGCGTATCTCAATAACTGGGCCATGTGCTACACGGTCTACCTAAAATGGCTTCCGTGGCAGTACAAGTGAAAAAAAATACTGTTTTTTCCTTACTGGGATAGTTACTGTCAGTGACTGCCAAAGTGTTACCCTTTGTTCTGTTTTTTTTTTTATTATTATTCAGGTTTTGGTGTGCACTTTTAGGCTTACTTTGCTGTTGCAGTGAATCACAGTAATTGTTTGGTGTGCCATGTGCTGCATGATAGGCTGAGGGCCTAGCATGGCATATCAAACAATTACTGACATTCACTACAACAGCTGAAGAATCCTAAAAGTGCACCCCTCCCAAAATGCACTGGTTGCCATATGCACCTGCAGAACCATGCTGTGGACACAGTGACTGACAGTACCATGGAGGGGACCATTTGACAACAGGAAGGGGCTGTGTCTTCAGTTGTGGCTGTGATCTGGGGGATGGCACCATTAGTAACAGGGATAATTGTGTATATCTGCTCCATACAAGGGGACCATGCAAAATGACCTGGCACACTGTGATTACAAGACTTCACCAGATTTCAGGTCCATGACTTTCCATTTGTATTGTGCAAACCTCAGAAAATCTCCTGGGCACAAACCTTATTTGACCATGATAACAGGGTTTTGGAATATGGACATCTGCACAAATCTGGGTTTGTGCAGAAAAACTAGGCTTTGCACATGGGCAAGCTTTTGAAGATCTGGCCTGAAGTCAGTTTTTAATTTCATTTTCATTTCTTAAACACATTTTAAGATTGAAGCAACCCACTCAAGGGCATAGTTTTATTAGTAGTAGTAACCCTGCCTGGGTGTGCAGTTATTAGGGATTAATCAATACCCTGAGTGCATGTGAGTCATGAGGCTACTGGCTGAGTTTCCTCACAACACCCAGAGTGTTGATTAATCCCCAGTAACCACACACCCTGGAGTGGGCTATTACACTTATAACAGAGGGTGCACTACAAAACAAGGAGAAAGCAAAATAAATGTTTTTTCTCTTTTTATAAAAGGCAAACAAATTATTGTATTCTGCTGCCTAGAAAAATAGTCCCTAACAAAACAGCTGTCATGCACATACAAATGTCAGAAGGAATGTGTTGCTATGCTTTCTCTGACATTTGTTGTGCATAATATGCTTTCTGAGACAGTACAGTAGCTCTGAAGTGCAAAACATGGGGTTGCCTCTTGTGGTACAGACACAGTGTCTGTACCTCTACTGGCTTAACTGCTTTATCTCTCTGTAGTTACATCAATGCATTAATGCATGGCAAGCAAGTATACATTTTCCCCAGCAGTACAGTCTATCAGACTGTATTCTACCAGTTAAGAAATGGCAATTAACATGACTCAAAGCCTGCAGGTCTTGCTGGAACTCTGTTTCTCTGTCCACCAGCATAAAGTTCACTTTCAAATCATGACATCGTTGGGGGGGGGTCTCCCTCTCTTCACACTGTTCCATCTGACTTCATGCCACAACTATGGGATTTACCTGTCAATCTGGCTGTGCGACAGAAAAATGACCATGGGGACCACACACTTCACTTTGGGAACAAGCTTAGGTAAGAAGAAAGACTGCAAACTTTGAACACTGCAGCCACTGTTGCTGCACTGCATGGGAATGCATGGCAGGCCTCGGCTCTTGCTCACTAAGCAGGGATAGTAATGGCTGCTCCACAGACTGCAATTTTGCACTATAACAAGATCAGAACAGAAACACAGCCTGATCTCTCAGAGGGATGGTTCACCACTAGCTGTCGTATATTGTGGAGTAATCAATGGTCACCTGATGGTTAGTTACCACTCATCTGTCTTTATCTACAGTACCCCATGTTATAAGTCACTAATACACTTTCAGTGTTTTGCCTTCAGCCTTGAATATCACAAGCAGCAAGGGCATGCATTAATCCCAAACACCCCCATTCATCTCATAAAGATATAGGTTGGTTTCCCTCTCTCTTATTGTAGGCATGGGATCAGCTGGTATTTGTAATAGACCAGGTGAGATTCAATCCCTACTACACCGTGTAACATAAAACATTTGTGAATATCTTAAGTCAATATAATGTTGTGACTACAGTACAATCTTCAAAATGTTCAAAACATTTTATACCAAATGTCCATAATACGACAATCATTTTTCGGTTGAACATTAGCAATAACTTTTGATATGACTTAGTGAGACACTTGGTATGATACTGATACTACTGTTGTTCTGGTGTCCATGTTACTCATGTGACTTCTTGTGTCTGTGTTACTCGCGTGACATCCTGTGGAGTCTGTGTTACTCACATGACATCCTGTGGAAAAAACCCTTGTAAATAAAGTATAATTCACTTTCTGAAAGTTCATTGATTTCTGTCTTTTCCTATGAGGGTAATATAGTTGTGCCAAAAAAAAAAAAAGGGGGCTAGACAATCAAGGACATGATTGCGGTAGCCAAACTTGAACATGACCAGATTTGGACATACTGCGATCAGGAAACATATTGTGGCATAATTACCAACAAGTTAAGTTTATGATAAAAAAATGAAAAATTAGATATTATGCTACCTAAATAGATACCATAGACATAGTAATATCAAAAAATATATGTTTGATAATATGATAAATTTGCTGTCAAGGACACAGTGTCATTCACATTGTGTTGCCCTTGTGGAAACTTTTAATCCCATTTTTTAGGACCTCTGAACTACAAACTATCTTTATATTGGGGACTGCAATAATACCACCTGTACCCACTGTAAATATGATATGGTTATGACAATTGGCCCAAATAAATTTTGGAACCTGATTGTCACACTTTGTCTCTCGAGTAGCATATTGGTACCTATATATATAGATATATATATATATATATACATATATATATATAAATTTTGCAGATCAGTTTGTGCTCAGTGCTATCATTATAACAGTTGATTAGCACTTTCACACGTAAAACTGCTAATCAATTTTTCAGCTGATTTAATACACTGGCATGTCAAGCCACATTCTAAAATTACATCATGCCTCATTCTGAAACTGTATGTGATTACCACATTCTGAAACTGCGTCACGCCCACATACTGAGATCCATGCCCATGTCACATTATGAAACTGCATGTTGCCACCACAATCTAAAAGCAAGTATCACAGCCACATTTTGAAATTGTGTGGCACCACCACGTCAAATTTATGCATCCATGACACATTACGAAATTAAATATCCCTGCCACCATCTGTACCTATGTAGCTCTCACATTCCAAAATTCTATATCTCTGCCACATTATAAAAGTAGTTGACACTGACACATTATGAATTTTAGCATCCCTTCCACGTTTGCCAACTACTTTCTGACACTGTGTCTTTGCTGCATTCTACAATTGCAGCCTAGTGACATTTCAAAATCTCATACTTTAAGTACTCTGAAAATTGTATACAACTTAGTTATTATAAAGTAATATTTGTCGCTTCATTCCAAGGTGCCCCCCCATCATATTCTGGTGTTGTACCTTGCATCTGTACAGTATGAAATGCATGGCTCACTCACCAGTGTCAGCTTTCCTTTTGTAGATGTTTACTACAGCTGCAGTTTTATGTAACATCTGAGAAATAAATCCTATAAGGTGGCTCGCGGGAAGACCAGACTGTAACTTCTGGTTGGGGACGTCATCAGTAATGCTTCACTGAAACTGGCTTTTTGAACAGGCAGCAAATTTAAGGCTTACAAAATGGCTTGTAACATTTGAACAGAGTAACTTAGAGATCTAATTTTTAACATGATGCTGGTTGGTATATGTTGATCCAAATCCTGAATTTACTGATGCCAAAAAAATTTGGCCGGATTCCCTCTTTAATATTTTTTCACCAGACCTATCAAAGGCACTACCTTATAGGACCTTACAAGGTGGGCCAAACTCCCGATATCTTTATGGGGAAGGGTGAGTTTAACGAAAATGAATGTGTTTCCTAGGGTACTTTATCCTCTAACCATGCTGAACTCCTGGCTGCCATTAAGTTGGTTTAAAAACTTGCATGCAATAATATCAGCCTTCATCTGGCAAGGGAAAACCCCACGCAGAGCCTATTATAGAATGGCTGCCCCCAGAGAAAAGGCTGAGTTATGTTTACCACATATGGGACTATATTATTGGGCAAGTAATGCCAGTAAGTACTTAAAATGGCAGGTAACTCTCATAGAGCATGGCTCACTCTCTTATGTCCCCTCATGGGTCAAATTAGAAGAGGATTTAATAAAGGAATCTGATATTGATCCGATCGCCCTTCTTACACTTCACCAAAGTCCCTTCCCACTGATTTATTTCCCACCCCGATAAAAACCTCTTTAAGGATACATGCACAGTTATGCTCATTTTTAAAATATTCCCCCAGTAAAGACAGGCACCAACCTCTGTGCCGAAATCCGAATTTAAAAATTAGGGGGAAATTGATTCAGGAATCTTGGCTTCCTGAGTTAAGGAACTTAAGGGTATCAGACCTCTTTCAGGAGGGGAAGTTAAATTGATTCAGGAATCTTGGCTTCCAGGTTAAAAACTTAATGGTATCAGACCTCTTTCAGGAGGGAAGTGCCTCTCAGCAGCGGATTTAATCAATAAATATCATATGGCCCTAGTCAAATATTTAACATTTTCAGCTCAGACATTTAATGGTGTAATCCTTCAGAAGTTTAACATGCTCTCCAGCCATCGACAGTCTATTTAAGCCCTTACTGGACTGTCATGAGTCAATATGGTTTCAGATTCTACAACAGTTTATTCAGTCAAGCATATCAGCATTTTGAGGTACCCCCGCTACTGGAATACTATTTTAGGTGGGCTGGGGAGGGACTGGGACATAATTTGGCAACATACCTATAGGTATATAACTCAAGATAGACTGAGAATTATGCAATTTCAATTTCTAAATAATATGTTTTGGACCCCGTCCAAATTTCATAAGATCGGCCATATTCCCAATTCAAAATGTAACCAATGTCACCAACAGGAAGGGACATTATTCCACATTTTTTGGAATGTCCCAGGGTTAGATCCTTGTGGGATATGATTAAGGAAAGAGGAGATTCGATGTTTGGACTCAAACTTCTCTTTAGCCCTGAGGTTTGTCTATTGGGAGATTACTCCAGTGTTAAGATAAAAGCCAGAAGGTATTATATGGCTATCATATCATCGTCACTCAAAAAGGTAGTACTGAAACATTGGGTGGACGGTGCCTCAATTTCCTACATAGAGTGGTTACAGGAATTGCTTTTTAATTTGAACATGGAGAAATGTAGTGCGAATAGAAGGAATTGTTTGCCGAGGTACTGCAAGGTATAGAAAAAGCTACATGAGTTGTACCTACTCCAGACAGGTGCTTATTCTTCAGGAGTACGAGACTAAGTTGGATGGTGTTTCAACAATATTCATCAAGTTATAATTTTCTGTCTGCTTGGGGAGGGGGAGAGGATGAGGGAGGGGGAGCAAGAAGCATCTGGATAGTGTTTCTGGTCATGCTCATAATGTTATTAGAATGCACTGTATATTGGAAGAACGTATGTACTTGCAACTTGCTCTGTAATGGGAAAAATTTGAATAAACTTGAATTTAAAAATAAAGGCACTACCTTATGACATGACATATGTGCCCTACAAGTTTGGAGAAAAAATTACATTCCATGTAAGCTGTAGGTGAGAGAAAAAAAAATGTTAAACGCAAGCTTTTATGGAGTCCCCCACTGTTACAGGCTTGTTTCGTTGATTTATTCTAGTGTTTTTTAAAACCACTAGATGGCACCAGATACTTACTTATATTAGATATGCTGCGTTGCATTATGTTCTCTGTATTATAACAACTGAAACTAAATCCTTAGGACCTTTTCTTTGGGTCAATATTTACTGTGAACTACTATATTAGTTTAAAAGTGTCATAGCACTCTGCAGTGGGATTTCCACATTAGAACAGCTGCAACCAAATTTCTGGGAAATTTTCATTGGGATATGATTTCCTATGGGCTAATACATCAGTTTAAGGTTATATAGTAATATTTGATATGAATCTCCGCCCTCCTGAAATCTGTTACCCATGGCATACTTGCATTTTTCTGGCTAGATCTATAGATTTCCCTTTGGTTGCTGCCTTTTTCAAGCTCTAGAGCTGGGGGTTTCACCTAGTTTGGCACCCTGATCAATGTCCTGTGCATTATGCACTTATCTCCTATGCTCAGTGACAGTTCATTACCTCCCCTTATGAGAGGTACTAACTTCCCCACCCAGACAGCTGGACATTTGCCTTCCCTAGGAGACCTGATTCCCATCAAGAATCCACCATATCTCCTACCCGCAATGACTTCCTGCATTATCTCTGGAGTCTACAGGGTCCATGGGAAGCAACAGTGTGTGTTTCCCTACCTTGGAAGCCAGTTCTTTTTTGCTTTTACTTGCTAGTTGCGAATACCTTGTTATGGTTCTTGTTTTGTTGGTCCATGCTAACGTTTGTGGTCTACATGCTTTGGCTGCAAAAACTTTCTATGCACTATCAAACATAAGCTTCAAGAATATTTGCTATTACTGTAGCTATTATGTGGTACTTATGGTTTACCTTCTGGGTTCCTCACCCATTGGACCAGGCTGGAGGTAATGTGACTACATGCTGGGCTTTTTAAAGATCTTGAACCTGTCTCAACCTGGTGGGTTAACCCATTATAGTATTGTTTACCTAAATGCTTGCCTTTCTATGGTGAACTTAGGTAAAACTTGGTGATGGGAGAAACTCAGAAGGTTCAGAGATTCTAAAAGGTTATGATAAGCAAAAAAAAGGCTTGGATGCTTATCCAAACCTTATGCGAACCTTTTATAACTATTATTGTTTTATGATAACTGTATGTGAAAAAATAATTTTAAACAGCTTTTAATCAATACATCTATTGAAAAAAGCAACAAAACCACTGTTTAGTAGTAATAAACAGTATGATTAGTGAACTGAGATGAGGAGTGAATAATGTGACTGTGGATGTCCCTACTGGAGGATGCCGATGATTTGTTCCAATGGCAGGCAAGTCCCAGATCTCTTATTTTTTTAAACCAGTATCCTGAGCCTGACTATTTGTAGAAGGGGATATGTTTCACACCACTTAGGCATAGCAACGTTTCTCAGTAGGAAACGCAATGTGAAGCAATGTGGGAGAAGACAGAGCACCGGGCAGTCTGAAAGTCACCACTTTGCTATAGCTACTACCAGTACTATTAGGGCGAAAAACAGAGCTAAGCAACATTTTTAAATTGTAATCAGTCTGGTTAAGGCTAGAGTTGCAAAGAAATTTTATTACACCAGTGAAATTCTGATGAAATCATCAATTTCGACACATAAAACATTTTGCACAATTTTGCCCTGATGGCAAAATTTTGCCTGCGAAATTATCCTTGTAATTACTCCTTTCATCTGCACATTTTGTCACATGAAAGTATCAGGTGAAATTGAAGGGGGAAAAAAAGCTTATCACAAGCAGATTGCTGGTCACACGGGTGACTGTACTTAGGCAGGAAGCCAGACTAAATGTACTTCCTTTAGAGCTGCTTCAGCTTAATAGGATGTAGGAGAGGAGAGAGACTAGGGCAGAAGAGCTCAAACTTGTGTTTCCAAAGAGCAGCTTATTTGATTTGTGATCTGTTCCCTATTAGTTTAAAAAGTTAATGTTTTCTGTTAGTTTTTTTCTAAATTTTTATATTTGTATATATTTTCTGTGTGTGTGTGTGTGTGTGTGTGTGTGTAAAACTCCCCTTTCTTTTTCTTCTTTTTTTGGGGGGAGTTGTAGGAGGAGAAGGAGACAGAGATTAGAATGGAATTCTAAGACTGGGAAGAAGGCAGCTGGACCACCCCACCCAGTGTCCATATTAATAGGTGGGCCTTTATGTCTGTGCCCCAATAGCAGCATGAGCATGTGCCCCAACCCCCCAGCAGGAGAATGTAGCCCTAACTCCCCAGGAGCAGCATAAGCCCCTTGCGCTGTCCCAGCTGTAGCAGGATCCTCCTGTGGCCCCCAACCCCCAGGCAGCAGCAGCAGACACCTTCAGATGCCATCTCCCCCAGTTGTAGCATGTGTCCCACCTCCCCCAAGCAGGAGCATGATGTGCCACCAGCCCAGGGACATTAGCTGTTGACCCCCCCCAGAAAGTATCATCAGTTGTGAGGTGTTTTTTAGCAAAAGCACAAATGATAATTCTGTTGTGATCTGCAACTTGTGTGGCAGATCAGTTAGAAGGGGCAAGACCGTGGGTCATTTTGGCACAGGTGGCCAAAAGATACATCTGCAGAACCACCACGCTGCTGATTGGCTTAAAAAATAAAAAGAGCTGTCAGCAGGTAGAAGGGCCGGAGTGCTGCTGGTGGGTAGAAAGGGAAGGGGGCCAGCGCTGGGTTCATGGTGGTGACCCAGCACAGACTGCAGTCACCCCAGCACCAGCATCAGCAGCAGTGAGCACTGAAGAAGACCTGAGAACAATGCACAGAGAGGTGGGAGCTCTGCGCAGTGAGTTCACTGATTTCGAAGAGGAGGTCACGGGGATCTCAAAAAACTCCTTCAGGAGCAAGAAAAAATGTTTGAACTCCTGATGGAGCTCCGTGGTGGTGGTGGTGATGGCAGGGCAGAATGTGTACCTGGCACCAGTGCAGTGTAATGGTCAGCCTCCAGATCAGTCAGCGCAGCACTGGCAGCAACATTTTTTTTCCTTTTCTTTCCCTTGTCCTTGCTTTCTTACTGTCACTCTTCCTTCATCTGTACCTTCTAAAAATAACAAAAAGCAAAAAAAAATATATGTATATTTTCTGTCCTCTTCTTCTATATCCTTTCATTTGTCTTTGTCCAGTTTTTTTGTGTGCTATGCAATGTTTATGCTCCCTCCTTGTCCTCCTTCATATGTATATCCTGTCCCTGACCTGACCCTTATGATGCACCCCCTGTCATGTGTTACTGTCTGTCAGTCACTTTTAGTCTTTTTTACCCATAATCACTGTACCTTTCTACTTGGTTTATTTTGGTCCCTCTGACTTGTATGTATTTCCTCCTCCTATCCACAAATGGCAAGTACTGTAATTTGTAAATTGTTCCTAGGATCACATTTTTTCCCAAAGCTATGTGTGATGTTGTGGGATGGCAGCAGTTATTTTGGCTGTGTGCAGGATCCATCTGAATGAATATGTACACAACATACATAGAAACATAAGCACTTTTATTGTGATGTTAAAGATAATGTAATTTGATTTGGTGCTTAACATGTGTGTCCCATGGCTTGGGCTTGCCACAATGTTAACTTGGTGTTACAGTGCCCAACCACACCGCCGCCACCACCCAGTCCAAAATGTGCTCTAGTAGGGCTACAGTTCAACACAGCCTCTTGAAGCCATGCAGTGCAGAGTAGGCATGATAAGACGAGAAACATAGTATAACCGGAAAAATTAGGATGACATTGAGAATGTAGAGTGAGACAGAGTGTTGCCACTGTCTAACATGGCCCATAATTAAAGAAATGATTCCCAAAAAACGTTACAGTAAATCAAGACCAAAATCAGGTCTTAGCTATGATGTTTTAGGGTGCCCCCCCACCACCTAGACATTAAATAGCCATTTTTAGGGCCTGTTTGCCCAATATTTTTGCCCGAAACTTACTGATGCCGGTGTCAAACGGGCCTACAAGTCCAGAAATGTTTCCAAAAAAATTTGCACAGTACATTGAGACAAAAATCAGGTGTCAGACATGCAGTTACATGGCTCACACCCACCATTAGGACCCACATGTGCTGTTTTCTGCAGCGTTTAAATGCTTTTTGGGCCTAAGTGTGGTGCTGCTAGTTCCAAACTTGGCCCAGAAGTTCAGAAATATTTCCAAAAAAATTGCACAGTGTATTGAGACTGAAATCAGGTCCCAGCTATGATGTTTTATGGCATCTAAACCACTACCCGGACCAAACGATGGTCTCTGGTTAGCTCTGTTGTCTCTGTAGTTTTAAGTCAGTGTGGGTTGAATGACATTTTGAGTGTTGCTGCTGTTGCCTGCCTGAAGCTGCTGCCTGCTGCTCTGACTAGTTGCCATGAGAAGTAATGCTTTGTCTGCTTCATGGGGACCCTTTTCACATAGTCGATCAATGCTTCTGCAGCTGCACATGTAAGTATCTGTATAGATTTTTTTGGGTGCAAGAGAAGGTGGATGGTGGCTTGGTATTGGGATGTCATGAGTTCTTACATGTTTCTACTTATTTTATAATTATCTAGTTTGTTGAGGAGTACATCATCATGACAACATGCATGCCAGCCCAGGATTTGGATATGGGATGTTGGAATGCACCACATTTCACATTGCACAAGGACAAGGTAAGTATTGCATTTTTCATTACTGGGAGGGATACGTGACTGCAGCTCGGATATTTGAGTCGGATTGTAATTGTATTATTTTTTCTTTTCTCAACATGCACAGGAATTCAAGAGCTGTTAACTGCAGGTGCACTGCTGTTGCTGCTGCTGTTCAATATGTGTGTAATTCATTATCTGGTGGTAAGTATTTCCTAATTTGTTATGGCCTTTGGTGGCGGGAGGGTGGGCGGGAGGAGGTGGTTGAGGTCGGGTTAGTGGATATGGTTATATTAAGTTTATGGTCACTGTAGGACAGAGATGTCAGATTTTGACAGTAACAATCCTATATACGGCTCTGTCAATATTCAGGATTTCCACTGCTGGGTCGCGTATTGTTACCTCTCTCCAAATCTGGCTGCTGGGCGCTTGCTGTGCTCATCAGACATAGTCTATTCATGTTGTGTGTTCCAGTTTAACAACCATTCCTAATGTAACTAAAGCTTCCTGTAATGATGGAGGCACCCAGTTGTTGTAACAATGCTAAAAATGTTTTCTTCTTTTTTTCTTATTGCCTGACAGGTACAAAGTACTTGAAGTGGAATGGTGGCTTGGTTTTCTGGCGGACATTTGCTGAAGCATCCAATCTCTGTGCAGCATTGGTGACTAAATAGAAGTTTTCCATCCTGGTGTGTGGACACTGGATTGAGGTGCTGCACCTACAAGGTGTGGGCCACTGCTGGCAACTAAAAACATATGGGTCTTTTTGGTGAAAGACTGCCGGAGGAGAAGCAATTTAACTGGACTCAGAGGCAGCATTAATGTATACTGTGTGCACTTTCCGACTAAGTTGCCATTGTCATATATACAGTGGTGGCACACTCACTAGACATTCATTCATGGTGTCATAGAGGAGGTATATGTGGAAATGGGGTGGGGTGCATGTGCAGGCTGTGGGGTGGAGCACTGGGCACAACACCTTTAGCCTTCTTCCAGTGACACATCATCCATGAAGCAGCTCTCACAGTCTTTGAGACTGGAGCCATCACCTGGTGGAAATTCAGTCAGCATTGCTGCTTCATCTACCTCCCTCCTAGCAGAGGCCTTACCATTGTGGACGTTTCCATTGTCATCATCGTCCCCGAGACACAGTTCTTGGGACAACACCATCGAAATAATTATGTTATGAGAAATGTGAGCCTCATTCATTTTTATAAATGTTAGGCTGGAAACATTCTTCGGTGACAGATTTGTCCTACAGTCATGCACAATGGCCCCAGCAGAACTGAACACTCGTTTCACACCAACACTGGATGGTGGGCAGCTGAGGTTTTTAAAAGCAACAGATGCCAGTGCAGGCCACTCACTCTCTTGGCAGCTCCAGTACATCAATGGCTCATCAGTGATGCCAAGATGCTTTCTGTCTCCCATGTAGGCATCCACCATATATTGTGCTGCCCTGAGTTCTGCTGCCTCATCATGCTACTCCTCCTTTTCTTCAATTTCTTCAATGCCCACCTGGTACAGAGCATCCCAAATGGGATTACCTGCCATGCTGTACTGCAGCTTTAACATTTTGTCTGATTTGGTGGCCTCTGATGATTTACTAGTGGTGGTGGTGGTGGTAGTAGCAACACCTGGTATTTCTGTATGTGTCTTTTGTGTCTCTGCATTTTTCATCTGTGCTCCATGTAGCCATCTGACAAGGTAATTGGTCAATTTCTCCACTTGCACATGACCCCCTTTAATCATGGCAGGCAAGTCATGTTTGTACCATGGATCCAACATGGTAGCAACAGCGAACTCATTAGACTGCATAATGCCACTCCCACTAGTGACGGACATTTACCAGTGTCCGCCTCAGCACACATATCGGGTATTGACTTACTTATGCAGGCAGTGTCCCCACTCACAGCCTGTATTGCATGCTCTAATGGATGCAGAATGCATATCATGCCATCAACTGCCACTGCTCCTTTGCTAAGATGATGGACAATGCAGCACTGTCCCAGGTGGTGTGCTGCAGTAGGTAATCCAAAACCACCTTATACTGCTCAAAAAGCTGGTCCAGCATGTACAGCATGGAGTTACACCTGGTAATAATAGCAAGCTTCATATGGTGCTGAGGCAGTTAGTTAGAGCGCTGCAGCTCACGCAGATTGTCACGGGCCTTTGCAGAATGGGCAAAGTGAATACAGATGCATCTGGCGACAGACACAGTTTCTTTTATTTCATCCTGGTTCAGAAATTGCTGCAAAACTAGATTAAGGCAGTGTTCCAGGCAGGGAACTCTGAAATAACCACCATCACTAATGCACTTAACAGCATTGGAGCCATTGTCACTGGCAATAAACCCCGCTGTGAGTGACTGTGCATTGATCCACTCATCAATGTTATTTAGCAGCACATTCAACATTTTCTCAGCAGTGTGAGACCCTGTAAAACTTTGCATAGTTATGGTTGCATTCTGTCAAATACCAGGTGCATTGATACCACCATAATTTTACTTTATGCAGCTTTTGCCAGGGCCCAGATCAACAACCACCCCAGGTACATATGCCCAGTGTGCAATTATGCACAGATATGAGCTGCCCACTGTCTGCCCACTTGTCCTCATATCCATGCTAAGGTGGATATATTTTGAGGAAGAATGCTTCATGGCATGTAAGATGGACTGTGAAACTTTGCTGTAGAGTTCGGGCATGGCATATTTAGAGAAATACGTTCACGATGACACTTGCCATTTGGGATAGGCACCGGCCATCAAATGGTAGAATCCTGCATTCTGCACAAAAGGAGAAGGGCAACAGGTCGATAGTGAGCATTTCAGCTGTGGCTGCATTCAGCTCACGTGTAGCATCATGATTGGGGGGGTACTTTGAGTGCCGCTCCTACACACTCCTCAATGTGGGCTGCATCTTGGCAGCGAGTCGGCAAAAATGCTTTACTTGTGACACCAATGTTGTTCTTGCTGGGGTACCAGGTTACTCTTGGGGCCCAGGATGTGCAGCATGTATGAAACTGGTTATTTTGCTGGATTTGGGGCCTGATAGTGTACTTTTATGACTCATGGGAGTGGCAGCTCCACTGTTACTATGTCCACTGCTCAGAAGAGAAAATTATTCCTCACACTCCTCTTCCTCCACCTACCCACTCAGCCCTCCCTCCTCTTGCTCTGTTGCAGTGCTGCCACTAACATTAAGCTTGACAAGGGAAGTCCTGCCAACAGCTATGGTATCTTTCTGGTGTTGGTGCCAGCACAATGGGTGCTTGTTTTTCAACTGGGCATGCTGTCCACTGTTGCCAATGTGGCTGCCCTTTTTTCCATGACTTACATGTGGTTGACACTGCTGACAGATCGCCACGGTGTCACCAGCTGCATCAAGCATGAAAAAATCCCAAACTAGGGACTTTGCAACTCTAGATTTGACATGATGGGACTGAGACTTGGACAGCGTAGTCAAAGGTGTAGAAGTTTTTGCTTTTGTTCCACTTGCATGATACCCACCATGCTACATTTGGGAGGTGGGGTGACTGGACTGCTTGTTGTAGGCTTGCTGATATCCTCACCCTCAGTCTTGTCATCTAAATGTGCTACACCATCATCACCCTTCATCTTTTTCATCTCTGGCTCCTGTAGGGGATCCAACACCTCCTCATCATCTGTACCAAAACATATTATATCCTCCTCCTCATCCCTATCACTACCTACTGCCAGACAAACTTTTCCCTTCTCTGGCATCTCCTCACTGGGGGGGGGCTTTGCTGACTTTCCTTATCTCCTCCTGGAGAAACACACTGAAGCTGGATACTATAGAAACATAGACTTTGATGGCAGATAAGAACCGCTAGGCCCATCTAGTCTGCCCATTTCCCTACCTACAGGATAGGCCACAGATCCTAGTTAACCAACAGCCTATTTCTTCCTACCCCCACAAGAATTGCCCTTATGTCTGTCCTATGCATTCTTGAAATCTCCCACAGTTTTAGACCCATAACCTCCTCAGGAAGGCTGTTCCATGCATCCACTACCTCTCTGTGAAATAATACTTTCACATTGCCCTAGAACCGCCTCCTTCTAGCTTTAAATTGTGTCCCCTTGTTCTTGTAAGTCTCTTTTTCTGAAAGATGCTACCTCTTGGACTTTGTTGATTCCACTGAGGTGCCTAAAGTTTCTATCATGTCCCCCTCTCCCTTCTTTCCTCAAGGGTATACATATTAGCTCCTTTAGTCTCTCCTCATCAGGCTTCTCTTGCAGACCCTGCACCATTTAGTTGCCCTCCTGTGGACTACCTCTATCCTGTCTATGTCCTTGCGGAGATGAGTCTCAGAACTGGACACAGTACTCAGATGGGGTCTCACCAACTGTCTGTACAGAGGGATAACAACTTCCTGTTTTCTGCTGCTGATGCCTCTCCTATACATCCCAGTACCCCAACCCTCCCTACTGCCTTCTCACATTGATTGCTAACCTCAAGGTCATCTGATATGATTACCCCCAGGTCCCTTTCCTTTTTGTTGTTGTTACTACCTCCCAACCATTGTGTGTTCTTCCCTGAGTTCTTGTTTCCCAGGTGCATTATTTTGCACTTCTTTGCATTGAATCCTAGCTGCCATACTTCTGACCATTCCTCCAACCTTGCCAAGTCCCTTTTCATCCTTTCCACCCCTCCTGTGGTATCAACCCTGTTGCAGATCTTTGTGTCATCTGCAAAAGTCATACTTTTCCTTCCAGTCCTCTGCAATGTTACTGATGAAGACATTAAAAGGACTGGACCCAATACTGAACCCTGCGGTACTCCACTAGTAACCCTCTTTCTTCAGAGTGGACTCCATTTACAATTACGTTCTGTGTCCTGTTGTGCAGCCAATGTTTTACAGGCTACCACCGTGGACCACTCCCAGGCTGGTTAATTTGACTATTAATCTTTGTGGGACTGTGTCAAATGCCTTGCTAAAGTCTAGGTAGGCATGGTCCACAGCCCCTCCCTGGTCTACTACTTTGGTCACCCAGTCAAAGAAATCTATTAGATTCTGTCCTGACATGACCTTCCGCTATGAACCCATGATGCCTTGTCTGTGCCCACTGGCCTCTAGGTACTCAACTATTCTTTCCTTCAGAGTGACTCCATCACTTTCCCTACCACAGAGGTCAGACTGACAGGTCTGTAGTTTCCTGTCTCTGTCTTGGTCCCACTTTTGTGAAGGGAATCACATCTGCCTTCCTCCAGTCCTCGGTACCACATCATCCTCCCATGATTTATTAAAAGTAGCCAGTGGTTTCACTAGTTCCTCCTTAATTCTTTTAGAATTCTGGGTGAATTCCATCAGGACCCATTGCTTTGTCCACCTTCAGTTTTAGGAGTTCTTGCAGAACCCTTTCTTCTGTGAAAGGACTGGGATCGACACCTATCAAGAGTGCTTCTGTTAATTGGATTAGGCACTTCCCCTCCTCTTTTGTGAATACTGAGCAGAAATATTCTTTCAGTATCCTACTCCTTCGCTGTCCCCTCTGCCCACCACGTTCATTCTATTAGCCTCACTATCCCTCCTTTGTCTTTCTATCAGCTGATGTACCTATAAAGGTTTTATCCCCTTCTTAACTGAGTTGGCTATCTTTTCCTCAGTTTGGGCCTTTGCTATTCTGACTTAGCTCCTCTTCCTTCTGCCTTAACTGGTACAGCTGTCTGTCCTGCTCCTTCTGTGTTTCCTTATACTTCCCGAATGCTGTCTTTTCTTCCTGACTTTCACAGCCACCTCTTTTGAGAACCATAGTGGCTTTTCTTTCATTTTGATTTGTTTATTTGCTTACACAAAGGCTTGTTGCCTCTGTGATGGCAGTTTTGATGATGCCCATTGTTGCTCCACACCTCCTTCTAGCCTGTTTGCTAGTGCTTTCTGAGCACTCTCCCATCTTGCCAAAGTCAGCCCTCCTAAAGTCTAGTACCCTCACTTTTGTAGGAAGCTTGACTCTAGTGAGTTTAATGTGAACCACACTGTTTGATGGTCACTTGTCCCCAGATAGCAACCACTTCTAGATCAGAGATCCTCTCACTGCCCCCATTTGAGAGTATGAGGTCTAAGATTGCTCCCTCATGAGTGGGTTCTGAAACTAGCTGTCTAATGCCTGCCACCTGTAGGGCATCAAGAATGGCCCTGCTCTTGGATGTGGCTGCAACAAATGTGCTCCAGTTAACATCTGGCGTATTCAGGTCTCCCATCAACAGAATCTCCCCTTTCTCTGCCATTCTAAGAATGCCTTGTATCATATCCTTGTCCATTCCCTCCCTGACATGGGGTCTGTACACAACCCTGTGCAGATTGTGGTGCCCTTTCCAGTCTCCAAGGTGACCCACAGTGCCTCCTCTCCTCCTGTTTACTCTTTTGTTCAGTTGCTTTTATCCCTTCCTTTACATAGAGAGCCTCCTCCCCTCTTCTCCCTGCCTGTCTCTCCTGTGGGTTATGTACCCTGGTATGTTAACATCCAGTCATAGTTCTCTGTGTACCATGTTTCTGTGACTGCTATGATATCTAGGCATCCCTCTTCCATCAAGGCCACCAGCTCAGGGGCTTGTTGCCCAGACTATGGGCATTGGTACTCATTACCCTCCACTTCCTGATGGCCTTACTCACTTTTGCCCCATCCCTGTCCTTCTTGCCTTTGTCACTTTCTCCATTTACCCCTACCCTTCTCCCTATCGACACCTCTATGTTGGTGTTTGCTGCACTTACTACCATGATTATTTTGGGGCTAAGTTTTCCTGCTCCTTTCCAGTGCCTCCCCTTGACTAGTTTAAAAGCTGCCAATGAAGCATTTAAACCTGTCACCCAGGATCCTAGTTCCCTCCCAGACAGATGCAGCCCATCATGCCAATATAGGCTTGCATCACTCAGGTGGACCCCACTCCCCAATGAGCCAAATCCCTGGGCTCAACACCAGTTTTTCAACCACTGATTGAATCCCATGCTGCAGAACACCTAGCCTCTCCTATGCCATAGATGGGCAGCACCTCCAAGAAGGTTTACCATGCATGCTACTTGACTAAGGCCCCTCCCCAATTCCATAAACTCTTCCTGCACTTCTCTAATCCCTCTCTTAGCCAGGTCGCTTGTCCCTAGGTGGAAAATAACATCTAGCTCCCTCCCTGTGCAGCTGCTCCGACAATCCTGAGGATTCGCTCCCTGTCCTCAAGCCATGCACCAGGCAGGCACCTCACCTCCCTCCCCTTCCTCCCCAGTTGTACCTTCCTAACAATGGAGTCCCCACCAGGAGTTGTTTCCTCCTGCAGGGTCCCTGCCACCCTCCTGTGGGTCTTCTTGTGGAGTTCCAAGCATCCTCCTTGGTCTCATTCTAGGTGCCTCCATGAGAGGAACACTTTGCAGAATGGCATAGGAATTGTGGAGGGTACAACTGGAGGGATGCACTCTGTTCCACCACCCTCACCCTTCCTGAGCCCACTGTGGTCCAACCACTCCTCTTTCTTGGCAACCTCTGAGGCAATGGCAGAGCACTGGTGGTCCCTGGATGGAAGAGGTCCCATAAATCCTGGCCAACTCAGCCTGTAGAATGAGCAACCTTCTCCCTCAGCAGAGTGTCTGCAGATGGGACAACACCATTATCCTCCAGAGCGTCTCCCAGAAGACTGCTGCTCCACAGCCGCTGCACTGCACCACTCTAATCATGTCTTATTTCTGGCCCCTTAACTGTTTGCAATCCTTACTCTTTCCTCTGTTTTTTTTCTCTCTCTCCTTACTTTCTGCCTGTGTGCCCTTTAAGCTCCTGATTGTCCTGTTCTGAGACAAGAATATCCTATATTTCTCAGTGCTCATTCTCACCACCATCAGCTCCTCCTTGAGCAGGAACAACAGTCACACTGACAACTTTTTCAACCTCCTCCTGGACCTCTATGCCTCCACTGGTGTGAGTATCTCCCTTATTCCCAGTTTAATCCCCAACGAGCATACTAGCTACAGACTGGGCAGTAAAAAAATGAGTCACAGACTTCAAGCCACTTCTAACTTTGATTTTGCTGCTACTGTCTGCCACAGCAGCAGCAGAAGAGTCCACAGAGGACACTGATTCAGAAATAGGTTTGCTTTTTCCATCAGACTTCTTTGAGCCACCTCCCACCCTAGCATATTTACTTGAACGTCTCTTGGCAGACATATTCGTTTTTTATATAGTAGCCATCTAGGTCAGGTAGTAAACAACAGTGGTGTAACAGGGAGAAAAGGGTTACTATAGTAAGAAAATTCAATCAAAAAACAGAAATTCTGCAATACTGAGGCTAGATCATAATATTAACTTCTGTGAGCAATTCAACAATGTAGTGTACCTGGATATGGACAAGTCAAGTGGTCAGGTCACTGTACACGAATACTTTCAATAAAGAAAATAAATCACAAAAGTGATTCAGCAAAAGGAAATGGGAACAGAACTGTTCAGTCAGAAGATTGTAGTAACTGCTCAGATAAAGTGACCCCAAAACAGTCAATATGTAAGAAAAATATAACAAATAAGTAGCACACAAACTACAAATCTTCAGACTTAAAAGAAATAACAGAAACTCACTTATAACTTGAGAGAAATATGTCAAATCTTCGGAACTAGCCTGCTCTACTTTCATTTCACACAGAAACACACACACACACACACACACACACCACATGGTCGAGCCTCCCCCACTCCCTCTCTCACAAACACAAAGAAAATAGAAACACCAACTAAGTTTAACTATTTTCCAAAGATACAAAAGTAAGAAAAATTATCACTAGCAGCACTAGGAACTAAACTTGCAATTTTGTGAACAATTAACTCTCAAAAATCACAAAAAATAGGTTTTTGAAGGGTTTATTGGCTATGATGCACCACACTGAACTGCTCTTCGATTTAACAGACAATATACTGTGCAAGAAACACCCTGCACATGAGATTTCAGCTATCTACGAACAATGCACTGCAATTTTGCAGGCGTAATTGTAAAACATCAGTGAAATTGAAGCAAATGGAAAATTCACCTCCTGGGACTGAAATTGGCATAATTTGGGTGTAATAAAATGCTTTGTGTGAAAGCTGAACTGGGGAAAAATTAATTATGCCTAGATGAAATATTTTTATGATATGGAATTATGCAAAATATTATGCTAGGGTATAATTTTCGATTTCGCAGTGCTCTAGTGATGAAGGGAAGGTCCCAACTAATTGCAAATTGCCTGGTAATCCCCAGCTGCATACACAGCCATTCAGATTTTACACTAATAAAGGCATTAAACTGTTGAGCTGCTAAGTGCTGTAGATGGAATGGCACTAATTGCCTTGCTGGGTTATTACTTATAGCTATATCCTCAAATATGAGTTTGTGAATTTTACTGTGATCCCAAATGGTCGGGTTCTAGTCGGTGCGGCTTCTCAGCATGATCAGACACCTTGCAGTTAGTTGGAACCCCTTACCACCACCCATTCATACAGAAAATGGTCATGAACAGCTTTTAGAATACTAATGGCTGCCAGTAGAGAGTAGGATGTCACTAAGTGGAGAAAAATGGGAGGATTAAAGTGCTACATGCAATAAATACTATTCAAATGTGTTGTTAAAGAACTCATTGGAAATTGCTTGAAACTAAATATTACCTCAAGGAACTGTTTGTAATCAAATACATCAATATCCTTCCAAACCCATTTGATAAACTTTAGAATGCGATAATATAAACTTTGTTTCTTTTTGTTTAATAACCACTTGGTTCCATTAACAAACAACAATGCTGTGGACTCAAAGTCTCCATCCATAGAATTTATAACGTAGGACTCACTATCTCTGTGGATATATCTGGCGATGGGGAGAGCATGCCCACCAATTGCCCAATAAAGCCACTGCTGGTGGTCTGAAATCTAATCACTACCTGTATATGTGAAAACTGAGAACAAATAACCCACTGCTGTATCTGTCTTCTATGGGGTGCTGTGCTATACTATGTCCATAATGAGGTAAACAGGTAAACGTGGTGAGCTGACAGGTGATCAACGCTCCATTCTGCTGTCGGACAGTCTGACTGCATTAAAGGAAAGACTGCTGGTAACATTCAAATTAGTAGGGATCCAAAACCAATCTGTATTGAGACAGCACACTAATGTGAAGGGTCGTTGACAACTCCATAGGAAGGAAGAAGCCCACAGAATGGTTGTTTATGGAAATGTGTGGCTGTTTTAAAATAAAACATAGTACTTGCTACTTCGGTATCCTGCATGAACTGTTTCAATCGGGGTGGGGGGTGGGGATGGCAGGCAAGGCATTATATGTGGGACACAGTTATTAAACATTCACACTGCAAATGATTGCTGAGCACCTCACTTAGCTACAATACATCTCTACATTTGGACGCCGATTACAGTCCTCATAATATTCTGCTTATACGTATTTCATTAACATTCAGAAAGCTGTTCATGGCCATTTTTTTATGTAAGAATGTAGTAAAGGTGGTTGTCAAGGGAAGGTTCCAATTATTTGCATAGTGCCTACAATCCCCAGCTGCATACACAGCCATTCAGATGTTACCAATAAAGACTTTACACAGTCTCTTTGATTGTCAGACAGCTGGTAAAAGTGTGTGTGTGCAGTCAGGGATTGTAGGCACTTTGCAGTAAGTTGGAAACCTCCTTACACCACCACCCTTACATGCAAAAAATAGTCATGAACAGCTTAGAATATTAATGGCATAGGGATTCACAGAACAATGTGGATTGTAATCAGTATCCAAAAACAGTACTGTAGCTAATTGAGGTGCTCAGCACTCATTTGCAGTGTGAATGTTTAATAACAATGCCCCACATGAAGCCCTGCCTGCCCGTCTTTGCTTTTTCCCCTCAGCATTGAAACAGTTCATACAGGATACAACATAGCAAGCGTTACGTTTTACTTAGATAAATGATCAAGATGGATTTTTCTGTAGTAGAATCTGTGTGTTTAATATCCCTGCGACTGCCTCCAAATAAACAGCTACCTACACCCCAGAAAATGTTGACATGAAAAATGTTTGTAGTCCCATCAATGAACATCCAAATGTAGAAAAGTGCAATTATTGCAGTTTCATTGCCATCACCATAGTGCCCAGACTGTTTGGAATTTTGGTCAGAAAGTTTCAGGGTAGAAAGGACTTGGCTCACAGACGTTCCTTTCACTAATTTGATGAAAACATATTAATCTGTTTCAGTGTAATCACATTTTAAAATTCGGGTTCTAAACATGGTAAGTAATCACTTTAAAAATAGCTTTATGAAGTATTTGTATGAAGAATCATTTTTTGTGAAACATTTCATATGGCACCATCTTGTTTGTCTTTTTTTTAATTAGAATGAAAAGCCACACAAATGGCTGAGTAGAGGGAGACCAACATATTTATGTTAGTCATCTGGACCTCATTAGCTGGATGTAACACTTAACTGTTGAAGAAATGCCCTGGAAATGTTCATTTTATATGATTATAAATCTGTTTTTCAGACTCATGATATCAAAAAAATACTTTTTTTTCTGATTTGTGATATATAAAACATTATTTATTCAACAGTTAAGTGCAGAATCCAGCTTATGGTATCCTGATGAGCAACATACATGTCCAGAAAAAATAAATAGGTACCACTTCCATCTTGCAAAGTTAGCTTTACCAATGATATAAAGATGTACAAGTCGTGATGTTCATACCATCCAGACAAGTAATAATAGCATGTCTTACTTCGAAAACAACACAATTGTTTATTTTTAATATTGTATTTGTATTTAAAAGTTAGAATTGCATAGCCAAAAACATATCGACTTCTTTGATCCCCTACATAACTTCCAATAACTGTGGTTCAGAGTTCAGTGCTTATGTCACATACTGTAGCTGGATGCTGAAGGTTGTGCTTGGATACAGAGGCCAGACCAATAAGTAGGATAATGCTTGTAGGGTACTAGTAGTATGAAATAATTTGTGCTTAGGTACTTTAGCATAGCCATGAGCAAGTCAGTGATTATAGTACATATGAACTGGAAAGTATATGCAAGGTGCTTAGATGCTTGAACTGATGAGTCACTCTTAAGATTTGATAGTTTTGGCCTTTCTCTGTATCCCACCATAGGAAGAATGCTTATTCCAGTATTATGAGACCCCCCAAAAATAATGATATCCATGATTGTTCTATATCCGACTGTTGAAGGAGTCGAGTAGGATGACACCCCTAAGAAAAATGAGTAGTAGTATGATCACCTCCTCCAACTCCGGACAGTGTGACCAGTAGCACACAGAAGAGGAAAACCCCCCTTGGGAGGAAACCTCTGAGGACCCATGGCTACTGACCTGCCATCTTTCTGGGCATACTAAAAGAGAGTGATCTTCAATATTTTAATCGGCTAATCCGAACTCCAAGAAGTAGAACCCAATCCAGAAAAACAGAGAACTGAAAACGTATTGAATCTTGACATGTCAGGTGAATAGAGCAGCATCCATCTAGTAAACTCCAAGTTCAAGAATCCATGAGCAGGACGGAATGAAGTAGAATGCAATCCATGGCTGATATGAATTTGAAGCGATGAGTTGCAAGTGGTGAAGCACTCCAGCAGGTGAGAATGACTACGCAGAGGAGATCCAGGAATCAAGGTTCAGCATCCATGTCCAGAAGGAGGACCGTTGGGTCAAGTTCCACATGGCAAGGTTAACAAACGAAGGCCACAGTGATGAAGCACAAGAACTGGCATTTGCTGTGATTGGGATGATGGAGCAGTAGGAACCTCCAATCTGGAGAGGGGAAGCAAGTATATGAAGTAGGTAGAGATCATAGTGAATAGGTAGACATAGGTCAGACATACACTACCGGTCAAAAGTTTTAGAACACCCCCAATTTTCCAGTTTTTATTGAAATTTACGCGGGTTAATGTCTCAATGTACTCTGAAATTAAAGCATAGAACAAATAAACAATTGGAGATAAAAAAGAAATCATAGAATCATTTTGTTTAACAAAATATAATCTAAATTTTGACTCATCAAAGTAGCCACCTTTTGCAGATATATTGTAACCACCAACACACTTGTGGCATTCTTCCTACAATGGACATCAAATATTGTTGGGAAGTTCTTCGACACTGTTGCAGAGTTCACAAATGTGTTGCACTTGTAGGTTGCTTTGCTTTCACCCTTCTGTCCAGTTCATCCCAAACCAGCTCGATGGGGTTTAAGTCTGGAGACTGTGCTGGCCATTCCATGATTTGAAGCCTACCGTCTTGTTCTTTTCCTCAAGGTAGTTCTGACATAGCCTGGAGGTATGGTTTGGGTCATTATCTTGCTGTAGGATGAACCCCTGACCAACTAGGCATAGACCAGAGGGTATTGCATGGTGCTGCAAAATGCTGTGGTAGCCCATTTGGTTCAGGGTGCCAGTCACTCTGTGCTGTTGTCCTGTGAGCCACCTATCACGCAAGCTATTGACTCTCAGAAACTTGTCTTCTGATTCTGTTGTGGCTTTGGGTCTGCCAGACCTCTTCCTGTCAGAGTTTCCTCCAGTTTCCAAATGCCTTTTGATGGTGTAGGAAACTGTACTCTCTGACACCTTGGCTTTCTTGCAATTTCTCTAAAGCAGTTTTGCTAACCTAAACTTTTT
The DNA here is from genome assembly GCA_016271365.2 of Neoceratodus forsteri. Lineage (NCBI taxonomy): Eukaryota > Metazoa > Chordata > Ceratodontiformes > Ceratodontidae > Neoceratodus > Neoceratodus forsteri. The sequence goes on along the minus strand of CM057458.1, from coordinate 1,150,144,761 downwards.
AACCTCTAGCAATTTACCGCTTACCTTTGTACCATTTCAGGTTATTCACTGGACTTGAATTGCTTAAATTTCAATAAAAACTGGAAAAATGGGGGTGTTCTAAAACTTTTGACTGGTAGTGTATTTCCAGCTCATGAGGAGTGCAGTAGATTGTAATGGTGAGTTAGTCATGATGACCTCTATGCCCTGTAAGGGTGAAGCAGGTCGTATGTGCAAGTAATGTAAATAAGTGGACCTGTACGTAGGTCAGTTGCAGTAGAAAGTAAAGCTGCATGATGCAGACATAGTAGCTGGGAAGAAATAGTGCAAGATTACATACAGTAAGCTAGGGGTATGAAGAATGGTACTGGCAAGGGAATCGGAGAGCTTCGTGTGGATCCAGATGGTTGCATAACAATGTTGACATATACGTTTCAAAGCCAGAATTATACCATAGCTAGAAGTTACTGGTTAAGAATATTCTGATGGGTCCTGAATAGTCGAGCATAGGAATCCTAGATGGTGATAACCGAAGCTGAGTTAAATGAAGTAGTGTAGTCACAGGGTCTGAGGAGCCTTAGAGCATTGATCTGGATAGTGAAGGTCTTCAGGATAAGCTCAACCAAGTGTCCAGGTAAGAGTCTGGCAGTAGTAGTTTCATATGGCTGAAGCAGCAGGGCAAGGCATCTAAAGAATAGACAATAAATGTATAAACATCCAGATGGGAGTCTATAGTAAAAGAGCTCCTGGGCTGGCTGACATGACAGCAGGTAGGTGAATATTAGAATATGCGAATCTCCATGCCCAGAGCTGGCGATGCGGGTGAAGTAGAAGTAGTTAACCCCCCTGGCCTGAAGGGCACAGCAGGTCATAGAAGTAGGTGAGTATGATGCAGTAATATTTATGAGTAAAGGACCTCCGGGCCTTAGGGACGCAGGTCAGGCAAATGTGATGGTGAACCTCTGGCCCCACAGGAGGAGGCAGGTTGCAGAGCAGTGGTAGAATCATAATGGAAATATCGAACTGCATGCAATGCAGAAAAGCAGTGAAGTAGGAGGAATAAATTGCAATTGGTATAAGAACGGTAACATATCCTGAGTCAGTTTAGTGCGGAGTAGTACTGTAGTTTTTAGGAAGACTTATGAGAATGGAACGGTGCAGTAGACTGATGTATCCTGAAGATCAAGGATGGTAGGGATTGAGGTGAAGAGATCGAGGCAGAAGAGCTGGCAACATGACGAGAGGCAATGAGCATCCTGAAACTGTATTCAATGTTTGAGGCAGTAGTTCAGTCAAGGAAGACAATATGAAATAAAGGTCAGCAGGGAGTCCTGGTGGAGACAGTAGTAGTAACTCTGGAGAAGCTGAAGTAGCATGGCGAGGAACATCCAAGGATTGAACCAAACATCTGATGTATTCCAGAAATAATGCAATGTAAAGCGGATCTTAGGGAGCATATTTGGAAGGATAGGTCTGAATAAAAGCAGCAATGTAGGAAGCATCTGAGTGAATGAAAGGGAGCTAGCCTAACGAGATAAAGAAATGCGGTCAGATCCCCTAGGTTAGCCGATGAACCAGAGATGGTATGATTGAATGAGTACATAGCTGGTGAGTAAAGAGAAGTAGTAGCTGAATCCAAGTCCATCATGCAGCCAGATCATAAGGTCAGCTGGTAAGATAAGTAAGAGTGGCTGCTAGCCCCACGTAAGCTAGCATGCACTGCTGGACCACATGTAGGTCAGCTGTAAGGTAAATAATTAGTGGCAGCTAAACCCTCAAAAGGAGAGCCAGTATGGCTGGACCACATGTAGGTCAGCCGGAGTAGGCAGTAGGGATAAGCCAAATGCAGTAGCAAAGGCATGTCATGGCAGTAACAGGTAAAGTAGAATATACAGTGTGAGTATGGCGGATCGAAGATCCAGAAGAAATCCCAAGGTCATGCGGAACAGTGACTGATAAGCTGAAGTGATGTGCAGCAGAATGCAAAGTAGATGAGTCTCAGGTGAAAGAGCGGCAGACCATGTGTAGTGAGCGACTAGAAGGAAATACCATGCATGATTGAAGCAGGTCAGGAAGTTCATCCTGCTTGAGTAATAAAGCTTTGAAAAGATGCAGTGGCAGTATACCATAGGTGACTGAAGCAACCGCTAAGAAAGCGATAAGGATCCAGCATGCATATGTAAAATGTGGTTCCAAAAGTTTGTGCCAACCTCTGCCAGTAGTCTAGTAGAAGTAAAGGGGCCCCACTGAATGACTTCCAGTAGCTAGGGTACCTTTTGTAAAGGAAGCCCAGAATAAAGGCATAATAAGCCACAGATACATATGTAGGTTTCTCGAGGTAAGTTGCCAAAGCCGGAATGTCCCTTGACCAAAGGTCAGACCCACTGCTGTGGATCCAAAGGAGCTGAACCAGTAGATGGCTTCCCATGACATAGCTCCACAGAGCTCAAAGGGTTGTAGTGTCCAGTGCAGCCAACCGATCAGACAGCCCAAGAGGCAAGTATAGGCGTGGGACCACAGGACAGTTGGACCTGTCTCCGTATATGAATGTTGAACAGCTGTACAAGTTAATGAGTGGTGGTATATCTATATAGGTGGCCCGACTGTACAATAAAGTTCTGGGTCTGGTAGTACAGAGTAAGCTGAGCTTCGAATAAATGCCTGCAAAATGAATGCCGCAACCGTAAGCCAATAGTGTAGCACAGTGACTTAGTTTAAAATGTGCCACAATAGATTCATACAGTTCAGCAGATACCCAGTTCCTTATACTTGAATACTATTCCAATATAGGACTAGAGAGGCCTATGGGGAGGAGGAATTCCACTTGACAATGTTACTTCCTTTAAGTATCTTGGGATCCTGCTGGACCAATCCCTAGATTTTAATTTTCACATTCAGTCCTCGTGCATAGCTGTAAACTCGAAACTGGGAGTAGCTTACAAAACGAGCTACATGTTTACACCCTAAGCAAATTAGCAATTGCCCAAGGTATTTTGCTTCCAACCCTTACTTATGGTGCCTCTATTCTTACCTCTGCCCATAAAACCTCCCTACTAAAATGGGACGTAATTTATAACAATATATGCCGATTTGCCTCTTCATCCCTTGACTCAAACATCACTGCCTTCTTCATAAGGATCTGAATAGGCTCTCCTCCTCTGCCAGTTGACAATACTACCTTGGATCACTAATGGACTCGATCATCAGTGAAAAAAAAACATCCCAGCTGGCGGCATTGCTGGTCCCTCAACCATCCTCTCATGGCCTACAATCAGCTGACAAATCTGTGCTCTATGTTCCGAGATGTCGGGCGACTAAAGGCACAGGGGCCTTCCAATTCTCTGCTCCCAGGGTATGGAATACTCTTTCACTCAACCTCCCGCTGTCTCAGTCTTATTTTAGATGTAAAAGTGAATATCGTCATAATTTATTCTTAGCTGATGCTTGTACATGCTTTGACCCAACCTGAAGCTCCTGAGACTTACCAATAATGTCACCCCTGCTCTAATCCAGCTCTAAGACTGGCTCCTCTTCCCTTCCCCATATTTTTCCTTCTCTTTGTAAATAACCTCTTAATAACTAGCTCTCTTCCTTCTCGAACCTTGTTGCTTACCATCCACTGTTTTGCCAGTTACCACCCCGACCTTCCTTCTATCAGTCTTTCTTGTTATGTTTGAACATTCCTCACTTTTCTCTCTATATAACCTTACTCACTTATTAACCCTTTCACTCCACAGGTCGGGTCCAGGGTTTCTGCATTTATTATATATCTTACTGCCATTATTTGTATGATGCTTGCCATTATTTGTTGTTGTTTCTACTCATTGTATTTTTGTAGCACTGCTGTACTGTTCCTCTATTTGTATTACTGTACCCATGTTGCTGTTATTAAACTGTTCTCTTTTTGTTGTACTCTCCTGAGTCGTGCCTGAAAATAGTCATTTTATGGCTAGTGCACCTACCCAGTTAACAAAAACTAAATAAATAAATATTCTCAATAACCTTATCCACAAAGGGCAGGTTAGAGATGGGCTGGGGTGGAGGAGCCACAAGACCACCATGTACATTGATTGTGCCAAATATTTTTTTTTTGATTAGGCGATACGAAAAAAAAAAGGTCAAACTGCTGACTTGAACCCCTGACCTTAGTAGCTTAAAATCACACTTTTTCCAGTGTGCTGCAGAATCATTGCTAGCAGCTGTGGTGTGGTAATCATATATTTCATACTGAAATCAGTTGTACCACAAAGTAAGTAATTTTCCCACTCACCTGATGTGCTCAAATACTGTTTACTGTGTGCACAACTTAATCCTGTATGAGATATGTGGATTATTGCTCCACTGCTGCTAGCAATGAGCCTATGGAGAACTGGAAAGATTCTGGTTTTAAACTGGCAGGATCAGGGGTTCAGGTCACTACTATGATTTTTTGTTTGTATTACCTGGAAATAAAATAAGAGTTGAGCTTGATGATCCCATGGCACACCCTGACACCTGTTGGTGTGGGAGAGTGGGGTGGGATGGTAGGGTGGCAAATCCTAGCATCGAATTTCCTAACTTTTGTCACTGTACTAGAAACCCTAACTGATGCAGTAATGGCATTTTTTGCAATGTATATATATATATATATATATATATATATATATATATATATTTTTTTTTTTTCTATGAGAAAAAATGTGTTAATGCATCATTTAGAGTTAAAACACAAAAAGTCAGGAAATTAGACCTTTAGGGTTGCCCCCTCCGACCCCAGGTACCCTCCTCCTCCTGAGATTGACAGACAATGGGGTGTGTCGTTGGGGTTGTGAGGCCTAGATGTCACCCCATTTCATGTGCAATCATCTTTACAAGCCACAGAAAAGAAGAATGGGGTGACATTTTAGGCTTCACAGCCCCAATGACACACCCCATCATCTGTCAATCTCAGAAGGAGGGCGGTAACTGGGATGGCAGGGAGCAACATTAAAGGTCTCATTTCCTGACTTTTTGTGTTTTAACCCTAAATGTTGCATTAACTAAGTTTTTTGCATAGAATTTCCTTACTTTCTGAGAAATAATATAAAAGTAGAAAGTCACACAAGTTGGTGGGAGCACAGCACCCACAAACTTGCAAAGTTGTGCGTAACATAACAGTACAAGTACTCAATATCATATGTATTGGTGGAAGCCCATATGCTTGGGGGGTCCCCTGCTCCCACCACCTTGAAACAAGACAAAGTTTCATTCATTAGAGTGGCATAATTCCATACCTGTTTACATGTCAGACACCAAATCACTGAAAATTACCTCAATTTCAGTAAGGCTAGGTACACTATAAATGTGAAGCCAGTAGCAGAATGCAAAACACTATATGCAAAATGTGAAATTCATCATGCAATATCTCTGCAACAAATTAATTTTCCAACACATAAATAGCATAATTGACATGCACAGGACATCCCCTCAACACCCTCCAAATCTGAATGAAAAAGACCAAACCGTTTCCGAGATAGAACATTTTAATGTTTGAGATTTTTGTTCATCGTAGTGGCAGAATTCTGCACCTGTTTAAATGGGACAGAGCTAACAATTGAAAAGTATGTGCATGTCAGTAAGGCTAGCTATCCAATAAATTTCAAGACAGTACCACAATGTAAAACGTTCTCTGCAAAATGTAAATTGCGACACACAATATTTCTGTTATAAATGTATTTTCCAACACCTAAACAGCACAATTCACATCTACAGGACATCCTGTTAACACTCTCAAAAGTTCAAGTTAAAAGACCAAACCATTTCTGAGATATTTAATTTTAAAAGTTGTTAAAATAGGGTTCCAAATTTGGCCATCTAGTCCCTCCCTCGTGAACAAAGATCACGATCAAAGAATCTCGTGATCAAAGAATTTGCAGGTTCATGACCAAAGAATTTGCAGTCTCATGATCAAAGAATAAAAATGTTAAAACTCAATTTTTTGAGATAAATAAATGAAACAACAGGCATGACTCAATTGAATGAAGTTCTCTGAGCAAAACCCATCCTTGTTTGTCTTAATAAGTGACCCCTGGGCTGAGATATTAGATTTTTGAATCTGGCCATCTCATTGTCACCTCGCAATCACCGATCGCAGGCAAAGAGTCTCATGATCAAAGAATTTGCAGGCTCATGATCAAAGATCATTAGCGAGCCACGATCAAAGAATTAAAAAGGTTAAAACTCTATTTTTGGACATTTTTAGAAGAAACCACAGGCATGGCTTGATAGAGGGAAGACCCCAGAGTAAAACCCATCATAGTTTTACTTCTGAAGTCATCCCAGAGCCAGGATATTTGATTTTTTCTGACCACAAACTGAAAACAAGATGACGGCTGTCATGATCAAAGAATTCCTCATGATCAAAAATTCTTTGATGGCAAGCCTGCAAATTCTTTGATCATGAGGAGGGTCCAGATGGCCAAAACCCCATTCTTCTTTCACAAAATAACCATATAAATTTTCCCATAGACTTATAATGGGAATTTAAAAGTTTAATAACTTTTGAATGGATTAATATTCTTTCACCAAATGAAAAGTGGCATGTTCCTTGACCCAATCTCTTTCAGATGAGCTAAGTCACAGAGTGGCACACCACACAACGGCCATGCAGCACCATGGATAAAATCCAAAAAATTGACCACATAACTGGTGAAACATGCATTTTTCAGTGTTTCAGTGCGCAAACACCGTAAGGCCAACCAAAATAAAATCTGGCTAATCAAGAGATCTGTAATGCTTGACCAAGCATACCCAATGTCATGCAAATCGGTCAAATGGGTCCAAAGTTATTAACATGCTACATTTTGAGTTTAATATAGAAGTGCCTTCATGACCCTAAATATAGAGGTGCGACCATGCCCTATAATATACATATATATATATATATATATATATATATATATATATATATATATATACAGTGTGTATATATAGATATATATATATTTATATATATATATTTAATTATTTATTGAAATTGTTTCACCAGAAAAAGCACACTGAGCAAGAAATGCTCATCTCCTGGTGTGACCTGGGTGAGGGTACAGTGGAGAAGAGGATAAGGGTAGTCCAGGTCCTGACATATATACATACAGTTACAATACAGTTGAAAACATTTAGAAATAGTTGAGCGTAGATGACAATTTACCCTTACTTATAGTACAGTAGCAATTACATGGGGAAATGATGCTTTATACCTTGAAAACATATAATTAGATAATACAGCTGCATATGTTTGACAGGAATAAGTGAGTGTAGATTAATACATACACCCTAATTATTGAGAGTAACAGTTATAATGAGGAACTCCTACTAAGGCATTGGATTGTGGTATATAATAAGATCGGGTAAGTGCAAGCTAGCTAGCTCAAAAGTTGGGATCAAATGCAGTAGTTGGGTGTGGTTAGCGAAGTAGCACCATTGGGCCTACTGGGAGAAGAAATGTAGGAGTGTCTGAAGTAGAATAGATTGGAGAGTTAGCTGCAGGAACAGTTTACTGAGCAGTGGTTGGCAAGGGCATAGGATAGTGAGTGGATAGAGGAAGAGTGGCGAATTTCAGGGGGGAAAGAGTTCCAGAGTTAAGGGAAGTGGTGAGAGAAGGTGGCCTGGCCAGCTTGGGTCTGACATCTGGGGACTAACAGGAGCTGGGAGTCTAGGGACCTCAGAGAATAGGTGGGTACCAGAGGGGTTGATAGTACAGAGGTCAGATACACTGGGAGGGTACCAAACCAGTTATTTGAGATAAACTTGGCACAGTGTATTAGGCGGCAGTTCTTAAGGGAGGGGAGAGCAAGGGAGCGGTATAGCTTGCAGCGGTGGGTGTGAGGAGGAGCGTCAAAAGCGAACTGGCAGAAAGCATAAAAAGGGTATCCAGTTTAGATAAAACTGACTTGTGGGTGGCTCTGTAAACAATATCACAATAATCAAAGGAGGGAAGTATCATCTTCTGGATAAGCTCACGACTGACCAGATAGGGAAGGCTAGAATGGTTCTAATATAAAGCTCCAAGCTTGGGGTGGAGTTTTGTTAATATAGAGTCAGCACGGACTGCGAAAGTGAGGTGATGGTCAAGCCAAACTCCAAGATACCATGAGTAAGTGATGTCCTCCAGCTCTGACCCATCAAGGGTGTGAAAAAGTGCGAGGGAGGAGAGCCTGACTAGTCGTTGGGATGTACCAAAAGTCATAGTTACAGTTTTTTTTAGCATTTAGAGAGAGCTGGTGAGAGTTGAACCAGAGCAGGACTTTGTTAAAATCCGCCTGGAGGGTAGAAGCAACTGAGGCTGGGGAGGAGCCAGAAGAAAATAGGATATTGTGATTGGTTGACCATCCATGGCACTCCAGACATTACCTCATGGGTTTTAGCCCACCTGATAGGCTAGTGATGCACATGACTCTAGGATCAAATTTCTAGTATATCGAGGTCCTAGAAACCCCTGTTATCCAGTTCGAATCTTCCATAGCTGAAATCAAGGTTAGTAAAGCGCAAAACAAATGCAAGAAAAAACGATACAATCATCATACATAATTATGCAGCCTGTTCAAATTGTGCATCTGATCAGGCAACAAGCACACCAGGATCCCTGTTGCTCCACACAGAAAGGTAAGCCTCTGGTTATAATCTCTTTAAGGAATATACTGATGTTACAAAATCAAAACACAGCACATTGTTCCAATCTAGCAAAGCCAACTGTGTGGCTTTAAGCTTGTTTAAACTGCTTTGAGCTCACTTGAGCTGTAGTCAGGTTTTATTTAATCTGAAACCAGCAGGCCTAGAAACAGAAATTATAGGCTTTGCAATAGCATGCAGTGGTATAATAATAATCTCGATCATTTTGATAAGAATGGAGAAGGCTCCTATGCTACATGTATATGTTCCCTGCCATAAGATACAGCCGTTTTTACTGTTTTATAGACCACTTGCTAAACTGTTCTGTTTCTTGTGCCATCACGCCACAATGTTTGTTTTAATAGAGAAATATGTTATGGGATTACACCTGTCTTAGATTGTATGTACATCTGCATTACGACACGTTAGTTGCGCGTCCTGGCCGACTGTGATTCCAGCATCGCATCACGCGGTACACAAACAAAGGAAGTCACCGCCTAGGGCCTCTTCCCTCTCCTCCCTTCCCCGAGGCCTCCGTAGGCATTCGAGAGGCACTATGCGCCGCGGGGGGTGTCACCCCTGCAAGCGGAATGCCGACTTGCTTTCAGCATGCTGTGTCTAGGCCTTTGGCCTACCTATTACTGCAGCGTCTCACCCCTCCCCCCGTCGTGTGGTCGGCCCTGGTCTTCGTGACCCCTCAGTCCAAGGGGCTCCTTCGGAAGGCCATGGTTCATTACAAGCCATCACAGATGCCTTCCTTTCTTCCAGAGGATCACTCTGACCACGCGGCCTCACGTCTACTCCACTCGCTGGAGCGAGGAGCATCTCCACCTCGTGGCCTACCTGTTTTCAGGCCTCCTTCTACACCTCCCATCGGGGCCTTCCCACACAGCGTGGCAGTGCCGTGGTAAGCACATGTTTGTTGCGTCCACGCCCTGAGACTTGCGGCAGCGCCAGGGGCTGATTGCGGGCCTCCTGCATTGTGACTCTGGTCGAGGACCTTTGTAAGACCCCATGATCTCCTGGGGATCATGGGTTATGGACTTCCTTGCCACAGGATTCAGGAGCACAAGCAATAAGGGGGAACATACCCACCCTGGCTAGGGGACTCCTAGCCCCCCCATTCCCTCAAACCCATAGCATTAAAGGATCCAACGCTGCATGGAGCCCCCCATTTTCAAGGGGGGCACAAGGGGGAAAATCGATATTCTGGGGGGGTAGAATGCACAAACAAGGGGAATAACAATGGATATAAGCCCAAGGCTCCATCACACGTTTATATGGGGTTCCTCACACAGCGACCTCCATAGACGGACCATGAGTTACAGAGCCTCCACCAGTTGACACACAGGTCCCTCTCCATAGTGACCTTTGTTGCACAGGTGGCAACCCCAGAATTGCCCCAATTACCATTGGGGTCCCTTCCACAGTGACCCTACATGCTTCTCACCCTACACTGGAGGTATCTCCCAATAGCGACCACCACGTTCTTGCGCCTATCCATGAGGGGTCCCTCCCACAGTGACCCCACATGATACCAAAAAAAGGGGACAGTGCAAACCTACAAAACCCTCTCTCTCTCTCTCTCCCCTCCCCCCCACCAGCTACAGCCACTCTGCACCTATGTTTCTCCAAATAAGGTGCTAAACCCACATTATGTTGGTATCTATGGGGCAAACATCTGTCCACAGACCTTGCACTAGCCCTAACCATACACTTGCCTTCTTTTTCTTTCTGCACCAGATGGTAAAGGCCAAGAAGTGCTCCTCTTTTAATGCTATCCTCCAGCCCCAAGCACCAGGCCCCCTTCGCTCCGCCTGCCTTCTCATTGATGATGATTTATCAATGGAGCAAACTTCTGTCATAGCTCCCAGCAATCCAGGGCCCAGCGATACCACTTGGATGGATTCTGGTACCCTTCTGATTCAGAACCAACAGGCAACAGTTGCAATGATGGAGAGCCAGCAGAATTTCATGCTGAAGATAATGGAAAAACTCGAAGCTCTCACGCAGCATAGAACAGCAGCACTGCTTCTGGAGCCAGACAATGCAGGGGGGCCCTCTGAGGAATGTCTCAACCCTGAGAACCCAATGCCAGACAATCTTCTTCTGTACTCCGGAGATGACAAGGATGTACCAGAGGAAGAGGATGGAGTGGATACCGATGAGGAGGACATGGAACCATAAGCTGCACCTTCCCTCACTTCAAAATTGTGTTCCTTCGACATGGTCCCAGGCCTCATGAAAATTATCAAGGCCACTATGGGGTTCAATGTCGAGGAGAGTAAACCTGAATCAAAGTTAGACCCCATGATCCAGCAAAAAGTGACCACCTCCGAGACATTTCCAGTATGCCCAGCAATAGAGGATGTCTTAAACAGAGAGTGGCAATCCACAGAACCAAACAGAATGTCAAATAGGAGAAACTTGGACAGGATGTATCCAGTCCAAGAGGACAAGGCCGATATCTGGTGCAAAGCTCCTACCATTGACCCCCAGGTGGTAACACTCAATAAGAAAACCATCTTACCCTGCAGAACCATAGCTTCAAAAGATCCAATGGATAAGAAAGTAGAGGACATGCTAAAAATGGCCTTCAAGATCGAGGGAACTGCCGCAAAAGCCTTCACAATGGTCATTTACACAGCTCATGCTCAGATCTGCTGGCTTGAGGAGCTCCTGGAGCAAGCAAACCCAAAGTCCAGAGAGGCAGAACTTTTAGAGTGCACTCTCAATGCCGCAAAATACCTGGCAGACATGGCAGTGGACACCCTGCGACTGCATGCCAGGGCCACAGCCATCACCAACCGTGCCAGGAGAGCATTGTGGCTCGAGTTATGGAACGCTGACAATGAATCAAAGACACTATTACAAAATCTACCCATGAAGGGAAAACATGTTTTTGGGGAGGGCTTACAGGACTTTCTAAAACAAAAAGAGGAGGGCAGAGACCTTCTTAAGAATAAGGCTAAGTACACCTACCTCCCTTCAGCGAGGCAGAGGTTTAGGGGGGAAAACAGGTCATACCAACCTCGCAGGGACACATACTCCCAGAACAGCTCCTTTTGAGGCAGAGGAGCATCCAACAGTTACCATAGTTCATTCTCCCATTCTTACCAACCGTCCTCCTTTAGAGCCCACGGCCCAAAGTTTGGGGGAAGAGGTAGAGGGTACAGGGGGAAACAGCAATGACTACATACCCAGACCCATTCAGGGTCAAGGGTCCTACATCCCCGTGGGGCAAAGACTGTCACTGTTCAGTAACCAATGGCTAAACACAACCTCGGGCAGGTGGATCCTAGAGGTGGTATCAAGAGGGTACTGTATAGAGCTGTCCCACTCTCCTGTCACACACAGGTTTCTAAGTTTCCCCATTGCCAAAAGGAAGACAACCCCACATCAGATTCAACATTTCCTGTCAGAACTGCTACAAAACAAAGCTATCCAACCTGTTCCCATGCATGAGCAGAAACTAGGGGTGTACTCCATTTTCTTTCTCATGCCCAAGAAATTGGGAGAACTTCGCCCCATCCTAGACCTGAAACACCTCAACGAACACATGGTGTGCCACAGGTTCAAAAACCCTACGCAGCATCCAGGTAGGCGATTACCTCACGTCCATAGACTTGAAGGATGCATACCTCCACATCCCCATCATAGCGAAACACCGCCACTACCTCAGGTTCCACATTTTAGACCACCACTACCAGTATCAGGCCCTGTCCTTCGGTCAAACCTTGGCGCAGAGGGTGTTCACCAAGGTGTCCATCGTCCTAGTAGTCAGACTCTGGGAACTGGGTCTGGATATCATCCCCTACTTGGATGACTGGCTCATTCGAGCATGCTCCGAGGACCAAGCGCACCGAGACACATTGACCACCCTACAGGCACTCGAGGACCATGGCTGGGTAGTGAACCGAGCCAAAAGCCATCTGGTACCCACACAGCAGATTGAACATCTGGGGGCCCCAATCAACACAGCACAGGGATGGGCAAAACCCTCTCAGGCTAGGGTGCTCAATCTGATTGGCCTGGCTCGTCACATGAGGTCTTGCCATCAGACAACCATGGGACGCATAGCCCAGTTGCTAGGTTGCATGGCATCCTGCATAGACCTCATACCCTGGGCCAGATGGCACATGCAACGCCTGCAGACTTACGTACTCACTCAGGGATCACCAAATGAGTGCAACCTACAAGTCATAGTCCCACTACCACCATCGGTGAGACTATCACTAGCATGGTGGACAGTGAAGTCCAACCTCACAAGGGGGGGTACCACTAGAGGCATCCTTCAATGCCACAATAGAAACAGATGGAAGCTTGTCCAGCTGGGGAGCCTGCTTGCGTGACTTGAAGGCTCAAGGACTATGGACTCCAGCAGAAGCCAAACTATCGATAAACATCCTAGAAATGAGGGTGGTGGCTCACGCTCTCGAGGCTTTCAGATCATTCATCCGCAGCCAGTCAGTTCTTATATGCTCCGACAACCAGATCACGGTGGCCTATATCACAAAACAAGGAGGCACCAGGAGCAGAGCCATACTGAGGGAGGCAACATCAGTCCTCAACTGGGCACAGACCAACCTCAGACATCTCAGCGCGGTGCATCTCACAGGCAGACTCAATGTACAAGCAAACTGGCTCAGCCAGCAACAGGTGCACCCAGGGGAATGGCAGCTCCATCCCGACCTCTTCCAGATGATCCAGGAAGCCTGGGGACCAGTGCCCATGGACCTCATGAGCACAATGGAAAACACACAGGTTCCGGCATTTTACTCACTGTTCAGGGAAAGCTGGTCCAAGGGAATCGATGCCCTGTCACAACCATGGTCCCGGGAGCATGCGTACGTGTTTCCACCCCTTCCACTACTCCCCCAGGTACTAAGCAAGATCCGAGCATCTCATTGTACCATCATCCTAGTGGCCCCCTACTGGCTATGGAGGACTTGGTTTGCCATGGTCCTCGACATGATGTTAACCAGCCTCAGATTGCCCTACCGAGCAGATATGTTAACACAAGGCCCAGTACTCCACCCGGCCCTGCAGACTCTGAAACTCATGGCCTGGCTCCTGAGAGGAAGAGACTGATGAGAGCAGGATACCATGAGTCCATCATATTGACAATGCTACAATCCAGACGGGCTTTGACCACATCCACCTATGGTAGACAATGGTCGCTATTTGCGAAGTGGTGTCTAGAACACAACAAGAACCCAGAGCAACCGGACATGTCAGCCATCCTCTTATTTCTCCAACATGGAGTAGACAAGGGGCTGGCCCACTCATCCCTCAGAGTACAACTCTCAGCCATTGGAGTGGCCATGGGCCCCATTGGGGGATACAGCCTGGGAGCACACCCCAACGCCCTTTGCTTCCTAAGAGCAGTGGAAGTGTTCCAACCCAGAGTCTGGCCTGCCATCTCACCATGGGATCTCCCACTTGTACTGGATTCCCTCAGTTCAGCTCCTTTCGAGCCACTCCATGAGGCGGACCTATTCTAGGTCGGCCTCAAGGCTTGTTTCCTGGTCACTATCTGCTCAGCTCGATGGATCGGAGAGCTAGGGGCACTATCATATAAGGAACAGTACACCGTGTTCACCCCTCAGGGAGTCCGATTGCAGATGGTTCCAGCTTTTCCACCGAAGGTGTCTACAACCTTTCATAAGGAACAGCCCATCGAGTTGCCTACCTTCTCTGGAGAAATGCAACAGGGCATTACTCCGATCCCACATCACCTGGATGTGAGGATCACCCTCTCCATCTACATAGCCAGGACTCTGCCCCTACATAAGATGGAGAGTTTATTTATCATCACAAGGGGACAAAGACAAGGTAAGGCAGCCTCTAAGACCACAATCGCTGGCTGGCTGAGATGAACCATGCAGGAAGCTTATATAACCAAACATATGACACCCCCAGAGGGTATCAAGGCCCATTCCACCAGATAGGTAGCCACATCCTGAGCGGAAAGGGCAAACATGTCTTCAGAAGACATATACAAAGCGGCAACATGGACTTCCATCCACACATTCACCAGACACTATAGACTTGAGCACCTATATAACATACAGCCCACTTTCGCCACACAGATACTCCTAACAGCCACATCCTCCTCTCACTCATAGACCACTCTGTTTCCCTCCCTAGGGTACAATACTGCTACTTATCTACCCATAAGGTAATGTCTGGAGTGCTATGGATGGTCAACCAATCACAATGGGTGTTTACTCACCTGGTAAAGGTGATTGTGTTGGTTGACATTCATGGCACTCCAAGACCCTCCCAACAGAGTACTCAGAGTGACCCAGATCGGAGCTGTGTTTCACAAACATATCTGACATGGGAGTAGGGTATATGCCATTTCAGCATCAACCACAGTGGTGGAGGATTCTGAACGTCAACCTAATACGGGTTGAGATTAGATTGTAAATAATAGGGATATAAAAATGGGCCCATTGGCCACAAGAACTTACGTCTCAGGCTGCATAATTATGTACGATGATTGTATCATTTTTTCTTGCATTTGTTTTGTGCTATACTAACCTTGATTTCAACTATGGAAGATTTGAACTGGAGAACAGGGGTTTCTGGGACCTGGATATACTAGAAATGTGATCCTAGAGTCATGTGCATCACTAGCCTATCAGGTGGGCTAAAACCCATGAGGTAATGTCTGGAGTGCCATTGATGTCAACCAACACAATCACCTTTACCAGGTGAGTAAACACCCAGTATCATCAGCATACATGTGGATCAAGGAGGCAGAACAAGTTTGGGACAGGTTGTTTAGAAAAATAGAGAATATGATAGGCCCAAGCACTGATCCTTGGGGGACACCGGTGGTCATGGGGATGGGAGGCGTTATGGCATCCACAATCCTGACATATTGAGTGTGGTCTCTAAGATAGGTACTGAACCAGGCTGTAGCAGATGTGGAAAGGCCACAGTCAGAGAGACTAGATAGTAACAGAGCGTGGGAGACTGTATCGAAGGCCTTGGCCAGATCGATGAAAATGGCAGAGGTGATGAGACCTCTATCCATTCCAGATTGGATGGTGTCAGTGAGCCTTAGTAAAGAGGAGGCAGTGGAGTGATCTTTCATGAATCTGGACCAGCTGTGTATGAAGAAATTTGAGTTGATGAGATAGGAGGTTAGCTGGCTAAGCACTAAGTGTTCTTGCAGGTTCGCCAGAGCAGGGAAGAGGGAAATTGGTTGGTAGTTTGAGGTGGAGGAGGAGGTACCCCCTTTGTGGAGAGGGATGACAATGGCGTGCTTCCAGGACAGAGGGACAGATACAGTGGTGAATGATAGATTTAGGAGGTAGGCAATAGGGGTGGCTATGGCAGAGGCTGAGAAGAACAGAAGTTTGGGGCCTAGTCCATCCAGGGAATTCCCATTTGAGGGGCTTAATGTTAGCAGGGCTTCAAGAGCTTCAACTGGAGAGATTTTCCTGAAGGAGAAAATACCTGTATTTTGAGGTAGGTTTTGCCCTTTAGGTGGTGGAGATGGTGACATGGGAGGTAAGGAGGAAAGGAGCAAGGAAGCGCAGGTGGAGAAATACAAGTTAAAGTCAGCAGCAACTGAGATAGGATCTGAGAGTGTGGGGTTGTTTACACTAAAGAGAGGCAAGAGCTTGGCTGCTGGGGGTGAGAAGAGGGAGTGTATAACCTTCCAGAATTTGCAGGGGCTATTAAGGTTAGATTGGAGTGGGGATCTAAAGTACTCTTCTTTAACTAGCCGAGTTGCTCTAGTGCACATGTTGCACAGATACCAGTAGTGGGAGAGGTTCTGAGGTAGGGCTGAGGCTTTGAAGGCTCGCCATGCTGAGTCACAGTTGTTCATACAAGCTGTGAGCTCTTGGGAGATCCAAGGTAGGTGGGTACTCCATTCCCTAGTACATTGTAGTGGGGTGTGGGAATCCCATATCTTAAGGAATGTGTTTTTGAAGTGAAGTAGGGTGTCATCTATCAGGTTGGGGGGAAGGGAGCCAGTTAGCTAGGACAAGGTCATTTAGGAGGTGAGCGAGGTTTAGGGATTTGAACGACCATTGGACTAAGAACTTGGGGGGGATTTGAGATGGTGGATTTTGCGAACACGGTAGATGACATGTTGATCACTCATAGAGTCAGGGAGTAGGCCTGTTTGGATTACTCTGTGAGGATGGAAGGTCAAAGCCCAGTCGATAAGGGAGTGGTTACCTGACTTAAGGTTTGGGGGGGTGGGTGCAGTGATGAATTGGGTTAAATTGAGGGCAGCGACATCCGTCTGGGTTTTGTTGAGGGTCGGGTCTAACCAGTTTAGGTTAAGGTCACCCATAGCATATAATTTCCCGGTTGGTGCTCGTGAACTAATTTGTGTAAGAAGGTCAGTAACAGTTGTGGCCAGGTTGCCTGGTCAGCAATAGATTCCAGCAGCAAATATGGGCAGTGAGAAAGGTAGTGTGAGCTGGAGCAGCAAGAGTTCGTACTCTTTAGGTTCAGTTTTAGATAAGATTATTTCTTAGCGTATGTCCGAACTTATGAAGATGACTACACTGCCACCTCTCGTGGCCCTGTCCTGTCGGGCCATCATGTAACCAGGGATTGCGACTGAGGAGTTGGCAATGTTTTTGTTAAGCCAAGTTTCAGAGAGGATGAGGACATCAGGGGCATATAGGGCAGCAAGAACTTGTAGTTGGTCAATTTAAAGTGGTAGGCTACGAATATTTAGGTGAAGGAGATGGAGGCCTTTGTGGAAGGGGTAACCTTGCAGTTGTGAGGGGATGGGATGTGAGGTGAGGGTGTAAGTTGAGGTTGGTGAGTATGTGGTTGAGGGTCCAGGATTTGGGTATATGTCTCCCACTACAAGAAGGAGGAGGGTGAAGGATAGGTGTTGAGCTAGTATACAGAGGTAGTTTGGAATGGAAGAGCCTCACCGTGAGTGGGGGCAAGGATGGACATTTGTGTGATTAACAGGGGTGGGGCAAGAAGCAAGTAGGTGCAGCAGAGTCCAGGAGGGGGAGGGCCTGATTAGGAAAGGGGGGACGTAGAGAGGAGTGTGCCCAGGTAGAAGTGGGTAGGAGAAAGAGTGCAGGCTTGGAGGGGCCAGGAGGAGTTATAGTATGAGCCAAGTAGGGGGAGGGGGCATGGGAAAGGCAGGCAGCATTGTGGAGGAGGAGGGTGGGAGGCAGGAAAACAGGCAACTGAGTAGAGGTAAAACTCTAGCCACGGTGGACATGGTGCTGGGGTTTTGTAGCAGCTTCTTAGACAAGGAGGTAATTATGAGGAGAAAGGAGCCTGAGATTGGCTGGGACGAATGTGTTGGTTGGCCCCTAGGAGGACGAATGGCCAATAGGCCTAGGAGGTGAAACAGAGAGAATGGGAATTCTAGAATAGGGGGAAGCCAATGGAAGGCTGCAGCAGACTGGTGGGAGGTGGGGTTGAGGAAGAGGGCGGGCAGAGAGAGTATGTAATCAGTGGAGGAGTGGAGGAGGGCAGGGGGGCAAAAATTTGAAAGGAGCTGCAAACACTTAGCACTCTAACTTCAAACACAGATTTATATTTTTTCCTTATTTTACACAGACAGGTTTCAATTTAAACAGTAAAAATTAATGTAATTTCACAGTCAGAGCCCTGTCGGCTGGCTCAGTGGGGGGGGGGGGAGGTGTGAGGTTTCACAGATTCAGAAAGAAGCTGAAAACACTTAGCACTCTAACTTTGAACACAGATTTATATTTTTTTCCTTTACTTTACACAGGCAGGTTTCAGTTTAAACAGTAAAAATCAATGTAATTTTACAGTCGGAGCCCTGTCGGCAAAGTGAGCTAGAGGAGCCAATCAGCTGTGACTGCCAGGTGGCGCCTGCTGTCTGATAGGGTGTGCTTTCACCATACCTTGAGCCTGAATTTGTCCAGGGTCCTGGTCTTGGTTGGCAGCTGAGAGGAGCCTGACGACCGCTGGGAGCTGTAACAGCCCGGGTCAGAGGGCAAGCAGCTTGAGTCTGAATTTGTCTGGGGTCCTGGTCTCGGTCAGTGGCTGTAGAGGAGCCTGCTGACTGCTGGGAGCTGTAGCAGCCCTGGTCTATACTATATGTATATATATATATATATATATATATATATATATTCATGACAAAATACTGCATTTAATGCATCATTTAGGGTTAAAGTGAAAAAGTCAGGAAATGAAACATTAGAGCTGAGCCTAACCCCCACACACACCCCACCCCCATCCTCCACAGACTGACAGATGCTGGGGTGTACCATTAGTTGTGTGGTTTGAACTCACCCCCATTCCATGTTAAAGCAGCTTGACATGCTACAGTAAAGGAGAATGGGGTGAGATTTAGTCCTCACAACCCCAATGGCACACCCTGGTGTCTGTCAGTTTGTGGAGGATGGGGGTGTGGGGTGTGTGTGGGGGGTTAGGGGCTGAGCTCTACTGTTTCATTTCCTGACTTTTTTCACTTTAACCCTAAATGATGCATTAAATGCAGTTTTATTGCCATGAATTTTCTTATGATTTGAAAAAGTGTAACATAACTACTAAAAAACGTATTGGTGGGAGGGCCGCGCACTCTCACCAACTTGACTATTTCTGCATAACAATATATATCTGAGGGAGCATGGGTCCTCTGGGTCTTCGCTCCCCCTTACGCACAGCTACAGAGCCATACAGCAGCCCTATAGGCCACCAAATTCTTGTAATAGTAATTTGTCTATATTTATGGAACTGTAACAGCTAGAGAAAAAATTCAAGTGTCATTGTAATCATGACAGTAAATAGTTCATGAGGCATCAAAGACTGAACCTGCATCTTGCATCATTTCTGAGACATGGGCACCAAAATGCATTGCACAGGCACTCTTTGAATCCTCTTCACAGTAATATGACAATATGTCATGAACTGTGCAACCTATAAAAAAAATTCCACTGCAGGCATATTGTGCAGTTTGAAATCTTGTTCCAATGGCACAGATCACTTAAAAGTGATCTAAAGCACCAGTAATGAAAATTCTGTATCTCGCTTCATTTCCGAGATAACACCACCAAAACTTGCGACACAGACCACAATGTTATCCTATGGGAAAAATGTCAAATATGTTATTGAATATCTCTGCAACCAATTAATTCTGCAACATCTACATAGCATAATTCACATCTCCAGGACATCCCCTCAACATCCTGAAAATTTCAAGTAAAAAGATCTAACTGTTATTGAGATATGCAATTTTAAAGTTTTGAAACCTTTAAAAAAATTTTAGCTGTGAGATAGCAAATTTTTAAGCCACGAGAAATTCTTCATCTGTGAGTGGACATCTGGGTGTTCCAGTTTGGGCCAGTGAGGTAGTTTTTGTCCTGTAGGTGGTGGAGATGGTGACATTGGGGGTAAGGAGGAAAGGAGTGAGGAAGCGCAGGTGGAGAAATATACGTTTACTCATCATTCTAGAGTCTCCCTAAGGTCATCTTGTCTTCCCAATGGACATCTGGTCGTGAAAATCTGGCTGTCTGGTTGTCCCTGCATGGAGGAAGCTCATGGCTGAAAATCGTCTCATGACTGAAGAATTTGCAGGCTTGCGTCAGAAAAATTTTAACAAGTCATGAACGAAGAATTGTAAATTTTAAAACTCTATTTTTTTGACAAAACCGAAACAAACCAAAGGCATTGCTTGATAGAGGGGTTCCCCCTGAGCAAAGCTCATGCCTCATTTGCCCCAAAAGTCACCATGAAGAAAAGTAAATTTTTTCAGTCAGAAAACTGAAAACAAGATGGCGGTTCTTGAGAACAAAAACATTTTCTCGGCACAAGATTTTCCATCATGAGCATGCAAAATCTTCGGCCATGAGGGGACATTCAGATAGCCAGATTGCGTTTCTTGTTTCGCAAAATATACATATACATTTTCCCATAGGCTATAATGGGGAAATTAAACATTTAATAACTTTTGAATGGATTAATGTTTTCACCAGACCAATGCTGGCATGTTCCTTGGCCTATGCTCTTTCTACATTATTTTATTTTATTTGTTTTCATTTTTGTTAACCAGGTACTGTAGGTGCACTAGACAAGAGATTTTGCCTATTTTCAGGCGTGACCCGGGAGGGTTACACATCAGAAACAGCACATACATAGTGCCCCACAACAGAATATAAAACATCTACAGTAGTCTGAAGGAAAATACAGTAACACATGACAATTTTGAATTCATGGATCATTCAGGAACAACGAGTAGAATATACATAGCATGGGGATAAACAGTAATCACAGTTACATAAACTTTTATAGAATTTTGAAAATAGTATAATTGATTGAAGAAATACATATACAGCAAACACTGGGGGTATATAAGTGCTGAGAGGAAGTACCACTCTCAAGGTGGACGATCAGTGGTAGTAGTGCAAGCGAGTGGGGACAAGCAGGAGGTAGAGCAGGAGCAGAGACCTGAGCTCATAAGGTGAATTCTTAAACTTTTTTGAAAGCCCCGGTGAGTAGACGATTGTTTAACATTGAGTGGAATGGTGTTCCACATTCTGGGCACAGATACGGCAAATGCAAATTCACCCTTCTTGGTGAAACATCTAGGAGTAACAAAGGAAGCATTTTCTGTAGAGCTCAGCATATAGAGCAAATCAGGTTGTTTTAGCAGTTACAAGGGACCTTGGAGTACTAGTTCAGGTTAATTTATTGACCAGACAACCAGCTGTGTACAGACAATAGAAGGATGGGGTGAGAGAAGACTAGAGCTGACAGTGATGTGTTAGTTTAGGAGCTGCAAGGGCAAAGCAGAAGATACTATTATAACAAGTGCTCCATTTCTGGATTACTTGCTTGCTTGCATTAATGTAGACTACAGAGCCATAGTTGAGGCAAGGTCGAAGAATTCCCTGAGCAATGGCTAGCCTGGCTGTTGAATTTAGGGAGGATCTTATCTTGTAAGCCAGGCCATATTTACTGTTCACTGCCTTACCAGTGGCTGCAACATGAAGATTAAAGTCCAGTGAGGGGTCAAGAGTCATCCCAAGGTATCTGAAGGATGTGACTGTGTCCAGGGTTATGCCATCAGGTCCACGAAGAGAAAGTCCCATATGACAAGCTTTTAGCCTAGGGGAAGTCCCAAAGAGCATTGAGACCATTTTGCTAGTGTTAAGTAGGAACTTATTTTGTTTTAGCCAAGCTTAGAAGCAGTCAAAGTCAAATTGAAGGGAGGTGCGAATTGCTGAAACGTCATTAGCGGCAGAGTAGATAACCATATTGTCTGTATAGAAAAGAGACAATGTCAATGTGGACAGGGGGGGGGAGGATTATTTATAAAGAGAAAGAAAAAGAGGGGACCAAGAATAGAACCCTGGGGAACACCAACTGAGGTAGAGACAAGATCGGATGCTATGTTCCCTATTTGAACAAATTGTTGCCTACCCAGAAGGTAACTGCCAAACCAGACCATGGCAGAATTTGACAAACCAAGAAACGATAGTTTGGAGAGCAGAAGAGAGTGGTCAACCAAGTCAAAGGCCTTTGTGAGGTCAATAAAAATGGCCACAGTGAGGTTTCCTTTGTCCATGTTAAGCAGCACATCATTAGTAAATTGTAATAGTGCCATAGTTGTGCTGTGGACGGACCTAAAGCCATGCTGGGCTGGGGATAATAGATTGTTTTTATGCAAATATTCTGTGACCACAGAAGACACAGCTTTCTCTAGGATTTTATCCAAGACAGATAAGATGGCAATTGGTCGGTAATTACTCATCATTCTAGAATCTCCTTTCTTATGCACTGGCACAACATGTGCAATTTTCCAGATGGATGGCACCATCCTGGTCATAATAGATAAGTTGAGTATTCTAGCAACAGGGGCTGCAATGTCAGCAGCAATAACTTTAAGGAACTTAGGTAGTAGTCCATCAGACCCAGGAGAGCCATGTTCAGGAATGGCTATCATAAGCCTTAATACATCAATAGTCAAGACTGGTTTAATACTTAACTGGGCCAATAAAGATCTAGCAGAGTTTATAATTTCCTCAGAGGATAAAACAGAGTTAACCAGGAAATCTGAGAGATCAGAGAAGTGAACATTAAGCAAAGTAGCAATCATACTAACATACTATTTGCCCGCAGATTAGGCCTTACGGTCTATCGAGTCTGCTTGAACCTAGATCCTTAGTTGGGTGCTGAGACCCTCCCATCCCTTGTGCTCCAGAAACTCCTAGCATCCATCCCACCCCCAGGACAGGCCATCATCTGAGACATCCACTTTCTGTGTCTGTCCACCCTCTCTTGAAGCCCTCCACTGTGGATCTCTGAACCAGCTCACCAGGCAGTGCATTCCAGGGTCCACCACTCTCTCAGTGAAAAACCTCCTCTCTTTCCCCTCACCTTCACCTTCCAACTTCAAACCATGCCCTCTGGTGATACCTCCTGCTTTAGTCTAAGATCCCTCCATGTTTACCCTATTTATTCCTTGGTACTTGAAGACCTCAATCATGTCCCCCTGTCTCTCCTCTCCTCCAATGAAAACAGGCAGAGCTCCTCAAGTCTGTCCTCATAAGTCAAATCCCTAGCCCTAGTATCATCTTTGTTGCCCTCCTCTGTACCCTCTCAGGAGCTCTCTTCAATGTGGTCTCCAGTACTACACAGTACTCAAGGTGTGGTCTTACCAGTCCATTGTACAGCGGCAGAATCACTTCCTTGCTCCTAGAGTGATCCCCTTAGATGCATCCCAACATCCTGTTTGCCTTGCTAGCTGCTCTTCTGCACTGCTCGAGAGTTATTCATACATGCCATCCACCATGACCCCTAGGTCTTTTCCTCCTACTGAGGCCTCCAGCCTCCTCCAGAAGGGTGTACCCATGTTTAGAGTTTCCCACCAAGATGCAACACCTGCACTTGGTGATATTGAATTAATTTCCATGTGTGAGCACAGCTTTCCAGGGTGTCCAGGTCCTTTGCAGGCCAACATCCCTCTTCTCCCTCAATTACTGCTCCCATCTTGGAGTCATCCATGAAGAGACTCATTTCACACCCTATACCCTCCCTGATGTCCGATAGTATGCATTAAACAGGATCGGACCCAGGACCTAAAACCCTGTGGTACCCCACTGCCTACCTCTCTAGGGTTTGAGAGCTCCCCACAGACCACTTCTCTCTGAAGTGCGTCCAGCTAGCCAGTTTTCAATCCATCTGACCATCAAAGGCCTGCCACAACCCCATCAGTTTCTCACCAGACCATTGTGGGGACAGAGTCAACCTTGCAAGTCCAAGAATAATACATCACCAGGCTTGGCCTCCGCCCAGTTCTGATGTTACCCATTCATAGAACTCCACAAGGTTGGTTTGACATGATCTACCTGGCACAAACCCATGTTGCCGACTATCCAGACCTCCACCTCCTCCAAGTACACCCCAATCGTTCCTTTAGTATACTCTCCATTAAATTTTCCACTGTCGAGTCAAACTGATGGGTCTATAGTTCCTAGTACTTCCTCGACCCCCCTTTATGGATTGGTACCACATGCCTACTCGTAATCCCTAAGTACCCTCCCTGTCTCAAGTGACCTGCTGAAAAGCTCCATGAAGTGCAGACAGTATGTCCGCCAATTCCCATAGCACTCTCGGATGAATGCCATCATTCAGGAGATTTGTCTTTGCTTTGGAGCCTTGAGGGCTAACCACACCCTTTTGGCGGAGATAGCATCATCGTCCCTCCACCTTACTGGTCTTTTGATCCTTATCCAGATGTGACCCCTGTACCTTTCCCTCCCTCTTGCTCCATTTCTGTTGCTCCCCTGATCCCACTCCTGCCACTTCTATCCCCTTCATGCCTTGCTTTGTAGATATCCATCCCCTCCCTAGTGAACACAGAGGCAAGTACTCATTAAATACCTCTGCCTGGTCCCTACGCCTCTTCCACCACCCTCCTTCTGATCTCAATCTGCTGAGATGGCCCTTAGTTTTTCTCCGCTCCCCAATGTACCGGAAGAACCCCTTTTCCCCTCCATGTATCCCCTGTGCCAGCCGCTGCTCTTTACTGGACTTTGCTCCCCTCACCATACGGGTGACTTTTCTAGATGCAAGCTGGTACATTTCCTTATCCCTATTCCCTCTTGTTGTTTTATATTTTTTGTAGGCCGCCTTCTTTTCTCCGACTGCTACCTGTACCTCACTGGACCACCAGAATGGTGTATGTGACCTTGCTCCCTTACATTTCAACTTAGCGCAGATCCTGACTGCCTCATGAAGTCCTCGTTTTATGACCTCCCATCTCCTTTCCACATTTGTCATTGAGGTAATCCCCTTCAAGTGATCCTTGAGAATATTTCCCATGCCCATAATGTCTGCCCCACTGAAGTACACTGCCAGTGTCCTAGATCTCACCCCACTCCCCATGCTTATTTGAAATCAGACAGTATTGTGGTCACTCCCAGTCAGAGGTTCTGTACAACCATGTCCCTTACCAGATCCCCATCTGCCAGAACCACATCCAGGACATACCCCTCCCTTGTAGGCTCCATCACATGCTGTGTTAAAACACATCCTGGAAGCCATCCAGCAGCCTCTGCTCCTTGGCCACCTTAGAGGACGATGGTTCCCCAGTTTGTACCTGGCATATTAAGGTCCCCCATCAACACCATTCCTTCCCTTTGGACCACACTGGGCAATGATGTTGTCCAGCAAACCATCCTCTAGAACATCACTCATCCGGGAGAGCCTATATGCTACTCCCAACTTGACCTTATCTCCTGCTGGGGATCATAAGGTGACCCATAAAGGCCTCCACGTTTCCCTCTGCCTCTTCTATCATAGCATTTCTATGTCATCTCTAATGAACATAGCCACTCCACCCTCTGCCCTCCTTTCTATCCTTCCTAAGCATAGTGTACCCCGTACATTGGAGGTCCCAGTCATGGTTTTGTTGCCCACGTCTCCGTGACTGCTGCCACATCCACCCCCCCTCAAACAGCATGGCCTGGAACTCTGGCAACTTATTTACCAAGCTCCTGGCATTTACTAACACCAACCCCCACCCCTTATCCCTGATCCTCTTTGTCGAACCCCACCCAGATTCCTTATACTTCCATCCTCCCCTGCTCCTCCTGAAACCTCCATCTCCAGTCTGTTTCCCCCCTCCCCCCTTGGGCTTGAAGGCTACTCCCCTCATCTGGAGGAAAGGGCTTCTGATCAGCCCCTCATATCCTTCCCCCCTTACAAGTTTAAACCCCACCTTCCTTGTAGGTGGTCAGCCATCCCCTGTTTAAGGACTTCTTTCCTAATGGGGAGATGAAACCTGTCCTTGGCATATAGTCCCATATCCTCCCAAACTCTATTCCAGTTCCCAATTTTAAAACCCATTCTCTTCACCCCACTTCCTGAACCAGTCATTATTAACCTCTGTGAGCTTCATTTTTTTCTCCACAGGAGCCTTTGGTACTAGCAATATCTCCAAAAAAGGAAATGTTGCATCCATTATCCCAACAGACTCTGGAAAGTTCTTGGAACCTTGCTTGGTTTCCAAAATGCTGATTTCCCTCTAGATCATTAGTTCCCAAATGCACGGAAATCTGGTTTCCCTCCACAATCCCTAACCATTTCATACACCCATGAACTTTGCTCTGTGCACTGTCAGCCCAGAGATACTCACTACCTTCACCTGGCTATGGCATCCACCCCCGTGTCCTCCCAATGGATACCCCTAATCATCCAGTCTCCCAGTAACAGAACCTTAACACCGCCATCATCCTTATGGTTTCCTCCACTATGCCCTCTCAGCCCCCTTCCCCCTTATTCATGATCTCAATTTCATGGGAGTCTTCCTTCCTATTAGAGACCCCTTGTCACCCTCCCTTTCTGCCTCCTCAAATTTTGCCCATAACTCAAACCCCTCTGAATAGGTGTCCCCTTCAACCCTCTCTTATCTGAACCATTTATCCTGGCCCTGATGGTTTCCCCTTCCCTCACTCCACCATCCTCCCCCCTTGTAATAGTACCCCTGCCTCCAGAGGCTCTCTGTGGGTCCCCTTTAGCTATGGCCCCATCCTTGGTACTGACCTCCCTGCCGAAGGGGTGCTCCTCTCCCACCTCCTTGTCTCTCAGTTTCTCTCCAATCATGCTCTCCTCCCTCATGTCTGGAATATGTTGCATCTCCCCCATTTGCTTAACATATATGTTTCCCCATCTCCCTCTGGGACTATGTCTATCCTTTCCACAGCTGGTCTGTGATGCCCTATGGGTATCCGACTCCCTCCCCCCGGCCTCTGTATAAGTTTCCTCATTTCCACCAACCCCTTCCTCCCATCTAGGTTGCTTAGTAGCTCAAATTTATTGTGACACTCTATGTCAGCCTCCATCAAGTAACCCGAAGTTCCCCTGACTGCATCTCTAAACTGACCCTCTTCTTCCTCTCTTGCACTGTTCACCTTAGGAGCTCCCTTCCCACAGTCTGCTGTTTTGGGCTTCCGCTGACAGTCCCTCCTGAGTCTTCCCCTCTAGTCTCTTCTGTATTCAAATGTTCACCCGTATGCTTTCCCTTAACATCAACTTCCCTAACCAAGGGTCCTCTGTCCCTAATATCCCCCTGCTGCTTGCTGTAACATAACATCCTGTAATTTCAGAGTGTTGCCCCAGCCTCCCTCAATACCCTTGTGCTGCCCATATCCACACACCCCTTATCCTTGGACATGCCCCCAACCCCCCACAGCTTAGTCCTTAACCAATATACCTCACTCCTGATACAAGATAGCTGTCTACAGGTGGGCAGGCTCCCTCTCAGGCCCAATTTAGAATTAGTGCCATCCCACAGCCTGAGCAGCCTACAACCCTTCTGAAGATCCTGCCATGGTAGAAAAAGGCCATCCTGATTATCCCCTCTGTTTATAATAGCACACCCCATTTCTCAGCCCTTTCCTGAGTACAGTTTCTCTCCATACTGACTGTAGTTATTTACAAATCCAAATTCAACCCCACCAATAAAGTTCCCAAGTCTCACAAACACATACATTCCAGTGTGTGCTCAGTCCCACTAACAGTGTGTGTAAGCAGACATCAGGTACCGTATGATGTCACAGGCCCAACAGCTCCTGTTGCTTCAAATTTCGGTCCCAAACAGAAATACTCAGCCTTCAATCCCAACCCCCAGTGGCTTTTCAGTATTTAAGAAAGCATACAAAACAGGGTGGGTTGGAGGGCTCTAACCAAACACCAAGCACACACATTTAAATTTCCCTCTAATTATCCCTGCCAAACAACTATCTCCAAAGTTACAATATCACAGCCCAAGTAACAGTTCTAATTCAAGGTAATAAATTTTAACACATAGAACTAATTTCACTTACAAACAATTCAAATATTTCAGTTAAAACAGAATATAACTGCAGCCCTCTTTCCTACCATCCTGCTGTTTAAGCTCAAAAGTGAACAATGAAAGCCAAGGTAATTCCTGTTTAAAGACAAGGTAATTGAAGCTAATGTCCCTTCCCCTAGCACCAGGCAAACACATTTAAATTTCCCTCTAATTATCCCTGCAAAACAACTACCTCCAAAGTTACAATATCACAGCCCAAGTAACAGTTCTAATTCAAGGTAATAAATTTTAACACATAGAACTAAATTCACTTACAAACTATTCAAACATTTCAGTTAAAACAGAAAATAACTGCAGCCATCTTTCCTACCATCCTGCTGTTTAAGCTCCCAAGTGAACAATGAAAGCCAAGCTAATTCATGGTTAAAGACAAGGTAATTGCAGCTAATGTCCCCTCCCCCTAGCACCAGGCAAACACATTTAAATTTCCCACTAATTATACATGCCAAACAACTATCTCCAAAGTTACAATATCACAGCCCAAGTAACAGTTCTAATTCAAGGTAATAATTTTTACAACACAGAACTAATTTCACTTACAAATTATTCAGATATTTCAGTTAAAACAGAATATAACTGCAGCCCTCTTTCCAACCATCCTGCTGTTTAAGCTCCCAAGTGAACAATGAAAGCCAAAGAAATTCCTGTTTAAAGAAAAGGTAATTGCAGCAAATGTCCCCTTCCCCTGGCACCAGGCAAACGCATTTAAATTTTCCTCAAATTATCCCTGCCAAACAACTATCTCCAAAGTTACAATATCACAGCCCAAGTAACAGTTCTAATTCAAGGTAATAATTTTTAACAAATAGAACTAATTTCACTTACAAACTATTCAAATATTTCAGTTAAAACAGAATATAACTGCAGCCATCTTTCCTACCCTCCTGCTGTTTACGCTCCCAAGTGAACAATGAAAGCCAAGGTAATTCCTGTTTAAAGACAAGGTAATTGCAGCTAATGACCCCTCCCCCTAGCACCAGGCAAACACATTTAAATTTCCCCCTAATTATCCCTGCCAAACAACTATCTCCAAAGTTACAATATCACAGCCCAAGTAACAGTTCAAATTCAAAGTAATAATTTTTAACACATAGAACTAATTTCACTTACAAACTATTCAAATATTTCAGTTAAAACAGAATATAACTGCAGCCATCTTTCCTACCATACTGCAGTTTAAGCTACCAAGTGAACAATGAAAGCCAAGGTAATTACTGATTAAAGAAAAGGTAATTGCAGCTAATGTCCCCTTCCACTAGCACCAGGCAAACACATTTAAATTTCCCTCTAATTATACCTGCCAAATAACTATCTCCAAAGTTACAATATCACAGCCCAAGTAACAGTTCTAATTCAAGGTAATAATTTTTAACACATAGAACTAATTTCACTTACAAACTATTCAAAAATTTCAGTTAAAACAGAATATAACTGCAGCCCTCTTTCCTACCAACCTGCTGTTTAAGCTCCCAAGTGAACAATGAAAGACAAGGTAATTCCGGTTTAAAGACAAGGTAATTGCAGCTAATGTCCCTCCCCTAACAGGCAAACATATTTAAATTTCCCTCTAATTATCCCTGCCAAACAACTATCTCCAAATTTACAATATCACAGCCCAAGTAACAGTTCTAATTCAAGGTAATAATTTTTAACACATAGAACTAATTTCACTTACAAACTATTCAAATATTTCAGTTAAAACAGAATATAACTGCAGTCCTCTTTCCTACCATCCTGCTGTTTAAGCTCCCAAGTGAACAATGAAAGCCAAGCTAATTCATGATTAAAGACAAGGTAATTGCAGCTAATGTCCCCTTCCCCTAGCACCAGGCAAACACATTTAAATTTCCCTCCAATTATCCCTGCCAAACAACTATCTCCAAAGTTACAATATCAAAGCCCAAGTAACAGTTCTAATTCAAGGTAATAATTTTTAACAGATAGAACTAATTTCACTTACAAACTATTCAAATAGCTCATTTAAAACAGAATATAACTGCAGCCCTCTTTCCTACCATCCTGCTGTTTAAGCTCCCAAGTGAACAATGAAAGCCAAGGTAATTCCTGTTTAAAGACAAGGTAATTGCAGCTAATGTCCCCTTCCTTTAGCAATAGGCAAACACATTTTAATGTCTCTCTAATTTTCCCTGCTAAACAACTATCTCCAAAGATACAATATCACAGCCCAAGTAACAGTTCTAATTCGAGGTAATAATTTTTAACACATAGAACTAATTTCACTTACAAACTATTCAAATATTTCTGTTAAAACAGAATATAACTGCAGCCCTCTTTCCTACCATCATGCTTTTTAAGCTCCCAAGTGAACAATGAAAGCCAAGGTAATTCCTGTTTAAAGACAAGGTAATTGCAGCTAATGTCCCTCCCCTAGCACCAGACAAACACATTTAAATTTCCCTCTAATTATCCCTGCCAAACAACTATCTCCAAAGTTACAATATCACAGCCCAAGTAACAGTTCTAATTCACGGTAATAATTTTTAACACATAGAACTAATTTCACTTAAAAAATATTCAAATATTTCAGTTAAAACAGAATATAACTGATGCCATCTTTCCTACCGTCCTGCTGTTTAAGCTCCCAAATGAACAATGAAAGCCAAGGTAATTCCTGTTTAAAGACAAGGTAATTGTAGCTAATGTCCCCACCCCGTAGCACTAGGCAAACACATTTAAATTTCCCTCTAATTATCCCTGCCAAACAACTATCTCCAAAGTTACAATATCACAGCACAAGTAACTGTTCTATTTCACGGTAATAATTTTTAACTCATAGACTAATTTCACTTACAAACTATTCAAATATTTCAGTTAAAATAGAATATAACTGCAGCCATCTTTCCTACCATCCTGCTGTTAAAGCTCCCAAGTGAACAATGAAAGCCAAGGTAATTCCTGTTTAAAGACAAGGTAATTGTAGCTATTGTCCCCTCCCACTAGCATCAGGCAAACACATTTAAATATCCCTCTAATTATCCATGCCAAACAACTATCTCCAAAGTTACAATATCACAGCCCAAGTAACAGGTCTAATTCCAGGTAATAATTTATAACACATAGAACTAATTTCACTTACAAACTATTCAAATATTTCTGTTAAAACAGAATATAACTGCAGCCTTCTTTCCTACCATCCTGCTGTTTAAGCTCCAAAATGAAAAATGAAAGCCAAAGTAAATCCTGTTTAAAGACAAGGTAAATGCAGCTAATGTCCCCTCCTCCAAGCACCAGGCAAACACATTTAAAATTCCATCTAACTATCCCTATCAAACAACTATCTCCAAAGTTACAATTTCACAGCCCAAGTAACAGTTCTAATTCAAGGTAATAATTTTTAACACATACAACTAATTTCACTTATAAACTATTCAAATATTTCAGTTAAAACAGAATATAGCTACAGCCCTCTTTCCTACCATCCTGCTGTTTAAGCTCCCAATTGAACAATGAAAGCCAAGGTACACCTGTTTAAAGACATGGTAATTGCAGCTAATGTCCCCTTCCCCTAGCCCCAGGCAAACACATTTAAATTTCCATCTAATTATCCCTGCCAAACAAATATATCCAAAGTTACAATATCACAGCCCAAGTAACAGTTCTAATTCAAGGTAATAATTTTTACAACACATATTACTAATTTCTCTTACAAACTATTCAAATATTTCAGTTAAAACAGAATATAACAGCAGCCATTTTTCCTACCATCCTGCTGTTTAAGCTCCCAAGTGAACAATGAAAGCCAAGGTAATTCCTGTTTAAAGACAAGGTAATTGCAGCTAATGTCCCCTTCCCCTAGCACCAGGCAAACATTTAAATTTCCCTCTAATTATCCCTGCCAAACAACTATCTCCAAAGTTACGATATCACAGCCCAAGTAACAGTTCTAATTCAGGTAATAATTTTTAACACATAGAACTAATTTCACTTACAAACCATTCAAATATTTCAGTTAAAACAGAATATAACTGGTGCCATCTTTCCTACCATCCTGCTGTTTAAGCTCCCAAATGAACAATGAAAGCCAAGGTAATTCCTGTTTAAAGACAAGGTAATTGTAGCTAATGTCCCCACCCCGTAGCACCAGGCAAACACATTTAAATTTCCCTCTAATTATCCCAGCCGAACAACTATCTCCAAATTTACAATATCACAGCCCAAGTAACAGTTCTAATTCACGGTAATAATTTTAAACACATAGAACTAATTTCACCTTCAAACTATTCAAATATTTCAGTTAAAACAGAATATAACTACAGCCCTCTTTCCTACCATCCTGCTGTTTAAGCTCCCAAGTGAACAATGAAAGACCAGGTAATTCATGTTTAAAGACAAGGTAATTGCAGCTAATGTCCCCTCCTCCAAGCACCAGGGAAACACATTTAAATTTCCCTCTAATTATCCCAACCAAACAACTATCTCCAAAGTTACAATCTCACAGCCCAAGTAACAGTTCTAATTCAAGGTAATAATTTTTAACACATACAACTAATTTCACTTATAAAATATTCAAATATTTCAGTTAAAACAGAATATAGCTACTTCCCTCTTTCCTATCATCCTGCTGTTTAAGCTCCCAAGTGAACAATGAAAGCCAAGGTAATTCCTGTTTAAAGACATGGTAATTGCAGCTAATGTCCCCTCCCCCTAGCACCAGGCAAACACATTTAAATTTCCATCTAATTAAACCTGCCAAACAACTATCTCCAAAGTTACAATATTACAGCCCAAGTAACAGTTCTAATTCAAGGTAATAATTTTCAACACATAGAACTAATTTCTCTTACAAACTATTCCAATAGCTCATTTAAAACAAAATATAACTGCAGCCCTCTTTCCTACCATCCTGCAGTTTAAGCTCCCAAGTGAAAAATGAAAGCCAAGGTAATTCCTGTTTAAAGACAAGGTAATTGCAGCTAGTGTCCCCTCCCCCTAGCAATAGGCAAACACATTTAAATTTCCCTCTAATTATCCCTGACAAACAACTATCTCCAAAGTTACAATATCACAGCACAAGTAACAGTTCTAATTCAAGGTAATAATTTTTAACACATAGAACTAATTTCACTTACAAACTATTTAAATATTTCTGTTAAAACAGAATATAACTGCAGCCCTCTTTCCTACCATCAAGCTTTTTAAGCTCCCAAGTGAATAATGAAAGCCAAGGTAATTCCTGTTTAAAGACAAGGTAATTGCATCTAATGTCCCCTCCACCTAGCACCAGGCAAACACATTTAAATTTCCATCTAATTATCCCTGCCAAACAACTATCTCCAAAGTTACAATATCACAGCACAAGTAACTGTTCTATTTCACAGGTAATAATTTTTAACTCATAGACTAATTTCACTTACAAACTATTCAAATATTTCAGTTAAAACAGAATATAACTGCATCCATCTTTCCTACCCTCCTGCTGTTTAAGCTCCCAAGTGAACAATGAAAGACCAGGTAATTCACGTTTAAAGACAAGGTAATTGCAGCTAATGTCCCCTCCTCCAAGCACCAGGCAAACACATTTAAATTTCCCTCTAATTATCCCTACCAAACAACTATCTCCAAAGTTACAATTTCACAGCCCAAGTAACAGTTCTAATTCAAGGTAATAATTTTTAACATATACAACTAATTTCACTTATAAACTATTCAAATATTTCAGTTAAAACAGAATATAGCTACATCCCTCTTTCCTACCATCCTGCTGTTTAAGCTCCCAAGAGAACAATGAAAGCCAAGGAAATTCCTTTTTAAAGAAAAGGTAATTGCAGCTAATGTCCCCTCCCCCTAGCACCAGGTAAACACTTTTAAATTTCCCTCTAATTTTCTCTGCCAAACAACTATCTCCAAAGTTACAATATCACAGACCAAGAAACAGTTCTAATTCAAGGTAATAATTTTTAACACATAGAACTAATTTCACTTACAAACTATTCAAATATTTCAGTTAAAACGGAATATAACTGCAGCCATTTTTCCTACCATCCTGCTGTTTAAGCTCCCAAGTGAACAATGAAAGCCAAGGTAATTCCTGTTTAAAGACAAGGTAATTGCCGCTAATGTCCCCTCCCACTAGCACTAGGCAAACACATTTAAATTTCCCTCTAATTATCCCTGCCAAACAACTAACTCCAAAGTTACAATATCACAGCCCAAGTAACAGTTCTAATTCAAGGTAATAATTGTTAACACATAGAACTAATTTCACTTACAAACTATTCAAATATTTCAGTTAAAACAGAATGTAACTGCAACCCTCTTTCCTACCATCCTGCTGTTTAAGCTCCCAAGTGAACAATGAAAGCCAAAGTAATTCCTGTTTAAAGACAAGGTAATTGCAGCTAATGTCCCCTCCCCCTAGCAATAGGCAAACACATTTAAATTTCCCTCTAATTATCCCTGCCAAACAACTACCTCCAAAGTTACAATATCACAGCCCAAGTAACAGTTCTAATTCAAGGTAATAATTTTTAACACATAGAACTAATTTCACTTTCAAACTATTTAAATATTTCTGTTAAAACAGAATATAACTGCAGCCCTCTTTCCTACCATCAAGCTTTTTAAGCTCCCAAGTGAACAATGAAAGCCAAGGAAATTCCTGTTTAAAGACAAGGTAATTGAATCTAATGTCCCCTCCACCTAGCACCAGGCAAACACATTTAAATTTCCCTCTAATTATCCCTGCCAAACAACTATCTCCGAAGTTACAATATCACAGCACAAGTAACTGTTCTATTTCACGGTAATAATTTTTAACTCATAGACTAATTTCACTTACAAACTATTCAAATATTTCAGTTAAAACAGAATATAACTGCAGCCATCTTTCCTACCATTCTGCTGTTTAAACTCCCAAGTGAACAATGAAAGCCAAAGTAATTCCTGTTTAAAGACAAGGTAATTGCAGCTAATGTCCCCTCCCCTTAGCATCAGGCAAACACATTTGAATTTCCCTCTAATTATCCCTGCCAACAACGATCTCCATAGTTACAATACCACAGGCCAAGTAACAGTTCTAATTCAAGGTAATAATATATAACACCTATAACTAATTTCACTTACAAACTATTCAAATATTTCAGTTAAAACAGAATTTAACTACAGCCCTCTTTCCTACCATCCTGCTGTTTAATCTCCCAAGTGAACAATGAAAGCAAAAGAAATTCCTGTTTGAAGACAAGGTAATGGCTGCTAATGTCCACTCCCCCTAGCAGCAGGCAAACCCATTTAAATTTCCCTCTAATTAGCCATGCCAAACAACTATCTCCAAAGTTACAATATTACAGCCCAAGTAACATTTCTAATTCCAGGTAATAATTTTTAACACATAGAACTAATTTCACTTACAAACTATTCAAATATTTCAGTTAAAACAGAATTTAAATGCAGCCCTCTTTCCTGCTATCCTGCTGTTTAAGCTCCCAAGTGAACAATGAAAGCCAAGGAAAATCTTGTTTAAAAACAAGATAATTGCAGCTATTGTCCCCTCCCTAACAGGCAAACACATTTAAATTTCCTTTTATTGTCCTGTAGGCAACTATCTCCAAGTTGTATGCAGCCCAGTAACGGTTCTAATTCAAGTGGCCATTTTTATCACATAGAACTAATTTCACTTACAAACTATTCAAATATTTCTGTTAAAACAGAATATAACTGCAGCCTCTTTCCTACCATCCTGCTGTTTGGCTCCCAAAGGAGCAATAGAATAAAAGGTAATTCCTGTTTAAGACAAAGGTAAAATGCTAAAGTCCCTCCCCTAGCAGCAGGCAAACACATTTAAATTTCCTCTAATTTTCCCACCAAACAACTATCTCCAAAGTTACAGAAAAACAGCCCAAGTAACAGATCTAAATCATGGTACAATATTTAACACATAGAACTAATTTCACTTACAAACTATTCAAATATTTCAGTTTAAACAGAATATAACAGCAGCCCTCTTTCCTACCATCCTGCTGTTTAAGCTCCCAAGTGAACAATGAAAGCCAAGATAATTCCTATTTAAAGACAAGGTAATTGCAGCTAATGTCCCCTCCCCCTAGCACCAGGCAAACACAATTAAATTTTCCTGTAATTATCACTGCCAAACAACTATCTCCAAAGTTACAATATCACACCCAAGTAACAGTTCTAATTCAAGGTAATAATTTTTAACACATAGAACTAATTTCACTTACAAACTATTTAAATATTTCGGTTAAAACAGAATATAACTGCAGCCCTCCTTCCTACCATCCTGCTGTTTGAGCTCCCAAGTGAACAATGAAAGCCTAGGTAATTCCTTTATAAAGACTAGGAAATTGCAGCTAATGTCTCCTCCCCATAGCACCAGGCAAACACATTTAAATTTCCCTTTAATTATCCCTGCCAAACAACTATCTCCAAAGTTACAATATCACAGCCCAAGTAACAGTTCTAATACACGGTAATAATTTTTAACACATAGAACTAATTTCAATTACAAACTATTCAAATATTTCAGTTAAAACAGAATATAACTGCAGCCCTCTATCCTACCATCCTGCTAGTTAAGCTCCCAAGTGAACAATGAAAGCCAAGGTAATTCCTGTTTAAAGACAAGGTAATTGCAGCTAATGTCCCCTAACCCTAGCACATGGCAAACACAATTAAATTTTCCTGTAATTATCACTGCCAAACAACTATCTCCAAAGTTACAATGTCACAGCGCAAGTAACAGTTCTAATTCACGGTTATAATTTTTAACACATAGATCTAATTTCACTTACAAACTATTCAAATATTTCAGTTAAAACAGAATATAACTGCAGCCATCTTTCCTACCATACTGCTGTTTAAGCTCCCAAGTGAACAATGAAAGCCAAGGTAATTCCTGTTTAAAGACAAGGTAATTGCAGCTAAGGTCCCCTTCCCCTAGCACCAGGCAAACACATTTAAATTTCCCTCTAATTATCCCTGCAAATCAACTACCTCCAAAGTTACAATATCAAAGCCCTGGTAACAGTTCTAATTCAAGGTACTAATTTTTACAACATAGAACTAATTTCCCTTACAAACTATTCAAATATTTCAGTTAAAACAAAATATAACTACAGCCCTCTTTAACACCATCCTGCTATTTAAGCTCCCAAGTGATCAATGAAAGCCAAGATAATTGCTATTTAAAGACAATGTAATTGCAGCTAATGTCCCCTCCCCCTAGCAAAAGGAAAACATTTTTAAATTTCCCCCTGATTATCACTGCTAAACAACTATCTCCAAAGTTACAATATCACAGCCAAAGTAACAGTTCTAATTTAAGGTAATAATTTTAAACACTTAGAACCAATTTCCCTTACAAACTATTCAAAAAGTTCAGTTAAGACAAAATATAACTGCAGACCTCTTTCCTACCATGCTGCGGTTTAAGCTCCCAAGTGAACAATGAAAGCTTTGGTAATTCCTGTTTAAAGACAAGGTAATTGCAGCTAATGTCCCCACACCCTAGCACCAGGCAAACACATTTAAATTTCCCACTAATTATCCCTGCCAAACAACTTTCTACAAAGTTACTATATCACAGCCCAAGTAACAGTTCTAATTCACGGTAATAATTTTTAACACATTGAACTCATTTCCTTACAAACTATTCAAATATTTCAGTTAAAACAGAAAATAACTGCAGCCATCGTTCCTACCACCTGTACTGCAAGCTTCAAACAGACAATAAAAACCGGGTAATTCTGTTTAAAGACAAAGTAATTGCTGCTAATGTCCCTCCACCACCAGGGCAAACACATTTAAATTTCCTCCATTGTCCACCAAACAACTATCTCCGGTTACACAATGCTCTGGCCAAGTAACAGTTCTAATTCACGGTAATAATTTTAACACATAGAAATAATTTCACTTACAAACTATTCAAATATTTCAGTTAAAACAGAATATTACTGCTGCCATCTTTCCTACCATCCTGCTGTTTAAGCTCCCAAATGAACAATGAAAGCCAAGGTAATTCCTGTGTAAAGACAAGGTAATAGTAGCTAATGTCCCCACCCTGCAGCACCAGGCAAACACATTTAAATTTCCCTCTAATTATCACTTGCAAACAACTATCTCCAAAGTTACAATATCACAGCACAAGTAACTGTTCTATTTCACGGTAATAATTTTTAACTCATGAACAAATTTCACTTACAAACTATTCAAATATTTCAGTTAAAACAGAATACAACTGCAGCCATCTTTCCTACCATCCTGCTGTTTAAGCTCCCAAGTGAACAATGAAAGCCAAAGTAATTCCTGTGTAAAGACAAGGTAAGAGCAGCTATTGTCCCCTCCCACTAGCATCAGGCAAACACATTTAAAATTCCCTCTAATTATCCATGCCAAACAACTATGTCCAAAGTTACAATACCACAGCCCAAGTAACAAGTCTAATTCAAGGTAATGATTTTTAACACATAGAACTAATTTCACTTACAAACTATTCAAATATTTCAGTTAAAACAGAATACAACTGCAGCCATCTTTCCTACCATCCTGCTGTTTAAGCTCCCAAGTGAACAATGAAAGCCAAAGTAATTCCTGTGTAAAGACAAGGTAAGAGCAGCTATTGTCCCCTTCCACTAGCAGCAGGCAAACACATTTAAAATTCCCTCTAATTATCCATGCCAAACAACTATGTCCAAAGTTACAATACCACAGCCCAAGTAACAGGTCTA
Source organism: Neoceratodus forsteri (assembly GCA_016271365.2). NCBI lineage: Eukaryota > Metazoa > Chordata > Ceratodontiformes > Ceratodontidae > Neoceratodus > Neoceratodus forsteri. Next base: position 1,150,106,118 of record CM057458.1, on the reverse strand, counting down.
ATTCAAGGTAATGATTTTTAACACATAGAACTAATTTCACTTACAAACTATTCAAATATTTCAGTTAAAACAGAATTTAAATGCAGCCCTCTTTCCTACCATCCTGCTGTTTAAGCTCAGAAGTGAACAATGAAAGCCAAAGTAATTCCTTTTTAAAGACAAGGTTATTGCAGCTAATGTCCCCTCCCCCAAGCACCAGAGAAACACATTTAAATTTCCCACTAATTATCATAGACAAACGACTATTTCCAAAGTTACAATATCACAGCCCAAGTATGAGTTCTAATTTAAGGTAATAATTTTTAACACATAGAACTAATTTCACTTACAAACTATTCAAATATTTCAGTTAAAACAGAATATAACTGCAGCCTTCTTTCCTACCATCCTGCTGTTTAAGCTCCAAAATGAACAATGAATGCCAATGTAATTCCTGTTTAAAGACAAGGTAATTGCAGCTAATGTCCCATCCCCCTAGCACCAGGCAAACACATTTAAATTTCCCTCTAATTATCCCAGCCAAACAACTATCTCCAAAGTTACAATATCACAGTCCAAGTAACAGTTCTAATTCACGGTAATAATTTTTAACACATAGAACTAATTTCACATTCAAGCTATTCAAATATTTCAGTTAAAACAGAATATAACTGCAGCCCTCTTTCCTACCATCCTGCTGTTTAAGCTCCCAAGTGAACAATGAAAGACCAGGTAATTCACGTTTAAAGACAAGGTAATTGCAGCTAATGTCCCCTCCTCAAAGCACCAGGCAAACACATTTAAATTTCCCTCTAATTATCCCTACCAAACAACTATCTCCAAAGTTACAATTTCACAGCCCAAGTAACAGTTCTAATTCAAGGTAATAATTTTTAACATATACAACTAATTTCACTTATAAACTATTTCCAAATATTTCAGTTAAAACAGAATATAGCTAAATCCCTCTTTCCTACCATCCTGCTGTTTAAGCTCCCAAGTGAACAATGAAAGCCAAGGTAATTCCAGTTTAAAGACATGGTAATTGCAGCTAATGTCCCCTTCCCCTAGAACCAGGCAAACACATTTAAATTTCCATCTAATTAACCCTGCCAAACAACTATCTCCAAAGTTACAATATCACAGCCCAAGTAACAGTTCTAATTCAAGGTAATAATTTTTACAACACATAGAACTAATTTCTCTTACAAACTATTCAAATATTTCAGTTAAAACAGAATATAACTGCAGCCTTCTTTCCTACCATCCTGCTGTTTAAGCTCCCAAGAGAACAATGAAAGCCAAGGAAATTCCTTTTTAAAGAAAAGGTAATTGCAGCTAATGCCCCCTCCCCCTAGCACCAGGTAAAAACTTTTAAATTTCCCTCTAATTTTCTCTGCCAAACAACTATCTCCAAAGTTACAATATCACAGACCAAGAAACAGTTCTAATTCAAGGTAATAATTTTTAACACATAGAACTAATTTCACTTACAAACTATTCAAATATTTCAGTTAAAACAGAATATAACTGCAGCCATTTTTCCTACCATCCTGCTGTTTAAGCTCCCAAGTGAACAATGAAAGCCAAGGTAATTCCTGTTTAAAGACAAGGTAATTGCCGCTAATGTCCCCTCCCACTAGCACTAGGCAAACACATTTAAATTTCCCTCTAATTATCCCTGCCAAACAACTATCTCCAAAGTTACAATATCACAGCCCAATAACAGTTCTAATTCACGGTAATAATTTTTCACACATACAACTAATTTCAATTACAAATTATTCAAATATTTTAGTTAAAACAGAATATTACTGCAGCCCTCTTTCCTACCATCCTGCTGTTTAAGCTCCCTAATGAACAATGAAAGCCAAGGTAATTCCTGATTAATGACAAGGTAATTGCAGCTAATGTCCCCTCCCCCCAACACCAGGCAAACACATTTAAATTTTCCTCTAATTATCCACGGCAAACAACTATCTCCAAAGTTACAATATCACAGCCCAAGTAACAGTTCTAATTCAAGATAATAATTTTTAACACATAGAACTAATTTCACTTACAAACCATTCAAATATTTCAGTTAAAACAGAATATATCTGCAGCCCTCTTTCCTACCATCCTGCTGTTTAAGCTCCCAGTGAGCAATGAAAGCCAAAGTAATTCCTGTTTAAAGACAAGGTAATTGCAGCTAATGTCCACTCCTCCGACCACCAGGCAAACACATTTAAATTTCCCTCTAATCATCCCTGCCAAACAACTATCTCCAAATTTACAATATCACACCCCAAGTAACAGTTCTAATTCAAGGAAATAATTTTTAAAACATAGAACTTATTTCACTTACAAACAACTCAAATATTTCAGTTAAAACAGAATATAGATGCAGCCCTCTTTCCTACCATCCTGTTGTTTAAGCTACCAAGTGAACAATGAAAGCCAAGGTAATTCCTGTTTAAAGACAAGGTAATTGCAGCTAATGTCCCCTCCTCCTAGCAACAGGCAAACACTTTTAAATTTCCTTCAATTATAACTTCGAAACAACTATCTCCAAAGTTCCAATATCACAGCCTAAGTAACAGTTCTAATTCAAGGTAGTAATTTTTAACACATAGAACTAATTCACTTACAAACTATTCAAATGGTTTCAGGTAAAATATAGAATATGACTGTGTTCCCTGCTCCTACCATATCCCGCAGTTTAAGCTCCCAAGTGAACAATGAAAGCCAAAGAAATTCCTCTGTTAGAGACAAGGTAATAGCAATAATAGTCCTTCCTCTTTGCTCCTGGCAAACTCATTTAAATTTCCCTCTAATTATCCCTGCCAAACAACTATTTCCAAAGTTACAATATCACAGCCCAAGTAACAGTTCTAATTCAAGGCAATAATTTTTAACACATAGAACTAATTTCACTTACAAACAATTCAAGTAGTTCAGATAAAACAGAATATAACTGCAGCCCTCTATCCTACCATCCTGCTGTTTAAGCTCCCAAGTGTACAATGAAAGCCAAGGTAATTTCTGTTTAAAGACAAGGTAATTGCAGCTGATGTCCCCTACCCCTAACACCAGGCAAACACATTTAAATTTCCCTCTAATTAGCCCTGCCAAACAACTATTTCCAAAGTTACAATATCACAGCCCAATTAACAGTTCTAATTTACGGTAATAATTTTTAACACATAGAACTAATTTCACTTACACACCACTCAAACATTTCAGTTAAAACCGAATATAACTGCAGCCATCATTCCTACCATCCTTCTGTTTAAGCTCACAAGTGAACAATGAAAGAAAAGGTAATTCCTGTTTAAAGACAAGGTAATTGCAGCTAATGTCCCCTCCCCCTAGCACCAGGCAAACACATTTAAATTTCCCTCTAATTATCCCTGCCAAACAACTATCTCCAAAGTTACATTATCACAACCCAATAACAGTTCTAATTCAAGATAATAATTTTTCCCACAAAGAACTAATTTCATTTACAAATTATTCAAATATTTCAGTTAAAACAGAATATAACTGCAGCAATCTTTCCAACCATCCGGCTCTTTAAGCTCCCAAATGAACAATGAAAGGCGAGGTAATTCCTGTTTAAAGACAAGGTAATTGAAGCTAATGTCCCCTTCCCCTAGCACCAGGCTAACACATTGAAATGTTCCTATAATTATCCCTGCCAAACAACTATCTCCAAAGTTACAATATCACAGGCCAAGTAACAGTTCTAATTCAAGGTAATAATTTTTAACACATTGAACTAATTTAACTTAAAAACCATTCAAATATTTCAGTTAAAACAGAATATAACTGCAGCCCTCGTTCATACCTTCCTGCAGTTTAAGCTCCCAAGTGAACAATGAAAGCCAAGGAAATTCCTGTTTAAATACAAGGTAATTGCAGCTAATGGTCCTTCCCCTTAGCACCAGGCAAAGACATTTAAATTTCCCTCTAATTATCCCTGCCAAACAACTATATCCAAAGTTACAACATCACAGCCCTAGTAAGAGTTCTAATTCAAGGTAATAATTTTTAACACATTGAACTAATTTCACTAACAAACTATTCAAATATTTCAGTTATAACTGAATATAACTGCAGCCCTCTTTCCTACCATACTGCTGTTTAAGCTCCCAAGTGAACAATGAAAGCCAAGGTAATTCCTGTTTAAAGAAAAGGTAATTGCAGCTATTGTCCCCTCCCCCTAGCAACAGGCAAACACATTTAAATTTCCTTCTAATTATCCCTGCGAAACAACTATCTCCAAAGTTACACTATATACAGCCCAAGTAACAGTTCTAATTCAAGGTAATAATTTTTAACACATAGAACTAATTTCACTTACAAACAATTCAAATATTTCAGGTTAAACAGAATATAACTGCAGCCCTCTTTCCTACCATCATGCTGTTTAAGCTCCCAAGTGAACAATGAAAGCCAAGGTAATTCCTGTTTAAAGACAATGTAATTGTAGCTAATGTCCCCTCCCCCTAGCACCAGGCAAGTACACTTAAATTTTGCTCTAATCATCCCTGCCAAACAACTATCTCCAATGTTACAATATCACAGCCCAAGTTACAGTTCTAATTCAAGGTAATAATTTTTAAACATAGAACTAATTTCACATACAAACTATTCAAATATTTCAGTTAAAAGAGAATATAACTGCAGCCCTCTTTCCTACCATCCTGCTGTTTAATCTCCCTAGTGAACAATGAAAGCCAAGGTAATTCCTGTTTAAAGACAAGGTAATTGCAGCTAATGTCCCCTTCCCCTAGCAACAGGCAAACACATTTAAATTTCCTTCTAATTATCCCTGCCAAACAACTATCTCCAAAGATACAATATCACAGCCAAAGTAACAGTTCTAATTCATGGTAATAATTTTTAACACATAGAACTAATTTCTCTTACATATTATTCAAATATTTCATGAAAACAGAATATAACAGCATCCCTCTTTCCAACCACCCTGCTGTTAAAGCTCCCTAATGAACAATGAAAGCCTAGGTAATTCCTGTTTAATGACAAGGTAATTGCAGCTAATGTCCCCTCCCCCCAACACCAGGCAAACACATTTAAATTTTCCTCTAATTATCCCAGGCAAACAACTATCTCCAAAGTTACAATATCACAGCAAAAGTAACAGTTCTAATTCAAGATAATAATTTTTAACACATAGAACTAATTTCACTTACAAACCATTCAAATATTTCAGTTCAAACAGAATATAACTGCAGCCCTCTTTCCTACCATTCCGCTGTTTAAGCTCCCAAGTGAGCAATGAAACCCAAAGTAATTCCTGTATAAAGACAAGGTAATTGCAGCTAATGTCCACTCCTCCTAGCACCAGGCAAACACATTCAAATTTCCCTCTAATCATCCCTGCCAAACAACTATCTCCAAATTTACAATATCACATCCCAAGTAACAGTTCTAATTCAAGGTAATAATTTTTAAAACATAGAACTTATTTCACTTACAAACTATTCAAATATTTCAGTTAAAACAGAATATAAATGCAGCCCTCTTTCCTACCATCCTGTTGTTTAAGCTACCAAGTGAACAATGAAAGCCAAGGTAATTCCTGTTTAAAGACAAGGTAATTGCAGCTAATGTCCCCTCCTCCTAGCAACAGGCAAACACTTTTCAATTTCCCTCAATTATCCCTGCCAAACAACTATCTCCAAAGTTACAATATCACAGGCCAAGTAACAGTTCTAATTCAAGGTAATAATTTTTAACACATTGAACTAATTTAACTTAAAAACCATTCAAATATTTCAGTTAAAACAGAATATAACTGCAGCCCTCGTTCATACCTTCCTGCAGTTTAAGCTCCCAAGTGAACAATGAAAGCCAAGGAAATTCCTGTTTAAATACAAGGTAATTGCAGCTAATGGTCCTTCCATAACCAGGCAAAGAACATTTAAATTTCCTCTAATTATCACCCACAAAACAACTATATCAAAGTTACAACATCACAGCCCTAGTAGAGTTCTAATTCAAGGTAATAATTTTTAACACATTGAACTAATTTCACTAACAAACTATTCAAATAGTTTCAGTTATAACTGAATATAACTGCAGCCCCTTCCTACCATACTGTATTTAAGCTCCCAAGTGAACAATGAAAGCCAAGGTAATTCCTGTTTAAAGAAAAGGTAATTGCAGCTATTGTCCCCTCCCCCTAGCAACAGGCAAACACATTTAAATTTCCTTCTAATTATCCCTGGGAAACAACTATCTCCAAAGTTACACTATATACAGCCCAAGTAACAGTTCTAATTCAAGGTAATAATTTTTAACACATAGAACTAATTTCACTTACAAACAATTCAAATATTTCAGGTTAAACAGAATATAACTGCAGCCCTCTTTCCTACCATCATGCTGTTTAAGCTCCCAAGTGAACAATGAAAGCCAAGGTAATTCCTGTTTAAAGACAATGTAATTGTAGATAATGTCCCCTTCCCCTAGCACCAGGCAAGTACACTTAAATTTTGCTCTAATCATCCCTGCCAAACAACTATCTCCAATGTTACAATATCACAGCCCAAGTTACAGTTCTAATTCAAGGTAATAATTTTTAACACATAGAACTAATTTCACATACAAACTATTCAAATATTTCAGTTAAAAGAGAATATAACTGCAGCCCTCTTTCCTACCATCCTGCTGTTTAATCTCCCTAGTGAACAATAAGCCAAGGTAATTCCCAAATCCACGTGCCTGCCACAGGTCCCCCTGCGGCCCAGATGGGCATGTGTCTCCTCCAACACCTGAAGGGTGCTGGGAAACATGGACATCCTGTTGACCACTGCACACCATTACCAACACCAGATCGGACACACGACCAGGAGTCGTGCATGTGACTGGGCATGAGACACTGATCACGGGGCCATGGCAGGCCATGCCAATGATGGGAGTGCCATGCCCACATTGACGGAGTCTATAAGGGGAGCATACTGTGGGCTGCACAGTGTGAGGGAGGTGTAACAGTGATACAGGGTGTGCCAGGTGTGGGATTGCATTTATTACTGCTGGAGGCAAATGACAGGAGATGAAGTAATAGGCTGCCACATCCCAGGGCGTTCCATGACAGGGTCAATGCCATAGGATGGAGGGACATGCACTGCCTCGAATGGTTCAGATTCCCATGGGCAATCATTGCACAGCTGTGTGACATGGTCCACATGGCCATGGCACCCAGGACCCGCACTCCATGGCAATAACGGTGGAGACTAAGGTCTTGTGTGCACTGTCTTACTATGCAACTGGGTCATTCCAGCATGTGACCAGGGATGCACTCAGTGTCAGCCAGTCCTCAGTCTCCCCTGCTATGGCACAGGTCACTGATGCACTGCTGGCGCACCTGGGACAAGTCTACCTGCCTCAGAATGCACAGGAGTTGCATGACATGAAGCAGGCATACTATTCCATGCACAGGATGCCCAACATGTGTGGGGCTATCAACGTCACACACATCATGATCTTGGCACCCACAGCGAACAAGGAAGCATACCGTAACAGGAAGAGATTTCACAGTGTGAACTGTCAGGTTGTGTGTGATGCCACTGGCCTATTCACGGATGTGTGTGCCAGGTTCCCAGAGTCAACGCATGATTCATACATACTGCCTCGTACATACATATAGCCTCGGTGCCCTGCTGCATGATAGGCCCATCGATGGCTGGCTACTGGGTTAGTCCACATGCATGTCCCATGCCCCATCCAACATTGGGTCCTCACTCTTATCGACACATTCCTCTCTGTAGGTGAGAGAAGATATCCCCTGGGGACCTACCTCATGACACTAATCCTGGCGGGACTCAGGCAGAGGAGGCCTGCAACACTGCACATCAGAGAATATGCAGCATCGTTGAGAGGACCATTGGACTGCTGAAGATGCGCTTCCACTGCCTTGACCACTCGGGGGGCACAGTCATGCTGTCACCCACTAGGGTATGTAGGGTGTTCACCATCTGCTGCATGTTGCACAACCTGGCCAAGCATGAGGCCATGCTACAGCCGATGGTGCCACGTCTGGACCTCATGATGATGATGATGTTGATGATGAGAATGGTAGCGGTGCTGTGCACCCCAGGGAGCAGGGCATGGCGTACACTTGTAATGGGGACATACTCACATTGATGGTGCTATACGTCATGTGCTGAGCTGCACACACCTGTCAGGCACCACTTGGGTATTACGTGGCCACTGTCTGTGTGTAGCATGCAGCATGTGTCAACTGGTGACATCACTGGGACTGCAGTCACAATCATGTTGTATTATGCTAAGTAGCCATTTATGGGGGTTGGGGGGATGGGGGATGTGTTGGGGTGTGGGGTGGTGCCATGTGTCAGTGTTTGACTGTGTGCTGTGCTGTTGTATACATGGCCCCAAAACATCAGGTTGGGGCTGTGGCCACGACAATGCCCATGTGCCCAGGTGCCACATATGCACATGATGCCCCACAACCCCTGCACCCCTCATGGCCCTGGGTGTTGGTACTGCACGGTGGTGTGGTGGTGCTGGTGAGTCCTGGCTGCCTGCTATGGTGGCATGGGAATTGCCACACTCCTCATTGCCATTTCCTGTGCATGGTGGCATGGCCTGTACAACGGCGCTTCTGCCTAGCAGGATGGCATGTCACTGCACACTCCCTGCTCCAGTCCGGGGTCTGTGTATGTGGCCTGGGTGTATACCATTCAGGTGCACAACTCTTGCTCTGGGGGTGTTCCTGCAAGGGGGTGGCAGGTATGGACTGTAGATGGTGCAGGATCTGCTCCTGGGCAATTGCAGATCATGTGATGCCATCATAGATGGCCAGTGTGACCTTGGTCAGGGCGGCAATGGCAGACATGGTGTTCCGCTGTTCAATGAGATGGTCCACCTCCAGCTGCTGGATCATGTGGTTCTGTTCCATCTGGTATGGGTCGTGTTGGAGGGGTACATCCATATTTGTGTGTGCCTGTGAATGGGCCCTCGTTGCCTCTGTCAGCAGGGTCCAGGGTCCATGGCTCTGCTGGATACCTTTGGTGCTGTGTGTGGCATGGTGTCAGGGGCTGCACTGGTGTCCCTGTCTGAGGGGGCGGCGGTGCCCTTTTGGGAGGGTGTGGACCACTGCCACAACTGTCCATGAGCCCCTCACCCTGACAGCCCTCTTTCCTGGAGGTGCTGTCTGCCTCTTCAGTGTGGGCAATGGTCAGCTCAACATTGCTGTCACTGTCCAGCTGGGTTTCAGTGTCGATCTGTGTCCCTGTGGAGACAACATCGGAGTGCTTCAGTGAAGCATTCTCACCCACATACAGCATCGCACGCCAGTGGTCAATGATACTTACCTGATGGTGCCTCATGTTGCGAGGTACAGCACAGTGCTGGTTCTGGCACAGTGGCATGTGTTGCCAGCTTCCTGCTAGTTGCAGTGTTCCATGGTGCATGACTCCTGTCTGGCAGGGAGAGGGCTACACTGAAGTGATGGCACTGCATATCCAAGCTTCCCACCACCCTGTCACCACCACACTATTTAGCACTTGAAATTGCCTTACAATTAGTCCCATTTTCTAGGTTGCACAGTTGCGTTTTTTGCACTGGTTTTCACAGAATAAATAAATATTTATACAATTTCTACTCCTGTGAAGTGGTGCTTACTGGCTCACAGGGTGAGCGCTGATTTGTTTTAGGATTCTTGCTACTCTTTGGTAGTGCACACTTCTTGATGTTTTTTCTGGTTTGAGGAGTGAGCCCCTGAACTCTGTTTTTGTATTAAAAAAAAGGCTTTATCGTATGAAAAAGTTTAAAACTGCCGCCATGCAGCTACAAAGTAACCAGAGCTTACAAACAACCCTGACCAGTTTTGCACATCAGTATGTCATTAGGGGTATGTTCACTAGACATCATTTCCCAGCTTATCAAGAACTCCACTTAAAGAGACAGTGCACAATTCTATATTATATGTCTAAACTGCATTGGTGCTCAGCTCCACAATCTATTAACTGAAAGTGCATGTTTATGTAAAATACTTCTGGATAACCAGCAGCACAATATTTGTGAGTAATGAATGACAGTAATAAAATGAAAACAAATTTTAAATTCAGAAATATCAAAATATAAATACCAACACCATGTTACCATGTACACCACGTTCCCTGTGCTGCATGTTATGAATTCTTTTATTGCATAGTTCTGACCACTGTTGCAGCTGGTAAATGTATTGCATCTAAGGATGGAACTGCAAAATTTACAGTTTCCACATTGTTGCATTCCACTCAGTAGCGGTGGTCTGGTGCCAAGTGGGTGAGTGTACCTGCCCTCATAGCTGTGCACCAATCTATCCCTAAGGTTGATGCCTCTTTTATACACCATTTTTGTTTTTTCTTTTGTCACCTCTGCTAGAAGGGGTTCACTCTGCAAGATAATAATATACTTAATATCCTGTGTCTGTCTTGTATATAGTAACAAAATTAGTCCTTGGCGATTTTGTCTCCTTATGTCTAGTTTCTAAAAGTTCTGTTCTACTGAAATAACATGCATCCTTAAATGCATTATCCACACATGAGGAAGTGCAACCCCTGCTGATGAACCTGGTAACCATTTCAGGATTAAAATTATATGAAAGAAACAATTTAGGTCAACAGGTGTAATAGAAAAGGAGTAGGTTTTTAACCCTAAAATACCTAGACTCTTAAGTGGTATCTCTGTAATAAACAATGCCAGAGTGTAACAAGAAAGTATGGGCATTGCTTAGACATTCAACCTGTACCAGTATCAGAAAAATATAAAAAATTTAATAGTTTTGGAGGATCTAACCTTTTGGAAACAGAAACTAATAATCAAGGGACGTTTACACATGGAAAAGCTAGACCGTGAAAATACTGGCAAGCAGGGTGCTTGGGGACTCACTCATTAAACAAAACTCCTGTCAGAGGCACAGAGCTCCTTCACTGTATAAAAGTAACAACATTTCAGCTTCACTAGTAAACTGTGAATGCTATTTCCTGGAAAGGTAAGCTGCAGCAACATTTAATTACAACTGTTTGAGGGAATGTAAGTCATAAGAGTTATATATATGTATGTATATGTGTATATATATATATATATATGAAAGCTTTTAGAAGTGATCTCAGTTTATTATCATTGCAATTGCTAATATTAGACAATGTAAATTGTTTAGGGGTGATCTCGGTTCATTATCATTACCACTTTTAATGTAATATTTCTATTTTTGGTGGCCAAATCTATTACTATTTTTCTTGTAACTGTCATTTTAAATGCATACAGCAAATGAATGTAAGATGTTTAGTGTGGGCTGACATGCAGTAATAATGCAATGTTTATGAAGACCAAGATTTGCTTATTCTTTGCTTAACTAATGTTGGTAATTCACAAGACTAAGATTTGTTATGTCTCAAGCACTGAAAGTCGTTAGGTTATATATCTAATTTAATTGTATTATCCTTTACAGGTCTGAAGAATGGAAAATGCCACTACTACTATCAATTATTTTGTACTTACAGGACTTGGTAAAATGGGTAACATTCGATATATGTATTTTGCATTTTCAATTTTGCAGTATTCAATTACAATTCTAGCTAATCTGTTTTTTATAAGCATTATCATTTTACGACAACATCTACATAAGCCCAAGTATATCTTAATGTGCAACTTGGCAGTAAATGGAATATATGGCAGTACAACATTTTTGCCAAAGTTAATGGCAGATATTTTGTTGGAATCTAACACTATATATCTTTCTGGCTGTTACATTCAGGTATATTGCCTGTATTCTTTTGGTGTTTCTGAAATATCAATATTGACAGTAATGGCATATGACCGATTTATGGCTATTTGTTACCCTTTACAGTATGCAAATATTATGACAGCTGCAAAAATGTTCAAGCTTCTGTTGATTGCATGGATGAATCCATTTTGTATTATGCTGATAATTGTTCTCTTAACTAGAAGACTTCCACTGTGTGGCTTCACTTTGCCAAAAATCTATTGTGATAATATCTCCATTGTTAAGCTTTCATGTATAGACTCATCTGCTGACAATTATTTAGGTATAGTTTTTTTAATATATTTAATATGGGAATTCCCTTTGTTATCATTGTCTGCTCTTATGTACAAATATTTATAGTCTGTATGAAAAAGTCTAAAGAAGCACGAGTGAAGGCTCTGCAGACATGTAGTACTCATTTGCTGATATTGTTGGTCTTTGTGATCAGTGCTTTCTTTATAGTGCTTCAGCCTCGGCTGAATACAACCAGTATCCCATCATTTCTCCAGCATGTCTTATCCACACAGAGTTTTATTTTACCTCCAGTTGCCAACCCCATTATTTATGGAATAAGAACAGAGAAGTTAAGACAAGTAGCTATAAAGATATTTAAAGAAAGAATTTTGTAGTAAAATAGGAGATACAATGGAAAAGCAAGCAAGCACAACAGTCTCCACAAAGAAGAAAGGGGACAGTGAGACAGGTTTAAAGAAAAAACATAAGCAACATTATTTTGTTTAAGATATTTAACCAAAAATTATTTTATGAGATTTATTTGATTAACCAATTTGTGACCATGAAAGGTCCGATAAGCTGAGGCTCATTTTCATGGGTGACCTGTGGGAAGGATACAAGGAATAGTGATATACTATTACAGGTACAGTAGTGCAGAAAATACAAATCATGCAGCTGTGCAGTAATGCAGACACATGGGTACAACCTGCAAAACATGAGGAGCATGCAAAGAGCAATTTCCCCAGAGTGCCTTCAGATGCAACCATTATAGCACTAGTGAGCAGATTTTATAGTTGATAAATAAAATGTATTGTAAAACAAAATATCACAGGTCTCGATTCCTTAACCTCTATTGAGGTGTTCCCTGATCCAAGCACCATGCACAATTAAATACAGAAAAGGCTCTCTGAAAGTAATCAGGCAGGTGGTGTACTACCAATCACAGTTTTTACAGTTCAACACTTGGAGAGCAGCTGACACCTTCAGAAGTAGAACAAATGGATTGCACTTAATACACAAGAAAGGAGGATTTGCTGACACCAAATATATTTCATTAGTGCAATTTGTATTTGCTAATGCTAGTGCAAAGGGGTCACCATTATAAGAAGGCAGTGTTTAAGCAGTCAGCTGACAATTTTAGCATACAGTCAGTATTTGGAAATTATAATGACAGAAAGCAGATATCGGAATAGATCCATTTTAAATGCTTGTGTACACGTGGATTGGCATTGTGCCATCACAACACCTATCCACAAGAAGGGCAGTAAATCTAACCATGGCAATTACAGGCCTATTAGCTTAATATCTGTAGTGGGCCTGTTTATAGAGAGTATAATAAAGAATGAACTACTTAAGGACTGGGTGAGTAGTGTGTTAACTGATATATCACACCATCAGATTCACAAATTATAGGTCATGTACTACCAGCTTAATCAACATCTATGAGTTTGTTAGCCCTAATTTAGACCAAGGGAAAGGGGTGGACATGTTGTTTTTAGATTTCAGCAAGGCTTTCGATGCCCTCCCTCACAATATCCTAGTGAAAAAACTATTAACCTTAAAAGTGGACATATGCCTAGTTAAATGGATTCAGAGCTGGCTGGTGAGTAGGAGTCAGGCCATAAGAATTAATGGTCTAGTCTCCCCAGAGGGTGCTGTGACCAGTTGAGAATCCCAGGGCTCTGTCCTGGGACCACTGCTTTTTAACATATATGTTAGTGACCCAATGCTAACAGGTAACAACAAATTGGTAAAGTCTGCCATTGATACCAAACTTGGGGGAATAGTAGACAATGAAGCCCAGAGAAACATGATACTTAATGATCTGAAGAGCATAGGTAAATGGGTTGTCACTTACAGAATGCAATTGAACAGAGGAAAATGTGTGGTCTTGCACTTTGGAAGGAACACTGGTAGACAAATATACAAAGTAAATGGGGCCACAGATAAATCAATGACTACTGAAAAGGACTTGGGTGTGTTTATAAGTAATGACCTCAAGCCCAGCATATATTGCAAACAGGTGGCATCCAAAATTGGACACATTAAACTGCATTTGCAAGTCCTTCTCTGCTAGATCTAGCTCAGTTTTATTGCCCCTTTATAGAACATATACAAGGCCACATAATGACTACTGTTCACAAGTAAGGAGTCCATACCTCAGGAAGGATACAGATATGACTGACAGAGTGCAGAGGAGAGTCGCCATACTTGTCCCAAGTTGTAAGGACCTAACATATACACAGCACATAAATCACTTGAGACCATGGGATTTGAGTCAAAGGAGAACTAGGGGGGAACATGTTACTCCTGTATAAGTTATTGTAGGACCCTGGTCAAAGTGAAGGTCTGGATCTGGTCTACAAGGACATCAAATACGACCTCTGAGGACATAAGTGTCAACTGGTTGAATCAGTGCCTAAATCAGAACATTGAAAAAATGCATTTATCCCTAGAGCTATTAGACTCTGGAATCAGCTCCCTGGTTGCTAGGTGAATGTGCCAAATATTCAAAAAAGGGTTGGATACCTTCATATGAGAAGGCAACCCGGGTAACTTCCACTGCACAGGGGGGGGGGGGTGCAGCATCTGTTGGGCTCAGCCTTCTGTTGCCCTACAAGTGAAGTATTAACTAAAGTATAAAGCAAATGTCTCATGCCAATGTAGCAAAAATATTTTGCACGTCATAAGCAAAGTGCAGTGCAGGATGAACCTAACCTACCAGTCACCCCAGCACTTTGACTCCAAGTTGAGTTGGAGCGTAAGTGCTGGGGTGACTGGCAGATTGGGTCCATACTGCATTGCACCTTACTTACTGTATAACGTAAATTGTCAGTAGACATTGCTTAAACCCTACCTTCTTTATGGTGATCCATTTGGGGCACAAGCATTAGCACTAATGGCATTCATTTGGTGTCAGAAAATATTCCATTGTGCTGAACAGAGTGCAGTCCATTTGTTTTGCTGAATTTATTAGTTTGGCCACCCAGGATTTCCACCTTCCCATATCCTGAAGCATATGTTTTCCTTTTGTTTCCACCTTCAGGACCTGTTTACAAAGAAATAATAAGTAGACACAGTTCAGGTGATATTTCACATTTGCTTTGCATTTCTCCACCCCATTATTTATTACTGAAGTAATCTACTTGGAAACAGGATCTTTGCTCCAGAAGAGTTCAACCATTCCTGTTACCTAATCCCTACCTGAGGTCATGATGCACTGCTTGTGACATCATAGTTACTCCTATGGCAACACCTTGTAATGTCACAACACATGATTATGCCTTCAAATAGAGAATACGCTAGAGAAAAAGATGAACCCTAATGGATAAAGATCATGTAATCATGCAAATGTCCTCAGTAATAAATAATGGGGAGGAGAAATCTATAGCTGATATAGGGAATACAAGCTGAATTGTACCTAAATATATTGTTTGTAGAGGTTTTCATGAGTTGACAGCACCTCTTTAAAGAGGACCTTTCATGATGATCCAAACAGTTACAGCTTGTAGTCATCATATGAAGTACTAGACCTGAACCTGTGCATTTGTTATTTTTGGCCAAGGTTTACTCTGCCTTCCATAATTTGGATTTGTTTTTCAGCCCTGCTGCACTTGCCTTTGCTGTTCAGCTGCTGGGCTGCTAACTGTTGATGACATCACTATATTGTAGAGGAGTGACTCACACTGTGCAGTACCATGCAGTTGCAACAGTGTTGCAAGGGAAACCTACCAGTATTTAGTGTAGATACTGTGTTCCCCTTCCCCAAAGCACCCTGTTAGCAATGCATTATGCCAAAATCCAAATGCCTTGTCAGCATGTTTTTTTTTTGTGGAACTGACTCTGCCCTATAGTGATGTCAGCAGTACAACCCTAGGCCCACAGCAACACCAGGATTGCTATAGAAGCTCTGGTATGGTACACCCTGCAGTTGAAGCAGCTCAGAATGCAAAAACTAACTGAAACAGGCAGTAATGAAATACAATTCCTTGAATCATTGCAAGAAAGGGTAATTTATGCATGAATGTCAAAAGGACCGGGGAAGGTCCTCTTTAACATACTGTGGAAAATAGTCACAGTAGTGCTCCCGAGGTAGCAACACTTATTTATTCTTAAACAGCTGGCAAAGTCCAGCAGCTGCACAGCCACAGAAAGAAAGAAGTAACAAAAACATTGCATGCCCCCACAACTGAGTAGCCAGGAAAGGGATAGCCTGTGCACAGGAGACTTGTTTAGGAGGGTATGAACATCGCTTTCTCAGTGCTGGGCCTCTGATGATCAGATGGAGAGTTCTCAGTTCAATGCAACAGTGTGCTCTAGGTGCACATGATAGGTTTTTACTACTTTCCCTTTTTGTGACTATCCATTTGTGAGACATTACCAGTGGTTCAAGAATAAAGAAGTTTTAGTGGCTTGCCCACCAGTGCAGTGGTAGAGCTACCACTCATGGCACCGATGACCCGGGTTCAGGAACAAGCTTGGGCCATCAGAGGGTTTGCCTGGGGGAGGCAGCATGAGTGTTGCAGAAGACTCTCTGCTCCTTGAGGTAGAGAAGGTGTTGCACCCCTCTGCATTACCACCACGTTAATGACCACAGGTGGTGTTGTAGGGGTTTCCCAACTTACACAGGGGGGAGACCCTTGGACCGAGCTTGCTGGTTGGCTGCATTGGGCTTGCAAGCAGCCAATCACAGTGTGCGCTCCAAGAGGGTTTGTGGGACAAAAAGCAGGCAGAAACCAAGGTGGATGACTGGAAAGATGAAGTATCTGGCAACCCACCACATCCACCACCAGATCTGAGCAATCTTCCTTCAGGAACACCACCAGTCTTCACCTCCACCATGGGTGGCCAGATATATGCGGAGAAGAAATGTCAAAGGAGCTGAATGTGCACCTGGCCTGTGGAGGGGGAGCCAGGGGGCAACACAGCAGCATGATACAGGTGGGCTGGCAGTCCTGAACAGACAGGTGGCAGGATCTCAGTAGGATGGGATAAGAGTGCCTGGCAGTTGGTAGAAGGAGGTGCTTGCCTGGCCCACTGCAGAGGATAAAATATGGTAAAAAAAAAAAAGGTTTTAGCTGGCCTAGTGGTGAAGAGGGCTGAGACGACACATGTGTGCCTTACTTTTTCCCACACTGATGACCCAAATTCAGGAACAAGCTCGGGTTGACTGGGATCAGCTGGAGCAGGAAAGGATCATGCATCCAATGGAGTGCTCTTCTCTCCCAGGGAGGGGAGACATGTCAGCCTGGCCTATGACTGCCACAAGCTAGAGACCCTTGTGGTAGTGCAGTGTGAGCAGCACAAAGAGAGGGAGCTGAAGAACATTCTACATGAGCACCTCCACAAACATGCTGCACATCCTACAGCAAGGGTAGGGTGAAAAGTGGAAAAGAAATAGGGGGCCTAATAAAGCATTGCACTCTCTGTCTAGCTCCTGCTGTCACCCAGAACTGAACCTCAGTCCAGTCTGCATGTGTCTATTGGGGGGAGGACAGTCCTCCTCCTTCCAACCCCACCATGAGGAGTGATTCATAGGAGACAGACCACCTGAGATAGGTCCTGGGTGAGGCAGTGACCAGCTCAGGGGACTGGGGATGGGCTGACCAGTCATCTTTGGACTGAGAGCATAAAGAGTCATAATGGCAAAAAAGAATGAAAAAGTTTTACTTCTTTAAGTACCTGTAAAGGCTGTGGGTGGCAGATTTTGAAAGAGCTGTGTCAGCATTTTTGATGCAGTTGCTGAAATCCATCCCAGGAGTTACACCACAAAAAGTTGGTCTAACTCCCAAGATGGAATTCTGCAGTTGTACCTGAAAAATGGATGCAATTCCCACACTTGTAGCAGAAATTGCCACACACTGTGGGATTATTGCTAATGTGTCTGAATGTCTATCAATAAGGGCCAGACACTTGGACATCCTCTTTGAAAATCCCGCCCTGTGGCTCTTGTCTACAGTATGTGTAGTATTCAAGCCGACAGCCTTGGAGTGCTACACCATCTGTCAAAAAATAGTTGCTTTTGGGGCTTTGTTATAGAAATCTATTATTATTTCTATCTGAATCCAGCACTTTGCTTTAAATTATTGACCCATAGTATCAACTTAGGCTTAATTCTTTTTTTCAGCAATTGTGCTCAACTTGATTTGATTATGTATTATACAATATAAGGTTTTATTTTTTAATGATTGTGCTCAAAATCAGCTTAATAAATGTGATAAAATGTGATTTGTGTTATTTATTTTAAGCCCTTGGGTACCGTACAGCAATATTTTCTTTATGTGATTTGGCATTTTGGCAGGATGTATAGGGAGGTGTACTGATATCCACATTGATAAAAACTTGTTTTCCTCTTAAGGAAGATAATTTACCTCTTTGCTAATGACTATCTACGATTCACCATCTAGCTAAATCTCTTTTGCTCTGTACGTAGGAGCTGGATATTTGCTGTCTGAGTTAGGCAGTATGACTGTTCATCTAACTTTTACACTTTGCACTGTAATTACTGTAATTGAATGTTATACTATGGTGAAAGCCAATTGGAAAACACCATGTACTTTCACTTTAATTAATTGCAGGCACAACAATGAATTAAATTCTAATCAGTATTATTTGATTTTACTTTTCACAGAGCCCATGGTCAAGATCAATGTTTTCAACCCCTTTTTGAATGCAGTTCAAATGCGTATGTAAGAATGGCTACCACATGATACAAACACATAAACATATGAAATAGCAAGCAGAAGAAGCCCATTTGGTCTGTCAAGTCTGCTTGTTATTGTATTGTCCCAGCTTATGCTATTGACGCAGCACCCCCTGTCTTCCCTTCCTCCCTGTCTGCTCTCCTGCAGTCCCGTGGGTTCTCCTTAAGCCAATCTCAGGCCCTTTTAAAGCCCCCACATTTTCCTCAGAGACCACTTCCTCTGGCAGTGCATTTCATTTGACTACCACCTTCTCTGTAAAGATATGCTTTCTAACATCCTCTTACCCCTCCGCAGCCTTAAACTGTTATTGAATTTATTATTTTTTTATTTCTGCAAATTGTGATCAAGAAAGGCACACCAAGTTCTGGGCATCATGTTTCCAGGTGTATTCTGTGAATGAGTTAGTTACATGAATCTATTTGACAGGATAGTGTAATGTTGTCTAGAACATCCTGAAAATCCCCTGCTCTTATAATAAGTGTCATGAGATCTTTACAGTTCAACTTGACAGCCACTAGAGGTGGGCAAAATAAACCTTGTTTTAATGCCTCACTCAAAATATGGAACATCAACAGTGCACAACCTAGTGCTGCACAACAGAGTCAGCACTGGGATTTAACTGAAGAGCCTTGTGTGGGAGGAGAACCCTCCTCTGATCTTCCAGCCCCAGAGGTAGATATGCAACTGATTAAACCACCAACACTGCTGAACCCATGCTAGATCAAGTTTTCAGACTTTTTTTTAATTGTGACCAATACCCCTGTCAAAAAATTTTCATCACATGATTTAGATCAGTGACCTTCAAAAGTTTGTTGGTTGTGTAACACATCCATCTCTGGAAACATAGATTTTGCTGGCAGAAAACAATTATGGTGCATTGAACCTGCCTGGTACTTACCTTATTGCCACCAGTAGCACTGGTGGAGTGCATTCCGTGCTTATTGTTGATAGCTCAGCCATGATCATTGAATGAGCCCTCCTTAACACTCCACCCCAAAGCTTTTTTAACCAAACCCATGTGTCTATCCCACCCTCTTTTGAAACCTGTAATCTTCTGAAAGTTATTCACCTCACCAATCAGATAACTTCACTTGTCTTCTGCCCTCGTCACAAAGAAATGTTTCCTAAGATCCTGTCTGAATTCCCTCACCACCCCCAAAAGCATATAATGATGTCCTCTTTTTTCAGACCCTTCACATTTTATGTACAGTTACAGGCTGGTATTTTTATGTTTCAAACATAACCCCCTTTCCATTCTGGCCTCCAAAGAGTCTATGTTCAGATCTGACAGTTCGTCTTCATAGGTCTTCCCCTGCTACTTGTCATACCATTTTTGTTGCCCTCCTCTAGAACAATTCTAAGTGGCCCAAGTCCCTTTTAAGGAAAGCATTCCAGAACTGTGTAGAGTAATTGTAGATAGTGTTCTAGGTATGCCTCCTAATGACCCATTGAATGGCATGATGATGTCTTCCTTCTTAGGTAGGCTTTTCTATGCACCCTAGCTTTTATGTCAGCATCCTCAAGCCACGAACTGTTGTTTCCTAATTCCAATTAGGCCTATTCACTGTTATGAGTCTGGTATGGTAGCAGGGGCTACCAGGAGAGGCAGGTCACTGAGTGAGTGAGAGAGTGAGTGAGTGAGTGAGTGAGTGAGTGATGTAAAGGAGTAGGGCTACCCTTGACTACAAAAATCATCTGCTCCTCAACACCACTCATGGCTGCAAGAGTAAACAGAGTATCCTGTTTGGAACTTTTACATCAGCTCCCTCAAGCCATGAACTGACTACTTGCTCCAGTGATCTTTCCACATTATCAACCATGTCCTGCCACTGCTGAGGGTGTGGTAAGCTAGGGGTGCTACTAGGACCAATGGGTGCATGAGTAACATAAGAGAGTGGGACTATCCATTGCTGTTAAAGGCAGAGCTGCTCAAGCAGCTCTCCACATGACAGGCTCCTGCTGGACTGGTGGGAGTCACATATGGTTGGCCGGAGTAGTTTACCTGCTTTTTAATCTTTTTCTTTGAACTTTATAGTTTGTTTAGTGTTACAGGTGCTTTTAGAAAGGTTTGCATGTGCCAGGTGAATTTAAGCTTGATCAAGTGTCATTTGTTTAATAACTTACACCATGCTAAACAAGGATTTGTTCTAGGTTGGGTTATTGTTGGCATGTTGGGTTATGATTGAATTGGCAGTTATATCAAAAGAAAAACATACTGTGAGTTCACAGGGGTAGAAATGGTCATCTTCTAATTCAGGAACACACTCATATTCACATTCTTTCATTCTGGGACTATAGAGGTTCACCATAAACCACAACTCAACATCAGATGTTGCAAGCATAATTTTAGGAAGTTAGCAGCTTCAAGGTCTTGCTTTTTCAGATACTTACAGTAGTAGGGATTCAAACCAGGCAAGCCAGGGAAACATCAATGTATATACAGTGTATAGTAGAGCATTGTTCTATATAGAAATCCAGCATTTTCAAAATGCTGTTGTACCACAGTTGAAAGGTCATGGAATGTGATTGAACCCTTCTGTGGTAGAACAGCATTCTAGAATCTCTAGAGACTGCACAAGTCACTTTCATTCTGAAAGTGAGAAAAACACAATGCACACATTTCATGTAATACTGTACACTACAAAAAATACAGGATGAACAACTTTATACATTACAAGTGTGTCCTACTGCCTCAGGGTTCTGATTCCCATGGATCTCTCATGCTTCACTCTCAAAGTCAAAGGTAATCAGAACCCTTCTTTGGCAGAACACACTGGTTGTGCATAGCTGCCCACCCAGTATACCCTGTATTACTGCTCACTGCTGTAGAAACTCAAGAGTAACATACCTAGCGTTTGCAGGATGGCTTTGTGTATGTCCCTCCTTCTAGGTGAGGACAGCCATAAAAAGTCCAGTCCCATAAACTGCTAATAGTTTAACTGCTGATGTATTGGCTGGTAACTAATTATTGCACATTTTGATAATAGAAGTCTTATGTCACAACTGAATCAAGTAAAGGAATGGACATTAAAATACAAATCAGACCTTTTAATAATATCAGACTGTGATAGAGAACCCCCCCCCCCCGGTTATTTTTCTATCTTGCCTGCTTTAGGTTTCCTGGACTGCACCAACCTTCTCCTATCTTGTCTTTTGTCGTTGTGTATGTGTTTTATCTTGTTTGTTGGGCTGGCCACCCACTTCGTAAAATCCTTGTCTTGTCATCGATAACCTGTCTGGTGCACTCCAGTACCCCTTAAAATACTGTAAGATAGTCCTTTAGTGTGAGTCTATGTACACTTTTATGCTTCTCCCTGCCCTCCTTAAATAGAACCTCGGTATCCTTTAGTATAAGGATATTATAATCTAGTTTAAGTGTTTGGCTCTGTACTTGACATATTTTTGATATGTCCAGGTAACCGTGGTATGACGGTCTAGTGCTCAGTTTTATTTGAGTCTCTTATTTAGTAAACGGTGAACCACCACGAAGGTTCACATTTCTGTGGGTTTAAAAAGGGGAGCTAGATAAAATTTTGTATGCCACTCCTGCGTATTTTGCAGTTCCTCTATTTTTGAAACAAAGAACAGTGAGGAACACCAAAGGCAAGTGGAAAAACATAGCGATAGTGCGGAGTTCGTAAATCTTACCGCATTTAATGCTCGTGACTATCAAGAGGACTTTAACTCGTGAAACAGAAATTCAATCCTGTAAACAGTGTATACCTGTTTTTAATCCTCTGAGTGTAACCCTCCTTTCTAACAGCTTGAGTAAGTAAACAAGTATAAAATTATATAAAAGCGAGGGGAGTTCGTTCCAGACCTGTGCAATTTCCAAGTTCCTCTCTCTCCTTCCATTGTAGCTTGCTATGGGCCGGCCGGCCAAAATTTCCCATCCTTTATGCTGCTGGTCGGAGGGGCGGACCTTCTAAGTTTGCTTCTGGACATAATAAACTGATAGAAGGGTTGTTATTTCATTTTGAACTGTCAACTTGATGTGGGCAACCTATAAACATATTATTTCATGAATGTAAATGAGATTAACTCACTCAGGCCTAGAGACGTCTGTAGGCGGCGTCTGAAAACATAACCACTCAGGACAATAACGCCTGTAGACGTACTCAACTGACTTTCACTCAGGCCTAGAAACATCTGAGGAAGTCAGCAGTTTTTTACCTAACTATTAAACAAACCGAATTGCTTAGAATTGAATGCATAGCACCGTTAGAAAGGTAATTTTGCTCTGAACAATTTTGCTCCAGATACTTTGTGTCTATCATGTATACTTTAGGAGTTATTCATATTTGTTTAAGGTATGGTGTGCATGGCTAGCATTTGTCTCTCAAGCCTCACCTAAGCACCTTCAATAAATCTGAAAAACAAACAAACAGTTGTTTGGTGTTTAAGCTACTATAAAATAAAAATTAAATGGATTACCATTGATTGCATAGCACCATTATAAAGGTTATTTTGTGCTGAACAATTTTGCCACTGATACTTTATGTCTACCACATATACTTTTGGAATTATTTGCATTTGTTTAAGGTATGGTGTGCATGGCTGACGTTTGTCTCTCATGTGTCACCTAAGCACCTTGAAAAAAATCAGTTTTTTGGTATTTCAGCTAGTATAAAATAAAAACTAAATAGACTACAACTGATTGCATAGCACCATTGGAAAGGTAACATTGTGCTAAACAACTTTGCCACTCATACTTTATGTGTAGCACTTACGATTCAAGAGGTAGTCACATTTGTTTGTGGCATGCTGATTATGGCTTGATTTTGTTCATAAAGGTCCAGGATGCAGTGCTAAGTGTATACAGGGTACAAGTGGTGGAAATCTCAAAGAGCTTTTGTGGTGTGAATGAGTTAATACCTTCTTTATTTCTTTAGTTCAAATTTGATTATACTAAATGTGGAGTCTTCTTGTCACATAATTAAAATTGCTATATAAAGCGTCTGTCTAGGGTAGTTAGTCAGTCAGTAAAAGGGTGTGGATCTAGTAACACCCCATCAGAGTTAGCTAATTCTAGCTCTTGAGTTGAATCTATGGCTCTGCTGATTAACTTTTTTTGTATTTTGTTTATTGTTTTGTTGCTTACCAGTCCACTGTTTTGGAATAAACATACAATGAGATTACTGCTAATTTTTGTCTGATGCCTTTTCTATCCCACACCAGTCGACATTTGGTGTTAGAAGTGGGATAGTGGGTTTTGATGTGACCTACTGTTGGATCTGTGATCAGATCCTTATCGTATGCATCCGGAAAAGGCAGGAGAGCAGACTGCACCAGCCACAAGGTCTATTGTACAAACATTGGATTTGCCTTTACTGACTGGACTGGAGCCAGTAGTACGCAGGAAGGTGGCTAAGGCAGAAACTGAGGAAGATACCGTGGTGATGGAAGACGTGAAACCTACTGAAAGGGGTGCTCAGGCAGCTGGATTTGAGCAGGAAGACCCCCCCAGAGAACCCCCATGAGCTGCTCTGCCGGCTGTGTCTGCGACAAGTGGAACTGGAGAGAGAGAGGGAGAGAGATCATGCAGAGAGGGAGAGAGATCATGCAGAGAATGCTGCCCATTGGACCGACACCTTACGTGCTATACAGGCTCTAGGCGCAACAAGACCACCACCAACACCTGTGGTAGGACAAAAAGATATAAAATTGGTTAAAATGGCTGATTCTGATGATATTGAAGCGTATCTTCTGACATTTGAGAGGGTGGCCACTGCTTGTTCATGGCCTAGAGATCAATAGGTTGTCAGGTTGGCCCCCTATTTGACTGGGAAAGCTCAATTTGCTTATAGCCATACAGAAATCGCACATATTAATGATTATGACCATTTTAAGTAAGCCATCTTTAAAAGATACGATATATGTACTGAAACATATAGACAACATTTTAGAGCATATAAATTTCAATCTGCTGACACCCCTCAAGACGTATACACCCATTTAAAAGACTTATGCCATAAAGGGTTACAACCTAACACAAGAACGGTAGTACAAATTATGGAAAGTATTATCTTGGAACAGTTTGTTCGGGTTTTAACCCAAGATGTACAGTTGTGGGTAAAGGAACACTGCCCCGAAACCTTGGAGGCAGCTATACGGCTCGCTGAGGATTATCTAACTGCTAGGCCTCAACGACCTAGGACATTTACAAACCCTAGGAGTCCTTCCGCTGTAATAAAATCTTCTACTACCAGTACTATCCCTGTGACACAGTCTAGTGGTATTTCTGGAGGTAAAGAATATAGTAAGACAAGTAAAGGATACAGCCACGATATCATATGTCATGAGTGTAAAGCAAAAGGACATATTGCTAGGTTCTGTCCAAAAAAGAGGGTAGATTCAATTCACCTAGTCTTTGCCATCTGGGGGCATTATGTAACAACTGTGGAAATTGGAGGATTGGTAGTATCTGGACTTGTTGACTCAGGCAGCAAGCAGACCCTGGTTCATGCCTCCTAAGTGGAAAAGTCAGAGCTGGGGGAGCCAACCACAGGGGTCAAGTGTATACATGGGGACATTCACTGGTATCCTTTACGAGAAATGGAGATTCAAATAAATGGGACACTACTAAAAATGAAAATAGGCATAGTACCCTCTTTGCCAGTTCCTGTGATAATCGGACATGACTACCCTTATTTTGACTCTTTATTAACTGCAAACATCGGAGCTGTTACCACTCGGGCACAAGGGAAGCAAGAAAAGGAGTTGGGACACCTATTTCCTTTTGAGGATGATGTATTTGGGACTGTTGGTAAAGACAAGAAAAGCAAACTACAAAAAAGAAAGGATAAATATCTATGGACTAAGAGAGATACTGGACTAGATATATTGTCTGGAAAATGTATATTACCTAACAAAGAGTTCGTAAATGTGCAAAAAAATGATGTAACCCTGACACCTTTTTCTTCGCAGGTAATGCTAACAAGTCCAACTGAACCTCATCAACCCTACTAAAAAATTGAAAATGACCTATTGTATAGGGTGTGTACGAATCCACAAACTGGAGAGATAGTTGAGCAATTGATGGTACCTGTACAGTACTACCAAAAATTGTTGACCATTGCCCATGATATACCTTTGGCAGGCCATTTAGGTAAGGACCGTACCTTGAAACGCCTTTTGTACAGGTTCTTTTGGCCTGGTATACATGAGCAGGTGACAGAATATTGTAAAAGCTGCCCTGTCTGTCAACAAGTAGCAGCAGTAGGACGAAAAGACAAAATGCCTCTCATACCAATGCCTTCGGTTAGTAACATGTTTGAGAGGATAGCGATGGATGTTATAGGTCCACTTCCTAAAAGTACAAAGCAGAACCGCTTCATATTAGTGGTAGTAGATTACACCACAAAATGTCCTGAGGTGATTCCCCTTCATACAGTTACTGCTTCTAGAATAGCAGAGGAGTTGGTAAAGATTTTTAGCTGAATGGGAATTCCTAAAGCCATTTTGACAGATGGGGCACCAATTTTTGTTCAAAATTGTTACAATGTTTGTACCAGGCACTAGGTATTGAAGCCATTTTCACTACGCCCTATCACCCTCAGACTGACGGGTTAGTCGAATGGTTCAACCAAACATTAAAAAGAATGCTAAGGAAGTATGTATCAGAGGAAGGTAATAAATGGGATACATATCTTCGCTATCTGATTTTTGCCTATAGAGAAGTTCCGCAGGCATCTACTGAGTTTTCTCCATTCGAATTACTATACAGTCATAACCCAAGGGGCCCTTTAGATATTATAAAGGAAGAATGGGAAGACAAGATGGGTAAACACATGATCCAACTTTTAGAGTATTGGCAACAATTATGTCAGAGATTAATGACTTATGTAAAAAAAGCCCACCAGACTAACCTACAACAGCAAGTAAAACAAAAAGAGTATTAAGATAAAGGAACAAAACATAAAGAGTTTGTGGTAGGAGATAAAGTTTTACTTTTGTTACCTTCCTCTGAAAATAAACTACTTATTAAGTGGCAAGGCCCGTACAAGATTATAAAACATTTGGGCCCAGTAACTTATGCAGTCAAACTACCAGAAAAGAAAGTTAAATACAGGGTATAACACGTGAATTTATTAAAACAATGGGTAGCTAGAACCCCCCCATATCTGTAGCTACATTTACCCAGAGACCATTGAGTCTGAATTAGATTTAGCATATTAAAGGTTAGAAAATACGGGTAACCTTTCAGAAGTACGAATCAACCCAGATTTATCGGCTGAACAGATTTCCACTTTACAGACTGCGTTACGACCCTTCCAGACTTTATTTACAGGAACACCGGGGAAAGTTAAAGATGCTGTTCGTCATATCATGGTCCCAGACACCTTACCCATATGACAGAAAACCTACAGAATACCTGAAAGAGTACGGAAAGATGTTATACAGGAGATTAGAAAAATGCACGATCTGGGAATTTTTGAACCCTCCTATAGTGAGTGGAACTTTCTCATGGTGATAGTGGGCAAAAAGGAAGGAGGAATCAGACTTTGTCTTGATTTCAGATGTTTAAACGCAGTGTCTAAGTTTGATTGCTATCCGATGCCCCAAATAGATGATATCATAGATCATCTAGGTAAGGCTCTATACATCAGCACATTAGACCTGACTAAGGGGTATTGGCAAATTCCCCTAGATCCAAACGATAAAGAGAAAACTGCATTTAGCACACCCACAAGCCTATACCATTTTACCGTAATGCCTTTTGGTCTACACCGTGCCCCCGCTAAGTTCCAACGGGTTATGAACAACATCTTACAACCACATGCAGCATATAGCGCAGCTTACCTAGATGATGTGGTGATATTCAGTCACTCATGGGAGGAACATATACAACATCTGAAGGCAATACTATCAGCCCTATCTGAAGCCGGGTTGACTGTAAATCCTTCCAAATGCTCCCCGGCCATGCAGGAAACAAAATATCTAGGGTTCCAGATTGGAAATGGGGAAAGTAAAACCAGAAATTTCTAAAGTTGAGGCAGTGGCCAATAGCCCCTGTCCAATAACAAAAAAGGATGTTAGGTCATTTCTAGGCCTTATTGGGTGTTATAGACGCTTTATACCTAACTGCTCTACAATAGCTGGACCTTTAACAGACCTAACCAAAAAATCCAAACCAGAAAAAGTAAAATAGACACCTGATTGTGAGGAGGCATTATGTCGTCTAAAGGCCAAAATATGTTCCTCACCTATTTTACATACTCCTGACTTTTCTCAACCATTTATACTTCAAACAGATGCTTCTAATTATGGTATAGGAGCCATACTCACACAGATGGTACAAGACGAAGAACATTCCATAATGTTCCTAAGCTGGAAATTACACGAAAGGGAAAAACATTATTCTGTTATCGAAAAAGAATGTCTAGCCATAAAATGGTCAAAAGAAGCTTTACGCCTCTATTTGTGGGGTAGAGAGTTTGAACTGTTGATAGATCATAATCCCCTATGCTGGCTTCATGTGATGAAAGATTAAAACCCTCACATAATGCGATGGTACCTCGCCATGCAACCATACAGATTTAGTATAAAATATAGAAAGGGTTCGACTCATAGTAACGCTGACTTTTTATCTAGATATGGTATGGAAGACTCTCTTATCTGTCGACAGACCTCGGGGTAGAGAAAGATAAATGTCACTAAGTGAAAAGTGAATCAGATTTGCTTAAGAAATTTAATTTTTTTTTGTATTATTATCATTTACTTTGTTCTTACATGTGGGACCCCGAGGTGGAGCCCTGGAGAGGGTGGGCTATGGCTCCATCCTTTTGTTTAAAGGATCTGAAGACAGTTATTTTGATTCTTCCATTTCAACACTAACCAAACTCGAAATGTTTGGTCTTGGGTGGGGAGGATTGAGATAGAGAACCCCCCCCCCGGTTATTTTTCTATCTTGCCTGCTTAAGGTTTTCCTGGGCTGCACCAACCCTCTCCTATCTTGTCTTTTGTCGTTGTGTATGTGTTGTGTCTTGTTTGTTGGGCTGGCCACCCACTTTGTAAAATCCTTGTCTTGTCGTCAATAACCTGTCTGGTGCACTCCAGTACCCCTTAAAATACTGTAAGATAGTCCTTTAGTGTGAGTCTATGTAAACTTTTATGCTTCTCCCTGCCCTCCTTAAATAGAACCTCGATATCCTTTAGTATAAGGATATTATAATCTAGTTTAAGTGTTTGGTTCTGTACTTGACATATTTTCGATATGTCCAGGTAGCTGCGGTATGACGGTCTAGCGCTCAGTTTTATTTGAGTCTCTTATTTAGTAAATGGTGAACCGCCACAAAGGTTCACATTTCTGCAGGTTTAAAAAGGGGTGCTAGATAACATTTTGTGTGCCTCTCCTGCTTGATTTGCTGTTCCTCTATTTTTGAAACAAAGAACAGTGAGGAACACCAAAGGCAAGTGGAAAACACATAGCGATAGTGCGGAGCTCTGGTAAATCTTACCGCACGAGTGCTCGCACTATCGTGAAGGACTTTTAACTCCTAAAAATGGAAATTCAATCCTGTAAACAGCGTATACCTGTTTTTAACCCTCTGAGTGTAACCCTCCTTTCTAACAGCTTAAGTAAGTAAACAAGTATAAAATTATATAAAAGTGAGGGAGTTCATTTCAGATCTGTGCAATTTCCAAGTTCCTCTCTCTCTTTCCATTATAGCTTGCTATGGGCTGGCCGGCCAAAATTTCCCATCCTTTATGCTGCTGGTCGGAAGGGCGGACCTTCTAAGTTTGCTTCTGGACATAATAAACTGATAGAAGGGTTGTTATTTCATTTTGAACTGTCAACTTGATGTGGGAAACTTATAAACATATTATTTCATGTATATAAATGAGATTAATACCTTCTTTATTTTTTTAGTTCAAATTTGATTATACTAAAGGTGGAGTCTTCTTGTCACATGATTAAAATTGCTATATAAAGCGTCTGTCTAGGGTAGTTAGCCAGTCAGTAAAAGGGTGTGGATCTAGTAACACCCCATCAGAGTTAGCTAATTCTAGCTCTTGAGTTGAATCTATGGCTCTGCTGATTTACTTTTTTTGTATTTTGTTTATTGTTTTGTCGCTTACCAGTCCGCTGTTTTGGAATAAACATATAATGAGATTGCTGCTCATTTTTGTCTGATGCCTTTTCTATCCCACACCAGTTGACACAGACTAATGGTTAAATTCAAAACTGACTCTACTATAGGAACAGAGGGTTATCAAATGTGATGCAGAGATCACTACAAAAAAGTGAGGGTTAAATAATTTATGCAAAAAAATGGCTTAGTACCCTCAGAAATTAAATTTCCAAATGGGATTGAGGGTCCAGTAACCCTAAGCTTAGACATTAGGTTGCTCCATGCACAAATCAGTACTGCTAGTGAGACTTCATCACCCTCCCAAGGCAAATTGAATGGCTTTTGATAAATACAGGTTTGTTTGTTTAAGAATAGGTCCAGTTACTAACTACTAATTTTGAGAGACATAAACGTCAGTTGGCAGTCAATTGGACTTTCTCATATGCACCTTAACAGAATTTTACCTAAATCTGCGTTTGACCCAAATTATCAATGAATCAATCACAAGGATTTGACTGCATCCTCTATGATTGATTTAATCACTACAAATACATTCGATAATTGCAAATATAGCGGAGTACTCCCAGACTCCTTTAGTGACCGCCAAACAATTTTCTATACTTGAACCGTAGTTTAGTGTGTTCGTTCTATAAAATATATTACCTACATAGTTTACTAAAATTTAGATGATACATCTTTTATGTTGGATTTACATATTTATTTATTTATTGACTTTTGATAACCATGTAGGCCCACAGAGATTAAAAGTCCATTTTTCAGGGGTGTTCAGGAATAATTTATTACATTGAAAAAGAAATCAATAAGAATACAAAGCACGACAATAACAGACATAATCAATAGGTTACATTGTTAGCAAACAATGGCCATAGAAAACATAGAATGTGACGGCAGATAAGGACTGCTTGGCCCACCTACTCTTCCCATTTTCTTACCTAACAGATAAGCTGCAGATCCTAGTTAACCAACAGCTTACTTTCTCCTACCCCCACTAGGACTGCCTTATTTCTGTACCATGCATTCTTGAATTCCCCCACTGTTCTTGACTCCATGACCCCCTCAGAGAGGATGTTCCATGCATCCACAGCCCTCTCTGTGAAAAAATAATTCCTCACATTACCTCTCAGCCATCCCCCCTCTATCTTCAAATTGTGCCCCCTTGTTCTTGCACATCTCTTTATCCGAAATATGCTACCCTCTTGGGCTTTGTTGATTTCCTTGAGGTACTTAAAAGTTTTTATCATGTCCCCTCTCTCCATTCTTTCCTCAAGGGTATACATATTAAGCTCCTTTAGTCTTTCTTTGTATGTCTTCTGGTGCAGACCCTGCACCATTTTGGTTGCCCTCCTCTGGACAGCCTCCACTCTGTCTATGTCTTTGGAGATGGGGTCTCCAGAACTGCACACAGTACTCCAGATGGGGTTTCACCAACTGTCTGTACAGAGGGATAGCAACTTCCTGTTTTCTACTATTGATGCCTCTCCCTATGCATCCCAATATCCCCCCAGCCTTCCTTACTGCCTTCTCACATTGCTTGCCCACTTTTAGGGCATCTGATATAATTACCCCAGGTGCCTTTCCATTTTACTGTTGTCAGTATCTCACCCCCCATTGTGTACTCTTCCCCTGGGTTTTTGTTTCCCAGGTGCATTACCCTGCACCTCTTTGCATTGAATCTGAGCTGCCATACATCTGACCATTCCTCCAACCTTGCCAAGTCCCTTCTCATCCTTTCCAATCCATCTTGTGTATCAATCCTGTTGCAGATCTTTGTGTCGTCTGCAAAGAGACATACTTTTCCTTCCAGTTCCTCTGCAATGTCACTTATAAAGACATTAAAAAGAACTGGTCCTAGTACTGAACCCTGTGGTACCTCACTAGTAACCCTCCTTTCTTCACTGTTGACTCCATTTACTACTACCCTTTGCATCCTGTTGTCTAGCCAATTTTTTATCCAGGCTACCACCTTGGGACGCATTCCAAGGATGGCTAACTTGTGCATTAATCTTTTGTGTGGGACTGTATCAAATGCCTTGCTAAAATCTAGATAGGCCATGTCCACAGCCCCTTCCTGGTCTACTACTTTGGTCACCCAGTCAAAGAAATCTATTAGATTCGTCTGACACAACCTTTCCATCATGAATCCATGCTGCCTTGGGTCCTGTGCCCCACTGGCCTCTACGTACTCAATAATTCTTTCCTTCAGAAGTGATTCCATCATTTTCCCTACAACTGAGGTCAAACTAACTGGTCTGTAGTTTCCTGCCTCTGTTCTGCTTCCACTTTTGTGAAGTGGAATTACATCCGCCCTCCTCCAGTCCTCAGGTACCACTCCATCGTCCCATGATTTGTTAAAGAGAGTAGTCAGTGGTGTCACTAGTTCTACCCTTAGTTCCTTTAGAATTCTTGGGTGAATCCCATCAGGCCCCATTGCTTTGTCCACCTTCAAATTTATTAGTTCTTTCAGAACCCTTTCTTCTGTAAATGGACTGTTATCGACCCCCATCTTCAGAGTGTTTCTCTTGTTTGGTTTAGGTAACTCCCCCTCCTCTTCCTTTGTGAATACTGAGCAGAAATATTCATTCAGTATCCCTGCTTTTTCGCTGTCACCCTCTATCCACATTTTCTCCCCTTTATTAAGCCTTACTATCCCTCCTTTGGTCTTTCTTTGCTCCCTAATGTACCTATAAAAGGTCTTATCCTCCTTCTTAACAGAGTTGGCTATCCTTTCCTCAGTGTGGGCCTTTGCTATTCTGACTGCCTTCCCAGCCTCTTTCTGCTTTAACTGATAAAGTTCTCGGTCCTGCTTCGTCTGTGTTTCCTTATATTTCCTGAATGCTATCCTTTTCTCCTTAACCTTCCCTGCCACCTCTTTTGAGAACCATAGTGTTTTTTTCCTTCATTGTGTTTTGCTGATTTGCTTTACACAAAGGTTTGTTGCCTCTGTGATGGCTGTTTTGATTACTCCCCATTGTTCCTCCACCCCTCTTTCTTGCCTGTTTGCTAGTGTTTTTCTGAGGCCCTCTCTGATTTTCCCAAAGTCAGACCTCCTAAAGTCCAATACTCTTGCATTTGTATGGCTTGATGGAATGGCTGTGTTTATCATGAACCACACTGTTTGGTGGTCACTTGTTCCCAGATGGCTGCCCACTTCTAAATCTGAGATTCTTTCTCCATCCCCATTTGAGAGTACCAGGTCTAAGATTGCTCCCTCCCAAGTGGGTTCCAATAGTAGCTGTCTGAGGCATGCCCCGTTGGGCATCAAGAATGACCATGCTCTTGGATTTGCCTGCAGCAAAGGTGCTCCACTTAACATCTGGCATAGTCAGGTCCCCCATCAACAATATCTCCCCTTTTTCTACCATTCTAAGGAAGCCTTCTATCATTTCCTTGTCCATTCCCTCCCCCTGAGATGGGGGTCTGTATGCAACCCCCATGCGGATTGTGGTGCCATTTCCTGTCTCCAGGGTGACCCAGAGTGCCTCCTCTGCTCCCTGTTTACTCTTTAGTTTTGTTGCTTTGATCCCTTCCTTTACATAGAGAGCTACTCCTACTCCTCGTTAACCCTCCCAGTCCCTCCTTCAGATTGTGTATCCTGTTATGTTAACATCCCAGTCATGGTTCTCTGTGTACCATGTTTCTGTGACTGCCACAATATCCAGGCAACCCTCTTCCATCAAGGCCACTAGTTCAGGGAGCTTGTCATTTACAACAGACAGAAAACATGCTGACAAAACTTAATTTATAATTCAGGGGCAGTAGTGCAGACAGGGTGACTGAAATCATTGATTACAAGTGAACAGAATATGCTCTAAGATAAATTCTTGAGCCATTTTGTGAAACTGCCCAGTGAGAAGCAGGCTTGGAAGGTAACAGAGAGAGCATTCATTGGGAAGGGAGCAGAGGAAGCAAAGGATCTTTAGCCTGCACTGTATC
This sequence comes from Neoceratodus forsteri, assembly GCA_016271365.2. NCBI lineage: Eukaryota > Metazoa > Chordata > Ceratodontiformes > Ceratodontidae > Neoceratodus > Neoceratodus forsteri. Next base: position 1,150,072,390 of record CM057458.1, on the reverse strand, counting down.
TTGACTTTGGTATCTCAAGTAATGCACTGCTGCAGGACTACAGCATTATTTTCACGTGTTTAAATACTAACACATCACCACGGCTGGGAGCAGTAGCACCTTTGACAAGTTATAATGCTAGACAAAGGAGAGGATAATTGAATCTTCCTTCAGAAGAGTGCCAATTTAAGGAGTGGAGAACATCACAACAGTGTTTCCTTGGCGGGGCCACCAAGGCAAACTGCACAGTTTTATAATAGAATACTTTTAGCATGTTTGCCATTGAGCACCTTAGGATCTGTAGAAATCAAACACCATACAACACCATTGGGTGAACCTCCCCCCGTATTACATATCCTATCCTGCCTGAAGGTTGAGTACCCAGATAGCTTGACCTCAGGAGGGAGAATGATGGACTTTAAGATTCATCGAGTGGATGAGACTGAAACTTATTCCAACAGCTAGTGACACCTGGACATATTTTTGCCAGGAACTCTTGTCTATTTGTAATAAGCATGCCCCAACAAGGAACAATCAATTAAAAGCTAACACTGGTGCTGTTACCATTTAAAACAAAACTAATTTAAAAAGAAAAGTGACAAAGTGTGGAGGATTGCTAAAAATTCTAATGGTCAGATTAATTAGGATAATAAGACTAAAATAAAATGCTCTTTAGTAATACCTTTACTAACAAATATCAACTAAGGTGGAGGTTTGGAAAGTTATGAAAAAATTAAGGAACCTGACAATTTCAGATTTTCCCAGTCAGTTTGTACTTTAAGGACAATAACTCCACCTGTACTCAAGGGCAGCTGAAGAATATAATACATTCTTTGTTAAAATGTGGGCAAAAGACATGAGCACAGATTCTGGGTCTATAGACCTGGATTCTTCCAGCAGTTCTCCATCTGCTGACTTTCTGGGTACCTCTAAATTCACTAAAATTACAGTAGTGGAGGTACAGGAAAACTGCAATAGGGTAGATGCTTCTAAAGCAGTTGGGCAAGACAATATATTAAATTTCACTATTGAAATATTTGGGTGGTGCTGGAGGTTGAGGCACTGGATGCCACACCTTGCACCATGCTAGTGACCAGGGCTCAAAAATGAGCCCAGCCAATGGGGGTCAGCAGGGGTGAGAGAGGACTGAGCATCAAGAGGACTGCTTTCCTTTCCCAGGGAGGGAGGAATTGTCATTCCGCTACTTGGTCACCCTCTGTTGGCAGCCAGGGGGGTGCCACAGTCTGGGTGGCAGGCAACTGGTTGGCATGGCTTGTGCATGACCTCACACATACATGATTGCACCATACTTTGGGAGGGCAGGGTCATCATAAAATAGAACATGGCAGCTGGGGGCTACATGATACCTCACTTCCATCTCACTGGTCCTCCTCCACTGCCTCCCCAGATTTGGATTGTGCTCCTGGAGGGGGGAAGCTCCATTTTGGGCCCCACCATGGGGGTAAGCCATGGGGGTCTTGAGGTTGATTGGGGGTCTTTGGGCTTGCGGGTGGTCTGAAGCAGAGTTTCCAACCCCAGTGCACCCAGGAGGAAAAAATCTTGAAAAAAAAATAAAAATTTGGATCTTGTAATTGATCATCCATTGACTGTCATTTTCAGTATTTGCCTTGTCTCTGGCAAATTTCCAGATGGCCTAGAAAATGGCCAAAGTCATTCCAATTTCTAAATTAATAAATACATATGGTATTAAGAACTATTGCTTCCATTTCTTGGTTGCCAATAGTGTCCAAAATGTTTCAGAGGATTATAAGTACGCAGTTGAAATTGTTCATAGAAAATAAAAAACATTCTAAACAAACATCAGTCTGGATTTCACTCTTAACACACTACCTCTACAGCTTTGGCAAGGGTGATGGGAAACATCCATGAGAAACTGGACAGGACAGTATCTGCTGGAGCTATTTTCATATATCTTTCTAAAGTGTTTGATACATTGGGCCATAACACTCACCTGTTCAGGCTAGAAAACCTGGGTCTGACATCAATCCTCCTAAAATAGTTTGTAGAATATCTTAAAGGGTGGCAACACATTGTTACCCTGGGAAATTTTGTTTCTGCCTTTCCACATATTGTGTTAGGTGTTCCACAAGCGTCAATATTGGGCCTCCAATGCCTATATGAATGGCCTATCTTTCCAGAATCCTAATATTAAATTTCAGTTTTATGCAGATGACAGTATCGTCTGTGCAACTGGCAATGCTATAAAGCAAAATGAAGTGGTCTACAAAAGGCATTTGACCGTGTAAAGTCCTTTTTTTCCCACAAGAACAAACTTGTACTAAATGCAGCAAAAATCTCATGATCATGACACTATACAAAATGATGGTCAGACCACACCTGAAATATTGGTCTCAGTTCTGGAGGCCATACATACTAGGGGACAAGGACAGCCTGAAGAGGTTCCAAGGTCCAACCAAAATGGTGAAGCAGGCTGCAGTGGAAATCATACGAGGAAAGACTGGGTGAGCTGGGCCTGTATACACTGAAAGAGAGGAGAGAGAGAGAGGGGATATGGTGGAAACATTCAAGTATTTGAAAGACATAAACACGGTGAGGGTTGACAACATCTTCTGACCGTGTGAGAACAAAACCACTAGGGGGCATGCATTAAAGCTGGAGGGGGGCAGATTTAGAGGTGACATCAGGGGGAGGATTTTACTGAGACGGTGGTGGGACCATGGAACAGACTGCCAGGGTGGGTGGTGCGGGTTGATTCAGTGGACAAATTTAAAAGAGCTTGGGATGCATACATGGGACTAACCAACAGTAGGCAATCTGAGAATGGAGGGCAGAGGTTTTTCTATGGGGAAGGGAGAATCGACCAGATTAGATGGACCACAGTGTCTTTTTCTGCTGAAAAATATGTATGTTTTTATGTATTATTTAGAGGAGCTCTTAAACCTCCACTTGCTGAGGAAACAGTCATATTGTTAACCAAATATAAACTGACCTTGCAACAGGTTCAATCATACAAATACTTCAGGGTATGACTTGGTGAAAGTAGTAAATGGGACTTTTGCAAAGACAAGACAGTAGCATATTGGTCAAAAATGATACTTTATACAGCAAGGTTAAGAAATGTCTGCCTTTGTAGGCATGTAGACATGTTTTAAACATAAAGAATTCAGGAATGCATGGGACTGACATAAGAGTACACTTACAATAGGGAAGAGAGTGTAAGTTACAGATCAACTAGGGTCTGCAGTATTGCATTAGGTAGGGAAAAGGGGCAAGCTAAGTGGTCCATATAGTGCTTATCTGCCTTCACCTTGTATGTTTTTATGCTTCTAATGATTATCCCTTTATTTGTCTATGGAGACCTGCTGTTCCTGAAGACATTGGGGGGGGAGCTGATAAAGCTGGACATGATTGACATGTGTACTTGGAGCTGACATGGTTAAGGCCTCATGACAGAAGGCAATTACATACCATTAGCTTCATCTACAATGCCATAAAGATAGGGTCCTTGGATGTATAAGGGATAGCTTACAGCTAGGACAAATAAGAAAACACCAAACAAACAGTAGCACTCTTTCGTAAGCAAGACCAAACAAATCAGTAAATGAAATACAGTTGAAATGTATTGGTTAAAAGCACTCGGTTAGTGCTCACCCTAGTGTTTTGGCACACAGCCTTCCTCTGGTGGTATGGCTACTTTCAAATTATATCACTTTTATATACACCCATCTAAACATCATGAGATGTTACAAATATTTTAAACATCATCAGATGTAACAAATATTTTTAAACATCATCAGGTGTAACACATACTCATATATCAAAAAATGTAAATTAAATAAAAAAGTGATAGAAAATGTTTTCAAAACAAAACACACACAGTATTCGTTATAGGTTATAAATGTTCTCAAGTCCAACTATATGTCAATCATTTTTAGTATTAGTTTCATTAAACACCATACCAGTGTATAACAAAAAGCAAAAAAGGCTATTAAACCCTATGGCAAATAAACATGAAATAAACAATTATTTTGCTTAATAATAATGGGATTTATGGTAAGTGATCATCTAATCTTAGTACATATCATAGCCACAGTAGTAGAAAAAAGGAGAAATGAGACACATAAATGCACTTCTGATGTCCCTTGACTTTCAGCTCAGAATCTTAGTTTCATGGGGATCCACATGTGAGAAAGTAAAAAAGTGGTCTCCTAATTACATTCTGGCTTATCTCAATCATGGGGAAGCACCAAGGGAGGTCGACAGTGAAAATGCAGATCTCCACACAGCAATGGCACAATACGATGCAGGTATTGTGTCACCCGTCTACAAGTGTTTACTGTGAGGCTGTGCCCCACACCCCCATGTGAGGGGCTGTGCCCTGCACCCCCTAGACTTTAGAATTATCAACTCCAGGTCAGAGTTGGTCTGGGGAGGGTCAGAACACTGGGGAAAGCAAAACACAGAAAAAGGACCATTACAGCAATTGTCGCCATAATGGTCGTTTTTCATGTTTCGAGGTCAGGGTGTCAACCTGAAGGGGTGCAATGCAATCATGGGGATGTTCACTTGAAACATGAAGAGTTGCAGAGGGAGCCTACAAGAGAAAAACCAAGACAATAAGTTAATGTCTTAGACATAAATTTCCAATGAGATGCAGCATAGTATATTGTTTATGCAACACTAGTCCCCTACTCATGCAGTCTCTTCAAAAATGGTTTCAGATGCAGCTCATCATTTAAACCTAAGCTCCTAAGTGTATAGATCCACTGACTTTCTTTTTGTAGGAGCACATTCACCCAGTCACCACCTTATTTCATTACTAGGACATGGTCAAATCCCATAAAACGTAAACAGTCAGGGTTCAAGCCATGTTTCTCAAGATAGTATAAACTGACTGGTATATCAGTTATCTTGTTGATAATAGAGTGAATGAGTTTTTAAACTCCTGATAGTGCGTCCAGTGTACTGTGTTTCATATGAACACCATAGAATGCAAATTACGAAGATGGTGTCACAGATAATGAATTCTCTGATTTCAGCATTCAAAAAGACATTGCTTGGATGTATGAATTCATTGCCTGTAACACAATATTTGTAGACATTGCATTTTTTTACATTTGTGCATACCTGCAGTGCGTTTTGATAACCAATTTGTGTGGTGTTGTTGTTTTTCACTGGACAAACAATTATGCACTAATTTGTCTCTCAAATTGGCCACCCTGATAAAACTGACTCTTGGTTGTTCATCTACGGCTAGAGCCAATTGGTGGTCACTAGTTAGTATGTGCCAATTCTTAAAAAGTGCATTACTGTTCCTTCCTGCCCACTGGCTGAATTCCTTAACGAAACATATAGGTTATCCTGAGCTGTAAGTCCCTTCTCTGTTCTTGTTAGTACTTTTTACCAACAGAGCAGCTCTATTTTGGGAAAAGGCTTTGTGTAAACAGTCATCCAAAAGTTTATTTTCACATCCTCTAGCCGACAATCTCTCTTTTAACTCTAAAACTTGTTTCGGGTATACATCATCCTTAGAACAATTCCTCCTTAGCTTTAAAAACAGACTATATGTGATCAATTGTGTTCGACGCTCAAGAAGATCAAGTGTTGGGAGATCTTCCCTTTTCTATCAAAGCTCCAACATTTGAAATTCAATCCCCTCTACTCTGATACCAATAAATGGCTCAGTGATTCCAAATACCACAATACCAACTTATGTCTATCTTTCTCTCACTCTCCATCCCAAGAACTACCTGTTTCCTCCCCCAACTCCATTACCTTCCCTGGGGTTAGGGAGGGTGTGTGGTCTCTACCACATTAAGCAGCTCATTCCTTATCCCAAAGTGACTCCTATCCTGAGGCCAGGGAGGGAGTACGGTCTCTGCCATGATAGATGGTTCATTTCTTCTCCCAACCATGGTGCTTGCCCTGGGGTTGAGGAGGGAATGTGGTTTCTGCCACAATCATCGGTTCATTTCCTCTCCTGACCCTGCTGCCTTCCCTGGGGCTGGGAGAATCTCCAAAAAAGAAAACAGTCAATAGCGGTTTTCTGCTCTCCCCTGACCCCATCCCAACTCCAACCCAACCCCGTTTCAGCACAAACCAACCCACCACTCCTCCTCTCTTGCCTATGAGGTCTATTGTTTAGTTGAACATCCTGCTTCTTCAAAGACTGACTGTGAACCCACTGGAAATAAAGCAAGATTGGTTAATGGCTTTTTAATGTATTTTAAACATTTGTTCATTATAACTTTGTCCTTTATAACATTTTTGATTCAAATGTTCAACACAGACTGTTTTTGCCCCACCTTATGAGCAAGTATAATTTTTTAACTCTTTTCCAAAACATGATTTCATACTTGCTCTGCCAAATCACCTTCTGGGCATGATTTAAAAAAAATCCACTTCTCTTGACTGTGACATGGAGTCATGAAAAAACTATGCTGAAAACCAGAGGGGGAAGGTGTAAAAAACAATAAAGTTATGAAAAAAAACCTGAATGTTTTCAACATTTACTCATAACTTTGTTATTTTTCCCATATTTTGACTCCAAATTTCCAACATAGCCTCTTTGTTACCCCACCTGATAAACATGATAGGTGTCATTTTTAAAATCTCACCCAAAATGTATTTTCAAGCTTGTTCCACATAATGATATTTTATCCAGGATTTCATTATCACCTGTCATGTTCATAAGCTGCTGTCATAAAATAGTATGCCAACAATTTGGACTCCAAATCTCAACAAAAAAAAAAACAAAAAAAGTGATGAACTAATGTTGCTGATTTTTAAAGTGTACTAATAACAATGCAATTGTTTTACTTTTTAAACTCCACAATTTCAACAGTCTTGTTTACCCTATCTTGTGAACTTATCAGGTGTAACTTTAAAATCCCCCTCCAAAACTTGTTTTCACTGACATTTTGCAAAATCACATTTCAGTGGCATTTGAAAACTTGCTCCTGTCATGTTCATGTGCTCCACTAAATAAAATACTATCTTGAAAATTCAGGATCAGGACCGAACTAAAATTAAATATTTAATCTTAGCTGGGCTATCCTGGATAAATAAATTGTAAAAATGGGTAAAATCAGGAAGCTACTATAGTAGAGGCCCAGTGAAAAGGAGATATTCCATCTCAGCTGGTGTGCCCTGGAGAAAATATATTGTAAAACAGGGCACACCAAAATGAAATGTTGCCTCTCAGATGGTTCATCCTGGTTAAATACAATGTAAACTGGGTAAGAGCAGATCCCACTGAAAAATAGATATTGCATCCCAGCTGGTCTGTTGCAGATGTGTACTCACAGTAATCATTTTCAGATAGCCAAATAACTTTTCCCATGCTCATTTTTACTATTTTTCACTTTCTAGCAGGTCCTGCAGGTGTCCATTACTGGGGCATGATGAGTTGTGTCTATGTTTATATTGTTTCCTGATTCACTTAATAATGTTAGATCCCTGGCTGCCATCTATAATTCAGGCATGGTCACTAACCTCAGAGTGGCAGTGGTTTGTACTTCAGGTACAGCAATGACAGCAGAAAGCTGGACAGACTGTAAACTTTGTGAAATGGAGCAGAAATTTATTTATTTTTTATTTATTTATTCTTTATTCGGATAATACCTTTGAGCAAAGCTCTTTACATAAGTTCCACATCAACAGTCAAGACAATAATAAGAATACAAACAAAGGAGTGAAAACAATAGATTGGCAATATAGGGATTAGAATGACGCTATTACACTGTTACAAATTTACACAAGAGCAAGAGTCATTAGATACAGTGAAAATGTATGGTGGCTTTAGGGCATTGTAAAAAAATATATTCATAAACTAACTGCAATTACAGAGATTGAGAATATTGAATAATGACAGAGAGTGCAGTGGTGGCAGTGATTATGATCAGGTACGGGAGAGAATGTAAGTCAGCCCAGGAGCCCTGGGGAAATAAATTATGCTAATGGAAGATCCTGGAAATGAAATATAGAAACATTTAAGTCCAGTACTGTATGTGTGCATTTAATACTGTGAACTTACAGCTATAGTATTGTAAGTCCACACTGTGCACTAAAACATAGGGGTCTCTATTGGCTACACATCCACATTCACACCAGGTGGTGAGGCATGGACATCATCAGAAGGGACAATGTGCACTGCATTTAGCTAAGATGATGATCATGCTGTGGTTTTGGCCATGGGGGAGGCTGTAAAAGTTTATAAACCTGCACTATTTAGAGGTACTGGTACCACCACCTTGTTATGTTCCATGGCTAGACCTGGTGGTAAGGGTCAGATATCGGTAGTGCTGTACAAAGGTACAGATTCCCTTTAATGCATTAACTGTAGTTTTGTCTCTGACCACAGTATGTGTCTCTTATCAAACATTGATTTAGCAGACAATTTTGTTTCATCTTCTGTCTTAGCACTACTTTCATAAACTATTCACACATGTAATGTCTCCCCTCTCCGATTTTACTCGATCGCTTTTTTTTTGTCACAACATTAAAAGTATTTGATATTTATTCCATTTAGTTTTTGCTGACAAGGAAAGCAGGACTATACAATTCTGCCTATTCTCAGCCTCGTCCGGGAGGGATACAGATGGATGCCAACTGACATTGAACCAGATGAAGCTGTTGGTTGTATTTTCAGTCCATCATGTTATCATGTTTTGAGTCACTTGATAAATTCAGGCCATTTGGGTTGCAAGTAAGTATTACTGAATTAGTGGGAAAATCTAGTTCTGGTATTTTTCCTTACCACATTATGAGTAATCAAGTTGAAACAACATCATCTGCCTGATCAATGTTTGCTGCAGAATACCTTGGGGGGAAGGGTGGCAGTGCTGTGTGATTGTCCAGCTATATTGATCATAGAAATAGAACCTTCTCCCATGCATGCCATAAACTAGCACTTCACAAAATTGGATTTGGTGCCTTTTAGTACCTTTGATACTTTGATTTTACTTATGTCTTCATAAAATCCTGAGCAAATTTGTAATACATCACCTTCCTTTCTTAAACCCATGCTGTGCTGTATTCTTAAAGCCATTATTATACAGGTGTATTTCAGTTTTGACTTTGATTATAGGTTCCATAATTTTAGTGTATATTAAACTCAAGATGGTTGATCATTTTCTACTTGATCCTTATTTCTCTTTTTTTTATAAAGTGTTTCTCTTTTGTGTGCCATGAAAGTGAATGGATGACGGTGTAGTGCATGGAAATCTTTTAATACAGTTTACAGTTCTTCATGTGCTGTAGCATTGTCTACTAGCAGCAATTCACATTTTTATGGCTGCAGTGGGTGGAGCCCTGCAGACATCTTGCTTCGAAAAGGGACTCAGAATTACTTCAAAGCATTCTTTCCCAACAAAGAACATGTTGGACTTGCAGCACAGTCTCCTATGCCAAATAACAAAGTCCCTTCCCCAAAAAAACTGTTACAACAGCTCTCCTACTGTACTTTGCCAGAGTCACATATCAGTCATTGGTCCAGAATTCCTCTACATAACATCCCAGTTCTGACTGTAGGCAGTAAGGGTTAACAGTGCTGTGCTCAATCAGTCACTGCCATGTTGTTTCCACCTAGGTTTTAAAATTCTCACAAGCAGGCACACACACACACACACACACACACACACACACACACCCCACAGTGTTTTAGCCTTGCTTTGCTATCATGGACTGATATAGTCCAGCATTCCTTTGCATTTCAGATCTGTCTGCCTGCTCTCCTAGTGGCATTATAAAGAAATTAGATTTTTATCATATGATTAATGTATACATTCCAGCCTCTATATCCTATTTGTATATGTATTTTTTGACATTGCATCATAACCTCAGTCTATATATTTATTCAGGGATTGGATTCCCCACTCATGTCACTAATCTTATTTCTTTACCAAACTATAGTTTAATTACATCAACAATCAGAGCACATAAGCAATTGCAATGGACTAGATAAATTGGGCAGTGAATATAATTAACCATGTTTTACTGTTTCTTTTTACATTTATCACTCTCTCTGATCTCTACCACTACAGCTTGCAGTGCTGTGTGTTAATTGTGCTGCATTCACAACCTCACAGTCTCCTCACACTGGGAGGTCACAGAGGTCAAATGGGGACATATATAAACATAGAATTTGACAGCAGATAAAGACCCTTGGCCCACCTAGTCTGCCCATTTCCCTACCTAATGGATAAGCTGCAGATCCTAGTTAACCAACAGCCTACTTCCTCCTACCCCCCACTAGAATTGCCTTATGTCTGTCCCATGCATTCTTGAATTCCCCACTGTTTTTGACTCTACGACCTCCTCAGGAAGGCTGTTCCATGCATCTACAACCCTCTCTGTGAAGAAATACTTCCTCACATTACCTCTGAGCCATCCCCCCTCTATCTTCAAATTGTGCCCCCTTGTTCTTGCACATCTCTTTTTCTGAAAGATGCTACCCTCTTGGACTTTGTTGATTCCCTTGAGGTATTTGAAACAGAAGCATAGAAATTGTCAGCAAATAAGGACCACTAGGCCCATCCAGTCTTTCCATAAGTCCCATAATTGATTACAGCTTCTGACCCTCCCTCTACTTTACCTGTATTGTTCCCCTATGTCTGTCCCATGCATGTCTAAATCCAACCACAGTGCTTTCTCACACCACCTCTTGTGGCAGACTATTCCATGCATCCACCACCCTCTCTGTGAAGAAAGATGTCCTTACATTCCCTCTTAATCTGCCACCTTCTAATTTCATGTCATGTCTCCTCATTTTTGTACTCCTCCTGTATTGGAAGATGTCACCCCTCCACATTGTTTATGCCTTTGAGAAACTTGAATGTTTCTATTATGCTCCCTCTCTCCCTCCTCTCCTCCAGTGAGTACATATTGAGGCCCCCTAATCTTTTTTCATAAGTTTTGTGGTGCAAGCCATGTACCATCTTAGTCACCCTTCTCTGGACCATCTACAGCCTGCTATTGTCCATTTGAAGATGTGGCCTCCAGAACTGCAGCTTGACCAGGATTATATATAACAGCATCACTACATCCCATCTTCTGCTGGTGATACCCTTGCCTATGCATCTCAACATGCCACTGGCCATTCCTACTGCACTTGTACTATGCTTTGACCTTTTTAGGTCATCTGAAATAGTAACCCCAAGGTCCCTTTCTTCCTTGGTGACTGTCAGCACCCCCCATCCTGTAGCTCTCTCCATCTGTGTTTCAGAAAATTTAATAGATAGAATTACCATCCTGCAATTTATGCAACCACAATTATACTATATAGTTTATGTCTGTACTGATATTAAGCACAACATGAGATATTTACAGAAGTTGCAAAAGAAACAACTACAGAATATTGCACATTTCCTTTCTGTGCCATGCATTTACACTCACCCCATGACAAAATGTTCTATAATTGTTTAAAACTATTTTCAACATCCATTTCAGTGAACACTAAGGGCAAGTGACAGCACTGGCAACCATAAATGTATAAAGAGCACAAAAGTTTTCCTTCAAGAACTGCACTAAAAGGGTCACTGTCCACAGTTGTTAGTACCTTCTTTTTTCTTCACATAGCTTTTTGCTCCCTCATTGCCTCCTGAACCTTCTTGGCACAGGGGGAGACATGGTATTTGTGCTATTTCCCTGTTACCCCTAGAACCCGGAATATGGTTGCATATGTGCATGGAGGTGCACAGGTGCACTGTGGCTCCAGTGATGGCCCCTTTGGACACCCAGCCTATTGCCAGGGTTCTCTTGTGGACTGGTGCTGCTGCCTAGCCTTCACCTGGTGGCAGCCAAGAGCTGGGGAACCTTCACTTCCCTCCCTGGAAAGCTGCCTTGTGGCAGCTCAACCCAGCTTTACACCCCCGTCTTTCCCCTTGTGACCTGAGCTTACTCCCAAACTTGGGTCTCCAGCATGGCATGAGGTGTGGTGTCCATGCCTCAGCCTTCAGGACCACTGGGCCGGACTCAGCAGATTCTTTTATAAACTATTTTTACAAAACTGCAGTAACCAATATATTGATAATTTGACTCCTTGTCCTTATTGCATTATCCCACCGCCCTTTTATTTGGATCTGTGGATCCTGTTAGTGTAGTTCTTAAAGGAGAACTTTTGCACTCTTATTAGTTTACAGTAGTCAGTGCAGTCACATTGCCCTTAGTGAAGTTCACTGAAATGGATTTAGAAAATATTTTTTAAAGAATTATAGAACATTCTGTCATGGGGCAAGTGTACATTCATGGCACAAAATGTAAATGTGTGATATAGTTGTTTTGTTGTGCTACGTTTGTAAATATCTCATTTAGTGGTTAATATCAGTACAGATATAAAGTGCGTAGTGTAACTGGGGTTGCTTAAATTCCAAGATGATAATTCTATCAAGTGAGAAGTTGTTTTTTTCTAAAACACATGAGCATACCAGTCCCCCTCTGTCCTTCATGACCTCCCAATTTGAATTATGAATAATACAGCTCAAATTAACACACAGCCTTACAAACTGGAGTGGTAGGGAACAGAAAGAGAACACGTAAAAAGAAAAAGTAAAACATGATTAATGATATTCACTACCCAAACTATCTAGTCCATTGTAATTGCTTATGTGCTCATAACTGTTGATATAATTAAGTTACAGTTCAGCAAATAAATAATATTAGTAGCTGGCCCAGTGGTGTACAGGTCTGAGGCACTGGGTGCCTTATTTCTTGTTACACCAGCAACCCTGGTTCAGGAATGAGCCCGGGTTGCTGGGGGTTGGCTGGGGGGGAGGGAGGATTGAGGGTCCACTGTACTGGTTTCCTTTCCCAGGGAGGGAGGACTGCCTCTCCTGCTGAATGACTGTCACAAGGTGGAGGTGTGGTAGTTATGTGGGTTGGAGGATGGCAGGGATAGGAGGAAAATGTGGGATTCTGTGGGTGTGCACACTCCTCCATGTAAGTCTTTCCAGCTTGCATGCCCCAGTGCAGGGATGGGGACAGAAAATGGAACTCTGGAAGCAGAAGCAGGCCCCATGATTTTCCTACCATGCTTCCATCCTCAGGTCCTGAGCCAATCTGGATTGTTGCACTTGGGGGGGGGGATTACCCTCCCTCCTGTACATATATAAAAAAGAAAAAAAAAAGAGGTTGGAATGTGCAAATCAATCATATGGTGAAAATCTCATCCCTTTATAATACCACTAGTTTGTGAAGAGGGGATATAATCTGGATGGAGGTGCTAGAGTCTCATGGATGTAAACTTTTGATTAATGTCTAAATGCTTGTGCTGCTCAAAAAAATGCAAATAGTATGTGTTTGTTATAATACCTTCTTTCTTAAATATTTTTCACCACCATTAATAATATCATTTTGCAGTCATATTGGCTCTGGTTAGAGTTTGTTTTTCGTTCTTGCTGTTGCGGAGCAGAGCTAAGTCGATGTATTGTGATTATGCCAGTAGGCAAAGGGTGCTCTGGAATGTGTAAATTGCTTCCTACCACAACACAGCCTGTCAACTTCCACAGGTTGGAGTTGAATGACATCTCACCACTGTCCTGTCCATTCAGTACAATGCAGTTCCCCCACCACACTATTTTCTTCATTAGAAAAAGAAAGTTTAACCCTTTAGGCTACTGCCAAGGACAGAATTAGAAGATATAAGAATTCTGGACTGTTATATAAGCTTGCGGCACAGCAAGGGTTGTTAGTACAGCTTCAAGTTTCAAAGCGCATGAGGAATGTGTTGGGCCATCAGATAAAGGTTTCAATTCTGTTTTGTTTGTTTTTTTAACATAAAAGATGTTATTGATTGTTCAGGTTTTAACATTCTACATAGACCCACTAAATGTAGTATCCTTCAGTGCATACATATATTTTGCAGTGCAGCAGGTTAAAGGTTTCAGTTTTAGCTCCTTGAGACAATTAAAAGCATTAATACTTTGCAAAGCCTACTTCAACTGTCAACTTTTTCTTTTTCTAGCCAACTGACCAAACAGCTTGCTAAACTACTATGTTAATGTAACCAAAATCATAAAAGGAAGTTTGACTTTGGTAATAATTAATTAATTTCTGCATTATGATTGTACAAGACTTGTGGTTAATGTGTCAGTGCTAAACCAACACTCTTGCTGACGGTGCTCCAAAGTTCTGTATCAGGTGATATTGTACTTCACACAGCAGGATTACACTGAAAATGAGATGTTGCAACTCATTTGAGCTGTCCTGGGCAAATAAATTGTAAACAACATTAGGTGCTCTCTATAATGTCAGCACCTTACCAGCTCCATATGCTCATGTTGACATCATAAATCTCCATCTTCTACTGAAAAGACAAATTGTGTAAAATAACTACCTGCATTCACTAGATCCCTCTGAAAACAAGATACTGCATCTCAGCTGGTCACTATTGGCAAAATACATTGTAACAATATGTACAATCATGACATCTCTGAAAATGAGATAGTGCAGGTTAGCTGACCTGTCCTGGGTAACTACAATGTAAAAATATATAACAGCTGGACCCCAGTAAAAATGACACTTTACATTTTAGCTGTGCTAACTCTACTAAATACACTTTAAACATGTGTAAAAGCAGGACCCCACTGAAAATGAAATATTGCAACTCAGCTGCCCTATCCTGCTGGTCACACCTTTTGCAATAGCTACGAGTGTGTGTGTGTGTGTGTGTGTGTTTGTTTGTTTGTTTGTTTGTTTAGTGTATTTTCAAGGGTGCTTGTATGTCCAGAACCAAAAACACTGTTCACTGCATTACCTTGATGTTTACGTTTTTTTTTCTAGTAGTGTGCTGTACATGTGTGACTTTGACATCACAATAATGCAGCTACAACTAAGTCACACATTACTTATGTATCTCTTCCCCAGTATCTGTCATTTCCCTAGTTTTTCTTTCAATTAGTCGATATCTATTTAATTATCTTTGTTCAGTTCCACAGCTTATTGCCTGGAAACTTATTGTTGTCAATTTATTTTCAGGCACAATTGTCCTGATGATTTTTGTTATACTTATTCTATTTCTATTATTTTATATTCTGTAGTTTTGTATCTGTTATCTTTTCCTGTTTCCCTTCCACCAGGAAGCATCTGAAAATGAGCTGTTACCAGCTCAGTATGTCTTCCTGGTAAAACCTTTGAAATACGTGCATGCATACATAAATAAACATCTTATCACAGTAATGCATTAACAGCCATTGTGGCTCTGACCAGATTTTGTTTCCATCCTTTAACAGCTGTTGACAAAAGCAATCATTCTTACAAAGTCACTACTTGTGTAGTGGTACATCAATGTATCATTTTATACAGCTGCATCAAACATTTTATAAAGAAATGTTTTAAAATGTATGTGTTTACCAATCACTTTTTCCTTATGTTATGGTTATGGCATAAGTTTAGTATTAGTTGGCATTATTTTATCCATTTTTCCTCACTTATGACACCGTTGAGAAAGGCAGAGATTGGCAGCAATGTCAACCAATGAAAATCTAGTTTAGGATAGTCTGATGGCAGTGTCAGCCAATAGCAATAAATCTTGTGGAAAACTGAGGCAAGGAATTTTAGAAATGGTAATCCAGTGAACATTGTTGTATAGTCGAGAAAAGACAACTTAATAACACAGAGACAACTGTATCATAATGAAACCAGCTCTAGCCAGAGCTGATACACCTGTGGCAAGCTTGTAAGAATGCTGGGCAACAAGCACTGCCAAATGCTATTACAAAGATGGTGGCACAGAAGCAACTATGCATGTGCAGCACTCATGCATGTGTAGTTCTGTTGAATAGCAAAATGCCATTCCCAAGATGGCAACGCTGACAGAGCTGCACACGCGTGATGTACGCACATGAACAGTTCTGTTTTAGAATTCGGAAATAGTGGACACCACAAACAATAGTGCCACCATGCCTGAATTACAAATGGTAGTGGTGGACGGCTTCTTGTTTTGGGGTTTCAGAAGGATCAATCTGAATCTCCAAAATGGAAGCATACCACGGGCACTCATTTTCTGAGCAAACGCAAAATGGCTGCAGGCTCTACCCACGTGGCCATAAAAAAAAAAGCCACTCTACTTTTTACACTGCAAACAGTCCAGTTCAGTAAGTAATTCAAACAGAATGCAATTCAAATGCATCTTTTTTTAAAGAACCACTTAAAAATATTTAAATTGTGTCCCTGAGATGTCCCTTGGCTAATCAAGTGTCATCTTGAGACACTTTTGCATTCCGGAACTGTTCAGCTGTGGTTTGCAGTTCTTGAACGCAAAGGTGTTTTGAGAGAGCAATCTTGATTAGCCAAGAGACAGCTCAGAAACACCATTTGCATATAGTCTTTGTGCAATATTGTTATGCCGTCAGTCCATTGGTATACTCCTAGCTGTTCTTGATTTACTTAGAATTATTAATAAGACTTTTACAATTTTATTAATTACAAAATAGTCATTAAACACCTCTGTTAGTATATGGGTTCATCAGTTATTCTATAATTATTTAGCATTATCAGACCAATTGTATTATTGCACCTTTTGATAAGTTTATATGAACATTTCTTTGCAGTTTCTCTTAGTGTCATTTCTTTTCTAATGTTCTTTTTTCTTTCTTGTTTGTAGTTTTACATTCCTGACTGTGTCATTATATTGACAGTGTCATCAAAAATATGTGGTGGAATACTATTCTGTGGTAATGATGAACAGCAAAACAGTATTCCATGGAACTCAATGGTCAAATCCTAAATGTTTCAAATGAAACTTCTGGCCCTCAGGGCACCTTTAAGGATACCAAGGTACATGTGTCATGTCTATTAGGAAACCAGTAGGTGAATTTTAATTTAAATTATTGACACTTGAGCTGATGAAAATTCCATCGATTGGTTACAGAATGATCATCCACAGAAAAATGACGATCTGTGGAATACTGTTTCACAGAACCCAAGCAGTCAGATTTCCACAGAATTAACTTTTTGCCATTGGAATGTACTTTCCACTCTAATTGCATGGGTGGAATTCTACATTTTACACAGTACTGCACATCTGCAGAAATGATATTCGTGGCCAAAATAGAGACAAATAATCTGAAGTGATCCATATTATTACCTACACTACTGTGGTCTGATGGATAATGTAATGGGGGCCCTAGGACAGGGAATTATAAAAGAGACAGCTCAGGACAACAGCAAAAACAAAGTAGCACAATCGCAAAAGACTGGTTGAACTCTGGCCCTCAGTCATTGCCTATGTTACCTTCTCGGTCCTCTGTACTTCTGCTGTTACTCCTAGCTGTTTCCTTCGACTTACTCAGCTCCTATTTCACTTATTTGGTAGGTGAGGGGCGAAAGTGAGTGCCAGATAGAACTGATACTCTGTACTCAGCTCTTCTTCAGTGGCATCTGTCTCCTCCTCTCTTCTCTCAGCTTTTTAAGGGCCACTCTTCCATTGTTAAACTTGGTACCCTTTTATCCTCTTTTCTGATTGGCCCCACTGCTGTTCAGCAGAATCCCTACTCCTGGTCCCAGTAGAATAAAGGAAATTAAAAGTAACTGCAGCCCTCCTATGATTTCTGCAGCAAACAAGCACTAACTGCCCACCAAGTACTCAGGCAGTGGTGTCCTCTGATGAAATAACACCACCGGTATTCTGTATATAGCTCTCCTTCAGCGGCATCAGGCTCTGTTCCATTCTCTCAGCTTTTTAAGGACCACTCTTCTATTGTTAAACTTGGCACCCTTTCATCCTCTCCTCTGATTGGTCCTGCTGATGTTGCACAGTGTCTCGACTCCTGGTGCCAGTGAAATTAAAGAAATTAAAAGTAACTGCAGCCCTCCAACTGCAGCCCTCCTTTGATCTCCACAGCAAACAAGCACTGACTGCCCATCAAGTATTAAATCAGTGGCATCCTCCAACAAGATACCACCCATACTCCATTCTCAGCTCTCCCTAAGGAGAGTTAGTACCCTGGAGGGACAGTAGGGTCTAGGGATAAAAGGGAACTTAAGCAGACAGGATGGACCTCTGGACTTTTACTACCATTATTATCTATGTTCTGTGTTTCTAAGCCTCTCCTTCCAGCAGGTAACAGCATCCACCCCTGGGAACTCTATCATACTGCTTGTCCCTATGGGTGGAAACCACCATCTGTCCATCCAGGTGTAACCTGGGGGTTTCCCCTCAGACACACCTCACCTGCAGCTATTCAACGCAGGCTCTACCATTGTGTTTTGGGTCAACCCACCCCTTCCTTCACCTGGACAAATGAGACAGACAATGTGTTTGGAAATATGGCCAGAGCCATGTATTTATTAACAGCCAATTGAAATTAGAATTCTGAACAGATTATTTATGTTGAATATATCTGTATGTGTATATATAAATATATGAAACTGTGTGGCGTGATGTGTGCAGCATGGTACTTGCAGCTAATGAATTTACCAAATCAAATTTACTCAGCATTTTTATGCCCTCCCTCCTCTTTAGAGGAGCTGATATAATGATTATAACCTTGCAAGGCCCTATGGCCACTGAGGTATGAGGGATGGCTCTTAAAGGGACAGTCTTGAGAGGGTGCTCCCCTGGCTGGGAATGCCAGCAACTTGTCACCTAAGTCAGGGACTTATCTTTCACTTGTGGCTGGCAACCCTCTGTGTATATTTATGTATATTAAACCACGTGGTGTGATGTGCATAGCATGGTAGTTGCAGCTAATGAATTTACCAAATCTAGTTTCCCGAGTATTTATTGGCCCTCTAATTCCTTCAGTGGTGCTAATATAATTATTACAAACTCACAAAGGCCCTTTTGCCACTGAGGCATAAGGAATGACTCTTAAAGTGCCAGTCTTGAAAGTGCCCTCCAACATCCGAGAATGCTGGTGACTGGTGACCTAAGTCAGAGAGTTATTTTCACCTGTGGCTGGCACCCCTTACCAGTCACCAATGTCTCACCTCACCCCAGCTTCAGAGCTGCCTGACAAGGTGTGGCAATCCTGTAAGCCCCTTCTGTACAATACTGTGTGACTAACATGTTGTCACAATATGAATATCCTGTTGCAGTTCATCCCAGCTGACTAGGACTCTCATATCCCACCAATCACATCACACCATACTTTCGTCCAACCCTCACAGTAAATCTGCTAAAAATGTATCATTCCCTAAATCAGTATAGGTATGCTCCATCTTTTGCATACAGCTGTGGGACTTTTGCCATGACAACGTCATACTACAGCACAAGTCCCCCAATGGTGTCCATGCTCAGAATCTTGGCCATATTGGTCAACCCACATGCCCTTGAGTCATGTGATGCTCATGCTGTAAGTTGGAAGCTTTCCCTCTGATTCCATTCCTCTGACTCTGTATTTTCTTCTTTTTTACTGGGTGTGCAGCTACGTATACTGATAATTCTTTTTCCCCGCTTGTCTCCATTTTAAGTACAGCTTGAAACAATGACTTGCCTGCTCAATGGCTTCTCCAATGGAGCCAGCTCTGGTGCGTCACACCTCTCTGCAAACCCCAGAGAAGGACCAAGGGCCTAATAGGTCCAAAGCAGATGCTACCAGCAATGTCAGCTCCTCTCCTCCTTGGAGGTTCTGACTGTGGCCTGTTTTCTTCAGTAACTTGTACCCTTGTGGAACAACATAATTTCCTTATCCTTCAATGTTAAAGCCATCCAGATTTCAACCAAGAAGCTCTCAAGGAGGGTTGGAGATGTGGAAGCTTGGGGAGCTCCTTAGGGGATCATTATCAATGTATAGACCTGGACCGTGTGTCCCTGAGGCATAAGGTTTTGAAGTTTGAGAAACAAATAGAGGATCTTGAAGGGCACAGCTGGCAAAATGTGTAAGAATCACAGGTCTGCCAGAGCATGCTGAGGGAGCAAACTGTGTCACTTTTGTTCAAAAACTATTTAAAAAGTGGTAGGACCATCTCCAAATGGACCTGTGTATGTGGTAAAATGGGCTCATATAGCATTGCACACTTGCCTCCAGAAAAGGATCCATTGTGTCACATTATTGTGAAGTTGCTCAATTTCTTGGAGAAGCAGCACATTTTAGCTAAAGTCTGCTCCCTGCAAGAGGTGTCCCCGGAGGGTACCAGCTCTGTATCTTTCTAGACCATCCCACAGTAGTTTGAGCCTGTAGAGCAGCATATCATACTCAGATCTCTAAACTAGTGGCTGTCCATGTGAAATTTCAGGTGTTTTACCCCTCAAGGCTTCAAGTCTGGAAGAATGATTTTTCTACTACATATGAGTTTGTAGAGCAAGCCTGATCTGGTCTGCCAAAACTATTCCTGAGTTTATTCTCCAGGGACTAATGTCATGGAAGACAGTTCTCATCTTGGCTGCAGATTGTCTTTTTTCAATATCCTCAGTTAGAAGGAGGATTAACCCATGACAGGGTATGGGTTTACTGAGCATTAATCCACGCCTGGGTGGGGGGCTGGTTGCCTTGTGATTTCGCCACCCAGGTGTGGATTAATGCTCAGTAACCCATACCCTGGAGTGGGTTAATCCTCTTATAACATGGGCAATGTTTTCTTTGAGTTTTACCTGAAAAAACAGTGCTATAAAGCCATGTGACCATGCAACTGTGGCTATATCAGACATTAATCTACGGTCAGGTGACCTGTTTGGACCAATCAGAAGACAGTATTTTAGGAACCCATGTTATAAATGGACTTATTGCATATCATTGTTTTATTTGTATGGCTATTGACTGTACCTTGTTACATACCCAGATCTCTTTTGCAGGAATGATGAACTTGATGGTTCCTAACTTTTGTAGCTTCTAGGAGTGTGACTAGTCAGAAGAGGGTCCCCCCTTTTTTTAATGAACACACATCTGGTGGGGTTCTTGGATTGGGCCGTTTGGGTTACTGTTTCTTACTGAGCATTATGTGGTGACGTGCAGGCCCTACACCCTCTCAGCAGCACCTTTGTTTGTTTTATTGGTCCTAATATTGGACCCCTTAGCATAACATGCTTTTTCTTTTTCACTGTTCTGGGGTTGGGCTGTGGTGAGGGGACTCTCTATGTCTGTACTAGTTTTTCAGGTTCGTAATTTCTTTTGGGGGGTATGGGCGATCTGTTACCCTCCTTTTTGTAAGCTTGTGCAGTTGTCCTTAGCTTGGGAGAGCCCCCTACGTGGCTGTTTAATTTTGCTACTTGCCTTTTCTCAGGTATGCTTTACTAATTCCCTGTTCTCTTAGTTGCTCACTCTGGTCATGGTTGGAGTCATCGTGGTATACTGTCCTATTTGTGAGCTCTAACTTTGGTGAGTCCTAACACTTGGATGCTGTTTTTTGTCATTCTTGGCTGACTATTGACATAGGGGTAATGGGGGTGGTAGGCAGGGTGAGAAGTCAGGGGAATCTGGTTGGTAGGAGATCATTACAGGCCTTAAAATGTTTGGTGTTCAGTCCTGGGCACTGGGGCATTCTAGAGGGTATTTTGTAGGTGTTGTTTGCATTATGTCTGTTGAAACTATATTCATTGTTGAGTGGATTACCTTTTGGGGGAGGGTCTCAGAGTGCACTTTTTTATATTGTATTATGAGGGAAGACTTCTTAAATTGGGATTTTATTGGTGATTCTGGATGGGCAGCCCAGTTTAGTTAATAACTTGTAACGTTAAGAGTGTACAGGAACCGTGCAAATGGCTTATGATTCTCTGTCATTTAAAGCAATTGCACACAGGGCTCACTTTTTTGCAAGAGACATTTAAAGCAGGAGGCTCTACATTATTGCAGGAGGGACTGGGTGGGACAAGATTTTGGTGCAGGTTGTAGTAGTAAGTGAGGTGGGTTGTGATACTTATAGCCCATAGTGTCACTTTTTCAGTGCAGAAGGAAATTTGGGACCCGAAGACCTGCTACCTTTTTTTACACGGGCTGCTGGGTTCGCATGAGGTGTTGTTGAGGCTCATTTATGTACCTAGTGTAGATTCCTCCAGATTCTTTTCAGCCCTTACACCCTTCTTGACCCCCTCTACTCAAATTCCTATTCTCATGGGAGGGGATTGGAACTTTCCTCTCCAAATGGAGCTGGATAGATCAGGCACTGCCAGGAGGGGCCTTTCTTAGACAGCGTGGGCTCCATCAATTTAAAGATGAGCTGGGATTGGTTTATCACTGGTGCCTCCTCCACCCCTCGGACAGACAACACACTTTTCATTCTCTGCCACATAATTCTTACTCCAGAATCGATTATTACTTGATCAGTCGAGACAGTGTATCATGCATGATATCCATAGATCTACAACAGTTAGTGATCTCAGACCTTGCCTTTGTGTATATGTGGCTTGCAGTCTGGGGGGTGGGGGACATGGTTTGACAGTTTAACCTCAACCAACCCAAAACCCTGAATGTCTTACTTGACTCAAAGATTATGTTTGGACTTTTTCTGAACATAATGAGGGATCAGTGATTGCCCTTGATGTCCTGTAGGAGAGCAGAAATGTGTAATCAGGAGAGTGTATCCACCTAGCCACCAACCGCAATAAGTCCCTCATCTTCAAAATAGACAGTCTTTTGCAAGAGATTGAGGCCATTGAGGCCTGGCTTCCTTCGGGTTCCAAGGAGGAAGATTGGCTTAGGTTAAATTTGTTAAGGGCCCATTACATGGGTCTTCTTGCTGAACAGGCTGACTGTCTCTTGTTTTCATGAGGACCTACTACCTGGAATCTGGGAAATGCACCAGGAAGCTTTTGGCACTCCATCTCCATCATTTGGAGGCTTCTAAAACTATCCAAGTTATTCAGGCAGGGCCCTGATCGAACCCTGTCACTATCTCTCAGGATATTGCAGCACTCTTCAGGGACTTTTATGAATCTTTGTACTCGACTGGCCTGGCAACCCTTCCATGCCAGAGACAATTACAGCATATCTTGATCAAATAGCTCTGACCTCCCAACAGCAGGAGTTGCTTTCATGCCCTGTTTCTGTACCTGAACTGGTACAAGTCATACAACAACTCCCCATGATAAAACCCCAGCAGAATTCCCTGTTTAAGACAAGGCACTGCAGCTAATCCACCCCTAGCACCAGGTAAACACATTTAAATTTCCCTCTAATTATTCATAGCGCCAAACAATCCATTCCCAAAGTTACAATATCACAGCCTGCAATAGTCTCTAATTCAAGGTAATAATTTTTAACACATAGAACTAATTTCTCTTACAAACTATCAAATATTTGTTGTTTCAGAATATAACTGCAGCCCTTCCTACCATCCTGCTGTTTAAGCTCCTAAGTGAACAAAGCCACGTAATTGTGTTTAAAGACAAGGTAATTGTAGCTAATGTCCCCCCTGTACTAGAAAATTCCTTTTAAAGTTCCTCTATTATCCCTGCCAAACAACTATCTCCAAAGGTACAATATCACATCCTAAGTAACAGTTATAATTCACGGGATAATTTTAACACATAGAACTAATTTCACTTTCAAACTATTCAAATATTTCACTTAAAACAGAATATATCTGCTGCCTCTTCTTTCCTACCATCCTGGCGGTTTATCTAAAGTAATAAATGAAAGCCAATGTAATTCCTGTTTTAAGACAAGCAATTGCAGCTAATGTCCCTCCCCCAGCACCAGGCAAACATATTTAATTTTCTTATTATCCCTGCCAAACAACTATCTCCAAAGTTACAATATCACAAACTCTAAGTAATAGTTCTAATTCAGGTAATAATTTTTAACACATAGAACTAATTTCACTTAGAAACTATTCAAATATTTCTGTTAAAACAGAATATAACTGCAGCCCTCTTTCCTACCATCCTGCTGTTTAAGCTCCCAAGTGAACAAAGGAAGCCAAGGTAATTCCTGTTTAAAGACAAGGTAATTGAAGCTAATGTCCCCACCCCCTAGCACCAGGCAAACACATTTAAATTACCCTCTAATTATCCCTGCCAAACAACAAACTCCAAAGTTACCATATCACAGCACAAGTAACAGTTCTAATTCAAGGTAATACTTTTTAACACATTGAACTAATTTCACTTATAAACTATTCAAATATTTCTGTTAAAACAGAATATAACTACAACCCTCTTTCCTACCATCCTGCTGATTGAGCACCCAAGTGAACAATGAAAGCCAAAGTAATTCCTGTTTAAAGACAAGGTAATTGCAGCTAATGTCCCCACCCCCTAGCACCAGGCAAACACATTTAAATTTCCCTCTAATTATTCATGCCAAACAACTATCTCCAAAGTTACAATATCACAGCCCAAGTAACAGTTCTAATTCAAGGTAATGATTTTTAACACATAGAACTATTTTCACTTACAAACTATTCAAATATTTCAGTTAAAACAGAATATAACTGCAACCCTCTTTCCTACCATCCTGCTGTTTAAGCACCCTAGTGATCAAAGGAAGCCAAGGTAATTCCTGTTAAAAGACAAGGTAATTTCAGCTAATGTCCCCTCCTACTAGCACCAGGCAACCACTTTTAATTTTCCTCTAATTATCATAGCAAAACAGCTATCTCCAAAGTTACAATATCACAGGCCAAGTAACAGTTCTAATTCAAGGTAATGATTTTTATCACATAGAACTAATTTCACTTACAAACAATTCAAACATTTCAGTTAAAACAAAATACAACTGCTGCCCTCTTTCCTACCATCCTCCTGCTTAATCACCCAAGTGAACAATGAAAGCCAAGGTAAATCCTGTTTAAAGAGAAGGTAATTGCAGCTAATGTCCCCTCCCCATTGCACCAGGCAAACACATTTAAATTTCCCTCTAATTATCCCTGCCAAACAACTATCTCCAAAGTTACAATATCACAGCCCAAGTAACAGATCTAATTCAAGGTAATAATTTTTAACACATAGACCTAATTTCACTTAGAAACTATTCAAATATTTCAGTTAGAAACAGAATATAACTGTTTCCTTTCTCCACCATACTGCTGGGTTAGCCATCCCAAGTAAACAATGAAAGCCAAGTAATCTCCTGTTTCAAAACATCGGTAATTAGCCACGTTCCTCTTCACCTAGCACCAGGCAAACACTTTAAATTTTCCTCTAATTATCCCTGCCAAAAAACTATCTCCAAAGTTACAATATCACAGCACAAGTAACAGTTCTAATTCAAGGTAATAATTTTTAACACATTGAACTAATTTCACTTACAAACTATTCAAATATTTCTGTTAAAACAGAATATAACTGCTGCACTCTTTCCTAACATCCTGCTGTTTAAGCTCCCAAGTGAACAATGAAAGCCACGGTAAGTCCTGTTTAAAGACAAGGTAATTGCAGCTAATTGTCCCTCCCCTAGCACCAGGCAAACATATTTAAATTCCCCTTTAATTATCCCTGCCAAACAACTATCTCCAAAGTTACAATATCACAGCCCAAGTAACAGTTCTAATTCAAGGTAATAATTTTAAGACATGGATCTAATTTCATTTACAAACTATTCAAATATTTCAGTTAAAACAGAATATAACTCAAGGTCTCTTCTACCATCCCAAGTTGTTTATGCTCCCAAGTGAACAATGAGCCAAGGTAATTCATGTTTAAAGGTAATTGCAGCCAATGTCCCCATCCCCTAACACCAGTCAAACACATTTAAATTTCCCTCTTATTATCCCTGCCAAACAACTATCTCCAAAGTTACAATATCACAACCCAAGTAACAGTTCTAATTCAAGGTAATAATTTTTAACACATGGAAAAAATTTCACTTAGAAACTATTCAAATATTTCAGTTAAAACAGAATATAACTGCAGCCCTCTTTCTTACTATCCTGCTGTTTAAGCCCCAAGTGAACAATGAAAGCCAAGGTAATTCCTGTTTAAAGACAAGGTAATTGCAGCCAAAGTCCCCTTCCCCTAGCACCAGGCAAACACATTTAATTTTCCCTCTCTCTATCCTTGTCAAACAACTATCTCCAAAGTTACAATATCACAGCCCAAGTAACAGTTCTAATTCAAGGTAATAATTTTTAAAAACATAAAACCAATTTCACTTACAAACTATTCAAATATTTCTGTTAAAACAGAATATAACTGCAGCCCTCTTTTCCTACCATCCTGCTGATTGAGCTCCTGGGCGAAATTCAATGAAAGCCAAGGTAATTCCTATGAAGACAGGTACTGTAGCCAATGTTCCCTCTCCCTAATGAGGCAAACACATTTAAATTTCCCTCTAATTATCCATGCCAAACAACTATCTCCAAAGTTACAATATCACAGCCCAAGTAACAGTTCTAATTCATGGAAATATTTTTTATCACATAGAACTAATTTCACTTACAAACTATTCAAATATTTCTGTTAAAACAGAATATAACTGCAGCCCTCTTTCCTACCATCCTGCTGTTTAAGCTCCTAGTGAACAATGAAAGCCAAGGTAATTCCTGTTTAAAGACAAGGTAATTGAAGCTAATGTCCCCTCTCCCTAGCACCTGGCAAACACATTTAAATTTCCCTCTAATTATCCATGCCAAACAACTATCTCCAAAGTTACAATATCACAGCCCAAGTAACAGTTCTAATTCATGGTAATAATTTTTAACACATAGAACTAATTTCACTTACAAATTATTCAAATATTTCAGTTAAAACAGAATATAACTTGCCGCCTATCTTCCTACCATCCTGCTGTTTAAGCTCCCAAGTGAACAATGAAAGCCAAGGTAATTCTGTTTAAATACAAGGTAATTGCAGCCACGTCCCCTCCCTATAGCACCAGGCAAATATCATTTAAATTTCTCTCAAATTATCCCTGCCAAAACAACTATCTCCAAAGTTACAATATCACAGCCCAATGCAGTTTCCTAATTCGCGTAATTATTTTAAGACATAGACCACTTTCACTTACAAACTATTCAAGCTATTTCAGTTTAAAAACAGAATATATAACTGAAGCTCTCTTTCTACCATCCTGCTGCTTAAGTTCCCAGTGAAAAATGAAAGCTAAGGTAATTCTTGTTTAAGACAAGGTAATTGCAGCTAATGTCCCTCCCCGTAGCACCAGGCAAACACATTTAAATTTCCCTCTAATTATCCCTGCCAAACAACTATCTCCAAAGTTACAATATCACAGCCCAAGTAACAGTTCTAATTCAAGGTAATAATTTTTAACACATAGACCTAATTTCACTTAGAAACTATTCAAATATTTCAGTTAAAACAGAATATAACTGCTTCCCTCTTTCCTACCATACTGCTGTTAAAGATCCCAAGTGAACAATGAAAGCCAAGGTAATTCCTGTTTAAAGACAAGGTAATTGCAGCCAATGTCCTAATCCTCAGCATTCAGGCAAACACATTTAAATTTCCCTCTTATTATCCCTGCCAAACAACTATCTCCAAAGTTAAAATATCACAGCCCAAGTAACAGTTCTAATTCAAGGTAATAATTTTTAACACATAGAATAATTTCACTTAGAAACTATTCAAATATTTCAGTTAAAACAGAATATAACTGCAGCCCTTTCCTACCATCCTGCTGTTTAAGCTCCCAAGTGAAACAATGAAAAGCTAGCATAATTCCTAGTTAAAGACAAGGTAATTGCAGCCACGTCCTCTTCCCCAGTACCCAGGCAAACACATTTAAATTTCCTCTAATTATTCTATGCCAAACAACTATCTCCCAAAGTTACACATGTTCAAGTAATGTCTCTAATTCAAGGTAATGAGTTTTAACATAGAACTATTTTCACTTACAACTATTCAAATATTTCAGTTAAACAGAATATAACTGCAACCCTCTTCCTACCATCCTGCTGTTTAAGCACCCTAGTGATCAAAGGAAGCCAAGGTAATTCTTGTTAAAAGACAAGGTTTTCAGCTGATGTCCTCCTCCTACTAGCACCAGGCAACCACTTTTAATTTTTCCCTCTAATTATCATGTAGCAAGAAGTATCTCCAAAGTTAATAATATCACAGGCCAAGTAACAGTTCTAATTCGTAATGGATTTTTATCACATAGAACTAATTTTCACTTACAAACAATTCAAACATTTCAGTTAAAACAAAATACAACTCTTCTCTTTCCTACCATCCTCTCCTGCTTAATCAACCAATGAACAATGAAAGCCAAGGTAAATCCTGTTTAAAGAGAAGGTAATTGCAGCTAATGTCCCCTTCCCATTGCACCAGGCAAACACATTTAAATATCCCTCTAATTATCCCTGCCAAACAACTATCTCCAAAGTTACAATATCACAGCCCAAGTAACAGATCTAATTCAAGGTAATAATTTTTAACACATAGACCTAATTTCACTTAGAAACTATTCAAATATTTCAGTTAGAACAGAATATAACTGCTTCCCTCTTTCCTACCATACTGCTGTTAAATATCCCAAGTGAACAATGAAAGCCAATGTAATTCCTGTTTAAAGACAAGGTAATTGAAGCCAATGTCCCCTTCACCTAGCACCAGGCAAACACTTTTAAATTTTCCTCTAATTATCCCTGCCAAAAAACTATCTCCAAAGTTACGATATCACAGCACAAGTAACAGTTCTAATTCAAGGTAATAATTTTTAACACATAGAACTAATTTCACTTACAAACTATTCAAATATTTCTGTTAAAACAGAATATAACTGCTGCACTCTTTCCTAACATCCTGCTGTTTAAGCTCCCAAGTGAACAATGAAAGCCACGGTAAGTCCTGTTTAAAGACAAGGTAATTGCAGCAATTGTCCCCTCCCCCTAGCACCAGGCAAACATATTTAAATTCCCCTTTAATTATCCCTGCCAAACAACTATCTCCAAAGTTACAATATCACAGCCCAAGTAACAGTTCTAATTCAAGGTAATAATTTTTAAGACATAGATCTAATTTCATTTACAAACTATTCAAATATTTCAGTTAAAACAGAATATAACTGCTGCCCTCTTTCTTACCATCCTGCTGTTTATGCTCCCAAGTGAACAATGAAAGCCAAGGTAATTCATGTTTAAAGACAAGGTAATTGCAGCCAATGTCCCCATCCCCTAACACCAGTCAAACACATTTAAATTTCCCTCTTATTATCCCTGCCAAACAACTATCTCCAAAGTTACAATATCACAACCCAAGTAACAGTTCTAATTCAAGGTAATAATTTTTAACACATGGAAAAAATTTCACTTAGAAACTATTCAAATATTTCAGTTAAAACAGAATATAACTGCAGCCCTCTTTCCTACTATCCTGCTGCTTAAGTTTCCCAAGAACAATGAAAGCCAAGGTAATTCCTGTTTAAAGACAAGGTAATTGCAGCCAAAGTCCCCTTCCCCTAGCACCAGGCAAACACATTTAATTTTCCCTCTCTCTATCCTTGCCAAACAACTATCTCCAAAGTTACAATATCACAGCCCAAGTAACAGTTCTAATTCAAGGTAATAATTTTTAAAAACATAAAACTAATTTCACTTACAAACTATTCAAATATTTCTGTTAAAACAGAATATAACTGCAGCCCTCTTTCCTACCATCCTGCTGATTGAGCTCCCAAGTGAACAATGAAAGCCAAGGTAATTCCTGTTTAAAGACAAGGGAATTGCAGCTAATGTTCCCTCCCCCTAGCACGAGGCAAACACATTTAAATTTCCCTCTAATTATCCATGCCAAACAATCAATTCCAAAGTTACAATATCACAGCCCAAGTAACAGTTCTAATTCATGGAAATAATTTTTATCACATAGAACTAATTTCACTTACAAACTATTCAAATATTTCTGTTAAAACAGAATATAACTGCAGCCCTCTTTCCTACCATCCTGCTGTTTAAGCTCCCAAGTGAACAATGAAAGCCAAGGTAATTCCTGTTTAAAGACAAGGTAATTGAAGCTAATGTCCCCTCCCCCTAGCACCTGGCAAACACATTTAAATTTCCCTGTAATTATCCATGCCAAACAACTATCTCCAAAGTTACAATATCACAGCCCAAGTAACAGTTCTAATTCATGGTAATAATTTTTAACACATAGAACTAATTTCACTTACAAATTGTTCAAATATTTCAGTTAAAACAGAATATAACTGCATCCATCTTTCCTACCATCCTGCTGTTTAAGCTCCCAAGTGAACAATGAAAGCCAAGGTAATTCCTGTTTAAATACAAGGTAATTGCAGCCAATGTCCCCTTCCCATAGCACCAGGCAAATACATTTAAATTTCTCTCAAATTATCCCTGCCAAACAACTATCTCCAAAGTTACAATATCACAGCCCAAGTAACAGTTCTAATTCGAGGTAATTATTTTTAAGACATAGAACTAATTTCACTTACAAACTATTCAAATATTTCAGTTAAAACAGAATATAACTGAAGCTCTCTTTTCTACCATCCTGCTGTTTAAGTTCCCCAGTGAAAAATGAAAGCCAAGGTAATTCCTGTTTTAAGACAAGGTAATTGCAGCTAATGTCCCCTTCCCCTAGCACCAGGCAAACACATTTAAATTTCCCTCTAATTATCCCTGCCAAACAACTATCTCCAAAGTTACAATATCACAGCCAAAGTAACAGTTCTAATTCAAGGTAATAATTTTTAACACATAGACCAAATTTCACTTAGAAACTATTCAAATATTTCAGTTAAAACAGAATATAACTGCTTCCCTCTTTCCTACCATACTGTTGTTAAAGATCCCAAGTGAACAGTGAAAGCCAAGGTAATTCATGCTTAAAGACAAGGTAATTGCAGCCAATGTCCCAATCCCCTAGCACCAGGCAAACACATTTAAATTTCCCTCTTATTATCCCTGCCAAACAACTATCTCCAAAGTTAAAATATCACAACCCAAGTAACAGTTATAATTCAAGGTAATAATTTTTAAAACATGGAAAAATTTCACTTAGAAACTATTCAAATATTTCAGTTAAAACAGAATATAACTGCAGCCCTTTTTCCTACCATCCTGCTGTTTAAGCTCCCAAGTGAACAATGAAAGCCAAGGTAATTCCTGTTTAAAGACAAGGTAATTGCAGCCAATGTCCCCTTCCCCTAGCACCAGGCAAACACATTTAAATTTCCCTCTAACTATCCCTCTCGCCAAACAACTAATCTCACAGTTGCAACATCAGTTGCAGCCCAAGTAACAGTTCTAATTCAAGGTAATAATTTTTAAAAACATAAAACTAATTTCACTTACAAACTATTCAAATATTTCTGTTAAAACAGAATATAACTGCAGCCCTCTTTCCTACCATCCTGCTGATTGAGCTCCCAAGTGATCAATGAAAGCCAAGGTAATT
Organism: Neoceratodus forsteri; assembly: GCA_016271365.2. NCBI lineage: Eukaryota > Metazoa > Chordata > Ceratodontiformes > Ceratodontidae > Neoceratodus > Neoceratodus forsteri. The sequence continues at coordinate 1,150,041,237 of CM057458.1, read as the reverse complement.
CCTGTTTAAAGACAAGGTAATTGCAGCTAATGTCCCCTCCCCCTAGCACCAGGCAAACACATTTAAATTTCCCTCTAATTATCCCTGTCAAACAACTATCTCCAAAGTTACAATATCACAGCCCAAGTAACAGTTCTAATTCAAGGTAATATTTTAACACATTGAACTAATTTCACTTACAAAATATTCAAATATTTCAGTTAAAACAGAATATAACTGCAGCCCTCTTTCCTACCATCCTGCTGTTTAAGCTCCCTAGTGATTAATGAAAGCCAAGGTAATTCCTGTTTAAAGACAAGGTAATTGAAGCCAATGTCCCCTTCACCTAGCACCAGGCAAACACTTTTAAATTTTCCTCTAATTATCCTTGCCAAAAAACTGTCTCCAAAGTTACAATATCACAACCCAAGTAACAGTTCTAATTCAAGGTAATAATTTTTAACACATAGAACTAATTTCTCTTACAAACTATTCAAATATTTCTGTTAAAACAGAATATAACTGCAGCCCTCTTTCCTACCATCCTGCTGTTTAAGCTCCCAAGTGAACTATGAAAGCAAAAGTAATTCCTGTTTAAAGACAATGTAATTGCAGCTAATGTCCCCTTCCCCTAGCACCAGGCAAACACATTTAAATTTCCCTCTCATTATCCCTGCAAAACAACAAACTCCAAAGTTACCATATCACAGCTCAAGTAACTGTTCTAATTCAAGGTAATAATTTTTAACACATAGAACTAATTTCACTTACAAACTATTCAAATATTTCTGTTAAAACAGAATATAACTGCAGCCCTCTTTCCTACCATCCTGCTGTTTAAGCTCCCAGGTGAACAAAGGAAGCCAAAGTAATTCCTGTTTAAAGACAAGGTAATTGAAGCTAATGTCCCCTCCCCTAGCACCAGGCAAACACATTTAAATTTCCCTCTAATTATCCCTGCCAAACAACTATCTCCAAAGGTACAATATCACATCCCAAGTAACAGTTATAATTCACGGTAATAATTTTTAACACATAGAACTAATTTCACGTTCAAACTATTCAAATATTTCACTTAAAACAGAATATATCTGCTGCCCTCTTTCCTGCCATCCTGCGGTTTAAGCTCCCAAGTGAACAATGAAAGCCAATGTAATTCCTGTTTTAAGACAAGGTAATTGCAGCTAATGTCCCCTCCCCCTAGCACCAGGTAAACACATTTAAATTTCCCTCTAATTATCCCTGCCAAACAACTATCTCCTAAGTTACAATATCACAGCCCAAGTAACAGTTCTAATTCAAGGTAATAATTTTTAACACTTAGAACTAATTTCACTTAGAAACCATTCAAATATTTCTGTTAAAACAGAATATAACTGCAGCCCTCTTTCCTACCATCCTGCTGTTTAAGCTCCCAAGTGAACAATGAAAGCCAAGGTAATTCCTTTTTAAAGACGATTTAATTGCAGCTAATGTCCCCTTCCCCTGGCACCAGGCAAACACATTTAAATTTCCCTCTAATTATCCCTGACAAACAACTATCTCCAAAGTTACAATATCACAGCCCAAGGAACAGTTCTAATTCAAGGTAATAATTTTTAACACTTAGAACTAATTTCACTTACAAACTATTCAAATATTTCTGTTAAAACAGAATATAACTGTAGCCCTCTTTCCTACCATCCTGCTGTTTAAGCTCCCAAGTGAACAATGAAAGCCAAGGTAATTCCTGTTTAATGACAAGGTAATTGCAGCTAATGTCCCCTTCCCCTGGCACCATGCAAACACATTTAAATTTCCCTCTAATTATCCCTGCCAAACAACTATCTCCAAATTTACAATATCACAGCCCAAGTAAGAGTTCTAATTCAATGTAATAATTTTTAACACATAGAACTAATTTCACTTAGAAAACTATTCAAATATTTCTGTTAAAACAAAATATAACTGCAGCCCTCTTTCCTACCATCCTGCTGTTTAAGCTCCCACATGAACAATGAAAGCCAAGGTAATTCCTGTTTAAAGACAAGGTAATTGCAGCCAATGTCCCTCCCCCTAGCACCAGGCAAACACATTTAAATTTCTTCTAATTATCCCTGCCAAACAACTATCTCCAAAGTTACAATATCACATCCCAAGTAACAGTTATAATTCACGTAATAATTTTTAACACATAGAACTAATTTCACTTTCAAACCATTCAAATATTTCAGTTAAAACAGAATATATCTGCTGCCCTCTTTCCTACCATCCTGCGGTTTAAGCTCCCAAGTGAACAATGAAAGCCAAGGTAATTTCTGTTTTAAGACAAGGTAATTGCAGCTAATGTCCCCTTCCCCTAGCACCAGGCAAACACATTTAAATTTTCCTCTAATCATCCCTGCCAAACAACTATCTCCAAAGTTACAATATCACAGCCCAAGTAACAGTTCTAATTCAAGGTATTAATTTTTAACACTTAGAACTAATTTCACTTGCAAACTATTCAAATATTTCTGTTAAAACAGAATATAACTGCAGCCCTCTTTCCTACCATCCTGCTGTTTAAGCTCCCAAGTGAACAATGAAAGCCACGGTAATTCCTGTTTAAAGACTATTTAATTGCAGCCACGTCCTCCCTGGCACCAGGCAAACACATTTAAATTTCCCTCTAATTATCCCTGCCAAACAACTATCTCCAAAGTTACAATATCACAGCCCAAGTAACAGTTCTAATTCAGGGTAATAATTTTTAACACTTAGAACTATTTTCACTATCAAACTATTCAAATATTTCTGTTAAAACAGAATATAACTGCAGCCCTCTTTCCTACAATCCTGCTGTTTAAGCTCCCAAGTGAACAATGAAAGCCAAGGTAATTCCAGTTTAATGACAAGGTAATTGCAGCTAATGTCCCCTTCCCGTGGCACCAGGCAAACACATTTAAATTTCCCTCTCATTATCCCTGCCAAACAACTATCTCCAAATTTACAATATCACAGCCCACGTAACAGTTCTAATTCAATGTAATAATTTTTAACACATAGAACTAATTTCTCTTGAAAACTATTCAAATATTTCTGTTAAAACAAAATATAACTGCAGCCCTCTTTCTTACCATCCTGCTGTTTAACCTCCCAAGTGAACAATGAAAGCCAAGGTAATTCTTGTTTAAAGACAAGGTAATTGCAGCCAATGTCCCCTCCCCTAGCACCAGGCAAACACATTTAAATTTCCCTCTAACTATCCCTGCCAAACAACTATCTCCAGAGTTACAATATCGCAGCCCAAGTAACAGTTCTAATTCACGGCAATAATTTTTAACACATAGAACTAATTTCACTTACAAACTATTCAAATATTTCAGTTTAAACAGAATATAACTGCTGCCCTCTTTCCTTCCATCCTGCTGTTTATGCTCCCAAGTGAACAATGAAAGCCAAGGTAATTCCTGTTTAAAGACAAGGTAATTGCAGCTAATGTCCCTCCCCCAGCACCAGGCAAACACATTTAATATTCCCTCTAATTATCCCTGCCAAACAGCTATCTCCAGAGTTACAGTATCACAGCCCAAGTAACAGTTCTAATTCACTGCAATATTTTTTAACACATAGAACTAATTTCACTTACAAACTATTCAAATATATCAGTTAAAACAGAATATAACTGCATCCCTCTTTCCTACCATCCTGCTGTTTAAGCTCCCAAGTGAACAATCATGCTTCGGTTATTGCAGTTAGCATCATTTATAGTCATTTCAGTCAGAAGCGGTAATGGGCATTTCCCTAAAAAAAAACCTTTAACATGGTTCCAGAAACCCCTAGAATCGCCACAGGATTTTTGAAGAAGCATACCACAGTATGCAGGTTTTGCCGCTCGGATGTCTTTCTTACATGTTTTTCTCATGGATAAGTACTTAGACCAGTCAAAAGGTTGTTTAGACTTTTTGGCAGCAACCCATGCTTTATCTCTACTCCTCATTGCTGAAAGGAGATTCTAATGCAACCATCATCCCAAGTTCTGGACCAATACAACACACAGTATCCGCACAATGCCACAGGTAAACAACAAGCACAAAAACTGTATGTCCGAACAAAACACAACTTGGTAAATCAAGAGATCTATCACACTAGACCATGCATTCCAACTTTTTTGTTAATCTGTTGAACGGTTGCGGCATATACCACCATGTTAGTCTGTGGGAAAAAATGCCAACTTTGTAGTACAGTAACTTTGCAGCTATGCAATAATTTTTTACCCAAACCACCAAAAGCTGCCTCTGTGAGATATTGGCTGCTTTCCCTCTAAATTGCAGTTCAAAAGACCAAACCGTTCTTTTGCAGCAGAGTGGCAAAGAACTACTGTCATTTTGGCCTTAGTCTGAAAAAGTAGTGACATGATTTGTGGAAACTTTCGCAAAAATTTGCAAAAATGTTGCAAGTGCAACACTACTTTGTGATAATTACTTTTCCAGAAATTTGAAAAACATATTTCTGGGTTGTTTAATCCCAAAATAAAGACATGCCTAGCATCCTCAGGGCTCGACTAGGAAAACACAAAATGAATTGTGTCCCTAGATGGTCCCAATTTTAAATGGCAAGCATTTTTCTGATCACCAACTGAAAACAAAAGGGCGGCTTTGCAACATTACTAGGGCCATTTGTGACACTAAAAAGTGCATTTGCGACACTGTCAAACTTTTTGTTAGCTTTTCCCGTTGACTTATAATGGGAATTTGTTTTTTGAATAACTTTTGAACTGTTAAATATTTTTTCATAAAATCTTCAAAAGGCACATTGGGGACCCTGCCCACATGTTCTATGAAGTTTTTGGACCAGTTGTGCAAACTGTGTGATCTGTAGGCTAGAGCAAAGAATTTACAAAAAAAAAAGTAATTGCACTTTTGGTTGTTGCTTAATAACTCCACAGTTGTATATTTGACCAGTAGAAAAGTTGGTACATCCCAAGATCTACCAGGCTCAATCAAGCATACAAAATTTCAGGCAATTCCATTGAACAGTGGCAACGTTATTAAGGTGCAAAATTTCACCCTTTTAACCTTAAAAGTGCTATCAACCTCAAGTATGGTAGGACAAATTATAATATATATATATATATATATATATATATATATATATATATATATATATATATATATATATATATATATATATATATATATATATATATATATATATATACTGTATATATATATATATATATATATATATATATATATAGCTATATATAGATATATAATTTAAAAAAAAAAATATTATGTGTTGCCTAAACACTTGGTGTGTAGGGTAAATAATAATAATACAGATTCTTGTGTCTCAGAGTCTGCCAAGAAACATTCGTAAACAAGCAAGGAGTACTAATAAAGTTTATTATACTACTTACGCCAAGCATGTGACAGAGAAATTTACAAGGAGATGGGTTTCTCACTACTCTCCTGAAGAATGTACATAATCCAGAATTGTAGATCTTAGGTTCTCTAAGATCTCTGTTTCTCTCTCACATCTAGTTCTCTGCCTTTAAGAGAAGTTACAGTGGGTTGCAGACAGCTAAATACTACAGATAACAGCATAGCAACAGAGATTACCTCATAGTTACAGATATGAGAAACAATATATATTGGTCCTAAGTCATTCTCTATTAGATGATGACTTAGGAGAGAATAATAATGAGTATCATATGAGGCAGAATATGCTTCCATTTACATTATAGCTTGGACAAAAGAAATGCTGACTGGTTTAAACTACATGTGGCATTTCTTGCTTTTTGTATAAGATAAGACATAACAAAGGCTTTCACTCTGTGTCAGCTTGCTTAGACAAAGAGAACTGCTGACAGGGCTCTATTACACATGGCATATCTGCCTGAGTGTAAAACACACACTACATATAATTATATGAGAATGTAAGTATACAATAATTTAGATAAATGTATTATAGTGAGGAATAATGAATGATAAATATGAATATTATATAGCATATATTAGCATCAAAGCTCATTCCTAGCACTCATGCTAATATGATGGGTGCCTAAATGTACAATGTCAGTGCAAAATAGCAGTATTACAGTACAATAGACCAGGAATACAGTGTGAGGTGTATGTGGGACAATAGGGGGCATAACCCAAGCATAACAAGTGCATCAGCTAGGGTTGATATTACAGCAACAAAAGTCAGGAAATTTAGTGTTAGGGTTACCAACCCTACCACCCCCACCCTCTCCTCATACCAACAGGCGTTGGGGTGTGTCTTGGGTTGTTGCCTTACTCTCACCCCATTCCATGTGCAAGGAAGTTCAGATGTTACAGTATAGTATAATGGGTGAGAATTATGTCCGACAACCCCAAGGCACACCCCATCACCTGTTGGTATGTGGAGAATGGGGAGGGTGGTGATGTGGTAGGGTTGGAAACCCAACACTAATTCTGACTTTTGTTGCTGTAATATCAACCTAACCAATGCAGTAACAGAGTTTTTGTAATGAATTTCCTACTTTTGGGATAGTATAATAGTATCCTTATTTTACTTTAGAGCAAAGGGTCCTTTGTGCCTGTACTCCAATCCTCCATAGAGACGCATATGTATGTAGGTATGGAAGTGCAGGGCCTTCCATGTGGTGAAAACAGTGATCAAATGGTTAGCATAGCCATCTTATTACCATACCTCATGTACCTCAGTACAGATAAATTGTGAAATGGAAGGCAAAATGTAATTATGCACAAATGCAACACCGTTCTGTGCCACCGGTGCAAAAACACATTTACTTATTTTATTTATTTAGTTTTTGTTTACTGGGTAAGTGCCATTAGCCAAGACATGACTATTTTCAGGTGCAATCCGGGAGAATTTACAATAAGCAGGGTGAACAATGGAAAACAATTGATTTGGAGTAGAGATCGATCACAGACAGAGCTAAACAAGGTTATACAAATACACGATAGGTAAAAATCAATGTTAAAGCATGGTTTTATAATCTTAATTAGCAAGCAGGGGAGCAATGAAAACAATGGATTAGGTGTAGAGACATAGTGCAAACAGGCTAAACAAGGTTTTACAGATACATGATAGGTAAGAAATAAGCGTTAACACAAGGTTTTATAATCACTTAATTAGTGAAAATAATAGTTCAGTAGTTTACAATACATTGGGAGAGACAGTGAGAAAAAGTAAATTCAGGCAGGATATGAAAAATGGCAGCTGTACTGTTCATGAGGTGGTGTGGAAAAATGGCTATGTTGAAAATGTGGTGGCAAAACATTAAAAAGTACTAACGTTTTGCGTGTGCATAGAATACATTCAAAGGGAGCATGTAGCTCAGGCACTTTTAGGATTTTTTTCACCAAATTTTCAACATGACCTTTTTGGGACCCCACCTCATGAACACTGGCACTGTCATTTCATTAATCAGTCTTGAAAAGGTGATTTCACATGGCAAATGTACCATTTTGTGCCACAGGTAAGAAAACACGTTTTGGGCAGGATGTGAAAATGACAGCTGTACTGTTCATGAAGTGTTAGAAATGGCAATGTTGAAAATTTGGAGTGAAAATATACAAAATTGCTGATGTTACCAGAGTGTGTAGAACAATTTTAACAACCATGCACAACTCATGCATTTTTTGGAGTTTTTGCACCAAACTTTCAGCATGGGCTTTTTGGGACCCCACCTCATGAATACTGGCACTGTCATTTCATTACTCAGTCCCAAAAGGTAATTCAGCACAATGACTGTGAAATTGCCTTTCTGGACTGAGTAATGAAATGTCTGTGCCACTGTTCATGGGAGGGGTCCTAAAATGTCCATGTTGAAAATTTGGTGAAAAATAACAAAAAATGGCTGCGATAGCAAACATAAGTTCAAAACACCATTGACAGCCAGTAAACAACACTCACCTTGATTATTCAGTTCACAGTTCAGCTTTGAAGAGTGCAGACATGTCCTGGTGCACAAAAGATGACAGAAAAAGATCTCTGGTGATAAGTATAGGGCAAGGGGGTGTGTGGGTTGGTGGGTTTCTCAGTGGGATGGTCAAGATGGGGAGGGGGGATGTGGAGATGACGAGGGACCATTTTCTTTTTTTTTTTGGATCTTCTATTATTGCACCGTCCCACGAGGAACTCTCTCAGTCATCCACCATTGCCCCCAGCTCTACCTCCTTGCCTGAAACACCTCTCTCTTGGCACCATCCGGAGATCCTCCAGCTCTGAGCCCCCTCAGGTAGAGCCTTTCTATCTGCCCAGAATGCTCTGTCTAGAATTTGGCAGGCCGGGCTATGCTTGGCCCAGGAGAGGAGGATGTCTGGCAGTTGGAGTGTGGCTGCAGGTGGTGGTGTAGTCATCTATCCCCATGGATGGTGATTTTTTACATGACTGTTTCTTTCTGAGGGTGTGGCATGCAATGGCATCTGCACGTGGCTTTCCCTGCTAACGTCTGCCACACTCCCCACCCTTATGATCTGGCTGATGATCCTGTAGTGCCCCTGATTTCCATCAGGGATTGTTAGGACACCAAGCAGCCCCAGGATCCCTCCAAGGGAGAGGAGAGCAGTCCTCCAGATGCTTAATCCTCTCCCTCCCCTGCTGTCCCCGCTCCCCAAGTCAGTCACCAAACCTGGGTCACCAGCATGGTGCAAGGTGTGGCATCCAGCGCCTCAACCCTCAGTGCCACCAGGCCAGCTCCATTTTCTTTTTACAGAAAAACACATTGGGGACTGCTTTCTTGTTTCAGGTACATAAACATTTTGGAACACTGGGGTGTGCTCTCCATCCTGACATTACTGGTGGTGTTGGGGTATGACATAACTGGGACACTGGGAGTGGTCTCCTAGTATCCCACCTTGGGAGGCTACTGTGGACATGGGGACTGGGTACCTGATGTTGGCAATGTGGGAAACAATTGTATTCTATTTGGGGACACTGGCATCTAGTGCCGACATGTGGATTGTGCACCTGATGTCGACAGAAACATGTTTTATTTAAAAAAAATACATAAATAAATAACTAAAACCTGATTTTTGGCTCATGAAGTAGGATCCCAGTTCATATCTTGTCATATGAACTAGGATCTGACTTCATATGATGCCATACGAACAAAGAATTTAAATGTTAAATAAAGCACACATTAATCACATTTTTAGAGCCGTAAAGTGCAGAATGCACCTAAGGGGACCCAATAAGCAAGCTACATGTTTTGACTCCTCCCTAGACTATCATTCGTGAGGTTCCCAAATTTGAATTTTTCAGGCAAAACTGTAAACAAGATGGCAGCCATGCGAAGAAGGAATTTTCCCATATGAAGCAGGTTTCCTTCTTCATTTCATACAGCTATATTATAGTGTTTACTGAGCATGCTCAAAAAAAAATTTTTTCTCATTTTTAATTTGCAATAACTTAAAAACTGCTTATTTTTTTCCACCAGACTAATAAAAGGCACATTTGTGTGGCAGTACCTTTCTGCTCTGAAAATGTCAGACACATCTGGGCTGCAGACAAGTTCAAAGAAAATCCCAGCAAAGTCAATGAAGCGAAAATACGTTTTCTTCACCTCTCAGTAATTTAGAGTCCACATCTGACCAGAATGTACCTTGCCACATCAGGAAATCTACCCCATAGGACAGAACATACCAAAGTTTGTGCAAATCCATTGAACAGTTGCAAAGTTATTTAATTGCAACATTTTGAGTTTAACATTGAAGTGCCTACTCAACTCTAACATTAATTAATGTTTTCTGCCTCCTTATGGCAACTTCCAGTTTACTTATTTGTTGTGCATTTTTGTCTTCTGGTCTTCAATAATGTTTATTCAAATTAAAAATATGAGGTGGGGTAAAAACAATATATGCTGAAAATGTGAATCAAAAATGTTAAGAAATTACAAAATTATGAGCAAATGTTAAAACACATTAAAACAACTTAACCAATATTACCTTGTTTCCAGTCAGTTTGCTGTCAACCTCTGAGATGCAGGATGTTCAAGAAGAAGCAGTGGACCACAAGGTGGAGATGTGGGTTGGTTGCTGCTGAGAGGGGTTGAGTTGGGTGGGGTCAGGGGAGAGCAGAAAACATCTATGGACTTTCTTTTTTGAACATTCTCCATAACCCCAAGGCAGGCAGTGGGGTCAGGAGAGGAAATGAGCCAATGATTGTAGGTGAGACCACATTCCTTCCTCGACCCCAGGACAAGCAGTGGCATTGGGAAAGGAAATTAACCACCAAATGTTGCAAAAACCAAACTCCCTCCCTGGCCCCAGGGCAGACAGTGGGTTCAGGAGAAGAAACGATCTGCCTGATGTGGCAGAGACCACATTCCCTTCCCAAACCCAGGGTAGGCAGTGTGTGATTGGAGGAGGGGGAAATAGTAGATCTGGGGATAGAGAAGAAGAGAAATACAGACATACATTGGTATTATGATACTTGGAAACAATGAACCATTTAATGGTCTCAGAATACAGAGGATTGATTTCCAAATTTATGGGTCTTGATAGAAAAGGGAAGATCTCCCAACACTTGATCTTTTTGAGGGTAGAACATTTTGCACCCCCACAGCTGATCTCAGCCTTCTTTAATTTGTCACAGCTGTCAGCTATCCTTTATATGTTGTAGCTAAGGACCTATCTTTATGACATTGATAGAGTAAGTTGATGGTATATAATTGCCTCCTTTTTATGGCTGTGGGTGGAGCCTGTAGTAGTTTTAGGATCGTTCTGAAAGCAAGCAACCGTGGCACGCTTCCATTAGACTTTTGGAAGTAGCCTTCCAACCATCTGAATGAGCCTTCAACAGTCCGCCATGGTCACTCACTTCAGAGCTACAGCAGCACTATTTCAGTCGCTACTTCTGCATTCCAGACCAGAAATGTGCTGTCATCTTGGGAATGGCAGCATGACATTCAACACAACTGCTGCACATGCACGAGTGCCACACATGCACAGTTCCATCATCTGCACTCCTTCCTCAGCCTTTCTTCAAACTTGTCAGAGCTGTAACAGCTCTAGCTAGATCTGTTTGTGTGGCCTTAACCATCTCAGCTCCTAGTACACATGGCAATGATTAGTCTTTTGAGGTGGTAGGGGCATCAAATATGAAGCAGGTAAAGATGTTGTAAATCATGTGCATCCCTCCCCAATGTGTCCAGGAACAGGAGAGCTCCATAGTCAAATACAGGGATAATTCTTGTATTTACAACATGTTTACAGGACAGACATTTTTAACCTTACTGTATAAAGGATCCCTAATTTTTGGGCAACATTTGATACTGTCTTGTCTTTACAAATGGCCATTTTACAATTGTCACTAAGTCATACCACTAAGTCTTTGAATGGGTAAACCTGTTGCAAGGACAATTTGTCCTTGGTTAATATTATTATTGTTTCCACAGCACATTTTGGTTTAAGAGTTCCTCTAAATAATCACGTTTGAGATTTTTGTTTTTGCATTTAGTAAAAGTTTGTTCTTATGGAAAAAAGGACTATACATGGACAAATGCATTTTGTAGACCACTTCATTTTACTTTACAGTTTTACCAGAGGTATAGGTGACAGTGTCATTTGCATAAAGGTGAAATTAAATATTAGGATTTTAGAATGATAAGTCATTTATATAGGCACCGAAGAGCAAGGGGTTCAATATTGACCCTTGTGGAACACCTGACACAATCTCTGCAAAGCCAGAAACAACAGTTCCTAGGGTAACAGTTTGTTGCCACCCCTAAGATATTCTCCAAACTTTTTAGGGAGATTAATGTCAGACCCAGGTTTTCTAGTTCTGACAGGTGAGTGTTGTGGCCCAATGTTTCAAACACTTTAGAAATATCTATTAAAATAGCTCCAACAGACACTCTACTTTCCAGTTCCTCCTGGATGTTACCCACCACCATGGTCAAAGCTGCAGCAGTACTGTCTTAAGGGTAAGATCCTGACTGATGCTTATTTAGAATGTTTTTGTTTTCTAGGAACAGTTTCAGCTGAGTACAATACTTACAATCCTCTGGAACATTTTGGACACAATCGGGAACCATGGAACTGGGGCAAAGAGTTCCCAGAGGCAAGGCAAAGACTGAAGACAGCAGCCAATGGAGAAGCAATTACAGGAGCAACATATTTAAATAGAAAAGAAGAATAGTGTCTTGCCCAACTGCTTTAGAAGCATCTACCCTATTTGAATCTTCCTGTACATACTGTACTCTAATTTTAGTGAATTCAAAGGTGCCTTGAAAGTCAGCAGATTGAGAACTGCTGAAAGAATCCAGGTCTATAGACCCAGAATCTGTGATCATGGCTTCTTTGTCCATTGTTAACAAGGAATGTATTACAATCTTCAGCTGACCTTGAGCTCAGGAGGAATTAGTGTCCTTAAACTGCAAACTGACTGTAAAAATCTGAATTTGTCAGGTTCCTTAATTTTTTCATAACTTTCCCAAACTCACTTGGTTAGTGTTTATTAGTATTACTAAAGGTCAATCATTATACTGTTATTATCCCAATTAATCTGACCATTAGAATCTTTGCAATCCTCCACACTTTGTCACTTTTCTTTTTACATTTGTTTTGTTTTGTTTTGAATGGCACTGGGGCCATTGCTAGCTCGTAATTGCTTGTTCCTTGTTGGGGCATACTTATTACAAATAGACATGAATTTCTGGTAAAAAGTATGTCCAGGCATCACTAGCTGTTGAAATAAGTTTCAGTCTCATCTAGTCTATGGAGTCTTAAAGACCACCATTCTCCCTTCTGAGGTCAAGAAATCTGGGTACTCCACCTTCAGATGGGATAGGATAAGTAGTATGGGAAGGGTGATTTGCTCCCAATACTGTTGCTTAGTACTCCAATTTTATAGATCCTAAGTTGCTCAGAGGCAAACAAGCTTAAAGCACTCTATTATAAAACTGGACAGTTTGGCTCTGCAGCCCCATCTTGGGAACACAATTATGATGTTCTCCACTTGCTAAATTGGCCCTCCTTTGAAGGGAGATTCAGTTATCCTCTCCTTTGTCTAGCATTCAAACTTGTCAAAGGTGCTACCCACCCAGCCTTGGTGATGTGTTAGGACTTAAACATCTGAAAGAATGCTCCAGTCCTCCAACAGCACCTTACTTGAGATACCGCAATCAAGATCCAGTGCAGGGAAAAGATTCCTTGCTTCTACTGCTCCCTCCCTATGGAATGTCCTCTGTGCTACCCTCCAAGCCTGCTCCTTACTGTATAGCTTCAAGAAAGAGCTCAAAACTTTTATCTTAGAGCATAGCTTGTGCACTTGTAATCACTGACTCCAAACAACCCTGTCTGCATTACTGTCCCCCTGCATTTTAACTTAAGTCTTGTTTTCATGTTTTCTGTTTGTTATAAATGACCATTCTTTGCTGACTCTGTAACCCAGTGATTATGTCTATGTTATCGTCATGTTTTTTATTCTTATTGACTTCCTGTTTCCATGTAATAAATTATTCTAGGTCACCCCTGAAAAACGGACTTTGAGTCTCTGTGAGCCTACCTGGTTATCACAAGTCAATCAATCAATCAATCCAACAAAAGGATATATAATCAAAATTTTGGTATACTGAGGTAATACTGGTTTATAGAATGAACACACTGATCTCTGTCTCGACACAGAAAATAGGTTAGTGGTCATTAAAGGAGTCTGGGAGTACTCCACTATATTTATAATTAGCCAGTGTATTTGTAATTATTAAATCAATCATAGTAAATAAGTCAACTTGTAGTGATTTATTCATTGATAAGTTCGGTCAAACCCAGATTTACCTAACTTTCTGTTAAGCTACATATGAAAAGTCTCAATTGACTTCCAATTAACATTAAAGTCTCCCAAAATTAGTAGTAAGTGACTGGACCTATACTTAAACAAAACATCCTGTATTTATCAAAGACATTCATTCTGGCCTTGGGAGGATGATGAAGTACCACTAGTAGTATTGATTTGTGCATGGGGCAACCTAATGTCAAAGCCAATGGTTTCTAGGCACTCACTCCCATTTGGAAATGTAATTTCTGAGGCTACTAAGCCATTTTTACATAAATTATTTAACCCCCACTTTTTGTTGTGATCCCTGCATGACATATGATAACCTTCTTTTCTTATAGTAGTCAGATGGCTTTGAATTTAACTATTAGTCTGATATTTTTTTACTGAAGCTTGTTAACAGGTGTGACCTGGGAGCACAAGGAAGTTAAGTGACTTGCTCAGGGTCACACAGTATGCAAGTGAGGGCTGTGGGATTTAAACCCAGGGTTTGAGGTTTGCAGCTCAGAGTCTTAAACCCTGTGCTATACTGCCTTCTATTAAATGGTCTAATTGGTATTTTAATTTCCTTTACCATACTTGATCCAGTTTTGACATAGACTTTATTATGAAAATGAGCTATAATTAGTTACCAGCGCAATACATCCGTAGTTAAGCGGACCGGGATTTTAGTGGCTGTCCCACATAGAAGGAAGGAAATACACAAAGCCATCCCACAAACTCCAGGTGTGTTACTGTTGAGTTTCTGAAGCAGTGAACAGCTATATATACAATGTTGTTTCCCTAGTTTACCTGATTTGAACCCCTACTGATATCTCTGAAAAAGCAAGACCTCAAAGCTGCTAACTTCCTAAAATTACACTTGCAACATCTGTTGTTATGTTATGGTTTATGGTCAACCTCTGCAGTCCCAGAATTAATGAATTTGAATATGAATGTGTTCCTAAATTAGAAGTCAGCCATTTCAACCCCATAAACTCACAGTGTGTTTTTTCTCTTGATATAACTGCTAATTCAATCATAAACCAACATGCTAACAATAACCCAGCCCAGAACCAGTCCTTGTTTGGCATGGCGTAAATTATTAAATGCATTGCACTGGATCAAGAATAAATTCACCTAGCAAGTACAAACTATTCTAAAAGCACCTAGAACACAAAACAAACAATAAAATTGCAAAGAAAAATGATTAAAAAGCAAGTAAACACAGTAGAATACAATAAAAAAACTAAATAGCTTCACCTCAGGTCAGCCTAAGTGACTTCCACCACTCCTGTGGGAGCCAAGCATCTGCATAGCTGCTTCAGAAGCTCTGCCTTTAACATCCACTGGTAGTCACACCCCTTGATGTCATTCATGCACCCGCTGGTCCTGGTAGTGCCCCTAGCTTACCACACTCTTAGCAGTGGGAGGACACATTTGCCAATAGGGATAGGACACTGGAGCAAGCAGGCAGTTTGTGGCTTGAGAGGGCTGATGTAAGAGCTCCAAACAGGACACTCTCTTTTCTCTTGCAGCTGTGAGTGGTGCTGAGCAGTAGATGATTTTAACAACCTTGGGTAGCATCACTCCTTAATGTCACTCACTCACTCACTCACTCACTCACTCACTCACAAACCTGCCTCTCCTGTTAGCACCCGCTACATTACCGGACTCTCAGCAAGGAATTGACCTGGCTGGCAATACAGAGCAGCAGTTTGTGACTTGAGGGAGCTGATGCAAAAGCTTGGGTGCATAGGGAGGGCCTTCCTATGAAAGAAGTGACAAAGTTCCAAATAGCATAATTACTGCGCTCACACACGGAGGAGTTCGCTAGCAAGGTAAATCACCTAATACTATTAAAGTCTCTCCAAACAGTAGCACCCTTCCAAAGAACAAACAGCCAGCATTTATCAACCATTGTTGAATTTATTGTCATCTCTTGTGGGAGCGCTACTGTTTGGAGAGACTTTGAAAGACGGATCCTGCCATTTTATGGGTCATTGAGAGATATATCTAGAGCACTATCCACAATTAAGCTAAACAGTTCAGGAACACTTTCCTTAAAAGGATATGGGTCATTTAGAATTGGTTTGGAGAAGGGCAACTAAACTGATGCTCAAGTAGCAAGGCAATAGCTTTGAGAACTAAATGGCAGTAAACATGTACATCCTGAAGGCCAGCATGGAAAGGGTGGTTATGCTTGAAACATGCAATTACTGACCTGTAACTGTTCAGATAGTGTGAAAAGCCTACCAAAAGAGGACACAATTATAAGCTGGCAGGGGTTGTGAAGGGATTCAGGCAGGATGTTAGGAAGCACTTCTCTATGAAGAGGGTGGGAGACAAATGAAGCCATCTGATCAGGGAGGTGAGTAACTCTGAGAACATTACAGATGTCAGAAGAGGGTGGGATAGACACATTGGTATGGTGAAAATGGCTGGGGGGGTTGGGGTGATAAGGAGAGGTTCACATTCAATTAATAAGGCTACCAGCAGGCAGCACTGAATACAACCTATCAGTGCTAGACTGGTGGCAATAAGGTAGGTACCAGGCAGGTCAATGCACCAGAATTTGTTTTCTGTCTATGTTTATAACTTTCCAGAGGTGGATGTGCTCCACAACCAACAAATGTTTGAAAGTCACTGATTTACGTCATATGATATAAAATTGCTTGACATGGTATTGACCACAAGTAAAAAAATAATAGTTTGAAAACTTGATCTAACATGGAGTCATCCATGTTGGTGGCTTAGTAGGCTGAATACTTACCTCTAGGGCTGGAAGGTCAGTGGAGAGTTCTTGTCCCATACAAGGCTCTTCAGTTAAATCCCAGTGCTGACTCTGTAGTGCGGCACTAAGTTGTACTGCATTTGTGGTTCCATATTTTGGGTGAGGCATTAAAACATGATTCCTTTTGTCCACTTCTAATGGCTATCAAGCTGAGCTTCAAAGATCTAATGAAACTTATTAAGGTTAAACTTTTAAGGTTTATGGGATTAGAGCTATAAGGTTATCAAATTTTGGTGGGATACATATATTTATTCCTATTTTTCTTTTAACTACTGCGTGCTAGAACATTGATCTTATCCCAAAGTGGAACATTCTACCCCTCTATAAGAACTGTTGGGAGGCATGGGTAAGATCTTAAAAATGGATTAAATAGCAGACTCAAAACTGACCATTGGAGAGTTAGTTTGAGAAGGACTGGAGACTTTGTTGTAACATTTATCATACGATCTTATAAGAAGTTACTGTCGGTCCTCTATGAACTACAGCCATTTAGCCATACAGCTATTCAAGTTTGGTCAAGTAAAGGAAAGTAAAGCAAGGTCAACTGAAAAAGGAAAAAGGAATTCCTGATTGTGCTTTTGTGGCTATTTTCTCTAATATTAACTGGACGCACTATGTGGACAAAACTGACAAAGACATTTAATTTGTGCTCTTTTCTGTATTGTTTGTGTTTTATTAGTTTTACTACAGTCTTACTGGTTTTTATCTGGGTCTGTAATATCTGCATGCACCTGTGAGTGCATTTCTGTGTACTGAAAATGGTGAATATTAGACAACAATGATTACAAAATCCTGAATTATATCCCCTGTAAGTGCAAACTTGGAAAAAAATTGGATAGGAGACAATCAAAAATTACTGATCATTGGCCACTTATGAACACTGGTTCCATAGGCAGGGCCTCAACCCCTTAATTGGCTACCCTGATGCCGGTAAGAACACAGCCATCATCTGGTTGCATTAAGGAGCAAGTGGAGCAGAAACAGGCAGACAGGAAAATAATACAAATTTAAAGTAGTAGTCAGTTGTAACATTTTATTTCTGAAGTATTTTTTTGTTCCCTTTGGTTCATCAGAAAGTCTTCTATGTGATAATATTTTGCTGGATGTGTGGAACAGCTCTTAGTATGGCAGCTGACATATCTAACTCTATTGCCTCACACTGCATCATCAGCATTATGATCTCACTGACTGTAACATCACAGGTGAATGACCTGGCAGTCTCTCACTTGTTGTTCCTAAGTAGCAATGATGTCATAGTCAGCAACTTCACAATACTGATGATGTAGTTTAGGGCAGTAGATCAAGATATGTCAGCTGCCAGGTTAAGAGCTGTTCTACACATCACACCTACTAACATCCCATAAACAGTCTTCTAATTAAACAAAGTGAAAAGAAAAAGTACCTCAGATATAAAATGTAATGGTTGGGTGCTTTTAAAATCTAATATTAGTTTTAGGCAGTACACTAGCTCTTTAATACACCACTAGAAAAAAATGAAAACTTACCTATTAGGGATCATCCTATATCTAATACCTGAAATGTGTAAGTGTGCATTTATACATCGGATAATGATTTTGAAAGTACCTGTTATGATGAAAACTCAGACTTAAAAGAGCCTTTGTACGAATTTAGTTTTACAGGGGAAAAATTTGTTTTTTCTAGCCTGGATCCCATGGATACAGAAAGCATCCCAAGACTTTTGGGCAAGTCAGATTGTACACCAAAAAAATAAATATAATGGTGGGGGTTTCAAAAGATTTACAAATGACCATTACTGAGCTAAAACAATGTGAATTTCAATTAAAAATAAATCATATTATTGTAGGAAGTGCCAGCAACAGATGGAGTCTAATAACAATAGAGAACAGTGGTGGCCAGAAGTTTATGGATATTGGCCCACCTGTTTAAGTGAAGACTTACTGTAATTCAAACTATGGCTAAACAACATTCTGCTAATTTGATTCTTCTGGAACAGCTTGTATAACATAAGGACATCATAGAATCCCTTAAAGTAGACACAGCAATTAACAGGGAAACATTGATCAAGGTCTGGCTAGATTTCCAGTTCAATAACAACATAGTGAATCCATTATATGGAGCCCAGATGAACAGGCTGATGAGAAAAAGATCAGACCTGAATTTAGTTTAGTGCTTATCCCTGACAGTCCCCCTAGAAAACAGTAGCTGTATAAGAAATGAAATAAAAAGAAAAAAAAAACAAAAAAAAAAACTAATAACAAAAATTAGAAATCAGAAACAAAAATAGTAAGTCAAAAGTAGGTCAAGGCCAAGAGAAGGGACAACTGAATGTAACACCAGAAAGGCCAAATCCTCCAGGAATTAATATGGATGAAATCAGTTACTACCCCCAATTATCTATGGGAGGAAAACTGGAGGCTGAATTGATAGGTGATATTAATGTGAAATCAGGACAATATTCTGTGGTTACAAACTGAAACACATTAAAAGGAGAAATCAATGAGTTAACCCAGGAACCCATAAAAGCTTATCAAACTAATGAACAAGGAAGCAACATTTCTAGTAGCAACAAGTTTGATGCAATTGTAGGTGAAAAATAATTGGTCCAATAAATGGCCAAGGAAAATAAAGAATCAGCTAATAAGCTGAATAGATTGGATAATAAAACACACACACACACACACACACACAAAAAATACACTAGTCACTTAAATACTGAGCCAGATTTACATATTCTGAATAATGACTCACTCCCACTTGTTAGATTTATGGGTCCTGTTAACTGGTAATTTGCTGAGAAAGGAAACTGCCCCAGCCACTAAAAAGAGATGCTAAAAAACCATGACATATAGATTGAATTAGAGGATATAGTAGATCAGAAAGTCATTCTGATAAAATATGCTACTACTGATGTCAATTTTGCTTCTGCAAAAACTGCCAACTTTATATGGTTAAATTCTTATACAATGGTGAGCAGAGGCAATTCTGTGACATTCCCCAATAGACAGCTTTTTAACATAGCCACATTACAGTAGTATAAAGAAAAAAAAGAGACCTGTTTAAGCCTTTTTTCATGGGGGTTTTAACAAAGGAAACTAATTATAAGGGGTCATCTGTAACTTTCTGAGGCACTTCCTACAAATACAACTAGGTAAGGAAGGAGTTATCTCAAAAAAAGAGTAGGGAATGGGAGCCAGATTGATTTGATTATGAGAGATAAGAATGTTTGAAGATCTATTTTGGAAAAAGCAAATCTATTGGACTTGATTGGCTTAAATATAGTTGAATCCAAAATCATGGGTAAAATTATAGAGACACAAGGAGTTGTAGCTTGTGAGATTGATCCCCTTAGTATAACCAACAGGTGTATGGCTCAAGCTGGAAAAGAGAATTGACAAACAGTCCACAACAGAAATGTCTGTCCAGAGTTGCTTTACTAAGGTCTGTGATAGGCCAACAAGTGGAAGTGGTTTAATTATAATGTAATGGAATGTTGCTGGTTTATTGAACAAAGGTCTGGATAGTGTTTGGAGATGTTTTACTTCCCAAGCAGATGTGTTACATTTTCAAGAGACATGGCACTCCATGGAAGATTATGTAAATTTAAATGGGTATGAACTTTATCATTCTCCAGGGAAAAGGTACTCAAAATGGGCAGATGTGTAGGAGGCATTAGAATATTAATTAAGATTTGGTTGTTTTGACAAGATTGTTGATATCTGCAGGTTACAGAATTGATTCATGTTGCTACTTATTAGGGGCATATGCAAAATATTATTAGCAAATATGTGTATTCCACCATCCAGTTAAAATTTTTTTAATGAGAAAATATGGGCAAATGTTAATACTGAACTTACTAATATAAGG
Source organism: Neoceratodus forsteri (assembly GCA_016271365.2). Lineage (NCBI taxonomy): Eukaryota > Metazoa > Chordata > Ceratodontiformes > Ceratodontidae > Neoceratodus > Neoceratodus forsteri. Next base: position 1,150,020,887 of record CM057458.1, on the reverse strand, counting down.
TACAAATACATTGATACAGAAATGTTATTGGTCCGTATGCACAATGGGGCATAAGGTACACACCACAGGTGTGCACCTCAGCCATGGAGCTCTGCACCTGTGGATAGGTGTTCACCAGCAGCAGTCACTACTAATGGCCACCAATCCACGGCACCACCTCCCTGGCATGCAGGTGTGCCCAGGGCAGATGGGGGTGGAGTTGCAGTCCCAGGCTGGTGACCAATGGAATGCCCTGCCTCAGACTCAGAGTGGATCCTCTGCGCAGGATGGTGTGGGGCCAGGTTAGTGTATCGGCACCTGAAAACTGTGCAGGTTGCCACCATCAGCAGTAGATACCCCCTGGCACACAGTGGAGCAGCAGCCCCAGGACTGTGGTACCCTCACCTGCACAAAGGCAAGACTTCCCCCTACCACACCAACTGCACCATCCCTGAACCCTGGATCTATCAGGTGATGCCGTGGCCATGGATAGCATGTGGCAAAGCCCCCCATAACCTCCCCCACTGTCTGCATTGGGGATGGGGCATATATGTGTAGGGGGGCTCCGAGATGCAGGGATCAGGGGGGCTCCATGTGTTGGAGGGAGGGTGTTCAGGACTGGTTGTGCTGGGGGGACCCAGTAGATGTGCAGGAATGGCCATGTAAGGCTGTTTTGGCAGAATCCCCCCGGGTATATCCTACCCACCACTGCACTCCTCTGTATGTCACACTGCACAGCTTTGTGCATGGCACATAGTGCAGACACACACCCCTTCCACCCCAAGTACATTGCTGTCTGTGTGTCCAGGGAATCAGCTGCCTAGAGGATGCATGCCCCATTTTGTGCATCCCACCAGGGGGTAATGAGTACAGAGTGGCTATGCACCACAAATATGTGGTGCACAGCCACTCTGCATAATATTGCATAGGGACAATCAAGAGGTGATTTTAACACCAGGATTAGCCCTTTTGATGGACTGACAGACAATTCATGTTTAAATATAAGTGATTCCTTAAATATTTTTCCTAGAATCACGAAAGATTTTAAAATCCATAAATCTGGCTCACAATTGATTATGATACTAAAAGAGCAAAATTTGTATCCACTTAATAGTAGACTACAATGTGATAAAACTGGTGACTTTCATTTATTTCATCAAGGGGCTCATCTCCGGTGGATTTAGCATTATGATCTGGACCTTTGAAATTTTGGGAATATTTTCATATCCCTGTATGCTCTAATAGTGACAATTTTCCTATAATATTAAGGAGTAGGAGTGCTTAGGGCTCACTTGTTTATAGACAAGAAGCTCAGACCCCCTGCCTATATTCAGTGTCAGTGGCTCAGTAGGTAGCACACTCGCCTCTGAGGCTGGGAGATCAGAGGGCTGTGGGTTCAGTTCCCACATCTGGCACTTGGGTTAATATCCCAGTACTGACACTGTATTACTGCAACGCTGGGAGTGCTGCATTTCTGAGGTGCGCTCGGATGAGACGTTAAAACCGAGGTCCCATCTGCCTGGATTGGTGGTAGTCTCAGGTGGATGTTAAAGATCCCATGGCAATTATTGAAAAGTATAGGAATTTCCCCGTGTCCTGGCCAAATTTCCCTCATTCACTAAAAATACCACCAACAGCTTAATCTGGTTCAAGGTCAGTTGGCATTCATCTGTATCCCCCTCCCCTTGGTCGTGCCTGAAAATAGGCAGGATTTCTCTAGTGCACTTACCCGGTCAACAAAAGCTAAATAAATAAATTCAGAAATTAGATCTTCAAAGAAAATAATTTGGACATCAAGTTCCCATGCTATTTTGGAAGTGGTCCTAAATAATTCATTTCTTCAAAGGAACTTAATATACTTAAGAATAATAAATTATCCAACCTATTAAAAAAGCTTTATACTCTTTTTGTGCAGGTTAAATCTAAATAAGAATGTACAATTACTGATAGGAAGTCCGTACAATTGGGCTGGTTTGATAATAAGTGTAAAATGTTGAAACAATTATTATGGAAGTACCTGAGAGACTATAAAAAATACAAAGCAAGAGAAACACTCAAATTGATAAATTCTACCATAAGAATTACAGAACCCTAATAAAGGAGAAAAGGAATGTTTTTCACACAAAACAGTGACATCAATGCTGGATATAGTTAATAGGATGGATGATAAGAATTCAGTCTAATGATAGCTAAGGGCACTAACAACTTAAAGCTAAATCTGGATTCCCATACATCAGAGGAGAATTGGTTAAAACATTTTTAGGCCATTTTTTTAACCCAATGCAGATTCAACATTTCTGATGGATAGTAATAGCATTGTGCGCATTCTGGAGCTCACGTTCAGTGAAGTCTTGTTATCAATAAATATGTTGAAACTGGCTAAGGCTCTGGGCCTGGATTCTATTACTGCTGAAGTATACCTTTGCCAGGATACCCAATGGTGCAAAACCTTGACAATAATTTATAATAAATGCATTACTGAGCACCAAGTCCCCAAAACCTGGCAAGGGGCCAGTATTATCCCTATCCATAAAAAAGGAGATGGAACAGACCCTAGTATGCATTGACCCATCAACTTATTGGATATTAATGTAAACAGTTTTTGTAGGTATTAGTGGGGAGATTAAATATCCAGATACTGCAAAATGGAGGGTTATCTACCTTTCAGGCAGGTTTCAGGGTAGACTGCTCAACAACCAATATCTTTATCTTATAGCATTTATTAGAAAAATGCATCAAAATAAGAAAACAAAAAATTATATGCTGTATTTATAGATTATTTTATGGCATTCAATTTAATTTCCATGAAAATTCTTTAGGAAATACTTCTAAAAAAGGAATTTATGGTTCTTTGGTACATACAATATATCAGTTATATCATGATACATGGACTAATGTAAAAATGGGCACACAGGGTCAGCTTTCTGCCCCATTTCAGATCAATGGGGGAGTAAGACATTGCTGTGTTTTGTCCCTGCCTTATTGGCCCTGTATGTTAAGGGAATGTTATGACAATTTGAGACTTTGGATTCTGACTCCTCAAAAATTAATAATCTGAGCTGTCCTGCACCAGCATATGTAGATGACTTAGTTTTATCTTCATTGTCAAAAAGTGGCCTCCAAAAAATGTAACCATATTAAATAATTGTTCAAAACAGCTAATATTAAAACTTAATCTATTAAAAACTAATATTCTTATCTTTGATCAGAAAAAAGCATGTCTGGTGGGTTTTGGGATCTGACAAACTGGAAATGGTACACTCATACGCCTACTGGGGAATTAATTATAATACAAATTGTCTATGCAATGACCATTATAGCAAGGTCATAATGACATTGAAGATGACTGCAATGGCCCTAGCAAGATTCAGTAAGCTTGGGGGTTATACTGTTGGACCCCTGGTTAAGGTCATCAAGGCAAAATTCCATTCACAAATGCTGTATGGTTCAGAAATATGGGACATGAAATATATGGAGAGCCTTATAATTTCTTTGTATAAATTGCTGAGAAAAACTATGTGCTTAGGATCACCATGCCCCTCATCTTATGTAAGAGCCAAATTGGGAAGGGATGCACAGATACTACTTTTTTTCCAGATACCAGATATGGATATATTTTACCTCATACTCGATCGGGCCAGATATCTACCGGATCGGGTATAAAATGTATAAAGAACACATAACAAATGTGATCATCTTGATAAAATTGCACATATTTATAACATGTCATGACACAAATTATAATTAAATAAAAGTTGATTAGTTTAACACTTCATCAAGTTTAAAAATCACTGAGCTTTGAGCTTACTTCATGCTTGTTTGCTTGTGGGGGGGGGGCAACAAAGCCAATGAATAAAACACAGGCTGCTGTACCAAAAGATAAGTCTACTGTTAACGTTCAATGCTCAATTTGCTGTGACAAATTATATTTTAAAAATAGCAGCATGTTCGCATTATGTGGTGACAATCTGGAGCATGTGTCAGATATGATGTCACCAGCCATATTGAATACTTGCTCACTTGGAACACTGGTAAGAAGTCCTTACAGGTAATATTTTATGATCTTTGTGAATGTGGGGAGTCTGTGCTCCTGAGACTTCCAGTACTGCAGAGGATCTGAGTGTGTCATTTTGGTAATGATGTGCTCAGCATGGTATGTGTCTAATTCAGTATTTCTAGGGCAGTTAGCATCTGGTTCACCAGCTGAAAAAAAGAAATCCATTAGGAAAATACAATATGAGTATCCTACTACCAGAGTACCAGAATGTTATACCTACATGATAGGGGCAGTTGCTTTGTCTGGCTAAACGTCTCTCAGGGATCATCAGCATCACTTTCTGTATCTGCTGCCACACTGGGTTGCTGGCTGATAATAGATGTAGTTGGCTGCTCCTTGAGTTCCTCCACAAGCTGCTTCACAAGCTGCTTCACAAGTGCTTTTGCAAACATTTTGCCATTTGATGTTCAGAAGAAGTGGAGTTTGTACCGGCAATCTAGCAGTGTGGTTGCTACCACTTCCTAGCAGGACTCATTATGTTCAAGCCATGAGTCGCTAGCTGCCAGGAGAGCTTTCCTCATGCCAATCAAACCAGGTATTTTTATATTTTCAACTGCACGGTACAACACTGTGGCCACTGGAATTATATCAGACACACAGGTATCTTCTGAGCTGAGTCTTTGTGTCTCATTTTCAAAGGGTCTATGCACAGCACATACTTTTCCAGCCAGAGCCCACTGAGATGACGTAAATGTCTGATTATTGGTCTCTGATGTATACACAGCACTCTGTGCTGTTAAGTTAAGCGTGAAGTATGTAAAAAGAGCTGTTCCATCTTGTGGAAACATCTTGGGTTAATCTGTGCACTAGGACTCGAAGGGTAGTTTGCAGGCAAGTCAGTTTCTTTGTAGCACTCAATGACATTTTTAAAATAACCCACTATAGCATGTCCTGTTGCCAGAAGATTTTCAACAGCCTTTTGTGTCATAACTGCCTCATTAACAGCTAATTGCAATGTGTGAGCAAGACAACCCTCTCCTGGAATGGCACTTAGCTTGATAACTTTCACAATATTGGCCCCGTTGTCCTTCATAACAAGGTGTCTCTGAGTGCTCCTTATGCCCCAATTATCTGGCATATGGAGAAATTTTCTGGACAAGTTTTCTCCTGTATGGCACTCTTTTATGAGCCTTAAAAGGACACTGCCAACCTTTTTTATATCATATTATTTCAAGGCATAAAAACACACATTTTATGACTGTTTACCTTCTCTAAAATTCATTAATGTTGTTTAATCTGCCTCCTTAAGTATTAGAACTGAATTGCATGGGAATATATAGTTATACACAGCTTTGTTTTGCCCCAAATTGTTTACTTATACTTACTGCATACTTCCTGAACATTATAAACACCCTCAAACAGTACAGCCACTTCTGAGACCATAGTCTTATCTACTCCTCACTGCACAATGGGTAGCTAGATAGTGTTGGAGGTGTTCCTGAGTCCAGGAAAGATGCAGTTGTAGTTAATCAAGAAATGTAAACAAACATGGTTTGGTGTGGTAACACCAGTATGGTTGACACTCAGTTTTTCACTTTTTAAAGGGCAAAAATGAGTCTGAATCAAATAACCAGCTACATCAGCAATCTCTATAGAATGAGAACAATCATAAAATGTGTTTTTTAAACTAGGGACAGTCTGAGGCCAAATGGGGTTGACAGTGTCCCTTTAACTTAAGTAATGCCCGCTTTTGGGGGGATTACAAATATTAACACTCTTATAGAAATTTGAAAAATTAATTATGGGGTAAGACTCTCAAGGATGAATTACTCTAGAACTGCATATCAATGTTTACAAGAAACAAATAGCTGGGTAAACATTGGGATAATATACAAACACTTGATTACATCAATTTTGGATTGCTGGAGAAAATATAATTTAAAAACCTTGAACACATATGTTCACAGATGGATTACCCTTGGTTTGAAGTACAAAAATATATAACTATAAGAGTAGCAATTTCCTGTCAATTAAAAGCTCTTGAAACAAAAAAAGTGCAGCATTTGCAAAATGATTTGTAACTAATAATTATTATTTTGGGCTTAAGCATTATTTGGATATATTAACTAACCCTCACTTAAGAAATATTTTTATTTAATATAAGTTTGAGAGATTTGACAGCAATGTCCTAATAGTCCACCATGATAAGAACATACAAGAGTCTGTTCTTTGTACTTGTTCTGAGGGAGGAACAAAGGAACTGTTGCATGTACTGTAATATGGGTATGTACTTGGTACACTAAAAAGAATATTTTGGTAAGGTCCTTTTTTAAAACCCTTTATATTCCATGGAGAAGAGTCTTCTTACTTCAAAACTCCTACATGCTAATGATTCATGGACCAAAGAGAAAAGCAAAATATATTTTCTGGCTATTAATAAAAGGATAACTAAATCTCAGTAGAATATTGAGTACATTAATGATTTAAAGGTTAAGAGGTAGGGATAATCCTCACTTGGAAAATCCCAGCAAATCCTTAATGTTGTATTGTTAATTGCTTAGGAAATCTGGTTGAGATAATTCTTAGATAGTATTGTAATTCATTATCTTAACTGTACTTCTTCTTAGGAATTTGTTGAAATATGCCTGATGAGCTGACATATTAAATTGTATTGTAATGATTATGAAATGTTAGATGCCTACAAGGATATTAGTATCTTTTTTGTACCTTGATATTTATGTCTGTTTTTAAAATTGTTAATGACTATATAGTTAAAACATAAAATGTAAATTGAATTGATAGAAAGAATAATAGATTTCCATAACCAAGCCCTGAAAGCAATTATTTTTTGACAGATGGTGTAGCATTCTGAAGTTGTCAACTTCACATACTGTAAACAAGAGCCACAGGTTGTGATTTTCAAACAGGATGTTCAAATGTTATTCATAGACATTTGGACACACATACAGTGACCCCCACAGTTTACAACAATTTCTACTGCAACTGCGGGAATCACATCCATTTTTGGATGCAACTGCAGAATTCCATCCAGGGAGTTAGACTAACTTTTTGTGGTCTAACTCCTGGGATATTTCTGCAGCTGCATCCAAGAAACTGACACAACTCTTTATAAAGCTGCCTCTCACGGCATTTACAGGTACTTCAGGTAATTAAACTTTTTATTCTTTCTTGCAATAATAGCTCTTTATGCTTTCAGTGAAAGGACAACTAGTCAGCCCTGTCCCCAGTCCCCTGAACTGACCACCACCTCCACTGGGACCTAACTCAATTGATTTGTCTCCCATGAATATCACCTCATGGTGGGACTGGAGGGCTGTCCTCCCCTGATACTCAAATCCAGACTGGACCAAGGCTCAGTCCTGGGTGACGGCGCACAGCCAGGCAGAGTGTTCAAGGCTTTACTAGTTTCCCATTTTCTTTTCCACTTTTCACCCTGCCCCTGCCATAGGATGTGCAGTATGTTTGAGAAGGTGCTCACGTAGAATGCTCTACAGCTCTCTCCCTTTGTGCTGCTCACACTGCACTACCACAGGGCCTCCAGATTGTGGTAGTCATAGGCTGGGCTGACTTGCCTCCCCTGCCTGGAAGAGGAGAACAGACATGCAGTCCTTTCCTGCTCCAGCTCTACCCAGTCACCCTGAGCTCATTCCCGAACTTGGGTCATCTGTGTGGGAAAAAGTAAGGCATGCATGTGGCATCTCATCCATCTTCAACACCAGGCCAGTTAAACAACTTCTTTTTTCTTTAACATATTTTATCATCCACTCTGGGCTAGGCAGGCACCTCCTTTCACCAACTGATAGGAGCCCTTATCCCATCCTACTGAGATCCTTCCACCTATCCATTTGGGACTATCAGACTATCCATGACACAAGGCCATGTTACCTTCCTGGCCCCTTCCAGGCCCGGGTACACCTTCAGCTCCTTCAGTATTTTTCCCTGTATGCATCTGTCCTCCCACAGTGGAAGTTAAGACTGGCAGTGTTCCCAAAGGAATGTGGCTCAGATCCAGTGGCAGATGTGGTCAGCAGGCAGAGGCTTCATCCTTCCAGTCCTGCACCTTGATTTTTGTCAGTTTTCTGTCCCACCCACCCTCTAGGAGCACACATTGTGATTGGCTTCCAGCAGCCCAATGCAGGCAACCCACAAGCTCAATCCAAGCCCCTCGCCGTAGAGTTATGAAACCTCTGCAACACCACCTGAGGTCACCCAGGTTGCAGTAATGCAGTGGATGCAACAACCTCCCTACCCAGAGGAGGAGATCATCCTGTGAGACACTCATGCTGCCATGGCCCAGGATTGTTACTGAACCCAGGTCACTGGTGTTATGACTGGTAGCTCTACCACTGCATTAGTGGGCCATCCACTAAAACTTCTTTATTCTTAAACCACTGGTAATATCTCACAATTGGATAGTCACAAAAAATAAAAGGAGTAAGAAAACTACTGTGTGCACCTACAGTACACAATTGAATTGAATTGAGAACTCCCAATCTGATTATCTGATGCCCAGCTCTGAGAAAGGAATGTTCGTACCCTCCTAAAAAATATCTTCTGTGCGCAGGCTATCACCCAGTTGTAGGGGCATGCAATAGTTTTGTTACTTCTTTCTTTTTATGGTTGTCAGCTGCTGGACTTCACCAGCTATTTAAGAATAATGAAGTTTTGCAACCTTAGGATTATTACTGTGACTATTTTCCACAGTAAGTTAAAGGGGTACCGACAGCTCAATGAAACATCTACAGATAATAGATTTAGGTACAATTCAACTTGTATTCCCTGTATCATCTATGGATTTCTCCTCCCCATTATTTATTAGAGGACATTTGCATGAATTCATGATCTTTATCCATTTTGTTTACCAGGAAGTGAACTGAGCACAGCCCTTTTCAGTCACACCTGACAAATAACATACAACAAAATATGAACAATATAGTACAGATTAATTTACATGACAGTTACAAGTACAGGAAATAGAAATGTCATAATGTGCTCTCAGCAATCTCTTAAAGTACTTTGAATTATGTGATGTCATGATTATTGCTGTAAAACCATTTACTAAGGTGGGACCATACCAAGTAAAAGAACACTTAATTTGTGCCAATTTTATCAAGTTAGGGTTAAACAGTATATACCACTTCTTGCTGAGTAAAGTGCCTGATGTCTAATAATCTTCTTAAACAAACATTTTGGTAAAGTACTTTGATATATCCACTGAGTGAATACAGCAGCATGGAATTCTAGTCTCTGTAAAGGAGGTAAACTTTTTAATCTGCTGAACAATAGCAAATGATGGGTTCTTATGGGGGTCCTCATACCAAACCTACAAATACTATTCAAAATCATGTGATCCTTTGAAATGAATGTACTCCCTTGGTTTACAAACAGAACTGCTCCATAGTACAAGATTGGAACTAATATTTGTTTTGTTATTTCTGTTCTAGCTTCATCAGTGAAAGCATTAATATTTCTGTGTAAGAAACCTAAATGTAATTTATTTTCATACCAATCATATCCAGATGTCCTATTAAATTCAGGATTGGGTAAAAAAAAAACAAAATATTTAAATAAAGTTACCCCAGAAATCTCACTCCCATTACTACCCAAGATGCATAGGTCTTCTTCCTCTCTGGCTAACCTCTGTGCAGTCGGAAACAGCATTACCTTTTTTTTTTTTTAAACACACACTTTTTCAGTAACTTTCCTAAAACTGGCAACAGGGAAATCAGCCTGTAATTTGCTACATCTGTTCTATATCCAGCTTTGTAAATTAGTACTACTGTAGATTCTTTCCAAATTGAGGTCCTAATTTCTGTTCTTAAAGTTACATTAAGCAAGTATGTCAGAGGTTTTGAGATCTCTAGCTGCTATTTTCAACAATTTGTGGTGAAGTAAGTCTGGTCCACTACGTTTCATTTCATGCAGCTTTTGCAGTAGATCCAGTACTTCCTCCTCTGGAACAGAGGTAAATTCAAACCTCTCTCCATTCCCTTATAAACTTAACTTTTTCCATGATGACACACCTCTCCGCTGAGTGGACTAATGTGGTATTATCATTCATAGTTTGATTAAAAACTCATTAAAAAAATTAATGAGTTCTTGTTCCTTTGCTTCAGTTGCATCCCCAATATGTAGATATTCGAAACTGGACTTATCCAAGGACTACAAATGTCCCAAAATGAAGATCAACATAGTCTTTGGCTCCCTAAATTGTTTAACTGTTTCTGCTGACAGTAGTTTGACTTAACATGTTGTACTGTACCTCTTTTTTGCCCAGATTTCGATTCTGCCTATATTCTAAAACATATTTTATATCTTTAGTTTTCAGATATTGTTCACATTAGAATTTGTCTGTTTCTCTAGCTTATTCCCTATATGAAGGCATACTCATATATTGTGACATCTCAAGCAGTTTCTATAGGAGTAACTACGATGCCACAAGCAGTGCATTATAAGCTCAGGTAGGGATTAAGCATCAGGAATGTTTGAACTCTTGTGGAGCAAAGATCCTGTTTCCATGAAAATTACTTCAGTAATAAACAATGGGATGGAGAAATACAAAGCATATGAGAAATATTGCCTGAATTGTGTCTAAATAGCATGTTTTGTTAAACTGCTCCTGAAGGTGGAAATAAAAGGAAACACTACACTTCTGGATAAGGGAAGGTGCAAATCCTGGGTGACTTAACCCAATAACTCCACCAAAAAAAATATACTACACTCTGTTCAGCACAAAGGAGGATTTCCTATCACCAAATGACTGCCAGTGCAATTTATTTGATAATGTTAATGCCCCAAGGGGTCACATAATGAAGGCAATGTTTAAGCAGTGTCAACTGGCAATTTACAGCATACAGTCAGCATTTGAAATTATAATGATAGAAAGCAAGGGTCTCATGCCAATGTAGCAAAAATATTGCAAGTCATAAGCAAGGTGCAATGCAGCATGGACCTAATCTACCAGTCACTCCAACATATAAGCTCCAACTCAAGTTGGAGCAGAAGTGCTAGAGTGATTGGTAGATTTGGTTCATCCTGCACTGTACCATGCTTGTGACTTGCAAAATATTATTGCTACATTGGCATGAAACCTTTGCTTTCTGTCATTATAATTTCAAATGCTGACTGTATGTTGTAAGTTGTCAACTGACTGCTTGAACACTGCCTTCTTTATGGTGACCCCTTTTTTAGGGCTCCAGTGGGCATAGCCCTACAGACCTCTTGATATCAAAAAATCTGTCAGAGCATTCCTTATGACTTAACAACTTGTTGGAGTTACAACACAGTCACCTCTGCATCCATAAAATACTCCTCTCGGTCACACTGCATTATTTTTTACTTTGTCAGCAGTCACTGCAGAAGACAGCACACTTTGCCATGTCCAAGAGGGATGCCAATTTGTATTGTGCATGTGCAACTACTAGCACATGCGCTGCACAGTGTGGTGGCCTCTTGGTCATGGTGGACTGTGCTGTGTTCTGCCATGACCACTGATTTCTTTTTTTTCCAATTATACATCTCCTTACCCTACTTCTCTCAGCAACACCTCCCAGAAACATAAAATTACACTGGAGGTACCTATCCCAGTGTTATGCTAGTACTCGTGTTATTGCATTAGCATTAACAAAAAAAAAATAACACTAATGAAATATACTTGGTGTCAGCAAATCATCCTTGTGTGTATAAAGTGCTTTCCATTTGTTTTACTACGGAAGGTGTCAGCTTCTCTTTAAGTGTTGAACGTAAACACTGTGATTGGTGCTACTCCACCTACCTGGTTACTCATAGACAGCTTTCTCTGTATTTAATTCTGCATGGTGCTTAGATCAGGGGCTGGGAACCCCTCAGTAATGGTTATGGAAGTGAGGCCTGTAATATTTTGTTTTGCAATAAATTTTATTTATCAGCTGTAAAATCTGTTCACTAATGCTGCTATAATGGTTGCAGCTGAAGGCACTTTGGGAAATATGCCATTTTCATGCACCTCATTTTTTGCAGGTTGTACCTATATCTACATGATATGGATTTTTTGCATTCCTGAACCTGTAACATTGTGTCATGATTCCCTCTATCCTTCCCACAGATCTCCCATGAAAGCGACTCTCAGCTTATAGGGCCTTTCGTGGTCACAAACTGGTTAATTAAACAAATCTTATAAAACATTTTTGGGTTAAATATCTTAAAGACAATAATGTTACTTACAGTTATTTCTTTAAACTGGTCTTACTGTCCCATTTCTCCTTTGTGGAGACTGTTGTGCTTACTTGTGTTTTCATTGTATCTCCTATTTTACTACAAATTCTTTCTTTAAATATCTTCATAACTTCTTGCTTTAACTTCTCTGTTCTTATTCCGTATATAATGGGGTTGGCAACAGGAGGTAAAATAAAACTTTGTATGGATAAGACCGGACATGTTGGAGAAATGATGGGATACTGGTCATGTTTAGCCGAGGCTGAAGCACTATAAAGAAAGCACTGATCACAAAGACCAGTAATATTAACAAATGAGTATTACATGTCTGCTGAGCCTTCACTCATGCTTCTTCAGACTTTTTCATACAGACTTTAAATAAGAGCAGACAATGATAACAAAGGGAATTCCTATATTAAATATAAGAGCAAATATTCCCAAGTAATTTTCAGCAGATGAGTCTGTACATGAAAGCTTAACAATGGAAATATTATCACAGTATATTTTTGGCAGAGTGAAGCCATACAGTGGAAGTCTTTGAGTTAAGAGAATAAGTATGAGTACAATACAATATGAATTCATTCATGCAACCAACAGAAGTTTAAACATTTTTGCAGCTGTCATAATGTTTGCATACTGTAAAGGGTAACAAATAGCCATAAAACGGTCATAAGCCATTACTGTCAATATTGTTATTTCTGAAAGACCAAAAGTATACAGGCAATATACCTGAATGTAACAGCCAGAAAGAGATACAGTGCTAGATTCCAACAAAATAGCAGTCATTAACTGTGGCAAAAATGTTGTACTGCCATATATTCCATTTACTGGCAAGTTGCACATAAGGATATACATGGGCTCATGTAGATGCTGTCTTAAAATGATAATGCTTATAAGAAACAGATTAGCTAGAATAGCAATTAAATAAAGCAATAGTGAAAATGCAAAATTCTAAACATATATTGAATGCTACCCGTATTACCAAGTCCTGTAAGTACAAAATAAGTGATAATATTAGTAGCATTTTTCATTCTTTAGACCTGTAAAAGAAAAGAAAATTAAATTAGATATATAACCTAATGAATTTTAATGCTTGAAATGTAACAAATCTGAGTCTTGTGAATTACCAAAATTAGTTAAGCAAGAAAAAAAAAGTCTTGGACATCATAAACATAGCATTGTTACTAGATGTCAGCCCACAATAAACATCTTGCATTCATTTGCCATATGCATTTAAAATTACACTCACAAGAACAATGGTAATAGATCTGGCCATTAAAAACAGACATATTGCATTAAAAGTGGTAATGATAATGAATCAAGCCTGCCTCTAAACATTTTACATTGTTTAACGTTAACAGTTGCAATGATAATAAACCAAAATCACTACTAAAACTGTCATTTCATGTCTTAATAATAAAGTTTCATATATATACATATGTATATATATATATATATATATATATATATATATATATATGGTAGTACAGTAGGTGCTGAGGAGCCATTTACATGTTAAACCCAAAATTTAGCACCTTAATAACTTTGCAAACCGTTTGACGGATTTGCCTGAAATTTGGAACACACGATCAGACCTTATATGCCTTGGGATCTACCATGTTTTGTACCAGTTGGATATAACGGCTGAGGAGTTATCACATTATTCATGCATGCTGCTTAATTTTTCTGGAATTTACGGTCAGAGGTTACAGGTCGCACGGTTTCATTTACTGGCCCAAAATCTCAGGGAACATGCAGCCAGGGTCCCCAATGCCTTTCAAAGATTTTGTGAAAAATATTAAACGGTTCAAAAGTTATTCAAAAACAATTTCCCATTATAAGTCAATGGAAGTTAACAAAAGTTCAGCCAGTGTCGCAAATGCATTTTATTTTGCAATGGCCATCTTACTTCGAAATCCGCCATTTGTTTTCAGTTAGTGATCATAAAATGCTTGGCATTTTAAATTGAGACCCTTTAGCAACCTAATTCATTTTGTATTCACCTGGTCGGAGCCTGAGGATGCTAGCCATGTCTTTATTTTGGGGTAAAACACCCCAGAAATATGTTTTTCAAATTTCTGGAAAGAGTACTTTCGCAAAGTACTTTCATGCTCATGAAAGTGTCACAAATTTTTGTGAACGCTTTCACAAATTGTGACAGTACTTTTCTAGGCAGTGGGGAAATGACAGCAATTCTTTGGCACCCTGCTGCAAAAGAACAGTTTGGAGTTTTGGGCTGAAATTTGAAGGAACACAGCCGGTATCTCACAGATGTGCTTTTCAGTGCTGTGTTGAAAAATTTTACACAGCGCAAAGTTAATGCACTCAAAGTTGACATTTTTTCCCATAGGATAACATTACGGCAGCTTGCGCGATTGCAGCAATAGTTTGGCGCCCTGCTGCAAAATAACGGTTTAGTCTTTTGGGCTGAAATTTATAGGAGATACAGCCAAAATCCCTCAAATGTGCCTTTCAGTAGTTTGGTGAAAATATATTACAGGAGGCAAGTTACGGCACTCAAACTTCTTTTATTTTCCTCATATGATAACATTATGGAGTTACCGCCACACCTTTGAGGCCTGTATCTCAGCAGTGCGGTGATATGTAGTTTTGTCAACAATTCTTAGCCCCCAATGGGGCTAAGTATAAAGCTAGCCAGGAAAGTGATAATACATATGACTTTTAAATTATTTTTCTATGTCGCACGGTTACTGAGATATAAGCTATTTACTATTCCAACTCCTGATTTTTGTGTTCCACGAGTTGTTATTTTGCATACATTATTTCTACTCACTGTCTTTCTCTATACAGCTTTTGTGTGCTTACATTACTGTTACCATTACCTTTCTGCTTGTGGTTCCATACCTGTTTCACTTACTATTCACGTTTACGCCACCATGTGCATTACCCTTTGCGTTTTCATTTGTGGTTGCGTTTCCATTGTTTTTAACATTTCTGTCTACAGTACTGTTTCTCTTTCTGTTTTGCTTGCCGTCACCATGAGCATTACAATTTGCATTTATGGGCACAATGTTACTATGTGACAAGACATCACGTGGCAGTGGGCCCCGCGCTCCCGCCACCGCAGTACATTCACTATTTCTCAATATCATTCTCAAAAAGAAGGAAAATTAGAGGCAAAAAACTCTGTTTAATGCATCAGTTGAGGTTGTTCCACAGCAACAAAAGCAAAGAAATTCATCTGTTAGGGGTTGAAACTCCTTGTACCCTTCAGCTTCCACTCCCCAACTGGAATCGGGTACATTGGGGTCATCAGTCCTAACCTCTCACTCACATTCTAAATTGCTCCTTTGTCAAGGGAAATTTCCCACCATTGGAAGCTGGCCCACATTACCCCTATCTTTAAGACTGGGGACCGCACCTCTTCAAACAGCTACCATCCCATATCCATTCTTCCCCCCCTCACTAAAGCCTTAGAGCGTTTCGTCACCAACCATATCACTGAACACCTCACAAAATACAATCTTCTCTCCAACCAACAACATGGCTTCTGTAAGGGGCATAGCACCACCACCGTCCTCCTTCCTTTCACCTCGCATGCCCACTTCTCACAGGTGTAATCTTCATGGACATCTCTAAAGCTTTTGACACTGTCAACCATGCCCTACTGCTAACCACTCTCTCATCCACTGGCTTCTCCAACAAAACTTTAAACTGATTCACCAGCTACCTCTCAGGCAGAACCCAGCAGGTCAAGTTAGGCACTGTCCAGTCCCCTTGCCTCCCAGTCCACGCTGGTGTTCCACAGGAATTGATTCTCAGCCCGTACTTTTCAGCCTATATCTAAACTCCCTCCTGACGGCCATATCAGTAAACCTGCTTCTCTACACGGATGACGCTGTACTGTTCACCTCCAACTCCGACCTGTTTAAACTCCACCATACACTCCAACATAGCTTCCACGAAGCAGAGCATTGGTTCTCTGCCCAACATCTAACAATTAACTACAAGCAAACAAAAGTCATGATCTTCTCCCACCTGCAGAACCCCCACAAAAACCTCTGTCCCCGATTTCTCACTGTCAGCCACAAACCCCTCGAGCAAGTTAGCAACTTTAAATACCTTGGGATCACTCTAGACCTGGTCCTCAACTATCAGCAACACATTCACCTCCTCCTTGCCTTGGCCCTAAACTCCAGATTAGGAGCGCTATATAGGTACAAACATTTCCTCACCCTAGAGGCCCTATGGCTCACTGTCAGTTCCTCTGATCTCACCCTCCTTGTCTATGGTATTATCATATACACTGCTGTCCCCATCTCCACACTGAACAGACTCTGCCTTGTACTCAACAAAGCCTGCCATCTCATCTTAGGCTGTGATCGCCTCACCCACACCTGTACTCTCTACAACTCTTCAAAATGGCTAAACTTAGATAGCAGAATTCAGTATCACACATGCCTAATGACAAAGAAGATACTCTTAGGTCTCACCCCTCCCTCTTTTTCCTCTATTATTCACCCAGCAGCCCCAGCCAAATCAACACGAAACTCAAACAAGCCACTTCTATGGGTACCACACCCTCTTACCACCCAACTTCAAAGGACCTTCAGCTACCAAGCCCCTAACTGGACTAACTCTCTCCCCACCCAAATAGCCAACAAAAAAAAGCTAGGTCCTTTTAAAGCAAGACTAAGGGAACTCCTCCAGGGCTCTAGCATATGTGACTGCCTCTGATGTAGTCTGGCAGAATGCTGTCCTATTAGCAACCATTACTTTCTCTGTTTTCTGGTGCAAAATCTCTACTAACTCACAATCTGACTATCAGCTGGTTTAAAGTCTTTACTGCAGCCATGTGGCTGTGATTAATTGAGACTTGTTCACTATGCAGACCTAGGTTTCTTCCTGAACTACCCTAGACTGCCTTGTAATGCAATGTAATGAAATCCTTCATTTTATTCTGTACTGTACTGTCATCTCTGTTTGCAAATGTTTTTTCTCTGTACCTTAATGTTTGTTGTGGAACCTTTGTAAATGAGTCTCTGACTCAAAGGTCTTTCCGAATATTTACCGATAAGCTATAAACATGGAGGTGGGGGTATGAAGGTTGCTTAAATAGCCCAGTAATCAGCCTAATGTTACTTCCTTCCCATGTTTTGCCCTATGGATGGCATAGGGCATAGAAACAGGGCCTCAGAGAAGAGAAGAGAGGAGTTACTGAATATAAACAAATAGGAAAAGTACATTGGACTCTGGTCCCATTACTTTCATGACAGAATTCAATAATTGGACATGTCAACGAAGTAATGTGGTCCATTGAAATTGGAACTTATTACATACAGACAGCACTCTGAGGGATGTTGTGGGTAGCAGCCGTAGGATTACTTTCTCTAGGGATCCTAGTCTTAAAGATAATCTTACCCACAGCAGGATACCACCTGCCATCAGAACAGATACCTGGTTGGATATGAAACCTAAGGGTATGTATAAATGTCAAAGATGCAGTTCATGTAAACATTGCAATACTCGAAAGGAATTTATACACCCAGGTAGCAACAAGAGATATGATCTGAGAGAGTTCATTAATTGTGATACCACCTTATTAAATAATAACTCAGAAAATCAAAATCAAACTTAAATAAGACAAACAAAACAACAGAATAAAATAAATTAAAACCCTGATGCAGTAGTGCTGCAGAGCTGCTAACTGCTAACTGCAGTGGGAGGTATCCAATTAAACGGACTTCTGGAATGAAAAAATATTCAAGGCCTAGAGGAGGGTCCAGGAACCTTTTAATGGTATTTCAAAAGGGGGTCACCCTTGGGCAATCCCATAAAACATGCTTAAGTGAGCCCTCATATTTCCTGTGTCTAAAACACAGGGATGTCACACATTTGCTTGTGTGAGAAAGTTTAACTGTGGTATAATTAAGCAATAATGCATGACCAGGTGTGGTGTATCATGGGATATCATCACACCTCGGGTGCATTGCAAGGCACAAGGCTGCAGGCTAAGTGCCTCGTGTTCCCAAGAAGTGACAATATCCCATGATATACCACACCCTGGAATGCATTATTGCTTATATAAACTGGTTTAAACATTTTTTAAGTGAAACAAATAGGGAAACACATTTTAAAATGTTTTCAAAGTGTGTTGGATGCATATCTTTAAATAAAATAGTTCCTGGAGGGCTCTGGGCAGCAAGTGGCGTTGTTGTTGGCTGTGATAGAGGAAATGGAGCTCTTATGATTGGGTGACCCTCTTTTCCCCATTGTAGTTTTTTTTTACATTATTCCCCAGTCACACTGCACTTTATTTTTATCTTTTTTGCTTCAGGAGAAAGTACTCAGAATTGGATGCTGAAGATGGCACTAGGGAGGACAGCTTTTGTGCGCACCACCACGCGTGTTTAGTGGAGAAGCCATTCGGTATGGCTGTTTGTTTTAAATGTGTTAAATGGTGCACTTTGTTTACTCTTAGGTCGACTATTAGAACCGTTGCCAATCTCTGGGACAAGACTGTCTGTTTCTCTATGTGGTCAGCAAGTGGCTTCGTTTTAGTGGGGGGTGAGGGTTTACAGTTAGAGCTGCAGTTTCTGTGTGACTGAAAGGAATGTAATGCAAAGTTTTTTTTGCACTTGGCAGTGGTGTCATTCCTGAATGTACAGTACATAAGCCACCACTCACTCTCATTCTGGCTAGTGCCCTGTATAATTTTAAATGAAGCATTCTGAGATGTTGTTTTGTTTGAGGGTCTCTTGTATGTCTTTTGTTTTTGGAGAAAAAAATTGAGTCATCCATTGCTGCCTCTCACACGCTGTTGCCACAGCATGCTGCTCTTGAACGTGCAAGTGACAGAGAGTGAGGAGCTGCTCCTACCGAACACAACTTCAGTGAGGCTGTATTTGTTGTGAGGATGCTGGTGGCCGGAGGTTTTTGAAGCCGTGATTATGTATCTAGATATCATCATGGCTTCAAGACCCTCTTGACCAATCAGCTTGCTTCATTTTCATTAACTAGTTCATAATACAAGTTGAGCAAGACTTGAATTGAAGCAGCCGGGTACTGATCTTGTTAAATAAACTTGTATAAATTCTTCCAAACTAGTTGCCACTTAGTGGCATCCCACTGCAAATTTAAAGAGTGCTGCCAGTAGTGATAAACCCCTGATGTGCTGGTGGGGTCCATAGTCTGAAAAGCATTGTACAACCCAAAGACTGGGTGGAGCTTAGGTGCGACAGCTACTACAGTATCTAGATCACCTCCTCCTCCCCTGTTCCAGGGATAAGGACCAAATTAGGCAGTGATAACATGGAATATTTGGAGAAATGTAAAGAAAAATGAGGGAGAAAGATGGATCCTTCCCCACAAGAAACAAAAGAGGGCAGCCTGTCCTCCTCCAAGAGGTTGTCTACCATGATATTCTGCAATTGCAGAAAGAAGTCCAATGGTATGGGGCTGGATGCAATCTGAAAGTTAGGATTGCCTGATAGGGGTTGCTGTAGGCTTCTTGTTCACAAGGCACCTAAATATAAAGCAAGCTGATGATAAGCCTGAAGCCACCAAGTTAGCAGGGTTGATTTTAGGGGTGCCGGAGTTGAGATGGTTTGATAAAGAGGAGGCTGAGAGGGTGAAGCCCTGACTTCTGGCATAGATCCTCTCAGTGTGTAACCAAGAGGGTATTATCCAACCCCTTTTTCACCATCTGGGACCTGCCTCCACCTGAGATGGTACCATGTGATAAAAGCACCAACAAGAACAGCGCTCAACACAACGGTGTGTAAATATCGCTGAGAGTCAAAACAGCGAGTCACACAACGCCGACCTCCACAACACATGACTTGCTCTCAGCAACTCTATGGTGCTAAAGTATACTTTACATTTAATAAGGGTGGCTGCACCTCCCACACTCCCATTGTAGGGGCAAGAACCCAGCACTCCTCCATCTTTAATATAATCAACTCCGTTGGGGGGGAATGACAATGGGGGGAAGGGAAAACTCAGAAGGAGGGCTAAAGTTGGCACAACCACAAAAAAAACTACAGCCAGTACAGAACCTGGATCCATCAGAGACACAGGCAGTGTCTCTAACCACTACACCAGATGGCCAGCTCAGGACTGGCTCACCCAACATACCTCAGTATACTGCATAACCCCTCCTCCCTACACAGGCAATCTCGCTATCCTTCTCATGGGCTATTAAGTACACATTGCCCATTTTACAATCACCATTTTGACGTCACCCAAATTAACTCACTCTTATTGATTCGCCCTTATTATGGGTCACCACTGAGATACTTATTTGAGTGTAGAATACAATAGTACAAAAAGAAATTAGGGAGTTGTAACCCCCCCCAACCTTTTCATAATAGTTAATTTAAAATTGGACCACTGAACAGCAACTCCCTGCCAGAGAAAACTGTTAAGGAGATGTTGTAGCCATAAAAACCATGCTTTGGGGAGATGAATGCATAGCATCTGAAGGGGATACAGGATACTTGGTAGGACATTCATTTTAGTAACACTGGTACATCCCCAGAGGGTGAGGAGAAGAGATGCACCAGCAGTGTAGATCCAGCTTGATGGCGTGGAGAAGGGGTGACATGTTGTTTTTCAACAGATCTGAAGAAGATCTGGAAATCTTTATACCCAAATACATTAATGCAAGAGGTTCCCATACCAGCCCCATCTCAGATACTTCCTGCTTGCTCCAAAGATGGTTTAATGACAGAACCTTAGTCTTGTTCAAATTGAGCTTGTAATCAGAGAAGGCTGAGAATGTCCGAATCTTGCAAAAAGTGGCTGAAATTGATACTAGGAGATCCTTTACATGAAAGAGAAGGTCGTTGCATAGGCTGAAGGTTTATAACCTGCCCCTCCCACCATTATCCCCTGTACTGAGGAGATACTATGGAAACTATGTATAAGGGGCTCAATATACAACATAAAATGGAAGGGGGATAGAGGACACCCCTGCCTTGTCCCTCACTGTAAATGAATGGGGTCAGAGAGGACCCCATTACACCAGATGTGCACAGTAGGGACGTGGTACAATATTTGAATCCAGCTAAGAAATTCCCTTGGAAACTCACATTTGTTAAGAGTAGCAAACAAATTGGGCCTCAAGACCTGATCAAATAATTTTTCCACATCCAGGGAGACAAGGGCCACAGAAATCCTACCCTCCTTGGACATGGAAATTAGGTGGTGCAATTTTCAGAGGTGATCAATGGACAACCAGCCTGTCATAAACCCAACCTGCTCTCAAATCAAGTCAACCAAACTGTCCCAAACTTGGAGGAGCCTGTTAGCTAACACTTTGGCGAGACTCTTAACTCTTAAGATCAGAATTAATCAGTGAAATGAGATGGTAACTACCTGGTAGGGTGTTACCCTTGTCAGGTTTAAACAGTAAGGTGATCCATTCTTCTGCTAAAGAAGACAGGAAGAGGCCAGGGGAATGGATGTAATTAAATATTTTAGTCAGAAATGGGCCAGTTCACCAACAAAAGCCTTATAAAAATAATTCAAAAAGCCCTCTGGCCCTGGGGTTTTATCATGGGGAGTTGTTGTATGGCTTGTACCAGTTCAGGTACAGAAACAGGACATGAAAGCAACTCCTGCTGTTGAGAGGTCAGAGCTATTTGATCAAGATATGCTGTAATTGTCTCTGGCATGGAAGGGTTGCCCAGCCAGTCGAGTACAAAGATTCATAAAAGTCCCTGAAGAGTGCTGCAATATCCTGAGAGATAGTGACAGGGTTCAATCAGGCCCTGCCTGAATAACTTGGATAGTTTTAGAAGCCTCCAAATGATGGAGATGGAGTGCCAAAAGCTTCCTGGTGCATTTCCCAGATTCCAGGTAGTGGGTCCTCATGAAAACAAGAGCCATTCAGCCATGTAATGGGCCCTTAACAAATTTAACCTAAACCAATCTTCCTCCTTGGAACCCGAAGGAAGCCAGGCCTCAATGGCCTGAATCTCTTGCAAAAGACTCTCTAGTTTTGAGATGAAAGACTTATTGCGGTTGGTGGCTAGGTGGATACACTCTCCTTGATTACACATTTCGCTGTCTCCTACAGGACATCAAGGCAATCACCGATCCCTCATTATTTTCAGAAAAAGTCCAAACATAATCTTTGAGTCAAGCAAATATTCAGGGTTTTGGGTAGGTTGAGGTTAAACTGTCAAACCATGTCCCCCCCCCCAGACTGCAAGCCACATATACACAAAGGCAAGGTCTGAGATCACTAACTGTTGTAGATCTATGGATATCATGCATGATACACTGTCTCGACTGATCAAGTAATAATCAATTCTGGAGTAAGAATTATGTGGGAGAGAATGAAAAGTATGTTGTCTGTCCGAGGGGTGGAGGAGGCAACAGTGATAAACCAATCCCACCTCATCTATGGAGCCCACGCTGTCTAAGAAAGGCCCCACCTGGCAGTGCCTGATCTATCCAGCTACATTTGGAGAGGAAAGTTCCAATCCCCTCCCATGAGAATAGGGATTTGAGTAGAGGAGGTCAAGAAGGGTGTAAGGGCTGAAAAGAATCTGGGGGAATTTACACTGGGTACATAAATGACCCTTAACAATACCTCATGTGAACCCAGCCACTCGTGTAAAAAAAGGTAGCAGGTCTTCAGGTCCCAAATCTTCTTCTGCACTGAAAAAGTGACACTATGGGCTATAAGTATCACAACCCCTCCTCACTTACTACTACAACCTGCACCAAAATCTTGTCCCACCCAGTCCCTCCTGCAATAATGTATAGGCTCCTGCTTTAAATGAGTCTCTTGCAAAAAAGTGAGCCCTGTGTGCAATTGCTTTAAATGACAGAGAATCATAAGCCATTTGTACGGTTCCTGTACACCCTTAACATTACAAGTTATTAACTAAACTGGGCTGCCTATCCAGAATCACCAATAAAATCCCAATTTAAGAAGCCTTCCCTCATAATACAATATAAAAAAGTGCACTCTGAGACCCTCCCCCAAAAGGTAATCCACTCAACAATGAATATAGTTTCAACAGACATAATGCAAACAACACCTACAAAATACCCTCTAGAATACCCCAGTACCAAGGACCAAAAACCAAACATTTTAAGGCCTGTAATGATCTCTTACCAACCAGGTTCCCCTGACCTCCCACCCTGCCTACCACCCCCATTTCCCCATGTCAATAGTCAGCCAAGAACAACCAAAAACAGCATTCAAGTGTTAGGACTCACCAAAGTTAGAGCTCACAAATAGGACAGTATACCACGATGACTCCAACCATGAACAGAGTGAGCCCCTAAGAGAACAGGGAATTAGAAAAACATACCTGAGAAAAGGCAAGTAGCAAAATTAAACAGCCACATAGGGGGCTCTCCCAAGCTAAGGACAACTGCACAAGCTTACAAAAAGGAGGGTAACAGACCGCCCATACCCCCCAAAAGAAATTACAAACCTGAAAAACTAGTACAGTCATAGGGAGTCTCTGCACCACAGCCCAATCCCAGAACACTGAAAAAGAAAGAGCATGGTATGCTAAGGGGTCCAATATTAGGACCAATAAAATAAACAAAAGTGCTGCTGAGAGGGTGTAGGGCCTGCACGTTACCACATAATGCTCAGTAAGAAACAGTAACCCAAACAGCCCAATCCGAGAACCCCACCAGATGTGTGTACATTAAAAAAAGGGGGGGGCCCCTCTTCTGACTAGTCACACTCCTAGAAGCTGTAAAAGTTAGGAACCATCAAGTTCATCATTCCTGCAAAAGAGATCTGGGTACGTAACAAGGTACAGTCAATAGCCATACAAATAAAACAATGATATGCAGTAAGTCCATTTATAACATGGGTTCCTAAAATATTGCCTTCTGATTGGTCCACACAGGTCACCTGACCGTGGATTAATGTCTGATATACCCACAGTTGCATGGTCACATGGCTTTATATCACAGTTTTTCAGGTAAAACTCAAAGAAACATTGCCCATGTTATAAGAGGATTAACCCACTGAGGTATGGGTTTACTTGAGCACATCGCCTGGCGGCCGAAATCCACTCGGCTTCACCTCATGATTCCAGCCCCCCCCCCAAGGCATGGATTAATGCTCAGTAAACCCCATACCCTGTTATGGGTTAATCCCTCGTTCTAACTGAGGATGTTGAACAAAGGCAATCAGCAGCCAAGATGAGAACGGGCTTCCATGACGTTAGACCCTGGAGAATAAATTCAGGAATAGTTTTGGCAGACCAGATCAGGCTTGCTCCACAAACTCATATGTAGTAGGAAAATCATTCTTCCAGACTTGAAGCCTTGTGGGGTAAAACATCTGAAATTTCACATGGACTGCCACTAGTTTAGAGATCTGAATATGATATGCTGTCCTACAGGCTCAAACTACTGTGGGATGGTCTTGAAAGATACAGAGCTGTTTCCCTTTGAGGACACCTCTTGCAGGGAGCAGACATTACCTAAAATGTGCTGTTTTTCCAAAAAATTGAGCAACTTCACAATAATGTGACACAATGTGTTCTCAGAAAGAACTGGAAGGGGACAGGATCAGTTGTGTTCCAGGACAGTAGCTGCTGCTGTTGTTTTCACAGGGTTCTTATGGATTTTACTTGGTAGGTTAGTTCTTTTCTTTCTTACTTCTAAGGGGCTAGCAGGGTATTGTTCTGGGGGCTGCTGGATGTTTGTAAACTGATGTGGTGGCTGTAAGTGGGGCTCATTTTGTGGATGTTTCACTGTGTAACAGGCTGTGCTGGTAGAGGCCTATTTCTTCTGATTTAAAACCTATTTGGTGGGATTTGCTTGGGCCTGGTTCTTTGGCTGCTGGGCTTGGAGGGAGACACAGGCTGATACCACTCTCCTCGAGTCAGGTGTCTGCCCAATACCCCCCTCCCCCAGAAGTCTGCAAATTTATAAGGGAACACCTGCCCTGCAATTGGAGGAAAAGGCTGCTGGTGCAGCTCATGTAGTTCTAGCCACTGGGGGTTGGATTTAAAGGCTGGGAGAGAGGAGCTTAGGGAGTTGTTCATTTCCCTTATAAGTTTAATGTGTTGTACTGCACCAGTAACAGGGTTACTGGTGTACAGTGGGACTGTCTCTAAGATTAGTGGTGACCTGATTAGCAGTAGGGGTATCTTGGACTGGGGGGAACCTGGTGGCTCACCCAAGGAAACCTATTTGGAGGATGGAACCACACATCATTAGGGCCAGCATCTTTGGGAGGGTGGTGGGGTGCACAGGGTGTGGGCAGCCATGATACTGGACTGGGCTTGGAAGTTCGGTGGTTGCCCAGTGTGCTACCAGCTAGCACAGCTTAGCGAGGAGGTTGCGGGATTAGGAGAAAGCTGGGGGAAGGGTGGTATGGTTGGGAAGGGAACTGGGAACTCCCACAGGATAGAACCCAAGCACTGGGGTGGGGTACAGGGAAAAGGAGTGCAGGAGAACACTCAGGGGTCACATAGGGACCCTGGCAGAGGGGTCCAAAAGGACACTACCAAGGAAGCAGGCAGGTAACTGGGGACCCTCACAAAGGGGGACAGAGGGACAACATTCTCAGGGAAGTAGGCAGATGGCCAGGCTGGACAGAAGGAAGCAATGGGAGGTGGATCAGACTCTTACACTCAGTAACTGCTTCAATTCTTCTTCTGCTCAAGGATGAGGGGTGATGTAGCCATGACAGAGGTGGTTAGAGACGGAAAGGGAGTGGGAGTGGGAGGCAGGAGGCAGGGGCCAGATAGCAGGAAGAACAGGGGTGGACCTGGAATGCAGGAGAATGGGGGTTAGGAATCAGAGCAGGAGGGGCAGGGGAAGAGGGAGGAAAGCGCAAGGAGAAGGATCAGTTGGGAGGAAGGTAAAGGAGAAGGACTAGAAGCACAAGGAGGATTCAGTAAAGGGAGCTGAGGGTTTAGCCAGGGAGCAATGACGAGCAAGGAGGAACTAAATGGAGACAGAAAGGAAGGGAGGATGAGCCAGGCTAGTTTAGCAGATGGGGAGAAGGACCAGTTGAGAGCAGTGAGGGGGAATTAGGCTGCACAGAAGGATACTCAAGAGGAGGAGAGCACAGGATTGAGGGGAGGGATGGTCATGTAAATAAGAAGGGGTGGCATGTGGCACCCAGATAGGGGAGGAACAAGAGCCAGCTGGGTGGAGGGGCCTGTAGAAAGGATGAGGGACATGGAAGAGGGGAATGGAGGAAAAGGAGTGGTCAGAGTGCTTCTGCTGGGGATTCTATGATCAGGGGTATCAAATGGAATAGGAAGGGAGAAGCCTGGCCAGTTAGAACAAGATGCTTCCTGGACTAACGGTGCACAGGGCTAAGCACAAGGTAGTATCAGCTGGCAAGGGTTGTGGGGTTCTCCAGACATACTGGTCCTGGGTACAAATGACATTGAGGAAATAGAGGCTAGAGATACAGGCAAATTCAGGAGCTCGCACAGGGTCTGTCATGACATAGGATGCACAGTTTCCTTCTCAGAAATCCTGCCAGTGCCAGAAGGGCTAGTGGGAACACAAAGGAAAATTAGGAGATAAACCAGTGGCTCAGGGAGTGGTGTGAGGCCAGAGGGTATGGGTTGATGGGGGATTGGGGAGACCTGGAGGATAATGAGCTGTATGCTAGAGATAGACTACATCTCAATTTGGAGGGGAAGGGAATCCTTAAGTTGAAAATAGAGGGGTTCATTGGTGAAAAGTGGGGTTTAAACTTGTGAAGGGGGGTGGGATGGGAGAAAAGGCTGTCAAGGGGGTGCCGATAAAGGAGGGACTCTGTCTGCATCCCCTGGGGACCAGGAGGATTGCAGGAAAAGGCCAACTGGCAAAGTGCAGACCAGGGGAAAACAGAATCCCCATGGGAACACGAGCAGGGGAAATGGAACTATAGGGAAAGGGTGGAAGGTAGTCCTGCTAAATGCCAGGAGCTTGGGCAATAAAATGCCTGAGCTCCAGGTGATGCTAACTGAGAGCAGTGGATGGCAGTGGTCACTGAGACTTGGGCCACTGCAAGACATGACTGGGACCTGAACCTGGAGGGTTACACCATGTTCAGGAAAGACAGGGGGAGGGAAGGGAGGAGGGGCAGCAATGATAGTCAAAACTGCATTGGCATAGGGGGAGTAGAGGAGGCGGAGGGACCGTGGAGGCAATTTGGTCACCTTGATAACAAGGGGGCAAGAAGGTAAAAATAGAGTGGTGTAGAACCCCCTGCCCTAGTGGAGGATCTGGAGGAGCAGTCTGGTGGCAGATGTTAGGAGACACTGCAGACTGGGCAGAGGAATGGTGGTGGTGTTGGGGGACTTAAACATGCCAGGAACAGACTGGGAGACTATGACATCCTCTGTGACCAGGGAGCAGAGGTTGTTGGATGTCTTCAAGACGCTGTCCCTAACCTAGCAGGTGAGGGAACTGGACCAGGAGCATGGGTACTGGATGTAGTCCTGGCAGACAGTGACCAGATTGGGGCCTGAGGTAAGGTACCCCATTGGTGGGAGTGACCATGCCACGGTCTGGTCTCTGCCTGGACCTAGGAGGGTAGGAAAGCTGCACAAAGACAGAGTAACCAACTGGGGGGCGATTTTAAGAAATGGAAAGGATCCTTAAGGAGCATTTGGATGGGATTAGGTCAGACATGGATGCTGATAGTAGGTGGGAAATCATCAGGAGAGGGTGCAAGATGCTACCAGCACCTGTGCAAGAGTAAGACAAATGCGGTATGGCCCAAAAACCTGTTGGTGGACCAGGGAGGTCCAGGAGGTGGTGCCCAGGGAAAGAAAGCAGCCTATAAGCAATTCAAGTGCTCCAAGGAGTAGAAAGGGATCGAGGGAGTGAGCTGATGTTCTAGAAGGGCACTAGAGTGGTGAGGGGTAAGAGCAAGGAAGGAGCAGAACCTGGCCAGGGAAATTAGGAGAGGAACAAGGGTTCTTTAGATACATTGGGGAAGACGAAGGGTGAAGGGGCAGATTAGCAGGATTAAATCAGGAGAGATGGGCACAAGACCCGGGGGAGCAGGCTGAGGTACTCAATGGTACTTCACCTCAGTTTTCAGGAAAATGGGGGTGCTGCATCATACATGGGAGGAGACAGAGATACTGAGGAGGGGGGGACCCTTACCGATCGGCAGGTCTGGGGAGAGGGGGAGGCATCACTGGCAGGTGGGGGGAGGGCTAAGCAGGGAGAAGAGGTACCGGAAGTGGAAATCACAGCAGAGAGAGTGAGGGAAGCCCTCAGCTCCCTTAAGATGGAGAAAGCACCGGGGCTGGATAAATTACATCCCAGAGTGCTGAAGGAACTTGCAGATGTCCTGGAGAAACCCCCTGGCAGAGCTTTTCACCATCTCTCTGAGGACAGGATGGGTGCCCCAAGACTGGAAGGTGGTGCATATAGTGCCTATCCACAAGGGGGGATCAAGGGAGGTGGCAGGGAACTACAGGCCTGTCAGCCTGACATCGTTGGTGGGCAAGGTGATGGAGGGCATTGTCAAGGAGAGGCTAGGGGGGACCTGGATAAGTCAGGGTGCCTGGACGATAGACAGCATGGATTCATCCCAGGGAAATCATGTCAGACAAACCTGGTGGAGTTCTATGACTGGGTGACAAGTGCCTTGGACCTGGGTAGACCAGTGGATGTCCTCTTTCTAGACTTCAGCAAGGCATTTGACTCTGTTCCTCACGTGGGCCTGTTGGATAAGCTGGGAGAAATGGGAGTGGGGAACCAGATGATCAGATGGATAGGCAGTGGCTCCAGGACCCGGACTCAGAGGGTCGTAGTTGGTGGGATAGTCTCATCCCCAAGGAGGGTCATTAGTGGTCCCACAGGATCAGTCCTCTGGGCCCCTTCTGTTTGCCTCACGATCTGACATAAGGACAGGAATCAGGGAGTGAGATGAGTCTCTTTGCAGATGACTCGAAACTGGGGGCGGTGGTGGATGGGGAGGAGGTGAGGGAGTGGCTACAGGAGACCTGGAGGCTCTGGAAGATGGTCTAGAAAGTGGAAGCTGAGGTTCAATGCGAGGAAGTGCAAGGTACTCTCCACCTGGGGCTGGAAACCCAGGCCAAGTGTACACCCTGGGAGGAATGCTACAAGTCTCAATGGCTGAGAGGGACCTGGTGGTGGTGGATGTCAGATGAACAACTCTGAGACTGTGGGAGGGCAGCAGCCAAGGCCAACAGGATGCTGGGATGCATCGCTAAGGGGATCACCTCCAGAAGGAGGGAGTGATACTCCCTCTGATAACTGCTTGGTGAGGCCGCACCTTGAGTACTGCATGCAGCTCTTGGAGGCCACACTTAAAGAGGGACATTAACCTCCTGGAGAGGGTCCAGAGGAGGCAGCCAAAATGATTTGGGGCTTGGGGGACAGGACCTATGAGGAGGCTCAAAGAGCTAAATATGCACACATTGGAAGAGAGAAGGGACCGGGGGACATGATGGGGTCTTCAGGTACATGAAGAGGGTAAATAGGGGAGGAACAGTCAGGGTGCTTGAAGGGAAGGAGGAAGGGGCCACTAGAGGGCATGGGTGGGAAGCTGGAGGGGAGAGATTCAGGGAGAAAGGAGGAGGTGCTACTTCACTGAGAGGGTGGTGGAGCCATGGAATGCACTGCCTAGGGGCTGGTGGAGGCAGAGACAGTGGAGGGGTTCAAGAGGGTGGGACAGGTACAGGGAAGGGTTCTGAAGCAAAATCCAATGCAGCAAGAATATCCAGAACTGGGAAGGGAGAAGCCAGAGAAGGCGAAGGGGACAGCAAGGTCAGAACCCAGGGTGGGGGCTGACCAAACAAGCAGACACGAAAGACCGTTAGGCCTATTCTGCTGGCATTTTAGTATGTTAGTATGTAATGGATCCTTTTCTGGAGGCAAGGGGTGCAATGCTGTGTGAGCCCGTTTCACCACATACACAGGTCCATTTGGAGATGATCCCAGTTTTTGAACAAAAGTGACACAGTTTGCTCCCTCAGCATGCTCTGCCAGACCAGTGATTATTACATTATTTTGCCAGATGTGCCCTTCAAGATCCTCTATTTGTTTCTCAAACTTCAAAACCTTATGCCTCAGGGACACAAGCTCCAGGTCTATATATTGATAATGATCCCCTAATGAGCTCACCAAAGCTTCCACATCTCCTACCCTCCTTGAGAGCTCCTTGGTTGAAATCTGGATGGCTTTAACATTGCAGGATAAGGAAATTATAGTGTTCCACAAGGAGACAAGTTACTGAAGAAAACGGGCCACAATCAGAACCTCCAAGGAGGAGAGGAGAGGAGCTGTCATCTCTGGTGGCATCTGCTTTGGACCTATTAGGCCCTTGGTCCATCTCTGGGGTTTGCAGAGAGGTGTGATGCACCAGAGCTGGCTCCATTGGAAAATCCATTGAACAGGCAAGTCATTGTTTCAAGCTGTACTTAAAATGGAGACAAGCGGGAAAAAAGAATTATCAGTATACGTAGTTGCACACCCAGTAAAAAAGAAGAAGAAAATACAGAGTCAGAGGAATGGAGTCAGAGGGAAAGCTTCCAACTTACAGCATGAGCATCACATGACTCAAGGGCATGTGGGTTGACCAATATGGCCAAGATTCTGAGTATGGACACCATTGGGGGACTTGTGCTGCAGTATGACGGTGTCATGGCAAAAGTCCCACAGCTATATGCAAAAGATGGAGAGTACCTATCAGATTCAGGGAATGATACATTTTTAGCAATCTGTTTGGTCAGTTGGCTATTTATAAAAAGAAAAAGTTGACAGTAGGAGTATTCTTTGCAAAGTATTAAGGCTTTTAATTGTCTCAAGGAGCTAAAACTGAAACCTTTAACATGCTGCACTGCAAAATAATGTATGCCTTGAAGGATACCACATTTATCTATGTCTAAGTAGAATGTTAAAACCTGAACACTCAATAAAATCTTTTATGTTAAAAAAAAACAAACAAAACTGAAACCTTTATCTGATGGCCCAGCACATTCCTCATCCACAGTGAAACTTGAAGCTGTACTAACCCTTGCTGTGCTGCAAACTTATATAACAGTGCAGAATTCTTAAATCTTCTAATTCTGTCCTTGGCAGTAGCCTAAAGGGTTAAACTTTCTTTTCCTCATGAAGAAAATAGTGTGGTGGGGGAACTGCATTGTACTGAATGGCAGGACAGTGGTGAGATGTTATTCAGCTCCAGTCTGTGGAAGTTGACAGGCTGTGTTGTGGTAGGAGGCATTCTACACATTCCAGAGCACCCTTTTCCTACTGAGATAATCACAATATATCGGCATAGCTCTGCTCTGCAACAGTAAGAATGAAAAACAACCTCTAACCAGAGCCAATATGACTGCAAAATGAAATTATTGATGGTGGTGTAAAATATTTAAGAAAGAAGGTATTATAACAAACACATACTATAAGCAGCACAAGAATTTGGACGTTAATCAAAAGTTTACATCCATGAGACTCTAGTTCCTCCATACAGATTATAACCCCTCTTCACAAACTAGTGGTATTATAAAGGGATGAGATTTTCACGATATGATTGATTTGCACATTCCAACCTCTTTTTTCCTTTTTTATATATGTACAGGAGGGAGGGTAATCCCCCCCCCCGTGCAACAATCCAGATTGGCTCAGGACCTGAGGATGGAAGCATGGTAGGAGAATCATGGGGCCTGCTTCTGCTTCCAGAGTTCCATTTTCTGTCCCCATCCCTGCACTGGGGCATGCAAGCTGGATGGACTTACATGGAGGAGCATGCACGCCCACAGAATCCCACATTTTCCTCCTTTCCCTGCCATCCTCTGACCCACATTACTACCACACCTCCTCCTGGTGGCAGTCATTCAGCAGGAGAGGCAGTCCTCCCTCCCTGGGAAAGGAAACCAGTCCAGTGGACCCTCAATCCTCCCCACCTAACCCCAGCAACAGGCACATTCCTGAACCAGGGTTGCTGGTGTAACAAGAAATAAGGCACCTAGTGCCTCAGACCTGTACACCACTGGGCCAGCTACTAATGTTATTTTTTTTGCTGAACTGTAACCTAATTATATCAACAGTTTTGAGCACATAAGCAATTACAATGGACCAGATAGTTTGGGTAGTGAATATCATTAATTGTGTTTTACTTTTTCTTTTTCTGTGTTCTCTTTCTGTTCCCTACCACTCCAGTTTGTAAGGCTGTGTGTTAATTTGAGCTGTATTATTCATAATTTGCAGTGGGAGGTCATGAAGGTCAGAGGGGCACTGGTATGCTCATGTGTTTTAGAAAAAACAACTTCTCACTTGATAGAATTATCATCTTGAAATTTAAGCAACCCCAGTTACACTATGCATTTATATCTGTACTGATATTAACCACTAAATGATATATTTACAAAAGTAGCACAACAAAACAACTATATCACACATTTACATCTGTGCCATGAATGTACACTTGCCCCATGACAGAATGTTCTTAATTCTTTAAAAATATTTTCTAAATCCATTTCAGTGAACTTCACTAAGGGCAATGTGACTGCTGACCACTGCAAACTAATAAGAGTGCAAACGTTCTCCTTTAAGAACTACACTAACAGGATACACAGATCCAAATAAAAGGGGGAGGGGATAATTCAATAAGGACAAGGAGTCAAATTATCAATATATTGGTTACTGCAATTTTGTAAATTTAGTTTATAAAAGAATCTGCTGAGTCTGGCTGAGTGACCCTGAGGGCTGAGGCACTGGACACCACACCTCATGCCATGCTGGTGACCCAAGTCTGGGAGTAAGCTCAGGTCACCAGGGGTAAGACAGGGGTGCAGAGCTGGGTAGAGCTGCCACAAGGCAGCTTTCCAGGGAGGGAAGTGAGGGTTCCCCAGCTCTTGGCTGCCACCAGGTGAAGGCTAGGCAGCAGCACCAGTCCACAAGAGAACCCTGGCAATAGGCTGGGTGTCCAAAGGGGCCATCACTGGAGCCACAGTGCACCTGTACACCTCCATGCGCATATGCAACCGTGTTCCGGGGTCTAGGGGTAATGGGGAGAAAATCACAAATACCATGTCACCCCCTGTGCCAAGAAGGTGCAGGAGGCAACGTGGGAGCAAAAAGCTATGTGAAAAAAAAGAAGGTACTAACAACTGTGGACAGTGACCCTTTTAGTGCAGTTCTTGAAGGAAAACTTTTGTGCTCTTTATACATTTATGGTTGCTACTGCTGTCAGCTTGCCCGTTAGTGTTCACTGAAATGGATGGGGAAAATAGTTTTTAAACAATTATAGAACATTTTGTCATGGGGTGAGTGCAAATGCACGGCACAGAAAGGAAATGTGCAATATACTGTTGTTGTTTCTTGTGCAACTTCTGTAAATATCTCATGTTGTGGTTAATATCAGTGCAGACATAAACTGTATAGTATAATTGTGGTCGCATACATTGCAGGATGGTAATTCTATCTAGTAAAATTTTCTGAAACACATATGGAGAGAGCTACATGATGGGGAGGGGTTGCTGACAGTCACTAAGGAAGAAAGGGACCTAGGGGTTACTATTTCAGATGACCTAAAAATGTCAAAGCACAGCAAAAGTGCAGCAGGGATGGCCAGTGGCATTCTGAGATACATAGGCAGGGGTATCACTAGCAGAAGATGGGAGATAGTGATGCTGTTATATATAACCCTGGTCAAGTTGCAGTTCTGGAGGCCACATCTACAAAAGGACATTAACAGGCTGTAGATGGTCCAGAGAAGGGTGACTAAGATGGTACAGGGCTTGCACCACAAAACTTATGAAAAACGATTAAGGGACCTTAATAAGTACTCACAGGAGGAGAGAAGGGAGAGAGGGAGCATAATAGAAACATTCAAGTATCTCAAAGGCATAAACAAAGTGGAGGAGTGACATCTTCCAATACAGGAGGAGTACAAGAATGAGGAGACATGACATGAAATTGGAAGGTGGCGGATTAAGAGGGAATGTGAGGACATTTTTCTTCACAGAGAGGGTGATGGATGCATGGAATGGTCTTCCAGAAGAAGTGGTGTGGGCAAGCATTGTAGTTGGATTTAGACATGCATGGGACAGGCATAGGGAAACCATACAAGTAAAGTAGAGGGAAGGTCAGAAGCTTCAATCAATTATAGGACTTATGGGCAGACTGAATGGGCCTAATGGGCCTTATTTGCTGACAGTTTCTATGCTTCTGTTTCAAATACCTTAAGGGAATCAACAAAGTCCAAGAGGGTAGCATCTTTCAGAAAAAGAGATGTGCAAGAACAAAGGGGCACAACTTGAAGATAGAGGGGGGATGGCTCAGAGGTAATGTGGGAAGCATTTCTTCACAGAGAGGGTTGTAGATGCATGAAACAGCCTTCCTGAGGAGGTTGTAGAGTCAAAAACAGTGGGGGAATTCAAGATGCATGGGACAGACATAAAGCAATTCTAGTGGGGGGTAGGAGGAAGTAGGCTGTTTGTTAACTAGCATCTGCAGTTTATCCATTAGGTAGGGAAATGGGCAGACTAGGTCAGCTAAGCAGTCTTTATCTGCTGTCAAATTCTATGTTTCGATGTTAATATATGTCCCCATTTGACCTCTGTGAACTCCCAGTGTGAGGAGACTGTGAGGTTGTGAATTATGCAGCTCAATTAACACGCAGCACTGCAAGCTGTAGTGGTAGAGATCAGAGAGAGTGATAAATGTAAAAAGAAACAGTAAAACATGATTAATTATATTCACTGCCCAACTTATCTAGTCCATTATAATTGCTTATGTGCTCTGCTTGTTGATGTAATTAAATTACAGTTTGGTAAAGAAATAAGATTAGTGACATGAGTGGGGAATCCAATCCCTGAATAAATATATAGACTGAGGTTATGATGCGATGTCAAAAAATACATATAGAAAAGGGAAAAAGAGGTTGGAATGTATACATCAATCACATGACAAAAATTTAATTTCTTTATAATATCACTAGGAGAGCAGGCAGACAGATCTGAAATGTAGAGGAATGCTGGACTATGTCAGCCCATGATAGCAAAGCAAGGCTAAAACACTGTGGAGTGTCTGTGTGTGTGTGTGTGTGTGTGTGTGTGTGTGTGTGTCTGCTTGTGAGAATTTAAAAACTGAGGAGGAAACAACATGGCAGTGACTGACTGAGCACAGCACTGTTAACCCTTACTGCCTACAGACAGAAATGGGATGTTATGTAGAGGAATTCTGGACTAATGACTGATATGTGACTCTGTCAAAGTACAGTAGGAGAGATGTTGCAACAATTTGTTGGGGAATGGACTTTGTTATTTGGCATAGGAGACTGTGCTGCAAGTCCAACATGTTCTTCAGTGGGAAAGAATGCTTTGAAGTAATGCTGAGTCCCTTTTCGAAGCAAGATGTCTGCAGGGCTCCACCCACTGCAGCCATAAAATGTGAAATGTTGCTGTAGACAATGCTACAGCACATGAAGAACTGTAAACTGTATAAAAAGATTTCCATGCACTACACCATCATCCATTCACTTTCATGGCACACAAAGAAAACACTTTATAAAAAAGAAATAAGGATCAAGTAGAAAATGATCAACCATCTTGAGTTTATATACACCAAAATCATGGAACCTACAATCAAAGTCAAAACTGAAATACACCTGTATAATAATGGCTTTAAGAATACAGCACAACATGGGTTTAAGAAAGGAAGGTGATGTATTACAAATTTGCTCAGATTTTATGAAGACATAAGTAAAATCAAAGTATCAAAAGGTACTAAAGGCACCAAACCCAATTTTGTGAAGTGCTAGTTTTATGGCATGCATGGAGAAGGTTCTATTTCTATGATCAATATAGCTGGACAATCACACAGCACTGCCACCCCTCCCCACAAGGTATTCTACAGCAAACATTGATCAGGCAAATGATGTTGTTTCAACTTGATTACTCAGAATGTGGTAAGGAAAAATACCAGAACTAGATTTTCCCACTAATTCAGTAATACTTTACTTGCACCCAAATGGTCTGAATTTACCAAGATATTAAAAACATAACATGATGGACTGAAAATACAACCAACAGCTTCATCTGGTTCAATGTCAGTTGGCATCCATCTGTATCCCACTCCCGGGACGAGGTTGTGATTAGGCAGAATTGTACAGTCCTTCTTTCCTGGTCAACAAAAACTAAATGAAATAAATATCAAATACTTTAAATGTTGTGACCAAAAAAAAAGAGATTGAGTAAAATCGGAGAGGGGAGACATTACACGTGTGAATAGTTTAAGAAAGTAGTGCCAAGACAGAAGACGAAACAAAATTGTCTGCTAAATCAATGCTTGATAAGGGACACATGTTCTGGTCAGAGCCAAAACTACAGTTAATGCATTGAAGGGAATCTGAACCTTTGTACAGCACTTTACAGATATCTGACCCTTACCACTTGGTCTAGTCATAGAACATAACAAGGTGGTGGTACCAGTACCTCTAAATAGTGCTGTTTTATAAACGTTTACAGCTCCCCAATGCCCCAAACCACAGCATGATCATGATCTTAGCTAAATGCAGTGCACATTGACCCTTCTGATGATGTCCATGCCTTACCACCTGGTGTAAACGTGGATGTGTAGTCAGTAGAGACCCTTGTGTTTTAGTGCAGTGTGGACTTACAATACTATAGCTGTAAGTTTACAATATTAAATGCACACATACAGTACTGGACTTAAATGTTTCTATATTTCATTTCCAGGATCTTCCATTAGTATAATTTATTTCCCCTTGGCTCCTGGGCTGACTTACATTCTCCCTCGCACCTGATCATAATCACTGCCACCACTGCTCTCTCTGTCTTTACCCCAATATTTTCACTGTCTGTAATTGCACTTAGTTAATGAATATACTTTTTACAATGCCCTAAATCCATCATACATTTTCACTGTATCTAATGACTCTTGCTCTTGTGTAAATTGGTAGCAGTGTAATAGTGCCATTCTAATCACTGTATTGCTAATCTATTGTTTTCATTCTTTTGTTCGTATTCTTATTATTGTCTTGACTGTTGATGTGGAACTTATGTAAAGAGCTTTTGCTCAAAGGTATTATCCGAATAAAGAATAAATAAATAAAAAATAAATTTCTGCTCCATTTCACAAAATTTACAGTCTGTCCAGCTTTCTGCTATCATTGCTGTACCTGAAGTACAAACAGCTGCCAGTCTGATGTTAGTGAGCATGTCTGAATTATAGATGGCAGTCAGGGATCTAACATTATTAAGTGAATCAGGAAACAATATAAACATAGACACACTTCATCGTGCAGTAATGGACACCTGCAGGACCTGCTAGAAAGTGAAAAACCATAAAAATTACCATGGGAAAAGTTATTTGGGCTATCTGAAAATGATTACTGTGAGTACACATCTCTGCAACAGACCAGCTGGGATGCAACATCTATTTTTCAGTGGGGATCTGCTCTTACCCAGTTTTACATTGTATTTAACCAGGATGAACCATCTGAGAGGCAACATTTCATTTTCGGTGGGCCCTGTTTTACAATATATTTTCCCAGGGCACACCAGCTGAGATGGAATATCTCCTTTTCACTGGGCCTCTACTATAGTAGCTTCCTGATTTTACCTATTTTACTATTTATTTATCCAGGATAGCCCAGCTGAGATTAAATATCTCATTTTAGTTCGGTCCTGATCCTGAATTTTCAAGATAGTATCTTGTTTACTGGAGCAGATGAACATGAGAGAAGCAAGTTTTCAAATGCCACTGAAATGTGATTTTGCAGAATGACTGTGAAAACAAGTTTTGGAAGAGGATTTTAAAGTTACACCTGAAAGTTCACAAGATAGGGTAAAAAAAGACTGTTAGAAATTGTGGCGTTTAAAAAGTAAAACAATTGCATTGTTATTAGTAAACTTTAAAAATTTTCATTGTTAGTTCATCACTTTTTTTGTTGTTTGTTTTTTTGAGATTTGGGTCAAATTTTGGCATAGTATTTTTATGACAGCAGCTTATGAACATGACAGGTGATATTAATGAAATCCTGGCCAAAATATCATTATATGGAACAAGCTTGAAAGACATTTTGGGTGAGATTTTAAAAATAACACCTGTCATGTTTATCAGGTGGGGGTAACAAAGAGGCTATGTTAGAAATTTGGAGTCAAAATATGGGAAAAATAACAAAGTTATGAGTAAATGTTGAAAAAATTCAGCATTTTTTTCATAACTTTATTGTTTTTTACACCTTCCACCTCTGGTTTTCAGCATAGTTTTTCATGACTCCATGTCACAGTCAAGAGAAGTGGATTTGTTTTAAATCAAGCCCAGAAGGGGATTTGGCAGACCGAGTATGAAAACATGTTTTGTAAGGGAGTTAAAAAATTACACTTGCTCATAAGGTGGGGCAAAAACAGTCTGTGTTCTAGACTTTAATCAAAAATGTTAAAAATGACAATGTTATAATGAACAAATGTTTAAAATACATTAAAAAGCCATTAACCAAACTTACCTCATTTCTAGTCAGTTCACAGTCAGACTTTGAAGAAGCAGGATGTTCAAGTAGAAGCAGTAGACCACATAAGCAGGTGAGGTGGAGTGGTGGGTTGGTTTGTGCTGAAAGGGGGTTGGGTTGGAGTGGGGGTGGGGTCAGGGGAGAGCAGAAAACCTCTATTGACTGTTTTCTGTTTTGGAGATTCTCCCAACCCCAGGGAAGGCAGCAGTGTCAGGAGAGGAAATGAACTGAAGATTGTGGCAGAAACCACATTCCCTCCTCGACCCCAGGGCAAGCACCACAGTTGGTAGAAGACATGAATTATTTATCATGGCAGAGACCGTAGTCCTTCCCTGGCCCCAGGACAGGAGTCACTTTGGGATAAGAAATGAGCTGCTAAATGTGGTAGAGACCACACATTTTCCCTAACCCCAGGGAAGGTAATGGAGTTGGGGGAGGAAACAGGTAGTTCTTGGGATGGAGAGTGAGAGAAAGATAGACATAAATTGGTATTATGATATTTGGAATCACTGAGCCATTTATTGGTATCAGAGTAGAGGGGATTGAGTTTCAAATGTTGGAGCCTTGATAGAAAAGGGAAGATCTCCCAACACTTGATCTTCTTGAGGGTCGAACACAATCGATCCCATATAGTCTGTTTTTAAAGCTTAGGAGGAATTGTTCTAAGGATGATGTATACCTGAAACAAGTCTTAGAGTTAAAAGAGAGATTTTTGGCTAGAGGATATGAAAATAAACTTTTGGATGACTCTTTACACAAAGCCTTTTCCCAAAATAGATCTGCTCTGTTGGTAAAAAGTACTAACAAGAACAGAGAAGGGACTTACAGCTCAGGCTAACCTATATGTTTTGCTAAGGAATTCAGACAGTGGGCAGGAAGGAACAGTAATGTACTTTTAGAATTGGCACATACTAACTAGCGACCACCAATTGGCTCTAACGTAGACGAACAACCAAGAGTCAGTTTTAGCAGGGTGGCCAATTTGAGAGACAAATTAGTGCACAGTTGTTTGTCCAGTGAAAAGCAACAACACCACACAAATTGGTTATCAAAATGCACTGCAGGTATGCACAAATGTAAAAAATTTAATGTCTACAAATATTGTGTTACAGGCAATGAATTCATACATCCAAGCAATGTCTTTTTGAATGCTGAAATCAGAGAATTCATTATCTGTGGCAGCATCGTCGTAATTTGCATTCTATGGTGTTCTTGTGAAACACTGTACATTGGACGCACTATCAGGAATTTAAAAACTCATTCACTCTATTATCAACAACAGAACTGATATACTGGTAAGTTTATACTATCTTGAGAAACATGGCTTGAACTCTGACTGTTTACGTTTTATGGGTTTTGGCCATGTCCTAGTAATGAAATAAGGTGGTGACTGGGTGAATGTGCGCCTACAAAAAGAAAGTCGGTGGATCTATTCACTTAGGAGCCAAAACCAATAGGTTTAAATGATGAGCTGAATCTGAAACCATTTTTGAAGAGAAAGCATAAGTAGGGGATTAGCATTGCATAAACAATATACTATGCTGCATCTCATTGGAAATTTATGTTTAAGACATTAACTTATTGTCTTGGTTTTTCTTTTGTAGGCTCCCTCTGCAACTCTTCGTGTTTCATGTGAACATCCCCATGATTGAGGTGTACCCCTTCAGCTTGACACCCCGACGGTGAAACATGAAAAAACACCATTATGGCGGCAATCGCTGTAATAGTCCTTTTTCTGTGTTTTGCTTTCCCCCAGTGTTCTGACCCTTCCCCAGACCAACTCTGACCTGGAGTTGATAATCCTGAAGTCTGGGAGGTGTGGGAGGTACAGCCCCTCACAGAAAATACTTGTAGAATGGGCAGCACAATACCTGCATTGGTATTGTGCCATCGTTGTGTGGGAGGTCTACATTTTCACTGTCGACCTCCCTTGGTGCTTCCCCATGATTGAGATAAGCCAGAATGTAATTAGGAGACCACTTTTTTACTTTCTTTTTTACTTTCTCACATGTGGATCCCCATGAAACTAAGATTCTGAGCTGAAAGTCAAGGGACATCAGAAGTGCATTTATGTGTCTCATTTCTCCTTTTTTCTACTACTGTGGCTATGATATGTACTAAGATTAGATTATCACTTACCATAGATCCCATTATTATTAAGTAAATAACTGTTTATTTCATGTTTATCTGCCATGGGGTTTTATAGCACTTTTTGCTTTTTGCTATACACTGGTATGGTGTTTAATGACACTAATACTAAAAATGATTGACATATATTTGGACTTGAGAACATTTATTCCCTGTAACCAATACTGTGTGTCTTTTGTTTTGAAAACATTTTCTATCACTTTTTTATTTAATTTACATTTTTTGATAAATGAATATGTGTTACACCTGATGATGTTTAAAAATATTTCTTATACCTGATGATGTTTAAAATATTTGTTACATCTCATGATGTTTAGATGGGGGTATATAAAAGTGATATCATTTGAAAGTAGCCACACCACCAGAGGAAGGCTGTGTGCCAAAACTCTGGGGTGAGCACTAACCGAGTGCTGTTGACCAATACATTTCAACTGTATTTCATTTACTGATTTGTTTGGTCTTGCTTACAAAAGAGTGCTACTGTTTGTTTTGTTTTTTTCTTATTTGTCATAGCTGTAAGCTATCCCTTATATATCTAAGGACCCTCTCTTTATGGCATTGATAGATGAAGCTGATGGTATGTAATTGCCTTCTGTCATGAGGCCTTAACCATGTCAACTCAAGTTCATATGGCAATGATTGGTCCGGGGGGGGGGGGGCTTTGAGTATGAAGCAAGAAAAACTTTTGTCAATCATGTCCAGCTTTGTCAGTTCCCTCCCAATGTCTTCAGGAACAGCAGGTCTCCATAGTCAAATATAGGGATAATCACTAGAAGCATAGAAACATAGAAGGTGAAGGCAGATAAGGACTATGTGGACCACTTAGTCTGCCTGTTTTCCCAACCTAATGTGATACCGCAGACCGTAGTTGATCTGTAACTTACACTCTCTTCCCTATTGTAAGTGTACTCTTATGTCAGTCCCATGCATTCTTGAATTCATTGTGTTTAAAACATGTCTACATGCATACAGAGGCAGACATTTCTTAACTTTGCTGTATAAAGTATCATTTTAGGCCAAAATCTGCTACTGTCTTGTCTTTGCAAATGTCCCATTTACTACTTTCACCAAGCCATACCTGAAGCATTTGTATGACTGAACCTGTTGCAAGGTCAGTTTATCTTTGGTTAATAATATGACTGTTTCCTCAACAAATGGAAGTTTAAGAGCTCCTCTAAATAATACCTAGAAACATACATATTTTTCAGCAGAAAAAGACACCGTGGTCCATCAATTCTGTCCGATTCCCCCCTCCTCGTAGGAAAACCTCTGCCCTCCATTCTCAGACTGCCTGCTGTTGGTTAGTCCGATGTATGCATCCAAAGCTCTTTTAAATTTGTCCACTGAATCAACCCACATAACCCACCCTGGCAGTCTGTTCCATGGTTCCACCACCACCTCAGTAAAATCCTCCACCTGATGTCACCTCTAAATCTGCCCCCTTCCAGCTTTAATGCATGCCCCCTAGTGGTTTTGTTCTCACACAGTCAGAAGATGTTGTCAACCCTCACCATGTTTATGTCTTTCAAATACTTGAATGTTTGCACCATATCCCCTCTCTCTCTCTCCTCTCTTCCAGTGTGTACAGGCCCAGCTCACTCAGTCTTTCCTCGTATGATTTCCACTGCATCCCCCTTCACCATTTTGGTTGCCTCTTGGACCCTCTCTAGCCTGTCCTTGTCCCTTTGTATGTATGGCCTCCAGAAGTGAGCCCCATATTTCAGGTGTGGTCTGACCATCGTTTTGTATAGTGGCATGATCATGAGATTTTTTGCTGCATTTAGTACAAGTTTGTTCTTGTGGGAAAAAAGGACTTTACTTGGTCAAATGCCTTTTGTAGACTGCTTCATCTTGCTTTATAGCATTGCCAGTTGCACAGATGATACTTTCATCTGCATAAAACTGAAATTTAATATTAGGATTCTGGAAAGACAGGCCATTCATATAGGCATTGAAGGCCCAATATTGACCCTTGTGGAACACCTAACACAATATGTGCAAAGGCAGAAACAAAATTTCCCAGGGTAACAATGTATTGCCACCCTTTAAGATATTCTCCAAACTATTTTAGGAGGATTGATGTCAGACCCAGGTTTTCTAGCCTGAACAGGAGAGTGTTATGGCCCAATGTATCAAACACTTCAGAAAGATCTATGAAAATAGCTCCAGCAGATACTCTCCTGTCCAGTTCCTCCTGGATGTTGCCCATCACCCTGGCCAAAGCTGTAGAGGTACTGTGTTAAGAGTGAAATCCAGACTGATGTTTGTTTAAATGTTTTGTATTTTCTATGAACAATTTCAACTGCCTACCTACAAACCTCTGAAACATTTTGGACACTATTGACAACCATGAAATGGAAGCAATAGTTCCAAATACCATATGTATCTATTACTTTAGGAACTGGAATGACTTTGGCCATTTTCTAGGCCATCTGGAAATTGCCAGAGACAAGGAAAATATTGAAAATGGCAGTCAATGAAGGAGCAATTACAGGACCCAAATATTTCATTTTTTTTTTCAAGATTTTTTTCCTCCTGGGTGCACTGGGGTTGGAAACTCTGCTTCAGATCACCCGTAAGCCCGATGACCCCAATCAACCTCAAGATCCCCCATGGCTTAACCCCCATGGTGGGGCCCAGAAGGGAGCTTCCCCGTCCAGGAGCACGATCCAAATCTGGGGAGGCAGTGGAGGAGGACCAGTGAGATGGCAGCAAAGTATCATGAAGCCCCCAGCTACCATGTTCCATTTTCTGGTGACCCTGTCCTCCCAAAGTATGGTGCAATCATGCATGTGTGAGGCAATGTACAAGCCATGCCAACCAGCCACCTGCCTTTCAGCCTGTGGCATCCCCCCCAGCTGCCAACAGAGGGTGATCAACTGGTGGGATGACAATTCCTCACTCCCAGGGAAAGGAAAGTAGTCCTCTTAATGCTCAGTCTTCTCTCAGCCCTACTGACCCCCAATGGCTGGGCTCATTTCTGAGCCCTGGTCACTTGTATGGTGCAAGGTGTGGCACCAAGCACCTCAACCTCCAGCACCACCAGGCAGGCTGGACCCAAATATTTCAATAGTAAAATGTAATATATTGTCTTGCCCGACTGCTTTAGAAGCATCTACCCTATTGCAGTTCTTCTGTACCTCCACTACTCTAATTTTAGTGAATTTAGAGATACCCAGAAAGTCAGCAGATTGAGAACTGCTGGAAGAATCCAGGTCTATAGACCGAGAATCTGTGCTCATGTCTTCTGCCCCCATTTTAACAAATAATTTATTATATTCTTCAGCTGCCCTTGAGCACAGGAGGAGTCATTGTCCTTAAAGTACAAACTGACTGGGAAAATATGAAATTGTCAGGTTTCTTAATTTTTTCATGACTTTCCAAACCTCCACCTTAGTTGATATTTGTTAGTACAGGTATTACTAAAGGACATTTTATTTTAGTCTTATTATCCAAATTAATCTGACCATTAGAATTGTTAGCAATCCTCCACACTTTGTCACTTTTCCTTTTAAATTAGTTTTGTTTTGAATGGTAACAGGGCCAGTGTTAGCTTTTAATTGCTTGTTCCTTGTTGGGGCATGCTTATTACAAATAGACATGAGTTCCTGGCAAAAATATGTCCAGGTGTCACTAGCTGTTGGAATAAGTTTCAGTCTCATCCACTTGATGAATCTTAAAGTCCATCATTCTCCCTCCTGAGGTCAAGCTGTCTGGGTTCTCAACCTTCAGGCAGGATACGATATGTAATATGGGGGGAAGTTCACCCAATGGTGTTGTATGGTGTTTGATTTCTACAGATCCTAAGGTGCTCAGTGGCAAACATGCTAAAAGTATTCTATTATAAAACTATAAAACTGTGCAGTTTGCCTTGGTGGGCCCGCCTAGGAAACACTGTTGTGATGTTCTCCATTCCTTAAACTGGCACTCTTCTGAAGGGAGATTCAATTATCCTCTCCCTTGTCTAGCATTATAACTTGTGAAAGGTACTA
The DNA here is from genome assembly GCA_016271365.2 of Neoceratodus forsteri. Lineage (NCBI taxonomy): Eukaryota > Metazoa > Chordata > Ceratodontiformes > Ceratodontidae > Neoceratodus > Neoceratodus forsteri. The sequence continues at coordinate 1,149,976,138 of CM057458.1, read as the reverse complement.
CCGCACCCAGACATGGTGATGTGTTAGTATTTAAACATGTGAAAAGAATGCTGTAGTCCTGCAGCAGTGCCTTACTTGAGATACCAATGTCAAGATCCAGTGCAGGCTAAAGATCCTTTGCTTCCTCTTCTCCATTCCCAATGAATGCTCTCTCTGTTACCTTCCAGGTCTGCTTCTCACTGGGCAGTTTCACAAAATGGCTCAAGAATTCATCTTAGAGCATATTCTGTTCACTTGTAATCACTGATTTCAGTCACCCTGTCTGCACTACTGCCCCCCCGAATTATAAATTAAGTTTTGTCAGCATGTTTTCTGTCTGTTGTAAATGACACGCTCCCTGAACAAGTGGCCTAGATGGAAGAGGGTTGCCTGGATATTGTGGCAGTTACAGAAACATGATACACAGAGAACCATGACTGGGATGTCAACATACCAGGATACACAATCTACTGGAGGGACAGAGAGGTTAAAAGAGGAGCAGGAGTAGCTCTCTATGTAAAGGAAGGAATCAAAGCAACAGAACTAAAGAGTAAAGAGGGGGCAGGGGAGGCACTCTGGGTCATCCTGGAGACAGGAAATGGCACCACAATCCACATGGGGGTTGCATACAGACCCCCATCTCAGGGGAGGGAATGGCCAAGGAAATGATAGAAGGCTTCCTTAGAATGGCAGAAAAAGGGGAGATATTGTTGATGGGGGACCTGAATACACCAGATGTTAACTGGAGCACCTTTGCTGCAGGCAAATCCAAGAGCATGTTCATTCTTGATGCCCAACAGGGGACATGCCTCAGACAGCTACCACTGGAACCCACTTGGGAGGGAGCAGTCTTAGACCTGGTACTCTCAAATGGGGATAGAGAAAGAATTTCAGATTTAGAAGTGGGTAGCCATCTGGGAACAAGTGACCACCAAACAGTGTGGTTCACGATAAACACAGCCATACAATCAAGCCATACAAAAGCAAGAGTATTGGACTTTTGGAGGGCTGACTTTGGGAAAATGAGAGAGTGCCTCAAAAAAGCACTAGCAAACAGGCAAGAAAGAGGGGTAGAGAAACAATGGGGAGTAATCAAAACAGCCATCACAGAGGCAACAAGCCTTTGTGTAAAGCAAATCAACAAAACACAATGAAGGAAAAAAACACTATGGTTCTCAAAAGAGGTGGCAGGGAAGGTTAAGGAGAAAAGGATAGCATTCAGGAAATATAAGGAAACACAGAAGGAGCAGGACAGAGAATTTTATCAGTTAAAGCAGAAAGAGGCAAGGAAGGCAGTCAGACTAGCAAAGGCCCAAACCGAGGAAAGGATAGCCAACTCTGTTAAAAAGGGGATAAGATCTTTTATAGGTATATTAGGGAGCAAAGAAAGACCCAAGGAGGGACATTAAGGCTTAATAAAGGGGAGGAAATGTGGGTAGAGGGTGACAGCAAAAACGCAGGGATACTGAATGAATATTTCTGCTCAGTATTTATAAAGGAAGAGGAGGGGGAGGTACCTAAACCAAACAAGAGAAACACTCTGAAGACAAGGGTCAATAACAGTCCATTTACAGAAGAAAGGGTTCTGAAAGAACTAATAAAATTGAAGGTGAACAAAGCAATGGGGCCTGATGGGATTAACCCAAGAATTCTAAAGGAACTAAGGGTAGAATTAGTGACACATGACCATTCTCTTTAACAAATCATGGGAGGATGGGGTGGTACCTGAGGACTGGAGGAGGGTGGATGTGATTCCACTTCACAAAAGTGGGAGCAGGACAGAGGCAGGAAACTACAGACCAGTTAGTTTGACCTCAGTGGTAGAGAAATTGATGGAATCACTTCTGAAGGAAAGAATTATTGAGTACCTAGAGGCCAGTGGGGCACAGGACCCAAGGCAGCATGGATTCACGATGGAAAGGTTGTGTCAGATGAATCTAATAGATTTCTTTGACTGGGTGACCAAAGCAATAGACCAGGGAGGGGCTGTGGACATGGCCTATCTAGATTTTAGCAAGGCATTTGATACAGTCCCACACAAAAGATTAATACACAAGTTAGCCAACTTGGAGTGGGTCCCAAGGTGGTAGCCTGGATCAAAAATTGGCTAGACAACAGGATGCAAAGGTAGTAGTAAATGGAGTCCACAGTGAAGAAAGGAGGGTTACTAGTGAGGTACCACAGGGTTCAGTACTAGGACCAGTCCTTTTTAATGTCTTTATACATGACATTGCATAGGAACTGGAAGGAAAAGTATGTCTCTTTGCAGATGACACAAAGATCTGCAACAGGTTGATTCACAAGATGGAGTGGAAAGGATGAGAAGGGACTTGGCAAGGTTGGAGGAATGGTCAAATGTATGGCAGCTCAGATTCAATGCAAAGAAGTGCAAGGTAATGCACCTGGGAAACAAAAACCAAGGGGAAGAGTACACAATGGGGGGTGAGATACTAACAACAGTAAAAATGGAAAGGCACCTGGGGTAATATATCAGATGACCTAAAGGTGGGCAAGTAATGTGAGAAGGCAGTAAGAAGGCTGGGGGATACTGAGATGCATAGGGAGAGGCATCAATAGTAGAAAACAGGAAGTTGTTATCCCTCTGTACAGACAGTTGGTGAAACCCCATCTGGAGTACTGTGTGCAGTTCTGGAGACCCCATCTCCACAAAGACATAGACAGGGTGGAGGCTGTCCAGAGGAGGGCAACCAAAATGGTGCAGGGTCTGCACCAGAAGACATGCAAAGAAAGACTAAAGGAGCTTAATATGAATACCCTTGAGGAAAGAAGGGAGAGAGGGGACATGATAGAAACTTTTAAGTATCTCAAAGAAATCAACAAAGTCCAAGAGGGTAGCATCTTTCAGAAAAAGAGATGGGCAAGAACAAGATGGCACAATTTGAAGATAGAGGGGGGGATGACTCAGAGGTAATGTGAGGAATTATTTTTTCACAGAGAGGGTTGTGGATGCATGGAACAGCCTCCCTGAGGAGGTCGTGTAGTCAAGAACAGTGGGGGAATTCAAGAAAGCATGGGACAGAAATAAGGCAGTCCTAGTGGGGGTAGGAGAAAGTAAGCTGTTGGTTAACTAGGATCTGCAGCTTATCTGTTAGGTAAGAAAATGGGCAGAGTAGGTGGGCCAAGCAGTCCTTATATGCTGTTAGCACCCTTTGCAAACTGTGTGAGAGGCCTTTCGGCACCATGCAATTCTGCTTAAAGTTGGACCAGCATAACATTCTGTGGTGATTTGCATATGCAGCCCATGATGCTTTGCATTGTGGGGGCATGTGTGATTTTGTATTTTCTTGAAACTTGGCTTCCCAGCCAAATGCCCTTTGGGGTAAATCTTGCCTCAGTGTTTACGCACAGAGGTTCTTTGTCTTTTAAATAGTTTTTTATTTTAATGGGTTCACCACAATATATCCCAGGCACACTGCCTTAGGGGTAGCTGGTCCATTCCACTGGGGTGTCAAACAGATGAAGCATACTGATGAGTCCTGGTAGGACGAAACACGTGTCTCTGTTAGCACTCTTTGCAAACTGTGTGAGAGGCCTTTCGGCACCATGCAATTCTGCTTAAAGTTGGACCAGCATAACATTCTGTGGTGATTTGCATATGCAGCCCATGATGCTTTGCATTGTGGGGGCATGTGTGATTTTGTATTTTCTTGAAACTTGGCTTCCCAGCCAAATGTTCTTTGGGGTAACCCTTGCCTCAGTGTTTATGCACAGAGGTTCTTTGTCTTTTAAATAGTTTTTTATTTTAATGGGTTCACCACAATATATCCCAGGCACACTGCCTTAGGGGTAGCTGGTCTATTCCACTGGGGTATCAAACAGACGAGGCATACTGATGAGTCCTGGTAGGACGAAACACGTTCATGTCTTCTGGTAGCACCCTTTGCAAACTGTGTGAGAGGCCTTTCGCACCATGCAATTACTCTCAAAGTTGGACCAAGCATAACATTCTGTGGATTTGATATGCAGCCCATGATGCTTTGCATTGTGGGGTATGTGATTTTGTATTTTCTTGAAACTTGGCTTCCCAGCCAAATGCCCTTTGGGTAACTCCTTACCTCAGTGTTTACACACAGAGGTTCTTTGTCTTTTAAATAGTTTTTATTTTAATGGGTTCACCACAATATATTCCAGGTACACTGCCTTAGGGGTAGCTGGTCCATTCCACTAGTGTCAAACAGAGACGAGGCATACTGATGAGTCCTGGTAGGACGAAACACTTGTCTCTGTCTTCTGTTAGCACCCTTTGCAAACTGTGTGAGAGGCCTTTTGGCACCATGCAATTCTGCTTAAAGTTGGACCAGCATAACATTCTGTGGTGATTTGCATATGCAGCCCATGATGCTTTGCATTGTGGGGGCATGTGTGATTTTGTAAGTCCTTATATGCTGTCACATTCTATGTTTCTATGGCCATTGTTTGCTAACAATGTAACCTATTTATTATGTCTGTTATTGTTGTGATTTGTATTCTTATTGATTTCTTTTTCCATGTAATAAATTATTCCTGATCACCCCTGAAAAAGAGACTTTTAATCTCTTTGGGCCTACATGGTTATCAGAAGTCAATAAATAAATATGTAAATCTAACATAAAAGATGTATCATCTAAATTTTAGTAAACTCTGTAGGTAATATGTTTTATAGAATGAACACACTAAACTATGGTTCAAGTATAGAAAATAGTTAGGTGGTCGCTAAAGGAGTCTGGGAGTACTCCTCTACATTTACAATTGTTGAATGTATTTGTAGTGATTAAATCAATCATACCGGATGCAGTCAAATCCTTGTGATTGATTCATTGATAAGTTGGATCAAACGTAGATATAGGTAAAATTCTGTTGAGCTACATATAAGAAAGTCCAATTGACTGCCAAATGACGTTTAAGTCTCACAAAATTAGTAGTTAGTGACTGGACCTATTCTTAAACAAACAAACCTGTATTTATCAAAAGCCATTCAATTTGGCCTTGGGAGGATGATGAAGTCTCACTAGCAGTACTGATTTGTGCATGGAGCAACCTAATGTCTAAGCTCAGGGTTACTAGACCCTCAATCCCATTTGTAAATGTAATTTCTGAGGCTACTAAGCCACTTTTTTGCATAAATTATTTAACCCTCACTTTTTTGTTGTGATCTCTGCATCACATTTGATAACTCTCTGTTCCTATAGTAGAGTCAGATAATTTTGAATTTAACCATTAGTCTGATATTATTAAAAGGTCCGATTTGTATTTTAATGTCCATTCCCTTACTTGATCCAGTTGTGACATAAGACTTCTATTATCAAAATGTGCAATAATTAGCTACCAGCCAATACATCAGCAGTTAAACTATTAGCAGTTTATGGGACTGAACATTTGATGGCTGTCCTCACCTAGAAGGAGGGACATACACAAAGCCATCCTGCAAATGCCAGGTGTGTTACTCTTGAGTTTCTACAGCAGTGAGCAGTAATACAGAGAATACTGGGTGGGCAGCTATGCACAACCAGTGTGTTCTGCCAAAGAGGGGTTCTGATTACCTTTGACTTTGAGAGTGAAGCACGAGAGATCCATGGGAATCAGAACCCTGAGGTAGTAGAACACACTAATAATGTATAAAGTTGTTCATCCTGTATTTTTTGTAGTGTATAGTATTACATGAAATGTGTGCATTGCGTTTTTCTCACTTTCAGAATGAAACTGACTTGTGCAGTCTCTAGAGATTCTAGAATGCTGTTCTACCACAGACGGGTTCAATCACATTCCATGACCTTTCAACTGTGGTACAACAGCATTTTGTAAATGCTGGATTTCTACATAGAACAATGATGTACTATACACTGTATATACATTGTTGTTTCCATGGCTTCCATGGTTTGTATTCCTACTACTGTATCTGAAAAAGCAAGACCTCAAAGCAGCTAACTTACTAAAATTACGCTTGAACATCTGATGTTGAGTTGTGGTTTATGGTGAACCTCTGTAGTCCCAGAATGAAAGAATGTGAATATGAATGTGTTCCTGAATTAGAAGATGACCATTTCCACCCCTGTGAACTCACAGTATGTTTTTCTTTTGATATAACTGCTAATTCAATCATAACCCAACATGCCAACAATAACCCAACCTAGAACAAATCCTTGTTTAGCATGGTGTAAAGTATTAAACAAATAACACTTGATCAAGCTTAAATTCACCTGGAAAGTACAAACCTTTATAAAAGCACCTGTAACACTAAACAAACTATAAAGTTTGAAGAAAAATATTAAAAAGCAGGTAAAACCTCAATGCAACCCTATATGACTCCCACCAGTCCTGCAGGAGCCTGTCATGTGGAGAGCTGCTTGAGCAGCTCTGACTTTAACAGCCATGGATAGTCCCAGTCTCTTTTGTTACTCATGCACCCATTGGTCCTAGTAGCACTCCTAGCTTAACACACCCTCAGCAGTGGCAGGACATGGTTGACAATATGGAACGATCACTGGAGCAAGCAGTCAGTTCATGGCTTGAGGAAGCTGATGTAAAAGCTCCAAACAGGATACTCTGTTTACTCTTGCCATGAGTGGTGTTGAGGAGCAGATGATCTTTGTAGTCAAGGGTAGCCCTACCCTTTACATCACTCACTCACTCACTCACTCACTCACTCACTCACTCAGTGGCCTGCCTCTCCTGGTAGCCCCTGCTGCCATACCAGACTCTTAGTAGTGAATAGGCCTAATTGGAATTAGGAGACAACAGTTAGTGGCTTGAGGATGCTGACATAAAAGCTAGGGTGCATAGAAAAAGCCTTCCTAAGAAGGAAGACATCATCATGCCATTCAATGGGTCATTAGGAGGCATACCTAGAACACTATCCACAATTACTCTACACAGTTCTGGAATGCTTTCCTTAGAAGGAACTTGGCCCACTTAGAATTGTTCTATAGGAGGGCAACAAAAATGGTATGACAAGTAGCAGGGGAAGACCTATGAAGACGAACTGTCAGATCTGAACATAGACTCTTTGGAGGCCAGAATGGAAAAGGGGTTATGCTTGAAACATAAAAATACCAGCCTGTGACTGTACATAAAATGTGAAGGGTCTGAAAAAAGAGGACATCATTATATGCTTTTGGGGGTGGTGAGGGAATTCAGACAGGATCTTAGGAAACATTTCTTTGTGGCTAGGGCAGAAGACAAGTGAAGTTATCTGATTGGTGAGGTGAATAACTCTCAGAAGATTACAGGTTTCAAGAGAGGGTGGGATAGACACATGGGTCTGGTTAAAAAAGTTTTGGGTGGAGTGTTAGGGAGGGGCTCCTTCAATGATCAAGGCTGAGCTATCACCAATAAGCACTGAATGCACCCTACCAGTGCTACTGGTGGCAATAAGGTAGGTACCAGGCAGGTTCAATGCACCATAATTGTTTTTCTGCCAGCAAAATCTATGTTTCCAGAGATGGATGTGTTACACAACCAACAAACTTTTGAAGGTCACTGATCTAAATCATGTGATGAAAATTGTTTGACAGGGGTATTGGCCACAATTAAAAAAAAAAGCCTGAAAACTTGATCTAGCATGGGTTCAGCAGTGCTGGTGGCTTAGTAGGTTGCATAGCTACCTCTGGGGCTGGAAGATCAGAGAAGGGTTCTCCTCAAACACAAGGCTCCTCAGTTAAATCCCAGTGCTGACCCTGTTGTGCAGCACTAGGTTGTGCACTGTTGATGTTCCATATTTTGGGTGAGGCATTAAAACAAGGTTTGTTTTGCCCACCTCTAGTGGCTGTCAAGTTGAACTGCAAAGATCTCATGACACTTATTATAAGAGCAGGGGATTTTCAGGATGTTCTAGACAACACTACACTATCCTGTCAAATAGATTCATGTAACTAACTCATTTCACAGAATACACCTGGAAACATGATGTCCAGAACTTGGTGTGCCTTTCTTGATCACAATTTGCAGAAATAAAAAATAATAAATTCAGTAACAGTTTAAGGCTGCTGGGGGTGTGGGGGTTAAGAGGGATGTTAGAAAGCATGTCTTTACAGAGAAGGTGGTAGCCAAATTAAATTCACTGCCAGAGGAAGTGGTCTCTGAATAAAATGTGGGGGCTTTAAAAGGGCCTGAGATTGGCTTAAGGAGAACCCGTGGGACTGCGGGAGAGCAGACAGGGAAGAAGGAAAGGCGAGGGTGCTGAGTCAATAGCATTAGCTGGGACAATACAATAACAAGCAGACTCGACAGACCAAATGGGCTTCTTCTGCTGGCTCTTTCATATGTTTATGTGTTTGTATCATGTGGTAGCCATTCTTACACATGCATTTGAACTGCATTCAAAAAGGGGTTGAAAACATTGATCTTGACCATGGACTCTGTGAAACGTAAAATCAAATAATACTGATTAGAGTCAATTAAGACCATAGTGTTCAACAGTATTTAATTCATTGTTCTGCCTGCAATTAATTAAAGTGAAAGTATATGGTGTTTTCCAATTGGCTTTCACCATAGTATAACTTTCAATTACAGTAACTACAGTGCAAAGTGTAAAAGCTAGATGAACAGCCATACTGCCTAACACAGACAGCAAATTTCCAGCTCCTAGGTACAGAGCAAAAGAGATTTAGCTAGATGGTGAATCGTAGATAGTCATTAGCAAAGAGGTAAATTATCCTCCATAAGTCAAAAAAAACTTTTTATCAATGTGGATATCAATACACCTCCCTATACATCCTGCCAAAATGCCAAATCACATAAAGAAAATATTGCTGTACGGTACCCAAGAGCTTAAAATAAATAACACAAATCACATTTTATCACATTTATTAAGCTGATTTTGAGCACAATCATTAAAAACATAAAACCTTATATTGTATAATACATAATCAAATCAAGTTGAGCACAATGGCTGGAAAAAAGAATTAAGCCTAAGTTGATACTATGGGTCAATAATTTAAAGAAAAGTGCTGGATTCAGATAGAAATAATAATAGATTTCTGTAACAAAGCCCCAAAAGCAATTATTTTTGACAGATGGTGTAGCACTCTAAGGCTGTCGGCTTGAACACTACACATACTGTAGACAAGAGCCACAGGGCGGGATTTTCAAAGAGGATGTCCAAGTGTCTGGCCCTTATTGATAGACATTCAGACACATTTTGCAATAATTCCCACAGTGTGTGGCAATTTCTGCCACAAGTGTGGGAATTACATCCGTTTTTCAGGTACAACTGCAGAATACCATCCTGGGAGTTAGACCAACTTTTCATGGTGTAACTCCAGGGATGAATTTCAGCAACTGCATGAAAAATACTGACATAGCTCTTTCGAAATCTGCCACCCATAGCCTTTACAGGTACTTAAGGAAGTAAAACTGTCTTATTCTTTTTTGCTATAATGACTCTTTATGCTCTCAGTCCAAAGATGACTGGTCAGCCCATCCCCAGTCCCCTGAGCTGGTCACTGCCTCACCTGGGACCTATCTCAGGTGGTCTGTCTCCTATGAATCGCTCCTCATGGTGGGGTTGGAAGGAGGAGGACTGTCCCTTCCCCCAGATAGACACATCCAGACTGGACTTTGGTTCAGTTCTTGGTGACAGCAGGAGCTAGACAGAGAGTGCAATGCTTTATTAGGCCCTTATTTCTTTTCCACTTTTTGCCCTACCCTTGCTGTAGGGAAGTACTGCATGTTTGTGGAGGTGCTCGTGTAGAATGTTCTTCAGCTCCCTCCCTTTGTGCTGCTCACACTGCACTACCACAAGGGTCTCTAGCTTGTGACAGTCATAGGCCAGGTGACATGTCTCCCCTCCCTGGGAGAGAAGAGCACTCCATTGGATGCATGATCCTTTCCTGCTCCAGCTGACCCCAGTCAACGCGAGCTTGTTCCTGAACTCGGGTCATCAGTGTGGAAAAAAGTAAGGCACACATGTGGTGTCTCAGCCCTCTTCACCACCAGGCCAGCTAAAACCTTTTTTTTTTTTTACCATATTTTATCCTCTGCAGTGGGCCAGGCAGGCACCACCTTCTACGAACTGCGAGGCACTCTTATCCCATCCTGCTGAGATCCTGCCACCTGTCTGTTCAGGACTGCCAGCCCACCTGTATCATACTGCTGTGTTGCCCCCTGGCTCCCCCTCCACAGGCCAGGTGCACATTCAGCTCCTTTGACATTTCTTCTCCACATATATCTGGTCACCCATGGTGGAGGTGAAGACTGGCAGTGTTCCTGAAGGAAGATTGCTCATATCCAGTGGTGGATGTGGTGGACTGCCAGAGACTTCATCTTTCCAGTCATCCACCTTGGTTTCTGCCTGCTTTCTGTCCCACTCACCCTCTTGGAGTGCACACTGTGATTAGCTGCTTGCAAGCCCAATGCTGCCAACCAGTGAGCTCGGTTCAAGGGTCCCCCCAGTGTAAGTTTTAAAACCCCTACAACACCACCTGTGGTCATCAAGGTGGTGGTAATACAGTGGGATGTAACACCTTTCCTACCAGGAGGAGCAGAGAGTCTTCTGCAATGCTCATGCTGCCTCCCCCAGGCAAACCCTCTGATGGCCCAGGCTTGTTCCTGAACCCAGGTTGTTGGTGCCATGAGTGGTAGTTCTACCACTGCACAGGTGGGCAAGCCACTAAAACTTCTTTATTCATAAACCACTGGTAATGTCTCACAAATGGATAGTCACAAAAAGGGAAAGGAGTAAAAACCTATTGTGTGCACCTAGAGCACACTGTTGCATTGAACTGAGAACTCTCCATCTGATCATCAGATGCCCAGCACTGAGAAAGGGATGTTCATACCCTCCTAAACAAGTCTCCTGTGCACAGGCTATCCCCTTCCTGGCTACTCAGTTGTGGGGGCATGCAATGGTTTTGTTACTTCTTTCTTTCTGTGGCTGTGTAGCTGCTGGACTATGCCAGCTGTTTAAGAATAAATAAGTTTTGCTACCTCGGGAGAATTATTGTGACTATTTTCCACAGTGTGTTAAAGAGACCCTTCCCCAGTCCTTTTGACATTCATGCATAAATCACCCCTTCTTGCATTGATTCTGGAATTGTATTTTATTACTGCCTGTTGCAGTTAGTTTTTATGTTTGTTGCATGCATGTGCAAGAAACATATTGCCATCATCAGAGATTTCAGAGGTGTGTCACCCCCTCTTCCAATTCAGTCAGTGTGTTGGCAGGCGCGGCCCCTGTCTGCCAATGCATGCTGGAGCTGTCTATGACAAGCTCCAAAATGCAGTGGCGTACAGTTGAAAGGAGGAGCTACGCTTCAGTGAGCAGTGATAAGATATCGCCTGCTCATGTGCAGCTCTCCCTACACACACACACATACACACACACACGCACGCACATGCAGGCGTGCGCCCTTCCCCGCATGCTCACACTGTATAGCCAACAGGGGTGCCCAATCCCCCGTCGGCTGTGCTGCACTCCCCCACCCCCAAAGCCTTCCAAATGCCATGCTTGGTGCCCACCCCAGTGTGGCAACTCATGATATTGCTGACGGGGGTGCCCAATCCCCGCTGGCTCACCATCCTCCCTCCCAGGAACTGGGTGCCGCTGGGGCCACCCCAGCATGGCAATAGATGCTAACCAACAGGCAGGGTGCCCAATCCCCATCGGCTGAATGCCCCCAACATCCTTGTGCTATGCTGAGCCTGCCCCAGCGTGGCAAATGTCCCGCATCGCCTTTAAAAAACACACCTGTAAAGCAAAAATGGTCCCACGTAGTCTCCCTGGCCCCCTCCCACAACTCCGCACACCACCCACTGCAGCATCCTGCCTCCCACACCCCATACTTACTCTGGACCTCAGCGATGGATCTTCGTGGACTGGGAACACGTCTGCACTCCTTCAAAGCCGACCGCAAACTGAGGAAATGCTGGTAAGCTATATAATGGTCTAAATAGGGTTTTTTCAACTTTGTTGCATATCTCAGGCATTTTTTGGAATTTTTGCACCAAATTTTCAACATGGGGTTTTTGGGACCCCTTCTCATGAATGATGTCACTGTCATGGCGTTATTCGAGCCCGAAGGGTGATTTCTTAGTCACTGCACGGTCACTGCGCAAAATCACCTTTCAGGACTGATTAATGAAACGACACTGCCAGTGTTCATAAGGTGGGCTCTCAAGAAGTCTATTTTGAAATTTTGGTGGACAAATTCCCAAAAATGACTGTTTTACGAGCGTGCGTTGTGCAGTTCCCACGATGCTTGTAAGTTCATGTAATTTTCATTATTTACTCAGATTTTTCAATATTTCCATTTTACCACACCTTCTTATGAGTAGTACAGCAGTCATTTTCACGTCTCACCTAAACATGTTTCGCCATGTAGCGCACAAATGGTGCAGTCGGTAAAGTAAATCAATGTACAGGACAATTAAGAAAATCACAGTGACACTGTTCATGAGCAGAGGTCTTAAAATGGCTATGTTGAAAATTTGGTGAAAAAATTCCAAAAAATGACTGTTTTATGAGCGTGCATTGTACAGTTCCTACGCACGCTCGTAAGTTCACGAATTTTCAATATTTTCACTCCAGATTTTCAACATTGCCATTTTACCACACCTCCTTATGAGCAGTACAGCTGTCATTTTTCACATCTTGCCCAAAATGTGTTTCCGCCCATGTAGCGCACAATGGCGCAGTCGGTGTGCGAAATCAATGTATGGGACACATTAAGAAAATCACAGTGACACTGTTCATGAGCAGAGGTCTTAAATTAGCTATGTTGAAAATTTGGTGAAAAAATTCCTAAAAATGACTGTTTTACGAGCATGCGTTGCGCAGTTCCTATGCATGCTCATAAGTTTGCGCATTTAATATTTTCGCTCCAGATTTTCAACATTGCCATTTTATTATGCTTCATTATGAACAGTACAGCTGCCATTTTTCCTATGCCGCCCAAAATGTGTTTTCGCACATGTAGCGCACAATGGTGCTGTTGGTGTCGAAAGCAATGTTTGAGACAGATTAAGAAAATCACAGTTACACTGTTCACGAAGCAGAGGTCTTAAAATGGCTGTGTTGAAAATTTGGTGACAAAAGTCCATAAAATGACTGTGTTACGAGTGAGCATTGCACAGTTTCCATGCACCCTCGTAAGTTCATGACTTTGTAATATTTTAAGTCCAGATTTTCACCAGTGGCATTTTTCCACACTGCCTTATTTACAGTACAGTTGTCATTTTTCACAACATGGCCGAAGTGTGTTTTCACACTTTCAGCGCAGAGATGCATGGTTGCTGTGGGAAATCATTGTTCGGGACAGATAAAGAAAATCACAGTGACAATGTTCATGATTGGAGGCACCAAAATGCCTGAGTTGACAATCTGGTGTAAAAAATCTCAACCTAATTATATTACGAGTGCGTAGCACAGTTTCTATCGACTGTGATTCCACCATTTTTTACATATTTTTACTGCAGATTTGCAACATTGCCATATTTTACCCTCCCCATAAACAGTACAGCTGTCATTTTTACATCCTGTTCGAAAAGTTTTAACCTGTAGTGCTAAATGCCGTAGTCACTGTGCATAAACAGCTTTTGGCTAAGAAACTGATATTCCCCTGTTCATAAGTGGGGTCACAAAAAACCATGTTGAACATTTGAGTGAAAATACCAACGAAATACCTGAGGTATTAGGTTTCCAAACTATAACGCCTAACCCTGTAGAGAATGACAGGCATCATGGATGTGACTTGGGATTCTTGCCTGTAATGCTCATACCATTCCACACCCTGCATGCCAGTGAGAGGCATCGAGGTATGCCTTGGACTCTTGACCCCAAAAGTTCCAATTCTCATTATTCATATCGACCCATTTCACTGTGTATTTCCTAATGGAATGGGAATGAGCATAAAGGCCACAGAACACCAAAGAAACACTGTGACATCACAGTGTCTGCAGGCAGGGTGTACCGAAATGGCATGGCTGTTATGCCTGACAACCCAAAAGGCACAACCCAATGTCTGTCACCTCTGTAGGTGGTGGTGGGATGACTTCAGCCTCAATACTTCACTCGCCATTCCTATTACGCAGCTCTGTAACTTCTACACTACCACTGCCAATGCCAGCAAGCAAGCATTCGGCATTGACAAATGCTTGTTACATTCTGAAATGCTACAAACTACAGGGTGTACCATACCAGAGCTTCTATAGCAAGCCTGGTGTTGCTGTGGGCCTGGGGTTGTACTGCTGACATCACTATAGGGCAGAGAAAGTTCCACTAAAAAAAAAAAAACATGCTGACAATTCATTTGGATTTTGGCATAATGCTTTGCTAACAGGGTGCTTTGGGGAAGGGGAACACAGTATATACACTAAATACTGGTAGGTTTCCCTTGCAGCATTGTTACAACTGCATGGTACTGCACAGTGTGAGCCACTCCTCTACCCTATAGTGATGTCATCAAGAGTTAGAAGCCCAGCAGCTGAACAGCAAAGGCAAGTGCAGCAGGGCTCAAAAACAAATCCAAATTATGGCAGGCAGAGTAAACTTTGGCCAAAAATAACAAATGCACAGGTTCAGGTCTAGTACTGCATATGATGACTACAAGCTGTAACTGTTTGGATCATCATGAAAGGTCCTCTTTAAAGAGGTGCTGTCAACTCAAGAAAACCTCTACAAACAATATATTTAGGTACAATTCAGCTTGTATTCCCTATATCAGCTATATATTTCTCCTCCCCGTTATTTATTACTGAGGACATTTGCATGATTACATGATGTTTATCCATTAGGGTTCATCTTTTTCTCTAGCATAGTCCTTATTTGATGGCATAACCATGTGTTGTGACATTACAAGGTGTTGCCATAGGAGTAACTATGATGTCACAAGCAGTGCATCATGACCTCAGGTAGGGATTAGGTAACAGGAATGGTTGAACTCTTCCGGAGCAAAGATCCTGTTTCCATGTAAATTACTTCAGTAATAAATAACAGGGTGGAGAAGTGCAAAGCAAATGTGAAATATCACCTGAATTGTGTCTACTTATTATTTCTTTGTAAACAACTCTGGAAGGTGGAAACAAAAGGAAAACCTATGCTTCAGGATATGGGAAGGCGGAAATCCTGGGTGGCCAACCTAATAAATTCAGCAAAACAAATGGACTACACTCTGTTCAGCACAATGGAATGTTTTCTGACACCAAATGAATGCCATTAGTGCAATTTCTCTTTGCTAATTCTAAGTGCGAAGAATCACCATATAAAGATAACGGGAGTTTAAGCAATGTCTACTGACAGTTTACATAATACAGTCAGCATTTGAAATGATAAGACAGAAAGCAAGGTCTCATGCTAATGCAACAACAATATTGCAAGTCATAAGTAAGGTGCAATGCAGTATGGACCCAATCTGCCAATCACCTCGCACTTACGCTGCAACTCAACCTTGGAGTAGAAGTCTACAAGACTGGTAGGTTAGGTCTATCCTGCACCGCACTTTGCTTATGATTCCTTGCAAAATATTTTAAGCTACATTGGCATGAGACATTTGCTTTATACTTTGGTTAATACTTCAGTTATAGGGCAACAAAAGGCTGAGGCCCACAGATGCTGCACCCCCCCCACCTCCGCGCAATGGAAGTTACCCGGGTTGTCTTCTTTTATGAAGGTATCCAACCCTTTTTTGAATGTTGCCATGTTTGGTACATTCACCAAGCAACCAGGGAGCTGATTCCAGAGTCTAACAGCTCTAGGGATGAATGCATTTTTTCAAAGTTCTGATTTAGGCACTGATTCAACCAGTTGACACTTATGTCCTCAGAGGTCATATTTGATGTCCGTAGACCAGATCCAGACCTTCAATTTGACCAGGATCTCAATAACAACCTATACAGGAGCAACATGCCCTCTCTAGTTCTACTGAGGCTCAAATCTCACGGTCCCAAGTGATTTATGTGCTGCAGTATATGTTAGGTCCTCATACAACTTGGGACAAGTTTGGTGACTCTCCTCTGCACTCTATCAGTCATATCTGGATCCTTCCTGAGGTATGGACTCTATACTTGTGAACAGTAGTCATTATGTGGCCTGTATATGTTCTATAAAGGGGCAATAAAACTGAGCTAGATATAGCAAAGAAGGACCTGCAAATGCAGTTTAATGTGTCCAATTTTGGATGCCACCTGTTTGCAATGTGTGCTGGGCTTTAGGTCATTACTTATAAACACACCCAAGTCCTTTTCAGTAGTCACTGATTTATCTGTGGTCCCATTTACTTGGTATATTTGTCTACCAGGGTTCCTACCAAAGTGCAAGACCACACATTTTTCTCTGTTCAATTGCATTCTGTATGTGACAACCCATTTACCTATGTTCTTCAGATCATTAAGTATCATATTTCTCTGACCATTGTCTACTATTCCCCCAAGTTTGGTATCAATGGCAGACTTTACCAATTTACTGTTACCTGTTGAGAATCAGGTCACTAACATATTTGTTAAACGTGGTTCCAGGACAGCCCCAGATACTCAATCATCACAGCACCCTCTGGGAGAGACTAGGCCATTAATTCTTATGGCCTGACTCCTACCACCAGCCAGCTCTAAATCCATTTAACTAGGCATATATCCTCTTTATGGTTAATAGTTTTTCACTAGGGACGTTATGAGGAGGACATCGAGAAAACCTTCCTGAAATCTAAAAACAACATGTCCACCCCTTTCCTTGGTCTAAATTAGGGCTAGCAAACTCATAGAAGTTGATTAAGCTGGTAGTACGCATGACCTGGTGTTTTAGAATCTGATGTTGTAGTATATCAGTTAACCCACTACTCTCCTAGTGCTTAACTAGTTCATCCCTTTATTATACTCTCTATAAACTGGCCCACTACAGACATTAAGCTAATAGGCTGTAATTGCCATGGTTAGATGTACTGCCCTTCTTGTGGATCGGTATTGTGATGGCACTATGCCAATCTGCATGTACACAAGCATTTAAAATGGATCTATTCCTGATATCTGCTTTCTGTCATTATAATTTCCAAATACTGACTGTATGCTGTAAATTGTCAGCTGACTGCTTAAACACTGCCTTCTTAATGGTGAACCCCCTTTTGGCACTAAGCATTAGCAAATACAAATTGCACTAATGAAATATATTTGGTGTCAGCAAATCCTCCTTTCTGGTGTATAAAGTGCAATCCATTTGTTCTACTCCTGAAGGTGACAGCTGCTCTCCAAGTGTTGAACCGTAAACACTGTGATTGGTACTACACCACCTGCATGGTTACTCTCAGAGAGCCTTTTCTGTATTTAATTATGCATGGTGCTTGGTTCAGAGAACACCTCAATAGAGATTAAGGAAGCGAGACCTGTGATATTTTGTTTTACAATGCATTTTATTTATCAACTGTAAAATCTCCTCACTAATGCTATCATGGTTGCATCTGAAGGCACTCTGGGGAAATTGCTCTTTGCATGCTCCTCATTTTTTGCAGGTTGTACCCATGTGTCACATTACTGCACATTTGCATGATTTGTATTTTCTGCACTACTGTACTTGTAATAGTATATCACTATTCCTTGTATCCTTCGCACAGCTCACCCATGAAAATGAACCTCAGCTTATCGGACCTTTCATGGTCACAAATTGGTTAATCAAATAAATCTCATAAAATAATTTTTGGTTAAATATCTTAAAGAAAATAATGTTACTTATGGTTAATTTTTTAACTGGTCTCACTGTCCCCTTTCTTCTTTGTGGAGACCATTGTGCTTGCTTGTGTTTCCATCGCATCTCCTATTTTACTACAAAATTCTTTCTTTAAATATCTTTATAGCTTCTTGCCTTAACTTCTCTGTTCTTATTCCGTAAATAATGGGGTTGGCAACAGGAGGTAAAATAAAAATCTGTATGGATAAGACATGCTGGAGAAATGATGGGATACTGGTCATGTTCAGCCGAGGCTGAAGGGCTATAAAGAAAGCACTGATCACATAGACTAACAATATTAACAAATGAGTACTACATGTATGCAGAGCCTTCACTCGTGCTTCTTTAGAATTTTTCATACAGACTATAAATATTTGTACATAAGAGCAGACAATGATAACAAAGGGAATTCCCATATTAAATATAAAAGAAACCATACGTAAGTAATTTTCAGCAGATGAGTCTATACATGAAAGCTTAACAATGGAGATATTATCACAATAGATTTTTGGCAGAGTGAAGCCACACAGTGGAAGTCTTCGAGTTAAGAGAATAATTATCAGCATAATACAAAATGGATTCATCCATGCAACCAACAGAAGCTTGAACATTTTTGCAGCTGTCATAATATTTGCATACTGTAAAGGGTAACAAATAGCTGTAAATCGGTCATATGCCATTACTGTCAATATTGATATTTCAGAAAAACCAAATGTATACAGGCAATATACCTGAATATAACAGCCAGAAAGAGATACAGTGCTAGATTCCAACAAAATATCTGCCATTAACTTTGGCAAAAATGTTGTACTGCCATATATTCCATTTACTACCAAGTTGCACATTAAGATATACATGGGCTCATGCAGATGTTGTCGTAAAATGATAATGCTTATAATAAACAGATTAGCTAGAATTGTAATTAAATACAGCAAAAGTGAAAATGCAAAATACATATATCGAATGTTACCCATTTTACCAAGTCCTGTAAGTACAAAATAATTGATAGTAGTAGTGACATTTTCCATTCTTCAGACCTGTAAAGGATAATACAATTAAATTAGATATGTAACCTAATGACTTTTAGTGTTTGAGACATAACAAATCTTAGTCTTATAAATTACCCAAATTAGTAAAGCAAAAAATAAACAAATCTTGGACTTCATAAACATTACATTATTACTGTATGTCAGCTCACAATAAACGTCTTGCATTCATTTGCCGTATGCATTTAAAATGACAGCTACAAGAGACATAGTAATAGATTTGGGCACCAAAAATATAAATATTGCATTAAAAGTGGTAATGATAATGAACCTAGATCGCCCCTAAACAATTTACATTAAGTCTAACATTAACAAATGCAATGATAATAAACTGAGATCACTTCTAAAGTAAGTTTTTATATATATATATATATATATATATATATATATATATAACTCTTATGACTTACATTCCCGCAAATGTGAAAACAGTTGTAATTAAAAGTTGCTGCAGCTTACCTTTCCAGGAAATAGCATTCACAGTTTACTGGTGAAGCTGAAATGTTGTTACTTTTATACAGTGAAACAGCTCTGTGCCCCTGACAGGAGCTTTGTTTAATGAGAGAGTGAGTCCCAGCACCCTGCTTGCCAGTATTTGTACGGTCTAGCTTTCCCATGTGTAAACATCCCTTGATTATTAGTTTTTGTTTCCAAAAGGTTAGATCCTCCAAGTACAAACTATTACATTTTTTATATTTTTCTGATACTGGTACAGGTTGAATGTCTAAGCAATGCACATACTTTCTTGTTACACTCTGGTATTGTTTATTGCAGAGATACCACTGAAGAGTCTAGGTATTTCAGGGTTAAAAACCTACTCCTTTTCTATTATACCTGTTGACCTAAATTGTTTCTTTTTTGTATAATTTTATATCCTGAAAGTGGTTACCAGGTTCATCAGCAGGGTTGCACCTCCTCATGTGTGGATAGCGATTTAAGGATGCATGTTACGCCAGTAGAGCAGAACTTTAGAAACTAGACATAAGGAGACAAAATCGCCAAGGACTAATTTTGTTACCATATATACAAGACAAGCACAGGATATTGCATATTATTATCTTGCAGAGTGAACCCTTCTAGCAGAGGTGACAAAGAAAACAAAATGGTGTATAAAGGAGGCACCAACCTTAGGGAGAGGTTGGTACACAGCTATGAGGGCAGGTACACTCACACACTTGGCACCAGACCACCGCTACTGAGTGGAATGCACCAATGTGGAAACTGTATATTTTGCAGTTCCATCCTTAGATGCAATACATTTACCAGCTCCAACAGTGGTCAGAACTATGCAATAAAAGAATTCATAACATGCAGCACAGAGGAAGTGGTGTACATGGCAACAAGGTGTTGGTATTTATATTTTGACATTTATGAATTTAAAATTCTGTTTTGACGTTATTACTGTCATTCATTACTCATAAATATTGTGCTGCTGGTTATCTGGAAGTATTTTACATAAACTTGCACTTTTAGTTAATAGATTGTGGAGCTGAGCACCAATGCAGTTTAGAAATATAATATAGAATTGTGCACTGTCTCTTTAGAGTAGAGCTTTTGATAAACTGGGTAATGATATCTAGTGACCATCCCTCATGACATACTGATGTGCCAAACTGGCGGGGTTTTTGTGGCTGTGTGGTTACTTTGTAGCAGCATACGTGCAGTTTTAAACTTTTTCATATAAAGCCTTTTAATGCAAAACAGAGTTCAGGGTCTCACCTCAAACCAGAAAACAGCAGGAAGTGTGCACTACCAAGGAGTAGCAAGAATCCAAAATGAATCAGGCTCACCCTGTGAGCCAGTAAGCACCACTTCACAGGACTAGACATTATATAAATATTTATTTATTCTGTAAAAACCAGTGCAAAAAATGCCACTGTGCAACCTAGAAAACAGGACTAATTGTAAGGCAATCTCAAGTGCTAAACAGAGCTGGTGTTGAAATATTGCACTGGTAACAATTAGGGTTCTAGTCTATATCAATGTCCAGTAACAGTTCTCAAACAGGGTCTGTTGCTGCTTGATATTTTTTGTTTTCCAGATGCTGCATAAAGCCCTTTTAGTATCAGCAGCTGAGGAATGCAGATTTCTTTTTTTTTTTTGAATGCTGTAATTGTTTATTTCTTTTTTACAGTTAAACTTTTTTATTAATTTTTCATAAGATATACAGACAAACCTCTTACAGTACAGTACAATGTGAGGATTTTTTTTTTAAAGAAATTGAGGCAGCATATAATAAGAACATTGCTACAATAATACAAGGAGCTTTTGGTTTAAAATATAGTAAACAATACAGGTCATGTAATTAGCATATACTTGACATTTGTAGTGAACTTAAAGTGATAGTATGATTAGATACGGTTTATATTAAAATGTTAC
Source organism: Neoceratodus forsteri (assembly GCA_016271365.2). Lineage (NCBI taxonomy): Eukaryota > Metazoa > Chordata > Ceratodontiformes > Ceratodontidae > Neoceratodus > Neoceratodus forsteri. The sequence continues at coordinate 1,149,955,090 of CM057458.1, read as the reverse complement.
ATAATTATATATGATGCTGCAAAAGGAAAAGTACATCTGAAAGGACTGTGGAGTAATAAAGAATGATTGAGAACAGAGTATAGGAAAGAAAAGATATATAAGAAAGTTAAGAAGAGAGAGAGGAAACTATAAAAAGGGGAAAAAGTGAGACTACAATGATGTAACAGTAAAGGGAAAATCCATATATATTAAGTCCATACATTGGTGTTGGAAGATTTAGTTGATTCCAAAAATTAAAAGCCCTGCCAACAATTGTTATATAACATGAGTCGGCTGACAAGATATGTCATACGGTCCAGAGAGGCATATTGCAATAGTTGGTTAATGATACCAGGAAGGGTAGGGATTATGTTGGATCTCCAATGCATGAGGATTGTGTGTTTAACTTGAAGGAAGAGTATATTTAACCATCTGCTCGTAATATGAAATTTTATAAGAACGCTGATTAAAAATACTCAAGAATGCAATGTTTAGGGTCTAGTGTAAAAGGTTGACCTACCACTTTTATTGCAAATCCAGAGTACAGTGCCAAATCTTTTGTATGAGGACAGTGCCATAAGATATGCAATAAATCTCATTGGGGAACTGCAAGCGCCAGCAATTGTTATTTTCAATAAACCCATTTTTGTAATACAACAGTTCTGTTACCATAAATGAAGGATCTTGGTTTGAATAAGAACTTTGCGTTTATCAATTAAAAGATTTGTGACAGGAGAGCCAACATCTGGACCATTGTGCATTGGTGATATTATATTGAGCAAAGTACTCCATCTGTTTTAGCATTGACAGAGTAGTCAGGAAGGATATCACAAATCTTTGTAAAACAGTGCTATTTAAATTGGATGTTGTTTTATCCATTTAGAGGATGTGCTTATCATAAGGAGAATTGATAGAAAGTGTGTGGTAAGAGTTGCAGTGTACGTAAGCTGTAGATATTTTCAAAAATCCTGATGGGGAAGATTCCATATGCCTCGTATGGGTCGGGTAAGATTTTAACTTTAATGACTTGGGTTCAAGTATATCCTGCAAAAGAGAATACCCTTATTTTTCCAGGTATGACAAAAATGGGGTGATTATCAAGATATATGGTGGTTACCCCAGATGGGTGTAAGCTAAGGTTTGAGGTTAGATTTAATATGCTTGTGAATGATTTTCCAATAGAATATAGAAGCAACTATGGTGGGTGAGACTTTAAAGAAGAGAGTAAGGTGTTATAAAAGGAAAGAAGTCGCCACATTACCAGGACATAAGGATGTTTCATATTGACCCATAAAGGAGACTGGATGTTGGGTTTGTTAAACCATTTAATTGTTTGAGATGTACGGAAAGCCCATAAGTAGGCTTGAACCAAGGAAGGCCAAAGCCACCTTTTACCAATGGGATTCTAAGTTTATTACGAGACTAAATCTAGGTATTTTGCCTCCCAAGTAGAAGCTGCTGATAATTTTGTCTATTTTGGTAAGAAACTAGAGGGAAGTATCAAAGGGATATTAGAAAAATAGGTATAATATTTTAGGAGTTATTGACATTTTAATGGCGGAAATTTTACCATTAACAGAAAGTTTAAGAAGCCTTCCATCTCATGTAGTGTTGTTTGGATACTGGTTAACAGAGGGAAAGATTACATCCCATAATTTATTCAATGTCGGGTGATCCGAATGCCAAGATAAGATATACCTTTGGGGGCCCAATGAAAGCCTAATGAGTTGTTCATGAGGGGACTACAAAGGTTATTCAGTGGTAGCGTTTCGGATTTGTTAAGGTTTAGAGCTAGTCTGGAGTGGGAGGTGAAGTCATTCAGTAGTTAAACTAAAGGTTGCCCAGAACTTTCGAGGTTTTCGAGTAAATTAAGGAGATCATCTGCATATGAGAGTGAAGTATAGTGAGAGTTACCAATAGTAATGCCTTTAATTGTACCGGATTGACGTGAGGGACAGGAAGAGGTTCCATGCAAGTATAAACAATGAAAGTGATAAGAGGCATCTTGTCTGGTGCCTCTTGCTAAGTAAAAGGAGGGGACAAAATAGAGTTCGTGAGAACTCGAGCTGAAGGGAGGTATACAATAATTGAATCCAAGCACAAAAATTATTTGTAAAGCTGTATGAGATAGCAACTTGATATAGATATTCCCATTGAGAGAGTCAAATGCTTTCTCAAAGTCAATGGCTATTGCAGCTGCAGGGTTTTTAAGACTTTTTGCTTTGTGAATTAAATTGAGTAATGAGCGAAGATGATCGGAACTGTTTCTATTTTTGATAAATCTTGATTGAGAAGTATGGATGAGTTTAGTCATTAAAGATTCTATGCGGAGAGTTAATAATTTGGCAAAGATTTTTTCCATCAGTATTAAGAAGTAAGATCGGTCTATAGTTTGAAGGAAGTAAAGGGTCTTTGTCTTTTTTTGGTAAGACTGTTATGATGGCTTCGGTCATTGTGCATGGGAGTTTCTTTATTAAGGTTGCTTCTTGGAATATATTGACTAATACAGGACAAAGAGTGTCAGATAGGGTTTTATAAAATCAATGAGGAACCCATCACTGCCAGGTGCTTTACCGTTTTTTAATGATGATAAAGCAGTTTGATTTCCTGTAAAGTGATTGGTTTATCAAGCACAACTTTGTCCTGAGGGATAGGGTGGTAGATTCAATTTTTCCAGAAAATGTTGTATAGGTTGGGATTTGTAGTATTAGGTTGCAGTATAGTTGATGGTAAAAGGATTGCATAATGATTGATTGAAAGGTTGTCTGTGTGTGTCTGACCTGATGGATCTTTTAGACCTACTATGTGTCTCTGCATCTGTTGAGTTTTTTAGCTGGTAAGAGAGCAACTTTCCGCATTTATCCCCTTGTTCCCAATAACCTATGTTTAATCCTAAAGGGCAAGTTCAGCTTTCCTGGATATCAACTCATTAATTTTAATTTAATTGTAGAATTCCAGATGAAGCTGTGAATTATGACTGTCTTATTTAATTTATAGTATTGGCTCTTTTTTCTTTATGGTTTTTCTAAATTAGCTAATTGTTGTTCTCTTAATTTCTTTCTATGCACTGCATAACCATAATGTTACCTCTAATAGTGGCTTTTAATGCTTCCCAGATAGTACCTTTGAGACATATCTGGAGTATCGTTAATAGAAAGAAAATCTTGAATCTGGGTTTTAATCCAAGGAGTGAATCTAGGGTCTCTGAGTAAAAGTGGGTCTAAATGCCAAGATGGGATTTAGAAGAAGGTGGACCCCAGAGTAAATGCAAACTGATAGGGAATGACTGATATAACAATAGGGAGAATCAATGTATCAATAATTTTTCAGTAATGAGGAGAGAGAGAACCAATAATCAATCCTACTATATGATTTATGTAAAGAGGAATAAAAGGTGTAATCTCGTTGTCTGGGATGATGTAGTCTCCAAATGTCAGAGAGACCTAAATCCTTCATAAGCATTGATAGAGCATTAATACTACGGGGGTGGGCATCATGTGATAGTTACTTCTCTAAATATGCTTGTAGTGTTGGAAAGTCACCACCATAAAATAGGTGAATTATTTTATTATTAATCATAATTTGTTGGGATAGATTATGGAAGAAAATAGGTGAATCAAAGTTGGGTATATACATTCACAAACATAAGTGGACCTGCTGTGGTGTTTAATAGGGTTATAATCCACCTACCATCCGGGTCTCTAATGATTTTATGAGGGGCCAATTAAAGAGATTTATGTATTAAGATAGCAACCCCATGTTTTTTGATGGAGAAGATGGCGCTTATACCTGACTGACCCAGTCCCTTTTAAGTCTGTCGACATCCTCTGATAAAAGTTTAGTTTCTTGTAAAGAAAGCAATATGTGTTTTATGCTTTTTAAGATAGGTAAGTGCTTTTGCGTTTACAAAGGTGAGTTGAGTCCTTGACATTCCATGAATGTAAGATTAGATCACTCATGTACTAGGATATAAGGAATTAGTTACAAATAGGAATGAGGGACTCAATACCATTAATTTGGAGGATGTCACAGATTCAAAGGTAAATATATAATAAACAAATGTATGCAGGGCCCTTAACTTGTATGGGTTCGAGATGATTGATGTTGGTATTCATTTTGTCTCACAGAGGAGAGTATAGAGATAAGAATATCAAGTAATTAAACATTAGAACCAACAAACGTTAGTATAAACTCAGTAACAAGAATATTAATTTGAAAATTTTATGAAATGCAGAGCAATAAGAGTCGGAATATACTAGGACTCTCACTCTACACTACTAGGCGGTAGAGTAATTAGTGAATCTCAAGATACGAGCTTTACCCTATAATCTTAAGATACTAAACTTATATAACAGTATATTAATGAAGTGTAATTGAGATTTGTGCTGAGGTAATTAAAGCATTACCCTGAAAAACAAAACATCATTCTACCAAATAAAAGGATAATTATGTAATAGTGTTAAATTCCAAACATAATGAATTAGCTTGGACCTAGTAATAAGTACAATATTAAATAAAGTATACCAACATGATGGCAGATAATGCTGAAACAGTGTGAGCCAGATAAAGGATGCCCGATGTGTATTAATCCACATAAGCTAGGTTAGGGAATGCGGTATATACTATAGGTTCATAGTGCATCAGTGTATTGTGGAATCATTTTATAAGTTCCAATGATTTGGAAGAAATGATGAAGAATAATGTGAAAAGGCGGAAAACTCAATGTATAGAAATACAATTGGAAGCATACTTTGGTGCAAAATCTGTGGAGATATAATGGGAATGCACCTGATGCACTACATACCAGAAGTGATGCAAATAAATATTAAATAAGTAAATGATTTTAGAGTATTTGTCTAATCATCCTCCACATTCCAAATGATAGGATTTATGTGGAAAAATGCTATAATAGTAGGGGTTAAGGGCACTGATATGAAATACAGAACTCTTATATGTATGTATGTCGTCTGACCACATGGTGGCGCGAAGCTTATGAGAAAAATTAGAGCGTGAATAGCAATTATATATACTAATGTCTGGCACCACACAAAGGATTAATTAGAAGAGATCTTAAAACATTTTAATATATTCTTTTCTCATTTATTTTTTTTTCCATTGAATACATTGAGAGTAACTCCCACATGGATTAAATACTCCAGTGTCAACTGGCTCACCTCCCCAGACAGATACAGGCTTCAGCAGCTTATAGTGATTTATACATTTAAGTGCTCCAAACCTGTTGGGTGCGATAGAGACTGCACTTTCGGTAAATGTACTGAAGGAATCGAGTGAGGTGGTGTGAAGAGGAGGGATTCTGGTGAGAAGCTTGCTATATCACATCTAATTATGGGCCATAGTATTTATTACAAATTTTTTTTTTTTTTTTTTAGTGGGAAAAGCCTCAGGTAGCCTTGCTCTTTGATTTTCTTCTCCTTTTCTTTTTGAGTGGTTTAGATGATTTAAAGGGAGAGCTGGACACAAGATCAGCCCAGGAAGAATCGGGAGAGTCATTACCCATTGAGAGCTTCTTCTGGTCTTGAGTAAAGGGGTTGGATACAGTCTGTCTCAGATCCTCCAGTAGATGAGTGCAGATCTTCTTGGAGCAGATCTTCTTGGAGTGGGGAGAATTTGTTAGACAAGGTAAGAGGAGTAGAAAACTGATGTGACATTCCACATGGGAAGCTGGGAGGTGGAAATATTATTTAAACAGCAGGTATTATTATTTAGAGAAGAACCAGATGCTTTTTTTTTCTTGTATGTGCGGAGCTTCTGGCAGGAGCTACAGTGGCAGATATGATGGCTGCAGATTTCTCAGGGACCTGAAGGACAGTTTCAGCAGGAAGGGCAAGACATTTTAATTGCAGTGTTTGTGCTGGAGCAGGAACGAGCTGCATTAGCATCATGAGGCAATGTAAGTGTGGGCTGTGTCCAATTCAGAAATTCAGAGAGAGATTCTGGGGTACTGAAATCTCTGGTAGAATCATTCAAAAAAAAAGCGCATTGTTGCAGGGGAGTAGCGATAGTGCAAACTTAATTCCACGCTTGATGAAGGATTGTTTAATGGTTGGTAGCGTTTTCGTTTGTTAGATAATTCTTTAGAATAGTCTCTGAAAATTAGGACTTGTTTTCTTGCCAAGTAAGTGCACCTAATTGCCTCGCTTTTTGAAGAATCAGTTCAGTATGTGCTGGTTTAGAAATCTCGGCAATGATGGGCCTGCTTGGTCGGGTCCAGGCCCTGATTTAAGGTGCGGTGAGATCTCGATGATTAGGTCTTGATAGTTTGGTAATTTAAGCAAAGAAGGAAGTACATGAGTTAGAAGAGCACTGGGTGCTCCTAGTTCAACACCTTCAGGAACTGAGAAATCTAGTTGTTACGTCTGTTTCTATTTTCAATATCATCTATTTTGTCCTGAAGGTTCCTAATAACTCTGTCCTGCTCCTGATGGTAGCCTGTAATGTGTTAATGGAATCTTCATTTTGAGATGCTTTAACATTAGTAGCGCTTGATTTTTGATCAAGTGCCTGCATATTATTGATATTTTGTTGAGATGCAATTTTAATACATTGATTTCACTTATTAGTTGCTGAAACATTGCCTCCTCTCTGATTAAGAGAACTGTTATGTTGAGATTGGTCTGGCAGTATTATTGTAGGCCTTAACAGAGAAATTGAAAAGCTGTAGATAACTCGTTTCGGTAATTATGAGACAATAAAAATGCTGTACTAGAGCTGTTCTATGTATGTACATATAGTAAGATCTCAGATGTTGGGAAGGTAGGAAGTCTGGAATCTGTAGGATGGATGATGATATTTGGTGAATCCAGGGAGATGAAGAATCAAGTAGCCATCTTCAGCACAGCACCCTCTGGCTGCCTCAGGAATGCAGATTTCTTGCTTTTCTACATTTGTACCTTTTGAGGTCTGCACCCTCCATGGGTAGTGGAGTAGTATTTCCAGTAATTCTTAACACCTGCAATGAATAGCAAACAAACAGGACCAAAAGGAGACTGTAATGCTATTATTCCATCCATGGAAGTCCACTTTGGTCCATTTGTGATACCAACTAGCCCCCAAATTCTCACCTGTGGCAATGAAAGATGTCATTTGGTCATGCTGCTCCACTCTGTGGTTTTTGGCTATTGGCAGCCAGAGCAATGGATCCAAGCAGCTGACATACTCTGTTGCATATGAGGGGACCAATGGAGAAAAAATACATGGAGAAAACATTGCAGCAGTTGGTGGTTGTGTTGGTGGGGTTAGCACCTATAGTTCTCTACACCATGTGGTGGGGGTCAGATATACCCCCCACCACACATTGACTACATGCTGTAGGACTTGTCAGCTGTAATTCCATCTGGTGCACCCAGGCTTGTACTTATTTTATGGCAACAAGCTAGTTTTCAGATATAAACACATAGGGCACTATGCTTGAAGGGCTCCACAAAATGTGTTGAGTGGTAGTAAACCCTACGCACCCCTACGTGGTGTGTAGGGTAAGGCAGGCATGAAGCATGCATGACCACATGTGCAGGACATGCAAACCGAGGGGGTGTGAGCCAGGGCCATGGGGAGCAATGTGCAGACAGGAAGTGGGTGAAGCCAGGATACACGGAACCACCCCTTGACACCACCATATAAGGTGAGGTAGGCTACAGTACACAGCAGCACGGCTATGAATGTAGCACAACAGCATTGCAGACAAGACATGGTAGGATGATGGGAGGACATGGAAGTGCCTGTGGAGATGGACAGAAAAGGTGGCAACAGAGGCAGGGGAGTAAGAAGTAGACAATGTGGGGATGGAACAAGGACATGCTCCATGAACTTCAACAGCAGTCAAGTCTGGTCACAGACATCAGGCACAACTATGACAGACTGTACTGGGCCCTGGCACTCACCACTGCCCTGGAGGCAGAGGCCTGTATATGGTTTGACATTCAGGCAGCATCAATGCTGCCAGTGCAGAGGTACGTACACTGACTGCGCTAAAACATAAGTGGTGTGACCTCTGTGTGGCAGTCAAAAAAAATCTGGCAGCTGGTACACGGAAATGGCAAGGCATGGGTGATGGGTCCCCTGCACAGGACACACAGCTGACACCTATGGAGAGACTGGTGGCAGAGACCATCTCAGAGGTGGCAGTCCATTGCGTGGGCAGATGGTGGACACACTGGCAGGTAGGTGCAGACAGTGTGGTGGTGACAGGGTGGTGGGAAGCATGGCTATGCAGTGCCATCACTACAGTGTAGCCCTCTCCCTGCCAGACAGGAGTCATGCACCATGGAACACAGCAACTAGCAGGACGCTGGCAACACATGCCACTGTGCCAGAACCAGCACCAAGCTGCACCTCATAACATGAGGCAGCATCAGGTATGTATCATTGACCACTGATGTGCGATGCTGTATGTGGGTAAGAATGTTTCACTGATGAACTCCGATGTTGTCTCCACAGGGACACAGATCGACACTGAAACCAGCTGGACAGTGACAGCAATGTTAGCTGACCATTGCCTCACACTGAAGAGGCAGACAGCACTCTCCAGGGAGAGAGAGGGCTGTCAGGGTGAGGGGCCTATGGATGGTCAGGCAGGCCTGCACCTCTCTTAAAGGGCACCACTGCCCCCCAGACAGGGGCACCAGCATCCCTGACACTATGCCCCACACAGCACCAAAGGTATCCAGCAGAGCCATGGATCCTGCCGACAGAGGCAATGAGGGCCCATCCACAGGCACATGCAGACGCGGATGCACCTCCCAACACGACCCATAGCAGATGGAACAGAACCGCATGCTCCAGCAGCTGGAGGGGGACCATCTCGCTGAACAGCGGAACACCATGTCTGCCATTGCTGCTCTGACCAAGGTTACACTGGCCATCTGCGATGGCATCACATGGTCTGCCATTGCCCAGGAGCAGATCCTGCACCATCTACAGTCCATGCCTGCCACCCCCCTGCAGGAACACCCCCAGAGCAAGAGCTGTGCACCCGTATGGTATACACCCAGGCCACATACACAGACCCCGGACTGGAGCAGGAAGTGTGCAGTGGCATGCCTCCCCTGCTGGGCAGAAGTGCCATTGTACAGGCCATGCCACCATGCACAGGAAGTGGCAATGAAGAGGGCAGCAATGCCCATGCCACCATAGCAAGCAGCCAGGACACACCACACCACACCACCATGCAGTGCCAACACCCAGGGCCATGAGGGGTAGCTGGGCATCATGTGCATATGTGGCAACCTGGGCACATGGGCATTGTCATGGCTATAGTCCCAACCTGATGTTTCAGGACCATGAATTCCACAGCACAGCACACAGTCAAACACTGACACTTGCCCCACCCCAACACACCCCACAACACCCCACAAATGGCTACTTAGCATAATACAACATGATTGTGGCTGCAGTCCCAGTGATGTCACCAGCTGATACATGCTGCATGCTACACACAGACAGTGGCCGCGTAATGCCCATGTGGAGCCTGACAGGCGTGTGCACTCGCACATGACGTGTAGCACCATCAACATAAGAATATCCCCATTACAAGTGCGCACGCCTATGCCGCACAGCCACTGGCCATGCCATGCTCCTGGGTGCACAGCACCATCACCATGGCCATCATCAACATCATCATCAGCTTCATGGGGGTCCAGATGTGGCACTCATCGGCAGCATGGCCTATGCCCTAGTTGGTGACAGCATGACTGGCCTTTTGGATGAGACATTAAACTGAGGTCCCATCTGCCTGGATTGGTGGTAGTTCAGGTGGATGTTAAAGATCCCATGGCACTTATCGAAAAGAGTAGGGGCAACTTTATTAAATATTCACATATAAATCAAACTCAATCAAATAACAACAAATCAAGACACTCTCATAATTCAGCAGATAAACTAACAAAGAAAAATAAAAATAAGCTTAAACTCATATATTCTAAATTTTTCACAAGAAACTAAAGCAATCTCTAAACAGTTCTATGCATACAGCATATTAAAATTTTTCTCCCCCTTTTTTTTTACTTATATTTAATAAAGTGAAGAAATCCCCTCCACCAAAATTTAACTTTACCTGCATCATATATTTGACATTCTTCCATATAAACTTTATTCAAAACATTGATTACATAGATTCTGAAGCCCTCAAATGATGGTCGCTTCTGGTATAATACCCATTGAACTCTGGTTTGCCATAAGCAAAACCGCAAACTGGCCAAAAAAACTCTTAACGTATTTTTCTCAAAACCACTCAAAAAGTGTGGAAAAATCCCAAGCACCAGGAGATTATAATCCATTTGTGCTAACCATGAGAGATCCCATACCCGGGCTAAAAAAACCCATAATTTAGAGGAAAATGAACAATTCAAAAAGAATTATATTAACACAATCTGGATAAGGACAACTTCTTTCTTCAATTGCCTTATGTTTCGCTGTACCTCTTACATTTAGTTTCCCGTACATAATTAATCATAAATTTTCCCACATATAAGGGGGAAGTCTATTATTATTTAGCTGCTCCAATACATTACTTTTAGTAGTACTCGGGCAATTTTTAAAATTTGGTTCTGTATGAAAAAATTGCACCATGATTTCTTTATATAACCCCTTTGCTGTACATCTTAAAATCAGGTCTTTTGAGATTTTCCATTTTAAATAATTTTCTGTGCTGCTGGCTTAAAATACTCCGGGTCTGAAGCCTTTGCAGACTATTTCCCCGAGCCAAAGGTCTCCACATACCCAGGTATGCAATTGCAACATGAATTTCAAAATACCAAACTATCTATTCTGTGGAACATGCTAAACTTTTCTTTAAAGAAAAGGAGAAAGAAAAGAGAAAACAAAATACTACAGGATCCACCATCCCTAACCCACCTTGTTTTCTGTCAAGATATGTACATCCCCTCTTTACCGGATTCAATCTGCTTCCCCATAGCATCTGGAAACAGATGCTATATAATTTTGTTTCTAGTTGTACTGGTAATGGAAAAATCACTGCTATATACTGCAGTCTAGGTAAAATAAATTGCTTTATTATCTGAATCCTTTTTATTTTAGAAAATTTAAACCTTTTCCAGATAACCACTTTCCGTAAAATTGCGTCTAAAACACCTGACCAAACCTCCAATGGGCGATTTCTGATTCGTAAACTCTACCCCTAAAATTTTCATGGTTTTAAAGAAAATTCAACAGATTCAAATGAAACAACTCTTTGATAATTACCTAACAACAATCTTTTTGATTTATTAATATTCAATTTAGCATTAGCTACTGGCTGTATAAGCCTTAAACACTGTATAAAACCAGAAAAATCCATATAATTAGAAAAAAATAAACAAATATCATCAGCAAATGTTTGTATAAGACAGGTGTTCAAAGCACCTGGCACCTTAATTCCCGGCCATAAGGGTGAAACGCAGAGTGCCCATATTAAAGGTTCTAAAGAAAAGTTATACAAAAGCGGGCTTAAAGGACATCCCTGCCGCACTCCACATTTCATAATAAAACCTTCTTCTAAACTACCTTTCAAAACTGGATAGACTTTCGCATTATGATATAACCCCTTAATGATCTGTATGATACTCTGAGGAATACAAAACCACTCGAGAGATGAAAATAAAAACCCATGATCAACCCTATCAAATGCCTTCTCAAGATCCACTGAAACAATTACCCCGACTGACCCTCTTGCCTGACCTGCTCGATTATGTCTCTAATTAAACCCAATATAGAATGAATTAGTCTATTTGGAATCCCACTGTGTTGAATCGGTGAAACAACCCCTCAACGACTCTTTAGTCTGTTGTTAATAATAGTAGTCAAAATTTTATAATCTGAATTCAAAAGCGTTTAACGGCCTCCAGTTTCAAAATAACTCCTATCTCCAGATTTAAAGATGTATGTCTGACCTCTGTAAATGAATTTAACATCACCCTTGTTGAGAGAAAGAAATTAAATACTAACCAAAGACATTTTACTAATTCAGATGAAAAGACTTTATAAAACCATTTGATAACCCATCTATACCCGTGACACATTATGTTTTAGAGATTTAATAACTTCCAAAATTTCAGAGTTTGAAAAGGAGCCTAATTCCTTCAGACCATCATTGTCCCTGTTTTCTTTTAAACTAGGCTCTAAAAACTGGTTAATCAGAAGTGACGATGGAGCAACCTTTGGTTCAAGATCCCTAAATGCTCTTTAATAATTTCCCCAATGCTGTGATAGAAAAACCTTAGCATCACTTGGAATAGAAATTCTAATGTCTCCTTCTCCTTAATTGATTTACATAACTCGAAGGATCTCCAAACACTGATTTTTAAATGATTCTGTATTAATGCTTGCAACGATTTTGCTCTGTCATACTGTCTCTTCTTCATGAGATTTTAATGTCAGCTATCTGTTCTGAAAGTTACCTCTAGAAGAATTTGCCATGACAGAAGATATTGGAGCTGTTTTCTAAGTTTAAGATATGCAAAAAATCTTCGTTGCCTCTTCCCAACCCCATATTTTTAAACCACCCAATGCAATCATTTTAGTTTCCTGCCACCAAACCCCCAGATCTTGATACAAAAAAGCCACTGACAATCTGGCATTCAAAATACAACGAATGGAATTAGAGACTATCTGTTCTTGAAGTATTGACGTATTCAATTTCCAGACAGTTTTATGACTAAAAAAATCCTGTTTTGCCCCAACCTTAATAAGTATCAGAGCGTGGTCTGAGAATTCCATAGAAATAATCTGTGGGCTATGGAAAGAAATTCTTTTAGAGATAAACAAATAATCAATCATAAAACTTTTCCCTTTTGTAAAAAAAGTGCCGAATGAACCTCCCTCCTTACTATCCATGCAACTTACCAGGTCAGCTGTTTTTACAATATTATTAAGACATATAGAATCACAATAGATCTTCTTGCCTTGCTCTAATCTATCTTTACCTCTGTTCCCTTTTATAGTACAATTAAAATCTCCCCAAAAAAATTGGAATAGTAGTTATCAAAAAGGTCGTATGTCTGAAAAACACTACCCTTCCAGCCTTCGATTGTGGGCTATAGATATTAATTAATCTAATCCGTTTAGCAAACCAACATCCATCTAGAATTAATACCCTCCCTGGACAGACTTCTATCAATTTATATAACGTAAAGTTAAAGGAGTTAAAAAGAATTCCTATCCCATCAGCCCTTTCTGCACCAAAGGACCAAAATGAGGGTCCCCACGGCCAATCCTTAGTGAATGCACTAGCTTGATTAGTAGCAAACATCCACGTCTCCTGCAAAAAACAAATAGAAACATGCAAATCAGCTATTACCTGAAATACTGCACGTCTTTTCAGAGATTTTAACAAACTATGGGTATTTAAGAAAGCCCAAGTAATATCCATCATAGTTTACCAAGCAGAACAAACAACCTGGACTATTCTCATTTCTTTCTCCTCTTCTTTTTTTTTCCTTTGTAAACATCCTTCTGTAATCTCCCTCCCTCTTGGACTGATATTTGGGAATCAGTGTCCCCCATATCCATCTCTGAATCTCCCCAGGACAGTTCCTCAAACGGATTTTTTGATGCAATACTTTCTACTTCTAATGGCACCAGAGATTTTGGCCGTTCTACTAGACCTCCGTGAATGATGGGGGCTACTGAGGTTGAAGTTCACCTCACCCATCCCACTCTTCCCTTCCAATGCATCTGAATAACAGACCGCTGGAGAAGATCAATCCTCACGTCTCCGCATCCTGCTTCTGAACCACTTTGTCTACTATCTTTACTTCTCTTTCTTTTTACCTCTATTCTGATGAGTAATGACCTCTTTAACTCAGTGGAAACCTCTGCTGAGACACCCCTGCATCTTGAGCTTGTTGATCAGGAGATCAGAAACCCACAAGCTTGCTTTATTCTGGCGCCTAGGACAATCTTTAAAAGCATGATGTAGTTCTTCACACAAGTCACATTTAAGGCATTTGAACAAAATAAAGTGATATGACCCACTTCACCACAATTATCACATTTTGGCTGGTCACAAACATTAGATAAATGTGTTTTGGATCCACATTTATAGCAGGCCCTGGCTGCCTGCTGTAAAGCAGACCCCTATCTCTTCCTAACATAAATGAATTAGGAATATGTTCCACCCTGACGCTGTTTGCTTTAATTTCACCTTAAACTTCCAACCTCCTGTCCAGAATAATTTGAATCCAAGATGGGATCTGGTTCACCTAATACTTCCACTTTTGTGCTAGCCAAAATTTAATATCTTCTACCTGAACCCCTCATTCCTAAACATCACTGTCACAACTTTATCAAAGGTTTAGACAGAGGAATAACAAAAAAGGTGTCCATAAAGGAAAACTTTACTTGGTTGTACCTTTCCCAGAAAAGATCTAGTAAAGCAGGTGAACGAAAGCTGATATCAAAATTGTCCTCTCCTGAAATATTGATAAAAGCAAATACATCCCTGGGAGAGAACTTCAAAGAGTCTTTAATTAAAGTTCTACCAGCGTAATATCTGTTGGGTCTATCTTGCAAATCCCCTTTATACCGGATTCTTACCGCATTTCTCTTTGGTGCTCCCTCTCTCTTACATTGTGAAAATAAGCTAGATAAAAGGGGTTTTTCAGGTTTCCCTCCACTACCTTCTGTATGCTCAACATCATTTACATTAACATTCTTATCCTGACAAGCAGTCACATAATCAGTCTTCTTCCCCACTACAAAAAACTGATCTGCCTTGCTATCTTTTTTAACAACAGCAACATCAGAGGCAGGAATTCTGACCCCCCTCCCCACCCCTGGCTTCCATTCAGGTGAGGCAGTCTGCAATCCCCAAATGTTGTCCCAGGAAGAATCAGGTGTCCACACTCCATGTACTTTCTGCTTCCAGCCTGCTGCAGATAAAGCAGCTTGGGGTGACCAGGAGCTATCATGTTCCCCCATTGACAATAAACTGTCAGGTACCCCTTCTTTTTCCGCATACAAGTCCCGTTTTTGAAAAGCCTTAAAGGGTTTATTATTATTTTTAAAGCTAAAGTCAGTCACTCCCTCTTGTTGTCCATGACTGGTTTGATAATTCACAGATGCACACTTAGAAGCAGCCTTCTCCTTGGGTTTAAAGACAAATCCTGAGTCTTTAGATATGGGGATTGTAGGAAAAATAGTAGGGATAGTTTTAGTACTTACAGGTCGCGAGGGTGTAGAAGACTCACCATTACCTCTCGCTCCTGCATCCTGCTCGTTCATAGTAGTAGCCTGTCCCATCTCCACCTCAGACTCCATTCTCAGTTCGCCGACCTCAGGATCCACATTCCTCTGCTCTGCAGCAAGGATTCTTCTGGCGAGATCCGCTAACGTTGGGAGTGCTACTCTGACCTTGCCCTCCATCACTTCTGCATTGCCGGCTTCTCCTGCCGGTTTTAAAGGAAACACGTCATCCGTCCGCTGCTCCGACCGAGCGGAGTCCTCCGCAAATACTGTCATAACAGAACCCCTCTCCTCGAGGAGTAGATCCATCTCTGCTGCTCTCTTAACAAAACAAGGCTCAAATCTTCTGAAAGAAGCACTCCGGTTTGCCGATAAAGTGCATACATTTTCCTCCGACTGCTCTGCGCTCACCAGCGCTCTCTCCATCACGTCTTGCCTAGACTGAGCCATGATTCACTCAGTCGCCACTCCACAACGCCATACTCCCTCTGGCTCACTGCAAATAGCAGCACAGTAGGAATTTCCTGTGTCCTGGCCAAATTTCCCTCATTCACTAAAAATACCACCAACAGCTTAATCTGGTTCAAGGTCAGTTGGCATTCATCTGTATCCCCCTTCCCTGGGTCGTGCCTGAAAACACCTGGCCACACCCTGTATCACTGTTACACCTTCCCCTCACACTGTGCAGCCCACAGTATGCTCCCCCTTATAAACCCATGCTGATGTGGGCATGGCACTCCCCGTCATCGGCATGGCCTTGCCATGCCCTGTGATTCGTGTCTCATGCCCAGTCACATGCATGATCCTGTGGTGTGTCTGATCTGGTGTTGGTATTGGTGTACACAGTGGTCAACAGGATGTCCATGTTTTCCCAGCACCTCTTCAGTGTGTTGGAGGAGACATACATGCCCATCTGGGACATGGGGAACCTGTGGCAGGCCCATGAATTTGGCCAGGTGAGTACTGCATGCCCCATGTGTGCTTCTCTGTGACACTGTGTGGGCCTTATGATTCACTTCCTCCCCACATGTGTCCTATACGGGACCATCATGGATGGCCAGAGTGGATGGAGCTGAGCCTACAGGTACAGCCGGATGATGCCCTGTACTTTGCACTCCTGGACAGTGGCTGCAGAGGTACCGGTGCAGGTATCCCAACTGCATGATGTAGAAGGGGTAGGGCAGCATGCTGTATTATGAGGATGCGACTGACAGGTGGTGGGAGGTCTACATCCCATCACAAGTAGGTAGTGTTGGCATGGTTCAGCGTGCCTGTGCTTGGGTCACTATGCCACCATTGACCTGTTCCCTTTGTCTTGCAGCACTACAGGGGCCTAGTGAGGTGCATCATGCTTCAGAATATCAGTTGCCCACTGCAGGAACTGGAGGTGGACACCAGCTCACCATGCAGTGATGTGGACCTGCAAGATGGCCAGCCTGTGTGGGTGTGAGGGTCCATGCTGTATCCGAGGATGGGCTGTGTTTAATGCCCCAATATATGGCAGGACACTGTCTGGGGTGGGGTGCAGTTTGACCTTGTTGTCGGGGTGTTGCATGTGTGGCCAGCACCCACTGATATCTGATATCTGGGATCTGGTGTATACACTGATGGACCCTGGGGTGTGCTGTCCTTGTTGTACTGCTGTGGGAAGGTCAAGCACGCTGTGTAGTGCTGCCAGCTGTGTCTGTCAATAAATGTTTAACATGACACTTGTGTGACCACTGACTCTGAGGGAGGGTCAGTCAGGCCAGTGCTGCCATTTGCCATCACTGGCTGGTGCATTGGGGGGGCTGCTTGCATGAGGCAATGCTGCAGGGTGTCTGTGCATGAGTATGCTGTGTGATCTACACATGTGTAGTGACCATGAGGCAGCTACAATGCCTGTGCCTCTCCAAGTCTGTGACACATGCTCCATGTGTCCTCCCCTGTGGCCATGTGTGACACATGCATGGGCCACAGATGCTACGCTATGTGGGCCCCCACTTTTACACAGACAGCTCAAGTGTCTTATGTGTCCACTGGTGAGCCCATGGGGTTGCACCTGTCTGACAAAGTGTAACAGCAGATTGTTAGTGGTGAATTTGTGGATGTTTTACATTGCTAAGCAGGCCCAAAGAACCAGAGGTGGAAAAGGAATTAGAGATGGACAAGGAGAAGGGGGATGGGGAAGCACGCACGAGGAAGGTAGTTGTTCTGTGCACCTGGGAAAACTGGCAAGTGGGCTTTGCCATTCATGCGGGATTGTTAATGGGATCATGACAGCAAAAAGTCTAAGGTTTGTGGAGTTACTACAACTGCATTGTGGCTATGAATGACACAAAAGGATCATGGGGTGGTTAAAGAATGATTAGGTGTTTTTCAGGAGGAAGCAGATTCATCCCAGTAGGGCCTGGTTTTTTTTTTTGATCTTCCCTTGTTCTGGTCTCTTGAGATCAGCAAGGGGGGTTGGGACACAGCATTATGATAGTGGTTTCCCAGTGCACTGTACCCAGTGTCCTAGACAGAGCTTTGTAATGGGGAATGGTGTTGGTTACTAAGTGAAACATAGGGATGAGGATCTCCTAGAGGAGTCAGAAGTGTAGCACGAAAAGGGGATGCAGTAGTGGTAGGAGACCTGAATATGCCCAATGTTAACTGGAGCATCTGAATGGCAGGTTCTACTAGAAGCCAAAAGGTTGCTGATGCCCTACAAAACTACCTGCTTACACAACTGATTAGTGCCCTGTCTAGGCAGGACACAATCCTGGATGTGGTCCTCACTAACACGGAGGGAGTAAGGGCTACAGGGGTTGGGGAGCCACTGGCCAACAGTGACCACAGCTTTGTGTGGTTTGAGTTAGCCCTAGGGGTAGAAATAATGCAATCCATGACAAAGGTTTTAAACTTTAGAGGAGCCAATTCAGACAAAATGAGGTATGCAGTCAGAAGCAAGCTGTTAAGGATCCAGGAGCATTTAGATGTAGAAGAAATATGGGAGCTGGTTAAGTTAGCCATTTTAGAGGCTAACAGGATGTGCATAAGAACAGTGACCAAAAAGAATGAACACACAAAAAAAAATGGTTCGGTAACCAGGTAAGGACCACAAACAGAACCAAATTCTATTGGAACCATAAAAGGAACTCATGAAGACAGCGCATGGGAAGCCTATGTTCAGAAGAATGAAGGAGGAAAAAGTATGGTGAAATCAGCTAAGGCTGCAACAGAGCTTCAGCATGCAGAAGGGGTTAAAGAAATGAACAAACACTTTTTGATATATGCAAGAAAAAAGAAAGAAAAGGGGAGGAATAGTTAGACTCAAAGGCAGTGACAGAGTAGTGGAAAAGGATAGGCAGAAGACCACTGTTCAGAACAACCTTTTCTGCTCGGTATTCACCAAGGAACACAAAGGCCCAGTACCAGACAGTGGCAGTAAGGCTGCTGACAAAGGTGTTCCACAAATGTAAGCACCATTAATCACCAACAGAAGGGTTAGAGAGACCCTGAATCAACTCAGGGAAGACAAGATACCAGGGCCTAATGGAATACACTTGACAGTGCTAATGGAGCTTGCAAGTGAATTGGCAGGTTTCTTAGCACATTTATTCTGCAGATTACTTTAGATGGGGTAGTGTTGGGAGACTGGAGAAGAGCTGATGTGGTACCTCTCCACTGGTCAGAATTGGATCAGTAGTGGGGAAACTGATAGAAACCTTAATAAAACAAGACTTGGTAGAGTACCTAGAAAAGAATGATCTGCAGGATGACATGCAACATGTGTTTATGGTGGGAAGGTCATGACAAAGGAACCTAATCACATTTTTGACTGGGTCACTAGGGAACTAGACAGAGGCCACCCAGTGGACCTCCTCTACTTTGATTTCAGTACAGCCTTGGATTCGGTACCACACAACTGCCTGCTGAAAAAATTGGAGGATCCGGGTGCAGCCAAGTGCATAGTCAGTTGAGTAGGTAATTGGCTTAGGGACAGAATACAGAGAGTAATGGTCAAAGGGGTGAGGTCTGATGAAGGCGTAATCACTAGTGGCGTGCCTCAAGGCTCAGTGTTGAGGCCAGTCCTGTTCAATGCCTTTATCAGTAACAATGGCATAAGTATTCAGGGCAAAATTGCCCTATTTGGGGACCATACCAAGCTAGGAGGAAGGGTTGACAGCGAGGAGGCAGTTAAGGACCTTCAAAAAGACCTACAGAGGCTGGAAAGATGGTTCAACATCTGGCAGCTGAAGTTCAATGCAAAAAAATGTAACAAGATGCATTTGGATAAAGGGAACCAAAGGACAGAGTACCACCTCAATGGAGTCCAGCTATGTGCCATGCAGGAAGAACAGGACCTAGGTGTTATCATAAGCAGCACCCTTAAACAGACAAGCCAATGCAACAAAGCTTATTGCAAGACCAACAAAAAGCTGGGGTACATAGGGAGGGGATTCAACAGCAGGAGGAAGGAGGTAATACTGCCACTGTACAGGTCCCTGGTAAGGCCTCATCTTGAGTACTGTGTACTGGTTTGGAGTCCACATCTGAAAAAGGATATAAACAGCTTGGAGGCTTTTCAGAGAAGAGCGACTAAAATGATCCAGGGACTTCAAGGATACTCGTACGAGAAACGTCTGGAAGCATTAAATATGTTCTCACTTGAGACAAGGAAGGAGAAGGGAGATATGATTGAAACATTAAAGTTCCTGAGAGAAATAAATAAGGTACCATCCTTGGACCTGTTCAACAGAGTCTCCGACTCTAATGCTAGAGGGCACGACTGGAAGTTGAGGGGGGGAGTTTCAAAGGGGAGCTTAAGAAACACTATTTTACAGAAAGAGTCATGGAGTCATGGAATAAACTAAAACTAGACCATGTTTGTAAAATTTGAGGTCTGCCTCTGGTGTGTTGTTGAACCTTCCTTTGCATAAATCTAAATAAGGTGGTCTCTCCTTTTCCATTGCAGTCCCACTTTTTTGGAACATTTTGCCTTGCTAACATCATGCAAGTATGTCTTTAAGTGCATTTAAATCTAATTTTAAAATGTATTTAAAGTCCTTGGATATTTGTAAATGTTATATGTAAGTGTGAAGATTTATTGTTGTTTGTATTATGTCTACCTTGCTTGTTCGGGTCCAACCTGAAAAAGGACCTTTGGTCCAGTATTTCTACCCAGTTAACAAATAAAACAAACAGACTGCAAGCTGAGGTAGTGGAAGCAAAGTGCATAACATCATTCAAGCTAGAGTGGGATAAGGCTAATGCATGATCAAAAGCAGCAGGAGAGGTAGGAGGCATTAGGCAGAAGGGTGTTATGTCCTGGGATCTGAGAAGGTCCAAGGAACACATGAGCAGACTAGATGAACCCTTGGTCTCCTGCTGTCTTTTTTCTGTTTTTCCGAAAAAGGGTGGGGGAAGGGGGCAGTGCTGCCATTACAGTCATAGGAAGTGTAAGGTAGAGGCTTGAAAATACAAACACAAGTGCATTAGTTGTGGGTAGAATCACCTGTTTGTGCAGTGCATGAACAGGATCAACCTGCAGCCCTTCTAGTAGGGACAGGGAAAACATTTCAACTCCAGTAAGGGTATTGATCATTGAGTGCTGGTTGGAAGGATATCAAGACAGATTTTCCTCCACATCACTGTTAGAGGGCTTTACAGAGAGTTTCAGGATCCCATGCAAAGGCCCTAGGAAGCCTTGTGAGTGTGACAGGGCTCATATTAGGCCCTGTCCCATGCGTGTTATACAGGAGGAAACCAGAAGCAAGGATCCTATTACCATCTCTTCTAACTTTCTATCAAACTGCACAGTCATTACCACTACTGTACTAATTCCTAATTTTCTAATTTCTTACTTGCTGGGTTCCCTGATACATAACATAGAAATAGTGAAATGATGGCTGAGACAGGAAGCTGTGACAGAGTGTGACATCAGACTGATGTAATCGATCACAATGGTCTATCCACCTACAAGATCATCACAGTGTTAGGCCTAGCAACAAGATGGGTACCAGTCATACACCAGGCAACCAGTAGCTACAAGAGCCTGTCTCAATCTCAGCCTATATCTCAGTGTGTGTCTGAGTCTGTGTCTGGGTGGAGACTCACCTGCAGCCAGTGAGGAGAAGGACAGCATTTTCAGCAGAGGACAGACTGCTTTATTTCCTGCTGAATAGATTGATTTGGAGAGACTGGATGAGAGATGCTAATGTTTTCCAAGTAGTTTTATTTGTTTTTGTCTTGTATACAATAAATCACCACTTGTGGTTTTTCCTACAACTTCTCCTGGACTGCTCATGTTTCCTGACCTACTGTATAAGCCTCCAAAATATTTGGTGATAGAGGTATCTGGTTTAGTTACAACTGGTGTCATTCTGAGTCAGACGCCACACCACTTCCAGAAACCTCTCCACAGTGAGTTGGAGAACTTAAAATCTTCCAGTGACTGGACAGACATACGGCAGAACTTGGTAAGGAAGTAGCATTAGGCTGGTTACTGGGCCATTTGAGCAACCTCCATACTCCAACCTCTGGGTATCTCTGATAGGCTTGGCACCAAAGAAAGTGCCGGGGGAGTTCATATTGATACATCACTTATCTTACTCAAAGGGTGACTCAGTCAAATCATTAACTGAAATCTGCAGATACTGCAGTGGCGTATGCGCTGTTTGATGCAACCGTCGAGGTGGTGAAGGGGGTGGGAAGGGGACATTACTAGCAAGACCAATATCAGATCAGCCTTTTGCTTGTTATCAGTACACCCTTGGAACAGGGACATATTCAGCATGAAGTTTGAGGGCCAATATTATGTGGAGAACTGTATGCCCATGGGTTGTACTGTGGCATGTGCGGTGCCTGAACAATTCAGTACCTTCTTGCATTCGACCACCACTAAGGTGACAGGCAGGTTAGATCTCATTCACTACCTGGACAACTTTTTGTTTGTTTTTCAAGGTGAAGACTGATAACTGCACACAACTGATTGGAGCATTCAAAACCATGTGCAAGGATTTGGAAATACCATTAGTTCATGACAAGATGGAGGGTTCGTGCACGTGCATGCACTTTTTGGGTAACAAAAATTGATACTGTTACCATGGAGTTCCAGCTGCTACACAAGAAAGTCAGTGTCCTGAGAGGATTGCCGTACAAGGCAGTTTAGGCATGTGTGGAAGGGTTGTGGGATAACAGATGGACCAGACACAGAACTTCAGGTTCAACACACAATCTTTGTTTGTTTATTCAAAATACAGAGGATAACCTTCAGCAATGGCATATCCCTTCTTTAATACATCAGTTTGCAGCAACAGACTATGAATGTCCTTCCTCTCCACTTAGTCAGCACTTACTGACCAACTGAGCTACTGATCCAACTTTTAAGTTGAAATTCAGCTTCCCCTATGTGGGTCCTGTTTGCTTGGGTGGTGGGGGTTTAAATAAAAAAATAAAATAAAAAACACGCTAAAGACAAAGATCCTCAGTGCAGGACCACTGAAGCAAGGGTTACCCCTAAGGGCATTAGCAATAAAGCCAAGTTTCAAAGAAACACAACACCACACATACCCCAATAATGCAAAGCATCATGGGCTGTATATGCTAATCACCATGACATTTCAGACTGGCTCAGTTTACAGCCGGAATGCATGGTACCAAAGGGCCTCTCAAACAATCTGTAATTTACATGCATTTAAATTGCACAACAGGGGGGTTTCTGATATCTCTACCCCAGTAACTTAATTCTATAATACAGTCACCTAGTACTTTTTACCTTTATTAAAAACACCTAGTGCCACAGTATTGTCAGCATTTACAGGTTTCATACACATAAGGTATATACATCAAGGTATTTTATGACATAGTGCCACTGCATACTAAATCAAACAACAAGGAACACAGCCTGTTGTTTTACATCATCTTGGAGGTCACAACAATAACCTCCCTATACAAGGACCTGAGAGGGAAAAGGAAAATTAAAGAGAACACTATAGCATAGTCAAGAAAGGGGATGGGTGTGCCCAGAGGTGGCCAGCCTTATGGACTAGAAATTGTAAAGGATAGATTAGGCTAAGAAATAGAACTGTTGCAACAGATTTAAGAAATGGTTGGTCCTCAAGACAGGCAGGATCTCCCTATCACAACATGAAAACTCCACCCGAGGGAGTTGCAGATCCTCCACAGGCAACTGAATTTCACCTGCTAAGTAATCCAGATGGGGGAGCCTTTCTTTATAGGCTAGCCATGTGCATGGTGGGCTGCAGGAAGCCCCATCACAGGTGTTGGTTCACTGAGTCCATGTAGGATGACCTGAAGGTTTGATTGGCATTTCTGTTATATTTTAATCGGATGGTCATTTGGCACACAAAGGTCACAAGTCAAGAACTGGGGCTTTACATGGATGCCTCCAGGTGAGTGGGCTTTGGGGTTTACTTTCACATGGCCTGGTGCGTAGGGCCTTTTCTCCTGGCATGGGTGGAGGCACACTTGCTACATCAAGTCACACTCTTCAAATAGTTTCCCATTGTTGTGGTGTTAGTTATTTGGGAGAAACATTTTTGCAATGAACAGGTAACATTTAGGACAAACAATATGGAGGTAGTGCATAGCATTAATCAACAGTTAGGGGGAAAGGCCCAATGGGAACTCTAATGAGACTGTTCATACTGAAGTGTTTGATTTTGAATATACAGTTCAGGGCAATGCATTCACCTGGTGTAAATAATGATGTGGCTGATGCTCTTTCTCATTTACAGTCAGAGAGATTTGGAGAGCTGGTCCCAGAAGCAGACATGTTCTACAGGAAAATCCCACCCTACCTCTGGGAGCTGGTGATAGGGAAGACTGGGAAATACTCAAGTGCTTGTTAGCATCCAGCACAAGGGTGGCATATCAGAAAGGGGTGGAGAATGTTTTGGGGGTGAGGCATCAGCTGGGCTGAGAAACATCTTGTCTGGTACCGAAAGACCAACTGCGTGTGCTTAAGGTGGATGTGATTCTCCTTCACAAAAGTGGAACCAAGACAGAGGCAGGAAACTACAGACCTGTCAATCTGACCTCTGTGGTAGGGAAAGTGATGGAGTCACTTCTGAAGGAAAGAATAGTTGAGTATCTAGAGGCCAGTGGGGCATAGGACCCAAGGCAGCATGGGTTCACAGTGGGAAGGTCATGTCAGACAGAATCTAATAGATTTCTTTGATTGGGTGACTGAAGTAGTAGACCAGGGAGGGGCTGTGGACATGGCCTACCTAGACTTTAGCAAGGCATTTGACACAGTCCCACACAGAAGATTAACAGTCAAATTAACCAGTCTGGGAGTGGGTCCCAGGGTGGTAGCCTGGGTAAAACATTGGCTGGACAACAGGACACAGAAGGTAATTGTAAATGGAGTCCACACTGAAGAAAGAGGGGTTACTAGTGGGGTACTGCAGGGTTCAGTATTGGGTCCAGTCCTTTTTAATGTCTTCATAAGTGACATTGCAGACGGACTGGAATTAAAGTATGCCTCTTTGAAGATGACACAAAGATCTGCAACAGGGTTGATCATGAGGAGAGCATGGAAAGGATGAGAAGGGACTTGGCAAGGTTGGAGAAATGGTTAGAAGTATGGCAGCTAGGATTCAATGCAAAGAAGTGCAAAATAATGCACCTGGGAAACAAGAACCCAAGGAAAGAATACACAATGGGAGGGAGGTAGTAACAACAACAGAAAAGGAAAGGGACCTGGGGGTAATCATATCAGATGACCTTAAAGCGACTCACCATGTTTTCTTCATATTCTGATTCTCACCGTTAGTGGATTCCCTTTCCATTCTGGTGCTGACCCGCTAGGTATTCGTGATAAAATTTTTGCTCTACGTGTATTTAAAACTAATTTTCACGCCGCAACTACCCGCCCCCTCTTTTTTTCTTTGTCCATGGTTTGCACATGCATGCAGCATCAGGTTGCCTCACTGACGTCAGCCCAGGGAAGGCATGCCCCCACAGTACCTGTTTCGCTGCAACAGTCGCTTGTGGAGCTCAGTGAGACTGGCATCTATCACCATCCTTCCATGGCACTGAAATCAATTCCATTGCTCCAAACTATGGAAACGAGAGTGCAGCACTGAGGGGAATACCTTGTTGTGAAGGTGCCGCGACTGCTGTTGTCGAGGGCTGCATGTTTGTGTATGGGACTTGCTCAGTAGGGTCATTTTTGTGCTGAATGTACATTGTGTCGGTAGCTTTCTGCTGTACACCAATACTGGCACATCAGTAAGGTCTGAAGCTGTGAGTTTGTTCAGTACTTAGGTGCGTGGGTAAGCAAGTTGTGGGTGTTCAAGGTTCGATCAGCAGCACCACAGTCTCATTTCATTTGTGAGCCCTGTCGCTCATCACTATTTGGCATCAAGACAACCTGTTACACTAATCCAGTTCTGGACCCTCCTTATTAATGCAAGTGTTGGCATGGATACTTTTGCTGCTTGCAAGTTTGCTGCCTTCTGTTTTGACTGTTTTCCGTTGTTGGGGTCTTTCGGTCATTTTGCATGAAGAAGTGCATCATTATAGTTACTGACGGTGAATGAACAGTCACTGTAAAAAATTTAGTGTCCATTTTTTCTCTCTTTTCTTGGATTGGCGTAGCACTAATGTATCATTGTATGGTGGGGTTCAATAATAGTCCTTTACACATTCCTTTCAATCGGTGACATCACGGTGCAGAGCTTGAAAGTCAAATAGTCTAATAATAGTTGTATGTGCAGTGAACAGTTTTGTGCCTGGCCTGTGAATCTACCTGATCAGTACAGTACAGGAAAGCTATAGGATTTGCAATTTCAGCTTTTGGCTGGTTGTTGTTGTTGCCATCAGAGTGCTGCAGCACTTAGTATTAATGCAACTGTGCTAGGCATTGATAATTAAGTGTACATAAATAATCAAATCCATTTCGTGCCTCTTGCAGTATCTGCATTTAGCCAAACTGTTTGCCAATAGTTAGTTTGACTTTTTTCTTACTTGCCTTATATTCCACACTGTACCACAGTTGAGTAGTATATACTGCATTTTGTTTGGTACCATCAAATACTTGTGACATCTAGTTGGTACTCATACTGTTTTTGTTATATTTGCATGCAGCTAAGTAACATTATGATTAATTGCTGTGTGGTTGGGGGCTGCAACAATAGCCCATCTCGTGATATTTCACTGTTTGAATTCCCAAAGCATGATAGATCGCCAATACAGTTTAAGAAGTGGGTGTCCTTTGTTCTTCTGGATCGTGAGCGGGATTGGAAGTCAGCCATTGCACCCACTATCTGCTCTACCCATTTTTCCCCAGAGTGCTTCACAAATGCCATGCAATTCCATTACAAATTTTGCAAATCTTTGAAGTTAGCAAAAGATGCCATACCAACAGTACGTCCCCTCATAGCACAGAAAAAGTTAATGGCACCCAACCCATATAAACGTTTAGGTTAAAACAGCGAGACATCTGATGGGCAAGTTAAATGGCGCAGTTGAGTCACAGCAAAATTGATGACCTCTAAGGTATGTAGCACATGAATATTTTTCAGTTCGACCTGCTCGCGTTTCATATTATTGCAGTCAATTAATTTTTTCAGCTGTCTCTGCTGCTATGACCTTATCCTGTCTTTTGCTAACCCCATATTCAACAACACACCTGGGTCATAGATCTTGATAGCTGTGTGAAGTGCTTCTCTGTCCTGCTGGTGTTCAGTTCTCCCCACCTCCCAACTGATTTACCTGATTGCTGTCAAATCATGACCCTTGGCTTACAACACCACTCCTCAAGAGTACTGTCCCAGGCCCTTCAGTGGGCGGTTGAGTAGGTCAAAATCACTGAGGGCACAGTAACCCGAGTTGGCCATGCCATGCAACATTCTGCATGCCAGAAAGTGGCTGCAATTTGCTAGGGTCACCACAATCTGCACTTTCCTCTGTGGTCCACAATTCCTACCAAGATGCCTGGTAGTGTCCAAGTGTATGGCTGTGTTCTGCCATACAGCTTCGATGTTCTCCGCTCCAGGCACACATGAGTACTGGCAAGCCAGTGCATTATGGTTTTGCCATGACATTCTGCTCAGGCTACATGAATGGTTTCCTGTGCTGCAGCAAGGACCACATTACAAATATACACAGTTGATGTATCAACTTGGCTTACATGCACATTACATACATTGTGTCCTACCTCCATGCTTCCCATGTTTAGAACCTTCCCTCTGAGCTTGTGCCACACCTTTCAGTAGGTTTGCACGATCCATAGTTATATGCCCTCCTCTTGCAGTGGGTTCTGGCCCACAATCCTCCTTTTTCTGGGGTAATGCCTTCTCATTGCCCTGCTATGTCTGCTTTCAACTCTAGGTAGTCCCCCCAACACCATTTCCCTCTGCCCGCTGCATTTTTATACTGCTTCTGTTTCCTTAGTTATGCTGATTGGCCCCTCCCATCCCTTCCTTGCTTGCCACCTGCCAACCACCTCCATCCTATCCTTTTTCTCTCCCTGTGCTTGGCTGAGTCGTATGACATTGTGGTGACACATTCAGTGACATATGCAACACATATTCACCGCAACCTTATCACATTGTATGCACTGCACAATGCACCTGATGTTGACATTTTTCTTATTTCCCACATCAGTGACTGTGGTGTGTCATGGGTGGCTGTGATTGCTTGTGATTGCTTCAAAATCACATGCAGTGTGGATAACATATAAAGGCACACATGGTATGCACTACTTGTTGTCCTGTCATTAATATTATTCGTCAACTAACAAAGTACATCAATAGAGCAACTATTACTGTATTGTTTGTGCATGATTCAACATGTCATTGCCACTGCCAAGTATTTCTACTCTGAACATTTTTCATGTTTCCCTTCACAGTTGATCCGTGTCCATGCCCACAAATCTAGATTGTGAGTGAATGATTCATCCATGGCAACTACTGTTGGAGCAGACAATGTGCCTTTACTGCCTGTCATTGATGGTGATATTATGATCAGTGCACATATATCTCCATCATAGAAAGCAACCTGAATATATTATGTGTTTCCAAAACAGTGCTTCTAACAAATAGCAAACACAATTATTTGTAATTTTTACTTTCAGGGCCCCACAGAAACAGAAAAGACAGATGATGCAGCAACAACCATAGCCAGCAACATTCTTTTGTTTGTGGCGCCCGAGTGTCAACAGGAAGCACTCATAGAAAATGTGTCTATTCATTGTGTGAAGACTGATACCATTACTTCCTCCAAGAAGACTGTGAGTTCTGCCACCCAGACTGCAGTACTGAAGAAAACCAAAGGTTCATGACTTGTCTATAGGCCCTCATCACCCCTTTTCAATTTCTGTACTGTACTCAGTAATATTTCATATCATTTTTCATTTTTATCACAGGTGTCTTGGCTAGGCCACAGATGGTGTCCATTGGCATCCAGTGTGACTTGCTCTCTGATCACACCTTGCAAAATGAAAAAACACCACAGGGGTGCAACAGATGCTGCTCCACACCACTTAGCACCTCACTGTCTTCCTTATCGGATGTGGACAGTCTCAACAAAGAGTCTGAGTACAACCCCTGTGATGACTCCATCCTTTCAGCAGAGAATGAAGTTGAAGATGACATCGATAGGTAAGTATGACACTGCCGCATCTCAACTGTTGAACTTATGCTCACCGTATAAAAAAAATATATACTCATTGTGCTCTGGATTGGGGGTCGTTACTAGTCCACTGACATAGGAAATTGTCCAGAAATAACTAAAATGGGAGTTTGATAAAATGACAAAGATGGGAGACCGCATATTATTGAGATAGAAGTACGGGTAGAACTAGTCACGGTTGTGCATCTGGAATTAAGGATCACAGATCGGATTTCCATTCACAACCATTGGCAGCGATGCATCGACAGGCAAGCACCACTCTGTTAATTTGACCAAAGTGATAGCAAAATTGATGGAATCTCTTATGAATGCAATAATTGTTGCATGCCTATAGGTCATAAGTGTGCTGGAATCAAGGCACCATGTCTAGGTAAAAAGATCTGTAGGTGTGTGAAGGGATTTGGCCAAGGCCTAGACAGACTTTGGCCGTGTCACACAAAGAATGAATAAGCTGCTTGACACCTTCAAGTACCTGAAGTAGGTGAACAGAATAGGCTTTTAGGATGTGGTCATTCTCCAGAACGGAAAAGATACCATAGGACACTCCCTGACGTTACAGGGGTGCAGATTCAGCAGGGAAAGTAGTAGGCATTACTTGACTGAAAGAGTGGTAACAGGGCAGAATTTACTGCCTGAGCAACTTTTATCAGTGCAGACTGTGTGGTGCTTCAAGAGGGAGTGGTACAAATTCTAGGGGAAAGTACATACCGGTGGGCAGTTGTGGGACAGAAGAGTTAATGGCGGGTGCAGCTGCAGTAGAATTGGCAGACGTGCTGCACACTAGAGTAGACTATATGACCTGTATCTGCTGTCCAGTTCATATGTTTGAAGTAGTGAATTAGTGCCTCCTCCTCCTTTCATGCCTGAATTTTCCCCCTTTAGCTTCATGGTGTGTCGCTTGTCATCTTTTCTGTTTCTGAGAATGAACACTCATTGGAACACTACTCTGTTCATCCCCTCCTGGTACTTGAAGGTCTCGATCATGTCCCCTCTCCCTCTCTCTCTCTCTCTCTCTCTCTCCTCTCCTCCAGGATATACATGTAGAGCTCGTATAGTCTTTCATTATAACTTCTACCCCAACCCCTGGATCATCCTTGTATTCTGTTCGCTGCAATGCTTCCAGTAGTTTGATATCCATTTTCAAGTATGGGTACCAGAATTGCACATAGTGCTCTGAGTGTGTCCTCACCAGGGACCTGTACAGAGGCAATATGACTTTGCCATACCTGGATGTTATCCCCTTGCTATGCACCCTTGCATCATGTTAGCCTTAGCCACTGCCTTCCTACACTGGGCTGAGTTGTTTAATTTCCCAGTCACCAGCACCCCCAGATCCTTCTCCTCGTCAGATGTGGGCAGTTTGAGACCATCCATCCAATAGCTATATCCTGTGTTTTTGCATCCGAAATGCATCACCTTTTACTTCTTATCATTGAACCAAAGCTGGCCAGTGTGCCACGACTCCTAGAGCCTTGCCAAGTCCTCCTGCAGTAATTTGCCACTCTCCTCCCCATCCATTTACTATGCAAACAAATGGCTGTTTAGATGTACTAGCATTAATGCACCAGAGAAACCAAAACTCAGTGGCGTACTACACAATCTGATGCAGTGGGAGAGAAGTGTACACAAGCAGTGTGTGGAGAGTGCTTACTAACAGGAACCAAAAGTGTTAGTAAGCTGAGTATGGTGTATAAGCCAACCGAAGGTCACTACTTGTGCATGATATTTGTATGGGTAAATCATCACTGGTAGCTGACAAATACCAAAGCACGTTTGCCTTCCATGCCTTGAACTGACAAGGCTTGATAAAATGCTTTAGATATAGCACCAGTTATATTTTTGTCCATGCCTTCCGGCTCTGCTGATCATCTGGTGGCAATGCATGAGCATTTCAATATTACAGCGGTCACACAGTGTTGATCTGAACCACTGCATGCCTTTAGTCTGTCATATTTCCTAGCTATTGGCCTAGTGTGCTCTATTCTTAGATTGGTGTACTCCTCCAAGATGTTGCAACACACCTCGCACGCACTGCTGCCAGTGGACAAACATCATTCACGAGCCAACAGTGAGCACCAATTGCCACTGGGTGGCAAATGTATATTGTGTTGCTCTGTACATACAGTGGTGATCGCACCACACTGTAGCAGTACTGAGGTATACCTGGTTGTGTTGTGCACATCACTGTCATACCGGCTACATTGTTATTGTACGCTTATTGTGATGCCTCTTACTGCATAGACATGTTCTTTGCATGCATTATGCAAACATAGATGATGTGCATACTGTCATGTTAAAAACACCATTTCATTGGTGTTGGGTGGTGACACTAGCCATTCGCTGCGGGTGACATAGATGACACCAACTGGCATAAGTGAATATGCAATGTTGCAATGTAATCTAAAGCTGAGTAACTGCTTCTCTTTTCAGAACTAACCACCACTAATGTTTGTTTTCAATACTCCATCTCATCACTATTCAGTGTGCCTATACAGCCATCAATTCCAGAAGCAGGGGAGCAGAAGTTTTTGTTTTCCGTTCCAATCTCGATGAGCTGTTCCAAACATACCCAGTTATTGCAGCGAATACAGCGGTACAGTACTCTACAGATGAAAATGGCATAAGCTGGGGACTCTTTTGATAGTGACTGTGATGTGTCCATACTATGGATATCATCTGGTCTGGCACAATCAACCGAAAATGGGTCATATTCCACCCATGAACATGTTATTGGCCGCTACCATTCTCACATCTGGCAGCCCAGTCTCAAAAGCATTACGTGTTTTCACATTGATGAATGTTGCATCCATTTCTCACACAATGTTTGACAACCATCAGCGTAATGTTCTGCTCCCAACCATTGAGAGCTACTGGCTATGGCACCAGACACAATTAATTAATGAATTGGCAGCAATGGGTGGAGGACTCATGTTAGCTGGCGATGGGCATTGCGACAGTCCTGGGCACTGTGCAAAATATGGATCATACAGCATGCTTGAGCAGCGTCTCAACAAAATAATAGCTGTTTCACTGGTCCAGGTAAGCAACATTGTACAGCACCAACATTGTACAGTTATTCATGCTTGTCAGTACTGCTTGTGCAATGTGACCCTTACACTCTTCTCCAACCAGAGCAATGAGGTGAAAAATTCAACATGGATGAGCTGGAGGGTCTACGGCGAGTATTGTCATTTCTTGTGTTGGAATCTAACCTGAAGATTGACTGCCTGGTGACAGACAAACACACTCAAATAAATGCCTGGCTTCAGGACAACCCCTAATGACTGGCGGAACCCATTACTATGATGTGTGGCATGTTGCCAAAGGTGAGTCGATTTAAGCATTGTGGTATAGCTCTATCTCTTGAATGGTGCACACAGTTTTTTGATAATGTGCACTAAGCATACATTATCTTTGCAGGTCTTAAGTAAAAAATTGAGTCCTTAGGAAACAGAAAGACTGCGAAAATATCAACTGATGAAACGCACCATTAACAACCACATCTATTGGATTGATGACCTCAGCAGACTGTGATCCAGACATGAGAAAGGCAAAGATGGAAATGCATGATGAACCACATGGCAAACATACGAAGGCCTGATGATATTTTCCCCACAGCTTGCATCCACCACTCGGTAAAGAAAGGAAAAGAAGTGGCTGCATCCCAGTGAGTAATTGACATTAAGTGAGTAAATAAACCATACTGATGGGTCATTGACATTTCGATGTACTGACATTTCTTTTTTCTGACAGGTGAAAGGAACAGAGAAACTGTTTGATATTCTTGAAAATAATCGTTTAGTAGTGACATCTTTCGATTATCACCCCATGTCAAACATCGGCCATTGAAGCTTTCCACAGCAAGATTCTTCATTTTGTGCCTACAACTGCCTATTCCTTCCATGGGATGCAGTGCCGTAAAGTATGAGTGTACATTTCTGTCATGTAGGTCACTGTCAATCACTGAAAAAGTAGTCGGGCATAGCACCATTGGAGTCACTGATTCATGCCATGGAGGCATGTCAGGCATAGCGTGTGACAAAGAAAGTTACTCCATGTGGTGCAGCAGGCTAGATTTCTTATTTGCTAATATACCTTAGCCACTGGAGGTCAATGTCTTCCTGCTGCTTGCAACTGACAACAGAATCTGCAAGGGTCTATACTACACCAGTGTTGGCTAACTTGAGGAGGGACATGGGAAAGCATTATTGACAAGGCCAGTTTGGCCTCTCATGTTTCCTGACCTGTTGTGTCCGCCACTGCTAATATTTTTTGAACTGATTCAGCATTTTATGCTCATTTGTGTGGTTCACTTCTTGCTAGCACATACATGTTTGTATTATGATGGTGTCTGTATTTCCTGTCATGCTGTGTCCAGGCCATTCCAAGTGTCCTTGAAATTGTTGGTTGGAAATAAATACTGTCAAGTCATGACCCCTAATGATAGGTCCCGCCCCATTGCTCTGTAACCATTGGTACACTCTTACGTGTTTCATAAGTGAATAGGTTTCTTCCCGGTCACTTAAAATGGTGTCATTAGCTGTCGATCAGTGCATAGTGACACATTCATGTATTACATTATGAAGCACAGTATGGTGTCTGCATGCTGAATAGGTACTTTGGCTGGTAAAGGCCCATCACCACACTGACCACCAAACCACAACGAATATTGGGAAAAACAAAAGCACACAACCCTGCTCTCTGGACAGATGTACTGCATTCCAAATATCTAATATTGTCTACATTAACTCTTTCATTTCAGATTATATCTTGCTGCACTATTTTAATGAAAATGTGCAGAACCTCTGTTGGATGATGCCGGTGATGCAAAGTTTACAGTCTACTTCTCCAAGGCAAAGAAGGATGACCCATTTGTGAGGTCATGTAAGCAAGCATCCCCATATGGTAGCTATCACACTAAACATGGTTTTGATGCCCATTTTTGGTGTTTCTTTACTGTGTTCTCAAAGCAACATCTCTGTTACTGTCTTTCATGGACAATACCACACAGAGGCTGGCAGTGAGGCAGGCGGTGGGCCCGACAATAGTAGGGTTTCACGCAATGCAATCGGTGTCACTTTGAAAGTGGAGCCCATGATTGACTCAATAGCCCCACTAGCTCCCAAATGCTCCAAATCTGGCTCCATCACTGATAACAATGCATTTCATTACACTGTACCTTTGCATGCAGTTGTGAATCACGTATGTTTTCTGTTTTGCGTAACCCAACAAAGGTGACTGAAATATAACCCCTTTTATTTTACTATCTATTACAGAGTATGCACATGCAGTTATGACTGCTGTCATGTTGCCTTTGAGCGGTCCAGCAGTGAAGGTCCAACTAAAGCAACTAGCACAGTCAAAGCAACAGCCAGCACCACTTTCTGCAACATTCAAGGATGTGGACCGAGCGAGCATAGTACAGCAGTACCGTACACGATTTCCAAACAAAAAGTAACATGGTTCACAAGATGTTGGATGATACAGCCAGATAATACTTAGAACATCGGGGCAGAACCCTGTTTGTATCATGTATTCCATGACATAAATTGTATGCTGAGGAAGCCTCACTATCTTCACTTTTACCACAAGGGCAATGCAGTGAGTGCTACACAGCACTGCACACAAACTGCTCATTGCTACCTACCAGTGAGATTTTCTTTAGTGGAGACTGGTGTCAGACATTCAAGGTGCAATGACAGTTGAGGAAATGCCATGGGACAATGAACAAATGCTACTTTGAGGCACGACTCATTCTGGGCATTCAGTGACAGTACAGTGGTGTAACACTGGACATTTCACGATGTGCAATGGACATGGTCCAGTGGTCTGCATGATCTGTTTGTCCATTGCCAGTACAATACCATAGTTAAAAGGTGATGTTTGAACAGACATTTAGCAGCATTAGAGCATAATCAAAGGTGAGAAGAAACACCTACAGCAGAGAGACGTATGTGTAGCGCTGTGTTTACCAGTTGGCTCTGACGTAAAAGTCATACTGGATTCGCAAGTTACATACTAACATATACCCGACATACTAGAATGCCTGCAACTGAGTATGAGCCATAGTCTTTCATGTCTGCTCTTTGGTCAGCTCCCATACCTTTCCCAGCCCTCTTGAACCCATACAGTCTCTTCCTCCACTAGTCCCATGTACAGCAAATTCCATGGTTCCTCCACCCTCTGAGTAAAGTAGCACCTCCTCTTTCTGCTGCTGAGTCTTCCCCTCCTGCTTCCACATGTTGCCTTTACTAGGCACCTCTTTCCTTTATGCACTCCAACTGAGACCACAAATATTTATCGCATTAGCATGTGTACTTGAGGAGCCTCTATCATTCCATGCCCCCATCCCTCCTCTCATCCAACGTGTACATGTTGGTGAGTGTTGTTGCTACTACCCATAGGTCCCTCCCCCAAACCCCAGATCATTTTGGTTGCCCTCCTTTGCAGCCTTGCAGGAGCTCAATGTCCCATTTAAAGCGTCCTCCAAAACTGCACACAGTACTGTAGGTGCTGTCTAACCAAAGACTTAACATACAGCAGGATTACCACTTCCATGCCTCTGGTTAATCCCCTAGCGATGCATCTCAGCATCACATTGTCTCTGGCTGCTGCCCTCCTACAAGTGTCAGAGCTGTTCATTTGTTAACCACTACCCAGGTACCTCACAGACTTGCAGCATTTCCCTACCCAGGGTATACACTTTGCACTGGTTTCTGGTGCCCAGGTGTAGAACCATAGATTTCAAGTAGTGACCCCAGACTACACTTCCTTGACCAGCTGTCCAGAGCATGGATGTCCTCCTCCAGGGTCACCCTCCCTCTCCCATCCACCACTTCTTCAAAATTCAATTCATCTGTGAGAGACTCAGTTCCTCTTGATACCGTGCTACCTTATGTCAAAGACATATCGTTAACTGGAGGGCCCCAGGACCGATCCCTGTGAGACCCAACTGCTCACCATCTGTGTAGATAGAGACAAATAGGGTCATGATTAGGGGTTAGTCTCATCTCAAATGCCTTGCTGAAGTCAAGAAAAGTGGACATCCACTGGCATGCCCTGGACCCGGGAACTTTCGGCACCCAATCATAAAACCCACAAAGTTTGTCTGTCAAGATTTTCTATTAACAAAGCCATACTGTCTATTGTCCAGGTACCCCAACTTCTCCCGCTCATCCCTAGCCTTTCCTTGTTAACACCATCCATCACTTGCCCACAACCGATGTCAGGTCCTGAAGGAACTGGAAGTAATAAGAGTTGATAAAGCAATGGGGCCAGATGGGGTGCATCCCAGGGTCCTTAAAGAACTAAGAGAGATGGTGGCTGAACCTCTGGCTATCTTGTTTAGCCGATCACTGGAAACAGGGAAGTACCAAAGACTGGAGGACAGCAGATGTAGTCCCCTTATACAAAAGGTGGGAACAACAAAGAGGAAGCGAGGGAACTACAGACCAATCAGCCTCACCTCAGTAGTGGGGAATCATGAGAAGCACTACTGAAGGAGAATTGGTGGGAACTATCTAGTTGTCAATGGACTACAGGACCCAAGGCAGCATGGTTTCACCAGGGGAGGTCATGTAAGACCAAGCCTCATTGATTTTTGACTGGGTGACTGGGGAGGGTGGATCACGGGAGGGCAGTGGGCATGGCCTATCTGGACTTCAGCAAGGCAGCTGACACTGTGCCCACAATGAACTAGCTACACAAACTGGGAATATAGAGTGTGGGCAGGACAGTGGTGTGGTGGGTAGGTAACCTGGTTGGGTGGCAGGACACAGAGGGTGGTGGTAAATGGCTGTCCTCCCACAGAGGAAGAGTGACCAGTGTGGTACCACAGGGATCCCAGTGCTGGGATGGACCTATTCAGCATCTTCATCAGTGACATTACGCAGGACCATAGAAACAGAAATTTCACTGTTAGCTGATGACTTACAATGCTCTGTAACAGAGTAAACACACCAGAGGGTAGTAGACAGAATGAGAAAGTGACCTGCAGAAACTTGAAGAATGGTCAGAGGTTTGTGATTGAAATTCGGTGCAAAGAGGTGCAAGATAATGCATATGGGGCACAAAAACCCTGGCACAATATATCAGTTGGGGGTGAGGATATAGCATGCACCAAGCAGGAAAGGGATCTTGAGGGTTGTCATCTCTGATGACCTCAAAGGTAGGAAACAGTGTGACAAGGCAGCAGGTAAAAGCAAATAGGATGACTGGGATGTATAAGCAGAGGGCATCACCAACAGGAAAAGGGAGGTCATAATTCCACTATACAAGACACTAGTGAGGCCCCACCTGGAGTACAGTGTACAGTTCTAGAACCATATCTACACTAAGGACATAGACATGAGGTAGAGAAGGTTCAGAGGGAGGGAAACAAAGATGGTGCATGGATTGCATCACAAGTCCTATGAAGACAGATTGAAGGAACTGAACACGTACTCCCTGGAGGAGAGGAGGGAGACAGGGATATGATAGAGACACTAAGTATCTTACAGGAGGAACAGGGTGCAGGAAAACACTATTTTCAAGTGAAAAAGATGTTCCAGGACTAGGGCATGGGATGAAGTTGAATTGGAGGGAGGACGATTCAGAGGAAACATGAAAGAATTTCTTCACAGAGCGGGTGGTGGACAAGTGGAACACCCTGCAAGAGGAGAGTGGTGAGGGCTGAAACAATCGCAGTTTAAGAATGCATGGGATGAGACATAAAGGAATTCTGGAGGTCAGGGATAAGGGGCAACAGACTTCTAGGAAAACAAACTGAACCTAGCAAGCTCAAGACGGGCGAGACTGGGTGGGCCTTATGCCCCTTATCTTACCGACACTGTCCCATGCATCTATGTATCTATGATGAGGCCTGTATAGCCATGCCTCATCTCTTGAGCCAGTCTTGTGTATAGGCACAGTATGTGCCAACCTCCAGTCCTAGGGCACCTACCCCATCGTCACAGACATGTAGAAAAGCTGGGTTCTGCCAGGACATCTACGTTTCTTCAGTAACCTGGGATGTAAGTCATCTCGGCCTGGTGTGTTCTCCATCCCAAAGGGACCTGATGACTTTCCCTACTTTCACGACGGGATTGCCACCTCACTACCTCCCCTTGTCCCCATTTCATGCTGTACCCTTGTCCTGATGGTGATGTCACCCCCCATCTCCTTCCACACCCACCTGTACTCCCGATCGGTAATGGTCCACGCCTCCTATTCAGTGATGGGGTTTCATCCCGTGTTCTGGCCTATCGCATAATTCACAGCTATAAGCGGTGGTGTTATCATAGAGCCTCAATACATGAATGGAATCACAAGTATCAGTCGGTCTGTGTGGTAACTGTGTTTTGACTCCTCTCCATGTGTCTTCTGGCCTCCAACTAACTAATTTTGGATGTTTCTTGCACATTTTTTGTAATATGCGTTCCGTCTCTCTCTCTGTTGCAGAGTTAGATATTGAGGTCTTGAGGTCTCTGCTTGTAGGGCTTTTGGTGCAGATTCTTCACTATTTTAGTTGTTCTTGTCCTGGTTTGCCTTCACTCTGTCTATGTCCTCCTCGAGATGTGATCTTCAGAACTGGATGCAGCACTCTAGGTGGAGTCTTTCCAGTGATCTGTATAGAGGCTGCACCATCTCTCTCTTTCTGCTGGTGATAACCCTCCCTGTGCATTCCAGCATCACATTCACCTTACCTACTGCCTTGTTACACTGTATTGCTACCTTTTGGTCACCCCAGGTCTCTTTCCTGTCTGGTGGTCATCAATACAAATCCACCTATTTTATACTCTGCCCCTGAGTTTCTGTGCCCTAAGTGCATTATTTTGCATTCTGGTCTAGGTTATTTATGTCTCTTAACATGTCCTCCCTTACAAGATGATCTTTGTGATACTGACTGGTCCAGTTTCCATTATCTTCCAATACAGATGATGGCCTGTCCTTTTTCCAATCCAAATTCATTGTAGCCTAGGACAAAAATGTGTTGTTTAGGAGGTCTCATGTCTATAGGTACCACATTCTGAGATTTCAGCAGAAAGTGTCAACACTGTCTGGCATCTCTCTAAGGGATCTATTATTTATTTGTTTGTAATTTCTGTCCAGGAAAGGCACACTAAACTGTAACAGCTTGTTTCCAGGTGCCTCCTGGAGACTGGGTTGAACAGACCTGTTATTATTGATGGGGAATGTTGACCACAACACAGAGGAACCACCAACTCTTCATCGATAATTGCCATGGGATCTTTTACTTCCACATGGACAGTGACCAGAGATGGACAGATGGGACCTGGGTTTAAAATTTCATCCAAAAGATGGATCTAACTCCCTTGAGATTTTTATGTGATAATGGTGAGTTTTTTACAGTGCTGACCACAAATACCAGAACAAACAGAGCCAGATGTCAAAAGGGTGACCAGAATTACAGCGATGGTTGCTTACACTGTCTATGGCAGCAATAAAAAACACAAGCTTTTGTTGGAGCAATGCCCTCCACGCACCCCATAACTTAATCATAATCAACTCCAGTGTGGGGTGAGGGGATGGGGTAAGTGGACACAGGGGAAAGAAGAAAGTCTAAAAAAAAAAAATTCAACCCTAGACAGACCCAAACACAGGTCCACCAGCTTCAGTGGCAGTGAATGATGCCACTATACCAAACTGCCAGCTCCAAACTGCTTGGCTGAACACAGCCCCATATCCTGCTGCAGCAGGTGTAGCTCACTACTACACTTGGTATACATGACTCCTTGCTACATTTCCTGACTCGCTATACCTACGGGCGATCAAATTGAGTTGCTCAAATTGAGTGGCTCAATTTCACTTGCCCACATCACTTGCTACCCCCCAGAGGAGTTGCCGAAATATAAGTAACCCATCAATACTAGTAAGAAGAGCAACAGGGAGGTCAAAGTAAACTATAATTACACTTGAACGCAAGTTCGATGTTTACAATTGTTGAATATGCGCACATTTCTCTTCAGTCCCAACTCATTTCCTTTTCTAGGCT
Organism: Neoceratodus forsteri; assembly: GCA_016271365.2. Lineage (NCBI taxonomy): Eukaryota > Metazoa > Chordata > Ceratodontiformes > Ceratodontidae > Neoceratodus > Neoceratodus forsteri. The sequence continues at coordinate 1,149,915,297 of CM057458.1, read as the reverse complement.
GATTATTTCTTTTGTGTGTGTATGCATAGCAAGTTTCAGTTGTATGCAACTGTTTTGCTTCTTTTGCTAGTATTCAGACCTGACTGAGGGGGCAGTTGCTTAAATGCAGCGTAAAAGTCGATACTGTCTACATGGTGTAGTAGGTGTAGCTTAAAAACATGAGGAGTCTTTTGCACTTGGTATACTGCCGATCCAACAATCAAGAAAACCAACAGAGTGTTGCTCTCAAGTGAGCATGAAGTACAACTGCTTGATCAGAATTCCTTGACTGGAACTGGAATACAATAAGACAGTTAATAACTGAGCTGCTAAATGTGGCTTCCTGCAGGCTTTTAAAATGTATACTTCATTTCTGGATATATGCAGTTCCAGATGTATGCACACATAATACTGCCTCCAACAGTGTGACTGCAAGAGTAGTTGACTGTACTTCTCTTCTTAGCTTCAGAATACTGTTAGCCCCTGATATGTCTGGAAGGTCATGCACTCCCTCTTTGATCCTCCATTCTAGTTTATATCATTCCAATCTTCAAAGTGACTACTTCCATTATCACTAATCTTCTTGATGGAGCCACTGCCTTCAATGATTCAGTCTCATCCGTGTTCTTTCTCTCCTCGCCCTCCAATCCATCCCCTCCTCCTCTCATAACTCCTCCTTCTTTCACTCCCTTATATCTCTCTTGCATCTTTCATGTCACTGAGTTTTCTGTAGTTAAACATTTACTTAACATACCCAACTGCATACAATGATGTATAGGTAACGATATAGTGGCTTAGCAGGTTGCACACTCACCTCTGAGGTCAGGACATCAAAAGTTTGTGAGTTCTAGCCCCATGCCGGCACTTGGGGTAAATCCCAATACTGATACCATAGTGCGTCATGAGGGGGATGCTGTACGCCTGACGTGCTGTCTTTCGAGTGAGACATTAAACCACAGTCCTGTCTGCCTGTTCAGGTGGACGTTAAAGATCCCATGGCACTTCTCAAAAAGAGTAGGGGAATTTTTTATTTAAACATGATACAGAAATAAAAGAAGAGGGATAAACTCAATCAATGCAGAAATTAATCATCAATTCAAATAACAACAAATGAATGGAGAGGGGAAGAGAAAAAGAAGATGTGGAAATTTCCAAAGTAATTTCAAATCTGAAAAATAAAATGGAGAAAATGAGAGAAAAGACAAAGGAAAGGGAAAATCAAGTAGGAAGGGACAGGAGGAGGATAGGTAAACTAAGGTACAGGAAATAATGATATGAATCTATTAATGGCAGTTTATCAGAACATCCTTATTTCAAGGCTATAGAACAAAGCACTGTTAATAAACATAGTTTTCCAAAATGTAATGGTTAATAAATGTGGTCCATACCTTTAAGGCGGGTGATATATCCAAACAAAAGGTGTCCACAATGTGGCTAAATTCCCTCGCACTTTACCCCAGAGATCTTGTAAGAAAACTTCTTTCAAAGCGGAGTCCTCAAGATAAATAATTGATAAGTAAGTCATCTCAAGCTGTTGCAACACCAATTTACATCTGGCTTGCCATAAAAAGAATTTCAGGCATGCAAGAAAAACTCTTAGGGCCAGATATTCAAACTGCAGCAGGCTGTGATGTAAGCCTGGGTGCAGCTCAACTTGGCTGCACAGGGGCATGGACTGGATGATATTCAATACAGCTGTACTGCATGGCTCAGCAATGTTAGAATACGCCTCTAACTACCATAGTGCACTTGGCTCAGTGTACAGTTCCATTGATGCTAGGAGCAACAACCCGCGATATTCAAAAGTTTACATGCAAATGGGGCCATAATGTATGCAAGGCACAAATGGGGCCATTTAGCGCATCGTCTCTTCATTGTATGCAGGTGCACCATCAATCGATGACTTGTGCCTGGCTACCGTCAGGCAGCAGCCATCAGGGACCGACATCCTGCAGTGTGGCAATGTGCCCCACAGCCCAATCACTGGCATTAGTAAAATAAAAAAATAAATCCTATATCCCTGGTGGTCCAGTGGACCGCTGTCTGCCCGATCATGGGCTTAAGTAAATAAAAAAAGATATCCTATATCCCTGGTGGTTCAGTGAACCGCTGCCTGCCCGATCGTGGGCTTAAGTAAATAAAAAAAGATATCCTATATCCCTGGTGGTCCAGTGGACCGCTGTCTGCCCGATCGCAGGCTTAAGTAAATAAAAAGATATCCTTTATCCCTGGTGGTCCAGTGGACCGCTGTCTGCTCAATCGCAGGCATAAGTAAATAAAAAGAAATCCTATATCCTTGGTGGTCAGTGGACCCCTCCCCACCCACCCACTGAGTCCCACCACCCCGCTCCCTGGTCAAGCGGCGGGTGGCAGCACCCACCCACTTGCCGCCCCCTCCGCCTGCTGACTGACACCATCGGTAGGGCTGTCGTCCATTGGTCCACAACATGAGCCAACAAGCATGCAGCTTAATACCGTACTACACATTCTAGATATGTGAATTGATCTCAGTTGTTTCCATTATTGTTAAGTATCAGTGTTTCCTATGTAAATTTTAAACTGGTTGTTTTTCAATTTTCCAGTTTAATAGTTTTTGTAGGGAGGGTTTTAGGAAATCTGGGACATTAATAGCCCTTCTAATTTTTGGCTGACTAATATCCCACCTTGATAGAAAAGTTTCCATAAGAGATTTTAACCAAATATGTCCACAAGTATTGGTGTCTTGTAAAAATAATTTCAGGGAATGGGACAAGAATATCACATAGAAGAATACTAGTGGGTGTGGCATATTAAATCCCCTTTTATTCTGTGACAGATACAAGAATTCTCGTTTTATTGGGTTAAGGTGACTGCCCCCAAATATCGGGAAAAACATGCTACATACAGTAAGGTGGTTTCTAATTGGGTAGGTAACAGGAACACGTAAGTAACATAAGGAAGGATAGGCAAAATAATTTTTTTAATAATCCATATTCTTTTTAGGTTTGAGATGGGACTGTTTTTCCATTTTGTACTTTCACTATTCACTTCTCCAATCTGTCAGTTCAATTCAGAAAAGCCATGTCTCCTGTGCCATATTTGATCGCTGAGATTTTTATAGGGCCAGGAACAATCATTATACCTCCTATATCTTGCACTGGTGTCGAAGTGTCTAATAGGGCCATACCTTTGCTTTTGTTTAAATTTAAAGCTGCTCCGGAGATATGCAAGAAGTTATCAAAGATTTCCAAAAGTATTTCCCCGGTATGAATGTCTTTTATAAATATACAGATATCATCTGCACAAACCAAAGTTTTTAGCATTCCTAACTTATTAGGCCAAAGAAACCCTGTCATTCCTGCATGTTCTTTGATTTTCTGAATTACTGGCTTCAGAGAAAACACATAGAGTAAGGGACTTAATGGGCACCCTAGTCATAGCCCAACAGCTGTCTTTGTATCTTCTCCTAGTATTCCCTTATTATACTTGCCCCAACAAGTGCCCTTCGCAGGATCTCAGTTGCTCTCAACAAAGCCTGTAGACTACTGTCAGGTGCAGCCCAACTAACTCACACCTGTGACCTCTATGCACAGGCCAGCTGGCTACCCCTACGCAGCAGAATACAATACCAGACCTGCTTACTTACCAAAAAGATTCTCCTTGGTCTCATGCCACCTGGTGTTAGCTCACTTCTTACTACCTACAGTGACACTCAACAAACACGTGGTGCCCAATCTCTAACCTTTCAGGTTCCCAGATGTCGTACCTCCATGGGTTAGCGGTCCTTTATCTATAGAGCTGATCAATGGTTCAATTCCCTCAATAAAGAATCATTTTCCTCTACTACACTTGGACCCTCCAAAAGGAATCTTAAACTTTACCTCCACCTCTACCACTCAATGTGACTGCTTTGTTGAACAGAGATCTCTCTAAACACCTCCCAGCTCACTCATGTCTCACAGCCCGCCTTTCCCAATCTCATTCCCTCTGGCACTGGGCCTTCCTTGTGACTCCTTTCCTGCTTCACATCTCCACTGGTACAAGACATTTTTCCACTACATCGGACAATGGCCCATTAGCCTGCAACTTCCTCTCCGGTCGCATGCCTGCAAAACTAACTGCCTATGGTGCCCTCTTTCTCTTATTGTTACCACAGCCAGCTGCCTACTCAAGCTGCTCATTTTATGAATATTATCTCAAAGTATGTTATAACTGAGTATCTTTATTTTTTCTTTTAGTTGTTTTGGTTGTTTATTGTGCATTCTTTTACTATCTCTGTATGTATGTTGACCCTCGTCCTTTGACGTGGAACCTTTGTATACGAGCAGTTTCTGATCAAAGGTATTTGTAATCCGAGAATTTAATAAATAAATAAATAAAATATGTGCAGATATATGCTTGTCTATAAAGTTATGCTATCCAATGTACACAATTTCCTGGAATCCCATAATAATGTAACACAGGCCATAAATATTCATCCTGAACTTTATCAAAAGCTTTTGCCTGGTTGAGTGATAGCAAAAAATCCTTGATTGAATATGTCTTTGCATGTCAATATATCCTGCAATGTACCTAAATTCTGCTCTATATTCCTTCAAGGTATGAAGCACGTCTGGACCAGATGTATAATTGATAGTGTCATCTGTAAAATCTTTTGTTCAGACTTTTTGTCAAAATCTTATAGTCCAAATTCAATAGATATGTTAGTCTACAATTATCCAGGGATTTCCTCTCTCCTGATTTAAATAACTATATTACCAGTCCTTTGGTGAAAAAAAATTAGGATTGTTTATTTATTTTAGTCTTTGGTAACCAGGTAAGGCCCACTAGGCACAAATGCCTGTTTTCAGGGGTGACTTGGGAGCACTGGGCGGTTAAGTGATGTGATCAGAATCACACAGTATGCAAGTGGAGGTTGTTAGAATCAAACCCAGGTGTGGTCTGCTGAATGTACCAAGCTCATTCACAGCTCCTTACTCTAACCTCTAGACTATATGGCCAGCACATTTTATGTTTTGTGATAGTATAACATTAAACATCTCTGCTAGCTATGGAGCCCAAATTTCTGTAAATGTTTTGTAAAAATCAAAAGATACCCATCCCATCCCAGGGAGGCCTCTAACTTCAAAAATTTAATAGCAGTGAAAACTTCTGCTTCAGAAATGGGAGCTTGGAGGTTATGCTTCTCTTCTTCTGGAACAATTGGACATTTTGCTAAAAATCAACTTTCTGGGCAGGGTAGCAGCTCAGAGGTGGCAGTAAATCTGGATGTAGTAGAATTGTCTATTATATATGATATACTTCTGGGGTGAGAAACTACATGTCCTACCTCCAGTGTTGGGTAAGTTAGTTTTTCTGTTACTTTCTATTATGTTTGGAAACTTGTTCCAGGAAGCTCTGTGCAGTCACTAGCAAGCATGGAGAAGTACTAGAGAAAGTAATATACCTTACAATTATAGTTACTTATTTCTTTTTATACAAAAACAATACAAAAATAATGAATAACTATAACAGATTACATTTTTTGAAAGTAATAGGCTGGGCCCTGTGTTTACTGCACAAAGTGGACCCACATTCTGTGGCACAACCTCATACTTTCTGCAGCAAAACAACTGCTGATTCTGTGGCCATTCTGCAGCAGATAAATTGTGGTTAAACAGCAAACCTTCAAGGGGATTAAGTCTTAGTTTACCCTTTGTCTGTTTTCGTGCAACCACTCCACTACACTTAAAGAGGAACAGCAGGCCATTTAATAGTATGTAGTCTTCTTATCACAAATATTAAACTGCAACAACCCAAACCTGGTGTTCTCTTTTAATAACATTTCCCTTCCACCCCAAATTTGAAGGCTCATCTGCTTTACTGGACACTGGTGGCTTTTGCTGTTCTCCTAGGTTATAATTGGAGCAGGACATAAACACTCTGTTAAAACTATACAGAAGGCAAAACGTGCTTGGATTTCTTCTGGTTTATATTTGCAGTTAGCAGAAATAGAGACCCAACTTGAAAACCATTATTTTTTTTTTTGATTTTGATCAACATTCTTTTAGATTACAGTGTTTTAAAACTAGGAATACCCCAGCTGTCTTGCAACAAACATGCTGAGTGCAGTGTGAAAATCTGTGTGTGTGTGTGTGGGGGGGGGGATTGTCTTCCTATAATAGTGATGGAGGGTGTAACTTGCAGTTTCTGTATGATTTCTTGACTCCTGATTTTTTTTTAGAACACACTAAAAAATGCAAGCAAGTCCTTCTTTTTAAGATGGAGTCACCTTGGTTAGCATGTTCTCTTCTCCTGGCAACTCATGGGGTTGTGGTGTTCTTCAGTAAGTGAACCTCATTTCACTTATGTATAGCAGCAATCAATACAACTCTCCATTCTGATATGTTTCCTTATCTACTCGCTCCAGTTCTAGTTTACCCTGGTCCCCAACTGTACTGCTGCTGAGCAACTTGACCCTCCTTAACAACTGAGCTTGATGCCACCACTTAGACTGCAGGTTCAGATCTGCAGTGAAATTACTCTCACACTTGCAGGTACAGATCTGCAGCCCTCAAATCAAAACTGTGATTGATGTCCATCAGTGGGGACTGAGTCCTCTCCCCAGTCTGCTGCTAGCCACATGTTTCTGCAATCAGCTCCTCCTCCAATACCTGCCACCACACCAAGATCGATTCCACCTCCATGGGTACCACTGAATCTTCTCATTCTTGACTACTGCTCACCTACCAGTTCTTCCTTCCAAATTAATCTTCCAGGTATTCACCATGCACTGTCAGCAGTCTCATAATGAAAAATTATCATGGCTGAACTAGCCACACCTATACAACAGCAAATCATAACTGCTATGGACCTAATCTTGCTCTGCTACTTTTGCGTCAGTCTCCTCCCCATAAGACTGGCTGAACTGAGTTATGTAACAAGAGCCAGCATGAGTCAAGATGCCATGCGGCCACTAGCTTTTCAGCTTTGGAATGGGCTGCATCAGTTTGTTGCCCCTTCTAATGAGTATGCATGCCATATCATACTTAACATATCAGTAACTATGCCCTTTCCTTGTGTCACCGTATTGCATAGTTAGCATTTCTGCGGCCATATGACTGGTTTTCCTGATTTCTGCAGCCAGTACTGATTTCTGCAGTCAGCCCTGATTTCTGCGGCCACTGCTGCAACCGCAGAATCGCAGAAAATCCTAGTAATAGGTTAGTTACTAGTTACTTTCAAATAAATGTAATCAGTTACAGTTACGTATTTCTTTTGTATAAAAATACATAAGTAATTGTAACTGTAAGGTTTATTACTTTTTCCAGTTCTTCTTCATTCTCGCTAGTGACTGCACTGAGCTTTCTGGAACAAGTTTCCAAAAGTAATAGAAAAAATAACTTACCCAACACTGCCTACCTCATTAAATAAAGCCGGTGCCTGGAATGTATCTACAGTACCCTTTCTTTACGAGCCAAACAATGGTCCCCACCTGGTGCCGTTTGTGTCCCCTACTGCAGCTCTGCTTCTAGGGTCATTGCTCGATTGTTTTGGTATAATTTCATTTGTGACTGAAGTATTCGTATTTGATGTGCCACCTCTTTGTGTCCTGCACTAGAGCAGGCCATATGTTGCTGTAACTGTGTTCTCAAGGACAAATAGTTCAGATAATTTGTGCTACATGTGTTCTTCCCATATGTTGAGAATAATATTTTAATCTCCCTCTTTGTATCCTCCCACCAACCATAAATGGAGTCATATAGGCATTTAACTGAATCTCTGGCAATAAATAATGTTTCCATTTTCTGTAACAGAACAGGGTTTTGTAAAGTCCCAGTGTTCAACCAGGTTTAAAGTAGACCAAAGATCCTTCTCCTTCTGTGGACCTAAGTAGCTCAATGACCTCCTCACAAACCTAATGGAGTACAAAAAGGTCAGTGAATTCACCGGCCCGGTGGTGCTGAGGGTTGAGGCACTGGACACCACACCTCGCGCCACGCTGGTGATCCAGGTTTGGGAGCAGACACGGGTCATCAGGGGTTGGCAGGGGAGGAAAGGATTAAGCACCCAGAGGACTGCTATCCTTTCCTGGGAAGGAGAAGGATGCTGATCTAGCTGTCTGGCTACTCCCGGTGGAGACAGGGGGTTCTGCAGCAGTTGTGATCCAGACAAGGGGGAACTGGCCATGGTGGCCTCCTGCAAGCTTGTGCAGGAGCAGGCACATGCTGCGCTGGAGTGCATTGCACTGCCAAGCCAATGGGGGGACAGAAAAAGTGGAAAACCCCTGGCACCTGATAAGCGATGGCAGGACCAGTGGTCAGCCCACACACCCAATGATGGGCCTTCTAGCTTTGTCTCCGTCACTTCCTCCAACTCCCTGGTCATTCAACTGGATTATAGATAGAGCACTAGGAGGAGTCAGTGGTCCCACCCAAGGGGGCTCAGAGTCGGGGGAATCAGGTGACTGGTTGATGTGGAGGAGGATGGGCCCATGCCGGAATGGACTCTGGAGGCTTCAAGTGGGTGGGAACAGGCCGAACTGAGTGTCCCAGCTGGAGAGAGTTCTAGTGAGCTGGTGCTGAGGGGGCATAAAAAAAGTTGAAAAAAAAAAGAAAGGGTAGTCAATTGAAATCTGATCTCTACTTCCATCTAATCCCTGCAAATGTCTGTAGTTGTGCAAACTAAACACCTAACCTTAACACAGCACACACTGATGTCTAAGCACTTGGTCCTTCTTAAACAAATCTTGGCACACCTACACAACTGCTTTCCTCCCCTTCTTCTCCCCACCCTCATGTCAGAAAGTAACCCTCCTCCCCCCTGCCTTTTACACCACCTCCACCCCACTACCACCACCCACTTGACAAAGCTAGTTCTGGCTGCATTAATGAACATGATAGGTATTTCCGATCCTGTTGTGCTACATTGCACTTAACATCTAAATGGAACTTGCGCATGAAGTGTTTACTGCTGATGCATATTACAGTGCATTGTTGAACTGTCTTACTGTTGAATTCTAGATGCAGTGCATATATCCTTGCTAGCCTAATCATTGGATATGTTGTGGACTAGCCACTAGGCTCAAATCTACCTTGATAACCTACAACATGTCTACAAACTAATGTAACTACAACGTAACCAATGTTCTTTGTTATGTTCATGTAACCAATGTTTTTTGTAATGTCCACATCTTTGTACATCTGACTTGGAACCTTTATAAATGAGTCTTTCTGCACAAGGTATTAATCCAAACTTAAATAAATAAATAAAATTAACCATCATCTCTGAACAGATAGAAGGGGGGGTTGAAAAACTATTTGTAATTGCAATAACAAGTGATCTGAAAATTCTACAGGGGTAGTACTAGCTACCTTGGCATCTAAACTGGGCGTTAAGAAGAGATAATCTATTTGAGTCTGGAGGGACACCCAGGTATAAGTGGCTCCACCTCGGGGGTGTAGTTGGCAGAATCCATCAATTATACCAGCAGTCTGTATTATCTGTTTCAGAGCGATTGTATCACAATATATCCTTTTGCCACAGTTATGTTTAACTGAAAAGTCCAGGGAACAATTAAAATCTCCTCCTAGAAGTAAGACATGCGAAGTAACCAAGAATAATGGGTTGTATTGTCTGTTTTTACTTGGGGGTGTAAATATTTATGATCTGAAATTTCTGGTCTTTATAAATAAAAGCTCTTCCTGGTAATATATATTTTTTTTCACTCTGTTGCTTCTCTGTTTTATATTACCTTTGGAAATGTGTTGTTGATTATTGTATATATACTCTTCTATAATACTGCATGGAAATGTGCTTTTGATTACTGTACTCCCATGTTTCCCTTCCCCCAGGATGCTCCGTGAGATGAGCAATTTTATATTGTTCAGTGTGCCTTTCTTGGTGAAACTTTTCAATAAAATAAATATATTTACCAGACGTGTTATACTGAAATTTGAACCATAAAATAAAATTCCTAATCTATCTGCTTTATCTTGTCCAAATGATCAGAAAGACGGGCCCCACTACCAGAGTTCTCTTTATGGTTTGTTGGTCAGCTATAGAGGTGGCAAATGTTTCTTGAAATAATTATTATGTCAAAATTTTCTTGTTGCACTAAAGAGTAAATGGCAATACATTTTTTCTTATTTTTTATACTGTGGGTGTTTACAGAGGAGATTTTAATTTGCTCCATAAAAAAAATTTAAGGCAACATTACAAAGCAAAATATTAACATTCAAGTAACCCTTCCCCCCCTTTCCCTTTCCATCTACCTGGTGCCCTCTTCCTTTTCTTCTTTTTCTGATCAGGGGATACCACCTGTTTTTGTGAGAGAGATGTCCTGATGCTTCTGAGTCCATATCATCCCATTCTGAGTCACCCCAACTTTTTGCAGTTTGGAATGCTTCAAATTTGTTGCTTAACAGGACAGGGTTTATATGACTTTAGATGTTGTTTGTTTAGAGATCCTCATGCTTCTGCGTGGAAGTAAAGGTTGTTCTGGTGGGTGGGGGGGGGGTGTCATGTCCATACTTTCTGTAAGTGAGACAGAAATTTCTGGTGAAGCTCCAGGGTAATTTTCCCTCGGCTGTTGTGAAGTTGTTACCACAGTTGTAACCTGTTCCCTTGGGGTTGGGGGTTGATTTGATTTTTGCTCAGAGCTTGTTGTTTGGACAGGGGGTATCACGTTAGCAATGTTGTTTTCTATTGGTAGCTCTGCCGAAGGGGCTGGTGCTGGAGCGTCTTTATTCATCTCTGGGGTATCAGGGGTTTTGGAGAGCTTCTGCACCTGTCTTGGATTTGGGATTGGAGCAACAATTTTCCTCAGTTGGGGTTGGGGCACTAAAGGCCTATCATGAGGTCTGATAACCATGCTTGCTGTCTGAGTCCTGTGCATCAAGTCTTTGTGATTTATGGGAGCATCTTGATTGGCTGCAGCCCATGGACAGTCTCTGAACATATGTCCTTTGTTCTCACACAGGTTGCAAGTGTTCCAATCTGTGCACACCAAACTTATGTGGCTTAAGCCCCCACAAAGTCCACATCTTAATTTATCACATGCGTTGGACAAATGTGACCATGCTCCACATTTGTAGCAGGCCTTTGGCTGAGCTGAGTAAAAACACATCTCTCTTTCTCTGCCCAAAAAGAAACTATTGGGGATATGATTAATCCCATGCGGGCCCATCCTTAAGCACACTTTAAATCTCCAGCCCCCAGTCCAAAAGCATTCTGAAACAATTATTGCTTCTGGAAGTTCAAAAATGTCACATTTATTACTATGCCAGTAATACATGTTGTTAATGTTTACATTTTTGTTCTGGAACATTATGGTCATGGTTTTTGTTAGGGATCTTGTCAAAGGGATGGAAGTAAACAGGAGTTTGTTTTAGCTTTGCATACGGATTCCAAAATTACTCAAGTCCTGCTACAGCCACGAAACTGACATCAAAGGGCCTGATTACAAGATGCATGGTGCAGCTCGTGGGTATATGCGAGTTGCGTCATGTGGCACTATGCCGAGGACCCAGTGCCCTATTCTAAGACAGGCAGGGTCCCTGGCACCTATACCCACAACTTGTGGCAGCCACAGGCTAGCACCAAGAGAATGGCACACTGGACCAGGGTGCAGCAAGTCACGGCACCCAATCTACTGCCCCCTTGGAGCCCCCCCACTCTGAAATGCATCAGCAAGCACCTGGTGCATTGGAGGGGCTGGCCGGTTGGCACAGGTGATTAGGAGGACATGATGCAAAATGGATCCGGGGGTCCCCGAAGTTCAGGGGGGTGGAGGGCATGACAGAGCAGGGGGGCACAGAGGGGCTCAGCCATGTGGCTTCCATGGTGCTGCAGGGGGGGCATCAGTTGCTGTGCAAGGATGGATGCCTCTTAGACCACCTCCTAGCTGGTCTAATCCTGCAATTCCATAGTGGGTCATGGAATGATGTAAGTGGGTTATGGCAGGCACCCTTCTGGAGTAGGGTGCAGTGGCTGCTGTAATCCACTCTTGCACCATGCCACAGTGGGTTGCTGGCATAGTGGGTGGAGTAGCTCACCTTTGGTGCAACCCATATAGGGCATGGCACAAGTCGTCTCTTAGAATTGTGACTTGTGTTATGGCTGGCGCAAGGTGCAATTTGTGCCATCAGGTGTGGCATAAATAGGCTTGCACCAGGCATAACCCAACTTGGAATCAGGCACAAAATGTTCTTCCCCAGAGATATGGATCAGAGCAAAAACATCAGATGAAATAAAGTTCAAGCTTTAGCAATATTTTACCCCCCATATACCCTGTCCAGTTTCTCTCATAGACCTCCCATGTAGCATATTCATCTGCATTCCCACAAGGTAGGATATCTGGCTTGCCAAAATAAATCAGCAAACTGTCTCCCTTTAGGGGGAAGTGAATCACCTTCTAAATGCTCTGAGTCCTCCTGTTCTAGCTCAATGTTTTGTCTCTCTTCTTCAGTCGGGGAGGTAGATTTTTGTATCATTAGGCTTGTGGCTTTAACAGGGGTTTATGCTGTGGTGGTGGAACCTCATGTACAACTCCCTCTGACCCAGTGCCTTCCATCCCGTTAGGGGACCCCAAAGTTCTTACAGGCTGTTCTGATCTACTAGGCTCTGGCACTCCTGTTAGACCTTCAGTTTTCCCCTTCAGTCCCTCTTTAGGTCTTCTATCACTTTTCCTTGGAGCCTATCCATACTGTCGTGATTGTTCCTCTGCCAACCATGACAGGTTGAGTAACCACTCTCCTGTTTCAGTCTGCATCCAGCTGGCACCATGCAACACTCTTTCTGGTACCCACCCTTCAATGTTTGCTGCTGTGGAAGGCAGAAGGAAAGCCTCCTTGATTCTTTTCACCACCATCAGTGGTTCCGTATCAGTGACATCCAGTCTCGCTTTCAACTGGGCATCTGGTGGCGCTACCGCATCCTGCTCCATAGTTCTTTACAAACTTCATTTTCAGGCCCTTTTCCTGCATGCATGGAGCTCACGCCTGGATTGCAAACTTCTTCCAACTCCACCGGCTCATCGAAGCCATCCAACATGGAGTTAGTGAATGTCTAGTGTTCCTAAAATTGCTCCAAACTGCTTGTCTATGGCCATATCTTCCGGATTTTCCTCAAGTATTACTCCACAGCCCTCACTCTCTGTTGTAAGTGAAGCAGAGCTAGAGGTGGAAGTAAACCTCTACCCTGCTGATGTCCATCTTCTCCTCCATAGGGTAGTCCACCATCTTGAGAGAGCCAACAGCACCCTCACCAAGAGTAGGAGAATTTTTATTGAAAGATGGAATTCATTGCATAAACAGAACACAGATTGAAACCATACAATACACATTATTACATTAATACATTCAATCAGATATTAAAGTCTGTCAATTCCCTAGTTCCGTTAATTCAATCTTAAAGAAAAATCACTTGTATTATCAATCAAGTTCTAACCAAGCATTACAATTGATCCAGAGATGCTTTACTTTTTCTTTGGAATATCGTAGTATGTCATTCTGTTGTACTTTCTCCAGTGTTTTACAAATATTAGTCAGTATTTCAACATAGGGGACCACCTTTTGATGTACTACCCACATACATCTTGCTTGCCAGATATAGTATCTTACCACAGCAAAAATAATATAGATTGTATCTGCATGGTATTTACCCCAAGGACCCACAGGAGGTCCATACATTAAAACAGTGTGTGAGAGTAACAAAAAAATGGGGTTCCCTCCATTGTGTAGCCAAATAGACCCAAAAGGAGTTAGCATACTGACAGTGTAGAAACAAATGTTGTTGTGCTTCCAGTACTTGAATGCATGAATCCCTTGGACAGTATATTTCTGAAAGTTGTTTGTGCTTATTGTTACCTCACACACTTACTCTCCCAAAGTTCCATAACCAGACGCAATCCTAAACAAAGGCAGGCAATCTAGCGTTAGAAAGCTGCCTAAGTACATATTGCAGCTGGTCATCTGGGCATAATGGAAGATTTATCTCTACCTGACACCCTTCCTAACCTGAATTTGTTTGCCATACTATCCATTTACATTGGTAATTATTTTAGCATTCAGAGATATGCTTTGAATCCATCCAACAAACCTATCTGGAACCCCAAAGGCCTTTAAGGTGTTGAAAAAGAACTCATGGGATAACCTATCATAAATAATAATAAAATAAAATATCTATCAAAGGCATTTTCCTGGTCCAGACCTATTATGTATCCTTTTAGATAACCTTGATGACCTGCAAAAAATAATTCCCTTAACACTACTAGGTTGTCCTGCTGTTTCCTGTCAGGCACAGCACATGTCTGGGGACACTAATTAAATATCTGGAAACTTTTGATAATCTAGCCAATAAAATCTTACTTAAGATTTTAAGATTAGTGTTAAGCAAGCTAAATGGCCTCCACTTACTGATGTCTGCTTTAGAACCTCTTTTTTTATGCAATAGGTCCAATAATGCTGTTTTCATAGAGTCAGCTTAAGTTGTAGTTTTAAGTATATAGTTAACACCATCAAAGCTGGTACTATCTCTGCATTGAATGTTTTATAGACCCCTGCCCCCGGACCATCGGATTCAGTGGCTGCAACTTTTTTCAGCTGTTCGATATCCTGTTCTATCTCCTCTACTGATATTTCTTTTGACAGTTCCCGAGGCATCCTGTGTAGTAACCTGTGGTAGATCAAGGGAGCTCAGGTAGTCTTCCACATCTAGTGATGTAATAGGTTCACCTACAGAGTTCTCCACATAGTTTTCTACTACTCTAAGCAGATCTTTTGGAGCCATGACTTTCTATTCTGTGGGAGATACTACTTCTGTAATGACTCTGCCCTCCACTCTAGAATTACATTCTTTAAAGGGGTTCATGGACCTCTTCTGTAGCCAAGTTCCAAATCCAAGTTCTTGGTTGAGTGATTTGGCTCATGTAAATTGTAAGTCGAACATTTGTGTTTTAATTTTACTAATCAAGGTGTATTACCTCAACCTGGGAGATTAGGTGTTGTAGCTGGTGCCGTAACTTTAAGTTGTGCAAATATTCTTTATTGGCAATATATCTGGCTCTATTTTGAGACAGGATTTGCCACAATCTCTTTGTGTCCTCCCACCATTCTATAGAGTCATTATAGCATTCTACTCAGAGGTCCTAGCCGCCCAGTCTTGTCTCCAAACATTTTGTGTGACCAGGTCTTCTAACAGGGACTCATTGAGTCTCCAATTACATTCTATTAGGTTGATCTGGCAGGTTGCTGAGACATATCCATGCTGCTCATGTCATATCATGTCATGGTCATTTCTCCTATGGGGCTAACCCAGAAACATTGTGCTCTGTATTGCAACGTGCTTTAATAGATGCAGCCACATTAGTGTTTAAACTGCCCAGCCTTACTCTACATTCTGCTCACGCTGGGGTCCTGTTTCACCTTCCCCTCCTCCTTTTCTAATCCCTCCCTTTCTGGTTCAGATTTCACTCACTTGGTCCCTTTCTCTTCTTCTCCACAGCAACAACTCGCAGAGTTCACAATTGGTAGAGAGGGCTCCCGGACAGTGCTGCCCTCCCCTGAGCATGTTCCCTACCAGTGGCAGACCACTGCAGGTGCTCAGAGTGCCGGCATTACAGTGCTGAGCAGTTAGGGTACCAAATCTGGGATTTATTGCCTCTTTTCTGAGGTTTCCCCCTCAGAGTTGGAATCTATAGTTGGGGGGGTTGGGGGCACAGGTCCCCACAATGGGTGGTGCAGGGGCCTGTAGACAACTGCAGTTTGAATGGCTGTCCCATTTCTTGTTTTCAGGGTGACCCACAGTTCTTCTGGCTCCTTATGTGTATTCTGAATTTCTGTAGCTTTGATATTTTCATTTACATAAAGGGCCACTCTGCCCTCCCTTTTTGCACCTCACTCTCTTCTGAACAGTTCATAGCCGGGTACTGAAGTCTCCCAAGTCTGGTACTGGTGAACCATGTCTCGCTAATGGCTGCTATGTCCAGTTTAGCCTCTGTCATTGTTGCTTGCAGGTCTGGGATCTTATTTTCGAAACTGTGATCATCTGTGTACTTGATTTTCCATTGGCCAGATTTCAGTATGTTACTTGCTGGGTGAGGTCCAACGTTTCTGCTGTGTGTTGTATGGGGAGCCGGATCTTTTTCCTTCCCATTCAACAAATCGGGTGCTGCACTCCTCTCCCCATTTGCTAGTTTAAATATTCTGCAAAGACATCAAACTTCTGCCCCAAAGAACTGATTCCCTTCTTAGTCAGATGCAGTTCATCAAATTTAAGGAACTTTTGCTCTCAAAACTCTTACCAGTTCCCTACAAATGTGTGTCCTTTTTCCTGGCACCAGCCCTTGAGCCACATGTTTAGCTCCCCTTCTCTGACCTTCCATCCATCCATCTGCCCCCCATCTCCCAGACTGGCAGGATCTCAGAGAAGGAGATGCTAGATGAAATGGATGACAGTTTGTCACCCAGCCTGGTCAGGTGTTCCTTGGTCTCCACAACTAAATGGCTGGTGAGATCATTAGTCCCTATGTTGACCAGGTTATTGATGTTTTTTCCTGCATCATGCATGATTTTAGCAATGTGGTCAGTGTCTCTCCATGCTGATGTACCTGTGAGACATCTGACCATTACCCCCGGCTAAAGATAGGTATCAACTCCCTGAATCATGGCATCTCCTATGATCAGAAGTGTTTTGGATTTCCTTTTTGATTTTTTTTGTTTTGGTTCCTGTTTTGGGCAAGTTTTGTTGTGCTAGCTCCTTTGCTGCTGTACCCTGCTCTGCAGAGTCCTCTTCCCCTTTGTTTGATTTCAGAGATAGAGGCAGATACCTGTTTATGGTTCTTATATGGTTTATGGCGGTGATACGTTGGAGAGCACCGAGTGATGGGGCACCCGATGTGCCCCTCCTAACCACCTGCCAGCCTCCAGGACCAACTACCTTCTGTGATCAAGGTGCTTCTGTTGGATGTTGGGGAAATGGCGGGCAGTTCTTATAATACATTTCCTCCTGAATATATGATTTGAGGCATACAATCTCTGCCCATGCTGCCTGGAGCTCAGCCCTTAGATCTCCAATGATCCACCATGTAAGACAGCATCCTAAATCCTGTCTAACTGCCATTTTGAAAAGGTCCTGCAGTACCTGCAGTTAATAATATCCATTCCATGTGAGTTGCTGGGTTTATAATCTGGTCAGAGTAATTAGAAGGAGAAAATGAAAGCAAAAGTTTGATTTTGTGTTTTGTTTGTTTGTTTTGTATAACTTGTTATAACAAGTTAAATTACTTGTGCCCCTGTAAATAGGGTCACTGTGTGGATACCCCTCTGATCCTCCCTTCCTGCTTTGCTACAGGAAATGTCATGACTGTGCTACCCTATAAAAGGAGTGTAGCGTGGGGTGGTTGGGGATGGGGTGGGTGGCTGGACCCTTCCCCTGCTGAAAAAGAAGAACCACAGATGAAAGAAACAAGGAGGTAAGAGCAGAAACAATCAACCAACAACAAATGCAGTAGCCCTGAATGCTTAGCCTAATGATAGACAAAACTGTGAAACCTGTAAAGCACCACCTGTAATAATTTCACAGAAGATATACCCTGTAAAAAACACTTTGCTACAGAGAAAAATAAAGCAATAACAGACAGTATACCTTGCAAAAGACAATTTGAATCAAAAGATTACAGCAGTAATTTGTAAACATGAACCTGTAGACATATCCGGTAATAATGCAGCAGAAAGTATACCCAGCAACAACAATTTGAATCCGAGAAAAATAAAGCAGTAAAACATTAGCAACAAAATGATAACACACAGTAAATCTGCCTCACCAAAAGAAGGATTTATCTTTTTCCTTGCTCTGGTAAGGTTCCTTGCTCTGTCCTTACAAGCAACCTAGAAGAAAAGATTCCAGGTGAAACTAGGTGCCTTTGCCAGCAAACCTAGTCTTCCACCTTGATTACCTAGCTTTCATAAAGAATGTGGAATATATTAATTGGGACAGACTCACCCTCATACCCATGTTACAGATGCCTGGAATTTCTTTCTTGAAGAATTTAGACCAATATGTAACTCCCACATTCCTGTCAAAAGAAAATTAACTAAAACAGGCAATGCTCCCTAGTACATCAAGGAACTGACCAAGTTTAAGAGGTTCAGAGACAAACATTGAAGACTTGAAAAAAAAGAGGTGGCCCTTTGGCACTGAGGGTTGAGGCGCTGGATGCAACACCTCACGCCACACCGGTGACCCAGATTGAGGAGTGGTCCTGGATCATTGGGGGTGAGCAGGGGAGGAAAGGATTGGGCATCCAGAGGACAGCTCTCCTTTCATGGGAGGAAGGGAGAGTGGGTCTCAGTTCTCACTGCTCAGCAACCCCTAGTGGAGACTAGGGGCTATACAGCAGTGGGAAACCAGGTGTAAGCCAGAGGAGTGGCTTCAGTTGCACTTGTCTGTGCATGAGTGGGAATGTTCATGTGCCATGCTGGAACACATTGCACTGCTGAGCCAATGGGGGTGCAGCAACAAAAAAATACCCCCTTCCCACTGGTAAGCGAAGGCAGGTCTAGGGGCTCTGGCACGATGTCCAATTCAGGCCCACATGTCCTCTTGGTCTCCTCTCACCTGTCCCCACCAGATAGTATAGATAGAGAGCTGGATGGAGTGGTGGTCCTTTCTCCCAGGGGACTCAGATCTGGGGGGAGGGTTCAGGTGCTGTGGCAAGAAGGTGATCTCACCGAGAGAGATGCCAGGCTTCAGGAGGATGGAATAAGCTGGTAAGCCAAGTGCCCTTGCTGGAGAGAGTCTAATGGGAAAGGTGCAGAAAGAAAGTTGAAAAAAAAAAAAAACAATAGCCTGTTGGACTGGCTACAATTTAGGCAAACCAGAAATAAATAGATAAGCAAGATGAAAAAGGCAAAAACAAATTACTTCAAGGCATCATTCCTGAACAATTTCAATTGCAACCCTTGTAATTTCTGGAGACTGCTGCGCAAGCTGCAGAATCAGAACAGAACTCCCAAACAAGTGTGATAGATGAGTGGGAAGTCCCACTGGCCAAGAAGCAACTGATGGCTTTAATAAATTCTTCTCTAGCATGGCTGCAGAGGCTCTAGAAACAGTAACTAAACCACCATATACTGCTAATAATCACACAGAAGAGAACATAAACATGGAGGGCAATTTTGTCTTTCAAGAAATCAGCCCAGAACTTGTCCTGGAGGAACTCCTCAGACTAGATACAAAAAAGCAATAGAGCTCAACAGGTTACCTACTAATCTACTAGAATTTGCCTCCCCTGTGCTGGCCAAACTTCTAACATATTTCTTTAACCTTTCCGTACAGACAGGAGAATACCCATCTGATTGGAAAATATCGAATTTAATCCCAGTCTTTAAATTGGGGTAAAAAACAGACATAGGTAACTACAGACCTATTTCCTTCCTACCAATTGTGTCCAAACTGTTTGAGAAACTAGTTAATAAACTAACTGCTTACATGGGACTTAATAATCTGTGGAACCTATATCAATCTGGCTTCAGGGTGAAACACAGTACAATATTAGCCTTGCTAAAAGTAACTACCAATGTCCAGAAAGCTTTAGACAAAAGGTTAAAATGTGGGTGCAGTATTTGTAGACCTGAGCAAAGCATTCACCACTCTAGGCCTGATTTTCAGTCTGGTGCGACCGCAAGGGAGTTGCAGTAAAGTGTTTGAGCAAAGTGGTGATTTGCATCACAACTTGATTCAAATGATTTTCTAACCTGGCCTGCTTCTGATCCAGATACAGCTGCAGCAAAGTCCCCCTGTACCAGGGTTGTGTCCAAGACCCCAGTGTGCTCGGTTGCAAGGGGGGCTATCGCAATGGTGGGGCTGCCACATCCCCTTTTTGGGATTTTCAAAGCTTCACCATGGACACAGCATGGGGCACCACTTAGACCAACCAGGAGGTGGTCTAAGTGGTTGTGGAAGTGGGACTCCAGAGGTCAGCAGACAGTGGGGTGCATGAAGGGCAGGAGAGGAGCTGGAGGGTGTCAGGATACAGCTGTTTGTCAGCCTGTGGTGCCTAGTCACCCAGCAGGGTACTGCTGCAGTGACAGTTGGGGTATTGCCCAAGTGAAACTGTCAAAAGTATGTAGTTAGTTGCAAAACAAGATCCCTGGCAGTGAACCCCCTCTCTAGTCCCGAGGCTGGGGTATAAGCCCTGGTGATCTAGTGGCCCCCACCCTCCCCATCCTGACAGACAGTGTTCAACCACTCTGCTCCCCCCACCTGACCCAGTTCTGTGAGTGGTACTACCCTCCTCACAACACCACGGCCAGTCACAGAATGTGCTCACACAGAACGCATAAGTAAACAGTTCACTTACATGGTCTGTGCAATTGCATTCTACAGATGGCCATGGTGGTGTGAGGAGGGCAGTGCCAGTCACAGAATCTGGTCAGGTGGGGGAGCAGGTGGTTGACCACTGTCTCTTGAGGTGGAGAGGGTGGAGGGCCATTAGACCACTAGGTACTGTGTTGCCATGTGTATGCAGGCATGGTATGTGCTGGGGGGGGAGGACATGGATTAGGACTGGGTTTTTTGTTTTGGTTAGAAGCACACATACATGAGGCTTGGGGCTCCTTGTGGGTTGGGGCAGGTAGGCACTATACCACCAACTAACTGGTATTTGTGGGCCTGCTGGGGGTTGACAAGAGCCTGCCAAGGCATGCATTTCACTGTCAAGGCACACGGCCACCCTGAGAGTAATGGGACACTTCCCTGGGAAGCAAAATGAGCCTGTGCTACAGCCTTGTGTCAGCTGTCCCTTCTGTGCCCTGGTTCCTGGCTTGGTGCTCCTTCTGGCACCTGTAGTGTCCTCCTATACACTTATCCATGGATGTGTCCATGGATTTGCACCAGGACCCCCCAACTGTGCCCATCTTTCAGCTGCAAACCAACTTTAGTGGCTATTCCAGAAGGTTTGGTGCAAGTCACCAATCTTCTGGAATATCAAGTTTTGCAGTTGACACAACTGCTTCAGAAACAGCCCTCTTTTCTGCCACAAGTTGTGTCTGAAGCAGCAGCTTCTACAATCATGCCCCCTAAGTCACAACATCCTGACCTGACAAACTCAAAGAAATCAGGCTAGATGAAAGGGGTCGGATTTTAAAAGGCCAGAGAATGACACAGGGTGCTTGCATCAAAACAACTGACACAAGGAGCAGAATGCATCAAAACTTGTATCATTTCTGATTTTGAAATGGTGCTTGCATCAAAAACAGGTCTGCATGCACCAGACTGGCTTGCACTGAAAAAATGCCTGTGCCATATCAGAAGGAATGCCTGTGTCACTGAAATGATGCACCATCCCCTTATTTGGGAATTTCAAATAATGTGAGTCTTGTCCTTGTACCTAAGATGCATGTTGCTCTTAAACCAGCCAGTGTTGGTCTAACATACACTAGAGCATATAAAGAGGCCAATAACAGGGGGCAGACCTGACTATGCTACTGTTAAGGGACAAAATTCCCCACAGGACTAATTTAGAATGTTTTGGGAGCTTAGTCTTGGCCATTTCATCTGTTGTATTTTTTGACTCAACTTGTGTCATTCTCACTCCTCAGGTAATTTTTTTTTATATCATATTGCATCATATCATAATTTATTTATAAAAAACGCCTTTCTAAAACCAAGGTGCTTGTACATAACATAAACAATACTAATACATAATTTAAATTCAAATAAAATCTTATATTTAAAATTCACCATTAAGTTACTATTGATTAAAACCACCATATGCTGATGCAAATAAGTAGGTCTTAAGTGCAGTTTTAAACTCCTGGGTGGTCAGGCAATCTCATATCCGATGAGGTAGAGAATTCCACAGGGTCGGGCCACAAAGCTAAAAGACCAGGCCCCGATGTCTTTAGGTCAGACCCTGGGAATCTCTAGCAATTCCTCGTCGTGGATCGGAGAGGGCGGAGAGGGCAGTAGGGATGAAGGAGATCTCGCAAGTAGCTAGGTCCCTGGTCATGTAGGGCTTTGTAGATCAGTAAACTGACCTTGAAGATGATCCTCCACTGCACTGGAAGCCAGTGCAGTCCGTGGAGCACAGGCGTTATATGGCTGGTTCTAGCTGTACCAGTCAATAGCCTGGCTGCCGCATTTTGCACTAGCTGAAGGCGGCGGACATCAACCCTGGTAGCCCTAGGTATAGGGCATTGCAATAGTCAAGGTGAGAGGTAACGAAGGCATGGACCAAGGTTGGAAGCTCTTTGAAAGGAACCAGGTGTTTCACCCAGGCGATATTCCTCAGATGGTAAAAAGAAGTTTTGAAGACAGCTGACACCTGAGACTTAAGGGTCAAACCATCGTCAATAATAACACCAAGGTTCTGAACCTGGTCTGAGGTAGTCAGCATCACACCCCCAAGACATAATCCCAAGAGTGATTCTGCTGACAAACCCGCCTCCTGACTATCAGGGTCCACAACCAGCACCTCAGTTTTAGCTGGGTTCAACCGTAGCCAACTCGCACTCATCCAGTCCTGGATCTCAGGGAGACAGTTGTAAAATACCGAGACAGGCACATCTTGACCAGGTGCAAAGGACATGTATAGCTGAGTATCATCTGCATAGCAGTGAAACTCAGACCATACTGCCTAATAATCTCTCTAAAGCAGCATGTACACTGTAAACAACATAGGTGACAAGATGGAGCCCTGCGGTACCCTGCAGGATTGGGGAGGGGCGAGGAATAAATTTCCGACACCACTCTCTGAGTCCTACCCTCGAGGAAAGATCAAAACCATCTGGGGACTGTACCAGACAGGCCACAGATGAACCGCAGGTAATATAACAAAGTTATATGATCCACAGTGTCAAACGTTGCAGATAGATCAAGAAGAACTAAGATGGAACACGTTTTCTGATCTCTTGCTATTAGGAGATCATTTAGCACCTGGACAAGGGCCGTCCTCAGTACTATGTCTCTTCCTAAATCCTGACTGGAGAGAATCATAGACATTGTGGCTGGTCAAATGATCATCCAGCTGTAAGCAACCACCTTCTCGATAACCTTACCCATAAAGGGTAGGTTAGAGACTTGCACCATTTTTTGACTCAACCTGTCATTCTCATTCCGTGGTCATTTTGTGACTCAACTTGCACAATTTTTGACTCAACCTGTCTCATTCTCATTCCTTGAGGCAGTTTTTGACTCAGCTTGCACCATCTTTTTCACACAGTTTGTCATTCCCATCCCTTGTATCATTTGTGATGCAGTGGACCTCTTGAGTCAGTTTGGGGGACTTTAGCACAGAGAATGTTTTTCTTGGAAAATATGGTGCACCATATTCAGTGCACCTGGATCTGATGCAAGGTGGTTGTTGGATGCACCCTGCATAAATCTAAGTGCTCTTAGAATATCCAGCCCAAGGGCTCTAACATGGTTCAGGAGTTATCTTGGTGACAGATTCCAACAGGTCACCTTGAACAAGTACAGCTCAAACATGTTTCCATCTGTACTTGGAGTCCCTCAAAGCTCTATTTTAGGTCCACTGCTTTTCAACATCTACATGAACCCCATGCAGTTTCCCAGCCCCCAAATATATTTCCACCTCTCTGCAGATGATACTATCATGCACACATCAGGCAACTCCCAGGACAAATCCACGTGGCCCTGCAAGAGGCTCTTAACATTCTACAAAGCTTCTTGTACAGCCAAAACTAGTACTCAAGCAAAAATTAAAAGTTTTGCTCTTTAAACCCCATCGTAAACCAGTGGAATCACTGGAAGAACTGGACATTGTTATGTACACTGGAAATAAACTAGAAATGGCCAATGCTTACAAATACCTGGGATTATGAACAGACAAAAACTGTACGTGGAATGTCCACTTCGACCAAATGACCTAAAGCCAAAGCCTAAATAAAAAACTAGGGGCACTCTATCAATTTTGAAATGAGATACCAGGGGAAGCCAGAATTAGAATAGTAGAGACTATGGCACTACCTGTTATGGACCACGGTAATGTCCTGTATGGAGGGGCATCCAGTACTGAACTGAATAAAACTGATGTACTTTAAAATAAATTCACAAGATATACTGTATACTGGGCACCCAAGGTACCACTGTTTACTTTACAGGGAGCTAACATGGAAAAGCTTGGCGGTCAGGAGGCAGCTACACACATTAAACCTCATGTTCAAGATATGCAAAAAAAATCTCCCAGGTTACATCCTGGACAAAATGGAACTCAAAGATAATGACAGGTCCACCCTGAGATCTGCTGATGGGATGGAGATCAGGACCTCTTGAGGGGTCAAAAAAACCCATCAGGTGGTCTTTCCTTTTAAGGGAACCATCAGCTTGCAACTCCTTGCCTATACACCTCAGGTGGAAAACTAATCCAGTAAGACTTGGCCCTATCAAAAGTGGAAAATGCAAGAAGCCTTGAAACTTTTAATCTGTTGCCCAGACTACAACATGGGATAATGCCTCACAGATCTATGGCTCTTCAGTTTAGTCTATGCAGTCCTTACCTGCACACTTAGAGCTTAACCTAAGTTGTCTCCTGTCATGACATTGTACAGTATATGCCATAACCTGTAACTGCTGAAGTTAATCCTTTGTACCTAATCTGTAACTGCTGAAGTTAATCCTACTGTACCGCAACTGAAGTCAACTCTATTGTACCACAGATGCCTTTGTATTATAATGCCATGTATTGTTTGGAAATGTAATTGGAACCACTGATGTTGATCCTACTGTAATCCTTGATGCTCTTGTATTGTACTGTATTGCACTTGGTAACCTAGACTACTGCTTATGGGACCCATTGAAAATGAGTCTCGGCTCAACTGGGGTTTGACCATACTCATAAAATGAGATGATTGTGAATAAAATTTTACTTACTTACCAAAGGAGCATGTCACCATTTCATTCATACCTTTTGTGACTGAAAAGAGTGAACTGCTCCACAGCAAGACCATATTTTAGCCCAGAGAATCCTCTCCCTCTCAGTTGCAGATATCAACTGTTTGAATGGTCCAACCAGCTGACTAGAGGTAATGTGTGTGTGTGTGGGAGAATCAAAAAAAAAAACTAAGTCGAAATTTGGAATGGTATATGCCGCAAAATCTGCATGTTGGCTATACTTGTATTTAAAGTAAGGGTACACCTCTCTACTTGGGGATGGACCCGACTAGGAAAAACAGTCACTATTAAGTGACTAGGCAGATATCTGCTGTCAGTGGTCCAAACAACTGGCTCAAGGGAAGTGTGTGGGGGGGGGCAGAGTTGAGCATAGTGGCAGTCTAGCTTTCTTATCAGCTTTGAAGTCCAATTGTTGGAGTTTTTTTTTTGTTCTGTTCTCATGGCTTTCAGCCCAGATAACCCTCTGCCTGGCAGCAGCAGATATCAGCTGTGTCAAAAGTCCAAACAGCTGGCTATGGGGAGGGGGGGGTGTTGAGTACAGTGACAATCTAACAGGAGCAGCTTTAAAAGAAACACAGTGAGAGAGACCCAAGAGGCCAACTCTGTCCGGTATCAGTTAAACAAAACAGCACTTGTGTTTCACATGCTGATGAGTCTATGGTTGTGTAAATCTAACAGAGCTTTTGGACGTGGGCATTCATGATGAATGAGCACAATCAGCTGTTATGACTTTGCTGTGCTATCTTTCATAGTGGAAACCAGTGCAGCTGGCAGAATAGCTGATTGCTACCTGGAAGAAACACAGTAGTGATTGTCAAACATTAAGAAGTCCACGTAGAAAGCAATTTTTATTTGGGATCAGTTCAGGAGCTCAAATTACCAATAGTTTAATTCATCAGCCCCAAGAAGCATAATAATAAATATTTCTCTGACTGGCTAGTTTTCCATAAATAATTCACTGGGTCAGAGCAAATGATTTTACAGCAAGTTTGGTGCCAGTGTGGCACAAGGCAGAGTCAAATGTCAAAATCTAAAAGTCACAAGTTGACCCCAGAGATAACAACCACTCTATAAGCCAACACAAGGTGATGTTTTTCATTTTTCTTTGATTTTTGCAAAACTCACATGATAGTCTTATTTGTCTGGCTTGTTGATTTATTTTTACATGTGATTTCCCAATTGATATGCCCAGTGTGCAGTGTTCTCAGTAATGTTTTCACAAATCCACGTCAGTGGAAGATTTGCAATCAGCGGAGCAATCAGCTAGTACAGTGGGCTGAAGAGTGAGCAGGGATCGGGGTTTCCACTGAGGCTTGCATTAGGGACAGGCAACATTACCTTTAATGTTGCTTTTTAATTTTTTAGAATGTTTCAAACACTTTAGCTAGCCAATTCATAGGCCCTTTCTTATGCTCTCTGAACCCTAAACTCCACTGGCAATTAGCTTCTTTGGACTTCTGCCAGTATCTTTAAGTCTTAGTAGGTCAGGTTCTCCACCAAACTCATGTCCTCCACTACCAACAGAAATGAGGGGGTGACAAAACAGAAACAAATGGGGCAAATAAAGAAATCTGAACGAGCAGACCAGAAATGAATCTGCTGCATCCTGCCTGTGGTGGTGGAGGTGGTCTGAAGGGGGGAGGGAGTATTAAGAAATGAAAGCTGTAAGGGCATCATGAACACGTGATGCTTGGTCCTTCAAATAATGTTTTTTCACAGTAACCATATTACTCATAATGCTGCATATACTGA
Organism: Neoceratodus forsteri; assembly: GCA_016271365.2. NCBI lineage: Eukaryota > Metazoa > Chordata > Ceratodontiformes > Ceratodontidae > Neoceratodus > Neoceratodus forsteri. Next base: position 1,149,888,693 of record CM057458.1, on the reverse strand, counting down.
GTTATGCAGCTTGTCGCCATTTGGAGCTGGAGGCAGTCACTATTACTTAGTGAGTCAAGAATAACACAGATTTAGAAGAGGATAACCAAGACTGCTCTAAAAAGGCAGGCAGATATGAAGAAATCTCTCTCGTTTAACAGGGGTTTTAGTTTCTACTGTGCAAGATGATGCATGCTTAGGTAATATAGTGATTTGTGGCTTCACTGAGTACTTAATGGGTCCATGGTGAGGTCGGATTTAACCACAATATTCAATTCAATTCATGTTTATTTTAGGAAAAACTCTATTGAGCAGGATCATTCACAAGGAGATCCTGATTACATAAAAACAGGAACATATACATATAGACAACAATGGTAAGTACAACACACAAAAGCAATTACAGTGAATTACAGGTAACTCAATCTACAGTACAACTGCATGACAGCAATAAAAGATAAAGTGCTAGGCACAAAAAGTAACAGGGAAATCATGTAATAATCGTACAGTACAATAATAAAGTGCATGGTAATTAAATGACAAGATACAGTGCATGGTGACATGTTGACTAACTACAAGATGGAATGGGAAAATACATCGCAAACAATAATGACTTAAGCAACAGTCAGCCGTGTGGTTACTAGAACCCGTTTGTATAGCATACTGAATTAGGGTTGGAGACGTGGCTCATTCAGAGGGGTGAGAGCTCGGAGAGGTGAGAAATGGGAACAGATGAGTAAAAGCATCGGATGAGCAGAAGGTAGGGAGAACAAAAAGGGCTGGGTGGACTTGCATACCTATGGAGTCATGGGTGGAAAGGTTGAGAAGGTAGAAAAGAGAAAGAAAAGAAAAGTGTTAAGTATAAGTGTATGGGGTAAAGTGGGAGTGGAGCACAGGGGTGAGGTGGGGAGGAAGCACAGCAACATCCATGAAAGGGACAGACTGTGAAGCAGAAGGGGGAGGCAATGGACAACAGGGAATGGGAGAGAGTTTGGAAGGGGAATGGGGAGGACAGGTGGGGAGGAAAGAGAAAGGAAAGGGGGCTATAGGGGATGAGAAGTGGCAATAGAAGGGGTAAGCAGGGGGTGGGTAGAGGGGTGAATCTAAAAACTGGAAAAGCATGCATTTGAGAAGAAATGTTTTCTTCTTGCTTATTTTATATATTTACTCATGATCATCTTTATTAAGCTATTTAGACCATGCTTCTGTGTTATCCTATCTTCTTTAGTTAATTGGATCTGGTATCTAATAATGTGACAAATTTTCTTCCCATTTTGGATTACTGATTGCAACAGGATTATACATGTATCCGCCACTTGATCCCTTTAAGTTTGTGTTTTCCTCCTCTTTTCAGTCCAAATAATCATATATTTGTAACATCGTTAGACTCTAATATAATGTCCTTCATATGTATGTTCTTGTAGAACATAGGGCGAGATTAGAGAAATAGCGTGGGATGCAAGGTGGAAAATATGATGCAAGTCACACTTGCATCCTGTGTTGTGTCCCTGCAGGATTCACATAGGCAGCCTGCAACATGCGGTGGGCTGCCTGCACCCAACAGCACCTATGTGCCTGAAACCCCCTTGCGACATGGCGTAAGAGGGTTTCTGGAAGCATTTGCACACTATTCAGGTAGGGTGGCCACTACGTACACAAATGAGATTTAGAGACAACCACCAGTGAACATCTGTCAAAGACCAGTTATGCCAACGAAAAGATGGTCTAACTGGTCTTTGCTGTTCACTGGCGGTCACACTCTCGTCTGGTTATTCTTATTATTTTCATTCAGTCTTGCACTACTTATTTCTGGGTAAATTTCCACATGTAGTCTACTCTAGTTAATGTGTGCACATAATGGGTGGATTACAAAGGGATGTGCCAGTGCATCCAAGATGTACTTGGCCCCATCCCGACTTATGCACTAAGCTATTCTGTAAGGGCCCCCAAAGCATCACACACCACCCATAATGTTATACTGTACATCTGGAGGGCTGTGCCCATGCACATGGTGCACAGCCCCAGTCACAGCTATCACTGAGGTGCATCCTGGAGCAAGTCCTGAGATGTGCTCTCCAAAAGATAGAGTCTACAACAAATGAGACATATGTGAGTTTCCACCCACAGACAGGCTGCCATACTGCAGACAGCAGCATGGCAGTGCACCTACCCTAGCAGTTCAGGTTCATTCCTTTTCCTGCCCATAGCCTGAAATGACAAATATGCCTCAGCAAACTCACTGGTGGTATAGTAGTACCTTTTTCTTCTGCCCAGAATCCCAGATATGTAATACATTCACACAATAAGCCCTGGTGGCTGATGGTACCTTATTCCCTGCTCCAACCTGATCACATAGGAGGGGCTGGCAATACTAAACTACGGGTATTTTGATGTTGGATTATTGCAACAGATGGGACTCGAGGATGGGAGGGGTCCACTGGACCACCAGAGATATTTTAAAGGATCATTCCACTATGTGATCAGGTCAGGGCAGGAAGGGGGGTACCACTAATCCACCAGGGCTTGTTACAGGGAATGTATTACTCTTTCAGGTTCTGGCTGGGGGGCGGCTACCACTAGGCCACCAGGGCTTGTTATGGTGAATGTATTACTCTATCAGGGTTCTGGGCAGGGGATACCACTATACCACCAGGGTTTGTTATGGGGCATTTATTATACTATCAAGGCTCTGGGCAGGGCAGGGATGGCATTAGTCTATTAGGGGTGTTGGGTATGTGGCTGTACAGTCACACATGCAGGTCATCCAGCGCATATCGCTGGGCACATCCCTGCAATACTTATGCAAATGGAACCATAATGACATGCAAATAGTCCCATTATGCTTTGCATGCCTAATGGCCCCATTTGTGTGTTTATGACTCTGAATGGCAACTTTGGGCAGGTGCATCTTCTGTGAATACCACAGTTTGTGCTCAGTGCATCTCATTTGCACTGGGGCATCTGAGATGTGCCAAGCACAAGTGTTCTGTGAATTCTGCAGAATCAGTTTTTCGATTAAGTGCATGACTACTGTTTACATATTACATATTATTGATTTCTGATTCGAGGAGGAACTCTCATGGTAAACCAACCAGATAATTGAACAAATTGGGTAATTCAATTAAACAGAAAACTGCCCCTTGACATGAACAGCAGTATGCAAATTACTTAATCAAGTATCTGAGAAATACCTTTCAAATCAGAAATCAGGCAGCATGGAAACATGATCAGTGTTACCTGAAACTGATGATTATGGGGCATCAATGGCTGCATGGTGGAGTTGTACAACACCTACATTATTATCCTTGGGATCTATGATGCCAGTGCAACAACAAATACACCGATGTCCTCGACTGCACCGGGAACCCGTTGATACCCCTGACCCCATACATGTCCCTGGAATGACTGTAACCACAGTGACAATGCGGAGGCACCCCTGTAACCCCACTATAGATATCTAACTCCAGAGTCACACAGGCAGTGGAATTAGATATTCCTTCCCATTGCCAAAAACAGTCGATTGGTAAACCCCCATTGCTGCGATATAGGCATGGTGGAGGGTTCACTGTGCGGGTTTTGGTGTGTGTGCCGTGCTCACTGTAGCGATGGTATACCTTATTACTTATTATACTGTATTTTTATTAATTGCTTGTTAGCATATTTGTATAACAGAGAGTAGTATCTTACTGAAAACACAAAGAGGTGCATGAAAGACAGTGAATGGTTGGACTGGGTAAGGGTTGCGGGTGCAGATATTGTAGGTGAAGGTTGCATGACAGGCCCTGACAGAGGCTGGAATTGTTAATTTTTTTAATCAATGGCATCCAGTTTGTTTTACGTGGTGTGGGGAGGGAGAGGGGATGCAAAATTCCAGCATCATTTCAACTTCATTAACATTCTTCTCAGTTCCCCTGGTTTAATGTGACCTTGAGGGAGTTGAGGAGAGTGGGGAGAAGGTTGGAGAGATGCTGGTGGAAATCTGGCTTGACTGATGACAAACTTAGATTGATGTCCCATTATAAGGACTATCAATCTGTGGTCTCCCATAAGAAGGCAGAGTTCCTGTCCAGGGAGATTGCGACTGTGCGAAATTGACCGGCTCAACTCTTTCATGCTGTGGACAGGATGTGCAATCCAGCCTGTCTCCAGAATTGGGGAGCTTTTTCACAGAAGAAGTGTGATGAGTTTGCTCAATTTTTCATGGACAAGATTGCCAACATCAGATTGGAGATCGGTGCAGCTTGCTCAAATGGGCAGAGCTATGATTGGTGGGAGATTGCAGTCACCTAGTCTGGCTGGTCTGACTTTGACCAGTTGGTGATCATAGATGTTGTGAAGATTATCCAGGGCTTGCAACTGATCATGTAGTTTGGACCCAGGTCCAATCGCCTCCTAGTGAGGTGTGTAGGAGTAATCAGACTGGTCCTAGCTGAAGTTATTTGTGTGTTCATTAGAGACTGAGAGTGTTTCCTGGACACCCTGAAGGAGGCAGTGGTACAAACCCTCCTGAAGAAATCTTCTCTCGACCCTGACTGTCTCACAGACTATAGGCCTGTCACTAACCTCCCTTTTGTGGGCAAGGTTATTCAGAAGGCAGTCATGTTGCAGCTCGAGGAGCATCTTACCACCAACGATATCTATGATCCTCTCTAGTCTGGTTTCAGGAAGTGGGACAGTGCTGAGATGGCATTGGTTTTTGGTACTTAATGATCTCCTGATAGCGAGAGATTGGAGGACTTATTCCTTCCTAGTTCTCATTGAATTCTCTGCTGCATTTGACATCGTGGACCACAAGGTGTTGCTCAAGAACCTGCGATTACTCTGTGGACTGGTTAGTACAGTTCTCAGATAGTTTATATCTTTTCTCACTGGCAGGGTGCAAAGAGTGGAGTCCAGTGTTTTTTCCTCTGCCCCTCATGCCCTGCCATGTGGAGTACCACAGGGTTCTGTACTTTCACCCATGTTGTTCATGGTACATATGCTGCTGCTGCTGTGAGACATTATAAGTCTGTATGGGCTGAGTTTTCACTGCTATGCAGATGATACTCAGCTGTACATGTCCTTTTGTACCCAAACAAAATGACGCTGTCTCGGTCTTTAATAACTGCCTCTCTGAGATTCAAGAGTAGATGAATACCAACTTGCTTAGGTTAAACCTGGGTTAGACTGAGGAGTTGGTTGTGGACACAGGTCATCAGGTAGTGGGGTCATTAGCTGGGCAATCCTCTGGGCTTTGGCTTGGCGGTAACCAGCTGGTGACATCTGACTGGATGCTGAATCTGGGTGTTATGCTGGATGATGAACTGATACTTAAATATCAAGTGATGGCTGTCATCAAGACCTCATTTTACAATCTGAGGAACATTGCTTGGATAAAGCACCTAATCCTGCCTGATGATCTTCCCACTCTGGTTCATGCCTTTGTGACCTCATGCCTTGATTACTGCAATTCTCTATACCTAGGTTTACCAGGGGTGGACCTTCACCGCCTGCAGCTGGTGCAGAATGTGGCTGCTAGATTGTCTACTGGCTTGTCAAGATCTTGCCATGTCACACCTGTGCTTCACGGAATGCACTGACTGATGGTGTGGTGGAGGATCACCTTCAAGGTTGGTTTGCTGACCTATAATGCCCTACACAGACAGGGACTGTGGTATTTACAAGATCTCCTTCACCCCTATCACCCCTTCACCCACTCTATTCCATCGATGAAGGATTGCTAGAGATTCCCAGGGTCCATCTGACTATGTCTGGAGCTAGATCTTTTGCTTTTGTAGCACCGATCCTGTGGAATTCTCTACCTCATCAGATTAGAGAGTGCCCGTCTGCTGAGGCCTTTAAATCTGCCTTGAAGACCTATCTTTTTAATTTTGTCTTTCTTGAAGCTTAAGTCCTTTTGATTTTAAAACTGATTTTGATTACATGTTTTATGGTTATTATATTTTAGTTATATTAATGTACAACGCCATGGTTTTTTGGAATGGTGTTTTAAAAATAAAATTTGCTTGCTTGCATGCTTGCTTCTCTAACAGTTAATCAGACTTGATGGCAGATGGAACTGTATTGTTAGCACACTGCATCCCCCATTTAACTTTCTTATGGTTTTGGAGAAAGTATATAGCTTCCCTACAAACCGTCAGTTTTCATGATGAAGGGGCAGAACAATGTCTCTTGTTTACATCTAAGTGGTTCATTATTTCTTGCTCTATTTATAGCCCACAATTTAAACAGGTGATGCTTGTATAGTACTGCCACCATGTCAAGGTTTGGGGTAAAAATGATCTTCACTGCATCTATCTGCTTATCCACAAACATACAATATAACTTCATGTCCATGTTGGCTTTTGTGACATCTACATCTTTGACTGGTGGGGCTTCTGGGATTCAGCTTTGTTTAGGAAACCAAAGCGATGCAGGATGTAAAGGTGTTAATTGTTTTGAGATAAAATAAGGTGCTCCAAGATACTGTACCTATTTCAAAAGTTTTTTTGGAGTTTTTTATGATGAATGTGCATTGCAGCCTCTGAAATTAGTGCAGTAAATACCTTGTAAAAAATAGAAAGTATTTTTAGGGTGTCAGCTATGCGAGAGGGCAGACTGTGCAAAGTGTAAGGAGTTGGACATAGTAAATGCCTCTGCTGTAGATGTGCAAAACTGTTATCGAATGTGTAGGTTCCACAAAGAAACAGCAGGTGTACTAATATAAAGTTAAGACGTGGAACTGCATTAATTGGTACATGTCTGAGAATTTGTTCTTGGGAAGCCAGTCTGTCTCATAGGATTGTACTGTTAATTATGCATTCCTTCTGTGTAATACGGCAATCATTTTTCTGTGAGGAACTTTTGGAAGCAGCCCATGGCATGAGTTCCAGTTGTGGCTACAGAAGTCTAGAAAGTCCAGCTGTTCTCGTACAGAGAATATAGGTCAATGGCTCTTCCCACTGAACTTGGCAGCCTGGCCTTAGTCTTGCCCAGAAAATGTACTTCTGGCATTGTTTTTTAAAATCAAACCCTAGAATCTAGCAAAATCTATCCCATTTAGCAAGATTCAGGTGTGTTTTTTTTTAAAGACATCTCGTTTTATGTATTTTCATTTTTTTTGTTTTTGTTCGAGGAGGAAAAAATAAGATGGCAGTCTAATGGAACATAAAATGCTCCACAAAGCAAGAAGCAACTGGTGAGAAACCCAAAAAAGGGTCCTGCAACATCAAATTTTCCATTTCAGACCAGAACGTAATCTCAAAAACCCTGCTGTGCATGGTCAAAATGGAGAACCCTAAACTTTAAAGCTTATAACTCTGGAATCATTTAAAGAGGGAGTCTGGCTAAAAGTGACACATTACAGAACTAGAATCAACATAATGCCAATAAACCTCATACCAAAAATTCGGTTTCTAGGCTACCTCATTTTAAAGTTATTCACTCCCTGTTCAAAAAGGCCAGTTTCATTGAAGAGTCACTAATAATGTCATAACCAGAACTCACAGCCTAGTACTCCCTGTTAGCAACCTAATAGGACCAATTTCTCCAAAGTGTAAAACCATAGCCAAAGTAATCATTTAAAAAAACTGACATGTGATTGGCTGCAGTGCTTGTGTTTCCAGAATGTTTAGTTGCATGGTACAGTACTTTAGAACGAGTCAGGAGGTGGTTCTGGAATGCAGCACTGAACCAAGGTATGGAATGTCAAGGTATTACACAGTTTTAAAATGTATGTGTGGGGGGGATCATGCAATCTTGGAATGTGTCAGGGATGTGTCATTTCAAAATGTGCTGGGACACTCAATTACAGAACGTGACAGGAACACACATTGAAGAATATGAGGGAACTGGAAATTTCTAAATATAGTGGGGATTCACACAGTTGGAATGTGACAGGACACATCATTTTATTCTGAATTTGCTTATCCTTGCCACATTCCAGAATTGTACACACCCACCACATTTCAAAATTGTGCATCACATCCCCACCACATTCCAACACTGTGCGTTCCAGCCTCTATCTAAAATTATGCATACCAGCCACATTCCAAAACTGCACATCAGTGCCCCCACATTCCAAAGTTGTATTTATATGCACATTCTGAAATTGTCACTGGCACATTCCTAAATAGTGCATCACCACCACATTCCAAAACTGTGTCTCATCACCACATTCCAAAACTGCAACACTGTCACATTTTGAAATTATGCATCACTGACACATTCCCAAACTGTGTATCATCACCACATTTTCAAAATTGTGTGTCACTGCCACATTCTGATATTGTGCATCACCACCACATTCTGAAATTAAGCAATAATGCATGACAGGGTGTATGTTGTGCTGGGGTGATTAGGCACGAGGCCACAGTCCGAGTGCGACTAATCACCCCAGAAGTGACGTTATCCCAGCACAACACACACCCTGGAGTACATTACTGCTATTATACAATGGCTCACTTATATTTAGAAAAAAAAACAGCATTTTTAGATAGATTTTCACTTTATTTCTTAATGTGGAGATATACCAAGGAAAAAATAGTTCTGTTTTGGCCAGTTGGTGGTGCTGCTGGTAAAGATTGGCTGTGTATGTGCAAATTCCATCCTCCCCCCAATACACACAGACACACATGCACAGTCTCCTTTTCCTGTTTGCAGGGAGAGGTGTTCTAGTTTGTGGCCACTGCTTTTGATCGGGAGTTGGAGAAACGTGGTTTTTTGAACAGTACTGAGTGAGTAATCTCATGATGTTTTCTGTTATGACCATCGCAATTACGATCGATTTAAACTGACAAAAAAGGTGTTTGTTAATTCAGCCCTACCTACACTGGGACTGTTAAAATGTGCTTCACTTTGTTTGTGATCTTTTTCAGTCAGAAAAGAGGTAGTGAGAATGACCGTTACGAAAAGCTGAGGGCAATGGTAGTCTCGCGCTGCAAGTGAAAGGGATAGAATCACCGTCTCTGATGATGGCTTTCTTTAAAAACACACAAACATTTATCTGGTTGGTGACATAGTGTTTTGGGGGGTTGTTGCCAGTGTTTGTGGTTGTGGATGGTGACGGCGGTGGCAAGTAAGCGACTCCCGGTTAACTATTTTTAAAACAGTTGCATACTGAGAATTGAAGTGCCTGCAGAGCGGGTGAAAGTTAACTGCAAGAAGTGATTCTCCGTACGTTCCTGCGGTCTTCTGTGTACTGGGACTAGAGCCGTGATGTTGTACTGGGATAACATCACGGGTCCAGTCCGAGACTGATCAATCAGAGTTCAGGAAATTTTTTGCCATTGTATAATTGTGCATCACCACCACATTCCAAAAAAGCATAATTGCGCACACGGATGCCACTTAATAACTCTACAGCCATATATCCGACTGGTACAAAAGTTGGCAGATCCCAAGATCTATGGGGCCCCCCCCCCCAAGCCTGCCACATTTCAGGCAAATCCTTTGAACGGTGACAAAGTTATTAAGGTGCAAAGTTTCACCCTTTAAACTTAAAAGTGCTACTTAACCCCAACTATGGTATCACAGAATATGTATCTCTATAAAATTTTGCAGATCAGTTTGTGCCTAGTGCTATGCATTTTAACAGTTGATTAGCACTTTCACAATAAAACTGCTAATCAATTTTTTCAGCTGATTTAATACACTGGCATGTCCAAGCCACATTCTAAAATTACACATCATGCCTCATTCTGAAACTGTATGTGATTACCACATTCTGAAACTGCGTCACCGCCACATACTGAGATTCTATGCCCATGTCACATTATGAAACTGCATGTTGCCACCACAATCTAAAATCAAGTATCACAGCCACATTTTGAAATTGTGTGTCACCACCACAAGTCAAATTTATGCATCCATGACACATTATGAAATTAAATATCCCTGCCACCGTCTGTACCTATGTATCTCTCACATTTCAAAATGCTATATGTCTGCCACATTATAAAAGTAGTTAACACGGGTCACACAGACACATTATGAATTTTAGCATCAGTGCCACATGTTTGCCAACTACTTTCTGACACTGTGTCTTTTGCTGCATTCTACAATTGCAGCCTAATGGCATTTCAAAATCTCATACTTTAAGTACTCTGAAAATTGTATACAACTTAGTTATTATAAAGTAATATTTGTCACTTCATTCCAAGGTGCCCCCCCCCCACGTCATATTCTGAAGTATTGTACCTTGCATCTGCACATTATGGAAATGCATGTGCTCACTCAGCCAGTGTCAGCTTTCCTTTTTTAGATGTTTACTACAGCTGCAGTTTTATGTAACATGGGAGAAATAAATCCTATAAGGTGGCTTGCAGGGAAGACCAGACTGTAGCTTCTGGTTAGGACGTCATCAGTAATGCTTCACTGAAACTGGCTTTTTTGAACAGGCAGCAAACTTAGGCTTACAAAATGGCTTGTAACTTTTGAACAAAGTAACTCAGAGATCTAATATTTAACATGATACTGATTGGTATATGTTGATCCAAATCCTGAATTTACTGATGCCAAAAAAACTTTGGCCAAATTCCCTCTTTAATATTTTTCACTGGACCTATCAAAGGCACTACCTTAGGACATGACATATGTGCCCTGCAAGTTTGGAGAAAAAATTACATTCCATGTAAGCTGTAGGTGAGAGAAAGATTTTTTTAAACTCAAGCTATTATGGAATCCCCCACTGTTACTGGCTTGTTTCGTTGATTTATTCTAGTGTTTTTTAAAACCACTAGATGGCACCAGAGACTTACTTACATTGAATATGTAGTGTTGCATTATGTTCTCTGTATTATAACAACTGAAACTAAATCCTTACGACCTTTTCTTTGGGTCAATATTTGCAATGAACTACTATATTAGTTTAAAAGTGTCATAGCACTCAGCAGTGGGATTTCCACATTAGAACAGCTGCAACCACATTTCTGGGACCTTTCATGGCGATATGATTTCCTATGGACTAATACATCAGTTTAAGGTTATATAGTAATATTTGATATGAATCTCAGCCTTACTGAAAACTGTTACCCATGGCATACTTGCATTTTCCTGGCTAGATTTATAGATTCCCCTTTGGTTGCTGCCTTTTTCAAGCTCTAGAGCTGGGGGGATTTCACCTAGTTTGGCACCCTGTTCAATGTCCTGTGCATCATGCACTTATCTCCTATGCTCAGTGACAGTTCATTACCTCCCTTATGAGAGGTACTAACTTCCCCACCCAGACAGGTGGACATTTTCCATCCCTAGGAGACCTGATTCCCATCAAGGATCCACCATATCTCCTACCCGCAATGACTCCCTGTGTTATCTCTGGAGTCTTCAGGGTCCATAGGAAACAACAGTGTGTGTTTCCCTACCTTGGAAGACATTTCTTTTTTTGTTTTACTTTCCAGTTGCAAATACCTTGATATGGTTCTTGTTTTGCTGGTTCATGCTAACGTTTGTGGTCTACATGCTTTGGCTGCAAAAACTTTCTATGCACTATTAAACATAAGCTTCTAGAATATTTGCTATTACTGTAGCTATTATGTGGTACTTATGGTTTACCTTCTGGGTTCCTCACCCATTGGATCAGGCTGGAGGTAATTGGACTACACGCTGGGCTTTTTATAGATCTTGGACCTGTCTCAACCTGGTGGGTTGACTCACTATAGTATTGTTTACCTAAATGCTTGCCTTTCTATGGCAAACTTAAGTAAAGCTTGGGATGGGAGAAACTCAGAAGGTTCTGAGATTCTAAAAGGTTATGATATGCAAAAAAAAAAAAAGACTTGGATGCTTATCCAAACCTTATGCGAACCTTTTATAACTATTATTGTTTTATGATAACTGTATGTGAAAAAATCATTTTAAACAGCTTTTAATCAATACATCTATAGAAAAAAGCAATTAAACCACTGTTCAGTAGTAATAAACAGCATGATTAGAAAAATGAGATGAGGAGTGAATAATGTGACAGTGGATGTCCCTACTGGAGGATGGCGATGATTTAGTCCAAAGGCTGGCAAGTCCCAGATCTCTGTTTTTTTTAACCAGTATCCTGAGTCTATTTGTAGAAGGGGATATGTTTGGCACCACTTAGGCATAGCAACGTCTCTCAGTATGGAACGTAACGTGAAGCAATGTGGGAGAAGACAGAGTACCGGGCAGTCTGAAAGTCAGCATTTCACTATAACTACTACCAACACTATTAGGGTGAAAAACAGAGCTAAGCAACATTTTTACATTTTAATCAGTCTGGCTAAGGCTAGAGAAGCAAAACAATTTTATTACACCAGTGAAATTCTGGTGAAATCACCAATTTTGCTGCACAGAGCATTTTGCACAATTTTGTCCCATTGGCGAAATTTCACCTGTGAAATTATGCTTGCAATTACTCCTTTCATCTGCACATTTTGTCACGTGAAAGTATCAGGTGAAATTGGGGGAAAAAAAGCTTATCACAAGACTTTCTCTCTAGCAAATTGCTGGTCACATGGGTGACTGCACTTAGGCAGGAAGCCAGACTAAATGTACTTTCTTTAGAGCTGTTTCAGCTTAGTAGGATATAGGAGAGGAGAGAGACTAGAGCAGGAGAGCTCAAACTTGTGTTTCCAAAGAACAGCTTATTTGATTTGTGATCTGTTCCCCATTAGTTTAAAAAGTTAATATTTTCTGTTATTTTTTTCTTCATTTTTATATTTGTGTATCTTTTTTTTTTGTGTGTGTGTGTGTGTGTGTGTGTGTGTGTAAACTCCCCTTTCTTTTTCTCCTTTTTTTGGGGGAATTGTAGGAGGAGAGGAGACAGAGATTAGAATGGATAATTCTAAGACTGGGAAGAAGGCAGCTGGACCACCCCACCCAGTGTCCATATTAATAGGTGGGCCTTATGTCTGTGCCCCCAACAACAGCAGGAGCATGTGCCCCAACCCCAGCAGGAGAATGTGGCCCCACTCCCTAGGAGCAGCATAAGCCCCTTGCACTGTCCCAGCAGCAGCAGGATCCTCCTGTGGTCCCCACCCCCAGACAGCAGCAGCAGGCACCTCCAGATGCCATCTCCCCCAGTTGTAACATGTGCTCCCACCTCCCCCGAGCAGGAGTATGATGTGCCACCAGCCCTGAGACATCAGCTGTGGTCCACCCCCCCCCACAGAAAGAATCATCAGCTGTGTGGTGTTTTTTTAGCAAAAACACAAATTATAATTCTGTTGTGATCTGCAACTTGTATGGCAGATCAGTTAGAAGGGGCAAGACCGGGGGTCATTTTGGCACTGGTGGCTAAAGAGCCATCTGCAGCACCACCACGCTGCAGATTGGCTTAAAAAAGAAAAAGAGCTGGCAGCAGGTAGAAGGGCCTGGGGTGCTGCTGAGCGGGTAGAAGGGGAAGGGGTCCAGCGCCACGATAGTAGCCTCAGTGAGGCTGAAGTCTGAGAGGCCGTGGTTGTAAATATAGTTGTATGTGTCGAGCAAAACTGTGCCCAATTGAGATTTGAATGCCTTATAAAAATTGGTTGTGTAACCATCCGGGCCCGGAGCTTTATCAACAGGAAGAGCTTCAATAGCCTCATGTATTTTGTTTATATTTAAGGGAGCTTGCAAAAGGGCTATTTGGTCCTGGGATAAATTTGGAAGTTCTATATCCTGTAGAAAAAGGTCTAGTGTGATATTCTTAGGAGATTGAGGGGGGCAGGAATATAAAGATTGGTAGTATGGTTTAAAGCATGAGGCTATCTCCTCAGGTGTAGTATGGTACTTGCCCATTGGATCCTGAATAGTAACTACCATCCTATCCATCACTTACGTTCTAAGCCTTAGGGCCAGTAGTTTCCCCGCCTTGTCCCCCTGGTTGAAATAAGTGGCTTTTGTTTTAAAATGGAGATATTCCACCTTATCGCCAAGAAGGGTATTGTATTGGAATCGGAGGCTTTCTAGTTTTTCGAATTCCGTGGGGTATGATTGGGAGGATAGGGACTGCTCCAAAACTCTGATTTGCTGTAAAAGTGATGAAGATTCTAATGAGATTTTCTTTTTCCTAATAGAGGCCAACCGGATAATCTCGCCCCTTAACGAGCATTTCAAAGCCCTCCAGAGCACATCTAACTTCGGCATGGACCCAGCATTAGTTTCCTGGAAATTTATTATGTACCTTTGTAAAAAGTTGACTATACTCTGGGACCTAAGTAGTTGGGGATTAAATCTCCAGACCTTAACTTGGTTAGTGGGAGAGGGTATAGACCACTGCAAAATGGTTGGGTGGTGGTCAGAGATCACTTTGGAAAGATAAACACAACTCTGAACCCTAGCAAGGTGCTCAATCCCCAACAAAAAGAAGTCAATTCGTGAGAGTGTTTTATGGGGAAAGAAGTGAAATGAATAGTCTCGAGTAGAAGGAAAAAGAGTCCTCCATGGGTCCACAAGGCCCAGAGTCTTCATAAGATCTTTGAGGGCCAGTTGAGCTGGGGTGTATGGGGCATGCCTTGTTTTTGACCTATCTAGAGTGTTACTGAGAACCAAGTTCCAGTCTCCACCAAGTAAGATGGGGAGCTTGGACCATGACGCCAAATTAGACATAAGACTAGTGAAGAATTGGGGGTCATCTCCAACTGGTCCATAAACAGATCCTAATACCATTTCAGTGTGGCCTAGTATAGCTCTCAAGAGTATATATCTACCTTGTGAGTCACTTATCGACTGCAACAGTCGAAAAAGGTATATGCCGTGCGATTAATACCGCAACTCCATTTCTGTGAGAGTCTAACCCAGTGCCAAGCACGTGCCCCACCCATGTTCTCCTTAAACTATTGATTTGTGAGCCAGGTAAGTGCATCTCCTGAATAAAGGCTACAAACGTATTATGTTTGTGAAGATGCAGCAATATCTTGGCCCTTTTGGTGGGGGATTGAGCACCTTTAACATTCCAGGAGCAAAACTTTAGCACACTTGTCATGACCAAACCATAACCAGTGAAAGCCCGGTATCATTTAGCTCTTCCTCAGGAAGGAGTCTTATCCAATGTACCATTCCATATTTACTTAGTGGCGAACCCCAAACAATTCCCCCCCTCCCTACCACAACACCCCATTTATTCACACTCAACCCTCCACCCTTAACCCAATAGTCTATCCCATAAGAGTTAGTAAATGTAGGAGGTTGGAGTATAGAATTGCTACCCTTCCCCGTACACACTCTTAATAAACTAATGCTTACCTTTCCCCTATATTGTCCCCCCCCCCATTTATTCCCTCTACCCACTTCGGGGTAAGATTTATGCCAAATACAGGAAACAGAATTGAGGGCCAGTATACTACACCCTTCAAAAGTGAAAGATATTACTAATAATAAACTCCAATTTCTAGTTCCCAACGTCCCAGTGGGCATACATCCCACCCTGTGTGCCAGAGCATTGGTGCACTGAGTGAACTGCTAGAATTATACAGAGCTTCCGCTTCCCAGTCCTCCAAGTCAGTGACATGAGTATAACACTATTTACATCCGTCTGTTAGATGCCCTCCATGGAAAGCTAAAAAAAAAAGGGAGAAGGGTTTAAGCCCTTTTGCACCACAGTAATTGTGGGTATTCAGCACATTCCCATATGTAAAACGTCTTCAAGTCAATTTAACAATTGCTTTCAGGATAGTAACATAAAAAAGGCTTCAGTTTTCAGCAGGGCAGAAATGAAGTTGGGTCCAACTGAAATAGATAAAAGTGCCCTCGTTCTTTAACATAGAGTTCTACTGCCCTCATATGGTGCTTTTAAATAATACCAGGAGGTCGGGGGTCTAACTTCAAACTATTTCTGATGACTGTAGTGATATACTGAGTAACAGTTCAGCAGGTAATCCACTTATCGTTCAGGACCCTACATTATTCCGCCTTATTTAAGACACTCCACTACTTGAGGGAGCATGTATTGATGAGGTACATCACGGCACTTCAGCGTGAAGGGAACAGATCAGGGTACATCTTATGTAGCGCGGTGATTGCAGACTGTGAGTTATCAAAGGAGTGCCAAGATTCTGCATGCATAACCATCAATCTGGAGGGATATTGAACTTTATACTTGATACTTGCGGAGATCAATTTTGACACTATGGGATGGTACTCTGCTCGGCGTTGTCTTACTGTGGCAGGGAGATCTTGAGCCAAGCGGAGCTGCTGACCCTCCCAGGTGATCTGTTGCAGTTTTCTAGCTTGATCCAGAATGTGAGATTTGTCCAGATAGTTTAACAGCTTGATAATAATTGGTCTCAGAGGTTTTCCATTCATAGGTTTAGGTCACAGTGACCGGTGAGCCCTCTCTATTATGTATGAGGGGTTGTTTGGAGTGAGACCCGCTATTTTGGCTAGCAACTTCTGATAAAATAAAATGGGAGCTGTTCCTTCTGCTTCCTCAGCGAGACCAAAGATAACAATGTTATTCCTCCTACTACGGCCCTCCAGGTCTTCTAACTTGCATTCAGCTTTGTGCAGTCTTTGTCTTAGTGATACTACCTCAGGATCCATCTTGTTTTTCCAATTCTCCAATGAAGCTGTGCGGGCCGAGACATCCGAAATAGCTCGATTTGTATCAGCTAGTTCTCCTCTGAGCGACTTGATTTCTCTGGTTATATCCTGTAGAGCAGACTTGAAGGGCTGTAATTCATCGAGGAACTTCTGCTCAGATAGCGGAGTCACAGCTGATTGAGGTGCCATGGGAGTGAGGGCTTTAGCAGAGCCGCCGGTCTGGCCTTTGGATCTTTTCGATCCTTTCTCAGGGGTCTGCGGGGGCATATGCCGTGGAGGCGCCTGGCGCATTTCGGCTTCCATGCCTCTGTTAGGCCCCGAGTTTTCATGAGTCGGGCGCTTGTAGGTAGAAAGGGAAACCCCAAAACTGCCAGGTACGGCTGTGCACGCCTGTTAGCGGAACTTCCCTTTAAATAAAGACCGAGACTCTTATATTCGCTGCATTTAGATGCTTGTTGAGGATCAAGCAGGAGCAGATCTCCAGAGCTGCTAATCTCACGGAAGCATCACGTGATCTCGCTATGACCCTTTCTAAAACTGTGTTGCTGCCTGCACAGGATGTTGTGCTTGTCCAGGAAGTCAGTAAGCTGGTCTGTGACAATACTTTCCAGGGCCTTGGTGAGGGGAGGTAGGATGGAGATTGGACGGAAATTCTCATGGGCAGTTTTGACACACTTTTGTATATAGGGGTTACAGTGGCAGATTTCCAGCTGTCAGGGAACTCGCTGAGGCTGAGGGAGAGGTTAAAAATCCTGGTCAATGGCCCAAGTACTTCTTCAAGGGTGAGGGATAGAAGTTTGAGGTTGAGTGAGTCATTGCTGGATCTGGAATGCTATTGGCTTTGGTAACATAATTGTGAACCTGGTACATCTTGACCGCTTTAAAGTAGAAGGGAGGGTGGCTAGTAATGCTAACCATTGCCAGAAATGCATGGCAGTAGACTGCTAACCATTTTTTAAATGAATCCATGACATAGTACACAACATAAACAAGCAAAAAAATATATATATATATATCTATATATATATATAAATTTTGCAGATCAGTTTGTGATTAGTGCTATGCATTTTAACAGTTGATTAGCACTATTACACATCAAACTGCTAATCAATTTTTTCAACTGATTTAATACACTGGCATGTCCAAGCCACATTCTAAAATTACACATCATGCCTCATTCTGAAACTGTATGTGATTACCACATTCTGAAACTGCGTCACCGCCACATACTGAGATTCTATGCCCATGTCACATTATGAAACTGCATGTTGCCACCACAATCTAAAATCAAGTATCACAGCCACATTTTGAAATTGTGTGTCACCACCACAAGTCAAATTTATGCATCCATGACACATTATGAAATTAAATATCCCTGCCACCGTCTGTACCTTTGTATCTCTCACATTTCAAAATTCTATAGCTCTGCCACATTATAAAAGTAGTTGACACTGACACATTATAAGTTTTAGCATCCCTGCCACGTTTGCCAACTACTTTCTGACACTGTGTCTTTGTTGCATTCTACTGTACAATTGCAGCCTAGTGGCATTTCAAAATCTCATACTTAAGTACTCTGAAAATTGTATACAACTTAGTTATTATAAAGTAATATTTGTCACTTTATTCTAAGGTGCCCCCGTCATATTTTGAAGTATTGTACTTTGCATCTGCACATTATGGAAATGCATGCTCACTCAGCCAGTGTCAGCTTTCCTTTTCAGATGTTTACTACAACTGTAGTTTTATGTAACATGGGAGAAATAAATCCTATAAGGTGGCTTGCAGGGAAGACCAGACTGTAACTTCTGGTTAGGACATCATCAGTAACGCTTCACTGAAACTGGCTCTTTTGAACAGGCAGCAAATTTAGGGTTACAAAATGGCTTGTAACTTTTGAACAGAGTACCTCAGAGATCTATTTTTTAACATGAGGTTGATTGGTATATGTTGATCCAAATCCTGAATTTACTGATGCCAAAAAACTTTGGCTGGATTCCCTCTTTAATATTTTTTTCACCAGATCTATCAAAGGCACTACCTTAGGACATGACATATGTGCCCTGCAAGTTTGGAGAAAAAATCCCATTCCATGTAAGCTGTAGGTGAGAGAAAACAAATGTTAAACTCAAGCTATTATGGAATCCCCCACTGTTACTGGCTTGTTTTATTGATTTATTCTAGTGTTTTTTAAAATAACTAGATGGCACCAGAGACTTACTTATATTGGATATGCTGTGTTGCATTATGTTCTCTCTATTATAACAACTGAAACTAAATCCTTAGGACCTTTTTTTTGGGTCAATATTTACTATGAACTACTAGATTAGTTTAAAAGTGTCATAGCACTCTGCAGTGGGATTTCCAGATTAGAACTGCTGCAACCAAATTTCTGGGACCCTTTCATTGGAATATGATTTCCTATGGACTAATATATCAAGTTAAGGTCATATAGTAATATTTGATATGAATCTCAGCCTTACTGAAACTGTTACCCATGGCATACTTGCATTCTTCTGGCTAGATCTATAGATTTCCCTTTGGTTGCTGTCTTTTTCAAGCTCTAGAGTTGGGGGGGGGTCACCTAGTTTGGCACCCTGGTCAACGTCCTGTGCATCATGCACTTATCTCCTATGCTCAGTGACAGTTCATTACCTCCCCTTATGAGAGGTACTAACTTCCCCAACCAGACAGGTGGACATTTTCCATCCCTAGGAGACCTGATTCCCATCAAGGATCCACCATATCTCCTACCCGCAATGACTTCCTGTGTTATCTCTGGAGTCTTCGGGGTCCATAGGAAGCAACAGTGTGTGTTTCCCTACCTTGGAAGCCATTTCTTTTTTTCTTTTACTTGCCAGTTGCAAATACCTTGATATGGTTCTTGTTTTGTTGGTTCATTCTTACTTTTGTGGTCTACATGCTTTGGCTGCAAAAACTTTCTATGCACTATCAAACATAAGCTTCAAGAATATTTGCTATTACTGTAGCTATTATGTGGTACTTATGGTTTACCTTCTGGGTTCCTCACCCATTGGATCAGACTGGAGGTAATTGGACTACATGCTGGGCTTTTTATAGATCTTGGACCTGTCTCAACCTGGTGGGTTGACCCATTATAGTATTGTTTACCTAAATGATTGCCTTCTATGGCGAATTTAAGTAAAACTTGGGATGGGAGAAACTCAGAAGGTTCTGAGATTCTAAAAGGTTATGATAAGTAAAAAAGGCTTGGATGCGTATCCAAACCTTATGCAACCTTTTATAACCATTATTGTTTTATGATAACTGTATGCAAAAAAATCATTTTAAACAGTTTTTAATCAATACATCTATAGAAAAAAGCAACAAAACCACTGTTTAGTAGTAATAAACAGCATGATTAGTGAAATGAGATGAGAGGTGAATAATGTGACTGTGGATGTTCCTACTGGAGGTTGACGATGATTTGGTCCATTGGCAGGCAATTCCCAGATCTCTGTTTTTTTAACTAGTATCCTGAGTCTGACTATTTGTAGAAGGGGATATCTTTGGCACCTCTAGGCATAACAATGTTTCTCAGTATGGAATACAACGCGAAGCAATGTGGGAGAAGACAGAGCACCGGGCAGTCTGAAAGTCACCACTTCACTATAGCAACTACCAACACTATTAGGGCAAAAAACAGAGCTAAGCAACATTTTTTAAATTTTAATCAGTCTGGCTAAGGCTAGAGATGCAAAGAAATTTTATTGCACCGGTGAAATTCTGGTGAAATCACCAATTTCGCTGCACAAAACCTTTGCACAGTTTTGCCCTGTTGGCGAAATTTTACCTGCAAAATTACTCTTGCAATTACTCCTTTCATCTGCACATTTTGTCGCATGAAAGTATCAGGTAAAATTGGGAAAAAAAAAAGCTTATCACAAGACTTTCTCTCTAGCAGATTGCAGGTCACATGGGTGACTGCACTTAGGCAGGAAACCAGGCTAAATGTACTTCCTTTAAGGCTGTTTCAGCTTAGAAGGATGTTGGAGAGGAGAGAGACTAGAGCAGGAGAGCTCAAACTTGTGTTTCCAAAGAGCAGCTAATTTGATTTGTGATCTGTTCCCCATTAGTTTAAAAAGTTAATATTTTCTGTTAATGTTTTTTCTTCATTTTTATATTTGTGTATCTTTTTGTGTGTGTGTGTGTGTGTGTGTGTAAAACTCCCCTTTATTTTTCTCCTTTTTTGGGGGGAGTTGTGGGAGGAGAAGGAGACAGAGATTAGAATGGATAATTCTAAGACTGAGAAGAAGGCGGCTGGACCATCCCCACTCAGTGTCCATATTAATAGGTGGACCTTTATGTCTGTGCCCCCCCCAACAACAGCAGGAGCATGTGCCCCCAACCCCCCTAGCAGGAGAATGTGGCTCCCACTCCCAGGAGCAGCATAAGCCCTTAGCTGTCCCAGCAGCAGCAGGATCCTGTGGCCCCCACCCCCAGACAGCAGCAGCATGCACCTCCAGATGCCATCTCCCCCAGCTGTAGCATGTGCCCCCACCTCCCCTGAGCAGGAGTATGATGTGCCACCAGCCCTGGGACATCAGCTGTGGGCCACCCCACATAGAAAGAATCATCAGCTGTGTGGTGTTTGTTTAGCAAAAACACAAATGATAATTTTGTTGTGATCTCCAACTTGTGTGGCAGATCAGTTAGAAGGGGCAAGGCCGGGGGTCATTTTGATACTGGTGGCCAAAAGAGCCATCTGCAGCACCACCACACTGCAGATTGGCTTAAAAAAGAAAAAGAGCTGGCAGCAGGTAGAAGGGCCCGGGGTGCTGCTGAGCGGGTAGAAGGGGAAGGGGCCAACGCCAGGTTCATGGTGGTGACCCAGCACAGCCTGCAGTCACACCAGCACCAGCATCAGCATCAGCAGCAGTGAGCACTGAAGAAGACCTGACAACATTGCGCAGAGAGGTGGGAGCTCTGCGCAGTGAGTTCACTGATTTCAGAGAGGAGGTCAGGGGATCTCAAGAAACTCCTTCAGGAGCAAGAACAAATGTTTGAGCTCCTGATGGAGCTCCGTGGTGGTGGTGGTGATGTCAGGGAAGAATGTGTACCTGGCACCGGTGCAGTGTAACAGTCAGCCTCCAGACCAGTCAGCGCAGCACTGGCAGCACATTTTTTTTCCCTTTTCTTTCCCTTGTCCTTGCTTTCTTACTGTCACTTTTCCCTCATCTGCACCCTCTAAAAATAACAAAAAGCAAAAAAAGAAAAATAAATTTTCTGTCCTCTTCTTCTGTATCCTTTCATTTATCTTTGTCCAGTTTTTTGTGAGATATGCAATGTTTATGCTCTGTCACTGTCCTCTTTCATGTGTATATCCTGTCCCTGACCTGACCCTTATGATGCGCCCCCTGTCATGTGTTACTGTCTGTCAGTCACTTTTAGTAATTTTTACCCATAATCACTGTGCCTTCCTACTTGGTTTATGTTGGTCCCTCTGACTTGTATGTATTTCCTCCTCCTATCCACAAATGGCAAGTACTGTAATTTGTAAATTGTTCCTAGGAATACATTTTTTTCCCAAAGCTATGTGTGATGTTGTGGGCTGGCAGCAGTTGTTTTGGCTATGTGCAGGATCCATCTGAATGAATATGAACACAACAATCATACAAACATAAGCATTTTTATTGTGAAGTTAAACATAATGTAATTTTTTGGGTGCTTAACATGTGTGTCCCCATGGCTTGGGTTTGCCACAATTAACTTGGTGTTACAGTGCCCAACCATACCGCCACCACCACCACCAGCTCCAAAATGTACTCTAGTAGGGCTACAGTTCAGCACAGCCTCTTGAAGCCATGCAGTGCAGAGTAGGCATGATAAGATGAGAAATATAGTATGACCAGAAAAAATCTGGATGACATTGAGAATGAAGAGTGAGACAGAGTGTCGCCACTGTCTAACATGGCCCATAATTAAAGAAATGTTTCCCAAGAAATGTTAAAGTAAATCAAGACCAAAATCAGGTCTCAGCTATGATGTTTTAGGGTGCCCCCCACCACCCAGACATTAAATAGCCATTTTAGGGCCTGTTTGCCCAATATTTTTGCCTGAAACTTACTGATGCTGGTGCCAAATGGGCCTACAAGTCCAGAAATGTTTCCCAGAAATTTTCACAGTACATTGAGACAGAAATCAGGTGTCAGACATACAGTTACATGGCTCACACCCACCACAAGGACCCAAATGTGCTGTTTTCTGCAGCATTTAAATGCTTTTAGGGCCTAAGTGTGGTGCTGACGACTCCAAACATGGCCCAGAAGTCCAGAAATGTTTCCAAAAAAACTGCACAGTGCATTGAGACTGAAATCAGGTCCCAGCCATGATGTTTCATGGTGCCCAAACCACCACCAGAACCAAACGATGGTCTCTGGTCCACTGTTTACAATTGTTTTTCGGTCACATCTTGGTTCTGCCAATGCAGCACAGGCAGTAAATGTCCACAAATGTCCAGAAAAGTTGCACAACAAAATGGTACATTAAATTTATAATGGAATCTGGTTTCAGTCATGATGTTTTAATGTGCCCCCCCACCACCCAGACATTAAATAGCTGTTTTAGGGCCTATTTGACCAACACTGCTGCCTGAAACTCACTGCTGCCGGTGCCAAACAGGGTCTACAAGTCCAGAAATGTTTCCAAAAAAATTGCCCAGTATATTGAGACAGAAATCAGGTGTCAGCCATGCAGTTACATGTCTCACACCCACCATGAGGACCCAAATGTGCCGTTTCCTGCAGCGTTTAAATGCTTTTAGGGCCTAAGTGTGGTGCTGCTGGTTCCAAACATGGCCCAGAAGTCCAGTAATGTTTCCAAAAAAATTGCACAGTGCATTGAGACTGAAATCAGGTCCCGGCCATGATGTTTTATGGTGCCCAAACCACTACCTCAAATGATGGTCTCTGGTCCACTATTTACAATTGTTTTTCGGTCATATCTTGGTTCTGCCAGTACAGCACAGGCAGCAAATGTCCAGAAAAGTTGCAGAAAAAATGGTACATTAAATTGAGAGTAGAATCTGGTCTCAGCCATGATGTTTTAGGATGTCCCACCACCACCCAGACATTAAATAGCTGTTTTAGGGCCTGTTTGCCCCAAATTTCTGCCTGAAACTCACTGCTGCTGGTGCCAAATAGGGCCTACAAGTCCAGAAATGTTTATCAAAACATATTACATAAACTTGACACTGAAATCAGGTCCCGGCCATGATGTTTTATGGCACCCAGACCACCACCCTGACTAAACGACGGTCTTTGGTCCACTGTTTGCAATTGTTTTTGGTCACATTTTGTTTCTGCCAGTGCAGCACAGGCAGTAAATGTCCACAAATGTTTCCAAAAAAATTGCACAGTACATTCAGACAGAAATCAGGTGTCAGCCATGCAGTTACATGGCTCACACCCACCATGAGCACCCAAATGTGTTGTGTTCTACACTGTTTAAATGCTTTTTGGGCCTAAGTGCGGTGCTGCTGCTGCCTAACATGCAACATAAGCCAATTTACCACAGTGAGAAAAATAAATCCTCCTGCAAAATGGTCCTGCTGTGACTTAAACTTGTACTAAATTCCTCCTGCTGCTGCTTTCTCACTTGATTGCAGACTATAGAATTATCATTTTGTAATGATGATCCCCAGGCTAGCTCTGTTGTCTCTGTGGTTTTAAGTCAGTGTGGACTGAATGACATTTTGAGTGCTGCTGCTGTTGCCTGTAGCTGCTGCCTGCTGCTCTGACTAGTTGCCATGAGAAGTAATGCTTTGTCTGCTTCATGGGGACCCTCTTCACATAGTCGACCAGTGCTGCTGCTGCTGCACACTTTCATTTCACACACACACACACACACCCCACACGGTCTACCCTCCCCCACTCACTCCCTCACAAACACAGAGCAAACAGAAACACCAACTAAGTTTAACTATTTTCCAAAGATACAAAAACAAGAAAATTGCTCACTAGCAGCACTAGGAACTAAACTTGCAATTTTGTGAACAATTAACTCTGAAAAATCACAAAAAAGAGGTTTTTGAAGGGTTTATTGGCTGTGATGCACCACATTAAACTGCTGTCCGATTCAACAGACATTATACTGTGCAGGAAACACCCTGCAGATGAGATTTCAGCTATCTACCAACACTGCACTGCAATTTTGCAGGCGTAATTGTAAAACATCAGTGAAACTGAAGCAAATGGTGAAATTTCACCTCCTGGGACCAACATTAGCATAATTTGGGTGTAATTTCATGCTTTGTGTGAAAGCTGAACTGGGAAAATTACATTACACCTAGAGGAAATGTTTTGTGTGATGTGGAAATTATGCAAAATATTACGCTAGGCATAATTTTTCAATTTCGCAGATCTCTAGTGGTGAAGGAAAGGTTCCACCTAATTGCAAATTGCCTGCAATCCCCAGTTGCATACACAGCCATTCAGATTTTACCAATAAAGGCATTAAACTGTTGAGCTGCTAACTGCTGTAGATGGAATGGCACTAATTGCGTTTGGAGGTTATTATTTAGTATAGCCTAAATATTACATGAGTTTGTGAATTTTACTGTGATCCCAAATGGTCGGGTCATTCAGTTTGTGCAGCTCTCCTGCATGATCAGACACCTTGCAGTTAGTTGGAACCTCTCTTTACCACCCATTCCAATACAGAAAATGGTAATGAACAGCTAGAATACTAATGGCTGCCAGTAGGGAGTAGGATGTCACTAAGTGGAGAAAAATGGGAGGATTAAAGTGCTACATGCAATAAATACTATTCAAAAAAATGCCTTTATAAATTGCAAAGTCTGAAAAAAAGTTTTGTTAAAGAACTCATTGGAGATGACTTGAAACTAAATATTACCTCAAGGAACTGTTTGTAATCAAATACATCAATATCCTTCCAAACCCGTTTGATAAACTTTAGAATGCGATAATATAAACTTTGTTTCTTTTTGTTTAATAACCACTTGGTTCCATTAACAAACAACAATGCTGTGGACTCAAAGTCTCCATCCATAGAATTTATAATGAGGACTCACTATCTTGTGGATATATCTATGGATGGGGAGAACATGCCCACCAATTGCCCAATAAAGCCACTGCTGGTGGTCTAATATCTAATCACTACCTGTATATGTGGAAAACTGAGAACAAATAACCCACTGCTGTACCTGTCTTCTATGGGGTGTTGTGCTTATACTATGTCCATAATGAGGTAAACAGGTAAACGTTGGTGAGCTGACAGGTGATCAACGCTCCATTCTGCTGTCGGACAGTCTGACTGCATTAAAGGAAAGACTGCTGGTAACATTCAAAATTGGTAAGGATCCAAAACCAATCTGTATTAGACAGCACACTAATGTGAAGGTCATGGACAACTCCATAGGAAGAAGAAGCCGCTACAGAATGGTTGTTTATGGAACTGTGTGGTTGTTTTAAATAAAACATAGTACTTACTACTTCGGTATCCTGCATGAACTGTTTCAATCAGGTGGTGGGGGCTGGCAGGCAAGGCATATATGTGGGGCACAGTTATTAAACATTCACACTGCAAATGATTGCTGAGCACCTTACTTAGCTACAGTACATCTCTACATTTGGACGCTGATTGCAGTCCTCATAATATTCTGCTTATACCTTATTCCATTAATATTCTGAAAGCTGTTCTTTGCTCATTTTTTTATATAAGGGTGTAGTATGGTGGTTGTCAAGGGAAGGTTCCAATTATTTGCAAAGTGCCTACAATCCCAAGCTGCATACACAGCCATTCAGGTGTTACCAATAAAGACTTTACACAGTCTCCTTGATTGTCAGACAGCTGGTAAAAGTGCATATGCAGTCAGGGATTGTAGGCACTTTGCAATTAGTTGGAACCCTCCTTACACCACCACCCTTACATGCAAGAAAATAGTCATGAACAGCTTTCAGAATATTAATGGCACAGGGATTCGCAGAACACAATGTGGATTGTAATCAGTGTCCAAACACAGTACTGTAGCTAATTGAGGTGCTCAGCACTCATTTGCAGTGTGAATGTTTAATAACAATGCCCCACATGAAGCCCTGCCTGCCCATCTTTGCTTTTTCCCCTCAGCATTGAAACAGTTCATGCAGGATGCAATATAGCAAACGTTACATTTTACTTAGATAAATTATCAAGACAGATTTTTCTGTAGTAGGATCTGCGTGTTTAAGATCCCTGCAACTGCCCCCCAATAAACAGCTACCTACACCCCAGAAAATGTTGACATGAAATATGTTTGTAGCCCTATCAGTGAACATCCAAATGTAGAAAAGTGCAATTATTGCAGTTTCATTGCCATCACAATAGTGCCCAGACAGTTTGGAATTTTGGTCAGAAAGTTTCAGGGTAGAAAGGGCTTGGCTCACAGAAGTTCATTTCACTGATTTGATGAAAACATATTAATCTGTTTCAGTGTAATCACATTTTAAAATTCAGGTTCTGAGCATGGTAAGTAATCACTTTAAAATAGCTTCATGAAATATTTGTATAAAGAATAATTTTTGTGAAGTATTTCATATGGCACGATCTTGTTTGTCTTTTTTTTAATTAGATTGAAAAGCCACAGAAATGGCAGAATAGAGGGAGATCAACATATGTTCGTTAGTCATCTGGACCTCATTAGCTGGATGTAACACTTAACTGTTGGAGAAATGCCCTGGAAATGTTTCTTTTATATGACTATAAATCTGTTTTTCAGACTCATGATATCAAAAAAGACTTTTTTTCTGATTTGTGATATGCAAAACATTATTTATTCAACAGTTAAGTACTGAATCCAGCTTATGATGTCCTGATGAGCAACATACATATCCAGAAAAGATAAATAGGTACCACTTCCATCTTGCAAATTTAGCAGCACCTTGTCAGATATAGAATAGCTTTACCAGTGATATAAAGATTTACAATTCGTGATGTTCATACCATCCAGACAAGTAATAATAGCATGTCTTACTTTGAAAACAACGCAATTGTTTATTTTTAATATTGTATTTTTATTTAGAAGTTAGAATTGCACATCCAAAAACATATTAACTTCTTTGATCCCCTACATAACTTCCATTAAGTGTGGTTCAGAGCTCAGTGCTTATGTTACATACTGTAGCTGGATGCTGAAGGTTGTGCTTGGATACAGAGGCCAGACCATAAGTAGGATAATGCTTGTAGGGTACTAGTAGTATGAAATGATTCATGCTTAGGCACTTTAGCAGGACGCTGGAGCAAGTGCAGTGATTATAGTACATATGAACTGGAAAGTATGTGCAAGGTGCTTAGATGCTTGAACTGATGAGTCACTTGTTATCATTTGATAGTTTGTTGCCTTTTCTGATGTCCCACCATAGGAAGGATACTTAGTTCATATTATGGACTCCCAAAAAATAATGATATCCATGATTGTTCTGTGTCTGACTGTTGAAGGAGTCGAGTAGGATGACATCCCGAAGAAAAATGAGTAGCAGTATGATCACCTTCTCCATCTCCGGAGAGAGTGACCAGCAGCACATAGGAAAGGAAAAAAACCCTTCGGGGGAACCTCTGAGGACCCATGGCTACTGACCTGCCCATCCTTCTGGGCATACTAAAGGAGAGTAATCCTAAATATTTTAATCTGCTAATCCAAACCCCAAGGTTGTAGAACCTAATCCAGAAAAGCAGAGAACTGAAGACGAATTGAATCGTGACATGTCAGGTGAATAGAGCAAGCATTCATCTTGTAAACTCCAAGTTCGAGAATCCATGAGCAGGATGGAATGAAGTAGAGTGGAATCCATGGTTGATATGAATTTGAAGCAATGAGTTGCAAGTGGTGAAGCACTCCAGCAGGTGAGTGTGACTGCGCAGAGGAGATCCAGGAATCAAGGCTCAGCATCCATGTCCAGAAAGAGGACTGTTGGGTCAAGTTCTGCATGGCAAGATTAGCAAATGAAGGCCATGGCGATGAGGCACAAGAACTGGTGTATGCTGTGATCAGGATGATGGAGCAGAAGGAACCTCCAATCTGGAGAGGGGAAGAAAGTATATGAAGTAGGTAGAGATCAAAGTGAATAGGTAGACATAGGTCAGGCATATTTCCAGCTCATGAGGAGTGCAGTAGATTGTAATGGCGAGTTAGTCATGATGACGTCTAGGCCCTGTAAGGGCGAAGCAGGTAGTATGAGCAAGTAATGTAAATGCGTGGACCTGCACAAGGTCAGTTGCAGTAGTAAGTAAAGCTGCACCAGTGCAGACATAGTAGCTGGGAAGAAATAGTACAAGATTACGCACAGTAAGCTAGGGGTACTGAATAATGGTACCTGTAAGGAATCTGAGCTGTGGATCCAGATGGTTGTGTAATGTTGACATATAGGTTTCGCCAGAATTATACTAGCTAGAAGTGACTGATTAAGAATATTCTATGAGTCCTGAATAGTCGAGCATAGGAACTTCGGTGGTGATAATTGAAGCGAGTTAATGAGTAGCAGTCTCAGGGTCCAAGGAGCCTTGGAGCATTGATCAGGATAGTGAAGGTCTTCAGGATAAGCTCAACCAAGTGTCCCGGTAAGAGTGTTGCGGTAGTAATTTTGATATGGCTGTGAAGCAGCAGGGCGAGCATCTAAAGAACTGATGATGAATGCCTAAACATCCAGATGGGAGTCCATAGTAAAAGAGCTCCTGGGCTGGCTGACGAGGCTATCAGGTAGGTGAATATTAGAATATGACAGTCTCCAGGCCCCAAGCTGGCGTGGTGGAGGTGGAGTAGAAGTAGTTAATTCTGAGCACGAAGGGCAGAGCGTCATAGAAGTAGGTGAGTATGATGCATCTATTTATGAGTAAGGACCTCTGGGCCTGTAGGGCGCAGGTTAGGCAAATGTGATGGTGAACCTCTGGCTCACAGAGTTGCAGGTTGCAGAGCAATGGTAGAATCATAATGAAATATCAAACTGCATGCAATGCAGTAGATGAAGCAAAGTAGGGGAATAAATTGCAATTGGGTATTAGAACGGTGACATATCCAGTCAGCTTAGTGGTATAGTACTGTAGTTTTTTGGCAGACTTATGAGAATGGAGCGGTGCAGAGACTGATGTATCCTGGAAGATCAAGGATGGTGGATTGGTGAAGAGATTGTGGCAGAAGAGTTTGCAACTTGACGAGAGGCAATGAGCAACCAGAAACTGTATTCAATGTTTGAGGCAGTAGTTCAATCAAGGAAGACAATATTAAACAAAGGTCAGCAGGGAGTCCTGGCAGAGACAGTAGTAGTAACTCCGGAGAAGCTGAAGTAGCATGGCGAGGAGCATCCAAAGATTGAAGCGAACATCTGATGTATTCCAGAAATAATGCAATGTAATGCGGAGCTTAGGGAGCATATTTGGAAGGGTAGGTCTGAATAAAAGCAGCTCTGTAGGAAGCATCTGAGTGAATGAAAGGGAGCTAGCCAAACGAGATAAAGAAATGTGGTCAGACCGCGTAGATCAGCTGATGAACCGGAGATGGGACGATTGAATGAGTATGTAGCTGGTGAGTAAAGAGAAGTAGTAGCTGAAAACAAGTTCATCATGCAGTCAGACCATAAGGTCAGCTGGTAAGATAAGTAAGAGTGACTGCTAGCCCCACATAAGCTGGCATGCACCGCTGGACCACACGTAGGTCAGCTGAAAGGTAAGTAATTAGTGGCAGTTAAACCCCAAAAGGAGAGTCAGTATGGCTGGACCACACGTAGGTCAGCCAGAGTAGGCAGTAGGGATAAACAAATGCAGTAGCAAAGGCATGTCACGGCAGTAACAGGTAAAGTAGAATACACAATGTGAGTATGGCGGATTGAAGAGGCAGAAGAAATCCCAAGGTCATGCAGAACAGTGACTGATAAGCTGAAGCGTTGCGCAGCAGAATACAAAGTAGACGAGTCTCAGGCGAAAGAGTGGCAGCCCATATGTAGTGTGCGACTAGAAGGAAATACCATGCATGATCGAAGCAGGTCAGGCGCTTAATCCAGCCTGAGTAATAAAGCTTTGAAAAGATGCAGTGGCAGTATACCATAGGTGACTGAAGCAGCCGCTAAGAAAACGATAAGGATCCAGCATGCATACGTAAAATGTGGCTCCAAAAGTTTGTGCCAGTCTCTGCCCAGTAGTCTAGTAGAAGTAAAAGGGCCCCACTGAATGATTTCCAGTAGCTAGGGTACATTTTGTAAAGGAAGCCCAGAATAAAGGCATAATAAGCCACAGATACATACATAGGTTTCCCGAGGTAAGTAGCCAAAGCCAGAATGCCCCTCGACTGAAGGTCAGACCCACTGCTGTGGATCCAAAGAAGCTGAACCGGTAGATGGCTTTCCATGACATAGCTCCACAGAGCTCAAAGGGTTGTACGGTCCAGTGTAGCCATCTGATCAGACAGCCCAAGAGGCAAGTACAGGTGTGGGACCACAGGACAGTTGGACCTGTCTCCGTATATGAGCGTTGAACCGCAGTACAAGTTTGTGGCGGCGGTATGCCCTATATCGGTGGCCCGACTATACAATAAAGTTCTGGGTCTGGTAGTATAGAGCAAGCTGAGTTCAATAAATGCCCGTAAAATGAATGCCGTGAATCAGAAGCCAATAGTGGTATGATTTAGTTTAAAACGTGGTCAACATAGATACATACAGTTCAGCAGATACCCAGTTCTTTATACTTGAATACTGTTCCAATAGAGGACTAGAGAGGCCTATGGGAGGAGGAATTCCACTTGAAAATGTTACTTCCTTCAAGTATCTTTGGATCCTACTGGACCAATCCCTGGATTTTAATCTTCACCTTCAGTCCTCGTGCAAAGCTGTAAACTTGAAACTGGAAGTAGCTTACAAAATGAGCTACATGTTTATACCCTAGGCAAAATTAGCAATTACATAGATGCATAGATACATAGACAGTGTCAGCAGATAAGGGCCTATGGTCCACCCAGTCTGCCCATTTGAGCTTGTAAGTTCAGTTTGTTTTCCTAGAAGTCTGTTGCCCCTTACCCGTGACCTCCAGAATTCCTTTATGTCTATCCCATGCAGTCTTAAATCCCGTGATTGTTTCAGTCCCCACTACTTCCTCTGGCAGGGTGTTCCACTTGTCCACCACCCTTTCTGTGAAGAAATTCTTTCTCATGTTTCCTCTGAATCGTCCTCCCTCCAACTTCATCCCATGCCCTCTAGTCCTGGAACATCTTTTTCGCTTAAAATAGTGTTTTCCTGCACCCTGTTCCTCCTGTAAGATACTTGTATGTCTCTATCATATCCCCTCTCCCTCCTCTCCTCCAGGAGTACATGTTCAGTTCCTTCAACCTGTCTTCATAGGACTTGTGATGCAATCCATGCACCATCTTTGTTGCCCTCCTCTGAACCTTCTTTCCCTGTCTATGTCCTTACGTGAGGTATGGTCTCCAGAACTGTACACTGTACTCCAGGTGGGGCCTCACTAGTGTCTTGTATCAGCGGAATTATGACCTCCCTTTTCCTGCTGGTGATGCCCCTGCCTATCATCCAGCATCTATTTGCTTTACCTGCTGCCTTGTCACACTTTCCTCACCTTGAGGTCATCAGAGATGATAACCTCAAGATCCCTTTCCTGCTTGGTGCATGCTATATCCTCACCCCCAACTGATATATATGTGCCAGGGTTTTTTGCCCTATATGCATTATTTTGCACTTCTTTGCATTGAATTTCAACTGCCAAACCCTGACCATTCTTCAAGTTTCTGCAGAGTCGCTTCTTATTCTGTCTACACCCACTGGTGTGTCTACTCTGTTACAGAGCTTTGTTTCATCAGCGAACAGTGAAATTCTGCCTTCTAGGTCCTGCACAATGTCACTGATGAAGATGTTGAATAGGACCAGTCCCAGCACTGATCCCTGTGGTACCCCACTGGTCACTCTTCCCTCTGTGGAGTGACAGCCATTTACCACCACCATCTGTGTCCTGCCACCCAGCCAGTTACCTACCCACCACACTACTGTCCTCCACACCCATATTCCCAGTTTGTGATAGTCTTCTATGTAGCACAGTGTCAAAGACCTTGCTGTAGTCCAGATAGGCCATGTCCACTGCCCTCCCCTGATCCACCTCCCTAGTCACCCAGTCAAAAATTCAACGAGAGTTGGTCTGACATGACTTCCCCTGGTGAAGCTATGCTGCCTTAGGTCCTGTAGTCCATTGACAACCAGATGTTCCACCAATCTCTCCTTCAGTAGTGCTTCCATGATCTTCCCCACTACCGAGGTCAGGCTGACTGGTCTGTAGTTCCCTGCTTCCTCTTTGTTCCCACTTTTGTATAAGGGACTACATCTGCTGTCCTCCAGTCTTTGGTACCTCCCTGTTTCCAGTGATCGGCTAAACAGGATAGCCAGAGTTCAGCCACCACCTCCTTAGTTCTTTAAGGACCCTGGGGTGCACCCCATCTGGCCCCATTAGCTTTATCTACTCTTATTACTTCCAGTTCCTTCAGGACCCTTTCTTGTGTAAAGGGACTTGTGTCCATTTCTGCACCATTCTCACCCTTGTACTCCCTTCAGACCCATTACCCTCCCTCTTCCTCAGTAAAACTAGCAGAAATACCTGTTCAATATGTCAGCTTTACTGTTGTCATCCTCCATGTAGCCCCATCCTCCCCCTTCAGTCTCACTATCCCTCCCTTTGTCTTTCTTTTTTCACTTATGTACCTGTAAAAGGTTTTGTCCCCTCTACCCACTGATTTTGCAATGTGCTCTTCTGTCTGAGCTTTGGCTTCCCTTACTGACCTCCCTGCCTCCCTTTGCTTCTCCTGGTACTTCTCCCTATCCCCTTCTGCCTGTGTCTTTTTGTATTGCCTGAATGCAATCTTTTTGGCTTTCACTTTCTTTGCTACCTCTTTGGAAAACCATAATGGTCTCCTCTTCCTTTTCCTCTTGCTAACCTGCTTAATGCATAATTCTGTTGTTCGTGTAATCCCCATTTTAAATACTGCCCACTGTTCCTCAACCCCTGATTCCTGTCCCATTCCCTTAATGCCTCTTTCAAGTATCTCCCATTTTACAAAGTCTGCCCCTAAATCCAGGATACGTGTTTTTTGTGTGGTTTGGTTCTGCTCTTTCTGTGATTTCAAACCACAATGACTGGTGGTCACTGTTTCCCAGGTGCTCCCCCCACTGTTACCCCATCACACTGTCCCTGTTTGTGAGCACAAGGTCCAGTATTGCCTTCTGCCAGAGTTGGTTCCATGACCAGTTGTGAGAAGGCACTCTGAAAGGAGTCCAGGATAAACGTCTGCTCTAGTTGATGCTGCTGCAGGGATGCTCCAGTCCACGTCTGGAATACTGAAGTCTCCAACCAGTACTACCTCACCTTTGTCTGACATCCTTTGGATTGCTAGCATCAGCTCCCTATCTGTTTCTTCCTCCTGGGCTGGTGGTCTATAGACCACACCTGTGCAGATGGCTGTCCCCATTTTCCTTTCCAGCTTAACCCACAGTATTCTCCCCATTTTGTTCCTCCTGGATCTCTGTGGCCCTTATGTCATTTTTCACATACAGTGCCACCTCCTCCCTTCCCGCCTGCTCTGTCTCTTCTGAATGTGTTGTAGCCAGGTATGGCCATCTCCCAGTCGTGGTTATCCATTACACCAGGTTTCAGTGATGGCCACAATGTCCAGGTCCTGACTGCACCATGACAGCCTCAGATCTTCCATCTTGTTGCTAAGGCTCCTGGCATTTGCACACATGGCTTTCCATGATTTGACCTCCCTAGACTGTTTCACTGTTCTCTCCAGCCCCTTCCTTGCTTGTCATTTATCCCTGGTTCTCCTTGCTGTCTGCCCTTCTGCTGAATTTTGCCCTTTTCTGCTTATCCACCTCTTGGGCACTAATCTCCATCTTTTGCACTGCTTTGCAGGAGATAGCCACTCCTCTGGTTCACTGGTTCCACTGCTAGCTGTGGGAGGTGAGCAAATAGGTACCCTCCTTGCTGGCCTGCCACCCCTCTTTGCTAGTTTAAATGCTTGTCATGTAGCATTTAAACTTATCATTGAGTGCTTGGATTCTCCAGGATGGATGCAGGCCGTCAGGCTTGAACAAACCTCCATCCCTCCAGGTGGGTCCCCAGTCACCAATGGTCAAACCCTTCCTCACAGCACCAGTTCTTCAACCATGAGTTAAAGTTCCTGGTGCATGCACACTATGCTCTCCTTGCCTCTCACAGGTAGTACTTCTGAAAGTGACAGAAGTAGTTGCCTTGCAGACCCTCCCCAGTTTCCTAAACTCTTCCTGAACTTCCTTTGGCTCCCCATTTGCCAGGTCATTAGTACCTAGGTGGATAATGACATCCAGCTCACCCTCCCGTCTTGCCTTCCCAGTGATCCCCAGGATCTTCCTTCCATCCCTCCATGCCGTGGCACCTGGTAGGCACCTCACCTCCCTGTCCTCCCCCTCCTGTGTTCCTTGCTGGATCCCTCTTATGATGGAGTCCCCCACCAGGATTCACTTCCTCCTCCTCTGGGGTCCACTGCTTTCCCCACTGAGGTCACCTCCTTGGCTAACCTCCACATCCTTTCCTTCCACTTCTCTGGGTACCTCTATTTGGTTGTCCTCATTTGCCAGTGTGGCATATGAGTTCTTGAGTGGAATAGGATCTGGGATGCCTCTGCCTGACCACTCTAACCCTCCCTGAGCCCACTGTCATCCAAGTGCTCCTCGTTCTCGCATCCTTGAGGCAGTTGTATTGGACTGGGTGGTCCCTTGATAGGGGTGATGGTACTCCTGACCCATTTTACTTCCTCTCTGGAGTCTGGCTACCTCCTCCCGCAGTCCAGAGAGATGCATGCAGATGGGCAGCACCTCAGTGTCCAGAAGGTTTGCCTGAATATGGCTGCCCCACAGCCACTGCATTGCACCACTCCCACATTATACTGCAATTCCACTACTTGTCTGCTACTGAAGCTCTCCTAGTTCCTTTTTATTAATTTACTGTCCTAAAATCCTGCCACTGATCCTCAGATGTTTTTTTTTAAAGAAAAGAAACCAATAAATAAATAAATGAATCAAAACACTTGTGGTGCTGAGGGTGGGCTTCTTCCTTATGCCTCCTACTTCACACTTTTACTATACCCTGTGTTTAGCTCCTGTCATTCAGATTTAACAGGGCATATAATTACGAGTTGGGGAAGGGAGGAAGGGGGGCAAATTGCAGCAATTAAAGACAGCACAGAATTACACCACCACTTTATGTTTAAATTTTCAACAACCCAAAACAATTATAAAGTAAAGATTAACAACGAGAAGTGTAATGTCACTAAAGCCCACAATCTAAGTTTAAAAGAAAAACAGCAATTACCAGTTACTCTAAAGCACTGAATTGAATATGTTTCCTTCCTTCCCTTCTGGCTTCTTCTGAGAAAATATACTCTACTTGCTACTTCAACTCTGACTAAGCCCCACCTCCAGTTATCACATAGCTGAGGTCAGAGGCCAGACAATTAACACCCTTCACCCAACTACAGGGCAGTCAGACAAGCCAAGATAAAATTTGAAGCAATTAAAGACAGCACAGAATTACACCACCACTATGTTTTAAATTTTCAACAGCCCAAAAACAAGTATAAGTAAAGACAACAACGAAAGTATAGTGTCACTAAAAGCCCTCAATCTAAGTTTAAAAGGAAAATAGCAATTACCAGTTACTATAAAGCACTGAATTGAATATGTTTCCTTCCTTCCCCTTCTGGCTTCTTCTGAGAAAAAAAATTGCCCAAAGTATTTTGCTCCCAACCCTTACTTATGGTGCCTCTGTTCTTACCTCTGCCCATAAAACCTCCGTAGTAAAATGGGACATAACTTATAACAGTATATGCTGATTTGCCTCTTCGCTGCCTCAACTGTAACATCAATGCCTTCTTTATAAGGATCTGAATTGGCTCTCATCCTCTGCCAGTAGACAATACTACCTTGGATCACTAGTGGACTCGATCATCAGTGAAAAAAAACCATCCCAGTTGGCGGCATTGCTGGTCCCTCAACCATCCGCACATGGCCTATGATCAGCTGACAAATCCTTGCTCTATGTTCCGAGATGTCCGACGACTAAAGAAACAGGGGCCTTCCAATTTTCTGCTCCCAGTCTATGGAATGCTCTTCCACTCAAGCTCCAGCTGTCTCAGTCTCACTTTAGATTTAAAAGTGAATATCATCATTATCTATCCTCAGCTGATGCTTGTACATGCTTTGACCCAACCTGAAGCTCCTGAGACTTACCAATAATGTCACCCCTGCTCTTATCCAGCTCCAAGACTGGCTCTTCTTCCCCTCCCCATATTTTTCCTTCTCTTTGTAAATAACCCCTTGACTACTAGCTCTCTTCCTTTTCGAACCTTGTTGCTTACCATCCACCGTTGTTTTGCCAGTTACCACTCCTGACCTTCCTTCTATCAGTCTTTCTTGTTATGTTTGAACATTCCTCACTTTTCTCTCTATATAACCTTAGTCTCTTATTAACCCTTTCAGTCCACAGGTTGGGTCCATGGTTTCTGCATTTATTATATATCTTACTGCTATTATTTGTGTAATGCTTGCCATTATTTTTTGTTTTTTCTACTCATTGTATTTTTGTAGCACTTCTGTACTGTTCCTCTATTTGTATTACTGTACCCATGTTGCTGTTGTTAAACTGTTCTCTTTTTGTTGTACTCTCCCGAGTCGTGCCTGAAAATAGTCATTTTATGGCTAGTGCACCTAGCCAGTTAACAAAAACTAAATAAATAAATCTTCTCAATAACCTTACCCACAAAGAGCAGGTTAGAGATGGGCTGGGGGGTGGAGGGGCCACAAGACCACCATGGACATTGATTGTGCCAATTTTTTTTTTTTGGTTAGGTAATAGGGGAAAAAAAAGGTCAAACTGCTGACTTGACCCCCTGACCTTAGCAGCTTAAAACCACACTCTTTCCAGTGTGCTGCTGAATCATTGCTAGAAGCTGTGGTGTAGTAATGCACATATATCATACGGAAATCAGTTACACCACAAAGTAAGCAATTTTCCCACACACCTGATGTGCTCAAATACTGTTTACTTTGTGCATAACTTATTTCTGTATGAGATATGTGGATTATTGTTCCACTGCTGCTAGCAACGAGCCTATGGTGAAGTGGAAATATTCTGGTTTTAAACTGGTAGGATCAGGGGTTCAAGTCACTAATATAATTTTTTGTTTGTATTACCTGGAAATAAATGAATAGAATTATTTCTCCCTGCTGTTGTACTGAATCATTTCTGCCTGCTGGAGACCCTTCACAGAATCAAAAAAAGCTGACTCTGTAAGCCCTGGTGGCTAGTGCCATTCAAGCACCCAATAACCCACAGGAGATCAATATAAACTTTATAAAATAGCCTATAATGTGTGCTGGGTACTGCTGCTAACCACAAACCATCACCCATGAGATCCCTGGTGGCAAGTGGTCCCTCTGCCCTCCCACCCCAATCCCCATGTGCATGTGACCACAGTACTCCCGCACTGTATTTTGTTCTGAAAAATACTCTGATGATTTAGTGGTTTGCCATCCCCTCCCCATCCTCAACATCTACTCCCATTATTTACCTGGTAGCCTAGTGGCCCCCACCCCACAAACCCCTCTTCAGTCCCACCACCCTACTCACACCCCATCCCAAAGCCGACAGCAGGTGGACTGGCACAGTGCTCCTCTCTCTAACACAACTGGCCCTCCCACTGACCTGTAAATGAATGAGCACATTTTTATAAGAAGAACACGCTCATTCATTGAGAGCTC
Organism: Neoceratodus forsteri; assembly: GCA_016271365.2. Lineage (NCBI taxonomy): Eukaryota > Metazoa > Chordata > Ceratodontiformes > Ceratodontidae > Neoceratodus > Neoceratodus forsteri. Next base: position 1,149,850,459 of record CM057458.1, on the reverse strand, counting down.
AGTGGGTGGGCCAGCCATGGTGAAGAGAGGAGGACTGTGATGGTCTGCCCACTTCTTGGTTCTGGATGGGGGTGGGACCAGGGTGCAGAGAGTGCACACCTCATGGGGTGGGGGAGGGCCACTAGACCACCATAGATACTTATTGGAAACTCAGTGGGCAGGCCAGCCATGGTGGAGAGAGAAGGGCTGTGCTGGTCCTCCTGCTCCATGCTTCTGGATGGGGGTAGGAGTGGGGTGGTGACAGAGCACAGCTGCTGGAGTGGAGGTGGAGGTGGGAACCACTACTCCACCACAGAAATAATGGTAGTGGCAATTGGGGATGCAGAGGTGGGTGGGGAAATAGTTTACCACCGAGTCATAACAATAGTTTCCAACTGTAAAAAATGTACCGTTTACTTGAAAAGTGTTGCACAATACATGGAAACCAACCCACCAAAAGTCAATAAGAGTGATCAAACCCAGGACCTTCTGTTATATACTTTAACAACTAACCCACTGCACCATCTAGTACTTTTGATTTTTTTAACCACCATTTTGTATAACAACACAAAAGCAGGTTTAGTGTTAATAGTGAAGTTAGTGGGACTTCTACAATTACACCTATGTTGGCAACCAATTAAACTCCTACTGTATTAAAATGGGTGGAAACCTTATAATACAGAATGTGCTTATTAAAAGTGTTTGGTTTGGGTGCTTTTTTTAACAAAACAAACTGTGTGCATGTAGTAGGTGGAGCCTTGTTACAACACTTAACATTAGCTGTCCTGTGAACATTTTATTTTTTCAACAGTAGCTGTTGGATTTTTTGACTGTGCTTCAAAGGAACTACAAAACTTTCTTCTTCAATCTTGATCTACGTGACATATCTTCTAATGGCTACAGCAGTGAATAACATTAATGATGTGCAAGGAGGACTGACATTGTTACAGCATGTGCCATGCTCTGCTGTTTATTGCATCTCATATTGTATGCTTGCTAACACAACAGATGTCATCTCTCCTGTGCTTGTAATGTTACGCTTTCCTGTTCCTCAAGCAGCAACAATATAACAACTGCATTTGAATTAATTAAATCTATTAATTTTACTATTTATAGGAAAGAACACCATGTCTATGGAAAAAAAGGTTACATGCCCTATCTGGTTGATGCAGTAAATGTTATAGGGGACCCCAGAATTATAATGCTTGCAACTAATCAACCCTCATTGAAATGTGGGATGCCATAAGTACCCAGATTGAAGAGCACTATAATATGCAGAAAACTGGACTATGCTGCAGAAAAAAATGGAGACTGTTATGCCAGCAGTTTTATAAGATCCAGTCTACTGGAAAGGTACCACAAAAACACAAAGAGTGGTATGATGCCCTTCACAAACTGTGGTTAGCAACAGGAAAGCCAAAGCTAGAAGAATGCCACTATGCAAGTAAGAAAGAAGAAGCACAATTAATAGAAAAATAATGGAAACATGGTGTACTGCTCTATAGCACAGAGTGGCAACTAGACTGTATATTTTTTCTTTTCCAGAATATATTGAAGGAATACCACCTCAACCACAGTTTGCACCACAGTCAGGGGGATCCTGATCTTCCATCTCACTATTTGAGTGAAGGTGAAACATCATCTCATAAAGTTGTAACAGAAGATTCCTTACCACAACCTTCAGGTAATATTGCTCTACAAATCTACTTTTTATGTCAACTTACTGATTTCTGTCACTGAAGTAGATTTGCAACTCACTAAGTTTCCCGCTATTTTTTTATCTAGCTCTTTTAAATTACATCAGAACAGGCATCTGACAGGGATATGAGGGGGATGATTCTCCTGCTGAACTGCAAGGATCATCAGATGAAGTTGGAGAAGAACATGATTTGGAGCAACCATCAGGTAAAGTTACAGAAAATGGAGTATATGAAATGTTCAAAATGTTATATTATAAATAACATGTTAACCATGTGTTTCTGTCTTTGTTTTTCATTACAGCACAACTGGATACGCAGATACTGCAGACACTCGACCATCTCATAGGTGTTGTCAACTGAGGATTCACTGCACTTTCTGAAACTCTTAAACAGCTAACAGATCATCAACATATTGAGTCACAAGCAGCAAATTTGCGTGTTGCTATTGATTGGCAAAATCAGTCAATTTTTCATGAAATTAATTTAGAGCTAGGATAAATTAAACAAATAATAGGGCAGTCAATGTCAGGGAGTGCACCTTCTGAAGATGTGCAGAAAGACAAGGATAGCATATATTAAGATATGTTTTAGAAGTACTATAGTGTGACTGTCGGCAAAAGGGTTTATGTTACTATTATGTGGTTTGTTTTTTGCACTTTTTGAAAAACAACATGTTATTCACACATTGGTTTCTTGTTGGCACAGATTACAACAAAAATGACATTGTTATAATAACTGATCGTTATTCCTTTGGTTCTACTATAGTCATCTTTATTAAAGTGTACTGTGAGTGACACTAAATGTTGTTGATCTTTGTGAGACATAATGCACTAGGCAACTTGTGTTCCTCTTTTTTCATCCAAAGATTTGATGCACTGTAAAATAATATTTCTATTTAGTAAAGTAGTAACAGTAATGCAGGATACATATTGTTCTTCTTTCCTGTTTCATAACTTCATGGACAGAGTTGTAATAAACTACTTGTTTGCACTGCCTGCCTTATGAGTCATGTGTCTTACTTTATCATCACACATCTTTTTTTAAGGTGTCATTCATTATGAATTACAAATCCTTGCAAAAACAACTATGAAAATGTGTTCAGGCAAGCTTCAGTCATGGCACTTATAACATGTGACACCACCTACATAGTATATCTAGCCATCTGTTTGTGTGGCTCCTACTATGTAGGAGAGACAAAGAGAAAACTCAAAAAAGAGTGGGGGAACTCATGTGGTAATAAAGAATAAAAATCTGGGCCCAGATATTCGAAAGAGTTGAGCCATGCACAATAGGGTTGCTCCTGTGCAAGTCTGAAATTGCGCCATTCTGCAACATTCAGCAGGAGGCAGTTGCAGCCCTGAAATCATGCTGAGCAACAGCACAATGATAATGAAGGCATGCGCAACCGAAGGTGGAGGAACCATGCATAAACTGCACAGCCCGATATTCAGCCCCAGGCCGCACAAAGTTATGCAGGTGCAACCCCTACCTGTGCCTGCACAAAGTTACGCCGAAAAAAAGGGAACAAGTCGAGGGCCACCCACAGGTGAGCTGCCGCATTGCAGGGTGCAACACAGCAGCTGGCACCTGTGGGTGGCCCTTGACTTGTTCCCGCCACACCTGGCGGTGCCCCCCATGCCCCGATCATGGGCATAAGTATCCATCCCCAAAGTCCAATATCCCTGGTGGTCCAGTGGACTGCAATTCATTCACATATCTGGACTGCCTATTACGGTATGGGCTGCACACCCATTGGCTCATGATCTGAACCAATGGGCGTGTAGCCATACTGAGCTGTCAGTCAGCGGGCGGCGGGGCGGCAGGCGGGTGGGGTGTTGCCGCCCGCCTGCTGATGGGGGGGATCGTGGTGGTGGGCCTCCTGGGCGAGTGGGGTGGTGGGTCCACTAGATCACCAGAGATTTCGGACTTGGGGGGGTGAGGAATGCCGCCCGTGATTGGGCTCCGTTCAGTCCACTGGACCACCAGGGATATTGGACTTTGGGGGAGGTTACTGATGCCCGATCGGCTACTGGGGAATAAAGTTATGCCCGTGATCGGGCTAATGGGGACTACTGTTATGCCCACGATCGGCTACTTGTGGTCCACTGGACCACCAGGGATTGGAGATATGCATTGTCCCTTGTGGGATGTCCTGCACTCAGGCTGCAGGGGGCATCGGTCCCAACGGCTGCTGCCTGGCAGGGCGCCAGGCACAAGTCATCGGGGATCGGCGCACCTGCATGCTAATGGCATGCAAATGGGGCCATAATCAGATGCAAATGGCCCCCCATCTGCCTTGCATAGATTATGGCCCCATTTGCATGTCACCCTTTGAATATCGCAGGTGCTGTGCATGGTGCAATGGAACTTGCGCCACCGCATCTCAATGCTCCATTCTGACCACTTGCGCTGGTGCAGTTCCACTGCGCCATGCACAGTGGGGGTGGCCAGGGGGTGATATTCAAAGCAGTTGTGCCATAGCACAACTCCATTGAATATCGCCCTGGCCACACCCCTGCACAACTATTTTGAGCGGCGCAGGGGCTTGCGCCACAAAATGGCACAGTTTGAATATCTGGGCCCTGGAGTATGTATGGCCAATATACACGATAAATAGTGAGAATGAATGTGACCCCATTTTGAAATTTACTGGGATTGAACATATTGTCCTAGGCCCTAGGACGGGGACAGAGAGGAACTTTAATGTGAGGAACAGGTTTGATATACACTTTGAATCATATAATGGAAAGGGCTGAATGCACATTGAAATAAAACCATTCCTTAAAAATAAATATTAACAATTCTAATGCGTTTTTGTGTTCCCCTTTTTTATAGATCTTTATATATGTCCAGAGACATTTGTCAGCATTAAAGGATCCCTCTTTTCTTCCCCTATTCTAGTGATCTGGTAGTGAGTACTGCTAATGATATAAAATGGACCTTGCTCTGGTTTATTTTATCTGAGCATCAAATATTTGAATAATTTCTGAACAGGCATGCCTTAGTTACACCCTTGTAGCTTTCCCATGTAATAAATTATAAGTTGCTTACATTATAGTCCTCCCTACATTTCTTCCCCCTCCTTTCCCATCCCTGTCTTTATTCCTCGCCCCTTCATTTTTCCTCCCCCTCCCTTTCCTTTCTCCCCCCATATTCACTCCCATACCATCTTAACTGTTTCATAGCCCTTAGTAGACTCTACTATACAGTGTCTATTTTACTTTATTCTTCTGTTGTAAGCCTTATTATGAATCTTCCATCCTCCCCAAGGTCTGTAAGACTAAGTATCCTGATTAAAGAACTCTCCAGTTACACTACTGTTATTTCATTCACCCTCAAAAGCAGGAACATATGTGTTTGAACTGTAATAAAGGATGTCAAGGGACATGTGTCCTAATTAAATAATGGTATAAGCCTGCAATAAGAGCATGAAACTAGAAGGAATATTTTAAATAGTGTATCTATTGTATTGTTTGCTTATTATACAGTGGTAATTTTGCACTTGGTTTGCACTAGCTGTTTAGCACTATGTGTTGTTTACATATGCACTGTCACTTTAATCATGTCATTTTTTAATTGTCATGTGATGGGATTTTTGTGGATATATAAGTAGTGACATCAATATGGGGCACTATCTTCAAGAAAGCCTTGTTGTAGGTTAAACATAAGAGCCTTTTCTGTTCCTCTATGGGCCAGTTTGGTCCATTGTTTGTTCATCTGCATAGCAAGTGGAAAATAAATGAATTTCTTCAAACAGCACTCTGTGTGTCCATTTAAATACTGTAACTGCTTAAGGAGTAAGTGCCGTGACTGAAGCTTGCCTGATCAATTTGAGGTCATTTAGAACACCAGTTTTTATGTTGCTTGCACGCATGTGCAAGAAACATAGTGCCATCATCAGAGATTTCGGAGGTGTGTCACCTCCTCCTCCAATTCAGTCAGTGTGCTGGCAGGTGCGGCCCCTGTAAGCCAATGCATTTTGGAGCTGTCTATGACACGCTCCAAAATGCAGTGGCATACAGTTGAGTGAGTTACGCTCAGTGAGCACCGATAAGATATCGCTGCTCACGCCGCAGCTCCCCCACAGACAGCGGCAGGCGGCGTGTCTCGACGCGACTGTATAGCTGACGGGTGCCCAATCCTCCGGCTGAGCTGCGCCCTCCTCAGTAGTCGGTGCCACGCTGGGAGCCCACCCAGTGTGGCACCTATTCCTTTGGCTGACGGGGTGCCCAACTCGGCAGCTGAACACCCCCAACATTCTTATGCCATGCTGGGAGCCCACCCCAGCATGGCAAACATCCCACGACGCCTTTTTTTGTAAACCTGCAAAACAAAATGGTCCTCGGCTGCCTCCCAACCCCCCACAACCCGCACCCACCCACTGCTCACCCAGCCTCCCACCCCGCCACCCCATACTTGCCTCCGACTCGGGCGTGACGATCTTCGTGGACCGGGAACACGCCTGCACTCTTCAAAGCCGACCGCAACTGAGGAAATGCCAGTAAGCTGTATAATGGGCTAGATAGGGGGTTTCAACTTTGCTACATATCTCATGCATTTTTGAGATTTTGCAAATTTCAACATGGGGTTTTGGGACTCTTCTCAGAATGATGTCACTGTTCATGGCATTATTCAGGCCCGACGGTGATTTCGCAGTGACGTGCAGTGACTGCAAAATCACCCTTCGGCCTGAATACTGCCATGACAGTGACATCATTCATGAAAAGGGGTCCCAAAACCCGATGTTGAAAATTTGGTGCCAAATTCCACAAAATGACTGTTTTACGCAAGGCTATGAAGTTCCTATGCAGGCTCGTAAGTTTTATAAATTTCAATATTTTCACCCAGATTTTCAACATTGCCATTTTACCACTCCTTCTTATGAGTAGTACAGCTGTCATTTTTCACATCTCACCCAAAATGTGTTTTCTGCCCATGTAGCGCAGAATGGCGCAGTCGGTGTGCGAAATCAATGTACGGGACAAATTAAGAAAATAACAGTGACACTGTTCATGAGCAGAGGTCTTAATGGCTAGTTGAAAATTTCAGTGAAAAATTCCTAAAATGACTGTTTTATTTGTTGTGTTGTGTAGTTCCACGACGTCAGAAGGTCGCTGAATTTTTCAATATTTTTACCCAGATTTCCAACATTGCCATTTTTTCACACCTTCTTATGAGAAGTACAGCTGGCATTTTTCACATCTCACCCAAAACGTGTTTCTGCCCATGTAGCACACAATGGCTCAGTCTGTGTGTGAAATCAATGTACGGGACAAATTAAGAAAATCACAGTGACACTGTTCATGAGCAGAGGTCTTAAAATGGCTAGGTTGAAAATTTGGGAAAAATTCCTTCAGATGTTCTGCAATATTACTAATGAAGACATTGAACAGAACTGGCCCCAGGACCGATCCCTGCAGCACCCCACTAGTCGCCCTCCCTAGACTGCATACCATTTACCACCACTTCTGCCTCCTGTCTGTTAGCCAGTTTCTAACCCAGTTTACCACCCTTTCCCCATGTCCTGCCTACCCAGCTAGTTTATCAGCCTCCTATATGGGATGGTGTCAAGGCTTCGCTGAAATCAGCTAGCATTGTCCGCTGCCCCACCCAATTCTCTTCCTTTGTCACCCAGTCAAATAAATCAACCAGATTTATCTGACATAATGTCCCCACTGTGAATCCATGTTGTCTATGGTCCTGTGGTTCGATGGCATCTAGATGCCCCACTATCCTTTCTTTAAGCAATGTCTCCATGATCTTCCCACTACTGAGATGAGGCTGAATGGCCTATGGTTCTCTGCCTCCCTGCTGATGGACTTGTGTAGAGGGACCACATGTGCCCTCCTCCAATTCCACTCATGTTGAATGACTCAGTGAACATGGCTACCAGAGGTACTGCTATCTCCTTAAAGTTCTGTTAATATCCTTGGCGTATGCCATCTGGTTCCATCACTTTGTCTACCTTCAATTTAGTGAGCTCTGCAGGACTCTTTTGTCCACCTCTTCACCCCTTGGCAACTGCTGTACTGCTGTGGCCCTTGCCCTCCCACTCTTCTGTGAATACTGAACGGAAAGACACAGTGGATGTCTTGGGAGGAAGGCATGAAACTGTCACTTCCAAATACCTAAACAGCACATACAAGCAAGCAACATTAGGCATTGACAAATGCTTGTTCTTAGTGCGGCTCTGTAGTTGCCTTTTTTTCTTTTTTCTTTTTTATGCAAATGTATTTCTCTGGTGGCACACTGAGATAATGCAATGGAATTTGAAGCATATTGTGACCACAGGGTTGCTGGTTCAATTCTGGACAATTTATTTTCTTCAGAAGTTCAGAACCTGTTGTTTATTTTTTAAATTATGGAAACTCATCTACTGTTCCTCTTTACGTGTTGGAAAATGAAACATCAAATTTTTGCTTTTACAATATATGGTGTGCTGTGCAGTTTTATACTCCTGTCCATATATATATATATATATATATATGTATATATATTTATATATTATGGTAGCACGCTAGTGCTACCATAGTTAGAGTTGAGGAGCCATTTACATGTTAAACCCAAAATTTTGCACCTTAGTAACTTTGCAACTGTTTGACAGATTTGCCTGAAATTTGGAATACATGATCAAGATCCATACTCCTTGGGATCTGCCAAGTTTTGTTCCGGTTGGATGCACGGCTGTGGAGTTATTAAGCATGATCTGCATGTGCATTTACGCTTTTTCTGGAATTCTACGGTCACGCCTACAGGTCGCACGGTTTGCGCTACCGGCCCAAAATCTACAGGGAACATGTGGCCAGGGTCCCTGAAGTGCATTTCAAAGATTTCATGAAAAAATATTAAACTGTTCAAAAGTTATGGCAGTCCGAACTTCTATTTTTTTCCCATAGGATAACATTTCGGCGTTCGCCGCGCCTTTGAGGGTCCGTATCTCGAAATTGGTGTGAGATACAGAGTTTTTGTCAAAAACTTATAGGGCTACATATAAAACTAGCCAGGAAAGTGATAATACATATGACTTATACATTTTGTTTCTATGTCGTACGGTTACTGAGATATAAGCAATTTACTATTACAACTACTGATTTTTGTGTTCCGAGAGTCATTATTTTGTGTACTTTCTTTCTATTCACTGTCTTTCTCTATACAGCTTTTGGGGAAAACCAGCCTGTGCGCTTACATTACTCTTACCATTACCGTTTCTGCTTGCAGTTCCGTACCCGTTTCACTTACCGTTCACGTTTACGCCACCATGTGCGTTACCCTTTTAGTTTTCATTTGCAGTTGCGTTTCAGTTGTTTTTAACATTTCTGTCTACAGTACTGTTCCTCTTTCTGTTTTGCCTTGCATCACCATGTGGATTACGATTTGTGTTTGCGGGCACAATGTTACAATGCGACAATACATCACCCCCACGCTCCCGCCGCTACATTACATTAACTATTTCTCATTATCATTCTCAAAAAGAAGGGAAATTAGAGGCAAAAAACTCCATTTAATGCATCAGTTAGGGTTGTTCCACAGTGACAAAAGTGAGTAAATTCGATGTTAGGGTTGAAACCCCCTTTGCACCCCTCCAGTCCACCCCCCCAACTGGAATCAGGGCGTGCCTTGGGGTCATCGGTCCTAACTGTCACCCCATTCTCCTATTCCTCAGCTTCTTTCCACATGTGATGAGGTGACACTTAGGGCTGACGATGCAATGTGCACCCATTCCAGTTTGGGGGTGGGCTGAGGGTGCAAAGGGGGTTTCAACTCTAACATCAAATTTCTCACTTTGTTGCTGTGGAACAACCTTAACTGATGCATTAAATGGAGTTTTTGGCCTCTAATATATATATATATATATATACTGCTAGCTACTAATTACTGAAGGTGTAAGGAAATTCATTGCAAAAACATTTGTTAATGCATAAATTAGGGTGAGCACTATAGCCACAAAAGGAGGGAAATGAGGCATTAGGGTTTCCAAATCTAACACCCCACCAACACCCCCACCCTGCAGAGACTGATAGGTGTGGGGGTTGTGCCTTGGGGTCATCAGTGGTAATACTCATGCCATTCCAGTACCATCCTGCACACAGTGATAGACTATGGCCAGTGCCTTGAGGTGGCTGACCCTAATGGTTACCCCATTCTGTAACTAAATGAGGTTACATCAGTATAGTATAGGATAATGGAATACCTCTAGGTCTACACTATGGGTCTGTGCTTATGGGTAGACAGGAGTGAAGGGCCTAGAGGGCCCACACTCCCACCTATGCATACCACTTATGCTAAAGTGGGATCAGTGGGCCCTCCTACACTATACCGCTGTACTCATGGGTGTGTGGAATCACAGGGCCCAGCGGGCCCGAGCTTCCAACTACGGATACCATTATGCAAAACTAAAAGCAAAGGGCCCTCCTGCACTATGTCTCTATATTTATAGGTAGGTGGAAGTGCAGGGCCCAGAGGCCCATGCTCCCACCCATGGAAACCATCTTGCAATATTGGAAACACAGGGCTCTCTTGTGCTATGTCTCTACACTTATGGGTGGGTGGAAGCACGGGACCCAGAGGGCCTGCACTCCAAAGTATGCATCTCATTATGCAAAACTGGGAGCACAGGGGCCTCCTGTGCTATGCCTTTACACTTATGGTAGGGTGGAAGCACAGGGCCACATGAGCAACATTTCACTTTCTTAAAAAAAGGGAAATTCATTGGAAAAAATCTGTTCATGCATTAGTTAGGGTTGATAGTACAGTGACAAAAGTAAAGAAATTCGATGTTGGGGTTTCCACCCTTACCATCCCATCCACCACCGTCCCTCACCAACAGCATTGGGGTATGCCATGGGGTTATCAGGCCTAACCTCACCCCATTCTCCTATAATGTACCATGTAAGCCTTATTTACACATGGAATGGGGTGAGAGTTGAGCCTGATGATCCCATGGCACCCCATGACACCTGTTGGTGTGTGGAAAGTGGTGGTTGGATGGTAGGGTCGGAACCCTAACATTGAATTTCCTAACTTTTGTCATTGTACTAGAAACCCTAACTGATGCAGTAATGGCATTTTTGCAATGAATGTATATATATATATAGATATATATATATCTATATATATATATATGCAAATGTTAATGCATCATTTAGGTTAAAACATAAAAGTCAGAAATGAGACTTAGATTGCTCCTCCTCCGGTACCCCCCTCCTGCTGAGATTGACAGACGATTGGGTGTGTCATTGGGGTTGTGAGGCCTAAATGTCACCCCATTCCATGTGCAATCATATTTACAAGCCACAGAAAAGAAGAATGGGTGATATTTTAGGCCTCATAGCCCCAAGACACACCCTGTCATCTGTCAATCTCAGGAGGAGGGGGGGTACCTGTAGGGGAGGGAGCAACCCTAAAGGTCTCATTTCCTGACTTTTTGTGTTTTAACCCTAAATGATGCATTAACAAAGTTTTTTGAATAGAATTTCCTTACTTTTTGAGAAATAATATAAAAGTAGAAAGTCATGCAAATTGGTGGGAGCACAGCACTCACCAACTTGCAAAGTTGTGCGTAACATAACAATACAAGTACTGAATATCATATGTATTGGTGGAAGCACATATGCTTGGGGGAAGGCCCCCTCTCCCACCACCTTGAAACAAGACAAAGTTTCATTCATCAGAGTGGCATAATTCCTCACCTGTTTACAAGTCAGATACTGAATCACTGAAAATTACCTCCATAGCAGTAAGGATAGGTACCCTACAAATGTGAAGCCAGTAGCAGAATTCAACACACTATATGCAAAGTGTGAAAGTCATCATGCAATAACTCTGCATCAAATTAATTTTCCAGCACCTAAATAGCATAATTGACTTGCACAGGGCATCCCCTCAACACCCTCCAAATTTGAATGAAAAAGACCAAAGCGTTTCCGAGATGTAACATTTTAATGTTTGAGATTTTTATTCATTGTAGTGGCAGAATTCTGCATCTGTTTAAATGGGACAGATCTAACAACTGAAAAGTACATGCATGGCAGTAAGGCTAGCTATCCAATAAATCGCAAGACAGTACCACAATGCAAAACATTCTCCACAAAATATAACCTGTGCCATGCAATATCTCCACAATAAATGTATTTTCCAACACCTAAACAGCACAATTCACATCTACAGGACATCCTGTCAACACCCTCAAAATTTCAAGTTAAAAGACCAAACCATTTCTGAGATATTTAATTTTAAAAGTTGTTTAAATAGAGCTCCAAATCTTGCCATCTACTCCCTCTCTCTCGAACAAAGATCGCGATCAAAGAATCTCGCGATCAAAGAATTTGAAGGCCCATGACCAAAGAATTTGCAGTCTCATGATCAAAGAATAAAAATATTAAAACTCAGGTTTTTGAGATAAATAAATGAAACAACAGTCATGACTCAATAGAACGAAGCCCCCTGAGCAAAACCCATCCTTGTGTGTCTTAATAAGAGACCCTTGGGTTGAGATATTTTATTTTTTAATCTGGCCATCTCATCGTCACTTCACAATTAAAGATCGCGGTCAAAGAGTCTCATGATCAAAGAATTTGCAGGTGTGTGATCAAAGATCATTAGCAAGCAATGATAAAAGAATTACAAAGTTTAAAACTCTATTTTTGGACATTTTTAGAAGAAACCACAGGCATGACTCGATAGAGGGAAGACTCGTGAGTAAAACCCATCATAGTTTTACTTTTGAAGTCATCCCTGAGCTGAGATATTTGATTTTTTTCTGACCACAAACTGAAAACAAGATGACTGCCATCACGATCAAAGAATTCCTCATGATCAAAAATTCTTTGATCGTGAGCCTGCAAATTCTTTCATCGTGAGGAGGGACCAGATGGCCCAAACTCCATTATTCTTTCACAAAATAACCATATAAATTTTCCCATAGACTTATAATGGGAATTTAAAAGTTTAATAACTTTTGAATGGATTGATATTTTTTCACCAAATGAAAAGTGGCATGTTCCTTGACCCAATCTCTTTCAGATGAGCCAAGTCACAGAGTGGCACACTACACAACGGCCACACAACACCACGGATAAAATCCAAAAAACTGCCCTCATAACAGGCGAAAAGTGCATTTTTCAGTGTTTCCATCCACAAAAACCTTAAGACCAACCAAAATGAAATTTGGCAAATCAAGAGATCTATGATGCCCGACTATGCATATCCAATGTCATGCAAATCGGTCCAACAGGTCCAAAGTTATTAACATGCTACATTTTTAGTTTAACATAGAAGTGCCTACATAACCCTAAATATAGGGGTGTGACCATGCCCTATTATATATATATATATATATATATATATATATATATATTTATTTATTGAAATTGTTTCACCAGAAAAAGCACACTGAGCAAGAACTGCTCATTTCCCGGTGTGACCTGGGGGGAGGGTACAGTGAGGAAGAGGACAAGGGTAGTCCAGGTCCTGACATGTATACATACTATTACAATACAGTTGAAAACATTTGACAGAAATATTTGGGCACAGATGACAATTTTCCTTACTTATAGTATAGCAGCAATTACATGGGGAAGTCATGCTTTATATCTTGAAAACATATAATTAGATAATACAGCTGCATATGTTTGAAAGGAATAGGTGAGTGTGGATTAATGCATACACCCTAATAGTTGAGAGTAACAGTTACAATGAGGAAATACTGCTAAGGTATTGGGTTGTGGTATATAATGAGATAGGGGTAAGTGCAAGTTAGCTAGCTCAAAAGTTGGGATCAAATGCAGTAGTTGGGTATGGTTAGTGAAGTAGCACCATTGGGCCTACTGGGAGAAGAAATATAGGAGTGTCTGAGGTAGAATAGATTGGAGAGTTAGCTGCAGGAACAGTTTACTGAGCAGTGGTTGGCCAGGGCATAGGATAGTGAGCGGATAGAGGAAGAGTGGTGAATTTCAGAGGGGAAACAGTTCCAGAGTTGAGGGAAGCAGTGAGAGAAGTTGGCCTGGTCAGCTTGTGTCCGACGTCTGGGGACTAACAGGAGCTGGGAGTCTAGGGACCTCAGAGCATAGGTGGGTGCCAGAGAGGGGTGATAGTATGGAGGTCAGATACACTGGGAGGATACCAAACCAGATATTCAAGATAAACTTGGCACAGTGTATTAGGTGGTGATTCTCAAGGTGGGGGAGAGCAAGGGAGCGGTATAGCTCGCAGCAGTGGGTGTGAGGAGGAGCGTCAAGAGTGAACCGACAGAAAGCATTAAAAAGGGTATCCAGTTTGGATAAAACTGACTTGTGGGCAGCACTGTAAACAATATCACAATAATCAAAGGAGGGAAGAATCACCTTCTGGATAAGCTCAAGATGGACCAGATAGGGAAGGCTAGAATGGTTCCAATATAAAGCTCCAAGCTTGGGGTGGAGTTTTGTTAATATAGAGTCAGCATGGACTGCGAAAGTGAGGTGGCGGTCAAGCCAAACTCCAAGATACCAGACGGAGGTGATGTCCTCCAGTTCTGACCCATCAAGGGTGTGGAAAGGTGGGAGGGAGGGGAGTCTGAGTAGTCATTGGTCATAGTTGCAGTTTTTTTTTTTAGCATTTAGAGAGAGCTGGTGAGAGTTGAACTTTGTTAAAATCTGCCTGGAGGGTAGAGGCAACTGAGGCTGGGGAGGAGCCAGAAGAAAATAGGACAGCATCATCAGCATACATGTGGATCGAGGAGGCAGAACAAGTTTGGGGCAGGATGTTTAGAGAAATAGAGGATAGGATAGGCCCAAGCACCGATTCTTGGTGGACACCGGTGGACATGGGGAGGGGAGGGGTTATGGCATCCGCAATCCTGACAGATTGAGTGTGGTCTGTAAGATAGCACTGAACCAGGCTGTAGCAGATGTGGAGAGGCCAGAGTCAGAGAGGCTAGATAGTAACAGAGTGTGGAAGACTGTATCGAAGGCCTTGGACAGATCGATGAAAATGGCAGAGGTGATGAGATCTCTATTCATTCCAGATTGGATGGTGTCAGTAAACCCTAGTAAAGAGGAGGCAGTGGAGTGATCTTTTCTGAATCAGGACTGGTAGTGTGTGAAGAAATTTGACTCGGCGAGATAGGAGGTTAGCTGCCTAAGCACTAAGTGTTCTTGCAGGTTAGCCAGAGCAGGGAGGAGGGAGACTGGCCAGTAGTTTGAGGTGGAGGAGGAGGCACCCCCTTTGTGGAGAAGGATGACAATGGCGTGCTTCCAGGGCAGAGGGACAGATGCGGTGGCGAAGGATAGATTTAGGAGGTAGGCAATGGGGTGGCTATGGCAGAGGCCGAGAGGAACAGAAGTTTGGGGTCTAGTCCATCTGGGGAATTCCCATTTGAGGGGCTAAATGTTAGCAGGGCTTCTAGAGCTTCATCTGGAGAGATTTCCCTGAAGGAGAAAATACCTGTAGTTCGAAGTAGTTTTTGCCCTGTAGGTGGTGGAGAAGGTGACATGGGGGGGTAAGGAGGAAAGGAGCGAGGAAGCACAAGTAGAGAAATATAAGTTAAACTCAGCAGCAACTGGGATAGGATCCAAGAGTGTGGAATTATTTACACTAAGGAGAGGCGAGGGCTTGGCCTCTGGGGGTGAGAAGAGGGAGTGTATAACCTTCCAGAATTTGGAGGTGCTATTAAGGTTAGATTGGAGGGAGGATCTAAAGTACTCTGCTTTAGCTAGATGAGTTGCTCTAGTGCACATGTTGTGCAGATACCAGAAGTGGGAGAGGTCCTGAGGTAGGGCTGAGGCTTTGAAGGCTCGCCATGCTGAGTCACAGGCGTTCATACAAGCTGTGAGCTCGTGGGAGATCCAAGGCAGGTGGGTACCACATACCCTAGTACATTGTAGTGGGGGTGTGGGAATCCCATATCTTAAGGAACATGTTTTTGAAGTGAAGTAGGGAGTCATCTATCAGGCTGGGAGGGAGGGGAGCCAGTTAGCTAAGACAAAGTCATTTAGGAGGGGAGCAAGGTTTAGGGATTTGAACGACCATTGGACTAAAAACTTAGGGAGGGATTTGAGATGGTGGATTTTGCAAACAAGGTAGATGACATGGTGATCAGTCATAGAGTCAGACAGTAGGCCTGTTTTGATGACTCTGTGAGGATGGGAGGTCAGAGCCCAGTCTAAAAAGGGAGTGGTTACCTGATTTAAGGTTTAGGTGGGTGGGTTCAGTGATGAGTTAAATTGAGGGCAGCGACATCCGTCCGGTTCTTGTTGAGGGCCGGGGCTAACCAGTTTAGGTTAAAGTCACCCATAGCATATAAGTCTCCCTGTGGGTGCTCATGAACTGATTTGTGTAAGAAGGTCAGTAACAGTTGTGGCAGGGGTTCCTGATCGGCGGTAGATTCCGGCAACAAATATGGGCAGCGAGAAAGGTAGTGTAAGCTGGAGTAGCAAGAGTTCGTACTCTTTAGGTTCAGTTTTAGATAAGATTATTTCATAACGTATGTCCGAACTTATGAAGATGGCTACGCTGCTGCCTGTCATGGCCCTGTCCTGGCGGGCCATCGTGCAACCAAGGATTGTGACTGAGGAGTCGGGAATGTTTTGTTAAGCCAAGTTTCAGAGAGGATGAGGACATCAGGGGCATGTAGGGCAGCGAGAACTTGTAGCTGGTTGATACTAAGTGGTAGGCTACGAATATTTAGGTGAAGGAGACGGAGGCCTTTGTGTAGGGGGTAACCTGGCAGTTGGGAGGGGATTTGATGTGGGAAGGGGGTGGCGGCTGAGGTTGGTGAGTATCTGGTGGCTGAGGGTCTTGGATTTGGGTGTATGTCTCCCACTACAAGAAGGAGGAGGGTGAAGGACAGGTGATGAGCTAGTATATGGAGGTAGCTTGGAACGGAAGAGCCCCAACGTGAGTGGAGGCAAGGATGGACATTTGTGTGGTTAACAGGAGTAAGGCAAGAAGCAAGTAGGTGCAGCAGAGTCAAGGATGGGGAGGGCCTGATTAGGAAAGGGGGGGACGTATAGTGGAGTGTGCCCAGGTAGGAGTGGGTAGGAGAGAGAGTGCAGGGTTGGAAGGGGCAAGGAGGAGTTACAATATGAGCCAAGTAGGGGAAGGGGGCATGGGAAAGGTAGGCGGCATGTCGGAGAGGAGGGGTGGGAGGCAGGAGAACAGGCAACTGAGTAGAGGTAAAATGCTAGCCTCGGTGGACATGGTGCTGGGATTTTGTAGCAGCTTCTTAGACAAGGAGGTAATTACGAGGAGAAAGGAGCCTGAGATTGGCTGGGACGAATGTGTTGGTTGGCCCCTAGGAGGGCGAATGGCCAATAGGCCTAGGAGGTGAAACAAAGTGGAAATTCTAGAGTAGAGGGGAGCCAATGGAAGGCTGCAGGAGATGGGTGGGAGGTGGGGTCGAGGAAGAGGGTGGGAAGAGAGAGTATTTAATTGGTGGAGGGTGGGGAGGTGGGGCTAAAATTTGAAAGGAGCTGCAAACACTTAGCAATCTAATTTCAAACACAGATTCCTTACTTTACATAGGAATGTTTTAATTTAAACAGTAAAAATCAATGTAATTTCACAGTCGGAGCCCTGTCGGCTGACTCAGTGAGGGGGGCGGTATGGGTTTTACAGATTCAGAAAGAAGCTGCAGACACTTAGCACTCTAACTTCGAACACAGATTTATAATTTTTCCTTACTTTACACAGGCAGGTGTCAGTTTAAACAGTTAAAATCAATGTAATTTCACAGTCAGAGCCCTGTCGGCACAGTGAGATAGGGGAGCCAATCAGCTACGACTGCCAAGCAGCGCCTACAATCCAATAGGGTGCACTTTCACCGTAACTTCAGCCTGAATTTGTCCAGGATCCTGGACTCAGTCGGCAGCTGGAAAGGAGCCTGCTGACCGCTGGGAGCTGTAGTAGCCCTGGTCAGAGGGCAAGCAGCTTGAGTCTCAATTTGTCCAGGGTCCTGGTCTCGGTCAGTAGCTGTAGAGGAGCCTGCTGACTGCTGGGAACTGTAGCAGCCCTGGTCTATACTATATGTATATATATATATATATATATTTATATATTCATGGCAAAATACTGCATTTAATGCATCATTTAGGGTTAAAGTGAAAAAAGTCAGGAAATGAAACATTAGGGTTGAGCCTCTAACCCCACCACACCCAGCACCCCCATCCTCCACAGACTGACAGATGCCAGGGTGTGCCATTGGGGTTGTGTGGCTCAACTCTCACCCATTCTCAGGTGTAAGCAGGTTGAAATCCTACAGTAAAGGAGAATGGGGTGAGATTTAGGCCTCACAACCCCATTGGCACACCCTGGTGTCTGTCAGTTTGTGGAGGATTGGAGTGTGGGTGTGTGTGGGGGGGTTAGGGGCTGAACCCTACCATTTCATTTCCTGACTTTTTTCACTTTAACCCTAAATGATGGATTAAATGCAGTTTTATTGCCATGAATTTCCTTATGTTTTGAAAAAGTGTGATATAACTACTAAAAAACGTATTGGTGGGAGGGACCCGCGCTCCCACCAACTTGCCTATTTCTGCATAACAATATACATCTGAGGGAGCATGGGCCCTCTGGGTCTGTGCTCCCCCTTACACACAGCTACAGAGCCACACAGCAAACCTATAGGCCACTGAATGCTTGTAACAATAATTTGTCCATATTTTTGGAACTGTAACAGCTAGAGAAACAATTCAAGTGTCATTGTAACCATGACAGTAAATAGTTCATGAGACATCAAAGACTGAACCTGTGTCTTGCATCATTTCAGAGATATGGGCACCAAAATGCATTGCACAGGCACTCTTTGAACCCTCTTCACAGTAATTTGACAATATGTCATGAACCGTGCAGCCTACAAAAAAAATTCCACTGCAGGCATACTGTGCAGTTTGAAATCTTGTTCCAATAGCACAGATCACTTAAAAGTGATCTAAATCACCAGTAATGAAAATTCTGTATCTCGCTTCATTTCCGAGATAACACCACCAAAACTTGTGACACAGACCACAATGTTATCCTATGGGAAAAATGTCAACTATGCCATTGAATATCTCTGTAACCAAGTAATTCCCCAACATCTACATAGCATAATTCACATCTCTAGGACATCCCCTCAACATCTTGCAAATTTCAAGTAAAAATATCTAACTGTTATTGAGATATGCAATTTAAAATTTTAAAACCATTAAAAAAATGTTGGCTGTGAGATAGCAAATTTTTAAGTCACGAGAAATTCTTCACCCATGAGCGGACATCTGGTCATTCCAGTTTGGGCCATCTGAACATCCCTAGGGTCATCTGGTCTTCCACATGGACATCTGGTCGTGAAAATCTGGCTATCTGGTTGTCCCCTCACAGAGGAAACTCATGGCTGAAAATCATCTCTTGACTGAAGAATTTGCAGGCAAGTGGCAGAAACATTTTAGCAAGTCATGAAAGAAGAATTTTAAATTTTAAAACTCTGTTTTTTTTGTCAAAACCGAAACAAACCAAAGGCATGGCTTGATAGAGGGAACCCCCTGAGCAAAATCCATGCCTCATTTGCCCCAAAAGTCACCATGGAGAAAAGTACATTTTTTCAGTCAGAAAACTGAAAACAAGATGGCGGCTCTTGTGAACAAAAACATTTTCATGGAGCAAGATTTTCCACCATGAGCATGCAAAATCTTTGGCCATGAGGGGACATCCAGATAGCCAGATTGTGTTTCTTGTTTCGCAAAATATACATATACATTTTCCCATAGGATATAATGGGAAATTAAAGATTTAGTAACTTTTGAATGGATTAACATGTTTTCACCAAACCAATGCTGGCATGTTCCTTGGCCCAAGCTCTTTCTACATTATTTTATTTTATTTCATTTTTGTTAACCAGGTACTGTAGGTGCACTAGACAAGAGATTTTGCCTATTTTCAGGCACGACCCGGGAGGGTTACACATCAGAAACAGCACATACATAGTGTCCACAACAGATGCAAAACATCTACAGTAGTTGGAAGGAAAATACAGTAACACATGACAATTTTGAATACATGGCACATTCAGAAACAGCAAGTAGAATATACATAGCATTGGGATAAACAGTAATCACAGTTACATAAACTTTTATAGAATTTTAAAAATAGTATAATTGATTGAAGAAATACATATGCAGCAAACACTGGGGGTATATAAGTGCTGCGAGGAAGTACCGCTCTCAAGGTGGAAGATCAGTGGTAGTAGTGCAAGTGAGTGGAGACAAGCAGGACGTAGAGCAGGAGCAGAGACCTGAGCTCATAAGGTGAGTTCTTAAACTTTTTTGAAAGGCCCGGTGAGTAGCTGATTGTTTAACATAGAGTGGAAGGGTGTTCCACATTCTGGGAGCAGATACGGCAAATGAAAGGTCACCCTTCTTGGTGAGACATCTAGGAGTAACAAAGGAAGCATTTTCAGTAGATCTCAGCATATAGAGCAAATCAGGTTGTTTTAGCAGTTACAAGGGACCTTGGAGTACTAGTCCAGGTTAATTTATCGACCAGACAACCGGCTGTGTACAGACGATATGAGGATGGGGTGAGCCAATTGAGAGAAGACTACAGCTGACAGCAGTGTGTTAGTTTAGGAGCCTCATGAGCGAAGCGGAAGATACTATTATAACAAGTGCTCCATTTCTGGATTATTTGCTTGCTAGCATTAAGATAGACTATAAAGCCATAGTTGAGGCAAGGTCGAAGAAGTCCCTGAGCAATGGCTAGCCTGGCAGTAGAATTTAGGGAGGATCTTATCTTGTAAGCCAGGCCATATTTACTGTTCACTGCCTTACAAGTGGCTGCAACATGAAGATTAAAGTCCAGTGAGGGGTCAAGAGTCATCCCAGGGTATCTGAAGGATGTGACTGTATCCAGGGTTATGCCATCAGGTCCATGGAAGGAAAGTCCCATATTACAAGATTTTAGACTAGGGGAAGTCCAAAAGAGCATTGACACCATTTTGCTAGTGTTAAGTAGGAACTTATTTTGTTTTAGCCAAGCCGAGAAGCAGTCAAAGTCAGAATGAAAGAAGGTGCGAATTGCCGAAATGTCATTAGCGGAAGAGTAGATAACCATATTGTCTGCATAGAAAAGAGACAAAGTCAATCTGGACGGGGGATTATTTATAAAGAGAAAGAAAAGGAGGGGACCAAGAATAGATCCCTGGGGAACACCAACTGAGGAAGAGACAAGTTTGGATGCGACATTCCCTATTTGAACAAATTGTTGCCTACCCAGAAGGTAACTGCCAAACCAGCGATGGCAATTTGACAAACCAAGAGAGGATAGTTTGGAGAACAGAGAGAGTATTCAACAAAGTCAAAGGCCTTTGTGAGGTCAATAAAAATTGCCCCAGTGAGGTTTCCTTTGTCCATGTTAAGCAGCACATCACTAGTAAATTGTAATAGTGCCGTAGTTGTGTTGTGGCCAGACCTAAAGCCATGCTCGGCTGGGGATAATAGATTGTTTTTATGCAAATTCTGTGACCTGAGAAGACACAGCTTTCTCTAGGATTTTATCCAAGACAGATAAGATGGCAATTGGTCGGTAATTATTCATCATTCTAGAGTCTCTTTTCTTATGCACTGGCACAACATGTGCAATTTTCCAGATGGATGGCACCATCCTGGTCATAAGAGATACTGTAAGTTGAGTATTCTCACAACAGGGGCTGCAATATCAGCAGCAATACTTTAAGGAACTTAGGTAATAGTCCATTGGACCCAGGACAGCCATGTTCAGGAATGGCTCTCATAAGCCTTAATACATCAATAGTCAAGACTGGTTTAATACTTAACTGGGTCGATAAAGATCTAGCAGGGTTTATGATTTCCTCAGAGTGTAAAACAGAGTAAACCAGGAAATCCGAGAGATCAGAGAAGTGAACATTAAGCGAAGTAGCAATCATGCTTTGGTTGTTGCAGTTAGCATCATTTATAGTTATTTCTGTCAGAGGCGGGGATGGGCCTTTCCCTAAAAAAACTTTTATCACGGTTCCAGAAACCCCTAGAATCGCCACAGGATTTTTAAAGAAGCATACCACAGTATGCTGTTTTTGCTGCATGGATGTCTTTCTTACATGTTTTTCCTCATGGATAGGTACTTAGATCAGTCATAATGTTAGTTAGACTTTTTGGCAGCACCCATGCTTTATCTCTACTCCTCATTGCTGAGAGTTGATTCTTATGCATCCAACATCCCAAGTTTTGGACCAATGCAACACACAGTGTCCGCACAATGCCACAGGTAAACAACAAACACAAAAACTGTATGTCTGACCAAAACGCAACTTAGTAAATAAAGAGATCTACCATACCAGACCATGCATGCCAACTTTCCTGTAAATCTGTTGAACGGTTGCAAAGTTATTAGCACACAGAATTTGAGGTTTAACATTAAACACAACCATGCCCTATTATATAAATTATATATATATATATATATATATATATATATATATATATTAGAGGCAAAAACTCCATTTAATGCATCAGTTAGGGTTGTTCCACAGCAACAAAGTGAGAAATTCGGTGTTAGGGTTGAAAGCCCCTTGGACCCTCAGACCACCCCCAACTGGCATCGGGTGTGCATTGGGGTTGCCGGCCCTAACTCTCACCGCATCACATGGGTAAAGAAGCTGAGATATAGGAGAATGGGGTGAGAGTTAGGACCGATGACCCCAACGTGCACCCCGATGCCAGTTGGGGGGCTAGTGTGGGGGTTCCAAGGGTGGCTTTTAACCCTAACACCGAATTTCCTCACTTTTGTCACTATGGAACAACCCTAACTGATGCATTAAATGGAGTTTTTTGCCTCTAATTTCCATTCTTTTTGAGAATGTGCAGTAGAAATAGTGAATGGAATGTGGTGGTGGGAGCGCAGGGCCCTGGGACCCACGCTCCCACCACGTGATGTTTTGTGACATGGTAATGGTAAGTGAAAGGGGAAATGCAACCACTAATGGTTGCACACATGGTGACAGAAACGTAAATGGTAAAACAAACGTTAATAGAAATGCAAGCGCAAAGTGACACCAAAGCAAACAGTGATGCAAAAGGAGATGGAACCGCATAAGGAGACACAAACCGTGATGCGCACGGTCACGGTACCGACAATTGGAAATGCAAATGGCAATGTTAACAGCATAAATAATGCCAAAGGAAACACAAACAGAAATGCAAACGCAAGGGCACACGGAAATGCAAACCATAATGCGCATGGTCATGGTACTGTAATTGTAAATGCAAATGGTAAAGTTAATATGTACAATAATACCAAAGGAAACAGAAATGGAAATGCGAATGGAAGCGCATACGGAAATGCAAACTGTAATGCGCATGGCCACGTAACCGCAGTTGTAAATGGATATGGTAATGGTAGCAGCAACAATGATGCCAAAGCAGACAGAAATGCAAAAGCAAACACAAGCGCACATGGAAACTCCAACTGTATTGCGCACGGGCACAGTAACGCAATTGTAAATGCAAATGGTAACAGTAACAGCAATGAAGATGCAAACAGAAAGAGAAACGCAACACAAATGAAAGAGGTTCCAGAAACACAAAGCAAAACGCAAACAGAAACAGTAGTGGAAATGCAAATGGTAACAGTAATGCAACCGCAAGCACAAATGAGAATGCAAGGAGGTGTACACGGTAACGGTAATGCAAACGGGAACAGAAACGCAAGTGGAAACACTAACTGTTACAGTAACAGAAGTGCACATCCTGTTTTTGCCCAACAGCTGCATAGAGAAACACAGTGTGTACAAAGAATGTATGCATAATAATGGGCCTCAGAGACAAAAATTATGTGTTGGAATACTAAATTGTTTATATCTCAGTAACAGTACAATGTAGAAAAAAAATTCACATGATTCATGATTTTCCTGGCTACGTTTTAGCTGAATATTACACATTGTCATGACGAAAATTCCGTATCTCGCACCGTTTTCGAGATACGAGTCCCGAAAGGCGCAGTGTATGCCACCATGTTAGTCTAGGGGAAAAAATGCCAACTTTGGAGTACCATAACTTTGCAGCTGCACAGTATGTTTTCACCAAACTGCAAACACGTGCATTCATGAGATGTTGGCTGCCTTCCCTCCAAATTTCAGCTCAAAAGACCAAACCGTTCTTTTGCAGCAGGGTGGCAAAGAACTGCTGTCATTTTGGCCACAGTCTGAAAAAGTAGTGTAGTGATTTGTGAAAGCTTTCGCAAAAATTTGCAAAAGTGTCGCAGGTGCGACACTACTTTGCGGCACAACTTTTTCCAGAAATTTGAAAAACATATTTCTGGGGTGTTTAACCCCAAAATAAAGACATGCCTAGCATCCTCAGGGCTTGACTAGGTAAACACAAAAAGAATTGTGTCCCTAGATGGTCCCAATTTTAAATGCCAAGCATTTTTCTGATCACCAACTGAAAACAAAATGGCAGATTTGGGACATTATAGGGCCATTTGTGACACTAAAAGGCATTTGCGACTGTCTAACTTTTTGTTAACTTTTCCCATTGACTTATAATGGGAACTTGTTTTTGAATAACTTTGAACCGTTCAATATTTTTCACAAATCTTCAAAAGGCACATCGGTTACCCGCCGCATGCTCTATGAAGTTTTGGACTGGTCTGCAAACTGTGCAACCTGTAGGCTAGAGCAAACTGTACCAAAATGCAATTATATGCTTTTGGTTGTTGGTTAATAACCTCAAGTAGTCGCATAAACTGACAGGTACAAAAAGTTGGCAGATTTACCATGCCCAATCATGCATACCAAATTTCAGGCAAATCCTGTTGAACAGTGGCAAAGTTATTAAGGTTCAAAATTTCACCCTTTAACCTTAAAAATACTACTCAACCATAACTATGGTAGCACTACTGTGCTACAATTATATATATATATATATATATATATGGTTTGCAAAAAAAAAAAACATTAGTGTGTTGCCTAGATACTCTTGGTGTGTAGGGTAAATAATAATACAGATTGTTGTGTCTCGGAGTCTGCCAAGAAACATTCGTAAACAAGCAAGGAGTACTAATAAAGTTTATTATACTACTTACGCCAAGCATCTGACAGAGAAATTTACAAAGGAGATGGGTTTCTCACTACTCTTCTGAAGAATGTACATAATCTCCAGAATTGTAGATCTTAGGTTCTCTAAGATCTCTCTTTCTCTTTCTGCGATCTAGTACTCTCTGCCTTTTAGAGAAGCTACCGTGGGTTGCAGACAGCTAAATACTACAGATAACAGCATAGCAACAGAGATTACCTCATAGTTACAGATATGAGAAACAATATGTATTGGTCCTAAGTCATTCTCCATTACATGATGACTTAGGAGACAGAATTACTAATGAGTATCATATGAGGCATAATATGCTTCCATTTGCATTATAGCGTGGACAAAAGAAATGCTAACTGGTTTAAACTACATGTGGCATTTCTTCCTTATGTATAATATGAGATACAACAAAAGATTTCTCTCTGTGTCAGCTTGCTTACACAAACAGAACTGCTGACAGGGCTCTATTACACGTGGCATATCTGCCTGAGTGTAAAACACACACTACATACAATTATATGAGAATATAAGTATACAAAAATTTAGATAACTGTATCATAGTGAGGTATAATGAATTATGCATGATAAATATTAGCATATATTGACATCAAAGCACATTCCTAGCACTCATGCTTATATGATGGGTGCCCAAATGTACAATATCAGTGCAAAATAGCAGTATTAAAGTACAATAGACCAGGAATACAGTGTGAGGTGTATGTGAGGTGTATGTGGGACAATGGGGAGCATAACCCAAGCAAAACAAGTTCATTAGCTAGGGTTTATATTACAGCAACAAACGTCAGGAAATCTAGTGTTAGGGTTCCCAACCCTACCACACCCACCCCTCTCTTCTCATACCAACAGGCATTGGGGTGTGTCTTGGGGCTGTTGGGCCTTACTCTCACCCCATTCCATGTGCAAGAAAGTTCAGATGGTACAGTATAGTATAATGGGGTGAGAATTATGTCCAACAACCCCAAGGCACACCATGTCACCTGTTGGTATGTGGAGAGTGGGAGAGGGGTGTTGTGATGTGGTAGGGTTTGGGAACCCTAACACTGAATTCCCTGACTTTTGTTGCTATAATATCAACTCTAACTGATGCAGTAACAGAGGTTTTGTAATGAATTTCCTTACTTTTTGGGATAGTATAATAGTATCCTTATTTTACTTTCAGAGCAAAGGGTCCTTTGTGCCCTTTACTCCAATCCCTCCATAGAGATGCATATATATGTAGGTATGGAAGTGCAGGACCTTCCATGTGGTGAAAAACAGTGACCAAATGGTCAGCATAGCCCCATCGTATTACCACACCTCATGTACCTCAGTACAGATAAATTGTGAAATGGAAGGCAAATTGTAATTATGCACAAATGCAACATCGTTCTGTGCCACAGGTGCAAAAACACATTTATTTATTTTATTTATTTAGTTTTTGTTTACCGGGTAAGTGCCATTAGCCAAGACATGACTATTTTCAGGCGTGACCTGGGAGAATTACAATAAGCACATTGAACAATGGAATATAATTGATTTGGGGTAGAGACGTATTACAGACAGAGCTAAACAAGGTTATACAAATACATGATAGGTAAAAATCAACGTTAAAGCATGGTTTTACAATCACTTAATTAGCAAGCAGGGGGATCAATGGAATACAATAGATTAGGTATAGAGACGTAGTGCAAACAATCTAAACAAGGTTTAACAGATACATGATAGGTAAGAAATAAGCGTTAATGCAAGGTTTTATAATCACTTAATTAGTGAAAATAATCATTCAATAGTTTACAATTCACTGGGAGAGGCAGTGAGAAAAAGTAAATCCAGCCAGGATATGAAAAATGGCAGCTGTACTGTTTATGAGGCGGTGTGGAAAAATGGTTCTGTTGAAAATTTGGTGGCAAAATATTAAAAAGTACTAACGTTTTGCGTGTGCATAGAATACATTCAAAGTCCGACAGGTACAAAAGTTAGCAGATCTACCATGCCCAATCATGCATACCAGATTTCAGGCAAATCCGTTGAACAGTGGCAAAGTTATTAAGGTTCAAAATTTCACCCTTTAACCTTAAAATACTACTCAACCATAACTATGGTAGCACTACTGTGCTACAATTATATATATATATATATATATATGGTTTGCAAAAAAAAAAAACATTATGTGTTGCCTAAACACTCTTGGTGTGTAGGGTAAATAATAATAATACAGATTCTTGTGTCTCAGAGTCTGCCAAGAAACATTCGTAAACAAGCAAGGAGTACTAATAAAGTTTATTATACTACTTACGCCAAGCATCTGACAGAGAAATTTACAAAGGAGATGGGTTTCTCACTACTCTTCTGAAGAATGTACATAATCTCCAGAATTGTAGATCTTAGGTTCTCTAAGATCTCTGTTTCTCTCTCTGCGATCTAGTTCTCTCTGCCTTTTAGAGAAGCTACAGTGGGTTGCAGACAGCTAAATACTACAGATAACAGCATAGCAACAGAGATTACCTCATAGTTACAGATATGAGAAACAATATATATTGGTCCTAAGTCATTCTCTATTAGATGATGACTTAGGAGACAGAATACTAATAGGTATCATATGAGGCATAATATGCTTCCATTTGCATTATAGCTTGGACAAAAGAAATGCTAACTGGTTTAAACTACATGTGGCATTTCTTGCTTTTATATAAGATAAGACATAACAAAGGCTTTCACTCTGTGTCAGCTTGCTTAGACAAAGAGAACTGCTGACAGGGCTCTATTACACATGGCATATCTGCCTGAGTGTAAAACACACACTACATATAATTATATGAGAATGTAAGTATACAATAATTTAGATAAATGTATTATAGTGAGGAATAATGAATTATGCATGATACATATTAGCATATATTAGCATCAAAGCTCATTCCTAGCACTCATGCTTATATGATGGGTGCCCAAATCTACAATGTCAGTGCAAAATAGCAGTATTACAGTACAATAGACCAGGAATACATGATGATGTGAGGTGTATGTGGGACAATGGGGGCATAACCCAAGCAAAACAAGTTCATTAGCTAGGTTTATATTACAGCAACAAAAGTCAGGACATTTAGTGTTGGGTTCCCAACCCTACCACCCACCCTCTCTTCTCATACCAACAGGCGTTGGGGTGTGTCTTGAGGTTGTTGCCTCTCTTACCCCATTCCATGTGCAAGAAAGTTCAGATGGTACAGTATAGTATAATGAGGTGAGAATTATGTCCGACAACCCCTAGGCACACCCCGTCACCTGTTGGTATGTGGAGAGTGGGAGAGGGGTGGTGTGATGTGGTAGGGTCTGGGAACTCTAACACTGAATTCCCTGACTTTTGTTGCTATAATATCAACTCTAACCGATGCAGTAACAGAGTGTTTTGTAATGAATTTCCTTACTTTTTGGGTTAGTATAATAGTATCCTTATTTTACTTTCAGAGCAAGGGTCCTTTGTGCCTGTACTCCAATCCCTCCATAGAGATGCATATGTATGTAGGTATGGAAGTGCAGGGCCTTCCATGTGGTGAAAACAGTGACAAATGGTCAGCATAGCCATCTTATTACCATACCTCATGTACCTCAGTACAGATAAATTGTGAAATGGAAGGCAAATGTAATTATGCACAAATGCAACACCGTTCTGTGCCACCGGTGCAAAACACATTTACTTATTTTATTTATTTAGTTTTTGTTTACTGGTAAGTGCCATTAGCAAGACATGACTATTTTCAGGCGTGACCTGGGAGAATTACAATAAGCACATTGAACAATGGAATACAATTGATTTGGGGTAGAGGCGTATTACAGACAGAGCTAAACAAGGTTATACAAATACATGATAGGTAAAAATCAACGTTAAAGCATGGTTTTACAATCACAATTAGCAAGCAGGGGATCAATGGAATACAATAGATTAGGTAGTAGAGACGTAGTGCAAACAGGCTAAACAAGGTTTTACAGATACATGATAGGTAAGAAATAAGCGTTAATGCAAGGTTTTATAATCACTTAATTAGTGAAAATAATCATTCAATAGTTTACAATTCACTGGGAGAGGCAGTGAGAAAAAGTAAATCCAGCCAGGATATGAAAAATGGCAGCTGTACTGTTTATGAGGCGGTGTGGAAAAATGGTTCTGTTGAAAATTTGGTGGCAAAATACTAAAAAGCACTAACGTTTTGCGCATGCATAGAATACAGTCAAAGGGAGCATGTAGCTCAGGCACTTTTAGGATTTTTTTCACCAAATTTTCAACATGACCTTTTTGGGACTCAACCTTATGAACATTGGCACTGTCATTTCATTAATTGGTCTTGAAAAGGTGATTTTGCTTGGCAAGTGCACCATTTTGTGCCACAGGTAAGAAAATACGTTTTGGGCAGGATGTGAAAAATGACAGCTGTACTGTTCATGAAGTGGTATTAGTAAATGGCAATGTTGAAAATTTGGAGTGAAAATATACAAAATTGCTGATGTTGCCAGAGTGCATAGAAAAAGTTTAACAACCACTCACAACTGATGCATTTTTTGGAGTTTTTGCACCAAACTTTCAACATGGGCTTTTTGGGACCCCACCTCATGAGTACTGGCACTGTCATTTCATTACTCAGTCCAAAAGGTAATTCTGCACAGTGACTGTGAAATTACCTTTCTGAACTGAGTAATGAAATGTCTGTACCACTGTTCATGGGAGGGTCCCAAAATGTCCATGTTGAATTGGTGAAAAAATAACAAAAAATGGCTTTGATAGCAACATAAGTTCAAAACGCCATTGACAGCCAGTAAACAACACTTACCTTGATTCTTCTGTTCATGCTTTAGCTTTGAAGAATGCAGACATGTCCTGGTGCACAGAAGATGACAGAAAAAGATCTCTGGTGGTAAGTATAGGGCAAGGGGATGTGTGGTTGGTGGTTTCTCATTGGGATGGTCAAGATGGGGAGGGGTATGTGGAGATGATGAGGACCATTTTCTTTTTTTTTGGGATCTTCTATTTTGCACCGTCCACGAGAACTCTCAGTCATCCACCATTGCTCCCAGCTCTACCTCCTTGCCTGAAACACCTGTCACTCCTGGCACCTGCTGGAGAGCCCCTGCTCTGAGCCCCATCAGGTAGAGCCTTTCTCTCTGCCCAGGGTGCTCTAGCTGGGAATTGGCATGCTGGGCTGGACTTGGGCCAGGAGAGGAGGATGTCTGACAGTTGGAGTGTGGCTGCAGGTGGTGGTGTAGTCACCTATCCCCATGGATGGTGATTTTCTACATGACTGTTTCCCTTTGAGGGTGTGGCATGCAATGACATCAGTGCATGGCTTTCCCTGCTGATGTCTGCCACACTCCCCACCCTTATGATATGGCTGATAATTCTGTAGTCCCCTTGATTTCCATCAGGGGTTGCTAGGACACTGAGCAGCCCCAGGATCCCTCCAAGGGAAAGGAGAGCAGTCCTCCAGATGCGTAATCCTCTGCCTCCTCTGCCGACCCCCGGCTTTCCAAGTCCATCACCGAATCTGGGTCACCGGCATGGTGCAAGGTGTGGCATCCAGCGCCTTAACCCTCAGTGCCACTGGGCCAGCTCCATTTTCTTTTTTACAGAATAAAAAAACACATTGGGGGACCGTTTTCTTTGTTTCAGGTACATAAACATTTTGGAACACTGGGGGTGTGTTCCCCAATTTCTGACGTTACTGGTGGTGTTGGGGGGTATGACATAACAGGGGACACTGGGAGTGGTCTCCCTAGTATTCCACCTTGTGGAGGCTACTGTGGACATGGGGACTGGGTATCTGATGTTGGCAATGTGGGAAACAATTGTATTCTATTTGAGGACACTGGCATCTAGTGCCGACATGTGGATTGTGCACCCTGATGTCAACAGAAACGTGTTTTATTTTAAAAAAATGCATACGTAAATAACTAAAACCTGATTTTTGGCTCATGATGTAAGATCCCAGTTCATATCTTATTATACAAACTAGGATCTTACTTTATATGATGCCATATGAACAAATAATTTAAATGTTAAATAAAGCACACACTAATTGCATTTTTCAAGCAGTAAAGTGCAGAATGTGCCTAAGGGGTCCCAATAAGAAAGCTACATGTGTTGACTCCTCCCTACAATATTATTTTGTGAGGTTCCCAAATTAGAATTTTTCAGGCAAAACTGGAAACAAGATGGCAGCCATATGAAGAAGGAATTTTCCCATATGAAGAAGCTTTCCTTCTTCGTTTCATACAGCTATATTGTAGTGCTTACTGAGCATGCTCAAAAAATATTTTTTTCTCATTTTTAATTTGCAATAACTTACAAACTGCTTATTATGTTTCCATCAGACTAGTAAAAGGCACATTTGTGTGGCAGTACCTTTCTGCCCTGAAAATGTCAGACACATCTGGGCTGTAGGAAAGTTAAAAGAAAAATCCAAGCAAAGTCAATGAGCAAAAACATGTTTTCTTCACCTCTCAGTAATTCGGAGTCCACACATCTGACCAGAATGTACCTTGCCACATCAGGAAATCTACCCCATAGGACAGAACATACCAAGGTTTGTCCAAATCCATTGAACAGTTGCAAAGTTATTTAATTGCAACATTTTGAATTTAACATTGAAGTGCCTACTCAACTCTAACATTAATTAATGTTTTTCTGCCTCCTTATGGCAACTTCCAGTTTACTTATTTGTTGTGCATTTTTGTCTTCTGGTCTTCAATAAAGTTTATTCAAATTTAAAAAATGAGGTGGGGTAAAAACAATATATGCTGAAAATGTGAATCATAAATGTTAAGAAATTACAAAGTTATGAACGAATGTTTAAAACACGTTAACCAATATTACCTTGTTTCCAGTCAGTTTGCGGTCAACCTCTGAGATGCAGGATGTTCAAGAAGAAGCAATGGACCACATTGGCAAGTAAGGTGGAGATGTGGGTTAGTTGGTTCTGAGAGTGGGTTGGAGTTGGGGTGGGGTCAGGGGGAGAGCAGAAAACATCTATGAACTTTCTTTTTTTGAACATTCTCCATGACCCTAAGGCAGGCAGTGGGGTCAGGAGAGGAAATGAGCCAATGATTGTAGCTGAGACCACAATCCTTCCTCAACACCAGGACAAGCAGTGGTGCTGGGAAAGGAAATTAACCATCAAAGGCTGCAAAAAACAAACTCCCTCCCTGGCTCCAGGACAGGCAGTGGGTTCAGGAGAAGAAACGAGCTGCCTGATGTGGCAGAGACCACATTCCCTCCCCAAACTCAAGGTAGGCAGTGTGTGGTTGGAGGAGGGGGGAAAAGTAGATCTGGGGATAGGGAAGAAGAAAAAGACAGACATTCATTGGTATTATGGTACTTGGAAACAATGAGCCATTTAATGGTCTCAGAATACAGGGGATTGATTTCCAAATTTATGGGTCTTGATAGAAAAGGGAAGATCTCCCAACACTTGATCTTTTTGAGGGTAGAATATTTTCCACCCCCACAGCTGATCTCAGCCCTTCTTTAATTTGTCATAGCTGTCAGCTATCCTTTATATGTTGTAGCTAAGGACCCTATCTTTATGACATTGATAGAGTAAGTTGATGGTATATAATTGCCTCCTTTTTATGGCTGTGGGTGGAGCCTGTAGCAGTTTTAGGATCGTTCTGAAAACAAGCAACCGTGGCACACTTCCATTAGACTTTTGGAAGTAGCCTTCCAACCATCTAAATGATCCTACAACAGACTGCCATGGTCACTCACTTCAGAGCTACAGCAGCACTATTTCAGTCGCCAATTCTGCATTCCAGACCAAATTGTCATCTTGGGAATGGCAGCATGACATTCAACACAAATGCTGCGCATGCATGAGTGCCATGCATGCGAAGGTCCCTGCACCCTAATTGGTACCCTCAGAGGTACACCGTAGACAGCTAGTGCTTAAGCATATGTTATACTAACATATAGGGCTATGGGCATCTACCGTACAAGAGTAGATGTCAGGATATATACGTATATTGTTGTAATACACTTTAATTGCTAATACATATATTCTATGTATTTTCTGTGTATTTCTTACTTGTAAGATGCCAAGGCACCTGTGATCTTGGAATAATTATGATATGTAAGTCGGCATTGCCATCTTTTGGTGATTTGTACTACTACACTGAGTTATGTAAGATTCTGTATAAGAACTCTTTTGTTCACAAACTGATGACTACTACAAAATTGTATAATGTTATCTTGGACCATGGAGCCACCTGTAATTTAGCCAGTAGGGCTCATCTCTGTAACTAGAAATGTTTCTATCTTACAGTAACCATAGTAATTATCATAGGTATATAATGTGATACACTAGTCTTGTACCTCGGAGATCCCAAGAGACACAAGGAAACCTTGAGCTATAGGGAACACTTAGCACTGGCTCCCGGTTCATATTGGTAAGAACTGCTTAGGGCAACTGTGATTTTATCCTTTTTAGGTAGTAATAAACAAGTTTATTACTCTTATGCAATGTGTCTATGATTACTTGCATTCCCAATATTGCCAAGAACCTGAAAGTGAGGTTTAGACCTCCTGACAATTGGCACCTGTGGGCAGGCGATATTTGGTGTTTGTAAGTTTTCACTTGTTGCTATAACTTTTCCCTTTCCCATGGGGACAGTAGGTGTACATTCCCGTATCACCTCTCCCATTTTAAAACCAGTTTGTAGTCACTTACAAAGTCTGGCTGTCTTCTTTTCAGGTGTGGTCGATGCCGACTTGACTCACTCAATTACAGCTTTGAATTGTAAGCCTAAAACTTTATGCAGTAGCCCGGCTGTGTATAAAGTGCTCCTGCTGTGGATCAATACATAGCACAGTGCCTTTTTCACAGTTTGATTTTTCATTCCCTCCCACCCAATGGCCACTGTATCAAATATCTGTTCAGAACTGAAACTCGATGTCTCGAACTTCCTTACCTCCAATGGAGGATGGGCTGACTTCGTGCAGGATGCAAGTCAATCCAAAAACCCTATACTGGGGATTTCAACCCATTCACAGAGATGAGACAGTCAACCAATAAGTGACAGGATAAAGGGTTGATGGTCGCAGCTCTCCATGCTGCTCAGGAAGCCTCCGGAGCGAGGTTTCAAACCCTTGATCTGCAAATTTCATCTCTTAAGCAAAGATGGGTTTGCAGGAAACGGAATGTGTTAGACTGCAGCAGAACTTGGAGTCTGAACTCCAAACTCTGCGGAATGAAAAGGATTCAATTTTGCATCATTCAGTTCAAGCTGAAGAACAGGAACTTTGTATGTTGACACAGGAGTGTGAAAGTTTGAGACTGGATAAGGGACAGGCATTGCATATGAATGATTTGATAAGTGCTGCCAATGCTCAGTTGAGTGAGGAGATGGGAGAGCTACAGGACGAGATGAGCCAGGTACATAATGACTTAGATGTGGCTACTAGGGACAATCGCGAACTGAGCACCATGAATAGAGTGTTGCAGAAGCAACTGCAAGATGAGGTTGATATGGATGTTGCAACTGTGAGTCATGCTGAATGTAAAATCAAGATGGCAAAACTGCACCATCAGCGGGAGATTCTGGCTGGACATGTTAAGGCGATGGGAGGCGTAGCCCCTGCTTTAGACATGTCATCTGAAGGGGAGGTATCAGATGATGACATCTCTCAGTACAATGCCCAGTCACACCCCTACTATGGTCCAGAAACCCCACCCACCCATCCACAACATGGCAGGTCCCCACTACACCCACACCATGTCATACATCATTGACGTCGTGACGCCCAACATGGGAGGTGCCAACATGACAGCCCCCATAATGGGGGGGAGCAAGCCCAGGCCTGGTCCCGATGGCACCACCGATAGCCATTATTAATGTGGAAGATAGGCAAGAGATAGAAACGATGATTGAAACTGCAACAGGCAATGTACCTCTTACTGAGAGAAGTAAGAGGGCCATTAAAACCCTGAATAGACAGCTTCTGCAGGAGGCTGGCTCTCAGGAGGGTATTGTTTGTTCTGCAGCTGAGGCTGCAGCTTGGGATGCCCTAGACGGTGCCCGACACAATCTACCACTGCCTGATTGACCCAGTAATCCCCTACAAGTGGCCTACTTTGTTCAGCAAATAGCTGACAATATCGGTCGGATGAATCCGTCCAACAACCTCAGCTGTCACTTAGAAAAGGTGCGTTCTAAATGCGAGATGCTTAGCCTCGCTGCAAGATACCAAGTCCAAATACTACACTAGACCATCGATCCTAGTTTGCGGGTCAAATTCCCTGATGCCATCTGCCAGGATGGGAACGCCACCTTTGATGAGGTCGCAGCTGAGCTCATTTCTGCTCACAGCCCAGGTGTAGTAGGAGTCATGCTTGCATACCCTGAGAAACAGAATGCAAAGGAAAGTCCAGTGACTTACCACCAGAGACTTTGGATGGTCTACTGTGCAGGAAAGCACCTGACACAAGAAGCTGCAGATGTAGATCTTATCGAGTATAAGACCCTGTTCCTTCGGAACATGATTCCTGCAGTAAGAGAAAAGGTAGAGCCAACCACATACCCCAACACGGACAGGTTTGCTGACATTCTTCAGAAAACTGAGAGAGTTTACCAACTCTATATTCATGATCTGGGCTCCGGTTCCAAGAAGGTAGCCACTGTGGAGCCTGCTTCAGAGGCCACGACGCACTACACTGTGGAAGGGCAGGCCCAACACCAACAGGCCCAACATCAACAGGACCCTTCAGCTGATAACCAACACCCCTGACAAACCCAACACCAACAACAACCGCAACAGCAACAACAATGGGATGGGAACCAGAACTGGCATAAGAATAAAAAGCATAAGGGTAAAGGTAAACCACAACAACAAAGAACAGGCCCTTCATATAGGGAGATAGCCGAAAAGAATTGGAAATTCTGAGAGCTCCTGGGACAAGTGCTGTCTGTAGTGGATGCTGTTCCCGCACAGGCCCTTGCGGGCGGTACAACCGGTGACCCAGACCCCAACAGGTCATGGGGATACTGGAAGTGCAGGCCTTCAGGCCCATACAGGCCTGAACCCAGAAGCTCCTCCCTATATAGCATCAGTGCAGCATGGTGAAGTGATTCACAAGAGTCAGGCCCAATCTCTCCATGTTTCCAGTAGTACAGATTAACAATTACAGACCTCAGTCCGGATTGTAAACAAGCTGGTCTTGGATACAAATGGAAGGCCCTGCACCAAGGCCAAGGTTGGGGCTGCCTACTTTTAGTCTTGCTGGATACAGGTGCAGCTGTATCTGTATTACATGATGAACATCCAGACACATCCCTTTGGTCCACTAGATGGAGGACCAACATGTCAGGAGTTGATGGTACTAGGCTACCTGCATACCGTTCTCTATCCCTACCAGTAGAGTTAGACCATCTAAAGGCCTCACACACTTTCCAACTGATGGTAGTTCATGATCATCCTAGTATCATAGGAATTGACTTCCTTGCACCACACGGCTGTGTGGTGGATCTAGCTAATATGCTACTGATACAGATTCAGGGTCAATACCATACCATTTTGATCCCAGATTCACACATTGTGGCAACAATCTCTGCCAATGACAAGGAGTATGACGTCATAGATTTGTTCAAAGGCCATGAGCTTTTCCCAAAGCTTCTCCCCAATTTGCAACAACATTTGGAGGTGTTTGCAATTAACAAACATGACTGTGGCAGAATGCACACTGTCTTCGAAGTGCCAGGCCCAGCACATGAGAGGCAAAGACAGTATCCTTTTCCAGCTGAGGCCTTGCCTTCACTTAGAGAAACAATCAAGTCACTCCTCAAGCAAGGAGAAATCAGAACTTGCATTTCTACTGCTAACTCCCCAGTGTGGCCCGTGAAAAAACCTACAGGCGCCTGGAGACTTACTATTAACTAACAGGAAACTGAATCAGGTCACCCCCAGTTGTTCCCCAATTGTGGCATCAGCACCTGATGTGCTATGACTCTTGACCCCTGACTTGAAATGGTTCAGTACCCTGGACATTTCCATTCTTTTTTGGTCATTACCATTGGCCCTTAAGAGTCAATATAATTTTGCCTTCACCTTTGAAAGAAGACAGTACACATGGACTTGCTTGCCGCAAGGATTCCATAATAGCCTGTCCCTGTTCCATCTGCATATGATGGATGCCTTCGAGAGTTTCTCTACTCCCCAATGTCTCTTGCAATATGTGGATGACCTGTTGTTGGCAACAGCCACACTGGAACAACATCTGGATCTCTTGGACGAACTACTGACTCTCATCCAGAGAGCAGGTCTGAAATGCAATCCACAAAAGCACAACTATGTCAGAAAGAAGTACTCTTTCTGGGTCTGAAAATAACTGACCAAGGTCGAAGCCCTACCTGGAAGAAAATACAGGGATTTCAGGACTTGCCATTGCCTATCAGAGTGGCAACTTTTCAAAGGTTTCTAGGTATGGTGAATTACTCGAGAGATTTTATTTGTGATTTTGCTCAGAAAGCTGCCCCTCTGTATGAGCTACTCAAAAAGGACATTCCATGGACTTGGGGCCCTATACACCCCCCCATTCTGTGACGTCACTGAAGCAGGCCCTGGCCTCTGCCCCAGCTCTGGTCAACCCTTATCCAGCACTACCATTTCATCTGGAATGTGCCACCTCTGACATTGCCATGTCAGCAGTGTTGGCCCAGAAGGTTCATGGCACCCTGAGACTCATTGCATATGCATCACAGCTCTTGACCCCAGTGGAACAGAAGTACAGCCTTTGTGAAAGGAACCTTCTGGCCACCTACTGGGCTGTCAAGCACTTCCTGTATATTATTGGGTAATCTCCACTGATCATCAACACCAACCATACCCCAACTACCTTTCTGCTCTCAGACAGAGTGAAGGGTGGGTCAGTCTCTAACACCAGACTGACACACTGGTCACTTTGTCTCCAGGATAGAGACATACAGGTACACCCAACAAAAATTCCATCTATGCTGGCTCATGGACTCCTTTTCCAAGGCGTACCCCATGACTGTACACTGCAGTCACCTGATCTTCCAGATCCAGGTCCTTTCCTCCCTGCCATGCCACAAATACTTGACAACACCACTTTGTGTTGCATCTTCTCTGATGGCTCAGCATCCTACTATCAGGGAGAACAAATCATGGGGATGGGCATTCTAGTGATTTACCCTTATGGGAACACTGTTAAAATATCTAAGCACTGCAGTGTAGCATCATCACAGTATGCAGAGATGGCAGCGGTGGCCTGTGCCCTCGAGTTCATCCAGCATGGGGCCGAGGATAGTATCATTTTTACAGACTCTAACTGGGTATGTTGTTCTCTTACAGAATTTCTTCCTTTCTGGCAGAAGAACTCCTTCCTCTCCTCTGTTGGCAGCCCAGTGAAGTACAAGGAATTGGTAATATACATACATTCACTGGCACAAAAATTTGCACACAAACTCTATGTACATAAATTCAAAGCTCATTCTCTCCATGACCCCTATCATGCCTTCAATGACACAGCAGACACCCTTGCCAAGGAAGGGACCCGAGGGGGGGATACCTGGATGGTAGACCATCCAGAGGCCAATGCGGCCGTACAAATTGCAGCACTCAGGAAGAAACCTGAACCCATTTCCCCTTGGACCTCTCAGCAGCCCAACATGCTGATACTGAACTCAAAGAAGTGTTCAGATTCCATGACAAGAGTACCAAAGACAAACTTCATACACACAACCCCTATTGAAGGTATGAAGGTAAGTTACACTTGTCACCAGATGACAAGCTCATCTGGTACCAACCAGATGATTCCACCACCAAGTTGTGGGTGGTCCCCAGACACCTCAGGTCTGGATTTTTGCACCAAGTGCATGACACGCCCATGAGTGGACACCAGGGAGTGGAAAACACCCTCCAAAGGCTTAAGACCACTGCCTGGTGGCCTGGTGTCACCAAAGATGTCAAACAGTACATAGACAATTGTCTCGTTTGAGCACAAAACAACCCCATCCCTACCAAGTGAAATGCCAAACTCTTACCACAATGATGCTCTGGCCCTTGGCATGCCATACAGATTGATTTTATTGGCCCCCTGACCAATACCAGCAGAAACAACAAGTATGCTCTTGTGGTAACTGATCTCTTCTCTAAGTGGGTTGAAGCTTTCCCCACTAAGACATGCACTGCTAAGACCACTGCCAAAATCCTAGTGGAACAGATTTTCTCCAGGTGGGGCCTACCTCTCAAGGTAGACTCTGACAAAGGAACCAGTTTTACAGGTGCGTTGATGAAAGAATCCCTTGAACTCCTTGGAGTTCAACAGAAGTTCCACATACCTTACCACCCCCAGTCCTCAGGTCAAGTAGAAAGAGCCAACAGATGGATTAAGCAAATGCTTTCCAAATTCATTGAGGACAATCCCAAAACCTGGGATTCCCTACTGCCGTTACTCCTTATGGAAATTAGGGGCACACCCTCAGCCACTACCCAGCTCACACCCTTTGAGATGATGACTGGAAGACAGATGAGATTACCTGAACACCTGTTGCTTGACCTGCACACCCCCACTGCAGATTATGTGTCTGTAGGCCAATATATGGAAAAACTCAGAAAAGACCTCATACACACACACTTGTATGCTTCCAACTGCATGGGCAAGGCCCAGCAACAATCCAAAATACAGATTGACAAACACACACAAGAAGTGGATTGGCAGGTTGGAGAGCAAGTAATGGTACTCCGATTTGCACATCCCAACCATTCCTTCTCCAATAAGTAGGAAGGCCCATACCCTATTGTCAACAAGCTCAGTCCGGCAGTTTATCAGGTTAGACTCCTAAATAACAATAAGTTGACTGACAGATGGTTACATGCAAACCAGCTAAAACTGTATAAATGAGCTTAATTACTTTTTCTCACCCCACTGGGCAGAATAGTACTAACTTACTAATGTTTAATTTTGCTTTTCAGATACACTGACAAGATGGCTTTCTTGTTCCATTATCTCCTCATCTCAGGAGTTATCCCCTGCATCCAAGGCACGGTACCAAACCTTCTACCACACCTTAATCATCCAGCATCTCCTTCAGAGGGAGTATCCATCAATATACCCAATAGTCTGATTACTGTCCAGGAAGGTTCTGATACTTACCTCACTGCCTCGGTTGTTGCTCCTGATAAATTTACCCTACAAATTGAGTGGCAAACCACATCACAAGGACAAATTCTCCCTGTGGCCAAACTCTCCAAAAGAACTTTCCAGGGTTGGCCCAATGCTAAATTATCCCCAAATGGTTCTCTGTCCTTGTTACAAACTGCATTAAGACATTCTGGTTTGTACAACATTACTACCTTAATTGATACTTCGTACTTCAATTCTTTGTCTAAGGATTCTGCTTGGAAATTTTGTGCTGTATACCACATGGCTTCTGCTGCCATGTATCTCTCTGTGTTACCACCCACTGATAAACTGCTTTTGGAATGCCCAAAGCACACTTCTGGTCCCAGTAGTGGTCTAACAGCCACTGCCCTCCCAGGTTCATTAATTAATAACTTATAATGTATGCATGTACCTGTTTTGTTTAGTCTTACTTACTGGAATATGAAAGAATTAGGCATGTGTCACAGTACTAATACATCAGCATTTTATAGTTCATTATTGCTTGATAGTTTAGCTGCATTTCAGAATCGTACTCAAGACCCTATTGCCGGGGTCCATTCTACTGAACATAGAGGCAACTTCAGGAGAAAACCCACCCCTGATGATCAAAGTCATAAATGTAAGACACGTGAAGTTGACAGTTCTGATGTCACAGGTGCAGCAGGTACTGTCACAGGCCTTTTTTGGTATGGCTATGTCTATTTGAAATAAAGCAGACATTGCTGCTATCAAATCTCATTCTGCCAAGTTCTCCACTGGTTTGGTTAACAATATTCTACCTCCATTATTGCATGGTGTGGATGGCCTTAGTCAGGAAGAAAGATACACAGTATATAACATGCACGACATTGCTAAGGCATTCACAGACTCTAAAGACAAGATTAACGCACTTATACAACAAAACAACAAAGAAGCAGATAAACAATACACTGCTAGAGAAATCCTCTGCTCTGCTTATGGCTCATACATTATCACTACCATCAACAATCTCTTCCGTGATCTAGAATCTGGAAGGATCCCTGATATCATACATGACAGACGCATTTCCAAATGGTATTGTCCATGATGTAAAACCCCCTGGCTGTATTGCTATGTGTATGCAACAAACTTTAACCATTCCTCTCTCCACAGCTAGGAACTTGGGATTTGTGACCAGACACCCTAACACTGGTCCTTGTTTCACTACTAAGAAATGTTCCATAAGAGATACTATGTTTGTTTGTTTTACTGTTTGTTTACCATGTTCTGATCACACTATAGCCTTGTTCGACAAGCTTGCACTGATACACTCCACTGGGCATTTGGACGAAGACATCTACAGAGAATACCTGGATCTACCGCCTCTACTGGTTTTCCATCCATTCCTGGAGGCCTGGGTGGCTCCGCACATGGACCGCTGTGCGGAGAAGCAATACATTTACTTGTGCCGATGTGATGTATTTGATGTTATTCAACCTGTTTGTGGTTATTCTCCAGATAGCATTAACTGGACTTTTACCATGGATGATGACATCACCAAGAATGGCACGGGATTTCTCAGATTCGACTTTGGCTCCAGATAAGCTCTACCAATCATATCGTGAGGAGGTTCATCGCCTGTCAACACGGATTTCGAAGATGGCCTACACCTGCCCTGTCCAGTTGCAAATGTGGAGACTCCCTACTGTTTGCTCTCAGTATAATTTTGATGGGGAGTATTGTGTGGTAACTAACTTTAAAAGCTATACTTATGGATCTGTGACATGTGCTATTGATTACCCCAATTTTTGTTTCGTCCCCCACCAAAAGACTGTCATTGGACATACTGTCATAACCTCCATCCCCCTCATGGATGCAGACATCATTTATGGTAACCCCGATAATCTGCTCACACTGTCTGAATACTTACTATATTTTAATGTACACATAGACCCACTGACACATTAAAATCACTTTTAGACAGGAAAGACACACACCTCATCCACATCAGCAATAATATGACCAAGGCCAATGAAGCTATCCTCTCACTCATTAATGATGGTGACATGAATGATGCATTGACTAACACCTGGTTAGAAAGTACTTTTAAAGGTTTTGTTATTATACAAGCATTTTTGATCTTTATTTTGATTATTATGCTCTGCTGCCTACGGCGCACACTGCGCCAACACCGTGAGCAGCTTGCATTCCTTTACAAAGCTTGCGCATCGGGTTTGTAAATGACCACTGCTCACTGGCCTTTCCCTAGATTCGCCTGTGTTGCCTTGGAGGCAACAAGGGGGGGAATGTTACATGAGGTCCCTGCACCCTAATTGGTACCCTCAGAGGTACATCGTAGACAGCTAGTGATTAAACACATGTTATACTAACATATAGGGTTAAGGGCATCTACTGAACAAGAGTAGATGTCAGGATATGTATGCATATTATTGTAATACACTTTAATTGCTAATACATATATTCTTCTATGTATTTTCTGAGTATTTCTTACTTGTAAGATGCCAAGACACCTGTGACCTTGGAATAATTATGATATGTAAGTCGGCATTGCCACCTTTTGGTGATTTGTACTACTACACTGAGTTATGTAAGACTCTGTATAAGAACTCTTTTGTTCACAAACTGATGACTACTACAAAATTGTATAATGTTATCTTGGACCATGGAGCCACCTCTAATTTAGCCAATAGGGCTCATCTCTGTAACTAGAAATGTTTCTATCTTACAGTAACCATAGTAAGTTATCATAGGTATATAATGTGATACACTAGTCTTGTACTCAGAGATCCCAAGAGACACAAAGAAACCTTGAGGTACAGGGAATGCTTAGCAATGGCCCCCGGTTCGTATTGGTAAGAACTGCTTAGGGCAACTGCGATTTTATCCTTTTTGGTAGTAATAAACAAGTTTATTACTCTCATGCAACGTGTCTGTGATTACTTGCATTCCCAATATTGCCAAGAACCTGAAAGTGAGGTTTAGACCTCCTGACAGCTCCATCATCTGCACTTCTTCCTCAGCCCTTCTTCAAACTTGTCACAGCTGTAACAGCTCTGGCTAGAATTTGTTTGTGAGGTCATAACCATCTCTGTTCTAGTACACATGGCAATGATTAGTCCTTTGAGGTGGTTGAGGCATCAAATATGAAGCAGGCAAAGCTGTTATACATCATGTGCATCCCTCCCCAATGTGTCCAGGAACAGGAGAGTTTCATAGTCAAATACAGGGATAATTATTGTATTTACAACATGTCTACAGGACAAACATTTTTAACTTTACTGTATAAAGGATTCCTAATTTTTGGGCAACATTTGATACTGACTTGTCTTTATAAATGGCCATTTTACAACTTTCACTAAGTCATACCCCTACGTCTTTGCATGGGTTAACCAGTTGCAAGGACAATTTATCCTTGGTTAATATTATTATTGTTTCCTCAGCACATTTTGGTTTAAGAGTTCCTCTAAATAATCACGTCTGAGATTTGTTTTGCATTTAGTAAAAGTTTGTTCTTATGGAAAAAAGGACAATACATGGACTAATGCATTTTGTAGACCACTTCATTTTGCTTTACAGTTTTGCCAGAGGTGTAGATGACAGTGTCATCTGAGTAAAGGTGAAATTTAATATTAGAATTTTAGAATGAAAAGTCATTCATATAGGCATTGAAGAGCAAGGGGTTCAATATTGACCCTTATGGAACACCTGACACAATCTCTGCAAAGCCAGAAACAACATTTCCCAGGGTAACAATTTGTTGCCACCCCTTAAGATATTCTCCAAACTTTTTAGGGAGATTAATGTCAGACCCAGGTTTTCTAGTCTGGACAGGTGAGTGTTGTGGCCCAATGTATCAAACACTTTAGAAATATCTATTAAAACATATCCAACGGACACTCTCCTTTCCAGTTCCTCCTGGATGTTACCCGCCACCATGATCAAAGCTGCAGCAGTGCTGTCTTAAGGGTAAGATCCTGACTGATGCTTATTTAGAATGCTTTTGTTTTCTAGGAACAGTTTCAGCTGAGTACAGTACTTACAATCCTCTGGAACATTTTTAACACAATCAGTAACCATGAAACCAGGGCAAATAGTTCCAAGAGGCAAGGCAAAGATTGAAGACAGCAGCCAAAGGAGAAGCAATTACAGGAGCAACATATTTTAATAGTAAAGAAGAATATTGTCTTGCCCAACTGCTTTAGAAGCATCTACCCTATTTAAATCTTCCTGTACCTACTGTACTCTAATTTAGTGAATTCAAAGTTGCCTTGAAAGTCAGCAGATTGAGAACTGCTGGAAGAATCCAGTTCTATAGACCCAGAATCTGTGCTCATGGCTTCTTTGTCCATTGTTTACAAAATTTATTACAATCTTCAGCTGCCCTTGAGCTCAAGAGGAATTATTGTCCTTAAACTGCAAACTGACTGGGAAAATCTGAAATTGTCAGGTTCCTTAATTTTTCATAACTTTCCCAATCTCCCTTGGTTAGTGTTTATTAGTATTACTAAAGGTCATTACATTATACTGTTATTATCCCAATTAATCTGACCATTAGAATCTTTGCAATTCTCAACACTTTGTCACTTTTCTTTTTATGTTTGTTTTCAATCAATCAATCAATCAGTCAAGTCTTTATTTAACCAGGTGTTCATCATTGAGCAGAAGCTCATTTGTAAGATGGACCTGGGTGCAGCATGAACAATTGTATATACAGGTCAACACAGGCATTTACAAGGCAGTACAGGTAATACTGTTTACAGAGAGGAAGAA
The DNA here is from genome assembly GCA_016271365.2 of Neoceratodus forsteri. Classification (NCBI taxonomy): domain Eukaryota; kingdom Metazoa; phylum Chordata; order Ceratodontiformes; family Ceratodontidae; genus Neoceratodus; species Neoceratodus forsteri. The sequence continues at coordinate 1,149,805,822 of CM057458.1, read as the reverse complement.
AAAGAAGTTCATATGTACATAGAATTATACAGATATTGTACAGATTACAGGGTATTTACATACATAGAAGTGTCTATAGGAAGATAAAGTAGGTTATCTAAGGTTGCAGGAGGAAGTAATGGAAGAAAAAAAACTTAGACCAGGTAGAAGTGAAGGTGGGGCGGAAGGGAGGGAGGTAGGGGGAGAAAGGCTGGGAGGGCATGGTGCACAGAGTGGATTTGGTAAAACGGGATGTAGAGAAGGTGGATGGAGAAAAGGAGTATGTGTGAGCCCCGGGATTGAATGCTTTAAAGTACGGGGCATGGTAGGATGTCACAACCCAGGGGTAGTGATCTCCTATCCTAGGTTGGGAAAGGAAGGATGAGGGGATGGATGGGCCTAGTGTTGATAAGACAGGGGGATAAGAGAGAGATAACATTTAGGCTTGTGAGGAGCAAGCTGGGGGTTAGTACTTAAAATGGGGCCTAGGCATGGCTATATACCAATGCAGACACCGGTACTTGGTCTGAGTGGGTGAAGCAGTTACATACTTCTCTGATTGTATGAAAATAAAAAATCTTGAAGGCATTTATACTCGATTAGAGTGCTTAATTTGAGGGGTTTTGTAGATCATTCTATAAGGTAGGTAGCATGAAGCTTATGGCTGCCCTGCTGAAGCAGGATTTTGCTTTGGGAACTTTAAGTGTAATAGCTGAGTAACTTCTAACGTATTTCCCAATTATACTGAGGGAAGACAGCAGGAGATATAGTAAGGCAGCTTATTAGAGATGGCTCTATAGGTCCAGAGTGTGGCGTTTCTGTGGTGCCTGAACTTTGGTGATGTCCACCCACTGCATATAGGGTGTAATGATGTGTGTGAAGGGAAGTCCCATTATAAACCTCAGTGCTCGATGGTGGAGTGTGTCCAGTTGAGCAATGTAAGAGTTGGGGCATTGGCTGAAGAGGAAATCAGCGTAATCATCCAATGATAGGAAAATGGATTGGACCAGTTGTTTCTTGGCATCGCTGGTGAGAAACTGGTTGATTCTAAAAAACAGGCCAAGCCTTTGCAGAAGTCGTTTTAGCAAGTCCTCAATATGTTCAATGAAGGAGAGTCTTTGGTCTGTCCAAACTCCCAGATACTTGAATTTTGTAACAAATTCTAGTTTTTCACCTAGAACTGTGGTAATTTGGGGAACTGTCCCACTGGACACAGGGGTTAGCTGTATGGATGAAAAGGAGAGGAACATCGCTTTAGTTTTTGGCATTAAGGAATAGCTTTTTGGAGGAGTTGGCTTTGCAAAGGTTGAATTCTGACTGTAGGTCATTGCAGGCAGCATCAGGTGTTAGGGCGACTCATAGAGAACTGTATCATCTGCAACCTGATGGATATTGGCTTCTTTTATACAGTAGTCGATGTTATTAATGTAGATTACAAAAAGTAAGGTCCCTAATATAGAACCTTGAGGTACCACTCTTTGCAGAGTTTTTAAGGTGGACAGGCCTCCTTCGGCTTTAATTTGCTGAAGGCACCCTGTAAGATAGTCAGTAAACCAGTGCAGAGAGGAAGGGTCCACATCTATGGTTTGAAGGGAGGAGAGGAGCAGACTATGGTCGACGGTGTCGAAAGCCTTGCTTAGATCAAGGAAAACAGCACAAATAAAGTTTTTGCTCTCAAGATTATGCTGCCAGTCATTAGTAACTTTGGTGAGGGCTGAGATAGTGCTATGTTTAGCTCTGAATCTGGACTGCATAGGGTTTAGCAGTTTCCTAGTCTCAAGGTGAGTCCTCAGCTGTGCATTTACAATTTTCTCTAGGAGCTTGTAGAGGACCGGAAGGAGATGAATTGGCCTGTAGTTATTGAGATCGCCAGGATCACCTGATTTGAACAGTGGTAAGACATGTGCTGTCTTCCATATAGGTGGTAAGGTGCCCTGAGACAGGGATAAGTTAAAAAGGTGGGTGACGGGTATTGCCAGTACGTGATAGGCAATTTTTAGGAAGTAAAGATCAAGGGTGTTGGCACCAGCACTTTTTCTAGTATCCAACTGAAGCAAGAGATCCTCTACCTCTTTCAGTGAGGCAGGTTGAAGCGAGAAAGATGGCAAAGCTATCGGAGTTTCAAGCAGTTGACTAGCAGTCTGAGAGCGAAGTAGGTTTGTTGGGGAGTTATCAAATGCCATGCCTGCAGTAGCAAAGTGGTTATTGAATGCATCAAGTATATCTTTTTCGGTTATAGTCAAGTTGCCAAAGGTAATCTTGGTCGGAGTGAATTTCCTGGGGAGTGGCCTAGCAGATCATTGATTGTGTTCCAGAGCTTGATTTGGCTCTTTGTGGCAGAGTCGAGTTCGGTTTGAAGAAGGTGGCCTTTGATTCTTTGATTGTTTTGGTACATAAATTTCGTAGTTTCCTGAACTGGTTCCAATCCTCTGCAGTGTTCAGGTCTGCATACTTTTTCCAGAGCTTATCTCTTTCTAGAAGCAAGGATTTGATCTGAGGGGTGAACCGTTTACAGGTTTTGGTCCTAGTTCAAACTTTAATCAGGAAGCATACTTATTAAGGGCCCTTGATAGAATGTTGTGGAAGATATTGTAGCTGACGTAATCATTTTGGCCAGGTAGAAATCTTGACACTGAGGGGAGTACTTAAGCTCATTTAGGTAGGCATGTTCATTGAAGTTGCACCTGGATCTCTTCATACAGAACTTGCTTATGGGTGTCTGGGTTGTTGGTGGATCTTACTCCCACAATGAAACAATGGTCACTGGCGTCTGAGAGAAGACATTAGCGTGGGAGAAGAGTTGAGGTTTGCTCACCATTAGCACATCCAAAAGTGTACTTTTACTGGGGTTATTCACGTTTGGGCGTGTTGGTTCAGTAATAAGTTGTGTCAGCCATGTTCATCATAGAAGGATGCAAGGGGACAGCTGTGTTAGAGAGCCAGTCAAAGTTGAGGTCTCCTAAAATAATAGTTTCTGGCAGCCCCTGTCCCAACTTGTCACATAGATATGAACAAGCTGTAGGCCAGCAGACGGTGGTCTGTAGCATCCTACTACGAGTGCAGTAGTCTAGGTAATTTCCACTTTGAGAATTAGGCATTCAAATTTGCTGCTGACAGATGCCGAGGATAAGCAGAAGGCAGAACATTTGTCTTTAATGTAGATAGCTATCCCTCCTCCTCTGGCATGCCTATCAGCTCTGAACAAGGCATAGTTGGGGATGCTTACTTCTCTATCAGTGGTGCTGGGTCTAAGCCAAGTTTCGGAAATCACAAATATGTCAGGAGAGGTATGATTTACAGGTTTGTATTAAGGTTATCTTTTAAGGAGGCTACATACGTTAATATGCAAAGCTTATTCCTTTTAAATTTGTTAGTTCTGCTGGCAAAGCAATAGCTTCTGGGGGCAGGGTTGAGTTCTCATTGCCTGAACATAGCAGGAGGATAAGTAGGATTTTCTAAGAGCACTAATTATAAGCTTGCAATCCTGCCTTTCTCCATCTAGTAGATCTGATGTTTTAGGGACTGGAAAAGTAGCCACCATAGAAGAGCTGATCTGTTGTAGCAAGAGCAAGTACCCCTACTGCAATAAGTGGGGAGGAGACAGAAGTCTGCGTGGTGGGAGGTGGGCCTTGTGGTGGGGGAGTGTTATAAGTACTATTGGTATGTGTGGTCCAAGAGCAGGGTTCAAGGTATTGGTACTTGGAATCACGGAGGCAATTAAAGGATAAGTTGCCATGTGGTATACAGCACAAGGCGCCATTGTAGAACAAACATAATGGTAGTTCAGGTGTCCAATGCTGGGCAGCTGGTATCAACAGAAGAAGGGGCAGTATTAGGAGCCATATAGGGCGCAACATGATTGTACCTCAAAAAAGGAGCCACTCAATTAGCCCAGGGGCCAGTGGGGTTGCTGGATTAATGCAGCTTATCAGTAGCTTTCTGATCCAGGTTGACCCGAATCTGATAGCATTAAAAATATTTAGTGGTGAAGGCACAGCCAAGAGAAGCCTATGCATTTTAGTAAGGTGAGGTCCTGAGAATTGGATCCCGTAGGCTGGACAGAGAGAGGTGGATCACGAGCTAAGTTTCTATAGGTGGGGCACTGCATCAGGGGATGTGGACTAATATTTTGGTGGAAGCTACTGTATTTAATAATCAGTGGAGAAGGGGCGGTCAAAAGGTTGTGGCAGTTGCCGTACCTGTAGGGCCTTGGGTCCGTGTCTGTAGTCTCGAGTGTTGGCTAGAGGGTCGCTGACCACCTGGTAGCTGGAAATCCTGTGGCTTAGAGCTGGGAGCCTGGGTGGCAGTTCCTTGGCTGAGGAGAGAAAGAGTGAGGATTAATAAAGGGTAGTCACATAAAGGGTTAGACAGAACAGTGGGAGTGCAACATTTGCACAACTAAAGGGCGTGTATTACTTTGGCACCAAAAGTGTCTAGGGCAGTGCACATATGCAGAGAAAGGGCTGTAAACACTAGATTTGTTTCCCAAACCACAATTCAAGTCCTTTCAATTACAGACTGGGTTAACACTTCAGCTTTTTAACATTTGTCCCAACATCAACATTTTTAGGGTTTAAAATCAAAGAGCAGAAGACGGCTTTCACCAGGGACCAATCAGAGTGTGGTCTGAGAGGGCGCTCGCAATCCAGTTGGTTGAGGCAGTTGCCATACCTTGTATGGCCTTGGGTCCATGTCTGCAGTCTTGAGTGCTGGCTAGAGGGGTCCAGACTGCCCGGTAGCTGGGAATTCCATGGCTGAGGAGCAGGGATCCTGGGTGGCAGTTCCTCGGCTGAATCTGTCAGGGGGTCATTTGGGTGGTCTGCTAGCTGTGGCCTGCTCAGAAAGAGCCAGGGCCACAGTAGCAGCAGGGGATGCCTGCAGATGGGCTGTCTGAATCTGTCCGGGTGTCAGTCAGGTGGTCTGTTAGCTGTGGCCTGCTCAGAGAGTGCTAGGGCCACAGAAGCGGCTTGGGAAGCCCACAGATGAGCTGTCCGATTCTGTTCGGGGGTCACTTGGGTGGTCTGTTAGCTGTAGCCTGCTTGGAGAGAGCCAGTGCCACAGGAGCAGCTTGGGAAGCCCACAGATGGGCTGTCTGAATCTGTCCGGGGGTCACTCGAGTGGGCTGTCATGTTTTGTTTTGTTTTGAATGGCACTGGGGCCATTGCTAGCTCATAATTGCTTGTTCCTTGTCGGGGCATACTAATTACAAATAGGCATGAATTTCTGGTAAAAAGTATGGCCAGGCATCACTAGCTGTTGAAATAAGTTTCAGTCTCATCTAGTCTATGGAGTCTTAAAGACCACCATTCTTCCTTCTGAGGTCAAGAAATCTGGGTACTCCACCTTCAGATGGGATCGGATAAGTAGTATGGGGAGAGTGTGTTTGCTCCCAATACTGTTGCTTAGTACTCCAATTTTATAGATCCTAAGGTGCTCAGAGGCAAACAAGCTTAAAGTACTCTATTATAGAACTGGACAGTTTGGCTCTGCAGCCCAATCTAGGAACACAATTATGATGTTCTCCACTTGCTAAATTGGCCCTCCTTTGAAAGGAGATTCAGTTATCCTGTCCTTTGTCTAGCATTCAAACTTGTCAAAGAAGCTACCCACCCAGCCTTGGTGATGTGTTAATACTTAAACATCTGAAAAGAATGCTCCAGTCCTCCAGCAGTGCCTTACTTGAGATACCGAGATCAAGATCCAGTGTAAGGAAAAGATCCTTTGCTTCTTCTGCTCCCTCCCTATGGAATGTCCTCTGTGCTACCCTCCAAGCCTGCTTCTTACTGTATAGCTTCAAGAAACAGCTCAGACCTTTATCTTAGAGCAGTTTGTGCACTTGTAATCACTGACTCAAACAACCCTGTCTGCATTACTGTGCCCCTGCATTTTAACTTAAGTCTTGTCAGCATGTTTTCTGTTTGTTATAAATAACCATTCTTTGCTGACTCTGTAATCCATTGATTATGTCTATGTTATCGCATGTTTTTATTCTTATTGACTTCCTGTTTCCATGTAATAAATTATTCCAGGTTACCCTGAAAAGGGACTCTGAGTCTCTGTGAGCCTACCTGGTTATCACAAGTCAATCAATCAATCAATCAATCAATCCAACAAAAAGGATATATAATCAAAATGTTGATATACTCTGTAGGTAATACGGTTTATAGAATGAACACACTGATCTCTGTCTCGAGACAGAAAATAGGTTAGTGGTCATTAAAAGTCTGGAGTACTCCACTATATTTATAATTATCCAGTGTATTTGTAATTATTAAATCTATCATAGTAATTAAAGTCAACTCATGAGTGGTTAATTCATTGATAAGTTGGGTCAAACCCAGAGTTACCTAACTTTCTGTTAAGCTACATATGAGAACGTCCAGTTGACTTCCAATTAACATTAAAGTCTCCCAAAATTAGTAATAAGTGACTGGACCTATACTTAAACAAAAAATCCTGTATTTATCAATGACATTCATTCTGGCCTTGGGAGAATGATGAAGTTCCACTAACAGTATTGATTTGTGTATGGGACAACCTAATGTCTAAGCCAATGGTTTCTAGGCACTCACTCTCATTTGGAAATTTAATTTCTGAGGCTACTAAGCCATTTTTACATAAATTATTTAACCCTCATGTTTTGCTGTGATCTCTGCATGACATTTGATAACCTTCTTTTCTTATAGTAGAGTCAGATGGCTTTGAATTTAACTATTAGTCTGATTTTTTTTTACTGAAGCTTGTTTACAGGTGTGACATGGGAGCACAAGGAAGTTAAGTGACTTGTTCAGGGTCACACAGTATGCAAGTGGGGGCTGTGGGATTCAAACCCAGGGTTCAAGGTTTGCAGCTCAGGGCCTTAAACCACGGTGCTATACTGCCTCCTATTAAACGGTCTTATTTGTATTTTAATTTCCTTTACCATACTTGATCCAGTTTTGACATAGACTTATATTATGAAAATGAGCTATAATTAGTTACCAGCCAATACATCCGCAGTTAAACTTAGCAGTTAAAGGGACCGGGATTTTAGTCGCTGTCCCCATATAGAAGGAAGGAAATACACAAAGCCATCCCACAAACTCCAGGTTTGTTACTGTTGAGTTTCTGGAGCAGTGAACAGCTATATATACATTGTTGTTTCCCTAGCTTGCCTGATTTGAACCCCTACCGATATCTCTGAAAAAGCAAGACCTCAAAGCTGTTAACTTCCTAAAATTATGCTTACAATATCTGTTGTTACGTTATGGTTTATGGTCAACCTCTGCAGTCCCAGAATTAAAGAATGAGAATATGAATGTGTTCCTAAATTAGAAGTCAGTCATTTCCACCCTGTGAGCTCACAGTGTGTTTTTCTATTGATATAACTGCTAATTCAATCATAAACCAACACGCTAACAATAACCCAACCCAGAAACAGTCCTTGTTTGGCATGGTGTAAATTATTAAACAAATTACACTGGATAAAGATTAAATTCACCTAGCAAGTACAAACCATTCTAAAAGCACCTGGAACACAAAACAAACTATAAAATTGCAAAGAAATTTATTAAAAATCAAGTAAACACAGTAGAATACGATAAAAATTACTAAATAGCTTCATCTCAGGTCACCCTAAGTGACTCCCACCACTCCTGTGGGAGCCAAGCATGAGCATAGTTGCTTCAGAAGCTCTGCCTTTAATATTCACTGGTAGCCACACACCTTGATGTCACTCATGCACCCGTTGGTCCTGGTAGTACCCCTAGCTTACCACACTTTTAGCAGTGGGAGGACACATTTACCAACAGGGATAGGACACTGGAGTAAGCAGGCAGTTTGTGGCATGAGAGGGCTGATGTAAGAGCTCCAAACAGGATACTCTCTTTACTCTTGCAGCTGTGAGTGGTGCTGAGCAGCAGATGATTTTAACAACCTTGAGTAGCCCCACTCCTTAATGTCACTCACTCACTCACTCACAAACCTGCCTCTCCTGTTAGCACCTGCTACATTACCGGACTCTCAGCAGGGAATTGATCTGGTTGGCAATACAGGGCAGCAGTTTGTGACTTGAGGGAGCTGATGCAAAAGCTTGGGTGCATAGGCAGGGCCTTCCTATGAAAGAAATGAACCTGCCATTTTATGGGTCATTGAGAGATATACCTAGAGCACTATCCACAATTAAGCTAAACCGTTCAGGAACACTTTTCTTAAAAGGGACATGGGTCTTTTAGAATTGGTTTAGAGAAGGGCAGCTAAACTGATACTCGAGCAGCAAGGGAAGAGCTTTGAGAACTAACTGGCAGTAAACATGTACATCCTGAAGGCCAGCATGGAAAGGGTGGTTATGCTTGAAACATGCAATTACCAGCCTGTAACTGTTCAGATAGTGTGAAAAGCCTGCCAAAGAGGACAATTATAAGCTGTTGTGGGGGTTGTGAAGGGATTCAGGCAGGATGTTAGGAAGCACTTCTTTATGAAGAGGGTGGGAGACAAATGAAGCCATCTGATCAGGGAGGTGAATAACTCTGAGAACATTACAGATGTCAAAAGAGGGTGGGATAGACACATTGGTATGGTGAAAATGGCTGGGGGGTTGGGGTGGTAAGGAGAGGTTCACATTCAATTAATAAGGCTGAGCTACCAGCAGGCAGCACTGAATACAACCTACCAGTGCTAGACTGGTGGCAATAAAGGTAGGTACTAGGCAGGTCAATGCACCAGAATTTGTTTTCTGTCGAAAAATCTATGTTTCTAACTTTCCAGAGGTGGCGTGCTCACAACCAACAAATGTTTGAAGGTCACTGATTTAAGTCATATGATAAAAATTGCTTGACATGGTATTGACCACAAGTAAAAAATAATAGTTTGAAAACTTGATCTAACATGAAGTCATCTGTGTTGGTGGCTTAGTAGGCTGAATACTTACCTCTAGGACAGGAAGGTCAGTAGAGAGTTCTAGTCCCACACAAGGCTCTTCAGTTAAATCCCAGTGCTGACTCTGTAGTGCAGCACTAGGTTGTACTGCATTGTTGTTCCATATTTTGGGTGAGGCATTAAAACAAGATTCCTTTTGTCCACCTCTAGTGGCCATCAAGCTGAGCTTTAAAGATCTCATGAAACTTATTAAGGTTAAACTTTTAAGGTTTATAGGATTAGAGCTATAATTTTATTACATTTTGGTGGGATACATATATTTACTCCTGTTTTTCTTTTAACTTCTGCATGCTAGAACATTGATCTTATCCCAAAATGGAACATTCTACCCCTCTATAAGAACTGTTGGGAGGCATGGATGAGATCTTAAAAATGGATTAAATAGCAGACTTAGAACTGACCATTGGAGAGTTAGTTTGAGAAGGACCGGAGACTTTGTTGTAACATTTATCATACGATCTTATAAGAAGTTACTGATGGTCTTCTATGAACTATAGCCATTTAGCCATACAGCTATTCAAGTTTTGTCAAGTAAAGGAAAGGAAAGTAAAGCAAGGTCAAATGAAAAAAGAAAAAGGAATTCCTGATTGTGCTTTTGTGGCTATTTTCTCAAACATTAGCTGGACGCACTATTTGGGCACAACAGTCAAAGGAATTTAATTTGTGCTCTTTTCTGTATTGTTTGTGTTTTATCAGTTTTACTGCAGTCTTACTGGTTTTTATCTGGGTCTGTAACATCTGCATGCACCTGTGTGTGCATTTTTGAGTACTTAAAATGGTGAATAGTAGAGAACAATGATTACAAAATCCTGAATTATCTCCCCTAATTGCTGTAAGCGCAAAATTGCAAAAAAAATGGTATAAGAGACAATCAAAAATTACTGATCACTGGCCACTCATAAACACTGGTTCCATAGACAGGGCTTCAACCCCTTAATTGGCTACCCTGATGCCGGTGAGCACACAGCCATCATCTGGTTGCATTTAGGAGCAAGTGGAGCAGAAACAGGCAGACAGGAAAATAATATAAATTTTAAGTAGTAGTCAGTTGTAACATTTTATTTCTGAAGTATTTTTTTATTTCCTTTTGTTCATCAGAAAGTCTTCTATGTGATAATATTTTGCTGGATGTGTGAAACAGCTCTTAGCCTGGCAACTGACATATCTAACTCTATTGCCCCACACTACATCATCAACATTATGATCTCACTGATTGTGACATCACAGGTGAATGATCTGGCAGTCACTCACTTGCTGTTCCTAAGTAGCAGTGATGTCATAGTCAGCAAAGTCACAATACTGATGATGTAGTGTAGGGCAGTAGATCAAGATATGTCAGCTGCCAGGTTAAGAGCTGTTCCACACATCAAACCTACTAACATCCCATAAACAGTCTTCTAATTAAACAAAGGGAAAAGAAAAAGTACCTCAGATATAAAAGGTTATGGTTGGGTTCTTTTAAAATCTAATATTAGTTTTAGGCAGTACACCAGCTCTTTAATACACCATTTAAAAAAACGAAAACTTACTTATTATTGATCACCCTCTATCTAATACCTCAAATGTGGAAGTGTGTATTTACGCATCGGATAATGATTTTGAAAGTACCTGTTATGATGAAAACTCAGACTTAAAAAGAACCTTTGTACGAATTTAGTTTTACAGGGGAAAATGTTGTTTATTCTAGCCTGGATCCCATGGATACAGAAAGCATCCCAAGACTTTTGAGCAAGTCAGATTGTACACCAAAAAAAGAAATATAACAGTGGAGGCTTCAAAAGATTTACAAATGATCATTACTGAGCTAAAACAATGTGAATCTGAATTAAAAAATAAATCATATTATTGTAGGAAGTGCCAGCGACAGATGGAGTCTAATAACAATAGGGAACAGTGGTGGCCAGAAGATTATGGATATCGTCCCACCCGTTTAAGTGAAGACTTACTGTAATTCAAACTATGGCTAAACAACATTCTGCTAATTTGATCCTTCTGGAACAGCTTGTATTACATAAGGACATCATAGAATCCCTCAAAGTAGACACAGCAATTAACAGGGATACATTGATCAAGGTCTGGCAAGATTTCCAGTTCAATAACAACATAATGAATCCATTATATGGAGCCCTGAGGAACAGGCTGATGTGAAAAAGATCAGACCTGAATTCAGTTTAGTGCTTATCCCTGACACTCTCCCTAGAAAACAGTAGCTGTGTAAGAAATGAAATACAAAGAAAAACAAAAAAACAGAAAAAACAAAAACTAATAACAACATTTAGAAATCAGTAAGAAAAACTGTAAGTCAAAAATAAGTCAAGGCCAAGAGAAGGGGCAATTGAGTGTAACACCAGAAAGGCCAAATCATCCAGGAATTAATGTGGATGAAATCAGTTACTACCCCCAATTATCTATGGGAGGAAAACTAGAGGCTGAATTGATAGGTGATATTAATGTGAAATCAGGACAATATTCTGTGGTTACATACTCAAGCACATTAAAAGGAGAAATCATTGAGTTAACCCAGGAACCCATAAAAGCTTATCAAATTAATGAACAAGGAAACAACATTTCTAGTAGCAACAAGTTTGATGCAAGTGTATGTAAAAAATAACTGGTCCAATTCATGGCCAAGGAAAATAAAGAATCAGCTAATAAGATGAATGGATTGGATAACAAAAAAACAATAAAAAAAAACACTAGTCACTTAAATACTGAGCCAGATTTACATATTCTGAATAATGAATCACTCCCACTTACTAGATTGATGGGTCCTGTTAACTGGTAATTTGCTGAGAAATGAAATTGCCCCAGCCACTAAAAATAGATGCTAAAAAATCATGACATATAGATTGAATTAGAGGATATAGTAGATCAGAAAGTCATTCTGATAAAATATGCTACTACTGATGTCAATTTTGCTTCTGCAAAAACTGCCAACTGTATATGGTTAAATTCTTATACAATGGTGAAAAGAGGCATTTCTGTGACATTCCCCAATAGACAGCTTTTTAACCTAGCCACATTAGAGCAGTATAAAGTAAAAATGAGACCTGTTTAAGCCTTTTGGCATGGGGGTTTTAACAAAGGAAATTAATTATAAGGGGTCATCTGTAACCTTCTGAGGCACTTCCTACAAATAAAACTAGGTAAGGAAGGAGTTATCTCAACAAAAGGGTAGGAATATGAGCCAGATTGATTTGATTCTGAGAGATAAGAATATTGGAAGATCTATTTTGGAAAAAGCAAATACATTGGACAAGATGGGCTTAAATATAGTTGAATCCAAAATCATGGGTAAAATTATAGAGACACAAGGAGATGTAGCTTGTGAGATTGATCCCCTTAGTATAACCAACAGGTTTATGGCTCAAGGGAAAAGAGGATTGAGAAACAGTCCTCAACAGAAATGTATCTGTCCAGAGTTGCTCTTCTAAGGTCTGTGATAGGCCAACAAGTGGAAGTGGTATAATTATAATGTAATGGAATGTTGCTGGTTCATTGAACAAAGGTTTGGATAGTGTTTGGAGACATTTTACTTCCCAAGCAGATGTGTTACATTTTCAACAGACATGGCACTCTGTGGAAGATTATGTAAATTTAAATGGGTATGAACTTTATCAGTCTCCAGGGAAAAAGGTACTAAAACTGGGCAGACACGTAGGAGGCATTGCAATATTAATTAAGATTGGTTGTTTTGACAAGATTGTTGATATCTGCAGGTTACAGAATTGCATCATGTTGCTACTTATTAGGGACATATGCAAAATATTATTAGCAAATGTGTATATTCCACCATCCAGTTCAAATTTTTTTAATGAGAAAATATGGGCAAATGTTAATACTGAACTTACTAATATAAGATACAAATACATTGATACCGAAATGTTATTGGCCCATATGCACAATGGGGCATGAAAATGCAGCACCTCAGGTGTGCACCTCATCTGAGGAGCTCCACACCTGTGGACAGGTGTGCACCAGCAGCAGTCACTACCAATGGACACCCGTCCACAGCCCCACCTCACTGGCATGCAGGTTTGCCCAGGGCAGATGGGGGTGGTGTTGCAGTCCCAGGCTGGTGACCAATGGAATGTCCTACCTCAGACTCAGAGTGGATCCCCCGTGCAGGATGGTGTGGGGCCAGGTTAGTGCATCAGCACCTGCAGACTGTGCAGGTAGCCATAATCAGCAGTAGAGATCCCCCGGCACACAGTGGAGCAGCAGCCCCGGGACTGTGGAACCCCCACCTGCACACAGACAAGATGTCCCCCCACCACACCAATTGCACCACCCCTGAACCCTGGATCTATCAGGTGGTGCTGTGGCCATGGACAGCCTGCAGCAAAGCCCACCATAACCTCCCCATTGTCTGCACTGGGGATGGGGCATATATGTGTGGGAGAGGGCTCTGAGCTGCAGGGACTAGGGGGGCTCCATGTGTTAAAGGGAGGGTACTCAAGACTGGTTGTGCTGGAGGGACCCAGTGGATGTGCGGGCATGGCCACATATGGCTGTTATGGCAGAATCCACCCCAGTATATCCTACCCACCCTGCACTCCCCTGTATGTCACACTGCACAGCTTTGTGCCTGGCACATAGTGCAGACACACCCCCCTCCCACCCCAAGTGCATTGCTGTCCACATGACAGACAGCCCATCTGCTGGCTTCCCAAGCTGCTCCTGTGGCTCTGGCTCTCTCTGAGCAGGCCACAGCTAACAGACCACCCGAATGACCCCAGGACAGATTCAGACAGCCCATCTGCGGGCTTCCCAAGCTGCTCCTGTGGCCCTGGGCTCTCTCTGAGCAGGCCACAGCTAACAGACCACCCAAATGACCCCCAGACAGATTCAGCCGAGGAACTGCCACCCAGGATCCCAGCTCCTAAGCCATGTGATTCCCAGCTACTGGGCAATCGGAGGCCTTTAGCCGATGCTCAAGACTGCAGACATGGACCCAAGGCCCTACAAGGTACGGCAACTGCCGCAACCAACCGGATTGCGAGTGCCCTCTCAGACCACACTCTGATTGGTCCCTGGCAAAAGCCGGCTTCTGCTCTTTGATTTTAAACCCTAAAAATGTTTATGTTGGGACAAATGTTAAAAAACTGAAGTGTTAACCCAGTCTGTAATTGAAAGGACTTGAATTGTGGTTTGGGAAAGAAATCTAGTGTTTACAGCCCTTTCTCTGCATACGTGCACTGGCCCTAGACACTTTTGGGTACCAAAGTAATACACAGCCTTTTGTTCTGCAAATTTTGGACTCCTTGCTGTTCTGTCTAACCCTTTATGTGAATCCCCTTTATTAATCCTCACTCTCCTTTCCCTCAACCGAGGAACTGCCACCCAGGCTCCCAGCTCCTAAGCCGCAGGATTCTCTACTACCAGGTGGTCAGCGCCCCTCTAGCCAATGCTCAAGACTGCAGACACGAACCCAAGGCCCTACAAGGTACGGCAACTGCCACAACTTTTTTGACCGCCCCATCCCCCACCTCTGCTGATTATTAAATGCAGTAGCTCCTGCCAAAATATTAGTCCACGTCCCCTGGCGCAGTGTCCCACCAATAGAGACTTAGCTCATGATCCCCCTCTTCTCTGTCCAGCATACGGGATCCAATTCTCAGGGCCTCGTCTTACTAAAACACATAGGCTCTCCTTGGCTGTGCCTTCACCGCTAAATATTTTTAATGCTATCAAATTCGGGTTGACCTGGATCGGAAAGGTACTGATAAGCTGCATTAATCCAGCAACCACACTGGCCCCTGGGCTAATTGAGTGGCTCCTTTTTTGAGGTATAATCATGTCATGCCCTATATGGCTCCTTACACTGCCCCTTCTTCTGCTGATACCAGCTGCCCAGCATTGGACACCTGAACTACCATCATGTTTGGTCTACAACAGCACCTTGTGCTGTGTACCTCATGGCAACTTATCCTTTAATTGCATCCGTGATTCCAAGTACTAATACCTCGAACCCTGCTCTTGGACCTCACATACCAGTAGTACTTATAACACTCCCCCACCACAAGGCCCACCTCCCACCATGCAGACTTCTATCTCCTCCCCACCTATTGTGTTAAGGGTACTTGCTCTTGCTACTACAGATCAGCTCTTCTATGCTGGCTACTTTCCAGTCCCTAAAAACATCAGATCTTCTAGATGGGAGAAAGGCAGGAATTACAAGCTTATAATTAGTGCTCTTAGAAAAATCCTACTTATCCTCCTGCTATGTTCAGGCAACATAGTATTCAACCCTGGCCCCCAAGAAGATATTGCTTCACCAGCAGAACTAGCAAAGTTAAAAGGAATAAACTTCTTGCATATTAACGTATGTAGCGTCCTTAAAAAGATAACCTTAATACAAATATGGGTAAATCCTACCTCTCCTGACATACTTGTGATTTCTAAAACTTGGCTTAGACCCAGCACCACTGATAGAGAAGTAAACATCCCCAACTATGCCTTGTTCAGAGCTGATAGGAATGCCAGAGGAGGAGGAGGGGTAGCTATCTACGTTAAAGACAAATTTTCTGCCTTCTGCTTATCCTCGGCATCTGTTGCCAGCGAATTTGAATGCCTAATTCTCAAAGTGGAAAATACACAGACTACTGCACTCTGCGTAGTAGGATGCTACAGACCACCGTCTGCTGGCCTACAGCTTGTGTCATATCTAAGTGACAAGTTGGGACAGGGGATGCTGGAAACTATTATTTTAGGAGACCTCAACTTTGATTGGCTCTTTAACACAGCTGTCCCCCTTGCATCCTTCTGTGATGAACATGGGCTGACGCAACTTATTACTGAACCAACATGCCCAAACGTAAAGAACCCCAGTAAAAGTACACTTTTGGATGTGCTAATGGTGAGCAAACCTCAACTCTTCTCCCATGCTAATGTCTTCTTCTCAGACGCCAGTGACCATTGTTTTATTGTGGGAGTAAGATCCACCAACAACCCAGCACCCATCAGTAAGTTCTCTATGAAGAGATCCAGGTGCAACTTCAATGAACATGCCTACCTAAACGAGCTTAAGTACTCCCCTCAGTGGCAAGATTTCTACCTGGCCAAAACTATTACATCAGCTTACAATATCTTCCACGACATTCTATCAAGGGCCCTTATTAAGTATGCTTCCCTGATTAAAGTTTGAACTAGGACCAAAACCTGTAAATGGTTCACCCCCTCAGATCAAGTCCTTGCTTCTAGAAAGAGATAAGCTCTGGAAAAAAGCCCACAGACTGAACACTGCAGAGGACTGGAACCAGTTCAGGAGACTACAAAATTTATGTACCAAAACAATCAGAGAATCGAAGGCCACCTTCTTCAAATCCAAACTCGACTCTCCCACAAAGAGCCCAATCAAGCTCTGGAACACAATCAATGATCTGCTAGGCCACTCCCCAGGAAATTCACTCCCTACCAAGATTACCTCTGGCAACTCGACTATAACTGAAAAGGTGTATATACTTGACGCATTCAATAACCACTTTGCTACTGCAGGCATGGCATTTGATAACTCCCCTGCAAACAAACTTTGCTCCCAGACTGCCAACCAACTGCCTGAAACTCCAATAGCTTCGCTGCCTTTCTCGCTTCAACCTGCCTCACTGAAAGAGGTACAGGACCTCTTGCTTCAGTTGGATACTAGAAAAAGTGCTTGGTCTGACACCCTTGACCCTTACTTCCTAAAAATTTCCTACCATGTACTAGCAATACCCGTCACCCACTTTTTTAACTTATCCCTGTCTCAGGGCACCTTACCACCTATATGGAAGACAGCACATGTCATACCACCGTTCAAATCAGGTGACCCTGACGATCTCAATAACTACAGGCCAATTTCTCTCCTTCCAGTCCTGTCCAAGCTCCTAGAGAAAATTGTAAATGCACAGCTGAGGACTCACCTTGAGTCTAGGGAACTGCTAAACACTATGCAGTCTGGATTCAGAGCTAAACATAGCACTATCTCAGCCCTCGCCAAAGTTACTAATGACTGGCAGCATAATCTTGAGAGCAAAAACCTTATTTGTGCTGTTTTCCTTGATCTAAGCAAGGCTTTTGACACCGTCGACCATAGTCTGCTCCTCTCCTCACTTCAAACCATAGGTGTGGACCCCTCCTCTCTGCGCTGGGTTACTGACTATCTTACAGGGTGCCTTCAACAAGTTAAAGCCGAAGGAGGCCTGTCCTCCTTAAAAACTCTGCAAAGAGTGGTACCTCAAGGTTCTATATTAGGGCCCTTACTTTTTGTAATCTACATCAATAACATTGACTACTGTATAAAAGAAGCCACCATCCATCTGTTTGCAGATGATACAGTTCTCTACATGAGTCTCCCAACACCTGAAGCTGCCTGCAATGACCTACAGTCAGAATTCAACCTTTTGCAAAGCCAACTCCTCCAAATAAAGCTACTCTTTAATGCCAAAAAAACTAAAGCAATGGTCCTCTCCCCTTTCATCCATACAGCTAACCCTGTGTCCAGTGGGACAGTTCCCCAAATTACCACAATTCTAGGTGAAAAACTAAAATCTGTTACAAAATTCAAGTATCTGGGAGTTTGGATAGACCAAAGACTCTCTTTCATTGAACATATCAAGGACTTGCTAAAACGACTTCGGCAAAGGCTTGGCCTGTTTTTTAGAATCAACCAATTTCTCACCAGAGATGTCAAGAAACAACTGGTCCAATCCATTTTCCTATCATTGGTTGATTACGCTGATTTCCTCTACAGCCAATGCCCCAACTCTTACATGGCTAAACTGGACACACTCTACCATCGAGCACTGAGGTTTATAATGGGACTTCCTATTGACACGTATCACTGCACCCTATATGTGGCAGTAGGGTGGACATCACTAAAGTTCAGGCGCCAGAGAAACGCCACTCTCTGGACCTATAGAGCCATCTCTAATAAGCTGCCTTACTATATCTCCTGCTGTCTTCCCCTGAGTATAACTGGGAAATACTCATTAAGAAGTTACTCAGCTATTACTCTTAAAGTACTCAAAGCAAAATCCCGCTTCGGCAGGGCAGCCATAAGCATCGTGCTATCTACCTTATGGAATGATCTACAAAAAAAACTCAAATTAAGCACTCTAATTGGTATAAATGCCTTCAAGATGCTTTATTTCCATACAATCAGAGAAGTATGTAACTGCTTCACCCACTCAGACCCAGTACCGGTGTCTGCACTGGTATACAGCCATGACTAGACTGAATTTTGACTACTGACCCCCCAGCTTTCTCCTCACAAGCCTAATTGTTCTCTCTCTTATCCCCTTGTCTTATCAACACTAGGCCCATCCATCCCCTTATCCTTTCTTTACCAACCTTGGATAGGAGTTCACTACCCCTGGGTTGTGACATCCTACCATGCCCCGTACTTTATAGCATCCAATCCCGGGGCTCACACATAATCCTTTTCTCCATTCACTTTCTCTACATCCCATTTTACCAACTCTTCTCTGTGCGCCATGCCCTCCTAGCCTTTCTCCCCCTACCTCCCTCCCTCCCTTCCCCCTACCTTCGCCTCTACCTGGTGTATATTTTTATTTTTTTTCTTCTGTTACTTCCTCCTGCAACCTTAGATAACCTGCTTTATCTTCCTATAGACACTTCTATGTATGTAAATACCCTGTAATCTGTATAATAACTGTATAATTCTATGTACATATGAACTTCCTTTTCTTCCTTTCTGTAAACAATATTATCTGTATTGCCTTGTAAATACCTGTGTTGACCTGTATATACAATTGTTCATGCTCCACGCAGGTCCATCTTGCAAATGAGCTTCTGCTCAATGATGAACGCCTGGTTAAATAAAGACTTGATTGATTGATTGATGTCCAAGGGATCAGCTGCCTAGATGATGCATGCCACAT
The DNA here is from genome assembly GCA_016271365.2 of Neoceratodus forsteri. Classification (NCBI taxonomy): domain Eukaryota; kingdom Metazoa; phylum Chordata; order Ceratodontiformes; family Ceratodontidae; genus Neoceratodus; species Neoceratodus forsteri. The sequence continues at coordinate 1,149,787,046 of CM057458.1, read as the reverse complement.
TTTTTTGGTGGAGAGGGCAATGAGTGCAGAATGGCTATGCACCACAAATTCGTGATGCATAACCACTCTGCACAATATTGCATAGGGACAATCAATAGGTGATTTTAACAACAGGATTGGCCCTTTTGATGGACTGACAGACAATTCATGTTTAAATATAAGTGATTCCTTAAACATTATTCCTAGAATCACACAAGATTTTAAAATCCATAAATCTGGCTCACAATTCATTATGATACTAAAACAGCAAAATTTGTATCCAGATAATGGTAGACTACAATGTGACAAAACTGGTGACTTTTTATTTATTTCATCAAGGGGCTCATCCCCGGTGGATTTAGCATTATGATCTGGACCTTTGAAATTTTGGGAATATTTTCATATCCCTCTATGCTCTAGTAGTGACAATTTTCCTATAATATTAAGTAATAGGAGTGCTCAGGGCTCACTTGCTTATAGACAAGAAGCTCAGAATCCCTGCCTATATTCAGAAATCAGATATTCAAAGAAAATAATTTGGACATCAAGTTCCCATGCTATTTTGGAAGCAGTCCTGAATAATTCATTTCTTCAATGGGAACTTAATATACTTAAGAATAATAAATTATCCAACCTATTAGAAAAGCTTTATACTCTTTTTGCGCAGGTTAAATCTAAATAAGAATGTACAAATACTGATAGGAAGCCCATACAATTGGGCTGGTTTGATAATGAGTGTCAAATGCTGAAACAATTATTATGGAAGTACCTTAGAGAGTATAAAAAATACAAAGCAAGGGAAGCACTCAAGTTGATAAATTCTACCATAAGAATTACAGAACCCTAATAAAGGAGAAAAAGAATGCTTTTCACACAAAACAGTGACATTAATGCTAAATACAGTTAACAGGAAGGATGATAAGAAATTCAGTCTAATGATGGTTAAGGGCACTAACAACTTAAAGCTAAATCTGGATTCCCATATATCAGAGGAGAAATGGTTAAAACATTTTGAGGCCATTTTTTTTTAACCCAATGCAGATTCAACATTTCTGATGGATAGTAATAGCATTGTGTGCATTCTGGAGCTCACTTTCGGTGAAATCTTGTTATCAATAAATATGTTGAAACCGGCTAAGGCTCCGGGCCTGGATTCTATTACTGCTGAAGTGTACTTTTGCCAGGATACCCAATGGTGCAAAACCTTGACAATAATTTATCATAAATGCATTACTGAGCACCAAGTCCCCAAAACCTGGCTAGGGGCCAGTATTATCCCTATCCATAAAAAAGGAGATAGAACAGACCCTAGTATGTATTGACCCATCAACTTATTGGATATTAATTTGAACATTTTTTGAAGGTATTAGTGGGGAGATTAAACATCCAGATACTGCAAAATGAAGGGCTATCTACTTTTCAAGCAGGTTTCAGAGTAGACTGCTCAACAACAGATATCTTTATCTTATAACATTTATTAGAAAAATGCATCAAAATAAGAAAACAAAAAATGATATGCTGTATTTATAGATTATTTTATGGCATTCGATTTAATTTCCATGAAAATTCTTTAGGAAATACTTCTAAAAAAGGAATTTATGGTTCTTTGGTACATATGATGTATCAGTTATATCATGATACATGGACTGATGTAAAAATGGGAACACAGTGTCAGCTTTCTGCCCCCTTTCAGATCAATGGGGGAGTAAGACATTGGTGTGTTTTGGCCCCTGTCTTATTTGCCCTGTATATTAAGGGAATGTTATGACAATTTGAGACTTTGTATTCTGACTCCTCAAAAATTAATAATCTGAGCTCTCCTACACCAGCATATGCAGATGACTTAGTTTTATTTTCATTATCAAAAAGTGGCCTCCAAAAAAATGTAAACATATTAAATAATTGTTCAAAACATCTAATATTAAAACTTAATCAATTAAAAACTAATATCCTTATATTTGGTCAGAAAAAAGCATGTTTATTGGGTTTTGGGATCTGACAAACTGGAAATGGTACACTCATACGCCTACTGGGGAATTCATTATAATACAAATTGTCTATGGAATGACCATTATAGCAAGGTCATAATGACATTGAAGAAGACTGCAATGGCCCTAGCAAGATTTAATAAGCTTGGGGGTTATACTATTATACCCCTGGTTAAGGTCATCAAGGCAAAATTCCATTCACAAATGCTGTATGGTTCAGAAATAGGGGACATGAAATATAGGGAGAACCTTATAATTTCTTTGTATAAATTGCTGAGAAAAACTATGTGCTTAGATCCACCATGTCCCTCATCTTATACAAGAGCCAAATTGGGAAGGGATGCACAGATACTATTTTTCCAGATACCGGATATGGATATATTTTACCTCATACCCGATTGGGTCGGATATCTACCGGATCGGGTATTAAATGTATAAAGAACACATAACAAACTTGATCATCTTGATAAAATTGCAATATTTATTATATGCCATGATATAAATTATTATTAAATAAAAGTTGATTAGTTTAACACTTCACCAAGTTTAAAAATCACTGAGCTTTGAGCTTACTTCATGCTTGTTTGCTTGGGGGGGGGGGGGGCAACAAAGCCAATGAATAAAACATAGTTTGCTGTACCAAATGATAAGTCTACTATTAACATTCAATGCTCAACTTGCTGTGACAAATTATATTTTAAAAATAGCAACATGTTCGCATTATGTGGTGACAATCTGGAGCATGTGTCAGATATGATGTCACCAGCCATACTGAATACTTGCTCACTTGGAACACTGGTAAGAGGTCCTTACAGGTAATGATTTGTGATCTTTGCGAGTGTAGGGAGTCTGTGCTCCTGAAACTTCCAGTACTTCAGAGGATCTGAGTGTGTCTTTTTGGTAATGATGTGCTCAGTGTGGTACATTTCTAATTCAGTATTTCTTGGGCAGTTAGCATCTAGCTCACCAGCTAAAAAAAAAGAAAGCCATTAGAAAAATACAATATGAGTATCCTACTACCAGAGTACCAGAATGTTGTATCTACATGATTGGGGCAGGTGCTTTGTCCGGCTAAACATCTCTCAGGGGTCATCAGCATCACTTTCTCTATCTGCTGTCACACTGGGTTGCTGGCTGATAATAGAGTTTGCCCTTTAAGGGGCAGACCATGTTGTCCAGGTGCACCCCTTCCCTCCTGTTAGGATAGTTGTGCTCAGAAGGGGAAGGGATAGGGAAGGGGAGGAGCTCGGAGCCAGAACAATGGCCAGGTAACAGGAAGGGGAGGGGAGAAAGGGGGTACATAAAGGACAGCACAAGGAAGCCTCAGCCACTTTTGCTGGAGTTTTTGATTTCCAAGAAACTGCAGCACTTCAGATTGGCATATCGGTTTTGGAAGGTTTGTTCAGTACAGACAGGAGGTAAGAAGTCAAGCTATAATGTGTGTGGTTACAAGTAATGGAGAGTGATCAAGAGCAATGGTGTTTTCGTTTTGTGCTGAAAGATTGGGGAGCGTTCTACTGGTAGCAGCGTGGGGTTTTGGTCATAGGGAATTGCTTGTGAGGACGCTGGGTTATGGGAAAAGGAAGCATGACTGGCTATAAAGCATAAAAGAGCAATTGTGGTTGCAAGGTTCGTGGGGAGAGCTGTGGTTTGCAGCTTTTTGGTGATTTAGGCATTTTTGTTTCGTGCTGAAAGAGTGGGGAAGTGTTGTTACTGGTTTGGTTGCAGGGAATGGCTGGTGAAAATGCTGGGGTATAGGTCAGGGAAGCATGGCTGGCTGAAAGCCTTAAAGCATGATTGTCATTGCAAGGTTGTGGAGGTGAGCAATGGCTTACAGTTTTGGTGATGTAGGCCTATGGGGACCGCTAATAGTGTGATTTTAGTCAGAAGGGAGTCGGGGAGGAGAGCTAGGATCCGTCCGCGTGAGGCAGGCGTGGGAGTCGGGGGCCACAGCGGGCATGAGGTGGAAGAGGTTTTTGTCCCGCTTAACAGCCTGCATTGTGGTTAGACAGGGAGAGAGGTGGAGGTGCAGGATGCTGGTAAGCCTAAAGGGAGGCCGATTGGAACAAAGGAACAGAAGCGGGTTGCAGGACCACGTGGCGTGACGTCACACGCCACGTGGGAGATGGGGGACAAGCCAGGTGGTGGCTAGGGCCTGGTGGTTAGTGTTGGGATCACAGAATGGTTACGTTGTGGGCGTCAGATGTGGGCGGGGCCAAATAGTGTGCCTATATAAAAAAAAATGGCACAGAAGAGAAAAAGAATAATAAATAATAAAAAGATGCTAGAGGACATGGCGGGCAGGCAGGCCAAAAAGGAGCTGGGAAGCAGCTAAGTAAAGAGGCAGGAGGGTGCCTCAGGACCACGCAATGACATGCACACCGCGTGGGAGATGGGAGGAACGGCGATGTCCGGGTCCGAGATGGTAGGTTCCTGGGGGGGGACGGACAAGGCGGGGTGCTGGGTCATTAGAGACTGGGTGGCTCAAACCATTGTTCAGCCCAGCACGTGGCGATGTTGGTGGGCAGACAGGGCCGCGCCCTAAAAGAGGAGATCAATAAGGGAATATAAAAAAATGAATAATGAATTGAGACAAGACAAAGGATTTTTGCCATGTTCTGGGTCTGGCGCGGGTGGGTTGGGGCTTGTTGCCCAGAAAAGAAGAGGCCTGGGAGAAGGGAGGCCTCGGGAGCAGGAAGGAGGTTTGATTCTGGCCAAATGGTCAGGAGGAGCACAACGGGGGGGGGGTTTGCAACATTATTACGGCTTTGCAAGGGGGCCGTCTTGGGGCCTAACTCTGCAGGGGTTAGCAAGGGGAGAAGGCCAACTTGAGAGCTGGACCCAGGGGAAGCATGGCTCGGCGACTAATCCTTGGGGTTTAGGGCCTAGGGCACGGACCCCCCCCAAAAAAAAAATAAATAGGATGGCGCAGAGGGTGGAGGGCAGACACACCGCATGTAAAGAGGGCGATAGATTAAAAGGGGGTTTTGCCAGAGGAGTGGCATGGGGAGAGCGAGCAAAGAGAAAATATTGACAAATGGTTTATGATGATTGATTATGATGGTAATTGGGTTTTTGTATTCTATAGTTGTCTTCACAGGGCATCAGCGAGGAGTGAACATGGCATCCCGGAAGAGCAAGCCATCGAAGGAAGAGGCTTACAAGGCGATAATCGAGCTTGCTGCAAAGGCGAACAAAATGTGGGAACTGGTGGAAGGGAAGGACCGGGAAGCCGGGGAAGAAGAAAGTGGAAGGGAAAAGGTGGCAATGGGAAGAGAGCCTGGGAGAGGCAGCCTTTGGAGTGGCGCCGAGGGCAGCAGGGCCTGCCAGGGCTATCGAGCTCACTCCTAGGCAGCCAGGTGACACAACGGCACCCACCCCGGACCAAAGGGAACCACCCCAGGGAGAACCGGAGTCAGAGGCTCGGAGCAGTGGGTCCGGACTACACCTCCCGGCAGACCATCTCCCACTTCCACCTCACCCGCAGGAAGAAGCAAGTGAACCCAGAGAAGCTTGCAGACACCTTGGACAAGAGAAGGGCACAGGTAATGCACCCAATATGGGGGATAGCATAAAGGAATATATAGGGCAAATAGTGGCGGCACTGGGAGTGAATGGGGTGGGACAGATGGAGTTGGCCCTGGTGGAGCTTAAGGCAGGAAGAGGGGCGTCAAGAGACACAGAAAAAGGAGAGGAAAGAGAAGGTCTGGGGACAAGGGAGGTGGGTGCACCGGGGATGAGGACCGGGGAGCATGTGCCCGCTGCCACAAAAGAAAAAATATGGAGAGGGGAATATGTGGACATATTTGCCCTGGTGAGCCGGGAAGCAGCGGCAAAATATGAAGAGGCAGAGAGTATAGGAAAAAGCGAAATGGCAGCAGCCATAGTGTTGCTCGGTAAAAAAAGAGGAAGACAAATTTACGAAAGGAAAGACTTGGAATAGGTGGTTCCTAGGCTTTGCAATCTTCTCAGCTATAACGCCGGAAAGAAAGCCAGAATTAGGTATCCTGCATATCACTTATTCAATACGGACAGCGAAGGCAAAAGGCGGAATGGGGTGGTTGTATTACGATGAATATTTTCGGCAGCGCATGGCAACATTTGGGGATGTAAGGTGGGACACTAAGCAAATAGATTTATGGATGGATTATGTAATGGATCAGTTCACATCCGACGGAGGGTGGAGGAAAATAAGGGCCATACCTACGAGATGCTGTTGGGCATATAACAGGGCATCCTGCTCATGGCCCCAGTGTTGTTTTCGGCATGCCTGTGCAAAATGTGGGGGTGGGCACCCGGCTGTCAAATGCAGGACTACGGGCATACAGGGTACCCAAGGGTATGGGGAACAGGGGTCGAACCAGCAGTTCTTTTGGGATAACCAGGTTTTCAGAGGGCAGTCATGGAGCAATGGAGGGAGGTGCAGAGGTAACGGGGGTAGAGGAGGGCAAAAGCACTGAGGCAACGGGAATGGGGCGGGCAGGACGGGGGGTACAGGGTGGGAAAACAGGGCCCGATTTAGGATGGCCAGAACCTCCGTGAACATAGCGGCCTGGTGAGATACCCAGATACGAGGACTCGGGATATGATTTTGCAGGGGTTTGCCACAGGTTTTTCATTACAGTCTACAGGTCCCAGACAGGCGAGAGAGGCGAGGAATTTAGGATCGGTAAAAGGAAAGGAGGACATGTTAAGGAATAAGATTGAGAAGGAGAGGGCAGCCGGTAGGGTAGAGGGTCCGTTTGATGACCCCCCCATTAGAAAACAAGCGGATATCACCTTTGGGTTTGGTCCCTAAAAAACAGGAAGGTGAATATCGGGTAATACAACATTTGTCTTACCCAGAAGGTGACTTAGTGAATGACTATATTGGGGCGGAACATAGCAGGGTGACCTATGCAACGCTCGAGGATGCAATCCGGATAATCTGGGCCACAGAGGATGCATGGATGGCAAAAACAGACATAGAGTCCACTTTCAGGCTGCTTCCAGTAAGGAGGGAGGACTGGGACCTTTTGGGTTTTAAAAATGAAGGGAGATATTACTTTGACAAAGCTATGCCTATGGGGTGCTCCACAGCATGTGCGACATTTGAAGCTTTCAGCACATGCCTACAGTGGATATTTCAAGAGGAAACAGGTACAGGTCAGTTATCCACTACCTGGATGATTTTCTCCTCATAGGGTAAGGGTGAGGAGGAACACGGAGAATGCTGGTTAGGTTTCAACAAGTGTGCGGGAGTTGCGGGTTCCACGGCACAAGGTAAGACAGAAGGGCCCAGCAGGGTGATAGAATTCCTAGGGATGAGATTGACACGGTGAGCGAGGTTTTAGGTTGCCAGACAAGAAAGTAAGGAGATTGAAGGAACTAATTAGTATACATGCCAGCAAGAAGAGGGTCCAGTTGAAAATAGTTCAACAAGTGTTGGGGCATTTGAATTTTGCATGCAGGGCAGTGGGACCAGGAGGCGTTTACAAGAAGGTTGGCCAGGGCGACAGCTGGGGTCACAAAGCCACACCACTGGATTAATTTGACGTGCAGTGTCAGGGAAGATTTTAGCATATGGGAAGAATTTTTGATGGATTATGATGGGACTTCATTCTGGCAGGATGAGTGGTTGTATAACACAGACATGGAATTATACACAGATGCAGCAGAAGGCCTGGGTATGGGAGGTTATCTGAGGGGCAGGTGGTTCGCGGAACCATGGCCTGTGGACTGGGTGAGAGAAGGAAAAGTGAAGGATATAACACTCCTGGAGATCATGCCCATATGGGCATGTACTTTGGTGTGGGAGGAGGAGTTACGAGATCAGAAGGTGACATTCTGGTGTGACAACAGAGCTGTGGTGGATGTACTTAACCATAGAGGAGCCAGATCCGATGCAGTCATGCAGGTAGTGCGACGACTGGTTTTAAGGGCTCTGCAGCTGAACATGTCTTTTAGAGCAAAACATATCGAAGGGGTATGCAATACCCTGGCTGACAGCCTTTCCCGTCTGCAGCTGGACTGTTTCTGGAAGCTGGCGCCAGCAGCGGAGGAACAAAAAACGCCCATACCAGCAGACATCTGGGGACGTTGGCAGGATGGAGCGAACTGTTGTTTCATAGCTCATGGGCACCTCGGACTCTGAGGGCATACGATGGGGCCTGGCGTGTTTTCAAACATTCAGGGCAGAGCACCAGATGGAGTAGTGGGCCATTATCAAGGAACAGGTGGGAAGGTTCCTAGTGGAGCAATGGCAAAAAGGGATGGCTCACACCATGATGGGGGTTTATCTGGCAGGGATCAGTGTGATCTGCAGCCTGAAGGGATGGGGGGACCCGACAAGGACGATGTTCATCAGAAGGATGATGCAGGGATGGGGTAGGTTAAGAGGGGGGCCAAGGACATCTGGAGGCCAATAGGGGAGCAGTGGTTAATGAGGATAGGGGAGGCGCTCCCAGCTATATGTATTTCGAAAGGCGAGGCCCAGCTATTTCATGCAATTTATGTGACAATGTTTGCAGGGGCCCTCAGGGTGAGTGAGATAGTAGGCCATGGAAAAAATGACATGGAAGGTGGTATGGAGTGGGAGGATGTGAGTTGGGGGACAAAGGAAATACGAATCAGATTAAGACGATCTAAGACTGACCAGAAGGGGCAAGGTTCCATAATAACACTAAGGGGTCAAACAGAGATCGCGATATGCCCAGTAAAAACCCTATGGGTTTTCGCCACAGGGCAGGTAATCAGGACTGGGAAGTTCTTTACACACGGGGATGGAAGAAGGGTAACTAGTTACCAGGTCACAGCAGTGTTAAAAAGGCGATGGCATTTCTGGGGAGAACCAACAAATTACTCATCCCATTCCTGCGGTTGGGGCAGCTTCTGATGGTGGCCCGAAAGGGGAGTCGGTGGAAGACATTTTGGTGAAAGTGCTGGCGGTCGGCCAACTACAAATACATTAGGCGCTGACATAAAAAAATATATATATATAAAAGGAAAGGGGGGAGGAAGGAGGTAATATTGTACTGAGGTTTATGAACATGGGAAGTAAAGACAGGGAGGTCATGGGAGAATGCATGTTAATTAAATAACTTGTTGTTGCATCCATAGATAGAGGGAGGATCACAGAAGTCTGGATTTGAGGCCACTGCTATATTCACTGGGCTGGTAAGAGAGCGGAAATGAAAGCTGGGGGAAAACAGCTATACCAAGAAGCCAGGCAGTGTAGGCTGGTATGGCACGGCGTGTGGGGAATGAAATGGGCACAGCTGCTCCCTGCTTTGAAAGAGCTCAAGAGACATCGACCCAGTCCAGACCTAATCATTATACACCATGGGGGGAATGATTTGGCAAGCAGACCATGGGCGCACACATACTGGCAGATCAAGGGGGACTTAGAGATGTTAAGGCAATGGTGGCAGCAGGTGTCCCTTGCATGGTCAGATATAATACCCAGGAGGGTGTGGAGACAGGAGCACAGCCACAGGGTGGTGGAGAGAGCCAGGAGGAAGATGAATAGGAGAGTGGGGACACTGATAAGGCGGATGGGAGGGCAGGAGATACTGCGAGGGGTTGAAGAATGGGTGGACGAATTTTACAGACCAGATGGTGTACACCTGTCAGACATAGCGGTAGATATGTTTAACGCAGAAATGATGGATTTTATAGAGGAATGGAGGAGACAGGAAAACAGATTAAAAAAAAAAGGAGAAAGGGGGGGCTGGATAGAGGTAGCAAGAGGCAAGGAAGCGAGGGCACCCTGATTTGGGGAAGCCAGTCATCCAGCACGAAGTCGGAGACTGGCTAGTGGGGAAAGGGGGAGGGCGAAAGGGAAGATAAAAGGAGTAACACGAGAGGAAGAAGAAGAGAGAGGAGAAATGTCTCGGTTCTCACGTTACCTAGCAAGAAAAGGAGAAGAAGAAGGCACCCAGGTTTTCACCTGGTGGGGATGGAGAATCAGAAAGTGATATATGTATGGAATAATGGAAAGTATTGGATATATGAAAATAAGAAATGGCGAAGAATTATGATTGATGGATTTTAATAAATTAATTGCCAATCTGAGCACAACAACAAGTAATGGCTCCATGTTTTTTGTGAGGAATGAGGGGGGAATCCGGGACAATGGAGTTTGCCCTTTAAGGGGCAGACCATGTTGTCCAGGTGCACCTTCCTCCTATTAGATAGTTGTGCTCAGAAGGGAGGGATAGGGAAGGGAGGAGCCTGGAGCCAGAACAATGGCCCAGGTAACAGGAAGGGGAGGAGAGGGGTACATAAAGGACAGCACAAGGGGCCTCAGCCACTTTTGCTGGAGTTTTGATCCTCCCAACCCACCCTAGAAGAATAGGAAAACAAGGGGTATAGCTGATGGGGGCGGTAGGAGGGTCTGTCATGGTGGAGGGCAGACATGTCTACCAGAGTGTTGGACTGCCAATGGTGAATGGCAGAGGACGATAATATGGTATGGACTGCCAAAGATGGATGGCAGGATATAAAGAAGTCATGGACTGCCAAAGGTGGATGGCAGGGGATAAGAGGATGATGGACTGCCAAGGTGGATGGCAGGTGGTAAAATGGTTATGGACTGCCAAAGGTGGATGGCAGGGGAAAAATGGGTAAGGACTGCCAAAGGTGAATGGCAGGTGAAGAGATGGGTGAGGACTATGGAAAGGGGGGGACACCAAAAGGGGGGAAGATAAAAGGAGTAACACAAGAGAAAGAAGAAGAGGAAGGAGAAAGCAGTCTCGGTTCTCACCGTTACCTAGCAAGAAAAGGAGAAGAAGAAGGCACCCAGGTTTTCGCCTGGGGGGATGGAGAATCAGAAAGTGATATATGTATGGAATAATGGAAAGTACTGGATATATGAAAATAAGAGATGGCAAAGAATTATGATTGATGGATTTTAATAAATTAATTGCCAATCTGAGCACAACAACAAGTAATGGCTCCATGTTTTTTGTGAGGGATGAGGGGGGAATCCGGGACAATAGATGTAGTTGGCTGATCCTTGTGTTCCTCCATGAGCTGCTCCACAAGTACTTTTGCAAACATTTTGCCATTTAATGTTCAGAACAAATGGAGTTTGTACCGGCAATCTAGCTGTGTGGCTGCTACAACTTCCTTGCAGGACTCATTATGTTCAAGCTGTGAGTCCCTAGCTGACAGGAGAGCTTTCCTCATGCCAATCAAGCCAGGTATTTTTATATTTTCAAATGCATGGTACAACACTGTGGCCATTAGAATTATATCAGACACACAGGCATCTTCTGAGCTGAGTCTATGTGTCTCATTTTCAAAGGGTCTATGCATAGCACTTACATTTTCAACCAAAGCCCATTGAGATGAAGTAAATGTCCGATTATTGGTCTGTGATGTATACACAGCACTCTGTGCTGTTCAATGAAGCATGCAAGCATGTAAAAAGAGCTGTTCTACTGTGTGAAAACATCTTGGGTTAAACTGTGCACTAGGACTCGAAGGATAGTTTGCAGGCAAGTCAGTTTCTTTGTAACACTTGATGACATTTTTTAAAATAACCCACTATAGCATGTCCTGTTGCCAGAAGATTTTCAACAGCCTTTTGTGTCATAATTGCCTCATTAACAGCTAATTGTAATGTGTGAGCAAGACAACCATCTCCTGGAATGGCACTTAGCTTGATAACTTTCACAATATTGGCCCCATTGTCCCTCATAACAAGGTGTCTCTGAGTGCTCCTTATGCTCCAATTATCTAGCATATGGAGAAATTTCCTGGACAAGTTTTCTCCTGTATGGCACTCTTTTATGTGCCTTAAAAATGACACTGCCAACCTTTTTTGCATCATATTATTTCAAGGTAAAAAAAACACACATGTTATGACTGCTTACCTTCTCTAAAATTCATTAATGTTGCTGCTTGTTCAATCTGCCTCCTTGTGTTTTAGAACTGAATTGCATGGGAATATATAGTTATACACAGCTTTATTTTGCTCCAAATTGTTTACCTATACTTACTACATACTTCCTGAACATTATTAACACCCTCAAACAGTACAGCCACTTGTGATACCATAGTCTCATCTACTCCCCACTGAACAATGGGTAGCTAGATAGTGTTGGGGATGTTTCTGAGTCCAGGAAAGATGCAGTTTTAGTTAATCAAGAAATGTAAACAAACATGGTTTGGTGTGGTAACATCAGTATGGTTGACACTCAGTTTTTCACTTTTTAAAGGGCAAAAAGAAGTCTGAATCAAATAACCAGCAACATCAGCAATCTCCATAGAATGAGAACAATCATAAAATGTGTTTTTTAAACTATGGACAGTTTGAGGCCAAATGGGGTTGACAGTGTCCCTTTAACTCAAGTAATGCCCCCTTTTTGGGGGGGATTACAAATAGTAACACTCTTATTGAAATATTTTAAAAATTAATTACTGGATAAGACTCTCAAGGATGAATTACTCTAGAATTGCATATCGATGTTTACAAGAAAAAATAGCTGGGTAAACATTGGGATAATATACAAACACTGGATTACATCAATTTTGGATTGCTGGAGAAAATATAATTTAAAAACCTTGAAAACGTATGTTCACAGACAGATTACCCTTAGTTTGAAGTACAAACATTTATAACTAAAAGAGTAGCAATTTCCTGCCAATTGAAAGATCTTGAAACAATAAAAGTGCAGCATTTGCAAAATGAGTTGTGACTAATAATTGTTATGTTGGGCTTACGAATTATTTGGATATCTTAATTAACCCTCAGTTAAGAAATATATTTATTTAATCTAAGTTTGAGAGATTTGACAGCAATGTCCTAAAAGTCCACCATGATAAGAACAAACAAGAGTCTTTTCTTGGTACATGTTCTGAGGGAGGAGCAGAGGACCTAATACACATAATGTGGGTATGTACTTGGTACGCCAAAAAATAATATTTTGGTTAGGTCCTTTTTTAAAACCCTTTATATGCCATGGAGAAGAGTCTTCTTACTTCACAACTCCTACATACTAATGATTCATAGACCAAAGACAGAGTAGCAAAATATATTTCCTGGCCATTAATAAAAGGATAACTAAATCCCAGTAGAATGTTGAGTACATAAAATATTTAAAGTTTAAGAGGTCGGGATAATCCTCACTTGGAAAATCCAAGCAAATCCATAATGTTGTATTGTTTATTGCTTAGGAAATCTGGTTGTGATAATTCTTAGATAGTATTGTAATTCATTATCTTAACTGTACTTCTCCTTAGGAATTTGTTGAAATATCCCTGATGAGCTGACTTTTTAAATTGTATTGTAATGATTATGAAATGTTAGATGCCTACAGGGATATTAGTATTTTTTTGTACCTTGATATTTATGTCTGTTTTTAAAATTGTTAATGACTACATAGTTAAAAAATAAAATTTAAATTAAATTGATAGAAAGAATAATAGATTTCCATAACTAAGCCCTGAAAGCAATTAATTTTTGACAGATCGTGTAGCATTTTGAAGTTGCCAACTTTAACACTTCACATACTGTAAACAAGAGCCACAGGGTGTGATTTTCGAACAGGATGTTCAAATGTTGTTTGTAGACATTTGGACACACATATAGTGACTCCCACAGTTTACAACAATTTCTGCTGCAACTGCGGGAATCACATCCATTTTTGGATGCAACTGCAGAATTCCATCCTGGGAGTTAGTCTAACTTTTTGTGGTCTAACTCCTGGGATATTTCAGCAGCTATATCCAAAAAACTGACACAACTCTTCATAAATCTGCCTCTCACAGCATTTACAGGTACTTCAGGTAGTTAAACTTTTTATTCTTTTTTGCAATAATAACTCTTTGTGCTTTCAGTGAAAGGACTACTAGTCAGCCCTATCCCCAGTCCCCTTAGCTGACCACCACCTCCACTGGGACCTAACTCAATTTATTTGTCTCCCCTGAATATCCCCTCATGGTGGGACAGGAGGGCTGTCCTCCCCCGATACTCACATCCAGATGGGACCAAGGCTTAGTCCTGGGTGATGGTGCAGAGCCGGGCAGAGTGTTTAAGGCTTTACTAGGTTCCCATTTTCTTTTCCACTTTTCACCCTGCCCCTGCCATAGGATGTGAAGCATGTTTGTGGAGGTGCTCACGTAGAATGCTCTACAGCTCCTTCCCTTTGTGCTGCTCACACTGCACTACGACAGGGCCTCCAGACTGTGGTAGTCATAGGCTGGGCTGACATGCCTCCCCTGCCTGGAAGAGGAGAACAGTCCACTGGACATGCAGTCCTTTCCTTCTCCAGTTGGGACCAGTCACCCTGAGCTGTTTCTCGAACTCGGGTCATCTGTGTGGGAAAAAGTAAAGCACGCATGGAGCATCTCATCCATCTTCAACACCAGGCCAGTTAAACAACTTCTTTTTTTTTAACATATTTTATCATCCACTCTGGGATAGGCAGACACCTCCTTTCACCAACTGCTAGGAGCCCTTATTCCATCCTACTGAGATCCAGCCACCTATCCATTTGGGACTATCATACCACCTATAACACAAGGCCATGTTGCATTCCTGGCCCCTCCCAGGCCTGGGTACGCCTTCAACTCCTTCAGCATTTTTCCCTGTAAGCATCTGTCCTCCCACGGTGGAAGTCAAGACTGGCAGTTTTCCCAAAGGAATGTGGCTCAGATCCAGTGGCAGATGTGGTCAGCAGGCAGAGGCTTCATCCTTCCAGTCCTGCACCTTGATTTTTGTCTGTTTTCTGTCCCACCCACCCTCTAGGAGCACACATTGTGATTGGCTTCCAGCAAGCCCAATGCAGGCATCCCACAAGCTCAATCCAAGGCTTCCCTCGCCGTAAGTTATGAAACCCCTGCAACACCACCTGAGGTCACCCAGGTTGCAGTAATGCAGTGGGATGCAACAACCTCCCTACCCAGAGGAGGAGGAGGAGATCATCCTGTGAGACACTCATGCTGCCATGGCCCAGGCTTGTTCCTGAACCCAGGTCACTGGTGTTATGACTGGTAGCTGTACCACTGCACTGGAGGGCCATCCACTAAAGCTTCTTTATTCTTAAACCACTGGTAATATCTTACAATTGGATAGTCAGAAAAAAGAAAAGGAGTAGGAATCTACTGTGTGCACCTACAGTACACAATTGAATTGAATCGAGAACTCCCAACCTGATTATCTGATGCCTAGCTCTGAGAAAGGAATGTTCATACCCTCCTAAACATGTCTTCTGTGCACAGGCTATCACCCAGTCGTGGGAGCATGCAATAGTTTTGTTACTTCTTTCTTTTTATGGCTGTGCAGCTGCTGGACGTCACCAGCTATTTAAGAATAATGAAGTTTTACTACCTCAGGATAATTACTGTGACTATTTTCCACAGTATGTTAAAAGGGTGTTGACAGCTCAATGAAACACCCACAGATAATAAGATTTAGGTACAATTCAACTTGTATTCCCAGTATCATCTATAGATTTCTCCTCCCCATTATTTATTACTGAGGACATTTGCATGAATTCATGATCTTTATAAATTTCTTGAGCAAACATTTTGGTAAACTACTTTGATATATCCACTGAGTGACTACAGCAGCATAGAATTCTAGTCTCTGTAAAGGAGGTAAACTTTTTAATCTGCTGTACAATAGCAAATGATGGGTTCTTATGGGGGTCCTCATACCAAACCTGCAAATACTATTCAAAATCAAGTGATACTTTGAAAGGAATGTACTCCCTTGGTTTACAAACAGAACTGCTCCATAGTGTAAGATTGGAACTAATATTTGTTTTGCTATTTCTGTTCTAGCTTTGTCAGTGAAAGTATTAATATTTCTGTATAAGAAACCTAAATTCTGATTTATTTTCATACCAATCATATCCAGATGTCCTATTAAATTCAGAGTAGGGTAAAAAAAAACAACAAAATATATAAATAAAGTTACCCCAGAAATATCACTCTCATTACTACCCAAGATGCATAGGTCTTCTTCCTCTCTGGCTAACCTCTGTGCAGTCCCAAACAGCATTACCTTTGTTTTGTTTTTTTAAATACACACTTTTCCAGTAACTTTCCTAAAACTGGCAACATGGAAATCAGCCTGTAATTTGCTACATCTGTTTCATCTCCAGATTTGTAATTTAGTACCACTGTAGATTCTTTCCAAATTTCTGTTCTTAAAGTTAAATTAAGCAAGTATGTCACAGGTTTTAAGATCTCTATCTGTTATTTTCAACAATTTGGGGTGAAGTAAGTCTGGTCCACTATCGTTCATTTCATGCAGCTTTTGCAGTAGATTCAGTACTTCCTCCTCTGGAGCAGAGATAAATTCAAACCTCTCTCCATTCCCTTTTAAACTTAACTTTTTCCATCATGACACACCTCTCCGTTGAGTGGACTGACGTGGTATTATCATTCATAGTTTGATTAATTAAGAACTTATTAACAAAATTAATGATTTCTTGTTCCCTTGCTTAAATTGCATCCCCAATATGTAGACATTCGAAACTGGACCTATCCCAAGGACTAGAAATGTTCCAAAATGAAGATCAATATAGTCTTTGGCTCCCCTAAATTGTTTAACTGTTTCTGCTGATAGTAGTTTGACTTAGCATGTTGTACTGTACCTCTTTTTTGACCATAGAAACATAGAAACATAGAATTTGATGGCAGATAAGGACCACTTGGCCCACCCAGTCTGCCCATTTCCCTATCTACTGGATAAGCTGCAGATCCTAGTTAACCAGCAGCCTACTTCTTCCGACCATATTTCGATTATGCCTGTAATCTAAAAGATATTTTGTATCTTTAGTTTTCAGATATTGTTCACATTACAATTTGTTTGTTTCTCTAGCTTATTCCCTATATGAAGGCATACTCACATATTGTGATATCACAAGCAGTTTCTATAGGAGTAACCATGATGTCACAATCAGTGCATTATGAACTCAGGTAAGGATTAAGCAACAGGAATGGTTGAACTCTTCTGGAGCAAAGATCCTGTTTCCATGAAAATTACTTCAGTAATAAACAATGGGATGGAGCAATACAGAGCATATGAAAAAATATTGCCTGAATTGTGTTAAAATAGCATGTTTTGTTAAACTACTCCTGAAGGTGGAAATAAAAGGAAACGCTACATTTCAGGATAAGGGAAGGTGTAAATCCTGGGTGGCTTAACCCAATAACTCCAGCAAACCAAATATACTACATTCTGTTCGGCACAAAGGAGGATTTCCTGTCACCAAATGACAGCCAGTGCAATTTTTATTTGATAATGTTAATGCCCCAAAGGGGTCATCATAATGAAGGCAATGTTTAAGCAGTGTCAACTGGCAATTTACAGCATACAGTCAGCATTTGAAATTATAATGATAGAAAGCAAGGGTCTCATGTCAATGTAGCAAAAATATTGCAAATCATAAGCAAGGTGCAATGCAGCATGGACCTAATCTACCAGTTGCCATAAACATATATGCTCCAACTCAAGTTGGAGCAGAAGTGCTAGAGCGATTGGTAGATTTGGTTCATCCTGCACTGCACCAAGCCTGTGACTTGCAAACTATTATTGCTACATTGGCATGAGACTTTTGCTTTCTGTCATTATAATTTCAAATGCTGACTGTATGTTGTAAGTTGTCAACTGACTGCTTGAACACTGCCTTCTTTATGGTGACCGCTTTTTTAGGGCTGCAGTGGGCATAGCCCTACAAACCTCTATATCAAAAAAGCTGTCAGAGCATTCATTATGACTGAACAACTTGATGGAGTTACAACACAGTCGCCTCTGCATCCATAAAACACTCCTCTTGGTTGCACTGCACTATTTTTTACTCTGTCAGCAGTCACTGCAGAAGACATCACACTTTGCCATGTCCAAGAGAGCTGCCAATTTGTGTTGTGCATGCACAACTACTAGCACATGCACTGCACAGTGTGGTGGCCTCTTAGTCATGGCAGACTGTGTTGTGTTCTGCCATGATCACCAATTTCTTTTTTTTTAATTATACATATCCTCCCTACCCCACTCTCCCTTTCAGCACCACCTCCCAGAAACATAAAAATGACACTGGGGGTACCCAATCCCCCATTGTTGTGCTTGGCAATTCTCAGTGTTATTGCACTAACATTAGCAAATAAAAATTATGCTAATGAAATATACTTGGTGTCAGCAAATCATCCTTTGTGGTGTATAAAGTGTTTTCCATTTGTTTTACTACTGAAGGTGTCAGCTTCTCTTTAAATTCCGAACATAAACACTGTGATTAGTGCTACTCCACCTACCTGGTTACTCTTAGAAAGCCTTCTCTGTATTTAATTCTGCATGGTGCTTAGATCAGGGACTGTGAACCCCTCAGTAGGGGTTATGGAAGTGAGGCCTGTTATATTTTGTTTTGCAATAAATGTTATTAATCAGCTGTAAAATCTGTTCACTAATGCTGCTATAACGGTTGCAGCTGAAGGCACTTTGGGAAATACGCTCTTTTCATGCACCTCATTTTTTGCAGGTTATACCTATATGTGCATGATATGGATTTTTTGCATTACTGTACCTATAATACTGTGTCATGACTCCCTCTATCCTTCCCACAGATCTCCCATGAAAGTAAGTCTCAGCTTATAGGGCCTTTTGTGGTCACAAACTGGTTCATCAGATAAATCTCATGAAACATTTTTGGGTTAAATATCTTAAAGACAATAATGTTACTTACAGTTATTTCTTTAAATCAGTCTTACTGTCCCATTTCTTCTTTGTGGAGACTGTTGTGCTTACTTGTGTTTCCATTGTATCTCCTATTTTACTGCAAATTATTTCTTTAAATATATTTACAACTTCTCTGTTCTTATTCCATAAATAATGGGATTGGCAACAGGAGGTAAAATAAAACTTTGTATGGATAAGACTTGCTGGAGAAATGATGGGATACTGGGTCATGTTTAGCCAAGGCTGAAGCACTATAAAGAAAGCACTGATCACAAAGACTAGAATTATTAACAAATGAGTACTACATGTCTGCAGAGCCTTTCCTCATGTTTCTTTAGACTTTTCCATACATATTTTAAATATTTGTACATAAGAGCAGACAATGATAACAAAGGGAATTCCTATATTAAATATAAGAGCAAATATAGCCAAGTAATTTTCAGCAGATGAATCTGTACATGAAAGCTTAACAATGGAGATATTATCACAGTATATTTTTTGGCAGAGTGAAGCCACACAGTGGAAGTCTTTGAGTTAAGAGAATAAGTATGAGTACAGTACAATATGGATTCATCCATGCAACCAACAGAAGTTTAAAAATTTTTGCAGCTGTCATAATATTTGCATACTGTAAAGGTTAACACATAGCCGTAAATCTGTCATAAGCCATTATTGTCAATATTGTTATTTCTGAAAGACCAAAAGTATACAGGCAATATACCCGAATGTAACAGCCAGAAAGAGATATAGTGTTAGATTCCAACAAAATATCGGTCATTAACTTTGGCAAAAATGTTGTACTGTCATATATTCCATTTACTGCCAAGTTGCACATAAAGATATACATGGGCTCATGTAGATGCTATCGTAAAATGATAATGCTTATAAGAAACAGATTAGCAAGAACTGTAATTAAATAAAGCAACAGTGAAAATACAAAATACATATATCGAATGCTACCCAGTCCTGTAAATACAAAATAAGTGATAGTATTAGTAGCATTTTCCATTCTTCAGACCTGTAAAAGAAAAGAAACTTAAATTAGATATATAACCTAATGCCTTTTAATGCTTGAAATATAACAAATCTTAGTCTTGTGAATTAACAAAATTAGTTAAGCAAGAAAAACAATTCTTGGACATCATAAACATAGCATTGTTACTACATGTCAGCCCACAATAAACATTGTGTATTCATTTGCCATATGAATTTAAAATGACACTTACAAGAACAATGGTAATAGATTTGGCCATTAAAAACAGACATATTGCATTAAAAGTGGTAATGATAATGAATCGGACCTGCCTCTAAACATTTTACTTTGTTTAACGTTAACAGTTGCAATGATAATAAACTGAAATCACTACTAAAACTGTCATTTCAAGTCTTAATAATAACATTGCATATATATATATAGATACATAGACAGTGTCGGCAGATAAGGGCCTATGGCCCACCCAGTCTGCCCATTTAAGTTTGTAAGTTCAGTTTATGTTTTCCAGGAAGTCTGTTGCCCCTTACCCCTGACCTCCAGAATTCCTTTATGTCTATCCCATGCATTCTTAAAACCCGTGATTGTTTCAGCCCCCACCACTTCCTCTGGCAGGGTGTTCCACTTGTCCACCACCCGTTCTGTGAAGAAATTCTTCCTCACGTTTCCTCTGAATCGTCCTCCCTCCAACTTCATCCCATGCCCTCTAGTCCTGGAACATCTTTTTAAGCTTAAAATAGTGCATTCCTGCCTGTTCCTCCCTGTAAGATACTTGTATGTCTCTATCATATCCCTCTCTCCTCCTCTCCTCCAGGGAGTACATGTTCAGTGCCTTCAACCTGTCCTCATAGGACTTGTGATGCAATCCATGCACCATCTTTGTTGCCCTCCTCTGAACCTTCTCTACCCTGTCTATGTCCTTACGTAGGTAAGGTCTCCAGAACTGCACAGTGTACTCAGGTGCGCCTCACTAGTGTCTTGTATAGTGGAATTATGACCTCCCTTTTCCTGCTGGTGATGCCCCTGCCTATGCATCCCAGCATCCTATTCTTTACCTGCCTGCCTTGTCACACTGTTTCCTGCCTTGAGGTCATCAGAGATGATAACTCCAAGATCCCTTTCCTGCATGGTGCATGCTATATCCTCACCCCCAACTGATATATTGTGCCAGGGTTTTGTGCCCCATATGCATTATCTTGCACTTCCTTGCATTGAATTTCAACTGCCAAACCTATATATATATATATATATATATATTAGAGCAAAAAAACTCCATTTAATGCATCAGTTAGGGTTGTTCCATAGCGACAAAAGCGAGGAAATTTGATGTTAGGGTTGAAACCCCATTTGCACCCCTCCAGCCCACCCCCCCAACTGGAATTGGGGTGTGCATTGGGGTCATCAGCCCTAACTGTCACCCCATCACATTTGAAAAGAAGCTGAGGAATAGGAGAATGGGGTGACAATTAGGACCGATTACCCCAATGCGCACCTCGATTACAGTTAAGGAGGTGGGCTGTAGGGGTGCAAAGGGGGTTTCAACCCTAATATCGAATTTCCTCGCTTTTGTCACTGTGGAACAACCCTGACTGAGGCATTAAACAGAGTTTTTTGCCTCTAGTTTTCCTGCTTTTTGAGAATGATAATGAGAAATAGTGACTGTAATGCGGCGGTGGGAACGTAGGGCCTGCCACATGATGTCTTGTCACATAGTAACATTTTGCCCACAAACGCAAATTGTAATGTGCATGGCAATGCAAAGCGATACAGAAAGAGAAACAGTACTGTAGACAGAAATGTTAAAAACAATGGAAACGCAACCGCAAATGAAAATGCAAAGGGTAATGCACATGGTGACGTAAACGTGAACGGTAAGCGAAACGGGTACGGAACCGCAAGCAGAAACGGTAATGGTAAGAGTAATGTAAGCGCACAGGCTGGTTTTCCCCAAAAGCTGTATAGAGAAAGACAGCGAGTAGAAAGAATGTATGCAAAATAATGACTCTCGGAAGACAAAAATCAGGAGTTGGAATAATAAATTGCTTATATCTCAGTAACTGTACGACATAGAAAAAAAATGTAAAAGTCATATGTATTATCACTTTCCTGGCTAGTTTTGTACTTAGCCCCCCTGAGGGGGCTAAGAAGGTTTTGACAAAAACTCCGTATCTCGCACCGTTTTCGAGATACGGGCCCTCAAAGACACGGCGAATGCCGTAATGTTATCCTATGGGGAAAAAAACAGAAATTCAGAGTATCATAACTTTGCCTCCCTGTAATATTTTTTCACCAAACCACTGAAATGCACATCTGTGGGATGTTGGCTGTACCCCCTGCAAATTTCAGCCCAAAAGACCAAACCGTTATTTTGCAGCAGGGCGCCAAACGATTGCTGCAATGCGTCGGCTGCGGTAATGTTATCCTAAGGGGAAAAGCATCAACTTTGGAGTGCCGTAACTTTGCTGCTATGTAATATTTTTTCAACACAACACTGAAAGGCACATCTGGGAGATGTCAGCTGCGTTCCCCCCAAATTTCAGCCCAAAACTCCAAACCGTTCTTTTGTAGCAGGGTGCCAAATAATTGCTGTCATTTCCCTACATCCTAGAAAAGTACTGTCGCAATTTGCAAAAGCTTTCGCAAAAATTTGTGACACTTTCGTGAGCACGAAAACATATTTCTGGGGAGTTTTACCCCAAAATAAAGACATGGCTATCATCCTCAGGCTCTGACTAGGTGAATACAAAAAGAATTAGGTTGCTAGAGGGTCTCAATTTTAAATGCCAAGCATTTTTCTGATCACTAACTGAAAACAAAATGGCGGATTTGAGAAAGTAAGAGGGCCATTTGCGAAAGTAAAAATGCATTTGCGACACTGTCAAACTTTTTGTTAACTTTTCCCATTGACTTATAATTGGAAATTGTTTTTTGAATAACTTTTGAACCGTTTAATATTTTTTCAAGAAATCTTTGAAAGGCACACCGGGGACCCCAGCCACATGTCCCTGAAGATTTTGGGCCAGTCGCGAAAACCGTGCGACCTGTAGGCATGACCGTAGAATTCCAGAAAAAGCGTAAACGCATGTGCAGATCATGCTTAATAACTCCTCAGCCGTGTATCCGACTGATACAACACTTGGCAGATCCCAAGGTGTATGGGTCTAGATCATGTACTCCAAATTTCAGGCAAATCTGTAAAACGGTTGCAAAGTTATTAAGGTGCAAAATTTGGGGTTTAACATGTAAATGGCTCCTCAACCCTAACTATGGTAGCACTACAGTGCTATCATAATATATATAGGTATATAACAAAGAACCTCTGTGTGCAAGCACTGTGGCAATGGTTACCCCGAAGGGCATTTGGCCGGGATGCCAAGTTTCAAAGATATACAAAATCACACATGCCCCCACAATGCAAAGCATCATGATCTGCATATACAAATCACCACAGAATATTATGCTGGTTCAACTTTAAGCAGAAATGCATGTTGCTGGGGGAGGGAGGGGTCCAGCATTCCCCCTTGAGAATGGGAACTACCGCAGTAACTCTGTTAAGTGACTTCTTAATATGCCAAGTGCCTTGTTAAAGTATAAGTTTCATTCAGATTGTGTATTTTGTCCTGGATTTATATTAACTGAAAAAAAAGTTGGAAACTTGATTGAGTTGTTGCAGTGATATTGTCAAGGGAATCTGAAATACCCTCTAATTAAAAAGAAGTTTATCTTCAGGACTGTGTAACGCTGTTATTAAGCGTTCTTCAGTGAGTCTCTGTATGAAGGATCCAATGCATATAAATGGCTTGGCAGCCCAGTCCTTAGCCAGATGTTTTGCAATCCTGAGCAAGCTCCCATTGTGGGCTGATGACCTCAGTTGAATTTAAAAAAAAGCCAGATCACATGAGTCACCCAAGAAGTCCCATCAGGAGCCACCTCATGTGGGTGACCCCCCCACCCCAGCTTAAAAAACCTGGCAGCAAAGCATGTTGTTGTCATTTGCTACTTAAACTGAAAAAGCAGAGCAAGTTGAGGAAGCCCACCAGACACTGTGCCACATGGGTGCCCCTACGTATGGGGGACTCGTTTAAAAAAAATACAGAAAAGGCACTGTGGTAATGATATCAAAATGCTGTAAACTGGGAAGCAGGAATGCCTCCTCCAGGTAATGTCAGAAAGCAGAGGTGAACCAGGACTCAGGAAAGAAAGAATTACATAGTCACATTTCTGGTATATGATATGTTGAATGTTCTTGGCAGTTTCTGGCAGAGTCTGCAGCAGGAAACACATATGGGGAGAAGATTCCCATTTGAGAAGGGAGGCAGAAAGGGTGTATTGAGGGGAAAAGGGCACAGAAGCCAACAATCAGCATATTGGCACACTGAATGTGTGTTCACTTAGCAGGAAAAGAATCAGAGTTCAAATCCTGGTAGGGACTTCTACACTGAGGGGTGTTGGTGGTAGCTAGGTAGGCCTTAGAGATGACCTGGCCCTGTGGAAGTTTGGTGACGTGAGGCCTGAAGCTAATTTGTGCTACATTACAGATTACCTGGTGGTGCAGTTGATGTGGAAGCCTGAACAGCAAACAAGGTGGTCATGGGGGCACGGTTGCATTCATTTTGTTACAGCTTGAGAGTCACCATAGTGGCAGCAAGGCCCAACATGACTGTAGACTTCAAACAGCAGTTGATGGCACTGATATGGGAGGGAGGTAGAGGATGGTGGGATGGAGTCTTCAGCAATCAATGTGGACCTGACCCAGTGGAACTGGCAGGACACCCATGGCTGGAGCTCCCCAATCTTGTCCAGGAACCAACATGTGCTGAACAGCCAGAGGGCAGCCGTGGAAAGTTGACAAAGGCCAAGAATGATCCACCAGTTCCTGCACCACCACATGATAAAGTGCCCAAGGTGCAATCACAACATAACAATACCAAAATACATATAAAAAGATACAAAAGGCTATATACAGTGTCTTCAATTTGTCATCATTTTTGTTTTTCAATATATTCAAAACATACCGATGATGAACATTCAGAAAAATATACTACTAAGATCAGCACAAACAAATAATTACACGTGTAGCACAACCCTGTTGGTCACAGGAGGGGAGACGGGGAGGAAACGGGGGAGGGGAGAGGGGAGGGGGGCTGAGAGGGAAAGAGCACAAAACACAATGCAGTAAATAATTCTTTTATAAAGCATAAGATTTACTTCATTATGATGACACACTGATCTGTGCATATAATGGTATCATAGTGTTCCCCTGATTTCCCCTGATACCCCCCCAATGAAGGCATGACCGCCGAAGCACTGGGGTCTTTTGTGTGGCCGTGTCTGCCATCAATAAATCTGCACTTGCTGTGATTATACGTTTGTTGGTATCGATTTTGTCTGGAGTGATGTTTTTTTTTTGATCTACTGTGTACTGTTTGGGGCTTGCTGCTCCCTGCCAGCACCCATCCCCAGTGTTAGCGAATCAAAGTTTTGGATTTGCTTAACATTTTGCTGCCATTTGCTGCTGCACACACAGAGTGCCATCTTGCTACTGAGCAAGCATTCAGGTGGGATTTAGATGTGGATTCTTCAAGTTATTGGACTTCTGGCTACACAGAGGTCACTGAGTTAACTCCTTTCCAGCAGACCTTGTTTGATGAGCTTGTGGCATGACGTGTAAACAGAAAATGCAGGGGCTAATTTGGAGCTGACATTTGAATAGGAACAAACTGAGAGCTTAAATGAAAAGAGAAATAAGTCCAAAGAGAAATTAAAATTAAATGAGGAACTACAGTCGGAGGTGAGTGACATCAGAAATTCTTGTGGAAAACTTGAGAAACTTTTAAAAATAGAACTTGACATTAAATATGACATAATAACCCTTGAGCATTATTTGGCAAAAAAAATCAAGCGCTGTGAAGCCTATACATAACTGCTGTACCTTCATGTGGCCTGGGTGAATTTGATTTTAAAGATCTTTGGATACCTGCCACCTTGTTATGTTCTAAAACATTTATTGAATTGTTGATCAGATTTGACATCAAGAAATATGAAGGTCTGAGGCCATTAATAGAGGAGGCCAAAAGGGAAGTGTTGAAATATAAAGACAACTGCTCATTTAAGGACATTCACTCATTTATGAAAATGAAATTAGAAAAATATGAGGCACAACTGGTTGTGAAGAAGCAGAAAAAGCTGCTGATGGATCAGGAAGTCTTTGAAAACAATAGAATCTTGTTCTGGAAAAAATACTAATGAAGCAGAAGTAGAAGTCAGGGGCACTCAAAAAGTGAGGTTTTCCAATGAGAAACAGGCTTATCCCCAAAGCCAAGTTGACAAGGGTCCTTTTTTAGGAAGAACACACCCGAGCATACATGAGGGAGAAGGAGGAGGAAGACAAGGGGAGGCAGACGGGGCAAGAACAGAGCTGGTGGAGAAGAGGCAAATGAGAGGGAACAGGAGGAAGGGGAGAGGCAGGAACTACAAATAATTAATTTGTCTAAGAAAGAACTTACAGCAACAGAAAGTAGTTTTCTGAAATGTGTCCTCTCCTTCGTATCCACCCCATCTACATAAATTTCAAGTACAGGTGAATATTTATAAACTTTTAAGAAAAATCCAACTCCATGCCTTCTTCAGTCAAAATCGAGGTGCTGGGTCTTTGTACAGAACAATGGGATTTTCTGAAGATTTAGTTAATTCACTTCAGGACATAGAACCTGTGCACCTTCCTGATGTACAGAGTATACAGCCAGCAGAACATCAGACTGAGGACATTAATTATTTAATTAATGCTATGGACACATATGAAACTGAGATCAATCGGGGAGGCACAGGTGAGAACATAGAAGACCTTACACTTATACAGAAAAGACTTATGCTGTTTCAACCATTTTCAGAATTTATGCCTGTTGTTTTTAACCCTGCTATGGCAACCTTTGAAAAAGTTGTTCTTAAACTGGTGAATGACATCTTAGAAAGTGCAGGGCAGCAAAGATGTAATAATCTTAGTATTGCTGAGAGATCTGCATTAAAGGCATTAATGGATTGTAATGATATTAATATAAAAGCTGCAGACAAGGGGGGGGGAATGTGGTAGTTATGGATAGGGAACATTATATCAGGATAGTGATGGGCCTATTAAATGTGAATAACAACTACACAAATCTCCCCTCAAATCCCAGTAAATTTAAAGTGGATTTACACTACCTACTGTATTACAACATAGCATAGTAAATGGTTACATTACTGTGCAGGAGTATAAGTATTTATGAAACGAACATTTATTTATTTATTATTTATTTATTCAAGAGTTTAACCAGGCAGGCATACTGAGCGGAGGACCACTCGTTTCCAGATTTGACCTGGGGGAAACATGGGGGACATAAGGGAAGGAACAGTAGTTACACAAACATTCTGTACAAATGAGGAGGCACTGTTATGGAGCCTATACAGTAGGTAGCTAGGGTAGACATGTAACTTATATCCAATACTAAGACCAACAGCAAGACATAACCTATGTAGAAGAGAGATGGGTGCAGCCATAGATTACTGAGCTAGGTTAGGAGAGAGCACCAAGTGTAGCTTTACCAGCCGGATAGTTATAATATGCTATTATATGCTAATTAGTAGGCCAACAGGAAATTAGGGCCTCCTAGTGAGCAGGGCGGGAGCAAGAGCAGACCATGTGGAAATGTTCTTGGAGGCGGGTGCTGAGGTATCTATGATTGGAGTAGTGGCGGATATCTGCTGGGAGGTCATTCCAGAGTTTTGGTATTCGGTAGCTTAATGCTGCCTGGCCCATAGAGGTGTGCATAAGAGGGATTTGGAATAGCCTAGCATCCGAGTGCCAAAGCGAGTACGCCGGGGGGAGCTGAGAAGTTAAGGATGAAGCCAGGTAAGGAGGGAGTGCATGGGACCAGTATTTAGCAGCAACTCTGGAGCAGTGGATTAGTCTGCGGTCCGCGAGTGAGGGGAGGGACAGGGAGCTGTATAGGTCGCAGTGGTGTGTCAGTTTTGGACATTCCAGTATGAAACGGCAGAAGGAGTGGAAAAGGGTGTCCAGGCTGGCCAGAGTTGACGGTGAGGTAGCGCATAGACCATATCACCATAGTCAAAGATCGGGAGTATCATTTTTTACATGAGTTCACGCCTGACCGCGGTGCACAGGCAGCCTTTGTTGCAGTAGAGGGCCCCTAGTTTAGGATGAAGTTTTTTGTGCAAGGATTCCACATGAGTAGAGAAATCTAGGTTTTGGTAGAGCCAAACACCTAGATATCGGAACGAGGTACAGGATTCTAAGGGGGAGAGGTCCAGGGTTTTGAAAGGGGGTCACTCAGCGAGCCGGGAGAGACGTGGCTTCGAGCCAAAAGTTAGCGAGACAGTCTTTTTTTGCGTTTAGGAACAGCTGGTTTGTAGAAAGCCAGTGTTGTACAGCATTGAAGTCCTGCTGAAGTTGGTCATGTACTGTTATCATGGAGGGGCCAGTGTTGTATAATACCGTATCGTCCAAGTACATTTGGATAGATGAGTGGGAGCAGGCTAGCGGGAGTTCATTTAGGAATACCGAGAATAGGATTGGGCCCAGGACTGACCCTTGAGGGACACCAGTGGTGATGGGGAGAGGGGCAGATAGGTAGGGGCCAATTTTCACCCCTTGTTGTCTGCCACTCAGGTATGTCCGAAACCAGTTTGTGGCATGGTTGGAGAGGTCTGAAGCATTTAGCTTATCTATAAGGAGAGTGTGTGAGACGGTATCAAAGGCTTTGGCCAGATCGATAAATATGGCCGACGTGATATGACCTTTATCCATACCTGAGAGGATATCATTTGTTACTCTTAGTAGGGAGGTTGTGGTGGAATGTGATTTTCGTAAACCTGATTGGAATGGGGTGAAGAAAGCAGAATCAGATAGGTGCTGGGAGAATTGAGCAAGGGCAAGTTGTTCATATATCTTAGCCAGAGTTGGGAGGAGGGAGATGGGTGGGTAATTCCCTGGCGAGGCAAGGTCCCCCCCTTTGGCAGAGGGATGACAGTAGCCAGCTTTCAGGCAGTGGGTATTGAAGGCGTCGAGAAGGAGAGGTTGAACAATTTGGCTAATGGAGCGGCTATTGCAGGAGCTAACAGCTGAAGTAGTCTGGAGTTCAAGCCAGAGGGGCAATTGCCCTTGTTAGGGTTTAGGTTGTCAGAGCTTGGTAGACTTCGGCCGGAGTGACAGGACGGAAGGAGAAGGAGAGGTGGGAGGAGGGAGGCTGTGGGTTGGGAGAGGGAGTTATCAGGGGGGGGGAGACTATTTATCAGGAAACTGCACTGTTGGTGAAGAATATGTTGAATGCTGTGGCTACTTCATGTGGGTCAGTGATGGCCAGGCCTCTGATTGTCAGAGCAGGGGTAGGTGGTTGAGCAGGCAGGGATAGTAGAGATTTGATGGTTTTCCAGAAATGGGAAGGGTGGTTATGATTTGCGCATAGTGCCGACGCAAAGTATTTCTGTTTGGCTAGGCAAATCGTCTTGGTGCAGGAGTTACAGAGGGCACGGTAAGTTTGTAGGTCTTGGTGGGAGCTAGTAGTTTTGTGCTTTTCCAGGCCAGGTCCCTGGCGTGACTTTGACAGATGATATCGGCGGATATCCAGGGCAGGTGGGAACCCCTAACTCTGATTTTTCTTAGTGGCGCGTGTTGATCCCATACACTCAGGAACATATTTTTGAAGCTGTTTAGCGCAACATCAATCGAGGGGGCCTGAGGGATGAAGGACTAGTCAGCCCTAGTCAGGTCCAACAGGAGTGGTGTGAGAGATAGTGACTTGAAGGATCTGGCTAGCAGGGTCCAGGAGGGAGGTTTGGGGGGCATATGCACTCTACGGACCACATAGACCATGTGGTGATCACTTAGGGAGTCAGGGGGTAGGCCTGCTCCTATCGATCTATGGGGATGAGTGGTCAGGACCCAGTCCGGGAGGGAGTGATTGAGGGATTTTAGGTTCATCCTGGTGGGTTGGGAAATTTGTTGTGCGAAGTTCAGGGCGTTTACCTTGGAGCGTAGCTTGGCACAATCTGTTGCAAGCCAGTTGTGATTGAAGTCCCCTAGGACATATAGCTCTCCTGTTGCGGCGGAGGATTTTAATTTGGCCAGGTGGTTTAGTATACTAGGTGTAGGGGTATTAGGGGCACAGTAGATTCCAGCTATGAATATCGGGGTGGAGTAAAGAAGTGAGATTTTAACAGTTAGGGACTCAATTAGAGGGGAGGGTGGAGGGATGTGAACAGGGGTGAACTGGTGTTTGGTAGAAATGAACATGGCTATGCCTCCTCCCTTTTTTTCCCCATGTGGTCTTGCCTAGTTAGGGAGTATCCAGGGATAGCAACAGTGGAGTCCAGGTGGTGGGGTTTGAGGCATGTTTCGGAGAGTATCAGGACATCAGGGCGCAGTGTTTGGACTGAAAATTGTAGCTCAGGGGTTTTGTTAAGTATACTGCAAATGTTTAGATGCAGAATTTCAGTCCCTTTGGAAGAGCCAGGAGGGCTGGTGGCATGGGAGGGGAAGGACCGGGATTAGGTTCTACATCCCCAGCTAGTAGCAGTAGGAGAGTAGAGAGATGGACAAGCATGTACCGGGTAGCCCAGGACCTGCGCTTGCAGTTGTGAGAGCTAGGAGTTGTGCTGCGAACATCAGCCTTGAGTCTGCTCAAAGCAGATAGTCCAAGGGTATGAGATGGGGGGAGAATGGACACTCCGATTTCCCAGTTATGGGGGGGGGCTGGAAGGGGCTAACATTGGGAGAGTGGGAGAGCTAGTTAGTTCAGTAATTTTGCCCTTATGGTGAAGATGGGGCAGTGGTTGTTTAAGAGGGTGAGAGGCAGGGGGGATGGAGGCTATTGGGAAAGCAAGAAAGCACAGAGAGAGAGAGTGAGGAGCAGCATTTTTCTTTTTTTCTGTGATGGCAGACAAGCAGGTTATAGCGGCCACTGGCGGCGAGTGAAGATAACCTGCTAATGGAAAAGTGGGCAGATTGTTTTTTGCACCCTCCCTAACACGTGACTAAGCCTATAAAACTAGGAGTCAACCAAGGGTGGTGGTGGGGGCGGTGGGGGCTGGCGCAGAAGCGCCAGGGCAAGACAACTAGCAGCCGACCGAAATCATGAGCTCTGTAGTCTAGCAGTGCTCAATCGATACCTTGATGCTTGTCTCTTTCGGCTTTGGTGTAGCGGGGTCGTCTGCTGTCCAGCGACCCTCACGTCCTAGGCTTCCCTTGCTGGGAGGGCAGGCATCTCGTAACCCTTGCGGCTACCAGCTGTGGATAGAGGAAGAGAAATGCAGGTTAAATAGGGTCTGATTGGGGAGGCGTGGTGAAAAGCAGGTGAGTAGAAGGAAGCACAGGCAGAATATGCTATTTCAACTGTTATACAGAAAATGGAGGCTGGCGACTAACGAGTAATAATGCAAGTCCTGCTAGGTAATTAAGAGGGAGCAGCTGAAGTCTAACACAGCAGGTAAAAACTGAATACCATCTAGCACTGCAGGTAAAAACTGATGCGGGAGGCTGTATTTTTTTTTTTAGCTGAGTTACTTCAGCGTTACTAAAATTAGCTTGGCAAAACAGTTTTGGTGCTCAAATTGTGGGGGAGAAAGCAAATAGCTTAGCAAACAGTTCTGGCACTCAAAATTGTGAGGGAGAGAGTTAACACAGAGTTTTTGGGCCATCTAAGGCCTCCGTGCTATCACTGTAAGCTGTGTCCTTTAAAATTTGGAAGGCGCCAAAATTCAAACAGGTCACCAGCGCCGGCAGGGCCAGGACCTTGCGCCGACCGAAATCAGCAGGCTCTGTAGTCTAGCAGTGCTTGGTCACGTACCTTGATACTTGTTCTTTCGGCTTTTGGGGGGGGGTCATCTGTGCTGTCCAGCGACCCTCACATCCCAGGCTTCCCTTGCTGGGAGGGCAGGCATCTCGTAGCCCTCACGGCTACCAGCTTGATGCTAGTTCTTTCGGCTTTTGGGGGGGTCATCCATGCTGTCCAGTGACCCTCACGTCCCAGGCTTCCCTTGCTGGGAAGGCAGGCATCTCGTAGCCCTCGCGGCTACCAGCTTGATGCTTGTTCTTTCGGCTTTTGGAGGGGGGGGTTGTCCGTGCTGTCCAGCGACCCTCATGTCCCAGGCTTCCCTTGCTGGGAGGGCAGGCATCTCGTAGCCCTCGCAGCTACATCCCATCATTCCCAAGTTCTATATTTTACTCAAGATACACAAGATGTGGTCACTCCACCAGTTAGGCACACTGTGTCGGGGATAGGGTCTCTTACGGAGAAGTTGGGTAAATTTGTTGATTTTGTCCTACAGAACAGTGTAGTTAAACTTAACTCATACACTAGACACATGTCCTTAATAAGATCAAGGCCATAGAGTGGGAACAATGATTTTGACTGGCTGGCCATTGATGCTGATTCCCTATATTCTAGGATTAGGCACACAGATAGAATAGCAGCTTGTAGATACTTCCTGGAGAAGGAAATGGACAAGGAAGAAATGCCTGTAGAGTTCATTTTAAAAGCATTAGAATTTATTTTGACATGCAACTATTTTGAATTTGCAGGAGATTTTCACTTGCAGAAGTGTGGCACCACAATGGGTGCCCCAATTGCATTGTAATATGCAAACCTCTTCCTAGGCAGGTGGGAAGAGACATATGTATTTAACAGTGAATTAAATCTTTTCCTGCCTAGGATCAGGTTATAGATGCACTTTATAGATGACATTTTGTGTCTGTGACAAGTGGACCTGCAGGACATCAACACCTTTTTAGAGTGGCTTAATCCTAATGAACTCAATTTGACCTTTACATATAAGGCAAATGGAAAGAGTATTGAGTTCCTTGACCTTAACTTAAAAAGACCATTGGTGCAAAATACAGGAATCCAAACCAAGTGTTACAGGAAAAACACTGCCACTAATTCTCTATTCAGAGCTGATAGTGCACATCCTGTGAGATTAAAAGAATCTATACCTTATGGTCAATTTTTAAGGTTAAGGAGAAACTGCTCAAATGAGTCAAACTTTTTTGAACAATCTGAGGAGCTCAGCAGAAGATTTTTACAGAGAGGGTATGATATTTCAGTCATAAATGATGCAAGAAAAAGGCCCTCTGAGAAGAGAAGGGAGGAGTTACTGAATGTAAACAAAGAGAAGAGTGCATTGGACTCTGGTCCCATTACTTTCGTGACAGAATTCAATAACTGGGCATGTCAACTAAGTAATGTGGTCCATCGAAATTGGCATTTATTACATGCAGACAGCACTCTGAGGGATGTTGTGGGTTGCAGCCATAGGATTACTTTCTCTAGAGGTCCTAGTCTTAAAGATAATCATACCCACAACAGGATACCACCAGCCACCAGAACAGATACCTGGTTGGATATGAAACCTAAGTGGTAGGAAAAGTGATGGAATCACTTCTGAAGGAAAGAATTGTTGAGTACCTAGAGGCCAGTGGGGCACAGGACCCAAGGCAGCATGGGTTCACAGTGAGAAGGTCATGTCAGATGAATCTAATTGATTTATTTGACTGGGTGACCAAAGTAGTAGACCAGGGAGGGGCTGTGGACATGGCCTACCTAGACTTTAGCAAGGCATTTGACACAGTCCCACACAAAAGATTAGCAGTCAAATTAACCAGCTTTGGAGTGGGTCCCAGGGTGGTAGCCTGGGTAAAACACTGGCTGAACAACAGGACTCAGAAGGTAATTGTAAATGGAGTCCACTCTGAAGAAAGAGGGGTTACTAGTGGGGTACCGCAGGGTTCAGTACTGGGTCCAGTCCTTTTTAATGTCTTTATAAGTGACATTGCGGAGGGACTGGAAGGAAAAGTATGCCTCTTTGCAGATGACACAAAGATCTGCAACAGGGTTGATACACAAGGAGGCGTTGAAAGGATGAGAAGGGACTTGGCAAGTTTGGAGGAATGGTCAGAAGTATGGCAGCTTGGATTCAATACAAAGAAGTGCAAAGTAATGCACCTGGGAAACAAAAACCCAGGGGAAGATTACACAATGGTAGGGAGGTAGTAACAACAACTAAAATGCAAAGGGACCTGGGGGTAATCATATCAGATGACCTTAAGGTTGGCAAAAATGTGAGAAGGCGGTAGGGAGGGCTGGGGGGATATTGGGATGTATAGGAAGAGGCATCACCAGCAGAAAACAGGAAGTTGTTATCCCCCTGTACAGACAGTTGGTGAGATCCCACCTGGAGTACTGCATCTAGTTCTGGAGACCCCATCTCCGCAAGGACATAGACAGGATGGAGGCAGTTCAGAGGAGGGCAACTAAAATGGTGCAGGGTTGAGGAGTCATGTGATGCAGAGCACTAGTTAGCTGTGTTCTTCTGGAGCTCCACCTGATCTTCCTACCAAACGCTCCAAAATTCCAGATCCAGCACGACTGTTTGTTAATTTGCTGCTTATAACTACTTACCTCAAGATACCCATCCTGCAGAGACTCCAATGGAAGCAGAAATGCCTAAAGCTTTGCCGAAATACACTGCACCAGCAACTCCGGAAAAGGCCCCGAAAAAGTCGAAGGCCTCAGCTATACAGAGTTCCCAGGCATCTACCTCCGGTACCACTGTGGAGGAGCCTTTAACGCTATCAAGATTCCTGGAGGAATTTTGTTCTTTCAAAGTTGAAATGAAGGAGTTTGCAAATGAGATCAAAAGTATTACTTCTGCTCTAGAAGATTTGTCACAAAGAACCTCCAAAAACGAAGCACGCATACGCTCACTTGAAAACCGAGCTGATAAACTAGATCCTGCACTGGTTCAAATTAATCAACGTCTAGTGAAAATGGATCAGAAAGTGGAGGATCTCGAGGGCAGAAGCCGCCGTAACAACACAGTGATCACTGGCTTTCCTGAAAAGGAGGAAGGACCAGATCTGATTAAATTTGTCCAGAGGTTCGTAGAAAAAATAGCGGGTCCCTCTCCTTTTGGCCCCTGCTACAGTATTGAAAGAGCGCATCGCGCCCTGCGCCCTGTAACGCCATGTGGCGCTCCCGCTCCCCCCGTACCTTAATCTTTAAATTGCTAAATTACCAAGAGAAGCAGCTCTTCATTTCAAAAGCTAAAGAAGTGAAGGAATTGCAGTCGGAGGGCTCAAGGATCAGAGTTGCTCAGGATCTGCCATTGTCTGTTCGTCGGCGAAGAGCAACCTTTCACCCGCTGGTAAGCAAGCTAATTGCTGCGGGCATCAAATTCAGAATGTCTTATCCTGCAAGGTTCCAAGTCTATTTAGCTGACACCTGGAAATCTTATGACAACGCGGAGCTCACTATGGCAGCACTTCAATCTGCTCTTCCCAATCTTTTTAAATCCACTTAAAAGTTTCTGGCAGATTTTTCCAGCGCGGTGTGAAATGTATCCTCTCCCAGTGTGTGGAACTTACAGATATGTCTGGCGCTGCTGACATGGAAGCGCGCTGTTATTACATTGCATTTTTTTTTGGTTTTTTACCTCTTGTGATTCCTGGCTGTTCTGACATCAGAAGTTGCGGGGAAACAGTTTGGATCCTCACAGTTCTTATATGAGTCGCTTACCCTTTAGTCTCCCTCAGGTCAGGGTTTTGCTTACAGAGAAGTCCCTGAATGGACCAGGGATGCAGAGGATTTACAACTTCGAGTGAGCAAGTTGGAAGGACGTCTTCGAAAATGGAAGAAATTTAGTTCAGTCTGGCTGGTAAATTCCCCGTTTCTCACCTGTACTCTCCGCAAATACCAGCGTGCACTTTGGCTAAATGCTTTTCATTATTGGATGCAAAGAGCAATTTCGCTAGTTGCCCAGTAGATGGAGCCAGAGCTCTGCCTATGAGGATGTTTGGCTTTAAATAAAGGATAATTTGCGCTCCAGCGCATGATTGTATCTGCTGGGCTTAACTTCTCAGTTTGTTATTCCTTTTTTTTTTTTTTTTTTATGAGTTATTATAATATGGACTGCACCTTATAAACTGTTTGACCCAGTATTAGTTTTACTCTCCTATAAAGAGAAACTGCCTGTTTTTTGAAATCTGTGTAAATAATACAGGGGTTTAGCCTGTCTTTGCTTGAGTTTATTACAAGTAGCCAGGACAACTCATCGTTGTATTTATATTTTAAGTGGATAACACATGGACTGGACTTTTAATTGACAAAACAGGTGTTTATAAGTTGTTGAGTTAGGGTCAAACTAGTCCAACAGGGAGAGATATTTTGGTTCTGGCTGTGTTTGCATTTAATTCTAAAGTATCATCCATAATTATGACTGTTACTTTATGTTACTAGAAGGTACATGATAGTATGAGTGCTTCAAAGTCCTGTCAAAGGGAGCTGGGGTAGGGGGGAGGCGGGACGAAAGAGGAATAGCTGTGTGAACTGCTGTCATGGACCGTGATAGAACAGGTGGGGGATGGGGGAGGAAAGGAATTGGGGTTGGTATGTACTAAAGTGTCGGGGAGGAGTGTCAAGGGGGTACCTAAACTCAGGGTGGAGGGACGGGGGGGTAGCACAAGATACAAGTGAGAAAAAATGGGAGGAACAGACACACTCTATAGGGGTAGACATTCATAACCTTAGTTATCAAACTAGTACTGTCCAGAACTATTAAATGTATGAGTTGGAATGTTAAGGGGGCTCGTCAGAAATCTAAGCAATACAAAATCTTAAAACACTGAAATCTTCTAAAAGCCGACATAATGTTTTTGCAGGAGACCCACCTGCTTAACAATGAAAGTAGTTGCATGAGGCGCTTGCAAATAGGACAAGTTTTCACCTCACAGGGTAATACACAAAGTAGGGGCGTAATGGTGCTGTTCCACAGAACTGTGCCCTTTATACCTCTTCAAGTAATGCAAGATACTGCAGGAAGATATATCTTACTTAAAGGGAAATTACACATTTTGGAAATTTTGCTAGGATCTGTGTATGGCCCAAATACAAATGATCCTGCTTTTTTCGTACAGTTAATGGATGCCTTAACTCCAGTTTTAGATATCCCTATTATAATAGGAGGGGACTTAAACCTGGTTCTTGATCCTATGATAGATAAATCTAAACCCTCCAGTAAGGGTCTCTCTCCAGTCCAAAGAGCACTTAGTGAGCTCTTAGACCATTCAGGTCTCTCCGACTTCTGGAGAATTCTCCACCCAAAAGCCCGTGAATATACTTTCATTTCACAAGTCCACGGCTCAGCATCTAGAATTGATTACATTTTCATCTCTCGTAACCTCCTCTCAGGGGTATTAGATGCTGAAATTCTTGCTGGGCCTCCCTCAGACCACTCTTTTGTATCTTCCTTAGTTTCCTCCTCATCCCTTCCTAAAAAGGGTAATAGATGGAAATTTAATAATCAGTTACTAAGGGACCCAAATATAGTAAGCTATATCTCAGCACAAATAGCTGAGATTATCTCCAACAATTCTAATTCCTCCAATCGGCCGGATATGGTATGGGGAGCATTTAAAGTTTTCCTGCGTGGAATTTTAATAGGTCTGGCAACCAAAAGAAAAGAGAAAGAGTGATATATGTCTGAGCTTGTGGCTCAGTTAAGAGCTAAGGAAGCTAAATTATCTTTCAACTCTACGGAAGATGATAGACTGGAGGTAATTAAACTGAGGGACTCATATTTAAAATTACTGGGTGAGCAAGCCGAATTAGCAATGATAAAAATGAAGGCAAGTTATATTGATCAAGGGGAGAAAGCTGGCCGTATGTTAGCTAGACGTATTAAGCAAGCAGAATCCTCCAGAATAATACCGGCTGTCCAATCTCTTGAGGATGGTTGTATCAAAACCTCCCCTAAAGCCATTGCTGAGGAGTTCAGGAAGTACCTGGAATTGCTCTATAGTGCAATGAAAAACCCCCCATCTGAAGAAAAAGTATGTTTTTACTTAGATGGTCTGAACCTCCCCTCTCTTTCGGAGCCCCAACAGACCCAACTCATTGCCCCTATTACCCAGAATGAAATAGTACAAGTTATTAAAGAGCTCCCTCTCGACAAAACACCAGGCCCAGATGGATTCTCATTTAACTTTTACAAAGTTTTTTCCAAAGAACTGTCCCCATTACTCAATTCTCTATTCCAATACATCC
This sequence comes from Neoceratodus forsteri, assembly GCA_016271365.2. Classification (NCBI taxonomy): domain Eukaryota; kingdom Metazoa; phylum Chordata; order Ceratodontiformes; family Ceratodontidae; genus Neoceratodus; species Neoceratodus forsteri. The sequence goes on along the minus strand of CM057458.1, from coordinate 1,149,749,330 downwards.
TCAAAGGCCAGGCAACTGATAGAACATTATTCGAGGCTCTTATTGTATTACTTCCTAAACCAGATAAACCGGCAGACCAAGTTTCTAGTTACAGGCCTATCTCACTGCTTAACTACGATATTAAAATTCTTGCGAAGCTATTGGCTGACTGTATAAACAAAGTTATACCTGACCTAATTGGAGTGGAGCAGGTTGGCTTTATGAAAGGAAGATCATCAAATGATCATTTAAGGACACTGGCACACGTCCCCTCTGTGTCCGGGGAGATGGACCTCCCCATGGTCCTGGTTTCCCTGGACGCAGAGAAGGCTTTCAATAGGGTTTATTGGAGCTTTCTTCTCGCCACGATGGAAACATTTGGCTTCCGTGCTGTATTCCAGAATTGGGTTAGTTCATTATACACAATACCTTCAGCAAGAATTTCCTGCAATGGGGTTATTTCAGATTCTTTTAGACTACATGTGGGTACCAGACAAGGTTGCCCTTTATCCCTTCTCCTCTTTAATCTCTATCTTGAACCCCTTATCAAGAGTAGTCTACATAATCACAAGGTACAAGGTATTAAAATCCATGGCCATATTGTTAAAATAACAGCGTACGCAGATGACCTCTTGTTACATATATCGCACCCAACCAGGTCTATCCCGGTTTTATTGGAAATCATAAAGAATTTCAGTGAAATGGCTAATTATAAACTCAATATGGAAAAATGGTAGTATACCCTCTTAACAACAGAACTCTTAAGCATGAAATTACCTTTAGGATTATCCTGGAACCGACTCTATAAATTATTTGGGATTTACTATAGCAAGGAGCCCAGTTGGATCCAACAACTAAATTTGGATTCCCTGGTTCATACAATTGATCTAGACCTCAAAAGATGGGCAATGCTTCCACTTACTTTATGGGGGAGAATTAATTTAATCAAAATGAATATTTTCCCCCGATTGTTTTATCCTCTGAGCATGCTGAATATCTGGCTCCCACTTTCATGGTTTTAGAAAATTCATGGGTTAATCACTAACTTCATCTGGGATTATAAAAAAGCCAGAATGGCTTATCACAAATTAGCTGCCCTTAAATCGATAGGTGAGCTGAGATTACCTCATCTCGGCCTATACTTTTGGGCCAGTCAAGCAAATAAATACCTCAGATGGGTACAAGCTCCAGACCCCCTGGACCAAAATAACTATGCGCCTCCTTGGTTACAGATCGAATTATCCTGTATTAGGAAGCACGGCCTCTCACCGAAAGCCCTGTTATATCCTAATCCTAAAGAGTTACCCGTACAGCTCAGAAAATCCCAGATAGGGATATCTGTTAAAGTCCATTCACAGTTATGTGGATTTCTAAGATATACGCATATTAGGGACCCTTCTCAACCCATAGGAGGCAACCCCTGCTTCTTAATTGAAGGCAAGCCTCTTAATACCAATTGGCTTTCTCAACTGGGGGAATGCCAATTAACCGATGTAATCATGCCAGATGGACATTTACTCACCTCTCTAGAAATATTGAATAAATATCAACTTTCACACACGGAAGTTTTTAAAATATTCCAACTTCGACACCTTTTATTGCAGACGTTGGGTCCAGATCCATTACAGGTGTTGAATATAGACTTCCAAACAATCTTAGGTCCCTTAGCTGGCCTGCCACATGCTGTTTCTAATTTATACCGTACCTTATTCAATTGGGCGTACTCCCAAAATTTTGCAACGACTTCCTTTTGGGCTTCATTATTCCCTGAGGAACGCTCAACTGGACAGCGTTAGGCACAGTTGCCACAAATACATTCTCAAGATTGGCTTAGATTGATGCAATTTAAATTACTACATAATATCTATTATTCCCCAGAAGATGGCTAGGCTAGGAATGGTGTCCTCCTCAGTATGCACCAGATGTCATCAGGGCGAAGGGGACCTTCTCCATATTTTTTGGAAATGTTCCAAGGTAGCACCACTTTGGACAGCTATAGAAAGGAAGGTAGATCCCTTACTAGGTCTGAATGACCTTTTCACACCGGAGATATGTCTACTAGGGGATGTTGAGCATATCCCAGTGCGGAACAGAAAATTCCATATAACCTTAATCTCGGCATCCCTTAAAAAGGTGGTCCTCAAGCACTGGAAGGATTCTACCAAATCACTTACACAGAGGGTTACAGGAACTACTTGCCAACCTTAGAGTAGAAAGTACTATAGCTATTCTTCAGAATAAATTACAAAGGTTTAATAAGATTTGGAGCTCCTTGCAAGCAGTTTATTCCCTACAAGTGTAAGGTTTGTTCCTCCTGGATATAAGGTTTCAGGGGCGGGTGTATACCTGTAGTGCTGGGGGGTTAATGGGGAGAAGGGAGTGGGGTGGTATTGGGGGTTAGTGGTAGGGTAGGCAGAGAATGGATCCTAACGTTATTGGAGATATGTATGTATATCTATTGTACATGTTTCTTTTATATGGATGTATTCTCTGCAATATAAATGCTCAATAAAATTTTAATAAAAAAAAAATGGTGCAGGGTCTGCAAGAGAAGCCATATGAGGAGAGGCTAAAGGAGCTTAATATGTATACCCCTGAGGAATGGAGGGAGAGGGGGGACATGATAGAAACGTTTAAGTACCTCAGTGGAATCAACAAAATCCAAGCGGGTAGCATCTTTCAGAAAAAGAGGTGTGCAAGAACAAGGGGACACAATTTGAAGATAGAGGGGGGATGGCTCAGGGGCAATGTGAGAAGTATTTTCACAGGGAGGTGGTGGATGCATGGAACAGCCTTGCTGAGGAGGTTGTGGGGTCTAAAACTATGGGAGAATTCAAGAATGCATGGGACAGACATAAAGCAATTTTTGTGGGGGTAGGAAAAATAGGCTGTTGGTTAAATAGGATCTGCAGCTTATCATCTAGGTAGGGAAATGGGCAGACTAGGTGGATCAAGCGGTCCTTATCTGCTGTCAAAGTCTATGTTTCTGTGTTTCTAAGGGTTTGCATAAATGTCAAAGATGCAGTTCATGTAAACATTGCAATACTCGAAAGGAATTTATACACCCAGGTAGCAAAAAGATATGATCTGAGAGAGTTCATTAATTGTGTTACCACCTTGTTGGTTACGCTCTATGGTGCCCTTGTAACATCCTATACATAGGAAGAACCACCAGAGCCCTTGAAGTGAGAATGCAGGAACATGTAAGGAACATAATTAACACAAAGATAGACACCCCAGTAGGAATGCACTTTACACAATATCATGGCTGTGATCTTGCGAATCTCAGATTTATGGGCATAGACTGGCAGGCCTCTATGCATTATGGTGGTGACAGGGTGATTGACTTGCTGAAGAAAGAAAGTGAATGGATTTTTAGACTTCAGTGTGCCAAACCAGATGGTCTCAATGACCAGTGGGACCTTAAGCCCTTTCAGAAAAAATGAAGCTTTCTATTGTGAAACATTAATAGTAATTAAGTTGCTGAGTGAGAATGTTTAAAATTAAGAATTTGCACTCAATCTTTGATAAAAAAAAAACTTTGTCTTCTTCTCTCCCTTTCTCCTTTAGGTCTGTTTGTATGAAGTCTTTTGCACCTCTGTACATCCCCATGAAGCGAAAAAGAAATGATTTGGGGTGATCACATATGAGCAGCTCTTCTACATTACAGTTACCTATTCATAAATTTAAATCATATGCTTTATAAAATAGTTATTTCCTGCATTGTGTTTTGTATCATTTCCCTCTCAGCTCCCTCCCCTCTTCCCCCATTTCCTCCCCACTGCCCTCCTGTGACCAACAGGGTTGTGCTACACTTGTAGTTATTTGTTTGCTCTGATCTTAGTAGTGTATTGTTCTGAATGTACATCATTGGTATGTTTTGAAAAACAAGAAAAACTAAAATGATCATGAATTTACGACACTGAATATAGCCTTTTGTATCTTTTTATGTGTATTTTGGTATTGTTATAGTGTGATTGCACCTTGGGCACTTTATTATGATGTCATACTGATCTGTGTATATAATGGCATCATGGTGTTCCCCTGACACAACCCCTAATGAAGGCCTGACCGCCGAAGCACTGGGGTCTTTTGTGTGGCTGCTTCTGCCATCAATAAATTTGCACTTGCTGTTATTATACTTTGTTGGTATCCATTTCATCTGGGTGTTGTTTTTAGATCTACTGTGTACTGTTTGGGGCTTGCTGCTCCTGCCAGCACCCATCCCTAGTGTTAGTGCAGCATACTTTGGATTTGCCTGCTCCACCACAGCCTGATAGGCTTGACTTTGATTGTATGTCAAACAACGAGTTACTGAATTTGTGTAGGCAAACTTTCCAGATATCCACACTAGGGCTGGGAGTGCCACCTCCCAAAAATCAAGGAAATAATGTAGGGACACCTCAGCTGGAGGGTCCCCTGGGAGCACTGTAGCCAATTCTGCCGTCACCAGTGACCTCTGGCACAACACCCTGCTGACACAGGCTCTGCACTCCATCCCTTGTTCCCCAACTAGGCTGCAACCATCAGTCCCAGAACATATGCCCTTGCTGACACTGGCTCCAGCTCTTGTCCAGTGGTCCCTTTAGTGGGGATGCAACTACCAATCCCACTCCCATTGGGACCATTCCATGGCCACAGCCAGTGCTGGTTCCTCTGCTAGAGTCAGTGCCTTATCCATTGGGCCGTCTGACAGCCTCTTCATATGCCACAATGGCTAGTGCCACTGGTGGTGAAGGGACCACTTCCTGGGTTGATGGCTCTACTGCAAGCTTTGCCTTTCCCAGCTCAGGTCCCTGTGACCCCACTGCCAGTACCACAAGCTGGTCTTTCCATCCTGCTGTTGCCAAGCCCTCCCACCCCACAGAATGGCAATCCCTTGCAGCCAGGGGGACCGAGTCCACTTCTGCTGCTGGTAGGCGCTCCTATTGCTTCCTGACATTGGAGAGGAAGATAAGCAGGTTGTAGCCCTGATGTTGGAAAAGGAAAAGAAGCAGACAGAGACATCTGGGGGTGGTGCAGGGTTTGGGGAAGGGCAATTGGGAGGTGGGAAGCCAGAGCAGCAGCAACTGGCACAGCCAGCTCAGGGGTCTTATATGTCCACTGGTGAGCCCATGGGGTTGCACCTGTCCAACAAAGTGCAACAGCGTATTGTGAATGGTGAATTTATGGATGTTTTTACATTGCTTGTCAGGCCCAAAGAGCCAGAGGTGGAGAAGGAATCAGAAAGACAAGGAGTAGGGAGATGGTGTAGAGTACAGGAGGAAGGTAGTTATTCTGCGCACCTAGGAAAACTGGTAAGTGGGCTTTGCCATTTATGTGGGATTGTTAATGGGATCATATCAGCAAAAAGCTCAGTGTCTGTGGAGTTACTACAGATGCATCATGGAGACGTATGCTACAAAAGGCAGATGGGATGGTTAGCTTTGCAGGAGGAAGCAGAATAAACCCAGTAAGGTCTGGGGGGGCTTTGGATCTTCACCTGCTCTGGTTTCTTGAGGTCAGTTGGGGGGGGGTACAGCATTGTGATGGTGGTTTCCCTGTGCACTGTTCCCAGTCTCCTAGGCAGAGCTTTGTAATGGGAAGCAGTGGTCTTACATCATGAAACCTAGGAAAAGGGTGGGAGAAGGGGCAGGTCTACCATTACAATCATGGGAAGTGTAAAGTAGAGTCTTGTAAATACAAGCACAGATACATTGCTTGTGGATAGAATCACCTGTTTGTGCAGTGCATGAAAGGGCTCAACCTGCAGCCATCTCAGTAGGGACAGGAAAACCTTTCAACACCAATAAGGGTAGAGAACATTAGTGCTGGTTGAAAGGCTACCCAGACAAACTCTACCATGTCACTGTTAGAGGGCTTTGCAGAGAGTTTCAGGATCCCATACAAATGCTCTTGCAGACTTTGTGAGGTGGAGAACTTAACATCTTCCAGGGACTGGCCATCCATAGGGCAAAACATGGGAAGGAAGTTACATTAGGCTGTTTACTGGGCCATTAGAGCAACCTCCATACCCCCACCTCCATTTTTATTGTTTATTGTTTATTGGTAAATATTCGAAAGACCTTGAGTCAGAGACTCATTTACAAAGGTTCCACGCAAACATTAACGACAGAGAGAAACATTTGCAAACAGAGATGACAGTACAGAACAGAATAAAATGAAGGATTACATTTCATTGCATTACAAGGCAGTCTAGGGTAGTTCAGGAAGAAACCTAGGCTCTGAGTAAACGAGTCTCAATTAATCACAGCCACATGGTTGCAGTGAAGACTGTAAACCAGCTGATAGTCAGATTGTGAGTTAGTAGAGATCTTGCACCAGAAAACAGAGAAAGTAATGGGTGCTAATAGGACAGCATTCTGATGGACTACGTCAGGGGCAGTCACATACGCTAGAGCCTTGGAGGACTTCCTTAGTCTCGCTTTAAAAGGACCTAGCTTTGTTTCATTGGCTATTTGGGTGGAGAGAGAGTTAGTCCAGTTAGGGGCTCGGTAGCTGAAGGTCCTTTGAAGTTGGGTGGTATGAGGGTGGGCTACCCATAGAAGTGGCTTGTTTGAGTTTCGCATTGGTCTGGCTGGGGCTGCTGGGTGAATAATAGAGGAAAGAGAGGGAGGGGCGAGACCTAAGAGTATCTTCTTTGTCATTAGGCATGTGTGATACTGGATTCTGCTATCTAGGTTTAGCCATTCTGAGGAGTTGTAGAGAGTACAGGTGTGGGTGAGGCGATCACAGCCTAAGATGAGGTGGCAGGCTTTGTTGACTACAAGGCAGAGTCTGCTCAGCGTGGAGGTAGGGACAGCAGTGTATATGGTAATACCATAGTCAAGGAGGGTGAGGACAGAGGAACTGATGGTGAGCCGTAGGGGCTCTGGGGTGAGGCAATGTTTGTACCTATATAGCACTCCTAATCTGGAGTTTGGGGCCGAGACAAGGAGGAGGAGAATGTGTTGTTGAGATAGTTGAGGGACGGGTCTAGAGTGATCCCAAGGTATTTAAAGTTGCTAACTTGCTCAAGGGGGTTGTGGTTGACAGTGAAATGGGGACAGAGGTTTTGCGAGGTTCTGCGGGTGGGAGAAGATCATGACTTTTGTTTTCTTGTAGTTAATTGTTAGACGTTGGGCAGAGAACCAATGCTCTGCTTCAAGGAAGCTATGTTGGAGTGTATGGTGGAGTTTAAGAAGGTCGGAGTCGGAGGCGAACAGTACAGCATCATCCACGTAGAGGAGCAGTTTTCCTGATATGGCTGACGGGAAGGAGTTTAGATATTGGCTGAAAAGTAGGGGGCCAAGAATCTATCCCTGCGGAACACCAGCATGGACTGGGAGGCAAGGGGACAGGACAGTGCCTACCTTGACCTGTTGGGTTTTGCCTGAGAGGTAGCTGGCGAACCAGTTTAAAGTTTCATTGGAGAAGCCAGTGGAGGAGAGAGTGGTTACCAGCAGGGCATGGTTGACAGTGTCAAAAGCTTTAGAGAGGTCCACGAAGATAACACCTGTGAGGTGGCCACGATCCAGGGCTGAGTGAGCATGTGAGGTGAAAGCAAGGAGGGAGGTGGTGGTGATATGCCCCTTATGGAAGCCATGTTGTTGGTTGGAGAGAAGATTATATTTTGTGAGGTGTTCAATGATTCGGTTGGCGACGATCGCTCTAAGGCTTTGGGGGGGGGTGGGAGAATGGATATGGAATGGTATTTGTTTGAGGAGGTGCGGTCCCCAGTCTTAAAGATAGGGGTAATGTGGGCCAGCTTCCAATGGGTGGGAAATTTCACTTGACAAAGGGATCAATTTAGGATGTGAGTAAGAGGGTAGGGGACTTCCGCGAGAGTGATTCGGAGTAGTTTCAGGTCAAGGGAATCACTGCCGTTAACTGAGTGGCTAAGGGCTTTGGCTAGGTAGGGTTTGGCATCCGCGCAGGACAGAACACGGAGGCAAAAGAGAGGAGCAAGGGGAGGTGAGTTGGACCAGGCCAGCAGAGGGTTTAAGAAGTTGGGGGATAGAACATGGTTGAGATTTGTGAAAGCGGAGTTTAGGGCTGAGGCTATGCTGAGGGTATCCGTGGTGAAGTTACCTTCTATTTCTAATTGGTCTGGGGGCTAGTTTGAGGTTTTACTGCAGAGTTCCTTTATGTTATTCCAGAATTTGCACCCATCACCCCAGGTAGATGTTAAGGACGCTTTGTTGTAGTTCGGTTTAGTGGTGCAGAGGGCCGAAGTGCATTTGTTGCGAATCTCCCTATAGCGTTGCATGTCAACTGGGTGATTGGATTAATTGGCAATATGCCACAGGGAGTCATGTGGTTGCATTAGTCCCAGGAAGTGATCAAGAACCAAGGGACTTGGTTTCCTTTGGACATTTTCTTGGTAAGGGGGACGAAATTATCACAGATTCTATTGAATGTGTGAATAAATAGATCGGGGTCTGGGGTGCTTACGAGTTGTGTCCATTCCCAGTTTCTAAGGTGGGCCTTGAGTTGGGTGAGTTTCCCAGGGCCAAGTTTGCACTGAGAGGTAATTTTTTGGGGGTGTTTGGGAACCCTGCAGGACCAATAGCAGAGCACAGGGGAATGATCACTTAGAGCATTGGGGAGTACCTGGATGTTTGTTATTCTGTGAGGGCGGTTTGTGAAGACCAGATCCAGGAAGGAGGCTGTCCCTATACGGACATTAACCCTAGTGGGTGAGGTGACAACCTGCGTTAGGTTTAGTGCTGCAGCATCTTCAGTATATGGGGCAGTTTTCTGCCAATTAATTTATGTATCTCTGATAGGCCTGGAACCAAGTAAAGTGCTAGGGAGTTTAGATTGATACATCACTTATCATACCCAAAGGGTGATTCAGTCAATCATCAACTCGGTTCTGGGGATACTGCAGCGTATGTACTATTTGATGCAAACCATTGATGTGGTGAAGGGATCTGACACACATATGTCCTTTTGGGTATCGAAATCGATACTGTCGTGTGGATTTTCAGCTGCCACACAAGAAGGTCAGTGGCCTCAGAGGTATGCTGCACAAGGCAGTTCAGACATGAAAACTCCATCTGAGAGAGCTGTAGTTGCTCCATGGGCAACTGAATTTCACCTGCAAAATAATCCAGATGGGGGAGCCATTCTTCACAGGTTAGCCAAGTGCATGGTGGGCTGCTGGAAGCCCCATCACAGGCTTTGGGTCATGTGTCCATGCAGGGTGACCTCAAGGTTTGGTTGATATTCCTGTAATATTTAAATGGGGTGGCCATTTGGCCAACAGAGGTCACAAGTCAATAACTGGGGCTTTCATGGATGCCTCAAGATGTGTGGGTTTGGGGTTTACTTTTGCATGGTCTGGTGTGCAGGGCCTTTGCCCCTGGCATGGGTGGTAGGCACACTTGCTACATCAAGTCACACTCTTCAAATGGTTTCCCATTGTTGTGGAGTTAGTGATTTGGGAGAAACATTTTTGCAATAAATGGGTAACATTTAGGACAGACAATGTGGTGGTAGTGTATAGCATTAATGAACAATTAGGGGGAGAGGCCCAATGGGAAATCTAATGACGATGTTCATACTGAAGTGTTTGATTTTGAATATATAGTGTATGGTGGAACATTGTTGTAGCTAGAAATCCCACTTCACTGAAAAGCTGTTCACCCACATTTAGCAAAATGAATGGAATGCTGTTTTGACCATACGTGCAGAACAGCGTTCCATTCATTTAGACTGCGAAGCTTGAGTGCTTTTTTTAAAGCTGAAACTGAAAACAGCCACACGCCAATATTTCTAAATCACATCAAAAATGGCTGTGATGGTCTGTCAGACGAGGGATCATTGAATTACTAAAAATCTGAAAAACAGAATCAACCATTTTTAATCTTTAAAAAGCTTTTTACGCACAGATTTTGGCAAACGAAGAGTTTTTTTCTCTCGCTAAGTGAGACATCCAGCCACCATGTTTTTTTTCTGTGAATCCCACCCACACAAGAGTGTGCGCTGCTAATGTTGGTACACCCAGTACCTAGCAACCACACAGCTCACCATGTTATCATGCCAGAGATGAACAAAAATGGAGTTTAAAAGCTGAAAAAAAAATACTTTTTTAATATTTTCAGGGGCACCATACACTATAAAAAATACAGGATGAGTTAACTCATGCAGAACCATGTGTTCTGCCACCTCGAGGTCTGATTCCCAAGGACCTCAAGAGCTATGCTCTTGAGATCACAAGGAATCTGACCCCTCTGTGGCAGAACACACTGGTTCTACATAGTTACCCATCCTGTATTCTGTATATAGTTCAGTGTGATGCATTTACCTGGTATAAATAATGATGTGACTGATACTCTTTCTTATTTACAGTCGGAGAGATTTGGAGAGCTGACACCAGAAGCAGAAATGTGCCCCAGGAAAATTCCACCCTACCTCTGGGAGTTGGTGATTGGGAAGACTGGGAATTACTCAAGGGCTTGTTAGAGTCCAGCACAAGTGTAGCATATCAGAGAGGAGTGGAGAACGTTTTTGGGGGTGAGGCAGCAGCAGCTAGGCTGAGAAACGTCTTGACTGGTACCGAAAGACCAAATGTGTGTGTACCTACTCTACATGATGCATCAGAGCTCCTACTGTCACATTCTTGCACACACTAGTTCAACCAATGATAGAAAATATGAATAAAAAAAGGACTAGGCAAGAGGTCACAATACCAAATTCTGACGAGGAATGGTATCAGGTGCAAAGCTCACGTGTTGCGAAACGGGGTTGCAAGGTAGTACACTTTTCTATCTCATTACAGAATAGCTTCTCAGTTCTTAAGATTTGCAGTGATGTAGAGGCTGAGGCAGCTTCCTCTACAACAAACACGGAGGCTGTGGTCTCCACTGGCCCACTGATAGGCATCTCCATACAGGGATCTATCTATGATGGTCCCATTCCCTCTACTTCTAGCTGCAGTATCTGCTCAGTCAATAACTCCAAAACCTCCAGTACACCTATTATCCCATCAACAACAGGAAAGAAAATGTAAGAGGAAGGTAAATAATATAACAAATCTAAGCCAGGATACTCCGCTACTTACCAGTGATCTAATATCTGATATGATTATTGAGAGCTCCCATCTTGAGCATGAACAAGAAATATATGTTTTGGGTGACTCAATAGTAAAACATTTGAACAGAGCAATATGTAATTTATTTATTTAGGTATCAGAATTACACACCTTTGAGCCATAGACTAATTTCCAAAGGCTCCACGTCAGTTACATAGCGCAAGACATTAAGGCAGTTACAGAGTGTACGTTTAGACTTAGGGGGATGCGGCCTATACAAAGAGTTAGCTAAGCAGAATGGGGGAGCATAGTTACATAGATACAAACATATTGGCAACTCAGAAAGATGCAGCCTATACAGATAGTTAGCCAAGCATGATCCCTGTTACAAGGGACTAGTCATTTGACAGGAGGGAAACAGTGCAGTCAGGGGAGATCAGACTTTGCCAAGGCAATAGTCACAGGCAGTATGTATGATTACAGGCTCAGGCTGTTGCGTAGCAGTTAGTATGGCCAAGGGCAGGTGCAGGAGCGGGAGTGAGAAGGTGATTTCTGAGGGCTGTCTTGAAGGGACCCAGTTTGGTGAGGCTGGTGACTGATGGGGATGGCATTGTAGAAAGTGGAGGCCCTGACCGTAAAAGATCTCGCGCCAGGGTTGTCTTGACCCCGGATTAGCATGGAGGCAGTACTAGTGCTGCGAGTGTTTACTGGGTGCTCTTTGGTAGAAAGGGATGCTGATACTCTGGTTGTGTTAGCCCAATGAGAGATTTCTTGACTGTGAGACAAGAAATGACAACAAAGCTAGCAGGACATGCTCCTCTTTTGGGGAAGCCAGAATCTATGATATCACAAAAATGGTTGCCAATATTATTGTACAAAATGTTGAAACACCACTCATTATTATACATGCAGGGGCAAACGATATCACTTCAAGAACCCCCAATGGGATTATGCAAGACCTCATAGGGCTTAATAATAAACTGGCAGAATTTAACTGTAGGGTTGCCTTTTTCAGAGATCCTGTCTATATCAAGATTATCTGAGTAGCACAACAATAACAACAAATTAATCAATGAATGGTTGAGGAAGTGGTGTCTTAAGCAAGGAATTTATTACATAACTCATTGGGAACGGGGCGTGGCTTGACCGTGATGATGATGCCTGCCTGAACTGCTAACTCTGTCTCCGCTAACGTAATCTGCCTGCAATTGTGGTCATACAATGCACTAGGCTTCCTAAAACCTCCAGATATGCCGTAAACTCAGATCGCTGCTTGCTGCGGGTTTAATTGCATTTAGTGACTCGATATATTGCTACAAAGTGCCAACCCTTACGCAACTCGCCCCAGAGCCAAGAAGGCCTAGACAGCACCGTCTCCACGCAGTGATCCCCACTGGATGGCTCCTTGTGGCAGCAGAACAACATATTGCAGACGCCTGGATTAGAAGGAGGCAGCACTGAAAAATAAACTATCACTCCAGATTGAGCAACCTTACGGCTCCAACTCTAGGATGGCTTCCTCTAACCCCGACATACCAGATCAAGGTACAGCCCTACAGGACGGCCCTAATCCTCAGGTGGATGCTGGCACTTCACTGCAACACATCACAGCCATGTTAGAAACTTTGCTTACCAGGGTAGACACAATTTCTGCCACATTATCGGGTATGGTTGCAGAGGTGAAAGTGCTTAATGATAAATTAAATGTTACTGATCAGCGATGGAGGATCTAGAGTCTGGACAGACTAAAAATCTTACAACATATGAGGGAACAAGATGATAAATTAGCTATATTATGGAAACGTGGAAGACCAGGAGAATCACGGCTAAGGAACAATATTAGGATTCTTGGTGTTCTGGAAGGTGCTGAGGGTAAAACACAGAGAGGTTCCTCAATAAAGAAATCCACAAGATGCTAGGGGAGTGATGGTATGGCCAGTGGAGGTGGAGAGGGTGCATCGTATCCCAGGGGACTGTGGCCAACCAATTCCTCCCAGACCTCTAATTGCTTACTTACTACGATATTCCAGGAAAGAAAGAGTTCTGAATGCAGCAAGAGATAAAGGGAAATAATATGGCATGGGGAAAATACCTTTTTCGAGACTTTTCTGCAGAGGCTGCTGCTTGAAGAAAAACCGTTCTCCTCCTTAAAAAAATACTGGCTGCGCACGGCTTCAAATACAGGTTCAGGAATATGTCCTACCTGCATGTCTCTAAGGAAGGCAAGGAAATCATGGTGGAAACACCCCCGGAAGTGGAGAGCTGGGCCTCAAAATACTGGACCAAAATAGCCCTGCTTACCACATCTCCTAAGAGGCTTTGGTAGCTGGATACTAACAAGAATGGAGGATGGAATCTTATGTCTAGGGACGATTACTGGGAAGACTATAACTTACAACAAACTGTACCCACCTTAAATGTTTCCCAGGTCTTCTGCCCATAGCAAACCATCAGAACCAGGAAACAATGTTATGCCTTTACGTGCAGGGCGTATGGAGCAACTTTCATCACCTTTTCGCAGCGGGACCCAAACAAGCTGCTCGCACAGCCAGTGCTCTCTCTCTCTCCAAAGGCCTCGGATGGCCCCACCTGTGAAGCAGACGGGAGACTACTACCCAGTACAGGAACACTTGGACCTGCAAGATATTCCAGACAAGCTGCTAATGGAAGTAGCTGAATCTACCTCCTGGGCTGATCTTTCACCGGATATAGCGAGTTATCAGGACCTTCCCAATGCACCAGTTAAGCCAGGCCTGTTAACTTTGGCAGGCAGTGTTCCAAGATCTCACTATAACTGCAACGAACTTGGCCACAACAGGGGCACCAACCTCTAATGACTGAGTATATATTATGCATACAAAATATGATGCTTGTTGTTTACCCCTCTTTTCTTTGGGTACCCAGCTCCAGGGTCATATGTCACAGGGACCACCCGGCTGAAAAGGGCCCTCCTGCTTAAGGCACTCTGGTTCGATACCAGGCATCACATATGTAGTCTTCACACTTATAGGCTATCTCTGCCTCAAGCTGGTCTCCGGCTACTAGTCAGACATTGCTGGCATCTACCATGGACCTGATATAAGGGACCCAAGGTAGCATGGTATGATGCCATAACGTAAGGGCTGATTAAGGTAGCCCATACCACAAGGCTCAGATATGCCCGTGATATCCTGCATGATCATAGGGCATTATCTGTTCCCCCGCCTGAGCGCACTGTTTATGTACCTTCCTCTTATCCATTAAGCTGGGGACTGAGTTTATAGGTTTACGTTGTTAGTTGATCTTTTGTGCTCTCATCCATCCGCATTAGGGTGAACGGTCAGTGCGGCTGAGTGCTCCACCTCAGTATAGAGGAAGTTTGCACCTCGCATTCACACGCAGTCACCTTTAGCTTTGTAATTATTTACATATTGAACATTACTTGGTTTGTAGTAGTTATAGTATGTACTGAATCTTATCCAGTTAGGTGTGTTTTAGAGGTATCACCTTATGTTTTAAAAGTGTTCACTGCCTTTCTTTTTTTTCCTCTGCACCAGGTTAATATTTGTATCCATGTTAAGTGATTGGACTCTTCCTCCTTCTACTTTGGTCTTCTTCTTCTACCTCTGCAGTACCAAGCAATCCTCCCATCCCTGTATCTTTTTCTCCCTTGGACTTGGGTGGTAAGTACCTCTTACAATGCTCCTGGGCTGTAAACATGGCACAGTCTGCCATTGCAGGTATCAAACTTGTGTCATGGAATGTGAAGGGCCTAAACCACCTGGTTAAGTGTTCCATAGCCCTTGGGCACCTCACCCTTGCAGGTGGATATTGCTTAATCCAAGAGACCCACTTCACTGCATGGACTGTACAGTGGCTTAGGAAAGCCTGGGTTGGTACGGTTATAGCCAGCTCAGCATCAACTAAATCTAAATGGGTTGCTATCCTACTTAAGAAATCATGTACATGGGTACTGGAATGAGTAGTTTCAGATGCTCAAGGCCTCTGGTTGGCGGTGCATTTTTCATACCCAGGTGGCCATGCCATATTGGCGACCATATATGGCCCAAATACGGACAATCCAGAGATCCTGTTAGATCTTAACAAGGCATTAGAAACCCTGACCTTATCATACCCACAGATCCCAATCATACTCGGGGACTTTAATCTTACCCTAGATATATTCCTTAACAAGTCATCACCAACCCCTCAAACACACCCCAAGTCACTCTTGGTCCTACAAGGAGTAATGGAGGAATGGGCAGACTGATGTATGGCGAGAGACCATCCTTCAAGGCGGACTATTCCTTCTTCTCCACTGCTCATGCCTTGCCAGGATCAACTTCTGGCTCTAATTTGCATGCGGCCCTGGATATTGCCTGCACCACAATGCATAACATCCTGGTCTCAGACCATGCCCCAGTATCCTGCCTGTACACTCCCTCAGGCCAGGGCATATCAGGCACTTGATGGAGATGTAATCCCCTACTCCTTAAAGACCCGCAGTTTCTGGTCATGGTGCAGGTGACCGCTAGGGACTATTTTTCTCAGAACCAGGCCTCAGACACCTCTGCTGCTACTGTGTGGGAGGTCTTTAAGGCTGTACTGAGGGGACAATTCATGGCCTACACGGCACACAAGAATAATCAGAGGAGGTCTGAATTAAATGATCTGCAAGCTAAACCATCTGCTTTAGAAACTAGATTCAGGACCCTCAATACCCAAGCACCTGACCCTTTACTTCTGGGAGAAATTGTTGGCCTCAAATACCGTATCAACACGATGCTGCAGCAAAAGCAGAATGGGCCCTACTTCAGTCTAAGCATAGCTATTGGGAGGTGGCAAAAAGAGGGAAGCTCCTGGCCTTCAATTAAGAAAACAACAAGCTGCCTCTAGGATACATGCCCTCAAGAATTCGAGGTGGCTGTGCCACAGGCCCAAAACAAATCAATGAGTGTATGCAACACTTTTATCAGCAATTATACCGGTCATACAATACCTGGGAATCTGACCAACTGCAGTGGGAACTGTCAATGTACTGTGCTGGGGTCGACATCCCACAGCTGTCAGAAGTAATGAAAGGGGCTCTGGACAAGCCCTTCTCAAAAGCAGAGTTGCTGACCTCCCTGGGCCTCTTGGCCAAGAGTAAAGCTCCAGGGCCAGATGGCATGACCACTGAACTCTATCAAGCCATCAGTGGTCAGATCTGCCCTCTCTCTTTCTCTCAGCATTGCAGGAGGCTCACAATCTGGCATCCTTCTCCTTCTATGTGAGAAGCATTAATCACCCTACATCGAAAAAGTCAGATGACCCCAAAATTGCGCCCACTTCCAGCCCATTTCTCTCATATCAGTAGATTGCAAAATAGCAGCCAAAATACTAGCCCTCCACCTGTGACATCATATCCTCCTTATACATCCCTCCCAAGCTGTATTTGTTAAAGGAAGGAGGGTAGGGACAATATCAGACTGGTCCTGCATATCAAGTGGCTTGCAATGCAATCCAAAACTCCCATGGCAGCTATGGCGGTGGACTTTTCTAAAGCATTTGACTCCATAGAATGGCCCTACCTCCATGAAAAGCTCTGGCTCTATGGATTCGGCCCATATTTCGGGCACTGGATACAGGTGTTATACAATGGGCCCCTAGCTAAAATCCTGACAAACAAGGATATATTGCCTCCTTCTCTTTGCAAAGAGGCACCAGACAAGGTTGTCCTCTCTCCCCTGCTCTTCCTGCTGGCTCCAGACCCACTTACCTGGAAACTACAGGTGACCCAAGATGTTAAAGGTATTCAGGTGGGTCACAGCAACTTTCTGACTGCCTTATACACTGATGATCTCCTCCTAACTCTGCTCAGCCTAAAGATTCACTCCTCAGGTACTCTGAATTTTGAGGTGATTTACTCAACTATCTGGCCTAACTATAAACCAAAAGAAGACCAGTGTCGCCTCAATGCGGCCTGTTCATCTTCATGTATGCAAGACCTAGAATTGGCTTGACCCACATAGCTTCTCATATCTGGGCATTAAAATCCCATTTAACTGGCAACTACTACCACAAGAGAACTTTGGCACCCTAATAAAATCACTAATGACTGAAATTAGTTGATGGCGATGACTTAACTTTTCTCTCCAAGGCAAGGTAGCGCTATCAGGATGCTATTACTGCCCCAAGGTGCATATCTCCTATGACCTCCCCATCTTCCTCCCCAGCAAGGTTCTCCGGCCCATAGATAACCTGATATCCTTCCTTCTATGGGAGGGTAGGGCTCTGCTGAGCAGCAGTGTTGAGGGCCCACTGGACTAGAGGAGGCTTGGGCCTCCCATTGCTACAGGGATACCACTGGGCTTATACAGCTGCACGAGCCACCAGATGGCTTGTCCCCTCACCTTCTGAGCTGACACAGTGGGTCCACTTGGAGACTCAGTTGAGGCAGAACATCCCCTTAAGCTCCCTGCTTACAAAGACCCCCATAGATCTTAGCAAACTCACACAAGCCATGGCTGAGACCATGAAGGACTGGTTCAAGCTTAGGGCAGCATACTATACTAACAAGGCAGTGAGTCCCATCCCACTCTGGTATATGGCCCTCTGGCATAACTAGATCCTTCTGATAGACAACAAACCACTTGCTTGGGATGCATGGGAGTCCAAAGGAATTCTTACTATCCATGACCTATTTATGGCCAATTCTGACACCATGATGTCATTTGAGCAACTCAAAGCTCGGTATTCCCTACAGGTGCATGACTTCTGGAGATACCTGCAGATACAGAGTGTGGTCCAGTCTCTTAGAAAAGAGTATGTAACTGACCCTAAATGGCACTGGTTGACCTCCTACACAAGAAAACCTCATCCCAAGGCTTAGCAGGAGTTTTACAACACTTGGAGGGAGGCACAACCAGACCATACTGAGTCATGTAGAGTCACATGGAGTTCGAATCTCAAGACCCCATCACTCAGAAACCTGGGACAGATGCCTCACACCTGGCCCACTCTGCATATATGGATGTTATGAGCCAACTGATACAACTCAAATTGCTTCTCAGATGGCATCGTTCCCCAGCAGTTCTTCTTTCCTGGGGTATTCTTCCTCATGCAGAGTGCTGGCATTGTAGGCATGACCCGCCAATATCCTGCATTTATTGTGGGAATGCCCGTCCTTGTTCCTTCTGGTCTGGTATTGCCATGTCCTGCTTTGAGGTACTAGGTTCCACTATGGATATTTCCAATCCTATGCTGTTAATGGGAGACTCTGAACTGGTGAACCACTCTCTAAGCCCCATCAGAAATGGCTGCTAGTGGCTCTGCTGGAGGACAAGAGGCTTCTGCTTCAGTTCTGAAGACACACCTCTCCTCCATCCCTTTGACTATGGCACTCTGCTCTAGCTAGACTAGCACATTTGAAAAGCTCACCCATGGGAGCAAAGGACAAATGGAGGCATACTTCCAGAAATGGGGAGCCTCACTTAACTCTCCCTGTGCAAGACACCACTTCCCACTCTGGCAAACCCCCAGGCCTAAAGATGGTTCCTGATTTTATAAGGACCCAAGAAGCTCCTTCCCCTGTCTTGTAACCCCTGCTGATCCCTGCAGAATTGATAATGGGTGGATATAACTGAGTATGCCCACTATATCCTCTCCTACTGCGGTACCCTGTCTATACACCTTCTGTTTTCTTTTCCCTCTTGATAGGCTTTTTGGCCAACAATGGCATCAAGGGGCTGATTTAGTTGCCTGAATGGATGAGATTCCCAATCACTTATCGGTAAGATAGGTTGAAACTTATTAGGTAGTTATAATAAGCCAAGTTCATTGTGGATTTTGTCTATTGGAAGAACTAGGGTAGAATATCTAAATGCACATATGCTGTGTGACATACTCAGAGGATTGCTTGGACCTATATATAGTCTAGATTGTATTTACTGCTATGCTTCACCCTGTTGGTTAAGTATTTGTACAATACCTGGCTGTATGATTTATGAATAACTGAATAAAAATTATTCTATGATTAAAACAATAACTCATTGGGAACAGTTTTGCAGTCACTACGAACTGTACTGCTGGGACAGATTGCACTTGAGTCATACAGGGAGCTCCGTACTTGCAAAGCATATTACAGATTACATAAATGATGCTTTAAACTAGTGATTATGGGGGTCTGATCCACTCTTCTAGATCTAAGGTCTGATCAGATTAGAGTGACTCAGCACATAATTAACAATGCAAAGTATCAAAATAAGCAATTAAATGCAATGTACTGTAATGCAAGAAGTATGAATCATAAACTTGATGAGCTCAAGTTAAGAACTATAAAGACTGAGATTGATATTATTTTGGTCACTGAGACATGGGATGATGATAAAGCATCTTGGGGTCAGTCCATACCAGGTTATGATGTTTTTGCCTAAATTGACAAGAAGGAACAGGTGAGGCACTGCATTATTTATTAAGAATGATCTGCATAGTGTTGGTTGCACAACACTGACACAAAATCCATCTGGGACAAAATCTTTCTAGATTCCACCAATGCTACCTTTATTATTGTAAGAGTATACTAATGCCCCTCCCCAGCTCCTGGTGGAAGTGTTTGAGGCTTTTTAAAGAAATGGAGCAGGCTAGTTCATTAGAGAGCTTGCCATCATGGGAGGCTCCAATTTAGGAAATACAGACGGGATATTTACAAAATTTAAAATAGCTCAAAATTAATTTCAACATGTACTCAGTTACATTTAAATCAATATATTTTGACTCCCACTAGAGAGGACAACATTTTGGATCTAGTGTTTGGAACTGATCAAACTGAATTTAATAACTTCAAAATAGTGTCTCCTTTGGGTAACAGTTACCTCTGTCCCATCCTTTTCTCTATTATAAAGGATTACTCTTTCACCCATGGGTCAACTTCTACTTATTTATATCATAAAGCAAATGTTGAAGATATGAAAAATACCTGAAATAGCATAAACTGAGATTATATTCATGACTCATCTAGTACTGAATATTTTTTATAATTTTTTGATTAGTACACTGTCCCAGCTGAAAATAATTATATCCCTCCTAAGCTCAAATATGGAAACACAAAACATTCTCCTAAATGGTTTGATAAATCTATTAAAAAATGAATTAAACAAAACAACAAAAAACATGGTATCTATCCAAAAAATAAAACTACTGAAATTTGGGCTAATTACTTAAAAATCCAGAAAAAATGCAAACAGAAAATTAACAAAGCTAAAACCAATTGGCAATATAAATTAGCACACAATGCTAACAAAACCAATAGTAAACAGTTTTACGCTTATATTAATTCACTTAAAAAAACAATTAATCATGAGGGCCCACTTCAGGAGAATAATAAATTAATACATGAAAGTACATAAATTGCAGATGTGTTAAATAATAAATTCTGTGAGGTCTTTACAACTGATGACAAACCAGTTGGCCTTGCTTCCAGTAAAATATCAGTATGATCTCTACATCCTCTGATATGATTTATAATAAATTAATGACACAAAAATAAACTAGCCTGGGACCTGATTGAATAGCAGGTCATTTTTATATATATTAGCCGACTCCCTTGCAGACCCTCTTAAACTCCTTTTGAGGTTGTTTATATCACAACTTTGTACCTGATGATTGGAAAAGGGCTCACATCATTCCAATTCATAAAAGGGCCCTAAAACATCATGGGAGAATTATAGGCTCATTAGTTTGACCTCAACTCTTAGCAATATTTTGGAAGGAATCCTCAAAGATATGATTACACCTATACTTGACTTATATGATAGAGAACAGCATGGATTCAAAAAAGGCCAGGGATGTTTATCTAACTTATTAAGTTTCTAGTAATCAATTAGCAATGCCTTAGATCAATGCAGCTCTTGTGACATCATCTATGTAGATTTCTGTAAGGCATTTGATGTAATGCCATATAGGGCTTAACAATAAAATGCATAAATTCAATATTAATATACATACAGTATAATAAACTGGATTTGTAACTGGTTAAGGGACAGAACACAGAATAATGATTCATGGACATCTTCTGAACAGGAACTGGTGACCAGTGGAGTGCCACAGGGCTTGGTACTGGGCCCATGTCTGTTTTAGCTTTCATTGCAGATTTGACAGGGAGTGTATCTACACCAGTTAAATATGCAGATGATGTTAAGATAGGTGGACCATGCAATAACACTCTAGATATAGATATTATCCAACATGACCTCAATATAAGCACGTCTTGGGTGGATACTTGATGAATGAAACTTAATCCTGGAAATGTAAGGTTATGCATCTGGGCCTTAAAACTCAAATGCTAGCTATACTCTGTGTGGCAATCAACTATCGGTAACAACTGATGAAAGGGATCTAGGAGTCATTATTACGAACCACATATCCCCATCTAAGCATATCAACAAAGTAATATCAAAGGCTAATAAAGTAATATGGGCAATTAGAAGGAACATTAAGTCAGAAATGAAAATGTGTTGATGCCCTTATTTTGATCATATGTCAGACCACACCTAGAGTATGCAACCCAATTGTGAAACCCATTTAAAAAGAATGACTGCTTATCACTTGAAAAAGTACAGAGACGATTTACTAGACATATACACAACTTAGGACATATTTCATATGAATCTAGACTAAATCACCTAAATGTATTCGCACTTGAGAAAAGACATTTGAGAGGAGATTTACTGCTTCTGTATGACATTCTATTAGACCCACACCTAATGGTGGATTTAGGCCTCAAATCCAAGGATACTAACCATGATACTAGGGCACACCCATACCAACAACAAGGAAGAAAGTTTAATTGTATCGAAAGAAAATGGTTTTATTCAGTGAGGGTGATTAACTCCTGGAATAGACTGACATTAGAAATGGTCAAAAGTAAAACTAAAGCTGAATTTAAATCTAAATTGGACATGTTCTTACTGTCAGGGTCTGGCTTGAAATGCTATTATTATTGATGGTTAGTACAAGCTCATATGGGTCTCATCGATCCCCTTGCTCTTTTTTGACCATAGTATGGACCATAGTATAGGGCTGTACACTGGTAATGGTGGGGTGGCACTTGGCAGTGATTGTTTGGTTTGCTAAGCCAGTGGGGATGAGGAATACAGTGTTGGCCTTTTGGGTGTGTAAGATGTTGGAAGGATGCGCCCATGGTGACCTAACAGTTGGACACTCAATACCCGACTGGACCAGCATTGCTGTTTAAAATAATGACCATCCTCCCCAAGATTTGATCATCTGCTTTGGAAGCATGACTGTTTCAGACAGCCTTCATAGTGGCTTTCTACAGTGCTTTATGGTGTCCAAATTATTTAACTGAGCAATCATCTTCTTTACTGAGGTATTGGATGGGAGGATGTGGTAGTGACCATTGAGGGTTTTTTTGTATGCCTTCAGTGGTGTAAGACAGACAGAGGTCAGGGCTGCTGGGTAGCTTTAGCTCCCTTCCGGGGTTCAGTGGGACACCAGGGATGAGTCTCCACTTAACACCAGCAGTTGAATCCTCAGGGACATGCTTTTTCACCATGAGGATGATTCCCCACCACATTGTTTCATTTCTCCATTGGACATGGCCCTGCAGGCTTTGGGGTGGCAGATCAAGTATAATACTCACTTCTTCCAAATAGGTGCTGCTTCACATGCTAGGGTAGATGGCTGGACAGATATATGGATTCAGTCCCTGGGGTGGTAGATGTCTCAGGTGTTTGAGATTATGTGCATCCACAGTTACTTTAACTTCTCTGGTTTGGTTTTATTGGTAGGTCAGGACTGTTGGGTGAAGTGAGTGCGGATATGTGGCCATTTGTTTGTCCAATGGGCGGAGGTGTGAGCACCAAAGTTCCAGGTGAATGAAAATCTCTTCTTTGATCTCCATCCGGTACTGATATATTTGATGGTCTGGAAGGGGCTGAAGTGTGGAGAACTGCACCCCTGGATCACAGCTGAAGCTTGACACTTTGACCTGCTGGACACACCTCCTGGTTGAAAAATCTAGCCATGAAGCTTGTTGAACTGTGGAACAGGATGAAAAAGATTTGTGATGGGTGCATTATGATTGGCCAAGAATGCAGATAATGTGGTCCCTCATGATACAGAGACAGCGATGGGACCATTCTCAGAATCCCAGTGCCATAGAGAGGGCATGGGTTTTTTAAAGGGAAACGTCCCCCTCGTATTGGACCCCCCTTCCATGTGAAGCAGGGCCTGTTTAGCAATTTAATAAATAAAAGTATTTTTTTAACTTACTGTGGCAGATTTAATTTAAAATTCTATCTGGTTGATCCTGCACCCTCCCTGCCAGCATTTTATGAGTAAGAGCCCTCGGTGTACCCCAAACCACCCACGGCTGTCGCCAATATAATGCATCTTGTGGAGGGCATCCGGGGCTTGTCCATTGGCTAATTGTATGGCTCTATTTTTGAATAGCTCCAGTTTGGAATCTGAGTGTTCCCATGCTATACCAGGATCAGGTACAGTTTAAGAGGTATCCTACCAGTGGGTATCTGATCTTGATATAGCATGGACACACACACACACACAGGTTCCAAACCAGAGCTATTTTAAGATATGGCAATACAGATTGCTGTACTGCCATATCTTCAAATAGCTCCAGTTTGGAGCCTATGTGTGTCTGTGCTATGCTGAGACCAGGTACTGACTGGCAGGGTGCCTCTCAGCCCATACATGGTCCCAGTATAGCACTGGAACACCCAGGCTTCAAACCAGAGCTATTCAAAAACAGAGCCATACAATAAGCCAATGGACGAGCCCTGGCTGCTCCCCGCATGATGCGTCATATTGAGGACAGCCGAGGGTGGTTGTGGGTGTGCCGGGGAGGGCTCTTACTCACAAAATGCCAGTGGGGAGGGTGCAGGGTCAACCAGATAGAATTTTAACATAAATCTGCTGCAGTAAGTTAAAAAAATACTTTATTTATTAAATTGCTAATCTTGCCCCGCTTCACATGGAGGTGGGGCCCGATATGAGGTGGACGTTCCCCTTTAATTTAGTAAACTTCATTGAGGTTTTGTAAACAAGCAAAGTAACACAAGTATAACAAAATCTTGAGAAAAACAAAAAGATGACTGAATTTTGAACAGCAGATTACAATCATACAAAATAAATAAACATACAACAACGACTAAACCCCCACATCCCCCCATCCCTACTCACCCCACTTAGAGTGCTGAGAATATCATAAAAAAAGCTGTAAAAGGGACTGAGAAGAGATGGCAGAAAAACAAACATAATAAAGCCAAGTGTACTTAAGAAGAAAAAAGGAAAAAGGTGTCTCAATCAGTCGAGACCCTCTTGAGGTGGTTAACCCTGTTATTTGCCCACACTAGGAGATTGCAAGGACAAGAAAGCATAGAGTGGTTCCCTCCACTAGGCAGAAAGATCAGGATGGTGCCTGAGTGATGCTATTTGCTTTTTAACCTGCAAAGCTTGGAGCATTTTCCGGTGCCATTCTGTGCATTAAAGGACAATGTCCTTCTTCCAGTGGCAGAGAATGTCCATTTTTGCTGCCATTGCAATTAGAGCCATATGGCCTTTATGAGGCCAAATAACTGCAAAGCACAGCAAGCAAACTTTATTTGTAAAAGCGCCTTTCTAGCAATCAAGGTGCTTGTACAATAAAATAAATAATGTATCAATAATTAATAAATACAACAAATAAAATTTCAGTAAATACAGCAACTGCTTAATAATCAGAATATGCTAGACCAAATATATATGTTTTATGAGCAGCTTTAAACTCTGGATGGTCAGGCAATCTCGCGACCGGATGAGGTAGAGAATTCCACAGGGTCTGGGTATAAAACTAAATGACTTGGCCCCAGATATATTCAAACGGACCCTGGAATCTCTCACAATCCTCATCAGTGGATAGGAGGGACCGGAAGGACAGTAGGGACAAAGGAGATCTTGCAGGTAACCAGGTCCCTGATCATGTAGGGCCTGATAGGTCAGCACATCGACCTTGAAGGTGATCTGCCACTGTACTGGCAGCCAATGCAGTTCTGTGGAGCACAGGTGTTATATGACTGGACCTAGAGGTACCAGTCAATAGCCTAGCTGCCATGTTCTGCACTAGCTGCAGACAGCAGATATTAACCCTCGGTAGCCCTAGATAAAGGTGTTACAGTAGTCAAGGTGGGAGGTATTGAAGGCGTAACAATGTTGGAAGATCATCAGGAAGAGCCAGGTGCTTCACCCAGGTGATATTCCTCAGATGGTAAAAAGATGTTTTGACAACTGCTGACACCTGAGATTTAAGGGTCAGACAGTCATCAAAAATAATGCCCAGGTTTCGCACCCAGTCTGAGGCAGTTAACTGAACATCCCGAGCCATAATCTGCAGGGTAGTCCAGCCAACAAGCCCACATCCCGACAAACTGGGTCCACAACCAACACCTTAGTTTTTTTCTGGGTTTATCCATAGCCAACTCACATTCGTCCAATCCTGGATCTTGGCAAGACAGTTGTTAAAGACCGAGACCGTATTATTTTGACCGGGAAAAAAAAACATGTACAGCTGAGTATCATCTGCATAGCAGTGAAAACTCAAGCTGTACAGCCTAATAATCACTCCCAACGGCAGCATATAGACTGCAAACAACATGGATGACAAGATGGAGCCCTGCGGCACCCCGCAGGATAGGGGGAGTGGTGCTGAAGAAAAAATCCCAGACACCACTTTCTGAGTCCTACCCTCAAGGAATGATCGAAACCACCCGAGTACCATACCAGACAGTCCACAGATGAACCACAGGTACTCCAACAGCACACCATGGTCTACAGTGTCAAATGCCACAGAGAGATCTAAAAGGACCAAGATGGAACGGGTCCTATGATCTCACGCTATTAGGAGGTCATTTAGTACCCAGACAAGGGCTGTCTTGGTACTATATCTCTTCCTAAGTCCAGACTGGAGAGAATCATAGACATTGTGGCTAATCAAATGATCATCCAGCTGTGACGTAACCTCCTTCTCAATAACCTTACCCACAAAGGGTAGGTTAGAGACAGGCCTGTAGTTTGTCAAGCAGTCTGGATCCAAAGAGGGTATTTTAATGAGGGCCCAGACCATGGCCTCCTTCAGGGGATCTGGAAAGATCCTCTCTCCAAAGACCTCCAGACTATCTCGGCAAGGACTGGGCCGATTTTATCCACACAGCTTACTAAAAGTCATGTAGGACCCGGATCCAAACTACAGTTGGTTGGTTGCAATAACTGGACGATCATCACAATGTCACTGATTGTGGGCAGACAAAAGTCACATTGGGCAAACTGGGTGCTCGACATCTCCTGCTGACCACTGAAACTCCCATTAGAGGGGGTCAAATGGACCCTGGACCTGATTGTGGCAACCTTATCCGCAAACAATCAAGCAAACCTCACACTGTTCTTGTGAAAAGGCACTCCTGGGCTGGAGACAGACTGGATTGCACAATCTGTCCACAGACCAGAAGAGTTGGGCTGGTCAATTCTGCACAGCAGCAATTTCCCTGGAGAGGAATTCTGCCTTCTTACAGGTAATTGCTGATTGATAGACCCCATAATGGTCCATCAATATAAGTCTGTCACACTCCAGGTCCAACTTCCACCAGCTCCTCTCTAGCCTTTGTCCCACTCTCCTCAACTCCCTTAAGGTCTCATCAAAACAAGGAGACCTTGGGAGAAGAGTGAGGGGACAAACACAAGCAGGAGCAATGGAATCTAAGGTAGCCACTACTACCTTATTATAGGCAAGTACCAGGTCCCCAGGATCCATGCATTCACTTGGTAAACTTGATAGGTCCAACTCCACCATTAGACCATCCTGAAAAACACCCCTCAAAGGGCGGTACCAGACCATTCCATAGGCCGCCTACTAGGGTGGTCACAAAACTGAACCCATGGTGTGATGGTCAGACCATTCAACTGGTACCACCACCAAGTCAGATATCTCCATCCCCAAAAGGAACACCAAGTCCAACGAATGACCTCTAATATGGGTCGAGGAGGAAATAACCTGTGTGAAGCCTGGCGAACCCTTTAGCTAGAGGAAGTCTTGACCAAATTGCAAGAGTTCATCATTGACCATAGCATTGAAATCCCCCAGGATCAACCATCTGGGGGATCCCAATGTCAGGTCAATGAAGAAGTCTGCAACTTCCCACTGGAAAACTTTCCCATCTCCTGGTGGACGGTAGATGAGAAGAATCCTGCACCCCACACCCTCGCTCATAATACATTCAAAGGAGTTGGTGATCCCCACTAGTACCTCCACCAGGTTCAGTTCCAATCTAAAACAGATGGCAACTCCCCCAACCCTACGATCCATCCTTGGGTGGTGCATCACCGAGTACCTGGCTGGAATTGCTGGAGCCAAAACTGGCAGCATTCTCATCCAACCAGGTCTCAGTGATGTAAGCCAGGTCCGATGACCCAACATGATCCGCTATTGTAGCAGTCTTGTTCTTAATGGACCTAGCATTACATAACACTGCCCGAGTTGGATGAGTAACCAAGGAAGACCAAGTTACCTGCCTGCTGCAGGCAGAGTCTTGGGTATGGGAACCAGGCAGGAGGACCCTTTACTGGACCCATTTTGCCCAGGGCATCTCCTGTCCTCACTATCCCAATTCACCCACTCCTTTCCATTCCCCACCAGGCCAAGCCCCACCCTTCTCCTCCTCCTAACAATCCCCAGGGCTTGACATTGTCTATAAACCTCTGTAGACAGTGGGGATGACTAAAAGTGGAGGTCTTTATGCCTGGAAGGGGAATAATGCCCTGCCACTGCACCTTCCCAACACATCTCTGCCACACTCCACAAGCACTCAAAATACAACAAACACAAAATACAACACACTCCTCCTCACCCAATCACTCAACTATCCTATCAAACTTCCCACAACTCACACCCTCACTATACTCGATCTTAGTAAATATTACACAATAATAAATATATAAAATAAAAAACCGAAGCAAAACAGCAAATGATATTACAATAAAAATTAAGTAACAGAATAAAGAGTTGCCACCATACTCTCCAAAGAGAACTGTTTATTTAACCTCTGGGAGCCTCACCTCCCAGAGAAAAGAAATGCTGGTTCCCAAACCAATCTCCCACCTAGGTCAGGGATACCATAAACTGTTTAATTTGTCCAGTCAAAAATAGGGCACTCTTACTGCCCACCAGGTTCAGAAATAAAGCAAGAAAAAGAATCAAACCATCTGTCCAGTGTGAGCCTTCTTATTGGAGCTTCTCAAACATCGTCAGGCTTAGATAGAACAGGCCCCACACTACTCTGAGTTGCCCATTCATTCCCCCAAGGAGGCCCCACCAGGGCAAAAGGACACAACTAGGTCCTGGCATGGGACAGGCTCACGGGTCCATTCACTCCGGAAAACCAAAGAAAGCCAGGTACTATGATGCCTGTCCTCCGACAGCATCAGATACAACCTCCCATGCAGCTGATAACCCCAGCAGATCCCTCCCCAGGTTCAGACAGAGCCCACCCAGCAAACCACAGGGTCTGAAGAAAAGCCCACGATCTCCTACACAGCTGCCACAGATACCACGGCAGCAGTTCAGTCCAAGTTCAGGCAACAGTTCACAGAAACAGGATCCCACGCTTGACTCCAACGGCCAGCAACACCGAATGTAACCAGGCTCCTGCTCCGCTCCTGGGCTCCTGCTCCACCCTGAGCTCCTGCTCCACCCTATGCTCCTGCTCCACCCTGAGCCCTGCTCCACCCTATGCTCCTGCTCCACTCCTGAGCTCCTGCTCCACCCTGGCCCTGCTCCACCCTGAGCTCCAACAGTGACAGCCACTCCACCTTCGGACAGTAAATTGACTCCTCCAATTTTCCTTGACTCCAAACCTGGACCAAATGAATCACCAGGAAAAAATGTATTTACTTTGAAGAGCAAATCCTGATGGCAAATATCAACAGTCCAGGCACAGAGAACAAGATAAAAATGTCCTTAATAAGTGGTTAAAACACATAATCAAAACTGGAAAACACGAAAAATACCCCTACCACTTTCAAACTCACCCTTCAGCCCTGACTCACTAACAATAAAAACTCAGAAAATCAAAATCAAACTTAAATAAGAGAAACAAAACAACAAAATAAAATAGATTAAACCCTGATGCAGCAGTGTGCAGAGCTGTTAACGGCTAACTGCAGTGGGAGGTATCCAATTAAACAGACTTCTGGAATGAAAAAATATTCAAGGCCTAGAGGAGGGTCCAGGAACCTTTAATTGTATTTCAAGAGGGGTCACCTTTGGGCAATCCCATAAAACATGCTTAAGGGAACACTCATATTCCCTGCATCTAAAACACAGGGATGTCACACATTTGCCTGTGCAAGAAAGTTTAAGGTAGAGACTACAATATCGATGATAGGGTGTGAGACATCATGGATATCACACCCTCGGGTACATTGTGTGGCATATGGCCTCAGGCCGAGTGCCTCGTGTACCCAAGAAGTGGCAATATCCCATGATATACCACACCCTGGAGTGCATTATTGCTTATATAAACTGATTTAAACATTTTTTTTTAATTGAAAAAATAGGGAAACACATTTTAAAATGTTTTCAAAGTGTGTTGGATGCATATCTTTAAATAAAATAGTTCCTGGAGGGCTCTGGGCAGCAAGTAAAGTTGTTGTGGCTGCGATAGAGAAAATGGAGCTCTTATGATTGGGTGACCCTCTTTTCCCCATTGTAGTTTTTTTTACATTATTCCACAGTCACACTGCACTTATTTTTAATTTTTTGCTTCAGGAGAAAGTACTCGGAATTGGATGCTGAAGATGGCACTAGGGAGAACAGCTTTTGTGCGCACCACCATGCGTGTTTAGTGGAGAAGCCATTCGGTATGGCTGTTTGGTTTAAATGTGTTAAATGGTGCACTTTGTCTACTCTTAGGGCTACTATTAGAACTGTTGCCAATCCTGGGACAAGACTGTCTATTCTCTATGTGGTCAAGAGTGGCTTCGCTTTTAGTGGGGTGAGGGTTTACAGTTAGAGCTGCGGTTTCTGTGTGACTGAAAGGAATGTAATGCAGAGTTTGTTTTGCACTTGGCAGTGGTGTAATTCCTGATTGTACAGTACATAAGCCACCACTCCTCATCATTCTGGCCAGTACCCTGTATAATTTTAAGTGAAGCATGCTGAAGTGTTGTTTTGTTTGAGGGTATGTGGTATGTTTTTGTTTTGGAGAAACAAATAGAGTCGCCCATTGCTGCCACTCACACGCTGTTGCCACAGCATGCTGCTTTTGAATGTGCAAGTGGAATTGAGTTAGAAGCTGCTCCAACTGAGCACAACTTCAGTGGCTGTATTTGTTGTGAGGAGGTTGGTGGCTGGAGGCTTTTGAAGCCGTGATTATGTACTAGATATCATCATGGCTTCAAGACCTCTTGACCAATCAGCTTGTTCATTTTCATTAACCAGTTCATAATACAAGTTGTCAAGACTTGAATTGAAGCGGCCAGTACTGATCTTGTTTAATAAACTTGTATAAATTCTTCCAAACTAGTTACCACTTAGCATCGTCCCACTGCAAATTTAAAGTTGAGCAGTAGTGATAAACCCCGATGTGCTGGTGGGGTTCATAGTCTGAAAAGCATTGTACAACCCAGAGACTGGGTGGAGCTTAGGTGCAACAGCTACTGCAGTATCTAGATCACCCTCCGCTGTTCCAGAGATAAGGACCAAATTAGGCAGTGATAACGTGGAATATTTGGAGAAATTTAAAGAAAATGAGGGATAAAGTTGGAGCCTTCCCACAAGAAACAAAAGAGGGCAGCCTGTTGTCATCCAAGAGGTTGTTCATCGTGATATTCTGCAATTGCAGAAAGAAGTCCAGTGGTATGGGGCTGGATGCAATCTGAATGTTAGGATTGCCTGCTAGGGTTTGCTGTAGGCTTCTTGTTCAAAAGGCACCTAAATATAAAGCAAGCTGATGATAAGCCTGAAGCCACCAAGTTAGCAGGGTTGATTTTAGGGGTGCCGGGAGTTGAGATGGTTTGATAAAGAGGAGGCTGAGAGGGTGAAGCCTCGACTTCTGGCATAGATACCTCTCAGTATGTAACCAAGAGGGTATTATCCAACCCCCATTTAACCATCTGGGACATGCCTCCACCTGTGATGGTACCATGTGATAAGAGCACCAACAAAAACAGTGCTCAACACAACGGTGTGTACATATTGCTAAGAGTCAAAACAGTGAGTCACACAACGCTGACCTCCACAATACATGACTTGCTCTCAGCAACTCTATGGTGCTAAAGTATACTTTACATTTAATAAGGGTGGCTGCACCCCCCACACTCCCATTGTAGGAGGCAAGAACCCAGCACCCTCCATCTTATAATATAATCAACTCGGTGGGGGAATGACAATGGGGAAGGGGAACTCAGAAGGGGGCTAAAGTCAGCACAACCACAAAAAAAAGAAACTATAGCCAGTCCAGAACTTGATCCATCTGAGACACAGGCAGTGTCTCTAACCTCTACACCAGATGGCCAGCTCAGGACTGGCTCACCCAACATACCTCAGTATACTGCATAACCCTCCTCCCTACACAGGCACTCTCGCTATCCTTCTCATGGGCTATTAAGTACTCATTACCCATTTTACAGTCAGTTATTTGATGTCACCCAAATTAACTCACTCTTATTGAGTCACCCATATTATGGGTCACCTCGAGATACTTATTTGAGTGTAGAATACAGTAGTATAAAAGAAATTAGGGAGTCGAACCCCCCAACCTTTTCATAATAGATAATTTAAAATTGTAGCACTGAACAGCAACTCCCGCCAGAGAAAACTGTTATGGGGATGTTGTAGCCATAAAACCATGCTTTGGGGAGATGACTGCACAGCATTTGAAGGGGATACCGGATACGTGGTAGGACATTCATTTTAATAACACTGGTACATCCCCAGAGGGTGAGGGAAGAGACAACCAGCAGTGTCGATCCAGTTTGATGGCGGAGAAGGGTGACATGTTGTTTTCAACAGATGTGAAGGAGATCTGGAAATCTTTATACCCAAATACATTAATGTAAGAGGTTCCCAAACCAGCTCCATCTCAGATACTTCCTGCTTGCTCCAAAGATGGTTTAATGACAGAACCTTAGTCTTGTTCAAATTGAGCTTGTAATCAGAGAAGGCTGAGAATGTCTGAATCTTAAACAAAGTGGATGAAATCGAAACTAGGATATCCTCTACATGAAAGAGAAGGCTGTTGCATAGGCTAAAAGTTTATAACCTGCCTCTCCCACCAATATCCCCTGTACTGATACTATGGAACCTATGTATAAGGGGCTCAATATACAACATAAAATGGAAGGGGGATAGAGGACACCCCTGCCTTGTCCCTCACTGTAAATGAATGGGGTCAGAGAGGACCCCATTATACCAGATGTGCACAGTAGGGATGTGGTATAATATTTGAATCCAGCTAAGAAATTCCCTTGGAAACTCACATTTTTTAAGAGTAGCAAACAGATAGGGCCACAAGACCTAATCAAATGATTTGTCCACATCCAGAGAGACAAGGGCACAGAAATATTAGCCCTTGGACTTGGAAATTAGGTAGTGCAATTTTCAGAGGTGATCAGTGGACAACCGCCTGAATCATAAACCCAACCTGCTCTTAAATCAAGTCAATCAAACTGTCCCAAACTTGGAGGAGCCTGTTAGCTAACACTTTGGTGAGACTCTTAACTCTTAAGATCAGAATTAATCAATGAAATGGGATGGTAACTACCTGGTAGGGTGTTATCCTTTTGAGATCTAAACAGTAAGGTGATCCATTCTTCTGCTAAAGAAGACTGGAAGAGGCCAGGGGAATGGATGTAATTAAACATTTTCGTCAGAAAACAGGCCAGTTCCCCAACAAAGGCCTTATAAAAATCATTCAAAAAGCCCTCTGGCCCTGGGGTTTTATTATGGGGGAGTTGTTGTATGACTTGTACCAGTTCAGGTACAGAAACAGCATGAAAGCAACTCTTGCTGTTGAGAGGTCAGAGCTATTTGATCAAGATATGCTGTAATTGTCTCTGGCATGGAAGGGTTGCCCAGGCCAGTCGAGTACAAAGATTCATAAAAGTCCCTGAAGAGTGCTGCAATATCCTGAGAGATAGTGACAGGGTTCGATCAGGGCCCTGCCCGAATAACTTGGATAGTTTAAGCCTCCAAATGATGGAGATGGAGTGCCAAAAGCTTCCTGGTGAGTTTCCCAGATTCCAGATAGTGGGTCCTCATGAAAACAAGAGCCATTCAGCCTGTTCAGCAAGAAGACCCATGTAATGGTCCCTTAACAAATTTAACCTAAGCCAGTCTTCCTCCTTGGAACCCAAAGGAAGCCAGGCCTCAATGGCCTGAATCTCTTGCAAAGACTGTCTAGTTTAGAGATGAGGACTTATTGCTGTTGGTGGCTAGGTGGATGCACTCTCCTGATTACACATTTCGCTGTCTCCTACAGGACATCAAGGGCAATCACCGACCCCTCATTATGTTCAGAAAAAGTCCAAACGTAATCTTTAAGTCTAGTAAAACATTCAGGGTTTTGGGTTGGTTTAGGATAAACTGCCAAACCATGTCCCTCACCCCGTTCCCCCCCCCCGACTGCAAGCCACATATACACAAAGGCAAGGTCTGAGATCACTAACTGTTGTAGATCTATGGATATCATGCATGATACACTGTCTCAACTGATCAAGTAATAATCGATTCTGGAGTAAGAATTATGTGGGAGAGAATGAAAAGTGAATTGTCTGTCAGAGGGGAGGAGGAGGCACCAGTGATAAACCAATCCCAGCTCATCTGTAAATTGATGGAGCCCACGCTGTCTAAGAAAGGCCCTGCCTGGCAGTGCCTGATCTGTCCATCTCCATTTGGAGAGGAAAGTTCCAATCCCCTCCCACTAGAATAGGGATTTGAGTAGAGGGGGTCAAGAAGGGTATAAGGGCTGAAAAGAATCTGGGGGAATCTACACTGCGTACATAAATGACCCTCAACAAAACCTCATGCGAACCCAGCCACCCGTGTAAAAAAAGGTAGCAGCTCTTCAGGTCGCAAATCTCCTTCAGCACTGAAAAAGTGACACTATGGGCTATAAGGATCAGAACCCCACCACACTTACTACTACAAGCTGCACCAAAATCTTGTCCCACCCAGTCCCTCCTGCAATAATGTATAGCCTCCTGCTTTAAATGTCTCTTGCAAAAAAGTGAGCCCTGTGTGCAATTGCATTAAATGACAGAGAATCATAAGCCATTTGCACGGTTCCTGTGCACCCTTACATTACAAGTTATTAACTAAACTGGGCTGCCCATCCAGAATCACCAATAAAATCCCAATTTAAGAAGCCTTCCTCATAATACAATATAAAACAGTGCCTCTGGAGACCCTCCCAAAAGGTAATCCACTCAACAATGAATACAGTTTCAACAGACATAATGCAAACAACATCTACAAAATACCCTCTAGAATACCCCAGTACCCAGGACTGAACACCAAACATTTTGAGGCCTGTAATGATCTCCTACCAACCAGATTCCCTTTACCTCCCACCCTGCTTACCACCCCCATTACCCCTATGTCAATGGTCAGCCAAGAATGACCAAAAACAGCATCCAAGTGTTAGGACTCACCAGAGTTAGAGCTCCCAAACAGGACAGTATACCACGATGACTCCAACCATGAACAAAGTGAGCCCCTAACAGAACAGGGAATTAGTAAAACATACCTGAGAAAAGGCAAGTAGCAAAATTAAACAGCCACATAGAGGGCTCTCCCAAGCTAAGGACAACTGCACAAGCTATTAAAAGGAGGGAACAGACTGCCCATACCCCCAAAAAGAAATTACAAACCTGAAAACTAGTACAAGTGAGGGAGTCCCCACACCACAGCCCAACCCCAGAACAGTGAAAAGAAAGAGCATGGTATGCTAAGGAGTCCAATATTAGGACCAATAAAATAAACAAAGGTGCTGCTGAGAGGGTGTAGGGCCTGCACGTTACGCATAAAATACTCAGTAAGAAACAGTAATCCAAACAGCCCAATCCAAGAACCCCACCAGATGTGTGTCCATTAAAAAAAGGGGTCCTCTTCTGACTAGTCACACTCTAGAAGCTGTAAAAGTTAGGAACCATCAGTTCATCATTCTTGCAAAAGAGATCTGGGTACATAACAAGGTACAGTCAATAGCCATACAATAAAACAATGACATGGCCAGACCGGCCAGCGCAGCGGTTGGAGTTCCGTGATGACGCCGGGCGACCTGGGTTTGGAACGGACCAGGGTCGCTGGAGGGTCGTGACAGGGAGAGAAGGATGGAGCATCCTAGGGACTGCTTTCCTTCTCTGGGGAGGGTGGGAAGTGCCGGAACATCTGGCGCCTGGCGGAGGCCAGCAGTACCGCTACCGGGCCTGCATACCTAGGAGGCAGGGCAGATACTGGGCGTCATTGCATGACCCGCCTCCCAAGAAAATGGAAAAGGAGCTGCCGACCGCCACTAATGAGGCTCGCCACGCTTCAATTAGCTCCCGGGCCAAGCCCCCAATCTAATCCGAATGTCTGCGGCATGCAGGGGAGAGTGCCGCAGCCCCGCCGTGGGGGGCAAGCCATGGGTATCGGGGGGCTCATGGCTAATTCGGGGAGTAGAAGCCCATGGCCCGTGACCGGGCCGAGATACATCAGGCGGACGGCAGCTCGGAAAAAAAAGCAAAAAAAACAATGACATTCAATAAGTCCATTTATAACATGGGTTCCTAAAATACTGTCTTCTGATTGGTCCAAACAGGTCACCTGACCGTAGATTAATGTCTGATATAGCCACAGTTGCATGGTCACATGGCTTTATATCACTGTTTTTTCAGGTAAAACTCAAAAACATTGCCCATATTGAGGATTAACCCACTCCAGGGTATGGGTTTGAGCATTAATCCACACCTGGGTGGCCAAATCACAAGGCAACCAGCCCCCCACCCAGGCGTGGATTAATGCTCAGTAAACCCATACCCTGTCATGGGTTAATCCTCCTTCTAACTGAGGATATAGAACGAAGACAATCAGCAGCCAAAATGAGAACTGGCTACTATGACATTAGTCCCTGAAGAATAAATTCAGGAATAATTTTGGCAGACCAGATCAAGCTTGCTCCACAGACTCATATGTAATAGAAAACTCATTCTTCCAGACTTGAAGCCTTGAGGGGTAAAACATCTGAAATTTCACATGGACAGCCACTAGTTTACAGATCTGAGTATGATATGCTGCTCTACAGGCTCAAACTACTGTGGGATGGTCTTGAAAGATACAGAGCTGTTTCCCTTCGGGGACACCTCTTGCAGGGAGCAGACTTTGGACTAAAATGTGCTGCTTGTCCAAGAAATTGAGCAACTTCACAATAATGTGAAACAATGGATCCTTTTCTGGAGGCGAGGGGTGCAATGCTGTATGACCCCATTTCACCACATACACAGGTCCATTTGGAGATGGTCCCACCACTTTTTAAATAGTTTTTGAACAAAAGTGACACAGTTTGCTCCCTCAGCATGTTCTGGTAGACCTGTGATTCTTACATCATTTTGCCAGATGTGCCCTTCAAGATCCTCTCTTTGTTTCTCAAACTTCAAAACCTTATGCCCCAGGGACACAAGTTCCAGGTCTATACATTGATAATGATCCCCTAAGGAGCTCACCAAAGCTTCCACATCTCCAACCCCCCTTGAGAGCTCCTTGGTTGAAATCTGGATGGCTTTAACATTGAAGGATAATGAAATTATGGTGTTCCACAAGGGTACAAGTTACTGAAGAAAACAGGCCACAGTCAGAAACTCCAAGGAGGAGAGGAGCTGACATTGCTGGCAGCATCTGCTTTGGACCTATTAGGCCCTTGGTCCTTCTCTGGGGTTTGCAGAGAGGTGTGACGCACCAGAGCTGGCTCCATTGGAGAATCCATTGAGCAGGCAAGTCATTGTTTCAAGCTGTACTTAAAATGGAGACAAGGGGAAAAGAATTATCAGTATATGTAGCTGCACACCCAGTAAAAAGAAGAAAATGCAGAGTCAGAGGAATGGAGTCAGAGGAAAGCTCCAACTTACAGCATGAGCATCATATGACTCAAGGGCATGTGGGTTGACCAATATGGCCAAGATTCTGAGTATGGACACCATTGGGGGACTTAGTTGCAGTATGACGGTGTCATGGCAAAAGTTCCACAGATGTATGCAAAAGATGGAGCATACCTTTCAGATTTAGGGAATGATACATTTTAGCAGATTTACTGTGTGGGTTGGATGAAAGTATGGTGTGATTGATTGGTGGATATGAGAGTCCTAGTCAGCTGGGATGAACTGCAACAGGATATTCATATTGTGACAGCATGTTAGTCACACAGTATTGTACAGGAAGGGCTTACAGGATTGCCACACCTTGTCAGGAAGGCTCTGAAGCTGGGGTGAGGTGAGACATTGGTGGCTGGTAAGGGTGCCAGCCACAGGTGAAAATAACTCTGACTTAGGTCACCAGTCACTGGCATTCTTGGATGGTGGAGGGCACTTTCAGGACTGGCACTTTAAGAGCCATTCCTTATGCCTCAGTGGCAAAGGGCCTTTGTGAGTTTGTAATAATTATATCAGCACCTCTGAAGGAATAGAGGCCAATAAATACTCAGGAAACCAGATTTGTAAATTCATTAGCTGCAACTACCATGCCATGCACATCACACCACATGGTTTAATATACATAAATATACACAGAGGGTTGCCAGTCACAAGTTAAAGATAAGTCCCTGACTTAGGTGACAAGTTCCTGGCATTCCCAGCCATGGGAGCGCACTCTCAAGACTGTCCCTGTAAGAGCCATCCTCATACCTCAGTGGCCATAGGGCCTTGCAAGGTTGTAATCATTATATCAGCTCTAAAGAGGAGGGAGGCATAAAATGCTGAGTAAATTTGATTTGGTAAATTCATTAGCTGCAAGTACCATGCTGCACACATCACACCACACAGTTTCATATATTTATATACACATACATACAGATATATTCAACATAAATAATCTGTTCAGAATTCTAATTCCAATTGGCTGTTAAAAAATACATGGCTGTGGCCATTTTTCCAAACACATTGTCTGTCTCATTTGTCCAGGTGAAGGAAGGGGTTGGTTGACCCAAAACACAATGGTAGAGCCTGCACTGAATAGCTGCAGGTGAGGTGTGTCTGCAGGCACACCCCCAGATAACACCTAGATGGACAGGTGGTAGTTTCCACCCATAGGGACAAGCAGTATGATAGAGTTCCTAGGGGTGGAAGCTGTTACCTGCTGGAAGGAGAGGCTTAGACACATAGAACATAGATAATAATGGTAGAAAAGACCAGAGGTCCATCCTGTCTGCTTAAGTTCCTATAATCCTTAGACCCTACTGTTCCTCCAGGGTACTAACTCTCCTGAGAGAGAGCTGAGTATGAATTACGGGTGACATCTTGTTGGAGGATGCCACTGATTTAATACTTGATGGGCAGTCAGTGCTTGTTTGCTGCAGAGATCAAAGGAGGGCTGCAGTTACTTTTAATTTTTTTATTTCACTGGCACCAGGAGTCGGGACACTGCACAACATCAGCAGGATCAATCAGAGGAGAGGATGAAAGGCTGCCAAGTTTAACTATAGAAGAGTGGTCCTTAAAAAGCTGAGAGAATGGAACAGGGGCCAGATGCCACTGAGGGAGAGCTGCATACAGAATACCGGTGGTGTTATTTCATCAGAGGACACAACTGACTGAGTACTTGGTATGCAGTCAGTGCTTGTTTGTTGCAGAAATCATAAGATGACTGCAGTTACTTTTAATTTCCTTTATTCTACTGGGACCAGGAGTCGGGATGCTACTGAACAGCAGCGGTACCAATCAGAGAAGAGGATAAAAGGGTACCAAGTTTAACAATGGAAGAGTGGCCCCTAAAAAGCTGAGAGAAGTGAGGAGGAGACAGATGCCACTGAGGGAGAGCTGAGTACAGAGTATCGGTTCTATCTGGCCCTCACTTTCACCCCTCACCTACCAAATAAGTGAAATAGGAGTTGAGTAAGTGGAAGGAAACAGCTAGGAGTAACAGCAGAAGTACAGAGGACTGAGAAGGTAACACAGGCAATGATTAAGGGAAGAGATCAACCAGTCTTTTGTGATAGTGCTACTTTTGTTTTGCTGTTGCCCTGTGCTGTCTTTTATAATTCCTGTCCTAGGGCCCCATTACACTGTCCATCAGACCACATTAGTGTTGGTAATAGTATGGATCACTTCAGATTATTTGTCTCTATTTTGGCCATGAATATCATTTCTGCAGATGTGCAGTACTGTAAAATGTAAAATTCCACCCATGCAATTTGTGGAAAGTACATTCCAATAGCAAAATATTAATTCTGTGGAAATCTGACTGCTTGGGTTCTGTGAAACAGTATTCCACAGATCGTCATTTTCCATGGATGATCATTCTGTAACCATTCGATGGAATTTTCATCAGCTCAAGTGTCAATAATTTAAATTAAAATTCACATACTGATTTCTTAATAGACATGACACATGTACCTTGGTATCCTTAATGGTGCCCTGAGGGCTAAAAGTTTCATTTGAAACATTCAGGATTTGTCCATTGAGTTCCATGGAATACTGTTCTGCTGCTCATCACTACCGCAGAATAGTATTCCAAGACACATTTTTGATGACACTTTCAATATAAGGACACAGTCAGAAATGTAAAACTACAAACAAGAAAGAAAAAAGAACATTAGAAAAGAAATGACACTGAGAGAAACTGCAAAGGAATTTTCATATAAACTTATCAAAAGGTGCAAAAATACAATTGGTCTGATAATGCTAAATAATTATAGAATAACTGATGAACATATACTAACAGAGATGTTTAATGACTATTTTGCAATGAATACAATTGTAAAATAGTTATTAATAATTCTAAGTAAATCAAGAACAGCTGGGAATGTACCAATGGACTGAAGGCATAACAATATTGCACAAAGACTGTAGGCAAATGGTGTTTCTGAGCTGTCTCTTGGCTAATCAAGATTGTTCTCTCAAAACACCCTTGTGTTCAAGAACTGCAAACCACAGCTGAACAGTTCTGGAATGCAAAAGTGTCTCAAGATGACACTTGATTAGCCAAGGGACATCTCAGGGACACAATTTAAATTTTTTTAAGTGGTTCTTTAAAAAAAGATTCATTTAAATTGCATTCTGTTTGAATTACTTACTGAACTGGACTGTTTGCAGTATAAAAAGTGGAGTGGCTTTTCTTTTTATGGCCACATGGGTGGAGTCTGCAGCCGTTTTGCATTCTCAGAAAATGAGTGACCGTGGCATGCTTCCATTCTGGAGATTCAGATTGATCCTTCTGAAACCCCAAAACAAGAAGCCGTCAACGACTATTTGTAATTCAGGCATGGTGGCACTATTGTTTGTGGTGTCCACCATTTCCATCATAAAACAGAACTGTGCATGTAGCACATCACGCGTATGCAGCTCCATCAGCGTCGCCATCTTGGGAATGGCATTTTGCCATTCAACAGAACTCACGCATGCATGAGTGCTGCATGTGCATAGTTGCATCTGTGCCACCATTTGGCAGTGCTTGTTGCCCAGCATTCTTACAAGCTTTTTGCGAGGTATATCAGCTCTGGCTAGAGCTGGTTTCATTACGATACAGTAGTCTCTGTGTTATTAAGTTGTCTTTTCGACTATACAGCAATGTTCACTGGATTACCATTTCTAAAATTCCTTGCTTCAGTTTTCCACAAGATTTGTTGCTATTGGCTGACACTGCCGTCAGACTATCCTAAACTAGATTTTCATTGGTTGACATTGCTGCCAATCTATGCCTTTCACAACGGTGTCATATGAGGAAAAATGGATAAATTATACTGACTAATACCAAACTAATGCCATAACCATAACATAAGGAAAAGTGATTGGTAAAACATACATTTTAAACATTTCTTTATAAAATGTTTGATGCAGCTGTAAAAATGATACATTGATGTACCACTACACACAAGTAGTGACTTTGTAAGAATGAGTGCTTTTGTCAACAGCTGTTAAAGGATGGAAACAAAATCTGGTCAGACCCACAATGGCTGTTAATGCATTAATGTGATAAGATGTTTATTTATTTATTTATTTATATATGTAGGCATGTATGTACGTACGTATGTATGTACTTCAAAGGTTTTACCAGGAAAGACATACTGAGCTGGGAACAGCTCTTTTTTCAGATGCATCCTGGTGGAAGGGGAAACCGGAAAAGATAACAGATACAAAACTACAGAATATAAAATAATAGAAATAGAATAAGTATAACAAAAATCATCAGGACAATTGTGCCTGAAAATAAATTGACAACAATAAGTTCCCAGGCAATAAGTTGTGGAATTGAACAAAGACAATTAAATAGTTATCAACTTAACAAAAGAAAAACTAGGGAAATGACTGATACTGGGAAGAGATATAATTAATGTGTGACTTAGTTGTAGCTGCATTATTGTGATGTAAAAGTCAGACATGTATAGTACACTACTAGAAAAAAAAACATAAATATCAAGGTAATGCAGTGAACAGTGTTTTTGGTTCTGGACATACAAGCACCCTTGAAAATACACTAAACAAACAAACAAACACACACACACACACACACACTCGTAGCTGTTGCAAAAGGTGTGATCAGCAGGATAGGGCAGCTGTATTGCAATATTTCATTTTCAGTGGGGTCCTGCTTTTACACGTTTGAAGTGTATTTAGTAGAGTTAGCACAGCTAAAATGTAAAATGTCATTTTTACTGGGGTCCAGCTGTTATATATTTTTACACTGTATTTACCCAGGACAGGTCAGCTGACCTGCACTATCTCATTTTCAGTGATGTCATGATTGTACATATTGTTACAATGTATTTTGCCAATAGTGACCAGCTGAGATGCAGTGTCTTGTTTTCAGAGGGATCTAGTGAATGCAGGTAGTTATTTTACACAATTTGTCTTTTCAGTAGAAGATGGAGATTTATGATGTCAGCGTGAGAATATGGAGCTGGTAAGGTGCTGACATTATAGAGAGCATCCTAATGTTGTTTACAATGTATTTGCCCAGGACAGCTCAAATGAGTTGCAACATCTCATTTGCAGTGTAATCCTGCAGTGTGAAGTACAATAGCACCTGATACAGAACTTCGAAGCACAGTCAGCAAGAGT
This sequence comes from Neoceratodus forsteri, assembly GCA_016271365.2. Lineage (NCBI taxonomy): Eukaryota > Metazoa > Chordata > Ceratodontiformes > Ceratodontidae > Neoceratodus > Neoceratodus forsteri. Next base: position 1,149,707,062 of record CM057458.1, on the reverse strand, counting down.
GTTGGTTTAGCACTGACAGATTAACCACAAGTCTTGTACAATCATAATGCAGAAATTAATTAATTATTACCAAAGTTAAACTTCTGTTTATGATCTTGGTTACATTAACATAGTAGTTTAGCAAGCTGTTTGGTCAGTTGACTATTTATAAAAAGAAAAAGTTGACAGTTGGAGTAGGTTTTGCAAAGTATTAAGGCTTTTATTTGTCTCAAGAAGCTAAAACTGAAACCTTTAACCTGCTGCACTGCAAAATATATGCATGCCTTGAAGGATACTACATTTAGTGGGTCTATGTAGAATGTTAAAACCTAAACAATCAATAAAATCTTTTATGTTACAAAACAAACAAAGCAAAACTGAAACCTTTATCTGATGGCCTAGCACATTCCTCATCCACAGTGAAACTTGAAGCCGTACTAACTCTTGCTGTGCGCAAACTTATATAACAGTCCAGAATTCTTATATCTTCTAATTTTGTCCTTGGCAGTAGCCCAAAGGGTTAAACTTTCTTTTCTAATGAAGAAAATAGTGTGGTGGGGAACTGCATTGAACTGAAAGGACAGGACAGTGGTGAGATGTTATTCAACTCCAACCTGTAGAAGTTGACAGGCTGTGTTGTGGTAGGAAGCATTCTACGATTCCTTTTCCTACTGACATAATCGAATATATTGGCATAGCTCTGCTCTGCAACAGGAAGAATGAAAAACAAACTCTAACCAGAGCCAATATGACTGCAAAATGATATTATTGATGGTGGTGAAAAATATTTAAGAAAGAAGGTATTATAACAAACCCATACTATATGCATTTATTGAGCAGCACATGCATTTGGACATTAATCAAAAGTTTACATCCATGAGACTCTAGCTCCTCCATCCAGATTATATCCCCTCTTCACAAACTAGTGGTATTATAAAGGGATGAGATTTTCACCATATGATTGATTTGTACATTCCAACCTATTTTTTCCATTTTATATATGTTCAGGAGGGAGGGTCATGCCCCCCAGTGCAACAATCCAGATTGGCTCAGAACCTGAGAATGGAAGCATGGTAGGAGAACCATGGGGCCTGCTTCTGCTTCCAGAGTTCCATTTTCTGTCCCCATCCCTGCACTGGGGCATGCAAGCTGGACAGAATTACATGGAGGAGTGTACGCCCACAGAATCCCACATTTTCCTCCTTTCCTGCCATCCTCCAACCCACATTACTGCCACACCTCCACCTGGTGGCAGTCATTCAGCAGGAGAGGCAGTCCTCCCTCCCTGGGAAAGTAAACCAGTCCAGTGGACCTCAATCCCCCAGTTATCTCAGCAACCCAGGCTCATTCCTGAACCAGGGTTGCTGGTGTAATAAGAAATAAGGCATCCAGTGCCTCAGACCTGTATGCCACTGGGCCAGCTAATATTATTTATTTGCTGAACTGTAACTTAATTATATCAACAGTTATGAGCACATAACAATTACAATGGACTTGATAGTTTGAGTAGTGAATATCATTAATCACCAGTGAGAAGCAGGCCAGGAAGGTAACAGAGAGAGCATTCCTTAGGAAGGGAGCAGAGGAAGCAAAGGATCTTTAGCCTGCACTGGTTCTTGACCTTGGTATCTCAAGTAAGGCACTACTGCAGGACTACGGCATTCTTTTCACATGTTTTAATACTAACACATCACCACGGCTGGGTGCGGTAGCACCTTTGACAAGTTGTAATGCTAGACAAAGGACAGGATAATTGAATCTCCCTTCAGAAGAGGGCCAATTTAAGGAGCAGAGAACATCACAACAGTGTTTCCTAGGTGGGGCCACCAAGGCAAATTGCACAGATTTATAATAGAATACTTTTAGCTTGTTTGCCACTGAGCACCTTAGGATCTGTAGAAATCAAACACCATACAACACCATTGGGTGATCCTTCCCCCATATTACATATCCTATCCTGCCCGAAGGTTGAGTACCCAGATAGCTGGACCTCAGGAGGGAGAATGATGGGCTTTAAGATTCACAGACTGGAAGAGACTGAAACTTATTCCAACAGCTAGTTACACCTGGACATATTTTTGCCAGGAACTCATGTCTATTTGTAATAAGCATGCCCCAACAAGGAACAAGCAATTAAAAGCTAACACTGGCCCTGTTACCATTCAAAACAAAACTAATTTAAAAAGAAAAGTGACAAAGTGTGGAGGATTGCTAAAAATTCTAATGGTCAGATTAATTAGGATAATAAGAGTAAAATAAAATGTCCTTTAGTAATACCTGTACTAACAAATATCAACTAAGGTGGAGTTTTGGAAAGTTGTGAAAAAATTAAGGAATCTGACAATTTCAGATTTTCCCAGTCAATTTGTACTTTAAGGACAATAAGTCCTCCTGGGCTCAAGGGCAGCTGAAGAATATAATAAATTCTTTGTTAAAATGGGGGGCAGAAGACATGAGCACAGATTCTGGGTCTATAGACCTGGATTCTTCCAGCAGTTCTCAATCTGCTGACTTTCTGGGTACCTCTAAATTCACTAAAATTAGAGTAGTGGAGGTACAGGAAAACTGCAATAGGGTAGATGTTTCTAAAGCAGTTGGGCAAGACAATAAATTAAATTTTACTATTGAAATATTTGGGTCCAGCCACCTGGTGGTGCTGGAGGTTGAGTGCTGGATGCCACACTTGCACCATCTAGTGACCAGGGCTCAGAAATGAGCCCAGCCATTGGGGGTCAGCAGGGTGAGAGAGGACTGAGCATCAAGAGGACTGCTTTCCTTTCCTGGGGGGAGGTTGCATCCACCAGTTGTTCACCCTCTGTTGGCAGCTGGGTGGGTGCCACAGGCTGGGAGTCAGGCAGCTGGTTGGCATGGCTTGTGCATGACCTCACACATGCATGATTGCACCATACTTTGGGAGGGCAGGGTCACCAGAAAATGGAACATGGCAGCTAGGGGCTTCATAATACCTCACTCCCATCTCACTGGTCCTTCTCCACTGCCTCCCAGATTTGGATTATGTGCTCCTGGAGAAAGTTCCTTCGGGCCCCACCATGGGGGTAAGCCATGGGGGTCTTGAGGTTGATTGGGGTCATCAGGCTTGCAGGTGGTCTGAAGCAGAGTTTCCAACCCAGTGCACCCAGGAGGAAAAATCTTGAAAAAAAAATGAAATATTTGGATCCTGTGATTGATCATCCATTGGCTGTCATTTTCAATCTTTGCCTTGTCTTTGGCAAATTTCCAGATGGCCTAGAAAATGGCCAAAGTCATTCCAATTTCTAAATTAATAAATACATATGGTATTAGGAACTATTGCTTCCATTTCATGGTTGCCAATAGTGTCCACAATGTTTCAGAGGATTGTAGGTACACAGTTGAAATTGTTCATAGAAAATAAAAAACATTCTAAACAAACATCAGTCTGGATTTCACTCTTAACACAGTACCTCTACAGCTTTGGCCAGGGTGATGGGCAACATTCAGGAGGAACTGACGGAGAGTATCTGCTAGAGCTATTTTCATAGATCCTTCTAAAGTGTTTGATACACCAGGCTGTGACACTCACCTGTTCAGGCTAGAAAACCTGGGTCTGACATCAATCCTCCTAAAATAGTTTGTACAATATCTTAAAGGGTGGCAACACGTTGTTATCCTGGGAAATTTTGTTTCTGCCTTTGCAATATTGTGTTAGGTGTTCCACAAGGGTCAATATTGGGCCTTCAATGCCTATATGAATGGCCTATCTTTCCAGAATCCTAATATTAAATTTCAGTTTTATGCAGATGACAGTATCATCTGTGCAACTGGCAATGCTATAAAGCAAAATGAAGTGGTCTACAAAAGGCATTTGACCATGTAAAGTCCTTTTTTTCCCTCAAGAACAAACTTGTACTAAATGCAGCAAATATCTCATGATCATGCCACTATACAAAACGATGGTCAGACCACACCTGAAATATGGGGCTCAGTTCTGGAGGTCATACATATAAGGGGACAAGGACAGCCTGCAGAGGTTCCAAGGGGCAAACAAAATGGTGAAGCGGGCTGCAGTGAAAATCATATGAGGAAAGACTGGATGAGCTGGGCCTGTACACACTGGAAGAGAGAGAGAGAGAGAGAGAGAAGAGAGGGAATATGGTGGAAACATTCAAGTATTTGAAAGACATAAACACGGTGAGGGTTGACAACATCTTCTGACTGTGTGAGAACAAAACCACTAGGGGGCATGCATTAAAGCTGGAGGGGGGCAGATTTAGAGGTGACATCAGGGGGAGGATTTTACTGAGACAGTGGTGGGACCATGGAACAGACTGCCATTGTAGGTGGTGCGGGTTGATTCAGAGGACAAATTTAAAAGCGCTTGGGATGCATACATGGGACTAACCAACAGTAGGCAGTCTGAGAATGGAGGGCAGAGGTTTTCCTATGGGGAGGGGAGAATCGACCAGATTAGATGGACCACAGTGTCTTTTTCTGCTGAAAAATATGTATGTTTTTATGTATTATTTAGAGGAGCTCTTAAACCTCCATTTGCTGAGGAAACAGTCATATTGTTAACCAAAGATAAACTGACCTTGCAACAGGTTCAGTCATACAAATACTTCAGGGTATGGCTTGGTGAAAGTAATAAATGGGACTTTTGCAAAGACAAGACAGTAGCATATTTTGGTCAAAAATGATACTTTATACAGCAAGGTTAAGAAATGTCTGCCTCTGTAGGAATGTAGACATGTTTTAAACACAATGAATTCAAGAATGCATGGGACTGTCATAAGAGTACACTTACAATAGGGAAGAGAGTGTAAGTTACAGATCAACTAGGGTCTGCGGTATCGCTTTAGGTAGGGAAAAGGGGCAGACTAAGTGGTCCACATAGTCCTTATCTGCCTTCACCTTCTATATTTCTGTGCTTCTAATGATTATCCCTATATTTGATTATGGAGACCTGCTGTTCCTGAAGACATTGGGATGGAGCTGACAAAGCTGGACATGACTGACAAAGGTTTTCTTGCTTCATATTCAAGCCCCCGGACTAATCATTGCCATATGTACTTGGAGCTGACATGGTTAAGGCCTCATGAAAGAATACAATTACATACCATCAGCTTCATCTATCAATGCCATAAATGTAGGGTCCTTAGATATATAAGGGATAGCTTACAGCTATGACAAATAAGAAAAAACAAAACAAATAGTAGCACTCTTTTGTAAGGAAGAACAACAAATCAGTAAATGAAATACAGTTGAAATGTATTGGTCAACAGCACTCAGTTAGTGCTCACCCCAGTGTTTTGGCACACAGCCTTCCTCTGGTGGTGTGGCTACTTTCAAATGATATCACTTTTATATAACCCCATCTAAACATCATGAGATGTAACAAATATTTTAAACATCATCAGGTGTAACAAATATTTTTAAACATCATCAGGTGTAACACATATTCATTTATCAAAAAATGTAAATTAAATAAAAAAGTGATAGAAAATGTTTCCAAAACAAAACACACACAGTATTGGTTATAGGTAATAAATGTTCTCAAGTCCAAATATATGCCAATCATTTTTAGTATTAGTTTCATTAAACACCATACCAGTGTACAGCAAAAAGCAAAAAAGGCTATAAAACCCTTTGGCAGATAAACATGAAATAAACAATTATTTTGCTTAATAATAATGGGATCTATGGTAAGTGATCATCTAATCTTAGTACATATCATAGCCACAGTAGTAGAAAAAAGGAGAAATGAGTCAAATAAATGCACTTCTGATCTCCTTTGACTTTCAGCTCAGAATCTTAGTTTCATGGGGATCCACATATGAGAAAGTGAAAAAGTGGTCTCCTATTTACATTCAGGCTTATCTCAATCATGGGGAAGCACCAAGGGAGGTCAACAGTGAAAATGCAGACCTCCCACACAACAATGACACAATACCGATACAGGCATCGTGTCACCCGTTCTACAAGTGTTTTCTGTAAGGGGCTGTGCCCCCCACACCCCCATGTAGGGGGCTGTGCCCCTTGCACCCCCTAGACTTTAGAATTATCAACTCCAGGTCGGAGTTGGTCTGGGGAGGGGTCAGAACACTGGGGAAAAGCGAAACACAGAAAAAGGACTATTACAGAGATTGCCGCCATAATGGTGTTTTTTCATGTTTCACCGTCGGGGTGTCAAGCTGAAGGGGTGCACCGCAATCATGGGGATGTTCACATGAAACATGAAGAGTTGCAGAGGGAGCCTACAAGAGAAAAACCAAGACAATAAGTTAATATCTTAAACATAAATTTCCAATGAGATGCAGCATAGTATATTGTTTATGCAACGCTAGTCCCCTACTTATGCTTTCTCTTCAAAAATGGTTTCAGATCCAGCTCATCACTTAAACCTATTGGTTTTGGCTCCTAAGTGTATAGATCCACTGACTTTCTTTTTGTAGGAGCACATTCACCCAGTCACCCCCTTATTTCATTACTAGGACATGGTCGAAACCCATAAAACGTAAACAGTCAGGGTTCAAGCCATGTTTCTCAAGATAGTATAAACTGACCGGTATATCAGTTCTCTTGTTGATAATAGAGTGAATGAGTTTTTAAACTCCTGATAGTGTGTCAATGTACTGTGTTTCACATGAACACCATAGAATGCAAATTACGAAGATGGTGTACAGATAATGAATTCTCTGATTTCAGCATTCAAAAGACATTGCTTGGATGTATGAATTCATTGCCTGTAACACAATATTTGTGAACATTGCATTTTTACGTTTATGCATACCTGCAGTGCATTTTGATAACCAATTTGTGTGGTGTTGTTGCTTTTCACGGACAAACAACTGTGCACTAATTTGTCTCTCAAATTGTTCACCCTGCTAAAACTGACTCTTGGTTGTTCGCCTACGGCTAGAGCCAATTGGTGGTCGCTAGTTAGTATGTGCCAATTCTTAAAAAGTACATTACTGTTCCTTCCTGCCCACTGTCTGAATTCCTTAACGAAACATATAGGTTATCCTGAGCTGTAAGTCCCTTCTCTGTTCTTGTTAGTACTTTTTACCAACAGAGCAGATCTATTTTGGGAAAAGGCTTTGTGTAAAGAGTCATCCAAGAGTTTATTTTCATATCCTCTAGCTGAAAATCTCTCTTTTAACTCTAAAACTTGTTTCAGGTATACATCTTCTTTAGAACAATTCCTCCTAAGCTTTAAAAATAGACTATATGTGATTGACTGTGTTCAAACCTCAAGAAGATCAAGTGTTGGGAGATCTTGACTTTTCTATCAAGGCTCCAACATTTGAAACTCAATCCCCTCTACTCGGATACCAATAATTGGCTCAGTGATTTCAAATACCATAATACCAACTTATGTCCATCTTTCTCTCACACTCCATCCCAAGAACTACCTGTTTCCTCCCCCAACTCCATTACCTTCCCTGGGGTTAGGGAGGGTGTGTGGTCTCTACCACATTAAGCAGCTCATTCCTTATCCCAAAGTGACTCCTATCCTGAGGCCAGGGAGGGAGTACGGTCTCTGCCATGATAGATGGTTCATTTCTTCTCCCAACCATGGTGCTTGCCCTGGGGTTGAGGAGGAATGTGGTTTCTGCCACAATCATCGGTTCATTTCCTCTCCTGACCCTGCTGCCTTCCTGGGGTTGGGAGAATCTCTAAAATGAAAACTGTCAATAGAGATTTTCTGCTCTCCCATGACCCCACCCCCACTCCAACCCAACCCCCTTTCAGCACAAACCAACCCACCACTCCTCCTCTCTTGCCTATGAGGTCTATTGCTTCTAGTTGAACATCCTGCTTCTTCAAAGACTGACTGTGAACCCACTGGAAATGAAGCAAGATTGGTTAATGGCTATTTAATGTATTTTAAACATTTGTTCATTATAACTTTGTCATTTTTAACATTTTTGATTCAAATGTTCAACACAGACTGTTTTTGCCCCACCTTATGAGTAAGTGTCATTTTTTAACTCCTTTCCAAAACATGTTTTCATACTCGTCCTGCCAAATCACCTTCTGGGCTTGATTGAAAAAAAAATCCACTGCTCTTGACTGTGACATGGAGTCATGAAAAAACTATGCTGAAAACCAGAGGGGGAAGGTGTAAAAAACAATAAAGTTACGAAAAAAAAAATCTGAATTTTTTCAACATTTACTCATAACTTTGTTATTTTTCCCATATTTTGACTCCAAATTTCCAACATAGCCTCTTTGTTACCCCACCTGATAAACATGACTTTAAAATCTTACCCAAAATGTCTTTTCAAGCTTGTTCCACATAATGATATTTTATCCAGGATTTCATTATCACCTGTCATGTTCATAAGCTGCTGTCATAAAAATACTATGCCAACAATTTGGACTCCAAATCTCACAAAAAACAAAAAACAACAAAAAGTAATGAACTAACATTGCTAATTTTTAAAGTGCACTAATAACAATGCAATTGTTTTACTTTTTAAACCCCATAATGTCAACAGTCTTTTTTTACCCTATCTTGTGAACTTTGCAGGTGTAACTTTAAAATCCCCCTCCAAAACTTGTTTTCACAGTCATTTTGCAAAATCACATTTCAGTGGCATTTGAAAACTTGCTCCTGTCATGTTCATATGCTCCAGTAAACAAAATACTATATTGAAAGTTCAGGATCAGGACCAAACTAAAATTAGATATTTAATCTCAGCTTGGCTATCCTGGATAAATAAATTGTAAAAATGGGTAAAATCAGGAAGCTACTATAGTAGAGGCCCAGTGAAAAGGAGATATTCCATCTCAGCTGGTGTGCCCTGGGAAAATATATTGTAAAACAGGGCACACCGAAAATGAAATGTTGCCTCTCAGATGGTTCATCCTGGTTAAATACAATGTAAATTTGGTAAGAGCAGATCCCCACTGAAAAATAGATATTGCATCCCAGCTGGTCTGTTTCGGAGATGTGTACTCACAGTAATCATTTTCAGATAGCCAAAATAACTTTTCCCATGCTCGTTTTTATTATTTTTCACTTTCTAGCAGGTCCTGCAGGTGTCCATTACTGGGGCATGATGAGTTGTGTCCATGTTTATATTGTTTCCTGATTCACTTAATAATGTTAGATCCCTGGCTGCCATCTATAATTCAGGCATGCTCACTAAAGTCAGACTGGCAGTGGTTTGTACTTCAGGTACAGCAATGATAGCAGAAAGCTGGACAGACTGTAAACTTTGTGAAATGGAGAAGAGATGTATTTATTTTTTATTTATTTATTCTTTATTCGGATAATACCTTTGAGCAAAAGCTCTTTACATAAGTTCCACATCAACAGTCAAGACAATAATAAGAATACGAATGAAGGAATGAAAGCCATAGATTGGCAAAACAGCGATTAGAATGACACTATTACACTGCTACAAATTTACACAAGAGCAAGAGTCATTAGATACAGTGAAAATGTATGGTGGCTTTAGGGCATTGTAAAAAGTATATTCATTAACTAACTGCTATTACAGAGAGTGAGAATATTGGGTAATGACAGAGAGAGAGCAGTGGTGGCAGTGATTATGATCGGGTGCGGGGGGAGAATGTAAGTCAGCCCAGGAGCCCAGGGGAAATAAATTATGCTAATGGAAGATCCTGGAAATGAAATATAGTAACATTTAAGTCCAGTACTGTGTGTGTGCATTTAATACTGTGAACATACAGCTATAGTATTGTAAGTCCACACTGTGCACTAAAACACAAGGGTCTCTATTGGCTACACATCCATGTTCACACCAGGTGGTGAGGCATGGACATCATCAGAAGCAATAATGCGCACTGCATTTAACTAAGATGATGATCATGCTGTAGTTTGGGGCATGGGGGGGCTGTAAAGTTTATAAAACAGCACTATTTAGAGGTACTGGTACCACCACCTTGTTATGTTCCTTGGCTAGACCAGGTGGTAAGGGTCAGATATCTGTAAAGTGCTGTGCAAAGGTACAGATTCCCTTTAATGCATTAACTGTAGTTTTGTCTCTAACCAGAGCATATGTCTATCAAAACTTGATTTAGCAGACAATTTTGTTTCATCTTCTTTCTTAGCACTACTTTCTTAAACTATTCACACACGTAATGTCTCCCCTCTCCGATTTTACTCGATCTCTTTTTTTTGTCACAACATTAAAAGTATTTGATATTTATTTCACTTAGTTTTTGTTGACCAGGAAAGCAGGATTGTACAATTCTGCCTATTCTCAGCCTCGTCCCAGGAAGGGGGATACAGATGGATGCCAACTGACATTGAACCAGATGAAGCTGTTGGTTGTATTTTCAGTCCATCATGTTATCACTTTTGAGTCACTTGGTAAATTCAGGCCATTTGGGTGCAAGTGAGGTATTACTGAATTAGTGGGAAAATCTAGTTTCGGTATTTTCCCCTGCCACATTATCAGTAGTCAAGTTGAAACAACATCATCTGCCTGATCAATGTTTGCTGCTGAATACCTTGGGGGGAGGGGTGGCAGTGCTGTGTGACTGTCCAGCTATATTGATCATAGAAATAGAACCTTCTCCCATGCATGCCATAAACTAGCATTTCACAAAATTGGGTTTGGCGCCTTTTAGTACCTTTGATACTTTGATTTTACTTATGTCTTCATAAAATCCTGAGCAAATTTGTAATACATCACCTTCCTTTCTTAAACCCATGTTGTACTGTATCCTTAAAGCCATTATTATTCAGGTGTATTTCAGTTTTGACTTTGATTGTAGGTTCCATGATTTTGGTGTATATTAGTCAAGCTGGTTGATAATTTTCTACTTGCTCCTTATTTCTCTTTTTTTTATAAAGTGTTTCTCTTTTGTGTGCCATGAAAGTGAATGGATGAAGGTATGGTGCATGGAAATCTTTTTATACAGTTTACAGTTCTTCATGTGCTGTAGCATTGTCTACCGGCAACATTTCACATTTTTATGGCTGCAGTGGGTGGAGCCCTGTAGACATCTTGCTTCGAAAAGGGACTCAGCATTACTTCAAAGCATTCTTTCCCACCGAAGAACATGTTGGACTTGCAGCACAGTCTCCTATGCCAAAATAACAAAGTCCCTTCCTCCCAACAAATTGTTGCAACATCTCTCCTACTGTACTTTGCCAAAGTCACATATCAGTCATTGGTCCAGAATTCCTCTGCATAACATCCCAGTTCTGTCTGTAGGTAGTAAGTGTTAACAGTGCTGTGCTCAGTCAGTCACTGTCATGTTGTTTCCTCCTAGGTTTTAAAATTCTTACAAGCAGACACACACACACCCACACACCCCACACTGTTTTAGCCTTGCTTTGCTATCATGGACTGACATAGTCCAGCATTCCTTCATTTCAGATCTGTCTGCCTGCTCTCCTAGTGGTATTATAAAGAAATTAGATTTTGTCACGTGATTGATGTATACATTCAACCTCTTTTCCCTTTTCTATAGGTATTTTTGACATTGCATCATAACCTCAGTCTATATATTTATTCAGGTGGTGTGTCACTCATGTCACTAATCTTATTTCTTTACCAAACTGTAATTTAATTACATCAACAATCAGAGCACATAAGCAATTGCAATGGACTAGATAAGTTGGGCAGTGAATATAATTAATCATGTTTTACTGTTTCTTTTTACATTTATTACTCTCTCTGATCTCTATCACTACAGCTTATAGTGCTGTCTGTTAATTGAGCTGCATAATTCACAACCTTACAGTCTCCTCACACTGGGAGGTCATGGAGGTCAAATGGGGACATATATAAACATAGAAACATAGAATTTGACAGCAGATAAAGACTGCTTGGCCCACCTGGTCTGCCCATTTCCCTACCTAATGGATAAACTACAGATCCTAGTTAACGAACAGCCTACTTCCTCCTACCCCCACTAGAATTGCTTTATGTCTGTCCCATGCATTCTTGAACTCCCCCACTGTTTTTGACTCTATGACCTCCTCAGGAAGGCTGTTCCATGCATCCACAACCCTCTCTGTGAAGAAATACTTCCTCACATTACCTCTGAGCCATCCCCTCTATCTTCAAGTTGTGCCCCTTGTTCTTGCACATCTCTTTTTCTGAAAGATGCTACCCTCTTGGACTTTGTTGATTCCCTTGAGGTATTTGAAACAGAAGCATAGAAATTGTCAGCAAATAAGGACCACTAGGCCCATCCAGTCTGTCCATAAGTCCCATAATTGATTACAGCTTCTGATCCTCCCTCTACTTTACCTGTATGGTTCCCCTATGCCTTTCCCATGCATGTCTAAATCCAACCACAGTGCTTGCTCACACCACCTCTTGTGGCAGACCATTCCATGCATCCACCACCCTCTCTGTGAAGAAAAATGTCCTCACATTCCCTCTCTCATGTCTCCTCATTCTTGTACCCCTCCTGTATTGGAAGGTGTCACCCCTCCACTTTGTTTATGCCCTTGAGATACTTGAATGTTTCTATTATGCTCCCTCTCTCCCTCCTCCCCTCTAGTGAGTACATATTGAGGTCTCTTAATCTTTTTTCATAAGTTTTGTGGTGCAAGCCCTGTACCATCTTAGTCACCCTTCTCTGGACCATCTACAGCCAGCTAATGTCCTTTTGAAGATGTGGCCTCCAGAACTGCAGCTTGACCAGGGTTATATATAACAGCATCACTACCTCCCATCTTCTGCTGCTGATACCCCTGCCTATGCATCTCAGCATGCCACTGGCCATCCCTGCTGTACTTGTACTGTGCTTTGACATTTATATCATCTGAAATAGTAACCCTAGGTCCCTTTCTTCCTTGGTGACTGTCAACAACCCACTCATCCTGTAGCTCTCTCCATGTGTGTTTCAGAAAATTTTACTTTGATAGAATTACCATCCTGCAATTTATACAACCACAATTATACTATACAGTTTATGTCTGCACTGATATTAACCACAACATGAGATGTTTACAGAAGTAGCACAAGAAACTGCAGTATATTGCACATTTCCTTTCTGTGCCATGCATTTACACTCACCCCATGACAAAATGTTCTATAATTGTTTAAAAACTGTTTTCAACATCCATTTCAGTGAACACTAAGGGGCAAGCTGACAGCACTGGCAACCATAAATGTATAAAGAACACAACAATTTTCCTTCAAGAACTGCACTGAAAGGGTCACTGTCCACACTTGTTAGCACCTTTCTTTTTTTCACATAGCTTTTTGCTCCCACGTTGCATCCTGCACCTTCTTGGCACAGGGGGTGACATAATATTTGTGATTTTCTCCCCATTACCCATAGACCCCAGAACACGGTTGCATATGTGCATGGAGGTGCACAGGTGCACCGTGGCTCCAGTGATGGCCCCTTTTGAACACCCAGTATATTGCCAGGGTTCTCTTGTGGGCTAGTGCTGTTGCCTAGCCTTCACCTGGTGGCAGCCAAGAGCTGGGGAACCCTCACTTCCCTCCTTGGAAAGCTGCCTTGTGGCACCTCAACCCAGCTCTGCTCCTGTCTTACCCCTGGTGACCTGAGCTTATACCCAAACTTGGGTCACCAGCATGGCATGAGGTGTGGTGTCCAATGCCTCAGCCCTCAGGACCACTGGGCTGGACTCAGCAGATTTTTTTATAAACTATTTTTACAAAACTGCTGTAACCAATATATTGATAATTTGACTCCATGTTCTTGTTTCATTATCCCTCCCCCCTTTTTATTTGGATCTGTAGATCCTGTTAGTGTAGTTCTTAAAGGAGAACTTTTGCACTCTTATTAGTTTGCAGTGGTCAGTCAGTCAAAAGTTTATTGAGCGGTCATAGACCATGACAAAAAGACAAATTACTACAAAAAATAATTTACAATATACAAAAATTACATCATATACTCTTTATAATAAATAAAAAACAGGGAAAGCATCTCTTCCAGCCCTTCAAAGTACTTAATGCAAAAACATGGGTAACAATCAACTATGTGCAATTACCTATAAAGAAAGTGCTTTAGCTTGAAATAAGAACAAATATTTTACTATTTGACAGTATATAATATAAATGTTAGATCCGTTTTTTTTTCATTTTTATGCCAAGACGTATTCTAGAGATGTTTACTAAATATTTAGCTACAGCCTTAATTATAATTTCATCATTAGTAGTAAAGAAAATAACAAGTAAGGTGCTCTGATCTATTTTTTGTATGGTTTGGCATAAAGGCCATATCCATTTTTTTCTTGGTATAGTATACCATTTACATACAAACATAACATGTTCCAAGTTTTCCAATGTGGAGCAGGTACAAGAGCAAAAACCAGCATTAGAAGTAAAATTTTTCATATAAACTGCTTCCAGAATGTTATTTGGAAATACTTCTAGCCTATATCTGGTATATTGTTTTCTATCTTCTGCTTCTGTAAGTATATCTAAGTAATATCTATAATAATGACAGGGATCATTTATCCTAAAAATGGGAACAATTTAAACTTTTAATCATATTTAAATCTAGAATCCTATAATATTCTCTGAATGCTTTTGTTATAAAGGGTTGATATTTTAAACTAATAGTGATTCCTCTTGCCCTATACTGATATAAGTAGGTTAACCTCACTTTTTGTAATAAATTAAATATTAGGGATAACCATTCTGATTTTAGGTTCCCTAAAGAGGACCACCAATATTTTTCATGTAAGCATAAAGCCGTTAACCTATTTTGGTCATGGTGAAGTATTCTAACCCAATAATTAATCTTTCTAGCATCAGCTGCTGCCTGCAAAGAGTAATAACCTGTCTCGGCCCTCAATATCGCAGCAGGAACAAAATTTGGTAAACCTAAAGTTTCTCTAAACAGTTTATTAACGGGAATATCTAACATATACATTTTATTATGATGCCAAATTTCAGCATTAAATAAAGCTTGAGCATAATATTTGGCTTGAACTGCCTTTAAAATAGGCCTAATTGTGTTTCCACCAAATTTTTTATTAAATATGAGTAAGGAATTTGCCATTCTTTTTGATTTTACTAAAATTGTATCCAGTTGTACATTCCATTTTCCATCCCTGGTCAATTGAAGGCCCAAATATGTATAGCTATCTACAGTCTCTAATTTATCAGAACCTAGCATCCAAAATTTCTTTTTACTGTATTTTTTAGCTTTCATTGTAAACGGAAGAATCTGGCTTTTTTGAATATTTACTGTCAAGTTAAGCTCATTTGCAGTTATTGCAAGTATATTTAATTTAGCTTGAAGTCCGGATTCAGTAAGAGAGAATAAGACTAAGTCATCAGCGTAGGCCAGTACACCACAACATTTATCCCTAATCTTAGGAGAATCAAATTACTAAAATTTAAATCACGTAACAATTTGTCAATATATATAGAAAAAGAAGAGGAGCAATTATGAGCCTTGTCTTACTCCCATATTAGTAGGAAAGTTGAAGAGAATTGTCCCTGAGTACCTGACCTCACTTGAGCCCATGTTGCAGTATATAATTCTCTTATAATTGCTATCAATTCCATTGTAAATCCTTTTCTTTCATTATAAGCCAAAGAACATTCCTTGATACTAAGTCGAATGCAGTACTGAAATCTATAAAGGCAGCAAAAAGACTGTTTTCTAACCATAACATATTTTTCATAAAGATGTCTGATTATGAAACAATTATCAGTTGTGCTGTAACAGCCCTAAATCCAGCCTGTGCTTCAGAAAGTCCCCTAAACCTATTAATTCTTCCTTTAATCTATTTGGACTAACTTAGAAAACAATTTCCAGATTATCTAATAATGAAATAGGCCTATACATTTTAGGATCTATTTTATCACCTTTTTTATATATTGAAAATATTATGGCTCCCTTCCAGGATTTCAGGAAAACCAGTTTCTGGACACAAAAATTAAAATATTTAGTCAAAATTGTAGACCATAAAGCAGGGGCACTCAGGTAAACTTCAGAAGGAATCATATCTAGGCCTGGTGCTTTTCTTTTTTCAAAACTGCAATGGCGAAATATACTTCTGTAATTAAAAAAGGTCAAAAATTCTGCATATTTGTGTCCAGAAATATTCCCACATCTTCAACACTATGGGGAAAAAAAAATTAAAGAATAGTAAGAAACCCAGGTTTCAATCGTAATATAGGTATCCAATTCATGTTTAATGTTATTAGTTCCCTTAGCTACTAATAACCAATATGTCTGGAAATCTTTGTTATAAATAGCTTCAAGCATACGATCCCAATTTCTTTGTTGATATTGTTTTTGTTTTAATAAGAGAACTTCTTATATTTTCCCGACATCTATTTAGTTCTATAATATTTTGTGAAGTCTTATTCTGCCTTACCTGCCTGATTTTTTTTATTTAATTCTCTTTTTTCTTTACGGCATTCCAGATCAAACCATGTATTTTTGTATTCTATTCTTTTTATATCTTTGAAGATTTAAGCAATTTTTTTATCTCCTCTAGGTTTGAAAACAATAAATGGTGAAGACCCCCATACCCCATATTATCAGTATTTAGCTTATTGAATAAGTCCTGCAGAAGATGTTTAATGAGGGGAGAAAACTTGTCCTGCCATTGAATTTTGTTATTACGAATTATAAATTGTATAGGTTTATTTGGTACATCTGGAACACACTGTATATTTTTTGCTTTCAAGACAAGAGGAAGATGATCACTTTCACCCCTAATTGGAATTTCCAAAGATTCCCAATCTGTCATGTTCCAGTTCCAGAACACGTAATCTATTATTGAAGGTCCTTTTGCAGAAAATAGGTGAAACTTCCCAATTTATCACCATATAACCTACCATTTATTGGTGCTAAATTATGTAAAGCTAACAATTCTATTAATTTCTGACCCATTTTATTTAATTTCTTATCCTTTGTGCATCTGGGCCAATTAGAGGCTTCTAGATGACACCAGTTGTGGAAATAACTATCAGAATAACCATTATATGAGCCAATCCTTGCATTAAAGTCCCCACAAAGTAATATATTCTCACAAGACGTTACAGCCCAACTCCTATGAATAAAATCCTCCAATTGATCCCAGAGTGCTGGATAATATGAATTCAAATTAGATGGAGGTATATAAGTATTAATTAGGCAAAAATGTTTACCTCTATTAGGCTTAATATAAATTACCATAATATTTTTATTAGTGTATAACATATCTGCAGTAATATCAATATTTATTTTAATTAAAATAATTAAACCCCCTACAGTTCTTCCCATTTTGGCAGCTTTTTCTCCTGGAATCTAAAAGGTTTGATAACCATTCAGTATGATTTCTTGGTCTTTAGAATGCCAAGTCTCTTGTAGGCAAATAATATTAAACTTAAGTATAAAGTCTAACCATTCTTGATCCATTAATTTAGAAAAGAAACCTGCAATGTTCCAAGAGATTAGAAAAAGGGCATTAGCTTGTGTTTCAGTATGTAGTTCTTTATCTTCTACAAGTCAATCTGATTGTGTTTAACAGCTCAAATCTATTACAAGCAGAAACATTAAATACCACTTTTCCTGATTTGTCCTTTTAGTGATTTACATATAGGACTATTATGGTAAGAAAAATCATTTGTGTTCACTATATATATTCCTAAGGCATCCAGTAGACTCCTATTATCAATGATCTTATTATATAAACTTAAAAGGCCTGTTTTAACAATAATTAAATGCCAATCTGGATCACAACCCTGCCTTGAAATATTTAATGCATTAGGATTGTCTATAGAAACATTCAAAAGTTGTTCCAATATATCCACTATAAGATCCTTTAAGTTGTTATTATTCTCATTTTTGATTCTTTCCAAACCATAAAAATACAATATCTTAGGCACTCTACCAACCATATTTTCCTGATCTGATGCTCTTACTTCCTGTCTATTATTTTTACTTCCTTCATTTAGTATTTTCCTTTCCATTATGTGTAATCCTACTTCGTCCAATAATGTTGCCTTACTTAATAAACATCTTGCTACCTCTGGGTTTTTACCAAGAATGTCCGCCTGTCCCAAACTTGTACCTTTGTTCCAACTGTAAACTTTTTCTATTCGAAATTCTAGGTCTCGGATTTTTAGAACTTGACTGAATATGTTCATCAGGGTATTCCTGAGTTTTCTTGTATTTCTACTAAAAGGTGATTTAAGACCAAAATACTTAATTAACAAGACTCATGATTTTGTATTTGAAATTTTTATTCAGGAGTTCACTGTTAACATATTCTAAACTACAACCAAATTTCCTCAGACCTTCTTCATTAATCCAAATATGATTTGCTATTCGAGGAGCTGTACAAGATATGAATAAACAATTTAAACCCATAATATCTTTATCATTCCATATCTGTAAAATATCAGACACAGTTAGATCAGCACCAGTCACTGCCCTTATTAGGTTCACAATCTTATCCCTTAAATCTTCATATGACCAGTTGTGTAGGGTCTTAAAGCCATATAATGTCAAAATAGCACAGCTATTAAGATCTATAACATTTTTCATATCCTCCAATTCTTTTACTAGCTCCAAATCCTGTTTCAATATTCTACTTGTGTCTTGACCATGCAGCTCTTTACAGAC
Source organism: Neoceratodus forsteri (assembly GCA_016271365.2). Taxonomy (NCBI): domain Eukaryota; kingdom Metazoa; phylum Chordata; order Ceratodontiformes; family Ceratodontidae; genus Neoceratodus; species Neoceratodus forsteri. The sequence continues at coordinate 1,149,688,561 of CM057458.1, read as the reverse complement.
TGGATCTAAAACACTATTCTCCCTAGACACCAAATCATAACCATTTTTAGGAACAGAATCTTTTTTACATCTGTCTTTAATTTTGTATACAATTGTGTTTATCCTGAGCTAACTTCCTCCTGACTTCCCTTCATCAATGGTTGACCCTTCCATATTTATGTCAGTCACCCCTGACATCAAATCAAGATTATTTTTTAAAACAGAATCTTTGTCTACACCTGATTTTATTTTTTTAATATAAATAGATTTATCCAAGACATATCCCTCTCCAAGATTCCCCTTTTCTTTTGCAGGTACTCCTACTGTATTAATAACCAACTCTACCGTGCTTATATTATACCTATCTAATGTTCCTGATGTATTATGTCCCTCTTGATAACTACTTATCTTTCCCTTACTCAAACTCTTAGCTTTACCCCTACTCTTGTTTGGTTTCTTTTTACTTTTACTTGTACTAAGATTCTTACTACTTGAAGCATTTTTAATTATTGGTGGTGGATTTAAAGATTCATGAAGTATGGAAGGCATAGCAGTCTTTAAAAAAAAAATCTGGGGAAACCAAATGTTGAGAACAATCTGGTTCAATAATGGATAAGGAGTGTATACTCTCAAAATGAGGTAGTTTATCAAGTCTGAATAAAATGTCATCTAATCTAGAACCATTTATTGCTATATTCTCTTTCAAAAGATCTATTTCATGTTTCAGGTCAACTAGATGATCCAGAATCATCAGATGTGCAGTATGTGTATTGGACACAGCTGTACAGTATTCTTTACTCATAGCAGCAGAAAAATGCACTGATCTGCCATTATCAGGTTGTTTATACGAATTCAGACCAGTAATCTGTTTTAATCCGTTTATGGTCTCCTGTAATTCCCCAGCTATATTTTTTAAATCATTTTGCCAATAAGAACATGGTTCTGGGTTGGATTCCTTAAAGTATTCTGGTGAAAAATCCAAGGTTTCCTCCAGATAATTGGTAGTCTGTGCAGAAAACTCATTTATGCTTTAGAGGCATCCAAATTAATATACACTCCTGAATTTAAATCTTCTGTAGACTTATGTATATCATTCCTAGCCCCTATAGATTCCAAAACTTGCAATTCACTGAGCTCATTTCGGTCATCATTTAAACTAGCTTTTCCCAGATGTAGCAATTATTTATGTATATTGCCTGGGCTACATGATTTAACTGTAGTTAAAGGGTTATAATGATCTTTTATATTAGATTGTTTTAGGGGCCTACCTCTCCCTTTTATTTTAGAGGGAATACTGTTTAAGCAAAATGTTGTCATTTCATCATTTTTATTATCACTTTCATTTCCTTAAAATTTTTTTACACTTTAAAAGTCTTTTTCTTTGCACCTTTGTATTTACTTATGCTCTTTTTATTTCTTTTCTCAGAATACTCAGAATTTGAACATATTATAACCAGTGTTGATTGCAAATTGGATGACATGTGCAATAAATCAGTCCTGAAACTGTCTTGATTGAGCTCTGTTTCTAAATTACCCTTTTGTGAGCTCAAATCCAAGTTACCACTTTCATTTTGATCCATAACCTTTAAATTCTCCCCCCCCCTTTTTTAAACTTGTTTCCTGGTATGTACCATAATTGTTAAACAATTTTTTTCCCTTTCCCTTCCCTTTTTCTTTTCCAAATACACAGACTTTAACACCTGTAATTCACAATATTATGCAATGACTCAAGTTTATCTGCAGTTCAAGAACATCCAACTTAAGAAATAATGTAGTCCAATATCAAAACTCCAAATCTCCAAAGTCTCAGCTTCGGTTAAAACTTCTCCTCCAAACGTGAAATGCTCCCTATAAATAATTTAAAAAAAGAATAAAAAAATAAAACAAATAATAAAACTCAGTATAAAATTAACATTAAATGAAGCAAATAACCTACCCAGACTCACATAAAAATATTCAACTTCCAGTTAGATTAACCCTAAGTTTCTAAGTAAATCTCAGCAGAAATACTACTCAAATTTGCTCCTATTGTTACTAATAAAATTTCTAATACCGAGTGGCGCTCGCGCTGCAGGCAGCGTGGTTCTTTTATATTGTACTACCCCTCCTCCTTGATGAAGTGTGCTCTGTTACACCTGGCCCCTCTCACTAGAGCACAGGAATGCAGGATCAAAGGGGAGCAAAGGCACAGAAGAAATGAGGTTATACAAAGTGCTCACAGTTTTAACAGATATCAGGCACACAATTTGAATCCTCCAACAGGCAGCAGCATGCTCCTTTAGGTCTCAGTCTCACAGTCCAGCAAAATGAAACAGCAGAAGAAATAACCAGTCTCTCAGATGATAGATGCAAATGGCATACCTGTTCTGGGTTTAGGCAGCACAGTTCTTTTATATTGTACTGCCCCTCCTCCTTGATGAAGTGTGCTCTGTTACACCTGGCCCCTCTCGCTAGAGCACAGGAATGCAGGATCAAAGGGGAGCAAAGGCACAGAAGAAATGAGGTTATACAAAGTGCTCACAGTTTTAACAGATATCAGGCACACAATTCGAATCCCCCAACAGGCAGCAGCACGTCCTTTAGGTCTCAGTCTCACAGTCCAGCAAATGAAACAGCAGAAGAAATAACCAGTCTCTCAGATGATAGATGCAAATGACATACCTGCTCTGGGTTTAGGCAGCACAGTTCTTTTATATTGTACTGCCCTCCTCCTGATGAAGCGTGCTCGTTACACCTGGCCCTTCTCACTAGAGCACAGGAATGCAGGATCAAAGGGGAGCAAAGGCACAGAAGAAATGAGGTTATACAAAGTGCTCACAGTTTTAACAGATATCAGGCACACAATTCGAATCCCCCAACAGGCAGCAGCATGCTTCTTTAGGTCTCAGTCTCACAGTCCAGCAAAATGAAACAGCAGAAGAAATAACCAGTCTCTCAGATGATAGATGCAAATGGCATACCTGTCTTTGCAGTAGTCAGTGCAGTCACATTGCCCTTAGTGAAGTTCACTGAAATGGATTTAGAAAATATTTTTTAAAGAATTATGGAACATTTTGTCATGGGGCAAGTGTACATTCATGGCACAGAATGTAAATGTGTGATATAGTTGTTTTGTTGTGCTACTTTTGTAAATATCTCATTTAGTGGTTAATACCAGTACAGATATAAAGTACATAGTGTAACTGGGGTTGCTTAAATTCCAAGATGATAATTCTATCAAGTGAGAAGTTGTTTTTTTCTAAAATATATGAGCATAACAGTCCCCCTCTGAACTTCATGATCTCCCAATTCAAATTATGAATAATACAGCTCAAATTAAACACAACCTCACAAACTGAAGTGGTAGGGAACAGAAAGAGAACACATAAAAAGAAAAATTAAAACATGATTAATGATATTCACCACCCAAACTATCTAGTCCATTGTAATTGCTTATGTGCTCATAACTGTTGATATAATTAAGTTACAGTTCAGCAAATAAATAATATTAGTAGCTGACCCAGTGGTGTACAGGTCTGAGGCACTAGATGCCATATTTCTTGTTACACCAGCAACCCTGGTTCAGGAATGAGCCTGGGTTGCTGGGAGTTGGCTGGGGGGGATTGAGGGTCCACTGGACTGGTTTCCTTTCCCAGGGAGGGAGGACTGCCTTTCCTGCTGAATGACTGCCACCAGGTGGAGGTGTGGTAGTAATGTAGGTCAGAGGATGGCAGGGAAAGGAGGAAAACGTGGGATTCTGTGGGCGTGCACACCCCTCCATGTAAGTCCGTCCAGCTTGCATGCCCCAGTGCAGGGATGGGGACAGAAAATGGAATTCTGGAAGCAGAAGCAGGCCCCATGATTCTCCTACCATGCTTCCAGCCTCAGGTCCTGAGCCAATCTGGATTGTTGCACTGGGGGGATTAACCTCCCTCCTGAACATATATAAAATGGAAAAATAGGTTGGAATGTACAAATCAATCATATGGTGAAAATCTCATCCCTTTATAATACCACTAGTTTGTGAAGAGGGATATAATCTGGATGGAGGAGCTAGAGTCTCATGGATGTAAACTTTTGATTAATGTCCAAATGCATGTGCTGCTCAATAAATGCATATAGTATGGGTTTGTTATAATACCTTCTTTCTTAAATATTTTTACCACCATCAATAATATCATTTTGCAGTCATATTGGCTCTGGTTAGGGTTTGTTTTCATTCTTACTGTTGCAGAGCAGAGCTATGCCAATGTATTGTGATTATGCCAGTAGGCAAAGGGTGCTCTGGAATGTGTAAATTGCTTCCTACCACAACACAGCCTGTCAACTTCCACAGGTTGGAGTTGAATAACATCTCACCACTGTCCTGTCCATTCAGTACAATGCAGTTCCCCCACCACACTATTTTCTTCATTAGGAAAAGAAAGTTTAACCCTTTAGGCTACTGCCAAGGACAGAATTAGGAGATATAAGAATTCTGGACTGTTATATAAGTTTGCGGCACAGCAAGGGTTAGTACAGCTTCAAGTTTCACTGTGGATGAGGAATGTGCTGGGCCATCAGATAAAGGTTTCAGTTTTGTTTTGTTTGTTTTTTTAACATAAAAGATTTTATTGATTGTTCAGGTTTTAACATTCTACATAGACCCACTAAATGTGGTATCCTTCAAGGCATACATATGTTTTGCAGTGCAGCAGGTTAAAGGTTTTAGTTTTAGCTCCTTGAGACAAATAAAAGCCTTAATACTTTGCAAAGCCTACTCCAACTGTCAACTTTTCTTTTTATAAATAGCCAACTGACCAAACAGCTTACTAAACTGCTATGTTAATGTAGCCAAAATCATAAACAGAAGTTTGACTTTGGTAATAATTAATTAATTTCTGCATTATGATTGTACTAGACTTGTGGTTAATGTGTCAGTGCTAAACCAACACTCTGCTGACTGTGCTGCAAAGTTCTGTATCAGGTGCTATTGTACTTTACACTGCAGGATTACACTGCAAATGAGATGTTGCAACTCATTTGAGCTGTCCTGGGCAAATAAATTGTAAACAACATTAAGATGCTCTCTATAATGTCAACACCCTACCAGCTCCATATTCTCACATTGACATCATAAATCTCCATCTTCTACTGAAATGATAAATTGTGTAAAATAACTACCTGCATTCACTGGATCCCTCTGAAAACAAGATACTGCATCTCAGCTGGTCACTATTGGCAAAATACAGTGTAACAATATGTACAATCATGACATCCCTGAAAATGAGATAGTGCAGGTTAGCTGATCTGTCCTGGGTAACTACAGTGTAAAAATATGTAACAGCTGGACCTCAGTAAAAATGACATTTTACATTTTAGCTGTGCTAACTCTACTAAATACACTTTAAACATGTGTAAAAGCAGGACCCCACTGAAAATGAAATATTGCAACACAGCTGCCCTATCCTGCTGGTCACACCTTTTGCAATAGCTACGAGTGTGTGTGTGTGTGTGTGTGTGTGTGTGTGTGTGTTTGTGTGTGTGTGTTGTTTGTTTGTTTAGTGTATTTTCAAGGGTGCTTGTATGTCCAGAACCACAAACACTGTTCACTGCATTATCTTGTGTTTATGGTTTTGTTTTTTTCTAGTAGTGTGCTGTACATGAGTGACTTTTACATCACAATAATGCAACTACAACTAAGTCACACATTAATTATGTATCTCTTCCCCAGTATCGGTCATTTCCCTAGTTTTTCTTTCATTAAGTTGATAACTATTTAATTGTCTTTGTTCAATTCCACAACTTATTGCCTGGAAACTTATTGCTGTCAATTTACTTTCAGGCACAATTGTCCTGATGATTTTTGTTATACTTATTCTATTTCTATTATTTTATATTCTGTAGTTTTGTATCTGTTATCTTTCCTGTTTCCCTTCCACCAGGATGCATCTGAAAAAGAGCTGTTACCAGCTTAGTATGTCTTTCCTGGTAAAACCTTTGTAGTACGTATGTACATACATACATACATATGTACATACATGCCTACATACATAAATAAATAAACATCTTCTCACATTAATGCATGAACAGCCATTGTGGCTCTGACCAGATTTGGTTTACATCCTTTAACAGCTGTTGACAAAAGCAGTCATTCTTACAAAGTCACTACTTGTGTAGTGGTACATCAATGTATCAATTTTTGTAGCTATATCTAGCATTTTAGAAAGAAATGCTTTAAAATGTATGTGTTTATCAATCACTTTTTCCTTATGTTATGGTTATGGCATTAGTTTGGTATTAGTCAGCATTATCTTATCCATTTTTCCTCACTTATGACACTATTGAGAAAGGCAGAGATTGGCAGCAATGTCAACCAATGAAAATCTAGTTTAGGATAGTCTGACGGCAGTGTCAGCCAATAGCAACAAATTTTGTGGAAAACAGAAGCAAGGAATTTTAGAAATGGTAATCCAGTGAACATTGCTGTATAGTCAAGAAAAGACAACTTAATAACACAGAGACTACTGTATCATAATGAAACCTGCTCTAGCCAGAGCTGATACACCTGCAGCAAGCTTGTAAGAGTGCTGGGCAACAAGCACTGCTAAATGTTATTACAAAGATGGTGGCACAGATACAACTATGAATGTGCAGCACTCATGCATGCATAGTTCTGTTGAATGGTAAAATGCCATTCCCAAGATGGCGATGCTGATAGAGCTGCACATGCGTGATGCACGCACATGCACAGTTCTGTTTTAGAATACGGAAATGCTGGACGCTACAAACAATAGTGCCACCATGCCTGAATTGCAAATGGTCGTGGTTGACGGCTTCTTGTTTTGGGGTTTTGGAAGGATCAATCTGAATCTCCAAAATGGAAGCATGCCACTGTCACTCATTTTCTGAGTGAATGCAAAACGGCTGCAGGTTCCACCCACGTGGCCAGAAAAAGAAAAGCCACTCCACTTTTTACACTGTAAACAGTCCAGTTCAGTAAGTAATTCAAACAGAATGCAATTCAGATGCATCTTTTTAAAGAACCACTTAAAATATTTAAATTGTGTCCCTGAGATGTCCTTGGCTAATCAAGTGTCATCTTGAGACACTTTGCATTCCAGAACTGTTCAGCTGTGGTTTGCAGTTCTTGAACACAAAGCTGTTTTGAGAGAACAATCTTGATTAGCCAAGAGACAGCTCAGAAACACCATTTGCCTCATAGTCTTTGTGCAATATTGTTATGCCTTCAGTCCATTGGTACATTCCCAGCTGTTCTTGAATTATTATAACACTTTTACAATTTTATTAATTGCAAAATAGTCATTAAACACCTCTGTTAGTATATGTTCATCAGTTATTCTGTAATTATTTAGCATTCAGACCAATTGTATTATTACACCTTTGATAAGTTTATATGAAAATTCCTCTGCAGTTTCTCTCAGTGTCATTTCCTTTCTAATGTTCTTTTCTTTATTGTTTATAGTTTTACATTCCTGACTGTGTCCTAATACTGAAAGCGTCATCAAAATGTGTGGTGGAATACTATTCTGTAGTGATGAGCAGCAGAACAGTATTCCATGGAACTAATGGACAAATCCTGAATGTTTCATATGAAACTTCTGGTCCTCAGGGCACCATTATGATACCAAGGTACATGTGTCATGTCTATTAGGAAATCAGTAGGTTAATTTTTATTTAAATTATTGACACTTGAGCTGATGAAAATTCCATCGAATGGTTACAGAACGATCATCCATGGAAAATGACAATCTGTGGAATACTGTTTCACAGAACCCAAGCAGTCAGATTTCAACAGAATTAACTATTTTGCTATTGGAATGTACTTTCCACACTAATTGCATGGGTGGAATTTACATTTTACACAGTACTGCACATCTGCAGAAATGATATTCGTGGCCAAAACAGAGACAAATAATCTGAAGTGATCCATACTATTACCAACACTAATGTGGTCTGATGGACAGTGTAATGGGGGCCCTAGGACAGGGAATTATAAAAGAGACAGCACAGGGCAACAGCAAAAACAAAGTAGCAAAATCACAAAAGACTGGTTGATCTCTGCCCCTCAATCGTTGCCTGTGTTACCATCTTGGTTCTCTGTACTTCTGCTGTTACTCCTAGCTATTTCCTTCCACTTACTCAGCTCCTATTTCACTTATTTGGTGGGTGAGGGGTGAAAGTGAGGGCCAGATAGAACCGATACTCTGTACTCAGCTCTCCCTCAGTGGCATCTGTCTCCTCCTCACCTTCTCTCAGCTTTTAGGGCCACTCTTCCATTGTTAAAGTTGGTACCCTTTTATCCTTTTCTCTGATTGGCCTCGCCTGTTCAGCAGCATCCCGACCCTGGTCCCAGTAGAATAAAGGAGTAAAAGTAACTGCAGCCCTCCTATGATTTCTGCAGCAAACAAGCACTGACGGACCACAGTATTCAGTCAGTGGTGTCCTCTGATGAAATAACACCACCGGTATTCTGTATTCAGCTCTCCCTCAGTGGCATCTGGCCCCTGTTCCATTCTCTCAGCTTTTTAAGGACCACTCTTCTATTGTTAAACTTGGCAGCCTTTCATCCTCTCCTCTGATTGGTCCTGCTGATGTTGTGCAATGTCCTGACTCCTGGTGCCAGTGAAATTAAAGAAATTAAAAGTAACTGCAGCCCTCCTTTGATCTCTGCAGCAAACAAGCACTGACTTCCCATCAAGTATTCAATCAGTGGCATCCTCCAACAAGATGCCACCCGTACTCCATACTCAGCTCTCCCTCAAGAAAGTTAGTATCCTGGAGTATCCTCATCTCTTCTCCCACGCTGATGTCTTCTTCTCAGATGCCAGCGACCATTGTTTTATTGCGGGAGTAAGATCCACCAACAACCCAGCACCCATCAGCAAGTTCTCTATGAAGAGATCCAGGCACAACTTCAATGAACATGCCTACCTAAACGAGCTTAAGTACTCCCCTGAGTGGCAAGATTTCTATCTGGCCAAAACGATTACGTCAGCTTACAATATCTTCCACAACATTCTATCAAGGGCCCTTAATAAGTATGCTCCCCTTATTAAAGTTTGAACTAGGACCAAAACCTGTAAATGGTTCACCCCGCAGATCAAGTCCTTGATTCTAGAAAGAGATAAGCTCTGGAAAAAAGCGCGGCAGACTGAACACTGCAGAGGATTGGAACCAGTTCAGGAGACTACGGAATTTATGTACCAAAACAATCAGAGAATCGAAGGCCACCTTCTTCAAATCTGAACTCGACTCTGCCACAAAGAGCCCAATCAAGCTCTGGAACACAATCAGTGATCTGCTAGGCCACTCCCAGGAAATTCACTCCCGACCAGATTACCTCTGGCAACTTGACTATAACCGAAAAGATGGATATATTGGCGCATTCAATAACCACTTTGCTACTGCAGGCATGGCATTTGATAACTCCCTGCAAACATACTTCACTCCCAGACTGCCAGCCAACTGTCTGAAACTCGATAGCTTCGCCCTTTCTTTTCATCTTTAGCAATACCCTCTGGACTTTCTCCTTTCACTAATGTATCTATGGAAAGTCGTGTCACCTTTACTATTCTTGCTAGTGTTTCCTCAGTTTGGGCCTTTGCCTACCTTACTTCCTTCCTGCTTCCCTTAGGGAAGTTTGGTATGCCTCCTGTCTTCATCCTGCTGTGTTCCTTATATTTCCTGAAGGCCAGACTTTGGCTCTGACCTTTCTGCTACTGTTTTTGAGAACCAAAGTGGCTTCCTTCTTCTTATGCTCTTGCTTTTCTCTCTAATACAACGGAATGTTGCTTTAAGTGTTGCATCCTTAATGCTTGCCCACTTTGCCTGTACTCCCTCACTTGTATTTCTTCTTGCCAGGGCTAGCTTAACTCTGTTGGCCATCTTATCAAAGTCAGCTCCTCTGAAGTCCCATATTTTTGCCTTGGAATGGGATGATTTAGTTCTAGTGGCCAATTTGAACGACAGCATGTGATAGTCACTGGCCCCCAGATGACCTTCTACCTGGAGATCTGTGATCCTTTCCCTATTAGTCAGTACTAGATCTAGGATAGCCCTGTCTCTTGTGGGTTGTTCTACCAGTTTTTTGAGCCCCCCTCCTTGCAGGGAATCTACCATGTGTCTAGTTCTGGCAGATGTTCCTGCTGGTATTGACCAATCTGTATCTGGTATGTTGAAATATCCCATTATCAGAATCTCCCCTTTAGCTGTCATGTTTGTATAGCTTCTAATAATAATGTGTCTATGTGCTCACCCTGGTCTGGAGGCCTGTAGACAACTGCAGTTCGTATGGCTGTCCCATTTCTTGTTTTCAGGGTGACCCACAGTTCTTCTGGCTCCTTATGTGTATTCTGAATTTCTGTAGCTTTGATATTTTCATTGACATAAAGGGCCACTCCGCCCTCCCTTTTTGCACCTTGGTCTCATCTGAACAGTTCATAGCCGGGTACTGAAGTCTTCCAAGTGTGGTTAGTTGTAAACCATGTCTCGCTATTGGCTACTATGTCCAGTTTAGCCTCTGTCATTGTTGCTTGCAGGTCTGGGATCTTATTTTCCAGACTGCGATCATCTGTGTACATGATTCTCCATTAGCAGATTTCAGTTTGTTAGTTGCTGGCGTTATCCAGCGCTTCCGCTTGTGTGTCGTATGGGGAGCCGGATCTTTTTCCTTACCTGGTGATGCAAATGAACTACAAACATGCTGAACTCCTGTTTGATCACTAGCTGAGTGGGAGGGGTGTTCTTCCCATTCAACATATCGGGTGTTGCACCCTCTCCCCATTTGCTAGTTTAAATATTTTGCAAAGACATCAAACGTCTGCCCAAAGCACTGACTCTCTTAGTCAGATGCAGTCCATCAAATTTAAAGAACTTTGCTCAAAACTGTGCCAGTTCCCTACAAATTTGTGTCCTTTTTCCTGGCACCAGCCCTTGAGCCATATGTTTAGCTCCCTATCTCCCTATCTCACCTTCTCTGACCTTCCATCCATCTGTACCCCTCTCTCAGACTGGCAGGATCTCAGAGAAGGAGATGCTGGATGAAATGGATGACAATTTGTCAACCAGCCTGGCCAGGTGTTCCTTGGTCTCCACAACTGAATGGCTGGTGAGATCATTGTTCCCCATGTTTACCAGGATATTGATGCTTTTTCCTGCTTCATGTGTGATTTTAGCAATGTGGTCAGTGTCTCTCCATGCTGATGTACCTGTGAGACATCTGACCATTATCCCCGGCTAAAGGTAGGTATCAACTCCCCGAATCATGGCATCTCCTATGATCAGAAGTGTTTTGGATTTCCTTTTTGCTTTTTTTGTTTTGGTTCCTGTTTTGGGCGAGTTTTGTTTTTCTAGCTCCTGTGCTGCAGTATCCTGCTCTGCAGAGTCCTCTGCCCCTTTGTTTGATTTCAGAGATAGAGGTAGATACCTGTTTATGGTTTTTATATGGTTTATGGCAGTGATACATTGGAGAGCACCGAGTGATGGGGCACCTGATGTGCCCCTCCTAGCCACCTGCCAGCCTCCCAGACCAACTACCTTCTGTGATCAAGGAGCTTCTGTTGGATGTTGGGGAAATGGCGGGCAGTTCTTATAATACATTTCCTCCTGAATATATGATTTGAGGCATACAATCTCTGCCCATGGTGCCTGGAGCTGAGCCCTTAGATCTCCAATGATCCACCATGTAGGACAGCATCCTAAATCCTGTATAACTGCCCTTTTGAAAAGGGTCCTGCAGTACCTGTAGTTAATATTATCCATTCCAGAAGAGTTGCTGTGTTTATAATCCTGTCAGAGTAATTAGAAGGAGGAAAGTGAAAGCAAAATTTTTGTGTGTTTGTTTGTTTGTTTTTGAATAACTTGTTATAACAAGTTAAATTACTTGTGCTGCTGTAAATGAGGTCACTGTGTGGGTACCCCTCTGATCCTCCCCTTCCTGCTCTGTCACAGGAAATGTCATGACTGTGCTACCCTATAAAAGGAGTATAGCGGGAGTGGTTGGGGTTGGGGTGGGTGGCTGGACCCTTCCCTGCTGAAAAGAAGAACCACAGGTGAAAGAACAAGAAGGTGAGAGCAGAAACAATCAACCAACAACAAATGCAGTAGCCCTGAAAGCTTAGCCTAATGATAGATAAAATTGTAAAACCTGTAAAGATCACCTGTAATAATTTCACAGAAGATATACCCTGTACAAAACACTTTGCTACTGAGAAAAATAAAGCAGTAACAGAAGGTATACCTTGCAAAATACAATTTGAATCAGAAGATTACAGCAGTAATCTGTAAGCATGAACCGTGGTCATGCCCTGTAATAATGCTGCAGAAAGTATACCCAGCAACAATAATTTGAATCAGAGAAAATAAAGCAGCAAAATGTTAGCAAAAACAGTAATAACCCTGTAAGTACAAAAGAAATAATAACACACAGTAAATCTGCCTAGCCAAAAGAAGCCTTTATCTTTTTCCTTGCTCTGGTAAGTTTCCTTGCTCTGCCCTTACAAGCAACCTAGAAGAAAAGAGCTCAGGTGAAGCTAGGTGCCTTTGCCAGCAAACCTAGTCTTCCACCTTTGATTACCTAGCTTTCATAAAGGATGTGGAATCAATAAATTGGGACAGACTCATCCTCATACCCATGTTACTGATGCCTGGAATTTCTTTCTAGAAGAATTTAGACCAATATGTAACTCCCACATTCCTGTCAAAAGAAAATTAACTAAAACAGGCAATGCTTCCTAGTACATCAAGGAACTGACCAAGTTTAAGAGGTTCAGAGACAAACATTGAAGACTTGAACAAAAAAAGAGCTGGCCCTTTGGTGCTGAGGGTTGAGGCACTGGATGCCACACCTCACGCCACACCGGCGACCCAGATTGAATAGTGGTCCTGGATCATTGGGGGTTGGCAGGGGAGGAAAGGATTGAGCATTCAGAGGACAGATCTCCTTTCCTGGGAAGAGGGAGGGGGGGTCTCAGTTCTCGCTGTTCAGCAACCCCCAGTGGAGACTAGGGGCCATTCAGCAGTGGGGAATCAGGCATATGCCAGAGGAGTGGCTTCAGTGGCGCTTGTCTGGGCATGAGTGGGAGCATTCATGTGCCATGCTGGAACACATTGTACTGCTGAGCCAATGGGGTGAAGCAACTAAAAAATACCCCCTTCCCACTGGTAGGCAAAGGCAGGTCTAGGGGCTCCGCACAATGTCCAATTCCAGGCCCACACACCCTCTTGGTCTCCTCTCACCTGTCCCTACCAGATACTATAGATAGAGAGCTGGATGGAGTGGTGATCCTTTCTCCCAGGGGACTCAGATCTGAAGGGAGAGTTCAGGTGCTGTGGTGAGAAGGTGATCTCACCGAGAGAGATGCCAGGCTTCAGGAGGATGGAATAAGCTGGTAAGCCAAGTGCCCTAGCTGGAGAGAGTCTAATGGGGAAGGTGCAGAAAGAAAGTTGAAAAAAAAACTTGAAAAAAACAATAGCCAGTTGGACTGGCTACAATTTAGGCAAACTAGAAATAAATAGATAAGCAAGATGAAAAAGGCAAAAACAAATTACTTCAAGGCATCATTCCTGAACAATTTCTATTGCAACCCTTTTAATTTCTGGAGACTCCTGCGTAAGCTGCAGAATCAGAACAGAACTCCCAAACAAGTGTGATAGATGAGTGGGAAGTCCCACTGGTCAAGAAGAAGCTGATGGCTTTAAAAAATTCTTCTAGCATGGCTGCAGAGGCTCTAGAACAGTAACTAAACCATCATATACTGCTAATAATCACACAGAAGAGAATATAAACATGGAGGACAACTTTGTCTTTCAAGAAATCAGCCCAGAACTTGTCCTGGAGAAACTCCTCAGACTAGATACAAAAAGCAATAGAGCTCAACAGGTTACCTACTAATCTACTAGAATTTGCTTCCCTGTGCTAGCCAAACTTCTAACATATTTCTTTAACCTGTCCGTACAGACAGGAGAATACCCATCTGATTGGAAAATATCAAATTTAATCCAGTCTACAAATTGGGGTAAAAGACAGACATAGGTAATTACAGACCTATTTCCTTCCTTCCAATTGTGTTCAAACTGTTTGAGAAACTAGTTAGTAAACTAACTGCTTACATGGGACTTAATCATCTGTGGAACCTATATCAATCTGGCTTCAGGGTGAAACACAGTACAATATTAGCCTTGCTAAAAGTAACTACCAATGTCCAGAACGCTTTAGACAAAAGGTTAAAATGTGGGTGCAGTATTTGTAGACCTGAGCAAAGCATTCACCACTCTGGGCCCGATTTTCAGTCTGGTGTGACCGAGCGTAAGGGAGTTGCAGTAAAGTTGTTTGCATGCAGTGGTGATTTGCATCACAACTTGATTCAAATGAGATTTTCTAACCTGGCCTGCTTCTGATCCAGAGACAGCTGCAGCAAAGCCCCTTGCACCAGGGTTGCATCCAAGACCTCAGTGTGCTCGGTTGCAGGGGTCTTCACCAGTGGGGCTGCCACATCCCTTTTGGGGGATTTTCAAAGCCTCACCATGGACACAGTAGGGGTACCACTTAGACCAGCCAGGAGGTGGTCTAAGTGGTTGTGGCAGTGGGACTCAGAGGTCAGCAGACAGTGGGGTGCATGAGGCAGGAGGAGCTGGAGGGTGTCAGGGTACAGCTGTTTGTCAGCCTGTGGTGCCTAGTCACCCAGCAGGGTGCTGCTGCAGTGACAGTTGGGGTACTGCCCGAGTGAAACTGTCAAAAGTATGTAGTTAGTTGCAAAACAAGATCCCTGGTAGTGAACCCTCCCAGTCCCAAGGCTGGGATATAAGCCCTGGTGGTCTAGTGGCTCCCACCCTCCCCATCCTGACAAACAGTGTTCAACCACTCTGCTCCCCCCACCTGACCCAGTTCTGCGACTGGTACTACCCTTCTCACACCACCACGGCCAGTCACAGAATGTGCTCACACAGACCGAGTAAGTAAACAGTTCACTTACATGGTCTGTGCAATCGATTCTACAGATGGCCATGGTGATGTGAGGGGCAGTGCCAGTCACAGAATCTGGTCAGGTGGGGGAGCAGGGTGGTTGACCACTGTCTCTTGAGGTGGGAGGGTGGAGGGGCCATTAGACCACTAGGTACTGTGTTGCCATGTGTATGCAGGCATGGTATGTGCTGGGGAGGACATGGATTAGGACTGGGTTTTTGTTTGGTTAGCAGCACACATACATGAGGCTTGGGGCTCCTTGTGGCTTGGGGCAGGTAGGCACTATACCACCAACTAACTGGTATTTGTGGGCCTGCTGGGGTTGACAAGAGCCTGCCAAGGCATGCATTTCACTGTCAAGGCAGACGGCCACCCTGAGAGTAATGGGTCACTTCCTGGAAGCAAATGAGCCTGCGCTACAGCCTTGTGTCAGCTGTCCTTCTGTGCCCTGGTTCCTGGCTTGGTGTGTCTTCTGGCACCTGGGGTGTCCTTCTATACACTTATCCATGGATGCATCCACAGTTTGCACAGGACCCCCAATAACTGTGCCCATGTTTCATCTGCAAACCAACTTTAGTGCTATTCCAGAAGGTTTGGTGCAAGTCACCAATCTTCTGAATATCAAGTTTGCAGTTGCCACAACTGCTTCAGACATGGCTCTCTTTTCTGCCACAAGTTGCGTCTGATGCAAGCAGCTTCTGCAATCATGCCCCTAAGTCACAACATCCTGATTGACAAACTCAAGAAATCAGGCTAGATGAAGCAGGGCAGTTTTAAAAGGCGAGGAGAATGACAAAGGGTGCTTGCATCAAAACAACTGACACAAGGAGCAGAATGCTTCAAAACTTGTGTCATTTCTGATTTTGAAATGGTGCTTGCATCAAAACAGTTCTGCATGCACCAGACTGGCTTGCACTGAAAATATGCCTGTGCCATATCGTAAGGAATGTCTGTGTCACTGAAATGATGCACCATCCCTTATTGGGGAATTTCAAATAATGTGAGTCTTGTCCTTGTACCTAAAATGCATGTTGCTCTTTAAACCAGTCAGTGTTGGTCTAACATACACTAGAGAATATAAAGAGGCCAATAACAGGGCAGACCTGACTATGGTACTATTAAGGGACAATATTCCCTTAGGACTAATTTAGAATGTTTTGAGGCTTAGTCTTGGCCATTTCATCTGTTGTATTTTTGACTCAACTTGTGTCATTCTCACTCATCAGGTAATTTTTTTTATATCATATCGTATCATATCATAATTTATCTATAAAAGTGCCTTTCTAAAACCAAGGTGCTTGTACATAACATAAACTAATACAATACAAAATTTTAATTCAAATAAAATGTTATATTTAAAATTCACCATTAAGTTACTATTGATTAAAACCACCATATGCTGATGCAAATAAGTAGGTCTTAAGTGCAGTTTTCAACTCCTGGGTGGTCAGGCAATCTCATATCCGATGAGGTAGAGAATTCCATAGGGTCGTGGCCAAAAAGGTAAAAGACTGGGCCCCGATGTCTTTAGGCAGACCCTGGGAATCTCTAGCAATTCCTCATCGGTGTGTTGGAGAGGGCGGAGGGGGCAGTAGGGATGCAGGAGATCTTGCAAGTAGCTAGGTCCCTGGTCATGTAGGTCTTTGTAGGTCAGTAAACTGACCTTGAAGGTGATCCTCCACCGCACTGGAAGCCAGTGCAGTCTGTGGAGCACAGGCGTTATATGGCTGGTTCTAGCTGTACCAGTCAATGGCCTGGCTGCAGCATTTTTACACTAGCTGAAGGCAGCGGACATCAACCCCCGGAAGCCTTAGGTATAGGGCATTGCAATAGTCAAGGAGAAAGGTAATGAAGGCATGGACCAAGGTTAGAAGATCTTCAGGAGGAACCAGGTGTTTCACCTGGGCAATATTCCTCAGATGGTAAAAAGAGGTTTTGATGACAGCTGACACGAGTCTTAAGGGTCAAACCATCGTCAATAATAACACCCAGGTTCTGCACCCCATCTGAGGTAGTCAGCGCCACACCCTCAAGACATAATCCCCGAGAGTGATTCTTCTGACAAACCCACCTCCCAACTATCAGGGTCCACAACCAGTACCTCAGTTTTAGCTGGGTTCAACCTCAGCCAACTCATACTCATCCAGTCCTGGATCTCGATGAGACTGTTGTTAAATACCGAGAGAGGCACATCTTGACCAGGTGCAAATGATATGTATAGCTGAGTATTATCTGCATAGCAGTGAAAACTCAGACCATACTGCCTAATAATCTCTCCTAAGAGCAGCATGTACACTGTGAAAAACATAGGGGACAAGATGGTGCCTTGCGGTACCCTGCAGGATAGGGGGAGCAGGGCCGAGGAATAAATTCCTGACACCACTCTCTGAGTCCTACTCTGAGGAAAGATCAAAACCATCTGGGGACTGCACCAAACAGGCCACAGATGAACCACAGGTGATCCAACAAAGTTATATGATCCACAGTGTCAATATAAAGGCTGCCTTTTCTACACTAGCGGCAGCGCTAAAGCCGCAGCTGCCAAGGGACTGGCAGTGAAGAGGAGTCTGACCAGAGTGTGGCAGGCTCTGTGACTGGCTATTTCCTCTTACCTTTTGCTGATAACACTCTATCTGTCAGATGTTGCCATCTGTGAGTTACCAACGACTGCTGTGAATTACAATTTCACAGCCTGCAAGCCTGTGAGTGAAACCTGAATTGCTGTGTTTGACCTGTTTTACCCTCCCTTAACTCGTAGACTAATTTTAACTTTAATCACATTGAAGCTGCTACATGACCTGAAGTGTGCTGCATAGACTGCTGTTTGAGCCTGCACATGAGTCATTTGTTGTTGAGAACTGTATGCTAGAGTTCTGTGGAGCTGTGACTGATTTGGGTTGCTAGTTAATAGCACAGTACCTGACCTGCTTGCAGCATTATTGCCATCACCTGCTTTCATTGAATTCTGTACTGGTCTCCACATTTTTCCAGATGGTGGCAGTTCTGGGAAGTGGAGAGGGGTTATTCAATATAAAGGCTGCCTTCTACACAGCTAGTAGCAGTAAAGCGGCAGCGGCTAAGTGGGACGGCAAAGTGAAGAGAGGAGTCTGACCGAGTCAGACCGGGGACGGACTGGGCTACTAGAGTTTGTAATATCTTGCTTAGAGTTAATCATTTCTTTTGGGTTTGTATCTATAGATTAGATATGATTAACAGAGGGATATTGTTGTGTGTAGCCTACACACTTTGTGTTTTGTGTACTGATGGGTTATTTGTTCTATGTGTGTTAATAATGACTTTAGAACATATGAAAATAATCAGATTCTGGAGTTCCAGACTCAACTGTTTATTCCTAATTATAGTCATTTATTTGGTGTAAAGGTTAAATACATGTGTTATAATTTGGGTTACAGTGTTAGGAAATATAAGACACGGAATGTGTTCTGCCTGTTTGCATAAGAACCTGGTTATATTGCTTTCTCTCTAATTCGATCTGGCAATGTTGAAAGCAACTCCTGGTCCTTTAGCAAACGATATGGCAGATAGTGATTTTTTTTTTGCAGCATTCATATGGCCTTAAATTATGCATTTTAATGTATTAAGCTAACATCTAAATTTCATGAGGTGGAGTCATGGATTAGCTTATATAATCCGGATGTTCTGGCACTGACTGAAACCTGGTTAACCTTACCTGTTCTTGATACTGAACTTTGTATACCTGCTTATGAACTTTTTAGAAAGGATCGTGTCACTGGTAGAGGGGTGGGGTTTTGTTTATGTTAAGGAATATTTAACAGTAAATGAGATCACTATATTTAACAGTAATTTGGAATATTGTGAATATATTACTATTCAGTTATTGTTGGGATTTATCAAAAATTAACTATTTGTTGTATATCTTCCACCTAATGGTAGTAAATCAGGCTTACAAGAACTTGTAAATGCTTTGAATACTGGGGTTTCTACAGAGTTAATACTACTGGGGATTTTAATTAATTGGATGGGTTCAGATATAACAAAGTTAAATACGGTCTTGTCTCAGTCTGGTTTATAAACAAATTATTACTTTGCCCACTCGACACAATAATAGATCAAGAAATCACACTATGCTGGACTGGATATTAACAAATAGACCTATTAATATGATAAAATGTGGTTTGACCTCTGATTCGTTAAGTGATCATCATCCAGTCTTCTGTATTTGGAAACATGGGGACTGAAGAAGTCTAAGCCAATTATAAGGATTTCGAGATCTTTTTCTAAATTTGATGTACATTCTTTTGTACAGAGTTGGGTAAAATAGATTGGTCTTTTTATATTCTATCCCTGATGTGATTCTGCACTCATTTTTCATTACTGAGTTTACACATGTTTTGGACCAGTTAGCTCCCTTGTTAAAAGAAGAGTCGAGGGAAAACTTATGGGTGTTAACACCTCCTTTGATTAAACTTATGAGACAACGAGACAAGGCCTGGAAAACGTATAAAATGAACCATTCTGCTTCTGGTTACATATGTATAGGACTTTAAGAACCAATATAAGGCTAAGATAAGGAAGCTAAAACAGACTATATTCGATCATAAACAATGTGAAGGGTTATCTAACGCTACTACTCTTTTGGAAAACAATTAACAATTTAATAAGGCCTAATGTTTGTCAACCAGGTTCAATGAGGTTGAACGGTGACTTGTTGACTTGTCCACTGA
The DNA here is from genome assembly GCA_016271365.2 of Neoceratodus forsteri. NCBI lineage: Eukaryota > Metazoa > Chordata > Ceratodontiformes > Ceratodontidae > Neoceratodus > Neoceratodus forsteri. Next base: position 1,149,668,932 of record CM057458.1, on the reverse strand, counting down.
AGATAGCTAACGAGTTTAATTTGAAATTTACTGCATTGCCTGATTCCTTTAGTGACCAGTCCAAGGTGAACTACTTGGGATTGACTGAAGATTTTACAGTTAATCCTAAACTGTACCTAAGGATTACTACTCCGAAGGAGGTAGAGAAGTTGTTGCGTTGTATTAAGAGGGACAGCTCAGCTGGTTCTGATGGCTTATGTCCTAGTTTATTGGTGGATGCTGCCTCAGTTATAGCACTTCCAGTTAGTATTATTTTTAACTTGTCTTTTGTTACAGGTATTATACCTAATATATGGAAACATACTCTGGTCACTCCTATATTTAAATCTGGTTCACAACATGAGTTTTGTAACTACAGACCTATTTCTATCTTGTCTGCTTTAGCTAAAGTTCAGGAAAGAATAGTTTATAATCAGTTGATTGGGTATGTGGATCACTTTGGATTATTGTCTCAGAACCAACATGGTTTTAGAAAGGGAAGGAGTACTGAGACTGCCTTGGTCGAGTTCACGAACGGTACTTAATGGCATGGATAAGGGTGTTTGACGGGTGCCGTGTTCGTGGACTGACCAAGGCATTTGACTCAGTTGATCACCAATTGTTGATTTCTAGACTTGAGTCATTGGGAGTTGGTGAGTCTTTCTTGGACTGGACGAGGATTATTTAACAAATAGGTTTCAAAGGGTTAAATATAGGGTGCTGTATCAGACTCTGTAATGGTTAAGTGTGGGTTCCACAAGGTTCTATTTTGGGCCACTTTTGTTTTCTTTGTTTTGATCAACTAGTAAGTGTGATTAATAATGCTTCTCTAACACTTTACACCGACTGATGCAGTAATTTACATGCAGGGTTTGTCAGTTGGAGATCTAGGTGTTTCTTTAACAGAGGAAATGTGTAATTTCAGTCTTCACTTATGGCCTGTAAATTACTCTTAAACAAATCTAAGACAAAGGTGATGGTTTTGGTACCCACCTAGACTGAGATCTGAGGTTAGTACTTTGGAAGTTAAATCTCTTGATGGATTACTGTTTGATTATGTTGATACATTTCAATATCTTGGGGTATTACTAGATTCTCATCTAAGTTATGAATCTCATTTTTGAGGGTTACCTCAAGAATACATTGTAGATTAGGTTCTTTGTACAGAATCCGTTCATTTTTTATTCCTGAGTTCTAGGCTGGTTATTTCAAATTGCTGCTTACTTCCTATTGTGAACTATGCAGCTATGATTACTGACACTGCTTTCTACACAGTGATTTCAAAGAAATCCACTTTTCTTCACTTGATAGCTAAGTTTGCTTTTAAATTGTTCTAAGTCATCTCATCACTGTGTGATTTTAAAAGAAATGGGCTGGTTACGGTTTCATTAAATTTCCAGTACTGTGTGGCCAAGTTCATATATAAAGTTAAGGACTCTTGAATTCCACATAGTATTTCAAAGTTTTGAGACTGTATATTGATGGTCATTATTCTAGACATAGGTCAGACAGTAGGTTTCTAGATTCCTTTATGAAATCTAAAAGTGGACAAAGATCTTTGCTTATATTGCTCATTTATTTGGAATGAAATTCCTCAAGATATTAGGTGGTTGTGTTCTGCCAAAAGTTTGCCGATGCATTAAGGATGTATTTGAATCTCAATTTAATTGTAACTGTTTTTATGAATTTTTTTTATGAATTTTATACGTAACAAAGACATTTTTGTCTGCAATTTGCTGTATTGTATATGTATGTTTGATTATGTATTGTCTGTATGCAATATATGTGGGTCGCACCTGTAAAAGGAACTTGTTTCCAGTGTGCTTACCCGTTAAGCGAATAAACAAACAAACAAACAAACACTGTGGAGAAATCAAGAAGAACTAAGATGGAACACGTCTTCTGATCTCTCGCTATTAGGAGATCATTTAGCACCCAGACAAGGGCCATCTCAGTAATATGTCCCTTCCTAAATCCTGACTGGAGAGAATCAGAGACATTGTGGCTGGCCAAATGTTCATCCAGCTGTAATGTGACCACCTTCTCGATAACCTTAGCCATAAAGGGTAGGTTAGAGACTTGCACCATTTTTTTGACTCAGCCTGTCATTCTCATTCCGTGATCATTTTTGTGACTCAACTTGCACCATTTTTTGACTCAACCTGTCTCATTCTCATTCCTTGAGTCATTTTTTGACTCAGCTTGCACCATCTTTTTCACACAGCTTGTCATTCTCATCCCTTGCATTATTTGTGATGCAGTGGACCTCTTGAGTCAGTTTGGGGGACTTTACCACAGAGAATGCTTTTCTGGGAAAATATGGTGCACCATATTCAGTGCACCTGGATCTGATGCAAGTTTGTTTGTTGGATGCACCCTGCATGAATCTAAGTGCTCTCAGAATATCCAGCCCAAGGGCTCTAACATGGTTCAGGAGTTATCTTGGTGACAGATTCCAACAGGTCACCTTGAACAAGTATAGCTCAAACATGTTGCCATCTGTACTTGGAGTCCCTCAAGGCTCTATTTTAGGTCCACTGCTTTTCAACATCTACATGAACCTCTTGTAATTTCCCAACCCCCAAATAGATTTCCACCTCTATGCAGATGATACCATTATGCACACATCAGGCAACTCCCCAGGACAAATCCACGTGGCCCTGCAAGAGGCTTTTAACATTCTACAAAGCTTCTTGTACACCCAAAAACTCATACTCAAAGCAAAAAATGGAAAAGTTTTGCTCTTTAAGCCCCATTGTAAACCAGTGGAATCACTGGAGGAGCTGGACGTTGTAATGTACGCTGGAAATAAACTAGAAATGGCCAATGCCTACAAAATTTGGGATTATGAATAGATCTAAAACCGTAAGTGGAATGTCCACTTCAACCAAATGACCAAAAGACCAAAAGCCTAAATAAAAACTAGGGAGCTCTATCAAGTTTGAAATGAGATACCAGGGAAGCCAGCATTTGAATAGTAAAGACTATGGTACTGCCTGTTATGAACCACGCATTATGTCCTGTATGGAAGGGCATCCAGTACTGAACTGAATAAAATGATGTAAGTTATAGTAAATTCACAAGATATACTGTATACTTGGCACCAAAGGTACCACTGTGTATTATACAGGGAGCTAACATGGAAAAGCTTGGCGGTCAGGAGGCAGCTACACACATTAAACCTCATGTTCAAGATATGCAAAACATCTCCCAGGTTACATTCTGGACAAAATGGAACTCAAAGATAATAGCAGGTCCGCCCTGAGATCTGTTGATGGCATGGAGGTCAGGACCTCTTGAGGGGTCAAAAACACCGTCAGGTGGTCTTTTCTTTAAGGAACCATCAGCTTGCAACTCCTTGCCTATACACCTCAGGCAGAAAACTAATCCAATAAGACTTGGCCCTATCAAAAAGTGGAAAATGCAAGAAGTCTTGAAACTTTTAATCTGTTGCCCAGACTACAACATGGGATACTGCCTCACAGATCTATGGCTCTTCAGTTTAGTCTATGCAGTCCTCTACCTGCACACTTAGAGCTTAACCTAAGTTGCCTCCCCGTCATGACCTTGTACAGCATATGTCATAACCTGTAACTGCTGAAGTTAATCCTACTGTACCGAAACTGAAGCCAATACTATTGTACCACAGATGCCTTTGTATTGTATTGCCACGTATTGTTTGGAAATATAATTGGGAACTGCTGATGTTGATCCTACTGTAATCCTTGAAGCTCTTGTATTGTACTGTAATGCACTTGGTAACCTAGACTACTGCTTATGAGACCCATTGAAAATGAGTCTCGCTCAACTGGGGTTTGACCATGTTCATATCATGTGACGATTGTGAATAAATTTGACTTACTTACCAAAGGAGCATGTCACCATTTCATTCATACGTTTTGTGACTGAAAAGAATGAACTGCTCCACAGTGAGACCATGTTTTAGCCCAGAGAATCCTCTCCTCACAGTTGCAGATATCAGCTGTTTGAATGGTCCAAGCAGCTGGCTAGAGGTAATGTGTGTGTGTGTGTTGGAGGGCTGAGCATAGTGGCAATCAGCCACTATGCTCAGTCTGAGAACAACTCAGAATCGAAAAAAAAAAAACTAAGTCAAATTTGGAATGTATATGTCGCAAAATCTGCTTGTTGGCTATACTTGTATTTAAAGTAGAGGGTACACCTTTACTTGGGGATGGACCCAACTAGGAAAACAGACACTATTAAGTAACTAGGCAGATATCTGCTGTCAGTGGTCCAAACAACTGGCTCAAGGGAAGTGCGTGTGTGTGTGTGGGGGATTGAGTAGTAGCAGTATAGCTTTCCTATCAGCTTTGAAGTCCAATTGTTGAAGGTGTTCTTTTGTTCTGCTTTCATGGCTTTCAGCCCAGATAACCCTCTGCCTGGCAGCAGCAGATATCAGTTGTGTCAAAACTCCAAAACTGCTGGCTATGGCAGGGGGTGTGAGTGTAGTGACAATCTAACAGGAGCAGCTTTAAAATAAACACAGTGAGAAAGACCCAAGAGGCCAACTTTGTCCGGTATCAGTTAAACAAAACAGCACTTGGGTTTCACATGCTGATGAGTCTATGGTTGTGTAAATCTAACAATGCTTTTGGATGTGGGCATTGTGATGAATGGGCACAATCAGCTGTTATGACTTTGCTGCTATCTTTCATAGTGGGAGCCAGTGGAGTTGGCAGAATAGCTGATTGCTACCTAGAAGAAACACAGTAGTGATTGTCAAGCATTAGAAGAAGAAGTCCACATAGAAAGCAATTTTTATTTGGGATCAGTTCAGGAGCTCAAATTACCAATAGTTTAATTCATCAGCCCCAAGAAAATATAATAATAAATATTTCTTTGACTGGATAGTTTTCCATAAAGAATTCACTGGGTCAGAGCAAATGATTTTACAGCAAGTTTGGTGCCAGTGTGGCACAAGGCATGGTCAAATGTCAAAATCTAAAAGTCACAAGTTGACCCCAGAGATAACAACCACTCTATAAGCCAACACAAGGTGATGTTTTTCATTTTTCTTTGATTTTTGTGAAACTCACATGGTAGTCTTATTAGTCTGTCTTGTTGATTTATTTGTACATCTGATTTGACAATTGATCGATCAATCAATCAATCAATCAAAACTTTATTTTTAAAAGGCGCTTTTCTCAAACCAAAGCACCTGTGCAGTTTCATAAAACAATAAATAAGCCAAATTTAAAACTATTATAAATCATTAAAAGCTATACTAAAAAGGTGGGTCTTCAAAGCTCCTTTAAAGCTTAGGACAGTCGAAGCTATTTGCACCTGGCGAGGTAGAGAATTCCACAGGGTCGGGCCATAAAACTAAGGTGATCTAGCCCTGAAGTTTTGAAAGCGAACCCTGGGAATCTCTAGCAATCCCTCGCCAGTGGATCGGAGGGGCGGAAGGACAGTAGGAGTAAAGGAGCTCTTTCAGGTAAGTAGGTCCTGGTAGTGTAGGGGTTTATAGGTCAGCAAACTGACCTTAAAGGTGATTCGAGAACTGGCAGCCAGTGCAGTCCGCGGAGTACAGGTATTATATGGCTGGATCTGAAAGATCCAGTCAATAACCTGGCTGCCGCATTCTGCACTAGCTGCAGATCGCAGTTCAACCCCGATAGCCCCAGGTACAGGAAGCTGCACAGTCAAGGCGGGAGGTAACGAAAAGGATCAACGCTGGAAGATCCTCTGGAGGAACCAGGTGCTTCACCCTGGCGATGTTCCTCAGATGGAAAGGAAGTTTTGACCACTGCTGACACCTGAGATCAAGCGCCAAGTGGTCATCAATTATTACGCCAAGATTCCCGACCTGATCTGAGGTCGCCAGCTGAACGCCCCAAGCCATAAGCCTGAGGGCTTATCTCATCCGCAGACCCGCCTCACAGCGACCCTTGTCCATGACCAACACCTCAGTTTTCTCCGGTTTAACCTCAACCAACTCCCATTCATCCAGTCTTGATTTCGCAAGGCAGTTATTAAATACCGACAAGGCAGCATCCTGGCGGGCACAAAGACATATACAGCTGGGTATCATCAACATAGCAATGAAACCCAGACCGTATCGTCTTATAATCGCCCCAACTGCAGCATATACACCACAAACAACATGGGCGCTAGAATAGAGTCTCAAGGTACTCTCGCGAGGATAGGGAGACTGATGTCGAGGAAAATATTCCCGACACCACCCTCTGAGTCCTACCCTCGAGGTAAGATCGAACCACCTGAGGACCATACCAGATAATTCACAGATAGACCGCAGACTCTAACAGCACACCATGGTCAACAGTGTCAAATGATGCAGAGAGATCAAGAAGTACCAAGATAGAATGGTCCCATAACTCTCACTATTAGGAGGTTATTTAGTACCGAACAAGTGCTGTCTCAGTACTATGCCTTTCCTAAACCGACTGGAGAGAGTCATAGATATTGTTGTTGGTCAGATGATCATCCAACTGCACTGTGACCACCTTCTCAATAACTTTACCCACAAAGGGTAAGTTAGAGACTGGTCTGTAATTTGCTAGACAGTCTGGGTCTAAGGAGGACTTCTTTAAAAGAGGCTTAACTATAGCTTTTAAGGGATCTGGAAAGATCCCTCTCCAAAGACTTCCAGACTATCAAAGCCAGGACTAGCCAATTTATCCACACAATCCACTAAAAGGCGTAGGGCCAGGGTCCAAATCACAGTTGGTTTATCGTGAACGCTCGGATGACCATCACAATATCATCGATTGTGGGGAGGCTGAAATCAGACCATGCAAACTGAGTGTTCGACATCTCCTGCCGACCATCACCACTCCCATTGGAGAGGGAAGAATGGACATCTGATCTGATCTTGGCAACCTTATCTGCAAAGAAGAGAACAAACTCCTCACACCATTCTGGAGAAAAGGCTCTTCTGGGCTGAAGACTGACTGGATTGCACAGTCTGTCCACGGTCCGAAAGAGCTGAGCTGGTCTATTCTGTGCAGCCGCTATCTCTCTGGACAGGAATTCTGCCTTCTTACGAGAGATTGCAGATTGATAGACCATGTAATGGTCCATCAAACTAAGTTTGTCATCATTCAGACCAGACTTCCGCCAACGCCTCTCCAGCCTTCGTCCAACCCTCCTCAACTCCCTCATAGTCTCATCAAACCATGGAGACCTGGGGCTTAAGAGGAGAGGACTAACACTAACAGGTGTAATAGAATCCAGGGCCCTGTCACCGCCTTATTATAGGCATGTACTAGGTCACCTGGATCCAAGCAATCTATCAGTAGGCCCACAGGTCCAGTGCACGCTATCAGGTCATCCGGGATATACCCCTTAAAGGCCGGTACCGGACCATCTCCGAAGGGGCTGACCTAATAGGGGTGGCCTCAAAACTGAACCTAATGGAGTGATGGTCGGACCATCCGAGTGGTTCCACCACCAAATCAGATATCCCCATCCCCAGAAGGAACACCAGGTCCAATGAGTGTCCACCAATATGGGTCGAGGAGGAAACAACCTGTGTGAAGCCCAGTGGTACCATCAACTGGAGGAAGTCTTGACCAAAATGTGAGAGTTCATCGTCAACCCAAGCATTGAAGTCCCCCAGAACCAACCATCTGGGGGATCCCAATGTCAGGTAGACAATGAAGTCAGTGACTTCCTGCAGGAAAACATTCTCATCACCTGGTGGATGGTATACGAGAAGTATCCTGCACCCCACACCCTCGCCCAGAATACACTCAAAGGATCTGGTGACTCCCACCGGTACCTCCACCAGGACCAGTTCTGACTTAAAACATATGGCAACACCCCCGCCCCTGCGATCCTGCCTTACGGTGTATCACCGAGCACCGGCCGGAACTGCTGCTCACAAACTGGCCCAGCATTTTCATCCAGCCAGGTCTCGGTGATGCACGCCAGGTCAACTGACCCAACAAGATCGGATATAGTGGCCATCTTGTTTTAATAGACCTGGTGTTGCACAACACCGCCCAAGTAGGATGAGCCTCAGAAGATGACCAGCTTACCTGCTGATCACAATCAGAACCCTTGGGTATGGGCACCAAACAGGAAAAAACCCTTTCCTGTGCCCATTTCACCACAGAGCGTCTCCTTGACCTCACTATCCCTATCCGCCCGCTCCTTTCCATTCCCCCCCAGGCCCAGCACCAGCCCTCCTCCTCCCCCTCACAATCCCCAGAGCCCTACATCTTCTATAGACTCCCAGCAATGGGGGGGACAGGAGAAAGGATGAAGGTCCCTGAGCCTAGAGGGGGAATAATACCCGACCATCCTATTTTCATTCCAGCACACAGTTAACACTACAATCAACAATAATAAACCCCACAAACTTATATAAATAACAAAATTCTAAATAAAACTAAAACACAACACTCAAATATCAAAATATAAATACTACAACTATAAACAAAATTATACCCTATCAATGTGTCAAGATTTGTGCTTTAAATTTATCAGAACGCTTTAACCATCTACCCCCACCCACAGTGCTCTCACCACTTCGAGGGAAGGAGCTTTCCAGCTATACAAAACCCCTAACAACAAAAATTGGCTCGTAACTTTAAAAATCCCGAAGTCCTAAAACCAATACCCTCATTTACCCAAAATAAACACAAACAAGAGTTTGAGGTCTTTTATGTCCACACTTATGTGCTCTCACCACTTCAGCATGGCCCAAACTTTTATCAGTCTCCTCTCACGAGACTGAAACAGTTATGAATGAACTCAGTTTTAAATTTCCCAATAGTTTCCCAATAATTATCTCATGCTGGCAGTAGCAAAAGAGTTCAGATATACTTCACCAGTTCAGCAGTCCACACGTGGTCTACACAGTTCCAGCTTCCATCCAGATATTTAGGTTTCCAATGACAAGAGACCAGAGTCCTGTAGGCAATAAGCAGACAAACACCAAATGTACCTCTACTGCAAGTTCCAACTCCACCCGACCCTCGCCATGGTGAGGCAGGCAGGACCACCCAGTGATACGCCCAGTGTGTGGTGTTCTCAGTAATGTTTTCACAAATCCACATCAGTGGAAGATTTGCAATGAGTGGAGCATTCAGCTAGTACAGTATACTGGGCTGAAGAGGTGAGCAGGGATCGGGGGTTTCTGCTGAGGCTTGCATTAGTGCAGGCAACATTACCTTTAATGTAGCTTTTAATTTTAGATTGTTTCAAACACTGTAGCTCTCCAGTTCATAGGCCCTTTCTCATGCTCTCTGAACCCTAAACTCCACCGACAATCAGCTTCTTTGGTCTTCTGCCAGCATCTTTAAGTCTTAGTAGGTCAGATTCTCCCTCACCAAGCTCATGTCTCTACTACCAACAGAAATGAGGGGTGACAAAACAGAAACAAATGGGGCAAATAAAGAAATCTGAACAAGCAGACCAGAAATGAATCTGCTGCATCCTGCCTGTGGTGGAGGTGGTGGGCTGAAGGGGAGGAGTATTAAGAAATGAAAGCTGTAAGGGCATCATGAACACGTGATGCTTGATCCTTCAAATAATTTTTTTCACAATAGCCATATTACTCATAATGCTGCATATACTCGTCATACAGCTTGTCGCCATTTGAGCTGGAAGCAGTCACTATTACTTAGTGAGTCAAGAATAAAACAGATTTAGAAGAGGATAACCAAGACTGCTCTAAAAAGGCAGGCAGATATGAAGAAATCTCTCTGCTTAACAGGGTTTTAGTTTGTACGTGCAAGGTGATGCATGCTCAGGGAATATGGTGATTTGTGGCTTCACTGAGTAGTTAATGAGTCCATGGTGAGGTCGGATTGAACCACAATATTCAATTCAATTCATGTTTATTGTAGGAAAAGATCAGTTGAGCAGGCTCATTCACAAGGAGGTCCTGATTACATAAAAACAGGGACATACACATATAGACAACAATGGTAGGTGCGACACATAAAAGCAATTACAGTGAATTACAGGTAACTCAATCTACAGAAGAATTGCATGACAGAAATAAAAGATAAGGTGCTATGCACAGAAAAGTAACAGGGAAATCATGTAATAATCATACAGTACAGTAATAAAGTGCATGGTAATTAAATGAAAGATACAGTGCATGGTGACATGTTGACTAACTACAGGATGGAATGGGGAAAAACAGCGCAAATAATAAAGACTTAAGCAACAGTCAGCCGGGTGGTTACTAGAACCTGTTGTGTAGTATACTGAATTAGGGTTGAGGCGTGACTGATTCAGAGGAGTGAGAGATCGGAGAGGTGAGAAATGGTAAGAGGTGGGTAAAAGCATCGGGATGAGCAGGAGGCAGGGAGAACAAAAAGGGGAGGACATGCCCACTATGGAATCATGGGTGGAAAGGTTGAGAAGGTAGAAAAGAGACAGAAAAGAAAAACATTAAGTATGAGTGTATGGGGGTAAAGTGGGAGTGGAGCACAGGGGTGAGGTGGGAGTGAAGCACAACGACATCCATGAAAGGGACAGACTGTGGAGCAGAAGAAGGGGGCAATGGACAACAGGGAATGGAGAGAGAGTTTGAAAGGGGGTGAACCAGGGAGGGCAGGTGGGGAAGGAAAGGAAAGGAAAGAGGGGGCTATAGGGGATGAGAAGTGGCAATAGAAGGGGTAAGCAGGAGTGGGTGGGGAAAATATAAAACTATCAAAGCATGCATTTGAGAAGGAATGTTTCTTCTTGTTTATTTTATATATTTACTCATGATCATCATTATTCAGCTATTTAGACTATGCTTCTGCATTATCCTATTTTCTCTTGGTAATTGGATCTGGTATCTAATAATGTGATAAATTTTCTTCCCATTTTGGATTACTGATTGCAACAGGATTATACATGTATCCGCCACTTGATCCCTTTTAAGTTTGTGTTTTTCCTCCTCTTTTTCAGTCCAAATAATCATATATTTGTAGCATCGTTAGACTCTAATATAATGTCCTTCATATATATGTTACTGTAGAACATAGGGCCAGATTCAGAGAAGCCAACAGAGGATGCAAGGCGGAAAATATAGTGCAAGTCTCACTTGTGTCCTTTGTTGTGTCCCTGCAGGATTCACATAGGCAGACTGCAACATGTGGTGAGCTGTCTGCACCAACAGCACCTATGTGCCTGAAACCCCCTCGCGACATGGCGTAAGGGTTTCTGCAGCATTTGTACCCTATTCAGGTAGGGTGGCCACTACGCACATAAATCGGATTTAGAAACAACCACCAGTGAACATCTGTCAAAGACCAGTTACGCCAACAAAAGGTGGTCTAACTGGTCTTGCTGTTCACAGGCAGTTGCCACTGTTCCCCAGCCCCACAAGCCCTGGGGGTTATGGACCCCATGGTCTCCGGGTCCCAGGCATGGCATGCACTGTGCCAGGCAGGGTGTGTGCACACCCACAATGCTCAGACCCCACCACACACATTGTGAGAGCCCCCATGCCCTGGGGCATGATTCCCCCGCCATCCCCCGTAACCCCTGGTAGTCTAGTGGCCCCCACCCCACAGTGTGAGCCCCTGACCCCAATACCCCATCAGCAACTGGCACAGTCCTCCCTCTCCACCAGGGCTAGTCACCAATGCACCCCGGTGTGTGTGTGTGTTGGGGGTGGGGACCACTGGGCCACCAGGGCAGGTAAGGGTCCAATGATCTGGGAGAGTCTCATGGCAAGGTGGCTTGGGGCTGGTCCCCACACTGTACGGGGCCTCAGAGGTGGGCATGAGGTGCCATGGCAGCCCTTGCCCTGCACAACTGCTGTCCTGTGACCTGCAGCATTCCTGGTGCTGTGCCCTACCTTGCGCAGCTACTGCAAGTCACAGGATGTAGACTGCTGCACCCACTCTGATCCTGAATCGGGTGCACGGGCCAGGGCGCAGGTCAGGTTGCCACAAGCTGCCATTGCCACAGCTTGTGACAGACCTCTCTGAATCCAGCCCATAGATTTGAAATACTTTTGCAGATAATAACACGCATAGATAGATGTTTGTCAGTTTATCTGTGCATGCTAAAGTATATGCGATCATCAGCCTTGGTGTTTCCAGATTTATTTATTTATTTAAAGTTTTACCAGGAAGGCATACTGAGCAGACTACTGCTCAATTCCAGATGCGTCCTGGGGTGTTGGGGATGGAGGATGCATAAACACATACATAATACAGAAATTAACACAGAATATATACAGGATATATACAGTATCTACAAAGTAAATGTAGCGACAGAACATCAGAGTTAATAAGGAAAGGTATAAAAGATAAACTATATCAGGTTCAGAGTTAGAACATTGGAGTCACCATATCTGATACCGGTTGGAGAGCTGGGCCCTTGTCTTAGTGTGAGCTTAGGCTGCATGAGCAGTCGGCAGAGAAATGCCCTTTGAGGAGGGAGTTGAGTATCCGAGAGGAAGGAGCGTGTCAAATGACTGCAGGTAGAGAGTTCCATAGCTTTGGCATGCGAGCTCTAAAGGCCAGTTGGCTGGCAGAGGTCACCATATAAGGGACTTGAAGGAGCCAGGAGTCGCAATTCCTGAGTGAGTAAACAGAGGGTGTTTTAGTATTTAGCATAGAAGAGAGGTATGAGGGCAGTAAATGGGTCCAGAATTTGGCTGTGAGTCTATTACAGTGGGACTGGCGCCCACTGTCGAGTGAAAGGAGGTTGAGGGACTGGTAGAGGCCGCAGTGGTGGGTGGAGGGTGCACAGTCTAGAGCAAAGTGACAGAAGGAGTGAAAAAGAGGGTCTAGTCACACTAGGGTGGACTTAGGAGCAACACTGTATACTACATCCCCGTAGTCAAAAATAGGGAGGATCATTTTCTCCACAATTGCCTTGCGGGCAGGCAGAGGGATACAGCCATGGTTACGGTATAAGGCACCAAGTCTAGGGTACTGTTTATTGTGGATAGCATTGATCTGTGCAGCGAAATCAAGGTGCTGGTCTAGGCAAACCCAAGATATCTAAAAGTGGTGCAAGCTTTGACTGCTTGTCTCTTGGAAACATAGATTATTCACAAGCATGCTTAAAGGTAACCTACAAATTTAATTCTGCAGTTTACTCCCATCCCACATACCTTTGCTAGCAGCGGCAGGAGTCCGGAACTGCTTTTGGGAACATTTTTTAATAAACTGTCATGTTTTAAAATCCTGCCACAACTTTCAGTGAATACAGAAGCCGCATCTGTGTCCCGATTGAGGGGACGCAAGTTTACCTGGGTATTCCACCCAGTTCTGTGATGTTTCAAACACCATAGCTCTCTATGGAGCAGCATGGGGGGCTTAAAATGCTCTTTTTAATACTTTTGCTAGGGTATTGATGCTTAAATTAACATCTACAGCAACGCTGGAACAGGCCGTTGCTGTAGATACTAATTTAAGCATCAGGACCCCAGCAAAAGTAACAAAATTAACATTTTAAGCCCCCCTCCCTTGCTGCTCCATAGAGAGCTGTGGTGTTTGAAATGTCACACAACTGCGTGGAATATCCAGGTAAACTTGCATCCCCTCAATCGGGACACAGACGCCACTTCTGTATTCACTGAAAAGTTTCAGCAGGATTTTAAAACATGAGGAATTATTTAAAAATGTTCCCGAAAGCAGCCCTGGACTCCTGCTGCTGCCGCTAGCAAAGGTATGTGAGACAGGAGCGGGCAGCAGAATTAAATTTGCAGGTCACCTTTAATGCACATGAGATGTACAGTAAGTTAGGTTCTTTGTAAGTGAGGATCTTGTTGATTGCAGTCGACACACATAGCCAATCTAACACATAGTGCCATGAGCACCTGCTGTATATGTTTATCTGAACAGCAACACTTTTTTCTATGGTTATTAAAATGCATTAAGAATTTTTATTTGTTTTATGACATGATTTTTTATGAGAGGAATGTTAAGAGAAGCTAAGTGATCGAGAACCAGGCACCAACAAGACAGGAAAATATGCTGTTTTATACATGATATCAACAATTACACTTTCATACAACCATATGAGTATACACATATGACCTGGAGTAATGGTGAGTAAAGTAACCCTTCTCAGTTGGCTAATGGCAGTCCCATGATCAGTAACTGCCCCCAACACATACACGATTTCCATTCTCTTTCTTCCCCAGATATTTTTTAAATATATAGTAAAAAAAAGTCTCCACCACTTTGCCATATGATGTATATGTTTAAAAAAAAATTACTGGCAGACTCGGGGATGGTAGGAGTATGTGGGACTGGCTTAGACAGGGGTGGGCAAGAGTGCAATTTATTCAAATTTCCTAAAACAAAAGCATCAGTAGTGCAATCATCCTACTTGAAATTACTTAAGCTATAGCCATTTGGGGGTTGGGCTGTGCATTCCTGGATGTGGCTTAGCATTGCTTGTGTGGCTATGTCATGTGTGTGCACCTCTGTATTTCTTATGTGGATGTGCCCTGTGTGTTGCTTGTGTGGCTGTGCCTGCTTTGTGTGCATGTGTTCTTCTATAGCTTATATACTGTATCCTGCTAATGGTCAGAGTAGTGAACTAGTGGAACATTCTTTTTATTTTTGTGGTAGTCAATGCGGGGATGAGGAGGGGGAGGAGAACAGCGAACAAATTGTAAGTTAATGTCAGCACTAAAATAGATAAAAAAGGCATGGCATTTCAGTGAATGAGCTATTTGGTCATACTGTACGTCATGTAATGAACATATATGTCTATCAAACCACAGTTAAACACATACTCAAATTAATTAACTGATTTTGTCATAAATGTCAAACAATCAACTGTCTTTTGACGTGAGCCAACCTGGAGAGATGGCTAATGGCAGTTTGCTAGCCTTGAGAACACTGCGGAATGAAAAAAACAAAGGGAAAAAACTGTCAAAACAGTAAAATCACTTTTTATCATTCAGTCTTGCAGTGGGGTGTAGATGACAGAAACAAACATCACATAACCTGTTAAAATTATGAGCTTAATGAACTTCTTTATTTATATTTGATAGAACATATTACTGAAAGACAACTATTTTTATACAACCTAGAATTAAAAACAAATTGTAAAATGGTTCATTTAACATCAGAGGGTAAGAGCATTAGGTAACATGACATCAAGACAATTTGTAACACACTCACATATACAAAGCCTATATAATAAATGCTGCTCATCACTTGTTAACACCTCAGGCTGTCAATCAAACAACACACTCTGGTCTGGTTATTATTATTATTTTTATTCAGTCTTGCACTACATAGTAGTAGTAGTAGTAGTAGCAGTAAAAATGTTTATTTTTAAACGGGATAGCAAACTTTAGGTCATAGACCTATTTTCAAAGTTGTCCTGTGTCAAGAACAAATTACATTCAATATAACATACAAAAATTCAGGCTACATAAAACAACTAATAAAGAATTTTTGACATTATACAAGACAAAAATCTTCAATCAGACCAACAACTAACACATTTATCCACATTTTAAAAACAAGTACACTCATCATAAAATACAGTGCTCAATCCTAATTTAAACTGGGATAGTTTAGTTGCTTTCCTTAATTCAGGGGGAGTATTATTCCAAATATTTGCGGTCCGAGCCTCAAGTGTTATAGTACCATATCTTGTATTAGTTTTTGGAAAAGTGTAACCTCTATGCTTTACATCCCTTAAAAGATATGGATAATATTTACTAACAGAAGGCAATTCCATGTTTCCATCAATCATCCCATTTATTATTTTATAGATAAATACTGAATATTGTTTTTTAAATCATATTGATAAACTGTCCCAGTTTAGGTCTTTATACAAAATGCAATGATGAGTATTATAGCTACAGTTCAGGACAAATCTTGCCAACTGATTATATATGACTAATTTATTTAAAAGTGTTTGACCCGCAAAATTATTCACCATATTTCCATATTCTAATACAGGCATTATTAATTGATTTGCAATTAACCTCCAGGTTTGAAGATTTAAAGATTTAAAATCCTTGAAGACCTACATAGTGCCCCTATCTTATTATTAATTTTCTTTATTGTATTATTAATATGAGCTGAGAAAGATAAAGTATAATCAATCTCTACACCTAAATATTTATATTGATCCGTGAATATCAAATTTTTCCTATTCCTCATTAGTATTTCCCTATCTCTGATCTGTTTTTTATTAACCTTTGTTTTTTTATTGAAAAACATAACCTGAGTTTTTTTTATCACTTATCACTAAATTAGAACTGGAAAACCAATCCTGTAGAACATCAAAATGCATCTGTAATTTAACCATCATTTCATTTTGAGATTTGACTGATACTAAAAGTACTGTATCATCTGCATACACCCTGATTTGTGTATTATTTATTTTGGTAGGTAATTCATTAATATATAACAAAAACAATAATGGCCCCAAAATTTAACCTTGAGGGACACCTCTTAGTATACTACCTACTTCAGAAAATTGACCATTTATTACTACTTGCTGTTTTCTTTGACTCAAATATGATTTAAACCATAATAATGACCTAGGAGCTATACCAATCCTCTCCATCCTCTCATACAATAAATGGTGGTCAACCAAATCAAAGGCTTTGGACAGGTCAACAAACACTGTGCCCATGGACTCTCCCTTATCCAAGGCCACTGCCACTTTATCAATAAAGTCCACGAGTGCAGTGCATGTTGAATAACCTGCCCTAAAGCCATGTTGGTATTTAGTCAAATTCGAATATTTTTCTAAGTAACTATACAACTGGCCAAACACCATTCATTCCATTAACTTAGAGAGGATGGAGAGGATTGCTATTGGTCTATAATTTGAATGGTCATTTGAACCCCCCCCCACTTAAATATAGGTGCTATTTTGGCTATTTTCTAGATAGAGGGAAAAACATTTTCCATCAAACTTTGATTAAATAAATCAGTCAGTATTGGTGATAAGACTTCAACTTCATCTTTAATAAATTTCCCTTCAATATTGTCCATACTATATGATTTATTTTTATTTAATTTTAAGATTTCCCACCTAACTTCTGAGATTTTTATTTTTTTTAAATAAAAAAGAGGACAATTTTCATTATTAGTTTCTTTAGTTACTAAATCTGTTTGTACTTGTGAATGAGCTGGGATGGTAATATCAGGCAATGTTAAGAAATATTTATTCAACAACTGGGCTGTTTTCTTTGAGTCAAGGAGCTCACCCTTATTATTAGACATTTTTATACAAGACTTGACTCTCAAAGGGTTTTCCAATTCTTTTATCATAGTCCAGTATTGTTTAGGATCGTGAGTTGTCTCAGTTTTAATGTTGTAAAATTTTTTTCTTGCAGATCTAATTAACCTTTTGCATTCATTTCGCTTAATTTTGAAATTAACCCAGTCTTCCTCCCTTTTTGTTTTATTTGCTCTTTTCCAGATTCTATCTCTGATACAAATTTTCTTTTTCAAATATTCATTTATCCATGGAAGATGCTTTTTCTTTGTTTTAGTTTTTTTAAATGGTGCATGCCTATTACAGGCCTCTAAATAAGCTTTTGAAAATTCTTCAATTGCCAAATTTATGTCTGGAATTAAATTTAATCGTCCCCACTCTATACAATTTAAATCATAAACAAAATTATTTGTGTGATAGTACTTAAAGTTTCTTTTTAGGGTAATCTTTTCTTCCTCAATTATTTGATTTAAATCTCTTACAACACAATATACTGGATTATGAGTCCCCAAATTTGGAGGTAAAATAAAACATTTTTTGACATGAAAGCTCCTAGAGAGAAAAATTAAGTCCAAAATACTCCCCTGACTTTTAACCCCACTTTTCCTAGTACTTTGATTTATTATTTGATTAACATTTAATATCTCAAAACTTTGTTCCAATTTTAATCCCTTTGGCTTGCCCCAAGCAGCGTTAAAATCACCAATTAGTATTAAATCTTTACCATCTGACACTAATGCTAATTTAGATGCCAATAATTTAAACTTGGTAGTATTTACTTTTGGAGCGGAATATACTATACTAACTAAGAGCTGCAATCTTTCAAATTTAACACAAAGACATTCAATTCCTCCTAAATTACCCTGAAAACAACTTTTCCCAAACCCAGTTTCTCTGTGATATATAAAAGAACCCCACCGCACCTCTTTCCCCTATCTAATCTAAAAAGATTATAACCATCCATTAATATTTCCTTATCCTGTATGTTTTGAGATAACCATGTTTCAGTTAATCCTATCATGTCTGGTTCATAACTTTTAGTCCATATTTGAAATTCATGCATCTTGTTTATAACACTTCTTGCGTTTTCAAGTGAAATTTTTAAATTTTGTTTATTGACTCCGTTGGGGCCGGGATTTATCTCCACATCACCTGCAAGCAGTATTACTATACTGCAAACAAATGGTGTAGTTAATTTTAAGTGGGATTTTCTAGGTGAAAAAAACATTGGATTCTAACCTGATTAAATAATCTCCACTGCCTACAGAATCCATTTCTTCTGGTTCTATGAATAAGTTCTGAACCCAACAACATAAATAAATGCCACAACAAATTTTTTTCTTGCTGCCTTGGAGGTGATGGAGTGACCCCCCATCCCAACAGTCAGTCTTCTTCCATTGATTAATAAGTATCACAATTAGGACACAGTACATTACATATTTCTGGGTAAAGTTCCACATGAATTCTACTCTAGCTAACGTGTGCATATAATGGGCGGGGAATCACAAAAGGGATGTGCCAGTGCATCCAAGTTGTGCCGGCACATCCCCAACTTGTGCACTAGTGCTATTCTGTAAGGGGCCCAATGTGCCACACACCACCCATAATGTTATGCTGTACATCTGGAGGGGCTATGCAAGGGGTGTGCCCATGCATATGGTGCACAGCCCCAGACACAGCCCAACTTGGAGGTGCATACCTGGAGCAAGTCCTGAGATGCCTAAAAAAGATAAGTCTACAACAAGTAGACATATGTGGGCTTCCACCCACAGACAGGCTGCCATACTGCAGACAGCAGCATGGCAGTGTACCTACCCTGGCAGTTAAGGTTCATCCCCCTTCTCTGCCCGTAGCCCTGAAAATGACAAGTATGCCCCTGTCAGCTCACTGGTCGTATAGTAGTACCCTTCTCCCTTCCCAGAACCCCGATAGTGTAATACATTCACCATAACAAGCCCTGGTGGCTTAATGGTACCTTCCTCCCTGCCCCAACCCAATCACATAGGGAAGGGAGCACCACTAAACTACCAGGGTATTTCGTGTGGATTATTGTACAGATGGGGTTCGAGGATGGGAGGGGGTCCACTGGACCACCAGGGATATTCTGATGGATGATTTCACTATGTGATCAGGTCAGGGCAGGGATGGGGGTACCACTAATTCACCAGGGCTTGTTACAGGGAATGTATTACTCTATCGGGTTCTGGCTGGGGGGGCAGCTACCACTAGGCCACCAGGGCTTGTTATGATGAATGTATTACTCTATCAGGGTTCTGGGCAGGGGATACCATTGTACCACCAGGGCTTGTTATGGGGCATTTATTACACTATCACTGTTCTGGGCAGGGAAGGGATGGCATTAGTCTATCAGGGGTGTTGGATATGTGGCTGTACAGCCACACATGCAAGGCACCCGGCGCATATTGCTGTGCACATCCCTGCAATACTTATGCAAATTGGACCATAATGACATGCAAATGGTCCCATTGTGCCTTGCATTTTTAATGGCCCCATTTGTATGTTTATGACTCTGAATGGCAACTTTGGCACTGCACATCTGGAATGTGCTCCATTGGATTCCCAGTTCCACTATGGAGTTGTGCAGGTGCATCCGGGCTGTGGTGCAACTGTAGTATTCACAGAGGGATGTGCCAGGAGCATCCCCAGGTGCATGTTCTGTGAATACCACAGTTTGTGCTCTGTGCATCTCATTTGCACCAGGGAATCTGAGATGCACCGAGCACAAGTGCTTTATGAATCCTGCAGAATCAGTTTTTCGATTAAGTGCATGACTACTGTTTACATATTATTGATTTCTGATTCGAGGAGGAAATCACATGGTAAACCAACCAGATAATTGAACAAATCGGGTAATTCAATTAATCAGAAAACTGTCCCTTGACATGAACAGCAGTAAGCAAATTACTTAATTAAAGTATCTGAGAAATCCCTTTCAAATCAGAAATCAGGCAGCATGGAAACATGGTCATTGTTACATGAAACTGATGATTAAGGGGCATCAATGGCTGCATGGTGGAGTTGTACAACACCTACCCTATTATCCTTGGGATCTATGATGCCTGCGCAACAACAAATACACCGATGTCCTCGACTGCACCGGGAACCCGTCGACACCCCTGACCCCAACGTGTCCCTGGAATGACCATAAATACAGTGACACTCAATGAAGTGGGGGGCTGCGCCCCCTGTACCCCCCACTATAGATATCTAACTCCAAGTCACACGGGCAGTGGAATTAGATATTTACTCCCCATTGCCAAACAGTCGACTGAAGTAAAACCCCCATTGCTGCCAATATAGGCATGGTGGGGGTCTTGCTGTGGGGGTTTTGGTGTACTGGTGTCACTGTAGCGATGGTATACCTTATCCTTGTATTAATTACAATTCTTACTCAAATAGCACTGAACTGTATTTTTATTAACTGCTTGTTAGTAAATTTGTGTAATAGAGAGTATTATCTTACTGAAAACACAAAGCTTTTACTTTGGAATGCAGCAGTGTAGTTGCCTTTAAATCCTATAAAGAGGTGCATGAAAGACAGAGAATGGTTGGACTGGGTAAGGGTTGCGGGTGCAGATATTGTAGGTGCAGGTTGCATAACAGAGGCTGGAATTGTTAATTTTTTAAATCAATGGCATCCAGTGTATTTTACGTGGTGTGGAGAGGGAGAGGGGATGCAAAATGCCAGCATCATTTCAACTTCATTAACATTCTTCTCAGTTCCCCTGGTTTAATGTGACCTTGAGGGAGTTGAGGAGAGTGGGGAGAAGGTTGGAGAGATGCTGGTGGATATCTGGCTTGACTGATGACAAACTTAGATTGATGTCCCATTATAAATACTATCAATCTGTGGTATCCCATAAGAAGGCAGAGTTCCTGTCCAGGGAGATTGCAGCTGTGCGAAATTGACTGGCACAGCTCTTTCATGCTGTGGACAGGATGTGCAATCCAGCCCGACTCCAGAATTGGGGAGCTTTTTCACAGAAGAAGTGTGATGAGTTTGCTTGATTTTTCATGGACAAGATTGCCAACAACAGATTGGAGATTGGTACAGCTTGCTCAAATGGGCAGATCTGTGATTGGTGGGAGATTACAGTCACCTAGTCTGGCTGGTCTGACTTTGACCAGTTGATGATCATGGATGTTGTGAAGATTATCCAGGGCTTGCAACTGACTTCATATAGTTTGGACCCAGGTCCAACGCATCTCATGGTGAGGTGTGTAGAGGTCATCATACTGGTCCTGGCTGAGATTGTTGTGTGTTCGTTAGAGACTGGGGTGTTTCTGGACACCCTGAAGGAGGCAGTGGTACACCCCCTCCTGAAGAAATCTTCTCTCGACCCTGACTGTCTCACAGACTATAGGCCTGTCACTAACCTCCCTTTTGTGGGCAAGGTTATTCAGAAGGCAGTCATGTTGCAGCTCAAGGAGCATCTTACCACCCACGATATCTATGATCCTCTCCAGTCTGATTTCAGAAAGTGGCATAGTACTGAGATGGTATTGGTTTGGGTACTTAATGATCTCCTGATAGCAAGAGATTGGAGGAGTCATTCCATCCTATTCCTTATTGAATTCTCTGCAGCATTTGACATCGTGGACTACCAGGTGTTGCTCAAGAAGCTGCAATTACTCTGTGGACTGGCTGGTT
The DNA here is from genome assembly GCA_016271365.2 of Neoceratodus forsteri. Taxonomy (NCBI): domain Eukaryota; kingdom Metazoa; phylum Chordata; order Ceratodontiformes; family Ceratodontidae; genus Neoceratodus; species Neoceratodus forsteri. The sequence continues at coordinate 1,149,647,133 of CM057458.1, read as the reverse complement.
TATATCTTTTCTCACTGGCAGGATGAATAGAGTGGAGTCCAGTGTTTTTTCCTCTGCCCCTCATGCCCTGCCATGTGGAGTACCACAGGGTTCTGTACTTTCACCCATGTTGTTCACGGTGTATATGCTGCTGTTGTGAGACATTATAAGGCTGTATGGGCTGAGTTTTCACTGCTATGCAGATGATACTCAGCTGTACATGTCCTTTGTACCTGAACAAAATGATGCTGTCTCGGTCTTTAATAACTGCTCTCTGAGATTCAAGAGTGGATGAGTACCAACTGACTCAGGTTAAACCTGGGTAAGACTGAGGTGATGGTTGTGGACACAGGTCATCAGATAGTGGGGTCATTAGCTGGGCAACCCTATGGGCTTTGGCTTGGCGGTAACCAGCTGGTGACCTCTGACTGGGTGCGGAATCTGGGCATTGTGCTGGATGATGAAGTGACACTTAAATATCAGGTGATGGCTGTCATCAAGACCTCATTTTACCATCTGAGGAACATTGCTCAGATAAAGCACCTAGTCTCGCCTGATAATCTTCGGACTCTGATCCACGCCTTTGTGACTTCATGCCTTGATTACTGCAATGTCCTATACCTAGGGCTGTCAGGGTGGACCTTCACCACATGCAGCTAGTGCAGAATGTGGCTGCCAGGTTGTTTACTGGCTTGTCAAGATCTTGCCATGTCACACCTGTGCTTCACGGAATGCACTGACTGATGGTGCGGTGGAGGATCACCTTCAAGGTTGGTTTGCTGACCTATAATGCCCTATACAGACAGGGACTGTGGTATTTACAAGATCTCCTTTGCCCCTATTGCCCCCTTCACCCACTCTGTTCCACTGACGAGGGATTGCTAGAGATTCCCAGTGTCTGTCTGACTATGTCTGGAGCTAGATCTTTTGCTTTTGTAGCACCGACCCTGTGGAATTCTCTGCCTCGTCAGATTAGCGAGTGCCCATCTGCCAAAGCCTTTAAATCTGCCTTGAAGACCTACCTTTTTAATTTTGCCTTTCTTGAAGCTTAAGTCCTTTTGACTTTATAACTGATTTTGATTACATGTTTTATGGTTATTATGTTTTAGTTATGTTTCTGTACAATGCCATGGTCTTCTGGAATGGTGTTTTAAAAATAAAATTTGCTTGCTTGCAAGCTTGCTTCTCAAAAAGCTAATCAGACTTGCTGGCAGATGGAACTGTATTGTTAGCACACTGCATCCCCCATTTAATTTTCTTATGGTTTTAGGAGAAGGTATGCTAGCTTCCCTACAAACCATCAGTTTTCATGATGAAGGGGCAGAACAGTGTCTCTTGTTTACATCTAAGTGGTTCATTATTTCTTGCTCTATTTATAGTCCACGATTTAAACAGGCGATATTGGTATAGTACTGCCACCATGTCAAGGTTTGGGGTGAAGATGCTCTTCACTGCATCCATCTGCTTATCCACAAACTTACAATATAACTTCATGTCCATGTTGGCTTTTGTGACATCTACATCTTTGACTGGTGGGCCTTCTGGGATTCAGCTTTGTTTAGGAAACCAAAGCGATGCAAGATGTAAAGGTGTTAATTGTTTAGAGACAGAATAAGGTGCTCCAAGATACTGTACCTATTTCAAAAGTTTTTTGGAATTTATTATGATGAATGTGCATTGCAGCCTCTGAAATTACTGCAGTAAATGCCTTGTAAAAAATAGAAAATATTTTTAGGGTGTCAGCTATGCGAGAGGACGGACTGTGCAAAGTGTAAGGAGTTGGGCATAGTAAATGCCTCTGCTGTAGATGTGCAAAACTGTTATCAAATGTGTAGGTTCCACAAAGAAACAGCAGGTGTACTAATATAAAGTTAAGATGTGGAACTGCATTAATTGGTACGTCTTGGAATTTGTTCTTGGAAGCCAGTCTGTCTCACAAGATTGTACTGTTAATTATACATTCCTTCTGTGTAATAGGGCAATCTTTTTTCTGTGATGAACTTTTGGAAGCAGCCCATGGCAAGAGTTCCAGTTGTGGCTACAGAAGTCTAGAAAGTTCAGCTGTTCTCATACAGAGAATGCAGGTCAATGGCTCATCTCACTAAGCCTAGCAGCCTGGGTTTAGTGTGTCCAGAAAATCCATTTCTGGCATTGTTTTTTAAAAACAAACTCCAGAATCTAGTAAAATCTATCCCATTTAGCAAGATTCAGCTGTTTTGTTTTTTTTAAGACATCACGTTTTATATATTTTCATGTTTTTTTGGTTCGAGGAGGAAAAAACAAGATGGCAGTCTAATGACACAAAAAAATGCTCCACAAAGCAAGAAGCAACTGGTGAGAAACCCAAAAAGGGTCCTGCAACGTCAAATTTTCCATTTCAGTCCAGAACGTAATCCCAAAAACCCTACTGTGCATGGTCAAAATGGAGGACACTAAACTTTAAAGCCTTATAACTCTGCAATCATTTAAAGAGGGAGTCTGGCCAAAAGTGACACATTACAGAACTAGAATCAGCATAACTCCAATAAACCTCATACCAAAAATTAGGTTTCTCGGCTACTTCATTTTAAAGTTATTCACTTCCTGTTCAAAAAGGCCACTTTCATTGAAGAGTCACTAATGATGTCATAACCAGAACTCACAGCCTAGTACTCCCTGTCAGCAACCTTATAGGACATATTTCTCCAAAGTGTAAAACCATAGCCGAAGTAATCGTTTAAAAAAAACTGACATGTGATTGACTGCAGTGCTTGTGTTTCCAGAATGTTCAGGTGCATGGTACAGTACTTTAGAACCAGTCAGGAGGTGGTTCTGGAATGCAGCACTGAACCAAGGTATGGAATGTCAAGGTGTTATACAGTTTTAAAATGTGTGTGTGGGGGAATATGCAATCTTGTAATGTGTCAGGGATGTGCCATTTCAAAATGTGGTGGGACACTCAATCACGGAACGTGACAGGAACACACATTGAAGAATATGAGGGAATTGGAAATTTCTAAATATAGGGGATTCACACAGTTGGAATGTGACAGGACACATAATTTTATTCTGAATTTGCTTGTCCCTGCCACATTCCAGAATTGTACACACCCACCACATTTCAAAATTGTGCATCACATCCCCACCTCATTCCAACACTGTGCATTCCAGCCTCATTCTAAAATTATGCATACCAGCCAGATTCCAAAACTGCACATCCTTGCCACATTCCAAAGTTGTGTTTCTATGCACATTCTGAAATTGTCACTGGCACATTCCTAAATTGTGCATCACCACCAGATTCCAAAACTGCATCATCACCACATTCCAAAACTGCAACACTGTCACATTTTGAAAGTATGCATCACTGCCACATTCCCAAACTGTGTATCATCACTACATTTCAAAATTGTGTGTCACTGCCACATTCTGATATTGTGCATCACCACCACATTCTGAAATTGTGCATCACCACCACATTCCAAAACTGCATCACGGCTACATTCCAATACTGTGCGTCACTGCACATTCCAAATGTGTGCATCACTATTACACTCCAAAACTGTGCATCACCAACATATTCCGAAATTGGTATGTCACTGCCACATTCTGAAATTGTATGTCACTGCCACATTCCGAAACTGTGTGTCATCATTACATTCTGAAATCGTGTGTCACTGCCACATTCCAAAACTGTGCATTATTGCCACATTCCAAAATTGTGCATCATTGCGACATTCTGAAATTGTGCATCACCACCACATTCTGAAATTGTGCATTGTGCATCATTGCCACATTCTGAAATTGTGCATCACTTCCGTATTCTGAAATTGTGCATATCCACCATTTCAAAACTGTGTGTCACGCAAATTTGCACGCTCCATTACGTTATAAAATTGTACCTTCCTGTCACATTCGGAAATTGTGTGTAAACTTCAATATTCCAAAACTGCCTGTCATTATCACATTTTGAAAATGTGCATTCCAACTACATTCCAAAATTGTACATCCCCATCACATTCTGAAAATGGGTGTCACTGCCACATTCTGAAGTTGCAAGCAGGGTATTAAATTGATGGTATTGCATAGCAAAATGTTATGCAAAACAGGCAGTAATGCTAACCATTTCCAGAAATGCATGGCAGTAAATTGCTAACCATTTTTTAAGTGAGTCCATGACGTAGTACACAACATAAATATATATATTCATGGCAAAAACTCCATTTAATGCATCAGTTAGGGTTGTTCCACAGCGACAAAAGCAAGGAAATTCGGTGTTAGGATTGAAAGCCCCCCTTGCACCCCCCAACCCGCCCCCCAACCAGTATCGGGGTGTGCATTGGGCTTGTTGGCCCTAGTCACCTGTTAATTTTAATAAACCTGTTAATAAAGTTAATATTTTCTGTTAATGTTTTTTTCTTCATTTTTATATTTGTATATCTCTTTTAGTGTGTGTGTGTGTGTGTGTGTGTGTGTGTGTAAAACTCCCCTTTCTTTTTCTCCTTTTTTGGGAGAAGTTGTAGGAGGAGAAGGAGATAGAGATTAGAATGGATAATTCTAAGACTGGGAAGAAGGAAGCTGGACCACCCCCACCCATTGTCCATATTAATAGGCGGGCCTTTATGTCTGTGCCCCAACAACAGCAGGAGCATGTGCCCCAACCCCCCAGCAGGAGAATGTGGCTCCCACCCCAGGAGCAGCATAAGCCCCTTGTGCTGTCCCAGCAGCAGCAGGATCCTCCTGTGGCCCCCACCCCAGACAGCAGCAGCAGGCACCTCCAGATGCCATCTCCCAGGTGTAGCATGTGCCCCACCTCCCGAGCAGGAGTATGATGTGCCACCAGCCCTGGGACATCAGCTGTGGCCCCCCACAGAAAGAATCATCAGCTGTGTGGTGTTTTTTTAGCAAAAACACAAATGATAATTCTGTTGTGATCTGCAACTTGTGTGGCAGATCAGTTAGAAGGGGCAAGACTGGGGGTCATTTTGGCACAGGTGGCCAAAAGAGCCATCAGCAGAACCACCACGCTGCTGATTGGCTTAAAAAAGAAAAAGAGCTGGCAGCAGGTAGAAGGGCCCAGGGTACTGCTGGGTGGGTAGAAAGGGAATGGGGCCAGCGCCGGGTTCATGGTGGTGACCCAGCACATCCTGCAGTCACCCCAGCACCAGCATCAGCAGCAGCAGTGAGCACTGAAGAAGACCTGAGAACATTGCACAGAGAGGAGGGAGCTCTGCGCAGTGAGTTCACTGATTTCGAAGAGGAGGTCAGGGGGGATCTCAAGAAACTCCTTCAGGAGCAAGAAAAAATGTTTGAGCTCCTGATGGAGCTCTGTGGTGGTGGTGGTGATGGCAGGTCAGAATGTGTACCTGGCACCGGTGCAGTGTAACAGTCAGCCTCCAGAACAGTCAGCGCAGCACTGGCAACATTTTTTTTCCTTTTCTTTCCCTTGTCCTTGCTTTCTTACTTTCACTCTTCCCTCATCTGCACCCTCTAAAAATAACAAATAGCAAAAAAAGAAAAATATTTTTTCTGTCCTCTTCTTCTATATCCTTTCATTTGTCTTTGTGCAGTTTTTTGTGAGCTATGCAATGTTTATGCTCCCTCCCTGTCCTCCTTCATATGTATACCCTGTCCCTGACCTGATCCTTATGATGCGCCCCCTGTCATGTGTTACTGTCTATCAGTCACTTTTAATCTTTTTTACCCATAATCACTGTACCTTTCTACTTGGTTTACGTTAGTCCCTCTGACTTCTATGAATTTTCTCCTCCTATCCACAAATGTCAATTATTGTAATTTGTACATTGTTCCTAGGATCACATTTTTTTCCCAAAGCTAGGTGTGATGTTGTGGACTGGCAGCAGTTGTTTTGGCTGTGTGCAGGATCAGTCTGAATGAATATGTACACAACAATCATACAAACATAAGCACTTTTATTGTGAAGTTAAACGTAATGTAATTTTTTTTTGGTGCTTAACATGTGTGTCCCCATGGCTCAGGCTTGCCACAATGTTAACTTGGTGTTACAGTGCCCAACCACACCGCCACCACCACCACCCGGTACAGAATGTGCTCTAGTAGGGCTACAGTTTAACACAGCCTCTTGAAGCATGCTGTGCAGAGTAGGCATGATAAGAAGAGAAATATAGTATAACCGGAAAAAATGAGGATGACATTGAGAATGTAGAGTGAGACAGTGTGTTGCCACTGTCTAACATGGCCCATAATTAAAGAAACGTTTCCCAAAAAATGTTCAAGTATCATGTCTCAGCTATAATGTTTTAGGGTGCCCCCCTCCACCCAGACATTAAATAGCCATTTTAGGGCCTGTTTGCCCAATATTTATGCCTGTTACTTACTGATGCCGGTGCCAAACAGGCCTACAAGTCCAGAAATATTTCCCAAAAATTTGCACAGTACATTGAGACAGAAATCAGGTGTCAGACATGCAGTTACATGGCTCACACCCACCATGAGGACCCACATGTGCTGTTTTCTGCAGCATTTAAATGCTTTTAGGGCCTAAGTGTGGTGCTGATGATTCCAAACATGGCCCAGAAGTCCAGAAATGTTTCCAAAAAAACTGCACAGTGCATTGAGACTGAAATCAGGTCCCAGCCATGATGTTTTATGGTGCCCAAACCACCACCAGAACCAAATGATGATCTCTGGTCCACTGTTTACAATTGTTTTTCGGTCACATCTTGGTTCTGCCAGTGCAGCACAGGCAGTAAATGTCCAGAAAAGTTGCAGAAGAAAATGGTACATTAAATTTAGATTGGAATCAGGTCTCAGTCATGATGTTTTAGGGTGCCCCCCACCACCCAGACATTAAATAGCTGTTTTAGGGCCTGTTTGACCAACATTTCTGCCTGAAACTCACTGCTGCCGGTGCCAAACGGGCCTACAAGTCCAGAAATGTTTCCAAAAAAAATTGCACAGTACATTGAGACAGGAATCAGGTGTCAGACATGCAGTTACATGTCTCACACCCACCATGAGGACCCAAATGTGCCGTTTCCTGCAGCGTTTAAATGCTTTTAGGGCCTAAGGGTGGTGCTGCTGGTTCCAAACATGGCCCAGAAGTCCAGAAATGTTTCCAAAAAAATTGCACAGTGCATTGAGACTGAAATCAGGTCCCGGCCATGATGTTCTATTGCACCCAAACCACTACCCCGACCAAACGATGGTCTCTGGTCCACTGTTTACAATTGTTTTTCGGCCATATCTTGGTTCTGCCAGTACAGCACAGGCAATAAATGTCCAGAAAAGTTGCAGAAAAAAATGGTACATTAAATTGAGAGTAGAATCTGGTCTCAGACATGATGTTTTATGATGCACCACTACCACCACCCAGACATTAAATAGCTGTTTCAGGGCCTGTTTGCCCAAAATTTCTGCCTGAAACTCACTGCTGCCGGTGCCAAACGGGGCCTACAAGTCCAAAAATGTTTATCAAAACATATTGCATAAACTTGACACTGAAATCAGGTCCCAGCCATGATGTTTTATGGCGCCCAGACCACCACCCTGACCAAACGATGGTCTTTGGTCCACTGTTTGCAATTGTTTTTCGGTCATATCTTGTCTCTGCCAGTACAGCACAGGCAGTAAATGTCCACAAATGTTTCCAAATAAATTGCACAGTACATTCAGACAGAAATCAGGTGTCAGACATGCAGTTACATGGCTCACACCCACCATGAGCACCTAAATGTGCTGTTTTCTGCACCGTTTAAATGCTTTTTGGGCCTAAATGCGGTGCTGCTGCTGCCTAACATGCAACATAAGCCACTTTACCACGATGAGAAAAATAAATCCTCCTGCAAAATGGTGCTGCTACGTCTTAAACTTGTACTAAATTCCTCCTGCTTCTGCTTTCTCAGATGATTGCAAACTGTGGAATTATCATTTCGCAATGATGATCCCCTGGCTAGCTCTGTTGTCTCTGTGGTTTTAAGTCAGTGTGGACTGAATGACATTTTGTGTGCTGCTGCTGTTGCCTGTAGCTGCTGTCTGCTGCCCTGACTAGTTGCCATGAGAAGTGATGCTTTGTCTGCTTCATGGGAACCCTCTTCACATAGTCGATCAATGCTGCTGCTGCACACGTAAGTATCTGTATTTATTTTTTAGGGTGCAAGAGAAGGTGGATGGTGGCTTGGTACTGAGATGTCATGAGTTCTTATATGTTTCTACTTATTTAATATTTATCTAGTGTGCTGAGTACATCATCATGACAACATGCATGCCAGCCCAGGATTTGGATACAGGATGTTGGAAAGCACCACATTTCACATTGCACAAGGACAAGGTAAGTATTGAATTTTTCATTACTGGCAGGGATATGTGACTACAGCTTGGATATCTAAGTCAGATTGTAATTGTATTATTTTTTCTTTTCTCAACACATGCAGGAATTCAAGAGCTGTTAACTGCAGGTGCACTGCTGTTGCTGCTGCTGTTCAATATGTGTGTAATTCATTAGCTGGTGGTAAGTATTCTTAATTTTTATGGTCTTTGTGGTGGGTGGTATGGGAGGAGGTGGTTGAGGTTGGGTTGGTGGATATGGTTAAATATTAAGTTTGTGGTCACTGCAGGACAGAGATGTCAGATTTTGACAGTAACTATCCTATATATGGCTCTGTCAATATCCAGGATTTCCACTGCTGGGGTGTGTAGTATGTTACCTCTCTCCAAATCTGGCTGCTGGGCGCTGGCTGTGCTCATCAGACATAGTTCATGTCAAGTGTTCCAGTTTAACAGCCATTCCCTAATGTAACTATAGCTTCCTGTAATGATGGGGGGAAGGGACCAGTTGTTGTAACAATGCTAAAAATGTTTTCTTCCTTTTTTCTTATTGCCAGACAGGTACAAAGTACTTGAAGTGGAATGGTGGCTTGGTTTTCTGGTGGACATTTGCAGAAGCACCCCATCTCTGTGCGGCATTGGTGACTAAATAGAAGTTTTCCATCCTGGTGTGTGGACGCTGGATTGAGTTGCTGCACCTGCGAGTTGTGGGCCACTGCTGACAACTAAAAACATATGGGTCATTTTGGTGAAAGACTGCTGGAGAAGGAGGAGGAGGAGGAGTAATTTAACTGCACTCAGAGGCAGCATTAATGTATACTGAGTGCACTTTCCGACTAAGTTGTCATTGTCATATATACAGTGGTGGCACACTCACTAGACATTCATTCATGGTGCCATGGTGGAGGTGTATGTGGAAATGGGGTGGGGGTGCTGGTGCTGGCTGAGGGGGTTGGGCACTGGGGCACAACACCTTTAGCCTTCTTTCAGTGAAACATCATTCATGAAGCAGCCCTCACAGTCTTTGAGACTGGAGTCATCACCAGGTAGAAATTCAGTCAGCATTGCTGCTTCATCTACCTCCCTCCTAGCAGAGGCCATACCACTGTGGATATCTTCACTTTCATCATCGTCCCCGAGACACAGTTCTTGGGGCAACACCATCGAAATAATTGTGTTATGTGGAATGTGAACCTCATTCATTTTTATAAATGTTAGGCTGGAAACATTCTTCGGTGACAGATTTGTCCTATAGTCACGCACAATGGCCCCAGCAGAACTGAACACTCATTCCACACTGACACTGGATAGTGGGTAGCTGAGGTATTTAAAGGCAACAGATGCCAGTGTAGGCCACTCACTCACTTGGCTGCTCCAGTACATCAGTGGCTCATCAGTGATGTCAAGATGCTTGCTGTCTCCCATGTAGGCATCTACTGTATGTTGTGCTGCCCTGATTCCTGCTGCCTCATCATGCTACTCCTCCTCCTTCTCTTCAATTTCTTCAATGCCCACCTGGTACAGAGCATCCCAAATGGGATTACCTGCCATGCTGCAACTTTGACATTTTGTCTGATTTGGTGGCCTCTGATGATTTACTAGTGGTGGGGGTGGTAGCAACACCTGGTATTTCTTTATGTGCCTTTTGTGTCTCTGCATTTTCATCTGTGCCCCATGTACCTGTCTGACAAGGTAATTGGTCAATTCCTCCACTCGCATTAGCGACCCCTTCTCAATCATGGAAGGCAAGCAATGCTTGTACCATGGATCCAGCATGGTAGCAATAGCGAACTCATTAGACTGCATAATGCCACTCCATCTAGTGATGGACTTTTACCAGTGTCTGCCTCAGCACACACATCAGGGGTATTGACTGACTTATGCAGGCAATGTCCCCACTCACAGCCTGTCTTGCATGCTCTAATGGATGCAGAATGCATATTATGCCATCAACTGCCACTGCTCCTTTGTTAAGACGATGGACACTCCAGCACTGTGACTGGTGGTGTGCAGCAGTAGATAATCCGAAACCACCTTATACTGCCCATAAAGCTGGTCCAGCACATACAGCATGGAGTTCCACCTGGTAACAACATCAAGCTTCATACGGTGCTGAGGCAGATAGTTAGTGCGCTGCAGCTCATGGAGATTGTCACAGACCTTTGCAGAATGGGCAAAGTGAACACAGATGCATCTGGTGACAGACAGTTTTTTTTATTTCATCCTGGTTCAGAAATTGCTGCAAAACTAGATTAAGGCAGTGTCCCAGTCAGGGAACTCTGAAATAACCACTGTCACTAATACACTTAACAGCATTGGTGCCATTGTCACTGGCAATAAACCCCGCTATGAGTAACTGTGGATTGATCCACTCATCAATGTTATTTATTATACCATGGCAAGAAAATTTCCTGGACTCTGATTGGTCAGTGTGTGCCTGAGACAGAGATGATATTACACAATAACATCACTGTGCTGATTTTATGGAGCCTTTTTTTTTTCAGAAACAAAGATACACTGCCTCACTAAATATCAACTAAAAACATTTTTATTTTTTGTTTTCTATAACATCGAGCCATTGTATAATTGCAATAAGGCACTCCAAGGTGTGTGTTGTGTAATAATGTCACTCCTGTGGTGATGGAAGCATTTGGCTTTGCCTCGTGCTTCAACCCACCTCAGGAGGGATGTTATTACATGATAACACACACCTTGTCATGCCATATTGCTTAAGCAGCACATTTAGCATTTTCTCAGCAGTGTGAGACCCTGTAACACTTTGCATAGTTATGGTTGCATTCTGTCAAATACCAGGTACATTGCTACCACCATAATTTTGCTTTATGCAGCTTTTGCCAGGGCCCAAATCCACAACCACCCCAGGTACCTATGCCCTGTGTGCTGTTATGCACAGATATGAGCTTCCCATTGCCTGCCCACTTGTCTACATATCCATGCTAAGGTGGATATATTTTGAGGAAGAATGCTTCATGGCATGTAAGACGGACTGTGAAACTTTGCTGTAGAGTTCGGGCATGGCATATTTGGAGAAATACGTTCATGATGACACTTGCCATTTGGGACAGGCATGGGCCATCAAATGGTAGAATCCTGCAAGCTCCACAAAGGAGAAGGCAATAAGTCGATGGTGAGCATTTCAGCTGTGGCTGCATTCAGCTCACACGCAGCAGCATGATTGGGGGGGTACTTTGAGTGCTGCTCATACACACTACTCAATGTAGGCTGCATCTTGGCAGCAGGTCAACAAAAATGCTTTGCTTGTGACACCAATGTTGTTCTTGCTGGGGCACCAGGTGACTCTTGAGTCCTAGGATGTGCAGGATGTTTGAAACTGGTTATTTTGCAGGATTTGGGGCCTGATAATGTACTGTTATGACTCATGGGAGTGGCAGCTGCACTATTACTATGTCCACTGCTCAGGAGAGAAAATTATTCCTCACACTCCTCTTCCTCCACCTACCCACTCAGCCCTCCCTCCTCTTGCTCCATTGCACTGCTGTCACTAACATTAAGCTTGACAAGGGAAGTCCTGCCAACAGCAATGGTATCTTTCTGGTGTTGGTGCCAGCACAATGGGTGCTTGTTATTCAACTGGGCATGCTGTCCACCATTGCCAATGCGGCTGCCCTTTTTTCCATTACTTACACATGCTTGACACAGCTGACAGATCGCCACAGTGTCACCAGCTGCATCAAGTATGAAAAAATCCCAAACTAGGGACTTTGCAACTCTAGATTTGACATGATGGGACTGAGATTTGGACAGTGTAGCCAAAGGTGTAGAAGTTTTTGCTTTTTGTTCTACTTGCATGATATCCACCATGCTACGTTTGGGAGGTGGGGTGACTGGACTGCTTGTTGTAGGCTTGCTGATATCCTCACCCTCAGTCTTGTCATCTAAATGGGCTACATCATCACCCTTCATCTTTTTCACTTCTGGCTCCCACAGGGGATCCAACACCTCCTCATCATCTGTACCAAAACATATTATATCCTCCTCCTCCTCATCCCTATCACTGTCTACTGCCAGACACATTTTCCCTTCTCTGGCATCTCCTCACTTGGGGCAGGGTGGCTGACTTTCCATATCTCCTCCTGGAGAAACAAACTGAAGCTGGACACTATCGCCCTCACCACCATCTGCTACTCCTTGAGCAGGAACAACAGTCACACTGACAACATTTTCAACCTCCTCCTGGACCGCTATGCCTCCACTGGTGTGAGTGTCTCCCTTATTCCCAGTATCTTCCCCAACAAGCATACTAACTATAGATTGGGCAGTGAAAAAATGAGTCAGAGACTGCAGACCACTTCTAACTTCAATTTTACTGCTCCTGTTTGCCACAGCAGCAGCAGAAGAGGCCACAGGGTGCACGGATACACAAATAGGTTTGCTTTTTTCATCAGACTTCTTTGAGCCACCTCCCACCCTAGCATATTTACTTGAACATCTCTTGGCAGGCATATTAGTTTTTTATATAGTAGCCGGCTAGGTCAGGTAGTAAACAACAGTGGTGTAACAGGGAGGAAAGGGTTAATATAGTAAGCAAATTCAATCAAAAAACAGGAATGCTGCAATGCAGAGGCTAGATCACAATATTAATTTCTGTGAGCAATTCAACAATGCAGTGTACCTGGATATGGACAAGTTAAGTGGTCAGGTCATTGTACACGAATACTTTCAATAAAGAAAATAAATAATAAATGTGACTCAGCAAAAGGAAACAGGAGCAGAATTATTCAGTCAGAAGAATGTAGTAACTGTTCAGATAAAGTGACCCAAAAACAGTCAATATGTAAGAAAAATATGACAAATAAGTAGCACACAAGCTACAAATCTTCAGACTTAAAAGAAATTACAGAAACTCACTCACAACTTGTGAGAAATATGTCAGATCTTAGAACTAGCCTGCTCTACTTTCATTTCACACACACACACACACACACACACACACACACACACACACACACACACACCACATGGTCTACCCTTCCCCACTCACTCCCTCACAAACACAGAGAAAACAGAAACACCAACTAAGTTTAACTATTTTCCCAAGATACAAAAACAAGAAAAATGCTCACTAGTAGCACTAGGAACTAAACTTGCAATTGTGTGAACAATTAACTCTTAAAAATCACAAAAAATAGGTTTTTGAAGGGTTTATTGGCTGTGCCGCACCACACTGAACTGCTCTCCAATTCAACAGACAATATACTGTGCAGGAAATACCCTGCACACAAGATTTCAGCTAGCTACCCACAATGCACTGCAATTTTGCAGGTGTAATTGTAAAACATCAGCGAAATTGAAGCGAATGGTGAAATGTCACCTCCTGGGACCAAAATTAGCATAATTTGGGTGTAATTTCATGCTTTGTGTGAAAGCTGAACTGGGAAAAATTACATTACACCTAGATGAAATGTTTTGTGTGATGTGGAAATTATGCAAAATATTATGCTAGGCATAATTTTTTGATTTCGCAGATCTCTAGTGGTGAAGGGAAGGTTCCAACTAATTGCAAATTGCCTGCAATCCCCAGCTGCATACACAGCCATTCAGATTTTACCAATAAAGACATTAAACTGTTGAGCTGCTAACTGCTGTAGATGGAATGGCACTAATTGTGTTTGCTGGGTTATTATTTCACGGTATCACTTCAGTTGGGAGAGCATCTCAGGACCCACGAGTTGTATGATCCCTTCCAGTCAGCCTTTCGGGCCAGGCATAGCACTGAAACTGCATTAGTTCAGGTGCAAAATGATCTCCTTAGGGCTAGAGATCGGGGGGAAAAGACAATTCTTGTCCTCCTTGATCTCTCCTCAGCATTTGATACTGTGGACCATTGTGTGTTGCTTCTCCGCCTGAGGGAGTTATGTGGACTCACCGGTATTGTCATCAAATGGTTTGAGTCATTTCTTACTAACAGGAGGCAGCGGGTTGTGATGGGTAATTTCTCATCCATGCCCTGCCTCCTTTCGTGTGGAGTCCCTCAGGGTTAGGTATTGGCCCCAATGTTGTTCGCAGTGTACATGCTGCCCCTGGGGGAGATCATTAGGAGGTATGGTCTGAGTTTTCATTGCTATGCTGATGATACTCAGCTATACCTATCCTTTGCCTCAGGAACATCAAATGCAGTGGATGTGATGAATATCTGTCTGGCTGAGATAAATGACTGGATGTCTTCCAGCTGGCTGCGACTTAACCTAATAAGACTGAGGTACTGGTAGTGGGGTCGAACAGAGCTCGTGATGGGATGGCCTCTGATTCCTGCGACTGGCATTGTGCTAGGAGCTGTGTCATTGACGGCCTCCCCAAGGGTGCGAATCTGGTGTGATCTTTGACAGGAACTTGTCCATGGAGGCTCAAATATCCTCCGTGGTGCGTTCCTGTTTCTTTCATCTTAGAAATATCGCCAGGATTAAGCCCCTTGTTCCGGCTCTGGACCTCCCTACTTTGGTACATGCCTTGGTCACTTGAGACTTGACTACTGTAATGCGCTCTATCTCGGGGTCTCTGGAACTTCTCTTCGCAGACTGCAGCTAGTGCAAAATGCTGCTGCCCGGCTTTTGACTGGACAAAGTAAGTTCTGTCATATAACTCCGGTGTTGCGCGAATTGCACTGGCTGCCTGTCAGGTGGAGAGTTTTGTTCAAGGTGGGGTTTCTCACCTATAAGACCCTACATGGACAGGGCCCTGGTTACCTTTCTGATCTCCTGGTACCATCCACCTCTGTCCGGGATCTCCGCTCCTCTGGTGGTGGCCTCCTCACAGTTCCGAGAGCTAGGTTGAAATCAGCAGGGGATCGATCCTTTGGAGTTGCTGCTCCAGCTCTCTGGAACTCATTGCCGTTTGAAGTGAGAGAGGCCCCCCACTATAGAGGCCTTTAAGAGTCGTCTTAAGACCTTTTTATTTGTGCAGGCTTTTGGGGTTTAAGTTATATGTATGATATTTTAACTTTATTGTATACGGTATGACATACTGTATAGGTTTTGTGCGGCACCCAGAGCCTTCGGGATTGGGCGTCTTTTTAAATAAAGTTGACTTTGACTTTGTTGACTTTGACTTTATTTAGTATAGCCTAAATATTACATGAGTTTGTGAATTTTACTGTGATCCCAAATGGTCGGGTCATTCAGTTTGTGCAGCTCTCCTGCATGAACAGACACCTAGCAATTAGTTGGAACCCTCTCTTTACCACCACCCTTACATACAGAAAATGGTCATGAACAGCTTTTAGAATACTAATGGCTGCCAGTAGAGAGTAGGATGTCACTAAGTGGAGAAAAATGGGAGGATTAAAGTGCTACATGCAATAAATACTATTCAAAAAAATGCCTTTATAAATTGCAAAGTCTGAAAAAATGTGTTGTTAAAGAACTCATTGGAGATGACTTGAAACTAAATATTACCTCAAGGAACTGTTTGTAATCAAATACATCAATATCCTTCCAAACCCATTTGATAAACTTTAGAATGCGATAATATAAACTTTGTTTCTTTTTGTTTAATAACCACTTGGTTCCATTAACAAACAACAATGCTGTGGACTCAAAGTCTCCATCCATAGAATTTATAACGCAGGACTCACTATCTCTGTGGATATATCTGGCGATGGGGGAGAGCATGCCCACCAATTGCCCAATAAAGCCACTGCTGGTGGTCTGAAATATCTAATCACTACCTGTATATGTGGAAAACTGAGAACAAATAACCCACTGCTGTATCTGTCTTCTATGGGGTGCTGTGCTATACTATGTCCATAATGAGGTAAACAGGTAAACGTGGTGAGCTGACAGGTGATCAACGCTCCATTCTGCTGTCGGACAGTCTGACTGCATTAAAGGAAAGACTGCTGGTAACATTCAAATTGGTAAGGGATCCAAAAACCAATCTGTATTAGACAGCACACTAATGTAAAGGGTCGTTGACAACTCCATAGGAAGGAAGAAGCCCACAGAATGGTTGTTTATGGAACTGTGTGGCTGTTTAAAAATAAAACATAGTACTTGCTACTTGGTATCCTGCATGAACTGTTTCAATCAGGGTGGGGGGGGGCTGGCAGGCAAGGCATTATATGTGGGACACAGTTATTAAACATTCACACTGCAAATGATTGCTGAGCACTTCACTTAGCTACAGTACATCTCTACATTTGGACACCGATTACAGTCCTCATAATATTCTGCTTATACCTATTCCATTAACATTCTGAAAGCTGTGCATGGCCATTTTTTTATGTAAGGGTGTAGTAAGGGTGGTTGTCAAGGGAAGGTTCCAATTATTTGCGAAGTGCCTACAATTCCCAGCTGCATACACAGCTATTCAGATGTTACCAATAAAGACTTTACACAGTCTCTTTGATTGTCAGACAGCTGGTAAAAGTGTGTATGCAGCCAGGGTTTGTAGGCACTTTGCAATTAGTTGGAACCCTCCTTACACCACCACCCGTACATGCAAAAAATAGTCATGAACAGCTTTCAGAATATTAATGGCATAGGGATATACAGAACATAATGTGGATTGTAATCAGTGTCCAAAAACAGTAGAGTAGCTAATTGAGGTGCTCAGCACTCATTTGCAGTGTGAATGTTTAATAACAATGCCCCACATGAAGCCCTGCCTGCCTGTCTTTGCTTTTTCCCCTCAGCATTGAAACAGCTCATGCAGGATACAATATAGCAAGCATTACGTTTTACTTAGATAAATGATCAAGACGGATTTTTCTGTAGTAGAATCTGTGTGTTTAAGATCCCTACAACTGCCCCCCAATAAACAGCTACCTACACCCCAGAAAATGTTGGCATGAAATACGTTTGTAGTTCCATCAATTAACATCCAAATGTAGAAAAGTGCAATTATTGCAGTTTCATTGCCATCACCATAGTGCCCAGACAGTTTGGAATTTTGGTCAGAAAGTTTCAGGGTAGAAAGGGTTTGGCTCATAGAAGTTCCTTTCAATAATTTGATGAAAACATATTAATCTGTTTCAGTGTAATCACATTTTAAAATTTGGGTTCTGAGCATGGTAAGTAATCACTTTAAAATAGCTTCATGAGGTATTTGTATGAAGAATCATTTTCGTGAAGCATTTCATATGGCACCATCTTGTTTGCCTTTTTTTTAATTATATTGAAAAGCCACACAAATGGCAGAGTAGAGGGAGACCAACATATGTATGTTAGTCATCTGGACCTCATTAGCTGGATGTAACACTTAACTGCTGGAGAAATGCCCTGGAAATGTTTCTTTGTATGACTATAAATCTGTTTTTCAGACTCATGATATCAAAAAAGACTTTTTTTCTGATTTGTGATATGGAAAACATTATTTATTCAACAGTTAAGTGCAGAATCCAGCTTATGGTATCCTGATGAGCAACATACATGTTCAGAAAAAACAAATAGGTACCGCTTCCATCTTGAAAATTTAGCAGCACCTTGTCAGATATAGAATAGCTTTACCAGTGATATAAAGATGTGCAAGCCGTGATGTTCATACCATCCAGACAAGTAATAATAGCATGTCTTACTTTGAAAACAACACAATTGTTTATTTTTAATACTGTATTTGTATTTAAAAGTTAGAATTGCACATCCAAAAACATATCAACTTCTTTGATCCCCTACATAACTTCCATTAAGTGTGGTTCAGAGCTCAGTGCTTATGTTACATACTGTAGCTGGATGCTGAAGGTTGTGCTTGGATACAGAGGCTAGACCAGTAAGTAGGATAATGCTTGTAGGGTACTAGTAGTATGAAATGATTCGTGCTTAGGTACTTTAGCATAACCATGAGCAAGTCAGTAATTATAGTACATATGAACTGGAAAGTATATGCAAGGTGCTTAGATGCTTGAACTGATGAGTCACTGTTAAGATTTGATAGTTTGTTGGCCTTTCTCTATATCCCACTGTAGGAAGGATGCCCAAAAATAATGATATCCACGATTGTTCTGTATCCGACTGTTGAAAGAGTCGAGTAGGATGACATCCCTAAGAAAAATGAGTAGCAGTATGATCACCTCCTCCAACTCTGGAGAGTGTGACCAGTAGCACGCAGGAGAGGAAACACCTCCCTTGGGGGGAAACCTCTGAGGACCCATGGCTACTGACCTGCCCATCCTTCTGGGCATACTAAAGGAGAGTAATCCTAAATATTTTAATCGGCTAATCCGAACCCCAAGGTTGTAGAACCCAATCCAGAAAAACAGAGAACTGAAGGCGTATTGAATCGTGACATGTCAGGTGAATAGAGCAAGCATCCATCTAGTAAACTCCAAGTTTGAGAATCCATGAGCAGGATGGAATGAAGTAGAGTGGAATCCATGGTTGATATGAATTTGAAGCAATGAGTTGCAGGTGGTGAAGCACTCCAGCAGGTGAGGATGACTGTGCAGAGGAGATCCAGGAATCAAGGCTCAGCATCCATGTCCAGAAGGAGGACTGTTGGGTCAAGTTCCACACGGCAAGGTTAGTAAACAAAGGCCACTGCGATGAGGCACAAGAACTGGCGTATGCTGCGTTCGGGATGATGGAGCAGTAGGAATCTCCAATCTGGAGAGGGGAAGCGAGTATATGAAGTAGGTAGAGATCGTAATGAATAGGTAGACATAGGTCAGATGTATTTCCAGCTCATGAGGAGTGCAGTAGATTGTAATGGCGAGTTAGTCGTGATGACCTCTAGGCCCTGTAAGTGCAAAGCAGGTAGTATGAGCAAGTAATGTAAATAAGTGGACCTGTACATAGGTCAGTTGCAGTAGTAAGTAAAGCTGCATGATGCAGACAAAGTAGCTGGGAAGAAATAGTGCAGGATTATGTACAGTAAGCTAGGGGTATGAAGAATAGTACCAGCAAGGGAATCGGAGAGCGTTGTGTGGCTCCAGATGGTTGCGTAACAATGTTGACATATACGTTTCAAAGCCAGAGTGATACCTTAGCTAGAAGTGACTGTTTAAGAATATTCTGATGAGTCCTGAATAGGTGAGCATAGGAATCCTAGATGGTGATAACTGAACTGAGTTAAATGAAGTAGCGTAGTCACAGAGTCCGAGGAGCCTTAGAGCATTGATCAGGATAGTGAAGGTCTTCAGGATAAGCTCAACCAAGTGTCCAGGTAAGAGTGTGGTAGTAGTAATTTCATATGGCTGAAGCAGCAGGGCAAGGTGTCTAAAGAATAGATGATGAATGTCTAAACATCCATATGGGAGACCATAGTAAAAGAGCTCCTGGGCTGGCTGTCATGGTAGCAGGTAGATGAATATTAGAATATGCGAATCTCCAGGCCCCGAGCTGACGAGGCGGGTGGAGTAGAAGTAGTTAATCCCCCCGGCCTGAAGGGCAGAGCAAGTCATAGAAGTAGGTGAGTATGATGCAGTAATATTTATGAGTAAAGGACCTCCGGGCCCTTAGGGGTGCAGGTCAGGCAAATGTGATGGTGAACCTCTGGCCCCACAGAGCGAGGCAGGTTGCAGAGCAGTGGTAGAATCATAATGGAAATATCGAACTGCATGCAATGCAGAAAAGCAGCAAAGTAGGAGGAATAAATTACAGACTGGTATTAGAACGGTGACATATCCTGAGTCAGTTTAGTGCGGAGTAGTACTGTAGTTTTTAGGCAGACTTATGAGAATGGAGCGGTGCCGTAGACTGATGTATCCTGAAGATCAAGGATGGTAGGGATTGCGTTGAAGAGATCGAGGCAGAAGAGTTGGCAACTTGACGAGAGGCAATGAGCATCCAGAAACTGTATTCAATGTTTAAGGCAGTAGTTCAATCAAGGAAGACAAAATGAAATAAAGGTCAGCAGGGAGTCCTGGCGGAGACAGTAGTAGTAACTCTGGAGAAGATAAAGTAGCATGGCGAGGAGCATCCAAGGATTGAAGCGAACATCTAATGTATTCCAGAAATAATGCAATGTAAAGCGGAGCTTAGGGAGCATATTTGGAAGGGTAGGTCTGAATAAAAGCAGCTCTGTAGGAAGCATCTGAGTGAACGGAAGGGAGCTAGCCTAACGAGATAAAGAAGTGCGGTCAGACCTCGTCGGTCAGCTGATGAAGCGGAGATGGTACAGTTGAATGAGTACGTAGCTGGTGAGTAAAGAGAAGTAGTAGCCGAACCCAAGTCCATCATGCAGCCAGACCATAAGGTCAGCTGGTAAGATAAGTAAGAGTGGCTGCTAGCCCCACATAAGCTAGCATGCACCACTGGACCACACGTAGGTCAGCTGTAAGGTAAGTAATTAGTGGCAGCTAAACCCCAAAAGGAGAGCCAGTACAGCTGGACCACACATAGGTCAGCTGGAGTAGGCAGTAGGGATAAGCCAAATGTAGTAGCAAAGGCATGTCACAGCAGTAACAGGTAAAGTAGAATACACAGTGTGAGTATGGCGGATCGAAGATCCAGAAGAAATTCCAAGGTCATGCGGAACAGTGACTGATAAGCTGAAGTGATGCACAGCAGAATACAAGGTAGACAAGTCTCAGGCAAAAGAGCGGCAGACCATATGTAGTGAGCGACTAGAAGGAAATACCATGCATGATCGAAGCAGGTCAGGCAGTTCATCCAGCTTGAGTAATAAAGCTTTGAAAAGATGCAGTGGCAGTATACCATAGGTGACTGAAGCAACCGCTAAGAAAGCGATAAGGATCCAGCATGCATACCTAAAAAGTGGCTCCAAAAGTTTGCGCCAGCCTCTGCCCAGTAGTCTAGTAGAAGGAAAAGGGCCCCACTGAATGACTTCCAGTAGCTAGGGTACATTTTGTGAAGGAAGCCCAGAATAAAGGCATAATAAGCCACAGATACATATGTAGGTATCCCGAGGTAAGTAGCCAAAGCCAGAATGTCCCTCGACCGAAGGTCAGACCCACTGCTGTGGATCCAAAGAAGCTGAACCAGTAGATGGCTTCCCATGACATAGCTCCACAGAGCTCAAAGAGTTGTAGGGTCCAGTGCAGCCAACCGATCAGACAGCCCAAGAGGCAAGTACAGGCGTGGGACCACAGGACAGTTGGACCTGTCTCCGTATATGAACGTTGAACCGCAGTGAAAGTTAGTGAGCGGCAGTATGCCTATATAGGTGGCCCAACTATACAATAAAGTTCTGGGTCTGGTAGTACAGAGCAAGCTGAGCTTTGAATAAATGCCCATAAAATGAATGCCATAACCGTAAGCCAATAGTGTAGCACAGCGACTTAGTTTAAAACGTGTCACGATAGATACATACAGTTCAGCAGATACCCAGTTCCTTATACTTGAATACTGTTCCGATAAAGGACTAGAGAGGCCTATAGGGAGGAGGAATTCAACTTGAAAATGTTACTTCCTTCAGGTATCTTGGGATCCTGCTGGACCAATCCCAGTATTTTAATCTTCACATTCAGTCTTCGTTCAAAGCTGTAAACTCGAAACTGGGAGTAGCTTACAAAACGAGCTACGTGCTTACACCCTAGGCAAAATTAGCAATTGCCCAAGGTATTTTGCTCCCAACCCTTTCTCGTGGTGCTTCTGTTCTTACCTCTGCCCATAAAACCTCCCTACTAAAATGGGACATAACTTATAACAATATATGCTGATTTGCCTCTTTGTCGCCTCGTCTCAGACATCACTGCCTTCTTTATAAGGATTTGAATTTGCTCCCGTCCTCTTCCAGTAGACAATACTACCTTGGATTACTAGTGGACTTGATCATCAGTGAAAAAAAAACATCCCAGCTGGTGGCTTTGTTGGTCCCTCAACCATCCTCACATGGCCAACGATCAGCTGGCAAATCCTTGCTCTATGTTCCGAGATGTCCGACGACTAAAGGCACAGGGGCCTTCCAATTCTCTGCTCCCAGGCTATGGAATGCTCTTCCACTCAACCTCCAGCTGTCTCAGTCTCACTTTAGATTTAAAAGTGAATATCATCATTATCTATCCTTAGCTGATGCTTGTACATGCTTTGACCCAACCTGAAGCTCCTGAGACTTACCAATAATGTCATCCCTGCTCTGGTCCAGCTCCAAGACTGGCTCCTCTTCCCCTTCCCATATTTTTCCTTCTCTTTGTAAATAACCTCTTGACTACTAGCTCTCTTCCTTCTCGAACCTTGTTGCTTACCATCCACCGCTGTTTTGCCAGCTACCACTCCTGACCCTTCTTCTATCAGTCTTTCTTGTTATGTTTGAACATTCCTCACTTTTCTTTCTATATAACCTTACTCTCTTATTAAGCCTTTCACTCCACAGGTCGGGTCCGTGGTTTCTGCATTTATTATATATCTTACTGACATTATTTGTATAATGCTTCCTATTATTTTTTGTTGTTTCTACTCATTGTATTTCTGTAGCACTGCTGTACTGATCCTCTATTTGTATTACTGTACCCATGTTGCTGTTGTTAAACTGTTCTCTTTTTGTTGTACTCTCCCGAGTTGTGCCTGAAAATAGTCATTTTATGGCTAGTGCACCTACCCAGTTAACAAAAACTAAATAAATACATCTTTTCAATAACCTTGCCCACAAAGTGCAGGTTAGAGATGG
This sequence comes from Neoceratodus forsteri, assembly GCA_016271365.2. Lineage (NCBI taxonomy): Eukaryota > Metazoa > Chordata > Ceratodontiformes > Ceratodontidae > Neoceratodus > Neoceratodus forsteri. The sequence continues at coordinate 1,149,624,327 of CM057458.1, read as the reverse complement.
GCTGGGGTGGGGTGGGGTGGAGGGCCACAAGACCACCATGGACATTGATTGTGCCAATTTTGTTTTGTTAGCTGATAGGAAAAAAAAGGTCAAACTGCTGACTTGACCCCCTGACCTTAGCAGCTTAAATCCACCTCTTTCCAGTGTGCTGCAGAATCATTGCTAGCAGCTGTGGTGTAATGTGCACACATATATCATGAAATCAGTTGCACCACAAAGTAAGCAATTTTCCATGTACCTGATGTGCTCAAATACTGTTTACTGTGTGCATAACTTATTTCTGTATGAGATATGTGGATTATTGCTCCACTGCTGCTAACAATGAGCCTATGGTGAAGTGGAAAGATTCTGGTTTTAAACTGGTAGGATCAGGGGTTCAAGTCACTACTATGATTTTTTGTTTGTATTACCTGGAAATAAATTGAAAGAATTATTTCTCCCTGCTGTTGTACTGAATTATTTCTGCCTGCTTTGAGCCACAGAATCAAAAAAAGCTGACTCTGTAAACCCTGGTGGCTAGTGGTCCCTTCAAGCACCCGATAACCCACAGGAGCTCAATATAAACTTTATAAAATAGCCTATAATGTGTGCTGGGTACTGCTGCTAACCACAAACCATCACCCATGAGATCCCTGGTGGCAAGTTGTCCCTCCGCCCACCCCCAATCCCCATGTGCATGTGACCGCAGTACTCCCGGACTATATTTTGTTCTGAAAAATACTCTGATGATCTAGTGGTTTGCCATCCCCTCCCCATCCTCAATATCCACTCCCATTATTTACCTGGTAGTCTAGTGGCCTCCACCCCACAAACCTTCTGCAGTCCCACCACCTTACTCGCACCCCCATCCCAAAGCCAACAGCAGGTTGACTGGCACAGTGTTCCTCTTTCTAACGCAGCTGGCCCTTCCACTGACCTGTAAATGAATGAGCACATTTTTATAAGAAGAACTCGCTCATTCATTGAGAGCTCAGTGGGCGGGACAGCCATGGTGAAGAGAGGAGGACTGTGATGGTCTGCCCACTTCTTGGTTCTGGATGAGGGTGGGACCAGGGTGCTGAGAGTGCACACCTTCTGGGGTGGGGGAGGGCATCTAGATCACTATAGATACTTATTGATAACTCAGAGGGCAGGCCGGCCATAGTGGAGAGAGAAGGGCTGAGCCGGTCCTCCTGCTCCGTGTTTTGGGATGGGGGTCGGAGTGGGGTGGTGACAGAGCACAGTTGCTGGAGTGGAGGTGGAGGTTAGGACCACTACATCACCACAGAAATAATGGCAGTGGCAATCGGGGATGCAGAGGTGGGCAGGGAAACAGTTTACCACTGGGTCATAACAATAGTTTCCAACTGTAAAAAATGTACCGTTTACTTGCAAAGTGTTGCATGGTATATGGAAACCAACCCACCAAAAGTCAATAGGAGTGATCAAACCCAGGACCTTCTGTTGCATACTTTTACAACTAACCCACTGCACCATCTATTACTTTTGATTTTTTTAACCAACATTTTGTATAACAACACAAAAGCAGGTTTAGTATTAATAGTGAAGTTAGCAGGACTTCTGCGATTACACCTATGTTGGCAACCAATTAAACTTCTATTGTATTAAAATGAGTGGAAACCTTATAATACAGAATGTGCATATTAAAAGTGTTCGGTCTGGGCACCTTTTTTAACAAAACAAACAGTGCACATGTAGTAGGTGGAGCCTTTTTGCAACACTTAACATTAGCTGTCCTGTGAACATTTTATTTTTTCAACAGTAGCTGTTGGATTTTTTGACTGTGCTTCAAAGGAACTACAAAACTTTCTCCTTCAATCTTGATCTATGGGACATACCTTCTAATGGCTACAGCAGTAAGTAACATTAATGATAGGCAAGGAGGACTGACATTGTTACAGCATGTGCCATGCTCTGCTGTTTACTGCATCTCACATTGTATGCTTGCTAACACAACAGATGCTTTCTCTCCTGTGCTTGTAATGTTACGCTTTCCTGTTCCTCAAGCAGCAACAATATAACAACTGCATTTGAATTAATTAAATCTACTAATTTTACTATTTATAGGAAAGAACACTATGTCTATGGAAAAAAAGGTGACATGCCCTATCTGGTTGATGCAGTAAATGTTATAGGGGACCCCAGAATTATAATGCTTGCAACTAATCAACCCCTCATTGAAATGTGGGATGCCTTAAGTACCCATATTGAAGAGCACTATAATGTGCAGAAAACTGGACTATGCTGCAGAAAAAAATGGAGACTGTTATGCCAACAGTTTTATAAGATCCAGTCTACTGGAAATGTACCACAAAAACACAAAGAGTGGTATGATGCCCTTCACAAACTTTGGTTAGCAACAGGAAAGAAAATGCTAGAAGAATGCCACTATGCAAGTAAGAAAGAAGAAGCACAATTAATAGAAAAATAATGGAAACATGGTGTACTGCTCTATAACACAGAGTGGCAATAAGATTGTATACTTTTTCTTTTCCAGAATATATCGAAGGAATTCCACCTCAACCACAGCTTGCTCCACAGTCAGGGGATCCTGCTCTTTCATCTCACTATTTGAGTGAAGGTGAAACACCATCTCATAAAGTTGTAACAGAAGATTCCTTGGCACAACCTTCAGGTAATATTGCACTACAAATCTACTGTTTATGCCAACTTACTGATTTCTGTCACTGAAGTAGATTTGCAACTCATTAAGTTTACCACTATTTCTTTATCTAGCTCTTTTAAATTACATCAGAACATGTATCTGACAGGGATATGAGGGATGATTCTCCTGCTGAACTGCAAGGATCATCAGATGAAGTTGGAGAAGAACATCATTTGGAGCAACCATCAGGTAAAGTTACAGAAAATGGAGTATATGAAATGTTCAAAATGTTATATTATAAATAACATGTTAACCATGTGTTTCTGTTTTTGTTTTTCATTACAGCACAACTGGATACACAGATACTGCAGAAACTCAACCATCTCACAGGTGTTGTCAACTGAGGATTCACTGCACTCACTGAAACTCTTAAACAGCTAACAGATCGTCAACATATTGAGGCACAAGCTGCAAATTTGTGTGTTACTATTGATTGGCAAAATTAGTAAATTTTTCATGAAATTAACTTAGACCTAGGATAAATTAAACAACTTATAGGGCAGTCAATGTCAGGGAGTGCACCTTCTGAAGATGTGCACAAAGACAACGATAGCATATATTAAAATATGTTTTAGAAGTACTATAGTGTGACTGTCGGCAAAAAGGTATATGTTACTATTATGCAGTTTGTTTTTTGCACTTTTTGAAAAACAACATGTTATTCACTCATTGCTTTCTTGTTGGTACAGGTTACAACAAAATGGCATTGTTATAATAACTGACCGTTATTCCTTTGGTTCTACTATAGTCATCTTTGTTAAAGTGTGCTGTGAGTGTCACTAAATGTTGTTGATCTTTGTGACACATAAAGCACTAGGCAACTTGTGTTCCTCTTTTTTCATCCAAAGATTTGATGCACTGTAAAATAGTATTTCTATTTAGTAAAGTAGTGGTAGTAATGCAGGACACATATTGTTTTTCTTTTCTGTTTCATAACTTCATGGACAGAGTTGTAATAAACTACTTGTTTGCACTGCCTGCCTTATGAGTCATGTGTCTTACTTGTCATCACACGTCTTCTTTTAAGGTGTCATTCATTATGAATTACAAATCCTTGCAAAAACTGCTATGAAAATGTGTTCAGACAAGCTTCAGTCATGGCATTTATAACATGTGACACCACCTACATAGTATATCTAGCCATCTGTTTGTGTGGCTCCTACTATGTAGGAAAGACAAAAAGAAAACTCAGAAAAGAGTGGGGGAACACATGAGGGCAATAAAGAATAAAAATCTGGAGTACGTATGGCCAATATACACGTTAAATATTGAGAATGAATGTGACCACATTTTGAAATTTACTGGGATTGAACATACTGTCCTAGGTCCTAGGACGGAGACAGAGAGGAACTTTTAAAAGCGTGAGGGAACAGGTTTGGATATACACTTTGGAATCATATAATGGAAAAGGGCTGAGCGAACACATTGAAATAAAACCATTCCTTAAAAATAAATATTAACAATTCTAATGTGTTTTTGTGTTCCCCTTTTTTACAGATCTTTGTATTTGTCCAGAGACATTTGTCAGCATTAAAGTATCCCTCTTTTCTTCCCCTATTCTAGTCACCTGTTAGTGAGTACTGCTAATGATATAAAATGGACCTTGATCTGGTTTATTTTATCTGAGCATCAAATATTTGTATAATTTCTGAACAGGCTTGCCTTAGTTACACCCATTGTAGCTTTCCCATGTAATAAATTATAAGTTGCTTACATTATAGTCCTCCCTACATTTCTTCCCCCTCCTTTCCCATCCCTGTCTTTATTCCTCGCCCCTTCCCTTTTCCTCCCCCTTCCTTTCCTTTCTCCCCCCATATTCACTCCCATACCAGCTTAACTGTTTCATAGCCCTTAGTAGACTCTACTATACAGTGTCTATTTAACTTTATTCTTCTGTTGTAAGCCTCATTATGAGTCTTCCATCCTCCCCAAGGTCTGTAAGACTAAGTATCCTGATTAAAGAACTCTCCAGTTACACTACTGTTATTTCATTCACCCTCAAAAGCAGGAACATATGTGTTTGAACTGTAATAAAGTATGTTAAGGGACATGTTTCCTAATTAAATAATGACATAAGCCTGCTATAAGAGCATGAAACTGGAAGGAATATTTTAAATAGTGTGTCTATTGTATTGTTTGCTTATTATACAGTGGTAGTTTTGCACTTGGTTTGCACTAGCTGTTTAGCACTGTGTGTTGTTTACATATGCACTGTCACTTTAATCATGTCATTTTTTAATTGTCATGTGATGGGATTTTTGTGGATATATAAGTAGTGACATCAATATGGGGCACTATCTTCAAGAAAGCCTTGTTGTAGGTTAAACATAAGAGCCTTTTCTGTTCCTCTATGCGCCAGTTTGGTCCATTGTTTGTTCATCTGCATAGCAAGTGGAAAATAAATGAATTCCTTCAAACAGCACTCTGTGTGTCCATTTAAATACTGTAACTGCTTAAGGAGTAAGTGCCATGACTGAAGCTTGCCTGATCAATTTGAGGTCATTAAACACACCCATTTTTCTTAGTGCGGCTCTGTAGTTGCCCTTTTTTTCTTTTTTATGCAAATGTGTTTCTCTGGTGGCACACTGAGATAATGCAATGGAATTTGAAGCATATTGTGACCACAGGGTTGCTGGTTCAATTCTGGACAATTTCTTTACTTCAGAAGTTCAGAACCTGTTGTTTATTTTTTTTTTTATTATGGAAACTCATCTACTGTTCTTCTTTACGTGTGGGAAAATGGAACACCTAATTTTTTGCTTTTACAATATATGGTGTGCTGTGCAGTTTTATACTCCTGTCTATATAGATAGATAGATAGATAGATAGATAGATAGATAGATAGATAGCTAGATAGATACTGCTAGCTACTAATTACTGAAGGAGTAAGGAAATTCATTGCAAAAACATTTGTTAATGCATTAATTAGGGTGAGCACTATAGCCACAACAGGAGGGAAATGAGGCATTAGGGTTTCCAAATCTAACACCCCACCAACACCCCCACCCTGCAGAGACTGATAGCTGTGGGGGTTGTGCCTTGGGGTCATCAGTGATAACACTCATGCCATTCCAGTCCCATCCTGCACACAGTGATAGACTATGGCCTGTGCCTTGAGGTGGCTGACCCTAAAGGTTACCCCATTCTGTAACTAAATGAGGTTACATCAGTATAGTATAGGATAATGGAATACCTCTAGGCCTGCACTATGGGTCTGTGCTGGGTGAATGGAGTAGAAGGGCCTAGAGGGCCCAGACTCCCACCTATACATACCACTTATGCTAAAGTGGGAGCAGTGGGCCCTCCTACACTATACCTCTATACTCATGGTGTGTGGGATCATAGGGCCCAGAGAGCCCGAGCTTCCAACTATGGATACCATTATGCAAAACTAAAAGCAAAGGGCCCTCCTGCATTATGTCTCTATATTTATAGGTAGGTGGAAGTGCAGGGCCCAGAGGCCCATGCTCCCATCCATGGCAACCATCTTGCAATATTGGGAATACAGGGCTGTCCTGTGCTATGTCTCTACACTTATGGGTGGGTGGAAGCATAGGGCCCAGAGGGCCTGCACTCCAAAATATGCATCCCATTATGCAAAACTGGGAGCACAGGGCCCTCCTGTGCTATGCCTCTATACTTATGGTTGGGTGGGAGCACAGGGCCACGTGAGCAACATTTCACTTTCTTGAAAAGAAGGGAAATTCATTGGAAAAAATCTGTTAATGCATCAGTTAGGGTTGATAGTACAGTGACAAAAGTAAAGAAATTCGATGTTGGGGTTTCCACCCTTACCATCCTATCCCAACCACCGTCCATACACCAACAGGCATCGGGGTATGCCATGGGGTTGTCAGGCCTAACTCTCACCCCATTCTCCTATAATGTACCATGTATGCCTGTTTACACATGGAATGGGGTGAGAGTTGAGCCCGATGATCCCATGGCACCCCTGACACCTGTTGGTGTGTGGAAATGGGGTGGTTGATGGTGGGTTGGGAACCATAACATCAATTTCTAATTTTTCACTGTACTAGAAACTAACAGGTCAATAATGGCATTTTTGCAATGAATATATATATATATATATATATATATATATATATTCTATGCAAAAAACACTTAGATTAATGCATCATTTAGTGTTAAAACACAAAAGTCAGGAAATGAGACCTTTAAGGGTTGCCCCCTCCCCCCTGGGCACCCCTCTCCTGCTGAGACTGGACAGAAGATGGGGTGTGTCATTGGGGTTGTGAGGCCTAAATGTCACCCCATTCCATGTGCAATCATCTTTATAAGCCACAGAAAAGAAGAATGGGGTGGTATTTTGGCCTCACGGCTAATGACACACCGTCATCTGTCAATCTCAGGAGGAGGGGGTACCTGGAGGAAGGAGAGACCTAAAGGTCTCATTCTGACTTTTTGTGTTTTAACCTAAATGATGCATTAACAAATTTTTTGCAATAGAATTTTCATTTTTTTGAGAAATAATATAAAAGTAGAAAGTCACGCTAGTTGGTGGGAGCACAGCACCCACCAACTTGCAAAGTTGTGTGTAACATAACAATACAAGTACTGAATATCATATGTATTGGTGGAAGCGCATATGCTTGGGGGGCCCCCCACTCCCACCACCTTGAAACAAGACAAAGTTTCATTCATCAGAGTGGCATAATTCCTCACCTGTTTATATGTCAGACACTGAATCACTGAAAATTACCTCCACAGCAGTAAGGCTAGGTACCCTATAAATGTGACGTCAGTAGCAGAACGCAAAACACTATATGCAAAATGTGAAATTCATCATGCAATATCTCTGCATCAAATTAATTTTCCAACACCTAAATAGCATAATTGACATGCACAGGACATCCCCTCAACACCCTCCAAATTTGAATGAAAAAGACCAAACTGTTTTCGAGATGTAACATTTTAATGTTTGAGATTTTTATTCATTGTAGTGGCAGAATTCTGCACCTGTTTAAATGGGCAGAGCTAACAACTGAAAAGTACGTGCATGGCAGTAAGGCTAGCTATCCAATAAATTGCAAGACAGTACCACAATGCAAAACGTTCACCACAAAATGTAAACTGTTCCATGCAATATTTCCGCAATAAATGTATTTTCCAACACCTAAACAGCACAATTCACATCTACTGGACATCCTGTCAACACCCTCAAAATTTCAAGTTAAAAGACCAAACCATTTCTGAGATATTTAATTTTAAAAGTTGTTAAAATAGGGCTCCAAATCTGGCCATCTAGTCCCTCCCTCGCGAACAAAGATCGCAATCAAAGAATCTCATGATCAAAGAATTTGCAGGCTCACGACCAAAGAATTTGCAGTCTCGTGATCAAAGAATAAAAATATTAAAACTCAATATTTTGAGATAAATACATGAAACAACAGGCATGACTCAATAGAACGAAGCCCCCTGAGCAAAACCCATCCTTGTTTGTCTTAATAAGTGACCCATGGGCTGTGATATTTGATTTTTTAATCTGGCCATCTCATCGTCATCTCGCAATCAAAGGTCGCGGTCAAAGAGCCTCATGATCAAAGAATTTTCAGGCTCATGATCAAAGAATTTGCAGGCTCATGATCAAAGAATAAAAAATGTTAAAACTACATTTTTTGAGAGAAATAAATGAAACCACAGGCATGACTCAATGGAATGAAGCCCCCTGAGCAAAATCCATCCTAGTTTGTCTCAATAAGTAACCCCTGGGCTGAGATATTTGATTACTACTCTGACCATCTGTCGTCTCCTCGCGACCAAAGATCACGGTCAAAGAATCTCACGATCAAAGAATTTGCAGGCTCGTGATCAAAGATCATTAGCGAGCAACAATCAAAGAATTAAAAAGTTTAAAACTCTATTTTTGGACATTTTTAGAAAAAAACGCAGGCATTGCTCGATAGAGGGAAGACCCCTGAGTAAAACTCATCATAGTTTTACTTCTGAATTCATCCCTGAGCCGAGATATTTGATTTTTTCTGACCACAAACTGAAAATAAGATGATGACCATTGCGATCAAAGAATTTCTCATGATCAAAAATTATTTGATTGCGAGCCTGCAAATTCTTTGATGGTGAGGAGGGACCAGATGGCCAAAACCCCATTCTTCTTTTGCAAAATAACCATATAAATTTTCCCATAGACTTATAATGGGAATTTAAAAGTTTAATAACTTTTGAATAGATTAATATTTTTTCACCAAATGAAAAGTAGCATGTTTCTTGACCCAATCTCTTTCAGATGAGCCAAGTCACAGAGTGGCACACCACACAATGGCCATGCAGCACCATGGATAAAATCTGAAAAACTGCCCACTGAACTGGCAAAAAGTAAATTTTTCAGTGTTTCGGTGCGCAAAAACAGTAAGGCCAACCAAAATGAAATTTGGCAGATCATGAGATCTATGATGCCCGACCATGTATACCCAATGTAATGCAAATCGGTCTTATGGGTCCGAAGTCATTAACATGCTACATTTTGAGTTTAACATAGAAGTGCCTTCATAACCCTAATTATAGGGGCGTGACCATGCCCCTATAATATATATTTATATATATATAAAAATATATATATATATATATATATAGATTTACATATATATATATGTATGTATATATATATTTATTGAAATTGTTTCACCAGGAAAAGCACACTGAGCAAGAACTGCTCGTCTCCCGGTGTAACCTGGGGGGAGGAGTACAGTGGGGAGGAGGACAAGGGTAGTCCAGGTCCTGACATATATACATACAATTACAATACAGTTGAAAACATTTGACAGAAATAGTTGGGCGTAGATGACAATTTACCCTTACTTACAGTACAGTAGCAATTACATGTGGAAGTCATGCTTTATACCTTGAAAACATATAATTAGATAATACAGCTGCATATGTTTGAAAGGAATAGATGAATGTGGACTAATGCATACACCCTAATAGTTGAGAGTAACAGTTACAATGAGAAAATCCTGATGAGGTATTGGATTGTGGTATATAATGAGATAGGGGTAAGTGCAAGCTAGCTAGCTCAAAAGTTGGGATCAAATGCAGTAGTTGGGTGTGGTTAGTGAAGTAGCACCATTGGGCCTACTGGGAGAAGAAATATAGGAGTGTCTGAGGTATAACAGATTGGAGAATTAGCTGCAGGAACAGTTTAGTGAGCAGTGGTTGGCAAGGGCATAGGATAGTGAGTGGATAGAGGAAGAGTGGTGAATTTCAGAGGGGAAAGAGTTCCAGAGTTGAGGGAAGCAGTGAGAGAAGGTGGCCTGGCCAGCTTTAGTCCGACGTCTGGGGACTAACGGGAGCTGGGAGTCTAGGGACCTCAGCGCATAGGTGGGTGCCAGAGGGGGTGAAAGTATGGAGGTCAGATACACTGGGAGGGTATCAAACCAGTTATTCAAGATAAACTTGGCACAGTGTTTTAGGCGGTGGTTCTCAAGGTAGGGGAGAGCAAGACAGCGGTATAGCTCGCAGCGGTGGGTGTGAGGAGGAGCGTCTACAGCGAACCAGTAGAAAACATTAAAAAGGGTATCCAGTTTGGATAAAACTGACTTGTGGGCAGCACTGTAAACAATATCACAATAATCAAAGGAGGGAAGTATCATCTTCTGGATAAGCGCATGACAGACCAGATAGGGAAGGCTAGAAAGGTTCTGATATAAAGCTCCAAGCTTGGGGTGGAGTTTTGTTAATATAGAGTCAGCATGGACTGCGAAGGTGAGGTGGCGGTCAAGCCAAACTCCAAGATACTGGAAGGAGGTGACGTCCTCCAGTTCTGACCCATCAAGGGTGTGGAAAAGTGGGAGGGAGGGGAGCCTAACTAGTCATTGGGATGTACCAAAAGTCATAGTTACAGTTTTTTTAGCATTTAGAGAGAGCTGGTGAGAGTTGAACCAGAGCTGGACTTTGTTAAAATCCGCCTGGAGGGTAGAGGCAACTGAGGCTGCGAAGGAGCCAGAAGAAAATAGGACAGTATCGTCAGCATACATGTGGATTGTGGAAGTAGAACAAGTTTGGGGCAGGTTGTTTAGAAAAATAGAGAATAGGATAGGCCCAAGCACAGATCCTTGGGGGACACCGGTGGACATGGGGAGGGGAAGGGTTACTGCATCCGCAATCCTGACAGATTGAGTGCAGTCTGTAAGATAGGCACTGAACCAGGCTGTAGCAGATGTGGAGATGCCTAAGTCAGAGAGGCTAGATAGTGACAGAGTGTGGGAGACTGTATCGAAGGCCTTGGCCAGATCGATGAAAATTGCAGAGGTGATGAGACCTCTATCCATTCCACATTGGATGGTGTGAGTGAACCTTAGTAAAGACGAGGCAGTGGAGTGATCTTTCCTAAATCCGGCCTGATAGTGTGTGAAGAAATTTGAGTCGATGAGATAGGAGGTTAGCTGGCTAAGCACTAAGTGTACTTGCAGATTAACCAGAGCAAGGAGCAGGGAGATTGGCCAGTAGTTTGAGGTGGATGAGGAGGCACCCCCTTTGTGGAGAGGGATGACAATGGCTTGCTCCAGGACAGAGGGACAGATGCGGTGGTGAAGGATAGATTTAGGAGTTAAGCAGTAGGGGTGGCTATGGCAGAGGCCGAGAGGAACAAAAGTTTGGGGTCTTGTCCATCTGGGGAAATCCCATTTGAGGGGCTTAATGTTAGCAGGGCTTCTAGAGCTTCATCCGGAGAGATTTCCCTGAAGGAGAAAATACCTGTATTTTGAAGTAGTTTTTGCCATGTAGGTGGTGGAGATGGTGACATGAGGGGTAAGGAGGAAAGGAGCGAGGAAGCGCAGTTGGAGAAATATAAGTTAAACTCAGCAGTGACTGGGATAGGATCCAAGAGTGTGGAGTTGTTTACACTAAAGAGAGGTGAGGGCTTGGCCCCAGGGGGTAAGAAGAGGGAGTGTATAACCTTCCAGAATTTGGAGGGACTATTAAGGTAAGATTGGAGGGAGGATCTAAAGTACTCTGCTTTAGCTAGCCAAGTTGCTCTAGTGCACATGTTGCACAGCTACCGGTAGTGGGAGAGGTCCTGAGGTAGGGCTGAGGCTTTGAAGGCTCACCATGCTGAGTCACAGGCATTCATACAAGCTGTGAGCTCTTGGGAGAGCCAAGGCAGGTGGGTACCACGTACCCTAGTACGCTGTAGTGGGGTGTGGGAATCCCATATCTTAAGGAACGTGTTTTTGAAGTGAAGTAGGGTGTTATCTATCAGGTTGGGGGGAAGGGGAGCCAGTCAGCTAAGCCAAGGTCATTTAGGAGGGAAGCAAGGTTTAGGGATTCGGACGACCATTGGACTAAGAACTTAGGGGGGGATTTGAGATGGTGGATTTTGTGAACAAGGTAGATGACGTAGTGATCACTCATAGAGTCAGAGAGTAGGCCTGTTTGGATGACTCTGGGGGGATGAGAGGTCAGAGCCCAGTCGATAAGGGAGCGGTTACCTGATTTAAGGTTTAGGTGGGTGGGCTCAGTGATGATCTGGGTTAAATTGAGGGCAGCGACATCCATCTGGGTTTTGTTGAGGGCCGGGGCTAACCAGTTTAGGTTAAGGTCACCCATAGCATATAATTCCCCAGTGGGTGCTCGTGAACTGATTTGTATAAGAAGGTCAGTAACAGCTGTGGAAGGGGTGCCTGGTTGGCAGTAGATTCCGGCAATGAATATGGGCAGTGAGAAAGGTAGTGTGAGCTGGAGCAGCAAGAGTTCATACTCTTTAGGTTCAGTTTTAGATAAGATTATTTCGTAACGTATGTCCGAACTTATGAAAATGGCTACGCTGCCACCTCTCGTGGCCCTGTCCTGGTGGGTCATTGTGTAACCAGGGATTGCGACTGAGGAGTCGGGAATGTTTTTGTTAAGCCAAGTTTCAGAGAGGATGAGGACATCAGGGGCATGTAGAGCAGCGAGAACTTGTAGCTGGTTGATTTTAAGTGGTAGGCTACGAATATTTAGGTGAAGGAGACGGAGGCCTTTGTGGAAGGTGTAGCCTGGCAGTTGGGAGGGGATGGGATGTGGGGTAGGGGTGCCGGCTGAGGTTAGTGAGTATGTGGTGGTTGAGGGTCTTGGATTTGGGAATATGTCTCCCCACTACAAGAAGGAGGAGGGTGAAGGATTGGTGTTGAGCTAGTATATGGAGGTAGCTTGGAACGGAAGAGCCCCGACGTGAGTGGGGACAAGGATGGACATTTGTGTGGTTAACAGGGGTGGGGCAAGAAGCAAGTAGGTGCAGCAGAGTCCAGGAGGGGGAGGGCCTGATTAGGAAAGGGGGGCCGTATAGTGGAGTGGGCCCAGGTAGGAGTGGGTAGGAGAGAGAGAGAGAGAGAGAGTGCAGGGTTGGAGGGGCAAGGAGAAGTTACAATATGAGCCAAGTAGGGGAAGGGGGCGTGGGAAAGGTAGGTGGCATGGCGGAGAGGAGGGGTGGGAGGCAGAAGAACAGGCAACTGAGTAGAGGTAAAATGCTAGCCATGGTGGACATGGTGCTGGGATTTTGTAGCAGCTTCTTTAGACAAGGAGGTAATTACGAGGAGAAAGGAGCCTGAGATTGGCTGGCATGAATGTGTTGGTTGGCCCCTAGGAGGGCGAATGGCCAATAGGCCTAGGAGGTGAATTCTAGAGTAGAGGGGAGCCAGTGGAGGCTGCAGGAGACTGGTGGGAGGAAGGGTCGAGGAAGAGGGTGGGCAGAGAGAGTATTTAATCAGTGGAGGGTGGGGAGGTGGGGCTGAAAATTTGAAAGGAGCTGCAAACACTTAGCACTCTAACTTCAAATACAGATTCCTTACTTTACACAGGCAGGTTTCAATTTAAACAGTAAAAATCAATGTAATTTCACAGTCGGAGCCCTGTCAGCTGGCTCAGTGTGTGGGGGGGGGTGTGGGGTTTCACAGATTCAGAAAGAAGTTGCAAACACTTAGCACTCTAACTTTGAACACATATTTATATTTTTGTCCTTACTTTACAGAGGCAGGTGTCAGTTTAAACAGTAAAAATCAATGTAATTTCACAGTCGGAGCCCTGTTGGCAGAATGAGATAGGGGAGCCAATCAGCTGTGACTGCCAGGCGGCACCTGCAATCCGAGAGGGTGCACTTTCACTGTACCTTGAGCCTGAATTTGTCCAGGGTCCTGGACTCAATCGGCGTCTGGAGAGGAGCCTGCCGACCGCTGGGAGCTGTAGCAGTCCTGGTCAGAGGGCAAGCAGCTTGAGTCTGAATTTGTCCAGGGTCCTGGTCTCAGTCGGTGGCTGGAGAGGAGCCTGTTGACCGCTGGGAGCTGTAGCAGCCCTGGTCTATACTATATGTATATATATATATATTCATGGCAAAATACTGCATTTAATGCATTATTTAGGGTTAAAGTGAAAAAAGTCAGGAAATGAAACATTAGGGTTGAGCCCCTAACCCCCCCACACCCCCATCCTCCACAGACTGAAAGATGCCGGGGTGAGCCATTGGGGTTGTGTGGCTCAACTCTCACCCCATTCCAGGTGTAAGCAGGTTGAAATCCCACAGTAAAGGAGAATGGGTGAGATTTAGGCCTCATGACTCCAATGGCACACCCTGGTGTCTGTCAGTCTGTGGAGGATGGGGGTGTGGGGTGTGTGGGGGGGTTAGGGGCTGAACTCTACTGTTTCATTTCCTGACTTTTTTCACTTTAACCCTAAATGATGCATTAAATGCAGTTTTATTGCCATGAATTTCCTTATGTTTTGAAAAAGTGTGACATAACTACTAAAAAACATATTGGTGGGAGTGCCCCGCGCTCCCACCAACTGGCCTATTTCTGCATAACAATATACATCTGAGGGAGCATGGGCCCTCTGGGCCTGCGCTCCCCCTTATGCACAGCTACAAAGCCATACAGCTGCCCTATAAGCCACTGAATGCTTGTAACAGTAATTTGTCCATATTTTTGGAACTGTAACAGCTAGAGAAAAAAATCAAGTGTCATTGTAACCATGACAGTAAATAGTTCATGAGGCATCAAAGATTGAACCTGTATCTTGTATCATTTCTGAGATATGGGCACCAAAATGCATTGCACAGGCGCTCTTTGAACCCTCTTCACAGTAATTTGGCAATATGTCATGAACCGTGCAACCTACGAAAAAAATTCCACTGCAGACATACTGTGCAGTTTGAAATCTTGTTCCAATGGCAAAGATCACTTAAAAGTGATCTAAACCACCAGTAATGAAAATTCTGTATCTCGCTTCATTTCCAAGATAACACCACCAAAACTTGTGACACAGACCACAATGCTATCCTAGGGAAAAATGTCAACTATGTCATTGAATATCTCTGCAACCAATTAATTCCCCAACATCTACATAGCATAATTCACATCTCAAGGACATCCCCTCAACACTCTGCAAATTTCAAGTAAAAAGATCTAACCATTATTGAGATATGCAATTTTAAAGTTTTGAAACCATTAAAAATTTTTGGGCTGTAAGATAGAAAATTTTTAAGGCACGAGAAATTCTTCACCCGTGAGTGGACATCGGGTCATTCCAGTTTGGGCCATCTGGTCATCCCTAAGGTCATCTGGTCTTCCACATGGACATCTGGTCATGAAAATCTGGCTATCTGGTTGTCCCCTCACAGAGGAAGCTCATCGCTGAAAATCATCTCTTGACTGAAGAATTTGCAAGCTTGCGGCAGAAATATTTTAGCGAGTCATGAATGAAGAATTGTAAATTTTAAAACTCTATTTTTTTGACAAAACCAAAACAAACCAAAGGCATGGCTTGATAGACAGGATCCCTCTGAGTAAAACCCATGCCTCATTTGCCCCCAAAAGTCCCATGGAGAAAAGTACATTTTTTCAGTCAGAAAACTGAAAACAAGATGGCGGCTCTAGTGAACAAAAAAATTTTTACGGTGCAAGATTTTCCACCATGAGCATACAAAATCTTCCACCATGGGGGGACATCCAGATAGCCAGATTGCGTTTCTTTTTTCGCAAAATATACATATACATTTTCCCCATAGGATATAATGGGAACTTAAACATTTAATAACTTTTGAATGGATTAATATGTTTTCACCAAACCAATGCTGGCATGTTTCTTGGAGCAAGCTCTTTCTACGTTATTTTATTTTATTTCATTTTGTTAACCAGGTACTGTAGGTGCACTAGACAAGAGATTTTGCCTATTTTCAGGCGGCAACCCAGGAGGGTTACACATCAGAAACAACACATACATAGTGTCCACAACAGAATACAAAACATCTACAGTAGTTGGAAGGAAAATACAGTAACACATGACAATTTTGAATACATGGCACATTCAGGAACAACAAGTAAAATATACATAGCAAGAGGATAAACAGTAATCACAGTTACATAAACTTTTATAGAATTTTGAAAATAGTATAATTGATTGAAGAAATACATATACAGCAAACACTGGGGGTATATAAGTGCTGAGAGGAAGTACTGCTCTCAAGGTGGAAGATCAGTGGTAGTAGTGCAAGTGAGTGGAGACAAGCAGGAGGTCGAGCAGGAGCAGAGACCTGAGCTCATAAGGTGAGTTCTTAAACTTTTTTGAAAGGCCCGGTGAGTAGCCTATTGTTTAACATAGAGTGGAAGGGTGTTCCACATTCTGGGCACAGTTACGGCAAATGAAAGTTCACCCTTCTTGGTGAGACATCTAACAAGTAATAAAGGAAGCATTTTCAGTAGATCTCAGCATATAGAGCAAATTAAGTTGTTTTAGCAGTTACAAGGGACCTTGGAGTACTAGTCCGGGTTAATTTATCGACCAGACAACCAGCTGTGTACAGATGACAGGAGGACGAGGTGAGCCAATTGAGAGAAGACTAGAGCTGACAGCAATGTGTTAGTTTAGGAACCGCAAGGGTGAAGCGGAAGATACTATTATAACAAGTGCTCCATTTCTGGATTACTTGCTTGCTAGCATTAAGGTAGACTATAGAGCCATAGTTGAGGCATGGTCAAAGAATGCCCTGACCAATGGCTAGCGTGGCAGTCATATTTAGGGAGGATGTTATCTTGTAAGCCAGGCCATATTTACTGTTCACTGCCTTACAAGTGGCTGCAACATGAAGATTAAAGTCCAGTGAGGGGTCAAGAGTCATCCCAAGGTATCTGAAGGATGCGACTGTATCCAGGGTTATGCCATCAGGTCCACGAAGGGAAAGTCCCATATGACAAGCTTTCAGCCTAGAGGAAGTCCCAAAGAGCATTGACACCATTTTGCTAGTGTTAAGTAGGAATTTATTTTGTTTTAGCCAAGCCAAGAAGCAGTCAAAGTCAGATTGAAGGGAGGTGCGAATTGCCGAACTGTCATTAGCGGCAGAGTAGATAACCATATTGTCTGCATAGAAAAGAGACAAAGTCAATCTGGACGGGGGGGGGGATTATTTATAAAGAGAAAGAAAAGGAGGGGACCAAGAATAGAACCCTGGGGAACACCAACTGAGGTAGAGACAAGATCGGATGCGACATTCCCTATTTGAACAAATTGTTGCCTACCCAGAAGGTAACTGCCAAACCAGGCGATGGCAGAATTTGACAAACCAAGAGAGGATAGTTTGGAGAACAGAAGAGAGTATTCAACAAAGTCAAAGGCCATTGTGAGGTCAATAAAAATGGCCCCAGTGAGGTTTCTTTTGTCCATGTTAAGCAGCGCATCATTAGTAAATTGTAATAGTGCCGTAGTTGTGCTGTGGCTGGACCTAAAGCCATGCTTGGCTGGAGATAATAGATTGTTTTTATGCAAATATTCTGTGACCTGAGAAGACACAGCTTTCTCTAGGATTTTATCCAAGACAGATAAGATGGCAATTGGAAGGTAATTACTCATCCTTCTAGAGTCTCCTTTCTTATGCACTTGCACAACATGTGCAATTTTCCAGATGGATGGCACCATCCTGGTCATAATAGATAAGTTGAGTATTCTCGCAACAGGGGCTGCAATGTCAGCAGCAATAACTTTAAGGAACTTAGGTAATAGTCCATCGGACCCAGGAGAGCCATGTTCAGGAATGGCTCTCATAAGCCTTAATACAGCAATAGTCGAGACTGGTTTAATACTAAACTGGGTCGATAAAGATCTAGCAGGGTTTGTAATTTCCTCAGAGTGTAAAACAGAGTTAACCAGGTAATCCAAGAGATCAGAGAAGTGAACATTAAGCGAAATAGCAATCATGCTTTGGTTATTGCAGTTAGCATCATTTATAGTCATTTCAGTCAGAGTCAGGGATGGGCCTTTCCCTTAAAAACTTTTAACATGGTTCCAGAAACCCCTAGAATCGCCACAGGATTTTTGAAGAAGCATACCACAGTATGCTGTTTTTGCTGCTCAGATATCTTTCTTACATGTTTTTCTCATGTATAGGTACTTAGACCAGTCATAAGGTTGGTTAGACTTTTTGGCAGCAACCCATGCTTTACCTCTACTCCTCATTGTTGAAAGGAGATTCTTCTGCAACCATCATCCCAAGTATTGCACCAGTACAACACACAGTGTCCGCACAATGCCACAGGTAAACAACAAGCACAAAAACTGTATGTCTGACCAAAACACAACTTGGTAAATCAAGAGATCTACCATACCAGACCATGCATGCCAACTTTTCTGTAAATCTGTTGAATGGTTGCAAAGTTATTAACACACTAAATTTGAGGTGTAGCATTAAACACAACCGTGCCCTATTTTATATATATATATATATATATATATATATATATATATAGATATATATATATATATTAGAGACAACTAAACTCCATTTAATGCATCAGTTAGGGTTGTTCAACAGCAACAAAAGTGAGAAAAATTGGTGTAGAGGTTGAAAGCCCCCTTGGACCCCCAGACCACTCCCCAACTGGCATTGGGGTGCGCATTGGGGTTGTAGGCTAACTCTCACCCCATCACATGGGTAAAGAAGCTGAGGTATAGGAGAATGGGGTGAGAGTTAGGACCGACAACCGCAACAGACACCCCGATGCTGGTTGGGGGGCTAGTCTGGGGGGTACAAGGGGGGCTTTCAACCCTAACACCGAATCTCCTCACTTTTGTCACTATGGAACAACCCTAACTGATGCATTAAATGGATTTTTTTGCCTCTAATTTCCATTCTTTTTGAGAATGTGCAGTAAAAATAGTGAATGGAATGTGGTGGTGGGAGCGCTAGGCCCAAAGGGCCCTGCACTCCCACCACATGATGTTTTGTGACATAGTAATGGTAAGTGCAAGGGAAATGCAACTGCTAACGGTTGCGCACATGGTGACAGAAACATAAATGGTAAAGCAAACGTTAATAGAAATGCAAGCACAAAGTGACACCAAAGCAAACAGTGATGCAAAAGGAGATGGAACTGCGTAAGGAGATGCAAACCGTGATGCGTACGGTCATGGTACGACAATTGGAAATGCAAATGGTAAGGTTAACAGCATAAATAATGCCAAAGGAAACACAAACAGAAACGCAAACGCAAGGGCACATCGAAACGCAAACCATAATGCGCACGGTCACGATACTGTAATTGTAAATGCAAATGGTAAAGTTAATATGAACAATAACACCAAAGGAAACAGAAACGGAAATGTGAACGGAAGCACATACAGAAACACAAACCATAACGTGGACGGTCATGTAACCGCAGTTGTGAATGGATATGGTAATGGTAAGAGCAACAATAACATCAAAGCAAACAGAAATGCAAAAGCAAGCGCAGGCGCACATGGAAACTCAAACTGTAATGCGCAGTAATGTAATTGGAAATGCAAATGATAACAGTAACAGCAATGAAGACGCAAACCGAAAGAGAAATGCAAACACAAATGAAAGGGGTTCTGGAAATGCAAAGCAAAATGCAAACAGAAACAGTAGTGGAAATGCAATGGTAACAGTAATGCAACTGCAAAGCACAAACAAGAACCCAAAGGGTAACGCACACGGAGGCGTACACGGGAACGGTAATGCAA
This sequence comes from Neoceratodus forsteri, assembly GCA_016271365.2. Classification (NCBI taxonomy): domain Eukaryota; kingdom Metazoa; phylum Chordata; order Ceratodontiformes; family Ceratodontidae; genus Neoceratodus; species Neoceratodus forsteri. The sequence continues at coordinate 1,149,604,688 of CM057458.1, read as the reverse complement.
ACGGGAATGGAAACACAAGTGGAAACGCTAACTGTTACAGTAACAGAAGTGCACACCCTGTTTTTGCCCAACAGCTGCATAGAGAAACACAGTGTGTACAAAGAATGTATGCATAATAATGGACCTCGGAGCCGCAAATGATGTCTTGGAATACTAAATTGCTTATATCTCAGTAACCGTATGACGTAGAAAGAAAAAAATAATTCACATGATTCATGATTTCTCTGGCTACATTTTAGCTGAATGCTATACATTGTCATGATGAAAATTCCATATCTCGCACCGTTTTCGAGATACGAGCCCCGAAAGGTGCGGCGTACGCCACCCTGTTAGTCTATGGGGAAAAATGGCAACTTTGGAGTACTGTAACTTTGCAGTGTACAATATTTTTTCACCAAACCATGACAAGGTGAATCTGTGAGATGTTGGCTGCCTTCCCTCCAAATTTTAGCTCAAAAGACCAAACCGTTCTTTTGCAGCAGGGTGGCAAAGAACTGCTGTAATTTTGGCCATAGTCCAAAAAAGTAGTGTCATGATTTGTGAAAGCTTTTGCAAAAATTTGCAAAAGTTTCGCAGGTGTGGCACTACTTTGCAACACTACTTTTTCCAAAAATTTGAAAAACATATTTCTGGGGTGTTTAACCCCAAAATAAAGACATGCCTAGCATCCTCAGGGCTTGACTAGGTAAACACAAAAAGAATTGTGTCCCTAGATGGTCCCAATTTTAAATGCCAAGCATTTTTCTGATCACCAACTGAAAACAAAATGGCAGATTTGGGAAATTACTAGGGCCATTTGTGACACTAAAAAAGTGCATTTGCGACACTGTCGAACTTTTTGTTAACTTTTCCCATTGACTTATAATGAGAACTTGTTTTTTGGATAACTTTAGAACCATTTAATATTTTTTCACGAAGTCTTCAAAAGGCACATCGGGGACCCCGGCTGCATGTTCTATGAAGTTTTTGGACTGGTCGCGCAAACTGTGCGACCTGTAGGCAGAAGCAAACAATTCACAAAAAAACGTAATTGTGCTTTTGGTTGTCGCTTAATAACTCTGCAGTCATATATCCGACAGGTACAAAAGTTAGCAGATCTACCATGCCCAATCATGCATACCAGATTTCAGGCAAATGCGTTGAACAGTGGCAAAGTTATTAAGGCGCAAAATTTCACCCTTTAACCTTAAAAGTACTACTCAACCCTAACTATGGTAGCACTACTGTGCTTCCATTTTATATATATATATATATATATATATAGTTTGCAAAAAAAACATTATGTGTTGCCTAAACACTCTTGGTGTGTAGGGTAAATAATAATAATACAGATTCTTGTGTCTCAGAGTCTGCCAAGAAACATTCATAAACAAGCAAGGAGTACTAATAAAGTTTATTATACTACTTACGCCAAGCATGTGACAGAGAAATTTAAAAGGGAGATGGGTTTCTCACTACTCTCCTGAAGAATGTACATAATCTCCAGAATTGTAGATCTTAGGTTCTCTAAGATCTCTGTTTCTCTCACTGCGATCTAGTTCTCTCTGCCTTTAAGAGAAGTTACAGTGGGTTGCAGACAGCTAAATACTAGAGATAACAGCATAGCAACAGAGATTACCTCATAGTTACAGATATGAGAAACAATATATATTGGTCCTAAGTCATTCTCTATAAGATGATGACTTAGGAGAGAGAATTACTAATGAGTATCATATGAGGCAGAATATGCTTCCATTTACATTATAGCTTGGACAAAAGAAATGCTGACTGGTTTAAACTACATGTGGCATTTCTTGCTTTTGTATAAGATAAGACATAACAAAGGCTTTCACTCTGTGTCAGCTTGCTTAGACAAAGAGAACTGCTGACAGGGCTCTATTACACATGGCATATCTGCCTGAGTGTAAAACACACACTACATATAATTATATGAGAATGTAAGTATACAATAATTTAGATAAATGTATTATAGTGAGGAATAATGAATTATGCATGATACATATTAGCATATATTAGCATCAAAGCTCATTCCTAGCACTCATGCTTATATGATGGGTGCCCAAATCTACAATGTCAGTGCAAAATAGCAGTATTACAGTACAATAGACCAGGAATACAGTGTGAGGTGTATGTGGGACAATAGGGGGCATAACCCAAGCATAACAAGTGCATCAGCTAGGATTGATATTACAGCAACAAAAGTCAGGACATTTAGTGTTAGGGTTCCCAACCCTACCACCCCCACCCCCTCTCCTCATACCAACAGGCGTTGGGGTGTGTCTTGGGGTTGTTGCACCTTACTCTCACCCCATTCCATGTGCAAGGAAGTTCAGATGTTACAGTATAGTATAATGGGGTGAGAATTATGTCCGACAACCCCAAGGCACACCCCATCACCTGTTGGTATGTGGAGAATGGGAGTGGGGTGGTGTGATGTGGTAGGGCTGGGAACCCTAACACTTAATTCTCTGACTTTTGTTGCTGTAATATCAACCCTAACCAATGCAGCAACAGAGTTTTTTGTGATGAATTTCCTTACTTTTTGGGATAGTATAATAGTATCCTTATTTTACTTTCAGAGCAAAGGGTCCTTTGTGCCCAGTACTCCAATCCCTCCATAGAGACGCATATGTATGTAGGTATGGAAGTGCAGGGCCTTCCATGTGGTGAAAAACAGTGATCAAATGGTTAGCATAGCCATCTTATTACCATACCTCATGTACCTCAGTACAGATAAATTGTGAAATGGAAGGCAAAATGTAATTATGCACAAATGCAACACCGTTCTGTGCCACCGGTGCAAAAACACATTTACTTATTTTATTTATTTAGTTTTTGTTTACTGGGTAAGTGCCATTAGCCAAGACATGACTATTTTCAGGTGCAATCCGGGAGAATTTACAATAAGCAGGGTGAACAATGGAAAACAATTGATTTGGAGTAGAGACGTATTACAGACAGAGCTAAACAAGGTTATACAAATACACGATAGGTAAAAATCAATGTTAAAGCATGGTTTTATAATCACTTAATTAGCAAGCAGGGGGAGCAATGGAAAACAATGGATTAGGTGTAGAGACATAGTGCAAACAGGCTAAACAAGGTTTTACAGATACATGATAGGTAAGAAATAAGCGTTAACCTTAATTAGTGAAAATAATAGTTCAGTAGTTTACAATACATTGGGAGAGGCAGTGAGAAAAAGTAAATTCATGCAGGATATGAAAAATGGCAGCTGTACTGTTCATGAGGTGGTGTGGAAAAATGGCTATGTTGAAAATGTGGTGGCAAAACATTAAAAAGTACTAACGTTTTGCGTGTGCATAGAATACATTCAAAGGGAGCATGTAGCTCAGGCACTTTTAGGATTTTTTTCACCAAATTTTCAACATGACCTTTTTGGGACCCCACCTCATGAACACTGGCACTGTCATTTCATTAATCTGTCTTGAAAAGGTGATTTCACATGGCAAATGCACAATTTTGTGCCACAGGTAAAAAAACAAGTTTTGGATGTGAAAAGTGACAGCTGTACTGTTCATGAAGTGGTGTTAGAAAATGGCATTGTTGAAAATTTGGAGTGAAAATATACAAAATTGCTGATGTTACCAGAGTGTGTAGAAAAACTTTAACAACTACACAAACTCATGCATTTTTTGGAGTTTTTGCACCAAACTTTCAACATGGGCTTTTTGGGACCCCACCTCATGGATACTGGCACTGTCATTTCATTACTCAGTCCAAAAAGGTAATTCTGCACAGTGACTGTGAAATTACCTTTCTGGACTGAGTAATGAAATGACTGTGCCACTGTTCATGGGGAGGGGTCCCAAAATGTCCATGTTGAAAATTTGGTGAAAAAATAACAAAAAATGGCTGCGATAGCAACATAAGTTCAGAACACCATTGACAGCCATTAAACAAAGCTTATCTTGATTCTTCAGTTCATGGTTCAGCTTTGAAGAGTGCAGACATGTCCTGGGGCACAAAAGATGACAGAAAAAGATCTCTGGTGGTAAGTATAGGGCAAGGGGGTGTGTGGGTTGGTGGGTTTCTCAGTGGGATGGTCAAGATGGGGAGAGGGATGTGGAGATGATGAGAGACCATTTTCTTTTTTTTTGGGGTCTTCTATTTTTGCACCGTCCCACGAGGAACTCTCTCAGTCATCCACCATTGCTCCCAGCTCTACCTCCTTGCCTGAAACACCTGTCACTCCTGGCACCTGCTGGAGAGCCCCCTGCTCTGAGCCCCATCAGGTAGAGCCTTTCTCTCTGCCCAGGGTGCTCTAGCTAGAATTTGGCATGCTGGGCTGGACTTGGGCCAGGAGAGGAGGATGTCTGGCAGTGGGAGTGTGGCTGCAGGTGGTGGTGGTGTAGTCACCTATCCCCACGGATGGTGATTTTCTATGTGGCTGTTTCCCTCTGGGGGTGCGGCATGCAATGACATCTGTGCATGGCTTTCCCTGCTGACATCTGCCACACTCCCCACCCTTATGATCTGGCTGATGATCCTGTAGTGCCCCTGATTTCCATCAGGGGTTGCTAGGACACCAAGCATCCCCAGAATCCCTCCCAGGGAGAGGAGAGGAGATCAGTCCTCCAGATGCTTAATCTTCTTCCTCCCCTGCCGACCCCCGGCTCCCCAAGTCCATCACCAAACCTGGGACACCGGCATGGTGCAAGGTGTGGCATCCAGCACCCTGTTCTTTTTTACAGAATAAAAAAACACATTGGGGGGCTGTTTTCTTTGTTTCGGGTACATAAACATTTTGGAACACTGGGGATGTGCTCTCCAATTTCTGACATTACTGGTGGTGTTGGGGGGTATGACATAACTGGGGACACTGGGAGTGGTCTCCCTAGTATCCCACCTTGGGGAGGCTACTGTGGACATGGGGACTGGGTACCTGATGTTGGCAATGTGGGAAACAATTGTATTCTATTTGGGGACACTGGCATCTAGTGCCGACATGTGGATTGTGCACCCTGATGTCGACAGAAATATGTTTTATTTAAAAAAAAATACATAAATAAATAACTAAAACCTGATTTTTGACTCATGAAGTAGGATCCCAGTTCATATCTTGTCATGCGAACTAGGATCTTACTTCATATAATGCCATACGAACAAAGAATTTAAATGTTAAATAAAGCACACATTAATCACATTTTTCGAGCAGTAAAGTGCAGAATGCACCTAAGGGGTCCCAATAAGCAAGCAACAACATGTGTTGACTCCTCCCTTGAATATAATTTTGTGAGGTTCCCAAATTTGAATTTTTCAGGCAAAACTGGAAACAAGATGGCAGCCATACGAAGAAGGAATTTTCCCATATGAAGCAGGATTCCTTCTTCATTTCATACAGCTATAATGTAGTGCTTACTGAGCATGCTCAAAAATATTTTTTTCTCATTTTTAATTTGCAATAACTTTAAAACTGCTTATTATTTTTCCACCAGACTAGTAAAAGGCACATTTGTGTGGCAGTACCTTTCTGCTCTGAAAATGTCAGACACATCTGGGCTGCAGACAAGTTCAAAGAAAAATCCCAGCAAAGTCAATGAGCGAAAATACGTTTTCTTCACCTCTCAGTAATTTAGAGTCCACACATCTGACCAGAATGTACCTTGCCACATCAGGAAATCTACCCCATAGGACAGAACATCCAAAGTTTGTGCAAATCCATTGAACAGTTGCAAAGTTATTTAATTGCAACATTTTGAGTTTAACATTGAAGTGCCTACTCAACTCTAACATTAATTAATGTTTTTCTGCCTCCTTATGGCAACTTCCAGTTTACTTATTTGTTGTGCATTTTTGTCTTCTGGTCTTCAACAACATTTATTCAAATTAAAAAATATGAGGTGGAGTAAAAACAATATATGCTGAAAATGTGAATCAAAAATGTTAAGAAATTATGAAGTTATGAGCAAATGTTTAAAACACATTAAAAAACATTAACCAATATTACCTTGTTTCCAGTCAGTTTGCGGTCAACCTCTGAGATGCAGGATGTTCAAGAAGAAGCAGTGGACCACATTGGCAAGTAAGGTGGAGATGTGGGTTGGTTGCTGCTGAGAGGGGGTTGGAGTTGGGGTGGGGCCAAGGGGAGAGCAGAAAACATCTATGGACTGTCTTTTTTGAACATTCTTCATGACCCTAAGGCAGGCAGTGGGGTCAGAAGAGGAAATGAGCCAGTGATTGTAGCTGAGACCACATTCCTTCCTTGACCCCAGGACAAGCAGTGGTGTTGGGAAAGGAAATAAACCATCAAATGTTGCAAAAAACAAACTCCCTCCCTGGCCACAGGGCAGGCAGTGGGTTCAGGAGAAGAAACGAGCTGCCTGATGTGGCAGAGTCCACATTCCCTCCCCAAACCCAGGGTAGGCAGTGTGTGGTTGGAGGAGGGGGGGAAAGTAGATCTGGGGATAGGGAAGAAGAGAAAGATAGACATACATTGGTATTATGACACTTGGAAACAATGAGCCATTTAATGGTCTCAGAATACAGGGGATTGATTTCCAAATGTATGGGTCTTGATAGAAAAGGGAAGATCTCCCAACACTTGATCTTTTTGAGGGTAGAACATTTTCCACCCCACAGCTGATCTCAGCCCTTCTTTAATTTGTCACAGCTGTCAGCTATCCTTTATATGTTGTAGCTAAGGACCCTATCTTTATGACATTGATAGAGTAAGTTGATGGTATATAATTGCCTCCTTTTTATGGCTGTGGGTGGAGCCTGTAGTAGTTTTAGGATCGTTCTGAAAGCAAGCAACCGTGGCACGCTTCCATTAGACTTTTGGAAGTCGCCTTCCAACCATCTGAATGAGCCTTCAACAGTCCGCCATGGTCACTCACTTCAGAGCTACAGCAGCACTATTTCAGTCGCTACTTCTGCATTCCAGACCAGAAATGTGCTGTCATCTTGGGAATGGCAGCATGACATTCAACACAACTGCTGTGCATGCACGAGTGCCACGCATGCACAGTTCCATCATCTGCACTCCTTCCTCAGCCTTTCTTCAAACTTGTCACAGCTGTAACAGCTCTGGCTAGAACTTGTTTGTGTGGCCTTAACCATCTCAGCTCCTAGTACACATGGCAATGATTAGTCCTTTGAGGTGGTAGGGGCATCAAATATGAAGCAGGCAAAGCTGCTGTAAATCATGTACATCCCTCCCCAATGTGTCCAGGAACAGGAGAGCTCCATAGTCAAATACAGGGATAATTATTGTATTTACAACATGTCTACAGGACAGACATTTTTAACCTTACTGTATAAAGGATCTTTAATTATTGGGCAACATTTGATACTGTCCTGTCTTTATACATGGCCATTTTACAACTTTCACTAAGTATTACCACTAAGTCTTTGTATGGGTAAACCTGTTGCAAGGATAGTTTATCCTTGGTTAATATTATTATTGTTTCCTCAGCACATTTTGGTTTAAGAGTTCCTCTAAATAATCACGTTTGAGATTTTTTTTTGCATTTAGTAAAAGTTTGCTCTTATGGAAAAAAGGGCTATACATGGACAAATGCATTTTGTAGACCACCTCAATTTGCTTTACAGTTTTGCCAGAGGTATAGATGACAGTGTCATCTGCGTAAAGGTGAAATTTAATATTAGGATTTTAGAATGATAAGTCATTCATATAGGCATTGAAGAGCAAGGGGTTCAATATTGACTCTTATGGAACACCTGACAAAAACTCTGCAAAGCCAGAAACAACGTGCCCCAGGGTAACAGTTTGTTGCCACCCCTTAAGATATTCTCCAAACTTTTTAGGGAGATTAATGTCAGACCCAGGTTTTCTAGTCTGGACAGGTGAGTGTTGTGGCCCAATGTTTCAAACACTTTAGAAATATCTATTAAAACATATCCAACGGACACTCTCCTTTCCAGTTCCTCCTGGATGTTACCCGCCACCATGATCAAAGCTGCAGCAGTGCTGTCTTAAGGGTAAGATCCTGACTGATGCTTATTTAGAATGCTTTTTGTTTTCTAGGAACAGTTTCAGCTGAGTACAGTACTTACAATCCTCTGGAACATTTTAACACAATCGGTAACCATGAAACCAGGGCAAATAGTTCCAAGAGGCAAGGCAAAGATTGAAGACAGCAGCCAAAGGTAATTACAGGAGCAAATATATTTTAATAGTAAATAAGAATATTGTCTTGTCCAACTGCTTTAGAAGCATCTACCCTATTTAAATCTTCCTGTACATACTGTACTCAAATTTTAGTGAATTTAAAGTTGCCTTGAAAGTCAGCAGATTGAGAACTGCTGGAAGAATCCAGGTCTATAGACCCAGAATCTGTGCTCATGGCTTCTTTGTCCATTGTTTACAAAGAATGTATTACAATCTTCAGCTGCCCTTGAGCTCAAGAGGAATTATTGTCCTTAAACTGCAAACTGACTGGGAAAATCTGAAATTGTCAGGTTCCTTAATTTTTTCATAACTTTCCCAAACTCCCTTGGTTAGTGTTTATTAGTATTACTAAAGGTCATTACATTATACTGTTATTATCCCAATTAATCTGACCATTAGAATCTTTGCAATCCTCCACACTTTGTCACTTTTCTTTTTACATTTGTTTTGTTTTGTTTTGAATGGCACTGGGGCCATTGCTAGCTCGTAATTGCTTGTTCCTTGTTGGGGCATACTTATTACAAATAGACATGAATTTCTGGTAAAAAGTATGTCCAGGCATCACTAGCTGTTGAAATAAGTTTCAGTCTCATCTAGTCTATGGAGTCTTAAAGACCACCATTCTCCCTTCTGAGGTCAAGAAATCTGGGTACTCCACCTTCAGATGGGATAGGATAAGTAGTATGGGAAGGGTGTGTGTGCTCCCAATACTGTTGCTTAGTACTCCAATTTTATAGATCCTAAGGTGCTCAGAGGCAAACAAGCTTAAAGTACTCTATTATAAAACTAGACAGTTTGGCTCTGCAGACCCATCTAGGGAACACAATTATAATGTGCTCCACTTGCTAAAGTAGCCCTCTTTTGAAGGGAGATTCAGTTATCCTCTCCTTTGTCTAGCATTCAAACTTGTCAAAGGTGCTGCCCACCCAGCCTTGGTGATGTGTTAGCACTTAAACATCTGAAAAGAATGCTCCAGTCCTCCAGCAGTGCCTTACTTGAGATACCAAGATCAAGATCCAGTGCAGGGAAAAGATCCTTTGCTTCTTCTGCTCCCTCCCTATGGAATATCCTCTGTGCTACCCTCCAAGCCTGCTCCTTACTGTATAGCTTCAAGAAAGAGCTCAAAACTTTTATCTTAGAGCATAGCTTGTGCACTTGTAATCACTGACTCCAAACAACCCTGTCTGCATTACTGTCCCCCTGCATTTTAACTTAAGTCTTGTTTTCATGTTTTCTGTTTGTTATAAATGACCATTCTTTGCTGACTCTGTAACCCAGTGATTATGTCTATGTTATCGTCATGTTTTTTATTCTTATTGACTTCCTGTTTCCATGTAATAAATTATTCTAGGTCACCCCTGAAAAACGGACTTTGAGTCTCTGTGAGCCTACCTGGTTATCACAAGTCAATCAATCAATCAATCAATCAATCAATCTAACAAAAAGGATATATAATCAAAATTTTGGTATACTCTGGAGGTAATACGGTTTATAGAATGAACACACTGATCTCTGTCTCGACACAGAAAATAGGTTAGTGGTCATTAAAGGAGTCTGGGAGTACTCCACTATATTTATAATTAGCCAGTGTATTTGTAATTATTAAATCAATCATAGTAAATAAAGTCAACTCATAGTGATTTATTCATTGATAAGTTCGGTCAAACCCAGATTTACCTAACTTTCTGTTAAGCTACATATGAGAAAGTCCAATTGACTTCCAATTAACATTAAAGTCTCCCAAAATTAGTAGTAAGTGACTGGACCTATACTTAAACAAAAAATCCTGTATTTATCAAAGACATTCATTCTGGCCTTGGGAGGATGATGAAGTTCCACTAACAGTATTGATTTGTGCATGGGGCAACCTAATGTCTAAGCCAAGGGTTTCTAGGCACTCACTGCCATTTGGAAATTTAATTTCTGAGGCTACTAAGCCATTGTTACATAACTTATTTAACCCTAACTTTTTTGTTGTGATTTCTGCACGAAATTTGATAACCTTTTTTTCTTATAGTAGAGTCAGATGGCTTTGAATTTAACTACTAGTCTGATATTTTTTCTTTTACTGAAGCTTATTTACAGGTGTGACCTGGGAGCACAAGGAAGTTAAGTGACTTGCTCAGGGTCACACAGTATGCAAGAGGGGGCTGTGGGATTCAAACCCAGGGTTCGAGGTTTGCAGCTCAGAGCCTTAAACCACGGTGCTATACTGCCTCCTATTAAACGGTCTAATTTGCATTTTAATTTCCTTTACCATACTTGATCCAGTTTTGACATAGACTTTATTATGAAAATGAGCTATAATTAGTTACCAGCGCAATACATCCGTAGTTAAACGGACCCGGGATTTTAGTGGCTGTCCCCACATAGAAGGAAGGAAATACACAAAGCCATCCCACAAACTCCAGGTTTGTTACTGTTGAGTTTCTGGAGCAGTGAACAGCTATATATACGTTGTTGTTTCCCCTAGCTTGCCTGATTTGAACCCCTACCTAGATCTCTGAAAAAGCAAGACCTTAAAGCTGCTAACTTCCTAAAATTACACTTGCAACATCTGTTGTTACGTTATGGTTTATGGTCAGCCTCTGCAGTCCCAGAATTAAAGAATGTGAATATGAATGTGTTCCTAAATTAGAAGTCAGCCATTTCCACCTCGTGAACTCACAGTGTGTTTTTTTATTGATATAACTGCTAATTCAATCATAAACCAACATGCTAACAATAACCCTACCCAGAACCAGTCCTTGTTTGGCATGGTGTAAATTATTAAACACATTACACTGGATCAAGATTAAATTCACCTAGCAAGTACAAACCATTCTAAAAGCACCTGGAACACAAAACAAACTATAAAATTGCAAAGAAAAATGATTAAAAAGCAAGTAAACACAGTAGAATACAATAAAAAAAACTAAATAGCTTCGCCTCAGGTCACCCTAAGTGACTCCCACCACTCCTGTGGGAGCCAAGCATGTGCATAGCTGCTTCAGAAGCTCTGCCTTTAACATCCACTGGTAGTCACACCCCTTGATGTCACTCATGCACCCGTTGGCCCTGGTAGTATCCTAGCTTACCACACTCTTAGCAGTGGGAGGATATGGTTGCCAATAGGGATAGGACACTGGAGCAAGCAGGCAGTTTGTGGCTTGAGAGGGCTGATGTAAGAGCTCCAAACAGGATACTCTCTCTTCTCTTGCAGCTGTGAGTGGTGCTGAGCAGCAGATGATTTTAACAACCTTGGGTAGCCCCACTCCTTAATGTCACTCACTCACTCACTCACTCACTCACTCACTCACAAACCTGCCTCTCCTGTTAGCACCCGCTACATTACCGGACTCTCAGCAGGGAATTGACCTGGTTGGCAATACAGGGCAGCAGTTTGTGACTTGAGGGAGCTGATGCAAAGGCTTGGGTGCATAGGCAAGGCCTTCCCATGAAAGAAGTGATCCTGCCATTTTATGTGTCATTGAGAGATACACCTAGAGCACTATCCACAATTAAACTAAACAGTTCAGGAACACTTTCCTTAAAAGGGACATGGGTCATTTAGAATTGGTTTAGTGAAGGGCAACTAAATTGATACTCAAGTAGCAAGGGAAGAGCTTTGAGAACTAAATGGCAGTAAACATGTACATCCTGAAGGCCAACATGGAAAGGGTGGTTATGCTTGAAACATGCAATTACCAGCCTATAACTGTTCAGATAGTGTGAAAAGCCTGCCAAAAGAGGACACAATTATAAGATGTTGGGGGGTTGTGAAGGGATTCAGGCAGGATGTTAGGAAGCACTTCTTTATGAAGAGGGTGTGAGACAAATGAAGCCATCTGATCAGGGAGGTGAATTACTCTGAGAACATTACAGATGTCAAAAGAGGGTGGGATAGACACATTGGTATGGTGAAAATGGCAGGGGGTTGGGGTGGCAAGGAGAGGTTCACATTCAATTAATAAGGCTAAGCTACCAGCCGGCAGCACTGAATACAACCTACCAGTGCTAGACTGGTGGCAATAAGGTAGGTACCAGGCAGGTCAATGCACCAGAATTTGTTTTCTGTCAGAAAAATCTATGTTTCTTACTTTCTAGAGGTGGATATGCTCCACAACCAACAAATGTTTGAAGGTCACTGATTTAAGTCATATGATGAGAAATTGCTTGACATGGTATTGACCACAAGTAAAAAAAATAATAGTCTCAAAACTTGATCTAATATGAAGTCATCTGTGTTGGTGGCTTAGTAGGCTGAATACTTACCTCTAGGGCTGGAAGTTCAGCGGAGAGTTCTAGTCCCACACAAGGCTCTTCAGTTAAATCCCAGTGCTGACTCTGTAGTGTGGCACTAGGTTGTACTGCATTGTTGTTCCATATTTTGGGGTGAGGCATTAAAACAAGATTCCTTTTGTCCACCTCTAATGGCTGTCAAGCTGAGCTTCAAAGATCTCATGAAACTTATTAAGGTTAAACTTTTAAGGTTTATAGGATTAGAGCTATAATTTTATCAAATTTAGGTGGGATACATATATTTATTCCTATTTTTCTTTTAACTTCTGCGTGCTAGAACACTGATCTTATCCCAAAGTGGAACATTCTACCCATCTATAAGAACTGTTGGGAGGCATGGATGAGATCTTAAAAATGGATTAAATAGCAGACTCAGAACTGACCATTGGAGAGTCAAGTTTGAGAAGGACTGGGGACTTTGTAGTAACATTTATCTGTAATATCTGCATGCACCTGTGAGTGCATTTCTGTGTACTGAAAATGGTGAATATTAGACAACAATGATTATAAAATCCTGAATTATATCCCCTGTAAGTGCAAACTTGGAAAAAAAATTGGATAGGAGACAATCAAAAATTACTGATCATTGGCCACTTATGAACACTGGTTCCATAGGCAGGGCCTCAACCCTGATATAAAAGGTTATGGTTGGGTGCTTTTAAAATCTAGTACTAGTTTTAGGCAGTACACTACCTCTTTAATACACCATTAGAAAAAAACGAAAACTTACTTATTATTGATCACCAGCTATCTAATACCTCAAATGTGGAAGTGTGTATTTACACATCGGATAATGATTTTGAAAGTACCTGTTATGATGAAAACTCAGACTGAAAAGAACCTTTGTATGAATTTAGTTTTACAGGGGAAAATGTTGTTTTTTCTAGCCTGGATCCCATGGATACAGAAAGCATCCCAAGACTTTTGGTCAAGTCAGATAGTACACCGACAAAAGAAATATAATGGTGGAGGCTTCAAAAGATTTACAAATGACCATTACTGAGCAAAACAATGTGAATCTCAATTAAAAAAATCATATTATTGTAGGAAGTGCCAGCAACAGATGGAGTCTGATAACAATAGGGAATAGTGGTGGCCAGAAGATTATGGATACCACCCCACCTGTTTAAGTGAAGACTTACTGTAATTCAAACTCTGGCTAAACAACATTCTGCTAATTTGATTCTTCTGGAACAGCTTATATTACATAAGGATATCATAGAATCCCTTAAAGTAGACACAGCAATTATCAGGGAAACATTGATCAAGGTCTGGCAAGATTTCCAGTTCAATAACAACATAGTGAATCCATTATAAGAAGCCCAGAGGAACAGGGTGATGAGAATAAGATCAGATCTGAATTTTGTTTAGTGCTTATCCCTGACACTCCCCCTAGAAAACAATAGCTGTATAAGAAATGAAATAAAAAGGAAAAAAAAAAGAATAAAAAACTAATAACAACAATTAGAAATCAGTAACAAAAATAATAAGTCAAAAGTATGTCAAGGCCAAGAGAAGGGACAATTGAGTGTAACACCAGGAAGGCCAAATCATCCAGGAATTAATGTGGATGAAATCAGTTACTACCCCAATTATCTGTGGGAGGAAAACTAGAGGCTGAATTGATAGGTGGTATTAATGTGAAATCAGGACAATATTCTGTGGTTATAAACTCAAGCACATTAAAAGGAGAAATCAATGAGTTAACCCAGGAACCCATAAAATCTTATCAAACTAATGAACAAGGAAACAACATTTCTAGTAGCAACAAGTTTGATGCAAATGTAGGTAAAAGATAATTGGTCCAATACATGGCCAAGGAAAATAAAGAATCAGCTAATAAGTTGAATGGATTGGATAACAAAAATTAAAAAAAAAAAACACTAGTCACTTAAATACTGAGCCGGCTTTACATATTCTGAATAATGAATCATTCCCACTTGTTAGATTGATGGGTCATGTTAACTGGTAATTTGCTGAGAAAGGACACTGCCCCAGCCACTAAAAAGAGGTGCTAAACAATGATGACATAGAGATTGAATTAGAGAATATAGTAGATCAGAAAGTCATTCTGATAAAATATGCTACTACTGATGTCAATTTTGCTTCTGCAAAAACTACCCACTTTATATGGTTAAATTCTTACACAATGGTGAGCAGAGCCATTTCTGTGACATTCCCCAATAGACAGCTTTTTAACCTAGCCGCATTAGAGCAGTATAAAGAAAAAAGAGACCTGTTTAAGCCTTTTTGGCATGGGGGTTTTAACAAAGGAAACTAATTATAAGGGGTCATCTGTAACTTTCTGAGGCACTTCCTACAAATACAACTAGGTAAGGAAGGAGTTATCTCATCAAAAAGAGTAGGGAATGGGAGCCAGATTGATTTGATTCTGAGAGTTAAGAATATTGGAAGATCTATTTTGGAAAAAGCAAATATATTGGACTTGATGGGCTTAAATATAGTTGAATCCAAAATCATGGGTAAAATTACAGAAACACAAGGAGATGTAGCTTCTGAGATTGATCCCCTTAGTATAACCAACATGTTTATGGCTCAAGAGAAAAGAGGATTGACAAACAGTCCACAACAGAAATGTCTCTGTCCAGAGTTGCTTTACTAAGGTCTGTGATAGGCCAACAAGTGGAAGTGGTTTAATTATGATGTAATGGAATGTTGCTGGTTTATTGAACAAAGGTTTGGATAGTGTTTGGAGACATTTTTCTTCCCAAGCAGATGTGTTACATTTTCAAGAGACATGGCACTCCATGGAAGATTATGTAAATTTAAATGGGTATGAACTTTATCATTCTCCAGGGAAAAAGGTACCGAAACTGGGCAGATGAGTAAGAGGCATTACAATATTAATTAAGATTGGTTGTTTTGACAAGATTGGTGATATCTGCAGGTTACAGAATTGCATCATGTTGCTACTTATTAGGGGCATATGCAAAATATTATTAGCAAATGTGTATATTCCACCATCCAGTTCAACATTTTTTAATGAGAAAATATGGGCAAATGTTAATACTGAACTTACTAATATAAGGTATAAATATATTGATACAGAAATGTTATTGGTACCTATGGAGCTCCGCACCTGTGGACTGGCGTGCACCAGCAGCAGTCACTACCAATGGCCACCCATCAACAGCCCCACCTCCCTGGCATGCAGGTTTGCCCAGGGTGGATGGGGTGGAGTTGCAGTCCCAGGCTGGTGACCAATGGAATGCCCTGCCTCGGACTCAGAGTGGGTCCCCTGTGCAGGACGGTGTGGGACCGGGTTAGTGTATTGGCACCTGCAGACTGTGCAGGTACCCACTGTCAGCAGTAGAGACCCCCTGGCACACAGTGGAGCAGCAGCCCTGGGACTGTGGTACCTCCACCTGCACACAGACAAGACTTCCCCCCACCACACCGACTGCACCACCCCTGAATCCTGGATCTATCAGGTGGTGCTGTGGCCATGGACAGCCTACAGCAAAGCCCACCATAACCTCCCCCACTGTCTGCACTGGATATGGGGCATATATGTGTGGGGGAGCTCCAAGCTGCAGGAACCAGGGGGGGCTCCATGTGTTGGATGGAGGGTGCTCAGGACTGGTTGTGCTAGGGGGACCCAGTGGATGTGTGGGCAAGGCCACATATGTCTGTTATGGCAGAACCCCCCCCCCAGGTATATCCTACCCACCTCTGTACTCCTCTGTATGTCACAATGCACAGTTTTGTGCATGGCACATAGTGCAGACACATACCCTCCCCACCCTAAGTGCATTGCTGTCCACGTGTTCAGGGGATCAGCTGCCTAGAGGATGCATGCCCCATTTTGTGCATACCACAGGGGGGTCAATAAGTGCAGAGTGGCTATGCACCACAAATACGTGGTGCATAGCCACTCTGCACAATATTGCATAGGTACAATCAATAGGTGATTTTAACACCAGGATTGGCCCTTTTGATGGACTGACAGACAATTCATGTTTAAATATAAGTGATTCATTAAATATTATTCCTAGAATCGCAAAAGATTTTAAAATCCATAAATCTGGCTCACAATTGATTATGATACTTAAAGAGCAAAATTTGTATCCAGTTAATCGTAGACTACAATGTGATAAAACTGGTGACTTTTCATTTATTTCATCAAGGGGCTCATCTCCGGTGGATTTAGCATTATGATCTGGACCTTTGAAATTTTGGGAATATTTTCATATCCCTGTATGTTCCAATAGTGACAATTTTCCTATAATATTAAGGAGTAGGAGTGCTCAGGGATCACTTGCTTATAGACAAGAAGCTCACACCCCCTGCCTATATTCAGAAATTAGGTCTTCAAAGAAAATAATTTGACATCAAGTTCCTGTGTTATTTTGGAAGTGGTCCTGAATAATTCATTTCTTCAATGGGAACTTAATATACTTAAGAATAATAAATTATCCAACCTATTAGAAAAGCTTTGTACTTGTTTTGCGCAGGTTAAATCTAAATAAGAATGTACAAATACTGATAGGAAGCCCAAACAATTGGGCTGGTTTGATAATGAGTGTAAAATGTTGAAACAATTATTATGGAAGTACCTTAGAGAGTATAAAAAATACAAAGCAAGGGAAACACTCAAGTTGATAAATTCTACCATAAGAATTACAGAACCCTAATAAAGGGGAAAAAGAATGCTTTTCAGACAAAACAGTGACAGTAATGCCGGATGCAGTTAATAGGAAGGATGATAAGAAATTCAGTTTAATGATGGCTAAGAGCACTAACAACTTAAAGCTAAATCTGGATTCCCATATATCAGAGGAGAAATGGTTAAAACATTTTGAGGCCATTTTTTAACCCAATGCAGATTCAACATTTCTGATGGATAGTAATAGCATTGTGTGTATTCTGGAGCTCTCTTTCAGTGAAGTCTTGTTATCAATAAATATGTTGAAACCGGATAAGGCTCCAGGCCTGGATTCTATTACTGCTGAAGTATACCTTTGCCAGGATACCTAATGGTGCAAAATCTTGACAATAATTTATCATAAATGCATTACTGAGCACCAAGTCCCCAAAACCTGGCAAGGGGCAAGTATTATCCCTATCCATAAAAAAGGAGATAGAACAGACCCTAGTATGTATTGACCCATCAACTTATTGGATATTAATTTGAACATTTTTTGAAGGTATTAGTGGGGAGATTAAATATCCAGATACTGCAAAATGGAGGGTTATCTACCTTTCAGGCAGGTTTCAGAGTAGACTGCTCAACAACATATATCTTTATCTTATAGCATTTATTAGAAAAATGCATCAAAATAAGAAAACAAAAAATGATATGCTGTATTTATAGATTATTTTATGGCATTCAATTTAATTTCCATGAAAATTGTTTAGGAAATACTTCTAAACAAGGAATTTATGGTTCTTTGGTACATACGATATATCAATTATATCATGATACATGGACTAATGTAAAAATGGGCACACGGGGTCAGCTTTCTGCCCCTTTTCAGATCAATGGGGGAGTAAGACATTGGTGTGTTTTGGCCCCTGTCTTATTTGACCTGTATATTAAGAGAATGTTATGACAATTTGAGACTTTGGATTCTGACTCCTCAAAAATTAATAATCTGAGCTGTCCTGCACCAGCATATGCAGATGACTTAGTTTTATTTTCATTGTCAAAAAGTGGCCTCCCAAAAAATTTAAACATATTAAATAATTGTTCAAAACATCTAATATTAAAACTTAATCTATTAAAAACTAATATCCTTATATTTGGTCAGAATAAAAGCATGTCCATTGGGTTTTGGGATCTGACAAACTGGAAATTGTACACTCAAACGCCTACTGGGGAATTATAATACAAATTGTCTATGGAATGACCATTATAGCAAGGTCATAATGACATTGAAGAAGACTGCAATGGCCCTAGCATGTTTCAATAAGCTTGGGGGTTATACTATTAGACTCCTGGTTAAAGTCATCAAGGCAAAATTCCATTCACAAATGCTGTATGGTTCAGAAATATGGGACATGAAATATAGGGAGAACCTTACAATTTATTTGTATAAACTGCTGTGAAAAACTATGTGCTTTGGACTACCATGTCCCTCATCTTATATAAGAGCCAAATTGGGAAGGGATGCACAGATACTATTTTTTTACAGATACCGGATATGGATATATTTTACCTCATACCCGATCGAGTCGCATATCTACCGGATCGGGTATTACATGTATAAAGAACACATTACAAACTTGATCAGCTTGATAAAATTGCACATATTTATTACATGCCATGAAACAAATTATTATGAAAAAAAAGTTGATTAGTTTAACACTTCATCAAGTTTAAAAATCACTGAGCTTTGAGCTTACATCATGCTTATTTGCTTGTGGGAAGGGGCGACAAAGCCAATGAATAAAACACATGCTGCTGTACCAAATGATAAGCCTACTGTTAACATTCAATGCTCAATTTTCTGTGACAAATTATATTTTAAAAATAGCAGCATGTTCACATTATGTGGTGACAATCTGGAGCATGTGTCAGATATGATGTCTCCAGCCATATTGAATACTTGTTCACTTGGAACACTGGTAAGAGGTCCTTACAGGTAATGTTTTGTGATCTTTGTGAGTGTAGGGAGTCTGTGCTTCTGAAACTTCCAGTACTGTAGAAGATCTGAGTGTGCCTTTTTGGTAATGATGTGCTCAGCATGGTAAGTGTCTAATTCAGTATTTCTTGGGCAGTTAGCGTCTGGTTCACCAGCTGAAAAAAAAAAGAAATCCATTAGAAAAATACAATATGAGTATCATACTACCAGAGTGCCAGAATGTTATACCTACATGATTGGGGTAATTGCTTTGTCTGGCTAAACGTCTCTCAGGGGTCGTCAGCATTGCTTTCTGTTTCTGCTGACATACTGGGTTGCTGGCTGATAATAGATGTAGTTGGCTGCTCCTTGAGTTCCTCCTTGAGCTGCTTCACAAGTGTTTTTGCAAACATTTTGCTGTTTGATGTTCAGAAGAAGTGGAGTTTGTACCAGCATTCTAGCAGTGTGGCTGCTACCACTTTCTTGCAGGACTCATTATAGTCAAGCCGTGAGTCCATAGCTGCCAGAAGACCTTTCCTCATGCCAATCAAGCCAGGTATTTTTATATTTTCAACTGCATGGTACAACACTGTGGCCATTGGAATTATATCAGACACACAGGCGTCTTCTGAGCTGAGTCTTTGTGTCTCATTTTCAAAGGGTCTATGCACAGCACATACATTTTCAGCCAGAGCCCATTGAGATGAAGTAAATGTCCGATTATCAGTCTCTGATGCATACACAGTTAGCACTCTGTGCAGTTCAATTAAGTGTGCAAGCATGTAAAAAGAGCTGTTCCACCATTTGGAAACATCTTGGGTTAATCTGTGCACTAGGACTCGAAGGGTAGTTTGCAGGCAAGTCAGTTTCTTTGTAGCACTTGGTGACATTTTTAAAATAACCCACTATAGCAAGTCCTGTTGCCAGAAGATTTTCAATAGCCTTTTGTGTCATAATTGCCTCATTAACAGCTAATTGTAATGTGTGAGTAAGACAACCCTCTCCTGGAATGACACTTAGCTTGATAACTTTCACAATATTGGCCCCATTGTCCCTCATAACAAGATGTCTCTGAGTGCTTTTTATGCACCAATTATCTAGCACATGGAAAAATTCCCTGGACAAGTTTTCTCCTGTATGGCACTCTTTTATGTGCCTTACAAAGGACACTGCCAACCTTTTTAGTACCATATTATTTCAAGGTAAAAAACACACATTTTATGACTGCTTACCTTCTCCAAAATTCATAAATGTTGCTGCTTGTTTAATCTGCCTCCATGTGTATTAGAACTGAATTGCATGGGAATATGTAGTTATACACAGCTTTGTTTTGCTCCAAATTGTTTACCTACACTTACTGCATACTTCCTGAACATTATAAACACCCTCAAACAGTGCAGCCACTTGTGATACCATAGTCTCATCTACTCCCCACTACACAATGGGTAGCTAGATAGTGTTGGGGGTGTTCCTGAGTCCAGGAAAGATGCAGTTGTAGTTAATCAAGAAATGTAAACAAACATGGTTTGGTGTGGTAACATCAGTATGGATGACACTCAGGTTTTCACTTCTTAAAAGGCAAAAGGAGTCTGAATCAAATAACCAGCTACATCAGCAATCTCTATAGAATGAGAACAATCATAAAATTTGTTTTTAAACTAGGGACAGTTTGAGGCCAAATGGTATTGACAGTGTCCGTTTAACTCAAGTAATGCCCCTTTTGGGGATTACAATATTAACACTCTTATAGAAATTTGAAAATTAATTATTAGGTAAGACTCTCAAGGATGAATTACTCTAGAATTGCATATCAATGTGTTCAAGAAAAAATAGCTGGGTAAACATTGGGATAATATACACACACTGGATTACATCAATTTTGGAATGCTGGAGAAATTATAATTTAAAACCTTGAAAACATATGTTCACAGACAGATTACCCTTAGTTTGAAGTACAAAATATATAACTAAAAAAGTAGCAATTTCCCAATTAAAGAACTTGAAATAATAAAGTGCAGCATTTACTAAAATGATTTGTAACTAATAATTATTATTTTGGGTTTAAGCATTATTTGGATATCTTAACTAACCCTCAGTTAAGAAATATATTTATTTAATATAAGTTTGAGAGATTTGACAGCAATGTCCTAAAAGTCCACCATGATAAGAACAAACAAGAGTCTGTTCTTTGTATATATTCTGAGGGAGGAGCAGAAGAACCATTACATGTACTGTAATGTGGGTATGTACTTGGCAAGCTAAAAAAGAATATTTTGGTTAGGTCCTTTTTTAAAACCCTTTATATGCTATGGGGAAGAGTCTTCTTACTTCAAAACTCCTACATACTAATGATTCATGGACCAAAGACAGAGTAGCAAAATATATTTCCTGGCTATTAATAAAAGGATAACTAAATCCCAGTAGAATGTTGAGTACATAAAGGATTTAAAGGTTAAGATGTGGGGATAATCCTCATGTGGAAAAACCCAGTAAATCCATAATGTTGTATTGTTTATTGCTTAGGAAATCTGGTTGTGATAATTCTTAGATAGTACTGTAATTCATTATCTTAACTGTACTTCATCTTAGGAATTTGTTGAACTATCCCTGATGAGCTGACATATTAAATTGTATTGTAATGATTATGAAATGTTTGATGCCTACAAGGATATTAGTATCTTTTTTTGTACCTTGATATTTATGTCTGTTTTTAAAATTGTTAATGACTATATAGTTAAAAAATAAAATTTAAATTGAATTGATAGAAAGAATAATAGATTTCCATAACCAAGCCCTGAAACAATAAATGTTTGGCAGATGGTGTAGCATTCTAAAGTTGTCAACTTCAACACTTCACATACTGTAAACAAGAGCCACAGGGTGTGATTTTCAAACAGGATGTTCAAATGTTATTCGTAGACATTTGGACACACATACAGTGACTCCCACAGTTTACAACAATTTCTGCTGCAACTGTGGGAATCGCATCCATTTTTGGATGCAACTGTAGAATTCCATCCTGGGAGTTAGACTAACTTTTTGTAGTCTAACTCCTGGGATATTTCAGCAGCTGCATCCAAGAAACCGACACAACTCTTTATAAATCTGCCTCTCACAGCATTTACAGGTACTGCAGGTAGTTAAACTTTTTATTCTTTTTTGCCCTGTCCCCAGTCCCCTGAGCTGACCACCACCTCCACTGGGACCTAACTCAATTGATTTGTCTCCCATGAATATCCCCTCATGGTGGGACTGGAGGGCTGTCCTCCCCCGATACTCACATTCAGACTGGACCAAGGCTCAGTCCTGGGTGACGGTGCAGAACCAGGCAGAGTGTTCAAGGCTTTACTAAGTTCCCATTTTCTTTTCCACTTTTCACCCTGCCCCTGCCATAGGATGTGAAGCACGTTTGTGGAGGTGCTCATGTAGAATGCTCTACAGCTACCTCCCTTTGTGCTGCTCACACTGCACTCACCACAGGGCCTCCAGATTGTGGTAGTCACAGGCTGGGCTGATATGCCTCCCTGCCTGGAAGAGGAGAGTAGTCCACTGGACATGCAGTCCTTTCCTGCTCCAGCTGGGCCAGTCACCGTGAGTTCATTTCGAACTCGGGTCATCTGTGTGGGAAAGTAAGACACTCTGCACATCTCATCCATCTTCAACACCAGGCCAGTTAAACAACTTCTTTTTTTTTAACATATTTTATCATCCACTCTGGGATAGGCAGGCACCTCCTTTCACCAGCTGCTAGGAGCCCTTATCCCATCCTACTGAGATCCTGCCACCTAACCATTTGGGACTATCAGAATACCCGTGACACAAGGCCATGTTGCCTTCCTGGCCCCCTCCTAGGCCCAGGTACACCTTCAGCTCCTTCGGCATTTTTCCCTGTATACATCTTTCTCCCACAGTGGAAGTCAAGACTGGCAGTGTTCCCAAAGGAATGTGGCTCATATCCAGTGGCAGATGTGGTCAGCAGGCAGAGGCTTCATCCTTCCAGTCCTGCACCTTGATTTTTGTCTGTTTTCTGTCCCACCCACCCTCTAGGAGCACACATTGTGATTGGCTTCCAGCTTCCCAATGCAGGAAACCCACAAGCTCAATCCAAGGCTCCCCTCGTCGTAAGTTATGAAACCCCTGCAACACCACCTGAGGTCACCCAGGTTGCAGTAATGCAGTGGATGCAACAACCTCCTACCCAGAGGAGAGATCATCCTGTGAGACACTCATGCTGCCATGGCCCAGGCTTGTTACCGAACCCAGGTCACCGGTGTTATGACTGGTAGCTGTACCACTGCACTGGTGGTCCATCCACTAAAATTTCTTTATTCTTAAACCACTGGTAATATCTCACAATTGGATAGTCACAAAAAAGGAAAGGAGTAAGAAAACTACTGTGTGCATCTACAGTACACAATTGAATTGAATCGAGAACTCCCAATCTGATTATCTGATGCCCAGCTCTGAGAAAGGAATCTTTGTACCCTCCTAAACATGTCTTCTGTGCACAGGCTATCACCCAGTTGTGGGAGCATGCAATAGTTTTGTTACTTCTTTCTTTTTATGGCTGTGCAGCTGCTGGACTTCACCAACTATATAAGAATAATGAAGTTTTGCTACCTCAGGATACTTACTGTGACTATTTTCCACAGTATGTTAAAGGGGTGCTGACAGCTCAATGAAACATCTACAGATAATAGATTTAGGTACAATTCAGCTTGTATTCCCTGTATCATCTATATATTTCTCCTCCCCATTATTTATTACTGAGGACAGTTGCATGATTTCATGATCTTTATCCATTTTGTTTACCAGGAAGTGAACTGAGCAGAGCCCTTTTCAGTCACACTTGACAAATAACATACAACAAAATGTGGACAATACAGTACAGATTAATTTACATTACAATAGTAAGTACAGGAAATAGAAATGTCATAATGTGCTGACAGCAATCTCTTAAAGTACTTTGAATTATGTGATGTCTTGATTGTTGCTGTAAAGCCATTTAGTAAGGTGAGACCATATCAAGTAAAAGAATACTTAATTTGTGCCAATTTTATCAAGTTAGGGTTAAACAGTATATACCACTTCTTGCCGAGTAAAGTGCCTGATGTCTAATAAATTTCTTAAACAAACATTTTGGTAAAGTACTTTGATATATCCACTGAGTGAATACAGCAGCATGGAGTTCTAGTCTCTGTAAACACAGAAACATAGAAAGATAGAAACATAAAATTTGACAGCAGATAAGGACCGCTTGGCCCACCCAGTCTGCCCATTTCCCTACCTAATGGATAAGCTGCAGATCCTAGTTAACCAGCAGCCTACTTCTTTCCACCCCCACCCCCTAGAACTGCATTATGGCTGTCCCATGCATGCTTGAATTCAACCACTGTTTTTGACTCCACAACCCGGAAGGTCAGTCCCATGCATCCACAACCCTCTGTGGAAAAATACTTCCTTACATTACCTCTAAGCTCACCACCTCTATCTTCAAATTGTGCCCCCTTGTTATTGCACACCTCTTTTGAAAGATGCTATCCTCTTGACTTTGTTTATAACCTTGAGGTACTTGAAAGTTTCTATCATGTCCCCCTTTCCTCAAGGCTATACATATTAAGCTCCTTTAGTCTTTCTTCATATGTCTTCTGGTGCAGACCCTGCACCATTTTAGTTGCCCTCCTCTGAACAGCTTCCATCTTGTCTATGTTCTTACAGAGACTGGGTCTCCAGAACTGCACACAGTACTCCAAATGGGGTCTCACCAGCAGTCTGTACAGAGGGATAACAACTTCCTGTTTTCTACTGGTGATGCCTCTCCCTATGCATCCCAGTATCCCCCTAGTCCTCCTTACTGCCCTCTCACACTGCTTACCCACTTTTAAGTCATCTGATATGACTACCCCCAGGTCCCTTTCCATTTTTGTTGTTGTTAGTATCTCACCTCCCATTGTGTACTCTTCCCCTTGGTTTTTGTTTCCCAGGTGCATTATCTTGCACTTCTTAGCATTAAATCTAAGCTGCCATACATTTGACCATTCCTCTAACCTTACCAAGTCCCTTCTCATTCTTTCCACCCCACCTTGTGCATCAACTCTGTTGCAGATCTTTGTGTCATCTGCAAAGAGACATACTTTTCCTTCCAGTCCCTCTGCAGTGTCACTTATAAAGACATTGAAGAGGACCGGTCCTAATACTGAACCCTGCAGCTCCCCACTAGTAACCCCCCTTTCTTCAGAGTGGACTCCATTTACTATTACCCTCTCTGTCCTATTCTCCAGCCAATTCTTTACCCAGGCTATCATCTTGGGACCCACTCCCAGGCTGACTAACTTGTATATTAATCTTTTGTGTGGGACTGAGTCAAATGCTTGCTAAAGTCTAGGTAGGCCATGTCCACAGCCCCTCCCTGATCTACTACTTTGGCCACCCAGTCAAAGAAATCTATTAGATTCGTCTGGCATGACCTTCCTGCTGTAAGTCCATGCTGCCTTGGGTCCTGTGCCCCTCTGGCCTATAGGTACTTGACAATTCTTTCCTACAGAAGTGACTCCATCATTTTCCCTATCACTGAGGTTAAATTAACAGGTCTGTAGTTTCCTGCTTCTGCCCTGTTCCCACTTTTGTGGGGAGGGGGGATCACATCTGCCCTCCTCCAGTCCTCAGGTACCACCCCATCCTCTCATGATTTGTTAAAGAGGGTAGTCAGTGGTGTCACTAGTTCTACCCTTAGTTCTTTTGAATTCCGGAATGAATCCCATCAGGCCCCATTGCTTTGTCCACCTTCAGTTTTAGAGCTCTTTCAGAACCCTTTCTTCTGTAAATGGGCTAGTATCAACTTCTGTATCCAGAGTGTTTCTATTGTTTGTTTTAGGTACCTCCCTCTTCATTTGTAAATACTGAGCAAAAATATTTGTTTAGTATCTCTGCCTTTTCACCATCACCCTCTGCCCCCCATTAAGCCTCACTATCCCCCTTGGTCTTCCTTCTCTCCCTGATGTACCTAAACAAGGTTTTATCCCCTTCTTAACTGAATTGGCTATCTTTTCCTCGGTTTGGGCCTCTGCTCTTCTGACTGCCTTCCAGCTTCCTTTTGCTTTAACTGATACAATTTCTCTCCTGCTCCTTATGTGATTCCTTGTACTTTCTGAATGCTTTCTTTTCTCTTGAACCTGCACTGCCACCTCCTGTGAGAACCATAGTGATTTCTTACATCGTTCTGTTTTGTTTATTTGCTTCACACAAGGCTTGTTACCTCTGTGATGGCAGTTTTATTATTCCCCATTGTTCCTCCACCCCTCCTTCCTGCCCATTTGCTGTAAAGGAGGTAAACTTTTTAAACTGTTGTACAATAGCAAATGATGGGTTCTTATGCGGGCCCTCATACCAAACCTGCAAATACTATTCAAAATCATGTGATACTTTGAAAGGAATGTACTCCTTTGGTTTACAAATAGAACTGCTCCATAGTGTAAGATTGGAACTAATATTTGTTTTGCTATTTCTGTTCTAGCCTCGTCAGTGAAAGCATTAATATTTCTGTATAAGAAACCTAAATTCTGATTTATTTTCATACCAATCATATCCAGATGTCCTATTAAATTCAGGTAGGGTAAAAAAAAATATTTAAATAAAGTTACCCCAGAAATCTCACTCCCATTACTACCCAAGATGCATAGGTCTTCTTCCTCTCTGGCTAACCTCTGTGCAGTCCCAAACAGCATTACTTTTTTTTTTTTTTTAAATACACACTTTTCCAGTAACTTTCCTAAAACTGGCAACAGGAAATCAGCCTGTAATTTGCTACGTTCTCCAGATTTGTAGTTTAGTACCACTGTAGATTCTTTCCAATTTCTGTTCTTAAAGTTAAATTAAACAAGTATGTCAGAGGTTTTGAGATCACCAGCTGCTGTTTTCAACTATTTGGGGTGAAGTAAGTCTGGTCCACTACCTATTCATTCACAGCTTTTTCAGTAGATCCAGTACTTCCTCCTCTGGAACAGAGGTAAATTCAAACCTTCTCCATTCCCTTTTAAACTTAACTTTTTATGATGATACACCTCCGCTGAGTGGACTGACATGGTATTATCATTCATAGTTTGATCAATTAAGAACTCATTTACAAAATTAGTGATTTATTGTTCCCTTGCTTCAATTGCATCCCCAATATGTAGACATTTGATACTGGACTTATCCAAGGACTACAAATGTTCCAAAATGAAGTTCAACATAGTCTTTGGCTCCCTAAATTGTGTAACTGTTTCTGCTAATAGTAGTCTGACTTAACATGTTGTACTGTACCTCTTTTTTGACCAGATTTCGATTCTGCCTATATTCTAAAAGATATTTTGTATCTTTAGTTTTCAGATATTGTTCACATTAGAGTTTGTCTGTTTCTCTAGCTTATTCCCTATGAAGGCATAATCATGTATTGTGACATCACAAGCAGTTTCTATAGGAGTAACTATGATGTCACAAGCAGTGCATTATGAGCTCAGGTATGGATTAAGCAACAGGAATGGTTGAACTCTTCTGGAGCAAAGATCCTGTTTCCATGAAAATCACTTCAGTAATAAACAATGGGATGGAGAAATACAGAGCATATGAGAAATATTGCCTGAATTGTGTCTAAACAGCATGTTTTGTTAAACTACTCCTGAAGGTGGAAATAAAAGGAAATGCTATACTTCAGGATAAGGGAAGGTGCAAATCCTAGGTGGCTTAACCCAATAACTCCAGCAAAACAAATATACTACACTCTGTTCAGCACAAAGGAGGATTTCCTAACACCAAATGACTGCCAGTGCAATTTTTATTTGCTAATGTTAGTGCCTCAAAGGGGTCACCATAATGAAGTCAATGTTTAAGCAGTATCAACTGGCAATTTACAGCATACAGTCAGCATTTGAAATTATAATTATAGAAAGCAAGGGTCTCATGCCAATGTAGCAAAAATATTGCAAATCATAAGCAAGGTGCAATGCAGCATGGACCTAATCTACCAGTCTCCATAAACATATACGCTCTAACTCAAGTTGGAGCAGAAGTGCTACAGCGATTGGTAGATTTGGTTCATCCTGCACTGCACCATGTATGAACTTGCAAAATATTATTGCTACATTGGCATAAAACTTTTGCTTTCTGTCATTATAATTTCAAATGCTGACTGTATGTTGTAAGTGGTCAACTGAATGCTTGAACAATGCCTTCTTTATGGTGACCCCTTTTTTAAGGCTGCAGTGGGCATAGCCCTACAGACCTCTTGATATCAAAAAAGCTGTCAGAGCATTCCTTATGACTGAACAACTTGTTGACGTTACAACACAGTTGCCTCTGCATCCATAAAACACTCCTCTCGGTTGCACTGCACTATTTTTTACTCTGTCAGCAGTCACTGCAGAAGACAGCACACTTTGCCATGTCCAAGAGGGCTGCCAATTTGTATTGTGCATGAACAACTACTAGCACATGCACTGTACAGTGTGGTGGCCTCTTAGTCATGGCGGACTGTGCTGTGTTCTGCCATGACCACCAATGTCTTTTTTTTTAAATTATACATATCCTCCCTACCCTACTCTCCCTTACAGCACCACCTCCCAGAAACATAAAAATTACACTGGGGGTACCCAATCCCCCAGTGTTGCGCTCGGCAGTTCTCGGTGTTATTGCACAAGCATTAGCAAATAAAAATTACACTAAAGAAATATACTTGGTGTCAGCAAATCATCCTTTGTGGTGTATAAAGTGCTTTCCATTTGTTTTACTACTGAAGGTGTCAGCTTCTCTTCAAGTTCTGAACCGTAAACACTGTGATTGGTGCTACTCCACCTACCTGGTTACTCTTATACAGCCTTCACTGTATTTAATTGTGCATGGTGCTTAGATCAGGGACTGGGAACCCCTCAGTATTGGTTATGAAAGTGAGGCCTGTAATATTTTGTTTTGCAATAAATGTTATTTATCAGTTGTAAAATCTGTTCACTAATGCTGCTATAACGGTTGCAGCTGAAGGCACTTCTGGAAATATGCTGTTTTCATGCACCTCATTTTTTGCAGGTTGTACCTATATCTGCATGATATGGATTTTTTGCATTACTGTACCTGTAGTACTGTGTCATGATTCCCTGTAGCCTTCCCACAGGTCACCCATGAAAGTAAGTCTCAGCTTATAGGGCCTTTCGTGGTCACAAACTGGTTCATCAGATAAATCTCATAGAACATTTTTGGGTTAAATATCTCAAAGACAATAATGTTACTTATAGTAATTTCTTTAAATCAGTCTTACTGTCCCATTTCTTCTTTGTTGAGACTGTTGTGCTTGCTTGTGTTTCTATTGTATCTCCTATTTTACTGCAAATTCTTCTTTAAATATTTTATAACTTCTTCTGTTCTTATTCCACATATAATGGGGTTGGCAACAGGAGGTAAAATAAAACTTTGTATGGATAAGACTTGCTGGAGAAATGATGGGATACTGGTCATGTTTAGTGAGGCTGAAGCACTATAAAAGCACTGCTCACACAGACCAACAATATTAGCAAATGAGTACTACATGTATGCAGAGCCTTCCCTCATGCTTCTTTAGACTTTTTCATACAGATTATAAATATTTGTACATAAGAGCAGACAATGATAACAAAGGGAATTCCTGTGTTAAATATAAGAGCAAATATACCCAAGCAATTTTCAGCAGATGAATTTGTACATGAAAGCTTAACAATGGAGATATTATCACAGTATATTTTTGGCAGAGTGAAGCCACACAGTTGAAGTCTTTGAGTTAAGAGAATAAGTATGAGTACAATACTATATGGATTCATCCATGCAACCAATAGAAGTTTAAACATTTTTGCAGCTGTCATATTATTTGCATTCTGTAAAGGAACAGATTAGCAAGAACTGTAATTAAATAAAGCAATAGTGAAAATGCAAAAGACATATATCGAATGCTACCCATATTGCCAAGTCCTGTAAGTACAAAATAAGTGATAGTATTAGTAGCATTTTTCATTCTTCAGACCTGTAAAAGAAAATAAAATTAAATTAGATATATAACCTAATGACTTTTAATGCTTGAAACATAACAAATCTTAGTCTTGTGAATTACCAAAATTAGTTAAGCAAGAAAAACAAGTCTTGGACATCATCAACATAGCATTGTTACTAGATGTCAGCCCACAATAAACATCTTGCATTCATTTGCCATATGAATTTAAAATTACACTTACAAGAACAATGGTAATAGATTTGGCCATTAAAAACAGACATATTGCATTAAAAGTGGTAATGATAATGAATCAAACCTGCCTCTAAACATTTTACTTTGTCTAACATTTACAGTTGCTATGATAATAAACTGAAATCACTACTAAAACTGTCATTTCATGTCTTAATAATAAAGTTACATATATATATATATATATATAGATATACATAAAAGACAAAGAACATCTGTGCGCAAGCACTGTGGCAATGGTTAACCCAAAGGGCATTTGGCCGGGAAGCCAAGTTTCAAAGAAATACAAAATCACACATGCCCCCACAATGCAAAGCATCATGAGCTGCATATACAAATCACCACAGAATATTATGCTGGTTCAACTTTAAGCAGAAATGCATGCTACTGGGGGAGGGAGGAGTCCTGCATGCCCCATTTGAGAATGGGAACTACCATAGTAACTCTGTTAAGTGACTTCTTAATATGCCGAGTACCTTGTTAAAGTACAAGTTTCATTCAGATTGTGTATTTTGCCCTGGATTTATATTAACCAAAAAAAAGTTGGAAACTTGATTGAGTTGTTGCAGTGATATTGTCAAGGGAATCTGAAATACCCTCTAATTAAAAAGAATCTTATCTTCAGGACTGTGTAACGCTGTTATTAAGAGTTCTTTATTGGGTCTCTATATGAAGGAGCCAATGCATATAAATGGCTTGGCAGCCCAGTCCTTAGCTAGATATTTTGTACTCCTGAGCAAGCTCCCATTGTGGGCTGTTGACCTCAGGTGAATTAAAACAAAAAGCCATATCACATGAGTTACCCAAGAAGTCCCATCAGGAGCCACCCCATGTGGGTGACCCCCACCCACCCCAGCTCAACAAACCTGGCAGCAAAGGATGTGGTTGTCATTTGCTACTTAAACTGAAAAAGCAGAGCAAGTTGAGGAAGCACACCAGATGCTATGACACATGGGTGCCCCTATGTATGGGGGACTCATTTAAAAAAAATACAGAAAAGGCACTGTGGAAATGATATAAAAATGCTGTAAACTGCAAAGCAGGAATGCCTCCTCCCAGTAATGCCAGAATGCAGAGGTGAGCCAGGACTCAGGAAAGAAAGAATTACATAGTCACATTTCTGGTATATGATATGTTGAATGTTCTTGGCAGTTTCTGTCAGAGTCTGCAGCAGGTAACCCATATGGGGAGAATATTCCCATTTGAGAAGGGAGGCAGAAAGGGAGTAGTGAGGGGAAAAGGGCACAGAAGCCAACCTGCAGCCTACTGGCACACTTAATGTGTCTTCACTTAGCAGGAAAAGAATCAGGGTTCAAATCCTGGTAGGGACTTATACACTGAGGGGTGTTGGTGGTAGCTAGGTAGGCCTTAGAGACGGCCTGGCCCTGTGGGAGTTTGGTGACATGAGGCCTGAAGCTAATTTGTGCTACATTACTGTTTACCTCGTGGTGCAGTTGATGTGGAAGCGTGAACAGCAAACAAGGTAGTCATGGGGGCATGGTTGTGTTCATTTTGTTACAACTCAAGAGTCACCATGGTGGCAGCAAGACCCAACATGACTGTAGACTTCAAACAGCAGTTGATGGCACTGATATGGGAGGGAGGTAGAGGATGGTGGGATGGAGTCTTCGGCAATCAGTGTGGACCTGACCCAGTGGAACTGGCTGGACACCCATGGCTGGAGCTCTCCATTCCTATCCAGGAACCAGCATGTGCTGCACAGCCAGGGGGTTGCCATGGAAAATTGAGAAAGGCCAAGAATGATCCACCAGTTCCTGTACCACCACATGATAAAGTGCCCAAGGTGCAATTACAACATAACAATACCAAAATACATATAAAAAGATACAAAGGCTATATACAGTGTCTTAAATTCATGATCAGTTTTGTTTTTCTTGTTTTTCAATATATTCAAAACATACCAATGATGTACATTCAGAAAAATATACTACTAAGATCAGCACGAACAAATAATTATAAGTGTAGCACAACCCTGTTGGTCACAGAAGGGGAGAGGGGGAGGAAACAAGTGGGGAGGAAGAGGGGGAAGGGGGCCAAGAGGGAAAGAGCACAAAACACAATGCAGGAAATAATTCTTTTATAAAGCATAAGATTTACTTTATTATGATATCACACTGATCTGTGTATATAATGGTATCATGGTGTTCCCTTACACCCTCCCCAATGAAGGCCTGACCGCAGCAGCACTGGGGTCTTTTGTGTGGCCATGTCTGCCATCAATAAATTTGCACTTGCTGTGATTATAAGTTTACTGGTATTGATTTTGTCTGGAGTGCTGTTTTTTTTGGATCTACTGTGTACTGTTTGGGGCTTGCTGCTCCCTGTCAGCACCCATCCCCAGTGTTAGCGAAGCGTACTTTTGGATTTGCTTAACGTTTTGCTGCCATTTGCTGCTGCACGCACAGAGTGCCATCTTACTACTGAGCAAGCATCCAAGTGGAATTTAGATGTGGATTCTTCAAGTTATTGGACTTCTGGCTACACAGAGGTCAGTGAGTTAACTCCTTTCCAGCAGACCCTGTTTGATGAGCTTGTGGCTTGACATGCAAACAGAAAATGCAGGGGCTAATTTGGAACTGACATTTGAATAGGAACAAACTGAGAGCTTTAATGCTTAGAGAAATAAGGCCAAAGAGAAATTAAAATTAAATGAGGAACCACAGTAGGAGGTGAGTGACATCAGAAATTCTTGTGGAAAACTTGAGAAACTTTTAAAAAAAGAACTTGACATTAAATATCACATAATAGCCCTTGAGCAATACTTGGCAAAAAAGTCAAGTGCCGTGAGGCCTACGCATAACCACTGTACCTTCATGTGGCCTAGATGAATTTGATTTTAAAGATCTTTGGATAGCTGCCACCTTGTTGTGTTCTAAAACATCTATTCAGTTGTTGATCAGATTTGACATCAAGAAATACGAAGAACTGAGGCCATTAATAGATGAGACCAAAAGGGAAGTGTTGAAATGTAAAGACAACCACTCATTTAAGGATATTGACTCATTCATTAAAACGAAATTAGAAAAATATGAGGCGCAACTGGTTGTGAAGAAGCAGAAAAAGCTGCTGAGGGATCAGGAAGACTTTGAAAACAACAGAATCTTGTCCTGGAAAAAATACTAATGAAGCAGAAGTAGAAGTCAGGAGAACTCAAAAAGTGAGGTTTTCCAATTAGAAACAGGCTTATCCCCAAAGCCAAGTTGACAAGGGTCCTTTTTTAGGAAGAACACACCCGAGCATACATGAGGGAGAAGGAGGAGGAAGACAAGAAGTGGCAGAAGGGGCAAGAACAGAGCTGGTGGGGAAGAGGCAAATGAGAGGGAACAGGAGGAAGGGGAGAGGCAGGAACTACAAATAATTAATTTGTCTAAGAAAGAACTTACAGCAAGAGAAAGTAGTTTTCTGAAATGTGGCCTCTCCTTCATATCCGCCCCTATCTACATAAATTTCAAGTACAGGTGAATATTTATAAACTTTTAAGGAAAATCAAACTCCGTGCCTTTTTCAGTCAAAATCGAGGTGCTGGGTCTTCATACAGAACAATGGGATTTTCCAAAGATTTAGTTAATGCACTTCAGGATGTAGAACCTGTGCACCTTCCTGATGTACAGAGTATACAGCCAGCAGAACATCAGACTGAGGACATTGATTATTTAATCAATGCTCTGGACACATATGAAACTGAGATCAACCCGGGAGGCACAGGTGAGAACATAGAAAACCTTACACTTATGCAGAAAAGACTTATGCTGTTTAAACCATATTCAGAATTTATGCCTGTTGTTTTTAACCCTGCTATGGCAACCTTTGAAAAAGTTGTTCTTAAACAGGTGAATGACATCTTAGAAGGTGCAGGGCAGCAAAGGTGTAATAATCTTAGTATTGCTGAGAGATCTGCATTAAAGGCATTAATGGATTGTAATGATATTAATATAAAAGCTGCAGACAAAGGGGGCAAATGTAGCAGTTACGGATAGGGAACATTATTTCAGGATAGCAATGGACCTATTAAATGTGAATGACAACTACACAAAACTCCCCTCAAATCCCAGTAAATTTAAAGTGGATTTACACTGCCTACTGTATTACAACATGGTATAGAAAATGGCTACATTACTGAGCAGGAGTATAAGTATTTATGGAACGAACATCCCATAATTCCTGAGTTCTATATTTTACTCAAGATACACAAGATGTGGTCAATCCACCAGGTAGGCACATTGTGTCTGGGATTGGGTCTGTTACAGAGAAGTTGGGTAAATTTGTTGATTTTGTCCTACAGAACAGCGTAGTTAAACTAAACTGATACACTAGAAATATGTCCTTAATAAGATCAAGGCCATAGAGTGGGAACAATGATTCTGACTGGCTGGCCATTGATGCTGATTCCCTATATACTAGGATTAGGCACACAGATAGAATAGCATTTTATAGATACTTCCTGGTGAAGGAAATGGACAAGGAAGAAATGCCTGTAGAGTTCATTTTAAAAGCACTAGAATTTATTTTGACATGCAACTATTTTGAATTTGCAGGAGATTGTCACTTGCAGAAGTGTGGCACCACAATGGGTGCCTCAATTGCACCGTAATATGCAAACCTCTTCCTGGGCAGGTGGGAAGAGACATGTGTATTTAACAGTGAATTAAATCTTTTCCTGCCTAGGATAAGGTTATGGACGCACTTTATAGATGACATTTTGTGTCTGTGACAAGTGGACCTGCAGGACATCGACACCTTTGTAGAGTGGTTTAATACCAATTAACTCAATTTGACCTTTACATATAAGGCAAATAGAGAGTGTATGGAGTTCCTTGACCTTAACTTAAAAAGACCATTTGTGCAAAATACAGGAATCCGAACCAAGTGTTACAGGAAAAACTAATTCTCTATTCAGAGCTGATAGTGCACATCCTGTGAGATTAAAATAATCTATACCTTATAGTCAATTTTTAAGGTTAAGAAGAAACTGCTCAGATGGGTCAAAGCTTTTTGAACAATCTGAGGAGCTCAGCAGAAGATTTTTACAGAGAGGGTATGATATTTCAGTCATAAATGATGCAAGAAACAGAGCCTCAGAGAAGAGAAGGGGGGATGAGTTACTGAATATAAACAAAGAGAAAAGTGCATTTGACTCTGGTCCCATTACTTTTGTGACAGAATTCAATAACTGAGCATGTCAACTAAGTAATGTGGTCCATCGAAATTGGCACTTATTACATGCAGACAGCACTCTGAGGGATGTTGTGGGTTGCAGCCGTAGGAATACTTTCTCTTGGGGTCCTAGTCTTAAAGATAATCTTACCCACAGCAGGATACCACCAGCCTACAGAACAGATACCTGGTTGGATACAAAACCTAAGGGTATGTATAAATGTCAAAGATGCAGTTCATGTTAACATTGCAATACTCGAAAGGAATTTATACACCCAGGTAGCAACAAGAGATATGATCTTGTGTTACCACCTTTGTTGTTTACGCTCTATGGTGCCCTTGTAACATCCTATACATAGGAAGAACCACCAGAGCCCTTAAACTGAGAATGCAGGAACATGTAAGGAACATTATTAACACAAAGATAGACACCCCAGTAGGAATGCACTTTACACAATATCATGGCTGTGATCTTGCGAATCTCAAATTTATGGGCATAGACTGGCAGGCCCTATGCATTATGGTGGTGACAGGGTGAATGAATTGCTGAAGAAAGAAAGTGAATGGATTTTTAGACTTCAGTCTGCCAAACCAGATGGTCTGAATGACCAGTGGGACCTTAAGCCCTTTCAGAAAAAATGAAGCTTTCTATTGTGAAACATTAATAGTAATTAAGTTGCTGAGTGAGAATGTTTAAAATTAAGAATTTGAACTCAATCTTTGATAAAAAAAAAAACCTGTTTTTCTTCTCTCCCTTTCTCCTTTAGGTCTGTGTGTATGAAGTCTTTTGCACCTCTGTACATCCCCACGAACTGAATAAGAAATGATGTGGGGTGATCACATATGAACAGCTCTTCTACATTGCAGTAACCTATTCATAAATTTAAATCTTATGCTTTATAAAATAGTTATTTCCTGCATTGTGTTTTGTATCCTTTCCCTCTCAGCTCCCTCCCCCTCTTCTTCCTCCCCCATTTCTCCCCACTGCCCTCCTGTGATCAACAGGGTTGTGCTACACTTGTAGTTATTTGTTTGCTCTGATCTTTGTAGTATATTGTTCTGAATGTACATCATTGGTATGTTTTGAATGTATTGAAAAACAAGAAAAACTAAAATGATCATGAATTTACGACACTGTATATAGCCTTTTGTATCTTTTTATGTTTATTTTGGTATTGTTATATTGTGATTGTACCTTGGGCACTTTATTATGATGTCACACTGATCTGTGTATATAATGGTATCATGGTGTTCCCCCGACAAAACCCCTAATGAAGGCCTGACCGCCGAAGCACTGGGGTCTTTTGTGTGGCCGTGTCTGCCTTTAATAAATTTGCACTTGCTGTGATTATACTTTTGTTGGTATTGATTTTGTCCAGGGTGCTGGTTTTTTGGATCTACTGTGTACTGTTTGGGGCTTGCTGCTCCCTGCCAGCTCCCATCCCAGTGTTAGTGCAGCATATTTTTGGATTTGCCTGCTCCGCCACAGCCTGATAGGCCTGACTTTGATTGTATATCAAACAACGAGTTATTGGATTTGTGTAGGCAAACTTTCTAGATATCCACACCAGGGCTGGGAATGCCACCTCCCAAAAATCAAGGAAATAATGTAGGGGGACACCTCAGCTGGAGGGTCCCCTGGGAGCACTGTAGCCAATTCTGCTTACACAAGTGACCCCTGGCACAACAACCTTGCTGACACAGGCTCTGCACCTCATCCCTTGTTCCCCCAACTGGGGCTGCAACCATCGGTCCAAGGACATATGCCCTTGCTAACACTGGCTCCAGCTCCTGTCCAGTGGTCCCTTTAAGTGGGGCTGCAACTACCAATCCCACTCCCATTGTGACCATTCCATGGACCACAGCCAGTGCTGGTTCCTCTGCTAGAGCCGGTGCCTTATCCATTGGGCCGTCTGACAGCCCTTCATATGCCACTATGGCTAGTGTCACTGCTGGTGCAGGGACCACTTCCTGGGTTGATGGCTCTACTGCAGGCTTTGCCTTTCCCAGCTCAGGTCCCTGTGGCCCTACTGCCAGTACCACAAGCTGGTCTTTCCATCCTGCTGTTGCCAAGCCCTCCCACCCCACAGGATGGCAATCCCTTGCAGCCAGGGTGACCGAGTCCACTTCTGCTACTGGTAGGTGCTCCTATTGCTCCCTGACATTGGAGGGAAGATGAGCAGGTTGTAGCCCTGATGTTGGAAAAGGAAAAGAAGCAGATAGAGACATCTGGGGTGGTGCAGGGTTGGGGGAGGGGCAATTGGGAGGTGGGGAGCCAGAGCAGCAGCAGCTGGCACAGCCAGCTCAGGGGTCTTATATGTCCACTGGTGAGCCCATGGGGTTGCACCTGTCCAACAAAGTGCAACAGCAGATTGTGAGTGGTGAATTTATGGATCTTTTTGCATTACTTATCAGGCCCAAAGAGCCAGAGATTGAGAAGGAATCAGAAGGACAAGGAGAAGGGAGATGGGGTAGCGCGTACGAGGAAGGTAGTTGTTCTGTGCACCTGGGAAAACTGGTAAGTGGGCTTTGCCATTTATGTGGGATTGTTAATGGAATCATGTCAGCAAAAAGCTCAGGTTCTGTGGAGTTACTACAGCTGCATCATGGAGATGCATACCACAAAAGGGGATGGGGTGGTTAGCTTTGCAGGAGGAAGCAGAATAAACCCAGTAAGGCCTGAGAGGCTTTGGATCTTCACCTGCTCTTGTTTCTTGAGGCCAGTCGGGGGGGGGGGGGTACAGTTTCCCAGTGCACTGTTCCCAGTCTCCTAGACAGAGCTTTGTAATGGGGAGCAGCGGTCTTACATCATGAAGCCTGGGAAAAGGGGTGGGCGAAGAGGGCAGTTCTACCATTACAATCATGGGAAGTGTAAAGTTGAGTCTTGTAAATACAAGCACAAATACATTGCTTGTGGATAGAATCACCTGTTTGTGCAGTGCATGAAAGGGCTCAACCTGCAGCCATCTCAGTAGGGACAGGGAAAACCTTTCAATCCCATGAAGGGTAGAGAACATTGAGTGCTGGCTGAAAGGCTACCCAGACAGACTCTCTACCATGTCACTGTTGGAGGACTTTGCAGAGTTTCGTGATCCTATACAAAGGATCTTGCAGGCTTTGCCAGGTGGAGAACTTAACATCTTCCAGGGAGTGTCCAGCCATAGGGCAAAACTTAGGAAGGAAGTAACATTAGGCTGATTACTGGGCCATTTGAGCAACCTCCATACCCCCACCTCCATGTATCTCTGATAGGTCTGGAACCAAGTAAAGTGCTTGGGGAGTTTAGATTGATATATCACTTATCTTACCCAAAGGGTTTCAGTCAATCATCAACTCAGTTCTGGGGATACTGCAGTGGCGTATGTGCTATTTGATTCAACCACTGATGTGGTGAAAGGGAATTGTACACACATATGTCCTTTTTGGGTATCAAAATCGATGCTGTCACCGTGGATTTTCAGCTGCCACACAAGAAGGTCAGTGGCCTGAGAGGTATGCTGCACAAGGCAGTTCAGACATGAAAACTCCATCTGAGAGAGTTGTAGCTGCTCCTTGGGCAACTGAATTTCACCTGCAAAATAATCCAGATGGGGGAGCCTTTCTTCATAGGTTAGCCAAGTGCATGGTGGGCCGCTGGAAGCCCCATCACAGGCTTTGGGTCATGTGTCTATGCAGGGTGACCTCAAGGTTTGGTTGATATTCCTGTAATATTTTAATGGGGTGGCCATTTGGCACACAGAGGTCACAAGTCAATAATTGGGGCTTTACATGGATGCCTCAAGATGTGTGGGCTTTGGGGTTTACTTTTGCATGGTCTGGTGTGCAGGGCCTTTTGGTAGGCACACGTGCTACATCAAGTCACACTCTTCAAACGGTTTCCCATTGTTGTGGCGTTAGTGATTTGGGAGAAACATTTTTGCAATAAATGGGTAACATTTAGAACTGATAATATGGTGGTAGTGTATAGCATTAATGAACAATTAGGGAGAAAGGCCCAACGGGAAATCTAATGAGTATGTTCATACTGAAGTGTTTGATTTTGAGTATATAGTGTATGGTGGAACATTGTTGTAGCTAGAAATCCCACTTCATTGAAAGGCTGTTCATCCACATTTAGCAAAATGAATGTAATGCTGTTCTGACTGTACATGCAGAACAGCATTCCATTCATTTAGACTGCAAAACTTGAGTGCTTTTTGTAAAGTTGAAACTGAAAACAGCCGCACACCAATATTTCTCCATCGCATCAAAAATGGCTGTGGCGGTTTGTCAGACGAGGGATCACTGAATTACTAAAAATCTGAAAAACAGAATCAACCATTTTTAATCTTTAAAAAGCTTTTTACTCACAGATTTTGGCAAGCAAGAGTTTTTCTCTAGCTAGCGAGCATCCAGCCACCATGTTTTTTTGTGAATCCCACCCACACAAGAATGGCAACCAATTGGAGTGTGTACTGCTAATGTAGGTACGCCCAGTCCCTAGCAACCACGCAACTCACCATGTTATCATGCGAGAGATGAACAAAAATGCAGTTTAAAAGCCAAAAAAAAAGAATTTTAAATATTTTCAGGGGCACCATACACTATAAAACATACAGGATGGTTAAGCCAATGCAGAACCATGTGATCTGCCACCTCGGGGCCTGATTCCCAAGGACCTCAAGTGCTTTGCTCTTGAGGTCACAAGGAATCAGACCCCTCTGTGGCAGAACATACTGGTTCTACATGGTTACCCATCCTGTATTCTCTATATAGTTCAGTGTGATGCATTTACCTGGTATAAATAATGATGTGACTGATGCTCTCTCTTATTTACAGTCGGAGAGATTTGGAGAGCTGGCACCAGAAGCAGAAATGCACCCCAGGAAAATTCCGCCCTACCTCTGGGAGTGGGTGATTGGGAAGATGGGGAATTACTCAAGTGCTTGTTAGAGTCCAGCAAAAGGGCAGCATATCAGAGAGGGGGGTGGAGAACTTTTTGGGGGTGAGGCATCAGCTTGGCTGAGAAACATCTTGGCTGGTACCGAAAGACCAAATGTGTGTGTACCTACTCTACATGATGCATCAGAGCTCCTACTGTCACATTCTTGCACACACTAATTCAACCAATGATAGAAAATACGAATAAAAAATGGACTAGGGAAGAGGTCACAATACCAAACTCTGACAAGGAATGGTATCAGGTGCAAAGCTCACGTGTTGCGACACGGGGTAGCAAGGTAGTACACTTTTCTATCTCATTACAGAGTAGCTTCTCAGTTCTTAAGAACTGCAGTGATGTAGAGGCTGAGGCAGCTTCCTCTACAACAAACACGGAGGCTGTGGTCTCCACTGGCCCCCTGATAGGCATCTCTATACAG
Organism: Neoceratodus forsteri; assembly: GCA_016271365.2. Taxonomy (NCBI): domain Eukaryota; kingdom Metazoa; phylum Chordata; order Ceratodontiformes; family Ceratodontidae; genus Neoceratodus; species Neoceratodus forsteri. The sequence continues at coordinate 1,149,563,897 of CM057458.1, read as the reverse complement.
GGATCTATCTATGATGGTCCCATTCCCTCTACTTCTAGCTGCAGTATCTGCTCAGTCAATAACTCCAAAACCTCCAGTACACCTATTATCCAATCAACAACAGGAAAGAAAATGTAAGCGAAGGGTAAATAATATAACAAGTCTAAACCAGGATTCTCCGATAGTTACCAGTGATCTAATATCTGATATGATTATTGAGAGCTCCCATCTTGAGCATGAACAAGAAATATATGTTTTGGGTGACTCAATAGTAAAACATTTGAACAGAGCAATATGTAATTTATTTATTTAGGTATCAGAATTACACACCTTTGAGCCATAGACTCATTTCCAAAGGCTCCACGTCAGTTACATAGTGCAAGACATTAAGGCAGTTACAGAGTGTACATTTAGACTTAGGGGGATGTGGCCTGTACAAAGAGTTAGCTAAGCAGGGTGGGGGAGCGCAGTTACATAGATACAAATATATTAGCAACTCAGGAAGATGCAGCCTATTATTTATTTAAGAGATTTACCAGATAAGCATACTGAGCGGGGACCGCTCGTTTCAAGATGCGACCTGGGGGTTACATTCAATACAAGCAGGAGCACAAACAAAGGTGTATTACAGGTTCAGAGTAGTATAGGGTGATTGTAAACAGATCCAGAAAGGTTACAGGTTGGACTAACACATTAGTTAGAGATACACAGGTTTAGACCTAAAGATCAGGGTGCATAGTTGCTAAGTCACAGTATGGCCTATGACCGCAGGGCATCTCAGACAGTGACAATAGGTATACAACAGTTATAGTGAGTTGCTAGTCATTTTGTGCAGATCGTAGCATTTGGTTACAGCAGATCCAGATCAGTTATAGGCTGGACTAGACAAACATTTGTGACTTACAATTTTGGACTTAGAGGCGAGGGTACAACAGTTGCTATAAAGTACATAGTTGCTATGTCATAGATTAAGACCTATGACTGCAGGGCATAACAGACAGTGACAGTAGGTGTATAATTATTATAGTAAGTACTGGTTATTTGTACAGTTCAGGGTAACATTACGGTGCCGTGTGGTAGCAGTCTGGGGCTGCAGGTTGCAGTTGCATATGTCAGAGAAGTGGTCCTGGAGGAGAGGTTCTCAGGAGCCTTTGGGTGGGGAGAGCCTAATACCAACAGGGACGCTGCTCCATAGTTTGGGCAGTCGGTATTTAAAAGCAGATTGGCCCTTTGATGCACATGAAAGGGATTTGTGGCAGCTTAGAGTCTGAGCACTTAGGGAGTATGCCTGGGGGTTATGCTTGACAAGACGGAGCTGAGATGGGGGAGGGAGTTGTTCCAGTGCTTGGCACTATGAGATTGGCGCAATGGGTTGCCTCCTGGACTCAGTGATGGGAGAGCTAGAATGCTGTATAGGTCGCAATGGTGGGTCGTGGGGGGGCATTCTAGGATGAGCCGACAGAAGGAATGAAAGAGGGGGTCCAAGCTGGCCAGGGCGGATGGGGGGGCTGCACTGTAGACCACGTCTCCGTAGTCAAAAATAGAAAGAATCATTTTGAGCACTAATTCCTTCCTGACCGAGGTTGGTAGGCAGCCTTTATTGCGATATAGTGCTCCTAGCTTTGGGTGTAGTTTTTTCAGTAGGGAGTCAATGTGGACAGAGAAATCTAAGTGATGATCAAGCCAAACCCCCAGGTATCTGAAGGAAGTGCATGATTCCAAAGTGGATCCATCCAGGGTATGGAAAGCGGGGTGGGCAACTAGCCGGGAGAGTCTAGGCTGCGTGCCCAAGGTTAAGAAGATGGTTTTCTTTACGTTTAGGATGAGTTGGTTAGACCTTAGCCAGTTTTGTACGGCATCAAAGTCCTGTTGAAGGTCAGAGTTTAGGGCCTCAATGGATGGGCCGGAGGTGTATAGTACGGTGTCATCTGTGTACATTTGTATGGCTGAGTTCGAGCATGACAGTGGGAGGTCATTTAGAAATATGGAAAAGAGTAGGGGGCCCAGGACAGAGCTCTGAGGGACCCCCATGGAGACTGGGAGTGAGGGGGATATGTGGGGGCCAATTTTAACTGCCTGTTTTCTGTCTGTCAGGTAGGCTTTGAACCAGTTGGTGGCAAGATCGGAGAGGCCGGCGTCTTGCAACTTTGAGATGTTTTGGGTGGGAAACGGTATCAAAAGCTTTGGCCAGGTCAATGAATATGGCTGAGGTGAAGAACCCCTTGTCCATACTTGAGGCAATATCATTTGTGAGTCTTAGTAGAGCTGTAATGGTGGATTGCGACTTGCGAAAACCAACTGATAAGGGGTGAAGAAGCGGGTAGATTCAAGGAATTGAGTGAGTTGGGAGAGGGCTAGGTGTTCCTGTAGCTTAGCTAGAATTGGTAAGAGGGAGATCGGGCGGTAATTCCCGGGCGCAGAAAGATCACCACCCTTTGGTAGCGGGATGACTATTGCCTCCTTCCACGCTGTAGGAATTTGTGCAGAGGAAAAAGAAAGGTTCAGGAGGTCAGCTAGGGGGGCTGCAATGGCAGGGGCTGAGAGGTATAGGAGTTTGGCGTCAAGTCCTAGAGGGCATTTGTCTTTATTGGGTCAAGGGAGCGTAGGGCGACTAAGACTTCTGTTGTGGAGACTGGATGGAAAGAGAAAGAGGTGGTGTGTAGTTAAGTTCTGCCAGTTTATTATTTAGCCCTACAAGGTCTTGCATAATCCCATTGGGGGTTCTTGAAGTGATATCGTTTGCCCCTGCATGTATAATATACAAATAGTTAGCCAAGCATGGTCCCTGTTACAAGGGACTAGTCATTTGACAGGAGGGAAACAGTGCAGTGAGGGGAGATCAGACTTTGTCAAAGCAATATTCACTGGTAATACGTATGATTACAGGCTCAGGCTATTGGGTAGCAGATAGTACGGCTAAGGGCAGGTGCAGGAGCGGGAAGTGAGAAGGTGATTTCTGAGGGCTGTCTTGAAGGGACCCAGTTTGGTGAGGCTGGTGACTGATGGGGGGATGGCATTGTAGAAAGTGGAGGCCCTGACCATAAAAGATCTCTGCGCCAGGGTTGTCTTGACCCTCTGGATTAGCAAGGAGGCAGTACTAGTGCTGCAAGTGTTTACTAGGTGCTCTTTGGTAGAAAGGGATGCTGTACTCCTGGTGTGTTAGCCCAATGAGAGATTTCTTGACTGTGAGACAAGAAATGACAACAAAGCTGCTGGACATGCTCCTCTTTTGGGAGAGCTAGAATCCATGATATCACAAAATGGTTGGCAATATTATTGTACAAATTGTTGAAACACCACTCATTATTATACATGAGGGGCAAATGATATCACTTCAAGAACCCCCAATGGGATTATGCAAGACCTCATAGGGCTTAATAATAAACTGGCAGAATTTAACTGTAGGGTTGCCTTTTTCAGAGATCCTGTCTATATCAAGATTATCTGAGTAGCACAACAATAACAACAAATTAATCAATGAATGGTTGAGGAAGTGGTGTCTTAAGCAAGGAATTTATTACAGAACTCATAGGGAACGGGGGCGTGGCTTGACCGCCGATGATGATGGCCGCCTGAACCACTAACTCCATCTTCGGCTGACATAATCTGCCTGCAATTGCGCTCATACAATGTGCTAGGCTTCCCCAAAAACCTCCAGATATGCCGTAAACTCAGATCGCTGCTTGCTGCAGATTTAATTGTGTTTAGTGACTCGATATATTGCTACAAAGTGCCGACCCTTACACGGCTCACCCCGGAGCTGAGAAGGCCTAGACAGCACCGTCTCCATGCAGTGATCCCCACCGGATGGCTCCTTGTGGCAGCGGAACAACATATTGTGGATGCCTGGATTAGAAGGAGGCAACACTGATAAATAAACTATCACTCCAGATTGAGCAACCTTACGGCTCCGACTCTAGGATGGCTTCCTCTAACCCCGACATACCAGATCAAGGTGCAGCCCTAGCAGACGGCCCTAATCCTCAGGTGGATGTTGGCACTTCACTGCAACACATCACAGCCATGTTAGAAACTTTGCTTACCAGGGTAGACACGATTTCTGCCACATTATCGGGTATGGTTGCAGAGGTGAAAGTGCTTAATGATAAATTAAATGTTACTGATCAGCGACGGAGGATCTAGAGTCTGGACAGACTAAAATCTTACAACATATGAGGGAACAAGATGATAAATTAGCTATATTATGGAAACGTGTGGAAGACCAGGAGAATCGAGGAGTAAGGAACAATATTAGGATTCTTGGTGTTCTGGAAGGTGCTGAGGGTAAAACACAGAGAGGTTCCTCAATGAAGAAATCCCCAAGATGCTAGGGGAGTGATGGTATGGCCCAGTGGAGGTGGAGAGGGCGCATTGCATCTCAGGGGGACTGCGGCCTGCCAAATCCTCTCCCAGACCTCTTACTGCTTACTTACTACGATATTCCACGAAAGAAAGAGTTCTGAATGCTGCAAGAGATAAAGGGGAAATAATATGGCATGGGGAAAAAAATTTCCTTTTTTCTAGACTTTTCTGCAGAGGCTGCTGCTCGAAGAAAAACCTTTCTCCTCCTTAAAAAAATACTGGCTGCGCACGGCTTCAAATACAGGTTCAGGAATATGTCCTACCTGCATGTCTCTAAGGAAGGCAAGGAAATCGTGGTGGAAACACCCCCGGAAGTGGAGAGCTGGGCCTCAAAATACTGGCCCAAAATCTCCCTGCATAGCACATCTCCTAAGAGGCTTTGGTTGCCGGATACCCACAACAATGGAAGAAGGAATCGTATGTCTAGGGACGATTACTGGGAAGACCACAACTTACAACGGATTGTACCCGCCTTAAATGTTTCCCACAGGTCTTCTGCCCATAGCAAACCATCAGAACTGGGAAATAATGTTATGCCTTTACGTGCGGGGCAGGTGCAGCAACTTTCATCACCTCTGTCGCAGCGGGACCCAAACAAGCTGCTCGTGACAGCCAGTGCTCTCTCTCTCTCCAAAGGCCTCGGATGGCCCCACCTGTGAAGCAGACCTGAGATGACTACCCAGTACAGGAACACTTGGACCTGCAAGATATTTCAGATGAGCTGCTAATGGAAGTAGCTGAATCTACCTCCTGGGCTGATCTTTCACCTGATATAGCGAGTTATCAGGACTTTCCCAATGCACCAGTTAAGCCAGGCCTGCTAACCTTTGTGCAGGCAGTGTTCCAAGATCTCACTATAACTGCAACGAACTTGGCCACGACAGGGGCACCGACCCCTAGTGACCGAGTATATATTAAGCATGCAAAATATGATGCTTGTTGTTTACCCCTCTTTATCTTTGGGTACCCAGCCCCGGGGTCATATGTCACAGGGACCACCCGGCTGAAAGGGGCCCTCCGGCTTAAGGCACTCTGGTTCGATACCAGGCAACTCATATATGTAGTCTGCTGACACTTATTGGCTATCTCTTCCTCAAGCTGGTCTCCGGCTACTAGTCAGGCATTTCTGGCATCTACCATGGACCTGATATAAGGGGACCCCATGGTCGCATGGTATGATGTCATAACGTAAGGGCTGATTAAGGTAGCCCAATACCACAAGGCTCAGATATGCCCGTGATCTCCTGCATGATCATAGGGCATTATCTGATTCCCCCCCCCGCCTAAGTGCACTGTTTATGTACTCTTCCTCTTATCCATTAAGCTGGGGACTGAGTTTATAGGTTTATGTTGTTAGTTGATCTTTTTGTGCTCTCTTCCATCCCCATTAGGGTGAATGGTCAGTGCGGCTGAGTGCTCCACCTCAGTATAGAGGAAGTTTGCACCTCGCATTCACACCCAGTCACCTTTAGCTTTGTAATTATTTACATGTTGAGCATTACTTGGTTTGTAGTAGTTATAGTACGTACTGAATCTTATCCAGTTAGGTGTGTTTTAGAGTTATTACCTTATGTTTTAAAATTTGTTCACTGCCTTTCTTTTTTTTCTCTGCACCAGGTTAATATTTGTATCCACATTAAGTGATTGGACTCTTTCTCCTTCTACTTTGCTCTTCTTCTTCTTCTTCTACCTCTGCAGTATCAAGCAATCCTCCCATCCCTGTATCTTTTTCTCCCTTGAACTTGGGTGGTAAGTACCTCTTACAACGCTCCTGGGCTGTAAACATGGCACAGTCTGCCATTCCAGGTACCAGACTTGTGTCATGGAATGTGAAGGGCCTAAACCACCCGGTTAAGCGTTCCATAGTCCTTAGGCACCTACACTCCTTGCAGGCGGATATTGCTTTAATCCAAGAGACCCACCCCACTGCAAGGACTGTACAGTGGCTTAGGAAAGCCTGAATTGGTACAGTTATAGCCAGCTCAGCATCAACTAAATCTAAAGGAGTCGCTATCCTACTCAAGAAATCATGTACATGGGTGCAGGAACGAGCAGTTTCAGATGCTCAAGGCCGCTGGTTGGTGATGCGATTTTCATACCAAGGTGGCCATGTCATATTGGTGACCATATATGGCCCAAATACGGACAATCCAGAGATCCTATTAGATCTTAACAAGGCAGTAGAAACCCTGACCTTATCATACCCATGGATCCCAATCATACTTGGGAAGGGACATTAAACTCACCCTAGATATATTCCTTGACAAGTCGTCATCAACCCCGCAAACACACCCCAAGTCACTCTTGGTCCTACAAGAAGTAGTGGAGGAATGGGGCATGACTGATATACGGCGCAGAGACCATCCTTCAGGGCGGGACTATTCCTTCTTCTCTGCCACTCACATCTCAAGCAGTAGGATCAACTTCTGGCTCACTAATTCGCATGCGGCCCTGGATATTACCTGCACCATAGTGCATAGCATTCTGGTCTCAGACCATGCCCCAGTGTCCTGCCTGTACACTCCCTCAGGCCAGGGCAGATCAGGCACCTGATGGAGATGTAATCCCCTACTCCTTAAAGACCCGCAGTTTCTGGTCATGGTGTGGGAGACCGCTAGGGACTATTTTTCTCTGAACCAGGCACCTCTGCTGCTACTGGGTGGGAGGTCTTTAAGGCTGTACTGCGGGGGCAAATCATGGCCTACACGGCACACAAGAATAATCAGAGGAGGTCTGAATTAAATGATCTGCAAGCTAAACTATCTGCTTTAGAAACTAGATTCAGGACCCTCAATACTCAAGCACCTGACCCTTTACTTCTGGGGAAATTGTTGGCCTCAAATACCGTATCAACACGATGCTGCAGCAAAAAGCAGAATGGGCCCTACTTCAGTCTAAGCATAGCTATTGGGAGGGTGGCAAAAAAGAGGGGAAGCTCCTGGCCTTTCAATTAAGAAAACAACAAGCTGCCTCTAGGATACATGCCCTCAAGAATTCGAGTGGCTGTGTCGTCACAGGCCCAAAACAAATCAATGAGTGTATGCAACACTTTTATCAGCAATTATACCGGTCATACAATACCTGGGAATCTGACCAACTGCAGTGGAACTGTCAATGTACTGTGCTGGGGTCGACATCCCACAGCTGTCAGAAGTAATGAAAGGGGCTCTGGACAAGCCCTTCTCAAAAGCAGAGTTGCTGACCTCCATGGGCCTCTTGGCCAAGGGTAAAGCTCCTGGGCCGGATGGCATGACCACCGAAATCTATCAAGCCATCAGCGCTCAGATCTGCTCCCCTCTTCTCTTGGCATTGCAGGAGGCTCACAAATCTGGTGTCCTTCTCCATTCTATGTGAAAAGTATTAATCACCCTACTACCAAAAAAGTCAGATGACCCCCAAAATTGCACCAACTTCCAGCCCATTTCTCTCATATCGGTAGATTGCAAAATAGCAGCCAAAATGCTAGCCTTCCACCTGGCGGACGTCATATCCTCTCTTATACATCCCTACAAAGTTGTATTTGTTAAAGGAAGTAGGGGAGTGGACAATATCAGGCTGGTCCTGGATATCAAGTGACTTGCAATGCAATCTAAAACTCTCATGGCAGCTATGGCGGTGGACTTTTCTAAAGCATTTGACTCCTTTGAATGGCCCTACCTCCATGAAATGCTCCAGCTCTATGGGTTCAGCCCGTATTTCAGGCACTGGATACGGGTGTTATACAATGGCCCCCTAGCTAAAATCCTGACAAACAAGGAGATATCTCCTCCCTTGTCTTTGCAAAGAGGCACAAGGCAAGGTTGCCCGCTCTCCCCCCTGCTCTTCCTGCTGGCTATGGACCCACTTACCCGGAAACTGCAGGCAACCAAAGACATTAAAGGTGTTCAGGTGGGTCACAGCACCTTTCTGACTGCCTTATATGCTGATGATCTCCTCCTAACTCTGGCACAGCCTAAAGATTCACTCCCTCATGTGCTCTGAACTTTGAGGCATTTTGCTCAACTATCTGGCCTAACTATAAACCAAAAGAAGACCAGTGTCACCCCCCCCCCAATGCAGCCTGTTCATCTTCATGTATGCAAGGCCTAGAATTGGCTTGGACTCCACATAGCTTCTCATATCTGGGTATTAAAATCCCATTTAACTGGCAACTACTACCACAAGAGAACTTTGGCCCCCTAATAAAATCACTAACAACTGAAATTAGTAGATGGCAACGACTTAACCTCTCCCTCTAAGGTAAGGTAGCGGCTATCTGGGTGCTATTACTGCACAAGGTGGCATATCTCCTTAATAACCTCCCCATCTCCCTCCCCAGCAAGGTTCTCTGGCCCTTAGATAACCTGATATCCTTTCTTCTATGGGAGGGTAGGACTCCTCGCTGGAGCCGCAGTAAGTTGAAGGCCCACTGGACTAGACGAGGCTTGGGCCTCCCATGGCTACAGGGATACCACTGGGCTTATACAGCTTCACAAGCCACCAGATGGTTTGTCCCCTCACCTTCTGAGCTGACACAGTGGGTCCACTTGAAGACTCAGTTGAAGCAGAACATACCCTTAAGCTCTCTGCTTACAAAGACCCCCATAGACCGTAGCAAGCTCACACCAGCCATGGCTGTGACCAGGATGGCCTGGTTAAAGCTTAGGGCAGCATCCTATATAACAAGACAGCAAGTCCCATCCCGCTCTGGTATATGGCCCTCTTGCATAACCAGCTCCTTCTGATAGACAACAAACCACTTGCTTGGGATGCATGGGAGTCCAAAAGAATTCTTACTATCCATGACCTATTTATGGCCAACTCTGACACCAAGATGTAATTTGAGCAACTCAAAGCTCGGTATTCCCTGTCGGTGCATGATTTCTAGAGATGCCTTCAGATACGCAGTGTGGTCCAGGCTCTTAACAAAGAGTATGAAACTAACGCTAAATGGCATTGGTTGACCTCCCTACACAAGAAAACCTCATCCCAAGGCTTAGCAGGGAGTTTTTACAACACTTGGAGGGAGGCACAACCAGACCATACTGAGTCATGTAGAGTCGCATGGAGTTCATATCTCAAGACCCCCATCACCTCAGAAACCTGGGCCAGATGCCTACACCTGGCCCACTCTGCATTTGTGGATGTTAAGAGGCAACTGATACAACTCAAATTGCTTCTCAGATGGCATCGTATCCCAGCAGTTCTTCTTTCCTGGGGTATTCTTCCTCATGCAGAGTGCTGGCATTGTAGGCATGACCTGGTCAATATCCTGCATTTGTTGTGGGAATGCCCAGTCCTTGTTCCCTTCTGGTCTGGTATTGCCATGGCCTGCTTCGAGGTACTAGGTTCCACTATGGATATTTCCAATCCTTTGCTGTTAATGGGAGACTCTGAACCGGTGAACCACCTCTCTAAGCCCCATCAGAAATGGCTGCTTGTGACTCTAGGGAGGTCAAGAGGCTTCTGCTTCAGTTCTGGAGATACACCTCTCCACCATCCCTTTCACTGTGGTGCTCTGCTCTAGCTAGACTAGCCACCTTTGAAAAGCTCACCCATGGGAGCAAAGGGCAAATGGAGGCATACCTCCAGAAATGGGGAGCCTACCTTAACTCTCCCCTGTGCAAGACACCACTTCTCCCTCCAGCAAACCCCCTGGTGTAAAGATGGTTCCTGATTATATAAGGACCCAAGAAGCCCCTTCCCCTGTCTTGTAAACCCTGCTGATCCCTGCAGAATTGATAATGGGTGGATATAACTGAGTATGCCCACTATATCCTCTCCTACTGTGGTACCCCATCTATACACCTTCTGTTTTCGTATCCCTCTTGATAGACTTTTTGGCCAACAATAGCATCAAAGGGCTTATTTAGTTGCCTGAATGGATGAGATTCCCAATCACTTATCAGTAAGATAGGTTGAAACTTACTAGGTAGTTATAATAAGCCAAGTTCATCATGGATTTTGTCTATTGGAAGAATTAGGGTAGAATATCTAAATGCACATATGCTGTATGACATACTCAGAGGATTGCTTGGACCTATATATAGTCTAGATTGTATTTACTGCTATGCTTCACCCTGTTGGTTAAGTATTTGTACAATACCTGGTTGTATGATTTATGAATAACTGAATAAAAATTATTCTACGATTAGAAAAAATAACTAATTGGGAACAGTTTTGCAATCACTACGAACTATACTGCTGGGACGGATTGTACTTGAGTCATAGGGGGAGCTCCATACTTGCAAGCGTATTACAGACTACATAACCGATGCTTTAAACTAGTGATTGGGGGGAAAGGGGTCTGATCCACCTTCTCTAGATTTAAGGTCTGATCAGATTAGAGTGACTCAGCACGTAATTAACAATGCAAAATATCATCATAAGCAATTAAATGCAATGTACTGTAATGCAAGAAGTTTGAATCATAAACTTGATGAGCTCAAGTTAAGAACTATGAAGACTGAGATTGATATTATTTCAGTCACTGAGACATGGGGTGATGATAAAGCATCTTGGGGTATGTCCATACCAGGTTATGATGTTTTTTGCAGAAATTGACAAGAAGGAACAGGTGGAGAGGAGGCGCTGCATTATTTATTAAGAATGATCTGCATAGTGTTGGTTGCACAACACTGACACAAAATCCATCTGGGTCAAAATCTTTCTAGATTCCACCAATGCTACCTTTATTATTGTAAGAGTATACTAACACCGCCCTGCCAGCTCCTCAGTGGAAGTGTTTGAGGCTTTTTTTTAAATGAAATGGAGCAGGCTAATTCACTAGGGGAGCTTGCCATCATGGGAGGCTTCAATTTAGGAAATACTGACTGGGATAGTTTCAGTTAAAAAATTTAAAATAGCTCAAAATTATTTTCAACATGTACTCAGTTACATTTAAAACAATATATTTTGACTCCCACTAGAGAGGACAACATTTTGGATCTAGTGTTTGGAATTGATCAAACTGAATTTAATAACTTCAAAATAGTGTCCCCTTTCAGTAACAGTTACCACTGTGCCATCCTTTTCTCTATTATAAAGGATTACTCTTTCACCCATGGGTCAACTTCTACTTATTTATATCATAAAGCAAATGCTGAAGATATGAAAAAATACCTTAAATAGCATAAACTGAGATTATATTCATGACTCATCTAGTACTGAATATTTTTATGATTTTTTGATTAGTACACTGCCCCAGCTGAAAATAATTATACCCTCCTAAGCTCAAATATGGAAACACAAAACATTCTAATAAATGGTTTGATAAATCTATCAAAAAATGAATTAAACAAAACAAAAAAAACATGGTATCTATCTAAAAAATAAAACTACTGAAAATTGGGCTAATTACTTAAAAATCCAGAAAAAATGCAAACAGAAAATTAACAAAGCTAAAACCAAATGGGAATATAAATTAACACACAATGCTTTATTAACCAATAGTAAACAGTTTGACACTTATATTAATTCACTTAAAAAAACAATTAATCTGGTGGGCCCACTTCATTAGAATAATAAATTAATACATGATAGTACATAAATTGCAGATGTGTTAAATAATACATTTTGTGAGGTCTTTACAACTGATGACAAATCAGTTGTCCTTGCTTCCAGTAAAAATATCAGTACAATCTCTACATCCTCTGATATGAATTATAATAAATTAATGACACAAAAAATAAAACTATCCTGGGACCTGATTGGATAGCAGGTCATTTGTTATATATATTAGCTGACTCCCTTGCAGACCCTCTTAAACTCCTTTTTGAGGGTTGTTTATATCACAACTTTGTACCTGGCAATTGGAAAAGGACTCACATCATCCCAATTCATAAAAAGGGCCCCAAAACATCATAGGAGAATTATAAGCCCATTAGTTTGACTTCAACTCTTAGCAATGTTTTGGAAGGAATCCTCAAAGATGTGATTACACCTATACCTGACTTATATGATAGAGAACAGCATGGATTCAAATAAGGCTGGGGATGTTTATCTAACTTATTAAGTTTCTATTAATCAATTAGCAATGCCTTAGATCAATGCAGCTCGTGTGACATCATATATGTAGATTTCTGTAAGGCATTTGATGTAATGCCACATTGGGCACTTAACAACAAAATGCATAAATTCAATATCGATATGTATACAGTATAATAGACTGAATTTGTAACTGGTTAAAGGACAGAACACAGGATGATGATTCATGGACATTTCTCTGAACAGGGACTGGTGACCAGTGGAGTGCCACAGGGCTCGGTACTGGGTCCATGTCTGTTTCAGCTTTTCATTGCAGATTTGACAGCAGAGTGTGCATCTACATCAGTTAAATACGCAGATGATGTTAAGATAGGTGGACCATGCAATAACACTCTACATATAGATATTATCCAACATGACCTCAATATAATCACATCTTGGGTGGACACTTGATGAATGAAACTTAATCCCGGAAAATGTAAGATTATGCATCTGGGCCTTAAAAACTCAAATGCTAGCTATACTCTGTGTGGCAATCAACTATCGGTAACAACTGATGAAAGGGATCTAGGAGTCATTATTACAAACCACAAATCCCCATCTAAGCATATCAACAAAGTAATTGCTGTTTAAAATAATGACCATCCTCCCCAAAATTTGATCATCTGCTTTGGAAGCATGACTGTTTCAGACAGCCTTCGTAGTGGTTTTCTGCAGTGCTTTTATGGTGTCCAAAATTACTTAACTGAGCAAATCATCTTCTTTACAGTGGCATTGGATGGAGAGGATGTGGCAGTGACCATTGAGGTCTTTTTTTGTATGCCTTCAGCAGTGTAAGACAGACATGGGGGTCACGGGCTCCTGGTGCAGCCTTAGCTCCCCTCTCGGGGTTCAGTGGGACACCAGGGGTGAGTCTCCACTTAACACCAGCAGTTGAATCCTCAGGGGCATGCTTTTTCCACAATGAGGATGGTTCCCCACTCACATTGTTTCAGTTCCTCCATCAGACATGGCCCTGTAGGCTTTCGGGGTGGCAGATCACAAGTATAATAATCACTTCTTCCAAATAGGTGCTGCCTCATGTGTTAGGGTAGATGGCTGGACAGGTATGTGGATTCAGTCCCTGGGGTGGTGGATGTCTCAGGTGTTTGAGATTATGTGCATCCACAGTTACTTTATCTTCTCTGGTTTGGTTTTATTGGCAGGTCAGGACTGTTGGGTGAAGTGAGTGTGGATTTGTGGCCAATTGTTTGACCACTGGGCGGAGGCGTGAGCACCAAAGTTCTAGGTGGATGAAAATCTCTTCTTTGATCTCCATCTGGTACAGATATATTTGATGGTCTGGAGGGGGCTGAAGTGTGGAGAACTGCACCCCTGGATCACAGCTGAAGCTTGACACTTTGACCTGCTGGACACACTCCTCCTCCTCCTCCTCCTCAGTTGAAAAAATTTGGCGCTCATGAAGTTTGTTGAACAGTGGAACAGGATGAGAGAAGATTTGTGATGGGTGCATCATGATTGACCAAGAATGCAAATAACGTGGTCCCTCATGATACAGAGACAGCGAATGAACCATTCTCAGAATCCCAGTGCCATAGAGAGGGCATGAGTTTTTTAAAGGGAAATGCCCACCTCTTATTGGGCCCCACCTCCACGTGAAGCATGGCCTGTTTAGCAATTTAATAAATAAAAGTATTTTTTTTTACTTACCATGGCAGATTTAATTTAAAGTTCTATCAGGTTGATCCTGCACCCTCCCTGCTGGCATTTTATGAGTAAGAGCCCTCCCTGGTGCATCCCAAACCACCCATGGCTGTCCCCAATATAATGCGTCTTGCGGTGAGCATCCGGGGCTTGTCCATTGGCTTATTGTATGGCTTTATTTTTGAATAGCTCCAGTTTGGAACCTGGGTGTTCCTATGCTATACCAGGACCAGGTTCAGTTTAAGAGGCACCCTGCTAGTTGGTATCTGATCTTGATATAGCATGGACACACACACACAGGTTCCAAACCAGAGCTATTTTAAGATATGGAAATACAGATTACTGTACTGCCATGTCTTCAAATAGCTCCAGTTTGGAGCCTATGCGTGTCCGTGCTATGCTGAGACCAGGTACTGACTGACAGGGTGCCTCTCAGCCCGTACATCGTCCCAGTATAGCACTGGAACACCCAGGCTTCAAACCAGAGCTATTCAAAAATAGAGCCATACAATAAGCCAATGGACGAACCCCAGCTGCTCCCCGTATGATGCGTCATATTGAGGACAGCCAAGGGTGGTTGTGGGTGTGCCGGGGAGGACTCTTACTCATAATATGCCAGTGGGGAGGGTGCAAGGTCAACCAGATAGAATTTGAAATTAAATCTGCCTCAGTAAGTTAAAAAAATACTTTTATTTATTAAATTGCTAATCATGCCCCGCTTCACATGGAGGTGGGGCCCGCTTCGAAGTGGACGTTCCCCTTTAATTTAGTAAACTTTATTGAGGTTTTGTAAACAAGCAAAGTAACACAAGTATAACAACATCGTGAGAAAAACAAAAAGATGACCGAATCTTGAAGCACAGATTACAATCATACAAAATAAATAAACATACAACAATGACTAAACCCCCACATTCCCCCATCCCTGCTCACCCCGCTTGGAGTTCTGAGAATATCATAGAAAAAGCTGTAAAAGGGACTGAGAAGAGATGGCAGAAAAACAAACATAATAAAGCCAAGGGTACTTAAGAAGAAAAAATTAAAAAGGTGGCTCAATCAGTCGAGGCCCTCTTGAGGTGGTTAACCCTGTTATTTGCCCACACCAGGAGACTGCGAGGACAAGAAAGCATAGAGTGGTTCCCACCCCTAGGCAGAAAGATCAGGATGGTGCCTGAGTGATGCTATTTGCTTTTTAACCTGCAAAGCTTGGAGCATTTTCTGGTGCCATTCAGTGCATGACAGGACAATGTCCTTCTTCCAGTGGCAGAGAATGTCCATATTTGCTGCCATTGCAATTAGAGCCATATGGCCTTTATGGGGGCCCAATAACTGAAAAGCACAGCAAAGCAAACTTTATTTGTAAAAAGCGCATTTCTAGCAATCAAGGCACTTGTACAATAAAATAAATAATGTATCAATAATTAATAAATACAATAAATAAAAATTCAGTAAATACAGCAGTGGCTTAATGATCAGAATATGCTAGACCAAATAAGTATGTTTTATGAGCAGCTTTAAAACCTTGGATGGTCAGGTCATCTCGCACCCAACGAGGCAGAGAATTCCACAGGGTAGGGGGTATAAAACTAAATGATCTCCTGATGTCTTCAAAAAACCCTGGGAATCTCTCACAATCCCTCGTCAGTGGATCGGAGAGAGCAGAAAGGACAGTAGGGACAAAGGAGATCTTGCAGGTAACCAGGTCCCTGATCATGTAGGGCCTTCTAGGTCAGCACACTGACCTTGAAGGTGATCTGCCATTGTACTGGCAGCTGATGCAGTCCGTGGAGCACAGGTGTTATATGACTGGACCTAGAGGTACCAGTCAATAGCCTAGCTGCCGTGTTCTGCACTAGCTGCAGACAGTGGATATCAACCCCCGGTAGCCCTAGGTAAAAGACGTTGCAGTAGTCAAGGCGGGAGGTAATGAAGGCGTGGACCAATATTGAAAGATCATCAGGAGGAGCCAGGTGCTTCACCCGGGTGATATTCCTCAGATGGTAAAAAGATGTTTTGACAACTGCTGACACCTGAGATTTAAGGGTCAGACAGTCATCAAAAATAACGCCCAGGTTTTGCACCCGGTCTGAGGCAGTTAGCTGAACATCCCCAAGCCATAATCTGGAGGGTAGTCCAGCCAACAAGCCCACCTCCTGACAAACTGGGTCCACAACCAACTTTTCTGGGTTTAACCATAGCCAACTCACATTCATCCAATCCTAGATCTTGGGAAGACAGTTGTTAAAGACCGAGACTGGATCATCTTGACCGGGAACAACAGACATGTACAGCTGAGCATCATCTACATAGCAGTGAAAACTCAAGCTGTACAGCCTAATAATCTTTCCCAACGGCAGCATATACACTGCAAACAACATGGATGACAAGATGGAGCCCTGCGGCACCCCGCAGGATAGGGGGAGTGGTGCTGAAGAAAAAATCCCAGACACCACTCTTTGTGTCCTACCATCAAGGAATGATTGAAACCACCTGAGTACCATACCAGACAGTCCACAGATGAACCACAGGTATTCCAACAGTTCACCATGGTCTACAGTGTCAAATGCCGCAGAGAGATCTAAAAGGACCAAGATGGAACGGGTCCTATGATCTCTTGCTATTAGGAGGTCATTTAGTACCCAGACAAGGGCTGTCTCGGTACTATGTCTCTTCCTAAATCCAGACTGGAGAGAATCATAGACATTGTGGCTGATCAAATGATCATCCAGCTGCGACGCAACCACCTTCTCAATAACCTTACCCACAAAAGGTAGGTTAGAGACAGGCCTGTAGTTTGCCAAGCAGTCTGGGTCCAAAGAGGGTATTTTAATGAGGGCCCAGACCATGGCCTCCTTCAGGGGATCTGGAAATATCCCCCTCTCCAAAGAACTTCAGACTATCTCGGCAAGGACCAAGCCGATTTTATCCACACAGTTTACTAAAAGGCATGTAGGGCCAGGATCCAAACTACAGTTGGTTGGTTGCAATAACTGGACGATCATCACAATGTCACTGATTTTGGGCAGGCAAAAGTCACACCGGGCAAACTGGGTGCCCGACATCTCCTGCTGACCACCGCAACTCCCATTACAGGGGGTCAAATGAACCCCGGATCTGATTGCTGCAACCTTATCTGAGAACAATTGAGCAAACTCCTCACACCTTTCTTGTGAAAAGGCACTCCTGGGCTGGAGACAGATTGGATTGCACAATCTGTTCACAGTCCAGAAGAGCTGGGCTGGTCAATTCTGCCCAGCAGCAATTTCCCTGGACAGGAATTCTGCCTTCTTACAGATAATTGCTGATTGATAGACCTCATAGTGGTCCATCAATCTAAGTCTGTCACACTCCAGGCCCGACTTCTGCCAGCTCCTCTCTAGCCTTTGTCCCACTCTCCTCAACTCCCTTAAGGTCTCATCAAACCAAAGAGACCTTGGGAGAAAAGTGAGGAGACAAACACAAACAGGAGCAATAGAATCCAGGGTAGCCACTACCGCCTTGTTATAGGCAAGTACCAGGTCCACAGGATCCATGCATTCATTTGGTAAACCCCATAGGTCCAGTTCCGCCATTAGACCATCCAGGGAAACACCCCTCAAAGGGTGGTACCAGACCATCTTCATAGGGGCCGGCCTACTGGGGGGGGGCCACAAAACTGAACCCGGTGGTGGGATGGTCAGACCACTCTACTGGTTCCACCACCAAGTTGGATATCTCCATCCCCAAAAGGAACACCAAGTCCAATGAATGACCTCTAATATGGGTCAAGGAGGTAATAACCTGTGTGAAGCCTGGCGAACCCATTAGCTGGAGGAAGTCTTGACCAAATTGCAAGAGTTCATCATCGACCAAGGCATTGAAATCCCCCAGGATCAACCATCTGGGGGATCCCAATGTCAGGTCGATGAAGAAGTCTGCAACTTCCCACAGGAAAACTTTCCCATCTCCTGGTGGATGGTCGATGAGAAGAATCCTGCACCCCACACCCTCGCTCATAATACATTCAAAGGAGTTGGTGGTCCCCACTAGTACCTCCACCAGGTTCAGTTCCAATCTAAAACAGATGGCAACTCCCCACCCCTACGATCCATCCTTGGGTGGTGCATCACCGAGTACCCGGCTGGAACTGCTGGAGCCAAAACTGGGCCAGCATTCCCATCCAACAATGTCTCAGTGATGTAAGCCAGGTCTGATGACCCAACATGATCCGCTATTATAGCAGTCTTGTTCTTAATGGACCTGGCATTATATAACACCGCCCAAGTCGGATGAGTAACCAAGGAAGACCAAGTTACCTCCCTGCTGCAGGCAGAGCCCTTGGGTATGGGAACCAGGCAGGGAGGACCGCTTTCCTGGACCCATTTTGCTCCAGGGCATCTCCTTGTCCCCACTATCCCAATCCACCCACTCCTTTCCATTCCCCCACCAGGCCAGGCCCCCACCCTTCTCCTCTTCCTCCTAACAATCCCCAGGGCTTGACACTGTCTATAAACCTCTGTAGACAGTGGGGGTTGACTAAAAGGGAGAAGGTCTCTAAGCCTGGAGGGGGAATAATGCCTGGCCATCACTGCACCTCCCCAACACATCTCTTCCACACTCCACAAGCACCCAAAATACAACAAACACAAAAATACAACACACTCCACTCCCTCACCCAATCACTCAACTAACCTTTCAAACTTGTCACAACTCACACCCTCACGATACTCAATCTTAGTAAATATTACACAATAATAAACATATAAAATAAAATATCCAGAGCAAAGCAGCAAATGATATTACAATAAAAAATTAAGTAACAGAATAAAGAGTCGCCACCATACTCTCTAAAGAGAACTGATTATTTAACCTCTGGGAGCTCTCCTCTCCCCAGAGGAAAAGAAATGCTGGTTCCCAAACCAATCTCCCACCTCGGTCAGGGATACAATAAAATGTTTAATTTGTCCAGTCAAAAGTAAGGCACTCTCACTGCCCACCAGGTTCCGGAATAAAGCAAGAAAAAGAGTCAAATCATCTGTCCAGTGCGAGCCTTCTTATTGGAGCCTCTAAAACATCTTCAGGCTTAGATAGAACAGGCCCCTCGCTACTCTGTGTTGCCCATTCATTCCCCCAAGGATGCCCCAACAAGGGAAAAGGACGCAACTAGGTCCCGACATGGGACAGGCTCACAGGTTCGTTCACTCTGGAAAACCAAAGAAAGCCAGGTACTATGATGCATGTCCTTCGACAGCATCAGATCCAACCTCCCATGCAGCTGATAACCCCAGCAGGTCCCTCCCCAGGTTCAGACAGGGCCCACCCAGCAAACCACAGGGTCTGAAGAAAAGTCCACGATCTCCCGACTACAACTGCCACAGATACCACGGCCGCAGTTCAGTCCAAGTTCTGGGCAAAAATTCACAGAAACAGGATCCCCGCCGCTTGACTCCAATGGCCAGCAACACCGAACGTAACCAGGCTCCTGCTCCACTCCTGGGCTCCTGCTCCACTCCTGGGCTCCTGCTCCACTCCTACGCTCCAACAGTGACAGCCACTTCACCTTTGGACAGTAAATCGACTCCTCCAATTCTCCCTTGACTCCAAACCTGGGCCAAAATGAATCACCAGGAAAATATGTTTATTTACTTTTGAAGAGTAAACCCCAATGGCAAATATCAACTGTTCAGACACAGAGAACAAGATAAAAATGTCCTCAATATGTGGCTAAAAACACATAATCAAAACTGGAAAACCCCCAAAAATGCCCCTACCACTTTCAAACTCACTGCTTCAGCCCTGACTCACTAACAATAAAAACTCAGAAAATCAAAATTGAACTTAAATAAGACAAACAAAACAACAAAATAAAATAAATTTTAACCCTGATGCAGCAGTGCTGCAGAGCTGCTAACAGCTAACTGCAGTGGGAGGTGTCCAATTAAACAGACTTCTGGAATGAAAAAATATTCAAGGCCAAGAGGATGGTCCAGGAACCTTTTAATGGTATTTCAAAAGGGGGTCACCCTTGGGCAATCCCATAAAACATGCTTAAGGGAACCCTCATATTCCCTGCATCTAAAACACAGGGATGTCACACATTTGCTTGTGCGAGAAAGTTTAAGTGTTGTATAATTAAGCAGTAATGCATGACAGGGTGTGGTATATCATGGGATATCGCCACACCTCGGGTGCATTGCGAGGCACAAGGCTGCAGGCCAAGTGCATCGTGTACCTAATAAGTGACAATATCCCATGATATACCACACCCTGGAGTGCATTACTGCTTATATAAACTGGTTTAAATATTTTTTAAGTGAAAAAAGTAGGGAAACACATTTTAAAATGTTTTCAAAGTGTGTTGGATGCATATCTTTAAATAAAATGGTTCCTGAAGGGCTCTGGGCAGCAAGTGGCATTGTTGTATGCTGTGATAGAGGAAATGGAGCTCTTATGATTGGGTGACCCTATTTTCCCCATTGTAGTTTTTTTACATTATTCTCCACTCACACTGCACTTTATTTTAATTTTTTTGCTTCAGGAGAAAGTACTCAGAATTGGATGCTGAAGATGGCACTAGGGAGGACAGATTTTGTGCGCACCACCACGCGTGTTTAGTGGAGAAGCCATTCGGTATGGCTATTTGTTTTAAATGTGTTAAATGGTGCACTTTGTTTACTCTTACGGCTACTATTAGAACTGTTGCCAATCTCTGGGACAAGACTGGCTGTTTCTCTATGTGGTCGGCGACTGGCTTCGTTTTAGTGTGGGGGGGTGAGGGTTTACAGTTAGAGCTGCAGTTTCTGTGTGACTGAAAGGAATGTAATGCAGAGTTTGTTTTTGCACTTGGCAGTGGTGTCATTCCTGAACGTACAGTACATAAGCCACCACTCGCGCTCATCATTCCGGCCCTTGCCCTGTATAATTTTAAGTGAAGCATGCTGAGATGTTGTTTTGTTTGAGTGTCTCTGGTATGTCTTTTGTTTTTGGAGAAAAAAACTGAGTCATCCATTGCTGCATCTCACACGCTGTTGCCATAGCATGCTGCTTTTGAATGTGCAAGTGAGAGCAAGTGAGGAGCTGCTCCTACCGAGCACAACTTCAGTACAGCTGTATTTGTTGTGAGGAGGCTGGTGGCCGGAGGCTTTTTGAAGCCGTGATTATGTATCTAGATATCATCGTGGCTTCAAGACCCTCTTGACCAACCAGCTTGCTCCATTTTCATTAACCAGTTCATAATACAAGTTGTGCAAGACTTGAATTGAAGCAGCCGGTACTGATCGTGTTTAATAAACTTGTATAAATTCTTTAAATTAGTTGCCACTTAGCGTCGTCCCGCTGAAAAATTTAAAGTGTGCTGCCAGTAGTGATAAACCCCTGATGTGCTGGTGGGGTCCACAGTCTGAAAAGCATTGTACAACCCAGAGACTGGGTGGAGCTTAGGTGCGACAGCTACTACAGTATCTAGATCACCTCCTCCTCCCCTGTTCCAGGGATAAGGACCAAATTAGGCAGTGATAACATGGAATATTTGGAGAAATGTAAAGAAAAATGAGGGAGAAAGATGGATCCTTCCCCACAAGAAACAAAAGAGGGCAGCCTGTCATCCTCCAAGAGGTTGTCTACCATGATATTCTGCAATTGCAGAAAGAAGTCCAATGGTATGGGGCTGGATGCTACCTGAATGTTAGGATTGCCTGATAGGGGTTGCTGTAGGCTTCTTGTTCACAAGGCACCTAAATATAAAGCAAACTGATGATAAGCCTGAAGCCACCAAGTTAGCAGGGTTGATTTTAGGGGTGCCGGGAGTTGAGATGGTTTGATAAAGAGGAGGTTGAGAGGATGAAGCAATGACTTCTGGCATAGATCCCTCTCAATGTGTAACCAAGAGGGTATTATCCAACCCTTGTTTCACCATCTGGGACCTGCCTCCACCTGAGATGGTACCATGTGATAAAAGCACCAACAAGAACAGCGCTCAACACAACGGTGTGTAAATATCGCTGAGAGTCAAAACAGCGAGTCACACAACGCCGACCTCCACAACACATGACTTGCTCTCAGCAACTCTATGGTGCTAAAGTATACTTTACATTTAATAAGGGTGGCTGCACCTCCCACACTCCCATTGTAGGGGGCAAGAACCCAGCACTCCCCCATCTTTAATATAATCAACTCTGTTGTGGGGGAATGACAATGGGGGGAAGGGAAAACTCAGAAGGGGGGCTAAAGTCGGCACAACCACAAAAAAAAAAACTACAGCCAGTCCAGAACCTAGATTCATCAGAGACACAGGCAGTGTCTCTAACCACTACACCAGATGGCCAGCTCAGGACTGGCTCACCCAACATACCTTGGCATACTGCATAACCCCTCCTCCCTACACAGGCAATCTCACTATCCTTCTCATGGGCTATTAAGTACACATTGCCCATTTTACAATCGCCGTTTTGACGTCGCCCAAATTAACTCACTCTTATTGATTCACCCATATTATGGGTCACCCCTGAGATACTTACTTGAGTGTAGAATACAATAGCACAAAAAGAAATTAGGGAGTTGCAACCCCCCCCCACCTTTACATAATAGTTAATTTAAAATTGGACCACTGAACAGCAACTCCCTGCCAGAGAAAACTGTTAAGGGGATGTTGTAGCCATAAAAACCATGCTTTGGGGAGATGAATGCATAGCATCTGAAGGGGATACAGGATACTTGGTTGGACATTCATTTTAGTAACACTGGTACATCCCCAGAGGGTGAGGAGAAGAGACGACCAGCAGTGTAGATCCAGCTTGATGGCGTGGAGAAGGGGTGACATGTTGTTTTTCAACAGATCTGAAGAAGATCTGGAAATCTTTATACCCAAATACATTAATGCAAGAGGTTCCCAAACCAGCCCCATCTCAGATACTTCCTGCTTGCTCCAAAGATGGTTTAATGACAGAACCTTAGTCTTGTTCAAATTGAGCTTGTAATCAGAGAAGGCTGAGAATGTCTGAATCTTGGACAAAGTGGCTGAAATTGAAACTAGGAGATCCTCTACATGAAAGAGAAGGTCATTGCATAGGCTGAAGGTTTATAACCTGCCCTCCCACCATTATTCCCCTGTACTGAGCAGATACTATGGAAACTATGTATAAGAGGCTCAATATACAACATAAAATGGAAGGGGGATAGAGGACACCCCTGCCTTGTCCCTCACTGTAAATGAATGGGGTCAGAGAGGACCCCATTACACCAGATGTGCACAGTAGGGACGTGGTACAATATTTGAATCCAGCTAAGAAATTCCCTTGGAAACTCACATTTGTTAAGAGTAGCAAACAAATTGGGCTCAAGACCTGATCAAATAATTTTTCCACATCCAGGGAGACAAGGGCCACAGAAATCCTACCCTCCTTGGACATGGAAATTAGGTGGTGCAATTTTCAGAGGTGATCAATGGACAACCGGCCTGTCATAAACCCAACCTGCTCTCAAATCAAGTCAATCAAACTGTCCCAAACTTGGAGGAGCCTGATGGCTGACACTTCGGTGAGACACTTAACTCTTAAGATCAGAATTAATCAGTGAAACAGGATGGTAACTACCTGGTAGGGTGTTACCCTTGTCAGGTTTAAACAGTAAGGTGATCCATTCTTCTACTAAAGAAGACAGGGAGAGGCCAGGGGAATGGATGTAATTAAACATTTTAGTCAGAAAATGGGCCAGTTCACCAACAAAAGCCTTATAAAAATAATTCAAAAAGCCCTCTGGCCCTGGGGTTTTATCATGGGGGAGTTGTTGTATGGCTTGTACCAGTTCAGGTACAGAAACAGGACATGAAAGCAACTCCTGCTGTTGAGAGGTCAGAGCTATTTGATCAAGATATGCTGTAATTGTCTCTGGCATGGAAGGGTTGCCCAGGCCAGTCGAGTACAAAGATTCATAAAAGTCCCTGAAGAGTGCTGCAATATCCTGAGAGATAGTGACAGGGTTCGATCAGGCCCATGCCCGAATAACTTGGATAGTTTTAGAAGCCTCCAAATGATGGAGATGGAGTGCCAAAAGCTTCCTGGTGCATTTCCCAGATTCCAGGTAGTGGGTCCTCATGAAAACAAGAGCCATTCAGCCTGTTCAGCAAGAAGACCCACGTAATGGGCCCTTAACAAATTTAACCTAAGCCAATCTTCCTCCTTGGAACCTGAAGGAAGCCAGGCCTCAATGGCCTCAATCTCTTGCAAAAGACTGCCTAGTTTTGAGATGAGGGACTTACTGCAGTTGGTGGCTAGGTGGATACACGCTCCCTGATTACACATTTCTCTGTCTCCAACAGGACATCAAGGGCAATCACCGATCCCTCATTATTTTCAGAAAAAGTCCAAACATAATCTTTGAGTCAAGCACAATATTCAGGGTTTTGGGTAGGTTGAGGTTAAACTGTCAAACCATGTCCCCCACCCCCCCAGACTGCAAGCCACATATACACAAAGGCAAGGTCTGAGATCACTAACTGTTGTAGATCTATGGATATCATGCATGATACACTGTCTCGACTGATCAAGTAATAATCGAATTCTGGAGTAAGAATTATGTGGGAGAGAATGAAAAGTATGTTGTCTGTCCGAGGGGTGGAGGAGGCACCAGTGATAAACCAATCCCAGCTCATCTTTAAATTGATGAAGCCCACACTGTCTAAGAAAGGCCCCGCCTGGCAGTGCCTGATCTATCCAGCTCCATTTGGAGAGGAAAGTTCCAATCCCCTCCCATGAGAATAGGAATTTGAGTAGAGGGGGTCAAGAAGGGTGTAAGGGCTGAAAAGAATCTGGAGGAATCTACACTAGGTACATAAATGAGCCTCAACAACACCTCATGCGAACCCAGCAGCCCGTGTAAAAAAAGGTAGCAGGTCTTCGGGTCCCAAATTTCCTTCTGCACTGAAAAAGTGACACTATGGGCTATAAGTATCACAACCCACCTCACTTACTACTACAACCTGCACCAAAATCTTGTCCCACCCAGTCCCTCCTGCAATAATGTAGAGCCTCCTGCTTTAAATGTCTCTTGCAAAAAAGTGAGCCCTGTGTGCAATTGCTTTAAATGACAGAGACTCATAAGCCATTTGTACGGTTCCTGTACACCCTTAACGTTACAAGTTATTAACTAAACTGGGCTGCCCATCCAGAATCACCAATAAAACCCCAATTTAAGAAGCCTTCCCTCATAATACAATATAAAAAAGTGCACTCTGAGACCCTCCCCCAAAAGGTAATCCACTCAACAATGAATATAGTTTCAACAGACATAATGCAAACAACACCTGCAAAATACCCTCTAGAATATCCCAGTACCAAGGACCGAACACCAAACATTTTAAGGCCTGTAAACCTACCAACCAGGTTCCCCTGACCTCCCACCCTGCCTACCACCCCCATTACCCCTATGCCAAAAACACCCAAAAACAGCACCCAAGTGTTAGGACTCACCAAAGTTAGAGCTCTCAAATAGGGCAGTATGCCACGATGACTCCAACCATGAACAAAGTGAGCCCCTAAGAGAACAGGGAATTAGAAAAACATACCTGAGAAAAGGCAAGTAGCAAAATTAAACAGCCACATAGGGGGCTCTCCCAAGCTAAGGAGAACTGCACAAGCTTACAAAAAGGAGGGTAACAGACCGCCCATACCCCCCCAAAAGAAATTACGAACCTGAAAAACTAGTACAGTCATAGGGCGTCTCCGCACCACAGCCCAACCCCAGAACACTGAAAAAGAAAGAGCATGGTATGTTAAGGGGTCCAATATTAGGACCAATAAAATAAACAAAAGTGCTGCTGAGAGGGTGTAGGGCCTGCACGTTACCACATAATGCTCAGTAAGAAACAGTAACCCAAACAGCCCAATCCGAGAACCCCACCAGATGTGTGTACATTAAAAAAAAGGGGGGCCCTCTTCTGACTAGTCACACTCCTAGAAGCTGTAAAAGTTAGGAACCATCAAGTTCATCATTCCTGCAAAAGAGATCTGGGTACGTAACAAGGTACAGTCAATAGCCATACAAATAAAACAATGATATGCAGTAAGTCCATTTATAACATGGGTTCCTAAAATATTGCCTTCTGATTGGTCCACACAGGTCACCTGACCGTGGATTAATGTCTGATATACCCACAGTTGCATGGTCACATAATTTTATATCACTGTTTTTTCAGGTAAAACTCAAAGAAAACATTGCCCACGTTATAAGAGGATTAACGCACTGCAGGGTATGGGTTTACTGAGCATTAATCCACGCCTGGGTGGCCGAAATCACTCGGCTTCACCTCATGATTCCAGCCCCCCAAGGCATGGATTAATGCTCAGTAAACCCCATACCCTGTTATGGGTTAATCCCTCGTTCTAACTGAGGATGTTGAACAAAGGCAATCAGCAGCCAAGATGAGAACGGGCTTCCATGACGTTAGACCCTGGAGAATAAATTCAGGAATAGTTTTGGCAGACCAGATCAGGCTTGCTCCACAAACTCATATGTAGTAGGAAAATCATTCTTCCAGACTTGAAGCCTTGTGGGGTAAAACATCTGAAATTTCACATGGACTGCCACTAGTTTAGAGATCTGAGTATGATACACTGCTCTACAGGCTCAAACTACTGTGACATGGTCTTGAAAGATACAGAGCTGTTTCCCTTTGAGGACACCTCTTGCAGGGAGCAGACTTTAGCTAAAATGTGCTGCTTGTCCAAGAAATTGAGCAACTTCACAATAATGTGACACAATGGATTCTTTTCTGGAGGCAAGGGGTGCAATGCTGTGTGAGCCCGTTTCACCACATACACAGGTCCATTTGGAGATGGTCCCACCACTTTTTTCAAATAGTTTTTGAACAAAAGTCACACAGTTTGCTCCCTCAGCATGCTCTGGCAGACCTGTGATTATTACCTTATTTTGCCAGCTGTGCCCTTCAAGATCCTCTATTTGTTTCTCAAACTTCAAAACCTTATGCCTCAGGGACACAAGCTCCAGGTCTATGCATTGATAATGATCCCCTAAGGAGCTCACCAAAGCTTCCACATCTTCTATCCTCCTTGAGAGCTCCTTGGTTGAAATCTGGATGGCTTTAACATTGAAGGATAAGGAAATTATGGTGTTCCGCAAGGGGAACAAGTTACTGAAGAAAATGGGACACAGTCAGAACCTCCAAGGAGAAGAGGAGCTGACATCGCTGGCAGCATCTGCTTTGGACCAATTAGGCTCTTGGTCCTTCTCTGGGGTTTGTGGCGAGGTGTGATGCACCAGAGCTGGCTCCACTGGAAAATCCATTGAGCAGGCAAGTCATTGTTTCAAGCTGTACTTAAAATGGAGACAAGCGGGGAAAAAGAATTATCAGTATACGTAGCTGCACACCCAGTAAAAAAGAAGAAAATGCAGAGTCAAAGGAATGGAGTCAGAAGGAAAGTTTCCAACTTACAGCATGAGCATCACATGACTCAAGGGCATGTGGGTTGACCAATAAGGCCAAGATTCTGAGTATGGACACCATTGGCAGACTTGTGCTGCAGTATGACTGTGCCATGGCAAAAGTCCCACAGCTGTATGCAAAAGATGGAGCGTACCTATCAGATTCAGGGAATGATACATTTTTAGCAGATTTACTGTGTGGGTTGGACGAAAGTATGGTGTGATGTGATTGGTGGGATATGAGAGTCCTAGTCAGCTGGGATGAACTGCAACAGGATATTCATATTGTGACAGCATGTTAGACACACAGTATTGTACAGGAGGGGCTTACAGGATTGCCACACCTTGTCAGGCATGCCCTGAAGCTGGGGTGAGGTGAGACATTGGTGGCTGGTAAGGGGTGCCAGCCACAGATGAAAATAACTCTGTGAATTAGGTCACCAGTCACCGGCATTCTCAGATGGTGGAGGGCACTTTCAAGACTGGCACTTTAAGAGCCATTCCTTATGCCTCAGTGGCCAAAGGGCCTTTGCGAGTTTGTAATAATTATATCAGCACCTCTGGAGGGAATAGAGGGCCAATAAATACTCAGGAAACTAGATTTGGTAAATTCATTAGCTGCAACTACCATGCTATGCACATCACACCATATGGTTTAATATACATAAATATACACAGAGGGTTGCCAGCCACAAGTGAAAGATAAGTCCCTGACTTAGGTGACAAGTTGCTGGCATTCGCAGCCAGGAGAGCGCACTCTCAAGACTGTCCCTTTAAGAGCCATCCCTCATTCTTCAGTGGCTATAGGGCCTTGCAAGGTTATAATCATTATATCAGCTCCTCTAAAGAGGAAGGAGGGCCTAAAAATGCTGAGTAAACTTGATTTGGTAAATTCATTAGCTGCAAGTACCATGCTGCACACATCACGCCACACAGTTTCATATATTTATATATACACATATACAGATATATTCAACATAAATAATCTGTTCAGAATTCTAATTCCAATTGGCTGTTAATAAATACATGGCTGTGGCCATTTTTCCAAACACATTGTCTGTCTCATTTGTCCAGGTGAAGGAAGGGGTGGGTTGACCCAAAACACAATGGTAGAGCCTGCATTGAATAGCTGCAGAATGAAAAGGGACTTGGCAAGGTTGGAGGAATGGTCAAATATGTGGCAGCTCAGATTCAATGCAAAGAAGTGCAAGGTAATGCATCTGGGAAACAAAAACCCAGGGGAAGAGTACACAATGGGGGGTGAGTTAATAACAACAACAAAAATTGAAAGAGACCTAGGGGTAATTATAGCAGATGACCTAAAGGTGGGCAAGCAATGTGAGAAGGCAGTAAGGAGGGCTGGGGGGATACTGGTTCGCACATGGAGAGGCATCAACAATAGAAAACAGGAAGTTGTCATCTCTCTCTACAGACAGTTAGTGAGACCCCATCTGGAGTACTGCGTGCAATTCTGGAGACCCCATCTCCGCAAAGACATAGACAGAGTGGAGACTGTTCAGAGGAGGGCAAATAAAATGGTACAAGGTCTGCACCAAAAGACATACGAGGAGAGACTAAAGCAGCTTAATATGTATACCCTTGAGGAAAGGAGGGAGAGGGGGGACATGATAGAAACTTTCAAGTATCTCAAGGGAATTAACAAGGTAGAAGAGGGTAGTATCTTTCAGAAGAAGAGATATGCAAGAATAAGGAGGCACAATTTGAAAATAGAGGGGGGAATGGCTCAGAGGTAATGTTAGAAAGTATTTTTTCACAGAGAGAGTTTTGGATGCTTGGAACAGCCTTTATGAGGAGGTTGTGGAGTCAGGAACAGTGGGAGAATTCAAGAATGCATGGGACAGGCATAAGGCAATTCTAGTGGGGGGCAGGAGGAAGTAAGCTGTTGATTAACTAGAATCTGCAGCTTATCCATCAGGTAGGGAAATGGGCAGACTGAGTGGGCCAAGCGGTCCTTATCTGCTGTCAAATTCTATGTTTCTATGTTTCTATGCAGGTGAGGTGTGTCTGCGGGCACACCCCCAGATGACACCTGGATGGACAGGTGGTAGTTTCCACCCATAGGGACAAGCAGTATGATAGAGTTCCCAGGGGTGGAAGCTATTACCTGCTGGAAGGAGAGGCTTAGAAACATAGAACATAGAACATAGATAATAATGGTAGAAAAAGTCCAGAGGTCCATCCTGTCTGCTTAAGTTCCCAATAATCCCAAGACCCTACTGTTTCTCCAATCAATCAATCAATCAAGTCTTTATTTAACTAGGCGTTCATCGTTGAGCAGAAGCTCATTTGCAAGATGGACCTGGGTGGAGCATGAACAATTGTATATACAGGTCAACACAGGTATTTACAAGGCAATACAGATAATACTCTTTACAGGGAGGAAGAAAAAGAAGTTCATATGTACATAGAATTATACAGATATTGTACAGATTACACGGTATTTACATACATAGAAGTGTCTATAGAAAGATAAAGCAGTTTATCTAAGGTTGCAGGAGGACATAACGGAAGAAAAAAATTAAAATAAAAATATACACCAGGTAGAGGTGAAGGTAGGGGGAAGAGAGGGAGGGAAGTAGGGGGAGAAAGGCTAGGAGGGCAAGGTGCACAGAAAGGAGTTGGTAAAGCTGGATGTAGAGAAGGTGGATGGCGAAAAGGAGTATGTGTGAGCCCTGGGATTGAATACTATAAAGTACGGGGCATGGTAAGATGTCACAACCCAGGGTAGTGAGCTCCTATCCGAGGTTGGGAAAGGAAGAATAAGGGGATGGATGGGTCTAGTGTTGATAAGACAGGGGGGATAAGAGAGAGAACAATTAGGCTGGTGAGGAGCAAGCTGGGGGGGGTCAGTACTTAAAATTGGGTCTAGGCGTGGCTATATACCAGTGCAGACACCGGTACTGGGTCTGAGTGGGTGAAGCAGTTACATACTTCTCTGATTGTATGGAAATAAAGCATCTTGAAAGCGTTTATACCGATTAGAGTGCTTAATTTGAGGGTTTTTTGTAGATCGTTCCATAAGGTAGGTAGCATGAAGCTTATGGCTGCCCTGCCGAAACGGGATTTTGCTTTGGGTACTTTAAGTGTAATAGCTGAGTAACTTCTTGACGCGTATTTCCCAATTATACTCAGGGGAAGACAGCAGGAGATATAGTAAGGCAGCTTATTAGAGATGGCTCTATAGGTCCGGAGAGCGATGCTTCTGTGGCGCCTGAACTTTAGTGATGTCCATCCCACTGCCGATATAGGGTGCAGTGATGTGTGTCAAGGGGAGTCCTGTTATAAACCTCAGTGCTCGATGGTAGAGTGTGTCCAGTTTAGCCATGTAAGAGTTGGGGCATTGGCTGTAGAGGAAGTCAGCATAATCAACCAATGATAGGAAAATGGATTGGACCAGTTGTTTCTTGGCATCTCTGGTGAGAAATTGGCTGATTCTAAAAAACAGTCCAAGCCTTTGCCGAAGTCGTTTTAGCAAGTCCTTGATATGTTCAATGAAGGAGAGTCTTTGGTCTATCCAAACTCCCAGATACTTGAATTTTGTAACAAATTCTAGTTTTTCACCTAGAACTGTGGTAATTTGGGGAACTGTCCCACTGGACACAGGGTTAGCTGTACGGATAAAAGGAGAGAGGACCATCGCTTTAGTTTTTTTGGCATTAAGGAGTAGCTTTTTTTGGAGGAGTTGGCTTTGCAAAAGGTTGAATTCTGACTGTAGGTCATTGCAGGCGGCTTCAGGTGTTGGGCGACTCACGTAGAGAACTGTATCATCTGCAAATAGATGGATGTTGGCTTCTTTTATACAGTAGTTGATGTTATTAATGTAGATTGCAAAAAGTAAGGTCCCTAATATAGAACCTTGAGGTACCCCTCTTTGCAGAGTTTTTAAGGGGAACAGGCCTCCTTCGGCTTTAACTTGTTGAAGGCGCCCTGTAAGATAGTCAGTGAACCAACGCAGAGAGGAGGGGTCCACACCTATGGTTTGAAGGGCGGAGAGGAGCAGACTATGGTCGACGGTGTCGAAAGCCTTGCTTTGATCAAGGAAAACAGCACAAATAAAATTTTTGCTCTCAAGATTACGCTGCCAGTCGTTAGTAACTTTGGCGAGGGCTGAGATAGTGCTATGTTTAGCTCTGAATCCGGACTGCATAGGATTTAGCAGTTTCCTAGACTCAAGGTGAGTCCTCAGCTGTGCATTTACAATTTTCTCTAGGAGCTTGGACAGGACCGGAAGGAGGGAAATTGGCCTGTAGTTATTGAGATCGCCACGGTCACCTGATTTGAACAGTGGTATGACATGTGCTGTCTTCCATATAGGTGGTAAGGTGCCCTGTGACAGGGATAAGTTAAAAGGTGGGTGATGGGTATTGCCTAGTACGTGGTAGGCAATTTTAGGAAGTAAGGTCAAGGGAGTCGGCCCCAGCACTTTTCTAGTATCCAACTGAGCAAGAGGTGCTCTACCTCTTTCAGTGTGGCAGGTTGAAGTGAGAAAGGGCGAAGCTATCGAGTTTCAGACAGTTGGCTGGCAGTCTGGGAGTGAAGTATGTTTGCAGGGAGTTATCAAATGCCATGCCTGCAGTAGCAAAGTGGTTATTGAATGCTGCCATATATCCATCTTTTCGGTTATAGTCAAGTTGCCAGAGGTAATCTGGTCGGGAGTGAATTTCCTGGGAGTGGCCTAGCAGATCACTGATTGTGTTCCAGAGCTTGATTGGGCTTTTGTGGCAGAGTCGAGTTCAGATTTGAAGAAGGTGGCCTTCGATTCTCTGATTGTTTTGGTACATAAATTCCGTAGTCTCCTGAACTGGTTCCAATCCTCTGCAGTGTTCAGTCTGCCGCTTTTTCCAGAGCTTATCTCTTTCTAGAATCAAGGACTTGATCATGCGGGTGAACCATTTACAGGTTTTGGTCCTAGTTCAAACTTTAATAAGGGAGCATACTTATTAAGGGCCTTTGATAGAATGGTTGTGGAAGATATTGTAAGCTGACGTAATCGTTTTGGCCAGATAGAAATCTTGCCACCAGGGAGTAATTTTAAGCTCGTTTAGTAGGCATGTTCATTGAAGTTGTGCCTGGATCTCTTCATAGAGAACTTGCTGATGGGTGCTGGGTTGTTGGTGGATCTTACCCGCAATAAACAATGGTCGCTGGCATCTGAGAAGAAGACATCAGCGTGGGAGAAGAGATGAGGATACTCCAGGATACTAACTTTCTTGAGGGAGAGCTGAGTATGGAGTACGGGTGGCATCTTGTTGGAGGATGCCACTGATTGAATACTTGATGGGAAGTCAGTGCTTGTTTGCTGCAGAGATCAAAGGAGGGCTGCAGTTACTTTTAATTTCTTTAATTTCACTGGCACCAGGAGTCAGGACATTGCACAACATCAGCAGGACCAATCAGAGGAGAGGATGAAAGGCTGCCAAGTTTAACAATAGAAGAGTGGTCCTTAAAAAGCTGAGAGAATGGAACAGGGGCCAGATGCCACTGAGGGAGAGCTGAATACAGAATACCGGTGGTGTTATTTCATCAGAGGACACCACTGACTGAATACTTGGTGGTCCGTCAGTGCTTGTTTGCTGCAGAAATCATAGGAGGGCTGCAGTTACTTTTACTTTCCTTTATTCTACTGGGACCAGGAGTCGGGATGCTGCTGAACAGCAGCGGGGCCAATTAGAGAAAAGGATAAAAGGGTACCAACTTTAACAATGGAAGAGTGGCCCCTAAAAAGCTGAGAGAAGGGAGGAGGAGACAGATGCTACTGAGGGAAAGCTGAGTACAGAGAAATGGTTCTATCTGGCCCTCACTTTCACCCCTCACCCACCAAATAAGTGAAATAGGAGCTGAGTAAGTGGAAGGAAATAGCTAGGAGTAACAGCAGAAGTACAGAGAACCAAGATGGTAACACAGGCAACGATTGAGGGGCAGAGATCAACCAGTCTTTTGTGATTTTGCTACTTTGTTTTTGCTGTTGCCCTGTGCTGTCTCTTTTATAATTCCCTGTCCTAGGGCCCCCATTACACTGTCCATCAGACCACATTAGTGTTGGTAATAGTATGGATCACTTCAGATTATTTGTCTCTGTTTTGGCCACGAAAATCATTTCTGCAGATGTGCAGTACTGTGTAAAATGTAGAATGCCACCCATGCAATTATTGTGGAAAGTACATTCCAATGGCAAAAAGTTAATTCTGTTGAATTCTGGCTGCTTGGGTTCTGCGAAACAGTATTCCACAGATTGTCATTTTTCCATGGATGATCGTTCTGTAACCATTCGATGGAATTTTCATCAGCTCAAGTGTCAATAATTTAAATAAAAATTAACCTACTGATTTCCTAATAGACATGACACATGTGCCTTGGTATCCTTAACGGTGCTCTGAGAACCAGAAGTTTCATATGAAACATTCAGGATTTGTCCATTAAGTTCCATGGAATACTGTTCTGCTGCTCATCACCACAGAATAGTATTCCACCACACATTTTTGATGACGCTTTCAGTATTAGGACACAGTCAGGAATGTAAAACTATAAACAATAAAGAAAAAAGAACATTAGAAAGGAAATGACACTGAGAGAAACTGCAGAGGAATTTTCATATAAACTTATCAAAAGGTGTAATAATACAATTGGTCTGAATGCTAAATAATTACAGAATAACTGATGAACATATACTAACAGAGGTGTTTAATGACTATTTTGCAATTAATAAAATTGTAAAAGTGTTATTAATAATTCAAGAACAGCTGGGAATGTACCAATGGACTGAAGGCATAACAATATTGCACAAAGACTATAGGCAAATGGTGTTTCTGAGCTGTCTCTTGGCTAATCAAGATTGTTCTCTCAAAACAGCTTTGCGTTCAAGAACTGCAAACCACAGCTGAACAGTTCTGGAATGCAAAAGTGTCTCAAGATGACACTTGATTAGCCAAGGGACATCTCAGGGACACAATTTAAATATTTTTAAGTGGTTCTTTAAAAAAAGATGCATCTGAATTGCATTCTGTTTGAATTACTTACTGAACTGGACTGTTTACAGTGTAAAAAGTGGAGTGGCTTTTCTTTTTCTGGCCACGTGGGTGGAACCTGCAGCCGTTTTGCATTCACTCAGAAAATGAGTGACAGTGGCATGCTTCCATTTTGGAGATTCAGATTGATCCTTCCAAAACCCCAAAACAAGAAGCCGTCAACCACGACCATTTGCAATTCAGGCATGGTGGCACTATTGTTTGTAGCGTCCAGCATTTCGTATTCTAAACAGAACTGGTGCATGCGCGGCATCACGCGCATGCAGCTCATCAGCATCGCCATCTTGGGAATGGCATTTTACCATTCAACAGAACTATGCATGCATGAGTGCTGCACATTCATAGTTGTATCTGTGCCACCATCTTGTAATAACATTTAGCAGTGCTTGTTGCCCAGCACTCTACAAGCTTGCTGCAGGTGTATCAGCTCTGGCTAGAGCAGGTTTCATTATGATACAGTAGTCTCTGTGTTATTAAGTTGTCTTTCTTGACTATACAGCAATGTTCACTGGATTACCATTTCTAAAATTCCTTGCTTCTGTTTTCCACAAAATTTGTTGCTATTGGCTGACACTGCCGTCAGACTATCCTAAACTAGATTTTCATTGGTTGACATTGCTGCCAATCTCTGCCTTTCTCAATAGTGTCATAAGTGAGGAAAATGGATAAGATAATGCTGACTAATACCAAACTAATGCCATAACCATAACATAAGGAAAAGTGATTGATAAACACATACATTTTAAAGCATTTCTTTCTAAAATGCTAGATATAGCTACAAAAATTGATACATTGATGTACCACTACACAAGTAGTGACTTTGTAAGAATGACTGCTTTTGTCAACAGCTGTTAAAGGATGTAAACCAAATCTGGTCAGAGCCACAATGGCTGTTCATGCATTAATGTGAGAAGATGTTTATTTATTTATGTATGTAGGCATGTATGTACATATGTATGTATGTATGTACATACGTACTGCAAAGGTTTTACCAGGAAAGACATACTAAGCTGGTAACAGCTCTTTTTTCAGATGCATCCTGGTGGAAGGGGAAACAGGAAAAGATAACAGATACAAAACTACAGAATATAAAATAATAGAAATAGAATAAGTATAACAAAAATCATCAGGACAATTGTGCCTGAAAGTAAATTGACAGCAATAAGTTTCCAGGCAATAAGTTGTGGAATTGAACAAAGACAATTAAATAGTTATCAACTTAATGAAAGAAAAACTAGGGAAATGACCGATACTGGGGAAGAGATACATAATTAATGTGTGACTTAGTTGTAGTTGCATTATTGTGATGTAAAAGTCACTCATGTACAGCACACTACTAGAAAAAAACAAAACCATAAACACAAGATAATGCAGTGAACAGTGTTTGTGGTTCTGGACATACAAGCACCCTTGAAAATACACTAAACAAACAAACAAACACACACACACACAAACACACACACACACACACACACACACACACACACAAACACACACACTCGTAGCTATTGCAAAAGGTGTGACCAGCAGGATAGGGCAGCTGTGTTGCAATATTTCATTTTCAGTGGGGTCCTGCTTTTACACATGTTTAAAGTGTATTTAGTAGAGTTAGCACAGCTAAAATGTAAAATGTCATTTTTACTGAGGTCCAGCTGTTACATATTTTTACACTGTAGTTACCCAGGACAGATCAGCTAACCTGCACTATCTCATTTTCAGGGATGTCATGATTGTACATATTGTTACACTGTATTTTGCCAATAGTGACCAGCTGAGATGCAGTATCTTGTTTTCAGAGGGATCCAGTGAATGCAGGTAGTTATTTTACACAATTTATCATTTCAGTAGAAGATGGAGATTTATGATGTCAATGTGAGAATATGGAGCTGGTAGGGTGTTGACATTATAGAGAGCATCTTAATGTTGTTTACAATTTATTTGCCCAGGACAGCTCAAATGAGTTGCAACATCTCATTTGCAGTGTAATCCTGCAGTGTAAAGTACAATAGCACCTGATACAGAACTTTGCAGCACAGTCAGCAAGAGTGTTGGTTTAGCACTGACACATTAACCACAAGTCTAGTACAATCATAATGCAGAAATTAATTAATTATTACCAAAGTCAAACTTCTGTTTATGATTTTGGCTACATTAACATAGCAGTTTAGTAAGCTGTTTGGTCAGTTGGCTATTTATAAAAAGAAAAGTTGACAGTTGGAGTAGGCTTTGCAAAGTATTAAGGCTTTTATTTGTCTCAAGGAGCTAAAACTAAAACCTTTAACCTGCTGCACTGCAAAACATATGTATGCTTGAAGGATACCACATTTAGTGGGTCTATGTAGAATGTTAAAACCTGAACAATCAATAAAATCTTTATGTTAAAAAACAAACAAAACAAAACTGAAACCTTTATCTGATGGCCCAGCACATTCCTCATCCACAGTGAAACTTGAAGCTGTACTAACCCTTGCTGTGCAAACTTATATAACAGTCCAGAATTCTTATATCTCTAATTCTGTCCTTGGCAGTAGCCTAAAGGGTTAAACTTTCTTTTCCTAATGAAGAAAATAGTGTGGTGGGGGAAGTGCATTGTACTGAATGGACAGGACAGTGGTGAGATGTTATTCAACTCCAACCTGTGGAAGTTGACAGGCTGTGTTGCGGTAGGAAGCATTCTACCCATTCCAGAGCACCCTTTTCCTACTGACGTAATCACAATACATTGGCATAGCTCCGCTCTGCAACAGTAAGAATGAAAAACAAACTCTAACCAGAGCCAATATGACTGCAAAATGATATTATTGATGGTGGTAAAAAATATTTAAGAAAGAAGGTATTATAACAAACACATACTATATGCATTTTTTGAGCAGCACAATCATTTGGACATTAATCAAAAGTTTACATCCATGAGACTCTAGCTCCTCCATCCAGAATATATCCCCTCTTCACAAACTAGTGGTATTATAAAGGGATGAGATTTTCGCCATATGATTGATTTGCACATTCCAACCTCCTTTTTCCTTTTTTATATATGTACAGGAGGGAGGTTAATCCCCCCCCAGTGCAACAATCCAGATTGGCTCAGGACCTGAGGCTGGAAGCATGGTAGGAGAATCATGGGGCCTGCTTCTGCTTCCAGAATTCCATTTTCTGTCCCCATCCCTGCACTGGGGCATGCAAGCTGGACGGACTTACATGGAGGGGTGTGCACGCCCACAGAATCCCACGTTTTCCTCCTTTCCCTGCCATCCTCTGACCTACATTACTACCACACCTCCACCTGGTGGCAGTCATTCAGCAGGAAAGGCAGTCCTCCCTCCCTGGGAAAGGAAACCAGTCCAGTGACCTCAATCCCCCCAGTTATCTCCCAGCAACCCAGGCTCATTCCTGAACCAGGGTTGCTGGTGTAACAAGAAATATGGCATCTAGTGCCTCAGACCTGTACACCACTGGGTCAGCTACTAATATTATTTATTTGCTGAACTGTAACTTAATTATATCAACAGTTATGAGCACATAAGCAATTACAATGGACTAGATAGTTTGGGTGGTGAATATCATTAATCATGTTTTAATTTTTCTTTTTATGTGTTCTCTTTCTGTTCCCTACCACTTCAGTTTGTGAGGTTGTGTGTTAATTTGAGCTGTATTATTCATAATTTGAATTGGGAGATCATGAAGTTCAGAGGGGGACTGTTATGCTCATATATTTTAGAAAAAAACAACTTCTCACTTGATAGAATTATCATCTTGGAATTTAAGCAACCCCAGTTACACTATGTACTTTATATCTGTACTGGTATTAACCACTAAATGAGATATTTACAAAAGTAGCACAACAAAACAACTATATCACACATTTACATTCTGTGCCATGAATGTACACTTGCCCCATGACAAAATGTTCCATAATTCTTAAAAAATATTTCTAAATCCATTTCAGTGAACTTCACTAAGGGCAATGATCAGACTGACTACTGCAAAGACAGGTATGCCATTTGCATCTATCATCTGAGAGACTGGTTATTTCTTCTGCTGTTTCATTTTGCTGGACTGTGAGACTGAGACCTAAAGAAGCATGCTGCTGCCTGTTGGGGGATTCGAATTGTGTGCCTGATATCTGTTAAAACTGTGAGCACTTTGTATAACCTCATTTCTTCTGTGCCTTTGCTCCCCTTTGATCCTGCATTCCTGTGCTCTAGTGAGAGGGGCCAGGTGTAACAGAGCACGCTTCATCAAGGAGGAGGGGCAGTACAATATAAAAGAACTGTGCTGCCTAAACCCAGAGCAGGTATGTCATTTGCATCTATCATCTGAGAGACTGGTTATTTCTTCTGCTGTTTCATTTTGCTGGACTGTGAGACTGAGACCTAAAGGAGCGTGCTGCTGCCTGTTGGGGGATTCGAATTGTGTGCCTGATATCTGTTAAAACTGTGAGCACTTTGTATAACCTCATTTCTTCTGTGCTCTTGCCCCTTGATCCTGCATTCCTGTGCTCTAGCGAGAGGGGCCAGGTGTAACAGAGCACACTTCATCAAGGAGGAGGGGCAGTACAATATAAAAGAACTGTGCTGCCTAAACCCAGAACAGGTATGCCATTTGCATCTATCATCTGAGAGACTGGTTATTTCTTCTGCTGTTTCATTTTGCTGGACTGTGAGACTGAGACCTAAAGGAGCATGCTGCTGCCTGTTGGAGGATTCAAATTGTGTGCCTGATATCTGTTAAAACTGTGAGCACTTTGTATAACCTCATTTCTTCTGTGCCTTTGCTCCCCTTTGATCCTGCATTCCTGTGCTCTAGTGAGAGGGGCCAGGTGTAACAGAGCACACTTCATCAAGGAGGAGGGGTAGTACAATATAAAAGAACCACGCTGCCTGCAGCGCGAGCGCCACTCGGTATTAGAAATTTTATTAGTAACAATAGGAGCAAATTTGAGTAGTATTTCTGCTGAGATTTACTTAGAAACTTAGGGTTAATCTAACTGGAAGTTGAATATTTTTATGTGAGTCTGGGTAGGTTATTTGCTTCATTTAATGTTAATTTTATACTGAGTTTTATTATTTGTTTTATTTTTTATTCTTTTTAAATTATTTATAGGAGCATTTCACGTTTGAGGAGAAGTTTTAACCAGCTGAGACTTTGGAGATTTGGAGTTTTGATATTGGACTACATTATTTCTTAAGTTGGATGTTCTTGAACTGCAGATAAACTTGAGTCATTGCATAATATTGTGAATTACAGGTGTTAAAGTCTGTGTATTTGGAAAAGAAAAAGGGAAGGGAAAGGGAAAAAAATTGTTTAACAATTATGGTACATACCAGGAAACAAGTTTAAAAAAGGGGGGGGGAGAATTTAAAGGTTATGGATCAAAATGAAAGTGGTAACTTGGATTTGAGCTCACAAAAGGGTAATTTAGAAACAGAGCTCAATCAAGACAGTTTCAGGACTGATTTATTGCACATGTCATCCAATTTGCAATCAACACTGGTTATAATATGTTCAAATTCTGAGTATTCTGAGAAAAGAAATAAAAAGAGCATAAGTAAATACAAAGGTGCAAAGAAAAAGACTTTTAAATGTAAAAAAAATTTTAAGGGAAATGAAAGTGATAATAAAAATGATGAAATGACAACATTTTGCTTAAACAGTATTCCCTCTAAAATAAAAGGGAGAGGTAGGCCCCTAAAACAATCTAATATAAAAGATCATTATAACCCTTTAACTACAGTTAAATCATGTAGCCCAGGCAATATACATAAATAATTGCTACATCTGGGAAAAGCTAGTTTAAATGATGACCGAAATGAGCTCAGTGAATTGCAAGTTTTGGAATCTATAGGGGCTAGGAATGATATACATAAGTCTACAGAAGATTTAATTCAGGAGTGTATATTAATTTGGATGCCTCAAAGCATAAATGAGTTTTCTGCACAGACTACCAATTATCTGAGGAAACCTTGGATTTTTCACCAGAATACTTTAAGGAATCCAACCCAGAACCATGTTCTTATTGGCAAAATGATTTAAAAATATAGCTGGGGAATTACAGGAGACCATAAACTGATTAAAACAGATTACTGGTCTGAATTCGTATAAACAACCTGATAATGGCAGATCAGTGCATTTTCTGCTGCTATGAGTAAGAATACTGTACAGCTGTGTCCAATACACATACTGCACATCTGATGATTCTGGATCATCTAGTTGACCTGAAACATGAAATAGATCTTTGAAAGAGAATATAGCAATAAATGGTTCTAGATTAGATGACATTTTATTCAGACTTGATAAACTACCTCATTTTGAGAGTATACACCTTATCCATTATTGAACCAGATTGTTCTCAACATTTGGTTTCCCAGATTTTTTTTAAAGACTGCTATGCCTTCCATACTTCATGAATCTTTAAATCCACCACCAATAATTAAAATGCTTCAAGTAGTAAGAATCTTAGTAAAGCAAAAGTAAAAAAGAAACCAAACAAGAGTAGGGGTAAAGCTAAGAGTTTGAGTAAGGGAAAGATAAGTAGTTATCAAGAGGGACATAATACATCAGGAACATTAGATAGGTATAATATAAGCACGGTAGAGTTGGTTATTAATACAGTAGGAGTACCTGCAAAAGAAAAGGGGAATCTTGGAGAGGGATATGTCTTGGATAAATCTATTTATATTAAAAAAAATAAAATCAGGTGTAGACAAAGATTCTGTTTTAAAAAATAATCTTGACTTGATGTCAGGGGTGACTGACATAAATATGGAAGGGTCAACCATTGATGAAGGGGGGAAGTCAGGAGGGAAGTTAGCTCAGGATAAACACAATTGTATACAAAAATTAAAGACAGATGTAAAAAAAAGATTCTGTTCCTAAAAATGGTTATGATTTGGTGTCTAGGGAGAATAGTGTTTTAGATCCAGTCTGTAAAGAGCTGCATGGTCAAGACACAAGTAGAATATTGAAACAGGATTTGGAGCTAGTAAAAGAATTGGAGGATATGAAAAATGTTATAGATCTTAATAGCTGTGCTATTTTGACATTATATGGCTTTAAGACCCTACACAACTGGTCATATGAAGATTTAAGGGATAAGATTGTGAACCTAATAAGGGCAGTGACTGGTGCTGATCTAACTGTGTCTGATATTTTACAGATATGGAATGATAAAGATATTATGGGTTTAAATTGTTTATTCATATCTTGTACAGCTCCTCGAATAGCAAATCATATTTGGATTAATGAAGAAGGTCTGAGGAAATTTGGTTGTAGTTTAGAATATGTTAACAGTGAACTCCTGAATAAAAAATTTCAAATACAAAATCATGAGTCTTGTTAATTAAGTATTTTTGGTCTTAAATCACCTTTTAGTAGAAATACAAGAAAACTCAGGAATACCCGATGAACATATTCAGTCAAGTTCTAAAAATCCGAGACCTAGAATTTCAATAGAAAGTTTACAGTTGGAACAAAGGTACAAGTTTGGGACAGGCGGACATTCTTGTTAAAACCCAGAGGTAGCAAGATGTTTATTAAGTAAGGCAACATTATTGGACTGAAGTAGGATTACACATAATGGAAAGGAAAATACTAAATGAAGGAAGTAAAAATAATAGACAGGAAGTAAGAGCATCAGATCAGGAAAATATGGTTGGTAGAGTGCCTAAGATATTGTATTTTTATGGTTTGGAAAGAATCAAAAATGAGAATAATAACAACTTAAAGGATCTTATAGTGGATATATTGGAACAACTTTTGAATGTTTCTATAGACAATCCTAATGCATTAAATATTTCAAGGCAGGGTTGTGATCCAGATTGCGATTTAATTATTGTTAAAACAGGCCTTTTAAGTTTATATAATAAGATCATTGATAATAGGAGTCTACTGGATGCCTTAGGAATATATATAGTGAACACAAATGATTTTTCTTACCATAATAGTCCTATATGTAAATCACTAAAAGGACAAATCAGGAAAAAGTGGTATTTAATGTTTCTGCTTGTAATAGATTTGAGCTGTTGGAAACACAATCAGATTGACTTGTAGAAGATAAAGAACTACATACTGAAACACAAGCTAATGCCCTTTTTCTAATCTCTTGGAACATTGCAGGTTTCTTTTCTAAATTAATGGATCAAGAATGGTTAGACTTTATACTTAAGTTTAATATTATTTGCCTACAAGAGACTTGGCATTCTAAAGACCAAGAAATCATACTGAATGGTTATCAAACCTTTTAGATTCCAGGAGAAAAAGCTGCCAAAATGGGAAGAACTGTAGGGGGTTTAATTATTTTAATTAAAATAAATATTGATATTACTGCAGATATGTTATACACTAATAAAAATATTATGGTAATTTATATTAAGCCTAATAGAGGTAAACATTTTGCCTAATTAATACTTATATACCTCATCTAATTTGAATTCATATTATCCAGCACTCTGGGATCAATTGGAGGATTTTATTCATAGGAGTTGGGCTGTAACGTCTTGTGAGAATATATTACTTTGTGGGGACTTTAATGCAAGGATTGGCTCATATAATGGTTATTCTGATAGTTATTTCACAACTGGTGTCATCTAGAAGCTCTAATTGGCCCAGATGCACAAAGGATAAGAAATTAAATAAAATGGGTCAGAAATTAATAGAATTGCTAGCTTTACATAATTTAGCACCAATAAATGGTAGGTTATATGGTGATAAATTGGGAAGTTTCCACTCATTTTTCTGCAAAAGGACCTTCAATAATAGATTACGTGTTCTGGAACTGGAACATGACAGATTGGGAATCTTTGGAAATTCCAATTAGGGGTGAAAGTGATCATCTTCCTCTTGTCTTGAAAGCAAAAAATATACAGTGTGTTCCAGATGTACCAAATAAACCTATACAATTTATAATTCGTAATAACAAAATTCAATGGCAGGACAAGTTTTCTCCCCTCATTAAACATCTTCTGCAGGACTTATTCAATAAGCTAAATACTGATAATATGGGTATGGGGTCTTCACCATTTATTGTTTTCAAACCTAGAGGAGATAAAAATTGCTTAAATCTTCAAAGATATAAAAAGAATAGAATACAAAATACATGGTTTGATCTGAATGCCAGAAAGAAAAAAGAGAATTAAATAAAAATCAGGCAGGTAAGGCAGAATAAGACTTCACAAAATATTATAGAACTAAATAGATGTCG
This sequence comes from Neoceratodus forsteri, assembly GCA_016271365.2. NCBI lineage: Eukaryota > Metazoa > Chordata > Ceratodontiformes > Ceratodontidae > Neoceratodus > Neoceratodus forsteri. Next base: position 1,149,520,226 of record CM057458.1, on the reverse strand, counting down.
GGAAAAATATAAGAAGTTCCTCTTATTAAAACAAAAACAATATCAACAAAGAAATTGGGATCGATGCTTGAAGCTATTTATAACAAAGATTTTAGACATATTGGTTATTAGTAGCTAAGGGAACTAATAACATTAAACATGAATTGGATACCTATATTACGATTGAAACCTGGGTTTCTTACTATTCTTTAATTTTTTTTTCCCCATAGTGTTGAAGATGTGGGAATATTTCTGGACACAAATATGCAGAATTTTTGACCTTTTTTAATTACAGAAGTATATTTCGCCATTGCAGTTTTGAAAAAGAAAAGCACCAGGCCTAGATATGATTCCTTCTGAAGTTTACCTGAGTGCCCCTGCTTTATGGTCTACAATTTTGACTAAATATTTTAATTTTTGTGTCCAGAAACTGGTTTTCCTGAAATCCTGGAAGGGAGCCATAATATTTTCAATATATAAAAAAGGTGATAAAATAGATCCTAAAATGTATAGGCCTATTTCATTATTAGATAATCTGGGGAAATTGTTTTCTAAGTTAGTCCTAAATAGATTAAAGGAAGAATTAATAGGTTTAGGGGGACTTTCTGAAGCACAGGCTGGATTTAGGGCTGTTACAGCACAACTGATAATTGTTTCATAATCAGACATCTTTATGAAAAATATGTTATGGTTAGAAAACAGTCTTTTTTTGCTGCCTTTATAGATTTCAGTACTGCATTCGACTTAGTATCAAGGAATGTTCTTTGGCTTATAATGAAGGAAAAAGGATTTACAATGGAATTGATAGCAATTATAAGAGAATTATATACTGCAACATGGGCTCAAGTGAGGTCAGGTACTCAGGGACAATTCTCTTCAACTTTCCCTACTAATATGGGAGTAAGACAAGGCTGCGTAATTGCTCCTCTTCTTTTTTCTATATATATTGACAAATTGTTACGTGATTTAAATCTTAGTAATTCTGATTCTCCTAAGATTAGGGATAAATGTTGTGGTGTACTGGCTCACGCTTGATGACTTAGTCTTATTCTCTTACTGAATCCGGACTTCAAGCTAAATTAAATATACTTGCAATAACTGCAAATGAGCTTAACTTGACAGTATTCAAAAAGCCAGATTCTTCCGTTTACAATGAAAGCTAAAAATACAGTAAAAGAAATTTTGGATGCTAGGTTCTGATAAATTAGAGACTGTAGATAGCTATACATATTTGGGCCTTCAATTGACTAGGGATGGAAAATGGAATGTACAACTGGATACAATTTTAGTAAAATCAAAAAGAATGGCAAATTCCTTACTCATATTATTTAATAAAAATTTGGTGGAAACACAATTAGGCCTATTTTAAAGGCAGTTCAAGCCAAATATTATGCTCAAGCTTTATTTAATGCTGAAATTTGGCATCATAATAAAATGTATATGTTAGATATTCCGTTAATAAACTGTTTAGAGAAACTTTAGGTTTACCAAATTTTGTTCCTGCTGTGATATTGAGGGCGAGACAGGTTATTACTCTTTGCAGGCAGCAGCTGATGCTAGAAAGATTAATTATTGGGTTAGAATACTTCACCATGACCAAAATAGGTTAACGGCTTTATGCTTACATGAAAATATTGGTGGTCCTCTTTAGGAACCTAAAATCAGAATGGTTATCCCTAATATTTAATTTATTACAAAAGTGAGGTTAACCTACTTATATCAGTATAGGGCAAGAGGAATCACTATTAGTTTAAAATATCGACCCTTTATAACAAAAGCATTCAGAGAATATTATAGGATTCTAGATTTAAATATGATTAAAAAGTTTAAATTGTTCCCATTTTTAGGATAAATGATCCCTGTCATTATTATAGATATTACTTAGATATACTTACAGAAGCAGAAGATAGAAACAATATACCAGATATAGGCTAGAAGTATTTCCAAATAACATTCTGGAAGCAGTTTATATGAAAAATTTTACTTCTAATGCTGGTTTTGCTCTTGTACCTGCTCCACATTGGAAAACTTGGAACATGTTATGTTTGTATGTAAATGGTATACTATACCAAGAAAAAATGGATATGGCCTTTATGCCAAACCATACAAAAATAGATCAGAGCACCTTACTTGTTATTTTCTTTACTACTAATGATGAAATTATAATTAAGGCTGTAGCTAAATATTTAGTAAACATCTCTAGAATACGTCTTGGCATAAAATGAAAAAAACGGATCTAACATTTATATTATATACTGTCAAATAGTAAAATATTTGTTCTTATTTCAAGCTAAAGCACTTTCTTTATAGGTAATTGCACATAGTTGATTGTTACCCATGTTTTTGCATTAAGTACTTTGAAGGGCTGGAAGAGATGCTTTCCCTGTTTTTTATTTATTATAAAGAGTATATGATGTAATTTTTTGTATATTGTAAATTATTTTTTTGTAGTAATTTGTCTTTTTGTCATGGTCTATGACCGCTCAATAAACTTTTGACTGACTGACCACTGCAAACTAATAAGAGTGCAAAAGTTCTCCTTTAAGAACTACACTAACAGGATCTACAGATCCAAATAAAAGGGGAGGGATAATGAAACAAGAACATGGAGTCAAATTATCAATATATTGGTTACAGCAGTTTTGTAAAAAATAGTTTATAAAAAATCTGCTGAGTCCAGCCCAGTGGTCCTGAGGGCTGAGGCATTGGACACCACACCTCATGCCATGCTGGTGACCCAAGTTTGGGTATAAGCTCAGGTCACCAGGGGTAAGACAGGAGCAGAGCTGGGTTGAGGTGCCACAAGGCAGCTTTCCAGGGAGGGAAGTGAGGGTTCCCAGCTCTGGCTGCCACCAGGTGAAGGCTAGGCAACAGCACTAGCCCACAAGAGAACCCTGGCAATATACTGGGTGTCAAAGGGCCATCACTGGAGCCACGGTGCACCTGTGCACCTCCATGCACATATGCAACCGTGTTCTGGGGTCTATGGTAATGGGGAGAAAATCACAAATATTATGTCACCCCTGTGCCAAGAAGGTGCAGGATGCAACGTGGGAGCAAAAAGCTATGTGAAAAAAAGAAAGGTGCTAACAAGTGTGGACAGTGACCCTTTCAGTGCAGTTCTTGAAGGAAAATTGTTGTGTTCTTTATACATTTATGGTTGCCAGTGCTGTCAGCTTGCCCCTTAGTGTTCACTGAAATGGATGTTGAAAACAGTTTTTAAACAATTATAGAACATTTTGTCATGGGGTGAGTGTAAATGCATGGCACAGAAAGGAAATGTGCAATATACTGCAGTTTCTTGTGCTACTTCTGTAAACATCTCATGTTGTGGTTAATATCAGTGCAGACATAAACTGTATAGTATAATTGTGGTTGTATAAATTGCAGGATGGTAATTCTATCAAAGTAAAATTTTCTGAAACACACATGGAGAGAGCTACAGGATGAGTGGGTTGCTGACAGTCACCAAGGAAGAAAGGGACCTAGGGGTTACTATTTCAGATGATATAAAATGTCAAAGCACAGTACAAGTACAGCAGGGATGGCCAGTGGCATGCTGAGATGCATAGGCAGGGGTATCAGCAGCAGAAGATGGGAGGTAGTGATGCTGTTATATATAACCCTGGTCAAGCTGCAGTTCTGGAGGCCACATCTTCAAAAGGACATTAGCTGGCTGTAGATGGTCCAGAGAAGGGTGACTAAGATGGTACAGGGCTTGCACCACAAAACTTATGAAAAAAGATTAAGAGACCTCAATATGTACTCACTAGAGGGGAGGAGGGAGAGAGGGAGCATAATAGAAACATTCAAGTATCTCAAGGGCATAAACAAAGTGGAGGGGTGACACCTTCCAATACAGGAGGGGTACAAGAATGAGGAGACATGAGAGAGGGAATGTGAGGACATTTTTCTTCACAGAGAGGGTGGTGGATGCATGGAATGGTCTGCCACAAGAGGTGGTGTGAGCAAGCACTGTGGTTGGATTTAGACATGCATGGGAAAGGCATAGGGGAACCATACAGGTAAAGTAGAGGGAGGATCAGAAGCTGTAATCAATTATGGGACTTATGGACAGACTGGATGGGCCTAGTGGTCCTTATTTGCTGACAATTTCTATGCTTCTGTTTCAAATACCTCAAGGGAATCAACAAAGTCCAAGAGGGTAGCATCTTTCAGAAAAAGAGATGTGCAAGAACAAGGGGGCACAACTTGAAGATAGAGGGGGGATGGCTCAGAGGTAATGTGAGGAAGTATTTCTTCACAGAGAGGGTTGTGGATGCATGGAACAGCCTTCCTGAGGAGGTCATAGAGTCAAAAACAGTGGGGGAGTTCAAGAATGCATGGGACAGACATAAAGCAATTCTAGTGGGGGTAGGAGGAAGTAGGCTGTTCGTTAACTAGGATCTGTAGTTTATCCATTAGGTAGGGAAATGGGCAGACCAGGTGGGCCAAGCAGTCTTTATCTGCTGTCAAATTCTATGTTTCTATGTTTATATATGTCCCCATTTGACCTCCATGACCTCCCAGTGTGAGGAGACTGTAAGGTTGTGAATTATGCAGCTCAATTAACAGACAGCACTATAAGCTGTAGTGATAGAGATCAGAGAGAGTAATAAATGTAAAAAGAAACAGTAAAACATGATTAATTATATTCACTGCCCAACTTATCTAGTCCATTGCAATTGCTTATGTGCTCTGATTGTTGATGTAATTAAATTACAGTTTGGTAAAGAAATAAGATTAGTGACATGAGTGACACACCACCTGAATAAATATATAGACTGAGGTTATGATGCAATGTCAAAAAATACCTATAGAAAAGGGAAAAAGAGGTTGGAATGTATACATCAATCACGTGACAAAAATCTAATTTCTTTATAATACCACTAGGAGAGCAGGCAGACAGATCTGAAATGTAAAGGAATGCTGGACTATGTCAGTCCATGATAGCAAAGCAAGGCTAAAACAGTGTGGGGTGTGTGTGGGTGTGTGTGTGTCTGCTTGTAAGAATTTTAAAACCTAGGAGGAAACAACATGACAGTGACTGACTGAGCACAGCACTGTTAACACTTACTACCTACAGACAGAACTGGGATGTTATGCAGAGGAATTCTGGACCAATGACTGATATGTGACTTTGGCAAAGTACAGTAGGAGAGATGTTGCAACAATTTGTTGGGAGGAAGGGACTTTGTTATTTTGGCATAGGAGACTGTGCTGCAAGTCCAACATGTTCTTCGTGGAAAGAATGCTTTGAAGTAATGCTGAGTCCCTTCGAAGCAAGATGTCTACAGGGCTCCACCCACTGCAGCCATAAAAATGTGAAATGTTGCCGGTAGACAATGCTACAGCACATGAAGAACTGTAAACTGTATAAAAAGATTTCCATGCACCATACCTTCATCCATTCACTTTCATGGCACACAAAAGAGAAACACTTTATAAAAAAAGAGAATAAGGAGCAAGTAGAAAATTATCAACCAGCTTGACTAATATACACCAAAATCATGGAACCTACAATCAAAGTCAAAACTGAAATACACCTGAATAATAATGGCTTTAAGGATACAGTACAACATGGGTTTAAGAAAGGAAGGTGATGTATTACAAATTTGCTCAGGATTTTATGAAGACATAAGTAAAATCAAAGTATCAAAGGTACTAAAAGGCGCCAAACCCAATTTTGTGAAATGCTAGTTTATGGCATGCATGGGAGAAGGTTCTATTTCTATGATCAATATAGCTGGACAGTCACACAGCACTGCCACCCCTCCCCCCAAGGTATTCAGCAGCAAACATTGATCAGGCAGATGATGTTGTTTCAACTTGACTACTGATAATGTGGCAGGGGAAAATACCGAAACTAGATTTTCCCACTAATTCAGTAATACCTCACTTGCACCCAAATGGCCTGAATTTACCAAGTGACTCAAAGTGATAACATGATGGACTGAAAATACAACCAACAGCTTCATCTGGTTCAATGTCAGTTGGCATCCATCTGTATCCCTCCCTGGGACGAGGTTGAGAATAGGCAGAATTGTACAATCCTGCTTTCCTGGTCAACAAAAACTAAGTGAAATAAATATCAAATACTTTTAATGTTGTGACAAAAAAAGAGATCGAGTAAAATCGGAGAGGGAGACATTACGTGTGTGAATAGTTTAAGAAAGAAGTAAGCTAAGAAAGAAGATGAAACAAAATTGTCTGCTAAATCAAGTTTTGATAGACATATGCTCTGGTTAGAGACAAAACTACAGTTAATGCATTAAAGGGAATCTGTACCTTTGCACAGCACTTTACAGATATCTGACCCTTACCACCTGGTCTAGCCAAGGAACATAACAAGGTGGTGGTACCAGTACCTCTAAATAGTGCTGTTTTATAAACTTTTACAGCCCCCCCATGCCCCAAACTACAGCATGATCATCATCTTAGTTAAATGCAGTGCGCATTATTGCTTCTGATGATGTCCATGCCTCACCACCTGGTGTGAACATGGATGTGTAGCCAATAGAGACCCTTGTGTTTTAGTGCACAGTGTGGACTTACAATACTATAGCTGTATGTTCACAGTATTAAATGCACACACACAGTACTGGACTTAAATGTTACTATATTTCATTTCCAGGATCTTCCATTAGCATAATTTATTTCCCCTGGGCTCCTGGGCTGACTTACATTCTCCCCCCGCACCCGATCATAATCACTGCCACCACTGCTCTCTCTCTGTCATTACCCAATATTCTCACTCTCTGTAATAGCAGTTAGTTAATGAATATACTTTTTACAATGCCCTAAAGCCACCATACATTTTCACTGTATCTAATGACTCTTGCTCTTGTGTAAATTTGTAGCAGTGTAATAGTGTCATTCTAATCGCTGTTTTGCCAATCTATGGCTTTCATTCCTTCATTCGTATTCTTATTATTGTCTTGACTGTTGATGTGGAACTTATGTAAAGAGCTTTTGCTCAAAGGTATTATCCGAATAAAGAATAAATAAATAAAAAATAAATACATCTCTTCTCCATTTCACAAAGTTTACAGTCTGTCCGCTTTCTGCTATCATTGCTGTACCTGAAGTACAAACCACTGCCAGTCTGACTTTAGTGAGCATGCCTGAATTATAGATGGCAGCCAGGGATCTAACATTAAGTGAATCAGGAAACAATATAAACATGGACACAACTCATCATGCCCCAGTAATGGACACCTGCAGGACCTGCTAGAAAGTGAAAAATAATAAAACGAAGCATGGGAAAAGTTATTTTGGCTATCTGAAAATGATTACTGTGAGTACACATCTCCGCAACAGACCAGCTGGGATGCAATATCTATTTTTCAGTGGGGATCTGCTCTTACCAAATTTACATTGTATTTAACCAGGATGAACCATCTGAGAGGCAACATTTCATTTTCGGTGTGCCCTGTTTTACAATATATTTTCCCAGGGCACACCAGCTGAGATGGAATATCTCCTTTTCACTGGGCCTCTACTATAGTAGCTTCCTGATTTTACCCATTTTTACAATTTATTTATCCAGGATAGCCAAGCTGAGATTAAATATCTAATTTTAGTTTGGTCCTGATCCTGAACTTTCAATATAGTATTTTGTTTACTGGAGCATATGAACATGACAGGAGCAAGTTTTCAAATGCCACTGAAATGTGATTTTGCAAAATGACTGTGAAAACAAGTTTTGGAGGGGGAATTTAAAGTTACACCTGCAAAGTTCACAAGATAGGGTAAAAAGACTGTTGACATTATGGGTTTAAAAAGTAAAACAATTGCATTGTTATTAGTGCACTTTAAAATTAGCAATGTTAGTTCATTACTTTTGTTGTTTTTGTTTTGTGAGATTTGGAGTCCAAATTGTTGGCATAGTATTTTATGACAGCAGCTTATGAACATGACAGGTGATAATGAAATCCTGGATAAAATATCAATATGTGGAAACAAGCTTGAAAAAGACATTTTGGTAAAGATTTTAAAGTCATGTTTATCAGGTGGGGTAACAAAGAGGCTATGTTGGAAATTTGGAGTCAAAATATGGGAAAAATAACAAAGTTATGAGTAAATGTTGAAAAAATTCAGATTTTTTTTTTCGTAACTTTATTGTTTTTTACACCTTCCCCCTCTGGTTTTCAGCATAGTTTTTTCATGACTCCATGTCACAGTCAAGAGCAGTGGATTTTTTTTTCAATCAAGCCCAGAAGGTGATTTGGCAGGACGAGTATGAAAACATGTTTTGGAAAGGAGTTAAAAAATGACACTTACTCATAAGGTGGGGCAAAAACAGTCTGTGTTGAACATTTGAATCAAAATGTTAAAAATGACAAAGTTATAATGAACAAATGTTTAAAATACATTAAATAGCCATTAACCAATCTTGCTTCATTTCAGTGGGTTCACAGTCAGTCTTTGAAGAAGCAGGATGTTCAACTAGAAGCAATAGACCTCATAGGCAAGAGAGGAGGAGTGGTGGGTTGGTTTGTGCTGAAAGGGGGTTGGGTTGGAGTGGGGGTGGGGTCATGGGAGAGCAGAAAATCTCTATTGACAGTTTTCATTTTTAGAGATTCTCCCAACCCCAGGGAAGGCAGCAGGGTCAGGAGAGGAAATGAACCGATGATTGTGGCAGAAACCACATTCCCTCCTCAACCCCAGGGCAAGCACCATGGTTGGGAGAAGAAATGAACCATCTATCATGGCAGAGACCGTACTCCCTCCCTGGCCTCAGGATAGGAGTCACTTTGGGATAAGGAATGAGCTGCTTAATGTGGTAGAGACCACACACCCTCCCTAACCCCAGGAAGGTAATGGAGTTGGGGAGGAAACAGGTAGTTCTTGGGATGGAGAGTGAGAGAAAGATGGACATAAGTTGGTATTATGGTATTTGAAATCACTGAGCCAATTATTGGTATCAGAGTAGAGGGATTGAGTTTCAAATGTTGGAGCCTTGATAGAAAAGTCAAGATCTCCCAACACTTGATCTTCTTGAGGTTTGAACACAGTCAATCACATATAGTCTATTTTTAAAGCTTAGGAGGAATTGTTCTAAAGAAGATGTATACCTGAAACAAGTTTTAGAGTTAAAAGAGAGATTTTCGGCTAGAGGATATGAAAATAAACTCTTGGATGACTCTTTACACAAAGCCTTTTCCCAAAATAGATCTGCTCTGTTGGTAAAAAGTACTAACAAGAACAGAGAAGGGACTTACAGCTCAGGATAACCTATATGTTTCGTTAAGGAATTCAGACAGTGGGCAGGAAGGAACAGTAATGTACTTTTTAAGAATTGGCACATACTAACTAGCGACCACCAATTGGCTCTAGCCGTAGACGAACAACCAAGAGTCAGTTTTAGCAGGGTGAACAATTTGAGAGACAAATTAGTGCACAGTTGTTTGTCCGTGAAAAGCAACAACACCACACAAATTGGTTATCAAAATGCACTGCAGGTATGCACAAACGTAAAAAATGCAATGTCTACAAATATTGTGTTACAGGCAATGAATTCATACATCCAAGCAATGTCTTTTTGAATGCTGAAATCAGAGAATTCATTATCTGTGACACCATCTTCGTAATTTGCATTCTATGGTGTTCATGTGAAACACAGTACATTGGACACACTATCAGGAGTTTAAAAACTCATTCACTCTATTATCAACAAGAGAACTGATATACCGGTCAGTTTATACTATCTTGAGAAACATGGCTTGAACCCTGACTGTTTACGTTTTATGGGTTTCACCATGTCCTAGTAATGAAATAAGAGGTGACTGGTGAATGTGTCTCACAAAAGAAAGTCAGTGGATCTATACACTTAGGAGCCAAAACCAATAGGTTTAAGTGATGAGCTGGATCTGAAACCATTTTTGAAGAGAAAGCATAAGTAGGGGACTAGCGTTGCATAAACAATATACTATGCTGCATCTCATTGGAAATTTATGTTTAAGATATTAACTTATTGTCTTGGTTTTTCTCTTGTAGGCTCCTCTGCAACTCTTCATGTTTCATGAACATCCCCATGATTGCGGTGCACCCTTCAGCTTGACACCCCGACGGTGAAACATGAAAAAACACCATTATGGCGGCAATCTCTGTAATAGTCCTTTTCTGTGTTTCGCTTTCCCCAGTGTTCTGACCCCTCCCAGACCAACTCCGACCTGGAGTTGATAATTCTAAAGTCTAGGGGTGCGGGGCACAGCCCCTCACATGGGGTGTGGGGCACAGCCCTTACAGAAAACACTTGTAGAACGGGTGACACGATGCCTGTATCGGTATTGTGTCATTGTTGTGTGGAGGTCTGCATTTTCACTGTTGACCTCCTTGGTGCTTCCCATGATTGAGATAAGCCTGAATGTAAATAGGAGACCACTTTTTCACTTTCTCATATGTGGATCCCCATGAAACTAAGATTCTGAGCTGAAAGTCAAAGGAGATCAGAAGTGCATTTATTTGACTCATTTCTCCTTTTTTCTACTACTGTGGCTATGATATGTACTAAGATTAGATGATCACTTACCATAGATCCCATTATTATTAAGCAAAATAATTGTTTATTTCATGTTTATCTGCCAAAGGGTTTTATAGCCTTTTTGCTTTTGCTGTACACTGGTATGGTGTTTAATGAAACTATACTAAAATGATTGACATATTTGGACTTGAGAACATTTATTACCTATAACCAATACTGTGTGTGTTTTGTTTTGAAAACATTTTCTATCACTTTTTATTTAATTTACATTTTTGATAAATGAATATGTGTTACACCTGATGATGTTTAAAATATTTGTTACACCTGATGATGTTTAAAATATTTGTTACATCTCATGATGTTTAGATGGAGTTATATAAAAGTGATATCATTTGAAAGTAGCCACACCACCAGAGGAAGGCTGTGAAATAAAACACTGGGGTGAGTACTAACGAGTGCTGTTGACCAATACATTTCAACTGTATTTCATTTACTGATTTGTTGTTCTTCCTTACAAAAGAGTGCTACTATTTGTTTTGTTTTTCTTATTTGTCATAGCTGTAAGCTATCCTTATATATATCTAAGGACCCTACATTTATGGCATTGATAGATGAAGCTGATGGTATGTAATTGTATTCTTTCATGAGGCCTTAACCATGTCAGCTCCAAGTACATATGGCAATGATTAGTCCGGGGGCTTGAATATGAAGCAAGAAAACCTTTGTCAGTCATGTCCAGCTTTGTCAGCTCCATCCCAATGTCTTCAGGAACAGCAGGTCTCCATAATCAAATATAGGATAATCATTAGAAGCACAGAAATATAGAAGGTGAAGGCAGATAAGGACTATGGGACCACTTAGTCTGCCCCTTTCCCTACCTAAAGCGATACCAGAGACCCTAGTTGATCTGTAACTTACACTCTCTTCCCATTGTAAGTGTACTCTTATGACAGTCCCATGCATTCTTGAATTCATTGTGTTTAAAACATGTCTACATTCCTACAGAGGCAGACATTTCTTAACCTTGCTGTATAAAGTATCATTTTGACCAAAATATGCTACTGTCTTGTCTTTGCAAAGTCCCATTTATTACTTTCACCAAGCCATACCCTGAAGTATTTGTATGACTGAACCTGTTGCAAGGTCAGTTTATCTTTGGTTAACAATATGACTGTTTCTCAGCAAATGGAGGTTTAAGAGCTCCTCTAAATAATACATAAAACATACATATTTTTCAGCAGAAAAGACACTGTGGTCCATCTAATCTGGTCGATTCCCTCCCCATAGGAAAACCTCTGCCTCCATTCTCAGACTGCCTACTGTTGGTTAGTCCCATGTATGCATCCCAAGCTTTTAAATTTGTCCTCTGAATCAACCCACCACCTACAATGGCAGTCTGTTCCATGGTCCCACCACTGTCTCAGTAAAATCCTCCCCCTGATGTCACCTCTAAATCTGCCCCCCTCCAGCTTTAATGCATGCCCCCTAGTGGTTTTGTTCTCACACAGTCAGAAGATGTTGTCAACCCTCACCGTGTTTATGTCTTTCAAATACTTGAATGTTTCCACCATATCCCTCTCTCTTTCTCTCTCTCTCTCACTTCTCTCTTCCAGTGTGTACAGGCCCAGCTCATCCAGTCTTTCCTCATATGATTTTCACTGCAGCCCGCTTCACCATTTTGTTTGCCCCTTGGAACCTCTGCAGGCTGTCCTTGTCCCCTTATATGTATGACCTCCAGAACTGAGCCCCATATTTCAGGTGTGGTCTGACCATCGTTTTGTATAGTGGCATGATCATGAGATATTTGCTGCATTTAGTACAAGTTTGTTCTTGAGGGAAAAAGGACTTTACATGGTCAAATGCCTTTTGTAGACTCACTTAATTTTGCTTTATAGATTGCTAGTTGCACAGATGATACTGTCATCTGCATAAAACTGAAATTTAATATTAGGATTCTGGAAAGATAGGCCATTCATATAGGCATTGAAGGCCCAATATTGACCCTTGTGGAACACCTAACACAATATTGCAAAGGCAGAAACAAAATTTCCAGGATAACAACGTGTTGCCACCCTTTAAGATATTGTACAAACTATTTTAGGAGGATTGATGTCAGACCCAGGTTTTCTAGCCTGAACAGGTGAGTGTCACAGCCTGGTGTATCAAACACTTTAGAAGGATCTATGAAAATAGCTCTAGCAGATACTCTCCGGTACAGTTCCTCCTGAATGTTGCCCATCACCCTGGCCAAAGCTGTAGAGGTACTGTGTTAAGAGTGAAATCCAGACTGATGTTTGTTTAGAATGTTTTTTATTTTCTATGAACAATTTCAACTGTGTACCTACAATCCTCTGAAACATTGTGGACACTATTGGCAACCATGAAATGGAAGCAATAGTTCCTAATACCATATGTATTTATTAATTTAGAAATTGGAATGACTTTGGCCATTTTCTAGGCCATCTGGAAATTTGACAAAGACAAGGCAAAGATTGAAAATGACAGCCAATGGATGATCAATCACAGGATCCAAATATTTCATTTTTTTTTCAAGATTTTTTTCCTCCTGGGTGCACTGGGGTTGGAAACTCTGCTTCAGACCACCTGCAAGCCTGATGACCCCCAATCAACCTCAAGACCCCCCATGGCTTACCCCCATGGTGGGGCCCGAAAGGGAACTTTCCCCCTCCAGGAGCATAATCCAAATCTGGGGAGGCAGTGGAGAAGGACCAGTGAGATGGGAGTGAGGTATTATGAAGCCCCTAGCTGCCATGTTCCATTTTCTGGTGACCCTGCCCTCCCAAAGTATGGTGCAATCATGCATGTGTGAGGTCATGCACAAGCCATGCCAACCAGCTGCCTGACTCCCAGCCTGTGGCACCCCACCCAGCTGCCAACAGAGGGTGAACAACTGGTGGGATGGCAATTCCTCCCTCCCAGGGAAAGGAAAGCAGTCCTCTTGATACTCAGTCCTCTCTCACCCCTGCTGACCCCCAATGGCTGGGCTCATTTCTGAGCCCTGGTCACTAGCGTGGTGCAAGGTGTGGCATCCAGCACCTCAACCTCCAGCACCACCAGGTGGCTGGACCCAAATATTTCAATAGTAAAATTTAATTTATTGTCTTGCCCAACTGCTTTAGAAACATCTACCCTATTGCAGTTTTCCTGTACCTCCACTACTCTAATTTTAGTGAATTTAGAGGTACCCAGAAAGTCAGCAGATTGAGAACTGCTGGAAGAATCCAGGTCTATAGACCCAGAATCTGTGCTCATGTCTTCTGCCCCCCATTTTAACAAAGAATTTATTATATTCTTCAGCTGCCCTTGAGCCCAGGAGGACTTATTGTCCTTAAAGTACAAATTGACTGGGAAAATCTGAAATTGTCAGATTCCTTAATTTTTTCACAACTTTCCAAAACTCCACCTTAGTTGATATTTGTTAGTACAGGTATTACTAAAGGACATTTTATTTTACTCTTATTATCCTAATTAATCTGACCATTAGAATTTTTAGCAATCCTCCACACTTTGTCACTTTTCTTTTTAAATTAGTTTTGTTTTGAATGGTAACAGGGCCAGTGTTAGCTTTTAATTGCTTGTTCCTTGTTGGGGCATGCTTATTACAAATAGACATGAGTTCCTGGCAAAAATATGTCCAGGTGTAACTAGCTGTTGGAATAAGTTTCAGTCTCTTCCAGTCTGTGAATCTTAAAGCCCATCATTCTCCTCCTGAGGTCCAGCTATCTGGTACTCAACCTTCGGCAGGATAGGATATGTAATATGGGAAGGATCACCCAATGGTGTTGTATGGTGTTTGATTTCTACAGATCCTAAGGTGCTCAGTGGCAAACAAGCTAAAAGTATTCTATTATAAAACTATAAAATGTACAGTTGCCTTGGTAGGCCCCTACAAAACACTGTTGTGATGTTCTCCATTCCTTAAACTGGCACTCTTCTGAAGGGAGATTCAATTATCCTGTCCTTTGTCTAGCATTACAACTTGTCAAAGGTGCTACCGCACCCAGCCGTGGTGATGTGTTAGTATTAAAACATGTGAAAAGAATGCCGTAGTCCTGCAGTAGTGCCTTACTTGAGATACCAAGGTCAAGAACCAGTGCAGGCTAAAGATCCTTTGCTTCCTCTGCTCCCTTCCTAAGGAATGCTCTCTCTGTTACCTTCCTGGCCTGCTTCTCACTGGGCAGTTTCATAAAATGGCTCAAGAATTTATCTTAGAGCATAGTCTGTTCACTTGTAATCACTGATTTCAGTCACCCTGTTTGCACTACTGTCCCCCTGCATTATAACTTAAGTCTTGTCAGCATGTTTTCTGTCTGTGTTAAATGACCATTGTTTGCTAACAATGTAACCTATTGATTATGTCTGTTATTGTCATGATTTGTATTCTTATTGATTTATTTTTTCCATGTAATAAATTATTCCTGATCACCCCTGAAAAAGGAACTTTTAGTCTCTGTTGGCCTACATGGTTATCAAAAGTCAATAAATAAATATGTAAATCCAACATAAAGGATATATCATCTAAATTTTAGTAAACTCTGTAGGTAATATGTTTTATAGAAGGAACACACTAAACTATGCTACAAGTCTTGATGGCCGAGAGGGACCTGGGGGTGGTGGTGGATGTCAAGATGAACTCGGAGACTTGTAGGAGGGCAACAGCCAAGGCCAACAGGATGCTGGGATGCATCGCTAGGGGATCACCTCCAGAAGGAGGGAAGTGATACTCCCTCTGTATAACTGCTTGGTGAGGCCACATCTCAAGTACTGCATGCAATTTTGGAGGCCACACTTGAAGAGGGGCATTAAACTCCTGGAGAGGGTCCAGAGGAGGGCAAGCAAAATTATTTGGGGCATGGGGGACAGGACCTATGGGGAGAGGCTCGAAGACCTAAATATGTACACATTGGAAGAGAGAAGGGACCGGGGGGACATGATAGAGGTCTTCAGGTACATGAAGGGGTTAAATAGGAGAGGAGCAGTCTGGGTGCTTCAAAGGAAGGAGGAGGGGCAACTAGAGGGCATGGATGGAAGCTGGAAGGGGGAAGATTCAGGGGAGAAAGGAGGAGGTGCTACTTCACTGAGAGGGTGGTGGAGCCATGGGATGCACTGCTCAGGGGGCTGGTGGAGGCAGAGATGGTGGAGGGGTTCAAGAGGGGGTGGGACAGGTACAGGGGAAGGGTTCTGGAAGCAAAATCCAGTGCAGCGAGACTATTCAGAAATGGAAAGGGAGAAGCCAGAGAAGGCGAGGGGGGCAGCAAGGTCACCTCCCAGGGTGGGGGCTGACCAAACAAGCAGACACAAAAGACCATTAGGCCTATTCTGCTGGCATTTTAGTATGTTAGTAACTATGGTTCAAGTACAGAAAATAGTTTGGTGGTTGCTAAAGGAGTCTGGGAGTACTCCACTATATTTACAATTATTGAATGTATTTGTAGTGATTAAATCAATCATAGAGGATGTTGTCAAATCCTTGTGATTGATTTATTGATAAGTTGGGTCAAACGCAGATTTAGGTATAATTCTGTTAAGCTACATATGAGAAAGTCCAATTGACTGCCAACTGATGT
Organism: Neoceratodus forsteri; assembly: GCA_016271365.2. Classification (NCBI taxonomy): domain Eukaryota; kingdom Metazoa; phylum Chordata; order Ceratodontiformes; family Ceratodontidae; genus Neoceratodus; species Neoceratodus forsteri. The sequence continues at coordinate 1,149,504,173 of CM057458.1, read as the reverse complement.
TTATGTCTCTCAAAATTAGTAGTTAGTGACTGGACCTATTCTTAAACAAGCAAACCTGTATTTATCAAAAGACATTCAATTTGGCCTTGGGAGGATGATGAAGTCTCACTAGCAGTATTGATTTGTACATGGGGCAACCTAATGTCTAAGCTTAGGGTTTCTAGACCCTCAATCTCATTTGGAAATTTAATTTCTGAGGCTACTAAGCCATTTTTTTGCATAAATTATTTAACCCTCACTTTTTTGTTGTAATCGCTGCATCACATTTGATAACCTTCTGTTCCCATAGTAGAGTCAGATAGTTTTGAATTTAACTATTAGTCTGATATTATTAAAAGGTCTGATTTGTATTTTAATGTCCATTCCCTTACTTGATCCAGTTGTGACAAAAGACTTCTATTATCAAAATGTGCAATAATTAGTTACCAGCCAATACATCAGCAGTTAAACTATTAGCAGTTTATGGGACTGGACTTTTGTTGGATGTCCCCACATAGAAGGAGGGACATACACAAAGCCATCCTGTAAACTACAGGTGTGTTACTCTTGAGTTTCTAGAGCAGTGAGCAGTAATACAGAGAATACTGGGTGGGCAGCTATGCACAACCAGTGTGTTCTGACAAAGAGGGGTTCTGATTACCTTTGACTATGAGAGTGAAGCACAAGAGATCCATGGGAATCAGAACCCTGAGGTAGTAGAACACACTTGTAATGTATAAAGTTGTTCATCCTGTATTTTTTGTAGTGTATAGTATTACATGAAATGCGTGCATTGCGTTTTTCTCACTTTCAGAATGAAACTGACTTGTGCAGTCTCTAGAGATTCTAGAATGCTATTCTACCACAGAAGGGTTCAATCACATTCCATGACCGTTCAACTGTGGTACAACAGTATTTTGAAAATGATGGATTTCTATATAGAACAATGCTCTGCTATACACTGTATATACATCATTGTTTTCCTGGCTTGCCTGGTTTGAATCCCTACTACTGTAGGTATCTGAAAAAGCAAGACCTCAAAGCTGCTAACTTCCTAAAATTATGCTTGCAACATCTGATGTTGAGTTGTGGTTTATAGTGTACCTCTGTAGTCCCAGAATGAAAGAATGTGAATATGAATGTGTTCCTGAATTAGAAGATTACCATTTCCACCCCTGTGAACTCACAGCATGTTTTTCTTTTGATATAACTGCTAATTCAATCATAACCCAACATGCCAACAATAACCCAACCTAGAACAAATCCTTGTTCAGGATGGTGTAAGTTATTGAACAAATGACACTTGATCAAGCTTAAATTCACCTGGCAAGTACAAACCTTTATAAAAGCACCTGTAACACTAAACAAACTATAAAGTTCAAAGAAAAAGATTAAAAAGCAGGTAAACACCTCAGGCCAACCCTATGTGACTCCCACCACTCCTGCAGGAGCCAGTCATGTGGAGAGCTGCTTGAGCAACTCTGCCTTTAACAGCCATGGATAGTCCCACTCTCTTATGTTACTCATGCACCCATTGGTCCTAGTAGCACCCCTAGCTTACCACACCCTCAGCAGTGGCAGGACATGGTTGACAATATGGAAAGATCACTGGAGTAAGCAGTCAGTTCATGGCTTGAGGGAGCTGTTGTAAAAGCTCCAAACAGGATACTCTCTTTACTCTTGCATCCATGAGTGGTGTTGAGGAGCAGATGCTTTTAATAGTCAAGGGTAGCCCTACCCCTTTACATCACTCACTCACTCACTCACTCACTCACTCAGTGACCTGCGTCTCCTGGTAGCCACTGCTACCATACCAGACTCTTAGCAGGGAATAGGCCTAATTGGAATTAGGAGACATCAGTTTGTGGGTTGAGGATGCTGACATAAAAGATAGGGTGCATAGAAAGAGCCTTCCTAAGAAGGAAGACGTCATCATGCCATTCAATGGGTCATTAGGAGGCATACCTAGAACACTACCCACAATTACTCTACACAGTTCTGGAACATTTTCCTTAAAAAGGACTTGGGTCACTTAGAATTGTTCTAGAGGAGGGCAACAAAAATGGTATGACAAGTAGCAGGGGAAGACCTATGAAGATGAACTGTCAGGTCTGAACATAGACTCTTTGGAGGCCAGAATGGAAAGAGGGTTATGCTTGAAACATGAAAATACCAGCCTGTAACTGTACAGAAAATGTGAAGGGTCTGAAAAAAGAGGACATCATTATATGCTTTTGGGGGAGGTGAGGGAATTCAGACAGGATCTTAGGAAACATTTTTTTGTGGCGATGGCAGAAGACAAGTGAAGTTATCTGATTGGTGAGGTGAATAACTTTCAGAAGATCACAGGTTTCAAGACAGAGTGGGATAGACACATGGGTCTGGTTAAAAAAGCTTTGGGGTAGAGTGGTAAGGAGGGGCTCATTCAATTACCAAGGCTGAGCTATCAACAATAAGCACTAATGCACCCTACCAGTGCTACTGGTGGCAATAAGGTAGGTACCAGGCAGGTTCAATGCACCATAATTGTTTTTCTGCTAGCAAAATCTATGTTTCCAGAGATGGATGTGTTACACAACCAAAAAACATTTGAAAGTCACTGATCTAAATCATGTGATGAAAATTGTTTGACAGGGGTATTGGCCACAATTAAAAAAAAAAGTCTGAAAACTTGATCTAGCATGGATTCAGCAGTATTGGTGGCTTAGTAGGTTGCATATCTACCTCTGGGGCTGGAAGATCAGAGAAGGGTTCTAGTCCCACACAAGGCTCTTCAGTTAAATCCCAGTGCTGACTGTGTTGTGCAGCACTAGGTTGTGCACTGTTGATGTTCCATATTTTGGGTGAGGCATTAAAACAAGGTTTGTTTTGCCCACCTCTAATGGCTGTCAGGTTGAACTCCTAAAGATCTCATGGCATTTATTATAAGAGCAGGGGATTTTCAGGATGTTCTAGACAACATTCCACTATCCTGTCAAATAGATTCAAGTAACAAACTCATTCACAGAACACACCTGGAAGCATGATGTCTAGAACTTGGTGTGCCTTTCTTGATCACAATTTGCAGAAATAAAAATAACAAATTCAATAACAGTTTAAGGCTGCTGGGGGTTAAGAGGGATATTAGAAAGCATGTCTTTACAGCGAACGTGGTAGCCAAATGAAATGCACTGCCAGAGGAAGTGGTCTCTGAGGAAAAAGGTGGGGGCTTTAAAAGGGCCTGAGATTGGCTTAAGGAGAACCCATGGGACTTCGGGAGAGCAGACAGGGAGGAAGGGAAGACAGGGGGTGCTGGGTCAATAGCGTAAGCTGGGACAATATAATAACAAGCAGACTCAACAGACCAAATGGGCTTCTTCTGCTGGCTCTTCATATGTTTATGTGTTTGTATCATGTGGTAGCCATTCTTACACATGCATTTGAACTGCATTCAGAAAGGGGTTGAAAACATTGATCTTGACCATGGGCTCTGTGAAAAGTAAAATCAAATAATACTGATTATAGTCAATTAAGACCACAGTGTTCAACAGTATTTAATTCATTTTTGTGACTGCAATTAATTAAAATGAAAGTACATGGTGTTTTCCAATTGGCTTTCACCATTCAATTACAGTAACTACAGTGCAAAGTGTAAAAGCTAGATGAACAGTCATATTGCCTAACACAGACAGGAAATTTCCAGCTCCTAGGTACAGAGCAAAAGAGATTCAACTAGATGGTGAATCGTAGATAGTCATTAGCAAAGAGGCAAATTATCCTCCGTAAGAGAAAAACAAGTTTTTGTCAATGTGGACATCAGTACACCTCCCTGTACATCCTGCCAAAATGCCAAATCACAGAAAGAAAATATTGCTGTACAGTACCCAAGGACTTCAAATGAACACAAATCACATTTGATCACGTTTATTGAACTGATTTTTAGCACAATCATTAAAAATATAAAACCTTATATTGTTTAATACATAATCAAATCAAGTTGAGCACAATGGCTGAAAAAAAGAATTAAGCATAAGTTGATACTGTGGGTCAATAATTTAAAGAAAAGTGCTGGATTCAGATAGAAAGAATAATAGATTTCCATAATGAAGCCCCAAAAGCAATTATTTTTTGACAGATGGTGTAGCACTCCAAGGTTGTCGGCTTGAACACCTCATATACTGTCGACAAGAGCCACAGGGTGGGATTTTCAAAGAGGATGTCCAAGTGTCTGGCCCTTATTGATAGACATTCAGACACATTTGCAACAATTCTCACAGTGTATGGCAATTTCTGCCACAAGTGTGGGAATTACATCCGTTCTTCAGGTACAACTGCAGAATTCCATCCTGGGAGTTAGACCAACTTTTCCTCGTCTAACTCCTGGGATGGATTGCCCCCCTGGCTTTCCCTCCACAGGCCAGGTGCACATTCAGCTCCTTTGACATTTCTTCTCCACATATATCTGGCCACCCATGGTGGAGGTGAAGACTGGCTGTGTTCCTGAAGGAAGATTGCTCAGATCCAGTGGTGGATGTGGTGGGCTGCCAGAGACTTCATCTTTCCAGTCATCCACCTTGGTTTCTGCCTGCTTTCTGTCCCACCCACCCTCTTGGAGTGCACACTGTGATTGGCTGCTTGCAAGCCCAATGCAGTCAACCAGCAAGCTCGGTCCAAGGGTCCCCCCTGTGTAAGTCATGAAACCCCTACAACACCACCTGTGGTCATTAAGGTGGTGGTAATGCAGAGGGGTGCAACACCTTCCCTACCTGGAGGAGCAGAGAGTCTTCTGCAGCGCTCATGCTGCCTCCCCCAGGCAAACCCTCTGATGGCCCAAGCTTGTTCCTGAACCCGGGTTGTCAGTGCCATGAGTAATAGCTCTACCACTGCACTGGTGGGCAAGCCACTAAAACTTCTTTATTCTTGAACCACTGGTAATGTCTCACAAATGGATAGTCACAAAAAGGGAAAGGAGTAAAAATCTATTGTGTGCACCTAGAGCACACTGTTGCATTGAACTGAGAACTCTCCATCTGATCATCAGATGCCTAGCACTGAGAAAGGGATGTTCCTACCCTCCTAAACAAGTCTCCTGTGCACAGGCTATCTCCTTCCTGGCTACTCAGTTGTGGGGGTATGCAATGGTTTTGTTACTTCTTTCTTTCTGTGGCTGTGCAGCTGCTGGACTTTGCCAGCTGTTTAAGAATAAATAAGTTTTGCTACCTCGGGAGAATTACTGTGACTGTTTTCCACAGTATGTTAAATAGGACCTTCCTCTGTCCTTTTGACATTCATGCATAAATTACCCCTTCTTGCATTGATTCTGGAATTGTATTTCATTACTGTCTGTTGCAGTTAGTTTTTTTCATTCTGTGCTGCTACAAACTGCAGGGTGTACCATACCAGAGCTTCTATAGCAAACCTGGTGTTGCTGTGGGCACAGGGTTGTACTGCTGACATCACTATAGGGCAGAGTCAGTTCCACAAAAAAAAAACATGCTGACAAGGCATTTGGATTTTGGCATAATGCATTGCTGACAGGGTGTCTTGGGGAAGGGCAACACAGTACGTACACTAAAAACTGGTAGGTTTCCCTTGCAACATTGTTACAACTACATGGAACTGCACAGTGTGAGCCACTCATCTACCCTATAGGGATGTCATCAAGAGCTAGCAGCCCAGCAGCTGAACAGCAAAGGCAAGTGCAGCAGGGCTCGAAAACAAATCAAAATTATGGAAGGCAGAGTAAACCTTGGCCAAAAATAACAAATGTACAAGTTCAGGTCTAGTACTGCATATAATGACTACAAGCTGTAACTGTTTGGATCATCATGAAAGGTCCTCTTTAAAGAGGTGCTGTCAACTCAAGAAAACCTATACAAACATCATATTTAGGTACAGTTCAGCTAGTATTCCCCATATCAGCTATAGATTTCTCCTCCCCATTATTTATTACTGAGGACATTTGCATGATTAAATGTTCTTTATCCATTAGGGTTCATCTTTTTCTCTAGCGTATTCCCTATTTGAAGGCATAACCATGTGTTGTGACATTACAAGGTGTTGCCATAGGAGTAACTATGATGTCACAAGCAGTCCATCATGACCTCAGGTAGGGATTAGGTAACAGGAATGGGTGAACTCTTCTGGAGCAAAGATCCTGTTTCCATGTAGATTAATTCAGTAATAAATAGCAGGGTGGAGAAATGCAAAGCAAATGTGAAATATCACCTGAATTGTGTCTACATATTATGCCTTTGTAAACAACACCTGAAGGTGGAAACAAAAGGAAAACCTATGCTTCAGGATATGGGAAGGTGGAAATCCTGGGTGGCCAACCTATTAACTTCAGCAAAACAAATGGACTGCACTCTGTTCAGCACAAAGGAGAATTTCCTGACACTAAATGAATGCCATTAGTGTAATTTCTATTTGCTAATTCTAGTGCCCCAAAGGGTTCACCATAAAGAAGGCAGAGTTTAAGCAATGTTTACTGACAGTTTACATAATACAGTTAGCATTTGATATTATAATGACAGAAAGCAAATATCTCATGCCAGTGCAGCAGAAATATTGCAAGTCAAAAGCAAGGTGCAATGCAGTATGGACCCAATCTGCCAGTCACCCCAGCACTTATGCTCCAACTCAACTTGGAGTCGAAGTGCTGGGGTAACTGGTAGGTTAGGTTCATCCTGCACCACACTTTGCTTATGACTTGCAAAATATTTTTGCTACATTGGCATGAGACATTTGCTTTATACTTCGGTTAATACTTTCGTTATAGGGCAACAGAAGGCTGAGGCCCACAGATGCTGCACCCCCGCCCCCCATTCAGTGGAAGTTACCCGGGTTGCCTTCTTGTATGAAGGTATGCAACCCTTTTTTGAATGTTGCCATGTTTGGCACATTCACCAAGCAGCCAACCAGGGAGCCGATTCCAGAGTCTAATAGCTCTAGGGATGAATGCATTTTTTCAAAGTTCTGATTTAGGCACTGATTCAACCAGTTGACACTTATGTCCTCAGAGGTCGTTTTTGATGTCCTTGTAGACCATATCCAGATCTTCACTTTAACCAGGATCCTACAATAACTTATACAGGAGTAACATGTCCCCCCTTGTTCTCCTTTGACTCAAATCCCACGGTCCCAAGTGATTTAAGTGCTGTGTATATTGTATAGTGTATACTGTCCTTACAATTTTGGACAAGTTTGGTGACTCTCCTTTGCACTCTATCAGTCATATCTGTATCCTTCCTGAGGTATGACTCCATACTTGTGAACTGTAGTCCATATGTGGCCTAGTATATGTTCTATAAAGGGGCAATAAAACTGAACTAGATCTAGCAGAGAAGGACCTGCTAATGCAGTTTACTGTGTCCAATTTTGGATGCCACCTGTTTGCAATGTGTGCTGGGCTTGATGTCATTACTTATAAACACACCCAAGTCCTTTTCAGTAGTCACTGATTTGTCTGTGGTCCCATTTACTTGGTCTATTTGTATACCAGTGTTCCTACCAAAGTACAAGACCACACATTTTTTCTGTGTTCATTGTCTACTATTCCCCCAAGTTTGGTATCAATGGCAGACTTTACCAATTTGTTGTTACCTGTTAGCATCAGGTCACTAACATATATGTTAAAAAGCAGTGGTCCCAGGACAGAGCCCTGGGGTACTCCACTGGTCACAGCACCCTCTGTGGAGACTATACCATTAATTCTTATGGCCTGACTCCTACTCACCAGCCAGCTCTGAATCCATTTAACTAGGCATATATCCACTTTTAAGGTTAATAGTTTTTTCACCAGGATGTTATGAGGGAGGGCATCGAAAGCCTTCCTGAAATCTAAAAGCAACATGTCCACCCCTTTCCCTTGGTCTAAATTAGGGCTAACAAACTCATAGATGTTGATTAAGCTGATAGTACATGACCTATTATTTGTAAATCTGATGGTGTGATATCAATTAACCCCCTACTCGCCCGGTCTTTAAGTAGTTCATCCTTTATTATACTCTCTATAAACTGGTCCACTACAGACATTAAGCTAATAGGCCTGTAATTGCCATGGTTAGATCTACTGACCTTCTTGTGGATAGGTATTGTGATGGCACTATGCCAATCCACGTGTACTCAAGCATTTAAAATGGATCTATTCCCAAAATCTGCTTTCCGTCATTATAATTTCAAATACTGACTGTATGCTATAAATTGTCAGCTGACTGCTTAAACACTGCCTTCTTAATGGTGAACCCCCTTTTGGCACTAGCATTAGCAAATACAAATTGCACTAATGAAACATATTTGGTGTCATCAAATCCTCCTTTCTGGTGTATAAAGTGCAATCCATTTGTTCTAATCCTGAAGGTGTCAGCTGCTCTCCAAGTGCTGAACCGTAAACACTGTGATTGGTACTACACCACCTGCCTGATTACTCTCAGAGAGCCTTTTCTGTATTTAATTCTGCATGGTGCTTGGATCAGGGACTGGGAACACCTCAATAGAGGTTAAGGAATCGAGACCTGTGATAGTTTGTTTTACAATACATTTTATTTATCAACTATAAAATCTGCTCACTAGTACTATAATGGTTGCATCTGAAGGCACTCTGGGGAAATTGCTCTTTACATGCTCCTCATTTTTTGCAGGTTGTACCCATGTGTCTGCATTACTGCACAGCTGCATGATTTGCATTTTCTGCACTACTCTACCTGTAATAGTATATCACTATTCCTTGTATCCTTCCCACAGGTCACCCATGTAAATGAGCCTCAGGTTATTGGACCTTTCATGGTCACAAATCGGTTAATTAAATAAATCTCATAAAATAATTTTTGGTTAAACATCTTAATGAAAATAATGTTCCTTATGGTTATTTCTTTAAACCGGTCTTACTGTCCCCTTTCTCCTTTGTGGAGACTGTTGTGCTTGCTTGAGTTTCCATTGTATCTCCTATTTTACTACAAATTCTTTCTCTAAATATCTTTATAACTTCTTGCCTTAACTTCTCTGTTCTTATTCCATATATAATGGGGTTGGCAACAGGAGGTAAAATAAAACTCTGTATGGATAAGACATGCTGGAGAAATGATGGGATACTGGTCATGTTCAGCCGAGGCTGAAGGGCTATAAAGAAAGCACTGATCACAAAGACTAACAATATTAACAAATGAGTACTACATGTATGCAACGCCTTCGCTCGTGCTTCTTTAGAATTTTTCATACAGATTATAAATATTTGTACATAAGAGCAGACAATGACAACAAAGGGAATTGATATATTAAATATAAGAACAACTATACCTAAGTAATTTTCAACAGATGAGTCTATACATGAAAGCTTAACAATGGAGATACGCTCACAATAGATTTTTGGTAGAGTGGGTTTACTACAGTGGAAGTCTTTGAGTTAAGAGAATAATTATCAGCATAATACAAAATGGATTCATCCATGCAACCAACAGAAGCTTGAACGTTTTTGCAGCTGTCATAATATTTGCATACTGTAAAGGGTAACAAATAGCCATAAATCGGTCATATGCCATTACTGTCAATATTGTTATTTCAGAAACACCAAAAGTATTCAGGCAATATACCTGAATGTAACAGCCAGAAAGAGATATAATGTTAGATTCCAACAAAATATCTGCCATTAACTTTGGCAAAAATGTTGTACTGCCATATATTCCATTTACTGCCAAGTTGCACATTAAGATATACATGGGCTCATGTAGATGTTGTCGTAAAATGATGATGCTTATAATAAACAGATTAGCTAGAATTGTAATTATATACAGCAAAAGTGAAAATGCAAAATACATATATTGAATGTTACCCATTTTACCAAGTCCTGTAAGTACAAAATAATTGATAGTAGTAGTGGTAGCATTTTCCATTCTTCAGACCTGTAAAGGATAATACAATTAAATTAGATATATAACCTAATGACTTTTAGTGCTTGAGACATGACAAATCTTAGTCTTATGAATTACCAAAATTAGTTAAGCAAAAAAAAAAACCAAACTGGACTTTCAGAACATTGTATTATTACTGCATGTCAAAGCCCACACAACGCCTTGCATTCATTTGCCGTATGCATTTAAAAGACAGTTAGAAGAAAAATAGTAATAGATTTGGCCAACAAAAATAGAAATATTGCATTAAAAGTGGTAAAGATAATGAACCGAGATCACCCCTAAACAATTCACATTGTCTAACATTAACAATTGCAATGATAATAAACTGAGATCACTACTAAAAGCTTTCATATATATATATATATATCTATATATATAGATATATATATATATATATATAAAACTCTTATGACTTACAGTCCCACAAATATGAAAACAGTTGTAATTAAATGTTGCTGCAGCTTACCTTTCCAGGAAATAGCATTCACAGTTTACTGGTGAAGCTGAAAAGTTGTTACTTTTATACAGTGAAACAGCTCTGTGCCTCTGACAAGAGCTTTGTTTAATGACAGAGTGAGTCCCGAAGCACTCTGCTTGCCAGTATTTGCACAGTCTAGCTTTCCCATGTGTAAACGTCCCTTAATTATTAGTTTTTGTTTCCAAAAGGTTAGATCCTCCAAGTACAAATTATTGCATTTTTTTTATTTTTCTGATATTGGTACAGGTTGAAAGTCAAAGCAATGCACATACTTTCTTGCTACACTCTGGTATTGTTTATTGCAGAGATACCACTTAAGAGTCTAGGGGCCAGATATTCAGAAAATTGCCCTGTGGCCAAGGTAGCACTGCCCAGTGTGCAAACATAGCCCGGAGCGAAATGCCAGCAATATTCAAAAGGAAAAGTGCAGTGCATAACCAGGTGAATTTAGCAAGCAAAGGAAGCTGGGCAAACAGGGCCAGAAGTGCAGAGCAAAAACAGCCCAGGAATAAGACAGCACTGAATATAGTACCAGGCAGGCAGTGCAAACACACAATGGAACACAGTGCAGAGGTGAGACAGCCTGACCCTGGGACACATGCATGGAAACACAGGCTGGAATGAGGCATCAGGAGCACACCACAGTGCCCATCCCGGAGGATGCTACACATGCACGGGAATGTCTAGCAACAACCCAGACCCATGTGAAGAACACAAGTAACAGTACAAACCATGTGTAACCCCAGCACCCAAGAATGACACAGGACACAGTTAAATGTAGCAAATGCACTGTAATGACAAATATGCAAAAGGAAAGGTAACGGAAACATAACAGTGATGCAAACCCATACAAAACCAAAGAACAAACCAAACAGAATCAACAATGCCCCAACCACCACTGGATGACCCACCCCACAACAAAGAAAGATAACAGGACCAATCTCACCAAGCAACATGCCAAGCCTCCCCCCCAACACACAACCCAAGCAACAAAAAGCCCACTACGGGAACAACAAAAGGAATGCACTATAGGCAAAGCAAGGATTCAAAAGGAAAACATGTGAAAATAATAACTGGATGTACAAGAAGACACAGGACAAGGGTGCAAAGGGGAGGAGGATGCACACAGGGATATAGGAATACAGTCCAGGAAAGGATAACACGTCCAGTGAGGGTGTGTGTGAAGGCAACACAATATGGGATGCAGGACATACCTAGCTGCCCGCTGGATCCAGGAGCCGATCCTTTAACACAGCTGCCACTCTTCTTGTCTCTGTTATCAGTATGACCTGCTGCTCAATCAGAGTCCTTTGTTGTTGGATGATGCGGTGCAGCAGGTCCTCAATCCCCTCTGACTCCTCTGGCCTGGTCGCCCACAGTGATGCCCGGAGTGGACCTACAAGAGGAAGGGTGAGACCATGAGGATGGTACACCAGACAGGAGGCAGACAGCAGCCAAAGGTGGGCATGCAGGGATGGACAACATGACCCAATGGGCAATCCTGGGTGGAGGTGAGTGCCGCACTGGTAGGCCAACATAGAAGGCTCCCACAAAGCAGCACAGGGTGACACAGGCACCAACACAAAACCCAATACACATAATGACAACGATCCCGACAGCACCAGGGTACATGTGACACCGCCCACCCCGATGCAGCACACAGCGAGACCCGGCAGGCACACAGCTGGACCCCCAGAGATTTGAGTGCAAGGGCCATGCCACAACATGCACAAGGGCATCCACATGTTGGGACATGCTGCCCACCGACAGCTGGAAATGTATCGTAATGCAGAGCACAGCACCAACAACAATGAAAGGCATGCAGGAGCAGCAATGAACCATGACAGTGGCCTGCCAATGACTGACCCAGGCCAGGGGAAAACAATCAGCCAGGGCACAGATGCTGTCAGTGAAGGGCTGACACATGCCACCAGGCAAGGCCACTGAAAGCATACCACCCAACTGTGACATGGTACAAGGAAGGGTCCCCAACCCACGTGTCAGGAGCCCCCTGTCCCACCCTGTGAGAACAAGTTCCACAGCCAAGGTCAACATTGTCAGGCAATGATGCACAAAATGTAATAGCACAGTGATAACAGTACCCCGTAACTAAACTGCAACACAGTAACAGCGCCATGAGATACCCAGGTAAGGACTCCACAATGTGTACGGCACAGTGCCAGGATGTAGCACAGTTTGACAGGCAATGTTCCACAGCTGGTGGACAGAAGGGTGAGAGGTATGCCCGTAAGGCATGGTGCCTCATGTCCCACATCCACAGCAAGGCACCACCACCAGTGCAAATGTGAACACCCTGTGGGGGGGTATGGAGGGACCCCAGAGGTGGGCATGGCAGCCGACAGCATGTGGTCCTTACCGAACACTCACCACCAGAGCAATCACTACCATCAGTCACCTGTACAGCAATGCAAGCCGACAGTACCCCACTCCCCCCTCCGGGCCAGACTGACAGCACCCAACTGTGGTGTGCAACACAGGTGTGCTGCACAGCACAGTGCCACACCGCCACCGGCCCACTGCCCATTGCAGACATGCCACCAGACCAGTCAGTGACAGGACACCCAGATGTGACACACAGCCTACTGAAAGGGCACAGATCACAGAGCAACGAAACAGGTACTCACGCAACATGCCACTGCACTCAGGGCTGCTGTCCTGTGCCTGCTGCTGCATGGACGGCACCCTCAGGCTGCCTCTCCTCTGCTTCTGGGTCATGTCCTGGCCCCCTCCTCTGGCCATGGGCTGCTCGATCCACTCTACAGTGGACAGGTGAGAAATTGGTGTTAGAGCATGACACATCAAACACCACATGCAGCACAGCAAGATGCACATGTAACCCTAACAACACTGCACACACAGGGAGTGAACATGGAGGACACCCACACAGAGGGTGGCAGGGCCCATGGAGCATTCACCAGGCACACACAGCAGTAATCAATGGTGCCGCAGTTGTGCGATAGTGCCTGTTGCAGCTGTCCTCCGAACATCCGCATACCCTTGTGTGTATGTCAACAGTCCCCCAGGAGCGGGATCCCTGCACCATGGTGTTGCCGCCCACAGGCTGGCACTGCACCAGGACACACCAAACAGCATGACCCAACCCACCTCCCACACCAATGGCCACAGCATGTACCGTGCCCCTAGGGGGCCAAACTGTGCCTCCCCGCCGGTGCCACATGTGCCACAGCACCATGCAGTGTAGCACTCACATGCAAGTGTGCACACACACACACACACACACACGCGAACACACACATTGCAGCCTGACATGATGGTGCTATCAACATGCAACACCACTTAACTGGCACAGGCACAGTGCCCTCATGCACCATGCACTTGTAGTGCTCCAGCTGCTGATGCTGCCTCCATCGCAGGTCCGTATACCTGTGCCTGCACTTCTCCGCATTACGGGAGATTCCAGTGCAGGCACTAAGTTTGTGTGTGACCGTGGACCACACCTGCATAAGTGGTAGGTAGGTCCCCCTCCCTGACCTCCCCAAAGAGCCTCTGGTGCCTCTTCTGTACCAGCTCCACCAGGTTTGCTGTCTCAACCTCCCCCCAGTGCCTGTCCCTGTGCACCACAGCACACTGCCTTGCACGTCCTGGCATTGCCCACACAGCATGTATTCTACTACACCTCTCAAGATATCCAGCGGTTGGCACACCCAGGACCCTCCTGCAACAACCACTGTAGTGCCACACTATCACATGACATAGCACGGCGCTGCCTGGAAGTGTTCACACTGCGCATGCATGACCCCCGGCATGACCCTGAAGTTGTATACCATGCATGCACAGAGCGCAGTGCTGTATTGGCTATCACGGTGCTAAAATGTGCTATGCCAGGATGATAGCACGGACATGGGGGCCTCAAAAGCATGTGTGTTGGTCGCGCTATAGCTCAGAGCACTGCGCTGATGGGATAATGTGGTGCTGGCCCCCCAAAAGCCCTGTGCTGACGTTTGCACAGCACTAAGGTGATAGCCCGGTGCTAATCAGGGACATATTCAACCGGAATATGCAAATGGGGGTACTTGTGTATGTATGGTGCAAACTGTGTGATTAGCATATTATTATGTGCTGCTTTGCATGCATAACAGGCTTGATTGCCTGACTGGGCTATAAAAGGGCAAGCGGTACATCACCAGTGTTGTGTTGTGGGAATGCAGCATGCTATGGATACTGCAGAACTACAAGGGACAGGTGGAGAGATGCAACAGGGGGATGAGCAGTGAGAGGCAGGTACGTACGACTGCCATGGGACTCTCAGAATGGCAATAGCTCAGAACAGAGTCAACCTGGACTGCAGCCCACAGATGTACCTGCTGGTGAACGGTCAGACACATGTTGGACCACAGGCAAGCACTGTACTGTGTGATGGTGCACAGCTATATACATCCGCCTGGGCAGCATACCGTCCAGTGCACTGTGCATGTTACCCTGCATTGCACTGTGCCGTGTGGCACTGCCTGCACACTGTGGGCACCAGGCAGGGGCCCTGGTGCACTACCAAGGTGTGTCCTGCAACACTGGCTCACTGACATGACTCCCTGGATGTGGGTTATGGTAGGCTGTGACCGCTCTGCAGGAGAACACAGGGTTCCAGCTGCCAGCCATCCCATGCACCATGTGGCCTCTGCCTGGTATCCTGCCATTGTCTACATGCCAGTGCATGTGTCCACGCACTCTGCGTAGTGATCATGCAGGGCACAGTACAGTGCCAGGTGGTGGGCATAGGTGTGGCCCCATTCATGGGTGCACATGCCAGCCATGGGTGACAGCAGTGCACATGTGGGTACAGGGCTTGCTGCCCAGGCACAGGGTGGCCAGTGACTATGTGGCCATGTGCACTGTACATGCACTTGATGCACAGTGACATGTCCACGTGGCCTGTGTCATTCTAGGGGGTGGCATGGTGATGTCTATGCGTAATGCAACGCAGTCCTGCCACAGCTGCTGACACATGTCCCTTTTCAACTGTCCCATAGGTAGTGCAGCTTGACAAGAGCGCATACGTGCACATAAGTTCTCACTGGATGAGCTGACAACACTGGTGCATGATGTGAAGGAGAGGGAGCATGTGCTCCACACGCACAGGACCACAGATGCGGTGGTGCACCAAGCCTGGGAGGAGGTGACAGCTGCAGTCAATGCTGTCGGCGGACATGGCAGGATGACCGAGGTGGTGCAAAAGCACTGGAATGACCTGCTGCACAGTGCCAAGGAAGAGGAGGCACAGCGACTGTGGGAACGGATGCGGATCGGTGGAGGATCACAAGACGAACAGCAGCAGGTGGAGGAGCCACTCATGGCCATGGTGACGTCAACACTGCGGGCGGTGGCAGTCGCAGGTGTGCTGGGTGGTGGATGTGAGACACCTCTCGAACTGCCCAGGACAGGTCTGTGTTCGCATGTGTATACCCTGCATGGTGTGATGGCATAGGTGCATAGTCCTGCTGTTGGTGTCCTGCACAGGGTGCACCGTGGGCTGCTGAACAGCTGCATGGCAACGGCATGTGCACTGTGTGTTGGGTGGGTGCATGTGGTCATGGGCTGGTGTGAAGGAGGTACGTGTCCTGGAGTCTGCATGGTGTGGTGGTGGTGGTGGTGGTGGTGGCGGTGGTGTTAGGGCACAGTGTCCATGTACAGGTGACTGATCCTGTCCCTATTTTCTCCACAGCGGTGTCTGCAAGGCCTGCGGAACCACAGGAGCAGCACAGGATGTATGACCATGGTCCAGAGGTTGTGGATGATGATGGTGAACGGCCATCCACATCCAGTCTGTGTGCCAGTCATGGACGCACAGAGACACTGCATGTGTGGCATTCCAATATACAGGGGCTGTATCTGCCTGGGGAGGAGGGACACACTTCAGTCGGGGAGGTGGGATCCACTGAGTACCTGGAGGATGTACAAATGGAAGAAATGGGTGTAGGGCAGGTACTCCTAGTGACTGTGACCAGTGGCGATGACACTGATGTGTCAGAGGGTCCCCACCACCTGGACGTGCCTGTGGAGGGGGATGCAGGGGTGGGGCTGGTAGCAGGCCGTGGAACAGGTGCCAGTGGTGTGTTTGGCATTGCTGGTGTGTCCGTCCCTGTGCATCCGGTGGTGGGCAGTGTGGGGAACATTTCTGCACTGCTGGACATGTGGTGTCCCACACATATTGTGGTCCCGGGCCATCCAGTGCAACAGACCACCATCAGTGGTCAGCAGCAGCAGGCCATGCCAGATGTGCAACAGTGTACCATACCTCCTGTGCAGCAGGCACCTGTCCAGCTGCAAATGAGGTGTCTGCACCCCTGGGGCAGGATGCCCATGGTGCCCACCCACTCCTGCAGGCTGATGTCATGTCCCAGCAGGAGGCTCGTATGGACCTGCATGGCCTACAGAGGGAGCTGAGGCATGAGCTGGCACTGATGAGGGAGTCCGTATCAGTGGGCTTTGCCCGTGCTGAACAGAGGGTGGAGGACAGGTTGGGCCGCATGGTGGGGGCAATCGACCGTGGCTTTGCTGGTCTGATGGCTGCAGTGGTCGACATCGCTAATGTACTTCGTGGGGTGCATGGGGGTTGCCAGCATGAGCTGGTTGGTCAGGGTGCAGAAGGCACAGGGGCACACAGGCGGGTAACCCATGGCCGCAGGGCTGGCACTGGGTCCAGTTCCACTGCGTCATGCACCACATCCGGCACACAGTGCCGCCATGGCTGTCCACCCACCCTGTCAGGCTCCGCCGTTCAACGAGGGCACAGGAGGGCAGCCCTGCCTGCCTCACCATTTTCCTCGGCCTTGTCCTCTGCCCAGAGCACCCCGTGGTCTGTGACCCACAGTAGTGGTGCACGTCATGTGCATTGTGGTAGTCGGCGGTGATGGTCACAGTCATACTGCAACACTGCGCAGTCATCGCCCCCCGTGTCAACATTGGCACACCCACATGTGCGTGCACACATGCACACACACTCACTAATGAACAGCCTCGCACTCCCTCCCATGCACACTCACACTTTCACTGCCACGGTTGCCCTCCTTACACTCACACCACACATCATGCTTCCCCAGTGACAGTACACCATGGCTGTGTGTATCCCCCCCCGTGTGTCCTGCACACCTCCAACATCACACCACACACACACGTTTTCTGTTCCACTCTGTTGTGTTCCTTTTGTGATTGTTGGTGGCACTGTTCTGATTGTTGGTACACATTAAATAGCTTCAGCATTGTACTGTTTCATGTTGTTGTGCAGTCTGTACTTAACCTCTGGTCTGTGACAGTGTCCTGATGATGTTGGCCCTGTGCTCTATGGCCCTGTGTGCCATGCGAGGGCCCCTCCTCTCGAGTTGCTCCACTATCCCCCTGACCACTGGCTCTGGCTCACTGTCGGACTGTCTCTCAGGTTCAGGTGCCTGTATCCCACGGTTCATTGCCATGTTGTGCAGCATACAACAGGCTAGAAAGATACAGCATAACTTCTGAGGTGTATACTGTAGGGCACTGCCTGATCTGTCTAGGCTTCTGAATCGCATCTTCAGGATGCCAAACACCCTCTCTATGATGTTCCTTGTGCTGGCATGTGCCTCATTGTACATCTCCTCTGCCACTGTGGCCGGTCGGAGTACCAGTGTCAGCAGCCAGGGTCACAGGGGATAGACACTGTACCCTATCAAGAGATGTATACCTGTTAGTGCCATGATGCAGTCTGTCCATTGCTGTCCTGCACCTATGTGAAGCACTCACACCCCTTCCCTGGCCTCCACTGCCTGCCCCCATCCATGCTGTCATGTGTATGCCTTGTATGCTGCTACTCACTGACTAGTTGCCCACTGGGTATCCTGCCCCCCTCAAATGCCTGGCACAGCTGGGACTGGTGTCAGATAAAGGCGTTGTGTGCACTGCCGTGGCACTATGCATAGAGATTGCCGATGCACCCAGTCACATCGCACACCACCTGGCAGTTGGAGTGGTACCCCTTCTTGTTTACATACACATCACTGCCATCACCAGGTGGTGCACAGATGGGGACATGGGTGCAGTCAATGGCACCCAGTACAGACGGTAGGTGCGCAACTCGATGGAACTGCTGCATTGTTTCTTTGCACTCTGCTGCCGTGCTGGGGAATACTATGAACTCCCCAGCATGTGGCAGGGAAGCCTCTAGGAACTGGGTCAGGAGGCATGAAGTGGCAGACTGCATTACCCCGATAGTGTCCCCCGTTGGTCATTGAAACGTCCCTGTGGCAAGGAAGCACATCGCTGCTGTCACCTTCTCCTCCACTGTCATGGCATGGCTGTGTCTGGTGTTTGGGTACACCTGCTCATGCAGGAGTTCACAGAGCTGCCTCAACATTCTCCTGTTCATCCTGTACCAGCCGGTGATGTGGTCATCAGGCAGGGTCTCGAAGGAAACCCTGGGCCGGTACCACCTGTTTGCAGCATACCGTCTCCTTGGCCTTCGTTGTGGCCCATGTTGTGCCCGCTCCCTCTCCTCCTCCTCCTTCCACTGCTGCCATCAATGGCAGCATCACTGCTACTGGCACTGCACGCATTCCCACTTCCTGTTGTGGTCCCTCCTCCTAGGTGTTTTGCCCTGGGTTAAGACCAGCCTTTTATAGGCGGTAACTAGTGCCACGCTATTTGTCCTAGTGCGGTGCTGGGGCTTTCATTATCACTTTGCACGTGTCTGCTGGCCACCCCCCCTTAATTTTCCCCTTGCATACATTATTGGTTTGCCCCGTGCTACTGCTGTTAGCGTGTGCAAACTGGTCCTTTGAATATGGCTGCTCCATGCTATTCCTGCGCTATTCCCATGCTATTGGTTTGCACGCTGTGCTATGCTTTGAATATCTGGCCATAGGTATTTTAGGGTTAAAAACCCATTCCTTTTCTATTACACCTGTTGACCTATATTGTTTCTTTTGTATAATTTTAATCCTGAAATGGTTACCAGGTTCATCAGCAGGGGTTGCACCTCCTCATGTGTGGATAGCGTATTTAAGGGTGCATGTTATGTCAGTAGAACAGAACTTTTAGAAACTAGACATAAGGAGACAATATTGCCAAGGACTAATTTTGTTTTCATATATACAAGACAGGCACAGGATATTAAGCATATTATTATCTTGCAGAGTGAACCCCTTCTAGCAGAGGTGACAAAAGAAAAAACCAAAATGGTGTATAAAGGAGGGACCAACCTTAAGGATAGATTGGTACACAGCTATGAGGTCAGGTACACTCACACACTTGGCACCAGACCACTGCTACTGAGTGGAATGCACCAATGTGGAAACTGTAAATTTTGCAGTTCCATCCTTAGATGCAATACATTTACCAGCTGCAACAGTGGTCAGAACTATGCAATAAAATAATTCATAACATGCAGCACAGGGAATGTGGTGTACATGGCAACATGGTGTTGGTATTTATATTTTGATATTTATAAATTTAAAATTATGTTTTCACTTTATTACTGTCATTCATTACTCACAAATATTGTGCTGCTGGTTATCTGGAAGTATTTTACATAAACATGCACTTTTAGTTAATAGATTGTGCAGCTGAGCACCAATGCAGTTTAGACATGTAATATAGAATTGTGCACTGTCTCTTTAAGTGGAGCTCTTGATAAACTGGGTAATGATGTCTAGTGTCCATCCCCCTAATGACATACTAATGATGGTTACTTTGTAGCTGTATGGCGGCAGTTTTAAACTTTTTCATATGATAAAGCCTTTTTTTTAATACAAAAACAGAGTTCAAGGTCTCACTCCTCAAACCAGAAAAACCAGCAAGAAGTGTGCACTACCAAGGAGTAGCAAGAATCCAAAAACGAATCAGCGCTCACCCTGTGAGCCAGTAAGCACCACTTCACAGGACTAGAAATTGTATAAATATTTATTTATTCTGTAAAAACCAGTGCAAAAACCACAACTGTGCAACCTTGAAAACGGGACTAATTGTAAGGCAATTTCAAGTGCTAAACAGAGCTGGTGTTGAAATATTGCACTGGTAACAAATAGGGTTCTAGTCTATACCAAGGTCCAGTAACAGTTCTCAGACAGGGTCTATTGCAGCTTGATATTTTTTGTTTGTTGCATTCCAGGTAAAAGGATCTCCCAGGTAAAACAATGTAAGAAAATGACTTACTTGACCAAAGGGATATTCGATCCAAAAACAGGTTGCACAGTTGCATTTTTTTGCACTGTTTTTTACAGAATAAATAAATATTTATACAATTTCTAGTCCTGTGAAGTGATGCTTTCTGGCTCACATGGTGAGTGCTGGTTTGTTTTGAAATCCTTTTTTTGGGGGGGCTATTACTTTTTCCCTCCTCTCATGGCATACTTAGTCTGCTTCCCCTATTTCTGGCAGCCTCCTTGGGGATTCCAGATACCGCATAAAGCCCTTTTAGTATCAGCAGCTGAGGAGTGCAGATTTCTTGGTTTTCTGCATTTTTACCTTTTCAGGTCCGCACCCTCCATGGGTAGTGGAGTAGTATTTCCAGTAATTCTTAACACCTGCAATCAATAGCAAACAAACAGGACCAAAAGGAGACGGTAATGCTATTATTCCATCCATGGAAGTCCACTTTGGTCCATTTGTGATACCGACCAGCCCCCAAATTCTCACCTGTGGCAATGAAACATGGCGTTTGGTCATGCTGCTCCACTCTGTGGTTTTTGGCTATCGGCAGCCAGAGCAATGGATCCAAGCAGCTGACATACTCTGTTGCATCTGAGGGGACCAATGGAGAAAAAATACATTGAGAAAACATTGCAGCAGCTGGTGGTTGTGTTGGTGGGGTTAGCACCTGTAGTTCTCTACACCATGTGGTGGGGGTCAGATATACCCCCACCACACACTGACTACATACTGTAGGACTTGTCAGCTGTAATTCCATCTGGTGCACCCAGGCTTGTACTTGTTTTATGGAAACAAGCTAGTTTTCAGATATAAACACATAGGGCACTATGCTTGAAGGGCTCCACAAAATGCGTTGAGTGGTAGTAAACCCTACGCACCCCCACGTGGTGTGTAGGGTAAGGCAGACATGAAGCATGCATGACCGCATGTGCATGGCGTGCAAACCAAGGGGGTGTGAGCCAGGCCCATGGGGAGCAATGGGCAGACAGGAAGTGGGCGAAGCCAAGATACATGGAACCACCCCTTGACCCCACCATATAAGGTGAGGCAGGCTGCAGTACACAGCAGCATGGCTATGAATGTAGCACAACAGCAGTGCAGACAAGACATGGCAGGATGATGGGAGGACATGGAAGTGCCTGTGGAGGTGGACAGAAAAGGTGGCAACAGAGGCAGGGGAGTAAGAAATAGACAATGTGGGGATGGAACGAGGACACGCTCCATGAACTTCAGCAGCAGTCAAGTCTGGTCACAGACATCAGGCACAACTATGACAGACTGTACTGGGCCCTGGCACTCACCACTGCCCCGGAGGTGAAGGCCTGTATGTGGTTTGACATTCAGGCAGCATCAATGCTGCCAGTGCGGAGGTACATACACTGACTGCGCTAAAACATAAGTGGTGTGACCTCTGTGTGGCAGTCAACAAAAATCTGGCAGCTGGTTCACGGAAGTGGCAAGGCATGGGTGATGGGCCCCCTGCACAGGACACACAGCTGACACCTATGGAGAGACTGGTGGCAGAGACCATCTCAGAGGTGGCAGTCCATTGCGTGGGCAGAGGGTGGACACACTGGCAGGTAGGTGCAGACAGTGTGCTGGTGACAGGGTGGTGGGAAGCTTGGTTATGCAATGCCATCACTACAGTGTAGCCCTCTCCCTGCCAGACAGGAGTCATGCACCATGGAACACAGCAACTAGCAGGACACTGGCAACACATGCCACTGTGCCAGAGCCAGCACTGTGCTGCACCTCACAACGTGAGGCACCATCAGGTAAGTATCATTGACCACTGGTGTGCAATGCTGTGTGAGTGGGTAAGAATGTTTCACTGATGCACGCCGATGTTGTTTCCACAGGCACACAGATCGACACTGAAACCCAGCTGGACAGTGACAGCAATGTTGAGCTGACCATTGCCCACACTGAAGAGGCAGACAGCTCCTCCAGGAGAGAGGGCTGTCAGGGTGAGGGGCTCATGGACGGTTGTGGCAGTGGCCTGCACCCTCCCTAAAGGGCACCGCTGCCTCCTCAGACAGGGGTGCCAGTGCATCCCCTGACACCATGCCACACACAGCACCAAAGGTATCCAGCAGAGCCATGGATCCTGCCGACAGAGGCAACGAGGGCCCATCTACAGGCACATGCAGATGTGGATGTACTCCCCAACACGACCCATACCAGATGGAACAGAACCGCATGCTCCAGCAGCTGGAGGGGGGACTATCTCGCTGAACAGCTGAACACCATGTCTGCCTTTGCCGCCCTGACCAAGGTTACACTGGCCATCTGCGATGGCATCACACGGTCCGCCATTGCCCAGGAGCAGATCCTGCACCATCTACAGTCCATGCCTGCCACCCCCCTGCAGGAACACCCCCAGAGCAAGAGCTGTGCACCCATATGGTATACACCCAGGCCACATACACGGACCCTGGACTGGAGCAGGAAGTGTGCAGTAACATGCCACCCCTGCTGGGCGGAAGTGCCGTTGTACAGGTCATGTAACCATGCACCAGAAGTGGCAATGAGGAGGGCAGCAATGTCCATGCTACTATAGCAGGCAGCAAGAACACACCAGCACCACCACACCACCATGCAGTGCCAACACCCATGAGGGGTGCAGGGGTTGTGGGGCATCATGTGCATATGTGGCACCTGGGCACTTGGGCATTGTCATGGCTACAGCCCCAACGTGATGTTTTGGGGCCGTGAATTCAACAGCACAGCACACAGTCAAACACTGACACGCAGCCACCCCCACCCCAACACACCCCAACAACCCTCCCACAAATGACTACTTAACATAATACAACATGATCGTGGCTGCAGTCCCAGTGATGTCACTGGTTGATACACGCTGCATGCTACACACAGACAGTGGCCGCGTAATGCCCATGTAGTGCCTGACAGGCATGTGCTGCTTGGCACATGACGTGTAGCATCATCAACATAAGAATGTCCCCATTACAAGTGCACGCCATGCCGCACAGCCACTGGCCATGCCATGCTCCCTGGGGTGCACAGCACCATCACCATTGCCATCATCAACATCATCATCATTCATGGGGTCCAGAC
This sequence comes from Neoceratodus forsteri, assembly GCA_016271365.2. Classification (NCBI taxonomy): domain Eukaryota; kingdom Metazoa; phylum Chordata; order Ceratodontiformes; family Ceratodontidae; genus Neoceratodus; species Neoceratodus forsteri. The sequence goes on along the minus strand of CM057458.1, from coordinate 1,149,480,590 downwards.
GTGGCACCATCGGCAGCAGCACGGCCTACATGCCCTAGTGGGTGACAGCATGACTGTGCCCCCGAATGGTCAAGGCACTGCAAGTGCATCTTCAGCAGTCCAATGGTCCTCTCAAAGATGCCGCATATTCTCTGATGTGCAGTGTTGCAGGTCTCCTCTGCCTGAGTCCCGCCAGGTTTGGTGTCATGAAGTAGGTCCACAGGGGATATCTGCTGTCACCTGCAGAGAGGAATGTGACAATAAGAGTGAGGACCCCATGCTGGATGGGGCATGGGACATGTGTGTGGACTTACCCAGTAGCCAGCCATCAATGGGCCTATCATGCAGCAGGGCACCGAGTCTGGCGGCATCCAGGATGTATGAATCATGCGTTGACTCCAGGAACCTGGCACACACATCTGTGAATAGGCCAGTGGCATCACACACCACCTGACAGTTCACACTGTGGAATCCCTTCCTGTTACGGTATGCATTCTTGTTCACTGTGGGTGCCAGGATTGCGATGTATGTGACATCGATAGCCCCGCACATGTTGGCATACTGAGCGTGGAATAGAATGCCTACTTTGTGTCACGCAGCTCCTGTGCATTCTGAGGCAGGTAGACTTCTTCCCCCAGGTGTGCCAGCAGTGCATCGGTGACCTGTGCCACGGCAGGGGAGACTGACGACTGGCTGACACTGAGTTCATCCCTGGTCACATGCTTGAATGTCCCAGTTGCATAGTAAGACAGTGCACACATGACCTTAGTCTCCATCGTTATTGCCTGGAGTGCCGGTTCCTGGGTTCCATGGCCATGTGGACCATGTCACACAGCTGTGCAATGATTGGCCATGGGAATCTGAACCATTCCAGGCAGTGCATGTCCCGCCATCCTATGGCATTGATCCTGTCACAGAACACCTTGGGACGTGGCAGCCTATTCCTTCATCTCCTGTCATTTGCCTCCTGCAGTAACAAATGCAATCCCACACCTGGCCACACCCTGTATCACTGTTACACCTTCTCCTCACACTGTGCAGCCCACAGTATGCTCCCCCTTATAGACCCATGCTGATATGGGCATGGCACTCCCCATCATCGGCATGGCCTTGCCATGCCCCGTGATTTGTGTCTCATGCCCAGTCACATGCATGACCCTGTGGTGTGTCCCATCCGGTGTTGGTAATGGCGTACACAGTGGTCAACAGGATGTCCATGTTTCCCCAGCACCTCTTCAGGGTGTTGGAGGAGACATACATGCCCATCTGGGGCACGGGGGACCTGTGGCAAGGCCGTGGATTTGGCCAGGGGAGAACGGCATGCCCCATGTGTGCTTCTCTGTGACACTGTGTGGGCCTTATGATTCACTTCCTCCCCACATGTTTCCTATACAGGACCATCATGGATGGCCAGAGCGGATGGAGCTGAGCCTGCAGGTACAGCCGGATGATGCCCTGTACTTTGCACTCCTGGATAGCGGCTGCAGAGATACCAGTGCAGGTATCTCAACTGCATGATGCAGAAGGGGTAGGGCAGCATGCTGTATTATGAAGATGCGACTGACAGGTGGTGGGAGGTCTACATCCCATCACAAGTAGGTACTGTTGGCATGGTTCAGCGTGCCTGTGCTTGGGTCACTATGCCACCATTGACCTGTTCCCTTTGTCTTGCAGGACTACAGGGGCCTAGTGAGGTGCAACATGCTTCAGAATATCAGTTGCCCACTGCAGGAACTGGAGGTGGACACTAGCTCATCATGCAGTGACGTGGACCTGCAGGATGGCCAGCCTGTGTGGGTGTGAGGGTCCATGCTGTATCTGAGGATGGGCAGTGTTTAATGCCCCAACATACGGCAGGACACTGTCTCAGGTGGGGTGCAGTTTGACCTTGTTGCCGGGGTGTTGTGTGTGTGGCCAGCACCTGCTGATATCTGGGATGGGGTATATACACTGATGGACCTTGGGGTGTGCTGTTCTTGTTGTACTGCTGTGGGAGGGTCATGCGCGCGCTGTGTAGTGCTGCCAGCTGTGTCTGTCAATAAATGTTTAACATGACACTTGATTGCTCACTGACTCTGGGGGAGGGTCAGTCAGGCCAGTGCTGCCATTTGCCATCACTGGCTGGTGCACCGGGGGGGCTGCTTGCATGGAGCAATGCTGCAGGGTGTCTGTGCATGTGCATGCTGTGTGGTCTGCACATGTATGGTGACCATGAGGCAGCTACGTTGCCTGTGCCTCTCCAAGTCTGTGCCACATGCTCCATGTGCCCTCCCCTGCAGCAATGTGTGACACATGCCATGTGGGTGGGCCATGCCCATATGGCATGTCCTGTGTATGGCAATGTGCCGTGCAGCATGCCCTGTGTATGGCGATGTGCATGCGGCATGCCCCATGTAGGGCGATGTGCTGTATGGCATGCTTTGTGTACGGAGACATGCCCTGTGGATGAAGACGTGCCATGTGGTATGTTTGCATGCTGTGCTGTGCCCATGGGTGTTGCCCTGCCAGGCTTGGCAACACTACAGTGGCAGCGGAGTCGATGTGGCCACCCTGCTCAGGGGTGCTGGCTGCATTGTGTCCAGCATGCCGTGGTGTAGCGGGGCATGGGGGGGTGTTGACTGAGAGTGTGTGGTTCCATAGTGGTCCATGCCCTCCTGTGCTCATGTCCTTAAGGCAGCCTCTTACCCTCATGCACTTGTGTGCTTCTGGGCCTGTGCCTTGTCTTTGTGCATATGGGTGGGTCTCATTGTGCACACATTTACATGGACATACACCTGCAGTATGGCTCTCCGGTTGCCCCCCAAATCACTGTATATGTTTTTGCTTCACGCTGATGATGCATGTTGCACTGCATATGCCTGAGTAGCCGGGTGTCATATCCCACCCTTTGCAGGCTTAAGCACAGTGCGCTGGGTTCATGCATAGTGCCCAAAGTGAGGATGACTTTAAAAATGGTGGCATAAATTAAAATACCCTGGTGAAGGATGGTGGAAAATGTGACCACAGGATTACAAGTTTGGTGAAATAATGGGATGTCTGCATCAGTTCCAGTAGGTGATAGATTTGTATGCTTTCCATCAAACATCACACCACCTGGTTGGGGAACACTCATGCCCCTCCCCATCGGCATTTGAAACTAGTGAGGTAACGCATGTTCTAGTGTTCCAGCCAGTGTATAATATGTAGATTGTCTTGGTTGTTTGAGAGAAGTTTCACTTAACACTGGGTGTTTTTTTGTAATGGAGACAAGTTCTTTGGTGAGTAAAAGAGGAAAATATGTGGTGACTGCACCATGGGACAAACAGGGAAGAGTACTGCTAGTAGGCTAACAAAGGAAGGATTTATTTGTGAGGTAATTTATGATTTCTTGTACACTAAAGTGGGAACCTCCTTGCAATGTGCCGAAAGGCAGTGAGAGTCTGCATTTTGTACAATAAGCAGCTGGTTTTGTATGTTTTTCAGCAGATTCCAGGCCATGTTGTTGAGGGGGGGGGGGGATCCTGCATGCCCTTCCTTGGGAATGGGAACTAATGCAGTAACTCTGTTCAACGACTGCTTAATATGCTGAGTTCCTGGTTTGAGTGCAAGCTTAATTTAGATTGTTTATTTTACCCTGAAGTTATATTAACAGAAAAAAATTTGAAACTTGATCAAGTTGTTGCAGTGATATTGTCATGGGAATCTGAAATACCCTCTAACTAAAATAAGCTTATCTTCAGGACTGTGTAACACTGTTATTAAGAGTTCTTTAGTGGGTCTCTATAGGAAAGATCTGATACATATAAATGGCTTGGGCAGCCTAGTCCTGCACCAGATGTTTTGCAATCCTGGGCAGGCTACCATTGTGGGCTGTTGGTGAGTCACCCAAGAAGTCCCATCAGGAGCCACCCCACATGGGTACCCCCCCACCACAGCTCAAAAAGCCTGGCAGCAAAGCATGAGGTTATCATTTGCTACTTAAACTAAACAAGCAGAGCAAGTCAAGGAGACCCAGTAGATGCTACGACACATGCCCCCCCCCACACAAGGGGGAATGTTTTAAAAAAACACAGAAAAGGCACTGTGGTAATGGTACCAAAATGCTGTAAACTGGGAAGCAGGAATTCATCCTCCCAGTAATGTCAGAATGCAGAGGTCAGCCAGGACTTTGGAAAGGTAGAATTACATAGTAATATTTCTGGTATAAGATATGTTGACTGTTCCTGGTAGTTTCTGGTAGAGTCTGCAGCAGGTAACGTATGTGGGGACAAGATACCCATTTGTGATGGGTGGCAGAAAGGGAGTAGTGAGGGGAATAGGGCTGGGAATCTAACCTGCAGCTTACTGGCACACTGAATGTGTGTTCGCTTAGAAGCAAAAGGATCTGGGTTCAAATCCTGCTAGGGATTTATACATTGGGGAGTGTAGGTGGTTGTTAGATAAGTCTTAGAGATGGCTTGGCCCACTGGGGGTTTGGTCATGTGAGAGCTAATTTGTGCTGTATCACAGTTTACCTGGCGGTGCAGTTGACATGGAGGCCCGTACAGCACACAAGGTGGTCATGTGCATGGTTGTGTAAATTTTGTTACAGCTCGAGGGTCACCATGGTGGCAGCAAGGCCTGACATGACTGCAGAATTCAAATAGAAGTTGATGGCCTTGGTGTGGGAGGGAGGTAGAGGATAGTGGAATGCAATCTTCAGCTATCCAAGTCAACGTGACCCAGCAGAACTGACAGGACAGCCATTGCTGGAGCTATTCATTGCTATCCAGGAACCAGCAGCTGCTGCACAGCCAGGGGGCAGCCGGGGAAAGCTGAGAAAGGTCGGGAATGATCGATCAGATCCTGCACCACCACCACAGCCTGATAGCTTTGACTTTGATTGTATGTCAAACAGTGAGTTACTGGATTTGTTTAGGCAAACTTTCCAGGTACCCATGCCAGGGCAGGGAGTGCCACCTCCCAAAAAATCATTGAAACAATATAGGGGGATGCCTCAGTCAGAGGGTCCAGACAGAGCACTGCAGCCAATTCTCCCTGCACCAGCAACCCAGGCATGGCACCCTTGCTGACACAGGCTCTGCACTCCATCCCTTGTTCCCCCAATTGGGCTGCAACCATCAGTCCCAGAACATGTGCCCTTCCTGACACTGGCTCCAGCTCTTGTCCATTCATCCCTAAAAGTGGGGCCGTAACTACCAGTCCCGCTCCCACTGGAACCATTCCATGGATCAGGGCTGGTGCCTCTGCCAGAGTTGATGACTTACCTGTTGGTTCCTCTGAGAGCCCCTCATATGTCACTATGTCTAGTGCTGCTGGCAGAGTCCACTGCCTGGGCTGACGACTCTACTGCAGGCTTTGCATTTCCCAGCTCTGGTTCCTGTGGCCCTGCTGCAGGTACCACAAGCTGGTCTTTGCATCCTGCTGTTGCATTGCCCTCCCTCGCTATAGCCTGGCAATCCCTTGAAGCCAGGGGGAAACGAGTCTACTTCCATTGCCGGTGGCCACTCCTATTCCTCCACTGACACTGGAGGAGAAGATGGGAAAGTTGTTGGTCCTGATGATGGAAAAAGAAAAGAAACAGACAGAAACATCTGGGGATGGTGTGAGGTTTGGGACAGCACAGTTAGGAGGTGGGGAACCGGTGCAGCAGCAACTGACACAGACAGCTCAAGTGTCTTATGTGTCCACTGGCGAGCCCATGGGGTTGCACCTGTCTGATAAAGTGTAACAGCAGATTGTTAGTGCTGAATTTGTGGATGTTTTACATTGCTTAGCAGGCCCAAAGAGCCAGAGGTGGAAAAGGAATCAGAGATGGACAAGGAGAAGGGAGATGGGGTAGCGCGTACGAGGAAGGCAGTTTTTCTGTGCACCTGGGAAAACTGGCAAGTGGACTTTGCCATTCATGTGGGATTGTTAATGGGATCATTTCAGCAAAAAGCCTAGGGTTTGTGGAGTTACTACAACTGCATTGTGATGATGAATGATACAAAAGTGGCATGGGGTGGTTAGACAATGATTATGTGTTTTTCTGGAGGAAGCAGATTGGTCCCAGTAGGGCCTGGGGTTTTTTAGATCTTCCCTTGCTCTGGTCTCTTGAGATCTGCAAGGGGGGTGGGGACACAGCATTATGATAGTGGTTTCCCAGTGCACTGTACCCAGTGTCCTAGACAGAGCTTTGTAATGGGGAACGGTGTTGTTACTATGTGAAACATAGGGACGAGGAGCTCCAAGAGGAGGTCAGAAGTGTAGCACAAAAAGGGGATACAGCGGTGGTAGGAGATCTGAATATGCCCAATGTTAACTGGAGCATCTGAATGGCAGGTTCTACTAGAAGCCAAAAGGTTGCTGATGCCCTACAAGACTACCTAATTACACAACTGATTAGTGCCCTGTCTAGGCAGGACACAATCCTGGATGTGGTCCTCACTAACATGGAGGGAGTAAGGGCTACAGGGGTTGGGGAGCCACTGGCCAACAGTGATCACAGCTCTGTGTGGTGTGAGTTAGTCCAAGGGGTAGAAATAATGCAATCCATGACAAAGGTTTTAAACATTAGAGGAGCCAATTCAGAAAAAATGAGGTATGTAGTCAGAAGCAAGCTGTTAAGTATCTAGGAGCATTTAGATGTGGAAGAAATATGGGAGTTGGTTAAGTTAGCCATTTTAGAGGCTACCAGGATGTGTGTAAGAACAGTGACTAAAAAGAACGAACACACAAAAAAAATGGTTCAGTAACCAGGTAAGGGCCACAAACAGAACCAAATTCTATTGGAACTATAAAAGGAACTCATGAAGACAGCACATGGGAAGCCTATGTTCAGAAGAATGAAGGAGGAAAGAGTATGGTGAAGTCAGTTAAGGTTGCAAGGTGTTAAAAAAAGGAACAAACACTTTTTTCAATGTATGCAAGAAAAAAGAAAGAAAAGGGGAGGAATAATTAGACTCAAAGATGGTGACAGAGTAGTGGAGGAGGATAGGCAGAAGACCACTGTTCAGAACAACCTTTTCTGCTCAGTGTTCACCAAGGAACACAAAGGCCCAGTACCAGACAGTGGCAGTAAGGCTGCTGACAAAGGTGTTCCACAAATGTAAGCACCATCAATCACCAACAGTAGGGTTAGAGAGGCCCTGAATCAACTCAGGGAAGACAAGACACCAGGACCTAATGGAATACACTTGAGGGTGCTAATGGAGCTTGCAAGTGAATTGTCAGGTCTCTTAGCACATTTATTCTGCAGATTACTTTAGATGGGGTAGTGTTGGGAGACTGGAGAAGAGCTGATGTGGTACCTCTCCACTGGTCAGAATTGGATCAGTAGTGGGGAAACTGATAGAAACCTTAATAAAACAAGACTTGGTAGAGTACCTAGATAAGAACAATCTGCAGGATGACAGGCAACATGGGTTTATGGTGGGAAGGTCATGCCAAAGGAACCTAATCACGTTTTTGACTGGGTCACTAGGGAACTAGACAGAGGCCACCCAGTGGATCTTCTCTACTTTGATTTCGGTACAGCCTTGGATTCGGTACCACACAACTGCCTGCTGAAAAAATTGGAGGATCTGGGTGCAGCCAAGTGCATAGTCAGTTGAGTAGGTAATTGGCTTAGGGACAGAAAACAGAGAGTAATGGTCAAAGAGGTGAGGTCTGATGAAGGCGTAATCACTAGTGGCATGCCTCAAGGCTCAGTGTTGAGGCCAGTCCTGTTCAATGCCTTTATCAGTGAAATTGGCATAAGCATTCAGGGCACAATTGCCTTATTTGGGGACCATACCAAGCTAGGAGGAAGGGTTGACAGAGAGGAGGCAGTTGAGGACCTTCAAAAAGACCTACAGAGGCTGGAAAGATGGTTCAACATCTGGCAGCTGAAGTTCAATGCAAAAAAATGTAACAGGATGCATTTGGGTAAAGGGAACCAAAGGACAGAGTACCACCTCAATGGAGTCCAGCTATGTGCCATGCAGGAAGAACAGGACCTAGGTGTTATCATAAGCAGCACCATTAAACAGACAAGCCAATGCAACAAAGCTTATTGCAAGACCAACAAAAAGCTGGGGTACATAGGGAGGGGATTCAACAGCAGGAGGAAGGAGGTAATACTGCCACTCTACAGGTCCCTGGCAAGGCACCATCTTGAGTACTGTGTGCTGGTTTGGAGTCCACATCTGAAAAAGGATATAAACAGCTGGGAGGCTTTTCAGAGAAGAATGACTAAAATCATCCAGGGACTTCAAAGATACTCGTACGAGAAACGTCTGAAAACATTAAATATGTTCTCACTTGAGACAAGGAAGGAGAAGGGAGATATGATTGAAACATTAAAGTTCCTGAGAGAAATAAATAAGGTACCATCCTTGGACCTGTTCAACAGAGTCTCTGAATCTAACACTAGAGGGCACGAGTGGAAGTTGAGGGGGGAGTTTCAAGGGGGAGCTTAGGAAACACTGTTTTACAGAAAGAGTCATGGTGTCATGGAATAAACTAAAACTAGACCATGTCTGGAAAATTTGAGGTCTGCCTCTGGTGTGTGGTTGAACCTTCCTTTGCATAAATCTAAATCAGGTGGTCGCTCCTTTTCCATTGCAGTCCCACTTTTTTAGAACATTTTGCCTTTCTAACATCATACAAGTATGTCTTTAAGTGCATTTAAATCTAATTTTAAAATTTATTTAAAGTTCTTGGATATTTGTAAATGTTATATGTAAGTGTGAAGATTTGTTGTTGTTTGTATTATGTCTACCTTGCTTGTTCGGGTCCAACCTGAAAAAGGACCTTTGGTCCAGTATTTCTACCCAGTTAACAAATAAAACAAACAAACTGCAAGCTGAGGTAGTGGAAGAAAAGTGCATAACATCATTCAAGCTAGAGTGGGACAAGGCTAATGCATGATTAAAAGCAGCAGTAGAGGTAGGAGGCATTAGGCAGAAGGGGGTTATGTCCTGGGATCTGAGAAGGTCCAAGGAACACATGAGCAGACTAGATGAACCCTTGGTCTCCTGCTGTCTTTTTTCTGTTTCTATGAAAAAGGGTGGGGGAAGGGAGCAGTGCTGCCATTACAATCATAGGAAGTGTAAGGTAGAGGCTTGAAAATACAAACACAAGTGCATTAGTTTTGGGTAGAATCATCTGTTTGTGCAGTGCATGAACAGGATCAACCTGCAGCCCTTTTAGTAGGGACAGGGAAAACATTTCAACTCCAGTAAGGGTAGAGATCATTGATCGCTGCTTGGAAGGATATCAAGACAGATTTTCCTCCACATCACTGATAGAGGGCTTTGCAGAGAGTTCCAGGATCCCATGCAAAGGCCCTAGGAAGCCTTGTGAGTGTGACAGGGCTCATATTAGGCCATGTCCCATGTGTATTATATAGGAGAAAGCCAGAAGCAAGGATCCTATTGCTATCTCTTCTAACTTTCTATCAGACTGCACAGTCATTACCACTACTGTACTAATTCCTAATTTTCTAATTTCTTACTTGCTGGGTTCCCTGATACATAACATAGAGATAGTGAAATGATGGCTGAGATAGGAAGCTGTGACAGAGTGTGACATCAGACTGATGTAATCGATCACAATGGTGTAGCCACCTACAAGATGCATCACACTGTTAGGCCTAGCAACAAGACGGGTACCAGTCATACACCAGGCAACCAGCAGCTACAAGAACCTATCTCAATCTCAGCCTGTGTCTCAGTGTGTGTCCGAGTCTGTGTCTGGGTGGAGACTCACCTGCAGCCAGTGAGGAGAAGGACAGCATTTTCAGCAGAGGACAGGCTGCTTTATTTCCTTCTGGAAAGATTGATTTGGAGAGACTGGATGAGAGATGCTAATGTTTTCCAAGTAGTTTTATTTGTTTTTGTTTTGTATACAATAAATCACCCCTTGTGTTTTTTCCTACAACTTCTCCTGGACTGCTCATGTTTCCTGACCTACTGTATAAGCCTCCAAAATATTTGGTGATAGAGGTATCTGGTTTAGTTACAACTGGTGTCATTCTGAGTCAGATGCCACACTACATCCAGAAACCTCTCCACAGGGAGTTTGAGAACTTAAAATCTTCCAGTGACTGGATGGACATACTGTAGGGCAAAACTTGGGAAGGAAGTAGCATTAGGCTGGTTACTGGGCCATTTGAGCAACCTCCGTACCCCAACCTCTGGGTATCTCTGATAGGCTTGGCACCAAAGAAAGCGCCGGGGGAGTTCATATTGTTACATCACTTATCTTACTCAAAGGGTGACTCAGTCAAGTCATTAACTGAAATCTGCAGATACTGCAGTGGCGTATGTGCTATTTGTTGCAACCATCCAGGTGGTGAAGGGGGTGGGAAGGGGACATTACTAGCAAGACCAATATCAAATCAGCTTTTTGTTTGTTTTCAGTACACCCTTGGAACAGGGACGTATTCAGCATGAAGTTTGAGGGCCAATATTATGTGGAGAACTGTATGCCCAAGGGTAGTACTGTGCGGTGCTTGAACAATTCAGTACCTTCTTGCATTGGGCCACCACTAAGGTGACAGGCAGGTTTGATCTCATTCACTACCTGGACAACTTTTTGTTTGTTTTTCAAGGTGAAGACTGATAACTGCACACAACTGATTGGAGCATTCAAAACCATGTGTGAGGATTTGGAAGTACCATTAGTTCATGACAAGATGGAGGGTTCATGCACATGGGTATCAAAATTGATACTGTTACCATGGAGTTTCAGCTGCTACACAAGAAAGTCAGTGTCCTGAGAGGTTTGCTGTACAAGGCAGTTTAGGCATGTGTGGAAGGGTTGTGGGATAACAGATGGACCAGACGCAGAACTTCAGGTTCAACACACAATCTCTGTTTGTTTATTCAAATTACAGAGGATAACCTTCAGCAATGGCATATCCCTTCTTCAATACATCAGTTTGCAGCAACAGACTATGAATGCCCTTCCTCTCCACTTAGTCAGCACCTACTGACCAACTGATCTACTGATCTAACTTTTAAGTTGAAATTCAGCTTCCCCTACCTGGGTCCTGTTTGCTTGGGTGGTGGGGGCTTAAATAAAAAAAAAATAAAAAAAAACACGCTAAAGACAAAGATCCTCAATGCAGAAGCACTGAAGCAAGGATTACCCCAAAGGGCATCAGCAATAAAGCCAACTTTCAAAGAAGCACAACATCACACATACCCCAATAATGCAAAGCATCATGGGCTGTATATGCTAATCACCATGACATTTCAGATTGGCTCAGTCTACAGCAGGAATGCATGGTACCAAAGAGCCTCTCAAACAATCTGTAATTTACATGCATTTAAATAACACAGCAGGGGGGTTTCTGATATCTCTACCCCAGTAACTTAATTTCTATAATACAGTCACCTAGTACTTTTTACCTTTATCAAAAACACCTAGTGCCATAGTATTGTCAGCATTTACAGGTTTCATACACATAAGGTATATACATCAAGGTATTTTATGACATAGTGCCATTGCATACTAAATCAAATAAGGAACACAGCCGGTTGTTTTACATCATCTCGGAGGTCACAGCAATAACCTCCCTATACAAGGACCTGAGAGGGAAAAGGAAAATTAAAGAGAACACTATAGCATAGTCAAGAAAGGGGATGGATGTGCCCAGAGGTGGCCAGCCTTATGGACTAGAAATTGTAAAGTATAGATTAGGCTAAGAAATAGAACTGTTGCAACAGATTTAGGAAATGGTTGGTCCTCAAGAGAGGCAGGATCTCCCTGTCTCAGCATGAAAACTCCACCCGAGGGAGTTGCAGCTGCTCCACAGGCAACTGAATTTCACCTGCTAAGTAATCCAGATGGGGGAGCCTTTCTTTATAGGCTAGCCATGTGCATGGTGGGCTGCAGGAAGCCCCATCACAGGTGTTGGTTCACTGAGTCCATGTAGGATGACCCGAAGGTTTGGTCGGCATTTCTGTTATATTTTAATCGGATGGTCATTTGTCACACAGAGGTCACAAGTCAAGAACTGGGGCTTTAAATGGATGCCTCAAGGTGAGTGGGCTTTGGGGTTTACTTTCACATGGCCTGGTGCGTAGGTCCTTTTCCCCTGGCATGGGTAGAGGTACACTTGCTACATCAAGTCACACTCTTCAAATAGTTTCCCATTGTTGTGGTGTTAGTTATTTGGGAGAAACATTTTTGCAATGAACAGGTAACATTTAGGACAAACAATATGGAGGTAGTGCATAGCATTAATCAACAATTGGGGGAAAGGCCCAATGGGAAATCTAATGAGGCTGTTCGTATTGAAGTGTTTGATTCTGAATATACAGTTCAGGGCAATGCATTCACCTGGTGTAAATAATGATGTGGCTGATGCTCTTTCTCATTTACAGTCAGAGAGATTTGGAGAGCTGGTCCCAGAAACAGACATGTTCTACAGGAAAATCCCACCCTACCTCTGTGAGCTGGTGATCGGGAAGACTGGGAAATACTCAAGTGCTTGTTAGCATCCAGCATGAGGGTGGCATCTCAGAGAGGGATGGAGAATGTTTTGGGGGTGAGGCATCAGCTGGGCTGAGAAACATTTTGGCTGGTACCGAAAGACCAGCTCCATGTGTATCTACTCCACATGATGCATCAGGGCTCAACACCAGCAATGGTGGGGTGGCACTTGGCAGTAATTGAATGGTTTGCTACAACAATGGGGGTGAGGAATACAATGTGGGCCTCTTGAGTGTGTAAGATGTTGGAAGGATGTGCCCATGGAGATCCAACAGTTGGACACACATTACCAACTGACCCACCATTGCTGGCTAAAATAATGATCATCTTCCCCAAGATTTGCTCATCTACTTTGGAAGCATGGCTGTTTCAGACAGCCTTCATAGTGGCTTTCTGCAAGACTTTTACGGTGTCTGAAATAACTTAACTGAGCAAATCGTTTGCTTTGCAGTGGCACTGGATGTGGAGAATGTAGTTGTGCCCACCAATGATTTTTTGTCTGCCTACAGCAGTGTAAGACAGACAGGGGGCCAGGGGCTGCTGGTACAGCCTTAGCATCCCTCCCAGGATTTAATAGTACACTCAAGGGTGGATCTTAACTTAACACTTGCAGTTGAATTCTCGGGGGCTTGCTTTTTTCCACCATGAGAATGATGCCCCACTCACACTGTTATACTTCCTCCATTGGACAAGGCCCCGCAGGCTTTACGGATGGCAGATCACAAGTGTAATACTCACTTTTCCAAATAGGTGCTGCTTCACGTGCTAGGGTAGAAGGCTGGACTGATGCACAGATTTGGCCTGTGGGTGGTGATCATCTCGTGTGTGAGAATTATGTGCATCAATACTCACTTTAACTTCTCTGATTTGGTTTTATTGGCAGGTCAGCACTGTTGGGTGAAATGGGTGTGGATGTGTGGCCATGATATGTGCCCATTGGGTTGTCCACTGGGTGGTGGAGAGAGCATAGCCATTCCAGGGAGGATGAAAATCTCTTCTTTGATCCTCATCAGGCACAGATATATTGGATGGTCCAGAGAAGACTGAAGTGGAGAGAACCGCTCCCCTGGATCACAGTTGAAGCTTTACACAGTCATCCATTGGAACGCTCATCATCCACTTCGGAGGAAACAATTTGAGGCTTATGAAGTTTGTTGAACTGTGAATCTGTGGAACAGAATGAGAGAAGATTTGGGATGGGTGTATTGTGATTGGCCAAGAATACAGATAGTGTAGTCCAACATGATACAAATACAGTGGTGACACCATGTGTGGAGTCCCAGTGCCAAAGAGAGGGTCCATGACTTGACCAATATGGCATTGATTGAGAGTATGGGCTCCACTGGGAGACGTGTGCTGCAGCATGATGGTATCATCTCAAAAGTCCCACAGCTGTATATAAAAGACAGTGTACAGTACCTATCAGATTCAGGGAATGATACATTTTAGCAGACCCATGGTGTGGGTTGGAGGAAGTATGGTGTGATGTGATAGGTGGGATATGAGTGTTCTGGTCAGCTGGAATGAACTTCAACATGATGCTCATAGTGTGGCAGTAGGGAAGTCACACAGTATTGTATGGTAGTGGCTTACATGATTGTCACAACTTTTTAGGAAGGCCCTGAAGCTGGGGTGAGGTGAGACCTTGGTGGCGGGTACCAAACAGATGCCAGTCACAGCTGAACGATCACACTCTGGCTTAGGTCACCAGTCGCTGGCATTCTCGGATTGGGGAGGCACTCTCAAGACTGGCCCTTTAAGAACCATTCCTTATGCTTCAGTTGCCAAAGGGCCTTGTGAGATTCTAATAATTATATCATCCCCTCCAAAGGGGAGAGAGGAGCTATAAATACTCAGTAAACTAGATTTGGTTAATTTATTAGCTGTGACTACCATGCTACGCACATCACGCCACATGGTTTCGTATATATATATATATATATATATACAGTATATATTTTTTTTTTACAGTATATCTATCTGTCTGTCTGTCTGTCTATCTATCTATCTATCTATCTATCAGAGGGCTTGCCCGAGGTTCAATGTGGGTAATAGTACCTCCTACAACCTCCATTTAAGCCCTCCTCCAATGCACCTCTCTTGCTTAGGGAGTGTTTTTTCCCTGAGCTCCTGCGTGGCTTGGTGGCTGCTCCCTCATCTCACTGCTGCTCTGGTTCATTTTTTCTATCCCCTCCCCCCTCCTGCCTTTTGTGTTCTTTATCCCCTTGTCTTGTCTCTGTTTCTTCACTGCTGGTGCCTTCCCCCTCTGCCCTTTAGTCCCATTTTCTTTGGGCTTTCTAAGTGCCCAGTGCCAGCTGTGGCTCCACCCTTGCCTGTCTAATGCACTCTCCTAGCGCTACTTTCCCTTCCAGCTCCAGCCCAGCTTCTCGGCATTTGCACTGCCATCCCCTCTGCTCCTTTCCCCTCGTTTCTCAATGCTTCTGTAGCTGCACTGCTCAGACCGCCACTACCCTGGGCCACCTGCCGTCAGAATTAATTTCCCTTTTTTCTTTTTTTTCTTTTGGCGTTTACTTTGCTGAACACTGACCAAAGGCGTACCACCTTAAGGGTTGCTCTGCAATCCAGCCTCTCCTTCATGTGTCTCCGGTGGCCTGTAAGTACTCAGCTTGTCCAGTCTCAGTACGTAACTGCATTGTGAATATTATGTACTTATGGCCCCATTACTTTACATTCTGTGTAACTAGTTACTGCCAGTCACTGTACTGTGGGTGTCCACTGGTTCTGCCGGATAGCCACTTGCACACTCGTCAGCCAGATATCCTGCATTGCTCTTTGTCAGGGGGAAGGGGGGCACCTATGGTTGTACTTATTAAAGCTACTGCTGCTACTAGTTTGGTGATTCCTACCCTCATGGCTACTTAGATTAAGCTCACCTGGTACCGTCCCATTTTACCTTTAATCTTAGCAGGATGCCTATAGGCATTTCTCCCTTGAGGTTACGTTCATCTACTTTTCTTATCATGCAGCATGCTGCAAGCTCATTACCTTCCTGCCCTTTAATGCATTAAGCCCAGTTACCTGCTCCACCATGCAGCAATGCCTTTCCGGCACGGAAAACTCACTCCGCTACTCTACGGCATACCATATATATTATCTAACTGACCTCATCTAACTTGCTCCTCACATTACTCCAGTGCCGAGTGAAAATAGACTTCCCCTGTCTACTGGGGAATGGGATTCTATTACATTTCCTACCTGCTACTCCGTACCCTTCCTCCTACTTACCAACATGACATCCTCAGTCCCAAACTCTGCTTGGCAGCATTGAGTGCAGGTTAGTTCACCAGGGATGAGAGCCATATCTACAATCTACAATACTGATACCTTACCTTCAACAACTCATACCAGTTGCTACTTCCCTTCAGAAATGGAACTACCTCCTACTTACCACTTTGACATCCTTCGACCCTACCTCTACTTGGCAGCATTGAGTGCAGGTTAGCTTACCCCGACTACCAGGGATGGGAGCCATGTCTCCAATCTAGGGACTCTTACCATACCTTCTCTATCTCATACCTGTTGCCTCTTCTTGTTGCCACTGTTTCCTTCAGGAATGGAAGTCCTATGCTCCTTGTACCCTCCTCATTCTAACTAAGCCTGGCTACCCCATATTACTATCATTCACCTCTACCATCCCTGATGGTTGCCTGTGTCCACAGTCTACTTCTTCAGTTTATATGGTCTCAGCCTGATACCCAGCTGCCACTTCCCTTCAGAACCAGGACTTTGCCCGACTGCTTCTCTGTTATACCTTATCTGAAATCTTGACTCCTCGTCCTATCTGCCGACTTCCATGGCCGGGAGCCTGACTCTGGCATGCACTGTCTCCACCATTTGCATCTAGACCAACGCAGATTGCCACTTGCATTCTGGGTCAGACTTTCAACCATGTGTTCTGATCATCCTGCATTCACTAGCCACATCCAGTCCGGCTCATCTTCCCCTGCCTACTGCTTCGATCGTGGAACCAGGACCTCATTGGCTTGTTTTTTCTCCATCCTGCCAATTTGCCACATCCCTTCAATTTGGACCCTTCAGCTTTCCTGTCTCCACTAGCCATCCTGCTCTTCCATGGACCTTCATTCTCTGGCCCCATTGGTCTCCTTTCCCTCATCATATGCATCCTACTGGCTTGTTCAATCCCTCTCTCCCTCCAGGTTGACTGCCTAATGGATTAGTTTGCTGCAGGTCACCCATCTGGCTGCTGTCTGCTTGTTTTCTTTTGCAGAATTGGGACCTCTTTTCTTCATTGCTCCAACACCTTCCATCATTTTTTCTAGTTGTTTCTGGCCTCCATCAGATGTGGGACTCCTGTTGCTCATGGTGCTTTGCTTGGCTCCTGGCCTTCCGTGGATCATCATCTGATGCCTTGCTTCCACCTTCCTGCTTTTCGCTGCTGTTCACCGTGAGGTTGGCCCGGTCCTGTATCTTCCTCCTCTGGATGTCATCTGGCTTTGTCTGGACTGTAACCTTCTCCAGCTTACTCATTCAGTTCCTCGGGTTCCACCCTGGACGTCCTTCCCATTTGGATGGCTGCCTTTTCATCTTCGCCTTGCTGGCTTGGGGCTTTGTACTGTTTTCTGTGGCTCTTTTGTGCCTTGTACCCTATCTCTGACCAGTACTCCTACCAAGTTATTTGTTCTTCCATATGATCCATCTCATACTCCTACTCTGGCCATTCTTTCAGTACCCTTCTACTACTCATTGGATCACTCACTCATTATCCCAGAGATATATTCCTCTCAACAAACATCCCTTAGCTAATATGCCACATAGGCTGTTATGCCATCATAGAGTTTTACACTGCCCAATCAGCTGCTCACGATCATTTAATAACTCTCATTAGCCTGGACATTAGGAAGATCTTCTCCATCTCTATTGGATGTACAACCTGAATCTCGTCCATTCAACCACTGTGACTTTCCGGACTGATTTGACTCACTGACTATCCTCATACATGGAAAGGACTGAAATCCTTCTGCTATGCTCTGACATAGTAGCCAGCATCGCTTCTACGGATACCGGGGAATCTCAAGATAACCCATTCAACTAAGGACATTATCCATTTCCTTCTCAACCTTGTCTTCCAACACCATTTTGTTCATCAAGTTACTCGATTCCTACTTCTCAATAGACTTTGCTCATTTTGAATTTCACTGATATCTTCCAGAACATTCGACGGGGGACCTTCACCGACTAGTTGATTACTAAAATCATCGTTTTGCTCCTGGACTTCGCTATTCTACACTACACTCATCCACACTTTTTCACCCATTTCCTGAAGCCAGGTTAACTGCTCTTCCAGCGGAATCTTCAGTCTGTTTTTCTCGATTTACCTTAGTCGACTCCTACCATAAAAGTTCATCACTGAGAACTGGCTATCTTAAATTCTAACTTGCAATTCATATACGGTCAATACAAATTTCACCAACTCAACCATGCCTCCCACTCAGTATTACTCAGCAGTAACACTATGATCCTATAATATCCTGCACTAATCGATTTCACTGCCAGTCCAGCTTACGGACTCTTATTACATCTGCCTCTAAGCTTCTGTCTGTATTTCAGCATCAGGATTACTGGAACCCTTAACCAACCTATGCCACCACACTGCATCTCCTAGATGATCACACCACACAAATAACCACACTTTCTTCAGGTAGTGTACCAGCAGAGTATTTACTTATAAAGTCATGGATCTCATGACCAAAGTAGCCATCCATCACTCATACCAAAATTCAAGTCAATTCCTATATACATTAGGGTACCATCTGGACTGCTCCACAACTTTTCTTCTATTTATTTACTAATCACTTATATGGCATCACTCTAATCTGTCAACCAATCTCTCCCCTACTCATTTCACTCAGGGATCCTTACTTAGTGACTTATCACTTATTGGTCGGTTCCTTACTGCCAGACTACTTTGAACATCAAATCTTACATGAATTGGAGCTCTCACCAACATTCATAAATCATTGCAAATACCACAGCCTACTGTCTGGGTTATATCTATCAAATTATGCTCTCCCAACTCATTTTGCCTGTACGATGTCTTTGGACATGCATCTTTCATTACCTTGGAAATATGGACTACACTAGCCCTTCTTAAACTTGACCTGCTCTGCACATAGGATTCTTCCATCCTTACAGAAAAGAAGTACCCTCCATCCCCAGAGTCTTCATTTAGTCCATATTACCCTCAGATTGAGAACAAATTAACATCTCCAGGGCACTCAGTGACTCTCTTCTACTCTTTTCTACTTCATGGATGCTTCCTTAGAGACTCCTGGTTCATTACTCAATTCTCTACCTCCAGACCATACCTTGAAATTCATACCTTTCACAAGTTGGATCATTCACCAATGACTTCTCATGCCATTGCATTTCTACCATTCCCAATTTAGTACCTTATTGATCCAGTCATCCTCCCTCTGCTCATTACACCTTTGCAATTCCTCGGGACAAGCATCATCCATTACCTTGAAAAATTGGACATCCTTTGTCCTCCTTCACCTGGATTGACTTCATATTTTGGATCCTATCGCTCATGCAGAATACCTACTCTTCAACCTCAGGATCATCATACAATCAGCATCATCCATGGATCGAGGATGGATCATAGTCTCTCCAAGCAGCTCACCAACCTTAAATTAGCTATGGTTACTAGAACCTAGGTCCATCTCCATTTAGTATATGCAGAGAACGGGCAGACCTCTGGCCATGGGTTCTCAGAGGTTTCCTCCACCTGGGTTTTTTTCCTCTCCTGAGTGCCAGGGGTTCATACCCTCTGTGAGTTAGAGGAGGTATCCTTTTATGCCTTGTATTCTCTACAAATTACTACGTACATACCTACTACTTAAGGGTGGGAATAGAGTAAAGCCACAAAAATTACTACAAGTTACACAAGCACTATATACCCCATCTCTCACTACTGCTATTCCACAAACATTGAATGAATCTATCTATCTATCTACCTACCTACCTGTCTGTCTGTCAGTCTGTCTCTCAATATACATATCTATACACACACACACACACACACACACAGATATATTCAACATGAATAATCTGTTAAGAATTCTAATTCCAATTGGATGTTAATAAGTACATGGCTGTGGCCATTTCTTACAAGAACATTGTCTGTCTCATTTGTCCAGGTGAAGGGGGGGTGACCTAAAAGACAATGGTAGAACCTTCACTGAATAACCACAGGTGAGATTTGTCTGTGGGTGCACCCCCAGATGACACCTGGATGGACAGAGGGTTGTTTCTGCCCAATAGGGCCAGGCAGAGTGATAGGGTTTCCAGTGGGCAGAAGCTGTTACCTGCTGGTAGGAGAGGCTTACAAACATAGAACATAGACAATGATGGCAGAAATAGACCAGAGGTCCATCCCTGTCTATAGGAAAAAGTCATAGAACACATCCTCTGATGAAAATAAACTGAGGTCCATTTATTACTTAGTCCAGTACCTAACAGTGTATTCATGGAGTAATACTCAACACTAGGCAGCAGTGGATCAAAAAATTAATTGATGCTTCACCTGTTGCAGGCTTTGTTAATCCATTGCTGCCCAGTGCTGTGTGTTGCTCCATAAATGAACTGTTACATACTAGGCTAAGTAATGAATGGACCTCAGTTTATTTTCATTGGAGGGTGTGTTCCATGACATTTTCCTAGAGGTGTGAGCTATTTGTCACTGTGAACTGACTCTCCTGTTAGTGGCTCAGCTTTCCAAAAGTCCATCCTGTCTGCTTAAGTTTATTATATTCCCATAAACCTGCTGCTCCTCCAGGGTACTAACTCTCCCAAGGGAGAGCTGAGTATGGAGTTTGGGTGGCTGTATCTTGTCAGAGGACACCACTGAGTGACTGCTTGGAAGGCAGTTAGTGCTTGTTAGCTGCAGAGATCAAAGGGGAGCTGCAGTTACCTTTAATTTCTTTTATTTCACTGGGACTGGGAGTCATGATTTTTGTATTTTTTTTTTATTTTATTGAAATCTAGGATACAAATACCTTTGAGCAGAAACTGCTCATTTACAAAGGTTCCACATCGAAGGAATGGGGGGTATACATACATACAAAGGTAGCTTGGCAGAAGACACCAGGAGAAAGGACTGCTGTGTGACTGGACTTCTCTGCTGGGACTAAAGAAGTTGAACTCTTGTACTTGGAACTTTAATTTAGGGTAAAAAAAAATAACAAACAAAACAAAAAAAAGTGTGTGTTTGTCTGAGTTAACTGAACTGAATGGTTTTCTGAACAATTATCTAGGTGTAAGTCTCAGGTGATTGAAAAGACTTGATAGCTGTGAGGTTTAAATTACTTGTAGAAAGATCTAGTAAGCAGGGGGAGTGGCTTAGCTAGAAGGAAGCTACATTTAAACCCCCAGATGACACCTGGATGGACAGAGGGTAGTTTCTGCCCAATAGGGCCAGGCAAGAACTTGTTTTTTTTTCTCTTTTAGATATTTCCTGAAGAAGACCTAAGGTCGAAACGTAGATTTTTAACTCTATTTTCTATTTTCAGCATGCATTTAATATAACCATTTTGTTTTACATTTAAAGACTGCCTTAGAAAGATTTTACTAGTAGCTTGGCAGAAGACACCAGGAGAAAAGCTGCTGTGTGACTGGACTTCTCTGCCAGGACTAAAGAAGTTGAACTCTTGAACTTGGAACTTTAATTTGGGGTAAAAAACCTAACAAACGAAACAAAAAAGGGTGTGTTTGTCTGAGTTAACTGAACTGAATGGTTTTCTGAACAGTTATCTAGGTGTAAGTCTCAGGTGATTGAAAGGACTTGATAGCTGTGAGGTTTAAATTACTTGTAGAAAGATCTAGTAAGTAGGGGGAGTGGCTTAGCTAGAAGGAGGCTACATTTAAAGACTGCCTTTGAAAGATTTTACTAGTAGCTTGGCAGAAGACACCAGGAGAAAGGTTGCTGTGCAAATGGACTTCTCTGCTGGGACTATATTGCCCTCCTTCCCTCCCCTCCACCCTCCCACCCAAAGCTAGTTCTACTTTTATAGGCACAGAATTTGACTGAGAACAGCAACTTCCTGTTTGGGAGCAGGAAGTGAGTGATCACAGAGTCACCAAAGACCCACCATCCTAGAAGGGCAAGAGTAGCTCTCCAGCCCCCTCTAGCTGCTGGAGGTCTGCCTCTGAGCAAGTAAGGGGTCTACTGAGAATATAGGATATTCCTGTCTCAGAACAGGACAATCAGGAGCTTAAAGGGCACACAGGCAGAAAGTAAGGAGAGAGAGAAAAAATAGAGGAAAGAGTAAGGATTGCAAACAGTTAAGGGGCCAGAAATAAGACATGATGGGAGTGGTACAGTGCAGTGGCTGTGGAGCAGCAGTCTTCCGGGAGACGTTCTAGAAGATGCGGTGTTGTACCATCTGCAGGCACCTCTCTGGGCTGAGGGAGGAGGTTGCTCATCTCTAGGCTGAGTTGGCCAGGATTTGTGGAACCTTCTCTTCCATCCAGGGACCACCAGTGCCACTGTCATTGCCTCAGAGGTTGCCAAGAAAAAGGAGCAGTTGGACCACAGTGGGCTCAGGGAGGGTGAGGGTGGTGGAACTGAGGTGCATCCCTCCAGCTGTACCTCTCCACAATTCCTATGTAATTCTGGCAAAGTGTGGTTCCTCTATGGAGGCACCCACAGTGGAGACCAAGGAGGATGCTGGGAACCTCCACAAAGAAGACCCACAGGAGGGTGTCAGGGGACCCGCAGGGGAAGGAAACAACTCCTGGTGGGGGACTCCACTGTTAGGAAGGTAGAACTGGGGAGGAAGGGGAGAGGGAGGTAAGGTGCCTGCCTGGCGCCATGGCTTGGAGGGACAGGGAGTGAATCCTCAGGATTGCCAAAGCAGCTGCACAGGGGAGGGAGCTGGATGTCATTGTCCACCTAGGGACAAATGACCTGGCCTAGAAAGGGATTAGAGAAGTGCAGGAAAAGTTTGTGGAATTGGGGAGGGGCCTTAGACAAGTAGCACGCATGGTAACCTTCTTGGAGGTGCTGCCCATCTATGGTGTAGGAGAGGCAAGGTGTTCCACACCATGGGATTCAATCAGTGGTTGAAAAACTGGTGTGGAGCTCAGGGATTTGGCTTCATTGGGGACTGGGGGTCTACCTGGAGTGATGCAATCCTATACTGGCATGATGGGTTGCATCTGTCCAGGAGGGGGACCAGGATCCTAGGTGATAGGTTTAAATGCTTCATTGGCAAGCATTTAATCTAGCCAAGGGGGGAGGCACTGGAAAGGAGCAGTGAAATCCTAGCACCCCCAAAACAATCACGGTAGTAAGTGCGGTAAACACCAACATAGAGGTGTCAATAGGGAGAAGGGCAGGGGTAAATGGAGAAAGTGACAAAGGCAAGAAGGACAGGGATGGGGTAAAAAGGAGTAAGGCCATCAGGAAATGGAGGGTAATGAGTACCAATGCCTGTAATCTGGGCAACAAGCTCCCTGAGCTGGTGGCTTTGATGGAAGAGGGATGCCTGGATATCGTAGCAGTCACAGAAACATGGTACACAGAGAACCATGACTGGGATGTTGACCTACCAGGCACATAACCTACAGGAGAGACAGGTAGGGGAGAAGAGGGGGAGGAGTAGCTCTCTTATGTAAAGGAAGGGATAAAAGCAACTGAACAAAAGAGTAAACAGGGAGGAGAGGAGGCACTGTGGGTCACCTTGGAGACTGGAAAGGGCACCACAATCAGCACAGGGGTTGTGTACAGACCCCGAAGTCAGGGGGAGGGAATGGACAAGGATATGATAGAAGGCATTCTTAGAATGGCAGAGAAAGGGGAGATACTGTTGATAGGAGACCTGAATATGCCAGATGTTAACTGGAGCACATTTTCTGCAGCCACATCCAAGAGCAGGGCCATTCTTGATGCCCTACAGGTGGCAGGCCTCAGACAGCTAGTTTTCAAACCCACTCATGAGGGAGCAATCTTAGACCTCGTACTCTCAAACGGGGGCAGTGAGAGGATCTCAGATCTAGAAGTGGGTTGCCATCTGGGAACAAGTGACCATCAAACAGTGTGGTTCATGTTAAACTCAGCTACAGAGTCAAGCCATACAAAAGTGAGGGTACTGGACTCAGGAGGGCTGACTTTGGCAAGATGGGAGAGTGCCTCAGAAAAGCACTAGCAAACAGCCTAGAAGGAGGTGTGGAGCAACAACAGGGAATCATCAAAACTGCCATCACAGAGGCAACAAGCCTTTGTGTGAAACAAATAAATCAAAATGAAAGAAAAAGCCACTATGGTTCTCAAAAGAGGTGGCTGTGAAAGTCAGGAAGAAAAATATAGCATTCCAGAAGTATAAGGAAACACAGAAAGAGCAGAACAGAGAACTGTACCAGTTAAGGCAGAAGGAAGTAGGGAGGGAAGTCAGAATAGCAAAGGCCCAAACTGAGGAAAAGATAGCCAACTCAGTTAAGAAGGGGGATAAAACCTTTTATAGGTACATCAGCGAGCGTAGAAAGACAAAGGGAGGGATAGTGAGGCTGAATAGAATGAACGGTGGGTGGGCAGAGGGAGGCAGTGAAAAAGCAGGGATACTAAATGAATATTTTTGCTCAGTATTCACAAAAGAGGAGGGGGAAGTGCCTAATCCAATTAACAGAAGCACTCTTGATAGGGGCGTCGATCTGAGTCCTTTCACAGAAGAAAGGGTTCTGCAAGAACTCCTAAAACTGAAGGTGGACAAAGCAATGGGGCCTGATGGAATTCACCCCAGAATTCTAAAAAGAATTAAGGGGAACTAGTGAAACCACTGGCAACTCTTTTAATAAATCATGGAGGATGGTGGTACCCGAGGACTGGAGGAAGGCGGATGTGATTCCCTTCACAAAGTGGACCAAGACAGAGGCAGGAAACTACAGACCTGTCAGTCTGACCTCTGTGGTAGGGAAAGTGATGGAGTCACTTCTGAAGGAAAGAATAGTTTAGTACCTAGAGGCCAGTGGGGCACAGGACCCAAGGCAGCATGGGTTCACAGTGAGAAGGTCATGTCAGACAAATCTAATAGATTTCTTTGACTGGGTGACCAAAGTAGTAGACCAGGGAGGGGCTGTGGACATGGCCTACCTAGACTTTAGTAAGGCATTTGACACAGTCCCACACAAAAGATTAATAATCAAATTAACCAGCCCTGGAGTGGGTCCCAGGGTGGTAGCCTGGGCAAAACATTGGCTGGACAACAGGACACTGAAGGTAATTGTAAATGGAGTCCACTCTGAAGAAAGAGGGGTTACTAGTGGGGTACTGCAGGTTTCAATATTGGGTCCAGTCCTTTTTAATGTCTTCATAAGTGACATTGCAGAGGGACTGGAAGGAAAAGTACGTCTCTTTGCAGATGACACAAAGATCTGCAACAGGTTTGATACACAAGGAGGCATGAAAAGGATGAGAAGGGACTTGGCAAGGTTGGATGAATGGTCAGAAGTATGGCAGCTAGGACTCAATGCAAAGAAGTGCAAAATAATTCACCTGGGAAACAAGAACACAGGGGCAGAATACACAATGTGGGGCCGTAGTAACAACAACAAAAAAGGAAAGGGACCTGGGGGTAATCATATCAGATGACCTTAAGGTTAGCAAGCAATGTGAGAAGGCAGTAGGGAGGGGTTGGGTATACTGGGATGTATAGGAGACGATCAGCAGCAGAAAGCAGGGAAGTTGTTATCCTCTGTACAGACAGTTGGTGAGACCCCATCTGGAGTACTGTGTCCAGTTCTGGGAGACCCTATCTCCACAAGGACATAGACAGGATAGAGGCAGTCCAGAGGAGGGCAACTAAAATGGTGCAGGGTCTGCAAGAGAAGCACATGAGGAGAGACTAAAGGAGCTTAATATGTATACCCTTGAGGAAAGAAGAGAGGGGGGACATGATAGAAATGTTTAAGCACCTCAGTGGAATCAACAAAGTCCAAGAGGGTAGCATCTTTCAGAAAAAGAGATGTGCAAGAACAAGGGGACACAATTTAAAGATGGGGAGGTTCAGGGGCAATGTGAGGAAGTATTATTTCACAGAGAGGGTAGTAGATGCATGGAACAGCCTTCCTGAGGAGGTTGTGGGGTCTAAAACTGTGGGAGAATTCAAGAATGCATGGGACAGACATAAGGCAATTCTTGTGGGGGGTAGGAAGAAATAGGCTGTTGGTTAACTAGGATCTGTGGCCTATCCCTATAGGTAGGAAAATGGGAAGACTAGATGGGCCAAGCGGTCCTTATCTGCCATCAAAGTCTATGTTTCTATGTTTCTATGTAATATAATAATACATAGTTACACAATAAAAGAAGTAAGAGACTGAGGCTTAGGAAATTCCAGTAATTCAAAATGTGCCAAATGTTAGGTAGCATGACATACCAGCCAAGGGCAATCTTAGAAATAAGCACTGCAGGTAAGAGGAAGGGGGTATGTAGGCAGGAAGGCCATTGTCAGAGGGTAGAGGTGAGGTAAGAGCTCTAAAGGGAGGGAGGGAGGATAAAGTCAGGAAATGCCCAGGGGAGGAAAGGAGAGGGGCAAGGGGTAGGCAGGTAGAAGGGGCAAGGCGGGAGAGGTAGCTGTCAAGACTGAAGTGGAGGCAGTGAGCGGTGGGCCTCTGATTAGGTGAGGCAGTCACAATGACTAGTTGAAATGAGATGAAGTTGGAGTTGTCTCTTAAAAGGGCCAAGAGCAGCAGCAGTAAGAGTTTCTTTGTTGAGAGTATCATACCACTGTGGTGCTCTGTGGGCAAAGGCCCTCTGGCCCATGGTAGTCCGGCATCTGGGGACAAGGAAGGTTAGTAGTTGTGAACTTCTAGTTCACTGGGTGCTGTGGTGGTCAATGAGGAACTTCTCAATGCCTGGGGGCATGACGCCGAGGAGGACTTTTTTGGCTAAGAGGCAGGTTTGATACTGTATCCGGCTTATGAAAGGAAGCCATTCTGCCCGAGTGTACAGGTCACAAGTGTGTGTAAGTCGGTCAGCCCCAGTTAGCAGCCTGCATGCTTTGTTGAATGCAACTGTAATTCTGCGAAGGGCAGAGGCAGAGGAAGAGCCATAAATTGCTAGCCCGTAATCGATGATGGAGGTAACAGAGCTGTTGATAGCCAACCAGAGAGTGTCAGGAGTCATGCAGTGTTTGTGCCTGTAGAGCAAGCTTATACGGATGTTGGTGGCTTTGGCAACAGAATCTATGTGCCGATGGTAGGAGAGTGAGCTGTCCAATGTGACACCTAGGTATTTAAAATCAGGAACGTGTTCAAGTAAGATCCCTGTTTGGTTTAGGATGGTGAGGTCACGGGATTTGTACTTGCTTCTGGCATTGTAGAAGGTCATAACCTTTGTTTTGCTGTAGTTCATGACCAGTTTGTGTGACTTGAACCATTCATCGATGCGCATGAATTCAAGCTGTAATTGCTTCTTGAGGAGCTCTGCGTTTTGGTGGTTGGTGAACATGACTGCGTCGTCGGTGTAGAGGTAATTTCTAGTGGCAGACACTGGGAAGGTCATTGAGGAAGAGGCTGAAGAGTAGTGGTCCCAGGATGGACCCCTGTGGGACCCCTGAAAGGACTGGCTTTTCTTCCGAGGTGACACCGGCAATCCTAACCCGCTGGACCCTCTCCCCAAGGTAGCTTGAAAACCAGAGCAGCGCTTTTACTGGAGAGCCCAATGTTTGATAATTGCTTGAGTATGAGTGGGTGGTGATACCACAGAACAGCAGTGGGACCAATCAGAGGAGAGGAGCAGATAAAAGGACGTTAAGTTTAACAACAGGAGAGTGGTCTGTAAAAAGCTGAGGGAAGGGAGGAGGAGCCAGATGCCACTGAGGGAGAGCTGAATTTGTAGTACCATTTTTTTTGGCCCTCCTCCCATCCCCAACTACCCAATAAGTGAAATAAGAGCTGAAAAAGTGGAAGGAAACAGCTAGGAGTCACAGTGGAAGAACAGAGGAATGGGAAGGTAACACAGGCAGAGATCGAGGGGCAGAGATCAACCCATCTTTTGCGTTTGTGCTACTCTGTTTTCTCTGTTGCCCTGTGCTGTCTCCTTTATTATTCCCTGTCCTGGGGCTCCCTTTGCACTGTCATCAGAACACAGAGGTGTTAGTAATAATATGGATCACTTCAAATTGTTGGTCTATATTTTGGCCATGAATATTATTTCTGTGGATGTGCAGTACTGTGTAAAATGTGGAATTCCACTCATGCAATTAGTGGGGAAATTACATTCCAATGTTACCAGACAGATACCACCACCCTCTGTGTCCTGCTGCCCAGTCAGTTACCTACCCACTGCACTACTGTTCTGCCCACACCCATATTCCCCAGTTTGTTTAATAGCCTTCTATGTGGCACAGTGTCAAAGTCCTTGCTGAAGTCGAGATAGGCCACATCCACTACCCTCCCCTGATCCACTTCACTTGTCACTCAGTTGAAAACTTCAATGAGGATGGTCTGACATGACCGCCCCCTGGTGAAACCATGCTGCATTGGGTCCTGTAGTCCATTTGCAACCAGATGTTCCACCAATCTCTCCTTCAGTAGTTCTTGCATAATCTTCCCCACTACCGAGTGAGACTGACAGGTCTGCAGTTCCCCACTTCCTCTTTGTTCCCTCTTTTGTATAATAGGACTTCATCTGCTGTCCTCCAGTCTTTGGGTACCTCCCGTTTCCAGTGATCAGCTAAACAGGATTGCCAGTGGTTCAGACACCACCTCTCATAGTTATGTTAGGACCCTGGGGTGCACCCCATCTGGCCCCATTGCTTTATCAACTCTTATTCTTTCCAGTTCCTTCAGGACCCTTTCTCGTGTACAGGGCAGGGTTGACATGGTTTCAGCTGTTCTCCTTCTGGTCAGAATTCACAACAGCAATTACTCCCTTCTGGGACTGAGGAATAGTAACACAGCTCCTTGGCACTTTGGCAAAACCTCAAGAAAAACTTGGCTAAGTACTGTGCATGACAGATAAGGGGATTCAAGGATACGAATGAAAAGTCTCAGTGGAGGGAGAGAGAGAGAGAGAGAATGCAACTGCAGCCACAGAGAACTAATTGGCAGTTGAACTAAGTTATGTTATTAAAGTAAATCTGAGTTTGTGGCTGCAGTCAGGCTGAACAATTACAGTACAGTACTGTTTTTTTTTTTAAACCAGAAGAGACACACTAAGCTGAAGCTTGTTTACGGGTGCAACCTGGGAGCACAAGGAAGTTAAGTGACTTGTTCAGTGTCACACAGTATGCAAGTGGGGCCTGTGGAATTCAAACCCAGGTCTTCAGGTTTGCAGCTCAGAGCCTTAAACCACTGCACTATACTGCCTCCTAAAACCTCTGTCAGCGGTGGGATATCAACCCACACCATCAAAATGGCTGGAGCCTAAATCCAGCACCTTAGACCACTCAGCCACATTACTGCACTTAATTGTGCTTTGCTGTGGCTTGGGGAAGCAATTTGAATTCAAAAGCAGTCATATCAGCAGTACACTGAACCATGGAGGTAAAAAATCCCAATTATCCGGACTCCCATTTATCTCACAACTTATTGCCGGGTAACTTACTTTTGTCAATTTATTCTTAGGCATAACTCTCCTGTTCATTTTTGTTACACTTATTCCATTTCTATGTACAGTAAAATCCTGATTATCTGAACCACAGGGGCCTATGGAAGGGTCCCTTCTGCTGTAACCTGTGCCCTCCTATGCACCACTGTGGGCAGCACTACATGCCTTTGTGAATGTCACGCAGTGCTTGGCATGCCACCCATCCACCCCAACACATTACCATCTGCGTGTCTGGGTGGATTGGGGGTCTACAGGTTGTACGTCCTTTTTGTGCTTCTGTGTGGGGGGGGTGCAATGGGTGTGGGGTGGTTATGTGCCATGGATCTGTGGTGAATAGCCACTCCGCACATTCGTGCATAGCGGTCAATATGCATAATGTACAGTAGATTGTCTACAAGTCTGAAATTTCACCAAAACATCTAGAAGCTTACTAGATATGGATCAACCACTCCCTAATTGCCTGAGTCCTCTCATCCCACCTTCATTGCATCACTGATGCTGGCACCCTTTCAAATACTTTCACTGACCATTGAATGGGTTACTTTGTCTGCAAGAGCCATTATACAACACCTCCCCATAAGCTTATCTGAAACACAGAAATATAGAATTTCATGGCAGATAAGGACTGTTTGTCCCATCCTGTCTGCTCATTTCTCCCTGCCTACACTATTAGCACACACCATTTATTTATTTATTGGCTTTTGTTAACCAGGTAAGCACACTAGACAGCCAAGTGCCTATTTTCAGGTGCGACCCGGGAGAGTTACAGAGGACAACTTTACATAACCACTGAGGAATCAAAAGAAATACATAGCATAACAACAGGCAATTCAAGACAGGCTCTAAGAACAACAGGCAAATTCAAGACAGGCATTAGAGGACAGTAGGCACAGAGTACATTCATGGACAGCTGAGGAATTGAGTAAGTTGCATAGGGAGTAAATAGGGATTTCAAGGCTGACTCTAGAGCGAGGGAGGCACCATGTTCATACAAGGGCATTTGAGGAGTCTGTAACAAAAATACCAGTAATAACAGGCATTTGAGGCTGGCACTAGGACAAGGTTGGCACAGTGCATTGCAATAGAGAGGGGTAGGTGGAATGAATGGGAGGTGGACAGTGGAGTAAAACAGAAGCAAGACAGTGGTAAGTGCCTGTAGGGTGAGGGGAGGGGCTCTAGGCGGGAGGCCTAGTCCAGGATTCCTGGCCAGTTCCCAAGAGAAGTGCAAGAAGCGCTGAGGCCTCCACCCTACCAGATTGTAGGGAGGAGAGGGGCAGAGGAGTAGGGCTACAAGGAGCAGGAACAGGGGGAGGGAGGTTTCAGGAAGTTCCAGAAGGAGGTTTTAAAGCTAGGATGGGAGGAGGAGGACTGAGTGGACTCGGGGAGCGAGTTCCAGAGTATGGGGGCATATGTGAAGAAGGCCCGATCCCCCGCAAGGGTGCGGGTTCTGGGAACCAGGCGTTCCTGGTTTGTCCCAGATCTTAGGTGGTAGGAAGGGGCGCCTGGTTTAAGGGGAAGGGCTAAGGCAGGAGGGGGTGCCAGAGTGGATGATATTGTCTATGAAGTTACCTAGGACAAAGGAGTGGTGCTTTTTGGGGGGAAGCCATTCCAGGCGGCTGTATAGGTCACAACGGTGGGTGAGGGGAGGGGCGGAAAGCGCGAAGTGACAGACATTATTGTAGGCCGTGTCCCACTTTGAGAGGTTGGATTTGGGAGCTGGGGAAAAAGCTATGAGTCCGTAGCAGAGTGAGGGGAGGAGGACCCCCCCCTAGCTAGGGCTAAGCGAGCAGCGGGGGTGAGGCAGTTATTGGCTTGGTAAGCAAGGCCAAGCTTGCAATTTGTGGCCTTGCAGACATTGTGAATGTGCAAGGTAAGGTCCAATTTTGGGTCCAGGGTGATGCCCAGGTACTTGGCAGAAGTTACTGTCTCAAGGGGCGAGCCGTCCGCCCCGAGGATCAGCAGGGGGGGCAGGGCAAGATTTTATTTTGTTCAGGGACCCAAACAGCATGTATTGGGTTTTTTTGAGATTGAGGGTGAGCCTGTGGTCCCCCCAGCCAAGTTTGGATGCGTTCAAAGTCGTACTTCAGGTGGGAGTTTATAGTTGAGATGTCCCGGGAGCTGACCAGAAGAACTAGGTCGTCCGCGTACAGGGTGGTGTGACCATGGACAGTGACGGACGGTAGGTCGTTGATGAATAGTGAGAATAGGGTTGGACCAAGGACTGATCCTTGAGGGACCCCACAGTGGACTGGTAAGAGGTTGGAGGTTGTCCGGTTGAAGTAGGTGAATTGCTGTCGGTTGGAGAGGTAGTTCATGAACCAGGCGTGGGCGGAGGAGGAAAATCTGAGGGATAGGAGCTTGGAGCCAAGGAGCGAGTGATCCACCCTATCAAAAGCTTTAGAGAGGTCCACAAAAATGGCTCTAGTGAGGTTGCCTAGGTCAGCACCAGTCCGGATCAGTGAAGTGACCACAGCAAGGGTGGTAGACGTGCTGTGTCCTCTCCTGAAGCCATATTGAGCAGGAGAGAGGATGTTGTGGTCCTGGATATATTGGGAGAGCTGGGAGACAATGGCTTTCTCGAGAAGTTTACTAGTGGTGGATAGAATGGCTATGGGATGGTAGTTGCCAGGATCCTTGGGATTTCCTGGTTTTGGGACAGGAACAACCGTGGCCACTTTCCAAAGGTTGGGAATGAGCCCAGAGTTAATAGAGGTATTGAATAGGTGCGAGACGGGCCTGGCAAGGAGGTGGGCCCCTAGTCTGAGCAGTTTAGGCTCGAGACTGTCATATCCTGTGCCAGTGTGAGGGAGAGGCCTGAGAGTAGCCTCTGAGTCTCCTTAGGTGAAACTTGTCTCAGTTGGAAGGGGGCCGGGGTGAGGCCAGGTGAGGGGGCCCTGGGGGGAAAGATGACTGGGGACTGGAGGGGGGCAGGCAGGTTGGAGAACAGGGAATTGAAGCTGTTTGCTATGGTGTGGGGGATATTGCAGCTGATCCCGTCAACAAGTAAGTCAGTTACTCCCCAATAGCGTTTTTACTAATTTGCCAGAAGCTCCTTGAGTTGCTGCCAGAGAAGAGCAAGGTGGCTTTGCAGAACTCACTTTTCACTGAGTGGGTGGCCCTTTTGCAGGAGTTCCTGAGGTGTCTGTAAGCCATCAGGTCACTAACATTTTGGGAGGCCTTGTATGTAGCCCAACTTTTGTCCCTGGCCTTCATAAAGGAGAATAGGTCCCCGTTTAGCCATTTGGTGACGGTGCCCCTCACCCTCCTCTTAGTGAGGGGGGCATGTTTATTCTGAAGGGGGACAAACTTGGCTAGGAATGAATCCAGAGCTTGTGAGGGGTCATTGGAGGTAGTGACCTCTGTCCAGTCAATAGCACGGAGGTCAGACTGGAAGTCGTGGGTATTAAATTTGGAGTAATCCCTTAGTTCAATCACCTTGCTAGGGATTTTAGGCTGGGAGGTGCCCCAGACACAGTAGGTAGGGGAATGATCAGAGATGGCGTCCGAGAGGGTTCCTGAGGATATAATATTGGCAGGCCTGTTGGATAGGATCCAGTCGATAAGGGAGCCTGAGTTCCCTCAGGAGGCGAGCCTGGTGGGTTCGGTTATGACTTGGGTTAGTGCAAGACTCAAGAGCAGAGTCTCGTACAAGTTGCGGTTTGTACCCAGCCAGTTCAGGTTGAAGTCGCCTGTTAGTAGGGTTTCGTTAGGACCCACTTTGGTACCGATGCAGTCAAGCAGTGAGGAGAGACCAGTCAGGCCATCCTTAGGTGGAATGTAGGTGCATACCAGGTGGATTTTCTTTGTATGGCCCAGCAGGAGGAGAGCGTGCAGAAACTCACATGCAGGTGGGGTGGCCGGTGAGTGGTTAATGGTGGTCAAGTTTAGGTGCGTTTTGTAGTAGAGGATTACCCTGCCACCTCTCTTCTTACCTGGTTTGTCCTGTCTAAAGTGGTTATAGCCCTGAAGAGCACACTGGGTATCAGGTATATGGGGCTTGAGCCAGGTTTCTGAGAGGCCCAGGATATCGGGCTTATGGTAGGTGACCCACGCTGTGAGTTCGGTTTGGTTGCGTAGGAGGCTGCACACGTTCAGGTGAGCAACTTTGAGCCCTTTTGAGGAGAGCCATGGGAGGGGGGGAGAAGAGGCGGGGGGGTAGCATGCCAAGAGGGGAAGCCATAACCCCAAGTAGATCCTGCTAGCTCTGGCAGGGGATATGTAAGGACAGTAGTGATAGTACCCTTTACAGTTGGACAGGATGGAGAGAAAAAGAGAAAAAAATAAAAAGAATCAGAGAGATGGGCTGGAAGTTAGAGGGATTTGTCCAAGTGAGGGAGGAAGGAGAGGGGTAAATTTATGTATAGGTGCCCAGGCAGAGCACAGGGAGTTTGGTAGAACAAGGGAAGAAAAGTAAGAGGCTGAGCTAGGTGTGAGTGGATTTACTAAAAGGGTGAAGAGAGTGCAAGGCTGATAGTACGGCCACTAGTGGTGAGAGAAAATAACCTGCAGATGGCAAACAGGGCTGATAGGTTATTTTCCACACACCACGTGGCAAACTCACACCCTATTTAACAGAGAGCTGACCAAGGGTGGTGGTGGGGGCGGTGGGGAGCCGAACGCGCAGCATTCGGCGGGGCTAGTGCTCCCACTCCGACCGAAGAGGCATTCAGGCGCTTTGAAATTAGCGCCAATGAAATTCTGCACCACAGCAGGGAGTGAGTCCGGGGTCCTTTTTAGCAAATGCACCGCAGCTCCAGGGAGAATGTGCACCACAGCTCAGGGAGAAGGCTCTGCTCTGTTGATTTCAGTTTACCTGGCCGTCAGGAGAGAGTGCTCTGCGACACTGTGGCTGTGTCCTGCTGGGCTCGGGGAGGGCTACTGGACCGAGCCCTCGTGACTCCTAAGAGACCAGGGTTATTCTGTGGAGAGAAAGGAGACCACAAGGGATTAAATAAGGTGAGGGGGAGGGCTGGTTGCAGTAGACAAAGGGTAGTGCGTGGGGGGGGGGTTCCTGCTAGTCAGGCAGACACTTTTCCCCGGTGGAAACAAGTCATGCATAAACTAAGATCAGATAAGGGGAAAGCAAACTTAGTAGACTAAACGTAATTTCTTAAGTTCCACACAGTTTTACCATTAGGTAGAGTACAAAAGAAAAAAAAAATCATTTAGCATGCTAGTCCCTCGGCTTCTTAGGTTGTGCTGTTTAGCTGTGTGGAAGCAGAGCATAAGGAGCACAGAATGGAGGTAGCAGTTCCCTTTTTGCTCCCACACCGACCGAAGAGGCATTCAGGAGCTTTGAAATGCCAGATTTACAGTTCTTTCTCCCTCCCCGTTCCTTTCCATCATGATTCCCTTGTGCCTATCCCTTGCATTCTTGAACTCCATCAATGTTTTCTCCCCACCATCTTCACAGGAAGATTGTTCCAGGACTCCACTACTCTTTCTGTGAAGAAGTACTTCATCACATCTCTCCTGAATCTAACCCTCTCCAGCTTCATAGTATGTCCCCCTGATCTTGAGCACCTTTTCTTCTGAAAAATGCCCCCCTCTTGTATCTTATTTGCCCCATGAGGTATTTAAAGGTCTCTATTATATCCCCCTCTCACCCCTCTCTTCCAGAATGTAGATATTGAGGTCTTGAAGTCTCTGCTTGTAGGGATGTTGGTGCAGATTCTTCACTATTTTAGTTGTTCTCTCCTGGATTGCCTTCACTCTGTCTATGTCTTCCTGGAGATGTGGGCTTCAGAACTGGACACAGCACTCTAGGTGGGGTCTTTCCAGTAATCTGTATAGAGGCTGCACCATCTCCCTCTTTCTGCTGGTGATAACCCTCCCTGTGCACTCCAGCATCCCATTCACCTTACCTACTGCCTTGTTACACTGTATTGCTACCTTTTGGTCACCCCAGGTCTCTTTCCTGCCTGGTGGTCATCAATACAAATCCACCTATTTTATACTCTGCCCCTGAGTTTCTGTGCCTTAAGTGCATTATTTTGCATTCTGGTCTAGGTTATTTACGTCTCTTAACCTGTCCTCCCTTACAAGATGACCTTTGTGATACTGACTGGTCCAGTTTCCATTATCTTCCAATACAGATGATGGCCTGTCCTTTTTCCAATCCAAATTCATTGTAGCCTAGGACAAAAATATATCTTTTAGGAGGTCTCATGTCTATAGGTACCACCTTCCGAGATTTCAGCAGAAAGTATCAACACTGTCTGGCATCTCTCTAAAGGATCTATTATTTATTTGTTTGTAATTTCTGTCCAGGAAAGGCACACTAAACTGTAACAGCTTGTTTCCAGGTGCATCCTGGAGACTGGGTTGAACAGATCTGTTATTATTGATGGGTAATGTTGACCATGACACAGAGGAACCACCAACTTTTCATTGATAATTGCCATGGGATCTTTTACTTCCACCTGGACAGTGACCAGAGATGGACAGAAGGGACCTGGGTTTAACATTTCATCCAAAAGATGGATCTAACTCCCTAGAGATTTTTATGTGATAATGGTGAGTTTTTTACAGCGCTGACCACAAATACCAAAACAAACAGACACAGTTGTCAAAAGGGTGACCAGAATTACAGCGATGGTTGCTTACACTGTCTATGGCACCAATAAAAAAACACAAGTTTATGTTGCAGCAATGACCTCCCCACACCCCATAACTTAATTATAATCAGCTCCAGTGGGGCGGTGAGGGGATGGGGTGAGTGGACACAGGGGAAAGAAGAAAGTCTAAAAAAAAAAAACTTCAACCCTAGACAGACCCAAACACAGGTCCACCAGCTTCAGTGGCAGTGAATGATGCAACTATACCAAACTGCCAGCTCCAAACTGCTTGGCTGAACGCAGCCCCATATCCTGCTGCAGCGGGTGTAGCTCACTGCTACACTTGGTATATATGACTCCTCACTGCATTTCCTGACTCGCTATACCTACGGGCGGTCAAATTGAGTTGCTCAAATTGAGTGGCTCAATTTCTCTTGCCCACATCTCATGCTACCCCCCAGAGGACTTGCTGAAATATAAGTAACTCAGCAATACTGGTGAGAAGAGCAACAGGGAGGTCAAAGCAAACTATAATTACACTTGAATGCAAGTTCGATATTTACAATTTTTGAATATATGCACTTTTCTCTTCAGTCCCAACTAATTTCCTTTTCTAGGCTAATTATTTCTTTTGTGTGTATGCATAGCAAATTTCAGTTGTATGCAACTGTTTTGCCTCTTTTGCTAGTATTCAGACCTGACTGAGGGGGTAGTTGCTTAGATGCAGAGTAAAAGTAGGTACTACATGGTGTAGTGGGTGTAGCTTAAAAACATGAGGAGCCTTTTACACTTGGTATACTGCCGATCCAACAATCAAGAAAACCAACAGAGTGTTGCTCTCAAGTGAGCATGAAGTACAACTGCTTGATCAGTATTCCTTACCTGGAACTGGAATACAATAAGACAGTTAATTACTGAACTGCTAAATGTGCCTTCCTGCAGGCTTTTAAAATTTATACTTCATTTCTGGATATATGCAGTTTCAGATGTACGCACACATAATGCCGCCTCCAACAGCGTGACTGCAAGAGTAATTGACTGTACTTCTCTTCTTATCTTCAGAATACTGTTAGCCACTGATATGTCTGGAAGGTCATGCACTCCCTCTTTAATCTCCAGTCTAGTTTATATCATTCCAATCTTCAAAGTGACTAGTTCCATTATCACTAAACTTCTTGATGGAGTCACTACCTTCAATGATTCAGTCTCTTCCGTGTTCTATCTCTCCTCGCCCTCCAATCCATCCTCTCCTCCTCTCCTAACACCTCCTTCTTTCACTCCCTTATATCTCTCTTTTATCTTTCATGTCACTGAACTTTCTGTAGTTAAACATTTTATTTAACATACCCAACAGCATACAGTGATGTATAGGTAACCATATAGTGGCTCAGCAGGTTGCGCACTCACCTGCAGTGCCCCACAACCCGATCACTGGCATTAGTAAAATAAAAAAAAGAAATTCTATATCCCTGGTGGTCCAGTGGACCGCTGTCTGCCCGATCGTGGGCTTAAGTAAATAAAAAAAGATATCCTATATCCCTGCTGGTCCAGTGGACTGCTGTCTGCCCGATCGCGGGCTTAAAAAAATAAAAAAAAGATATCCTATATCCCTGGTGGTCCAGTTGGCCGCTGTCTGCCTGATCGTGGGCTTAAGTAAATAAAAAAAGAAATCCTATATCCTTGGTGGTCCAGTGGACCCCTCCCCTACCCACTGATCCCCACTGCCCTCCCCGGTCAGCGGCAGGTGGCAGCACCCCACCTGCTTGCCGCCCCACCTCCTGCCTACTGACACTGTCCGTAGGGCTGTATGCCCATTGGTCCACAGCATGAGCCAATGGGCGTGCAGCCAGTACCGTACTTCACATTCCAGATATGTGAATGGATCTCAGTTGTTTCCATTATTGTTAAGTATCAGTGTTTCCTATGTAAATTTTAAATTTGTTGTTTTCCAATTTTCCAATTTAATAGTTTTTGTAGAGAGGGTTTTAGGAATTCCGGGACATTAATAACCCTTGTAATTTTTGGCTGACTAATATCCCACCTTGACAGAAAAGTTTCCATTAGAGATTTTAACCAAATATTTCCACAAGTATTGGTGTCTTGTAAAAATAATTTCAGGGAATGGGACAAGAATATGATGTGGAAGAATGCTAGTGGGTGTGGCATATTAAATCCCCTTTTATTCTATGACAGATACAAGAATTCCCATTTTATTGGGTTAAGGCGACTGCCCCAAAACATCGGGAAAAAAATGCTATGTACAGTAAGGTGGTTTCTAATTGGGTAGGTAACAGGAACACACAAGTAACATAAAGAAGGATAGGTATAAGACATTTTTTAATAATCCATATTCTTTTTAGGTTTGAGAAGGGACCGTTTTTCCATTTTTGTACTTTCACTACACACTTTTCCAGTCTTTCAGTCCAATTCAGAAAAGCCATGTCTTCTGTACCATATTTGATCCCTGGGATTTTTATAAGGCCAGGAACAATTATTATACCTCCTATATCTTGCACTGGTGTGGGATTGTCTCATAGGGCCATACCTTTGCTTTTGTTTAAATTTAAAGCTGCTCCGGAGATATGCAAGAAGTTATCAAAGATTTCCAAAAGTATTTCCCCGGTATGAATGTCTTTTATAACAATACAGACGTCATCTGCACAAACCAAAGTTTTTAGCATTCCTAACTTATTAGGCCAAAGAAACCCTATTTTTCCTGGATGTTCTTCGATTTTCTGAATTACTGGGTTCAGAGAAAACACATAGAGTAAGGGGCTTAATGGGCACCCTTGTTGTACCCCAACAGCTATCTTTGTATCTTCTCCTACTATTCCCTTATTATATGTGCAGAAATATGCTTGTCTATAAAGTTGTGCTATACAATGTACTAAATTTCCTGGAATCCCATAATAGGGTAACACAGGCCATAAATATTCATCCTGAACTTTATCAAAAGCTTTTGCTTGGTTGAGTGATAGCAAAAAACCCTTGATGGAATATGTCTTTGCATAAGTCAATATATCCCGTAATGTACCTAAATTCTGCTCTATATTCCTTCAAGGTATGAAGCACGTCTGGACCAGATGTATAATTGATAGTGTCATCTGTTATAATCTTTTGTTCAGACTTTTTGTCAAAATCTTATAGTCCAAGTTCAATAGATATATTAGTCTACAGTTATCCAGGGATTTCCTCTCTCCTGATTTAAATAACTATATTACCAGTCCTTTGGTGAAAAAAATTAGGATTGTTTATTTATTTTAGTCTTTGGTAACCAGGTAAGGCCCACTAGGCACAAATGCTTGTTTTCAGGGGTGACCTGGGAGCATTGGGTGGTTAAGTGATATGATCAGAATCACACAGTATGCAAGTGGAGGTTGTAAGAATCAAACCCAAGTGTGGTCTGCTGAATGTACCAAGCTCATTCACAGCTCCTTACTCTAACCTCTAGACTATATGGCCAGCACATTTTATGTTTTGTGATAGTAGAACATTAAACATCTCTGCTAGCTATGGAGCCCAAATTTCTGTAAATGTTTTGTAAAAAATCAAAAGACAACCCATCCCATCCCAGGGAGGCCCCTAACTTCAAAGATTTAATAGCAGTGAAAACTTCTGCTTCAGAAATGGGAGCTTGCAGGTTATGTTTCTCTTCTTCTGGGGCAATCGGACATTTTGCTAAAAAACAACTTTCTGGGCCGGGTAGCTGCTCAGAGGTGGCAGTAAATCTGGATGTAGTAGAACTGTCTATTATATATGATATACCTCTAGGGTCAAAAACTATATGTTCTACCTCCAGTGTTGGGTAAGTTACTTTTTCTATTACTTTCTATTATGTTTGGAAACTTGTTCCAGGAAGCTCTGTGCAGTCACTAACAAGGATGGAGAAGTACTAGAGAAAGTAATACACCTTACAATTATAGTTACTTCTTTCTTTTTATACAAAAACAATACAAAAATAATAAATAACTATAACAGATTACATTTTTTGAAAGTAATAGGCAGGGCCCTGTGTTTACTGCGGCAAAGTGGACCCACGTTCTGCGGCACGACCTCATACTTTCTGCGGCAGAACAACTGCTGATTCTGTGGCCATTCTGCGGCAGATTAATTGTGGTTAAACAGCAAACCTTTAAGGGGATTAAGTCTTAGTTTACCCTTTGACTGTCTTCGTGCAACCACTCCACTACACTGAAAGTTGAACAGCACCGTTTAATAGTATATAGTCTTCTTACCACAAATATAAAACTGCAACAACCCAGACCTGGTGTTCTCTTTTAATAACTTTTTCCTTCCACCCCAAATTTGAAGGCTCATCTGCTTTACTGGACACTAGTGGCTTTTGCTGTTCTCCTAGGTTATAATTGGAGCAGGACAGAAACACTCTGCTAAAACTACACAGAAGGCAAAACCTGCTTGGATTTCTTCTGGTTTATATTTGCAGTTAGCAGAAATAGAGACCCAACTTGAAAACCATTAATTTTTTTTTCTGATTTTGATCAACATTCTTTTAGATTACAGTGTTTTAAAACTAGGAATACCCTAGCTGTCTTGCAGCAAACGTGCTGAGTGCAGTGTGAAGAATCTGTGTGTTGGGGGGGAAGGGGGCAATTGTCTTCCTATAATAGTGATGGAGGGTGTAACTTGCAGTGTCTGTATGGTTTGTTGACTCCTGATTTTTCTTTTGGGGAACACACTAAAAAATGCAAGCAAGTCCTTCTTTTTAAGATGGAGTCACCTTGGTTAGCATGTTCTCTTCTCCTGGCAACTCAGGGGGTTGTGGTGTTCTTCAGTAAGAGAATCTCATTTCACTTATGTATAGCAGCAATCAATACAACTCTCCATTCTGATATTTTTCCTTATCTACTTGCTCCAGTTCTAGCATACCCTGATCCCCAACTGTACTGCAGCTAGGCAACTTGACCCTTCTTAACAACTGAGTTTGATGCCACCACTTAGAATGCAGGTTCAGATCTGTAATGAAATTATTCTCACACTTGCAGGTACAGATCTGCAGCCCTCAAATCAAAACTGTGATCGATGTCCATCAGTGGGGACTAAGTCCTCTCCCCAGTCTGCTGCTAGCCACATGTTTCTGCAATCAGCTCCTCCTCCAATACCTGCCACCACACCAAGATCGATTCCACCTCCATGGGCACCACTGAATCTTCTTACTTCTTGACTACTGCTCGCCTACCAGTTCTTCCTTCCAAATTAATCTTCCAGGTATTCAGCATGCAATGCCAGCAGTCTTTTTTTAATTTTTTATTTATTTTTTATTTATTTCAATCTAGGATTACAATATCTTTGAGCCGAGGCTCTTTTACAAAGGTTCCACTTCAGCGTTTGCAACAGTCATCATTTTTAGTTACAAACATAATGTCACTGACTTACAGACATGTAATAACCAGTACAAAGACTTGAGCTATGAGCAAGACAAGGGGAGGGGGGGGTCGATGGGGGGAGAAGTGAGGGTAGGAGATCTCATTGTATATATACTTTTCTATAATACTGCTTGGAAATGTGCTTTTGATTACTGTACTCCCATGTTTTCCTTCCCCCAGGATGCTCCGTGAGATGAGCAATTTCATATTGTTCAGTGTGCCTTTCCTGGTGAAACTTTTCAATAAAATAAATATATCTACCAGACGTGTTATACTGAAATTTGAACCATAAAATAAAATTCCTAATCCATCTGCTTTATCTTGTCCAAATGATCAGAAAGACGGGCCCCACTACCAGGTTCTTTTTATGGTTTGTTGGTCAGCTGTAGAGGTGGCATATGTATCTTGAAAGAATTATTATGTAAAATTTTTCTTGTTGCACTAAAGAGTAAATGGCAAAACATTTTTTCTTATTTTTTATACTATGGGTGTTTATGGACTAGATTTTAATTTGCTCCATAAAGAAAATTTAAGGCAACATTACAAAGCCAAATATAAACATTCAAGTAACCCCTTCCCCCCCCTTCCCTTTCCATCTACCTGGTGCCCTCTTCCTTTTCTTCTTTTTCTGATCAGGGGATACCACCTGTTTTTGTGAGAGAGAGATGCCCCTGATGCCTCTGAGTCCATATCGTCCCATTCTGAGTCACCTCAACTTTTTGCAGTTTGGAATGCTTCAGATTTGTTGCTTAACAGGACAGGGTTTCTATGACTTTAGATGTTGTTTGTTTAGAGATCCTCATGCTTCTGCGTGGAAGTAAAGGTTGTTCTGGTGGGGGGGGGGGTCATGTCCATACTTTCTGTAAGTGAGACAGAAATTTCTGGTGAAGTTCCAGGGTCATTTTCCCCCAGCTGTTGCGGAGTTGTTACCACAGTTGTAACCTGTTCCCTTGGGGCTGGGGGTTGATTTGATTTTTGCTCAGAGCTTGTTGTTTGGACAGGGGGTACCATGTTAGCAATGTTGTTTTCCATTGGTGGCTCTGCTGAAGGGGCTGGTGCTGGAGCATCTTTATTCATCTCTGGGGTATCAGGGGTTTTGGAGAAGTTCTGCACCTGTCTTGGATTTGGGATTGGAGCAACAGTTTTCCTCAGTTGGGGATGGGGCACTAAAGGCCTGTCTTGAGGGCTGATAACCGTGCTCACCCTCTGAGTCCTGTGCATCAAGTCTTTGTGATTTATGGGAGCATCTTGATTGGCTGCAGCCCCATGGACAGTCTCTGAACATATGTCCTTTGTTCTCACACAGGTTGCAAGTGTTCCAATCTGTGCAGGCCAGACTTATGTGACCTAAGCTCCCACAAAGTCCACATCTTAATTTATCACATGCGCTGGACAAATGTGACCATGCTCTACATTTGTAGCAGGCCTTTGGCTGAGCTGAGTAAAAACACACCTCTCTTTCCCTACCCAAAAAGAAACTATTGGGGATATGATTAATCCCATGCGGGCCCATTCTTAAGAGCACTTTAAATCTCCAGCCCCCAGTCCAAAAGCATTCTGAATCAATTATTACTTAGAATCACTCAAGTCCTGCTACAGCCACAAAACTGACATCAAAGGGCCCAATTACAAGATGCATGGTGCAACTCATGGGCATATGCGAGTTGCACCATGTGGCGCTATGCCGAGGACCCTGTGCCCTATTCTAAGACAGGCAGGGTCCCCAGCACCTATGCCCACAACTTGTGGCAGCCACAGGCTAGCACCAAGAGAATGGCACACTGGACCAGGGTGCAGCAAGTCACGGCACCCAATCTACTGCCCCCTTGGAGCCCCCCCACTCTGAAATGCATCAGCAAGCACCTGGTGCATTGGAGGGGCTGGCCGGTTGGCACAGGTGATTAGGAGGACATGATGCAAAATGGATCCGGGGGTCCCCGAAGTTCAGGGGGGTGGAGGGCATGACAGAGCAAGGGGGGCACAGAGGGGCACAGCCATGTAGCTTCCATGGTGCTGCGGGGGAGGCATCTGTTGCTGTGCCAGGATGGATGCCTCTTAGACCACCTCCTAGCTGGTCTAACCCCCAATGCCATACCGGGTCATGGAATGGCGTAAGTGGGTTACGGCAGCTACCCTTCCAGAGTAGGGTGCAGTGGCTGCTGTAACCCACTCTTGCACCATGCCACAGTGGGTTGCTGGCATAGTGGGTGGTGTAGCTCACCTTTGGTGCAACCCACATACGGCATGGCGCAAGTTGTCTCTTAGAATCGTGACTTGTGTTAAGGCTGGTGCAAGGTGCGATTTGTGCCATCAGGTGTGGCGTAAATTGGGTTGCACCAGGTGTAACCCAACTTGGAATCAGGCACAAAATGTTCTTCCCCAGAGATATGGATCAGAGCAAAAGCCTCAGATGAAATAAAGTTCAGGGAGTCTTTAGCAATATTTTATCCCCATATGCCCTGTCCGGTTTCTCCCGTAGACCTCCCATGTAGCATATTCATCTGCATTCCTATGAGGTAGGATATCTGGTTTGCCAAAATAAATCAGCAAACTGTCTCCCTTTAGGGGGAAGAGAATCACCTTCTAAATGCTCTGAGTCCTCCTGTTCTAGCTCAATGTTTTGTCTCTCTTCTTCAGTTGGGGAGGTAGATTTTGTATCATTAGGCTTGTGGCTTTAACAGGGGGTTTATGCTGTGGTGGTGGAACCTCATGTACAACTCCCTCTGACCCAGTCCCTTACATCCCGTTAGGGGACCCCAAAGTTCTTACCGGCTGTTCTGATCTACAAGGCTCTGGCACTCCTGTTAGACCTCCAGTTTTCTGCTTCAGTCCCTCTTTAGGTCTTGTATCACTTTTCCCTGAAGCCCATCCATACTGTTGTGATTGTTCCTCTGCCAACCATGACAGGTTGAGTAACCACTCTCCTGTTTCAGTCTGCATCCAGCCGGCACCATGCAACACTCTTTCTGGCAACCACCCTTCAATGTTTGCTGCTGTGGAAGGCAGAAGGAAAGCCTCCTTGATTCTTTTCACCACCATCAGTGGTTCTGCATCAGTGACATTCAGTCTCGCTTTCAACTGGGCATCTGGTGGAGCTACCGCATCCTGCTCCGTAGTTCTTCACAAACTTCATTTTCAGGCCCTTTTCCTGCATGCATGGAGCTCATGCCTGGATTGCAAACTTCTTCCAACTCCACCAGCTCATCGAAACCTTCCGACATGGAGTCAGTGAATGAACAGTGTTCCTAAAATTGCTCCAAACTGCTTGTCTATGGTCATATCTTCCGGATTTTCCTCAGGTATTACTCCACAGCCCTCACTCTCTGTTGTAGGTGAAGC
This sequence comes from Neoceratodus forsteri, assembly GCA_016271365.2. Taxonomy (NCBI): domain Eukaryota; kingdom Metazoa; phylum Chordata; order Ceratodontiformes; family Ceratodontidae; genus Neoceratodus; species Neoceratodus forsteri. Next base: position 1,149,436,299 of record CM057458.1, on the reverse strand, counting down.
AGGGCTAGAGGTGGAGAGTAAACCTCTACCCTGCTGATGTCCATCTTCTCCCTCCATAGGGTAGTCCACCATCTTGAGAGAGCCAACAGCACCCCCTCACCAAGAGTAGGAGAATTTTTATTGAAAGATGGAATTCATTGCATAAACAGAACACAGATTGAAACCATACAATACACATTATTACATTAATACATTCAATCAGATATTAAAGTCTGTCAATTCCCTAGTTCCATTAATTCAATCTTAAAGAAAATTTACTTGTATTATCAATCAAGTTCTAACCAAGCATTACAATTGATCCAGAGATGCTTTACTTTTTCTTTGGAGTATCGCAGTATGTCATTCTGTTGTATTTTTTCCAGTGTTTTACAAATATTAGTCAGTATTTCAGCATAGGGGACCACCTTTTGATGTACTACCCACATACATCTTGCTTGCAAGATATAATATCTTACCACTGCGAAAATAATATAGATTGTATCTGCATGGTATTTACCCCAAGGACCCACAGGGAGTCCATGCTTTAAAACAGTGTGTGAGAGTGACAAAAAATGGGGTTCCCTCCATTTTGTAGCCAAATAGACCAAAAAGGAGTTAGCATACTGACAGTGTAGAAACAACAGCTTAATCTGGTTCAAGGTCAGTTGGCATTCATCTGTATCCCCCTTCCCCGGGTCATACCTGAAAATAGGCAGGATTTGTCTAGTGCACTTACCCAGTCAACAAAAACTAAATAAATAAATAAATAAAACTGTTGTTGTGTTTCCAATACTTGAATGCATGAATCCCTTGGACAGTATCTTTCTGAAAGTTGTTTGTGCTTATTGTTACCTCACACACTTACTCTCCCATAGTTCCCTAACCAAACGCAATCCCAAACAAAGGCAGGCAATCTAGCATTAGAAAGCTGCCTAAGTACATATTGCAGCTGGTAATCTGGGCATAATGGAAGATTTATCTCTGCCTGGCATTATGCTTATATTATCTCCTTATAAATAACTTTCCTATTTAAGGTCTGAAACTGGGAGGGAGTAAGCTGCCACTTTATAGCATCCCTTATACTATCCATGCAATAAGCTTGGACATTGATTCTTACTAGCATTCTTGGTTTCATTACTTCCCATGCCTGAAGGCATGGCTTGAGCCATTTACACACTAGTGGTTTCCATAGTTTTTCACCTGGTTTTAAAGCATTCCCTAAGTTATAACAGGAAAACATACTAAAAGGGAATGCTATAGGGTGCACCATGTTAAGACCCACCTCTACTATTGACTGGTATATTCTCTTTTTATTGGATTTAACCGTGAATCCCCAAAAGCTTGAAATAATATGCAATAGAGCTTTGTCCACACACTGGGGGGTGGAGGGAATGTGACTAAGGTACAGGAAGATTGGGACAAAAAGGGTTTTTAATACAACTCTTTTCTGTTTAGATAGTTGCTGCCCCTTCTATCCTGCCACCAGCCTGTCTGCGAGCACCATGTTTACCTCCCAGTGACACAATGCTATGTCTCCTGGGCTGAAGACCACTCCTAATGTTTTAATAGGCTCTCTAGAAACAAAAATACCTGCAAGATTGCCCAAAATGGGAAGTGAAACATTGCCCAAAGATACTCCTCTACTTTTCTGTAGATTGAATTTTTTCTCTGAGGCACTGGAAAAAGCAGACAGAACTTCCATTAGGGTGTTTTCACCTGTCTCAGGAGCCAGAGTCAATAACAAATCATCAGCATAAGCTAAGATCTTTACTGGGGAAATATCTGGGGTAATTGATATCCCCTGGATCACAGTGTTTGACATAATTGTACGTATAAGCATGTCAGTACTGAATGCATATAGCAGGGGACTCAATGGACATCCCTGCCTGACACCCCTCCGAACCTGAATTTGTTTGCCATACTATCCATTTACATTGGTAATTATTTTAGCATTCAGTGGTGATTTGCTTATGCAGCCCATGATGCTTTGCATTATGGGGTGATGTGGGATTTTGTAGTTCTTTGAAACTTGACTTCCCAGCCATTGCCCTTCGGGGTAAACATTGCCTCAGTGCTTGTGCACTGTGGTTCTTTGTCATTCAGATATGTGCTTTGAATAAATCCAACAAACCTATCTGGAACCCCAAAGGCCATTAAGATGTTGAAAAAGAACTCATGGGATAACCTATCATAAATAATAATAAAATAAAATATCTATCAAAGGCATTTTCCTGGTCCAGACCTATTATGTATCCTTTTAGATAACCTTAATCACCTGCAAAAAAGAATTCCCTTAACACTACTAGGTTGTCCTGCTGTTTCCTGTCAGGCACAGCACATGTCTAGGGACACTAATTAAATATCTGGAAACTTTTGATAATCTAGCCAATAAAATCTTATTTAAGATTTTAAGATTAGTGTTAAGCAAGCTAAATGGCCTCCAGTTACTGATGTCTGCTTTAGAACCGTTTTTATGCAATAGTACCAATAATGTTGTTTTCATAGATTCAGCTTAAGTTGAAGTTTGAAGTATATAGTTAACACCATCAAAGCTGGTACTATCTCTGCATTGAATGTTTTATAGACCCCTGCCCCCAGACTATCAGATTCAGTGGCAGCATCTTTTTCCAGCTGTTTGATATCCTGTTCTATCTCCTCTGCTGATATCTCCTTTGCCAGTTTCTAGGCATCCTGTGTAGTAACCTGTGGTAGATCAAGGGAGCTCAGGTGGTCTTCCACATCTAGTGATGTAATAGGTTCACCTACAAAGTTCTCCACATAGTTTTCTACTACTTTAAGCAGATCTTTTGGAGCCATGACTTTCTGTCCTGTGGGAGATATTACTTCTGTAATGACTCTGCCCTCCACTCTAGAATTACATTCTTTAAAGGGGTTCATGGACCCCTTCTGTAGCTGAGTTCCAAATCTAAGTTCTTGGTTGAGTGATTTGGCTCAGTTAAATTGTAAGTCAAATATTTGTGTTTTAATTTTACTAAACTGTGTGCTATAATCAAGGTGTATTACCTCAACCAGGGAGATTAGGTGTTGTAGCAGGTGCCGTAACTTTAAGTAGTGCAAATATTCTTTATTGGCAATATATCTGGCCCTATTTTGAAACAGGATCTGCCACGATCTCTTTGTGTCCTCCCACCCTTCTATAGAGTCATTATAGCATTCTACCACAGAGGTCCTAGCCACACAGTCTTATCTCCAAATTTTTTGTGTGACAGGGTCTTCTAAGAAGGACTCATTGAGTCTCCAATTACATTCAGTTAGGTTGGTCTGGCTGGATCTTGCAGAGACGTATCCATGCTGCTCATGTCATTTCATGTCATAGTCATTTCTCCTATGGGGCTAACCCAGAAACATTGTGCTCTGTATTGCAATGTGCTTTAGTTAGATGCAACCACATCAGTGTTTAAGCTGCCCAGCCTTACTCTACATTCTGCTCCCGCTGGGGTCCTGTTTCACCCTCCCCTCCTCCTGTTCTAATCCCTCCCTTTCTGGTTCAGATTTCACTCACCTGGTCCCTTTCTCTTCTTCTCCACAGCAGCAACTTGCAGAGTTCACAGTTGGTTGAGAGGGCTCACTGACAGTGCTGCCCTCCCCTGAGCATGTTCCCTACCAGTGGCAGACCACTGCAAGTGCTCAGAGTGCCAGCATTACAGTGCTGAGTAATTAAGGTACCAAATCTGGGATTTACTGCCTCTTTCCTGAGGTTCCCCACCTCAGAGTTGGAATCTATAGTTGAGGGGGTGTTGAGGGCACAGGTCCCCACAATGGGTGGTGCGGGGGCACTGCCCCCTGCAAACACAGTGATCGGCAACATTGCCAATTGGTGCCCTAATTGCCTGATGCCTTAACGTTGGTGCATTCTGAAGGTGGCAGACACTACACCCCTTCTCAGTGGCGTGGCTTTGCTGCACTGCATTGCACACTCCTAACTTAACCTCCCACCCTAAGGTGGTGTTCCATTTATAGGACTCTCTGAGCTGCCAAAAAAAACAATCAGTGAGGTTCCACCCCCCCCTGTAAAGCAACCATATATAACCCTGCCTTGTACATGTATCACTGCTGCCTAGCAAGTACCCCCACTACCACCCATATTTAAGATCCACTGTAACACATGCTACCCCATACATACTGAGACCTTCTATATGTTCAAACAACGACTGACACCTGTGCAAGCCTAAAAAATCACAGTACCTGTATGTGAGGTAATGCCTTAAAGAGCCCAGGGATCATTAGCACAATTCCTTATTGCCAAAACTGTCTTCCATATAGGCATAACATCCATGTTCTGAGCATAAAATGAGCCCATAGTGGCTGCTTTTGTTAGATATAACAATATATCTAGGAGACTCCCTACTTATGGGTAAAGTCTTTTGTGATTAATGTAGGGACACACCAATAGCAAACATAAGTCATAGAAACCATGGATCCAGAGCGTACTCACCTATGCAGAGGGAGGTTCCTAACCCTAACTTTCAGATAGGCCCAACCATACTCCCAAGAATCATCTCAGACTGCATGGAATGGAAGACCATTGCTTTCCATGATAGCTATCAGCCCCAACTCCTTAGAATTCTGAAAAAAAAAAGGTTCACTGAGCCATAAACTACACCTGAAATTTTTAAGTAGAAGGAAGCGGCAGATTAAGTACATGCTATGCAAGTTCTTAATCCTTTGTGGGGATGTGCACCCTAACCTGTGTCCCGACAGGAGAGGACTAATAGACCTAAAGGTTCTAAATACAGTAGCAATAACTTAAGCTTTACCCACTTTAACATCAGAAGTCTTGCACCAAAAATATATCTCATCAGGGAATGTGTCCTGCAATGTCAACCAGGCCTGGTAGTTTTGACTGAGACATGGTTAAATCCCATGACCTCAGATAGCCATATAAATATACCAAGCTATGAGCTGTGCAGGAAGGATGGGACTAAAAGGGCGGAGGTATAATCATCTATAGCAAACAACATGCACAAGTGAAAAAAAGCCTCTGAGCCTACCCATGACCCCATTGGAATCCCTGTCCATAGAAATAAAACTCACTCATGCTCAGCCTGTCTTACTAGTAGGTATTTACAGCCCCCCAAAGTCCTCAGGTTTGGCCCTCAGTAACCTACAGAATGAATGACAAAAATGCTTACATAGTCATGACCAGCTTTTGGTGGGTGACACTAATGTAAATTGGAACTTAATGGACCAAAACAACACACTTCTCGAACTAACTACTAACCTGGGCCTAACTCAGCTTATAAAGGACTTCACAAGACTAAATCCCAGAGACACTAATGCCTTCACTACACTATACCTTATTTTCACCTCCAAACCCACACTATACAACATTGCAGGTGTAATATCAGACATGTTCAGTGACCAGAAAGGGATCCTGTGCATAAGAGCTAAGATACACAAAATAAAGAGATCAAACATTATGTCCTTTAGATCCTGGAAACTTTAGAAGCTGACATGGAAACATAGAAGTTGACAGCAGATAAGGACCACAAGGCCCATCCAGTCTGCTCATTTTTTTTATCTTATGAATATACCATAGGCCTGTGCTCTGTCAATGGCCTATCTAGTCATACTCATCTTTATTGCTCCCTTATGCCTATCCCATGCTTGTTTGAAGCCCTGCACTTTCTGAGGTAGGCCGTTCCATGCACCCACCACCATTTCTGTGAAAAAGAACTTTCTCACATTCCCTCTTAATCGGCCTCCCTCTATTCTCATGCTGTGTCCTTGTGTCCTGCTATTTTTCTTATACTGAAACATGTTAGACTCTTCCACCTTGTTAATGCCCTTAAGATGTTTGAATGTTTCGATCATACCACCTCTCTCCCTCCTTTACTTTAGGGTATACATATTGAGCTCCGTTAATCTGTCCTTATATATTTTCTGATGCAGTCCCTGCCATTTTGGTTGCCCATCTCTGGACTGTCTCTGTTTTGTTAATGTCCTTGTACAGGTGTGGCCTCCAGTACTGCACACAGTACTCCAGATGGGGCCTAACCAGTGTCTTGTAAAGAGGGATTATTACCTCCCTCTTCCGACTTGCAATACCCCTTCTAATACACCCCAACATCCCTCTAGCCTTACCTACTGCTTTAGTGGTCTGCTTGGATGATTTCAGGTAATCTGGGATGATGATGCCCAAGTCTCTTTCTTCCCTTGTGATTGCCAGCAACACCTCTCCCAACCTATGTGTGGCTTCAGGGTTTCTCTTCCCTATGTGCATGATTTTGCACTTCTTTGCGTTAAACCCTAATTGCCACTCTTCTGAAAATTTTGCCCAGTTTATCCAGATGTCTTCTCATTCTGCCCACCCCATCTGGATCAACTGCTCTATTGCAGATCTTGGTGCCATCTGCAAACAGACAAACCTTACCCTCCAGTCCATCTGCAATGTCACTGATGAAGATATTGAAGAGAACTGGCCCCAGAACTGATCCCTGAGGTACCCCACTTGTGACTTGCATCTCTTCTGACTGTATATCATTTAGCACCACTCTCTGTTTTCTGCTCGTCAACCAGTTTGCCACCCAGTTGACCAACTTCTGACCCACCCCAAGACTTCCCACCTTATTAATCAGTCTTCTATGTGGAACAATATCGGAAGCTTTTCTGAAGTTAAGGTAGGTGACATCAATTGCTCCCCCTTGGTCCACCACTCTGGTTACCCTGTCAAAAAAATCCATGAGATTAGTTTGACAGGACCTTCCTGTTGTAAACCCATGCTGTCTTGGATCCTGTGCTCCTATGGATTCCAGGTGTTGCCCTATCCTTTCCTTAAAGAGTGCCTCCATAATCTTGCCCACTACTGAGGTAAGACTGACTGGTCTATAGTTCCCTGCCTCCTCCCTGCTACCATTATTGTGAAGCAGGATCACATGCGCCCTTCTGCAGTCTTCTGGGACCTCTCCTGTGCTCAGAGACTCACTAAACTGTTCTAATAATGGCTCTGCTAGTTCCACCCTTAGCTCCTTTAGTTCTCTGGGGTGTATGTCAACAAGTCCCATTGCCTTGTCCATCCTGAGCTTAGTGAGCTCTTGTAGGACCCTTTCTTTTGTGAAGGGACTAGTACACACCTCCCTCCCCCCTGAGCTGTGGGCCCTGCCCTACCTTCTCCTCAGTAAATACCGCGTAGAAGTATTTATTTAGGATAGATATTTTTCCTTGGTCCTCCTCCTCATACTCCCCCTTATCCCCATTGATCTTAGCAATACCCCCTCTGGACTTTCTCCTTTCACTAATGTATCTATAGAAAGTCTTGTCACCTTTTACTATCCTTGCCAGTGTTTCCTTAGTTTGGGCCTTTGCCTGCCTTACTGCCTTCCCTGCTTCCCTTAGGGAAGTTTGGTATGCCCCCCTGTCTTCGTCCTGCTGCATTCCCTTGTATTTCATGAAGGTCAGTCTTTTGGCTCTGACCTTTTCTGCTACTGTTTTTGAGAACCAAAGCGGTTTCCTTCTTCTTTTGCTCTTGCATTTCTCTCTAACACAACGGGATGTTGCTTCAGGTGTTGCATCCTTAATGCTTGCTCACTTTGCCTGTACCCCCTCACTTGTATATCTTCTTGCCAGGGCTAGCTTAACTCTGTTGGCCATCTTATCAAAGTCAGCTCCTCTGAAGTCCCATATTTTTGCCTTGGAATGGGATGATTTTGTTCTAGTGGCCAAATTGAACTGTACCATGTGATGGTCACTGGCCCCCAGGTGACCTTCTACCTGGAGATCTGTGATCCTTTCCCTGTTAGTCAGTACTAGATCTAGGATAGCCCTGTCTCTTGTGGGTTGCTCTACATGTTTTTTGAGCCCCACCTTGCAGGGAATCTACCATGTGCCTAGTTCTGGCAGATGTTCCTGCTGGTATTGACCAATCTGTATCCGGCATGTTGAAGTCTCCCATTATCAGAACCTCCCCTTCAGCTATCATGTTTGTATAGCTTCTAACAATAATGTGTCTATGTGATCACCCTGGTCTGGAGGCCTGTAGACAACTGCAGTTTGTATGGCTGTCCCATTTCTTGTTTTCAGGGTGACCCACAGTTCTTCTGGCTCCTTATCTGTATTCTGAATTTCTGTAGCTTTGATATTTTCATTTACATAAAGGGCCACTCTGCCCTCCCTTTTTGCACCTCAGTCTCTTCTGAACAGTTCATAGCCGGGTACTGAAGTCTCCCAAGTGTGGTACTGGTGAACCATGTCTTGCTAATGGCTACTATGTCCAGCTTAGCCTCTGTCATTGTTGCTTGCAGGTCTGGGATCTTATTTTCGAAACTGCGATCATCTGTGCACATGGTTTTCCATTGGCCAGATTTCAGTGTGTTAGTTGCTGGGCGAGGTCCAGTGTTTCCACTGTGTGTTGTATGGGGAGCTGGATTTTTTTCCTTACCTGGTGATGCAAATGAACTACAAACAAGCTGAACTCCTGTTTGATCACTAGCTGAGGGGGAGGGGTGTTCTTCCCATTCAACATATTGGGTGCTGCACCCCTCTCCCCATTTGCTAGTTTAAATATTCTGCAAAAACACCAAACTTCTGCCCCAAAGCACTGACTCCCTTCTTAGTCAGATGCAGTCCATCAAATTTAAAGAACTTTTGCTCTCAAAACTGTTGCCAGTTCCCTACAAATGTGTGTCCTTTTTCCTGGCACCAGCACTTGAGCCACATGTTTAGCTCCCCTATCTCCCCTTCTCTGACCTTCCATCTATCCGCCCCCCTCTCCCAGACTGGCAGGATCTCAGAGAAGGAGATGCTGGATGAAATGGATGACAGTTTGTCACCCAGCCTGGTCAGGTGTTCCTAGCTCTCCAATGATTCAGCATGTAAGACAGCATCCTAAATCCTGTATAACTTCCGTTTTGAGAAGCATCCCGCAGTACCTGCAGTTAATAATATCCATTCCAGATGAGTTGCTGGGTTTATAATCTGGTCAGAGTAATTAGAAGGAGGAAAATGAAAGCAAAAGTTTGATTTTGTGTTTTGTTTGTTTGTTTTTGTATAACTTGTTATACCAAGTTAAATAACTTGTGACCCTGTAAATGAGGTTACTGTGTGTATACCCCTCTGATACTCCCCTTCCTGCTTTGTTACAGGAAATGTCATGACTGTGCTATGCTATAAAAGGAGTGTAGCGTGGGGTGGTTGGTGATGGGGGTGGGTGGCTGGGCCCTTCCCCTGCTGAAAAAGAAGAACCAAGGATGAAAGAAACAAGGAAGGTGAGAGCAGAAACAATCAACCAACAACAAATGCAGTAGCCCTGAAAGCTTAGCCTAATGATAGATAAAACTGTAAAACCTGTAAAGCACCACCTGTAATAATTTCACAGAAGATATATCCTGTAAAAAAACACTTTGCTACAGAGAAAAATAAAGCAGTAACAGAAGGTATACCTTGCAAAAGACAATTAGAATCAGAAGATTACAGCAGTAATCTGTAAGCACAAACCTGTAGACATACCCTGTAATAATGCAGCAGAAATTATACCCAGCAACAACAATTTGAATCAGAGAAAAATAAAGCAGTAAAATGTTAGCAACAAACAGTAACAACCCCTGTAAGTACAAAAGAAAATAATAACACACAGTAAATCTGCCTAGCCAAACGAAGCCGTTATCGTTTTCCTTGCTCTGGTAAGGTTCCTTGTTCTGTCCCTATAAGCAACCTAGAAGAAAAGAGCTCAGGTGCAGCTAGGTGCCTTTGCCAGCAAACCTAGTCTTCCACCTTTTGATTACCTAGCTTTCATAAAGAATGTGGAATATATAAATTGGGACAGAGTCACCCTCATACCCATGTTACCGATGCCTGGAATTTCTTTCTAGAATAATTTAGACCAATATGTAACTCCCACATTCCCGTCAAAAGAAAATTAACTAAAACAGGCAACGCTCCCTAGTACATCAAGGAACTGACCAAGTTTAAGAGGTTCAGAGACAAACATTGAAGACTTGAAAAAAAAAGAGGTGGCCCTTTGGCGCTGAGGGTTGAGGCGCTGGATGCCACACCTCACGCACACCGCGACCAGATTGAGGTGGTCCTGGATCATTGGGGTTGGCAGGGAGAAAGGTTGAGCATCCAGAGGACAGCTCTCCTTTCCTGGGAGGAGAGGAGGGGGTCTCAGTTCTCAGCTGTTCAGCAACCCCAGTGGAGACTAGGGGCCATACAGCAGTGGGGAATCAGGCATATGCCAGAGGAGTGGCTTCAGTGGCGCTTGTCTGGGCATGAGTGGGAGCATTCATGTGCCATGCTGGAACACATTGTACTGCTGAGCCAATGGGATGAAGCAACTAAAAAATACCCCCTTCCACTGGTAGGCAAAGGCAGGTCTAGGGGCTCGCACAATGTCCAATTCCAGGCCCACACATCCTCTTGGTCTCCTCTCACCTGTCCCCACCAGATACTATAGATAGAGAGCTGGATGGAGTGGTGGTCCTTTCTCCCGGGGGACTCAGATCTGGGGAGGAGGGTTCAGGTGCTGTGGCAAGAAGGTGATCTCACCTAGAGAGACGCCAGGCTTCAGAAGGATGGAATAAGCTGGTAAGCCAAGTGCCCTTGCTGGAGAGAGTCTAATGGGGAGGGTGCAGAAAGAAAGTTGAACAAAAAAAACTCAAAAAAAAAAAACAATAGCCTGTTGGACTGGCTACAATTTAGGCAAACCAGAAATAAATAGATAAGCAAGATGAAAAAGGCAAAAACAAATTACTTCAAGGCATCATTCCTGAACAATTTCAATTGCAACCCTTGTAACTTCTGGGGACTCCTGCTAAGCTACAGAATCAGAACAGAACTCCCAAACAAGTGTGATAGATGAGTGGGAAGTCCCACTGGTCAAGAAGAAGCTGATGGCTTTAAAAAATTCTTCTCTAGCATGGCTGCAGAGGCTCTAGGAACAGTAACTAAACCATCATATACTGCTAATAATCACACAGAAGAGAACATAAACATGGAGGACAACTTTGTCTTTCAAGAAATCAGCCCAGAACTTGTCCTGGAGAAACTCCTCAGACTAGATACAAAAAAGCAATAGAGCTCAACAGGTTACCTACTAATCTACTAGAATTTGCCTCCCCTGTGCTGGCCAAACTTCTAACATATTTCTTTAACCTTTCCCTACAGACAGGAGAATACCTATCTGATTGGAAAATATCGAATTTAATCCCAGTCTTTAAATTGGGGTAAAAAACAGACATAGGTAACTACAGACCTATTTCCTTCCTACCAATTGTGTCCAAACTGTTTGAGAAACTAGTTAATAAACTAACTGCTTACATGGGACTTAATAATCTGTGGAACCTATATCAATCTGGCTTCAGGGTGAAACACAGTACAATATTAGCCTTGCTAAAAGTAACTACCAATGTCCAGAAAGCTTTAGACAAAAGGTTAAAATGTGGGTGCAGTATTTGTAGACCTGAGCAAAGCATTCACCACTCTAGGCTTGATTTTCAGTCTGGTGCGACCGATGCAAGGGAGTTGCAGTAAAGGTGTTTGACGCAAGTGGTGATTTGCATCACAACTTGATTCAAATGAGATTTTCTAACCTGACTTGCTTCTGATCCAGAGACAGCTGCAGCAAAGACCCCTTGCATCAGGGTTGTGTCCAAGACCCCAGTGTGCTCAGTCGTAAGGGGGCTTTCACCATGGTGGGGCTGCCACATCCCCTTTTTTGGGATTTTCAATGCCTCACCATGGACATTGCATGGGGCACCACTTAGACCAGCCAGGAGGTGGTCTAAGTGGTTTTGGCAGTGGGACTCCAGAGGTCAGCAGACAGTGGGGTGCATGAAGGGCAGGGGAGGTGCTGGAGGGTGTCAGGGTACAGCTGTTTGTCAGCCTGTGGTGCCTAGTCACCCAGCATGGTGCTGCTGCAGTGACAGTTGGGGTATTGCTCGAGTGAAACTGTCAAAATTATGTAGTTAGCTGCAAAACAAGATCCCTGGCAGTGAACCCACCCCCCAGTCCCGAGGCTGGGGTATAAGCCCTGGTTGTCTAGTGGCCCCACCCTCCCCATCCTGACAGACAGTGTTCAACCACTCTGCTCCCCCCACCTGACCCAGTTCTGTGACTGGTACTACCCTCCTCACACCACCATGGCCAGTCACAGAATGTGTTCACACAGAACGCGTAAGTAAACAGTTCACTTACATGGTCTGTGCAATCGCATTCTACAGATGGCCATGGTGGTGTGAGGAGGGCAGTGCCAGTCACAGAATCTGGTCAGGTGGGGGGAGCAGGGTGGTTGACCACTGTCTCTTGAGGTGGAGAGGGTGGAGGGGCCATTAGACCACTAGGTACTGTGTTGCCATGTATACGCAGGCATGGTATGTGCTGGGGGGGAGGACATGGATTAGGACTGGGTTTTTTGTTTTGGTTAGCAACACGTACATGGGACTTGGGGCTCCTAGTGGGTTGGGGCAGGTAGGCACTATACCACCAACTAACTGGTATTTGTGGGCCTGCTGGGGGTTGAGAAGAGCCTGCCAATGCATGCATTTCACTGTCAAGGCACACGGCCACCCTGAGAGTAATGGGACACTTCCCTGGGAAGCAAAATGAGCCTGTGCTACAGCCTTGTGGCAGCTGTCTCTTCTGTGCCCTGGTTCCTGGCTTGGTGCTCCTTCTGGCACCTGTAGTGTCCTCCTATACACTTATCCATGGATGTGTCCATGGATTTGCACCAGGACCCCCCAACTGTGCCCATCTTTCGGCTGCAAACCAACTTTAGTGGCTATTCCAGAATGTTTGCTGCAAGCCACCAATCTTCTAGAATATCAAGTTTTGCAGTTGACTCAACTGCTTCAGAAATGACCCTCTTTTCTGCCACAAGTTACATCTGATACAGGCAGCTTCTACAGACATGCCCCCTAAGTCACAACATCCTGACTGACAAACTCAAAGAAATCAGGCTAGATGAAAGGGGTCGGATTTTAAAAGGCCAGAGAATGACACAGGGTGCTTGCATCAAAAACAACTGACACTAGGAGCAGAATGCATCAAAACTTGTATCATTTCTGATTTTGAAATGGTGCTTGCATCAAAAACAGGTCTGCATGCACCAGACTGGCTTGCACTGAAAAAATGCCTGTGCCATATCAGAAGGAATGCCTGAGTCACTGAAATGGTGCACCATCCCCTTATTTGGGAATTTCAAATAATATGAGTCTTGTCCTTGTACCTAAGATGCATGTTGCTCTTAAGCCAGCCAGTGTTGGTCTAACATACACTAGAGCATATAAAGAGGCCAATAACAGGGGGCAGACCTGACTATGCTACTGTTAAGGGACAAAATTCCCTTCAGAACTAATTTAGAATGTTTTGGGAGCTTAGTCTTGGCCATTTCATTGGTTGTATTTTTTGACTCAACTTGTGTCATTCTCACTCCTCAGGTAATTTTTTTTTTTATATCATATCGTATCATATCATAATTTATTTATAAAAAACGCCTTTCTAAAACCAAGGTGCTTGTACATAACATAAACAATACTATACATAATTTAAATTCAAATGAAATCTTATATTTAAAATTCACTATTAAGTTACTATTGATTAAAACTACCATATGCGGATGCAAATAAGTAGGTCTTAAGTGCAGTTTTAAACTCCTGGGTGGTCAGGCTATCTCGTATCCGACGAGGTAGAGAATTCCACAGGGTCGGGCCACAAAGCTAAAAGACCAGGCCCCGATGTCTTTAGGTAGACCCTGGGAATCTCTAGCAATTCCTTGGATCGGAGTGGGTGGAGGAGGCAGAAGGGATGAATGAGATCTTGCAAGTAGCTAGGTCCCTGGTTGTGTAGGGCTTTGTAGGTCAGTAAACTGAACTTGAAGGTGATCCTCCACCGCAATGGAAGCCAGTGCAGTCTGTGGAGCACAGGCGTTATATGGCTGGTTCTAGCTGTACCAGTCAATAGCCTGGCTGCCGCATTTTGCACTAGCTGAAGGTGGCGGACATCAACCCTTGGTAGCCCTAGGTATAGGGCATTGCAATAGTCAAGGTGAGAGGTAACAAAGGCATGGACCAAGGTTGGAAGCTCTTTGGGAGGAACCAGGTATTTCACCCGGGCGATGTTCCTCAGATGGTAAAAAGAGGTTTTGAAGACAGCTGACACCTGAGACTTAAGGGTCAAACCATCGTCAATAATAACACCAAGGTTCTTACCCCGGTCTGAGGTAGTCAGCGCCACACCCCCAAGACATAATCCCAAGAGTGATTCTGCTGACAAACCCACCTCCTGACTATCAGGGTCCACAACCAGCACCTCAGTTTTAGCTGGGTTCAACCGCAGCCAACTCGCACTCATTCAGTCCTGGATCTCGGAGAGACAGTTGTTAAATACCGAGACAGGCACATCTTGACCAGGTGCAAAGGACATGTATAGCTGAGTATCATCTGCATAGCAGTGAAAACTCAAACCATACTGCCTAATAATCTCTCCTAATGGCAGCATGTACACTGTAAACAACATAGGTGACAAGATGGAGCCCTGCGGTACCATGCAGGATAGGGGGAGGGGGCAGAGGAATAAATTTCCGACACCACTCTCTGAGTCCTACCCTCGAGGAAAGATCAAAACCATCTGGGGACTGTACCAGACAGGCCACAGATGAACTGCAGGCAATCTAACAAAGTTATATGATCCACAGTGTCAAACGCTGCAGATAGATCAAGAAGAACTAAGATGGAACACGTTTTCTGATCTCTCAATATTAGGAGATCATTTAGCACCTGGACAAGGGCCGTCTCAGTACTATGTCTCTTCCTAAATCCCGACTGGAGAGAATCATAGACATTGTGGCTGGTCAAATGATCATCCAGCTGTAAGGCAACCACCTTCTCGATAACCTTACCCATAAAGGGTAGGTTAGAGACTTGCACCATTTTTTTTGACTCAACCTGTCATTCTCATTCCGTGGTCATTTTTGTGACTCAACTTGCACAATTTTTTGACTCAACCTGTCTCATTCTCATTTCTTGAGTCATTTTTTGACTCAGCTTGCACCATCTTTTTCACACAGCTTGTCATTCTCATCCCTTGCATCATGTGCAATGCAGTGGACCTCTTGGGTCTGTTTGGGGGACTTTAGCACAGAGAATGCTTTTCTTGGAAAATATGGTGCACCCTATTCAGTGCACCTGGATCTGATGCAAGCTGGCTGTTGGATGCACCCTGCATGAATCTAAGTGCTCTTAGAATATCCGGCCCAAGGGCTCTAACATGGTTCAGGAGTTATCTTGGTGACAGATTCCAGCAGGTGACCTTGAACAAGTATAGCTCAAACATGTTTCCATCTTTACTTGGAGTCCCTCAAGGCTCTATTTTAGGTCCACTGCTTTTCAGCATCTACATGAACTCCATGCAATTTCCCAGCCCCCAAATATATTTCCACCTCTATGCAGATGATACTATCATGCACACATCAGGCAACTCCCCAGGACAAATCCACGTGGCCCTGCAAGAGGCTCTTAACATTCTACAAAGCTTCTTGTACAGCCAAAAACTAGTACTCAAAGCAAAAAATTCAAAGGTTTTGCTCTTTAAGCCCCATTGTAAACCAATGGAATCACTAGAGGAGCTGGACATTGTTATATATGCTGGGAAATAAACTAGAAATGGCCAATGCTTACAAATACCTGGGATTATAAACAGACAAAAACCGTAAGTGGAATGTCCACTTCGACCAAATGACCAAAAGCCAAAGCCTAAATAAAAAACTAGGGGCACTCTATCAATTATGAAATGAGATACCAGGGGAAGCCAGAATTAGAATAGTAGAGACTATGGTACTACCTGTTATGGACCACAGTAATGTCCTGTATGGAGGGGCATCCAGTACTGAACTGAATAAAATTGATGTACTTTAAAACAAATTCACAAGATATACTGTATACGGGGCAGCCAAGGTACCACTGTTTGCTATACAGGGAGCTAACATGGAAAAGCTTGGCGGTCAGGAGGCAGCTACACACATTAAACCTCATGTTCAAGATATGGAAAAAAAAAACATCTCCCAGGTTACATCCTGAACAAAATGGAACTCAAAGATAATAACAGGTCCACCCTGAGATCTGCTGATGGCATGGAAATCAGGACCTATTGAAGGGTCAAAAAACACCGTCAGGTGGTCTTTCCTTTTAAGGGAACCATCAGCTTGCAACTCCTTGCCTATACACCTCAGGTAGAAAACTAATCCAGTAAGACTTGGCCCTATCAAAAAGTGGAAAATGCAAGAAGCCTTAAAACTTTTAATCTGTTGCCCAGACTACAACATGGGATAATGCCTCACAGATCTATGGCTCTTCAGTTTAGTCTATGCGGTCCTTTACCTGCACACTTAGAGCTTAACCTAAGTTGTCTCCCCGTCATGACATTGTACAGTATATGCCATAACCTGTAACTGCTGAAGTTAATCCTTTGTACCTAATCTGTAACTGCTGAAGTTAATCCTACTGTACCGCAACTGAAGTCAATCCTATTGTACCACAGATGCCTTTGTATTATAATGCCATGTATTGTTTGGAAATGTAATTGGGAACCACTGATGTTGATCTTACTGTAATCCTTGATGCTCCTGTATTGTACTGTAATGCACTTGGTAACCTAGACTACTGCTTATGGGACCCATTGAAAATGAGTCTCGGCTCAACTGGGGTTTGATCATGTTCATATAATGAGACGATTGTGAATAAAAGTTTACTTACTTACCAAAGGAGCATGTCACCATTTCATTCATACCTTTTGTGACTGATGAGAGTGAGCTGCTCCACAGTGAGACCATATTTTAGCCCAGAGAATCCTCTCCCTCTCAGCTGCAGATATCAGCTGTTTGAATGGTCCAACCAGCTGGCTAGAGGTAATGTATGTGTGTGGGAGGGGGCTGAGCACAGTGACAATCAGCCACTATGCTCAGTCACAGGAGCAGCTTCAGAATCGAAAAAAAAAAACTAAGTCCAAATTTGGAATGGTATATGCCACAAAATCTGCATGCTGGCTATACTTGTATTTAAAGTAGGGGGGGTACACTTCTCTACTTGGGGATGGACTCGACTAGGAAAAACAGTCACTATTAAGTGACTAGGCAGATATCTGCTGTCAGTGGTCCAAACAACTGGCTCAAGGGAAGTGTGTGTTGGGGGCAGAGTTGAGCATAGTGGCAGTCTAGCTTTCTATCAGCTTTGAAGTCCAATTGTTGGAGTTTTTTTTTGTTCTGTTCTCATGGCTTTCAGCCCAGATAACCCTCTGCCTGGCAGCAGCAGATATCAGCTGTGTCAAAAGTCCAAACAGCTGGCTATGGGGGGGTGTTGAGTACAGTGACAATCTAACAGGAGCAGCTTTAAAAGAAACACAGTGAGAGAGACCCAAGAGGCCAACTCTGTCCGTATCAGTTAAACAAAACAGCACTTGTGTTTCACATGCTGATGAGTCTATGGTTGTGTAAATCTAACAGAGCTTTTGGACGGGGCATCTGTGATGAATGAGCACAATCAGCTGTTATGACTTTGCTGTGCTATCTTTCATAGTGGAAACCAGTGCAGCTGGCAGAATAGCTGATTGCTACCTGGAAGAAACACAGTAGTGATTGTCAAACATTAGAAGAAGTCCACGTAGAAAGCAATTTTTATTTGGGATCAGTTCAGGAGCTCAAATTACCAATAGTTTAATTCGTCAGCCCCAAGAAAGCATAATAATAAATATTTCTCTGACTGGTTAGTTTTCCATAAAGAATTCACTGGGTCAGAGCAAATTATTTTACAGCAAGTTTGGTACCAGTGTGGCACAAGGCACGGTCAAATGTCAAAATCTAAAAGTCACAAGTTGACGCCAGAGATAACAACCACTCCAGAAGCCAACACAAAGTGATGTTTTTCATTTTCCTTTGATTTTTGTTAAACTCACATGGTAGTCTTATTAGTCTGTCTTGTTGATTTATTTTTACATGTGATTTCCCATTTGATACGCCCAGTGTGCAGTGTTCTCAGTAATGTTTTCACAAATCCACATCAGTGGAAGATTTGCAATCAGTGGAGCAATCAGCTAGTACAGTATACTGGGCTGAAGAGGTGAGCAGGGATCGGGGTTTCTGCTGAGGCTTGCATTAGGACAGGCAACATTACCTTTAATGTTGCTTTTTAATTTTTTAGAATGTTTCAAACACTTTAGCTCTCCAGTTCATAGGCCCTTTCTCATGCTCTCTGAACCCTAAGCTCCACCGGGCAATCAGCTTCTTTGGTCTTCTGCCAGTATCTTTAAGTCTTAGTAGGTCAGGTTCTCCACCAAACTCATGTCCTTCACTACCAACAGAAATGGGGGGTGACAAAACAGAAACAAATGGGGCAAATAAAGAAATCTGAACGAGCAGACCAGAAATGAATCTGCTGCATCCTGCCTGTGGTGGTGGAGGTGGTCTGAAGGGGGGAGGGAGTATTAAGAAATGAAAGCTGTAAGGGCATCATGAACACGTGATGCTTGGTCCTTCAAATAATGTTTTTTCACAGTAACCATATTACTCATAATGCTGCATATACTGAGTTATGCAGCTTGTCGCCATTTGAGCTGGAGGCAGTCACTATTACTTAGTGAGTCAAGAATAACACAGATTTAGAAGAGGATAACCAAGACTGCTCTAAAAAGGCAGGCAGATATGAAGAAATCTCTCTCGTTTAACAGGGGTTTTAGTTTCTACTGTGCAAGATGATGCATGCTTAGGTAATATAGTGATTTGTAGCTTCACCGAGTAGTTAATGGGTCTATGGTGAGGTTGGATTTAACTACAGTATTCAATTCAATTCGCGTTTATTGCAGGAAAAGCTCAGTCGAGCAGGCTCATTCGCAAGGAGGTCCTGATTACATAAAAACAGGGACATACACATATAGACAACAATGGTTTGTGCGACACATAAAAGCAATTACAGTGAATTACAGCTAACTCAATCTACAGAACAATTGCATGACAGCAATAAACGATAAAGTGCTATGCACAGAAAAGTAACAGGGAAATCATGTAATAATCATACAGTACAGTAATAAAGTGCCTGGTAATTAAATGACAAGATACAGTGCATGGTGACATGTTGACTAACTACAGGATGGAATGGGAAACTACAGCGCAAACAATAAAGACTTAAGCAACAGTCAGCCGGGTGGTTACTAGAACCAGTTTGTGTACCATACTGAATTAGATTTGGAGGAGTGGTTGATTCAAAGGGGTGGGAGATCGGACAGATGAGAAATGGGAACAGATGAGTAAAAGCATCGGGATGAGCAGAAGGTAGGGAGAACAAAAAGGGCTGGGTGGACTTGCATACTATGGAGTCATGGGTGGAAAGGTTGAGAAGGTAGAAAAGAGAAAGAAAAGAAAAGTGTTAAGTATAAGTGTATGGGGGTAAAGTGGGAGTGGAGCACAGGGGTGAGGTGGGAGTGAAGCACAGCAACATCCATGAAAGGGACAGACTGTGAAGCAGAAGGGGAGGCAATGGACAACAGGGAATGGGGAGAGAGTTTGGAAGGGGAAACGGGAGGACAGGTGGGGGAGGAAAGGAAAGAGGGGGCTATAGGGGGATGAGAAGTGGCAATAGAAGGGGGTAAGCAGGGGGTGGGTAGAGGGGGTATCTAAAAACTGGCAAAGCATGCATTTGAGAAGGAATATTTTCTTCTTGTTTATTTTATATATTTACTCATGATCATCTTTATTAAGCTTTTTAGACCATGCTTCCACATTATCCTATGTTCTCTTGTTAATTGGATCTGGTATCTAATAATGTGACAAATTGTCTTTCCATTTTGGATTACTGATTGCAACAGGATTATACATCTGCCACTTGATCCCTTTTAAGTTTATGTTTTTCCTCCTCTTTTTCAGTCCAAATAATCATATATTTGTAGCATCGTTAGACTCTAATATAATGTCCTTCATACATATGTTACTGTAGAACATAGATTTGAAATACTTTTACAGATAATAACATGCATAGATAGATGTTTGTCAGTTCATCCGTGTGCATGCAAAAGTATATGCTATCGTCAGCCTTGGTGTTTCTAGCTTTGACTGCTTGTCTCTTGGAAATACAGATTATTCACGGGTATGCTTAAAGGTGACCTGCAAATTTAATTCTGCAGTCTGCTCCCGTCCCACAAACCTTTGCTAGCAGCAGCGGGAGTCCGGGGCTGCTTTTGGGAACATTTTTTAATAAATCGTCATGTTTCAAAATCCTGCCGAAACTTTTCAGTGAATACGGAAGTGGCTTCTGTGTCCCGATTGAGGGGACACAAATTTACCTAGGTATTCCACCAAGTTCTGTGATGTTTAAAACACCATAGCTCTCTATAGAGCAGTGGGTGGGGGGGTGAAAATGCTAATTTTATTACTTTTGAGGGGGTGTTGATGCTTAAATTAACATCTACAGCAACTCTGGAACAGGTCATTGCTGTAGATACTAATTTAAGCATCAGGACCACAGCAAAAATAATAAAGTTTGCATTTTAAGCCCCCCTCTCTTGTTGCTTCATAGAGAGCTATGGTGTCTGAAACACCACAAAACTGGGTGGAATACCCAGGTAAACTTGCACCCGATCGTTCGGGACACAGATGCCACTTCCGTATTCACCAAAAAGTTTCATCAGGATGTTAAAACATGAGGAATTATTAAAAAATGTTCCTGAAAGCAGCCCCAGATTCCTGCTACTGCTAGCAAAGGTATGTGGGAGGGGAGCGGGCTGCAGAATTCAATTTGCAGGTCACCTTTAACGCACATGAGACATACAGTAAGTTAGGTTCTTTGTAAGGTGAGGATCTTGTTGATTGCAGTCGACACACATAGCCAATCAAACACATAGTTCCATAAGCACCTGCTGTATTTGTTTATCTGAACAGCAACACATTTTTTCTATGGTTATCAAGTGCATTAAGAATTTTTGTTAGTTTTATGACATGATTTTTTATGAGAGGAATGTTAAGAGAAGCTAAGTGATCGAGAACCAGGCACCAACAAGACAGGAAAATATGCTGTTTTATACATGATATCACCAATGACACCATCATACAACTATATGAGTATTCACATATGACCTGGAGTAATGGTAAGTAAAGTAACCGTTCTCAGTTGGCTACTGGCAGTCCCATGATCAATAACTGCCCCCAACACATACACAATTTCCCACTCTCTTTCTTCCCCAGATATTTTTTTAAATACATAGTAAACAAAAAACTCTCCACCTACATTGCCATATGATGTATACATTTTAAAAAAGATTTACTGGCAGACTCAGGGATGGTAGGAGTATGTGGGACTGGCTTAAGCAGGGGTGGACAAGGGTGCAATTTATTCAGATTTCCTAAAACAAAAGTATCAGTAGTGCAATCATCCTACTTGAAATTACTTAGGCTATAGCCATTTGGGGGTTAGGCTGTGCATTCTTGGTGTGGCTTAGCATTGCTTGTGTGGCTATGTCATGTGTGTGCACCTCTGTATTTCTTATGTGGATGTGCCCTGTGTGTTGCTTGTGTGACTGTGCCTGCTTTGTGTGCATGTGTTCTTCTATAGTTATCTACTGTATCCTGCTAACGGTCAGAGTTGTGAACTAGTGGCACATTTTTTTTATTCTTGTAGTAGTCAATGTAGGGATGGGGAGGCAGAGGAAAACAGCGAACAAATCGTAAGTTAATGTCAGCAATAAAATAGATAAAAATGGAATGGCGTTTCAGAGAATGAGCTATTTGGTCGTACAGTATGTCATGTAATGAACATATACGTCTGCTAAACCACAATTAATTAAATAAGCAATTTAATTAACTGATTTTGTCATAAATGTCAAACAATCAACTGTCTTTTGACATGTGAGCCAACTTGGAGAGATGACTAATGGCAGTTTGCTAGCCATGAGAACACTGTGGAAGGAAAAAAACAAAGGGGAAAAAACTGTCAAAACTGTAAAATCACATTTTATCATTCAGTCTTGCAGTGGGGTGTAGATGACAGAAACAAACATCACATAACCTGTTACAATTATGAGCTTAATGAACTTCTTTATTTACATTTGATAGAACATATTACCGAAAGACAGCTATTTTTATACAACCCAGAATTAAAAACAAATTGTAAAACGGTTAATTTAACATCAGAGGATAAGAGCATTAGGTAACATGACATCAAGACAATGTGTAACACACTCACATATATAAAGCCTACGTAATAAAAACTGCTCATCACTTGGTAACATCTCAGGTTGTCAATCAAACAACACACTCTGGTCTGGTTATTATTATTATTTTTTATTCAGTCTTGCACTGCATATTTCTGGGTAAAGTTCCACATGTACTCTACTCTAGTTAACGTGTGCATATAATGGGCAGGATTCACAAAAGGAATGTGCCAGTGCATCCAAGATGTGCTGGCACATCCCCAACTTGCACACTAGCGCTATTCTGTAAGGGGCCCAATGCGCCACACATCACCCATAATGTTATGCTGTACATCTGGAGGGACGGTGTAAGGGGTGTGCCCATGCATATGGTGCACAGCCCCATTCACAGCCCAACTTGGAGGCGCATCCCTGGAGCAAGTCCTGAGATGTGCCTCCTAAAGATACGTCTACAACAAGAAGACATATGTGGGTGTCCACCCCACAGGCAGGCTGCCATACTGCAGACAGCAGCACAGCAGCTCACCTACCCTGGCAGTTCAGGTTCACCCCTTCCCTGCCCGTAGTCCTGAAAATGACAAGTATGCTCCTGTAAACTCCCTGGTGGTATAGTGGCACCCTCATCCCTGCTCAGAACCCTGATAGTGTAATACATTCACCGTAACAAGCACTGGTGGCTTAGTGGTACCTTCCTCCCTACCCCAACCAGATTGCATAGGGAGGGGAGCACCACTAGACTACTAGGGTATTTCGATGTTGGATTATTGTACAGATGGGGTTTGAGGATGGGAGGGGGTCCACTGGACCACCAGAGATATTTTGATGGATCATTTCACTATGTGATCAGGTCAGGGCAGGGAGGGGGGTATCACTAATCCACCAGGACTTGTTACAGGGAATGTATTACTCTATCGGGTTCTGGGAGGGGGGCTACCACTAGGCCACCAGGGCTTGTGTATGGTGAATGTATTACTCTATCGGGGTTCTGGGCAGGGGGTACCACTATACCACCAGGGCTTGTTACGGGGCATTTATTACACTATCAGGGCCTCATGGCAGGGTGGGGATGGCATTAGTTTACCAGGGGTGTTGGGTATGTGGCTGTACAGCCACACATGCAGGGCACCCGGCGCATACCGCTGGGCACATCCCTGCAATACTTATGAAAATATGACCATAATGACATGCAAATGGTCCCATTGTGCCTTGCATGCTTAATGGCCACATTTGCATCATTTATGACTCTGAATGGCAACTTTGGGCACTGCACATCTTGAGATGTGCTGCACCATTGGATTCCCAGCCCCATTATGGAGTTGTGCAGGTGCATCCCGGGCTGGGTGCAACTGTGGTATTCACAGAGGGGATGTGCTGTGAGCATCCCCAGTTGCACGTTCTGTGAATACCACAGTTTGTGCTCAGTAGATCTCATTTGCACTGGGGCATCTGAGATGCACCAAGCACAAGTGCTTGGTGAATCCTGCAGAATCAGTTTTTCTGTTACTGTAAGTGCATGTCTACTGTTTACGTATTATTGATTTCTGATTCGAAGAGGAAATCTCATGGTAGACCAACCAGATAATTGAAAAAAATAGGTAATTCAATTAATCAGAAATCTGTCCTTTGACATGAAAAGCAGTACACAAATTACTTAATTAAGTATCTGAGAAATCTCTTTCAAATCAGAAATCAGGCAGCATGTAAACATGGCCAGTGTTACCTAAAACTGATGATTAAGGGGCATCAATGGTTGTGTGGTAGAGTTTTACAACACCTACATTATTATCCTTGGGATGTATGATGCCGGCACAACAACAAATACCCCAACGTCCTCGACTGCACCGGGAACCTGTCGACACCCCTGACCCCAATGTGTCCCTGGAATGACAGTCAACACTGCGACACTCAATGCGGGTGGGCTGTGCTCCCCTGTACCCCCCGCTATAGATATCTAACTCCAAATCACACAGGCAGTGGAGTTAGATATTTACCCCCCATTGTCAAACAGTCGATTGAAGTGAAACCCCCATTGCTGCCGATATAGGCATGGTGGGGATTTTGGTGTGCCGGTGTCACTGCATTAATTACAATTCTTACTCAGATAGCACGAACTGTATTTTTATTAATTGCTTGTTAGTATATTTGTGTAATAGAGATTATTATCTCACTGAAAACACAAAGCTTTTACTTTGGAATGCAGCAGTGTAGTTGCCTTTAAATCCTTTAAAGAGGTGCATGAA
Organism: Neoceratodus forsteri; assembly: GCA_016271365.2. NCBI lineage: Eukaryota > Metazoa > Chordata > Ceratodontiformes > Ceratodontidae > Neoceratodus > Neoceratodus forsteri. The sequence goes on along the minus strand of CM057458.1, from coordinate 1,149,411,940 downwards.
AGACAGTGAATGGTTGGACTGAGTAATGGTTGTGGGTGCAGATATTGTAGGTGGAGATTGCATATCAGAGGCTGGAATTGTTAATTTTTTAAATCAATGGCATCCAGTGTGTTTTATGTGGTGTGGGGAGGGAGAGAGGATGCAAAATGCCAGCATCATTTCAACTTCAGTAACATTCTTCTCAGTTCCCCTGGTTTGATGCGACCATGAGGGAGTTGAGGAGAGTGGGGAGAAGGTTGGGAGACACTGGTGTAAATCTGGCTTGATTGATGACAAACTTGGATTGATGTCCCATTATAAGGACTATCAATCTGTGGTCTCCCATAAGAAGGCAGAGTTCCTGTCCAGGGAGATTGCGGCTGCGTGAAATCGACCAGCTCAGCTCATCCATACTGTTGACAGAATCTGGGAGCTTCTCACAGAAGTGTGATGAGTTTGCTAGATTTTTCATGGACAAGATTGCCAACATCAGATCAGAGATCAGTACAGCTTGCTCAAATGGGCAGAGCCGTGATTAGTGGGAATTTACAGTCACCCAGTCTGGCTTGTCTGACTTTGACCAGTTGATGATCGTGGATGTTGTGAAGATTATCCAGGGCTTGCGACCAACTTACTGTAGTATGGACGCAGGTCCAACGCGCCTCCTGGTGAGGTGTGTAGAGGTCATCGGACTGACCCTGGCTGAGATTGTTGGGTGTTTGTTAGAGACCAGAGTGTTTCTGGACACCCTGAAGGAGGCAGTGGTACACCCCCTCCTGAAGAAATCTTCTCTTGACCCTGACTGTTTCGCAAACTATAGGCCTGTCTACAACCTGCCTTTTGTGGGCAAGGTTATTCAGAAGGCAGTCATGTTGCATCACAAGGAGCATCTTACCACCCATGATATCTATGATCCTCTCCAGTCTGGTTTCAGGAAGTGGCACATAGTACTTAGATTGCATTGGTTTGGGTACTTAACGATCTCCTGATAGTGAGAGATCGGAGGAGTCATTCCATCCTAGTCCTCCTTGAATTCTCTGCAGCATTTGACATCGTGGACTATGAGGTGTTACTCAAGAACTCGCAGTTACTCTGAGGACTGGGTGGTGCAGTCCTCAGATGGTTTAGATCTTTTCTCACTGGCAGGATGCAGAGAGTGGAGTCCAATGTTTTTTCCTCTGCCCCTCATGCCCTGCCATGTGGAATACCACAAGGTTCTGTGCTTTCGCCAATGTTGTTCTCGGTGTATATACTGCCGTTGGAAGACATTATAAGGCTGTACGGGCTGAGTTTTCACCGCTATGCAGATGATACTCAGCTGTACATGTCCTTTGTACCTGAACAAAATGATGCTGTCTCAGTCTTTAATAACTGCCTCTCTGAGATTCAAGAGTGGATGAGTATCAACTGGCTCAGGTAAACCTGGGTAAGACTGAGGTGTTGGTTGTGAACACAGTTCATCAGGTACTGGGGTCATTAGCTGGGCAACCCTCTGGGCTTTGGCTTGGCGGTAACCAGCAGGTGACATCTGACCGGATGCCGAATCTGGGCCTTGTGCTGGATGATGAACTGACACTTAAATATCAGGTGTTGGCTGTCATCAAGACCTCATTTTACCATCTGGGGAACATTGCTCGGATAAAGCACCTATTCCCGCCTGATGATCTTCTGACTCTGGTCCATGCCTTTGTGACCTCATTCCTTGATTACTTCCTTGATACCTAGGGTTACCAGGGGTGGACCTTCACCACCTGCAGCTGGTGCAGAATGCAGCTGCCAGGTTGTTTACTGGCTAGTCAAGATCTTGTCATGTCACACCTGTACTTCACAGACTGCACTGGCTGCTGGTGAGGTGGAGAATCACCTTCAAGGTCAGTTTGCTGACCTTCAATGCTCTACACAGACAGGGACTGTGGTATTTACAAGATCTCCTTTGCTCCTATCACCCCTTTGCCCACTCTGTTCCACTGATGAGGGATTGCTAGAGAATCCCAGGGTCCGTCTGACTATGTCTGGAGGTAGATCTTTTTCTTTTGTAGCACTGACCCCGTGAAATTCTTTACCTTGTCAGATTAGAGAGTGCCCATCTGCCGAGGCCTTTAAATCTGCCTTGAAGACCTATCTTTTTAATTTTGCCTTTCTTGAAGCTTAAGTCCTTTGGATTTTATAACTGATTTTGATTACATGTTTTATGGTTATTATATTTTAGTTATGTTTATGTACAATGCCATGGTTTTCTGGAATGGCGTTTTAAAAATAAAATTTGCTTGCTTGCTAGTTTGGTTCTTAAAAAGATAATCAGACTTGCTGGCACATGGAACTGTATTGCTAGCACACTGTAGCCCCCATTTAACTTTCTTATGGTTTTAGGAGAAGGTTTGCTAGCTTCCCTACAAACCATCAGTTTTCATGATGAAGGGGCAGAACAGTGTCTCTTGTTTACTTCTAAGTGGTTCATTATTTCTTGCTCTGTTTATAGCCCGTAATGTAAACAGACGATACTGGTATAGTACTGCCACCATGTCAGGGTTTGGGGCAAAGATGATGTTCACTGCATCCATCTGCTTATCCACAAACTTACAATATAACTTCATGTCCATGTTGACTTTTGTGACATCTACATCTTTGACTGGTGGGGCTTCTGGGATTCAGCTTGGTTTAGGAAATCAAAGTGATGCAGGATATAAAGGTGTTAATTGTTCTGAGACAGAATAAGGTGCTCCTAGATACTGTACCTATTTCAAATGTTTTTGGAATTTATTATGGTGAATGTGCATTGTAGCCTCTGAAATTACTGCTGTAAACAGTTTGTAAAAAATGTAGAAAATATGTTTAGAGCGTCAGCTATTCGAGAGGGAAGACTGTGCAAAGTGTAAGGAGTTGGGCATAGTAAATGCCTCTGCTGTAGATGTGCAAAACTGTTATCAAATGTGATGATTCCACAGAGAAACAGCAAGTGTACTATTATAAAGTTAAGACGTGGAACTGCATTAATTGGTACATGTCTGGGAATTTGCTCCTGGAAGCCAGTCTGTCTCACAGGATTGTACTGTTAATTATGCTTTCCTTCTATGTAATAGGGCAATCATTTTTCTGTGAGGAACTTTTGGAAGCAGCCCACAGCACGTGTTCCAGTTGTGGCTGCAGAAGTCTAGAAAGTCCAGCTGTTCTCATACAGAGAATGCAGGTCAATGGCTCCTCTCACTAAGCAGCCTGGGTTTAATATTGCCCAGAAAATGTATTTCTGGCATTGTTTTTTAAAAACAAACCCCAGAATCTAGCAAAATGGAACCCATTTAGCTAGATTCAGGTGTTTTTTTTTTTTTTAAAGACATCACGTTTTATGTATTTTCATGTTTTTTTAGTTTCAGGAGGAAAAAACAAGCTGACAGTCTAATGACACAAAAAATACTTCACAAAGCAAGAAGCAAGTGGTGAGAAACCCCAAAAAGGGTCCTGCAACATCACATTTTCCATTTCGGACCAGAATGTTATCTCGAAAACCCTACTGTGCATGCTCAAAATGGAGAACACTAAACTTTAAAGCCTTATAACTCTGGAATCATTTAAAGAGGGAGTCTGGCCAAAAGTGTCACATTACAGAACTAGAATCAGCATAAATCCGGTAAACCTCATACTAAAAATTAGGTTTCTAGGCTTCTTCATTTTAAAGTTATTAGCTATTTTGTAACCCTCATTTCACTCCCTGTTCAAAAAGGCCAGTTTCATTGAAGAGTCACTAATGATGTCATAACCAGAACGCACAGCCTAGTACTCCCTGTCAGCAACCTTATAGGACCCATTCCTCCAAAGGTTAAACCGTAGCCGAAGTAATCATTTAAAAAAACTGACATGTGATTGGCTGCAGTGCTTGTGTTTCCAGAATGTTCAGGAGCATGGTACAGTACTTTAGAACCAGTCAGGAGGTGGTTCTGGAATGCAGCACTGAACCAAGGTATGGAATGTCAAGGTGTTATACAGTTTTAAAATGTGTGTGGTGGGGAAGGGGCATGCAGTCTTGGAATGTGTCAGCAATGTGCCATTTTAAAATGTGGTGGGACACTCAGTCACGGAATGTGACAGGAACACACATTGAAGAATATGAGGGAACTGGAAATTTCAAAATATAGTGGGGATTCACACAGCTGGATGTGACAGGACACATTATTTTATTCTGAATTTTCTTGTCCCTGCCACATTCCAGAATTGTACACACCCATCACATTTCAAAATTGTACATCACATCCCCACCACATTCCAACACTGTGCATTCCAGCCACATTCTAAAATTATGCATACCAGCCACATTCCAAAACTGCACATCCTCGCCACATTCCAAAGCTGTGTTTCTATCCATATTCTGAAATTGTCACTGGCACATTCCTAAATTGTGCATCACCACCACATTTCAAAACTGTGCATCATCGTCACATTCCAAAATTGTGCATCGTCTCCACATTCCAAAACTGCAACACTGTCACATTCTAAAATTATGTATCACTGCCACATTCCCAAACTGTGTATTATCACCACATTTTCAAAATTGTGTGTCACTGCCACATTCTGAAATTGTGCATCACCACCACATTCCAAAACTGCATCACGGCCACATTCCAATACTGTGTGTCACTGCACATTCCAAATGTGTGCATCACTGTTACACTCCAAAACTGCATCACCAACATATTCCGAAATTGTATGTCACTGCCACATTCTGAAATTGTATGTCATCGCCACATTCTGAAACTGTGTGTCATCATTACATTCTGAAATTGTGCATCACCACCACATTCCAAAATTGGGCATTGTGCATCATTGCCTCATTCTGAAATTGTGCATATCCACCACATTTTGAAACTGTGTGTCACGCTAAATTGCATGTCTCCATTATATTCTAAAATTGTACCTTCCTGTCACATTCTGAAATTGTGTGTAAACTTCCACATTCCAAAACTGCCTGTCATTGTCACATTTTGAAAATGTGCATCCCAACTACATTCCAAAATTGCACATCCCCACCACATTCTGAAAATGGGTGTCACTGCCAAATTCCGAAGTTGCAAGCAGGGTATTGAATAGATGGTATTGCATAGCAAAATGCTATGCAAAACAGGCAGCAATTTTTTTATTTTTTTATTTATTTGAGTCTAGGATTACAAAGTACCTTTGAGCCAAGGCTCTTTTACAAAGGTTCCATGTCAGTGAGTACAGGCATACAGCTTCAAATTACAGTATAAAACAATCAGTAACACTGATGGTCGTAACATGTTATTACAAGGTAACTACATGAAACACAAGGAAGTGTACACAACAAAGGAAAAGAGGGGAATAACAGAGGTAGGACAGAAGAAGGAGTGGGCAGAAAAGATGATCACATGGTCTGAGGATGGTGAGGGGGAAAGATGGGGGAGAAACAGGAGGGAGGGAGGGAAGGGTAGAGAGGGATGTGGGGAAAGGAGAGGGCAGGGGGGTGGTGACAGGGGCTGGAGTAAGGCAGCCTAGTGGGCCTTGTCAAGGACAGACAGGGGTAAGTCCATCAGATGGACAGTGGTGAAAGACAAAGTGTTTGGTGGAGGGGCAACAACAGGCTGCAGTAACAAAGGGCAACTAGGTGGGATTACTGCTTAGTCAGGGCAGTCACAGGAGCTGGAGGCAAAAAGAGAGATGCAAAGCTTGGACTTGAAAGCACCCAGTGTGGGTGAAGCAGAAATGTCACTACTGAGACTATTTAGCCAGCTAGGTGCTCTGTATGCAAAGGACCTTTGACCTTGGGTTGTGCGACAGCGGGGGATTTACAGGAATTGAGGTTTAGACCTCCTGGTGTTGCAGTTGTTGTTTCTGGGTTTAAGGAGAGAGCAGATTCCAGGAGGAGCATGGCCCATCATTATTTTCTTAGCTGTGATGCAGGTTTGATATTTTATTTGGCTGTTGAGTTGCAGCCACCCAGTTAGAGAGTAGAGGTCACAAGTATAGGTGAGATGGTGGGATCCTGTGATGAGTCAATAGGCTTTATTGAGGGAGGTAGAAACACGTTTGAGAGAGGAGGCAGTGGCGGAGCCATAAATGATGAGTCCATAGTCAGTAATGCTAACAATGGAGTTCTGGATGGACGACTGATAAGGCTTCAGGGGTTAGATGTTTCCTGTGATGGTACAGTAGGCCCAGCCTGCTGTTTGCAGCTTTCACCACATTATTAATATGGGCAGCATAGGAGAGTTGGGAGTCAAGGGTGACGCCAAGATATTTGAAGTTTGGTACTTGTTCAAGAGTGACTCCTTGCTTGGTTTTGATGGAGAGGTGATACTACTTATTTTTGTTGTGAGAGCTGTTGAAAATCATGGTCTTTGTTTTTTTCTGGTTTAGGATCAGTTTGTGCTTTAAGAACCAGTTTTCGATTGACGTAAAGCCCCGCTGGAGGTTTTCTTGCAGTTGTTTTGGATCATGGTGGGAGGTTAGGATTACTGCATCATCTGCATAGAGTATGATTTTTTTCTGGACAGGAATCCGATAGTGAGTTCAGGAACAGGCTAAAGAGGAGTGGGCCCAAGTTAGAACCCTGGGGAACACGAGAGCGGACCGGTCTGGCATTTGAGAGCATATCAGCAATTTTTACTCTTTGAGACCGGTTGCCTAGGTAGCTTTTGAAATAGTTTACAGAGTTTGGTGAGAGCCCTGCATTCCGGAGCTGGGCAAGCAGGAGGTGGTAGTGGATGGTATCAAAGGACTTCATTAAATCGATGAAGGTAGAACCAGTTTGCTGACCGTTATCCAGTAAGTGGTGGATGGCACTGGTGAGTTCAAGTAGTGCCGTGGAAGTGCTATGACCCTTTCTAAAACCATGTCGCTGCCTGCACAGGATGTTGTGCTTGTCCAGGAAGTCAGCAAGCTGGTCTGTGACAATACTTTCCAGGGCCTTGGAGAGGGGAGGTAGGATGGAGATTGGACGAAAATTCTCATGGGCAGTTTTGACACCACTTTTGTATATAGGGGTTACAGTGGCAGATTTCCATTTGTCAGGGAACTCGCTGAGGCTGAGGGAGAGGTTAAAAATCCTGGTCAATGGCCAGAGTATTTCTTCAAGGGTGAGGGATAGAAGTTTGAGGTCGAGTGAGTCATTGCTGGATCTGGACTTGCTAATGGCTTTGGTAACATAATTGCGAACCTGGTACATCTTGATCGCTTTAAAGTAGAAGGGAGGGTGGCTAGTAATGCTAACCATTTCCAGAAATGCATGGCAGTAGACTGCTAACCATTTTTTAAGTGAATCCATGACACAGTACACAACATAAACAAGCAAAAAAAAAAATATATATATATATATATCTATATATATAAATTTTGCAGATCAGTTTGTGATTAGTGCTATGCATTTTAACAGTTGATTAGCACTATCACACATAAAACTGCTAATCAATTTTTTCAGCTGATTTAATACACTGGCATGTCCTAGCCACATTCTAAAATTACACATCATGCCTCATTCTGAAACTGTATGTGATTACCACATTCTGAAACTGCGTCACCACCACATAATGAGATTCTGTGCCCATGTCACATTATGAAACTGCATGTTGCCACCACAATCTAAAATCAAGTATCACAGCCACATTTTGAAATTGTGTGTCACCACCACAAGTCAAATTTATGCATCCATGACACATTATGAAATTAAATATCCCTGCCACCGTCTGTACCTATGTGTCTCTCACATTTCAAAATTCTATATCTCTGCCACATTATAAAAGTAGTTGACACTGACACATTATAAATTTTAGCATCCCTGCCACATTTGCCAACTACTTTCTGACACTGTGTCTTTGCTGCATTCTACCGTACAATTGCAGCCTAGTGGCATTTCAAAATCTCATACTTAAATACTCTGAAAATTGTATACAACTTAGTTATTATAAAGTAATATTTGTCACTTTATTCTAAGGTGCCCCCCCCCCCCGTCATATTCTGAAGTATTGTAATTTGCGTCTGCACATTATGGAAATGCATGTGCTCACTCACCCAGTGTCAGCTTTCCTTTTTCAGATGTTTACTACAACTGCAGTTTTATGTAACATGGGTGAAATAAATCCTATAAGGTGGCTTGCAGGGAAGACCAGACTGTAACTTCTGGTTAGGACATCATCAGTAATGCTTCACTGAAATTGGCTTTTTTGAACAGGCAGCAAATTTAGGGTTACAAAATGGCTTGTAACTTTTGAACAGAGTAACTTAGAGATCTATTTTTTAACATGAGGTTGACTGGTATATGTTGATCCAAATCCTGAATTTACTGATGCCAAAAAAATGTTGGCTGGATTCCCTCTTTAATATTTTTTCACCAGACCTATCAAAGGCGCTACCTTAGGACATGACATATGTGCACTGCAAGTTTGGAGAATAAATCCCATTCCATGTAAGCTGTAGGTGAGAGAAAAAAAAAAATGTTAAACTCAAGCTATTATGGAATCCCCCACTGTTACTGGCTTGTTTCGTTGATTTATTCTAGTGTCTTTTAAAACCACTAGACGGCACCAGGGACTTACTTATATTGGATATGCTGTGTTGCATTATGTTCTCTCTATTATAAAAACTGAAACTAAATCCTTAGGACCTTTTTTGGGGTCGATATTTACTATGAACTACTATACTAGTTTAAAAGTGTCATAGCACTCTGCAGTGGGATTTCCACACTAGAACTGCTGCAACCAAATTTCTGGGACCCTTTCATTGCGATATGATTTCCTATGGACTAATACATCAGTTTAAGGTTATATAGTAATATTTGATATGAATCTCAGCCTTATTGAAACGGTTACCCATGGCATACTTACATTTTTCTGGCTATAGATCTATAGATTTCCCTTTGGTTGCTGCCTTTTTCAAGCTCTAGAGCTTGAGGGGGGGTTCACCTAGTTTGGCACCCTGGTCAATGTCCTGTGCATCATGCACTTATCTCCTATGCTCAGTGACAGTTCATTACCTCCTCTTATGAGAGGTACTAACTTCCCCAACCAGACAGGTGGACATTTTCCATCCCTAGGAGACCTGATTCCCATCAAGGATCCACCATATCTCCTACCCGCAATGACTTCCTGTGTTATCTCTGGAGTCTTCGGGGTCCATAGGAAGCAACAGTGTGTTTCCTACCTTGGAAGCCATTTTTTTTCTTTTACTTGCCAGTTGCAGATACCTTGATATGGTTCTTGTTTTGTTGGTTCATGCTAACGTTTGTGGTCTACATGCTTTGGCTGCAAAACTTTCTATGCACTATCAAACATAAGCTTCAAGAATATTTGCTATTACTGTAGCTATTATGTGGTACTTATGGTTTACCTTCTGGGTTCCTCACCCATTGGATCAGGCTGGAGGTAATTGGACTACATGCTGGGCTTTTTATAGATCTTGGACCTGTCTCAACCTGGTGGGTTGACCCATTATAGTATTGTTTACCTAAATGATTGCCTTCTATGGCGAATTTAAGTAAAATTTGGGATGGGAGAAACTCAGAAGGTTCTGAGATTCTAAAAGGTTATGATAAGCAAAAAAAAAGGCTTGGATGCGTATCCAAACCTTATGCGAACCTTTTATAACCATTATTGTTTTATCATAACCGTATGCAAAAAAATCATTTTAAACAGCTTTTAATCAACACATCTATAGAAAAAAGCTACAAAACCACTGTTTAGTAGTAATAAACAGTATGATTAGTGAAATGAGTTGAGGAGTGAATAATGTGACTGTGGATGTCCCTACTGGAGGATGACGATGATTTGGTCCATTGGCAGGCAATTCCCAGATCTCTGTTTTTTTAACTAGTATCCTGAGTCTGACTATTTGTAGAAGGGGATATGTTTGGCACCTCTTAGGCATAGCAATGTTTCTCAGTATGGAATGCAACGTGAAGCAATGAGGGAGAAGACAGAGCACCGGGCAGTCTGAAAGTCACCACACCACTATAGCAACTACCAACACTATTAGGGCGAAAAACAGAGCTAAGCAACATTTTTAAATTTTAATCAGTCTGGCTAAGGCTAGAGATGCAAAGAAATTTTATTACACCAGTGAAATTCCGGTGAAATCACCAATTTCGCTGCACAAAACCTTTGCACAGTTTTGCCCCATTGGCGAAATTTCACCTGCGAAATTACTCTTGCAATTACTCCTTTCATCTGCACATTTTGTCACATGAAAGTATCAGGTGAAATTGGGAAAAAAAAAAGCTTATCACAAGACTTTCTCTCTAGTAGATTGCTGGTCACATGGGTGACTGCACTTAGGCAGGAAGCCAGACTAAATGTACTTCCTTTAAAGCTGTTTCAGCTTAGTAGGATATAGGAGAGGAGAGAGACTAGAGCAGGAGAGCTCAAACTTGTGTATCCAAAGAGCATCTTATTTGATTTGTGATCTGTTCCCCATAGTTTAAAAAGCCAATATTTTCTGTTAATGTTTTTTCTTCATTTTTATGTTTGTATATCTTTTTTAGTGTGTGTGTGTGTGTGTGTGTGTGTGTGTGTGTGTGTGTGTAAAACTCCCCTTTCTTTTTGTCCTTTTTTTGGGGGAGTTGTAGGAGGAGAAGGAGACAGAGATTAGAATGGATAATTCTAAGACTGGGAAGAAGGCAGCTGGACCACCCCCACCCAGTGTCCATATTAATAGGTGGGCCTTTATGTCTGTGCCCCCCCCAACAACAGCAGGAGCATGTGTCCCCAACCCTCCAGCAGGAGAATGTGGCTCCCACTCCACAGGAGCAGCATAAGCCCCTTGTGCTGTCCCAGCAGCAGCAGGATCCTCCTGTGGCCCCCACCCCAGACAGCAGCAGCAGGCACCTCCAGATGCCATCTCCCCCAGGTGTAGCATGTGCCCCCACCTCCCCCGAGCAGGAGTATGATGTGCCACCAGCCCTGGGACATCAGCTGTGGTCCCCCCACAGAAAGAATCATCAGCTGTGTGGTGTTTTTTTAGCAAAAACACAAATGATAATTCTGTTGTGATCTGCAACTTGTGTGGCAGATCAGTTAGAAGGGTCAAGATTGGGGGTCATTTTGGCATTGGTGGCCAAAAGAGCCATCTGCAGCACCACCACCACCACGCTGCAGATTGGCTTAAAAAAGAAAAAGAGCTGGCAGCAGGTAGAAGGGCCTGGGGTGCTGCTGACCGGGTAGAAAGGGAAGGGGGCCAGCGCCGGGTTCATGGTGGTGACCCAGCACAGCCTGCAGTCACCACAGCACCAGCATCAGCAGCAGCAGTGAGCATTGAAGAAGACCTGAGAACAGTGCCAGAGAGGTGGGAGCTCATGCAGTGAGTTCACTGATTTCGAAGAGGAGGTCAGGGGGATCTCAAGAAACTCTTTCAGGAGCAAGAAAAAATGTTTGAGCTCCTGATGGATCTCCGTGGTGGTGGCGGTGATGGCAGGGCAGAATGTGTACCTGGCACCAGTGCAATGTAACGATCAGCCTCCAGACCAGTTAGCGTAGCACTGGCAGTAACATTTTTTTTCCTTTTCTTTCCCTTGTCCTTGCTTTCTTACTGTCACTTTTCCCTCATCTGCACCCTCTAAAAATAACAAAAAGCAAAACAAGAAAAATATATTTTCTGTCCTCTTCTTCTATATCCTTTCATTTGTCTTTGTCCAGTTTTTCGTGTGCTATGCAATGTTTATGCTCCCCCCCTGTCCTCTTTCATATGTATATCCTGTCCCTGACCTGACCATTATGATGCGCCTCTGTCATGTGTTACTGTCTATCAGTCACTTTTAGTCTTTTCTACCCATAATCACTGTACCTTTCTACTTGGTTTATGTTGGTCCCTCTTACTTGTATGTATTTCCTCCTATCCACAAATGGCAAGTATTGTAATTTGTAACTTATTCCTAGGAATACATTTTTTCCCAAAGCTAGGTGTGATGTTGTGGATGGCAGCAGTTGTTTTGGCTGTGTGCAGGATCAGTCTGAATGAATATGTACACAACAATCATACAAACATAAGCACTTTTATTGTGAAGTTAAACATAATATACATTTGTTTGGTGCTTAACATGTGTGTCCCCATGGCTCGGGCTTGCCACAATGTTAACTTGGTGTTACAGTGCCCAACCACACCGCCACCACCACCCGGTCCAAAATGTGCTCTAGTAGGGTTACAGTTTAACACAGCATCTTGAAGCTATGCTGCGTAGAGTAGGCATGAGACGAGAAATATAGTATAACCGGAAAAAATTAGGATGACATTGAGGATGTAGAGTGAGACAGTGTGTTGCCACTGTCTAACATGGCCCATAATTAAAGAAATGTTTCCCAAAAAATGTTAAAGTAAATCAAGATGAAAATCAGGTCTCAGCTATGATGTTTTAGGGTGCCCCCCCACCAACCAGACATTAAATAGCCATTTTAGGGCCTGTTTGCCCAATATTTTTGCCTGAAACTTACTGATGCTGGTGCCAAACGGGCCTACAAGTCCAGAAATGTTTCCCAAAAAATGTTCACAGTACACTGAGATAGAAATCAGGTGTCAGACATTCAGTTACATGGCTCACACCCTCCATGAGGACCCAAATGTGCTGTTTTCTGCAGCGTTTAAATGCTTTTAGGGTCTAAGTGTGGTGCTGATGATTCCAAACATGGCCCAGAAGTCCAGAAATGTTTCCAAAAAAACTGCACAGTGCATTGAGACTGAAATCAGGTCCCAGCCATGATGTTTTATTGCGCCCAAACCACCACCAGAACCAAACGATGGTCTCTGGTCCACTGTTTACAATTCTTTTTCTGTCACATCTTGGTTCTGCCAGTGCAGCACAGGCAGTAAATGTCCAGAAAAGTTGCAGAAGAAAATGGTACATTACATTTAGAATGGAATCTGGTCTCAGCCACGATGTTTTAGGGTGCCCCCCCACCACCCAGACATTAAATAGCTGTTTTAGGGCCTGTTTGACCAACATTGCTGCCTGAAGCTCACTGCTACCGGTGCCAAATGGGGCCTACAAGTCCAGAAATGTTTCCCAAAAAATTGCACAGTACATTGAGACAGAAATCAGGTGTCAGACATGCAGTTACATGTCTCACACCCACCATGAGGACCCAAATGTGCTGTTTTCTGCAGTGTTTAAATGCTTTTAGGGCCTAAGTGTGGTGCTACTGGTTCCAAACATGGCCCAGAAGTCCAGAAATGTTTCCAAAAAAATTGCACAGTGCATTGAGACTGAAATCAGGTCCTCGCCATGATGTTTTATGGCGCCAAACCACTACCCCGACCAAACGATGGTCTCTGGTCCACTGTGTGCAATTGTTTTCGGTCATATCTTGGTTCTGCCAGTACAGCACAGGCAATAAATGTCCAGAAAAGTTGCAGAAAAATGGTACATTAAATTGAGAGTAGAATCTGATCTCAGTCATGATGTTTTAGGATGCCCCACCACCACCACCCAGACATTAAATAGCTGTTTTAGGGCCTGTTTGCCCAAAATTTCTGCCTGAAACTCACTGCTGCGGTGCCAAACGGGGCCTACAAGTCCAGAAATGTTTATCAAAACATATTACATAAACTTGACACTGAAATCAGGTCCCAGCCATGATGTTTTATAGGCCCAGACCACCACCCTGACCAAACGATGGTCTTTGGTCCACTGTTTGCAATTGTTTTTGGTCATATCTTGTTTCTGCCAGTGCAGCACAGGCAGTAAATGTCCACAAATGTTTCCAAAAAAATTGCACAGTACATTCAGACAGAAATCAGGTGTCAGACATGCAGTTACATGGCTCACACCCACCATGAGCACCGAAATGTGCTGTTTTCTGCACCGTTTAAATGCTTTTTGGACCTAGGTGCGGTGCTGCTGCTGCCTAACATGCAACATAAGCCACTTTACCACAATGAGAAAATAAATCCTCCTGCAAAATGGTCCTGCTGTGACTTAAACTTGTACTAAATTCCTCCTGCTGCTGCTTTCTCAGTTGATTGCAAACTGTGAATTATCATTTCGCAATGATGATCCCCTGGTTAGCTCTGTTGTGTCTGTGGTTTTAAGTCAGTGTGGACTGAATGACATTTTGTGCTGCTGCTGTTGCCTGTAGCTGCTGTCTGCTGCTCTGACTAGTTGCCATGAGAAGTGATGCTTTGTCTGCTTCATGGGGACCCTCTTCATATAGTCGATCAATGCTGCTGCTGCTGCACAGTAAGTATCTGTATTTATTTTTTGGGTGCAAGAGAAGGTGGATGGTGGCTTGGTATTGGAGATGTCATGAGTTCTTATATGTTTCTACTTATTTTATATTTATCTAGTGTGCTGAGTACATCATCATGACAACATGCATGCCAGTCCAGGATTTGGATAGGGATGTTGGAAGCACCACATTTACATTGCTCAAGGACAAGGTAAGTATTGAAATTTTCATTACTGGCAGGGATAGTGACTGCAGCTCGGATATCTAGAGTTGGACTGTAATTGTATTATTTTTCTTTTCTCAACACATGCAGGAATTCAAGAGCTGTTAACTGCAGGTGCACTGCTGCTGCTGCTGCCATTCAATATGTGTAATTCATTAGCTGGTGGTAAGTATTTTAATTTTTATGGTCTTGTGGTGGGTGGTATGGGAGGAGGTGGTTGAGGTTGGGTTGGTGGATATGGTTAAATATTAAGTTTGTGGTCACTGCAGGACAGAGATGTCAGATTTTGACAGTAACTATCCTATATATGGCTCTGTCAATATCCAGGATTTCCACTGCTGGGGTGTGTAGTATATTACCTCTCTCCAAATCTGGCTGCTGGACACTGGCTGTGCTCATCAGACATAGTTGTTCATGTCAAGTGTTCCAGTTTAACAGCCATTCCCTAATGTAACTATAGCTTCCTGTAATGATGGAGGGGGGGACCAGTTGTTGTAACAATGCTAAAATGTTTTCTTTTTTTTCTTATTGCCAGACAGGTACAAAGTACTTGAAGTGGAATGGTGGCTTGGTTTTCTGGTGGACATTTGCTGAAGCACCCCATCTCTGCGGCATTGGTGACTAAATAGAAGTTTTCCATCCTGGTGTGTGGACGCTGGATTGAGTTGCTGCACCTGCAGTTGTGGCCACTGCTGACAACTAAAACATATGGGTCATTTTGATGAAAGACTGCTGGAGGAGGAGGAGATTGAGTGACTTCAGAGGCAGCATTAATGTATACTGAGTGCACTTTCCGACTAAGTTGTCATTGTCATATATTCAGTGGTGGCACACTCACTAGACATTCATTCATTCATGGTGTCATGGAGGTGTATGTGGAAATGGGGTGGGGTGTGGTGCTGGTGCTGGCTGAGGGGTGGGCACTGGGGCACAACACCTTTAGCCTTCTTCCAGTGAAACATCATTCATGAAGCATCCCTCACAGTCTTTGAGACTGGAGTCATCACCAGGTAGAAATTCAGTCAGCATTGCTGCTTCATCTACCTCCCTCCTAGCAGAGGCCATACCACTGTGGATATTTTCACTTTCATCATCGTCCCCGAGACACAGTTCTTGGGGCAACACCATCGAAATAATTGTGTTATGTGGAATGTGAACTCATTCATTTTATAAATGTTAGGCTGGAAACATTCTTCGGTGACAGATTTGTCCTATAGTCACGCACAATGGCTCCAGCAGAACTGAACACTCATTCCACACTGACACTGGATAGTGGGCAGCTGAGGTATTTGAAAGCAACAGATGCCAGTGAGGCCACTCACTCACTTGGCTGCTCCAGTACATCAGTGGCTCATCAGTGATGTCAAGATGCTTGCTGTCTCCCATGTAGGCATCACTGTATGTTGTGCTGCCCTGATTCCTGCTGCCTCATCATGCTACTCCTCCTTCTCTTCAATTTCTTCAATGCCCACCTGGTACAGAGCATCCCAAATGGGATTACCTGCCATGCTGCAACTTTGACATTTTGTCTGATTTGGTGGCCTCTGATGATTTACTAGTGGTGGGGGTGGTAGCAACACCTGGTATTTCTTTATGTGCCTTTTGTGTCTCTGCATTTTTCATCTGTGCCCCATGTACCTGTCTGACAAGGTAATTGGTCAATTTCTCCACTCGCACATGACCCCCTTCAATCATGGAAGGCAAGCCACATTTGTACCGTGGATCCAGCATGGTAGCAATAGCGAACTCATTAGACTGCATAATGCCACTCCATCTAGTGATGGACTTTTACCAGTGTCTGCCTCAGCACACATCAGGGGTATTGACTGACTTATGCAGGCAATGTCCCCACTCACAGCCTGTCTTGCATGCTCTAATGGATGCAGAATGCGTATTATGCCATCAACTGCCACTGCTCCTTTGTTAAGACGATGGACACTCCAGCACTGTTCCTGGTGATGTGCAGCAGTAGATAATCCGAAACCACCTTATATTGCCATAAAGCTGGTCCAGCATGTACAGCATGGAGTTCCACCTGGTAACAACATCAAGCTTCACACGGTGCTGAGGCAGATAGTTAGTGCGCTGCAGCTCATGGAGATTGTCACAGACCTTTGCAGAATGGGCAAAGTGAACACAGATGCATCTGGTGACAGACAGTTCCTTTATTTCATCCTGGTTCAGAAATTGCTGCAAAACTAGATTAAGGCAGTGTCCCAGTCAGGGAACCTGAAATAACCACTGTCACTAATACACTTAACAGCATTGGTGCCATTGTCACTGGCAATAAACCCCGCTATGAGTAACTGTGGATTGATCCACTCATCAATGTTATTTATTATACCATGGCAAGAAAATTTCCTGGACTCTGTAAATCCCCACTGTTACTGGCTTGTTTCGTTGATTTATTCTAGTGTTTTTAAAACCACTAGATGGCACCAGGACTTACTTATATTGGATATGCTGTGTTGCATTATGTTCTCTCTATTATAAAAACTGAAACTAAATCCTTAGGACCTTTTTTGGGGTCGATATTTACTATGAACTACTATACTAGTTTAAAAGTGTCATAGCACTCTGCAGTGGGATTTCCACACTAGAACTGCTGCAACCAAATTTCTGGGACCCTTTCATTGCGATATGATTTCCTATGGACTAATACATCAGTTTAAGGTTATATAGTAATATTTGATATGAATCTCAGCCTTACTGAAACGGTTACCCATGGCATACTTACATTTTTCTGGCTATAGATCTATAGATTTCCCTTTGGTTGCTGCCTTTTTCAAGCTCTAGAGCTTGAGGGGGGGTTCACCTAGTTTGGCACCCTGGTCAATGTCCTGTGCATCATGCACTTATCTCCTATGCTCAGTGACAGTTCATTACCTCCCCTTATGAGAGGTACTAACTTCCCCAACCAGACAGGTGGACATTTTCCATCCCTAGGAGACCTGATTCCCATCAAGGATCCACCATATCTCCTACCCACAATGACTTCCTGTGTTATCTCTGGAGTCTTCAGGGTCCATAGGAAGCAACAGTGTGTGTTTCCCTACCTTGGAAGCCATTTCTTTTTTTCTTTTACTTGCCAGTTGCAAATACCTTGATATGGTTCTTGTTTTGTTGGTTCATGCTAACGTTTGTGGTCTACATGCTTTGGCTGCAAAAACTTTCTATGCACTATCAAACATAAGCTTCAAGAATATTTGCTATTACTGTAGCTATTATGTGGTACTTATGGTTTACCTTCTGGGTTCCTCACCCATTGGATCAGGCTGGAGGTAATTGGACTACATGCTGGGCTTTTTATAGATCTTGGACCTGTCTCAACCTGGTGGGTTGACCCATTATAGTATTGTTTACCTAAATGATTGCCTTCTATGGCGAATTTAAGTAAAATTTGGGATGGGAGAAACTCAGAAGGTTCTGAGATTCTAAAAGGTTATGATAAGCAAAAAAAAAGGCTTGGATGCGTATCCAAACCTTATGCAAACGTTTTATAACCATTATTGTTTTATGATAACTGTATGCAAAAAAATCATTTTAAACAGCTTTTAATCAATACATCTATAGAAAAGCAACAAAACCACTGTTTAGTAGTAATAAACAGCATGATTAGTGAAATGAGATGAGAGTGAATAATGTGACTGTGGATGTCCCTACTGGAGGATGGCGATGATTTGGTCCATTGGCAGGCAATTCCCAGATCTCTGTTTTTTAACTAGTATCCTGAGTCTGACTATTTGTAGAAGGGATATGTTTGGCACCTCTAGGCATAACAATGTTTCTCAGTATGGAATGCAACGAAGCAATGTGGGAGAGACAGAGCACCGGGCAGTCTGAAAGTCACCACACCACTATAGCAACTACCAACACTATTAGGGCAAAAACAGAGCTAAGCAACATTTTTAAATTTTAATCAGTCTGGCTAAGGCTAGAGATGCAAAGAAATTTTATTACACCAGTGAAATTCGGTGAAATCACCAATTTCGCTGCACAAAACCTTTGCACAGTTTTGCCCCATTGGCGAAATTTCACCTGCGAAATTACTCTTGCAATTACTCCTTTCATCTGCACATTTTGTCACATGAAAGTATCAGGTGAAATTGGGAAAAAAAAAAGCTTATCACAAGACTTTCTCTCTAGTAGATTGCTGGTCACATGGGTGACTGCACTTAGGCAGGAAGCCAGACTAAATGTACTTCCTTTAGAGCTGTTTCAGCTTAGTAGGATATAGGAGGGAGAGACTAGAGCAGGAGAGCTCAAACTTGTGTATCCAAAGAGCATCTTATTTGATTTGTGATCTGTTCCCCATAGTTTAAAAAGCCAATATTTTCTGTTAATGTTTTTTCTTCATTTTTATGTTTGTATATCTTTTTTAGTGTGTGTGTGTGTGTGTGTGTGTGTGTGTGTGTGTGTGTGTAAAACTCCCCTTTCTTTTTCTCCTTTTTTTGGGGGAGTTGTAGGAGGAGAAGGAGACAGAGATTAGAATGGATAATTCTAAGACTGGGAAGAAGGCAGCTGGACCACCCCCACCCAGTGTCCATATTAATAGGTGGGCCTTTATGTCTGTGCCCCCCCAACAACAGCAGGAGCATGTGCCCCAACCCCCAGCAGGAGAATGTGGCTCCCACTCCCAGGAGCAGCATAAGCCCCTTGTGCTGTCCCAGCAGCAGCAGGATCCTCCTGTGGCCCCCACCCCAGACAGCAGCAGCAGGCACCTCCAGATGCCATCTCCCCAGTGTGTAGCATGTGCCCCACCTCCCGAGCAGGAGTATGATGTGCCACCAGCCCTGGGACATCAGCTGTGTCCCCCCCACAGAAAGAATCATCAGCTGTGTGGTGTTTTTTAGCAAAACACAAATGATAATTCTATTGTGATCTGCAACTTGTGTGGCAGATCAGTTAGAAGGCAAGATTGGGGTCATTTTGGCACAGGTGGCCAAAGAGCCATCTGCAGCACACCACCACCACGCTGCAGATTGGCTTAAAAAGAAAAAGAGCTGGCAGCAGGTAGAAGGCCTGGGGTGCTGCTGACCGGGTAGAAAGGGAAGGGGGCCAGCGCCGGGTTCATGGTGGTGACCCAGCACAGCCTGCAGTCACCACAGCACCAGCATCAGCAGCAGCAGTGAGCATTGAAGAAGACCTGAGAACAGTGCGCAGAGAGGTGGGAGCTCTGCGCAGTGAGTTCACTGATTTCGAAGAGGAGGTCAGGGGGGATCTCAAGAAACTCTTTCAGGAGCAAGAAAAAATGTTTGAGCTCCTGATGGATCTCCGTGGTGGTGGCGGTGATGGCAGGGCAGAATGTGTACCTGGCACCAGTGCAATGTAACGATCAGCCTCCAGACCAGTCAGCGCAGCACTAGCAGTAACATTTTTTTTCCTTTTCTTTCCCTTGTCCTTGCTTTCTTACTGTCACTTTTCCCTCATCTGCACCCTCTAAAAATAACAAAAAGCAAAACAAGAAAAATATATTTTCTGTCCTCTTCTTCTATATCCTTTCATTTGTCTTTGTCCAGTTTTTCGTGTGCTATGCAATGTTTATGCTCCCCCCCTGTCCTCTTTCATATGTATATCCTGTCCCTGACCTGACCATTATGATGCGCCCCCTGTCATGTGTTACTGTCTATCAGTCACTTTTAGTCTTTTCTACCCATAATCACTGTACCTTTCTACTTGGTTTATGTTGGTCCCTCTTACTTGTATGTATTTCCTCCTCCTATCCACAAATGGCAAGTATTGTAATTTGTAACTTATTCCTAGGAATACATTTTTTTCCCAAAGCTAGGTGTGATGTTGTGGACTGGCAGCAGTTGTTTTGGCTGTGTGCAGGATCAGTCTGAATGAATATGTACACAACAATCATACAAACATAAGCACTTTTATTGTGAAGTTAAACATAATATACATTTGTTTGGTGCTTAACATGTGTGTCCCCATGGCTCGGGCTTGCCACAATGTTAACTTGGTGTTACAGTGCCCAACCACACCGCCACCACCACCCGGTCCAAAATGTGCTCTAGTAGGGTTACAGTTTAACACAGCATCTTGAAGCTATGCTGCTGCAGAGTAGGCATGAGACAGAAATATAGTATAACCGGAAAAATTAGGATGACATTGAGGATGTAGAGTGAGACAGTGTGTTGCCACTGTCTAACATGGCCCATAATTAAAGAAATGTTTCCCAAAAAATGTTAAAGTAAATCAAGAAAATCAGGTCTCAGCTATGATGTTTAGGGTGCCCCCCCACCCAGACATTAAATAGCCATTTTAGGGCCTGTTTGCCCAATATTTTGCCTGAAACTTACTGATGCTGGTGCCAAACGGGCCTACAAGTCCAGAAATGTTTCCCAAAAAATGTTCACAGTACACTGAGATAGAAATCAGGTGTCAGACATTCAGTTACATGGCTCACACCCTCCATGAGGACCCAAATGTGCTGTTTTCTGCAGCGTTTAAATGCTTTTAGGGTCTAAGTGTGGTGCTGATGATTCCAAACATGGCCCAGAAGTCCAGAAATGTTTCCAAAAAAACTGCACAGTGCATTGAGACTGAAATCAGGTCCCAGCCATGATGTTTTATTGCGCCCAAACCACCACCAGAACCAAACGATGGTCTCTGGTCCACTGTTTACAATTCTTTTTCTGTCACATCTTGGTTCTGCCAGTGCAGCACAGGCAGTAAATGTCCAGAAAAGTTGCAGAAGAAAATGGTACATTACATTTAGAATGGAATCTGGTCTCAGCCACGATGTTTTAGGGTGCCCCCACCACCCAGACATTAAATAGCTGTTTTAGGCCTGTTTGACCAACATTTCTGCCTGAAACTCACTGCTACCGGTGCCAAACGGGCCTACAAGTCCAGAAATGTTTCCAAAAATTGCACAGTACATTGAGACAGAAATCAGGTGTCAGACATGCAGTTACATGTCTCACACCCACCATGAGGACCCAAATGTGCTGTTTTCTGCAGTGTTTAAATGCTTTTAGGGCCTAAGTGTGGTGCTACTGGTTCCAAACATGGCCCAGAAGTCCAGAAATGTTTCCAAAAAAATTGCACAGTGCATTGAGACTGAAATCAGGTCCTCGCCATGATGTTTTATGGCGCCCAAACCACTACCCCGACCAAACGATGGTCTCTGGTCCACTGTGTGCAATTGTTTTTCGGTCATATCTTGGTTCTGCCAGTACAGCACAGGCAATAAATGTCCAGAAAAGTTGCAGAAAAAAATGGTATATTAAATTGAGAGTAGAATCTGATCTCAGTCATGATGTTTTAGGATGCCCCACCACCACCACCCAGACATTAAATAGCTGTTTTAGGGCCTGTTTGCCCAAAATTTCTGCCTGAAACTCACTGCTGCCGGTGCCAAACGGGGCCTACAAGTCCAGAAATGTTTATCAAAACATATTACATAAACTTGACACTGAAATCAGGTCCCAGCCATGATGTTTTATAGTGCCCAGACCACCACCCTGACCAAACGATGGTCTTTGGTCCACTGTTTGCAATTGTTTTTCGGTCACATCTTGTTTCTGCCAGTGCAGCACAGGCAGTAAATGTCCACAAATGTTTCCAAAAAAATTGCACAGTACATTCAGACAGAAATCAGGTGTCAGACATGCAGTTACATGGCTCACACCCACCATGAGCACCGAAATGTGCTGTTTTCTGCACCGTTTAAATGCTTTTTGGACCTAGGTGCGGTGCTGCTGCTGCCTAACATGCAACATAAGCCACTTTACCACAATGAGAAAATAAATCCTCCTGCAAAATGGTCCTGCTGTGACTTAAACTTGTACTACATTCCTCCTGCTGCTGCTTTCTCAGTTGATTGCAAACTGTGGAATTATCATTTCGCAATGATGATCCCCCTAGTTAGCTCTGTTGTGTCTATGGTTTTAAGTCAGTGTGGATTGAATGACATTTTGTGTGCTGCTGCTGTTGCCTGCATGTAGCTGCTGCCTGCTGCTCTGACTTGTTGCCATGAGAAGTAATGCTTTGTCTGCTTCATGGGGACCCTCTTCATATAGTCGATCAATGCTGCTGCTGCTGCTGCACACGTAAGTATCTGTATTTATTTTTTTGGGTGCAAGAGAAGGTGGATGGTGGCTTGGTATTGGGATGTCATGAGTTCTTATATGTTTCTACTTATTTTATAATTATCTAGTGTGCTGAGGAGTACATCATCATGACAACATGCATGCCAGTCCAGGATTTGGATATGGGATGTTGGAATGCACCACATTTATCATTGCTCAAGGACAAGGTAAGTATTGAAATTTTCATTACTGGGAGGGATACGTGACTGCAGCTCGGATATCTGAGTTGGACTGTAATTGTATTATTTTTTTCTTTTCTCAACACATACAGGAATTCAAGAGCTGTTAACTGCAGGTGCACTGCTGCTGCTGCTGCCATTCAATATGTGTGTAATTCATTATCTGGTGGTAAGTATTTCTTAATTTGTTATGGTCTTTGGTGGGCGGGTGGGAGGAGGTGGTTGAGGTTGGGTTGGTGGATATGGTTAAGTATTAAGTTTGTGGTCACTGCAGGACAGAGATGTCAGATTTTGACAGTAACTATCCTATATGTGGCTCTGCCAATATTCAGGAATTCCACTGCTGGGGTGCATAGTATATTACCTCTCTCCAAATCTGGCTGCTGGACACTGGCTGTGCTCATCATACATAGTCTGTTCATGTCAAGTGTTCCAGTTTAACAGCCATTCCCTGATGTAACTATAGCTTCCTGTAATGATGGAGGGGGGGGGGCGGCACCCAGTTGTTGTAACAATGCTAAAAATGTTTTCTTCTTTTTTTCTTATTGCCTGACAGGTACAAAGTATTTGAAGTGGAATGGTGGCTTGGTTTTCTGGTGGACATTTGCTGAAGCATCCAATCTCTGTGCGGCATTGGTGACTAAATAGAAGTTTTCCATCCTGGTGTGTGGACACTGGATCGAGGTGCTGCACCTGCGAGGTGTGGGCCACTGCTGACAACTAAAAACATATGGGTCATTTTGATGAAAGACCGCTGGAGGAGGAGTAATTTAGCTGGACTCAGAGGCAGCATTAATGTATACTGAGTGCACTTTCCGACTAAGTTGTCATTGTCATACATTCAGTGGTGGCACACTCACTAGACATTCATTCATTCATGGTGTCATGGAGGAGGTATATGTGGAAATGGGGGTTGGGGTGCTGGTGCTGGTGCTGGCTGTGGGGGTAGGGCACCGGGGCACAACACCTTTAGCCTTCTTCCAGTGACATATCATCCATGAAGCATCCCTCACAATCTTTGAGACTGGAATCATCACCAGGTGGAAATTCAGTCAGCATTGCTGCTTCACCTACCTCCCTCCTAGCAGAGGCCTTACCACTGTGGACGTTTTCATTATCATCATCGTCCCCGAGACACAGTTCTTGGGGAACACCATCGAAATATTTGTGTCATGTGGAATGTGAACCTCATTCATTTTTATAAATGTTAGGCTGGAAACATTCTTCGGTGGCAGATTTGTCCTACAGTCACGCACAATGGCTCCAGCAGAACTGAACACTCGTTCCACACTGACACTGGATGGTGGGCAGCTGAGGTATTTGAAAGCAACAGATGCCAGTGCAGGCCACTCACTCACTTGGCTGTTCCAGTACATCAATGGCTCATCAGTGATGCCAAGACGCTTGCTGTCTCCCATGTAAGCATCCACTGTATGTTGTGCTGCCCTGAGTCCTGCTGCCTCATCATGCTACTCCTCCTTCTCTTCAATTTCTTCAATGCCCACCTGGTACAGAGCATCCCAAATGGGATTACCTGCCATGCTGTGCTGCAACTTTGACATTTTGTCTGATTTGGTGGCCTCTGAAGATTTACTAGTGATGGTGATGGTAGCAACACCTGGTATTTCTTTATGTGCCTTTTGTGTCTCAGCATTTTTCATCTGTGCCCCATGTACCCATCTGACAAGGTAATTGGTCAATTTCTCCACTCACACATTACCACCTTCAATCATGGCAGGCAAGCCACATTTGTACCGTGGATCCAGCATGGTAGCAATAGCGAACTCATTAGACTGCATAATGCCACTCCATCTAGTGACGGACTTTTACCAGTGTCTGCCTCAGCACACGTATCAGGGGTATTGACTGACTTATGCAGGCAGTGTCCCCACTCACAGCCTGTATTGCATGCTCTAATGGATGCAGAATGTGTATTATGCCTTCAACTGCCACTGCTTCTTTGTTAAGACGATGGACACTCCAGCACTGTTCCTGGTGATGTGCAGCAGTAGGAAATCCGAAACCACCTTATATTGCTCATAAAGCTGGTCCAGCATGTACAGCATGGAGTTCCACCTGGTAACAACATCAAGCTTCATACAGTGCTGAGGCAGATAGTTAGTGCGCTGCAGCTCACGGAGATTGTCACAGGCCTTTGCAGAATGGGCAAAGTGAACACAGATACATCTGGTGACAGACACAGTTCCTTTTACTTCAAACTGGTTCAGAAATTGCTGCAAAACTAGATTATGGCTGTGTCCCAGGCAGGGAACTCTGAAATAACCACGGTCACTAATGCACTTAACAGCATTGGCGCCATTGTCACTGGCAATAAACCCCGCTATGAGTGACTGTGGATTGATCCACTCATCAATGTTATTTATTATACCATGGCAAGAAAATTTCCTGGAAAATGTAATGTGTTAACAGCTATAAATGGCTTTATCATACTTCTAGTTATAACCAGAAACTTATTATTGATGGCCCATGCCTGTCCCAATTGGCAAGTGTCATCATGAACGTATTTCTCCAAATATGCCATGCCCGAACTCTACAGCAAAGTGTCACAGTCCGTCTTACATGCCATGAAGCATTCTTCCTCAAAATATATCCACCTTAGCATGGATATGTGGACAAGTGGGCAGACAATGGGCAGCTCATATCTGTGCAAAACAGCACACTGGGCATAGGTACCTGGGGTGGTTATTGATTTGGGCCCTGGCAAAAGCTGCGTATAGCAAAATTATGGTGGTAGCAATGCACCTGGTATTTGACAGAATGCAACCATAACTATGCAAAGTGTTACAGGGTCTCACACTGCTGAGAAAATGCTGAATGTGCTGCTTAAGCAATAAGGCATCTTTGTAGCTTTTATAGCTGTTAACACATTACATTTTCACCTAGCAGTGTCTTGGCACGTTGCTTGCAAACTACAAATCTTTTTGCACATTGCAATATATGACATCATAACTCTTCACCATCAACACTACCTGCTCCAACCAACAACTACAAACAAAAGTTCTTCACTGACCCTATCTAGGCAGCACAAATGTTCCATTAAAAATAAAACCAATTAAAACAGTCAGCTATGAGGCAAAGAAGCTTCTTCTTCCTTTTTTTTTACTGTAACATGTTGTGCACCGAAGGCAGTCAATCCTATCTCGCAACCTTGACAACAGAACATAATTACAGAACATAGATATAAGCTAGAAAATATGCACGAGAAAGACAGAGCATTACCTTGTTTAGTATATGTATTACAGAAATAAAACAGACAGACATAAAACAACTTTAAATAAAAAAATTCAGACTTACCCGGTGCCAAGGTATTTTCCTTCTTTTCCGATACACTAGTCTGAGTAAGAAAACTGACTGCAGGACCTTCATGATAATTTCCAAACACTGCAGCTATTAACCCTTTCAAAGGTTTTAACCCTTTCAAAGGTTTCTTTTGGCCATTTTAGTAACCTGCCAAACCAAGTCTTTTTCCAGAGCTCTGGTTTGCAGTTTAAAAACAGAAAAAAATCTCTAACAGTACTAGGTTGAGATCCATCTGGTAGAGGTCCCTAGTACTTGGGTTTGGGATCAAATGTTTCAGCCTCTATAGGAGGCAAGAGAACTTGAAATTGATACAGAAAAACTTGAAAATGGTAGAATCCGGCATGAGTGACATTATTACACGATAACACACACCTTATCGTGCCTTATTGCTAGAATCCTGCATGCTCCACAAAGGAGAAGGCAACAGGTCGATGGTGAGCATTTCAGCTGTGGTTGCATTCAGCTCACACGCAGCAGCATGATTGGGGGGGCACTTTGAGTGCCGCTCATACACACTACTCAATGTAGGCTGCATCTTGGCAGCAGGTCAACAAAAATGCTTTACTTGTGACACCAATGTTGTTCTTGCTGGGGCACCAGGTGACTCTTGGGTCCCAGGATGTGTAGGATGTATGAAACTGGTTATTTTGCTGGATTTGGGGCCTGATAATGTACTTTTATGACTCATGGGAGTGGCAGCTGCACTGTTACTATGTCCACTGCTCAGGAGAGAAAATTATTCCTCACACTCCTCTTCCTCCACCTACCCACTCAGCCCTCCCTCCTCTTGCTCTATTGCACTGCTGTCACTAACATTAAGCTTGACAAGGAAAATCCTGCCAACAGAAATGGTATCTTTCTGGTGTTGGTGCCAGCACAATGGGTGCTTGTTTTTCAACTGGGCATGCTGTCCACTGTTGCCAGTGTGGCTGCCCTTTTTTCCATGACTTACACATGCTTGACACAGCTGACAGATCGCCACAGTGTCACCAGCTGCATCAAGCATGAAAAAATCCCAAACTAGGGACTTTGCAACTCTAGATTTGACATGATGGGACTGAGATTTGGACAGTGTAGCCAAAGGTGTAGAAGATTTTGCTTTTTGTTCCACTAGCATGATATCCACCATGCTACGTTTGGGAGGTTGGGTGACTGAACTGCTTGTTGTAGGCTTGCTGATATCCTCACCCTCAGTCTTGTCATCTAAATGGGCTACATTATCGCCCTTCTTCTTTTTCACTTCTGGCTCCCACAGGGGATCCAACACCTCCTCATCATCTGTACCAAAACATATTATATCCTCCTCCTCCTCATCCCTATCACTGTCTACAGCCAGACAAACTTTTCTCTTCTCTGACATCTCCTCACTTGGGGGGGGGCTGACTTTCCTTATCTTCTCCTGGAGAAACACACTGAAGCTGGACACTATTACCCTCACCACCATCAGCTCCTCCTTGAGCAGGAACAATAGTCACACTGACAACTTTTTTGACCTCCTCCTGGACCTCTGTGCCTCCACTGGTGTGAGTGTCTGCCTTATTCCCAGTATCATCCCCAACAAGCATGCTAGCTACAGATCGGGCAGTAAAAAAATTAGTCACAGACTGCAAGCCACTTCTAACTTCAATTTTGCTGCTACTGTCTGCCACAGCAGCAGCGGAAGAGGCCACAGAGGGCACGGATTCACAAAGAGGTTTGCTTTTTCCATCAGACTTCTTTGAGCCACCTCCCACCCTAGCATATTTACTTTAACGTCTCTTGGCAGGCATATTAGTTTTTTATATAGTAGCCGGCTAGGTCAGGTAGTAAACAACAGTGGTGTAATAGGGAGGAAAGGGTTAATATAGTAAGCAAATTCAATTGAAAAACAGGAACGCTGCAATGCAGAGGCTACATCACAATTTTAATTTCTGTGAGCAATTCGACAATGCAGTGTACCTGGATATGGACAAGTCAAGTGGTCAGTTCACTGTACACGAATACCTTCAATAAAGAAAATAAATAACAGAAGTGACTCAGCAAAAGGAAACAGGAACAGAATTATTCATTCAGAAGAATGTAGGAACTGTTCAGATAAAGTGACCCAAAAACATTCAATATGTAAGAAAAATATGACAAATAAGTAGCACACAAACCACAAATCTTCAGACTTAAAAGAAATTACAGAAACGCACTCACAACTTGTGAGAAATATTTCAAATCTTAGGAACTAACCTGCTTTACTTTCATTTCACACACACACACACACACACACACACACACACACACACACACACCACGGTCTACACTCCCCCACTCACTCCCTCACAAACAGAGAGAAAACAGAAACACCAACTAAGTTTAACTATTTTCCAAAGATACAAAAACAAGAAAAATGCTCACTAGCAGCACTAGGAACTAAACTTGCAATTTTGTGAACAATTAACTCTCAAAAATCACAAAAAAGAGGTTTTTGAAGGGTTTATTTGCTGTGATGCACCACATTAAACTGCTGTCTGATTCAACAGACAATATACTGTGCAGGAAACACCCTGCAGATGAGATTTCAGCTATCTACCAACACTGCACTGCAATTTTGCAGGCGTAATTGTAAAACATCAGTGAAATTGAAGCGAATGGTGAAATTTCACCTCTTGGGACCAAAATTAGCATAATTTGGGTGTAATTTCATGCTTTGTGTGAAAGCTGAACTGGGAAAAATTACATTACGCTTAGATGAAATGTTTTGTGTGATGTGGAAATTATGCAAAATATTACGCTAGGCATAATTTTTCGATTTCGCAGATCTCTAGTGGTGAAGGGAAGGTTCCAACTAATTGCAAATTGCCTGCAATCCCCAGCTGCATACACAGCCATTCAGATTTTACCAATAAAGGCATTAAACTGTTGAGCTGCTAACTGCTGTAGATGGAATGGCACTAATTGTGTTTGCTGGGTTATTATTTAGTATAGCCTAAATATTACATGAGTTTGTGAATTTTACTGTGATCCCAAATGGTCGGGTCATTCAGTTTGCGCAGCTCTCCTGCATGAACAGACACCTTGCAATTAGTTGGAACCCTCTCTTTACCACCACCCTTACATACAGAAAATGGTCATGAACAGCTTTTAGAATACTAATGGCTGCCAGTAGAGAGTAGATGTCACTAAGTGGAGAAAATGGAGGATTAAAGTGCTACATGCAATAAATACTATTCAAAAATGCCTTTATAAATTGCAAAGTCTGAAAAATGTGTTGTTAAAGAACTCATTGGAGATGACTTGAAACTAAATATTACCTCAAGGAACTGTTTGTAATCAAATACATCAATATCCTTCCAAACCCATTTGATAAACTTTAGAATGCGATAATATAAACTTTGTTTCTTTTTGTTTAATAACCACTTGGTTCCATTAACAAACAACAATGCTGTGGACTCAAAGTCTCCATCCATAGAATTTATAACGCAGGACTCACTATCTCTGTGGATATATCTGGCGATGGGGAAAGCATGCCACCAATTGCCCAATAAAGCCACTGCTGGTGGTCTGAAATATCTAATCACTACCTGTATATGTGGAAAACTGAGAACAAATAACCCACTGCTGTATCTGTCTTCTATGGGGTGCTGTGCTATACTATGTCCATAATGAGGTAAACAGGTAAACGTGGTGAGCTGACAGGTGATCAACGCTCCATTCTGCTGTCGGACAGTCTGACTGCATTAAAGGAAAGACTGCTGGTAACATTCAAATTGGTAAGGGATCCAAAAACCAATCTGTATTAGACAGCACACTAATGTGAAGGGTCGTTGACAACTCCATAGGAAGGAAGAAGCCCACAGAATGGTTGTTTATGGAACTGTGTGACTGTTTTAAAATAAAACATAGTACTTGCTACTTCGACATCCTGCATGAACTGTTTCAATCAGGGTGGGGGGGGGCTGGCAGGCAAGGCATTATATGTGGGGCACAGTTATTAAACATTCACACTGAAAATGATTGCTGAGCACCTCACTTAGCTACAGTACATCTCTACATTTGGACGCCGATTACAGTCCTCATAATATTCTGCTTATACCTATGCCATTAATATTCTGAAAGTTGTTCATGGTTAGTTTTTTATGTAAGGGTGTAGTAACGGTGGTTGTCAAGGGAAGTTTCCAATTATTTGCAAAGTGCCTACAATCCCAAGCTGCATACACAGCCATTCAGATGTTACCAATAAAGACATTACACAGTCTCTTTGATTGTCAGGCAGCTGGTAAAAGTATGTGTGCAGTCAGGGTTTGTAGACACTTTGCAGTTAGTTGGAACCCTCCTTACAACACCACCTGTACATGCAAAAAATAGTCATGAACAGCTTTCAGAATATTAATGGCATAGGGATACACAGAGCATAATGTGGATTGTAATCAGTGTCCAAAAACAGTAGAGTAGCTAATTGAGGTGCTCAGCACTCATTTGCACTGTGAATGTTTAATAACAATGCCCCACATGAAGCCCTGCCTACCCGTCTTTGCTTTTTCCCCTCAGCATTGAAACAGTTCATGCAGGATGCAATATAGCAAGCGTTACATTTTACTTAGATAAATGATCAAGACAGATTTTTCTGTAGTAGGATCTGTGTGTTTAAGATCCCTACAACTTCCCCCCAATAAACAGCTACCTACACCCCAGAAAATGTTGACATGAAATATGTTTATAGTCCCATCAATGAACATCCAAATGTAGAAAAGCGCAATTATTGCAGTTTCATTGCCATCACCACTGTGCCCAGACAGTTTGGAATTTTGGTCAGAAAGTTTCAGGGTAGAAAGGGCTTGGCTCACAGAAGTTCCTTTCACTGATTTGATGAAAACATATTAATCTGTTTCAGTGTAATCACATTTTAAAATGTGGGTTCTGAGCATGGTAAGTAATCACTTTAAAATAGCTTCATGAAATATTTGTGTGAAGAATCATTTTTGTGAAGCATTTCATATGGCACGATCTTGTTTGTCTTTTTTTAAATTAGATTGAAAAGCCACACAAATGGCACAGTAGAGGGAGACCAACATATGTATGTTAGTCATCTGGACCTCATTAGCTGGATGTAACACTTAACTGTTGGAGAAATGCCCTGGAAATGTTTCTTTTATATGACTATAAATCTGTTTTTCAGACTCATGATATCAAAAAATACTTTTTT
The DNA here is from genome assembly GCA_016271365.2 of Neoceratodus forsteri. NCBI lineage: Eukaryota > Metazoa > Chordata > Ceratodontiformes > Ceratodontidae > Neoceratodus > Neoceratodus forsteri. Next base: position 1,149,380,816 of record CM057458.1, on the reverse strand, counting down.
TCTGATTTGTGATATGCAAAACATTATTTATTCAACAGTTAAGTACTGAATCCAGCTTATGATGTCCTGATGAGCAACATACATGTCCAGAAAAAATAAATAGGTAACGCTTCCATCTTTCAAATTTAGCAGCACTTTGTCAGATATAGAATAGCTTTACCAATGATATAAAGATGTACAATTCGTGATGTTCGTACCATCCAGACAAGTAATAATAGCATGTCTTATTTTGAAAACAACACAATTGTTTATTTTTAATATTGTATTTGTATTTAAAAGTTAGAATTGCACATCCAAAGACGTATCAACTTCTTTGATCCCCTACATAACTTCCATTAAGTGTGGTTCAGATCTCAGTGCTTATGTCACATACTGTAGCTGGATGCTGAAGGTTGTGCTTGGATACAGAGGCCAGACCAATAAGTAGGATAATGCTTGTAGGGTACTAGTAGTATGAAATGATTCATGCTTAGGCACTTTAGCATAGGCAGGAGCAAGTCAGTGATTATAGTACATATGAACTGGAAAGTATGTGCAAGGTGCTTAGATGCTTGAAATGATGAGTCACTTGGTATCATTTGATAGTTTTGGCCTTTCTCTGTATCCCACCATAGAAAGGATGCTTAGTCAAAGTATTATGAGACCCCCAAAAAATAATGATATCCACGATTGTTCTGTATCCGACTGTTGAAGGAGTTGAGTAGGATGACATCCCGTAGAAAAATGAGTAGCAGTATGATCACCTCTTCCAACTCCGGAGAATGTGACCAGTAGCACGCAGGAAAGAAAAAAAAAACACTTGGGGGAAACCTCTGAGGACCCATGGCTACTGACCTGCCTGTCCTTCTTGGCATACTAAAAGAGAGTAATCCTAAATATTTTAATCGGCTAATCCAAACCCCAAGGTTATAGAATCCAATCCAGAAAAGCAGAGAACTGAAGACATATTGAATCGTGACATGTCAGGTGAATAGAGCAAGCATCCATCTAGTAAACTCCAAGTTCAAGAATCCATGAGCAGGATGGAATGAAGTAGAGTGGAATCCATGGTTGATATGAATTTGAAGCGATGAGTTGCAAGTGGTGCAGCACTCCAGCAGGTGAGGGTGACTGCGCAGAGGAGATCCAGGAATCAAGGCTCAGCATCCATGTCCAGAAGGAGGACCATTGGGTCAAGTTCCACACGGCAAGGTTAGCAAACGAAGGCCACGGCAATGAAGCACAAGAACTGGTGTATGCTGCTTTCGGGATGATGGAGCAGAAGGAACCTCCAATTTGGAGAGGGGAAGAAAGTATATGAAGTAGGTAGAGATCAAAGTGAATAGGTAGACATAGGTCAGGCATATTTCCAGCTCATGAGGAGTGCAGTAGATTGTAATGGCGAGTTAGTTGTGATAACCTCTAGGCCCTGTAAGGGCGAAGCAGGTAGTATGAGCAAGTAATGTAAATAAGTGGACCTGCACAAAGGTCAGTTGCAGTAGTAAGTAAAGCTGCATGATGCAGACATAGTAGCTGGGAAGAAATAGTGCAAGATTACGCACAGTAAGCTAGGGGGTATGAAGAATGGTACCTGCAAGGGAATCGGAGAGCTTCGTGTGGATCCAGATGGTTGTGTAATATAATGTTGACATATAGGTTTCAAAGCCAGAATGATACCTTAGCTAGAAGTGACTGATTAAGAAAACTCTTACCAGTCCTAAATAGTCAAGCATAGGAATCCTAGATGGTGATAACTGAAGCTGAGTTAAATGAAGTAGCATAGTCACAGGGTCCAAGGAGCCTTAGAGCATTGATCAGGATAGTGACAGTCTTCAGGATAAGCTCAACCAAGTGTCCAGGTAAGAGTGTGGCAGTAGTAATTTCATATGGCTGAAGCAGCAGGGCAAGGCATCTAAAGAACAGATGATGAATGTCTAAACATCCAGATGGGAGTCCATAGTAAAAGAGCTCCTGAGCTGGCTGGCGAGGCAGCAGGTAGGTGAATATTAGAATATGCGAATCTCCAGGCCCCAAGCTGGTGAGGTGGGTGGAGTAGAAGTAGTTAATCCCCCCGGCACAAAGGGCAGAGCAGGTCATAGAAGTAGGTGAGTATGATGCAGTCATATTTATGAGTAAAGGACCTCCAGGCCCGTAGGCGAGCAGGTCAGGCAAATGTGATGGTGAACCTCTGGCCCCACAGAGCGAGGCAGGTTGCAGAGCAATGGTAGAATCATAATGGAAATATCAAACTGCATGCAATGCAGAAAAGCAGCGAAGTAGGAGGAATAAATTACAGACTGGTATTAGAACGGTGACATATCCTGAGTCAGTTTAGTGCGGAGTAGTACTGTAGTTTTTAGGCAGACTTATGAGAATGGAGCGGTGCCGTAGACTGATGTATCCTGAAGATCAAGGATGGTAGGGATTGCGATGAAGAGATTGTGGCAGAAGAGTTGGCAACTTGACGAGAGGCAATGAGCATCCAGAAACTGTATTCAATGTTTGAGGCAGTAGTTCAATCAAGGAAGACAATATTAAACAAAGGTCAGCAGGGAGTCCTGGCAGAGACAGTAGTAGTAACTCCGGAGAAGCTGAAGTAGCATGGTTAGGAGCATCCAAAGATTGGAGCGAACATCTCATGTATTCCAGAAATAATGCAATGTAAAGCGGAGCTTAGGGAGCATATTTGGAAGGGTAGGTCTGAATAAAAGCAGCTCTGTAGGAAGCATCTGAGTGAATGAAAGGGAGCTAGCCCAATGAGATAAAGAAGTGCGGTCAGACCTCGTAGGTCAGCCGATGAACCAGAGATGGTACGATTGAATGAGTACGTAGCTGGTGAGTAAAGAGAAGTAGTAGCTGAACCCAAGTTCATCATGCAGCCAGACCATAAGGTCAGCTGGTAAGATAAGTAAGAGTGGCTGCTAGCCCTACATAAGCTGGTGTGCACTGCTAGACCACACATAGGTCAACTGAAAGGTAAGTAATTAGTGCCAGTTAAACCCCAAAAGGAGAGCCAGTATGGCTGGACCACACGTAGGTCAGCCAGAGTAGGCAGTAGGGATAAGCCAAATGCAGTAGCAAAGGCATGTCACAGCAGTAACAGATAAAGTAGAATACACAGTGTGAGTATGGCAGATCGAAGAGCCACAAGAAATCCCAAGGTCATGCAGAACAGTGACTGATAAGCTGAAGCGATGCGCAGCAGACTACAAAGTAGAAGAGTCTCAGGCAAAAGAGTGGCAGCCCATATGTAGTGAGTGACTAGAAGGAAATACCATGCATGATCGAAGCAGGTCAGGCAGTTCATCCAGCCTGAGCAATAAAACTTTGAAAAGATGCAGTGGCAGTATACCATAAGTGACTGAAGCAACCGCTAAGAAAGCGATAAGGATCCATCATGCATAGATAAAATGTGGCTCCAAAAGTTTGTGCCAGCCTCTGCCCAGTAGTCTAGTAGAAGTAAAAGGGCCCCACTGAATGACTTCCAGTAGCTAGGGTACATTTTGTAAAGGATGCCCAGAATAAAGGCATAATAAGACACAGATACATACATAGGTTTCCCGAGGTAAGTAGCCAAAGCCAGAATGTCCCTCGACTGAAGGTCAGACCCACTGCTGTGGATCCAAAGAAGCTGAACCGATAGATGGCTTCCCATGACATAGCTCCACAGAGCTCAAAGGGTTGTAGGGTCCAGTGCAGCCAACAGATCAGACAGCCCAAGAGGCAAGTACAGGCGTGGGACCACAGGACAGTTGGACCTGTCTCCATATATGAACGTTGAACTGCAGTACAAGTTAGTGAGCGGTGGTATGCCTATATAGGTGGCCCGACTATACAATAAAGTTCTGGGTCTGGTAATACAGAGCAAGCTGAGCTTCGAATAAATGCCCGTAAAATAAATGCTGTAACCATAAGCCAATAGTGTAGCATAGTGACTTAGTTTAAAATGTGTCACGATAGATACATACAGTTCAGCAGATACCCAGTTCCTTTATACTTGAATACTGCTCCGATAGAGGACTAGAGAGGCATATGGGGAGGAGGAATTCCACTTGAAAATGTTACTTCCTTCAAGTATCTTTGGATCCTGCTGGACCAATCCCTGGATTTTAATCTTCACATTCAGTCCTCGTGCAAAGCTGTAAACTTGAAACTGGGAGTAGCTTACAAAATGAGCTACATGCTTACACCCTAGGCAAAACTAGCAATTGCCCAAAGTATTTTGCTCCCAACCCTTACTTATGGTGCCTCTGTTCTTACCTCTGCCCATAAAACCTCCGTAGTAAAATGGGACATAACTTATAACTATATATGCTGATTTGCCTCTTCATTGCCTCGACTCAAACATCACTGCCTTCTTTATAAGGATCTGAATTGGCTCTCATCCTCTGCCAGTAGACAATACTACCTTGGATCACTAGTGGACTCGATCATCAGTGAAGAAAACCCATCCCAGTTGGCAGCATTGCTGGTCCCTCAACCATCCACACATGGCCTACGATCAGCTGACAAATCCTTGCTCTATGTTCCGAGATGTCCGATGACTAAAGGCACAGGGGCCTTCCAATTTTCTGTTCCCAGGCTATGGAATGCTCTTCCAATCAACCTCCAGCTGTCTCAGTCTCACTTTAGATTTAAAAGTGAATATCGTCATTATCTGTCCTTAGCTGATGCTTGTACATGCTTTGACCCAACCTGAAGCTCCTGAGACTTACCAATAATGTCACCCCTGCTCTAATCCAGCTCCAAGACTGGCTCCTCTTCCCCTCCCCATATTTTTCCTTCTCTTTGTAAATAACATCTTGACTACTAGCTCTCTTCCTTCTCGAACCTTGTTGCTTACCATCCATCGTTGTTTTGCCAGTTACCACTCCTGACCTTCCTTCTATCAGTCTTTCTTGTTATGTTTGAACATTCCTCACTTTTTTCTCAATATAACCTTAGTCTCTTATTAACCCTTTCGGTCCACAGGTTGGGTCCGTGGTTTCTGCATTTATTATATATCTTACTGCCATTATTTGTATAATGCTTGCCATTATTTTTTGGTTTTTTCTACTCATCGTATTTTTGTAGCACTTCTGTACTGTTCCGCTATTTGTATTACTGTACCCATGTTGCTGTTGTTAAACTGTTCTCTTTTTATTGTACTCTCCCGAGTCATGCCTGAAAATAGTCATTTTATGGCTAGTGCACCTACCCAGTTAACAAAAACGAAATAAATAAATCTTCTCAATAACCTCATCCACAAAGGGCAGGTTAGAGATGGGCTGAAGTGGGGGTTGGGGTGGAGGTGCCACAAGACCACCATGGACATTGATTGTGCCAATTTTTTTTTTTTGGTTAGGTGATAGGGAAAAAAAAGGTCAAACTGCTGACTTGACCCCCTGACCTTAGCAACTTAAAATCACACTCTTTCCAGTGTGCTGCAGAATCATTGCTAGAAGCTGTGGTGTAGTAATGCACATATATCATACGGAAATCAGTTGCACCACAAAGTAAGCAATTTTCCCATACACCTGATGTGCTCAAATACTGTTTACTTTGTGCATAACTTATTTCTGTATGAGATATGTGGATTATTGTTCCACTGCTACTAGCAATGAGCCTATGGTGAAGTGGAAATATTCTGGTTTTAAACTGGTAGGATCAGGGGTTCAAGTCACTACTATGATTTTTTGTTTGTATTACCTGGAAATAAATTAATAGAATTATTTCTCCCTGCTGTTGTACTGAATTATTTCTGCCTGCTGGAGACCCTCCACAGAATCAAAAAAAGCTGACTCTGTAAGCCCTGGTGGCTAGTGGTCCCTTCAAGCACCCAATAACCCACAGGAGCTCAATATAAACTTTATAAAATAGCCTATAATGTATGCTGGGTACTGCTGCTAACCACAAACCATCACCATGAGATCCCTGCTAGCAAAGGGTCCTCAACCCACCACCCCAATCCCCATGTGCATGTGACCCCAGTACTCCCAGACTGTATTTTGTTCTGAAAAATACTCTGATGAATTCATTCACATATCTGGACTGCCTAGTATGGTATGGGCTGCCGCCCATTGGCTCATGCTCTGAACCAATGGGCGTGCAGCCATACCAACCTGTCAGTCAGCGGGCGGCGGGCGGCAGGCAGGTGGGGTGCTGCCGCCCGCTGGCTGATGGGGATCTGGGTGGTGGGGCTCCGTGGGCGAAGTGGGGTGGGGGTCCACTAGATTACCAGGGATTTCGGACTGGGGGGTGAGGAATGCTGCCCGTGATCAGGCTCCGTTCGATCCACTGGACCACCAGGGATATTGGACTTGGGGGTTACTGATGCCCAGCGATCGGGCTACTGGGGAATACAGTTATGCCCATGATCGGGCTAATGGGGGACTACTGTTATCCCACGATCGGGCTATTGCGGTCCACTGGACCACCAGGGATTGGAGACATGCATTGTCCCTTGCGGGACGTCCTGCGATCAGGCTGCAGGGGGCGTCGGTGTCAACGGCTGCTGCCTGGCAGGGCGCCAGGCGCAAGTCGTTGGGGATCGGCGCACCTGCATGCTAATGGCATGCAAATGGGTCTGTAATCAGATGCAAATGGTCCCCTGTGTGCCTTGCATAAATTATGGCCCCATTTGCATGTCACCCTTTGAATATTGCAGGTGCTGTGCATGGCGCAATGGAACTTGCGCCACCGCATCTCAATGCTCCATTCTGACCACTTGCGCTGGCACAGTTCCACTGCGCCATGCACAGTGGGGGTGGCCAGGGGGTGATATTCAAAGCAGTTGTGCCATAGCGTAACTCCATTGAATATCACCCTGGCCACACCCCTGCACAACTATTTTGAGTGGCGCAGGGCTTGCACCACAAAATGGCGCAGTTTGAATATCTGTGCCCCGGAGTATGTATGGCCAATATACACGTTAAATAGTGAGAATGAATGTGACCACATTTTGAAATTTACTGGGATTGAAAATATTGTCCTAGGCCCTAGGACGGGGACAGAGAGGAACTTTTAAGTGTGAGGGAACAGGTTTGGATATACACTTTGGAATCATATAATGGAAAAGGGCTGAGCGAACACATTGAATTAAAACCATTCCTTAAAAATAAATATTAACAATTCTAATGTGTTTTTGTGTTCCCCTTTTTTATAGATCTTTATATATGTCCAGAGACATTTGTCAGCATTAAAGGATTCCCCTCTTCTTCCCCTATTGTAGTGATCTGGTAGTGAGTACTGCTAATGATATAAAATGGACCTTGCTCTGGTTTATTTTATCTGAGCATCAAATATTTGTATAATTTCTGAACAGGCATGCCTTAGTTACACCCTTGTAGCTTTCCCATTCCCATGTAATAAATTATAAGTTGCTTACATTATAGTCCTCCCTACATTTCTTCCCCCTCCTTTCCCATCCCTGTCTTTATTCCTCGCCCCTTCATTTTTCCTCCCCCTCCCTTTCCTTTCTCCCCCCATATTCACTCCCATACCATCTTAACTGTTTCATAGCCCTTAGTAGACTCTACTATACAGTGTCTATTTTACTTTATTCATCTGTTGTAAGCCTCATTATGAATCTTCTATCCTCCCCAAGGTCTGTAAGACTAAGTATCCTGATTAAAGAACTCTCCAGTTACACTACTGTTATTTCATTCACCCTCAAAAGCAGGAACATATGTGTATGAACTGTAATAAAAGGATGTTAAGGGACATGTGTCCTAATTAAATAATGATATAAGCCTGCTATAAGAGCATGAAACTGAAAGAAATATTTTAAATAGTGTATCTATTGTATTGTTTGCTTATTATACAGTGGTAATTTTGCACTTGGTTTGCACTAGCTGTTTAGCACTATGTGTTGTTTACATATGCACTGTCACTTTAATCATGTGATTTTTTAATTGTCATGTGATGGGATTTTTGTGGATATATAAGCGACATCAATAGGGGGCACTATCTTTAAGAAAGCCTTGTTGTAGGTTAAACATAAGAGCCCTTTCTGTTCCTCTATGGGCCAGTTTGGTCCATTGTTTGATCATCTGCATAGCAAGTGGAAAATAAATGAATTTCTTCAAACAGCACTCTGTGTGTCCATTTAAATACTGTAACTGCTTAAGGACTAAGTGCCGTGACTGAAGCTTGCCTGATCAATTTGAGGTCATTAAGCACACCCGTTTTTCTTAGTGCGGCTCTGTAGTTACCTTTTTTTCTTTTTTATGCAAATGTGTTTCTCTGGTGGCACACTGAGATAATGCAATGGAATTTGAAGCATATTGTGACCACAGGGTTGCTGGTTCAATTCTGGACAATTTATTTTCTTCAGAAGTTCAGAACCTGTTGTTTATTTTTTTAAATTATGGAAATTCATCTACTGTTCCTCTTTACGTGTTGGAAAATGAAACATCTAATTTTTTGCTTTTACAATATCTGGTCTGCTGTGCAGTTTTATACTCCTGTCTATATATATATATATATATATATATATATATATAGATAGATACTGCTAGCTACTAATTACTGAAGGAGTAAGGAAATTCATTGCAAAAACATTTGTTAATGCATCAATTAGGGTGAGCACTACAGCCACAAAAGGAGGGAAATGAGGAATTAGGGTTTCCAAATCTAACACCCCACCAACACCCCCACCCTGCAGAGACCGATAGGTGTGGGGGTTGTGCCTTGGGGTCATCAGTGGTAATGCTCATGCCATTCCAGTCCCATCCTGCACACAGTGATAGACTATGGCCTGTGCCTTGAGGTGGTTGACCCTAATGGTTACCCCATTCTGTAACTAATTGAGGTTACATCAGTATAGTATAGGATAATGGAATACCTCTAGGCCTGCACTATGGGTGTGTGCTTATGGGTAGATAGGAGTGAAGGGCCTAGAGGGCCCACACTCCCACCTATGCATACCACTTATGCTAAAGTGGGAGCAGTGGGCCCTCCTACACTATACCGCTATACTCATGAGTGTGTGGGATCATAGGGCCCAGAGGGCCCGAGCTTCCAACTATGGCTACCATTATGCAAAACTAAATGCAAAGGGCCCTCCTGCACTATATCTCTATATTTATAGGTAGGTGGAAGTGCAGGGCCCAGAGGCCCACACTCCCACCCATGGAAACCATCTTGCAATATTGGAAACACAGGGCTCTCTTGTGCTATGTCTCTACACTTATGGGTGGGTGGAAGCATAGGGCCTGCACTCCAAAATATGCATCCCATTATGCAAAACTGGGAGCACAGGGGCCTCCTGTGCAATGGCTCTATACTAATGGTAGGGTGGGAGCACAGGGCCACATGAGCAACATTTCACTTTCTCGAAAAAAAGGGAAATTCATTGGAAAAAATCTGTTAATGCATCAGTTAGGGTTGATAGTACAGTGACAAAAGAAAAGAAATTCGATGTTGGGGTTTCCACCCTTACCATCCCATCCCACCACCCTCCACACACCAACAGGCATCGGGGTGTACCATGGGGTTGTCAGGTCTAACTCTCACCCCATTCTCCTATAATGTACCATGTAAGCCTGTTTACACATGGAATGGGGTGAGAGTTGAGCCTGATGATCCCATGGCACCCCATGACACCTGTTGGTGTGTGGAGAGTGGGGTGGTTGGATGGTAGGGTTGGGAACCCTAACATTGAATTTCCTAACTTTTGTCACTGTACTAGAAACCCTAACTGATGCAGTAATGACATTTTTTGCAATGAATATATATATATATATATATATATAGAGAGAGAGAGAGAGAGAGAGATATTCTATGCAAAAAAACCTCGTTAATGCACCATTTAGGGTTAAAACACAAAAATCAGGAAATGAGACCTGTAGGATTGCCCCCTTCCCCCCGGCACCCCCCTCCTGCTGAGATTGACAGATGATGGGGTGTGTCATTGGGGTTGTGAGGCCTAAATGTCACCCCATTCCATGTGCAATCATATTTACAAGCCACAGAAAGAAGAATGGGGTGATATTTTAGGCCTCACAGCCCCAATGACACACCCCATCGTCTGTCAATCTCAGGAGGAGGGGGTACCTGGAGGGGAGGGAGCAAACCTAAAGGTCTCATTTCCTGACTTTTTGTGTTTTAACCCTAAATGATGCATTAACAAAGTTTTTTGAATAGAATTTCCTTACTTTTTGAGAAATAATATAAAAGTAGAAAGTAATGCAAATTGGTGGGAGCACAGCACCCACCAACTTGCAAAGTTGTGTGTAACATAACAGTACAAGTACTGAATATCATATCTATTGGTGGAAGCGCATATGCTTGGGGGGGCCCTCTCCCACCACCTTGAAACAAGACAAAGTTTCATTCATCAGAGTGGCATAATTCCTCACCTGTTTACAAGTCAGACACTGAATCATTGAAAATTACCTCCATAGCAGTAAGGATAGATACCCTGTAAATGTGAAGCCAGTAGCAGAATGCAAAACACTATATGCAAAGTGTGAAATTCATCATGCAATAACTCTGCATCAAATTAATTTTCCAGCACCTAAATAGCATAATTGACTTGCACAGGACATCCCCTCAACACCCTCCAAATTTGAATGAAAAAGACAAAACCGTTTCCGAGATGTAACATTTTAATGTTTGAGATTTTTATTCATCGTACTGGCAGAATTCTGCACCTGTTTAAATGGGACAGAGCTAACAACTGAAAAGTACATGCATGGCAGTAAGGCTAGCTATCTAATAAATTGCAAGACAGTACAACAATGGAAAACATTCTATGCAAAATGTAAACTGCACCATGCAATATCTCCACAATAAATGTATTTTCCAACACCTAAACAGCAAAATTCACATCTACAGGACATCCTGTCAACACCCTCAAAATTTCAAGTTAAAAGACCAAACCATTTCTGAGATATTTAATTTTAAAAGTTGTTTAAATAAGGCTCCAAATCTTGCCATCTAGTCCCTCTCTTGCGAACAAAGATCGCGATCAAAGAATTTGCAGGCCCACGACCAAAGAATTTGCAGTCTCATGATCAAAGAATAAAAATATTAAAACTCAGTTTTTTGAGATAAATAAATGAAACAACAGTCATGACTCAATAGAACGAAGCCCCCTGAGCAAAACCCATCCTTGTGTGTCTTAATAAGTGACCCCTGGGCTGAGATATTTGATTTTTTAATCTGGCCATCTCATCGTCACTTTGCAATCAAAGATCACGGTCAAAGAGTCTCACGATCAAAGAATTTGTGGGCGTGTGATCAAAGATCATTAGCAAGCAATGATCAAAGAATTAAAAAGTTTAAAACTCTATTTTTGGACTTTTTTAGAAGAAACCACAGGCATGGCTCGATAGAGGGAAGACCCCTCAGTAAAACCCATCATAGTTTTACTTCCGAAGTCATCCCTGAGCCGAGATATTTGATTTTTTCTGACCACAAACTGAAAACAAGATGACGGCCACCGCGATCAAAGAATTCCTCATGATCAAAAATTATTTGATCGCGAGCCTGCAAATTCTTTCATCGTGAGGAGGGACCAGATGGCCAAAACCCCATTCTTCTTTCGCAAAATAACCATATAAATTTTCCCATAGACTTATAATGGGAATTTAAAAATTTAATAACTTTTGAATGGATTAATATTTTTTCACCAAATGAAAAGTGGCATGTTCCTTGACCCAATCTCTTTCAGATGAGCCAAGTCACAGAGTGGCACACCACACAACGGCCACACAGCACCATGGATAAAATCCAAAAAACTGCCCACATAACTGGCGAAAAGTGCATTTTTCAGTGTTTCCATGTGCAAAAACTTTAAGACCAACCAAAATGAAATTTGGCAAATCAAGAGATCTGTGATGCCCGACCATGCATACCCAATGTCATGCAAATCAGTCCAACAGGTCCAAAGTTATTAACATGCTACATTTGAGTTTAACATAAAGTGCCTTCATAACCCTAAATACAGGAGCGTGACCATCCCCTACTTATATATATATAATAATTATATACATATATATATATATATATATATATATATATATATATATTTATTGAAATTATTTCACCAGGAAAAGCACACTGAGCAAGAACTGCTCGTCTCCCGGTGTGACCTGGGGGGAGGGGTACAGTGAGGAAGAGGACAAGGGTAGTTCAGGTCTTGACATGTATACATACAATTACAATACAGTTGAAAACATTTGACAGAAATAGTTGGGCGTAGATGACAATTTACCCTTACTTATAGTATAGTAGCAATTACATGGGGAAGTCATGCTTTATATCTTGAAAACATAATTAGATAATACAGCTGCATATGTTTGAAAGGAATAGGTGAGTGTGGATTAATGCATACACCCTAATAGTTGAGAGTAACAGTTACAATGAGGAAATCCTGCTAAGGTATTGGGTTGTGGTATATAATGAGATAGGGGTAAGTGCAAGCTGGCTAGCGCAAAAGTTGGGATCAAATGCAGTAGTTGGGTATGGTTAGTGAAATAGTACCATTGGGCCTACTGGGAGAAGAAATATAGGAGTGTGTGAGGTAGAGTAGATTGGAGAGTTAGCTGCAGGAACAGTTTACTGAGCAGTGGTTGGCAAGGGCATAGGATAGTTAGCGGACAGAGGAAAAGTGGTGAATTTCAGAGGGGAAAGAGTTCCAGAGTTGAGGGAAGCAGTGAGAGAAGGTGGCCTGGCCAGCTTGAGTCTGACATCTGGGGACTAACAGGAGCTGGGAGTCTAGGGACCTCAGAGCATAGGTGGGTGCCAGAGGGGGTGATAGTACGGAGGTCAGATACACTGGGAGGATACCAAACCAGATATTCAAGATAAACTTGGCACAGTGTATTAGGCAGTGATTCTCAAGATGGGGAGAGCAAGGGAGCGGTATAGCTCGCAGCGGTGGGTGTGAGGAGGAGCGTCAAGAGCGAACTGGCAGAAAGCATTAAAAAGGGTATCCAGTTTGGATAAAACTGACTTGTGGGCAGCACTGTAAACAATATCACAATAATCAAAGGAGGGAAGTATCACCTTCTGGATAAGCTCATGATGGACCAGATAGGGAAGGCTAGAATGGTTCAGATATAAAGCTCAAAGCTTGGGGTGGAGTTTTGTTAATATAGAGTCAGCATGGACAGCGAAGGTGAGGTGGTGGTCAAGCCAAACTCCAAGATACCGGAAGGAGGTGATGTCCCCCAGTTCTGACCCATCAAGGGTGTGGAAAAGTGGGAGGGAGGGGAGCCTGACTAGTCATTGGTCATAGTTACATTTTTTTTAAGCATTTAGAGAGAGCTGGTGAGAGTTGAACTTTGTTAAAATCCGCCTGGAGGGTAGAGGCAACTGAGGCTGGGGAGGAGCCAGAAGAAAATAGGACAGTATCATCAGCATACATGTGGATCGAGGAGGCAGAACAAGTTTGGGGCAGGTTGTTTAGAAAAATAGAGAATAGGATAGGCCCAAGCACCGATCCTTGGGGGACACCGGTGGACACTGGGAGGGGAGGGGTTATGGCATCCGCAATCCTGACAGATTGAGTGCGGTCTGTAAGATAGGCACTGAACCAGGCTGTAGCAGATGTGGAGAGACCAGAGTCAGAGAGGCTAGATAGTAACAGATTGTGGAAGACTGTATCGAAGGCCTTGGACAGATCGATGAAAATGGCAGAGGTGATGAGACCTCTATTCATTCCAGATTGGATGGTGTCAGTGAACCTTAGTAAAGAGGAGGCAGTGGAGTGATCTTTCCTGAATCCAGACTGGTAGTGTGTGAAGAAATTTGAGTCGGCGAGATAGGAGGTTAGCTGGCTAAGCACTAAGTGTTCTTGCAGGTTAGCCAGAGCAGGGAGGAGGGAGACTGGCCAGTAGTTTGAGGTGGAGGAGGAAGCACCCCCTTTATGGAGAAGGATGACAATGGCGTGCTTCCAGGACAGAGGGACAGATGCGGTGGTGAAGGATAGATTTAGGAGGTAGTCAATAGGGGTGGCTATGGCAGAGGCTGAGAGGAACAGAAGTTTGGGGTCTAGTCCATCTGGGGAATTCCCATTTGAGGAGCTTAATGTTAGCAGGGCTTCTAGATCTTCATCCGGAGAGATTTTCCTGAAGGAGAAAATACACGTATTTTGAAGTAGTTTTTGCCCTGTAGGTGGTGGAGATGGTGACATGGGGGGTAAGGAGGAAAGGAGCGAGGAAGCGCACGTGGAGAAATATAAGTTAGACTCAGCAGTGACTGGGATAGGATCCAGGAGTGTGGAATTGTTTACACTTAGGAGAGGCGAGTGCTTGGCCGCTGGGGGTGAGAAGAGGGGGTGTATAACCTTCCAGAATTTGGAGGGGCTATTAAGGTTAGATTGGAGGGAGGATCTAAAGTACTCTGCTTTAGCTAGCTGAGTTGCTCTAGTGCACATGTTGCGCAGATACCGGAAGTGGGAGAGGTCCTGAGGTAGGGCTGAGGCTTTGAAGGCTCGCCATGCTGAGTCACAGGCGTTCATACAAGCTGTGAGCTCTTGGGAGATCCAAGGCAGGTGGGTACTGTGTAGCCTAGTACATTGTAGTGAGGTGTGGGAATCCCATATCTTAAGGAACGTGTTTTTGAAGTGAAGTAGGGAGACATCTATCAGGCTGGGGGGGGGAGCCAGTAAGCTAGGACAAGGTCATTTAGGAGGGGAGCGAGGTTTAGGGATTTGAACGACCATTGGACTAAGAACTTACGGGGGGGGATCTGAAATGGTGGATTTTGTGAACAAGGTAGATGACATGGTGATCACTCATAGAGTCAGACAGTAGGCCTGTTTTGATGACTCTGTGAGGATGGAAGGTCAGAGCCCAGTCGATAAGGGAGTGGTTACCTGATTTAAGGTTTAGGTGGGTGGGTTCAGTGATGAGTTGGGTTAAATTGAGGGCAGCGACATCCGTCCGGTTCTTGTTGAGAGCCGGGGCTAACCAGTTTAGGTTAAGGTCACCCATAGCATATAAGTCCCCTGTGGGTGCTCATGAACTGATTTGTGTAAGAAGGTCAGTAACAGTTGTGGAAGGGGTGCCTGGTCGGCAGTAGATTCCGGCAACAAATATGGGCAGCGAGAAAGGTAGTGTGAGCTGGAGCAGCAAGAGTTCGTACTCTTTAGGTTCAGTTTTAGATAAGATTATTTTGTAACGTATGTCCGAACTTATGAAGATGGCTACGCTGCCACCTCTCATGGCCCTGTCCTGGTGGGCCATCGTATAACCCGGGATTGCGACTGAGGAGTCAGGAATGTTTTTGTTAAGCCAAGTTTCAGAGAGGATGAGGACATCAGGGGCATGTAGGGAGCAAGAACTTGTAGCTGGTTGATTTTAAGTGGTAGGCTATGAATATTTAGGTAAAGGAGACAAAGGCCTTTGTGGAGGGGGTAACCTGGCAGTTGGGAAGGGATTTGATGTGGGGTGGGGGTGCCGGCTGAGGTTGGTGAGTATCTGGTGGTTGAGGGTCTCTGATTTGGGTGTATGTCTCCCACTACAAGAAGGAGGAGGGTGAAGGACAGGTGTTGACTTAGTATACGGAGGTAGCTTGGAACGGAAGAGCCCCAACGTGAGTGGGAGCAAGGATGGACATTTGTGTGGTTAACAGGGGTGGGGCAAGAAGCAAGTAGGTGCAGCAGAGTCCAGGAGGGAGAGGGCCTGATAAGGAAAGGGGGGACGTATAGTGGAGTGTGCCCTGGTAGGAGTGGGTAGGAGAGAGAGTGCAGGGTTGGAGGGGCATGGAGGAGTTACAATATGAGCCAAGTAGGGGGAAGGGGCAGGGGAAGGGTAGGCGACATGTTGGAGAGGAGGGGTGGGAGGCAGGGGAACAGGCAACTGAGTAGAGGTAAAATGCTAGCCACGGTGGACATGGTGCTGGGATTTTGTAGCAGCTTCTTAGACAATGAGGTAATTACGAAGAGAAAGGAGCCTGAGATTGGCTGGGACGAAATGTGTTGGTTGGCCCTTAGGACGGGTGAATGGCCAATAGGCCTAGGAGGTGAAACAGAGTGAAATTGTAGAGTGAGGGAGCCAATGGAAGGCTGCAGGAGATGGGTGGGAGGTGGGGTCGAGGAAGAGGGTGGGAAGAGAGAGATTTAATTGGAGGAGGGGGGGAAGGGCGGGGGGCCAAAAATTTAAAAGGAGCTGCAAACACTTAGCACTCTAATTTCAAACACAGATTCCTTACTGTACACAGGCAGGTTTCAATTTAAACAGTAAAAATCAATGTAATTTCACAGTCGGAGCCCTGTCGGCTGGCTCAGTAAGGGGGGGAGGTGTGGGGTTTCAAAGATTCAGAAAGAAGCTGCAAACACTTAGCACTCCAACTTCGAACACAGATTTATATTTTTTCCTTACTTTACACAGGCAGGTGTCAGTTTAAACAGTAAAAATCAATGTAATTACACAGTCAGAGCCCTGTCGGCAGAGTGAGATAGGGGAGCCAATCAGCTGTGACTGCCAAGTGGCGCCTGCAATCCGATAGGGTGCGCTTTCACCGTACCTTGAGCCTGAATTTGTCCAGGGTCCTGGTCTCGGTCGGTGGTTGGAGAGGAGCCTGCCGACCGCTGGGAGCTGTAGCAGCCCTGGTTAGAGGGCAAGCAGCTTGAGTCTCAATTTGTCCAGGGTCCTGGTCTCGGTCGGTGGCTGCAGAGGAGCATGTTGACTGCCGGGAACTGTAGCAGCCCTGGTCTATGCTATATGTATATATATATATGTATATATATATATACAGTGGCGTGAAAAAGTATTTTCCCCCTTCCTGATTTTCTCTATTATTGCATATTTGTCACACTGGATGTTTTCAGGTCTTTAGACAAAATATAATATTAGATAAAGGGAACCTGAGTGAACAAATAACACTTTTTTTTTTTACTTATTTCATTTATTTAATGAAAAAGTTAACCAACACCAACTGGCACTGTGTGAAAAAGTAATTGCCCCTTACACTTAATAA
Source organism: Neoceratodus forsteri (assembly GCA_016271365.2). Lineage (NCBI taxonomy): Eukaryota > Metazoa > Chordata > Ceratodontiformes > Ceratodontidae > Neoceratodus > Neoceratodus forsteri. The sequence goes on along the minus strand of CM057458.1, from coordinate 1,149,363,926 downwards.
CTGATTTCATACATTTAGCTGCAGCCAGCTGCACAACACATCCTATAATTCAATATCAGTCTTTCACATCGCTGAGGAGGAATTTGAACTCACTCTTCCTTGCAGAACTGCTTTAATTCAGTAACATTTGGTAGGTTTTCAAGCATGAACTGCTCATTTCAGGTCCTGCCACAGCATCTCTATTGGGTTTAAGTCTGGACTTTGACTAGGCCACTCCAAAACTTTAATTTTACTTCTTTTTAGCCATTCTGATGTGGACTTGCTTTTGTGTTTTGTATCATTGTCTTGCTGCCCCTATGGATTCCAGGTGTTGCACTATACTTTCCTTAAGGAGTGCCTCCATAATCTTGCACACTACTGAGGTAAGACTGACTGGTCTGTAGTTTCCCGCCTCCTCCCTGCTACCACTCTTGTGGAGCGGGATCACATAACCCTTCTCCAGTCTTCTGGGACCTCTCCTGTGTTCAGAGACTCACTAAACAGTTCTGCTAATGGCTCTGCAAGTTCCACCTTTAGCTCCTTAAGTACCCTGGGATGTATGCCATCAGGTCCCATTGCCTTATCCATCCTGAGCTAAAGCTCTTGTAGGACCCTTTCTTTTGTGAAGGGAGTAGTGCTCACCTCCCTCCCGCTGTGTCCATGATGCTGAGCTGTGGCCCTGCCTACCATCTCTTCAGTAAATACTGAGCAAAAGTATCTATTTAGGATAGATGCCTTTACAGGGTCCTCCTCCTCACATGCTCCCTTTTCTCCATTAAGCTTAGCAATACCCCCTCTGGACTTTCTCCTTTCACTAATGTATCTATAGAAAGTCTTGTCACCTTCTTTTACTGTTCGTGCTAGTGTTTCCTCAGTTTGGGACTTTGCCTGCCTTACTGCCTTCACTGCTTCCCTTGGGGAAGTTTGGTATGCCTCCCTACCTTCATCCGCTGTGTTCCCTTATATTTCCTGAAGGCCAGCCTTTTGGCTCTGACCTTTTCTGCTACTGTATTTGAGAACCAAAGTGGTGTCCTTCTTCTTTTGCACTTCCTTTTCTGTCTAACACAATGGGATGTTGCTTCAAGTATTGCATCCTTAATGCTTGCCCACTTTGCCTGTACCCCCTCACCTGTGTTTCTTTTTGCTAGGGCTAGCTTAACTCTGTTGGCCATCTTATCAAAGTCAGCTCCTCTGAAGTCCCATATTTTTGCCTTGGAATGGGATAATTTAGATGTAGTAGCCAAATTGAACCATACCATGTGATGGTCACTGGCCCCCAGGTGACCTTCTACCTGGAGATCTGTGATCCCTTCCTTGTTAGTCAGTACTAGATCTAGGATAGCCCTGTCTCTTGTGGGTTGCTGTACCAGTTGTTTGAGGCCCTCCCCCTGCAGGGAATCCACTATGTGTCTAGTTCTGGCAGATGTTCCTGCTGGTATTGACTAATCTGTATCCGGCATGTTGAAGTCTCCCATTATCAGAACCTCCCCTTTAGCTGTCATGTTTTGTATATCTTCTAACAGTAATGTGTCTATGTCCTCCTCCTGGTCTGGGGGCCTGTAGACACCCCCAGTTCTTATGGCTGTCCCATTTCCTGTTTCCAGGGTGACCCACAGTTCTTCTGGCTCCTTATGTGTATTCTGAATTTCTGTAGCTTTGATATTTTCATTGACATACAGGGCCACTCCTCCCCCTTTTGCACCTCGGTCTCTTCTGAACAATACATAGCCAGGTACTGAAGTCTCCCAAGTGTGGTTACTGGTAAACCACGTCTCACGAATTGCTACTATGTCCAGTTTAGCCTCTGACATTAGTGCCTGCAGGTCTGGGATCTTATTTCCCAGGCTGTGAGCATTTGTGTACATGATTTTCCATTGGCCAGATTTTGGTGTGTTAGTTGTTGGGTGAGGTTTGGCATTACCCCTGTGCATCATATGGGGAGACAAACCTTTTTTTTTAACAATATACATCTGAGGGAGCATGGGCTCCTCCTTAGGCACAGCTACAGAGCCATACAGCAGCCCTATAGGCCACTGAATGCTTGTAATAGTAATGTGTCCATATTTTTGGAACTGTAACAGCTAGAGAAGAAATTCAAGTGTCATTGTAACCATGACAGTGAATAGTTCATGAGACATCAAAGATTGAACCTGTGTCTTGCATCATTTCTGAGATATGGCACCAAAATGCATTGCACAGGCACTCTTTGAACTCTCTTCACAGTAATTTGACAATATGTCATGAACCGTGCAACCTACAAAAGAAATTCCACTGCAGGCATACTGTGCAGTATGAAATCTTGTTCCAATGGCACAGATCACTTAAAATTGATCTAAACCACCAGTAATGAAAATTTTGTATCTCGCTTCATTTCCGAGATAATACCACCAAAACTTGTGACACTGACCACAATGTTATCCTATGGGAAAAAATGCCAAATATGTCATTGAATATCTCTGTAACCAAGTAATTCCCCAACATCTACATAGCATAATTCACATCTGTAGGACATCCCCTCAACACCCTGCAAATTTCAAGTAAAAATATCTAACCGTTATTGAGATATGCAATTTAAAAGTTTCGAAACCATTAAAACATTTTTGGCTGTGAGATAGCAAATTTTTAAGCCACAAGAAATTCTTCACCCATGAGCGGACATCTGGTCATTCCAGTTTGGGCCATTTGGACATCCCTAGGGTCATCTGGTCTTCCAAATGGACACCTGGTCATGAAAATCTGGCTATCTGGTTGCCCTCTCACAGAGGAAGCTCATGGCTGAAAATTATCCCTTGACTGAAGAATTTGCAGGCTTGCGGCAGAAAAATTTTAGCGAGTCATGAAAGAAGCATTGTAAATTTTAAAACGCTATTTTTTTGTCAAAACTGAAACAAACTAAAGGCATGGCTTGATAGAGGGGACCCCCTTGAGCAAAACCCATGGCTAATTTGCCCCAAAGGTCACCATGGAGAAAAGTACATTTTTCAGTCAGAAAACTGAAAACAAGATGGCGACTCTAGTGAACAAAAAATTTTTGATTGCAAGATTTTCCACCATGAGCATACAAAATCTTCCACCATGAGGAGACATCCAGATAGCCAGATTGCGTTTCTTGTTTCGCAAAATATACATATAAATTTTCCCATAAGATATAATGGGAAATTAAACATGTAATAACTTTTGAATGGATTAATATGTTTTCACCAAACCAATGCTGGCATGTTCCTTGACCAAAGCTCTTTCTACATTAGTTTATTTTATTTCATTTTTGTTAACCAGGTACTGTAGGTTCACTAGACAAGAGATTTTGCCTATTTTCAGGCACGACCCAGGAGGGTTACACATCAGAAACAGCACATACATAGTGTCCACAACAGACGCAAAACATCTACAGTAGTTGGAAGGAAAATACAGTAACACATGACAATTTTGAATACATGGCACATTCAGAAACAACAAGTAGAATATACATAGCATGGGGATAAACAGTAATCACAGTTACATAAACTTTTATAGAATTTTGAAAATAGTATAATTGATTGAAGAAATACATATACAGCAAACACTGGGGGTATATAAGTACTGAGAGGAAGTACCGCTCTCAAGGTGGAAGATCAGTGATAGTAGTGCAAGTGAGTGGAGACAAGCAGGAGGTAGAGCAGGAGCAGGGACCTGAGCTCATAAGGTGAATTCTTAAACTTTTTTGAAAGGCCCGGTGAGTAGCTGATTGTTTAACATAGAGTGGAAGGGTGTTCCACATTCTGGGTGCAGATACGGCAAATGCAAGTTCACCCTTCTTGGTGAGACATCTAGGAGAAACAAAGGAAGCATTTTCAGTAGATCTCAACATATAGAGCAAATCAGGTTGTTTTAGCAGTTACAAGGGACCTTGGAGTACTAGTCCGGGTTAATTTATCGACCAGACAACCAGCTGTGTACAGACGATAGGAGGATGGGGTGAGCCAATTGAGAGAAGACTAGAGCTGACAGCAATGTGTTAGTTTAGGATCCACAAGGGCAAAGTGGAAGATACTGTTATAACAAGTGTTCCATTTCTGGATTACTTGCTTGCTAGCATTAAGGTGAACTATAGAGCCATAGTTGAGGCATGGTCAAGAATGCCTGACAATAGCTAGCCTGGCAGTCAATTTGGGAGGATCGTTATCTTGTAAGCCAGGCCATATTTACTGTTCACTGCCTTACAAGTGGCTGCCACATGAAGATTAAAGTCCAGTGAGGGGTCAAGAGTCATCCCAGGGTATCTGAAGGATGTGACTGTATCCAGGGTTATGCCATCAGATCCACGAAGGGAAAGTCCCATATTACAAGCTTTAAGACTAGGGGAAGTCCAAAAGAGCATTGACACCATTTTGCTAGTGTTAAGTAGGAACTTATTTTGTTTTAGCCAAGCCGAGAAGCAGTCAAAGTCAGATTGAAGGAAGGTGCGAATTGCCGAAATGTCATTAGCGGAAGAGTAGATAACCATATCGTCTGCATAGAAAAGAGACAAAGTCGATCTGGGGGGGGTATTATTTATAAAGAGAAAGAAAAGGAGGGGACCAAGAATAGAACCCTGGGGAACACCAACTGAGGTAGAGACAAGATCAGATGCGACATTCCCTATTTGAACAAATTGTTGCATACCCAGAAGGTAACTGCCAAACCAAGCCATGGCAGAATTTGACACACCAAGAGATGATAGTTTGGAGAGTGGTCAACCAAGTCAAAGGCCTTTGTGAGGTCAATAAAAATGGCCCCAGTGAGGTTTCCTTTGTCCATGTTAAGCAGCACATCATTAGTAAATTGTAATAGTGCCGTAGCTGTGTTGTGGCCAGACCTAAAGCCATGTTGGGCTGGGGATAATAGATTGTTTTTATGCAACTATTCTGTGACCTGAGAAGACACAGCTTTCTCTAGGATTTTATCCAAGACAGATAATGTGGCAATTGGTCGGTAATTAGTCATCATTCTAGAGTCTCCTTTCTTATGCACTGGCACACCATGTGCAATTTTCCAGATGGATGGCACCATCCTGGTCATAATAGATAAGCTGAGTATTCTCGCAACAGGGGCTGCAATGTCAGCAGTAACAACTTTAAGGAACTTAGGTAATAGTCCATCAGACCCAGGAGAGCCATGTTCAGGAATGGCTCTCATAAGCTTTAATACATCAATAGTCAAGACTGGTTTAATACTTAACTGGGTTGATAAAGATCTAGCAGCGTTTATGATTTCCTCAGAGTGTAAAACAGAGTTAACCAGAAATCCAAGAGATCAGAGAAGTGAACATTAAGCAAAGTAGCAATCATGCTTTGGTTATTGCAGTTAGCATCATTTATAGTCATTTCAGTCAGAGTCGGGATGGGTCTTTCCTAAAAAACTTTTATCATGGTTCCAGAAACTCCTAGAATCGCCATAGGATTTTTTAAGAAGCATACCACAGTATGCTGTTTTTGCTGCATGGATGTCTTTCTTACATGTTTTTCCTCATGGATAGGTACTTAGACCAGTCATAATGTTGGTTAGACTTTTTGGCAGCAACCCATGCTTTATCTCTACTCCTCATTGCTGAGAGGAGATTCTTATGCAACCATCATCCCAAGTATTGCACAATACAACACACAGTGTCCGCACAATGCCACAGGTAAACAACAAGCACAAAAACTGTATGTCTGACCAAAACACAACTTGGTAAATCAAGAGATCTACCATACCAGACCATGCATGCCAACTTTTCTGTAAATCTGTTGAATGGTTGCAAAGTTATTAACACACTAAATTTGAGGTGTAGCATTAAACACAACCATGCCCCTATTTTATATATATATATATATATATATATATATATATATATGTATTAGAGGCAAAAACTCCATTTAATGCATCAGTTAGGGTTGTTCCACAGCAACAAAAGTGAGGAAATTCGGTGTTAGGGTTGAAAGCCCCCCTTGGACCCTCCAGACCACCCCCCAACTGGCATCGGGGTGTGCATTGGGGTTGCCGGCCCTAACTCTCACCGCATCACATGGGTAAATAAGCTGAGGTATAGGAGAATGGGGTGAGAGTTAGGACTGATGACCTCAACGTGCACCCCGATGCCGGTTGGGGGGCTAGTCTGGGGGTTCCAAGGGTGGCTTTCAACCCTAACACCAAATATCCTCACTTTTGTCACTATGGAACAACCCTAACTGATGCATTAAATGGAGTTTTGTGCCTCTAATTTCCATTCTTTTGAGAATGTGCAGTAGAAATAGTGAATGGAATGTGGTGGTGGGGCGGGGCCCTGGGCCCTGCGCTCCCACCACATGATATTTTGTGACATAGTAATGGTAAGTGCAGGAAATGCAACTGCTAGCAGTTGCGCACATAGTGACAGAAACATAAATGGTAAAGCAAGCGTTAATAGAAATGCAAGCACAAGTGACACCAAAGCAAACAGTGATGCAAAGGAGACAGAACATAAGGAGGCTACAAACCGTGATGCATACGGCCACTGATACGACAATTGGAAATGCAAATGGCAATGTTAACAGCATAAATAATGCCAAAGGAAACACAAACAGAAATGCAAATGCAAGGGCACACGGAAACGCAAACCATAATGCGCATGGTCACGGTATTGTAATTGTAAATGCAAATGGTAAAGTTAATATGAACAATAACGCCAAAGGAAACAGAAATGGAAATGCGAATGGAAGTGCATACGGAAATGCAAGCTGTAACATGCACGGTCACGTAACCGCAGTTGTAAATGGATATGGTAATGGTAACAGCAACAATGATGCCAAAGCAGACAGAAATGCAAAAGCAAACACAAGTGCACATGGAAACTCCAACTGTAATGTGCACGGGCACAGTAACGCAATTATAAAGGCAAATGGTAACAGTAACAGCAATGAAGATGCAAACAGAAAGAGAAACGCAAACACAAATGAAAGAGGTTCCAGAAACACAAAGCAAAACGCAAACAGAAACAGTAGTGGAAATGCAAATGGTAACAATAAGCAACATAAGCACAAATGAGAATGCAAGGAGGTGTACACGAAGTAATACAAGCGGGAACAGAAACACAAGTGGAAATGCTAACTGTTACAGTAACGGAAGCGCACACCCTGTTTTTGCCAAACAGCTGCATAGAGAAACACAGTGTGTACAAAGAATGTATGCATAATAATGGGCCTTGGAGCCAAAAATTATGTATTGGAATACTAAATTGTTTATATCTCAGTAACCGTGCAACGTAGAAAAAAAAAATTCACATGATTCATGATTTTCCCTGCTATGTTTTAGCTGAATGCTACGCATTGTCATGATGAAAATTCCGTATCTCGCACCGTTTTCAAGATATGAGCCCCAAAAGGCATGGTGTATGCCACCATGTTAGTCTAGGGGAAAAAATGCCAATTTTGGAGTACCATAACTTTGCAGCTGTGCAGTATATTTTCACCAAACCACAAATAGGTGCATCCGTGAGATGTTGGCTGCCTTCCCTCCAAATTTCAGCTCAAAAGACCAAACTGTTCTTTTGCAGCAGGGTGGCAAAGAACTGCTGTCATTTTGGCCACAGTCTGAAAAAGTAGTGTTGTGATTTGTGAAAGCTTTCGGAAAAATTTGCAAAAGTGTCACAGGTGCGACACTAATTTGCGACACTACTTTTTCCAAAAATTTGAAAAACATATTTCTGGGGTGTTTAACCCCAAAATAAAGACATGCCTAGCATCCTCATGGCTTGACTAGGTAAACACAAAAAGAATTGTGTCCCTAGATGGTCCCAATTTTAAATGCCAAGCATTTTTCTGATCACCAACTGAAAATAAAATGGCAGATTTGAGACATTACTAGGGCCATTTGTGACACTAAAAAGTGCATTTGCGACACTGTCAAACTTTTTGTTAACTTTTCCCATTGACTTATAATGGGAACTTATTTTTGAATAACTTTTGAACCGTTCAATATTTTTCACAAAATCTTCAAAAGGCACATCAGTTACCCGACGCATGCTCTATGAAGTTTTGGACGGTCCGCATAAACTGTGCAACCTGTGGCGTAGAGCAAAGATTAGCAAAAATGTAATTGCGCTTTTGGTTGTTGGTTAATAACTCCTCAAGAGTCGCATAAACTGACAGGTACAAAAAGTTGGCAGATTTACCATGCCCAATCATGCATACCAAATTTCTGCAAATCATGAACAGTGGCAAAGTTATTAAGGTGCAAAATTTCACCCTTTAACCTTAAAAATACTACTCAACCATAACTATGGTAGCACTACTGTGCTACCATAATATATATATATATATATATATATATATATATATATATATATATATATATATATATTTGGTTTGCAAAAAAATATTAGTGTGTTGCCTAAATACTCTTGGTGTGTAGGGTAAATAATAATAATACAGATTCTTGTGTCTCGGAGTCTGCTAAGAAACATTCATAAACAAGCAAGGAGTACTAATAAAGTTTATTTTACTACTTACGCCAAGCATGTGACAGAGAAATTTACAAAGGAGATGGGTTTCTTACTACTCTCCTGAAGAATGTACATAATCTCCAGAATTGTAGATCTTAGGTTCTCTAAGATCTCTGTTTCTCTTTCTGCGATCTAGTACTCTCTGCCTTTTAGAGAAGCTACCATGGGTTGCAGACAGCTAAATACTACAGATAAGAGCATAGCAACAGAGATTACCTCATAGTTACAGATATGAGAAACAATATGTATTGGTCCTAAGTCATTCTCCATTACATGATGACTTAGGAGACAGAATTACTAATGAGTATCATATGAGGCATAATATGCTTCCATTTGCATTATAGCGTGGACAAAAGAAATGCTGACTGGTTTAAACTACATGCAACATTTCTTCCTTATGTATCATATGAGACACAACAAAGGATTTTTCTCTCTGTGTCAGCTTGCTTAGAAAAAGAGAACTGCTGACAGGGCTCTATTACATGTGGCATATCTGCCTGAGTGTAAAACACAAACTACATATAATTATATGAGAATATAAGTATACAAAAATTAATCTAAATGTATTATAGTGAGGTATAATGAATTATGCATGATAAATATTAGCATATATTAGCATCAAAGCACATTCCTAGCACTCATGCTTATATGATGGGTGCCCAAATCTACAATATCAGTGCAAAATAGCAGTATTAAAGTACAATAGACCAGGAATACAGTGTGAGGTGTATGTGAGGTGTATGTGGGACAATAGGGAGCATAATCCAAGCAAAACAAGTTCATCAGCTAGGGTTTATATTACAGCAACAAATGTCAGGAAATCTAGTGTTAGGGTTCCCAATCCTACTACCCCCACCCCCTCTCTTCTCATACCAACAGGCGTTGGGTGTGTCTTGGGGTTGTTGGGCCTTACTCTCACCCCATTCCATGTGCAAGAAAGTTCAGATGGTACAGTATAGTATAATGAGGTGAGAATTATGTCCGACAACCCCTAGGCATACCCCGTCACCTGTTGGTATGTGGAGAGAGGAGTGGTGTGTGATGTGGTAGGTTTGAACTCTAACACTGAATTCCCTGACTTTTGTTGCTATAATATCAACTCTAACCGATGCAGTAACAGAGTTTTTTGTAATGAATTTCCTTACTTTTTGGGTTAGTATAATAGTATCCTTATTTTACTTTCAGAGCAAAGGGTCCTTTGTACCCTGTACTCCAATCCCTCCATTGAGATGTATATGTATGTAGGTATGGAAGTGCAGGGCCTTCCATGTGGTGAAAAACAGTGACCAAATGGTCAGCATAGCCATCTTATTACCACACCTCATGTACCTCAGTACAGATAAATTGTGAAATGGAAGGTAAAATGTAATTATGCACAAATGAAACACCGTTCTGTGCCACAGGTGCAAAAACACATTTATTTATTTAGTTTTTGTTTACTGGGTAAGTGCCATTAGCCAAGACATGACTATTTTCAGGCGTGACCTGGGAGAATTACAATAAGCAGGGTGAACAATGGAATACAATTGATTTGGAGAAGAGACGTATTACAGACAGAGCTAAACAAGGTTATACAAATACACAATATAGAAACATAGAAACTTAGAAACATAGAAGTTGACGGCAGATAAGGACCGCAAGGCCCATCCAGTCTGCCCATTTCTTTTTCTACCTTATAAATGTGCCATAGGCCTTTGCTCTGTCAGTGGCCTATCCATTCATAGTCATTTGTATTGCTCCCTTATGCCTATCCCATGCCTGTTTGAAGCCCTGCACTGTATTCATAGCCACCACTTCTTGTGGTAAGCCATTCCATGCATCCACCACTCTTTCTGTGAAAAAGAATTTCCTCACATTCCCCCTTAATCGGCCCCCTCTAATCTCATGCTGTGTCCTCTTGTCCTGCTATTTTTCTTATATTTAAACATGTTAGACTCTTTCACCTTGTTAATGCCCTTAAGGTGTTTGAATGCCTTGATCATATCACCTCTCTCCCTCCTTTGCTCAAGGGTATACATATTGAGCTCTGTTAATCTTTCCTCATATGCCTTCTGATGCAGTCCCTGCACCATTTTGGTTGCCCTTCTCTGGACTGCCTCAATTTGGTTAATGTCCTTGTGAAGGTGTGGCCTCCAATACTGCACACAGTACTCCAGATGGGGCCTAACCAGTGTCTTGTAAAGAGGGATTATTACCTCCCTCTTATGACTTGTGATACCTCTACTAATACACCCTAACACCCTCCTAGCCTTACCTACTGCTTTAGAGGTCTGCTTGGATGATTTCAGGTCATCAGTGATGATGATGCCCAAGTCTCTTTCTTCCTTTGTGACTGATAGCAACTCCCCTCCTAGCCTATAGGTGGCTTCAGGGTTTCTCTTCCCTATGTGCATAATTTTGCACTTCTTTGCATTAAATCCCAGTTGCCACTCTTCTGACCATTTTGCTAGTTTATCCAGATCTCTTCTCATTCTGCCCACCCCATCTGGATCATCTACTCTGTTGCAGATCTTGGTGTCATCTGCAAACAGACAAGCCTTACCGTCTAGTCCATCTGCAAGGTCACTAATGAAGATGTTGAAGAGGACTGGCCCCAGGACTGATCCTAGTACCCCACTTGTGACTTGCATCTCTTCTGCCTGTATACCATTTACCACCACTCTCTGTTTCTGCCCGTCAACCAGTTTGCCACCCAGTTGACCAACTTCTGACCACCCCAAGCCTACCCAGCTTATTTATCAATCTTCTATGTGAAACAGTGTCAAAGCTTTGCTGAAGTCAAGGTAGGCAACATCAACTGCTCCCCTTGGTCCACCACTCTGGTTACCCAGTCAAAGAAGTCTATGAGATTAGTTTGACAGGACCTTCCTTTGTAAACCCATGCTGTCTTGGATCCTGTGCCCCTATGGATTCCAGGTGTTGCACTATCCTTTCCTTAAGGTGCCTCCATAATCTTGCCCACTACAGAGGTAAGACTGACTGGTCTGTAGTTCCCGCCTCCTCCCTGCTACCACTCTTGTGAGTGGGATCACATGAGCCCTTCTCCAGTCTTCTGGGACCTCTCCTGTGCACAGAGACTCACTAAGCAGTTCTGCTAATGGCTCTGCTAGTTCCCTTGTAGCTCCTTAAGTACCCTGGGATGTATGCCATCAGGTCCCATTGCCTTATCCACCCTGAGCTTAGCAAGCTCTTGTAGGACCCTTTCTTTTGTGAAGGGAGTAGTGCTCACCTCCCTCCCCCCTGTGTCCATGATGCTGAGCTATGGGCCCTGCCCTACCTTCTCTTCAGTAAATACTGAGCAAAAGTATCTATTTAGGATAGATGCCTTTACAGGGTCCTCCTCCTCACATGCTCCCTTTTCTCCATTAAGCTTAGCAATAGCCCCTCTGGACTTTCTCCTTTCACTAATGTATCTATAGAAAGTCTTGTCACCTTCTTTTACTGTTTGTGCTAGTGTTTCCTCAGTTTGGGACTTTGCCTGCCTTACTGCCTTCCCTGCTTCCCTTAGGGCAGTTTGGTATGCCTCCCTATCTTCATCCCACTGTGTTCCCTTATATTTCCTGAAGGCCAACCTTTTGGTTCTGACCTTTTCTGCTACTGTATTTGAGAACCAAAGTGGTTTCCTTCTTCTTTTGCACTTCCTTTTCTGTCTAACACAATGGGATGTTGCTTAAAGTATTGCATCCTTAATGCTTGCCCACTTTGCCTGTACCCCCTCACCTGTGTTTCTTTTTGCTAGGGCTAGCTTAACTCTGTTGGCCATCTTATCAAAGTCAGCTCCTCTGAAGTCCCATATTTTTGCCTTGGAATGGGATGATTTAGATGTAGTAGCCAAATTGAACCATACCATGTGATGGTCACTGGCCCCCAGGTGACCTTCTACCTGGAGATCTGTGATCCCTTCCTTATTAGTCAGTACTAGATCTAGGATCGCCCTGTCTCTTGTGGGTTGCTGTACCAGTTGTTTGAGGCCCTCCCCCTGCAGGGAATCCACTATGTGTCTAGTTCTGGCAGATGTTCCTGCTGGTATTGACCAATCTGTATCTGGCATGTTGAAGTCTCCCATTATCAGAACCTCCCCTTTAGCTGTCATGTTTTGTATATCTTCTAACAGTAATGTGTCTATGTTCTCCCCTGGTCTGGGGGCCTGTAGACACCCAGTTCTTATGGCTGTCCCAGTTCCTGTTTCCAGGGTGACCACAGTTCTTCTGGCTCCTTATGTGTATTCTGAATTTCTGTAGCTTTGATATTTTCATTGACATACAGGGCCTCCTCCCCCCCTTTTTGCACCTTGGTCTCTTCTGAACAATACATAGCCAGGTACTGAAGTCTCCCAAGTGTGATTACTGGTAAACCACGTCTCACTAATTACTACTATGTCCAGTTTAGCCTCTGACATTATTGCCTGCAGGTCTGGGATCTTATTTCCCAGGCTGTGAGCATTTGTGTACATGATTTTCCATTGGCCAGATTTTGGTGTGTTAGTTGTTGGGTGAGGTTTGGCATTACCCCTGTGCGTCGTATGGGGAGACAACCCTTTTTTCTTACCTGGTGATGCAAATGAACTGCAAACACGCTGAATCCCTGTTTGACCACTAGCTGAGGGGGAAGGGTGTTCTTCCCATTCGACGTATGGGGTGCTCCACCCCTCTCCCCATTTACTAGTTTAAATATTCTGCAAAGACATCAAACTTCTGCCCCAATGCACTGACTCCCTCCTTAGTCAGATGCAGTCCATCAAATTTAAAGAACTTTCGCTCCCAGAACTGTTGCCAGTTCCCTACAAATCTGTGTCCTTTTTCCTGGCACCAGCCCTTGAGCCACATGTTTAGCTCCCCTGTCTCCCCTTCTCTGACCTTCTGTCCATCTGCTCCCCTCTCCCAGACTGGCAGGATCTCAGAGAAGGAGATGCCAGATGAAATAGATGATAGTTTGTCACCCAGCCTGGTCAGGTGTTCCTTGGTCTCCACAACTGACCATCTGGCGAGATCATTAGTTCCTATGTGTACTAGGACATCTATGTTTTCTCCTGCTTTGTGAACAATTTTAGCAATGCGGTCAGTGTCTCTCCATGCTGATGTCCCTGGGAGACATCTGACCATTACCCCTGGCTGGAGATGGATATCAACTCCCTGAATCATGGAGTCTCCTATGATCAGAAATTTTTTGGATTTCCTTTTTGCTTTTTTTTGTTTTGGTTCCTGATTTGGGTGAGTTTTGTTGTGCTAGCTCCTGTGCTGTAGTGTCCTGCTCTGCAGTGTCTTCTGCCTCTTTGTTTGATTTCAGAGATAGAGGAAGATACCTATTTGTAGTGTTTATATGGTTTTTGGAGGTAATATGTTGGAGAGCAGAGAGTGATGGGGCACCTGATTTGCCCCTCCTAGCCACCTGCCAACCTCCTGGACCAACTACCCTCTGCGGTCGAGGTTTTTCTGTAGGATGCTGGGGAAATGGTGGGTGGTTCTTATAATGTATTTCCTCTTGAATATGAAATTTGAGGCATGCAATCTCTGCCCATGCTGCCCGGAGCTGAGCCCTAAGATCTCCAAAGGCCCAGCATGTAAATCCTGTAAGACTGTCCTTCTGAAAATTGTTCCACAGTACCTGCAGTTAATGATATCCATTCCAGATAAGTTGCTGGGTTTATAACCTAGTCAGAGCAATCAGAAGGGAAAAAAAGGAAAAAAAATGCAAGTAATGGTTTGATTGTGTTTTGTTTAACTTGTTATAACAAGTTAAATTACTAGTGCCCCTGTAAATGAGCTCACCTTGTGGAGGCCCCACTGATCCACCCCTTCCTGCTCTGCCACAGGAAATGTCACAACTGTGGTACCCTATAAAAGGAGTGTAGTGTGGGGTGGTTGGGGATGGGGCTGGGTGGCTGGGCCCTTCCCCTGCCGAAAAAGAAGAACCACGGACGAAAGAACAAGGAGGTAAGAGCAGAAACAATCAGTCAACAACAAATGCAGTAACCCTGAAAGCTTATCCTAATGTTAGATAAAAACTATAAAACCTGTAAAGCACCACCTGTAATAATTTCAGAGAAGATATACGCTGTAAGAAACACTTTGATACAGAGAAAAATAAAGCAATGAAATGTTAGCAACAAACAGTAGCAATCCCTGTGAGTAAAAAATTAAAACACCACCACACAGTAAATCTGTTTAGCCAAAATAAGTCTTAATCCTTTTCCCTTGCTCTGGTAAGTTTCTCTACTCTGCCTTTCAAGCAGTATTAGAAGGAAAGAGCTCAGGTGAAGCTAGGTGCCTTGGCCAGCAAACCATGTCTTCTACCTCCAAGATATCAACTAACCTGACTTTTTAACCCTTCTTTCTGTTGGAAATTAATGACAGTTTGCCAGCTCCACCCACCACATACACAGCTAATCCTTTGGAAGAGCTGTGGGAGGAAAGCAATTAGCTCCTTCAATGTGAGAAGGAGACTGAAACGCCTCTGAGACAACAAACCTTTTCAACAAACAAAAAAAAAAACAAGAATAAAATAAAACACAGTGTCAAACAGTAGTTTTGCTTAGCCCAATGATAAAAAAGTCACAAAAATGTAAGCTCCACCTGTAATACAGTAATTTCAGAGAAGATGTACCCTGTAAGAAACACTTTGCTATGGAGAAAAAGCAGCAACAGAAGATATACCTTGCAAAAGACAAATTGAATCAGAAGATTACAGCAGTAATCTGTTAGCACACACCTGTAGGCACACCTTGTAATAATGCAGAAGAAGGTATACCAGCAACAACAATTTGAATCAGAGAAAAATAAAGCAATGAAATGTTAGCAACAAACAGTAGCAATCCCTGTGAGTAAAAAATAAAAACACCACCACACAGTAAATCTGTTTAGCCAAAATAAGTCTTAATCCTTTTCCCTTGCTCTGGTAAGTTTCTCTACTCTGCCTTTCAAGCAGTCTTAGAAGGAAAGAGCTCAGGTGAAGCTAGGTGCATTGGCCAGCAAACCAAGTCAACGTTAAAGCATGGTTTTACTATCACTTAATTAGCAAGCAGGGGAATCAATGGAATACAATAGATTAGGTGTAGAGACGTAGTGCAAACAGGCTAAACAAGGTTTTACAGATACATGATAGGTAAGAAATAAGCATTAATGCAAGGTTTTATGATCACTTAATTAGTGAAAATAATCGTTCAATAGTTTACAATACACTGAGAAAGGCAGTGAGAAAAAGTAAATCCAGCCAAGATATGAACAATGGCAGCTGTACTGTTTATGAGGTGGTGTGGAAAAATGGCTATGTTGAAAATTTGGTGGCAAAATATTAAAAAGTACTAATATTTTGCGCGTGCATAGAATACAGTCAAAGGGAGCATGTAGCTCAGGCACTTTTAGGATTTTTTTCACCAAATTTTCAACGTGACCTTTTTGGGACCCCACCTTATGAACATTGGCACTGTCATTTCATTAATCAGTCTTGAAAAGGTGATTTTGCTTGGCAAATGCACCATTTTGTGCCACAGGTAAGAAAATACGTTTTGGGCAGGATGTGAAAAATGACAGCTGTACTGTTCATGGAGTGATATTAGTAAATGGCAATGTTGAAAATTTGGAGTGAAAATATACCAAATTGCTGATGTTACCAGAGTGCGTAGAAAAATTTTAACAACCACTCACAACTCATGCATTTTTTGGAGTTTTTGCACCAACTTTCAACATGGGCTTTTTGGGACCCCACCTCATGAGTACTGACACTGTCATTTCATTACTCAGTCCCAAAAGGTAATTCTGCACAGTGACTGTGAAATTACCTTTCTGAACTGAGTAATGAAATGTCTGTACCACTGTTCATGGGGAGGGGTCCCAAAATGTCCATGTTGAAAATTTGGTGAAAAAATAACAAAAAATGGCTTTGATAGCAACATAAGTTCAAAACGCCATTGACAGCCAGTAAACAACACTTACCTTGATTCTTCAGTTCATGCTTCAGCTTTGAAGAGTGCAGACATGCCCTGGTGCACAAAAGATGACAGAAAAAGATCTCTGGTGGTAAGTATAGGGCAAGGGAGAGTGTGGGTTGGTGAGTTTCTCATTGGGATGGTCAAGATGGGGAGGGGTATGTGGAGATGACGAGGGACCATTTTCTTTTCTTCTTTTGGATCTTCTATTTTTGCACCATCCCACGAGAAACTCTCTCAGTCATCCACCATTGCCCCCAGCTGTACGTCCTTGTCTGAAACACCTCTCAGTCCTGGCACCAGCCAGAGATCCCCCGGCTCTGAGCCCCCTCAGGTAGGGCCTTTCTATCTGCCCAGGGTGCCCTATCTAGAATTTGGCAGGCCGGGCTGGGCTTGGCCCAGGAGAGGAGGATGTCTGGCAATTGGAGTGTGGCTGCAGGTGGTGGTGTAGTCGCCTATCCCCATGGATGGTGATTTTCTACGTGACTGTTTCCCTCTGGGGGTGTGGCATGCAATGACATCAGTGCATGGCTTTGCCTGCTGATGTCTGCCACACTCCCCACCCTTATGATATGGCTGATAATCCTGTAGTCCTCTTGATTTCCATCAGGGGTTGCTAGGACATTGAGCAGCCCCAGGATCCCTCCCAGGGAGAGGAGAGCAGTCCTCCAGATGCTTAGTCCTCTCCCTCCCCTGCCGACCCCTGGCTCTCCAAGTCCATCACCGAATCTGGGTCACCAGCGTGGTGCAAGGTGTGGCGTCCAGCACCTCAACCCTCAGTGCCACTGGGCCAGCTCCATTTTCTTTTTTACAGAATAAAAAAAAACACATTGGGGGACTGTTTTCTTTGTTTCAGGTACATAAACATTTTGGAACACTGGGGGTGTGCTCCCCAATTTCTGACATTACTGGTGGTGTTGGGGGGTATGACATAACTGGGGACACTGGGAGTGGTCTCCCTAGTATTCCACCTTGGGGAGGCTAATGTGGACATGGGTACTGGGTACCTGATGTTGGCAATGTGGGAAACAATTGTATTCAATTTGGGTACACTGGCATCTAGTGCCGACATGTGGATTGTTCACCCTGATGTCAACAGAAACGTGTTTTATTTAAAAAAAAATACATACATAAATAACTAAAACCTGATTTTTGGCTCATGATGTAAGATCCCAGTTCATATCTTGTCATACAAACTAGGATCTTACTTTATATGATGCCATATGAACAAATAATTTACTGTAAATGTTAAATAAAGCACACATTAATTGCATTTTTCAAGCAGTAAAGTGCAGAATGTACCTAAGGGATCCCAATAAGCAAGCTACATGTGTTGACTCCTTCCTACAATATCATTTTGTGAGGTTCCCAAATTAGAATTTTTCAGGCAAAACTGGAAACAAGATGGCAGCCATATGAAGAATGAATTTTCCCATATGAAGAAGGATTCCTTCTTCGTTTCATACAGCTATGTCGTAGTGCTTACTGAGCATGCTCAAAAAATATTTCTTTCTCATTTTTAATTTGCAATAACTTAAAAACTGCTTATTATTTTTCCACCAGACTAGTAAAAGGCACATTTGTGTGGCAGTACCTTTCTGCCCTGAAAATGTCAGACACATCTGGGCTGTAGGCAAGTTCAAAGAAAAATCCCAGCAAAGTCAATGGGCAAAAACATGTTTTCTTCACCTCTCAGTAATTCAGAGTCCGCACATCTGACCAGAATGTACCTTGCCACATCAGGAAATCTACCCCATAGGACAGAACATGCCAAAGTTTGTGCAAATCCATTGAACAGTTGCAAAGTTATTTAATTGCAACATTTTGAATTTAACATTGAAGTGCCTACTCAACTCTAACATTAAGTAATGTTTTTCTGCCTCCTTACGGCAACTTCCAGTTTACTTATTTGTTGTGCATTTTTGTCTTCTGGTCTTCAATAAAGTTTATTCAAATTAAAAAAAATGAGGTGGGGTAAAAACAATATATGCTGAAAATGTGAATCATAAATGTTAAGAAATTACAAAGTTATGAGTGAATGTTTAAAACACATTAAAAAAACATTAACCAATATTACCTTGTTTCCAGTCAGTTTGCGGTCAACCTCTGAGATGCAGGATGTTCAAGAAGAAGCAATGGACCACATTGGCAAGTAAGGTGGAGATGTGGGTTGATTGGTGCTGAGAGGGGGTTGGAGTTGGGGTGGGGTCAGGGGGAGAGCAGAAAACATCTATGGACTTTCTTTTTTGAACATTCTCCATGACCCTAAGGCAGGCAGTGGGGTCAGGAGAGGAAATGAGCCAATGATTGTAGCTGAGACCACATTACTTCCTCACCCCAGGACAAGCAGTGGTGTTGGGAAAGGAAATTAACCATCAAATGCTGCAAAAACCAAACTCCCTCCCTGGTTCCAGGACAGGCAGTGGGTTCAGGAGAAGAAACGAGCTGCCTGATGTGGCAGAGACCACATTCCTCCCCAAACCCAGGGTAGGCAGTGTGGTTGGAGGGGAAGGAAGATCTGGTGATAGGGAAGAAGAAAGACAGACATTCATTGGTATTATGATACTTGGAAACAATGAGCCATTTAATGGTCTCAGAATACAGGGATTGATTTCCAAATTTATGGGTCTTGATAGAAAAGGGAAGATCTCCCAACACTTGATCTTTTTGAGGGTAGAACATTTTCCACCCCACAGCTGATCTCAGCCCTTCTTTAATTTGTCGTAGCTGTCAGCTATCCCTTATATGCTGTAGCTAAGGACCCTATCTTTATGACATTGATAGAGTAAGTTGATGGTATATAATTGCCTCCTTTTTATGGCTATGGGTGGAGCCTGTAGTAGTTTTAGGATCGTTCTGAAAACAAGCAACCGTGGCACACTTCCATTAGACTTTTGGAAGAAGCCTTCCAACCATCTAAATGAGCCTTCAACAGTCCACCATGGTCACTCACTTCAGAGCTACAGCAGCACTATTTCAGTCGCTAATTCTGCATTCCAGACCAAAAATGTGCTGTCATCTTGGGAATGGCAGCATGACATTCGACACAAATGCTGCGCATGCACGAGTGCCACGCATGCAAAGGTCCCTGCACCCTAATTGGTACCCTCAGAGGTACACCGTAGACAGCTAGTGCTTAAGCATATGTTATACTAACATATAGGGCTAAGGGCATCTACCATGCAAGAGTAGATGTCAGGATATGTACTCATATTGTTGTAATACACTTTAATTGCTAATACATATATTCTATGTATTTTCTGTGTATTTCTTACTTGTAAGATGCCAAGGCACCTGTGACCTTGGAATAATTATGATATGTAAGTCGGCATTGCCATCTTTTGGTGATTTGTACTACTACACTGAGTTATGTAAGATTCTGTATAAGAACTCTTTTGTTCACAAACTGATGACTACTACAAAATTGTATAATGTTATCTTGGACCATGGAGTCACCTCTAATTTAGCCAATAGGGCTCATCTCTGTAACTAGAAATGTTTCTATCTTACAGTAACCATAGTAATTATCATAGGTATATAATATGATACACTAGTCTTGTACCTCGGAGATCCCAAGAGACACAAAGAATCCTTGAGCTATAGGGAACGCTTAGCACTGGCTCCCAGTTCATATTGGTAAGAACTGCTTAGGGCAACTGTGATTTTATCCTTTTTAGGTAGTAATAAACAAGTTTATTACTCTTATGCAATGTGTCTATGATTACTTGCATTCCCAATATTGCCAAGAACCTGAAAGTGAGGTTTAGACCTCCTGACAGTTCCATCATCTGCACTTCTTCCTCAGCCCTTCTTCAAACTTGTCACAGCTGTAACAGCTCTGGCTAGAATTTGTTTGTGAGGTCATAACCATCTCTGTTCCTAGTACACATGGCAATGATTAGTCCTTTGAGGTGGTTGAGGCATCAAATATGAAGCAGGCAAAGCTGTTATACATCATGTGCATCCCTCCCCAATGTGTCCAGGAACAGGAGAGTTTCATAGTCAAATACAGGGATAATTATTGTGTTTACAACATGTCTACAGGACAGACAATTTTAACCTTACTGTATAAAGGATCCCTAATTTTTGAGCAACATTTGATACTGTCTTGTCTTTATAAATGGTCATTTTACAACTTTCACTAAGTCATACCACTAAGACTTTGTATGGGGTAAACCTGTTGCAAGGACAATTTATCCTTGGTTAATATTATTATTGTTTCATCAGCACATTTTGGGTTAAGAGTTCCTCTAAATAATCACGTCTGAGATTTGTTTTGCATTTAGTAAAAGTTTGTTCTTATGGAAAAAAGGACTGTACATGGACAAAATGCATTTTGTAGACCACTTCATTTTGCTTTACAGTTTTGCCAGAGGTGTAGATGACAGTGTCATCTGCGTAAAGGTGAAATTTAATATTAGGATTTTAGAATGAAAAGTCATTCATATAGGCATTGAAGAGCAAGGGCTTCAATATTGACCCTTATGGAACACCTGACACAATCTCTGCAAAGCCAGAAACAACATTTCCCAGGGTAACAATTTGTTGCCACCCCCCTTAAGATATTCTCCAAACTTTTTAGGGAGATTAATGTCAGACCCAGGTTTTCTAGTCTGGACAGGTGAGTGTTGTGGCCCAATGTATCAAACACTTTAGAAATATCTATTAAAACATATCCAACGGACACTCTCCTTTCCAGTTCCTCCTGGATGTTACCCGCCACCATGATCAAAGCTGCAGCAGTGCTGTCTTAAGGGTAAGATCCTGACTGATGCTTATTTAGAATGCTTTTGTTTTCTAGGAACAGTTTCAGCTGAGTACAGTACTTACAATCCTCTGGAACATTTTTAACACAATCGGTAACCATGAAACCAGGGCAAATAGTTCCAAGAGGCAAGGCAAAGATTGAAGACAGCAGCCAAAGGAGAAGCAATTACAGGAGCAACATATTTTAATAGTAAATAAGAATATTGTCTTGTCCAACTGCTTTAGAAGCATCTACCCTATTTAAATCTTCCTGTACATACTGTACTCAAATTTTAGTGAATTCAAAGTTGCCTCGAAAGTCAGCAGATTTAGAACTGCTGGAAGAATCCAGGTCTATAGACCCAGAATCTGTGCTCATTGCTTCTTTGTCCATTGTTTACAAAGAATTTATTACAATCTTCAGCTGCCCTTGAGCTAAAGAGGAATTATTGTCCTTAAACTGCAAACTGACTGGGAAAATCTGAAATTGTCAGGTTCCTTAATTTTTTCATAACTTTCCCAAACTCCCTTGGTTAGTGTTTATTAGTATTACTAAAGGTCATTACATTATACTGTTATTATCCCAATTAATCTGACCATTAGAATCTTTGCAATCCTCCACACTTTGTCTCTTTTCTTTTTATGTTTGTTTTCAATCAATCAGTCAAGTCTTTATTTAACCAGGTGTTCATCATTGAGCAGAAGCTCATTTGCAAGATGGACCTGGGAGGAGCATGAACAATTGTATATACAGGTCAACACATGTATTTACAAGGCAATACAGATAATACTGTTTACAGAGAGGAAGAAAAAGAAGTTCATATGTACATAGAATTATACAGATATTGTACAGATTACAGGGTATTTACATACACAGTAGTGTCTATAGGAAGATAAAGCAGGTTATCTAAGGTTGCAGGAGGAAGTAATAGAAGAAAAAAAAAACATACACCAGGTAGAGGCGAAGGTGTGGGGGAGGAGAGGGAGGTAGGGGGAGAGAGACTGGGGGGGCACGGTGCACAGAGTAGATTTGGTAAAACGGGATGTAGAGAAGGTGGATGGAAAAAAGGAGTATGTGTGAGCCCCGGGATTGAATGCTATAAAGTACAGGGCATGGTAGGATGTCACAACCCAGGGGTAATGAGCTCCTATCCGAGGATGGGAAAGAAAGGATGAGGGGATTGATGGGCCTAGTGTTGATAAGACAGGGGGACAAGAGAGAGAACATTTAGGCTTCTGAGGAGCAAGCTGGGGGGTCAGTACTTAAAATGGGGTCTAGGTGTGGCTATATACCAGTGCAGACACCAGTACTTGGTCTGAGTGGGTGAAGCAGTTACATACTTCTCTGATTGTATGAAAATAAAGTGTCTTGAAGGCATTTATACTGATTAGAGTGCTTAATTTGAGGGGTTTTTGTAGATCATTCTATAAGGTAGGTAGCACTAAGCTTATGGCTGTCCTGCCGAAGCAGGATTTTGCTTTGGGTACTTTAAGTGTAATAGCTGAGTAACTTCTTAACGCGTATTTCCCAATTATACTGAGGGGAAGACAGCAGGAGATATAGGAAGGTAGCATATTAGAGATGGCTCTATAGGTCCAGAGAGTGGCATTTCTGTGGTGCCTGAACTTTAGTGATGTCCACCCCACTGCCACATATAGGGTGCAGTGATGCGTGTCGAAGGGAAGTCCCGTTATAAACCTCAGTGCTCAATGGTAGAGTCTGTCCAGTTGAGCCATGTAAGAGTTGGGGCATTGGCTGAAGAGGAAATCAGCATAATCAACCAATGATAGGAAAATGGATTGGACCAGTTGTTTCTTGGCATCTCTGGTGAGAAATTGGTTGATTCTAAAAAACAGGCCAAGCCTTTGCAGAAGTTGTTTTAGCAAGTCCTCGATATGTTTAATGAAGGAGAGTCTTTGGTCTATCCAAACTCCCAGATACTTGAATTTTGTAACAAATTCTAGTTTTTCCACATAGAACTGTGGTAATTTGGGGAACTCTCCCACTGGACACAGGGTTAGCTGTACGGATGAAAGGGGAGAGGACCATCGCTTTAGTTTTTTTGGCATTAAGGAGTAGCTTTTTTTGGAGGAGTTGGCTTTGCAAAAGGTTGAATTCTGACTGTAGGTCATTGCAGGCAGCTTCAGGTGTTGGGCGACTCATGTAGAGAACTGTATCATCTGCAAACAGATGGATGGTGACTTCTTTTATACAGTAGTCGATGTTATTAATGTAGATTGCAAAAAGTAAGGGCCCTAATATAGAACCTTGAGGTGCCCCTCTTTGCAGAGTTTTTAAGGGGGACAGGTCTCCTTCAGCTTTAACTTGTTGAAGGCACCCTGTAAGATAGTCAGTAAACCAGCGCAGAGAGGAGGGGTCCACACCTATGGTTTGAAGGGAGGAGAGGAGCAGACTATGGTTGACGGTGTCGAAAGCCTTGCTTAGATCAAGGGAAAACAGCACAAATAAAGCTTTTGCTCTCAAGATTACGCTGCCTGTCGTTAGTAACTATGGTGAGTGTTGAGATAGTGCTATGTTTAGCTCTGAATCCGGACTGCATAGGGTTTAGCAGTTCCCTAGTCCTCAGCTGTGTATTTGCAATTTTCTCTAGGAGCTTGGAGAGGACCGGAAGGAGAGAAATTGGCCTGTAGTTATTGAGATCACCAGGGTCACCTGATTTGAACAGTGGTATGACATGTGCTGTCTTCCATATAGGTGGTAAGGTGCCCTGAGACAGGGATAAGTTAAAAAAGTGGATGACAGTATTGCTAGAACGTGGTAGGCAAGTTTTAGGAAGTAAGGGTCAAGGGTGTCGGCCCCAGCACTTTTTCTAGTATCCAACTGAAGCAAGAGATCCTCTACCTCTTTCAGTGAGGCAGGTTGAAGCGAGAAAGATGGCAAAGCTATCGGAGTTTCAAGCAGTTGGCTGGCAGTCTGAGAGTGAAGTATGTTTGTAGGGGAGTTATCAAATGCCATGCCTGCAGTAGCAAAGTGGTTATTGAATGCATCAAGTATATCCATCTTTTCTGTTATTGTCGAGTTGCCAAAGATAATCTTGGTCGGGAGTGAATTTCCTGGGGAGTGGCCTAGCAGATCATTGATTGTGTTCCAGAGCTTGATTGGGCTCTTTGTGGCAGAGTCGAGTTCGAATTTGAGGAAGGTGGCCTTCGATTCTCTGATTGTTTTGGTACATAAATTTCATAGTCTCCTGAACTGGTTCCAGTCCTCTGCAGTGTTCAGTCTGTGTGCTTTTTTCCAGAGCTTATCTCTTTCTAGAAGCAAGGATTTGATCTGAGGGGCGAACCATTTGCAGGTTTTGGTCCTAGTTCAAACTTTAATCAGGGGAGCATACTTATTAAGGGCCCTTGATAGAATGTCTTGGAAGATATTGTAAGCTGACGTAATCATTTTGGCCAGGTAGAAATCTTGCCACTGAGGGGAGTACTTAAGCTTGTTTAGGTAGGCATGTTCATTGAAGTTGCGCATGGATCTCCTCATAGAGAACTTGCTGATGGGTGCTGGGTTGTTGGTGGATCTTACTCCCGCAATGAAACAATGGTCGCTGGTGTCTGAGAAGAAGACAACAGCGTGGGAGAAGAGATGAGGTTTGCTCTCCATTAGCACATCCAAAAGTGTACTTTTACTAGGGTTCTTCACGTATGGGCATGTTGGTTCAGTAATAAGTTGTGTCAGCCCATGTTCATCATTGAAGGATGCAAGGGGGCAGCTGTGTTAGAGAGCCAGTCAAAGTTGAGGTCTCCTAAAATAATAGTTTCTGGCAGCCCCTGTCCCAGCTTGTCACTTAGATATGACACAAGCTGTAGGCCAGCAGACAGTGGTCTGTAGCATCCTACTACGCAGAGTGCAGTAGTCTGTGTAATTTCCACCTTGAGAATTAGGCATTCAAATTTGCTGGTGACAGATGCCTAGGATAAGCAGAAGGCAGAAAATTTGTCTTTAATGTAGATAGCCACCCCTCCTCCTCTGGCATGCCTATCAGCTCTGAACAAGGCATAGTTGGGGATGTTTACTTCTCTATCAGTGGTGCTGGGTCTAAGCCAAGTTTCGGAAATCACAAATATGTCAGGAGAGGTATGATTTACAGGTTTGTATTAAGGTTATCTTTTAAGGAGGCTACATACGTTAATATGCAAGAACTTATTCCTTTTAAATTTGTTAGTTCAGCTGGCAAAGCAATAGCTTCTGGGGGCCAGGGTTGAGTTCTACATTGCCTGAACATAGCAGGAGGATAAGTAGGATTTTTCTAAGAGCAATAATTATAAGCTTGCAATTCCTGCCTTTCTCCCATCTAGTAGATCTGATGTTTTTAGGGACTGGAAAGTAGCCACCATAGAAGAGCTGATCTGTTATAGCAAGAGCTAGTACCCCTACCGCAATAGGTGGGGAGGAGATAGAAGTCTGTGTGGTGGGAGGTGGGCCTTGTGGTGGGGCAGTGTTATAAGTACTACTGGTATGTGTGGTCCAAGAGCAGGGTTCGAGGTATTGGTACTTGGAATCACGGAGGCAATTAAAGGATAAGTTTCCATGTGGTATACAGCACAAGGTGTCATTGTAGAACAAACATGATGGTAGTTCAGGTGTCCAATGCTGGGCAGCTGGTATCAACAGAAGAAGGGCAGTATAAGGAGCCATATAGGGCCCAACATGATTGTACCTCAAAAGGACCACTCAATTAGCCCAGGGGCCAGTGGGGTTGCTGGATTAATGCAGCTTATCAGTAGTTTTCCGATCCAGGTCGACCCGAATATGATAGCATTAAAAATATTTAGTGGTGAAGGCACAGCCAAGGAGAGCCTATGCATTTTAGTAAGGTGAGGTCCTGAGAATTGGATCCTGTAGGCTGGACAGAGAAGACGTGGATCACGAGCTAAGTCTCTATTGGTGGGGCACTGCGCCAGGGGACGTGGACTAATATTTTGGTGGGAGCTACTGTATTTAATAATCAGTGGAGGAGGGGCGGTCAAAAAAGTTGTGGCAGTTGCCGTACCTTGTAGGGCCTTGGGTCCGTGTCGGTAGTCTCGAGTGTCAGCTAGAGGGGTGCCGACCTCCCGGTAGCTGGGAATCCCACGGCTTAGGAGCTGGGAGCCTGGGTGGCAGTTCCTCGACTGAGAGAGAGAAGGAGAGTGAGGATTAATAAAGGGGATTCTCATAAAGGGTTAGACAGAACAGTGAGGAGTCCAAAATTTGCAGAACAAAAGGACGTGTATTACTTTGGCGACCAAAAGTGTCTAGGGCCAGTGCACATATGCAGAGAAAGGGCTGTAAACACTAGATTTGTTTCCCAAACCACAATTCAAGTCCTTTCAACTACAGACTGGGTTAACACTTCAGCTTTTAAACATTTGTCCCAACATCAACATTTTTAGGGTTTAAAATCAAAGAGCAGAAGCTGGCTTTCGCCAGGGACCAATCAAAGTGTGGTCTGAGAGGGCTTCGCAATCCGGTTGGTTGAGGCAGTTGCCATACCTTGTGAGGGCCTTGGGTCCATGTCTGCACTCTTGAGCACTGGCTAGAGGGCGCGGACTGCCCGGTAGCTGAGAATCCCGCTGCTTAGGAGCTGGGAGCCTGGGTGGCAGTTCCTCGGCTGAATCTGTCCGGGGGTCAGTCAGGTGGTCTGTTAGCTGTGGCCTGCTCAGAGAGAGCCAGGGCCACAGGAGCAGCTTGGGAAGCCCGCAGATGAGCTGTTTGAATCTGTTCGGGGGTCACTTGGGTGGTCTGTTAGCTGTAGCCTGCTTGGAGAGAGCCAGGGCCACAGGAGCAGCTTGGGAAGCCCACAGATGGGCTGTCTGAATCTGTCCGGGGGTCAGTCAGGTGGTCTGTTAGCTGTGGCCTACTCGGAGAGAGCCAGGGCCACAGGAGCAGCTGGGAAGCCTGCAGATGGGCTGTCTGAATTTGTCTGGGGTCAGTCGGTGGTCTGTTAGCTGTGGCCTTCTCAGAGAGCCAGGGCCACAGGAGCAGCTTGGGAAACCTGCAGATGGGCTGTCTGAATCTGACGGGGGTCAGTCAAGGGTCTGTTAGCTGTGGCCTGCTCGGAGACAGCCATGGCCACAGGAGCAGCTTGGGAAGCCCACCAGATGGGCTGTCTGAATCTGTCCAGGGTCAGTCGGTGGTCTGTTAGCTGTGGCCTGCTCAGAGACAGCTAGGGTCACAGGAGCAGCTTGGGAATCCCGCAGATGGGCTGTCATGTTTTGTTTTGTTTTGAATGGCACTGGGGCCAGTGCTAGCTCGTAATTGCTTGTTCCTTGTTGGGGCATACTTATTACAAATAGGCATGAATTTCTGGTAAAAAGTATGTCCAGGCATCACTAGCTGTTGAAATAAGTTTCAGTCTCATCTAGTCTATGGAGTCTTAAAGACCACCATTCTTCCTTCTGAGGTCAAGAAATCTGGGTACTCCACCTTCAGATGGGATAGGATAAGTAGTATGGGGAGAGTGTGTTTGCTCCCAGTACTGTTGCATAGTACTCCAATTTTATAGATCCTAAGGGCTCAGAGGCAAACAAGCTTAAAGTACTCTATTATAGAACTGGACAGTTTGGCTCTGCAGCCCAATCTAGGGAACACAATTATGATGTTCTCCACTTGCTAAATTGGCCCTCCTTTGAAAGGAGATTCAGTTATCCTGTCCTTTGTCTAGCATTCAAACTTGTCAAAGGTGCTACCCACCCAGCCTTGGTGATGTGTTAATACTTAAACATCTGAAAAGAATGCTCCAGTCATCCAGCAGTGCCTTACTTGAGATACCGAGATCAAGATCCCGTGCAGGGAAAAGATCCTTTGCTTATTCTGCTCCCTCCCTATGGAATGTCCTCTGTGCTACCCTCCAAGCCTGCTCCTTACTGTATAGCTTCAAGAAAGAGCTCAAGACCTTTATCTTAGAGCAGTTTGTGCACTAGTAATCACTGACTCCAAACAACTCTGTCTGCATTACTGTGCCCCTGCATTTTAACTTAAGTCTTGTCAGCATGTTTTCTGTTTGTTATAAATAACCATTCTTTGCTGACTCTGTAATCCATTGATTATGTCTATGTTATCGTCATATTTTTTATTCTTATTGACTTCCTGTTTCCATGTAATAAATTATTCCAGGTCACCCCTGAAAAAGGGACATTGAGTCTCTGTGAGCCTACCTGGTTATCACAAGTCAATCAATCAATCAATCCAACAAAAAGGATATATAATCAAAATTTTGATATACTCTGTAGGTAATACCATTTATAGAATGAACACACTGATCTCTGTCTCGAGACAGAAAATAGGTTGGTGGTCGTTAAAGGAGTCTGAGAGTACTCCACTATATTTATAATTATCCAGTGTATTTGTAATTATTAAATCTATCATAGTAAATAAAGTCAACTCGTAGTGATTTATTCATTGATAAGTTGGGTCAAACCCAGAGTTACCTAACTTTCTGTTAAGCTACATATGAGAAAGTCCAGTTGACTTCCCAATTAACATTAAAGTCTCCCAAAATTAGTAGTAAGTGACTGGACCTATACTTAAACAAAAAAATCCTGTATTTATCAAAAACATTCATTCTGGCCTTGGTAGGATGATGAAGTTCCACTAACAGTATTGATTTGTGCATGGGGCAACCTAATGTCTAAGCCAAGGGTTTCTAAGCACTCACTCCCATTTGGAAATTTATTTTCTGAGGCTACTAAGCCATTTTTTACATAAATTATTTAACCCTCACTTTTTGTTGTGATCTCTGCATGACATTTGATAATCTTCTTTTCTTATAGTAGAGTCAGATGGCTTTGAATTTAACTATTAGTCTGATTTTTTTTTACTGAAGCTTGTTTACAGGTGTGACATGGGAGCACAAGGAAGTTAAGTGACTTGTTCAGGGTCACACAGTATGCAAGTGGGGGCTGTGGGATTCAAACCCACGGTTTGTGGTTTGCAGCTCAGAGCCTTAAACCACGGTGCTATACTGCCTCCTATTAAACGGTCTTATTTGTATTTTAATTTCCTTTACCATACTTGATCCAGTTTTGACATAGACTTATATTATGAAAATGAGCTATAATTAGTTACCAGCCAATACATCCTGAGTTAAACTTAGCAGTTAAAGGGACCGGATTTTAGTCGCTGTCCCATATAGAAGGAAGGAAATACACAAAGCCATCCCACAAACTCCAGGTTTGTTACTGTTGAGTTTCTGGAGCAGTGAACAGCTATATATACATTGTTGTTTCCCTAGCTTGCCTGATTTGAACCCCTACCGATATCTCTGAAAAAGCAAGACCTCAAAGCTGTTAACTTCCTAAAATTATGCTTACAATATCTGTTGTTACGTTATGGTTTATGGTCAACCTCTGCAGTCCCAGAATTAAAGAATGTGAATATGAATGTGTTCCTAAATTAGAAGTCAGTCATTTCCACCCCGTGAGCTCACAGTGTGTTTTTCTATTGATATAACTGCTAATTCAATCATAAACCAACATGCTAACAATAACCCAACCCAGAAACAGTCCTTGTTTGGCATGGTGTAAATTATTAAACAAATTACACTGGATCAAGATTAAATTCACCTAGCAAGTACAAACCATTCTAAAAGCACCTGGAACACAAAACAAACTATAAAATTGCAAAGAAAAATTATTAAAAATCAAGTAAACACAGTAGAATATGATAAAAAACTAAATAGCTTCACCTCAGGTAACCCTAAGTGACTCCCACCACTCCTGTGGGAGCCAAGCATGAGCATAGCTGATTCAGAAGCTCTGCCTTTAATATTCACTGGTAGTCACACACCTTGATGTCACTCATACCCGTTGGTCCTGGTAGTACCCCTAGCTTACCACACTCTTACCAGTGGGAGGACATGTTTGCCAACAGGGATAGGACACTGGAGAAAGCAGGCAGTTTGTGGCTTGAGAGGGATGATGTAAGAGCTCCAAACAGGACACTCTCTTTGCTCTTGCAGCTGTGAGTGGTGCTGAGCAACAGATGATTTTAACAGCCTTGGGTAGCCCCACTCCTTAATGTCACTCACTCACTCACAAACCTGCCTTTCCTGTTAGCACCCGCTACATTACTGGACTCTCAGCAGGGAATTGACCTGGTTTGCAATACTGGGCAACAGTTTGTGACTTGAGGGAGCTGATGCAAAAGCTTGGGTGCATAGGCAGGGCCTTCCTGTGAAAGAAGTGATCCTGCCATTTTATCGGTCATTGAGAGATATACCTAGAGCACTATCCACAATTAAGCTAAAGAGTTAAGGAACACTTTTCTTAAAAGGGACATGGGTCTTTTACAATTGGTTTAGAGAAGGCAACAAAATTGATACTCAAGTAGCAAGGGAAGAGCTTTGAGAACTAACTGGCAGTAAACATGTACATCCTGAAGGCCAGCATGGAAAGGGTGGTTATGCTTGAAACATGCAATTACTAGCCTGTAACTGTTCAGATAGTGTGAAAAGCCTGCCAAAAGAGGACACACTTATAAGCTAGTGGGGTTGTGAAGGGATTCAGGCAGGATGTTAGGAAACACTTCTTTATGAAGAGGGTGGGAGACAAATGAAGCCATCTGATCAGGGAGGTGAGTAACTCTGAGAACATTACAGATGTCAAAGAGGGTGGATAGACACATTGGTATGGTGAAAATGGCTGGGGGTTGGAGTGTTAAGGAGGTTCACATTCAATTAATAAGGCTGAGCTACCAGCAGGCAGCACTGAATACAACCTACCAGTGCTAGACTGGTGGCAATAAAGGTAGGTACCAGGCAGGTCAATGCACCAGAATTTGTTTTCTGTCAGAAAATCTATGTTTCTAACTTTCCAGAGGTGGACGTGCTCCACAACCAACAAATGTTTGAAGGTCACTGATTTAAGTCATATGATAAAAAATTGCTTGACATGGTATTGACCACAAGTAAAAAAGTAATAGTTTGAAAACTTGATCTAACATGAAGTCATCTGTGTTGGTGGCTTAGTAGGCTGAATACTTACCTCTAGGGCAGGAAGGTCAGCGGAGAGTTCTAGTCCCACACAAGGCTCTTCAGTTAAATCCCAGTGCTGACTCTGTAGTGCAGCACTAGGTTGTACTGCATTGTTGTTCCATATTTTGGGTGAGGCATTAAAACAAGATTCCTTTTGTCCACCTCTAATGGCTATCAAGCAGAGCTTTAAAGATCTCATGAAACTTATTAAGGTTAAACCTTTCAAGGTTTATAGAATTAGAGCTATAATTTTATCAAATTTTGGTGGGATACATATATTTATTCCTATTTTCTTTTAACTTCTGCATGCTAGAACATTGATCTTATCCCAAAGTGGAACATTCTACCCTCTATAAGAATTGTTGGGAGGCATGGATGAGATCTTAAAATGGATTAAATAGCAGACTCAGAACTGACCATTGCAGAGTTAGTTTGAGAAGGACTGAGACGTTGTTGTAACATTTATCTTACGATCCTATAAGTAGTTACTGATGGTCCTCTATGAACTATAGCCATTTAGCCATACAGCTATTCAAGTTTTGTCAAGTAAAGGAAAGGAAAGTAAAGCAAGGTCAAATGAAAAGAAAAAGGAATTCCTGATTGTGCTTTTGTGGCTATTTTCTCTAACATTAGCTGGACACTATTTGGGCACAACTGACAAAGGCATTTAGTTTGTGCTCTTTTCTGTATTGTTTGTGTTTTATTAGTTTTACTACAGTTTTACTGGTTTTTATCTGGGTCTGTAATATCTGCATGCACCTGTGAGTGCATTTCTGTGTACTTAAAATGGTGAATAGTAGACAACAATGATTACAGAATCCTGAATTATCTCCCCTAATTGCTGTAAGTGCAAAATTGGAAAAAAATGGGATAGGAGACAATCAAAAATTACTGATCACTGGCCACTTATCAACACTGGTTCCATGGGCAGGGCCTCAACCCCTTAATTGGTTACCCTGATGCTGGTGAACACACAGTCATCATCTGGTTGCATTAAGGAGCTAGTGTAGCAGAAACAGGCAGACAGGAAAATAATACAAATTTTAAGTAGTAGTCAGCTGTAACATTTTATTTCTGAAGTATTTTTTTGTTTCCTTTTGTTCATCAGAAAGTCTTCTATGTGATAATATTGTGCTGTATGTGTGAAACAGCTCTTAGCCCGGCAGCTGACATATCTATCTCTATTACCCCACACTACATCATCAGCATTATGATCTCACTGATTGTGACATCACAGGTGAATGATCTGGCAGTCACTCACTTGCTGTTCCTAAGTAGCAGTGATATCATAGTCAGCAAATTTGCACATTGATGATGTAGTGTAGGGCAGTAGATCAAGATATGTCAGCTGCCAGGTTAAGAAGCTGTTCCACATCAAACCTACTAACATCCCATAAACAGTCTTCTAATTAAACAAAGGAAAAGAAAAAGTACCTCAGATATCAAAGGTTATGGTTTGGTGCTTTTAAAATCTAATATTAGTTTTAGGCAGTACACTAGCTCTTTAATACACCATTAGAAAAAAATGAAAACTTACTTATTATTGATCACCCTCTATCTAATACCTCAAATGTGGAAGTGTGTATTTACGCATCGGATAATGATTTTGAAAGTACCTGTTATGATGAAAACTCAGACTTAAAAGAACCTTTGTACGAATTTAGTTTTACAGGGGAAAATGTTGTTTTTTCTAGCCTGGATCCCATGGATACAGAAAGCATCCCAAGACTTTTGGGCAAGTCAGATTGTACACCAAAAAAAGAAATATAACAGTGGAGGCTTCAAAGGATTTACAAATGATCATTACTGGGTTAAAACAATGTGAATCTCAATTAAAAATACTCATATTATTGTAGGAAGTGCCAGCAACAGATGGAGTCTGATAGCGATAGGGAACAGTGGTGGCCAAAAGATTATGGATACCGGCCCACCTGTTTAAGTGAAGACTTACTGTAATTCAAACTATGGCTAAACAACATTCTGCTAATTTGATCCTTCTGTAACAGTTTGTTTTAAATGAGGACATCATAGAATCCCTTAAAGTAGACACAGCAATTAACAGGGAAACATTGATCAAGGTCTGGCAAGATTTCCAGTTCAATAACAACATAATGAATCAATTGTATGGAACCCAGAGGAACAGGCTGATGAAATAAAGATCAGACCTGAATTTAGTTTAGTGCTTATCCCTGACACTTCCCCAAGAAAACAGTAGCTGTATAAGAAATGAAATACAAAGAAAAACAATAAAACAGAAAAAACAAAAACTAATAACAACATTTAGAAATCAGTAAGAAAAACTGTAAGTCAAAGATAAGTCAAGGCCAAGAGAAGGGACAATTGAGTGGAACACCAGAAAGACCAAATCATCCAGGAATTAATGTGGATGAAATCAGTTACTACCCCCAATTATCTATGGGAGGAAAACTAGAGGCTGAATTGATAGGTGATATTAATGTGAAATCAGGACAATATTCTGTGGTTACAAACTCAAGCACATTAAAAGGAGAAATCATTGAGTTAACCCAGGAACCCATAAAAGCTGATCAAACTAATGAACAAGGAAACAACATTTCTAGTAGCAACAAGTTTGATGCAAGTGTATGTAAAAAATAATTGGTCCAATTCATGGCCAAGGAAAATAAAGAATCAGCTAATAAGATGAATGGATTGGATAACAAAAAAAAACAAAAAACAAAACACTAGTCACTTAAATACTGAGCCAGATTTACATATTCTGAATAATGAATCACTCCCACTTATTAGATTGATGGGTCCTGTTAACTGGTAATTTGTTGAGAAACAAAACTGCCCCAGCCACTAAAAGAGATGCTAAAAATCATGACATATAGATTGAATTAGAGGATATAGTAGATCAGAAAGTCATTCTGATAAAATATGCTACTACTGATGTCAATTTTGCTTCTGCAAAACTGCCAACTGTATATGGTTAAATTCTTATACAATGGTGAGCAGAGTCATTTCTGTGACATTCCCAATAGACAGCTTTTTAACCTAGCCACATTAGAGCAGTATAAAGTAAAAATGAGACCTGTTTAAGCCTTTTTGGCATGGGGTTTTAACAAAGGAAATTAATTATAAGGGGTCATCTGTAACCTTCTGAGGCACTTCCTACAAATAAAACTAGGTAAGGAAGGAGTTATCTCAACAAAAAGGGTAGGGAATATGAGCCAGATTGATTTGATTCTGAGAGATAAGAATATTGGAAGATCTATTTTGGAAAAAGCAAATATATTGGACTTGATGGGCTTAAATATAGTTGAATCCAAAATCATGGGTAAAATTATAGAGACACAAGGAGATGTAGCTTGAGAGATTGATCCCCTTAGTATAACCAACAGGTTTATGGCTCAAGCTGGAAAAGAGGATTGACAAACAGTCCAAAACAGAAATGTCTCTGTCCAGAGTTGCTTTACTAAGGTCTGTGATAGGCCAACAAGTGGAAGTGGTTTAATTATAATGTAATGGAATGTTGCTGGTTTATTGAACAAAGGTTTGGATAGTGTTTGGAGACATTTTACTTCCCAAGCAGATGTGTTACATTTTCAACAGACATGGCACTCTATGGAAGATTATGTAAATTTAAATGGGTATGAACTTTATCAGTCTCCAGGAAAAAGGTACTAAAACTGGGCAGACACGTAGGAGGAATTACAATATTAATTAAGATTGGTTGTTTTGACAAGATTGTTGATATCTGCAGGTTACAGAATTGCATCATGTTGCTACTTATTAGGGACATATGCAAAATATTATTAGCAAATTGTATATTCCACCATCCAGTTCAAATTTTTTTAATGAGAAAATATGGGCAAATGTTAATACTGAACTTACTAATATAAGGTACAAATATATTGATACTGAAATGTTATTGGCCCATATGCACAATGGGGCATAGAGTACGCACCTCAGGTGTGCACCTCATCTGTGGAGCTCTGCACCTGTGGACAGGTGTGCACCAGCAGCAGTCACTACCAATGGCCACCCATCCACAGCCCCACCTCCCTGGCATGCAGGTTTGCCCAGGGTGGATGGGGGTGGTGTTGCAGTCCCAGGCTGGTGACCAATGGAATGCCCTGCCTCAGACTCAGAGTGGATCCCCTGTGCAGGATGGTGTGGGGTCAGGTTAGTGCATCAGCACCTGCAGACTGTGCAGGTTGCCACCATCAGCAGTAGTAGAGATCCCCCGGCACACAGTGGAGCAGCAGCCCCGGACTGTGGTACCCCCACCTGCACACAGACAAGACGACCCCCCACCACACCGATTGCACCACCCCTGAACCCTGGATCTATCAGGTGGTGCCGTGGCCATGGAAATCCTTCAGCAAAGCCCACCATAACCTCCCCCATTGTCTGCACTGGGGATGGGGCATATATGTGTGGGGGGCTCTGAGCTGCAGGGAACAGGGGGGCTCCATGTGTTGGAGGGAGGGTGCTCAGGACTGGTTGTGCTGTGCGGGCATGGCCATGTATGGCTGTTATGGCAGAATCCACCCCAGTATATCCTACCCACCCCTGCACTCCCCTGTATGTCACACTGCACAGCTTTGTGCATGGCACATAGTGCAGACACACACCCCTCCTACCCCAAGTGCATTGCTGTCCACATGACAGACAGCCCATCTCCGGGCTTCCCAAGCTGCTCCTGTGGCTCTGGCTCTCTCGGAGCAGGCCACAGCTAACAGACCACCCTACTGATCCCTGGACAGATTCAGACAGCCCATCTGTGGGCTTCCCAAGCTGCTCCTGTGGCCCTGGCTCTCTCTGAGCAGGCCACAGCTAACAGACCACCCTACTGATCCCTGGACAGATTCAGACAGCCCATCTGTGGGCTTCCTAAGCTGCTCCTGTGGCCCTGGCTCTCTCTGAGCAGGCCACAGCTAACAGACCACCCGACTGACCCCCGGAAAGATTCAGACAGCCCATCTGTGGGCTTCCCAAGCTGCTCCTATGGCTCTGGCTCTCTCTGATCAGGCCACAGCTAACAGACTGCCTGACTGACCCCCAGACAGATTCAGCTGAGGAACTGCCACCCAGGCTCCCAGCTCCTAAGCCATGGGATTCCCAGCTACCGGGCAGTTGGAGCCCCTCTAGCCGATGCTCGAGACTGCAGACATGGACCCAAGGCCCTACAAGGTACGGCAACTGCCGCAACCAACTGGATTGCAAGTGCCCTCTCAGACCACGCTCTGATTGGTCCCTGGCAAAAGCTGGCTTCTGCTCTTTGATTTTAAACCCTAAAAATGTTTATGTTGGGACAAATGTTAAAAAGCTGAAGTGTTAACCCAGTCTGTAATTGAAAGGACTTGAATTGTGGTTGGGGAAAGAAATCTAGTGTTTACAGTCCTTTCTCTGCATATGTGCA
Source organism: Neoceratodus forsteri (assembly GCA_016271365.2). NCBI lineage: Eukaryota > Metazoa > Chordata > Ceratodontiformes > Ceratodontidae > Neoceratodus > Neoceratodus forsteri. The sequence continues at coordinate 1,149,327,447 of CM057458.1, read as the reverse complement.
CTGGCCCTAGACACTTTTGGGCACCAAAGTAATACACAGCCTTTTGTTCTGCAAATTTTGGACTCCTCGCTGTTCTGTCTAACCCTTTATGTGAATCCCCTTTATTAATCCTCACTCTCCTTCTCTCCCTCAGCCGAGGAACTACCACCCAGGCTCCCAGTTCCTAAGCCGCGGGATTCCCGACTACTGGGCGGTCAGCACCCCTCTAGCCAATGCTCAAGACTGCAGACATGGACCCAAGGCCCTACAAGGTACGGCAACTGCCACAACTTTTTTGACCGCCCCTTCCCCACCTCTGCTGATTATTAAATGCAGTAGATCCCACCAAAATATTAGTCCACGTCCCCTGGCACAGTGCCCCACCAATAGAGACTTAGCTCGTGATCCCCCTCTTCTCTGTCCAGCCTACAGGATCCAATTCTCAGGGCCTCGCCTTACTAAAACACATAGGCTCTCCTTGGCTGTGCCTTCACCACTAAATATTTTTAATGCTATCAAATTCGGGTCGACCTGGATCAGAAAGCTACTGATAAGATGCATTAATCCAACAACCCCACTGGCCCCTGGGCTAATTGAGTGGCTCCTTTTTTGAGGTACCATCAAGTCGGGCCCTATATGGCTCCTTATACTGCCCCTTCTTCTGCTGATACCAGTTGCCCAGCATTGGACACCTGAACTACCATCATGTTTGGTCTACAATGGCACCTTGTGCTGTATACCACATGGCAACTTATCCTTTAATTGCATCCGTGATTCCAAGTACCAATACCTCGAACCCTGCTCTTGGACCACACATACCAGTAGTACTTATAACACTCCTCCACCACAAGGCCCACCTCCCACCACACAGACTTCTATCTCCTCCCCGCCTATTGCTGTAGAGGTACTAGCTCTTGCTACAACAGATCAGCTCTTCTATGGTGGCTACTTTCCAGTCCCTAAAAACATCAGATCTACTAGATGGGAGAAAGGCAGGAATTACAAGCTTATAATTAGCGCTCTTAGAAAAATCCTACTTATCCTCCTGCTATGTTCAGGCAACATAGAACTCAACCCTGGCTCCCCAGAAGCTATTGCTTCACCAGCAGAACTAGCAAATTTAAAAGGAATAAGCTTCTTGCATATTAACGCATGTGGCCTCCTTAAAAAGATAACCTTAATACAAATATGGGTAAATCCTACCTCTCCTGACATACTTGTGATTTCCGAAAATTAGCTTAGACCCAGCACCGCTGATAGAGAAGTAAACATCCCCAACTATGCCTTGTTCAGAGCTGATAGGTATGCCAGAGGAGGAGGGGTAGCTATCTACGTTAAAGACAAATTTTCTGCCTTCTGCTTATCCTCGGCATCTGTTGCCAGCAAATTCGAATGCTTAATTCTCAAAGTGGAAAATATAGAGACTACTGCACTCTGCGTAGTAGGATGCTACAGACCACCGTCTGCTGGCCTACAGCTTGTGTCATATCTAAGTAACAAGTTGGGACAGGGGCTGCCAGAAACTGTTATTTTAGGAGACCTCAACTTTGACTGGCTCTCTAACACAGCTGCCCCCCTTGCATCCTTCTGTGATGAACATGGGCTGACGCAACTTATTACTGAACCAACATGCCCAAACGTGAAGAACCCCAGTAAAAGTACACTTTCGGATGTGCTAATGGTGAGCAAACCTCAACTCTTCTCCCACGCTGATGTCTTCTTCTCAGATGCCAGCGACCATTGTTTTATTGCGGGAGTAAGATCCACCAACAACCCAGCACTAATCAGCAAGTTCTCTATGAAGAGATCCAGGCGCAACTTCAATGAACATGCCTACCTAAACGAGCTTAAGTACTCCCCTCAGTGGCAAGATTTCTACCTGGCCAAAACTATTACGTCAGCTTACAATATCTTCCATGACATTCTATCAAGGGCCTTTAATAAGTATGCTCCCTTGATTAAAGTTCGAACTAGGACCAAAACCTGTAAATGGTTCACCCCCTCAGATCAAGTCATTGCTTCTAGAAAGAGATAAGCTCTGGAAAAAAGCGCACAGACTGAACACTGCAGAGGACTGGAACCAGTTCAGGAGACTACAAAATTTATGTACCAAAACAATCAGAGAATCGAAGGCGACCTTCTTCAAATCCGAACTCGACTCTGCCACAATCAAACTCTGGAACACAATCAATGATCTGCTAGGCCACTCCCCAGGAAATTCACTCCTGACCAAGATTACCTCTGGCAACTTGACTATAACTGAAAAGATGGATATACTTGATGCATTCAATAACCACTTTGCTACTGCAGGCATGGCATTTGATAACTCCCCTGCAAACAAACTTCGCTCCCAGACTGCCAGCCAACTGCCTGAAACTCCAACAGCTTCGCCACCTTTCTCACTTCAACCTGCCTCACTGAAAGAGGTAGAGGACCTCTTGCTTCAGTTGGATACTAGAAAAAGTGCTGGGGCCGACACCCTTGACCCTTACTTACTAAAAATTGCCTACCACATACTAGCAATACCTGTCATCCACCTTTTTAACTTATCCCTGTCTCAGGGCACTTTACCACCTATATGGAAGACAGCACATGTCATACCACTGTTCAAATCAGGTGACCCTGGTGATCTCAATAACTACAGGCCAATTTCTCTCCTTCTGGTCTTCTCCAAGCTCCTAGAGAAAATTGTAAATGCACAGCTGAGGACTCACCTTGAGACTAGGGAACTGCTAAACACGATGCAGTCTGGAATCAGAGCTAAACATAGCACTATCTCAGCCCTTGCCAAAGTTACTAATGACTGGCAGCGTAATCTTGAGAGCAAAAACTTTATTTGTGCTGTTTTCCTTGATCTAAGCAAGGCTTTCGACACCGTCGACCATAGTCTGCTCCTCTCCTCCCTTCAAACCATAGGTGTGGACCCCTCCTCTCTGCACTGGTTTACTGACTATCTTACAGGGTGCCTTCAACAAGTTAAAGCCGAAGGAGGCCTGTCCGCCTTAAAAACTCTGCAAAGAGGGGTACCTCAAGGTTCTATATTAGGGCCCTTACTTTTTGTAATCTACATTAATAACATCGACTACTGCATAAAAGAAGCCACCATCCATCTGTTTGCAGATGATACAGTTCTCTACATGAGTCGCCCAACACCTGAAGCTGCCTGCAATGGCCTACAGTCAGAATTCAACCTTTTGCAAAGCCAACTCCTCCAAAAAAAGCTACGCCTTAATGCCAAAAAAACTAAAGCGATGGTCCTCTCCCTTTCATCCATTACAGCTAACCCTGTGTCCAGTGGGACAGTTCCCAAATTACCCAGTTCTAGGTAAAAAGTAGAATTTGTTACAAAATTCAAGTATCTGGGAGTTTGGATAGACCAAAGACTTTCCTTCATTGAACATATCAAGGACTTGCTAAAACGACTTTGGCAAAGGCTTGGCCTGTTTTTTAGAATCAACCAATTTCTCACCAGAGATGCCAAGAAACAACTGGTCCAATCCATTTTCCTGTCATTGGTTGATTACGCTGATTTCCTCTACAGCCAATGCCCCAAGTCTTACATGGCTAAACTGGACACACTCTACCATCGAGCACTGAGGTTTATAATGGGACTTCCCGTCAACACACATCACTGCACCCTATATGCGGCAGTGGGGTGGACATCACTAAAGTTCAGGCGCCACAGAAACACCGCTCTCTGGACCTATAGAGCAATCTCTAATAAGCTGCCTTACTAGGTCTCCTGCTGTCTTCCCCTGAGTATAATTGGGAAATACGTGTTAAGAAGTTACTCAGGTATTACACTTAAAGTACCCAAAGCAAAATCCCGCTTCAGCAGGGCAGCCATAAGCTTCGTGCTACCTACCTTATGGAATGATCTCCAAAAACAACTCAAATTAAGCACTCTAAACAGTATAAATGACTTCAAGATGCTTTATTTCCATACAATCAGAGAAGTATGTAACTGCTTCACCCACTCAGACCCAGTACCAGTGTCTGCACTGGTATATAACCATGCCTAGACCGAATTTTGAGTACTGACCCCCCCAGTTTGCTCCTCACAAGCCTAATTGTTCTCTCTCTTATCCCCCTGTCTTATCAACACTAGGCCCGTCCATCCCCTTATCCTTTCTTTCCCAACCTCGGATAGGAGCTCACTACCCCTGGGTTGTGACATCCTACCATGCCCCGTACTTTATAGCATTCAATCCCGGGGCTCACACATACTCCTTTTCTCCATCCACCTTCTCTATATCCCGTTTCCAACTCCTCTCTGTGCGTACCCTCCTAGCCTTTCTCCCCTACCTACCTCCCTTCCCCCTACTTTCGCCTCTACCTGGTGTATATTTTTATTTTTTTTCTTTCGTTACTTCCTCCTGCAACCTTAGATAACCTGCTTTATCTTCCTATAGACTCTTCTATGTATGTAAATACCCTGTAATCTGTACAATATCTGTATAATTCTATGTACATATGAACTTCCTTTTCTTCCTCTCTGTAAACAGTATTATCTGTATTGCCTTGTAAATACCTGTGTTGACCTGTATATACAATTGTTCATGCTCCACCCAGGTCCATCTTTGCAAATGAGCTTCATCTCAATGATGAGACACCTGGTTAAATAAAGACTTGATTGATTGATTGATTGATTGATTGATTGATTGATGTCCAGGGATCAGCTGCCTAGAGGATGCATGACACATTTTGGGGGAGCAATGAGTACAGTGGCTATGCACCACAAATTTGGGTGCATAGCTCTACCTAATATTGCGTAGGGACAATCAATAGGTGATTTTAACACCAGGATTGGCCCTTTAATGGACTGACAGACAATTCATGTTTAAATATAAGTGATTCCTTAAATATTATTCCTAGAATCACAAAAGATTTTAAAATCTATAAATCTGGCTCACAATTCATTATGATACTAAAACAGCAACATTTGTATCCAGATAATGGTAGACTACAATGTGATAAAACTGGTGACTTTTCATTTATTTCATCAAGGGGCTCATCTCCGGTGGATTTAGCATTATGATCTGGACCTTTGAAATTCTGGGAATATTTTCATATCCCTATATGCTCTAATAGTGACAATTTTCCTATAATATTAAGGAGTAGGAGTGCTCAGGGCTCACTTGCTTATAGACAAGAAGCTCAGACCCCCTGCCTATATTCAGAAATTAGATCTTCAAAGAAAATAATTTGGACATCAAGTTCCCATGCTATTTTGGAAGTGGTCCTGAATAATTCATTTCTTCAATGGGAACTTAATATACTTAAGAATAATAAATTATCCAACCTATTAGAAAAGCTTTATACTCTTTTTGTGCAGGTTAAATCTAAATAAGAATTTACAAATACTGATAGGAACCCCATACAATTGGGCTGGTTTGATAATGAGTGTAAAATGCTGAAACAATTATTATGGAAGTACCTTAGAGAGTATAAAAAATACAAAGCAAGGGAAGCACTCAAGTTGATAAATTCTACCATAAGAATTATAGAACCCTAATAAAGGAGAAAAAGAATGCTTTTCACACAAAACAGTGACATTAATGCTGGATACAGTTAATAGGAAGGATGATAAGAAATTCAGTCTAATGATGGCTAAGGGCACTAACAACTTAAAGCTAAATCTGGATTCCCATATATCAGAGGAGAAATGGTTAAAACATTTTGAGGCCATTTTTTAACCCAATGCAGATTCAACATTTCTGATGGATAGTAATAGCATTGTGTGCATTCTGGAGCTCACTTTCAGTGAAGTCTTGTTATCAATAAATATGTTGAAACTGGCTAAGGCCTGATTCTATTACTGCTGAAGTGTAACTTTGCCAGGATGCCCAATGGTGCAAAACCTTGACAATAATTTATAATAAATGCATTACTGAGCACCAAGTCCCCAAAACCTGGCAAGGGGCCAGTATTATCCCTATCCATAAAAAAGGAGATAGAACAGGCCCTAGTATGTATTGACCCATCAACTTATTGGATATTAATTTGAACATTTTTTGAAGGTATTAGTGGGGAGATTAAATATCCAGATACTGCAAAATGAAGGGTTATCTACTTTTCAGGCAGATTTCAGAGTAGACTGCTCAACAACAGATATCTTTGCCTTATAACATTTATTAGAAAAATGCATCAAAATAAGAAAACAAAAAATGATATGCTGTATTTATAGATTATTTTATGGCATTTGATTTAATTTCCATGAAAATTCTTTAGGAAATACTTCTAAAAAGAAATGTATGGTTCTTTGGTACATATGATGTATAGTTATATCATGATACATGGACTGATGTAAAATGGACACACAGGGTCAGCTATCTGCCCCTTTCAGATCAATGGGGAGTAAGACATTGGTGTGTTTGGCCCCTGTCTTATTTGCCCTGTATATTAAGGGAATGTTATGAAAATTTGAGACTTTGGATTCTGACTCCTCAAAATTAATAATCTGAGCTCTCCTACACCAGCATATGCAGATGACTTAGTTTTATTTTCATTGTCAAAAGTGGCCTCCAAAAAATGTAAACATATTAAATAATTGTTCAAAACATCTACTATTAAAACTTAATCTATTAAAACTAATAACCTTATATTTGGTCAGAAAAAAGCTTGTCCATTGGGTTTTGGGATCTGACAAACTGAAATGGTACACTCATACACCTACTGGGGAATTAATTATAATACAAATTGTCTATGGAATGACCATTATAGCAAGGTCATAATGACATTGAAGAGGACTGCAATGGCCCTAGCAAGATTCAGTAAGCTTGGGGTTATACTATTGCAACCCTGGTTAAGGTCATCAAGGCAAAATTCCATTCACAAATGCTGTATGGTTCAGAAATATGGGACATGAAATATAGGGAGAACCTTATAATTTCTTTGTATAAATTGCTGAGAAAAACTATGTGCTTAGGACCAACATGTCCCTCATCTTATACAAGAGCCAAATTGGGAAGGGATGCACAGATACTATTTTTTTCCAGATACCGGATATGGATATATTTTACCTCATACCCGATTGGGTCGGATATCTACTGGATCGGGTATTAAATGTATAAAGAACACATAACAAACTTGATCATCTTGATGAAATTGCACATATTTATTACATGCCATGATATAAATTATTATTAAATAAAAGTTGATTAGTTTAACACTTCACCAAGTTTAAAAATCACTGAGCTTTGAGCTTACTTCATGCTTGTTTGCTTGTGGGGGGGGGCAACAAAGCCAATGAATAAAACACAGTTTGCTGTACCGAATGATAAGTCTACTGTTAACATTCAATGCTCAATTTGCTGTGACAAATTATATTTTAAAATAGCAGCATGTTCACATTATGTGGTGACAATCTGGAGCATGTGTCGAATACGGTGTCACCAGCCATATTGAATACTTGCTCACTTGGAACACTGGTAAGCGGTCCTTACAGGTAATGTTTTGTGATCTTTGCAAGTGTAGGGAGTCTGTGATCCTGAAACTTCCAGTACTTCAGAGGATCTGGGTGTGCCTTTTGGTAATGATGTGCTCAGTGTAGTACGTGTCTAATTCAGTATTTCTTGGGCAGTTAGCATCTGGTTCACCAGCTAAAAAAAAATCCATTAGAAAAATAAAATATGAGTATCCTACTACCATAGTACCAGAATGTTGTACCTACATGATTGGGGCAGTTGCTTTGTCCGGCTAAATGTCTCTCAGGGGTCGTCAGCATCACTTTCTCTATCTGCTGCCACACTGGGTGGCTGATAATAGATGTAGTTGGCTGCTCCTTGAGTTCCTCCATGAGCTGCTCCACAAGTACTTTTGCAAACATTTTTCCAATTGATGTTCAGAAGAAGTGGAGTTTGTACCAGCAATCTAGCAGTGTGGTTGCTACCACTACCTTGCAGGACTCATTATGTTCAAGCCATGAGTCCCTAGCTGACAGGAGAGCTTTTCTCATGCCAATCAAGCCAGGTATTTTTATATTTTCAACTGCATGGTACAACACTGTGGCCATTAGAATTATATCAGACACACAGGCGTCTTCTGACCTGAGTCTATGTGTCTCATTTTTAAAGGGTCTATGCACAGCACATACATTTTCAGCCATAGCCCATTGAGATGAAGTAAATGTCCGATTATTGGTCTCTGATGCATACACAGTTAGCACTCTGTGCAGTTCAATTAAGTGTGCAAGCATGTAAAAAGAGCTGTTCTACCATGTGGAAACATATTGGGTTAATCTGTGCACTAGGACTGGAAGGGTAGTTTGCAGGCAAGTCAGTTTCTTTGTAGCACTTGATGACATTTTTAAAATAACCCACTATAGCATGTCCTGTTGCCAGAAGATTTTCAACAGTCTTTTGTGTCATAATTGCCTCATTAACAGCTAATTGTAATGTGAGCAAGACAACCCTCTCCTGGAATGGCACTTAGCTTGATAACTTTTCACAATATTAGCCCCATTGTCCCTCATAACAAGGTGTCTCTGAGTGCTCCTTATCAGGGACACTGGTTTACCGGGATTGAGAAGGGCATATTCCATTTTGCACATTGTAAAAATGGTATTGTCACCGTGTCTGCTAAGCCAAAATCCGTTTACCGGTGTTTGGTTTTGTGTACTTTATTTAACAATTTTAACTCTGCTAACATGCATTTTAGCAATTTTGACCTCCACTGTTACATCCTTCCATCCTTGTACCAATTTAAAGTTATTTTAGGTACAAGATGTGATGGCAGCAACAACACTACAGCCCCCATCTCTAAGGTGTGATGAAGCAGCAGCACTATGGCTCCCATCCCTTAGGTGTGATGGCAGCAGTACTACGGTCATCATTCCTCATGTGTGATGGCAGTATCAGCACTATGGCCCTCATCCCTCAGGTGGGACGGCAGCGGCCTACATTCCCCATTCACCAGTGGTGATGGCAGAAGCTACAGCCCCACCCTTCGGTGTGATGGCAGTAGCAACAATGCAGTACATATCCCTCTGGGGTGATGGCAGTAGTGACAGCGCTATGATCCCCTTTCAACACTCACACCCCACATGCACAAGTTACAAATGTCTTCGTCTCTTTGCTTGTTAGAACTCAGATGTGATTTAATCTGAACCATCACAGCAAAGGTGGACTACCTTTGTTTTCTATCTATAATTTAACTGCCTGAATTGGATATCTGCCTGTGACACCGCTGACCAGGGTTAGGGAACAGACTTGGGTGTTGGAGGGCCAGCTGGTGGGTGATGGCTTGAGTGTCCAATGACCTCCCCTTCTCCTGAGAGGGAGGGTGGGTTCATGGCTCAGCATTTGCTGGCCCATGGTGGAGGCCAGAGGCACAACACATCAGTACTCACTGCGGGAGGAGTGTGATGGATGTCGGCTTATGCCTTGACATCATGTAGCCTATCATGCTCCAAAGAAAATGGGAAAACACCCGCTGATCAACTGAAGGATGGCTGCTGGTTCCGCCATACACTAGAAGCCCCAGACATGTGTCCGTTCTGACCCCCGACATGCCCAGGATACACAGGAAGCTCTTTGGGGCAATTCTCCTCCCTTGGTAGCCTCCCATAGGGGTAGGGGCCCACTCAATGAAGGGTTACTTTGGGTTATCTGGTAGCACAGCAGTAAGGGTCAGTGGATAGTGGTCGGGACTCAGCAGTGGTGGTAGGGGGCCTTGGCAGGCCTGAAGGAGTGGATGGCCAGGGGGTAGGAGGAGCAAAAAAAAACTGCTTGAATTTGCTTCTTTGAAATAAAGTGTTTTCACCTAAAAAATCCACAAGTGATTAGTGGAGGACCTTCAAATGGATTCATGCATCTCCCAGACATGTGGATTTTTTTTCTACTTGGTGTCCATGAAAGGGTGTCTCCCAGTTTTCATGTCTTTGTTCAGATGTGAATTGAGCACTACTCTGCCCACCAGCATCATACAGCCCCTGGGTCTTACCTTGTTAAGTACTCTTAAATACTTAACATTTGCTTTTTGTTGAAGCAGTCTATCAGAAAACATTTTGTTGTCACAGAGACAGAATCAGCAGGTGGGAGAAAAGGTGCAAGTGATCCAATTCACCTAAATGGGGTGCTAACTGTGAAGTCTTTTCATAAGTAGTAAGGCAGTTTCTTCTTTGTGAACATTCTTTCATTCAGACTAGTTTTCATTCAAACAACTGAGGATTTTGGATGGCCCTACAGATTATGAACTTGAATAAGATAGTAGGTAACAGTGGTCCTGCGTTCAGCAATCTACAACCTAGATGCTTATATGCAAAGAATACAATACAAACCTGGCTAAAATCTGAAAACAAGCTTATAAAACATATCTGAACATTTATCTTTACCTATACAAAATCATTGCAGCCCAAGTAAAACTCAAGTAAATTACATGGTACCCTGACTACTATTCTATGATGTAGTAAACAAACATTGGTATTTTTTTATATTCTTTGTAAAGCAGGCAAGGCCCACTAGGCAGAACTGTCTGTTTTAAGGAGTGACCTAGAAGCACTTGGGAGGTTAAGTGACTTGCTTGGATGCAAGTGGAGGTTATGGGACTCAAACCCAAGTCTGCTGGATGTACCCAGTTCAATCACAGTTTGTTACTCTAACCACTGGGCATGGGTGGTTAAATTGAATGGCTGATTACAACAAAGCAGTGCGGGTGATTTCCTTACTGTTTCTATATGCAGCAAAGCAGAATGAATGCAAAGCACAGCAGCATTCATTTTAAGATGCTGAAATCTGGGTCGGCCTGCTGGCACTGCAGTAGCACTATTGCTTGCAATGCCAGTGACCCAGGGTCAAAAGCAAACTCGGGTTGCTGGAGGTCTGGCCAGGGGAGTAGGATCGAGCACCTGGGGGACTGCTCTCCTCCTCCCTCTGGGAGGGTGGGCTGCAGGTCCTGCTTCTTTACCACCACCAGTGTGACCACAGGTAATGGTGCTGCAGAGTGATCAGGAGGGGAGGATGCTAGCTAGGATCTGGAGCAGTGGCATGTCTCTATGTGACCTACCTCCTTGGATCTCTAGTGCCGGTGCCCTCAGGGACAAAGACCAGAAAACCAAGAACAATCACTCCGCATCGGCCACTGGCAGAAAGGGACCCAGGTGCCCCAGACTTTATAACCAGGCTCCATGAGGGACCCACTGGGCTGCCGACACACTAAAGGGAGTGTGGAGGGGTGACCTAGGGTCCCTCAGCCTTCCCACCTGGGGGTACAACCCAGGCAGGATAGAAGCAGTCCCACAGAAGCTCCTGAGCATTACCTGGGGTGAAGCTGGGGATACCGATGCTTTGAGAGGGGACATAGAAAGAAAATTAAAAAAATTAAAAGAGATACTGAAATCTTAGCGATTCCATGCAATGACATGCAATTTCCGTGAGGCACCGGTACAAGAATTCAAATTCCGCAAACCAAGCAGGATTCCGTGATTGTTACCGGTGTTACCGGTAAAAATGGAAAACCAGGGTCCCTGCTCCTTATGCCCCAATTATCTAGCACATGGAGAAATTCCCTGGACAAGTTTTCTCCTGTATGGCACTCTTTTATGTGCCTTAAAAGGACACTGCCAACCTTTCTTGCATCATATTATTTCAAGGTAAAAACACACATGTTATGACTGCTTACCTTCTCTAAAATTCATTAATGTTGCTGCTTGTTCAATCTGCCTCCTTGTGTTTAGAACTGAATTGCATGGGAATATATAGTTATACACAGCTTTATTTTGCTCCAAATTGTTTACCTATACTTACTGCACACTTCCTGAACATTATTAACACCCTCAAACAGTATAGCCACTTGTGATACCATAGTCTCATCTACTCTTCACTGCACAATGGGTAGCTAGATAGTGTTGGGGTGTTCCTGAGTCCAGGAAAGATGCAGTTGTAGTTAATCAAGAAATGTAAACAAACATGGTTTGGTGTGGTAACATCAGTCTGGTAGACACTCAGTTTTCACTTTTAAAGGGCAAAGTGAGTCTGAATCAAATAACCAGCTACATCAGCAATCTCTATAGAATGAGAACAATCATAAAATGTGTTTTTAAACTAGGGACAGTTTGAGGCCAAATGGGGTTGACAGTGTCCCTTTAACTCAAGTAATGCCCCCTTTTGGGGGAATTACAAATAGTAACACTCTTATTGAAATTTTAAAAAATAATTATTGGATAAGACTCTCAAGGATGAATTACTCTAGAATTGCATATCAATGTTTACAAGAAAAAATAGCTGGGTAAACATTGGGATAATATATAAACACTGGATTACATCAATTTTGGATTGCTGGAGAAAATATAATTTACAAACCTTGAAAACTTATGTTCACAGACAGATTACCCTTAGTTTGAAGTACAAAAATATATAACTAAAAGAGTAACAATTTCTTGCCAATTAAAAGATCTTGAAACAATTAAAGTGCAGCATTTGCAAAATGATTTGTGACTAATAATTGTTATTTTGGGCTTTAGCATTATTTGGATATCTTAACTAACCCTCAGTTAAGAAATATATTTATTTAATCTAAGTTTGAGAGATTTGACAGCAATGTCCTAAAAGTCCACTATGATAAGAACAAACAAGAGTCTGTTCTTTGTACATGTTCTGAGGGAGGAGCAAAGGAACTATTACATGTACTGTAATGTGGGTATGTACTTGGTACACTGAAAAATAATATTTTAGTTAGGTCCTTTTAAAACCCTTTATATGCCATGGAGAAGAGTCTTCTTACTTCAAAACTCCTACATACTAATGATTCATGGACCAAAGACAGAGTAGCAAAATATATCTCCTGGCTATTAATAAAAGGATAACCAAATCCCAGTAGAATGTTGAGTACTTAAAATATTTAAAGTTTAAGAGGTAGGGATAATCCTTACTTGGAAAATCCCAGCAAATCCATAGTGTTGTATTGTTTATTGCTTAGGAAATCTGTTTGTGATAATTCTTAGACAGTATTGTAATTCATTATCTTAACTGTACTTCTTCTTAGGAATTTGTTGAAATATCCCTGATGAGCTGACATATTAAATTGTATTGTAATGATTATGAAATGTTAGATGCCTACAAGGATATTAATATATTTTTTGTACCTTGATATTTATGTCTGTTTTTAAAATTGTTAATGACTATATGGTTAAAAAATAAAATTTAAATTGAATTGATAGAAAGAATAATAGATTTCCATAACCAAGCCCTGAAAGCAATACATTTTGGCAGATGTTGTAGCATTTTGAAGTTGTCAACTTCAACACTTCACATACTGTAAACAAGAGCCACAGGGTGTGATTTTCAAATAGGATGTTCAAATGTTATTCTTAGACATTTGGACACACATATAGTGACTCCACAGTTTACAACAATTTCTGCTGCAACTGCAGGGAATCGCATCCATTTTGGATGCATCTGCAGAATTCCATCCTGGGAGTTAGACTAACTTTTGTGGTCTAACTCCTGGGACATTCAGCAGCTGCATCCAAAAACTGACACAACTCTTTATAAATCTGCCTCTCACAGCATTTATAGGTACTTCAGGTAGTTAAACTTTTATTCTTTTTGCAATAATAGCTCTTTATGCTTTCAGTGAAAGGACTACTAGTCAGCCCTGTCCCCAGTCCCTGGCTGACCACCACCTCCACTGGGACCTAACTCAATTGATTTGACTCCCATGGATATCCCTCATGGTGGGACTGGAGGGCTGTCCTCCCCCGATACTCACATCCAGACTGGACCAAGGCTTAGTCCTGGGTGATGGTGCAGAGCCAGGCAGAGTGTTCAAGGCTTTACTAGGTTCCCATTTTCTTTTCCACTTTTCACCCTGCCCCTGCCATAGGATGTGAAGCATGTTTGTGGAGGTGCTCACATAGAATGCTCTACAGCTCCCTCCCTTTGTGCTGCTCACACTGCACTACCACAGGGCCTCCAGATTGCAGTAGTCATAGGCTGGGCTGACATGCCTCCCCTGCCTGGAAGAGGAGAGCAGTCCACTGGACATGCAGTCCTTTCCTTCTCCACTTGGGACCAGTCACCCTGAGCTAATTCCCAAACTTCGGGTCATCTGTGAGGGAAAAAGTAAGGCACGCATGGGCATCTCATCCATCTTCAACACCAGGCCAGTTAAACAACTTCTTTTTTTAACATATTTATCATCCACTCTGGGACAGGCAGGCACCTCCTTTCACCAACTTCTAGGAGCCCTTATCCCATCCTACTGAGATCCGGCCACCTATCCATTTGGGACTATCAGACCACCCATAACACAAGGCCATGTTGCATTCCTGGCCCCTCCCAAGCCTGGGTATGCCTTCAACTCCTTGACATTTTTCCTGTAAGCATCTGTCCTCCCACAGTGGAAGTCAAGACTGGCAGTGTTCCCAAAGGAATATGGCTCAGATCCAGTGGCAGATGTGGTCAGCAGGCAGAGGCTTCATCCTTCCAGTCCGCACATTGATTTTGACTGTTTTCTGTCCCATCCACCCTCTAGGAGCACACATTGTGTTTGGCTTCCAGCAAGCCCAATGCAGGCAACCCACAAGCTCAATCCAAGGCTCCCCCTTGCCGTAAGTTATGAAAACTCTGCAACACCACCTGAGGTCACCCAGGTTGCAGTAATGCAGTGGGATGCAACAACCTCCCTACCCAGAAGAGGAGATCATCCTGTGAGACACTCATGCTGCCATGGCCCAGGCTTGTTACGGAACCCAGGTCACTTGTGTTATGACTGGTAGCTCTACCACTGCACTAGTGGGCCATCCACTAAAACTTCTTTATTATTAAACCACTGGTAATATCTCACAGTTGGATAGTCACAAAAAACAAAAGGAGTAAGAAAACTACTGTGTGCACCTACAGTACGCAATTGAATTGAATTGAGAACTCCCAATCTGATTATCCAATGCCCAGCTCTGAGAAAGGAATGTTTGTATCATCCTAAATATGTCTTCTAGTGCAGGCTATCACCCAGTTGTGGGGAGCATGCAATAGTTTTGTTACTTCTTTCTTTTATGGCTGTGCAGCTGCTGGACTTCACCAGCTATTTAAGAATAATGAAGTTTTATTACCTCAGGATAATTACTGTGACTATTTTCCACAGTATGTTAAAGGGGTGCTGACAGCTCAATGAAACATCCACAGATAATAGATTTAAGTACAATTCAGCTTTTATTCCCAGTATCATCTATAGATTTCTCCCCATTATTTATTACTGAGGACATTTGCATGAATTCATGATCTTTATAAATTTCTTGAACAGACATTTTGGTAAACTACTTTGATATATCCACTGAGTGAATACAGCAGCATAGAATTCTAGTCTCTGTAAAGGAGGTAAACTTTTTAATCTGCTGTACAATAGCAAATGATGGGTTCTTATGGGGGTCCTCATACCAAGCCTGCAAATAATATTCAAAATCATGTGATACTTTGAAAGGAATGTACTCCTTGGTTTACAAACAGAACTGCTCCATAGTGTAAGATTGGAACTAATATTTGTTTTGCTATTTTCTGTTCTAGCTTCGTCAGTGAAAGTATTAATATTTCTGTATAAGAAACCTAAATTCTGATTTATTTTCATACCAATCATATCCAGATGTCCTATTAAATTCAAGGCAGGGTAAAAAAAAATATATTTAAATAAAGTTACCCCAGAAATCTCACTCCCATTACTACCCAAGATGCATAGGTCTTCTTCCTCTCTGGCTAACCTCTGTGCCGTCCCAAACAGCATTACCTTTGTTTTTTTTCAAATACACACTTTTCCAGTAACTTTCCTAAAACTGGCAACAGGGAAATCAGCCTGTAATTTGCTACATCTCCAGATTTGTAGTTTAGTACCACTGTAGATTCTTTCCAAATTTCTGTTCTTAAAGTTAAATTAAGCAAGTATGTCAGAGGTTTTGAGATCTCTATCTGTTATTTTCAACAATTTGGGGTGAAGTAAGTCTGGTCCACTATCATTCATTTCATGCAGCTTTTGTAGTAGATCCAGTACTTCCTCCTCTGGAGCAGAGGTAAATTCAAACCTCTCTCCATTCCCTTTTAAACTTAACTTTTTCCATGATGACACACCTCTCCGCTGAGTGGACTGACGTGGTATTATCATTCATAGTTTGATTAATTAAGAACTTATTAACAAAATTAATGATTTCTTGTTCCCTTGCTTCAATTGCATCCCCAATATGTAGACATTCGAAACTGGACTTATCCAAGGACTAGAAATGTTCAAAATGAAGATCAATATAGTCTTTGGCTCCCTAAATTGTTTAACTGTTTCTGCTGATAGTAGTTTGACTTAACTTGTTGTACTATACCTCTTTTTTGACCATATTTCGATTATGCCTGTATTCTAAAAGATATTTTGTATCTTTAGTTTTCAGATATTGTTCACATTACAATTTGTTTGTTTCTCTAGCTTATTCCCTATATGAAGGCATAATCATGTATTGTGATATCACAAGCAGTTTCCATAGGAGTAACCATGATGTCACAATCAGTGCATTATGAGCTCAGGTAAGGATTAAGCAACAGGAATGGTTGAACTCTTCTGGAGCAAAGATCCTGTTTCCATGAAAATTACTTCAGTAATAAACAATGGGATGGAGAAATACAGAGCATATGAAAAAATATTGCCTGAATTGTGTTTAAATAGCATGTTTTGTTAAACTACTCCTGAAGGTGGAAATAAAAGGAAATGCTACACTTCAGGATAAGGGAAGGTATAAATCCTGGGTGGCTTAATCCAATAACTCCAGAAAAACAAATATACTACATTCTGTTCAGCACAAAGGAGGATTTCCTGTCACCAAATGACTGCCAGTGCAATTTTTATTTGCTAATGTTAGTGCCTCAAAGGGGTCACCATAATGAAGGCAATGTTTAAGCAGTGTCAACTGGCAATTTACAGCATACAATCAGCATTTGAAATTATAATGATAGAAAGCAAGGGTCTCATGCCAATGTAGCAAAAATATTGCAAGTCATAAGCAAGGTGCAATGCAGCATGGACCTAATCTACCAGTCACTCCAACATATAAGCTCCAACTCAAGTTGTAGCAGAAGTACTAGAGTGATTGGTAGATTTGGTTCATCCTGCACTGCACCATGCCTATGACTTTCAAAATATTATTGCTACATTGGCATGAGACTTTTGCTTTCTGTCATTATAATTTCAAATGCTGACTGTATGTTGTAAGTTGTCAACTGACTGCTTGAACACTGCCTTCTTTATGGTGACCTCTTTTTAGGGCTGCAGTGGGCATAGCCCTACAGACCTCTTGATATCAAAAAAATTTGTCAGAGCATTCCTTATGACTGAACAACTTGTTTGAGTTACAACACAGTCGCCTCTGCATCCATAAAACACTCCTCTCAGTCTCACTGCACTATTTTTTACTCTGTCAGCAGTCACTGCAGAAGACAGCACACTTTGCCATGTCCAAGAGAGCTTCCAATTTGTATTGTGCATGCACAACTACTAGCACATGCACTGCACAGTGTGGTCGCCTCTTAGTCATGGCAGACTGTGCTGTGTTCTG
This sequence comes from Neoceratodus forsteri, assembly GCA_016271365.2. Lineage (NCBI taxonomy): Eukaryota > Metazoa > Chordata > Ceratodontiformes > Ceratodontidae > Neoceratodus > Neoceratodus forsteri. The sequence continues at coordinate 1,149,309,947 of CM057458.1, read as the reverse complement.
CCATGATCACTAATTTCTTTTTAAATTATACATATCCTCCCTACCCCACTCTCCTTTCAGCACCACCTCCCAGAAACATAAAAATGACACTGGGGGCACCCAATCCCCCATTGTTGCACTCGGCAATTCTCAGTGTTATTGCACTAGCATTAGCAAATAAAAATTATGCTAATGAAATATACTTGGTGTCAGCAAATCATCCTTTGTGGTGTATAAAGTGCTTTCCATTTGTTTTACTACTGAAGGTGTCAGCTTCTCTTTAAGTTCCGAACGTAAACACTGTGATTGGTGCTACTCCACCTACCTGGTTACTCTTAGACAGTCTTCTCTGTATTTAATTCTGCATGGTGCTTAGATCAGGGACTGGGAACCCCTCAGTAGGGGTTATGAAGTGAGGCCTGTAATATTTTGTTTTGCAATAAATGTTATTTATCAGCTGTAAAATCTGTTCACTAATGCTGCTATAACGGTTGCAGCTGAAGGCACTTGGAAATATGCTCTTTCATGCACCTCATTTTTTGCAGGTTGTACCTATATGTGCATGATATGGATTTTGCATTACTGAACCTGTAATATTGTGTCATGATTCCTCTATCCTTCTCACAGATCACCCATGAAAGTGAGCCTCAGCTTATAGGGCCTTTCGTGGTCACAAACTAGTTCATCAGATAAATCTCATAAAACATTTTTGGGTTAAATATCTTAAAGACAATAATGTTACTTACAGTTATTTCTTTAAATCAGTCTTACTGTCCATTTCTTCTTTATGGAGACTGTTGTGCTTACTTGTGTTTCCATTGTATCTCCTATTTTACTGCAAATTCTTTCTTTAAATATTTTTATAACTTTTCTGTTCTTATTCCACATATAATGGGGTTGGCAACAGGAGGTAAAATAAAACTTTGTATGAATAAGACTTGCTGGAGAAATGATGGGATACTGGTCATGTTTAGCAGAGGCTGAAGCACTATAAAGCACACTGATCACAAAGACTAAATTATTAACAAATGAGTACTACATGTCTGCAGAGCCTTCCCTCATGTTTCTTTAGACTTTTTCATACAGATTTTAAATATTTGTACTTAAGAGCAGACAATGATAACAAAGGGAATTCTATATTAAATATAAGAGCAAATATACCCAGGTAATTTTCAGCAGATGAATCTGTACATGAAAGTTGAACAATGGAGATATTATCACAGTATATTTTTGGCAGAGTGAAGCCACACAGTGGAAGTCTTTGAGTTAAGAGTCTAAGTATGAATACAGTACAATATGGATTCATCCATGCAACCAACAGAAGTTTAAACATTTTTGCAGCTGTCATAATATTTGCATACTGTAAAGGTTAACAAATAGCCGTAAATCTGTCATAAGCCATTACTGTCAATATTGTTATTTCTGAAAGACCAAAAGTATACAGGCAATATACCTGAATGTAACAGCCAGAAAGAGATATAGTGTTAGATTCCAACAAAATATCGGTCATTAACTTTGGCAAAAATGTTGTACTGTCATGTATTCCATTTACTGCCAAGTTGCATGTAAAGATATAGATGGGCTCATGTAGATGCTATCGCAAAATGATAATGCTTATAAGAAACAGATTAGCAAGAACTGTAATTAAATAAAGCAACAATGAAAATACAAAATACATATATCGAATGCTACCCATATTACCAAGTCCTGTAAGTACAAAATAAGTGATAGTATTAGAAGCATTTTCCATTTTTCAGACCTGCAAAAGAAAAGAAAATTAAATTAGATTTATAACCTAATGGCTTTTAATGCTTGAAACATAACAAATCTTAGTCTTGTGAATTAACAAAATTAGTTAAGCAAGAAAAACAGTTCTTGGACATCATAAACATAGCATTGTTACTAGATGTCAGCCCACAATAAACATTGTGTATTCATTTGCCATATGAATTTAAAATTACACTTACAAGAACAATGGTAATAGATTTGGCCATTAAAACAGACATATTGCATTAAAAGTGGTAATGATAATGAATCAGACCTGCCTCTAAACATTTTACTTTGTTTAACGTTAACAGTTGCAATGATAATAAACTGAAATCACTACTAAAACTTTCATTTCATGTCTTAATAATAACATTGCATATCTATATATATATATATATATATATAAGAGGCAAAAAACTCAGTTTAATGCATCAGTTAGGGTTGTTCCACAGCGACAAAATCAAGGAAATTCGATGTTAGGGTTGAAACCCCATTTGCACCCCTTCAGCCCACCCCCCCAACTGGAATTGGGGTGCGCATTGGGGTCATCAGCCGTAACTGTCACCCCATCACATGTGGAAAGAAGCTGAGGAATAGGAGAATGGGGTGACAATTAGGACCGATGTCCCCAAGCACCCAATTCCAGTTAAGGGGTAGGCTGGAGGGTGCAAAGGGGTTTCAACCCTAACATCGAATTTCCTCACTTTTGTCGCCTGAACAACCCTAACTGATGCATTAAACAGAGTTTTTGCCTCTAATTTTCCTTCTTTTGAGAATGATAATGAGAAATAGTGACTATAATGCGGGCGACAGGAACGCTGGGCCCGCCACGTGATGTCTTGTCACATAGTAACATTTGCCCACAAATGCAAATTTTAATGTGCATGGTGATGCAAAGAGAAACAGTACTGTAGACAGAAATGTTAAAAACGAAAATGCAACCACAAGTGAAGCTATGTAAAGGGCACATAGTGGCGTAGCGTGAGCAGTAAAAGAAACAGATGCAGAACTGCAAGCAGAAACGGTAATGGTAACAGTAATGTAAGCGCACAGGCTGGTTTTCCCCAAAAGCTGTATAGAGAAAGACAGTGAGTAGAAAGAATGTATGCAAAATAATGACTCTCGGAACACAAAAATCAGGAGTTGGAATAGTAAATTGCTTATATCTCAGTAACTGTACGACATAGAAAAAAAATTTAAAAGTCATATGTATTATCACTTTCCTGGCTAGTTTTGTACTTAGCCCCCTGAGGGGGCTAAGAAGTTTTTGACAAAAACTCCGTATCTCACACCGTTTTCGAGATACGGGTCCTCAAAAGCGTGGCGAACGCCGTAATGTTATCCTAAGGGGAAAAAAGCAGACATTCAGAGTGCCATAACTTTGCCTCCCTGTAATATTTTTTCACCAAACCACTGAAATGCACATCTGTGGGATGTTGGCTGTACCCCCTGCAAATTTCAGCCCAAAAGACCAAACCGTTATTTTGCAGCAGGGCGCCAAACAATTGCTGCAATGCGTCGGCTGCCGTAATGTTATCCTAAGGGGAAAAGTGTCAACTTTGGAGTGCTGTAACTTTGCCGCTGTGTAATATTTTTTCAACACAACACTGAAAGGCACATCTGTGAGATGTCGGCTGTGTTCCCTCCAAATTTCAGCCCAAAACTCCAAACCGTTCTTTTACAGCGAGGTGCCAAAGAATTGCTGTAATTTCCCACAGCCTAGAAAAGTACTTTGTCACAATTTGCAAAAGCTGCAAAACTTTAGCGACACTTTCATGAGCACGAAAGTACTTTACGAAAATACTTTTCCAGAAATTTGAAAACATATTTCTGGGGAGTTTCACCAAAATAAAGACATGGCTAGCATCCTCAGGCTCCAACTAGGTGAATACAAAAGAATTAGGTTGCTAGAGGGTCTCGATTTTAAATGCCAAGCATTTTTCTGATCACTAACTGAAAACAAAATGGTGGATTTGTGAAAGAAGAGGCCAATTGTGAAAGTAAAATGCATCTGCGACACTGTCAAACTTTTTGTTAACTTTTCCCATTGACTTATAATGGGAAATTGTTTTGAATAACTTTTGAACCATTTAATATTTTTCACAAAATCTTTGAAAGGCACATCGGGACCCTACTGCATGTTCCCTGAAGATTCGGGCCAGTCGCATAACCATTGCAACCTGTAGGTGCGACATGAGAATTCAGAAAAGCATAAATGCATGCACAGGTCATGCTTAATAACTCCAGCCATGTGTCCAACTGGTACAAAACTTGGTTGATCCCAAGGTGTATGGGTTTTGATCACGTATTCCAAATTTCAGCAAACCTGTCAAACAGTTGAAAGTTATTAAGGTGCAAAATTTTAGGTTTAACATGTAAATGGCTCCTTAAACCCTAACTATGGTAGCACTACAGTGCTACCATAATATATATAGATATATGACAAAAGATCCTCTGTGTCAAGCATTGTGGCAATGGTTACCACAAAGGGCATTTGGCCAGGATGCCAAGTTTCAAAGAAATACAAAATCACACATGCCCCCACAATGCAAAGCATCATGAGCTGCATATACAAATCACCACAGAATATTATGCTGGTTCAACTTTAAGCAGAAATACATGTTGCTGGGGAGGAGGGTCCAACATGCCCCTTGAGAATGGAAACTACCGCAGTAACTCTGTTAAATGACTTCTTAATATGCCAAGTGCCTTGTTAAAGTATAAGTTTCATTCAGATTGTGTATTTTGTCCTGGATTTATATTAACTGAAAAAAAGCTGGAAACTTGATTGAGTTGTTGCAGTGATATTGTCAAGGGAATCTGAAATACCCTCTAATTAAAACAAAGCTTATCTTCAGGACTGTGTAACGCTGTTATTAAGAGTTCTTTAGTGAGTCTCTATATGAAGGATCCAATGCATATAAATGGCTTGACAGCCAGTCCTTAGCCAGATGTTTTGCAATCCTGAGCAGCTCTCATTGTGGGCTGTTGACCTCAGGTGAATTTAAAAAAGCCAGATCACGTGAGTCACCCAAGAAGTCCCATCAGGAGCCACCCATGTGGATGACCCCCCACCCAGCTCAAAAACCTGGCAGCAAAGCATGTGTTGTCATATGCTACTTAAACTGAAAAAGCAGAGCAAGTTGAGGAAGCCCACCAGATGCTGTGCCACATGGGTGCCCCCCTTCATATGGGGACTCATTTAAAAAATACATAAAGGCACTGTGGTAATGATATCAAAATGCTGTAAACTACGATGCAGGAATGCCTCCCCCAGTAATGTCAGAATGCAGAGGTTAGCCAGGACTCACGAAAGAAAGAATTACATAGTCACATTTCTGGTATATGATATGTTGAATGTTCTTGGCAGTTTCTGGCAGAGTCTACAGCAAGTAACACATATGGATAGAATATTCCCATTTGAGAGGGAGGCAGAAAGGGAGTAGTGAGGGAAAAGGGCACAGAAGCCGACCTGCAGCCTACTGGCACACTGAATGTGTGTTAAGCTAGCAGGAAAAGAATCAGGTTCAAATCCTGGTAGGGACTTCTACACTGAGGGTGTTGGTGGTAGCTAGGTAGGCCTTAGAGAATGACCTGGCCCTGTGGAGTTTGGTGACATGAGGCCTGAAGCTAATTTGTGCTGCATTACAGTTTATCTGGTGGTGCAGTTGACGTGGAAGCCTGAACAGCAAACAAGGTGGTCATGTGCATGGTTGTGTTCATTTTGTACCAGCTCAGGAGTCACCATGGTGGCAGCAAGACCCAACATGACTGTAGACTTCAAACAGCAGTTGATGGCACTGATATGGGAGGGAGGTAGAGGATGGTGGGATGGAGTCTTCAGCAATCAATGTGGACCTGACCCAGTGGAACTGGCAGGACACCCATGGCTGGAGCTCCCCAATCTTATCCAGGAACCAACATGTGCTGCATAGCCAGAGGGCAGCAGTGGAAAGTTGACAAAGGCCAAGAATGATCCACCAGTTCCTGCACCACCACATGATAAAGTGCCCAAGGTGCACTCACAACATAACAATACCAAAATACATATAAAAAGATACAAAAGGCTATATACAGTGTCTTCAATTCGTGATCATTTTTGTTTTTCAATACATTCAAAACATACCGATGATGTACATTCAGAAAAATATACTACTAAGATCAGCACAAACAAATAATTACAAGTGTAGCACAACCCTGTTGATCAGGAGGGACAGGGGAGGAAACAAGGGGGGGAGAGGGGAAGGGGGCTGAGAGGGAAAGAGCACAAAACACAATGAGGAAATTATTATTTTATAAAGCATAAGATTTACTTCATTATGATGACACACTGATCTGTGTATATAATGGTATCATAGTGTTCCCTTGATTTCCCCTGATAACCTCCCAATGAAGGCATGACCACCGAAGCACTGGGGTCTTTTGTGTGGCCGTGTCTGCCATCAATAAATTTGCACTTGCTGTGATTATACGTTTGTTGGTATCGATTTTGTCTGAGTGCTGTTTTTTGGATCTACTGTGTACTGTTTGGGGCTTGCTGCTCCTGCCAGCACCATCCCCAGTGTTAGCAAAGCGTAGTTTTGGATTTGCTTAACATTTTGCTGCCATTGCTGCTGCACACAGAGTGCCATCTTGCTACTGAGCAAGCATTCAGGTGGGATTTAGATGTGGATTCTTCAAGTTATTGGACTTCAGGCTACACAGAGGTCAGTGAGTTAACTCCTTTCCAGCAGACCTTGTTTGATGAGCTTGTGGCTTGACATGTAAACAGAAATGGAGGGGCTAATTTGGAGCTGACATTTGAATAGGAACAAACTGAGAGCTTAAATGAAAGAGAAATAAGGCCAAAGAGAATTAAAATTAAATGAGGAACCACTGTCAGAGGTGAGTGACATCAGAAATTCTTGTGGAAAACTTGAGAAACTTTTAAAAATAGAACTTGACATTAAATATCACATAATAACCCTTGAGCAATATTTGGCAAAAAAATCAAGCTCTGTGAGGCCTATACATAACCACTGTACTGTGGCCTGGATGAATTTGATTTTAAAGATCTTTGGATACCTGCCACCTTGTTATGTTCTAAAACATTTATTGAGTTGTTGATCAGATTTGACATCAAGAAATATGAAGGTCTGAGGCCATTAATAGAGGAGACCAAAGGGAAGTGTTGAAATATAAAGACAACCGCTCATTTAAGGACATTCACTCATTTATGAAAATGAAATTAGAAAAATATAGGCGCAACTGGTTGTGAAGAAGCAGAAAAAGCTGCTGACGGATCAGAAGACTCTGAAAACTATAGAATCTTGTTCTGGAAAAAATACTAATGAAGCAGAAGTAGAAGTCAGGGCAGTCAAAAGTGAGGTTTTCCAATGAGAAACAGGCTTATCCCCAAAGCCAAGTTGACAAGGGTCCTTTTAGGATGAATACACCTGAGCATACATGAGGAGAAGGAGGATTAAGACAAGGGAGGCAGAAGGGCAAGAACAAAGCTGGTGGAGAAGAGGCAAATGAGAGGGAACAGGAGGAAGGGGAGAGGCAGGAACTGCAAATAATTAATTTGTCTAAGAAAGAACTTACAGCAACAGAAAGTAGTTTTCTGAAACATGGCCTCTCCTTCGTATCCACCCCATCTACATAAATTTCAAGTGCAGGTGAATATTTATAAACTTTTAAGAAAAATCCAACTCCATGCCTTCTTCACTCAAAATCGAGGAGCTGGGTCTTTGTACAGAACAATGGGATTCCTGAAAATTTAATTAATTCACTTCAGGACATAGAACCTGTGCACCTTCCTGATGTACAGTATACAGCCAGCAGAATATCAGACTGAGGACATTGATTATTTAATGAATGCTATGGACACATATGAAACTGAGATCAACCCAGGAGGCACAGGTGAGAACATAGAAGACCTTACACTTATACAGAAAAGACTTATGCTGTTTAAACTGTATTCAGAATTTATGCCTGTTGTTTTTAGCCCTGATATGGCAACCTTTGAAAAGTTGTTCTTAAACAGGTGAATGACATCTTAGAAGGTGCAGGGCAGCAAAGGTGTAATAATCTTAGTATTGCTGAGAGATCTGCATTAAAGGCATTAATGGATTGTAATGATATTAATATAAAGCTGCAGACAAAGGGGGAATATGGTAGTTATGGATGGGAACATTATTTCAGGATAGTGATGGGCCTATTAAATGTGAATAACAACTACACGAATCTCCCTCAAATCCCAGTAAATTTAAAATGGATTTACACTACCTACTGTATTACAACATAGCATAGGAAATGGTTACATTACTGAGCAGGAGTATAAGTATTTATGGAACGAACATCCCATCATTTCCGAGTTCTATATTTTACTCAAGATACACAAGATGTGGTCACTCCACCAGTTAGGCACGCCTGTGTCTGGGATAGGGTCTGTTACAGAGAAGTTGGGTAAATTTGTTGATTTTGTCCTACAGAACAGCGTAGTTAAACTAAACTCATACACTAGACACATGTGCTTAATAAGATCAAGGCCATAGAGTGGGAACAATGATTCTGACTTGCTGGCCATTGACGCTGATTCCCTATATACTAGGATTAGACACAGATAGAATAGCAGCTTGTAGATACTTCCTGGAGAAGGAAATGGACAAGGAAGAAATGCCTGTAGAGTTCATTTTAAAAGCATTAGAATTTATTTTGACATGCAACTATTTTGAATTTGCAGGAGATTTTCACTTGCAGAAGTGTGGCACCACAATGGGTTCCCCAATTGCACCGTAATATGCAAACCTCTTCCTAGGCAGGTGGGAAGAGACATATGTATTTAACAGTGAATTAAATCTTTTCCTGCCTAGGATCAGGTTATGGATGCACTTTATAGATGACATTTTGTGTCTGTGACAAGTGGACCTGCAGGACATCAACACCTTTTTAGAGTGGCTTAATACTAATGAGCTCAATTTGAACTTTACATATAAGGCAAATGGAGAGAGTATTGAGTTCCTTGACCTTACCATAAAAAGTCCATTGGTGCAAAATACAGGAATCCGAACCAAGTGTTACAGGAAAAACACTGCCACTAATTCTCTATTCAGAGCTGATAGTGCACATCCTGTGAGATTAAAAGAATCTATACCTTATGGTCAATTTTTAAGGTTAAGGAGAAACTGCTCAAATGAGTCAAACTTTTGAACAATCTGAGGAGCTCAGCAGAAGATTTTTACAGAGAGGGTATGATATTTCAGTCATAAATGATGCAAGAAAAATGGCCTCAGAGAAGAGAAGGAGGAGTTACTGAATATAAACAAAGCGAAGAGTGCATTGGACTCTGGTCCCATTACTTCGTGACAGAATTCAATAACTGGGCATGTCAACTAAGTAATGTGGTCTTGAAATTGGCACTTATTACATACAGACAGCACTCTGAGGGATATTGTGGGTTGCAGCCATAGGATTACTTTCTCTAGGGATCCTAGTCTTAAAGATAATCTTACCCACAGCAGGATACCACCAGCCATCAGAACAGATACCTGGTTGGATATGAAAACTAAGTGGTAGGAAAAGTGATGGAATTACTTCTGAAGGAAAGAATTGTTGAGTACCTAGAGGCCAGTGGGGCACAGGACCCAAGGCAGCATGGGTTCACAGTGGGAAGGTCATGTCAGATGAATCTAATTGATTAATTTGACTGGGTGACCAAAGTAGTAGACCAGGGAGGGGCTGTGGACATGGCCTACCTAGACTTTAGCAAGGCATTTGACACAGTCCCACACAAAAGAGTAGTAGTCAAATTAACCAGCCTTGGAGTGGGTCCCAGGGTGGTAGCCTGGGTAAAACATTGGCTGAACAACAGGACACAGAAGGTAATTGTAAATGGAGTCCACTCTGAAGAAAGAGGGGTTACTAGGGGGTACATGAGGTTCAGTACTAGGTCCAGTCCTTTTTAATGTCTTTATAAGTGACATTGCAGAGGGACTGGAAGGAAAAGTATGCCTCTTTGCAGATGACACAAAGATCTGCAACAGGGTTGATACACAAGGAGGTGTGGAAAGGATGAGAAGGGACTTGGCAAGTTTGGAGGAATGGTCAGAAGTATGGCAGCATGGATTCAATGCAAAGAAGTGCAAAGTAATGCACCTGGGAAACAAAAACCCAGGGGAAGATTACACAATGGGGGGAGGTAGTAACAACAACAAAAATGGAAAGGGACCTGGGGGTAATCATATCAGATAACCTTAAGGTTGGCAAAAATGTGAGAAGGCGGAAGGGAGGGCTGGGGGGATATTGGGATGTATAGGGAAGGGCATCACCAGCAGAAAACAGGAAGTTGTGATCCCCCTGTACAGACAGTTGGTGAGACCCCATCTGGAGTACTGCATCCAGTTCTGGAGACCCCATCTCCACAAGGACATAGACAGGATGGAGGCAGTTCAGAGGAGGGTGACTAAAATGGTGCAGGGTCTGCAAGAGAAGCCATATGAGGAAAGGCTAAAGGAGCTTAATATGTATACCCCTGAGGAAAGGAGGGAGAGGGGGGACATGATAGAAACGTTTAAGTACCTCAGTGGAATCAACAAAATCCAAGAGGGTAGCATCTATCAGAAAAAGAGATGTGCAAGAACAAGGGGACACAATTTGAAGATAGAGGGGATGGCTCAGGGGCAATGTGAGGAAGTATTTTTTCACAGAGAGGGTGGTGGATGCATGGAACAGCCTTTCTGAGGAGGTTGTGGGGTCTAAAACTATGGGAGAATTCAAGAATGCATGGGACAGACATAAGGCAATTTTTGTGGGGGGTAGGAAGAAATAGGCTGTTGGTTAAATAGGATCTGCAGCTTATCCTCTAGGTAGGGAAATGGGCAGACTAGGTGGGCCAAGCGGTCCTTATCTGCTGTCAAAGTCTATGTTTCTATGTTTCTAAGGGTTTGCATAAACGTCAAAGATGCAGTTCATGTAAACATTGCAATACTCGAAAGGAATTTATACACCCAGGTAGCAACAAGAGATATGATCTTGTGTTACCACCTTTGTTGTTTACGCTCTATGGTGCCCTTGTAACATCCTATACATAGGAAGAACCACCAGAGCCCTTAAACTGAGAATGCAGGAACATGTAAGGAACAGTATTAACACAAAGATAGACACCCCAGTAGGAATGCACGTTACACAATATCATGGCTGTGATCTTGCGAATCTCAGATTTATGGGCATAGACTGGCAGGCCCCTATGCATTATGGTGGTGACAGGGTGATTGACTTGCTGAAGAAAGAAAGTGAATGGATTTTAGACTTCAGTGTGCTAAACCAGATGGTCTCAATGACCAGTGGGACCTTAAGCCCTTTCAGAAAAATGAAGCTTTCTATTGTGAAACATTAATAGTAATTAAGTTGCTGAGTGAGAATGTTTAAAATTAAATTTGCACTCAATCTTTGATAAATTAAAAACCTTTTCTTCTTCTCTCCCTTTCTCCTTTAGGTCTGTTTGTATGAACTCTTTTGCTCTGTACATCCCCATGAAGCGAAAAGAAATGATTTGGGGTGATCCATATGAGCAACTCTTCTACATTACAGTTACCTATTCATAAATTTAAATCGTGTGCTTTATAAAATAGTTATTTCCTGCATTGTGTTTTGTATCATTTCCCCTCAGCTCCCTCCCCTCTTCCTCCCCCATTTCCTCCCCACTGCCCTCCTGTGACCAACAGGTTGTGCTACATACAGTTATTTGTTTGCTCTGAGCTTAGTAGTATATTGTTCGAATGTACATCATTGGTATGTTTTGAATGTATTGAAAAACAAGAAAAACTAAGATGATCATGAATTTACGACACTGAATATAGTCTTTTGTATCTTTTCTTGTGTATTTTGGTATTGTTATATTGTGATTGCACCTTGGGCACTTTATTATGATGTCATACTGATCTGTGTATATAATGGCATCATGGTGTTCCCTGACACAACCCTAATGAAGGCCTGACCGCCGAAGCACTGGGGTCTTTTATTGGCCGTTTCTGCCATCAATAAATTTGCACTTGCTGTTATTATACTTTTGTTGGTATGCATTCATCTGGAGTGTTGCTTTTTAGATCTACTGTGTACTGTTTGGGGCTTACTGCTCCTGCCAGCACCCATCCCTAGTGTTAGTGCAGCATACTTTTGGATTTGCCTGCTCCACCACAGCCTGATAGGCTTGACTTTGATTGTATGTCAAACAACGAGTTACTGAATTTGTGTAGGCAAACTTTCCAGATATCCACACTAGGGCTGGGGTGCCACCTCCCAAAAATCAAGGAAATAATGTAGCGGGACACCTCAGCTGGAGGGTCCCTTGGGAGCACTGTAGCCAATTCTGCCTTCACCAGTCACCTCTGGCACAACACCCTTGCTGACACAGGCTCTGCACTCCATCCCTTGTTCCCCAACTAGGGCTGCAACCATCAGTCCCAGAACATATGCCCTTGCTGACACTGGCTCCAGCTCTTGTCTAGTGGTCCCTTTAAGTGGGGATGCAACTACCAATCCCACTCCCATTGGGACCATTCCATGGAGCCACAGCCAGTGCTGGTTCCTCTGCTAGAGTCGTGCCTTATCCATTGGGCCGTCTGACAGCCCTTCATATGCCACAATGGCTAGTGCCACTGGTGGTGAAGGGACCACTTCCTGGGTTGATGGCTCTACTGCAAGCTTTGCCTTTCCCAGCTCAGGTCCCTGTGACCCCACTGCCAGTACCACAAGCTGGTCTTTCCATCCTGCTGTTGCCAAGCCCTCCCACCCCACAGAATGGCAATCCCTTGCAGCCAGGGGGACCGAGTCCACTTCTGCTGCTGGTAGGCGCTCCTATTGCTTCCTGACATTGGGAGGAAGATAAGCAGGTTGTAGCCCTGATGTTGGAAAAGGAAAAGAAGCAGACAGAGACATCTGGGGTGGTGTAGGTTTGGGGAAGGGCAATGGGAGGTGGGAAGCCAGCAGCAGCAGCTGGCACAGCCAGCTCAGGGGTCTTATATGTCCACTGGTGAGCCCATGGGGTTGCACCTGTCCAACAAAGTGCAACAGCAGATTGTGAATGGTGAATTTATGGATGTTTTTACATTGCTTGTCAGGCCCAAAGAGCCAGAGGTGGAGAAGGAATCAGAAAGACAAGGAGTAGGGAGATGGTGTAGAGTACAGGAGGAAGGTAGTTATTCTGTGCACCTGGGAAAACTGGTAAGTGGGCTTTGCCATTTATGTGGGATTGTTAATGGGATCATATCAGCAAACAGCTCAGGGTCTGTGGAGTTACTACAGCTGCATCATGGAGACGTATGCTACAAAAGGCAGATGGGATGGTTAGCTTTGCAGGAGGAAGCAGAATAAACCCAGTAAGGTCTGGGGGACTTTGGATCTTCACCTGCTCTGGTTTCTTGAGGTCAGTGGGGGTACAGCATTATGATGGTGGTTTCCTGTGCACTGTTCCCAGTCTCCTAGGCAGAGCTTTGTAATGGGAAGCAGTGGTCTTACATCATGAAACCTAGGAAAAGGGTGGAGAAGGGGCAGGTCTACCATTACAATCATGGGAAGTGTAAAGTAGAGTCTTGTAAATACAAGCACAGATACATTGCTTGTGGATAGAATCACCTGTTTGTGCAGCATGAAAGGGCTCAACCTGCAGCCATCTCAGTAGGGACAGGAAAACCTTTCAACACCAATAAGGGTAGAGAACATTGAGTGCTGGTTGAAAGGCTACCAGACAAACTCTACCATGTCACTGTTAGAGGCTTTGCAGAGAGTTTCAGGATCCCATACAAATGCTCTTGCAGACTTTGTGAGGTGGAGAACTTAACATCTTCCAGGGACTGGCCATCCATAGGGCAAAACATGGGAAGGAAGTTACATTAGGCTGTTTACTGGGCCATTAGAGCAACCTCCATACCCCCACCTCCATTTTTATTGTTTATTGGTAAATATTCGGAAAGACCTTTGAGTCAGAGACTCATTTACAAAGGTTCCACGTCAAACATTAATACAGAGACAAACATTTGCAAACAGAGATGACAGTACAGAACAGAATAAAATGAAGGATTACATTTCATTTGCATTACAAGGCAGTCTAGGGTAGTTCAGGAAGAAACCAGGGCCTCGTAGTAAACAGTCTCAATTAATCACAGCCACATGGTTGCAGTGAAGACTGTAAACCAGCTGATAGTCATATTGTGAGTTAGTAGAGATCTTGCACCAGAAAACAGAGAAAGTAATGGGTGCTAATAGGACAGCATTCTGATGGACTACGTCAGAAACATTCACATACGCTAGAGCCTTGGAGGACTTCCTTAGTCTCGCTTTAAAAGGACCTAGCTTTGTTTCATTGGCTATTTGGGTGGAGAGAGAGTTAGTCCAGTTAGGGGCTCGGTAGCTGAAGGTCCTTTGAAGTTGGGTGGTATGAGGTGGGCTACCCATAGAAGTGGCTTGTTTGAGTTTCGCATTGGTCTGGCTGGGGCTGCTGGGTGAATAATAGAGGAAAGAGAGGAGGCGAGACCTAAGAGTATCTTCTTTGTCATTAGGCATGTGTGATACTGGATTCTGCTATCTAAGTTTAGCCATTCTGAGGAGTTGTAGAGAGTACAGGTGTGGGTGAGGCGATCACAGCCTAAGATGAGATGGCAGGCTTTGTTGAGTACAAGGCGGAGTCTGCTCAGCGTGGAGGTGGGGACAGCAGTGTATATGGTAATACCATAGTCAAGGAGGACGAGGACAGAGGAACTGATGGTGAGCCGTAGGGACTCTGGGGTGAGGCAATGTTTGTACCTATATAGCACTCCTAATCTGGAGTTTGGGGCCGAGACAAGGAGGAGGAGAATGTGTTGTTGAGATAGTTGAGGGCCAGGTCTAGAGTGATCCCAAGGTATTTAAAGTTACTAACTTGCTCAAGGGGGTTGTGGTTGACAGTGAGAAATGGGGGACAGAGGTTTTTGCGAGGGTTCTGCGGGTGGGAGAAGATCATGACTTTGTTTTCTTGTAGTTAATTGTTAGACATTGGGCAGAGAACCAATGCTCTGCTTCAAGGAAGCTATGTTGGAGTGTATGGTGGAGTTTTAAGAAGGTCGGAGTCGGAGGCGAACAGTACAGCATCATCCACGAGAGGAGCAGTTTTCTGATATGGCTGACGGAGGGAGTTTAGATATTGGCTGAAAAGTAGGGGCGAGAATCGATCCTCAGCGGAACACCAGCATGGACTGGGAGGCAGGGGACAGGACAGTGCCTACCTTGACCTGTTGGGTTTTGCCCGAGAGGTAGCTGGTGAACCAGTTTAAAGTTTCATTGGAGAAGCCAGTGGAGGAGAGAGTGGTTACCAGTAGGGCGTGGTTGACAGTGTCAAAAGCTTTAGAGAGGTCCACGAAGATAACACCTGTGAGGTGGCCACAATCCAGGGCTGAGTGAGCATGCGAGGTGAAAGCAAGGAGGGAGGTGGTGGTGATATGCCCCTTATGGAAGCATGTTGTTGGTTGGAGAGAAGATTATATTTTGTGAGGTGTTCAGTGATTTGGTTGGCGACGATATGCTCTAAGGCTTTGGGGGGGTGGGAGAATGGATATGGAATGGTATTTGTTTGAGGAGGTGCGGTCCCCAGTCTTAAAGATAGGGGTAATGTGGGCCAGCTTCCAATGGGTGGGAAATTTCACTTGACAAAGGGAGCAATTCAGGATGTGAGTGAGAGGGTAGGGGACTTCCAGGAGAGTGATTCGGAGTAGTTTCAGGTCAAGGGAATCACTGCCGCTAACTGAGTGGCTAAGGGCTTTGGCTAGGTAGGGTTTGGCATCCGCGCAGGACAGAACACGGAGGCAAAAGAGAGGAGCAAGGGGAGGTGAGTTGGACCAGGCCAGCAGAGGGTTTAAGAAGTTGGGGGATAGAACATGGTTGAGATTTGTGAAAGCGGAGTTTAGGGCTGAGGCTATGCTGAGGGTATCCGTGGTGAAGTTACCTTCTATTTCTAATTGGTCTGGGGGCTAGTTTGAGGTTTTACTGCAGAGTTCCTTTATGTTATTCAAATTTGCACCATCACCCCAGGTAGATGTTAAGGGCGCTTTGTTGTAGTTCGTTTTAGTGGTGCAGAGGGCGAAGTGCATTTGTTGCAATCTCCTATAGCGTTGCATGTCAACTGGGTGATTGGATTAATTGGCAATATGCCACAGGGAGTCATGCTGGTTGCATTAGTCCCAGGAAGTGATCAAGAACCAAGGGACTTGGTTTCCTTTGGACATTTTCTTGGTAAGGGGGGCGAAATTATCACAGATTCTATTGAATGTGTGGATAAATAGATCAAGCGCCTGATCGGGGTCTGGGGTGCTTATGAGTTGTGTCCATTCCCAGTTTCTAAGGTGGGCCTTGAGTTGGGTGAGTTTCCTAGGGCCAAGTTTGCACTGAGAGGTAATTTTTTGGGGGTGTTTGGGAACCCTGCAGGACCAATAGCAGAGCACAGGGGAATGATCACTTAGAGCATTGGGGAGTACCTGGATGTTTGTTATTCTGTGAGGGCGGTTTGTGAAGACCAGATCCAGGAAGGAGGCTGTCCTATCAGGACATTAACCCTAGTGGGTGAGGTGACAACCTGCGTTAGGTTTAGTGCTGCAGCATCTTCAGTATATGGGGCAGTTTTCTTTGCCAATTAATTTATGTATCTCTGATAGGCCTGGAACCAAGTAAAGTGCTAGGGGAGTTTAGATTGATACATCACTTATCATACCCAAAGGGTGATTCAGTCAATCATCAACTCAGTTCTGGGGATACTGCAGTGGCGTATGTGCTATTTGATGCAACCATTGATGTGGTGAAGGGGATTCGTACACACATATGTCCTTTTTGGGTATCGAAATCGATACTGTCGGCGTGGATTTTCAGCTGCCACACAAGAAGGTCAGTGGCCTCAGAGGTATGCTGCAAAGGCAGTTCAGACATGAAACTCCATCTGAGAGAGCTGTAGCTGCTCCATGGGCAACTGAATTTCACCTGCAAAATAATCCAGATGGGGAGCCATTCTTCACAGGTTAGCCAAGTGCATGGTGGGCTGCTGGAAGCTCCATCACAGGCTTTGGGTCATGTGTCCATGCAGGGTGACCTCAAGGTTTGGTTGATATTCCTGTAATATTTAAATGGGGTGGCCATTTGGCCAACAGAGGTCACAAGTCAATAACTGGGGCTTTACATGGATGCCTCAAGATGTGTGGGCTTTGGGGTTTACTTTTGCATGGTCTGGTGTGCAGGGCCTTTGCCCCTGGCATGGGTGGTAGGCACACTTGCTACATCAAGTCACACTCTTCAAATGGTTTCCTTGTTGTGGAGTTAGTGATTTGGGAGAAACATTTTGCAATAAATGGGTAACATTTAGAACAGACAATATGGTGGTAGTGTATAGCATTAATGAACAATTAGGGGAGAGGCCCAATGGGAAATCTAATGACGATGTTCATACTGAAGTGTTTGATTTTGAATATATAGTGTATGGTGGAACATTGTTGTAGCTAGAAATCCACTTCACTGAAAAGCTGTTCACCATTATTTAGTAAAATGAATGGAATGCTGTTTTGACCATACGCAGAACAGCTGCCCATTCATTTAGATCTGAAGCTTGAGTGCTTTTTTAAAGCTGAAACTGAAAACAGCCACACGCCAATATTTCTAAATCACATCAAAAATGGCTGTGATGGTCTGTCAGATGAGGGATCATTGAATTACTAAAAATCTGAAAACAGAATCAACCATTTTAATCTTTAAAAAGCTTTTTACTCACAGATTTTGGCAAAGCGAAGAGTTTTTCTCTAGCTAAGTGAGACATCCAGCCACCATGTTTTTTCTGTAGATCCCACCCACAGAATGGCAACCAATGGAGTGTGCGCTGCTAATGTAGGTACACCAGTGCCTAGCAACCACACAGCACACCATGTTATCATGCCAGAGATGAAAAAAATGCAGTTTAAAAGCTGAAAAAATACTTTTTAATATTTTCAGGGCACCATACACTAAAAAAATACAGGATGGTTAGCCAATGCAGAACCATGTGTTCTGCCACCTCGGGTCTGATTCCCAAGGACCTCAAGAGCTTTGCTCTTGAGATCTAAGGAATCTGACCCTCTGTGGCAGAAAACACACTGGTTCTGCATGGTTACCCATCCTGTATGCTCTATATAGTTCAGCGTGATGCACTTACCTGGTATAAATAATGATGTGAGTGATGCTCTTTCTTATTTACAGTCAGAGAGATTTGGAGAGCTGACACCAGAAGCAGAAATGTGCCCCAGGAAAATTCCACCCTACCTCTGGGAGTTGGTGATTGAGAAGACTGCAAATTACTCAAGGGCTTGTTAGAGTCCAGCACAAGTGTAGCATATCAGAGAGGGGTGGAGAACGTTTTTGGGGTGAGGCAGCAGCAGCTAGGCTGAGAAACGTCTTGACTGGTACCAAAGACCAAAATGTGTGTACCTACTCTACATGATGCATCAGAGATTTGCAGTGATGTAGAGGCTGAGGCAGCTTCCTCTACAACAAACACGGAGGCTGTGGTCTCCACTGGCCCCCTGATAGGCATCTCCATACAGGGATCTATCTATGATGGTCCCATTCCCTCTACTTCTAGCTGCAGTATCTGCTCAGTCAATAACTCCAAAACCTCCAGTACCCCTATTATCCCATCAACAACAGGAAAGAAAATGTAAGTGATGGGTAAATAATATAACAGATCTAAACCAGGACACTACGATAGTTACCAGAGATCTATCATGTGAACTTTACCCAGAAATATGTAATGTACTGTGTCCTAATTGTGATACTTATTAATCAATGGAAGAAGACTGACTGTTGGGATGAGGTCACTCCATCACCTCCAAGGCAGCAAGAGAAAAAATTTGTTGTGGCATTTATTTATGTTGTTGGGTTCAGAACTTATTCATAGAACCAGAAGAAATGGATTCTGTAGGTGGAGATTATTTAATCAGGTTAGAATCCAATGTTTTTTCACCTAGAAAATCCCATTTAAAATTAACTACACCATTTGTTTGCAGTATAGTAATACTGCTTGCAGGTGATGTGGAGATAATCCGGCCCCAACGGAGTCAATAAACAAAATTTAAAATTTCACTTGAAAAACGTAAGAAGTGTTATAAACAAGATGCATGAATTTCAAATATGGACTAAAAGTTATGAACCAGACATGATAGGATTAACTGAAACATGGTTATCTCAAACATACAGGATAAGGAAATATTATTGGATGGTTATAATCTTTTTAGATTAGATAGGGGAAAGAGGGGTGGTGGGGTTCTTTTATATATCACAGAGAAACTGGGTTTGGGAAAAGTTGTTTTTCAGGGTAATTTAGAGGGAATTGAATGTCTTTGTGTTAAATTTGAAAGATTGCAGCTCTTAGTTAGTATAGTATATTCCGCTCCAAAAGTAAATACTACCAAGTTTAAATTATTGGCATCTAAATTAGCATTAGTGTCAGATGGTAAAGCTTTAATACTAATTGGTGATTTTAACGCTGCTTAAGTGCCAAAGGGATTAAAATTGGAACAAAGTTTTGAGATATTAAATGTTAATCAAATAATAAATCAAAGTACTAGGAAAAGTGGGTTAAAAGTCAGGAGTATTTTGACTTAATTTTTCTCTATGAGCTTTCATGTCAAAAAAATGTTTTATTTTACCTCCAAATTTGGGGGACTCATAATCCAGTATATTGTGTTGTAAGAGATTTAAATCAAATAATTGAGGAAGAAAAGATTACCTAAAAGAAACTTTAAGTACTATCACACAAATAATTTTGTTTATGATTTAAATTGTATAGAGTGGGGACGATTAAAATTAATTCAGACATAAATTGGCAATTGAAGAATTTTCAAAAGCTTATTTAGAGGCCTGTAATAGGCATGCACCATTTAAAAAACTAAAACAAAGAAAAGCATCTTCCATGGATAAATGAATATTTGAAAAGAAAATTTGTACAGAGATAGAATCTGGAAAAGAGCAAATAAAACAAAAGGGAGGAAGACTGGGTTAATTTCAAAATTAGCTAAATGAATGCAAAGGTTAATTAGATCTGCAAGAAAAAATTTTACAACATTAAAACTGAGACAACTCACGATCCTAAACAATACTGGACTATGATAAAAGAATTGGAAAACCCTTTGAGAGTCAAGTCTTGTATAAAAATGTCTAATAATAAGGGTGAGCTCCTTGACTCAAAGAAACAGCCAGTTGTTGAATAAATATTTCTTAACATTGCCTGATATTACCATCCCAGCTCATTCACAAGTACAAACAGATTTAGTAACTAAAGAAACTATAATGAAATTGTCCTCTTTTTATTTAAAAAATAAAACTCTGTAGTTAGGTGGGAAATCTTAAAATTAAATAAAAATAAATCATATAGTATGGACAATATTGAAGGGAAATTTATTAAAGATGAAGTTGAAGTCTTATCACCAATACTGACTGATTTATTTAATCAAAGTTTGATGGAAAATGTTTTTCCCTCTATCTAGAAAATAGCCAAAATAGCACCTATATTTAAGTGGGGGGGGGTTCAAATGACCATTCAAATTATAGACCAATAGCAATCCTCTCCATCCTCTCTAAGTTAATGGAATGAATGGTGTTTGGCCAGTTGTATAGTTACTTAGAAAAATATTCGAATTTGACTAATACCAACATGGCTTTAGGGCAGGTTATTCAACTTCACTGCACTCGTGGACTTTATTGATGAAAGTGGCAGTGGCCTTGGATAAGGGAGAGTCCATGGGCACAGTGTTTGTTGACCTGTCCAAAGCCTTTGATTTGGTTGACCACCATTTATTGTATGAGAGGATGGAGAGGATTGGTATAGCTCCTAGGTCATTATTATGGTTTAAATCATATTTGAGTCAAAGAACAGCAAGTAGTAATAAATGGTCAATTTTCTGAAGTAGGTAGTATACTAAGAGGTGTCCCTCAAGGTTAAATTTTGGGCTATTATTGTTTTGTTATATATTAATGAATTACCACAAAATAAATAATACACAAATCAGGTGTATGCAGATGATACAGTACTTTTAGTATCAGTCAAATCTCAAATGAAATGATGGTTAAATTACAGATGCATTTTGATGTTCTACAGGATTGGTTTTCCAGTTCTAATTTAGTGATAAGTGATAAAAAATTCAGGTTATGTTTTCAATAAAAACAAAGGTTAATAAAAACAGATCAGAGATAGGGAAATACTAATGAGGAATAGGAAAATTTGATATTCACGGATCAATATAAATATTTAGGTGTAGATTGATTATACTTTATCTTTCTCAGCTCATATTAATAATACAATAAAGAAAATTAATAATAAGATAGGGGCACTATGTAGGTCTTCAAGATTTTAAATCTTTAAATCTTCAAACCTGGAGGTTAATTCAAACAATTAATAATGCCTGTATTAGAATATGGAAATATGGTGAATAATTTTATGGGTCAAACACTTTTAAATAAATTAGTCATATATAATCAGTTGGCATGATTTGTCCTGAACTGTAGCTATAATACTCATCATTGCATTTTGTATAAAGACCTAAACTGGGACAGTTTATCAATATGATTTAAAAACAATATTCAGTATTTATCTATAAAATAATAAATGGATGATTGATGGAAACATGGAATTGCCTTCTGTTAGTAAATATTATCCATATTTTAAGGGATGTAAAGCATAGAGGTTACACTTTTCAAAAACTAATACAAGATATGGTACTATAACACTTGAGGCTCGGACCATAAATATTTGGAATAATACTCCCCTGAATTAAGGAAAGCAACTAAACTATCCCAGTTTAAATTAGGATTGAGCACTGTATTTTATGATGAGTGTACTTGTTTTTAAAATGTGGATAAATGTGTTAGTTGTTGGTCTGATTGAAGATTTTTGTCTTGTATAATGTCAAAAATTCTTTATTAGTTGTTTTATGTAGCCTGAATTTTTGTATGTTATATTGAATGTAATTTGTTCTTGACACAGGACAACTTTGAAAATAGGTCTATGACCTAAAGTTTGCTATCCCGTTTAAAAATAAACATTTTTACTGCTACTACTACTACTACTACTATAGTAAAGACTGAATAAATAATAATAATAACCAGACCAGAGTGTTGTTTGATTGACAGCCTGAGGTGTTAACAAGTGATGAGCAGCATTTATTATATAGGCTTTGTATATGTGAGTGTGTTACAAATTGTCTTGATGTCATGTTACCTAATGCTCTTACCCTCTGATGTTAAATGAACCATTTTACAATTTGTTTTTAATTCTAGGTTGTATAAAAATAGTTGTCTTTCAGTAATATGTTCTATCAAATATAAATAAAGAAGTTCATTAAGCTCATAATTTTAACAGGTTATGTGATGTTTGTTTCTGTCATCTACACCCCACTGCAAGACTGAATGATAAAAGTGATTTTACTGTTTTGACAGTTTTTTCCTTTGTTTTTTCATTCCAGATGTTCTCAAAGCTAACAAACTGCCATTAGCCATCTCTCCAGGTTGGCTCCGTCAAAAAGACAGTTGATTGTTTGACATTTATGACAAAATCAGTTAATTAATTTGAGTATGTGTTTAACTGTGGTTTGATAGACATATATGTTCATTACATGACGTACAGTATGACCAAATAGCTCATTCACTGAAATGCCATGCCTTTTTTATCTATTTTAGTGCTGACATTAACTTACAATTTGTTCGCTGTTCTCCTCCCCCTCCTCATCCCCGCATTGACTACCACAAAAATAAAAAGAATGTTCCACTAGTTCACTACTCTGACCATTAGCAGGATACAGTATATAAGCTATAGAAGAACACATGCACACAAAGCAGGCACAGCCACACAAGCAACACACAGGGCACATCCACATAAGAAATACAGAGGTGCACACACATGACCATAGCACACAAGCAATGCTAAGCACATCCAGGAATGCACAGCCCAACCCCAAATGGCTATAGCTAAGTAATTTCAAGTAGGATGATTGCACTACTGATGCTTTTGTTTTAGGAAATTTGAATAAATTGCACTCTTGCCCACCCCTGTCTAAGCCAGTCCCACATACTCCTACCATCCCCGAGTCTGCCAGTAATTTTTTTTTAAACATATACATCATATGGCAAAGTGGGTGGAGACTTTTTTGTTTACTATATATTTAAAAAAATATCTGGGGAAGAAAGAGAATGGGAAATCGTGTATGTGTTGGGGGCAGTTACTGATCATGGGACTGCCATTAGCCAACTGAGAAGGGTTACTTTACTCACCATTACTCCAGGTCATATGTGTATACTCATATGGTTGTATGAAAGTGTAATTGTTGATATCATGTATAAAACAGCATATTTTCCTGTCTTGTTGGTGCCTGGTTCTCGATCACTTAGCTTCTCTTAACATTCCTCTCATAAAAAATCATGTCATAAAACAAATAAAAATTCTTAATGCATTTTAATAACCATAGAAAAAAGTGTTGCTGTTCAGATAAACATATACAGCAGGTGCTCATGGCACTATGTGTTAGATTGGCTATGTGTGTCGACTGCAATCAACAAGATCCTCACTTACAAAGAACCTAACTTACTGTACATCTCATGTGCATTAAAGGTGACCTGCAAATTTAATTCTGCTGCCCGCTCCTGTCTCACATACCTTTGCTAGCGGCAGCAGCAGGAGTCCAGGGCTGCTTTCGGGAACATTTTTAAATAATTCTCATGTTTTAAAATCCTGCTGAAACTTTTCAGTGAATACAGAAGTGGCGTCTGTGTCGATTGAGGGGATGCAGGTTACCTGGATATTCCACGCAGTTGTGTGACATTTCAAACACCACAGCTCTCTATGGAGCAGCAAGGGAGGGGCTTAAATGTTAATTTTGTTACTTTTTGCTGGTCCTGATGGTTAATTAGTATCTACAGCAGCGGCCTGTTCCAGTTGCTGTAGATGTTAATTTAACATCAATACCCTAGCAAAAGTATTAAAAGAGCATTTTAGCCCCCATGCTGCTCCATAGAGAGCTATGGTGTTTGAAACATCACAGAACTGGGTGGAATACCCAGGTAAACTTAGCGTCCCCTCAATCGGACACAGATGCTGCTTCTGTATTCACTGAAAGTTGTGGCAGGATTTTAAAACATGACAGTTTATTAAAATGTTCCCAAAAAGCAGTTCCGACTCCTGCCGCTGCTAGCAAAGGTATGTGGGATGGAGTAAACTGCAGAATTAAATTTGTAGGTTACCTTTAAGCATGCTTGTGAATAATCTATGTTTCCAAGAGACAAGCAGTCAAAGCTTGCACCACTTTTAGATATCTTGGGTTTGCCTAGACCAGCACCTTGATTTCGCTGCACAGATCAATGCTATCCACAATAAACAGTACCTAGACTTGGTGCCTTATACGTAACCATGGCTGTATCCCTCTGCCTGCCCGCAAGGCAATTGTGGAGAAAATGATCCTCCTATTTTTGACTACGGGGATGTAGTATACAGTGTTGCTCCTAAGTCCCCCTAGTGTGACTAGACCCTCTTTTCACTCCTTCTGTCACTTTGCTCTAGACTGTGCACCTCCACCCACCACTGCGGCCTCTACCAGTCCCTCAACCTCCTTTCACTCGACAGTGGCGCCAGTCCCACTGTAATAGACTCACAGCCAAATTCTGGACCCATTTACTGCCCTCATACCTCTCTTCTATGCTAAATACTAAACACCCTCTGTTTACTCACTCAGGAATTCGACTCCTGGCTCCTTCAAGTCCCTTATATGGTGACCTCTGCCAGCCAACTGGCCTTTAGAGCTCGCATGCCAAAGCTATGGAACTCTCTACCTGCAGTCATTTGACACGCTCCTTCCTCTGGATACTCAACTCCTCCTCAAAGGGCATTTCTCTGCCGACTGCTCATGCAGCCTAAGCTCACACTAAGACAAGGGCCCAGCTCTCCAACCGGTATCAGATATGGTGACTCCAATGTTCTAACTCTGAACCTGATATAGTTTATCTTTTATACCTTTCCTTATTAACTCTGATGTTCTGTCATACATTTACTTTGTAGATACTGTATATATCCTGTATATATTCTGTGTTAATTTCTGTATTATGTATGTGTTTATGCATCCTCCCATCCCCAACACCCCAGGACGCATCTGGAATTGAGCAGTAGTCTGCTCAGTATGCCTTCCTGGTAAAACTTTTAAATAAATAAATAAATCTGGAAACACCAAGGCTGATGATCGATATACTTTAGCATGCACAGATAAACTGACAAACATCTATCTATGCGTGTTATTATCTGCAAAAGTATTTCAAATCTATGGGCTGGATTCAGAGGTCTGTCTAAGCTGTGGCAATGGCAGCTAGGAACTGACCTGCGCCCTGGCCCGTGCACCTGATTCAGGATCAGAGTGGGTGCAGCAGTCTACATCCTGTGACTTGCAGTAGCTGCGCAAGGTAGGGCACAGCACCAGGAATGCTGCAGGTCACAGGACAGCAGTTGTGCAGGGCAAGGGCTGCCATGGCACCTCATGCCCACCTCTGAGGCCCCGTACAGTGTGGGGACCAGCCCCAAGCCACCTTGCCATGAGACTCTCCCAGATCATTGGACCCTTACCTGCCCTGGTGGCCCAGTGGTCCCCCACCCCCCAACACACACACACACCCGGGGGTGCATTGGTGACTGGCCCTGGTGGAGAGGGAGGACTGTGCCAGTTGCTGATGGGGTATTGGGGGTCAGGGGGCTCACACTGTGGGGTGGGGGGCCACTAGACTACCAGGGGGTTACGGGGATGGCGGGGGGGAATCATGCCCCAGGGCATGGGGGGCTCACAATGTGTGTGTGGTGGGGTCTGAGCATTGTGGGTGTGCCACACACCCTGCCTGGCACAGTGCATGCCATGCCTGGGACCCGGAGACCATGGGGGGTCCATAACCCCCAGGGCTTGTGGGGCTGGGGAACAGTGGCAACTGCCTGTGAACAGCAAAGACCAGTTAGACCACCTTTTTGTTGGCGTAACTGGTCTTTGACAGATGTTCACTGGTGGTTGTTTCTAAATCCGATTTATGTACGTAGTGGCCACCCTACCTGAATAGGGTACAAATGTTAGAAACCCCTTACGCCATGTCGCAGGGGGGTTTCAGGCACAAAGGTGCTGTTGGGTGCAGGCAGCCCACCACATGTTGCAGTCTGCCTATGTGAATCCTGCAGGGACACAACAAAGGACACAAGTGAGACTTGCACTATATTTTCCGCCTTGCATCCTGCGTTGGCTTCTCTGAATCTGGCCCTATGTTCTACAGTAACATATATATGAAGGACATTATATTAGAGTCTAGCGGTGCTACAAATATATGATTATTTGGACTGAAAAAGAGGAGGAAAAACACAAACTTAAAAGGGATCAAGTGGCGGATACATGTATAATCCTGTTGCAATCAGTAATCCAAAATGGGAAGAAAATTTATCACATTATTAGATACCAGATCCAATTACCAAGAGAAAATAGGATAATGCAGAAGCATGGTCTAAATAGCTGAATAATGATGATCATGAGTAAATATATAAAATAAACAAGAAGAAAACATTCCTTCTCAAATGCATGCTTTGATAGTTTTTATATTTCCCCCCACCCACTCCCTGCTTACCCCCTTCTATTGCCACTTCTCATCCCCCTATAGCCCCCTCTTTCCTTTCCTTTCCTTCCCCACCTGCCCTCCCTGGTTCACCCCTTTCAAACTCTCTCTCCATTCCCTGTTGTCCATTGCCCCTTCTTCTGCTCCACAGTCTGTCCCTTTCATGGATGTCGTTGTGCTTCACTCCCCACCTCACCCCTGTGCTCCACTCCCACTTTACCCCCATACACTCATACTTAATGTTTTTCTTTTCTGTCTCTTTTCTACCTTCTCAACCTTTCCACCCATGATTCCATAGTGGGCATGTCCTCCCCTTTTTGTTCTCCCTGCCTCCTGCTCATCCCGATGCTTTTACCCACCTCTTACCATTTCTCACCTCTCCGATCTCTCACTCCTCTGAATCAGTCACGCCTCCAACCCTAATTCAGTATGCTACACAAACAGGTTCTAGTAACCACCCGGCTGACTGTTGCTTAAGTCTTTATTGTTTGCGCTGTTTTTCCCCATTCCATCCTGTAGTTAGTCAACATGTCACCATGCACTGTATCTTTCATTTAATTACCATGCACTTTATTACTGTACTGTATGACTATTACATGATTTCCCTGTTACTTTTCTGTGCATAGCACCGTATCTTTTATTTCTGTCATGCAATTCTTCTGTAGATTGAGTTACCTGTAATTCACTGTAATTGCTTTTATGTGTCGCACCTACCATTGTTGTCTATATGTGTATGTCCCTGTTTTTATGTAATCAGGACCTCCTTGTGAATGAGCCTGTTCAACTGATCTTTTCCTACAATAAACATGAATTGAATTGAATATTGTGGTTCAATCCGACCTCACCATGGACTCATTAACTACTCAGTGAAGCCACAAATCACCATATTCCCTGAGCATGCATCACCTTGCACCGTACAAACTAAAACCCCTGTTAAACGAGAGAGATTTCTTCATATCTGCCTGCCTTTTAGAGCAGTCTTGGTTATCCTCTTCTAAATCTGTTTTATTCTTGACTCACTAAGTAATAGTGACTGCTTCCAGCTCCAAATGGCGACAAGCTGTATGACGTAGTATATGCAGCATTATGAGTAATATGGTTGTGAAAAAAATTATTTGAAGGATCAAGCATCACGTGTTCATGATGCCCTTACAGCTTTCATTTCTAATACTCCCTCCCCTTCAGCCCACCACCTCCACACAGGCAGGATGCAGCAGATTCATTTCTGGTCTGCTTGTTCAGATTTCTTTATTTGCCCCATTTGTTTCTGTTTTGTCACCCCTCATTTCTGTTGGTAGTAGAAGACATGAGCTTGGTGGAGTCGGAGAATCTGACCTACTAAGACTTAAAGATGCTGGCAGAAGACCAAAGAAGCTGATTGTCCGGTGGAGTTTAGGGTTCAGAGAGCATGAGAAAGGGCCTATGAACTGGAGAGCTACAGTGTTTGAAACAATCTAAAAATTAAAAAGCTACATTAAAGGTAATGTTGCCTGCACTAATGCAAGCCTCAGCAGAAACCCCCGATCCCTGCTCACCTCTTCAGCCCAGTATACTGTACTAGCTGAATGCTCCACTCATTGCAAATCTTCCACTGATGTGGATTTGTGAAAACATTACTGAGAACACCACACACTGGGCGTATCACTGGGTGGTCCTGCCTGCCTCACCGCAGCGAGGGTCGGGTGGAGTTGGAACTTGCAGTAGAGGTACATTTGGTGTTTGTCTGCTTATTGCCTACAGGACTCTGGTCTCTTGTCATTGGGAAACCTAAATATCTGGATGGAAGCTGGAACTGTGTAGACCACGGTGTGGACTGCTGAACTGGTGAAGTATATCTGAACTCTTTTTGCTACTGCCAGCATGAGATAATTATTGGGAAACTATTGGGAAATTTAAAACTGAGTTCATTCATAACTGTTTCAGTCTCGTGAGAGGAGACTGATAAAAGTTTGGGCCATGCTGAAGTGGTGAGAGCACATAAGTGTGGACATAAAAAGACCTCAAACTCTTGTTTTGTGTTTATTTTGGGTAAATGAGGGTATTGGTTTTAGGACTACTGGATTTTTAAAGTTACGAGCCAATTTTTGTGTTAGGGGTTTTGTATAGCTGAAAGCTCCTTTCCTCGAAGTGGTGAGAGCACTGTGGGTGGGGTAGATGGTTAAAGCGTTCTGATAAATTTAAAGCACAAATCTTGGACACATTGATAGGGTATAATTTTGTTTATAGTTGTAGTATTTATATTTTGATATTTGAGTGTTGTGTTTTAGTTTTATTTAGAATTCTGTTATTTATATAAGTTTGTGGGGTTTATTATTGTTGATTGTAGTGTTAACTGTGTGCTGGAATGAAAATAGGATGGTCGGGTATTATTCCCCCTCTAGGCTCAGGGACCTTCATCCTTTCTCCTGTCCCCCCCATTGCTGGGAGTCTATAGAAGATGTAGGGCTCTGGGGATTGTGAGGGGGAGGAGGAGGGCTGGTGCTGGGCCTGGGGGGGAATGGAAAGGAGCGGGCTGATAGGGATAGTGAGGTCAAGGAGACGCTCTGTGGTGAAATGGGCACAGGAAAGGGTTTTTTCCTGTTTGGTGCCCATACCCAAGGGTTCTGATTGTGATCAGCAGGTAAGGCGGTCATCTTCTGAGGCTCATCCTACTTGGGCGGTGTTGTGCAACACCAGGTCTATTAAAAACAAGATGGCCACTATATCCGATCTTGTTTGGGTCAGTTGACCTGGCGTGCATCACCGAGACCTGGCTGGATGAAAATGCTGGGCCAGTTTTAGCAGCAGCAGTTCCGGCGGTACTTAGATACACCGCCTAAGGCAGGATCGTAGGGGCGGGGGTGTTGCCATATGTTTTAAGTCAGAACTGGTCCTGGTGGAGGTACTGGTGGGAGTCACCAGATCCTTTGAGTGTATTCTGGGCGAGGGTGTGGGGTGCAGGATACTTCTCGTATACCATCCACCAGGTGACGAGAATGTTTTCCTGCAGGAAGTCGCAGACTTCATTGTCGACCTGACATTGGGATCCCCCAGATGGTTGGTTCTGGGGGACTTCAATGCTTGGGTCGACGATGAACTCTCACGTTTTGGTCAAGACTTCCTCCAGTTGATGGTACCACTGGGCTTCACACAGGTTGTTTCCTCCTCGACCCATATTGGTGGACACTCATTGGACCTGGTGTTCCTTCTGGGGATGGGGATATCTGATTTGGTGGTGGAACCACTGGATGGTCCGACCATCACTCCATTAGGTTCAGTTTGAGGCCACCCTATTAGGTCAGCCCTTCGGAGATGGTCCGTACCGCCTTTAAGGGGTATATCCCCGGATGACCTGATAGCGGTACTGGACCTATTGGGCCTACTGATAGATTGCTTGGATCCAGGTGACCTAGCCTATAATAAGGCGGTGACAGGGGCCCTGGATTCTATTACACCTGTTAGTGTTAGTCCTCTCCTCTTAGCCCCAGGTCTCCATGGTTTGATGAGACTATGAGGGAGTTGAGGAGGGTTAGACGAGGCTGAGAGGCGTTATGGAAGTCTGGTCTGAATGATGACAAACTTAGTTTGATGGACCATTACATGGTTCATCAATCTGCAATCTCGTAAGAAGGCAGAATTCCTGTCCAGAGAGATAGCGGCTGCACAGAATAGACCAGCTCAGCTCTTTGGACCGTGGACAGACTGTGCAATCCAGTCAGTCTTCAGCCCAGAAGAGCCTTTTCTCCAGAATGGTGGAGGAGTTTGTTCTCTTTGCAGATAAGGTTGCCAAGATCAGATCAGATGTCCATTCTTCCCTCTCCAATGGGAGTGGTGATGGTCGGCAGGAGATGTCGAACACTCAGTTTGCATGGTCTGATTTCAGCCTCCCCACAATCGATGATATTGTGATGGTCATCCGAGCGTTGCGACCAACCAACTGTGATTTGGACCCTGGCCCCACACGCCTTTTAGTGGATTGTGTGGATAAAATTGGCCTAGTCCTGGCTTTGATAGTCTGGAAGTCTTTGGAGAGGGGGATCTTTCCAGATCCCCTTAAAAAAGCTATAGTTAAGCCTCTTTTAAAGAAGTCCTCCTTAGACCCAGACTGTCTAGCAAATTACAGACCAGTCTCTAACTTACCCTTTGTGGGTAAAGTTATTGAGAAGGTGGTCGCAGTGCAGTTGGATGATCATCTGACCAACAACAATATCTATGACTCTCTCCAGTCCGGATTTAGGAAAAGGCATAGTACCGAGACAGCACTTGTTCGGGTACTAAATGACCTCCTAATAGTGAGAGGTTGTAGGACCTGTTCTATCTTGGTACTTCTTGATCTCTCTGCAGCATTTGACACTGTTGACCATGGTGTGCTGTTAGAGCGCCTGCGGTCTATCTGTGAATTATCTGGTATGGTCCTCAGGTGGTTCGATCTTACCGAGGGTAGGACTCAGAGGGTGGTGTCGGAATATTTTCCTCGCATCAGTCTCCTATCCTGG
Organism: Neoceratodus forsteri; assembly: GCA_016271365.2. Taxonomy (NCBI): domain Eukaryota; kingdom Metazoa; phylum Chordata; order Ceratodontiformes; family Ceratodontidae; genus Neoceratodus; species Neoceratodus forsteri. Next base: position 1,149,279,090 of record CM057458.1, on the reverse strand, counting down.
GGTACCGCAGGGCTCTATTCTAGCTCCATGTTGTTTGTGGTGTATATGCTGCAGTTGGGAGCGATTATAAGACGATACGGTCTGGGTTTTCATTGCTATGTTGATGATACCCAGCTGTATATGTCTTTTGTGCCCGGCCAGGATGCTGCCTTGTCGGTATTTAATAACTGCCTTGCCGAAATCCAAGACTGGATGAATGGGAGTTGGTTGAGGTTAAACCCGGAGAAAACTGAGGTGTTGGTCATGGACAAGGGTCGCTGTGAGGCGGGTCTGCCGGATGAATCGCCCTCAGGCTTATGGCTTGGGGGCGTTCAGCTGACGACCTCAGATCAGGTGCGGAATCTTGGCGTAATAATTGATGACCACTTGACGCTTGAATCTCAGGTGTCAGCAGTGGTCAAAACTTCCTTTTTCCATCTGAGGAACATCGCCAGGGTGAAGCACCTGGTTCCTCCAGAGGATCTTCCAACGTTGATCCACGCTTTCGTTACCTCCCGCCTTGACTATTGCAACTTCCTGTACCTAGGGCTATCGGGGGTTGAACTTCACCGTCTGCAGCTAGTGCAGAATGCGGCAGCCAGGTTATTGACTGGATCTTTCAGATCCAGCCATATAATGCCTGTACTCCGCGGACTGCACTGGCTGCCAGTATTTTCTCGAATCACCTTTAAGGTCAGTTTGCTGACCTATAAAGCCCTACACAACCAGGGACCTACTTACCTGAAAGAGCTCCTTTGCTCCTACTGTCCTTCCCGCCCCCTCCGATCCACTGACGAGGGATTGCTAGAGATTCCCAGGGTTCGTTTCAAAACTTCAGGGGCTAGATCACTTAGTTTTATGGCCCCGACCCTGTGGAATTCTCTACCTCGTCAGGTGCGAAATAGCCCGACTGTCCTAAGCTTTAAAGGAGCTTTGAAGACCCACCTTTTTAGTATAGCTTTTAATGATTTATAATAGTTTTAAATTTGGCTTATTTATTGTTTTATGAAACTGCACAGGTGCTTTGGTTTAGAAAAGCGCCTTTTAAAAATAAAGTTTTGATTGATTGATTGATTGATCGATCAATTGTCAAATCAGATGTACAAATAAATCAACAAGACAGACTAATAAGACTACCATGTGAGTTTCACAAAATCAAAGAAAATGAAAACATCACCTTGTGTTGGCTTATAGAGTGGTTGTTATCTCTGGGGTCAACTTGTGACTTTTAGATTTTGACATTTGACCATGCCTTGTGCCACACTGGCACCAAACTTGCTGTAAAATCATTTGCTCTGACCCAGTGAATTCTTTATGGAAAACTATCCAGTCAAAGAAATATTTATTATTATATTTTCTTGGGCTGATGAATTAAACTATTGGTAATTTGAGCTCCTGAACTGATCCCAATAACAATTGCTTTCTACGTGGACTTCTTCTTCTAATGCTTGACAATCACTACTGTGTTTCTTCTAGGTAGCAATCAGCTATTCTGCCAACTCCACTGGCTCCCACTATGAAAGATAGCGCAGCAAAGTCATAACAGCTGATTGTGCTCATTCATCACGAATGCCCACATCCAAAAGCATTGTTAGATTTACACAACCATAGACTCATCAGCATGTGAAACCCAAGTGCTGTTTTGTTTAACTGATACCGGACAAAGTTGGCCTCTTGGGTCTTTCTCACTGTGTTTATTTTAAAGCTGCTCCTGTTAGATTGTCACTACACTCAACACCCCCCTGCCATAGCCAGCAGTTTTGGAGTTTTGACACAACTGATATCTGCTGCTGCCAGGCAGAGGGTTATCTGGGCTGAAAGCCATGAAAGCAGAACAAAAGAACACCTTCAACAACTGGACTTCAAAGCTGATAGGAAAGCTATACTGCTACTACGCCAATCCCCCACACACACACACACGCACTTCCCTTGAGCCAGTTGTTTGGACCACTGACAGCAGATATCTGCCTAGTTACTTAATAGTGTCTGTTTTTCTAGTTGGGTCCATCCCCAAGTAAAGAGGTGTACCTCTACTTTAAATACAAGTATAGCCAACAAGCAGATTTTAACATATACCATTCCAAATTTGGACTTAGTTTTTTTTTTTTTCGATTCTGAGTTGCTCTCAGACTGAGCATAGTGGCTGATTGCCACTATGCTCAGCCCCCTCCAACACACACACACACACATTACCTCTAGCCAGCTGCTTGGACCATTCAAACAGCTGATATCTGCAACTGTGAGGAGAGGATTCTCTGGCTAAAACATGGTCTCACTGTGGAGCAGTTCATTCTTTTCAGTCACAAAACGTATGAATGAAATGGTGACATGCTCCTTTGGTAAGTAAGTCAAATTTATTCACAATCGTCACATGATATGAACATGGTCAAACCCTCAGTTGAGCAGACTCATTTTCAATGGGTCTCATAAGCAGTAGTCTAGGTTACCAAGTGCATTACAGTACAATACAAGAGCTTCAAGGATTACAGTAGGATCAACATCAGCAGTTCCCAATTATATTTCCAAACAATACGTGGCAATACAATACAAAGGCATCTGTGGTACAATAGTATTGGCTTCAGTTGCGGTACAGTAGGATTAACTTCAGCAGTTACAGGTTATGACATATGCTGTACAAGGTCATGACGGGGAGGCAACTTAGGTTAAGCTCTAAGTGTGCAGGTAGAGGACTGCATAGACTAAACTGAAGAGCCATAGATCTGTGAGGCAGTATCCCATGTTGTAGTCTGGGCAACAGATTAAAAGTTTCAAGACTTCTTGCATTTTCCACTTTTTGATAGGGCCAAGTCTTATTGGATTAGTTTTCTGCCTGAGGTGTATAGGCAAGGAGTTGCAAGCTGATGGTTCCCTTAAAAGAAAAGACCACCTGACGGTGTTTTTTGACCCCTCAAGAGGTCCTGACCTCCATGCCATCAGCAGATCTCAGGGCGGACCTGCTATTATCTTTGAGTTCCATTTTGTCCAGAATGTAACCTGGGAGATGTTTTTTTGCATATCTTGAACATGAGGTTTAATGTGTGTAGCTGCCTCCTGACCGCCAAGCTTTTCCATGTTAGCTCCCTGTATAATACACAGTGGTACCTTTGGTGCCAAGTATACAGTATATCTTGTGAATTTACTATAACTTACATCATTTTTATTCAGTTCAGTACTGGATGCCCTTCCATACAGGACATCGTCGTGGTTCATAACAGGCAGTACCATAGTCTTTACTATTCAAATGCTGGCTTCCCCTGGTATCTCATTTCAAACTTGATAGAGCTCCCCTAGTTTTTTATTTAGGCTTTTGGTCTTTTGGTCATTTGGTTGAAGTGGACATTCCACTTACGGTTTTCGTCTATTCATAATCCCAAATTTTTGTAGGCATTGGCCATTTCTAGTTTATTTCCAGCGTACATTACAACGTCCAGCTCCTCCAGTGATTCCACTGGTTTACAATGGGGCTTAAAGAGCAAAACTTTTCCATTTTTGCTTTGAGTATGAGTTTTTGGGTGTACAAGAAGCTTTGTAGAATGTTAAAAGCCCTTGCAGGGCCACGTGGATTTGTCCTGGGAGTTGCCTGATGTGTGCATAATGGTATCATCTGCATAGAGGTGGAAATCTATTTGGGGTTGGGAAATTACAAGAGGTTCATGTAGATGTTGAAAAGCAGTGGACCTAAAATAGAGCCTTGAGGGACTCAAGTACAGATGGCAACATGTTTGAGCTTATACTTGTTCAAGGTGACCTGTTGGAATCTGTCACCAAGATAACTCCTGAACCATGTTAGAGCCCTTGGGCTGGATATTCTGAGAGCACTTAGATTCATGCAGGTGCATCCAACAAACAAACTTGCATCAGATCCAGGTGCACTGAATATGGTGCACCATATTTTCCCAGAAAAGCATTCTCTGTGGTAAAGTCCCCCAAACTGACTCAAGAGGTCCACTGCATCACAAATAATGCAAGGGATGAGAATGACAAGCTGTGTGAAAAGATGGTGCAAGCTGAGTCAAAAATGACTCAAGGAATGAGAATGAGACAGGTTGAGTCAAAATGGTGCAAGTTGAGTCACAAAATGATCACGGAATGAGAATGACAGGCTGAGTCAAAAAATGGTGCAAGTCTCTAACCTACCCTTTATGGCTAAGGTTATCGAGAAGGTGGTCACATTACAGCTGGATGAACATTTGGCCAGCCACAATGTCTCTGATTCTCTCCAGTCAGGATTTAGGAAGGGACATATTACTGAGATGGCCCTTGTCTGGAAGCTAAATGATCTCCTAATAGCGAGAGATCGAAGACGTGTTCCATCTTAGTTCTTCTTGATTTCCACAGTGTTTGTTTGTTTGTTTGTTTATTCGCTAACGGTAAGCACACTGGAAACAAGTTCCTTTACAGGTGCGACCCACATATATTGCATACAGACAATACATAATCAAACATACATATACAATACAGCAAATTGCAGACAAAAATGTCTTTGTTACGTTATAAAATTCATAAAAAAAATTCATAAAAACAGTTACAATTAAATTGAGATTCAAATACATCCTTAATGCATCGGCAAACTTTTGGCAGAACACAACCACCTAATATCTTGAGGAATTTCATTCCAAATAAATGGAGCAATATAAGCAAAGATCTTTGTCCACTTTTAGATTTCATAAAAGGAATCTTAGAAACCTACTGTCTGACCTATGTCTAGAATAATGACCATCAATATACAGTCTCAAAACTTTGAAATACTATGTGGAATTCCAGAGTCCTTAACTTTATATATGAACTTGGCCACACAGTACTGGAAATTTAATGAAACCGTAACCAGCCCATTTCTTTTAAAATCACACAGTGATGAGATGACTTAGAACAATTTAAAGCAAACTTAGCTATCAAGTGAAGTAAAGTGGATTTCTTTGAAATCACTGTCGTGAAGAAGTGTCAGTAATCATAGCTGCATAGTTCACAATAGGAAGTAAGCAGCAATTTGAAATAACCAGCCTAGACTCAGGAATAAAAAATGAACGGATTCTGTACAAAGAACCTAATCTACAATGTATTCTTGAGGTAACCTCAAAAATGAGATTCATAACTTAGATGAGAATCTAGTAATACCCCAAGATATTGAAATGTATCAACATAATCAAACAGTAATCCATCAAGAGATTTAACTTCCAAAGTACTAACCTCAGATCTCAGTCTAGGTGGGGTACCAAAACCATCACCTTTGTCTTAGATTTGTTTAAGAGTAATTTACAGGCCATAAGTGAAGACTGAAATTACATTTCTCTGTTAAAGAAACACCTAGATCTCCAACTGACAAACCCTGCATGTAAATTACTGCATCGTCGGTGTAAAGTGTTAGAGAAGCATTATTAATCACACTTACTAGTTGATCAAAAAACAAAGAAAACAAAAGTGGCCCCAAAATAGAACCTTGTGGAACCCCACACTTAACCATTACAGAGTCTGATACAGCACCCCTATATTTAACCCTTTGAAACCTATTTGTTAAATAATCCCTCGTCCAGTCCAAGAAAGACTCACCAACTCCCAATGACTCAAGTCTAGAAATCAACAATTGGTGATCAACTGAGTCAAATGCCTTGGTCAAGTCCACGAACACGGCACCCGTCAAACACCCTTATCCATGCCATTAAGTACCGTCAGTGAACTCGACTCAAGGCAGTCTCAGTACTCCTTCCCTTTCTAAAACCATGTTGGTTCTGAGACAATAATCCAAAGTGATCCACATACCCAATCAACTGATTATAAACTATTCTTTCCTGAACTTTAGCTAAAGCAGACAAGATAGAAATAGGTCTGTAGTTACAAAACTCATGTTGTGAACCAGATTTAAATATAGGAGTGACCAGAGTATGTTTCCATATATTAGGTATAATACCTGTAACAAAAGACAAGTTAAAATAATACTAACTGGAAGTGCTATAACTGAGGCAGCATCCACCAATAAACTAGGACATAAGCCATCAGAACCAGCTGAGCTGTCCTCTTAATACAACGCAACAATCTCTACCTCCTTCGGAGTAGTAATCCTTAGGTACAGTTTAGATTAACTGTAAAATCTTCAGTCAATCCTAAGTAGTTCACCTTGGACTGGTCACTAAAGGAATCAGGCAATGCAGTAAATTTCAAATTAAACTCGTTAGCTATCTTCAGTGGACAAGTCAACAAGTCACCGTTCAACCTCATTGAACCTGGTTGACAAACATTAGGCCTTATTAAATTGTTAATTGTTTTCCAAAAGTAGTAGCGTTAGATAACCCTTCACATTGTTTATGACAATATAGTCTGTTTTAGCCTTCCTTATCTTAGCCTTATATTGGTTCTTAAAGTCCTATACATATGGTAACCAGAAGCAGAATGGTTCATTTTATACGTTTTCCAGGCCTTGTCTCGTTGTCTCATAAGTTTAATCAAAGGAGGTGTTAACCACCCATAAGTTTTCCCTCGACTTTCTTTTAACAAGGGAGCTAACTGGTCCAAAACATGTGTAAACTCAGTAATGAAAAATGCAGTGCAGAATCCACATCAGGGATAGAATATAAAAAGACCAATCTATTTTACCCAACTCTGTACAAAAGAATGTACATCAAATTTAGAAAAAGATCTCGAAATCCTTATAATTGGCTTAGACTTCTTCAGTCCCCATGTTTCCAAATACAGAAGACTGGATGATGATCACTTAACTAATCAGAGGTCAAACCACATTTTATCATATTAATAGGTCTATTTGTTAATATCCAGTCCAGCAATGTGTGATTTCTTGATCTATTATTGTGTCGAGGGCAAAGTAATAATTTGTTGTAAACCAGACTGAGACAAGACCGTATTTAACTTTGTTATATCTGAACCCATCCAATTTAAATTAAAATCCCCAGTAGTATTAACTCTGTAGAAACCCCAGTATTCAAAGCATTTACAAGTTCTTGTAAGCCTGATTTACTACCATTAGGTGGAAGATATACACAACAAATAGTTAATTTTTTGATAAATCCCAACAATAACTGAATAGTAATATGTTCACAATATTCCAAATTACTGTTAAATATAGTGATCTCATTTACTGTTAAATATTCCTTAACATAAAACAAAACCCCACCCCCTCTACCAGTGACACGATCCTTTCTAAAAAGTTCATAAGCAGGTATACAAAGTTCAGTATCAAGAACAGGTAAGGTTAACCAGGTTTCAGTCAGTGCCAGAACATCCGGATTATATAAGCTAATCCATGACTCCACCTCATGAAATTTAGATGTTGCTTAATACATTAAAATGCATAATTTTAAGGCCATATGAATGCTGAAAATCACTATTCGCTATATCGCTTGCTAAAGGACTCAGGGTTGCTTTCAACATTGCCAGATCGAATTAGCAAGAGAAAGCAATATAACCAGGTTCTTATGCAAACAGGCAGAACATATTCCGTGTCTTATATTTCCTAACACTGTAACCCAAATTATAACACATGTATTTAACCTTTACACCAAATAAATGACTATAATTAGGAATAAACAGTTGAGTCTGGAACTCCAGAATCTGATTATTTTCATATGTTCTAAAGTCATTATTAACACACATAGAACAAAATAACCCATCAGTACACAAAACACAAAGTGTGTAGGCTACACACAACAATATCCCTCTGTTAATCATATCTAATCTATAGATACAAACCCAAAAGAAATGATTAACTCTAAGCAAGATATTACAAACTCTAGTAGCCCAGTCCGTCCCCGGTCTGACTCCGGTCAGACTCCTCTCTTCACTTTGCCGTCCCACTTAGCCGCTGCCGCTTTAACGCTGCCGCTGTGTAGAAGGCAGCCTTTATATTGAAATCGCCCCCTCTCCACTTCCCAGAGCTGCCACCATCTGGAAAAATGTGGAGACCAGTACAGAATTCAATGAAAGCAGGTGATGGCAATAATGCTGCAAGCAGGTCAGGTACTGTGCTATTAACTAGCAACCCAAATCAGTCACAGCTCCACAGAACTCTAGCATATACAGTTCTCAACAACAAATGACTCATGTGCAGGCTCAAACAGCAGTCTATGCAGCACACTTCAGGTCATGTAGCAGCTTCAATGTGATTAAAGTAAAATTAGTCTACGAGTTAAGGGGAGGGGTAAAACAGGTCAAACACAGCAATTCAGGTTTCACTCATAGGCTTGCAGGCTGTGAAATTGTAATTCACAGCAGTCGTTGGTAACTCACAGATGGCAACACTGACAGATAGAGTGTTATCAGCAAAAGGTAAGAGGAAATAGCCAGTCACAGAGCCTGCCACACTCTGGTCAGACTCCTCTCTTCACTTTGCCGTCCCACTTAGCCGCTGCCGCTTTAACGCTGCCGCTGTGTAGAAGGCAGCCTTTATATTGACACTGTGGATCATATAACTTTGTTGGATCACTTGTGGTTCATCTGTGGCCTGTTTGGTGCAGTCCCCAGATGGTTTTGATCTTTCCTCGAGAGTAGGACTCAGAGAGTGGTGTCAGGAATTTATTCCTCGCCCCGCCTCCCCATCCTGCAGGGTCATATAAGGCACCATCTTGTCCCCTATGTTTTCACAGTGTACATGCTGCTCTTAGAGAGATTATTAGGCAGTATGGTCTGAGCTTTCACTGCTATGCAGATAATACTCAGCTATACATATCATTTGCACCTGGTCAAGATGTGCCTCTCTCGGTATTTAACAACAGTCTCATCGAGATCCAGGACTGGATGAGTATGAGTTGGCTGAGGTTGAACCCAGCTAAAACTGAGGTACTGGTTGTGGACCCTGATAGTTGGGAGGTGGGTTTGTCAGAAGAATCACTCTCGGGATTATGTCTTGAGGGTGTGGCGCTGACTACCTCAGATGGGGTGCAGAACCTGGGTGTTATTATTGACGATGGTTTGACCCTTAAGACTCGTGTCAGCTGTCATCAAACCTCTTTACCATCTGAGGAATATTGCCCAGGTGAAACACCTGGTTCCTCCTGAAGATCTTCTAACCTTGGTCCATGCCTTCATTACCTTTCTCCTTGACTATTGCAATGCCCTATACCTAAGGCTTCCGGGGTTGATGTCCGCTGCCTTCAGCTAGTGTAAAATGCTGCAGCCAGGCCATTGACTGGTCACAGCTAGAACCAGCCATATAACGCCTGTGCTCCACAGACTGCACTGGCTTCCAGTGCGGTGGAGGATCACCTTCAAGGTCAGTTTACTGACCTACAAAGACCCTACATGACCAGGGACCCAGCTACTTGCAAGATCTCCTGCATCCCTACTGCCCCCTCCGCCTTCTCTCCAACACACCGATGAGGAATTGCTAGAGATTCCCAGGGTCTGCTTAAAGACATCGGGGCCCAGTCTTTACCTTTTGGCCACGACCCTATGGAATTTCACCTCATCGGATATGAGATTGCCTGACCACCCAGGAGTTGAAACTGCACTTAAGACCTACTTATTTGCATCAGCATATGGTGGTTTTAATCAATAGTAACTTAATGGTGAATTTTAAATATAACATTTTATTTGAATTAAAATTTTGTATTGTATTGTGTTATGTACAAGCACCTTGGTTTTAGAAAGGCACTTTTATAGATAAATTATGATATGATACGATATGATATAAAAAAAATTACCTGATGAGTGAGAATGACACAAGTTGAGTCAAAAAATACAACAGATGAAATGGCCAAGACTAAGCCTCCAAAACATTCTAAATTAGTCCTGCGGGAATATTGTCCCTTAATAGTACCATAGTCAGGTCTGCCCTGTTATTGGCCTCTTTATATTCTCTAGTGTATGTTAGACCAACACTGACTGGTTTAAGAGCAACATGCATTTTAGGTACAAGGACAAGACTCACATTATTTGAAATTCTCCAATAAGGGATGGTGCATCATTTCAGTGACACAGACATTCCTTACGATATGGCACAGGCATATTTTCAGTGCAAGCCAGTCTGGTGCATGCAGAACTGTTTTTGATGCAAGCACCATTTCAAAATCAGAAATGACACAAGTTTTGAAGCATTCTGCTCCTTGTGTCAGTTGTTTTGATGCAAGCACCCTTTGTCATCTCCTGCCTTTTAAAATCTGCCCTGCTTCATCTAGCCTGATTTCTTTGAGTTTGTCAATCAGGATGTTGTGACTTAGGGGCATGATTGCAGAAGCTGCTTGCATCAGACGCAACTTGTGGCAGAAAAGAGAGCCATGTCTGAAGCAGTTGTGGCAACTGCAAATTGATATTCCAGAAGATTGGTGACTTGCACCAAACCTTCCGAATAGCCACCAAAGTTGGTTTGCAGATGAAACATGGGCACAGTTGGGGGTCCTGTGCAAACTGTGGATGCATCCATGGATAAGTGTATAGAAGGACACCCCAGGTGCCAGAAGACACACCAAGCCAGGAACCAGGGCACAGAAGGACAGCTGACACAAGGCTGTAGCGCAGGCTCATTTGCTTCCCAGGAAGTGACCCATTACTCTCTGGGTGGCCTGCCTTGACAGTGAAATGCATGCCTTGGCAGGCTCTTGTCAACCCCCAGCAGGCCCACAAATACCAGTTAGTTGGTGGTATAGTGCCTACCTGCCCCAAGCCACAAGGAGCCCCAAGCCTCATGTATGTGTGCTGCTAACCAAAACAAAAAACCCAGTCCTAATCCATGTCCTCCCCCCCAGCACATACCATGCCTGCATACACATGGCAACACAGTACCTAGTGGTCTAATGGCCCCTCCACCCTCCCCACCTCAAGAGACAGTGGTCAACCACCCTGCTCCCCCCACCTGACCAGATTCTGTGACTGGCACTGCCCCCCTCACATCACCATGGCCATCTGTAGAATGCGATTGCACAGACCATGTAAGTGAACTGTTTACTTATGCGGTCTGTGTGAGCACATTCTGTGACTGGCCGTGGTGGTGTGAGGAGGGTAGTACCAGTCGCAGAACTGGGTCAGGTGGGGGAGCAGAGTGGTTGAACACTGTTTGTCAGGATGGGAGGGTGGGAGCCACTAGACCACTAGGGCTTATATCCCAGCCTTGGGACTGGGAGGGTTCACTACCAGGATCTTGTTTTGCAACTAACTACATACTTTTGACAGTTTCACTGGCAGTACCCCAACTGTCACTGCAGCAGCACCCTGCTGGGTGACTAGGCACCACAGGCTGACAAACAGCTGTACCCTGACACCCTCCAGCTCCTCCCTGCCCTTCATGCACCCCACTGTCTGCTGACCTCTGGAGTCCCACTGCCGCAACCACTTAGACCACCTCCTGGCTGGTCTAAGTGGTACCCCCTGCTGTGTCCATGGTGAGGCTTTGAAAATCCCCCAAAAGGGGATGTGGCAGCCCCACCATGGTGAAGACCCCCTTGCAACCGAGCACACTGAGGTCTTGGATGCAACCCTGGTGCAAGGGGCTTTGCTGCAGCTGTCTCTGGATCAGAAGCAGGCCAGGTTAGAAAATCTCATTTGAATCAAGTTGTGATGCAAATCACCACTTAGCGCTAAACAACTTTACTGCAACTCCCTTTACGCCGGTCACACCAGACTGAAAATCGGCCCAGAGTGGTGAATGCTTGCTCAGGTCTACAAATACTGCACCCACATTTTAACCTTTTGTCTAAAGCGTTCTGGACATTGGTAGTTACTTTAGCAAGGCTAATATTGTACTGTGTTTCACCCTGAAGCCAGATTGATATAGGTTCCACAGATGATTAAGTCCCATGTAAGCAGTTAGTTTACTAACTAGTTTCTCAAACAGTTTGAACACAATTGGAAGGAAGGAAATAGGTCTGTAATTACCTATGTCTGTCTTTACCCCAATTTGTAGACTGGATTAAATTGATATTTTCCAATCAGATGGGTATTCTCCTGTCTGTATGGACAGGTTAAAGAAATATGTTAGAAGTTTGGCTAGCACAGGGAAGCAAATTCTAGTAGATTAGTAGGTAACCTGTTGAGCTCTATTGCTTTTTGTATCTAGTCTGAGGAGTTTCTCCAGGACAAGTTCTGGGTTGATTTCTTGAAAGACAAAGTTGTCCTCCATGTTTATGTTCTCTGTGTGATTATTAGCAGTATATGATGGTTTAGTTACTGTTCCTAGAGCCTCTGCAGCCATGCTAGAGAAGAATTTTTAAAGCCATCAGCTTCTTCTGACCAGTGGACTTCCCACTCATCTATCACACTTGTTTGGGAGTTCTGTTCTGATTCTGTAGCTTAGCAGGAGTCTCCAGAAATTAAAAGGGTTGCAATAGAAATTGTTCAGGAATGATGCCTTGAAGTAATTTGTTTTTGCCTTTTCATCTTGCTTATCTATTTATTTCTAGTTTGTTTAAATTGTAGCCAGTCCAACTGGCTATTGTTTTTCAAGTTTTTTTCAACTTCTTTCTGCACCTTCCCCATTAGACTCTCTCCAGCTAGGGCACTTGGCTTACCAGCTTATTCCATCCTCCTGAAGCCTGGCATCTCTCTCGGTGAGATCACCTTCTCACCACAGCACCTGAACTCTCCCTTCAGATCTGAGTCCCTGGGAGAAAGGATCACCACTCCATCCAGCTCTCTATCTATAGTATCTGGTAGGGACAGGTGAGAGGAGACCAAGAGGGTGTGTGGGCCTGGAATTGGACATTGTGCCGGAGCCCCTAGACCTGCCTTTGCCTACCAGTGGGAAGGGGGTATTTTTTAGTTGCTTCACCCCATTGGCTCAGCAGTACAATGTGTTCCAGCATGGCACATGAATGCTCCCACTCATGCCCAGACAAGCGCCACTGAAGCCACTCCTCTGGCATATGCCTGATTCCCCACTGCTGAATGGCCCTAGTCTCCACTGGGGTTGCTGAACAGCGAGAACTGAGACCCCCTCCCTCTTCCCAGGAAAGGAGATCTGTCCTCTGAATGCTCAATCCTTTCCTCCCTGCCAACCCCCAATGATCCAGGACCACTATTCAATCTGGGTCGCCGTGTGGCGGAGGTGCATCCAGTGCCTCAACCCTCAGCACCAAAGGGCCAGCTCTTTTTGTTCAAGTCTTCAATGTTTGTCTCTGAACCTCTTAAACTTGGTCAGTTCCTTGATGTACTAGGAAGCATTGCCTGTTTTAGTTAATTTTCTTTGACAGGAATGTGGGAGTTACATATTGGTCTAAATTTTCTAGAAAGAAATTCCAGGCATCAGTAACATGGGTATGAGGATGAGTCTGTCCCAATTTATTGATTCCACATCCTTTATGAAAGCTAGGTAATCAAAGGTGGAAGACTAGGTTTGCTGGCAAAGGCACCTAGCTTCACCTGAGCTCTTTCTTCTAGGTTGCTTGTAAGGGCAGAGCAAGGAAACTTACCAGAGCAAGGAAAAGATAAAGGCTTCTTTTGGCTAGGCAGATACACTGTGTGTTATTATTTTCTTTTGTACTTACAGGGTTATTACTGTTTTTTGCTAACATTTTGCTGCTTTATTTTCTCTGATTCAAATTATTGTTGCTGGTATACTTTGCAGCATTATTACAGGGTATGACCACTGTTCATGCTTACAGATTACTGCTGTAATCTTCTGATTCAAATTGTATTTTGCAAGGTATACCTTCTGTTACTGCTTTATTTTTCTCAGTAGCAAAGTGTTTTGTACAGGGTATATCTTCTGTGAAATTATTACAGGTGATGCTTTACAGGTTTTACAATTTTATCTATCATTAGGCTAAGCTTTCAGGGCTACTGCATTTGTTGTTGGTTGATTGTTTCTGCTCTCACCTTCTTGTTTCTTTCACCTGTGGTTCTTCTTTTCAGCAGGGAAGGGTCCAGCCACCCACCCAACCCCAACCACCCACGCTATACTCCTTTTATAGGGTAGCACAGTCATGACATTTCCTGTGACAGAGCAGGAAGGGGAGGATCAGAGGGTACCCACACAGTGACCTCTATTTACAGCAGCACAAGTAATTTAACTTGTTATAACAAGTTATTCAAAACAAACAAACAAACACACAAAAATTTTGCTTTCACTTCCTCCTTCTAATTACTCTGACAGGATTATAAACACAGCAACTCTTCTGAATGGATAATATTAACTACAGGTACTGCAGGACCCTTTTCAAAGGGCAGTTATACAGGATTTAGGATGCTGTCCTACATGGTGGATCATTGGAGATCTAAGGGCTCAGCTCCAGGCACCATGGGCAGAGATTGTATGCCCCAAATCATATATTCAGGAGGAAATGTATTATAAGAACTGCCCGCCATTTCCCAACATCCAACAGAAGCTCCTTGATCACAGAAGGTAGTTGGTCTGGGAGGCTGGCAGGTTAGGAGGGGCACATCAGGTGCCCCATCACCGGTGCTCTCCAATGTATCACCGCCATAAACCATATAAAACCATAAACAGGTATCTACCTCTATCTCTGAAATCAAACAAAGGGCAGAGGACTCTGCAGAGCAGGATACTGCAGCACAGGAGCTAGAAAACAAAACTGCCCAAAACAGGAACCAAAACAAAAAAAGCAAAAGGAAATCCAAAACACTCTGATCATAGGAGATGCCATGATTCGGGGAGTTGATACCTACCTTAGTCAGATAATGGTCAGATGTCTCACAGGTACATCAGCATGGAGAGACACTGACCACATTGCTAAAATCACACATGAAGCAGGAAAAGCATCAATATCCTGGTAAACATGGGGAACAATGATCTCACCAGCCATTCAGTTGTGGAGACCAAGGAACACCTGGCCAGGCTGGTTGACAAATTGTCATCCATTTCATCCAGCATCTCCTTCTCTGAGATCCTGCCAGTCTGAGAGAGGGGTACAGATGGATGGAAGGTCAGAGAAGGTGAGATAGGGAGATAGGGGAGCTAAACATATGGCTCAAGGGCTGGTGCCAGGAAAAAGGACACAAATTTGTAGGGAACTGGCAACAGTTTTGAGAGCAAAAGTTCTTTAAATTTGATGGACTGCATCTGACTAAGAAGGGAGTCAGTGCTTTGGGGCAGACGTTTGATGTCTTTGCAAAATATTTAAACTAGCAATGGGGAGAGGGGTGCAACACCCGATATGTTGAATGGGAAGAACACCCCTCCCACTCAGCTAGTGATCAAACAGGAGTTCAGCATGTTTGTAGTTCATTTGCATCACCAGGTAAGGAAAAGATCCGCTCCCCATATGACACACTGGAAACGCTGGACCTCGCCAGCAACTAACAAACTGAAATCTTGCTAATGGAGAATCATGTACACAGATGATCGTAGTCTGGAAAATAAGATCCCAGACCTGCAAGCAACAATGACAGAGGCTAAACTGGACATAGTAGCCAATAGCGAGACATGGTTTACAAGTAACCACACTTGGAAGACTTCAGTACCCGGCTATGAACTGTTCAGATGAGACTACAGGTGTAAGGGAGGCGGAGTGGCCCTTTATGTCAATGAAAATATCAGAGCTACAGAAATTCAGAATACACATAAGGAGCCAGAAGAACTGTGGGTCACCCTGAAAACAAGAAATGGGACAGCCATACGAACTGCGGTTGTCTACAGGCCTCCAGACCAGGGTGAGCACATAGACACATTATTATTAGAAGCTATACAAACATGACAGCTAAAGGGGAAATTCTGATAATGGGATACTTCAACATGCCAGATACAGATTGGTCAATACCAGCAGGAACATCTGCCAGAACTAGACACATGGTAGATTCCCTGCAAGGAGGGGGGCTCAAAAAACTGGTAGAACAACCCACAAGAGACAGGGCTATCCTAGATCTAGTACTGACTAATAGGGAAAGGATCACAGATCTCCAGGTAGAAGGTCATCTGGGGGCCAGTGACTATCACATGCTGTCGTTCAAATTGGCCACTAGAACTAAATCATCCCATTCCAAGGCAAAAATATGGGACTTCAGAGGAGCTGACTTTGATAAGATGGCCAACAGAGTTAAGCTAGCCCTGGCAAGAAGAAATACAAGTGAGGGAGTACAGGCAAAGTGGGCAAGCATTAAGGATGCAACACTTAAAGCAACATTCCGTTGTATTAGAGAGAAAAGCAAGAGCATAAGAAGAAGGAAGCCACTTTGGTTCTCAAAAACAGTAGCAGAAAAGGTCAGAGCCAAAAGTCTGGCCTTCAGGAAATATAAGGGAACACAGCAGGATGAAGACAGGGAGGCATACCAAACTTCCCTAAGGGAAGCAGGGAAGGAAGTAAGGTAGGCAAAGGCCCAAACTGAGGAAACACTAGCAAGAATAGTAAAAGGTGACACGACTTTCCATAGATACATTAGTGAAAGGAGAAAGTCCAGAGGGGGTATTGCTAAGATCAAAGGGGATAAGGGGGTGTTTGAGAAGGAGGACCAAGGAAAAGTATGTATCCTAAATAGATACTTCTTCTCAGTATTTACTGAGGAGAAGGTAGGGCAGGGCCCACAGCTCAGGGGGGAGGGAGGTGTGCACTAGTCCCTTCACAAAAGAAAGGGTCCTACAAGAGCTCACTGAGCTCAGGGTGGATATTCAATGGGACCTGATGGCATACATCCCAAGGTGCTAAAGGAGCTAAGGGTGGAACTAGCAGAGCCATTATTAGAACAGTTTAGTAAGTCTCTGAGCACAGGAGAGGTCCTAGAAGACTGGAGAAGGGTGATGTGATCCTGCTCCACAAGAATGGTAGCAGAGAGGATGCAGGGAACTACAGACCAGTCAGTCTTACCTCAATAGTGGGCAAGATTATGGAGGCACTCCTTAAGGAAATCTTGCCAAACTAATCTCATAGATTTCTTTGACTGGGTAACCAGAGTGGTGGACCAAGGGGGAGCAGTTGATGTCGCCTACCTTGACTTCAGCAAAGCTTTCCATACTGTTCTACATAGAAGATTGATTAATAAGGTGGGTAGGCTCGGGGTGGATCAGAAGTTGGTCAACTGGGTGGCAAACTGGTTGATGAGCAGAAAACAGAGAGTGGTGGTAAATGGTATACAGTCAAATGAGATGCAAGTCACAAGTGGGGTACCTCAGGGATCAGTCCTGGGGCCAGTTCTCTTCAATATCTTCATCAGTGACATTGCAGATGGACTGGAGGGTAAGGTTTGTCTGTTTGCAGATGACACCAAGATCTGCAACGGAGTAGTTGATCCAGATGGGGTAGGCAGAATGAAAAGAGATCTGGATAAACTGGCAAAATGGTCGGAAGAGTAGCAATTGGGGTTTAACGCAAAGAAGTGCAAAATCATGCACATAGGGAAGAGAAACCCTGAAGCCACCCATAGGTTGGGAGGGGTGTTGCTGGGAATCACAAGGGAAGAAAAAGACTTGGGCAACATCATCCCATATGAACTGAAATCATCCAAGCAGACCACTAAAGCAGTAGGTAAGGCTAGAGGGATGTTGGGGTGATTAGTAGGGTATCGCAAGTCGGAAGTGGGAGGTAATAATCCCTCTTTACAAGACACTGGTTAGGTCCCATCTGGAGTACTGTGTGCAGTACTGGAGGCCACACCTGCACAAGGACATTAACAAAATGGAGACAGTCCAGAGATGGGCAACCAAAATGTATTTAGAACCTTTAGGTCTGTTAGTCCTCTCCTGTCTGGACACAGATTATGGTGCACATCCCCACAAAGGATTAAGAACTTGCATAGCATGTACTTAAGCTGCCGCTTCATTCTACTTAAAAATTTCAGGTGTAGTTTATGGCTCAGTGCACCTTTTTGCAGAGTTCTAAGGAGTTAGGGTTGATAGCTATCATGGAATGCAATGGTTTCCCATTTCATGTAGTCTGAGATGATTCTTGGGAGTATGGTTGGGCCTATCTGAAAGTTAGGTTAGGAACCTCCTCTGCATAGGTAAGTACACTCTGGATCCATGGTTCCTATGACTTATGTTTGCTATTGGTGTGTCCCTACATTAATCACAAAAGACTTTACCCACAAGTAGGGAGTCTCCTAGATATATCGCTATATCTAACCAAAGCAGCCACTATGGGCTCGTTTTACTCTCAGAACATGGATGTTATGCCAATTTGGAAGACAGTTTTGGCAATGAGGAATTGTGCTAATGATCCCTGGGCTCTTTAATGCATTACCTCACATACAGGTACTGTGGTTCTTTAGGCTTGCACAGGTGTCAGTCATTGTTTGGACATACAGAAGGTCTCAGTATGTATGGGGTTGCATGTGTTACAGTAGATCTTCAGTATGTGTGGTAGTGGGGGTTATTGCTAGACAGAAGTGATACATGTACAAGGCAGGGTTATATATGGTTGCTTTACAATGGGGGTGTGGAACCTCACTGATTGTTATTTTTTGGCAGCTCAGAAAGTCCTATAAATGGAACGCCACCTTAGGGTGGGAGGGTGGATTAGGAGTCTGTAATGCAGTGCAGCAAAGCCACACCACTGAGGAGGGGTGTAGTGTCTGCCACCTTTGGAATGCACCAGCGTTAAGGCACCAGGCAATTAGGGCACAAATTGGCAATGTTGCCGATCACTGTTTTTGCAGGGGGCAGTGCCCCCCACACCACCCATTGTGGGGACCAGTGCTCCCAACACACCCCAACTATAGATTCCAACTCCAAGGGGGGACCCCAGGAAAGAGGCAATGAATCCCAGATTTGGTACCAATTGCTCAGCACTGTAATCGCCGCACTCTGAGCACCTGCAGTGGTCTGCCACTGGTAGGGAACATGCTCAGGGAGGACAGCACTGTCCGGGATCCCTCTCACCCTTGTGAACTCTGCAAGTTGCTTCTGTGGAGAAGAAGAGAAAGGACCAGGTGAGTGAGATCTGAACCAGAAAGGAGGATTAGAACAGGAGGAGGGGAGGGTGAAACATGACCCCAGCGGGAGCATAATGCAGAGTAAGGTTGGGCAGTTTAAACACTAATGTGGCTGTACCTAACTAATGAACATTGCAATACAGAGCACAATGTTTCTGGGTTAGCCCTATAGGAGAAATGACTATGACATGATATGACATCAGCAGCATAGATACATCTCTGCAAGATCCTGCTAGACCAACCTAATTGAATGTAATTGGAGACTCAATGAGTCCATCTTAGAGGACCCTGTCACACAAAACATTTGGAGACAAGACTGGGCAGCTAGGACCTCTGTGGTAGAATGCTATAATGACTCTATAGAATGGTGGGAGGACACAAAGAGATCGTGGCAAATCCTGTTTCCAAATAGGAACAGATATATTGCCAATAAAGAATATTTGCACTACTTAAAGTTACGGCACCAGCTACAACACCTAATTTCCCAGGTTGAGGTAACACACCTTGATTATAGAACACAGATTATTAAAATTAAAACACAAATGTTCGACTTACAATTTAACTGAGCCAAATCACTCAACCAAGAACTTAGATTTGGAACTCAGCTACAGAAGGGGTCCATGGACCCCTTTAAAGAATGTAATTCTAGAGTCGAGGGCAGAGTCATTACAGAAGTAGTATCTCCCACAGGACAGAAATTCATGGCTCCAAAAGATCTGCTTAAAGTAGTAGAAAACTATGTGGAGAACTTTGTAGGTGAACCTATTACATCACTAGATGTGGAAGACTACCTGAGCTCCCTTGATCTACCACAGGTTACTACACAGGATGCCTAGGAACTGTCAAAAGAGATATCAGTAGAGGAGATAGAACAGGCTATCGAACAGCTAAAATAAGATGCTGCCATGGAATCTGATGGTCTGGGGCAGGGGTCTATAAAACATTCAATGCAGAGATAGCACCAGCTTTGATGGTGTTAACTATATACTTAAAACTACAACTTATGCTGAATTTATGAAAACAGCATTATTGGTGCTATTGCATAAAAAAAGGTTCTAAAGCAGACATCAGTAACTGAAAGCCATTTAGCTTGCTTAACACTGATCTTAAAATCTTAAGTAAGATTTTATTGGCTAGATTATCAGAAGTTTCCAGATATTTAATTAGTGTCCCCAGACATGTGCTGTACCTGACATGAAACAGCAGTACAACCTAGTAGTGTTAAGGGAATTATTTTTTGCTGGTGAACAAGGTTATCTAAAGGATACATAATAGGTCTGGACCAGGAAAATGCCTTCGATAGATATTTTATTTTATTATTATTTATGATAGGTTATCCCATGAGTTCTTTTTCAACATCTTAATGGCCTTTGGGGTTCCAGATAGGTTTGTTTGATTTATTCAAAGCACATATCTGAATGACAAAGAACCGCAGTGCACAAGCACTGAGGCAATGTTTACCCCGAAGAGCAATGGCTGGGAAGTCAAGTTTCAAAGAACTACAAAATCACTCATCACCCCATAATGCAAAGCATCATGGGCTGCATATGCAAATCACCACTGAATGCTAAAATGATTACCAACGTAAATGGATAGTATGGCAAACAAATTCATGTTTGGAAGGGTGTCAGGCAGGGATGTCCATTGAGCCCCCTGCTATATGCATTCAGTATTGACATGCTTATACGTAAATTATGTCAAACACTGTGATCCAGGGAATCTCATTACCCCAGACATTTCCCCAGTAAAGATCTTAGCCTATGCTGATGATTTGTTATTGACTCTGGCTCCTGAGACAGGTGAAAACACCCTAATGGAAGTTCTGTCTGCCTTTTCTAGTGCCTCAGGGTCAAAATTCAATCTACAGAAAAGTAGTGGGGTATCTTTGGGCAATGTTTCACTTCCCATTTTGGGCAATCTTGCAGGTATTTTTGTTTCTAGTGAGCCTATTAAAATATCAGGAGTGGTCTTCAGCCCAGGAGACATAGCATTGTGACATTTGAGGTAAAAATGGTGCGTGCAGACAGGCTGGTGGCAGGATAGAAGGGGCAGCAACTATCTAAACAGAAAAAGTTGTATTAAAAACTCTTTGGTCCCAATCTTCCTGTACCTTAGTCACATCCCCCAGTGTGTGTGGGCAAAGCTCTATAGCATATTATTTCAGGCTTTTGCGGATTCACGGTTAAATCCAATAAAAAGAGAATATACCAGTCAATAGTAGAGGGGGGTCTTAACATGGTGCACCCTATAGCATTCCCTTTTAGTATGTTTTCCTGTTATAACTTAGGGAATGCTTTAAAACCAGGTGAAAAACTATGGAAACCACTAGTGTGTAAATGGCTCAAGCCATGCCTTCAGACAGGGGAAGTAAAGAAACGGAGAATGCTAGTAAGACTCAATGTTGTCCCAGCATATTGCATGGATAGTATAAGGAATGCTATAAAGTGGCAGCTTACTCCCTCCCAGTTTCAGACCATAAATAGGAAAGTTATTTATAAGGAGATAATACAAGCATAATGCTAAGCCGAGAAAAATCTACCATTATGCCCAGATGACCAGCTGCAATATGTACTTAGGCAGCTTTCTAACGCTAGATTGCCTGCCTTTGTTTGGGATTGCGTTTGGTTAGGGAACTATGGGAGAGTAAGTGTGTGAGGTAACAATAAGCACAAACAACTTTCAGAAAGATACTGTCCATGGGATTCATGCATTCAAGTATTGGAAACACAACATTTGTTTCTTCACTGTCAGTATGCTAACTCCTTTTGGGTCTATTTGGCTATACAATGGAGGGAACCCCATTTTTGTCACTCTCACACACTGTTTTAATGTATGGAGCCCTTGTGTGTCCTTGGGGTAAATACCATGCAGATACAATCTATATTATTTTTGCAGTGGTAAGATACTATATCTGGCAAGCAAGACGTATATGGGTAGTACAACAAAATTTGGTCCCCTATGTTGAAATACTGACTAATATTTGTAAAACACTGGAAAAAGTACAACAGAATGATGTACTGCAATATTCAGAAGAAAAAGTAAAGCATCTCTGGATCAATTGTAATGCTTGGTTAGAACTTGATTGATAATACAAGTGATTTTTCTTTAAGATTGAATTAACAGAACTAGAGAATTGACAAACTTTAATATCTGATTGAATGTATTAATGTAATAATGTGTATTGTATGGTTTCAATCTTGTTCTGTTTATGCAATGAAGTCCATCTTTCAATAAAAATTCCCCTACTCTTGGTGAGGGGGTGCTGTTGGCTCTCTCCCAAGATGGCGGACGATCCTATGGAGGCAGAAGATAGACATCGGCAGGCTAGAGGTTTACTCTCCACCTCTAGCCCTGCTTCACCTACAACAGAGAGTGAGGGCTGTGGAGTAATACCTGAGGAAAATCCAGAAGATATGGCCATAGACTACTACTGGACCTCATCTACTACAACTGGACCTCATCTTTTCCAATTGCCCGGGCAAGATTATGAATGTCTCTGTCCTTCCAGACACCCTCAGTGACCATTCTCCAGTTCTCTGCTCCTGGTCCTGTAAAATCCCAAGATCCCTTCCCAAAATAATTGTGCAACGTAAACTTGGTCCTGGTAAATTGGCACAATTGAAAGCGCACCTCAGGGTCATGGATTGGTCCTCCATTTTTCATACTGTAAACCTTGACAGTGCCTTGGAGTTATTTACCCGGTCCTTCAATAATATCTGTGATCTCTATGCACCATTCACGAAAAGAATGGTTAAAGGCAACCATGTACCTTGGTTCACTGAATGGCTCAAGACTTTAATGCGAACCAGAGAGTCGTTATGGTACCTCTCCATCGAGTCCGGCCTCCCCCAAGATAGACAGAATTATAGAATGGCTAGGAATAAGTGCACTTGGGCCATTCGTAGGGCAAAAGCAGATTACTATAAATCCGCAGTAACCTCGTCCTGGATCTCTGGCCGCAAGTTTTGGAACAACATCAAGGAAATATGTGGTAAGGTTCCCAACCTGATCCCCTCCCAAATCATGTCTAATGGGTCCTTGACCTCTGACCCCACTCACATTGCTGCAGTTTTCAGTGATGCCTTCTCCAACCTTAGCCATGTTCTCCCCCTGAATTTCTATGACCCACCTGCTCCTAGCTCACCCTCCCCGCACCTTGGTGCCCCCCCTTTTACCTTCGCTACATCTCTCCCAAGTCATCTGAACCATATCTTACTGCTGCCCTTAGTCATGCCTCCTCCAACGCCGACTCCCTTGACCTCAGAATTCTTCGGCTTTCCCTTAAGGAAGTCCTTGCCCCTCTCACCCACATTTTAAACCTCTCCCTCTCCCGTGGCAAATTCCCTGCCATTTGGAAATCTGCCTATATCACGCCCATATATAAAGGTGGGGCCGCTTCTCTGTTAACAATTACCGCCCTATCTCCATACTACCCCCCTCTCCAAAGCCTTAGAGAGGATAGTTTCGGATCAGCTCACTGACCACCTCAATAAATATAACCTACTCTGCAAACAACAACATGGGTTCCATAAAGGTCATAGCATGACTACTGCCCTGCTTGAACTAACATCTCACATCCACACTGCACTGGATAAAGGCCGCATCACAGGTGTGATCTTCATTGACCTCACCAAGGCCTTTGATACCGTCCATCACTCACTACTCCAAACCTCTTTGCTCAACCTGGGTCTTTCACAGGAAGCAGTGGGATGGTTTGCTGACTATCTTGTCAACCGGACCCTTCAAGTTAAAATGGGCAATACCCTATCACCTAAATCTCCTGTCCTCTCAGGGGTCCCACAAAGGTCCATTTTGGGTTCCTTCCTATTCAGCCTCTTCCTAAACTCCCTCCCTGCATCCTGCACCTCCAACTTATTACTATATGCAGATGATGCTGTCATATTCTCCTCCAGCCCTGACCTCCCTACTCCACCACTCCCTCCAGTCCTCCTTTAATGCGGTCGAAAGTTGGTTCTCTCACAACGCCTTATTATCAACTATAAAAACAAGGGTATGCTATTCGGACACCCGAGAATTCCAGGACTGGGCTCTTCCCACAAATACTATCAACGCCCCATACTCCCTGGAATTTGCATTCATTCAAATACCTAGGCATCACTTTGGACACTGGCCTTCCTATCATGAGCATATACCTCAATTATCTAATGCCCAAATATCAGGTTAGGCTCCTGCACCGCTTAAACATTGCCTTACTGCTGGAGGCCCTAAAGCTTGCTATATCCTCCTTGGTACTCTCCTGCTAGACTATGGTCTCCTGACTTTGAGGGCTAGCTCCTCAGCCATTGATAGTCTTAGACTCATCCTTAACAAGGCCTGTCGTCTTATATTAGGATGTGACAGACTTACCCATACCTGTGCTCTATATAAGGATACCAATTGGCTTAACCTAGACAACAGAATCAAATTCCACACTTGTAGTCTTGGCAAAAAATTACCCTTGGCCTCCCCATTGCACTCACCCTTAATCACTAAGGACTAAAAAGTTAAGCACACCCATAGCTCTGACACCCATCGCTTTCTCCATCCTTCCTGTCGCACAGCTCAGTTCCAAAGATCCTTTTGTTACAGGGCACCCTTGTGGATGAATAACCTACCCTCCTCCTTGGTTCTGATCAAAGATTTGGTCATTTTAAATGCACCTCTGGGCTCACCCCGATCCACAAGTGACTGATCTGTACGGAATCGGTGACACCTTTTCCGTCTACTACTGACAGTGGCCTCTGGCCTGCCTCTGCCAACAGCTCTTAATCTCCCCCCTCCCAGGGATGTTAAGTCCAGTTTTTTTCTGTCAACTGCCTCAAACTGTTCTAGTTCCTGTTTGTTAGCTTAACTGCTCCTGTTATTAACATAGCTCTACTCTGTAACAAGTACTGCATAGTGTATCTGTCCTAACTGCATTGTATAGTCTGTATATATTATATGTGACAAGGAACCTTTGTATAGGAGTCTTTGACTCAAAGGTATTTCTGATCTCTGAAATAAATAAATAAAAATAAATAGACAAGCAGAGTTTGAAGCAATTTTAGGAACACTATTCATTCACTGACTCCATGTCGGATGGCTCCGATGAGCCGGTGGAGTTGGAAGAAGTTTGCAATCCAGGCGTGAGTTCCATGCATGCAGGAAAAGGGCCTGAAAATGAAGTTTGTGAAGAACTACGGAGCAGGATGTGGTAGCGCCACCAGATGCCCAGTTGAAAGTGAGACTGGATGTCACTGATACAGAACCACTGATGGTGGTGGAAAGAATCAAGGAGGCTTTCCTTCTGCCTTCCACAGCAGCAAACGTTGAAGGGTGGTCACCAGAAAGAGTGTTGCATGGTGCCAGCAGGATGCAGACTGAAAAAGGAGAGTGGTTACTTGACCTGTCATGGTTGGCAGAGGAACAATCACGACAGTATGGATGGGCTCCAGGGAAAAGTGATACAAGACCTAAAGAGGGATTGAAGGGGAAAACTGGAGGTCTAACAGGAGTGCCAGAGCCTAGTAGATCAGAACAGCCTGTAAGTACTTTGGGGTCCCCTAAAGGGATGGAAGGGACTGGGTCAGAGAGAGTTGTATGTGAGGCTCAACCACCACAGCTTAAACCCCCTGTTAAAGCCACAAGCCTAATGATACAAAATCTACCTCCCCGACTGAAGAAGAGAGACAAAACATTGAGCTAGAACAGGAGGACTCAGAGCATTTAGAAGGTGATTCCCTACCCCCTAAAGGGAGACAGTTTGCTGATTTATTTTGGCAAACCAGATATCCTACCTCATAGGAATGCAGATGAATATGCTACATGGGAGGTCTACGGGAGAAACCGGACAGGACATATGTGGGTAAAATATTGCTAAAAGACTCCCTGAACTTTATTTCATCTGAGGTTTTTGCTCTGATCCATATCTCTGGGGAAGAACATTTTGAGCCTGATTCCAAGTTGGGTTACACCTGGTGCAAGCCTATTTACGCCACACCCGATGGCACAAATCGCACCTTGAGCCAGCCATAACACAAGTCACGATTCTAAGAGACGACTTGCGCCATGCCGTATGTGGGTTGCACCAAAGGTGAGCTATGCCACCCACTATGCCAGCAACCTACTGCAGCATGGCGCAAGGGTGGGTTATGGCAGCCACTGCACCCTACTCCGGAAGGGCGACTGCCGTAACCCACTTATGCCATTCCATGACCCGGTATGGCGTAGTGGAGTTAGACCAGCTAGGAGGTGGTCTAAGAGGCATCCATCCTGGCAAAGCAACAGATACCCTCCCCGCAGCACCACTGAAACCACATGGCTGTGCCCGCCCATGCCCCCTCCTCTGTCATGCCCTCCCCCCCTGAACTTTGGGGACCCCGATCCATTTTTGCATCATACCCTCCAATCACCTTACTAACAGGTTAGCCTCCAATGCACCAGGTGCTTGCTGTGCATTTCAGGGTGGGGGCCCAAAGGTGCAGTAGATTGGGTGCTGTGACTTGCGGCACCTCAGTCCAGTGCACCATTCCCTTGGATGCTAGCCTGTGGCTGCTATGTTGCGGGCATAGGTGCTGGGACCCTGTCTGTCTTAGAATAGGGCACAGGGTCCTCGAGAGCGCCACATGGTGCAACTCGCATATGCTCACCAGTTGCACCATGCCTCTTGTAATCAGGCCCTTTGATGTCAGTTCTGTGGCTATAGCAGGACTTGAGTGATTTTGGAATCTGTATGAAAAGCTAAAACAAACTCCTGTTTGGTTACCTTTTACTTCCATCCCTTTGAAAAGACCCCTGACAAAAATTGTGACCATCATGTTCCAGAACAAAAATGTAAGCATTAACAACATGTATTACTGGCTTAGTAATAAATGTGATATTTTTGAACTTTCCGAAGCAATAATTGATTCAGAATGCTTTTGGACTGGGGGCTGGAGATTTAAAGTGTGCTTAAGGATGGGCCTGCATGTGATTAATCATATCCCCAATAATTTATTTTTGGGAGGGAAAGAGAGGTGTGTTTTTACTCAGCTCAGCCAAAGGCCTGCTACAAATGTGGAGCATGGCCACATTTGTCCAGCGCATGTGATAAATTAAGATGTGGACTTTGTGGGGGCTTAGGCCACATAAGTTTGGCCTGCACAGATTGGAACACTTGCAACCTGTGTGAGAACAAAGAACATATGTTCAGAGACTGTCCATGGGCTACAGCCAATTGAGATGCTCCCTTAAATCACACAGACTTGATCGAAAGGAATCAGAGAGCGAGCACAGTTATCAGACCTCAAGACAGGCCTTTAGTGCCCCAACCCCCACTGAGGAAAACTGTTGCTCCAATCCCAAATCCAAGACAGGTGCAGAAGCTCTCCAAAACCCCTGATACCCCAGAGATGAATAAAGATGCTCCAGCACCAGCCCTTCGGCAGAGCCACCAATGGAAAACAACATTGCTAACATGGTACCCCTGTCCAAACAACAAGCTCTGAGCAAAAATCAAATCAACCCCCAACCCCAAGGGAATAGGTTACAACTGTGGTAACAACTCCACAACAACCAGGGGGAAATGACCCTGGTGCTTCACCAGAAAGTTCTGTCTCACTTACATAAAGTATGGACATGACCCCCCCACCACCAGAACAACCTTTACTTCCATGCAGAAGCATGAGGATCTCTAAACAAACAACATCTAAAGTCATAGAAACCCTGTCCTGTTAAGTAACAAATTTGAAGCATTCCAAACTACAAAAAGTTGAGGTGACTCAGAATGGCACGATATGGACTCAGAGGCATCAGGGACATCTCTCTCTCACAAAAACAGGTGGTATCCCCTGATCAGAAAAAGAAGAAAAGGAAGAGGGCACCAGGTAGATGGAAAGGGAAAGGGGGGGGGTTACTTGAATGTTAATATTTGGCTTTGTAATGTTGCCTTAAAAATTTTTTATAGAGCAAATTAAAATCTTCTCCGTAAACACCCATAGTATAAAAAATAAGAAAAAACATATTGCCATTTACTCTTTAGTGCAACAAGAAAAATTTGACATAATAATTCTTTCAAGAATCATGGACCACCTTTATAGCTGACCAACAAACCATAAAAAAACATGGTAGTGGGGCCCATCTTTCTGATCATTTGGACGAGATAAATCAGATGGATTAGGAATTTTATTTTATGGTTCAAATTTCAGTATAACACGTCTGGTAGATATATTTATTTTATTGAAAAGTTTCACCAGGAAAGGCACACTGAACAATATAAAATTGCTCATCTCACGGAGCATCCTGGGGGAAGGGAAACATGGGAGTACAGTAATCAAAGCACATTTCCATGCAGTATTATAGAAAAGTATATATACAACAATCAACAACACATTTCCAAAGGTAATACAAAACAGAGAAGCAACAGAGTGAAAAAAAATATATATTACCAGGAAGAGCTTTTATTTATAAAGACCAGAAATTTCAGATCATTAATATTTACACCCCAAGTAAAAACAGACCATACAGCCCACTATTCTTGGCTACTTCGCATGTTTTATTTCTAGGAGGAGATTTTAATTGTTCCCTTGACTTTTCAGTTAAACATAACTGTGGCAAAAGGATATATTGTGATGCAATCGCTCTGAAACAGATAATACAGACCGCTGGTATAATTGATGGATTCTGCAAACTACACCCACAAGGTGGAGCCAGTTATACCTGGGGGACCCTCCAGACTCGAATAGATTATCTCTTCTTAACACCCAGCTTAGATGCCAAGGTAGCTAGTACTACCCCTGTAGAGTTTTCAAGATCACTTGTTATTGCTATTACAAATAGTTTTTCAACTCCCCCATCTACCTTTTCAGAGATGGTGGTTAATATTATTTATTTATTAAGTTTTGGATTAATACCTTTGTGCCGAAAGACTCATTTACAAAGGTTCCAAGTCAGAAGTACAAAGATGTGGACATTGTAAAAAACATTGGTTACATGAACATAACAAAGAACATTGGTTACATTGTAGTTACATTAGTTTGTAGACATGTTGTAGGTAATCAAGGTAGATTTGAGCCTAGTGGCTAGTCCACAACATTTCCAAGGATTAGGCTAGCAAGGATATATGCACTGCATCTAGAATTCAGCAGTAAGACAGTTCAACAATGCACTGTAATATGCATCAGCAGTAAACACTTCATGCCCAAGTTCCATTTAGATGTTAAGTGCAATGTAGTACAACAGGATCGGAGATACCTGTCATGTTCACTAATGCAGCCAGAACTAGCTTTGTCAAGTGGGTGGTGGTGGGGTGGGGATGGATGGTAGTGGAGGTAGTGTGTGAGGGGAGAGAACTGGGGATTAGGCATACGAGAAGGGGTTGTGGGGAGGAGAAAGGGAGTAGACTGGCATGTTAGGGTGGTGAGGGGCGCAAGAAAGGGGAAGGGAGGAAAGTGAGTAGTGGGGGGTGTTAAAGGCAGGGGAGAGGAGGGGTTCATTGACATGAGGGTGGGAGGAGAGGGAGGAAGACAATTGCGTAGGTGTGTCAAGATTTGTTTAAGAGGGACCAAGTGCTTAGACATCAGTGTGTGCTGTGTTAAGGTTAGGTGTTTAGTTTACACAACTACAGACATTTGCAGGGATTAGATGGGAGTAGAGATCAGATTTCAATTGACTAACCTTTCTTTTTTTTTTTCAACTTTTTTTATGCCCCCTCAGCACCAGCTCACTAGAACTCTCTCCAGCTGGGACACTCAGTTCGGCCTGTTCCCACCCACCTGAAGCCTCCAGAGTCCATTCTGGCATGGGCCCATCCTCCTCCACATCAACCAGTCACCTGATCCCCATGACTCTGAGCCCCCTGGGGTGGGGCCACCGACTCCTCCTAGTGCTCTATCTATAATCCAATTGAATGACCAGGGAGTTGGAGGAAGTGCCGGAGACAAAGCTAGAAGGCCCATCATTGGGTGTGGGAGCTGACCACTGGTCCTGCCATTGCCTATCAGGTGCCAGGGATTTTCCACTTTTTCTGTCCCCCCATTGGCTTGGCAGTGCAATGCACTCCAGCGCAGCATGTGCCTGCTCCTGCACAAGCCTGCAGGAGGCCGCCATGGCCAGTCCCCCGTGTGGATCCCAAGTGCTGCAGAACCCCCTGTCTCCACTGGGAGTAGCCAGACAGTTAGATCAGCATCCCCCTCCCTCCCTCCCAGGAAAGGATAGCGGTCCTCTGGGTGCTTAATCCTTTCCTCCCCTGCTGACCCCCAATGACCCGGGTCTGCTCCCAAACCTGGGTCACCAGCGTGGCGCGAGGTGTGGTGTCCAGTGCCTCAACCCCAAGCGCCACCGGGCCGGTGAATTCACTGACCTTTCTGTGCTCCATTAGGTCTGTGAGGAGGTCATTGAGCTACTTAGGACCACAGAAGGAGAAGGATCTCTGGCCTACTTTAAACCTGGTTAAACACTGAGACTTTACAAAACCCTGTTCTGTTACAGAAAATGGAAACATTATTTATTGCCAGAGATTCAGTTAAATGGCTATAAGACTCCATTTATGGTTGGTGGGAAGACACAAAGAGGGAGATTAAAATGTTATTCTCAACATATGGGAAGAACACATGTAACATAAATTATCTGAACTGTTTGTCCTTGAGGACACAGTTACAGCAACTTATGGCCTGCTCTATTGCAGGACACAAAGAGGTGGCCCAGCAAATACAAATACTTAAGTCACAAATGAAATTATACCAAAACAGTCGAGCAATGACCCTAGAAGCAGAGCTGCAGTAGGGGACACAAAAGGCACCGGGGGGGGGCAATTGTTTGACTTGTAAAGAAAAGGTAGATACATCCAGGCATCAGCTTTATTTAATGAGGCAGGCAGTGTTGGTAAGTTACTTTTCTACTACTTTCTATTACTTTTGAAACTTGTTCCAGAAAGCTTTGTGCAGTCACTAGCGAGAATGAAGAAGAACTGGAAAAAGTAATACACCTTACAGTTACAATTACTTATGTCTTTTTATACCAAAGAAATACGTAACTGTAACTGATTACATTTATTTGAAAGTAACTAGTAACTAACCTATTACCAGGGTTTTCTGTGATTCTGCGGTTGCAGCAGTGGCCGCAGAAATCAGGACTGACTGCAGAAATAGGTACTGGCCGCAGAAATTAGGAAAACCAGCCATAATGCCGCAGAAATGCTAATTATGCTATACGGTGACACAAGGAAAGGGCATAGTTACTGATATGTTAAGTATGCCATGGCATGCATAGTCATTAGAAGGGCCCATTACAAAGCTGAATAGCTAGTGGCCGCATGGCATCTTGACTCATGCTGGCTCTTGTTACATAACCCGTCCAGCCAGTCTTATGCGGAGGAGACTGACGCAAAAGTAGCAGAGCATGATTATGCCCATAGCAGTTATGATGTGCTGTTGTATAGGTGTGGCTAGCTCAGCCATGTTAATTTTTCATTGTGAGACTGCTGACAGTGCATGCTGAATACCTGGAAGATTAATTTGGAAGGAAGAACTGGTAGGTGAGCAGTAGTCAAGAATGAGAAGATTCAGTGGAGCCCATGGAGGTGGAATCAATCTTGGTGTGGTAGCAGGTATTGGAAGAGAAGTTGATTGCTGAAACATGTGGCTAGCAGCAGACCGGGAAGAGGACTCAGTTCCCACTGATGGGCATCGATCACAGTTTTGATTTGAGGGCTGCAGATCTGTACCTGCAAGTGTGAGAGTAATTTCATGGCAGATCTGAACCTGCAGTCTAAGTGGTGGCATCAAGCTCAATTGTTAAGTAGGGTCAAGTTGCCCAGCTGCAGTACAGTTGGGGACTAGGGTATACTAGAACTGGAGTGAGCAGATAAGGACAAATATCAGAATGGAGAGCCGTATTGATTGCTGTTATAGATAAATTAAATGAGGTTCACTTACTGAAGAACACCACAACCCCCTAAGTTGCCAGGAGAAGACAACATGCTAACCATGGTGACTCCAGCTTAATAAGAATGACTTACTTGCATTTTTTAGTGTGTTCCCCAAAAGAAAAATCAGGAGTCAAAAAATCATACAGACATTGCAAGTTACACCCTCCGTCACTATTATAGGAAGACAATCCCCGCCCCCCCAACACACCAACACACAGATTTTCACATTGCACTCAGCATGTTTGTTGCAAGACAACTGGGGTTTTCCTAGTTTTAAAACACTGTAATCTAAAAGAATGTTGATGAAAATCAGAAAAAAAAAATAAAATGGCTTTTAAGGTGGAGTCTCTTTTTTATGTCTGCTAACTGTAAATATAAACCAGAAGAAATCCAAGCAGGTGTTGCCTTCTGTGTAGTTTTAGCAGAGTGTTTATGTCCTGCTCCTATTATTACCTAGGAGAACAACAAAAGCCACCAGTGTGCAGAAAAACAGATGAGCCTTCAAATTTGGGATGGAAGGGAAAAGTTATTAAAAGAGAACACCAGGTTTGGGTTATTGCAGTTTAATATTTGTGATAAGAAGACTATATACTATTAAATAGCCTGCTGTTCCACTTTCAGTGTAGTGGAGTGGTTGCATGAAGACAGTCAAAGGGTAAACTAAGACTTAATCCCCTTGAAGGTTTGCTGTTTAACCACAATTTATCTGCCGCAGAATGGCCACAGAATCAGCAGTTGTTCTGCTGCAGAAAGTATGAGGTCATGCCGCAGAATGTGGGTCCACTTTGCCGCAGTAAACACAGGGCCCTGCCTATTACTTTCAAAAAATGTAATCTGTCATAGTTATTTATTATTTTTGTATTGTTTTTGTATAAAAAGAAATAAGTAACTATAATTGTAAGGTATATTACTTTCTCTAGTACTTCTCCATCCTTGCTAGTGACTGCACAGAGCTTCCTGGAACAAGTTTCCAAACATAATAGAAAGTAATAGAAAAAGTAACTTACCCAACACTGGAGGTAGAACATATAGTTTCTGACCCTAGAGGTATATCATATATAATAGACAATTCTACTACATCCAGATTTGCTGCCACCTCTGAGCAGCTACCCTGCCCAGAAAGTTGGTTTTCAGGAAAACGTCCAATTGTCCCAGAAGAAGATAAACATAACCTGCAAGCTCCCATTTCTGAAGCAGAAGTTTTCACTGCCATTAAATCTTTGAAGTTAGGGGCCTCCCTGGGATGGGATGGGATATCTTTTGATTTTTTTATAAAGCATTTACAGAAATTTGGGCTCCATAGCTTGCAGAGATATTTAATGTTCTACTATAACAAAACATAAAATGTGCTGGCCATATAGTCTAGAGGTTAGAGTAAGGAGCTGTGAAAGCTTGGTACATTAGGGGACCACACCTGGGTTTGATTCTCACACCCTCCACTTGCATACTGTGTGATTCTGATCATATCACTTAACCGCCCAGTACTCCTAGGTCACCCCTGAAAACAGGCGTTTGTGCCTAGTGGGCCTTACCTGGTTACCAAAGGCTAAAATAAATAAACAACCCTAATTTTTTTCACCAAAGGACTGGTAATATAGTTATTTAAATCAGGAGAGAAGAAATCCCTGG
Source organism: Neoceratodus forsteri (assembly GCA_016271365.2). NCBI lineage: Eukaryota > Metazoa > Chordata > Ceratodontiformes > Ceratodontidae > Neoceratodus > Neoceratodus forsteri. Next base: position 1,149,245,843 of record CM057458.1, on the reverse strand, counting down.
TTAATTGTAGACCAATATATCTATTGAATTTGGACTATAAAATTTTGACAAAAAGTCTGAACAATAGATTATTACAGATGACACTATCAATTATACATCTGGTCCAGACGTGCTTCATACCTTGAAGGAATATACTGCAGAATTTAGGTGCATTGCAGGATATATTGACTTATGCAAAGACATATTCAATCAAGGGTTTTTTGCTATCACTCAACCAAGCAAAAGCTTTTGATAAAGTTCAGGATGAATATTTATGGCCTGTGTTACATTATTATGGGATTCCAGGAGATTTAGTACATTGGATAGCACAACTTTATAGACAAGCAAATATCTGCACATATAATAAGGGAATAGTAGGAGAAGATACAAAGACAGTTGTTGGGCTATGACTAGGGTGCCCATTAAGCCCCTTACTCTATGTGTTTTCTCTGAACCCAGTAGTTCAGAAAATCGAAGAACATCCAGGAATAATAGGGTTTCTTTGGCCTAATAAGTTAGGAATGCTAAAAACTTTGGTTTGTGCAGATGACATCTGTATTTTTATAAAAGACATTCATACTGGGGAAATACTTTTGGAAATCTTTGATAACTTCTTGCATATCTCTGGAGCAGCTTTAAATTTAAACAAAAGCAAAGGTATGGCCCTATTAGACACTTCGACATCAGCGCAAGATATAGGAGGTATAATGATTGTTCCTGGCCCTATAAAAATGTCAGGGATCAAATATGGTACAGGAGACATGGCTTTTCTGAATTGGACTGACAGATTGGAGAAGTGAATAGTGAAAGTACAAAAATGGAAAAACAGTCCCTTCTCAAACCTAAAAAGAATATGGATTATTAAAAAAAATTCTTATACCTATCCTTCTTTTTGTTACTTACGTGATCCTGTTACTTATCCAATTAGAAACCACCTTACTGTACATAGCAATTTTTTCCCGATGTTTTGGGTCAGTCGCCTTAACCCAATAAAATGGGAATTCTTGTATCTGTCATGAAATAAAAGGGAGTTAATATGCCACACCCACTAGTATTCTTCCACATGCTATTCTTGTCCCATTCCCTGAAATTATTTTTACAAGACACCAATACTTGTGGAAATATTTGGTTAAAATCTCTTATGGAAACTTTTCTGTCAAGGTGGGATATTAGTCAGCCAAAAATTACAAGGGTTATTAATGTCCCAGAATTCCTAAAACCCTCCCTACAAAAACTAATAAATTGGGAATTGAAAAACAACAAATTTACAATTTACATAGGAAACACTGATACTTAACAATAATGGAAACAACTGAGATCCATTCACATATCCAGAATGTGTAGTACGGTACTGGCTGCATGCCCATTGGCTCACACTGTGGACTAATGGGGGTACAGCCCTACCGACAGTGTCAGTCAGTGGGTGGCGGGGCAGCAAGCGGGTGGGGTGCTGCTGCCCGCCGCTGACCGGGGAGGCGAAGGGGATCAGTGAGTGGTGGGGAGGGGTCTACTGGACCACCAGAGATATAGGAATTATTTTTACTTACTTAAGCCTGTGATCGGGCAGACAGCGGTCCACTGGACCACCAGGGATATAGGATTTCTTTTCTTATTTTACTAATGCCTGTGATTGGGCTGCAGGGAACATTGCCATGCTGCAGGAAGCGTCGGTCCATGACGGCTGCTGCCTGGCAGGGCGCCAGGTGCAAGTCATCGGGGATCGGCGCACCCGCATGCAAATGGGGCCATAATGATATGCAAATCGCCCCATTTGCACCTTGCATACATTATTGCCCTATTTGGATATAAACTTTTGAATGTCACTGTTGTTGCACCTAGCACAATGAAACTTGTGCTAGACAATCCCTCTGCTCCACTCTGGCTACTGGCGCTAGCACAGTGCCACTGCACCATGCACACTGTGGGTAGCCAGGGTGAGATATTCAATGTTGCTGAGCCATGGTGCAGCTCCGTTGAATATCACCCAGTCCACGCCCCTGCACAATCAAGGTGAGCTGCACCCAGGCTTGCGCCACAGCCTGGCGCAGTTTAAATATCTGGCCCTAAGGGTTTTTCTGGCATGCCTGAAATTCTATTTATGGTAAGCCAGATGTAAATTGGTGTTGCAAACAACTGAAGATGACTTACTTATCAATTATTTATCTTGAGGACTCAGCTTTGAAAGAAGTTTTCTTACAAGACCTCCAGGGTAAAGTGCGAGGGAATTTAGCCACATTGTGGGCACATTTTGTTTGGATATATCTCCCGCCTTAAAGGTATGGACCACATTAATTAACCATTAAATTTTGGAAAACTGTGTTTATTAACAGTGCTTTGTTCTATAGCCTTGAAATAAGGATGTTCTGATAAACTGTCATTAATAGATTCATATCATTATTTCCTGTACCTTAGTTTACCCATCCCCCTCCTGTCCCTTCCTTCTTGATTTTCCCTTTCCTTTGTTTTTTCTATCCTTTTCTCCATTTTATTTTTCAGATTTGAAATTACTTTGGAAATTTCCACATCTTCTTTTTCTCTTGCCCTCTCCATTCCTTTATTGTTATTTAAATTGATGATTAATTTCTGCATTGATTGAGTTTACCCCTCTTCTTTTATTTCTGTATCATGTTTAAATAAGAAATTCCCCTACACTTTTTGAGACATGCCATGGGATCTTTAACATCCACCTGAACAGGCAGACAGGACGACGGTTTAATGTCTTACTCGAAAGACAGCACCTCAGGTGTACAGCATCCCCCTCATGATGTACTAAGGTGTCAGTATTGGGATTTACCCCAAGGCCTGGTGTGGGGCTAGAACCCACAAACTTTTGATGTCCTGGCCTCAGAGGCGAGTGTGCAATCTGCTGAGCCACTATAAGTTTACCTATACATCATTGTATGCTGTTGGGTATATTAAATAAAAGGTTTAACTACAGAAAACTCAGTGACATGAAAGATGCAAGAGAGATATAAGGGAGCGGAAGAAGGAGGAGTTAGGAGAGGAGGAGGGGATGGATTGGAGGGCGAGGAGAGAAAGAACACAGAAGAGACTGGATCATTGAAGGCAGTGGCTCCATCAAGAAGATTAGTGATAATGGAACTAGTCACTTTGAAGATTGGAATGATATAAACTAGACTGGAGGATCAAAGAGGGAGCGCATGACCTTCCAGACATATCAGGGGCTAACAGTATTCTGAAGCTAAGAAGAGAAGTACAGTCAATTACTCTTGCAGTCACACTGTTGGAGGCAGCATTATGTGTGCATACATCTGAAACTGCCTATATCCAGAAATGAAGTATACATTTTAAAAGCCTGCAGGAAGGCACATTTAGCAGTTCAGTAATTAACTGTCTTATTGTATTCCAGTTCCAGGCAAGGGATACTGATCAAGCAATTGTACTTCATGCTCACTTGAGAGCAACACTCTGTTGGTTTCCTTGATTGTTGGATCGGCAGTATACCAAGTGTAAAATACTCCTCATGTTTTTAAGCTACACCCACTACACCATGTAGCACCTACTTTTACTCTGCATCTAAGTGACTACCCCCTCAGTCAGGTATGAATACTAGCAAAAGAGGCAAAACAGTTGCATACAACTGAAACTTGCTATGCATACAACCAAAAGAAATAATCAGCCTAGAAAAGGAAATGAGTTGGGACTGAAGAGAAATGTGCACATATTCAACAATTGTAAACATCAAACTTGCATTCAAGTGTAATTATAGTTTGCTTTGACCTCCCTGTTGCTCTTCTTACTGGTATTGCTGAGTTACTTATATTTTGGCAACTCCTCTGGGGGGTATCATGTGATGTGGGCAAGTGAAATTGAGCCACTCAATTGAGCAACTCAATTTGATCGCCCGTAGGTATAGCAAGTCAGGAAATGTAGTGAGGAGCCATGTATAGCAAGTGTGGCAGTGAGCTACACCTGCTGCAGCAGTATATGGGGCTGTGTTCGGCCAAGCAGTTTGGAGCTGGCTGTTTGGTATAGTGGCATCATTCACTGCCACTGAAGCTGGTGGACCTGTGTTTGGGTCTGTCTAGGGTTGAAGTTTTTTTTTTTAGACTTTCTTCTTTCCCCTGTGTCCACTCACCCATTCCCCTCACCTCCCCCACTGGAGCTGATTATAATTAAGTTATGGGGTGCGCGGGGGCATGGCCCCCACATAAACGTGGTGTTTTTTATTGCTGCCATAGACAGTGTAAGCAACTATCGCTGTAATTCTGGTCACCCTTTTGACATCTGGCTCTGTTTGTTTTGGTATTTGTGGTCAGCACTGTAAAAAACTCACCGTTATCACATAAAAACCTCTAGGGAGTTAGATCCATCTTTTGGATGAAATGTTTAACCCAGGTCCCTTCTGTCCATCTCTGGTCACTGTCCAGGTGGAAGTAAAAGATCCCATGGCAATTATCGATGAAGAGTTGGTGGTTCCCCTGTGTCACGGTCAACATTCCCCATCAATAATAACAGGTCTGTTCAACCCAGTCTCCAGGAAGCACCTGGAAACAAGCTGTTACAATTTAGTGTGCCTTTTCTGGTCAGAAATTACAAACAAATAAATAGTAGATCCCTTAGAGAGATGCCAGACAGTGTTGATACGTTCTGCTGAAATCTCGGAAGGTGGTACCTATAGACACGAGACCTCCTGAGAGACATATTTTTGTCCTAGGCTACAATGAATTTGGATTGGAAAAAGGACAGGGCATCACCTATATTGGAAGATAATGGAAACTGGACCAGTCAGTATCACAAAGGTCATCTTGTAAGGGAGGACAGGTTAAGAGACGTAAATAACCTAGACCAGAGTGCAAAATAATGCACTTAAGGCACAGAAACTCAGGGGCAGAGTATAAAATAGGTGGATTTGTATTGATGACCACCAGGCAGGAAAGAGACCTGGGGTGACCAAAAGGTAGCAATACAGTGTAACAAGGCAGTAGGGAAGCTGAGTGGGATGCTGGAGTGCACAGGGAGGGTTATCACCAGCAGAAAGAGGGAGATGGTGCAGCCTCTATACAGATCACTGGAAAGATCCCACCTAGAGTGCTGTGTCCAGTTCTGAAGACCACATCTCCAGGAGGACATAGACAGAGTGAATGCAGTCCAGGAGAGAACAACTAAAATAGTGAAGAATCTGCACCAACAACCCTACAAGCAGAGACTGCAAGACCTCAATATCTACACTCTGGAACAGAGGAGAGAGAGGGGGATATAATATAGAACATTAAATACTTCACAGGGCAAATAAGGTACAAGAGGGAAGCATTTTTCAGAAGAAAAGGTGCTCAAGACCGGGGGGGCATAGTATGAAGCTGGAGATGGGTAGATTCAGGAGAGATGTGATGAAGTACTTCTTCACAGAAAGAGTAGTGGATTCCTGGAACAGTCTTCCAGTGGAGATGGTGGGGAGAAAACGTTGGTGGAGTTCAAGAATGCAAGCGATAGGCACAAAGGAATCATGGTGGCAAGGAAGGGGGAGGGAGAAAGAACCATAGATCTGGCATGGTGTGTGGTAATAGTGTAGGCAGGGAGAAATGAGCAGACAGGCTGGGACAAGCAGTCCTTATCTGCCATGAAATTCTAAGTTTCTGTGTTTCAGATAAGCTTATGGGGAGGTGTTGTATAATGGCTTTTGCAGACAAAGTAACCCATTCAATGGTCAGTGAAAGCATTTGAAAGGGTGCCAGCATCAGTATCAATGGAGGTGGGAGGAGAGGACTCAGTCAATTAGGGAGTGCTTGATCCATATCCAGTAAGCTTCATTTCCTAGATGTTTTGGTGAAATTGCAGACTTGTAAATAATCTACTGTACATTATGCATATTGGGCGCTATGCACAAATGTGCAGAGTGGTTACTCACCACAGATCCATGGCACATAACCACCCCACACCCATTGCACCCCCCACACAGAAGCACAAAACGGACGTACAACCTGTAGACACCCAATCTCCCCCCAGATGCGCAGACAGTAATGTGTTGGGAGTGGACGGGTGGCGTGCCAACACTACGTGCCATTCACAAAGGCATGTAGTGCTGCCTGCAGTGGTGCATAGGAGGGCACAGGTTACAGCAGAGGGGACCCTGCCATAAGCCCCTGTGGTTTGGATAATCAGGATTTTACTGTACATAGAAATGGAATAAATGTAACAAAAATGAACAGGGTAGTTATGCCTAAGAATAAATTGACAAAAGTAAGTTACCTGGCAATAAGTTGTGAGATAAATGGCAGTCCGGATAATTGGGATTTTTACCTCCATGGTCCAGTGTACCGCTGACATGAGTGCTTTTGAATTCAAATCACTTCCCCCAAGCCACAGCAAAGCACAACTAAGTGCAGTAATGTGGCTGAGTGGTCTAAGGTACTGGATTTAGGCTCCAGCCATTTTGATGGTGTGGGTTGATATCCCACCACTGCCAGAGGTTTTAGGAGGCAGTATAGTGCAGTGGTTTAAGGCTCTGAGCTGCAAACCTAAAGACCTGGGTTTGAATCCCACAGCCCCACTTGCATACTGTGTGACCCTGAGCAAGTCACTTAACTTCCTTCTGCTCCCAGATTGCACCTGTAAACAAGCTTCAGCTTAGTGTGTCTCTCCTGGTTTAAAAAAAAAGTACTGTACAGTAATTTTTCAGCCTGACTGCAGCCGCCAACTCAGATTTAATTTAATAACATAACTTAGCTCAACTGCCAATTAGTTTTCTGTGGCTGCAGTTGCATTCTCTTCTCTCTCTCCCTCCGCTGAGACTTTTCATTCATATCCTTTAATTCCCTTATCTGTCATGCACAGTACTTAGCCAAGTTTTTCTTGAGGGTTTGCCAAAGTGCCAAGGAGCTGTGTTACTATTCTTCAATCCCAGAAGAGAGCAATTGCTGCTGTTAATTCTGACCACAGGGAGAACAGCTGGAACCATGTCAACCCTGCCCTGTACATGAGAAAGGGTCCTGAAGGAACTGGAAAGAATAAGTGTTGATAAAGCAATGGGGCCAGATGGGGTGCACCCAGGGTCATAACAGAACTATGAGAGGTGGTGTCTGAACCACTGGCAATCCTGTTTAGCTGATCACTGGAAACGGGAGGTACCCAAAGACTGGAGGACAGCAGATGAAGACCTGTTATACAAAAGCGGGAACAAAGAGTAAGCAGGGAACTGCAGACCTGTCAGCCTCACTCGGTAGTGGGGATGATCATGGAAGCACTACTGAAGGAGAGATTGGTGGAACATCTGGTTGCCAATAGACTACAGGACCCTACGCAGCATGGTTACACCAGGGGGAGGTAATGTCAGACCATCCTCACTGAAGTTTTCAACTGAGTGACAAGTGAGGTGGATCAGAGGAGGGCAGTGGATGTGGCCTATCTGGACTTCAGCAAGGACTTTGACACTGTGCCACATAGAAGGCTATTAAACAAACTGGGCAATATGGGTGTGGACAGGACAGTAGTGCAGTGGGTAGGTAACTGACTGGGAAACAGGACACAGAGGGTGGTGGTAACTGGCTGTCACTCCACAGAGGGAAGAGTGACCACTGGGGTACCACAGGGATCAGTGCTGGGACTGGTCCTATTGAAAGTCTTCATCAGTGACATTGCGCAGGACCTAGAAGGCAGAATTTCCCTGTTTGCTGATGACACAAAGCTCTATAACAGAGTGGACATGCCAGAGGGTGTAGACAAAATGAGGAGGGACCTGCAAAAATGGTCAGGGGTTTGGTAGTTGAAATTCAATGCTAAGAAGTGCAAGATAATGCATATGGGGCACAAAAACCCTCAGTTGGAGGGGTGAAGATATAGTATGCACCAAGAAGGAAAGGGATCTTGGGGTTATCATCTCTGATGACCTTAAGATAGGAAAACAGTGCAACAAGACAGCAGGCAAAGCAAATAGGATGTTGGGATGCATAGGCAGGAGCATCACCAGCAGGAAAAGGGAGGTAATTTTTCCACTATACAAGACACTAGTGAGGTTCCAACTGGAGTACAGTGTACAGTTCTGAAGACCTTACCTATGTAAGGACATAGACAGAGTAGAGAAGGGTCAGAGGAGGGCAACAAAGATGGTACATGGATTGCATCACAAGTCCTATGAAGACAGGTAGAAGGACTTGATTATATACTCTCTGGAGGAGAGGAGGGAGAGAGGGGATATGATAGAGACATACAAGTATCTTACAGGGAGGAACAGAGTGCAGGAATACACTGTTTTCAGTGAAAAAGATGTTCCAGGACTAGAGGACATGGGATGAAGTTGCAGGGAGGGTGATTCAGAGGAAACATAAGGAAGAATTTCTTCACAGAAGGGGTGGTGGACAAGTGGAACACCCTGCCAGAGAAAGTAGTGAGGGCTGAAACAATCACGGGATTTAAGAATGCATGGGAGAGACATAAGGGAATTCTGGAGGTCAGGGGCAAGAGGCAACAGACTTCTAGGAAAACATAAAGTGAACTTACAAGCTCAAATGGGCAGACTGGGTGGACTGTAGGCCTTTATCTGCAGACAGTGTCTATGTAACCTATGAAAGCACTAACCCTGTCTAATATTATGACCATCAGCATGGAAAACAGGGAAAAAAAACCTTTGAGTTAGAAATCTCTGGGGATCCATGGCCTAGGTTGCCTTCCCTCCAGGCTGAAGGATGTTTTGGTTAGTGACGGCACAGCTACTGCAATTTAGAGTCGATATTGAGTGAAGAGGAAAATATTCCAATTTAGATCAGGCTCTCACTCCGTCCTTCTAACAGGAATGCTGTTGAGGGTTGTGAGTGATGTCTCTGCAATTAGATGTCCGAAAAGCAAAAGAAGAGAGAAGAAAATGCTGAGGCACTCATTCAGATGACATGAGCCTGCAAAGAAGACTAGTGGAACCAGAAGCAGTCTGATGGAGAATGGTGTAGAGGATGCCTCTGAACCTGCTTGGGCATTTAAAGGGGCCCTAATGATGAGAGCCCCACTCCTCACAGCCTGAAGTCATAAATTCTGCATCCAGAGGTCTTGCCAAAATGAGGGATGACTGAAGGTCCACATGGAGCGAAGACATTCTCACTATGGGCCAGTGGGAAGGACCTCACTCCAAGCTTTGCATGTTCTAGATGCTCACTTTGTGGGTGCAGAGTGAGACCATCAGCTACAGGCTAGCCCTGAGCCATGCAGCAATGGACACAAAGACATGTCTCCGAGTGGAGAGAGGGCTGAGTCGGGTAGCATAGGACCCATATGAACGGTATGATTGATTAGGCAATGCAAATAAGTAGACCTACAGAGAGGTTGGATTGAGTGAAGGAAACCCCAACAAGGGTTCAGAGGAGGCAGGTCACAGTAGCAACCACTGGAGAGGGTGCCAACTGGGTCCACTTAGAATCCAAATCAGGAGAGTGAACTTGATGAAGGTAGGAACAAGAGTGACCGGGCAAAGTCTGCAGCCAACAAGGGAGGTATGAAGTACCAGGAGTAGATGAGATAGGTGCTATGAAGTCAGAATGGACAAGTGGAGGATTGATATGAAGAGAAGAGAAGAGATTGAATGACAGAGGGAAGCTTAGAAGGTCAGCATGGACTGTGGAATGGAACGAAGGATGTGAAGAGAAGAGATGAGGATAGCTGGGTGAAGAACGCAGCCTACAGTGAGTAGAAAAGCCAATTAGGGTGGACAGAATGGTCCAGAATGAATAAACGATAAATGATGGTGGATTGAAAGTCTTGAAGGCCTGAACGGCTTAAGGCGAGGAATGAAATGGACGATGTATGATGATGAAATGTAGCCTGGAAGGCCGTATGGTGAAGGATGAGAAATGAAATGGACACTGTATGGCAATGGAGTGAAGCCTTGATGGCTGGTAAGGGTAATGTGAGACATGAGATGGATGATGTTCGATAATGGATGAAAGCCTTGAAAGCCGATATGATTAAGGGTAGGTAAGAAGGCAAGTATGGTATAGGAAGGATTAGGTTCAATAACAATGGAGGTTTGACACAGAGTGCAGGATATATGAGTCAAATGGTGCAGAACATAGGACTAGGGTAATGGGAGGATAAGAATAGATATAGTGATAGCAGGACAGGGAGACATCCCCCCAAAAGAAAGCACGAGGAAGCACTAGAAGGGAAAAAGAATTGGTATGATGCCATCAGTAAGGGAGTGGAAATGAAGACTGACCATGGAGTCCGAGGAACACACTTGAACCGACTCCAGTGGAAGGTGGTACAGCTAGAAACAAAGCTCTATCCACTATGGGCTGGTAAGCACAGTAAGCGGTATGGCAGGAAACCCCTGGAGGTAGGATCGATGGTGAAAAAGCAGGAGGAGGCAGGGAGAGGTAAGAGGAGAATAAAGAAATAGATGAGGATGAAGGAACAGAGCACAGCCCTTAGCAGTAAAATCATAGCACAGGTCATCAAAAGTAAGCAAATGGCCAGAAAGCACAGCACTGTCATTAGTTAACCAATAAGATGACAGCAAGGAGCTGCCCCCATATAGGTACGGATATGGAAGGTGTCTGGCAACTGAAGTCAGTGAGGTAAAAGTTGAGTGTCCAAAAAAGCACATGAACTTTACAAGGGCAGTAGGAAACCTGAGCGGAGCAAGGGCAAAATAGAAGTGGGGTAAATGGAAATGTATGGAAGGAGGTACACACCAATAGGAAGAAGGAGGCCTGAAGGCGGAGGATGGCAAGAGTCATGAGTCCTGTAGGAATGAATGAAGGAGGAAGAATGACAGGTAGAAACAGCAGAGAGATGAGAGCAGGCCCAGGGGTAGAAAACAGTGCAAACAGGAGCCAGGGAAATGGTACAGCCAGAATGGGGAATGGAGAGAGGCAGGCCACCCCAAAAAAACATATGAGGAGGACAAGCAGAATAATGGAGGAACAAAGCAGAATGACGCTCCGACTGTAGCTGAGCAAAATAAGCTTCAGAGTTTGAGCAACCCAGAAGCAGCATTGGGGCAGAGCAGGGGCTTGAAGAAGGATGAAGCAGAGGCAGGAAGAAGAGCAGAAAGCCTGAAAATGATGGCAAAAGCTGGGGAGCAGCAGAAGCAGGAGGTACATGGAAGGGGGAACAGAGAGAGGCAACAAACAGGGGGGAAACAGAGGGAATGAGTGAATGAGGCTAAAGAACAGGGCAGTGCAGCATTCCAAGCCACCTGGCAGGAGTGGGGGGGAGACTGGAAATGGGAGCAGAGGGGCAGAGGGATAAATCAAAATAGCCATAGATGGATCTACAAGGGGAAAGGAAGGAAAGGAGAATAAAAATACCACAGAATGAGCAGATGACATTGGAACAGGCAGCCGGAGGTGGAAGGAAACCAAACCAGAGCTAAGGAAGGCAGTGGCTCCAGCCACAATGAAGACATGAATACTGGAACAGTCCAGCAGGAGTAGCCTTCTAAGGCCTGATGGGGGAGTGATGTTGTTGCTGCTCCCATTGAACCACAGACATAGCCTTTGCAATTATTTAGCATTATCAGACCAATTGCATTATAACACCCTTTTGATGAGTTTATATCGAGTTTATATGAATATTCCTTTGCAATTCCTCTCGGTGTCATTTCTTTTCTAATTTTCTTTTTTCTTTCCTGATATTAGTTTTACATTTCTGACTGTATCCTTATATTAAAAGTGTCATCAAATTTATGTGATGGAATACTATTCTGTGGTAATGATGAACAGCAGAACAGTATTCCAAGGAACTCAATGGACAAATCCTGTATGTTTCAAATGAAACTTCTGGACCTCAGGGCACCTTTATGGATACCAAGGTAGATGTGTTCTATTAGGAAGCCAGTAGGTGCATTTTAAATTCATCCACTTGATTCCATGAAAATTCCATTGAATGGTCGCAGAACGATCATCCAGGGAATAATGAGGATCTGTGGAAAACAGTTCCTCAGATTGCAAGCAGTCAGAATTCCACAGAATCACAGAATGAACTTGAATATTCTGCTGACCATTCTGCCATTGGAATGTAATTTCCACACTAATTGCATGAGTGGAATTCCACATTTTACACAGTACTGCACATCTGCAGAAATAATATTCATGGCCAAAATAGAGACAAACAATCTGAAGTGATCCATATTATTACTAACATCACTGTGGTCTGATGACAGCACCAAGGGAGCCCCAGGACAGGGAATAAAGGACACATAGAGGCAACAGAGAAACAGAGTAGTGCCAATCACGCAAGACTGTTTGATCTCTCTGCCTCGATCTCTGCCTGTGTTATCTTCCCATTCCTCTGTTCTTCTGCTGTGACTCCTAGCTGTTTCCCTTCCAATTTTCAGCTCTTATTTGACTTATTGGGCAGTTGGAGATGGAGGAGGGCCAAAAAATGGTCACTCATATTCAGCTCTCCTCAGTGGCGCCTGGCTCCTCCTCCCTTCCCTTAGCTTTTTACAGACCGCTCTCCTGTTGTTAAACTTAGCGCCTTTTTATCCTTTCCTCTGATTGGTCCCACTGCTGTTCTGTGGTATCACGACTCCCAGTCCCAGTGAAATAAAAGAAATTAAAGGTAACTGCAACTCCCCTTTGATCTCTGCAGCAAACAAGCACTGACTGCTTTCCAAGTACTCAATCAGTGGTGTCCTCCGACAAGATATAGCCACTCAAACTCTATACTCAGCTTCCCTTAGGAGAGTTAGTACCCTGGAGGGGCAGTAGGTTCATGGGATTATAGGAAACTTAAGCAGACAAGATGGACTTTTGGAAAGCAGAACCACTAACAGGAGATCCAGTTCACAGTGACAAATAGCTCACATCTCTTAGGAAGATGGAATGGAACACACCCTCATCAAGAATAAACTGAGGTCCATTCATTACTTAGTCCAGTACTTAACAGTTGATTTATGGAGCAATACACAGCACTGGGCAGCAGTGGATCAAAAAACAACAGATATTTCACCTATTTCACAAAGCCTGCAACAGGCGAAACATCAGTTATTTTTTTTGATCCATTGCTGCCTAGTATTGAGTATTGCTCCATGAATACACTGTTAGGTACTGGACTAAGTAATAAATGGACCTCAGTTTATTTTCATCAGAGGATGTGTTCTGTGACTTTTTCCTACAGACAGGATGGACCTCTGGTCTATTTCTGCCATCATTGTCCATGTTCTATGTTACTAAGCCTCTCCTACTGACAGGTAACAGCTTCTGCCCACTGGAAACCTTATCACTCTGCCTGGACCTATTGGGCATGAACTACCCTCTGTCCGTCCAGGTGTCATCTGGGGGTGTACCCACAGACAAATCTCACCTGTGACTATTCAGTGAGGGTTCTACCATTGTCTTTTAGGTCACCGCCCCTTCACCTCAACAAATGAGCCAGACAATGTGCTTGTATGAAATGGCAACAGCCATGTACTTATTAACATCCAATTGGAATTAGAATTCTTAATGGTTTATTTATGTTGAATATATCTATGTGTGTATATGTGTGTGTGTGTGTGTGTGTGCGCGTGCGTGTGTGTGTGTGCACAGATATGTATATTGAGAGAGAAACAGACAGAGACAGAGACAGACAGACAGACAGACAGACAGACAGACAGACAGACAGATAGATAGATAGATAGATAGATAGATAGATAGATAGATAGATAGATTCATTCAATGTTTGTGGAATAGCAATAGTGAGAGATGGGGTATATAGTGCTTGTGTAACTTGTAGTACTTTTTGTGGCTTTACTCTATTCCCACCCTTAACTAATAGGTATGTTTGTAATCATTTGTAGAGAATAGATGGCCTGAAAAGATACCTCCTCCAACTCACAGAGGGTATGACCCCGGGCACTCAGGAGAGGAAGAAAACCCAGGTGGAGGAAACCTCTGAGAACCCATGGCTGGAAGTCTGCTCATTCTCTGGGTATACTAAATGGAGAAGGACCTAGGTTCTAGTAACCATAGCTAATTTAAGGTTGGTGAGCTGCTTGGAGATGATGATCCATCCTCAATCCATGGATGATGCTGATTGTACGATGATCCTGAGGTTGAAGAGTAGGTATTCTGCATGAGCGATAGGATCCAAAGCATGATGTCAATCCAGGTGAAGGAGGGCAAAGGAATTCAAATTTTTCAAGGTAATGGATGATGCTCGTCCCAAGGAATTGCAAAGGTGAAATGAGCAGAGGGAGGATGACTGGATCGATAAGGTACTAAATTGGGAATGGTGGAAATGCAATGGCATGAGAAGTCATTGGTGAATGATCCAACTTGTGAAAGGTATGAATTTCAAGGTATGGTCTGGAGGCAGAGAATTGAGTAATGAACCAGGAGTCACTAAGGAAGTATCCATGAAGTAGAAAAGAGTAGAAGAGAATCGTTGAGTGCCCTGGAGATGTTAATTTGTTCTCAATCCGAGGGTAATATGGACTAAATGAAGATCCTGATGATGGAGGGTTCTTCTTTTCCATAAGGATGGAAGAATCCTATGTGCAGAGCAGGTCAAGTTTAAGAAGGGCTAATGTAGTCCATAATTCCAAGGTAATGAAAGATGCATGTCCAAAGACATCGTACATGCAAAATGAGTTGGAAGAGCATAATTTGATAGATATAACCCTGACAGTAGGCTGTGGTATTTGCAATGATTTATAAAATGTTGGTGACAGCTCCAATTTGTGAAAGGTTTGATGTTCAAAGTAGTCTGGCAGTAAGGAATCGACCAGTAAGTGATAGGTCACTAAGTAAGCACCCCTGAGTGAAATGAGTAGGGGAGAGATTGGTTGACAGATTAGAGTAATGCCATATAAGTGATTAGTAAATAAATAGAAGAAAATTTGCAGAGCAGTCCAGATGGTACCATAATATATATAGGAATTGACTTGAATTTTGGTATGAGTGATGGATTGCTTCCTTGGTCTAAAGATCCATGACTTTATAAGTAAATGCTCTGCTGGTACACTACCCGAAGTAAATGTGGTTATTTGTGTGGTGTGATCATCTAGGAGATGCAGTGTGGTGGCATAGATTGGTTGAGCGTACCGGTAATCCTGATGCCTAAATACAGAGAGAAGCTTAGAGGCAGATGTAATAAGAGTCTGTAAGCTGGACTGGCAGTGAAATCGATTAGTGCAGGATATTATAGGATCATAGTGCTACTGCTGAGTAATACTGAGTGAGAGGCATGGTTGAGTTGGTGAAATTTGTATTGACCGTATATGAATTGCCAGTTAGAATTTAAGAGAGACAGTTCTCAGTGATGGACTTTTATGGCAGGAGTCGACTAAGGTAAATCAAGAAAAACAGACTGAAGATTCCACTGGAAGAGCAGTCAACCTGGCTTCAGGCAATAGGTGAAAAAGTGTGGATGAGTGTAGTGCAGAATAGTGAAGTCCAGGAGCAAAACAATGATTTTAGTAATCAGCTAGTCGGTGAAGGTCACCCATCAAATGTTCTGGAAGATATCTGCGAAATTCAAAAATGAGCAATGTCTATTGAGAAGTAGGAATCAAGTAACTTGATGAACAAAATGGTGTTGGAAGACTAGGTTGAGAAGGAAATGGATAATGTCCTTAGTTGAATGGGTTATCTTGTGATTCCCAGTATCCGCTAGAAGTGATGCTGGCTACTATGTGAGAGCAAAGCAGAAGGATTTCAGTCCTTTCCATGTATGAGGATAGTCAGTGAGACAAATCAGTCTGGAAAGTCACAGTGGTTGAATGGACGAGATTCAGGTTGTACATCCAATAGAGATGGAGAAGATCTTCCTAATGTCCAGGCTAATGAGAGTTATTGAATGATTGTGAGGAGCTGATTGGGCAGTGTAAAACTCTATGATTGCGTAAGAGTCTATGTGGCATATTAGCTAAGGGATGTTTGTTGAAAGGAATATATCTCTGGATAATGGGAGGAGTGATCCAATGAGTAGTAGAAGGGTACTGAAAGAATGGCCAGAGTAGGAGTATGAGATGGATCATACGGAAGAGCAAATAACTTGGTAGGAGTACTGGTCAGAGATAGGGTACAAGACACAAAACAGCCACAGAAAACAGTCCAAAGCCCCAAGTCAGCAAGGCGAAGATGAAAAGGCAGCCATCCAAATGGGAAGGACGTCCAGGGTGGAACCCGAGGAACTGAATGAGTAAGCTGGGGAAGGCTACAGTCCAGGCGAAGCCAGATTACATCCAGAGGAAGAAGGTACAGGACCGGGCCAACCCCATGGTGAACAGCAGCGTAAAGCAGGAAGGTGGAAGCAAGGCATCAGATGATGATCCATGGAAGGCCAGGAGCCAAGCAAAGCACCATGAGCAACAGGAGTCACACATCTGACGGAGGCCAGAAACAACTAGAAAAAATGATGGAAGGTGTTGGAGTGACGAAGAAAAGGTCCCAATTCTGCAAAAGAAAAAAGTTCAGAAAGCAGCCAGACGTGCGACCTGCAGCAAAGAAATCCATTAGGCAGTCAACCTGGAGGGAGAGAGGGATTGAACAAGCTAGCAGGATCCATATGATGAGGAAAAGGAGGCCAATGGGGCCAGAGAATGAAGGTCCATGGAAGAGCAGGATGGCTAGTGGAGAAAGGCAAAGCAGAAGGGTCAAAATTGAAGGGATGTAGCGAATTGTCAGGATGGAGAAAAACAAGCCAATGAGGTCCTGGTTCCACGATCGAAGCAGTAGGCAGGGGAAGATGAGCCAGACTGGATGCGGCTAGTGGATGCAGGATGATGAGAACACATGGTTGAAAGTCTGACCCAGAATGCAAGTGGCAATCTGCGTTGGTGTAGATGCAAATGGTGGAGACAGTGCATGCCAGAGTCAGGCTCTCGGCCATGGAAGTCGGCAGATAGGACGAGGAGTCTAGATTGCAGACAAGGTATGATGGAGAAGCAGTCGGGTAGAGTCCTGGTTCTGAAGGGAAGCGGCAGCTGGGTATCAGGCCGAGACCATATAAGATGAAGAAGTAGACTGTGGATGCAGGCAACCATCAGGGATGGCAGAGGTGAATAATAGTAATATGGGGCAGCCAGGCTTAGTTAGAATGAGGAGGGTACATGGAGCATAGGAGTTCTGTTCCTGAAGGAAAGTGGCAACAGGTATGCGATAGAGAAGGTATGGTAAGAGTCCCTAGATTGGAGACATAGCTCCCATCCCTGGTAGTCGGGGCAAGCTAACCTGCACTCAATGCTGCCAAGTAGAGTTAGGGATGAAGGATGTCACAATGGTAAGTAGGAGGTAATTCCATTCCTGCAGGGAAGTGGCAACTGGTATGAGGTAGAGAAGATATGACTCAGTAGATTGTAGAGATGACTCCCATCCCTGGTAGTCGAGGTTGGCTAATGTGCAGTCAATGCTGCCAAGCAGAGGTAGGGATGGAGGATGTCAAAGTGGTAAGTAGGAGGTAGTTCCATTTCTGAAGGGAAGCAGCAACTGGTATGAGTTATAGAAGGTAAGGTAACAGTCTTGTAGATTGTAGACATGGCTCCCATCCTTGTCGAACTAACCTGCACTCAATGCTGCCAAGCAGAGTTAGGGACTGAGGATGTCAAGCTGGTAAGTAGGAGGAAGGGTACGAAGTAGCAGGTAGGAAATGTAATAGAATCCCATTTCTCAGTAGACAGGGGAAGCCTACCTTCACTCAGCACCTCAGAAGGCACGAGTTAGGGACAGATTCCTGAATACTGCTGGTAAGGGCTGGCTGAAGCTCAGAAGGCTGCTGTAGAAGGAGACTAGAACAAACAGTAAAGCAATAGGAGACAAATGATAGGCATAGAGCTAATGGATGGAATAGCCACATAGAACAGAAAGAGTGGTTCAGATAAGAGGATGGTATGAATAGGATAAGCTCAGGAGTAATGTGAGGAGCAAGTTAGATGAGGTCAGTTAGATAATATATATGGTATGCCGTAGAGTAGCGGAGTGAGTTTTCTGTGCCGGAAAGGCATTGCTGCATTGTGGAGTGGGTAGCTGGGATTAATGCATTAAAGGGCAGGAAGGTAATGAGCTTGCAGCATGCTGCATGGTAAGAAAAGCAGATGAACGTAACCTCGAGGGAGAAATACCTATAGGCATCCTGGTAAGATTAACGGTAAAATGGGACAGCACCAGGTGAGATTAATCTAAGTAGCTATGAGGGTAGGAATCGCCAAACTAGTAGCAGCAGTAGCTATAATAAGTACAACCATAAGTGCCCCCCTTCCCCCGACAAAGAGCAATGCAGGATATCTGACTGACGAGTGTGCAAGTGGCTATCCAGCAGAACCAGTTGACACCCACAGTACAGTGACTGGCAGTAACTAGTTACACAGAATGTAAAGTAATTGGGCCATAAGTACATAATATTCACAATGCTGTTACGTATTGAGACTGGACAAGCTGAGTACTTACGGGCCACTGGAGACACATGAAGGAGAGGCTGGATTGCAGAGCATCCCATGAGGTGGTACGCCTTTGGTCAGTGTTCAGCAAAATAAACGCCGAAATTAAAAAAAGAAAAAAAGGGAAATTAATTCTGATGGCAGGTGGCTCAGGTTAGTGGTGGTCCGAGCAGTGCCGCTACAGAAGCACTGAGAAATGAGGGGAATAGAGCAGGGGAGATGGCAGTGCAAATGCTGGGAAGCTGGGCTGGAGCTGGAAGGGAAAGTAGTGCTAGGAGAGTGCATTAGGCAGGCAAGGGCGGAGGCACAGCTAGAACTGGGCACTTAGAAAGCCCAAAGAAAATGGGACTAAAGGGCAGAGGGGAAAAAGCACCAGCAGGAAAGAAACAGAGACAAGACAAGGGGAGAAAGAACCCAAAAGGCAGGAGGGGAGAGGAGATGGAAAAAATGAACCAGAGCAGCAGTGAGATGAGGGAGCAGCCACACAAGCCACGCTGGAGCTCAGGGAAAAACAACACCCTAAACAAGGGAGGTGCATTGAAGGAGGGCTTAAATGGAGGTTGTGGGAGGAGCTATTAACCACAATGAACCTCGGGCAAGCCCTCAGATAGATAGATAGATAGATAGATAGATAGATAGATAGATAGATAGATAAATAGATAGATAGATAGATAGATAGATAGATATACTGTAAATATATATATATATATATATGTGTGTATATATTTGAAACCATGTGGCGTGATGTGCTTAGCATGGTAGTTGCAGCTAATACATTTACCAAATCTAGTTTACTGAGTATTTATATCTCCTCTCTCCCCTTTGGTGGGGCTGATATAATTATTACAATCTCACAAGCCCTTTGGCAACTGAAGCATAAGGAATGGTTCTTAAAGGGCCAGTCTTGAAAGTGCCTCCCCAATCAGAGAATGCCAGCGACTGGTGACCTAAACCAGAGTGTGATCGTTCACCTGTGGCTGGCATCCCTTTGGTACCAGCCACCAAGATCTCACCTCTCCCCAGCCTCAGGGCCTTCCTAAAAAGGTGTGACAATCCTGTAAGCCCCTCCCATACAATACTGTGTGACTCCTCTGCTGCCACACTATGAGCATCCTGTTGCAGTTCATACAGCTGACCAGGACACTCATATCCCACCAATCACATCACACCATACTTCCTCCAACCCATACCATAGGTCTGCTAAAAATGTATCATTCCCTGAATCTGGTAGGTACTGTACACTTTATCTTTTGGATACAGCTGTGGGACTTTTGAGATGACACCATCATGCTGCAGCACAAGTCCCCCAGTAGAGGAGTACATAGTCTGAATCATTACCATATTGGTCAAGCCATAGACCCTCTCTATGGCACTGGGACTCCACACATGGTGCCACCGCTGTCTTTGTATCATGTTGGACTACATTATCTGTATTCTTGGCCAATCACAATACACCCATCCCAAATCTTCTCTCGTCCTGTTCCACAGTTCCACAGTTCAGCAAACTTCACAAGCCTCAAATTGTTTCCTCCGAAGTGTATGAAGAGCGTGTCAAATGGACCACGGTGTCAAGCTTCAGCTGTGATCCAGGGGAGCAGTCTTTCCACTTCAGCCTCCTCTGGACCATCCAATATATCTGTGCCTGATGGGGAACGAAGAAGAGATTTTCAACCTCCCTGGAATGGCTATGCTCTCTCTACCACCCAGTGAACAAACCAATGGCCACATATCATGGCCACACATCCACACCCACTTCACCCAACTGTCCTGACCTGCCAATAAAACCAAATCAGAGAAGCCAAAGTGAGTATAGATGCACATAATTCTCACACACATGAGATGATCACCACCCCACAGGCCAAATCTGTGTATCAGTCCAGCCTTCTGCCCTAGCACGTGAAGCAGCACCTATTTGGAAAAATGAGTATTATACTTGTGATCTGCCATCCATAAAGCCTGCGGGGCCTTGTCCAATGGAGGAAGTGTAACAATGTGAGTGGGCATCATCCTCATGGTGGAAAAAAGCAAGCCCTCGAGAATTCAACTGCAAGTGTTAAGTTAAGATCCACCCTTGAGTGTACTATTAAATCCTGGGAAGGGCGCTAAGGCTGTTCCAGCAGCCCCTGACCCCCTGTCTGTCTTACACTGCTGTAAGCAGACAAAAAACCCTTGGTGGGCACTACTACATCCTCCCCATCCAGTGCCACTGCAAAGCAAATGATTTGCTAAGTTAAGTTATTTCAGACACCCTAAAAGTCCTGCAGAAAGCCACTATGAAGGCTGTCTAAAACAGCCATGCTTCCAAAGTAGATGAGCAAATCTTGGGGAAGATGGTCATTATTTTAACCAGCAATGGTGGGTCAGTTGATAATGTGTGTCCAACTGTTGGGCCACCATGGGCACATCCTTCCAACATCTTACACACCCAATAGGCCCACATTGTATTCCTCACCCCCATTTATCTAGCAAACCAGGCAATTACTGCCAAGTGCTACCCACCATTGCTGGTGTTGAGCCCTGATGCATCATGTGGAGTAGATACACATGCAGCTGGTCTTTCGGTACCAGCCAAGATGTTTCTCAGCCCAGCTGATGCCTCACCCCCAAAACATTCTCCACCCCTCTCTGATATGCCGACCTCGTGCTGGATGCTAACAAGCACTTTAGTATTTCCCAGTCTTCCCTATCACCAGCTCCCAGAGGTAGGGTGGGATTTTCCTGGACAACATGTCTGCTTCTGGGACCAGCTCTCCAAATCTCTCTGACTGTAAATGAGAAAGAGCATCAGCCACATCATTATTTACACCAGGTGAATGCATTGCCCTGAACTGTATATTCAGAATCAAACACTTCAGTATGAACAGTCTCATTAAGTTCCCATTGGGCCTTTCCCCCTAACTGTTGATTAATGCAATGCACTACCTCCATATTGTTTGTCCTAAATGTTACCTGTTCATTGCAAAAATGTTTCTCCCAAATAACTAACACCACAACAATGGGAAACTATTTGAAGAGTGTGACTTGATGTAGCAAGTGTACCTCCACCCATGCCAGGGGAAAAGGACCTATGCACCAGGCCATGTGAAAGTAAACCCCAAAGCCCACTCACCTGGAGGCATCCATGTAAAGCCCCAGTTCTTGACTTGTGGCCTCTGTGTGACAAATGACCATCCGATTAAAATATAACAGAAATGCCGACCAATCCATCAGGTCATCCTACATGGACTCAGTGAATCAACACCTGTGATGGGGCTTCCTGCAGCCTACGATGCGCTTGACTAGCCTATAAAGAAAGGCTCCCCCATCTGGATTACTTAGCAGGTGAAATTCAGTTGCTTGTGAAGCAGCTGCAGCTCCCTCGGGTGGAGTTTTCATGCTGTGACAGGGTGATCCTGCCTCTCTTGAGGACCAACAGTTTCTTAAATCTGTTGCAACAGTTCTATTTCTTGGCCTAATCTATCCTTTACCATTTCTAGTCCATAAGACTGGCACCTGCACAGCCCTCCCCTTTCTTGACTATGCTATAGTATTCTCTTTAATTTTCCTTTTCCCTCTCAGGTTATTGTTGTGACCTCCGAGATGATGTAAAACAACAGGCTGTGTTCCTCTTTGTTTGATTTAGTATGCAATGGCACTATGTCATAAAATACCTTGATGCATATACCTTATGTGTATGCAACCTGTAAATGCTGACAATACTATGGCACTAGGTGTTTTTGATAAAGGTAAAAAGTACTAGATGACTGTATTATAGAAATTAAGTCACTGGGGTAGAGATATCAGAAACCGCCCTGTTGTGTTATTTAAATGCATGTAAATTACAGATTGAGAGACTCTTTGGTACCATGCATTCCTACTGTAAACTGAGACAGTCTGAAATGTCATGGTGATTAGCATATACAGCCCATGATGCTTTGCATTATTGGGGTATGTGTGATGTTGTGTTTCTTTGAAACTTGGCTTTATTGCTGATGCCCTTTGGGGTAACCCTTGCTTCAGTGCTCCTGCACTGAGGTTCTTTGTCTTTAGAGTGTTTTTTTTTTTTTTTATTTAAGCCCCCACCACCCAAGCAAACAGGACCCACGTAGGGGAAGCTGAATCTCAACTGAAAAGTTAGATCTGTATATCATTTGGTTAGTAGGTGCTGACTAACTGCAGAGGAAGGACATTCATAGTCTGTTGCAGCAAACTGATGTATTGAAGAAGGGATATACCATTGCTGAAGGTTATCCTCTGTATTTTGAATAAACAACAAACAGAGATTGTGTGTTGAACCTGAAGTTCTGCGTCTGGTCCATCTGTTATCCCACAACCCTTCCACACGTGCCTGAACTGCCTTGTACTGCAAAGCTCTCAGAACACTGACTTTCTTGTGTAGCAGCTGAAACTCCATGGTAACAGTATCAATTTTGATACACAAAAAGGGCATGCATGTGCACGAACCCTCCATCTTGTCATGAATTAATGGTACTTCCAAATCCTCGCACACGGTTTTGAATGCTCCAGTCAGGTGTGTGCAGTTATCAGTCTTTGCCTTGAAAAACAAACAAAAAGTTTTCCAGGTAGTGAATGAGTTCTAACCTGCCTGTCACCTTAGTGGTGGTCCAACGCAAGAAGGTACTGAATTGTTCAGGCACCGCACATGCCACAGTACAACCCTTGGGCATACAGTTCTCCACATAATATTGGCCCTCAAACTTCATGCTGAATACGTCCCTGTTCCAAGGGTGTACTGATAACAAACAAAAAGCTGATTTGATATTGGTCTTGCTAGTAATGTCCCCTTCCCACCCCCTTCACCACCTGGATGGTTGCAACAAATAGCGCATACACCACTGCTATATCTGCAGATTTCGGTTAATGACTTGACTGAGTCACCCTTTGAGTAAGATAAGTGATGTATCTATATGAGCTCCCCTGGCATTTTCTTTGGTGCCAAGCCTATCAGAGATGCCCAGAGGTTGGGGTATGGAGGTTGCTCAAATGGCCCAGTAACCAGCCTAATGCTACTTCCTTCCCAAGTTTTGCCCTATGTCCGTCCAGTCACTGGAAGATTTTAAGTTCTCCAACTCACTGTGGAGAGGTTTCTGGATGTGGTGTGGCTTCTGACTCAGAATGACACCAGTTGTAACTAAACCAGATACCTCTATCACCAAATATTTTGGAGGCTTATACAGTAGGTCAGGAAACATGAGCAGTCCAGGAGAAGTTGTAGGAAAAACCACAAGTGGTGATTTATTGTATACAAAACAAAAACAAGTAAATTACTTGGAAAACATTAGCATCTCTCATCCAGTCTCTCCAAATCAATCTCTCCAGCAGGAAATAAAGCAGCCTGTCCTCTGCTGAAAAAGCTCTCCTTCTCCTCACTGGCTGCAGGTGAGTCTCCACCCAGACACAGACCCAGACACACTCTGAGACACAGACTGAGACTGACACAGGCTCTTGTAGCTGCTGGTTGCCTGGTGTATGACTGGTACCGTCTTGTTGCTAGGCCTAACACTGTGATGCATCTTGTAGGTGGCTAGACCATTGTGATCGATTACATCAGTCTGATGTCAAACTCTGTCACAGCTTCCTGTCTCAGCCATCATTTCACTGTCTCTATGTTATGTATCAGGGAACCCAGCAAGTAAGAAATTAGAAAATTAGGAATTAGTACAGTAATGGTAATGACTGTGCAGTCTGTTAGAATGTTAGAAGAGATAGTAATAGGATCCTTGCTTCTGGTTTCCTCCTATATAACACACATGGGACATGGCCTAATATGAGCCCTGTCACACTCACAAGGCTTCCTAGGGCCTTTGCATGGGATCCGGAAACTCTCTGTAAAGTCCTCTAACAGTGATGTGGAGGAGAATCTATCTTGATAGTCTTCCAACCAGCGCTCAGTGATCTCTACCCGTACTGGAGTTGAAATGTTTTCCCTGTCCCTACTAAAAGGGCTGCAGGTTGATCCCGTTCATGCACTGCACAAACAGGTGATTCTACCCACAACTAATTCACTTGTGTTTGTATTTTCAAGCCTCTACCTTACACTTCCTATGATTGTAATGACAGCACTGCCCCGTTCCCCCACCCTTTTTCATAGAAACAGAAAAAAGACAGCATGAGACCAAGGTTTCATCTAGTCTGCTCATGTGTTCCTTGGACCTTCTCAGATCCCAGGACATAACCCCCTTCTGCCTAATGCCTCCTACCTCTCCTGCTGCTTTTGATCATGCATTAGCCTTGTCCCACTCTAGCTTGAATGATGTTATGGACTTTGCTTCCACTACTTCAGCATGCAGTTTGTTTGTTTTATTTGTTAACTGGGTAGAAATACTGGACCAAAGGTCCTTTTTCAGCTTGGACCCGAACAAGCAAGGTAGACATAATACAAACAACAATAAATCTTCACACTTACATATAACATTTACAAATATTCAAGGACTTTAAATAAATTTTAAAATTAGATTTAAATGCACTTAAAGACATACGTGTATGATGTTAGCAAGGTAAAATGTTCCAAATAAGTGGGACTGCAATGGAAAAGGAGCGACCACCTGATTTAGATTTATGCAAAGGAAGGTTCAACAACACATCAGAGGCAGACCTCAAATTTCCAAACATGGTCTAGTTTTAGTTTATTCCATGACTCCTTGACTCTTTCTGTAAAATAATGTTTCCTAAGCTCCCCCTTGAAACTCCCTCCTCAACTTCCACTCATGCCCTCTAGTGTTAGAGCCGGAGACTCTGTTGAACAGGTACAAGGATGGTACCTTATTTATTTCTCTCAGGAACTTTAATGTTTCAATCGTATCTCCCTTCTCCTTCCTTGTCTCAAGTGATAACATATTTAATGCTTCCAGACGTTTCTCGTACAAGTATCCTTGAAGGCCCTGGATCATTTTAGTCTCTCTTCTCTAAACAGCCTCCAAGCTGTTTGTATCCTTTTTCAGATGTGGACTCCAAACCAGTACACAATACTCAGGATGCGGCCTTACCAGGGACCTGTACAGTGGCAGTATTACCTCCTTCCTCCTGCTGTTGAATCCCCCTCCCTATGTACCCCAGCTTTTTGTTGGTCTTGCAATAAGCTTTGTTGCATTGGCTTGTCTGTTTTAGGGTGCTGCTTATGATAACACCTAGGTCCTGTTCTTCCTGCATGGCACATAGCTGGACTCCATTGAGGTGGTACTCTGTCCTTTGGTTCCCTTTACCCAAATGCATCCTGTTACATTTTTTTGCATTGAACTTCAGCTGCCAGATGTTGAACCATCTTTCCAGCCTCTGTAGGTCTTTTTTGAAGGTCCTTAACTGCCTCCTCACTGTCAACCCTTCCTCCTAGCTTGGTATGGTCCCCAAATAGGGCAATTTTGCCCTGTATACTTATGCCGATGTCACTGATAAAGGCATTGAACAGGACTGGCCTCAACACTAAGCCTTGAGGCACGCCACTAGTGACTGCGCCTTCATCAGACCTCACTCCCTTTGACCATTACTCTCTGTTTTCTGTTCCTAAGCCAATTACCTACTCAATTGACTATGCACTTGGCTGCACCCAGGCCCTCCAATATTTTCAGCAGGCAGTTGTGTGGTACCGAGTCCAAGACTGTACCGAAATCAAAGTAGAGGAGGTCCACTGGGTGGCCTCTGTCTAGTTCCCTAGTGACCCAGTCAAAAATGTGATTAGGTTCCTTTGGCATGACCTTCCCACCACAAACCCATGTTGCCTGTCATCCTGCAGATCGTTCTTTTCTAGGTACTCTACCAAGTCTTGTTTTATTAAGGTTTCTATCAGTTTCCCCTCTACTGATCCAATGCTGACCAGTCAGTAGTTGCCTGCTTCCTCCCAAATCCCTCCCTCGTGGAGAGGTACCACATCTGCTCTTCTCCAGTCTCCCAATAATACCCCCATCTGAAGTGATCTGCTGAATAAATGTGCTAAGAGACCTGCCAATTCACTTGCAAGCTCCATTAGCACCCTCAAGTGTATTCCATTAGGCCCTGGTGTCTAGTCTTCCCTGAGCTGATTCAGGACCTCTCTAACCCTACTGTTGGTGATTGATGGTGCTTACATTTGTGGAACACCTTTGTCAGCAGCCTTACTGCCACTGTCTGGTACTGGGCCTTTGTGTTCCTTGGTGAACCCTCAGCAGAAAACGTTGTTCTGAACAGTGGTCTTCTGCCTATTCTCCTCCACTACTCTGTCACCACCTTCGAGTCTAACTATTCCTCCCCTTTTCTTTCTTTTTTCTTGCATGTATCGAAAAAAAGTGTTTGTTCCTTTCTTTAACCCCTTCCGCATGCTGAAGCTCTGTTGCAGCCTTAGCTGATTTCACCATACTGTTTCCTCCTTCATTCTTCTGAACATAGGCTTCCCATGCGCTGTCTTCATGAGTTCCTTTTATAGTTCCAATAGAATTTGGTTCTGTTTGTGGTCCTTACCTGGTTACTGAACCATTTTTTTTTTGTGTTCGCTCATTTTGGTCACTGTTCTTAAGCACATCCTGGTAGCCTCTAAAATGGCTAACTTAACCAACTCCCATATTTCTTCCACATCTAAATGCTCCTGGAAACTTAACAGCTTGCTTCTGACTACATAACTCATTTTGTCTGAATTGGCTCCTCTAAAGTTTAAAACCTCTGTCATGGATTGCATTTTTTCTACTGCTAGGGCAAACTCAAACCACACCGAGCTGTGATCACTGTTGACCAGTGGCTCCCTAACCCCTGTAGCCCTTACTCCCTCTGTGTTAGTGAGCACCACATACAGGGTTGTGACCTGCCTAGACAGGGCACTAATTAGTTGTGTAAGTAGGTAGTCTTGCAGGGCATCAGCAACCTTTTGACTTCTAGTAGAACCTGCCATTCAGATGCTCCAGTTAACATTGGGCATATTTAGGTCTCCTACTACCACTGTATCTCTTTTTGTGCTACACTTCTGACCTCCTCTAGGAGCTCCTCATCCCCATGTTTCACATTGTAACAACACTGTTCCCCAATACAAAGCTCTGTCTAGGACACTGGGTACAGTGCACTGGGAAACCACTGTCATAATGCTGTGTCCCCACCCCCCTTTCTGATCTCAAGAGACCAGAGCAAGGGAAGATCCAGAAAAACCCAGGCCCTACTGGGTTCAATCTGCTTCCTCCTGAAAAACTCCTAATCATTCTCTAACCACCCCATGCCCCTTTTGTATCATTCATCGCCACAATGCAGCTGTAGTAACTCCACAAACCCTAGGTTTTTTTGCTGACATGATCCCATTAACAATCCCACATGAATGGCAAAGCCCACTTGCCAGTTTTCCCAGGTGCACAGAACAACTACCTTCCTCATACGAGCAACCCATCTCCCTTCTCCTTGTCCATCTCTGATTCCTTTTCCACCTCTGGCTCTTTTGGGCCGCTAAGCAATGCAAAACATCCACAAATTCACCACTAACAATCTGCTGTTAATCTTTGTCAGACAGGTGCAACCCCATGGGCTCACCACTGGACACATAAGACACTTGAGCTGTGTGTGTCAGTTGCTGCTGCACCGGTTCCCCACCTCCTAAATGCACTGTCCCAAACCTCGCACCACCCACAGATGTTTCTGTCTGTTTCTTTTCTTTTTCCATCATCAGGACCAACAACTTTGCATTTCCCAGTTCTGGTCCCTGCGGCCCTGCTGCAGATACCATTCTGCTGTTGCTTTGCCCTCCCTCCCCACAGCCTGGCAATCCTTTGCAGCCAGGGGGAAACCAACAACTTTCCCATCCTCTCCTTCCGTGTCAGTGGAGGAATAGGATCGCCCACCGGCAGTCTAGGCCAAACCATATCAGCAAACAAACTCTGTAATGTCAAAATGGGCAACCTAGCCTGTACCTATTCTGAACCTGTTGTAATCTCTCTCTGTATATATCCACTGTCATTCTGTTGCCATACCACTGTATTGTGTTGTATTCTGAACCTGTTGTCAAACCACTATATTGTTTTATATTCTGAACCTGTTGGATCCATGTGACCCCCAGGTCGCATCTGGAAACGAACGTCACCGCTCAGTATGCTTATCTGGTAAATCTCTTAAATAAATAAATAAACAAGTAGACTTGTTTCCTCCTGGCTGCAAGGGATTGCAAGGCTGTGGGGAGGGAGGGCAAAGCAACAGCAGGATTGTACCTGCAGCAGGGCCACAGGGACCAGAACTGGGAAACGCAAAGCCAGCAGTGGAGTAGTCAGCCCAGGAAGTGGCCCCTGCCAGCAGCACCAGACATAGTGGCATATGAGGGGCTCTCAGAGGAACCAACAGGTAAAGCATCAACTCTGGCAGAGGCACCAGCCCTGGCTGTAATCCATGGAATGGTTCCAATGGGAGTGTGGGACTGGTAGTTGCGGCCCCACTTATAGGGACCAATGGACAAGAGCTGGAGCCAGTGTCAGGAAGGGCATATGTTCTGGGACTGATGGTTGCAGCCCAATTGGGGGAACAAGGGATGGAGTGCAGAGCCTGTGTCAGCAAGGGTGCCATGCCTGGGTTGCTGGTGTAGGAAGAATTGGCTGTGGTGCTCTGTCTGGACCCTCTGACTGAGGCATCCCCCTACATTGTTTCATTGATTTTTTGGGAGGGGGCGCTCCCTGCCCTGGCGTGGGTATCTGGAAAGTTTGCCTAAACAAATCCAGTAACTCACTGTTTGACTTACAATTAAAGTCAAGGCTATCAGGTTGTGGTGGTGCAGGATCTGATGGATCATTCCTGACCTTTATCAGCTTTCTCCGGCTGCCCTCTGGCTGTGCAGCAGCTATTGGTTCCTGGATAGCAATGGATAGCTCCAGCAATGGCTGTCCTGTCAGTTCTGCTGGGTCAGGTTGACTTGGATTGCTGAAGACTGCATTCCACTATCCTCTACCTCCCTCCCACACCAAGGCCATCAACTGCTGCTTGAATTCTGCAGTCATGGCAGGCCTTGCTGCCACCATGGTGACCCTCGAGCTGTAAGAAAATTAACACAACCGTGCACATGACCACCTTGTGTGCTGTACAGGCCTCCATGTCAACTGCACCACCAGGTAAACTGTGATACAACACAAATTAGCTTCAGATCTCACATGACCAAACCCCAGTGGGCCAAGCCATCTCTAAGACTTATCTAGCAACCACCTACACTCCCCGATGTATAAGTCCCTAGCAGAATTTGAACCCTGATCCTTTTGCTTCTAAGTGAACACACATTCAGTGTGCCAGTAAGCTGCAGGTCAGATTCCCTGCCCTATTCCCCTCACTACTCCCTTTCTGTCTCCCATCACAAATGGGTATCTTGTCCCACATATGTTACCTCCTGAAGACTCACCAGAAACTGCCAGGAACATTCAACATGTCTTATACCAGAAATGGTACTATTTAATTCTACCTTTCCAAAGTCCTGGCTGACCTCTGCATTCTGACATTACTGGGAAGACAGGAAGCGCATCCTCAGGATCATGAGAACAGCTGCATGGGAGTTTGAGCTGGACATCATTGTCCACCTAGGGACAAATGACTTGGCTCATCATGAGATTAGAGCAGTGCAGGAGGACTTTGTAGAGTTGGGAGGGGCCTAAGACAAGTAGCACACTCAGTATCCTTCTCAGAGGTGCTGCCTGTCTATGGCATGGGTGAGTCGAGGGTACATTGCACCATGCAATTTAATGAATGGTTGAAGAAATGGTGTGGAGCACAGGGCTTTGGCTTCATCAGGGACTGGGGTTCCACCTGGAGGGACACCAGCCTATACTGGCAGGATGGTCTGCATCTGTCAATGAAGGGAACAAATCTTTTGGGCAATCGGTTTAAATGCTTCATTGGCAAGCTTTTAATCTAGTCAAGGGGGGAGGCACTGATAAGCAGCAGGAAATTCCCAGCCTCCCCCTACAAAAGAGGGTACTAAATGAGAAAAAGACCAAGGTAGAAAGGACAGTGGGGGATGCTGCTACAAAGGTAAAGCCATCAAAAATGGAGAGCAATAAGTACCAATGCCCGTAGTCTGGGTAACAAGCTTCCTGAATTAGTGACCTTGATGGAGGAGGAACATTTGGATATCGTGGCAGTCACAGAAACATGGTACACACAGAACCATGACTGGGACATAAACATACCAGGATACACTATCTACAGGAGGGACAAGGAGGGTAAAAGAGGAGGAGGAGTAGCTCTCTACATAAGGGAAGGAATCAAAGCAACAGAACAAAAGAGTAAACAGGGAGGAGAAGAAGCACTGTGGGTCAACTTGGAGAAAGGCAATGGCACCACAATCCGCACAGGGGTTGTATACAGACCCCCCTCTTAGGGGGAGGAAATGGACAAGGAAATGATAGAAAGTATACTTAGAATGGCAGAAAAAGGGGAGATATTGCTGATGGGTGATCTCAATATGCCAGATGTTAACTGGAGTGCAGTTGCAGCAGCCACTTCTAAGAGTGGGGTTATTCTAGATGCCCTACAAGAGGCATGCCTTAGACAACTAGTACGGGAACCCACTCAAGAGGGAGCAATCTTAGACCTGGTTCTCTCAAATGGAGATGGAGAGAGGATCACACATGTAGAATGTGGGTAGCCATCTGGGAACTAGCGACCATTGAATGGTATGGTTCACAATAAACACAGCTGTATAGTCAAGCCATACAAAGGCAAAAGTACTGGATTTCAGGAGTGATGATTTTGCCAAAATGGGTGAGTGCCTAAGGAATGCACTAGCAAATGGGCAGGAAGTAGGGGTTGAAGAACAATGGGGAATAATAAAAACTGCCATCACAGAGGTAACAAGCCTTTGTGTGAAGCAAATAAACAAAACAAAACGGTGCAAGAAACCACTATGGTTCTCAAAGGAGGTGGCAATGAAGGTTCAAGAGAAAAAGAAAGCATTCAGGAAGTACAAGGAATCACAGAAGGAGCAGGACAGAGAATTGTATCAGTTAAAGCAAAAGGAAGCTGGGAAGGCAGTCAGAACAGCAAAGGCCCAAACCGAGGAAAAGATAGCCAACTCAGTTAAGAAGGGAGGTAAAACCTTTTATAGGTACATCAGGGAGCGTAGGAAGACCAAGGGAGGGATAGTGAGGCTTAATAAAGGGGAAGGGTGGCAGAGGGTGATGATGAAAAGGCAGAGATACTAAACAAACATTTTTGCTCAGTATTTACAAATGAAGAGGGGAAGGTACCTAAACCAAACAATAGAAACACTCTGGATACAGAAGTTGATACCAGCCCATTTACAGAAGAAAGGGTTCTGAAAGAACTCTTAAAACTGAAGGTGGACAACACGCAGTGGGGTCAGATGGATTTATCCCAGAATTCTAAAAGAACTAAGGGTAGAACTAGTAACACCACTGACTACCCTCTTTAACAAATCATGGGAGGATGGGGTGGTACCTGAGGACTGGAGGAGGGTAGATGTGATTCCACTTCACAAAGTGGGAGCAGGGCAGAGAGGAAACTACAGAGCTGTTAGTTTAACCTCAGTGATAGGGAAAATGATGGAATCACTTCTGAAGGAAAGAATTGTCAGTACCTAGAGGCCAGAGGGCACAGGACCCAAGGCAGCATGGATTCAGAGCAGGAAGGTCATGCCAAATGAATCTAATAGATTTCTTTGACTCGGTGACCAAAGTAGTAGATCAGGGAGGGGCTGTGAACATGGCCTACGTAGACTTTAGCAAGGCATTTGACACAGTCCCACACAAAAGATTAATATACAAGTTAGCCAGCCTGGGAGTGGGTCCCAAGATGATAGCCTGGGTAAAGAATTGGCTGGAGAATAGGACACAGAGGGGAATAGTAAATGGAGTCCACTCTGAGGAAAGTAGGGTTACTAGTGGGGTACCAC
This sequence comes from Neoceratodus forsteri, assembly GCA_016271365.2. Taxonomy (NCBI): domain Eukaryota; kingdom Metazoa; phylum Chordata; order Ceratodontiformes; family Ceratodontidae; genus Neoceratodus; species Neoceratodus forsteri. Next base: position 1,149,213,732 of record CM057458.1, on the reverse strand, counting down.
AGGGTTCATTATTAGGACCGGTCCTCTTCAATGTCTTTATAAGCAACATTGCAGAGGGACTGGAAGGAAAAGTATGTCTCTTTGCAGACGACACAAAGATCTACAACAGAGTTGATGCACAAGGTGGGGTGGAAAGGATGAGAAGGGACTTGGCAAGGTTAGAGGAATGGTCAAATGTATGGCAGCTTAGATTCAATTCTAAGAAGTGCAAGGTAATGCACCTGGGAAACAAAAACCCAGAGGAAGAGTACACAAAGGAGGGTGAGATACTAACAACAACAAAAATGGAAAGGGACCTGGGGGTAGTCATATCAGATGATCTAAAGGTGGGCAAGCAATGTGAGAGGGCAGTAAGGAGGGCTGGGGGAATACTGGGATGCATAGGGAGAGGCATCACCAGTAGAAAACAGGAAGTTGTTATCCCTCTGTACAGACAGCTGGTGAGACCCCATCTGGAGTACTGTGTGCAGTTCTGGAGACCCAATCTCCACAAAGACATGGACAGAATAGAAGCTGTCCAGAGGAGGGCAACTAAAATGGTGCAGGGTCTGCACCAGAAGACATATGAAGAGAGATTTAAGGAGCTTAATATGTATAGCCTCGAGGAAAGGAGGGAGAGGGGGGACATGATAGAAACTTTCAAGTACCTCAAGGGAATCAACAAAGTCCAAGAGGGTAGCATCTTTCAGAAAAAAGAGGTGTGCGAGAACAAGGGGGCACAATTTGAAGATGGGGGGCGGCTCAGAGGTAATGTGAGGAAGTATTTTTTTACAGAGTGGGTTGTGGATGCATGGAACAGCCTTCCGGAGGAGGTTGTGGAGTCAAAAACAGTGGTCGAATTCAAGCATGCATGGGACAGTCATAAGGCAATTCTAGGGGGTTGGGGTAGGAAAAAGTAGGCTGCTGGTTAACTAGGATCTGCAGCTTATCCATTAGGTAGGGAAATGGGCAGACTGGGTGGGCCAAGTGGTCCTTATCTGCCATCAAATTCTATGTTTCAATGTTTCTAGGATGCATTCCTTCTTCCCAGTTTACAGCATTTTGATCCCATTACCACAGTGCCTTTTCTGTGTTTTTTTAAAAGAGTCCCCCATGTGGTGGGGGGACCCATGTAGCATAGCATCTGCTGGGTCTCCTTGACTTGCTCTGCTTGTTCAGTTTAAGTAGCAAATGATAACCTCATGCTTTGCTGCCAGGCTTTTTGAGCTGGGGTGGGGGTCACCTATGTGGGGTGGCTCCTGATAGGATTTCTTGGGTGACTCATGTGATCTTGCTTTTTTTTTTATTCACCTGAGGCCAACAGCCTACAATGGGAGCTTGCCCAGGATTGCAAAACATCTGGCGCAGGACTGGGCTGCCAAGACATTTATATGTATCAGATCTTCCCTATAGAGACCCCTAAAGAACTCTTAATAACAGCATTACACAGTCCTAAAATTAAGCTTATTTTTAGTTAGAGGGTATTTCAGATTCCCATGACAATATCACTGCAACAACTTGATCAAGTTTCAAAACTTTTTTTTGTTAATATAACTCCAGGGCAAAATACACAATCTAAATTAAACTTGTACTCAAACCAGCACTCAGCATACTAAGCAGTCATTGAACAGAGTTACTGCATTAGTTCCCATTCCCAAGGAGGGGCATGCAGGACCCCCCCCCAACAACATGGCCTGGAATTTGCTGAAAAACATACAAAACTAGCCACTTATTGTACAAAATGAAGACTCTCACTGCCTTTCAGCACCTTGCAAGGGGGGATCCGACTTTAGTGCACAAGAAATCCTAAATTACCCCAAAAATAAACCATTCCTTTGTTAGCCTACTAGCAGTACTCTTCCCTGTTTGTCCCATGGTGCAGTCACCACATATTTTCCTCTTTTACCTACCAAAGAGCTTGTCTCCATTACAAAAACACTCAATGTTAAGTGAAACTTCTCTCTAACAACCAAGACAATCTACATATTATACATTGGCTGGAACACTAGAACACAGCTTTACCTCACTAGTTTCAAATGCCGATGTGGAGGGGCATGAGTGTCCCCCCAACCAGGTGGTGTGATGTTTGATGGAAAGCATACAAATCCATCACCCACGGGAACTGATGCAGACATCCCATTATTTCACCAAACTTGTAATCCAGTGGCCACATTTTCCACCATCCTTCACCAGGGTATTTTAATTTATGCCACCATTTTTAAAGTCATCCTCACTTTGGGCACTATGCATGAACCCAGCGCACTGCCCTTAAGCCTGCACAGGGTGGGATATGACACCTGGCTACTCAGGCATATACAGTGCAACATGCACGATGAGCGTGAAGCAAACACATGAACAGCCATTTGCTGGGCAACCGCAGAGCCGTATTGCGGGGGTATGCCCGTGTAAATGTGTGCACAATGAGACCCACCCGCATGCACCAAGACAAGGCACAGGCCCAGGAGCACACAAGTGCTTGAGGGTAGAGGCTGCCTTAAGGACATGAGCACAGGAGGGCATGGACCAATATGGAGATACACTCTGTCAGACAACACCCCCCCCCATGCCCTGCCACACCATGGCATGCTGGACATGATGCAGCCAGCACCCCTGAGCAAGGTGGCCACATTGGCTCCACCACCACTGTAGTGTTGCCAAGCCTGGCAGGGTAACACCTATGGGCACAGCACAGCATGCAGACATACCGCGTGGCACGTCTTCATCCACAGGGCATGTCTCCGTACACAAGGCATGACATACAGCACATCGCCCTACATAGGGCATGAAGCATGGCACATCGCCATACACAGGGCATGCAGTATGGCACATCGCCATACATAGGACATGCCATATGGGCCTGGCCCACCCACATGGGTGGCTATCACCCATGTGGCCCATGCGAGTATCACATGGCCTCAGGGGAAGGCACATGAAGCATGTGGCACAGACTTGGAGAGGCACGGGCAACATAGCTGTCTCATGGTCACCACACGCGTGCACACCACACAGCATGCACATGCACAGACACCCTGCAGCATTGCCCCATGCAAGCAGACCCCCCCCCCCGGTGCACCGGCCAGTGACAGCAAATGGTAGCACTGGCCTGACTGACCCTCCCCCTTAGTCAGTGAGCACACAAGTGTCATGTTAAACTTTTATTGACAGACACAGCTGGCAGCATTACACAGCGCGCATGACCCTACCACAGCAGTACAACAAGGACAGCACACCCCAAGATCCATCAGTGTATACACCCCATCCCAGATATCAGCGGGTGCTGGCCACACACGCAACACCCCAGCAACAAGGCCAAGCTGCACCCCACCCCAGACAGTGTCCTGCCATATGTTGGGGCATTAAACACAGCCCATCCTTGTATACAGCAAGGTCTCTGACACCCGCACAGGCTGGCCATCCTGCAAGTCCATGTCACTGCATGATGAGCTGGTGTCCACCTCCAGTTCCTGTAGAGGGCAACTGATATCGGAAGCATGATGCACCTCACTGGGCTCCTGTAGTGCTGCAAGACAAAAGGAACAGGTCAATGGTGGCATAGTGACCCAAGCACAGGCACGCTGAACCATGCCAACAGTACCTACTGGTGATGGGATGTAGACCTCCCACCACCTGTCAGTCGCATCCTCCTAATAGAACATGCTGCCCTCCCCCTTCTGCATCATGCAGTTGGGATACCTGCACCGGTACCTCTGCAGCTGCTGTCCAGGAGTGCAAAGTACAGGGCACCATCTGGCTGTACCTGCAGGCTCCACTCTGGCCATCCATGATGGTCCTGTATAGGACACATGTGGGGAGGAAGTGAATCATAAGGACCACACAGTGTCACAGAGAAGCACACGTGGGGCATGCCGTACTCACCTGGCCAAATCCATGGGCCTGCCACAGGTCCTCCATGCCCCAGATGGGCATGTATGTCTCCTCTGACACCCTGAAGAGGTGCTGGGAAACATGGACATCCTGTTGACCACTGTGCATGCCATTACCAACACCGGATCGGACACACCACAGGGTCGTGTACGTGACTGGGCAAGAGACATGAATCATGGGGCATGGCAAGGCCATGCCAATGATGGGGAGTGCCATGCCCACATAGGCATGGATCTATAAGGGGGAGCATACTGTGGGCTGCACAGTGTGAGGGGAAGGTGTAACAGTGATACAGGGTGTGGCCAGATGTGGGATTGTATTTGTTACTGCTGGAGGCAAATGACAGGAGATGAAGGAACAGGCTGCCATGTCCCAGGGTGTTCCATGACAGGGTCAACACCATAGGATGGAGGGACATGCACTGCCTGGAATGGTTCAGATTCCCATGGCCAATCATTGCACAGCTGTGTGACATGGTCCACATGGCCACGGAACCCAGGAATCGGCGCTCCAGGCAATAACAGTGGAGACTAAGGTCATGTGTGCACTGTCTTACTATGCAACCGGGTCATTCCAGCATGTGACCAGGGAAGAACTCAGTGTCAGCCAGTCCTCAGTCTCCCCTGCCATGGCAAAGGTCACTGATGCACTACTGGCACACCTGGGGGAACAAGTCTACCTGCCTCAGAATGCACAGGAGCTGCGTGACACGAAGCAGGCATTCTATTCCATGCACAGGATGCCCAACATGTGCGGGGCTATCGACATCACACACATCGCGATCCTGGCACACACAGCGAACAAGGAGGCATACCGTTACAGGAAGGGATTTCACAGTGTGAACTGTCAGGTGGTGTGTGATGCCACTGACCTATTCACGGATGTGTGTGCCAGGTTCCCGGAGTCAACACATGATTCATATACACTGGATGCCTCCGGCCTCGGTGCCCTGCTGCATGATAGGCCCATCGATGGCTGGCTACTGGGTAAGTCCACATGCATGTCCCATGCCCCATCCAACATGGGGTCCTCACTCTTATTGCTACATTTCTCTCTGCAGGTGAGAGCTGATATCCCCTGTGGACCTACCTCATGACACCAATCCTGGCGGGACTCAGGCAGAGGAGGCCTACAACACTGCACATCAGAGAATATGTGGCATGGTTGAGAAAACCATTGGACTGCTGAAGATGCGCTTCCAGTGCCTTGACCACTCGGGGGGCACAGTCATGCTGTCACCCGCTAGGGCATGTAGGGAGTTCGCCATCTGCTGCATGTTGCACAACCCGGTGAAGCATGAAGCCATGCTGCTGCCGATGGTGTCACGTCTGGACCCCATGAACGATGATGATGTTTATGATGGCAATGGTGGCGGTGCTGTGCACCCCGGGGAGCATGGCATGGCCAGTGGCTGTGCGGCATGGCGTGCACTTGTAATGTGGACATTCTCACGTTGATGGTGCTACACATCATGTGCCGAGCTGGCACACACCTGTCAGACACCACATGGGCATTACGTAGCCACTGTCTGTGTGTAGCATGCAGTGCGTGTCAACTGGTGACATCACTGGGACTGCAGCCACGATCATGTTGTATTATGCTAAGTAGCCATTTGTGGGGGGGGGGGAGTTGTTGGGGGTGGGGGGGTGTTGGAGTGGGCGTGGTGCAATGTGTCAGTGTTTGACTGTGTGCTGTGCTGTTGTATTCACGGCCCCAAAACATCAGGTTGGGGCTGTAGCCATGACAATGCCCATGTGACCAGGTGCTGCATGTGCACATGATGCCCCACAACCCCTGCACCCCTCATGGCGCTGGATGTTGGCACTGCACGGTGGTGTATTGGTGGTGGCGGTGTGTCCTGGCTGCCTGCTATGGTGGCATGGGCATTGTCACCCTCCTCATCACCACTTCCTGTGCATAGCAGCATGGCCTGAACAATGGCACTTCTGCCCAGCAGGGGTGGTATGTCACTGTACTCTCCCTGCTCCAGTCTGGGGTCTGTGTATGTGGCCTGGGTGTATACCATACAGGTGCACAGCTCTTGCTCTGGGGGAGTTCTTGCAGGGGGGTGGCAGGTATGGATTGTAGATGGTGCAGGATCTGCTCCTGGGCAATGTGGACCATGTGATGCCATCACAGATGGCCAGTGTGACCTTGGTCAGGGCAGCAAAGGCAGACATGGTGTTCCGCTGTTCAACGAGATGTTCCCCCTCCAGCTGTTAGAGCATGCGGTTCTGTTCCATCTGGTATGGGTCGTGTTGGGGGGTACATCCACGTCTGCATGTGCCTGTGGATGGGCCCTCATTGCCTCTGTCAGCAGGGTCCATGGCTCTGCTGAATACCTTTGGTGCTGTGTGTGGCATGGTGTCAGGGGCTGCACTGGTGCCCCTGTCTGAGGGGGCAGTGGTGCCCTTTCGGGAGGGTGTGGGCCACTGCCACAACCATCCATGAGCCCCTCACCTTGGCAGCCCTCTCTCCTGGAGGTGCTGTCTGCCTCTTCAGTGTGGGCAATGGTCAGCTCAACATTGCTGTCACTGTCCAGCTGGTTTCTGTGTCGATCTGTGTCCCTGTGGAGACAACATTGGAGTGCATCAGTGAAACATTCTTACCCACATACAGCATTGCATACCAGTGGTCAATGATACTTACCTGATGGTGCCTCACATTGTGAGGTACAGCACAGTTCTGGCTCTGGCACAGTGGCAAGTGTTGCCAGCGTCCTGCTAGTTGCTGTGTTCCATGGTGCATGACCTCCTGTCTCGCAGGGAGAGGGCTACACTGTAGTGATGGCACTGCATAACCATGCTTCCCACCACCCTGTCACCACCACACTGTCTGCACCTACCTGCCAGTGTGTCCACCCTCTGCTATCTCCATGGACTGCCACCTCTGAGATGGTCTCATCCACCAGTCTCTCCATAGGTGTCAGCTGTGTGTCCTGTGCAGGGGACCCATCGCCCATGTCTTGCCACTTCCATGCACCAGCTGCCAGATTTTTTTTTTGACTGCCGCATGCAGGTAATGCCACTTATGTTTTATCGCAGTCAGTGTACGTGCCTCCGCACTGGCAGCACTGATGCTGCCTGAATGTCAAGCCACATACAGACCTCCGCCTCTGGGGCACTGGTGAGTGCCAGGGCCCAGTACAGTCTCTCATAGTTGTGCCTGATGTCTGTGACCAGACTTGACTGCTGCTGAAGTTCATGGAGCGTGTCCTCATTCCACCCCCCACATTGTCTACTTCTTACTTCCCTGCCTCTGTTGCCACCTTCTCTGTCGACCTCCACAGGTACTCCCATGTCCTCCCGTCATCCTGCCATGTCTTGTCTGCACTGCTGTTGTGCTACATTCATAGCCATGCTGCTGTGTACTGCAGCCTGCCTCACCTTATATGGTGGGGTCAAGGGTTGGTTCCGTGTATCCTGGCTTCGCCCACTTCCTGGCTGCACATTGCTCCCCAGGGCTCTGGCTCATGTCACCTCAGTTTGCATGCCATGGACATGCGGTCATGCATGCTTCGTGTCTGCCTTACCCTACACACCACGTAGGGGTGCATAGGGTTTACTACCACTCAACACGTTTTGTGGAGCCCTTTAAGCATAGTGCCCTATGTGTTTATACCTGACAACTAGGTTGTTTCCATAAAACAAGTACAAGCCTGGGTGCACCAGATGGAATTACAACTGACAAGTCCTACAGTATGTAGTTGGTGTGTGGTGGGGGTTACATCTGATCCCCACCACATGGTGTAGAGAACTACAGGTGCTAACCCCACCAACACAACCACCAGCTGCTGCAATGTTTTCTCCATGTATTTTTTCTCCATTGGTCCCCTCAGATGCAACAGAGTATGTCAGCTGCTTGGATCCATTTCTCTGGCTGCCGATAGCCAAAAATCACAGAGTGGAGCAGCATGACCAAATGCCATGTTTCATTGCCACAGGTGAGAATTTGGGGTGTGGTCGGTATCACAAATGGACCAAAGTCGCCTCCCATGGATGGAATAATAGCATTACAGTCTCCTTTTGGTCCTGTTTGTTTGCTATTCATTGAGGGTGATAAGAATTACTGGAAATACTGTTCCACTACTCCACGGAGGGTGCAGACCTCAAAACTTACAAATGTAGAAAAGCAAGAAATCTGCACTTCTCGGCTGCTGATACTAAAAATGCGTTATGTGGTGTCTGGAATCACCAAGGAGGTTGCCAGAAATAGGGGAAGCAGACCAGGTATGCCATGAGAGGAGGGAAAAAGTAATTGCCCCCCCCTCCAAAAAAAAGGCTTTCAAAAACAAACCAGCACTCACCATGTGAGCCAGTAAGCATCACTTCACAGGACTAGAAATTGTATAAATATTTATTTATTCTGTAAAAGCCAGTGCAAAAAAAACGCAACTGTGCAACCTAGAAAACAGGGACTAATTGTAAGGCAATTTCAAGCACTAAACAGAGCTGGTGTAGAAATATTGCGCTGGTAACAATTAGAGTTCTAGTCTATACCAAGGTCCAATAACAGTTCTCAGACAGAGTCTATTGCAGCTTGATATTTTTTGTTTTTTGCATTCCAGGTAAAAGGTTCTCCCAGGTAAAACAATGTAAGAAAATGACTTACTTGACCAAAGAGATATTCAATCCAAAAACAACCAGAATTTCTTACTTCTTAAATGCCATCTGAAGAACAAGAATTACAAGTGCACTTGAATCAGTAGAGAATTCTGAATTGCTGTCACTGCTAGCAGTTTGATCCTGAAGTAAGAAGAATAACCCTGGTGTGATGAAAACCATTAGCTAAGTGCACTGCAATATTGTGAAGCTAATGCGTGATGAACCACGTATCGTGTAATTACAGAACGCCTCTTCTAAAACACTGCCATGCCTCATGCTGTAACCCCATTGGATCTAATATCCCTTTGGTCAAGTAAGTCATTTTCTTACATTGTTTAACCTGGGAGATCCTTTTTCTTGGAATGCAACAAACAAAAAATATCAAGCAGCAACAGACCCTGTTTGAGAACTGTTACTGGACATGGTGTAGGCTAGAACCCTAATTGTTACCAGTGCAATATTTCAACACCAGCTCTGTTTAGCACTTGAAATTGCCTTACAATTAGTCCCATTTTCTAGGTTGCACAGTGGCATTTTTGCACTGGTTTTTACAGAATAAATAAATATTTATACAATTTCTAGTCCTGTGAAGTGGTGCTTACTGGCTCACAGGGTGAGCACTGATTTGTTTTTGGATTCTTGCCACTCCTTGGTAGTGCACACTTCTTGCTGTTTTTTCTGGTTTGAGGAATGAGACCCTGAACTGTGTTTTTGTATTAAAAAAAGGCTTTATCATATGAAAACATTTAAAACTGCCACCATGCAGCTACAAAGTAACCAGAGCTTACAAACAACCCCGACCAGTTTTGTACATCATTTTGTCATTAGGGGGATGGTCACTAGACATCATTACCCAGTTTATCAAGAGCTCTACTTAAAGAGACAGTGCACAATTCTATATTACATGTCTAAACTGCATTGGTGCTCAGCTCCACAATCTATTAACTAAAAGTGCATGTTTATGTAAAATACTTCCAGATAACCAGCAGCACAATATTTATGAGTAATGAATGACAATAATAAAGTCAAAACAGAATTTGAAATTCAGAAATATCAAAATATAAATACCAACACCATGTTGCCATGTACACCACATTCTCTGTGCTGCATGTTATGAATTATTTTATTGCATAGTTCTAACCACTGTCAGAGCTGGTAAATGTATTGCATCTAAGGATGGAACTGCAAAATTTACAGTTTCCAGATTGATGCATTCCACTCAATAGCGGTGGTCTGGTGCCAAGTGTGTGAGTGTGCCTGGCCTCATAGCTGTGTACCAATCTATCCCTAAGGTTGGTGCCTCTTTTATATACCATTTTTGTTTTTTCTTTTGTCACCTCTGCTAGAAGGGGTTTACTTTGCAAGATAATAATATGCTTAATATCCTGTGCCTGTCTTGTATATATGGTAACAAAATTAGTCCTGGGTGATTTTGTCTCCTTATGTCTAGTTTCTAAAAGTTCTGTTCTACTGACATAACATGCATTCTTAAATGTGCTATCCACACATGAGGAGGTGCAACCCCTGCTGATGAACCTGGTAACCATTTCAGGATTAAAATTATACAAAAGAAACAATTTAGGTCAACAGGTGTAATAGCAAAGGAATAGGTTTTTAACCCTAAATACCTAGATGCTTAAGTGGCATCTCTGCAATAAACAATACAATAGTGTAACAAGAAAGTATGTGCATTGCTTAGACATTCAACCTGTACCAGTATCAGAAAAATATAAAAAATGTAATAGTTTGTACTTGGAGGATCTAACCTTTTGGAAACAGAAACTAATAATCAAGGGACGTTTACACATGGGAAAGCTAGACCGCGCAAATACTGGCAAGCAGGGTGCTTTGGGACTCACTCTCATTAAACAAAGCTCCTGTCAGAGGCACAGAGCTGTTTCACTGTATAAAAGTAATAACTTTTCAGCTTCACTAGTAAACTGTGAATGCTATTTCCTGGAAAGGTAAGCTGCAGCAACATTTAATTACAACTGTTTTCACATATATATATATATGTATCTATATATATACATATATACATATATATATATATGAAAGCTTTTAGTAGTGATCTCAGTTTATTATCATTTCAATTGTTAATGTTAGACTTAATGTAAATTGTTTAGGGGCGATCTTGGTTCATTACCATTACCACTTTTAATGCAATATTTCTATTTTTGGTGGTCAAATCTATTACTATTTTTCTTCTAACTGTCATTTTAAATGCATATGGCAAATGAATGCAAGACGTTTATTGTGGGCTGACATGCAATAAAAATGCAATGTTTATGAAGTCCAAGATTTGTTTATTTTTTGCTTAACTAATTTTGGTAATTCATGAGACTAAGATTTGTTATGTCTCAAACACTAAAAGTCATTAGGTTATATATCTAATTTAATTGTATTATCCTTTCCAGGTCTGAAGAATGGAAAATACCACTACTACTATCAATTATTTTGTACTTACAGGACTTGGTAAAATGGGTAACATTCAATATATGTATTTTGCATTTTCACTTTTGCTGTATTTAATTACAATTCTTGCTAATCTGTTTATTATTAGCATTATCATTGTACGACAACATCTACATGAGCCCATGTATGTCTTAATGTGCAACTTGACAGTAAATGGAATATATGGCAGTACAACATTTTTGCCAAAGTTAATGACCGATATTTTGTTGGAATCTAACACTATATCTCTTTCTGGCTGTTATATTCAGGTATATTGCCTGTATACTTTTGGTGTTTCTGAAATAACAATATTGACAGTAATGGCATATGACCGATTTACGGCTATTTGTTACCCTTTACAGTATGCAAATATTATGACAGCTGCAAAAATGTTCAAGCTTCTGTTGGTTGCATGGATGTATCCATTTTGTATTATGTTGATACTTATTCTCTTAACGCTAAGACTTCCACTGTGTGGCTTCACTCTGCCAAAAATCTATTGTGAAGGTATCTCCATTGTTAAGCTTTCATGTATAGACTCATCTGCTGAAAATTACTTAGGTATAGTTTTTCTTATGTTTAATATGGGAATTCCTTTTGTTATCATTGTCTGCTCTTATGTACAAATATTTATAGTCTGTATGAAAAATTCTAAAGAAGCACGAGTGAAGGCTCTGCATACATGTAGTACTCATTTGCTAATACTGTTGGTCTTTGTGATCAGTGCTTTCTTTATAGTGCTTCAGCCTCGGCTGAACATGACCAGTATCCCATCATTTCTCCAGCATGTCTTATCCATACAGAGTTTTATTTTACCTCCTGTTGCCAACCCCATTATATACGGAATAAGAACAGAGAAGTTAAGGCAAGAAGCTATAAGGATATTTAAAGAAAGAGTTTGTAGTAAAATAGGAGATACAATGGAAATGCAAGCAAGCACAACAGTCTCAGCAAAGGAGAAAGGGGACAGTGAGAACGGTTTAAAGAAATAACCATAAGTAACATTGTTTTCTTTAAGATATTTAACCAAAAGTTTTTTTATGAGATTTGATTAACCAGTTTGTGACCAAGAAAGGTCCAATAAGCTGAGGCTCGTTTACATGGGTGATCTGTGCAAAGGATACAAGGAATAGTGATATACTATTACAGGTACAGTAGTGCAGAAAATGCAAATCATGCAGATGTGCAGTAATGCAGACACATGGGTACAACCTGCAAAAAATGAGGAGCATGCAAAGAGCAATTTCCCCAGAGTGCCTTCAGATGCAACCATTATAGCACTAGTGAGCAGATTTTATGGTTGATAAATAAAATGTATTGTAAAACAAAATATCACAGGTCTCGATTCCTTAACCTGTATTGAGGTGTTCCCTGATTCAAGTACCATGCAGAATTAAATACAGAAAAGGCTCTCTGAGAGTAACCATGCAGGTGGTGTAGTACCAATCACAGTGTTTATGGTTCAACACTTGGAGAGAAGTTGACACCTTCAGGAGTAGAACAAATGGATTGCACTTTATACACCACAAAGGAGGATTTGCTGACACCAAATATATTTCATTAGTGCAATTTGTATTTGCTAATGCTAATGCCAAAAGCGGGTTCACGATGTAGAAGGCAGTGTTTAAGCAGTCAGCTGACAATTTATTGCATACAGTCAGTATTTGAAATTATAATGACGGAAAGCAGATTTTGGGAATAGATCCATTTTAAATGCTTGAGTTCACGCGGATTGGCATAGTGCCATCACAATACCTATCCACAAGAAGGTCATTAAATCTAACCATGGCAATTACAGGCTTATTAGCTTAATGTCTGTAGTGGGCCATTTTTATAGAGAGTATAATAAAGGATGAACTAATTAAGGACCGGGTGAGTAGTGGGTTAACTGATGTATCACAACATCAGATTCACAAATAACAGGTCATGTACTACCAGTTTTATCAACTTCTATGAGTTTGTTAGCCCTAATTTAGACCAAGGGAAAGGGGTGGACATGTTGTTTTTAGATTTCAGGAAGGCTTTCGATGCCCTCCCTCACAACATCCTAGTGAAAAAACTATTAACCTTAAAAGTGGACATATGCCTAGTTAAATGGATTCAGAGCTGGCTGATGAGTAGGAGTCAGGCCATAAGAATGAATGGTATAGTCTCCTCAGAGGGCACTGTGACCATTGGAGTACCCCCAGGGCTCTGTCTTGGGACCACTGCTTTTTAACATATATATTAGTGACCTGCCGCTAACAGGTAACAACAAATTGGTAAAGCCTACCATTGATACCAAACTTGGGGGAATAGTGGACAATGAATACAAACAAAATGGGTGGTCTTGCACTTTCCGTAGGAACACTGGTATACAAATAGACCAAGTAAATGGGACCACAGATAAATCAGTGACTGCTGAAAAGGACTTGGGTGTGTTTATAAGTATTGACCTCAAGCCCAGCACACATTGCAAACAGGTGGCATCCAAAATGGGACACTTTCCAAACTGCATTCACAGGTCCTTCTCTGCTAGATCTAGTTCAGTTTTATTGCCCCTTTATAGAACATATACTAGGCCACATATGGACTACTGTTCACAAGTATGGAGTCCATACCTCAGGAAGGATACAGATATGACTGACAGAGTGCAGAGGAGAGTCACCAAACTTCTCCCAAGTTGTAAGGACCTAACATGTACACAGCACTTAAATCACTTGCGACTGTGGGATTTGAATCAAAGGAGAACTGGGGGGGGGGGCATGTTACTCCTGTATAAGTTATTGTAGGATCCTAGTCAAAGTGAAGGTCTGGATCTGGTCTACAAGGACATCAAATATGACTTCTGAGGACATAAGTGTCAACTGGTTGAATCAGAGCCTAAATCAGAACTTTGAAAAAATGCATTCATCCCTAGAGCTATTAGATTCTGGAATCAGCTCCCTGGTTGCTTGGTGACTGTGCCAAACATGGCAACATTCAAAAAAGGGTTGTATACCTTCATACAAGAAGGCAGCCCGGGTAACTTCCACTGAGCAGGGTGGGGAGTGCAGCATCTGTGGGTCTCAGCCTTCTGTTGCCCTATAACTGAAGTATTAACCAAAGTATAAAGCAAATGTCTCATGCCAATGTAGCAAAAATATTTTGCAAGTCATAAGCAAAGTGCAGTGCAGGATGAACCTAACCTATCAGTCACCCCAGCACTTTGACTCCAAGTTGAGTTGGAGCGTAAGTGCTGGGGTGACTGGCAGATTGGGTCCATACTACATTGCACCTTGCTTATGACTTGCAATATTGTTGCTGCATTAGCATGAGACCTTTGCTTTCTATCATTATAATTTCAAATGCTGACTGTATGATGTAAACTGTCAGTTGACATTGCTTAAACCCTGCCTTCTTTTTGGTGACCCCTTTGGGGCACTAGAATTAGCAAATAGAAATTGCACTAATGGCATTCATTTGGTGTCAGGAAATACTCCTTTGTGCTGAACAGAGTGTAGTCCATTTGTTTTGCTGAAGTTATTAGGTTGGCCACCCAGGATTTCCACCTACCCGTATCCTGAAGCATAGGTTTTCCTTTTGTTTCCACCTTCAGGAGTTGTTTACAAAGACAAAATATGTAGACACAATTCAGGTGATATTTCACATTTGCTTTGCATTTCTCCACCCCGTTATTTATTACTGAAGTAATCTGCATGGAAACAGGATCTTTGCTCCAGAAGAGTTCAACCATTCCTGTTACCTAATCCCTACCTGAGGTCATGATGCACTGCTTGTGACATCATAGTTACTCCTATGGCAACACCTTGTAATGTCACAACACATGGTTATGTCTTCAAATAGAGAATATGCTAGAGAAAAAGATGAACCCTAATGGATAAAGATCATGTAATCATGCAAATGTCCTCAGTAATAAATAATGAGGGGGAGAAATCTATAGCTGATATATGGAATACAAGCTGAATTGTACCTAAATATATTGTTTGTAGAGCTTTTCTTGAGTTGACAGCACCTCTTTAAAGAGGACCTTTCATGATGATCCAAACAGTTACAGCTTGTAGTCATTATATGCAGTGCTAGACCTGAACTTGTACATTTGTTATTTTTGGCCAAGGTTTACTCTGCCTTCCATAATTTGGATTTGTTTTTGAGCCCTGCTGCACTTGCCTTTGCTGTTCAGCTGCGGGGCTGCTAGCTCTTGATGACATCACTATAGGGTAGAGGAGTGACTCACAATGAGCAGTACCACGCAGTTGCAACAATGTTACAAGGGAAACCTACCAGCATTTAGTGTAGATACTGTATTCCCGTTCCCCAAGACACTCTGTTAGCAATGCATTATGCCAAAATCCAAATGCCTTGTCAGCATGTTTTATTTTGTGGAACTGTCTCTGCCCTATAATGATGTCAGCAGTACAACCCTGGGCCCACAGCAACACCAGGCTTGCTATAGAAGCCTGGTATGGTACACCCTGGAGTTTGTAGCAGCTCAGAATGCAAAAACTAACTGCAACAGACAGTAATGAAATACAATTCCAGAATCAATGCAAGAAGGGATAATTTATGCAGGAATGTCAAAAGGACTGGGGAAGGTCCTCTTTAACATACTGTGGAAAACAGTCACAGTAGTTCTCCAGAGGTAGCAAAACTTATTTATTCTTAAACAGCTGGCAAAGTCCAGCAGCTGTACAGCCACATAAAGAAAGAAGTAACAAAACCATTGCATGCCCCCACGACTGAGTAGCCAGGAAGGGGATAGCCTGTGCACAGGAGACTTGTTTAGGAGGGTAGGAACATCCCTTTCTCAGTGCTGGGCATCTGATGATCAGATGGCGAGTTCTCAGTTCAACGCAACAGTGTGCTCTAAGTGCACACAATAGGTTTTTACTCCTTTCTTTTTTTTGTGACTATCCATTTGTGAGACATTACCAGTGGTTTATGAATGAAGAAGTTTTAGTGGCTTGCCCACCAGTGCAGTAGTAGAGCTACCACTCATGGCACCGACAACCCAGGTTCAGGAACAAGCTTGGGCCATCAGAGGGTTTGCCTGGGGGAGGCAGCATGAGCTCTGCAGAAGACTGTCTGCTCCTCCAGGTAGGGAAGGTGTTGCATCCCTCTGTATTACCACCACCTTGATGACCACAGGTGGTGTTGTAGGAGTTTCACGACTTACACGGGGGGACCCTTGAACCGAGCTCGCTGGTTGGCTGCATTGGGCTTGCAAGCAGCCAATCACAGTGTGCACTCCAAGAGGGTTTGTGGGACAGAAAGCAGGCAGAAAACAAGGTGGATGACTGGAAAGATGAAGTCTCTGGCAGCCCACCACATCCACCACTGGATCTGAGCAATCTTCCTTCAGGAACACCACCAGTTTTCACCTCCACCATGGGTGGCCAGATATATGCGGAGAAGAAATGTCAAAGGAGCTGAATGTGCACCTGGCCTGTGGAGGGCGAGCCAGGGGGGCAACACAGCTGTGTGATACAGGTGGTCTGGCAGTCCTGAACAGACAGGTCGCAGGATCTCAGTAGGATGGGATAAGAGTGCCTGGCAGTTGGTAGAAGGAGGTGCCTGCCTGGTCCAGAGCAGAGGATAAAATATGGTAAAAAAAAAGGTTTTAGCTGGCCTGGTGGTGAAGAGGGCTGAGACACCACATGCGTGCCTTACTTTTTCCCACACTGATGACCTGAGTTCAGGAACAAGTTAGGGCTGACTGGGGTCAGCCGGAGCAGGAAAGGTTCATGCATCCAATGGATTGCTCTTCTCTCCCAGGGAGGGGAGACATGTCAGCCTGGCCTACGACTGCCACAAGCTAGAGACTCTTTTGGTAGTGCAGTGTGAGCAGCACAAAGGGAGGGAGCTGAAGAACGTTCTACATGAGTATCTCCACAAACATGCTGCACATCCTACAGCAAGGGTAGGGCGAAAAGTGGAAAAGAAGTTGGGGCCTTAATAAAGCATTGCACTCTCTGTCTATCTCCTGCTGTCACCCAGAACTGAACCTCAGTCCAGTCTGGATGTGTCTATCAAGGGGAGGACAGTCCTCCTCTTTCCAACCCCACCATGAGGAGCTATTCATAGGAGACAGACCACTTGAGATAGGTCCCAGGTGAGGCAGTGACTGGCTACCACATGATACAAACACATAAACATATGAAAAAGCCAGCAGAAGAAGCCCATTTGGTCTGTTGAGTCTGCTTGTTATTGTATTGTCCCAGCTTATGCTATTGACCCAGCACCCCCCTCCCAGTCTTCCCTTCCTCCCTGTCTGCTGTCCCACAGTCCCATGAGTTCCCCTTAAGCCAATCTCAGGCCCTTTTAAAGCCCCCACCTTTTTCTCAGAGACCACTTCCTCTGGCAGTGCATTTCATTTGGCTACCACTTTCTCTGTAAAGACATGCTTTCTAACATCCCTCTTAACCCCCGCAGCCTTAAACTGTTTTTTGAATTTATTATTTTTTCTTTCTGCAAATTGTGATCAAGAAAAGCACACCAAGTTCTGGACATCATGTTTCCAGGTGTATTCTGTGAATGAGTTAGGTACATGAATCTATTTGACAGGATAGTGGAATGTTGTCTAGAATATCCTGAACAAACCCTGCTGTTATAATAAGTGTAATGAAATCTTTAAAGTTCAACTTGACAGCCACTACAGGTGGGGAAAACAGATCTTGTTGTAATGCCTAACCCAAAATATGGAACATCAACAGTGTACAACCTAGTGCTGCACTACAGAGTCAGCACTGGGATTTAACTGAAGAGCCTTGTGTGGGATTAGAACCCTTCTCTGATCTTCCAGCCCCAGAGGTAGATATGCAACCTACCAAGCCACCAACACTGCTGAATCCATGTTAGATCAAGTTTTCAGACTTTTTTTTTTAATTGTGGCCAATACCCCTGTCAAACAATTTTCATCACATGATTTAGATCAGTGATCTTCAAAAGTTTGTTGGTTGTGTAACACATCCATCTCTGGAAACATAGATTCTGCTGGCAGAAAAACAATTATGGTGCATTGAACCTGCCTGGTACCTACTATACCTTATTGCCACCAGTAGCACTGGTAGGGTGCATTCAGTGCTTATTGTTGATAGCTCAGCCTTGATAATTGAATGATCCCCTCCTTACCACTCCACACCAAAGCTTTTTTTAACCAGACCCATGAGTCTATCCCACCCTCTCTTGAAACCTGTACTCTTCTGAAAGTTATTAACCTCACCAATCAGATAACTTCACTTGTCTTCTGCCCTTGCCACAAAGAAATGTTTCCTAAGATCCTGTCTGAAGTCCCTCACCACCCCCAAAAGCATATAATGATGTCCTCTCTTTTTTCAGACCCTTCACATTTTCTGTACAGTTACAGGCTAGAATTTTCATGTTTCAAGCATAACCCTCTTTCCATTCTGGCCTCCAAAGAGTCTATGTTCAGACCTGACAGTTTGTCTTCATAGGTCGTCCCCTACTACTTGTCATATCATTTGTTTTGCCCTCCTCTAGAACAATTCTAAGTGACCCAAGTCCCTTTTAAGGAAAGCATTCCAGAACTGTGTAGAGTAATTGTGGATAGTGTTCTAGGTATGCCTCCCAATGACCCATTGAATGGCATGATCACTTCTTCCTTCTTAGGAAGGCTCTTTCTATGTACCAGAGCTTTTATGTCAGCATCCTCTAGCCACAAACTGTTGTCTCCTAGTTCCAATTAGGCCTATTTCATGCTACGAGTCTGGTATGGAAGCAGGGGCTACCAGGAGAGGTAGATCACTGAGTGAGTGAGTGAGTGAGTGAGTGAGTGAGTGAGTGAGAGATGTAAAGGGATAAGGCTACCCTTGGCTATTAAAAGCATCTGCTCCTCAACACCACGCATGGCTGCAAGAGTAAAGAGAGTACCCTGTTTTAAGCTTTTACATCAGCTCCCTCAAGCCATGAACTGACTTCTTGCTCCAGTGATCTTTCCATATTCTCAACCATGTTCTGCCACTGCTGAGGGTGTGGTAAGCTAGGGGTGCTACTAGGACCAATGGGTGCATGAGTAACATAAGAGAGTGGGACTATCCATGGCTGTTAAAGGCAGAGCTGCTCAAGCAGCTCTCCACATGACTGGCTCCTGCAGAACTGGTGGGAGTCACATAGGGTTGACCTGAGATGTTTACATGCTTTTTAATCTTTTTTTTTTTAACTTTATAGTTTGTTTAGTGTTACAGGTGCTTTTAGAAAGGTTTGTATTTGCCAGGTGAATTTAAGCTTGATCAAGTGTCTTTTGTTTAATAACTTACACCATGCTAAACAAGGATTTGTTCTAGGTTGGGTTATTGTTGGCATGTTGGGTTATGATTGAATTAGCAGTTATATCAAAAGAAAAACATACTGTGAGTTGACAGGGGTGGAAATGGGCTGGCAGTATAGCCTAGAGGTTAGAGGAAAGAGGTGTGAACAAGCTTGGCACATCCAGCAGACCAGACCTGAGTTTGATTCTCACAACCTCCATTTGCATACTGTGTGACTCTGAGCAAGTCACTTAACCACCCAGTGCTCTCAGGTCACCCTGAAAACAGGCATTTGTGCCTAGTGGGCCTTACCTGGTTACCAAAGGCTAAAATAAAAATAAAAAAATAAATGGTCATCTTCTAATTCAGGAACACATTCATATTCACATTCTTTCATTCTGGGACTACAGAGGTTCACCATAAACCACAACTCAACATCAGATGTTGCAAGCGGAATTTTAGGAAGTTAGCAGCTTTGAGGTCTTGCTTTTTCAGATACTTACAGTAGGTAGGGGTTCAAACCAGGCAAACCAGGTAAACAACAATGTATATACACTGTATAGTAGAGCATTATAATGTATGGTGGAACGCTGTTCCGCATGGAAATCCATGCCTGGAACAGCGTTGTTTTCCTGCACTCGGTGCGTCACGATCTTGTTGTGCTGCACCGAGTACATCACCGTTGCAGCACAACAAGATCGAACACATTCACGCATGCGCAATTGAGTGGCGCACGGCAACGCGGAAGCAAGCATGCAGCGGCAGAAACAGAAGTAAGCTTTTTAGATACTTGTTCCTGTGTTCACCGAGTACTGCGTATGGTTGCCCATACACTATAAAAGATTGTGTATGAGCAACCATACACAAACAAGGCAGTTGTAAGATCTTGAGGTTTCCGTGGTAACGGACCTCTTGAGCTACGCTCTCGAGGTCTCTGGTTACCACGGAAACCTATCGATCACAACTGACTTGTTGTGTATGCTTGCTCATACACAATCCTTTATGTTCTGTATAGAAATCTATCATTTTCAATATGCTGTTGTACCACAGTTGAAAGGTCATGGAATGTGATTGAACCCTTCTGTGGTAGAACAGCATTCTAGAATCTCTAGAGACTGCACAAGTCAGTTTCATTCTGAAAGTGAGAAAAACACAATGCACACATTTCATGTAATACTATACACTACAAAAAATGTAGGATGAACAACTTTATACATTACAAGTGTGTTCTACTACCTCAGGGTTCTGATTCCCATGTATCTCTCGTGCTTCACTCTCAAAGCCAAAGGTAATCAGAACCCTCTTTGGCAGAACACACTGGTTGTGCATAGCTGCCCACCCAGTATTCTCTGTATTACTGCTCACTGCTCTAGAAACTCAAGAGTAACACACCTGGAGTTTGCAGGATGGCTTTGTGTATGTCCCTCCTTCTACGTGGGGACAGCCATCAAAAGTCCAGTCCCATAAACTGCTAATAGTTTAACTGCTCATGTATTGGCTGGTAACTAATTATTGCATATTTTGATACTAGAAGTCTTATGTCACAACTGGATCAAGTAAGGGAATGGTTATTAAAATACAAATCAGACCTTTTAATAATATCAGACTAATGGTTAAATTCAAAACTATCTGACTCTACTATAGGAACAGAAGGTTATCAAATGTGATGCAGAGATCACAACAAAAAAGTGAGGGTTAAATAATTTATGCAAAAAAATGGCTTAGTAGCCTCAGAAATTACATTTCAAAATGGGATTGAAGGTCTAGAAACCCTGAGCTTAGACATTAGGTTGCCCCATGCACAAATCAGTACTGCTAGTGAGACTTTGTCATCCTCCCAATGCCAAATTGAATGTTTTTTTGATAGATGCAGGTTTGTTTGTTTAATAGGTCCAGTCACTAACTACTAATTTTGTGAGACATAAACATCAGTTGGCAGTCAATTGGACTTTCTTATATGTAGCATAACATAATTTTACCTAAATCTGCGTTTGACCCAACTTATCAATGAATCAATCACAAGGATTTGACTGCATCCTCTATGATTGATTTAATCACTACACAAATACATTAAATAATTGTCACTATAGTGTAGTACTCCCAGACTCCTTTAGTGACCACCAAACTATTTTCTATACTTGAACCATAGTTTAGTGTGTTCATTCTATAAAACACATTACCTACAGAGTTTACTAAAATTTAGATGATATACCCTTTATGTTGGATTTACATATTTATTTATTGACTTTTGATAACCATGTAGGCCCACAGAGACTAAAAGTCCCTTTTTCAGGGGTGATCAGGAATAATTTATTACATGGAAAAAGAAATCAATAAGAAAACAAATCACGACAATAACAGATATAATCAATACGTTACATTGTTAGCAAACAATGGTCATTTACAACAGACAGAAAACATGCTGCCAAGACTTAAGTTATAATGCAGGGGACAGTAGTGCAAACAGGGTGACTGAAATCAGTGATTACAAGTGAACAGACTATGCTCTAAGATAAATTCTTAAGCCATTTTGTGAAACTGTCCAGTGAGAAGCAGGCCTGGAAGGTAACAGAGAGAGCATTCCTTAGGAAGGGAGCAGAGGAAGCAAAGAATCTTTAGCCTGCACTGGATCTTGACCTTGGAATCTCAAGTAAGGCACTGCTGCAGGACTACAGCATTCTTTTCACATGTTTAAATACTAACACATCACCATGGCTGGGTGCAGTAGCACCTTTGATAAGTTATAATGCTAGACAAAGGAGAGGATAATTGAACCTCCCTTCAGAAGGGGGCCAATTTAAGGAGCGGAGAACATCACAACGGTGTTTCCTAGGCAGGGCCACCAAGACAAACTGCACAGTTTTATAATAGAATACTTTTAGCTTGTTTGCCACTGAGAACCTTAGGATCTGTAGAAATCAGACACCATACAACACCATTGGGTGAACCTCCCCCTGTATTACACGTCCTATCCTGCCTGAAGGTTGAGTACCCAGATAGCTTGACCTCAGGAGGGAGAATGATGGGCTTTAAGATTCATCGACTGGATGAGACTGAAACTTATTCCAACAGCTCGTAACACCTGGACATATTTTTGCAAGGAACTCATGTCTGTTTGTAATAAGCAGGCCCCAACAAGGAGCAAGCAATTGAAAGCTAACACTGCCCCTGTTACCATTCAAAACAAAACTAATTTAAAAAGAAAAGTGACAAAGTGTGGAGGATTGCTAAAAATTCTAATGGTCAGATTAATTAGGATAATAAGAGTAAAATAAAATGTCCTTTAGTAATACCTGTACTAACAAATATCAACTAAGGTGGAGTTTTGGAAAGTTATGAAAAAATTAAGGAACCTGACAATTTCAGATTTTCCCAGTCAGTTTGCACTTTAAGGACAATAACTCCTCCTGGGCTCAAGGGCAGCTGAAGAATATAATAAATTATTTGTTAAAATGGGGGCAGAAGACAAGAGAACAGATTCTGGGTCTATAGACCTGGATTCTTCCAGCAGTTCTCAATCTGCTGACTTTCTGGGTACCTCTAAATTCACTAAAATTAGAGTAGTGGAGGTACAGGAAAACTGCAATAGGGTAGATGCTTCTAAAGCACTTGGGCAAGACAATAAATTAAATTTTACTATTGAAATATTTGGGTCCAGCCTCCTGGTGGTGCTGGAGGTTGAGGCGTTGGATGCCACACCTTGCACCATGCTAGTGACCAGGGCTCAGGAATGAGCCCGGCCATTGGGGGTCAGCAGGGGTGAGAGAGGACTGAGCAACAACAGGACTGCTTTCCTTTCCCCAGTTGGTCACCCTCTGTTGTCAGCTGGGGGGGTGCCACTGGCTGGGAGACAGGCAGCTGGTTGGCATGGCTTGTGCATGACCTCATACATGCATGATTGTATCATACTTTGGGAGGGCAGGACCACCAGAAAATAGAACATGGCAGCTGGGGCTTCATGATACCTTGCTCCCATCTCACTGGTCCTCCTCCACTGCCTCCCCAGATTTGGATTGTGCTCCTGGAGGGGGAAAGCTCCCTTTCGGGCCCCACCATGGGGGTTAAGCTATGGGGGGATCTTGAGGTTGATTGGTGGTCATCGGGCTTGTGGGTGGTCTGAAGCAGAGTTTCCAACCCCAGTGCACCCAGGAGGAAAAAAATCTTGAAAAAAATGAAATATTTGGGTCCTGTAATTACTCCTCCATTGACAGCCACTTTCAATCATTGCCTTGTCTCTGGAAATTTCCAGATGGCCTAGAAAATGGCCAAAGTCATTCCAATTTCTAAATTAATAAATACATATGGTATTACGAACTATTGCCTCCATTTCATGGTTACCAGTAGTGTCCAAAACATTTCATGGGATTGTAGCTACACAGTTGAAACTGTTCATAGAAAATAAAAAGCATTCTAAATAAACATCAGTCTGGATTTCACTCTTAACACAGTACCTGTATAGCGTTGGCCAGGGTGATGGGCAACATCCAGGAGGAACTGGACATAAGACTATCTGCTGGAGCTATTTTTATAGATCTTTCTAAAGTGTTTGATACATTGGGCCATACCACTCACCTGTTCAGGCTAGAAAACCTGGGTCTGACATCAATCCTCCTAAAATATTTTGGAGAATATCTTAAAGGGTGGCAACAAATTGTTACCCTGGGAAATTCTGCTTCTGCCTTTGCACATATTGTGTTAGGTGTTCCACAAGGGTCAATATTGGGCCTTCAGTGCCTATATGAATGGTCAATCTTTCCAGAATCCCAACATTAAATTTCAGTTTTATGCAGATGACAGTATCATCTGTGCAACTGGCAATGCTATAAAGCAAAATTAAGTGATCTACAAAAGGCATTTGACTGTGTAAAGTCCTTTTTTCCCTACAAGAACAAACTTGTACTAAATGCAGCAAAAATCTCATGATCATGCCACTATACAAAATGATGGTCAGACCACACCTGAAATATGGGGCTCAGTTCTGGAGGCCATACATACAAGGGAACAAGGACAGGCTGGAGAGGGTCCAAGGGGCAACCCAAATGGTGAAGGGAGCTGCAGTGGAAATCATATGAGGAAAGACTGGGTGAGCTGGGCCTGTACACACTGGAAGAGAGGAGAGAGACAGGGGATATGGTGGAAACATTCAAGTATTTGAAAGACATAAACACGGTGAGGGTTGACAACATCTCCTGGCTGTGTGAGAACAAAACCACTAGGGGGCATGCATTAAAGCTGGAGGGGGGCAGATTTAGAGGTGACAACAGGGAGAGGATTTTACTGAGACGGTGGTGGGACCATGGAACAGACTGCCAGGGTAGGTGGTGCAGGTTGATTCAGTGGACAAATTTAAAAGAGCTTGGGATGCATACATGGGACTAACCAACAGTAGGCAGTCTGAGAATGGAGGGCAGAGGTTTTCCTACAGGGAGGGGGATTCGGACAGATTAGATGGACCACAGTGTCTTTTTCTGCTGAAAAATATGTATATTTCTATGTATTATTTAGAGGAGCTCTTAAATCTCCATTTGTTGAGGAAACAGTCATATTATTAACCAAAGATAAACTGACCTTGCAACAGGTTCAGTCATGCAAATACTTTAGGGTATGGCTTGGTGAAAGTAGTAAATGGGACATTTGCAAAGACAAGACAGTAGAAGATTTTGGCCAAAAATAATACTTTATACAGCAAGGTTAAGAAATGTCTGCCTCTGTAGGCATGTAGACATGTTTTAAACAAATTCAAGAATGCATGAGACTGACATAAGAGTACACTTACAATAGGGAAGAGAGTGTAAATTACAGATCAACTAGGGTCTGCGGTATCTCATTAGTTAGGGAAAAGGGGCAGACTAAGTGGTCCACACAGTTCTTATCTGCCTTCTCCTTCTATGTTTCTATGCTTATAATAATTATCCCTATATTTGACTATGGAGACCTGCTGTTCCTGAATACATTGGGAGGGAGATGACAAAGCTGGACATGATTGACAAAAGTTTTTCTTGCTTCATACTGAAAGCAACCCCCGACTAATCATTGCCATATGTACTTGGAGCTGACATGGTTAAGGCCTCATGACAGAAGGCAATTACATACTATCAGCGTCATCTATCAATGCCATTAAGATGGGATCCTTAGATATATAAGGGATAGCTTACAGTTATGACAAACAAGAAAAAAACAAAACAAACAGTACCACTCTTTTGTAAGCAAGACCAAACAAATCAGTAAATGAAATACAGTTGAAATGTATTGGTCAATAGCACTCGGTTAGTGCTCACCCCAGTGTTTCAGCACACAGCCTTCTTCTGGTGGTGTGGCTACTTTTAAATGATATCACTTTTATATACCGCCTTCTAAACATCATGAGATGTAACAAATATTTTAAACATTATCAGGTGTAACAAATATTTTTAAACATCATCAGGTGTAACACATAATCATTTATCAAAAAATGTAAATTAAATAAAAAGTGATAGAAAATGTTTTCAAAACAAAACACACACAGTATTGGTTATAGGTAATTAATGTTCTCAAGTCCAAATATATGTCAATCATTTTTAGTATTAGTTTCATTAAGCACCATACCAGTGTATAGCAAAAAGTAAAAAAAAGCTTTAAAGCCCTATGGCAAATAAACATGAAATAAACAATTATTTTGCTTAATAATAATGGGATCTATGGTAAGTGATCATCTAATCTTAGTACAAATCATAGCCACAGTAGTAGAAAAAAAAGAGACATGAGACAAATAAATGCACTTCTGCTCTCCCTTGACTTTCAGCTCAGAATCTTAGTTTCATGGGGATCCACATGTGAGAAAGTAAAAAAGTGGTCTCCTATTTACAGGCTTATCTCAATCATGGGGAAGCACCAAGGGAGGTCGACAGTGAAATTTCAGATCTCCCGCACAGCAATGGCACAATACAGATGCAGGTATTGTGCAGTCCGTTCTACAAGTGTTTACTGTGAGGGGCTGTGCCCCACACCCACCATGTAGGAGGCTGTGCCCCTGCACCCTCCAGACTTTAGGATTATCAACTCTAGGTAGGAGTTGGTCCGGGGAGGGGTCAGAACACTGGGGGAAAGCAAAACACAGAAAAAGGACCATTACAGCGATTGTCGCCATAATGGTCTATTTTCATGTTTCGCCGTCGGGGTGTCGACCTGAAGGGGTGCACCGCAATCGTGGGGATTTCACATGAAACACGAAGAGTTGCAGAGGGAGCCTACAAGAGAAAAACCAAGACAATAAGTTAATATCTTAACCCTTAGGCTACCGGAAGATTTAGAACGCACAGGTTTTTAGGACAAGATATTATGTCGGTGGCAGTCTAAGGGTTAAACATAAATTTCCAATGAGATGCAGCATAGCATATTGTTTATGCAACGCTAATCCCCTACTTATGCTTTCTCTTCAAAAATTGTTTCAGATCCAGCTCATCCTTTAAACCTATCGGTTTTGGCTCCTAAGTGTATAGATCCACTGACTTTCTTTTTGTAGGCGCACATTCACCCAGTCACCACCTTATTTCATTACTAGGACATGGTCAAATCCCATAAAATGTAAACAGTCAGGGTTCAAGCCATGTTTCTCAAGATAGCATAAACTGACCGGTATATCAGTTCTCTTGTTGATAATAGAGTGAATGAGTTTTTAAATTCCTGATAGTGCGTCCAATGTACAGTGTTTCACATGAACACCATAAAATGCAAATTACGAAGATGGTGTCACAGATAATGAATTCTCTGATTTCAGCATTCAAAAAGATATTGCTTGGATGTATGAATTCATTGCCTGTAACACAATATTTGTAGACATTGCATTTTTTACATTTGTGCATACCTGCAGTGCGTTTTGATTACCAGTTTGTGTGGTGTTGTTGCTTTTCACTGGGCAAACAACTGTGCAATAATTTGTCTCTCAAATTGACCACCCTGCTAATACTGATTCTTGGTTGTTCGCCTAAGGCTAGAGCCAATTGGTGGTCGCTAGTTAGTATGTGACAATTCTTAAAAAGTACATTACTGTTCCTTCCTGCCCACTGTCTGAATTCCTTAACGAAACATATAGGTTATCCTGAGCTGTAAGTCCCTTCTCTGTTCTTGTTAGTACTTTTTACCATCAGAGCAGATCTATTTTGGGAAAAGGCTTTGTGTAAAGAGTCATCCAAAAGTTTATTTTCACATCCTCTAGCCGAAAATCTCTCTTTTAACTCTATGACTTGTTTCAGGCATACATCATCCTTAGAACAATTCCTCCTAAGCTTTAAAAACAGACCATATAGAATCGATTGCATTTGACCCTCAAGAAGATCAAGTGTTGGGAGATCTTCCCTTTTCTATCAAGGCTCCAACATTTGAAACTCAATCCCCTCTACTTTGATACCAATAAATGGCTCAGTGATTCCAAATACCATAATACCAACTTATGTCTATCTTTCTCTCACTCTCCATCCCAAGAACTACCTATTTCCTCCCCCAACTCCATTACCTTCCCTGGGGTTAGGGAGGTTGTGTGGTCTCTACCACATTTAGCAGCTCATTTCTTATTCCAATGTGACTCCTGTCCTGGGGCCAGGGAGAGAGTACAGTCTCTGCCATGATAGATGGTTCATTTATTCTCCCATCCATGGTGCTTGCCCTGGGGTCGAGGAGGGAATGTGGTTTCTGCCACAATCATCGGTTCATTTCCTCTCCTGACCCTGCTGCCTTCCCTGGGGCTGGGAGAATCTCCAAAAAAGAAAACAGTCAATAGAGGTTTTCTGCTCTCCCCTGACCCCACCCACACTCCAACCCAACCCCCTTTCAGCACAAACCAACCACCACTCCACCTCATTGCCTTTGTGGTCTACTGCTTCTACTTGAACATCCTGCTTCTTCAAAGGCTGACTGTGAACCAACTGGAAATGAGGTAAGATTGGTTAATGGCTTTTTGTATTTTAAACATTTGTTCATTATAACTTTATCATTTTTAACATTTTTGATTCAAATATTGAACACAGACTGTTTTTGCCCCACCTTATGAGCAAGTGTAATGTTTTAACTCCCCTCCAAAACATGTTTTCATACTCGCTCTGCCAAATCACCTTCTGGGCTTGATTTAAAAAAAAATCACTTCTCTTGACAGTGACATGGAGTCATGAAAAAACTATGCTGAAAACCAGAAGGGGAGGGTGTAAAAAACAATAAAGTTATGAAAAAAAACTTAATTTTTTCAACATTTACTTATAACTTTGTAATTTTTCCCATATTTTGACTCCAAATTTCTAACATAGCCTCTTTGTTACCCCACCTGATAAACATGACAGGTGTCATTTTTAAAATCTCACCCAAAATGTCTTTTCAAGCTTGTTCCACATAATGATATTTTGGCCAGGAGTTCATTAATATCACCTGTCATGTTCATAAGATGCTGTCATAAAAATACTATGCCGAAAATTTGGACTCCAAATCTCAAAAAAAAAAAAACAAACAACAAAACAAAGTGATGAACTAACATTGCTAATTTTTAAAGTGTACTAATAACAATGCAATTGTTTTACTTTTTAAACCCCTCAATTTCAACAGTCTTTTTTTACCCTATCTTGTGAATTTTGCAGGTGTAACTTTAAAATTCCCATCCAAAACTTGTTTTCACAGTCATTTTGCAAAATAACATTTCAGTGGCATTTGAAAACTTGCTCCTGTCATGTTCATATGCTCTAGTAAACAACATATTATCTTGAAAATTCAGGATCAGGACCCAACTAAAATGAGATATTTAATCTCAGCTGGGCTATCCTGGATAAATAAATTGTAAAAATGGGTACAATCAGGAAGCTACTATAGTAGAGGACCAATGAAAAGGAGATATTACATCTCAGCTGGTGTGCCCTGGGAAAATATATTGTAAAACAGGGCCCACCAAAAATGAAATGTTGCCTCTCTAATGGTTCATCCTGGTTAAATACAGTGTAAAACTGGGTAAGAGCAGATCCCTACTGAAAAATAGATATTGCATCCCCGCTTGTCTGTTGCAGAGATGTGTACTCACAGTAATCATTTTCAGATAGCCAAAATAACTTTTCCCATGCTCATTTTTACTATTTTTCACTTTCTAGCAGGTCCTGCAGGTGTCCATTACTGGGGCATGATGAGATGTGTCTATGTTTATATTGTTTCCTGATTCACTTAATAATGTTAGATACCTGCCTGCACTACTTTCTTAAACTATTCACACATGTAATGTCTCCCCTCTCCGATTTTACTAGATCTCTTTTTTTTTGTCACAACATTAAAAGTATTTGATATTTATTTCATTTATTTTTTGTTGACCAGGAAAGCAGGACTATACAATTCTGCCTATTCTCAGCCTCATCCTGGGGAAGGGGATACAGATGGATGCCAACTGACATTGAACCAGATGAAGCTGTTGGTTGTATTTTCAGTCCATCATGTTATCATGTTTTGAGTCACTTGATAAATTCAGGCCATTTGGGTGCAAGTAAAGTATTACTGAATTAGTGGGAAAATCTAGTTTCAGTATTTGTCCTTACCACATTATGAGTAATCAAGTTGAAACAACATCATCTGCCTGATCAATGTTTGCTGCAGAATACCTTGGGGAGAGGGGTGGCAGTAATGTGTGATTGTCCAGCTATATTGATCATAGAAATAGAACTTTCTCCCATGCATGCCATAAACTAGAACTTCACAAAACTGGGTTTGGTGCCTTTTAGTACCTTTGATACTTTGATTTTACTTATGTCTTCATAAAACCTTAAGCAAATTTGTAATACATCACCTTCCTTTCTTAAACCCATGTTGTGCTGTATCCTTAAAGCCATTATCATCAGGTGTATTTCAGTTTTGACTTTGATTATAGGTTCCATGATTTTAGTGTATATTAAAGTCAAGCTGGTTGATAATTTTATACTTGCTCCTTATTTCTCTTTTTTATATAAAGTGTTTCTCTTTTGTGTGCCATGAAAGTGAATGGATGAAGGTGTAGGTGGAAACCTTTAATACAGTTTAGAGTTCTTCAGGTGCTGTAGCATTGTCTACCGGCAGCATTTCACATTTTTATGGCTGCAGTGGTGGAGCCCTGCAGACGTCTTGCTTCAAAAGGACTCAGCATTACTTCAAAGCATTCTTTCCCACCAAGAACATGTTGGACTTGCAGCACAGTCTCCTATGCCAAATAACAAAGTCCTTCCCCAAAAACTGTTGCAATATCTCTCCTACTGTACTTTGCCAGAGTCACTTATCAGTCATTGGTCCAGAATTCCTTTACATAACATCCCAGTCCTGTCTGTAGGCAGTAAGGGTTAACAGTGCTGTGCTCAGTCAGTCACTGCCATGTTGTTTCCTCCTAGGTTTTAAAATTCTCACAAGCAGACAGACACACACACACACACACACACACACACACACCACAGAGTTTTAGCCTTGCTTTGCTATCATGGACTGAGATAGTCCAGCATTCCTTTACATTTCAGATTTGTCTGCCTGCTCTCCTAGTGGTATTATAAAGAAATTTGATTTTTGTCATGTGATTGACGTATACATTCCAACCTATTTTTCCCTTTTGTATATGTATTTTTTGACATTGCATCATAACCTCAGTCTATATATTTATTCAGGGATTGGATTCCCCACTCATGTCACTAATCTTATTTCTTTACCAAACTGTAATTTAATTACATCAACAATCAGAGCACATAAGCAATGCAATGGATTAGATAAGTTGGGCAGTGAATATAATTAATCATGTTTTACTGTTTCTTTTTACATTTATCACTCTCTCTCTGATCTCTACCACTACAGCTTGCAATGCTGCGTGTTAATTGAGCTGCATATTTCACAACCTCACAGTCTCCTCACACTGGGAGGTCACAGAGGTCAAATGGGGTCATATATAAACATAGAAACATAGAATTTGACAGCAGATAAAGACCGCTTGGCCCACCAAGTCTGCCCATTTCCCTACCTAATGGATAAACTGCAGATCCTAGTTAACAAACAGCCTACTTCCTCCTACCCCCCACTAGAATTGCCTTATGTCTGTCCCATGTATTCATGAATTCCCCCACTGTTTTTGACTCTATGACTTCCTCAGGAAGGTTGTTCAATGCATCTACAACCCTCTCTGTGAAGAAATACTTCCTCACATTACCTCTGAGCTGTCCCCCCTCTATCTTTAAGTTGTGCTCCCTTGTTCTTGTACATCTCTTTTTTCTGAAAGATGCTACCCTCTTGGACTTTGTTGATTCCCTTGAGGTATTTGAAACAGAAGCATAGAAATTGTCAGCAAATAAGGACCACTAGGCCCATCCAGTCTGCCCATAAGTCCCATAATTGATTACAGATTCTGACCCTCCCTCTACTTTATCTGTATGGTTCCCCCATGCCTGTCCCATGCATGTCTAAATCCAACCACAGTGCTTGCTCACACCACCTCTTGTGGCAGACCATTCCATGTATCCACCACCCTCTCTGTGAAGAAAAATGTCCTCACATTCTCTCTTAATCTGCCACCTTCCAATTTCATGTCACGTCTCCTCATTCTTGTACTCCTCCTGTATTGGAAGATGTCACCCCTCCACTTTGTTTATGCCCTTGAGATACTTGAATGTTTCTATTATGTTCCCTCTCTCTCCCTCCTCTCCTCCTGTGAGTACATATTGAGGTCCCTTAATCTTTTTTCATAAGATTTGTGGTGCAAGCCCTGTACCATCTTAGTCACCCTTCTCTGGACCGTCTACAGCCTGCTAATGTCCTTTTGAAGATGTGGCCTCCAGAACTGCAGCTTGACCAGGATTATATATAACAGCATCACTACCTCCCAT
The DNA here is from genome assembly GCA_016271365.2 of Neoceratodus forsteri. Taxonomy (NCBI): domain Eukaryota; kingdom Metazoa; phylum Chordata; order Ceratodontiformes; family Ceratodontidae; genus Neoceratodus; species Neoceratodus forsteri. The sequence continues at coordinate 1,149,181,737 of CM057458.1, read as the reverse complement.
CTTCTGCTGGTGATACCCCTGCCTATGCATCTCAGCATGCCACTGGCCATCCCTGCTGCACTTGTACTGTGCTTTGACATTTTTAGATCATCTGAAATAGTAACCCCTAGGTACCTTTCTTCCTTGGTAACTGTCAGCAAACCCCCTATCCTGTAGCTCTCTCCATGTGTGTTTCAGAAAATTTTACTTGATAGAATTACCATCCTGCAATTTATGCAACCACAATTATACTATACAGTTTATGTCTGCACTGATATTAACCACAACATGAGATATTTACAGAAGTTGCACAAGAAACAACTACAGTATATTGCACATTTCCTTTCTGTGCCATGCATTTATGCTCACCCCATGACAAAATGTTCTATAATTGTTTAAAAACTATTTTCAACATCCATTTCAGTGAACACTAAGTGGCAAGGTGACAGCACTGGCAACCATAAATGTATAAAGAGCACAAAAGTTTTCCTTCAAGAACTGCACTAAAACGGTCACTGTCCACACTTGTTAGTATCTTCTTTTTTTTCACATAGCTTTTTGCTCCCTCATTGCCTCCTGCACCTTCTTGGCACAGGGGGAGACATGGTATTTGTGATTTTCTCCCCGTTACCCCTGGACCCTGGAACACAGTTGCACATGGGCATGGAGGTGCACAGGTGCACCGTGGCTCCAGTGATGGCCCCTTTGAACACCCAGCCTATTGCCAGGGTTCTCTTCTGGACTGGTGCTGCTGCCTAGCCTTCACCTGGTGACAGCCAAGAGCTGGGGAACCCTCACTTCCCTCCCTGGAAAGCTGCCTTGTGGCAGTTCTACCCAGCTCTGCACCCCCCCATCTTACCCCTGGTGACCTGAGCTTACACCCAAACTTGGGTCACCAGCTTGGCATGAGGTGTGGTGCCCAACGCCTCAGCCCTCAGGGCCACTGGGCCGGACTCAGCAGATTCTTTTATAAACTATTACAAAACCGCTGTAACCAATATATTGATAATTTAACTCCTTGTCCTTATTGAATTATCCCCCCCCCCTTTTGGATCTGTGGATCCTGTAAGTGTAGTTCTTAAAGGAGAACATTTGCACTCTTATTAGTTTACAGTAGTCAGTGCAGTCACATTGCCCTTAGTGAAGTTCACTGAAATGGATTTAGAAAATATTTTTTAAAGAATTATAGAACATTCTGTCATGGGGCGCGCGAACATGTATGGCACAAAATGTAAATGTGTGATATAGATGTTTTGTTTTGCTACTTTTCTAAATATCTCATTTAGTGGTTAATATCAGTACAGATATAAAGTGCATAGTGTAACTGGGGTTGCTTAAATTCCAAGATGATAATTCTATCAAGTGAGAAGTTGTTTTTTCTAAAACACATGAGCATACCAGTCCCCCTCTGACCTTCATGACCTCCCAATTCGAATTGTCAATAATACAGCTCAAATTAACACACATCCTTACAAACTGGAGTGGTAGGGAACAGAAATAGAACGTGTAAAAAAAAAAAGTAAAACATGATTAATGATATTCACTACTCAAACTATCTAGTCCATTGTAATTGCTTATGTGCTCATAACTGTTGATATAATTAAGTTACAGTTCGGCAAATAAATAATATTAGTAGCTGGCCCAGTGGCATACAGGTCTGAGGCACTGGATGCCTTATTTCTTGTTACACCAGCAACCCTGGTTCAGTAATGAGCCTGGGTTGCTGGGAGTTGGCTGGGGGGGGGGAATTGAGGGTCCACTGGACTGGTTTCCTTTCCCAGGGAGGGAGGACTGCCTCTCCTGCTGAATGACTGCCACCAGGTGGAGGTGTGGCAGTAATGTGGGTTGGAGAATGGCAGGAAAAGGAGGAAAATGTGGGATTCTGTGAGCGTGCACACTCCTCCATGTAAGTCTGTTCAGCTTGCATGCCCCAGTGCAGGGATGCGGACAGAAAATGGAACTCTGGAAGCAGAAGCAGGCCCCATGATTCTCCTACCATGCTTCCATCCTCAGGTTCTGAGCCAATCTGGATTGTTGCACTGGGGGGGCATGACCCTCCCTCCTGTACATATATAAAATGGAAAAAATAGGTTGGAATGTGCAAATCAATCATATGGTGAAAATCTCATCCCTTTATAATACCACTAGCTTGTGAAGAGGGGATATAATCTGGATGGAGGAGCTAGAGTCTCATGGATGTAAACATTTGATTACTGTCCAAATGCTTGTGCTGCTCAATAAATGCATATAGTATGGGTTTGTTATAATACCTTCTTTCTTAAATATTTTTCACCACCATCAATAATATCATTTTGCAGTCATATTGGCTCTGGTTAGAGTTTGTTTTTCATTCTTCCTGTTGCAGAGCAGAGCTATGCCAATATATTGTGATTATGTCAGTAGGAAAAGGGTGCTCTGGAATTAATTATTACCAAAGTTAAACTTCTGTTTATGATCTTGGTTACATTAACATAGTAGTTTAGCAAGCTGTTTGGTCAGTTGGCTGTTTATAAAAAGAAAAAGTTGCTTCCTACCGCAACACAGCCTGTCAACTTCCACAGGTTGGAGTTGAATAACATCTCACCACTGTCCTGTCCTTTCAGTGCAATGCAGTTCCTCCACCACACTATTTTCTTCATTAGGAAAAGAAAGTTTAACCCTTTGGGCTACTGCCAAGGACAGAATTAGAAGATATAAGAATTCTGGACTGTTATATAAGTTTGCGGCACAGCAAGAGTTAGTACAGCTTCAAGTTTCACTGTGGATGAGGAATGTGCTAGGGCATCAGATAAAGGTTTCAGTTTTGTTTTGTTTGTTTTTGTAACATAAAAGATTTTATTGATTGTTTAGGTTTTAACATTCTACGTAGACCCACTAAATGTAGTATCCTTCAATGCATGCATATATTTTGCAGTGCAGCAGGTTAAAGGTTTCAGTTTTAGCTTCTTGAGACAAATAAAAGCCTTAATACTTTGCAAAGCCTACTCCAACTGTCAACTTTTTCTTTTTATAAATAGCCAACTGACCAAACAGCTTGCTAAACTACTATGTTAATGTAACCAAGATCATAAACAGAAGTTTAACTTTGGTAATAATTAATTAATTTCTGCATTATGATTGTACAAGACTTGTGGTTAATCTGTCAGTGCTAAACCAACACTCTTGCTGACTGTGCTCCAAAGTTCTGTATCAGGTGCTATTGTACTTCACACTGCAGGATTACACTGCAAATGAGATGTTGCAACTCATTTGAGCTGTCCTGGGAAAATACATTGTAAACAACATTAGGATGCTCTCTATAATGTCAGCACCTTACCAGCTCCATATTCTCACGCTGACATCATAAACCTCCATCTTCTACTGAAAAGACAAATTGTGTAAAATAACTACCTGCATTCACTAGATCCCTCTGAAAACAAGATACTGCATCTCAGCTGGTCACTATTGGCAAAATACATTGTAACAATATGTACAATCATAACATCACTGAAAATGAGGTAGTGCAGGTTAGCTGACCTGTCCTGGGTAACTACAGTGTAAAAATATATAACAGCTGGACCCCAGTAAAAATGACATTTTAGCTGTGCTATCTCTACTAAATACACTTCAAACATGTGTAAAAGCAGGACCCCACTGAAAATGAAATATTGCAATACAGCTGCCCTATCCTGCTGATCACACCTTTTGCAACAGCTATGAGTGTGTGTGTGTGTGTGTTTGTTTGTTTGTTTGTTTAGTGTATTTTCAAGGGTGCTTGTATGTCCAGAACCAAAAACACTGTTCACTGCATTACTTTGATATTTATGGGTTTTTTTTTGTAGTAGTGTACTATACATGTGTGACTTTTACATCACAATAATGCAGCTACAACTAAGTCATACATTAATTATGTATCTCTTCCCCAGTATCAGTCATTTCCCTAGTTTTTCTTTCGTTAAGTTGATAACTATTTAATTGTCTTTGTTCAATTCCACAACTTATTGCCTGGGAACTTATTGTTGTCAATTTATTTTCAGGCACAATTGTCCTGATGATTTTTGTTATACTTACTCTATTTCTATTATTTTATATTCTGTAGTTTTGTATCTGTTATCTTTTCCGGTTTCCCCTTCCACCAGGATGCATCTGAAAAAAGAGCTGTTCCCAGCTCAGTATGTCTTTCCTGGTAAAACCTTTGAAGTACATACATATGTACGTACATACATGCCTACAAACATAAATAAATAAATAAACATCTTATCACATTAATGCATTAACAGCCATTGTGGGTCTGACCAGATTTTGTTTCCATCCTTTAACAGCTGTTGACAAAAGCAGTCATTCTTACAAAGTCACTACTTGTGTAGTGGTACATCAATGTATCATTTTTTACTGCTGCATCAAACATTTTATAAAGAAATGTTTTAAAATGTATGTGTTTACCAATCACTTTTTCCTTATGTTATGGTTATGGCATTAGTTTGGTATTAGTCGGTATAATTTTATCCATTTTTCCTCACATATGGCACCGTTGTGAAAGGTAGAGATTGGCAGCAATGTCAACCAATGAAAATCTAGTTTAGGATAGTCTGACGGCAGTGTCAGCCAATAGCAACAAATCTTGTGGAAAACTGAAGCAAGGAATTTTAGAAATGGTAATCCAGTGAACATTGCTGTATAGTCAAGAAAAGACAACTTAATAACACAGAGACTACTGTATTGTAATGAAACCAGCTCTAGCCAGAGCTGATATACCTGCGGCAAGCTTGTAAGAATGCTGGGCAGCAAGCACTGCCAAATGGTGGCACAGATGCAACTATGCATGTGCAGCACTCATGCATGCGTAGTTCTGTTGAATGGCAAAATGCCATTCCCAAGACGGCGACGCTGACAGTGCTGCACATGCGTGATGCACGCACATGCACAGTTCTGTTTTAGAATGTGGAAATGGTGGACACCACAAATAATAGTGCCACCATGCCTGAATTACAAATAGTCGTGGTGGACGGCTTCTTGTTTTGGGGTTTCAGAAGGATCAATCTGAATCTCCAGAATGGAAGCATGCCACGGTCACTCATTTTCTGAGAATGCAAAATGGCTGCAGACTCCACCCATGTGGCCATAAAAAGAAAAGCCACTCCACTTTTTATACTGCAAACAGTCCAGTTCAGTAAGTAATTCAAACAGAATGCAATTCAAATGCATCTTTTTTAAAGAACCACTTAAAAAAAATTTAAATTGTGTCCCTGAGATGTCCCTTGGCTAATCAAGTGTCATCTTGAGACACTTTTGCATTCCAGAACTGTTCAGCTGTGGTTTGCAGATCTTTCTGGACTAAGTTTCCATCACTCATTCACACTAGTGGGATAGCGCCGGAGGCGCTAGGACCTAGCGGGAGCCAAAAATTTTCAGAAGGGCCGGCGCCGAGGTAGGACCACGCACGCGCGGCTCCACGAGACTGACTCATGCCTGTATAGGCAGTCTCGGCGTCGACCCTCCAACCGCCTCAGTTCCTTTTGTCCCGTCGTCGAGTGCGCTTGGATGTCGATGTCGCTCGTCTGCCGGAGTCAAAGTTTTCATCTATACGACAGCAGCTTTTAGTGTTTAATTTAAAAGTTTTAATTTAACTATTTAGTAGTAATTTTTTATTTTACGAATAAGAAGATTATGAAGAAATTCTTTCCTGCCATCCACAGAGTCGTCCTTAGACGGTAGCGGTGACGGTAGGAAGACTTCGTTTGAAAGTTGTTATGGCAGAGGGGCTGTGCCCGGTCCACCACCCTTAAGTAACCCGGGGGTCTGACTGAACAGTCCTGTGCTTCGGCGGGAGGACAGTCCACTGAACACGAATCTGGCGGTGCAGGGATCCAGCTCCGCTTAGTCTGAGCTCTTCTTCTTCATTGGGAAGAAGAGATCGGTGCAGCGAGGTTGCCCGTTAGTATGTCTGCCCGAAGTTGTTGGTTGGTATGGGCGATAGGCCTGAACCGACTCATGGGTTCCCCCTTGGCCCCGCTCCTAACGGCTGCTTTTCTCGACTCCGGACTCCATCTCTGTCCTCATTGGAGTTCCGGTGAGCAGTTCCACCTCTGGGCCGCTCCTGTGGAGTAGGGGGTTTGACTCCTTTTTTCCTGGTTGTGTTCCTGGTTTCTGGGCCTCTGGGACTCGGAGCCATTGGACCAGAGCCGGGTCAATTGGATCTGAATGCGCGTTGCCCTCTTGGTGCCTTCGCCATCTTGTCAGCCCCTCGTGCCTACCCCCCTCTTCCTTTCCATGCAGGGGCCGGCACGGGCACCACCTTTCTCTTCTTTTCCATGGTGTTTTTCCTGGTGTTGTGCCCAACACCTTGGTGGCGCCACAGGTCTGGTGCCATGCCTCTGGTTTGGCATGGGTGCCATAGGCGGCACCGCTGGTGTTTGGGTCGGCGCCGGGACTCGGCGCCGTGGCTCGGTGCTGTGCTTGGCGCTGTACTGGATGCAGTCGGCGCCGTGGCTTGGTGCTGTGCTCAGCTCCATGGCTCGGTGCCGTGCTCGGTGCCGTGGTCGGCACCGTGCTCTGTGCTGCAGTCGGCGCCATGGCTTGCTCGGTATCATGCTTGGCTCCGTGTTTCGGTGCCATGCTCTGTACTGCAGTCGCACCGTGCTCGGTGCCGTGGGTCAGCTCTGTGGCTCACGCTGTGCTCGGCGCTGTGCTTGGCGCCGTGGGTGCGTCTTTGTCAGCGCCGCTAGCGGTGCTGAGGTGTCTCACAGTGCCACTGATGCCCGCGGGCACTCGTGGGTGCTGCAGGTGGTGTGGGCATCGCCGGGCGCCCGCGGGTACTGCGGGTGGTGCCGTGCACCCGCGGGTGCCATGGGCGATGCCGTGCACCCACGGGTGGTGCCGTGGACGGTGTCGGGCACCCACGGGTGCCGCGGGCAATGCCATGCACCTGCGGGTGGTGCCGTGGGTGACGCCATGCACCCGCAGGTGGTGCCTGGCACCCACGGGTGCCATGGGTGCCATGGTACCATGGGTGCCATGGGCATCGGGGGATGCCCTTGCATGCCATTGCTGCCGTTGGTACCGAGGATACCTGCGGGTTCTGCCGTGGGTGCCCTCTGGTGTCTCTCAGGTTGGCATGGTTACTGCTTGGTGCCTTCCTGTGCCAGGAGTGATGCTAGTGCTGCAGGGGTGCCAGTTGGTGCTGTCTGACAGAACTAGGGGAAGATCTGTGTTTGCAGACCTCTCTTCCACAGGACTTGTGTTGGGATGTTCCATGGAATGAATTCCTATTCTGCAGATTATTTCCACACATTTTAGTAGGTGGCGGTCTGCATCGGATCTCCTCATCCAGCGATTTTCCGCTGATGGGACTCTTCTGTTCTGTTTCTGTCAGCGGAATCTCTCATTCCGCTCAGCACTTTCTCAGCCCCCTACATGGTGCCAAGCTCCTCGACACCCTTCCTGGTGGTGGAGTCTCTAGTGGCTCTAACAGAGACCTCTTTTGGGGTCCTTCTGTGGTAGAAAGGCATCTGGATGAGTCTTTCCCTGTCCTTCTGGTCAGTGATACAGCAGATGACTCATTTTATATACTGAATGCCCTCTCTATCATCAGAGTCTGTGATGCAAGCTCTTTTAGTAGTTCCTCATTTATGGGGTCCACCATAGTGTTCGGACTGGATCTGTGGACTATATACCTCTGTGTCTAGACTTTTTCAGTGGTCAAGACAATTACACTCTATGGTCGGGAGCTGCGCAGACTGTCCCGCTCCTTTAATAGGGGTATACAGCCCATTTTTTGATGCTGCCCCTCTGGTGGCTGCTTCGCCACAGGTAGTTAACATCTGTCTAGCTATTATTAGTCCAGTCAGGGGTTCAGTTATGGATCTTCAGGCTCCCCTGCTCCTCAGAGGATGACATCCTTGTCATTTCTGTATCAGGCAATACTTGCCAAATAGCAGCCAGCAACCTTGTCAGGCTCGGACTAATGATATTTAAAAAAAAAAAAAAGGGGGGGGTCAGAATTATCACAGCACAGGGTCTAGTTGGAATTTCCTGATACCACGCTTGGATCTGATCAGGCTCCGCCTCAACCCTGAGGCGGTCGTCTCTAAACCTCAGTAAAGGGTACCTGTTTTCTTCTACCCCTAGGGGGCAGTCTGATCCAGCGGTGGTATAGCTCACCTCTTTTCTCTAAGAGAATTTCTCTTATTCCGAGATATTTCCAAAACCTAGGCATCTAACCAGTCTGTTAGTCCCCTTTTTGTTTTTTAATCAGGCTTTCTTCTCCTGATCAGAGCCTTGCAGCAACAGAAGTGACTCTTCAGCAAGTCAGAACTTAGATTCCTACTTCCATGTTTGCTCCAGCTTAACAGATGACATGCTTCTTTCTTGACCATTGGTCAAGTAGGTTCTTTCTAAGGTAGCTTCGCAAATATTCACATACAGTCATACTACCCTGAACCTGTGCACTTTACCTCCAGCTCTTGCAGCTCCTGAGGTCTTTTACATTAGATTAGTGCATGTCTTTGACACTATTAATTTTGGTCCTAGATCAAATTGTGAGGCCAGGTTCTTGCCGCTCTCCTAGCATAGTTGCGGCTGCCTGGCAGACTTTAATTTTTTGCCCATTGTAGTTGTCGGCAAGGTGACGAGTTACAACTCAAGCGTTTATCTTGTAGACACTATGTTATAGATGCTCTTACAAGACAGCTCTTTTTATTAACAGGACAGTCCTTGGCTGTCCTTTCCGAGTGAACCCTAACTCCTACCATCCTACTCAGGGTTGTTGATTTTAGCTTGGTACTCTCCCACTAGTGTGAATGAGTGATGGAGACTTAGTCCAGGAAGATATGGAAATTACGTACTTACTGTAATTATTGATCTTCTTAGACAGTCTCCATCACTCATTCTACTCCCTCCCATCCCTGGGTTCACTCGTTTTTCTTTCCTGGTCTTCATGGCCTATGGTTCAGACTGTGAAGACATTGTTCTTTGACCTTTCTTACAAAGGCCATCTGGGCCCTCTCAGGCCCAGACACTCAGAATGAGTTATTCTCATTAGTTACGCTGCACCTCCTTGGTCAAAAAGGTACTGAGGCGGTTGGAGGGTCGACGCCGAGATAGCCTATACAGACGCGAGTCAGTCTCGCGGTGCCACGCGTGCGTGGTCCTACCTCGGCGCTGGCCCTTCTGAAAATTTTTGGCTCCCGCTTGGTCCTAGCACCTTCAGTGCTATCCCACTAGTGTGAATGAGTGATGGAGACTGTCCAAGAAGATCAATAATTACGGTAAGTACGTAATTTCCATTTCTTGAACGCAAGGGTGTTTTGAGAGAACAATCTTGATTAGCCAAGAGACAGCTCAGAAACACCATTTGCCTACAGTATTTGTGCAATATTGTTATGCCTTCAGTCCATTGGTACATTCCCAGCTGTTCTTGATTTACTTAGAATTATTAATAACTATTTTACAATTGTATTCATTGCAAAATAGTCATTAAACACCTCTGTTAGTATATGTTCATCAGTTATTCTATAATTATTTAGCATTATCAGACCAATTGTATTTTTGCACCTTTTGATAAGTTTGTATGACAATTCCTTTGCAGTTTCTCTCAGTGTCATTTCTTTTCTAATGTTCTTTTTTCTTTCTTGTTTGTAGTTTTACATTTCTGACTGTGTCCTTATATTGCAAGTGTCATCAAAAATGTGTCTTGGAATACTATTCTGTGGTAATGATGAGCAGCAGAACAGTATTCCTTGGAACTCAATGGACAAATCCTGAATGTTTCAAATGAAACTTTTAGCCCTCAGGGCACCATTAAGGATACCAAGGTACATGTGTCATGTCTATTAAGAAATCAGTAGGTGAATTTTAATTTAAATTATTGACACTTGAGCTGATGAAAATTCCATCGAATGGTTACAGAATGATCATCCATGGAAAAAAGACGATCTGTGGAATACTGTTTCACAGAACCCAAGCAGTCAGATTTCCACAGAATTAATATTTTGCCATTGGAATGTACTTTCCACACAAATTGCATGGGTGGAATTTTACATTTTACACAGTACTGCACATCTGCAGAAATGATATTCATGGCCAAAATAGAGACAAATAATTTGAAGTGATCCATACTATTACCAACACTAATGTGGTCTGATGGACAGTGTAATGGGGGGCCCTAGGACAGGGAATTATAAAAAAGACAGCACAGGGCAACAGCAAAAACAAAGTAGCACTATCACAAAAGACTGGTTGATCTCTGCCCCTTAATCATTGCCTGTGTTACCTTCTCAGTCCTCTGTACTTCTGCTGTTACTCCTAGCTGTTTCCTTCCACTTACTCAACTCCTATTTCACTTATTTGGTAGGTGAGGGGTGAAAGTGAGGGCCAGATAGAACCGATACTCTGTACTCAGCTCTCCCTCAGTGGCATCTGTCTCCTCCTCACTTCTCTCAGCTTTTTAGGGGCCACTCTTCCATTGTTAAACTTGGTACCCTTTTATCCTCTTCTCTGATTGGCCCCGCTGCTGTTCAGCAGCATCCCGACTCCTGGTCCCAGTAGAATAAAGGAAATTAAAAGTAACTGCAATCCTCTTATGATTTCTGCAGCAAACAAGCACTGACTGCATACCAAGCACTCAGTCAGTTGTGTCCTCTGATGAAATAACACCACCGGTATTCTGTATGCAGCTCTCCCTCAGTGGCATCTGGCCCCTGTTCCATTCTCTCAGCTTTTTAAGGACCACTCTTCTATAGTTAAACTTGGCAGCCTTTCATCCTCTCCTCTGATTGATCCTGCTGATGTTGTGCAGTGTCCTGACTCCTGGTGCCAGTGAAATAAAAAAATTAAAAGTAACTGCAGCCCTCCTTTGATCTCTGCAGCAAACAAGCACTGACTGCCCATCAAGTATTAAATCAGTGGCATCCTCCAACAAGATGTCACCCGTAATTCATACTCAGCTCTCTCTCAGGAGAGTTAGTACCCTGGAGGAACAGTAGGGTCTAAGGATTATAGGGAACTTAAGCAGACAGGATGGACCTCTGGACTTTTTCTACCATTATTATCTATGTTCTATGTGTCTAAGCCTCTCCTTCCAGCAGGTAACAGCTTCCACCCCTAGGAACTCTATCATACTGCTTGTCCCTATGGGTGGAAACTACCACCTGTCCATCCAGGTGTCATCTGGGGGTGTGCCTGCAGACACACCTCACCTGCAGCTATTCAGTGCAGGCTCTACCATTGTGTTTTGGGTCAACCCACCCCTTCCTTCACCTGGACAAATGAGACAGACAATGTGTTTGGAAAAATGGCCACAGCCATGTATTTATTAACAGCCAATTGGAATTAGAATTCTGAACAGATTATTTATGTTGAATATATCTGTATGTGTATATATAAATATATGAAACTGTGTGGTGTGATGTGTGCAGCATGGTACTTGCAGCTAATGACTTTACCAAATCAAATTTACTCAGCATTTTTATGCCCTCCCTCCTCTTTAGAAGAGCTGATATAATGATTATAACCTTGCAAGGCCCTATGGCCACTGAGGTATGAGGGATGGCTCTTACAGGGACAGTCTTGAGAGCGCACTCCCATGGCTGGGAATGCCAGCAACTTGTCACCTAAGTCAGGGACTTATCTTTCACTTGTGGCTGGCAACCCTCTGTGTATATTTATGTATATTAAACCATGTGGTGTGATGTGCATGGCATGGTAGTTGCAGCTAATGAATTTACCAAATCTGGTTTCCTGAGTATTTATTGGCCTCTATTCCCTTCAGAGGTGCTGATATAATTATTACAAACTCGCAAAGGCCCTTTGGCCACTGAGGCATAAGGAATGGCTCTTAAAGTGCCAGTCTTGAAAGTGCCCTCCACCATCCGAGAATGCCAGTGACTGGTGACCTAAGTCAGAGAGTTATTTTCACCTGTGGCTGGCACCCCTTACCAGTCACCAATGTCTCACCTCACCCCAGCTTCAGAGCCTGCCTGACAAGGTGTGGCAATCCTGTAAGCCCCTCCTGTACAATACTGTGTGACTAACATGCTGTCACAATCTGAATATCCTGTTGCAGTTCATCCCAGCTGACTAGGACTCTCATATCCCACCAATCACATCACACCATACTTTCATCCAACCCACACAGTAAATCTGCTAAAAATGTATCATTCCCTAAATCTGAAAGGTATGCTCCATCTTTTGCATACATCTGTGGAACTTTTGCCATGACACCGTCATACTGCCACTAAGTCCCCAATGGTGTCCATACTCAGAATCTTGGCCATATTGGTCAACCCACATGCCCTTGAGTCATATGATGCTCATGCTGTAAGTTGGAAGCTTTCCCCTCTGACTCCATTCCTCTGACTCTGTATTTTCTTCTTTTTTACTGGGTGTGCAGCTATGTATACTGATAATTCTTTTTCCCCGCTTGTCTCCATTTTAAGTACAGCTTGAAACAATGACTTGCCTGCTCAATGGCTTCTCCAATGGAGCCAGCTCTGGTGCGTCACACCTCTCTGCAAACCCCAGAGAAGGACCAAGGGCCTAATAGGTCCAAAGCAGATGCTGCCAGCAATGTCAGCTCCTCTCCTCCTTGGAGTTTCTGACTGTGGCCTGTTTTCTTCAGTAACTTGTACCCTTGTGGAACACCATAATTTCCTTATCCTTCAATGTTAAAGCCATCCAGATTTCAACCAAGGAGCTCTCAAGGGGGGTTGGAGATGTGGAAGCTTGGGTGAGCTCCTTAGGGGATCATTATCAATGTATAGACCTGGAGTTTGTGTCCCTGGGGCATAAGGTTTTGAAGTTTGAGAAACAAAGAGAGGATCTTGAAGGGCACATCTGGCAAAATGATATAAGAATCACAGGTCTACCAGAATATGCTGAGGGAGCAAACTGTGTCACTTTTGTTCAAAAACTATTTAAAAAGTGGTGGGACCATCTCCAAATGGACCTGTGTATGTGGTGAAATGGGGTCATACAGCATTGCACCCCTCGCCTCCAGAAAAGGATCCATTGTGTCACATTATTGTGAAGTTGCTCAATTTCTTGGACAAGCAGCACATTTTAGCCAAAGTCTGCTCCCTGCAAGAGGTGTCCCCGAAGGGAAACAGCTCTGTATCTTTCAAGACCATCCCACAGTAGTTTGAGCCTGTAGAGCAGCATATCATACTCAGATCTCTAAACTAGTGGCTGTCCATGTGAAATTTCAGATGTTTTACCCCTCAAGGCTTCAAGTCTGGAAGAATGAGTTTTCTATTACATATGAGTCTGTGGAGCAAGCTTGATCTGGTCTGCCAAAACTATTCCTGAATTTATTCTTCAGGGACTAATGTCATGGTAGCCAGTTCTCATTTTGGCTGCTGATTGTCTTCGTTCTATATCCTCAGTTAGAAGGAGGGATTAACCCATGACAGGGTATGGGTTTACTGAGCATTAATCCACGCCTGGGTGGGGGGGCTGGTTCGCCTTGTGATTTCGGCCACCCAGATGTGGATATGCTCATAAACCCATACCCTGAGTGAGTTAATCCTCTTATAACATGGGCAATGTTTTCTTTGAGTTTTACCTGAAAAAAACAGTGATATAAAGCCATGTGACCATGCAACTGTGGCTATATCAGACATTAATCTACGGTCAGGTGACCTATTTGGACCAAATAGAAGACAGTATTTTAGGAACCCATGTTATAAATGGACTTATTGCATGTCATTGTTTTTTTGTTTTTTTTTTCCGAGCTGCCGTCCGCCTGATGTATCTTGGTCCGGTCACGGGCCACGGGCTTCCACTCCCCGAATTAGCCATGAGCCCTCATTGTGGCTTTTCCCCCCACGGCCCGGGGCTGGCACTCTCCCTGCATGCCGCAGACATTCGGACTAGGTCGTGGGGCTTGGCCCGGGGAGCTAATTGAAGCCGTGGCGAGCCTCATTAGCGGCGGTCGGCAGCTCCTTTTTTCCGTTTTTCTTGGGGAGGCGGGGTCGTGCAATGGCGCCAGCATCTGCCTGCCTCCCTAGGTATGCGGCGCGATAGCCCGTACTCCTGGCCTCCGCCGGAAGTCGCCGTCTCCAGGCGCTTCCCACCCTCCCCAGAGAGGAGAGCAGTCCTTAGGGCGCTCCATCCTTCTCTCCCTGGCCGGCCCTCCAGCGACCCTGGTCCATTCCCGAACCCTGGTCACCGGCGTCGCATACGGAAATCCAACCACTGCGCCGACGGGCCAGTTGCATGTCATTGTTTTATTTGTATGGCTATTGACTGTACCTTGTTATGTACCCAGATCTCTTTTGCAAGAATGATGAACTTGATGGTTCCTAACTTTTACAGCTTCTAGGAGTGTGACTAGTCAGAAGAGGGACCCCCTTTTTTTTAATGAACACACATCTGGTGGGGTTCTTGGATTGGGCTGTTTGGATTACTGTTTCTTACTGAGTATTATGCGGTAACATGCAGGCCCTACAACCTCTCAGCAGCACCTTTGTTTATTTTATTGGTCCTAATATTGGACTCCTTAGCATACCATGCTCTTTCTTTTTCACTGTTCTGGGGTTGGGCTGTGGTGTGGGGACTCCCTACGACTGTACTAGTTTTTCAGGTTTGTAATTTCTTTTTGTGGGGGTATGGGCAGTCTGTTACCCTCCTTTTCGTAAGCTTGTGCAGTTGTCCTTAGCTTGGGAGAGCCCTCTATGTGGCTGTTTAATTTTGCTACTTGCCTTTTCTCAGGTATGTTTTACTAATTCCCTGTTCTGTTAGGGGCTCACTTTGTTCATGGTTGGAGTCATCGTGATATACTGTCCTGTTTGGGAGCTCTAACTCTGGTGAGTCCTAACACTTGGATGCTGTTTTTGGTCATTCTTGGCTGACCATTGACATAGGGGTAATGGGGTGGTAGGCAGGGTGGGAGGTAAGAGGAATCTGGTTGGTAGGAGATCATTACAGGTCTCAAAATGTTTGGTGTTCAGTCCTGGGTACTGGGGTATTCTAGAGGGTATTTTGTAGATGTTGTTTGCATTATGTCTGTTGAAACTATAATCATTGTTGAGTGGATTACCTTTTGGGGGAGGGTCTCAGAGTGCACTTTTTTATGTTGTATTATGAGGGAAGGCTTCTTAAATTGGGATTTTATTGGTGATTCTTGATGGACAGCCCAGTTTAGTTAATAACTTGTAATGTTAAGGGTGCACAGGAACCGTGCAAATGGCTTATGATTCTCTGTCATTTAAAGCAATTGCACACAGGGCTCATTTTTTTGCAAGAGACATTTAAAGCAGGAGGCTATACATTATTGCAGGAGGGACTGGGTGGGACAAGATTTTGGTGCAGCTTGTAGTAGTAAGTGAGGTGGGGTTCTGATCCTTATAGCCCATAGTGTCACTTTTTCAGTGCTGAAGGAGATTTGTGACCTGAAGAGCTGCTACCTTTTTTTACACAGGTGGCTGGGTTCGCATGAGGTTTTGTTGAGGGTCATTTATGTATGCAGTGTAGATTCCCCCAGATTCTTTTCAGCCCTTATACCCTTCTTGACCCCCTCTACTCAAATCCCTATTCTAGTGGGAGGGGATTGGAACTTTCCTCTCCAAATGGAGATGGACAGATCAGGCACTGCCAGGCAGGGCCTTTCTTAGACAGCGTGGGCTCCATCAATTTATAGATGAGCTGGGATTGGTTTATCACTGGTGCCTCCTCCACCCCTCGGACAGACAACACACTTTTCACTCTCTCCCACATAATTCTTACTCCAGAATTGATTATTACTTGATCAGTTGAGACAGTGTATCATGCATGATATCCATAGATCTGTAACAGTTAGTGATCTCAGTCCATGCCTTTGTGTATATGTGGCTTGCAGTCTGGGGGGGGGGGTGAGGGACATGTTTTAGCAGTTTAACCTAAACCAACACAAAACCCTGAATGTTTTACTAGACTCAAAGATTACGTTTGGACTTTTTCTGAACATAATGAGGGGTCGGTGATTGCCCTTGATGTCCTGTAGGAGACAGCGAAATGTGTAATCAGGGAGAATGTATCCACCTAGCCACCAACCGCAATAAGTCCTGCATCTCAAAACTAGACAGTCTTTTGCAACAGATTCAGGCCATTGAGGCCTGGCTTCCTTTGGGTTCCAAGGAGGAAGATTGGCTTAGGTTAAATTTGTTAAGGGACCATTACATGGGTCTTCTTGCTGAACAGCCAGAATGGCTCTTGTTTTCATGAGGACCCACTATCTGGAATCTGGGAAATGCACCAGGAAGCTTTTAGCACTCCATCTCCATCATTTGGAGGCTTCTAAAACTATCCAAGTTATTCGGGCAGGGCCCTGATCGAACCCTGTCACTATCTCTCAGGATATTGCAGCACTCTTAAGGGACTTTTACGAATATTTGTACTCGACTGGCCTGGGCAACCCTACCATGCCAGAGACAATTACAGCATATCTTGATCAAATAGCTCTGACCTCCTAACAGCAGGAGTTGCTTTCATGCCCTGTTTCTGTACCTGAACTGGTACAAGTCATACAACAACTCCCCCATGATAAAACCCCAGGGCCGGAGGGCTTTTTGAATGATTTTTATAAGGCCTTTGTTGGGGAACTGGCCTGTTTTCTGACGAAAATGTTTAATTACATCCATTCCCCTGGCCTCTTCCAGTCTTCTTTAGCAGAAGAATGGATCACCTTACTGTTTAGATCTCACAAGGATAACACCCTACCAGGTAGTTACCATCCCATTTCATTGATTAATTCTGATCTAAAGAGTTAAGAGTCTCACCAAAGTGTTAGCTAACAGGCTTCTCCAAGTTTGGGACAGTTTGATTGACTTGATTTAAGAGCAGGTTGGGTTTATGACAGGCCGGTTGTCCACTGATCACCTCTGAAAATTGCACTACCTAATTTCCAAGTCCAAGGAGGGTAAGATTTCTGTGGCCCTTGTCTCTCTGGATGTGGACAAATCATTTGATTAGGTCTTGTGGCCCTATCTGTTTGCTACTCTTAAAAATGTGAGTTTCCAAGGGAATTTCTTAGCTGGATTCAAATATTATACCACATCCCTACTGTGCACATCTGGTGTAATGGGGTCCTCTCTGACCCCATTCATTTACAGTGAGGGACAAGGCAGGGGTGTCCTCTATCCCCCTTCCATTTTATGTTGTATATTGAGCCCCTTATACATAGGTTCCATAGTATCAGTACAGGGGATATTGGTGGGAGAGGCAGGTTATAAACTTTTAGCCTATGCAACAGCCTTCTCTTTCTTGTAGAGGATATCCTAGTTTCGATTTCATCCACTTTGTTTAAGATTCAGACATTCTCAGCCTTCTCTGATTACAAGCTCGATTTGAACAAGACTAAGGTTCTGTCATTAAACCATCTTTGGAGCAAGCGGGAAGTATCTGAGATGGAGCTGGTTTGGGAACCTCTTACATTAATGTATTTGGGTATAAAGATTTCCAGATCTCCTTCACATCTGTTGAAAAACAACTAGTCACCCCTTCTCCATGCCATCAAACTGGATCTACACTGCTGGTTGTCTCATCCCCTCACCCTCTGGGGATGTACCAGTGTTATTAAAATGAATGTCCTACCACGTATCCTGTATCCCCTTCAAATGCTATGCAGTCATCTCCCCAAAGCATGGTTTTTATGGCTATACCATCCCCATAACAGTTTTCTCTGGCAGGGAGTTGCTGTTCAGTGCTACAATTTTAAATTATCTATTATGAAAAGGTTGGGGGGGGGTTACGACTCCCTAATTTCTTTTTGTACTACTGTATTCTACACTCAAATAAGTATCTCGAGGTGACCCATAATATGGGTGACTCAATAAGAGTGAGTTAATTTGGGCGACATCCAAATGACGACTGTAAAATGGGTAATGAGTACTTAATAGCCCATGAGAAGGATAGCGAGATTGCCTGTGTGGGGAGGAGGGGTTATGCAGTATACTGAGGTATGTTGGGTGTAGTGGTTAGAGACACTGCCTGTGTCTCAGATGGATCCAAGTTCTGGTCTTGCTGTAGTTTCTTTTTTTTTGTGGTTGTGCTGACTTTAGCCCCCCTTCTGAGTTTCCCCTTCCCCCCATTGTCATTCCCCCCCACCGGAGTTGATTATATTAAAGATGGAGGGGTGCTGGGTTCTTGCCTCCTACAATGGGAGTGGGGGGGGTGCAGCCACCCTTATTAAATGTAAAGTATACTTTAGCACCATAGAGTTGCTGAGAGCAAGTCATGTATTGTGGGGGTCGGCGTTGTGTGACTCTCTGTTTTGACTCTTAGCAATATGTACACACCGTTGTGTTGAGCACTGTTTTTGTTGGTGCTCTTATCACATGGTACCATCTCAGGTGGAGGCAGGTCCCAGATGGTTAAATGGGGGTTGGATAATACCCTCTTGGTTACATACTGAGAGGGATCTATGCCAGAAGTCGAGGCTTCACCCTCTCAGCCTCCTCTTTATCAAACCATCTCAACTCCCGGCACCCCTAAAATCAACCCTGCTAACTTGGTGGCTTCAGGCTTATCATCAGCTTGCTTTATATTTAGGTGCCTTTTGAACAAGAAGCCTACAGCAAACCCTAGCAGGCAATCCTAACATTCAGATTGCATCCGGCCCCATACCACTGGACTTCTTTCTGCAATTGCAGAATATCACGGTAGACAACCTCTTGGATGACAACAGGCTGCCTTCTTTTGTTTCTTGTGGGGAAGGCTCCATCTTTATCCCTCATTTTTCTTTAAATTTCTCCAAATATTCCACGTTATCACTGACTAATTTGGTCCTTATCTCTGGAACAGGGGAGGAGGAGGTGATCTAGATACTGCAGTAGCTGTCGCACCTAAGCTCCACCCAGTCTCTGGGTTGTACAATGCTTTTCAGACTATAAACCCCACCAGCACATCAGGGGTTTATCACTACTGGCAGCACACTTTAAATTTGCAGTGGGACGACGCTAAGTGGTAACTAGTTTGAAAGAATTTATACAAGTTTATTAAACAAGATCAGTACTGGCCACTTCAATTCAAGTCTTGTACAACTTGTATTATGAACTGGTTAATGAAAATGAACAAGCTGATTGGTCAAGATGGTCTTGAAGCCATGATGATATCTAGTACATAATCACGGCTTCAAAAAGCCTCCAGCCACCAGCCTCCTCACAACAAATACAGCCGCACTGAAGTTGTGCTCAGTTGGAGCAGCTCCTAACTCAATTCCACTTGCACATTCAAAAACAGCATGCTGATGCAACAGCATGTGAGTGGCAGCAATGGACGACTCAATTTGTTTCTCCAAAAACAAAAGACATACCACATACCCTCAAACAAAACAACACTTCAGCATGCTTCACTTAAAATTATACAGGGTACTGGCTAGAATGATGAGAGTGAGTGGTGGCTTATGTACTGTACGTTCAGGAATTACACCACTGCCAAGTGCAAAAACAAACTCTGCATTACATTCCTTTCAGTCACACAGAAACCGCAGCTCTAACTGTAAACCCTCACCCCCCACTAAAACGAAGCCACTCGCCGGCCACATAGAGAAACAGCCAGTCTTGTCCCAGATATTGGCAACAGTTCTAATAGTAGCCCTAAGAGTAGACAAAGTGCACCATTTAACACATTTAAAACAAAACAGCCATACCGAATGGCTTCTCCACTAAACACGCATGGTGGTGCGCACAAAAGCTGTCCTCCCTAGTGCCATCTTCAGCATCCAATTCCGAGTACTTTCTCCTGAAGCAAAAAAATAAAAATAAGTGCAGTGTGACTGTGGAATAATGTAAAAAAAACTACAATGGGGAAAAGAGGTCACCCAATCATAAGAGCTCCATTTTCTCTATCGCAGCCAACAACAACTTTACTTGCTGCCCAGAGCCCTCAGGAACTATTTTATTTAAAGATATGCATCCACCACACTTTGAAAACATTTTAAAATGTGTTTCCCTATTTTTTTCAATTAAAAAAAAAATTTAAATCAGTTTATATAAGCAATAATGCACTCCAGGGTGTGGTATATCATGGGATATTGCCACTTCTTGGGTACACGAGGCACTCGGCCTGCGGCCCTGTGCCACACAATGTACCCGAGGTGTGACGATATCCCATGATATACCACACCCTGTCATGCATTACTGCTTAATTATACCACACTTAAACTTTCTTGCACAGGCAAATGTGTGACATCCCTGTGTTTTAGATGCAGGGAATATGAGTGTTCCCTTAAGCATGTTTTATGGGATTGCCCAAAGGTGACCCCCTTTTGAAATACAATTAAAAGGTTCCTGGACCCTCCTCTAGGCCTTGAATATTTTTTTCATTCCAGAAGTCTGTTTAATTGGATACCTCCCACTGCAGTTAGCCGTTAACAGCTCTGCAGCACTGCTGCATCAGGGTTTTAATCTATTTTATTTTGTTGTTTTGTTTCTCTTATTTAAGTTTGATTTTGATTTTCTGAGTTTTTATTGTTAGTGAGTCAGGGCTGAAGGAGTGAGTTTGAAAGTGGTAGGGGTATTTTTTCGTGTTTTCCAGTTTTGATTATGTGTTTTTAACCACTTATTAAGGACATTTTTATCTTGTTCTCTGTGCCTGGACTGTTGATATTTGCCATCAGGATTTGCTCTTCAAAAGTAAATACATTTTTTTTTCCTGGTGATTCATTTTGGCCCAGGTTTGGAGTCAAGGGAAAATTGGAACAGTCAATTTACTGTCCAAAGGTGGAGCGGCTGTCACTGTTAGAGCGTAGGAGTGGAGCAGGAACATAGGAGTGGAGCAGGAGCCCAGGAGTGGAGCAGGAGCTCAGGAGTGGAGCAGGAGCCCAGGAGTGGAGCAGGAGCTCAGGAGTGGAGTAGGAGCTCAGGAGTGGAGCAGGAGCCTGGTTACGTTCGGTGTTGCTGGCCATTGGAGTCAAGCAGCAGGGATCCTGTTTCTGTGAACTGTTGCCCTGAACTTGGACTGAACTGCTGCCATGGTATCTGTGGTGGCTGTAGTAGGGAGATCATGGGCTTTTCTTCAGACCCTGTGGTTTGCTGGGTGGGCCCTGTCTGAACCTGGGGAGGGACCTGCTGGGGTTATCAGCTGCATGGGAGGTTGGATCCGATGCTGTCAGGGGACAGGCATCATAGTACCCAGCTTTCTTTGGTGTTCCGGAGTGAATGGACCCGTGAGCCTGTCCCGTGCCAGGACCTAGTTGTGTCCTTTTGCCCTGGTGGGGCCTCTTTGGGGGAATGAATGGGCAACTCAGAGTAGTGAGGGGCCTGTTCTATCTAAGCATGACGATGTTTGAGAAGCTCCAATAAGAAGGCTCGCACTGGACAGATGGTTTGATTCTTTTTCTTGCTTTATTCCTGAACCTGGAGGGCAGTAAGAGTGCCCTATTTTTCACTGGACAAATTAAACAGTTTATGGTATCCCTGACCTAGGTGGGAGATTGGTTTGGGAACCAGCATTTCTTTTCCTCTGGGGAAGTGAGAGCTCCCAGAGGTTAAATAAGCAGTTCTTTTTGGAGAGTATGGTGGCAACTCTTTGTTCTGTTACTTAATTTTTTATTGTAATATCATTTGCTGTTTTGCTTTGGGTATTTTATTTTATATGTTTATTATTGTGCAATATTTACTAAGATTAAGTATCGTGAGGGTGTGAGTTGTGGGAAGTTTGATAGGATAGTTGAGTGATTGGGTGAGGGAGTGGAGTGTGTTGTATTTTTGTGTTTGTTGTATTTTGGGTGCTTGTGGAGTGTGGCAGAGATGTGTTGGGAAGGTGCAGTGATAGTCAGGCATTATTCCCCCTCCAGGCATAAAGACCTCTGCACTTTTAGTCATCCCCCACTGTCTACAGAGGTTTATAGACAATGTCAAGCCCTGGGGATTGTTAGGAGGAGGAGAAGGGTGGGGGCTTGGCCTGGTGGGGGAATGGAAAGGAGTGGGTGAATTGGGATAGTGAGGACAAGGAGATGCCCTGGGCAAAATGGGTCCAGTAAAGGGGTCCTCCCTGCCTGGTTCCCATACCCAAGGACTCTGCCTGCAGCAGGCAGGTAACTTGGTCTTCCTTGGTTACTCATCCAACTCGGGCAGTGTTATGTAATGCTAGGTCCATTAAGAACAAGACTGCTATAATAGCGGATCATGTTGGGTCATCGGACCTGGCTTACATCACTGAGACCTGGTTGGATGAGAATGCTGGTCCAGTTTTGGATCCAGCAGTTCCAGCCAGGTACTCGGTGATGCACCACCCAAGGATGGATCATAGGGGTGGGGGAGTTGCCATCTGTTTTAGATTGGAACTGAACCTGGTGGAGGTACTAGTGGGGACCACCAACTCCTTTGAATGTATTATGAGCGAGGGTGTGGGGTGCAGGATTCTTCTCATCTACCGTCCACCAGGAGATGGGAAAGTTTTCCAGTCGGAAGTTGCAGACTTCTTCATCGACCTGACATTGGGATCCCCCAGATGGTTGATCCTGGGGATTTCAATGCTTTGAGTCAATGATGAACTCTTGCAATTTGGTCAAGACTTCCTCTAGCTAAAGGGTTAGGGCTTCACACAGGTTATTTCCTCCTCGACCCATATTAGAGGTCATTCGTTGGACTTGGTGTTCCTTTTGGGGATGGAGATATCTGACTTGGTGGTGGTACCAGTTGAATGGTCTGACCATCACACCATTGGGTTCAGTTTTGTGACCACCCTAGTAGGCTGGCCCCTATGGAGATGGTCTGGTACCGCCCTTTGAGGGGTGTTTTTCAGGATGGTCTAATGGTGGAGTTGGACCTATCAAGTTTACCAAGTGAATGCATGGATCCTGGGGACCTGGTACTTGCCTATAATAAGGTAGTAGTGGCTACCTTAGATTCCATTGCTCCTGCTTGTGTTTGTCCCCTCACTCTTCTCCCAAGGTCTCCTTGGTTTGATGAGACCTTAAGGGAGTTGAGGAGAGTGGGACAAAGGCTAGAGAGGAGCTGGTGGAAGTTGGACCTGGAGTGTGACAGATTTAGATTGATGGACCATTATGGGGTCTATCAAGCAGCAATTACCTGTAAGAAGGCAGAATTCCTCTCCAGGGAAATTGCTGCTGTGCAGAATTGACCAGCCCAGCTCTTCTGGTCTGTGGACAGATTGTGCAATCCAGTCTGTCTCCAGCCCAGGAGTGCCTTTTCACAAGAACAGTGTGAGGAGTTTGCTCGATTGTTCACGGATAAGGTTGCCACAATCAGGTCCGGGGTCTGTTTGACCCCCTCTAATGGGAGTTGTGGTGGTCAGCAGGAGATGTCGGGCACCCAGTTTGCCCAGTGTGACTTTTGTCTGCCCACAATCAGTGACATTGTGATGATCGTCCAGTTATTGCAACCAACCAACTGTAGTTTGGATCTGGGTCCTACATGCCTTTTAGTAAGCTGTGTGGATAAAATCGGCTCAGTCCTTGCCGAGATAGTCTGGAGGTCTTTGGAGAGGAGGATCTTTCCAGATCCCCTGAAGGAGGCCATGGTCTGGACCCTCATTAAAATACCCTCTTTGGATCCAGACTGCTTGGCAAACTACAGGCCTGTCTCTAACCTACCCTTTGTGGGTAAGGTTATTGAGAAGGAGGTTGCGTCACAGCTGGATGATCATTTGATTAGCCACAATGTCTATGATTCTCTCCAGTCTGGATTTAGGAAGAGACATAGTACCGAGACAGCCCTTGTCTGGGTACTAAATGACCTCCTAATAGCGTGAGATCATAGGACCCGTTCCATCTTGGTCCTTTTAGATCTCTCTGTGGCATTTGACACTGTAGACCATGGTGTGCTGTTGGAGTACCTGTGGTTCATCTGTGGACTGTCTGGTATGGTACTCAGGTGGTTTCGATCATTCCTTGAGGGTAGGACTTAGAAAGTGGTGTCCTGGATTTTTTCTTCAGCACCACTCCCTCTATCCTGCGGGGTACCGCAGGGCTCCATCTTGTCATCCATGTTGTTTGCAGTCTATATGCTGCCATTGGGAGTGATTATTAGGCTGTACAGCTTGACTTTTCACTGCTATGCAGATGATACTCAGTTGTACATGTCTTTTTTTCCCGGTCAAGATGATACAGTCTCGGTCTTTAACAACTGTCTTGCCAAGATCCAGGATTGGATGAATGTGAGTTGGCTATGGATAAACCCAGAAAAAAACTAAGGTGTTGGTTGTGGACCCAGTTTTTCAGGATGTGGGCTTGTTGGCTGGACTACCCTCCAGATTATGGTTCGGGATGTTCAGTTAACTGCCTCAGACTGGGTGCGAAACCTGGGTGTTATTTTTGATGACTGTCTGACCCTTAAATCTCAGGTGTCAGCAGTTGTCAAAACATCTTTTTACCATCTGAGGAATATCACCCGGGTGAAGCACCTGGCTCCTCCTGATGATCTTCCAACATTGGCCCACGCCTTCAATACCTCCCACCTTGACTACTGTAACACCCTTTATCTAGGGCTACCGAGGGTTAATATCCGCTGCCTGCAGCTAGTGCAGAACATGGCAGCTAGGCTATTGACTAGTACCTCTAGGTCCAGTCATATAACACCTGTGCTCCACGAACTGCATTGGCTGCCAGTACAGTGGCAGATCACCTTCATGGTCGATGTGCTGACCTATCAGGCCCTACATGATCAGGGACCTGGTTATCTGCAAGATCTCCTTTGTCCCTACTGTCCTTCCCGCTCCCTCCGGTCCACTGATGAGGGATTGTGAGAGATTCCCAGGGTCCGTTTGAATATATCTGGGGCCCAGTCATTTAGTTTTATGGCCCCGACCCTGTGGAATTCTCTACCTCATCCGGTGCGAGATTGCCTGACCATCCAGAGTTTTAAAGCTGCTCATAAAACATATATATTTGGTCTAGCATATTCTGATTATTAAGCAGTTGCTGTATTTACTGAAATTTTATTTGTTGTATTTATTAATTATTGATACATTATTTATTTTATTGTACAAGCGCCTTGATTGCTAGAAAGGCGCTTTTTACAAATAAAGTTTGCTTTGCTGTGCTTTGCAGTTATTTGGCCCCCATAAAGGCCATATGGCTCTAATTGCAATGGCAGCATTAATGGACATTCTTTGCCACTGGAAGAAGGACATTGTCCTTTAATGCACAGAATGGCACCGGAAAATGCTCCAAGCTTTGCTGGTTAAAAAGCAAATAGCATCACTCAGGCACCATCCTGATCTTTCTGCCTAGTGGAGGGAACCACTCTATGCTTTCTTGTCCTCGCAATCTCCTAGTGTGGGCAAATAACAGGGTTAACCACCTCAAGAGGGTCTCGACTGATTGAGCCACCTTTTTTCTTTTTTCTTCTTAAGCAGACTTGGCTTTATTATGTTTGTTTTTCTGCCATCTCTTCTCAGTCCCTTTTACAGCTTTTTTTATGATATTCTCAGCACTCCAAGTGGGGTGAGCAGGGATGGGGGGATGTGGGGGTTTAGTCGTTGTTGTATGTTTATTTATTTTGTATGATTGTAATCTGTGGTTCAAAATTCAGTCATCTTTTTGTTTTTCTCAAGATTTTGTTATACTTGTGTTACTTTGCTTGTTTACAAAACCTCAATGAAGTTTACTAAATTAAAGGGGAACGTCCACCTCGTATCAATCAATCAATCAATCAATCAATCAATCAAAATCTTTATTTATTCAGGCGAACATCATTGAGCGTAGCTCATTTACAAGATGGACCTGAGTGGTCATACAAATAAGGGTACAAGTTTTTTTTACAAAGACATGAGAATAGCATAACATTAGTACAATCAAATAAATAAGAGTTATATACAAAATTTACAGATATACAAGGCACAGTAAAATAACTTAACCTGTAAAAATGAAGAGGATAATGGATATAGCAGGGATAATAATCAAATATAGGGCTTTTCTAGGCTTTTATATGAAATGTGATAACTGACTGGGTAGAAGAAGGCAAACTAAACATAGTGGATTACAGAAGGGAGGGGTGTAGGATGGATGGGAGACTAGGCCTTATGGAAGCAGTTGCACAACTCTGGAAATAGGGCGGTGTATAATCTTTTGAAGGATTATAAGGGTAAGAGGGTATTCAGATTCATAGATTTTTGGAGTGAGTTCCAGACAAATGCTAGGGAATAGCTGATAGCAGCCCTCCCAAACCGGGTGCAGGTATTGGAATCTTTAGCATAATGAGCTTATTGATCCTTAAGGTGTATGGCCTAGATGTGATTCGGTGAAACAGTCTGAGATATAGGAGGAGTTTGCCTGATAAAGCTTTAAAGATCCAGATTGCAGCATTCCTTTTCTTCTGTGCTGTAGGGATGTCCAATTGACTGCCATGTAAAGAGAGCAATGATGGGTGCTGGAGGGAAGGACTGTAATAAATCTGATGGCTCTATGATACAGGGTGTCCAGCTTATTTAAGAGGAGAGTGAGCAATGGCCGTAGAAAGTCAGCATAGTCAATAAGGGATAGGAATGATGCCTGGATTAATCTTTGTTTGGAGTCTCTGGTAAGGTAGTGTTTTATTCTGTAAAATAGCAAACCTTTGTCTCAACTTTTTAATAGCTCTTCAATGTGGACAGAGTAGTCAAGCTTATTGTCAATCCAGACTCCAAGATATTTGAATTTATCCACAAATTCCAGCTTTTCTCCAAATAAGGTGGATAATTGTGGGGAGATGAATGATGGGGTAGTGGCAGAACAATTCTTTGTTACAAAGAACATAGCTTTTGTTTTTTTGGCATTTAGAAGTAATTTTTTTTCCAATAGGTTGTGTTGTAGGATGGAGAATTCTGACTGTAATAGTTCACAAGCTTTTGATGGTAAGGGATTGCTGACATATAATACAGTATCATCAGCAAACAGATGAAAGTTAGATTGAGAGAGGTTGGCATCAGTGTTATTAATATAAATGGCAAAGAGGATGGGGCCTAGGATAGAGCCGTGCGGTACACCTCTTAGCAGTGGTTTAGAGGTAGATAGGTAATTTTCATTTTTTACCAATTGTAACCTTCCAGAGATAGCACCTAAACCAATTGGTGAGGTGAATCAAGGCCTACAGAGCTAAGAGGATTAATGATTCATGATCCACTGTATCAAATGCTTTACTCAAATCCAGGAACACAGCACAGGTACTATTCTTTTATCCAAGGCAGTCTGCCAATCGTTAGTGACTTTGGCTAGGGCAGAGATGGTGCTATGCATTGATCTAAATCCAGGTTGTGCTGGATTTAGGAGGTTGTTGGTGTCCAGATAGGCCCTTAACTGTGAATTTACTAATTTTTCAAGCATCTTGGATAGTACCGGTAGGATGGAAATGGGCCTGTAATTGTTAAGGTCCATGGGATCACCTGATTTAAGTAGTGGAACTACTTGAGCTGTTTTCCATATGGAGGATGGAACCAGTAGCTAGGGAAAGATTGAAGAGGTGAGTGAGTGGGGCAGATAAGGCGTGCAATGCTACTTTAAGAAAGTAGGGGTCCAGGGAGTCTGCACCTGCACTCTTAGAAGTATCTAAATTGGATAGGAGGTCTTCTACTTCTTTTAAGGATATTGGTTCGAAGAAGAATGTTGAAGCAGCCTTTTGACCCACAGTGGATTGAAGGTTTAATGATGATCTCAAGAGATTTGCAGGTGAAGAGTCAAATGCTAGGCCAGCTGTGGTGAAATGGTCATTGAAGGTATTTAATTGCTTGTTAGTGATTTCTATGTCACTTAGTAGCAGTTTGTAGGGTAAGGCAGGGGTAGAATTTGGCCTAGAATTCCCTTTATAGTACCCCAGAATCTGGATGGGTTAGTATAGGATGCATCCAATTCAGCTCTATAGTAGGCAGCTTTGGCATTTCTTATTTGTTTTGTGCATGAGTTTCTTGCTTTTCTGAATTGAAGCCAGTCTCTAGTATCCTTTGTTTTTCTTGTCTTTTTCCAGAGTTTGTCTCTGGCTAACAAAGCTGATTTAAGGTCAGCAGTGAACCAACGACAAGATTTTACTTTAGTTCTGACACTGGTGATTGGTGCATGTATTTTGAGGGCATTAGTGATAATGTCCTTTAAGATCTGAAGAGCTGTCTCAACTAAAGTTGTACGGTAAAAATCTTGCCAATATGTTGTATTGCACAAATCATGGAGATATCCTGAGATGTTGAAATTCTTTTTTGACCTTTTATGGAGAAATTTTGCAGGATTGGATGGCTTGAGTGTAGATCTTATGCCAGCTATAGGACAATGATCACTTACATCACTGGTAGCACTCCAGCATGAGAATATAAGTGAGGCTTGTTTACCATCATAATATCCAGGAGTGAGCTGTTGGTAGTATTTTTAGGTTAATCCTTGTTGGATCTTTGATTAATTGGGTGAATCCATAGATGTCACAGAAGGTTACTAGGGTGCAGATGCATTCGATAACCAATTTAAATTCAAATCACCAAGGATGATGGTATCTTCAGGGCCTAGACTGAGTATTGATCCTAGGTGGGATAGGAGTTTGAAGCCTGCAGAGGGGCCTATAGCAGCCAATCAATTTAAAGGAAGACATGTTAGGAAGGGATATTTTAATTGACAAGCATTCAAATTCCTTTGGTTCGGATGTATTTATGAGGCAGGATGCAGAGATGGTTTCCTTGGCGTAGATGGCCACCCACCACCCTGGAAGAGCGATCTGTTCTGAAGAGCTGGTAATTGGGAAGGTTTATATCACTGTCTTTTGTTGTAGATCTGAGCCAAGTTTCAGAGATAACCAGGAAGTCAGGTAGGGTATGTGCAACCCATGCCTGTATTAAGGAGAACTTTTTTAGGAGGCTGCAGGCATTGAAGTGAAGGAAACTTAGGCCATTTATGGAGGTTAGATCAGATGGGGATAAAAAACTTTCAGTGGGGTCAGGATTGATTTCAATAGTACCAATACTGATCAGAAGGAAGAAGATTAGTTTGAGGAGGGCACCAAATGATAGATATAGGGAGTGATCAGAGCATTTCCTCCTCTTCTTGGGGAACCACTGTGTAATGGGTGAGGGTCCTGTTATATGGGTGTGGAATTTATCACAAAGTAATAATCTGATGGACAGGCATAGTGGGTTAATGTAATGCCAATATGGATGCAAGGCACTTGAGGAGTGTTGTAAGGATAGAGAGCCTTTTTGTGGGATACCCCAGGGATTGCAGTGCAAAAATGGCAGAATATAAATAAGGAATTGGTGGGTGTCCACTGGTGATGGCAGGGGTGGGCAGGCCATATTCACTGCCTTAATCACCATAGCATGGGGTATGTCATAATTGTCATATGGGATTGAGGAAGATGAGAGGCTCAGAAGCAAAAGGAAGCAAAGTAGCATTGTGGAGGGAAGGTAGAGGTTAAAGTAGAGGAAGAGAAAATAGCTATGGGCATGGATTAGAGAAATGGCGGGAAAAGGTGTATAAAAAGAATCAACCGAGAGGGGAGAGGCGGGCAAAAATTTTGCGGCTTTGCCCGTACCTTTCTGCCTGCTTCTCCGGCCTCCTGGTTCCCTGGTCGGCTTGTCGGTCGCCACCCGCCCGCTGGCGGCTCGAGCCCTCCGGTCCCTGGGTGCCCGCCGAGGGCTGTGCCGGCTGGAAGGTAGGGACAGAGGGAGAAGGCAGTGAGCAAGGCACTTTATTGCAGCAATCTGCAAAAGGTGCTAAAAGACTGAATCTGCACAACAAAGACTAGGAGGGTATGGGGGTTAAGCGCCAACCGCCTAGCCCACACAGAAACACAAAAAAGGCTGTAATCACAGGCTAAACTAGATATCTACACAACCCTCAAATAGGGCACATTTAAAAAGTAAAACAGCTCTTTTAGGTAATTTTAACAATAAAGCATAATAACAGAAATCCCGCCAGAAATGGTGTTGCAAAGTCCAGCTAAAGTCTATGGGAAAGGCGCACCAATCAGAAGCAAGGCAGAGTTAGCGGTCGCTTTCCGATTGGTTTCGCGGCTTTGCCCGTACCTTTCTTCCCGCTTCTCCCGGCTTCCTGGTTCCCTGGTCGGCTTGTCGGTCGCCACCCACCCGCTGGCGGCTCGGAGCCCCTCCGGTCCCTGGGTGCTCGAGGGCTGTGCCGGCTGGAAGGTAGGGGACAGAGGAGAAGGCAGTGAGCAAAGGCACTTTATTGCAGCAATCTGCAAAAAGGTGCTAAAAAGCCTGAATCTGCACAACAAAGACTGGGAGGGTATGGGGGGGGTTAAGCGCCTAAGCGTCTAGCCCACACAGAAACACAAAAAGGCTGTAATCACAGGCTAAACTAGATATCTACACAACCCTCAAATAGGGCACATTTAAAAAGTAAAACAGCTCTTTTTAGGTAATTTTAACAATAAAGCATAATAACAGAAATCCCGGCCAGAAATGGTGTTGCAAAGTCCAGCTAAAGTCTATGGGAAAGGCGCAGCAATCAGAAGCAAGGCAGAGTTAGCGGTCGCTTTCCGATTGGTTTGCGGCTTTGCCCGTACCTTTCTGCCTGCTTCTCCCGGCCTCCTGGTTCCCTGGTCGGCTTGTAGGTCGCCACCCGCCCGCTGGCGGCTCGGAGCCCCTCCGGTCCCTGGGTGCTCGAGGGTTGTGCCGGCTTTCTGCCTGCTTCTCCCGGCCTTCTGGTTCCCTGGTCGGCTTGTCGGTCGCCGCCCACCCGCTGGCGGCTCAGAGCCCCTTCGGTCCCTGGGTGCTCGAGGGCTGTGCCGGCTTTCTGCCTGCTTCTCCCGGCCTCCTGGTTCCTGAATTAAAGCATGGGTCACCGCCGCCCGCTGGCGGCTCAGAGCCCCTCCGGTCCCTGGGTGCTCGAGGGCTGTGCCAGCTGGAAGGTAGGGGACAGAAGAAGGCAGTGAGCAAAGGCACTTATCGGGCCCCACCTCCATGTGAAGCGGGGCACGATTAGCAATTTAATAAATAAAGTATTTTTTTAACTTACTGCGGCAGATTTATGTTAAAATTCTATCTGGTTGACCCTGCACCCTCCCCACTGGCATTTTATGGGTAAGAGCCTCCCCGGCACAACCACAACCACCCTCGGCTGTCCTCAATATGACGCATCATGCGGGGAGCAGCTGGGGCTTGTCCATTGGCTTATTGTATTGCTCTATTTTTGAATAGCTCTGGTTTGAAGCCTGGGTGTTCCAGTGCTATACTGGGACCATGTACAGGCTGAGAGGCACCCTGCCAGTCAGTGCCTGGTCTCAGCATAACACGGACACACACAGGCTCCAAACTGGAGCTATTTGAAGATATGGCAGTACAGTAATCTGCATTGCCATATCTTAAAATAGCTCTGGTTTGGAACCTGTGTGTGTGTCCATGCTATATCAAGATCAGATACCCACTGGCAGGGTGCCTCTTAAACTGTACCTGGTCCTGGTATAGCATGGGAACACTCAGATTCCAAACTGGAGCTATTCAAAAATAGAGCCATACAATTAGCCAATGGACAAGCCCCGGATGCTCCCACAAGATGCATTATATTGGCGACAGCCGTGGGTGGTTTGGGTACACCGGGAGGGCTCTTACTCATAAAATGCTGGCAGGGAGGGTGCAGGATCAACCAGATAGAATTTTAAATTAAATCTGCCACGGTAAGTTAAAAAAATACTTTTATTTATTAAATTGCTAAACAGGCCCTGCTTCACATGGAAGGGGGGCCCAATACGAGGGGGACGTTTCCCTTTAAAAAACCCATGTCCTCTCTATGGCACTGGGATTCTGAGAATGGTCCCATCGCTGTCTCTGTATCATGAGGAACCACATTATCTGCATTCTTGGCCAATCATAATGCACCCATCACAAATCTTCTCTCATCCTGTTCCACAATTCAACAAGCTTCATGAGCGCCAAATTTTTTCAGCCGAGGAGGAGGAGGAGTGTGTCCAGCAGGTCAAAGTGTCAAGCTTCAGCTGTGATCCAGGGGTGCAGTTCTCCACACTTCAGCCCCTTCCAGACCATCAAATATATCTGTACCAGATGGAGATCAAAGAAGAGATTTTCATTCACCTGGAACTTTGGTGCTCACACCTCCGCCCAGTGGACAAACAAATGGCCACATATCTGCACTCACTTCACCCAACAGTCCTGACCTGCCAATAAAACCAAACCAGAGAAGTTAAAGTAATGGTGGATGCACATAACCTCAAACACCTGAGACATCTACCACCCCAGGGACTGAATCCATATATCTGTCCAGCCATCTACCCTAGCACATGAGGCAGCACCTATTTGGAAGAAGTGAGTATTATACTTGTGATCCACCATCCCTAAAGCCTGTGGGGCCATGTCCAATGGAGGAACTGAAACAATGTGAGTGGGGAACCATCCTCATGGTGGAAAAAGCATGCCCCTGAGGATTCAACTGCTGGTGTTAAGTGGAGATTCACCCCTGGTGTCCCACTGAACCCCGGAAGGGGAGCTAAAGCTGCACCAGCAGCCCCTGACCCCCTTGCCTGTCTTACACTGCTGAAGGCATACAAAAAAAACCCTCAATGATCACTACCACATCCTCCCCATCCAATACCACTGTAAAGAAAACGATTTGCTCAGTTAAGTAATTTTGGACACCATAAAAGCACTGTAGAAAGCCACTATGAAGGCTGTCTGAAACAGTCATGCTTCCAAAGCAGATGATCAAATCTTGGGGAGGATGGTCATTATTTTAAACAGCAATGCTGGTCCAGTCGGGTATGTGTGTCCAACTGTTAGGTCACCATGGCACATCCTTCCAACATCTTACACGCCCAAAAGGCCAACACTGTATTCCTCATCCCCACTGTCTTAGCAAACCAAGCAATCACTGCCAAGTGCCACCCCACCATTGCCAGTGTACAGCCCCGTACTATGGTCCATACTATGGTCAAAAAAGAGCAAGGGGATCGATGAGACCCATATGAGCTCATGTACTAACCATCAATAATAACATCATTTCAAGCCAGACCCTGATAGTAAGAACATGTCCAATTTAGATTTAAATTCAGCTTTAGTTTTACTTTTGACCATTTCTAATGTCAGTCTATTCCAGGAGTTAATCACCCTCACTGAATAAAACTATTTTCTTTCGATATAATTAAACTTTCTTCCTTGTAGTTGGTATGGGTGTGCCCTAGTATCATAGTTAGTATCCTTGGATTTGAGGCCTAAATCCACCATTAGGTGTGGGTCTAATAGAATGTCATACTGAAGCAGTAAATCTCCTCTCAAATGTCTTTTCTCAAGTGCGAATACATTTAGGTGATTTAGTCTAGATTCATATGAAATATGTCCTAAGTTGTGCATATGTCTAGTAAATTCTCTCTGTACTTTTTCAAGTGATAAGCAGTCATTCTTTTTAAATGGGTTTCATAATTGGGTTGCATACTCTAGGTGTGGTCTGACATATGATCAAAATAAGTGCATCAACACATTTTCATTTCTGACTTAATGTTCCTTCTAATTGCCCATATTACTTTATTAGTCTTTGATATTACTTTGTTGATATGCTTAGATGGGGTTATGTGGTTCATAATAATGACTCCTAGATCCCTTTCATCAGTTATTACCGATAGTTGATTGCCACACAGTGTATAGCTAGCATTTGAGTTTTTAAGGCCCAGATGCATAACCTTACATTTCCGGGATTAAGTTTCATTCATCAAGTATCCACCCAAGATGTGATTATATTGAGGTCATGTTGGATAATATCTATATCTAGAGTGTTATTGCATGGTCCACCTATCTTAACATCATCTGCATATTTAACTGATGTAGATACACACTCCACTGTCAAATCTGCAATGAAAGCTAAAACAGACATGGGCCCAGTACCGAGCCCTGTGGCACTCCACTGGTCACCAGTTCCTGTTCAGAGAGATGTCCATGAATCATTATTCTGTGTTCTGTCCCTTAACCAGTTACAAATCCAGTTTATTATACTATATGTATATTAATATTGAATTTATGCATTTTGTTGTTAAGTGCCCTATATGGCATTACATCAAATGCCTTTCAGAAATCTACATAGATGATGTCACAAGAGCTGCATTGATCTAAGGCATTGCTAATTGATTACTAGAAACTTAATAAGTTAGATAAACATCCCTGGCCTTTTCTGAATCCATGCTGTTCTCTATCATATAAGTCAAGTATAGGTGTAATCATATCTTTGAGGATTCCTTCCAAAATATTGCTAAGAGTTGAGGTCAAACTAATGAGCCTATAATTCTCCCATGATGTTTTAGGGCCCTTTTTATGAATTGGAATGATGTGAGCCCTTTTCCAATCATCAGGTACAAAGTTGTGATATAAACAACCTCAAAAAGGAGTTTAAGAGGGTCTGCAAGGGAGTCGGCTAATATATATAAAAAATGACCTGCTATTCAATCAGGTCCCAGGCTAGTTTTATTTTTTTGTGTCATTAATTTATTATAAATCATATCAGAGGATGTAGAGATCATACTGATATTTTTACTGGAAGCAAGGCCAACTGGTTTGTCGTCAGTTGTAAAGACCTCACAGAATTTATTATTTAACACATCTGCAATTTATGTACTATCATGTATTAATTTATTATTCTCCTGAAGTGGGCCCTCCTGATTAATTGTTTTTTAGTGAATTAATATAAGTGTAAAACTGTTTACTATTGGTTTTGTTAGCATTGTGTGCTAATTTATATTGCCAATTGGTTTTAGCTTTGTTAATTTTCTGTTTGCATTTTTTCTGGATTTTTAAGTAATTAGCCCAATTTTCAGTAGTTTTATTTTTTGGATAGATACCATGTTTTTTGTTGTTTTGTTTAATTCATTTTTTAATAGATTTATCAAACCATTTAGGAGAATGTTTTGTGTTTCCATATTTGAGCTTAGGAGGGATATAATTATTTTCAGCTGGGACAGTGTACTAATCAAAAAATTATAAAAAATATTCAGTACTAGATGAGTCATGAATATAATCTCAGTTTATGCTATTTAAGGTATTTTTCATATCTTCATTTGCTTTATGATATAAATAAGTAGAAGTTGACCCATGGGTGAAAGAGTAATCCTATATAATAGAGAAAAGGATGGGACAGAGGTAACTGTTACCCAAAGGAGACACTATTTTGAAGTTATTAAATTCAGTTTGATCAGTTCCAAACACTAGATCCAAAATGTTGTCCTCTCTAGTGGGAGTCAAAATATATTGATCTAAATGTAACTGAGTACATGTTGAAATTAATTTTGAGCTATTTCAAATTTTGTAACTGAAATATCCCAGTCTGTATTTCCTAAATTGGAGCCTCCCATGATGGCAAGCTCTCCTAGTGAACTAGCCTGCTCCATTTCTTTAAAAAAGCCTCAAACACTTCCACCGAGGAGCTCGGGAGGGCATTAGTATACTCTTACAATAATAAAGGTAGCATTGGTGGAATCTAGAAAGATTTTGTCCCAGATGGATTTTGTGTCAGTGTTGTGCAACCAACACTATGCAGATCATTCTTAATAAATAATGCAGTGCCTCACCTGTTCCTTCTTGTCAATTTAGGCAAAAACATCATAACCTGGTATGGACTGACCCCAAGATGCTTTATCATCATCCCATGTCTCAGTGACCAAAATAATATCAATCTCAGTCTTATAGTTCTTAACTTGAGCTCATCAAGTTTATGATTCATACTTCTTGCATTACAGTACATTGCATTTAATTGCTTATTTTGATACTTTGCATTGTTAATTATGTGCTGAGTCACTCTAATTTGATCAGACCTTAAATCTAGAGAAGGTGGATCAGACCCCCATAATCACTAGTTTAAAGCATCATTTATGTAATCTGTAATATGCTTTGCAAGTACGGAGCTCCCTGTATGACTCAAGTGCAATCTGTCCCAGCAGTACAGTTCGTAGTGACTGCAAAACTGTTTCCAATGAGTTATTGTTTTAATCATACAATAATTATTATTCAGTTATTCATAAATCATACAACCAGGTATTGTACAAATACTTAACCAACAGGGTGAAGCATAGCAGTAAATACAATCTAGACTATATATAGGTCCAAGCAATCCTCTGAGTATGTCATACAGCATATGTGTATTAGATATTCTACCCTAGTTCTTCCAATAGACAAAATCCACGATGAACTTGGCTTATTATAAATACCTAATAAGTTTCAACCTATCTTACCGATAAGTGATTGGGAATCTCATCCATTCAGGCAACTAAATCAGCCCCTTGATGCCATTGTTGGCCAAAAAGCCTATCAAGAGGAAAGAAACAGAAGGTGTATAGACAGGGTACCGCAGTAGGAAGGATATAGTGGGCATACTCAGTTATATCCACCCATTATCAATTCTGCAGGGATCAGCAGGGGTTACAAGACAGGGGAAGGAGCTTCTTGGGTCCTTATAAAATCAGGAACCATCTTTAGGTCTGGGGGTTTGCCAGAGTGGGAAGTGGTGTCTTGCACAGGGGAGAGTTAAGGTAGGCTCCCCATTTCTGGAAGTATGCCTCCATTTGTCCTTTGCTCCCATGGGTGAGCTTTTCAAATGTGGCTAGTCTAGCTAGAGCAGAGTGCCATAGTCAAAGGGATGGAGGAGAGGTGTGTCTTCAGAACTGAAGCAGAAGCCTCTTGTCCTCCAGCAGAGCCACTAGCAGCCATTTCTGATGGGGCTTAGAGAGGTGGTTCACCGGTTCAGAGTCTCCCATTAACAGCATAGGATTGGAAATATCCATAGTGGAACCTAGTACCTCAAAGCAGGACATGGCAATACCAGACCAGAAGGGGACAAGGACTGGGCATTCCCACAATAAATGCAGGATATTGGCCGGGTCATGCCTACAATGCCAGCACTCTGCATGAGGAAGAATACCCCAGGAAAGAAGAACTGCTGTGGAACGATGCCATCTGAGAAGCAATTTGAGTTGTATCAGTTGGCTCATAACATCCATATATGCAGAGTGGGCCAGGTGTAGGCATCTGTCCCAGGTTTCTGAGGTGATGGGGGTCTTGAGATTCGAACTCCATGTGACTCTACATGACTCAGTATGGTCTGGTTGTGCCTCCCTCCAAGTGTTGTAAAAACTCCCTGCTAAGCCTTGGGATGAGGTTTTCTTGTGTAGGGAGGTCAACCAGTGCCATTTAGGGTCAGTTACATACTCTTTTCTAAGAGACTGGACCACACTCTGTATCTGCAGGTATCTCCAGAAGTCATGCACCTGTAGGGAATACCGAGCTTTGAGTTGCTCAAATGACATCATGGTGTCAGAATTGGCCATAAATAGGTCATGGATAGTAAGAATTCCTTTGGACTCCCATGCATCCCAAGCAAGTGGTTTGTTGTCTATCAGAAGGATCTAGTTATGCCAGAGGGCCATATACCAGAGTGGGATGGGACTCACTGCCTTGTTAGTATAGTATGCTGCCTAAGCTAGAACCAGCCTTCATGGTCTCAGCCATGGCTTGTGTGAGTTGCTAAGATCTATGGGGGTCTTTGTAAGCAGGGAGCTTAAGGGGATGTTCTGCCTCAACTGAGTCTCCAAGTGGACCCACTGTGTCAGCTCAGAAGGTGAGGGGACAAGCCATCTGGTGGCTCGTGCAGCTGTATAAGCCCAGTGGTATCCCTGTAGCAATGGGAGGCCCAAGCCTCCTCTAGTCCAGTGGGCCCTCAACTTACTGCTGCTCCAGCGAGGAGCCCTACCCTCCCATAGAAGGAAGGATATCAGGTTATCTATGGGCGGAGAACCTTGCTGGGGAGGAAGATGGGGAGGTCATTAAGGAGATATGCACCTTGGGGCAGTAATAGCATCCTGATAGCCGCTACCTTGCCTTGGAGAGAAAAGTTAAGTCATCGCCATCAACTAATTTCAGTCATTAGTGATTTTATTAGGGTGCCAAAGTTCTCTTGTGGTAGTAGTTGCCAGTTAAATGGGATTTTAATGCCCAGATATGAGAAGCTATGTGGAGTCCAAGCCAATTCTAGGTCTTGCATACATGAAGATGAACAGGCCGCATTGAGGGGGGCGACACTGGTCTTCTTTTGGTTTATAGTTAGGCCAGATAGTTGAGTAAATCACCTCAAAATTCAGAGTACCTGAGGGAGTGAATCTTTAGGCTGAGCAGAGTTAGGAGGAGATCATCAGTGTATAAGGCAGTCAGAAAGTTGCTGTGACCCACCTGAATACCTTTAATGTCTTGGGTCGCCTGCAGTTTCCGGGTAAGTGGGTCCGGAGCCAGCAGGAAGAGCAGGGGGGAGAGAGGGCAACCTTGTCTGGTGCCTCTTTGCAAAGAGAAGGGAGGCAATATATCCTTGTTTGTTAGAATTTTAGCTAGGGGGCCATTGTATAACACCTGTATCCAGTGCCCGAAATATGGGCCGAATCCATAGAGCCAGAGCTTTTCATGGAGGTAGGGCCATTCTATGAGTCAAATGCTTTAGAAAAGTCCACCGCCATAGCTGCCATGGGAGTTTTGGATTGCATTGCAAGCCACTTGATATGCAGGACCAGTCTGATATTGTCCACTACCCTCCTTCCTTTAACAAATACAACTTGGGAGGGATGTAGAAGAGGATATGATGTCCACCAGGTGGAGGGCTAGCATTTTGGCTGCTATTTTGCAATCTACTGATATGAGAGAAATGGGCTGGAAGTGGGCGCAATTTTGGGGTCATCTGACTTTTTCGAGAGTAGGGTGATTAATGCTTCTCACATAGAAGGAGAAGGATGCCAGATTGTGAGCCTCCTGCAATGCTGAGAGAAGAGAGAGGGCAGATCTGACCACTGATGGCTTGATAGAGTTCAGTGGTCATGCCATCTGGCCCTGGAGCTTTACTCTTGGCTAAGAGGCCCAGGGAGGTCAGCAACTCCGCTTTTGAGAAGGGCTTGTCCAGAGCCCCTTTCATTACTTCTGACAGCTGTGGGATGTCGACCCCAGCACAGTACATTGACAGTTCCCGCTGCAGTTGGTCAGATTCCCAGGTATTGTATGACCGGTATAATTGCTGATAAAAGTGTTGCATACACTCATTGATTTGTTTTGGGCCTGTGACGACACAGCCACTCGAATTCTTGAGGGCATGTATCCTAGAGGCAGCTTGTTGTTTTCTTAATTGAAAGGCCAGGAGCTTCCCCTCTTTTTTGCCACCTCCCAATAGCTATGCTTAGACTGAAGTAGGGCCCATTCTGCTTTTGCTGCAGCATCGTGTTGATCTGATTTTGAGGCCAACAATTTCTCCCAAAGTAAAGGGTCAGGTGCTTGGGTATTGAGGGTCCTGAATCTAGTTTCTAAAGCAGATGGTTTAGCTTGCAGATCATTTAATTCAGACCTCCTCTGATTATTCTTGTGTACCGTGTAGGCCATGAATTGTCCCATAGTACAGCCTTAAGACCTCCCACACAGTAGCAGCAGGGTGTCTGAGGCCTGGTTCTGAGAAAATAGTCCCTAGCGGTCACCTGCACCATGACCAGAAACTGCGGTCTTTAAGGGTAGGGGATTACATCTCCATCAAGTGCCTGATATGCCCTGGCCTGAGGGAGTGTACAGGCAGGATACTGGGGCATGGTCTGAGACCAGGATGTTATGCATTGTGGCGCAGGCAATATCCAGGGCCGCATGCAAATTAGAGAGCCAGAAGTTGATCCTACTGCTTAAGGCATGAGCGGCAGAGAAGAAGGAATAGTCCCGCCTTGAAGGATGGTCTCTGCGCCATACATCAGTCATGCCCCATTCCTCCATTGCTACTTGTAGGACCAAGAGTGACTTGGAGTGTGTTTGCGGGGTTGGTGATGACTTGTCAAGGAATATATCTAGGGCAAGATTAAAGTCCCCAGTATGATTGGGATCTGTGGGTATGATAAGGTCAGGGTTTCTAATGCCTTGTTAAGATCTAACAGGATCTCTGGATTGTCCGTATTTGGGCCATATATGGTCGCCAATATGGCATGGCCACCTGGGTATGAAAAACGCACCGCCAACCAGAGGCCTTGAGAATCTGAAACTACTCATTCCAGTACCCATGTACATGATTTCTCAAGTAGGATAGCAACCCATTTAGATTTAGTTGATGCTGAGCTGGCTATAACCGTACCAACCCAGGCTTTCCTAAGCCACTGTACAGTCTATGCAGTGAAGTGGGTCTCTTGGATTAAAGCAATATCCACCTGCAAGGAGTGTAGGTGCCCAAGGGCTATGGAACACTTAACCAGGTGGTTTAGGCCCTTCACATTCCATGACACAAGTTTGATACCTGCAATGGCAGACTGTGCCATGTTTACAGCCCAGGAGCATTGTAAGAGGTACTTAGCACCCAAGTCCAAGGGAGAAAAAGATACAGGGATGGGAGGATTGCTTGGTACTGCAGAGGTAGAAGAAGAAGACCAAAGTAGAAGGAGGAATAGTCCAATCACTTAACATGGATACAAATATTAACCTGGTGCAGAGGAAAAAAAAAAAAGAAAGGCAGTGACACTTTTTAAAACATAAGGTGACACCTCTAAAACACACCTAACTGGATAAGATTCAGTACATACTATAACTACTACAAACCAAGTAATGCTCAATATGTAAATAATTACAAAGCTAAAGGTGACTGCGTGTGAATGCGAGGTGCAAACTTCCTGTATACTGAGGTGGAGCCTCCAGCCGCACTGACCGTTCACCCTAATGCGGATGGATGAGAGCACAAAAGATCAACTAACAACGTAAACCTATAAACTCAGTCCCCAGCTAATGGATAAGAGGAAGGGTACATAAACAGTGCGCTCAGGCGGGGGAATCAGATAATGCCCTATGATCATGCAGGATATCACGGGCATATCTGAGCCTTAGTGGTATGGGCTACCTTAATCAGCCCTACGTTATGGCATCATACCATGCTACCTTGGGTCCCCTTATATCAGGTCCATGGTAGATGCCAGCAATGTCTGACTAGTAGCGGAGACCAGCTTGAGGCAGAGATAGCCTATAAGTGTGAAGACTACATATGTGAGTTGTCTGATATCTAACCAGAGTGCCTTAAGCAGGAGGGCCCTTTTCAGCCGGGTGGTCCCTGTGACATATGACCCTGGGGCTGGGTACCCAAAGAAAAAGAGGGGTAAACAACAAGCATCATATTTTGTATGCATAATATATACTCAGTCATTAGAGGTTGGTGCCCCTGTTGTGGCCAAGTTTGTTGCAGTTATAGTGAGATCTTGGAACACTGCCTGCGCAAAAGTTAACAGGCCTGGCTTAACTGGTGCATTGGGAAAGTCCTGATAACTCGCTATATCTGGTGAAAGATCAGCCCAGGAGGTAGATTCGGCTACTTCCATTAGCAGCTTGTCTGGAATATCTTGCAGGTCCAAGTGTTCCTGTACTGGGTAGTCATCTCAGGTCTGCTTCACAGTGGGGCCATCCCGAGGCCTTTGGAGAGAGAGAGCACTGACGTATGCGAGCAGCCTGCTTGGGTCCCCACTGCGACAAAGGTGATGAAAGTTGCTCCATACGCCCTGCACGTAAAGGCATAACATTGTTTCCTGGTTCTGATGGTTTGCTATGGGCAGAAGACCTGGGGGAAACATTTAAGGTGGGTACAGTTTGTTGTAAGTTGTAGTCTTCCCAGTAATCGTCCCTAGACATAAGATTCCTTCCTCCATTCTTGTTAGTATCCGGCTACCAAAGCCTCTTAGGAGATATGGTAAGCAGGGCTATTTTGGTCCAGTATTTTGAGGCCCAGCTCTCCACTTCCGGGGTGTTTCCACCATAATTCCTTGCCTTCCTTAGAGACATGCAGGTAGGACATATTCCTGAACCTGTATTTGAAGCCGTGCGCAGCCAGTATTTTTTTAAGGAGGAGAAAGGTTTTTCTTCGAGCAGCAGCCTCTGCAGAAAAGTCTTGAAAAAAGGTATTTTTCCCCCATGCCATATTATTTCCCCTTTATCTCTTGCAGCATTCAGAACTCTTTCTTTCATGGAATATCGTAGTAAGTAAGCAATAAGAGGTCTCGGAGAGGAATTGGTTGGCTGCGGTCCCCCTGGGATACGATGCGCCCTCTCCACCTCCACTGGGCCATACCATCACTCCCCCAGCATCTTGTGGATTTCTTTATTGAGGAACCTCTCTGTGTTTTACCCTCAGCACCTTCAGAACACCAAGAATCCTAATATTGTTCCTTCGCATCGATTCTCTGGTCTTCCACACGATTCCATAATATAGATAATTTATCATCTTGTTCCCTCATATGTTGTAAGATTTTAGTCTGTCCAGACTCTAGATCCTCCGTACGCTGATCAGTAACATTTAATTTATCATTAAGCACTTTCATCTCTGCAACCATACCCGATAATGTGGCAGAAATCGTGTCTACCCTGGTAAGCAAAGTTTCTAACATGGCTGTGATGTGTTGCAGTGAAGTGCCAACATCCACCTGAGGATTAGGGCCGTCCTGTAGGGCTGTACCTTGATCTGGTATGTCGGGGTTAGAGGAAGCCATCCTAGAGTTGGGCCGTAGGTTGCTCAATCTGGAGTGATAGTTTATTTTTCAGTGCTGCCTCCTTCTAATCCAGGCGTCTGCAATATGTTGTTCTGCTGCCACAAGGAGCCATCCAGTGGGGATCACTGCGTGGAGGCGGTGCTGTCTAGACCTTCTCGGCTCGGGGCGAGTTGCGTGAGGTTGGCACTTTGTAGCAATATATCGAGTCACTAAATGCAATTAAACCCGCAGCAAGCAGCGATCTGAGTTTACGGCATATCTGGAGGTTTTTAGGGAAGCCTAGCGCATTGTATGACCACAATTGCAGGCAGATTACGTTAGCCGGAGACAGAGTTAGCAGTTCAGGCGGGCATCATCATCTACGGTCAAGCCACGCCCGTTCCCAATGAGTTATGTAATAAATTCCTTGCTTAAGGCACCACTTCCTCAACCATTCATTGATTAATTTGTTGTTATTGTTGTGATACTCAGATAATCTTGATATAGACAGGATCTCTGAAAAAAGCAACCCTACAGTTAAGTTCTGCCAGTTTATTATTTAGCCTTACGAGGTCTTGCATAATCTCATTGGGGGTCTTAAAGTGATTCATTTGCCCTCATGTATAATAATGAGTGGTGTTTCAACAATTTGTACAATAATATTGCCAACCATTTTGTGATATCATGGATTCTAGCTCTCCCAAAAGAGGAGCATGTTCAGCAGCTTTGTTGTCATTGCTTGTCTCACAGTCAAGAAATCTCTCATTGGGCTAACACAACCAGGAGTATCAGCATCCATTTCTACCAAAGAGCACCCAGTAAACACTCGCAGCACTAGTACTGCCTCCATGCTAATCCCCGGGGTTAAGACAACCCTGGCGCAGAGATCTTTTACGGTCAGGGCCCCCACTTTCTACAATGCCT
This sequence comes from Neoceratodus forsteri, assembly GCA_016271365.2. Taxonomy (NCBI): domain Eukaryota; kingdom Metazoa; phylum Chordata; order Ceratodontiformes; family Ceratodontidae; genus Neoceratodus; species Neoceratodus forsteri. The sequence continues at coordinate 1,149,138,517 of CM057458.1, read as the reverse complement.
TCCCCCCATCAGTCACCAGCTTCACCAAACCGGGTCCCTTCAAGACAGCCCTCAGAAATCACCTTCTCACTTCCCGCTCCTGCACCTGCCCTTGGCCATACTAACTGCTATGCAACAGCCTGAGCCTGTAATCATACGTACTACCTGTGACTATTGCCTTGACAAAGTCTGATCTCCCCTGACTGCACTGTTTCCCTCCTGTCAAATGACTAGTCCCTTGTAACAGGGACCATGCTTGGCTAACTATTTGTATAGGCTGCATCTTCCTGAGTTGCCAATATGTTTGAATCTATGTAACTATGCTCCCCCATCCTGCTTAGCTAACTCTTTGAATAGGCCACATCCCCCTAAGTCTAAATGTACACTCTGTAACTGCCTTAATGTCTTGCGCTATGTAACTGACGTGGAGCCTTTGGAAATTAGTCTATGGCTCAAAGGTGTGTAATTCTGATACCTAAATAAATAAATTACATATTGCTCTGTTCAAATGTTTTACTATTGAGTCACCCAAAACATATATTTCTTGTTCATGCTCAAGATGAGAGCTCTCAATAATCATATCAGATATTAGATCTCTGGTAACTATCGTAGTGTCCTGGTTTAGATCTGTTATATTATTTACCCATCACTTACATTTTCTTTCCTGTTGTTGATGGGATAATAGGGGTACTGGAGGTTTTGGAGTTATTGACTGAGCAGATACTGCAGCTAGAAGTAGAGGGAATGGGACCATCATAGATAGATCCCTGTATGGAGATGCCTATCAGGGGGCCAGTGGAGACCACAGCCTCCGTGTTTGTTGTAGAGGAAGCTGCCTCAGCCTCTACATCACTGCAAATCTCTGATGCATCATGTAGAGTAGGTACACACACATTTGGTCTTTCGGTACCAGTCAAGATGTTTCTCAGCCTAGCTGCTGCTGCCTCACCCCCAAAACGTTCTCCACCCCTCTCTGATATGCTACACTTGTGCTGGACTCTAACAAGCCCTTGAGTAATTTGCAGTCTTCTCAATCACCAACTCCCAGAGGTAGGGTGGAATTTTCCTGGGGCACATTTCTGCTTCTGGTGTCAGCTCTCCAAATCTCTCTGACTGTAAATAAGAAAGAGCATCACTCACATCATTATTTATACCAGGTAAGTGCATCACGCTGAACTATATAGAGCATACAGGATGGGTAACCATGCAGAACCAGTGTGTTCTGCCACAGAGGGGTCTGATTCCTTGTGATCTCAAGAGCAAAGATCTTGAGGTCCTTGGGAATCAGACCCCGAGGTGGCAGAACACATGGTTCTGCATTGGGTTAACCATCCTGTATTTTTTATAGTGTATGGTGCCCCTGAAAATATTAAAAAAGTATTTTTTTTCAGCTTTTAAACTGCATTTTTGTTCATCTCTGGCATGATAACATGGTGTGCTGTGTGGTTGCTAGGCACCGGGTGTACCTACATTAGCAGCGCACACTCCGATTGGTTGCCATTCTTGTGTGGGTGGGATTCACAGAAAAAAAACATGGTGGCTGGATGTCTCGCTTAGCGAGAGAAAAAAACTCTTCGTTTGCCAAAATCTGTGAGTAAAAAGCTTTTTAAAGATTAAAAATGGTTGATTCTGTTTTTCAGATTTTTAGTAATTCAATGATCCCTCATCTGACAAACCATCACAGCCATTTTTGATGTGATTTAGAAATATTGGTGTGCGGCTGTTTTCAGTTTCAGCTTTAAAAAAGCACTCAAGCTTCATGATCTAAATGAATGGGCAGCTGTTCTGCCGTATGGTCAAAACAGCATTCCATTCATTTTACTAAATAATGGGTGAACAGCTTTTCAGTGAAGTGGGATTTCTAGCTACAACAATGTTCCACCATACACTATATATTCAAAATCAAACACTTCAGTATGAACATCCTCATTAGATTTCCCATTGGGCCTTTCCCCCTAATTGTTCATTAATGCTATACACTACCACCATATTGTCAGTTCTAAATGTTACCCATTTATTGCAAAAATGTTTCTCCAAAATCACTAACACCACAACAATGGAAACCATTTGAAGAGTGTGACTTGATGTAGCAAGTGTGCCTACCACCCATGCCAGGGGCAAAGGCCCTGCACACCAGACCATGCAAAAGTAAACCCCAAAGCCCACACATCTTGAGGCATCCATGTAAAGCCCCAGTTATTGACTTGTGACCTCTGTTGGCCAAATGGCCACCCCATTTAAATATTACAGGAATATCAACCAAACCTTGAGGTCACCCTGCATGGACACATGACCCAAAGCCTGTGATGGGGCTTCCAGCAGCCCACCATGCACTTGGCTAACCTGTGAAGAATGGCTCCCCCATCTGGATTATTTTGCAGGTGAAATTCAGTTGCCCATGGAGCAACTACAGCTCTCTCAGATGGAGTTTTCATGTCTGAACTGCCTTTGCAGCATACCTCTCAGGCCACTGACCTTCTTGTGTGGCAGCTGAAAATCCACTAGCGACAGTATCGATTTCGATACCCAAAAGGACATATGTGTGTGAATCCCTTCACCACATCAATGGTTGCATCAAATAGTACATACGCCCTGCAGTATCCCCAGAACCGAGTTGATGATTGACTGAATCACCCTTTGGGTATGATAAGTGATGTATCAATCTAAACTCCCTAGCACTTTACTTGGTTCCAGGCCTATCAGAGATACATAAATTAATTGGCAAAACTGCCCCATATACTGAAGATGCTGCAGCACTAAACCTACAGAGGTTGTCACCTCACCCACTAGGGTTAATGTCCGTTAAGGGACAGCCTCCTTCCTGGATCTGGTCTTCACAAACCGCCCTCACAGAATAACAAACATCCAGGTACTCCCCAATGCTCTAAGTGATCATTCCCTGTGCTCTGCTATTGGTCCTGCAGGGTTCCCAAACACCCCAAAAATTACCTCTCAGTGCAAACTTGGCCCTGGGAAACTCACCCAACTCAAGGCCCACCTTAGCTGGAATGGACACAACTCTAAGCACCCCAGACCCCTGATCTATTTATTCACACATTCAATAGAATCTGTGATAATTTCGTCCCCTTACCAAGAAAATGTCCAAAGGAAACCAAGTCCCTTGGTTCTTGATCACTTCCTGGGACTAATGCAACACACATGACTCCTGTGGCATATTGCCAATTAATCCAATCACCCAGTTGACATGCAACGCTATAGGGAGATTCGCAACAAATGCACTTGACCCTCTGCACCACTAAAGCCGAACTACACAAAGCGTCCTTAACATCTACCTGGGGTGATGGGTGCAAATTCTGGAATAACATAAAGGAACTCTGCAGTAAAACCTCAAACTAGCCCCCAGACCAATTAGAAATGAAGGTAACTTCACCACGGATACCCTCAGCATAGCCTCAGCCTAAACTCCGCTTTCACAAATCTCAACCATGTTCTATCCCCAACTACTTAAACCCTCTGCTGGCCTGGTCCAACTCACCTCCTTGCTCCTCTCTTTTGCCTCCGTGTTCTGTCCTCTTGGGATGCCAAACCCTACCTAGCCAAAGCCCTTAGCCACTCAGTTACGGCAGTGATTCCCTTGACCTGAAACTACTCCGAATCACTCTCCTGGAAGTCCCTACCCTCTCACTCACATCCTGAATTGCTCCCTTTGTCAAGTGAAATTTCCCACCATTGAGAGCTGGGCCACATTACCCCTATCTTTAAGACTGGGGACCGCACCTCCTCAAACAAATACCATTCCATATCCATTCTCCCACCCCCCCAAAGCCTTAGAGCATATCGTCGACAACCAAATCACTGAACACCTCACAAAATATAATCTTCTCTCCAACCAACAACATGCTTCCATAAGGGGCATATCACCACCACCTCCCTCCTTGCTTTCACCTCGCATGCTCACTCAGCCCTGGATTGTGGCCACCTCACAGGTGTTATCTTCGTGGACCTCTCTAAAGCTTTTGACACTGTCAACCACGCCCTACTGGTAACCACTCTCTCCTCCACTGGCTTCTCAATGAAACTTTAAACTGGTTCACCAGCTACCTCTCAGGCAAACCCAACAGGTCAAGGTAGGCACTGTCCTGTCCCTTGCCTCCCAGTCCATGCTTGGTGTTCCCTGAGGATCGATTCTGCCCCTACTTTTCAAGCCAATATCTAAACTCCCTCCCGTCAGCCATATCAGAAAACTGCTCCTCTCGTGGATGATGCTGTACTGTTCGCCTCCGACTCCGACCTTCTTAAACTCCACCATACACTCCAACATAGCTTCCTTGAAGCAGAGCATTGGTTCTGCCCAATGTCTAACAATTAACTACAAGAAACAAAAGTCATGATCTTCTCCCACCCGCAGAACCTCGCAAAACCTCTGTCCCCATTTCTCACTGTCAACCACAACCCCTTGAGCAAGTTAGCAACTTTAAATACCTTGGGATCACTCTAGACCCGCCCTCAACTATCTCAACAACACATTCTCCTCCTCCTTGTCTCGGCCCCAAACTCCAGATTAGGAGTGCTATAGAGTACAAACATTGCCTCACCCCAGAGTCCCTACGGCTCACCATCAGTTCCTCTGTCCTCGCCTCCTTGACTATGGTATTACCATATACACTGCTGTCCCCACCTCCACGCTGAGCAGACTCCGCCTTGTACTCAACAAAGCCTGCCATCTCATCTTAGGCTGTGATCGCCTCACCCACACCTGTACTCTCTACAACTCCTCAGAATGGCTAAACTTAGATAGCAGAATCCAGTATCACACATGCCTAATGACAAAGAAGATACTCTTAGGTCTCGCCCCTCCCTCTCTTTCCTCTATTATTCACCCAGCAGCCCCAGCCAGACCAACGCAGAAACTCAAACAAGCCACTTCTATGGGTAGCCCACCCTCATACCACCCAACTTCAAAGGACCTTCAGCTACGAGCCCCTAACTGGACTAACTCTCTCTCCACCCAAATAGCCAATGAAACAAAGCTAGGTCCTTTTAAAGCGAGACTAAGGAAGTCCTCCAAGGCTCTAGCGTATGTGACTGCCCCTGACGTAGTCCATCAGAATGCTGTCCTATTAGCACCCATTACTTTCTCTGTTTTCTGGTGCAAGATCTCTACTAACTAACAATCTGACTATCAGCTGGTTTACAGTCTTCACTGCAACCATGTGGCTGTGATTAATTGAGACTCGTTTACTACGCAGGCCTAGGTTTCTTCCTGAACTACCCTAGACTGCCTTGTAATGCAATGAAATGTAATCCTTCATTTTATTCTGTACTGTACTGTCATCTCTGTTTGCAAATGTTTGTCTCTGTACGTTAATGTTTGACGTGGAACCTTTGTAAATGAGTCTCTGACTCAAAGGACTTTCCGAATATTTACCAATAAACAATAAAAATGGAGGTGGGGGTATGGAGGTTGCTCTAATGGCCCAGTAAACAGCCTAATGTAACTTCCTTCCCATGTTTTGCCCTATGGATGGCCAGTCCCTGGAAGATGTTAAGTTCTCCACCTCACAAAGTCTGCAAGAGCATTTGTATGGGATCCTGAAACTCTCTGCAAAGCCCTCTAACAGTGACATGGTAGAGAGTTTGTCTGGGTAGCCTTTCAACCAGCACTCAATGTTCTCTACCCTTATTGGGGTTGAAAGGTTTTCCCTGTCCCTACTGAGATGGCTGCAGGTTGAGCCCTTTCATGCACTGCACAAACAGGTGATTCTATCCACAAGCAATGTATCTGTGCTTGTATTTACAAGACTCTACTTTACACTTCCCATGATTGTAATGGTAGACCTGCCCCCTTCTCCCACCCCTTTTCCTAGGTTTCATGATGTAAGACCACTGCTTCCCATTACAAAGCTCTGCCTAGGAGACTGGGAACAGTGCACAGGGAAACCACCATCACAATGCTGTACCCCCCCCCAACTGACCTCAAGAAACCAGAGCAGGTGAAGATCCAAAGCCCCCCCAGACCTTACTGGGTTTATTCTGCTTCCTCCTGCAAAGCTAACCATCCCATCTGCCTTTTGTAGCATACGTCTCCATGATGCAGCTGTAGTAACTCCACAGACCCTGAGCTGTTTGCTGATATGATCCCATTAACAATCCCACATAAATGGCAAAGCCCACTTACCAGTTTTCCCAGGTGCACAGAATAACTACCTTCCTCCTGTACTCTACACCATCTCCCTACTCCTTGTCTTTCTGATTCCTTCTCCACCTCTGGCTCTTTGGGCCTGACAAGCAATGTAAAACATCCATAAATTCACCATTCACAATCTGCTGTTGCACTTTGTTGGACAGGTGCAACCCCATGGGCTCACCAGTGGACATATAAGACCCTGAGCTGGCTGTGCCAGCTGCTGCTGCTCTGGCTTCCCACCTCCCAATTGCCCTTCCCAAACCCTGCACCACCCCAGATGTCTCTGTCTGCTTCTTTTCCTTTTCCAACATCAGGGCTACAACCTGCTTATCTTCCTCTCAATGTCAGGAAGCAATGGGAGCGCCTACCAGCAGCAGAAGTGGACTCGGTCCCCTGGCTGCAAGGGATTGCCATTCTGTGGGTGGGAGGGCTTGGCAACAGCAGGATGGAAAGACCAGCTTGTGGTACTGGCAGTGGGGTCACAGGGACCTGAGCTGGGAAAGGCAAAGCTTGCAGTAGAGCCATCAACCCAGGAAGTGGTCCCTTCACCACCAGTGGCACTAGCCATTGTGGCATATGAAGGGCTGTCAGGCGGCCCAATGGATAAGGCACTGACTCTAGCAGAGGAACCAGCACTGGCTGTGGCCCATGGAATGGTCCCAATGGGAGTGGGATTGGTAGTTGCATCCCACCTTAAAGGGACCACTAGACAAGAGCTGGAGCCAGTGTCAGCAAGGGCATATGTTCTGGGACTGATGGTTGCAGCCTAGTTGGGGAACAAGGGATGGAGTGCAGAGCCTGTGTCAGCAAGGGTGTTGTGCCAGAGGTGACTGGTGTAGGCAGGATTGGCTACAGTGCTCCCAGGGGACCCTCCAGCTGAGGTGTCCCTACATTATTTCCTTGATTTTTGGAGGTGGCACTCCCAGCCCTAGTGTGGATATCTGGAAAGTTTGCCTACACAAATTCAGTAACTCGTTGTTTGACATACAATCAAAGTCAAGCCTATCAGGCTGTGGTGGAGCAGGCAAATCCAAAAGTATGCTGCGCTAACACTGGGGATGGGTGCTGGCAGGGAGCAGTAAGCCCCAAACAGTACACAGTAGATCCAAAAGCAACACTCCAGATGACATGCATACCAACAAAAGTATAATAACAGCAAGTGCAAATTTATTGATGGCAGAAACGGTACACAAAAGACCCCAGTGTCGCAGCGGTCAGGCCTTCATTAGGGGTTGTGTCAGGGAACACCATGATGCCATTATATACACAGATCAGTATGACATCATAATAAAGTGCCCAAGGTGCAATCACAATATAACAATACCAAAATACACAAGAAAAGATACAAAAGACTATATTCAGTGTCGTAAATTCATGATCATCTTAGTTTTTCTTGTTTTTCAATACATTCAAAACATACCAATGATGTACATTCAGAACAATATACTACTAAGCTCAGAGCAAACAAATAACTGTAAGTGTAGCACAACCCTGTTGGTCACAGGAGGGCAGTGGGGAGGAAGGGAGGAAGAGGGGAGGGAGCTGAGGGGAAATGATACAAAACACAATGCAGGAAATAACTATTTTATAAAGCACACGATTTAAATTTATGAATAGGTAACTGTAATGTAGAAGAGTTGCTCATATGTGATCACCCCAAATCATTTCTTTTTCGCTTCATGGGGATGTACAGAGGTGCAAAAGAGTTCATACAAACAGACCTAAAGGAGAAAGGGAGAGAAGAAGAAAAGGTTTTTAATTTATCAAAGATTGAGTGCAAATTCTTAATTTTAAACATTCTCACTCAGCAACTTAATTACTATTAATGTTTCACAATAGAAAGCTTCATTTTTTCTGAAAGGGCTTAAGGTCCCACTGGTCATTGAGACCATCTGGTTTAGCACACTGAAGTCTAAAAATCCATTCACTTTCTTTCTTCAGCAAGTCAATCACCCTGTCACCACCATAATGCATAGGGGCCTGCCAGTCTATGCCCATAAATCTGAGATACGAAGATCACAGCCATGATATTGTGTAACGTGCATTCCTACTGGGGTGTCTATCTTTGTGTTAATACTGTTCCTTACATGTTCCTGCATTCTCAGTTTAAGGGCTCTGGTGGTTCTTCCTATGTATAGGATGTTACAAGGGCACCATAGAGCGTAAACAACAAAGGTGGTAACACAAGATCATATCTCTTGTTGCTACCTGGGTGTATAAATTCCTTTCGAGTATTGCAATGTTTACATGAACTGCATCTTTGACGTTTATGCAAACCCTTAGAAACATAGAAACATAGACTTTGACAGCAGATAAGGACCGCTTGGCCCACCTAGTCTGCCCATTTCCCTACCTAGAGGATAAGCTGCAGATCCTATTTAACCAACAGCCTATTTCTTCCTACCCCCCACAAAAATTGCCTTATGTCTGTCCCATGCATTCTTGAATTCTCCCACAGTTTTAGACCCCACAACCTCCTCAGAAAGGCTGTTCCATGCATCTACCACCCTCCCTGTGAAAAAATACTTCCTCACATTGCCCCTGAGCCGTCCCCCCTCTATCTTCAAATTGTGTCCCCTTGTTCTTGCACATCTCTTTTTCTGATAGATGCTACCCTCTTGGATTTTGTTGATTCCACTGAGGTACTTAAACGTTTCTATCATGTCCCCCCTCTCCCTCCTTTCCTCAGGGGTATACATATTAAGCTCCTTTAGTCTTTCCTCATATGGCTTCTCTTGCAGACCCTGCACCATTTTAGTCACCCTCCTCTGAACTGCCTCCATCCTGTCTATGTCCTTGTGGAGATGGGGTCTCCAGAACTGGACGCAGTACTCCAGATGGGGTCTCACCAACTGTCTGTACAGGGGATCACAACTTCCTGTTTTCTGCTGGTGATGCCTCTCCCTATACATCCCAATATCCCCCAGCCCTCCCTACCGCCTTCTCACATTGCTTGCCAACCTTAAGGTTATCTGATATGATTACCCCCAGGTCCCTTTCCATTTTTGTTGTTGTTACTACCTCCCCCCATTGTGTAATCTTCCCTGGGTTTTTGTTTCCCAGGTGCATTACTTGCACTTCTTTGCATTGAATCCATGCTGCCATACTTCTGACCATTCCTCCAAACTTGCCAAGTCCCTTCTCATCCTTTCCACACCTCCTTGTGTATCAACCCTGTTGCAGATCTTTGTGTCATCTGCAAAGAGGCATACTTTTCCTTCCAGTCCCTCTGCAATGTCACTTATAAAGACATTAAAAAGGACTGGACCCAGTACTGAACCCTGCGGTACCCCACTAGTAACCCCTCTTTCTTCAGAGTGGACTCCATTAACAATCACCTTCTGAGTCCTGTTGTTCAGCCAATGTTTTACCCAGGCTACCACCCTGGGACCCACTCCAAGGCTGGTTAATTTGACTACTACTCTTTTGTGTGGGACTGTGTCAAATGCCTTGCTAAAGTCTAGGTAGGCCATGTCCACAGCCCCTCCCTGGTCTACTACTTTGGTCACCCAGTCAAATTAATCAATTAGATTCATCTGACATGACCTTCCCACTGTGAACCCATGCTGCCTTGGGTCCTGTGCCCCACTGGCCTCTAGGTACTCAACAATTCTTTCCTTCAGAAGTAATTCCATCACTTTTCCTACCACTTAGTTTTCATATCCAACCAGGTATCTGTTCTGATGGCTGGTGGTATCCTGCTGTGGGTAAGATTATCTTTAAGACTAGGATCCCTAGAGAAAGTAATCCTATGGCTGCAACCCACAATATCCCTCAGAGTGCTGTCTGTATGTAATAAGTGCCAATTTCAATGGACCACATTACTTAGTTGACATGCCCAGTTATTGAATTCTGTCACGAAAGTAATGGGACCAGAGTCCAATGCACTCTTCGCTTTGTTTATATTCAGTAACTCCTCCCTTCTCTTCTCTGAGGCCATTTTTCTTGCATCATTTATGACTGAAATATCATACCCTCTCTGTAAAAATCTTCTGCTGAGCTCCTCAGATTGTTCAAAAAAGTTTGACTCATTTGAGCAGTTTCTCCTTAACCTTAAAAATTGACCATAAGGTATAGATTCTTTTAATCTCACAGGATGTGCACTATCAGCTCTGAATAGAGAATTAGTGGCAGTGTTTTTCCTGTAACACTTGGTTCGGATTCCTGTATTTTGCACCAATGGACTTTTTATGGTAAGGTCAAGGAACTCAATACTCTCTCCATTTGCCTTATATGTAAAGTTCAAATTGAGCTCATTAGTATTAAGCCACTCTAAAAAGGTGTTGATGTCCTGCAGGTCCACTTGTCACAGACACAAAATGTCATCTATAAAGTGCATCCATAACCTGATCCTAGGCAGGAAAAGATTTAATTCACTGTTAAATACATATGTCTCTTCCCACCTGCCTAGGAAGAGGTTTGCATATACGGTGCAATTGGGGAACCCATTGTGGTGCCACACTTCTGCAAGTGAAAATCTCCTGCAAATTCAAAATAGTTGCATGTCAAAATAAATTCTAATGCTTTTAAAATGAACTCTACAGGCATTTCTTCCTTGTCCATTTCCTTCTCCAGGAAGTATCTACAAGCTGCTATTCTATCTGTGTGCCTAATCCTAGTATATAGGGAATCAGCGTCAATGGCCAGCAAGTCAAAATCATTGTTCCCACTCTATGGCCTTGATCTTATTAAGGACATGTGTCTAGTGTACGAGTTTAGTTTAACTACGCTGTTCTGTAGGACAAAATCAACAAATTTACCCAACTTCTCCGTAGAGACCCTATCCCTGACACAGCGTGCCTAACTGGTGGAGTGACCACATCTTGTGTATCTTGAGTAAAATATAGAACTCGGAAATGATGGGATGTTCGTTCCATAAATACTTATACTCCTGCTCAGTAATGTAACCATTTCCTATGCTATGTTGTAATACAGTAGGTAGTGTAAATCCATTTTAAATTTACTGGGATTTGAGGGGAGATTCGTGTAGTTGTTATTCACATTTAATAGGCCCATCACTATCCTGAAATAATGTTCCCTATCCATAACTACCACATTCCCCCCCTTTGTCTGCAGCTTTTATATTAATATCATTACAATCCATTAATGCCTTTAATGCAGATCTCTCAGCAATACTAAGATTATTACACCTTTGCTGCCCTGCACCTTCTAAGATGTCATTCACCTGTTTAAGAACAACTTTTTCAAAGGTTGCCATATCAGGGCTAAAAACAACAGGCATAAATTCTGAATACAGTTTAAACAGCATAAGTCTTTTCTGTATAAGTGTAAGGTCTTCTATGTTCTCACCTGTGCCTCCTGGGTTGATCTCAGTTTCATATGTGTCCATAGCATTCATTAAATAATCAATGTCCTCAGTCTGATATTCTGCTGGCTGTATACTCTGTACATCAGGAAGGTGCACAGGTTCTATGTCCTGAAGTGAATTAATTAAATTTTCAGGAATCCCATTGTTCTGTACAAAGACCCAGCTCCTCGATTTTGAGTGAAGAAGGCATGGAGTTGGATTTTTCTTAAAGTTTATAAATATTCACCTGCACTTGAAATTTATGTAGATGGGGTGGATACGAAGGAGAGGCCATGTTTCAGAAAACTACTTTCTGTTGCTGTAAGTTCTTTCTTAGACAAATTAATTATTTGCAGTTCCTGCCTCTCCCCTTCCTCCTGTTCCCTCTCATTTGCCTCTTCTCCACCAGCTTTGTTCTTGCCCCTTCTGCCTCCCCTTGTCTTAATCCTCCTTCTCCCTCATGTATGCTCAGGTGTATTCATCCTAAAAAAGGACCCTTGTCAACTTGGCTTTGGGGATAAGCCTGTTTCTCATTGGAAAACCTCACTTTTTGACTGCCCCTGACTTCTACTTCTGCTTCATTAGTATTTTTTTCCAGAACAAGATTCTATAGTTTTCAGAGTCTTCCTGATCCGTCAGCAGCTTTTTCTGCTTCTTCACAACCAGTTGCGCCTCATATTTTTCTAATTTCATTTTCATAAATGAGTGAATGTCCTTAAATGGCGGTTGTCTTTATATTTCAACACTTCCCTTTTGGTCTCCTCTATTAATGGCCTCAGACCTTCATATTTCTTGATGTCAAATCTGATCAACAACTCAATAAATGTTTTAGAACATAACAAGGTGGCAGGTATCCAAGATCTTTAAAATCAAATTCATCCAGGCCACATGAAGGTACAGTGGTTATGTATAGGCCTCACAGAGCTTGATTTTTTTGCCAAATATTGCTCAAGGGTTATTATGTGATATTTAATGTCAAGTTCTATTTTTAAAAGTTTCTCAAGTTTTCCACAAGAATTTCTGATGTCACTCACCTCTGACAGTGGTTCCTCATTTAATTTAATTTCTCTTTGGCCTTATTTCTCTTTTCATTTAAGCTCTCAGTTTGTTCCTATTCAAATGTCAGCTCCAAATTAGCCCCTCCATTTCTGTTTACATGTCAAGCCACAAGCTCATCAAACAAGGTCTGCTGGAAAGGAGTTAACTCACTGACCTCTGTGTAGCCTGAAGTCCAATAACTTGAAGAATCCACATCTAAATCCCACCTGAATGCTTGCTCAGTAGCAAGATGGCACTCTGTGTGTGCAGCAGCAAATGGCAGCAAAATGTTAAGCAAATCCAAAACTACGCTTTGCTAACACTGGGGATGGGTGCTGGCAGGGAGCAGCAAGCCCCAAACAGTACACAGTAGATCCAAAAAAAACAGCACTCCAGACAAAATCGATACCAACAAACGTATAATCACAGCAAGTGCAAATTTATTGATGGCAGACACGGCCACACAAAAGACCCCAGTGCTTCGGTGGTCATGCTTCATTGGGAGGTTATCAGGAAATCAAGGGAACACTATGATACCATTATATACACAGATCAGTGTGTCATCATAATGAAGTAAATCTTATGCTTTATAAAATAATTATTTCCTCATTGTGTTTGTGCTCTTTCCCTCTCCCTCTCCCCCCTTGTTTCCTCCCTGTCCCTCCTGTGATCAACAGGGTTGTGCTACATTGTAATTATTTGTTTGTGCTGATCTTAGTAGTATATTTTCTGAATGTACATCATCGGTATGTTTTGAATGTATTGAAAAACAAAATGATCACAATTGAAGACACTGTATATAGCCTTTTGTATCTTTTTATATGTATTTTGGTATTGTTATGTTGTGAGTGCACCTTGGGCACTTTATCATGTGGTGGTGCAGGAACTGGTGGATCATTCTTGGCCTTTGTCAACTTTCCACTGCTGCCCTCTGGCTATACAGCACATGTTGGTTCCTGGATAAGATTGGGGAGCTCAGCCATGGGTGTCCTGCCAGTTCCACTGGGTCAGGTCCACATTGATTGCTGAAGACTCCATCCCACCATCCTCTACCTCCCTCCCATATCAGTGCCATCAACTGCTGTTTGAAGTCTACAGTCATGTTGGGTCTTGCTGCCACCATGGTGACTCCTGAGCTGGTACAAAATGAACACAACCATGCACATGACCACCTTGTTTGCTGTTCAGGCTTCCACGTCAACTGCACCACCAGATAAACTGTAATGCAGCACAAATTAGCTTCAGGCCTCATGTCACCAACTCCCACAGGGCCAGGTCATCTCTAAGGCCTACCTAGCTACCACCAACACCCCTCAGTGTAGAAGTCCCTACCAGGATTTGAACCCTGATTCTTTTCCTGCTAAGCGAACACACAATAAGTGTGCCAGTAGGCTGCAGGTCGGCTTCTGTGCCCTTTTCCCCTCACTACTCCCTTTCTGCCTCCCTTCTCAAATGGGAATATTCTATCCATATGTGTTACTTGCTGTAGACTCTGCCAGAAACTGCCAAGAACATTCAACATATCATATACCAGAAATGTGACTATGTAATTCTTTCTTTCGTGAGTCCTGGCTAACCTCTGCATTCTGACATTACTGGGAGGAGGCATTCCTGCATCGCAGTTTACAGCATTTTGATATCATTACCACAGTGCCTTTTATGTATTTTTTTTAAATGAGTCCCCCATATGAAGGGGCACCCATGTGGCACAGCATCTGGTGGGCTTCCTCAACTGCTCTGCTTTTTCAGTTTAAGTAGCATATGACAACACATGCTTTGCTGCCAGGTTTTTGAGCTGGGGTGGGGGGTCATCCACATGGGGTGGCTCCTGATGGGACTTCTTGGGTGACTCACGTGATCTGGCTTTTTTAAATTCACCTGGGTCAACAGCCCACAATGAGAGCTGCTCAGGATTGCAAAACATCTGGCTAAGGACTGGGCTGTCAAGCCATTTATATGCATTGGATCCTTCATATAGAGACCCACTAAAGAACTCTTAATAACAGCGTTAACAGTCCTGAAGATAAGCTTTGTTTTAATTAGAGGGTATTTCAGATTCCCTTGACAATATCACTGCAACAACTCAATCAAGTTTCCAGCTTTTTTCAGTTAATATAAATCCAGGGCAAAATACACAATCTGAATGAAACTTATACTTTAACAAGGCACTTGGCATATTAAGTCATTTAACAGAGTTACTGCGGTAGTTTCTATTCTCAAGGGGGCATGCAGGACCCTCCCTCCCCAACAACATGTATTTCTGCCTAAAGTTGAACCAGCATAATATTCTGTGGTGATTTGTATATGCAGCTCATGATGCTTTGCATTGTGGGGGCATGTGTGATTTTGTATTTCTTTGAAACTTGGCATCCTGGCCAAATGCCCTTTGTGGTAACCATTGCCACAATGCTTGACACAGAGGATCTTTGTCATATATCTATATATATTATGGTAGCACGGTAGTGCTACCATAGTTAGGGTTTAAGGAGCCATTTACATGTTAAACCCAAAATTTTGCACCTTAATAACTTTGCAACTGTTTGACAGGTTTGCCTGAAATTTGGAATACGTGATCAAAACCCATACACCTTGGGATCAACCAAGTTTTGTACCAGTTGGACACATGGCTGCGGAGTTATTAAGCATGACCTGTGCATGCATTTATGCTTTTTCTGGAATTCTGCGGTCGCACCTACAGGTTGCACGGTTTGCGCGACTGGCCCGAAATCTTCAGGGAACATGCAGTAGGGGTCCCCGATGTGCCTTTCAAAGATTTTGTGAAAAAATATTAAATGGTTCAAAAGTTATTCAAAAAACAATTTCCCATTATAAGTCAATGGGAAAAGTTAACAAAAAGTTTGACAGTGTCGCAGATGCATTTTTACTTTCACAATTGGCCCTCTTACTTTCACAAATCCACCATTTTGTTTTCAGTTAGTGATCAGAAAAATGCTTGGCATTTAAAATCGAGACCCTCTAGCAACCTAATTCTTTTTGTATTCACCTAGTTGGAGCCTGAGGATGCTAGCCATGTCTTTATTTTGGGGTAAAACTCCCCAGAAATATGTTTTTCAAATTTCTGGAAAAAGTATTTTCGCAAAGTACTTTCGTGCTCATGAAAGTGTCGCAAAGTTTTGCGAAAGCTTTTGCAAATTGTGACAGTACTTTTCTAGGCTGTGGGGAAATTACAGCAATTCTTTGGCACCTCGCTGTAAAAGAGCGGTTTGGAGTTTTGGGCTGAAATTTGGAGGAGCAGCGCCGACATCTCACAGATGTGCCTTTCAGTGTTGTGTTGAAAAATATTACACAGCGGCAAAGTTACAGCACTCAAAGTTGACACTTTTCCCCTTAGGATAACATTACGACAGCCCGGACGCATTGCAGCAATTGTTTGGCGCCCTGCTGCAAAATAACGGTTTGGTCTTTTGGGCTGGAAATTTGCAGGGGTACAGCCAACATCCACAGATGTGCATTTCAGTGGTTTGGTGAAAAAATATTACAGGGAGGCAAAGTTATGGCACTCTGAATGTCTGCTTTTTCCCTTAGGATAACATTACGGCGTTACTACGCTTTTTGAGGACCGTATCTAAAAGCGGTTGTGAGATCGGTTTTTTGTCAAAACTTCTTAGCCCTCAGGGGCTAAGTATCAAAACTAGCCAGGAAAGTGATAATACATATGACTTTTAAATTTTTTTTCTATGTCGTACAGTTACTGAGATATAAGCAATTTACTATTCCAACTCCTGATTTTTGTGTTCCGAGAGTCATTATTTTGCATACATTCTTTCTACTCACTGTCTTTCTCTATACAGCTTTTGGGGAAAACCAGCCTGTGCACTTACATTACTCTTACCATTACCGTTTCTGCTTGCAGTTCCGTACCTGTTTCATTTACCGTTCACGTTTACGCCACTATGTGCGTTACCCTTTGCGTTTTCACTTGTGGTTGCATTTTCGTTGTTTTTAACATTTCTGTCTACAGTACTGTTTCTCTTTGCATCACCATGCACATTAAAATTTGCATTTGTGGGCAAAATGTTACTATGTGACAAGACATCACGTGGCGGGCCCCGCGTTCCTGTCGCCGCATTATAGTCACTATTTCTCATTATCATTCTCAAAAAGAAGGAAAATTAGAGGCAAAAAACTCTGTTTAATGCATCAGTTAGGGTTGTTCCACAGCGACAAAAGTGAGGAAATTCGATGTTAGGGTTGAAACCCCCTTTGCACCCTCCAGCCTACCCCTTAACTGGAATGGGGTGCGCGATTGGGACTATCGGTCCTAATTGTCACCCCATTCTCCTATTCCTCAGCTTCTTTCCACATGTGATGGGGTGACAGTTACGACTGATGACCCAATGCGCACCCCAATTCCAGTTGGGGGTGGGCTGAGGGTGCAAATGGGGTTTCAAACCTAACATCGAATTTCCTTGATTTTGTCGCTGTGGAACAACCCTAACTGATGCATTAAACTGAGTTTTTGCCTCTTATATATATATATATATATATAGAATATGCAATGTTATTATTAAGACATGAAATGAAAGTTTTAGTAGTGATTTCAGTTTATTATCATTGCAACTGTTAACGTTAAACAAAGTAAAATGTTTAGAGGCAGGTCTGATTCATTATCATTACCACTTTTAATGCAATATGTCTGTTTTTAATGGCCAAATCTATTACCATTGTTCTTGTAAGTGTAATTTTAAATTCATATGGCAAATGAATACACAATGTTTATTGTGGGCTGACATCTAGTAACAATGCTATGTTTATGATGTCCAAGAACTGTTTTCTTGCTTAACTAATTTTGTTAATTCACAAGACTAAGATTTGTTATGTTTCAAGCATTAAAAGCCATTAGGTTATAAATCTAATTTAATTTTCTTTTCTTTTGCAGGTCTGAAAAATGGAAAATGCTTCTAATACTATCACTTATTTTGTACTTACAGGACTTGGTAATATGGGTAGCATTCGATATATGTATTTTGTATTTTCATTGTTGCTTTATTTAATTACAGTTCTTGCTAATCTGTTTCTTATAAGCATTATCATTTGCGATAGCATCTACATAACCCATCTATATCTTTACATGCAACTTGGCAGTAAATGGAATACATGACAGTACAACATTTTGCCAAAGTTAATGACCGATATTTTGTTGGAATCTAACACTATATCTCTTTCTGGCTGTTACATTCAGGTATATTGCCTGTATACTTTGGTCTTTCAGAAATAACAATATTGACAGTAATGGCTTATGACAGATTTGACTATTTGTTAACCTTTACAGTATGCAAATATTATGACAGCTGCAAAATGTTTAAACTTCTGTTGGTTGCATGGATGAATCCATATTGTACTGTATTCATACTTAGACTCTTAACTCAAAGACTTCCACTGTGTGGCTTCACTCTGCCAAAAATATACTGTGATAATATCTCCATTGTTCAACTTTCATGTACAGATTCATCTGCTGAAAATTACCTGGGTATATTTGCTCTTATATTTAATATAGGAATTCCCTTTGTTATCATTGTCTGCTCTTAAGTACAAATATTTAAAATCTGTATGAAAAAGTCTAAAGAAACATGAGGGAAGGCTCTGCAGACATGTAGTACTCATTTGTTAATAATTCTAGTCTTTGTGATCAGTGCTTTCTTTATAGTGCTTCAGCCTCGGCTAAACATGACCAGTATCCCATCATTTCTCCAGCAAGTCTTATTCATACAAAGTTTTATTTTACCTCCTGTTGCCAACCCCATTATATGTGGAATAAGAACAGAAAAGTTATAAAAATATTTAAAGAAAGAATTTGCAGTAAAATAGGAGATACAATGGAAACACAAGTAAGCACAACAGTCTCCATAAAGAAGAAATGGGACAGTAAGACTGATTTAAAGAAATAACTGTAAGTAACATTATTGTCTTTAAGATATTTAACCCAAAAATGTTTTATGAGATTTATCTGATGAACCAGTTTGTGACCACGAAAGGCCCTATAAGCTGAGGCTCACTTTCATGGGTGATCTGTGAGAAGGATAGAGGGAATCATGACACAATATTACAGGTTCAGTAATGCAAAAAATCCATATCATGCACATATAGGTACAACCTGCAAAAAATGAGGTGCATGAAAAGAGCATATTTCCCAAAGTGCCTTCAGCTGCAACCGTTATAGCAGCATTAGTGAACAGATTTTACAGCTGATAAATAACATTTATTGCAAAACAAAATATTACAGGCCTCACTTCATAACCCCTACTGAGGGGTCCCAGTCCCTGATCTAAGCACCATGCAGAATTAAATACAGAGAAGACTGTCTAGAGTAACCAGGTAGGTGGAGTAGCACCAATCACAGTGTTTACGTTCGGAACTTAAAGAGAAGCTGACACCTTCAGTAGTAAAACAAATGGAAAGCACTTTATACACCACAAAGGATGATTTGCTGACACCAAGTATATTTCATTAGCATAATTTTATTTACTAATGCTAGTGCAATAACACGAGGGTGCAGGAGCACAACAATGGGGATTAGGTACCCCCAGTGTCATTTTATGTTTCTGGGAGGTGGTGCTGAAAGGAGAGTGGGGTAGGGAGGATAGTTAATTTAAAAAAGAAATTAGTGATCATGGCAGAACACAGCACAGTCTGCCATGACCAAGAAGCGACCACACTGTGCAGTGCATGTGCTAGTAGTTGTGCATGCACAATACAAATGGAAGCTCTCTTGGACATGGCAAAGTGTGCTGTCTTCTGCAGTGACTGCTGACAGAGTAAAAATAGTGCAGTGAGACTGAGAGGAGTGTTTTATGGATGCAGAGGCGACTGTGTTGTAACTCAAACAAGTTGTTCAGTCATAAGGAATGCTCTGACAAATTTTTTTGATATCAAGAGGTCTGTAGGGCTATGCCCACTGCAGCCCTAAAAAGAGGTCACCATAAAGAAGGCAGTGTTCAAGCAGTCAGTTGACAACTTACAACATACAGTCAGCATTTGAAATTATAATGACAGAAAGCAAAAGTCTCATGCCAATGTAGCAATAATATTTTGAAAGTCATAGGCATGGTGCAGTGCAGGATGAACCAAATCTACCAATCACTCTAGCTACTTACCCAACTTGAGTTAAGCGATATGTTTATGGAGACTGGTAGATTAGGTCCATGCTGCATTGCACCTTGCTTATGACTTGCAATATTTTTGCTACATTGGCATGAGACCTTGCTTTCTATCATTATAATTTCAAATGCTGATTGTATGCTGTAAATTGCCAGTTGACACTGCTTAAACATTGCCTTCATTATGGTGACCCTTTAAGCACTAACATTAGCAAATAAAAATTGCACTGGCAGTCATTTGGTGACAGGAAATCCTCCTTTGTGCTGAACAGAATGTAGTATATTTGTTTTCTGGAGTTATTGGATTAAGCCACCCAGGATTTATACCTTCCTTATCCTGAAGTGTAGCATTTCCTTTTATTTCCCCTTCAGGAGTAGTTTAACAAAACATGCTATTTAAACACAATTCAGGCAATATTTTTCATATGCTCTGTATTTCTCCATCCCATTGTTTATTACTGAAGTAATTTTCATGGAAACAGGATCTTTGCTCCAGAAGAGTTCAACCATTCCTGTTGCTTAATCCTTACCTGAGCTCATAATGCACTGATTGTGACATCATGGTTACTCCTATGGAAACTGCTTGTGATATCACAATACATGATTATGCCTTCATATAGGGAATAAGCTAGAGAAACAAACAAATTGTAATGTGAACAATATCTGAAAACTAAAGATACAAAATATCTTTTAGAATACAGGCATAATCGAAATATGGTCAAAAAAGAGGTATAGTACAACAAGTTAAGTCAAACTACTATCAGCAGAAACAGTTAAACAATTTAGGGAGCCAAAGACTATATTGATCTTCATTTTGGAACATTTCTAGTCCTTGGATAAGTCCAGTTTCAAATGTCTACATATTGGGGATGCAATTGAAGCAAGGAACAAGAAATCATTAATTTTGTTAATAAGTTCTTAATTAATCAAACTATGAATGATAATACCACGTCAGTCCACTCAGCGGAGAGGTGTGTCATCATGGAAAAGTTAAGTTTAAAAGGAATGGAGAGGGTTTGAATTTACCTCTGCTCCAGAGGAGAAAGTACTGGATCTACTACAAAAGCTGCATGAAATGAATGATAGTGGACCAGACTTACTTCACCCCAAATTGTTGAAAATAACAGATAGAGATCTCAAAACCTCTGACATACTTGCTTAATTTAACTTTAAGAACAGAAATTTGGAAAGAATCTACAGTGGTACTAAACTACAAATCTGGAGATGTAGCAAATTACAGGCTGATTTCCTGTTGCCAGTTTTAGGAAAGTTACTGGAAAAGTGTGTATTTGAAAAAACAAAGGTAATGCTGTTTGGGACGGCACAGAGGTTAGCCAGAGAGGAAGAAGACCTATGCATCTTGGGTAGTAATGGGAGTGAGATTTCTGGGGTAACTTTATTTAAATATATTTTTTACCCTGCCTTGAATTTAATAGGACATCTGGATATGATTGGTATGAAAATAAATCAAATTTAGGTTTCTTATACAGAAATATTAATACTTTCACTGATGAAGCTAGAACAGAAAATAGCAAAACAAATATTAGTTCCAATCTTACACTATGGAGCAGTTCTGTTTGTAAACCAAGGAGTACATTCCTTTCAAAGTATCACATGATTTTGAATATTATTTGCAGGCTTGTATGAGGACCCCCATAAGAACCCATCATTTGCTATTGTACAGCAGATTAAAAAGTTTACCTCCTTTACAGAGACTAGAATTCTATGCTGCTGTATTCACTCAGTGGATATATCAAAGTAGTTTACCAAAATGTCTGTTCAAGAAATTTATAAAGATCATGAATTCATGCAAATGTCCTCAGTAATAAATAATGGGGAGGAGAAATCTATAGATGATACTGGGAATAAAAGCTGAATTGTACTTAAATCTATTATCTGTGGATGTTTCATTGAGCTGTCAGCACCCCTTTAACATACTGTGGAAAATAGTCACAGTAATTATCCTGAGGTAATAAAACTTCATTATTCTTAAATAGCTGGTGAAGTCCAGCAGCTGCACAGCCATAAAAAGAAAGAAGTAACAAAACTATTGCATGCTCCCACAACTGGGTGATAGCCTGCGCATAGAAGACATATTTAGGATGATACAAACATTCCTTTCTCAGAGCTGGGCATTGGATAATCAGATTGGGAGTTCTCAATTCAATTCAATTGCGTACTGTAGGTGCACACAGTAGTTTTCTTACTCCTTTTGTTTTTTGTGACTATCCAACTGTGAGATATTACCAGTGGTTTAATAATAAAGAAGTTTTAGTGGATGGCCCACTAGTGCAGTGGTAGAGCTACCAGTCATAACACAAGTGACCTGGGTTCCGTAACAAGCCTGGGCCATGGCAGCATGAGTGTCTCACAGGATGATCTCCTCTTCTGGGTAGGGAGGTTGTTGCATCCCACTGCATTACTGCAACCTGGGTGACCTCAGGTGGTGTTGCAGAGTTTTCATAACTTACGGCAAGGGGGAGCCTTGGATTGAGCTTGTGGGTTGCCTGCATTGGGCTTGCTGGAAGCCAAACACAATGTGTGCTCCTAGAGGGTGGATGGGACAGAAAACAGTCAAAAATCAATGTGCGGGACTGGAAGGATGAAGCCTCTGCCTGCTGACCACATCTGCCACTGGATCTGAGCCATATTCCTTTGGGAACACTGCCAGTCTTGACTTCCACTGTGGGAGGACAGATGCTTACAGGGAAAAATGCCGAAGGAGTTGAAGGCATACCCAGGCTTGGGAGGGGCCAGGAATGCAACATGGCCTTGTGTTATGGGTGGTCTGATAGTCCCAAATGGATAGGTGGCCGGATCTCAGTAGGATGGGATAAGGGCTCCTAGAAGTTGGTGAAAGGAGGTGCCTGCCTGTCCCAGAGTGGATGATAAAATATGTTAAAAAAAAAGAAGTTGTTTAACTGGCCTGGTGTTGAAGATGGATGAGATGCCCATGCGTCCTTACTTTTCCCTCACAGATGACCCGAAGTTTGGGAATTAGCTCAGGGTGACTGGTCCCAAGTGGAGAAGGAAAGGACTGCATGTCCAGTGGACTGCTCTCCTCTTCCAGGCAGGGGAGCATGTCAGCCCAGCCTATGACTACTGCAATCTGGAGGCCCTGTGGTAGTGCAGTGTGAGCAGCACAAAGGAGGAGCTGTAGAGCATTCTATGTGAGCACCTCCACAAACATGCTTCACATCCTATGGCAGGGGCAGGGTGAAAAGTGGAAAAGAAAATGGGAACCTAGTAAAGCCTTGAACACTCTGCCTGGCTCTGCACCATCACCCAGGACTAAGCCTTGGTCCAGTCTGGATGTGAGTATCGGGGAGGACAGCCTCCAGTCCCACCATGAGGGGATATCCATGGAGTCAAATCAATTGAGTTAGGTCCCAGTGGAGGTGGTGGTCAGCTCAGGGGACTGGGGACAGGGCTGACTAGTAGTCCTTTCACTGAAAGCATAAAGAGCTATTATTGCAAAAGAATAAAAGTTTAACTACCTGAAGTACCTATAAATGCTGTGAGAGGCAGATTTATAAAGAGTTGTGTCAGTTTTTGGATGCAGCTGCTGAATGTCCCAGGAGTTAGACCACAAAAGTTAGTCTAACTCCCAGGATGGAATTCTGCAGATGCATCCAAAAATGGATGCGATTCCCGCAGTTGCAGCAGAAATTGTTGTAAACTGTGGGAGTCACTATATGTGTGTCCAAATGTCTAAGAATAACATTTGAACATCCTATTTGAAAATCACACCCTGTGGCTCTTGTTTACAGTATGTGAAGTGTTGAAGTTGACAACTTCAAAATGCTACACCATCTGCCAAAAATGTATTGCTTTCAGGGCTTGGTTATGGAAATCTATTATTCTTTCTATCAATTCAATTTAAATTTTATTTTTTAACCATATAGTCATTAACAATTTTAAAAACAGACATAAATATCAAGGTACAAAAAATATATTAATATCCTTGTAGGCATCTAACATTTCATAATCATTACAATACAATTTAATATGTCAGCTCATCAGGGATATTTCAACAAATTCCTAAGAAGAAGTACAGTTAAGATAATGAATTACAATACTGTCTAAAATTATCACAAACAGATTTCCTAAGCAATAAACAATACAACACTATGGATTTGCTGGGATTTTCCAAGTAAGGATTATCCTACCTCTTAAACTTTAAATATTTTAAGTACTCAACATTCTACTGGGATTTGGTTATCCTTTATTAATAGCCAGGAGATATATTTTGCTACTCTGTCTTTGGTCCATGAATCATTAGTATGTAGGAGTTTTGAAGTAAGAAGACTCTTCTCCATGGCATATAAAGGGTTTTAAAAGGACCTAACCAAAATATTATTTTTCAGTGTACCAAGTACATACCCACATTACAGTACATGTAATAGTTCCTTTGCTCCTCCCTCAGAACATGTACAAAGAACAGACTCTTGTTTGTTCTTATCATAGTGGACTTTTAGGACATTGCTGTCAAATCTCTCAAACTTAGATTAAATAAATATATTTCTTAACTGAGGGTTAGTTAAGATATCCAAATAATGCTAAAGCCCAAAATAACAATTATTAGTCACAAATCATTTTGCAAATGCTGCACTTTAATTGTTTCAAGATCTTTTAATTGGCAAGAAATTGTTACTCTTTTAGTTATATATTTTTGTACTTCAAACTAAGGGTAATCTGTCTGTGAACATAAGTTTTCAAGGTTTGTAAATTATATTTTCTCCAGCAATCCAAAATTGATGTAATCCAGTGTTTATATATTATCCCAATGTTTACCCAGCTATTTTTCTTTAAACATTGATATGCAATTCTAGAGTAATTCATCCTGAGAGTCTTATCCAATAATTATTTTTAAAATTTCAATAAGAGTGTTACTATTTGTAATTCCCCAAAAGGGGCATTACTTGAGTTAAAGGGACACTATCAACCCCATTTGGCCTCAAACTGTCCCTAGTTTAAAAACACATTTTATGATTGTTCTCATTCTATAGAGATTGCTGATGTAGCTGGTTATTTGATTCAGACTCACTTTTGCCCTTTAAAAGTGAAAAACTGAGTGTCTACCAGACTGATGTTACCACCCAAACCATGTTTGTTTACATTTCTTGATTAACTACAACTGCATCTTTCCTGGACTCAGGAACACCCCAACACTATCTAGCTACCCATTGTGCAGTGAAGAGTAGATGAGACTATGGTATCACAAGTGGCTATACTGTTTGAGGGTGTTAATAATGTTCAGGAAGTGTGCAGTAAGTATAGGTAAACAATTTGGAGCAAAATAAAGCTGTGTATAACTATATATTCCATGCAATTCAGTTCTAAAACACAAGGAGGCAGATTGAACAAGCAGCAACATTAATGAATTTTAGAGAAGGTAAGCAGTCATAACATGTGTGTTTTTACCTTGAAATAATATGATGCAAGAAAGGTTGGCAGTGTCCTTTTAAGGCACATAAAAGAGTGCCATACAGGAGAAAACTTGTCCAGGAATTTCTCCATGTGCTAGATAATTGGGGCATAAGGAGCAGGGACCCTGGTTTTCCATTTTTACCGGTAACACCGGTAACAATCACGGAATCCTGCTTGGTTTGCGGAATTTGAATTCTTGTACCGGTGCCTCACGGAAATTGCATGTCATTGCATGGAATCGCTAAGATTTCAGTATCTTTTTAATTTTTTTTAATTTTCTCTTTCTATGTCCCCTTCTCAAAGCATCGGTATCCCCTAGCTTCACCCCCAGGTAATGCTCAGGAGCTTCTGTGGGACTGCTTCTATCCTGCCTGGGTTGTACCCCCCCAGGTGGGAAGGGAGGGGACCCTAGGTCACCCCTCCACACTCCCTTAGTGTGTCGGGCAGCCCAGTGGGTCCCTCATGGAGCCTGGTTATAAAGTCTGGGGCACCTGGGTCCCTTCTGCCAGTGGCGATCCGGAGTGATTGTTCTTGGTTTCTGGTCTTTGTCCCTGAGGGCACCGGCACTAGAGATCCAAGGAGGTAGGTCACATAGAGACATGCCACTGCTCCAGATCCTAGCTAGCATCCTCCCTCCTGATCACTCTGCAGCACCATTACCTGTGGTCACACTGGTGGTGGTAAAGAAGCAGGACCTGCAGCCCACCCTCCCAGAGGGGAGGAGAGCAGTCCCCAGGTGCTCGATCCTACTCCTGGCCAGACCTCCAGCAACCCGAGTTTGCTTTGACCCTGGGTCACTGGCATTGCAAGCAATAGTGCTACTGCAGTGCCAGCAGGCCGACCAGATTTCAGCATCTTAAATGAATGCTGCTGTGCTTTGCATTCATTCTGCTTTGCTGCATATAGAAACAGTAAGGAAATCACCCGCACTGCTTTGTTGTAATCAGCCATTCAATTTAACCACCCATGCCCAGTGGTTAGAGTAACAAACTGTGATTGAACTGGGTACATCCAGCAGACTTGGGTTTGAGTCCCATAACCTCCACTTGCATCCAAGCAAGTCACTTAACCTCCCAAGTGTTTCTAGGTCACTCCTTAAAACAGACAGTTCTGCCTAGTGGGCCTTGCCTGCTTTACAAAGAATAAAAAAAAATACCAATGTTTGTTTACTACATCATAGAATAGTAGTCAGGGTACCATGTAATTTACTTGAGTTTTACTTGGGCTGCAATGATTTTGTATAGGTAAAGATAAATGTTCAGATATGTTTTATAAGCTTGTTTTCAGATTTTAGCCAGGTTTGTATTGTATTCTTTGCATATAAGCATCTAGGTTGTAGATTGCTGAACATGGGACCACTGTTACCTACTATCTTATTCAAGTTCATAATCTGTAGGGCCATCCAAAATCCTCAGTTGTTTGAATGAAAACTAGTCTGAATGAAAGAATGTTCACAAAGAAGAAACTGCCTTACTACTTATGAAAAGACTTCACAGTTAGCACCCCATTTAGGTGAATTGGATCACTTGCACCTTTTCTCCCACCTGCTGATTCTGTCTCTGTGACAACAAAATGTTTTCTGATAGACTGCTTCAACAAAAAGCAAATGTTAAGTATTTAAGAGTACTTAACAAGGTAAGACCCCAGGGCTGTATGATGCTGGTGGGCAGAGTAGTGCTCAATTCACATCTGAACAAAGACATGAAAACTGGGAGACACCTTTTCATGGACACCAAGTGAAAAAAAACATCCACATGTCTGGGAGATGCATGAATCCATTTGAAGGTCCTCCACTAATCACTTGTGGATTTTTAGGTGAAAACACTTTATTTCAAAGAAGCAAATTCAAGCAGTTTTTTGCTCCTCCTACCCCTGGCCATCCACTCCTTCAGGCCTGCCAAGGCCCCTACCACCACTGCTGAGTCCCGACCACTATCCACTGACCTTACTGCTGTGCTACCAGATAACCCAAAGTAACCCTTCATTGAGTGGGCCCCTACCCCTATGGGAGGCTACCAAGGGAGGAGGATACCCAAAGAGCTTCCTGTGTATCCTGGGCATGTCGGGGTCAGAACGGACACATGTCTGGGGCTTCTAGTGTATGGCGGAACCAGCAGCCATCCTTCAGTTGATCAGCGGTGTTTTCCCATTTTCTTTGGAGCATGATAGGCTACATGATGTCAAGGCATAAGCCGACATCCATCACACTCCTCCCGCAGTGAGTACTGATGTGTTGTGCCTCTGGCCTCCACCATGGGCCAGCAAATGCTGAGCCATGAACCCACCCTCCCTCTCAGGAGAAGGGGTGGTCATTGGACACTCAAGCCATCACCCACCAGCTGGCCCTCCAACACCCAAGTCTGTTCCCTAACCCTGGTCAGCGGTGTCACAGGCAGATATCCAATTCAGGCAGTTAAATTATAGATACGAAAAAACAAAAGGTAGTCCACCTTTGCTGTGATAGTTCAGATTAAATCACATCTGAGTTCTAACAAGCAAAGAGACGAAGACATTTGTAACTTGTGCATGTAGAGGTGTTGAGTGTTGAAAGGGGATCATAGTGCTGTCACTACTGCCATCACCCCAGAGGGATATGTACTGCATTGTTGCTACTGCCATCACACGAAGGGGTGGGGGCTGTAGTGCTTCTGCCATCACCACTGGTGAATGGGGAATGTAGGCCTGCTGCCGTCCCACCTGAGGGATGAGGGCCATAGTGCTGATACTGCCATCACACATGAGGAATGATGACCGTAGTACTGCTGCCATCACACCTAAGGGATGGGGGCCATAGTGCTGCTGCTTCCATCACACCTTAGAGATGGGGGCTGTAGTGTTGTGCTGCCATCACATCTTGTACCTAAAATAACTTTAAATTGGTACAAGGATGGAAGGATGTGTAACAGTGGAGGTCAAAATTGCTAAAATGCATGTTAGCAGAGTTAAAAATTGTTAAATAAAGTACACAAAACCAAACACCGGTAAAACCGGATTTTGGCTTAGCAGACACCGGTGACAATACCATTTTTTACAATGTGCAAAATGGAATATGCCCTTTCTCAATCCCGGTAAACCAGTGTCCCTGATAAGGAGCACTCAGAGACACCTTGTTATGAGGGACAATGGGGCCAATATTGTGAAAGTTATCAAGCTAAGTGCCATTCCAGGAGAGGGTTGTCTTGCTCACACATTACAATTAGCTGTTAATGAGGCAATTATGACACAAAAGACTGTTGAAAATCTTCTGGCAACAGGACATGCTATAGTGGGTTATTTTAAAAATGTCATCAAGTGCTACAAAGAAACTGACTTGCCTGCAAACTACCCTTCCAGTCCTAGTGCACAGATTAACCCAATATGTTTCCACATGGTAGAACAGCTCTTTTTACATGCTTGCACACTTAATTGAACTGCACAGAGTGCTAACTGTGTATGCATCAGAGACCAATAATCGGACATTTACTTCATCTCAATGGGCTATGGCTGAAATGTATGTGCTGTGCATAGACCCTTTAAAATGAGAACACATAGACTCAGGTCAGAAGGCGCCTGTGTGCTGATATAATTCTAATGGCCACAGTGTTGTACCATGCAGTTGAAAATATAAAAATACCTGGCTTGATTGGCATGAGAAAAGCTCTCCTGTCAGCTAGGGACTCATGGCTTGAACATAATGAGTCCTGCAAGGTAGTGGTAGCAACCACACTGCTAGATTGCTGGTACAAACTCCACTTCTTCTGAACATCAATTGGAAAATGTTTGCAAAAGTACTTGTGGAGCAGCTCATGGAGGAACCAAGGGAGCAGCCAACTACATCTATTATCAGCCACCCAGTGTGGCAGCAGATAGAAAGTGATGCTGACGACCCTGAGAGACATTTAGCCGGACAAAGCAACTGCCCCAATCATGTAGGTACAACATTCTGGTACTATGGTAGTAGGATACTCATATTTTATTTTTCTAATGGATTTCTTTTTTTTTAGCTGGTGAACCAGATGCTAACTGCCCAAGAAATACTGAATTAGACACGTACCACACTGAGCACATCATTACCAAAAAGGCACACTCAGATCCTCTGAAGTACTGGAAGTTTCAGGATCACAGACTCCCTACACTTGCAAAGATCACAAAACATTACCTGTAAGGACCGCTTACCAGTGTTCCAAGTGAGCAAGTATTCAATATGGCTGGTGACACCGTATCTGACACATGCTCCAGATTGTCACCACATAATGTGAACATGCTGCTATTTTTAAAATATAATTTGTCACAGCAAATTGAGCATTGAATGTTAACAGTAGACTTATCATTCGGTACAGCAAACTGTGTTTTATTCATTGGCTTTGTTGCCCCCCCCCACAAGCAAACAAGCATGAAGTAAGCTCAAAGCTCAGTGATTTTTAAACTTGGTGAAGTGTTAAACTAATCAACTTTTATTTAATAATAATTTATATCATGGCATGTAATAAATATGTGCAATTTCATCAAGATGATCAAGTTTGTTATGTGTTCTTTATACATTTAATACCGATCCAGTAGATATCCGACCCAATCGTGTATGAGGTAAAATATATCCATATCCGGTATCTGGAAAAAATAGTATCTGTGCATCCTTCCCAATTTGGCTCTTGTATAAGATGAGGACATGTTGGTCCTAAGCCATAGTTTTTCTCAGCAATTTATACAAAGAAATTATAAGGTTCTCCTATATTTCATGTCCCATATTTCTGAACCATACAGCATTTGTGAATGGAATTTTGCCTTGATGACCTTAACCAGGGTTGCAATAGTATAACCCCAAGCTTACTGAATCTTGCTAGGGCCATTGCAGTCCTCTTCAATGTCATTATGACCTTGCTATAATGGTCATTCCATAGACAATTTGTATTATAATTAATTCCCCAGTAGGTGTATGAGTGTACCATTTCCAGTTTGTCAGATCCCAAAACCCAATGGACAAGCTTTTTTTCTGACCAAATATAAGGTTATTAGTTTTTAATAGATTAAGTTTTAATAGTAGATGTTTTGAACAATTATTTAATATGTTTACATTTTTTTGGAGGCCACTTTTTGACAATGAAAATAAAACTAAGTCATCTGCATATGCTGGTGTAGGAGAGCTCAGATTATTAATTTTTGAGGAGTCAGAATCCAAAGTCTCAAATTTTCATAACATTCCCTTAATATACAGGGCAAATAAGACAGGGGCCAAAACACACCAATGTCTTACTCCCCCATTGATCTGAAAGGGGGCAGATAGCTGACCCTGTGTGTCCATTTTTACATCAGTCCATGTATCATGATATAACTGATACATCATATGTACCAAAGAACCATACATTTCTTTTTTAGAAGTATTTCCTAAAGAATTTTCATGGAAATTAAATCAAATGCCATAAAATAATCTATAAATACAGCATATCATTTTTGTTTTCTTATTTTGATGCATTTTCTAATAAATGTTATAAGGCAAAGATATCTGTTGTTGAGCAGTCTACTCTGAAATCTGCCTGAAAAGTAGATAACCCTTCATTTTGCAGTATCTGGATATTTAATCTCCCACTAATACCTTCAAAAATGTTCAAATTAATATCCAATAAGTTGATGGGTCAATACATACTAGGGCCTGTTCTATCTCCTTTTTATGGATAGGGATAATACTGGCCTTGCCAATTTTAGGGACTTGGTGCTCAGTAATGCATTTATTATAAATTATTGTCAAGGTTTTGCACCATTGGGCATCCTGGCAAAGTTACACTTCAGCAGTAATAGAATCCAGGCCTTAGCCAGTTTCAACATATTTATTGATAACAAGACTTCACTGAAAGTGAGCTCCAGAATGCACACAATGCTATTACTATCCATCAGAAATGTTGAATCTGCATTGGGTTAAAAAATGGCCTCAAAATGTTTTAACCATTTCTCCTCTGATATATGGGAATCCAATTTAGCTTTAAGTTGTTAGTGCCCTTAGCCATCATTAGACTGAATTTCTTATCATCCTTCCTATTAACTGTATCCAGCATTAATGTCACTGTTTTGTGAAAAGCATTCTTTTTCTCCTTTATTAGGGTTCTATAATTCTTATGGTAGAATTTATCAACTTGAGTGCTTCCCTTGCTTTGTATTTTTATACTCTCTAAGGTACTTCCATAATAATTGTTTCAGATCACTCATTATCAAACCAGCCCAATTGTATGGGGTTCCTATCAGTATTTGTAAATTCTTATTTAGATTTAACCTGCACAAAAGAGTATAAAGCTTTTCTAATAGGTTGGATAATTTATTATTCTTAAGTATATTAAGTTCCCATTGAAGAAATGAATTATTCAGGACCACTTCCAAAATAGCATGGGAACTTGATGTCCAAATTATTTTCTTTGAAGATCTAATTTCTGAATATAGGCAGGGGGTCTGAGCTTCTTGTCTATAAGCAAGTGAGCCCTGAGCACTCCTACTCCTTAATATTATAGGAAAATTGTCACTATTAGAGCATATAGGGATATGAAAATATTCCCAGAATTTCAAAGGTCCAGATCATAATGCTAAATCCACCGGAGATGAGCCCCTTGATGAAATAAATGAAAAGTCACCAGTTTTATCACATTGTAGTCTACCATTATCTGGATACAAATGTTGCTGTTTTAGTATCATAATGAATTGTGAGCCAGATTTATAGATTTTAAAATCTTTTGTGATTCTAGGAATAATATTTAAGGAATCACTTATATTTAAACATGAATTGTCTGTCAGTCCATTAAAAGGGCCAATCCTGGTGTTAAAATCACCTATTGATTGTCCCTACGCAATATTGTGCAGAGTGGCTATGCACCACAAATTTGTGGTGCATAGCCATTCTGTACTCATTGCCCCCCCAAAAAAATGTGTCATGCATCCTCTAGGCAGCTGATCCCCTGGACATCAATCAATCAATCAATCAATCAATCAATCAATCAAGTCTTTATTTAACCAGGCGTTCATCATTGAGATGAAGCTCATTTGCAAGATGGACCTGGGTGGAGCATGAACAATTGTATATACAGGTCAACACAGGTATTTACAAGGCAATACAGATAATACTGTTTACAGAGAGGAAGAAAAGGAAGTTCATATGTACATAGAATTATACAGATATTGTACAGATTACAGGGTATTTACATACATAGAAGAGTCTATAGGAAGATAAAGCAGGTTATCTAAGGTTGCAGGAGGAAGTAACGAAAGAAAAAATAAAAATATACACCAGGTAGCGAAAGTAGGGAAGGGAGGTAGGTAGGGAGAAAGGCTAGGAGGTGCACGCACAGAGAGGAGTTGGTAAAACGGGATATAGAGAAGGTGGATGGAGAAAAGGGTATGTGTGAGCCCAGGATTGAATGCTATAAAGTACGGGCATGGTAGGATGTCACAACCCAGGGTAGTGAGCTCCTATCCGAGGTTGGGAAAAGAAGGATAAGGGATGGACGGGCCTAGTGTTGATAAGACAGGGGATAAGAGAGAACAATTAGGCTTGTGAGGAGCAAACTGGGGGGTCAGTACTAAAAATTGGGTCTAGGCATGGTTATATACCAGTGCAGACACTGGTACTGGGTCTGAGTGGGTGAAGCAGTTACATACTTCTCTGATTGTATGGAAATAAAGCATCTTGAAGGCATTTATACTGTTTAGAGTGCTTAATTTGAGTTGTTTTTGGAGATCATTCCATAAGGTAGGTAGCACAAGCTTATGGCTGCCCTGCTAAGCGGGATTTTGCTTTGGGTACTTTAAGTGTAATACCTGAGTAACTTCTTAACACGTATTTCCAATTATACTCAGGGAAGACAGCAGGAGACCTAGTAAGGCAGCTTATTAGAGATTGCTCTATAGGTCCAGAGGCGGTGTTTCTGTGGCGCTGAACTTTAGTGATGTCCACCCACTGCCGCATATAGGGTGCAGTGATGTGTGTTGAGGAGTCCCATTATAAACCTCAGTGCTCGATGGTAGAGTGTGTCCAGTTTAGCCATGTAAGACTTGGGGCATTGGCTGTAGAGGAAATCAGCGTAATCAACCAATGACAGGAAAATGGATTGGACCAGTTGTTTCTTGGCATCTCTGGTGAGAAATTGGTTGATTCTAAAAAACAGGCCAAGCCTTTGCCAAAGTCGTTTTAGCAAGTCCTTGATATGTTCAATGAAGGAAAGTCTTTGGTCTATCCAAACTCCCAGATACTTGAATTTTGTAACAAATTCTACTTTTTTACCTAGAACTGGGGTAATTTGGGGAACTGTCCCACTGGACACAGGGTTAGCTGTACGGATGAAAGGGGAGAGGACCATCGCTTTAGTTTTTTTGGCATTAAGGCGTAGCTTTTTTTGGAGGAGTTGGCTTTGCAAAAGGTTGAATTCTGACTGTAGGCCATTGCAGGCAGCTTCAGGTGTTGGGCGACTCATGTGAGAACTGTATCATCTGCAAACAGATGGATGGTGGCTTCTTTATACAGTAGTCGATGTTATTAATGTAGATTACAAAAAGTAAGGGCCCTAATATAGAACCTTGAGGTACCCTCTTTGCAGAGTTTTTAAGCGGACAGGCCTCCTTGGCTTTAACTTGTTGAAGGCACCCTGTAAGATAGTCAGTAAACCAGTGCAGAGAGGAGGGTCCACACCTATGGTTTGAAGGGAGGAGGAGCAGACTATGGTCGACGGTGTCGAAAGCCTTGCTTAGATCAAGAAAAACAGCACAAATAAAGTTTTTGCTCTCAAGATTACGCTGCCAGTCATTAGTAACTTTGGCAAGGGCTGAGATAGTGCTATGTTTAGCTCTGATTCCAGACTGCATCGTGTTTAGCAGTTCCCTAGTCTCAAGGTGAGTCCTCAGCTGTGCATTTACAATTTCTCTAGGAGCTTGGAGAGACCAGAAGGAGAAATTGGCCTGTAGTTATTGAGATCACCAGGGTCACCTGATTTGAACAGTGGTATGACATGTGCTGTCTTCCATATAGGTGGTAAAGTGCCCTGAGACAGGGATAAGTTAAAAAGGTGGATGACGGGTATTGCTAGTATGTGGTAGGCAATTTTAGTAAGTAAGGGTCAGGGTGTCGGCCCCAGCACTTTTCTAGTATCCAACTGAAGCAAGAGGTCCTCTACCTCTTTCAGTGAGGCAGGTTGAAGTGAGAAGTGGCGAAGCTGTTGGAGTTTCAGGCAGTTGGCTGGCAGTCTGGGGCGAAGTTTGTTTGCAGGGGAGTTATCAAATGCCATGCCTGCAGTAGCAAAGTGGTTATTGAATGCATCAAGTATATCCATCTTTTCAGTTATAGTCAAGTTGCCAGAGGTAATCTTGGTCAGGAGTGAATTTCCTGGGGAGTGGCCTAGCAGATCATTGATTGTGTTCCAGAGTTTGATTGTGGCAGAGTCGAGTTCGGATTTGAAGAAGGTCGCCTTCGATTCTCTGATTGTTTTGGTACATAAATTTTGTAGTCTCCTGAACTGGTTCCAGTCCTCTGCAGTGTTCAGTCTGTGCGCTTTTTTCCAGAGCTTATCTCTTTCTAGAAGCAATGACTTGATCTGAGGGTGAACCATTTACAGGTTTTGGTCCTAGTTCGAACTTTAATCAAGGGAGCATACTTATTAAGGCCCTTGATAGAATGTCATGGAAGATATTGTAAGCTGACGTAATAGTTTGGCCAGGTAGAAATCTTGCCACTGAGGGGTACTTAAGCTCGTTTAGGTAGGCATGTTCATTGAAGTTGCGCCTGGATCTCTTCATAGAGAACTTGCTGATTAGTGCTGGGTTGTTGGTGGATCTTACTCCCGCAATAAAACAATGGTCGCTGGCATCTGAGAAGAAGACATCAGCGTGGGAGAAGAGTTGAGGTTTGCTCACCATTAGCACATCCAAGTGTACTTTTACTGGGGTTCTTCACGTTTGGGCATGTTGGTTCAGTAATAAGTTGCGTCAGCCCATGTTCATCACAGAAGGATGCAAGGGGGGCAGCTGTGTTAGAGAGCCAGTCAAAGTTGAGGTCTCCTAAAATAACAGTTTCTGGCAGCCCCTGTCCCAACTTGTTACTTAGATATGACACAAGCTGTAGGCCAGCAGACGGTGGTCTGTAGCATCCTACTCACAGAGTGCAGTAGTCTCTAATTTCCACTTTGAGAATTAAGCAATTTGCTGGCAACAGATGCCGAGGATAAGCAGAAGGCAGAAAATTTGTCTTTAACGTGAATAGCTACCCCTCCTCCTCTGGCATACCTATCAGCTCTGAACAAGGCATAGTTGGGGATGTTTACTTCTCTATCAGCGGTGCTGGGTCTAAGCTAATTTTGGAAATCACAAGTATGTCAGGAGAGGTAGGATTTACCATATTGTATTAAGGTTATCTTTTTAAGGAGGCCACATGCGTTAATATGCAAGCTTATTCCTTTTAAATTTGCTAGTTCTGCTGGTGAAGCAATAGCTTCTGGGGAGCCAGGGTTGAGTTCTATGTTGCCTGAACATAGCAGGAGGATAAGTAGGATTTTCTAAGGCGCTAATTATAAGCATGTAATTCCTGCCTTTCTCCCATCTAGTAGATCTGATGTTTTTAGGGACTGGAAAGTAGCCACCATAGAAGAGCTGATCTGTTGTAGCAAGAGCTAGTACCTCTACAGCAATAGGCGGGAGGAGATAGAAGTCTGTGGTGGGAGGTGGGCCTTGTGGTGGAGGAGTGTTATAAGTACTACTGGTATGTGTGGTCCAAGAGCAGGGTTCGAGGTATTGGTACTTGGAATCACGGATGCAATTAAAGGATAAGTTGCCATGTGGTATACAGCACAAGGTGCCATTGTAGACCAAACATGATGGTAGTTCAGGTGTCCAATGCTGGGCAACTGGTATCAGCAGAAGAAGGGCAGTATAAGGAGCCATATAGGGCCCGACTTGATGGTACCTCAAAAGAGCCACTCAATTAGGCCAGGGGCCAGTGGGGTTGTTGGATTAATGCATCTTATCAGTAGCTTTGATCCAGGTCGACCCGAATTTGATAGCATTAAAAATATTTAGTGGTGAAGGCACAGCCAAGGAGAGCCTATGTGTTTTAGTAAGGCGAGGCCCTGAGAATTGGATCCTGTAGGCTGGACAGAGAAGAGGGGGATCACGAGCTAAGTCTCTATTGGTGGGGCACTGTGCCAGGGTACGTGGACTAATATTTTGGTGGGATCTACTGCATTTAATAATCAGCAGAGGTGGGGAAGGGGGCGGTCAAAAAGTTGTGGCAGTTGCCGTACCTTGTAGGGCCTTGGGTCCATGTCTGCAGTCTTGAGCATTGGCTAGAGGGGTGCTGACCGCCCAGTAGTCGGGAATCCCGCGGCTTAGGAACTGGGAGCCTGGGTGGTAGTTCCTCGGCTGAGGGAGAGAAGGAGAGTGAGGATTAATAAAGGGGATTCACATAAAGGGTTAGACAGAACAGCGAGAGTCCAAAATTTGCAGAACAAAAGGCTGTGTATTACTGGTGCCCAAAGTGTCTAGGGCCAGTGCACATATGCAGAGAAAGGA
Organism: Neoceratodus forsteri; assembly: GCA_016271365.2. NCBI lineage: Eukaryota > Metazoa > Chordata > Ceratodontiformes > Ceratodontidae > Neoceratodus > Neoceratodus forsteri. Next base: position 1,149,101,988 of record CM057458.1, on the reverse strand, counting down.
CTGTAAACACTAGATTTCTTTCCCCAACCACAATTCAAGTCCTTTCAATTACAGACTGGGTTAACACTAGCTTTTAACATTTGTCCCAACATAAACATTTTTAGGGTTTAAAATCAAAGAGCAGAAGCCAGCTTTGCCAGGGACCAATCAGGCGTGGTCTGAGAGGGCACTTGCAATCCAGTTAGTTGCGGCAGTTGCCGTACCTGTAGGGCCTTGGGTCCATGTCTGCAGTCTCGAGCATCGGCTAGAGGGGCTCCAACTGCCGGTAGCTGGGAATCCCATGGCTTAGGAGCTGGGAGCCTGGGTGGCAGTTCCTCAGCTGAATCTGTCTGGGGTCAGTCAGGCAGTCTGTTAGCTGTGGCCTGATCAGAGAGAGCCAAGAGCCATAGGAGCAACTTAGGAAGCCCACAGATGGGCTGTCTGAATCTTTCCGGGGTCAGTCGGTGGTCTGTTAGCTGTGGCCTGCTCCAGAGAGCCAGGGCCACAGGAGCAAGCTAGGAAGCCCACAGATGGGCTGTCTGAATCTGTCCAGGGATCAGTAGGGTGGTCTGTTAGCTGTGGCCTGCTCAGAGAGCCAGGGCCACAGGAGCAGCTTGGGAAGCCCACAGATGGGCTGTCTGAATCTGTCCAGGATCAGTAGGGTGGTCTGTTAGCTGTGGCCTGCCCAGAGAGCCAGAGCCACAGGAGCAGCTTGGGAAGCCCGGAGATGGGCTGTCTGTCATGTGGACAGCAATGCACTTGGGGTAGGAGGGGTGTGTCTGCACTATGTGCCATGCACAAAGCTGTGCAGTGTGACATACAGGGGAGTGCAGGGGTGGGTAGGATATACTGGGGTGGATTCTGCCATAACAGCCATACATGGCCATGCCCGCACAGCACAACCAGTCCTGAGCACCCTCCCTCCAACACATGGAGCCCCCTGTTCCCTGCAGCTCAGAGCCCACACATATATGCCCCATCCCCAGTGCAGACAATGGGGAGGTTATGGTGGGCTTTGCTGAAGGATTTACATGGCACGGCACCACCTGATAGATCCAGGGTTCAGGGTGGTGCAATCGGTGGTGGGGGTCGTCTTGTCTGTGTGCAGGTGGGGGTACCACAGTCCGGGGCTGCTGCTCCACTGTGTGCGGGGATCTCTACTACTGCTGATGGTGGCAACCTGCACAGTCTGCAGGTGCTGATGCACTAACCTGACCCCACACCATCCTGCACAGGGATCCACTCTGAGTCTGAGGCAGGGCATTCCATTGGTCACCAGCCTGGGACTGCAACACCACCCCCATCCACCCTGGGCAAACCTGCATGCCAGGGAGGTGGGGCTGTGGATGGGTGGCCATTGTAGTGACTGCTGCTGGTGCACCTGTCCAGGTGCAGAGCTCCACAGATGAGGTGCACACCTGAGGTGCGACTTCCTATGCCCTATTGTGCATATGGGCCAATAACATTTCAGTATCAATATATTTGTACCTTATATTAGTAAGTTCAGTATTAACATTTGCCCATATTTTCTCATTAAAAAAATTTGAACTGGATGGTGGAATATACAATTTGCTAATAATATTTTGCATATGTCCCTAATAAGTAGCAACATGATGCAATTCTGTAACCTGCAGATATCAACAATCTTGTCAAAACAACCAATCTTAATTAATATTGTAATTCCTCCTACGTGTCTGCCCAGTTTTAGTACCTTTTTCCCTGGAGACTGATAAAGTTCATACCCATTTAAATTTACATAATCTTCCATAGAGTGCCATGTCTGTTGAAAATGTAACACATCTGCTTGGGAAGTAAAATGTCTCCAAACACTATCCAAACCTTTGTTCAATAAACCAGCAACATTCCATTACATTATAATTAAACCACTTCCACTTGTTGGCCTATCACAGACCTTAGTAAAGCAACTCTGGACAGAGACATTTCTGTTTTGGACTGTTTGTCAATCCTCTTTTCAAGCTTGAGCCATAAACCTGTTGGTTATACTAAGGGATCAATCTCGACTTCACATCTCCTTGTGTCTCTATAATTTTACCCATGATTTTGGATTCAACTATATTTAAGCCCATCAAGTCCAATATATTTGCTTTTTCCAAAATAGATCTTCCAATATTCTTATCTCTCAGAATCAAATCAATCTGGCTCATATTCCCTACCCTTTTTGTTGAGATAACTCCTTCCTTACCTAGTTTTATTTGTAGGAAGTGCCTCAGAAGGTTACAGATGACCCCTTATAATTAATTTCCTTTGTTAAAACCCCCATGCCAAAAAAGGCTTAAACAGGTCTCATTTTTTACTTTATACTGCTCTAATGTGGCTAGGTTAAAAAGCTGTCTATTGGGGAATGTCACAGAAATGACTCTGCTCACCATTGTATAAGAATTTAACCATATACAGTTGGCAGTTTTTGCAGAAGCAAAATTGACATCAGTAGTAGCATATTTTATCAGAATGACTTTCTGATCTACTATATCCTCTAATTCAATCTATATGTCATGATTTTTTAGCATCTCTTTTTAGTGGCTGGGGCAGTTTTGTTTCTCAACAAATTACCAGTTAACAGGACCCATCAATCTAATAAGTGGGAGTGATTCATTATTCAGAATATGTAAATCTGGCTCAGTATTTAAGTGACTAGTGTTTTGTTTTTTGTTTTTTTTTGTTATCCAATCCATTCATCTTATTAGCTGATTCTTTATTTTCCTTGGCCATGAATTGGACCAATTATTTTTATACACTTGCATCAAACTTTGCTACTAGAAATGTTGTTTCCTTGTTCATTAGTTTGATCAGCTTTTATGGGTTCCTGGGTTAACTCAATGATTTCTCCTTTTAATGTGCTTGAGTTTGTAACCACAGAATATTGTCCTGATTTCACATTAATATCACCTATCAATTCAGCCTCTAGTTTTCCTCCCATAGATAATTGGGGTAGTAACTGATTTCATCCACATTAATTCCTGGATGATTTGGTCTTTCTGGTGTTCACTCAATTGTCCCTTCTCTTGGCCTTGACTTATCTTTTGACTTACAGTTTTTCTTACTGATTTCTAAATGTTGTTATTAGTTTTGTTTTTCTGTTTATTGTTTTCTTTGTATTTCATTTCTTATACAGCTACTGTTTTCTTGGGGAAGTGTCAGGGATAAGCACTAAACTAAATTCAGGTCTGATCTTTATTTCATCAGCCTGTTCCTCTGGGTTCCATACAATTGATTCATTATGTTGTTATTGAACTGGAAATCTTGCCAGACCTTGATCAATGTTTCCCTGTTAATTGCTGTGTCTACTTTAAGGGATTCTATGATGTCCTCATTTAAAACAAACTGTTACAGAAGGATCAAATTAGCAGAATGTTGTTTAGCCATAGTTTGAATTACAGTAAGTCTTCACTTAAACAGGTGGGCCGGTATCCATAATCTTTTGGCCACCACTGTTCCCTATCGCTATCAGACTCCATCTGTTGCTGGCACTTCCTACAATAATATGAGTATTTTTAATTGAGATTCACATTGTTTTAACCCAGTAATGATCATTTGTAAATCCTTTGAAGCCTCCACTGTTATATTTCTTTTTTTGGTGTACAATCTGACTTGCCCAAAAGTCTTGGGATGCTTTCTGTATCCATGGGATCCAGGCTAGAAAAAACAACATTTTCCCCTGTAAAACTAAATTCGTACAAAGGTTCTTTTAAGTCTGAGTTTTCATCATAACAGGTACTTTCAAAATCATTATCCGATGCGTAAATACACACTTCCACATTTGAGGTATTAGATAGAGGGTGATCAATAATAAGTAAGTTTTCATTTTTTTCTAATGGTGTATTAAAGAGCTAGTGTACTGCCTAAAACTAATATTAGATTTTAAAAGCACCAAACCATAACCTTTGATATCTGAGGTACTTTTTCTTTTCCTTTTGTTTAATTAGAAGACTGTTTATGGGATGTTAGTAGGTTTGATGTGTGGAACAGCTCTTAACCTGGCAGCTGACATATCTTGATCTACTGCCCTACACTACATCATCAGTATTGCAATTTTGCTGACTATGATATCACTGCTACTTAGGAACAGCAAGTGAGTGACTGCCAGATCATTCACCTGTGATGTCACAATCAGTGAGATCATAATGCTGATGATGTAGTGTGGGGTAATAGAGATAGATATGTCAGCTGCCGGGCTAAGAGCTGTTTCACACATACAGCACAATATTATCACATAGAAGACTTTCTGATGAACAAAAGGAAACAAAAAAATACTTCAGAAATAAAATGTTACAGCTGACTACTACTTAAAATTTGTATTATTTTCCTGTCTGCCTGTTTCTGCTACACTAGCTCCTTAATGCAACCAGATGATGACTGTGTGTTCACCAGCATCAGGGTAACCAATTAAGGGGTTGAGGCCCTGCCCATGGAACCAGTGTTGATAAGTGGCCAGTGATCAGTAATTTTTGATTGTCTCCTATCCCATTTTTTTCCAATTTTGCACTTACAGCAATTAGGGGAGATAATTCAGGATTCTGTAATCATTGTTGTCTACTATTCACCATTTTAAGTACACAGAAATGCACTCACAGGTGCATGCAGATATTACAGACCCAGATAAAAACCAGTAAAACTGTAGTAAAACTAATAAAACACAAACAATACAGAAAAGAGCACAAACTAAATGCCTTTGTCAGTTGTGCCCAAATAGTGCGTCCAGCTAATGTTAGAGAAAATAGCCACAAAAGCACAATCAGGAATTCCTTTTTCCTTTTTCATTTGACCTTGCTTTACTTTCCTTTCCTTTACTTGACAAAACTTGAATAGCTGTATGGCTAAATGGCTATAGTTCATAGAGGACCATCAGTAACTACTTATAGGATCGTAAGATAAATGTTACAACAACGTCTCCAGTCCTTCTCAAACTAACTCTGCAATGGTCAGTTCTGAGTCTGCTATTTAATCCATTTTTAAGATCTCATCCATGCCTCCCAACAATTCTTATAGAGGGGTAGAATGTTCCACTTTGGGATAAGATCAATGTTCTAGCATGCAGAAGTTAAAAGAAAAATAGGAATAAATATATGTATCCCACCAAAATTTGATAAAATTATAGCTCTAATTCTATAAACCTGAAAGGTTTAACCTTAATAAGTTTCATGAGATCTTTAAAGCTCTGCTTGATAGCCATTAGAGGTGGACAAAAGGAATCTTGTTTTAATGCCTCACCCAAAATATGGAACAACAATGCAGTACAACCTAGTGCTGCACTACAGAGTCAGCACTGGGATTTAACTGAAGAGCCTTGTGTGGGACTAGAACTCTCCGCTGACCTTCCTGCCCTAGAGGTAAGTATTCAGCCTACTAAGCCACCAACACAGATGACTTCATGTTAGATCAAGTTTTCAAACTATTACTTTTTTTACTTGTGGTCAATACCATGTCAAGCAATTTTTTATCATATGACTTAAATCAGTGACCTTCAAACATTTGTTGGTTGTGGAGCACGTCCACCTCTGGAAAGTTAGAAACATAGATTTTTCCGACAGAAAGCAAATTCTGGTGCATTGACCTGCCTGGTACCTACCTTAGTGCCACCAGTCTAGCACTGGTAGGTTGTATTCAGTGCTGCCTGCTGGTAGCTCAGCCTTATTAATTGAATGTGAACCTCTCCTTAACACTCCAACCCCCCCAGCCATTTTCACCATACCAATGTGTCTATCCACCCTCTTTTGACATCTGTAATGTTCTCAGAGTTACTCACCTCCCTGATCAGATGGCTTCATTTGTCTCCCACCCTCTTCATAAAGAAGTGTTTCCTAACATCCTGCCTGAATCCCTTCACAACCCCCACTAGCTTATAAGTGTGTCCTCTTTTGGCAGGCTTTTCACACTATCTGAACAGTTACAGGCTAGTAATTGCATGTTTCAAGCATAACCACCCTTTCCATGCTGGCCTTCAGGATGTACATGTTTACTGCCAGTTAGTTCTCAAAGCTCTTCCCTTGCTACTTGAGTATCAATTTTGTTGCCCTTCTCTAAACCAATTGTAAAAGACCCATGTCCCTTTTAAGAAAAGTGTTCCTTAACTCTTTAGCTTAATTGTGGATAGTGCTCTAGGTATATCTCTCAATGACCGATAAAATGGCAGGATCACTTCTTTCACAGGAAGGCCCTGCCTATGCACCCAAGCTTTTGCATCAGCTCCCTCAAGTCACAAACTGTTGCCCAGTATTGCAAACCAGGTCAATTCCCTGCTGAGAGTCCAGTAATGTAGCAGGTGCTAACAGGAAAGGCAGGTTTGTGGTGAGTGAGTGACATTAAGGAGTGGGGCTACCAAGGCTGTTAAATCATCTGTTGCTCAGCACCACTCACAGCTGCAAGAGCAAAGAGAGTGTCCTGTTTGGAGCTCTTACATCATCCCTCTCAAGCCACAAACTGCCTGCTTTCTCCAGTGTCCTATCCCTGTTGGCAAACATGTCCTCCCACTGGTAAGAGTGTGGTAAGCTAGGGGTACTACCAGGACCAACGGGTGCATGAGTGACATCAAGGTGTGTGACTACCAGTGAATATTAAAGGCAGAGCTTCTGAATCAGCTATGCTCATGCTTGGCTCCCACAGGAGTGGTGGGAGTCACTTAGGGTTACCTGAGGTGAAGCTATTTAGTTTTTTTATCATATTCTACTGTGTTTACTTGATTTTTAATAATTTTTCTTTGCAATTTTATAGTTTGTTTTGTGTTCCAGGTGCTTTTAGAATGGTTTGTACTTGCTAGGTGAATTTAATCTTGATCCAGTGTAATTTGTTTAATAATTTACACCATGCCAAACAAGGACTGTTTCTGGGTTGGGTTATTGTTAGCATGTTGGTTTATGATTGAATTAGCAGTTATATCAATAGAAAAACACACTGTGAGCTCACGGGTGGAAATGACTGACTTCTAATTTAGGAACACATTCATATTCACATTCTTTAATTCTGGGACTGCAGAGGTTGACCATAAACCATAACGTAACAACAGATATTGTAAGCATAATTTTAGGAAGTTAACAGCTTTGAGGTCTTGCTTTTTCAGAGATATCGGTAGGGTTCAAATCAGGCAAGCTAGGAAACAACAATGTATATATAGCTGTTCACTGCTCCAGAAACTCAACAGTAACAAACCTGGAGTTTGTGGGATGGCTTTGTGTATTTCCTTCCTTCTATATGGGGACAGCGACTAAAATCCCGGTCCCTTTAACTGCTAAGTTTAACTGCGGATGTATTGGCTGGTAACTAATTATAGCTCATTTTCATAATATAAGTCTATGTCAAAACTGGATCAAGTATGGTAAAGAAATTAAAATACAAATAAGACCGTTTAATAGGAGGCAGTATAGCACCGTGGTTTAAGGCTCTGAGCTGCAAAACTACAAACTGCGGGTTTGAATCCCACAGCCCCACTTTCACATACTGTGTGACCTGAACAAGTCACTTAACTTCCTTGTGCTCCCATGTCACACCTGTAAACAAGCTTCAGTAAAAAAATCAGACTAATAGTTAAATTCAAAGCCATCTGACTCTACTATAAGAAAAGAAGATTATCAAATGTCATGCAGAGATCACAACAAAAAGTGAGGGTTAAATAATTTATGTAAAAATGGCTTAGTAGCCTCAGAAAATAAATTTCCAAATGGGAGTGAGTGCTTAGAAACCCTTGGCTTAGACATTAGGTTGCCCCATGCACAAATCAATACTGTTAGTGGAACTTCATCATCCTACCAAGGCCAGAATGAATGTTTTTGATAAATACAGGATTTTTTTGTTTAAGTATAGGTCCAGTCACTTACTACTAATTTTGGGAGACTTTAATGTTAATTGGAAGTCAACTGGACTTTCTCATATGTAGCTTAACAGAAAGTTAGGTAACTCTGGGTTTGACCAACTTATCAATGAATAAATCACTCGAGTTGACTTTATTTACTATGATAGATTTAATAATTACAAATACACTGGATAATTATAAATATAGTGGAGTACTCTCAGACTCCTTTAACGACCACCAACCTATTTTCTGTCTCGAGACAGAGATCAGTGTGTTCATTCTATAAATGGTATTACCTACAGAGTATATCAAAATTTTGATTATATATCCTTTTTGTTGGATTGATTGATTGATTGACTTGTGATAACCAGGTAGGCTCACAGAGACTCAATGTCCCTTTTTCAGGGGTGACCTGGAATAATTTATTACATGGAAACAGGAAGTCAATAAGAATAAAAAATATGACGATAACATAGACATAATCAATGGATTACAGAGTCAGCAAAGAATGGTTATTTATAACAAACAGAAAACATGCTGACAAGACTTAAGTTAAAATGCAGGGGCACAGTAATGCAGACAGAGTTGTTTGGAGTCAGTGATTACTAGTGCACAAACTGCTCTAAGATAAAGGTCTTGAGCTCTTTCTTGAAGCTATACAGTAAGGAGCAGGCTTGGAGGGTAGCACAGAGGACATTCCATAGGGAGGGAGCAGAATAAGCAAAGGATCTTTTCCCTGCACGGGATCTTGATCTCGGTATCTCAAGTAAGGCACTGCTGGATGACTGGAGCATTCTTTTCAGATGTTTAAGTATTAACACATCACCAAGGCTGGGTGGGTAGCACCTTTGACAAGTTTGAATGCTAGACAAAGGACAGGATAACTGAATCTCCTTTCAAAGGAGGGCCAATTTAGCAAGTGGAGAACATCATAATTGTGTTCCCTAGATTGGGCTGCAGAGCCAAACTGTCCAGTTCTATAATAGAGTACTTTAAGCTTGTTTGCCTCTGAGCTCCTTAGGATCTATAAAATTGGAGTACTATGCAACAGTACTGGGAGCAAACACACTCTCCCCATACTACTTATCCTATCCCATCTGAAGGTGGAGTACCCAGATTTCTTGACCTCAGAAGGAAGAATGGTGGTCTTTAAGACTCCATAGACTAGATGAGACTGAAACTTATTTCAACAGCTAGTGATGCCTGGACATACTTTTTACCAGAAATTCATGCCTATTTGTAATAAGTATGCCCCAACAAGGAACAAGCAATTACGAGCTAGCACTGGCCCCAGTGCCATTCAAAACAAAACAAAACATGACAGCCCATCTGCGGGATTCCCAAGCTGCTCCTGTGACCCTAGCTGTCTCTGAGCAGGCCACAGCTAACAGACCACCCGACTGACCCCTGGACAGATTCAGACAGCCCATCTGCGGGCTTCCCAAGCTGCTCCTGTGGCCATGGCTGTCTCCGAGCAGGCCACAGCTAACAGACCCCTTGACTGACCCCCGGTCAGATTCAGACAGCCCATCTGCAGGTTTCCCAAGCTGCTCCTGTGGCCCTGGCTCTCTCTGAGAAGGCCACAGCTAACAGACCACCCGACTGACCCCCAGACAAATTCAGACAGCCCATCTGCAGGCTTCCCAAGCTGCTCCTGTGGCCCTGGCTCTCTCCGAGTAGGCCACAGCTAACAGACCACCTGACTGACCCCCGGACAGATTCAGACAGCCCATCTGTGGGCTTCCCAAGCTGCTCCTGTGGCCCTGGCTCTCTCCAAGCAGGCTACAGCTAACAGACCACCAAGTGACCCCCAATGAATTCAAACAGCTCATCTGCGGGCTTCCCAAGCTGCTCCTGTGGCCCTGGCTCTCTCTGAGCAGGCCACAGCTAACAGACCACCTGACTGACCCCCGGACAGATTCAGCCGAGGAACTGCCACCCAGGCTCCCAGCTCCTAAGCAGCGGGATTCTCAGCTACCGGGCAGTCCGCGCCCCTCTAGCCAGTGCTCAAGAGTGCAGACATGGACCCAAGGCCCTACAAGGTATGGCAACTGCCTCAACCAACCGGATTGAGAGCGCCCTCTCAGACCACACTTTGATTGGTCCCTGGCGAAAGCCAGCTTCTGCTCTTTGATTTTAAACCCTAAAAATGTTGATGTTGGGACAAATGTTTAAAAGCTGAAGTGTTAACCCAGTCTGTAGTTGAAAGGACTTGAATTGTGGTTTGGGAAACAAATCTAGTGTTTACAGCCCTTCTCTGCATATGTGCACTGGCCTAGACACTTTTGTGCTAAAAGTAATACCACGCTCCTTTTGTTCTGCAAATTTTGGACTCCTCACTGTTCTGTCTAACCCTTTATGAGAATCCCCTTTATTAATCCTCACTCTCCTTCTCTCTCTCAGTCGAGGAACTGCCACCCAGGCTCCCAGCTCCTAAGCCGTGGGATTCCCAGCTACCGAGAGGTCGGCACCCCTCTAGCTGACACTCGAGACTACCGACACGGACCCAAGGCCCTACAAGGTACGGCAACTGCCACAACTTTTTTGACCGCCCCTCCTCCACTGATTATTAAATACAGTAGCTCCCACCAAAATATTAGTCCACGTCCCCTGGCGCAGTGCCCCACCAATAGAGACTTAGCTCGTGATCCACGCCTTCTCTGTCCAGCCTACAGGATCCAATTCTCAGGACCTCACCTTACTAAAATGCATAGGCTCTCCTTGGCTGTGCCTTCACCACTAAATATTTTTAATGCTATCATATTCGGGTCGACCTGGATCGGAAAACTACTGATAAGCTGCATTAATCCAGCAACCCCACTGGCCCCTGGGCTAATTGAGTGGCTCCTTTTTTGAGGTACAATCATGTTGGGCCCTATATGGCTCCTTATACTGCCCCTTCTTCTGCTGATACCAGCTGCCCAGCATTGGACACCTGAACTACCATCATGTTTGTTCTACAATGACACCTTGTGCTGTATACCACATGGAAACTTATCCTTTAATTGCCTCCGTGATTCCAAGTACCAATACCTCGAACCCTGCTCTTGGACCACACATACCAGTAGTACTTATAACACTCCCCCACCACAAGGCCCACCTCCCACCACGCAGACTTCTATCTCCTCCCCACCTATTGCGGTAGGGGTACTAGCTCTTGCTACAACAGATCAGCTCTTCTATGGTGGCTACTTTCCAGTCCCTAAAAACATCAGATCTACTAGATGGGAGAAAGGCAGGAATTGCAAGCTTATAATTATTGCTCTTAGAAAAATCCTACTTATCCTCCTGCTATGTTCAGGCAATGTAGAACTCAACCCTGGCCCCCCAGAAGCTATTGCTTTGCCAGCAGAACTAACAAATTTAAAAGGAATAAGCTTCTTGCATATTAACATATATAGCCTCCTTAAAAAGATAACCTTAATACAAACCTGGGTAAATCATACCTCTCCTGACATATTTGTGATTTCCGAAACTTGGCTTAGACCCAGCACCACTGATAGAGAAGTAAACATCCCCAACTATGCCTTGTTCAGAGCTGATAGGCATGCCAGAGGAGGAGGGGTGGCTATCTACATTAAAGACAAATTTTCTGCCTTCTGCTTATCCTAGGCATCTGTCACCAGCAAATTTGAATGCCTAATTCTCAAGGTGGAAATTACACAGACTACTGCACTCTAATATAGGATGCTACAGACACTGTCTGCTGGCCTACAACTTGTGTCATATCTAAGGGCAACATCCAGGAGGAACTGGACAGAAGACTATCTGCTGGAGCTATTTTATAGATCTTTCTAAAGTGTTTGATACATTGGGCCATACACTCACCTGTTCAGGCTAGAAAACCTGGGTCTGACATCAATCCTCCTAAAATATTTTGGAGAATATTTTAAAGGGTGGCAACAAATTGTTACCCTGGGAAATTCTGTTTCTGCCTTTGCAGATATTGTGTTAGGTGTTCCACAAGGGTCAATATTGGGCCTTCAGTGCCTATATGAATGGTCTATCTTTCCAGAATCCCAACATTAAATTTCAGTTTTATGCAGATGACAGTATCATCTGTGCAACTGGCAATGCTATAAAGCAAAATTAAGTGATCTACAAAAGGCATTTGACCATGTAAAGTCCTTTTTTCCCACAAGAGCAAACTTGTACTAAATGCAGCAAAAATCTCATGATCATGCCACTATACAAAATGATGGTCAGACCACACCTGAAATATGGGGCTCAGTTCTGGAGGCCATACATACAAGGGGACAAGGACAGGCTGGAGAGGGTCCAAGGGGCAACCCAAATGGTGAAGGCAGCTGCAGTGGAAATCATACGAGGAAAGACTGGGTGAGCTGGGCCTGTACACACTGGAAGAGAGGAGAGAGACAGGGGATATGGTGGAAACATTCAAGTATTTGAAAGACATAAACATGGTGAGGGTTGACAACATCTCCTGACTGTGTGAGAGCAAAACCACTAGGGGGCATGCATTAAAGATGGAGGGGGGCAGATTTAGAGGTGACAACAGGGAGAGGATTTTACTGAGACGGTGGTGGGACCATGGAACAGACTGCCAGGGTAGGTGGTGTGGGTTGATTCAGTGGACAAATTTAAAAGAGCTTGGGATGCATACATGGGACTAACCAACAGTAGGCAGTCTGAGAATGGAGGGCAGAGGTTTTCCTACAGGGAAGGGGATTCGGACAGATTAGATGGACCACAGTGTCTTTTTCTGCTGAAAAATATGTATATTTCTATGTATTATTTAGAGGAGCTCTTAAATCTCCATTTGTTGAGGAAACAGTCATATTATTAACCAAAGATAAACTGACCTTGCAACAGGTTCAGTCATGCAAATACTTAGGGTATGGCTTGGTGAAAATAGTAAATGGGACATTTGCAAAAACAAGACAGTAGAATATTTTGGCCAAAAATAATACTTTATACAGCAAGGTTAAGAAATGTCTGCCTCTGTAGGCATGTAGACATGTTTTAAACACAATGAATTCAAGAATGCATGGGACTGACATAAGAGCACACTTACAATAGGGAAGAGAGTGTAAATTACAGATCAACTAGGGTCTGCGGTATCTCATTAGGTAGGGAAAAGGGGCAGACTAAGTGGTCCACACAGTTCTTATCTGCCTTCACCTTCTATGTTTCTATGCTTATAATGATTATCCCTATATTTGACTATGGAGACCTGCTGTTCCTGAAGACATTGGGAGGGAGCTGACAAAGCTGGACATGATTGACAAAAGTTTTTCTTGCTTCATACTGAAAGCAACCCCCCCCCCAGACTAATCATTGCCATATGTACTTGGAGCTGACATGGTTAAGGCCTCATGACAGAAGGCAATTTCATACCATCAGCGTCATCTATCAATGCCATAAAAATGGGATCCTTAGATATGTAAGGGATAGCTTACAGCTATGACAAACAAGAAAAAAACAAAACAAACAGTACCACTCTTTTGTAAGCAAGACCAAACAAATCAGTAAGTGAAATACAGTTGAAATGTATTGGTCAACAGCACTCGGTTAGTGCTCACCCCAGTGTTTCAGCACACAGCCTTCTTCTGGTGGTGTGGCTACTTTCAAATGATATCACTTTTATATACCCCTATCTAAACATCATGAGATGTAACAAATATTTTAAACATTATCAGGTGTAACAAATATTTTTAAACATCATCAGGTGTAACTATAATCATTTATCAAAAATGTAAATTAAATTAAAAAGTGATAGAAAATGTTTCAAAACAAAACACAACAGTATTGGTTATAGGTAATTAATGTTCTCAAGTCCAAATATATGTCAATCATTTTTAGTATTAGTTTCATTAAGCACCATACCAGTGTATAGCAAAAAGTAAAAAAAAGCTTTAAAGCCCTATCGAAAATAAACATGAAATAAACAATTATTTTGCTTAATAATAATGGGATCTATGGTAAGTGATCATCTAATCTTAGTACATATCATAGCCACAGTAGCTAGTAGAAAAAAAAGAGACATGAGACAAATAAATGCACTTCTGCTCTCCCTTGACTTTCAGCTCAGAATCTTAGTTTCATGGGGATCCACATGTGAGAAAGTAAAAAAGTGGTCTCCTAATTACATTCTGGCTTATCTCAATCATGGGGAAGCACCAAGGGAGGTCGACAGTGAAATTGCAGATCTCCCGCACAGCGATGGCACAATACAGATGCAGGTATTGTGCAGTCCGTTCTACAAGTGTTTACTGTGAGGGGCTGTGCCCCCCACACCCACCATGTAGGAGGCTGTGCCCCTGCACCCCCCAGACTTTAGGATTATCAACTCTAGGTAGGAGTTGGTCCGGGGAAGGGTCAGAACACTGGGGGAAAGCAAAACACAGAAAAAGGACCATTACAGCGATTCTCGCCATAATGGTCTTTTTTCATGTTTCGCCGTCGGGGTGTCGACCTGAAGGGGTGCACCGCAATCATGGGGATATTCACATGAAACACGAAGAGTTGCAGAGGGAGCCTACAAGAGAAAAACCAAGACACTAAGTTAATATCTTAAACATAAATTTCCAATGAGATGCAGCATAGCATATTGTTAATGCAACGCTAATCCCCTACTTATGCTTTCTCTTCAAAAATTGTTTCAGATCCAGCTCATCCTTTAAACCGGTTTTGGCTCCTAAGTGTATAGATCCACTGACTTTCTTTTTGTAGGCGAACATTCACCCAGTCACCACCTTATTTCATTACTAGGACATGGTCAAATCCTAAAATGTAAACAGTCAGGGTTCAAGCCATGTTTTTCAAGATAGTATAAACTGACCGGTATATCAGTTCTCTTGTTGAAAATAGAGTGAATGAGTTTTAAATTCCTGATAGTGCGTTCAATGTACAGTGTTTCACATGAACACCATAAAATGCAAATTACGAAGATGGTGTCACAGATTATGAATTCTCTGATTTCAGCATTCAAAAAGATATTGCTTGGATGTATGAATTCATTGCCTGTAACACAATATTTGTAGACATTGCATTTTTTACATTTGTGCATACCTGCAGTGCGTTTTGATTACCAGTTTGTGTGGTGTTGTTGCTTTTCACTGGGCAAACAACTGTGCACTAATTTGTCTCTCAAATTGACCACCCTGCTAAAACTGATTCTTGGTTGTTCGCCTAAGGCTAGAGCCAATTGGTGGTCGCTAGTTAGTATGTGACAATTCTTAAAAAGTACATTACTGTTCCTTCCTGCCCACTGTCTGAATTCCTTAACGAAACATATAGGTTATCCTGAGCTGTAAGTCCCTTCTCTGTTCTTTTTAGTACTTTTTACCATCAGAGCAGATCTATTTTGGGAAAAGGCTTTGTGTAAAGAGTCATCCAAGAGTTTATTTTCACATCCTCTAGCCGAAAATCTCTCTTTTAACTCTAAGACTTGTTTCAGGTATACATCATCCTTAGAACAATTCCTCCTAAGCTTTAAAAACAGACCATATAGAATCGATTGCATTTGACCCTCAAGAAGATCAAGTGTTGGGAGATCTTCCCTTTTCTATCAAGGCTCCAACATTTGAAACTCAATCCCTCTACTTTGATACCAATAAATGGCTCAGTGATTCCAAATACCATAATACCAACTTATGTCTATCTTTCTCTCACTCTCCATCCCAAGAACTACCTGTTTCCTCCCCAACTCCATTACCTTCCTGGGGTTAGGAGGTGTGTGTCTCTACCACATTTAGCAGCTCATTTCTTATCCCAAAGTGACTCCTGTCCTGGGGCCAGGGAGAGACAGTCTCTGCCATGATAGATGGTTCGTTTATTCTCCCATCCATGGTGCTTGCCCTGGGGTCGAGGAGGAATGTGGTTTCTGCCACAATCATCGGTTCATTTCTCTCCTGACCTGCTGCCTTCCCTGGGCTGGGAGAATCTCCAAAAGAAACAATCAATAGAGGTGTTCTGCTCTCCCCTGACCCCACCCACACTCCAACCCAACCCCCTTTCAGCACAAACCAACCACCACTCCACCTCATTGCCTTTGTGGTCTACTGCTTCTACTTGAACATCCTGCTTCTTCAAAGGCTGACTGTGAACCGACTGGAAATGAGGTAAGATTGGTTAATGGCTTTTTAATGTATTTTAAACATTTGTTCATTATAACTTTATCATTTTTAACATTTTTTATTCAAATATTGAACACAGACTGTTTTTGCCCCACCTTATGAGCAAGTGTAATTTTTTAACTCCCCTCCAAAACATGTTTTCATACTCGCTCTGCCAAATCACCTTCTGGGCTTGATTTAAAAAATCACTTCTCTTTACAGTGACATGGAGTCATGAAAAAACTATGCTGAAAACCAGAAGGGGAGGGTGTAAAAAACAATAAAGTTATGAAACAAAACTTAATTTTTTCAACATTTACTTATAACTTTGTAATTTTTCCCATATTTTGACTCCTAATTTCTAACATAGCCTCTTTGTTACCCCACCTGATTAACATGACAGGTGTCGTTTTTAAAATCTCACCCAAAATGTATTTTCAAGCTTGTTCCACATAGTGATATTTTGGCCAGGAGTTCATTAATATCACCTGTCATGTTCATAAGATGCTGTCATAAAAATACTATGCCGAAAATTTGACTCCAAATCTCAAAAAACAAACAAAACAAAAGTGATGAACTAACATTGCTAATTTTAAAGTGTACTAATAACAATGCAATTGTTTTACTTTTTAAACCCCTCAATTTCAACAGTCTTTTTTTACCCTATCTTGTGAATTTTGCAGGTGTAACTTTAAAATTCCCATCCAAAACTTGTTTTCACAGTCATTTTGCAAAATAACATTTCAGTGGCATTTGAAAACTTGCTCCTGTCATGTTCATATGTTCTAGTAAACAAAATATTATCTTGAAAATTCAGGATCAGGCCCCAACTAAAATGAGATATTTAATCTCAGCTGGGCTATCCTGGATAAATAAATTGTAAAAATGGGTACAGTCAGGAAGCTACTATAGTAGAGGACCAATGAAAAGGAGATATTACATCTCAACTGGTGTGCCCTGGGAAAATATATTGTAAAACAGGGCCCACCAAAAATGAAATGTTGCCTCTCTAATGGTTCATCCTGGTTAAATACAGTGTAAAACTGGGTAAGAGCAGATCCCTACTGAAAAATAGATATTGCATCCCCGCTGGTCTGTTGCAGAGATGTGTACTCACAGTAATCATTTTCAGATAGCCAAAATAACTTTTCCCATGCTCATTTTTACTATTTTTCACTTTCTAGCAGGTCCTGCAGGTGTCCATTACTGGGGCATGATGAGGTGTGTCTATGTTTATATTGTTTCCTGATTCACTTAATAATGTTAGATACCTGCCTGCACTACTTTCTTAAACTATTCACACATGTAATGTCTCCCCTCTCCGATTTTACTAGATCTCTTTTTTTTGTCACAACATTAAAAGTATTTGATATTTATTTCATTTATTTTTGTTGACCAGGAAAGCAGGACTATACAATTCTGCCTATTCTCAGCCTCGTCCTGGGGAAGGGGATACAGATGGATGCCAACTGACATTGAACCAGATGAAGCTGTTGGTTGTATTTTCAGTCCATCATGTTATCATGTTTTGAGTCACTTGATAAATTCAGGTCATTTGGGTGCAAGTAAAGTATTACTGAATTAGTGGGAAAATCTAGTTTCAGTATTTGTCCTTACCACATTATGAGTAATCAAGTTGAAACAACATCATCTGCCTGATCAATGTTTGCTGCAGAATACCTTGGGGAGAGGGGTGGCAGTAATGTGTGATTGTCCAGCTATATTGATCATAGAAATAGAACTTTCTCCCATGCATGCCATAAACTAGAACTTCACAAAACTGGGTTTGGTGCCTTTTAGTACCTTTGATACTTTGATTTTACTTATGTCTTCATAAAACCTAAGCAAATTTGTAATACATCACCTTCCTTTCTTAAACCCATGTTGTGCTGTATCCTTAAAGCCATTATCATCAGGTGTATTTCAGTTTTGACTTTGATTATAGGTTCCATGATTTTAGTGTATATTAAAGTCAAGCTGGTTGATAATTTTATACTTGCTCCTTATTTCTCTTTTTTTTTATAAAGTGTTTCTCTTTTGTGTGCCATGAAAGTGAATGGATGAAGGTGTAGTGCGTGGAAACCTTTTAATACAGTTTAGAGTTCTTCAGGTGCTGTAGCATTGTCTACCGGCAGCATTTCACATTTTTATGGCTGCAGTGGGTGGAGCCCTGCAGACGTCTTGCTTCGAAAAGGGACTCAGCATTACTTCAAAGCATTCTTTCCCACCGAAGAACATGTTGGACTTGCAGCACAGTCTCCTATGCCAAATAACAAAGTCCCTTCCCCCAAAAAACTGTTGCAATATCTCTCCTACTGTACTTTGCCAGAGTCACTTATCAGTCATTGGTCCAGAATTCCTTTACATAACATCCCAGTTCTGTCTGTAGGCAGTAAGGGTTAACAGTGCTGTGCTCAGTCAGGCACTGCCATGTTGTTTCCTCCTAGGTTTTAAAATTCTCACAAGCAGACACACACACACACACACACACACACACACACACACACACACACACACACACACACACACACACACACACACACACACACACACACAGAGTTTTAGCCTTGCTTTGCTATCATGGACTGAGATAGTCCAGCATTCCTTTACATTTCAGATTTGTCTGCCTGCTCTCCTAGTGGTATTATAAAGAAATTTGATTTTTGTCATGTGATTGATGTATACATTCCAACCTATTTTTCCCTTTTGTATATGTATTTTTTGACATTGCATCATAACCTCAGTCTATATATTTATTCAGGGATTGGATTCCCCACTCATGTCACTAATCTTATTTCTTTACCAAACTGTAATTTAATTACATCAACAATTAGAGCACATAAGCAATGCAATGGATTAGATAAGTTGGGCAGTGAATATAATTAATCATGTTTTACTGTTTCTTTTTACATTTATCACTCTCTCTCTCTGATCTCTACCACTACAGCTTGCAATGCTGCATGTTAATTGAGCTGCATATTTCACAACCTCACAGTCTCCTCACACTGGGAGGTCACAGAGGTCAAATGGGGACATATATAAACATAGAAACATAGAATTTGACAGCAGATAAAGACCGCTTGGCCCACCAAGTCTGCTCATTTCCCTACCTAATGGATAAACTGCAGATCCTAGTTAACGAACAGCCTACTTCCTCCTACCCCCCACTAGAATTGCCTTATGTCTGTATCATGCATTCTTGAATTCCCCCACTGTTTTTGACTCTATGACTTCCTCAGGAAGGCTGTTCAATGCATCTACAACCCTGTCTGTGAAGAAATACTTCCTCACATTACCTCTTAGCTGTCCCCCCTCTATCTTTAAGTTGTGCCCCCTTGTTCTTGTACATCTCTTTTTTCTGAAAGATGCTACCCTCTTGGACTTTGTTGATTCCCTTGAGGTATTTGAAACAGAAGCATAGAAATTGTCAGCAAATAAGGACCACTAGGCCCATCCAGTCTGCCCATAAGTCCCATAATTGATTACAGATTCTGACCCTCCCTCTACTTTATCTGTATGGTTCCCCCATGCCTGTCCCATGCATGTCTAAATCCAACCACAGTGCTTGCTCACACCACCTCTTGTGGCAGACCATTCCATGCATCCACCACCCTCTCTGTGAAGAAAAATGTCCTCACATTCTCTCTTAATCTGCCACCTTCCAATTTCATGTCATGTCTCCTCATTCTTGTACTCCTCCTGTATTGGAAGATGTCACCCCTCCACTTTGTTTATGCCCTTGAGATACTTGAATGTTTCTATTATGTTCCCTCTCTCTCCCTCCTCTCCTTCTGTGAGTACATATTGAGGTCCCTTAATATTTTTTCATAAGTTTTGTGGTGCAAGCCCTGTACCATCTTAGTCACCCTTCTCTGGAACGTCTACAGCCTGCTAATGTCCTTTTGAAGATGTGGCCTCCAGAACTGCAGCTTGACCAGGATTATATATAACAGCATCACTACCTCCCATCTTCTGCTGGTGATACCCCTGCCTTTGCATCTCAGCATGCCACTGGCCATCCCTGCTGCACTTGTACTGTGCATTGACATTTTTAGATCATCTGAAATAGTAACCCCTAGGTACCTTTCTTCCTTGGTAACTGTCAGAAAACCCCCTATCCTGTAGCTCTCTCCATGTGTGTTTCAGAAAATTTTACTTGATAGAATTACCATCCTGCAATTTATGCAACCACAATTATACTATACAGTTTATGTCTGCACTGACTGAGATATTTACAGAAGTTGCACGAGAAACAACTACAGTATATCGCACATTTCCTTTCTGTGCCATGCATTTATGCTCACCCCATGACAAAATGTTCTATAATTGTTTAAAAACTATTTTCAGCATCCATTTCAGTGAACACTAAGGGGCAAGGTGACAGCACTGGCAACCATAAATGTATAAAGAGCACAAAAGTTTTCCTTCAAGAACTGCATTAAAAGGGTCACTGTCCACACTTGTTAGTATCTTCTTTTTTTCACATAGCTTTTGCTTCTCATTGCCCCTGCACCTTCTTGGCACAGGGAGAACATGGTTTGTGATTTTCTCCCGTTACCCCTGGACCCTGGAACACAGTTGCACATGGGCATGGAGGTGTACAGGTGCACCGTGGCTCCAGTGATGGCCCTTTGAACACCCAGCCTATTGCCAGGGTTCTCTTGTGGACTGGTGCTGTTGCCTAGCCTTCACCTGGTGACAGCCAAGAGCTGGGGAACCCTCACTTCCTCCTGGAAAGCTGCCTTGTGGCAGCTCTACCCAGCTCTGCACCCCACCGTCTTACCCCTGGTGACCTGAGCTTACACCCAAACTCGGGTCACCAGCTTGGCATGAGGTGTGGTGCCCAACGCCTCAGCCCTCAGGGCCACTGGGCCGGACTCAGCAGATTCTTTTATAAACTATTTTTACAAAACTGCTGTAACCAATATATTGATAATTTGACTCCATGTCCTTATTGCATTATCCTCCCCCCCCTTTTGGATCTGTGGATCCTGTAAGTGTAGTTCTTAAAGGAGAACATTTGCACTCTTATTAGTTTACAGTAGTCAGTGCAGTCACATTGCCCTTAGTGAAGTTCACTGAAATGGATTTAGAAAATATTTTTTAAAGAATTACAGAACATTCTGTCATGGGGCGCGCATACATGCATGGCACAAAATGTAAATGTGTGATATAGTTGTTTTGTTTTGCTACTTTTGTAAATATCTCATTTAGTGGTTAATATCAGTACAGATATAAAGTGCATAGCGTAAATGGGGTTGCTTAAATTCCAAGATGATAATTCTATCAAGTGAGAAGTTGTTTTTTCTAAAACACATGAGCATACCAGTCCCCCTCTGACCTTCATGACCTCCCAATTCGAATTATCAATAATACAGCTCAAATTAACACACAACCTTGCAAACTGGAGTGGTAGGGAACAGAAATAGAATGCGTAAAAAAAAAAGTAAAACATGATTAATGATATTCACTACTCAAACTATCAAGTCCATTGTAATTGCTTATGTGCTCATAACTGTTGATATAATTAAGTTACAGTTCAGCAAATAAATAATATTAGTAGCTGGCCCAGTGGCATACAGGTCTGAGGCACTGGATGCCTTATTTCTTGTTACACCAGCAACCCTGGTTCAGGAATGAGCCTGGGTTGCTGAGAGTTGGCTGGGGGGGGGATTGAGGGTCCACTGGACTGGTTTACTTTCCCAGGGAGGGAGGACTGCCTCTCCTGCTGAATGACTGCCACCAGGTGGAGGTGTGGCAGTAATGTGGGTTGGAGGATGGCAGGGAAAGGAGGAAAATGTGGGATTCTGTGGGCGTGCACACTCCTCCATGTAATTCTGTCCAGCTTGCATGCCCCAGTGCAGGGATGGGGACAGAAAATGGAACTCTGGAAGCAGAAGCAGGCCCCATGGTTCTCCTACCATGCTTCCATTCTCAGGTTCTGAGCCAATCTGGATTGTTGCACTGGGGGGCATGACCCTCCCTCCTGAACATATATAAAATGGAAAAAATAGGTTGGAATGTACAAATCAATCATATGGTGAAAATCTCATCCCTTTATAATACCACTAGTTTGTGAAGAGGGGATATAATCTGGATGGAGGAGCTAGAGTCTCATGGATGTAAACTTTTGATTAATGTCCAAATGCATGTGCTGCTCAATAAATGCATATAGTATGGGTTTGTTATAATACCTTCTTTCTTAAATATTTTTCACCACCATCAATAATATCATTTTGCAGTCATATTGGCTCTGGTTAGAGTTTGTTTTTCATTCTTCCTGTTGCAGAGCAGAGCTATGCCAATATATTGCGATTATGTCAGTAGGAAAAGGGAATGCGTAGAATGCTTCCTACCACAACACAGCCTGTCAACTTCTACAGGTTGGAGTTGAATAACATCTCACCACTGTCCTGTCCTTTCAGTTCAATGCAGTTCCCCCCACCACACTATTTTCTTCATTAGGAAAAGAAAGTTTAACCCTTTGGGCTACTGCCAAGGACAAAATTAGAAGATATAAGAATTCTGGACTGTTATATAAGTTTGCGGCACAGCAAGAGTTAGTACGGCTTCAAGTTTCACTGTGGATGAGGAATGTGCTAGGCCATCAGATAAAGGTTTCAGTTTTGCTTTGTTTGTTTTTTGTAACATAAAAGATTTTATTGATTGTTTAGGTTTTAACATTCTACATAGACCCACTAAATGTAGTATCCTTCAAGGCATGCATATATTTTGCAGTGCAGCAGGTTAAAGGTTTCAGTTTTAGCTTCTTGAGACAAATAAAAGCCTTAATACTTTGCAAAGCCTACTCCAACTGTCAACTTTTTCTTTTTATAAATAGTCAACTGACCAAACAGCTTGCTAAACTACTATGTTAATGTAACCAAGATCATAAACAGAAGTTTAACTTTGGTAATAATTAATTAATTTCTGCATTATGATTGTACAAGACTTGTGGTTAATCTGTCAGTGCTAAACCAACACTCTTGCTGACTGTGCTTCGAAGTTCTGTATCAGGTGCTATTGTACTTCACACTGCAGGATTACACTGCAAATGAGATGTTGCAACTCATTTGAGCTGTCCTGGGCAAATACATTGTAAACAACATTAGGATGCTCTCTATAATGTCAGCACCTTACCAGCTCATATTCTCACGCTGACATCATAAATCTCCATCTTCTACTGAAAAGACAAATTGTGTAAAATAACTACCTGCATTCACTAGATCCCTCTGAAAACAAGACACTGCATCTCAGCTGGTCACTATTGGCAAAATACATTGTAACAATATGTACAATCATGACATCACTGAAAATGAGATAGTGCAGGTCAGCTGACCTGTCCTGGGTAAATACAGTGTAAAA
Source organism: Neoceratodus forsteri (assembly GCA_016271365.2). NCBI lineage: Eukaryota > Metazoa > Chordata > Ceratodontiformes > Ceratodontidae > Neoceratodus > Neoceratodus forsteri. Next base: position 1,149,078,762 of record CM057458.1, on the reverse strand, counting down.
ATATATAACAGCTGGACCCCAGTAAAAATGACATTTTACATTTTAGCTGTGCTAACTCTACTAAATACACTTCAAACGTGTAAAAGCAGGACCCCACTGAAAATGAAATATTGCAATACAGCTGCCCTATCCTGCTGATCACACCTTTTGCAACAGCTACGTGTGTGTGTGTGTGTGTGTGTTTGTTTGTTTGTTTAGTGTATTTTCAAGGGTGCTTGTATGTCCAGAACCAAAAACACTGTTCACTGCATTACCTTGATATTTATGTTTTTTTTTCTAGTAGTGTACTATACATGTCTGACTTTTACATCACAATAATGCAGCTACAACTAAGTCACACATTAATTATGTATCTCTTCCCCAGTATCAGTCATTTCCCTAGTTTTTCTTTTGTTAAGTTGATAACTATTTAATTGTCTTTGTTCAATTCCACAACTTATTGCCTGGGAACTTATTGTTGTCAATTTATTTTCAGGCACAATTGTCCTGATGATTTTTGTTATACTTATTCTATTTCTATTATTTTATATTCTGTAGTTTTGTATCTGTTATCTTTTCGGTTTCCCCTTCCACCAGGATGCATCTGAAAAAAGAGCTGTTCCCAGCTCAGTATGTCTTTCCTGGTAAAACCTTTGAAGTACATACATACGTACGTACATACATGCCTACATATATAAATAAATAAATAAATAAACATCTTATCACATTAATGCATTAACAGCCATTGTGGGTCTGACCAGATTTTGTTTCCATCCTTTAACAGCTGTTGACAAAAGCACTCATTCTTACAAAGTCACTACTTGTGTAGTGGTACATCAATGTATCATTTTTTACAGCTGCATCAAACATTTTATAAAGAAATGTTTTAAAATGTATGTGTTTACCAATCACTTTTTCCTTATGTTATGGTTATGGCATTAGTTTGGTATTAGTCAGTATAATTTTATCCATTTTTCCTCACATATGACACCGTTGTGAAAGGCATAGATTGGCAGCAATGTCAACCAATGAAAATCTAGTTTAGGATAGTCTGACGGCAGTGTCAGCCAATAGCAACAAATCTTGTGGAAAACTGAAGCAAGGAATTTTAGAAATGGTAATCCAGTGAACATTGCTGTATAGTCAAGAAAAGACAACTTAATAACACAGAGACTACTGTATCGTAATGAAACCAGCTCTAGCCAGAGCTGATATACCTGCGGCAAGCTTGTAAGAATGCTGGGCAACAAGCACTGCCAAATGGTGGCACAGATGCAACTATGCACATGCAGCACTCATGCATGCGTAGTTCTGTTGAATGGCAAAATGCCATTCCCAAGATGGCGACGCTGACAGTGCTGCACATGCGTGATGCATGCACACGCACAGTTCTGTTTTAGAATGTGGAAATGGTGGACACCACAAACAATAGTGCCACCATGCCTGAATTACAAATAGTCGTGGTGGACGGCTTCTTGTTTTGGGGTTTCAGAAGGATCAATCTGAATCTCCAGAATGGAAGCATGCCACGGTCACTCATTTTCTGAGAATGCAAAACGGCTGCAGACTCCACCCATGTGGCCATAAAAAGAAAAGCCACTCCACTTTTTATACTGCAAACAGTCCAGTTCAGTAAGTAATTCAAACAGAATGCAATTTAAATGCATCTTTTTTTAAAGAACCACTTAAAAAAATTTAAATTGTGTCCCTGAGATGTCCCTTGGCTAATCAAGTGTCATCTTGAGACACTTTTGCATTCCAGAACTGTTCAGCTGTGGTTTGCAGTTCTTGAACACAAGGGTGTTTTGAGAGAACAATCTTGATTAGCCAAGAGACAGCTCAGAAACACCATTTGCCTACAGTCTTTGTGCAATATTGTTATGCCTTCAGTCCATTGGTACATTCCCAGCTGTTCTTGATTTACTTAGAATTATTAATAACTATTTTACAATTGTATTCATTGCAAAATAGTCATTAAACATCTCTGTTAGTATATGTTCATCAGTTATTCTATAATTATTTAGCATTATCAGACCAATTGTATTTTTGCACCTTTTGATAAGTTTATATGAAAATTCCTTTGCAGTTTCTCTCAGTGTCATTTCTTTTCTAATGTTCTTTTTTCTTTCTTGTTTGTAGTTTTACATTTCTGACTGTGTCCTTATATTGAAAGTGTCATCAAAAATGTGTCTTGGAATACTATTCTGCGGTAGTGATGAGCAGCAGAACAGTATTCCATGGAACTCAATGGACAAATCCTGAATGTTTCAAATGAAACTTTAGCCCTCAGGGCACCATTAAGGATACCAAGGTACATGTGTCATGTCTATTAAGAAATCAGTATGTGAATTTTAATTTAAATTATTGACACTTGAGCTGATGAAAATTCCATCGAATGGTTACAGAATGATCATCCATGGAAAAATGACGATCTGTGGAATACTGTTTCACAGAACCCAAGCAGTCAGATTTCCACAGAATTAATATTTTGCTATTGGAATGTACTTTCCACACAAATTGCATGGGTGGAATTTTACATTTTACACAGTACTGCACATCTGCAGAAATGATATTCGTGGCCAAAATAGAGACAAATAATCTGAAGTGATCCATACTATTACCAACACTAATGTGGTCTGATGGACAGTGTAATGGGGGCCCTAGGACAGGGAATTATAAAAAAGACAGCACAGGGCAACAGCAAAAACAAAGTAGCACTATCACAAAAGACTGGTTGATCTCTGCCCCTTAATCATTGCCTGTGTTACCTTCTCAGTCCTCTGTACTTCTGCTGTTACTCTAGCTGTTTCCTTCCACTTACTCAACTCCTATTTCACTTATTTGGTAGGTGAGGGTGAAAGTGAGGGCCAGATAGAACCGATACTCTGTACTCAGCTCTCCTCAGTGGCATCTGTCTCCTCCTCACTTCTCTCAGCTTTTGGGGCCACTCTTCCATTGTTAAACTTGGTACCCTTTATCCTCTTCTCTGATTGGTACCGCTGCTGTTCAGTAGCATCCACTCCTGGTCCCAGTAGAATAAAGGAAATTAAAAGTAACTGCAGTCATCTTATGATTTCTGCAACAAACAAGCACTGACTGCATACCAAGTACTCAGTCAGTTGTGTCCTCTGATGAAATAACACCACCGGTATTCTGTGCAGCTCTCCCTCAGTGGCATCTGGCCCTGTTCCATTCTCTCAGCTTTTTAGGACCACTCTTCTATAGTTAAACTTGGCAGCCTTTCATCCTCTCCTCTGATTGATCCTGCTGATGTTGTGCAGTGTCCCGACTCCTGGTGCCAGTGAAATAAAAATTAAAAGTAACTGCAGCCCTCCTTTGATCTCTGCAAAACAAGCACTGACTGCCCATCAAGTATTAAATCAGTGGCATCCTCCAACAAGATGTCACCCGTAATTCATACTCAGCCTCTCTCAGGAGAGTTAGTACCCTGGAGGAACAGTAGGGTCTAAGGATTATAGGAACTTAAGCAGACAGGATGGACCTCTGGTCTTTTCTACCATTATTATCTATGTTCTATGTGTCTAAGCCTCTCCTTCCAGCAGGTAACAGCTTCCACCCCTAGGAACTCTATCATACTGCTTGTCCCTATGGGTGGAAACTACCACCTGTCCATCTAGGTGTTATCTGGGGGTGTGCCTGCAGACACACCTCACCTGCAGCTATTCAGTGCAGGCTCTACCATTGTGTTTTGGGTCAACCCACCCCTTCCTTCACCTGGACAAATGAGACAGACAATGTGTTTGGAAAAATGGCCACAGCCATGTATTTTTTAACAGCCAATTGGAATTAGAATTCTGAACAGATTATTTATGTTGAATATATCTGTATGTGTATGTGTATATATAAATATATGAAACTGTGTGGTGTGATGTGTGCAGCATGGTACTTGCAGCTAATGAATTTACCAAATCAAATTTACTCAGCATTTTTATGCCCTTCCTCCTCTTTAGAGGAGCTGATATAATGATTACAACCTTGCAAGGCCCTATGGCCACTGAGGTATGAGGGATGGCTCTTACAGGGACAGTCTTGAGAGTGCGCTCCCATGGCTGGGAATGCCAGGAACTTGTCACCTAAGTCAGGGACTTATCTTTAACTTGTGACTGGCAACCCTCTGTGTATATTTATGTATATTAAACCATGTGGTGTGATGTGCATGGCATGGTAGTTGCAGCTAATGAATTTACCAAATCTGGTTTCCTGAGTATTTATTGGCCTCTATTCCCTTCAGAGGTGCTGATATAATTATTACAAACTCACAAAGGCCCTTTGGCCACTGAGGCATAAGGAATGGCTCTTAAAGTGCCAGTCCTGAAAGTGCCCTCCACCATCCAAGAATGCCAGTGACTGGTGACCTAAGTCAGAGAGTTATTTTCACCTGTGGCTGGCACCCCTTACCAGCCACCAATGTCTCACCTCACCCCAGCTTCAGAGCCTTCCTGACAAGGTGTGGCAATCCTGTAAGCCCTTCCTGTACAATACTGTGTGACTAACATGCTGTCACAATATGAATATCCTGTTGCAGTTCATCCCAGCTGACTAGGACTCTCATATCCCACCAATCACATCACACCATACTTTCATCCAACCCACACAGTAAATCTGCTAAAAATGTATCATTCCCTAAATCTGAAAGGTATGCTCCATCTTTTGCATACATCTGTGGAACTTTTGCCATGACACCGTCATACTGCAGCACAAGTCCCCCAATGGTGTCCATACTCAGAATCTTGGCCATATTGGTCAACCCACATGCCCTTGAGTCATATGATGCTCATGCTGTAAGTTGGAAGCTTTCCCCTCTGACTCCATTCCTCTGACTCTGCATTTTCTTCTTTTTTACTGGGTGTGCAGCTACATATACTGATAATTCTTTTTCCCCGCTTGTCTCCATTTTAAGTACAGCTTGAAACAATGACTTGCCTGCTCAATGGATTCTCCAATGGAGCCAGCTCTGGTGCGTCACACCTCTCTGCAAACCCCAGAGAAGGACCAAGGGCCTAATAGGTCCAAAGCAGATGCTGCCAGCAATGTCAGCTCCTCTCCTCCTTGGAGTTTCTGACTGTGGCCTGTTTTCTTCAGTAACTTGTACCCTTGTGGAACACCATAATTTCATTATCCTTCAATGTTAAAGCCATCCAGATTTCAACCAAGGAGCTCTCAAGGGGGGTTGGAGATGTGGAAGCTTTGGTGAGCTCCTTAGGGGATCATTATCAATGTATAGACCTGGAACTTGTGTCCCTGGGGCATAAGGTTTTGAAGTTTGAGAAACAAAGAGAGGATCTTGAAGGGCACATCTGGCAAAATGATGTAAGAATCACAGGTCTACCAGAACATGCTGAGGGAGCAAACTGTGTCACTTTTGTTCAAAAACTATTTAAAAAGTGGTGGGACCATCTCCAAATGGACCTGTGTATGTGGTGAAATGGGGTCATACAGCATTGCACCCCTCGCCTCCAGAAAAGGATCCATTGTTTCACATTATTGTGAAGTTGCTCAATTTCTTGGACAAGCAGCACATTTTAGTCAAAGTCTGCTCCCTGCAAGAGGTGTCCCCGAAGGGAAACAGCTCTGTATCTTTCAAGACCATCCCACAGTAGTTTGAGCCTGTAGAGCAGCATATCATACTCAGATCTGTAAACTAGTGGCTGTCCATGTGAAATTTCAGATGTTTTACCCCTCAAGGCTTCAAGTCTGGAAGAATGATTTTTCTACTACATATGAGTCTGTGGAGCAAGCTTGATCTGGTCTGCCAAAATTATTCCTGAATTTATTCTTCAGGGACTAATGTCATGGTAGCCAGTTCTCATTTTGGCTGCTGATTGTCTTCGTTCTATATCCTCAGTTAGAAGGAGGGATTAACCCATGACAGGGTATGGGTTTACTGAGCATTAATCCACGCCTGGGTGGGGGGGCTGGTTGCCTTGTGATTTCGGCCACCCAGGTGTGGATTAATGCTCAGTAAACCCATACCCTGGAGTGGGTTAATCCTCTTATAACATGGGCAATGTTTTCTTTGAGTTTTACCTGAAAAAACAGTGATATAAAGCCATGTGACCATGCAACTGTGGCTATATCAGACATTAATCTACGGTCAGGTGACCTGTTTGGACCAATCAGAAGACAGTATTTTAGGAACCCATGTTATAAATGGACTTATTGAATGTCATTGTTTTTTTTGCTTTTTTTTCCGAGCTGCCGTCCGCCTGATGTATCTCGGCGGTCCGGAGCCATGGCTCTACTCCCGAATTAGCTATGAGCCCCTCGATACCATGGCTTGCCCCCCACGGCGGGGCTGCGGCACTCTCCCCTGCATGCCGCAGACATTCGGATTAGATTGGGGGGCTTGGCCCGGGGAGCTAATTGAAGCCGTGGCGAGCCTCATTAGTGGCGGTCGGCAGCTCCTTTTTTCCATTTTTCTTGGGGAGGCGGGGTCATGCAATGACGCCAGTATCTGCCCTGCCTCCTAGGTATGCAAGCGCCGGTAGCGGTACTGCTGGCCTCCGCCAGGGGTCGCAGATGTTCCGGGCACTTCCCCACCCTCCCCCAGAGAAGGAAAGCAGTCCCTAGGATGCTCCATCCTTCTCTCCCTGTCCGGCCCTCCAACGACCCTGGTCCGTTCCCAAACCCGGGTCGCCGGCGTCGCATGCGGAACTCCAACCGCTGCGCTGACGGTCTGGCTGCATGTCATTGTTTTATTTGTATGGCTATTGACTGTACCTTGTTATGTACCCAGATCTCTTTTGCAAGAATGATGAACTTGATGGTTCCTAACTTTTACAGCTTCTAGGAGTGTGACTAGTCAGAAGAGGGCCCCCCTTTTTTTTAATGGACACACATCTGGTGGGGTTCTTGGATTGGGCTGTTTGGATTACTGTTTCTTACTGAGTATTTTGCGGTAACGTGCAGGCCCTACACCCTCTCAGCAGCACCTTTGTTTATTTTATTGGTCCTAATATTGGACTCTAGTACATGCTCTTTCTTTTTCACTGTTCTGGGGTTGGGCTGTGGTGTGGGGACTCCCTACGACTGTACTAGTTTTTCAGGTTTGTAATTTCTTTTTGGGGGGGTATGGGCAGTCTGTTACCCTCCTTTTCGTAAGCTTGTGCAGTTGTCCTTAGCTTGGGAGAGCCCTCTATGTGGCTGTTTAATTTTGCTACTTGCCTTTTCTCAGGTATGTTTTTCTAATTCCCTGTTCTGTTAGGGGCTCACTTTGTTCATGGTTGGAGTCATCGTGGTATACTGTCCTGTTTGGGAGCTCTAACTCTGGTGAGTCCTAACACTTGGATGCTGTTTTTGGTCATTCTTGGCTGACCATTGACATAGGGGTAATGGGGGTGGTAAGCAGGGTGGGAGGTAAAGGGAATCTGGTTGGTAGGAGATCATTACAGGCCTCAAAATGTTTGGTGTTCAGTCCTGGGTACTGGGGTATTCTAGAGGGTATTTTGTAGATGTTGTTTGCATTATGTCTGTTGAAACTGTATTCATTGTTGAGTGGATTACCTTTTGGGGGAGGGTCTCAGAGGGCACTGTTTTATATTGTATTATGAGGGAAGGCTTCTTAAATTGGGATTTTATTGGTGATTCTGGATGGGCAGCCCAGTTTAGTTAATAACTTGTAATGTAAGGGTGCACAGGAACCGTGCAAATGGCTTATGATTCTCTGTCATTTAATGCAATTGCACACAGGGCTCACTTTTTTGCAAGAGACATTTAAAGCAGGAGGCTATACATTATTGCAGGAGGGACTGGGTGGGACAAGATTTTGGTGCAGCTTGTAGTAGTAAGTGTGGTGGGGTTCTGATCCTTATAGCCCATAGTGTCACTTTTTCAGTGCTGAAGGAGATTTGCGACCTGAAGAGCTGCTACCTTTTTTTACACGGGTGGCTGGGTTCGCATGAGGTTTTGTTGAGGGTCATTTATGTACGCAGTGTAGATTCCCCCAGATTCTTTTCAGCCCTTATACCCTTCTTGACCCCCTCTACTCAAATCCCTATTCTAGTGGGAGGGGATTGGAACTTTCTCCAAATGGAGATGGACAGATCAGGCACTGCCAGGCAGGGCCTTTCTTAGACAGCGTGGCTCCATCAATTTACAGATGAGCTGGGATTGGTTTATCACTGGTGCCTCCTCCCCTCTGACAGACAATTCACTTTTCATTCTCTCCCACATAATTCTTACTCCAGAATCGATTATTACTTGATCAGTTGAGACAGTGTATCATGCATGATATCCATAGATCTACAACAGTTAGTGATCTCAGACCTTGCCTTTGTGTATATGTGGCTTGCAGTCGGGGACGGGGTGAGGGACATGGTTTGGCAGTTTATCCTAAACCAACCCAAAACCCTGAATGTTTTACTAGACTTAAAGATTACGTTTGGACTTTTTCTGAACATAATGAGGGGTCGGTGATTGCCCTTGATGTCCTGTAGGAGACAGCGAAATGTGTAATCAGGGAGAGTGCATCCACCTAGCCACCAACAGCAATAAGTCCCTCATCTCTAAACTAGACAGTCTTTTGCAAGAGATTCAGGCCATTGAGGCCTGGCTTCCTTTGGGTTCCAAGGAGGAAGACTGGCTTAGGTTAAATTTGTTAAGGGACCATTATGTGGGTCTTCTTGCTGAACAGGCTGAATGGCTCTTGTTTTCATGAGGACCCACTATCTGGAATCTGGGAAACTCACCAGGAAGCTTTTGGCACTCCATCTCCATCATTTGGAGGCTTCTAAAACTATCCAAGTTATTCGGGCAGGGCCCTGATCGAACCCTGTCACTATCTCTCAGGATATTGCAGCACTCTTCAGGGACTTTTATGAATCTTTGTACTCGACTGGCCTGGGCAACCCTTCCATGCCAGAGACAATTACAGCATATCTTGATCAAATAGCTCTGACCTCTCAACAGCAAGAGTTGCTTTCATGCTGTTTCTGTACCTGAACTGGTACAAGTCATACAACAACTCCCCATAATAAAACCCCAGGCCAGAGGGCTTTTTGAATGATTTTTATAAGGCCTTTGTTGGGAACTGGCCTGTTTTCTGACGAAAATGTTTAATTACATCCATTCCCTGGCCTCTTCCAGTCTTCTTTAGCAGAAGAATGGATCACCTTACTGTTTAGATCTCAAAAGGATAACACCCTACCAGGTAGTTACCATCCCATTTCATTGATTAATTCTGATCTTAAGAGTTAAGAGTCTCACCAAAGTGTTAGCTAACAGGCTCCTCCAAGTTTGGGACAGTTTGATTGACTTGATTTAAGAGCAGGTTGGGTTTATGACAGGCCGGTTGTCCACTGATCACCTCTGAAAATTGCACTACCTAATTTCCAAGTCCAAGGAGGCTAATATTTCTGTGGCCCTTGTCTCTCTGGATGTGGACAAATCATTTGATTAGGTCTTGTGGCCCTATCTGTTTGCTACTCTTAAAAAATGTGAGTTTCCAAGGGAATTTCTTAGCTGGATTCAAATATTATACCACATCCCTACTGTGCACATCTGGTGTAATGGGGTCCTCCTGACCCCATTCATTTACAGTGAGGACAAGGCAGGGTGTCCTCTATCCCCTTCCATTTTATGTTGTATATTGAGCCCTTATACATAGGTTCCATAGTATCAGTACAGGGATATTGGTGGAGAGGCAGGTTATAAACTTTTAGCCTATGCAACAGCCTTCTCTTTCATGTAGAGGATATCCTAGTTTCGATTTCATCCACTTTGTTTAAGATTCAGACATTCTCAGCCTTCTCTGATTACAAGCTCAATTTGAACAAGACTAAGGTTCTGTCATTAAACCATCTTTGGAGCAAGCAGGAAGTATCTGAGATGGAGCTGGTTTGGGAACCTCTTACATTAATGTATTTGGGTATAAAGATTTCCAGATCTCCTTCACATCTGTTGAAAAACAACATGTCACCCCTTCTCCACGCCATCAAACTGGATCGACACTGCTGGTTGTCTCTTCCCCTCACCCTCTGGGGATGTACCAGTGTTATTAAAATGAATGTCCTACCACGTATCCGGTATCCCCTTCAAATGCTATGCAGTCATCTCCCCAAAGCATGGTTTTTATGGCTACAACATCCCCATAACAGTTTTCTCTGGCAGGGAGTTGCTGTTCAGTGCTACAATTTTAAATTATCTATTATGAAAAGGTTGGGGGGGGGTTACGACTCCCTAATTTCTTTTTGTACTACTGTATTCTACACTCAAATAAGTATCTCGAGGTGACCCATAATATGGGTGACTCAATAAGAGTGAGTTAATTTGGGTGACATCCAAATGACGACTGTAAAATGGGTAATGAGTACTTAATAGCCCATGAGAAGGATAGCGAGAGTGCCTGTGTAGGGAGGAGGGGTTATGCAGTATACTGAGGTATGTTGGGTGAGCCAGTCCTGAGCTGGCCATCTGGTGTAGAGGTTAGAGACACTGCCTGTGTCTCAGATGGATCCAAGTTCTGGACTGGCTATAGTTTCTTTTTTTTTGTGGTTGTGCTGACTTTAGCCCCCCTTCTGAGTTTCCCCTTCCCCCCCATTGTCATTCCCCCCCACCGGAGTTGATTATATTTAAGATGGAGGGGTGCTGGGTTCTTGCCTCCTACAATGGGAGTGTGGGGGGTGCAGCCACCCTTATTAAATGTAAAGTATACTTTAGCACCATAGAGTTGCTGAGAGCAAGTCATGTATTGTGGAGGTCAGCGTTGTGTGACTCACTGTTTTGACTCTTAGCAATATGTACACACCGTTGTGTTGAGCACTGTTTTGTTGGTGCTCTTATCACATGGTACCATCACAGGTGGAGGCATGTCCCAGATGGTTAAATGGGGGTTGGATAATACCCTCTTGGTTACATACTGAGAGGTATCTATGCCAGAAGTCGAGGCTTCACCCTCTCAGCCTCCTCTTTATCAAACCATCTCAACTCCCGGCACCCCTAAAATCAACCCTGCTAACTTGGTGGCTTCAGGCTTATCATCAGCTTGCTTTATATTTAGGTGCCTTTTGAACAAGAAGCCTACAGCAAACCCTAGCAGGCAATCCTAACATTCAGATTGCATCCAGCCCCATACCACTGGACTTCTTTCTGCAATTGCAGAATATCACGGTAGACAACCTCTTGGAGGACAACAGGCTGCCCTCTTTTGTTTCTTGTGGGGAAGGCTCCAACTTTATCCCTCATTTTTCTTTAAATTTCTCCAAATATTCCACGTTATCACTGCCTAATTTGGTCCTTATCTCTGGAACAGCGGAGGAGGTGATCTAGATACTGCAGTAGCTGTTGCACCTAAGCTCCACCCAGTCTCTGGGTTGTACAATGCTTTTCAGACTATGAACCCCACCAGCACATCAGGGGTTTATCACTACTGGCAGCACACTTTAAATTTGCAGTGGGACGATGCTAAGTGGTAACTAGTTTGGAAGAATTTATACAAGTTTATTAAACAAGATCAGTACTGGCCGCTTCAATTCAAGTCTTGCACAACTTGTATTATGAACTGGTTAATGAAAATGAACAAGCTGATTGGTCAAGAGGGTCTTGAAGCCATGATGATATCTAGTACATAATCACGGCTTCAAAAAAGCCTCCAGCCACCAGCCTCCTCACAACAAATACAGCCGCACTGAAGTTGTGCTCAGTTGGAGCAGCTTCTAACTCAATTCCACTTGCACATTCAAAAGCAGCATGCTGTGGCAACAGCGTGTGAGTGGCAGCAATGGACGACTCTATTTGTTTCTCCAAAAACAAAAAACATACCACATACCCTCAAACAAAACAACACTTCAGCATGCTTCACTTAAAATTATACAGGGTACTGGCCAGAATGATGAGAGTGAGTGGTGGCTTATGTACTGTACAATCAGGAATTACACCACTGCCAAGTGCAAAAAACAAACTCTGCATTACATTCCTTTCAGTCACACAGAAACTGCAGCTCTAACTGTAAACCCTCACCCCCACTAAAACGAAGCCACTCGCTGGCCACATAGAGAAATAGACAGTCTTGTCCCAGAGATTGGCAACAGTTCTAATAGTAGCCCTAAGAGTAGACAAAGTGCACCATTTAACACATTTAAACCAAACAGCCATACCGAATGGCTTCTCCACTAAACACGCATGGTGGTGCGCACAAAAGCTGTTCTCCCTAGTGCCATCTTCAGCATCCAATTCCGAGTACTTTCTCCTGAAGCAAAAAAATAAAAATAAGTGCAGTGTGACTGTGGAATAATGTAAAAAAAACTACAATGGGGAAAAGAGGGTCACCCAATCATAAGAGCTCCATTTTCTCTATCGCAGCCACAACAACTTTACTTGCTGCCCAGAGCCCTCCAGGAACTATTTTATTTAAAGATATGCATCCAACACACTTTGAAAACATTTTAAAATGTGTTTCCCTATTTTTTCAATTAAAAAAAAATGTTTAAATCAGTTTATATAAGCAATAATGCACTCCAGGGTGTGGTATATCATGGGATATTGCCACTTCTTGGGTACACGAGGCACTCGGCCTGAGGCCATATGCCACACAATGTACCCGAGGTGTGATGATATCCCATGATATACCACACCCTGTCATGCATTATTGCTTAATTATACCACACTTAAACTTTCTTGCACAGGCAAATGTGTGACATCCCTGTGTTTTAGATGCAGGGAATATGAGTGTTCCCTTAAGCATGTTTTATGGGATTGCCCAAAGGTGACCCCCTTTTGAAATACAATTAAAAGGTTCCTGGACCCTCCTCTAGGCCTTGAATATTTTTTTCATTCCAGAAGTCTGTTTAATTGGATACCTCCCACTGCAGTTAGCCGTTAACAGCTCTGCAGCACTGCTGCATCAGGGTTTTAATCTATTTTATTTTGTTGTTTTGTTTCTCTTATTTAAGTTTGATTTTGATTTTCTGAGTTTTTATTGTTAGTGAGTCAGGGCTGAAGGAGTGAGTTTGAAAGTGGTAGGGGTATTTTTTCGTGTTTTCCAGTTTTGATTATGTGTTTTTAACCACTTATTAAGGACATTTTTATCTTGTTCTCTGTGCCTGGACTGTTGATATTTGCCATCAGGATTTGCTCTTCAAAAGTAAATACATTTTTTTCCTGGTGATTCATTTTGGTCCAGGTTTGGAGTCAAGGGAAAATTGGAGGAGTCAATTTACTGTCCGAAGGTGGAGTGGCTGTCACTGTTGGAGCTCAGGAGTGGAGCAGGAGCCCAGGAGTGGAGCAGGAGCTCAGGAGTGGAGCAGGAGCATAGGAGTGGAGCAGGAGCTCAGGAGTGGAGCAGGAGCATAGGAGTGGAGCAGGAGCTCAGGAGTGGAGCAGGAGCCCAGGAGCGGAGCAGGAGCCTGGTTACATTCGGTGTTGCTGGCCGTTGGAGTCAAGCGGTGGGAATCCTGTTTCTGTGAACTGTTGCCCTGAACTTGGACTGAACTGCTGCCGTGGTATCTGTGGCAGCTGTAGTAGGGAGATCGTGGGCTTTTCTTCAGACCCTGTGGTTTGCTGGGTGGGCTCTGTCTGAACCTGGGGAGGGATCTGCTGGGGTTATCAGCTGCATGGGAGGTTGTATCTGATGCTGTCGGAGGACAGGCATCATAGTACCTGGCTTTCTTTGGTTTTCCGGAGTGAATGGACCCGTGAGCCTGTCCCATGCCAGGACCTAGTTGTGTCCTTTGTTCTGGTGGGGCCTCCTTGGGGAATGAATGGGCAACTCAGAGTAGTGTGGGGCCTGTTCTATCTAAGCCTGACGATGTTTGAGAAGCTCCAATAAGAAGGCTCACACTGGACAGATGGTTTGATTCTTTTTCTTGCTTTATTTCTGAACCTGGTGGGCAGTAAGAGTGCCCTATTTTTGACTGGACAAATTAAACAGTTTATGGTATCCCTGACCTAGGTGGGAGATTGGTTTGGGAACCAGCATTTCTTTTTCTCTGGGGAGGTGAGAGCTCCCAGAGGTTAAATAAGCAGTTCTCTTTGGAGAGTATGGTGGCAACTCTTTATTCTGTTACTTAATTTTTTATTGTAATATCATTTGCTGTTTTGCTTCGGGTATTTTATTTTATATATTTATTATTGTGTAATATTTACTAAGATCGAGTATAGTGAGGGTGTGAGTTGTGGGAAGTTTGATAGGATAGTTGAGTGATTGGGTGAGGGAGCGGAGTGTGTTGTATTTTTGTGTTTGTTGTATTTTGAGTGCTTGTGGAGTGTGGCAGAGATGTGTTGGGAAGGTGCAGTGACGGTCAGGCATTATTCCCCTTCCAGGCATAAAGACCTCCGCACTTTTAGTCATCCCCCACTGTCTACAGAGGTTTATAGACAATGTCAAGCCCTGGGGATTGTTAGGAGGAGGAGAAGGGTGGGGGCTTGGCCTGGTGGGGGAATGGAAAGGAGTGGGTGAATTGGGATAGTGAGGACAAGGAGATGCCCTGGGCAAAATGGGTCCAGTAAAGGGGTCCTCCTGCCTGGTTCCCATACCCATGACTCTGCCTGCAGCAGGCAGGTAACTTGGTCTTCCTTGGTTACTCATCCGACTCGGGCAGTGTTATGTAATGCTAGGTCCATTAAGAACAAGACTGCTACAATAGCGGATCATGTTGGGTCATCGGACCTGGCTTACATCACTGAGACCTGGTTGGATGAGAATGCTGGCCCAGTTTTGGCTCCAGCAATTCCAGCCAGGTACTCGGTGATGCACCACCCAAGGATGGATCGTAGGGGTGGGGGAGTTGCCATCTGTTTTAGATTGGAACTGAACCTGGTGGAGGTACTAGTGGGGATCACCAACTCCTTTGAATGTATTATGAGCGAGGGTGTGGGGTGCAGGATTCTTCTCATCTACCGTCCACCAGGAGATGGGAAAGTTTTCCAGTGGGAAGTTGCAGACTTCTTCATTGACCTCGATTGGGATCCCCAGATGGTTGATCCTGGGGGATTTCAATGCTATGGTCAATGATGAACTCTTGCAATTTGGTCAAGACTTCCTCTAGCTAAAGGGTTCGCCAGGCTTCACACAGGTTATTTCCTCCTCGACCCATATTAGAGGTCATTCGTTGGACTTGGTGTTCCTTTTGGGGATGGAGATATCTGACTTGGTGGTGGTACCAGTTGAATGGTCTGACCATCACACCATTGGGTTCAGTTTTGTGACCACCCTAGTAGGCCGGCCCCTATGGAGATGGTCTGGTACCGCCCTTTGAGGGGTGTTTTTCAGGATGGTCTAATGGTGGAGTTGGACCTATCAAGTTTACCAAGTGAATGCATGGATCCTGGGGACCTGGTACTTGCCTATAATAAGGTAGTAGTGGCTACCCTAGATTCCATTGCTCCTGCTTGTGTTTGTCCCCTCACTCTTCTCCCAAGGTCTCCTTGTTTTGATGAGACCTTAAGGGAGTTGAGGAGAGTGGGACAAAGGCTAGAGAGGAGCTGGTGGAAGTTGGACCTGGAGTGTGACAGACTTATATTGATGGACCATTATGGGGTCTATCAATCAGCAATTACCTGTAAGAAGGCAGAATTCCTCTCCAGAGAAATTGCTGCTGTGCAGAATTGACCAGCCCAACTCTTCTGGTCTGTGGACAGATTGTGCAATCCAGTCTGTCTCCAGCCCAGGAGTGCCTTTTCACAAGAACAGTGTGAGGAGTTTGCTTGATTGTTTGCGGATAAGGTTGCCACAATCAGGTCCAGGGTCCATTTGACCCCCTCTAATGGGAGTTTCAGTGGTCAGCAGGAGATGTCGGGCACCCAGTTTGCCCAATGTGACTTTTGTCTGCCCACAATCAGTGACATTGTGATGATCGTCCAGTTATTGCAACCAACCAACTGTAGTTTGGATCCGGGTCCTACATGACTTTTAGTAAGCTGTGTGGATAAAATCGCCCAGTCCTTGCCGAGATAGTCTGGAGGTCTTTGGAGAAGAGGATCTTTCCAGATCCCTGAAGGAGGCCATGGTCTGGGCCCTCATTAAATACCCTCTTTGGATCCAGACTGCTTGACAAACTACAGGCCTGTCTCTAACCTACCCTTTGTGGGTAAGGTTATTGAGAAGGAGGTTACGTCACAGCTGGATGATCATTTGATTAGCCACAATGTCTATGATTCTCTCCAGTCTGGACTTAGGAAGAGATATAGTACCAAGACAGCCCTTGTCTGGGTACTAAATGACCTCCTAATAGCGTGAGATCATAGGACCCGTTCCATCTTGGTCCTTTTAGATCTCTCTGTGGCATTTGACACTGTAGACCATGGTGTGCTGTTGGAGTACCTGTGGTTCATCTGTGGACTGTCTGGTATGGTACTCGGGTGGTTTCGATCATTCCTTGAGGTAGGACTCAGAAAGTGGTGTCTGGGATTTTTCTTCAGCACCACTCCCTTATCCTGCGGGGTGCCGTGAGGCTCCATCTTGTCATCCATGTTGTTTGCAGTCTATATGCTGCCAGTTGGAGTGATTATTAGGCTGTACAGCTTGAGTTTTCACTGCTATGCAGATGATACTCAGCTGTACATGTTTTTTTCGCGTCAAAATAATACGGTCTCGGTCTTTAACAACTGTCTTGCCAAGATCCAGGATTGGACGAATGTGAGTTGGCTATGGATAAACCCAGAAAAACTAAGGTGTTGGTTGTGGACCCAGTTTGTCGGGATGTGGGCTTGTTGGCTGGACTACCCTGCAGATTAGTGGCTCGGATGTTCAGTTAACTGCCTCAGACTGGGTGCGAAACCTGGGCATTATTTTTGATGACTGTCTGACCCTTAAATCTCAGGTGTCAGCAGTTGTCAAAACATCTTTTTACCATCTGAGGAATATCACCTGGGTGAAGCACCTGGCTCTTCCTGATGATCTTCCAACATTGGCCCACGCCTTCAATACCTCCCACCTTGACTACTGTAACACCCTTTATCTAGGGCTACCGAGGGTTAATATCTGCTGTCTGCAGCTAGTGCAGAACATGGCAGCTAGGCTATTGACTGGTACCTCTAGGTCCAGTCATATAACACCTGTGCTCCACGAACTGCATTGGCTGCCAGTACAGTGGCAGATCACCTTCAAGGTCGATGTGCTGACCTATCAGGCCCTACATGATCAGGGACCTGGTTACCTGCAAGATCTCCTTTGTCCCTACTGTCCTTCCCCGGTCCCTCCTATCCACTGATGAGGGATTGTGAGAGATTCCCAGGGTCCGTTTGAATATATCTGGGGCCAAGTCATTTAGTTTTATACCCCAGACCCTGTGGAATTCTCTACCTCATCCGGTGCGAGATTGCCTGACCATCCAGAGTTTGAAAGCTGCTCATAAAACATATATATTTGGTCTAGCATATTCTGATTATTAAGCAGTTGCTGTATTTACTGAAATTTTATTTGTTGTATTTATTAATTATTGATACATTATTTATTTTATTGTACAAGCACCTTGATTGCTAGAAAGGCGCTTTTTACAAATAAAGTTTGCTTTGCTGTGCTTTGCAGTTATTTGGCCCCCATAAAGGCCATATGGCTCTAATTGCAATGGCAGCAAAAAATGGACATTCTCTGCCACTGGAAGAAGGACATTGTCCTTTAATGCACAGAATGGCACCGGAAAATGCTCCAAGCTTTGCAGGTTAAAAAGCAAATAGCATCACTCAGGCACCATCCTGATCTTTCTGCCTAGTGGAGGGAACCACTCTATGCTTTCTTGTCCTTGCAATCTCCTAGTGTGGGCAAATAACAGGGTTAACCACCTCAAGAGGGTCTCGACTGATTGAGACACCTTTTTTCTTTTTTCTTCTTAAGTACACTTGGCTTTATTATGTTTGTTTTTCTGCCATCTCTTCTCAGTCCCTTTTACAGCTTTTTTTATGATATTCTCAGCACTCTAAGTGGGGTGAGTAGGGATGGGGGGATGTGGGGGTTTAGTCGTTGTTGTATGTTTATTTATTTTGTATGATTGTAATCTGCTGTTCAAAATTCAGTCATCTTTTTGTTTTTCTCAAGATTTTGTTATACTTGTGTTACTTTGCTTGTTTACAAAACCTCAATGAAGTTTACTAAATTAAAGGGGAACGTCCACCTCATATCGGGCCCCACCTCCATGTGAAGCGGGGCAAGATTAGCAATTTAATAAATAAAGTATTTTAACTTACTGCAGCAGATTTATGTTAAAATTCTATCTGGTTGCTGCACCCTCCCCACTGGCATTTTGGTAAGAGCCCTCGGCACACCCACAACCACCCTCGGCTGTCCTCAATATGACGCATCATGCGGGGAGCAGCCAGGGCTCGTCCATTAGCTTATTGTATGGCTCTGTTTTTGAATAGCTCTGGTTTGAAGCCTGGGTGTTCCAGTGCTATACTACCATGTATGGGCTGAGAGGCACCCTGCCAGTCAGTACCTGGTCTCAGCATAGCACAGACACACATAGTTCCAACTGGAGCTATTTGAAGATATGGCAGTACAGCAATCTGTATTGTCCATATCTTAAAATAGCTCTGGTTTGGAACCTGTGTGTGTGTCCATGCTATATCAAGATCAGATACCCACTGGTAGGATACCTCTTAAACTGTACCTGATCCTGGTATAGCATGGGAACACTCAGATTCCAAACTGGAGCTATTCAAAAATAGAGCCATACAATTAGCCAATGGACAAGCCCCGGATGCTCCTCCACAAGATGCATTATATTGGCGACGGCCGTGGGTGGTTTGGGGTACACCGGGGAGGGATCTTACTCATAAAATGCTGGCAGGGAGGGTGCAGGATCAACCAGATAGAATTTTAAATTAAATCTGCCACAGTAAGTTAAAAAAATACTTTTATTTATTAAATTGCTAAACAGGCCCTGCTTCACATGGAAGGGGGGTCCAATACGAGGGGGACGTTTCCCTTTAAAAAACCCATGCCCTCTCTATGGCACTGGGATTCTGAGAATGGTCCCATCGCTGTCTCTGTATCATGAGGGACCACATTATCTGCATTCTTGGCCAATCATAATGCACCCATCACAAATCTTCTTTCATCCTGTTCCACAGTTCAACAAGCTTCATGAGCGCCAGATTTTTTCAACCGAGGAGGAGTGTGTCCAGCAGGTCAAAGTGTCAAGCTTCAGCTGTGATCCAGGGGTGCAGTTCTCCACACTTCAGCCCCCTCCAGACCATCAAATATATCAGTACCGGATGGAGATCAAAGAAGAGATTTTCATTCACCTGGAACTTTGGTGCTCACACCTCCGTCCATTGGACAAACAAATGGCCACATATCCGCACTCACTTCACCCAACAGTCCTGACCTACCAATAAAACCAAACCAGAGAAGTTAAAGTAACTGTGGATGCACATAATCTCAAACACCTGAGACATCTACCACCCCAGGGACTGAATCCATATATCTGTCCAGCCATCTACCCTAGCATGTGAAGCAGCACCTATTTGGAAGAAGTGAGTATTATACTTGTGATCTGCCACCCCAAAGCCTGCAGGGCCATGTCCAATGGAGGAAATGAAACAATGTGAGTGGGGAATCATCCTCATGGTGAAAAAAGCATGTCCCTGAGGATTCAACTGCTGGTGTTAAGTGGAGACTCATCCCTGGTGTCCCACTGAACCCCGGAAGGGGAGCTAAGGCTGCACCAGCAGCCCCTGACCCCTTTGTCTGTCTTACACCACTGAAGGCATACAAAAAAAACCCCTCAATGGTCACTACCACATCCTCCCCATCCAATACCTCAGTAAAGAAGATGATTTGCTCAGTTAAATAATTTGGACACCATAAAAGCACTGTAGAAAGCCACTACGAAGGCTGTCTGAAACAGTCATGCTTCCAAAGCAGATGATCAAATCTTGGGGAGGATGGTCATTATTTTAAACAGCAATGCTGGTCCAGTCGGGTATTGAGTGTCCAACTGTTAGGTCACCATGGGCGCATCCTTCCAACATCTTACACACCCAAAAGGCCAACACTGTATTCCTCATCCCCACTGGCTTAGCAAACCAAACAATCACTGCCAAGTGCCACCCCACCATTACCAGTGTACAGCCCTATACTATGGTCCATACTATGGTCAAAAAAGAGCAAGGGGATCGATGAGACCCATATGAGCTTGTGTACTAACCATCAATAATAATAGCATTTCAAGCCAGACCCTGACAGTAAGAACATGTCCAATTTAGATTTAAATTCAGCTTTAGTTTTACTTTTGACCATTTCTAATGTCAGTCTATTCCAGGAGTTAATCACCCTCACTGAATAAAACCATTTTCTTTCGATACAATTAAACTTTCTTCCTTGTTGTTGGTATGGGTGTGCCCTAGTATCATGGTTAGTATCCTTGGATTTGAGGCCTAAATCCACCATTAGGTGTGGGTCTAATAGAATGTCATACAGAAGCAGTAAATCTCCTCTCAAATGTCTTTTCTCAAGTGCGAATACATTTAGGTGATTTAGTCTAGATTCATATGAAATATGTCCTAAGTTGTGTATATGTCTAGTAAATCGCTCTGTACTTTTTCAAGTGATAAGCAGTCATTCTTTTTAAATGGGTTTCACAATTGGGTTGCATACTCTAGGTGTGGTCTGACATATGATCAAAATAAGGGCATCAACACATTTTCATTTCTGACTTAATGTTCCTTCTAATTGCCCATATTACTTTATTAGCCTTTGATATTACTTTGTTGATATGCTTAGATGGGATATGTGGTTTACATAATGACTCCTAGATCCCTTTCATCAGTTGTTACCGATAGTTGATTGCCACACAGAGTATAGCTAGCATTTGAGTTTTAAGGCCCAGATGCATAACCTTACATTTCAGGATTAAGTTTCATTCATCAAGTATCCACCCAAGACGTGCTTATATTGAGGTCATGTTGATAATATCTATATCTAGAGTGTTATTGCATGGTCCACCTATCTTAACATCATCTGCATATTTAACTGGTGTAGATACACACTCCGCTGTCAAATCTGCAATGAAAGCTAAAACAGACATGGGCCCAGTACCAAGCCCTGTGGCACTCCACTGGTCACCAGTTCCTGTTCAGAGAGATGTCCATGAATCATTATTCTGTGTTCTGTCCCTTAACCAGTTACAAATCCAGTTTATTATACTGTATGTATATTAATATTGAATTTATGCATTTTATTGTTAAGTGCCCTATATGGCATTACATCAAATGCCTTACAGAAATCTACATAGATGATGTCACAAGAGCTGCATTGATCTAAGGCATTAATTGATTACTAGAAACTTAATAAGTTAGATAAACATCCCTGGCCTTTTGAATCCATGCTGTTCTCTATCATATAAGTCAAGTATAGGTGTAATCATATCTTTGAGATTCCTTCCAAAATATTGCTAAGAGTTGAGGTCAAACTAATGAGCCTATAATTCTCCCATGATGTTTTAGGGCCCTTTTTATGAATTGGAATGATGTGGCTTTTCCAATCATCAGGTACAAAGTTGTGATATAAACAACCTCAAAAGGAGTTTAAGAGGGTCTGCAAGGGAGTCGGCTAATATATATAAAAATGACCTGCTATTCAATCAGGTCCCAGGCTAGTTTTTTTTTGTGTCATTAATTTATTATAAATCATATCAGAGGATGTAGAGATCATACTGATATTTTACTGGAAGCAAGGCCAACTGGTTTGTCATCAGTTGTAAAGACCTCACAGAATTTATTATTTAACACATCTGCAATTTATGTACTTTCATGTATTAATTTATTATTCTCCTGAAGTGGGCCTCATGATTAATTGTTTTTAAGTGAATTAATATAAGCGTAAAACTGTTTACTATTGGTTTTGTTAGCATTGTGTGCTAATTTATATTGCCAATTTGGTTTTAGCTTTGTTAATTTTCTGTTTGCATTTTTTCTGGATTTTAAGTAATTAGCCCAATTTTCAGTAGTTTTATTTTTTGGATAGATACCATGTTTTTTGTTGTTTTGTTTAATTCATTTTTTAATAGATTTATCAAACCATTTAGGAGAATGTTTTGTGTTTCCATATTTGAGCTTAGGAGGGATATAATTATTTTCAGCTGGACAGTACTAATCAAAAATTATAAAAAATATTCAGTACTAGATGAGTCATGAATATAATCTCAGTTTATGCTATTTCAGGTATTTTCATATCTTCAACATTTGCTTTATGATATAAATAAGTAGAAGTTGACCCATGGGTGAAAGAGTAATCCTTTATAATAGAGAAAAAGGATGGGACAGAGGTAACTGTTACCCAAAGGAGACACTATTTTGAAGTTATTAAATTCAGTTTGATCAGTTCCAAACACTAGATCCAAAATGTTGTCCTCTCTAGTGGGAGTCAAAATATATTGATTTAAATGTAACTGAGTACATGTTGAAATTAATTTTGAGCTATTTTAAATTTTGTAACTGAAATATCCCGGTCTGTATTTCCTAAATTGGAGCCTCCCATGATGGCAAGCTCTCCTAATGAACTAGCCTGCTCCATTTCTTTAAAAAAGCCTCAAACACTTCCACCGAGGAGCTGGGGAGGGGCATTAGTATACTCTTACAATAATAAAGGTAGCATTGGTGGAATCTAGAAAGATTTTGTCCCAGATGGATTTTGTGTCAGTGTTGTGCAACCAACACTATGCAGATCATTCTTAATAAATAATGCAGTGCCTCCACCTGTTCCTTCTTGTCAATTTAGGCAAAAAAACATCATAACCTGGTATGGACTGACCCCAAGATGCTTTATCATCATCCCATGTCTCAGTGACCAAAATAATATCAATCTCAGTCTTTATAGTTCTTAACTTGAGCTCATCAAGTTTATGATTCATACTTCTTGCATTACAGTACATTGCATTTAATTGCTTATTTTGATACTTTGCATTGTTAATTATGTGCTGAGTCACTCTAATCTGATCAGACCTTAGATCTAGAGAAGGTGGATCAGACCCCCATAATCACTAGTTTAAAGCATCATTTATGTAATCTGTAATATGCTTTGCAAGTACGGAGCTCCCTGTATGACTCAAGTGCAATCTGTCCCAGCAGTACAGTTCGTAGTGACTGCAAAACTGTTCCCAATGAGTTATTGTTTTAATCATAGAATAATTTTTATTCAGTTATTCATAAATCATACAGCCAGGTATTGTACAAATACTTAACCAACAGGGTGAAGCATAGCAGTAAATACAATCTAGACTATATATAGGTCCAAGCAATCCTCTGAGTATGTCACACAGCATATGTGCATTTAGATATTCTACCCTAGTTCTTCCAATAGACAAAATCCACAATGAACTTGGCTTATTATAACTACCTAATAAGTTTCAACCTATCTTACCGATAAGTGATTGGGAATCTCATCCATTCAGGCAACTAAATCAGCCCCTTGATGCCATTGTTGGCCAAAAAGCCTATCAAGAGGGAAAAGAAAACAGAAGGTGTATAGACAGGGTACCGCAGTAGGAGAGGATATAGTGGGCATACTCAGTTATATCCACCCATCAATTCTGCAGGGATCAGCAGGGTTACAAGACAGGGAAGGGGCTTCTTGGGTCCTTATAAAATCAGGAACCATCTTTAGGTCTGGGGTTTGCCAGAGTGGGAAGTGGTGTCTTGCACAGGGAGAGTTAAGGTAGCTCCCCATTTCTGGAAGTATGCCTCCATTTGTCCTTTGCTCCCATGGGTGAGCTTTTCAAATGTGGCTAGTCTAGCTAGAGCAGAGTGCCATAGTCAAAGGGATGGAGGAGAGGTGTGTCTTCAGAACTGAAGCAGAAGCCTCTTGTCCTCCAGCAGAGCCACTAGCAGCCATTTCTGATGGGGCTTAGAGAGGTGGTTCACCAGTTCAGAGTCTCCCATTAACAGCATAGGATTGGAAATATCCATAGTGGAACCTAGTACCTCAAAGCAGGACATGGCAATACCAGACCAGAAGGGAACAAGGACCGGGCATTCCCACAATAAATGCAGGATATTGGCCGGGTCATGCCTACAATGCCAGCACTCTGCATGAGGAAGAATACCCCAGGAAAGAAGAACTGCTGGGGAACGATGCCATCTGAGAAGCAATTTGAGTTGTATCAGTTGGCTCATAACATCCATATATGCAGAGTGGGCCAGGTGTGAGCATCTGTCCCAGGTTTCTGAGGTGATGGGGTCTTGAGATTCAACTCCATGTGACTCTACATGACTCAGTATGGTCTGGTTGTGCCTCCCTCCAAGTGTTGTAAAAACTCCCTGCTAAGCCTTGGGATGAGGTTTTCTTGTGTAGGGAGGTCAACCAGTGCCATTTAGGGTCAGTTACATACTCTTTTCTAAGAGACTGGACCACACTCTGTATCTGCAGGTATCTCCAGAAGTCATGCACCTGTAGGAATACCGAGCTTTGAGTTGCTCAAATGACATCATGGTGTCAGAATTGGCCAAATAGGTCATGGATAGTAAGAATTCCTTTGGACTCCCATGCATCCCAAGCAAGTGGTTTGTTGTCTATCAGAAGGATCTAGTTATGCCAGAGGGCCATATACCAGAGTGGGATGGGACTCACTGCCTTGTTAGTATAGTATGCTGCCCTAAGCTTGAACCAGTCCTTCATGGTCTCAGCCATGGCTTGTGTGAGTTTGCTAAGATCTATGGGGGTCTTTGTAAGCAGGGAGCTTAAGGGGATGTTCTGCCTCAACTGAGTCTCCAAGTGGACCCACTGTGTCAGCTCAGAAGGTGAGGGGACAAGCCATCTGGTGGCTCGTGCAGCTGTATAAGCCCAGTGGTATCCCTGTGCAATGGGAGGCCCAAGCCCCTCTAGTCCAGTGGGCCCTCAACTTACTGCTGCTCCAGGGAGCCCTACCCTCCCATAGAAGGAAGGATATCAGGTTATCTATGGGCGGAGAACCTTGCTGGGGAGGAAGATGGGGAGGTCATTAAGGAGATATGCCTTGGGGCAGTAATAGCATCCTGATAGCGCTACCTTGCCTTGGAGAGAAAGTTAAGTCATCGCCATCAACTAATTTCAGTCATTAGTGATTTTATTAGGGTGCCAAAGTTCTCTTGTGGTAGTAGTTGCCAGTTAAATGGGATTTTAATGCCCAGATATGAGAAGCTATGTGGAGTCCAAGCCAATTCTAGGTCTTGCATACATGAAGATGAACAGGCCGCATTGAGGGGGGCGACACTGGTCTTCTTTTGGTTTATAGTTAGGCCAGATAGTTGAGTAAATCACCTCAAAATTCAGAGTACCTGAGGGAGTGAATCTTTAGGCTGAGCAGAGTTAGGAGGAGATCATCAGTGTATAAGGCAGTCAGAAAGTTGCTGTGACCCACCTGAATACCTTTAACATCTTGGGTCACCTGTAGTTTCCAGGTAAGTGGGTCTGGAGCCAGCAGGAAGAGCAGGGGGAGAGAGGACAACCTTGTCTGGTGCCTCTTTGCAAAGAGAAGGGAGGCAATATATCCTTGTTTGTCAGGATTTTAGCTAGGGGGCCATTGTATAACACCTGTATCCAGTGCCCGAAATATGGGCCGAATCCATAGAGCCAGAGCTTTTCATGGAGGTAGGGCCATTCTATGGAGTCAAATGCTTTAGAAAAGTCCACCGCCATAGCTGCCATGGGAGTTTTGGATTGCATTGCAAGCCACTTGATATGCAGGACCAGTCTGATATTGTCCACTACCCTCCTTCCTTTAACAAATACAGCTTGGGAGGGATGTATAAAGGAGGATATGATGTCCACCAGGTGGAGGGCTAGTATTTTGGCTGCTATTTTGCAATCTACTGATATGAGAGAAATGGGCTGGAAGTGGACGCAATTTTGGGGGTCATCTGACTTTTTCGATAGTAGGGTGATTAATGCTTCTCACATAGAAGGGAGAAGGATGCCAGATTTGTGAGCCTCCTGCAATGCTGAGAGAAGAGAGGAGCAGATCTGACCACTGATGGCTTGATAGAGTTCAGTGGTCATGCCATCTGGCCCTGGAGCTTTACTCTTGGCCAAGAGGCCCAGGGAGGTCAGCAACTCTGCTTTTGAGAAGGGCTTGTCCAGAGCCCCTTTCATTACTTCTGACAGCTGTGGGATGTCGACCCCAGCACAGTACATTGACAGTTCCCACTGCAGTTGGTCAGATTCCCAGGTATTGTATGACCGGTATAATTGCTGATAAAAGTGTTGCATACACTCATTGATTTGTTTTGG
Organism: Neoceratodus forsteri; assembly: GCA_016271365.2. Classification (NCBI taxonomy): domain Eukaryota; kingdom Metazoa; phylum Chordata; order Ceratodontiformes; family Ceratodontidae; genus Neoceratodus; species Neoceratodus forsteri. The sequence goes on along the minus strand of CM057458.1, from coordinate 1,149,052,625 downwards.
GCCTGTGACGACACAGCCACTCGAATTCTTGAGGGCATGTATCCTAGAGGCAGCTTGTTGTTTTCTTAATTGAAGGCCAGGAGCTTCCCTCTTTTTGCCACCTCCCAATAGCTATGCTTAGACTGAAGTAGGGCCCATTCTGCTTTTGCTGCAGCATCGTGTTGATACGGTATTTGAGGCCAACAATTTCTCCCAAGTAAAGGTCAGGTGCTTGGGTATTGAGGGTCCTGAATCTAGTTTCTAAAGCAGATGGTTTAGCTTGCAGATCATTTAATTCAGACTCCTCTGATTATTCTTGTGTGCCGTGTAGGCCATGAATTGTCCCATAGTACAGCCTTAAGACCTCCCACACAGTAGCAGCAGGGTGTCTGAGGCCTGGTTCTGAGAAAAATAGTCCCTAGCGGTCACCTGCACCATGACCAGAAACTGCGGGTCTTTAAGGAGTAGGGGATTACATCTCCATCAAGTGCCTGATATGCCCTGGCCTGAGGGAGTGTACAGGCAGGACACTGGGGCATGGTCTGAGACCAGGATGTTATGCATTGTGGTGCAGGCAATATCCAGGGCCGCATGCAAATTAGAGAGCCAGAAGTTGATCCTACTGCTTAAGGCATGAGCAGTGGAGAAGAAGGAATAGTCCCGCCTTGAAGGATGGTCTCTGCGCCATACATCAGTCATGCCCCATTCCTCCATTACTCCTTGTAGGACCAAGAGTGACTTGGGGTGTGTTTGCGGGGTTGGTGATGACTTGTTAAGGAATATATCTAGGGTAAGATTAAAGTCCCCCAGTATGATTGGGATCTGTGGGTATGATAAGGTCAGGGTTTCTAATGCCTTGTTAAGATCTAACAGGATCTCTGGATTGTCCGTGTTTGGGCCATATATGGTACGCCAATGGCATGGCCACCTGGGTATGAAAAATGCACCGCCAACCAGAGGCCTTGAGCATCTGAAACTACTCATTCCAGTACCCATGTACATGATTTCTTAAGTAGGATAGCAACCCATTTAGATTTAGTTGATGCTGAGCTGGCTATAACCATTACCAACCCAGGCTTTCCTAAGCCACTGTACAGTCCATGCAGTGAAGTGGGTCTCTTGGATTAAAGCAATATCCACCTGCAAGGAGTGTAGGTGCCCAAGGGCTATGGAACACTTAACCAGGTGGTTTAGGCCCTACATTCCATGACACAAGTTTGATACCTGCAATGGCAGACTGTGCCATGTTTACAGCCCAGGAGCATTGTAAGAGGTACTTACCACCAAGTCCAAGGGAGAAAAAGATACAGGGATGGGAGGATTGCTTGGTACTGCAGAGGTAGAAGAAGAAGAAGACCAAAGTAGAAGGAGGAAGAGTCCAATCACTTAACATGGATACAAATATTAACCTGGTGCAGAGGAAAAAAAGAAAGGCAGTGAACACTTTTTAAAACATAAGGTGATACCTCTAAAACACACCTAACTGGATAAGATTCAGTACATACTATAACTACTACAAACCAAGTAATGTTCAATATGTAAATAATTACAAAGCTAAAGGTGACTGCGTGTGAATGCAGAGGTGCAAACTTCCTCTATACTGAGGTGGAGCCTCCAGCCGCACTGACCGTTCACCCTAATGCGGATGGATGAGAGCACAAAAGATCAACTAACAACGTAAACCTATAAACTCAGTCCCCAGCTTAATGGATAAGAGGAAGGGTACATAAACAGTGCGCTCAGGCGGGGGAATCAGATAATGCCCTATGATCATGCAGGATATCACGGGCATATCTGAGCCTTGTGGTATGGGCTACCTTAATCAGCCCTTACGTTATGGCATCATACCATGCTACCTTGGGGTCCCCTTATATCAGGTCCATGGTAGATGCCAGCAATGTCTGACTAGTAGCCGGAGACCAGCTTGAGGCAGAGATAGCCTATAAGTGTGAGAGACTACTATGTGGAATTGCCTGGTATCGAACCAGAGTGCCTTAAGCAGGAGGGCCCTTTTCAGCCGGGTGGTCCCTGTGACATATGACCCTGGAGCTGGGTACCCAAAGAAAAGAGGGTAAACAACAAGCATCATATTTTGTATGCATAATATATACTCAGTCATTAGAGGTTGGTGCCCCTGTTGTGGCCAAGGTTCAGTTATAGTGAGATCTTTGAACACTGCCTGCGCAAAGTTAACAGGCCTGGCTTAACTGGTGCATTGGGAAGGTCCTGATAACTCGCTATATCCGGTGAAAGATCAGCCCAGGAGGTAGATTCAGCTACTTCCATTAGCAGCTTGTCTGGAATATCTTGCAGGTCCAAGTGTTCCTGTACTGGGTAGTCGTCTCACGTCTGCTTCACAGGTGGGGCCATCCCGAGGCCTTTGGAGAGAGAGAGAGCACTGACGTATGCGAGCAGCTTGTTTGGGTCCCCGCTGCGACAAAGGTGATGAAAGTTGCTCCATACGCCCTGCACGTAAAGGCATAACATTGTTTCCTGGTTCTGATGGTTTGCTTTGGGCAGAAGACCTGGGGGAAACATTTAAGGTGGGTACAGTTTGTTGTAAGTTATAGTCTTCCCAGTAATCGTCCCTAGACATAAGATTCCATCCTCCATTCTTGTTAGTATCCAGCTACCAAAGCCTCTTAGGAGATGTGGTAAGCAGGGCTATTTTGGTCCAGTATTTTGAGGCCCAGCTCTCCACTTCCGGGGGTGTTTCCACCATGATTTCCTTGCCTTCCTTAGAGACATGCAGGTAGGACATATTCCTGAACCTGTATTTGAAGTCGCATGAGCCAGTATTTTTAAGGAGGAGAACGGTTTTTCTTCAGCAGCAGCCTCTGCAGAAAAGTCTCAAAAAGGTATTTTTCCCATGCCATATTATTTCCCTTTATCTCTTGCTGCATTCAGAACTCTTTCTTTCCTGGAATATCGTAGTAAGTAAGCAATTAGAGGTCTGGGAGGAATTGGTTGGCCACAGTCCCCTGGGATACGATGCACCCTCTCCACCTCCACTGGGCCATACCATCACTCCCCTAGCATCTTGTGGATTTCTTTATTGAGGAACCTCTGTGTTTTTACCCTCAGCACCTTCCAGAACACCAAGAATCCTAATATTGTTCCTTCGCCCGCGATTCTCCTGGTCTTCCACACGTTTCCATAATATAGCTAATTTATCATCTTGTTCCCTCATATGTTGTAAGATTTTAGTCTGTCCAGACTCTAGATCCTCCGTACGCTGATCAGTAACATTTAATTTATCATTAAGCACTTTCACCTCTGCAACCATACCCGATAATGTGGCAGAAATTGTGTCTACCCTGGTAAGCAAAGTTTCTAACATGGCTGTGATGTGTTGCAGTGAAGTGCCAGCATCCACCTGAGGATTAGGGCCGTCCTGTAGGGCTGTACCTTGATCTGGTATGTCGGGGTTAGAGGAAGCCATCCTAGAGTTGGAGCCGTAAGGTTGCTCAATCTGGAGTGATAGTTTATTTTTCAGTGCTGCCTCCTTCTAATCCAGGCGTCTGCAATATGTTGTTCTGCTGCCACAAGGAGCCATCCAGTGGGGATCACTGCGTGGAGACGGTGCTGTCTAGGCCTTCTCGGCTCCGGGGCGAGTTGCGTAAGGGTTGGCACTTTGTAGCAATATATCGAGTCACTAAATGCAATTAAACCCGCAGCAAGCAGCGATCTGAGTTTACGGCATATCTGGAGGTTTTTAAGGAAGCCTAGTGCATTGTATGACCACAATTGCAGGCAGATTACGTTAGCCGGAGACAGAGTTAGCAGTTCAGGCAGGCATCATCATCGACGGTCAAGCCACGCCCGTTCCCAATGAGTTATGTAATAAATTCCTTGCTTAAGGCACCACTTCCTCAACCATTCATTGATTAATTTGTTGTTATTGTTGTGATACTCAGATAATCTTGATATAGACAGGATCTCTGAAAAAGCAACCCTACAGTTAAGTTCTGCCAGTTTATTATTTAGCCTTACGAGGTCTTGCATAATCTCATTGGGGGTCTTAAAGTGATATCATTTGCCTTCATGTATAATAATGAGTGGTGTTTCAACAATTTGTACAATAATATTGCCAACCATTTTTGTGATATCATGGATTCTAGCTCTCCCAAAAGAGGAGCATGTCCAGTAGCTTTGTTGTCATTTCTTGTCTCACAGTCAAGAAATCTCTCATTGGGCTAACACAACCAGAGTATCAGCATCCTTTCTACCAAAGAGCACCCAGTAAACACTGCAGCACTAGTACTGCCTCCATGCTAATCCACGGGTCAAGACAACCCTGGCGCAGAGATCTTTACGGTCAGGGCCTCCACTTTCTACAATGCCATCCCCATCAGTCACCAGCCTCACCAAACTGGGTCCCTTCAAGACAGCCCTCAGAAATCACCTTCTCACTCCCCGCTCCTGCACCTGCCCTTGGCCATACTAACTGCTACGCAACAGCCTGAGCCTGTAATCATACGTACTGCCTGTGACTATTGCTTTGGCAAAGTCTGATCTCCCCTGACTGCACTGTTTCCCTCCTGTCAAATGACTAGTCCCTTGTAACAGGGATCATGCTTGGCTAACTATCTGTATAGGCTGCATCTTTCTGAGTTGCCAATATGTTTGTATCTATGTAACTATGCTCCCCATTCTGCTTAGCTAACTCTTTGTATAGGCGCATCCCCTAAGTCTAAGCGTACACTCTGTAACTGCCTTAATGTCTTGCTATGTAACTGACGTGAGCCTTTGGAAATTAGTCTATGGCTTAAAGGTGTGTAATTCTGATACCTAAATAAATAAATTACATATTGCTCTGTTCAAATGTTTTACTATTGAGTCACCCAAAACATATATTTCTTGTTCATGCTCAAGATAGGAGCTCTCAATAATCATATCAGATATTAGATCACTGGTAAGTAGCGGAGTATCCTGGCTTAGATTTGTTATATTATTTACCTTCCTCTTACATTTTCTTTCCTGTTGTTGATGGGATAATAGGTGTACTGGAGGTTTTGGAGTTATTGACTGAGCAGATACTGCAGCTAGAAGTAGAGGGAATGGGACCATCATAGATAGATCCCTGTATGGAGATGCCTATCAGGGGGCCAGTGGAGACCACAGCCTCCGTGTTTGTTGTAGAGGAAGCTGCCTCAGCCTCTACATCACTGCAAATCTCTGATGCATCATGTAGAGTAGGTACACACACATTTGGTCTTTCGGTACCAGTCAAGATGTTTCTCAGCCTAGCTGCTGCTGCCTCACCCCAAAACGTTCTCCACTCCTCTCTGATATGCTACACTTGTGCTGGACTCTAACAAGCCCTTGAGTAATTGCTAGTCTTCCCAATCACCAACTCCCAGAGGTAGGGTGGAATTTTCCTGGGGCACATTTCTGCTTCTGGTGTCAGCTCTCCAAATCTCTCTGACTGTAAATAAGAAAGAGCATCACTCACATCATTATTTATACCAGGTAAAGTGCATCACGCTGAACTATATAGAGCATACAGGATGGGTAACTCATGTAGAACCAGTGTGTTCTGCCACAGAGGGGTCAGATTCCTTGTGATCTCAAGAGCATAGCTCTTGAGGTCCTTGGGAATCAGACCCCGAGGTGGCAGAACACATGGTTCTGCATTGGGTTAACCATCCTGTATTTTTTATAGTGTATGGTGCCCCTGAAAATATTAAAAAAGTATTTTTTTTTCAGCTTTTAAACTCCATTTTTGTTCATCTCTGGCATGATAACATGGTGAGCTGTGTGGTTGCTAGGTACTGGGTGTACCAACATTAGCAGCGCACACTCTTGTGTGGGTGGGATTCACAGAAAAAAAACATGGTGGCTGGATGTCTCACTTAGCGAGAGAAAAAAACTCTTCGTTTGCCAAAATCTGTGCGTAAAAAGCTTTTTAAAGATTAAAAATGGTTGATTCTGTTTTTCAGATTTTTAGTAATTCAATGATCCCTCATCTGACAAACCATCACAGCCATTTTTGATGTGATTTAGAAATATTGGTGTGCGGCTATTTTCAGTTTCAGCTTTAAAAAAAGCACTCAAGCTTCGCAGTCTAAATGAATGGAACGCTGTTCTGCACGTATGGTCAAAACAGCATTCCATTCATTTTGCTAAATGTGGGTGAACAGCTTTTCAGTGAAGTGGGATTTCTAGCTACAACAATGTTCCACCATACACTATATATTCAAAATCAAACACTTCAGTATGAACATCCTCATTAGATTTCCCATTGGGCCTTTCCCCCTAATTGTTCATTAATGCTATACACTACCACCATATTGTCAGTTCTAAATGTTACCCATTTATTGCAAAAATGTTTCTCCAAAATCACTAACACCACAACAACGGGAAACCATTTGAAGAGTGTGACTTGATGTAGCAAGTGTGCCTACCACCCATGCCAGGGGCAAAGGCCCTGCACACCAGACCATGCAAAAGTAAACCCCAAAGCCCACACATCTTGAGGCATCCATGTAAAGCCCCAGTTATTGACTTGTGACCTCTGTTGGCCAAATGGCCACCCCATTTAAATATTACAGGAATATCAACCAAACCTTGAGGTCACCCTGCATGGACACATGACCCAAAGCCTGTGATGGAGCTTCCAGCAGCCCACCATGCACTTGGCTAACCTGTGAAGAATGGCTCCCCCATCTGGATTATTTTGCAGGTGAAATTCAGTTGCCCATGGAGCAGCTACAGCTCTCTCAGATGGAGTTTTCATGTCTGAACTGCCTTTTGCAGCATACCTCTCAGGCCACTGACCTTCTTGTGTGGCAGCTGAAAATCCACGACGACAGTATCGATTTCGATACCCAAAAAGGACATATGTGTGTACGAATCCCCTTCACCACATCAATGGTTGCATCAAATAGCACATACGCCACTGCAGTATCCCCAGAACTGAGTTGATGATTGACTGAATCACCCTTTGGGTATGATAAGTGATGTATCAATCTAAACTCCCTAGCACTTTACTTGGTTCCAGGCCTATCAGAGATACATAAATTAATTGGCAAAGAAAACTGCCCCATATACTGAAGATGCTGCAGCACTAAACCAACGAGGTTGTCACCCTCACCCACTAGGGTTAATGTCCGTATAGGGACAGCCTCCTTCCTGGATCTGGTCTTCACAAACCGCCCTCACAGAATAACAAACATCCAGGTACTCCCCAATGCTCTAAGTGATCATTCCCTGTGCTCTGCTATTGGTCCTGCAGGGTTCCCAAACACCCCAAAAATTACCTCTCAGTGCAAACTTGGCCCTAGGAAACTCACCCAACTCAAGGCCCACCTTAGAAACTGGGAATGGACACAACTCATAAGCACCCCAGACCCCGATCAGGCGCTTGATCTATTTATCCACACATTCAATAGAATCTGTGATAATTTCGCCCCCCTTACCAAGAAAATGTCCAAAGGAAACCAGGTCCCTTGGTTCTCTGATCACTTCCTGGGACTAATGCAACAGCATGACTCCCTGTGGCATATTGCCAATTAATCCAATCACCCAGTTGACATGCAATGCTATAGGGAGATTCGCAACAAATGCACTTCGGCCCTCTGCACCACTAAACCGAACTACAACAAAGCGTCCTTAACATCTACCTGGGGTGATGGGTGCAAATTCTGGAATAACATAAAGGAACTCTGCAGTAAAACCTCAAACTAGCCCCCAGACCAATTAGAAATAGAAGGTAACATCACCACGGATACCCTCAGCATAGCCTCAGCCCTAAACTCCGCTTTCACAAATCTCAACCATGTTCTATCCCCCAACTTCTTAAACCCTCTGCTGGCCTGGTCCAACTCACCTCCCCTTGCTCCTCTCTTTTGCCTCCGTGTTCTGTCCTGCGCGGATGCCAAACCCTACCTAGCCAAAGCCCTTAGCCACTCAGTTAACGGCAGTGATTCCCTTGACCTGAAACTACTCCGAATCACTCTCCTGGAAGTCCCTCACCCTCTACTCACATCCTGAATTGCTCCCTTTGTCAAGTGAAATTTCCCACCCATTGGAAGCTGGCCCACATTACCCCTATCTTTAAGACTGGGGACCGCACCTCCTCAAACAAATACCATTCCATATCCATTCTCCCACCCCCCCAAAGCCTTAGAGCATATCGTCGACAACCAAATCACTGAACACCTCACAAAATATAATCTTCTCTCCAACCAACAACATGCTTCCATAAGGGGCATATCACCACCACCTCCCTCCTTGCTTTCACCTCGCATGCTCACTCAGCCCTGGATTGTGGCCACCTCACAGGTGTTATCTTGTGGACCTCTCTAAAGCTTTTGACACTGTCAACCATGCCCTGCTGGTAACCACTCTCTCCTCCACTGGCTTCTCCAATGAAACTTTAAACTGGTTCACCAGCTACCTCTCGGGCAAAACCCAACAGGTCAAGGTAGGCACTGTCCTGTCCCCTTGCCTCCCAGTCCACGCTGGTGTTCCACAGGGATCGATTCTCGGCCCCCTACTTTTCAGCCAATATCTAAACTCCCTCCCGTCGGCCATATCAGGAAAACTGCTCCTCTACGTGGATGATGCTGTACTGTTCGCCTCCGACTCCGACCTTCTTAAACTCCACCATACACTCCAACATAGCTTCCTTGAAGCAGAGCATTGGTTCTCTGCCCAATGTCTAACAATTAACTACAAGAAAACAAAGTCATGATCTTCTCCCACCCGCAGAACCCTCGCAAAAACCTCTGTCCCCCATTTCTCACTGTCAACCACAACCCCTTGAGCAAGTTAGCAACTTTAAATACCTTTGGGATCACTCTAGACCCGGCCCTCAACTATCTCAACAACACATTCTCCTCCTCCTTGTCTCGGCCCCAAACTCCAGATTAGGAGTGCTATAGGTACAAACATTGCCTCACCCCAGAGTCCCTACGGCTCACCATCAGTTCCTCTGTCCTCCCTCCTTGACTATGGTATTACCATATACACTGCTGTCCCTACCTCCACGCTGAGCAGACTCTGCCTTGTAGTCAACAAAGCCTGCCACCTCATCTTAGGCTGTGATCGCCTCACCCACACCTGTACTCTCTACAACCCTCAGAATGGCTAAACCTTAGATAGCAGAATCCAGTATCACACATGCCTAATGACAAAGAAGATACTTAGGTCTCGCCCTCCTCTCTTTCCTCTATTATTCACCCAGCAGCCCCAGCCAGACCAACGCAAAACTCAAACAAGCCACTTCTATGGGTAGCCCACCTCATACCACCCAACTTCAAAGGACCTTCAGCTACGAGCCCCTAACTGGACTTACTCTCTCCCCACCCAAATAGCCAATGAAACAAAGCTAGGTCCTTTAAAGCGAGACTAAGGAAGTCCTCCAGGCTCTAGCGTATGTGACTGCCCTGACGTAGTCCATCAGAATGCTGTCCTATTAGCACCCATTACTTTCTCTGTTTCTGGTGCAAGATCTCTACTAACTCACAATATGACTATCAGCTGGTTTACAGTCTTCACTGCAACCATGTGGCTGTGATTAATTGAGACTCGCTTTACGCAGGCCTAGGTTTCTTCCTGAACTACCCTAGACTGCCTTGTAATGCAAATGAAATGTAATCCTTCATTTTATTCTGTTCTGTACTGTCATCTCTGTTTGCAAATGTTTCTCTCTGTACGTTAATGTTTGACGTGAACCTTTGTAAATGAGTCTCTGACTCAAAGGACTTTCCAATATTTACCAATAAACAATAAAAATGGAGGTGGGGGTATGGAGGTTGCTCTAATGGCCCAGTAAACAGCCTAATGTAACTTCCTTCCCATGTTTTGCCCTATGGATGGCCAGTCCCTGGAAGATGTTAAGTTCTCCACCTCACAAAGTCTGCAAGAGCATTTGTATGGGATCCTGAAACTCTCTGCAAAGCCCTCTAACAGTGACATGGTAGAGAGTTTGTCTGGGTAGCCTTTCAACCAGCACTTCAATGTTCTCTACCCTTATTGGTGTTGAAAGGTTTTCCCTGTCCCTACTGAGATGGCTGCAGGTTGAGCCCTTTCATGCACTGCACAAACAGGTGATTCTATCCACAAGCAATGTATCTGTGCTTGTATTTACAAGACTCTACTTTACACTTCCCATGATTGTAATGGTAGACCTGCCCCCTTCTCCCACCCCTTTTCCTAGGTTTCATGATGTAAGACCACTGCTCCCCATTACAAAGCTCTGCCTAGGAGACTGGGAACAGTGCACAGGGAAACCACCATCATAATGCTGTGCCCCCCACTGACCTCAAGAAACCAGAGCAGGTGAAGATCCAAAGTCCCCCCAGACCTTACTGGGTTTATTCTGCTTCCTCCTGCAAAGCTAACCATCCCATCTGCCTTTGTAGCATACGTCTCCATGATGCAGCTGTAGTAACTCCACAGACCCTGAGCTGTTTGCTGATATGATCCCATTAACAATCCCACATAAATGGCAAAGCCCACTTACCAGTTTTCCCAGGTGCACAGAATAACTACCTTCCTCCTGTACTCTACACCATCTCCCTACTCCTTGTCTTTCTGATTCCTTCTCCACCTCTGGCTCTTTGGGCCTGACAAGCAATGTAAAAACATCCATAAATTCACCATTCACAATCTGCTGTTGCACTTTGTTGGACAGGTGCAACCCCATGGGCTCACCAGTGGACATATAAGACCCCTGAGCTGGCTGTGCCAGCTGCTGCTGCTCTGGCTTCCCACCTCCCAATTGCCCTTCCCCAAACCTTACACCACCCCTAGATGTCTCTGTCTGCTTCTTTTCCTTTTCCAACATCAGGGCTACAACCTGCTTATCTTCCTCTCCAATGTCAGGAAGCAATAGGAGCGCCTACCAGCAGCAGAAGTGGACTCGGTCCCCCTGGCTGCAAGGGATTGCCATTCTGTGGGGTGGGAGGGCTTGGCAACAGCAGGATGGAAAGACCAGCTTGTGGTACTGGCAGTGGGGTCACAGGGACCTGAGCTGGGAAAGGCAAAGCTTGCAGTAGAGCCATCAACCCAGGAAGTGGTCCCTTCACCACCAGTGGCACTAGCCATTGTGGCATATGAAGGGCTGTCAGACGGCCCAATGGATAAGGCACCGACTCTAGCAGAGGAACCAGCACTGCCTGTGGCCCATGGAATGGTCCCAATAGGAGTGGGATTGGTAGTTGCATCCCCACTTAAAGGGACCACTAGACAAGAGCGGGAGCCAGTGTCAGCAAGGGCATATGTTCTGGGACTGATGGTTGCAGCCCTAGTTGGGGGAACAAGGGATGGAGTGCAGAGCCTGTGTCAGCAAGGGTGTTGTGCCAGAGGTGACTGGTGTAGGCAGAATTGGCTACAGTGCTCCCAGGGGACCCTCCAGCTGAGGTGTCCCGCTACATTATTTCCTTGATTTTTGGGAGGTGGCACTCCCAGCCCTAGTGTGGATATCTGGAAAGTTTGCCTACACAAATTCAGTAACTCGTTGTTTGACATACAATCAAAGTCAAGCCTATCAGGCTGTGGTGGAGCAGGCAAATCCAAAAGTATGCTGCGCTAACACTGGGGATGGGTGCTGGCAGGGAGCAGTAAGCCCCAAACAGTACACAGTAGATCTAAAAACAACACTCCAGATGAAATGCATACCAACAAAAGTATAATAACAGCAAGTGCAAATTTATTGATGGCAGAAACGGCCACACAAAAGACCCCAGTGCTTCGGCGGTCAGGCCTTCATTAGGGGTTGTGTCAGGGGAACACCATGATGCCATTATATACACAGATCAGTATGACATCATAATAAAGTGCCCAAGGTGCAATCACAATATAACAATACCAAAATACACAAGAAAAGATACAAAAGACTATATTCAGTGTCGTAAATTCATGATCATCTTAGTTTTTCTTGTTTTTCAATACATTCAAAACATACCAATGATGTACATTCGAACAATATACTACTAAGCTCAGAGCAAACAAATAACTGTAAGTGTAGCACAACCCTGTTGGTCACAGGAGGGCAGTGGGGGAGGAAACGTGGGGGAGGAAGAGGGGGAAGGGAGCTGAGGGGGAAATGATACAAAACACAATGCAGGAAATAACTATTTTATAAAGCACACGATTTAAATTTATGAATAGGTAACTGTAATGTAGAAGAGTTGCTCATATGTGATCACCCCAAATCATTTCTTTTTCGCTTCATGGGGATGTACAGAGGTGCAAAAGAGTTCATACAAACAGACCTAAAGGAGAAAGGGAGAGAAGAAGAAAAAGGTTTTTTAATTTATCAAAGATTGAGTGCAAATTCTTAATTTTAAACATTCTCACTCAGCAACTTAATTACTATTAATGTTTCACAATAGAAAGCTTCATTTTTTCTGAAAGGGCTTAAGGTCCCACTGGTCATTGAGACCATCTGGTTTAGCACACTGAAGTCTAAAAATCCATTCACTTTCTTTCTTCAGCAAGTCAATCACCCTGTCACCACCATAATGCATAGGGGCCTGCCAGTCTATGCCCATAAATCTGAGATTCGCAAGATCACAGCCATGATATTGTGTAACGTGCATTCCTACTGGGGTGTCTATCTTTGTGTTAATACTGTTCCTTACATGTTCCTGCATTCTCAGTTTAAGGGCTCTGGTGGTTCTTCCTATGTATAGGATGTTACAAGGGCACCATAGAGTAAACAACAAAGGTGGTAACACAAGATCATATTCTTGTTGCTACCTGGTGTATAAATTCCTTTCGAGTATTGCAATGTTTACATGAACTGCATCTTTGACGTTTATGCAAACCCTTAGAAACATAGAAACATAGACTTTGACAGCAGATAAGGACCGCTTGGCTCCACCCTAGTCTGCCCATTTCCCTACCTAGATGATAAGCTGCAGATCCTATTTAACCAACAGCCTATTTCTTCCTACCCCCACAAAATTGCCTTTATGTCTGTCCCATGCATTCTTGAATTCTCCCATAGTTTTAGACCCCACAACCTCCTCAGAAAGGCTGTTCCATGCATCTACCCACCTCCCTGTGAAAATACTTCTCACATTGCCCCTGAGCCATCCCCTCTATCTTCAAATTGTGTCCCTTGTTCTGCACATCTTTTTCTGATAGATGCTACCCTCTTGGATTTTGTTGATTCCACTGAGGTACTTAAACGTTTCTATCATGTCCCCCTCTCCCTCCTTTCCTCAGGGGTATACATATTAAGCTCCTTTAGCCTTTCCTCATATGGCTTCTCTTGCAGACCCTGCACCATTTTAGTCACCCTCCTCTGAACTGCCTCCATCCTGTCTATGTCCTTGTGGAGATGGGGTCTCCAGAACTGGATGCAGTACTCCAGATGGGGTCTCACCAACTGTCTGTACAGGGGGATCACAACTTCCTGTTTTCTGCTGGTGATGCCCCTCCCTATACATCCCAATATCCCCCCAGCCCTCCCTTCCGCCTTCTCACATTTTTGCCAACCTTAAGGTTATCTGATATGATTACCCCCAGGTCCCTTTCCATTTTTGTTGTTGTTACTACCTCCCCCATTGTGTAATCTTCCCCTGGGTTTTTGTTTCCCAGGTGCATTACTTTGCACTTCTTTGCATTGAATCCATGCTGCCATACTTCTGACCATTCCTCCAACCTTGCCAAGTCCCTTCTCATCCTTTCCACCCTCCTTGTGTATCAACCCTGTTGCAGATCTTTGTGTCATCTGCAAAGAGGCATACTTTTCCTTCCAGTCCCTCTGCAATGTCACTTATAAAGACATTAAAAAGGACTGGACCCAGTACTGAACCCTGCGGTACCCCCTAGTAACCCCTCTTTCTTCAGAGTGGACTCCATTAACAATCACCTTCTGAGTCCTGTTGTTCAGCCAATGTTTTACCCAGGCTACCACCCTGGGACCCACTCCAAGGCTGGTTAATTTGACTACTACTCTTTTGTGTGGGACTGTGTCAAATGCCTTGCTAAAGTCTAGGTAGGCCATGTCCACAGCCCCTCCCTGGTCTACTACTTTGGTCACCCAGTCAAAGAAATCAATTAGATTCATCTGACATGACCTTCCCACTGTAGAACCCATGCTGCCTTGGGTCCTGTGCCCCACTGGCCTCTAGGTACTCAACAATTCTTTCCTTCAGAAGTAATTCCATCACTTTTCCTACCACTTAGTTTTCATATCCAACCAGGTATCTGTTCTGATGGCTGGTGGTATCCTGCTGTGGGTAAGATTATCTTTAAGACTAGGGATCCTAGAGAAAGTAATCCTATGGCTGCAACCACAATATCCTCAGAGTGCTGTCTGTATGTAATAAGTGCCAATTTCAATGGACCACATTACTTAGTTGACATGCCCAGTTATTGAATTCTGTCACGAAGTAATGGGACCAGAGTCCAATGCACTCTTCGCTTTGTTTATATTCAGTAACTCCTCCTCTCTCTTCTCTGAGGCCATTTTCTTGCATCATTTATGACTGAAATATCATACCCTCTCTGTAAAAATCTTCTGCTGAGCTCCTCAGATTGTTCAAAAGTTTGACTCATTTGAGCAGTTTCTCCTTAACCTTAAAATTGACCATAAGGTATAGATTCTTTAATCTCACAGGATGTGCACTATCAGCTCTGAATAGAGAATTAGTGGCAGTGTTTTTCCTGTAACACTTGGTTCGGATTCCTGTATTTTGCACCAATGGACTTTTATGGTAAGGTCAAGGAACTCAATACTTCTCCATTTGCCTTATATGTAAAGTTCAAATTGAGCTCATTAGTATTAAGCCACTCTAAAAAGGTGTTGATGTCCTGCAGGTCCACTTGTCACAGACACAAAATGTCATCTATAAAGTGCATCCATAACCTGATCCTAGGCAGGAAAAGATTTAATTCACTGTTAAATACATATGTCTCTTCCCACCTGCCTAGGAAGAGGTTTGCATATTACGGTGCAATTGGGGAACCCATTGTGGTGCCACACTTCTGCAAGTGAAAATCTCCTGCAAATTCAAAATAGTTGCATGTCAAAATAAATTCTAATGCTTTTAAAATGAACTCTACAGGCATTTCTTCCTTGTCCATTTCCTTCTCCAGGAAGTATCTACAAGCTGCTATTCTATCTGTGTGCCTAATCCTAGTATATAGGGAATCAGCGTCAATGGCCAGCAAGTCAAAATCATTGTTCCCACTCTATGGCCTTGATCTTATTAAGGACATGTGTCTAGTGTATGAGTTAAGTTTAACTACGCTGTTCTGTAGGACAAAATCAACAAATTTACCCAACTTCTCCGTAAGAGACCCTATCCCTGACACAGCGTGCCTAACTGGTGGAGTGACCACATCTTGTGTATCTTGAGTAAAATATAGAACTCGGAAATGATGGGATGTTCGTTCCATAAATACTTATACTCCTGCTCAGTAATGTAACCATTTCCTATGCTATGTTGTAATACAGTAGGTAGTGTAAATCCATTTTAAATTTACTGGGATTTGAGGGAGATTCGTGTAGTTGTTATTCAATTTAATAGGCCCATCACTATCCTGAAATAATGTTCCCATCCATAACTACCTCATATTCCCCCTTTGTCTGCAGCTTTTATATTAATATCATTACAATCCATTAATGCCTTTAATGCAGATCTCTCAGCAATACTAAGATTATTACACCTTTGCTGCCCTGCACCTTCTAAGATGTCATTCACCTGTTTAAGAACAACTTTTCAGGTTGCCATATCAGGCTAAAAACAACAGGCATAAATTCTGAATACAGTTTAAACAGCATAAGTCTTTTCTGTATAAGTGTAAGGTCTTCTATGTTCTCACCTGTGCCTCCTGGGTTGATCTCAGTTTCATATGTGTCCATAGCATTCATTAAATAATCAATGTCCTCAGTCTGATATTCTGCTGGCTGTATACTCTGTACATCAGGAAGGTGCACAGGTTCTATGTCCTGAAGTGAATTAATTAAATTTTCAGGAATCCCATTGTTCTGTACAAAGACCCAGCTCCTCGATTTTGAGTGAAGAAGGCATGGAGTTGGATTTTTCTTAAAAGTTTATAAATATTCACCTGCACTTGAAATTTATGTAGATGGGGTGGATACGAAGGAGAGGCCATGTTTCAGAAAACTACTTTCTGTTGCTGTAAGTTCTTTCTTAGACAAATTAATTATTTGCAGTTCCTGCCTCTCCCCTTCCTCCTGTTCCTCTCATTTGCCTCTTCTCCACCAGCTTTGTTCTTGCCCTTCTGCCTCCCTTGTCTTAATCTCCTCCTCTCCCTCATGTATGCTCAGGTGTATTCATCCTAAAAGGACCCTTGTCAACTTGGCTTTGGGGATAAGCCTGTTTCTCATTGGAAAACCTCACTTTTTGACTGCCCCTGACTTCTACTTCTGCTTCATTAGTATTTTTTTCCAGAACAAGATTCTATAGTTTTCAGAGTCTTCCTGATCCGTCAGCAGCTTTTTCTGCTTCTTCACAACCAGTTGCGCCTCATATTTTTCTAATTTCATTTTCATAAATGAGTGAATGTCCTTAAATGAGCGGTTGTCTTTATATTTCAACACTTCCCTTTTGGTCTCCTCTATTAATGGCCTCAGACCTTCATATTTCTTGATGTCAAATCTGATCAACAACTCAATAAATGTTTTAGAACATAACAAGGTGGCAGGTATCCAAAGATCTTTAAAATCAAATTCATCCAGGCCACATGAAGGTACAGTGGTTATGTATAGGCCTCACAGAGCTTGATTTTTTTTGCCAAATATTGCTCAAGGGTTATTATGTGATATTTAATGTCAAGTTCTATTTTTAAAAGTTTCTCAAGTTTTCCACAAGAATTTCTGATGTCACTCACCTCTGACAGTGGTTCCTCATTTAATTTTAATTTCTCTTTGGCCTTATTTCTTTTCATTTAAGCTCTCAGTTTGTTCCTATTCAAATGTCAGCTCCAAATTAGCCCCTCCATTTCTGTTTACATGTCAAGCCACAAGCTCATCAAACAAGGTCTGCTGGAAAGGAGTTAACTCACTGACCTCTGTGTAGCCTGAAGTCCAATAACTTGAAGAATCCACATCTAAATCCCATGCTTGCTCAGTAGCAAGATGGCACTCTGTGTGTGCAGCAGCAATGGCAGCAAAATGTTAAGCAAATCCAAAACTACGCTTTGCTAACACTGGGGATGGGTGCTGGCAGGGAGCAGCAAGCCCCAAACAGTACACAGTAGATCCAAAAAAAACAGCACTCCAGACAAAATCGATACCAACAAACGTATAATCACAGCAAGTGCAAATTTATTGATGGCAGACACGGCCACACAAAAGACCCCAGTGCTTCGGTGGTCATGCCTTCATTGGGAGGTTATCAGGGGAAATCAAGGGAACACTATGATACCATTATATACACAGATCAGTGTGTCATCATAATGAAGTAAATCTTATGCTTTATAAAATAATAATTTCCTCATTGTGTTTTGTGCTCTTTCCTCTCAGCCCCTCCCTCTCCCCCTTGTTTCCTCCCCCTGTCCCCTCCTGTGATCAACAGGGTTGTGCTACACTTGTAATTATTTGTTTGTGCTGATCTTAGTAGTATATTTTCTGAATGTACATCATCGGTATGTTTTGAATGTATTGAAAACAAAATGATCACGAATTGAAGACACTGTATATAGCCTTTTGTATCTTTTATATGTATTTTGGTATTGTTATGTTGTGAGTGCACCTTGGGCACTTTATCATGTGGTGGTGCAGGAACTGGTGGATCATTCTTGGCCTTTGTCAACTTTCCACTGCTGCCCTCTGGCTATGCAGCACATGTTGGTTCCTGGATAAGATTGGGGAGCTCCAGCCATGGGTGTCCTGCCAGTTCCACTGGGTCAGGTCCACATTGATTGCTGAAGACTCCATCCCACCATCCTCCCTCCCTCCCATATCAGTGCCATCAACTGCTGTTTGAAGTCTACAGTCATGTTGGGTCTTGCTGCCACCATGGTGACTCTTGAGCTGGTACAAAATGAACACAACCATGCACATGACCACCTTGTTTGCTGTTCAGGCTTCCACGTCAACTGCACCACCAGATAAACTGTAATGCAGCACAAATTAGCTTCAGGCCTCATGTCACCAACTCCCACAGGGCCAGGTCATCTCTAAGGCCTACCTAGCTACCACCAACACCCCTCAGTGTAGAAGTCCCTACCAGGATTTGAACCCTGATTCTTTTCCTGCTAGTTAACACACATCAGTGTGCCAGTAGGCTGCAGGTCGGCTTCTGTGCCCTTTTCCCTCACTACTCCCTTTCTGCCTCCCTTCTCAAATGGGAATATTCTATCCATATGTGTTACTTGCTGTAGACTCTGCCAGAAACTGCCAAGAACATTCAACATATCATATACCAGAAATGTGACTATGTAATTCTTTCTTTCGTGAGTCCTGGCTAACCTCTGCATTCTGACATTACTGGGAAGAGGCATTCCTGCATCGCAGTTTACAGCATTTTGATATCATTACCACAGTGCCTTTTATGTATTTTTTTTAAATGAGTCCCCCATATGAAGGGGCACCCATGTGGCACAGCATCTGGTGGGCTTCCTCAACTTGCTCTGCTTTTTCAGTTTAAGTAGCATATGACAACACATGCTTTGCTGCCAGGTTTTTTGAGCTGGGGTGGGGGGGGGTCATCCACATGGGGTGGCTCCTGATGGGACTTCTTGGGTGACTCACGTGATCTGGCTTTTTTTTAAATTCACCTGAGGTCAACAGCCCACAATGAGAGCTGCTCAGGATTGCAAAACATCTGGCTAAGGACTGGGCTGTCAAGCCATTTATATGCATTGGATCCTTCATAGAGACCCACTAAAGAACTCTTAATAACAGCGTTACACAGTCCTGAAGATAAGCTTTGTTTTAATTAGAGGGTATTTCAGATTCCCTTGACAATATCACTGCAAAACTCAATCAAGTTTCCAGCTTTTTTTTTCAGTTAATATAAATCCAGGGCAAAATACACAATCTGAATGAAACTTATACTTTAACAAGGCACTTGGCATATTAAAGTCATTTAACAGAGTTACTGCGGTAGTTTCTATTCTCAGGGGGGCATGCAGGACCCTCCTCTCCCCAGCAACATGTATTTCTGCCTAAAGTTGAACCAGCATAATATTCTGTGGTGATTTGTATATGCAGCTCATGATGCTTTGCATTGTGGGGGCATGTGTGATTTTGTATTTCTTTGAAACTTGGCATCCTGGCCAAATGCCCTTTTGGTAAACCATTGCCACAATGCTTGACACAGAGGATCTTTGTCATATATCTATATATATTATGGTAGCACGGTAGTGCTACCATAGTTAGGGTTTAAGGAGCCATTTACATGTTAAACCAAAATTTTGACCTTAATAACTTTGCAACTGTTTGACAGGTTTGCCTGAAATTTGAATACGTGATCAAAACCCATACACCTTGGGATCAACCAAGTTTTGTACCAGTTGGACACATGGCTGCGGAGTTATTAAGCATGACCTGTGCATGCATTTATGCTTTTCTGGAATTCTGCGGTCGCACCTACAGGTTGCATGGTCATGCGACTGGCCCGAATCTTCAGGGAACATGCAGTAGGGTCCCGATGTGCCTTTCAAAGATTTTGTGAAAAAATATTAAATGGTTCAAAAGTTATTCAAAAAACAATTTCCCATTATAAGTCAATGGGAAAAGTTAACAAAAAGTTTGACAGTGTCGCAGATGCATTTTTACTTTCACAATTGGCCCTCTTACTTTCACAAATCCACCATTTTGTTTTCAGTTAGTGATCAGAAAAATGCTTGGCATTTAAAATCGAGACCCTCTAGCAACCTAATTCTTTTTGTATTCACCTAGTTGGAGCCTGAGGATGCTAGCCATGTCTTTATTTTGGGGTAAAACTCCCCAGAAATATGTTTTTCAAATTTCTGGAAAAAGTATTTTCGCAAAGTACTTTCGTGCTCATGAAAGTGTCGCAAAGTTTTGCGCAAGCTTTTGCAAATTGTGACAGTACTTTTCTAGGCTGTGGGGAAATTACAGCAATTCTTTGGCACCTCGCTGTAAAAGAACGGTTTGGAGTTTTGGGCTGAAATTTGGAGGGAACGCAGCCGACATCTCACAGATGTGCCTTTCAGTGTTGTGTTGAAAAAATATTACACAGCGGCAAAGTTACAGCACTCCAAAGTTGACACTTTTCCCCTTAGGATAACATTACGGCAGCCGACGCATTGCAGCAATTGTTTGGCGCCCTGCTGCAAAATAACGGTTTGGTCTTTTGGGCTGAAATTTGCAGGGGGTACAGCCAACATCCCACAGATGTGCATTTCAGTGGTTTGGTGAAAAAATATTACAGGGAGGCAAAGTTATGGCACTCTGAATGTCTGCTTTTTTCCCCTTAGGATAACATTACGGCGTTCGCCACGCTTTTGAGGACCCGTATCTCGAAAACGGTGTGAGATACGGAGTTTTTGTCAAAAACTTCTTAGCCCCCTCAGGGGGCTAAGTACAAAACTAGCCAGGAAAGTGATAATACATATGACTTTTAAATTTTTTTTCTATGTCGTACAGTTACTGAGATATAAGCAATTTACTATTCCAACTCCTGATTTTTGTGTTCCGAGAGTCATTATTTTGCATACATTCTTTCTACTCACTGTCTTTCTCTATACAGCTTTTGGGAAAACCAGCCTGTGCACTTACATTACTCTTACCATTACCGCTTTCTGCTTGCAGTTCCTGCACCTGTTTATTTACTGCTCACGCCACGCCACTCATGTGCCCTTTACAAGCCACTTGTGGTTGCATTTTCGTGTTTTAACATTTCTGTCTACAGTACTGTTTCTCTTTGCATCACCATGCACATTAAAATTTGCATTTGTGGGCAAATGTTACTATGTGACAAGACATCACGTGGCGGGCCCAGCGTTCCTGTCGCCGCATTATAGTCACTATTTCTCATTATCATTCTCAAAAAGAAGGAAAATTAGAGGCAAAAAACTCTGTTTAATGCATCAGTTAGGGTTGTTCACAGCGACAAAAGTGAGGAAATTCGATGTTAGGGTTGAAACCCCCTTTGCACCCCTCCAGCCTACCCCTTAACTGGAATTGAGTGATTGGGGACATCGGGTCCTAATTGTCACCCCATTCTCCTATTCCTCAGCTTCTTTCCACATGTGATGGGGTGACAGTTACGGCTGATGACCTCTCACGCGCACCCCAATTCCAGTTGGGGGTGGGCTGAGGTGCAAATGGGGTTTCAACTTAACATCGAATTTCCTTGATTTTGTCGCTGTGGAACAACCCTAACTGATGCATTAAACTGAGTTTTTGCCTTCTTATATATATATATATATATATATAGATATGCAATGTTATTATTAAGACATGAAATGAAAGTTTTAGTAGTGATTTCAGTTTATTATCATTGCAACTGTTAACGTTAAACAAAGTAAAATGTTTAGAGGCAGGTCTGATTCATTATCATTACCACTTTTAATGCAATATGTCTGTTTTAATGGCCAAATCTATTACCATTGTTCTTGTAAGTGTAATTTTAAATTCATATGGCAAATGAATACACAATGTTTATTGTGGGCTGACATCTAGTAACAATGCTATGTTTATGATGTCCAAGAACTGTTTTTCTTGCTTAACTAATTTTGTTAATTCACAAGACTAAGATTTGTTATGTTTCAAGCATTAAAAGCCATTAGGTTATAAATCTAATTTAATTTTCTTTTCTTTTGCAGGTCTGAAAAATGGAAAATGCTTCTAATACTATCACTTATTTTTGTACTTACAGGACTTGGTAATATGGGTAGCATTCGATATATGTATTTTGTATTTTCATTGTTGCTTTATTTAATTACAGTTCTTGCTAATCTGTTTCTTATAAGCATTATCATTTTGCGATAGCATCTACATGAGCCCATCTATATCTTTACATGCAACTTGGCAGTAAATGGAATACATGACAGTACAACATTTTTGCCAGTTAATGACCGATATTTTGTTGGAATCTAACACTATATCTCTTTCTGGCTGTTACATTCAGGTATATTGCCTGTATACTTTTGGTCTTTCAGAAATAACAATATTGACAGTAATGGCTTATGACAGATTTACGGCTATTTGTTAACCTTTACAGTATGCAAATATTATGACAGCTGCAAAAATGTTTAAACTTCTGTTGGTTGCATGGATGAATCCATATTGTACTGTATTCATACTTAGACTCTTAACTCAAAGACTTCCACTGTGTGGCTTCACTCTGCCAAAAATATACTGTGATAATATCTCCATTGTTCAACTTTCATGTACAGATTCATCTGCTGAAAATTACCTGGGTATATTTGCTCTTATATTTAATATAGGAATTCCCTTTGTTATCATTGTCTGCTCTTAAGTACAAATATTTAAAATCTGTATGAAAAAGTCTAAAGAAACATGAGGGAAGGCTCTGCAGACATGTAGTACTCATTTGTTAATAATTCTAGTCTTTGTGATCAGTGCTTTATAGTGCTTCAGCCTCCTAAACATGACCAGTATCCCATCATTTCTCCAGCAAGTCTTATTCATACAAAGTTTTATTTTACCTCCTGTTGCCAACCCCATTATATGTGGAATAAGAACAGAAAAGTTATAAAAATATTTAAAGAAAGAATTTGCAGTAAAATAGGAGATACAATGGAAACACAAGTAAGCACAACAGTCTCCATAAAGAAGAAATGGGACAGTAAGACTGATTTAAAGAAATAACTGTAAGTAACATTATTGTCTTTAAGATATTTAACCCAAAAATGTTTTATGAGATTTATCTGATGAACCAGTTTGTGACCACGAAAGGCCCTATAAGCTGAGGCTCACTTTCATGGGTGATCTGTGAGAAGGATAGAGGGAATCATGACACAATATTACAGGTTCAGTAATGCAAAAAATCCATATCATGCACATATAGGTACAACCTGCAAAAAATGAGGTGCATGAAAAGAGCATATTTCCAAGTGCCTTCAGCTGCAACCGTTATAGCAGCATTAGTGAACAGATTTTACAGCTGATAAATAACATTTATTGCAAAACAAAATATTACAGGCCTCACTTCCATAACCCTACTGAGGGGTTCCCAGTCCCTGATCTAAGCACCATGCAGAATTAAATACAGAGAAGACTGTCTAAGAGTAACCAGGTAGGTGGAGTAGCACCAATCCAGTGTTTACGTTCGAACTTAAAGAGAAGCTGACACCTTCAGTAGTAAAACAAATGGAAAGCACTTTATACACTTCAAAGGATGATTTGTTGACACCAAGTATATTTCATTAGCATAATTTTTATTTGCTAATGCTAGTGCAATAACACTGAGAATTGCCGAGTGCAACAATGGGGGATTGGGTGCCCCCAGTGTCATTTTTATGTTTCTGGGAGGTGGTGCTGAAAGGGAGAGTGGGGTAGGGAGGATATGTATAATTTAAAAAAAAAAGAAATTAGTGATCATGGCAGAACACAGCACAGTCTGCCATGACCAAGAGGCGACCACACTGTGCAGTGCATGTGCTAGTAGTTGTGCATGCACAATACAAATTGGAAGCTCTCTTGGACATGGCAAAGTGTGCTGTCTTCTGCAGTGACTGCTGACAGAGTAAAAAATAGTGCAGTGAGACTGAGAGGAGTGTTTTATGGATGCAGAGGCGACTGTGTTGTAACTCAAACAAGTTGTTCAGTCATAAGGAATGCTCTGACAAATTTTTTTGATATCAAGAGGTCTGTAGGGCTATGCCCACTGCAGCCTCTAAAGAGGTCACCATAAGAAGGCAGTGTTCAAGCAGTCAGTTGACAACTTACAACATACAGTCAGCATTTGAAATTATAATGACAGAAAGCAAAAGTCTCATGCCAATGTAGCAATAATATTTTGAAAGTCATAGCATGGTGCAGTGCAGGATGAACCAAATCTACCAATCGCTGTAGCACTTACCCAACTTGAGTTAAGCGATATGTTTATGGAGACTGGTAGATTAGGTCCATGCTGCATTGCACCTTGCTTATGACTTGCAATATTTTTGCTACATTGGCATGAGACCCTTGCTTTCTATCATTATAATTTCAAATGCTGATTGTATGCTGTAAATTGCCAGTTGACACTGCTTAAACATTGCCTTCATTATGGTGACCCCTTTGAGGCACTAACATTAGCAAATAAAAATTGCACTGGCAGTCATTTGGTGACAGGAAATCCTCCTTTGTGCTGAACAGAATGTAGTATATTTGTTTTTCTGGAGTTATTGGATTAAGCCACCCAGGATTTATACCTTCCCTTCCTATCCTGAAGTGTAGCATTTTTATTTCCACCTTCAGGAGTAGTTTAACAAAACATGCTATTTAAACACAATTCAGGCAATATTTTTCATATGCTCTGTATTTCCATCCCATTGTTTATTACTGAAGTAATTTTCATGGAAACAGGATCTTTGCTCCAGAAGAGTTCAACCATTCCTGTTGCTTAATCCTTACCTGAGCTCATAATGCACTGATTGTGACATCATGGTTACTCCTATGGAAACTGCTTGTGATATCACAATACATGATTATGCCTTCATATAGGGAATAAGCTAGAGAAACAAACAAATTGTAATGTGAACAATATCTGAAAACTAAAGATACAAAATATCTTTTAGAATACAGGCATAATCGAAATATGGTCAAAAAGAGGTATAGTACAACAAGTTAGTCAAACACTATCAGCAGAAACAGTTAAACAATTTAGGAGCCAAAGACTATATTGATCTTCATTTTGGAACATTTCTAGTCCTTGGATAAGTCCAGTTTCGAATGTCTACATATTGGGGATGCAATTGAAGCAAGGGAACAAGAAATCATTAATTTTGTTAATAAGTTCTTAATTAATCAAACTATGAATGATAATACCACGTCAGTCCACTCAGCGGAGAGGTGTGTCATCATGGAAAAGTTAAGTTTAAAAGGAATGGAGAGGTTTGAATTTACCTCTGCTCCAGAGGAGGAAGTACTGGATCTACTACAAAAGCTGCATGAAATGAATGATAGTGGACCAGACTTACTTCACCCCAAATTGTTGAAAATAACAGATAGAGATCTCAAAACCTCTGACATACTTGCTTAATTTAACTTTAAGAACAGAAATTTGGAAAGAATCTACAGTGGTACTAAACTACAAATCTGGAGATGTAGCAAATTACAGGCTGATTTCCCTGTTGCCAGTTTTAGGAAAGTTACTGGAAAAGTGTGTATTTGAAAAAAAACAAAGGTAATGCTGTTTGGGACGGCACAGAGGTTAGCCAGAGAGGAAGAAGACCTATGCATCTTGGGTAGTAATGGGAGTGAGATTTCTGGGGTAACTTTATTTAAATATATTTTTTTTTACCCTGCCTTGAATTTAATAGGACATCTGGATATGATTGGTATGAAAATAAATCAGAATTTAGGTTTCTTATACAGAAATATTAATACTTTCACTGACGAAGCTAGAACAGAAAATAGCAAAACAAATATTAGTTCCAATCTTACACTATGGAGCAGTTCTGTTTGTAACCAAGGAGTACATTCCTTTCAAAGTATCACATGATTTTGAATATTATTTGCAGGCTTGGTATGAGGACCCCATAAGAACCCATCATTTGCTATTGTACAGCAGATTAAAAGTTTACCTCCTTTACAGAGACTAGAATTCTATGCTGCTGTATTCACTCAGTGGATATATCAAAGTAGTTTACCAAAGTCTGTTCAAGAAATTTATAAAGATCATGAATTCATGCAAATGTCCTCAGTAATAAATAATGGGGAGGAGAAATCTATAGATGATACTGGGAATAAAGCTGAATTGTACTTAAATCTATTATCTGTGGATGTTTCATTGAGCTGTCAGCACCCCTTTAACATACTGTGGAAAATAGTCACAGTAATTATCCTGAGGTAATAAAACTTCATTATTCTTAAATAGCTGGTGAAGTCCAGCAGCTGCACAGCCAAAAAGAAAGAAGTAACAAAACTATTGCATGCTCCCACAATTGGGTGATAGCTCAACAGAAGACATATTTAGGATGATACAAACATTCCTTTCTCAGAGCTGGGCATTGATAATCAGATTGGGAGTTCTCAATTCAATTCAATTGCGTACTGTAGGTGCACAGTAGTTTTCTTACTCCTTTTGTTTTTGTGACTATCCAACTGTGAGATATTACCAGTGGTTTAATAATAAAGAAGTTTTAGTGGATGGCCCACTAGTGCAGTGGTAGAGCTACCAGTCATAACACAAGTGACCTGGGTTCCGTAACAAGCCTGGGCCATGGCAGCATGAGTGTCTCACAGGATGATCTCCTCTTCTGGGTAGGGAGGTTGTTGCATCCCACTGCATTACTGCAACCTGGGTGACCTCAGGTGGTGTTGCAGAGTTTTCATAACTTCGGCAGGGGAGCCTTGGATTGAGCTTGTGGGTTGCCTGCATTGGGCTTGCTGGAAGCCAAACACAATGTGTGCTCCTAGAGGGTGGATGGGACAGAAAACAGTCAAAAATCAATGTGTGGGGACTGGAAGGATGAAGCCTCTGCCTGCTGACCACATCTGCCACTGGATCTGAGCCATATTCCTTTGGGAACACTGCCAGTCTTGACTTCCACTGTGGGAGGACAGATGCTTACAGGGAAAATGCGAAGGAGTTGAAGGCATACCCAGGCTTGGGAGGGGCCAGGAATGCAACATGGCCTTGTGTTATGGGTGGTCTGATAGTCCCAAATGGATAGGTGGCCGGATCTCAGTAGGATGGGATAAGGGCTCCTAGAAGTTGGTGAAAGGAGGTGCCTGCCTGTCCCAGAGTGGATGATAAAATATGTTAAAAAAAAAGAAGTTGTTTAACTGGCCTGGTGTTGAAGATGGATGAGATGCCCATGCGTGCCTTACTTTTTCCCTCACAGATGACCGAAGTTTGGGAATTAGCTCAGGGTGACTGGTCCCAAGTGGAGAAGGAAAGGACTGCATGTCCAGTGGACTGCTCTCCTCTTCCAGGCAGGGGAGGCATGTCAGCCCAGCCTATGACTACTGCAATCTGGAGGCCCTGTGGTAGTGCAGTGTGAGCAGCACAAAGGAGGGAGCTGTAGAGCATTCTATGTGAGCACCTCCACAAACATGCTTCACATCCTATGGCAGGGGCAGGGTGAAAAGTGGAAAGAAAATGGGAACCTAGTAAAGCCTTGAACACTCTGCCTGGCTCTGCACCATCACCCAGGACTAAGCCTTGGTCCAGTCTGGATGTGAGTATCGGGGAGGACAGCCTCCAGTCCCACCATGAGGGATATCCATGGGAGTCAAATCAATTGAGTTAGGTCCCAGTGGAGGTGGTGGTCAGCTCAGGGGACTGGGGACAGGGCTGACTAGTAGTCCTTTCACTGAAAGCATAAAGAGCTATTATTGCAAAAAAGAATAAAAAGTTTAACTACCTGAAGTACCTATAAATGCTGTGAGAGGCAGATTTATAAAGAGTTGTGTCAGTTTTTTGGATGCAGCTGCTGAAATGTCCCAGGAGTTAGACCACAAAAAGTTAGTCTAACTCCCAGGATGGAATTCTGCAGATGCATCCAAAAATGGATGCGATTCCCGCAGTTGCAGCAGAAATTGTTGTAAACTGTGGGAGTCACTATATGTGTGTCCAAATGTCTAAGAATAACATTTGAACATCCTATTTGAAAATCACACCCTGTGGCTCTTGTTTACAGTATGTGAAGTGTTGAAGTTGACAACTTCAAATGCTACACCATCTGCCAAAATGTATTGCTTTCAGGGCTTGGTTATGGAAATCTATTATTCTTTCTATCAATTCAATTTAAATTTTATTTTTTAACCATATAGTCATTAACAATTTTAAAACAGACATAAATATCAAGGTACAAAAATATATTAATATCCTTGTAGGCATCTAACATTTCATAATCATTACAATACAATTTAATATGTCAGCTCATCAGGGATATTTCAACAAATTCCTAAGAAGAAGTACAGTTAAGATAATGAATTACAATACTGTCTAAGAATTATCACAAAACAGATTTCCTAAGCAATAAACAATACAACACTATGGATTTGCTGGGATTTTCCAAGTAAGGATTATCCCTACCTCTTAAACTTTAAATATTTTAAGTACTCAACATTCTACTGGGATTTGGTTATCCTTTTATTAATAGCCAGGAGATATATTTTGCTACTCTGTCTTTGGTCCATGAATCATTAGTATGTAGGAGTTTTGAAGTAAGAAGACTCTTCTCCATGGCATATAAAGGGTTTTAAAAAGGACCTAACCAAAATATTATTTTTCAGTGTACCAAGTACATACCCACATTACAGTACATGTAATAGTTCCTTTGCTCCTCCCTCAGAACATGTACAAAGAACAGACTCTTGTTTGTTCTTATCATAGTGGACTTTTAGGACATTGCTGTCAAATCTCTCAAACTTAGATTAAATAAATATATTTCTTAACTGAGGGTTAGTTAAGATATCCAAATAATGCTAAAGCCCAAAATAACAATTATTAGTCACAAATCATTTTGCAAATGCTGCACTTTAATTGTTTCAAGATCTTTTAATTGGCAAGAAATTGTTACTCTTTTAGTTATATATTTTTGTACTTCAAACTAAGGGTAATCTGTCTGTGAACATAAGTTTTCAAGGTTTGTAAATTATATTTTCTCCAGCAATCCAAAATTGATGTAATCCAGTGTTTATATATTATCCCAATGTTTACCCAGCTATTTTTTCTTGTAAACATTGATATGCAATTCTAGAGTAATTCATCCTTGAGAGTCTTATCCAATAATTATTTTTTAAAATTTCAATAAGAGTGTTACTATTTGTAATTCCCCCAAAAGGGGGCATTACTTGAGTTAAAGGGACACTGTCAACCCCATTTGGCCTCAAACTGTCCCTAGTTTAAAAAACACATTTTATGATTGTTCTCATTCTATAGAGATTGCTGATGTAGCTGGTTATTTGATTCAGACTCACTTTTGCCCTTTAAAAAGTGAAAAACTGAGTGTCTACCAGACTGATGTTACCACACCAAACCATGTTTGTTTACATTTCTTGATTAACTACAACTGCATCTTTCCTGGACTCAGGAACACCCCCAACACTATCTAGCTACCCATTGTGCAGTGAAGAGTAGATGAGACTATGGTATCACAAGTGGCTATACTGTTTGAGGGTGTTAATAATGTTCAGGAAGTGTGCAGTAAGTATAGGTAAACAATTTGGAGCAAAATAAAGCTGTGTATAACTATATATTCCCATGCAATTCAGTTCTAAAACACAAGGAGGCAGATTGAACAAGCAGCAACATTAATGAATTTTAGAGAAGGTAAGCAGTCATAACATGTGTGTTTTTTTACCTTGAAATAATATGATGCAAGAAAGGTTGGCAGTGTCCTTTTAAGGCACATAAAAGAGTGCCATACAGGAGAAAACTTGTCCAGGGAATTTCTCCATGTGCTAGATAATTGGGGCATAAGGAGCAGGGACCCTGGTTTTCCATTTTTACCGGTAACACCGGTAACAATCACGGAATCCTGCTTGGTTTGCGGAATTTGAATTCTTGTACCGGTGCCTCACGGAAATTGCATGTCATTGCATGGAATCGCTAAGATTTCAGTATCTTTTTAATTTTTTTTAATTTTCTCTTTCTATGTCCCCTTCTCAAAGCATCGGTATCCCCTAGCTTCACCCCCAGGTAATGCTCAGGAGCTTCTGTGGGACTGCTTCTATCCTGCCTGGGTCTGTACCCCCAGGTGGAAGGGAGGGACCCTAGGTCACCCCTCCACACTCCCTTAGTGTGTCGGCAGCCCAGTGGGTCCCTCATGGAGCCTGGTTATAAAGTCTGGGGCACCTGGGTCCCTTCTGCCAGTGGCCGTCGCGGAGTGATTGTTCTTGGTTTTCTGGTCTTTGACCCTGAGGGCACCGGCACTAGAGATCCAAGGAGGTAGGTCACATAGAGACATGCCACTGCTCCAGATCCTAGCTAGCATCCTCCCTCCTGATCACTCTGCAGCACCATTACCTGTGGTCACACTGGTGGTGGTAAAGAAGCAGGACCTGCAGCCCACCCTCCCAGAGGAGGAGGAGAGCAGTCCCCCAGGTGCTCGATCCTACTCCCCTGGCCAGACCTCCAGCAACCCGAGTTTGCTTTTGACCCTGGGTCACTGGCATTGCAAGCAATAGTGCTACTGCAGTGCCAGCAGGCCGACCCAGATTTCAGCATCTTAAAATGAATGCTGCTGTGCTTTGCATTCATTCTGCTTTGCTGCATATAGAAACAGTAAGGAAATCACCCGCACTGCTTTGTTGTAATCAGCCATTCAATTTAACCACCCATGCCCAGTGGTTAGAGTAACAAACTGTGATTGAACTGGGTACATCCAGCAGACTTGGGTTTGAGTCCCATAACCTCCACTTGCATCCAAGCAAGTCACTTAACCTCCCAAGTGTTTCTAGGTCACTCCTTAAAACAGACAGTTCTGCCTAGTGGGCCTTGCCTGCTTTACAAAGAATATAAAAAAAAAATACCAATGTTTGTTTACTACATCATAGAATAGTAGTCAGGGTACCATGTAATTTACTTGAGTTTTACTTGGGCTGCAATGATTTTGTATAGGTAAAGATAAATGTTCAGATATGTTTTATAAGCTTGTTTTCAGATTTTAGCCAGGTTTGTATTGTATTCTTTGCATATAAGCATCTAGGTTGTAGATTGCTGAACGCAGGACCACTGTTACCTACTATCTTATTCAAGTTCATAATCTGTAGGGCCATCCAAAATCCTCAGTTGTTTGAATGAAAACTAGTCTGAATGAAAGAATGTTCACAAAGAAGAAACTGCCTTACTACTTATGAAAAGACTTCACAGTTAGCACCCATTTAGGTGAATTGGATCACTTGCACCTTTTCTCCCACCTGCTGATTCTGTCTCTGTGACAACAAAATGTTTTCTGATAGACTGCTTCAACAAAAGCAAATGTTAAGTATTTAAGAGTACTTAACAAGGTAAGACCCCAGGGCTGTATGATGCTGGTGGGCAGAGTAGTGCTCAATTCACATCTGAACAAGACATGAAAACTGGGAGACACCCTTTCATGGACACCAAGTAGAAAAAAAACATCCACATGTCTGGGAGATGCATGAATCCATTTGAAGGTCCTCCACTAATCACTTGTGGATTTTTTAGGTGAAAACACTTTATTTCAAAGAAGCAAATTCAAGCAGTTTTTTTTTGCTCCTCCTACCCCCTGGCCATCCACTCCTTCAGGCCTGCCAAGGCCCCCTACCACCACTGCTGAGTCCCGACCACTATCCACTGACCCTTACTGCTGTGCTACCAGATAACCCAAAGTAACCCTTCATTGAGTGGGCCCCTACCCCTGTGGGAGGCTACCAAGGGAGGAGAATTGCCCCAAAGAGCTTCCTGTGTATCCTGGGCATGTCGGGGGTCAGAACGGACACATGTCTGGGGCTTCTAGTGTATGGCGGAACCAGCAGCCATCCTTCAGTTGATCAGCGGGTGTTTTCCCATTTTCTTTGGAGCATGATAGGCTACATGATGTCAAGGCATAAGCCGACATCCATCACACCTCCCGCAGTGAGTACTGATGTGTTGTGCCTCTGGCTCTCCACCATGGGCCAGCAAATGCTGAGCCATGAACCCACCCTCCTCTCAGGAGAAGGGGAGTGTCATTGGACACCAAGCCATCACCCACCAGCTGGCCCTCCAACACCCAAGTCTGTTCCCTAACCCTGGTCAGCGGTGTCACAGGCAGATATCCAATTCAGGCAGTTAAATTATAGATACGAAAAACAAAGGTAGTCCACCTTTGCTGTGATGGTTCAGATTAAATCACATCTGAGTTCTAACAAGCAAAGAGACGAAGACATTTGTAATTATGATGTGGGGTGTGAGTGTTGAAAGGGGATCATAGTGCTGTCACTACTGCCATCACCCCAGAGGGATATGTACTGCATTGTTGCTACTGCCATCACACCGAAGGGGTGGGGGCTGTAGTGCTTCTGCCATCACCACTGGTGAATGGGGAATGTAGGCCTGCTGCCGTCCCACCTGAGGGATGAGGGCCATAGTGCTGATACTGCCATCACACATGAGGAATGATGACCGTAGTACTGCTGCCATCACACCTAAGGGATGGGGGCCATAGTGCTGCTGCTTCCATCACACCTTAGAGATGGGGGCTGTAGTGTTGCTGCTGCCATCACATCTTGTACCTAAAATAACTTTAAATTGGTACAAGGATGGAAGGATGTGTAACAGTGGAGGTCAAAATTGCTAAAATGCATGTTAGCAGAGTTAAAATTGTTAAATAAAGTACACAAAACCAAACACCGTAAACCGATTTTGGCTTAGCAGACACGGTGACAATACCATTTTTACAATGTGCAAAATGGAATATGCCTTTTCTCAACCTGCAACCAGTGTCCCTGATAAGGAGCACTCAGAGACACCTTGTTATGAGGGACAATGGGGCTAATATTGTGAAAGTTATCAAGCTAAGTGCCATTCCAGGAGAGGGTTGTCTTGCTCACACATTACAATTAGCTGTTAATGAGGCAATTATGACACAAAAGACTGTTGAAAATCTTTGGCAACAGGACATGCTATAGTGGGTTATTTTAAAAATGTCATCAAGTGCTACAAAGAAACTGACTTGCCTGCAAACTACCCTTCCAGTCCTAGTGCACAGATTAACCCAATATGTTTCCACATGGTAGAACAGCTCTTTTTACATGCTTGCACACTTAATTGAACTGCACAGAGTGCTAACTGTGTATGCATCAGAGACCAATAATCGGACATTTACTTCATCTCAATGGGCTATGGCTGAAAATGTATGTGCTGTGCATAGACCCTTTAAAAATGAGACACATAGACTCAGGTCAGAAGACGCCTGTGTGTCTGATATAATTCTAATGGCCACAGTGTTGTACCATGCAGTTGAAAATATAAAAATACCTGGCTTGATTGGCATGAGAAAAGCTCTCCTGTCAGCTAGGGACTCATGGCTTGAACATAATGAGTCCTGCAAGGTAGTGGTAGCAACCACACTGCTAGATTGCTGGTACAAACTCCACTTCTTCTGAACATCAATTGGAAAATGTTTGCAAAAGTACTTGTGGAGCAGCTCATGGAGGAACTCAAGGAGCAGCCAACTACATCTATTATCAGCCACCCAGTGTGGCAGCAGATAGAGA
The DNA here is from genome assembly GCA_016271365.2 of Neoceratodus forsteri. NCBI lineage: Eukaryota > Metazoa > Chordata > Ceratodontiformes > Ceratodontidae > Neoceratodus > Neoceratodus forsteri. The sequence goes on along the minus strand of CM057458.1, from coordinate 1,149,019,396 downwards.
AAGTGATGCTGACGACCCCTGAGAGACATTTAGCCGGACAAAGCAACTGCCCCAATCATGTAGGTACAACATTCTGGTACTATGGTAGTAGGATACTCATATTTTATTTTTCTAATGGATTTCTTTTTTTTTAGCTGGTGAACCAGATGCTAACTGCCCAAGAAATACTGAATTAGACACGTACCACACTGAGCACATCATTACCAAAAGGCACACTCAGATCCTCTGAAGTACTGGAAGTTTCAGGATCACAGACTCCCTACACTTGCAAAGATCACAAAACATTACCTGTAAGGACCGCTTACCAGTGTTCCAAGTGAGCAAGTATTCAATATGGCTGGTGACACCGTATCTGACACATGCTCCAGATTGTCACCACATAATGTGAACATGCTGCTATTTTAAAATATAATTTGTCACAGCAAATTGAGCATTGAATGTTAACAGTAGACTTATCATTCGGTACAGCAAACTGTGTTTTATTCATTGGCTTTGTTGCCCCCACAAGCAAACAAGCATGAAGTAAGCTCAAAAGCTCAGTGATTTTAAACTTGGTGAAGTGTTAAACTAATCAACTTTTATTTAATAATAATTTATATCATGGCATGTAATAAATATGTGCAATTTCATCAAGATGATCAAGTTTGTTATGTGTTCTTTATACATTTAATACCTGATCCAGTAGATATCCGACCCAATCGGGTATGAGGTAAAATATATCCATATCCGGTATCTGGAAAAATAGTATCTGTGCATCCTTCCCAATTTGGCTCTTGTATAAGATGAGGGACATGTTGGTCCTAAGCACATAGTTTTTCTCAGCAATTTATACAAAAGAAATTATAAGGTTCTCCCTATATTTCATGTCCCATATTTCTGAACCATACAGCATTTGTGAATGGAATTTTGCCTTGATGACCTTAACCAGGGTTGCAATAGTATAACCCAAGCTTACTGAATCTTGCTAGGGCCATTGCAGTCCTCTTCAATGTCATTATGACCTTGCTATAATGGTCATTCCATAGACAATTTGTATTATAATTAATTCCCCAGTAGGTGTATGAGGTACCATTTCAGTTTGTCAGATCCCAAAACCCAATGGACAAGCTTTTTTCTGACCAAATATAAGGTTATTAGTTTTAATAGATTAAGTTTTAATAGTAGATGTTTTGAACAATTATTTAATATGTTTACATTTTTTTGGAGGCCACTTTTTGACAATGAAAATAAAACTAAGTCATCTGCATATGCTGGTGTAGGAGAGCTCAGATTATTAATTTTGAGGTCAGAATCCAAAGTCTCAAATTTTCATAACATTCCCTTAATATACAGGGCAAATAAGACAGGGGCCAAAACACACCAATGTCTTACTCCCCCATTGATCTGAAAGGGGGCAGATAGCTGACCCTGTGTGTCCATTTTTACATCAGTCCATGTATCATGATATAACTGATACATCATATGTACCAAAGAACCATACATTTCTTTTTTAGAAGTATTTCCTAAAGAATTTTCATGGAAATTAAATCAAATGCCATAAAATAATCTATAAATACAGCATATCATTTTTTGTTTTCTTATTTTGATGCATTTTTCTAATAAATGTTATAAGGCAAAGATATCTGTTGTTGAGCAGTCTACTCTGAAATCTGCCTGAAAAGTAGATAACCCTTCATTTTGCAGTATCTGGATATTTAATCTCCCCACTAATACCTTCAAAAATGTTCAAATTAATATCCAATAAGTTGATGGGTCCAATACATACTAGGGCCTGTTCTATCTCCTTTTATGGATAGGGATAATACTGGCCCTGCCAGGTTTTGGGGACTTGGTGCTCAGTAATGCATTTATTATAAATTATTGTCAAGGTTTTGCACCATTGGGCATCCTGGCAAAGTTACACTTCAGCAGTAATAGAATCCAGGCCTTAGCCAGTTTCAACATATTTATTGATAACAAGACTTCACTGAAAGTGAGCTCCAGAATGCACACAATGCTATTACTATCCATCAGAAATGTTGAATCTGCATTGGGTTAAAAAAAATGGCCTCAAAATGTTTTAACCATTTCTCCTCTGATATATGGGAATCCAGATTTAGCTTTAAGTTGTTAGTGCCCTTAGCCATCATTAGACTGAATTTCTTATCATCCTTCCTATTAACTGTATCCAGCATTAATGTCACTGTTTTGTGTGAAAAGCATTCTTTTTCTCCTTTATTAGGGTTCTATAATTCTTATGGTAGAATTTATCAACTTGAGTGCTTCCTTGCTTTGTATTTTTATACTCTAAGGTACTTCCATAATAATTGTTTCAGCATTTTACACTCATTATCAAACCAGCCCAATTGTATGGGGTTCCTATCAGTATTTGTAAATTCTTATTTAGATTTAACCTGCACAAAAGAGTATAAAGCTTTTCTAATAGGTTGGATAATTTATTATTCTTAAGTATATTAAGTTCCCATTGAAGAAATGAATTATTCAGGACCACTTCCAAAATAGCATGGGAACTTGATGTCCAAATTATTTTCTTTGAAGATCTAATTTCTGAATATAGGCAGGGGTCTGAGCTTCTTGTCTATAAGCAAGTGAGCCCTGAGCACTCCTACTCCTTAATATTATAGGAAAATTGTCACTATTAGAGCATATAGGGATATGAAAATATTCCCAGAATTTCGGTAAGGTGAATGTGATGCTGGAATGCAGCAGGAGGGTTATCACCAGCAGAAAGAGAGACATGGTGCAGCCTCTATACAGATCACTGGAAAGACTCCACCTGAGTGCTGCATCCAGTTCTGAAGATCACATCTCGAGGAGGACATAGACAGAGGAAGGCAAACCAGGACAGAACAACTAAAATAGTGAAGAATCTGCACAAAAGCCCTACAAGCAGAGACTTCAAGACCTCAATATCTACTCTGCAACAGAGAGAGAGAGGGAGGGATATAATAGAGACCTTAAAATACCTCTATGGGGAAAAAAGATACAAGAGGGGAGCATTTTCAGAAGAAAATGTGCAAGCATCAGAGGACATATACTATGAAGCTGGAGAGGGTTAGATTCAGGAGATGTAATGAAGTACTTCTTCACAGTTATAGTGGATTCCTGGAACAATCTTCCTGTGAAGATGGTGGGGAGAAAACGTTGGTGGAGTTCAAGAATGCAAGTGGATAGGTACAAGAGAATCATGATGGAAAGGAAGGGGGAGGGAGAAAGAACTGTAAATCTGGCATGGTGTGTAATAGTATAGGCAGGGGAGAAATGAGCAGTGGGATGGGACAAACAGGTCATAATCTGCCATGATAATGCATATGTAACAAAACACCTGACAACAATATATCAGTTAAGGGGGTGAGAGACAGAGCATGCACCAAGAGAAAGGGATCTGGGGTTATCATCTCTGATAACCCCAAGGTAGGGAAACAGTGTGACACAGCAGGTAAAGCAAATAGATGCTGGGATGTATAGGCAGGGGCATCACCAGCAGGAAAAGGGAGGTCATAATTCCGCTATACAAGACACTAGTGAGGCCCCACCTGGAGTACAGTGTACAGTTCTGGAAGACAATACCTACATAAGGCTATAGACAGGATAGAGAAGGTTCAGAGGAGGGCAACAAAGATGGTGCATGGTTGCATCACAAGTCCTATGAAGACAGGTTGAAGGAACTGAACATGTACTCCTGGAGAGAGGAGAGAGAGAGGGATATGATAGAGACATAAGACTTACAGGAGGAACACGGTGCAGGAAAACACTATTTTAAGTGAAAAGATGTTCCAGGACCAGAGGGCATGGGATGAAGTTGGAGGGAGGACGATTCAGAGGAAACATGAGAAGAATTTCTTCACAGAATGGGTGGTGGATAAGTGGAACACCCTGCCAGAGGAAGTGGTGAGGCTGCAAACAATCACAGGATTTAAGAATGCATGGGATAGACATAAGGAATTCTGGAGGTCAGGGTAAGGGCAAGGCAGACTAGGAAAACAAACTGAACTTACAAGCTCAAATGGGCAGACTGGGTGGGCATAGGCCCTCATCTGCCGACACAGTCTATGTATCTATGTATCTGTGAAATTCTGTATTTCTGTGTTTCAGATAAGCTATGCGGGAGGTGTTGTATAATGGCTCTTGCAGACAAAGTAACCCATTCAGTGGTCAGTGAAAGCATCTGAAAGGGTGCCAGCATCAGTGATGCAATGGAGGTGGAGGAGAGGACTCAGTCAGTTAGGAGTGGTTGATCCATATCCAGTAAGCTTCATTTCCTAGATGTTTTGGTGAAATTGCAGACTTGTAAACAATCTACTGTACATTATGCATATTGGGCGCTATGTACAAATGTGCGAGGGTTACTCACCTTAGATCCATGGCACAAAACACCACACACACACATTGCACCCCACACAGAAGCACAAAATGGATGTACAACCTGTAGACACCCCAATCCCCTGGACATGCAGATGGTAATGTGTTGGGGTGGATGGGTGGCATGCCAACACTACGTGACATTCACAAAGGCATGTAGTGTTGCCAGCAGATGGTGCATAGGAGGGCACAGGTTACAGCATAAGGGACCCTGCCATAAGCCGCTGTGGTTCAGATAATCAGGATTTTACTGTACATAGAAATGGAATAAATTGCAACAAAAATTAACAGGACAGTTATGCCTAAGAATAAGTTGATAAAGTAAGTTACCCTGCAATAAGTTGTGTGAGATAATTGGGGTCCAAGGATGGTGGGTTTTCACTTCCATGGTTCAGTGTACTGCTGATATAAATGCTTTGAATTCAAATCACTTCCCCAAGCCACAGCAAAGCACAACTAAGTGCAGTAATGTGCCAGAGTGGTCTAAGGTGCTGGTTTGGCTCCAGCCATTTTGATAGCGTGGGTTGATATCCCACCACTGCCAGAGGTTTTAGGATGCAGTATAGTGCAGTGGGATAAGTCTCTAAGCTGCAAGCCTGAAGACCTGGGTTTGAATCCCACAGCCCCCACTTGCATACTGTGTGACCTGAGCAAGTCACGTCTTCCTTTGTGCTCTCAGGTTGCACCCATAAACAAGCTTCAGCTTAGTGTCTCTCCTGGTTTAAAAAAAAACACAGTACTGTACAATAATTGTTCAGCCTGACTGCAGCCACAAACTCAGATTTATTTTAATAACATGAGAATTAGCTCAACTGCCAATTAGTTCTCTGTGGCTGCAGTTGCATTCTGTGTCTCTCTCTCCCTTTGCTGAGACTTTCATTCTTATCCATGAATCCCCTTATCTATCATGCACAGTACTTAGCCAAGGTTTTCTTGAGGGTTTGCCAAAGTGCCAAGGGCTGTGTTACTATTCCTCGGTCCCAGAAGGAGGAAACTGCTGCTGTGAATTCTGACCAGAGGGAGAGCAGCTAGAAACTATGTCAACCCTGTCCTGTACATGAGAAAGGGTCCAGAAGGAACTGGAAAGAATAAGAGTTGATAAAGCAATGGGGCCAGATGAAGTGCACCCCAGGGTCCTAACAGAACCATGAGAGAGGTGGTGGCTGAACCACTGCAATCCTGTTTAGCTGATCACTGGAAACGGAGGTACCCAAAGACTGGAGGACAGCAGATGAGTCCTGATATACAAAAGTGGGAACAAAGAGGAAGTGGGGGAACTGCAGACCTGTCAGTCTCACTCCAGTAGTGGGGAAGATCATGGAAGCACTACTGAAGGAGAGATTGGTGGAACATCTGGTTGCCAATGGACTACAGGACCCAATGCTGCATGGTTTCACCAGGGGAGGCTGTCAGACCATCCCCTCATTGAAGTTTTCAACAGAGTGACAAGTGAAAATGGATCGGGAGGGCAGTGGATGTGGCCTATCTGGACTTCAACAAGGACTTTGACACTATACTACAAATAAGGCTATTAAACAAACTGGAGAATATGGGTGTGGGCAGGACAGTAGTGCAGTGGGTAGGTAAACTGACTGGGCAGCAGGAAAACAGAGGATGGTGGTAACTGGCTGTCACTCCACAAGAGGAAAAGTGACCAGTGGGGTACAACAGGGATCAGTACTAGGACCTGTCAAGTAAATGTCTTCATCAGTGACATTGCACAGGACCTAGAAGGCAGAATTTCCCTGTTTGCTGATGACACAAAGCTTTATAACAGAGTGGACATGCCAGAGGGTGTAGACAAAATGAGGAGGGACCTGCAAAAACTTGAAAATGGTCAGGGTTTGGTAGTTGAAATTCAATGCAAAGAAGTGCAAGATCATGCCATATAGGCACAAAAACCCTAGAACAACATATCAGTTGGAAGCGGTGAAGATATAGTATGCAATCAAGAAGGAAAGGGATCTTGGGGTTATCATCCTGAAGACCTTAAGGTAGGGAAACAGTGCAACAAGACAGCAGGTAAAGCAAATAGGATGCCGGGATGCATAGGCATGGGCATCACCAGCAGGAAAAAGGAGGTCATTATTCCACTATACAAGACACTAGTGAGGTCCCACCTGGAGTACAGTGTACAGTTCTGAAGATCTTACCTATGTAAGGACTTAGACAGAGTAGAGAGGGTCAGAGGAGGGCAACAACGAAGGTGCATGGAGTGCATCACAAGTCCTATGAAGACAGGTTGAGGACTTGAATATATACTCCCCTGGAGGAGAGAAGGGGAGAAGGGATATGACAAAGACATACAAGTATCTTACAGGGAGGAACAGAGTGCAGCAATAGACTATTTTTCAGTGAAAAAGATGTTTCAGGACTAGAGGGCATGAGATGAAGTTGCAGGGAGTGCGATTCAGAGGAAACATGAGGAAGAATTTCTTCACAGAAGGAAGTGGTGGACAAGTGGAATAACCTGCCAGAGAAAGTGAGTGAGAGCTGAAACAATCACAGGATTTAAGAATGCATGGGATAGACATAAGGAATTCTGGAGGTCAGGGCAAGAGGCAACAGACTTCTAGGAAAAGATAAATGAACTTACAAGGTCAAAATGGTCAGACTGGGTGGGCTGTAGGCCTTATCTGTTGACAGTGTCTATGTAATCTATGAAAGCACTAACTCTGTCTAATATTATGACCATTGGCATGGAAAACAGAAAAAAAACTTGAGTTAAAATCTCTGGGGATCCATGCCCTAGGTTGCCGTCCCTCCAGGCTGAAGGATGTTTTGGTTAGCAACGGCATAGCTACTGCAATTTAGAGTCGATAATGAGTGAAGAGGAAAATATTCCAATTTAGATGAGGCTATCACTCCATCCTTCTAACAGGAATGCTGTTGAGGGTTGTGGTGATGTCTCTGCAACTAGATGCCAAAAGCAAAGGAAGAGAGAAAGAATGCTGAGGCACTCATTCAGCTGACAACGAGCCTGCTAAGCAGACTAGAGGAACCAGAGGCAGTCAGATGGAGAATGGCATGAGAGGTGCCATGAACCTGCTTGGGCATCCAAAGGCCCTAATGAGAGAGCCCCACCCATCACAGCCTGAAGCCAAAATTCTGCATCCAGAGGTCTTGCCGAAATGAGGGATGACTGAAGGTGCACACGGAGCAAAGAACATTCTCACTATGAGCCAGTGAGAAGGACCTCCTCCAAGCTTTCCATGCTTTAGATGCACACTTTGTGGGTGCAGAGTGGAGACCATTGGATACAGGCTAGCCCTGAGCCATGGAGCAATGGACACAGAAGACATGTCTCCGAGTGGAGAGAGCGGCTGAGCCATAGTAGCACAGGACCCATATGAAGGGTATGCTTGATTAGGCAATGCGAATGAGTAGACCTACAGAGAGGTCAGACTGAGTGAAGGAAACCCCATCAAGGGTTCAGAGAAGGCAGGTCACAGTAGCAACCACGGGAGTGTGTTCCAACTGGGTCCATTGAGAATTAAAATCAGGGAGGAGTGAACTTGATGAAGATAGGAACAAGAGTGACTGGGCAAAGCCTGCAGCCAACAAGGAGGTATGAAGTACCAGGAGTAGATGAGCTAGGTGCTATGAAGTCAGAATGGAAAAGTGGAGGATCAAGATGAAGAAAAGAGATTGAATGACAGAGGAAGCTAGAAGGTCGGCATGGACCATGGAATGGAATGAAGGATGTGAAAGAAGAGAAGAGATGAGGATGGCGGTGAAGAACGCTGACCTACTATGAGTAGAAAAGCTGATTAGGAGGACAGAATGGTCAAGAATAAATAAATGATAAACGATGATGGATTGAAAGCCTTGAAGGCCTGAACTGTTTAAGGTGAGGAATGAAATAGACAATGTACGATGATGAAATGAATCCTGGAAGGCCGACTGATGGAGGATGAGAAATGAAATGGACACTGTATGGCAATGAGTGAAACACCTTGATGGCTGGCAAGGGTAATGTAAGGCATGAGATGGATGATGTACGCTAATGGATGAAAGCCTTGAAGGCTGATATGATTAAGGCAGGTAAGAAGACAAGTATGGTATAGGAAGGATTAGGTTCAATAACAATGGAGGTTTGACAAAGAGTGCAGGATATATGAGTCGAATGGTCCAGAATGTAGGACATGGGTGAAGGAAGGATACAATAGATATAGTGATAGCAGGACAGGAGACATCCCCAAAAGAAAGCACGAGGAAGCACTAGCAGGGAAAAAGAAATGGTATGATGCCATCAGTAAGGGAGCGGAAATAAAGGCTGACCATGGAGTCCGAGGAACACACTTATACTGACTCAGTGGAAGGTGGTACAGCTAGAAACAAAACTCCATCCACTATGGGCGGGTGAGCACAGTGAGTGATATGGCTGGAAACCCCCGAAGGTAGGATCAATGGTGAAAAGCTGGAGGAGGCAGGAGAGGTAGAGGAGAATAACGAAATAGATGAGGATGAAGGAACAGAGATAGATGAGGATGAAGGAACAGAGCACAGCCTTTCAGTAGTAAAATCATAGCACAGGTCATCAAAAGCAAGCAATTGGCCAGAATGCATAGCACTGTCATTAGTTAATCAATAAGATGACAGCAAGGAGCCATCCCCATATAGGTACGGATATGGAAGGTGTCACAGCAACTGAAGTCAATGAGGTAAAGTTGAGTGTTAAAAAAGCACACAAACTTAACAAAGAGCAGTAGGAAACCTGGCGAGAACAAGGGCAAAAGAAGTGGGGTAAATGAAACATATGGATGAAGGTACACATCAGGAAGAAGGAGGCCTGAAGGCAGAGGATGGCAAGTGTCATGAGTCCTGTAGGGAATGAATGAAGGAGGAAGAATGACAGGTAGAAACAGCAGAGAGATGAGGGCAGGCCCAGGGTGAAAACAGTGCAGACAGGAGCCAGGAAAATGGTACAGCCTGAAAGAGGAATGGGAGAGGCAAGATCCCCAAAAAACATATAGAGGAGGACAGCAGAATAACGGAGGAACAATCAGAATGACGCTCTGACTGAGCTGAGCAAAATAAGCTACATTGTTCGAGCAACCCAGAAGTGGCATTGGGGCGAAGAGCAGGGCTTGAGGAAGAATGAAGCAGAGGTAGGAAGAAGAGCAGAAACCCCACAAATGATGGCAAAAGCCGGGGAGCAGCAGAAGCAGGAGGTACAGGAAAGGGGAACAGAGACAGGTAACAAACTGGGGAAATGGAGGGAATGAGTGAATGAGGCTAAAGCACAGATTAGTGCAGCATTCCAAGACACCTGGCAGGAGCTGGGGTGGAGACTTGCAATGGGAGCGGAGGGCAGAGGGACAAGTCAAAATAGCCTACAAACGGACCTACAAGGGGAAAGGAAGGAAAGGAGAATAAAAATGCCACAGAACAAAGCAGATGACAGGGAACAGGCAGCCGGAGGTGGAAGGAAACCAAACCAGAGCTATCAAGGCAGTGCCTCTGGCCACAATGAAGAAACAAATACTGGAAACAGTCCAGAAGAAGTAGCCTCTCTAAGGCCTGATGGACTAGTGATGTTGTTGCTTCCACTGAACCATAGACATAGCCTTTGCAATTATTTAACATTATCAGACCAATTATAACACCCTTTGATGAGTTTATATAGAGTTTATATGAATATTCCTTTGCAGTTCCTCCTCGTGTCATTTCTTTTCTAATTTTCTTTCTCTTTCCTGATATTAGTTTTACATTTCTGACTGTATTCTTATATTAAAATGTGTAATCAAATATATGTGATGGAATAATATTCTGTGGTAATGATGAACAGCAGAACAGTATTCCATGGAACTCAATGGACAACCTGTATGTTTCCAAATGAAACTCTGGACCTCAGGGCACCTTTTATGGATACTAAGGTAGATGTGTTCTATTAGGAAAGCCAGTAGGTGCATTTTAATTTAAATTCATCCACTTGATTCCATGAAAATTCCATTGAATGTTTGCAGAACGATTACCCTGAAATAATGAGGATCTGGAAAACAGTTCCTCAGATTGCAAGCAGTCAGAATTCCACAGAATCACAGAATGAACTTGAATATTCTGCTGGCCATTCTGCACATTGGAAAGTAATTTTCACACTAATTGCATGAGTGGAATTCCACATTTTACACAGTACTGCATATCCACAGAAATAATATTCTTACGAAAACGAGATAAACAATTTGCGGTGATCCATATTATTACTGTCACCACTGTGGTCTGATGACAGCGCAGTGAGCCCCAGGACAAGAAATGATAAAGGAGACAGCACAGGGCAACAGAGAAAACAGAGTAGCACAATATCAAAAGACTGGTTGATCTCTGCCTCGATCTCTGCCTGTGTTACCTTCCCATTCCTCTGTTCTTCTGCTGTGACTCCTAGCTGTTTCCTTCCACATTTTCAGCTCTTATTTGACTTATTGGGCAGTTGGGGGTGGAGGGAGGGCCAAAAAGATGGTACTTCATATTCAGCTCTACCTTAGTGGCATCTGGCCCTCCTCCCTTCCCTCAGCTTTTACAGACCACTCTCCTGTTGTTAAACTTCACATCCTTTTATCCTCTCTCTCCTCTGATTGGTCCCACTGCTGTTCTGTGGTATCACCACCCACTCCTACTTAAGCAATTATCAAACATTGGGCTCTCCATTGAAGCACTGCTCTGGTTTTCAAGCTACCTTGGGGAGAGAGTCCAGCGGAGTTAGGATTGCGGTGTCACCTCGAAGAAAAGCCAGTCTTTTCCAGGGGTCCCACCGGGTCCATGCTGGGGCCACTACTCTTCAACCACTTCTCAATGACCTTCCCAGTGTTCACTATCAGAAATGACTGGTCAGCTGCCGATTGGACGCAGTCATGTTCCACTAACCACCAAAACGCAGAGCTCCCTCAAGAAACAATTACAGCTTGAATGCATGCATTGCATTGAAGAATGGATCAAGTCACACAAACTGGTCATGAACGACAGCAAAACAAAGGTTATGACCTTCTACAATGCCAGGAGCAAGTACAAATCCACGACCTCACCATCCTAAACCAAACAGGGACCCTACTTGAACACGTCCTGATTTTAAATATCTAGGTGTCATACATTGACAGCTCTACTGTCTTACCATCAGCATATAGATTCTGTTGCCGAAGCCACCAACATCCATAAGCCTGCTCTACAGGCACAAGCACTGCATGACTCCTGACACTCTCCAGTTGGCTATCAACAGCTCTGTTACCTCCATCATCGATTCATGGGCTAGCAATTTATGGCTCTGCCTCTGCCTTCTGCAGAATTACAGTTGCACTCAACAAAGCATGCAGGCTGCTAACTGGGGCTGACCGACATACACACACTTTGACTGTACACTTGGGCAGGATGGCTTCCTCTCATCAGCCAGATACAGTATCAAGCCTGCCTCTAGCCAGAAAAGTCCTCCTCGGTTCATGCCCCTGGCATTGAGAAGCCCTCATTGACCACCACAGCACCAGCAAACTAGAAGTTCACAACTACTAACCTTCCTTGTCCCCAGATGCTGAACTACCATGGGCCAGAGGGCCTTTGCCCTCAGAGCACCACAGTGGTACCATACTCTTAACAAAGAAACTCTACTGCTGCTGCATTTGGCCTTTAAGAGTCAACTCCACTTCATCGCATTTCAACTAGTCATTGTGACTGCCTCTACCTAATCAGGGGCCCATCGCTCACTGTCCTCCACTTCAGTCTTGACAGCAACCTCTCTCTGCCTTTGCCCCTTTCTACCTTCCTACCCCTTGCCCCCTCTCCTTTCTCCCACAGGGCATTTCTTGACTTTATCCCTCCTCCCTCCCTGTAGAGCTCTTACCCTCACCTCTACCCTCTGACAATGGCCTTCCTGCCTGCATACTCACCCCTTCCCTCTTAGCTGCAGTGCTTATTTCTAAGATTGCCCTTGGCTGGTATGGCCATGCTACCTAACATTTGGCACATTTGGGGATTACTGGAATTTCCTAAGCCTCAGTCTCTTACTTCTTTTTATTGTGTAACTATGTGTTATTATGTTGACCTTTGTATTTATGTATACCCCAATCCTTCGACATGGAACCTTTAAGTAAGCAGTTCCTGCCTGTATTCCCCTTCCCTCCTTACTTGCAGTGCTTATTTCTAAGATTGCCCTTGGCTGGTATGTCATGCTACCTAACATTTGGCACATTTTGGATTACTGGAATTTCCTAAGCCTCAGTCTCTCACTTCTTTTATTGTGTAACTATGTATTATTATGTTGACCTTTGTATGTATGTATACCCCTCATTCCTTCAACGTGGAACCTTTGTAAACGAGGAGTTCCTGCTCAAAGGTATTTGCAATCCTAGATTTCAATAAAATAAAAATCATGACTCCCAGCCTCAGTGAAATAAAAAGAAATTGAAGGTAACTGCAGCTCCCCTTTGATCTCTGCAGCAAACAAGCACTATAACTGCCTTCCAAGTAGTCAATCAGTGGTGTCTTCTGACAAGATACATCCACCCAAACTCCATACTCAGCTCTTCCTTGGGAGAGTTAGTACATGGAGGAGCAGTAGGTTCATGGGATTATAGTAAACTTAAGCAGACAGGATGGACTTCTGGAAAGCAGAGCCACTAACAGGAGATTCAGTTCACAGCGACAAATAGCTCACATCTCTAGGAAATGTCATGGAACACACCTCAATAAAAGCTAAACTGAGGTCCATTCATTACTTAGTCTAATGCATGTAACAGTTGATTTCACGGAGCAACACACAGCACTGGGCAGCAGTGGATTAAAAACAACAGACATTTCCCTGTTTCACAAAGCCTGCAGGTGAAACATCAATTAATTTTTTGATCCACTGCTGCCTAGTGTTGAGTATTACTCTCACGAATACACTGTTAGGTACTGGACTAAGTAATAAATGGACCTCAGCTTATTTTCATCAGAGAATGTGTTCTGTGTGACTTTTTCCCTACAGACAGGATGGACTTCTGTCTATTTCTGCCATCATTGTCCATGTTCTATGTTTGTAAGCCTCCTCCTACCACCAGGTAACAGCTTCTGCTGACTGGAAACCCTATTGCCTGCTCTGGCCCTATTGGGCAGAAACTACCCTCTGTCCATCCAGGTGTCATTTGGGGTGTATCTCACAGACAAATCTCACTTGTGGTTATACAGTGAAGGTTCTACCATTGTCTTTAGGTCACCCCCCATCACCAGGACAAATGAGACAGACAGTGTTCTTAGAAGAATGGCCACAGCCACGTACTTATTAATATCCAATTGAAATTAGAATTTTAACAGATTATTTATGTTGAATATATCTGTGTGTGTGTGTGTGTGTGTGTGTGTGTGTGTGTGTGTGTGTGTATAGATAAGTATATTGAGAGAACAGACAGACAGGTAGATAGATAGATAGATAGATAGATAGATAGATAGATAGATAGATAGATAGATAGATAGATAGATTCATTCAATGTTTGTGGAATAGCAGTAGTGAGAGAGTGGGTACATAGTACTACTTGTGTAACTTGTAGTATCTTTTGGATTTTACTATTCCCACCCTTAAGTAGTAGGTATGTACATAGTAATTTGTAGAGAATACAATGCCTAAAATGATATCTTCTCCAACTCACAGAGGGTATGAACCCCTGGCACTCTGTGAGAGGAAAATCCCAGGTGGAGGAAACCTCTGAGAACCCATGGCCAGAGGTCTGCCCATTCTCTGGGTATACTAAATGGAGAAGGACTTAGGTTCTAGTAACCATAGCTAATTTAAGGTTGGTGAGCTGCTTGAGAGACTATGATCCATCCTTGATCCATGGATGATGCTGATTATGCGATGATCCTGAGGTTGAAGAGTAGGTATTCTGCACTGAGTGATAGGATCCAAAATATGAAGTCAATCCAGGTGAAGGAGGGCAAAGGAAGTCTAATTTTTCAAGGTAATGGATGATGCTTGTCCTGAGGATGCAAAGGTGTAATGAGCAGAGGGAGGATGACTGTCTGATTAAGGTACTAAATTGGGAATGATGGAAATGCTAATGGCATGAGAAGTCATTGGTGAATGATCCAACTTGTGAAAGGTATGGAATTCAAGGTATGGTCTGAGGTAGAGAATTGAGTAATGAACCAGGAGTTGCAAAGGAAGCATCCGTGAAGTAGAAAAGAGTATAAAGAGTCGCTGAGTGCCCGGAGATGTTAATTTGTTCTCAGTCCGAGGGTAATATGGACTAAATGAAGATTCTGGTGATGGAGGGTACTCTTTTCCATAAGGATGGAAGAACTATGTGCAGAGCAGGTCAAGTTTAAGAAGGGCTAATGTAATCCATATTTCCAAGGTAATGAAAGATGCATGTCCAAAGAGATCCGAGAGGCAAATGATTTGAGAGAGCATAATTTGATAGATATAACCCAGACAGTAGGCTGTGGTATTTGCAATGATTTATGAAATGTTGGTGACAGCTCCAGTTCATGTAAAGTTTGATGTTCAAAGTAGTCTTGCTGTAAGGAACAGACCAGAAAGAGATAAGTCACTAACTAAGGATCCCTTGAGTGAAAAGAGTAGGGGAGAGAATGGTTGACAGATTAGAGTAATGCCATGTAAGTGATTAGTAAAATAAATAGAAGAAAAGTTGTGGAAGCAGTCCAGATGGTACCCTAATGTATATAGGAATTGACTTGAATTTTGGTATGAGTGATGAATGGCTTCTTTGGTCACGAGATCCATGACTTTATAAGTAAATACTCTGCTGGTACACTACTCAAGTAAGTGTGGTTATTTGTGTGGTGTGATCATCTAGGAGATGCAGTGTGGTGGCATAGGTTGGTTAAAGGGGTGCAGTAATCCCTGATGCCAAAATACAGACAGAAGCTTAGAGGCAGATGTAATAAGAGTCTGTAAGCTGGACTGGCAGTGAAATCGATTAGTGCAGGATATTATAGGATCATAGTGCAACTGCTGAGTGTAATACTGAGTGGGAGGCATGGTTGAGTTGGTGAAATTTGTATTGACCAGTATATGAATTTCAAGTTAGAATTTAAGAGCCAGTTCTCAGTGGTGGACTTTTATGGCAGGAGTCAACTAAGGTATATCGAGAAAACAGACTGAAGATTCTGCTGGAAGAGCAGTTAACTAACTCTTTAGGTAATGGATGAAAAAGTGTGGATGAGTGTAGTGTTAGAATAACGAAGTCCAGAGCAAAAATGATGATTTTAGTAATCAACTAGTCGGTGAAGGTCCCCTTCGAATGTTCTGGAAGATATCTGTGAAATTCAAAATGAGCAATGTCTATTGAGAAGTAGGAATCGAGTAACTTGATGAACAAAATGGTGTTGGAAGACTAGGTTGAGAAGAAAATGGATAATGTCCTTAGTTGAATGTCAACTTCTATGAATGGGTTATCTTGTGATTCCCATATCTGTAGAAGCGATGCTGGCTACTATATCAGAGCATAGCAGAAGGATTTCAGTTCTATCCATGTATGAGGATAGTCAGTGAGACAAATCAGTCCGAAAAGTCACAGTGGTTGAATGGACAAGATTCAGGTTGTCGTCCAATAGAGAAGAGAAGATCTTCCTAATGCCCAGGCTAATGAGAGTTATTGAATGATCATGAGGAGCTGATTGGGCAGAGTAAAACTCTATGATGGCGTAACAGTCTATGTGGCATATTAGCTAAGGGATGTTTGTTGAGAGGAATATATCTCTGGGATAATGAGTGTGATCCAATGAGTAGTAGAAGAGTACTGGTCAGAGATAGGGTACAAGGCACAAAAGAGCCACAGAAAACAGTACAAAGCCCCAAGCCAGCAAGGCGAAAGATAAATAGGCAGCCCTCCAAATGGGAAGGGAGTCCAGGGTGGAACCAGGAACTGAATGAGTAAACTGGGGAAGGCTACAGTCCAGGTGAAGCCAGATGACATCAGAGGAGGAAGGTACAGGACCGGCCAATCCCATGGCGAACAGCAGTGAAAAGCAGGAAGATGGAAGCAAAGCATTAGATGATGATCCTCAAGGCCAGAAGCCAAGCAAAGCACCATGAGCAACAGGAGTCCCACATCTGTTGGAGGCCAGAAACAACTAGAAAAATGATGGAAGATGTTGGAGTGATGAAGAACAAGGTCCCAATTCTGCAAAAAACAAGCAGACAGCAGCCAGATGGGTGACCTGCAGCAAACAAATCCATTAGGCAATCAACCTGGAGGGAGAGGGATTGAACAAGCCAGCAGGATGCATAGGATGAGGGAAAGGAGGACAATGGGGGCCAGAATGAAGGTCCATGGAAGAGCAGGATGGCTAGTGGAGACAGGAAAGCAGAAGGGTCCAAATTGAAGGGATGATGCGAATTGGCAGGATGGAAAAACAAGCCAATGAAGTCCTGGTTCCACGATCACAGTAGGCAGGGAAGATGAGCCAGACTGGATGCACTAGTTAACGCAGAATGATGAGAACACATGGTTGAAAGTTTGACCCGGAATGCAAGTGGCAATCTGTGTTGATCTAGATGCAAATGGTGGAGACAGTGCATGCCAGAGTCAGGCTCCGGCCATGGAAGTCGGCAGACAGAAAGATGAGTCAAGATTGCAGACAAGGTATAATGGAGAAGCAGTCGGGCAGAGTCCTGGTTCTGAAGGGAATTGGCAACTGGGTATCAGGCTAAGACCATATAAATTGAAGAAGTAGACTGTGGATGCAGGCAACCATCAGGGATTGCAGGGCGAATGATAGTAATATGGGGTAACCAGGCTTAGTTAGAATGAGGAGGGTACAAGGGCGTGGGACTTCCATTCCTGAAGGAAAGTGGCAACAGGTATGAGATAGAGAAGGTATGGTAAGAGTCCCTAGATTGGAGACATGGCTCCATCCCTGGTAGTCAGGGTAAGCTAACCTGTACTAAGTGCTGCCAAGCAGAGTTAGGGACAGATGATGTCAAAATGGTAAGTACATAGATACATAGATACATAGACAGTGTCGGCAGATAAGGGCATATGGCCCACCCAGTCTGCCCATTTGAGCTTGTAAGTTCAGTTTGTTTTCCTAGAAGTCTGTTTCCCTTACCCCTGACCTCTAGAATTCCTTTATGTCAATCCCATGCATTCTTAAATCCCGTGATTGTTTCAGCCCCACCACTTCCTCTGGCAGGGTGTTCCACTTGTCCACCACCTGTTCTGTGAAGAAATTCTTTCTCATGTTTCCTCTGAATCATCCTCCTCCAACTTCATCCCATGCCCTCTAGTCCTGGAACATCTTTTCGCTTAAAAATAGTGTTTTCCTGCACCCTGTTCCTCCCTGTAAGATACTTGTATGTCTCTATCATATCTCCTCTCCTCCTCTCCTCCAGGGAGTACATGTTCAGGTCCTTCAACCTGTCTTCATAGGACTTGTGATGCAATCCATGCATCATCTTTGTTGCCCTCCTCTGAACCTTCTCTACCCTGTCTATGTCCTTACTAAGTATGGTCTCCAGAACTGTACACTGTACTCCAGGTGGGGCCTCCACTAGTGTCTTGTATAGCGGAATTATGACCTCCCTTTTCCTGCTGGTGATGCCCCTGCCTATACATCCCAGCATCCTGTTTGCTTTACCTGCTGCCTTGTCACACTGTTTCCCACCTTGAGGTCATCAGAGATGACAACCCAAGATCCCTTTCCTGCTTGGTGCATGCTATATCCTCACCCCAACTGATATATTGGGCCAGGGTTTTTGTGCCCCATATGCATTATCTTGCACTTCTTTGCATTGAATTTCAACTGCCAAACCCTGACCATTCTTCAAGTTTCTGCATGTCGCTTCTCATTCTGTCTACACCCTCTGGTGTGTCTACTCTGTTACAGAGCTTTGTGCCATCAGCAAACAGTGAAATTCTGTCTTCTAGATCCTGCATGAATGTCACTGATGAAGATGTTGAATAGGACCGGTCCCAGCACTGACCCCTGTAGTACCCCACTGGTCACTCTTCCTCTGTGGAGTGACAGCCATTTACCACCACCTCTGTGTCCTGCCACCCAGCCAGTTACCTACCCACCACACTACTGTCCTGCCCACACCCATATTCCCCAGTTTGTGTAATAGTCTTCTATGTGGCACAGTGTCAAAGGCCTTGCTGAAGTCCAGATAGACCATGTCCACTGCCCTCCCTGATCCACCTCCCTAGTCACCCAGCCAAAAATTCAACGAGGTTGGTCTGACATGACCTCCCCTGGTGAAACCATGCTGCCTTGGGTCCTGTAGTCCATTGACAACCAGATGTTCCACCAATCTCTCCTTCAGTAGTGCTTCCATGATCTTCCCACTACCGAGGGTGAGGCTGACTGGTCTGTAGTTCCCTGCTTCCTCTTTGTTCCCACTTTTGTATAAGGGGACTACATCTGCTGTCCTCCAGTCTTTGGATACCTCCCTGTTTCCAGTGATCGGCTAAACAGGATAGCCAGAGGTTCAGCCACCACCTCTCTTAGTTCTTTAAGGACCTGGGGTGCACCGTCTGGCCCTTCTTTATCAAGTCTTATTACTTCCAGTTCCTTCAGGACCTTTCTCGTGAAAGGGACTGTGTCCATTTCTGCACCATTCTCACCCCTTGTACTCCCTTCAGACCAGTACCCCCTCTTCCTCAGTAAAGACTGAGCAGAAATACCTGTTCAATATGTCAGCTTTACTGTTGTCATCCTCCATGCGCTCCTATCCTCCCCTTCAGTCTCACTATCCTCTCTTTGTCTTTCTTTTCACTTATGTACCTGTAAAGGTTTTGTCCCTTTACCACTGATTTTGCAATGTGTTCTTCTGTCTGAGCTTTGGCTTCCTCACTGACCTCCCTACCTCCCTTTGGTTCTCCTGGTACTTCTCCCTCTCCCTTCTGCCTGTGTCTTTTGTATTGCCTGAATGCAATCTTTTTGGCTACTTTCTTTGCTACCTCTTTGGAAAACCAAATGGTCTCCTCTTCCTTTTCCTCTTGCTAACCTGCTTAATGCATAATTCTGTTGTTCTTGTAATCACCATTTAAATACTGCCCTCTGTTCCTCAACCCTGATTCCTGTCCCATTCCCTTAATGCCTCTTTCAAGTATCTCCCCATTTCCCCAAAGTCTGCCCCTAAAATCCAGGATACGTGTTTTGTGTGGTTTGGTTCTGCTCTTTCTGTGATTTCAAACCAGGTGTTGTAGGCATACACGACTGTACGCAGCAGTACAGTAAAAAAAAATTCTGGGCAGGGTCAGCAAGTCAGGCAGGGGCAACAAAAAGAGGAAAAGCATGGACATTGTGAGTCACATTGTGTTGGTCATGCTGAGCCCTTTTGCCTTTGTTGTTGTTTTTTGCTATGGGGCACTGATGCCACCAGCCAAATACACAAACAAGAACAATTTACCAGGCATGCAGGAAAACAAAGGAAGGAGGATTACAGGGAAGAAACCGATTACTGTATTTTAACCCAGACATGGCAAACGGGGAGGGGGCAATGATGTGGCGTGGCAGCACAGATTTTGGTTTATGTTTACATAACAGGGCGGGAGCAACAGTGCATCAGTTTTGAGTACGTTTAAAATTCCTGGCTACACCTCTGTTTCAAACCACAATGACTGGTGGTCACTGTTACCCAGGTGCTCCCCCACTGTTACCCCATCACACTGTCCCTGTTTGTGAGCACAAGGTCCAGTATTGCCTTCTGCCGAGTTGGTTCCATGACCAGTTGCTTGAGGAAGGCACCCTGAAGGAGTCCAGGATAAATCTGCTCCTAGTTGATGCTGCTGCTGCTGGGATGCTCCAGTCCACACCTGGAAGTAGGAGGTAGTTCCATTCCTGCAGAGAAGCAGCAACTGGTATGAGGTAGAGAAGATATGACTAAGTAGATTTTAGAGATGGCTTCCATCCCTGGTAGTCAAGGCAGGTGAGGTGCACTCAGTGCTGCCAAGCAGAGGTAGGGGTGGAGGATGTCAAAGTGGTAAGTAGGAGGTAGTTCCATTTCTGAAGGAAGTAGCAACTGGTATGAGTTATAGAAGGTAAGGTATCAGTATTGTAGATTGTAGACATGGCTCCCATCCCTGGTGAACTAACCTGCACTCAATGCTGCCAAGCAGAGTTAGGGACTGAGGATGTCAAGTTGGTAAGTAGGAGGAAGGGTACAAGTAGCAGGTAGGAAATGTAATAGAATCCCATTCCCAAGTAGACAGGGAAGTCTACCTTCACTCGGCACCGGAGTAATGTGAGGAGCACGTTAGATGAGGTCAGTTAGATAATATATATGGTATGCCATGAGAGTAACGGAGTGAGTTTTCAGTGCCGGAAAGGCATTGCTGCATGGTGGAGTTGGTAGCTGGGCTTAATGCATTAGAGGGCAGGAAGGTAATGAGCTTGCAGCATGCTGCATGGTAAGAAAAGCAGATGAACGTAACCTCGAGGGAGAAATGCCTATAGGCATCCTGGTAAGATTAATGGTAAAATAGGAACAGCGCCAGGTGAGCTTAATCTAAGTTGCCATGAGGGTAGGAATCACCAAACTAGTAGCAGCAATAGCTATAATATGTACAACCATTGGTGCCCTCCCTCCCCTGACAAAGAGCAATGCAGGATATCTGGCTAGCGAATGTGCAAGTGGCTATCGGTAGAACCAGTGGACGACCACAGTACAGTGACTGGCAGTAACTAGTTACACAGAATGTAAAGTAATGGGATGCAAGTACATAATATTCACAATGCTGTTACGTACTGAGACTGGACAAGCTGAGTACTTACAGGCCACTGGAGACACATGAAGGAGAGGCTGGATTGCAGAGCATCCCTTGAGGTGGTATGCCTTTGGTCAGTGTTCAGCAAAGTAAACACGAATGAAAAAAGAAAAAAGGGAATTAATTCTGCGGCAGGTGGAACAGGGTAGTAGCAATCTGAGCAGAGCAACTACAGAAGCACTGAAATGAGGGAAAGGAGCAGGGAGATGACAGTGCAAATGCAGAGAAGCTGGGCTGGAGCTGGAAGGGACAGTAGCACTAGAAGAGTGCATTAGACAGGCAAGGTGGAGTGCACAGCTAGCACTGGGCACTTAGAAAGCCCAAAGAAAATGGGACTAAGGGCAGAGGGAAAGGCACCAGCAGTGAAGAAACAGAGACAAGACAAGGGATAAAGAACACAAAAGGCAGGAGGGAGGGATGGAAAAAATGAACCAGAGCAACAGTGAGAAGAGGGGCAGCCACCAAGCCACGCAGGAGCTCAGGAAAAAAACACTCCCTAAGCAAGGGAGGTGCATGGAGGAGGACTTAAATGGAGGTTGTGGGAGGAGCTATTACCCACATTGAACCTCAGGCAAGCCCTTAGATAGATAGATAGATAGATAGATAGATAGTAGATAGATTTACTGTAAAAATATATATATATATATATATAAAACCTTGTGGTGTGATGTGCTAGCATGGTAGTGCAGCTAATAAATTTACGAATCTAGTTTACTGAGCATTTATATCCCTCTCTCCCCTTTGGAGGGCTGATATAATTATTACAATCTCACAAGGCCCTTTGGCAACTGAAGCATAAGGAATGGTTCTTAAGGGCCAGTCTTGAGAGTGCCTCCCCAATCCGAGAATGCCAGCGACTGGTGACCTAAGCCAGAGTGTGATCGTTCACCTGTGACTGGCAACCGTTTGGTACCCGACACCAAGGTCTCACCTCACCCCAGCTTCAGGGCCTTCCTAAAAAGTTGCGACAATCATGTAAGCCGTTACCATACAATACTGTGACTTCTCTACTGCCACACTATGAGCATCATGTTGAAGTTCATTCCAGTTGACTAGGACACTCATATCTCACCTATCACATCACACCATACTTCCTCCAACCCACACCAATAGGTCTGCTAAAATGTATAATTCCCCTGAATCTGATAGGTACTGTGCACTCTGTCTTTGGATATAGCTGTGGGACTTTTGAGATGATACCATCATGCTGCAGCACAAGTCCCCAGTGAAGCCCATACTCTGAATCATTGCCATATTGGTCAAGCCATGGACCCTCTCTATGGCACTGGGACTCACACATGGTGTCACCACTGTCTTTGTATCACGTTGGATTACATTATCTGTATTCTTGGCCAATCACAACACACCCATCCTAAATCTTCTCTTATTCTGTTCCACAGTTCCACAGTTCAACAAACTTCACGAGCCTCAAATTGTTTCCTCCGAAGTGGATGATGAGCATGTCCAACGGAACACAGTGTCAAGCTTCAGCTGTGATCCAGGGGAGCAATTCTCTCCACTTCAGCTTCCTCTGGACCATCCAATACATCTGTGCCTGATGGGGATCAAAGAAGAGATTTTCATCCTCCCTGGAATGGCTATGCCTCTCCACCACCCAGTGGACAGACCAATGGCCACATATCATGGCCACACATCTACACCCACTTCACCCAACAGTCCTGACCTGCCAATAAAACCAAATCAGAGAAGTTAAAGTGAGTACTGATGCACATAATTCACACACGAGACGATCACCACCCCACAGGCCAAATCTGTATCAGTCTAGTCTTCTGCCTTGCATGTGGAAGCAGCACCTATTTGGAAAAGTGGTATTACACTTATGATCTGCCATCTGTAAAGCCTGTGGGGCCTTGTCCAATGAAGGAAGTATAAAATGTGAGTGGAGTATCATTCTCATGGTGGAAAAAGCAAGCCACCGAGAATTCAACTGCAGGTAAGTTAAGATCCAACTTGGGTGTCCTATTAAATCCTGGGAGGGACACTAAGGCTGTACCAGCATCCCCTGGCCCGCTGTCTGTCTTACACTGTTGTAGGCTGACAAAAACCATTGGTGGGCACAACTACATCCTCCCCATCCAGTGACACTGCAAAGCAAATGATTTGCTCAGTTAGTTATTTCAGACACCCTAAAAGTCCTGCAGAAAGCCAGTCATGAAGGGTGTCTGAAACAGCCATGCTTCAAAAGTAGATGAGCAAATCTTGGGGAAGATGATCATTATTTTAGCCAGCAATGGTGGGTCAGTTGGTAACGTATCCAACTGTTGGGCCACCATGGGCACATCCTTCCAACATCTTACACACTCAAAGGCCCACATTGTATTCTCACCCCAATTGTTGCAGCAAACCAGGCAATTACTGCCAAGTGCCACCCCACCATTGTTGGTGTTGAGCCCTGATGCATCATGTGGAGTAGACAGAAACATAGAAACATAGACTTTTGACAGCAGATAAGGACTGCTTGGCCCATCTAGTCTGCCCATTTCCCTACCTACAGGATAGGCCGTAGATCCTAGTTAACCAACAGCCTATTTCTTCCTACACCCCACAAGAATTGCCTTTATGTCTGTCCCATGCATTCTTGAATTCTCCCACAGTTTTAGACCCCACAACCTCCTCAGGAAGGCTGTTCCATGCATCCACTACCCCTCTGTGAAATTGTGAAATAATACTTCCTCACATTGCCCCTGAACCACCCCCCATCTTTAAATTGTGTCCCCTTGTTCTTGCATGTCTCTTTTCTGAAAGATACTACTCTCTCTTGGACTTTGTTGATTCCACTGAGGTACTTAAAAGTTTCTATCATGTCCCCTCTCCCTTCTTTCCTCAAGGGTATACATGTTAGTCTCTCCTCGTACAACTTCTCTTGCAGATCCTGCACCATTTGATTGCCCTCCTCTGGACTGCCTCTATCCTGTCTATGTCCTTGCGGAGATGGGGTCTCCAGAACTGGACACAGTACTCCAGATGGGGTCTCACCAACTGTCTGTACAGAGGATAACAACTTCCTGTTTTCTGCTGATGATGCCTCTCCTATGCATCCCAGTATACCCCAGTCCTCCCTACTGCCTTCTCCCCACTTGCTTGCTAACCTTAAAGTGATTTACCAACTTTTCATACGTGGATTTATCAATCATTCACCAAGTGCACATATAACCAATGTACAATGTTGTTCCCGGATTGTACCAGCTGTTTTTAGCAATAAAATACTTCTTGCAAGTGGTGATCACAGAACTGTCAGAGTGTGTATTGTAAGCAGTATCAGGTGACTTTTGACACAGGGTACCGAAGCCACCACAGGTAGTTGTATGCGGTATACCTAGTGCTTGCTGTTTATTCTGTCGCGCTGGTGATTCACAGATTTGCAATGGCAGACAGTTCCTTCTTCTTGGTCCAAGGACAGTCTCTGAAAAGGCCCAACTCAGCCAGTGATTTTTTTGGATATTGAGTCACGCCAGTCATTGAAAATATCTGCATTCTGGACCCCTATAGAGAGATCCCTGCGATAGCAGTTACAGCAATGGTGACAGCTCAGGCAGTAGCAGCAGTCCCATCCTTTGTTATGGCAGCGAAAACAGACTTGGCAACAGTGACTGGTAATGGGATTATCTTTGTCTAATTGATGCGGTTCAGCCAGTTCTTGTTCACGGTTTGTCAATGATCGCGAACATTTGCCCCTCGCACCCAGGCTACGCACTGATGGTTCTTTTCTGATCTCTGATGGCATTTTGCGGTCCTTTTTGCAAAGCTAGGTGTTGCTATCTTCAAATGTTTGCCAGACTGTTATAGTGTTGGGCAATTGATGCTATAGTGTGTGCCATACTGCCACCCCCTTGTCCATCGTAACATATATGTGTGTATGATCACCATGCGAGCCCAGTGGTATGTGCCACCCCCATAATCATAGGTAGCGGCATATATTTGTACCCTGCTGACAGTACCTGCAAGTGATACTTACAAAATATTTTTACTGTTTTCGGCTGTGCAATCATTGTGATAATGGCAAACAGTGTGATACTTTCAGCGTTATTCTGCCCTGCATCACATTTCTGTTTTGCGTTGTACTGGCATGTGCACTATCTATGTAGTCTGCAGTTACAACAGTATGAACACAGCACAGAATGTAGTTGTTACAACTGTCACCCATTATTTGGCACCTGGCTAGCAAAATATTCTCATTCTGCATTGCGGATATGCAGCTGAAACTGGTAGTGATTGCCTGCAGCACCTCAGTATCGGTGCAAAGCAGTGACAAAAGTATCTGTACCTGCCAGGCACCAATCAGTGGTAATTGTTGTTACTAAACATGTTCCCAGTGTCACCTCAAACTTTTCTTGTTCAGTTTCATTACTCACACTAAAATCTCTGTCGGTCTGTGCCTAATGTGTGCAGTGGTTTCATTTTACCCCACCATCGAGGATGGCATCTCACCATCACCAATCTTCCCCTCAATCCCATATACTGCCCCCATCTATCCTATAGCTCAGAGTTGGTTCCCTATTCCTGCCTAATGAATTTTTTGCACTTTATATATAGTCATCCTCATGCTCTGCATCTACTTGATTGATCATATGTCCTGATGCAACATTGCTATGTTTGAGGTCTTTTTTCTTGGCAGTCCCATTGTGCTGTGTGTTTGGGGGCATGATTGCACTTTGCTTAGGCACAGCTGATATCAGGGTCAATGGCATGTGTTCTCACTATGGTTCATGTTGCCTTCAGTAGGTACTGTTCCTCAGAGTTTTGACCTGCTCCCATTTTGGGTCACACCGGAAAATGCATACCTGTACCCAACAGCCATTACCACTCCATACTGTGCCCAGTGCGGTGCTATTGCTCTCCATGCCCTGTGTTGCACATCGGAACATATAGCAAAAGCATTTGTTGGTAAAGCATCAGCAGGCTGTTTAGTTACACTGTGTTAGATTCAGTAATAGCATATGTCACTACTATAAATGTGTGTGTGTGTGTGTGTGTGTGTGTGTGTGTGTGTGTGTGTGTGTGTGGATGCTGCCTTTAGATGAATAAGATGCCTGGCCATGTATGCATGAAATGTGCCAGTTGTCATATTGGTACCCGTCGCACATGCCAATGTATCCCCTAGCATAACTGCATAATGCATTTTTATGATGCAAGAAAAGTACTAGTCTCATCTCGTTTCAATATCATTATTCACAACACACCAGACAGACATAACTGAATCTGACAGATGCTTGACACATGCCTTGTTATGCTAATCTGTGTGTGTATGTGTGTGTGTGCACGTGTAAAGCGCAGGTAGGAGTTTGATCTTGTGGTCTGTTGGAAACTGACCTATATTGATAGTAGATATTGTCCTCTGTTGCGATGTATGCACTATACTGTGGTACTGTTCCCCATTCCCTATTTTTGACCCTTTTCATAAATGCATGCCAAAAAACACAACACACAGTCACAATTCAGTGCTGTCCACGTGTTGTAGTGTCATTCCTACACAACTTACATATTCTTCATAGTGAACATGTGTTGTATAGCTTACTAGCTTAGTTGGTGAGGGTATCAGCATCCTGTACTGTTATAATGTGTTAGGTGGAAACTGAGTTAGGTGCAGTGTTGACAACACGAGTCACTATTAACCAAGCTGTATCTGTCAGTGTATAAGTATGCATTTCGGATTGAGCCAAACATTGTAGCTGGCCGGGTATGCATGCGAAAAGTGTCACTTTGCACATGAGCATCCTGTGTAGTATGCTGAGTGACCCCATGCCATATACACATACTGCATGAAACCTAGTGGTCTGCACCTTGTGTCCCCAACACACACACACATACAGTCACTCACTCACTACATTGCAGAGAAACACCCAGGCAAAGTAGCACTACCAGCCATACAGCAGCACATTGCAGAGGTGAATATTTCATTCCTGGTAAGCTGAGCCATCGACATTTCTGTCATGGTGCTGGCTCTGCATCCACAGTGAGACTAATCGGATTTGATCATGGGCAGTGCATCACAGGCCTCAGCTACATATTTTTGGCACCACAATCTGTAATATAATTGTTGTTAATGACTAAAAACAACATCTTTATCATATAACAGAGAACACAGCTTAGCAATCAATTCTTGACATAATAAATGCTTGGCCCTTCATCTCACAAATTAGTTTTGTACTGCTGAAATACCCATAGAGTGAACACAAGTACTTCTATCTAAGCAGAAGTGATTTAGCAACACTTAGCAGATATAATGCATGCTGTCAATGGAGTGCAAATCCCTCACATTGACTCTTTTCAATGTAGAACCCTTATTATCCTTGGTCAGGAAGATAATATTATGGCTAAAGAGGTGCTAATCACTCCTGGCCATCTGGAAGATTGAATGAATTATGCAGTTCCTCACTAACTCTGGTTTTATCCACTAATTATTTTTCTGCTCTAAGCTACCATGCATAGCATAGTATAGCTCAGCCACAGGCACATTTTTCCCTCCCACTGGACACGTGTGTGCTGTCTCTGTTTTGTACCACTGTTTTGTACCACTGATTGCCGGCAGCAAGTCCACACATCCTGACCTGTCCTTCTTTCCTATTTCCAAGTCCTACCTGCATGCCTATCTTGCTGCCTCTGCATCCTGTCTCTGCTTCCGCTGAATCTTCTAACCTCCCACTAGTCTGACATCTGATGTCTGACCTATACCACCCTCTCTCCATCCTTTCGGCTAGCCCCACTCTTCCCGCTTCAATTGTGCTAAAGTGTGACATACTGTTGCACATGTATAACTAAGAATTGTATGGTATATAGATCTTTTATAGATACGTATATGTAGTACATAACTAGCTCTACTTGTATTGAATACACTGTACAATGTTTTCAAATTGTTTCCACTGTACAATGTATGTATGTCAAATGTATTCTGCACAAATGCACTGCTATACTGTACCATGTGTATGACCCAGGTTGACCCAGAAAAGGGACTGTAATTATCTCAGTGGTCTTACCCAGTTGCCAAAAGTGAAATAAATAAATAAAGTGACAATGTCCATGAATTTCATCTGGATCAGGTGGCCTGTTGCTGCAGTGTGATGACGCTCACTGAGTCAATGCATTCTGCTTCTTGACAATCATCTATCACTAGAAGTAACCTCTACTCCTTCTAAAACATAGGGTCCCTTAATTGTTTTGGGTGGCCCATGTTTCTGTGATGGCTGCAATGTCCACCTCTCCCTCTGCCATGAGTGTCTGTAGCTCAGCAGTTTTCAACCCATGGCTACCAGCATTATTAGTGACCATCTTCCACCCTTCTCCCTCCTGCCGCCCTGTTCTCTTTTAGTAGCATCACCAAAGATGATTCATCCCATGTTACAGAGCTCCCACTATATGGGCTATGTGTATGGCAGCAGCCCTGATATATTCTGGTACCTGGCTCTGGTTTGAGATATTTCAACAGTGTTCACTGGCATATTTTTTGACTGTTGAGTTATGGCAGCTACACAGTTGCACTGACAACATGTTTTACCATTTCATCTGCCACCCTCTTTGTAGGTGCCTTTGTGGGCATTAACGTTGTCATGGATGATAGTTGGAGTGCTTGTGTTGCCGGAGATAGAAAGGAGAATGAGTGGGAGGAGGACGATGCTCAATGTAGTGTGCGTCTGAAGAGCCCAGCATTCAGCAGTGTAGTACTGGACCGGATGTACTTCAAACTGCATACTATGGGTACCGCAACAATACAATGGAGGAATGCACCATTGCAGTTTGTATGTATATCATTAACCAACATGTGCCCTGCCCCATCACATTTATTTTTAGTCAAGATCACTGGTACCATCTTTAATGCCCATCTTCTGCTCTGCCCACACTAGCCATATTTGTTCATGATGGATGATTGCACAATCAAGCCAACATGTTTCTGTGCCTGTTTATTACTCATTGGCATGCATAATACCGTGCAGGGATACTTAGGATCTGTGGATTCCTCTCACAGTCCCCATTTGAGAAAGTATGAGGTCTAAGATTGCTCCCTCATGAGTGCGGGGTTCCAAAACTAGCTTCTCTGAGGCCTGCCACCCTTGTAGGCATCCCTGAATGATTCTGTTTCTTGGATGTGGCTGCAAAGGAGCTCCAGTTTATATCTGTCATTTTGTGTCCCCATCAACAGTATTTCACCTTTCTGCCTCCTATTTATATCCTTGTCCATCCCCCTGACATGGGGTCTGTATACAACCCTGGTGCTGATTGTGGTACCATTTCCAGGCTCTGAGGTGACCCACAGTGCCTCCTCTCTCCTCAGGTTTACTCTTTTGTTCCATTGCTTTTTATCCGTTACATAGAGAGGTACTCCTAACCCTCTTCTACCCTCCCTGTCTCTCCTGTAGGTTGTGTACCCTGGTATGTTATCATCCCTGTCATGATTCTCTCTGTGTCTTGTTTCTGTGACTGCTACATATATCCAGGCATCCCTCTTTCATCAAGGCCACCAGTTCAGTGAGCTTGTGCCTAGACTACATCCTGATGGTGCCAGGCCCTCCAATCTCTAAGATTATCAGCTGATCCGATTCCTATCCCCTGCCAAGCCCCTATTGAAATTGATGCTGCCTTGCTATCACCCTGCACTGCCTATCAGCTGACTGTGCATTTCTTTTATTTTTTGTCGCGAGTATCCTGCACATGGGTACAGACAGTTGGTTCGATGGGTCTGGGGATACCTTGGGAAGGATATGCGAGTGGCACTACCATCATGCCATTACCAAGATCTCGTGAAAAATATCCAAATGAAGATGGGAGGCCTCATAGGCATTTCAAGCCCGAACTCATCATCAACCCATAAAAGCAAACCTTTGAGCCTTCCTTATTGTACTGTAGCAATTTCTAGCCTAATATATGTTCATGCATGTAATCATTCAATAAGGATACAGGAGGCAACTTGAATCAAGTTTTGCATCTGTCTGCCTTTACTTTTTTAGGATTGTACTCAGTGCCACAACAATGAACATGTCCAGTGCATAGATAAATTAAGTCATACATTAGGGCTTTTTTGTATGTTAAAACAATTGACTACGTGCCATGGTTTTATTTCTTCAACAACATCTGCCTCATTTTGCTAGTGGTTCTGATACATGCAGCATTAGCCAATATCAATATACTAATGGTGCTAGTAAAATTGTCACACTTACAAAATTGTTTTTTCATTTCATGTTTTTTTATTGTGCAGTTTCTACAGGAGGGCACCAATTGCCATGATGCTACTTGGTCGTAGAGTGCACAGGGTGTACCTATTATAAAGCACATAACATGCAATAGACAAAATACATATTACAAAATGTGCAAGAACATCCAAAATTAGTTAGCTGGTAGGCCAGAAGACACATGGAGAGGAGTCAAACACAGTTACCACACAGACCGACTGATACTTGTGATTCCATTCATGTATTGAGGCCTCTATGTAATAACACCACCGCTATAAGCTGGGAATTATAAGAAGGTAAACACGGGATGGAAACCACCACTGAATAATAGGAGGCGGGACCATTACGATCAAGTACAGGTGGGAAGTGTATGGAGATGGGGGGGGTGATCACCTCATCAGGACAAGGGGACAGCATGAAATGGGGACAAGGGAGTGGAGGTGGCAATCCGGTCGTGGTAGGGAAAGTCACCTCAGGTCCCTTGGGACGGAGAACACCAGGGGCCAGATGACTACATCCCAGGTTGGTCGAAGAAACGGCAGATGTCTCTGGAACCCAGCTTTTCTACATGTCTGTGACGATGGGGTAGGGTGCCCTAGGACTGGAGGTTGGCACATACCGTGCCTATACACAAGACTGGCAAGAGATGAGGCATGGCTATACAGGCCCATCATAGATACATAGATGCATAGACAGTGTCGGCAGATAAGGGCATATGGCCCACAGTCTGCCCATTTGAGCTTTAAGTTCAGTTTGTTTTCCTAGAAGTCTGTTGCCTCATCCTGACCCTCCAGAATTCTTTTATGTCTATCCTGGCGTATCTAACCTGTGATTGTTTCAGCTTCACCACTTCTCTCGGTGCAGGGTAAAGCCCACTTGTCCACCACCCGCTCTGTGAAGAAATTTTCTCATGTTTCCTCTGAATCGTCCTCTCTCCAACTTCATCCCATGCCTCTAGTCCTGGAACATCTTTTTCACTTGAAAATAGTGTTTTCCTGCACCCTGTTCCTCCTCTGAAGATACTTGTATGTCTCATCATATCCCCTGTCTCCTCTCTCTCCTCCAGGGAGTACGTGTTCAGTTCCTTCAATCTGTCTTCATAGGACTTGTGATGCAATCCATGCACCATCTTTGTTCCTCCTCTGAACCTTCTCTACCCTGTCTGTGTCCTTATGTAATATGGTCTCCAGAACTGTACACTGTACTCCAGGTGGGGCCTGCTGAGTGTCTTGTATAGTGGAACTAGCGACCTCTTTTCCTGCTGGTGATGCCCCTGCCTCATACATCCCAGCATCCTATTTGCTTTACCTGCTGCCTTGTCACACTGTTTCTCATCTTGAGGTCATCAGAGACACAACCCCAAGATCCTTTCCTGCTTGCATGCTATATCCTCACCCCCAACTGATGTATTGTGCCAGGGTTTTGTGTCTACATGCATTATCTTTTTCTTTGCACTGAATTTCAACTGCCAAACCTCTGACCATTCTTCAAGTTTCTGCAGGTCACTTCTCATTCTGTCTATACCCTCTGGTGTGTTTACTCTGTTACAGAGCATTGTGTCATCGGCTAACAGTGAAATTCTGCCTTCTAGGTCCCTGTGCATGTCACTGATGAAGATGTTGAATAGGACGGTCCCAGCACATCCCTGTGGTACCACACTGGTCACTCTTCCCTCTGTGGAGTGACAGCCATTTATACCACCTCTGTGTCCTGCCACCCACCAGTTACCTACCCACCACACTACTGTCCTGCCCACACCATATTCCCAGTTTGTGTAATAGTCTTCTATGTGGCACAGTGTCAAAGGCCTTGCTGAAGTCCAGATAGGCCATGTCCACTGCCCTCCCGTGATCCACCTCCCTAGTCACCCAGTCAAAAAATTCAATGAGGTTGGTCTTGCACTGGCCTCCCCTGGTGAAACCATGCTGCCTTGGGTCCTGTAGTCCATTGACAACCAGATGTTCCACCAATCTCTCCTTCAGTAGTGCTTCCATGATCTTCCCCCACTACTAAGAGGTGAGGCTGACTGGTCTATAGTTCCTGCTGCACTCTTTGTTCCCACTTTTGTAAAAGGGCTACATCTACTATCCTCCAGTCTTTAGAATCTTCCCTGTTTCCAGTGATCGGCTAAACAGGATAGCCAGAGGTTCAGCACCATCTCTTAGTTCTTTGACGACCTGGGATTACCCCATCTGGCCCCATTGCTTTATCAACTCTTATACTTCCAGTTCTGGACCTGACATCGCTGTGACAAGCGATGGATGGTATTAACAAGAAGGCCAAGGATGAGCGGGAAGCTGGGTACCTGGACAATAGACAGCATGGCTTTGTCACAGGAAAACTTGATGACAAACTTTGTGGGTTTTATGATTGGTGCCGAGTGCCCGGTCCAGGGCATGCTGATGGATGTCCACTTTCTTGACTTCAGCAAGGCATTTGAGATGAGACCCCTGAATCATGACCCTATTTGTCCTCATCTACACGATGGTCAGCAGTGGGTCCCACAGGATCGTCCTGGGGCCTCCAGTTTAATGCATATGTCTTTGACATATGCAGTATCAAGAGTGAACTGAGTCTCTACAGATGAATTGAATTTGGAAGAAGTGGTGGATGGGGAGGGAGGGTGACCCTGGAGGAGGAAACATCCATGCTCACGGACAGCTGGTCAAGGAAGTGTAGTCTGGGGGTCACTACTTGAAATCCATGGTTCCACACCTAGGCACCAGAAACCAGTGCAAAGTGTATACCCTGGGTAGGGAATGCTGCAAGTCTGTGAGGTACCTGGGTAGTGGTTAATGTCAAAATGAACAGCTCTGACACTTGTAGGAGGGCAGCCAGAGACAATGTGATGCTGGGATGCATCGCTAGAGGATTAACTCCAGGCATGCAAGTAGTAGAACCTGCTGTACAAGTACTTCGTTAGACAGCACCTACAGTACTGTGTGCAGTTTTGGAGGACGCCCTAAATGGGACATTGAGTCCCTGCAAAGGCTCCAAAGGAGGACAAAACCAAAATGATCTGCGGCTTGGGGGAAAGACCTATGGGCAGCAGTGCAACAACATCACTCAACATGTACACGCTGGATCCAGAGAGGATAGGGGGACATGAATGATAGAGGTCTTCATACATCACGGCGGATAAATATTTGTGGTCTCAGTTGGAGTGCTACAAAGCGAAAGAGGCCCCAGTAAGGCAACATGTGGAAGCAGGAGGGTGAAGACTCAGCAGCAGAAAGGAGGAGGTGCTTTTACTCAGAGGTGGAGGAACCATGGAATTTGCTGTACATGGGACTAGTGGAGGAAGAGACTGTGGCGGGGTTCAAGAGGGCTAAAATAGGTATGGAGCTGACCAAAGAGCAGACATGAAAGACTATGGGCCTACTGTGCTGGCATTCTAGCGTCAGTATATGTTAGTATGTAACTCTGCAATCCAGTATGACTTTACATGCAGAGCCAACTGGCAAACACAGCGCCACAAAACTCTCCACTGTAGGTGTTTTTCACCTTGATTATGCTCTAATGCTGCAGTCAAATCAAAAATCACCTTTAACTATGGTATTGTACTGGCAACGGACAAACAGATCATGCAGACCACTGACCATGTCCATTGCACATCGCGAAATGTCCAGTGTGACACCACGGACTGTCACCTGAATGCCCAGAATGAGTCGTGCTCCAAAGTAGCATTTGTTCATTGTCCCATGGCATTTCCCAAACTGTCATTGCACTTTGAATGTCTGACACCAGTCCCACAAAGAAAAAATCTCACCGGGCAGGTGGTATAATGCAGCAGTTTGTGTGCAGTGTGCTGTAGCAACCACTGTACTGCCCTTATGGTAAAAAGCGAAGATAGTGAGCTTCCTCAGCATACAATTTATGTCATGGAATACATGATACAAACAGGGTTCTGCCCGATGTTCTAAGTATTATCCTGCATCATCAACATCTTGTGAACTATGTTACTTTTTTGTTTGGAAATCGTGGCAACTACTGCTGTACTATACTCGCGCGGGTCCACATCCTTGAATGTGCAGAAAAGTGGTGCTGGCTGTTGCTTTGACTGGTATAGTTGCTTTATTGACCTTCACCGCTGGACCGCTTCAAAGGCAACATGAAAGCAGCAGTCATAACTGCATGTGCATACTCTGTAATAGATAGTAAAATAAAAGGGCTATATTTCAGTCACCTTGTTGGGTTACGCAAAACAGAAAACATAAGTGATTCACAACCCCATACAAAGGTACAGTGTAATGAAATGCATTGTTATGAGTGATGGAGCCAGATTTCAGAGCATTTGGGAGCTAGTGAGGCCATTGAGTCAATCATGGCTCCACTTTCAAAGTGACACCGATTGCATTGCCGAACAACCCAACTATTAACGCGATCCACCGTCTGCCCCACTGTGCCTCAATGAGGTATTGTCCATGAAAGACAGTAACAGAGATGTTGCTTTGAGAACACAGTAAAAACACCAAAAAAATGGGCATCAAAATCCATGTTTAGTGTGATAGCTACCATATGGGATACTTGTTTACATGACCTCACAAATGGCTCACCCTTCTTTGCCTTGGAGAAGTAGACTGTAAACTTTGAATTACCAAATCATCCAACAGAGTATCTCTGCACACATATTTTATTAAAAGCAGTGCAGCAAGATATAATCTGAATGAAAAAAAGCGACAGACAATATTAGATATTTGGAATGCAGAGTACATCTGTCCAGAGAGCAGGGTTGTATAAGCTTGTTCTTCCCAATATTCGCTATGGTTTGGCGGCCGTGGGTGATGGGCCTTTACCAGCCAAGTACCTATTCAGCATGCAGACACCATCTAGTATCACAATGGAATACATGGAACGTATCACCATGCACTGATCGACAGCTAATGACACCATTTTAAGTGACAGGAAGAAACCTATTCACTTATGAAACACGTGAAGAGTGTACCAATGGTTACAGAGCAATAGGGCGGACCTATCATTAGGGTCATGACATGACAGTATTTATTTCCAACCAAACAATTTCAAGGACACTTGAATGGCTCTGACACAGCATGACAGAAAATACAGACAACCATCATAATACAAACATAAGTATGCGCTAGCAACAAGTGAACCACACAAATGAGCATAAAATGCTGAATCAGTTCAAAAATATTAGCAGTGGCGGACACAACAGGTCAGGAAACATGAGAGCCAAACTGGCCTTGTCAATAATGCTTTCCCATGTCCTCCGCTAGTTAGCGTAACACTGGTGTAGTATAGACCCCTTGCAGATTCTGCTGTCAGTTGCAAGCAGCAGAAGACATTGACCTCCAGTGGCTAAGGTATACTAGCTAAATAAGAAATCAACATAACTGCACCACATGGAGTAACTTTCTTTGTCAGCACGCTGAGTCGCCTGACATGCCCCCACCGGCATGAATCAGTGACTCCAATGAGTGCTATGCCCACTACTTTTTCAGTGATTGACAGTGACCTACATGACAGAAATGCACTCACGACTTACCGGCACTGCATCCCATGGAAGGAATAGGCGGTGTACAAAGCGCAAAATGAAGAATCATGCAGTGAGAAAGCTCAATGGCCGATGTTTACACGCATGGGCATAACGAAAGATGTCACTTACTAACCATTATTTTCAAGAATATCAAACAGTTTCTCTGTTCTTTCTCACCTGTCAGAAAAAGAAATGTCAGTACATCGAAATGTCAATGACCATCAGTATGGTTTATTTACTCATTTAATGTCAAATTACTCACTGGGATGCAGCCTTCTTTTTCCTTTCTTCACACCTCGAGTGGTGGATGCAAGCAGTGTGGAAAATCATCACTGTGGCCTTCAGTATGGTTTACCATGTGGTTCATCATGCATTTCCACTCGCCGTTTCATGTCTGGATCACAGTCTGGCGTTGAGGCATAAACCAAAAGATGTGCTGTTAATGGTGCGCTTCCATGGTTGATATTTTCACAGTCTTTCTGTTCCCCAAGGACTCAATTTTTAACAAGACCTGCAAAAGATATATATGCTTAGAGCACATTATCAAAAACTGTACCATTCAAGAGATAGGACATACCATACAAGCCTAAATCGACCTCATCTTTGGGCAACAAGCCACACATCATAGTAATGGGTTCCGACTCAATAGGAGGTTGTCCCAAAGCCAGGCATTATTTGATGTGTTTGTCTGTCACCAGGCAGTCAATCTTCAGGTTAGATTCCAACAAAAAGACAATACCACAGTCAGACCCTCCAGCTCATCCATGTTGAATTTTCACCCATTGCTCTGGTTGGAGAAGAGTGTAAGGGTCACATTGCACACGCAGTATCGACAAGCAGAATAACTCGGACAATGTTGGTGCTGCACAATGTTGCCTACCTGACCAGTGAACAGCTATTATTTTGTTGAGACGCTCCCAGCATGCTGTATGATCCATATTTTACACAGTGCCCAGGACTGTCGCAAGAATGCCCACGCAGCCACAACATGAGTCCTCCACCCATTGCCGCCAATTCACTAATTAATTGTGTCTGGTGCCAGGCCAGTTTCAATGGTTGGGAGCAAGAACATTACGCCGATGGTGTCAAACATTGTGTGAGAAATGGATGCAACATTCATCAATGTGAAAACAATGCTTTGAGAATGGCAGCCAGATGCAGAATGAAGGCCAATAACATGTTCATGGGTGGAATATGACCCATTTTCGGTTGATTGTGCCAGACCAGATGATATCCACAGTATGGACACATCACAGTCACTATCAAAAGAGTCCCCAGCTTATGCCATTTTCATCTGTAGAGTACTGTACCATTGTATTCGCTGCACAACTGGGGCTAGTTCGAACAAGCTCACCAGATTGGAACGGAAAACAAAACTTCACTCCCTTGCTTGGAATTGATGGCTGAATAGAAAACACCAGATATGATGAGATGGAGTATGAAAACAAACATTAGTGGTGGTTAGCTTCAGAAAAGAGAAGCAGTTACTCAGCTATAGAATACAATTGCACATTGCATATTCACTTAAGCAGGTTGGTGTCATCTATGTCACCACAGCAAATGGCTAGTGTCACCACCCAACACCATGAATGGTGTTTTAACATGACAGTATGCATCATCTATGTTTGCATAATGCATGCAAAGAACATGTCTATGCACAAGAGGAATCACAAAGCTTAGTAAACAACAATGTAGCCGGTATGACGTGAGATGTGCACAAGCACAACAGTATACCTCACAGTACTGCTAACAGAATGGTCCGATAGCCACAGATACAGAGCAACACAAATATACATTTCGCACCCAGTGGCAATTGGTGCTCACTGTTGGCTCGTAAAGATGTTTGTCCACAGCAGCATGCGCTGCAGAGTGTGTTGCAACATCTTGGAGGAGTACACCAATCTAAGAATAGAGCACACTAGGCCAATAGCTAGAAATATGACAGACTAAAGGCATACGATGGTTCAGATCAACACTGTGTGACCGCTGTAATATTGAAATGCTCAGCACACCAGATGATCAGCAGAGCCGAGGCGCTGGACAAAAATATAACTGGTGCTATATCTAAAGCATTTTATCAGCCTTGTCAGTTCAAGGCATGGAAGGCAAACGTGCTTTGGTATTTGTCAGCTACCAGTGATGATTTACCCACAAAATATCATGCACAAGTAGTGACCTTTCGCTGGCTTAACACCATACCAGCTTACTAACACTTTTTGGTTCCTGTTAGTAAAGTACCTCCACACAACACTTGTGTACACTTCTCTCACCGTACCTAGATTGTGTAATGTACACCACTGAGTTTTAGTTTCTCTGCGTATTAATGCGCGAGTACATCTAAACAGCCATTTGTTTGCATAGTAAATGGATGAGGGAGGAGGTAGCAAATTACTGCAGGAGGACTTGGCAAGCGTCTAGGAGTCGCCGCGACACTGGGCAGCTGGTTCAATGATAAGAAGTAAAGGTGATGCATTTCGATGCAAAAACACAGGATATAAGCTGATTGGATGGATGGTCTCAAACTGCCCACATCTGACGAGGAGAAGGATCTGGGGTGTTGGTGACTGGAAATTAACAACTCAGCCCAGTGTAGGAAGGCAGTGGCTAAGGCTAACATGATGCAAGGGTGCATAGCAAGGATAACATCCAGGTATGGCAAAGTCATATTGCCTCTGGGACAGGTCCTGGTGAGGACACACTCCAGAGCACTATGTGCACCCTGGTACCCTACTTGAAAATGGATACCAAACATGGAAGCATTTACAGCGAACAGAATACAAGGATGATCCAGGGGTTGGGGTAGAAGTTATAATGAAAGACTATAACAGCTCTACATGTATATCCTGGAGAGGAGAGAGAGAGAGAGAAGATTTATGTTAAAATTCTATCTGGTTGACCCTGCACCTCCCCACTGGCATTTTGGTAAGAGCCCTCGGCACACCCACAACCACCCTCGGCTGTCCTCAATATGACGCATCATCTGCGGGGAGCAGCTGGGGCTTGTCCATTGGCTTATTGTATTGCTCTATTTTTGAATAGCTCTGGTTTGAAGCCTCAGGTGTTCAATTCTATACTGGGACCATGTATGGGCTGAGAGGCACCCTGCCAGTCAGTACCTGGTCTCAGCATAGCACAGACACATAGGCTCCAAACTGGAGCTATTAAAGATGGCAGTACAGTAATCTGTATTGCCATATCTTAAAATAGCTCTGGTTTGGAACCTGTGTGTGTGTCCATGCTATATCAAGATCAGATACCCACTGGCAGGGTGCCTCTTAAACTGAACCTGGTCCTGGTATAGCATGGGAACACCCAGATTCCAAACTGGAGCTATTCAAAAATAGAGCCATACAATTAGCCAATGGACAAGCCCCGGATGCTCCCCACAAGATGCATTATATTGGCGACAGCCGTGGGTGGTTTGGGGTGCACCGGGGAGGGCTCTTACTCATAAAATGCTGGCAGGGAGGGTGCAGGATCAACCAGATAGAATTTTAAATTAAATCTGCCACGGTAAGTTAAAAAAATACTTTTATTTATTAAATTGCTAAACAGGCCCTGCTTCACATGGAAGGGGGCCCAATACGAGGGGGACGTTTCCCTTTAAAAAACCCATGCCCTCTCTTATGGCACTGGGATTCTGAGAATGGTCCCATCGCTGTCTCTGTATCATGAGGGACCACATTATCTGCATTCTTGGCCAATCATAATGCACCCATCACAAATCTTCTCATCCTGTTCCACAGTTCAACAAGCTTCATGAGCCAGATTTTTTCAACCGAGGAG
Organism: Neoceratodus forsteri; assembly: GCA_016271365.2. Taxonomy (NCBI): domain Eukaryota; kingdom Metazoa; phylum Chordata; order Ceratodontiformes; family Ceratodontidae; genus Neoceratodus; species Neoceratodus forsteri. The sequence goes on along the minus strand of CM057458.1, from coordinate 1,148,979,875 downwards.
GAGGTGTGTCCAGCAGGTCAAAGTGTCAAGCTTCAGCTGTGATCCAGGGTGCAGTTCTCCACACTTCAGCCCCTCCAGACCATCAAATATATCAGTACCGGATGGAGATCAAAGAAGAGATTTTCATTCACCTGGAACTTTGGTGCTCACACCTCCATCCATTGGACAAACAAATGGCCACATATCCGCACTCACTTCACCCAACAGTCCTGACCTGCCAATAAAACCAAACCAGAGAAGTTAAAGTAACTGTGGATGCACATAATCTCAAACACCTGAGACATCTACCACCCCAGGGACTGAATCCATATATCTGTCCAGCCATCTACCCTAGCACATGAGGCAGCACCTATTTGGAAGAAGTGAGTATTATACTTGTGATCTGCCACCCCTAGACCCTGCAGGGCCATGTCCAATGGAGGAACTGAAACAATGTGAGTGGGAACCATCCTCATGGTGAAAAAGCATGTCCCTGAGGATTCAACTGCTGGTGTTAAGTGGAGACTCATCCCTGGTGTCCCACTGAACCCCGGAAGGGAGCTAAGGCTGCACCAGCAGCCCCTGACCCTTGTCTGTCTTACACCACTGAAGGCATACAAAAAAACCCTCAATGGTCACTACCACATCCTCCCATCCAATACCTCAGTAAAGAAGATGATTGCTCAGTTAAATAATTTGGACACCATAAAGCACTGTGAAAGCCACTACGAAGGCTGTCTGAAACAGTCATGCTTCCAAAGCAGATGATCAAATCTTGGGAGGATGGTCATTATTTTAAACAGCAATGCTGGTCCAGTCGGGTATTGAGTGTCCAACTGTTAGGTCACCATGGCGCATCCTTCCAACATCTTACACACCCAAAAGGCCAACACTGTATTCCTCATCCCACTGGCTTAGCAACCAAACAATCACTGCCAAGTGCCACCCACCATTACCAGTGTACAGCCCTATACTATGGTCCATACTATGGTCAAAAAGAGCAAGGGGATCGATGAGACCCATATGAGCTCTTGTACTAACCATCAATAATATAGCATTTCAAGCCAGACCCTGATAGTAAGAACATGTCCAATTTAGATTTAAATTCAGCTTTAGTTTTACTTTTGACCACTTCCAATGGCAGTCTATTCCAGGGGTTAATCACCCTCACTGAATAAAACCATTTTCTTTTGATATAATTAAACTTTCTTCCTTGTAGTTGACATGGGTGTGCCCTAGTATCATGGTTAGTATCCTTGAATTTGAGGCCTAAATCTACCATTAGGTGTGGGTCTAATAGAATGTCATACAGAAGCAGTAAATCTCCTCTCAAATGTCTTTTCTCAAGTGCGAATACATTTAGGTGATTTAGTGTAGATTCATATGAAATATGTCCTAAGTTGTGTATATGTCTAGTAAATGTCTCTGTACTTTTCAAGTGATAAGCAGTCATTCTTTTTAAATGGGTTTCACAATTGGGTTGCATACTCTAGGTGTGGTCTGACATATGATCAAAATAAGGGCATCAACACATTTTCATTTCTGACTTAATGTTCCTTCTAATTGCCCATATTACTTTATTAGCCTTTGATATTACTTTGTTGATATGCTTAGATGGGGATATGTGGTTCGTAATAATGACTCCTAGATCCCTTTCATCAGTTGTTACCGATAGTTGATTGCCACACAGAGTATAGCTAGCATTTGAGTTTTTAAGGCCCAGATGCATAACCTTACATTTCCAGGATTAAGTTTCATTCATCAAGTATCCACCCAAGACGTGCTTATATTGAGGTCATGTTGGATAATATCTATATCTAGAGTGTTATTGCATGGTCCACCTATCTTAACATCATCTGCATATTTAACTGGTGTAGATACACACTCCGCTGTCAAATCTGCAATGAAAGCTAAAACAGACATGGGCCCAGTACCAAGCCCTGTGGCACTCCACTGGTCACCAGTTCCTGTTCAGAGAGATGTCCATGAATCATTATTCTGTGTTCTGTCCCTTAACCAGTTACAAATCCAGTTTATTATACTGTATGTATATTAATATTGAATTTATGCATTTTATTGTTAAGTGCCCTATATGGCATTACATCAAATGCCTTACAGAAATCTACATAGATGATGTCACAAGAGCTGCATTGATCTAAGGCATTGCTAATTGATTACTAGAAACTTAATAAGTTAGATAAACATCCCTGGCCTTTTTGAATCCATGCTGTTCTCTATATAAGTCAAGTATAGGTGTAATCATATCTTTGAGGATTCCTTCCAAAATATTGCTAAGAGTTGAGGTCAAACTAATGAGCCTATAATTCTCCCATGATGTTTTAGGGCCCTTTTATGAATTGGAATGATGTGAGCCTTTTCCAATCATCAGGTACAAAGTTGTGATATAAACAACCTCAAAAAGGAGTTTAAGAGGGTCTGCAAGGGAGTCGGCTAATATATATAAAAAATGACCTGCTATTCAATCAGGTCCCAGGCTAGTTTTATTTTTTTGTGTCATTAATTTATTATAAATCATATCAGAGGATGTAGAGATCATACTGATATTTTTACTGGAAGCAAGGCCAACTGGTTTGTCATCAGTTGTAAAGACCTCACAGAATTTATTATTTAACACATCTGCAATTTATGTACTTTCATGTATTAATTTATTATTCTCCTGAAGTGGGCCCTCATGATTAATTGTTTTTTTAAGTGAATTAATATAAGCGTAAAACTGTTTACTATTGGTTTTGTTAGCATTGTGTGCTAATTTATATTGCCAATTGGTTTTAGCTTTGTTAATTTTCTGTTTGCATTTTTTCTGGATTTTTAAGTAATTAGCCCAAATTTCAGTAGTTTTATTTTTTGGATAGATACCATGTTTTTTGTTGTTTTGTTTAATTCATTTTTTAATAGATTTATCAAACCATTTAGGAGAATGTTTTGTGTTTCCATATTTGAGCTTAGGAGGATATAATTATTTTCAGCTGGGACAGTGTACTAATCAAAATTATAAAAATATTCAGTACTAGATGAGTCATGAATATAATCTCAGTTTATGCTATTTCAGGTATTTTTCATATCTTCAACATTTGCTTTATGATATAAATAAGTAGAAGTTGACCCATGGGTGAAAGAGTAATCCTTTATAATAGAAAAGGATGGGACAGAGGTAACTGTTACCCAAAGGAGACACTATTTTGAAGTTATTAAATTCAGTTTGATCAGTTCCAAACACTAGATCCAAAATGTTGTCCTCTCTAGTGAGTCAAAATATATTGATTTAAATGTAACTGAGTACATGTTGAAATTAATTTTGAGCTATTTTAAATTTTGTAACTGAAATATCCCGGTCTGTATTTCCTAAATTGGAGCCTCCCATGATGGCAAGCTCTCCTAATGAACTAGCCTGCTCCATTTCTTTAAAAAAGCCTCAAACACTTCCACCGAGGAGCTCGGGAGGGGCATTAGTATACTCTTACAATAATAAAGGTAGCATTGGTGGAATCTAGAAAGATTTTGTCCCAGATGGATTTTGTGTCAGTGTTGTGCAACCAACACTATGCAGATCATTCTTAATAAATAATGCAGTGCCTCCACCTGTTCCTTCTTGTCAATTTAGGCAAAAAACATCATAACCTGGTATGGACTGACCCCAAGATGCTTTATCATCATCCCATGTCTCAGTGACCAAAATAATATCAATCTCAGTCTTTATAGTTCTTAACTTGAGCTCATCAAGTTTATGATTCATACTTCTTGCATTACAGTACATTGCATTTAATTGCTTATTTTGATACTTTGCATTGTTAATTATGTGCTGAGTCACTCTAATCTGATCAGACCTTAAATCTAGAGAAGGTGGATCAGACCCCCCATAATCACTAGTTTAAAGCATCATTTATGTAATCTGTATATGCTTTGCAAGTGCAGAGCTCCTGTATGACTCAAGTGCAATCTGTCCCAGCAGTACAGTTCATAGTGACTGCAAAACTGTTCCAATGAGTTATTGTTTTAATCATAGAATAATTTTTATTCAGTTATTCATAAATCATACAGCCAGGTATTGTACAAATACTTAACCAACAGGGTGAAGCATAGCAGTAAATACAATCTAGACTATATATAGGTCCAAGCAATCCTCTGAGTATGTCACACAGCATATGTGCATTTAGATATTCTACCTAGTTCTTCCAATAGACAAAATCCACAATGAACTTGGCTTATTATAACTACCTAATAAGTTTCAACCTATCTTACCGATAAGTGATTGGGAATCTCATCCATTCAGGCAACTAAATAAGCCCCTTGATGCCATTGTTGTCCAAAAAGCCTATCAAGAGGAATAAGAAAACAGAAGGTGTATAGATAGGATACCGCAGTAGGAGAGGATATAGTGGGCATACTCAGTTATATCCACCCATTATCAATTCTGCAGGGATCAGCAGGGGTTACAAGACAGGGGAAGGGGCTTCTTGGGTCCTTATAAAATCAGGAACCATCTTTAGGTCTGGGGGTTTGCCAGAGTGGGAAGTGGTGTCTTGCACAGGGGAGAGTTAAGGTAGGCTCCCCATTTCTGGAAGTATGCCTCCATTTGCCCTTTGCTCCCATGGGTGAGCTTTTCAAATGTGGCTAGTCTAGCTAGAGCAGAGTGCCACAGTGAAAGGGATGGAGGAGAGGTGCGTCTTCAGAACTGAAGCAGAAGCCTCTTGTCCTCCAGCAGAGCCACTAGCAGCCATTACTGATGGGGCTTAGAGAGGTGGTTCACCGGTTCAGAGTCTCCCATTAACAGCATAGGATTGGAAATATCCATAGTGGAACCTAGTACCTCAAGCAGGACATGGCAATACCAGACCAGAAGGAACAAGGACGGGCATTCCCACAATAAATGCAGGATATTGGCGGGTCATGCCTACAATGCCAGCACTCTGCATGAGGAAGAATACCCCAGGAAAGAAGAACTGCTGGGGAACGATGCCATCTGAGAAGCAATTTGAGTTGTATCAGTTGGCTCTTAACATCCATATATGCAGAGTGGGCCAGGTGTAGGCATCTGGCCCAGGTTTCTGAGGTGATGGGGGTCTTGAGATTGAATTCCATGCGACTCTACATGACTCAGTATGGTCTGGTTGTGCCTCCCTCCAAGTGTTGTAAAAACTCCCTGCTAAGCCTTGGGATGAGGTTTTCTTGTGTAGGGAGGTCAACCAGTGCCATTTAGGGTCAGTTACATACTCTTTTCTAAGAGACTGGACCACACTCTGTATCTGCAGGTATCTCCAGAAGTCATGCACCTGTAGGGAATACCGAGCTTTGAGTTGCTCAAATGACATCATGGTGTCAGAATTGGCCATAAATAGGTCATGGATAGTAAGAATTCCTTTGGACTCCCATGCATCCCAAGCAAGTGGTTTGTTGTCTATCAGAAGGATCTAGTTATGCCAGAGGGCCATATACCAGAGCGGGATGGGACTCGCTGCCTTGTTAGTATAGTATGCTGCCCTAAGCTTGAACCAGGCCTTCATGGTCTCAGCCATGGCTGGTGTTAGCTTGCTATGGTCTATGGGGGTCTGTAAGCAAGGAGCTTAAGGGAATGTTCTGCATCAACTGAGTCTCCAAGTGGACCCACTGTGTCACCTCAGAAGGTGAGGGGACAAACCATCTGGTGGCTTGTGCAGCTGTATAAGCCCAGTGGTATCCCTGTAGCCATGGGAGGCCCAAGCCTCCTCTAGTCCAGTGGGCCCTCAACTTACTGCGGCTCCAGCGAGGAGTCTTACCCACCCATACAAGGAAGAATATCAGGTTATCTAAGGGCTGGAGAACCTTGCTGGGGAGGAATATGGGGAGGTTATTATGGAGATATGCCATCTTGGGCAGTAATAGCATCTGGATAGCCGCTACCTTACCTTGAAGGGAGAGGTTAAGTCATTGTCATCTACTGATTTCAGTCATTAGTGATTTTATTAGGGGGCCAACGTTCTCTTGTGGTAGTAGTTTCCAGTTAAATGAGATTCTAATGCCCAGATATGAGAAGCTATGTGGAGTTCAAGCCAATTCTAGGCCTTGCATACATGAAGATGAACAGGCAGCATTGAGGGGGGTGACACTGGTCTTCTTTTGGTTTATAGTTAGGCCAGATAGTTGAGCAAAATTCCTCAAAATTCAGAGTACATGAGGGAGTGAATCTTTAGGCTGTGCCAGAGTTAGGAGGAGATCATCAACGTATAAGGCAGTCAGAAAGGTGCTGTGACCCACCTGAAAACCTTTAATGTCTTTGGTCACTGCAGTTTCCAGGCAAGTGGGTCCAGGGCCAGCAGGAAGAGCAGGGGGGAGAGAGGGCAACCTTGTCTGGTGCCTCTTTGCAAAGAGAAGGGAGGCGATATATCCTTGTTTGTCAGGATTTTAGCTAGGGGGCCATTGTATAACACCTGTATCCAGTTCCTGAAATATGGGCCAAACCCATAGAGCCGGAGCATTTCATGGAGGTAGGGCCATTCTATTCGAGTCAAATACTTTAGAAAAGTCCACCGCCATAGCTGCCAGGGGAGTTTTGGATTGCATTGCAAGTCACTTGATATCCAGGACCAGCCTGATATTGTCCACTACCCTCCTTCCTTTAACAAATCCAACTTGGGAGGGATGTATAAGAGAGGATATGATGTCCAACAGGTGGAGGGCTAGCATTTTGGCTGCTATTTTGCAATCTACCGATATGAGAGAAATGGGCCAGAAGTTGGCGCAATTTTGGGGGTCATCCGACTTTTTTGGTAGTAGAGTGATTAATGCTTCTCACATAGAGGAGAAGGACACCAGATTTGTGAGCCTCCTGCAATGCTGAGAGAGAGAGGAGCAGATCTGACCACTGATGGCTTGATAGAGTTCAGTGGTCATGCCATCTACCCTGGAGCTTTACTCTTGGCAAGAGGCCCAGGAGGTCAGCAACTCTGCTTTTGAGAAGGGCTTGTCCAGAGCCCCTTTCATTACTTCTGACAGCTGTGGGATGTCGACCCCAACACAATACATTGACAGTTCCTGCTGCAGTTGGTCAGGTTCCCAGGTATTGTACAACCGGTATAATTGCTGACAAAAGTGTTGCATACACTCATTGATTTGTATTGGGCCTGTGATGACACAGCCACTCGAATTCTTGATGGCATGTATCCTAGAGGCAGCTTGTTGTTTCCTTAACTCATTGTCTCCTAGCTGACACCTGTAGGTGTCAGTAAAATATACTGGTGTGTCCTGAAGATGCCTATAGAAGTCAGCTACTGAGTCCTGTGTACCCTGGCAACATCTGGAGAAGTCACTTATATATTTTAATATATAATGTAACAGAATATAATATATTTTTGACTGCATAGCATCGTTGGAAATGTAATTTTGTGCTGAACAATTTTGCCACTGATATCCTGTGTATATCATGTATACTTTAGGAGTTATTCATATTTGTTTATGGTATGGTGTGTATGGCTTATGTTGCCTGTTTTAGTAAAAAAAAAATGTTTTTGCTGTTCTAACCAGCATAGAAAAGAAACAAAATTACACATTATTGTTTACATACCACCTCTGAAAAGGTAATTTTGTGCTGAATAACTTTGCCACTCATACTTTGTGTCTAGCACTTACGGTTCTTGAGCTATTAGGATTTGTTTGTGGCATGCTGACTATAGCTTGATTTTGCTTAGAAAGACCCAGGATTTACTATTAACAGTATACAGGAGACAAGTGGTGCAACTTCAGAGAGCTCCTGTGGAGGCAATGAGTTAATTGAAAGGCCAGGAGCTTCCCGTCTTTTTCACCACCCTCCCAATAGCTGTGCTTAGACCGAAGTAGGGCCCATTCTGCTTTTTGCTGAAGCATCATGTTGATATGGTATTTGAGCCAACAATTTCCCGCAGAAGTAAAGGGTCAGGTGCTTGAGTATTGAGGGTCCTGAATCTAGTTTCTAAAGCAGATAGTTTAGCTTGCAGATCATTTAATTCAGACCTCCTCTGATTATTCTTGTGTGCCGTGTAGGCCATGAATTGTCCCCGCAGTACAGCCTTAAAGACCTCCCACACAGTAGCAGCAGAGGTGTCTGAAGCCTGGTTCAGAGAAAAATAGTCCCTAGTGGTCTTCTGCACAATGACCAGAAACTGCGGGTCTTTAAGGAGTAGGGGATTACATCTCCATGAGGTGCCTGATCTGCCCTGGCCTGAGGGAGTGTACAGGCAGGACACTGGGGCATGGTCTAAGACCAGGATGTTATGCGCTGTGGTGCAGGTAATATCCAGGGCCGCATGTGAATTAGTGAGCCAGAAGCTGATCCTACTGCTTGAGGCATGAGCGGCGGAGAAGAAGGAATAGTCCTGCCCTGAAGGATGGTCTCTACCGCCATAATCAGTCATGCCCCATTCCTCTATTACTCCATGTAGGACCAAGAGTGACTTGGCGTGTGCTTGCGGGGTGGGTGACGACTTGTCAGGAATATATCTAGGGCGAGATTAAAGTCCCCCCTCCAAGTATGATTGGAATCTGTGGGTATGATAAGGCCAGGGTTTCTACTACATTGTTAAGATCTAATAGGATCTCTGGATTGTCCGTATTTGGGCCATATATGGCCGTCAATATGACATGGCCACCTGGGTATGAAAAACAAACCACCAACAAGCAGCCTTGAACATCTGAAACTACTTGTTCCTGCACCCATGTACATGATTTCTTGAGTAGAATAGCGACCCCTTTAGATTTAGTTGATGCTGAGCTGGCTATAACCGTACCAACCCAAGCTTTCCTAAGCCTCTGTACAGTCCTTGCAATGAGGTGGGTCTCTTGGATTAAAGCAATATCCACCTGCAAGAAGTGTAGGTGCCTAAGGACTATGGAATGCTTAACCAGGTGGTTTAGGCCCTTCACATTCCATGACACAAGTTTGGTACCTGCAGTGGCAGACTGTGCCATGTTTACAGCCCAGGAGCATTGTAAGAGGTACTTACCACCCAAGTCCAAGGGAGAAAAAGATACAGGGATGGGAGGATTGCTTGGTACTGCGGAGGTAGAAGAAGAAGAGCAAAGTAGAAGGAGGAAGAGTACATCCACTTAACATGGATACTTATATTAACCTGGTGCAGAGAAAAAAAAAAAAGAAAGGCAGTGAACAAATTTTAAAACATAAGGTGATAACTCTAAAACACACCTAATTGGATAAGATTCAGTACGTACTATAACTACTACAAACCAAGTAATGCTCAATATGTAAATAATTACAAAGCTAAAGGTGACTGGGTGTGAATGTGAGGTGCAAACTTCCTCTATACTGAGGTGGAGCACTCAGCTGCATTGACCGTTCACCCTAATGGGGATGGATGAGAGCATCAAAAGATCAACTAACAACATAAACCTATAAACTCAGTCCCCAGCTTAACGGATAAGAGGAAGGGTACATAAACAGTGCACTCAGGCAGGAGGGGGGAATCAGATAATGCCCTATGATCATGCAGGATATCACAGGCATATCTGAGCCTTGTGGTATGGGCTACCTTAATAAGCCCTTACGTTATGGCATCATACCATGCTACCTTGGGGTCCCCTTATATCAGGTCCGTGGTAGATGCCAGAAATGTCTGACTAGTAGCCAGAGACCAGCTTGAGGCAGAGATAGCCTATAAGTGTGAGCACACTACATATGTGAGTTGCCTGGTATTGAACCAGAGTGCCTTAAGCAGGAGGGCCCCTTTCAGCCGGGTGGTCCCTGTGATATATGACCCCAGGGCTGGGTACCCAAAGATAAAGAGGGGTAAACAATAAGCATCATATTTTGTATGCATAACATATACTCAGTCATTAGGGGTTGGTGCCCCTTTCATGGCCAAGTTCATTGCAGTTATAGTGAGATCTTGGAACACTGCCTGCACAAAGGTTAGCAGTCCTGGCTTAACTAGTGCATTGGGAAAATCCTGATAACTCGCTATATCTGGTGAAAGATCAGCCCAGGAGGTAGATTCGGCTACTTCCATTAGCAACTCATCTGGAATATCTTGCAGGTCCAAGTGTTCCTGTACTGGATAGTCGTCTCAGGTCTGCCTCGCAAGTGGGACCATCCCGAGGCCTTTGGAGGGAGAGCACCGACATATGTGAGCAGCCTGTTAGGGTTCTCGCTGTGACAGAGGTGGTGAAAGTTGCTCCACATGCCCCACACATAAAGGCATACCATTATTTCCCAGTTCTGATGGTTTGCTATGGGCAGAAGACCTGGGGAAACATTTAAGGCGGGTACAGTCCATTGTAAGTTGTGGTCTTCCAAGTAATCGTCCCTAGACGTACGATTCCTTCTTCCATTGTTGTGGGTATCCGGCAACCAAAGCCTCTTAGGAGATGTGGTATGTTGGGGGATTTTGGGCCAGTATTTTGAGGCCCAGCTCTCCAATTCTCAGGGTGTTTCTGCCATGATTTCCTTGCCTTCCTTAGAGACATGCAGGTAGGACATATTCCTGAACCTGTATTTGAAGCCGTGCACAGCCAGTATTTTTTAAGGAGGAGAAGGTTTTCTTCAGCAGCAGCCTCTGCAGAAAAGTCTCGAAAAAGTATTTTTCCCATGCCTATTATTTCCCTTATCTCTTGCAGCATTCAGAACTCTTTCTTTCTGGAATATCGTAGTAAGTAAGCAGTAAGAGGTCAGGGATAGGAATTGGTAGGCCGCGGTCCCACTGGGATACGATGCACCCTCTCCACCTCCACTGGGCCATACCATCACTCCCCTAGCATCTTGGGGATTTCTTCATTGAGGAACCTCTCTGTGTCTTTACCCTCAGCACCTTCTGGAACACCAAGAATCCTGATATTGTTCCTTCGCCCACGATTCTCCTGGTCTTCCACATTTCCATAATATAGTTAATTTATCATCTTGTTCCCTCATATGTTGTAAGATTTTAGTCTGTCCAGACTCTAGATCCTCCATACGCTGATCAGTGACATTTAATTTATCATTATGCACTTTAACCTCTGCAACCGTTCCCAATAATGTGGCAGAAATCGTGTCTACCCTGGTAAGCAAAGTTTCTAACATGGCTGTGATGCGTTGCAGTGAAGTGCCAACATCCACCTGAGGATTCGGGCTGTCCGCTACGGCTGCACCTTGATCTGGTATGTCAGGGTTAGAGGAAGCCATTCTAGAGTCGGAGCCATAATCTAGAGTGATAGTTTATTTATCAGTGCTTCCTCCTTCTAATCCAGGTGTCCACAATGTGTTGTTCCGCTGCCACAAGGAGCCATCCAGTGGGGATCACTGCGTGGAGACCGTGCTGTCTAGGCCTTCTCTGCTCCGGGGTGAGTCACATAAGGGTTGGCACTTTGTAGCAATATATCGAGTCACTAAATGCAATTAAACCCACGGCAAACAGTGATCTGAGTTTACAGCATATCTGGAGGTTTTTGGGGAAGCCTAGTGCATTGTATGACCACAATTGCAGGCAGATTACGTTAGCCGGAAATGGAGTTAGCATTCAGGTGGCCATCATCATCGGCAGTCAAGCCACGCCCCCGTTCCCAATGAGTTATGTAATACATTCCTTGCTTAAGACACCACTTCCTCAACCATTCATTGATTAATTTTTTGTTATTGTTGTGATACTCAGATAATCTTGGTATAGACAGGACCTCTGAAAAAAGTAACCCTATAGTTAAGTTCTGCCAGTTTATTGTTTAGTCCTAAGAGGTCTTGCATAATCTCTTTGTGGGGTCTCGAAGTGATATCGTTTGCCCCTGCATGTATAATAATGATTGGTGTTTCAACATTTTGTACAATACTATTGCCAATCATTTTTGTGATATCATGGATTCTAGCTCCCCCAAAAGAAGAGCGTGTCCTACTAGCTTTGTTGTCATTTACGGTCAGGGCCCCCACTTTCTACAATGCCATCCCCTCTCAGTCACCAGCCTCACCAAACCGGGTCCCTTTAAGACAGCCCTCAGAAATCACCTTCTCACTTCCTGCTCCTGCACCTGCCCTTAGCCGTACTATCTGCTACCCAACAGCCTGAGCCTATAGTCATACGTACTACCTGTGAATATTGCTTTAACAAAGTCTGATCTCCCCTGACTGCACTGTTTCCCTCCTGTCAAATGACTAGTCCCTTGTAACAGGGACCATGCCTAACTAACTATCTGTATAGGCTGCATCTTCCTGAATTGCAAATATATTTGTATGTATGTAACTGTGCTCCCCCACCCTGCTTAGCTAACTCTTTGTACAGGCCACATCCCCCTAAGTCTAAATGTACACTCTGTAACTGCCTTAATGTCTTGCACTATGTAACTGACGTGGAGCCTTTGGAAATGAGTCTATGGCTCAAAGGTGTGTAATTCTGATACCTAAATAAATAAATTACATATTGCTCTGTTCAAATGTTTTACTATTGAGTCACCCAAAACATATATTTCTTGTTCATGCTCAAGATGGGAGCTCTCAATAATCATATCAGATATTAGATCACTGGTAACTATCGGAGTATCCTGGTTTAGATTTGTTATATTATTTACCCTTCGCTTACATTTTCTTTCCTGTTGTTCATGAGATAATAGGGGTACTGGAGGTTTTAGAGTTAATGACTGAGCAGATACTGCAGCTGGAAGTGGAGGGAATGGGACCATCATAGATAGATCCCTGTATGGAGATGCCTATCAGGGGGCCATGGAGACCACAGCCTCCGTGTTGGTTGTAGAGGAAGCTGCCTCAGCCTCTACATCACTGCAAATCTTAAGAACTGAGAAGCTATTCTGTAATGAGATAGAAAAGTGTACTACCTTACGACCCCATTTCACAACACGTGAGCTTTGCACCTGATACCATTCCCCGTCAGAATTTGGTATTGTGACCTCTTGCCTAGCCCTTTTTTATTTGTATTTTCTATCATTGGTTGAATTAGTTTGTGCAAGAATGTGACAGTAGGAGCTCTGATGCATCATGTAGAGTAGGTACACACACATTTGGTCTTTCGGTACCAGCCAAGACGTTTCTCAGCCTAGCTGATGCATCACCCCCAAAAAGTTCTCCACCCCTCTCTGATATGCTGCCCTTGTGCTGGACTCTAACAAGCACTTGAGTAATTCCCAGTCTTCCCAATCACAAACTTCTAGAGGTAGGGTGGGATTTTCCTGTAGAACATGTCTGCTTCTGGGACCAGCTCTCCAAATCTCTCCGACTGTAAATAAGAAAGAGCATCAGTCACATCATTATTTATACCAGGTAAATGCATCACACTGAACTATATACAGAATACAGGATGGGTAACCATGCAGAACCAGTGTGATTTGCCACAGAGGGGTCTGATTCCTTGTGACCTCAAGAGCAAAGATCTTGAGGTCCTTGGGAATCAGACCCTGAGGTGGCAGAACATATAGTTCTGCATTGGGTTAATCATCCTGTATTTTTTATAGTGTATGGTGCCCCTGAAAATATTTAAAAGTCTTTTTTGGGGGGCTTTTAAACTGCATTTTTGTTCATCTCTCGCATGATAACATGGTGAGCTGTGTGGTTGCTAGGGACTGGGCATACCTACATTAGCAGTGCACACTCCAATTGGTTACCATTATTGTGTGGGTGGGATTCACAAAAAAAAACATGGTGGCCAGACGGCTCGCTTAGCGAGAGAAAAAACTCTTTGTTTGCCAAAATCTGTGAGTAAAAAGCTTTTTAAAGATTAAAAATGGTTGATTCTGTTTTTCAGATTTTTAGTAATTCAATGATTCCTCGCCTGACAAACCATCACAGCCATTTTTGATGCAATTGAGAAATATTGGCGTGCAGCTGCTTTCAGTTTCAACTTTAAAAAAAGCACTCAAGCTTTGCAGTCTAAATGAATGGGACGCTGTTCTGCATGTACGGTCAGAAGAGCATTCCATTCATTTGTCTAAATGTGGATGAACAGCCTTTCAATGAAGTGGGATTTCTAGCTACAACAACGTTCCACCATACACTATATATTTAAAATCAAACACTTCAGTATGAACATCCTCATTAGATTTCCCATTGGGCCTTTCCCCCTAATTGTTCATTAATGCTATACACTACCATGATATTGTCTGCCCTAAATGTTACCCATTTATTGCAAAACTGTTTCTCCCAAATCACTAACACCACAACAATGGGAAACCATTTGAAGAGTGTGACTTGATGTAGCACGTGTGCCTACCACCCATGCCAGAGGCAAAGGCCCTGCACACCAGACCATGCAAAAGTAAACCCCAGAGCCCACACATCTTGAGGCATCCATGTAAAGCCCAGTTATTGACTTGTGACCTCTGTGGGCCAAATGGCCACTCCATTAAAATATTACAGGAATACCAACCAAACCTTGAGGTCACCCTGCATGGACACTTGACCCAAAGACTGTGCTGGGGCTTGCAGCAGCCCACCATGCACTTAGCTAACCTATGAAGAAAGGCTCCCCCATCTGGATTATTTTGCAGATGAAATTCAGTTGCCCATGGAGCAGCTACAACTCTCTCAGATGGAGTTTTCATGTCTGAACTGCCTTGTGCAGCACACCTCTCAGGCCTCTGACCTTCTTGTGTGGCAGCTGAAAATCCACGGTGACAGTATCAGTTTTGATACCCAAAAAGGACATATGTGTGTATGAATCCCCTACACCACATCAATGGTTGCATCAAATAGCACATACGCCACTGCAGTATCCCCAGAACTGAGTTGATGATTGACTGAATCACCCTTTGGGTAAGATAATTGATATATCAATCTAAACTCGTCTAGCACTTTACTTGGATCCAGGCCTATCAGAGATACATGGAGGTGGGGGTATGGAGGTTGCTCAAGTGGTCCAGTAATCAGCCTAATATTACTTCCTTCCTAAGTTTTGCCCTATGGCTGAACAGTCCCTGGAAGATGTTAAGTTCTCCACCTCACAAAGCCTGCAAGAGCCTTTGTTTGGGATCCTGAAACTCTCTGCAAAGCCCTCTAACAGTGGCATGGTAGAGAGTCTGTCTGGATAGCCTTTCAACCAGCACTCAATGTTCTCTACCCTTATTGGGGTTGAAAGGTTTTTCCCTGTCTCTACTGAGATGGCTGCAGGTTGAGCCCTTTCATGCACTGCACAAACAGGTGATTCTATCCACAAGCAATGTATTTGTGCTTGTATTTACAAGACTCTACTTTACACTTCCCATGATTGTAATGGTAGAACTGCCCCCTTCGCCCACCCTTTTCCTAGGTTTCATGATGTAAGACCACTGCTCCCCATTATCTGTCTAGGAGACTGGGAACAGTGAACTGGAAAACCACCATCACAATGCTGTATCCCCCCGCACTGGCCTCAAGAAACAAGAGCAGGTGAAGATCCAAAGCCTCCCAGGCCTTACTGGGTTTATTCTGCTTCCTCCTGCAAAGCTAACCATCACATCCCCTTTTTGTAGCATACGTCTCCATGATGCAGCTGTAGTAACTCCACAGACCCTGAGCTTTTTGCTGACATGATCCCATTAACAATCCCACATAAATGGCAAAGCCCACTTGCCAGTTTTCCCTGGTGCACAGAATAACTACCTTCCTCCTGTGCTCTACACCATCTCCCTACTCCTCGTCTTTCTGATTCCTTCTCCATCTCTGGCTCTTTGGGCCTGTTAAGCAATGTAAAAACATCCAAAAATTCACTTCTCACAATCTGCTGTTGCACTTTGTTGGACAGGTGCAATCCCATGGGCTCACCAGTGGACACATAAGACCCCTGAAATGGCTATGCCAGCTGCTGCTGCTCTGGCTCCCCACCTCCCAATTGCCCTTCCCCAAACCCTGCACCACCCCCAGATGTCTCTGTCTGCTTCTTTTCCTTTTCCAACATCAGGGCTACAACCTGCTCATCTTCCCCTCCAATGTCAGGGAGCAATAGGAGCACCTACCAGCAGCAAGTGGACTCGGTCACCCTGGCTGCAAGGGATTGCCATCCTGTGGGGTGGGAGGGCTGGCAACAGCAGGATGGAAAGACCAGCTTGTGGTACTGGCAGTAGGGCCACAGGGACCTGAGCTGGGAAAGGCAAAGCCTGCAGTAGAGCCATCAACCCAGGAAGTGGTCCTTGCACCACCAGTGGCACTAGCCATAGTGGCATATGAAAGGCTGTCAGACGGCCCAATGGATAAGGCACCGGCTCCGGCTCTGGCAGAGGAACCAGCACTGGCTGCGGCCCATGGAATGGTCCCAATGGGAGTGGGATTGGTAGTTGCAGCCCCACTTAAAGGGACCACTGGACAGGAGCTGAAGCCAGTGTCAGCAAGGGCATATGTCCTTGGACCGATGGTTGCAGCCCCAGTTGGGGGAACAATGGATGGGGTGCAGAGCCTGTGTCAGCAAGGGTGTTGAGCCTGGGGTCTCTGGTGCAAGCAGAATTGGCTACAGTGTTCCCAAGGACCTTCCAGCTGAGGTGTCCCCCTACATTATTTTCTTGATTTTTGGGAGGTGGCATTCCCAGCCCTGGTGTGGAAATCTAGAAAGTTGGCCTACACAAATCCAATAGCTCATTGTTTGATATACAATCAAAGTCAGTCCTATCAGGCTGTGGTGGAGCAGGCAAATCCAAAAATATGCTGCACTGTCACTGGGATGGGAGCGGGCAGGGAGCAGCAAACCCCAAACAGTACACAGTAGATCCAAAAAACCAGCACTCTGGACAAAATCAGTACCAGCAAAAGTATAATCACAGCAAGTGCAAATTTATTAATGGCAGACACGGCCACATAAAAGACCCCAGTGCTTTGGCGATCAGGCCTTCGTTAGGGGTTGTGTCAGGGGAATACCACAATACCATTCTATACACAGATCAGTGTGACATCATAATAAAGTGCCCAAGGTGCAATCACAGTATAACAATACCAAAATACATATAAAAAGATACAAAAGGCTATATACAGTGTCATAAATTCATGATCATTTTTGTTTTTCTTGTTTTTCAATACATTCAAAACATACCAATGATGTACATTCAGAACAATATACTACTAAGATCAGAGCAAACAAATAACTACAAGTGTAGCACAACCCTGTTGATCACCGGAGGGCAGTGGGGAGGAAACGGGGGAGAGGAAGAGGGGGACGGGAGCTGAGGGGAAAGGATACAAAACACAATGCAGGAAATAACTATTTTATAAAACATAAGATTTAAATTTATGAATAGGTTACTGTAATGTAGAAGAGCTGCTCATGTGTGATCACCCCACATAATTTCTTATTCGCTTCATGGGGACGTACAGAGGTGCAAAAGACTTCATACAAACAGACCTAAAGGAGAAAGGGAGAGAAGAAAAACCTTTTTTTTTTATCAAAGATTGAGTGCAAATTCTTAATTTTAAACATTCTCACTCAGCAACTTAATTACTATTAATGTTTCACAATAGAAACTTCATTTTTCTGAAAGGGCTTAAGGTCCCACTGGTCATTCAGACCATCTGGTTTGGCAGACTGAAGTCTAAAATCCATTCACTTTCTTTCTTCAGCAAGTCATTCACCCTGTCACCACCATAATGCATAGGGGCCTGCCAGTCTATGCCCATAAATTTGAGATTCGCAAGATCACAGCCATGATATTGTGTAAAGTGCATTCCTACTGGGGTGTCTATCTTTGTGTTAATAATGTTCCTTACATGTTCCTGCATTCTCAGTTTAAGGGCTCTGGTGGTTCTTCCTATGTATAGGATGTTACAAGGGCACCACAGAGCGTAACCAACAAAGGTGGTATCACAATTAATGAACTCTCTCAGATCATACCTCTTGTTGCTACCTGGGTGTATAAATTCCTTTAGAGTATTGCAATGTTTACATGAACTGCATATTTGACATTTATACATACCCTTAGGTTTTGTATCCAACCAGGTATCTGTTCTGATGGCTGGTGGTATGCTGCTGTGGGTAGGATTATCTTAAAGACTAGGACCCCTAGATAAAGTAATCCTATGGCTGCAACCCACAGCATCCCTCAGAGTGCTGTCTGCATGTAATACAGTAAGTGCCAATTTCGATGAACCACATTACCTAGTTGACCTGCCTAGTTATTGAATTCTGTCACAAAAGTAATGGGACCAGAGTCCAATGCACTTTTCTCTTTGTTTATATTCAGTAATTCATCCCTCCTTCTCTTCTCTGATGCCCTGTGTCTTGCATTATTTATGACTGAAATATCATACCCTCTCTGTAAAAATCTTCTGCTGATCTCCTCAGATTGTTCAAAGAAGTTTGACTCATCTGAGCAGTTTCTCCTTAACCTTAAAAATTGACCATAAGGTATAGATTATTTTAGTCTCACAGGATGTGCACTATCAACTCTGAATAGAGAATTAGTGGCAGTGTTTTTCCTGCAACACTTGGTTCGGATTCCTGTATTTTGCACTAATGGTCTTTTTAAGTTAAGGTCAAGGAACTCAATACTCTCTCTATTTGCCTTATACTGTATGTAAAGGTCAAATTGAGTTAATTAGTATTAAACCACTCTACAAAGGTGTTGATGTCCTTCAGGTCTACTTGTCACAGACACAAAATGTCATCTATAAAGTGCATCCATAACCTGATCCTAGGCAGGAAAAGATTTAATTCACTGTTAAATACATGTGTCTCTTCCCACCTGCCCAGGAAGAGGGTTGCTAATTACGGTGCAATTGAGGCACCCATTGTGGTGCCACACTTCTGCAAATGAAAATCTCCTGCAAATTCAAAATAGTTGCATGTTAAAATAAATTCTAGTGCCTTTAAAATGAACTCTGTAGGCATTTCTTCCTTGTCCATTTCCTTCTCCAGGAAGTATCTACAAGCTGCTATTCTATCTGTGTGTCTAATTCTAGTATATAGGGAATCAGCATCAATGGCCAGCCAGTCAGAATCATTGTTCCACTCTATGGCCTTGATCTTATTAAGGACATGTGTCTAGTGTATGAGTTTAGTTTAACTACGCTGTTCTGTAGGACAAAGTCAACAAATTTACCCAACTCCTCTGTAACAGACCCTATCCCAGACACAATGTGCCTACCTGGTGGATTGACCACATCTTGTGTATCTTGAGTAAAATATAGAACTCGGGAATGAAGGGATGTTCGTTCCATCAATACTTATACTCCTGCTCAGTAATGTAGCCATTTTCTATACCATGTTGTAATACAGTAGCTAGTGTAAATCCACTTTAAATTTACTGGGATTTGAGAGGAGTTTCGTGTAGTTGTTATTCACATCTAATAGCCCCATCACTATCCTGATATAATGTTCCCTATCCATAACTATCACATTTCCTGCCACCTTGTCTGCAGCTTTTATATTAATATCATTACAATCCATTAATGCCTTTAATGCAGATCTCTCAGCAATACTAAGATTATTACACCTTTGCTGCCCTGCACCTTCTAAGATGTCATTCACCCGTTTTACAACTTTTTCAAAGGTTGCCATAGCAGGGTTAAAAACAACAGGCATAAATTCTGAATCCAGTTTAAACAGCATCAGTCTTTTCTGTATAAGTGTAAGGTCTTCTATGTTCTCCTGTGCCTCCCGGGTTGATCTCAGTTTCATATGTGTCCATAGCATTGATTAAATAACCAATGTCCTCAGTCTGATGTTCTGCTGGCTGTATACTCTGTACATCAGGAAGGTGCACAGGTTCTGCATCCTGAAGTGCATTAACTAAATCTTCAGAAAATCCCATTGTTCTGTACGAAAACCCAGCACCTCAATTTTGACTTAAAGAAATCACAAAATTTGATTTTTCTTAAAAGTTTATAAATATTCACCTGTACTTGAAATTTATGTAGATAGGGGTGGATATGAAGGAGAGGCCACATTTCAGAAAACTACTTTCTGTTGCTGTAAGTTCTTTCTTAGACAAATTAATTATTTGTAGTTCCTGCCTCTCTCCCTTCCTCCTGTTCCCTCTCATTTGCCTCTTCTCCACCAGCTCTGTTCTTGCCCCTTCTGCCTCCCCTTGTCTTCCTCCTCCTTCTCCCTCATGTATGCTCGGGTGTATTCTTCCTAAAAAAGGACCCTTGTCAACTTGGCTTTGGGGATAAGCCTGTTTCTAATTGGAAAACCTCACTTTTTGAGTGCCCCTGACTTCTACTTCTGCTTCGTTAGTATTTTTTCCAGGACAAGATTCTGTTGTTTTCAAAGTCTTCCTGATCCCTCAGCAGCTTTTTCTGCTACTTCACAACCAGTTGTGCCTCATATTTTTCTAATTTTGTTTTAATAAATGAGTCAATATTCTTAAATGAGCTGTTGTCTTTACATTTCAACATTTCACTTTTGGTCTCCTCTATTAATGGCCTCAGCTCTTCGTATTTCTTGATGTCAAATCTGATCAACAACTCAATAAATGTTTTAGAACACAACAAGGTGGCAGCCATCCAAAGATCTTAAAATCAAACTCATCTAGGCCACAAGAAGGTACAGTGGTTATGCACAGGCCTCATGGCACTTGATTTTTTTGCCAAATATTGCTCAAAGGTTATTATGAGATATTGAATGTCAAGTTCTTTTTTTTAAAGTTTCTCAAGTTTTCCACAAGAATCTCTGATGTCACTCATCTCCGACTGTGGTTTCTCATTTAATTTTAATTTCTCTTTGGCCTTATTTCTGTAAGCATTTAAGCTCTCAGTTTGTTCCTATTCGAATGTCAGCTCCAAATTAGCCCCTGCATTTTCTGTTTGCATGTCGAGCCACAAGCTCGTCAAACAAGGTCTGCTGGAAAGGAGTTGACTCACTGACCTCTGTGTAGTCAGAAGTCCAATAACTTGAAGAAGCCACATCTAAATCCCACTTGAATGCTTGCTTAGTAGCAAGATGGCACTCTTCGTGTGCAGCAGCAAATGGCAGCAAAATGTTAAGCAAATTCAAAAGTACGCTGCGCTAACAATGGGGATGGGTGCTGGCAGGGAGCAGCAAGCCCCAAACAATACACAGTAGATCAAACAAAAACAGCACTCCAGACAAAATCGCTACCAAAAAAAGTAAAATCACAGCAAGTGCAAATTTATTGATGGCGAACACGGCACACAAAAGACCCCAGTGCTGTCGGTCAGGCCTTCATTGGGAGGGTATAGGAACACCATGATACCATTATATACACAGATCAGTGTGACATCATAATAAAGTAAATCTCATGCTTTATAAAATAATTATTTCCTGCATTCTGTTTTGTGCTCTTTCCCTCTCAGCCCCTCTCCCCTCTTCCTCCATCACTTGTTTCCTCCCCCCTACCCTTCTGTGACCAACAGGGTTGTGCTACACTTGTAATTATTTGTTTATGCTGATCTTAGTAGTATATTTTTCTGACTGTACATCATTGGTATGTTTTGAATATATTGCAAAACAAGAAAAACAAAAAATGATCATGAATTTAAGACACTGTATATAGCCCTTTGTTTCTTTTTATATATATTTTGGTATTGTTATGTTGTGATTGCACCTTGGGCACTTTATCATGTGGTGGTGCAGGAACTGGTGGATCATTCTTGGCTTTTCTCAACTTTCCACAGCTGGTCCCTGGCTGTGCAGCACATGCTGGTTCCTGGATAGGATGGGGAGCTCCAGCCATGGGTGTCCAGCCAGTTCTACTGGGTCAGGTCCACACTGATTTCTGAAGACTCTATCCCACCATCCTCTACCTCCCTCCCCTATCAGTGCCATCAACTGCTGTTTGAAGTCTACATTCATGTTGGGCCTTGCTGCCACCATGGTGACTCTTGAGCTGGTACAAAATGAACACAACCATGCCCCCATGACCACCTTGTTTGCTCTTCAGGCTTCCACATCAACTGCACCACCAGGTAAACTGTAATGTAGCACAAATTAGCTTCAGGCCTCACGTCACCAAACTCCCACAGGGCCAGGTCATTGCTAAGGCCTACCTAGCTACCACCAACACCCCTCAGTGTATAAGTCGCTACCAGGATTTGAACCCTGATTCTTTTCCTGCTAAGCAAACACACATTAAGTGTGCCAGTAAGCTGCAGGTTGGCTTCTGTGCCCTTTTCCCCCTCACTACTCCCTTTCTGCCATCCTTCTCCAATGGGAATATTCTCCTCATATGTGTTACCTGCTGTAGACTCTGCCAGAAACTGCCAAGAACATTCAACATATCATATACCAGAAATGTGGCTATGTAATTCTTTCTTTCATGAGTCTTGGCTAACCTCTGCATTCTGACATTACTGGGAGGAGGCATTCCTGCTTTGCAGTTTACAGCATTTTGATATCATTACCACAGTGCCTTTTTTGTATTTTTTTAAATGAGTCCCCCATACGGAGGGGCATCCATGTGGCATAGTATCTGGTGGGCTTCCTCAACTTACTTTGCTTTTTCAGTTTAAGTAGCAAGTGACAACTACATGCTTTGTTGCCAGGTTTTTTGACCTCGAGTGGGGGGTCATCCAGGTGGGGTGGCTCCTGATGGGACTTCTTGGGTGACTCATGTGATCTGCCTTTTTTTTAATTCACCTGAGGTCAACAGCCCACAATGGGAGCTTGCTCAGGATTGCAAAACATCTGGCTAAGGACTGGGCTGCCAAGCCATTTATATGCATTGGATCCTTCATATAGAGACCCACCAAAGAACTCTTAATAACAGCGTTACACAGTCCTGAAGATAAGCTTCTTTTTAATTAGAGGGTATTTCAGATTCCCTTGACAATATCACTGCAACAACTCAATCAAGTTTCCAACTTTTTTTTCAGTTAATATAAATCCAGGGTAAAATACACAATCTTAATGAAACTTGTACTTTAACAAGGCACTCGGCATATTAAGAAGTCACTTAACAGAGTTACTGCTGTAGTTCCCATTCTCAAAGGGGGCATGCAGGACCCATCCTTCCCCCAACAACATGCATTTCTGCTTAAAGTTGAACCAGCATAATATTCTGTGGTGATTTGTAGATGCAGCTCATGATGCTTTGCATTGTGGGGGCATGTGTGATTTTGTATTTCTTTGAAACTTGACTTCCCGGCCAAATGCCCTTTTGGGTAACCATTGCCACAGTGCTTGAGCACCGAGGTTCTTTGTCTTTTATATATATATACATATACATATATATATCTATATGGAACTTTATTATTAAGACATGAAATGACAGTTTTAGTAGTGATTTCAGCTTATTATCATCATTGCAACTATTAATGTTAGACAAAGTAAAATGTTTACAGGCAGGCTTGATTCATTATCATTACCACTTTTAAAGTGATAAACCTGTTTTTTATGACCAGATTTATTACCATTGTTCTTGTAAATGTAATTTTTAATTCATATGGCAAATGAATGCAAGATGTTTATTGTGGGCTGACATCTAGTAACAATGCTATGTTTATGATGTCCAAGACTTGTTTATCTTGCTTAACTAATTTTGGTAATTCACAAGACTAAGATTTGTTATGTTTCAAGCATTAAAAGTCATTAGGTTATATGTCTAATTTAATTTTCTTTTCTTTTACAGGTTTGAAGAATGAAGAATGCTACTAATACTATCACCTATTTTGTACTTACAGATTTGGTAATATGGGTAGCATTCGATATATGTATTTTGCATTTTCACTATTGCTTTATTTAATTGCAATTCTTGCATATCTGTTTCTTATAAGCATTATCATTTTATGACTGCATCTACATGAACCCATGTATATCCTTATGTGCAACTTGGCAGTAAATGGAATATATGGCAGTACAAAATTTTTGCCAACGTTAATTACATATATTTTGTTGGAATTTAACATTATATATCTTTCTGGCTGTTACATTCTAGTATATTGTCTGTATACTTTTGGTCTTTCAGAAATAACAATATTGACAGTAATGGCTTATGACCGTTTTATGGCTATTTGTTATCCTACACACTATGCAAATATTATGACAGCTGCAAAAATGTTTAAACTTCTGTTGGTTGCATGGATGAATCCATATTGTACTGTACTCATATTTATTCTCTTAACTCAAAGACTTCCTCTGTGTGGCTTCACTCTGCCAAAAATCTACTGTGATAATATCTCCATTCTTAAGCTTTCATGTACAGATTCATCTGCTGAAAATTGCTTGGGTATATTTGCTCTTATATTTAATTTCAGAATTCCCTTTGTTATCATTGTCTGCTCTTATGTACAAATATTTATAATCTGTATGAAAAAGTCTAAAGAAGCACAAGTGAAGGCTTTGCATGCATGTAGTACTCATTTGTTAATATTACTGGTCTTTGTGATCAGTGCTTTCTTTATAGTGCTTCAGCCTTGGCTAAACATGACCAGTATCCCATCATTTCTCCAGCATGTCTTATCCATACAAAGTTTTATTTTACCTCCTGTTGCCAACCCCATTATATATGGAATAAGAACAGAGAAGTTAAGGCAAGAAGTTATAAAGATATTTAAAGAAAGAATTTGCAGTAAAATAGGAGATACAATGGAAACACAAGCAAGCACAACAGTCTCAACAAAGATGAAATGGGACAGTAAGACTGATTTAAAGAAATAACTATAAGTAACATTATTGTGTTTAAGATATTTAACCAAAAAATATTTTATGAGATCTAGCTGATGAACCAGTTTGTGACCACGAAAGGCCCTATAAGCTGAGGGTCGCTTTCATGGGAGATCTGTGGGAAGGATAGAGGGAATCATGACACAATATTACAGGTACAGTAATGAAAAAATCCATATCATGCACATATAGGTATAACCTGCAAAAAATGAGGTGCATGAAAAGAGCATATTTCCCAAAGTGCCTTCAGCTACAACCGTTATAGCAGCATTAATGAGCAGATTTTACAGCTGATAAATAACATTTATTGCAAAACAAAATATTACAGTCCTCACTTCCATAACCAATACTGAGGGGTTCCCAGTCCCTGATCTAAGCACCATGCAGAATTAAATACAGAGAAGGCTGTCTAAGAGTAACCAGGTAGGTGGAGTAGCACCAATCACAGTGTTTACGGTTCAGAACTTAAAGAGAAGCTGACACCTTCAGTAGTAAAACAAATGGAAAGCACTTTATACACCACAAAGGATGATTTGCTGACACCAAGTATATTTCATTAGTGTAATTTTTATTTACTAATGCTTGTGCAATAACAACGAGAATTGCCGAGCACAACACTGGGGCATTGGGTACCCCCAGTGTCATTTTTATGTTTCTGGGAGGTGGTGCTATGAGGGAAAGTAGGGTAGGGAGAATATGAATAATATAAAAAAAAGACATTGGTGGTCATGGCAGAACACAGCACAGTCCGCCATGACCAAGAGGCCACCACACTGTGCAGCACCTGTGCTAGTAGTTGTGCATGCACAATACAAATTTGCAGCCCTCTTGGACATAGCAAAGTGTGCTGTCTTCTGCAGTGACTGCTGACAGAGTAAAAAATAGTGCAGTATGACCGAGAGGAGTGTTTTATGGATGCAGAGGTGACTGTGCTGGAACGCCAACAAGTTGTTCAGTCATAAGGAATGCTCTGACAGCTTTTTTGATATCAAGAGGTCTGTAGGGCTATGACCACTGCAGCCCTAAAAAAGGGGTCACCATAAAGAAGGCAGTGTTCAGGCTGTCAGTTGACAACTTACAGCATACAGTCAGCATTTGAAATTAAAATGACAGAAAGCAAAGGTTTCATGCCAATGAAGCAATAATATTTTGCAGGTCACAAGCATGGTGCAGTGCAGGATCAACCAAATCTGCCAATCGCTCTAGCACTTCTGCTCCAACTTGAGTTGGAGCATATATGTTTAGGGCAACTGGTAGATTAGATCCATGCTGCATTGCACCTTGCTTATGATTTGCAATATTTTTGCTACATTGGCATGAGACCTTGCTTTCTATCATTATAATTTCAAATGCTGACTGTATGCTGTAAATTGCCAGTTGACACTGCTTAAACATTGCCTTCATTATGGTGACCCTTTGGGGCACTAACATTAGCAAATAAAAATTGCACTGGCAGTCATTTGGTGTTAGGAACTCCTCCTTTGTGCTGAACAGAGTGTAGTACATTTGTTTTGCTGGAGTTATTGGGTTAAGTCACCCAGGATTTGCACCTTCCCTTATCCTGAAGTGTAGCGTTTCCTTTTATTTCCCCCTTCAGGAGTAGTTTAACAAAACATGCTATTTAGACACAATTCAGGCAACATTTCTCATATGCTCTGTATTTCTCCATCCCATTGTTTATTACTGAAGTAATTTTCATGGAAACAGGATCCTTGGTCCAGAAGAGTTCAACCATTCCTGTTGCTTAATCCCCACCTGAGCTCATAATGCACTGCTTGTGACATCATAGTTACTCCTATAGAAACTGCTTGTGATGTCACAATACATGATTATGCCTTCATATAGGGAATAAGCTAGAGAAACAGACAAACTGTAATGTGAACAATATCTGAAAACTAAAGATACAAAATATCTTTTAGAATATAGGCAGAATCAAAATCTGGTCAAAAAAGAGGTACAGTACAACATGTTAAGTCAAACTACTATCAGCAGAAACAGTTAAACAATTAAGGGAGCCAAAGACTATGTTGATCTTCATTTTGGAATATTTGTAGTCCTTGGATAAGTCCAGTATCAAATGTCTACATATTGGGGATGCAACTGAAGCAAGGGAACAAGAAATCACTGATTTTGTTAATGAGTTCTTAATTACTCAAACTATGAATGATAATACCACTTCAGTCCACTCAGCAGAGAGGTGTGTCATCATGGAAAAAGTTAAGTTTAAAAGGGAATGGAGAGAGGTTTGAATTTACCTCTGTTCCAGAGGAGGAAGTACTGGAGCTACTGCAAAAGCTACATGAAATGAAAGCTAGTGGACCAGACTTACTTCACCCAAAATTGTTGAAAATAGCAGCTAGAGATCTCAAAACCTCTGACATATGTGTTTAATTTAACTTTAAGAACAGAAATTAGGCCCTCAATTTGGAAAGAATCTACAGTGGTACTAAATTACAAATCTGGAGATAGAACAGATGTAGCAAATTACAGGCTGATTTCCCTGTTGCCAGCTTTAGGAAAATTACTGGAAAAGTGTGTATTTAAAAAAAAAACAAAGGTAATGCTCTTCGGGACTGCACAGAGGTTAGCCAGAGAGGAAGAAGACCTATGCACCTTGGGTGGTAATGGGAGTGAGATTTCTGGGGTAACTTTAGTTAAATATTTTTTTTTACCCTACTCTGAATTTAATAGGACATCTGGATATGACTGGTATGAAAATAAATCAGAATTTAGGTTTCTTATAGAGAAATATTAATGCTTTCACTGATGAGGCTAGAACAGAAATAGCAAAACAAATATTAGTTCCAATCTTACACTGTGCAGCAGTTCTATTTGTAAACCAAGGGAGTACATTCCTTTCAAAGTATCACATGATTTTGAATAGTATTTGCAGGTTTGATATGAGGCCCCCCATAAGAACCCATCATTTGCTATTGTACAACAGATTAAAAAGTTTACCTCCTTTACAGAGACTAGAATTCCATGCTGCTGTATTCACTCAGTGGATATATCAAAGTACTTTACCAAAATGTTTGATTAAGAAATTTATTAGACATCAGGCATTTTACTTGGCAAGAAGTGGTATACACTGTTTAACCCTAACTTGATAAAATTGGCACAAATTAAGTGTTCTTTTACTTGGTTTGGTCCTGCCTTATTAAATGGCTTTACAGCAATATTCAAGACATCACATAATTCAAAGTACTTTAAGAGATTGCTGAGAGCACATTATGACATTTCTATTTTCTGTACTGTATTGTCCATATTTTGTTGTATGTTATTTGTCAGGTGTGACTGAAAAGGGCTGTGCTCAGTTCACTACCTGGTAAACAAAATGGATAAAGATCATGAATTCATGCAACTGTCCTCAGTAATAAATAATAGGGAGGAGAAATATATAGATGATACAGGGAATACAAGCTGAATTGTACCTAAATCTATTATCTATAGATGTTTCATTGAGCTGTCAGCACCCCTTTAACATACTGTGGAAAATAGTCACAGTAATTATCCTGAGGTAGCAAAACTTCATTATTCTTAAATAGCTGGTGAAGTCCAGCAGCTGCACAGCCATAAAAAGAAAGAAGTAACAAAACTATTGCATGCTCCCACAAGTGAGTGATATCCTGTGCACAGAAGATATTTTAAGGAGGGTACGAACATTCCTTTCTCAGAGCTGGGCATCAGATAATCAGATTGGGAGTTCTCGATTCAATTCAATTGTGTACTGTAGGTGCACACAGTAATTTTCTTACTCCTTTTCATTTTTGTGACTATCCAATTGTGAGATATTACCAGTGGTTTAAGAATACAGAAGTTTTAGTGGATGGCCCAACAATGCAGTGGTACAGCTACCAGTCATAACACAAGTGACCTGGGTTCAGTAACAAGCCTGGGCCACAGCAGTATGAGTGTCTCACAGGATGATCTCCTCCTCTGGGTAGGGAGGATGTTGCATCCCACTGCATTACTGCAACCTGGGTGACCTCAGGTGGTGTTGCAGGGGTTTCATAACTTACGGCGAGGGGAGCCTTGGATTGAGCTTGTGGGTTGCCTGCATTGGGAAGCTGGAAGCCAATCACAATGTGTGCTCCTAGAGGGTGGGTGGGACAGAAAACAGACAAAATCAAGGTGCAGGACTGGAAGGATGAAGCCTCTGCCTGCTGACCACATCTGCCACTGGATCTGAGCCACATTCCTTTGGGAACACTGCCAGTCTTGACTTCCACTGTGGGAGGACAGATGCTTACAGGGAAAAATGCTGAAGGAGTTGAAGGCGTACCCAGGCCTGGGAGGGCCAGGAATGCAACATGGCCTTGTGTCTATGGGTGGTCTGATAGTCCCAAATGGATAGGTGGCAGGATCTCAGTAGGATGGGATAAGGGCTCCTAGCAGTTGGTGAAAGGAGGTGCCTGCCTATCCCAGAGTAGATGATAAAATATATTAACAAAAAAGAAGTTGTTTAACTGGCCTGGTGTTGAAGATGGGTGAGATGCCACATGCATGTCTTACTTTTTCCCAAACAGATGACCCGAGTTTTGGAATGAGCTCAGGGTGACTGGGCCCAGCTGGAGCAGGAAAGGACTGCATGTCCAGTGGACTGGTCTCCTCTTCCAGGCAGGGGAGGCATGTCAGTCCAGCCTATGACTACCACAATCTGGAGGCCCTGGGGTAGTGCTGTGTAAGCAGCACAAAGGGAGGGAGCTATAGAGGATTGTACGTGAGCACTTCCACAAACATGCTTCACATCCTATGGCAGGGGCAGGGTGAAAAGTGGAAAAGAAAATGGGAACCTAGTAAAGCCTTGAACACTCTGCCCGATTCTGCACCATCACCCAGGACTGAACCTTGGTCCAGTCTGAATGTGAGTATTGGGGGAGGACAGCCCTCCAGTCCCACCATGAGGGGATATTCATGGGAGACAAATCAATTGAGTTAGGTCCCAGTGGAGGTGATGGCCAGCTCAGGGGACTGGGGTCAGGGCTGACTAGTCATCCTTTCACTGGAAGCATAAAGAGCTATTATTGCAAAAAAGAATAAAAAGTTTAACTACCTGAAGTACCTGTAAAAGCTGTGAGAAGCAGATTTATAAAGAGTTGTGTCAGTTTCTTGGATGCAGCTGCTGAAATATCCCAGGAGTCAGACCACAAAAAGTTAGTCTTACTCCCAGGATGGAATTCTGAAGTTGCATCAAAAATTGGAAGCGATTCCCACAGTTGCAGCAGAAATTGTTGTAAACTGTGGGAGTCACTATATGTGTGCCCAAGTGTCTACAAACAACATTTGAACATCCTGTTTGAAAATCACACCCTGTGGCTCTTGTTTACAGTATGTGAAGTGTTGAAGTTGACAACTTCAGAATGCTACACCATCTGTCAAAAATTAATTGCTTTCAGGGCTTGGTTATGGACATGTATTATTCTTTCTATCAATTCAATTTCAATTTTATGTTTTAACTATATAGTCATTAACAATTTTAAAAAACAGACATAAATATCAAGGTACAAAAAAGATACTAATATCCCTGCAGGCATCTAACATTTCATAATCATTACAATTTAAAAAGTCAGCTCATCAGAGATATTTCAACAAATTCCTCCTAAGAAGTACAGTTAAGATAATGAATTACAATACTATCTAAGAATTATCACAACCAGATTTCCTAAGCAATAAACCATACAACATTATGGATTTGCTGGGATTTTCCAAGTAAGGATTATCCCTACCTCTTAACCGTTAAATCCTTTATGTACTCAACATTCTACTGGGATTTAGTTATCCTTTTATTAATAGCCAGGAAATATATTTTGCTACTCTGTCTTTGGCCCATGAATCATTAGTATGTAGGAGTTTTGAAGTAAGAAGACTCTTCTCAATGGCATATAAAAGGTTTTAAAAGAGGACCTAACCAAAATATTCTTTTTTAGGGTACCAAGTACATACCCACATTACAGTACATGTAATAGTTCATCTGCTCCTCCCTCAGAACATGTACAAAGAACAGACTCTTGTTTGTTCTTATCATGGTGGACTTTTAGGACATTGCTGTCAAATCTCTCAAACTTATATTGAATAAATATATTTCTTAACTGAGGGTTAGTGAAGATATCCAAATAATACTTAAGCCCAAAATAAGAATTATTAGTTACAAATAATTTTGCTAATACTGCACTTTTATTGTTTCAAGATCTTTTAATTGGCAGAAAATTTCTACTCTTTTAGTTACATATTTTTGTACTTCAAACTAATGGTAATCTGTCTGTGAGCATATGTTTTCAAGGTTTTAAATTATATTTTCTCAAGCAATCCAAAATTGATGTAATCCAGTGTTTGTTTATTATCCCTATGTTTACCCAGCTATTTTTTTCTTGTAAACATTGATATGCAATTCTAGAGTAATTCATCCTTGAGGTTCTTACCCCATAATTAATTTTTCAAATTTCTATAAGAGTGTTAATATTTGTAATCCTCCAAAAGGGGGGCATTACTTGAGTTAAAGGGACACTGTCAATCCCATTTGGCCTCAGACTGTCCCTAGTTTAAAAAACACATTTTATGATTGTTCTCATTCTATAAAGATTGCTGATATAGCTGGTTGTTTGATTCAGACTCCTTTTGCCTTTTAAGAAGTGAAAAACGGAGTGTCAACCATACTGATGTTGCTACACCAAACCATGTTTGTTTACATTTCTTGATTAAGTACAACTGCATCTTTCCTGGACTCAGGAACACTCCCAAAACTATATAGCAACCCATTGTGCAGTGGGGAGTAGATGAGACTATGGTATCATAAGTGGCTGTACTGTTTGAGGGTGTTTATAGTGTTCAGGAAGTATACAGTATCTGTAGGTAAACAATTTGGAGCAAAACAAAGCTGTGTATAACTATATATTCCCATACAATTCAGTTCTAATACACAAGGAGGCAGATTAAACAAGCAGCAACATTAATGAATTTTAGGGAAGGTAAGCAGTCATAAAATGTGTGTTTTTTACCTTGAAATAGTATGATGCAAAAAAGGTTGGCAGTGTCCTTTTTAAGGCACATAAAAGAGTGCCATACAGGAGAAAACTTGTCTGGGGATTTTCTCCATGTGCTAGATAATTGGGGCATAAGGAGCACTCACAGACACCTTGTTATGAGGGACAATGTGGCCAACATTGTGAACGTTATCAAGCTAAGTACCATTCCAGGAGAGGGTTGTCTTGCTCACACATTACAATTAGCTGTTAATGAGGCAATTATGACTCTCTCCCCACCCTTCCTACATTCCTTCTCCCCCCTCCCCTCTTCCCTCTCCCTATGACTCTGGCACTTCTTATCTGTTGTCTATTTTCTCTGACAAATGCCGCTGGCTGCCTTGTTACAATGCTACCTCTGAATTGTATTAATCTGTACTCTGTTTGCAATGTCCACATTGTTGCAATGTCTGTCTTGATGTTCCCCATAATTTGTATTTCTCTGACGTGGAACCTTTGTAAAAGAGCCAAGGCTCAAAGGTATTTGTCATCCTAGACTTGATAAATAAAATAAAAGGCTGTTGAAAATCTTCTGGCAACAGGATGTGCTATAGTGGGTTATTTTAAAAATGTCATCAAATGCTGCAAAGAAACTGACTTGCCTGCAAACTACCCTTCGAGTCCTAAAGCACAGATTAACCCAAGATGTTTCCCATGGTCGAACAGCTCTTTTTACATGCTTGCATGCTTAATTGAACAGCACAGAGCATTGTGTATACATCAGAGACCGATAATCGGACATTTACTTCATCTCAATGGGCTCTGGCAGAAAATATATGTGCAGTGCATAGACCCTTTGAAAATGAGACACAAAGACTCAGCTCAGAAGACACCTGTGTTTCTGATTAAATTCCAATGGCCACAGTGTTGTACCATGTAGTTAAAAATATAAAAATACCTGGCTTGATTGGCATGAGGAAAGCTTTCCTGGCAGCTATGGACTCACGGCTTGAACATAATGAATCCTGCAAGGAAGTGATAGAAGTCACACTGCTAGATTGCCGGTACAAACTTCACTTCTTCTGAACATCAAACGGCAAAATGTTATCAAAAGCACTTGTGAAGCAGCTCGTGGAAGAACTCAAGGAGCAGCCAACTACATCTATTATCAGCCAGCAACCCAGTGTGGCAGCAGATATAGAAAGTGATGCTGACGACCCCTGACAGATGTTTAGCCAGCGAAAGCAACTGCCCCAATCATGTAGGCATAACCTTCTGGTACTCTGGTAGTAGGATACTCAAACTGTATTTTTCTACTGGATTTCTTTTTTTTTCAGCTAGTGAACCAGACGCTAACTGCCCAAGAAATACTGAATTAGACACGTACCATGCTGAGCACATCATTACCAAAAAGGCACACTCAGATCTTCTGCATTACTGGAAGTTTCAGAAGCACAGACTCCCTACAC
The DNA here is from genome assembly GCA_016271365.2 of Neoceratodus forsteri. Lineage (NCBI taxonomy): Eukaryota > Metazoa > Chordata > Ceratodontiformes > Ceratodontidae > Neoceratodus > Neoceratodus forsteri. The sequence goes on along the minus strand of CM057458.1, from coordinate 1,148,946,995 downwards.
GCAAAAGGATCATAGAACATTACCTGTAAGGACCTCTTTCCAGTGTTCCAAGTGAGCAAATATTCAATATGGCTGGTGACTTCATATCTGACACATGCTCCAGAATGTCATCACATAATGCGAACATGCTGCTACATTTAAAATACAATTTGTCACAGCAAATTGAGCATTGAATGTTAACAGTAGGCTTATCATTCAGTACAGCAGCCTGTGTTTTATTCATTGGCTTTGTTGCCCCCCCCCACAAGCAAACAAGCATGAAGTAAGCTTAAAGCTCAGTGATTTTTAAACTTGATGAAGTGTTAAACTAATCAACTTTTATTTAATAATAATTTGTTTCATGACATGTAATAAATATGTACAATTTTATCAAGATGATCAAGTTTTTTATGTGTTCTTTATACATTTAATAGCCGATCCAGTAGATATCCGACCCAATTGGGTATGAGGTAAAATAGTATCTGTGCATCCCTTCCCCATTTGGCTCTTATGTAAGATGAGGGACATGGTGGTCCGAAGCACATAGTTTTTCTCAGCAATTTATATAAAGAAATCATAAGGTTCTCCCTATATTTCATGTCCCATATTTCTGAACCATACAGCATTTGTGAATGGAATTTTGCCTTGATGACTTTAACCAGGGGTCTAATAGTATAACCCCCAAGCTTATTGAATCTTGCTAGGTCCATTGCAGTCTTCTTCAATGTCATTATGTCCTTGCTATAATGGTCATTCCATATACAATTAGTATTTTAATTAATTCCCCAGTAGGCGTATGAGTGTACCATTTCCAGTTTGTCAGATCCCAAAACCGAATGGACGTGCTCTTTTTCTGACCAAATGTAATGATATTAGTTTTTTTAATAGATTAAGTTTTAATATTAAATGTTTTGAACAATTATTTAATATATTTAATTTTTTTTGGAGGCCACTTTTTGACAATGAAAATAAAATGAAGTCATCTGCATTTGCTGGTGCAGGACAGCTCAGATTATTAATTTTTGAGGAGTCAGAATCCAAAGTTTCAAATTGTCATAACATTCCCTTAATATACAGGGCAAATAAGACAAGGCCAAAACACACCAATGTCTTACTCCCCCATTGATCTGAAAGGGGGCAGAAAGCTGACCATGTGTGCCCATTTTTACATTAGTCCATGTATCATGATATAATTGATATATCGTATGTACCAAAGAACCATAAATTCCTTTTTTAGAAGTATTTCCTAAATAATTTTCATGGAAATTAAATTGAATGTCATAAAATAATCTATAAATAAAGCATACCATTTTTTGTTTCCTTATTTTGATGCATTTTTCTAATAAATGCTATAAGATAAAGATATCTTGTTGAGCAGTCTACTCTGAAACTTGCCTGAAAGGTAGATAACCTTCCATTTTGCAGTATCTGGATATTTAATCTCCCCACTAATATCTTCAAAAAAATGTTCAAATTAATGTCCAATAAGTTGATAGGTCAATACATACTAGGGTCTGTTCTATCTCCTGTTTTATGGATAGGGATAATACTGGCCCCATGCCAGGTTTTGTGACTTGGTGCTCAGTAATGCATTTATGATAAATTATTGTCAAGGTTTTGCACCACTGGGTATCCTGGCAAAGGTATACTTCAGCAGTAATAGAATCCAGGCCCGGAGCCTTAGCCGATTTCAACATATTTATTGATAACAAGACTTCACTGAAAGAGAGCTCCAGAATACACACAATGCTATTACTATCCATCAGAAACGCTGAATCTGCATTGGGTTAAAAAAATGGCCTCAAAATGTTTTAACCATTTCTCCTCTGATATATGGGAATCCAGATTTAGTTTTAAGTTGTTAGTGCCCTTAGCCATCATTAGACTGAATTTCTTATCATCCTTTCTATTAACTGTATCCAGCATTAATGTCACTGTTTTGTGTGAAAAGCATTCTTTTTCTCCTTTATTGGGGTTCTATAATTCTTATGGTAGAATTTATCAACTTGAGTGTTTCCCTTGCTTTGTATTTTTTATACTCTCTAAGGTACTTCCATAATAATTGCTTCAACATTTTACACTCATTTTCAAACCAGCCCAATTGTATGGGCTTCTTATCAGTATTTGTACATTCTTATTTAGATTTAACTTGTGCAAAAACAGTATAAAGCTTTTCTAATAGGTTGGATAATTTATTATTCTTAAGTATATTAAGTTCCCATTGAAGAAATTAATTATTCATGGCCGCTTCCAAAATAGCACGGGAGCTTGATGTCCAAATTATTTTCTTTGAAGATCTAATTTCTGAATATAGGTGGGGGTCTGAGCTTCTTGTCTATAAGCAAGTGAACCCTGAGCACTCCTACTCCTTAATATTATAGGAAAATTGTCACTATTAGAGCATACAGGGATATGAAAATATTCCCAAAATTTCAAAGGTCCAGATCATAATGCTAAATCCACCGGAGATGAGTCCCCTGATGAAATAAATGAAAAGTCACCAGTTTTATCACATTGTAGTCAACCATTAACTGGATACAAAGTTTGCTGTTTTAGTATCATAATCAATTGTGAGCCAGATTTATGGATTTTAAAATATTTTGTGATTCTAGGAATAATATTTAAGGGATCACTTATATTTAAACATGAATTGTCTGTCAGTCCATCAAAAGGGCCAATCCTGGCATTAAAATCACCTATAGATTGCCCCTATGCAATATTGTGCAGAGTGGCTATGCACCATGTATTTGTGGTGCATAGCCACTCTGCACTCATTGCCCCTCCTCCCCGTGGTATGCACAAAATGGGGCATGCATCCTCTAGGCAGCTGATTCCCTGGATGTGCAGACAACAATGCACTTGGGGTGAGAGGGGGGTGTGTGTCTGCACTATGTGCCATGCACAAAGCTGTGTAGTGTGACATACAGGGGAGTGCAGAAGTGGGTAGGATATACCAGGGGGATTCTGCCATAACAACTATACATGACCTTGCCCACACATCTACTGGGTCCCCCCAGCACAACCAGTCCTGAGCACCCTCCCTCCAACACATGGAGCCCCCTTGTCCCTGCAGCTCAAAGCCCCCCCCACACATATATGCCCCATCCCCAGTGCAGACAGTGGGGGAGGTTATGGTGGGCTTTGCCGCAGGCTGTCCATGGCCATGGCACCACCTGATAGATCCAGGGTTCAGGGGTGGTGCAGTCTGTGTGGTGTGGGGAAGTCTTATCTGTGTGCAGGTGGGGGTACCACAGTCCAGGGGCTGCTGCTCCACTGTGTGCCGGGGGCTCTCTACTGCTGACGGTGGCTACCTGCACAGTCTGCAGGTGCTGATACACTAACCCAGCCACACACCGTCCTGCACAGGGGATCCACTTTGAGTCCAAGGCAGGGCATTCCGTTTGTCACCAACCTGGGACTGCAACTCCACCCCCGTACACCCTGGTAAAACCTGCATGCCAGGTAGGTGGGGCCATGGATGGATGGCCATTGGTAGTGACTGCTGCTGGTGCACACCAGTCCACAGGTGCGGCGCTCCATGGGTGAGGTGCACACCTGTGGTGTGTACCTTATGCCCCATTGTGTATACAGGCCAATAACATTTCTGTATCACTATATTTGTACATTATATTAGTAAGCTCAGTATTAACATTTGCCCATATTTTCTCATTAAAAAAACCTGAACTAGATGGTGGAATATACACATTCAGTAATAATATTTTGCATATGCCCCTAATAAGTAGCAACATGATGCAATTCTGTAACCTGCAGATATCAACAATCTTGTCAAAACAACCAATATTAATTAATATTGTAATGCCTCCTTCTCATCTGCCCAGTTTTAGTACCTTTTTCCCTGGAGAATGGTAAAGTTCATAATCATTTAAATTTACATAATCTTCCATGGAATGCCATGTCTCTTGAAAATGTAACACATCTGTTTGGGAAGTAAAATGTCTCCAAACACTATCCAAACCTTTGTTCAATAAACCAGCAACATTACATTACATTACATTATAATTAAACCACTTCCACTTGTTGGCCTATCACAGACTTTATTAGAGCAACTCTAGACAGAGACATTTCTGTTGTGGGCTGTTTGTCAATCCTCTTTTCTCTTGAGCCATAAACCTGTAGGTTATACTAAAAGGATCAATCTCACAATCTACATCTCCTTGTGTCTCTATAATTGTACCCATGATTTTGGATTCAACTATATTTAAGCCCACCAAGTCCAATATATTTGCTTTTTCCAAAATAGATCTTCCAATATTCTTAACTCTCAGAATCAAATCAATATGGATCCCATTCCCTACTCTTTTTGTTGCGATAACTCCTTCCTTACATAGTTGTATTTGTGCCTCAGAAAGTTACAGATGACCCCTTATAATTAGTTTCCTTTGTTAAAACCCCCATGCCAAAAAGTCTTAAACAGCTCTCTTTTATTTCATTATACTGCTCTAATGTGGCTAGGTTAAAAAGATGTCTATTGGGGAGTGTCACAGAAATGGCTCTGCTCACCATTGCATAATAATTTAACCATATAAAGTTGGCAGTTTTTGTCATCAGTAGTAGCATATTTTATCAGAATGACTTTCTGATCTACTATATTCTCTAATTCAATCTTTATGTCATTATTTTTATGCATCTCTTTTTAGTGGCTGGGGCAGTTTCCTTTCTCACCAAATTACCAGTTAACAAAATCCATCAATCCAACAAGTGGGAGTAAGTTATTATTCAGAATATGTAAAGCCAGCTCAGTATTTAAGTGACTAGTGTTTCTTTTTTGTTTTTTTGTTATCCGATCCATTCAACTTATTAGCTGATTCTTTATTTTCCTTGGCCATGTATTGGACCACTTACTTTTTACCTACAGGTGCATCAAACTTGTTGCTACTGGAAATATTTCCTTGTTCATTAGTTTGATAAGCTTTTATGGGTTCCTGGGTTAACTCATTGATTCCTTTTTTTAATTGTTTGAGTTTGTAACCACAGAATGTTGTCCTGATTTCACATTAATATCACCTATCAATTCAACTTCTAGTTTTCCTCCCACAGATAATTGAGGGTAGTAACTGATTTCATCCACATTAATTCCTGGATGATTTGGCCTTTCTGGTGTACACTCAATTGTCCCTTCTCTTGGCCTTGACCTACTTTTGACTTACTGTTTTTGTTACTGATTTCTAATTGTTGTTATTAGTTGTTGTTTTTTTCTGTTTATTTGTTTTTCTTTTTATTTCATTTCTTACACAGCTTCTGTTTTCTAGGGGGAGTGTCAGGGATAAGCACTAAACTAAATTCAGGTCTGATCTTTTTCTCATCAACCTGTTCCTCTGGGCTCCTTATAATGGATTCACTATGCTGTTATTGAACTGGAAATCTTGCCAGATCTTGATCAATGTTTCCCTGTTAATTGTTGTGTCTACTTTAAGGGATTGTATGATGTCCTTATGTAATACAAGCTGTTCCAGAAGGATCAAATGAGCAGAATGTTGTTTAGCCATAGTATGAATTACAGTAAGTCTTCATTAAAACAGGTAGGATGGTATCCAGAATCTTCTGGCCACCACTGTTCCCTATCGTTATCAGACTCCATCTGTTGTTGGCACTTCCTACAATAATATGATTTTTTTAAATTGAGATTCACATTGTTTTAGCTCAGTAATGATCATTTGTAAATCTTGTGAAGCCTCCACCATTATATATTTTTTTTTGGTGTACAATCTGACTTGCCCAAATGTCTTGTGATGCTTTCTGTATCCATGGGATCCAGGCTAGAAAAAACATCATTTTACCCTGTAAAACTAAATTCATACAAAGGTTCTTTTAAGTCTGAGTTTTCATCATAACAGGTACTTTCAAAATCATTATCCGATGTGTAAATACACACTTCCACATTTGAGGTATTAGATATAGGATGATCAATAATAAGTAAGTTTTCGTATTTTTCTAATGGTGTATTAAAGAGCTGGTGTACTGCCTAAAACTAATATTAGATTTTAAAAGCACCCAACCATAACCTTTTATAGCTGAGGTACTTTTTCTTTTCCCTTTGTTTAATTAGAAGATTATTTATGGGATGTTAGTAGGTTTGATGTGTGGAACAGCTCTTAACCTGGCAGCTGACATATCTTGATCTACTGCCCTACACTACATCATCAGTATTGCAACTTTGCTGACTATAACATCACTGCTACTTAGGAACAGCACGTGAGTGACTGCCAGATCATTCACCTGTGATGTCACATTTCGACTATGGGTCTCCTTTCTGGAGTCCATACTTGAAACAAGATATGGATAGAATGGAAAAATTTCAGAGGACAGCTACAAAAATGGTTCCATATCTATCCAAACTGGATTATAGGGGTAGCCTACAAGAAACCGGGTTGCATTCGCTTCATACAAGATGTACTAGAGGTGATTTACTCCTATTATATAAAATTCAGAATTCCCAGGATCTCATGCACCATTGCGATTTAAATTTCTCCAGTAGAAGAACTACCCCTTGGTCCCATAACAAACAAATCAATGTTTCAAAATCTAAAACAAATAAAAGGTTAAATTATTATACGGTGAGAACACCTAGAATTTGGAATCTGCTTCCTCAAAAATTAGTGGACAGTAGTTCTCTTACAGCCTTTAAAAAAGGGTTGGATTGCTGGATGGAGTTTAATAATCTCAGGGTATAACTTGTCCCACCATGGTGGTGGGGGACAATCTCGATGGGCATTAGCCTTCTTTTGTCCTCTGAAACCAAGTAAACCAAGTAATCAGTGAGATCATAATGCTGATGATGTAGTGTGGGGCAATAGAGATAGATATGTCAGTTGCCAGGCTAAGAGCTGTCCCACACATCCAGCACAATATTATCACATAGAAAACTTTCTGATGAACAAAAGGAAACAAAAAAATACTTCAGAAATAAAATGTTACAACTGACTACTACTTAAAATCTGTATTATTTTCCTGTCTGCCTGTTTCTGCTCCACTAGCTCCTTAACACAACCAAATGATGGCTGTGTGCTCACTGGCATCAGGGTAGCCAATTAAGGGGTTGAGGCCCTGCATATTGAACCAGTGTTTATAAGTGGCCAGTGATCAGTAATGTGTGATTGTCTCCTATCCCATTTTTTTTTCAGTTTTGCACTTACAGCAATTAGGGGAGATAATTCAGGATTTTGTAATCATTGTTGTCTAGTATTCACCATTTTAAGTACACAGAAATGCACTCACAGGTGCATGCAGATATCACAGACCCAGATAAAAACCAGCAAGACTGTAGTAAAACTAATAAAACACAAACAATACAGAAGAGAGCACAAATTAAATGCTTTTGTCAGTTGTGCCCAAATAGTATGTCCAGCTAATATTAGAGAAAATAGCCACAAAAGCACAATCAGGAATTCCTTTTTCCTTTTTCATTTGACCTTGCTTTACTTTCCTTTACTTGATCAAACTTTAATAGCTCTATGGCTAAATGGCTGTAGTTCATAGAGGACCGTCAGTAACTTCTTATAGGATCGTATGATAAATGTTACAACAAAGTCTCCAGTCCTTCTCGAACTAACTCTCCAATGGTCAGTTCTGAGTCTGCTATTTAATCCATTTTTAAGATCTCATCCATGCCTCCCAACAGTTCTTATAGACGGGTAGAATGTTCCACTTTGGGATAAGATCAATGTTCTAGCACGCAGGAGTTAAAAGAAAAATAAGAATAAATATATCTATCCCACCAAAATTTGATAAAATTATAGCTCGAATTCTATAAACCTTAAAGGTTTAACCTTAATAAGTTTCATGAGATCTTTAAAGCTCAGCTTGATAGTCATTAGAGATGGACAAAAGGAATCATGTTTTAATGCCTCACCCAAAATATGGAACAATGCCTCACCCAAAATATGGAACAATGCCTCACCCAAAATATGGAACAACAATGCAGTACAACCTAGTGCTGCACTACAGAATCAGCACTGAGATTTAACTGAAGAGCCTTGTGTGTGACTAGAACTCTCTGCTGACCTTCCAGACCTAGAGGTTAGTATTCAGCCTACTAAGCCACCAACACAAATTACTTCATTTTAGATCAAGTTTTCAAACTATAATTTTGTTTACTTGTGGTCAATACCATGTCAAGCAATATTTTATCATATGACTTAAATAAGTGACCTTCAAACATTTGTTGGTTGTGGAGCACATCCACCTCTGGAAAGTTATAAACATAGATTTTTCTGACAGAAAACAAATTCTGGTGCATTGACCTGCCTGGTACCTACCTTATTGCCACCAGTCTAGCACTGGTAGGTTGTATTCAGTGCTGCCTGCTGGTAGCTCAGCCTTATTAATTGAATGTTAACCTCTCCTTACCACCCCAACCCCCCAGCCATTTTCACCATACCAATGTGTCTATTTTGACATTTGTAATGTTCTCAGAGTTATTCACCTCCCTGATCAGATGGCTTCATTTGTCTCCCACCCTCTTCATAAAGAAGTGCTTCCTAACATCCTGCCTGAATCCCTTCACAACCCCCACCAGGTTATAATTGTGTCCTCTTTTGGCAGGCTTTTCACACTATCTGAACAGTTACAGGCCGGTAATTGCATGTTTCAAGCATAACCACCCTTTCCATGCTGGTCTTCCGGATGTACATGTTTATTGCCAGTTAGTTCTCAAATTTCTTCCCTTGCTAATTGAGTATCAATTTAGTTGCCTTTCTCTAAACCAATTCTAAATGACCTACGTCCCTTTTAAGGAAAGTGTTCCTTAACTGTTTAGCTTAATTGTGGATAGTGCTGTAGGTATACTGTATCTCTCAATGACCCATAAAATGGCAGGATCACTTCCTTCCTTGGAAGACCCTGCCTATGCACCCAAGCTTTGGCATCAGCTCCCTCAAGTCACAAACTGCTGTCCTGTATTGTCAACCAGGTCAATTCCCTGCTGAGAATCCGGTAATGTAGTGGGTGCTAACAGGAGAGGCAGGTTTGTGAGTGAGTGAGTGAGTGAGTGACATTAAGGAGTGGGGCTACCCAAGGTTATTAAAATCATCTGCTGCTCAGCACCACTCACAACTGCAAGAGTAAAGAGAGTGTCCTGTTTGGGGCTCTTACATCAGCCCTCTCAAGCCACAAACTGCCTACTTGCTCCAGTGTCCTATCCCTGTTGGCAAACGTGTCCTCCCACTGATAAGAGTGTGGTAAGCTAGGGGTACTATCAGGACCAACGGGTGCATAAGTGACATCAAGGGGTGAGACTACCAGTGAATGTTAAAGGCAGAGCTTCTGAAGCAGCTATGCACATGCTTGGCTCTCACTGGAGTGGTGGGAGTCACTTAGGGTGACCTGAAGTGAAGCTATTTAGTTTTTTTATTGTATTCTACTGTGTTTACTTGATTTTTAAATTTTTTTCTTTGCAATGTTATAGTTTGTTTTGTGTTCCAGGTGCTTTTAAAATGTTTTGCACTTACTAGGTGAATTTAATCTTGATCCAGTGTAATTTGTTTAATAATTTACACCACGTCAAACAAGGACTGGTTCTGGGTTGGGTTATTGTTAGCATGTTGGTTTATGATTGAATTAGCAGTTATATCAAGAGAAAAACACACTGTGAGTTCACGGGGTGGAAATGACTGACTTCTAATTTAGGAACACATTCATATTCACATTCTTTAATTCTGGGACTGCAGAGGTTGACCATAAGCCATAACATAACAACAGATACAGCAAGTGTAATTTTAGGAAGTTAACAGCTTTGAGGTCTTGCTTTTTCAGAGATATTGGTAGGGGTTCAAATCAGTCAAGCTAGGGAAACAACAATGTATATATAGCTGTTCACTGCTCCAGAAACTCAACAGTAACAAACCTGGAGTTTGTGGGATGGCTTTGTGTATTTCCTTCCTTCTATGTGGGGACAGCCACTAAAATTCCGGTCCATTTAACAACTAATAGTTTAACTGTGGATGTATTGGCTGGTAACTAATTATAGCTCATTTTCATAATATAAGTATATGTCAAAACTGGATCAAGTATGGTAAAGGAAATTTAAATACAAATTAGGCTATTTAATAGGAGGCAGTATAGCGCCGTGGTTTAAGGCTCTGAGCTGCAAACCTCGAACCCTGGGTCTGAATCCCACAGCACCCACTTACATACTGTGTGACCCTGAACAAGTCACTTAACTTCCTTGTGCTCCCATGTCACACCTGTAAACAAGCTATAGTAAAAAAAATATCAGACTAATAGTTAAATTCGAAGCCATCTGACTACTATAAGAAAAGAAGGTTATCAAATGTCATGCAGAGATCACAACAAAAAGTGAGGCTTAAATAATTTATGTAAAAATGGCTTAGTAGCCTCAGAAATTAAATTTCCAAATGGGAGTGAGTACCTAGAAACCCCTGGCTTAGACATTAGGTTGCCCCATGCACAGATCAATACTGTTAGTGGAACTCCATCATCCTCCTCCCAAGGTCAGAATGAATGTCTTTGACAAATACAGGATGTTTTGTTTAAGTATAGGTCCAGTCACTTACTACTAATTTTGGGAGACTTTAATGCTAATTGGAAGTCAATTGGGCTTTCTCATATGTAGCTTAACAGAAAGTTAGGTAAATCTGGGTTTGACCCAACTTATCAATAAATAAATCACTACGAGTTGACTTTATTTACTATGATAGATTTAATAATTACAAATACACTGGATAATTATAAATATAGTGGAGTACTCCCAGACTTCTTTAACAACCACCAACCTATTTTCTGTCTCAAGACAGAGATCAGTGTGTTCATTCTATAAACCGTATTATCTACAGAGTACACCAAAATTTTGATTATATATCCTTTTTGTTAGATTGATTGATTGACTTGTGATAACCAGGTAGGCTCACAGAGACTCAAAAGTCCCTTTTTTTTCAGGGGTGTCCTGGAATAATTTATTACATGGAAAGAGGAAGTCAATAAGAATAAAAAACATGACGATAACATAGACGTAATCACTGGGTTACAGAGTCAGCAAAGAATGGTCATTTATAACAAACAGAAAACATGCTGACAAGACTTAAGTTAAAATGCAGGGGCACAGTAATACAGACAGGGTTGTTTGGAGTCAGTGATTACAAGTGCACAAACTGCTCTAAGATAAAAGTCTTGAGCTCTTTCTTGAAGCTATACAGTAAGGAGCAGGTTTGGAGGGTAGCACAGAGGACATTCCATAGGGAGGGAGCAGAATAAGCAAAGGGTCTTTTCCCTGCACTGGATCTTGATCTCGGTATCTCAAGTAAGGCACTGCTGGAGGACTGGAGCATTCTTTTCAGATGTTTAAGAGCTAACACATCACCAAGGCTGGGTGGGTAGCACCTTTGACAAGTCTGAATGCTAGACAAAGGAGAGGATAACTGAATCTCCCTTCAAAGGAAGGCCAATTTATCAAGTGGAGAACATCATAATTGTGTTCCCTAGATGGGGCTGCAGAGTCAAACTGTCCAGTTCTATAATAGAGTACTTTAAGCTTGTTTGCCTCTGAGCACCTTAGGATCTATAAAATTAGAGTACTAAGCAACAGCATTGGGAGCAAACGCACCCTGCCCATACTACTTATCCTATCCCATCTGAAGGTGGAGTACCCAGATTTCTTGACCTCAGAAGGTAGAATGGTGGTCTTTAAGACTCCATAGACTAGATGAGACTGAAACTTATTTCAACAGATAGTGATGCCTGGACATACTTTTTACCAGAAATTCGTGTCTATTTGTAATAAGTATGCCCCAACAAGGAACAAACAATTACATGCTAGTAATGGCCCAAGTGCCATTCAAAACAAAACAAAACATGACAGTCCATCTACGGGCTTCCCAAGCTGCTCCTGTGGCCCTGGCTCTCTCCGAGCAGGCCACAGCTAACAGACCACCCGACTGACACCTGGACAGATTCAGACAGCCTATCTACGAGCTTCCCAAGCTGCTTCTGTAGCCCTGGCTCTCTCTGAGAAGGCCACAGCTAACAGACCACCTGACTGACCACCGTAGAGATTCAGACAGCCCATCTGTGGGCTTCCCAAGCTGCTCCTGTGGCCTTGGCTCTCTGCGAGCAGGCCACAGCTAACAGACCACCTGACTGACCCCCGGACAGATTCAGACAGCCCATCTGCGGGCTTCCCAAGCTGCTCCTGTGGCCCTCTCTGAGAAGGCCACAGCTAACAGACCACCTGAATGACCCCTGGACAGATTCAGACAGCCCATCTGCAGGCTTCCCAAACTGCTCCTGTGGCTCTGGCTCTCTCTGAGCAGGCCACAGTTAACAGACCACCCGACTGACCCTGGACAGATTCAGATGGCCCATCTGCAGGCTTCCCAAGCTGATCCTGTTGCCCTGGCTCTCTCTGAGCAGGCCACAGCTAACAGACCACCCGACTGACCCCTGGACAGATTCAGCTGAGGAACTGCCACCCAGGCTCCCAGCTCCTAAGCTGCATGATTCCCAGCTACCAGGCGGTCCGTGCCCCTCTAGCCAATGCTCAAGACTGCAGACACAGACCCAAGGCCCTACAAGGTACAGCAAATGCCACAACCAACCAGATTGTGAGTGCCCTCTCAGACCACACTCTGATTAGTCCCTGGTGAAAGCCAGCTTCTGCTCTTTGATTTTAAACCCTAAAAATGTTTATGTTGGGACAATTGTTAAAATGCTGAAGTGTTAACCCAGTCTGTAATTGAAAGGACTTGAATTGTGGTTTGGGAAACAAATCTAGTGTTTACAGCTCTTTCTTTGCATACGTGCGCTGGCCCTAGACACTTTTGGGTGCCAAAGTAATACACGTCCTTTTGTTCTGCAAATTTTGGACTCCCCATTGTTCTGTCTAACCCTTTATGTGACTCCCCTTTATTAATCCTAACTCTCCTTCTCTCCCTCAGCTGAGGAACTGCCACCCAGGCTCCCAGCTCCTAAGCCATGGGATTCCCAGCTACTGGGCAGTCGGCACCCCTCTAGTCGACACTCGAGACTGCAGACATGGACCCAAGGCCCTACAAGGTACGGCAACTGCTGCAACTTTTTTGACCGCTCCTCCTCCGCTGATTATTAAATACAGTAGCTCCCGCCAAAATATTAGTCCACATCTTCTGGTGCAGTGCCCCACCAATAGAGACTTAGCTCGTGATCCCCCTCTTCTCTGTCCAGCCTATGGGATCCAATTCTCAGGACCTCACCTTGCTAAAATGCATAGGCTCTCCTTGGCTTTGCCTTCACCACTAAATATTTTTAATGCTATCAAATTAGGGTTGACCTGGATTGGAAAGCTACTGATAAGCTACATTAATCCAGCAACTCCACTGGCCCCTGGGCTAATTGAGTGGCTCCTTTTTTGAGGTACAATCATGTCGGGCCCTATATGGCTCCTTATACTGCCCCTTCTTCTGCTGATACCAGTTGCCCAGCATTGGACACCAGAACTACCATCATGTTTGGTCTACAATGGCATCTTGTGCTGTATACCACATGGCAACTTATCCTTTAATTGCCTCTGTGATTCCAAGTACCAGTACCTCAAATCCTGCCCTTGGACCACACATACCAGTAGTACTTATAACACTCCCCCACCACAACACCTACCTCCCACCATGCAGACTTCTATCTCCTCCCCACCTATTGCGGTAGGGGTACTAGCTCTTGCTACAGCAGATCAGCTCTTCTATGGTGGCTACATTCCAGTCCCTAAAAACATCAGATCTACTAGACGGGAGAAAGGAAGGAATTTCAAGTGTATAATTAACGCTCTTAGAAAAATTCTACTTATCCTCCTGCTATGTTCAGGCAATGTAGAACTCAACCCTGGCCCCCCAGAAGCTATTGCTTTGCCAGCAGAACTAACAAATTTAAAAGGAATAAGTTTCTTGCATATTAACGTATGTAACCTCCTTAAAAAGATAACCTTAATACAAACCTGGGTAAATCATACCTCTTCTGACATACTTATGATTTGTGAAACTTGGCTTAGACCCAGCACCACTGATAGAGAAGTAAACATACCCAACTATACCTTGTTCTGAGCTGATAGGCATGCCAGAGGAGGAGGGGTAGCTATCTACGTTAAAGACAAATTTCCTGCCTTATGCTTATCCTCAGCATCTGTCACCAGCAAATTCGAATGCCTAATTCTCAAAGTGGAAATTACACAGACTATTGCACTCTGCGTAGTAGGATGCTACAGACCACCGTCTGCTGGCCTACATCTTGTGTCATATCTAAGTGACAAGTTGGGACAGGGGCTGCCAAAAACTATTATTTTAGGAGACTTCAACTTTGACTGCCTCTCTAACACAGTTGCCCCCTTGCATCCTTCTGTGATGAACATGGGCTGACACAACTTATAATTGAACCAACACACCCAAATGTGAAAAACCCCCAGTAAAAGTACACTTTTGGATGTGCTAATGGTGAGAAAACCTCATCTCTTCTCCCACGCTGATGTCTTCTTCTCAGACACCAGCGACCATTGTTTTATTGCGAGAGTAAAAACCACCAACAACCCAACACCCATCAGCAAGTTCTCTATGAAGAGATCCAGGTGCAACTTCAATGAACATGCCTACCTTAATGAGCTTAAGTACTCCCCTCAGTGGCAAGATTTCTACATGGCCAAAATGATTACATCAGCTTACAATATCTTCCACGACATTCTATCAAGGGCCCTTAATAAGTATGCTCCTCTGATTAAAGATTGAACTAGGACCAAACCCTGTAAATGGTTCACCCCTCAGTTCAAATCTTTGCTTCTAGAAAGAGATAAGTTCTGGAAAAAAGTACGCAGACTGAATACTGCAGAGGATTGGAACCAATTCAGGAGACTACGAAATTTATGTACCAAAACAATCAGAGAATCGAAGGCCACCTTCTTCAAATCCGAACTCGACTCTGCCACAAAGAGTCCAATCAAGCTATGGAACACTATCAATGATCTGCGAGGCCAGTCCACAGGAAATTCACTCCCGACCAAGATTACCTGTGGCAACTCGACTATAACCGAAAAGATGGATATACTTGACACGTTCAATAACCACTTTGCTACTGCAGGCATGGCATTTGATAACTCCCCTGCAAACATACTTCACTCAAACACTGGCAGCCAACTGCCTGAAACTCTGATAGCTTTGCCACCTTTCTCGCTTCAACCTGCCTCACTGAAAGAGGTAGAGGACCTCTTACTTCAGTTGGATACTAGAAAAAGTGCTGGGGCTGACACCCTTGACCCTTACTTCCTAAAAATTGCCTACCACGTACTAGCAATACCCATCAACTACCTTTTTAACTTATCCTTGTCTCAGGGCACCTTACCACTTATTTGGAAGACAGCACATGTCATACCACTGTTCAAATCAGGTAACCCTGGCGATCTGAATAACTACAGGCCAATTTCTCTCCTTCCGGTCCTGTCCAAGCTCCTAAAGAAAATTGTAAATGCACAGCTGAGCACTCACCTTGAGTCTAGGGAACTGTTAAACCCTATGCAGTCCAGATTTGGAGCTAAACATAGCACTATCTCAGCCCTCGCCAAAGTTACTAATGACTGGCAGTGTAATCTTGAAAGGCAAAAACTTTATTTGTGCTGTTTTCCTTGATCTAAGTAAGGCTTTCAACACTGTCGACCATAGTCTGCTCCTCTCCTCCCTTCAAACCATAGGTGTGGACCCCTCCCCTCTGTGCTGGTTTACTGACTATCTTACAGGGCGCCTTCAGCAAGTTAAAGCTGAAGGAGGCCTGTCCCCCTTAAAAACTCTGCAAAGAGGGGTACCTCAAGGTTCTATGTTAGGGCCCTTACTTTTTGCAATCTACATTAATAACATTGACTACTGTATAAAAGAAGCCAACATCCATCTGTTTGCAGATGATACAGTTCTCTACGTGAGTCGCCCAACACCTGACGCTGCCTGCAATGACCTACAGTCAGAATTCAACCTTTTGCAAAGTCAACTCCTCCAAAAAAAGTTACTCCTTAATGCCAAAAAAACTAAAGCGATGGTCCTCTCCCCTTTCATCCAAACAGCTAACCCTGTGTCCAGTGGGACAGTTCCCCAAATTACCACAGTTCTAGGTGAAAAACTAGAATTTGTTACAAAATTCAAGTATCTGGGAGTTTGGATAGACCAAAGACTCTCCTTCATTGAACATACCGAGGACTTGCTAAAATGACTTCTGCAAAGGCTTGGCCTGTTTTTTAGAATCAACCAATTTCTCACCAGAGATGTCAAGAAACAACTGGTCCAATCCATTTACCTATCATTAGTTGATTACACTGATTTCCTCTACAGCCAATGCCCCAACTCTTACATGGCTCAACTGGACACACTCTACCATTGAGCACTAAGGTTTATAATGGGACTTCCCTTCGACACTTATCACTGCACCCTATATGCGGCAGTGGGGTGGACATCACTAAAGTTCAGGCACCACAGAAATGCTGCACTCTGGACCTATAGAGCCATCTCTAATAAGCTGCCTTACTATATCTCCTGCTGTCTTCCCCTGAGTATAATTGGGAAATACGCATTAAGAAGTTACTCAGCTATTACACTTAAAGTACCCAAAGCAAAATCCTGCTTCGGCAGGGCAGCCATAAGCTTAATGCTACCTAACTTATGGAATGATCTACAAAAACCCCTCAAATTAAGCACTCTAATCGGTATAAATGCCTTCAAGTTGCTTTATTTTCATACAATCAGAGAAGTATGTAACTGCTTCACCCACTCAGACCCAGTTTGCACTGGTATATAGCCATGCCTAGACCCCATTTTAAGTACTGACCCCCAGCTTGCTCCTCACAAGCCTAAATGTTCTCTCTTTTATCCCCCTGTCTTATCAACACTAGGCCCGTCCATCCTCTTATCCTTCCTTTCCCAACCTCGGATAGGAGCTCAGTACCCCTGGGTTGTGACATCCTACCATGCCCCATACTTTATTGCATTCAATCCCAGGGCTCACACATACTCCTGTTCTCCATCCACCCTCTCTACATCCCATTTTACCAACTCCACTCTGTTCACCATGCCCTCACAGCCTTTCTCCCCCCATCTCCAACCCTTGCCCCCACCTTTGCCTCTACCCGGTGTATGTTTTTTTTTTCTTCCATTACTTCCTCCTGCAACCTTTGCTAACCTGGCTTATCTTCCTATAGACACTTCTATGTATGTAAATACCCTGTAATCTGAACAATATCTGTATAATTCTATGTACATATGAACTTCTTTTTCTTCCTAACAGTATTATCTGTATTGCCTTGTAAATACCTGTGTTGACCTGTATATATACAATTGTTCATGCTCCACCCCAGGTCAATCTTGCAAATGAGCTTCTGCTCAATGATAACTGCCTGGTTAAATAAAGACTTGATTGATTGATTGATTGATTGAAAACAAATGTAAAAAGAAAAGTGACAAAGTGTGGAGAATTGCAAAGATTCTAATGGTCAGATTAATTGGGATAATAAGAGTATAACGTAATGATCTTTAGTAATACTAATAAACACTAACCAATGGAGTTTGGGAAAGTTATGAAAAAATTAAGGAACCTGACAATTTCAGATTTTCCCAGTCAGTTTGCAGTTTAAGGAAATAATTCCTCTTGAGCACAAGGGCAGCTGAAGATTGTAATAAATTCTTTGTTAACAATGGACAAAGAAGCCATGAGCACAAATTCTGGGTCTATAGACCTGGATTCTTCCAGCAGTTCTCAATCTGCTGACTTTCAAGGCACCTTTGAATTCACTAAATTAGAGTACAGTAGGTACAGGAAGATTTAAATAGGGTAGATGCTTCTAAAGTAGTTGGGCAAGACATAATTCTTCTTTACTATTAAAATATGTTGTTCCTGTAATTGCTTCTCTATTGGCTGCTATCTTCAATCTTTGCCTTGCCTCTGGGAACTATTCGCCCTGGTTTCATGATTACCAAATGTGTCCAAAATGTTCCAGAGGATTGTAAGTACTGTACTCAGCTGAAACTGCTCCTAGAAAACAAAAACATTTTAAATAAGCATCAGTCAGGATCTTACCCTTAAGACAGTACTGCTGCAGCTTTGATCATGGTGGCGGGTAACATCCAGGAGGAACTAGAAAGGAGAGTGTCTGTCAGATCTATTTTAATAGATATTTCTAAAGTGTTTGATACATCAGGCCACAACACTCACCTGTCCAGGCTAGAAAACCTGGGTCTGACATTAATCTCCCTAAAAAGTTTGGAGAATATCTTAAGGGGTGGCAACAAATTGTTACCCTGGGAACTGTTGTTTCTGGCTTTGCAGAGATTTTGTCAGGTGTTCCATAAGGGTCAATATTGAACCCCTTGCTCTTCAATGCCTATATGAATGACTTATCATTCTAAAATCCTAATATTAAATTTCACATTTACACAGATGACACTGTCATCTATACCTCTGGCAAAACTGTAAAGCAAAATGAAGTGGTCTACAAAATGCATTTGTCCATGTATAGTCCTTTTTTCCATAAGAACAAACTTTTACTAAATGCAAAAAGAAAATCTCAAGTGTGATAATTTAGAGGAACTCTTAACCCAAAATGTGCTGATGAAACAATAATAATATTAACTAAGGATAAATTGTCCTTGCAAGAGGTTTATCCATACAAAGACTTACTGGTATGACTAGTGAACGTTGTAAAATGGCCATTTATAAAGACTAGACAGTATCAAATGTTGCCCCAAAATTAGGGATCCTTTGTACAGTAAGGTTCAAAATATCTGTCCTGTAGACATGTTGTAAATACAATAATTTTCCCTGTATTTGACTATGGAGCTCTCCTGTTCCTGGACACATTGGGGAGGGATGTACATGATTTACACAAGCTTTGCTTCGTTTATATTTGATGCCCCTACCACCTCAAAGGACTAATCATTGCCATGTGTACTAGAGCTGAGATGGTTAAGCCACACAAACAAGTTCTAGCCAGAGCTGTTACAGCTGTGACAAGTTTGAAGAAAGGCTGAGGAAGGAGTGCAGATGATGGAACTGTGCATGCGTGGCACTCGTGCATGCGCAGCATTTGTGCTGAATGTCATGCTGCCATTCTTAAGATGACAGCACATTTCTGGTCTGGAACACAGAAGTAGCAACTGAAATAGTGCTGCTGTAGCTCCGAAGTGAGTGACTGTGGTGGACTGTTGAAGGCTTATGTAGGTGGTTGGAAGGCTACTTCCAAAAGTCTAATGGAAGTGTGCCACGGTTGCTTGTTTTCAGAATGATCCTAAAACTGCTAAAGGCTCCACCCACAGCCATAAAAAGGAGGCAACTATATGCCATCAACTTATTCTACCAATGTCATAAAGATAGGGTCATTAGCTACAGTATGTAAGGGATAGCTGACAGCTGTGACAAACTCAAGAAGGGCTGAGATCAGCTGTGGTGGTGGAAAATGCTCTACCCTCAAAAAGATCAAGTGTTGGGAGATCTTCCCTTTTCTATCAAGACCCATACATTTGGAAATCAATCCCCTGTATTCTGAGACCATTAAATGGCTCATTGTTTCCAAGTACCATAATACCAATGAATGTCTGTCTTTCTCTTCTTCCCTATCCCCAGATCTACTTTTTAACCCCTCCTCCAACCACACACTGCCTACCCTGGGTTTGGGAAGGGAATGTGGTCTCTGCCACATCAGGCAGCTCGTTTCTTCTCCTGAACCCACTGCCTGCCCTGGGCCCAGGGAGGGAGTTTAGTTTTTGCAACATTTGATGGTTAATTTCCTTTACCAACACCACTGCTTGTCCTGGGGTTGAGGAAGGAATGTGGTCTCAGCTACAATCATTGGCTCAATTCCTCTCCTGACCCACTGCCTGCCTTAGGGTCATAGAGAATGTTCAAAAAAGAAAGTCCATAGATGTTTTCAGCTCTCCCCCTGACCACAACCCAACTGCAACCCCCTCTCAGCACCAACACCAACCCACATCGCCTCCTTACTTGCCAATGTAGTCCACTGCTTCTTCTTGAACATCCTGCATCTCAGAGGTTGACCAGAAACTGACTGGAAACAAGGTAATATTGTTATTTTTATGTGTTTAAACATTTGCTCATAATTCTAATTTCTTAACATTTTGATTCACATTTTCAGCATATATTGTTTTTACCCCACCTCATTTTTTAAATTTGAATAAACTTTATTGAAGACCAGAAGACAAAAATGCACAACAAATAAGTAAACTGGAAGTTGCCATAAGGAGGCAGAAAAACATTAATTAATGTTAGAGTTGAGTAGGCACTTCAATGTTAAACTCAAAATGTTGCAATTAAATAACTTTGCAACTGTTCAATGGATTTGCACAAACTTTGGTATGTTCTGTCCTATGGGGTAGATTTTCTGATGTGGCAAGGTACATTCTGGTCAGATGTGCGGACTCCAAATTACTGAGAGGTGAAGAAAACATGTTTTCACTTATTGACTTTGCTGGTATTTTTCTTTGAACTTGCCTGCAGCCCAGATGTGTCTGACATTTTCAGAGCAGAAAGGTACTGCCACACAAATGTGCCTTTTACTAGTCTGGTGCAAAAATAATTAGCAGTTTTTAAGTTACTGCAAATTAAAAATGAGAAAAAATATTTTTTGAGCATGTTCAGTAAACACTACAATATAGCTGTATGAAACAAAGAAGTAATCCTACTGTCATATGGGAAAATTCCTTCTTCGAATGGCTGACATCTTGTTTCCAGTTTTGCCTGAAAAATTCAAATTTGTGAACCTCACAAAATGATATTCTAGGGAGGAGTCAACACATGCAGCTTGCTTATTGGGACCCCTTAGGTTCATTCTGCACTTTACTGCTCGAAAAATGTGATTAACGTGTGCTTTATTTAGCATTTAAATTCTTTGTTCATATGGCATCATATGATGTCAGATCCCAGTTTTTATGACAAGATATGAACTGGGATCCTACTTCATGAGCCAAAAATCAGGTTTTAGTTATTTATTTATTTTTGTATTTTTTTTTAAATCAAACATGTTTCTGTCGACAGCAGGGTGCACAATCCACATGTCGGCACTAGATGCCAGTGTCCCCATATAGAATACAATTGTTTCCCATATTGCCAACATCAGGTACCCAGTCCCCATGTCCACAGTAGCCTCCCCAAGGTGGGATACTAGGGAGACCACTCCCAGTGTCCCCAGTTATGTCGTATCCCTAACACCACCAGTAACGTCAGAAATTGGGGAGCACACCCCCAGTGTTCCAAAATGTTCATGTACCTGAAACAAAGAAAATAGTCCCCCAATGTGTTTTTTATTCTGTAAAAAGGAAAATGGAGCTGGCCCGGTGGTACTTAAGGTTGAGACACTGGACACCAGACCTTGCACCACGCCAGTGACCCAGGTTCGATGACAGACTTGGGGAGCCAGGGGTCAGCAGGGGAGGGAGAGTATTAAGCATCTGGAAGACTGCTCTCCTCTCTCTGGGAGGGCTCCTTGTGCTGCTTGGTGTCCTAGCAACCCCTGATGGAAATCAGGGACACTACAGGACCATCAGCCAGATCATAAAGGTGGGGAGTGTGGTAGATGTCAGCAGGGAAAGCCATGCGCAGATGTCATTGCATGCTACACTCCCAGAGGGAAACAGTCATGTAGAAAATCACCATCCATGGTGATAGGTGACTAAACCACCACCTGCAGCCACACTCCAACTGCCAGACATCCTCCTCTCCTGAGCCAAGCCCAGCCCAGCCTGCCAAATTCTAGGTAGAGCACCCTGGGCAGATAGAAAGGCCTTACCTGAGGGGGCTCAGAGCTGGGGGATCTCCGGCTGGTGCCAGGAGTAAGAGGTGCTTCAGGCAAGGAGGTAGAGCTGGGAGCAATGGTGGATGACTGAGAGAGTTCCTCATGGGACGGTGCAAAAATAGAAGATAAAAAAAAAAGAAAATGGTCCCTCATTATCTCCACATCCCCCTCCCCATCTTGACCATCCCACTGAGAAACCCACCAACCCACAGACCCCCCTTGCCCTATACTTACCACCAGAGATCTTTTTCTGTCATCTTTTGTGCACCAGGACACGTCTGCGCTCTTCAAAGCTGAACCGTGAATTCAGAAATCAACACAAGCATTGTTTAATGGCTGTCAATTGTGTTTTGAATTTATGTTGCCATTGCAGCCATTTTTTGTTATTTTTTCACTAAATTTTCAACATGGACATTTTGGGACCCCTCCCCATGAACAGTGGAACAGTCATTTCATTAGTCAGACCAGAAAGGTAATTTCACAGTCACTGTGCAGAATTATCTTTTGGGACTGAGTAATGAAATGACAGTGCCAGTATTCATGTGGTATGGTCGAAAAAAGCCAATGTTGAAAGTTTGGTGCAAAAACTCCAAAAAATGCATGAGTTGCACATGGTTGTTAAAATTGTTTTATGCACTCTGGTAACATCAGCAATTTTGTATATTTTCACTTCAACTTTTCAACATTGCCATTTTCTAACACCACTTCATGGACAGTACAGCTGTCATTTTTCACATCCTGCCCAAAATGTGTTTTCTTCTCTGTGGCACAAAATGGTGCATTTGCCATGCGAAACCACCTTTTCAAGACCGATTAATGAAATGACAGTGCCAGTGTTCATGAGGTGAGGTCCTAAAAAGGCCACATTGAAAATTTGGTGACAAAAATCCTAAAAGTGCCTGAACTACATGCTCCCTTTGAATGTATTCTATGCATGCGCGAAACATTAGTACTTTTTAATATTTTGCCACCAACTTTTCTACACAGCCAACAGTTCAGCTGCCATTTTTCATATCCTGTCTGAATTTACTTTTTCTCAGTTTATCTCCCAATGTATTGTAAACTACTGAACTATTATTTTCACTAATTAAGTGATTATAAAACCTTGTGTTAATGCTTATTTCTTACCTATCATGTATCTGTAAAACCTTGTTTAGCCTGTTTACACTACTGTATGTCTGTGCACCTAATCTATTGTATTCCATTGATCCCCCTGCTTGCTAATTAAGTGATTGTAAAATTGTGCTTTAACGTTGATTTTTACCTACTGTGTATTTGAATAACCCTGTTTAGCTCTGTCTGTAATACGTCTTTACCCCAAATCAATTGTATTCCATTGTTCAGCCTGCTTATTGTAGTTCTCCCAGGTCATGCCTGAAAATAGTCATGTCTTCGCTAATGGCACTTACCTGGAAAAAAAAAACTAAATAAATAAATGTGTTTTTGCACCTGTGGCACAGAACGGTGTTGCATTTGTGCATAATTACATTTTGCCTTCCATTTCACAATTTATCTGTACTGAGGTACATGAGGTGTGGTAATAAGATGGCTATGCTGACCATTTGGTCACTGTTTTTCACCACCTGGAAGGCCCTGCATTTCCATACCTACATACATATGCATCTCTATGGAGGGATTGGAGTACAGGGTACAAAGGACCTTTTGCTCTAAAAGTAAAATAAGGATACTATTATACTATCCCAAAAAGTAAGGAAATTCATTACAAAAAACTCTGTTACTGCATTGGTTAGGTTGATATTACAGCAACAAAGTCAGAGAATTTAGTGTTAGGGTTCCCAGCCTACCACATCACACCACCCACTCCACTCTCCACATACCAACAGGTGACGGGGTGTTCCTTGGGGTTGTTGGACTAATTCTCACCACATTATACTATACTGTACCATCTGAACTTCCTTGCACATGGAATGGGGGAGGTAACAACCTCAAGACACACCCCAACGCCTGTTGGTATGAGGAGAAGGGGGGGGGTGGTAGGGTTGGGAACCCTAACACTAAATTTCCTGACTTTTGTTGCTGTAATATTAACCCTAGCTGATGCACTTGTTATGCCTAGGTTATGCCCCCTATTGTCCCACATACACCTCACACTGTATTCCTGGTCTATTGTACTGTAATACTGGTATTTTGCACTGACATTGTAGATTTTGGCACCCATCATACAAGCATGAGTGCTAGGAATATGCTTTGATGCTAATATATGATAATATTTGTCCTGCATAATTTATTATACAGTACCTCACTATAATACATTTATCTAAATTATTGTATACTTATATTCTTATATAATTATATGTAGTGTGTGTTTTACACTCAGGCAGTATGCCACGTGTAATAGAGCCCTGTCAGCAGTTCTGTTTGTCTAAGCAAGCTGACACAGAGAGAAATCTTTGTTATGTCTCATATATACATAAGCAAGAAATGCCACATGTAGTTTAAACCAGTCAGCATTTCTTTCATCCAAGCTATAATGCAAATGGAAGCTTATTCTGCCTCATATGATACTCATTAGTAATTCTGTCTCCTAAGTCACCATCTAATGGAGAATGACTTAGGACCAATACATATTGTTTCTCATATCTGTAACTATGAGGTAATCTCTGTTGCTATGCAGTTATCTGTAGTATTTAGCTGTCTGCAACCCACTGTAGCTTCTCTGAAAGGCAGAGAGAACTAGATCGCAGAGAGAGAAGCAGAGATCTTAGACAACCTAAGATCTACAATTCTGGAGATTATGTACATTCTTCAGGAGAGTAGTGAGAAACCCATCTCCCCTGTAAATTCCTCAGTCACATGCTTGGCATAAGTAGTATAATAAACTTTATTAGTACTCCTTGCTTGTTTACGAATGTTTCTTGGCAGACTCCGAGACACAAGAATCTGTATTATTATTATTTACCCTACACACCAAGAGTGTTTAGGCATCACACTAATGTTTTTTTTGCAAACGATATAAATATATATATATATATATATATATATATTATGGTAGCATGGCAGTGAAGGGTGACATTTTGCACCTTAATCCTTAATAACTTTGCCACTATTCAACAGATTTGCCTGAAATTTGGTATGCATGATTGGGAATGGTAGATCTTGGGATCTGCCAACTTTTGTACCAGATATACGACTGCGGAGTTATTAAACAACATCAAAAACACAATTACGTTTTTGTGAATTCTTTGCTCTCACCTACAGGTCACACAGTTTGCCCGACCAGTCCAAAAACTTCATAGAATGTGAGGCCAGGTCCCCGATGTGCCATTTGAAGATTTCATGAAAAAATATTGAACGGTTCAAAAGTTATTCAAAAAGCAAATTCCCATTATAAGTCAATCGGAAAAGTTAACAAAAAATTTGACAGTGTCGCAAATGCACTTTTTAGTGTCGTAAATGGCCCTAGTAATGTCGCAAATCTGCCATTTTTTTTTCAGTTGATGATCAGAAAAATGCTTGGCATTTAAAATTGGGACCATCTAGGGGACACAATTATTTCTGTGTTTACATAGTCAAGCCCTGAGGATGCTAGGCATGTCTTTATTTTGGGGTTAAACACCCCAGAAATATGTTTTTCAAAGTTCTGGAAAAAGTAGTGTCGCAAAGTAGTGTCGCACCTGCAACACTTTTGCAAATTTTTGCGAAAGCTTTCATAAATCACGATGCACCTTTTTCAGACTTTGGCCAAAATGACAGCAGTTCTTTGCCACCCTGCTGCAAAAGAATGGTTTGGTCTTTTGAGCTGAAATTTAGAGGGAATGCAGCCAACATCTCACAGATGTGTCTTTTGGTGGTTTGATGAAAAATTATTGCATAGCTGCAAAGTTACGGTACTCCAAAATTGGAATTTTTTCCCGTACACTAACATGGTGGCATACGCCTTGCCTTTCGGGACTCATGTCTCGAAAATGGTGCGAGATACAGACTTTTCATCATGACAATATGCTAAAACATAGCCAGCAAAATCATGAATCATGTGAACATTTTTTTTTCTATGTTGTATGGTTACTGAGATATAAACAATTTAGTATAACAACACTTCATTTTCGGCTCTGAGGCCCATTACTATGCATACATTCTTTGTACACACTGTGTTTCTCTATGCAGCTGTTAGGCAAAAATAGGGTGTGCGCTTCCGTTACTGTAACAGTTAGTGTTTCCACTTGTGTTTCTGTTCCTGTTTGCATTACCTTTCCCATGTACGCCTCCATGTGCGTTACTCTTTGCGTTCTTGTTTGTGCTTGCAGTTGCATTACTGTTACCATTGGCATTTCCACTACTGTTTCTGATTGCATTTTGGTTTGTGTTTCCGGCACCCCCTTCATTTGCATTTCTTTTTTGGTTTGCATCTTTGTTGCTGTTACTGTTACCATTTGCATTTCCAATTGCGTTACTGTTCCCATGCGCATTACAGTTTGAGTTTCCATGTGTGCTTTCATTTGTTTTTGCATTTCTGTTTGCTCTAGCATTATTGTTGCTGTTACCATTGCCATATCCATTTACAACTGCAGGTACGTGACCATGCGTGTTACGGTTTGCGTTTCCATATGCGCTTCCATTTGCATTTCCACTTCTGTTTTCTTTGGCGTTATTGTTCATATTAACTTTACCATTTGTGTTTACAATTACAGTACCATGACCGTGCACATTATGGTTTGTGTTTCTATGTGCCCTTGCATTTGCATTTCTGTTTGTGTTTCCTTTGGCATTATTTATGCTGTTAATGTTACCATTTGCATTTCCAATTGTCATACCGTGACCATGTGCATCACGGTTTGCATCTCCTTATGCAGTTACGTCTCCTTTTGCATCACTGTTTGCTTTGGTGTCACTTTGTGCTTGCATTTCTATTAATGTTTGCTTTACCATTTATGTTTCTGTCACCATGTGTGCAACTATTAGTGGTTGCATTTCCCTTGCACTTACCATTACTATGTCACAAAACATCACATGGTGGGAGTGCAGGGCCCCCACCATCACATTCCATTCACTATTTCTACTGCACATTCTCAAAAAGAACAGAAATTAGAGGCAAAAATCACCATTTAATGCATCAGTTAGGGTAGTTCCATAGTGACAAAAGTGATGAAATTTGGTGTTAGGGTTGAAAGCCCCCCATGGACCCCCAGACTAACCCCCCAAAATGTATTGGGGTGCACGTTGGGGTCATCGGTCCTAACTCTGACCCCATTCTCCTATACCTCAGCTCCTTTACCCATGTGATGGGATGAGAGTTAGGGCCGACAACCCCAGTGCGCACCCAGATGCCAATTGGGGGGGTGGTCTGAGGGGTCCAAGGGGGTGGCTTTTGACCCTAGCACTGAATTTCCTCACTTTTATCACTGTGGAACAACCCTAACTGATGCATTAAATGGATTTTTGTGCCATATATATATATATATATATATATATATATATATATATATCTATATATATATATATATAGATATAGATATATATATATATATATATATATATATATATATATATCT
Organism: Neoceratodus forsteri; assembly: GCA_016271365.2. NCBI lineage: Eukaryota > Metazoa > Chordata > Ceratodontiformes > Ceratodontidae > Neoceratodus > Neoceratodus forsteri. The sequence continues at coordinate 1,148,919,740 of CM057458.1, read as the reverse complement.
ATATATACATATTTATATGTATATATAAAATAGTGGCACAGTTGTGTTTAGTGATAAACCTCAAATTTTGTGTGTTAATAACTTTGCAACCATTAAACAGATTTACAGGAAAGTTGAAATGCGTGGTCTGGTATGGAAGATCTCTTGATTTACCTAGTTGTGTTTTGGTTGGACATATCATTTTTGTGCTTGTTATTTACCTTTGGCATTGTGTGGACACAGTGTGTTTTATTGGTCCAAAACTTGGGATGATGGTTGCATAAGAATCTCCTCTCAGCAATGAGGAGTAGAGATAAAGCATGGGTTGCTGCCAAAAAGTCTAACCAACCTTATGACTGGTCTAAGCACCTGTCCATGAGAAAAACATGTAAGAAAGACATCTGAGCAGCAAAAACAGCATACTGTGGTATGCTTCTTCAAAAATCCTGTGGTGATTCTAGGGTTTTCTGGAACCATGTTAAAAGTTTTTTTAGGGAAAGGCCCATCCCTGCCTCTGATTGAAATGACTATAAATGATGCTAACTCCAATAACCAAAGCACGATTGCTACTTTACTTAATGGTCACTTCTCTGATCTCTCAGATTTCCTGGTTAACTCTGTTTTACCCTCTGAGGAAAATATAATCCTTGCTAGAGCTTTATTGACCCAGTTTAGTATTAAACCAGTCTTGACTATTGATGTATTAAAGCTTATGAGAGCCATTACTGAACATGGCTCTCCTGGGTCCGATGGACTATTACCTAAGTTCCTTAAAGTTATTGCTGCTGACATTGCTGCCCCTTTTGCAAGAATACTCAACTTACAGTATCTATTATGACCAGGATGGTGCCATCCATCTGGAAAATTGCACGTGTTGTTCCAGTGTCTAAGAAAGGAGACTCTAGAATGATGAGTAATTACTGACCAATTACCATCTTATCTGTCTTGGATAAAATCCTAGAGAAGACTGAGTCTTCTCATGTCACAGAGAATCTGCATAAAAATAATCTATTATCCCCAGCCCAGCATGGCTTTAGGTCCAGCAACAGCACAGCTACGGCACTATTACAGTTTACTAATGATGTGCTGCTTAACATGGACAAAGGAAACCTCACTGGGGCAATTTTTATCAACCTCACAAAGGCCTTTGATTTGGTGACCACTCTCTTCTGCTCTCCAAACTATCCTCTCTTGGTTTGTCAAATTCTGGTTTGGCAGTCACCTTCTGGGTAGGCAACAATTTCTTCAAATAGGAAACGTTGCATCCGATCTTGTCTCTACCTCAAGTTGGTGTTCCCCAGGGTTCTATTCTTGATACCCTCCATTTCTCTCTCTTTATAAATAATCCTACCCCTGTCCAGATCAACTTTGTCTCTTTTCTATGCAGACGATATGGTTCTCTACTCTGCCACTAATGACATTTCGGCAATTCGCACCTCCCTTCAATCTGACTTTGACTGCTTCTCAGCTTGGCTAAAACAAAATAAGTTCCTACTTAACACTAGCAAAATGATGTTGGTGCTTGTTGGGACTTCCCCTAGGCTAAAAGTTTGTCGTATGGGTCTTTCCATTCATGGACCTGATGGCAAAACCCTGGATACAGTCACATCCTTCAGATACTTTGGGATGACTCTTGACCCCTCACTGGACTTTAATCTTCATGTTGCAGCCACTTGTAAGGCAGTGACAGTAAATATGGCCTGGCTTACAAGATTATATCCTACCTAAATTTGACAGCCAGGCCAGCCATTGCTCAGGTAATTCTTAGACCTTGCCTCAACTATGGCTCTATAGTCTACCTTAATGCTAGCAAGCAAATAATCCGGAAATGGAGTATTTGTTATAATAGTATCTTCTGCTTCGCCCTTGTGAGTCCTAAACTAACACATTGCTGTCAGCTCTAGTCTTCTCTCAATTGGCTCACCCCGTCCTCCTATTGTCTGTACACAGCTGGTTGTCTGGTCGATAAATTAACCTGGTCTAGTACACCAAGGTCCCTTGTAACTGCTAAAACAACCTGATTTGGTCTATATGCTGAGATCAACTGAAAATGCTTCCTTTGTTACTCCTAGATGTCTCACCAAGAAGGGTGAACTTGCATTTGCCGTATCTGCACCCAGAATGTGGAACACCCTTCCACTCTATGTTAAACAATCGGCTACTCACTAGGCCTTTCAAAAAAGTTTAAGAACTCACCTTATGAGCTCGGATCTCTGCTCCTGCTCTACCTCGTGCTTGTCTCCACTCACTTGCATTACTACCACTGATCTTCCACCTTGACAGCGTTACTTCCTCTCAGCACTTATATACCCCCAGTGTTTGCTGTATATGTATTTCTTCAATCAATTATACTATTTTCAAAATTCTATAAAAGTTTATGTAACTGTGATTACTTTTTATCCTCATGCTATGTATATTCTACTTGTTGTGCCTGAATGTGCCATGTATTCAAAATTGTCATGTGTTACTGTATTTTTCTTCCAACTACTGTAGATGTTTTGTATTCTGTTGTGGACACTATGTATGTCCTGTTTCTGATGTGTAACCCTCTCGGGTCGTGCCTGAAAATAGGCAAAATCTCTTGTCTAGTGCACCTACAGTACCTGGTTAACAAAAATGAAATAAAACAAAATAATGCAGAAAGAGCTTGGGCCAAAGAACATGCCAGCATTAGTTTGGTGAAAACATATTAATCCATTCAAAAGTTATTAAATGTTTAATTTCCCATTATTTTCTATGGGAAAATGTATATGTATATTTTGCAAAACAAGAAATGCAATCTGGCTATCTGGATAACCCCTCATGGCCGAAGATTTTGCATGCTCATGGTGGAAAATCTTGTGCAGTGAAAATTTTTTTGTTCACAAGAGCCGCCATCTTTTTTTGTTTTCAGTTTTCTGACTGAAAAAATTTACTTTTCTCCATGGTGACTTTTGGAGCAAATGAGACATGGGTTTTGCTCAGGGGGATCCCCTCTATCAAGCCATGCCTTTGGTTTGTTTCAGTTTTGTCAAAAAAAAAGAGTTTTAAAATTTACAATTCTTTGTTCATGACTCACTAAACTTTTTCTGCCACAAGCCTGCAAATTCTTCAGTCATGAGATGATTTTCAGCCATGAGCTTCCTCCATGAGGGGACAACCAGCTAGCCAGATTTTCATGACCAGATGTCCATGGGGAAGACCAGATGACCATAGGAAGACTCTAGAATGATGAGTAAATTTATATTTCTCAACCTGCGCTTCCGCGCTCCTTTCATCCTTACCCCCTATGTCACCATCTCCACCACCTACAGGGCAAAAACTACCTCAAAATACAGGTATTTTCTCCTTCAGGAAAATCTTTCCGGATGAAGCTCTAGAAGCCCTGCTAACATTAAGCCCCTCAAATGGGAATTCCTTGAATGGACTAGGCTCCAAACTTCTGTTCTTCTCGGCCTCTGCCATAGCCACCCCTATTGCCTACCTCCTAAATCTATCCTTCACCACTGCATCTGTCCCTCTGTCCTGGAAGCACGCCATTGCCATCCCTCTCCACAAAGGGGGTGCCTCCTCATCCACCTCAAACTACCAGCCAATCTCCCTCCTCCCTGCTCTGGCAAACCTGCAAGAACACTTAGTGCTTAGTCAGCTAACCTCCTATCTCATCGACTCAAATTTCTTCACACACTACCAGTCCAGATTCAGGAAAGATAACTCCACTGCCTCCTCTTTACTAAGGCTTACTGACACCATCCAATCTGGAATGGATAGAGGTCTCATCACCTCTGCTATATTCATCAATCTGGCCAAGGCCTTCGATACAGTCTTCCACACTCTGTTACTATCTAGCCTCACTGACTTTGGCCTCTCCACATCTGCTACAGCCTGGTTCAGTGCCTATCTTACAGACCACACTCAATCTGTCAGGATTACAGATGCCATAACCCTTCCCCTCCCCATGTCTACTGGTATCCCCCAAGGATCGGTGCTTGGGCCTATCCTATTCTCTGTTTTTCTAAACAACCTGCCACAGACTTGTTCTACCACCTCAGTCCACATGTATGCTGACAATACTGTCCTATTTTCTTCTGGCTCCTCCCCAGCCTCAGGCCATGCAACTACTAAGTGTGGTACGTTGTGTGCAGCTGCAATCAGGGATGTGTACGTTTGCTGTACATGGCCTCAGTTTTGCTGTTGATCTCCACTGAGCATGCAGTACCTGGTCAGGGGGGTAGGGATGTCTCGTAGTACATTTAGACAATTGTTTGTTATTTCTGTCACCTGCTGCTGGATGTCTGTCATTGGTTGTGTTGACTTGGTCCTCCCCCATACTTGCATATGTGTGTGTGTGTGTGTCTGTGTGTGTGTCGTGCTGGGGGAATTCGGAGTTAGGGTTTTCAACTCTAACAGCAAATTTCCTCACTTTTGTCGCTGTGGAACAACCCTAACTGATGCAGTTTTTTGCCATGAATATCCTGTCTTTTTCAGAACTATTACTCAGTATAGTACATGATTTATAGTTGTAAGAATAGTGCACATACATAAAAAGTTCTAATATTAGAAATATCAACTCTTGTAGTTGCATTTACTGTTATTAACAGTAACAGTAGTTCACTGTGAATCATATTGTTTTATAACTTTATTAATTGTAATTTGTCATTGTTATTCCATGTAATATTTTTATGTAAAAGTGTCTTACTCCTTTTCTTTGTGAGCACATATGTAAAGAAAAAGATGTACATAACTAAAAGAATATATGACATGACATGGACACCATTAGTTCATCTACTGAACAAATGGATATGTTACTGTAGTAACTTGAGATTTTATAGAGTGCTTGTACTACGAACTGAGGTGGTACCATCAATCATGTGAACAGCGGTGGAAGAGGTTAGCTGGTACTGAATACATAAGTTTGTTGTAAGTATGCCAACACAGACATTTCACTGTTGTACTAGCAGGTACATACTTATCTTCATCATGATACACATACACACATTCTGTAGCAGTAGGTGTATGAAACAACAACAGTGTGCCACAAATAGCTTAATGTAGCATTGTCACACATCTAACTTACTTCTATGGAGAATCCCAACTCTAATAGCACAATAGTGTGGTATGAGCTTTCACCAAATGAGAAAATCACAGTTGTATAAATCTTGTTAAAACTATTCTCAAGAAACATCTCTATTACACAATAACACACCAAACACAAGAGAGTATAAATTCACTTTTTTTACTATAAAAATATTTTATATATAAAAAATGACAAACAAAAATATTTTTCTTTTTATATACAATACAAAAATATATATTTACAGCCAAAAAAACTTATAAAAGTGTGTATTACATCATACACAAAAATAAATACTTAATTAAAATACATTTTTTACATAAATAAAAAAATATATAGAAATTTTTCATTTTTTTGAAAGTTTTGTGCAACACTTGCGAGAGGTGTATGCACTGCTTGAGGCAATCCAGGCTGGAAACTGGATTCGATGTGAAGGCGCAAAGGAAGTGGAAGCTGTTGCGCCCTCCGGAGGAGATACCAGACCACTATGAAGGGTGGTCAGTTTAGCCCAGGGAAGCTGCAGGAACAGATGGTGTTGGTGGAGGTGAAGCACTGCTACTCAGCACAGCACCGTCAGCCACTGCTACGACTGGCTCTAGCACGAGGTTGACAGTCTGCTGCTGTGCATCCAAGAGAGACTGGATTCTGTCCAGCCTCTCAAGAATGACAGTGTTTTGCTCACGCAGACTGCCAACCTCATGCGCGAGCCATCTGTTGCAGCGGCAGTGGGCTGTGCATTTTCGCAGTCGCCGGCGCCCTACAAAGATTTTAAAAAAATAATGATGAATATACAAAACAAATTAAACAGTTATGACTTTCAAATATTTAACTTCAAATATTTCTTATCTACTGCAATATCACAAATGCATTCATTTCAAAGTTATGATAATAGTTTTAAGTATGATGCTAAACTATTTAGCTATCTTATTTCAGTCTCTGTCATACTTGATTATCTATATAATCTAATGAGCTGACAACATAAAAAAATGTATGGTTAGCTGTGGCTTAGAATGCTACTCTTATATTTTGTTTCAGTACTCATAAATATTCAGTATGTACATACTTTTGCATTATTGACACTATTATACCATACAATTGAAATACATCCTCATCAAGTGTGGGAATTTTTACTTTACCATGTCTGCCTATAATGTGTAGTCATCTCTGCACTAAAAAAACAACTACCTTGACATTAACACTATCATAATATACTTTTCATGTGTACACAATCATGATCACTTTAATGATAGTTCGAAAGCAAACAGCTTTTTACCCATATTTCAGGCCCTCAACACACATCACTACTTTAAATAATTAAGTCACTGATATGACATGTGCTCCAAAACCATACCAGACATCTTCAAGTGCATAAAGAACATAAATGACAGATTTCTAGGTAGCATAACTATAAGACATTCAGACCAGTAACCTAAACTTAAACTGCAGTATGGTAAAATCTACTCAAAATAAAGACATTTAATTCATTGCCTGTACCGTTGGATGCCCATAATGTCTACATCACTGTTGTTTACTGCCACATGGTAAAATTCTTCAAAACAATGTGGCACAAGCAGTAATAAGGTTCTTCAATGTACTATCTGACATTAAAGCAATAATGCACTCCACGGTAAGTGTTGTGGTGTGATAACGTCACGCCTGTCATCATTAGACAAGAGGCCACAGGTGAAGTGCAACTAATCACCCCAAAAGTAACATTATCCCAGCACAACACACACCCCAAAGGACATTATTCTATTATACAATGGCTTGTTGGTACTAATAAAACAAAACATTTTTACAAAAGTCTTAAAAGTATTTAAAATTTGATTTCTCAATGGTTAGGCACAATGAATAGAGAAACAGTCCCACTGTAATGTTATTGTGTGTCTGCTATCTGCTGCTGCACCCACCCCTCCAGGAAAGTACAGCAGTCCACACACAAGATCCCAATATGGAACTGGGTAATATTTTTAATTAGTATTTTTTTTTTGAATGGGTTTAAAATCAACCGCAGGGCTGTTGATGAACCGTAATAGCAGTTACAGGTTGTTTGAGCACCTTATTGATTTGTGAATGCAGTACAGTTTTGTGCACTGCCTATTTGAATGTGACTGTCATTTTATTGATAATTTGTTTAATTTACAATGTTCATGGTAACAGTGTAGAAGTTTGACAAAGTGAGCGGTAATCACAGGACTGTGGCAATCTGAAAGGCCTCGTGCTCCTGCTGACATGGAAATTGAAAAGATCTCTAAAATGACATCTTTTTTTTTAGTTAAAACATCTGTTTATAGTCAGGGATAATGTTGGTGAATATTTATTTAGGTGTTTTGCCTGGCAAGTTGTACACAATTACTGCGCTGATGGACCAGCGGACACATATATTTAAATGCCATCTATAACAACTTTTTTTTTTTTTAGGAAAATGGACACACTGTGTGTCAGAGGGGGACAGAGAGTTATTTCACTACATCTGCTGGAAAAATGAGCAACATAGGGACAATTTGCACTGTCATGGCCAGCGATCCTGCTGACAGTCAGAAGCACTCACAGTAGGTTAAAGGTGGTTGAGTGTAGATAGAAATGTGGGATTGGACTGTCAAGCAGCTACATGTATAGTGACTTCTTGTTTTCCAAAACGTATCTGGTCACCCTGGTGCTGGGACTAGAGCTGTGATGTTGTGCTGCGATAACTTGGCGCTTACAGTCCCATGTCACCAATGGGAGCCCAGGATTTGTCTTTGCCATGGGGTATAATATGAATTGAACAATTATCAATAATACTTATTGATTTGTCATCATTAACATTGATAGTGTAATAGTAACAAACTTTCTTACTGATGACAAAGGACTACACCCTGCAGAGGATGACAGGCATTAAGTGTGTCCCTCTGGTTGTTAGATATAGCAGGGCAGAAAAATATATTTTTATAGTGCTGTGAGAAAAAACAACTGTGCAGTACTATTATAGGTGAAAAATAAATTACAGTGTTAAACATTTTGTATATAAATACACAACATTTTCAAACCTACTACAGTGTATGTGAAATATCTAATACCTGATTGTAATGATAGCATGTAATGCTCATCTCACAACAAATGTTTTAAATAGACATATTACCACCTTTACTCACATACAGTCTCACTGTTATGTCCTCACACTGTGCCAAAAAGTGATTTTGCACAGCAACCACAGCATCATATAGTAAAGTATGAAAAACACAGTTTGACAGTATAGGTGCTCATTCAAAGTGTGACACTATGTGTCACAAGGCCATGCAGCATTGAATAATGTAGCAATGTGATGTCTGTGACCCAATATTGAACACAGCTTCACTACTCAAGAACTCGTTTTTATAGCACCCAACCCAGTATGATGTAGTGGAATTTGACCACTGTAGTCATAGTACTGCATTTTACATGTGGTGAGACAACTTCCATAGTGCTATAGAAACAAAGATATTCATAGTGTGATACGCGAACAGTCTCATTACATTCACTGTTATTACTTTTATCGATATTCCCTCAGTTCATGATCACCTTTTAAAAATACATATGTGACAGTGCACTGAACAGCATCACACTGGATTGCAGAGGTAAGTATGAGGCTGGCAAGGCTGAAGACAGTATACACTGCACAGCTATTCAGTTTAACTGGGAAAAGGGGGTCATGAAGACCATACAAGTTACTTGAACTGTACATTGAGAAAAAACAAAAATCATAATTGGACACTTTTCGCATTGCACAATCATTTAGGTCACTACAATATCCTCCCACCATGTTGTGTTTTAGGTTGGGTATGTGCAGTCATCAATGTATTGCCACCCTTGTAAGATCACAGCACAAAATAAAGTAAATAATGTCAACAGTGATTGGCCCCACAACTAGCGGCTAGAAAGTGGTACTGGTCATAACTAAGGGTGCGCACACCCCAGACAATTGAACATTTGCAGTGAGGCGCTAAACAGATAGTGAATTCTGTCACACAGTAAGACAGCAAGGTGTAGTTATCAACAGGAGCATTGATCACCGTATCGTTGCCAACCATATGGTACCTCTCAAGCATGCAGATAATAACAGATTTCACTTACATGGTGGGCTGGTGCGGCTTCCCTGCTTCACCTCCACTTGTTCAACAGCAGCAGCTCGGCTCTATTAAAGCAAACAAGTCAAAATGATCACATCAATAGATGAAATAATCAAAGTAAAGTGTTTTTCTTTAAACATCAATTTCTAATACAACATCATCTACATAACTATCTTATGAACACATACCTCTTTACAGAAACAGCTGTCTCTCCAACTAGGATGTATGTTTTGCAGTCAGTTATATGCATATAACAAGTCTTCTATCTGCAAAAGCCACAAAGTGTGAATTATGACACCGTGTATTATCTTTTTCCAAGACAAATGCCCATCCAATCCAGAATAGTTAATATAACAAATTCATTTTTTTCCTGGTGATTCCCCTCAACACTGTTTTCAATTACGCTTTCTCCGAAAGAAAACTCAGAAATATATTATTAGTATGCAGTGCAGAACAAGCAGTGCCTGCCCTCAATGGCAATAGTTATAACATTGTCATCATGCATATTTGTTACACAGAAACATACCAAAACATTACATGCACCTTCAATTTACATACATGTATACCTAACTATATGGCGATCTGTTCCTGAAATAGTTTTAAAATGTGTTATTATATTATGAAGAACACAAACATAACGATAATGTTACTGTTCACCAATGACCCTCTAGCTGAATATGGCAGCCGTTTATGTGTGTTATTAAAGCATATTACCCCTACAGGGCTATTCAAAACACATTAACAAACATGTAGATACTCTATGCTGTCACATTAATAACTATTGCAATAATAAAAATGGAAACATTGGCAGGAGATATAGAAATAGTAAGTGAATAAGATCTAGGGACATGTAAGTAATTAGCAACAGATAATTAAGCAGCACACCATTGAATACCACTGAATACCACTGACACACATACAACATTACAATTGGTTATCTATTACTCATTGTACACAACTCCACTCACCAAAAGTAGCAGAGAGAAGACCTCTCCGCTACAACACCACATGTATCGCCATGGACATACATCCATTGTCAGGATTCATGTGAAGAATAGTATCCCACCACATGTGTGTAGTAATACCAGTTTGTTATGGTAGTACAGATCTTTGTGCCATGAAAAGCACTGCACATTCACTTGACTTGGTTAATACCTTTTAAAGTATTTTGGGTGGGATATTCAAAATGGCTGCACCATATAGCCAGGGGTTGCGCACGCGTAAGTCAAAATTCGCCATTCTGCGATATTCAGTAGAAGACAGTTCGCCACTGAAAACAGGCTGAGCAACAGCACAATCAAATGAATGCATGCTCAAGTGGAGGGGAGGAACCATGCATGAACTCCAGAGACCGATATTCAGCTGGCTGTAGAGTTGTAGGCACAACTCCAACCAAGCCTGCATGACTTGAAGAAAAGGTCTAAGTCGAGGGCCACCCACAGGTGAGCTGCTGGATTGCAGGGCAAAACACAGCAGCTGCCACTTCTGTGCTGGTCCCCAACCCAGTCACTGTGCCCCCCCGCAGCCCAAATTGCAGGCACCTGACTGTAAATCCCTCCCACCCTCCCAGTGCCCCCAACCACGGGCATAGTGTACTACCCCCCAACACCAGGCCAATCGTGGGCAGCAATGCTGGCTCCCCCATGGTATGTATCCTGGTGAGTCCAGTGGACCGGAGTGCCCACGATCATGGAGCTGTACAGTTCAAATAACCCCCAAATGTATCCCTCATGGTCCAGTGGATCAAAATGCCCAATTGCGGGCACTAGTAAATTAACCCACCTCTCCTCCTGGATGTGCCCTGGGTGGTCCAGTGGACCAAAATGCCTGTCGATGGGCAGTAAGTTTAATAACCCCTGAAGACAGCTCCCAGGGTGGGTGTGTCCCAACCTCACCCACCCACGTGAAGCACCATCATTCCCCACTCACCCCTCACAGGCAGCGGATAGCATCATCCCACCTGTTGTCCTTGTCAACTGACTGATTATGCGTACACCCATTGGAAAAGATAGGGCCTGGTGTATATGTGGCGATGACAGTCCAGATTTAATCAATTATCTTCAAAAATCTGAACTGTCATACAGATGTTGCATGCCCATTGGCTCCTACACCAATGGGCGTAGTCCTACCGGTAGTCAGTCGCAGGTGGCGGAGTGGCAGGTGGTGATGCTGCCACCCACCGCCTGGGGGAGCGTGATGAGGTAGGAGTGGGTGGGTGGCTACAGTACTTTCAGGCGGTGTTCAGAGGTTATTAAACTTACTACCTGGATCAACTCGGTCCACTGATCGCAGGGATACGTTCGGGTATATTGCTGCCCTGCCATCTGCTGTTGGGGAATTGAACCTTCCGTGATTGCGCGGGTGCTGTGTGTATTCTCCACTGTTTGTCTATGATCGGGTTGGGGGTATTGTTTCGCTGGTTGCAGCCTGTCAGGGCACCAGGTATCCTTGGGATCGCAGACTTGGTAATGACATGCAACTGACGGCTAATCCATGCAAATGCCTCACACTGTGGCTTGCATGAATTATACCCCATTTGCATGTCACATTTGAATATCACACTTTTGTGCATGGCTACGGTACTTAGCATCAAGTTGAATGTTCACTCTGTGAACTTGTGTGGTAAGTTCCACTGCATCATGCATAGTGGTGAAGGGTGTGATATTCAAAGGAGTTGCCTGTAGCATAACCTTGAATGTCACCGACACACAGCGCAACTATTTGCACAATGCAATGGTTTGTGTGTATGAATGGGCCAATTGAATATCCACCTTTGTGTCATAAGAAACCCTTTTCTTATTTGTAAACAGCAACAAATTTGTGATAATAAAATTTAATGGAGTCACGGCCACGACACTTGTGTCCGACTGACCACCTCCGCTTGACTCTAGCTGGTACTACTTGGTGAAGCTGGGAGACTCGATGTTCTACTATGAAGTAAACAAAAATATGTGGGTGTTGATGAATCACAGTTTTGAAATACTTATAAGAACAGTAAATCACAACATACATAATATTGTTTAATTATACAGACCACAAGCATTATGGTCACATATTTCAACAGTTCTATATTTCTGTGTGTGTCCAATACACCATTATCTATAGTCTGTAACTGTGGAGCATCAAACACTATTGATATGTACATTTGTACATGTCTGTCTGTATTGAGTATTTCGTTCACTGAACCACCAGGTATATGTTCGAGAGGAGGGTGGGATTACACTTACTACACATGATCGGGGTATTTCTTCCACTGACCACTAGGATACGCTCTGAGGAGAGTGGTTATAACACAGTATTACAGACTTGTACAAGTTTTATACCACTATATCACACTAAACAGTACATATTGTTCTCTTTACAACATGACTGGGACGCAACATACCAGGATACACTATCAGGAGACAGGAGGGTAAGAGGGGAGGAGTTTTTGACATAAGGGAAGGAATAAAGCAACAGAACAAAAGGGTAAACAGGGAGAGAAGAAGCACTTGTGTAAATTTGAGACAGGTAATGGCACCAACTGCACAGGGTTTGTATACATCTCTCTCAGGGGGGGAAATGACAAGAATGATAGAGTATATTAGAATGCATAAGAGTGGAGATATTGTTGATGTGTGACTAATATGCCAGATGTTAACTGGAGCATAGTTGTAGCTGCTCAAGAGTGTAGTTATTCTAGATGCCCTATGGTGCCTAGACAACTAGTATTGGAGCCCACTCAGAGGAGCAATATTAGACTTGGATACCTCAAATGAGATGGAGAGAGATCACAGCGAAGTGGGTACATTGGAACTAGCTCATCTCTCGAACAGTATGTCACAATAAACACAGCAATAGAGTCAAGCTACAAAGACAAAAGTACTGACTTAGGAGGGCTGACTTTTAAATGGGTGAGTGCCAAAATGCACTATAAATGGTTGGAAGGAGGTGGAACAATGGGAATAATAAACCCATCACAGAGGTGACGGAGCTTGTGTGAAGCAACAACAAAACAAGATGATGTAAGAAACCACTATGTTCAAAGAAGTGGGAGTGAAGGTTCAAGAGAAAAGAAAGATGAAGTACAAGGAATCTCCAGTGAGCAGGGACAGATAATGGATCAGTTAAAGCAAAAAGGAGCTGGAAGGTGTCAGAATAGCAAAGGCTCAAACTGAGGAAAGATACACCCAGTTAAGAAGGGGATAAACCTTTATAGGTACATCAGGAGCAAAGGAAGACCAAGGGAGGGATAGTGAGTTTGTTAAAGGAGGAGGGGGCAGTGGGAGCATGTGAAAAGGCAGAGATACTACAAATATTTTTGCTCAGTATTTATAAAGGAAGAGGGGAGGTACATAAAACAAATGTAGTACCATTCTGGTAGTTGATACTACCATTTATAGAAGAAAGGGTCTGAAAGAACTTTAAAACTGAAGGTGGCCAAAACAATGGGGCTTGATGGGATTATCCAGAATTTAAAAGAACTAGGTAGAACTAGTGACACCACTGACTACCCTCTTTAACAAATCATGGAGGATGGGTGGTACCAGGACTGAGGAGGCATGATTCTCACAAAAGTGGGAGCAAGGGTGAAGAGGAAACTATAGACCTGTTAGTTAACTCAGTGATAGGGAAATGATGGAATCACTTAAAGGAAAGAATTGTCAGCAGATCTAGAGGCCAGAAGTGCACAGGACCTAGGCATGGATTCACAGCGGAAGGTTGCCAGACGCATCTGATAGATTTTGGCTGGGTGACCAAAGTAGTAGATCAGGGAGGGCTGTGCATGGTCACCCAGACTTAGCAAGGCATTTGACACAGTCCCACACAAAAGATTAATATATACACAGCCTGGAGTGGGTCCCATGACAGCCTGGTAAAGAATTGCTGGAGAATAGACAAGAGTATTAGTAAATGAGTCCACTAGAAGAAAGGAGGGTTATTAGCGGGTATCGCAGGTTCAGATGTCTAGTCCTCTCAATGTCTTTATGTTTGCATTGCAGAAGGACTGAAGGAAAGTGTCTCTTTGCAGATGACACTAAGATCTGCAACAGTGTGATGCACAGGGGGGTGGAAAGGATGAGAAGGGACTGGCAAGTTAGAGGAATGTCAAATGTATGTAGCTAGATTCACTGGTCAGAAGTGTATAATGCACCTGAAACAAAACCTAGGAAGAGTACAATGGGGTGAGATACTAACAACAACAAAAATGGAAGGACCTGGGTATTATATCAGATGACCGTGGGGAAGTAATGGAGAAGGCAGCAAGGAGGGTTGGGGGTCTATGCATAGGAGAGTATCACCAGAGAAAACAGGAAGTTATTATCCTCTGTACAGACAGCTGGTGAGACCCTATCTGAGTACTGTGTGCAGTTCTGAGACCCAATCTCCGCAAAGACATAGACAGGATGTAAGCTGTCCAGCGGAGGGGCAACTAAAATGGTGCAGGGTCTGCACTGGAGGACATATGAAGAGAGACTTATGAGTTTAATGTATAGCCTCGAGGAAAGGAGAGAGGGGGACATGATAGAAACTTGTCAAGTACCTCAAGGGAATCAACAAAGTCTAAGAGGGTAGCATCTTCAAAAAGTGGTGTGCAAGAACAAGGGCACAATTTGAAGATAGAGGGGGTCAGAGGTGAACAAGTAGTATTTTTTCACAGGAGAGGGTTGTGGATGCATGAGATGGCCTTCCGGAGGAGGTTGTGAGTCAAAATCAGTGGTGGAATTCAAGAATGCATGGGATAGTCATAAGGCAATTCTGGGGGGTGGGGGTAGGAAGAAGTAGGCTGCTGGTTAACTAGGATCTTCAGCTTATCCAGTAGGTAGGGAAATGGGCAGACTGGGTGGGCCAAGCGGTCCTTATCTGCCATCAAATTCTATGTTTCTATGTTTCTATGCAACATACCATAGTAGTAAGTGCATATATGTATAAATGTGCTATTTTCTGGCATGGCTATCTTAGCAAGCTCTGGTTTGTGACTGAACAACAGCACAGTAAATAAATGGTAGAATTAGGTTACATGTTTTCATAGTACATCCTTACATATAGTATTAAGTATTTTAAAACGTTGTGAGAAATACAGATTTCTGATTAGTAGCAAACATGTTATTAGCTGTATGTCAGTGCTTTGATTCCAACATATATGTGAGAGACTAATCACATACCAAAACAATGTTCAACACTATTTACAAGAGAAATATTGGTGTGATGTACTAATCCAGGCACTCTAGTGTTTATATTAGTCACTTAATCGCAACTTTTGGGGGCATGTGGTACTCGGCTGCCTGTGCCACATGCACCAATAAACAGTGATTTTAACATTCACACATAATCCCTCACCTCATGTCTTATTGCTTAATCATGCAGTATACAATTATTTTTACAAATTCTGAATACATGCACAACTATTATGAAAAGTTGTGCTGATTTACTTACGGTGAGTAAGGCGCTCCCCCGCAGCTGGCTTGCCAGCAGCTTCCCAAAGCTCGTATGCGAGGTAGTACCAGCACGTATCATTGTCCGGTATCCCCTCATGCTGTTTCAAAATGTAAAAACATTGGTGCAACAGCTTCCACTTCCGCTTTAGCTGTACAACAGTCTTATTTTTAACTTTTAAAACTATGTACAAATAGCTATTTATGTGCCTCCACATTGAATCCAGTTTCCGGTTTGTACTCCTCATCAATACCTTTGGATTCCCTCTAGCCTGGACTGCCTCAAGCAGTGCACACACACCTCTCAAAAAGGTCCACTGCCTCATTATGTCAGTTTACAATTTTTACTTCTGAAATACAAACAGAAACAAATATCTACATTAGTGTCATGTAACAATATTAATCATTTCTTAAACAAATTCATATAATACTAATTAAATTAAAGAGCACAAGTCCTTCAACATAGCAGAAACACCTCAATGGCATTATGCAGGGCCTAGAAAGGATTCAGCCACCCTCAACAGTAACAACAACTGCTGCTACACTATGGTGTCCACCAGCATACAATCCAGTAGTCCCAGGGGTGAGGGGCCTACTGCATTGAACATGACATTGGATACACACATCACATATCCGCATATCCTACTACACTGAACTATTCACACCATAGTAAAGTGATGTTAAACACAGATGAAATCCACATTGCACAACTGTAAGGACACCTAGAAATATACTTTAATAAATGTGAAGATGGCTAACAAACCGATTGAAAGTTAAATAGTATGATAATTCCAGTTGTACATTCATGGTAGCTATATACTAATTACTACCCATATCTGCTACATTCAAAATAACTCTATTTCACTGACATACCAGTAAAGAAACGTATACATTGAACAGCACCACTGTGTTTTATTGTTGTTGTACACATACCATACTGTAACAGCTACAATACTGTAAGACCACAGTAAATGCTACACTCATTTAACATACTCAAACTATATACAATTATAAAAAGGTTCTCAGAAATGCTGCAATCTTATTGGCTGTTAGGATTCCAACAGCCTTACATTAATCCATGTTATACATGTCAATAGCCTGATCACATGGTACACATGGATTGCTCTGTCAGCATTCCATCCTCTAGCACAGCTGAATGTGTGTAATGATGCATTCTGATTTTGAACAAGCATTCTTAAACTGCTGGTGTAAGAACTATTTTATTAAAAATCTCCTCTAAATGAGGAAAACATTCATAAAGGATACTTTTTAACACTTTTCTTTCAAAAACTTTTTATAATAGCAATAAGGCAGTCCCATGAGTTACATAAAGAGTCAGTTAATCACCCTGGGGCAATATGGCACTCAGCTGGCACCTTGTGCCACATTACACTTCTAGGGGTGATTAACAGACAGTTAATTCAAACCCTGGTCGTACTCATTGCTTGGCAAATGTTCCAGACATAACAACATCATACAATTGTGTGAACTGACAGCAGCGAGGAAAATTACTATTGGTGTTTCCACACTATCCTAATATAACAAACCCATATATGTGGCATGTAGGCGTGAGTGATGCATGCAGTTGATCTATATTTTTACCACATTAATATGGTTCTGAAAAGAACCTTTGTGTATACTGTAATATTTCCTGAAACAGTCTGACAATCTTAAAGGACTTTGGAGATTCCATCTCGAAGGTCTCCCAGAAAATGGCAATTGCCAGCATGCAAAATGTACACCATCTGGTAGGAATAGCCAATCATTATGTATTTTATTTCAGGGTGACATATAGTATACATTCCATGCATGCATAGAAAAGCAGTTATCTGTACATTTACTTTTCTCGAGCTCTGTCAATCAGATACATATGATGTTCTGCTTGCCAGACTCCGCAACTCTGTAATATCTGAAAACATGATAATACAGGCAGGCAACTAGACATAATAGAAGCAAGGAATCCAATTTTGCCTCTGCAACTTCTAAGTCTACCCAGCGTTTTGAGCCCAAATCATTGCCTCCAAGATGTATCAGCAGTATGTTGGGAGGAGAGTGAGTTATCAAAAGTCTGTCCATGGTTGGCATAAGATGTTCCCATCTCATGCCACCATGACCAAACCATCTTACATAGCAATTGGGGAGCTGCAGGTCCCTCCCAAAATTACTATGAACTGCAAACTCAGCTGCTCGTCTTATGTTACTGCTTCCAACTATCCACAAAATTCTTTTGCTATTTTCTGCCATTCTAAGTTTTAAAGCTCAGAACTGTATAGAGAACAACAAAAGTAAGTCAGTGTTCACCTGCAGTGACCAGACAGCACTGAAAATCAAACTGATATTTTCCCCCTTATTTCAAGCTAGCTTCAGTGGGTTCAGACAAAAACACACAAATCAAATAAAAACATTCCCTGCTGCTCTAGCTTCATTAACCTAATCTAACTGATGCATTCAGTAATTACTAGACCTATGTTCCTGCAAAAATCTGCAACAACTGACATTTTGAAAATGCATCCTTTTCATAGGCAGTTTTAGAAACAATTACAACATCAGAAAAGTCAGATTGGTTCCATTTTCTCACAAGAACTCCACATGCACCTTCCTATCTACACTCCATTTGCAGCTGTATCTGTACAAGTTAGTACAAAAATGATTTCTCACTTTAAACTATTTTGTTATTAGAATATAGCCTGCCTAAACAATAACAAATTACATTATGAGATTCAACATCAAAAACGTTTTTATTAATAGTATTTACATATTGTAATAAGTTTTTTTAATACTAGAAATAATCATTTGAAGATAGACTGTACCCACAGTTTCAAACTGCTGTATCAACAATATTACAAATAGCTGCTGTTTACTTCTTCTTCAGTGTTGTCCGTCTCTGGATTGGTTCTCCAGAAATGGCCTGACAAATCTTAAATTACATTGATAGACGTAGCTGTCAGTCAAACAGACTGTTTTCTGATTCGATAATGAATGTTTTGTGCACTCCCAGGTGTTAGATTAATTTTACTGTATCGAATGCCGCGAAGTGCATTTGCGACACTTTCGATAGCGACAGTAAAATTTGTAATGTCCGGTTCGTCAGCACTTTTGACCATATTGTCGAGATGCACGAAAGTACATTTGTGACACTTTCAATGCATGAAAGTATTTTCGCAGTTCGTGCTCAAAGCAATTTTCTATCTGTTGTGCCACAATTTCAGATTTAATGGGAGAAAATAGCTCAATTTTTCAATTATAAACTTACATTATGTGCTGCATAGCTGCTTCGAACTCAAGTATTACTTCAGATATTTAACATTTGCAATGTTCCAAGAGTGCATAACAACTGTGCAATCAGACTTGTGAAACAGTTTGTTGTAATTTTCACACCCAAATCTAAACATAGCCATTTTAAGACCTCTCCTCATAACAGTGTCCACTCTGAGTTGTTATACATGATGTACCATATAGTCATTTCTCCATCAACTGACCCAAACGCATACCAAGCAAACACAATTTTGTCCAAGATGTGAAACAATCCTGTACTATTCATCACGGTTGTGTGTTAAAAGCAAACTTTTAAATTCTCCAACGAAAAGTATGACAATACACAAACTTACAAGTGTACATGTGAACTGCACTACATAGCTTGTAAATCAGAAATGTTTCAAATTCTCACACCAATTTTTCGACATATTCATTTTAAAGTCGTCTGCACATAAACACAGGCACTGTAATTTTGTGACTGTGCCCCCATACAATGATTTTGTCAATCAGCTGCAGCATTGCACAAGTACATGTGCAGAAAAACATTTTTCCATGTTGTTGAAAATAACAGCTCAATAATGATACACAGGTACTAAAAAAATGTTGATAATATCAGCAACGATATTGAAATTTCATTAACATGCAAGCATACTTAACTGTGCTAGACGCAGTCACACAACAGTAATAGTAGTATGTTCTCCCTCTAATTGTAAACATACTTATTGTTACAGATTTGGTAATGAACACTATCACTCTCAAATTTTTGGTCTACCATATAGTGAATTAGCATACTGACTATGCCATGACACGCTACATAGTAGAAAACACATTTTCGTCCACATGTAAAAAATTACACCTATCCTAATCATAAGTACACATGGGAAAAAAATATTTTAAATGTGGACTAGAAATATTGAGAATGCACAAACTTCTGGTATTACGTAACAGCTGCGCAATGCACATTCATAAAAACTATTGTTTAGTTATGTTTTTACCAAATTGTAAACATACTTAACGTACAATTCTATCAATACACACTGTTACAAGAAATTTACTGAAGCCTATTCTAAAACTTTTTTTCTCTCTCATACAGGTGCCTGATACTTCTGTAAGATTGCTTACTGTCACTGTCAACCATAATAGCAAAATATGCCAACTAAATACAGACGTAGATGTGTCTCAAAATGAGGCGGTATAATAGTACTACACTGTTGTATAAGGGCAATAAAACAAAACAATGGCGCACACCAAAAAATGAACATCGACAGAGCTTTTACTGCAACAGTGACCCCACATCAAGTCACTGCACAACCAAATGAAATTCTTACCAGAAAAGGAAAATATATACCATCACAAATGTTGTAAAGGTCGATCTCGAGATGAAACACAACTATTTTGAGGTAACCATCAAAAAAGCTCAAAACAACACCGGAAACTCTGAAATAGTGAGTTTACAACTCCAGAAAGAAAAAAGAATATTTCAGTTCACTAGCAAGTAAAAAATAAGATCGAAAGACTTATCGCTGCTATAGCTACGGCACACCCGCAAAAGAGCAAGAGTCACCTTCTGATGAATTTACATCTGAAAGTACGAACTTTTTGTCAACAGAGCACTGTTTGTACTACAATGATTGTATAATCAGATGTGTCTGTGTGAACAATTCAAAAACTTGTATATGCCATTAAAAAACAGTAACAGTATCCTTGTTTGACTGTTGACAACTTCTGCCGTTTTCACAGACAGTGGCTGCACACACAGCACTCAGAGGCATATTTCTGGAAGGGTCTTATCATTACTTAACAAAAAGAACAAACGTTCAGTACAGTGAGTCTGGCAAACTAACAAATGTCCTCAGCCCTACTCTGATGACAGTTTGATGCTGTTGATGACTATTGATCAACCACAGTCTTCCAATAAAACAGCACTACCTCACATGGTCAAGTGATGATACCTGCAACCGTAAGCAATTGTTATTTCAAAAGTAGAACACTTTGTTAACCTCTTTGTAATAACAGATCGAAAGAGAGACATAAACTGTTTCACAAAAATTGACCATTGTGAAATCCAAGCACATACGGACTCATGGGTCACTCACTTGCATGTCTCAATAGTGGTGTTTGTGATAGTATTTTTCACAAAATGCGGGATGCTTGCAGTGCATCAAACAGGCATGCAAAAACTTTGTCTACAAAGTATATGAAGTACAGCAAGCTGTACATCATACACTTGTTTAAATGACTGAGTGCAAATCAAGTGACATGCAGGTTGCCATCCTTTCCTAAAAACTGCAAAACATTACTTCTGTACCAGAAACAACTAATTTCAAGTGTAAACAGTTCTGTAGAGAAAAATCTGTTTCAGTGTTGAAAATGACATTCTGAAACAGTACAGGGAGAAAAATTGCTAAGTTTGAGGTTGCAAAATCTCAAGTTTGTTGATTCTGTATGTGTGTCTGTACGGCTGTTGAATTACCACATAAACGACCAGATACATCCGACGAAACCTTGTCTGTATAATGACTTTGTGGTTTCCGCCTGGCAACATTCTTGCTGCTGAAATCTGACTTCACTTACAAGACACCAATGTGCTATGCAAACACTGTTTTTCAAAACTGAAAATGTAACACTTTGCCAGCAAGGTCAATGCTAAACAACATGAAACAAATGTTACCAAGTAGAGATTTCAACATTGAATATGTTTGAGCGTATTCTAATTCAGACAATGAAACCATTCCAAATGATTCTCGTCTGAACACAAAGACATGGAACATTCCACAGAAAGAGCTTGTTAGATCTCTAAAGGGTTCTGTGATGTATCTACCACTTCCTCTACAGGAAAATGTTCAAACAATCTCAACTGAAAAAAACAGCTTAGTAATTGTAAATGGTGTGCCTACAAAGGCCAAGGTCATCTGGCAGATGTTGTTAATATGCAAAAGGTAAAGCTTGCTCTTGACTTATTTAAGAGTAACAATTCCTTTTATATAGACCTTGACATAAGATCAGATGGTCAGTCTCTGTGCAAACATGATCTATTAGAAAAGTAAGCCAATCATTGAGAAGGTCAGTACACAGCAAGTGACAATGTGTATGAACAGTACACATTCACCACTACATGGCAGAGATCCATTAGGGAGACAACATTGATCTCTATCAAATGAAGCAGGTGGAAGGTGAGCCTGTCAGCATTTGGGAGGCAACACTCAGAAGCACGCTGTTTCCCTGACCTATTTCCAAAGGGGTCAGGCAGACGCTTAGATAAAGAAAGTACGTGTACAGGTGCTGATACTGCACTAGCTGTCCTCAGCAAAGATGGCAAATTCAGACATAACATACAGTACCTGTTCCATCTCCTCTGGGAGAGTGAACTTAGCATTCTGTATGCGTCTATAGCATACCATTCATCTAACAAGTCCACTAGATGGAATAACAGCTGCTCAATTTCTAGAAAATTAAAGCAGAAAGATGAAATATGCAAGTGAATCTGTCTTCCATACTTTCAAGTCTCCATGGCACCAAAGATATTGGTATCGCAGACACTCGGGTGATGACAATGCTGCGAGAGTATGGTGCAGCCACATGGTTTGTCACACTTAGTTGTGCTGAATATGCCTGGGAGCGAACTCATTGAACTGTTGAAGTGGGCAAATTCTGATGTCGAGGCATCGCATCGATGACTCTCAGAAAATGTGTTCACTTTGATCCTGTGTCTGTCACAAGACATTTTCGGAAAAGTGGTTCCATGACATTCTGACTTTCATCTTGTCAAAGGACAATCCTCCTCTAGGTATTGTGGAACATTACTTTTGGAGACAGAATATCAAGCACGAGAGTGCCCTCATATCCATATGTTATTGTGGATCAAGGATATGCGCATTGGTGAACAAGAAAGCAGAAGTGCTATCATTCATCAAAAATATATCACTTGTCACATTCCAGACAAGTATGACAGTCCTACACACTACGGAAGTTGTGTCAAAAGTTCCAGCGACATATTTGCGCAAAATATTTCCGTGAGTAGTAAAGAACAAATCTAATTGATATACATGATGTGCTTTGGTTTCCTAGACGAGTTTGTCAGAATGGTGGCATGAATGACCTTTCTCAGCAATGCGGCACCACTTGAAGGCAAAATCAACCAAGAGGTTAGATAGTTGCCAGAGATGAAAAAGTGTACATCAATGACTACAACTTAACTCTTCTCCTAATGTGCAAGCAAACATAGATGTTCAGTTTGTGGCTGACAACTCACACAGCCCTAGTTTGGTACGTCACTTTGTACATAACCAAACATGAACAGACTAGCTTGCAAGATCTTTGGAAAGATATTGCCACTTCAAGCAAAAGCCTGACATCTCAGCTGTGGTCACTGAGTTTGAAGACTCTTTCACATAGAGAATGTGGAGCTTACGAAACCAGTGAACGGTTAATGGGTACGCATCTGTACGGGAAGTCTGACGCTGTACATTTTCTCAGTGTAAACTACAAAGAGAAACGGAAGTGTGTACTGATTCCTCATGCACAAATTGAGGAGCTCACTGTCAATACACCTTCTTCAAAACATATCTGAAGAATAACCTGATAGACAACACCACTACCCATGTAGACACAACGACATGAATGATATGTGTCTGTTTGAAAGTGGCTAAGTAGTATGACTACAAAGTTAGGTGCAGCAGCATGACTCAACATACCACATTTACAAGGTCAATGGACTAGATGGCTGTCTCATGAAGAGACACAGCCATGGCTTATAGATCACTGCAAACTGCATCTAGGCACATCAGAGAGCACAGAACATTACTACTTTGCTCTCCTATTCCTATTTAGACCCTGGAGGAGTGAGTCTGAATTAAAAAAGGTGACTCTGACACATTCGAGACCAGTTCAATCTCACTACGAGAATTTCAAAACTGAGTACTCACAGACATATATACAAAGACTAAAACTGAGAAAGAACAGCTTGAGAAGGCAGAGAAGCAACTTCAGGAAGACACTCCAGTTAGTTCACAAGACAACCTTGATCCAGAAGGACAAGGTGTTCTAGGTGACCCTTTGCCCTTAAATGCCCCAGAAGTGTTAATGTCAGAAATTGAGACAGCCATGAAACATGGCACACACTCTATGATCAACCCAGCTGACTTAAGAAAAAGACTAAATCAGCTGCAGCATACAGTTCACTCTCAAGTAGTTAAAGCTGTCCAACATGGTATACTACATGAAACAAAACAATGTGACTGCACTCACTACAAGCCACTACTAATGTTTGTTAGTGGTTCAGCTGGCACAGGAAGAGTTTTCCTGATTGAGCCATCACTGCAGAAATGCAATGTGACAGGCTCTTCAATGTCTGTTTCTGTAACTGCTCCCACAGGACTAGCAGCATACAACATGGGTGGAGTAACATTACACCGTCTCTTTATGTTGCCAGTCGAACATGGGAGAACTGGAGAGTATCGTAAACTGTCATTTGAGGTTGCATCTCAGCTCCGTTCCATGTTCACAAAGATGCAGTTACTCATCATTGACAAAATCAGCATGGTCTCCAATGTCATGCTTGCCTGTATTCACCTACGTCTATAGCAGATCTTAGGTACTGACGATGGAGTGCCATTTGGTGGCAAAAGTATACTTGTGTTGGGAGACCTTTTACAACTTGCACCAGTCAATGCAGAGCATGTATTTACAACTCTGACTGCCAAGCAAGCTAAGAATATCCTCAGTTGCATTGCAGGCTATAACATATGAGAATTATTTACCTATGTTGAGTTGTCTGAGAACATGCGCCAAAGTGGTGATCTAGCTTACAAATCACTTTTAGATGAAGCTCGTACAGGTTCTCTATAACCAGAACATGTTTGTATGTTAAATGATCGAAAAATCACAGTACGTAGTACATGCATAGAAACAGCATGTAATGTCTTTAGTGATATATACTCTACTGGCAGACACATAGTGAGTCTTATGCCACGACTAAAGAAATGCGCTGAATTCAACAATCTAATGCTGCAGAGGGAAAACCAAGAGATTCTAACTCTGCATGCAATTGATACAGTTGATGGCGTTATTCTTAGTCGAAAGCTAGTAGCAAAGATGACTGAATGACTAAGTGAACTGAAGTCAGATGTTTCATGAACAGCTGGCCTAGAAACTGTTCTCACAGTTTGTAAGAATGCACGTATCATGCTGCGCCGTAATCTAGATGTAGAACAAGGTATGGTAAACGATGCCATGGGAAACATCATTGACTTTGTCTACAATGTCCAGAAGACATATATTGAGACACTTTGTAGTATAACTTTGACAACATGGAACACTCTGTACACATAGATCAAACCTGCGTTAAATTCCAGGTTTTTAAGGATGTCTATGTAAACAGGAAACAGATCCTTTTATGTGTTGCATATACTGTCTCCATTCACAAATCTCAGGGATTGAGTTTGGATTCAGCAATGGTAGACATAGGTACAGACATTTTCAAGGATGGCATGAGCTACGTTGCACTTTCACGTGTACACAGCCTTTCTGGATTGCACATCATTAGTATAGCACCTCAGAAAATACGAGCTGACAAGCGATGTATTCTTGAGTACAACAGGTTACGTACTCTACATCAGCCACAAATGTCTTTAATACCACTACCTACATATCTGTCTGTCTCACACAATTCAGTCACAGCTAGAGGTAGCAACAAACAGCAGCAAGCTTCCAAAAGTGATTCAACAAAAAAGAGTTCAGCAAAGGCCACAACTTCAAGTAAACATTCATAACCAGCAATTCATCAGAAATCAGTTGGTGTAGCTGCTGTACCAGTCTTTGATGACAGCAGTAGAGTAAACTACTATGCTAACTCAGCTATGCAAGTTTTTCTACACATGCCGCAGTTTGTGCAGGCAATATCTGCTTCACAAGACAATCCCCTATCAAAAGCTTTGAAGCAGATTATCAACATGACTTCTGACCACTCTAACAATGTACAGTCACTAACACCACTATGACAGGTGTTAGCTACATATGCTGGATGTAGTATGTTTGCTGCAGACATCAGCAAAGACACTACTGAGTTTATGATGGCTGTCATAAACAACCTGGATGAAGACGGCACCCAATGCGGCAGTACTTCACAGTAACATATGTTACAAAATATGTATGTGTTTCATGTGGCAATTCACAGCATGAAACCACACAGAATGCTGTGGATTACTCTCTTTGTCCCTGAAACCAAAAGTGTAAAATTTCGACAGCTATTCACCAATGCTGAATGTAGTCATGCCTGTGGAAGGTGTGGAGGCAGATGCACTCAGTCCATACGTCCCAGGAGTTCATCTCAATATCTATGCTTATATTGCATGATTTGACCCGCAAGGGCTCCAGAGTTGATACTCCTATCACAGATTACACAGCTAGTAGAATAGTCTCAACCAATCAGTGTTTGACACTCACAGTATAATCTATCACCATGGTCAATCCATGCATTCTGAGCATTACACCTCCTTACTAAGGTGCAGAACTGGATGGTTAGAGTGTGACGACTCTACAAGCAGTTTTAAACAGAGATTGCCACTACACTTGAAAAATGCATATCTTCTAATATTGAAGAATTATGACAACCTTCATATTTCAGAAGAATAGGACAAAACATGTTTCATTTAAAAATGACTACTTTGTCCAAAAACTTTCATGCCTCATTACAATGTTGTATAATGTACGACTCTAAATAAACCATACAATTGCAACAAAATGGTATTCTAACAGAGACATTACATACACTGTAACATGTAAGATCTTGTGTGGATCAGTGACTACATGAAAATTGTTGTAGTGGCTTCAATCGGTGCTAACAATATTCACAGTCACTAGGGAAACCATGATTACATGTCTATCAAAGATTGTACATCTAAAAACTGAAGCCTTACTGCTCTCCTCCTCTGTACATATCTTTAATTATCCATGTATCAACTCATGCATAACAACAAATTTATATGAGTTATAAAGTGTTACTCTTTGCAAACAAAGAGAAGTTCTCAGTTATCATTGTAAATAACTAAGCAACTACTAACATTCAACAAACATTCCACTCTGTCTCAAGTTGTCTACCAACACTTCAATTTGATCTTCTAATATTGAAGAATTATGATAACCTTCATATTTCAGAAGAATAGGACAAAACATGTTCCATTTAAAACATGACTACTTTGTCCCAAAAACATTCATACCTCATTACAATGTTGTATAATGTACGACTCTAAACAAACCATACAATTTCAACAAAATGCAATTCTGACAGAGACATTCCATACAGTGTAACATGTAAGATCTTGTGTGGATCAGTGACTACATGAAAGTTGTTATAGTGGCTTCAGTTGGCGCCAACAATATTCACAGTCACTAGAGAAACCATGATTACATATGTATCAAAGATTGTACATCTAAAAACTGAGGACTTACTGCTCTCCTCCTCTGAACATATCTTTAAGCATCCATGTATCAACTCATGCATAACAACAAATTGATATGACTTATAAGCTCTTACTCTTTGTAAACAAAGAGAACTTCTCAGTTATTATCATAAATAACTGAGCTACACCTCTAACATTCAGCAAACATTCCACTCTGTCACAAGTTGTCTATCAACACTTCAATTTGTCTATTGACTCTTGACATATAGAGAACATCATTCGGTCACCATGCAACAGTGTAGAACTATCACACTTTCATGCGTAATACTAGTATTGTACATATGTAAAAATAACTACCTTTGTTGGTAATGCAAGAAGCTGAATTACACAAATGTAAATAAGAACCAATTGCAGAATCTCATTTACTGACTTTTGCGTATGTGTTTGCAATTACTTGTACATAATATAAACATTTGTATTCAGGTACATTGTTCATAACTAGTTTGATACCTGTACTAAAAATACTAGTGTAGCACTAAAGTACAAGTGAATGTTTGACATATTATTCAGCACTATACTAACTACATTTAATTAACCATAAGTTTGTTAAAAAATGCATTCCACGCACAGTTTTAGTATTAACAAGTTAAGAATTTACATAGAAGCCAATGTAAGAATTGATAATATGTCATTTGTTCATGTAAAAATATTATATTTTTTAAACTTGTCACATAAGTAATTCTACCGTATGTAAAAAATATTGACAATTGTAAATCAGACACTGTTACTGATCACAACACACTGCATACCTGTTCTTGACAATATTTATGATCGCCTCAATTGAGGGGTCGGGTGGGAATTTTCCATTTGCGCCTAGTCAGTGACATATTATTAAATAATACCAATCAAATGTCACAAAACTAACATTTTTGTATATTGTATTACTTAGACAGTGAGCATATGGTTTTTCGCCCACCCCAGGAACATCCACATTAGCAGTCACACAATTACAACAAAACACTTGTCTATCATGTGTGTAATCATAATTCACAACCTACTGACATTGCCTTATTAACATACCACACAAGTAATGCACTACACATAATTACAACATACAACCATTTTTAAAAAAGTTACATTTTTTTTACAAACTGCATTCACATTCAATAGTAAATATATAATGAAGCACCACAGCTTCAGCCTGACTATTAGAATTCCAGGTCGAATGTCAGAAACTACTTCCTCACATAAAGAGTAGTGAGTACTGAAACATAACTAGAAACACACAACACCTGATTAATTTCCTATAATATCACATACTTACTCCAATCCATATTATACAGTTCTTATTATTCTTACACATTTACATATATGACAAGCAATGATTGCACACATACAAAGATTGTATTGTGAGACTGCTAATGTTAACTAAATTTCAGTCTTGATTGGACCTTTTCTCCATTTGACAAATTGGCAATAAATTTTTTCAAACCATAACCACCTGTGTCGACTCTTTACTTTAAATACCATTATGACATAAAAATAAGTGTCTATGACTAAGCATACAAATCAATGTCAACTAATACTGCTACAACTATACCTCCATCAATTTGTTTGGTGCCTATGACATACAGTCAGTATCACAGTATATACAGCGATGTGGGACATTGCATGTCACATTTGACAGAATTCCTAACAGTGTAAAAAACTCAGCAATGTACTTTCTTTTCCTGTGCCTATGCAGTCATTATTACTATACAAGGTGCCACACATCAGCACCCAACAGGTCACTAGCTGTGACTATACATGTACCATTCAGTCACTACTATGTGTACTTCAGAGTCTGACAAAATGGGTTTCTCATTGGCTGCAAACATCCTAACAACCTTATGTTAATCTTTTATTACCATACATGAAGAGGTTAACGATATACTGAACAAGGTTTAAAACTGTTTAAAAACATGTTTCATTATTATAGCAATAAGTCACTCCCAAAAATTGTGTTAATGGTCAGTCAATCACCCTACAGAGACATGTGCCACTCGGCCACACCTCGTGCCACAGCACACCCCTAGAATGTGATTAACAGACCATTTACATAACCCCTTGTCATGCCTTATTAATTAATTATAAAAAGGGTCTCAGAAACTGAGCTTTCTGACTGGCTGAAAACATTCTAACAGACTTCTGTAAATCTTTTATTTACATACATACAGAGGTTAACCATTTCCTGAACAAGCTTTTAAACAGTTTAAAAACATTTTTATAATAATAGCAATAAGGCATTACTAACAGCAATGATAATAGTCAGTTAATCACCTATCGGACATATGCCACTCGGCTACACCTCATGCCACAGTACACCCCTTGAAGGTGATTAACAGACCATTAACATAACCCTGCATCATGCATTATTGCTTAATTGAATTTAAATAACTGTATAGCCCACAAGTCCCCGGACATCCCTTTTTCAGAGGTGACCCGGAAAGCAAACAGTAGATCAAATAGAACACAATTGTACATATACAAGCTGAGGGTATACAGTATGCTTCAGTTTACAAATACATCTGTGTGGTCATCTACACCTACAATTACAATATACTACCTAACTTTGTCTGACATTGGATGATCCACTGCCTACCCGACCCTGCCGGTGATCTCTTGTGTCATAGTAACACCAACAGCAATGCAAACAGAAGCGCTAACAGTGGCACATATGGTAAAAGAAGTGAAAATGAGAGCATAAACGGCAACGCACACAGTGACACAGATGACAACTATCTGCCACATGATGTGTTAAATGGAGGTTTGTAATTCCTGCAAACATCCTAACAGCCTTATGTTAATCTTTTATTGACATACATGATGAGGTAAACCATTTACTGAACAAGGTTTAAGACCGGGATGCACATTGGTTGTCGTTAGACGTAACTCTCACCCCATCACATGTGTAAAGCAGCAAAACTATAGTAGAATGAGGTAAGAGTTAGAACTCAAGATCCCAATGCGCACCCCAATGCCGGTTGGGGGGGTGGGCGTGGGGGTCAAAGGGTGGTTTTCAACCCTAACAGCGAATTTCCTCACTTTTGTCGCTGTGGAACAACCCAAACTAATTCATTAAATGGAGTTTTTTACCTCTAATTGCCCTTCTTTTTGAGAATGATAACGAGAAATAGTGAATGTAATGCAGTTGGGCCCCGCGCTCCTGCCACATGATGTCTTGTGGCATACTAACAGGGACAGCAATGCAAACAGAAATGCTAACAGTGGGCACATGGTAACACAAGTGCAAATGAGAACAGAAAGGGTAACTCACATGATGGCATAGACCGGAACGGTCTGCCATGTGATGTGTTGTCACAGAGTAACATGGTGCCTGCAAACAGAAATGTCAATGGGCATGGTGACATAAAGTGAAACAGAAAGATAAACAGTACTGTAGACAAAATGGCAAAATAACAGAACGCAGCAAATGAAAGCGCAAGTGATAACGCACACGGTGGCACAGACGCCAACGGTAAGTGAGAAACGGGTATGTAACGCAAGCGGAAAGGGCAACAGTAACAGTAATGTAGTGCACAGGCTGGTTTTCCCCAAAACCTTGCAGAGAAAGACAGTGGAGTACAAATAATGTATGCATTAAAGCACACTGATTTACGGTGATTAAAATAATGAAATCTGTTTTAAAGACTTCAGATCTGAATTACACCAGTGACTGTTACTCTAATTTCTGGATTTTACCGGGATTCTGCTATCATTCTTTAGTATGTGCATAGTAATCGAATTAAAGAAGGCTAATATATGAGCATTAAATAGAGCTAAATTGAAAAATAGTACAGGAAGGAATTAAAAGAAAACACAAGTTTTGTAGATCTATTGATCTGATATAAATGCCAGATTCCATGAAATCTTTGCTTTTACTGGTCTTCAGGCAGCCCTAATTCCATAATTTTACCAGATTTTCCGGTAAAAACCGAAAAACAGTGGCCTTGAATAATGAGTATCGGAGCAGAAAATGAGAACTTGGAATACTAAATATGTTATATCTCAGGAACCGTACGACGTAGAAAAAAAATTTTAAAGTCATATTATTTCAAACTGTCCTGGCTAATTTGGTACTTAGCCCCGACGAAAAGTCTGTATCTCGCACCATTTCCGAGATATGGGCCCTGAAAGGCACGGCGAAAGCTGTAATGTTATCCTATGGGGAAAAAAAGTTCGGAGTGCCATAACTTTGCCTCCCTGTAATATTTTTTCACCAAACCACTGAAAGGCACATCTGTGGGCTGTTGGCTGTCTTCCCTCCAAATTTCAGCAAAAAAGACCAAACCGTTATTTTGCAGCAGGGATCCAAAGGATTTCTGTAATGCGTCGGGTGCCGTAATGTTATCCTATGGGAAGAAATGTCAACTTTGGAGTGCTGTAACTTTGCTTCCGTGTAATATCTTTTCACCAAACCACTGAAAGACACATCTGTGAGATGTTGGCTCCGTTCCTTCCAAATTTCTGCCCAAAACTCCCAACGGTTCTTTTGCAGTGCAGTGCCAAAGAATCGCTGTCACTTTCCCACAGATGGAAAACTACTGTCGAAATTTGCGAAAGCTTTCGCACGAAAGTTCAACACTTTTGTGAGCATGAAAGTAATTTGTGAAAGTACTTTTTCCAGAAATTTGAAAAACATATTTCTGGGGTGTTTTACCACAAAATAAAGACATGGCAAGCATCCTCAGGGCCCGACTAGGTGAATACAAAAAGAATTAGGTTGCTACAGTGTCTCAAATTTAAATGCCAACCATTTTTCTGATCACCAACTGAAAACAAAATGGCTGATTTGCGAAAGTAACAGGCCCATTTGCGAAAGTAAAAATGCATTTGTGACACTGTCGAACTTTTTGTTAACTTTTCCCATTGACTTATAATGGGAAACTGTTTTTTGAATAACTTTTGAACCGTTTAATATTTTTTCACCAAATCTTCAAAAGACACTTTGGGGACCCTGGCCACATGTTCCCAGAAGATTTTGGGCCGGTCATGCAAACTGTGCGACCTGTAGGCGTGACCATAGAATTCCAGAAAAAGCGTAAACGCGCGCACAGATCACACTTAATAACTCCGCAGCTGTATATCTGACTGGTACAAAACTTGGCAGATTCCAAGGCCTATGGTTCTTGATCATTTATTCCAAATTTCAGGTATATCCATCAAATGGTTGCCAAGTTATTAAGGTGCAAAGTTTTGGGGTTTAACATAGAAATGGCTCCTCAATTCCTATCTACGTAGTATCATCATACCATAATATATATAATATATATATATATATATATATATATATATAGACAGAGTATAAAGCTGCACAGCACACCATATATGTAAAAGAAAAACATTAGATGTTCCATTTTCCAGCATGTAAAGAAGAACAGTAGATGAGTTTCCATAATTAAAAAAAATAAACAACAGGTTCTGAACTTTTGAAGAAAAGAAGTTGGTGAGAATTGAACCAGCAACCCTGTGGTCACAATATGCTTCAAATTCCATTGCATTATCTCAGTGCGCCACCAGAGAAACACATTTGCATAAAAAGGAAAAAAAGGCAACTACAGAGCCGCACTAAGAAAAACGGGTGTGCTTAATGACCTCAAATTGATCAGGTAAGCTTCAGTCATGGTACTTACTCCTTAAGCAGTTACAGTATTTAAATGGACACACAGAGTGCTGTTTGAAGAAATTCATTTATTTTCCACTTGCTATGCAGATGAACAAACAATGGACCAAACTGGTGCATAGAGGAACAGAAAAGGCTCTTATGTTTAACCTACAACAAGGCTTTCTCAAAGATAATGCCCCTATTGATGTCGCTACTTATATAGCCACAAAAATCCAATCACATGACAATTAAAAAAAAATCACATGATTAAAGTGACAGTGCATATGTAAACAACACATAGTGCTAAACAGCTAGTGCAAACCAAGTGCAAAATTATCACTGTATAGTAAGCAAACAATACAATAGACACACTATTTAAAATATTCCTTCCAGTTTCATGCTGTTATAGCAGGCTTATATCATTATTTAATTAGGGCACATGTCCCTTAACATCCTTTATTACAGTTCAAACACATATAAAAAATAACAGTAGTGTAACTGGAGAATTCTTTAATCAGGATACTTAGTCTTGCCGACCTTGGGGAGAATGGAAGACTCATAATGAGGCTTATGACAGATGCATGAAGTAAAATAGACACTGTATAGTAGAGTCTGCTAAGGGCTATGAAACAGTTAAGCTGGTATTGGAGTGAATATGGGGGGAGAAAGGAAAGGAAGGGGAGGAAAAGGGAAGGGAGAGGAATAAAGATGGAGAAGGAAAGGAGGGGAAGAAAGTGAGGGAGGACTATAATGTAACAACTTATAATTTATTACATGGAAAGCTACAAGGGTGTAACTAAGGCAAGCCTGTTCAGAAATTATACAAATATTTGATGCTCAGATAAAATAAACCAGAGCAAGGTCCATTTCATATCTTTACCAGTACTCACTACCAGATTACTAGAATAGGGGAAGAAGAGTGGGATACTTTAATGCTGACAAATGTCTCTGGACAAATACAAAGATCTATAAAAGGGGGAACACAAAAACACATTAGAATTGTTAATATTTATTTTTAAGGAATGGTTTTATTTCAATGTGTTCGCTCAGCCCTTTTCCATTATATGATTCCAAAGTGTATAGCCAAACCTGTTCCCTCACACTTAGAAGTTCCTCTCTGTCCCCGTCCTAGGGCCTAGGACAGTATGTTCAATCCTAGTAAATTTCAAAATGTGGTCACATTCATTCTCAATATTTAACGTGTATATTGGCCATACGTACCCCAGATTTTTATTCTTTATTGCCCTCATGAGTTCCCCCACTCTTTTTTGAGTTTTCTCTTTGTCTTTCCTACATAGTAGGAGTCACAAAAACAGATGGCTAGATATACTATGTAGGTGGTGTCACATGTTATAAGTGCCATGAATGAAGCTTGCCTGAACACATTTTCATAGTAGTTTTTGGAAGGATTTGTAATTCATAATGAATGACACCTTAAAAAAAGATGTGTGATGATAAAGTAAGACACATGACTCATAAGGCAGGCAGTGCAAGCAAGTAGTTTATTAACTCTGTCCATGAAGTTATGAAACAGAAAAGAAGAACAATATGTATCCTGCATTACTGCCACTACTTTACTAAGTAGAAATATTATTTTACAGTGCATCAAATCTTTGGAAAAAAGAGGAACACAAGTTGCCTAGTGCTTTATGTGTCACAAAGATCAGCAACATTTAGTGTCACTCACAATACACTTTAACAACTATAGTAGAACCAAAGGAATAAAGGTCAGTTATTATAACAATACCATTTTGTTGTAACCTGTGCCAACAAGAAACCAATGTGTGAATAACACGTTGCTTTTCAAAAAGTGCAAACAACAAACTGCATAATAGTAACATAAATCTTTTTGCCGACAGTCACACTATAGTACTTCTAAAACATATCTTAATATATGCTATCCTTGTCTTTGTGCACATCTTCAGAAGATACACTCCCTGACATTGACTGACCTATAATTTGTTTAATTTATCCTAGCTCTAAGTTAATTTCATGAAAAATTGACCGATTTTGCCAATCAATAGCAACACGCAAATTTGCAGCTTGTGCCTCAATATGTTGACGATCTGTTAGCTGTTAAATAGTTTCAGTGAGTGCAGTGAATACTCAGTTGACAACACCTGTGAGATGGTTGAGTTTCTGCAGTATCTGTGTATCCATTTGTGCTGTAATGAAAAACAAAGACAGAAACACATGGTTAAAATGTTATTTTTAATATAACATTTTGAACATTTCATTTACTCCATTTTCTGTAACTTTACCTGACGGTTGCTCCAAATCATGTTCTTCTCCAACTTCATCTGATGATCCTTGCAGTTCAGCAGGAGAATCATCCCTCATATCCCTGTCAGATGCTTGTTCTGATGTAATTTAAAAGAGATAGATAAAGAAATAGTGGGAAACTTAGTGAGTTGCAAATCTACTTCAGTGACAGAAATCAGTAAGTTGGCATATATAGTAGATTTGTAGTGCAATATTACCTGAAGGTTGTGGTAAGGAATCTTCTGTTACAACTTTATGAGACGATGTTTCACCTTCGCTCAAATAGTGAGATCGAAGTTCAGGATCCCCTGATTGTGGAGCAAGCTGTGGGCGAGGTGGAATTCCTTCAATATATTCTGGAAAAGAAAAATATACAATCTTGTTGCCACTCTGTGCTATACAGCAGTACACCATGTTTCCATTATTTTTCTATTAATTGTGCTTCTTCTTTCTTACTTGCACAGTGACATTCTTCTAGCTTTGGCTTTCCTGTTGCTAACCACAGTTTGTGAAGGGGATCATACCACTCATTGTGTTTTTGTGGTACCTTTCCAGTAGGAATGGATCATATAAAACTGTTGGTATAACAATCTCCATTTTTTTCTGCACATTATAATGCTCTTCAATATGGGTACTTATGGCATCCCACATTTCAATGAGGGGTTGATTATTTGCAAGTATTATAATTCTGGGTTCCCCCTATAACATTTACTACATCAACCAGATAGGGCATGTCACCTTTTTTTCCATAGACATGGTGTTCTTTCCTATAAATAATAAAAAAAATATATTTAATTAATTCAAATGCAGCTGTTATATTGTTGCTGATAGAGGAACAGAAAAGTGTAACATTACAAGCACACGAGAGATGGTGTCTGTTGTGTTAGCAAGCATACTATGTGAGATGCAGTAAACAGCAGAGTATGGCACATGCTGTAACATTGTCAGTCCTCCTTGCACGTCATTAACATTACTTACTGTGCTGTAGCCATTAGAAGGTATGTCCTGTAGATCAAGACTGAAGGAGAAAGTTTTGTAGTTCCTTTGAAGCATAGTCAAAAAATCCAACAGCTACTGTTCTTGAAAAAATAAAATGTTCACAGGACTGCTAATGTTAAATGTTGCAAAAAGGCTCCACCTACTATGTGTGCACAGTTTGTTTTGTTAAAAAAAGTGCCCAGACTGAACACTTTTAACATGCATATTCTGTATTACAAGTTTTCCACTCATTTTAATACAATAGGAGTTTAAATGGTAGCCAACATAGCTGTAATTGTAGAAGTCCCACTAACTTCACTATTAATACTAAACCTGTTTTTGTGTTGTTATACAAAGTAGTAGTTAAAAAAATCAAAAGTAGTAGATGGTGCAGTGGGTTAGTTGTTAAAGTATATAACAGAAGGTCCTGGGTTTGGTCACTCCTATTGACTTTTGGTGGGTTGGTTTCCATGTCCCATGCATTACTTTTCAAGTAAATGGTAATTTTTTTACAGTTGGAAACTATTGTTATGACTCGGTGGTAAACTGTTTCCCTTCCCACCTCTGCATCCCCGATTGCCACTGCTATTATTTCTGTGGTGGAGTAGTGGTCTCAACCTCCACCTCCACTCCAGCAACTGTGCTCTGTCACCACCCCACTCCCACCCCCATCCAGAAGCGAAGAGCAGGAGGACCGGCACAGCCCTTCTCTCTCCACTATGGCCGACCTGCCCACAGTAAGTATCCATGGTGATCTAGAGGCCCTCCCCCACCCCAGAAGGTGTGCACTCTCAGCACCCTGGTCCCACCCCATTCCAGAACCAAGAAGCGGGCAGACCATCACAGTCCTCCTCTCTTCACCATGGCTGGCCCGCCCACTGAGCTCTCAATGAATGAGTGTGTTTTTCTTATAAAAATGTGCTCACTCATTTACAGGTCAGTGGGATGGCCAGTTGAGTTAGAAAGAGGAACACTGTGCCAGTCAACCTGCTGTTGACTTTGGGATGGGGGTGCGAGTTGGGTGGTGGGACTGCAGAGGGTTTGTGGGGTGGGGGCCACTGGGCTACCAGGTAAATAATGAGAGTGGATATTGAGGAGGGGAAGGGGATGGCAAACCACTAGATCATCAGAGTATTTTTCAGAACAAAATACAGTGCGAGAGTACTGCGGTCACATGCACATGGGGATTGGGGTGGGAGGGCAGAGGGACCACTTGCCACCAGGGATCTCATGGGTGATGGTTTGTGGTTAACAGCAGTACCCAGCACACATTATAGGCTATTTTATAAAGTTTATATTGAGCTCCTGTGGGTTATCAGGGGCTTGAAGGGATCACTAACCACCAGGGCTTACAGAGTCAGCTTTTTTTGATTCTGTGGAAGGTCCCCAGCAGGCAGAAATAATTCAGTACAACAGCAGCGAGAAAAATTCTATCAATTTATTTCCAGGTAATACAAACAAGAAAATCATAGTAGTGACTTGAACCCCTGATCCTACCAGTTTAAAACCAGAATCTTTCCACTTCACCATAGGCTCATTGCTAGCAGCAGTGGAGCAATAATCTGCATATCTCATACAGAAATAAGTTATGCACAGCAGGTGTGTGGGAAAATTGCTTATTTTGTCAAGCAACTGATTTCCGTATGATATATGTGCATTACTACACCACAGCTGCTAACAATGATTCTGCAGCACACTGGAAAGAGTATGGTTTTAAGCTGCTAAGGTCTTGGGGTCAAGTCAGCAGTTTGACCTTTTTTTTCCTATCACCTAAACAAAAAATATATATATTTGGCACAATCAATGTCCATGGTGGTCTTGTGGCCCCTCAACCCCAACCCCCAGACCATCTCTAACCTGCCCTTTGTGCGTAAGGTTATTGAGATTTATTTATTTAGTTTTTGTTAACTGGGTAGGTGCACTAGCCATAAAATGACTATTCTCAGGCATGACTCGGGAGAGAACAAAAAGAGAACAGTTTAACAACAGCAACATGGGTACAGTAATACAAATAGAGGAACAGTATAGCAGTGCTACAAAAATACAATGAGTAGAAACAACAAAAAATAATGGCAAGCATTATACAAATAATGGCAGTAAGATATATAATAAATGCAGAAGCCATGGACACGACCTGTGGAGTGAAAGGGTTAATAGGAGAGTGAGGTTAAATATAAAGAAAAGTGAGGAATGTTCAAACGTAACAAGAAAGACTGATAGAAGGAAGGTCAGGGGTGGTAACTGGCAAAACAACAGTGGATGGTAAGCAACAAGGTTCAAGCAGGAAGACAGCTAGTTCTCAAGAGGTTATTTACAAAGAGAAGGAAAAATATAGGGAGGGGAAGAGGAGCCAGTTTTTGGAGCTGGATTAGAGCAGGGGTAACATTATTGGTAAGTCTCAGGAGCTTCAGGTTGGGTCAAAGCACGCACAAGCATCAGCTAAGGATAGATAATGACGATATTCACTTTTAAATCTAAAGTAAGACTGAGACAGCTGGAGGTTGAGTGGAAGAGCATTCCATAGCCTTGGAGCAGAGAATTGGAAGGCCCCTGTGCCTTTAGTCATCCAACATCTCGGAACATATAGCAAAGATTTGTCAGCTGATCGTAGGTCATGTGATGATGGTTGAGGGACCAGCAACGCCGCCAGCTGGGATGGTTTTTTTTCACTGATCAAGTCCATTAGTGATTCAAGGTAGTATTGTCTACTGGCAGAGGACGAGAGCCAATTCAGATCCTTATAAAGAAGGCAGTGATGTTTGAGTCGTGGCGACGAAGAGGCAAATCGGCATATATTGTTATAAGTTACGTCCCATTTTAGTAGGGAGGTTTTATGGACAGAGGTAAAAATAGAAGCACCAAAAGTAAGGGTTGGGAGCAAAATACCTTGGGAAATTGCTAATTTTGCCTAGGGTGTAAGCATGTAGCTCATTTTGTAAGCTACTCCCAGTTTCTAGTTTACAGCTTTGCATGAGGACTAAATGTGAAGATTAAAATCCAGGGATTGGTCCAGCAGGATCCCAAGATACTTGAAGGAAGTAACACTTTCAAGTGGAATTCCTCCTCCCCATAGGCCTCTCTAGTCCTCTATTGAAACAGTATTCAAGTATAAGGAACTGAGTATCTGCTGAACTGTATGTGTCTATCTATCGTGACACGTTTTAAACTAAGTCGCTGTGCTACACTATTGGCTTACGGTTATGGCATTCATTTTACAGGCATTTATTCGAAACTCAGCTTGCTCTGTACTACCAGATCCAGAACTTTATTGTATAGTCGGCCTACCTGTATAGGCATACCGCTGCTCACTAACTTGTACTGTGGTTCAACGTTCATATACGGAAACAGGTCCAACTGTCCTGTGGTCCCACGCCTGTACTTGCCTCTTGCGCTTTCTGATTGGTTGGCTGCACTGGACCCTACAACCCTTTGAGCTCTGTGGAGCAATGTCATGGGAAGTCATCTACCAGTTCAGCTCCTTTGGATCCACAGCAGCGGGTCTGACCTTCAGTCGAGGTACATTCCGGCTTTGGCAATTTACCTCGGGAAACCTATGTATGTATCTGTGGCTTATTATGCCTTTATTCTTGGCTTCCTTTACAAAACGTACCCTAGCTACTGGAAGTCATTCAGTGGGGCCCTTTTATTTCTACTAGATTACTGGGAAGAGGCTGGCACAAACTTTCGGAGCCACATTTTACGTATGCATGCTGGATCCTTATCGCTTTCTTAGCGTTTGCTTCAGTCACTTATGGAATACTGCCACTGCATCTTTTCAAAGCTGTATTACTCAAGCTGGATGAACTGCCTGACCTGCTTCGATCATGCATGGTATTTTCTTCTGGTCGCTCATTACATATGATCTGCCGCTCTTTCGCCTGAGACTCATCTACTTTGTATTCAGCTGCGCATCGCTTCAGCTTTTTAGTCTCTTTTCCGCATGACCTTGGGATTTCTTCTGGATCTTTGATCTGCCATACTGACACTGTGTATTCTACTTTACCTGTTACTGCCATGACATGCCTTTGCTACTACATTTGGCTTATTCCTGCTGCATACTCCGGCTGGCCTACATGTGGTCCAGCGGTGCATGCTAGCTTATGTGGGGCTAGCAGCCACTCTTACTTATCTTATCAGCTGACCTTATGGTCTGGCTGCATGATGGACTTGGGTTCAGCTACTACTTCTCTTTACTCACCAGCTACGTACTCATTCAACTGTACCATCTCTGGTTCATCAGCTGACCTACGAGGTCTGACCGCACTTCTTTATCTCGTTAGGCTAGCTCCCTTTTGTTCACTCAGATGCTTCCTAAAGAGCTGCTTTTATTCAGACCTACCCTTCCAAATATGCTCCCTAAGCTCTGCTTTACGTTACATTATTTCTGGAATACATCAGATGTTTGCTTCGATCCTTGGATGCTCCTCACCATGCTACTTCAGCTTCTCCAGAGTTACTACTACCATCTCCACCAGAACTCCCTGCTGACCTTTATTTCATATTGTCTTCCTTGATTGAACTACTGTCTCAAACAATGAATACAGTTTCAGGATGCTCATTGCTTCTCGTCAAGTTGCCAAGTCTGCCTAGAAATTACTGTACTACTCCGCACTAAACTGACTCAGGATATGTCACCGTTCTAATACCAATTGCAATTTATTCCTCCTACTTCGCTGCTTTTCTGCATTGCATGCAGTTCAATATTTCCATTAT
This sequence comes from Neoceratodus forsteri, assembly GCA_016271365.2. Lineage (NCBI taxonomy): Eukaryota > Metazoa > Chordata > Ceratodontiformes > Ceratodontidae > Neoceratodus > Neoceratodus forsteri. Next base: position 1,148,878,953 of record CM057458.1, on the reverse strand, counting down.
GATTATACCTCTGTTCTGCAACCTGCCTCACCCTGTGGGGCCAGAGGTTCACCATCACATTTGCCTGACCTGCACTAAGGGCCCGGAGGTCCTTTACTCATAAATATTACTGCATCATACTCACCATTTCTATGACCTGCTCTGCCCTTCAGGCCGGGGGTTAACTACTTTTACTCCACCTGCATTGCCAGCTCAGGGCCTGGAAATTCACATATTCTAATATTCACCTACCTACTGCCACATCAGCCAGCCCAGGAGCTCTTTTACTATGGACTTCCATCTGGATGTCTAGACATTCATCATCTATTCTTTAGATGCCTTGTCCTGTTGCTTCAGCCATATGAAATTACTACTGCCACACTCTTACCTGGACACTTGGTTGAGCTTACTCTGATGACCTTCACTATCCTGATCAATGCTGTAAGGCTTCTCAGACCCTCTGACTATGCTACTTCATTTAACTCAGCTTCAGTTATCACCATCTAGGACTCCTATGCTCAACTATTCAGAACCCATTCTTAACCAGTAACTTCTAGCTAAGGTATCATTCTGGCTTTGAAAGGTATATGTCAACATTGTTATGCAACCATCTGGATCCTCACGAAGCTCTCTGATTCCCTTGCCGGTATCATTTTTCATACCCCTATCTTACTGTACATAATCTTGCACTATTTCTTCCCAGCTACTATGTCTGCATCATGCGGCTTTACTTACTACTGCAACTGACCTACGTACAGGTCCACTTATTTACCTTACTTGCTCATACTACCTGCTTCGCCCTTACAGGGCCTAGAGGTCATCACGACTAACTCACTATTACAATCTACTGCACTCCTTGTGAGCTGGAAATATGTCTGACCTATGTCTACCTATTCACTACAATCTCTACCTACTTCATGTACTTGCTTCCCCTCTCTAGATTGGAGGTTCCTACTGCTCCATCATCCTGATGGCAGCATATACCAGTTCTTGTGCTTCATTGCCGTGGCCTTCGTTTACTAACCCTGCCATGCAGAACTTGACCCAGCGGTCCTCCTTCTGGACATGGATGCTGTGCCTTGATTCCTCAATCTCCTCAATTCAAACTTTATTCACAAAATGTTTCACAATACAGAAGGCAGTAATTCTGACATACACAACCTGCTTGTATTACAGTACCAACTCTGCCCCCAACCCTACCCCTTCCCCAGTACAGCAGTTCTCTTGTATGTTGTAGTTAAGAAATCTTTCACAGTATCCTTACATATATTAAGATAACAGATAACCTACTACACATTAAACCATAGCAGACATGATTAAGGTATGAAGGGATCCCAGATATGCTTGTACCTTTGACCTGTTATGGAGGCTTGCTATAGCTTTCTCTGCATGAAGGTTCACAAGAATTTCATGTATCCATTCCTGGTATGTTGGAAAAATCTCATCTTTCCAATGCCAGAGTATAATTTTTTAACAGAGAGTGTAATCATAGATATGTGAAATCTCTGAGCTTTGACCTTGCTGGATGACAAATCTCCCAGAAGGAAAATGTCCGGTGTGAAGCAATTCTGCAATTCCAGTAAGGGGTCTAGATTAGCTTTAATTAAATCCTACAACAGGGCTATCCTGGGACACAATCAGAATATGTGGAAAAGCATCCCAGCTTCCTGGGAACATCTAGTGCACCTATCTGATTCATGAAGGCCCCATTTTGCCAACTTAACTGGAGTGTAATACATGTTGTGCAAAATGTGAAATTGCATAAGACGTAATCTGTCTTGAGACACATATTTATGACAAAACATCCAAAGAGCCGGCCAGTTGAAGGTAGATTGGGGAAAAAATGAGTCCCAAAACCTAGTAGGGCCATTGGAACTCCCACACCGCCAGTGGTACAAAGCTTGATATATCTTAGAAATGACACTTGAGGATTCAAGAAAAGAGGAAAGCTCAGGTATCAATGCAAAAGCCATTGGGTGGGGAGGGATGTTACCAAGGACAGTGGTTAACATGTGTTTTAGCTGAAAAACCCCGAATAGCTGAGAGACTGGGATATCGAATTTTCAGATAATTTCAGTAACCAGGAGCCAAGCCCCTGTGTCATCCAGAAACGAGAAAACTGTCCCTTCTCCTAGCTGGGGCAACCACGTCCAGGGAATCCTTTGCTTATTTATGGTAAAGGCTGGGGAATTCCAGATGGACTGAGACAGGTCTAAACGAGGATTATAGCTCAAAAAAGAACAAAGCTGCGAATGCACTTTTAATGATGTCATTAGAGTGGGGCATTTACTAGCATCCTGTAGAAGAGACAGTTTAACATAGAACATGGTCGAGGGGTCCATGCTCATAGCCTGGATAAAGTCTAATTCAATGTTGAGTCAATCCAGTCTCAAGTTCTCGGGACCCGGACTAACCCATTTCAGGTATACTTAGTAAGATGGCTAGCCCAGTGATAGATTGCCAAATGAGGAATCCACAGTCCCCCATCATTTTTTGGGGTAGCTAACTTGTAGTAAGCCAATCAAGAGTGTTTATTAAACCAAATGAAACTGATAAAGTTTTTATGCATTTTCTGAAACCAGGATAGAGTAACAAATGAGTTAAGGTGTGACAGGGGATAAAAAAGTTGGGGAAATACATTCATCTTAATTATGTTAATGCGGCCCCATAATAAGATCGGAAGCTTAGCCCATCTCTCTAGGTCCTGCACAATCGACTGAGAAAGAGACTCTAAATTTTCTTTAAACCATAGGGAAGGGTTGAGTGTTAGCTCAATACCTGGGTATTTAAGGACACGGGGTGACCAACACAATCCCAAAGGGACAATGTCTGTCTTAAAGACCTTGTGATTAAGGGGGAAAAAAGGACGTCTTATTTGCATTCAATTTATAATTCGAGAAGAGGCTGAACTTGGCAATCTCTCCTAACATAACCAAAATAGATGTTACCGGATGGGCCAAATGAAGGCGAAGATCATCAGCATATGCTGTAATCTTCACCACGTTACTCCCAATCGGGATACCTTGTATTCCCATATTATTAAGACTATTTTGAATAAGGGGCTCCAAATATAAGTTAAATAAAAAGGGGGAAAGGGGACAGCCCTGTCTAGTGATTGAATATAAAAGGAAGGGTTTGGAAAATGCACCATTACCTGAGATCTTAGCAGAGATGGTCCAGTATAGCGCCCGGATCCAGTCTATGAACATGGAGGGAAACTCGAAAGCTCTGAGAACTTGGAATAAAAAAATTCCAGTTCACCCGGTCAAATGCCTTCTCAGCGTCCAGGGAGACCAACCCCGCAGGAAATGTGGCACCTCTGGACTCCGAGAAGACATGTTAAAAGGTGTGCAAATGGTCTGAGGATGAACGCCCCCTCACGAACCCTACTTGAGACTTGCCATGAGGGTTTTGAACAAATGGGCATCTACAACTATCCCAGAGAGAATATGGAGGTACAGCCAGTGAAGCACAGGCAGTAACTGTTCTCAAAAAACTTTATAAAATAGAGAGGAAAACCCATCCAGTCCCAGAACTTTATCTGAGGGCAAGGCCTTTATAACTTCCAAGATTTCCTCCAGGTATAATGGGGAGGATAAAAAAATTCCTCTGGGAATTTGACAGGGAAGGAAGGTGAGAATCCCTAAGGTACGCCTCCAACTTCTCCGAGGGAGGAGGACTATCCATGTCCCTATATAGTTGCTCGTAATACTTGCAAATTCTTGCATTATCTCTGAGGGGGATACCCTCAGGGACCTGTCCACCTGTGCCCTGACTGGAGGGATAAATCTTGCAGACTCTTGCTGTTTTAAGCGTAGAGCTAGCGTGCACCCTGCTTTTTCTCCTTGATCAGTGAAACTTGCTTTAGTACGAATTATGGCAAACTCTGCCTTTTCCCTTAGCAATTCTAAATATCTATCTTTAGCTACTAAAAGTTTCTGCCTGTCCTCCTTAAGAGTGCTAGGGGATAGGTTAGTTTCTAGTAACCGTATTTGAGACAATAAGGATAATAGCTCCACTTCATGAGCCCTCTTTCTCTTTGTAGTTAAAATAATGAGAATTCCCCTCATGTAGGCCTTAAAAAGTGCCCCATAAAATATCTGGTGCAGTGCTTTCTATTGGGTTAGTAGAAAAAAAGACATCCATCTGGTCCTTAACAAGGTTGCAATACCTATCTTCTTTTAGTAATTGTTCATTTAATTTCCATCAGGTCTGTTTCTTAGGAATGTTAAGAAAAGCCAGGTTGCATATCACCAGAGAATGATTGAATGCGGGACCAGGCTGAATCAAGGCAGACAGCATCCCGGCAAGAGAACCTAGGAAATTAATAAGTAGTCAATGCGAGACTGCAAGCCATGCACTGGCGAACTGAAAGTGTACTCCCTGGAATTGGGGTGCAGAACTCGCCACACATCACATGGTCTACACTGATCCAACAAATCCCTAAAGGCCCTTTGCCCAGGAGACAATCCTCTCAACCCATTACCAGACCTGTCTATATTAGGGTCCGAGACCAAATTAAAGTCTCCGCCCATAACAATGGCAATAGGAAGCATAGGAAGAATAGTGGTTATCAGCTTCATAAAAAAGGTGGGGTCATCCACATTTGGCTTGTAGATGCTACCGAGCAATAGTGGCATGGCCCAAAGGGTGCCCTGAACCAGGACGTACCTGCCCTCTGGGTCTTTGAGAACCTGAGTGGGAATGAATGGGACATCTCTATTAACAAGTAACATGACCCCACAGCTGTTAGTGGACCCTGAGGCATTAAACACCTGTCCCACCTGTTGCCTCCTGAGTTGTAATGCTTCAGAATCAAGCAAATGAGATTCTTCAAAAACGTTATCTGGGCACGCAACAAGTTCAGGTGTTTGAGCACCTGATATTGCTTAGGTTTTTTTCCTTACCCCCTTCACATTGCAAGTAGCCAGGTTGATATTGCTAGCCATCTAGGCTGGTAAAAGTAAACACAAGGTTGACATCTGGCATTTACTACAACTATGATCCAGATACCACTGTACTATTAATACTGCTGTACCACCCTCCCAACCCCAGACCTTCCCAACCCCATCTAAACTATCCCAATCCCACCCCCCATATAACACCACAAAATTGCATAACATTAATAAACCGGTAAATCTACCATTAACCCCGCCCCCCCCAACTGTCACAAACAACGTTCAACAAAATACCGCTTCTTTTCCCTCCCCAGCCCCCAGCATTACTCCCACAGACTCAGAGAAATTCTGAGAGCCCCGTATGAAAAATGAATTGATGTTAAATAAACTGAAAAGAAAAATGATTTCCATTCAAAGTCACTTGTTAACCAGCTCCTTATGGCCATTGGGAGTGACACAGCATTTTAAGGCATAAGCACAAGGAGTGTACTGGAATAGCCAAAAGAATTCACATTGCCAGCTAAGCAGAACTCAGTTCCCTAAATATTACTAGTGGCAAGCCATACAGGATGTAACAAATCTACCATGGGGGCCGTGCCAGCAGCAGGACTTGATTGCCCAGTGAGAGAGGTTCCCACCAAGCTCTAGCCAACTATGAAAAGATTGTGCAAGAAAAAAATGCATCTTGCATTATTAAATAATGCTAGCCAGTTAATAATGGGTCTAGAGCTCCCTCTGGCAGTACAGAAGCAAAAGCGCATCACAGCGCACCATTAAGGAGAAAATTCAGCACACCCTCAAGTCAGTCACCTGTATAAATAACATTAATGACCTGTGGGGTGTGAGCCTGAAACCTTAACAATAACAATCCCCCTCATGTATTTGCAGGAAGGTGCCAAGCAAATCCCTTACAAAAATGCCCTCCCCATAATCAACAGACATTCAAATTAAACAGTCTCCTAAAGGAAACATCAGTCCCAGACACATTTAGGATGTAAGCAAGTCATAAAGAGTCCAGTAAACTTAAAAGATTATGTCCCTTCAGCCTTCCGGTCAGGCTTTCACAGATTCAGGCAATTATTTGTTCTTATCCACAACATATAATTTGAAGAGGAACCTTATCTCTTCAGAACAGAACTCTCCCATTTGGAAAACAAGGGGCATCTCATGTATCCCTGAAAAGATCAGGCAGGGCCAACTTTAAGCCAGCAAGTGCAGCATCAGGATCATCATAAGCTTCCCAGGCACCGGCTACTTGTACCTGTAGCCTGACTGGGTACCCCATTCGAAACTTAAGCCCTGCAGCAATGATCTTGGAGACTATAGGGTGGAATGCTGTGCATTTCAAATGGACAGAGCCCAGTAGGTCTTGCTGTATCCTGAGTTTGGTATTCTCCCATCTGACTTACTGCACTTCCTTAACTTTAACCAGAAAATGCTGCCGTTCTAAATAATTCAAGAAATGGCATGTAAGGGGATGAGGTGTAGCTCCTGGGGGAGGCTTTGGCCTTAGGGACCTGTGGGCTCTCTTGATACTATATTTGGCCCCAAAGGGAGAGGGGCCAGTGATCTTCTCAACGAGCTTTTGGACAAATGCTATGGCATTCTGGCCCTCTTCTCCCTCCAGCAGTCCGAGAATAACAATGTTGTTCCTATGACTATGACCCTCGAGGTCCTCTAGTTTTGATTCAAAATGTGCCAGCTTCTGCGGCATAGCCGCGTGCCTGGGATCAAACTTTTCCACTCACTTCTCCTGAGAAGAGATTCAGGTTGTGTTATCTGAGGTAGAAACTGAAACTTCATCAAGCTTCTTGGGTAGAGATTTGATCTAAGAAGCCATTTCTTTAATTTCCTCATGGAAAGGCTTAAACTCTTCTAGGAACCTGCTCAGCGTAAGTGGTTCCTGGCCCGTGGCTTGGTTTGCAACTTCTGGCTTTTCTGCCCCACTAGAGACCCATGATTTCTTCTGGGCCTTCTCAGGGGTGACCGGTGGGGTGTGTTTTTGTGGTGCCTTCTTCATATACACGTCCATCATTTCTCCGATCCACCAAACAGGAGCATCCGATGATAGGGAGGCAGATTAACATAAAATTATAGGATTTTAGGCAGTTTAAATGATCCTAAAAACACTTTTAGTAAGTCGGGAGGCAGGAGCTGTACAGAGGAGCTTCTACCCAGTACCTTGCATCATGTGGTCCCCTTCCTGGATCTCCACTTCCTGGACACCTACTGGAGTGCTTCACCACTTGCAGCTCATCACTTCAAATTCATATTAACCATGGATTGCACTCTACTTCATTCCATCCAGCTCAAGGATTCTCGAACTTGGAGTTTACTAGATGGATGCTTGCTCTATTCACCTGACATGTCACGATTCAATACATCTTCAGTTCTCTGTTTTTCTGGATTGGGTTCTACAACCTTGGGGTTCAGATTAGCCGATTAAAATATTTAGGATTACTCTCCTTTACTATGCCCAGAAGGATGGGCAAGTCAGTAGCCATGGGTCCTCAGAGGTTTCCCCCCAAGGGGATTTTTCCTCTCCTGCGTGCTACTGGTCACACTCACTGGAGTTGGAGGAGGTGATCATACTGCTACTCATTTCTTGGTGGTGTCATCCTACTCGACTCCTTCAACAGTCGGATACAGAACAATCGTGGATAACATTATTTTTTTGGGGGGTCTCATAATACTGAACTAAGTATCCTTCCTATGGTGGGATACAGAGAAAGGCCAACAAACTATCAAATCTTAACAGTGACTCATCAATTCAAGCATCTAAGTACCTTGCATGTACTTTCCAGTTCATATGTACTATAATCACTGACTTGGTCATGGCTATGCTAAAGTACCTAAGCACGAATCATTTCATATTACTAGTACCCTACAAGCATTATCCTACTTACTGGTCTGGCCTCTGTATCCAAGCACAACCTTCAGCATCCAGCTACAGTATGTAACATAAGCTCTGAGCTCTGAACCACACTTAATGGAAGTTATGTAGGGGATCAAAGAAGTCGATATTTTTTTGTATGATGTGCAATACTAACTTTTAAATACAAATACAGTATTAAAAATAAACAATTGTGTTGTTTTCAAAGTAAGACATGCTATTACTACTTGCCTGCATGGTATCAACATCACGACTTGTACATCTTTATGTCATTGATAAAACTATTGAATATCTGACAAGGTACTGCTAAATTTGCAAGATGGAACCGGCACCTATTCATTTTTTCTGGACATGTAGGTTGCTCATCAGGACACCTTAAGCTGGATTCAGCACTTAACTGTTGAATAAATAATGTTTTGCATATCACATATCAGAAAAAAAAGTCTTTATTGATATCATGAGTCTGAAAAACAGATTTATAGTCCTATAAAAGAAACATTTCCAGGGCATTTCTCCAACAGTGAAGTGTTACATCCAGCTAATGAGGTCCGGATGACTAACATACATATGTTGATCTCCCTCTACTCTGCCATTTGTGTGGCTTTTCAATCTAATTTAAAAAAAGACAAACAAGATGGTGCCATGTGAAATGTCTCACAAAAATGATTCTTCATACAAATACTTCATGAAGCTATTTTAAAGTGATTACTTACCATGCTCAGAACCTGAATTTTAAAATGTGATCACACTGAAACAGATTAATGTGTTTTCATCAAATCAGTGAAAGGAACTCCTATGAGCCAAACCCTTTCTACCCTGAAACTTTCTGACTGAAATTCCAAACTGTCTGGGCATTATGGTGATGGCAATGAAACTGCAATAATTGCACTTTTCTTCATTTGAATGTTATCTGATGGGACTACAAACATATTTCATGTCAACATTTTCTGAGGTGTAGGTAGCTGTTTATTGGGGGGGGGGCAGTTGCAGGGATCTTAAATATTCAGATCCTACTACAGAAAAATCAGTCTTGATCATTTATCTAAGTAAAACGTAATGCTTGCTATATTATATCCTGCATGAGCTGTTTCAATGCTGAGTGGAAAAAGCAAAGACGGGCAGGCAGGACTTCATGTGGGGCATTGTTATTAAACATTCACACTGCAAATGAGTGCTGAGCACCTCAATTAGCTACAGTACTGTTCTGGACACTGATTACAATCCACATTATGTTCTGTGAATCCCTATGCCATTAATATACTTAAAGCTGTTCATGACTATTTTTTGCATGTATGGGTGGTGGTGTAAAGAGGGTTCCAACTAATTGCAAAGTGCCTACACTCTCTGGCTGCACACACACTTTTACCAGCTGTCTCACAATCAAGGAGACTGTGTAAAGTCTTTATTGGTAACATCTGAATGGCTGTGTATGCAGCCGGGGATTGTAGGCACTTTGCAAATAATTGGAACCTTCCCTTGACAACCACCCTTACTACACCCTTATATAAAAAAATGGTCAAGAACAGCTTTCAGAATATTAATGGCATAGGTATATGCAGAATATTATGAGGACTGTAATCAGCATCCAAATGTAGAGATGTCCCGTAGCCAAGTGAGGTGCTCAGCAATCATTTGCAGTGTGAATGTTTAATAACTGTGCCCCACATATAATGCCTTGCCTGCCAGCCCCCCCCCACCCTGATTGAAACAGTTCATGCAGGATGTCGAAGTAGCAAGTACTATGTTTTATTTTAAAACAGTCACACAGTTCCATAAACAACCATTCTGTGGGCTTCTTCCTTCCTATGGAGTTGTCAACGACCTTCACATTAGTGTGCTGTCTAATACAGATTGGTTTTTGGATCCCTTACCAATTTGAATGTTACCAGCAGTCTTTCCTTTAATGCAGTCAGACTGTCCGACAGCAGAATGGAGCGTTGATCACCTGTCAGCTCACCACGTTTACCTGTTTACCTCATTATGGACATAGTATAGCACAGCACCCCATAGAAGACAGATACAGCAGTGGGTTATTTGTTCTCAGTTTTCCACATATACAGGTAGTGATTAGATATTTCAGACCACCAGCAGTGGCTTTATTGGGCAATTGGTGGGCATGCTCTCTATCGCACATATATATCCACAGAGATAGTGAGTCCTAGTTATAAATTCTATGGATGGAGACTTTGAGTCCACAGCATTGTTGTTTGTTAATGGAACCAAGTGGTTATTAAACAAAAGAAACAAAGTTTATATTATCGCATTCTAAAGTTTATCAAATGGGTTTGGAAGGATATTGATGTATTTGATTACAAACAGTTCCTTGAGGTAATATTTAGTTTCAAGCAATTTCCAATGAGTTCTTTAACAACACATTTTTTCAGACTTTGCAATTTATAAAGGCATTTTTTGAATAGTATTTATTGCATGTAGCACTTTAATCCTCCCATTTTTCTCCACTTAGTGACATCCTACTCTCTACTGGCAGCCATTAGTATTCTAAAAGCTGTTCATTACCATTTTCTGTATGTAAGGGTGGTGGTAAAGAGAGGGTTCCAACTAACTGCAAGGTGTCTGATCATGCAGGAGAGCTGCACAAACTGAATGACCCGACCATTTGGGATCACAGTAAAATTCACAAACTCATGTAATATTTAGGCTATACTAAATAATAACCCTGCAAACGCAATTAGTGCCATTCCATCTACAGCAGTTAGCAGCTCAACAGTTTAATGCCTTTACTGGTAAAATCTGAATGGCTGTGTATGCAGCTGGGGATTGTAGGCAATTTACATAGAAACATAGAATTTGATGGCAGATAAGGACCATTTGGCCCACCCAGTCTGCCCATTTCCCTACCAACTGGATAAGCTGCAGATCCTAGTTAACCAGAAGCCTACTTCTTCCTACCCCAACCCCCTAGAATGGCCTTATGACTGTCCCATGCATGCTTGAATTCCACCACTGATTTTGACTCCACAACCTCCTCTCGGAAGGCCATTCCATGCATCCACAACCCTCTCTGTGAAAAAATACTTCCTTAAATTACCTCTGAGCCGCCCTCTATCTTCTCAAATTGTGCCTCTTGTTCTTGCACACTTTTTTTGAAAGATGCTAGCCTCTTGGACTTTGTTTTATCCCTTGAGGTACTTGAACGTTTCTATAATGTCCCCTCCTCCTTTTCCTAGATGCTATACATATTAAGCTCCTTTGTCTCTCTCTTCATAGTCTTCCGGTGCAGACCCTGCACCATTTTAGTTGCCTCTCTGGACAGCTTCCATCCTGTCTATGGCTTTGCAGAGATTGGGTCTCCAGAACTGCACACAGTACTCCAGATGGGGTCTCACCAGCTGTCTGTACAGAGGGATAATAACTTCCTGTTTTCTACTGGTGATGCCTCTCCCTGTGCATCCCAGTATCCCCCAGACCTCCTTGCTGCCCTCTCGCATTGCTTGCCCACCTTTAGGTCATCTGATATGACTACCCCCAGGTCCCTTTCCATTTTTGTTGTTGTTAGTATCTCACCCCCCATTGTGTACTCTTCCCCTGAGTTTTTGTTTCCCAGGTGCATTACATTGCACTTCTTAGCATTGAATGTAAGCTGCCATACATTTGACCATTCCTCTAACCTTGCCAAGTCCCTTCTCATCCTTTCCACCCCACCCTGTGCATCAACTCTATTGCAGATCTTTGTGTCATCTGCAAAGAGACATACTTTTCCTTCCAGTCCCTCTGCAATGTCACTTATAAAGACATTGAAGAGGACCGGTCCTAATACTGTCCTAATATTTGCAATTAGTTGTAACCTTCCCATCACCACTAGAGATCTGCAGAATCGAAAAATTATGCCTAGTGTAATTTTTGCATAATTTCCACATCACACAAAACATTTCATCTAGGCGTAATGTAATTTTTCCTCCAGTTCAGCTTTCACACAAAGCATGAAATTACACCCAAATTATGCCTATTCTGGTCCCAGGAGGTGAAATTTTGCCATTCGCTTCAATTTCACTGATGTTTTACAATTACACCTGCAAAATTGCGGTGCATTGTGGGTAGATAGCTGAAATCTTGTGTGCAGGGTGTTTCCTGCACAGTATATTGTCTGTTGAATTGGAGAGCAGTTCAGTGTGGTGCATCGCAGCCAATAAACCCTTCAAAAACCTCTTTTGTGTGATTTTTGAGAGTTAATTGTACACAAAATTGAAAGTTTAGTTCCTAGTGCTGCTAGTGAGCATTTTTCTTGTTTTTGTATCTTTTTATGAATAGTTAAACTTAGTGTTTCTGTTTTCTCTGTGTCTGTGAGGGAGTGAGTGGGGGAGGGTAGGTTGCGTGGTGTTTTGTGTGTGTGTGTGTGTGTGTGTGTGTGTAAAATGAAAATAGAGCAGGCTAGTTCCTAAGATTTTCCATATTTCTCACAAGTTGTGAGTGAGTTTCTGTAGTTTATTTTAAGTCTGAAGATTTGTAGTCTGTGTGCTACTTATTTGTTATATTTTCCTAACATATTGACTGTTTTTGGGTCACTTTATCCGAACAGTTACTACAGTCTTCTGACTGAATAGTTCTGTTCCTGTTTCCTTTTGCTGAGTCACTTTTGTGATTTATTTTCTTTATTAAAAGTATTCGTGTACAGTGACCTGACCACTTGACTTGTCCATATCCAGCTACACTGCATTGTTGAATTGCTCACAGAAATTAAAATTGTGATCTAGCCTCGGCATTGCAGCATTTCTGTTTTTGATTGAATTTGCTTACTATATTAACCCTTTCCTTCCTGTTACACCACTGTTGTTTAGTACCTGATCAAGCCAACTACTATATAAAAAAGTAATATGCCTGCCAAGAGTCATTCAAGTAAATATGCTAGGGTGGGAGGTGGCTCAAAGAAGTCTGATGGAAAAAGCAAACCTATTTGTGAATCTGTGCCCTCTGTGGTCTCTTCTGCTGCTGCTGTAGCAGACAGTAGCTGCAAAATTGAAGTTAGAAGTGGCTTGAAGTCTGTGACTCATTTTTTCACTGCCCAATCTGTGGCTAGCATGCTTGTTGGGGATGATACTGGGAATAAGAGAGCCACTCACACCAGTGGAGGCATAGAGGTCCAGGAGGAGGTTGAAAAAGTTGTTAGTGTGACTGTAGTTCCTGCTCAAGGAGGAGATGATGGTGGTGAGGGTGATAGTGTCCAACTTCAGAGTTTCTCCAGGAGGAGATAAGGAAAGTCAGCCACCCCCCCCCCCATTGATGAGATCTCAGAGAAGGGAAAAGTTTGTCTGGCAATAGGTAGTGATAGGGATGAGGAGGAGGCTATAATATGTTTTGGTACTGATGATGAGGAGGTATTGGATCCCCTATAGGAGCCAGATGTGAAAAAGATGAAGGGTGATGATGATGTAGCACATTTAGATGACAAGACTGAGGGTGAGGATATCAGCAAGCCTACAACAAGCAGTCCAGTCACTCCACCTCCTAAACGTAGCATGGCAGATATCATGCAAGTGGAACAAAAAGCTAAAACTTCCACACCTTTGGCTACACTTTCCAAATCTCAGTCCCATCGTGTTAAATCTGGATTTGCAAAGTCCCTAGTTTGGGATTTTTTCATGCTTGGTGCAGCTGGTGACACTGTGGTGATCTGTCAGCTCTGTCAAGCATGTGTAAGTCATGGAAAAAGGGGCAATGGTGGACAGCATGCCCAGTTGAAAAACAGGCACCCATTGTGCTTGCACCAACACCAGAAAGATGCCACTGCTGTTGGCAGGACTTCCCTTGTCAAGCTTAATGTTAGTGACAGCAGTGCAATAGAGCAAGAGGAGGGAGGACTGAGTGGGTAGGTGGAAGAAGAGGAGTGTGAGGAGTAATTTTCTCTTCCAAGCAGTGGACATATTAACAGTGGGACTGCCACTCCCGTGAGTCATAAAAGTACACTATCAGGCCCCAAATCCAGCAAAATAACCAGTTTCATACATGCTGCACATCCTAGGCCCCAAGAGTCATGTGGTACCCCAGCAAGAACAACATTGTTGTCACAAGTAAAGCATTTTAGTCGATCTGCTGCCACGATGCAGCCCACATTGAGGAGTGTGTATGAGTGGCACTCAAAGTACCCCCCCAATCATGCTGCTGCACGTGAGCTGAATGCAGCCACAGCTCAAATGCTCACCATTGACCTGTTGTCTTCTCCTTTGTGGAGCATGCAGAATTCTACCATTTTATGGCCCATGCTTGACCCAAATGGTAAGTGTCATCATGAACTTATTTCTCCAAATATGTCATGCCTGAACTCTACAGCAAAGTTTCACAGTCTGTCTTACTTGCCATGAAGCATTCTTCCTCAAAATATATCCTCCTTAGCATGGATATGTAGACAAGTGAGCATACAGTGGGCAGCTCATATCTGTGCAAAACAGCACACTGGGCATAGGTATCTGGGGTGGTTGTTGATTTGGGCCCTGGCAAAAGCTGAGTAAAGCAAAATTATGGTGGTAGCAATGCACCTGGTATTCGACAGAATGCAACCATAACTATGCAAAGTGTTACAGGGTCTCACACTGCTGAGAAAATGCTGAATGTGCTGCTAAATAACATTAATGAGTGGATCAATCCACAGTCACTCAGAGCGGGGCTTATTGCCAGTGCCAATGGTGCCAATGCTGTTGAATGCATTAGTGATGGTGGTTATTTCAGAGTTCCCTGCCTGGAACACTGCCTTAATCTAGTTTTGCAGCAATTTCTGAACCAGGATGAAATAAAAGAAACTGTGTCTGTCACCAGATGTATCTGTGTTCACTTTTTCTGTTCTGCAAAGGCCCGTGACAATCTGCGTGAGCTGCAGCACACTAACTATCTGCCTCAGCATCGTATGAAGCTTGATGTAGTTACCAGGTGGAACTCCATGCTGTACATGCTGGACCAGCTTTATGAGCAGTATAAGGTGGTTTCGGATTACCTACTGCTGCACACCACCAGGGACAGTGCTGGAGTGTCCATCATCTTAGCAAAGGAGCAGTGGCAGTTGATTGCATGATACGCATTCTGCATCCATTAGAGCATGCAATACAGGCTGTGAGTGGGCACACTGCCTGCAAAAGTCAGTCAATACCCCTGATATGTTTGCTGAGGCAGGCACTGGTAAATGTCTGTCACTAGATGGAGTGGCATTATGCAGTCTAATGAGTTCGCTGTTGCTACCATGCTGGATCCACGGTACAAACATGACTTGCCTGCCATGACTGAAGGGGGGTAATGTGTGAGTGGAGAAATTGACCAAATACCTTGTCAGATGGGTACATGGGGAACCGATGAAAAATGAAGAGACACAAAAGGCACATAAAGAAATACCAGGTGTTGCTACCACCACCATCACTAGTAAATCTTCAGAGGCCACCAAATCAGACAAAATGTCAAAGTTGCAGCACAGCACGGCAGGTAATCCCACTTGGGATGCTCTGTACCAGGTGGGCGTTGAAGAAATTGAAGAGAAGTAGGAGTAGCATGATGAGGCAGCAGGACTCAGGGCAGCACAACATACAGTGGATGCTTACATGGGAGACAGCAAGCATCTTGGCATCACTGATGAGCCATTGATGTACTGGAACAGCCAAGTGAGTGAGTGGCCTGCACTGGCATCTGTTGCTTTTAAATACCTCAGCTGCCCACCATCCAGTGTCAGTGTGGAATGAGTGTTCAGTTCTGCTGGGGCCATTGTGCATGACCATATGACAAATCTGTCACCAAAGAATGTTTCCAGCCTAACATTTATAAAAAATGAATGATGCTTCCATTCCACATAACACAATTATTTTGATGGTGTTGCCCCATGAACTGTGTCTCGGGGATGATGATGATAATGAAGACATCCACAGTGGTAAGGCCTCTGCTAGGATGGAGGTAGATGAAGTAGCAATGCTGACTGAATTTCCACCAGGTGATGACTCCAGTCTCAAAGACTGTGAGGGCTGCTTCATGGATGATGTATCACTGGAAGAAGGCTAAAGGTGTTGTGCCCCAGTGCTCCACCTCCACAGCCAGCACCAGCACCCCCACCCCATTTCCACATATACCTCCTCCATGACACCATGAATAAATGTCTAATGAGTGTGCCACCACTGTATTAATGACAACTTAGTCGGAAAGTGCACACAGTTTACATTAATGCTGCCTCTGAGTCCAGTTAAATTACTCCTCCTCCTCCTCCTCCTCCTCCAGCAGTCTTTCACCAAAATGACCCATATGTTTTTAGTTGTCAGCAGTGGCCCACACCTCATAGGTGCAGCACCTTTATCCAGCATCCACACACCAGGATGGAAAACTTCCATTTAGTCATCAATGCCACACAGATATTGGATGCTTCAGCAAATGTCCACCAGAAAACCAAGCCACCATTCCACTTCAAGTACTTTGTACCTGTCAGGCAATAAGAAAAAAAGAAGGAAACATTTTTAGCATTGTTACAACAACTGGGTGCCACACCCCCGCCATCATTACAGGAAGCTACAGTTACATCAGGGAATGGTTGTTAAACTGGAACACACAACATGAACAGACTATGTCTGATGAGCACAGCCAAAGTCCAGCAGCCAGATTTGGAGAGAGGTAACATGCTATGCACCCCAGCAGTGGAAATCCTGAATATTGACAGAGCCGTATATAGGATAGTTACTGTCAAAATCTGACATCTCTGTCCTGCAGTGACCACAAACTTAATACTTAACCATATCCACCAACCTGACCTCAACCACCTCTTCCGCCCACCCTCCCGCCCACCAAAGGCCATAACAAATTAAGAAATATTTACCACCAGATAATGAATATACACATATTGAACAGCAGCAGCAGCAGCAGTGCACCTGGAGTTAACAGCTCTTGAATTCCTGCACGTGTTGAGAAAAGAAAAAATAATACAATTACAATCCAACTCAGATATCCAAGCTGCAGTCATGTATCCCTCCCAGTAATGAAAAATTCAATACTTACCTTGTCCTTGTGCAATGTCCAACATCCCATATCCAAATCCTGGACTGGCATGCATGTTGTCATGATGATGTACTCCTCAGCACACTAGATAAATATAAAATAAGTAGAAACATATAAGAACTCATGGCATCTCAATACCAAGCCACCATCTACCTTCTCTTGCACTGAAAAAAATGAATACAGATACTTACGTGTGTAGCAGCAGCAGCATTGATCGACTATGTGAAGAGGACCCCCATGAAGCAGACAAAGCATTACTTGTTGTGGCAACAGTCAGAGCAGCAGGCAGCAGCTTCAGGCAGGCAACAGCAGCAGCACTCAAAATGTCATTCAATCCACACTGACTTAAAACCACAGAGACAACAGAGCTAACCAGGGGATCATCATTACAAAATGATAATTCTATAGTCTGCAATCAACTGAGAAAGCGGCAGCAGGAGGAATTTAGTACAAGTTTAAGTCACAGCAGGACCATTTTGCAGGAGTTTCAGAATGTGGTAATCATAGTTTCAGAATGAGGCTTGATGTGTAATTTTAGCATGTGGCTTGGACATGCCAGTGTATTAAATCAGATGAAAAAATTGATTTGCAGTTTTATGTGTGAAAGTGCTAATCACCTATTAAAGTGCATAGCACTATTCACAAACTGATCTGCAAAATCTATGCATATAGATATATATATATATATATTTTTTTTTTGCTTGTTTATATTGTGTGCTATGTCATGGTTTCACTTAAAAAATGGTTAGCAGTCTACTGCCATGCATTTCTGGAAATGGTTAGCATTACTAGCCACCCTCCCTTCTACTTTAAAGCGATCAAGATGCACCAGGTTCGCAATTATGTTACCAAAGCCATTAGCAAGTCAAGATCCAACAATGACTCACTCGACCTCAAATTTCTATCCCTCACCTTTGAAGAAGTACTCGGGCCATTGACCAGGATTTTTAACCTCTCCATCAGCCTCAGCCAGTTCCCTGACAAATGGAAATCTGCCACTGTAACCCCTATATACAAAAGTGGTGTCAAAACTGCCCATGAGAATTTTCGTCCAATCTCCATCCTACCTCCCCTCTCCAAGGCCCTGGAAAGTATTGTCACAGACCAGCTTACTGACTTTCTGGACAAGCACAACATCCTGTGCAGGCAGCAACATGGTTTTAGAAAGGGTCCTAGCACTTCCACGGCACTACTTGAATTCACAGGCACCATCCACCACTCACTGGACAACGGTCAGCAAACTGGTTCTACCTTCATCGATTTAACAAAGGCCTTTGATACCATCCACCACCACCACCTTCTGCTTGCCCAGCTCTGGAATGTGGGGCTCTCAACCAACTCTGCAAACTGGTTCAAAAGCTGCTAGACAACCAGTCTGAAAGAGTGAAAATTGCACCTGGGGATGCTCCTGGCACATTCCCTCTGTGAATACTACAGTTGCACCCAGCCGGGGATGCACCTGCACAACTCCATAGTAGGGCTGAGAATCCAATGGGGTGGCACATCTCCAGATGTGCAGTGCCCAAAGTTGCCATTCAGAGTCATAAACAATGTAAATGTGGCCATTAAGCATGCAAGGCACAACGGGACCATTTGCATGTCATTATGGTCATATTTGCATAAGTATTGCAGGGATGTGCCCAGCGGTATGCACCAGGTGCCCTCCATGTGTGGCTGTACAGCCATATAACCAACATCCCCGGTAGACTAATGCCATCCCAACCCTGCCATGAGACCCTGATAGTGTAATAAATGCCCTGTAACAAGCCCTGGTGGTATAGTGGTATCCCTCCCCCCAGAACCCAATAGAGTAATACATTCTCTGTAACAAGTCTTGGTGGATTAGTGGTATCCCCCTCCCTGCCCTGACCTGATCACATAGTGAAATGATCTATCTATCAAAATATCCCTGGTGGTCCAGTGGACCCCCTCCCATCCTCAAACCTCATCTGTACAATAATCCAACATCGAAATACCCTAGTAGTTGAGTTGTGCTCCCTTCCCTATTCAATCTGGTTGGGGCAGGGAGGAGGGTACCACTAAGCCACCAAGGCTTGTTACAGTGAATATATTACACTATTGGGGTTCTGGGCAGGGAGGAGGGTACCATTATGCCACCAGGGAGTTTACAAAAGCATACTTGTCATTTTCAGAACTATGGGCAGGGAAGGGGGTGGACCTGAACTGCCAGGGTAGGTAAGCTGCTGTGCTGCTGTCTGCAGTATGGCAGCCTGCCTGTGGGTGGACACCCACATATGTCTACTTGTAGTAGACTTATCTTTAGGAGGCACATCTCAGGACTTGCTCCAGGGATGTGCCTCCAAGTTGGGATGTGAATGGGGCTGTGCACCATATGCATGGGTGCACCCCTTACACAGCCCTTCCAGATGTACCGCATAACATTATGGGTGATGGTGTGTGGCACATTGGGCCCCTTACAGAATAGCGCTAGTGCACAAGTCGAGGATGTGCCAGCACATCTTGGATGCACTGGCACATTCCTTTTGTGAATCCCCACCCTTTATATGCACACATTAACTAGAGTAGAGTACATGTGGAACTTTACCCAGAAATATGTAGTGCAAGACTGAATAAAAATAATAATAACCAGACCAGAGTGTGTTGTTTGATTGACAGCCTGAGGTGTTATCAAGTGATGAGCAGTATTTATTAAATAGGCTTTATATTTGTGAGTGTGTTACTCATTGTCTTGATGTTATGTTACCTAATGCTCTTACCCTCTGATGTTAAATTAACCATTTTACAATTTGTTTTTAATTCTGGGTTGTATAAAAATAGCTGTCTTTCGGTAATATGTTCTATCAAATGTAAATAAAGAAGTTCATTAAGCTCATAATTTTAACAGGTTATGTGATGTTTGTTTCTGTCATCTTCACCCCACTGCAAGACTGAATGACAAAAAGTGATTTTACTGTTTTGACAGTGTTGCCCCTTTGTTTTTTTTTTCCTTCCACAATATTCTCATGGCTAGCAAACTGCCCTTAGCCATCTCTCCAAGTTGGCTCACATTTCAAAAGACAGTTGATTGTTTGACATTTATGACAAAATCAGTTAATTAAATTGCTTATTTAATTAATTGTGGTTTGGCAGATGTATATGTTCATTACATGACATACTGCATGACCAAATAGCTCATTCACTGAAACGCCATTCTATTTTTGTCTATTTTATTGCTGACATTAACTTACGATTTGTTTGCTGTTTTTCACCCCCTCTCCATCCCCACATTGACTACCACAAGAATAAAAAAAATGTGCCAATAGATCACAACTCTGACCGTTAGCAGGATACAGTATATAAGCTATAGAAGAACACATGCACACAATGCACATCCACATAAGAAATACAGAGGTGCACACACATGACATAGCCACACAAGCAATGCTAAGCCACACCAAGAATGCACAGCCCAACCCCCAAATGGCAAGAGTCTAAGCAATTTCAAGTAGATGATTGCACTACTGATGCTTTTGTTTTAGGAAATCTGAATAAATTGCACCCTTGTCCACCCCTGCCTAAACCAGTCCCACATACTCCTACAATCCCTGAGTCTGCCAGTAAATCTTTTTTAAAACGTATATGTCACATGGCAAAGTAGGTAGAGACTTTTTTGTTTACTATGTATTTAAAAAAATATCTGGGGAAGAAAGAGAGTGGGAAATTGTGTATGTGTTGTGGGCAGTTAACGATCATGGGACTGCCAATAGCCAATTGAGAATAGTTACTTTACTTACCATTACTCCAGGTTATATGTGAATACTCATATAGTTACATGACGGTGTCATTGGTGATATCATGTATAAAACAGCATATTTTCCTGTCTTGTTGGTGCCTGGTTCTTGATCACTTAGCTTCTCTTAACGTTCCTCTCATAAAAAATCATGTCATGCAACAAACAAAAATTCTTAATGCACTTGATAACCATAGAAAAAAAGTGTTGCTGTCCAGATAAACATATACAGCAGGTGCTCATGGCACTATGTGTTTGATTGGCTATATGTATCGACTGCAATCAACAAGATCCTCACCTTACAAAGAACCTAACTTACTGTATGTCTCATGTGCGTTAAAGGTGACCTGAAAATTTAATTCTGCAGCCTGCTCCCCTCCCACATACCTTTGCTAGCAGTGGCAGGAGTCTGAGGCTGCTTTCAGGAACATTTTTTAATAATTCCTCATGTTTTAACATCCTGATGAAACTTTTTGGTGAATACAGAAGTGACATCGGTGTCCCGATCGAGCAGGAGCAAGTTTACCTGGGTATTCCACCCAGTTTTGTGATGTTTCAAACACTATAGCTCTCTATCAAGCATCAAGGGGGGGGGGCTTAAAATGTGAACTTTATTATTTTTGCTGTGGTCCTGATGCTTAAATTAGTATCTACTGCAATGGCCTGTTCCAGCGTTGCTGTAGATGTTAATTTAAGCATCAAGACCCCCTCAAAAGTGATAAAATTAGCATTTTAAGCCCCCCCTCACTGCTCCATAGAGAGCTATGGTGTTTTAAACATCACAGAACTTGGTGGAATACTCAGGTAAATTTGTGTCCCCTCGATTGGGACACAGAAGCCACTTCTGTATTCACTGAAAAGTTTCAGCAGGATTTTGAAACATGATGATTTTTAGAAAATGTTCCCAAAAGCAGCCCTGGACTCCCGCTGCTGCTAGCAAAGGTACATGGGATGGGAGCAGACTGCAGAATTAAATTTGCAGGTGACCTTTAAGCATACTCATGAATAATCTATGTTTCCAAGAGACAAGCAGTCAAAGCTGGAAACACCAAGGCCGATGATGGCATGTACTTTTGCATGCACGGATGAACTGAAAAACATCTATCTATGCATGTTGTTATCTGTAAAAGTATTTAAAATCTATGTTCTACAGTAGCATACATATGAAGGACATTATATTAGAGTCTAACGATGCTACAAATATATGATTATTTGGACTGAAAAAGAGGAGGAAAAACATAAACTTAAAAGGGATCAAGTGGGCGGATACATGTATAATCCTGTTGCAATCAGTAATCCAAAATGGGAAGAAAATTTGTCATATTATTACATACCAGATCCAATTAACAAGAGAAGATAGGATAATGTAGAAGCATGGTCTAAATAGCTTAATAAAGATGATCATGAGTAAATATATAAAATAAACAAGGAGAAAACATTCCTTCTCAAATGCATGCTTTGCCAGTTTTTTAGATACCCACCCCCTGCTTACCCCCTTCTATTGCCACTTCTCATTCCCCTATAGCCCCCTCTTTCCTTTCCTCCCCTCACCTGTCCTCCCTGTTCCCCCCTTCCAAACTCTCTCCCCATAATCTGTTGTCCATTGCCTCTTCTCCTTCTGCTTCACAGACTGCCCCTTTCATGGATATCGCTGTGCTTCACTCCCACCTCACCCCTGTGCTTCACTCCCACTTTACCCCCATACACTTATACTTAACACTTTTCTTTTCTGTCTCTTTTCTACCTTCTCGACCTTTCCACCCATGACTCCATAGCATGCAAGTCCACCCAGCCCATTTTGTTCTCCCTACCTCCTGCTCATCCCGATGCTTTTACCCATCTGTTCCCATTTCTCACCTCTCCGATCTCTCAACTCTCTGAATCAGCCACGCCTCCAAATCTAATTCAGTATGCTACACAAACAGGTTCTAGTAACCACCCGGCTGACTGTTGCTTAAGTCTTTATTGTTTGCGCTGTATTTTCCTATTCCATCTTGTAGTTAGTCAACATGTCACCATGCACTGTATCTTGTCATTTAATTGCCATGCACTTTATTACTGTACTGTATGATTATTACATGATTTCCCTGTTACTTTTCTATGCATAGCACTTTATATTTTATTGCTGTCATGCAATTGTTCTGTAGATTGAGTCACCTGTAATTCACTGTAATTGCTTTTATGTATCGCACCTACCATTGTTGTCTATATGTATATGTCCCTGTTTTTATGTAATCAGGACCTCCTTGTGAATGAGCCTGCTCAATTGAGCTTTTCCTGCAATAAACGTGAATTGAATTGAATACTGTGGTTAAATCCAACCTCACCATGGACCCATTAACTACTCAGTGAAGCTACAAATCACCATATTACCTGAGCATGCATCACCTTGCACAGTAGAAACTAAAACCCCTGTTAAACGAGAGCGATTTCTTCATATCTGCCTGCCTTTTTAGAGCAGTCCTGGTTTTCCCCTTCTAAATCTATGTTATTCTTGACTCACTAAGTAATAATGACTGCCTCCAGCTCCAAATGGTGACAAGCTGTATAACTTAGTATATGCAACATTATAAGTAATATGGTTATTGTGAAGAAAAATTATTTGAAGGACCAAGCATCAAATGTTCATGATGCCCTTACAGCTTTCATTTCTTAATACTCCCTCAACCCCCTTCAGCCCACCACCACCACAGGCAGGATGCAGCAGATTCATTTCTGGTCTGCTCGTTCAGATTTCTTTATTTGCCCAATTTGTTTCTGTTTTGTCACCCCCTCATTTCTGTTGGTAGTGAGGACATGAGTTTGGTGGAGAACCTAACCTGTTAAGACTTAAAGATACTGGCAGAAGACCAAAGAAGCTGATTGCCCAGTGGAGTTTAGGGTTCAGAGCGCATGAGAAAGGGCCTATGAACTGGAGAGCTAAAGTGTTTGAAACAATCTAAAAAATTAAAAAGCAACATTAAAGGTAATGTTGCCTGTCCTAATGCAAGTGTCAGGGGAAACCCCCGATCCCTGCTCACCTCTTCAGCCCAGTATACTGTACTAGCTGATATCTCCACTGATTGCAAATCTTCCACTGATGTGGATTTGTGAAAACATTGCTGAGAACACTGCACACTGGGTGTTTCAATTGGCAAATCAGATGTACAAATAACTCAACAAGACAGACTAATAAGACTACCATGTTAGTTTTACAATAATTAAAGAAAAATGAAAATCATCACCTTGTGTTGGCTTATAGAGTGGTTGTTATCTCTGGGGTCAACTTGTGACTTTTAGATTTTGACATTTGACCCTGCCTTGTGCCACACTGGCACCAAACTTGTTGTAAAATCATTTGCTCTGACCCAGTGAATTCTTTATGGAAAACTAACCAGTCAGAGAAATATTTATTATTATGTTTTCTTGGGGCTGATGAATTAAACTATTGGTAATCTGAGCTCCTGAACTGATCCCAAATAAAAATTGCTTTTTGGACTTTTGACACAGCTGATATCTGCTGCTGCTAGGCAGAGGGTTATCTAGGTTGAAAACCATGAGAGAGGAACAAAAAGAAACCTCAAACAATTGGACTTCAAAGCTGATAGGAAAGCTAGACTGCCACAACGTTCAACTCCCCCCCACATACACACTTCCCTCGTGCCATTTGTTTGAACTACTGACAGCAGATGTCTGCCTAGTCACTTAATAGTGACTGTTTTTCCTAGTTGGGTCCATCCCCAAGTAGAGAGGTGTACCCCCCTATTTTAATACAAGTATAGCCAACATGAAGATTTTGTGGCATATACCATTCCAAATTTGGACTTAGTTTTTTTTTTTCGATTCTAGAACTGTTCCTGTGACTGAGCATAGTGGCTGAACATAGTGGCTGATTGCCACTGTGCTCAGCCCCCTCCCACACACACACATTACCTCTAGCCAGCTGTTTGGACCATTCAAACAGTTGATATCTGCAGCTGATAGGGAGAAGATTCTCTGGGCTAAAATATGGTCTCTATGTGAAGCAGTTCACTCTTTTCAGTCACAAAAGGTATGAAGGAAACGTGACATGCTCATTTAGTAAGTAAGTAAAATTGTATTCACAATCATCGTCGCATGATATGAACACAGTCAAACTCCAGTTGAGTCATGGTTCATTTTCAATGGGTCCCATAAGCAGTAGTCTAGGTTACCAAGTGCATTACAATACAATACAAGAGCTTCAAGGATTACAGTAGGATCAACATCAGTGGTTCCCAGTTACATTTCCAAACAATACGTGGCAATATCATACAAAGGCATCTGTGGTACAATAGGATTGGCTTCAGTTGCAGTACAGTAGGATTATCTTCAGCAGTTACAGATTAGGTACAAAAGATTAACTTCAGCAGTTACAGGTTAGGCATATACTGAACAATGTCATGATGGGGAGGCAACTTAGGTTAAGCTCTAAGTATGCAGGTATAAGACTGCATGGACTAGACTGACGAGCCATAGATCTGTGAGGCATTATCCATGTTGTAGTCTGGACAACAGATTAAAAGTTTCAAGTCTTCTTGCATTGTCCACTTTTTGATAGGGCCAAGTCTTATTGGATTAGTCTTCCACCTGAGGTGTATAGGCAAGGAGTTGCCAGCTGATGGTTCCCTTAAAAGGAAAGACCACCTGCCAAGGTTTTTTGACCCCTCAAGAGGTGCTGACCTCCATACCATCAGCTGATCTCAGGGCAGACCTGTTATTATCTTTGAGTTCCATTTTGTCCAGGATGTAACCTGGGAGATGTTTTTTTGCATATCTTGAACATCAGGTTTAATGTGCGTAGCTGCATCCTGACTTCCAAGTTTTTCCATGTTAGCTCCCTGTATAGTACACAGTGGTACCTTTGGTGTCAAGTATACAGTATATCTTGTGAATTTATTATAAAGCATATCATTGTTATTCAGTTCAGTACTGGATGCCCCTTCATACAGGACATCACCGTAGTCCATAGCAGGCAGTACCATAGTCTCTACTATTCTAATTCTGGCTTCCCCTGGTATCTCATTTCAAAATTGATAAAGCGCCCCTAGTTTTTTATTTAGGCTTTTGGTCATTTGGTCATTTGGTCGAAGTGGACATTCCACTTACGGTTTTTGTCAATTCATAATCCCAAGTTTTTGTAGGCATTGGCCATTTCTAGTTTATTTCCAGCGTACATTACAATGTTCAGCTCCTCCAGTGATTCCACTGGTTTACAATGGGGCTTAAAGAACAAAACTTTTCATTTTTTTGATTTGAGTACTAGTTTTTGGGTGTACAAGAAACTTTGTAGAATGTTAAAAGCCTTTTGCAGGGCCACGTGGATTTGTCCTGGGGAGTTGCCTGATGTTTACATAATGGTATCATCTGCATAGAGGTGGAAACCTATTTGGGGTTGGGAAATTGCATGGGGTTCATGTAGATGTTGAAAAGCAGTGGACCTAAAATAGAGCCTTGAGGGACTCCAAGTACAGATGATAACAAGTTTGAGCTATACTTGTTCCAAGATAACTCCTGAACCAGGTTAAAGCCCTTGGGCCGCATATTCAAAGAGCATTTAGATTCAAGCAGGGTGCATCCAATAACCACCTTGCATCAGATCCAGGTGCACTGAATATGGTGCACCATATTTTCCAAGCATTCTCTGTGCTAAAGTCCCCCAAACTGACTCAACAGGTCCACTACATCACAAATGATGCAAGGGATGACAAAGACAAGCTGTGTAAAAAAGATGGTGCAAGCTGAGTCAAAAAAAATGACTCAAGGAATGAGAAAGAGACCGGCTGAGCCACAAAATGGTGCAAGCTCAAACAAAAAAATAACTCAAGGAATGAGAATGAGACAGGTTGAGTCAGAAAATGCTGCAAGCTGAGTCACAAAAATGACCACAGAATGAGAATGACAGGTTGAGTCACAAAAATTACCACAGAATGAGAATGACAGGTTGAGTCAAAAAAAATGGTGCAAGTTGAGTAAAAAAAAATTACCCTAGGAATGAGAATGGCACAAGTTGAGTCAAAAAATACAACAGATGAAATGGCCAAGACTAAGCCCCCAAAACATTCTAAACTAGTCCTGTGGGGAATATTGTCCCTTAATAGTATCATAGTCAGGTCTTCCCCCTGTTATTGGCCTCTTTATATGCTCTAGTGTTTGTTAGACCAACTCTGGCTGATTTAAGAATAACATGCATCTTAGGTACAAGGACAAGACTCACATTAGTTGAAATTCCCAAATAAGGGGATGGTGCATCATTTCAGTGACACAGGCATTCCTTCTGATATGGCACAGGCATTTTTTCAGTGCAAGCCAGTCTGGTGCATGCAGACCTGTTTTTAATGCAAGTACCATTTCAAAATCAGAAATGATACAAGTTGTGATCCATTCTGCTCCTTGTGTCAGTTGTTTTTGATGCAAGTACCCTGTTTCATTCTCTGGCCTTTTAAAATCCGTCCCCTTTCATCTAGCCTGATTTCTTTGAGTTTGTCAATCAGGATGAGATGACTTAGGGGGCATGATTGTAGAATCTGCCTGCATCAGACACAAATTGTGGCAGAAAAGAGGGCTGTGTCTGATGCAGTTGTGGCAACTGCAAAACTTAATATTCCAGAACATTGGTGACTTGCACCAAACCTTCTGGAATAGCCACTAAAGTTGGTTTACAGCTGAAAGATGGGCACAGTTGGGGGGTCCTGGTACAAATCCATGGACACATCCTTGGACAAGTGTATAGGAGGACACCCCAGGTGCCCAGAAGGAGCACCAAGCCAGGAACCCAGGCACAGAAAGGGCAGCTGCCACAAGGCTGTAGCACAGGCTCATTTTGCTTCCCAGGGAAGTGTCCCATTACTCTTAGGTGGCCATGTGCCTTGACAGTGAAATGCATGCCTTGGCAGGCTCTTGTCAACCCCCAGCAGCCCCACAAATACCAGTTAGTTGGTGGTATAGTGCCTACCTGTCCCAACCCACTAGGAGCACCATGCCTCATGTAAGTGTGCTGCTAACCAAAACAAAAAACCCAGTCCTAGTCCATGTCCTTTCCCCCCAGCACATACCATGCCTGCATACACATGGCAACACAGTACCTAGTGGCCTAATGGCCCCTCCACCCTCCCCACTCCAAGAGACAGTGGTCAACCACCCTGTTCCCCCCTACCTGACCAGATTATGTGACTGGCACTGCCCTCCTCACACCACCATGGCCATCTGCAGAATGTGATTGCACAGACCATGTATCTGTAAGTGAACTGTTTACTTACACTTTCTGTGTCAGCACATTCTGTGACTGGCCATGGTGGTGTGAGGAGGGTAGTACCAGTTGCAGAACTGGGTCAGGTGGGGGGAGCAGAGTGGTTGAACACTGTCTGTCAGGATGGGGAGGGTGGGAGCCACTAGATCATCAGGGCTTATAGCCAGCCTCGGGACTGGGGGGGGGGGGTTCACTTCCAGGAATCTTGTTTTGCAACTAACTACATGCTTTTGACAGTTTCACTTGGGCAACACCCCAGCTGTCACTGCAGCAACATTCTGTTGGTTGACTAGGCACCACAGGCTAACAAACAGCTGTACCCTGATGCCCTCCAGCTCTTCCCCTGCCTTTCATGCACCCCACTGTCTAGTGACCTCTGGAGTCCCACTGCCAGAACCATTTAAATCACATCCTAGCTGGTCTAAGTGGTGCCCCATGCTGTGTCCATGGTGGCACTTTGAAAATCCCCAAAAAGGGGATGTGGCAGCCCCACCACGGTGAAACCCCTTTTGTGACCAAGCACAATGGAGTCTTGGACACAACCCTGCTGCAACAGTTCTTTGCCGCAGCTGTCTCTGGATCAGAAGCAGGCCAGGTTAGAAAATCTCATTTGACGCAAGTTGTGATGCAAATCACCACTTGTGTCAAACACCTTTACTGCAACTCCCTTGTGTCAGTCACACCGGACTGAAAAGCAGGCCCAGAGGGGTGAATGCTTTGCTCAGGACTACAAATACTGCACCCACATTTAACCTTTTGTCTAAAGCTTTCTGGACATCAGTAGTTACTTTTAGCAAGGCTAAAATTGTACTGTGTTTCGCCCTGAAGCCAGATTGATATAGGTTCCACAGATTATTAAGTCCCATGTAAGCAGTTAGTTTATTAACTAGTTTCTCAAACAGTTTTGATACAACTGGTAGTAAGGAAAGAAGTCTGTCGTTACCTATGTCTGTTTTTTCCCCCAGTTTAAAGACTGGGATTAAATTTAATGTTTTCCAATCGGATGGGTGTTCTTCTGTCTGTAGGGATAGGTTAAAGATATATGTTAGAAGTCTGGCCAGCACGGGGGGGGGGGGAAATTCTAGTAGATTAGTAGGTAACCTGTTGAGCTCTGTTGCTTTTTTGTATCTAGTCTGAGGAGTTCCTCCAGGACAAGTTCTGCACTGATTTCAAGAAAGACAAAATTGATCTCCATGTTTATGTTCTCTTCTGTGTGATTATTAGCAGTATAGGTTGGTTTAGTTACTGTTCCTAGAGCCTCTGTAGCCATGCTAGAGAAGAATTTATTAAAGCCATTAGCAGCTTCTTCACCTAGTGGGACTTCCCACTTAACTATCACACGTGTTTTGGAGTTCTGTTCTGATTCTGCAACTTGTGCAGGAGCCCCCAGAAGTTACAAGGGTTGCAATTGAAATTGTTCAGGAATGATGCATTGAAGTAATTTGTTTTTGCCTATTTCATCTTGCTTATGTATTTATTTCTGGTTTACCTAAATTGTAGCCAGTCAGACTGGCTATTGCTTTTTTTTCCAAGATTTTTTTTTCCAACTTTCTGCACCTTCCCCATTAGACTCTTTCCAGCTAGGGCCCTTGGCTTACCAGCTTATTCCATCCTCCTGAAGCCTGGCATCTGTGTCAGTGAGATCTACTTATCGCAACATTACCCAAACCTGTGCCCCCCCAAGATCTGAGTTCCCCGGGAGCAAGAACCACCACTCCATCCAGCTCTCTATCTATATTATCTGGTGGGGACAGGTGAGAGAAGACCAAAAGGACGTGTGTACATGGTGCTGTAGCTCCTAGACCTGCCTTCGCCTACCAGTGGGAAGGGGATATTTTCTTGTTGTTGCACCCCCATTGGCTCAGCAGTGCAATGCATTCCAGTGTGGCACATGAATGCTCCCACTCATGCCCACACAAGCACCGCTGAAGTCACTCCCCTTGCTTACACCTGGTTCCTTACTGCTGTATGGCCCCTAGTCTCCACTAGGGGTCACTGAACAGTGAGACCTGAGCCCCCCTCCCTCCCAGGAAAGGAGGTCTGTCCTCTGGATGCTCAATCCTTTCCTCACCTGCCAACCCCCAATGATCCAGGACCACTCCTCAATCTGGGTCACCTGTGTGGCATGAGATGTGGCATCCAGTGCCTCAACCCTCAGCACCAAAGGTCCTGCTCTTTATTTTTTAAGTCTTCATTGTTTGTCTCTGAACCTCCTAAACTTGGTCAGTTCCTTGATGTACTATGGAGCGTTCCTTATTTTAGTTAATTTTCTTTTGATGGTAATGTGGGAGTTACATATTGGTCTAAATTCTACTAGAAAGAAATTCCATGCAACGGTAACATGGGTATGAGGGTGAGTCTGTCCCAATTTATTGATTCCACATCCTTTATGAAAGCTAGGTAATCAAAGGTGAAAGACTAGGTTTGCTGGCAAAGGCACCTAGCTTCACCTGAGCTCTTTTGTTCTCCGTTGCTTGTAAGGACAGAGCAAGGAACCTTACCAGAGCAAGGAAAAAGACAAAGGCTTCTTTTGGCTAGGCAGATTTACTGTGTGTTATTATTTTCTGTTGTACTTAAAGGGGTTGTTACTGTTTGTTGCTAACATTTTACTTCTTTATTTTTCTCTGATTCAAATTGTTGTTGTTGTGTATACTTTCTGCTGCATTTTCACAGGGTGCGTCTACAGGTTTGTGCTTACAGATTACTGCTGTAATCTTCTGATTCAAATTGTCTTTTCCAATGTATACCTTCTGTTACTGCTTTATTTTTCTCTGTAGCAAAGTGTTTTTTTACAGGGTATATCTTCTGTGAAATTATTACAGGTGGTGCTTTACAGGTTTTACAGTTTTAACTATCAGTAGGCTAAGCTTTCAGGGCTACTACATTTGTTGTTGGTTGATTGTTTCTGTTCCTACCTCCTTGTTTCTTTCATCTGTGGTTCTTCTTTTTCAGTAGGGGAAGGGTCCAGCCACCCACCCCCATCCCCAACCACCCCACACTACACTCCTTTTATAGGGTACCACAGTGGGACATTTCCTGTGGAGGAGCAGGAAGGGGAGGATCAGAGGGGTATCCACAAAGTGATCTCATTTACAGGGGCACAAATAATTTAACTTGTTATAATAAATTATACAAAAATAAACAAAACACAACATCAAACTTTTGCTTTCATTTTCCTCCTTCTAGTTACTCTGACCAGATTATAAAGCCAGCAACTTATCTGGAATGGATGTTATTAACTGCAGGTACTGTGGGACACTTTTCAAAAGAGCAGTTATACAGGATTTCGGACACTGGCCTTCATGTTGGACCATTGGATATCTAAAGGCTCAGCTCCAGGCAGCATGGGCAGAGATTGCATGCCTCAAATCCCATATTCAGGAGAAAATGCATTATATGAACTGCCTGCTATTTCCCCAACATCCAACAGAAACACATCGATCGCAGAAGGTAGTTGGTCTGGGAGGTTGGCAGGTGGTTAGGAGGGGCAAATCAAGTGCCCCATCACTCAGGGCTCTCCAATGTATCACCTCCATAACCCATATAAAAATCATAAACAGGTATCTGCCTCTCTCTCTGAAATCAAACAAAGGGGCAGAGGACACTGCACAGCAGGCTACTGCAGCACATGAGCTATCACAACAAAACTCACCCAAAACAGGAACCAAAAAAAAAAAAGCAAAAGGAAATCTAAAATACTTCTGATCATAGGAAACTCCATGATTCAGGGAGTTGATACCTACCTTTAGCCGGGGATAATGGTCAGATGTCTCCAGGGTACATCATCATAAAGAGACACTGACCACATTGCTAAAATCATGCATGAAGCAGGAGAAAACATAAATGTCCTGGTAAACACAGGGACTAATGATCTCACCAGCTGGTCAGTTGTGGAGACCATGGAGCACCTTACCAGGCTGGGTGACAAACTGTCATCCATTTCATCCAGCATCTCCTTCTCTGAGATCCTGCCAGTCTGGGAGAGGGGGGCAGATGGATGGAAGGTCAGAGAAGGAGAGATAGGGGAGCTAAACATGTGGCTCAAGGGCTGGTGCCAGGAAAAAGGAAACAAATTTGTAGGTAACTGACAACAGTTTTGGGAGTGAAAGTTCTTTAAATTCTACCAACTGCATCTGACTAAGGAGTGAGTCAGTGCACTGGAGCAGAAGTTTGATGTCTTTGTAGAACATTTAAATTAGCCAGAGGGGAGCGGGTGTAGCATCCTTTATGTCAAATGGGAAGAACACCCTTCCCCCCTCAGCTAGTGATCAAACAGGAGTTCAGCATGTTTGTAGTTCATTTGCATCACCAGGTAAAGAAAAAGATCCGGCTCCCCATATGACATACAGCGAAAACACTGGACCTCACCCAACAATGAACACACCGAAATCTGGCCAATGGAAAATCATGTACACAAATGATTGCAGTCTGGGAACCAAAATCCCAGACCTGCAGGCAACAATGACAGAGGCTAAACTGGATATGGTAGCCATTAGCGAGACATGGTTCACCAGTAACCACACCTGGGAGAATTCAGTTACAGAAATTCAGAATACACATAAGGAGCCAGAAGAACTGTGAGTCACCCTGAAAACAAGAAATGGGGCTGCCATATGAACTGTGGTTGTCATCAGGCCTCCAGACCATGTTGAGCACATAGATGCATTACTGTTAGAAGATATAACAAAATATGACAGCTAAAGGGGAGGTTCTGATAATGGGAGACTTCAACATGCCAGATACAGATTGGTCAATACCAGCAGGAACATCTGCCAGAACTAGACACTTGATAGAATTCCTGCAAGAAGGAGCTCAAAGAACTGGTAGAACAACCCACAAGAGACAGGGATAACCTATATCTAGTACTGACTAACAGGAAAAGGATCACAGATCTCCAGGCAGAGGGTCACCTTGGGACCAGTGACCATCACATGGTATGGTTCAATTTGGCCACTAGAACTAAATCATCCCATTCCAAGGCAAAAATATGGGACTTCAGAGGAGCTGAATTTGATAAGATGGCCAACAGAGTTAAGCTAGTCCTGGCAAGAAGAACTACAGATGAAGGGGTACAGGCAAAGTGGGCAGGCATTAAGGATGCAACACTTGAAGCAACATCCCATTGTGTTAGAGAGAAAAGCAAGAGCAAAAGAAGAAGGAAACCACTTTGGTTCTCAAAAACAGTAGCAGAAAAGGTCAGAGCCAAAAGGCTGGCCTTCAGGAAATATAAGGGAATGCAGCGGGATGAAGACAGGGAGGCATACCAAACTTCCCTAAGGGAAGCAGGTAAGGCAGTAAGGCAGACAAAGGCCCAAACCAAGGAAATACTAGCAAGAATAGTAAAATAAGGTGACAAGACTTTCTATATATACATTAGTGAAAGGAGAAAGTCCAGAGGGGGTGTTGCTAAGATCGAAGGGAATAAGGGGGAGTATGAGGAGCAGGATCAAGGAAAAGTATCTATCCTAAATAGATACTTCTGCTCAGTATTTACTGAAGAGAAGGTTGGGCAGGGCCCACAACTTAGCACCATGGACACAGGGGGAGGGAGATGTGCACTAGTCCCTTCACAAAAGAAAGGGTCCTACAAGAGCTCACTAAGCTCATGGTGGACAAGGCAATGGGACCTGATGGCTTACATCCCAGGGTACTAAAGAAGCTAAGGTTAGAACTAGCAGAGCCATTATTAGAACAGTTTAGTGAGTATCTGAGTACAGGAGAGGTCACAGAATACTGGAGAAGGGTTCATGTGATCCAACTCCACAAGAAAGGTAGCAGGGAGGGGGTAGGGAACTACAGACCAGTCAATCTTACCTCAGTAGTGGGCAAGATTATGGAGGCACTCCTAAAGGAAAGGACAGTGCAACACCTAGAATCCATAGGAACATAGGATCCAAGACAGCATGGGTTTACAACAGGAAGGTCCTGTCAAACTAATCTCATAGATTTCTTTGACTGGGTAACTAGAGTGGTGGACCAAGGGGGAGCAGTTGATGTCACCTACCTTAACATCAGCAAAGCTTCCAATACTGTTCCACATAGAAGACTGATTAATAAGCTGGGTAGGCTTGGGGTGGGTCAGAAGTTGGTTAACTGGGTGGCAAACTGGTTGACGGGCAGAAAACAGAGAGTGGTGGTAAATGGTATACAGTAGAAGAGATGCAAGTCACAAGTGGGGTACCCCAGGGATCAGCCCTTGGGCCAGTTCTCTTCAATACCTTCTTCAGTGACATTGCAGATGGACTGGAGGGCAAGGTTTGTCTGTTTGCAGATGACACCTAGATCTGCAACAGAGTAGTTGATCCAGATGGGGTGGGCAGAATGAGAAGAGATCTGGATAAACTGGCAAAATGGTTGGAAGAGTGGTAAATGGGGTTTAATGCAAAGAAGTGCAAGATTATGCACATAGGGAAGAGAAATGCTGAAGGCACCTATAGGTTGGGAGGGGAGTTGCTGGCAATCATAAGGGAAGAAAGAGACTTGGGCATCATCATCCCAGATGACCTGAAATCATCCAAGCAGACCACAAAAGCAGTAGGTAAGGCTAGAGGGATGTTGGGATGTATTAGTGGGGGTATCGCAAGTCATAAGAGGGAGGTAATAATCCATCCTTGCAAGACACTGGTTAGGCCCCATCTGGAGTACTGTGTGCAGTACTGGAGGTCACACCTGCACAAGGACATTAACAGAATAGAGACAGTCCAGAGATGGGCAACCAAAATGGTGTAGGGACTGCATCAGAAAATATATGAAAACAGATTAACGGAGCTCAATATGTATACCTTAGAGCAAAGGAGGGAGAGAGGTGGTATGATTGAAACATTCAAACATCTCAAGGGCATTAACAAGGTGAAAGAGTCTAACATGTTTCAATATAAGAAAAAGAGCAGGACAAGAGGACACATCATGAGATTAGAGGGAGGCCAATTAAGAGGGAATGTGAGGAAGTTCTTTTTCACAGAAATGGTGGTGGATGCATGGAACGGCCTACCTCAGCAAGTGGTGGATATGAATACAGTGCAGGGCTTCAAACAAGCATGGGATAGGCATAATGGAGCAATAAAGATGAATATGAATAGATAGGCCATTGACAGAGTACAGGCCTATGGTACTTTCATAAGGTAGAAAAAATGTACAGACTGGATGGGCCTTGTGGTCCTTATCTCCCATCAACTTCTATGTTTCTATGTCAGCTTCTAAAATTTCCAGGATCTAAAGGAGACAATGTTTGATCTGTTTATTTTGTGTGTCTTACCTCTTACGCACATGATCCCTTTCTGGCCACTGAACATTTCTGCTATTACACCTGCAATGTTGTAGAGCATGGGGTTGGAGGTGAAATAAGGTATAGTGTATTGAAGGCATTAGTGTCTCTGGGATTTATTCTTGTGAAAACCTTTATAAGTTGAGTTACACCCAGGTTAGTAGTTAATTCGAGTAGTGTGTTGTTTTGGTCCACTAAGTTCCAATTTACATTAACATCACCCACCAAAATCTGGTCATGACTATGTAAGAATTTCAGTAATTCATCCTGTAGGTCACTGAGGGCCAAACCTGAGGACTTTGGGGGGCAGTAAATGCCTACTAGTAAGATAGACTGAGCATGGGGAAGTTTTAGCCTTACCTACTGCTTTTGTGGTCTGCTTGGATGATTTCAGGTCATCTGGGATGATGATGCCCAAGTATCTTTCTTCCCTTATGATTGCCAGCAACTACCTCAGAGGTTGCGAAGAAAGCACAGCAGTTGAACCACAGTGGGCTCAGGGAGGGTAAGGGTGGTGGAACAGAGGCACACCCAGTCAGTTGTTACACTCCACAATCCATACACCATTCTGGGGGAGCATAGTTCCCCTATGGGATGCACCCACAGAAGAGACTAAGGAGGGCGCAGACAACTGTCACAAGGGAGGCCCTCAGGAAGGAGGCAGAGGGCACCACAGGGAAAGAAAGCAGCTCCTGGTGGGGGACTCAGTTAGTTAGGGATAGAACTGGGGGAGCAGGGAAAACTAAGAAGGTGCCTGCCTGGTGCCATGGCTTGAGGACAGGAAGCGCATCCTTAGGATCACGAGAACAGTTGCACGAGAGTCTGAGCTGACATCATTGTCCACCTAGGGACAAATGACTTGGCTCATCATGAGATTAGAGCAGTGCAAAAGGACTTTGTAGAGTTGGGGAGGGCTTAAGACAAGTAGCACACACAGTATCCTTCTCAGAGGTGCTGCCTGTCAGTGGCATGAGTGAGGCGAGGGTACTTTGCACCATGCAGTTTAACAAATGGTTAAAAATGGTGGAGCACAAGGGTTTGGCTTCATTAGACTAGGGTTCCACCTGGAGGACACCAGCCTATACTGGCAGGATGGTCTGCATCTGTCCAGGAAGGAACAAGTCTTTTGGCAATCGGTTTAAATGCTTCATTGGCAAGCCTTTAAACTAGTCAAGGGGAGGCACTGATAAGCAGAAGGAAAATCCCAACCTCCCCTACAAAACAGGGTACTAAATGAGAAAAAGACCAAGGTAGAAAGGTCAGTGGGGTTGCCGCTACAGAAGGTAAAGCCATCAAAAATGGAGAGCAATGAGTACCAATGCCCGTAGTCTGGGTAACAAGCTTCCTGAATTAGTGGCCTTGATGGAGGAGGAAGATCTGATATTGTGGCAGTCACAGAAACATGGTACACACAGAACCATGACTGGGACATAAACATACCAGGATACACTATCTACAGGAGGGACAGGGAGGGTAAAAGAGGAGGAGGAGTAGCTCTCACATAAGAGAAGAAATCAAAGCAACAGAACAAAAGGGTAAACAGGGAGGAGAAGAAGCACTGTGGGTCAATTTGGAGGCAGGCAATGGCACCACAATCCACACAGGGGTTGTATACAGACCCCCCTCTGAGGGGGAGGAAATGGACAAGGAAATGATAGAAAGTATACTTAGAATGGCAGATAAAGGGGAGATATTGCTGATGGGTGATCTGAATATGCCAGATGTTAACTGGAGTGCAGTTGCAGCAGCCACTTCTAAGAGTGGGGTTATTCTGGATGGCCTACAGGGGGCATGCCTTAGACAACTAGTATTGGAGCCCACTCTAGAGGGAGCAATCTTAGACCTGGTTCTCTCAAACGGAGATGAAGAGAGGATCACAGATGTAGAAGTGGGTAGCCATCTGGGAACTAGCGACCATCGAACAGTATGGTTCACAATAAACACAGCAATAGAGTCAAACCATACAAAGACAAAGGTACTGGATTTTACGAGGGCATGCTTTGCCAAAATGGGTGAGTGCCTAAGGAATGCACTAGCAAATGGGCAGGAAGGAGGGGTGGAAGAACAATGGGGAATAATAAAAACTGCGATCACAGAGGCAACAAGCCTTTGTGTAAAGCAAATAAACAAACGAAACGAGGTAAGAAACCACTATGGTTCTCAAAGGAAGTGGGCAGGAAGGTTCAAGAGAAAAGAAAGCATTCAGGAAGTACAAGGAATCACAGAAGGAACAGGACAGAGAACTGTATCAGTTAAAGCAAAGGAAGCTGGGAAGGCAGTCAGAACAGCAAAGGCCCAAACCAAGTAAAAGATAGCCAACTCAGTTAAGAAGGGGGATAAAACCTTTTATAGGTACATCAGGAGCAAAGGAAGACCAAGGGAGGGATAGTGAGGCTTAATAAAGGGAGGAGGGTGGGCAAAGGTGACTGTGAAAAGGCAGAGATGCTAAACAAATATTTTTGCTCAGTATTTACAAAGGAAGGGGAGGAACCTAAAACAAACAGTAGAAACACTCTGGATACAGAAGTTGATACCAGCCCATTTACAGAAGAAAGAGTTCTGAAAGATCTCTTAAAACTGAAGGTGGACAAAGCAATGGGCCTGATGGGATTCATCCCAGAATTCAAAGAACTAAGGATAGAACTAGTGACACCACTGACTACCCTCTTTAACAAATCATGGGAGGATGGGGTGGTACCTGAGGACTGGAGGAGGGCAGATGTGATTCCCTTCACAAAAGTGGGAGCAAGGCAGAAGCAGGAAACTACAGACCTGTTAGTTTAACCTCAGTGGTAGGAAAATGATGGAATCACTTCTGAAGGAAAGAATTGTTATGTATCTAGAGGCCAGAGGGCACAGGACCCAAGGCAGCATGGATTCACAGCGGAAGGTCATGCCAGACAAATCTGATAGATTTCTTTGACTGGGTGACCAAAGTAGTAGATCAGGGAGGGCTGTGGACATGGCCTACCTAGACTTTAGCAAGGCATTTGACACAGTCCCACACAAAGATTAATATACAAGTTAGCCAGCCTGGGGTGGGTCCCAAGATGACAGCCTGGGTAAAGAATTGGCTGGAGATTAGGACAGAGAGTAATAGTAAATGGAGTCCACTCTGAAAAAAGGGGGGGTTAGCAATGGGGTACCACAGGGTTCAGTATTAGGACAGGTCCTCTTCAATGTCTTTATAAGCGACATTGCAGAGGGACTGGAAGGAAAAGTATGTCTCTTTGCAGATGACACAAAGATCTGCAACAGAGTTGATGCACAAGGTGGGGTGGAAAGGATGAGAAGGGACTTGGCAAGGTTAGAGGAATGGTCAAATATATGGCAGCTTACATTCAATGCTAAGAAGTGCAAGGTAATGCACCTGGGAAACAAAAACCCAGGGGAAGAGTACACAATGGGGGGTGAGATACTAACAACAACAAAAATCGAAAGGGACCTGGGGGTAGTCATATCAGATGACCTAAAGGTGGGCAAGCAATGTGAGAGGGCAGCAAGGAGGGCTGGGGGGATACTGGGATGCATAGGGAGAGGCATCACCAGCAGAAAACAAGAAGTTATTATCCCTCTGTACAGACAGCTGGTGAGACCACTTCTGGAGTACTGCGTGCAGTTCTGGAGACTCAATCTCCACAAAGACATAGACAGGATGGAAGCTGTCCAGAGGAGGCAACTAAAATGGTGCAGGGTCTGCACCGGAAGACATATGAAGTGAGACTTAAGGAGCTTAATATGTATAGCCTCGAGGAAAGGAGGAGAGGGGACATGATAGAAACTTTCAAGTACCTCAAGGAATCAACAAAGTCCAAGAGGGTAGCATCTTTACAAAAAGAGGTGTGCAAGAACAAGGGGCACAATTTGAAGATAGAAGGGGGCAGCTCAGAGGTAATTTAAGGAGTATTTTTCACAGAGAGGGTTGTGGATGCATGGAACAGCCTTCCCAGAGGAGGTTGTGGAGTCAAAAACAGTGGTGGAATTCAAGCATGCATGGGATAGTCATAGGGCAATTCTAGGGGTTGGGGGTAGGAAGAAGTAGGCTGCTGGTTAACTAGGATCTGCAGCTTATCCATCAGGTAGGGAAATGGGCAGACCAGGTGAGCCAAGCGGTCCTTATCTGCCGTCAAATTCTATGTTTCTATGGACAGGGATTCCAATGGGGTCATGGGTGGGCTCAGAGTTTTTTTCACTTGGGCACGTTGTTTGCTGTAGATGATTATACCTCCACCCCTTTTAGTCACACCCTTCATCCACAGCTCATAGCTTGGTATATTTATATGGCTATATGAGGTTCTGGGATTTAACCATGTCTCAGTCAAAACTACCAGGCCTGGTTGACATTGCAGGACACATTCCTTAATGAGATATGTTTTTGATACAAGATTTCTGATATTAAAGTGGGTGAAACTTAAGTTACTGCTACTGTATTTAGAACCTTTAGGTCTATTAGTCCTCTCCTGTTGGGACACAGATTAGGGTGCATGTCCCCGCAAAGAATTAGGAACATGTATAGCATGTACTTAAGCTGACACTTCCTTCTACTCAAAAATTTCAGGTGTAGTTTATGGCTCATGAGTTCTAAGGAGTTAGAGCTGATAGCTATTGTGAAATGCAATGGTTCCCCATTTCATGTAGTCTGAGATGATTGGGAGTATGGTTGGGCCTATCTGAAAGTTAGGGTTAGGAACCTCCCTCTGCATAGGTGAGAACTGTCTGGATCCATGGTTTCTATGACTAATGTTTGCTATTGGTGTGTCCCTACAGTAATCACCCAAGATTTTACCTATAAGTAGGGAGTCCCCTAGATGTATCACTATATCTAACCAAAGCAGCCACTATGGGCTCATTTTACTCTTGGAACATGGATGTTATGCATATACTGAAGACAGTTACAGCAATTGGGAATTGTGCTAA
This sequence comes from Neoceratodus forsteri, assembly GCA_016271365.2. Lineage (NCBI taxonomy): Eukaryota > Metazoa > Chordata > Ceratodontiformes > Ceratodontidae > Neoceratodus > Neoceratodus forsteri. The sequence continues at coordinate 1,148,839,035 of CM057458.1, read as the reverse complement.
TGATCTTTGGGCTCTTTAAGAAGTTACCTGACATACAGGTACTGTGGTTCTTTAGGCATGCACAGGTGTCAGTTGTTGTTTGGACATACAGACGGTCTCAGTATTTATGGGGTTCCACATGTTCAGTATTTATGGGGTTGCATGTGTTCAGTATGTATGGGGTTGCATGTGTAACAGTAGATCTTAAGTATGGGTGGTAGTGGGCGTACTTGCTAGGCAGAAGTGATACATATACAAGGCAGGGTTATATATGGTTGCTTTACAGTGGGGGTCTGGAACTTCACTGATTGTTTTTTTTTGGCAGCTCAGAGAGTGCTATAAATGGAACACCACCTTAAGGTGGGAGGTTAGGTGAGGAGTGTGTGATGCAGTGCAGCAAAGCCAGACCGCTGAGGAAGGGTATAGAGTCTGCCATGGTTAGACCCTCGGAATGCGCCATCGTTAAAGCACCAGGTAATTAAGGCACAAAATGGCAATGTTGCCGATCACTGTTTTTGCAGGGGGGCTGGGCCCCGCACCATCCATTGTGGGGACCTGTGCCCCCAACACCCCCCAAACTATAGATTCCAACTCCAAGGGGGGGGACCTCAGGGAAGAGGCAACGAATCCCAGATTTGGTACCCTAATTGCTTGGCACCTAATGCTGGCACTCTGAGCACCTACAGTGATCTTCCACTGGTAGAAAACATGCTCAGAGGAGGGCAGCAATGTCCAGGAGCCCTCTCAACCCCTTGTGAACTCTATGAGTTGCTGCTTTGGAGAAGAAGAAAAAGGAACCAGGTGAGTGAAACCTGAACCAGAGAGGGAGGGATTAGAACAGGAGGAGGGGAGGGTGAAACAGGTCCCCAGCAGGAGCAGAATGCAGAGTAAGGGTGGGCATTGTAAACACTAATGTGGCTACATCAAACTAAAGCACATTGAAATACAGAGCACAATGCTTCTGGGTTAGCCCCATAGGAGAAATGACCATGACATGAATGACATGAGCAGCATGGCTTCATATCTGGAAGATCCTGCCAGACCAACCTAATTGAATGTAATTGGAGATTCAACGAGTCCCTCTTAGAGGACCCTGTCACACCAAATATATGGAGACAAGACTGGGCAGCTAGGACCTCTGTGGTAGAATGCTATAATGGCTTTATAGAATGGTGGGAGGACACAAAGAGATCTTGGCAAATCCTGTTTCTGAATAGGGTCAGATATATTGGCAATAAAGAATGTTTGCACTACTTAAAGTTACGGCACCAGCTACACCTAATCTCCCAGGTTGAGGTAATACACCTTGATTATAGCACACAGATTAGTAAAAATTAAAACACAGATGTTCGACTTACAGTTTAACCAAGCCAACTCACTCAACCAAGAACTTAGATTTGGAACTCGGCTACAGAAGGGGTCCATGGATCCCTTTAAAGAATATAATTCTAGAGTGGAGGGCAGAGTCACTACAGAAGTAGTATCTCCCACAGGACAGGAAGTCATGGTTCTCAAAGATCTGCTTAAAGTAGTAGAAAACTACGTTTAGAACTTAGTAGGTGAACCTATTACATCATTAGATGTGGAAGCTCCCTTGAATTACCACAGGTTACTACACAGGATGCCTAGGAACTGTCAAAAGAGATATCAGTAGAGGAGATAGAATAGGCTATCGAACAGCTAAAAAAAGACGCTGCCATTGAATCTGATGGCATGGGGGCAGGGGTCTATAAAACATTCAATGTAGAGGTAGTACCAGCTTTGATGGTGTTAACTATATACTTAAAATTACAACTTATGCTGAATCTATGAAAACAGCATTATTGGTACTATTGCAAAAAAAAGGTTCTAAAGCAGACATCAGTAACTGGAGGCCATTTAGCTTGCTTAGCACTGCTCTTAAAATCTTAAGTAAGATTTTATTGGCTAGATTATCAAAAGTTTCCAGATATTTGGTTTTATTGTGTGTCTGTTAAGTATATTGAGAGCAATGGAAAAAAAAACGGAGTTAAATTCCTTGTATGTGTATACATACTTGGCCAATAAAGTTGATTCTGATTCTGATTCTGATTCTGATATTTAATTAGTGTCCCCAGACATGTGCTGTGCCTGACAGAAAACAGCAGGACAACCTAGCAGAGTGAAGGGAATTATTTTTTGGAGGTGAACAAGGTTGTCTAAAAGGATACATAATAGGTCTGGACCAGGAAAATGTCTTTGATAAATATTTTTTTTATTATTTATGATAGGTTATCCCATGAGTTCTTTTTCAACACCTTAAAGGACTTTGTGATTCCAGATAGGTTTCTTGGATGGATTCAAAGCATATCTCTGAATGCTAAAATAATTATCAACGTAAATTGGTGGTATTGCAAACAAATTCCGGTTCGGAGGGGTGTCAGGCAGGGATGTCCATTGAGCCCCCTGCTATATGCGTTCGGTATTGACATGCTTATATGTAAAATTATGTCAAACACTTTGATCCAGGGGATCTTGATTACCCCAGCCATTTCCCCAGTAAAGATCTGAGCCTATGCTGATGATTTGTTATTGACTCTGGCTCCTGAGACATGTGAAAACACCGTAATTGAAGTTCTGTCTGCTTTTTCTAGTGTCTCAGGGTCAAAATTCAATCTACTGAAAAGTAGGGGGGTATCTTTGGGCAATGTTTCACTTCCCATTTTGGGCAATCTTGCAGGTATTTTTGTTTCTAGGGAGTCTATTAAAATATTAGGAGTGGTCTTCTGCCCAAGAGACATAGCATTGTCTCACTGGGAGGTAAACATGGCGCACGCAGACAGGCTGGTGGCAGGATAGAAGGGGCAACAACTTTCTAAACAGAAAAGAGTTGTATTAATAAAAACTCTTTTGGTCCCAATCTTCCTGTACCCTAGTCACATTCACCCCCACTCCCACAGTGTATGGACAAAGCTCTATAGCATATTATTTCAGGTTTTTGGGGATTCACGGTTAACTACAATAAAAATAGAATACATATACCAGTCAATAGTAGAGGGGGTCTTAAACTGCTGCACCCTATAGGATTCCTTTTTAGTATATTTTCCTGTTATAACTTAGGGAATGTTTTAAAACCAGGTGAAAAACTATGGAAACCACTAGTCTGTACATGGCTTAAGCCATGCTTTCAGACAGGGGAAGTAAAGAAATGGAGAATGTTAGTAAGAATCAATGTTGTCCCAACATATTGCATGGATAGTATAAGGAATACTATAAAGTGGTAGGTTTCTCCCGCCAAGTTTCAGACCATAAATAGGAAAGTTATTTATAAGGAGATAATACAAGTAGAATGTCAGGCAGATATAATTCTTCCGTTATGCCCAGATGACCAGCTGCAATATGTACTCAGGCAGCTTTCTAATCCTAGATTGCCTGCCTTTGTTTGGGATTACATTTGGTTAGGGAACTATGGGAGATTAAGTGTGCAAGGTAACAATATGCACAAACAACTTTCAGAAAGATACTGTCCAAGGGATTCGTGCATTCAAGTACTGGAAGCACAACAACATTTGTTTCTACACTGTCAGTATGCTAACTCCTTTTGGGTCTATATGTCTACACAATGGAGTGAACCCCATTTTTTGTCACTCTCATACACTGTTTTAATGTATGGACCTCTTGTGGGTCCTTGGGGTAAATACCATGCAGATACAATCTATATTATTTTCACAGTGGTAAGATACTATATTTGGCAAGCAAGATGTATGTGGGTAGTACAACAAAAGGTGACTCCCTATGTTGAAATACTGACTAATATTTGTAAAACACTGGAAAAAGTACAACAGAATGACATACTGCGATATTCAGAAGAAAAAGTAAAGCACCTCTGGATCAATTGTAATGCTTGGTTAGAACTTGATTGATAATGCAAGTGATATTTCTTTAAGATTGAATTAATGGAACTAGGGAATTTATAGACTTTAATATTTGATTGAATGTATTAATGTAATAATGTGTATTGTATGGTTTCTATCTGTGTTCTGTTTATGTAATGAAGTCCATCTTTCAATAAAAATTCCCCTACTCTTGGTGAGGGGGTGCTGTTGGCTCTCTCCCAAGATGGTGGATGACCCTATGAAGGCAGAAGATGGACATTGGCAGGCTGGAGGTTTACACTCCACCTCTAGCCCTGCATCACCTACAACAGACAGTGAGATGTGTGGAGTAATACCTGAGTAAAATCCGGAAGATATAGCCATAAAGGAGCAGAGTTTGGAGCAATTTGAGGAACACTATTCAGTCACTAACTCCATGACAGATGGCTCCAATGAGCCAGTGGAGTTTGAAGAAGTTTGCAATCCAGGCATGAGCTCCATGCATGCAGGCAAAAGGGCTGAAAATGAAGTTTGTGAAGGAACTATGGAGCAGAATGTGGCAGAACCACCAGATGCCCAGTTGAAAGTGAGACTGGGTGTCACTGATGCAGAACCGCTGATGGCAGCAGAAAGAATCAAGAATGCTTTCCTTCTGCCTTCCACAGCAGCAAACGCTGAAGGGTGGTTGCCAGAAAGAGTGTTGCATGGTGCCAGACTGAAACAGGAGAGCGGTTACTCGACCTATCATGGTTGGCAGAGGAACAATCATGACTTATGGATGGGCTCCAGGGAAAAGTGATACAAGACCTAAAGAGGGACTGAAGGGGAAAACTGGAGGTCTGTCAGGAGTGCCAGAACCTAATACATCAGAAATGCCTGTAAGTACTTTGGGGACCCCAAAAGGGATGGAAGGGACTGGGTCAGAGGCAGTTGTACATGAGGTTCCACCACCACAGCATAAACCCCCTGTTAAAGCCACAAGCCTAATGATACAAAAGCTACCTCCCCCCACTGAAAAAGAGAGACAAAACATTGAGCTAGAACAGGATGACTCAGAGCATTTAGACGGTGATTCCCTTCCCCCTAAAGGGAGACAGTTTGCTGATTTATTTTGTAGCAACCAGATATCCTACCCCATAGGAATGCAGATGAATATGCTACATGGGAGGTCTACAGGAGAAACCAGACAGGGCATATGGGGGTAAAATGTTGATAAAAGACTCCCTGAACTTTATTCCATCTGAGGTTTTTGCTCTGATCCATATATCTGGGCAATAACATTTTGAGCCTGATTCCAAATCGGGTTATGCCTGGCGCAAGGCTATTTATGCCAAACACGATGGCACAAATCGCACCTTGTGCCAGCCATAACACAAGTCACGATTCCAAGAGATGACTTGCACCATGCCAAATGCAGGTTGCTCCAAAGGTAAACTACGCCACCCACTATGCCTGCAACCCACTGCAACATGGTGCAAGCATGTGTTACAGCAGCTACTGTGCCCTTTTCTCGAAGGCCAACTGCTGTAACCCACTTATGCCATTCCAGGACCTGGTATGGCATAGCAGGGTTAGACCATCTAGGAGGTGGTCTAAGGGGCATCCGTTCTGGCACAGCAATGGATTCCCCCCTGCAGCACCATGGAAACCACATAGCTGTGCCCCCCATGCCCCCCTGCTCTGTCATGTCCTCCACCCTCCTGAACTTTGGGGACCCCTGGATCCATTTTGCATTGTGCCCTCCCAATCACCTGCTCCAACCGACAAGCCCCCTCATGCCCCTAGGTGCTTTCTGGTGCATTGCAAGTTGGGGGGCTCCAGGGGGTAGTAGATTGGGTGCCGTGACTTGTGGCACCCTGGTCCAGTGTACCATTCCCTTGGTGTTAGCCTGCAGCTGACACAAGTTGCGGACATAGGTGCTGGGGGACCCTGCCTGTCTTAGAATAGGGTGCAGGGTCACTGGCATAGCGCCACATGGTGCAATTCGCATATGCCCGTGAGTTGCACCATGCATCTTGTAATCGGGCCCTTTGATGTCAGTTTTGCAGCTGTAGCTGTACTTGAGAGATTTTGGAATCTGTATGAAAAGCTGAAATAAACTCCTATTTGGTTACATTTTACTTCCATCCCTTTGAAAAGACCCCAGCAAAAACTGTGACCATCATGTTCCACAGTGAAAATGTAAACATTAACATGTATTACTAGCTTAGTAGAAAATGTGATATTTTTGAACTTCCTAAAGCAATAATTGATTTGGAATGCTTTTGGACAGGGGACAGGAGATTTAAAGGCACTTAAAGATGGGCCCACATGGGATTAATCATATCCCCAACAGTTTCTTTTTGGGCAGGGAAAGAGGGGTGTATTTTTATGCAGCTCAGCCAAAGGCCTGCTACAAATGTGAAGCATGGTCACATTTGTCCAGCGCTTGTGATAAATTAAGATGTGGACTTTATGGGGGCTTAGGCCACATAAGTTTGGCCTGCACAGATTGGAACACTTGTAACCTGTGTGAGAATGAAGCACATATGTTCAGAGACTGTCTATGGGCAGCAGCCAATCGAGATGCTCCCTTAAATCACACAGACCTGATCCACAGGACTCAGAGAACGAGCATGATTTTTCAGACCTCAAGACAGGCCTTTAGTGCCCCAACTCCAACTGAGAAAAACTGTTGCTCCACCAAGATAGAGCAGTCAATAGGGAGAAGAGTGGCGTAAATGGAGAAAAAGGCAAAGGCAGTAAGGACAAGGATGGAGCAAAAAGAAATAAAGCCATAAAAAATGGAGGGTAATGAGTACCAATGTCCACAGTCTAGGTAAAAAGCTTTCCAAAACAGTGGTCTTGATGGAAGAGGGATGCCTGGATACCATGGCAATCACATAAATGTGGTACACAGAGAACCATGACTGGGATGTTAACATACCAGGGTACACAATCTACAGGAGGAACAGAGAGGGAAGAAGAAGAGGAAGAGGAGGAGGAGCAGCTCTCTATGTAAGGGAAGGGATCAAAGCAACAGAACTAAAGGGTAAACAGGGAGGAGAGGAGGCACTGTGGGTCACCCTGGAGACTAGAAATGACTCCACAATCTGCACAGGGGTTGTATACAGACCCCCATCTCAGGGTGAGGAAATGAACAAGGAAATTATAGAAGGCATCCTTGGGATGGCAGAGAAAGGGGAGATATTGCTGATGGGGGACCTGAATATGCCAGATGTTAACTGGAGCACTTTTGCTGCAGTCACATCCAAGAGCAGAACCATTCTCACTGCCCTACAGGGGGCATGCCTCAAACAGCTAGTTTTGGAACCCACTCAGGAGGGAACCATCTTAGACCTCACACTCTCAAATGGGGGTGGAGAGAGGGTCTCTGATCTTGAAGTGGGTAGCCATCTGGGAACAAGTGACCTCCAGTGTGGTTCATGATAATCTTAGCTGTAGAGTCAAGGCACACAAAAGTGAAGGTACTGGACTTAAGGATGGCTGATTTTATCAAAATTGGAGAGTGCCTCAGAAAAGCACTAGTAAACAGGCAAGAAGGTGGGGTGGAGCAACAATGGGGAAACATCAAAACCGCCATCACAGAAGCAACAAGCCTTTGTGTGAAGCAAGTAAACAAATCAAAATGAAAGAAAAAAACACTATGGTTCTCAAAAGAAGTGGCGGGGAAGGTAAGGGAGAAAAAGATAGCATTCGGGAAGTATAAGGAAACACAGAAGGAGCAGGACAGAGAACTGTACCAGTTAAAGAAGAAGGAAGTGAGGAAGGCAGTCAGAATAGCAAAGGCCCAAGCTGAGGAAAAGATAGCCAACTCGGTTAAGAAGGGAGATAAAAGCTTTTATAGACACATTAGGGAGCAAAGAAAGACTAAGGCAGGGATACTGAGGCTGAAGAAAGAGGAAGATGAGTGGGTAGAGAGTGACAGTGAAAAAGCAGAGGTACTGAATGAATACTTCTGCTCAGTATTTACAGTGGAAAAGCAGGAGGAGAGACCTAATTCAGTCAATAGAAGCACTCTGGATACAGGGGTTGATATTAGTTCTTTCACAGAAGAAAGGGTTCTGAAAGAACTCTTAAAATTGAAGGTGGATAAAACAATGGGGCCTAATGGGATTCACCCCAGAATTCTAAAAGAACTAAGGGAAGAACTAGTAACACCACTGACTACCCTTTTTAAGAAATTGTGGGAGGATGGTGTGATACCTGAAGACAAGACTGCAGGAGGGTGGATGAGATTCCCCTTCATAAAGGTGGGAGCAAGACAGAGGCAGGAAACTACAGATCTATCAGTTTGACCTCAGTGGTAGGGAAAATGATGGAATCACTTCTGAAGGAAAGAATTGTTGAGTACCTAGAGTCCAGTGGGGCACAGGATCCAAGGCAGCATGGCTTCACAGCAGGAAGGTCATGTCAGACAAATCTAACTGATTTATTTGACTGGGTGACCAAAGTAGTAGACCAGAGAGGGGCTGTGGACATGGTCTACCTAGAATTTAGCAAGGCATTTGACAAAGTCCCGCACAAAAGATTAATGAACATATTAGCCAGCCTGGGAGTGGATCCCATTGTGGCAGCCTGGGTAAAACACTGGCTGGACAACAGGACACAGTGTGTAGTAGTAAATGGAGTCCACAGTGAAGAAATGGGGGTTACTAGTGGGGTACCTCAGGGTTCAGTACTGGGGCTGGTCCTTTTCAATGTCTTTATAAGTGACATTGCAGAGGGACTGTAAGGAAAGTATGACTCTTTGCAGATGACACAAAGATCAGCAACAGGGTTGATACCCAAAGTGGGGTGGAAAGGATAAAAAAGGACTTGACAAGATTGGAGGAATGGTCAAATGTATGGCAGCTTAGATTCAATGCAAAGAAGTGCAAAGTAATGCACCTGTGAAACAAAAACCCAGGGGAAGAGTACACAATCGGGGGTGAGATACTGAGAAGAACAAAAATGGAAAGGGACCGGGGGGTAGTTATATCAGACAACCTAAAGGTGGGCAAGCAATGTGAGAAAGCAGTAAGGAGGGCTGTGGAGATACTGGGTTGCACAGAGATAGGCATCACCAGTAGAAAACAGGAAGTTGTTGGCCCTCTGTACAGACAGTTGGTAAGACCACATCTGGAGTACTGTGTACAATTCTGAAGACCCCGTCTCCACAAAGATGTACACAGGGTGGGGGCTGTCCAGAGGAAAGCAACCAAAATGAGGCAGGGTCTGCACCAGAAGACAAATGAAGAAAGACTAAAGGAGCATAAGATGTATAGCCTGGAGGAAAGGAGGTAGAGGGGGCGACAAGATAGAAACTTTCAAATATCTCAAGGGTATCAACAAAGTCCGAGAGGGCAGCATCTTTCAGTAGAAGAGATGTGCAAGAATAAGGGGGCACAATTTAAAGATAGAGGGGGAACAGCTCAGAGGTAATGTGAGGAAGTATTTCTTCACAGAGAGGGTTGTCGATGCATGGATCGGCCTTCTTGAGGAAGTCGTAGAGTCAAAAACTGTGGGGGAATTCAAGAATGCATGGGACAGACAGGCAATTCTAGTGGGTGGTAGGAGGAAGTAGGCTGTTGGTTAACTAGGATCTGCAGCTGATCTGTTATGTAGGGAAATGGGCAGACAAGGTGGGCCAAGCGGTCCTTATCTGCCATCAAATTCTATGTTTCTGTGTTTCAATCCCAAATCCAAGACAGGTGCAGAAGCTCTCCAAAACCCCTGATACCCCCGAGATGAATAAAGATGCTCCAGCACCAGCCCCTTCGACAGAGCCACCAATGGAAAACAGCATTGCTAACATGGTACCCCCTGTCCAAACAACAAGCTCTGAGCAAAAATCAAATCAACCCCCACCCCCAAGGGAACAGGTTGCAACTGTGGTAACAACTCCACAACAGCTGAGGGAAATTTACCCTGGAGCTTCACCAGGAATTTCTGTCTCACTTACAGAAAGTATGGACATGACACCCCCCCTTACCCGAACAACCTTTACTTCCATGCAGAAACATGAGGGTCTCCAAACAAACAACATCTAAAGGGATAGAAACCCTAACCTCTTAAACAACAAATTTGAAGCACTCCAAACTGCAAAAAGTAGGGGCGACTCAGATTGGGACGATATGGACTTAGAGGCATCAGGCACATCTCTCTCACAAAAACAGGCAGCATCCCCTGATCAGAAAAAGAAGAAAAGGAAGAAGACACCAGGTGGTTGGAAAAGGGAAAGGAGGGGGGAAAGGGGTTACTTGAATCTTAATATTTGGCTCTGTACTGTTGCCTTAAATTTTCTTTATGGGGTGAATTTAAAATCTCCTCCCTAAACACCCATAGTATGAAAAATAAGAAAAAACGTGTTGCCATTTGCTCTTTAGTGCAACAAGAAAAATTTGACATAATACTTCTTTCAAGAAACGTAGGCCACCTCTACAGCTGACCAACAAACCATAAAAAAAACTGGTGGTGGGGCCCTTCTTTCTGGTCATTTGAACAAGATAAAGCAGACGGATTATGAATTTTATTTTATGGTTCACATTTCAGTATTCCACATCTGGTAGATATATTTATTTTATTAAAAAATTTCTCCAGGAAATACACACTAAACAATATAAAATTGCTTGTCTGACGGAGTGTCCTGGGGGAAGGGAAACATGGGAGTACAGTAATCAAAAGCACATTTCCATGCAGTATTATAGAAAAGTATATATACAACAATCAACAACACATTTCCAAAGGTAATATAAAACAAGAGTAAAAAAAAATATGTTACCAGGAAAAGCATTATTATTAGATTTTATTTATAAAGACCAGAACTTTCAGATCATAAATATTTACGCCCCCAAGTAAAAACAGACCGTATAGCCCACTATTCTTGGCTACTTCATGACTTTTATTTCTAGGAGGAGACTTTAATTGTTCCCTGGACTTTTCGGTTAAACATAACTGTGGCAAAAGGATATATTGTGATGCAATCGCTCTGAAACAGATATTACAGTCCGCTGGTATAATTGATGGATTCCACAAACTACACCCCGAAGTAGAGACACTTATACCTGGGGGACCCTCCAGACTCAAATAGATTATCTCTTCTTAACACCCAGCTTAGATGCCAAGGTAGCTAGTACTACCCCTGCAAAATTTTCAAATCACTTGTTATTGCAATTACAAATAGTTTTTCAACCCCTCCACCCCATCTATATGTTCAGAGATGGTGGTTAATTTTAATTAAGTTTGGGATTAAGACTCATTTACAAAGGTTCCAAGTCAGGCAGACAAAGATGTGGACATTGCAAAAAACATTAGTTACATGAACATAACAAAGAACATTGGTTACATGGCAGTTAAATTAGTTCGGAGACATTTTGCAGGTTATCAAGTTAGATTTGAACCTAGTGGCTAGTCCACAACATTTCCAAGGATTAGGCTAGCAAGGATATATGCACTGCATCTAGAATTCAACAGTATGACAGTTCAACAATGCACTGTAATATGTGTCAGCAGTAAACACATCATGTGCAAGTTCCATTTAGATGTTAATTGCAATGTAGCACAACAGGATAGGAGATACCTGTTATGTTCACTAATGCAGCCATGACTTGCTTTGTCAAGTGGGTGGTGGGGGTGGATGGTAGTGTAGGCAGTGTGGGAGGGGAGAAAACTGGGGATTAGGCATGGGAAGGGGTTGTGGGGGAGGAGAAAAGGGATTAGACTGGCGGGTTGGGGTGGTGAGGGAGGTGGCAAGAAAGGGTGGAGAAAAAGTGAGTAGTGGGAGGGGGCGTTAAAGGTAGGGGGGAGGAGGAGGAGGGAGTAAATTTACATGAGGGTGGGGAGAGACAGTTGCATAGGTGTGCCAAGATTTGTTTAAGAGGGACAAAGTGCTTAGACATCAATGTGTACTGTGTTAAGGCTAGGTGTTTAGTTAACACAACTACAGACAATCGCAGGGGTTAGGTGGAGTAGAGACCAGATTTAAATTGACTGACCTTTTTTTTTTTACTTTTTTATGCCTCCTCAACACCAGCTTACCAGAACTCTCTCCAGCTGAGACACTCAGTTCAGTCTGTTCCCACCCACCTGAAGCTCCCAGACTCCATTCTGGCATGGGTCCATCCTCCTCCACATCATCTAATCACCCAATCCCTCTGAATCTGAGCCCCTTGGGGTGGGGCCTCTGACTCCTCCTAGTGCTCTATCTATAATCCAATTGAGTAACCAGCGAGTTGGAGGAAGTGCCGGAGACAAAGCTGGAAGGCCTGGCATTGGGTGTGGGGGCCGACCACTGGTCCTGCCATCATCTATCAGGTACCAGGGATTTTCCACTTTTTCTGTCTGCCCCATTGGCCTGGCAGTGCAATGCACTCCAGCGCAGCATGTTTCTGCTCCTACACACACCCACAGGAGGCCATCATGGCCAGTCCCCCTTGTCTGGATCCCAACTGCTGCAGAACTCCCAGTCTCCACCGGGAGTCACCAGACAGCAAGACCAGTGTCCCCCTCCCTCCCAGGAAAGGATAGCGGTCCTCTGTGTGCTTAATCCTTTCCTCTCCTGCTGACTCCCAATGACCCAGGTCTGTTCCCAAACCTGGGTTGCCAGCGTGGTGCGAGGTGTAGTGTCCAGTGCCTCAACCCTCAGCACCACCAGGCCAGCAAATTCACTGACCGTTCAGTACTCCATTAAGTCTGTGAGGAGGTCATTGAGCCACTTAGGTCCATGGAATGAGAGGGATCTCTGGCCTATTTTAAACCTGGTTGAACACTGAAACTTTATAAAACCCTGTTCTATTACAGAAAATGGAAACATTATTTATTGCCAGAGATTCAGTTAAATGCCTATATGACTCTATTTATGGTTGGTGGGAAGATACAAAGAGGGAAATTAAAAAGTTATTCTCAACATATGGGAAGAACACATGTGACACACATTATCTGAAATATTTGTCCTTGAGGACACAGTTACAGCAACATATGGCCTGCTCTAATGCAGGACACAAAGAGGTGGCAGAGCAAATACAAATACTTAAGTCACAAATGAAATTATACCAAAATAATTGAGCAATGACCCTAGAAGCAGAGCTGCATTAGGGGACACAAAAAGCACCAGGTGGGGACCCTTGTTTGGCTTGTAAAGAAATGGTAGATACATCTCAGGTGTCAGCTTTATTTAATCAGGTAGGACATACAGTTTCTGACCCTAGAGGTATATCATATATAATAGACAATTATACTACCTCCAAATTTACTACCTCCTTTGAGCAGCTACCCTGCCCAGAAAGTTGGTTTTCAGCAAAACTTCTGATTGTCCCAGAAGAAGAGAAACGTAACCTGCAAGCTCCCATTTCTGAAACAAAAGTTTTCATTGTTATTAAATCTTTGAAGTTAGGGGCCTCCCTGGGATGGAATGGCATGTCTTTTGATTTTTAAAAAACATTTACAGAAATGTGGGCTACACTGCTAGCAGAAATGTTTAATGTTCTACTATCACAAAACACAAAATGGGCTGGCAGTATAGCCTAGAGGTTAGAGTAAGGATGAGCTTGGTACATCCAACAAACCAGAACTGGGTTTGATTCTCACAACCTCCACTTACATACTGTGTGACTCTGAGTAAATTACTTAACTGCCCAGTGCTCCCCGGTCACTCTTGAAAACAGGCACTTGTGCCTAGTGGGCCTTACCAGGTTACCAAAGACTAAAATAAATACACAATCCCAATTTCTTTCATCAAAGAACTGGTAATATACTTATTTAAACCAGGAGAGAGGAAATCCCTGGATAATTGTAGACCAATATATCTATAGAATTTGGACTATAAGATTTTGACAAAAATTCTAAATAATACATTATTACAGATGGCACTATCAATTATATATCTGGCCTAGATGTGCTTCATACATTGAAGGAATATATAGCAGAATTTAGGTATATTGCAGGATGTATTGACTTATGCAAAGACATATTCAATCAAGGAGTTTTTGCTATCACTAGACCAAGCAAAAGCTTACGATAAAGTTCAGCATGAATATTTATGGTCTGAGTTATGTTATTATGGGATTCCAGGACATTTAGTACATTGGATAGCACAATTTTATAGACAAGCAAATATCTGCACATATAATAAGGGAATAGTAGGAGAAGATGCAAAGACAGCTGTTGGGCTATGACTAGGGTGCCCATTAAGCCCCTTACTCTATGTGTTTTCTCTGGACCCAGTAATTCAGAAAATTGAAGAACATCCAGGAAAAATATGGTTTCTTTGGCCTAATAAGTTAGGAATGCTAAAAACTTTCATTTGTGCAGATGACATCTGCATTTTTATAAAAAATATTCATACCGGGGAAATACTTTTGGAAATCTTTGATAACTTCTTGCATATCTCCAGAGCAGCTTTAAATTTAAACAAAAGCAAAGGTATGGCACTATTAGACACTTTGAAACCAGTGCAAGATATAGGAGGTATAATGATTGTTCCTGGCCCTATAAACATCTCAGGGATCAGATATTGCACAGGAGACATGGCTTTTCTGAATTGGACTGACAGATTGGAGAAGTGAATAGTGAAAGTACAAAAATAGAAAAACGGTCTCTTCTCAAAACTAAAAAGAATATGGATGATTAAAAAATGTTTTAGACCTAACCTTCTTTGTGATAGTTACATGTTCCTGTTACCTACCCGATCAGAAACCACCTTATATAGCATTTTATTCAGACGTTTTGGGGCAGTCACCTTAACCCAATAAAACATGAATTCTTGTATCTGTCACGGAATAAAAGGGGAGTTAATATGCTACACCCACTAGTATTCTTCAACATGGTATTCTGGTGCCATTTCCTGAAATTATTTTTACAAGACACCAATACTTGTGGAAATATTTGGTTAAAATCTCTTACGTAAACTTTACTGTTAAGGTTGGATATTAATCAGCCAACAATTACAAGGGTTATTACTCTCCCAGAATTCCTAAAACCCCCCATACAAAAAGTTATAAACTGGAAAACTGAAAAACAACAAATATTAAATTTACATAGGAAGCACTTATAATTAACAATAATGGAAACAACTGTGATAACAGAACTTGATTTTAAACGTTGTTCAGTAGAAAAAAGATAATTAGCAATTGACCAACTGTTGGACCAGTGCATCCCTGTTAGGATGTGGGTTATAGTTTGTCTGTGTGCTTATAGAAGGCTGAACGTCCAAGGGAATCATAAGCATAAAGCAATTGAAAGCAATCATGCCCATTTCCAGATTGTGGTGAAGCAATCGAATCTATGGAACATTTTTATCAAAAATGTGAATTTAGTTAGGGATTTTGAAGATATGCAGGTAATAAATGGAAACTTCCTTGGTTAGACACGCTGACCTGTGAATGTCTATTTCTAGGTGACTTTCCACCATTATTATGGTAGTATAATAAAAGCACATTAAGAGTTTTTCTGGCATGCCTGAAATTCTATTTATGGCAAGCCAGATGTAAATTGGTGTTGCAATAACTTAAGATGACTTACTTATCAATTATTTATCTTGTAGACTCAGCTTTTTAAGAAGTTTTCTTACAAGACCTTCGGGGTAAAATGTGAGGGAATTTAGCCACATTTTGTTTGGATATATCACCCACCTTAAAGGTATGGACCACATTTATTAACCATTAATTTTTGGAAAACTGTGTTTATTAACTGTGCTTTGTTCTATAGCCTTGAAATGAGGATGTTTTGATAAACTGTCATTAATAGAGTTATATCATTATTTCCTGTACCTTAGTTTACCTATCCCCCTCCTGTCCCCTCCTACTTGATTTTTCCCGTTCCTTGCTTTTTCTCTCCTTTTCTCCATTTTATTTTTCAAATTTTAAATTACTTTGGAAATTTCCACATTTTCTTTTTCTTTTCCCCTCTCCATTCCTTTGTTAATATTTGAAGTGATGATTAATTTCTGCTTTGATTGATTTTACCCCCTCTTCTTTTATTTCTGTATTATGTTTAAATAAAACACTCCCCTACTCTTTTAGAGAAGTGCCATGGGATCATTAACATCCACCTGAACAGGCAGACAGGACCTTGATTTAATGTCTCACCCAAAAGACAGCACCTTAGATGTACAGCTTCCCTCTCATGATGCACTCCAGTGTCAGTATTGGGATCTACCCCAAGTGCCTGGTGTGGGACTAGAACCCACAACCTTTTGATATCCTGGCCTCAGAGGCAAGTGTGCAACCTAGTAAGCCACTAAATGGTTCTTTATACATTATTGCATGTTGTTGGTTATGTTTAATAAAATGTTTAACTACAGAAAGCTCAGTGACATGAAAGATGCAAGAGAAATATAAGGGAGTGAAAGAAGGAGGAGTTAGGAGAGGAGGAGGGGATGGATTGGAGGGCGAGGAGAGAAAGAACATGGAAGATGAAGGAGATAGCACAGAGAAGAATGAATCATTGAAGACTGTGGCTCCATCATGAAGATTAGTGATAATGGAACTAGCCACTTTGAGGACCGGACTGATATAAACTGGGCTGGAGGATCAAAGAGGGAGTGAATAACCTTCCAGACATATCAGCGGCTAACAGTATTCTGAAGATAAGTAGAGAAGTCAGTGTCAGTGGCTCAGTAGATAGCACACTCGCCTCTCAGGCTGGGAGATCAGAGGGCTGTGGGTCCAGTTCCCACATCTGACACTTGGGTTAATATCCCAATACTGACACTCTAGTGCAGCATGGGGGGTGCTGCACATCTGAGGTGCAGGCTTTTGGATGAGACATTAAACCGAGGTCCCATCTGCCTGGATTTGTGGTAGTTCAGGTGGATGCTAAAGATCCCATGGCACTTATAGAAAAAGAGTAAGGGATTTTTTTATTCAAAACTAAAAAGACAATCAAACAAAATTGTATTACATCATACAAAAACATAATAAATGGAAATAAAAAAACATACACAGTCAGTACAACATACCAGAAACCCCCAACTGAAAGGAAAAATGAACCCTCTCTCCCTCCCTACCAAAAGAGTTGGGGAATTTTTTTGTTTTGAAAACTTCAAAAATCAAATAAATACACAATAGTGTTAATTCACACAAAAGAATATATAAATCATAAGAAAAATCAAATAGGTAATCAATCATATAAATTATTAACATACTGCCATAAAGCTGTAAAACTCAGAAATATCCTAATTCTAAAAAAGATTCCTACCCCCCCAACTAAAAGAGTGGGGAAAATTTTTATTGAAAACGTCAAAGCAAAAAACAAAATTGTATTGCATCATACAAACTCAGAATAAGTCGATACAGAAATAAGTATTACAGCATACAGAAAAACAGAAATAATCTATAGAAGTGCAAAAAAAAAAAAACCTCCCTTCCCCACTAAAAGAGTAGGGAAATGTATTTGTTATCTTAACAAAAATCAAATACAGAAAGTGTTAAGTCACACAAAAATTATAGATCATAAAAACCCAAAATTAATGAAATATTACAAACATACATTAAAAGAGCACACTAACGAAAATCAGATGAAAACATCCTCCCCCCCCACCACTATAAGAGTAGTCAAAATAGTTAGTTATAACATCAGAAACCACATGAGGACAAACCCCCAGTGTCCCAACATCATAGACAGACTTCCAAGCAAACTAAATAATAGTACACGCCATACCTCCCCCCACCCCACTGGAGCTAACACAGAAAAATCATTTTTAACTTAAAAAGGTGCAAGAAATCAGCCTGTATCCAACCAAGACATATGTCTCCACCATATCTTATGAAGGTCAGGTGAGGCTGTATTTTGTTCAAAATCCCGCTATCTAAAAGTCTCTCTACGAACTGTAAGAAAAACTTGGGCACTGGACAGTATCTGTTGTCATAGAGTCAATACACAGCGAGCCTGCCATAATTGAAATTTGACATACCCAACAAATAACAGTATCGTCCCGGAGTCAAATTTAACCCATGCTCCTGGGAGAATACTTCAAACCCAAATATCTGGGTCTACAACCCGGAAAGGACCGGAGGTCCAATACTTGTGGAAATAAGTCCAAAATTCTACAGCATAAGGACAGTCTATGAATAAATGCTGCATGGTTTCAATTGCCCCAGAACAAGTAGAGACTCTAGGACAGGTTCATTCTAGTATACCCTTATGCTTCATATTCCCTTTTACCACCAATTTTTGATGTGTACAGAGTCAAACAAAATCCCACATGTAAGCTGGGATTCAAGGGCAATGAAGGAAACGTGTCAGGTTCTCCTTTCCCATAGAGGGAAGTACCACAAACCATGGGTCCTCATAAAACTAGGGCATCAACAACCATTCATACCCAGTCTTCTTAGAACCGGTAGTAAGATAACGATAAGGCAGTTCCCACACTTTAATTTTACCCACCGCATCCTTCCAATAATTTGCCAAAAAGGAGATTTTGACCTGTTTAGATAGATAATCTAAAGAAGCCCATCACCTAAGCAAGGGTCCAAACCCATCCAGTTCCCATGGACTCCACAACCCTAATTTATTATGAACAAGTGGGACAACATTATGAAAAAGAAAAGTTACATAAAAGAAAACTACTGGGTTAACCATTCCCAGGCCCCACTGGGTTATAGATAAATATATGGGGCCGGATATTCAAACTGAGCCCGAAAAGTGTGCAACAGCAAGAGCAGGTGCAAGTCACTTGCGCACATGCACAATTGTCGCGATATTCAAACATGGAGCAAGGCCAATTGCGCAAGCAGCCAACGTCTGAATATCGCACAAACTGTGCCATAGCACAACCAGGAAGGGGAAGCTGAGCAGATACGATGTGCCATAGTGCAACAAGGCCAGCCCAGCTGAGCAGTCCAGAGGCCCATAGGGCAAGCAATGACACCCCCAGCAGCATAGCGATGGAACAGCACAACCAGGAAGGTAGGCAGAGGCCCACCACCCATGCCACAGATGGGCACAGGGACACACTGCAGAACTAACAATGCACCCCCACACCCCAAGAACAGCATAACTGGGGGAGGGATGGAATATCAACCGGCCCAAGGGGACAAGCAAACAAAGCACATCCCGGCCGTGTTACTGCAGCACACCCACTGGCAAGCCGAGACTGCCACACAAAGGGGGCGGACCACCCCAGTGTCCAGCAGCCCCCCCGTATGCACAGCACACCCTGCACTGTGACCCCAAGACACCACCCATGAGCAGTGACTGTGACCATCACTGCAGGACTCCCCAGGCCCCCCTGGCACAATGCAACCATGTGTGCCACCGAACCACACAAGTCAGACCCACCAGGAGCACCCAGCAGTGTGTGGTAGCACACGGCCAGTCCTGCTGAAAGCCACCACCACACCAGGGACACCTCTCCATGCACACACACACAATCCCAGGACAATACCACACCAGATGCCATGCACACCACTGCAACTGAGCACCCATAGCCAGCTGCAAATCAGAGACCACTACAGTATTCATACAAAATAGATTTATAAAAGAATATCAACACGAACACACAACAATAAACTATGTACAGAGAGATATATACAAGAAAGGGGTGGGGGTATGGGTACAAGATAGAGGTGGAAAAGGGGCAGGGGTGAAGAACTTGGTGAGGGAAGGCAGGGTGTGAGGGAAGGGTAAAGGGGGTAGGTGTGGGACAGCTACTGTCCTCCAGACTGCACAGCAGCAGGTTGCCCCTGGTCTCGTGGCCTCCTCCATCGACTGACACCCCTCCGGTGCATCTCCTGCAGAATGTCTAGGGACGCCGTGGACACCTCCAGCAGGCAGTGGACAGCCCGCTCAGTCCTGTGCAGGACCTGGACACCTAGGGCAAGGGAACAGAATCAATGGCTGTGACTGTCCACAACCCTGAAGCCCACCCAACATGCATGGCATACAGCCAAGTGCCCCACCCCTGTGATGGACTGCACCCACTCACAGTGACCGTGCACAAGACAAGCCCAACCAGGCAGCAACAGCCATGTGTGCCACTGCACACACACCCCAACCATGCCCAGCACAGCACAACCAAGGCTGTCCAGTGACGTGGCTATGATGTGGGAAGATAGTGCTACAACCATGTGCCCAGTTCATGCATGGACCACCAGTGACGCACTCACAGACATGCAGTGCCACTGGACAGTGCTGACTGTCACACGTCACGTGCATGGCAGTGTTGTCCATGGATGGTGGCCGGGCCCCCCCCCACAGCATGCAATAGCATCCATGTTGTAATGACACTCACCCTCATCAAGCCGCTGCATCAGGTGCTGCGGCTGCAGCTGCTGCTGTTGCTGCTGCTGTGGCTGTTGCACCCCTCCTCCGCCAACCACCCTGGCACCACCATCCCATGCCTCAGCCCGTGCCTGCCTCTGCTCCTCCATGCCTGTGGGAGACAAAGGAAGAGAAAAACATCAGTGAGATCCCAAAGCAGACAGCCCCTTGACCCATTGAGTGTGCCTGCCCACACATCCAGACACAAACAGCACACACCTGCAAACATCCTCACAGCAAACGACAGCCCAACCCACACCCATGTACAGATTACATTACACAGTCACCCATGCAGACAATACCGGTGCATACACAGCACACCCACCTGGCCTGGGCACAATGCCCCTCCTGGCACGCGACCTGAGGCGCACAAGCAGAGCATGCTCCCTCCTCTGCAGGTCGCCAGCAGTGTCTGCACTGTTCAGGGGTCCTCCTCCACCCAGTGGTCTGCTCCAGGGCAGCGGCGACCTGCTGCCACATATGGGTGTGTGGCACCTGCAGGGGAACACCCTCGAACAGTGAGCCATAGTGGGGCTCCACCACAGCCACCAGGTTGGCTAACGCCAAAGCCCCCCATTGTGGTGCTCTCCTGTGTGCCATTGTCAAACTGTACAGTGGCAATATGGCACTCAGCAGTGCGGCAACCCCACATGGAAATGTTTCGCAATACAACTCCATCACTGCCTATCACGCTGTTCGGACAGCGCCGTCAGTCCACATCATGCTGTCACCGAACAGCGCGATAGAGCTGCACACATGGCAGACGTACAGCGCCAGGGGGCAAAGGTCATGCACAAGGTCATGGGTCAGTGGCGCAAGGCCACACACAGCGCCATTGGACGTCCACACGTCCTGCATGATAGGACACCTGCATGCCAGTGCCACAGTGGACTATTGCGCAGTACTGCCACTGCGCCATGTGGTGACCAGCGCTGTAGCTCCATTGGCACAATGGTGACCATGGCCTGAATTGCCGATCACACACAGCACATCATCAGAGTGGCAGACACCTGCGTAAGC
The DNA here is from genome assembly GCA_016271365.2 of Neoceratodus forsteri. Taxonomy (NCBI): domain Eukaryota; kingdom Metazoa; phylum Chordata; order Ceratodontiformes; family Ceratodontidae; genus Neoceratodus; species Neoceratodus forsteri. The sequence continues at coordinate 1,148,817,964 of CM057458.1, read as the reverse complement.
TACCTGGGCAAGCGCAATGCAGTGTACCACACAGTCACAGATATGCGCCATTGGCTCAGCCGGCTCAACCGTATTGCTCAAAGCGCAACGGGCGCAATATTCAGCTTCTATTACATACAAATCATCTGATCAGCCATTCAAAGGCGCAGTGGCGCGATTTGCATCTCATTACAGTTGCTCCACTCCTAATTTGCATGCATTGCGTTATAAATGTGTGACATTGGGCTGCGCTGACCAGATTCGGTTACTGCAGGTGAGAGGTGGGTTGCATGCTGTGTGATGTTCTGGACAATGGTCATGGGATAATGCTGTAGACTGTACAGTGACAGGTGTCCACTTCCACCCATACAGATCGACATGACCGAGAAGAGCCAAGGTGAGGGTGAGGATGGTGGGTGGAGGAAGAGGCCCAACTTCACCACGGCGGAGACAGAGGCCCTCTTCCAGGCCTACCTGGAGGAGGAGCCACTACTGAGTGGATGGCAGGGCACCCCTCAGGCCCGTGTGGCTGCATGGGAGGGGGTAGCTCGGGCAGTGAACCTGCACGGAAGCCACCAGCGCTCCATGCAGGAATGCAAAAAGAAGATGGGGACAGACCGCAGGAGGGTGAAGGAGAAGGTGGCAGCCCTCAGGGCTGCACGTGCTGGCACAGGCGGGGGCCAGCCAGCGGTGGTGGAGCTGACCCCGGCTGAGGACCGACTGGCTGCATCAATGCAGCAGAGTGATATTCAGGGCGTACCAGGAGGTGGATTCCAGACAGGTGGAAGCCCATCACTGCACGGTATGACATGGTGGTGGTGTTGGGGGGAGGTTGTTCACATGCACTCACATGTCCTCATTTTCTGTTACAGATCCTGTTCATCTTCAGGGGATGGTGGTGGTGGGTCCAGGCAGTGAGGAAGACCTGCTGGACTTGGAGGGGGGTCCATCCACCTCTGTCACCAGCCAGCATGCACTGCACCAGCATGCACACCGGCTGCCAACTCTGGTGTCAGTGAGACAGGTGTGGGGGGTGCACAGCCTGTGTCTCAGCAGTCTGGCATGCAAGCATGCCAGCACGCTGTGACTGTGGCTGTAGCATGTACCTGCACCATTGATGATGCAAGGACTGCAATGGGCAGTGACATGTATGTGTCCCATGATGGACACACAGCAGGCCAGCACGTGCCTCTGGGCCTAGCTGGTTCCAATGTGTGTGCCAGCATGTCGGCATAGTCCCAGGCTGTGCCTGTCAGCACCGGTGGGGCAGCACCGGTGGCTGTGCAGGTGTCTGGCACTGTTGCGGCCACAGCAGTGGAATGAGTGGTCCCTGGGGCACAGCGGTTGGAGGGGCAGCAGCAGCAGTCACCCACCAGGTCTGGGGTACAGTGTCCAGCGGTGGCACATGCCCACCGCCTTTGATATGCCCATTCCTGGTCCTGGTGAACAGCGCCCGCCTCAAGGGGTGTTGAGCATCAGGACCTTCCATACCCTGGGGGACAGGATGCCATTGTGGCAGAGTACCCATTTGAAGAGCACACCCGCCTGCTGCAGGAATCAGTACAGCAGCAAAGGCGGGTTGCAATGTCCGTGGAGGCACTGTGCGTGGCTGTGGAGTGGCACAGCAGGGACTGTGCTCTGAACCTTGCAGAGATGGTCCATATGCAGATGGATGTGACCACCGCCATCCATTGACAGGCAGACCCAGGCATTGGTCGCTATCTTGGCTGCATTGGGCACACAAGCAGGTGCCCCTGTACCATGCACCCCACACAGTACGCTCTCCACTCCCCGTTCCCGGCCTCATGCGACACCAAGCCTGTCGATGCCGGGTTCTGCTGTGGGCATCCTGAGCACCCCTGGTGCAGGTATGTTTGGCATACTACAGACCCCAGTGCGGACAAGGTTGCAACCGTGCAGTGGGACCCCTGGTGGTCCATCGGTGCCACCCCATGTGGCCCCTGCTCAGCCTGCCAGTGCTGTTGGGTCACGGCAGGGCCACCCATGCATCCGCAGTGGCCGTGGAATGGTGCAACATGACTGACCTGTCTCCCAGTGCGGGCCCTGTCTGGTGCTGCCCTGTGTGCACTGTGCATCATGGTGGGCAGTGCACTGGTGGGTGCCCTGCACATCACGCCAACATACGGACCACCTGCACACCATCCTGACTGCTGTCCACAGGTCCGTGTGCATGATGATGCCTGCATTGTACTGTACACCAAGGTGCAAGGGTGCCCAGCATTTGACACACGAACTTGGACAGTACAGGCGGCGGGTGTGGTCTGTGGATCTGTGTGTTTGCCATGTCTGTTCCTGCTCTGCTGTGCACCTGCCCATGTACGCTTTGTGCCTGGTGTGTGTGTGTGTGTGTGTGTGTGTGTTCATATGACTGTTCGCTCCTCCCTGATGGTGTGTTTGTGTGCCTGGTCCCTTCCACTCCCCTTGCCATCATGCACCCCTGGTGTGTTACTCTGTGAGCCTGTGGGTTGCGCCAGGACAGTGTTGGTTGCACATGGCCCCTTGACTTACCTGTGTCATGCATAATGCTCCTCCGTGATGGTGTCCCAGTGCAGCTGGGCCTGCCGGATTAGTCGGGGGTCCCGCCGTCCAAGGGGGGGCTGCTCATCACCATCATCACCGGCACCGATGGCATCCCCATCGCTGTCCCCCTCCTCGACCTGAATGGCTATCCCACAGTCTTTGGCCATGTTATGCAGGATACAACAGGCCAGGAATATCCCACAGGCCTTTGAGGGGCTGTACTGTAGGGCACCGCTGGAGGTGTCTAGGCATCGGAAGCATGCCTTGAGCATCCCAAACACCCGCTCGATGATGTTACGTGTGGCAGCACGTGCCTCATTATAGCATTGCTGCGATGAGGTCATGGGGCGCTGGTATGGTGTAAGCAGCCAGGGATGGAGTGGGTATCCGCTGTCACCTGTGTGGAGATGGTGGAGATGAGTATCATGTTCAGGTCCATATTGCCAATATCCCTGTGTGCCACTACCATAGCACCTGTGGCATTCCCACCCTTGCCCCACGTTTGCAATTCCTACATGCATACTCACCCACTAGATGGCCTGTGGGGACATCCCCACTCTCAAATCAATGGCACAGTGTGGACTGATACCATATAAAGGCATCATGTGCTCCGTCAGGGTGTGTGGCACAGATGTTGATTATGTGCCCAGTGGCATCACACACCACCTGGCAGTTGACACTGGAATAGCCCTTCCTGTTCCTATATGCAGCCCCATCGGGGCCAGGTGGCTTGCGAATGGCCACATGGGTGCAGTCTATGGCCCCTAGCATGCCAGGCATACGTGCTAACCTGTGGAATCCCTGCATGTTTTCTGTATGCTCTGCTGCCGTGCTGGGGAACTGGATGTGCTCCAGCATGTGGCAGCAGTGCTGCTGAGGAATTGGGTGAGGATGGACGTGGCCGACTGTGTGATGCCTGTGATGTCTCCTGTCAGCCTCTGGAAGGTGCCCGTGGCAAGCAGGCACATGCAGGCTGTCACCTTGGTCTCCACCGACAGAGCATGACTCCGTCGAGGGTGCCTGCATCACATCACTGCACAGCTCACAGAGCCATCTCAGTATTGCCCTGTTCAGGTGGTCACCGCCCACGATCTCTACATCTGTGTACACAGCTCAAGCTGATGCAGGCACGGTACTGCCTGTTGAGGGCGTGACACCGATGGGGCCCTTCCACGGCCATGTCCCCTGCAGTATGCATTCTCACCCCCTCACAGCTTCCACGTGGAAGCTGGCACTGTCCATCTCCCTGGCTTGTGACCCCCCCGGCTGATGTTGCTCTGTTACCCCCACTGTCCTGACTGCTACCTCCACTGCACTGGGTATCCCTGCTGGCCTCTGCAGCCTATGGCACACACAATTTCCCTTGCCTGCCCTGTTCTGGACTATCACTGTCTGTCTCTCTCTGTCTGTCTCGCTTGGCATCTCTGTAGCATTCTTACGCCTCTTCCTTGAGCCTTTTTATTTTGGCTCATTTCAGCTGTGGCGCAACTTCTGGCTGTTCCGCTGTCTCGCATTGTGCAACCCTTTGAATATCGCATTGCGCTCTTTATGCAGGGATCCACCCCCTTCAGTTGCGCATGCCATCATTTCCATTGCGCTGTTGCTCAGCCTGTTGTCGGTGGCGCAACTGCCTCCTGCTGAATATCGTAGAATGGCGCACTTTTGGACTTGCGCATGGTGCAACCCTTTTGAATATCCGGCCCATAATACCTCTCTTAATAGGATTTAATTGGCTCCCCCACAGACACTGAAAAAAAAACCCACTATACACTGACATCTCCAGGGCTTTTGGAATAGGAAATACTGCAGACAAAAATAAAAACATTGGTAACAAATGCAATTTAATCATATCAATCCTTTTTACGTTTGGACATACGCCAGGTTTTCCATTTTGTTACCAAAACCTGCACAGCACGAAGTTTTATGTCCCAGTTATAAAACTGTGGATCAGGATCTCCAAAAACTATACCCAAAATGTTAATATTAGTAGTTACCACCTGGAACTGCTGTATCGAAGACCACACTGTACCCTCACAACCCAGTGATAAAATACTACAAAATTTCTTGTGATTAACAATGGAGCCAGTCACTTCTGAAAAAAGTCTCAATTCCTCCTGGGCCAATAAAGCTGAGGCTTTATCCACTAATATTAAACAAAGGTAGTCCGCATAAGCAATTGTTTTTATCTGTAGGTCCACACTACTGACAGAAAGACCCATAATATCATCCAGTTTATGTATTCTATATAACAAGGGATCCAAATACAACCGGTATAAAAGAGGACTCAGAGGACAGCTCTGCCACACCCCTCTACCAACTGGGATCTTGCCCCCCGTCCACCCATTCATAATAGGTAATAAACAAATACTTTTACAGAAGTTTTTAACCAAAAATTAAACTGCTCAGGAAACCCATAACTGGAAAGAACTGCCCACATATAGATGTATTCTACCCTATCAAAGGCCTTAGATTGGTCCAAACATGCTAAATGCCCCAACAGTTCTTGAGTATTACCTTTATACAAAATCTCCCTAATAAGGATTAGGGCATCCTGTATCTTTTGTGAGGGCACCTCACTAAACTGTGTAATGTGACTTATTACATCTAGTGCACCCAACAATCTATTCCCCATCACCTTCATCAAAATTTTACTATCTGTATTTAGGAGAGTTGTGGGATGCCAATTCCTTAATTCTTCTTTATTCCCATCCTTAAACAAAACAACTAACACCCCTTCATACATATTAGCTGGTAAACACCCTGAAGTTAGGGCGCCATTCAAAACCGCCATCAATTCTTCCCCTAACAATTCCCAGATTGCTTTATAGATGCCATGTGGTAGTCCATCAGAGCCTGGAAATGTCCTTTTAGAAAGGGACCAAATAACCTAAGTTCTAGAACTGAAATAGGCTTGATTAAACTATGTCCAAACTCCTCTGAAATACTAGGTAGAGTACATTCCTGCAACCAATTATGTATTTTATCATATGGCAGGTTTTCACTTGTAAAAACTTCAGTAAAATGCCGACTAATTTCTGTCAATATGGCAGAGTTTTCCGTTACCACAATACCATTTATCAGCTGTAGGGCTTTCATAATTCTCTGCTCCTGGACCTGGGCCAGGGTATCAGAAGGAATAGTGTTGTGTTTTTTCCCAAATACCTGATAGCAGGGGGGTCACGTGATGCAGTGGTGCTGAGTGGTTGCCTGCTTTGGAGCTCCCGTTTCTCCCCTCTCAAACTTTAACTTTCGCTAAGCCAAAACCACCAATCCACCACCAAACACTGTCTAAACACCTTTGCTACACCAGGAGTCAACAGTGGAAGTAGTTGGAGGTGTATATTGCCTGCTGGAACATCACGATGACAGATGCAGAAATGAAGGCCTCAGGAGTCAGGCACACCCCACCTACAACGCCAGAAAAAGCCTCAAAGAAAGCCAAAAACTCTGGTTTCAATCCTTCTTCAACCAACAAAACTTCATCTAATGGAGGTCTTAATGTTGCAGGGGGTACTACCTTAACGGAGGAGCATTTTTTGGAGGAGCTGTCACCATTTAAAGATACCCTGCAAGAGATCTCCAATGAAATTAAATCAATGAGGCAAGATTACATCGACCTCTCAAGAAGGATGGGTGACTCAGAATCCTGAATAGGGTCAGTGGAAAGATGGCAACAGAAAATAGACCCTGAGATAGTCAGGCTTCGCCAGCAAATACAAAAGCTACAACTAAAGTCTGAAGACTTAGAAGGGCGCAGTAGACAAAACAACGTCCTAATTATAGGTCTTCCAGAACTGGAGGAAGGGGGAGACACTATCAAGTTCATCCAGCAATTCTTAAATAAGGTCGTGGGCCCCTCACCTGTCCACCAGCAATACCATGTGGAACGTGCCCACAGATCTCTTAGACCCAGACCTCCCCCAAGCGCCCCCCCCAGACCTTTGATCATCAAATTTCTAAGTTACCTGGACAGACAACACATTCTTGATAAAGTTAAACATTTGGAAGCAGTTTTATGGAATGGAATCAAGTTGAGGATTACTCAAGACTTGCCCAGAGAGGTTCGTTTGAAACGTGCTGCTTTCCACCCAATAGTAAGCAAACTGATTGCTGATGGAAAGCCCTTCCATATGATCTACCCTGCAAAGCTGTCTGTGCAAGTGGAAAGCGCCTGGCATTCCTATGATACCCCTGAAGAAGCGTTAACTGACTTATCTAAACTGCTGCCTGACCTGTTCAAAGGACACTCAATTAAATGACTGAAGCTTGTCTAGGCCAGGCATAAACTGGAGTAGATCACCAACTGAAGTTAAGGACTCTTGCAGTTTAATTCCCTGATTTTACAAGTTCTGTGTTTGGATGATTGAATTTTAGCACTTACTGTGCAGTCGCGAGGTTCTGCTGGGTCGTGGGTAGCCCTGGGATCGATTGCCTCCGCTTCCAGTGGGGGACTCCTCCGGGGACCCGCGTGTTGATGGAGCTGGTGGTAGTAGGCCGTGAGGCCTAGTCGGCCTGTCTCTAGCTCTCCTCGTGTCCTAGCCTCTCGATCCACTAGAGGGAACTAGCGCAGAAGGGTGCAGTTTCCGGAGGACCTATTTGCGGTCAGACCGATTTGGTCCATCAGCATTTTCGGTCCCTGCGCGATTTCCCCCTTCACTTCCAGGTCTCCATTGGAATCAGATCGAGAGGACAAGGCCATTGGAGCTGCTCCCAGGTAATACTACCTGCTGCATTTTCTTTTGGGATGGGGAGCGATTTCAGTTATTTCTCTTTTAGAGGCAGTGCCTCTTCGTTGAAGGGGGGACGGGGGCTTATAGGTGGGTCGTAGCTGAGCCATGCCTTGCAACCAGATAGGGAGTTATTGGGTACCCCCCAGATGTTGCACCGCAATGAATACTGTTTTTTTATCGATCGGACTACTGATGATGTGGGTTGCAGTCCCTAGTCTCGATGTTTTGGGGGATCCTATTATCATAAGAATCACTCTGGGGTACCCTGGGAGGGAAGATGTATGGGGTAATTAGAACTGTTTCTGACGTTATGGTGAAAGATCCATGGTACTGTGTAGATAATGTTTACCTTGCAATGTTGTGGGGTGGGGGGACACGGCTTATACTGCCGTTGATGTTTGGATGAATGATACTTGGATTGATGTTTATAATGTTCATCTTGCAATGCTATGGGGGGGGATACTGATTATAGAGATAATAATACCTTTTTGTGGGTGCTGCCACTTAATTTTGTAGATTGCATTTTCTTGGTGTTTAATGCTAAAGTTGGGCAGCCTATTAATATCACTAGTTCCGGCTTTTATTTTCTACTAGAAGAGAAATCTTGGGGTATGTTGGGGAGGGTTTGAGGGTGTCACCACTGTATGGAGTAAGACAGATTGCAAGGTTAATTGGTGTAGTACTATACTGTGTCCTAAAATATGGTTAGTAGTACTGTTAAATTGATCAGCTGGAATGTGAGAGTGATTAGAGATGCTAAGAAGAGATCCCGTATTTTGATTAATTGCTCGATACTGGGAGCCGACATCTTATGTTTGCAAGAAACCCATATTACAGTAGCTGAAAGTAATATGTTAAGAGTCAGAGGCTTCTCCCAAATTTTTGTGGCTGGCAACTCATCGGAGGCCAGGGGAGTAGCTGTTATGATAAAGAAAAATATACCTTTTAATCCGACGAAGGTTATCCGAGACTCAGAAGGTAGATATATATTGGTGTCTGGATCTCTCTATAACTCTCCTATTGTTTTAGGCTCAGTATATGGCCCAGTTGGAGGAAATGTGACCTTTATTATGCAGTTAATCGACAAGCTCAGCTCCCTTCTACCAGCCCCTTTGATTCTAGGAGGGGATTGGAACATAGCCCCAACCCAGGAACTGGATAAAACTTTTAGGCCATTAATATCACTGCTTCCGCCACAATTGGCATTGAATGATATGAGTAATATGCTAGGCCTGGTGGACCCCTGAGAACCCTTTACCCTCTCAATAAAGCTACACCTTTTCTCCCACTCCATAATTCCTGGTCGCGATTAGACTATTTCCTAATATCCACCTCTCTCATGACTAAGGTCTTCTCGGCAGGTATTGAGCCTATAGTAATTTTGGATCATGCGCTAGTCTGGTTTAAATTCTCTCCCCAGTCCTCAACGTCCCGTGACACGGTCTGGAAACTTAATACCCAGTTATTAAAAGAAGAACACTTTCTCACTCAGATTAGATCTCTTATTAGTGATTATCTGGAAACCAATCGGGGCTCAGTGACCAGGATGGATATTCTTTGGTGCTCTTTAAAGTGCTTTCTGAGAGGGAACTTATCAAAATTTCCTCTAGAAGAAAGAAACTCGGTCTCAGAATCTCATTTGCCTCTCAAACCAGATTAAAACAGCAGAGAATATATTGGTTACTTCTAGCTCGTTGAGTAACTTAGAACAACTCCACAAACTTAAAAATGAATATGAAGGACTGATTCAGGAAAAGACGGAGTTTGCTTTACTGAGAACCAGGGCTAAGTACCTGGATCAAGGAGAAAAACCGAGTAGACTCCTGGCACTGAAACTGAAAGAAGTGGAGAATTCCAGGCTGATTCCTGCTCTGGAAGACCAAGAAGGATCCATTAAAACAGAGCCCAAAGATATAGCAGCAATCTTTAAAGAGTTTTACCAAAATCTATACAGTGCCAAAGCATCCTTTCTCCCACTCAAGGCTAGAGGAGTTTTACGGTCACTGACACTTCCTCGCCTCGGAGGACCAAGTGGCCTTCCTCCCTCTCTCCCAGGAGGAGGTGGAACAGGCCATTCACAGTCTCTCGTCAGATAAAGCCCCTGGCCCGGATGGGTTTTCAGCCAACTTTTATAAGGCCTTCCACCAGGACTTGGTCCCCCTGCTCCTGGACTTATATAACTATTTGCTGTCAGCAGATACCCTGGATCCTTCCTTACTGGAGGCCATTATTATCCTGATCCCTAAGACGGCTGAACCCTCCCGGAACCCGGCCAATTACAGACCAATCTCGCTGCTCAACTGTGATATTAAAATCCTGTCCAAGATTCTAGCTTCCGTGATAAGCAAGTGTGGACTCCATTATTGAGTAGTGAGCAAGTAGGATTTGTACAGGGTAGGTCAGTGATGGATCATATTAGATCGCTCTCATGTTTTAGGGCAGCTCAAACTTCTCTGGTCCCTATGGCGCTGGTAGCCCTGGACGAGAGAAAGCGTTCTGACCGAAAGTTAACTGGGAGTTTTATGGTATACTATGTCCAGGTTCAGCTTCCAGGGGGAGTTCATGGGGTGGATCAAAACTCTATATAGAGCCCCCATGGCAAAGATTTATTGCAATGGGATCCTCTCGCCCTCCATTCAATTACACTCTGGGACCCGACAAGGCTGTCCTTATCCCCGTTCCTATTTAATCTCTATTTGGAACCATTGCTGCTCAGCCTCAAAGCTGCCCCAGGGATCCAGGGATGCCCCGTCTTCAACCAAACTTCTAAGATCTCAGTGTATGTGGACGATATTCTTTTACAGTTAGCTAATCCGGCTGATTCCTTGGGGGTGGTAATGGAGATAATCACACAATTTGGAGAATTATCCAATTATAAACTTAATCTGGCAAAGACGGAGATATTCCCACTCAATGTACATCTCATCCGGGCTTCTGTATCCCACCTGGACATGAAGTGGACCCCATCCCATTTGAAATATCTTGGCGTTTATCTGGCACGGGATCCTTCCCAAATCAAAAAGCTCAACTTAGAGGATTTGTTGGACAGAATTAAGTCTGACTTGCAAAGATGGGGGAAACTGCCATTACCAGTGGGGGCCCGGATCAGCATTATCAAAATGAACATTCTTCCCCAGCTCTTTTACCCCCTAAACCTCCTAGACATCTGGCTACCTAAGTCCTTTTTCAAAAAAATTAATTCGACCTTAACTGACTTTATTTGGAACCATAAACCTCCGAGGCAGGCCTTCAACAAACTATGCCTCCCCAAAGAAATGGGGGGTCTTAGATTACCGAATTTCGAATTCTATTACTGGTCTAGTCACCTTATCAAAGCAGGGAAATGGTTAGGGGATTTGAAAGATGCTTATTTTCCCACATGGTTAAATCTGGATCTTGACCTTATCAAACGCCATAATATAAATCCCTCCAGCCTTTTTTATTGCGGTTTCATATCTCTCCCCCGAGAGATTCAAGACTCCCCAGTGGGTGTCACAGTTAGAGTACTTAACCAACTTTTTTCCTCCACTAGAGTCAGATATATTAGAGATCCTGGTCAACCACTGATGTGTAACCCTAATATCAGGATAGGGAACAAAATGTTAGTCCCTAAGTGGCTACCCCAAATACAGGGGCTCTCAGTGGAAGACTTTTATGTGCAAGGCAGGCAGGGCTCAATAGCTGATCTATTACTCATCTTGAACATCCCCACTAATGCCCTGTTCAAGATATATCAATTAAAGCATCTGGTAGACAAAGAGTTTGGAATAGCAGTACCCCCCTCAACTGTTAAACCACTACTAGAGGAGGTTAAGGGTTGTGCGGTTAAACCCCACGGGGTGTCTAAGCTGTACACCTATCTCTTGAAACTTGTCCATCCCATTCCTCTAACTGGTTCCAAATCCTGGGTGCTATCCCCCTCAGGTTCCCCGTTTCCATGGGGTCAAATCTGGAAGGATCTGTACATCTACAACACTTTAGACAAGAATAGGATGATTCAGTATTTCATAATTAATAACATGTATTTCACACCAGTGCGGAAATCAAAATTTGGCCTCTCTGCTCCCTCAAAATGTTTCGGGTGCGGGAAAGAGCAAGGAGACCTCCCTCATATTTTCTGGCACTGTCCTAAAATTGCTCCACTCTGGAGGATAATTGAGGATAATTTAGATCCCATAGTAGGTTTGAAAGACCTTTTCACATTAGAGATCTGTATCATAGGGGACTACACAGGTATCAAGGTCAGGGAAAGGAAGTACCATATAGCACTCATTTCTATGGCGGTTAAGAGGCTGGTGCTTCGGCACTGGACAGATAGTTTTGAGATTTCATACCTAGATTGGGTGGAAGAAATGTCCCAATGCTTCAAAGTGGAGAAGTTGATTGCTAATTTTAGATCCTCTCCAATGACCTTTCAGAAGAAATGGGGCAAACTATATGCTCTGTATCTCCATTGACAGGGATCCCTCGACATATAAGGAAACTGAGCAAGGAAGTACACTCCTCAGGACTTAGAGTTTCCTAGCTCCCCCTGTTTCCCCTTTTGCAGTAATCTCATAACCTCTCACCCTGTGAGTTTGTAGAAACCAGTTTCCCGGCCAGTATCTTAGGTTAAGAACTCTTATAACACCTAACTACTAGAGTTAGTTTATTATCTCTCTCTCCTTAGTGGTGACGCCTCATTGGGGAGGGGTGGGATAGTTGATTTGGGTTATCCTGTTTACTGTTTTCTAGTTTCTCTTGGTACCTTCATTCTCCTTTTCTTTCTTTGCCCGGTTGCTACAGTATATCCAATTCTGGAATATATTGAATATTTGTATTATGTTCAGATGTTACTGGTTAAATTGATGTAACTACAGTTGGAAATTAATAAAAAGAGAATTTCAAAAAAAACAACCAAAAAAAAAAAAATACCTGATAGCGTTGTTGTTTAACTACCCCCTTCATCATGACTTTTTGTAGGACATATATTTTATTTTTTAGGGTCTTAATGGCTACAAGATCACCTACTCCCCCCTCATTCTGTTGAGCAACTAAAACTCTCAGTCAAGACCTTAAATTCCATAAAGTGTTCAATTTAAAGGATCCATTAAGCCTTCCTACAGACTGAAAATAAGAACGAAAATTAATTCTTATCCTCATAGAGGAAAAACACAGATTTCATTGCTACCATAACATTTTTGAAACCCTCCTGAACAATAGGCAAATCTAGTAAAGAAATATTTAGTTTCCAGAACCCTAGCCACGTCTTTGTTCAGGTAAGTTACCTACAGACAGGACTAACATTCAATGGTCTGATGTTGCCACATCAATAACTACTGCATCTTGAATACAAAGATAGGCCGAAATTAAAAAATAATCAATTCTGGATGTATGAGAACCACAAGCATGAGTATGTGGAGCCTTGGTACAACCAGAACCAAACACTTCAAATAACCCTACATCAGAAATAACGTTTAGTAAACAAGAAACATCACAATATTGTTTTTTTCCCCAACAAATCACCTCCAAGTTGGGGGAGGGAGCATTTAAAATCCCCCCAAAAATTACCAGCATACTTGTAAATAAAAGGAGTTGTATGGTACGAAAAAATCTTACCCTGTCATATTTTAATTGAGGAGCATATATATTTAGTAGACACATAGGTAAACCCTTCCACATAATATCCAACAATAAAGCCCAACCCTCCACAATTTCTAAGTGATGAAGTATTTTGACCTTAGAGAAAAAACAAACCCCTACCCCAGAACACTGCTCAGACCCCTGAGACCAGTAACTGGCACCCCATATCCAACCTACCGAGGCTGCCTCCATAAGACTTGGGGAATGTAAATGAAGATCTTGAAAAAATAGACAATCCAGGTCTGATTGCAGAAAAAGCCCATATTTTGCCAATCTCTCAAACTCAGACTGGATGCTATTCACATTCAAAGATGCAATTCATAAATGAGATCAAGAAGAAGCCATAGAGAGAATAAAAAACAAAACTATCCTCACTTCACTTTACTTAAGACTCAGGTAACCCTACCACTAACTTTAGGCCCCGGAGTACCTACAATTAGCCTGCCCAAATCCAGCATATCCCCACCCTGAGGTTGACTTCCCTCACCGCAGGATTTTCTGCTTCCTGATCAGAGAGGCCATACTGCAGAACATCACAAATATCTGTGTCCTCCAAGGGTTCTATCACCTTCTTAGAGACCTTGGGCCTAGAACCTTTTCCTCTTTTATGTCACACTACCAAAAATTCTCGGGAACTGGACGAAAGATCCAATGGGAGGAGAGGGAAGGGGTTCCCATCCCCACTTGTGGAACAGACTGTGCTGGAGTAACCACAGGAATGATATTCAATGGAGTTGAGCCTGGGGTGGGGTTAGTCTGCTCTCAGGTACCTGCTCTGTATGTCTGCCAAAAGGGGGTTTAGGCCCAGAAAAAACTGTAGGGGTAGTGGCTTCTTTAATATAATAATCTTGAACACCAAAGTCTGCAGTCTTCATGCTTCTAGCTGCCCAAGGACAATCAGTAAACACATGACCTGTCTCATCACAAAGATTGCACTTAGGTTCCTGAAAACAATGTGCCCTGACATGACCTAACTCCACACAATAGGTACATTTCAGCACCTCACAAGTTGCACTAAAGTGCCTGGTAGACCCACATTTGAAACACATCCTAGGTTGCCCAGGGTAGAATAAAAACCTTTGTCACGACCTATAAAAACAGTTTGGTAAATGAATGACATCCTGATCAGACTGGTGTAATTTAATTTTAAACTTCCAACACCCAGTACAGAGCCCTTCATCATCCATTATAGGGGATGGATTCCCTGAATAGTACACCGTTTTTCCCAACCAATATACCACATCAGTGATATTCACCCCTTCATTATGGAAAAGAATAGTAATAACCTTAAAAGGTTGCTTAGTCAAGGGTATTACAATAAAATCTACCCAAAGTGGGTTTGTTTTTAAATTAGAAAATCTGCACCAAAACTTTTCCAGCAAGACCGGAGTCTGAAAACTAACATCAAAAGTACATTCTCCTGGTGCATGAATCAGGGCATACACTTCCAAAGGAGAAAAATCCAGAGACTGTTTAAGTAAAATTTTGCCCATGAAACTGATCTGGGGCTGACTCCCAATGTTCCACATAATGTGAACAAACAGTATTCCTACATTTCGCCAAGTCAATAGTTTTATGTAAATTACTTGCATAGGTGGGGGGGGGGCCCTGCAGCAGAAGAAGCCGTATCTTCAGGAGGGACTTCCCTCTGTTCAGTTTGTGGAGTCCCATGCTCTATCCCATCCCCTTGCTGCATATTCAAATCTCCAGAAAGAACAGTACCTGAAGGAGCTAACGACCATCCGGAGACCATACCAACTGAAAAAGCATCTGGATCTGCTTGAATGACTAGTGAATAAGGAGGGTCTGGCTGCCAAACTCCATGGGAAGGGGATGTCCATCCTGCTGAAGAGAAAGCGCTTTCTCCGACGACCATACTATGTCATCACCCTCACTCCAGTCGTGTCGTGGGGGCCTTTCTTCCAGACCAGGAAGTAGAATTGCACTCTCTGCAGATGCCAAGACCTTTGTAGGACCCAGAGAGGTATCCGACATCAAGGAAGCTGCCGATCGTTTCCTTTTGCAATGCTCATCACGCTGTGAAAGCACAGTATCCAGTTGCTGATTTATTTTATTCAACTCATCTTCTAGACACTGCTTTTTCTGTGCTAGGCTAAGCACAGCTCCTGGTTCAGAAATTAAAGTGCTCTCGCAGGCGATATGCTGGCCACCCCTCAGGTGCTCCCCAGCTGCTGCTTCAGCATTTCCCCGTCACCTCTAATAGTGCATCCATGCTAACCAACTCCTCAGATGCCTCCTCCATCAACCTCTTCCTTCCAGCCTCAGGCATGGACTGACACTCCACGCAACGTCAGGGCCCCCTACCGAAAAGAGTAGGGGAATTTCCCTGGTGTCCTGGCCAAATTTCTCCCATTCACTAAAAATACCACCAACAGCTTAATCTGGTTCAATTTCAGTTGCTTACCATCTGTATTCCCCCTCCCCCCCGGTCACCCCTGAAAAAGGGACTTCTAGGCCCAGTGGGCTTACTGGGTCAACAAAATAAATAAAAAAAAAGTACTGTCAATTACTCTTGCAGTCACACTGTTGGAGGCAGCATTATTTGTGCATAAATCTGAAGCTGCATATATTCAGAAAATGAAGTATACATTTTAAAAGCCTGCAGGAAGCCACATTTAGCAGTTCAGTAAATAACTGTCTTATTGTATTCCAGTTCCAGGCAAGGAATTCTGATCAAACAGTTGTACTTCATGCTCACTTGAGAGCAACACTGTTGGTTTTCTTGATTGTTGGATCGGCAGTATATCAAGTGTAAAGGACTCCTCATGTTTTTAAGCTACACCTACTAAACCATGTAGACAGTATCTACTTTTACTCCGCATTTAAGCAACTGTCCCACGAGTCAGGTCTGAATACTAGCAAAAGAGGCAAAAAAGTTGCATACAACTGAAATTTGTTTGCATACAACCAAAAGAAATAATCAGCTTAGAACAGGAAATAAGTTGGGACTGAAGAAAAATGTGCATATATTCAGCAATTGTAAACATCCTACTTGCATTCAAGTGTAATTATAGTTTGCTTTGACCTCCCTGTTGTTCTTCTTACTAGTATTGCTGGGTTACTTATATTTCAGCAAGTCCTCTGGGGGTAGCATGTGATATGAGCAAGTGAAAATGAGCCACTCAATTTGAGCAACTCAATTTGACTGCCCGTAAGTATAACGAGTCAGGAAATGTAGTGAGGAGTCATGTATAGCAAGTGTAGCAGTGAGCTACACCTGCTGCAGCAGGATAAGGGGCTGTGTTCGGGCCAAGCAGTTTCGAGCTGGCAGTTTGGTGTAGTGGCTTCATTCACTACCACTGAAACTGGTGGACCCATGTTTGGGTCTGGCTAGGGTTGAAGGTTTTTTTTTTAGACTTCCTTTTTTCCCCTGTGTCCACTCCCCCCCCCCCACACTGGAGTTGATTACAATTAAGTTATGGGGTGTGGGGCTAACTTGTGTATTTTTTATTGCTGCCATAGAGAGTGTAAGCAACTATCGCTGTAATTCCGGTCACCCTTTTGATGTCTGGCTATGTTTGTTTTGGTGTTTGTGGTCAGTGCTGTAAAAAACTCACGTTTATCACATAAAACCCTCTAGGGAGTTAGATCCATCTTTTGGATGAAACTTTAAACCCAGGTCCCTTCTGTCCATCTCTGGTCACTGTCCAGGTGGAAGTAAAAGATCCCATGGCAATTATCGATGAAGAGTTGGTGGTTCCCCTGTGTCATGGTCAACATTCCCCATCAGTAATAACAGGCCTGTTCAACCCAGTCTCCAGGATGCACCTGGAAACAAGCTGTTACAGTTTAGTGTGCCTTTCCTGGTCAGAAATTACAAACAAATAAATAATAGATCCCTTAGAGAGATGCCAGACAGTGTTGATACTTTCTGCTGAAATCTCAGAAGGTGGTACCTATAGACATGAGACCTCCTGAGAGAGACATTTTTGTCATAGGCTGCGATGAATTTGGATTGGAAAAAGGACAGGGCATCATCTATATTGGAAGATAATGGAAACTGAACCAGTCAGTATCACAAAGGTCATCTTGTAGGGAGGACAGGTTAAGAGATGTAAATTACCTAGACCAGAGTGCAAAATAATGCACTTAGGGCACAGAAACTCAGGGGCAAAGTATAAAATAGGTGGATTTGTATTGATGACCACCAGGCAGGAAAGAGACCTGGGGTGACCAAAAGGTAGCCATGCAGTGTTACAAGGCAGTAGAGAGGGTGAGTGGGATGCTGGAGTGCACAGGGAGGGGTTATAACCAGCAGAAAGAGGGAGTGTGTCCAGTTCTGAAGACCACATCTCCAGGAGGACATAGACAGAGTGAAGGCAGTCCAAGGGAGAACAACTAAAATAGTGAAGGATCTGCACCAACAGCCCTACAAACAGAGCATAAATGATCTCAATATCTACACTCTGGAACAGAGGAGGGAGAGGCAGATATAATAGAGACCTTTAAATACCTCACAGGGCAAATAAGATACAAGAGGGGAGCATTTTTCAAAAGAAAAGGTGCTCAAGAGCAGGGGGGACATACTATGAAGCTGGAGATGGTAGATTCAGGAGAGATGTGATGAAGTACTTCTTCACAGAAAGAATAGTGGATTCCTGGAACAGTCTTCCAGTTGTAGATGGTGGGGGAGAAAACATTGGTGGAGTTCAAGAATGCAAGGGATAGGTACAAGGGAATCATGGTGGAAAGGAAGGAGGAGGGAGAAAGAACTGTAGATCAGGCATGGTGTGTGGTAATAGCGTAGGCCAGGAGAAATGAGCAGACAGGATGGGACAAGCAGTCATTATCTGTCATGAAATTCTATGTTTCTGTGTTTCAGATGAGCTTATGGGGAGGTGTTGTACAATGGCTCTTGCAGACAAAGCAACCCATTCAATGGTCAGTGAAAGCATTTGAAAGGGTGCCAGCATCAGTGATGCAATGGAGGTGGGAGGAGAGGACTCAGTCTATTAGGGAGTGGTTGATCCATATCCAGTAAGTTTCATTTCCTAGATGTAATGGTGAAATTGCAGACTTGTAAACAATCTACTGTGCATGATGCATATTGGGCACCATGCATGAATGTGCGGAGTGGCTATTCGCTACAGATCTGTGGCATGTAGCCACCCCACACCAATTGCACCCCCCACACAGAAGCACAAAAAGGGCATGCAACCTGTACACACCCCATTCCCCCCCCCGGATACACAGACAGTAATGCATCGGGTGTGGACAAGTGGCGTGCCAACACTATGTGCCATTCACAAAGGCATGTAGTGCTGCCCACAGTGGTGCATAGGAGGGCACAGGTTACAGCAGGGGGACCCTGCCATAACCCCCTGCACACCCCCATGGATGTCGCCAGCTGGTTGTCATCACTGGACTGGGCAACAACCCACCATGCCATCCCAGCCCACCAGGCAGATGGGTAGGGCCGGGGCAGCAGATTGGGTGACTGCCAATATATATATATGGTATGTACTGTAATGCCTATCACCACACCCCCCCCATACTCAGCCCAGTCTTGCCATAGTACCTTCAAGCATCACTCCACACACATGTCTGCCCTGACCCCATTGGTGCCGCCCATACCCCTAACACTGATGTGCCGTGACGTTGTTATTGCAAAGAAACCACCCCCACAACATGTATGCCCATGCCCCATATGTGGCACTGCAGCCCCCAAACACACTTCTGCCCCATCTCCATGAGTTCCAGTCACAATCCCCCCCCCACATCATGTAATCCCCAATCTGGTGTCGTACCAGGCACCCCACCCCCACACAAATACAAACAGTGTTGCCCCTGTTATCCATACCATGACCCCAATCCTCAACACCTCCTATACCATTGGTGTCAAGTGCCTGCCACCCCTGCGGCACCAACACCGCCCAACCAATGCCATTCAGTTGGTGCCATGGCCCGGGATGGACACTGGCACAGCCATCTGCACACCTCCTCAGCTGCAGGCTGTCCAAGTGCTCCTGGGAATGTGCCTCCATATATGGACATTACACTCCCAGCATCACTTACATGGATGGCGGCCAAGGAGGTATGCAGAGGGCTGTGCAACCGGCCGTCCAGTGTAGTGGCACTGCCGGTCATCTGTCGGGTTGGGATGGGGGTTGACTGTGCCACGGGTGGGTGGAGGGGTCCAGTGTCCACCTACGATTCCACAGGGGCAATGGGACCAGGACTGCCATGGGGTCAGGCATGGTGGGGCAGTCTTGTTTTACTTGGGGTCAGGGCTGCCAGGTGTTGGGGCAGGGGGCTGTTTACAACATCATGGACCAGGATCCCATGTGGTGAGGTGGGGGGTTACCTGGGCAGGGGTCAGGGCTGGCATGTTATGGGGAAATTGTTGAATGTTATCTGCAGCAAGTGCGGCGGCTGTACGTTGGGTGCAGGTTCACTCGTGTGGCCACGGTGCCACTGGGGCTCAGAAAGGGTCCCCTTCTCAACTGGCCATGGGTGAACAGGTCCAGGTGCCTGTGTGTGTATGCTATTCATGCACCTGGACCCACACCATCCTGTACAGGAGATTCACTATGGGACCCAGGCTGGGCATCTGATTGGATGTTTGCCTGGGTCCGCTACTCTGCCCCTGGCCACCCTGCACCATCCTGCATGCCAGGGGTGGGGCAGCAGACAGTGGTGGCCTTTGTGTATACCAGGCTGCATGCACCTGTCCACTCATGCTGAGCTACATGGCCAGGGTATGAGTCTTTGGCACTTTCATGCCCCCTATTACTGCATAGTGCCCATAATCAGTAGGTCATGTGAATTCTGGTGATCACTGACATTGTCACAGTTTTTTGAAATTACAGTCTGGATCCAAAAATATGCATATCTGTGTATTTATATTAGTCAGTGTGTGTTTTTACACATTTCTCACTCCTGATATACCGTTGCTACAGTGAAACATTTATGGCAAAAACCATTACAATGACAACAAAGACAGTTCACTGTTATGGTTGCGTGGGCCCCAGCTTGGCTTCTCAGGGTCTTGTGCCCCTCCCTGAAACAACTCCAACCAGGAGATTATTATATTAAAGTCTGGGTAAAGTGGAGGGCAGAGCCCTCATGGGGGATATGGGGGGCACAGCCCCCCTCAAAAAACACAGTGTTTTTATGATGGCATAATGCCAACCGCAGTCGCAATCAACATAGTGTCCTCACTGTTAAGGTGGGCAACAGATTTTCTGTCGAACCAGCATGGTGGAACCCTCACTCCCTACAATACTATTATTTTGTAGTCATATGGCTCTTGCTAGAACTTGTTATAAATGACCAACTGACCAAACAGCTGCTAAACTATTATGTTAATGTAACCAAAATCATGAACAGAAGTTTGACTTTGGTAATAGTTAATTGATTTTTGCATTATGATTGTACAGTATTTGTTGTCAATGTGTCGGTATTAAACCAACCCTTTTACTGACTGTGCTCCAGAGTTCTATATCATGAGCTACTGTACTTTACACTGAAGGTAGATGCAAGATTACACTGAAAACAAGATGTTGCAACTCATTTGAGCTGTCCTGGGTAAATAAATTGTAAACAACAATAGGATGATCTCTAAGACGTCAGCACCTCACTAGTTCCATATCCCAATGCTGACATCATAAATCCCCATCTTCTACTGAAATGACAACTTCTGTAGATAACTACCTGCATTCGCCCAAAGCAATATCCCTCTGAAAACAAGATACTGCATCTCAGCTGGTCACTATTGGGAAAATTCATTGTAACAATAGGTACAATCAATACCTCACTGAAAATGAGATGCTGTATGTTAACTGACCTGTCCTGGATAACTACATTGTAAAAATATATAAAAGCAGGACCCCGATGAAAGTGACATTTTACATTTTAGCTGTGTTAACTCTACTAAATACATTGTAAAAATTTGTAAAAGCAGGACCCCACTGAAAATGAAATACTACAGCTCAGCTGCCCTATCCTGCTAATCACACTCACACCCTTTGTGTGTTCACAACTTTTGTAACAGAGGTGTGTGCGTGTGGTGTGTGGTGTGTGTATTTTCAAGGGGGTGTGTATGTCCAGAAAAAAAATGCTGTTCACTGCATTACTTTGATGTTTATGGTTTTGTTTTTTCTATTGTTGTAGTGTATATGTTAGAGTTTTACATCACAATAATACAACTACAGTTAAGTCACACATTAATTCTATATCTCTTCCCCAGTATCGGTCATTTCCCTAGTTTTTATTTTGTTAAGTTGATAACTATTTAATTGTTCTTTGATCAGTTCCACAATTTATTGCCAGGTAAGTTATTTTTGTCAGTTTATTCTTAGGCATAACTGTCCTCTTTTATTTTTGTTACACTTATTCCATTTCTATGTAGAGTAAAATCCTGATTATCTGAACCACATTGGGGACATAAAAAATGTTGAGATAAACAGGAGTCCAGATAATCGGGATTATTTTGCCTCTAAAGTTCAGTGTACAGCTGATATGACTGCTTTTGGATTCAAATCACTTCCCCCAAGCAACAGCTAAGCACAACTAAGTACAGTAGTGTGGCTGAGTGGTCGAATGTGCTGGATTTAGGCAGAAGTTATTTCAATGGCATGGGTTCATAGCTCGCCACTGCCAGAGGTTTTAGGAGGCAGTATAGTGCAGTGGTTTAAGGCTCTGAGCTGCAAACCTGGAGACATGAGTTTGAATCCCACAGCCCCCACTTGCATACTGTGTGACTCTAAGCAAGTCACTTAACTTTCTTGTGCTCCCAGGTTGCACCTGTAAACAAGCTTCAGCTTAGTGTGTCTCTTCTGGTTTAAAAAAACAAAAACAATACAGTACTGTAATTGTTCAGCCTGACTGCAGCTGCAAACTTAGGTTTACTTTAATAACATAACTTAGCTCAGCTGTATTGTACTGCCAATCAGTTCTCTGTGACTGCAGTTGCATTCTCTCTCTCTCTCCCTCTGCTAAGACTTTTCAGTCGTATCCTTGAATTCCCTTTCTGTCTTGCACAGTACTTAGCCACATTTTTCTTGAGGGTTTGCCAAAGTGCCAAGGAGCTGCGTTACTATTCCTCAGCCCCAGAAGGGAGCAATTGCTGCTGTGAATTCTGACCAGAGAGAGCACAGCTGGAACTGCATCAACCCTGCCCTGTACATGAGAAAGGGTCCTGAAGGAATTGGAAAGAATAAGAGTTGATAAAGTAATGGGGCCAGATGGGGTGCACCCCAGGATCCTAAAAGAACTAAGAGAGATAGTGGCTGAACCACTGGCAATCCTGTTTAGCTGATCACTGGAAACAGGAGGTACCCAAAGACTAGAGGATAGTAGATGTAGTCCCGTTATACAAAAGCGGGAACAAAGAGGAAGTGGGGAACTACAGATCTGTCAGCCTCACTCGGTAGTGGGGAAGATCATGGAAGCACTACTGAAGGCAAGATTGGTGGAAAATCTGGTTGCCAATGGACTACAGGACCCAAGGCAGCATGGTTTCACCAGGGGGAGGTCACGTCAGACCAACCTCATTGAATTTTTCGACTGGGTGACAAGTGAAGTGGATCGGGGGGGGGCTGTGGACATGGCCTATCTGGACTTCAGCGAGACCTTTGACACTGTGCTGCACAGAAGGCTATAAAACAAACTAGGGAATATGGGTGTGGACAGGACAGTAGTGCAGTAGGTAGGTAACTGACTGGGCAGCAGGACACAGAGGGTGGTTGTAAATGTCTGCCACTCCACAGAGGGATGAGTGACCAGTGGGGTGCCACAGGGATCAGTGCTAGGACCGGTCCTATTCAACATCGTCATCAGTGACATTGCGCAGGACCTAGAAGGCAGAATTTCCCTGTTTGCTGATGACACAAAGCTCTGTAACAGAGTGGGCATGCCAGAGGGTGTAGACAGAATGAGGGACTTGCAGAAACTTGAAGAATGGTCAGGGGTTTGGCAGTTGAAATTCAGTGCAAAGAAGTGCAAGATAATGCATATGGGGCACAAAAACCCTGGCACAATATATCAGTTGGGGGGTGAGGATATAGCATGCACCAAGCAGGAAAGGGATCTTGGGGTTATCATCTCTGATGACTTCAAGGTAGGGAAATAGTGCGACAAGGCAGCAGGTAAAGCAAAGCAAATAGGATGCTGGGATGCCTAGGCAGTGGCATCACCAGCAGAAAAAGGGAGGTCATAATTCCACTATGCAAGATACTAGTAAGGCCCCACCTGGAGTACCATGTACAGTTCTGGAGACCTTACCTACATAAGGACATAGACAGAGTATAGAAGGTTCAGAGGAGAGCAACACAGATGGTACATAGATTGCATCACAAGTCCTATGAAGACAGGTTGAAGGACTTGAATATGTACTCCCTAGAGGAGAGGAGGGAGAGAAGGGATATGATAGAGACATACAGGTATCTTACAGGGAGGAACAGGGTGCAGGAATACACTATTTTTCAGAGAAAAAGATGTTCCAGGACTGGAGGGCATGGGATGAAGTTGCAGGTAGGGTGATTCAGAGGAAGCGTGAGGAAGAATTTCTTCACAGAATGGGTGGCGGGCAAGTGGAATGCCCTGTCAGAGAAAGTAGTGGGGGCTGAAACAATCATGGGATTTAAGAATGCATGGGATAGACATAAGGGAATTCTGGAAGTCAAGGGTAAGAGGCAACAGACTTCTAGGAAAGCATAAAATGAACTTACAAGCTCAAATGGGCAGACTGGGTGGACTGTAGGCCCTTATCTGACAACAGTGTCTATCTAACCTATGAAAGAACTAACCCTATCTAATATTACGACCATTGGCATGGAGGACAGTAAAAAAAACCCTTTGAGGAGGAAATCTCTGGGGATCCATGGCCTAGGTTTCCTTCCCTCCAGGCTGAAGGATGTTTTGGTTAGTGACGGCATAGTTACTGCAATTTAGAGCCGCTATTGAGTGAAGAGGAAAAGATTCCACTTTAGATGAGGCTCTCACTCTGCCCTTCTAACAGGAATGCTGTTGAGGGTTGTAAGTGATGTTTCTGCAATTAGATGCCCAAAAGCAAAGGAAGAGAGAAACAAATGCTGAGGTACTCATTCAGCTGACACGAGCCTGTGAAGCAGACTAGGGGAACCAGAGGCGGTCAGATGGAGAATGGCATAGAGGGTGCCACTGAACCTACTTGGGCATCCAAAGGAGCCCTAATGAAGAGAGCCCAACCCCTCAAAGCCTGAAGTCATAAATTCTGCATCCAGAAGTGTTGTTGAAATGAGGGATGACTGAAGGTCCACTCGGAGCGAAGACATTCTCACTGTGGGCCAGTGAGAAGGACCCCGCTCCAAGCTTCGCATGCTCTAGATGCAGACTTCATAGGTGCAGAGTGAGACCATTGGCTACAGGCTAACCCTGAGCCATGGAGCAATGGATACGTAAGACATGTCTCGGGTGGAGAGCAGGCCAAGTCGAGGTAGCATAGGACCCATATGAAGGGTATGCCTGATTAGGCAATGCAAATGAGTAGACATACAGAGAGGTCAGATTGAATGAAGGAAACCCCAACAAGGGTTCAGAGGAGGCAGGTCGCAGTAGCAACCATGGAAGTGCATGCCAACTGGGTCCACTGAGAAGCCAAATCAGGAGTGGAGTGAACTTGATGAAGGTAGGAATAAGAGTGACCGGGCAAAGCCTGCAGCCAATGAGGGAGGTATGAAATACCAGGAGTAGATGAGATAGGTGCTATGAAGTCAGAATGGACAAGAGGAGGATCGTGATGAAAAGAGGAGGTTCAATGATGGAGTGAAGCTTAGAAGGTCGGCATGGATCGCAGAATGGAACGAATGATGCAAAGAGAAGAGACAAGGATGGCTGGGTGAAGCACACAGCCTACAATGAGTAGAAAAGTCAATTAGGGAGGACAGAATGGTTGAGAACAAATAAATGATAAATGATGGTGAATTGAAAGCCTTGAAGGCCAGAACGGTTTAAGGTGATGAATGAAATGGACGATGTACAATGATGAAATGAAGTGTGGAAGACCATACGGAGAAGGATGAGAAATGAAATTGATGATGTATGGCAATGGAGTGAAGCCTTGATGGCCAGTACGGGTAATGTGAGGCTTGAGATGGATGATGTACGATAATGGATAAAAGCCTTGAAGGCCAATACGACTAAGGGTAGGTAAGAAGGCAAGTATGGTATAGGAAGGATTAGGTTCAATAACAATGGAGGTTTGACACAGAGTGGAGGATATATGAGTCGAATGGTCCAGATTGTAGGACTAGGGTAAGGGAAGGATATGAATGGGTATAGTGATAACAGGATAGGTGCTATGAAGTCAGAATGGACAAGAGGAGGATCGTGATGAAAAGACAAGGTTCAATGATGGAGGGAAGCTTAGAAGGTCGGCATGGACCGCAGAATGGAACGAATGATGCGAAGAGACGAGACAAGGATGGCCGGGTGAAGCACACAGCCTACAATGAGTAGAAAAGTCAATTAGGGAGGACAGAATGGTTGAGAATGAAAAAACGATAAATGATGGTGAATTGAAAGCCTTGAAGGCCAGAACGGTTTAAGGTGAGGAATGAAATGGACGATGTACGATGATGAAATGAAGGTGGAAGACCGTATGGTGAAGGATGAGAAATGAAATGGATGATGTATGGCAAGGGAGTGAAGCCTTGATGGCCAGTACGGGTAATGTGAGGCTTGAGATGGATGATGTACGATAATGGATGAAAGCCTTGAAGGCCAATACGACTTAGGGTAGGTAAGAAGGCAAGTATGGTATAGGAAGGATTAGGTTCAATAACAATGGAGGTTTGACACAGAGTGGAGGATATATGAGTTGAATGGTCCAGATTGTAGGACTAGGGTAAGGGAAAGATACGAATGGGTACAGTGATAACAGGATAGGGAAACATTCCCCAAAAAGAAAGCACAAGGAAGCTCTAGCAGGGAAAAAGAAATGGTATGATGCCAGCAATAAGGGAGCGGAAATGAAGGTTGACCATAGAGTCTGAGGAACACACTTGAACTGACTCAAGTGGAAGGTGGTATTGCCAGAAATGAAACTCCATCCACTATGGGTGGGTAAGCACAGTAATCGGTATGGCAGGAACCTCTTGAAGGCAGAAATAATGGTGAGAAAGCAGGAGGAGGCAGGGAGAGGTAAGAGGAGAACAATGAAATAGACGAGCATGAAGGAACAGAGTATAGTCCTCAGCAGTAAAATCATAGCCCAGGTCGTGAAAAGCAAGCAAATGGCCAGAATGCATAGCACTGTCATAAGTTAACCAATAAGATGACCCAGCGAGGCCGCTTCATACAGAGTGCGGATACGGAAGGTGTCTGGCAACTGAAGTCAGCCCGGAGAAGTTGAGTGTCCAAAAAAGCACAAGAACTTAGCAAGAGCAGCAGGAAACCTGAGTGAAGCAATGGCAAAACAGAAGTGGGGTAAATGGAAACATTTGGAAGGAGGTACACACCAATAGGAAAAAGGAGGCCTGAAAGCAAAGGATGGCAAGTGCCATGAGTCCCGTAGGAATGAATGAAGGAGGAAGAACAACAGGTAGAAACAGCAGAGAGACGAGGGCAGGCCAAGGGATAGAAAACAGTGCAAACAGGAGCCAGGGAGATGGTTCAGCCAGAATGGGGAATGGAGAGAGGCAGGCCCCCCCAAAAAAACAAATTAGGAGGACAAGCAGAATAACAGAGGAACAGAGCAGAATGACACTCTGACTACAGCTGAGCAAAATAAGCTACAGAGTTCGATCAACCCAGAAGCAGCATTGGGGCAGAGCAGGGGCTTGAAGAATGATGGGGCAGAGGCAGGAAGAAAAGCAGAAAGCCCAAAAATGATGGCAAAAGCTGGGGAGCAGCAGAAGCAGGAGGTACATGGAAGGGGGAACAAAGACAGGCAGCAAACAGGAGGAAACAGAGGGAATGAGGCTAAAGCACAGGGCAGCACAGCATTCCAAGCCACCCGGCAGGAGCAGGGGGTGGGAGACTGGCAACAGGAGTGGAGGGGTGGAGGGATAACTCAAAATAGCCATGAACGGACCTATGAAGAGAAGGAAAGGAGAGCAAAATTACTACAGAATGAGCAGATGACTGGGGAACAGGAGGCCAGAGGTGGAAGGAAACCACAAACCATACCAGAGCTAAGGAAGGCAGTGCCTCCAGCCACAACGATGAAATGAATCCTGGAACAGTCCAGGAGGAGTGGCCTTCTAAGGCTTGATGGGGGAGTGACATTATTGCTCCTCCCATTGAACCACAGGTATAGCCTTTGCAATTATTTAGCATTATCAGACCAAATGCATTATAACACCCTTTGATTAGTTTATATTGAGTTTATATGAATATTCCTTTTATTTATTTTTATTTAGTTGTTTAACCAGGTATAGCACACTAAGCTGGAAGCTTTTTTACAGGAGCGACCTGGGAGCACAAGGAGGTTAAGTGACTTGCTCAGGGTCACACAGTATGTAAGAGGAAGCTGTGGGATTCAAACCCAGGTCTGGTCTGCTGGATGTCACCAGATTTGCAGCTCAGAGCCTTAGACCACTGCGCTATACTGCCTCCTTTGCAGTTCTTCTCAGTGTAATTTTTTTTTCTAATTTTCTTTTTTCTTTCCAGATTGTAGTTTTACATTTCTGACTGTGTGCTTCTATTGAAAGTGTCATCAAAAATGAGTGGTGGAATACTATTCTGCGGTAATAATGAACAGCAGAACAGTGTTCCATGGAACTCAATGGACAAATCCTGAATGTTACAAATTAAACTTCTGGACCTCAGAGCACCTTTATGGATACCAAGGTAGATGTGTTCTATTAGGAAGCCAGTAGGTACATTTTAATTTAAATTAATTCACTTGATTTCATGCAAATTCCATTAAATGGTTGCAGAATGATCATCCAGGGAATAATGACAATCTGTTGAAAACAGTTCCTCAGATCGCAAGCAGTCAGAATTCCACAGAATGAACTTGAATATTCTGCTGGACATTCTGCCATTGGAATGTACTTTCTACACTAATTGCATGGGTGGAGTTCCACATTTTACACAGTACTGCACATCTGCAGAAATAATATTCATGGCCAAAATATAGGCCAACAATCTGAAGTGATCTATATTATTACTAACACCACTGTGGTCTGATGACAGTGCAAAGGGAGCCCCAGGACAGGAAATGATAAATAATAATAATAAATGTTATTTTTAAGTGACTTTCAAATACCAAGGTGCTTTACAATAATAAAACATACTTCCATAAAATAACTATTAAAATAATATATAATACAACAATTACAGATACCAACAGTTCACTAGTATGCCTGACCCCACAAAAATGTTTTAAGCACCCGTTTAAACCTCCCCACTGTCACGCATTGCCGAAGCTGATGAGTAGAGAATTCCAGAGGGTAGGGGCTGCAAACATAAATGCACGGGCCCCAGAAGCTTTCAAAGCTAGCAGACAGGCAAGCCTACAACGCAGCTCGTAACCAGTGCACCTGGGCCATAAGAAAAGCCAAAGCCAGCCACTACCAATCCACCTTGATATCCACCTGGGGCAGAATGCAGCACCTTCTGGAATACGTGAAAGGTTAAGCAGATTCGTCCGCCCCCTCCCTCTCAGATGATCATAAATGGCACTATCGATGCTGACCCCTCCCGTATTGCCAACTGCCTTAACGAAACCTTCACTGATCTAAGCTCTGTTCTCCGCCCACTTCTTTGACCCCTACACCGTTTGAGACAGTCCAATTGTTGCTCACCCCCTTCCTCTTTAGGACTATCTCACCACAGGATGCAAAGCCAATCCTCCTAAAAGCTCTCTCCTCCTGCAACCCTAATGATGACCCCCTTGACTCCTGGATACTCCACCGAACTTTGGATGTCATGCTAGTCCCCCTCACTGACCTCCTCAACCGATCCCTGTGTCTCGGCCAATTCCCGAGGGCATGGAAACAGGCGGAAGTCATCCCTATACACAAAAATGGAGACCGTACTGCCCTAATAACTCACAGACCTATCTCCGCCCCTCCGCCCCCTCTCCAAAGCTCGAAAAATAGTATCTGCTCAACTTACAGCGTATCTATCCAGCCACAACATCCTGTGCCCTGAACAGCATGGCTTTCACCCAGGTCACAGCACTGCCACAGCTCTACTGGAATTCTCCCACATTATACACTCTGAGTTAGATTCCAGAGAGTTGACTGGGGCAGTGTTCATTGACCTGTCCAAGGCCTTCGACACTGTGAACCACCCACTTTTGCTAGACACCCTCTGTAAAATGGGGCTGTCTGCTGGCCCATTAGCCTGGTTCTCCAGCTACCTCTGTGGTAGATCCCAATGCGTCAAGCTAACTGGTGGCCTATCCTCAGCTCTGCCTGTCGTTCGGGAGTTCCACAAGGCTCCATTCTGGGCCCCACATTATTCAGTCTCTTCCTGAACACCCTTCCAGCTCTTGTGCGGAAAACTGCTATTATATGCAGGCGATGCCGTCCTACTCTCCCTCGCTTCTGACCCGGTCATTCTCCAGAACAGCCTACAGTCCTCCTTCAGCCAAGCTGAAAAATGGTTCCTCGACCACCGCCTGGTCCTGAATCTCAAGAAAACAAAGGCAATGATCTTTACACACCACCAAAGTAGCTCCAAAAATGCCCCTCTCTCCATCCTCCCCAGCACCTCCCATCCCCTTGAGCAGGTATCTACATACAAATACCTGGGCATCACCTTTGATTCAGCTTTCTCTTTCCATGCCCATGTCAGTGCCCTATCCACTGCCATGAACATCCGGATTGGGCTCCTGTATCGACACAAAGACTGCCTCCCTGGCTTCGCCCTGCAGTTGGCCATCACTTCCTCTGTCCTGTCACTAGTTGACTGTGGCCTCCCCATCTCATGGCCGCTGGCCCCCACTGTCCTCACAAAATCCAGACTTTGCATCAGCAAAGCCTGCAGGCTCCTGACTGGTGCCCCAAGTGAAACCCACACCTGTCAGCTCTATACCACCACAAACATACTCAATCTGGAAGAAAAACTGCATTATCACACTGGTATACTAGCAAAAAAGACTCTTCTTAGACTGTGTCCCCCGGGTGTCATGGCACAGCTCCAGCTTGCTTTCCACTCAGCTGCTACCCGTACCACCAGCAAAGCCAGCTTCTTGGTGCCTAGAACCAGGACCTCCCTTGCCCAAAGGTCCTTCCATTACAGAGCACCGTCCTGGTATAACTCCCTCCCCACACACATCTCAAGCACTCCTAAAATTGGCCAGTTCAAAGCTGCCCTACGCAACCACCTTCTTAGCACTCAGAAGTGTACATGCCTACGGTAGGGCCTGTCATTGCCCCTCAGGCTCGTTAGCCCACCCACTCTATTTTACACTGACCATTGCCTGCTTGGCCTGCTAGGAACTACCAATGAACTTTGTTCTATACTATGGAAATCTACCTATGTGTTAAACTATGTATAGGCCTTTGCCTGCATGACCAGCTAGGTCCTACCTATGATTTTGCCTTGTACCATCAGAAGCTACCCATGTTTAGGCAATGTATAATGTATGTATCGCACCTGTTTTGTCTCACCCTGTCTTACCACACTGCTGTTGTTACGCTCCCTGCGATGAGGTGCCTTTGTAAATGAGTCTATGACTCAAAGGTTGTAAATCCGATTCTTGAACTAAATAAATAAATAAAATAAAATAAATAAAGTTACCCTCGGAATCTCCAGCAACCCCTCGTCAGCCAAACAGAGCTGTTGCATGGGGTGTAGGGAATCAGAAGCTCTTTCAAGTAGTTGGGACTCAGTCTGTGTAAAGGAGACAACACAGGGCAACAGAGAAAACAGAGTAGCACAATCACAAAAGACTGGTTGATCTCTGATCCTCGATCTCTGCCTGTGTTACCTTCCCATTCCTCTTCTTCTGCTGTGACTCCTAGCTGTTTCCTTCCACTTTCTCTGCTCTTATTTGACTTATTGGGCAGTTGGGGATGGGGTGGGAGGGAGGGAGGGCCCAAAAGAATGGTACTCCATATTCAGCTCTCCCTCAGTGGTATCTGGCTCCTACTTCCATCCATCAGCTTTTTACAGACCACTCTCCTGTCGTTAAACTTCACGCCCTTTTATCCTCTCCTCTGATTGGTCCCATTTCTGTTCTGTGGTATCCCGACTCCCAGTCCCAGTGAAATAAAAGAAATTAAAGGTAACTGCAGCTCCCCTTTGATCTCTGCAGCAAACAAGCAGTGACTGCCTGATGAGTACTCAATGAGCAGTGTCCTCCGACAAGATGCAGTCACCCATCCTCCATACTCAGCTCTCCCTTGGGAGAGTTAGCACCCTGGAGGAACAGTAGGTTCATGGGATTATAGGAAACTTAAGTAGACAGGATGGACTTTTGGAAAGCATAGTTGCTAACAGGAGATTCAGTTCACAGTGACAAATAGCTCAAATCTCTAGGAAAAAGTCATGGAACACACACACTCCAATGAAAACAAACTGAGGTCCATTCATTACTTAGTCCAATACTTAACAGTTGATTTATGGAGCAATGCACAGCACTGGGCAGCAGTGGATCAAAAACACAAAAGACATTTCAGCTGTTTGACAAAGCCTGCAACAGGTGAAACATTAGTTATTTTTTTGATCCACCACTGCGCAGTGCTGAGTATTACTCCACGAATAAACTGTTAGGTACTGAACTAAGTAATGAATGGACCTCAGTTTATTTTCTTCAGAGGATGTGTTCTGTGATGTTTTCCTACTGACAGGATGGATCTCTGGTCTTTTTCAACCATCATTGTCCATGTTCTATATTTGTAAGCCTCTCCTACCAGCAGGTAACAGCTTCTGCCCACCGGAAATCCTATTACCCTGCCTGGCCCTATTGGGCAGAAACTACCCCCTGTCCATCCAGGTGTCATCTGGGGTGTACCCACAGACAAACCTCACCTGTGGCTATTCAGTGAAGGTTCTACCATTGTCTTTTAGGTCACCCCCCCTTCACCTGGACAAATGAGACAGACAATGTGTTTATAAGAAATGGCCACAGCCATGTACTTATTAACATCCAATTGGAATTAGAATTCTTAACAGAATTTTTATGTTGAATATATCTATGTATGTGGGTGTGTATATACGGCAGGCATGTGGCGTAACCATAAATCTTGGGATATGCCAACATTCCTACCAGTCAGATACACAGCTGAGGAATTATTATGCGACATCCATGTGCACATTTACGTTTTTTTGCACATTCTTTGCTTGCACCTGCTGGTTGCACGGTTTGCGCGACTGATCTGAAAACTTCAGGGATCGTGCTGCCGGGGTCCCCTATGTGCCTTTTGAAGATGTTGTGAAAAAATACTAAACAGTTCAAAAGTTATTCAAAAAACAAGTTCCCATTATGAGTCAATGGGAAAAGTTAACAAAAAGTTTAACACTTTTGCAAATGCACTTTTTAGTGTCTCAAATGGCCCTGGTAGTGTCATGAGTCAACCAGTTTTTTTCAGTTACTGATCATAGAAATGCTTTGCATTTAAAATTGGGACCATCTAGGGACATGATTGTTTTTGTGTTTACCTATTCGAGCCCTAAGTATGCTTGCCATGTCTTTATTTTGGGGTTAAACACCCCAGAAATATGTTTTTCAAATTTCTGGAAAAAGTAGTGTCGCAAACTAGTGTCACACTCATGACACTTTTGCAAATTTTATGAAAGCTTTCACAAATCATGACACTACTGTTCCAGACAATGGCCAAAATGGCAGGAGTTCTTTGTCACCCTGCTGCAAAAGAACGGTTTGGTCTTTTGAACTGAAATTTGGAGGGAAGGCAGCCAACACCTCACAGATGTCCCTTTTGGTGTTTTGGTGAAAAATATTGCAAATATGCCATGTTACACTGTTTCGAATTTGACATTTTTCCATAGACTAACATGGTGTCGTACTCCGCACCTTTCGGTACTCGTATGTCATAAATGGTGCGAGATAACAGAATTTTCATCATGACCATGCATAGAAAACCTAGCCACAATAATCATGAATCATGTGAAATTTAAATTTTTTTCTACTTCGTATGGTTACTGAGATATTAGCATTTTAGTATTACAACTGCTCATTTTCTGCTTTGAGGCACATTATTTTGCATGCATTCCTTGTTTTTACTGTCTTTCTCAATGGAGCTGTTGAACGGTTCAAAAGTTATTCAAAAAACAAGTTCCCATTATAGGTTAATGGGAAAAGTTAACAAAAGGTTCGACACTTTCGCAAAGGCACTTTTTAGTGTTGCAAATGGCCCTAGTAGTGTTGCAAATCCGCCATTTTGTTTCAGTTACTGATCAGAAAAATGCTTGGTGTTTAAAATTGGGACCATCTAGGAACACAGTTCTTTTTATATTCACCTAGTCAGACCCTCAGGATGCTAGCCATGTCTTTATTTTGGGATTAAACACCCCAGAAATATGTTTTTCAAATTTGTTGGAAAAGTAGTGTCACAAAGTAGTGCCGCATTTGCAACACTTTCACAAATTTTTGCAAAAGCTTTTGCAAATCATAATACTACTTTTCTAGGCTATAGCCAAAATGACAGGAATTTTTGCCACCCTGCTGCAAAAGAACAGTTTGGCCTTTTGGGCTGAAATTTGGAGGGAAGGCAGCCAACATCTCACAGATGTGCCTATTGATGGTTTGATGAAAAGATATTGCACTGACACCAAGTTATGGTACTCCGAAGTTGACATTTTTTCCCATGGACTAACATGGTGGCATCCCCCTCACCTTTCGGGCTCATGTCTCAGAAACAGTGCGAGATACAGAATTTTCGTCACGACAATGTGTAGTGAAAACCTAGCCAGGAAACTCATGAATCATGTGAAATTTTAATTATTTTTTCTGCATCATACGGTTTCTGAGATATAAGCAATTTACTGTTCCAACAGCTCATTTTCTGCTCCGAGGCCCATTATTATGCATACATTCTTTGTACACTCTGTGTTCCTCTATGCAGCTGTTGGGCAAAACCAGGGTGTGTGCTTCCATTACTGTTACAGTCAGTATTTCCACTTGCATTTCCATACCCATTTGCTTTATTGATCCGTGTGCATACAATGTGCATTACCCTTTGGTTCTCATTTGCATACTGGCTTGCGTTTTGCATTCCGGTTTCTGTTTCACTTTGCCCTTGTGTTTCTAATAATGTTTGCTTTACCATTTATGTTTCCATCACCATGTGCATGACCGTTAGCGATTACGTTTCCCTGGCACTTACCGTTACTATTTCACAAAAAGTCACGTGGTGGGAACGAGGGGCCCACCACTGCATTCCATTCACTATTTCTACTGCACATTCTCAAAAAGAAGGGAAATTAGAGGCAAAAAACTCTGTTTAATGCATCAGTCAGGGTTGTTCCACAGTGACAAAGAGGAAATTCAGTGGTAGGGTTGAAAGCACCCTTGCACCCCACCCTGCCACCCCAACCGTGCCAATGGGTGTGCATTGGTGTCGTTGATTTCCTTTCACCCCATTCCCCTATACCTCAGCTTTGCACATGTGATGAGGTGAGAGTTAAGGCCGACGACTCTCAATGCACACCCATTGATGGTCAGTGTGGCGGGTAGAGGGTGCAAGGTGGGACTTTACCCTAACACCAAATTCTTCACTTTGTCACTGTGGAACAACCCTACCTAATGCATTAAATGGATTTATTTGTCTCTAATATATATATATATATATATCTATTATAGTTTCATGGTAGTGCCACTATAGTTAGGGTTAAGTACCCATTTAAGGTTAAAGTGTGAAATTTGGCAGCTTAAAAAGTTTGCAGAAGGATTTCAGTCCTTTCCATGTATGAGGATAGTCAGTGAGACAGAGCAGTCCTGAAAGTCACGGTGGTTGAATGGACGGGATTCAGGTTGCACATCCAATAGAGATGGAGAAGATCTTCCTAATGTCCAGGTTAATGGGAATTGAGGAGCTGACTGGGCAGTGTAAAACTCTATGATGGCGTAAGAGTCTATGTGGCATATTAACTAAGGGATGTTTGTTGAGAGGAATATATCTCTGGGGTAATGAAAGAGAGATCCAGTGAGTAGTATAAGGGTACTGAAAGAATGGCCAGAGTAGGAGTATGAGATGGATCATATGGAAGATTAAATAACTGGGTAGGAGTACTGGTCAGAGATAGGGTTTGAGGCCCAAAAGAGCCACAGCAAAGAGTACAAAGCCCCAAGCCAGCAAGGCGAAGATGAAAAGGCTGCCATCCAAATGGGAAGGATGTCCAGGGTGGAACCTGAGCAACTGAATGAGTAAGCCAGGGAAGGCTACAGTTCAGGTGAAGCCAGATGACATCCAGAGCAGGAAGGTACAGGACTGGGCCAACCTCACAGTGAACAGCAGCGAAATGCAGGAAGGTGGAAGCAAGGCATCAGATGATGATCCATGGAAGGCCAGGAGCCAAGCGAAGCACCATGAGCAATAGGAGTCCCACATCTGATGGAGGCAGAAAACAAAAAGAAAAAATGATGGAAGGTGCTGGAGTGATGAAGGACGAGGTCCCAATTCTGCAAAAGAAAACAAGTTTGGACGGCAGCCAGTTGGGCGACCTGCAGCAATGAAATTCATTAGGCAGTCAACCTGGAGGGAGAGAGAGAGGGATTGAATGAATGGGCAGGATCCATATGATGAGTGAAAGGAGGCCAATGGGGCCAGAGAATGAAGGTCCATGGAAGAGCAGGATGGCTAGTGGAAACCAGCAAAGCAGAAGGGTCCAAATTGAAGGGTTGTGGTGAATTGGCAGGATGGAGAAAAACAAGCCAATGAGGACCTGGTTCTATGATTGAAGCAGCAGGCACGGGAAGATAATTTGGACTGGATGAGGCTATAAAATGTAGCATGATAAGAACACGTGGTTGAAAGTCTGATCCAGAATGCAGTGGCAATCTGCACTGGTGTAGATGCAAATGGTGGAGACAGTGCATGCCAGAGTCAGGCTCCTGGCAATGGAAGTTGACAGATAGGATGAGGAGTCTAGATTGCAGACAAGGTATGATGGAGAAGCAATCGGGCAGAGTCCTGGTCCTGAAGGTAAGCGGCAGCCGGGTATCTGGCTGAGAGCATATAAGATGAAGAAGTAGACTGTGGATGCAGGCAACCATCAGGGATAGCAGAGATGAATGATAGTAAAGTGGGGCAGCCAGACCTAGTTAGAATAAGGAGGGTACGTGGAGCATAGGAGTTGTGTTCCAGAAGGGAAGCAGCAACAGGTAAGAGGTAGAGACGGTACGGTAAGAGTCCGTAGATTAGAGACATGGCTCCCATACCTGGTAGTCGGGGCAAGCTAACCTGCACTCAATGCTGCCAAGCAGAGTTAGGGATGAGGATGTCAAAATGGTAAGTAGGAGGTAGTTCCATTCCTGCAGGGAAGCGGCAACTGGTATGAGGTAGAGAAGATATGGTATGACTCAGTAGATTGTAGACATGGCTGCCATCCCTGGTAGTCAGGGCAGGCTAACTTGCACTCAACACTGCCAAGCAGAGGTAGGGACAGAGGATGTCAAAGTGGTTAGTAGGAGGTAGTTCCATTCCCGAAGGGAAGCAGCAACTGGTATGAGGTATAGAAGGTAATTTAACAGTCTTGTAGATTGTAGACATGGCTCCCATCCCTGTTGAACTAACCTGCACTCAATGCTGCCAAGCAGAGTTAGGGACTGAGGATGTCAAGTTGGTAAGTAGGAGGAAGGGTACGAAGCAGCAGGTAGGAAATGTAATAAAATCCCATCCCCAGTAGACAGGGGAAGCCAACCTTCACTCAGCACCTCAGAAGGCGTGAGTTAGGGGTGGATTCTGGCTGGCATGGGCTGGCTGAAACTCAGAACGCTGCTGTAGAAGGAGAACAGAATAAACAGTAAAACTATAGGAGACAAATGATAGGCATAGAGCTAATGAACAGAATAGCCACATAGAACAGAAAGAGAGGTTCAGATAGAGGATGGCATGAATAGGATAAGCTCAAGAGTAATGTGAGGAGCAAGTTAGATGAGGTCTGTTAGATAATATGTATGGTATGTCATAGAGTAGCAGAGTGAGTTTTCCATGCCAGAGGGCATTGCTGCATGGTGGAGCAGGTAGCTGGGCTTAATACATTAAAGGGCAGGAAGGTAATGAGCTTACAGCATGCTGCATGGTAAGAAAAGCAGATGAACGTAATCTTGAGGGAGAAATGCCTATAGGCATCCTGGTAAGATTAACAGTAAAATGGGACAACACCAGATGAGCTTAATCCAAGTAGCTATGAGGGTAGGAATCACCAAACTAGTAGCAGCAGCAGCAACTATAATAAGTACAACCATAGGTGCCCCTTCCCCATGACAAAGAGCAATGCAGGATATCTGGTAGACGAGTGTGCAAGTGGCTATCCAGTAGAACCAGTGGACACCCACAGCACAGTGACTGGCATTAACTAGTTACACAGAATGTAAAGTAATGGGGCCACAAGTACATAATATTCA
This sequence comes from Neoceratodus forsteri, assembly GCA_016271365.2. NCBI lineage: Eukaryota > Metazoa > Chordata > Ceratodontiformes > Ceratodontidae > Neoceratodus > Neoceratodus forsteri. The sequence continues at coordinate 1,148,780,605 of CM057458.1, read as the reverse complement.
CAATGATGTAAAGCGCTGAGACTGGACAAGCTGAGTACTTACGGGCTGCTGGTAGTGCATGAGGGAGAGGCTGGATTGCAGAGCATCCCTTGAGGTGGTATGCCTTTGATCAGTGTTCAGCAAAGTAAACGCCGAAAGAAAAAAAAAGGGGGGAATTAATTCTGACAGCAGGCACCCTGAGTTAGTGGCAGTCTGAACAGTGCCACTACAGAAGCGCGGAGAAGTAAGGAGAAAGGAGTAGGGGAGATGGCAGTGCAAATGCCGAGAAGCTGGGCTGGAGCTGGAAGGGGAAGTAGTGCTAGGAGAGTGCATTAGGCAGGGAAGGGAGGAGGCACAGCTAGCGCTGGACACTTAGAAAGCCCAAAGATAAAGGGACTAAAGGGCAAAGGGGGAAGACACCTGCAGGAAAGAAACAGAGACATGACAAGGGGAGAAAGAACACAAAAGGCAGGAGGGGAGAGGGGATGGAAAAAATGAACCAGAGAAGCAGTGAGATGAGGGAGCAGCCACACAAGCCACGCAGGAGGTCAGGGAAAAAACACTCCCTAAGCAAGGGAGGTGCGTTGGAGGAGGGCTTAGATGGAGGTTGTGGGAGGAGCTATTCCCCACATTGAACCTCGGGCAAGTCCTCCAATAGATAGATAGAGAGAGAGAGAGAGAGAGAGAGAGAGAGATAGATAGATAGATAGATAGATAGATAGATAGATAGATAGATAGATAGATAGATAGCTAGATAGATAGATAGATGTATATATACTGTAAACATATATATATATATATCTCTATCTATATGAAACCATGTGGCGTGATGTGCGTAGCATGGTAGTCGCAGCTAATAAATTTACAAGATCTAGTTTACTAAGTATTTATAGGTCCTCTCTCCCCTTTGGAGGGGCTGATATAATTATTACAATCTCACAAGGCCCTTTGGCAACTGAGGCATAAGGAATGGCTCTTAAATGGCCAGTCTTGAGAGTGCCCTCCCCAATCCAAGAATGCTGGCAACTGGTGACCTAAGTCAGAGCATGATTGTTCACCTGTGGCTGGCATCCCTTTGGTACCAGCCACCAAGGTCTCACCTCTCCCCAGCCTCAAGGCCTGCCTAAAAAGGTGTGACAGCCTTGTAAGGCCCTTCCCATACAATACTGTGTGACTCCCCTGCTGCCACACTATGAGCATCCTGTTGCAGTTCATCTTAGCTGACTAGGACTCTCATATCCCATGAATCACATCACACCATACTTTCCTCCAACCCACACCATATGTCTGCTAAAAAATGTATCATTCCTGAGTCTGATAGGTACTGTACACTCTATCTTTTGCATACAGCTGTGGGACTTTTGAGATGATACCATCATGCTGCAGCACAAGTCTTTCAGTGGAGTCCATAATCTGAATCATTGCCATATTGGTCAAACCATGGACCCTCTCTATGGCACTGGGACTCCACACATGGTGCCACTGCTGTCTTTGTATCACGTTGGACTACATTATCTGTATTCTTGGCCAATCTCAATGCACCCTTTCCAAATCTTCTCTCATCCTGTTCCACAGTTCAACAAACTTTCACAAGCTTCAAATTGTTTCCTCCAAAGTGGGTGATGAGCTTCTCCAATGGGCCATGGTGTCAAGCTTCAGCTGTGATCGAGAGCAGTTCTCTCCACTTCAGCCTCCTCTGGACCATCCAATATATCTGTGCCAGATGGGTATCAAAGAAGATATTTTCATCCTCGCTGGAATGGCCATGATCTCTCCACCAACAGTGGAAAAACCAATGGCCACATATCATGGCCACATATCCACACCCGCTTCACCCAACAGTCCTAACCTGCCAATAAAACCAAATCAGAGAAGTTAAAGTGAGTATGGATGCACATAATTCTCACACACGAGACAATCACCCCATCACAGGCCAAATCTGTGTATCCGTCCAGCCTTCTTCCCTAGCATGTGAAGCAACACCTATTTGGAAAAGTATTATACTTGTGGTCTGCCATCTGTAAAGCCTGCCGGGCCTTGTCCAATGGAGGAACTGTAACAATGTGAGTGGAGAACCATCCTCACAGTGTAAAAATGCAAGCCCCTGAGAATTCGACTGCAATTGTTAAGTTGAGACCTACCCCTGGGTGTCCTATTAAATCCTGGGAGGGGAGCTAAGGCTGAACCAGCAGCCCCTGGCCCCCTGTCTGTCTTACACTGCTGTAGGCAGACATAAAACCCTCGGTGGGCACTACTACATCCTCCCCATCCAGTGCCACTGCAAAGCAGATGATTTACTCAGTTATTTCAGACACCCTAAAAGTCCTACAGAAAGCCAACATGAAGGCTGTCTGAAACAGCCATGCTTCCAAAGTAGATGAGCAAATCTTGGGGAAGATGATCATTATTTTAACCAGCAATGGTGGGTCTGTTGGTAACATGTGTCCAACTGTTGGGCCACCATGGGCACATCCTTCAAACATCTTACACACCCAAAAGGCCAACATTGTATTGCTCACCCCCATTGTCATAGCAAACCTGGCAATTACTGCCAAGTGCCACCCACCATTGCTGGTGTATAGCCCTGATGCATCATGTAGAGTAGGTAAACACACAGTTAGCCTTTTGGTACCAGCCAAGATGTTTCTCAGCTCAACTGATGCCTCACCTCCAAAATGTTCTCCACCCCGTCTGATATGCCGCCCTTGTGCTGGATGCTAACAAGCAGTTGAGTATTTCACAGTCTTCCTGATCACCAGCTCCCAGATGTAGGGTGGCATTTTCCTGGGGAACATGTCTGCTTCTGGGACCTCTCTCCAAATTTCTCTGACTGTAAATGAGAAAGAACCTCAGCCACATCATTATTTACATCAGGTGAATGCATCGCCCTGAACTGTATATTCAAAATCAAGCACTTCAGTATGAACAGCCTCATTAGATTTCCCATTGGACCTTCCCCCTAATTGTTGATTAACTTATTGTCTCCTAACATATGACTGTAGTCGTCAGTAAAATTCACTAGTGAGTCCTGAGGACATCTGCAGAAGTCGGCTACTGACTCTCAGTGTGATCATGCAACGTATGGAGAAGTCACTTATATATTTTAATATATAGTGTAACAGAATATAATATACATTTAACTGTATAGCACCGTTGGAAAGGTAATTTTATGCTGAACAACTTTGCTACTGATATTTTGTGTATATCATGTATACTTTAGGAGTTATTCGCATTTGTTTATGGTATGGTGTGTATGGCTTATGTTGCCTTTTTTAGAGAAAAAAAATATATTTTTTGCTGTTTCAACCAGCATAAAAAAAATACATATTATTATTTGCATACCCCCATTGGAAAGGTAATGTTGTGCTGAACAACTTTGCCACTGATATTTTGTGTATATCATGAATACTTTAGGAGTTATTCACATTTGTTTATGGTATGGTGTGTATGGCTTATGTTGCCTGTTTTAGTGAAAACATTTTTTTTTTTCTGTTTCAACCAGCATAGAAAAAAAAAATTTACCTATTATTATTTGCATACCACCATTGGAAAGGTCATTTTATGCTGAATAACTTTGCTACTCCTACTTTATGTTTAGCACTTATGGTTCTTGAGCTATTAGGATTTGTTTGTGGCATGCTGACTATAGTTTGATTTTGCTTAGAAAGGCCCAGGATTTACTGTTAACAGTATAGAGGAGACAAGTGGTGCAACTTCAGAGAGCTCCTGTGGAGGCAATGAGTTAATGCTATACACTACCTCCATATTGTTAGTTCTAAATGTTACCTGTTCATTGCAAAAATGTTTCTCCCAAATAACTAACCCCACAACAGTGGGAAACTATTTGAAGAGTGTGACTGGATGTAGCAAGTGTGCCTCCACCCATGCCAGGGGCAAAGGCCCTACACACCAGGCCATGGGAAAGTAAACACCAAAGCCCACTCACCTGGAGGCATCCATGTAAAGCCCCAATTCTTGACTTGTGACCTCTGTGGGCCAGATGACTATCCAATTTAAATATAACAGGAATACTGACCAAACCTTGAGGTCATCCTGCATGAACTCAGTGAACCAATGCCTCGGATGGGGCTTCCTGCAGCCCACCATGCACTTGGCTAGCCTATAAAGAAAGGCTCCTCCATCTGAATTACTTAGCAGGTGAAATTCAGTTGCCTGTGGAGCAGCTTCAACTCCCTTGGGTGGAGTTTTCATGCTGTGACAGGGAGATCTTGCCTGTCTTGAGGACCAACCTTTTCTTAAGCTGTTGCAGCAGTTCTATTTCTTAGCCTAATCTATCCTTTACAATTTCTAGTCCATAAGGTTGGCCACCTCTGGGCATACCCAGCCTCTTTCTTGACTATGCTATAGTGTCCTCTTTCATTTTCCTTTTCCCTCTCAGGTCCTCGTACAAAGAGGTTATTGTTGTGACCTTCGAACTGATGTAAAACAACAGGCTATGCTCCGCATTGTTGGATTTAGTGTGCAATGGCACTATGTCATAAAATACCTTGATGTATATACCTTATGTGTATGAAACCTGTAAATGCTGACAATACCATGGCACTAGGTGTTTTTGATAAAGGCAAAAAGTACTAGGTGACTGTATTATATAAATTAAGTTACTGGGGTATAGATATCAGAACCCCCGTTGTGTTATTTAAATGCATGTAAATTACAGATTGTTTGAGAGGCCCTTTGGTACCATGCATTCCTGCTGTAAACTGAGACAGTTTGACATTTATTTCATGGCGATTTGCATGTACAGCCCATGATGCTTTGCATTATTGGGGTATGTGTGATGTTGTGTTTCTTTGAAGCTTGGCTTTATTGCCAATGCCCTTTGGAGTAACCCTTGCTTCAGTGCTCCTGCAGTGAGGTTCTTTGTCTTCAGCTTTTTTTTAATTTAAGCCCCCACCACCCAAGCAAACAGGACCCACATAGGGAAAGATGAATTTCAACTGAAAAGTTAGATCAGTAGGTCAGTAGGTGCTGACTAAGTGCAGAGGAAGTACATTAATAGTCTTGCTGCAAACTGATGAACAGTATTGAAGAAGGGATATGCCATTGCTGAAGGTTATCCCCTGTATTTTGAATAAACAACAAAATCCCCTGTATTTTGAATAAACAACAAACAGAGATTGTGTGTTGAACCTGAAGTTATGCGTCTGGTCCATCTGTTATCCCAAAACCCCTCCACACATGCCTGAACTGCCTCGTACAGCAAACATCTCAGGACACTGACTTTCTTGTGTGGCAGCTGAAACTCCATTGTGAAAGTATCGATTTTGATACCCAAAAAGGACATGCATGTGCACAAACCCTCCATCTTGTCATGAACTAATGGCACTTCCAAATCCTTGGAAGTGGTTTTGAATGCTCCAATCAGTTGTGTGCAGTTATCAGTCTTTGCCTTGCCAACAAACAAAACATTGTCCAGGTAGTGAATGAGTTCCAACCTGCCTTTCACCATAGTGGTGGCCCAATGCAAGAAGGTGCTGAATTGTTCAAGCACCACACATGCCTCAGTACAACCCATGGGCATACAGTTCTCCACATAATTATTGGCCCTCAAACTTCATGCTCAATATGCCCCTGTTCAGAGGGTGTACTGATAAAAAGCAAAAAGCTGATTTGATATTGGTCTTGCTAGTAATGTCACCTTCCCACCCCCTTCACCACCTGGATGGTTGCATCAAATAGTGCATACGCCACTGCAGTATCTGCAGATTTCAGTTAATAATTTGACTGAGTCACCCTTTGGGTAAGATAAGTGATGTATCAATATGAACTCCCCCAGCATGTTCTTTGGTGCCAAGCCTATCAGACTTACCCAGAGGTTGGGGTATGGAGGTTGCTCAAATGGCCCCATAACCAGCCTAATGCTACTTCCTTCCCAAGTTTTGCCCTAACTATGTCCGTTCAGTCACTGGAAGATTTTAAATTCTCCACCTCACTGTGGAGAGGCTTCTGTGTGTGGTGTGGCTTCTGACTCAAAATGACACCAGTTGTAAGTAAACCAGATACCTCTATCACCAAATATTTTGGAGGTGTATACAGTAGGTCAGGAAACATGAGCAGTCCAGGAAAAGTTGCAGGAAAACCACAAGTGGTGATTTATTGTATACAAAAAAAAACAAATAAATTAATTGGAAAACATTGGCATCTCTCATCTAATCTCTCCAAATCAATCTCTCCAGCAGGAATTAAAGCAGCCAGTCCTCTGCTGAAAATCTCTCTCGTTCTCCTCACTGGCTGCAGGTGAGTCTCCACCCAGACACAGACTCAGACACACACTGAGACAGACTGAGATTCAGACAGGCTCTTATAGCTGCTAATTGCCAGGTGTGTGATGTACCCGTCTTGTTGCTAGGCCTAACACTGTGATGCATCTTGCAGGTGGCTAGACTATTGTGATCGATTACATCAGTCTGATGTCACACTTTGTCATAGCTGCCTGTCTCAGCTATCATTTCGCTATCTCTATGTTATGTATCAGGGAACCCAGCAAGTAAGAAATTAGAAAATTAGGAATCAGTACAGTAGTGGTAATGACTGCACAGTCTAACAGAGAGTTAGAAAAGATAGATAGAGATAGTAATAGGATCTTTGCTTCTGGTTTCCTCCTATATAACACGCATGGGTCAGGGCCTAATATGAGCCCTGTCACACTCACAAGGCTTCCAAGGGCCTTTGTATAGAAACATAGAAACATAGAATTTGATGGCAGATAAGGACCGCTTGGCCCACCCAGTCTGCCCATTTCCCTGCCTACTGGATAAGCTGCAGATCCTAGTTAACCAGCAGCCTACTTCTTCCTACCCCCATCCCCTAGAATTGCCTTATGACTGTCCCATGCATGCTTGAATTCCACCACTGTTTTTGACTCCACGACCTCCTCCAGAAGGCCATTCCATGCATCCACAACCCTCTCTGTGAAAAAATACTTCCTTAAATTACCTCTGAGCCACCCCCCATCTTCAAATTGTGCCCCCTTGTTCTTGCACACCTCTTTTTTTGAAAGATGCTACCCTCTTGGACTTTGTTGATTCCCTTGAGGTACTTGAAAGTTTCTATCATGTCCCCCCTCTCCCTCCTTTCCTCGAGGCTATACATATTAAGCTCCTTTAGTCTCTCTTCATATGTCTTCCGGTGCAGACCCTGCACCATTTTAGTTGCCCTCCTCTGGACAGCTTCCATCCTGTCTATGTCTTTGCGAAGACTGGGTGTCCAGAACTGCATGCAGTACTCCAGATGGGGTCTGATCAGCTGTCTGTACAGAGGGATAATAACTTCCTGCTTTCTACTGGTGATGCCTCTCCCTGTGCATCCCAATATCCCCCCAGCCCTCATTGCTGACCTCTCACATTGCCTGCCCACCTTTAGGTCATCTGATATGACTACCCCCAGGTCCCTTTCCATTTTGTTGTTGTTAGTATCTCACCCCCATTGTGTACTCTTCCCTGGGTTTTGTTTCCCAGGTACATTACTTGCACTTCTTAGCATTGAATCTAAGCTGCCATACATTTGACCATTCCTCTAACCTTGCCAAGTCCCTTTTCATCCTTTCCACCTACCTTGTGCATCGACTCTGTTGCAGATCTTTGTGTCATCTGCAAAGAGACATACTTTCCTTCTAGTCCTCTGCAATGTCACTTATAAAGACATTGAAAGAGGACTGGTCTAATACTGAACCCTCATGTACCCCACTAGTAACCCCCTTTCATCAGAGTGGACTCCATTTACTATTACTCACTGTGTCCTATTTTCCAGCCAATTTTTTACCCAGGCTGTCATCTTGGGACCCACTCCCAGGCTAGCTAACTTGTATATTAATCTTTTGCGTGGGACTGTGTCAAATGCCTTGCTAAAGTCTAGGTAGGCCATGTCCACAGCCCCTCCCTGATCTACTACTTTGGTCACCCAGTCAAAGAAATCTATCAAATTTGTCTGGCATGACCTTCCTGCTGTGAATCCATACTGCCTTGGGTCCTGTGCCCTCTGGCCTCTAGATACTTGACAATTCTTTCCTTCAAAGTGATTCCATCATTTTCCCTACCACTGAGGTTAAACTAACAGGTCTGTAGTTTCCTGCTTCTGCCTTGCTCCCACTTTTGTGAAGGGGAATCACATCTGCCCTCCTCCAGTCCTCGGGTACCACCCCATCCTCCCATGATTTGTTAAACAGGGTAGTCAGTGGTGTCACTAATTCTACCCTTAGTTCTTTTAGAATTCTGTATCCAGTGTTTTTCTACTGTTTGTTCTAGGTACCCCCCCTCTTCCTTTGTAAATACTGAGCAAAAATATTTATTTAGTATCTCTGCCTTTTCACAGTCTCCTCTGCCCACTCCCCCTTTATTAAGCCTCACTATCCCTCCTTGGTCTTCCTTCACTCCCTGATGTCCCTATAAAAGGTTGTATCCCCCTTCTTAACTGAGTTGGCTATCTTTTCCTCGGTTTGAGCCTTTGCTGTTCTGACTGCCTTCCCAGCTTCCTTTTGCTTTAACTGATACAGTTCTCTGTCCTGTTCCATCTGTGATTCCTTGTACTTCCTGAAAGCTTTCTTTTTCTCTTGAACCTTCACTGCCACTTCCTTTGAGAACCATAGTGGTTTCTTACATCGTTTCATTTTGTTTATTTGCTTCACACAAAGGCTTGTTGCCTCTGTGATGGCAGTTTTTATTATTCCCCATTGTTCTTCCACCCCTCCTTCCTGCCCATTTGCTAGTGCATTCCTTAGGCACTTACCCATTTTAGCAAAGTCAGCCCTCCTAAAGTCCAGTACCTTTGCCTTTGTATGGCATGACTCTATTGCTGTGTTTATTGTGAACCATACTGTTCGATGGTCGCTAGTTCCCAGATGGCTACCCACTTCTACATCTGTGATCCTCTCTCATCTCCATTTGAGAGAACCAGGTCTAAGATTGCTCCCTCTTGGTGGGCTCAATACTAGTTGTCTAAGGCATGCCCCTGTGGGCATCTAGAATAACCCCACTCTTCAAAGTGGCTCGCAACTGCACTCCAGTTAATATCTGGCATATTCAGATCACCCATCAGCAATATCTCCCCTTTTTTTGCCATACTAAGTATACTTTCTATCATTTCCTTGTCCATTTCCTCCCCCTGAGAAGGTGGTCTGTATACAACCCCTGTGAAGATTGTGGTGCCATTGCCGGTCTCCAAATTTACCCACAGTGCTTCTTCTCCTCCCTGTTTTCTCTTTTGTTCTGTTACTTTGATTCCTTCCCTTATGTAAAGAGCTACTCCTCCTCCTCTTTTACCCTCTGTCTCTCCTGTAGATAGTGTATCCTGGTATGTTCGTCCCAGTCATGGTTTTGTGCGAACCATGTTTCTGTGACTGCCATGCTATCCAGATGTTCCTCCTCCATCAAGGCCACTAATTCAGGAAGCTTGTTACTCAGACTACATGCATTGGTACTCATTGCTTTCAATTTTTTGATGGCTTTACTTTCTGTTGCAGCATCCCCCACTGACCTTTCTACCTCAGTCTTTTTCCCATTTGGTACCCTGTTTTGTAGGGAGAGGCTGGGATTTTCCTGCTGCTTATCAGTGCCTCCCCCTTGACTAGTTTAAAAGCTTGCCAATGAAGCATTTAAACCAATTGCTCAAAGACTTGTTCCTTCCTGGACAGATGCAGCCCATCCTGTCAGTAAGGCTGGTGTCCCTCAGGTGGAACCCCAGTTCCCAATGAAGCCAAACTCCTGTGCTCCACCATTTTTCAACCACTCATTAAACTGCATGGTGAAAGTACCCTTGCCTCACTCATGCCTTTTACAGGCAGCACCTCTGAGAAGGATACTGTGTGTGCTACTTCTTGTCTAGGCCCTCCCAGTTCTACAAAGTCCTTCTGCACTGCTCTAATCTCATGTTGAGCCAAGTCATTTGTCCCTAGGTGGACAATGACATCCAGCTCAGACTCCCGTGCAGCTGTTCTCATGATCCTGAGGATGAGCTTCCTGTCCCTACAAGCCATGGCACCAGGCAGGCACTTTACTTCAGTTTTCCCTACTCCCCCCAGTTCTATCCCCCTAATAATTGAGTCCCCCACCAGGAGCTGCTTCCTTTCCTTGTGGTATCCTCTGCCTCCTTCCTGTGGGCCTCCCTTGTGACAGGTGTCCTCAGCCTTCTTAATCTCCTCCATGGGTGCATCCATAGGGGAGCTGTGCTCCCCCAGAATGGTGTATGGATTGTGGAGTGGAACAACTGACTGGGTGTGCCTTTGTTCCACCCTCCTCACCCTCCCTGAGCCCACTGTGGTCCAACTGCTGTGCTTTCTTTGCAACCTCTGAGGTTGTGGTGGTGGCTCTGGTGCTCCCTGGATGGGAGGGTTCCCTTCCTACCATCCAGTCTGGCCTGGGGGAAGGTTCTCTTACTGCTGTCCAGTGTGGCCTGAAGACGGGCAACTTCCTCCCTCAGGGCAGAGAGTTGTCTGCAAATAGGGCAGCATCTCAGCCTCCAGAAAGACTCCCGGAAGACTGCTGCCCCACAGCCATTACATTGCACTACTCCCCACATGACTATGTACTTTTGTGTGTGTGTGTGTGTGTGTGTGTGTTGTGTGTGTGATTGGTTTGTTATATAGAAATATATATATATATATATATATTATACAATGTGTATGCATATATTTTCAGTGCTGTGTGCTAGAGGATATGACATTGATATACACTTGCACTCTTGAGGAAATGATGTCAGAACCCCAGGTATAAAGAACTATTTCCAGGGTGGGTGGGTTGAGGGTGGAAGGGTTGGGCCTAAACTGTGCCCTCACAAAACAATCAGCTAAGAGCTCTGACCCACCGCTAGCGATGAGTGCCTTCCTGTCTACAAGATACTATACACAACAATTTGACAGAAAATCCCTGCTATTCAAACAGAGAAAATCCAGACATCCAAGTCAGACACAGGTAAACCTCCCAGCCCCAAAACAGCCTGGTGGTTTGTGCTCAAAGCAGTTAGCCCCAAATAAGTCAGCTGTGCTTTGAACTCTTCCTGCACTGAAAATCTTAAGAATTGTAACAAGACTGTCTTTTCCTGATAATTGTAAATTCCTTATTTCACCTTTCAGTTAGAAGCAGCCTCCACCTGCAGTATATCTGCTACAAACCAAAGACAATTGAAAGGTTCCCCTCCCTCTGTTGTGAGCACAACTCGCTTTCTTGCAAATCCTATGTTCAGTATTGCAGCTCCCAACAAGAGATAGTTTGACTAGGAAAAATATTAGCTGTTCTGATGAGTTTGCTATAAAGACTTGCTTATAATACTATTGTTCTCAGGTCTGTTACCAAAGCTATTGACTGATTAAGTCTCTGTGATGTAATCACTTCCTGAGAAAGTTTGTAATTGCCTTTTAAGGCAAACAAAGTTAAACACAGAAAACAGTTTACTGTCTGGGTCAAATACGCAACCTGTACCTGCACTTATTTCAGGATTTGTGACAAATGTTTCGCCCAGAGTTAAAATCTTCCTGCACTGAAAATCTTACGAATTGTAACAAGACTGTCTTTTCCTGATAATTGTAAATTCCTTATTTCACCTTTCAGTTAGAAGCAGCCTCCACCTGCAGTATATCTGCTACAAACCAAAGACAATTGAAAGGTTCCCTTCCCTCTGTTGTGAGCACAACTTGCTTTCTTGCAAATCCTATGTTCAGTATTGCAGCTCCCAACAAGAGATAGTTTGACTAGGAAAAATATTAGCTGTTCTGATGAGTTTGCTATAAAGACTTGTTTATAATACTATTGTTCTCAGGTCTGTTACCCAAGCTATTGGCTGATTAAGTCTCTGTGATGTAATCACTTCCTGAGAAAGTTTGGAATTGCCTTTTAAGGCAAACAAAGATAAACACAGAAAACAGTTTACTGTCTGGGTCAAATACACAACCTGTACCTGCACTTATTTCAGGATTTGTGACAAACTCTCTGCAAAGCCCTCTAACAGTGACGTGGAGGAGAGTCTGTCTTGATAGTCTTCCAACCAGCACTCAATGCTCTCTACCCTTATTGGTTCTATTTGTGGTCTTTACCTGGTTACTGAACCACATTTTTTTTGTGTGTTTGTTCTTTTTGGTCACTGTTCTTATGCACATCCCAGTAGCCTCTAAAATGGCTAACTTAACCAGCTCCCATATTTCTTCCACATCTAAATGCTCCTGGATCCTTAACAGCTTGCATCTGACTACTTACCTCATTTTGTCTGAATTGGCTCCTCTAAAGTTTAAAACCTCTGTCATGGATTGCAGTTTTTCTACCCCTAGGGCTAACTCAAACCACACAGAGCTGTGGTCACTGTTCACCAGTAGCTCCCCAACCCCTGTAGCCCTTAGTACCTCCAAGTTAGTTAGGACCACATCCAGGATGGTGTCCAGCCTAGTCAGGGCGCTAGTTAGTTGTGTAAGTAGGTAGTCTTGTATGGCATCAGCAACCTTTTGGCTACTAGTAGAACCTGCCATTGGGATGCTCCAGTTAACATCAGGCATATTCAGGTCTCCTACCACCACTGTATCCCCTTTTTGTGCTACACCTCTGACCTCCTCTAGCATCTCCTCATCCCTATGTTTCACATTGTAACAACACTGTTCCCCATTACAAAGCTCTGTCTAGGACACTGGGTACAGTGCACTGGAAAACTACTATCACTATGCTGTGTCACCACCCCCGCTTGCTGACCTCAAGAGACCAGAGCAAGGGAAGATCCAAAACCCCAGAGGCCCTACTGGGTTCAATCTGCTTCCTCCTGAAAAACTCCTAATCATTCTCTAATCACCCCATGCCCCTTTTGTAACATTCATCACCATGATGCAGTTTTAGTTTTTTGCTGACATGATCCCATTAACAATCCCACATGAATGGCAAAGCCCACTTGCCAGTTTTCCCAGGTGCACAGAACAACTACCTTCCTCGTAGGTGCTAACCCATCTTCCTTCTCCTTGACCATTTCTGATTCCGTTTCCACCTCTGGCTCTTTGGGCCTGTTAAGCAATGTAAAACATCCACAAATTCACCACTCACAATTTGCTGTTACACTTTATCAGACAGGTTCAACCCCATGGGCTCACCATTGGACACATAAGACCCTTGAGCTGTTGGTGTCAGTTGGGCTGCACTGGTTCCCCACCTTCTAATTGCATTGTCCCAAACCTGTTTCTGTCTGTTTCTTTTCCTTTTCCATCATAAGAACCAACAACTTTCCCATCTTCTCCTCCACTGTCGGTGGAGGAATAGGAGTGCCCACCAGCAATGGAAATAGACTTGTTTCCCCCTGGCTGCAAGGGATTGCCAGGCTGTGGGGAGAGAGGGCAAAGCAACAGCAGAATGCAAAGACCAGCTTGTGGTACCTGCAGCGGGGTCACAGGGACCACAGCTGGGAAATGCGAAGCCAGCAGTGGAGTTGTCAGCCCAGGAAGTAGCCCCTTCCAGTGGCACTAGACATATTGGCTTGTGAGGGGCTCTCAGAGGAACCAATGGGTAAGGCATCAACTCTGGCAGAGGCACCAGTGTTAATTGAATCCAATTATACAGTTTATACAGGTTCCTGGTTGGTAATTCTCAGTAATTCAATAAAGCCAACATGCTATATCTTTGCCAAATTAGTGGTACTTTATTATGATAGTATTAATAAGATTAGCCAGAAAGATGCTATTGTGATAGTTTACAAAAGGGAATACATGCTAACATTATTTTTAAACATCAGGTAGCCCACCACTAGCTAAGTGTTTCTGTTACAATTTAGTTGTAAAACAGCCAAAGGGCAATCCCAATGGGGTGTTTGTAACATGCAATAACAGCTAGTAATATTTGCATTACAGGGCTACAGCATTTCAGAGACACATGGAACCATATGTCTCTGGATCTCCTGAGCAATCTATGGATAGTCTCAGGCTGCATCTTGTCCAAGACTGCGTCTTCTCGAAGGGACGCTGGACATAACCATAGGTCCCATATTTATGTGTAGCAAGCTTAGAAAAAAATGCAAGGCTGGAATTTCCCAAAAACTACCTCAGCAGTTTTAAACACAGACAATATGTCATTCAACAAGTCATAAGACTCGGGTTCAAAAATACATTGGCCAAAAGATACCTTGGTCATAAGATACTTTTGACACTTTACCAGAGATATTCGGTCATTCTTAAATGGAAAAACAAGTAATCAGGGTTTTTTTATTTGTCAAAAATACTTACTTTAGGATACAGAAAACATGCAAGGGGATGTGACTGTTTTAAAAATACTCAGTTTACAGGTAAAAACCAGACAGTGGCCAAATTGGGGAACTTAATCTTCAAGGTCAGTTGTGGTTACTAGCAGCTGCATTCTTATCTTAGCTGTAACCTTTTAAAAAAATATGTTTTGGTATACAGCATTGCTGAATAAGACAATTCTAAATTAGACCTTGACTGCTTTAAGATTTATTTTATTTTATTCAGTTTAACCACTAACCATTTAAAGCCTTCACATACATGCATCGAAATGGTGGTATTATTCATTTGCTTAGCCACTGGCAGCCATTGGCTAGCTAGCCATATTAACTTGTATGTGAGCCTCATTCAGTCATTCAGTCATCTATTGGCCATTTGTATTTTGTGCAAGCCTTTTACACCTTGCCATAGTCAACTGTATATATAGAGGAGGCTACCAGCAATTTTATATAACTGAACCTGTGTATACCTAGGCCTTGGGGCCCCTGGGCAAATTCAACAGTCCCCATCTTGAAGGTAAAGAGGCCCCTGAGGGACTAGAACCTTCACAAAAGTTTAACATAAATGTAAAGATATTGGTTACTAACTGAAGGTTAAAAAAACTAAATAAACATTTTTACTCTTAACCTGTTAGTCTAGGTGAATAGGTATATGATTTAAAACTGGTTGCCAGCATACAGATAGTTAAGGCATTTATAAAAAGCATCCTGTTCTGGAGTTGGTACAGTGGTGGTTACAGATGGAACACAAATGGTGAGTTTGTAAAACATAGTGCAGAACTCAGGGATGTAAATACCACAATTGAAATATGTGAAAGGATGTTAACATGTGATACCACATATAACACAATATAACATAACAATATTGTTGATGAAGAGTTCATGGAATGCACTTTGAGAGTCGATAAGGTAGATGCTACCTTGTGCTGAGGCGTGGCACACCCTTGGAGCTTGATTGAAGAATCTGTTGATAATGTCTCTTGATGGATAAGTCCTGATAAAACATAACAGTCCTTGAAATTAACAGTCCATAAAGTTCATGTAAGTAACCACAGGTTGGTGTAGTTACAGTACAGGTGAAATGTCATTTACAGAACAGTGGTAACCCCACAAGACACACGGGGCAATGCAGACAGTAATTTAAAAACAAAATACCAGCATAGTAGAAAAGCCAGTGTTCATGTTGCTGGCTGCTGGATGGCTGATTGGCAGACACATTGGCCAGGGGTGCATTAGATTGTGCATTTAGTCCTTTTAATGGAGTAGCCACACACACACTCTGGCATGGTATTTGTGTTGTGGTAGTTGATTACACCCCGGCACAAAGATTAACAGTCCATAAAAAGTAACAATTGACAATAAACCATTAAGAACACAGTCCATAATAGAGCAATAGGTTTGTATAAAGTACCAGCCATGTCTGAAACAAGCAGCAGTGAAGAAAATGGATGTCTTGCTTGAAGATCAATTGAAGAAGAATCTTCTTGCTGAAGTTAGGTGATTGCCCCTACCCCAGACTTAACTTCATAGTAAGCAGAAACAATAAGCTTGATTGTAGAGTCAGAACTGACTGGTCCTTTTTCAGTTAATGTAAAGTTCTACAAATATGTGTCATTTTGCTGAAGACATTACATTTGCAGAGGTAATAATAACTTGATTCATGCAATAGTCCTTATGTGGAACCAATCAGGCACAAAGATAGTGATGATATCAAAGCCATGGCAGTTGTTTTCTTTTTAGGAAAAAGATGAAGGTCTTGGCAGCTTAGATGAAAGTATTACTGCTGTTGAACATGGAGATCTTATGTGTGCCACACCATGGAAACCTGCAAACTTGCAAAGTGTGTTAGAAACTGAGTTAAAAACACATAAATAACAACCTTTTAAACCAATGACTTTTTGTTTTGTAAAGAGTGGTGTGACAGAGCCTAAATTCTGACAATTGGAAAGAGAAAAATAAAAATGGGATGTCAACCACACACCTGGGGGTGCAGGCCGAGGTCCAATATACCATTTGACCATCTGTAAATCCATGACAATGTTATGGTTATACCTTGCTTTTAAATCACAGAAGCAGTTATGACAGTGATGAACATTATTTCTCTGTCTGTTGCTAGCAGGCCTGACTAAGGCCTGAGTTATAAAATCTTGTAATGTTACAATAACACGCTTCAAACATATAGTTCATAGCAATATGCCTGTTACACTATGCAATAGTGGGACAAATACATATGTTGTTGGCCTATGCCAATTTAATAACAGTGCCTATTGCACCTGTGACAAGTGAAAGGGTCTACCTTCTTTACCCTGTATAGTGAAATACTCCAAAGTACTGAGTGAGGTAAGGCTTGAAGCATAGGTTTGGAGCACAATCTAAATTCTGCATATTATAATTGTTAAGATTTGAAATAACAAAACCTGCATAGAGTGCATTTATTTTTCAGGGGTACCTGTGAGTAATGAGACAAATGGAGCATTAATGTGTCTGGGGTTTTGCTTTGCAACATATTGTAGGGGTGGGTCAGCAATGCTGGCCCCAGTATTTAGGTTTGGTTATGAGCATTAAAAACATTTATACATGTAGAGCACTTTTCTGAATACACACATGATACAGTGTAGCAAGATGTATATCAAAACATTATGCTGTAACATAGACGTGAAACATAAGCATTTTTCCAATAGAACAATTTCAGTATTGAGCATAAAGCATAAAATACATTTTAAACAACAAATATAGACTGTAAGCTTAGTTCAGAGTCCAGGAATGTTAGAATATTGTGAATTTACTGGTTAAACATAACCATGGAATAAGCTGTAGAGGGTGTGTGATACAGTTCAAGTTTATAAGTTGCAGTTCTTGATTAAAATTACTTAGTTTTGGTTGAAAAAATTATTGGAGCAATCCACCACGCTGTTTTTGATAACTTGTATGACTTTTCAGGGTGTGCAATGCTTAGAACTTTAAAATTATAAAAAAACTTTGTTTGCACTTACAGAAAGCAGACGATTGCATCCATTGCTGTAAGGCTATGAGAAGTTGTTTTACATTTGTTTTGACAGGATAAGAAAGCTGAAAAGACAATCAAAAGACATGAATATGTGTGGAAATACATACACAATTCTCCCTTCAGCTTAACTGATTACTTGCTGAGGACAGAAGCCCTTGTACTAATAATAGGTGTGAAATTTAACTGTTTGCACTAGAAAAAGCAGAAGGACATGGGCTGGGTTATACTGTTAAAATACCTTGGATCTTTTTAAAACCTGCAAATAAGAAACAATTATTAGCAAATACACATTTTCTGGTATTTTCCCCTATGGGGAGACAGTAATGTACCTTGCAACCTTTGTGGATATTACACTGGAAGGAAGGGTAGCTTAGCCCCCCCTTCCAAGCTCCTACTGTGGTGGAAGAGGCAGCTTGAATACTGTAGCAATAAAAAGGTTAGCTGTGGTTGGTGACATGGATGTTAACCCAGAAATGGTCTGGCAATATTAGTAGCCAGTCGTGCAGCACCTTAAAAATGTGTGCACTGGATAAAAGGTAATGGGGTAGCCCCATTGCAGTCCCCACCTACTACACTTTAAATTATAACAAGATAACATTACAATTAGTTTAGTAAGTTTCATACCTTACTATAAAGATGGGGAACTTATTTTTCTCTAGAAGAAAGAGAAGAAACACACAAACAACAAAAACAAACACACAAGTCTAAAAATAAAACAAGATTATTTTCATAGGATAAAAGAAGCCAAACATCCCTGGGTTCCCTTATCCTAATCATGACAAAATGTCAGCTGAGTTTATAAAAGATCCAGACTGATGGTAATACTGTACGTACGTATTTCTTAGAATGCATTTTAAAAGGAAAAAAGATGATTACACCATGGTTACATATAAAGACAAAAGCCATTGTTATTTTAGCTGTAGATGGTAAACTCTCAAAAACAGCTGTAATAGTCCTTTTTTAAAAGTGTACTGTATATACTGTATATATATAAAAAAATTTAAAAAAAGTATGGGGAGGTGATGAATAATTCTCCCCATCCAGCTGGACTGCCTTGCATAGTATGAGAATCACGTGATATTATTCAGGAACAAAGAAATTGTGCTTACAACCAAATGTTTATTGCCTATGTTGGCTGCAAACCCAGAATAAAGGAGAAGAGAAAAAAAAAGTTTGTTCCTTTTTACTTAGAATGCTACTTATGTAATAAAAAGTTAAATTGCATGGTTCAATCTTGGTGTGCTTTCATAAAAACATACATTTTGTGTAAAAAGTTGTGCTTTAAGTAGGGAATACACATCAAGTTTGAACTGGTAGTAACATAAAATGTTGAAACACAGGAAGGTTAAATAACATGCAAAAGGTCACACAGTGTGCATGCAAGGGTTGCTCAAACCCAACTATTTTTGTAGTGTCCTTGAACACTACTGATATTAAAATATCTTTAAATAATAATCGAGCACAAAATAAAACTGCTGGCCAAGAAAGTACACACACGTACACATACCAAAAAGAAATACTTAACACAAAATAAGACTGACATTATTTGACACCAATTTGCTGAGTTAATGCCCATAGTTTCATTAGAAAACTGTACGTGTTTTAGATACTGTACATGTGCTGCTTCCTGCCTGTCTTGTAACACTGACAACCTTTTTAAACCAACAGATTTATACGTATCTCCATGCCAAATCTTTTCAGAACAAAACATTTTTTTAAACACCTTCCAACTCCTTTAAAATACAGCACAACATACCATCTGTAAGTGAACACATCTAGTATAACATGGTTACACCTTTTGGTGCATAGCCAAAATATGGCACTCTGCCATTTTGCAAAAAGTTTCTGGTTTTAACTGGAAGTATGATAAAGCCATTCATTGCTGTTAACACATTACATTTTCACCTAGTAGTGGCTTGTCACGTTGCTTGCAAACTACAAATCTTTCTGCACATTGCAATCTATGACGTCATATCTCTTCACCATCAACACTACCTGCTCCAACCAACAACTACATACAAAAGATCTTCACTGACCCTATCTAGGCAGCACAAATGTTTCATTAAAAATAAAACCAATTAAAACAGTCAGATATGAGGCAAAGAAGCTCCTTCTTTTTTTACTGTAACATGTTGTGCACCAAAGGCAGTCAATGCTATCTTGCCACTTTGACAACAGAACATAATTACAGAACACAGATATAAGCTGGAAAATATGCTAGAAAGAGACAGAGCATTACCTTGTTTAGTATACAGTATATATCACAGAAATAAAACAGACAGACATAAAAAAAAACTTTAAAAAAAAATCAGACTTACCCAGTGCCAAGGTATTTTCCTTCTTCTTTTCTGATACACTGGTCCGATTGAGAAAACCGACTGCAGGACCTTCATGATAATTTTCAAATGCTGCAGCTGTTAACCCTTTCAAAGGTTTTCTTTTGGCCATTTCAGTAACCTGCCAAACCAAGTCTCTTCCAGAGCTCTGGTTTGCAGTTTAAAAATCTGTAGCAGTACTAGGTACTAGGTTGAGATCCAACTGGTGGGGATCCCCAGAACCTAGTTTTGGGATTAAATGTTTCAGCCTCTATAGGAGGCAAGGGAACTTGAAATTGATACAAAAAAAAGCTTGAAACTACACAGATAGGCAAGGGGGGGGGGATTTTCAAATAATCCTATCTGTAGTCACACCTACTGTGCATACATCCACAGTGGTTTATTTTCTTTCTCTAAATGTTGCTTGTGGTACCTGCAGCAGTGCCACAGGGACCAGAGCTGGGAAACACAAAGCCAGCAGTGGAGTCGTCAGCCCAGGAAGTGGCCCCTTCCAGCAGCACTAGACATATTGGCATATGAGGGGATCTCAGAGGAACCAATGGGTAAGGCATCAACTCTGGTAGAGGCACCGGTGTTAATTGGATCCAATTATACAGTTTATACAGGTTCCTGGTTGGTAATTCTCAGTAATTCAATAAAGCCAACACGCTATATCTTTGCCAAATTAGTGGTACTTTATTATGATAGTATTAATAAGATTAGCCAGAAAAATGCTATTGTGCTAGTTTACAAAAGGGAATACATGCTAACATTATTTTTAAACATCATGTAGCCCACCACTACCCAAGTGTTTCTGTTACAGTTTAGTTGTAAACCAGCCGAAGGGCAATCCCAATGGGGTGTTTGTAACATGCAATCTAGACAGTTAGTAATATTTGCATTACAGGGCTACAGCATTTTGGAGACACATGGAACCATATGTCTCTGGATCCCCAAGTAATCTATGGATAGTCTCAGACTGCATCTTGTCCAAGACTGCATCTTTTCGAAGGGACGCTGGACATAACCATAGGTCCCATATTTATGTGTAGCAAGCTTAGAAAAAAGTGCAAGGCTGGAATTTCCCAAAAACTACCTCAGCAGTTTTAAACACAGACAATATGTCATTCAACAAGTCATAAAACTCGGGTTCAAAAATACATTGGCCAAAAGATATCTCGGTCATAAGATACTTTTGACACTTTGCCAAAGACATTCGGTCATTCTTAAATGGAAAAACAAGTAATCAGGGTTTTTTTATTTGTCAAAAATACTTACTTTAGGATACAGAAAACATGCAAGGGGATGTGACTGTTTTAAAAATACTCAGTTTACAGATAAAAAAAACAGACAGTGGCCAAATTGGGGAACTTAATCTTCAAGATCAGTTGTGGTTACTAGCAGCTGCATTCGTATCTTAGCTGTAACCTTTTAAAAAGATATGTTTTGGTATACAGCATTGCTGAATAAGACAATTCTAAATTAGACCTTGACTGCTTCAAGATTTATTTTATTTTATTCAGTTTAACCATTAACCATGTAAAGCCTCCATATACATGCATTGATATGGTGGTATTATTCATTTGCTTAACCACTGGCAGCCATTGGCTAGCTAGCCATATTAACTTGTATGTGAGCCTCATTCAGTCATTCAGTCATCTATTGGCCATTTATATTTTCTGCAAGCCTTTTACACCTTGCCATAGTCAACTGAATATTTAGAGGGGGATATCAGCAATTTTATGTAACTGAACCTGTATATACCTAGGCCTTGGGGCCCCTGGGCAAATTCAACACCAGCCCTGGCTGTAATCCATGGAATGGTCCCAATGGGACTGGGACTGGTAATTGTGGCACCACTTGAAGGGACCACTGGACAAAAGCTGGAGCCAATGTCAGCAAGGGCATATGTTCTGGGACTGATGGTTGCAGCCCAACTGGGGGAGCAAGGGATGGAGTGCAGAGCCTGTGTCAGCAAGGGTACCATGCCCGGGTTGCTGGTGCAGGGAGAATTGGCTGCGGTGCTCTGCATGGACCTCTGGCTGAGGCATCCCCCTACATTGTTTCATTGATTTTTAAGGGGGTGGCACTCCCTGCCCTGGTGTGAGTATCTGGAAAGTTTGCCTAAACAAATCCAGTAACTCACTGTTTGACATACAATCAAAGTCAAGACTATCAGGCTGTGGTGGTGCAGGATCTGGCGGATCAGTCCTGACCTTTCTCAGCTTTCCCTGGCTGTGCGGCAGCTGCTGGTTCCTGGAAAGGAATGGATAGCTCCAGCAATGGCTGTCCTGTCAGTTCTGCTGGGTCAGGTTGACTTGGATTGCTGAAGACTGAATCCCACCATCCTCTACCTCCCTCCCATACCAGGGCCATCAACTGCTGTTTGATGTTTGCAGTCATGTTGGGCCTTGCTGCCACTATGTTGACCCTTGAGCTGTAACAAAATGAACACAACCATGCACATGACCACCTTGTTTGCTGTTCAGGCCTCCACGTCAACTGCACCACTAGGTAAACTGTGATACAGCACAAATTAGCTTCAGATCTCACATGACCAAACCCTCAGAGGGCCAAGCCATCTCTAAGACTTACCTAGCAACCACCTACACTCCCCAATGTATAAGTCCCTAGCAGGATTTGAACCCTGATCCTTTTTCTTCTAAGCAAATGCACATTCAGTGTGCCAGTAAGCTGCAGGTCAGTTTCACTGCCCTATTCCCCTCAATACTCCCTTTCTGCCTCCCATCACAAATGGTTACCTTGTCCCCACATATGTTACCTGCTGCAGACTACCAGAAACTGCCAGGAACATTCAACATATTACTATGTAATTCTTCCTTTCCAAAGTCCTGGCTGTCCTCTGCATTCTGACATTACTGGGAGGATGTATTCCTGCTTCCTAGTTTACAGCATTTTGATACCATTACCACAGTGCCTTTTCTGTGTTTTTTTAAAGAGTCCCACATGTGGGGGGGGGCATGTGGTGTAGCATCTGCTAGGCCTCCTTGACTTGCTCTGCTTGTTCACTTTAAGTAGCAAATGATATCCTCATGCTTTGCTGCCGGGATTTTTGAGCTGGGGTGGGGTTGGGGGGCCACCCACATGGGGTGGCTCCTGATGGGACTTCTTGGGTGACTCATGTGATCTTGCATTTTTTTATTAACCTGAGGCCAACAGCCCACAATGGAAGCTTTCCCAGGATTGAAAAACATTTGGCACAGGACTGGGCTGCCAAGCCATTTATAGGCATAGGATCCTTCCTATAGAGACCCACTAAAGAACTCTTAATAACAGCGTTACACAGTCCTGAAGATAAGCTTCTTTTTAGTTACAGGGTATTTCAGATTCCCATGGCAATATCACTACAACAACTTGATCAAGTTTCAAAATTTTTTTTTGGTAATGTAATTCCAGGGCAAAATACACAATCTAAATTAAACTTGCACTCAAACCAGGCACTCAGCATATTAAGCAGTCATTGAACAGAGTTAATGAGGTAGTTCCCATTCCCAAGGAGGGGCATGCAGGACCCCCCCCCCAGCAACATGGCCTGGAATCTGCTGAAAAACATGCAAAACCAGCCGCTTATTGTACAAAATGCAGACTCTCACTGCCTTTCAGCACCTTGCAAGGGGGACTCATACTTTAGTGCACAAGAAAACATAAATTATCCCACAAATAAACTCTTCCTTTCTAAGCCTACTGGCAGCACTCTTCCCTGTTTGCCCCATGGTGCAGTCACCACATAGTTTCCTCTTTTACCTGTCAAAGAACTTATCTCCATTACAAAAAAAACACCCAGTGTTAAGTGAAACTTCTCTCAAACAACCAAGACAATCTACATATTATACATTGGCTGGAACACCAGAATATAGCGTTACCTCACTAGTTTCAAATACTGATGTGGGGGGGCATAAGTGTCCCCCAACCAGGTGGTGTTGTGTTTGATGGAAAGCATACGAATCCATCACCCATTGGAACTGATGCAGACATCCCATTATTTCGTCAAACTTATAATACAGTGGCCACATTTTCCACCATCCTTCACCTGGGTATTTTAATTTATGCTACCATTTTTAAAGTCATCCTTACTTTGGGTGCTATGCATGAACCCAGTGCACTGCGCATAAGCCCACGCAGGGTGGGATATGACACCCGGCCATGCAGGCATATGCAGTGCAGCATGCACGATGAGTGTGAAGCACACATGCACAGCCATTCACGGAGCAACCACAAAGCTGCACTGTGGGGGGTGTGCCCGCATAAATGTATGCACAATAGGACCCACCTGCATGCATCAAGACAAGCATGACATGCAGGTGTGCAGGTCCAGGGGCACACAAGTGCATGAGGGTAGAGGCTGCCATAAGGGCATGAGCACAGGAGGGCATGGACCACTACGGAGTCACATACCCTCAGACAACACCTCCCCATGCTCTGCCACACCACGGCATGCTAGACATGATGCAACCAGAACCCCTGAGCAGGGTTGCTACATTGGCTCTGCCATCACTGTAGTGTGGCCAAGCCTGGCAGGGCAACACCCATGGGCACTGCACAGCATGCAGACATACTGCATGGCATGTTCTCATCCACAGGGCATGTCTCCATACACAGAGCATGCTATACAGCACGTCGCCCCTACACAGGACATGCTGCATGGCACATCACCATATACAGGGCATGCCATACGGGCATGGCCCCCACCCACATGGGCAACTGTCACCAATGTGTCCCATGCCTGTGTCATACATAGCCGTAGGGCAGGGCACATGGAGCATGTGGTACAGACTTGGAGAGGCATGGGCAACATAGCTGTCTCATGGTTGCCACACATTTGCACACCACACAGCATGCAAAGACACCCTGCAGCATTGCCCCATACAAGAAGGCCTCCCGGTACACCAGCTGGTGACACCAAATGGTAGCACTGGCCTGACTCCCTCACCAAGTCAATGAGCACGCAAGTGTCATGTTACATGTTTGTTGACAGACACAGCTGGCAGCACTACACAGAGCACATGAGTCCCCCCCACAGCAGTACCACAAGGACAGCACACCCCAAGGTCCATCAGTGTATACACCCCTCTTCCAGATATCAGCAAGTGCTGGCCACACACACAACACCCCAGCAAGAAGGCCAAACAGCACCCCACCCCACCCCAGGCAGTGTCCTGCCATATGTTAAGGCATTAAACACAGACCATTCTCAGAGACTGCATGGTCCCTCACATCCACACAAGCTGGCCATCCTGTAGGTCCACGTCACTGCATGATGAGCTGGTGTCCGCCTCCAGTTCCTGCAGTGGGCACCTGACATTCTGAAGCATGATGTGCCTCACTGGGCCCCTGGAGTGCTGCAAGACAAAGGGAAGAGGTCAATGGTGGCATAGTGACCCAAGCACAGGCACACTGAACCACGCCAACAGTACCTACCGGTGATGGGATGTAGACCTCCCACCGCCTGTCAGTCACATCATCATAATAGAACATGCTGACCTCCCCCATCAGCATCCTGTAGTTGGGATACCTGTGCCAGTACCTCTGTATCCACTGTTCAGGAGTGCAAAGTACAGGGCACCATCCAGCTGTACCTGCAGGCTCAGCTCTATCCGCTCCAGCCATCCACGATGGTCCTGTATAGGAAACATGTGGGGAGGCAGTGAATCACAAGGCCCACACAAACAGTGTCACAGAGCAGCACACATGGGGCATGCTGTACTCACCTGGCCAAATCCACGGGCCTGATGCAGGTCTGACATGCCCCAGATGGGCATGTATGTCTTCTCTGACACCCTGAAGAGGTGCTGGGGAAACACGGACATCCTGTTGACCACCGTGTATGCCATTACCAACACCAGATCGGACACACCACAGGGTCATGCATGTGACTGGGCATTTGGCACGAATCAAGGGGCATAGAAAGGCCATGCTGATGACTGGGAGTGCCACGCCCACATCGGCATGGATCTATAAGGGGAGCATACTACAGGCTGCACTGTGTGAGGGGAAGGTGTAACAGTGATACAGGATGTACCCAGGTGTGGGATTGCATCTGTTACTGCTGGAGGCAAATGACAGGAGATGAAGGAACAGGCTGCCATGTCCCAGGGTGTTCCGTGACAGGGTCATCGCCACAGGATGGTGGGACATGCACTGCCTGGAATGGATAAGATTCCCATGGCCGCTCATTGCACAGTTGTATGACATGGTCCATACAGCCATGGCACCTAGGACCTGGTGCTCCATGGTGATAATGGTGGAGACTAAGGTCATGTGTGCACTGTCTTACTATGTGACTGGGTCATTCCAGCTTGTGACCAGGGATGCACTCAGTGTCAGCCAGTCCTCAGTCCCCCCTGCCATGGCACAGGTCACTGATGCACCTCTGGCACACCTGGGGGACCATGTCTACCTGCCTCAGAATGCACAGGAGCTGCATGACATGAAGCAGGCATTCTATTCCATGCACAGGATGCCCAATATGTGCAGGGCTATTGATGGCACACATATCATGATCCTGGCACCCACAGAAAATGATACCATAACAGGAAGAGATTCCACAGTGTGAACTGTCAGGTGGTGTGTGATGCCACTGGCCTATTCTCAGATGTGTGTGCCAGGTTCCCAGAGTCAACACATGATTCCTACATACTGGATGCTTCCGGCCTTGGTGCCCTGCTGCATGACAGGCCCACTGATGGCTGGCTACTGGGTAAGTCCACATGCATGTTCCGTACCCCGTCCAACATGGGGTCCTCACTCTTATTGTTGAATTCCTCTCTGCAGGTGAGAGCGGATACCCCCTGTGGACCTACCTCATGACACCAATCCTGGCTCCAGGGACTCAGGCAGAGGAGGCCTACAACACTGCACATCAGAGAACACATGGCATCATTGAGAGGAACACTGGACTGCTGAAGATGTGCTTCCAGTGCCGTGACCACTTGGGGTTCACAGTCATGCTGTCACCCACTAGGGCATGCAGGGTGTTCACCATCTGCTGCATGTTGCACAATCTGGCAAAGCATGAGGCCGTGCTGCTTCTGATGGTGCCACCTCTGGACCCTATGAATGATGATGATGTTGATGATGACAATGGTGGCGGTGCGGTGCACTCCAGGGAGCATGGCATGGCCACTGACCATGCGGCATGGCATGTGCTTGTAATGGGGACATTCTCACATTGATGGTGCTACACATCATATGCCGAGCTGCACATGCCTGTCACGCACCACATGGGCATGATGCAACCACTGTCTGTGTGTAGCATGCAGTGTGTGTTGGCTGGTGACATCACTGGGACTGCAGCCACGATCTTGATGTATTATAAGTGCCATTTGTGGGTGGAGGGTTGTTGGGGGTGTGGGGGGGGTGGGGTGGTGCCATGTGTTGGTGTTCGACTGTGTGCTGTGCTGTTGTATTCATGGCCCCAAAACATCAGGTTGGGACTGCAGCCACAATGATGCCCATGTGCCCAGGTGCCTGGGTGCCGCATGTGCATGTGATGCCCCAAGATCCCTGCACCACTCATGGCCCTGGTGTAGGCACTGCACGGTGGTGTGGTGATGCCAGTGTGTTCTGGCTGTCTGCTATGGTGGCAAAGGCATCACTGCACTCCTCATTGCCACTTCCTATGCATGGTGGTGTGGCCTGTACAATGGCACTTCTGCCCTGCAGGGGTGGCACGTCACTGCACATGCCCTGCTCTGGTCCGGGGTCTGTGTATGTGGCCTGGGTGTATACCATATGGGTGCATGGATGTTGCTCTGGGGGTGTTCCTGTAGGGGTGGCAACAGGCATGGACCTTAGCTGGTGCAGGATCTGCTCCTGGGTCATGGCGGACTGTGTGATGCTGTTTTAGATGGCCAATGTGACCTCAGTCAGGGTGGCAATGGTGGACATGGTGTTCCGTTGTTCAGCGACACGGTCCCCCTTCAGCTGCTGGAGCATGCGGTTCTGTTCCATCTGGTATGGGTCATGTTGGGGGGTACATCCACGTCTGTGTGTGCTTGTGGATGGACCCTCATTGCTGCTGTCTGCAGGGTCCGTGGCTGTGTTGGATACTGTTATTGCTGTGTGTGGCATGGTGTCTTGGGCTGCACTGGTGCCCCTGCCTGAGGGGGTGGTGGTGCCCTTTGGGGAGGGTGTGGGCCACTGCCATGACCATTCATTGGCCCCTCATCCTGATGGCTGTCTCTCCTGGAGGTGCTGTCTGCCTCTTCAGTGTGGGCAATGGTCGGCTAAGCATTGCTGTCACTGTCCAGCTGGGTTTCAGTGTCCATCTCTGCCCCTGTGGAGACAACATCAGAGTGCATCAGTGAAACATTCTTACCCACATACCAGATGGGGCATCACACACTGGTGGTCAATAATACTTACCTGATGGTGCCTCATGTTGTGAGGTGCAGCATGGTGCTGGCTCTGGAACAGTGGCATGTGTTGCCAGCTTCCTGCTGGTTACTGTGTTCCATGGTGCATGGCCCCTGTCTGGCAGGGAGAGGGCTACACTGTAGTGATGGCATTGCATAACCATGCTACCCACCACCCTGTCACCAACACATGGTCTGCTCCTACCTGCCAGTGTGTCCACCCTCTGCCCACGCCACGGACTGCTACCTTTGAGAGGGTCTCTGCCACCAGTCTCTCCATAGGTTCAGCTGTGTATCCTATGCAGTGGACCCATCATCGCCCATGCCTTGCCACTCCCATGCACCAGCTGGCAGCTTTTTTTTGACTGTCACACGGAGGTCACACCACTTATGTTTTATCGCAGTCAGTGTACGTGCCTTCACACCAGCAGCATTGATGCTGCCTAAATGTCAAGCCACATACAGGCCTTCACCTCCGGGGCAGTGGTAAGTGCCAGGGCCAAGTACAGTCTGTAATAGTTGTGCCTGATGTCCAAGACCAGACTTGACCACTTCTGAAGTTCATGGAGCGTGTTCACGTTCCACCCCCACATCATCTACTTCTTACTCCTCTCCCTCTGCTGCCATCTTTTCTGTCCAACTCCACAGGCACTTCCACATCCTCCCATCATCCTGCCATGTCTTGTATACACTGCTGTTGTGCTGCAGTCACAGCCGTACTGCTGTGTAGTGCGGCCTGCATCACCTTATATGGTGGGGTCAAGGGGTGGTTCCATGTATCCTGGCCTCACCCACTTCCTGTCGCACATTACTCCATGTGGCCCTGGCTCTTACCCCCTCGGTTTGCATGCCATGTGCATATGGTCACGCATGCTGCATGTCTGCCTTGCCCTACACACCGCATGGGGTTGCGCAGGGTTTACTACCACTCTGCGCATTTTGTGGGGCACTTCATGCATAGTGCCCTATGTGTTTATATCTGAAAACTAGCTTGTTTCCATAAAACAAGTACAAGCCTGGGTGCACCAGATGGAATTACAGCTGACAAGTCCTACAGTATGTAGTTAGAGTGTGGCAGGTGGTATATCTGACCCCCACCACGTGGGAGAACTACAGGTGCTAACCCCACCAACACAACCACTGGCTGCTGCAATGTTTTCTCCATATATTTTTTCCTCCATTGGTCCCCTCAGATGCAACAGAGTATGTCAGCCGCTTGGGTCTATTGCTCTGGCTGCCGATAGCCAAAAACCACAGAGTGGAGCAGCATGCCCAAACGCCACGTTTCATTGCCTCAGGTGAGAATTTGGGGGGTGATCAGTATCACAAATGCACCAAAGTGGCCTCCCATGGATGGAATAATAACATAACAGCCTTCTTCTTTTGCTCCAGTTTATTTGCTGTTCATTGCTGGTGTTAAGAATTACTGCAAATACCACTCCACTACTCCACGGAGGGTGCGGACCTCAAAAGGTACAAATGTAGAAAAGCAAGAAATCTGCACTTCTCGGCTGCTGATACTAAAAAGGTGTTATGTGGTGTCTGGAATCCCCAAGTAGGCTGTCAGAAATAGGGGAAGCAGACCAGTATGCCATGAGAGGAGGGAAAAAGTAATAGCCCCCCCTCCAAAAAAAGCTTTCAAAAACAAACCAGCACTCACCATGTGAGCCAGTGAGCACCACTTCACAGGACTATAAATTGTACAAATATTTATTTATTCTGTAAAAACCAGTGCAAAAAACGCAACTGTGCAACCAAGAAAACAGGGACTAATTGTAAGGTAATTTCAAGCACTAAACAGAGCTGGTGTTGAAATATTGCGCTGGTAACAATTAGAGTTCTAGTCTATACCAAGGTCCAGTAACAGTTCTCAAACAGGGTCTATTGCAGCTTGATATTTTTTGTTTGTAGCATTCCAGGTAAAATGATCTCCCAGGTAAAACAATGTAAGAAAATGACTTACTTAACCAAAGGGATATTCGATCCAAAACAACCAGAATTTCTTACTTCTTAAATGCCTTCTGAAGAGCAAGGATCGGAAGTGCACTTGAATCAGTAGAGAGTTCTGAATTGCTTTCGCTGCTAGCAGTTTGATTCTGAAGTAAGAAGAATAACCCTGGAATGATGAAAACCATTAGCTAAGTGCACAGCAATATTGTGAAGCTAATGCGTGATGAACCATGTATAAGTAACCAAAGAAGGCTGCTTCAAAAACACCACCACACCTCATGCTGTGACCCCGTCGACTTCATGGGGTGTGGAAACTAGGACGCTAATGTTTCAACTATCAGCCATCATCAGCACATGCCCAGTAGTGTGCTGAAGTGCTATTTAACTCACTCACCATCCGGATGTGATGGAAAAAGTGAAGGGAGTAGAACAAAAATGATTTGTGCTAAAAAACCACATATATTAAAACATGCAATTAAAAACAGCCAGCTTGCTCAACATGCATTGCTTATTTAAAACAGATAATTCATTATAAGCAGTGCCAGGCTGTACATGTACAGAGATCTAAAGCCCATGAGACCTGCATAAACATATAAATCAAAGCCTACAAAAATACAACCAGCCAGATCCTACAAGTCATAGTTGGAGGCGGTTAGAGAATCTATCACTGCATCGAAAGATACAACCAGCTAGAGCCTACAAGTCATGGTTGATGGGGAAATAAATGGGGGGGGAGAAGAAAAACCACAATAGGTAGGACACAAAGACACACAGCCTAAAGGTTTGACCAACCAGAGCCTGCAAGTCATAGTTGGAAAGTGGAACCAATGGGGGGGTTGTTTAACAGAACATTAGAAAATCTTCAGATTCAATGTTGCGCTAATAGCCTAAATAGCTATATAGCGGAATGTCATCATTCAACCAATCTGGAGACAATGTATTTAGTGAATATATTCAGTATGCTTCACGTTGTAGCAAAAGGTCTCCCAAATCTCACCCTCAAAAACTGATTTCCACCTTCTCAATCCCAATGAATCTCAACGTAGCGACCTAGCCATGTCTTGCCTCTTTATAATGTCTAGCCATAGCGTCGTCCAAATTCATATTTCTAATGGCTGTTTTATGTTTACCAATTCTTCATTTTAAAGATCTTTTTGTTTGTCCAACATAGCCTTTTCCACAAGGACATGTGAGCAAATTGATCATTCCAGTTGTGTTACAATTAAGCAATAATGCCCGACAGGGTGTGTGTCGTGCTGGGATAATGTCACGCCTCAGGTGTTAGGCTGCGAGGCACGCGGGCGAGTCGTCAACAACTGGTAGCTTCGACATCACATTACACCCTGGAAGGGCTAATATCTAATGGCTCGTTGTTATACAGAAAAAATAATTTTAAAGATGTTTTTGTGTGGAAAAATATTTTTGTTTTTTAAGAGTAGATGAAACAATCAGGCAAATGCTCAGCATGCTCATGCTCATGAGCAGGTTCACAGTGAGGTTGAGACTAGACCCGTGATGTTGTACTGATTAACATCACGGGTCCAGCTCAAGACTGACCAATCAGAGTCCAGGATTTTTTCTTGCCATTGTATGATTAAAAAAATGTTATATCAAACTTTTTTCCGGAGCTAGGATGTGTAAAGAACTTAAGATTGCTAGTATTAGCACAATGAGAGCAATGTCCACTACGAAAAGTTCCCTTTGGTTTGTTCGGTAACCAATGTCCTTGTTGTTAAGACTGTGGCAGTGTAGCTGAGGTCAAACGGTCTTTCAAAGTCTGGCCATGTCGAAATGATACTCTTCGGATTTTTTCTGACAGATGTTTTAATCTGTTATCTAATTTTAGCAGGCCCCAATGTTGATCAATAATGTGCCTCATCTTTTCACCCAAAGGATTGTAGTCAGTCACAAATGTAGGTCTGTCATCTTCTTCCTGAATTCTTATATTATTTAACAATTCTATTCTTTCCTTTTCTGCACTGCTTTTTAAAGCTTGTCGCAAAGGGGGGGGCTTCATAGCCTCTGTTTAAAAGTCTATTTGTTATTTTGGTGCTAGCTGCTTGAAATGAGGTAGCAGAGGAACAGATTCTTCTTGCATAAGTATACTGAACTTTGGGAATATTTTTTGTAATATAATTCGGGTGACAACTATCTCTTCTCAAAACAGTGTTTCTTGATAGCGGTTTCCTATATAAACTAGTGTGCATTATGTTCTCTTTTTTCTCTAATAGGATATTCAAACGGGATTTTTTCTAGATCTGCTTCAAATGTAAATGACAGATTGCTGTTAGTGGAGTTAATAAAATCAATGAACCCAGATAACTGTTCTCGGCTACCAGACCAGATAACCAGGCAGTCATCAATATATCTCTTCCAGACTTTTATGTGTTCCCAAAATGGAGTTTGTTGTTCACTGAAAATGAACTTAATTTCCCAGTCTCCCATGTACAAATTTGCCAGATTGGGTGCGAATGTAGTACCCATCGCAGTTCCCTTATGCTGAACAAATGCTTTGTCTTCAAAGAAGTAATTGGCTTCCAACACAAACCTTGCTAATTCAATAATATATTTTGTAGGGGGTAATGACATTTTTCTCACTGCTAATGTACTGTCCAAGGCATTTAAGCCCCCTTCCTGTGGTATGTTGGAATAAAAACTTTCTACATCAATTGTAACAAGCCAATCTTCTGCTTCAATTTCTAAGTCATTAATCAGTCCCAGCACATCATTGGTTTCTTTTAGGTATGATCTTAAACCAGGCACTGGCTGTTTGATAAAAAAAATCATAAAATTTAGAAATAGGCTCTGTAACAGTCTATTGAGGCGACAATGGAACGTCCTGGCACAGGTGTCTTATTTTTATGGATATTAGGGAGCAGATACAGCACTGGTCTGTTTGGGGCCTTAACTCTCAGATGTTCTTCTTCAGTATTAGTGATCCAATCAGAATTTTTTCCTCTATTGATCAAAAGATGAGTCCTTTCTCGTATCTCATCTGCAGGATCATAATCCAATCTTGCATAGAACATATCATTAGACAGCTACCTATTTGCCCCCATAATATATTGATCTCTAGCCCAAATAACCACTGCTCCACCTTTATCAGCCTGCTTGATGATGATCTGATCATTGTCCCGTAGTTCTTTTGTAGCTTTACATTCACTGCATGTAATTTTATGATTTGCTGAAACATGTTCATTCTCTTTTAATAGATCATGTATATCTTTTTGAACCAAATTACAGAAGGTGGTGAGTGTGGGATTGTTCTGAGGGGCGCAAAAAGTTGAGTTTTTCTTTGAAAGGAGTGACTTCTCTATTATTATAATTCAACATTTGGGGTGGTGTCTCACTAAAGAAATCCAAAAGTTGTAGTCTCCTAAAAATTGTAAATAAATCTACCTCTATTTTGAAGGGATCCAGAAAGTTAGTAGAGGCAAATGATAGGCCCTTTTTCAAAATTTTTATTTGACTTTCTGTTAATACGTGTTCACTTAAGTTAATTATTTCCAATTTGGATTCCATTGTCTTGGAGACCTCCAAACTTGCCCCATATTCTGCCTTGCTCTGGAGCGCTGCCCTCTCTTCCCTCCTCTATATCCTCTCCCTCTTTCTCTTTGTCCACCCCCTCCTAGTTCTCCTTCATGTAGATGCACCCTCATGTCTGGATCCATTCTGTCTTGTTCCCAGCCTAAAAAAGGTCTAGCTGTGGATCTATTTCTTTGTTCATCTTCTCCTCCATCACTGTCCAGCCCTGAGGAGATTTCCAAGTCATCTTCCTCAACCTGTCTAACACAAGGTTGATTCTTCCCAGTCTATCCTTGCCAGTTATATATTGTTCCTGTTAGATAATCTCCTTCATCTCTGTCATGTTTCTTTTATTTGTAGGCAATAAGATCCAACTGAAATTTAAATAAAATATTTTCCATTTTTGTTTTTTGATTATCAAAATCAATGGAAGTATACTTATCTTTTAACTTAGGTTCTAGCAATGTTATTTCAGTTTGAGCTTTGTCAACTTCTTTTTTTGCTTTTTTAATTGTAAGTAACATATGGTCCTGGCTGCACTTGTTTAAAATGTTTTCCCAATTTTGCATATATTCACTGTCATCCATTCCAAAAGATGGCGGCTTTTGTATCCTCATTCTTTGTGAAATGCGTTCATTTCTCCAGTATTGGGATAAAGAAGCAGTATGTATATTGTAGCAAATTTATTTTTTCTTAAGTAACTCCCAGTTTTTTTAAATCAACAGTATCTATATGGGCGGATAGGTTAGAACCTGTAAGTAAAGCTGATATTTGATCTCGTGACAATACTAGTTCATTGCACATCTGTTCAGTAAAAGAAAGCACATCTGCCATCCCAGTAGCCTGTTGTAAACAAGATTCCATAATGACACTTGGTACAAGAGGGGAGCTCTCCTGAAATGCGGACTCACCCAAAAAAATTCAGAAAAAAATCAGGACATACAAAAACAGAGTTCAGGGGCTCACTCCTCAAACCAGAAAAACCAGCAGGAAGTGCGCACTACCAAGGAGTAGCAAGAATCCAAAAACAAACCAGCGCTCACCCTGTGAGCCAGTGAGCACCACTTCACAGGACTAGACATTGTATAAATATTTATTTATTCTGTAAAATCCAGTGCAAAAAACACAACTATGCAACCTTGAAAATGGGACTAATTGTAAGGCAATTTCAAGCACTAAACAGAACTGGTGTAATACCCCCCAAAAAAAGCTTTCAAAAACAAACCAGCGCTCACCCTGTGAGCCAGTGAGCACCACTTCACAGGTCTATAAATTGTACAAATATTTATTTATTCTGTAAAAACCAGTGCAAAAAATGCAACTGTGCAACCAAGAAAACAGGGACTAATTGTAAAGCAATTTCAAGCACTAAACAGAGCTGGTGTTGAAATATTGCGCTGGTAACAATTAGAGTTCTAGTCTATACCAAGGTCCAGTAACAGTTCTCAGACAGGGTCTGTTGCTGCTTGATATTTTTTGTTTGTTGCATTCCAGGTAAAATGATCTCCCAGGTAAAACAATGTAAGAAAATGTCTTACTTGACCAAAGGGATATTCGATCCAAAAACAACCAGAATTTCTTACATCTTAAATGCCATCTGAAGAACAAGAATCACAAGTGCAATTGAATCAGTAGAGAGTTCCGAATTGCTGTTGGTGCTAGCAGTTTGATCCTGAAGTAAGAAGAATAACCCTGGAGTGTTGAAAACCATTAGCGAAGTGCACTGCGCTGTGATATTGTGAAGCTAATGCGTGATGAACCATGTACCGGTAACCAAAAAACGCCACTTCAAAAACACTGCCGTGCCTCATTCACCAATTCCTAATTTTAAAAACTTTTTTGTCTGTACATGTACAGCCTGGCACTGCTTATAATGAATTATCTGTTTTAAATAAGCAATGCATGTTGAGCAAGCTGGCTGTTTTTAATTGCATGTTTTAATAAATGTGTTTTTTTAGCACAAAAAATTTTTGTTCAACTCCCTTCCCTTTTTCCATTACTTCTGGGTGGTTAGTGAGTTAAAAAGCACTTTAGCACACTATTGGAAATGCTCTGATGATGACTGACAGTTAAAACATTAGTGTCCTAGTTTCCATGCCCATTAAGCCGACTGGGTCACAGCATGAGGCATGGTGGTGTTTTTGAAGCAATGTTCTTTGGTTACCAATACATGGTTCATCACACATTAGCTTCACAATTTTGCAGTGCATTTAGCTAATGGTTTTCATCACTCCAGGGTTATTCTTCTTTCTTCAGAATCAAACTGCTAGCAGTGACAGCAATTCAGAACTTTCTACTGATTCGAGTGCACTTGTGATCCTTGTTCTTCAGATGGCATTTAAGACATAAGAAATTCTGGTTGTTTTTGGATCGAATATCCCTTTGGTCAAGTAAGTCATTTTCTTACATTATTTTACCTGGGAGATCCTTTTACCTGGAATGCAACAAAAAATATCAAGCTGCAATAGACCCTGTCTGAGAACTGTTACTGGACCTTGGTATAGACTAGAACTCTAATTGTTACCAGCGCAATATTTCAACACCAGCTCTGTTTAGTGCTTGAAATTGCTTTACAATTAGTCTCTGTTTTCTTGGTTGCACAGTTGCATTTTTTGCACTGGTTTTTACAGAATAAATAAATATTTGTACAATTTATAGACCTGTGAAGTGGTGCTCACTGGCTCACAGGGTGAGCGCTGGTTTGTTTTTGAAAGCTTTTTTTGGGGGTATTACACCAGTTCTGTTTAGTGCTTGAAATTGCCTTACAATTAGTCTGTTTTCTAGCTTGCACAGTTGTGTTTTTTGAACTGGATTTTACAGAATAAATAAATATTTATACAATGTCTAGTCCTGTGAGGTGGTGCTCACTGGCGCACAGGGTGAGCGCTGGTTTGTTTTTGGATTCTTGCTACTCCTTGGTAGTGCACACTTCCTGCTGTTTTTTCTGGTTTGAGGAGTGAGACCCTGAACTCTGTTTTTGCATTAAAAAAAGGCTTTATCATATGAAAAAGTTTAAAACTGCCACCATGCAGCTACAAAGTAACCAGAGCTTACAAACAACCCTGACCAGTTCTGTACATCAGTATGCCATTAGGGAGATGGTCACTAGACATTATTACCCAGTTTATCAAGAGCTCTACTTAAAGAGACAGTGCACAATTATATATTACATGTCTAAACTGCATTGGTGCTCAGCTCCACAATCTATTAACTAAAAGTGCATGTTTATGTAAAATACTTCCAGATAACCAGCAGCACAATATTTGTGAGTAATGAATGACAGTAATAAGGTGAAAATGGAATTTTAAATTCATAAATATCAAAATATAAATACCAACATCATGTTGCCATGTGCACCACATTCTCTGTGCTGCATGTTATGAATTATTTTATTGCATAGTTCTGACCAATGTTGCAGCTGGTAAATGTATTGAATCTAAGGATGGAACTGCAAAATTTACAGTTTCCACATTGGTGCATTCCACTCAGTAGCGGTGGTCTGGTGCCAAGTGTGTGAGTGTGCATGCCCTCATACCTGTGTACCAATCTATCCCTAGGGTTGGTGCCTCTTTTATACACCATCCTTGTTTTTTCTTTTGTCACCTCTGCTAGAAGGGGTTCACTCTGCAAGATAATAATATGCTTAATATCTTGTGCCTGTCTTGTATATATGGTAACAAAATTAGTCCTTGCCGATTTTGTCTTCTTATGTCTGGTTTCTAAAAGTTCAGTTCTACTGACATAACATGCATCCTTAAATGCGCTATCCACACATGAGGAGGTGCAACCCCTGTTGATGAACCTAGTAACCACTTCAGGATTAAAATTATGCAAAAGAAACAATTTAGGTCAGCAGGTATAATAGAAAAGGAATAGGTTTTTAACCCTAAAATACCTAGACTCTTACATGGTATCTCTGCAATAAACAACACCAGAGTGTAACATGAAAGTATGAGCATTGCTTAGACATTCAATCTGTACCAGTATCAGAAAAATATAACAAAAAATGTAATTGTTTGTGCTTGGAGGATCTAACCTTTTGGAAAAGAAAAACAATCAAGGGATGTTTACACGTGGAAAAGACAGACCGTGCAAATACTGGCAAGCAGGGTGCTCAGGGACTCTTTCTGTCTCATAATACAAAGCTCCTGTCAGAGGCACAGAGCTCTTTCACTGTATAAAAGTAACAATGTTTCAGCTACACTAGTAAACTGTGAATACTATTTCCTGGAAAGGTAAGCTGCAGCATAATTTAACTACAACTGTTTTCACATTTGCAGAAATGTAAGTCATAGGATGGATATATATATATATATATATATATATATATATATATATATATATAAATATATATATATATATATATGCAACTTTATTTTAAGACATGAAATGAAAGCTTTCAGTAGTGATCTCAGCTTATTATCATTGCAATTGTTAATGTTAGTCTTAATGTAATTTGTTTAGGGGCAATCTTGGTTCATTATCATTACCACTTTTAATGCAATATGTCTATTTTTAGTGGCCAAATCTATTACTATTTTTCTTGTAACTGTCATTTTAAATGCATATGGCAAATGAATGCAAGACATTTATTGTGGGCTGACATGCACTAATAATGCAATGTTTATGAAGTCCAATATTTTTTTTTTTTAACTAATTTTGGTAATTCATAAGACTAAGATTTGTTATGTCGCAAGCACTG
Source organism: Neoceratodus forsteri (assembly GCA_016271365.2). Taxonomy (NCBI): domain Eukaryota; kingdom Metazoa; phylum Chordata; order Ceratodontiformes; family Ceratodontidae; genus Neoceratodus; species Neoceratodus forsteri. Next base: position 1,148,742,541 of record CM057458.1, on the reverse strand, counting down.
AAAGTCATTAGGTTATATATATCTAATGTAATTGTATTATCCTTTACAGGTCTGAAGAATGGAAAATGCTACCACTACTACTATCACTTATTTTGTATTTACAGGACTTGGTAAAATGGGTAACATTCGATATATGTATTTTGCATTTTCACTTTTGCTGTATTTAATTACAATTCTAGCTAATCTGTTTATTACAAGCATTATCATTTTACGACAACATCTACATGAGCCCATGTATATCTTAATGTGCAACTTGGCAGTAAATGGAATATATAGGCAGTACAACATTTTGCCAAAGTTAATGGCAGATATTTTGTTGGAATCTAACACTATATCTCTTTCTGGCTGTTACATTCAGGTATATTGCCTGTATACTTTTGGTTTTTCTGAAATAACAATATTGACAGTAATGGCATATGACCGGTTTATGGCTATTTGTTACCCTTTACAGTATGCAAATATTATGACAGCTGCAAAAATATTCAAGCTTCTGTTGGTTGCATGGATTAATCCATTTTGTATTATGCTGATAATTATTCTCTTAACTCAAAGACTTCCTCTGTGTGGCTTCACTCTGCCAAAAATCTATTGCGATAATATCTCTATTGTTAAGCTTTCATGTATAGACTCATCTGCTGAAAATTACTTAGGTATAGTTGTTTTATATTTAATATGGGAATTCCCTTTGTTATCATTGTCTGCTCTTATGTACAAATATTTATAGTCTGTATGAAAAAGTCTAAAGAAGTACAAGTGAAGGCGCTGCATACATGTAGTTCTCATTTGTTAATACTACTAGTCTTTGTGATCAGTGCTTTCTTTATAGTGATTCAGCCTCGGCTGAACATGACCAGTATCCCATCATTTCTCCAGCATGTCTTATCCATACAGAGTATTATTTTACCTCCTGTTGCCAACCCCATTATATACGGAATAAGAACAGAGAAGTTAAGGCAAGAAGCTATAAAGATATTTAAAGAAAAATTTGTAGTAAAATAGGAGATACAATGGAAAGGCAAGCAAGCACAACAGTCTCAGCAAAGGAGAAAGGGGACAGTGAGACTGGTTTAATGTAATAACCATAAGTAACATTATTTGCTTTAAGATATTTAACCAGAAATTATTTTATGAGATTTATTTAATTAACCAATTTGTGACCATGAAAGGTCCGATAAGATGAGGCTTGCTTTCATGGGTGATCTGTGGGAAGGCTACAAGGAATAGTGATATACTATTACAGGTACAGTAGTGCAGAAAATACAAATCATGCAGCTGGGCAGTAATGCAGACACATGGGTACAACCTGCAAAACATGAGGAGCATGCAAAGAGCAATTTCCCCAGAGTGCCTTCAGATGCAACCATTATAGCACTAGTGAGCAGATTTTATAGTTGATAAATAAAATGTATTGTAAAACTAACTATCACAGGTCTAACTTCCTTAACCCCTACTGAGGTGTTCCCAGTCCCTGATCCAAGCACCATGCAGACTTAAATACAGAAAAGGCTCTCTGAGAGTAACCAGGCAGGTGGTGTAGTACCAATCACAGTTTTTACAGTTCAACACTTGGAGAGCAGCTGACACCTTCAGGAGTAGAACAAATGGATTGCACTTTATACACCACAAAGGAGGATTTGCTGACACCAAATATATTTTATTAGTGCAATCTGTATTTGCTAATGCTAGTGCCAAAAGGGGGTCACCATTAAGAAGAACAAGGCAGTGTTTAAGCAGTCAGCTGACAATTTACAGCACACAGTCAGTATTTGAAATTATAATGACAGAAAGCGAATATCAGGAATAGAGCTTATGTACATGTAGACTGGCATAGTGCCATCATAATACCTATCCACAAGAATGGCAGTAAATCTAACCATGGCAATTACAGGCCTATTAGCTTAATGCCTGTAGTGGGCAAGTTTATAGAGAGTATAATAAAGGATGAACTAGTTAAGAACCTGGCAAGTAGGGGGTTAAAAGATATATCACAACATCAGATTCACAAATAATAGGTCATGTACTACCAACTTAATCAACTTCTGTGAGTTTGTTAGCCCTAATTTAGACCAAGGGAAAGGAGTGGACGTGTTGTTTTTAGATTTCAGGAAGGCTTTCGATGCGCTCCCTCATAACATCCTAGTGAAAAAACTATTAACCTTAAAAGTGGACATATACCTAGTTAAATGGATTCAGAGCTGGCTGGCAAGTAGGAGTCAGGCTATAAGAATTAATGGCATAGTCTCCTCAGAGGGTGCTGTGACCAGTGGAGTACCCCAGGGCTCTGTCCTAGGACCACTGCTTTTTAACATATATTTTAGTGACCTGACACTAACAGGTAACAACAAATTGGTAAAGTCTGCCATTGATACCAAACTTGGGGGAATAGTGGACAATGAAGCCCAGAGAAACATGATGCTTAATGATCTGAAGAACATACTGTAGGTAAATGGGTTGTCACTAACAGAATGCAATTGAACAGAGAAAAATGTGTGGTCTTGCACTTCGGTAGGAACACTGGTATACACATATACTAAGTAAATGGGACCACAGACAAATCAGTGACTACTGAAAAGGACTTGGGTGTGTTTATAAGTAATGACCAGAAGCCCAGCACACATTGCAAACAGGTGGCATCCAAAATGGGTCCTTCTCTGCTAGATCTAGCTCAGTTTTATTGCCCCTTTATAGAACATATACTAGGCCACATATGGACTACTTTTCACAAGTATGGAGTTATACCTCAGGAAGGATACAGATATGACTGATAGAGTGCAGAGGAGATTCACTAAACTTGTTCCAAGTTATGAAGACCTAACATGTGCACAGCACTTACATCACTTGGGACTGGGGGATTTGAGCCAAAGGAGAACTAGGGGGGACATGTTACTCCTGTATAAGGTATTGTAGGATCTTGTCCGAAGTGAAGGTCTAGATCTGGTCTACAAGGACATCAAATACAACCTCTGAGGACATAAGCATCAGCCGGTTGAATCAGTGCTTAAATCAGAACTTTGAAAAAAATGGATTCATCCCTAGAGCTATTATACTCTGAAATCAGCTACCTGGTTGCTTGGTGAATGTGCCAAACATGGCAACATTCATAAAAGGGTTGGATACCTTCATACAAGAAGGCAACCTTGGTAACTTCCAAAGAGCAGTGGGGAGGGAGAGTGGCAGCATCTATGGGCCTCAGCCTTCTGTTGTCCTATAATTGAAGTATTAACCAAAGTATGAAGCAAATGTCTCATGCCAATGTAGCAAAAACATTTTGCAAGTCACAAGCAAAGTGCGGTGCAGAATTAACTTAACCTACGAGTCACCCCAGCACTTCGACTCCAAGTTGAGTTGGAGCGTAAGTGCTGGGGTGACTGGCAGATTGGGTCCATACTGCATTGCACCTTGCTTATGACTTGCAATATTTCTGCTGCATTGGCATGAGACATTTGATTTCTGTCATTATAATTTCCAATGCTGACTGTATGATGTAAACTGTAAGCTGACATTGCTTAAACCCTGCCTTCTTTATGGTGACCCCTTTGGGGCACTAGCATTAGCAAATAAAAATTGCACTAATGGCATTCATTTGGTGTCAGGAAATACTCCTCTGTGCTGAACAGAGTTTAGTCCATTTGTTTTGCTGAAGTTATTAGGTTAGCCACCCAGGATTTCTGCCTTCCCATATCCTGAAGCATAGCTTTTCCTTTTGTTTCCACTTTCAGGAGTTGTTTACAAAGACATAATATGTAGACACAATTCAGGTGACATTTCACATTTGCTTGCATTTCTCCACCCTGTTATTTATTACTGAAGTAATCTGCATGGAAATGGGATCTTTGCTCCAGAAGAGTTCAACCATTGCTGTTAATTAATCCCTACCTGAGGTCATAATGCTTTGCTTGTGACATTATAGTTACTCCTATGGCAATACCTTGTAATGTCACAACACATGATTATGCCTTCAAATAGGGAATACACTAGAGAAACAGATGAACCCTAATGGATAAAGATCATGTAATCATGCAAATGTCCTCAGTAATAAATAATGAGGAGGAGAAATCTATAGCTGATATGGGGAATACAAGCTGAATTGTACCTAAATATATTGTTTGTAAAGGTTTTCTTGAGTTGACAGCACCTCTTTAAAGAGGACGTTTCATGATGGTTCAAAATGTTACAGCCTGTAGTCATTATATGCAGTACTAGACCTGAAAAGGGTGTGCGCATTTGTTATTTTTGGCCATGATTTACTCTGCCTTCCATAATTTGGATTTGTTTTTGAGCCCTGATGCACTTGCCTTTGCTGCTCAGTTGCTGGGCTGCTAGCTCTTGATGACATTACTATAGGGTACATAGATACATAGATACATAGACAGTGTCAGCAGATAAGGGCCTATGGCCCACCCAGTCTGCCCATTTGAGCTTGTAAGTTCAGTTTATGTTTTCCTAGAAGTCTGTTGCCCCTTACCCCTGACCTCCAGAGTTCCTTTATGTCTATCCCATGCATTCTTAAATCCTGTGATTGTTTCAGCCCCCACCACTTCCTCTGGCAGGGTGTTCCACTTGTCCACCACCCGTTCTGTGAAGAAATTCTTCCTCATGTTTCCTCTGAATCGTCCTCCCTCCAACTTCATCCCATGCCCTCTAGTCCTGGAACATCTTTTTTGCTTAAAAATAGTGTATTCCTGCACCCTGTTCCTCCCTGTAAGATACTTGTATGTCTCTTTCATATCCCCTCTCTCCCACCTCTCCTCCAGGGAGTGCATGTTCAGTTCCTTCAACCAGTAGATGAGTGACTCACACTGTGCAGTGCCATGAAGTTGCAACAATGTTGCAAGGGAAACCTACCAGTACTCCGTGCACATACTGTGTTCCCCTTCCCCAAGACACCCTGTTAGCAATGCATTATGCCAAAATCCAAATGCCTTGTCAGCATTTTTTTTTTTTTTGTGAAACTGACTCTGCCCTGTAGTGACGTCAGCAGTACAACCTTGGGCCCACAGCAATGCCAGGCTTGCTATAGAAGCTCTGGTATGGTACGCCCTGCTGTTTTTAGCAGCTCAGAATGCAAAAACTAACTGCAACAAACAGTAATGAAATACAATTCCAGCATCAATGTAAGAAAGGGTAATTTATGCATGAATGTCAAAAGGACTGAGGAAGGTCCTCTTTAACATACTGTGGAAAATAGTCAAAGTAATTCTCCCGAGGTAGAAACATAGAAACATATAATTTGACGGCAGATAAGGACCGCTTGGCCCACCCAATCTGCCCATTTCCTTACCTAGTGGATAAGCTGCAGATCCTAGTTAACCAGCAGCCTACTTCTTCCTACCCCAACCCCCTAGAATTGTCTTATGACTGTCCCATGCATGCTTGAATTCCATCACTGTTTTTGACTCCACAACCTCCTCCGGAAGGCCATTCCATGTATCCACAACCCTCTCAGTGAAAAAACACTTCCTTAAATTACCTCTGAGCCCCCCCTCTATCTTCAAATTGTGCCCCCTTGTTCTTGCACACCTCTTTTTTTGAAAGATGCTACCCTCTTGGACTTTGTTGATTCCCTTGAGGTACTTGAAAGTTTCTATCATGTCCCCTCTCTCCCTCCTTTCCTCGAGGCTATACATATTAAGCTCCTTAAGTCTCTCTTCATATGTCTTCCAGTGCAGACCCTGCACCATTTTAGTTGCCCTCCTCTGGGAAGCTTCCATCCTGTCTATGTCTTTGCGGAGATTGGGTCTCCAGAACTGCACACCGTACTCCAGATGGGGTTTCACCAGCTGTCTGTACAAAGGGATAACTTCCTGTTTTCTACTGGTGAAGCCTTTCCCTATGCATCCCAGTATCCCCCCAGCCCTCCTTGCTGCCCTCTCACATTGCTTGCCCACCTTTAGGTCATCTGATATGACTACTCCCAGGTCCCTTTCCATTTTTGTTGTTGTTAGTATCTCACCCCCCATTGTGTACTCTTCCACTGGGTTTTTGTTTCCCAGGTGCATTACCTTGCACTTCTTAGCATTGAATCTAAGCTGCCATACATTTGACCATTCCTCTAACCTTGCCAAGTCCCTTCTCATCCTTTCCATCCCACCTTGTGCATCAACTCTGTTGCAGATCTTTGTGTCATCTGCAAAGAGACATAGTTTTCCTTCCAGTCCCTCTGCAATGTAACATAAAAGACATTGAAGAGGACCAGTCTAATACTGAACCCTACGGTACCCCACAGTAACCCCCTTTCTCAGAGTGGACTCCATTTACTATTACTCTGTGTGTCCTATTCTCCAGCCAATTCTTTACCCAGGCTGTCATCTTGGGACCCACTCCCAGGCTGGCTAACTTGTATATTAATCTTTATGTGGGACTGTGTCAAATGCCTTGCTAAAGTCTAGGTAGGCCATGTCCACAGCCCCTCCCTGATCTACTACTTTGGTCACCCAGTCAAAGAAATCTATCAGATTTGTCTGGCATGACCTTCCCGCTGTGAATTAATGCTGCCTTGGGTCCTGTGCCCCTCTGGTTTCTAGATACTCGACAATTCTTTCCTTCAGAAGTGATTCCATCATTTTCCCTACCACTGAGGTTAAACTAACATGTCTGTAGTTTCCTGCTTCTGCCTTGCTCCCACTTTTGTGAAGGGGAATCACATCTGCCCTCCTCCAGTCCTCAGGTACCACCCCATCCTCCCATGATTTGTTAAAGAGGGTAGTCAGTGGTGTCACTAGTTCTACCCTTAGTTCTTTTAGAATTCTGGGATGAATCCCATCAGGCCCCATTGCTTTGTCCACCTTCAGTTTTAAGAGTTCTTTCAGAACCCTTTCTTCTGTAAATGGGCTGGTATCAACTTCTGTATCCAGAGTGTTTCTACTGTTTGTTTAGGTACCTCTCCCTCTTCCTTTGTAAATACTGAGCAACAATATTTGTTTAGTATCTCTGCCTTTTCACAGTCACCCTCTGCCAACCCTCCCTCCCCTTTATTAGGCCTCACTATCCCTCCCTTGGTGTTCCTTCGCTCCCTGATGTACCTATAAAAGGTTTTATCCCCCTTCTTAACTGAGTTGGCTATCTTTTCCTCGGTTTGGGCCTTTGCTGTTCTGACTGCCTTCCCCACTTCCTTCTGCTTTAACTGATACAGTTCTCTGTCCTGCTCCTTCTGTGATTCCTTGTACTTCCTGTATGCTTTCTTTTTCTCTTGAACCTTCACTGCCACTTCCTTTGAGAACCATAGTGGTTTCTTACATCGTTTCATTTTGTTTATTTGCTTTACACAAAGGCTTGTTACCTCTGTGATGGCAGTTTTTATTATTCCCCATTGTTCTTCCACCCATCCTTTCTACCTATTTGCTAGTGCATTCCTTAGGCACTCACCCATTTTGGCAAAGTCAGCCCTCCTAAAGTCCAGTACTTTTGCCTTTGTATGGCTTGACTCTATTGCTGTGTTTATTGTGAACCATACTGTTCGATGGTTGCTAGTTCCCAGATGGCTACCCACTTACATCTGTGATCCTCTCTACATCTCCATTTGAGAGAACCAGGTCTAAGACTGCTCCATCTCGAGTGGGTTCCAATACTAGTTGTCTAAGGCATGCCCCCTGTAGGGCATCTAGAATAACCCCACTCTTCAAAGTGACTGCTGCAACTGCACTCCAGTTAATATCTGGCATATTCAGATCACCCATCAGCAATATCTCCCCTTTTTCTGCGATTCTAAGTATACTTTCTATCATTTCCTTGTCCATTTCCTCCCCCTGAGAAGGTGGTCTATATACAACCCCTGTGTGGATTGTGGTGCCATTGCCGGTCTCCAAATTTACCCACAGTGCTTCTTCTCCTCCCTGTTTTCCCTTTTGTTCTGTTGCTTTGATTCCTTCCCTTATGTAAAGAGCTACTCCTCCTCCTCTTTTACCCTCCCTGTCCCTCCTGTAGATAGTGTATCCTGGTATGTTTATGTCCCAGTCATGGTTTTGTGTGTACCATGTTTCTGTGACTGCCAGAATATCCAGATGTTCCTCCTCCATCAAGGCCACTAATTCAGGAAGCTTGTTACTCAGACTACGGGCATTGGTACTCATTGCTCTCCATTTTTTTATGGCTTTACCTTCTTTTGCAGCATCCCCCACTGACCTTTTTACCTCAGTCTTTTTCTCATTTAGTACCCTGTTTTGTAGGGAGAGCCTGGGATTTTCCTGCAGCCTATCAGTGCCTCCTCCCTTGACTAGTTTAAAAGCTTGCCAATGAAGCATTTAAACCAATTGCTCAAAAGATTGTTCCCTTCATGGACAGATGCAGACCATCCCGCCAGTATAGGCCGGTGTTCCTCCAGGTGGAACCCCAGTCCCCAGTGAAGCCAAACTCCTGTGCTCCACACCATTTTTTCAACCATTCATTAAACTGCATGGTGCAAAGTACCCTCGCCTCACTCATGCCATTGACAGGCAGCACCTCAGAGAAGGACACTGTGTGTACTACTTGTCTTAGGCCCCTCCCCAATTCTACAAAGTCCTTCTGCACTGCTCTAATCTCATGATGAACCAAGTCATTTGTCCCTAGGTGGACAATGATGTCCAGCTCAGACTCCCATGCAGCTGTTCTCGTGATCCTGAGGATGTGCTTCCTGTCCCTCCAAGCCATGGCACCAGGCAGGCACCTTACTTCAGTTTTCCCTGCTCCTCCCAGTTCTATCCCCCTAATAATTGAGTCCCCCACCAGGAGCTGCTTCCTTTCCTTGTGGTGTCCTCTGCCTCCTTCCTGTGGGCCTTCCTTGTAACAGTTCTCCTCAGCCTCCTTAGTCTCCTCTGTGGGTGCATCCATAGGGGAGCTATGCTTCCCCAAAATGGTGTATGGATTGTGGAGTGGAACAACTGACTGGGTGTGCCTCTGTTCCACCATCCTCACCCTCCCTGAACCCACTGTGGTCCAACTGCTGTGCTTTCTTCACAACCTCTGAGGTAGTGGTGGTGGCTCTGGTGCTCCCTGGATGGGGGAGGTTCCCTTCCTACCGTTCAGTGTGGCCTGGGGGAAGGTTCCCTTACTACTGTCCAGTGTGGCCTGAAGATGGGCAACTTCCTCCCTCAGGGCAGAGAGTTGTCTGCAAATAGGGCAGCATCTCAGCCTCCAGAAAGACTCCCGGAAGACTGCTGCCCCAAAGCCATTACATTGCACTACTCCCCACATGTTTATCTACTTTTTTTTGTGTGTGCTTGTCTGTGTGATTGGTTTGTTATATAGAAATATATATATTATACAATGTGTATGCTGATATTGTCAGTGCAGTATGCTAGAGAGGATATGACAGTGATATGCACCTTGCACTCTTGAGAATGATGTCAGAACCCCAGGTATAAAGGAACTATTTCCAGGGGTGGGTGGGTGAGGGTGGGTAGCAAATCTTATTTATTCTTAAACTGCTGGCAAGGTCCAGCAGCTGTACAGCCACAGAAAGAAAGAAGTAACAAAACCATTGCATGCCCCCACAACTGAGTAGCCAGGAAGGGGATAGCCTGTGCACAGGAGACTTGTTTAGGAGAGTATGAACATCCCTTTCTCAGTGCTGGGCATCTGATGATCAGATGGAGTGTTCTCAGTTCAATGTAACAGTGTGCTCTAAGTGCACACAATAGGTTTTTACTCCTTTCCCTGATTGTGTCTAACCATTTGTGAGATACTACTAGTGAGTTAAGAATAAAGAAGTTTTAGTGGCTAGCCCACCAGTGCAGTGGTAGAGCTACCACTCATGTCACTGATGACCCGGGTTCAGGAACAAGCCTGGGCCATCAGAAGGTTTGCCTGGGGGAGGCAGCATGAGCATTGCAGAAGACTCTCTGCTCCTCCTGGTAGGGGAGGTGTTGCATTCCTCTGCATTACCACCACCTTGATGACCACAGGTGGTGTTGTTGGGGTTTCACGATTTATACAGGGGGGAACCTTGGACCGAGCTTGCTGGTTAGCTGCATCGGTCTTGCAAGCAACCAATCACAGTGTGCACTCATAGAGGGTGGGTGGGACATAAAGCAGGCAGAAATCAAGGTGGATGACTGGAAGATGAAGTCTCTGGCAACCCACCACATCCACCACTGGATCTGAGCCACCTTCCTTCAGGAACACCGTCAGTCTTCACCTCCACCATGGGTGGCCAGATATGTGCGGAGAAGACATGTCAAAGGAGCTGAATATGCACCTGGCCTGTGGAGGGGGAGCCAGGGGGCAACACAGCAGTGTGATACAGGTGGGCTGGCAGCCCTGAACAGACAGGTGGCAGGATCTCAGTAGGATGGGATAAGAGTGCCTGGCAGTTGGTAGAAGGAGGTGCCTGTCTGGCCCAGAGAAGAGGATAAAATATGGTAAAAAAAAAGTTTTAGCTGGCCTGGTGGTGAAGAGGGCTGAGACGCCACATGAGTGCCTTACTTTTTCCCACACTGATGACCCGAGTTCAGAAACAAGCTAGGGTTGTCTGGGGTCAGCTGTAGCAGGAAAGGATCATGCATCCAATGGAGTGCTTTTCTCTCCCAGGGAGGGGAGACATATCAGCCTAGCCTATGACTGCCACAAGCTGGAGGCCCTTGTGGTAGTGCAGTGTGAGAAGCACAAAGGGAGGGATCTGAAGAACATTCTACATGAGCACCTCCACAAACATGCTGTACATCCTACTGCAAGGGTAGGGTGAAAAGTGGAAAAGAAGTGGGGGCTTAATAAAGCATTGCACTCTCTGTCTAGCTTCTGCTGTCACCCAGAACTGAACCTCAGTCCAGTCTGGATGTGTCTATCTGGGGGGAGGACAGTCCTCCTCCTCCTTCCAACCCCACCATGAGGAGCTATTCATGGGAGACAGACCACCTGAGATAGGTCTTGGGTGAGGCAGTGACCAGCTTAGGGGACCGGGGATGTGCTGACCAGTCATATTTGGACTGAGAGCATAAAGAGTCATTATAGCACAAAAGAATAGAAATGTTTTACTTCCTTAAGTACCTGTAAAGGCTGTGGTTGGCAGATTTCCAAAGAGCCATGTCAGTTTTGTGATGCAGTTGGAGAAATCCATCCTAGAAGTTAGACCACGAAAAGTTGGTCTAACTCCCAGGATGGAATTCTGCAGTTGTACCTGAAAAATGGATGTAATTCCCATACTTGTGGCAGAAATTGCCATACACTGTGGGAACTGTTGCAAATGTGTCTGAATGTCTATCAGTAAGGCCCAGACACTTGGACATCCTCTTTGAAAATCCAGCCCTGTGGCTCTTGTCTACAGTATGTGAAGTGTTCAAGCTGACAACCTTGGAGTGCTACACCATCTGTCAAAAAATAATTACTTTCAGGGCTTCGTTATGGAAATCTATTATTCTTTGTATCTGAATCAAACACTTTTCTTTAAATTATTGACCCATAGTATCAACTTAGGCTTAATTCTTTTTTCCAGCCATTGTGCTCAACTTGATTTGATTATGAGTTATACAATATGAGGTTTAATTTTTTTAATGATTGTGCTCGAAATCTGTTCAATAAATGTGATAAAATGTGATTTGTGTTATTTATTTTAAGTCCTTGGGTACTGTACAGCAATATTTTCTTTATGTGACTTAGCATTTTGGCAGGATGTACAGGGAGGTGTACTGATGTCCACATTGACAAAAACTTGTTTTTCTCTTACGGAGGATAATTTGCCTCTTTGCTAATGATTATCTATGATTCGCCATCTAGGTAAATCTCTTTTGCTCTGTACCTAGGAGCTGGAAATTTGCTGTCTGTGTTAGGCAGTATGACTGTTTATCTAGTTTTTACACTTTGCACTGTAGTTACTGTAATTGAATGTTATACTATGGTGAAAGCCAATTGGAAAACACCATGTGCTTTCACTTTAAAAAATTGCAGCCACAACAATGAATTAAATACCGTTGAACACTATGGTCTTAATTGACTCTAATCAGTATTATTGGATTTAACTTTTCACAGAGGCCATGATCAAGATTAATGTTTTCAATCTCTTTTTGAATGCAATTCAAATGTGTGTGTGAGAATGGCTACCACATTACACAGGACAGGCTCCAGCTCATGCAATTTCAGATATTACACAATTTATATTACACTCCTCAAAAAATGGCTAAATTTGGTTTTGCCTCCTCTTCTAGCTGTGCAAGGTGTGCCCAGGGGGAGGATAACTTATTGCACATTTTCTGGCTTTGCCCCAAGATAACCTCCTTATGGTCACAAATTAAACAAAGAGTGGACCCCCTACTGGGTCTTAATGACCTTTTTTCAGCTAAAGTTTGCCTCTTAGGAGACTACTCTGAAATTCCAGTAATTACTCGTAAGTATCATATGGCTCTAATATCCATGTCAGTTAAAAAATTAACACTTAGACATTGGAAAGATAGTGAGGAGATATCATATGCTGAATGATTGAGGGAACTCATGGCTAATCTTAGAGCCGAGAAAATGATTACCAGTCTTCAGAACAGAATGAATAAATTTAATCAAATCTGGGCCCTTTTACTAACCCTCTATTCTCTTCAAACTACCTAGATTAAAGGGCATACTGTGGTTGATATACGGATTGGCCAAGTTTTATCCATACAAACCTGGGAGAGTGGGGGGGAGGTTTGGGGGAGGAGGGATATTGTATATTTTCTTTAATTAAATTTTGCTTTATGTTGGAGGGGGGATGGGGGTAAGGGGAAGGGGGAGGAGACACTTGCTATATCCCAGTCATAATTGGATCTATTCTATGTAACCTGTGATGTGCTGTCTTTTGTATGTTGAAAACATTAATAAACTTTGAACGGAAAAAAAAAGAATGGCTACCACATGATACAAACATAAAAACATATGAAAAAGCCAACAGAAGAAGCCCATTTGGTCTGTCTAGTCTGCTTGTTATTGCATTGCCACCACCCACCCCGTCTTCCCTTCCTCCCTGTCTGCTCTCCCACAGTCCCATGGGTTCCCTTATGCCAATCTCAGGCCTTTAAAGCCCCCACCTTTTCTCAGAGACCACTTCCTCTGGCAGTGCATTTCATTTGGCTACAACCTTCTCTGTAAAGACATGCTTTCTAACATCCCTCTTAATCTCTCTCCCCCCCCACCACCCAGCAACCTTAAAGTGTTGTTGAATTTATTATTTTTTCTTTTTGCAAATTGTGACCAAGAAAGGCACACTGAGTTCTGGACATCATGTTTCCAGGTGTATTCTGTGAATGGGTTAGTTACATGAATCTATTTATTTGTCAGGATATTGTAATGTTGACTAGAACATCCTGAAAATCCCCTGCTCTTATAATAGGTGTCATGAGACCATTAAAGTTCAACTTGCCAGCCACTAGAGGTGGGCAAAACAAACCTTGTTTTAATGCCTCACCCAAAATATGGAACATCAACAGTGCACAACCTAGTGCTGCACTACAGAGTCAGCACTGGGATTTAACTGAAGAGTCTTGTGTGGGACTAGAACTCTTCTCTGATCTTCCAGCCCCAGAGGTAGATATGCAACCTACTAAGCCACCAACACTGCTGAATCCATGCTAGATTAAGTTTTCAGGCTTTTTTTTAATTGTGACCAACACCCCTGTCAAACCATTTTCACCACGTGATTTAGATCAGTGACCATTCTGTGGTGATTTGCAAATGCAGCCCATGATGCTTTGCGTTACGGGGTACATGTGATTTTGTATTTCTTTGAAACTTGGCTTCCCGACCAATGCCCTTTGGGGTAACCATTGCCTTAGTGCTTGCGCACTGAGGTTCTTTCTCTTTTAAAAGGATTGTTGGTTGTGTAACACATCCATCTCTGGAAACATAGATTTTGCTGGCAGAAAAACAATTATGGTGCATTGAACCTGCCTGGTACCTAATTTGTGCTGCATGTTAATAGCTCAGCCTTGATAATTGAATGAGGCCCCCATTACCACCCCACCCCCCAGCTTTTTTTTACCAGACCTATGTGTCTATCCCACCCTCTCTTGAAACTTGTAATCTTCTGAAAGTTATTCACCTCACCAATCAGATAACTTCACTTGTCTTCCACCCTCTCCACAACAAAGTATTTTCTAAGATCATGTCTGAATCCCCTCACCACCCCCAAAAGCTTATAATTATGTCCTCTTTTTTCAGACCCTTCACATTTTCTGTACAGTTACAGGCTGATATTTTCATGTTTCAAGCATAACCCTCTTTCCATTCTGGCCTCCAAGGAGTCCGTGTTCAGATCTGCCAGTTCGTCTTCATAGGTGTTCTCCTGCTACTTGTCGTATCATTTTTGTTGCCCTTCTCTAGAACAGTTCTAAGTGACCCATGTCCCTTTTAAGGATAGCATTCCTGAACTGTGTAGAGTAATTGTGGATAGTGTTCTAGGTTTGCCTCCCAATGACCCATTGAATGGCATGATCACGTCTTCCTTCTTAGGAAAGCTCTTCCTATGCACCCGAGCTTTTACATCAGCATCCTCAAGCCACAAACTGTTGTCTTCTAATTCCAATTAGGCTGATTCCCTGCTGAGAGTCTGGTATGGTAGCAGGGGCTACCAGGAGAGGCAGATCACTGAGTGAGTAAGTGAGTGAGTGATGTAAAGGGGTAGGGCTACCCTTGGCTATTAAAAGCATCTGCTTCTCAACACCACTCATGGCTGCAAAAGTAAAAGAGTATCCTGTTTGGAGCTTTTACATCAGCTCCCTCAAGCCATGAACTGACTCCTTGCTCCAGTGCTCTTTCCATATTGTCAACCATGTCCTGCCACTGCTGAGGGTGTGGTAAGCTAGGGGGGCTACTAGTACCAATGGGTGCATAAGTAACATAAGAGAGTGAGACTATCCATGGCTGTTAAAGGCAGAGCTGCTCAAGCAGCTGTCCACTTGACTGGCTCCAGCTGGAGTGGTGGGAGTCACATAGGGTTGGTCTGAGGTGTTTACCTGCTTTTTAATCTTTTTCTTTGAACTTTATAGTTTTTTTAGTGTTACAGGTGCTTTTAGAAAGGTTTGTGCTTGCCAGGTGAATTTAAGCTTGATCAAGTGCCATTTGTTTAATAACTTACACCATGCAAAACAAGGATTTGTTCTAGGTTAGGTTATTGTTGGCATGTTGGGTTATGATTGCATTAGCAGTTATATCAAAAGAAAAACATACTGTGAGTTCACAGGGGTGGAAATGGTCATCTTCTAATTCAGGAACACATTCATATTCACATTCTTTTGTTCTGGGACTACAGAGGTACACCATAAACCACAACTCAACATCAGATGTTACAAGCGTAATTTTAGGAAGTTAGCTGCTTTGAGGTCTTGCTTTTTCAGATAAGTACAGTAGTAGGGATTCAAATCAGGCAAACCAGGGAAAATCAATGTATATACAGTGTATAGTAGAGCATTGTTCTATATAGAAATCCATAATTTTCAAAATGCTGTTGTACCACAGTTGAAAGGTCATGGAATATGATTGTACCCTTCTGTGGTAGAACAGCATTCTAGAATCTCTAGAGACTGTACAAGTCAGTTTCATTCTGAAAGTGAGAAAAACACAATGCACACATTTCATGTAATACTATACACTACAAAAAATACAGGAAGAACAACTTTATACATTACAAGTGTGGTCTACTGTCTCAGGGTTCTGATTCCCATGGATCTCTTGTGCTTCGCTGTCAAGGTCAAAGGTAATCAGAACCCCTCTTTGGCAGAGCACACTAGCTGTACATAGCTGCCCACCCAGTGTTCTCTGTATACTGCTCACTGATCTAGAAACTCAAGAGTAACACACCTGTAGTTTGCAGGATGGCTTTGTGTATGTCCCTCCTTCTATGTGGGGACATCCACCAAAAGTCCAGTCCCATAAACTGCTAATAGTTTAACTGCTGATGTATTGGCTGGTAACTAATTATTGCACATTTTGATAATAGAAGTCTTATGTCACAACTGGATCAAGTAAGGGAATGGACATTAAAATACAAATCAGACCTTTTAATAATATCAGACTGATGGTTAAATGGTTAAATTCAAAACTATCTGACTCTACTATAGGAACAGAAGATTATCAAATGTGATGAAGAGATCACAACAAAAAAGTGAGGGTTAAATAATTTATGCAAAAAATTGGCTTAGTAGCCTCAGAAATTAAATTTCCAAATGGGACTGAGGTTCTAGAAACCCTGAGCTTAAACATTAGCTTGCTCCATGCACAAATCAGTACTGCTAGTAGGACGTCATCATCCTCCCAAGGCCAAATTATATGTATTTCAATAAATACAGGTTTGTTTGTTTAAGTATAGGTCCAGTCACTAACTACTAATTTTGAGAGATGTTAACATCAATTGGCAGTTAATTGGACTTTCTCAGATGCAGCTTAACATAATTTTATCTAAATCTGCGTTTGACCCAACTTATCAATGAATCAATCACAAAGATTTGGCTGCATCCTCTATGATTAATTTAATCACTACAAATACATTCAATAATTATAAATATAGTGGAGTACTTCCAGACTCCTTTAGCAACCACCAAACTATTTTCTATACTTGAGCCATAGCTTAGTGTGTTCATTCTATAAACCATATTACCTATAGAGTTTACTAAAACTTAGATTACATATCCTTTATGTTGGATTTACATATTTATTTATTGACTTTTGATAACCACATAGGCCCAAAGAGACTAAAAGTCCCATTTTCAGGGGTGATCAGGAATAATTTATTACATGGAAAAAAGAAATCAATAAGAATATAAATCATGACAATAACAGACATAATCAATAGGTTACATTGTTAGAAAACAATGGTCATTTACAACAGACAGAAAACATGCTGACAAGACTTAAGTTATAATGCAGGGGGACAGTAGTGCAGACAGGATGACTGAAATCAGTGATTACAAGTGAACAGAATATGCTCTAAGATAAATTATTGAGCCATTTTGTGAAACTACCCAGTGAGAAGCAGGCCTGGAAGGTAACAGAGATAGCATTCCTTAGGAAGGGAGCAGAGGAAGCAAAGGATCTTTATCCTGCACTGGATCTTGACCTTGGTATCTCAAGTAAGGCACTGCTGCAGAACTACAGCATTCTTTTCACATGTTTAAATACTAACACATCACCACGGCTGGGTGGGGTAGCACCTATGACAAGTTATAATGCTAGACAAAGGAGAGGATAATTGAATCTCCCTTCAGAAGAGGGCCAATTTAGCAAGTGGAGAACATCACAACGGTGTTTCCTAGGTGGGGCCACAAACGCAAACTGTACAGTTTTATAATAGAATACTTTTAGCTTGTTTGCCACTGAACACCTTAGGATCTGTAGAAATCAAACACCATACAACACCATTGGGTGAACCTCCCCCCGTATTACACATCCTATCCTGCCTGAAGGTTGAGTACCCAGATAGCTTGACCTCAGGAGGGAGAATGATGGGCTTTAAGATCCATCGACTGGATGAGACTGAAACTTATTCCAACAGCTAGTGACACCTGGACATATTTTTGCCAGGAACTTAAGTCTATTCGTAATAAGCATGCCCCAGCAAGGAACAATCAATTAAAAGCTAACACTGGCCCTGTTACCATTCAAAACAAAACTAACTTAAAAAGAAAAGTGACAAAGTGTGGAGGATTGCTAAAAATTCTAATGGTCAGATTAATTAGGATAATAAGAGTAAAATAAAATATCCTTTAGCAATACCTGTACTAGCAAATATCAACCAAGGTGGAGTTTTGGGAAGTTATGAAAAAATTAAGGAACCTGACAATTTCAGATTTTCCCAGTGAGTTTGCACTTTAAGGACAATAACTCCTCCTGGGCTCAAGGGCAGCTGAAGAATATAATAAATTGTTTGTTAAAATGTGGGCAGAAGACATGAGCACAGATTCTGGGTCTATAGACCTGGATTCTTCCAGCAGTTCTCAATCTGTTGACTTTCTGGGTACCTCTGAATTCACTACAATTAGAGAACAGGAAGACTGCAATAGGGTAGATGCTTCTAAAGCAGTTGGGCAAGACAATATATTAAATTTCACTATTGAAATATTTGGGTCCAGCCTGCCTGGTGGTGCTGGAGGTTGAGGCGCTGGATGCCACACCTTGCACCATGCTAGTGACCAGGGCTCAGGAATGAGCCCAGCCATTGGGGGTCAGCAGGGGTGAGAGAGGACTGAGCATCAAGAGGACTGATTTCCTTTCCCTGGGAGGGAGGAATTGTCATCCCACCAGTTGGTCACCCTCTGTTGGCAGCTGGGGGGGTGACACAGGCTGGGAGGCAGGCAGCTGGTTTGCATGGCTTTTGCATGACCCCACATGTGCATGATTGCACCGTACTTTGGGAGGACAGGGTCACCAGAAAATGGAAAAGGGCAGCTGGGGGCTTCATGATACCTCACTCCCATCTCGCTGGTCCTCCCCCACTGCCTCCCCAGATTTGGATTGTGCTCCTGGAGGGGGAAGCTCCCTTTCAGGCCCCACCATAGGGGGTAAGCCATGGGGGGTCTTGAGGTTGATTGGGGTCGTCTGGCTTGTGGGTAGTCTGAAGCACAGTTTCCACCCCCAGTGCACCCAAGAGGAAAATAAATCTTGAAAAAAAATGAAATATTTGGATCCTGTAATTGCTCCTCCATTGACTGCCATTTTCAGTCTTTGCCTTGTCTCTGGCAAATTTCCCGATGGCCTAGAAAATGGGCAAAGTCATTCCAATTTTTAAATTGATAAATACATATGGTATTAGGAAGAATTGCTTCCATTTCATGGTTGCCAATAGTGTCCAAAATGTTTCAGAGGATTGTAGGTACGCTGTTGAACCTGTTCATAGAAAATAAAAAACATTCTAAACAAACATAAGTCTGGATTTCACTCTTAACACAATACCTCTACAGCTTTGGCCAGGGTGATGGGTAACATCCAGGAGGAACTGGACAGGAGAGTATCTGCTGGAACTATTTTTATAGATCTTTCTAAAGTGTTTGATACATTGGGCCATAACACTCACCTGTTCAGGCTAGAAAACCTTGGTCTGACATCAATCCTCCTAAGATAGTTTGGAGAATATCTTAAGGGGTGGCAACAAATTGTTACCCTGGGAAATTTTGTTTCTGCCTTTGCACATATTGTGTCAGATGTTCCACAAGGGTCAATATTGGGCCTTCAATGCCTATATGAATGGTCTATCTTTTCAGAATCCTAATATTAAATTTCAGTTTTATGCAGATGACAGTATCATCTGTACACCTGGCAATGCTATAAAGCAAAATGAAGTGGTCTACAAAAGGCATTTGACCATGTACAGGCCTTTTTTTCCCATAAGAACAAACTTGCACTAAATGCAGCAAAAATGTCATGATAATGCCACTATACAAAACAGTGGCAAGACCACACCTGAAATATGGGGTTCAGTTGGGACAGGGACAGGCTGGAGAGGGTCTAGAGAAAGGGCAACCAAAATGGTGAAGGAGGCTGCTGGAGAAAACATATGAAGAAAGACTGGGTGAGTTGGGCCTGTACACTGGAAGAGAGGAGAGAGGGGATATGGTGGAAACATTAAAGTATTTGAAAGGCATAAACATGGTGAGGGTTGACAACATCATCAGACTGTGTGAGAACAAAACCACTAGGGGGCATGCATTAAAGCTGGAGGGGGGCAGATTTAAAGGTGACATCAGTGGAAGGATTTTACTGAGACGGTGATGGGACCACGGAACAGACTGCCAGGGTGGGTGGTGCAGTCTGATTCAATGGACAAATTTAAAAGAGCTTGGGATGCATACATGGGACTAACCAACAGTAGGCTGTCTGAGAATGGAGGGCAGAGGTCTTCCTACGGGAAGGGGGGAATTGGACAGACTAGATGGACCATGGTGTCTCTTTCTGCTGAAAAATCTGTATGTGTCTATGTATTATTTAGAGGAGCTCTTAAACCTCCATTTGCTGAGGAAACAGTAATATTATTAACCAAAGTTAAACTGACCTTGCAATAGGGTCAGTCATACAAATACTTCAGGGTATGGCCTGGTGAAAGTAGCAAATGGGACATTTGCAGACAAGACAGTAGCAAATTTTGGCCAACAATTTGGGATGCTTTATACAGCAAGGATAAGAAATGTCTGTCTCTGTAGGCATGTAGACATGTTATAAATACAACAAATTCAAGAATGCATGGGATTGACATAAGCGTACACTTACAATAGGGAAGAGACTGTAAGTTACAGATGAACTAGGGTCTGCGGTATTGCAATAGGTAGGGAAACAGGCAGACTAAGTGGCCACATAGTCCTTATCTGCCTTCACCTTCTATGTTTCTATGCTTGTAACGATTATCCCTATATTGGACTATGGAGACCTGCTGTTCCTGAAGACATTGGGAGGGAGGTGGCAAAGCTGGATATGATTGACAAAAGTTGTTCTTGCTTCATACTCAAGGCCCCCCCCCCCGGGACCAATCATTGCCATGTGTACCTGGAGCTGACATGGTTAAGGCCTCATGACAGAAGGCAATTACATACCATCAGCTTCATCTATCAATGCCATAAAGATAGGGTCCTTAGATATATAAGGGATAGCTTACAGCTATGACAAATAAGAAAAAACAAAACAAACAGTAGCACTCTTTTGTAAGCAAGACCAAACAAATCAGTAAATGAAATACAGTTGAAAAGTATTGGTCAACAGCACTCGGTTAACGCTCACCCCAGTGTTTCAGCACACAGCCTTCCTCTGGTGGTGTGGCTACTTTCAAATGATATCACTTTTATATACTCCCATCTAAACATCATGAGATGTAACAAATATTTTAAACATCATCAGGTGTAACAAATGTTTTAAACATCATCAGGTGTAACACATATTCATTTATCAAAAAATGTAAATTAAATAAAAAAAGTGATAGAAAATGTTTTCAAAACAAAATATACACAGTATTGGTTATAGGTAATAAATGTTGTCTAGTCCAAATATATGTCAATCATTTTTATTATTAGTTTTAATAAACACCATACCAGTGTATAGCAAAAAAAAGCAAAAAAGGCTATAAAACCCTATGGCAAAAAAACATGAAATAAACAATTATTTTGCTTAATAATAATAATGGGATCTATGGTAAGTGATCATCAAATCTTAGTACATATCATGGCAACAGTAGTAGAAAAAAGGAGAAATGAGACAAATAAATACACTTCTGATCTCCCTTGACTTTTAGCTCAGAATCTTAGTTTTATGGGGATCCACATGTGAGAAAGTAAACAAGTGGTCTTCCATTTACATTCTGGCTTATCTCAATCATGCGGATGTTCACATGAAACATGAAGAGTTGCAGAGGGAGCCTGCAAGAGAAAAAACAAGTGTAACCTAGGGTTGTGGGTAGACCCCAGCTATGATGTTCATTATATATATATATATATATTTAGTTAGGGACGACACGGACACAGCCAGGAGAGTTAGCAGATTTAATCAGCACCTTGCCTTGTATTACATATTGATGTTGGATCTCTCTCTCTCTCTCTCAGTGCCTTGAGAGCACTCACTTATTTACATGTAATCACTACTAAATATGCAAATCTCGCAGTCAGCCAATCATAAAACAGAATAACAAGTTGTTACCAAGGTGTGGTGTACTTTTCCACAGCTTACTTTACTCTTTTACTAGTGGGTCAATTTGACCTAGGTGAAACAATGAGTTTTACTTATACTATAGCAACATACAACAACTTAAGGCTTGCCCGTAATGCCTAAACATGCTGTTATCTTATACTTTGCCCAAGCATGCGGTCATTAGTTTGGAGCTGAGCTACTCAGCTTACATACAATAATTTTATAAGCTAAATGTTACAATTTTTATCTTGAAAAATCAATTAGTACTGTTAGTACAAAACATATCAATGGTTGCTATCTTAAGACAGAATTGGTGAGGTTGTACTTTTATAGATTAAAATTGACTGCAATATTCTCAATGGCCAGTAGACAGCGGCATTGTATAACTAATGATTTAAATACAATGGCCTAACTATTAAGTAACGGTATGCAGTGACTGATAAATAAGTTTGTGTTTTAGTTACACAGAATAACACATAATCTATTATGCATTGTGTTTTTGCATCTTTTTATAGTTACAGTTGCTGCTGTTATAGAAACACAGAAAAAGTTGTTGGTAGCCTTTATTTAACAAAGCAGAAGCTTATTTACTTGCTATCATTTGAATAGGCAGTTACAAATATACACTTGTGTTGGCTCTCTCCCAGTAACTTGGGGAGTCTCTTAACCCATACACTGCCCGTGTCCCTCCATGAACTAACTGGTGATTTAAGGTCATATAATCTGTACGTTGTCATAGCTCCCTGTGGCATACATATACTGACTGGCCTTTCCTTTTAGTTCAATTGACTTTAGTACAGCATTGTCATGTTTACTGTACTAGTGTATGTAACTATATATAACTTCTACCATTTATATATTATAAAGCTTAGAGTACAGCTGTCAAAATACAGCACAGAGTACTAAGTATGTTTTTATACCTTTAGATTAAATTTGGTACGTAGAGAGAGGGCTAAGCAGAATTATATTATAAAACATATGTGAAAGCAGCTAATGGGGCAGTTCCATTGGGGTGTTCCTGACATATAATCTAAAACATATATTGTACTTAGTAGATAGCAAATATGGCAGCACACATAATTATATTATGGTTTGTAATGAAGAACAAAGAATATAAAACAGTTTGTTACAATGGTTGTGTTGCGGCCACACACTAAAAATTATTTTATTGTTACACCAAGACAATAAGTTAATATCATAAACATAACTTTCCAATGAGATGCAACATAGTATATTGTTTATGCAATGCTAGTCTTATGCTTTCTCTTCAAAAATGGTTTCGGATCCCTCTCATCATTTAAACCTATCGGCTTTGGCTCCTAAGTGTATAGATCTACTGACTTTCTTTTTGAAGGAGCACATTCACCCAGTCACCACCATATTTCATTACTAGGACAAGGACCCATAAAACGTAAACATTCAGGGTTCGAGCCATGTTTCTCAAGATAGTGTAAACCGACTGGTATATCAGTTCTCTTGTTGATAATACAGTGAAAGAGTTTTTAAACTCCTGATAGTGCATCCAATGTATAATGTTTCACATGAACACCATAGAATGCAAATTATGAAGATGGTATCACAGATAATGAATTCTCTAATTTCAGCATTCAAAAAGACATTGTTTGAATGTATGACTTCATTGCCTGTGACACAATATTTACAGACATTGCATTTTTTACATTTGTGCATACCTGCAGTGCATTTTGATAGCCAATTTGTGTGGTGTTGTTGCTTTTCACTGGACAAACAACTGCTCACTAATTTGTCTCTCAAATTGGCCACCCTGCTAAAACTGACTCTTGGCTGTTCACCTACGGCTAGAGCCAATTCGTGGACGCTAGTTAGTATGTGCCAATTCTTAAACAGTACATTACTGTTCCTTCCTGACCACTGGTTGAATTCCTTAATGAAACATATAGGTTATCCTGAGCTGCAAGTCCCTTCTCTGTTCTTGTTAGTACTTTTTACTAACAGAGCAGATCTATTTTGGGAAAAGGCTTTGTGTAAAGAGTCATCCAAAACTTTATTTTCCTATCCTCTAGTCGAAAATCTCTCTTTTAACTCTAAGACTTGCTCCAGGTATACATCATCCTTAGAACAATTCCTCCTAAGCTTTAAAAACAGACTATATGGGATCGATTGTGTTCTACCCTCAAGAAGATCAAGTGTTGGGAGATCTTCCCTTTTCTTTCAAGGCTCCAGCACTTGAAACTCAACCCCCTCTACTCTGATACCAATAAAGGGTTCAATGATTCCAAATATCATAATACCAACTTATGTCTGTCTTTCTCTCACTCTCCATCCCATGAACTACTTGTTTCCTCCCCCAACTCCATTAACTACCCTGGGGTTAAGGAGGGTGTGTGGTTTCTGCCACATTTAACAGCTCATTTCTTATCCCAAACTGACTCCTGCCCTGGGGCGAGGGAGGGAGTATGGGCTCATACCATGAAGCTGCAAAAAAGAAAACAGTCAATAGAGGTTTTCTGCTCTCCCCCGACCCCAACCCAACCCACTTTCAGCAGAAACCAACCCACCACTCCACCTCACTTGCCTATGTGGTCCACTGCTCCTACTTGAACACCCTGCTTCTTCAAAGGCCGACTGTGAACCGACTGGAAATGAGGTAAGATTGGTTAATTGCTTTTTAATGTATTTTAAACATTTGCTCATTATAACTTTGTCATTTTTAACATTTTTTATTCAAATGTTCAACACAGACTGTCTTTGCCACACCTTATGAGCAAGTGTAATTTTTTAACTCCCCCCGCCCCCCAAAACATGTTTTCATACTCTCTCTGCCAAATCACCTTTTGGACTTGATTTTAAAAAATTCCACTTCCCTTGACTGTAACATGGAGTCATGAAAAGACTATGCAGAAAACCAGAGGGGGGAGATTTTAAAAAACAATAACATTATGAAAAAAGCTGAATTTTTTCAACATTTACTCATAACTTTATTTTTCCCATATTTTGACTCCAAATTTCCTTCATAGCCTCTTTGTTACCCCACCTGATAAACATGACAGGTGTCATTTTTAAATTCTCACCCAAAATGTCTTTTCAAGCTTGTTCCACATAATGATGTTTTGGCCAGGATTTCATTAATATCACCTGCCATGTTCATAAACTGGTGTCATAAAAATACTATGCCAAACATTTGGACTCCAAATCTAAAAAAAAAACAAAAAACAAAGTGATGAACAAACGTTGCTATTTTTTAAAGTGTACTAATAAAAAATGCAATTGTTTTACTTTTTAAACCCACAATTTCAAGTCTTTTCTTACCCTATCTTGTGAACTTTGCAGGTGTAACTTTAAAATCCCCTTCCAAAACTTGTTTCCACAGTCATTTTGCAAAATCACATTTCAGTGGCATTTGAAAACTGCCACCTGTCATGTTCATATGTTCCAGTAAACAAAATACTATCTTGAAAATTCAGGGTCAGACCCAACTAAAATGAGATATTTAACCTCAGCTCTGCTATCCTGGGTAAATAAATTGTAAAAATGGGTAAAAATCAAGAAGCTACTATAGCAGAGGCCCAGTGAAAAGGAGATATTGCATCTCAGCTGGTCTGTCCTGGGAAAATGTATTGTAAAATAGGGTCCACTGAAAATCAAATGTTGCCTCTCAGATGGTTCATTCTGGATAAATACAATGTAAAACTGGGTAAGAGCAGATCCCCACGGAAAAACAAATTTTGCATCCCAGCTGATCTGTTGCAGAAATGTGCACTCACAGTACAGTGCAGCCCACTTATAACGGACCACATTATACCATCAATTTGGTTTTACTGATTGTTTTTCTGTTTCCAATAGCCACTGTCATGTTCTGTACTAATAAAAATGCTGCTTACAATGAATTAAGCAGCCCGCGTATACCAGCAGCATTTTGAGTGCACTAAGTGCTCTTTCACAGCTCTCACATTGTTAGTGAGGTGTTGATTACTGTATGGTGGCAGGTGATTAGCTCAGTTTCTGCTCGGCTCCTCCACTTAAGTGACTGTTTGATTGGCAAGCACACTGTGATTCATACACTCTGACAGGACAGCCAAACAAAACAGTGCCAGATATTGAGCTAGAATCGGAACCTGATGAATCCACCCCACCAGGACTTACCGAGCTGGAGTTCGATGAACTGGGCCACCTGGGTGATAACATCATGGTAGAACCAGAAAAGGACGACATTGAAGCTGCTGTTGCTTCCATTTCTCAAGTCACTGCTGAAGACGAGGATGAGGATGAGGAGGGAGTGAAACAAGAGCCACTGGTAACTGCCAAGGATGTCAGAGATGCTCTTCTGACTTTACGCTGTGCCATGGAGCAAAACGAGGATATCGCTCCACATTAGAACATTTTTGCCAGCACTGAGCACCAGTGGGCTAGGTACAGCTCCAGTAGACCAAAAAAACTACAATAAATGACTACTTAGGCACCAGGAGAAAATAAATAAATAAAATGTGTCTCACAAACACTCCAATACAGTACTGTACTGGGTATAGGTCACACGGGTGTAGCAACAAAAAAAAAGTCACAAAAGCACATACAGCACAAAGAAACCTGAAGCACTGTATTATAAAGTGCTTGGAAGTGTAGCAAAACATACTTCTACTACATAGTAAAGTGTTAGAACCTCCCGCACTTAATGTATCACTCGCTGTTACGCGAATGGGCGTAACGCTTGGTTTTAAAATGATAAAATGGATAATGGCAATAACGGAGGAAATCACTATGCAAGGAGGTGTCTGCCATAAGCGGGTTGCACTGTAATTGGTTTCAGATAGCTAAAGTAACTTTTCCGGTGCTCAGTTTTACTTTACTTCATTTTCTAGCAGGTTCTGTAGGTGTCCATTACTGGGGCATGATGAAGTTAGTCTATGTTTATATTGTTTCCTGATTCACTTAATAGTACTAAATCCCTGGCTGCCCATCTATAATTCAGGCATGCTCACTAACCTCAGACTGGCAGTGGTTTGTACTTCAGGTACAGCAATGATAGCAGAAAGCTGGACAGACTGTAAACTTTGTGAAATGGAGCAGAGATGTATTTATTTTTTATTTATTTATTCTTTATTCAGATAATACCTTTGAGCATAAGCTCCTTATATAGGTTCCACATCAACAGTCAAAACAATAATTAGAACACAAACAAAGGAATGAAAAAAATAGATTGGCAATACAGTGATTAGAATGACACTATTACACTGCTACTAATTTACACAAGAGCAAAAGTCATTAGCTACAGTGAAAATGTATGGTGGCTTTAGGGCATTGTAAAAAGTATATCCATTAGCTAAGTGCAATTACCGAGAGTGAGAGTATTGGGTAATGACAGAGAGAGCAGTGGTGGCAGTGACTATGATCAGGTGCGGGGGAGAATGTAAGTCAGCCCAGGAGCCCAGGGGAAATAAATTATGTTAATGGGAGATCCAGGAAATGAAATATAGAAACATTTAATTCCAGTACTGTATGTGTGCATTTAATACTGTGAACTTACAGCTATAGCACTGTAAGTCCACACTGTGCACTAAAACACAGGGGTCTCTGTTGACTACCCATCCACGTTCACACCAGGTGGCGAGGCATGGACATCATCAGAAGTGACAATGTGCACTGCATTTGGTTAAGATGATGATCATGCTGTGGTTTGGGGCATTGGGAGAGCTGTAAAAGCTTATAAAACAGCATTATTTAGAGGTACTGGTACCACCACCTTGTTATGTTCTATGGCTAGACCAGGTGGTAAGTGTCAGATATCTGTAAAGTGCTGTACAAAGGTACGGATTCCCTTTAATGCATTAACTGTAGTTTTGGCCCTGACCAGAGCACGTGTCTCTTATCAAACATTGATTTAGCAGACAATTTTGTTTCGTCTTCTGTCTTAGCACTATTTTCTTAAACTACTCACATGTGTAATGTCTCCCCTCCCCAATTTTACTCCCTCTCTTTTTTTTTGTCACAACATTAAAAGTATTTGATATTTATTTTATTTAGTTTTTTTGACCAGGAAAGCAGGACTAGACAATTCTGCTTATTTTCAGCCTCGTCCCAGGGAGGGGGATACAGATGGATGCCAACTGACATTAAATCAGATGATGCTGTTGGTTGTATTTTCAGTCCATCACTTTATCAAGTTTCGAGTCACTTGACAAATTCAAGCCATTTGGGTGCAAGTAAAGTATTACTGAATTAGTGGGAAAATCTAGTAATTGAGTAATCAAGTTGAAACAACATCATCTGCCTGATTAATGTTTGCTGCAGAATACCTTGGGGGGAGGGGTGGCAGTGCAGTGTGATTGTCCAGCTATATTGATCATATAAATATAACCTTCTCCCATGCATGCCATAAACTAGCACTTCACAAAATAGGGTTTGGTGCCTTTTAGTACCTTTGATACTTTGATTTTACTTATGTCTTCATAAAAACTGAGCAAATTTGTAATACCTCACCTTCCTTTCTTAAACCAATGTTGTGCTGTATCCTTAAAGCCGTTATTATACAGGTGTATTCCAGTTTTGACTTTGATTATAGGTTCCATGATTTTAGTGTATATTAAAGTCAAGTTAGTCGATAATTTTCCACTTGCTCCTTACTTTTCTTTTTTTTTTTATAAAGTGTTTCTCTTTTGTGTGCCATGAAAGTGAATGAATGAAGGTGTAGTGCATGGAAACCTTGTTATACAGTTTAGAGTTCTTCATGTGCTGTAGCATTGTCTACTGGCAGCATTTCACATTTTTATGGCTGCAGTGGGTGGAGCCCTGCAGACATCTTGCTTTGAAAAGGGACTCAGCATTACTTCAAAGTATTCTTTCCCACCGAAGAACATGTTGGACTTGCAGCAGTCTCCTATGCCAAATAACAAAGTCCCTTCCCCCAAAAAACTGTTGCAACATCTCTCCTATTGTACTTTGTCAGAGTCACATATCAGTCATTGGTCCAGAATTCCTCCACATAACATCCCAGTTCTGTCTGTAGGCAGTAAGGGTTAACATTGCTGTGCTCAGTCGATCACTGCCATGTTGATTCCTCCTAGGTTTTTAAATTCTCACAAGCAGACACACACACACCCACACACACCACACTGTTTTAGCCTTGCTTTGCTATCATGAACTGACATAGTCCAGCATTTCTTTACATTCCAGATCGGTCCGCCTGTTCTCCTAGTGGTATTATAAAGAAATTAGATTTTTGTCATGTGATTGATGTACACTTTCCAACCTCTTTTTCCCTTTTCTATATGTATTTTTGACATTGCATCATAACCTCAGTCTATATATTTATTCAGGGATTGGATTCTCCACTGATGTCACTAATCTTATTTCTTTACCAAACTGTAATTTAATTATATCAACAATCAGAGCACACAAGCAATCGCAATGGACTAGACAATTTGGGAAGTGAATATAACTAATCATGCTTTGCTGTTTCTTTTTACATTTATCACTCTCTCTCTCTCTCTCTCTCTCTCTCTCTCTCTGATCTCTACCACTACAGCTTGCAGTGCTGTGTGTTAATTGAGCTGCATAATTCACAACCTCACAGTCTCCTCACACTGGGAGGTCATAGAGGTCAGATGGGGACATATATAGAAACAGAAACATAGAAATTGTCAGCAAATAAGGACCACTAGGCCCATTCAGTCTGCCATATGTCCCATACTTGATTACAGCTTCTGACCCTCCCTCTGCTATACCTGTATGGTTCCCCAATGCCTGTCCCATGCATGTCTAAATCCAACCACAGTGCGTGCTCACACCACCTCTTGTGGCAGACCATTTCATGCATCCACCACCCTCTCTGTGAAGAAAAATGTCCTCACATTCCCTCTTAGTCTGCCACCTTCCAATTTCATGTCATTCCTCCTCATTCTTGTACTCTTCCTGTATTGGAAGATGTCACTCCTCCACTTTGTTGATGCCCTTCAGATACTTGAATGTTTCTATTATGTCCCCCCCCTCCTCTCCTACAGTGAGTACATATTGCTGTCCCTGAATCTCTCCTCATATGTTTTGTGGTGCAAGCCCTATACCATCTTAGTCACCCTTCTCTGGACCATCTCCAGCCTGTTAATGTCCTTTTGAAGGTGTGGCCTCCAGAACTGCAGCCTGACCAGGGTTATATGTATAACAGCATCACTACCTCCCATCTTCTGCTGCTGATACCCCTGCCTATGCATCTCAGCATGCCACTGGCCATCCCTGCTGCACTTGTACTGTGCTTTGACATTTTAGATCATCTGAAATAGTAACCCCTAGGTCCCTTTCTTCCTAGGTGACTGTCAGTAACCCCCCTCCCATCCTGTATCTCTCTCCATGTGTGTTTCAGAACATTTTGCTTGATAGAATTATCATCCTGAAATTTATGCAACCACAATTATACTGTACAATATGTGTCTGTACTGATATTAACCACAACATGAGATGTTTACAGAACTAGCACAAGAAACAACTATAGAATATTGCACATTTCCTTTCTGTGCCATGCATTTACACTCACCCCATGACAAAATGTTCTATAATTGTTTAAAAACTGTTTTCAACATCCATTTCAGTGAACACTAAGGGGTAAGGTGACAGCATTGGCAACCATAAATGTATAAAGAGCACAAAAGTTTTCCTTCAAGAACTGCACTAAAAGGGTCACTGTCCACACTTGTTAGTACCTTCTTTTTTTCACACATAGCTTTTTGCTCCCTCATTGTCTCCTGCACCTTCTTGCCTAAGGGGAAGACATGGTATTTGTGATTTTCTCCCCATTACCCCTAGACCAAGGAATGCAGTTGCACATGCACATGGAGATGCACAGGTGCACCGTGGCTCCAGTGGTGGCCCCTTTTAAACACACAGCCAGGGTTCCCTTGTGGACTGGTGCTGCTGCCTAGCCTAAACCGAGTGGAAGCCAAGAGCTGGAGAACCCTCACTTCCCTCCCTGGAGAGCTCAACCCAGCTCTGCACCCCACCATCTTACCCCTGGTGACCTGAGCTTACACCCAAACTTGGGTCACCAGCATGGCATGAGGTGTGGTGTCCAATGCCTCAGCCCTCAGGGCCACTGGGCCAGACTCAACAGATTCTTTTATAAACTATATTTACAAAACCTCAGTAACCAATATATTGATAATTTGACTCCATGTCCTTATTGCATTATCCCCTCCCACTTCTATTTGGATCTGTGGATCCTGTTAGTGTAGTTCTTAAAGGAGAACTTTTGTACTCTTATTAGTTTACAGTAGCCAGTGCAGTCACATTGCCCTTAGTGAAGTTCACTGAAATGGATTTAGAAAATATTTTTTAAAGAATTATAGAACATTCTGTCATGGGGCGCTCGTACATGCATGGCACAGAATGGAAAAGTGTGATATAGTTGTTTCTTGTGCTGCTTTTGTAAATATCTCATTTAGTGGTTAATATCAGTACAGATATAAAGTGTATAGTGTATAGTGTAACTGGGGTTGCTTAAATTCCAGGATGATAAATCAATCAAGTGAGAAGTTTTTTTTTTCTAAAACACATGAGCATACCAGTATCGCTCTGACCTCCATGACCTCCCACTGCAAATTATGAATAATATAGCTCAAATTAACACACAGCCTTACAAACTGCAGTGGTAGGGAACAGAAAGAGAACACGTAAAAAGAAAAAGTAAAACATGATTAATGATATTCACTACCCAAACTATCTAGTCCATTGTAATTGCTTATGTGCTCATAACTGTTGATATAATTAAGTTACAGTTCAGCAATGAAATTACATTAGTAGCTGGCCCAGTAGTGTACAGGTCTGAGGCAATGGATGCCTTATCTCTTCTCACACCAGCAACCCTGGTTCAGGAATGAGCCTGGGTTGCTGGGGGTTGGCTGGGGGGGAAGGATTGAGGGTCTGCTGGACTGGTTTCCTTTCCCAGGGAGGGAGGACTGCCTCTCCTGCCGAATGACTGACACCAGGTGGAGGTGTGGTAGTAATGTGAGTCAGAGGATGGCAGGGAAAGGAGGAAAATGTGGGATACTGTGGGCATGCACACTCCTCCATGTAAGTCCGTCCAGCTTGCATGCCCCAGTGCAGGAATGGGGACAGAAAATGGAACTTTGGAAGCAGAAGCAGGCCCCATGATTCTCCTACCATGCTTCCATCCTCAGGTGTCCTCAGGGCCCAAACCAATCTGGATCGTTGCACCGGGGGGGGGGAATGACCTTCCCTTCTAAACATATATAAAAAAGGAAAAAATAGGTTGAAATGTGCAAATCAATCATATGATGAAAATCTCATTCCTTTATAATACCAGTACTTTGTGAAGAGGGGATACAATCTGGATGGAGGAGCTAGAGTCTCATGGATGTAAGGTTTTGATTAATGTCCAAATGCTTCTGCTGCTCACAAAACACATATAGTAAGTGTTTGTTATAATACCTTCTTTCTTACATATTTTTCACCACCATCAATAATATCATTTTGCAGTCATATTGGCTCTGGTTAGAGTTTGTTTTTCATTTTTACTGCTGCAGAACAGAGCTATGCCAATGTATTGTGATTATGTCAGTAGGAAAAGGATGCTCTGGAATGTCTAGAATGCTTCCTACTGCAATACAGCCTGCCAACTTCCACAGACTGGTGCTGAATAACATCTCACCACTGTCCTGT
The DNA here is from genome assembly GCA_016271365.2 of Neoceratodus forsteri. Taxonomy (NCBI): domain Eukaryota; kingdom Metazoa; phylum Chordata; order Ceratodontiformes; family Ceratodontidae; genus Neoceratodus; species Neoceratodus forsteri. The sequence continues at coordinate 1,148,710,366 of CM057458.1, read as the reverse complement.
CCATTTAGTACAATGCAGTTCCCCCACCACACTATTTTCTTCATGAGGAAAAGAAAGTCTAACCATTTAGGCTACTGCCATGGACATAATTAGAAGATATAAGAATTCTAAACTGTTATATAAGTTTGCAGCACAGCAAGGGTTAGTACAGCTTCAAGTTTCACTGTGGATGAGGAATGTGCTGGACCATCAGATAAAGGTTTCAGTTTTGTTTTGTTTGTTTTTTAACATAAAATATTTTATTGATTGTTCAGGTTTTAACATTCTACATAGACCCACTAAATGTGGTATCCTCCAAAGCATACATATCTTTTGCAGTGCAGCAGGTTAAAGGTTTCAGTTTTAGCTCCTTGAGGCAATTAAAAGCCTTAATACTTTGCAAAATCTACTCCAACTGTCGACTTTCACTTTTTATAAATAGTCAGCTGACCAAACATCTTGCTAAACTACTATGTTAATGTAACCAAAACCATAAACAGAAGTTTGACTTTGGCAATAATTAATTTTTGCATTATGACAGTACAATATTTGTAGTCAATGTGTCAGTGCTAAACCAAGACTATCGCTGACTGTGCTCCAAAGTTCTGTTTCATGGGCTATTGCACTTCACACTGCAGGATTTCACTGAAAATGAGATGCTGCAACTCATTTGAGCTGTCCTGGGTAAATAAACTGTAAACAACATTAGGATGCTCTCTATAATGTCAGCACCTTACCAGCTCCGTATTCCCACGCTGATATCATAAATCTCCATCTTCTACTGAAATGACACATTGTGTAAAATAACTCCCTGCATTCACTAGATCCCTCTGAAAACAAGATACTGCATCCCAGCTGGTCATTATTGGCAAAATACATTGTAACAATATGTACAATCATGACATCTCTGAAAATAAGATAGTGCAGGTTAGCTGACCTGTCCTGGGTAACTACATTGTAAAAATATATAACAGCTGGACCCCAGTAAAAATGACATTTTACATTTTAGCTGTGCTAACTCTACTAAATACACTTTAAAAATGTGTAAACGTGGACCCCACTGAAAATGAAATATTGCAACTCAGCTGCCCTATCATGCTAATCACACACATACCCTTTGAATGTTCACAAAGTTTGCAACAGCTATGAGTGTGTGTGTTTGTTTGTTTGTTTGTTTGTTTGTTTGGCATATTTTCAAGGATGCGTGTAAGTCCAGAACAAAAAGCACTGTTCACTGCATTACCTTGATGTTTATGGTTTTGTTTTTTCTACTAGTGTGCTGTAAATGTGTGACTTTTACATCACAATAATGCAACTGCAATTAAGTCACACATTAATTATATATCTCTTCCCCAGTATCAGTCATTGCCTTAGTTTTTCTTTCATTAAGTTGATAACTATTTAATTGTCTTTGGTCAATTCCACAACTTATTGCCTGGTAACTTATTGTTGTCAATTTATTTTAAGGCACAATTGTCCTGATGATTTTTGTTATACTTATTCCATTTCTATTATTTTATATTCTGTAGTTTTGTATCTGTTATCTTTTCCTGTTTCCCCTTCCACCAGGAAGCATCTGAAAATGAGCTGTTACCAGCTCAGTATGTCTTCCCTGGTAAAACCTTTGAAGTACGTGCATGCATACATAAATAAATAAATAAACAAACCTCTTATCACATTAATGCATTAACAGCCATTGTGACTGTGACCAGAGTTTGTTTCCATCTTTTAACAGCTGTTGACAAAAACAGCCGTTCTTACAAAGACACTACTTGTGTAGTGGTACATCAATATATAATTTTTTTACAGCTGTATCAAGCATTTTATAAAGAAATGATTTAAAATGTATGTGTTTACCAATCACTTTTTCCTTACGTTATGGTTATGGCATTAGTTTGGTATTAGTCGTCATTATTTTACCCATTTTTCCTCACTTATGACACCATTGAGAAAGGCAGAGATTGGCAGCAATGTCAACCAATGAGAATCTAGTTTAGGCAGTGTCAGCCAATAGCAACAAATCTTGTGGAAAAATGAAGCAAGGGATTTTAGAAGTGGTAATCCAGTGAACATTGCTGTATAGTCGAGAATAGACAACTTAATAACACAAGAGACAACTGTATCATAATGAAACCAACTCTAGCCAGAGCTGATACACCTGTGACATGCTTGTAAGAGTGCTGGGCAATGAGCACCACCAAATGTCATTACAAAGATGGTGGCACAGATACAACTATGCATGTAGGGCACTCACGCATGCATAGTTCTGTTGAATGCCAAAATGCCATTCCCAAGATGGCGATGCTGATGGAGCTGCTCATGCGTGATGTGCTTACATGCACAGTTCTGTTTTAGAATGCGGAAATGGCGGACACCACAAAAAGTAGTGCCACCCTGCCTGAATTATGAATGGTTGTTTCAGATGGCTTCTTGTTTTGGGGTTTCAGAAGGAAAAATCTGAAACTCCAAAATGGAGGCATGCCACGGTCGCTCATTTTCTGAGCGACCTCAAAATGACTGCAGGCTCCACCCATGCAGTCATAAAAAGAAAAGCCACTCCACTTTTCACACTGCAAACAGTCCAGTTCAGTACATAATTCAAACACAATGCAATTCAAATGCATCTTTTTTAAAGAACCACTTAAAAAAAATGTAATTGTGTCCCTGAGATGCCCCTTGGCTAATCAACTGTTGTCTTGAAACATATTTGCATTCCAGAACTGTTCAGCTGTGCTTTGTAGTTCTTGAACACAAAGGTGTTTTGAGAGAACAATATTGATTAGCCAAGAGACAGCTCTGAAACACCATTTACCTATAGTCTTTGTGCAATAGTATGTCTTCAGTCCATTGGTACATTCCCAGCTGTTCTTGATTTACTTAGAATTATTAATAACACTTTTACAATTTTATTCATTGCAAAATAGTCATTAAACACCTCTGTTAGTATACATTCATCATTTATTCTATAATTATTTAGCATTATCAGACCAATTGTATTTGTGCACCTTTTGATAAGTCTATATGAACATTCCTTTGCAGTTTCTCTCAGTGTCATTTCTTTTCTAATGTTCTTTTTTCTTTCCTGTTTGTCATTTTACATTTCTTACTGTGTCCTCATATTGAAAGTGTCATAAAAAAATTTGTGATGGAATACTACTCTGCGGTAATGATGAACAGCAGAACAGTATTCGATGAAACTCAATGGACAAATACTGAATATTTAAAATGAAACTTCTGTCCCTCAGGGCACCTTTATGGTTACAAATGTAGATGTGTCCTGTCTATTAGGAAATCAGTAGATGCATTTTAATTTAAATTATTGACACCTGAGCTCATGAAAATTCCATCGAATGGTTACAGAATGATCATCCAGGGAATAATGATGATCTGTGGAATACAGTTTCGCAGAACCCAAGCAGTCAGAATTTCACAGAATTAACTTGAATATTCTGATGGACATTCTGCCATTGGAATGCACTTTCTACACTAATTGCATAGGTGGAATTCTACATTTTACACAGTACTGCACATCTGCAGAAATGATATCTGTGGCCCAAACAAAGACAATAATCTGAAGTGATCCATATTATTACCAACACTACTGTAGTCTGATGGACAGTGTAATGGGGGCACCCAGGACAGGGAAGTACTGTATAAAAGAGACAGCACAGGGCAACAGAGAAAACAAAGTAGCACAGTCACAAAAGACTAGTTGATCTCTGCCCCTTGATCACTGTCTGGTTGCCTTCCCGGTCCTCTGTATTTCTGCTGTGACTCCTAGCTGTTTCCTTCCACTTACCCAGCTCCTATTTTACTTATTTGGTGGGTGAGGGGTGAAAGTGAAGGCTGAATAGAACCGATACTCTGTACTCAGCTCTCCCTCAGTGGCATCTGGCTCCTCTTCCCTTCTTCATTTATTCATTTATTCATTACAAATCAGGTTTACAACCTTTGAGTCAGAGACTTATTTACAGAGGCACCTCATCACGGGGGGGGGCAGACATCAAGACAGTTATTACAGTGCAGATTAAAACAGAAGATAACATTACAGGTGCAGTAAAAATAACATTTAACATAGATACACTTAGGTTACATAATGTAGTAGTTTGTATGTTACTTAGGTTACATAGTGTTACAAAATTGTGAGTTACAGTCATGGATATAGTAGGTACTCAAAGAAGGCAGCAGGTTACATCCCTGTTTGGACCTAGTTGGGAATGAGTGGGTCTGGGGAGGGAGAGGCTGTCCAGTGAACGTTGTCAAGCCAGGGGGCAAGGTGGGTGGGTACCACAGGTTACAACAAGGGGTTAGATGCACCTACAACAGTGGGTATTAAAGATATGGTTCTGAAGGGCTGTTTTGAAGGAGCCAATTTTTGGCAAGTTGGAGATGCAGCTAGGGAGGGAGTTGAACCAGGTGGGGGCCCGGTAGAGGAAGGATCTCTGGGCAAGAGAGGTCTTGGTTCTGGGCACCTTGAAAGTGGCCTTAGCAGAGCTATGGATGGTGATGGATGATGATGACTGCTGTAGGGAGGTGGAGATCCCTTGGGGAGAGTTCTAGCAGTGATTTCTTAGTGAGAAGGCAGGTCTGGTAGAGCAGTCGCTCCTCAAATTTAAGCAGATTGGTGGTAGTATAGAGAAGGCAGGTGTGAGTGCAGCTGGTGGCACTGGTCAGGAGCTTACAAGCCTTAGTGATGGAGAGTTGGATTTTGGAGAGGGCAGTGTTGTCAGCTGCAGCGTAGATGGGCAAGCCATAGTCCACGAGGGACAAAATGGAGGAGGTGATGGCCAGCCTAAAGGCAACCTGAAGAAGTCAGTCCCTATGCCGGTATAGCAGGCTAATCCAAGAGTTAATGGTGGCTGACATGGCATTAATGTGGGTGTGGAAGGAGAGGGCAGAATCGAATATGATGCCTAGGTACTTGTATGTGGTCGCTGGTTCTAGCGGGTGCAGAGTGCTGGGGATAATAAAGAGGGGGGTATTTTTAGTTTTATTTTGGTGGTGGGAGAAGAGCATTGATTTGGTTTTCTTTAGGTTAATGACCAGTCTGCGGTCGCCGAACCACCTTTCAGCTTGATTGTAAGCATGCTGAAGGGATAATTGGAGGGAGGTGGGATTGGGATGTGAGGCAATGAGGACTGCATCATCAGTGTAGAGGAGCATTTTACTGGAACATGAGCTGGGGAGGATGTTGAGGTAGAGACTAAAGAGTATTGGACCCAGGATGGAGCCCTGAGGGACCCCGGAGTGAACAGGAAGAGTGCTGGAGAGGGAGCTGCTGATCTTGACATGCTGGGATCTAGCAGAGAGGTAGCTAGAGAACCAGGAAATGGGACTGCCAGAGAAGCCAAGTTGGTGGACAGAGTCAAGTAGAAGGGGATGACAGAGAGTGTCAAAGGCCTTGGAGAGGTCAATGAACACTGCTCCTGCAAGGATGCCAGAGTCGAGAGCAGCATACAGGTGTTGGGAGAATTCCAGGAGAGCCGTGGTTGTACTGTGTCCTGGGTGGAAACCGTGCTACTCTGGGCACTTAATGTCATACTTGGTTAGGTATTCAGAGAGCTGGATCAACACCACTTTTTCAAGGGCTTTAAAGAGTGGGGGGAGGATGGAGATCGGCTGGTAATTGTTGGGGGTGGACCAGTCCCCACTCTTATGTATGGTTGTGATTTCAGCAGTTTTCCAAGCACTTGGGAACTGACCCAGGCATTCAGACTGGTTTAGAAGGTCAGTCAGGGGGACCAGGACTTCATCCAAGACCATACGGAGGATCCTGGAGTCGAGGTGGTCACTGCTGGGGTTATTGCTGCTTATGGCTTTTAGCAGGTGTAGCATGGCTTTTTGGGGGGATAGGGTATGCAGGTAGAATGGTGGGCACTACAGGACCGGAGGGAGAGAGGTGGCTATAAGGAATGGATCTGTGGTGGGGGTGCCATTGATGGAGAGCTGAGATGGTGAGGGGAGCGGGACTTCCCATTTAGCTCTTTCATATTATCCCAGAAAGTCTGGGCTGAACCCCAACTGGAAGCGAGGGTGGTCTGATAGTGCTCTGTCTTGGCCCACCTAATGGCCCAAGTGCACTTATCGCATTCTGCGTTGTAGGCCTGTCTATCAGACGCCTTTCCAGATTCTACAGCAATGTGCCAGAGATTATCTCTGTTTTTGAGTCTCTGGAGGGGTAGGGTGATCCATGGGGCATTGCATTTTTTGGAGCAGATCCTGGTGAGGGGGGCGAAAAGGTCACAAGCCTTACAGAAGGCATTTGTGAAGTGGTCAAGAGCTGTGTCAATGTCAGGGGTGCACTGGATAGGGGACCAGTCTAGCTGGGCTGAGTATTGTTTTAATTTTCTGAGGCTGCTGGAGCATAAATGGCAGCCTAGAGTGGCCTGGGACACTGGCTTCAGAGTGGAGGATGACCAGAGACAGAGGACTGGGGAGTGATCGCTAAGAGAGTCGGGTAAGGACAGTGACATTGCGGATTTTTTAGGGGCGGTAAGATATAACAACATCTAGGAGAGTACTGGTGCCAGTAGAGTGGTTGAATCTGGTGAGCTAGGTGACTAACTGGGACATATCCAGGGCAGCAAAGGAGTACATTACGTGGGAGGCAGTGGAGGCAAGCCAGTTAACATTGAGATCACCTAGGATGACTTGCTGCACTTTGTGAGAGAGAGATGTGAGGAAGTCAATGAGGGACTAGACTGCTTGGTTTTGATTCCTCGGGGGTACGTAGGAGACCGTGAGGAAGAGAGGGCCTTGGGTGGGGTCAGGTGTGATTTTTAAGGTGAGGGCTTGGGCTCCATAATCAAGTTTAGGAGCTGGGAGTGCCTAACCTATAGGGGAGTCCCGTATGAGTAGTACGCAACCAACACTGCATTTGCCTACTCGGTCTTTCCCCTGTAGATTGTATATCCAGGGAGGGTGATAGTGGAGTCAGGGGTGGCTTTGGAGAGCCAAGTCTCTACCAGTGCAATTATGTCAGGTCAGGTTTTTCTCTAACTTTTTATGGACCACTCTTCTATTGTTAAACTTGGTACCCCTTTATCCTGTCCTTTGATTGGTCCTGCTGCTGTTCAGCAGCACCCCGACTCCTGGTCCCAGTAGAATAAAGGAAATTAAAAGTAACTGCAGCCCTCCAATGATCTCTGCAGCAAACAAGCACTGACTGCCCACCAAGTACTCAATTAGTGGTGTACTCCGATCAAATAACGCCACCGGTATTCTGTATTCAGCTCTCCCTTAGTGGCTCTTCTATTGTTAAACTTGGCACCCTTTCATCCTCTCCTCTGACTGTTTCCGCTGATGTTGTGCGGCATCTGGACTCCTGGTGCCAGTGAAATTAAAGAAATTAAAAGTAACTGCAGCCCTCCTTTGATTTCTGCAGCAAACAAATACTGGTTGCCCACCAAGTACTCAATCAGTGGCATCCTCCAACAGGATGCAGCCACCCATACTCCATACTCAGATCTCCCTCAGAAGAGTTAGTACCCTGGAGGAACAGTAGGGTCTAGGGATTATAGGGAACTTAAGCAGACGGGATGGACCTCAGAACTTTCTATGCCTTCATTGTCTATGTTCTATGTTTCTAAGCCTCTCCTTCCAGCAGGTAACAGCTTCCACCACTGGGAACTCTATTACTCTGCTTGTCCCTATGGGTGGGAACTACCACATGTCCATCCAGGTATCATCTGGGGATGTGCCCGCAGACAAACCTCACCTGCAGCTATTCAGTGCAGGCTCTACCATTGTGTTTTGGGTCAATCCACCCCTTTCTTCACCTGGACAAATGAGACAAACAATCTGTTTGGAAAAATGGCCATAGCCATGTATTTATTAGCAGCCAATTGGAATCAGAATTCTGAACAGATTATTTATGTTGAATATATCTGTATATGTATATATATAAATATATGAAACTATGTGGCATGATGTGTGCAGCATGGTACTTGCAGCTAATGAATTTACCAAACGTAGTTTACTCAGCATTTATAGGCCCTCCTTCCTCTTTAGAGGAGCTGATACTATGATTATAACCTTACAAGGCCCTACGGCCACTAAGGCATGAGGGATGGCTCTTAAAGGGACAGTCTTGAGAGCACCCTCCCCTGGCTGGGAATGCTGGTGACTTGTCACCTAAATCAGAGAGTTATCTTTCACCTGTGGCTGACAACCCTCTGTGTATATTTATGTATATGAAACCATGTGGTGTGATGTGCATAGCGTGGTAGTTGCAGCTAATGAATTTACCAAATCTAGTTTCCTGAGTATTTATAGGCCTTCTATTCCCTTTGGAGGTACTGATATAATTATTACAACCTCACAAAGGCCCTTTGACCACTGAGGCATAAGGAATGGCTCTTAAAGTGCCAGTCTTGAAAGTGCCCTCCACCATCTGAGAATGCCGGTGACTGGTGACCTAAGTCAGAGAGTTATTTTCACCTGTGGCTGGCACCCCTTTCATACCAGCCACCAATGTCTCACCTCACCCCAGCCTCAGGGTCTGCCTTACAAGGTGTAGCAATCCTGTAAGCCCCTCCTGTACAATACTGTGTGACTAGCTTGCCGCAGGAGTGTAGCCAGAAATTTCCATTTTGTACACAATCTCCAACAGTTACACCCCTCCAATTAAAAAATGTATATATCCTTTCCAAATGGCACCCCCTTCCAAACAAGTCAGATTGTTGTCAGATGACTCCTGTACTCTCTAAAGAGGTTATACATGTATTGGACACTCCTCAGTGGCCTACACTAACCCAAATACTACAGATTAGAATGATAATATTAACAGAGTGGCTTATGGTTTGTGACAGGCACTCATCAAAACTGTACACAAATGTGTACAGTGAGTGTGCCTGTCTACACCCTTGTCATGCCGCCACACTATGAACATCCTGTTGTGTTCATCTCAGCTGACTAGGACTCTCATATCCCACCAATCACATCACACCATACTTTCATCCAACCCACACCATAAATCTGCTAAAAATGTACCATTCCCTAAATCTCATAGGTACACTCAATCTTTTGCATACAGCTGTGGGACTTTTGCCATGACACCATCATACTGCAGCACAAGTCCCCCAATGGTGTTCATACGCAGAATCTTGTCCATATTGGTCAACCCAGATGCCCTCGGGTCATGTGATGCTCATGCTGTAAGTTGGAAGCTTCTCCTCCGACTCCATCCCTCTGACTCCGTATTTTCTTCTTTTGTATTGGGTGTGCAGCTACGTATATTGATAATTCACCCCCCCCCCCCGCTTGTTTCCATTCTAAGAACAACTTGGAACAATTACTTGCCTCCTCAATGGATTCTCCAACAGAGCCAGCTCCGGTGCATCACACCTCACCTTAAACCCAGGAGAAGGACCAAGGGCCTAAGAGGTCCAAAGCAGATGCCTCCAGCGATGTTGGCTCCTCTTCTTCCTTGGAGGTTCTAACCATGGCCCATTTTCTGCAGGAACTTGTGCCCTTGCAGAACACCATAATTTCCTTATCCTTCAATGTTAAAGCCATCCAAATTTCAACCAAGGAGCTTTCAAGGAGGGTTGGAGATGTGGAAGCTTGGGTGTGAAGCTTGGGTATGCTCCTTAGGAGGATAATTATCCATGTATAGAACTGGAGTTTGTGTCCCTGAGGCATAAGGTTTTGGAGTCTGAGCAACACATAGAGGATCTTGAAGGGCACAGCTGGCAAAATAATGTAATAATCGCAGGTCTGCCAGAGCATGCTGAAGGAGCAAACTGTGTCACTTTTGTTCACAAACTATTTGAAAAATTGGTGGAACCATCTCCAAATGGACCTGTGTATGTGTTGAAATGGGTTCACACAGCATTACGCCCCTTGCCTCCAGAAAAGGATCCCTCAAGTCACATTATTGTGAAGTTGCTAAATTTCTTGGACAAGCAGCACATTTTAGCTAAAGGTTGCTCCCTGCAAGAGGTGTCCTCGGAGGGAAACAGCTCTGGATCTTTCAAGACCTTCCCACAGCCGTTTGAGACTGTAGAGCAGCATATCATATTCAGATCTTTAAATTAGTGACTGTCCATGTGACATTTCAGATGTTTTACCCCTCAAGGCTCCAGGTCTGGAAGAATGATTCTCCTACTACCTATGAGTCTGTGGAGCAAGCCTGATCTGGTCTGCCAAAACTATTCCTGAATTTATTCTCCAGGAACTAATGTCATGGAAGCCAGTTCTCATCCTGGCTGCTGATTGCCTTTGTTCAACATCCTCTGTTAGAAATGGATGCATATCATTGTTTTATTTGTATGGCTATTGACTGTACCTTGTTATGTACCCAGATCTCTTTTGCAGGAATGATGAACTTGATGGTTCCCAACTTTTACAGCTTCTAGGAGTGTGACTAGACAGAAGAGGGCCCCCCTATTTTTTTTAATGTATGTACATCTGGCGGGGTTCTCAGATTGGGCTGTTTGGGTTACTGTTTCTTACCGAGCATTATGTGGTAACGTGCAGGCCCTACATCCTCTCAGCTGCACCTTTGTTTATTTTATTGGTCCTAATATTGGACCCCTTAGCATACCATGCTTTTCCTTTTTCACTGTTCTGGGGTTGGGCTGTGGTGTGGGGACTCCCTATGACTGTACTAGTTTTTCGAGTTTGTAATTTCTTTTGGGGGTATGGGCGGTCTGTTACCCTACTTTTTGTATGCTAGTGCAGTTGCTCTTAGCTTGGGAGAGACCCCTACGTGGCTGTTTAATTTTGCTACTTGCCTTTTCTCAGGTATGTTTTTCTAATTCCCTGTTCTCTTAGGGGCTCACTCTGTTCATGGTTGGAGTCATCGTGGTATACTGTCCTACTTGGGAGCTCTAACTTTGGTGAGTCCTAACACTTGGATGCTGTTTTTGGTTGTTCTTGGTTGACCATTGACATAGGGGTAATGGGGGCGGTAGGTCGGTGAGAGGTCAGGGGCACCTGGTTGGTAGGAGATCATTGCAGGCCTTAAAATTTTTGATGTTCGATCCTGAGGTATTCTAGAGGGTATTTTGTAGGTGTTGTTTGCATTATGTCTGTTGAAATTATATTCATTGTTGAATGGATTACCTTTTGGGGGAGGGTCTCAGAGTGCACTTTTTTATATTGTATTATGAGGAAAGGCTTCTTAAATTGGGATTGTATTGGTGATTCTGGATGGGCAGCCCAATTTAGTTAATAACTTGTAATGTTAAGGAGGCTTATGATTCTCATTTAAAGCAATTGCACACAGGGCTCACTTTTTTGCAAGATACTCATCTGAAGTAGGAGGCTATACATTATTTCAGGATGGATTGGGTGGGACAAGATTTTGCTGCAGGTTGTAGTAGTAAGTGATGTGGGGTTGTGATCCTTATAGCCCACCTTCTCACTTTTTCAGTGCTGAAGGAGATCTGGGACCCGAAGAACTGCTACCTTTTTTTACATTGGCGAACAGTTTGCATAAGGTTTTGTTGGGGGTCATTTATGGACCCAATGTAGATTCTCCCAGATTCTTTTCAGCCCATAAACCCTTATTGACCTCCTCTATCCAGATCCCTATTCTCATGGGAGGGAATAGAAACTTTCCTGTCCAAATGGAGCTGGATAGATCAGGCACTGCCAGGTGGGGCCTCTCTGAGACAGTGTGGGCTCCATCAATTTATAGATGAGCTGGGATTGGTTTATCACTGGTGCCTCCTCCACCCCTCGGACAGGCAATACACTTTTCACTCTCTCCCACATAATTGTTACTCCAGAATCAATTATTACTTGATCAGTCAAGACAGTGTATCAGACATGAAATCCTTAGATATACAACAGTTAGTGATCTCAGACCATGCCTTTGTGCATATGTGGCTTGCAGTCCAGGGGGGCCGGGGTGAGGGACATGGTTTAGCAGTTTAACCTCAAGTAACCCAACACCCTGAATGTTCTACTAGACTAAAGATTACATTTGGACTTTTTCTGAACACAACGAGGGGTCGGTGATTGCCTTTGATGTCCTGTAGGAGGCAGCAAAATGTGTAATCGGGGGGAGTGTATTCACCTAGCCACCATCCGCAACCAGTCCCACATCTTGAAACTAGATAGTCTCTTGCAGGAGGTTCAGACCATTGAAGCCTGGCTTCCTTCTGGTTCCAAGGAGGAAGATTGGCTTAGGTTAAATTTGTTAAGGGCCCATTACACGGGTCTTCTTGTGGAACAGGCTGAGTGGCTCTTGATTTCATGAGGACCCACTACCTGGAATCTGAGGAATGCACCAGGAAGCTTTTAGCACTCCATCTTCATCATTTGGAGGCTTCTAAAACTATCCAAGTTATTTGGGCAGGGCCCTGATCGAACCCTGCTGCTAACTCTGAGGATATTGCTGCAATCTTTAGGGGCTTTTATGAATCTTTGTATGCCACTGGCCTGGGTGACCCTTCCATGCCAGAGACAATTACAGCATATCTTGATCCAGTAGCTCTGACCTCCCAACAGCAGGAGTTGCCTTCATGCCCTGTTTCTGTACCTCAACTGGTACAAGTCATACAGCAGCTCCCCCATGATAAAACCCCAGGGCCGGAGGGCTTTTTGACCAATTTTTATAAGGTCTTTGTTGGTGAACTGGCAGATTTTCTGACTAAAAGGTTTAATTACATCCATTCCCTGGCATCTCCCAGTCTTCTTTAGCAGCAGTATGGATCACCTTACTGCTTAAACCTAACAAGGATAACACCCTACCAGGTAGTTACCATTCCATTTCACTGATTAATTCTGATCTAAAGAGTTAAGAGTCTCAACAAAGTGTTAGCTAACAGGCTCCTCCAGGTTTGGGACAGTTTGATTGACTTGATTTGAGAGCAGGTTGGGTGTATGACAGGCCAGTTGTCCACTGATCAACTCTGAAAATTGCACTACCTAATTTCCACGTCCAAGGAGGTAGTATTTCTGTCTCCCTTGTCTCCCTGGAAGTGGAAAAAGCACTTGATCAGGTCTTCTTGTCCTGTCTGTTCACTGCTGTTAAAACATGTGAGTTTCCAAGGGAATTCCTTAGGTGAATTCAAATATTATACCACGTCCCTACTGTGCACATCTAGTGTAATGGGGTCCTCTCTGACCCCATTCATTTACAGAGAGGGACAAGGCAGGGTGTCCTCTACCCCCCTTCCTTTTTATGATGTATATTGAGCCCCTTATACATAGGCTCCATAGTATCCCCTCAGCATGGGGGATAATGGCGGGAGGGGCAGGTTATAAACTTTCAGCCTATGCAACAACCTTCTCTTTCATGTAGAGGATCTCCTAGTTTTGATTTCAGCCACTTTGTCCAAGATTCAGACATTCTCAGCCCTCTATGATTACAAGCTCAATTTGAACAAGACTAAGGTCCTGTCACTAAACCATCTTTTGAGCAAGCGGGAAGTATCTGAGATGGGGCTGGTTTGGGAACCTCTTACATTAATGTATTTGGGTATAAAGATTTCCAGATCTTCTCCACATCTGTTGATAAACAACATGTCACCCCTTCTACATACCATCAAGCTGGATCTACACTACTGGTCATCTCTTCCCCCTCACCCTCTGGGGAGGTACCAGTTTTACTAAAATGAACGGTCTACCATGCATCCTGTATCCCCTTCAGATGCTATGCATTCCTCTCCCCAAAGCATGTTTTTTATAACTACAACATTTCCTTGACAGTTTTCTCTGGCAGTGGGTTTCTGTTTGGTGGTCCTATTTTAAATTAACTATTATGAAAAGGTTGGGGGGGGTTATGATTCCCTAATTTCTTTTTGTATTATTGTGTTCTACACTCAAGTAAGTATCTCGGGGTGACCCGTGATATGGGCAAATCAAAAAGAGTGAGTTAATTTGGGTGACGTCAAAGTGGCAATTGTAAAATGGGCAATGTGTACTATAGCCCATGAGAAGGATAGCAAGATTGCCTGTGTAAGGAGGAGGGGTTATGCAGTATACAGAGGTATGTTGGGTGAGCCAGTCCTGAGCTGGCCATCTGGTGTAGTGGTTAGAGACACTGCCTATGTCTCTGATGGACCCAGGTTCTGGACTGGCTACAGGTTTTTTTTTTTTTTTTTTTGTGGTTGTACCGACTTTAGACTCCCTCCTGAGTTTCCCCTTTCCTTCATTGTCATGTTCCCCCTCGGAGTTGATCATATTAAAGATGGGGGGTGCTGGCTTCTGGCCCCCTACAAAGGGGGTGCGGGGGGTGCAGCCACCCTTTTTAAATGTAAAGTATACTTTAGCACCATAGAGTTGCTGAGAGCGAGTCATGGATTGTGGAGGTTGGTGTTGTGTGGCTCACTCTTTTGACTCTCAGCGATATGTACTCACCATTGTGTTGAGCGTCATTTTTGTAGGCGCTCTTATCACATGGTACCATCTCAGGTGGGGGCAGGTCCCAGATGGTGAAATGCGGGTTGGATATACCCCTCTTGGTTACACACGAAGAGTGATCTATGCCTTAAGTCAGGGCTTCACCCTTGCAGCCTCTTCATTATCAAACCTTCTCAACTCCCAGCACCCCTAAAATCAACCCTGCTAACTTGGTCACTTCAGGCCCATCATCAGCTATTTAGGTGCCTTGTGAACAAGAAGCTTACAACAACCCCTATTATGCAGCCTTAACAGTCAGATTGCATCCAGCCCACACTATTGGACTTCTTTCCGCAATTGCAGAATATCACGGTAGGCGACCTCTTGGAGGAGGACAGGCTGCCCTCTTTTGTTTCTTGTAGGGAAGGCTCCACCTGTCTCCCTCATTTTTCTTTAAATTTCTCCAAATATGCTACGTTATCACTGCCTATTTTTGTCCATATCCCTGGAACAGTGGAGGAAGAGGTGCTCTAGATACTCTCGTAACTGTTGTGTCTAAGCTCCACCCAGTTTCTGGGTTGTACAATGCTTTTCAGACTATGGATCCCACCAGCACATCATGGGTTTATCACTACTGGCAGCACGCTTTAAATTTGCAGTGGGATAAAGCTAAGTGGCAACTAGTTTGGAAGAATTTATACAAGTTTATTTAGCAAGATCAGTACCGGCTGCTTCAATTCAAAGTCTTGCACAATTTGTATTATGAACTGGTTGATGAAAATGAAGCAAGCTGATTGGCCAAGAGTTCTTGAAGCAGTGATGATATCTGGTACGCATCCTGACACAAAAAGCCTTCGGCCACCAACCTTCCCACAACAAATACAGCCGCACTGAAGTTGTGCTTGGTAGGAGCAGCTCCTCACTTGCTGCCACTTGCACATTCAAAAGCAGCATGCTGTGGCCTGGTGGCGCTGAGGGTTGAGGTTGGACAAACGAATGCCCACATATCCGCAGTCACTTCACCCGACAGTCCTGACCTGCAAATAAAACCAAACCAGAGAAGTTAAAGTAACTGTGAATGCACATAATCTCAAACACCTGAGACATCCACCACCCGAGGGACTGAATCCATGCATCTGTCCAGCCATCTACCCTAGCATGTGAAGCAGCACCTATTTGGAAGAAGTGAGTATTATACTTGTGATCTGCCGTACCTAAAGCCTGCAGAGCCTTGTCCAATGGAGGAACTGAAACAATGTGAGTGGGGAATCATCCTCATGGTGGAAAAGCATGCCCCCGAGGATTCAACTGCTGGTGTTAAGTGGAGACTCACCCCTGGTGTCCCACTGAACCCTGGGAGGGGAGCTAAGGCTGCACCAGCAGTCCCTGACCCCCCCATCTGTCTTACACTGCTGAAGACATACAAAAAACCCTCAATGGTCACTACCACATCCTCCCCATCCAATGCCACTGCAAAGAAGATGATTTGCTCAATTAAGTTATTTTGGACACCATAAAATCACTGCAGAAAGCCACTAGGAAGGCTGTCTGAAACAGTAATGCTTCCAAAGCAGATGAGCAAATCTTGGGGAGGATGGTCATTATTTTAAACAGCAATGCTGGGCCAGTCAGGTATTGTGTGTCCAACTGTTGGGTCACCGTGGGCACATCTTCCAACATCTTACACACCCAAAAGACTGACATTGTATTCCTCATCCTCACTGCCTTAGAAAACCAAGCAATCACTGCCAAGTGCCACCCCACCATTACCTGTGTTCAGCCCTATACTATGGTTCATACTATGGTCAAAAAAGAGCAAGGGGATTGATGAGACCCATATGAGCTCTTATACTAACCATCAATAATAATAGTATTCCAAGCCAGACCTTGATAGTAAGAACATGTCCAATTTAGCTTTAAATTCAGCTTTAGTTTTACTTTTGACCACTTCTAATGTCAGTCTATTCCAGGGGTTAATCACTCTCACTGAATAAAACCATTTTCTTTTGATATAATTAAGCTTTCTTCCCTGTAGTTAGTATCAGTGTGCCCTATTATTATGGTTAGTATCTTTGAATTTGAGGCCTACATTTACCATTAGGTGTGGGTCTAATAGAATGTCATACAGGAGCAGTAAATCTCCTCTCAAACGTCTTTCCTCAAGTGCGAATAAATTTAGGTGATTTAGTCTAGATTCATATGAAATATGTTCTAAGTTGTGTATATGTCTAGTAAATTCTCTCTGTACTTTTTCAAGTGATAAGCAGTCATTCTTTTTATATGGGTTCCACAATTGGGTGGTATACTCTAGGTGTGGTCTGTCGTGTGACCAAAATAAGGACATCAACACATTTCCATTTCTGACTTAATGTTCCTTCTAATTGGCCATATTACTTTACTAGTCTTTGATATTACTTCGATGATATGTTTAGATGGGGATATGTTGTTTGTAATAATGACTACCAGATCCCTTTCATCAGTTGTTACGGATAGTTGATTGCCACACAGAGTATAGCTGGCATCTGAGTTTTTAAGTCCCAGATGCATAACCTTACATTTTCTGGGATTAAGTTTCATTCAGCAAGTAGTATAGTGCAGTGGTTTAAGGCTCTGAGCTACAAACCTGGAGACCTGGGTTTGAATCCCACAGCCCCCACTTGCATACTGTGAGACCCTAAACAAGTCACTTAACTTCCTTGTGCTCCCAGGTTGCACCTGTAAACAAGCTTTCAACTTAGTGTGTCTCACCTGGTTAAACAATTGGAAAAAAATAAGTATCCACCCAAGACGTGATTATATTCAGGTTGTGAAGGATAATATCTGTATCTAAAGTGTTATTACATGGTCAACCTAACTTAACATCATCTACATATTTAACTGATGTAGATACACATTCCACTGTCAAATCTACAATGAAAAGCTGAAACAGACATGGACCCAGTACCGAGCCCTGTGGCACTCCACTGGTCACCAGTCCCTGTTCAGAGAGATGTCCATGAATCAAGGTTCTGTGTTCTGTCCTTTAACCAGTTACAAATCAGTCTATAATACTGTATGTATATTAACATTGAATTTATGCATTTAGTTGTTAAGTGTCCAATGTGGCATTATATCAAATGCCTTACTGAAACCTACATATATGATGTCACAAGAGCTGTGTTGATCTAAGGCATTGCTAATTGATTAATAGAAACTTAATAAGTTAGATAAAATTCCCCTGTCTTTTTTGAATCCATGCTGTTCTCTATCATATAAGTCAAGTATAGGTGTAATCATATCTTTGAGGAATCCTTCCAAAACATTGCTAAGAGTTGAGGTCAAACTAATGGGCCTATAATTCTCCCATGATGTTTTAGGGCCCTTTTTATGAATTGGGATGATGTGAGCCCTTTTCCAATCATCAGGTACAAAGTTGTGACATAAACCACCCTCAAAAAGGAGTCTAAGAGGGTATGCAGGGAGTCAGCTAATACATATAAAAAAATGGCTTGCTATCCAATCAGGTCCCAGGCTAGTTTTATTTTTTTGTGTCATTAATTTATTATAAATCATATCAGAGGATGTAGAGATCGTACTGATGTTTTTACTGGAATCAAGGCCAACTGGTTTGTCGTCTGTTGTAAAGACCTTGCAAAATGTATTATTTAACACATTTGCAATGTCCGTACTATCATGTATTAATTTATTATTCTCCTGAAGTGGACCCACCTGATTAATTGTTTTTTCAAGTGAATTAATATAAGTGTAAAACTGTTTACTATTGGTTTTGTTAGTGTTGTGTGCTAATTTATATTCCCAATCATAGGTGCTGGAACTAGGGGAGCTGGGGGTGTGGCAGCACCCCCTTACTTGAAGTACAATTCCCTATGCAGTTTTGTTCAATGGCTTTCAGCACCCCCACCATAAAAATTGTTCCAGTGCCACTGTTACCAATTGGTTTTAGCTTTGTTAATTTTCTGTTTGCATTTTTTCTGGATTTGTATGTAATTAGCCCAATTTCCATTAGTTTTATTTTTTTAGATAGATACCATGTTTTTTGTTGTTTTGTTTGATTAGTTTTTTAATAGATTTATCAAACCATTTAGAAGTGTGTTTTGTGTTTCCATATTTGAGCTTATTAGTGTACTAATCAAAAAAATTATAAAAATATTCAATACTAGTTGAGTCATGGATATAATCTCAATTAATGCTCTTTAAGGTATTGTTCATATCTTCAACATTTGCTTTATGATATAAATAAGTAGAAGTAGACCCATGGGTGAAAGTGTAATTCTTTATAATAAAGAAAATGATGGCACAGTGGTCACTGTTACCCAAAGGGGACACTATTTTGAAGTTATTAAACTCAGTTTAATCAGTTTCAGACACTAGATCCAAAATGTTTTCCTCTCTATATATTGTTTTAAATGTAACTGAGTACATGTTGAAATTAATTTTGAACTATTTTACATTTCTGAACTGAAACTATCCTGGTCTGTATTTCCTAAATTTAAGCCTCCCATGATGGCAAGCTCCCCTAGTGAACTAGCCTGCTCCATTTCTTTTAGAAAACCTAGAAGCTGGGGGTGGTAGTATATTCTTACAATAATAAAGGTAGCACTGGTGGAATCTAGAAAGATTTTGACCTAGATGGATTCTGTGTCAATGTTGTGCAACTTGACTTTTTTTGAGATGTCAACACTATGCAGGTCATCCTTAATAAATAATGCAGCACCGCCTCCTTTTCCTTCTTGTCAATTTAGGCAAAAAACATCATAACCTGATATGGACAGACCCCAAGAAGCTTTATCATCACCCCATGTCTCAGTGACCATAATAATATCAATGTCAGTCTCCATAGTTCTTAACTTGAGTGCATTTGCATTTAATTGCTTATGATGATACTTTGTATTGTTAATTACATGCTGAGTCACTCTAATATGTTCAGACCCCAAATCTAGAGAAGGTGAATCAGACCCCTTTCCCCCAATCACTAGTTTAAAGCTTTGTTTATGTAGTCTGTAATATGCTTTGCAAGTATAGAGCTCCCTATATGACTCAAGTGCAATCCATCCCAGCAGTATAGTTCGCAGTGATCACAAAACTGTTCCCAATGAGTTATGCAATAAATGTCTTGCTTAAGACACCACTTTCTCAACCATTCATTGATTATTTTGTTGTTATTGTTGTGATACTCAGATAATCCTGGTATAGATAGAATCTCTGAAAAAGCGACCCTACAGTTAAGTTCTGCCAGTTTATGTAGCCCTACAAGAACTTGCATAATCTCATTGGGGTATCTCAAAGTGATATCATTTGCCCCTACATGTATAATAATGAGTGGTGTTTCAACATTTTGTACAATAATATTGTCAACCATTTTTATGATATCATGGATTCTAGCTCCCCCAAAAGAGGAGCATGTCCTGCTAGCTTTGTTGTCATTGCCTGTCTCACAGTCAAGAACTCTCTCTTGGGCTAACACTGCCAGGAGTATCAGCATCCCTTTATACCAAAGAGCACCCAGTAAACACTCATAGCACTAGCACTGCCTCCATGCTAATCCCTAGGGTCAAGACAACCCTGGTGCAGAGATCTTTTATGGTCAGGGCCTCCACTTTTTACAATGCCTTCCCCCCATCAGTCACCAGCCTCACCAAACTGGGTCCCTTCAAGACAGCCCTCAGAAACTACCTTCTCACATCCTGCTCCTGCTTCTGCCCTTAGCCGTACTATCTGCTACCCAGTAGCCTTAGCCTATAATCATACTTACTACCTGTGAATATTGCTTTGACAAAGTCTGATCTCCCCTGACTGCACTGTTTCCCTCCTGTCAAATGACTAGTCCCTTGTAACAGGGACCATGCTTAGCTAACTATTTGTATAGGCTGCATCTTCCTGAGTTGCTAATATATTTGGATCCACTGTATGTAACTATGATCCCCTACTCTACTTAGCTAACTCTTTGTATAGACCACATCTCCCTAAGGCTAAATGTACACTCTGTGACTGCCTTAATATCTTGTACTATGTAACTGATGTGGAGCCTTTGGAAATGAGTCTATGACTCAAAGGTGTGTAATTACAATACCTAAATAAATAAATTACATATTGCTCTGTTCAAATGTTTTACTATTGAGTCACCCAAAACATATATTTCTTGTTCATGCTCAATACGGGAGCTCTCAATCATCATATCAGATATTAGATCACTGGTAACTATCGGAGTATCCTGGGTTAGATCTGTTATATCATTTACCTTCCTCTTACATTTTCTTTCCTGTTGTTGACGGGATAATAGGTGTACTGGAGGTTTTAGAGTTCATGACTGAGCAGATGCTGCAGCTAGAAGTAGAGGGAATGGGATCATCATAGATAGATCCCTGTATGGAGGTGCCTATCAGGGGGCCAGTGGAGACCACAACCTCTGTGTTTGTTGTAGTGGAGGCTGCCTCAGCCTCTGCATCACTGCAGTTGTTAAGAACTGAGAAGCTACTCTGTAACGTGATAGAAAAGTGGTCTGCCTTGCGACCCCATTTTGCAACTTGTGAGCTTTGCACCTGATACCATTCCTCGTCAGAATTTGGTATTATGACCTCTTCCTTAGTCCTTTTTTTAGTCATATTTTCTATCATTGGTTAACTTAGTGTGTACAAGGGTGTGACAGTAGGAGCTTTGCTGCATCATGTGGAGTAGGTACACACACATTTGGTCTTTCGGTACCAGCCAAGATGTTTCTCAGCCTAGCTGATGCCTCACCCCCAAAAAGTTCTCCACACCTCTCTGATATGCTGCCCTTGTGCTGGACTCTAACAAGCACTTGAATAATTCCTACTCTTCCCAATCACCAACTCCCAGAGGTAGGGTGGAATTTTCCTGGGGCACATTTCTGCTTCTGGTGCCAGCTCTTCAAATCTCTCCGACTGTAAATGAGAAAGAGCAGTAGCCACATCTTTATTTATACCAGGTGAATGCATCACCCTGAACTATATATTCAAAATCAAACACGTCAGTATGAACATCCTCCTTAGGTTTCTCATTGGGCCTTTCCCCCTAATTGTTCATTAATGCTATACACTACCAGCATATTGTCTGTCCTAAATGTTACCCATTTATTGCAAAAATGTTTCCCCAAAATCACTAACACTACAACAATGGGAAACTATTTGAAGAGTGTGACTTGATCTAGCAAGTGTGCCTCCCACCCATGCCAGGGGCAAAGGCTCTGCACACCAGACCATACAAAAGTAAACCCCAAAGCCCATACATTTTGCAGCATCCATGTAAAGCCCCAATTCTTGATTCTGAATTTATGAACTCTGTGGGCCAAATGGCCACCCCATTAAAATATTACAGGAATATCAACCAAACCCTGAGGTCATCCTGCATGGACATGTGACCATACACCTGGGATGGGGCTTCCAGCAGCCCACCATGCACTTGGGTAACCTGTGAAGAAAGGTTCCCCCATCTGGATTATTTTGCAGGTGAAATTCAGTTGCCCGTGAAGCTGCTACAACTCTCTCAGGTGGCGTTTTCATGCCTGAACTGCCTTGTGCAGCATACCTCTCAGGCCACTGACCTTCTTGTGTGGCAGCTGAAACTCCATGGTGACAGTATTGATTTCTATACCCAAAAAGGACATATGTGTGTACTAACCCCCTTCACCACATCAATGGTTGTATCAAATAGCACATACACCACTGCAATATTTCCAGAACTGAGTTGATAATTGACTGAGTCATCCTTTTGGTAAGATAAATGATGTATCTAAACTCCCCTAGCACTTTACTTGGTTCCAGGCCTATCAGAGATACCTGGAGGTGGGGGTATGGAGGTTGCTCAAATGGCCCAGTAACCAACCTAATGCTACTTCCTTCCCAAGTTTTGCCCTATGACTGTCAGTCCCTGGAAGATTGTAAGTTCTCCACCTCACAAAGCCTGCAAGAGCCTTTGTATGGGATCCTGAAACTCTCTGCAAAGCTGTCTAACAGTGACATGGTGGAGAATCTGTCTGGGAAGCCTTTCAGCCAGCACTCAGTGCTCTCTACCCTTTTTGGGGTTGAAAGGTTTTCCCTGTCCCTACTGAGATGGCTGCAGGTTGACCAGTTTCATGCACTGCATAAACAGGTGATTCTATCCACAAGCAATATCTTTGTGCTTGTATTTACAAGACTCTACTTTACACTTCCCATGACTGTAATGGTAGAACTGCCGCTTCCCCCACCCCTTTTCCTAGGTTTCATGATGTAAGACCACTGCTCCCCATTACAAAGCTCTGTCTAGGAGACTGGGTACAATGCACTGGGAAATCACGATCACAATGCTGTACCTTCCCCCCCACTGGCCTCAAGAAACCAGAGTAGGTGACGATCCAAAGTCTCCCAGGACTTACTGGGTTTATTCTACTTCCTCCTGCAAAGCTCCTCATTAGACTCTCACCATCCAATCCCCCTTTTGTAACACATCTTCATGATGCAGCTCTAGTAACTCCACAAACCCTGAGCTTTTTGCTGACATGATCCCATTAACAATCCCACATAAATGGCAAAGCCCACTTGCCAGTTTTCCCAGGTGCACAGAACAACTACCTTCCTCCTGTGCTCTACACCATCTCCCTACTCCTTGTCCTTCTGTGATTCCTTCTCCACCTCTGGCTCTTTGGGCATGATAAGCAATGCAAAAACAGCCATAAATTCACCACTCATAATCTGCTGTTGCACTTTGTTGGACAGGTGCAACCCCATGGGCTCACCAGTGGACACATAAGACCTCTGTGCAGGCTGTGCCAGTTGCTGCTGCTCTGGCTTCCCACCTCCCAACTGCCCTGTCCCAACCCCTGCATTACCACCAGATGTCTCTGTCTGTTTCTTTTCCTTTTCCAACATCAGGGCCTACAACCTGCTCATCTTCTCCTCCAATGTCAGGGGAGCAATAGGAATGCATATCGGCAATGGAAGTGGACTTAGTCCCCTGGGATTGCCATTCTGTGGGGTGGATGGCCATGGCAACAGCAGGATGGAAAGACCAGATTGTGGTACTGGCAGTGGGGCCACAGGGACCTTAACTTGGAAAGGCAAAGCCTGCAGTAGAGCCATTAACCCAGGAAGTGGTCCCTGCACCAGCAGCGGCACTAGCCATAGTGGCATATGAAGGGCTGTCAGATGGCCCAATGGATACAGCACCGACTCTAGCAAAGGAACCAGCACTGGCTGTGGCCCATGGAATGGTCCCAATGGGAGCTGGACTGCTAGTCGCAGCCCCACTTAAAGGGACCAGTGGCCAAGAGCCAGAGCCAGTGTCAGCAAGGGCATATGTCCTGGGACTGATGGTTGCAGCCCCAGTTGGGAAAACAAGGGATGGGGTATAGAGCCTGTGTCAGCAAGAGTTTTGCACCTGGGGTCAGTGGTGTAGGCAGAATTGGCTACAGTGCTCCCAGGTGACCCTCCAGCTGAGGTGTCCCCCTACATTATTTCCTTGATTTTTGGAAGGTGGCATTCCCAGCCCTGGTGTGGGTATCTGGAAAGTTTGCCTACACAAATCCAGTAACTTGTTATTTGATATACATCAAAGTCAGACCTATCAGACTGTGGTGGTGCAGGCAAATCCAAAAGTATGCTGCACTAACTCTGGGATGGGTGCTGGTAGGGAGCAGCAAGTCCCAAACAGTACACAGTAGATCCAAAAAAACATCACTATGGATAAAATCGATACTAACAAAAGTACAATCACAGCAAATGCAAATTTATTCATGGCAGACATGGCCACATGAAAGACCCTAGTGCTTTGGCGGTCAGGCCTTCATTAGGGGTTGTGTCAGGGGAACACCATGATACCATTATGTACACAGATCAGTGTGACATCATAA
The DNA here is from genome assembly GCA_016271365.2 of Neoceratodus forsteri. Classification (NCBI taxonomy): domain Eukaryota; kingdom Metazoa; phylum Chordata; order Ceratodontiformes; family Ceratodontidae; genus Neoceratodus; species Neoceratodus forsteri. The sequence goes on along the minus strand of CM057458.1, from coordinate 1,148,686,245 downwards.
TAAAGTGCCCAAGGTGCAATCACAATATAACAATACCAAAATACAAATAAAAAGATACAAAAAGCTATATACAGTGTTTTAAATTGATGATCATTTTTTTTTTTCTTGTTTTCCAACGCATTCAAAACATACCAATGATGTACATTCAGAACAATATACTACAAAAGATCAGAGCAAACAAATAACTACAGAAAGTAGAAACCCTGTTGATCACAGGAGGGCAGTGGGGAGAAATGGGGGGAGGAAGAGGGGGAGGGGCTGAGAGGAAAGGATACAAAACACAATGCAGGAAATAACTATTTTATAAAGCATAAGATTTAAATTTATGAATAGGTTACTGTAATATAGAAGATCTGTTCATATGTGATCACCCCACATCATTTCTTATTCACTTCATGGGGATGTACGGAGGTGTAAAAGACTTCATACAAACAGACCTAAAGGAGAAAGGGAGAGAAGAAAAAAGTTTTTTTTTTATCAAAGATTGAATGCAAATTCTTAATTTTAAACATTCTCACTCAGCAACTTAATTACTATTAATGTTTCACAATAGAAAGCTTTATTTTCTCAGAAAGGGCTTAAGGTCCAACTGGTCATTTGGACTACCTGGTTTGGCACACTGAAGTCTAAAAATCCATTCAGTTTCTTTCTTCAGTAATTCATTCACCCTGTCACCACCATAATGCATAGGGGCCTGCCAGTCTATGCCCATAAATTTGAGATTTGCAAGATCACAGCAATGATATTGTGTAAAGTGCATTCCTACTGGGGTGTCTATCTTTGTGTTAATAATGTTCCTTACATGTTCCTGCATTCTCAGTTTAAGGGCTCTGGTGGTTCTCCCTATGTATAGGATGTTACAAGGGCACCATAGAGTGTAAACAACAAAGGTGGTATCACAATTAATGAACTCTCTCAAATCATATCTCTTGTTGCTACCTGGGTGTATAAATTCCCTTCGAGTATTGCAATGTTTACATGAACTGCATCTTTGACATTTATACATACCCTTAGGTTTCGTATCCAACCAGGTATCTGTTCTGATGGCTGGTGGTATGCTGCTGTGGGTAAGATTATCTTTAAGACTAGGACCCCTAGATAAACTAATCCTATGGCTGCAACCCACAACATCCCTCAGAGTGCTGTCTGCATGCAATAAGTGCCAATTTCTGTGGACCAAATTACTTAGTTGACCTGCCCAGTTATTGAATTCTGTCATGAAAGTAATGGGACCAGAGTCCAATGCACTTTTCTCTTTGTTTATATTTAGTAACTCCTCCCTTCTCTTCTCTGAGGCCCTGTTTCTTGCATCACTTATGACTGAAATATCGAACCCTCTCTGTAAAAATCTTGTGCTGAGCACCTCAGATTGTTCAAAAAAGTCTGACTCATCTGAGCAGTTTCTCCTTAACCTTAAAAATTGACCATAAGGTATAGATTCTTTAAAACTCACAGAATGTGCACTATCAGCTCTGAATAGAGAATTAGTGGCAGTGTTTTTCCTGTAACACTTGGTTCGGATTCCTGTATTTTGCACCAATGGTCTTTTTAAGTTAAGGTCAAGGAACTCAATACTCTTTCTATTTCCCTTATATGTAAAGGTCAAATTGAGTTCATTAGCATTAAGCCACTCTACAAAGGTGTCGATGTCCTGCAGGTTCACTTGTCACAGACACAAAATGTCATCTATAAAGTGCGTCCATAACCTGATCGTGGACAGGAAAGGATTTAATTCACTGTTAAATACATATGTCTCTTCCCACCTGCCCAGGAAGAGATTTGCATACGACGGTGCAATCAAGGCATCCATTGTGGTGCCACACTTCTACATGTGAAAATCTCCTGATAATTCAAATAGTTGCATGTCAAAATAAATTCTACTGCTTTTAAAATGAACTCTACAGACATTTCTTCCTTGTCCATTTCCTTCTCCAGAATGTATCTACAGGCTGCTATTCCATCTGTGTGTCTAATCCTGGTATATAAGGAATCAGCATCAATGGTCAGCCAGTCAAAATCATAGTTCCCACTCTATAGCCTTGATCAAGGACATATTTCTAGTGTATCAGTTTAGTTTAACTATGCTGTTCTGTAGAAAAAAATCAACAAATTTACCCAACTTCTCTGTAAGAGACCCTATCCCCAAAACAATGTGCCAACCTGGTGGATTGACCACATCTTTGTGTATCTTGGGTAAAATATAGAACTTGGGAATGATGGGATGTTTGCTCCATAAATACATATACTCCTGTTCAGTAATGTAACCATTTTCTATACCGTGTTGTAATACAGTAGGTAGTGTAAATCCACTTTAAATTTACTTGTGGGATTTGAAGGGAGTTTCGTGTAGTTGTCATTCACATTTAATAGGTCCATCGCTATCCTGAAATAATGTTCCCTATCCGTAACTACCACATTTCCTCCCCTTTGTCTGCAGCTTTTATATTAATATCATTACAATCCATTAATGCCTTTAATGCAGATCTCTCAGCAATACTAAGATAATTACACCTTTGCTGCCCTGCACCTTCTAAGATGTCATTCACCTGTTTAAGAACAACTTTTTCAAAGGTTGCCATAGCAGGGTTAAAAACAACAGGCATAAATTCTGAATATGGTTTAAACAGCTTAAGTCTCTTCTGTATAAGTGTAAGGTCTTCTATGTTCTCACCTGTGCCTCCCCGGTTGATCTCAGTTTCATTTGTGTCCATAGCATTGATTAAATAATCAACGTCCTCAGTCTGATGTTCTACTTGCTGTGTTCTCTGTACATCAGGAAGGTGCACAGGTTCTATGTCCTGGAGTGCATTAACTAAATCTTCAGAAAATCCCATTGTCCTGTATGAAGACCCAGCACCTTGATTTTGACTGAAGAAGGCATGGAGTTTGATTTTATAAATATTCATCTGTACTTGAAATTTATGTACATGGGGTGGGCACGAAGGTTAGGCCATGCTTCAGAAAACTACTTTCTGTTGCTGTAAGTTCTTTCTTAGACAAATTAATTATTTGTAGCTCCTGCCTCTTCCCTTCTTACTGTTTCCTCTCATTTGCCTCTTCTCCACCAGCTCTGTTCTTGCCCCTTCTGACTGCCCTTGTCTTCCTCCTCCTTCTCCCTCATGTATGCTCGGGTGTGTTCATCCTAAAAAAGGACCCTTGTCAACTTGGATTAAGGGATAAGCCTGTTTCTCATTGGAAAACCTCACTTTTGAGCACCCTTGACTTCTACTTCTGCTTTGTTCGTATTTTTTCCAGGACAAGATTCTGTTGTTTTCAAAGTCTTCCTGATCCCTCAACAGCTTTTTCTGCTCCTTCACAACCAGTTGCACCTCATATTTTTCTAATTTTGTTTTAATAAATGAGTCAATATCCTTAAATGAGCGGTTGTCTTTATATTTCAACACTTCCCTTTCTGCCTCCGCTATTAATGGCCTCAGCTCTTCATATTTCTTGATGTCAAATCTGATCAACAACTCAATAAATGTTTTAGAACACAACAAGGTGGCAGCTATCCAAAGATCTTTAAAATCAAATTCATCCAGGCCACATGAAGGTACAGCGGTTATGCATAGGCCTCACAGCACTTTATTTTTTTGTCAAGTATTGCTCAAGGGTTATTATGTCATATTTAATGTCAAGTTCTTTTTTTAAAAGTTTCTCAAGTTTTCCACAAACATTTCTGATGTCACTCACCTCTGACTGTGGTTCCTCATTTAATTTAAATTTTTCTTTGGCCTTATTTCTCTAAGCATTTAAGCTCTCAGTTTGTTCCTATTCAAATGTCAGCTCCAAATTAGCCCCTGCATTTTCTGTTTGCATGTCGAGCCACAAGCTCATCAAACAAGGTCTGCTGGAAAGGAATTAACCCACTGGCCTCTGTGTAGCCAGAAGTCCAATAACTTGAAGAATCCACGTCTAAATCCCACTTGAATGCTTGCTCAGTAGTAAGATGGCACTCCGTGTGTGCAGCAGCAAACAGCAGCAAAATGTTAAGCAAATCCAAAACTTCGCTTCGCTAGCACTGGGGATGGGTGCCGGCAGGGAGCAGCAAGCCCCAAACAGTACACAGTAGATCCAAAAAAAACATCACTCCAGACAAAATCGATACCAACAAACGTATAATCACAGCAAAGTGCAAATTTATTGATGACAGACACAGCCACTCAAAAGACCCCAGTGCTGCTGCGGTCAGGCCTTCATTGGGAAGGGTGTAAGGGAACACCATGATACCATTATATACACAGATCAGTGTGATATCATAATAAAGTAAATCTTATGCTTTATAAAAGAATTATTTCCTGCATTGTGTTTTGTGCCCTTTCCCTCTCAGCCTCCATCCCCCTCTTCCTCCCCCCCCTTATTTCCTCCCCCTCTCCCCTTCTGTGACCAACAGGGTTGTGCTACACTTGTAATTATTTGTTCGCACTGATCTTAGTAGTATATTTTTCTGAATGTATGTCATTGGTATGTTTTGAATATATTGAAATACAAGAAAAACAAAAATTATCATGAATTTAAGACACTATATATAGCCTTTTGTATCTTTTTATATGTATTTTGGTACTGTTATGTTGTGATTGCACCTTGGGCACTTTATCAAGTGGTGGTGCAGGAACTTGTAGATCATTCTTGACCTTTCTCAACTTTTCTCGGCTGCCCCCTGGCTGTACAGCACATGCTGGTTCTTGGATAGGATTGGGGTGCTCCAGCCATGGGTGTTCTGCCAGTTCCACTTGGTCAGGTCCACACTAATTGCTGAAGACTGAATCCCACCATCCCCTACCTCCCTCCCATACCAGGGCCATCAACTGCTGTTTGAAGTCTCCAGTCATGTTGGGCCTTGCTGCCACTATGTTGACTCTCGAGCTGTAACAAAATGAGTGCAACCATGCCCATGACCACCTTGTTTGCTGTTCAGGCCTCCAGGTCAACTGCACCACCAGATAAACTGTAATGTAGCACAAATTAGCCTCAGGCCTCACGTGACCAAACTCCCACAGGGCCAAGTCATCTCTAAGGCCTACCTAGCTACCACCAACACCCATCAGTGTATAAGTCCCTATCAGGATTTGAACCCTGATTCTTTTCCTGCTTAGCGAACACACATTCAGTGTGCCAATAAGCTGCTTGTTGGCTTCTGTGCCCTTTTCCCCTCACTACTCCCTTTCTGCCTCCCTTCTCAAATGGGAATCTTCTCCCCATATGTGTTAGCTGCTGCAAACTCTGCCAGAAACTGCCAAGAACATTCAACATATCATATACCAGAAATGTGACTATGTAATTCTTTCTTTCCTGAGTCCAGGCTCACCTCTGCATTCTGACATTACTGGGAGGAGGCATTCCTGTTTCCCAGTTTACAGCATTATGGTATCATTACCACAGTGTTCTGTATTTTTTTTTCAAATGAGTCCCCCATGTGGGGGGGCACCCATGTGGCATAGCATCTGGTGGACCCCTCAGCTTGCTCTGCTTTTTCAGTTTAAGTAACAAATGATAACCACATGCTTTGCTGGCAGACTTTTTGAGCTAGAGTGGGGGGGTCACCCACGTGGGGTGGCTCCTGATGGGACTTCTTGGGTGACTCATGTGATCTTACTTTTTTTTATATCACCTGAGGCCAACAGCCCACAATGGGAGCTTGCTCAGGATTGCAAAACATCTGGCTAAGGACCTGGGCTGTCAAGCCATTTATATGCATTGGATCCTTCATATAGAGACCCACTAAAGAACTCTTAATAACAGCGTTACACAGTCCTGAAGATAAGCTTTTTTGGTTAGAGGGTATTTCAAATTCCCTTGACAATGCCACTGCAACAACTCAATCAAGTGTCCAACTTTTTTTTTCGGTTAATATAAATCCAGGGCAAAATACAAAATCTGAATGAAACTTGCACTTTAACCAGGCACTTGGCATATTAAGAAGTAATTTAACAGAGTTACTGTGGTAGTTCCCATTCTTAAGGGGGGCATGAAGGTCCCCTCCCTCCCCCAGCAACATGTCCTGGAATCTGCTAAAAAATACACAAAACCAGCCGCCAGTTGTACAAAATACAGACAATCACTGCTTTTCACCACACTGCAAGGGGGCTACCACTTGGGTGCACAAAAAATTATAAATGACACCACAAATGAACACTTCCTTTGTTAGCCTACTGGCACTACTGTTTCCTGTTTGTCCCACGGTGCAGTCACCACATATTTTCCTCTTGTACCCACCACAGAACTTGTCTCCATTATAGAAAAAACACCCAGTGTTAATTGAAACTTCCCTAAACAATCAAGACAAGCTGCATGTTAAACATTGAGTGGAACACCAGAATATAGGATTACCTAACTAGTTTCAATTGCTGAGAGGGGAGCATATGTGTCCCCAGCCAGGTGGTGTGGTGTTTGATGGAAAGCATGCAAATCCATCACCTATTGAAACAGATGCAGACATCCCTATTATTTCACCAAACTTGTAATCCAGTGGCCACATTTTCCACCATTCTTCACCAGGGTATTTTAATTTATGCCAACATTTTCAAAGCCATCCTGACTGTATGTGTTTATATCTGATAACTAGCTTGTTTCCATAAAACTAGCAAAAGCCTGGTTGCACCAGATGGAATTACAGTCGACAGATCCTACAGAATGTAGTCAGTGTGCGGTGAAGGGTATATCTGACCCCCACCAAATGGTGTGGAGAATCACAAGTGCTAACCCCGCTGACACAACCACCAGCTGGTGCAATTTTTTCCCAGTGCATTTGTTCTCCAGTGATTCCCTCAACTGCAACAAACTGTGTCAGCAGCCTGGAGTCAATGGTCTGGATGCAGGTAGCCAAACACCACAGAGTGAAGCAGCATGACCAAATGCCATTTATCACTGCCCCAGGTGAGGTTTTGGGGGGGGTGGTATCACAATCGCACCAGAATGGCCTTGCAAGGATGGAATAGTAGCAATACAGTCTCCTTCTTTTGCTCTCTTTTGTTTGCTGTTTATTGCAGGTGTTACCATTATACAAAAGAAACAATTTAGTTTAACAAATATAATACAAATTGAATAGGTTTTTAACCCTAAAATACCTAAACTCTTAAGTGGTATCTCTGCAATAAACAATACCAGAGTGTAACAAGAAAGTATAGGCATTGCTTAGACATCCAGTCTGTACCAGTATTAGAAAAATATAAAACATTTAATTGTTTGTGCTTCAAGGATCTAACCTTTTGGGAAAAAAAAATGAACAGTGAAGGAACTTTTACACGTGGGAAAGCTAGACCGTACAAATACTGGCAAGCAGGGTACTCAGGGACTTTATCTCTCATTATATAAAGCTCCTGTCAGAGGCACAGAACTGTTTCATTATATAAAAGTAACAACATTTCAGCTTCACTAGTAAATTGTGAATACTATTTCCTGGAAAGGTAAGCTGCAACAACATTTGATTACAAATGTTTTCACATTAACAGGAATGTAAGTCATACCAGTTATATATACTGTATATATATCTATATATATAGATATATATATATGCAACTTTATTATTAAGACATGAAATTACAGTTTTAGTAGTGATCTCTATTTATTATCATTGAAACTGTTAACATTAGACAAAGTAAAATGTTTAGAGGCAGTTTTGATTCATTATCATTACCTCTTTTAATGCAATATGTCTGTTTTTAAAGGCCACATCTTTTACCATTGTTCTTGTAAGTGTAATTTCAAATTCATATGGCAAATGTATGCAAGATGTTTATTGCGGTCTGACATCTAGTAACAATGCTATGTTTATGATGTCCAAAACTTGTCTTTCTTACTTAACTAATTTTGGTAATTCACAAGACTAGGATTTGTTATGTTTCAAGCATTAAAAGTCATTAGGTTATTTATCTAATTTAATTTTCTTTTCTTTCACAGGTCTGAAGAATGGAAAATGCTACTAATACTATCACTTATTTTGTACTTACAGGACTTGGTAAAATGGGTAGCATTCGATATATGTATTTTGCATTTTCACTATTGCTGTATTTAATTACAATTCTAGCTAATCTGTTTCTTATAAGCATTATCATTTTACGACAGCATCTACAGGAGCCCATGTATGTCTTTATGTGCAACTTGGCAATAAATGGAATATATGGCAGTACAACATTTTTGCCAAAGTTAATGACTGATATTTTGTTGGAATCTAACACTGTATCTGTTTCTGGCTGTTACATTCAGGTATATTGCCTGTATACTTTTGGTCTTTCAGAAATAACAATATTGACAGTAATGGCTTATGACCGTTTTATGGCTATTTGTTACCCTTTACAGTATGCAAATATTATGACAGCTGCAAAAATGTTTAAACTTCTGTTGGTTGCATGGATGAATCCATATTGTACTATACTCATACTTATTCTCTTAACTTCAAGACTTCCACTGTGTGGCTTCACTCTGCCAAAAATATACTGTGATAATATCTCCATTGTTAAGCTTTCATGTACAGACTCATCTGTTGAAAATTACTTGGGTTTATTTGTTCTCATATTTAATATAGGAATTCCCTTTGTAATCATTGTTTGCTCTTATGTACAAATATTTAAAGTCTGTATGAAAAAGTCTAAAGAAGCACGAGTGAAGGCTCTGCAGACATGTACTACTCATTTGTTAATATTACTAGTCTTTGTGATCAGTGCTTTCTTTATAGTGCTTCAGCCTCGGCTAAACATGACCAGTATCCCATCATTTCTCCAGCATGTCTTATCCATACTGAGTTTTATTTTACCTCCTGTTGCCAACCCCATTATATACGGAATAAGAACAGAGAAGTTAAAGCAAGAAGTTATAAAGATATTTAAAGAAAGAATATGCAGTAAAATAGGAGATGCAATGGAAACACAAGCAAGCACAACAGTCTCAACAAAGGAGAAATGGGACAGTAAGACCGGTTTAAAGAAATAACTATAAGTAACATTATTGTCTTTAAGATATTTAACCCAAAAATGTTTTATAAGATTTATTTAATTAACCAATTTGTGACCACAGAAGGCCCTATAAGCTGAGGCTCACTTTCATGGGTGACCTGTGGGAAGGATACAGGGAATCATGACACAATATTACAGGCATAGTAATGCAAAAAATCCATATCATGCAGATGTGTGGTAATGCAGACATACAGGTACAACTTTGCAAAAAATGAGGTGCATGAAAAGAGCATATTTCCGAGAGTGCCTTCAGCTGCAACCGTTATAGCAGCATTAGTGAACAGATTTTACAGCTGATAAATAACATTAATTGCAAAACAAAATATCACAGGCCTCACTTCCTCCATAACCCCTACTGAGGGTTTCCCAGTCTAAGCACCATGTAGAATTAAATACAGAGAAGGCTATCTAAGATTAACCAGGTAGGTGGAGTAGCACCAATCACAGTTTTTATGGTTCAGCACTTGAAGAAAAGTTGACACCTTCTGTAGTAAAACAAATGGAAAGCACTTTATACACCACAAAGGAGGATTTGCTGACACCAAGTATATTTCATTAGTGTAATTTTTATTTGTTAATGCTAGTGCAACAACACTGAGAATTGCCGATCGCAACGATGGGGGATTGGGTATCCCCAGTGTCATTTTTATGTTTCTGGGGGGTGGTGCTGAGAGGGAGAGTTGGGTGGGGGGATATATATAATTAAAAAAAAAAGAAATTGGTGGTCACGGCAGAACACAGCACAGTCCGCCATCACCAAGATGGCCACCACACTGTGCAGCACATGTGCTAGTAGTTGCGCATGCATAATACAAATTGGCAGCCCTCTTGGACATGACAAAGAGTGCTGTCTTCTGCAGTGACTGCTGACAGAGTAAAAAATAGTGCAGTGTGACTGAGAGGAGTGTTTTATGGATGCAGAGGCGACTGTGTTGTAACTCAAACAAGTTGTTCAGTCGGAAGGAATGCTCTGATAGCTTTTTTGATAGCAAGAGGTCTGTAGGGCTATGTTAAAAAAGGGGTCACCATAAAGAAGGCAGTGTTCAAGCAGTCAGTTGACAACTTACAACATACAGTCAGCATTTGAAATTATAATGACAGAAAGCAAAAGTCTCATGCCAATATAACAATAATATTTTGAAAGTCACAAGAAAGGTGCAGTGCAGGATGAACCAAATCTACCAGTCACTCTAGCACTTCTGCTCCAACTTGAGTTGGAGCGTAAGTGTTGGGGTGACTGGTAGATTAGGTCCATGCTGCATTGCACCTTGCTTATGACTTGCAATATTTTTGCTGCATTGGCATGAGACCCTTGCTTTCTAGCATTATCATTTCAAATGCTGACTGTATGCTGTAAATTGCCAGTTGACACTGCTTAAACATTGCCTTCATTATGGTGACCCCTTTGGGGCACTAACATTAGCAAATAAAAATTGCACTGGCATTTATTTGGTGTTAGGAAATTCCCCTTTGTGCTGAACAGAGTGTAGTGTATTTGTTTTGCTAGAGTTATTAGGTTAGCCACACAGGATTTGTACCTTCCCTTATCCTGAAGTATAGAATTTCCTTTTATTTCCACCTTCAGGAGTAGTTTAACAAAACATGCTATTTAGACACAATTCAGGCAATATTTCTCATATGCTCCACATTTCTCCATCCCATTGTTTATTACTGAAGTACTCTACATGGAAACAGGATCTTTGCTCCAGAAGAGTTCAACCTTTCCTGTTGCTTAATCCCTACCTGAAGTCATAATGCACTGCTTGTGACATCATAGTTACTCCTATAGCAACTGCTTGTGATGTCACAATACATGATTATGCCTTCATAGAGTGAATAAACTAGAAAAACAGACAAACTCTAATATGAACAATATCTGAAAACTAAAGATACAAAATATCTTTTAGAATATAGGCAGAATCAAAATCTGGTCAAAAAAGAGGTACAACATGCTAAGTGAAACTACTATCAGCAGAAACAGTTAAACAATTTAGGGAGCCAAAGACTATGTTGGTCTTCATTTTGGAAGATTTGTAGTCCTTGGATAAGTCCAGTATCGAATGTCTACATATTGGGGACACAATTGAAGCAAGGGAACAAGAAATCACTAATTTTGTTAACAAGTTCTTAATTAATCAAACTATAAATGATAATACCATGTCAGTCCACTCAACAGAGAGATGTGTCATCATGGGAAAAGTTACATTTAAAAGGGAATGGAGAGAGGTTTGAATTTACCTCTGTTCCAGAGGAGGAAGTACTGGATCTACTGCAAAAGCTGGGTGAAACAAAAGGTGGTGGACCAGACTTACTTCACCCCAAATTGTTGAAAATAGCAACTAGAGATCTCAAAACCTCTGACATACTTGTTTAATTTAACTTTAAGAACAGAAATTAGGCCCTCAATTTGGAAATAATCTACAGTGCTATTAAATTACAAATCTGGAGATAGAACAGATGTACAGTAGCAAATTACAGGCTGATTTCCCTGTTGCCAGTTTTAGGAAAGTTACTGGAAAAGTGCGTATTTAAAAAAAAACAATGGTAATGCTGTTTGGAACTGCACAAAGGTTAGCTAGAGAGGAAGAAGACCTGTGCATCTTAGGTAGTAATGGGAGTGAGATTTCTGGGGTAAATTTATTTAAATATTTTGGTTTTATTTTACCATACCCTGAATTTAATAGGACATTTGGATTCGATTGGTATGAAAATAAATCAGAATTTAGGTTTCTTATACAGAAATATTAATGCTTTCACTGACAAGGCTAGAACAGAAATAGCAAAACAAATATTAGTTCCAATCTTACACTATGGAGCAGTTCTGTTTGTAAACCAAGGGAGTACATTCCTTTCAAAGCATCAAATGATTTTGAATAGTATTTGCAGGTCTGGTATGAGGGCCCCCCTAAGAACCCATAATTGCCTATTGTACAACAGATTAAAAAGTTTACCTCCTTTACAGAGAATAGAATTCCATGCTGCTGTATTCACTCAATGGATTTATCAAAGTACTTTACCAAAATGTTTGTTTAAGAAATTTATTAGACATCAGGCGCTTTACTCTGCAAGAAGTGATATATACTGTTTAACCCGAACTTGATAAAATTGGCACAAAGTAAGTGTTCTTTTACTTGGTATGGTCCCACCTTACTAAATGGTTTTACAGCAATAATCATGACATCACATAATTCAAAGTACTTTAAGAGATTGCTGAGAGCACATTAGGACATTTCTATTTCCTGTACTTGTAACTGTCATGTAAATTAATCTGTACTATATTGTTCATATTTTGTTGTATGTTATTTGTCAGGTGTGACTGAAAAGGGCTGTGCTCAGTTCACTTCCTGGTAAACAAAATGGTTAAAGATCATGAATTCATGCAAATGTCCTCAGTAATAAATAATGGGGAGGAGAAATATATAGATGATACAGGGAATACAAGCTGAATTGTACCTAAATCTTTTATCTGTAGATGTTTCCTTGAGCTGTCAGCACCCCTTTAACATACTGTGGAAAATAGTCACGGTAATTATCCTGAGTTAGCAACACTTCCTTATTCTTAAATAGCTGGTGAAGTCCAGCAGCTGCACAGCCATAAAAAGAAAAAAGTAACAAAACCATTGCATGCTCCCACAACTGAGTGATAGCCTGGGCACAGAAGACATGTTTAGGAGGGTAAAACATACCTTTCTCAGAGCTGGGCATCAGATAATCAGATTGGGAGTTCCTGATTCAATTCAATTGTGTACTGTAGGTACACGCAGTAGTTTTCTTACTCCTTTCCCTTTTTGTGACTCTCCAATTGTGAGATATTACCAGTGGTTTAAGAATAAAGAAGTTTTAGTGGATGGCTGTCCCGTACAGTGGTAGAGCTACCAGTCATAACACCAGTGACCTGGGTTCAGGAACAAGCCAGGACCATGGCAGCATGAGTGTCTCACAGGATGATCTCCTCCTCTGGGTAGGGAGGTTGTTGTAGCCTACTGCATTACTGCAACCTGGGTGACCTCAGGTGGTGTTGCAGGGGTTTCACAGCGTAAGGCGAGGGGGAGCCTTGGACTGAGCTTATGGGTTACCTGCATTGGGAAGCTGGCAGCCAATCACAATGTGTGCTCCTAGAGGGTGGGTGGGACAGAAAACAGACAGAAATCAAGGTGCAGGACTGGAAGGATGAAGCCTCTGCCTGCTGACAACATCTGCCACTGGATCTGAGCCACATTCCTTTGGGAACACTGCCAGTCTTGACTTCCAATATGGGAGGCCAAGTGTATTCAGGGAAACATGCAGAAGGAGCTGAAGGTGTACCCAGGCCTGGGAGGGGTCAGGAAGGCAACACAGCCTTGTGTCATGGGTGGTCTGGTAGTCCCGAATGGACAGGTGGTAGGATCTCAGTAGAATGGCATAAGGGTCCCTAGCAGTAGGTGAAAGGAGGTGCCTGCCTATCCCAGAGTGGATGATAAAATATGTTAAAAGAAAGAAGTTGTTTAACTGGCCTGGTGTTGAAGAGGGATGAGATGCCACATGCGTGCCTTACTTTTTCCCACAAAGATTACCCGAGTTTGGTAATGAGCTCAGGTTGACAGGGCCCAGCTGGAGCAGGAAAGGACTGCATGTCCAGTGGACTGCTCTCCTTTTCCAGGCAGGGGAGGTATGTCAGCTCAACCTATGACTACCACAATCTAGAGGCCCTGTGGTATTGCAGTGCGAGCAGCACAATGGGAGAGAGCTGTAGAGCATTCTACATGAGCACCTCCTCAAACATGCTGCACATCCTATGGCAGGGGCAGGGTGAAAAGTGGAAAAGAAAATGGGAACCTAGTAAAGCCTTGAACACTCTGCCTGGCTCTGCACTATCACCCAGGACTGAGCCTTGGTCCATTCTGGATGTGAGTATTGGGGAGAGGACAGCTGTCCAGTCCCACCATGAGGGGATATTCATGGGAGACAAATCAATTGAGTTAGGTCCCAGGGAAGGTGCTGGTCAGCTCAGAGGACTGGGGACAGGGCTGACCAGTCGTCCTTTCACTGAAAGCATACAGAGCTATTATTGCAAAAAAGAATAAAAAGTTTAACTACCTGAAGTACCTGTAAATGCTGTGACAGGCAGATTTCCAGAGAGTCACGTCAGTTTTTGGGATGCAGCTGCTGAAATATCCCAGGAGTTAGACCACAAAAAGTTAGTCTAACTCCCAGGATGGAATTCTGCAGTTGCATCCAAAAATGGATGCGATTCCCGCAGTTGCAGCAGAAATTGTTGTAACCTGTGTGAATCACTGTATGTGTGTCCAAATGTCTACGAATAACATTTGAACATCCTGTTTGAAAATCACACCCTGTGGCTTTTGTTTACAGTATGTGAAGTGTTGAAATTGACAACTTCAGAATGCTACACCATCTGTCAAAAATTAATTGCTTTCAGGGCTTGGTAATGGAAATTTGTTATTCTTTCTATCAATTCAATTTAAATGTTATTTTTTAACTATATAGTCATTAACAATTTTAAAAACAGACATAAATATCAAGGTACAAAAAAGATACTAATATCATTGTAGGCATCTAACATTTCATAATCATTACAATACAATTTAAAAAGTCAGCTCATCAGGGATATTTCAACAAATTCCTAAGAAGTACAGTTAAGATAATGAATTACAATACTGTCTAAGAATTATTGCAACCAGATTTCCTAAGCAATAAACAATACAACATTATGGATTTGCTGGGATTTTCCAAGGGAGGATTATTCCTACCTCTTAACCTTTAAATCCTTTATGTACTCCACATTTTACTGGGATTTAGTTATCCTTTTATTAATAGCCAGGAAATATATTTTACTACTCTGACGTTGGTCCATGAATCATTAGTATGTAGGAGTTGTGAAGTAAGAAGACTCTTCTCCATGGCATATAAAGGGTTTTAAAAAAGGACCAAACCAAAATATTATTTTTTTAGTGTACCAAGTACATACCCACATTATGTGTAATAGTTCCTCTGCTCTTCCCTCAGAACATGTACAAAGAACAGACTCTTGTTTGTTCTTATCATGGTGGACTTTTAGGACATTGCTGTCAAATCTCTCAAACTTATATTAAATACTAATATTTCTTAACTGAGGGTTAGTTAAGATATCCAAATAATGCTTATGCCCAAAATAATAATTATTAGTTACAAATCATTTTGCAAATGCTGCACTTTTATTGTTTCATGAACTTTTAATTGCCAGGAAATTTCTACTCTTTTAGTTATATACTTTTGTACTTCAAACTAAGGGAAATCTTTCTGTGAACATACGTTTTAAAGGTTTTTAAATTATATTTTCTCCAGCAATCCAAAATTGATGTAATCCAGTGTATATGTATTATCCCAATGTTTACCCAGCTATTTTTTCCTGTAAAGATTGATATGCAATTCTAGAGTAATTCATCCTTGAGAGTCTTACCCAATAATTAATTTTTCAAATTTCTGTAAGAGTCTTAATATTTGTAATCTCCCCCACAAAGGGGGCTTTACTTGTGTTAAAGGGACAATGTCAACCCTATTAGGCCTCAAACTGTCCCTAGTTTAAAAAACACATGTTATGATTATTCGCATTCTATAGAGACTGCTGATGTAGCTGGTTGCTTGATTAAGACTCATTTTTGCCTTTTACAAAGTAAAAAAAATAGACTGTCAACCAGACTGATGTTGCCACACCAAAAAATGTTTGTTTACATTTCTTGATTAACTACAACTGCATCTTTCCTGGACTGAGAAACACCCCCAACACTACCTAGCTACCCATTGTGCAGTGGGGAGTAGATGAGACTATGGTATCACAAGTGGCTGTACTGTTTGAGGGTGTTTATAATGTTCAGGAAGTATGCAGTAAGTGTAGGTAGACAATTTGGAGCAAAACAAAGCTGTGTTTAACTATATATTCCCATGCAATTCAGTTCTAATACACTAGGAGGCAGATTAAACAACCAGCAACATTAATAAATTTTAGAGAATGTAAACAGTCATAAAATGTGTGTTTTTACCTTGAAATAATATGATGCAAAAAAGGTTGGCAGTGTGCCTTTAAGGCACATAATAGAATGCCATACAGGAGAAAACTTGTCCAGGGAATTTCTCCATGTGCTAGATAATTGGGGTATATGGAGCACTCAGAGACACCTCATTATGAGGGGCAAAGGGGCCAATACTGTGAAAGCTATCAAGCTAAGTGCCATTCTGGGGGATGGTTGTCTAGCTCACACATTACAATTAGCTGTTAATGAGGCAATTATGACACAGAAGGCTTTGAAGATCTTCTGGCAACAGGACATGCTATAGTGGGTTATTTTAAACATTCATTGAGTACTACAGAGAAATTGACTTGCCTGCAAACTACTCTTCAAGCCCCAGTGCACAGATTAACCAAGATGTTTCCACATGGTGGAACAGCCCTTTTTACATGCTTACACACTTAATTGAACTGCACAGAGTGCTAACTGTGTATGCATCAGAGAACGATAATCGGACATTTACTTCAACTCAATGGGCTCTGGCGGAAAATGTATGTGCTGTGCATAGACCCTTTGAAAATGAGACACAAAGACTCAGCTCAGAAGACACCTGTGTTTCTGATATAATTTCAATGGCCACAGTGTTGCACCATGCAGTTGAAAATATAAAAATACCTGGCTTGATTGGCATGAGGAAAGCTCTCCTGGCAGCTATGGACTCACGGCTTGAACATAATGAGTCCTGAAAGGAAGTGGTAGCAGCCACACTTCTAGATTGCTGGTACAAACTCCACTTCTTCCGAACATCCCAAATGACAAAATGTTTGCAAAAGCACTTGTGAAGCAACTCGTGGAGGAACTCGAGGAGCAGCTGACTATATCTATTGTCAGCCAGCAACCCAGTGTGGCAGCAGATACAGAAAGTGATGCTGACAACCCCTGGGAGACGTTTAGCCAGACAAAGCAACTGCCCCAGTCATGTAGGTATAACATTCTGGTACTTTGGTAGTAGGGTACTCATATTGTATTTTTCTAATGGGTTTCTTTTTTTTTCAGCTGGTGAACAGATGCTAACTGCCCAAGAAATATTGAATTAGACATGTACCTCACTGAGCACATCATGACCAAAAAGGCACACTCAGATCCTCTGCAGTACTAGAAGTTTCAGGAGCACAGACTCCCTACCCTTGCAAAGATCACAAAACATTACCTGTAAGGACCTCTTACCAGTGTTCCAAGCGAGCAAGTATTCAATATGGCTGGTGACATCATAATTGACACACGCTTCTGATTGTCACCACATAATGTGAACGTGCTGCTATTTTTAAAATATAATTTGTCACAGCCAATTGAGCATTAGATGTTAACAGTAGGCTTCTCATTCAGTACAGCAGCCTGTGTTTTATTCATTGGCTTTGTTGGCCCCTCCACAAGCAAACAAGCATGAAGTAAGCTCAAAGCTCAGTGATTTTTAAACTTGATGAAGTGTTAAACTAATCAACTTTTATTTAATAATAATTTTTACCATGTCATGTAATAAATATGTGCAATTTTATCAAGATGATCAAGTTTGTTATGTGTTCTTTATACATTTAATACCCGATCTGGTAGATATACGACCCGATCGGGTATGAGGTAAAATATATCCATATCCGGTATCTGGAAAAAACAGTATCTGTGCATCCCTTCCCAATTTGGCTCTTATATAAGATGAGGGACATGGCGGTCCTAAGCACATAGTTTTTCTCAGCAATTTATACAAAGAAATTATAAGGTTCTCCCTATATTTCATGTTCCATATTTCTTAACCATACAGCATTTGTGATTGTATTTTTGCCTTGATGACTTTAACCAGGGGTCTAATAGTACAACCCCCAAGCTTATTGAATCTTGCTAGGGCCATTGCAGTCTTCTTCAATGTCATTATGACCTTGCTATAATGGCCATTCCATAGACAATTTGTATTATAATTAATTCCCAAGTAGGCGTATGAATGTACCATCTCCAGTTTGTTAGATCCCAAAACCTAATGGACATGTTTTTTTTTTTTTTTGACCAAATATAAGGATCTTAGGGCCAGATATTCAAAGCTTTGCCCCTGGGTTAAGTTAACACTGCCTGGGATGCAAACTTAGCCTGGAGCACAAAGCAAGCTATATTCAAAAGGAATAGCCCAGGGCAAACAGCTTCTGAATATAGCATGGGAATGATGCCATGCAAACTGGGCTGGAAGTGCATGGCAAACATAGCCCTGGAATAAGACAGCACTGAATACAGCAACCAGGAAGTGCAAACCACAACAACAACACAGTGCACAGCGACGTGAGGGTAGGTAGAGAGGAACTATGTGGCCAATGTGTGTTCTGGCAAATGCATGGACCCAGTACAGCTGCAGGCAGCAGCATACATGAAAAAACGGTGATCAAAACTGTATAATGGAGTTTGCCCTTTAAGGGGCAGACCATGTTGTCCTGGTGCACCCCTTCCCTCCTGCATAGAATGGTTGTGCTCAGAAGGGGAGGGGGAAGGAAGGGGAGGGGCTAAGGGCCAGAACAATGGGGCAGGTAACAGGAAGGGGAGGGGCGAAGGGAGGTACATAAGGGACAGCACAAGGGGGCCTCAGCCACTTTTTGCTAGATTTTGATTTACATCAACTGCAGCACGTCGGATTGGCAATCTTCTTGAGGTTTGTTTCACCAGGAGAGAGAGAGAGGTAAGGAAACAAAAAAGATGATATGGCAGGACGATGTGTTGAAGTTTAAAAAAAAAGAGAAAGAAGGAGAGGAGGAATATATATACAGGTTTAAGATAGAGCATGTTACAGTAGGAGGAAGTGTGGAGGATCCTGGTAGTGAGGGGGATCAGAATGTGGTTGAGAGAGCAACCCAGGACCACGTGGGTGATGAGCACACCTCGTGAGGGTCTTATTGGAAATAATTTTTTGCTTACTGTGATGCCTTGCAGGTTTGTCAAAGACTGATTTTGCTGGCTGCTAAGAAATGGTATTAACTAAGGGAGCCCCTGAGCAGGGGAGAAAATGCGTGAGCAGGGAGCATATGGTGGGGCGCCACGTGCAGTTTGTGGGGAGAAGTAGAAAAGCAATTCATTGTTTTCACAGTTCACAGCATTTTAAGCTCTTGTGTGGCTGTCTGATATGACTGGAGGGCCTGGAAGAGGCCGTGGAGATGGGGGGGAGTGAGTGCACGCTGGGACCATGTGGCGTGACGTCACAAGCCGCGTGGGGGTCGGTAGAAACCCCCTCTTTTTGTCTGGTTGGGCACTGTGGAGGCAGCCTTTTGGCCATTTGGTGGTCTGGGGAGGAAGGATAGGCCTAGAAGAGGCCCTGAGCCATGGATGGCATGGCGCGAGGCACACGCCTCAAGGGGGTTTTGTTAGGCAGGCATTGGCTCTCCGGTCTTGGGCTAAGTAGGCTCTGGGTGGCTGTTTTGCTGCCGTTGGGAGCAGGAGGCCTTGCAGAAAGCTTGGAAGCTGGAAAGGTGAGCAAGATCCTGGAACCACGTGGCGATTGTCACATGCTGCGTGGGAGGAGGGTTATTTTTTAAGGATCCTTGAACCATATAAGAATGCTTGGTGTAGTGAGTAGGGAGCTTGCTTCTAGTATCAAAGGTCTAGGTTTAAAACCCTGCAGCATGAGATTTTCTGGCTTTGTGTGTTGGTGGGGGGGTGTATGGACGCTGGGTTGCCCAGAAGGGATGGCAGGCCTGAAGAGGCCCAACACATGGACAGCGCAGTGTGTCACACGCTGGGGGGGTGCAGAGGGAAGGCACTCTCCTGGGGCTGGGATGGCTTCTGAGTTGGGGCAAGGGCATTTTTGGGTGGAAAATCAGGGAAGTAGGCCTGGAAAGGGCCAGGGGCCAAAGAGAAGCGATTAGGTTAGGGGTCCACATGGCGTGACATCACACGCCAATGGAAGGATGGGGCAACAGCGTGCCTGAGGGATAGGGCAAGTTCCACAGCTTGGGGAGGGCTTTTGTTGAGGAATACTGGGGGAATGTAAGGGGCCTCATGGGACGTTCCACGCTGGGAGGTGGTCGCCTTAGAAGCGGGGCCCCCACCCCTGTTATGGGGCTATTGGCTTTGGGTACAGCAAAAAAAAAAAAAAAAGAAATCTGGCACAGGCAGGAATATAAAAGGGGGGGCCAATTATGGGGCCACACGGTGTGTCCGTTTCCCTATAGTAGGGAAAATATATATATAATACATTTGTAATTATAAATAAGAGGAGACACTTGAATGAAGGACAAGGGGGGTGTCAAGCAAGATGGGGACCTTCGTTGGTGGCACAGTCTGTTTAAAGGTGGCGTGTGGTGCAAAAGACAGGAGGAAGGTGTACAGAAAGGCACAGATATACAAATAACCTTGTTTTCTCTTCCTGTAGTTGTCTTAACAGAGCAAAGATAAGACAGACATAGAACCAAAGAAGAGTAGGCCATCGAAGGAAGATGCTTACAAGGCTATAATTGAATTGGCGGAAAAGGCAAATAAAATGTGGGAACTGGTGGAGGGGGAGGAACCAGGGAGACCTGGGGAGAAGAGAAAAGCGGGCATGGGAAAAGGTGGCAGGGGGAAATGACCAGCCAAAGGGTTACGTAGCCCGGCTAGGGTACCACCGGCGATAGCGGGGCCCACCAAAGCGGTTGATCCAGTACCTCTGTGGCCTGTGGATCCGGTGATGCCAGTACTCCCCCAGATCAAAGGGGGATATCCCCGGCTGAACCCAGACACGATACCCAGAACGGGTTTTTCCCTCCACAGACCCCAGTAGCTCACCCTCCACCTCAAGCGCAGGGAGAAGTAAGGGGAACTTTGGAGGACTCCAGGCAGCACGGCCCGGACAAGGTTACAGGTAACACATCCAGTGCAGTGGGCGACAGTATAAAAGAATATATAGGGCAAATTGTGGCAGCACTGGGGTCAGGAGGTCTGGGGCAGATGGAATTGGCTCTAGCGGAGATCAGGACGGAAAAGGAGGTGCTGGAAAAGAATGGAAGGGGAGAGGAGAGGGAAGGAAAGGGTACATGAGAGATAGGTGCATCTGGGATGAGGATTGGTGAGCATGTGCCATTGGCCACAAAGGAGAAAATATAGAAAGAGAAATACGTGGACATATTCACTTTGGTGAGCCGGGAGGTGGCAGCCAAGTACGAGGAAACTGAGGGTATAGGTAAGAATGAGATGGCAGCAGCCATAGTGTTTTTAGGGAAAAAAGAGGATGACAAGTTCACAAAAGGGAAGACGTGGGATGGGTGGTTCCTAGGTTTTGCCATTTTTTCAGCCATCATTCTGGAAAAAAGGCCGGAGCTGGGCATCCCGCTCATTACTTAATCATTGATAATATGGAGAGCAAAAGCAAAAGGCGGGGTGGGGTGGTTATACTACGATGAATGTTTTCGGCAGAGAATGGCGTCATTTGGGGACGTGAGATGGAATACCAAGCAGATAGATTTATGGACTGATTACATAACAGATCAGTCCACACCCGAAGGTGAGTGGGGAAAAAAGGGGTTTACGCCCCAGAGATGTTGCTGGGCTTATAACAGGGCTTTTTGCTAGTGGACTCAATGTCGTTTCCAGCACGCTTGCTCAAAATGTGGAGGAGGGCACCCGGTGAACAAATGTAGAATGACATGGGCCCAGGGAGCACAAGGGCGGGGGGCAAGGATCAGGTCAACAGTTTTTCGAGATGGCCAGGGGTTTAAAGGCAAACATGGAACAGGGAGGGTGGGGTAGGGGAATGGAACTGGGAGTCAGCACCAATGAGGAGGGAAGGTCGGGCAAAATGAGAGGGAGGGGTCAGGGAGGAGTGGCGGGGGGCACAACAGGGAACAGTTTGACATGGCCAGAATCCCCATCAACTTGAGGGCTTGGACAGTTTGCCTGGACGGATATCTGGACACGAGCATGCGGGATATAATTTTAAGGGGTTTTAACACAGGTTTTTCATTACAGAGTAGGGGACCCAGGCAAGCGAGGCGAGCAACTTTGGGTCAGTAAGAGGAAAGGAGGAAATGCTAAGACAGAAGATAGAGAAAAAAAGGTAGCAGGTAGAGGAGGCCCATTTAACACCCCCCCATTGCCAAACATGTGGAGCTCGCCATTGGGTTTGGTACCCAAGAAACAAGAAGGGGAGTACAGGGTGATCCACCATTTGTCCTATCCAGAAGGGGAGTCAGTGAACGACTTCAGCAGTGAGGAACATAGTAAGGTGACATATACGACACTAGAGGATGCAGTCCAGATAATAAGGGCCACAGAGGATGCATGGATGGCAAAAACGGACATTGAGTCCGCTTTCAGACTGCTTCCAGTTAGGAGGGAGGACTAGGATCTATTGGGTTTTAAAAGTGGGGGACAGTATTATTTTGACAAAGCAATGCCAATGGGTTGTTCCACAGCATGTGCTACATTCGAGGCATTCAGCACCTGTTTGCAGTGGATATTCCAGGAAAAAACGGGTTATAGGGTGGTCATCCATTATCTGGATGATTTTCTTTCATTGGTAAGGGAAAACGGGAGACACAGAGGATGCTGTGTAAGTTTCAGGAATTGTGCTGGGAACTAGGGGTCCCGTTGGTACCATAAAAAACAGAGGGCCCCAGCAGGGTTATGGAATTTCTGGGGATCGAGATAGATGCCCCGAATGAAGTATTTAGACTACCGGACAAAAAAGTAAAGAAGTTGAAGGAACTAATTTAGGTACACACCAGCAGGAGATGGGTACAACTAAAATTGCTGCAGCAGGTACTGGGGCACCTGAACTTCGCATGCAGGGCCATCGGACCAGGAAGGGCGTTCACAAAGAGGTTAGCCAGGGTCACAGCAGGGGTCACCAGACCGCATCACTGGATAGATCTGATGCAAGGTGTCAGGGAGGATTTTAAAATCTGGGAAGAATTCCTCCGAAATTACAATGGGTGCTCTTTCTGGCAAGAGGAGTGGCTATACAACACAGACCTCGACCTCTACACAGACGCTGCTGGGGGGCTAGGCATGGGGGGTTACCTGAGGGGTAGATGGTTCACAGAACCTTGGCCTGCCAGCTAGGTGAGGGAGGAGAAGGTGAAAGATATCACATTACTAGAGATCATGCCCATATGGACATGTACCTTCGTATGGGGGGAGGAGTTACGGGATCAGAAAGTGACATTTTGGTGTGATAATAGAGCAGTGGTGGATGTTCTGAACAACAGGGGAGCCAGGTCAGGCACAGTCATGCAGGTATTACAACTTTTAGTTTTAAGGGCTTTGCAGCTGAACATGTCATTTAGAGCACAACACATAGAAGGGGTACACAATACCCTGGCTGACAGCCTTTCCCATCTGCAGCTGGAACATTTTTGGAGGCTGGCACCCATTGCAATGAACATCTGGGACATTGGCAAGAATGAGCAGAACTGTTGTTTCGCAGCTCTTGGGCGCCTTGGACTCTGAGGGCCTTCGGTGGGGCCTGGCGAGTGTTTCAAACATTCAGGGCGGAGCACCAGATGGAGGTAAGTAGGCCACTCACAGAGGAACAGTTGGGAATGTTCACTGTGGAGCAGTGGAAAAGAGGCACAGCCCACACCACTATGGGAGTCTATCTTGCAGGGATTAGTGTTATCTGCAGTCTAAAGGGGTGGAAGGACCTGACAAAATCTTTGCTCATCAGAAGAATGATGCAAGGATGGAGCAGGTTGAGGCAAGGGCTAGCAGATAATAGAAGTCCGATAGCGGAGCAGTGGCTAATAAAGCTGCAGGACGTGCTCCCAACAATATGCAGATCAAAGGCAGAGGCCCAACTATTTCACACAATTTACATGGTAATGTTTGCAGGGGCCATGAGAGTGAGCGAGGTGGTAGGCCATGGGGGGGGAAGACAAGGAAGGGGGGTTAGAATGGGAAGATGTAGACTAGGGGGTAGCAGAGATACAGATCAAGATAAAGAGGTCAAAAACAGATCAAAATGGGTGTGGTTGAATAGTGACACTGAAAAGGCAAGCTTAGGGTGCAATATGCCCAGTACAGGTTCTGTGGGCTTTCGCCACAGAGCATAGGAAAAGGACAGGAAAACTATTTGTACATGGTGATGGAAAAAGGGTCACTGGTTACCAAGTCACAGCATTACTAAAAAAGGGCATTCAATTCATGGGGGAAGACCTGGCTAATTATTCATCCCATTCCTTACGGATTGGGGCTGCCTCTCAGAGGGCAGCAGCAGGAGAGACGGTGAATGGGATATTGGAAAAGGGACGCTGTCGATCGGCCAGTTATAAGAGATACATTAAAGCATGGAAGTAAAAATATTTATATATATATATATATATAACAATTTTGAAGATGGCGCTCTTGGTGAGCTGCAGAACCGGGGGGAGGGGGGGCGAGTCATGGAAAAAGATGGTAAAAAAAAAAGAATAATGAGGGGGGAGAATATGGGTAGGACGCTAAGAGCAGGTGTAAAATAATGAATTTTGCTTGTACTCCATAGGGAGAAGGAGAATCATGGAAGTCTGGCTCTGTGGCCATTCCTACATCGATTGGGCTGGAAAAAGAGCAGAGAAGAAGGCTGGGGGTAGGCAGCTGTACCAGGATGCAAGAAAGTATAAGTTGGTCTGGCATGGCATACGGGGGATGAGATGGGCACAGCTGCTTCCAACATTAAAAGAACTCAGGGAATGGTGACCCAGCCTAGATCTCATTATTATACATCTAGGGGGCAATGACCTTGCAGGCAGGCCTTGGGTAGACACATACAAATAAAAAGGGATTTAGCAGCAATACGACAGTGGTGGCCGCAGGTGTGCATGGCCTGGTCGGATATGATACCACGGAGAGTATGGAGGCAGGAGCACAGACACAGAGCAGTTGAAAGGGCCAGGAGGAAGATGAACAGGAGGATTGGGACATTGGTAAGGCAGATGGGAGGACAGGTGATACTGAGGGGGGTAGAAGAATGGGTAGAAGATTTCTACAGGTCAGACGGTGTGCATCTGTCGGACCTAGCCATAGATATGTTCAGTACAGAAACAATGGGCTTTATAGAAGCATGGAGAAAACGTGCAAAACATGGAATATCAAAAAAAAAGGAGGAAAGAAAGAAGGAGAATAAGGATATTCCCTGAGGTAAGGGAGAATGGTACCCTAAGTATGGGGGAAGCCAGCCATCCAACGCAAGCTGGAGACTGGCTAGTGGGGAAAAAAGGGGGAGAGGAGGGGAGGGGGAGGAATAAAGGAATAACACAAGAAAAGGAAGAAGATGAAGCAGAAAGCGGTCTTGGTTTTCACCGTTACCTAACGGAAAAGGAGAAGAAGAAGGCACCCAGGTTTTCACCTGGGGGAAGGATAATCAGAGATTGATATATGGATGGAAATATACGAAAGGTCGAAAATATGATAATAAAGAAATTGAAATGGAATATGGAATTATGATTATAAATAAATTAATTGCCAATCTGAGCACAACAACAAACAATGGTCTCTGTCTTTTTTGTGAGGGAAAAGGGGGGAACCCGAGACAATATTCCCCGAACCGTTAGCGCCGTGCTAACACGTTAGCGTGGCTTTAGCACAGAGCTAAGTGTTTTGCCCGGTGCAAACATGTTAGCCCCGTGCTAAACTTTGCCATATTCAAAAGTGACATGCAAATGAGTCTACTTAGATAGTCTCTGGGCAAACAGCCACATTAGCATCTCATCATGCCCTGATTTGCATGCAGTTTGCACAGCGTTACTGCAGGGTCCCACAGCTCCACCTGTAGGTCAGTCAGGCAGTGCATGATGATAGCTGCAGGCTTCATGTAAACAGTACAGCATAGCATAGCATTTCATACCCCAGGGGACAACACAGCATAGGCACAGGTGGTGGTAGTGCTGCATGCAGCCTTCACACTGTAGGTCATGCTACAGTGCACAGCAGACACTATAGTAGCAAGAGGGCTGGTAGTGGAGGACACGACACTGCCTATGGTATGTGGGCAGTGATGACCACTGCACTACACAGTGACAGGCACAGCTTGCAGGTAATTACTGACAGTGGACAGTACTATCACGCTGTTGTGTGACCCACAGATGCTGCACCTGTGGCATGGGATGCACACAGTGTCATGTACATGGCCGGCAGTGTGTGCTGTGACATCTGTACAGTTGTGTGGTAGGTGGCAGGGGGGGCATGTAGGATCCAACAGGCACACAGGTGGTGGCATAATCCCACTACTGGCCCATGTGCACTGAGCTATATGTCCCAGCCTTGTGGCCACATCTGCTCGGTGGTGAGGTCTGGCCACCCATACACCCTCCCCTCACTGCCACCATACCCACAGTGCTGCATGTGTGTGCTGGCATCTGTTACACACCACAGACGTATGGTCTGCAGGTGTGTGCTATATGGCCACACTACCATGCTGTCCCTATGGTCAGATCACCCCTCACTGTTTGTGCTTGGCTCGGACTGGTGGCAGCTGATGGCATCATGGTGGTGCCATCCAGTGAGCAGCATATGTCCTCCATGTCTGGCAGTTTCTAAGTGTCATACTCATATGTTAGGGCCGTGCAAGCCACGCTAATGCTGAGATAGCACCGTGCAAAGTGCGCAAAGCTATTTGCCCATGGTTAAGACCAGCTTTTCCTGGGCGGTAAATTGTACTGCGCTATGGGTCATGCTATGTTGCGCTAAACACCTTAGCGCGGTGCTGGTCACTGAATATCTCATAGCGAATTTATTCATGTTCACTATGCCCCTTGCATATCATTATGCTTAGCCCGGCGCTACTGCTGTTTGCCTGCACTAGTTGGCCTTTTGAATATGGCAGACCCGCGCTAATCCCACGCTATTCCCGTGCAAACTGTTTGTGGACCACGTAAAGCTTTGAATATGACTAACTTTTAATTTTTGATGTTTTGAACAATTATTTAATACATTTAAATGTTTTTGGAGGCCACTTTTTGACAATGAAAATAAAACTAAATTATATGCATATGCTGGTGCAGGACAGCTCAGATGATTAATTTTTGAGGAGTCAGAATCCAAAGTCTCAAATTGTCATAACATTCCCACAATATACAGGGCAAATAAGACAGGGGCCAAAACACACCAATGTCTTACTTCCCCATTGATCCAAAAGGGGGCAGAAAGCTGACCCTATGTGCCCATTTTGACATTAGTCCATGTATAATGATATAACTGATATATCGTATGTAACAAAGAACCATAAATTCCTTTTTTAGAAGTATTTCCTAAAGAATTTTCCTGGAAATTGAATTGAATGCCTTAGAATAATCTATAAATACAGCATATATTTTTTTTTCTTATTTTGATGCATTTTTCTAATAAATGCTATAAGATAAATATATCTGTTGTTGAGCAGCCTACTCTGAAACCTGCCTGAAAGGGAGATAACGCTCCATTTTGCAGTATCTGGATATTTAATCTCCCCACTAATACCTTCAAAAAAAATTAAAATTAATATCCAATAAGTTGATGGGTCAATATGTACTAGCATCTGTTCTATCTCCTTTTTTATGGATGGGGATAATACTTGCCCCTTGCCAGGTTTGGGGGACTTGGTGCTTAGTAATGCATTTATTATAAATTATTGTCAAGGTTTTGCACCATTGGGTATCCTGGCAAAGGAATACTTCAGCAGTAATAGAATCCAGGCCCGGAACCTTAGCTGGTTTCAACAAATTTATTGATAACAAGACTTCACTGAATGTGTACTCCAGAATTCACACAAAGCTATTACTATGCATCGGAAATGTTGAATATGCATTGGGTTAAAAAAATGGCCTCAAAATGTTTTAACCATTTCTCCTCTGATATATGGGAATACAGATTTAGCTTTAAGTTGTTAGTGCCCTTAGCCATCATTAGACTGAATTTCTTATCATCCTTCCTATTAACTGTATCCATCATTAATGTCACTGTTTTGTGTGAAAAGCACTCTTTTTCTCCTTTATTAGGGTTCTATAATTCTTATGGTAGAATTAATCAACTTGAGTGTTTCCCATGCCTTGTATTTTTTATAATCTCTAAGGTGCTTCCGTAATAATTGTTTTAACATTTTACACTCGTTATCAAACCAGCCCAATTGTATGGGCTTCCTATCAGTATTTGTACATTCTTATTTAGATTTAACCTGCGCAAAAAGAGTATAAAGCTTTTCTAATAGGTTGGATAATTTATTATTCTTAAGTATATTAACTTCCCATTTGAAGAAATGAATTATTCAGGACCACTTCCAAAATAGCAGGGGAACTTGATGTCCAAATTATTTTCTTGAAGATCTAATTTCTGAATATAGGCACGGGGTGTGAGCTTCTTGTCTATAAGCAAGTGAGCCCTGAGCACTCTACTCCTTAATATTATAGGAAAATTGTCACTATTAGAGCATACAGGGATATGAAAATATTCCCAAAATTTCAAAGGTCCAGATCATAATGCTAAATCCACCAGAGATTAGCCCCTTGATGAAATAAATGAATAGTCACCAGTTTTATCACATTGTAGTCTACCATTAATTGGATACAAATTTTGCTCTTTTAGTATCATGATCAATTGTGAGCCAGATTTATTGATTTTAATTTTTTTTGTGATTCTAGGAATAATATTTAAGGAGTCACTTATATTTAAACATGAATTGTCTGTCAGTCCATCAAAAGGGTCAATCCTGGTGTTAAAATCACCTATTGATTGCTCCTATGCAATATTGTGCAGAGTGGCTATGCGCCACGTATTTGTGGTGCATAGGCACTCTGCACTCATTGCACCCCCACCGCGGTATGCATGAAATGGGGCATGCATCCCCTAGGCAGCTGATCCCCTGGCCACGCGAGCAGCAATACACTTGTGGTGGGAGGGGTGTGTGTCTGCACTATGTGCCATGCACAAAGTGTGCAGTGTGACACACAGGGGAGTGCAGGGGTGGGTAGGATATACCGGGGGGGATCCTGTCATAACAGCCATACATGGCCATGCCCACCACATCCACTGAGTCCCCCTCTAAGCACAACCAGTCCTGAGCACCCTCCCTCCAACACATGGAGCCCCCCGGTCCCTGCAGCTCGTAACATTCCTGCACGTATATGCCCCATCCCCAGTGCAGACAGTGGAGGAGTTTATGGTGGGCATTGCCACAGGCTGCCCATGGCCACAGCACCACCTGATATATCCAGGGGTCAAGGGTGGTGCAGTCGGTGCTGTGGGGGGAAGTCTTGTCTGTGTGTAGGCGGGGGGTACCACAGTCCTGGAGCTGCTGCTCCATGGTGTGTCAGGTAGGTCTCTACCACTGACAGTGGCTACCTGCACAGTCTGCGGGTGCTGATGCACTAACGTAGGCCCACACCATCCTGTGCAAGGGATCCACTCTGAGTCCAAGGCAGGGCATTCCATTGACCACCAGCCTGGGACCACAACTCCACCCCATCTGCCCTGGGCAAACCTGCATGCTGGGGAGGTGGGGCTGTGGACTGGTGGCCATTGGTAGTGACTGCTGCTGGTGTACACCTGTCCAGAGGTATGGAGCTCTTCGGGTGAGGTGCGCAACTGTGGTGCATACCTTATGCCCCATTGTGCATATGGGCCAATAACATTTCTGTATCAATATATTTGTACCTTATATTAGTAAGTTTAGTATTAACATTTGCCCATATTTTCTCATTAAAAAAATTAGAATTGGATGGTGGAATATATACATTTTCTAATAATATTTTGCATATGCCCCTAATAAGTAGCAACACAATGTAATTCGGTAACCTGCTAGATATCAACAATCTTGTCAAAACAACCAATCTTAATTAATATTGCAATGCCTCCTAAGCATTAGGCCAGTTTTTGTACCTTTTTCCCCCGAAGAATGATAAAGTTCATACCCATTTCAATTTACATAATCTTCCATGGAGTGCCATGTCTCTTGAAAATGTGACAAATCTGCTTGGGAAGTAAAATGTATCCAAACACTATCCAAACCTTTGTTCAATAAACCAGCAACATTCCATGACATTATAATTATACCACTTCCACTAGTTGGCATATCACAGACCTTAGTAGAGCAACTCTGGACAGAAGCATTTCTGTTGTGGACTGTTTTTCAATCCTCCTTTCCAGCTTGAGCCATAAACATGTTGGTTATACTAAGGGGATCGATCTCACAAGCTACATCTCCTTGTGTCTCTATAATTTTACCCATGATTTTGGATTCAACTATATTTAAGTCCATTGAGTCCAATGCATTTGCTTTTTCCAAAATAGATCTTCCAATATTCTTATCTCTCAGAATCAAATCAATCTGGCTCCCTTACTCTACTCCTTTTGTTGAGATTGCTCCTTCCTTACCTAGTTGTATTTGTAGGAAGTTCCTCAGAAAGTTACAGATGGCCCCTTATAATTAGTTTCCTTTCTTAACCCCCCCCCATGCCAAAAAGGCTTAAACAGGTCTCTTTTTTTTCTTTATACTGCTCTAATGTGTCTAGGTTAAAAAGCTGTCTATAGGGGAATGTCACAGAAATGCCTCTGCTCACCATTGTATAAGAATTTAACCATATAAAGTTGGCAGTTTTTGCAGGAGCAAAATTGACATCAGTAATAAAGTAGTAGCATATTTTATCAGAATGACTTTCTGATCTACTATTTCCTCTAATTCAATCTCTATGTCATGATTTTTTATCATCTCTTTTTAGTGGCTGGGGCAGTTTCCTTTCTCAACAAATTAACAGTTAACAGGACCCATCAACCTAACAAGTGGGAGTGATTCATTATTCAGAATATGTAAAGCCGGCTCAGTATTTAAGTGACTAGTGTTTTGTTTTTGTTTTTTGTTTTTTTGTTTATTTTTAACCAATCTATTCATCTTATTAGCTGATTCTTCATTTTCCTTGGCCATGTATTGGACCAATTTTTTACCTACACTTGCATCAAACGTGTTGCTACTAGAAATGCTTGGCAGGATTCACAAAACAATTTGGGACTAAGTCCTGCTCTGCAACCCCAGTTGTGCTTTGAAATTGCCTCAGCTGCAGAGCAGCCGATTCACAGCTGCAGGAGTTGTCAAAGGGGCTAGGGCAGGTCCCTCTGGTCATAGCAGCCTCCTGCAGCTGCAGTGCTGTCCCTGGCAACAGCACCCACAAGTTGCTGTAATCCATGAAGCCGGTCATATTCCGGCTCCACCTTAGTGAATACCTGCAGCTGCGGGCGACCTGTGGATTCGCATGTGGAAACCCACTAGTGCCAAGGTTTTCCCACAGCTATGGGACCTTCCACAATGTTTGTGAATCCAGTCTGCTGTTTCCTTGTTCATTAGTTTGATAAGTTTTTATGGGTTCCTGGGTTAACACATTGATTTCTTCTTTTAATGTGTTTGAGTTTGTAACCACAGAATATTGTCCTGATTTCACATTAATATCCCCTATCAATTCAGCCTCTAGTTTTCCTCCCATAGATAATTGGGGGTAGTAACTGATTTCATCCAAATTAATTCCTGGATGATTTGACCTTTCTGGTGTTCCACTCAATTGTCCCTTCTCTTGGCCTTGACCTATTTTTAACTTATTATTTTTGTTACTGATTTATAATTGTTTTTATTAGTTTTTTTTTGGTTTTTGTTTTTCTTTTTATTTCATTTTGTATACAGCTACTATTTTCTAGGGGGAGTGTCAGGGATACGCACTAAACTAAATTCAGGTCTGATTTTTTTCTCATCAGCCTGTTCCTCTGGGCTCCATTTAATGGATTCACTATGTTGTTATTGAACTCAAAATCTTGCCAGACCTTGAGCAAATTTTCCCTGTTAATTGCTGTGTCTACTTTAAGGGATTCTATCATGTCCTTATTTAAAACAAGCTGTTACAGAAGGATCACATTAGCAGAATGTTGTTTAGCCATAGTTTGAATTACAGTAAGTCTTCACTTAAACAGGTGGGACGGTATCCATAATCTTCTGGCCACCACTGTTCCCTATGGTTATCTGACTCCATCTGTTGCTGTCACTTCCTACAATAATATGATTTATTTTTAATTCAGATTCACATTGTTTTGCTCAGTAATGATCATTTGTAAATCTTTTGAAGCCTCCACCATTATGTCTCTTTTTTTGGTGTACAATCTGACATGCCCAAAAGTCTTGGGATGCTTTCTGTATCCATGAGATCCAGGCTAGATAAAACAACATTTTCCCCTGTAAAACTAAATTCGCCCAAAGGTTCTTTTAAGTCTGAGTTTTCATCATAACAGGTACTTTCAAAATCGTTATCCAATGTGTAAATACACATGTCCATATTTGAGGTATTAGATATAGGGTGATCAATGATAAGTAAGTTTTCATTTTTTTCTAATGGTGTATTAAAGAGTGTACTTCCTAAAACTAATATTAGATATATTAGATTTTAAAAGCACCCAACCATTACCTTTTATATCTGAGGTACTTTTTCTTTTCCCTTTGTTTAATTAGAAGACTGTTTATGGGATGTTAGTAGGTGTGATGTGTGGATCAACTCTTAACCTGGCAGCTGACATATCTTGATCTATTGCACTACACTACATCATCAGTACTGCAACTTTGCTGACTATGCCATCACTGCTACTTAGGAACAGCAAGTGAGTGACTCCCCTGTGATGTCACAGTCAGTGAGATCATAATGCTGATGATGTAGTGTGGGGCAGTAGAGTTAGATATGTCAGCTGCCAGGCTAAGAGTTGTTCCACACATCCAGCACAATATTATCACATAGAAGACTTTCTGATGAACAAAAGGAAACAGAAAAATACTTCAGAAATAAAATGTTACAACTGACTACTAGTTAAAATGTGTATTATGTTCCTGTCTGCCTGTTTTGGCTTCACTAGCTCTTTAATGCACCCAGATGTTGGCTGTGTGCTCACTGGCATTGGGGTAGCCAATTAAGGGCTTGAGGCCCTGTCTATGGAACCAGTGTTTGTAAGTGACCAGTGATCAGTAATTTGTGATTGTCTCCTATACCATTTTTTTTCCAATTTTGCACTTACAGCAATTAGGGGAGATAATTCAGGATTTTGTAATCATTGTTGTCTAGTATTCACCATTTTAAGTACACAGAAATGCACTCACAGGTGCATGCAGATGTTACAGAACCAGATAAAAGCCAGTAAGACTGTAATAAAACTAATAAAACACAAACAATACAGAAAACAGCACAAATTAAATGTCTTTGTCAGTTGTGTCCAAATAGTGCGTCCAGCTAATATTAGAGAAAATAGCCACAAAAGCACAATCAGGAATTCCTTTTTCCTTTTTCAGTTGACCTTGCTTTACTTTCCTTTACTTGACTAAACTTGAATAGCTGTATGGCTAAATTGCTGTAGTTCATAGAGGACCGTCAATAACTTCTTATAGGATCGTATGATAAACGTTACAACAAAGTCTCCAGTCCTTCTCAAACCAACTCTCCAATGGTCAGTTCTGAGTCTGCTATTTAATCCATCTTTAAGATCTCATCCATGCCTCCCAATAGTTCTTATAGAGGGGTAGAATGTTCCACTTCGGGATAATATCAATGTTCTAGCATGTAGAAGTTAAAAGAAAAATAGGAATAAATATATGTATCCCACCAAAATTTGAGAACCTTATAGCTCTAATCCAATAAACCTTAAAAGTTTAACCTTAATAAGTTTCATGAGATCTTTAAAGCTTAGCTTGACAGCCACTAGAAT
This sequence comes from Neoceratodus forsteri, assembly GCA_016271365.2. Taxonomy (NCBI): domain Eukaryota; kingdom Metazoa; phylum Chordata; order Ceratodontiformes; family Ceratodontidae; genus Neoceratodus; species Neoceratodus forsteri. The sequence continues at coordinate 1,148,652,635 of CM057458.1, read as the reverse complement.
TGGCCAAAAGGAATCTTCTTTTAATGCCTCACCCAAAATATGGAACAGCAATGCAGTAGAACCTAGTGCTACACTACAGAGTCAGCACTGGGATTTAACTGAAGAGCCTTGTGTGGGACTAGAACTCTCCGCTGACCTTCCAGCCACAGTGGTAAGTAGCAGCCTACTAGCCACCAACATGGATGACTCCATGTTAGATCAAGTTTTCAAACTATTATTTTTTTGCTTGTGGTCAATACCATGTCAAACAATTTTTTATCATATGGCTTAAATTAGTGGCCTTCAAACATTTGTTGGTTGTGGAGCACGTCCACCTCTGCAAACTTAGAAACATAGATTTTGCTGACAATAAACACATTCTGGTGCATTGACCTGCCTGGTACCTACCTTATTGCCACCAGTCTAGCACTGATATGTTGTGTTCAGTGCAGCCTGCTGGTAGCTCAGCCTTATTAATTGAATGTGAACCTCTCCTTACCACCCCAAACCCCCATCCATTTTCACCATACCAGTGTGTCTATCCCACCATCTTTTGAAATCTGTAATGTTCTCAGAGTTATTCACCTCCTTGATCAGATGGCTTCATTTGTCTCCCACCTTCTCCATAAAGAAGTGTTTCCTAACATCCTGCCTGAATCCCTTCACAACCCCCACCAGCTTATAATTATGTCCTCTTCTGGCAGATTTTTCACACTATTTGAACAGTTACAGGCTGGTATTTGCATGTTTCAAGCATAACCACCCTTTCCATTCTGGCCTTCAGGATGTACATGTTTACTGCCATTTAATTCTCAAAGCTCTTCCCTTGCTATTTGGGTATCAGTTTTGTTGCCATTCTCTAGACCAATTCTAAATGACCCATGTCTCTTTTAAGGAAAGTGTTCTTGAACTGTTTAGTTTAATTGTGGCTAGAGCTCTAGGTATGTCTCTCAATGACCCATAAAATGGCAGGATCACTTCCTTCCTATCAAGGCCCTGCCTATGCACCCAAGCTTTTGCATCAGCTCCCTCAAGTCACAAACTGCTGCCCTGTATTGCCAACCAGGTCAATTCCCTGCTGGGAGTTTGGTAGTGTAGCGGGTGCTAACAGGAAAGGCAGGTGAGTGAGTGAGTGAGTGACATTAAGGAGTGGGGCTACCCAAGGTTGTTAAAATCATCTGCTTCTCAGCATCACTCACAGCTGCAAGAGTAAAGAGAGTGTCCTGTTTGAATCTCTTATATCAGCTCTCTCAAGCCACAAACTGTCTGCTTACTCCAGTGTCCTATCCCTATTGGCAAATGTGTCCTCCCACTGATAAGAGTGTGGTAAGCTAGGGGTACTACCAGGACCAGTGGGTGCATAAGTAACATCAAGGGATGTGACTACCCGTGGATGTTAAATGCAGAGCTTCTGAAGCAGCTGTGCACATGCTTGGCTCCCACAGGAGTGGTGGGAGTCATTTAGTGTGACCTAAGGTGAAGCTATTTAGTTTTTTTATAGTATTCTACCATGTTTACTTGCTTTATAATCATTTTTCTTTGCAATTTTGTAGTTTGTTTTGTGTTCCAGGTGCTTTTAGAATGGTTTGTACTTGCTAGGTGAATTTAATCTTGATCCAGTGTAATGTGTTTAATAATTTACACCATGCCAAACAAGTACTGGTTCTGGGTTGGGTTATTGTTAGCATGTTGGTTTATGATTGAATTAACAGTTATAGCAATAGAACAACATACTGTGAGTTCACAGGGCGGAAATGGACGACTTCTCATTTAGGAACACATTCATATTCACATTCTTTAATTCTGGGACTGCAGAGGTTGACCATAAACCACAACATAAAACCCAAGTGTTGCAATTCTAATTTTAGGAAGTTAGCAGCTTAGAGGGTCTTGCTTTTTCAGATACCAAGGTAGGGGATCAAATCAGGTAAGCTAGGGAAACAACAATTTATATATAGCTGTTCACTGCTCCAGAAACTCAAGAGTAACAAACCTGGAGTTTGTGGGATGGCTTTGTATATTTCCTTCCTTCTATGTGGGGAGAGCCACTAAAATCCCTGTTCATTTAACTACTAATAGTTTAAATAGCTCATTTTCATGATATAAATCTATGTCAAAACTGGAGCCAAGTACGGTAAAGGAAATTAAAATACAAATCAGACCGTTTAACAGCAGGCAGTATAGCACAGTGGTTTAAGGCTGAACAAGTAACTTAACTTCCTTGTGCTCCCAGGTCACACCTGTAAACAAGCTTCAGTTTAGTGTGTCTCTCTTGGTAAAAAAAATGATCAGACTAATAGTTAAATTCAAAGCCATCTGACTCTACTACAGGAAAAGAAGGTTATCAAATGTTGTGCAGAAATCACAACAAAAAGTGAGGGTTAAATAATTTATGCAAAAATGGCTTAGTATTCTCAGAAATTAAATTTCCAAATGGGAGCGAGTGCCTAGAAACCCTTGATTTAGATATTAGGTTGCCCCATCCACAAATCAATACTGCTAGTGGAACTTCATCATCCTCCCAAGGCTAGAATGAGTGTCTTTGATAAATACAGGACTTTTTGTTTAAGTATAGGTCCAGTCACTTACTACTAATTTTGGGAGACTTTAATGTCAATTGGGCTTTCTCATATGTAGCTTAACAGAATTTTAGGTAAATCTGGGTTTGACCCAACTTATCAATGAATAAATCATTAGGAGTTGACTTTATTTACTATGATTGATTTAATAATTACAAATACACTGGATAATTATAAATATAGTGGAGTACTCTCAGACTCCTTTAACGACCACCAACCTATTTTCTGTCTCGAGACAGAGATCAGTGTGTTCATTCTTTCCAGCTCCAAGAGCCCTGATCGGGCTACTGCCACACACCTTGTGGCTGCGGCTGGAGAAGCCAGCCGGCTGTGCGCACTCCATCTGCCCACCGAGGAGCCTCCAGACCGGGTAGGCCTGCCTGCTATCCTTGGGGAACACCTCAGAGCCCAGATTGGACCATGCCCCCTCGGGATTACCAGCGATTGGCTGCTGTCTTTATGGCTCTGCCTGAAATTGGCTGCCCAGAGACTCCGCTCTCAGCGGCATTACTACAAACTGTTACTTTGCCCTGGGCACCTCCTCCAGCCCGCTCACTCTATTTTTGGTTGTTGGTGAATTTTCTTCTCACACCACCCACCCCGACCCCGGCCTCTATTAAATGCTCTCCCATTGAGTACTAGGCCAGCCCTCTACCTGCCTATTGGTCTAATAAGTTCAGCCATGCCCATCGTCCAGCCTACACCCCTAGACAGTTCTGCCTTTTTAAGAAGCTATTTTTGAGCAGGCCTGTCATCTTGGGCATGATTCCAATACTAGGAGACATACTCTAGTAAAAATGCCATATAGCGATGCTTTTTTATATAGTTGCCTCCTACTCCTAGTTTTTGCACCAATCAAAATATCAGTTCCCATCCTGCACCAAAGCCAAAACTTCACCTTTGGCGAATACCAAGATTTGCCCTTCTCAATAAAATATGGCATCTCAAACCGGGAACGTCTCCCATATGGTCATGCCCCTCCTCACACCAGACAGTGACCAGAGACCAAGTGTGAATGCCTACTACATTGTCAGCCACAGCAATTATCTATGCATTTTCCTTTTCAAAGTGCAATAATACGAAAAAAATATCCATCTCTAAACCATCCTACACCAGACGGAGAAACAAAAGACTGCTCAGCAGACTAAGTCATTACCTCAAAAAACTACTTCTGCTTCTCCTACTCTGCTCAGGAAATGTTGAACTAAACCCAGGCCCGTCCATTCCTCTGGTCACCCCTGTGGACCTCACACAATATAAAGGTCTTAGCTTTCTTCACATTAATACTTGCAGTTTACTGAAGAAACTAGACCTTATGCAGACCTGGGCTCTACATGCAATTCCCGATTTCTTCATGATAACTGAATCCTGGCTTATGCCCTCGACCCCAGACAAAACTATCAATATACTGGGTTACAATATCTACTGATGTAATATACCATCTAGAGGAGGAGGGGTTATTATATATGTTAAGAGCAAGTTTGTAGTCACGGTCATTGATTGCACCTTGAAGGCTAAAGAGTTTGAATGCCTAGCACTAAAATTATCTATTTCCAATGAGAAGACACTCCTTATTGCAGCCTGCTACTGACCACCATCGGGTGGCATGGCCATCCTACCACACCTTCAAAGCCTAATTGACTCAGCTAACTCAAAGTGCATTCTACTGGGAAAGCTCAACCTAAACTGGAATGATGATAGCTCCAAGAAATTGAAGGATATCTGTGATACAGTTGGATTAGTACAAATGACACCTGCAAACCCCAGACCTAACAGAAAAAACCCCGAGTGTAGTTCCCTTCTGGACCTCATGTTAGTAAACAAGCCTTATAACATTTCTCACACCGGCATGTTCTTCAATGATATAAGCAACCACTGTGCTACTGCCTGCATCTGACACTCTCCCCAAATAAATCGGCCACCAAAGTCAAATTGGAAAGATGCATGAAAAAGTTCTGCCAGAACACTTTCCTGAAAGACCTAAGTAACAGCAGATGGCAGGATTTCTATCTAGCCCCCTCCCTTAGCGAGGCATTTAATATCCTCCATGGCCTCTTAATGGGACTGATAGACAAACATGCCCCACTAAGACTGATCAGATCTAAATAAAAGACCCCCCTGGCTGGTTCTCCCCCATCTTGAAGAAAGCACTTAGAGATAGGGACTACTGGTGGAAAAGAGTGAGGAAATCTCATCTGGATGCAGACGTGTTAGCATTTCACACCGCTAGAAATGCCTGCACCAAGCTAATTAGAGCCGAAAAAGCTAGATATTTTCAAACTGAACTAGAAGCCAACAAAAACAACTCAGCCAAATTCTGGAACATCCTCAGAGAGGCTGAAAGACATTCTGCTAATGCATCTCTCCCAACCAAAATTATGACTGATGGAATCTCCTACACGGACAGAGCCAATATACTAGAACAGTTCAATGAGCACTTTGCCACTGCAGGGCTAGCTTTTGACACCTCACCTATCAATAAAATCAATCCACTAGGGGAATCCACTGCCAACCCTAATGCTAATACTATCACTAGCCAACCTCATCCTACCACCCTCAACTTCCATACAGTCACATTTAAACAAGTAGAGGACCTACTACTATCCCTGGACACCAAAAAGAGTGCTGGTGCAGACAACATCGAGACCTACTTTCTAAAGCTTGGACATCTCTACTTGACCACCCCCATCACCCACTTATTAAACACCTCCCTGAAGCAAGGAGAACTACCTATGTTATGGAAAACTGCTCACATTTTACCACTATTCAAGTCGGGGGACCCATGCAATCCGAATAATTACCGGCCTATATCTATATTATCTGTTCTGTCAAAGCTACTTGAAAAAATTGTCAATACCCAAATCAGATAACACTTGGATTCACAGAAATTGCTAAACCCTGCACAGTCTGGCTTTAGAGCCAAGCATAGCACTGTATCTGCACTAGCGAAAGTAACCACAGATTGGCAAATTGCCCTGGATTCTAAGAAGCATGTGTTTGCTCTTTTCCTTGATCTCAGCAAGGCCTTCAATACCTTGGATCACATATTTTGCTTACAGCACTGAGCAATATCAGTCTCGATAGTCCCGTAATCAAATGGTTCACCAGTTACCACACCAACAGGTTACAACAAGTCAAGGCAGCAGGTGATCTGTCTCCACAAAAAACGCTTCTATGAGGTGTTCCCCCAAGGCTTCATATTGGGTCCAATCCTGTTTGCAATCTATATCAACAATCTGGACACCCATCTACATGCAGCTAATGTTAATTTATTTGCAGATGATACTGTACTCTATACCACACATTCCTCACTGGATGTGGCCCATGAGAACTTACAACAAGACTTCATTACCCTCCAATATAACCTTATCAAATACAAACTCCTCCTCAATGCCAAAAAGACTAAAGCCATGATCCTTTCACCAAATGCAGTCCCTGGACCAACACATATTCCTCAAATTCTAACACTCCTGGATGAACCCCTTGAAATACTTGAAACCTTTAAATATCTAGGGTTCTGGCTAGATAATAAGCTTAACTTTTTGTGCCACCTGAATGAAGTCTCAAAGAAGCTAAGGCAGCGGTTAGGCTTATTCTATTGTATTAAACATTTGCTTACCTCAGAAGCAAGAAAGAGGTTAGTACAATCCACATTCCTACCCGTACTGGACTATGCTGACTTTCTCTACAATCATTGCCCCTCAACGGTGCTCAATAAACTAGACACCCTTTACCATCGGGCCCTAAGATTTATCTTCAACCTACCCCATCGTACTCATCACTGTCTACTGTACCAGGAATCTGGTTAGCCCTCACTCTCAACTAGGAGGAAAAGAAATGCTCTCCTCTGGACCTATAGAGCACTTTCTGATAATCTTCCTGCATACATCTTGAGCCTCTTTGAATGGGCAAAGGGATCTTATGGCCTAAGATGATTCTCTGTACTCTGTCTCCAGACTCCTAGGGCGAAAATATCATATGGCCAGGCCGCAATCAATTTTTCACTCCCATCACTATGGAATACCATGCAAAGCTCATTAAAGATCTCCTCAATTCCAGGCCTATGTTCATTCAAAGCCCTGATAGCCAAATTCCTGAAGGAAACATGCAATTGTTTTAGACAACTTTGAACCATTAGCCGCTGGTCCCTTCATGAATTCCACAACCAGAAACTCATTCACCTTTCTTCCCAATCAAGGGAAAACCAGCACTTCCTAGACCTTTCTCTCTAATCATGGCCTTTTCTTATTCTATCCTCTCCTACTCACACTCTCCCTCTTCTCCCTAACTACTACCAATAAACTTGCAATAGCCTAGGATCGTTGGCTTTTTCCTCTCTTTCTGTAAAACTTTTCTATGAATTGTATCTGTTTTACAGCTCCAGCAGACCAATATGTATTGACTGTATTGATTACTATCTGTACAATGGTTTCGCAATACTGATTTATTGTACCTGTGATTATATATTGTATTGTATTGTATTAATGTCCAGGACCACCTTGAAAATGAGCTTGTTCAATGGTGTCTATGCTTGGTTAAATAAAGTTGATTGATTCATTGATTCTATAAACCGTATTACCTACAGAGTATACCAACATGTTGATTATATATCCTTTTTGTTGGTTTGATTGATTGATTGACTTGTGATAACCGGGTAGGCTCACAGAGACTCAAAGTCCCTATTTCAGGGGTGACCTGGAATAATTTATTACATGGAAACAGGAAGTCAATAAGAATACAAAACATGATGATAGCATAGACATAATCACTGGGTTACAGAGTCAGCAAAGAATGGTCATTTATAACAAACAGAAACATTCTGACAAGACTTAAGTTAAAATGCAGGGGCACAGTAATGCAGAGAGGATTGTTTGGAGTCAGTGATTACAAGTGCACAAATTATGCTCTAAGATAAAAGTCTTGAGCCCTTTCTTGAAGCTATACAGTAGGGAGCAGGCTTGGAGGGTAGCAGAGAGGACATTCCATAGGGAGGGAGCAGAAGAAGCAAAGGGTCTTTTCCCTGCACTGGATCTTGATCTCGGTATCTCAGGTAAGGCACTGCTGGAGGACTGGAGCATTCTTTTCAGATGTTTAAGTATTAACATATCACCAAGGCTGGGTGGGTAGCACCTTTGACAAGTCTGAATGTTAGACAAAGGAGAGGATAACTGAATCTCCCTTCAAAGGAGGGCCAATTTAACAAGTGGAGAACCTCATAACTGTGTTCCCTAGATGGAGCTGCAGAACCAAACTGTCCAGTTTTATAATAGAGTACTTTAGGAGGCCACGTGATGCTCAGCTAGAGGGAAGTCGCATTTCTGGTGAGCTCCATTACCCACCACATTTTACAAGTTTTTTACCGACTTCTACCATTTTAGCTCCATCCTACCTTTAGAATTTCAGCTTTGCACGAAGTGGAAAACAGGTGGCGAGTTCTACATTCACCGGTAGAAGAAATGGAAACCTCTGAATCTCCCTTCTTGCCAGACATGCAGGCCGCCCAGGATACGACTCCTATATTAGAGGCCAAACATCCACGGCGCAGTTTGACTCCTCAGCAAGATATGGAGGAATTATCCCCCTCGCATGTTTATGGAGAACTCTCTGCACTAAAAGAGGCTATTCTTAACCTTATCAGAGAAGTAGCTGAAATTAAACCAACACTTGTTCAGCTTTCTCGTTGGATGGCGGATTCTGAAGCCAGAGTGGGATCAGTAGAGCAAGCCCGAGAGAAAATCCAATCCGAGATCATCATTCTCAAGAGAACTACAGCAAAACTCGAAGAGTGAATTGATGATTTAGAGGGGAGGAACCACCAAAATAATTTGGTTTTATTGGGGCTACCTGAAGGTGAAGAGGGCTCAAATACCATACAATTTCTGCAAAAATTCCTTAAGAAATCAGTGGCGGACTCATTACACGTCCCTGAATATGTAATTGAACGTGCTCACTGCTCATTAAGAGCTAAAGCTCATTCTTCTGAGCCCCCCTCGGCTGATCATTTTCAAGCTGTTGAACTATTTAGACAGAGAACATATCTTAAAAGAAGTGAGGGAACTGTCTGTGATTCTGTGGGAGGGTAAAAAGCTTTGAATAGTCCCTGATCTCACAGCCAGACAGCTGCGTGCTACTTTTAGACCAATTACTGCTAAGCTGTGAGCTGCTGGAATTAAGCACAGAATTTCGTATCCAGCTAGATTGGAAGTCACCTTTTCAGTTGGAGCTAAACATTTTGACTCAGCCGAAATTGCCTTGACAGCCCTTCGGAAGTCACACCCAGACCTGTTTCCAGTATGAGTGATCTGATGGGACCATGCTGTTGTTAAGGTTGGATTTAAGTCTCATGTACCTAATATATTGGAATTCGTATATCTGAAACAAATGAACACAAGAGACCATCCATGTTTTTTTAGTTTTTATTTGCTCAGTATTGTTTTCCCTTTTTTTCTTCTTAATCTTTTTTCTGCCAAGAACTTGATATTGAAATGGACAGCTTTTGACTATCTGAGTTTCCTTCCAGATGACAACCATGAAATGGGAAGACTGCTATATTTGAAGAGTTGTTTTACCCCAGTGGTTTTTCTAACTGAAAGGCATTCTGAGCTTGCTTACTTAAAACATTTTAGTTTAGGTTGCTTCCCCGATTTTTGCAATACTACTTTGCTGTTACCTAGCCACTATATTCTTAAAGGTTTTCACAAAGTTACCTAATTAGTATTGCTTAGGAGATTAATAATTATGTTTTTTGAATTCACTTTCTTTAACATACTTCAGTGTAAGATAACAAGTATTTATAGCCACTAGAGGTCGCTAATGTCACATCCTATTTTTTGACTATTACTGCTTTCCTTTGTTGGCCCTATTTGACTAGCCAATCATTATTTTCTTCGATCTGTTTTATTTTGTGAGCTTTGGTGTGGCTCCCAGTCAATTAACTGGAGATTATCTGTTTGAAGACTTCAGATAATATTTTTTATGTGGCTAAACTTTGAGCGTTTACCTTACTTCTGTACCCCAAAACAAACTCTGCTTGACTACTACGATTACTAATACCCTTGGGTCTGTACAGAATCCCTTTTTTCTTTTCCTTTTTATAGTATTCCTGATGACTAAGCCATTGTTTCATATTGCAAATAAGCAAATCTAATTTTCTAGGGAGCTGAGCACATTTATAAGAAAGTATCCAACACATCTGCATTACCCAGGCAGTTATATTCTCTTTTTTATGATAGATATTAACGAAGAGAATATTTGGGTGCCTAACCGGTTAATTTAGTAGTTTAGAAGAACCTATATATAGAGTAGTTGGAAATCTTATTACTCCAGGATATTTTTATGGTGAGGTATGGATGCTCGCCCTCCTGATGAGCATCATGGTCATTAGCAGGAGGAGCAGGCTTAGGGCCTGGTGGAGTTTATTATATATAGTTACTTGGTTCTTTGTTCATCTTGTTATTCTGTTTATACTCTATTTAGCTGGGGGGAATTGCAGGGAGAGATGGGTGGGTTAGGAAGAGTGAAAAATCAGCACAGATATATGTACCCAGTTACATCGTGGATATTTAGGAATTTCATATGGCGCATGCAGTAAGGTTATTTTCTTGGAATATAAAAGGAGGAAGAGACAACATTAAAAAATATATGATTTTAAAACACTTAGCAAAACTTATCCCAACAATAGCCTTCCTTCAGGAGACCTATTTGCTAAATGACCAATTAGGTACCCTCCAAAAATGCTGGGTAGGACAAGTATTTGGAGCAGGGTTCAGCTCAAAGAAATGGGAAGTAGCCATATTGATTGCTAAAGGAATCTCCTTTACTGCCTCAGAAATAATTTCAGACCCAGAGGGTTGTTATGTTATTGTACATGGGTTGCTTAATAATTTAGAGATGGTTTTGGGCTCAGTCTACGTACCCAGTATAGATTCACCACTTTTCTTCTCTCATCTGCTTACAGTACTAACCCTTTTTTTTCATTTGCCACCCCTTTTAGGGGGAGATTGGAATATAGTCCAGACCAATGATATGGATCGCTCTTATAACAGAAGAATAGGTAGCTTACCTGCACAAAGAGCATTGCATGAATTAATGTCTTCTGCAGGGCTTATAGATCCCTGGAGGGTATTATACCCTAATACAAAAGACTTTAGTTTTTACTCCACTGTTCATAATAGTTTATCTAGAATAGATTTTTTCCTTCTTAGTCAACACCTAAGTTCCTCTGTACTCGAAGCGCAAATCCATGCCCGAGTTCTCTCAGACCATTCCCTCATATCGGCCGATGTGGCCTTCTCCAAAATTCTCCTCAGACCACATACATGGTCATTGAATAATTCAATCTTAGAAGACCATCTAGTAGTCTCTTCTCTAATGCATTTCCTCCAGAAGTCTATTCAAGAGAATCTAGAGTCAATCCCATCTGTAGATAAAATTTGGGTGGCCCTGAAAGCAACCTGGAGAGGTGAACTTATTCATATAGCTTCGGTCCAAAAAAAGAAAAAACTTTTACAAATGACCCAATGCCTAGATAGAATCCGTACACTTGAAACTACCGGACTAGATAAGTTAACAGAGTTAGACAATCAAGAACTTTCCCACCTATGAGCCTACTACTCTAGTCTACTATTAGAAAAGGTAGAAAAGGCAGCCTCTATAGTTAAAGCTACCTATCTGGGCCAGGGAGGTAAAGCGGGTAAAGCTGCTAGCCTGGCGACTAAAACAGCGCTCATCTTTTAAATGGATTTCAGTAATTAAGCACCCCCAGGATGGAGCTACGTTAGTAGACCCGAGACAGATGCTAGTAACATTTAAAGATTTTTACCAATCTTTATATTCTTCTCAACCACCTTCTCTTATTCAATCTCAGTCCATGCATAGCTTTCTCCAAAATGCTAATCTCCCACAATTAACCCTGAAATCCCAAGACCTTCTGGAGACAACACTTTCTTTGGAGGAAAGCATTGATGCTTTAAAACCTGATAACGCTCCTGGCCCAGATGGTTTTACAGGTCTCTTTTATAAGACCTTCAAAGCCCACCTCGCCCCTCTTCTACTGCACCTCTTCAACTGCTGGGAAACCTTAGACATAACTGAATCTTCACTGTTCGAAGCCAGAATTATTCTCATCCCCAAACCAGGCAAAGATCCCACTATTATAGGTAATCATAGACCAATCTATCTCCTGAATGTAGATATTAAAATATATGCAAAGATCTTAGCAGATAGACTAGCGAGAGTTTGGACTCCTTTACTGGGCCCCAAACAAACTGGATTTGTTTCAGGCCACTCCACAACAGACCATTTCAGAAAGCTTTTCCGTCTTATTTCTGCATCCAGAGAGCCAGGCATGGAAGCGATACTCATCTCCCTGGATGCAGAAAAAGCATTCGATAGAGTATCCCGGCCTTATCTTTTTGCTGCCCTATTGTATTTTGGCATTCCTGATTGTTTTATCAAGCAAATTTAGGTCCTTTGTACTTTCCCCTCAGCAATGATAATGTGTAAAAACCATCTATCTGACCCTTTTATTCTATGTAGTGGTACTAGACAAGGTTGCCCGCTATCTCCTTATTTATTTAACCTGTATATTGAACTTCTAGCAAGATTTTTTAACCAAATTCAAAGCACTAAGGGAATACCACTTAGTAATTTAAATCTTAAGTTATCCTTGTTTGCACATGATTTACTTTTACATCTAACAGATGGCAGACAAGCTATAACACTAGCATTAGAGATATTAGACCAATTCAGTGTCTTTTCAGGCTATAAACTAAACAAGGATAAAACTATAGTATTCTCTCTTTCTGGATTGATAACTAAAGCACGTGTCACTGACATGGGCCTTCTTTGGGAAAGATCAGCGATTACATTTTTGGGAATCAAAGTTTCAAAAGATGTATATAAACTTAAAGACCTTAACTTAGATCTTCTGTTAAAGTTGATGCAAGATGATTTGCATAGATGGAAAAAAATTGCCACTTACTTTCTGGGGCAGAGTTAATACAATTAAGATGGTCATACTCCCTAGGATATTCTACCCCTTATCCAACCTTAATATATATCTCCCTAAATCCTTTTTTTCAACATTGCATAGAGTTTGCTCTGATTTCATCAGGAATGGAAAAAAACCCTCATAGAGCTTATTTAAAATTGACTCGTTCTAAGGTCAAGGGGGATTAAAACTTCTGGACTTTTTACTTTATTATCTAGCCATCCACGTGAATAGACTTTCACACTGGACTATGTTAGGAACAGAAGTGCTACATATGGGCAATTGGTTACAGTTAGACTATAAATATGCGTCGGAATTTAAACTTTCTTTAGCTGCAATTCTGTATAATTCATGGAAGGAAGTCCCAGTAGCACTTAGGGAGTCACCTATTGGATGGCACATCAAAGCATTCCAACAACTTTGTACATTAACCAAACTTAAATCCAAGAATGAAATTACTCAACCTCTGTTAAATAATCCTAATTTAAAGATAGCGGGCAAAGTTATTTACTTCAATGACGGACTTAGACAAGAACCCTTAAAATTAAGAGATTTAATCCAAGGAGACTCTTTATTTCTGCACCTGCTCTCCATCAAAAGTTCAAATTGCATCACAAGCCTCTTTTTTTCTGGTTTCAGGTTCGGCACTGTGTAAGTAACTTTTTAGGTAGTCCTCCTTGGTCAGAGAAAATTGGCACCTTTTTGGATTCCCTCCATATTATAGCTAAAAAATCTAAACCAATTTCTAAACTCTATGAGGTGCTCCTTAACCACCCTTGGACTGATATCTCCCCAGTGGCATATTATTGGAAATATATTTTAGATATTTCTCTTTCTGATACCACATGGACGAAAATTTGTACTGACAATTTTGAATTAATCAAACAAGATCGGCTCCGTAATTTACAATTTAACATCCTCCATAATTTATACTATTCTCCTAGCAAATTATATAGAATAGGTGGGATAGCTTCCCCTAACTGTCCAGATTGCAATCTTGAAGACGCTACATTATACCATAAACTCTGGACATGCCCATAAAGACAAAACTTCTGGGAAACAGTTAAAAGTAAGATTGCAGATTGTCTTAATATTTCAACCTTCTTTTCAGTGGAGACCTGTATCTAGGGGTTATATAATTCTATTCAGACTAATTTTCAGAAAAAGCAAGTTGCTATGGTCTCCTTAGTTACTAAATTATTAATTTTAAGGCATTGGAAAGATGATTGGACTCCATCATTTCAAGAATGGTGGGCAGAACTCCTTATTGCTCTTAATGCTGAGAGAAGTATTGCTAAAATATCTCAGTCATGGAGCAACTTTCAAAGCTGTTGGAGCCCCCTTTTTTATCCCTAAAAAATAAATTTGGTTATTGAAGTCTGCCTTCCTCTCCCTTCCTTCTCTCTCACTTTTCTGTTTCTCTTATTTTCTTTTTGGTTTAACGACATACCTATACTATTTTCTTGTATTAAATAGTATTAGATTATTAAGCCCCTGCATGTGCCAAAGTACACTCCTTTTTCTACCAAAGATAGATGTTAAGAGATATTGGCTGTGCTGGCTCTGGGAGGGTTGGGGTGGGTGGGCAGGGTGGATGACTGTTTGGGATTTGTTATGTTTCCTTTGTTTTCATTGGCCACGAACAGTAATCTGTATTGTACTGTATGGTAATCCCTTGTATTAGTGGCCTTGTATATATATAAATTGTTATTGTACTGGAACGTTAAAATAAAATAAACTTAAGTGCAAAAAATAAAAACTAATAGAGTACTTTAAACTTGTTTGCCTCTGAGCACCTTAGGATCCATGAAATTGGAGTACTATGCAACAGTATTAGGAACACCCCCCCCACCCCATATTACTTATCCCATCCCATCTGAAGGTGGAGTACCCAGATTTCCTAACCTCAGAAGGGAGAATGGTGGGCTTTAAGACTCCATAGACTAGATGAGACTGAAAGTTATTCCAACAGCTAGTGATACCTGGACATACTTTTTACCAGAAATGCATATCTATTTGCAATAAGTATGCCCCAACAAGGAACAAGCAATTACAAGCTAGCAATGGCCCCAGTTCCATTCAAAACAAAACAAAACAAACATAAAAAGAAAAGTGACAAAATGTGGAGGGTTGCAAAGATTCTAATGGTCAGATTAATCAGGATAATAAGAGTGTAATGAAATAACCTATATTAATACTAATAAACACTAACCAAGGGAGTTAGGGAAAGTTATGAAAAAATGAAGGAACCTGACATTTTCAGATGTTCCCAGTCAGTTTGCAGTTTAAGGACAATAATTCCTCTTGAGCTCAAGGGCAGCTGAAGATTGTAATCAATTCTTTGTTAAAATGGGCAAAGAAGCCATGAGCACAGATTCTGGGTCTATAGACCTGTATTCTTCCAGCAGTTCTCAATCTGCTGACTTTCAAGGCACCTTTGAATTCACTAAAATTAGAGAATAGTAGGTACAGGAAGATTTAAATAGGGTAGCTGCTTCTTAGGCAGTTGGGCAAGACAATATTCTTCCTTACTATTGAAATATGTTGCTCCTGTAATTGCTTCTCCATTGGCTGCTGTCTTCAATCTTTGCCTTGCCTCTGGGAACTATTTGCCATGGTTTCATGGTTACTGATTGTGTCCAAAATGTTCCAGAGGATTGTAAGTACTGTACTCAGCTGAAACTGTTCCTAGAAAACAAAAACATTCTAAATAAGCATCAGTCAGGATCTTACCCTTAAGACAGTACTGCTGCAGCTTTGATTATGGTGGTGGGTAACATCCAGGAGGAACTGGAAAGAAGAGTATCTGTTGGAGCTATTTTAATAGATATTTCTAAAGTGTTTGATACATTGGGCCACAACACTCACCTGTCCAGACTAGAAAACCTGGGTCTGACATTAATCACCCTAAAAAGTTTGGAGACTATCTTAAGGGTTGGCAGCAAATTGCAGAGATTGTGTCAGGTGTTCCACAAGTGTCAATATTGAACTCCTTGCTCTTCAATGCCTATATAAATGACTTATCATTCTAAAATCCTAATATTAAATTTCACCTTTACGCAGATTACACTGTCATCTATGCCACTGGCAAAATTGTAAAGCAAAAGGAAGTGGTCTACAAAATGTATTTGTCCATGTATAGTCCTTTTTTTTCCATAAGAACAAACTTTTACTAAAAGCAAAAAAAAATCTCAAACGTGATTATTTAGAGGAGCTCTTAAACCAAAATTTGCTGAGGAAACAATAATAACAGTAACCAAAGATAAACTGTCCTTTCAACAGGTTTATCCATACACAGACTTAGTGGTATAACTTGGTGAAAGTTGTAAAATGGCCATTTATAAAGACAAGACAGTATCAAATGTTGCCCAAAAATTAGGGATCCTTTATACAGTAAGGTTAAAAATGTCTGTCCTGTAAACATGTTGTAAACACAATAATTATCCCTGTATTTGACTATGGAGCTCTCCTGTTCCTGGACACATTGGGAGGGCTGCACATGATTTACAACAACTTTGCCTGCTTCATATTTGATGCCCCCACTGCCTCAAATGATTAATCATTGCCATATGTACTAGAAGCTGAGATGGTTAAGACCACACAAACAAACTCTAGCCAGAGCTGTTACAGCTGTGACAAGTTTGAAGAAGGGCTGAGGAAGGAGTGTAGATGATGGAACTGTGCATGCGTGGCACTCGTGCATGCGCGGCAGTTGTGTTGAATGTCATGCTGCCATTCCCAAGATGACAGCACATTTCTGGTCTGGAATGCAGAAGTAGTGACTGAAATAGTGCTGCTGTAGCTCTGAAGTGAGTGACCGTGGCGGACTATTGAAGGCTCATTTAGATGGTTGGAAGGATACTTCTAAAACTCTAATGGAAGCGTGCCATGGTTGCTTGTTTTCAGAATGATCCTAAAACTACTGTAGGCTCCACCCACAGCCATAAAAAGGAGGCAATTATATACCATCAACTTACTCTATCAATGTCATAAAGATAGGGTCTTTAGCTACAGTATATAAGGGATAGCTTACAGCTGTGACAAACTAAAGAAGGGCTGAGATCAGCTGTGGGGGTGGAAAATGTTCTACTCTCAAAAAGATCAAGTGTTGGGAGATCTTTCTTTTTCTATTAAGACCCATAAATTTGGAACTCAATCCCCTGTATTCTGAGACCAATAAATGGCTCATTGTTTCCAAGCCCCATAATACCAATGTATGTCTGTCTTTCTCTTCCTCCCTATTCTCAGAACTACTTTTTCCCCCTCCTCCAACCACACACTGTCTACCCTGGGTTTGGGGAGGGAATGTGTTTCTGCCACATCAGGCAGCTTGTTTCTTCTCCTGAACCCACTGCCTGTCCTGAGCCAGGGAGGGAGTTTGGTTTTTGCAGCATTTGATGGTTAATTTCCTTTCCCAACACCACTGCTTGTCCTGGGGTGAGGAAGTAATGTGGTCTCAGCTACAATCATTGGCTCATTTCTCTCCTGACCCCACTGCCTGCCTTAGGGTCATGGAGAATGTTCAAAAAAGAAAGTCCATAGATGTTTTCTAATCTCCCCCTGACCCCACCCCAATTCCAACCTCCTCTCAGCACCAAGCAACCCACATCTCCACTTTAGTTGCCAGTGTAGTCCATTGCTTCTTCTTTAACATCCTACATCTCAGAGGTTGACTGCAAACTGATTGGAAAAAAGGTAAGATTGGTTAATGATTTTTTAACGTGTTTTAAACATTTGCTCATAATTTTGTAATTTCTAAACATTTTTGACTCACATTTTCAGCATATATTGTTTTTACCCCACCTCATTTTTTTTTAAATTGAATAAACTTTATTGAAGACCAGAAGACAAAAATGCACAACAAATAAGTAAACTGGAAGTTGCCATAAGGAGGCAGGAAAAATATTAATTAATGTTAGAGTTGAGTATGCACTTCAATGTTAAACTCAAAATGTTGCAATTAAATAACTTTTCAACTGTTCAATGGATTAGCACAAACTTTACTATGTTCTGCCCTGTGGGGTAGATTTCCTGATGTGGCAAGGTACATTCTGGTCAGATGTGCAGACTCCGAATTACTGAGAGGTGAAGAAAACATGTTTTCGCTCATTGACTTTGCTGGGATTTTTCTTTGAACTTGCCTACAGCCCAGATGGGTCTGGCATTTTCAGGGCCGAAAGATACTGCCACACATATGTGCCTTTTGCTAGTCTGGTGGAAAAATAATAAGCAGTTTTTAAGTTACTGTAAATTAAAAATGAGAAAAAAATAGTTTTTTGTGAATGCTCAGTAAGCACTACACTATAACTGTATGAAACGAAGAAGGAATCCTGCTTCATATGGGAAAATTCCTTCTTCGTATGGCTGCCATCTTGTTTCCAGTTTTGCCTAAAAAATTAAAATTTGGGAACCTCACAAAATGATATTCTGGGGAGGAGTCAACACATGTAGCTTGCTTATTGGGACCCCTTAGGTGTATTCTGCACTTTACTGCTCAAAAAATGTGATTAATGTATGCTTTATTTAACATTTAAATTCTTTGTTTGTATGGCATCATATGAAGTAAGATCCCAGTTCATATGACAAGATATGAACTAGGATCTTACTTCATGAGCCAAAAATCAGGTTTTAGTTATTTATTTGTGTATTTTCCTTTAAATAAAACATGTTTCTGTCAACATTAGGGTGCACAATCCGCATGTTGGCACTAGATGCCAGTGTCTCCAAATAGAATACAATTATTTCCCACATTGCCAACATCAGATACCCAGTCTCCATGTCCACAGTAGCCTCCCCAAGGTGGGATACTAGGGAGACCACTCCCAGTGTCTCCAGTTATGTCATACCCCCAACACCACCAGTAATGTCAGAAATTGGGGAGCACACCCCCAGTGTTCCAAAATGTTTATGTACCTGAAACAAAGTAAACAGTCCCACAATGTGTTTTTTTTCCTGTAGAAAAGAGCTGGCCCGTTGGCACTGAGGGTTGAGGTGCTGGAGGCCACACCTTGCACCACGCTGGTGGCCCGGGTTCAGAGATGGACTTGGGGAGTCAGGGGTTGGCAGGGAAGGGAGAGGATTAAGCAGCCAGAGGACTGCTCACCTCTCCCTGGGAGGGATCCTGGGGCTGCTCAGTGTCCTAGCGACCCCTGATGGAGATCAGGGGCACTACAGGATCATCAGCCAGATCATAAGAGTGGGGAGTGTGGCAGATGTCAGCAAAGAAAGCCATGCACAGATGTCATTGCATGCCACACCCCTAGGGGGAAACAGTCATGTAGAAAATCCCTATCCACTGGGATAGGTGACTACATCACCACCTGCAGCCACACTCCCACTGCCAGACATCCTCCTCTCCTGGGCCAAGCCCAGCCTGGCCTGCCAAATTCTAAATAGAGCACCCTGAGCAGATAGAGCCGCCCTACCTTGGGGGGCTTAGAGCTGGGGGGATCTCCGGCTGTGCCAGGAGTGAGAGGTGTTTCAGGCATGGAGGTAGAGCTGGGGGAAATGGTGGATGCCTGAGAGAGTTCCTCGTGGGACAGTGCAAAAATGGTCCCTCGTCATCTCCACATCCTCCTCCCCATCCTGACCATCTCACTGAGCAACCCACACTCCTCCTTGCCCTATACTTACCACCAGAGATCTTTTTCTGTCATCTTCTGTGCACCAGGACACGTCTGCACTCTTCAAAGCCGAACCATGAACTGAAGAATCAAGGTAAGCATTGTTTAATGGCTGTCAATGGCATTTAGAACTTACGTTAATATTGCAGCCATTTTTTTTAATTTTTTCACCAAATTTTCAACATGGGCATTTTGGGACCCCCTCTCCATGAACAGTGGCACAGTCATTTCATTACTCAGTCTGAAAAAATAATTTCACGGTCACTGTGCAGAATTATCTTTTGGGACTGAGTAATAAAATGACAGTGCCAGTATTCATGAGGTGGGGTCCCAAAAAGCCCATGTTGAAAATTGGTGCAAAAACACCAAAAAATGCATGAGTTGTGCACAGTTCTTAAAATATTTCTACGCACTCTGGTAACATAAGCAATTTTGTATATTTTCACTCCAAATTTTCAACATTGCCATCTTTTAACACCACTTCATGAACAGTACAGCTGCCATTTTTCACATCCTGCCCAAAATGTGTTTTCTTACCTGTGGTATGATATGGTGCATTTGCAGTGCAAAATCACCTTTTCAAGACCAATTAATGAAATTACAGTGCCAGTGTTCATGAGGTGGGGTCCCAAAAATGTCATGTTGAAAATTTGGTGAAAAAAATCCTAAAAGTGCCTGAGCTACATGCTCCCTTTGAATGTATTCTATGCACATGCAAAACATTAGTACTTTTTAATATTTTGCCACCACATTTTCAACATAGTCATTTTTCCACTCCACCTCATGAACAGTACAGCTGCCATTTTTCATATCCAGCCAAAATGTGTTTTTGCACTTGTGGCACAGAATGGTGTTGCAGTTGTGCATAATTACATTTTGCCTTCCATTTCACAATTTATCTGTACTGAGGTACATGAGGTGGGGTAATAATATGGCTATGCTGACAATTTGGTCACTGTTTTTCACCACATGGAAGGCCCTGCACTTCAATACCTACATACATATGCGTCTCTATGTAGGGATTGGAGTGCAGGGTACAAAGGACCATTTGCTCTGAAAGTAAAATAAGGATACTATTATACCATCCCAAAAAGTAAGGAAATTCATTACAAAATCTCTGTTACTGCATCAGTTAGGGTTGATATTACAGCAACAAAAGTCAGGAAATTCAGTGTTAGGATTCCCAACCCTACCACATTACACAACCCCACCCCCACTCTCCACATACCAACAGGTGACGGGAAGTGCCTTGGAGTTATTGGACATAATTCTCACCCCATTATACTATACTGCACTATCTGAGCTTCCCTTCACATGGAATGGGGTGACAGTAAGGCCCAACAACCCCAAGACACACTCTGACGCCTGTTGGTATAAAAAGGAAGGGGGTGGGGTGGGTGGTAGGATTGGGAACCCTAACACTAAATTTCCTGACTTATGTTGTTGTAATATCAACCCTAGCAGATGCACTTGTTACACTTGGGTTATGCCCCCTATTGTCCCACATACACCTCACACTGTATTCTGGGTCTATTGTACTGTAATACTACTATTTTGCACTAACATTGTAGATCTGGGCACCCATCATATAAGCATGAGTACTAGAAATGTGCTTTGATGCAAATATATGTTAATATTTATCATGCATAATTCATTATACCGCACTATAATACATTAATCTAAATTATTGTATACTTATATTCTCATTATGGTAGCACGGTAGTGCTACCATAGTTAGGGTTGAGGAGCCATTTCTATGTTAAACATCAAAACTTTGCACCTTAATAACTTTGCAACCGTTTGACAGATTTTGCTGAAATTTGGAATACATGATTAAGAACCATAGGCCTTGGGATCTGCCAAGTTTGGTAGTGGTTGGATATATGGCTATGGAGTTATTAAGCATGATCTGTGCATGCGTTTACGCTTTTTCTGGAATTCTACGGTCGCACCTACAGGTCGTACGGTTTTATGGACTGTCAAAAATCTTGGAACGTATGCCGGGTCCCTAATGTGCCTTTCAAAGATTTCTATGAAAATATTAAACGGTTCAAAAATTATTCAAAAACAGTTTGCCATTATAAGTCAATGGGAAAAGTTAACAAAAAGTTCAACACTTTCGCAAATGCATTTTTACTTTCGCAAATGGGCCTGTTACTTTCACAAATCGGCCATTTTGTTTTCAGTTGGTGATCAGAAAAATGGTTGGCATTTAAATTTGGGACCCTCTAGCAACCTAATTCTTTTTGTATTCACCTAGTCGGACCCTGAGGATGCTTGCCATGTCTTTATTTTGTGGTAAAACACCCCAGAAATATGTTTTTCAAATTTCTGGAAAAAGTACTTTCGTGCTCACGAAAGTGTCGAACTTTTTTGCGAAAGCTTTCGCAAATTGCGACAGTAGTTTTCCATCTGTGGGACAGTGACAGCGATTCTTTGGCACTGCGCTGCAAAAGAACCGTTGGGAGTTTTGGGCTGAAATTTGAAGGGAACGGAGCCGACATCTCACAGATGTGCCTTTCAGTATTGTATTGAAAAAATATTACACAGCGGCAAAGTTACAGCACTCCAAAGTTGACAGTTTTTCCCATAGGATAACATTATGGTGCCCGACGCATTACAGAAATCCTTTGGCACCCTGCTGCAAAATAACGGTTTGGTCTTTTTCCTGAAATTTGGAGAGAAGACAGCCAACAGCCCACAGATGTGCCTTTCAGTAGTTTGGTGAAAAAATATCACATGGCGGCAAAGTTACAGCACTCCAAAGTTGACGTTTTCCCATAGGATAACATTACGGCGCCTAACGCATTACAGAAATCCTTTGATCCTGCTGCAAAATAACAGTTTGGTCTTTTTTCCTGAAATTTGAAGGGAAGACAGCCAACAGCCCACAGATGTGCCTTTCAGTGGTTTGGTGAAAAAACATTATAGGGAAGCAAAGTTATGGTGCTCCGAACTTTTCTTTTTTTCCCATAGGATAACATTACGGCGTTCGCCGCACCTTTCAGGGCCCGTGTCTCGGAAACGGTGCGAGATACGGACTTTTCGTCAGAAAATTTCTTAGCCCCCATTCAAATTAGCCAGGACGGTTGTAAATAATATGACTTTTAAATTTTTTTTCTACGTTGTACGGTTCCTGAGATATAATGTATTTAGTATTCCAAGATCTCATTTTTTGCGCCGATACTCATTATTATGCATACATTATTTGTACTCACTGTCTTTCTCTATGCAGGTTTTGGGGAAAACCAGCCTGTGCGCTTACATTACTGTTACTGTTGCCCTTTCTAACTTGCGGTTCCATTGCCGTTTCACTTACCGTTGGACGTCATGCGCACACCATGTGCGTTATCCTTTGCGCTTATTTGCGCTTTATGCTTTCTGTTATTTTTGCAATTTCTGTCTACAGTACTGTTTATCTTTCTGTTTCACTTTACGTCACCATGCCCATTGACATTTCTGTTTGCAGGCAACATGTTACTATGTGACAACACATCACGTGGCAGACCATTCCCGTCTACGCCACCATGTGCGTTACCCTTTCTGTTCTCATTCGCACTTGTGTTACCATGTGCGCCACTGTTAGCATTTTTGTTTGCGTTGCTGTCTCTGTTAGTATGCCGCAAGACATCATATGGTGGGAGCGCGGGCCCCGAAGGGCGCTCCCGCCGCTGCATTACATTCACTATTTCTCGTTATCATTCTCAAAAAGAAGGGAAATTAGAGGCAAAAAACTCTGTTTAATGCATTAGTTAGGGTTGTTCCACAGCGACAAAAGTGAGGAAATTCACTGTTAGGGTTGAAAACCCCTTGCACCCCCACCCACCCCCAACCGGTATTGGGGTGTGCATTGGGATCGTGGGTCCTAACTCTCACCCCATTCTCCTATACTTTGCTGCTTTACATGTCATGGGGTGAGAGTTAGGCTGATGATCCCAATGCACACCCAATGCCACTACACGCGGCGCCATCCTTTGAGTTTTCATTTGCGCCATGCTTCTGTTACTTTTTGCTATTTGTGTGTACTGTGATTGCTTCTTCTTTCTGTTTCACTTTGCGTCCACCATGCCCATTGACATTTCCATTTACAGGCACCATGTTACTATGTGACAAGACATCATGTGGCACACCGCTCCCATCTATGCCACTGTGTGCATTACCCTTTCTGTTCTCATTCGCGCTTGTGTTACCATGTGTGCCACTGTTAGCATTTCTGTTTGCGTTGCTGCTCCTGTTACTATGCCACAAGACATCATGTGGCGGGAGCGCGGGGCCCTTGGGCCCCACGATCCCGCCACCGCATCACATTCACTATTTCTCATTATCATTCTCAAAAAGAAGGGAAATTAGAGGCAAAAAACTCCGTTTAATGCATTAGTTAGGGTTGTTCCACAGCAACAAAAGTGAGGAAATTCACTGTTAATGTTGAAAACCCTAACTCCGAATTCACCCCCAGCACCACACACACACAGACACACACACACATTCAAGTATGGGGGAGGACCAAGTCAACACAACCAATGACAGACATCCAGCAGCAGGTGACAGAAATAACAAACAATTGTCTAAATGTACTACGAGACATCCCCACCCACCTGACCAGGTACTGCATGCTCAGTGGAGATCAACAGCAAAACTGAGGCCATGTACACCAAACGTACACATCCCTGATTGCAGCTGCACACAACGTACCACACTTAGTAGTTGCATGGCCTTACCTACCGATGCCCCACACCAGACCACACCACTTGTGGTGGGCCACCTGAGCAATAGAGTTCAGCAAAACCAAGGAGTTGTACAGGTATAATATCTCTGATTATAACAAGGGTTTGAGAAATGCAGCTTTCTAATTGACTGTAAACATTGTAACAGCCTTATGTTTAGTTTTATTAACATACATGTAGAGCCTAACCATATGATGAACATGGTTTAATGTTGTTTAAAAAACAGTGTTATTGTGATAGCAATAAGCCACTCCCAGGTATTATGTTAATGGTCAGTTTATCACTGTCTAGCGACGTGTGGCACTCGGCTATGCCTCATTCAACATTAAACCCCTAAAGGGTGACTAACAGACCATTTAACATAACTGTTGGTCATGCCTTATTGCTTAATTGTCTTTGAGTAGATACTTTCCCTCTGCTAGGCACTGCAGCAGCTTTGCAACACAGTGTCCCACCCAGTTACACCATACACTGTCTAGTTACTGGAGAATGGCTGTGAATATGAACTCATGAAGATGAACAGTGTAACTTGATCATTACAGTCATCAAAACCCTAGTGTGATTATAACTGACAGAGTCAGTGATAGAGGATAACCCCTGCTGTCCTAGTACACTTACCCCATTGCGAGTTAAATCAATACTAAAAGACATTCTGTTTATATCTACACCATACCTACTTGATTCCTGTTGTACCACAATTAACATAGTTATCACTTTGATAGCATCAGTGACAGAAGTGTGGCAAACCCAAACAGTAGGCATACAGCCTGAGTATGAAACAACTGTTAAAAAAAATCACACTGTGTTCATAAGTGGCATAGATCACTCATTGCAACAATAGTAAATGTATTACTATTTGAATAAGTTAGTCATCGCAGATGCAATGAGATTGTCTTTATCAGGTATAACATACTCAGTAAGTGCCTACAGGAAAATCTATCCTATAGACATCTCCGATACAGGTACATCATTGTTGGCTCAGTAGTGCTATGATATTTAGAAGTTGCTTGGCCTGATCCATGCAATTACAATGTTTCTTACAAAGAATACTTACTGCATCTTTAGTATTGAAACACACTGAAGGTCTATGTATGTACATCAGCAGTACACCTTCATCAGTAAGAATGCATGTGATACTGGCAGTACGAATTTCACAGCGCTGAACAGGCAATGCTTTTCCATACGTTTACATCAGCCTCTATGTTGAGTATACCATTGCAGTAAATGTACTACTATGTAAATCACCTACTAAATGTATCACTACTTTTATCTTGAGCATGCTAGTGTCTTGTAGTTAATTTATGTGCTTCTCTTAATTAATGTATACTCACTAGTGTTAAACCTTTCTACAACTGTCATCATGCACCTTCAGCATTTATATTGAATAACGGCACAGTACCAGTTGTGGGTGGTGTGGGGCATCGGTAGGTAAGGCCATGCAACTACTAAGTGTGGTACGTTGTGTGCAGCTGCAATCAGGGATGTGTACGTTTGGTGTACATGACCTCAGTTTTGCTGTTGATCTTCACTGAGCATGCAGTACCTGGTCAGGTGGGTGGGGATGTCTCGTAGTACATTTAGACAATTGTTTGTTATTTCTGTCACCTGCTGCTGGATGTCTGTCATTGGTTGTGTTGACTTGGTCCTCCCCCATACTTGAATGTGTGTGTGTGTGTGTGTGTGTGTGGTGTGGTGCTGGGTGAATTCGGAGTTAGGGTTTTCAACCCTAACAGTGAATTTCCTCACTTTTGTCGCTGTGGAACAACCCTAACTAATGCATTAAACGGAGTTTTTTGCCTCTAATATAATTATACGTAGTGTGTGTTTTACACTCAGGCAGATATGCCACGTGTAATAGAGCCCTGTCAGCAGTTCTCTTTGTCTAAGCAAGCTGACAGAGAGAGAGAAAGCCTTTGTTATGTCTTATACAGTGTTATACATAAGCAAGAAATGCCACATGTAGTTTAAACCAGTCAGCATTTCTTTTGTCCAAGCTATAATGCAAATGGAAGCATATTCTGTCTCTTATGATACTCATTAGTAATTCTGTCTCCTAAATCATCATCCAATGGAGAATGACTTAGGAGCAATATTTATTGTTTTTCTTATCCGTAACTATGAGGTAATCTCTGTTGCTATGCTGTTATCTGTAGTATTTAGCAATCTGCAACCCACTGTAGCTTCTCTAAAAGGCAGAGACAACTAGATCGCAGAGAGAGAAACCAAGATCTTAGAGAACCTAAGATTTATAATTCTGGAGACTATGTACATTCTGCAGGAGAGTAGTGAGAAATCCATCTCCCTTGTAATTTTCTCTGTCACATGCTTGGCATAAGTAGTATAATAAACTTTATTAGTACTACTTGCTTGTTTACGAATGTTTCTTGGCAGACTCCGGGACACAAGAATCTGTATTATTATTATTTACCCACACACCAAGAGTGTTTAGTCAACACACTAATGAGTTTTTGCAGAAAAAAAAAAATATATATATATATATATATATATATATATACAGTATATAAAATAGAGGCACGATTGTGCGCCCCTATATTTAGGGTTGAGTAGGCACTTTAATGTTAAACCTCAAATTTTGGGCATTAATAACTTTGCAACTGTTCAACGGATTTACAGAAAATTTGGAATGCATGGTTTGGTATGGTAGATCTCTTGATTTACAAAGTTGTGTTTTGGTCGGACATACGTTTTTTATGCAGCAAAGCACAAAACAATGCACTTTTTGCCACTTGCTTATTCTTTGCCTGTGATGTTGTGCAGACACCATGTGGTGTATTGGTCCAAAAATTGGGATGTAGAAAGAGCTTGGACCAAGGAACATGCCATCATTGGTTTGGTGAAAACACATTAATTCATTCAAAAGTTATTAAATGTTTAATTTCCCATTATATCCAATGGGAAAATGTATATGTATATTTTGCGAAACAAGAATGGCAATCTGGCTATCTGGATGTCCCCTCACACCAAAGATTTTGCATGTTCATGGTGGAAAATCTTGCGCTGTGAAAATTTTTTTGTTCATGAGAGCCGCCATCTGGTTTTAAGTTTTCTGGCTGAAAAAATTTACTTTTCTCCATGGGTGACTTTTGGGGCAAATGAGGCATGGGTTTTGCTCAGGGGAACCCCCTCTATCGAGCCATGCCTTTGGTTTGCTTCAGTTTTGTAAGAAAAATAGAGTTTTAAAATTTAAAATTCTTAGTCCGTGACTCACTAACATTTTTCTGCCACAAGCCTGCAAATTCTTCTGTCACAAGATGATTTTCAGCAGTGAGCTTCCTCCATGAGGGGACAACCAGATAGCCAGATTTTCACAACCAGATGTCCATGGGGAAGATCAGATGACCCTAGGGATGACCAGATAGCCCAAACTGGAATGACCAGATGTCCGCTTGCAGACGAAAAATTTCTTGTGGCCTAAAAATTTACTATCTCACAGCCGAAAATTTTTTTAAGGTTTCAAAACTTTAAAATTGCATATCTCAATAATGGTTATGTCTTTTTACTTGAAATTTGCGGGTGTTGAGGGGATGTCCTAGAGATGTGAAGTGTGATATTTAGGTGTTGGGGAATTAATTGGTTGCAGAGATATTTAATTACATAGTTTACATTTTTCCCATAGTGGTCTGTGTCACAAGTTTTGGTGGTGTTATCTAGGAAATGAAGTGAGATACAGACTTTTTGTTCCTGGTGGGTTAGATCACTTTTAAGTGATATGTGTCATTGGAACAAGATTTCAAACTGCACGGTAAGCCTGCAGTGGAATTTTTTTCATAGGTTGCATGGTTCAAGACATATTGTCAAATTACTGTGAAGAGGATTCAAAGAGTGCCTGTGCAATGCATTTTGGTGCCCATATCTCAAAAATGATGAAAGATATAGGTTCAGTCATTGATGCCTTGTGAACTTCTCACTGTCATAGTTACAATGAGAGTTGATTTTTTTCTCTAGCTGTTACAGTTCCAAAAATATGGACAAATTAATGTTACAAGCATTCAGTGGCCTATAGGGCTGCTGTATGGCTCTGTAGCTGTGCATAAGGGGGAGCACGGGCCCTCTGGGCCTGTGCTCCCACAGACTACTGCTACTGATATACAAGAAATGGGCAAGTTGGTGGGAGTGCAGGGCCCTCCCACCAATACATGTTTTTTAGTAGTTATATTACACTTTTTTCAATACGTAAGGTAATTCATGGCAAAAAACTGCATTTAATGCATCATTTAGGGTTAAAGTGAAAAAAGTCAGGAAATGAAACAGTAGGATTGAGCATCTAACTCCCCTCACACTCCCCACACCCCCATCCTCCACAAACTGATAGACACCGGGGTGTCCCAGTGGGGTCATGAGGCCTAAATCTCACTCCATTCTCCTTTACTGTAGCATGTCAACCTGTGTACACATGGAATGGGGTGAGAGTTCGGCCACATAACCACAATGGCACACCCCGGTGTCTGTCAGTCTGTGGAGGATGGGGGTGCAGGGTGTAGGGGGGTTCGGGGCTCAACCCTAATGTTTCATTTCCTGACTTTTTTCACTTTAAACTCATAAATGATGCATTAAACACAGCTTTTTGCAATTAATATATATATATATATATATATATGCATACAGTAGATATATATATATATATATATATATATATATATATATATATATTATAGGGGAAAAGTAGCGCCACTATATTTAGGGTTATGAAGGCACGTCTATGTTAAACTCAAAATTTAGTGTGTTAATAACTTTGGACCCATGAAACTGATTTGCATGACATTTGGTATGCATGGTGGGACATCATAGATCTCTTGATTTGCCAAATTTTGTTTTGGTTGGACTTATAGTTTTTGCACACCTAAATGCTGAAAAATACACTTTTTGTCAGTTATGTGGGCAGTTTTTCAGATTTTATCCGTAGTGCTACTCAACCGTTTTGTAGTGTGCCACTCTGCAACTTGGCTTGTCTGAAAGAGCTTGGATCAAGGAACATGCCGCTTTTCATTTGGTGAAAAATATTAATCCATTCAAAAGTTATTAAACTTTTAAATTCCCATTAGAAGTCTATGGGAAAATTTATATGGTTATTTTGCAAAAGAAGAATGCGGTTTTGGCCATCTGGTCTCTCCTCATGATCAAAGAATTTGCAGGCTTGTGATCAAAGAATTTTTGGTTGTGAGGAATTCTTTGATCGTGACAGCTGCCATCTTGTTTTCAGTTTGTGATCAGAAAAATCAAATATCTTGGCCAAGGGATGACTTCTGAAGTAAAACTATGATGGGTTTTACTCAAGGGTCTTCCCTCTATTGAGCTATGCCTGTGGTTTCTTCTAAAAATGTCCAAAAATAGAGTTTTAAATGTTTTAATTCTTTGATCGTGGCTCGCTAATGATCTTTGATTGTGAGCGTGCAAATTCTTTGATCACGAGATTCTTTGACCGCGATCTTTGATTGCAAGGTGACGACCAGATGGGCAGATTAAAAAATCAAATATCTCAGCCCAGGAGTCACTTATTGAGACAAACTAGGATGGATTTTGCTCAGGGGGCTTCGTTCTATTGAGTCATACCTGTGGTTTCATTTATTTTTCTCAAAAAATTTAGTTTTAACATTTGTTATTCTTTGGTCATGAGCTTGCAAATTCTTTGATAGTGAGCCTGTGAATTCTTTGATCATGAGACTCTTTGACCTCGATCTTTGATCGCAAGGTGACGACGAGATGGCCAGATTAAAAAATCAAATATCTCAGCCCAGGGGTCACTTATTAAGACAAACTAGGACGAGTTTTGCTCAGGGGGCTTCGTTTTATCGAGTCATGCCTGTTGTTTCATTTATTTCTCTCAAAAATTGATTTTTAAATATTTTATTCTTTGATCACGAGCCTCCAAATTCTTTGGTCGTTAGCCTGCAAATTCTTTGATCACGAGATTCTTTGATTGCGATCTTTGTTCGCAAGGGAGGGACTAGATGGCCAGATTTGGAGCCCAATATTTTAACAACTTTTAAAATTAAATATCTTGGAAATGGTTTGGTCCTTTAACTTGAAATTTGGAAGGTGTTGATGGGATGTCCTGTAGATGTGAATTGTGCTGTTTAGGTGTTGAAAAATACATTTCTTGCGGAGATATTGAGTGGCGCAGTTTGCATTTTGCGGAGAATGTTTTGCATTGCGGTACTGTCTTGCAATTTATTGGGTAGCTAGACTTACTGCCATTGCATGTACTTTTCAGTCATTAGCTCTGTCCTGTGTAAACAGGTGTGGAATTCTGCCACTATGACAAATAAAAATCTCAAACTTTAAAATGTTATAGCCTGGAAACAGTTTGGTCTTTTTCATTCAAATTTGGAGGATGTTGAGGGGGATGTCCTGTGCATGTCAATTATGCTATTTAGGTGTTGGAAAATTAATTTGCTGCAGAGATATTGCATGATGAATTTCACATTTTGCGTATGTTTTGCATTTTGCTACTAGCTTCACATTTATAGGGTACCTAGCCTTACTGCTATGGAGGTAATTTTCAGTGATTAGGTGTCTGACATGTAAACAGGTGTGGAATGTTGCCACTCTGATGAATGAAACTTTGTTTTGTTTCAAGGCGGTGGGAGCGTGGGGACCCCCCCAAGCATATGCGCTTCTACCAATGCATACGATATTCAGTACTTGTACTGTTATGTTATGCACAACTTTGTAAGTTGGTGGGCACTGCGCTCCCACCAACTTTTGTGACTTTCTACTTTTATATTATTTCTCAAAAAGTAAGGAAAATTCTATGCAAAAAACTTTGTTAATGCATCATTTAGGGTTAAAACACAAAAAGTCAGGAAATGAGACCTTTAGGGTTGCCCACTCCCCCAGGTACCCCCCCTCCTCCTGAGATTGGCAGACAATAGGGTGTGTCATTGGGGCTGTGAGGCCTAAATGTCACCCCATTCTTCTTTTCTGTGGCTTGTAAATATGATTGCACATGGAATGGGGTGACATTTAGGCCTCACAACCCCTAAAGGTCTCATTTCCTGACTTTTTGTGTTTTAACCCTAAATGATGCATTAATGAAGTTTTTTGCATAGAATATATATATATATATAAAATGGTGTGGTAAAATCATAAAAATCCCAGTGATACAATTGGCCAAAACACATCACATGACCGTGCATTATTTCCCAACGACCGCACACCTTCCACTATGACCGCACACCTGAACTACTTTCCAGTCCTCAAAACCTTTTCACCAGCAGCAAGACCACTCCACACCTGGTGCAGCTAGACACCCACACTAACACAGATGTGCAACTGAAACCCACACCCATAACATAAACCTAACTGTATATATAAAACTATAACATACATTGTTTTGTAGTCTTCTCTTCATTTCTTTAAAAAACATGCCTTTCCAGTGACAATACCGCAATCCTGCAGACAGTACTTTCACTTTCAATACCGAAATGTAGCATGACCGAGCGGTGCTCATTTTAGAAAGTGAGAAGTTGTTACGTGGTGAAAGTAAGACGTGCTGTGTTTAAAAAATTAGAAAAGTGAGTGCCTTTTATTAGTTTCTGTCGGTTTTCCATAATAGTAGCTCCATATGCGATGCGGAACGGGTGACGATAGAGCGAGCAAGGTGGTAATTTTATAAGCGTAGATGGAAGCGAGGTGAGTGTTGCCATAGCAACACTGCGCCTCGCTTTGCGTTCTAAATTACCGACTCACTCAGTCTATCCTCACAAGCCCGCATACAATATGGAAGTACTATTAAAGAAAACCGACAGAAACTAATAAAAGGCACTCACTTTTCTAATTTTTTAAACACAGCAAGTCTTACTTTCACCACATAATAGCTTCTCATTTTCTAAAATGAGCACCTCTCGGTCACGCTACATTTGGGCAATTAAAGTGACAGTCCTCTACACACATACTTATTTTTGACACCAAAAAGGACTACTAAAAGTTAAATTCATTTAAAATACAGTTTTTCACACCAAAAAGTGTCACCTCTGCCAACATAACATTTAATTACCAACTACACAGAAGGACTACTTCCCCCCCCAAAAAAAAAATCTATAGCCATTTTATAAGATAGATATACCACTCTGAGGTGTGCGGTCGCGCTCTGATATACGCACGCCTTGTGCGGTTGATGCACTCAGCCCTGCGGCCTCGGTGAGCACAACGCACACCAAGGCGTGCATATATCAGCACGCGACCGCACACCTCAGAGTGGTATATCTATTACATATATACATTCTATGCAAAAAATTTCATTAATGCATATATATATATATATATATATATACATATATACATATACATATAGTACAGTGACAAAAGTTAGGAAATTCGATGTTAGGGTTCCCACCCCTACCACCCCACTCTCCACACACCAACAGGTGTCGGGGTGTGCCATGGCATCATCAGGCCCAACTCTCACCCCATTCCATGTGTAAACAGGCTTACATGGTACATTATAGGAGAATGGGGTGAGAGTTAGGCCTGACAATCCCATGGCACACCCCGATGCCTGTTGGCATGTGGAGAGTGGGTGGGGTGGGATGGTAAGGGTGGAAACCCTAACATCAAATTTCTTAACTTTTGTCACTGTACTATCAACCCTAACTGATGCATTAACTGATTTTTTTCCAATGAATTTCTCTTCTTTTTGAGAAAGTGAAATGTTGCTCATGTGGCCCTGGGCTCCCACCCAACCATAAGTATAGAGGCATAGCACAGGAGGGCCCTGTGCTCCCAGTTTTGCATAATGGGATGCATATTTTGGAGCACAGGCCCTCTAGGCCCTGTTCCTCCACCCACCCATAAGTGTAGAGACATATCAAAGGAGAGCTCTGTGTTCCCAATATTGCAAGATGGTTTCTATGGGTGGGAGCTTCGGCCTCTGGGCCCTGTACTTCCACCTACATATAAATACAGAGACATAGTGCAGGAGGGCCCATTGCTTTTAGTTTTGCATAATGGTATCCATAGGTGGGAGCTTGGGCCCTCTGGGCCCTATGATCCCACACACCCATGAGTGTAGCGGTATAGTGTAGGAGGGCCCACTGCTCCCACTTTAGCATAATTGGTTTGCATAGGTTGGAGCATGGGCCCTCAAGGCCCTTCACTCTTACCTACCCATAAGCACAGACCCATAGTTCATGGCCTAGAGGTATTCTATTATTCTGTACTATACTGATGTAACCTCATTTAGTTACAGAATGGGGTGACCATTAGGGTCAACCACCTCAAGGCACAGGCCATAGTCTGTCACTGTGTGCAGGATGGGACTGGAATGGCATGAGCATTACCACTGATGACTTCAAAGCATCACCCCCACACCTATCAGTTTCTGCAGGGTTGGGGTGTTGGTGGGGTGTTAGATTTGAAAACCCTAATGCCTCATTTCCCTCCTTTTGTGGCTATAGTGCTCACCCTAATTGATGCAACAAATGTTTTTGCAATTAATTTCCTTACTATTGGGAAAACTGTATTGCCTTCAGTAATTAGTAGCTAGCAGTATATATATAGACAGGAGTATGAAACTGTGCACAGCACACCATATATTGTAAAAAAAAAAAATTAGATGTTCCATTTTCCAACACACAAAGAAGAACAGTAGATGAGTTGCTATAATTAAAAACAATAAACAACAGGTTCTGAACTTCTGAAGAAAAGAAGTTGTCCACAATTGAACCAAAACCCTGTTTTCGTTTTTTTGTTTTCATTTGTTTTTGTTGAATGTTGTTGACCCGGTAAGCCCACTGGGCCTAGAAGTCCCTTTTTCAGGGGCAACTGGGAGGGAGGGAGGATACAGATGGTAAGCAACTGAAATTGAACCAGATTAGTCTGTTGGTGGTATTTCCAGTGAATGAGGGAATTTTGGCCAGGACATCGGGGAAATTCTCTTACTCTGTGGTAGGGATGCTGGTGTGCTGATGGATGTGGAAGAGTCTTTCAGTCTGTCAGTGCAGGCAGCAGGAGCAGTTCATTCTGATGTGCTGAACATCGCTCCTAATGCTGATGGAGCTGTTTGTGAAGCTGATCTGTTACTGAGTGAGGATATGGAGGAGGTAAGTAGCAGCCCAAGTACTGAATGTCCGATGGATTTGATAGCGGCTGGGCTTCAGCTAGAAGTCGATTTTGTGCAGGCCCTCAGTGATGATCAACAGTTGTGCCTGTTAAAGGTGCTGTCAACCCCTGATAGGGGAGTGAGTGACCGTGGAAATGAGCTACCTAATGTGCATATTTTAAGGGAAGGAATGGATACTGAAGATCATTCTGCTTTAAGTGCTTTGACAGTGAGAAGGCATTCTATGGATGACAGGTAGATGCCCTTGTTGGAGTTTAGTGATGTGGTGCTTCCTACATGCAATCGAGTGGAAGTCAGGCTGCAGTGCTGCCTCCGGGTTTCTTTGTGCCCTGTCACAGCGAGTACTGACAATATGGAATCTGCTGGTATAGTGCTGGAAATGTCTTCTGGTGCAGTGATTGATTTGGACAATGGGCCTCTGTTGGGCATTGAGGCCAGACCTTCTAGTCCCAAGATTACTGTGCAAATTTTTCACACAGATACTGCCTGTACAGCAATCGATCCTACACATGAGAGCAGTGAACCATGGTTGGTAGACACTGCATTGCATGAGGCTGGGTGGATCCCAAAGGAGGGGGGAGGCTGGGTTCCTGATGTTACGGGGCTCCCTGTCACTACGACTATTGCTGTTTCTTCACTAGAGACTCCAGAGGAGGTAGCTGTTGCTTCCTTACTGCCCTCTGGTATGGAACCTGTCATTACCAAATCTTCTGTTCAACATCCTTTGACACAAACTGTCTCTGGTCCACCAGCAGAATGTGATTTAGAGATACCAGCCCAATGGGGAGATTGTGTAGTTCCCCAAGCCCCTGATATGCCTGGGGAGAGAATTTGAATGGATCCCTCAGACTTGTGGAGGCAATTCTGAAAAAATGAGAGAACATTTTTGGGTATTGTTCCTGCCCAATGAAAAAATGCAGTCCACCTACAATATCAGGAGGGTTTGGCACATCCTCCAGATAGAATTTATGTAGGGAAAACCTTATTGAAAGACTGGTTGAGATTTTTCTCAAATGAGATTTATGCATTGATTCATGCTTAGGGGACTCAGTGTTTGATATTAGTTTTAAGCCCTCTGTGGGTTTGGACCACTTTTGGACTGCTTAGGAAAAGAAATGACATTCGACCGTGTGGATCCCTTTTCGAGCTATCCCAATAACAAAGCCTCTAATAAAACAGGTCACTATTCTTTTCCACAATGAAGACATTGCTATGTCAGATATTCAATACTGGTTGCAAAATAAATGTGCTGTACTTGGTGACCCCTCCCCAAGATTAGATGAGGAACATGTCTGGATGGGGGGATGGAAGTTTAAGGTACGCCTTCATATGGGTCCCAATGGTACTCAACATCTACCAAGTGCTTTCTTTTTAGGGGCAGAAAGAGGTCATTGTTTCTAGCAGGAGCAACCTAAGACTTGCTTTCATTGTGGATCTCACTTGCATCTGAATAATGCTTATGACACAGTGAGATGCTCCATGTGTTTAGAACTGGGACATGCTGCCATAGACTGTACCAATGATCCCATATGTAATCTGTGTGGCAAGCAGGGACATGTCTACTGGATGTGTGAATGGGCAGCACATAACAGGGCTGATAGCCTGAATCAAGAAGTTCTGATTGAAGAGGCTCAGAAATTGAGTATTGAGGCTCAGCAACAAATTCTGGCCAGGAATATAGCAGGTACGATCTTGGCCCCTATTGTTGAACAGATGCAAGTGCTTCCTGCAGTGCATGAGACTCCTCTGATGGTTAAAGTACCCCCCAACCCCCCCACCACCTGTAGTGGTGACATCCTCTGACCCTGAGGACCTCGAGGAGGAACTAGATCCACATCTGCAGCCGATGGGTATAGATACCATGGCTGAGGTGGAACTTCCCTCTGTTTCTGTGCCTGATAAAGAGGGATATGAGCTCCATACTATGCTCCCACCTGAATCCACTATTGTGACATCAAAAAAAAAAAGGTCGATGAAGACTGCTAACCCCAAAGATAATCTTCCAAAATGGGGGAAATATGTGATATCTGTGCCCCTCTCTAATGCCTTTGATGTCTTGCAAAGTACCAGACTTAGATATGGGAGAAGATTCTGAATCCTCTTTGACCCTGTAAAGGGGCCGTCCTCAGAGTCAGATGATGATAACATGATGGCTAAGGTCATGGCTGTTAGGACAAAAAAAAAACATTCTGATGCCATGCCAAGACACAGTGCACGTATAGGCAAACAAACTGACACCTGAGTTGATGCATTTTGCACTAGACCTTTTTCTGCTCTGTATACTGCCTTAAATCCTTGAATATGTCAGCACAACAAGATTATGTTATAACCACATTAAATGTTAACAGAATCAGTTATGGGAAGCGCCGTCTTCTTACATGTAATGGTTTACGAGACAATAAAATTGACATTTCTTGTTTGCAGGATATTAGGTTGTACACTATGAATGATGTGGAGCAAGCTCGGAAGTTGTGGTGTTGGGACCCTGTTTTTTTTTTTATTGACTCTAGAAAGATGTGGTGGGATGGGTGTTTTATTTTCTGAATGGGACTATTGTATTACAAAGGTTATGGATATATGTCCTGGGCAGGTTATGCTGCTGGATTTTCATCATCATGGGTTACAGTGGCATTTAATTAACTTATATGCACCACAAACTAAGAAGGAAAGGGTGGAAATGGTTAACTGTATAAAACCATATTTATTTACTGCATGCTTATTAATTTGGGCTGGCGATTTCGATTGTGTATTATTGGCACAGGATAAGAGTGTACGGCTCTCTAAAACATATTGTGACTCTGGGACCT
The DNA here is from genome assembly GCA_016271365.2 of Neoceratodus forsteri. Taxonomy (NCBI): domain Eukaryota; kingdom Metazoa; phylum Chordata; order Ceratodontiformes; family Ceratodontidae; genus Neoceratodus; species Neoceratodus forsteri. The sequence continues at coordinate 1,148,615,851 of CM057458.1, read as the reverse complement.
TGAAGACAGTGGTACAACAAGTAGGTCTAGTAGATGCCTATAGGCATGTGCATGCAGCAAGGGGATATACCTGCTATAGAGACAAACTTGCCACAAGAATTGATTATGTCTTTGTTTAACCCACTCTTTCAGTACAGCAAGCATTTACTGTCCCGATGTAAACATCGGATCATCTAATGATTAAAGTTAGATTGTCAATGGGCAACAGTATTGGGCAAGTGAAAGGGCTGTGGAAACTGAATAATATGTTGCTCCTTGAACAAAGGTGTCTTGATCAGGTGGTAGATTTTTTGAAAGCCAAGAAATCAGTTTTGTGTTTAGCAGATAATGTTAGCAGATGGTGGATACAATCCAAATTATATCTAAAGGTGTTGCTCCAGTCTTTTTCCTTTCAGAAACAAACAGATAAATATTTGAAATATTTGGATCTAAAAAGACAATACATGACTGTTGTTTCATGTTTGAATGAGGGACTGGGGAACTATGCTGAACAGACACAGTGTCTGAAACAACAAATGAATTTACAGTATGATAGAGCTTCCTCTCTGTTGTATGAACATAGGATCTGTACCCCAGAAAAAGGAATGACAGGCAACATTTTTGCCAGCTGTCATTCTAGAGTACAACAAAGAACAATGTATTCTGTATGTACTGATCAGGGTCTACAAGTTTCTTCTATGTCAGGTATTTTGGAGGAGGTAGCCGGTTAAATGGACCAGATGTATTCTGCTCCACTTGTTACTGATGCTGTGATTGCTGAGTTACTGGATCCCTGTCAGATCTCATGGATACCTCAGGAGGATCTGGATCAATTGATTGTTCCCATCTCAGCACAGGAAATTTTGGAGGCAGTTCATTCCTTGAATACCAATACGACCCCGGGACCAGACAGACTGACTTCAGAATATTATAAAACTTTTTTGGACACCTTGGTGAATCTTTTACAGTTTGTTTTTAATCACATTTTAGCCAATCAAGATGTGGCACCTCAGTTTGGCTTGACAATTCAATTGTTTATTTTCAAAGCAGGTGATAGACAACGACTTCAGAATTGGAAGCCATTGAGTCTTATGACCACAGATGAGAAGATTTTGATGAAAAACCTGGCAAAAAGATTGGGGACGGTAGCTCTCTTAGTTACTGACAGAAGTCAGGTATGCACAATTAAGGGATGGAATATTACTGATAATTTGATTTTGCTTAGGGAGGTGGTATCCTTAGGACATCAGAATAAGGTAAAGGGTTTCCTGGTAAGTTTGGACCAGGAGAAAGTGTATGACAAAATCTCTCATCTTTATTTAAAATGAGTGTTGGAAGCATATGGCATTCCTCAGAAGTTTACGGGATGGATCCAGAAGTTATACGTCATTGCTTATACCTTGCCTATTATTAGTGGACACAGAGGACAGGTGATACATGTATCTCATGGTTTTAGATAAGGGTGCCCAATGAGCCCTTTACTCTATGTATTTTGTCTAGATCCATTATTAAAACATATTCACAAAATACTGCTATTTGTAGTGTGGACATTAGTGGTGTGCCTGCTTTGACAAAAACTTTGGTATATGCGGACGATATTTGCCTCTTGGTGGGTGACATTGGCTCAGTAGAGAAGGCCTTGGACACTGTTCAGCATTATTCAGTTTTGACTGGTTCCTCATTTAATATGAATAAATGTGGAGGATATGTGTTAAGCGCACATACTGAAATATGTGACACCATACATCTTTATTAACATCTTTCACAGACTCTTACTGGGGCTAATAGACAAACACACCCCACTAAGACTGATCAAATCTAAAAATAAAACTCCTGGCTGGTTCTCTCCCATCCTGAAGAAAGCACTTAGGGATAGGAACTACTGGTGGAAAAAGGTGAGGAAATCCCACCTGGAGGCTGATTGGTTAGCATTCCGTACCACTAGGAATGCTTGTACCAAGCTAATTAGGTTAGAAAAAGCTAGGTACTTCAAAAAAGAACTAGAAGACAATAAAAACATCTCTGCCAAATTTTGGAACATCCTCAAAGAAGTCGAAGGTCAGTCCACTGCAACACTCCTTCCAAACAAAATTGTGCCTGATGGTACCATCTATACGGACAAAGCTGATATACTAGAGAAGCTTAATGATCACTTTGCCACTGCAGGGCTTGCCTTTGACACCTCACCTATCAGCAAACTTAGCCCAGCAAGAGACTACACTGTTGGCTTCACTGATACTCACAACCATAACCAACCGCATCCCACCCCCTTCAGCTTCCTCACAATTGTGTTCAAGCAAGTGGAGGACCTCCTCCTTTCTTTGGATACAAAAAAGAGTGTGGGTGCAGATAATATTGAACCTTACTTCCTAAAACTTGGCCATACCTATCTGACCACCCCCTTTGCACACTTATTCAACACCTCTCTGATTCAAGGTGAGCTACCTGTCTTGTGGAAAACTGTCCACATCCTACCATTATTCAAGACTGGGGATCCGAGTGATCTGAAAAATTACCGGCCTATTTCTATACTATCCGTCCTCTCTAAATTACTTGAAAAAATTGTCAACATCCAACTTAGAGAACATTTGGATTCAGAAAAGTTGCTAAACCCGGCTCTGTCCGGCTCCAGAGCCAAACACAGTACAGTATCGGCTCTTGCCAAAGTAACTACAGACTGGCAAATGGCCTTGGACTCTAAGAAGCATGTATTTGCCCTCTTCCTTGATCTAAGTCAAGCCTTCGATACTGTGGATCATACCATCATGCTTACTGCACTGAGTAACATCGGACTTGATAGTTCTGCCATTAAATGGTTCACCAGCTACCTAACCAATAGGTTACAACAAGTCAAAGCCATAGGAGATCTGTCCTCACAAAAATCCTTGCTACGAGGAGTCCCAAAAGGCTCCATCCTGGGTCCTATCCTCTTTGCAATATACATCAATAATCTGGACTCACAGCTGGGCACGGAAAATGTGCACTTATTCGCAGATGATACTGTACTCTATATCACAAATTCATCCTTGGATCTGGCCCATGAGTACTTACAGAAAGACTTTGTCACCCTCCAATACAAACTTCTCACTCATAAGCTCCTCCTCAATGCCAAAAAGACTAAAGCAATGATTCTTTCACCAAAGTCTACTTCCAGATGTCCACATATCACACAGATCTGAACACTCTTAGATGAACCCCTTGAAGTAGTTGATACCTTTAAATACCTAGGGTTCTGGCTGGATAACAAGCTCAACTTTCTGTGCCACTTAAATGAAACCTCGAAGAAACTAAGACAGCGATTAGGTTTATTCTATCACATTAAACACCTACTCACATTAGAAGCCAGAATGAGACTAGTGCAAACTACATTCCTACCTATACTGGACTACGCTGACTTCCTTTACAGTCATTGCCCATCAACGATGCTAAACAAACGTGACACCCTTTACCACCGTGCTTTAAGATTTATCTTAAATCTACCCCGTAGTACACATCACTGTTGTCTATACCAGGTTTCGGGATGGACCTCACTCTCAACTAGAAGAAAAAAGGAATGCTCTCCTCTGTTTTTTTAGAGCAATATCTGATAACCTCCCTGCATATATCTCAAGCATCTTTAAATGGGCTAAAGGTTCCTATGGCCTGAGATGCTTCTCCTTAATCTGCTTCCAGATTCCTAGAGTGAAAACTACCCTTGGCTCAGCAGCAATCAACTTCTCACTTCCATCACTTTGGAACACTATGCAAGACTCATTAAAATTATCCTCACTTCCAAGCATTTTAACATTCAAAGCTCTATTAATGGATTATCTGAAGGAATCATGCAACTGTTTCAGACGCCGATGACCCCTAAGCCCCGGGTGCCAGTCTCAAATCCTACGCCTAAGTATCTCATCCACTCCTCATTCCTAACAACAGAAACCTAGGACCTACAAGCCTAGTTCCCTTAATCCAAGATGGCCCTGCCTATTCTCTACCTTTTACCTATTCTGGCCTCCCTTTTGGCTGCCTACTCTTTCACCCCAATTTCTACCCTATTCCTTAATACTCCTTATTTTTATCATTTAGGTATGAGCTCTTTCTTAGCAGAGACTATATGGGATTGTTGTCTCTCTCATTTCAGTAAAGCTTATCATTATATACCTTTGCATGTTAATTATGTTGACCGGTATGTATATTCCCATATTGACCGGCACCTTCACAATGTTTTTTTTTTTTTTTTGCACCATTGTCCACCGTAATTGTAATCTTATGAAGTGTACTGTATTGTATTAATGCCCAGGACCACCTTGAAAATGAGCTTGCTCAATGGTGTTTATGCCTGGTTAAATAAAGTGATTGATTGATTGATACGTGGTATTTCTATGATAAATAAAGTCCTGAAAATTTTGAGAGCTTTTTTTATTGATCCTGATATGGTAAAATTAAATTGGATATCAAGACTGGAGCAATGTGATCAGAAAGTACAGGTTTGGAAAAAGTGGCAAGAAAGTAAAAAAATAATTGTCATATTTGAGTGCTGCCCCCCCCAGCTCACGTGATGTCTCTATTTAAAGCATGACATTTCAGTTGATTTGGGGAAGTAAGTTGAATCCAATAAAGAGGGAAGTGCTGTATAGAGATATTAAATCTGGAGGCTTGTGACTGATAAATCTTATCAGCTACTGCCATAGTATTTTGCTTTTTAATACATTTTCAGCCTTTATGAGACCAGGCCAAGAAGATTGGAAGCGGGTGGCAGGGTTATGGATCATCTCATTGCTAGAGAGGTGGGGACAGGGACCCCTTTTAGGTAAAATAAAGGATATTGGGCCTAGTTTTCTGCTTTCTTCTTTAGAGAAGATTAGGAAATGGGCCTTCACTACATCACAGGTTTCTGTGGTAGATAGGAAGGTATTGTACAAAACTATACAATCTACTAGTTTTCAAGTCCCTATTGTGTATAAAGATATTCATCCAGTCTGTTATTTGGAAATAAAGGCCTGTCTGATGGATGCACGGACCCCACCCAGGATGTGGGTTATGCTTTGGTTATGTACTCATGGAAGGTTGGGAGTGAAGGGCAATTCAAAGCATAAGAGGATGGAGGACAGAATGTGTCCCAGGGAAGGGTGTCATTTACAAGTTGAGACTCAGGAGCATTTTTTTATCCACCATCCGTATGCGCAAAATGTTTGGAGGATTATCACAGCTAGATCCAAGCTGGCAGACAGTTAATTGTGAAAATGTGATTATTGGAAAGCTGAATCTTAGCTGTACTATGGATTCTGGCACATTACATTTAATTTTTACATGTATTAAGTTTTTTATGTGGCAGGTGAGATGTAAGTTTGTTCTTCAACAGAAACACATTTCCCCACAAGCACAGGTGAAAAAAGAGGAACACAAGTTGCCTAGCACATTATGTGTCACAAAGATCAACAACATTTAGTGTCACTCACAGTACACTTTAACAAAGATGACTATAGTAGAACCAAAGGAATAACGGTCCGCTATTATAATAATGCCATTTTGTTGTAACCTGTGCCAACAAGAAAATAATGTGTGAATAATGTTGTTTTTCAAAAAGTGCAAAAAACAAACTGCATATTAGTAACATATACCTTTTTGCCAACAGTCACACTATAGTACTTCTAAAACATATCTTAATATATGCTATCCTTGTCTTTGTGCACATCTTCAGAAGATGCACTCCCTGACATTGATGACTGCCCTATAATTTGTTTAATTTATCCTAGCTCTAAATTAATTTCATGAAAAATTGACTGATTTTGCCAATCAATAGCAACATGCAACTCTGCAGCTTGTGCCTCAATATGTTGATGATCTATTAGCTGTTTAAGAGTTTCAGTGAGTGCAGTGAATCCTCATTTGACAACACCTGTGAGATGGTCCAGTTTCTGCAGTATCAGTGTATCCAGTTGTGCTGTAATGAAAAAAAAAAGACAGAAACACATGGCTAAAATGTTATTTATAATATAAAATTTTAAACATTTCATATACTCCATTTTCTGTAACTTTATCTGATGGTTGCTCCAAATCATGTTCTTCTCCAACTTCATCTGATGATCTTTGCAGTTCAGCAGGAGAATCATCCTTCATATCCCTGTCAGATACATGTTCTGATGTAATTTAAAAGAGCTAGATAAAGAAATAGTGGTAAACTTAGTGACTTGCAAATCTACTTCAGTGCCAGAAATCAGTAAGTTGGCATAAATAGTAGATTCATAGTATAATATTACCTGAAGGTTGTGCCAAGGAATCTTCCATTACAACTTAATGAGATGATGTTTCACCTTCACTCAAATAGTGAGATGGAAGATCAGGATCCCCCGATTGTCGAGCAAGCTGTGGTTGAGGTGGTATTCATTTTATATATTCTGGAAAAGAAAAAATATACAGTGTTGTTGCCACTCTGTGCTATAGAGCAGTACACATGTTTCCATTACTTTTCTATTAATTCTGCTTCTTCTTATTTACTTACATGGTGGCATACTTCCAGCTTTGGCTTTCCTGTTGCTAACCACAGTTTGTGAAGGGTATCATACCACTCTTTGTGTTTTTGTGGTATCTTTCCAGTAGACTGGATCATATAAAACTGTTGGCATAACAATCTCCATTTTTTTCTGCAGCATAGTCCAGTTTTCTGCACATTATAGTGCTCTTCAATATGGGTACTTATGGCATCCCACATTTCAATGAGGGGTTGATTCATTGCAAGCATTGTAATTTTGGGGTCCCCTATAACATTTACTGCATCAACCAGATAGGGTATGTCACATTTTTTTCCATAGAAAAATTAATAGATTTAATTAATTCAGATGCAGTTATTATAGTGTTGCTATTTGAGGAACAGAAAAGCATAACATTACAAGCACAGGAGAGATGGCATCTGTTGTGTTAGCATGCATACAATGTGAGATGCAATAAACAGCAGACCATGGCACATGCTGTAACATTGTCAGTCCTCCTTGCATGTCATTAACATTACTTACTGTGCTGTAGCCATTAGAAGGTATGTCCTGTAGATCAAGATTGAAGGAGAAAGTTTTGTAGTTCCTTTGAAGCATAGTCAAAAAATCCAACAGCTACTGTTGAAAAAATAAAATGTTCACAGGGCAGCTAATGTAAAGTGTTGCAAAAAGGCTCCACCTACTACATGTGTACGGTTTGTTTTGTTAAAAAAAGCACCCAAACCAAACACTTTTAATAAGCACATTCTGTATTATAAGGTTTCCAACCATTTTAATACAGTAGGAGTTTAATTGGTTGCCAACATAGGTGTAATTGTAGAAGTCCCGCTAACTTGCTATTAATACTAAACATGCTTTTGTGTTGTTATACAAAACGGTGGTTAAAAAAAATCAATTGTAGTGGATGGTGCAGTGGGTTAGTTGTTAAAGTATACAACAGAAGGTCCTGGGTTTGATCACTCCTATTGACTTTTGGTGGGTTGGTTTCCATGTAACATGCAACACTTTTCAAGTAAATGGTACATTTTTTACAGTTGGAAACTATTGTTATGACCCAGTGGTAAACTGTTTCCCCGTCCACCTCTGCATCCCCTATTGCCACTGCCATTATGTCCATGGTGGTGTAGTGGTCCCCACCTCCACCTCCACCCCAGCAGCTGTGTTCCATCATCACCCCACTCCCACCCCCATCCAGAAGCACGGAGCAGGCGGACCTGCACAGTCCTCCTCTCGCCACCATGGCTGGCCTGCCCACTGAGTTCTCAATAAATATCCATGGTGGTCTAATAGCCCTCCCCCCCAGAAGGTGTGCACTCTCAGCACCCTGGTCCCAGCCCCACCAAGAACCAAGAAGCGGGCAGACCATCAAAGTCCTCCTCTCTTCACCATGGCTAGCCCACCCACTGAGCTCTCAATGAATGAGTGTGTTCTTCTTACAAAAATGTGCTCATTCATTTACAGGTCAGTGGGAGGGCCACTTGTGTTAGAGAGAAGAGCACTGAGCCAGTCCACCTGTTGTTGGCTTTGGGATGAGGGTGCGAGTAGGGTGGTGGGACTGCAGAGGGTCTGTGTGGTGGGGGCCACTAGACCACCAGGTAAATAATGGGAGTGGATATCAAGGATGGGGAGGGGATGGTAAACCACCAGATCATCACAGTATTTTTCAGAACAAAATATAGTCCAGGAGTACTGGGTTCACATGCACATGGGGATTGGGGGTGGGCAGGGATGGACCGCGTGCCACCAAGGATCTCATGGGTGATGGTCTGTGGTTAGCAGCAGTACCCAGCACACATTACAGGCTATTTTATAAAGTTTATATTGAGCTCCTGTGGGTTATTGGGTGCTTGAAGGGGCCACTAGCCACCAGGGCTTACAGAGTCAGCTTTTTTTTTTGATTCTGTGGAAGGTCCCCAGCTGGTAGAAATAATTCAGTACAACAGCAGAGAGAAATAATTCTATCAATTTATTTCCAGGTAATGCAAAAAAAAAGTCATAGTATTGACTTGAACCCCTGATCCTAGCAGTTTAAAACTGGTAGGATTAGCTTTAGCACTGCTTTAGCAGTACCAGTGGCTCAGTAGGTAGCACACTCACCTCTAAAGCTGAGAGATCAGAGGGCTGTGGGTTCAGTTCCCACATCTGGCACTTGGGTTAATATCCCAGTACTGATACTGTAGTGCAGCATGAGAGGGGTGCTGCACTTCTGAGGTACCATCTTTCGGATGAGATGTTAAACTGAGGTCCCATCTGTCTAGATTGATGGTAGTTCAGGTGGATGTTAAATATCCCATGGCACTTACCGAAAAGAGAAGGGGAATTTCCCCAGTGTCCTGGCCAAATTTCTCTCATTCACTAACAAAACCACCAACAGCTTTATCTGATTCAAGGTCAGTTGGCATTCATCTGTATCCCCCTCCCCCACGTCGTGCCTGAAAATAGGCAGGATTTGTCTAGTGCACTTACCCGGTCAACAAAAACTAAATAAATAAAAACCAGAATATTTCCACTGCACCATAGGCTCATTGCTAGCAGCAGTGGAGCAGTAATCCACATATCTTATACAGAAATAAGTTATGCACAAAGTAAACAGTATTTGCACACATCAGGTGTGTGGGAAAATTGCTTACTTTGTGGTACAACTGATTTCCGTATGAGATATGTGCATTGCTACACCACAGCTGCTAACAATGATTCTGCAGCACACTGGAAGGAGTGTGGTTTTAAGCTACTAAGGACAGGGGTTGAAGTCAGCAGTTTGACCTTTTTTTTTCCTATCACATAGGACCATGATGTGTTCTTGGAGCAGCTGCAGTTTTTCTGTGGACTGTCTGGTACTGTCCTCAGTTGGTTTAGATCTTTCCTCAAGGGTAGAACACAGACAGTGGTTTCGGAGATTTATTCCTTGGCCTCTCTCCCCCTATCCTGCTTGGTGCCTCAGGGCTCCATCTTGTCACCCATGTTGTTTGCAGTGTATATACTACCATTGGGAGAAATTATTAGGTGGTATGGTATGAGTTTTCACTGCTGTGCAGATGATACTCAGCTATACATGCCATTTGTACCTGAACAGGGTGGGGCTGTCTTAATCTTTAATAACTGTATCTCCAAAAATCAGGACTGGATGAATGCCAGCTGGCTGCAGCTGAACCTGGATAAGTCTGAGATGTTGATGGTGGACCCAGGTCACCAGGGTATGGAGACATTGGCAGGACAGCCCTCTGGGCTTTGGCTTGGAGGCATCCAGCTGAAGACCTTTGATGGGTGTGACACTTATTTCTCAGGTGTCAGCCATTGTCAAGACTTCTTTTTTCCATCTAAGAAATATTGTCCGGGTGCAGCATCTGGTCCTGTCTGATGATCTTCCAACTTTGATCCACACCTTCATGACCTTCTGCCTTGACTGCTGCAATGCCCTCTACCTAGGGCTTCTGGGAGTTGATATCTGCTGCTTGCAGCTGGTGCAGAATGCAGTAGCCAGGTTGTTGACTGGCACTTCAAGATCTTGCCATGTCACGCCTGTGCTCCGCGGACTGCACTGGCTGCTGGTAAAGTGGCAGATCACCTTCAAGCTTGGGTTACTGACCTATAAAGCCCTACATGGGTAGGGACCTTGGTACTTACAAAATCTCATGTGCCCCAACCGCCTGCTCTCCTTGCTCTGCCCCACCAACGAGGGATTGCAAGAGGTTCCAAGGGTTCATCTTAGGACTTCTGGGGCCTGTTCTTTGGTGGCCCCTACCTTATGGAACTTTCTACCTCATCAGATTAGGGAGTGCTTGACGATCCAGAGTTTCAAGGCCACTCTGAAACACATCTATTTAGCTTGGCTTTTTCTGACCGCATACAAATTTGGTGTAGTTATTCAAATTGTACTAGCTGTGAGTTGAGAAAAAACTTCATAATTAATGTCTAAAGTTTTAGATATTGTACTTATTGGTTTTAATTTATACTGTTTTAATTGTGATATACTGTATGTTTTAGGAATTTTGTACAAGTGTCTTTGACAAATCGAAACTGCACTTTTTATGAATAAAAGTTGATTTGATGATTTGAATGATTTAGTACATATATACTGTATATATATATATATATATATATATATATATATATGGGTGCAGAGGGGGGGCCTGAGTGATACATGATTTATCTATACAAGTGATGTTTGACCTTGGGTAACCTCGCGAGTAGCATAAGCCACGAGTGTGATGGCCAAGGTCAAACACCACAAGAATAGATAAATTATGTATCACACAAGGCTCTCCCCTGCATATTTCATTTATGAAATAGAGATGAGATGTGCAATGTGTGATTTTCCCATATATTTAGCTTGATTTTTTGTAAATGTAGCTTAGTTTGCAGGTTTATTTTAAGTAATAGTGACAGTGCACTTTTTTTGTGTGCACGTTTTGTGCAGGTTGTTAAGGGTGTTGCTATGGATGGAGTGTGGAGACGTGCAGTCAAGGCACCAATGTGCTCAATGATTGGTGGAGTTTCACTGTTTCAGAAAAAGTGAGGAGAAAATGGCGGTGACTCTAAGCGAGAGTCTGTTGTTGAATCGGGGAGAAGGCACAGTAGTACTGAGCTACGCTATTTTTTTTTTTCGCCAAACTTTTTCACAAATAGTTGTGGTTTATTTAGGTTTCAAGCTGTAAATTGGAAGTAGAGCAAGTGGTGTTGGGAGGAAAAGGTGTCCAAGTTCAGCGACTTCTAATTGCAGTGTAAGCGAGCAAGTGGAACAGAAAGAAAAAAAAACAACGGCTTTGGAGCATTTTCCTTTCAGGTCAGCAGTTACATTCTTTGCAGGTTATGGATGCAGGGGGAGAGATTTGTTTTAAAAAAGTGGCGGTTTGGCTGTTTAGTAGTTTAGCAGTTCATTAGGAAGTCAGGAGCTGAGGCAGTTTGGGATGTGGTTGGCAATGCAATTCTGGCCAGAGGACTGTGAGTGTGTAATATTGTTTGGTTGTGTGAGGAAATGCAGATGTATAATGCTGGGGTGAAATAAAAAGATTTTTTGACTGGATGTTTTACCATGGATGGGGCAACATACTGTATGTAGACACCAGCAGAGACTTTGTGTGAGTGCCAGAAAGTGAAAGTGTGATGAAGTAGGAAGTAGAGTTGTTTTATATATATATATATATATATATATATATATATATATATATGCAATAAGGTTATTATATATGTAGTTAAATAAACCCAATTATCTGAGTCACTGTATGTATAAATGGTCACTGTATGTATAACTTTATTTATATACAGTGACTCAGATAATTGGGTTTACTTAACGCATAGATGGCAAACCTTATTGCATATATATATATATATATATATATATATATATATATATATATACACACACACACACATATATGTATGTGGCAAAAAAACTCTGTTTAATGCATCAGTTAGGGTTGTTCCACAGTGACAAAAGTGAGGAACTTTGGTGTTCGGGTTGCCTCCCCTTGCAACCCACACCCACCCCATCCCCACCAACAGGCATCAGGGGGTGCATTGGGGTCATCGGCCCTAACACTCACCCCATTCCATGTTTAAATAAGCTGAGGCAGTGCAGTATAGGAGAATGGGGTGATGTGTTAAACTGAGTTTTTTCCAAGAATTTCCCTTCTTTTTGAGAATGTGCACTATAAATAGTGAATGGAATGTGGTGGTGGGAGCATGGGGCCTTTCATGCCCTATGCTCTCACCATGTGATTTTTTTGTCACTTCGCTACGCAAAAACTGTATGACCGACTGAAATTAAAATTGTTAAATGAAGACATGTACCATGGCAGACCGTGTGCCCAGAATTGTGTGTACATCCGTTCAACGGTAACACAGCACCATGAGCAAACAATATAACATGCACAATTCAGCAACCATAAGAGCCAGTGACCAGAAAATTGGCACAGTGAAAGATGAATTATTAATCTTTGTACATTCCAAATGGCAGGCAAATCAGATACACAGTTCAGAAGTTATTGAAGCATAATGAACCTTTTGTCAGAGTGGCATAATTCCACACCTGTTAATGTTTTACACACGAAACCACTGTAAGGCACCTCCATGCCACTAAGGCTACCTATGCTATAAATTTAAAGGCAGTAGCACCATGCAGAATGCTATGTGCAAAATGTTAACTGCATTATGCAGTATCTCCACAGTGAATTACTTCTCAAACATGTAAACAGCATAATTCACATCTCCAGGACATCCACTCAACACCCTCGAAATTTCATGTGAAAAGACCAAACCATTCCAGAAAGATTAATTTTTTATGTTTCTGTACCTTTAAGAAGTCATCCACCACAAAATGCTGGAAATCTCAGCCAAAAATGCACTAAAATGGTGGACCTTGCAGCCGGAAAATTAGTAACTATGAAGTGGGCCAACTTCAAATGGCCATAACTCTGGAACAGAACAACATTATTTCACCAAATAAAAACTGACATGTTCCTTGAATGAAGGTCTTTCTACCATCAAGTTTTAGACCAATCAACCACACACTGGTTGTGCTATGCGTCACAGAAAACAGTATAGAAAAATAGCACAAAAATAAAGTTTTGCAGTGTACTACGCAAATACAAAAACACAAACAGTAATGTTAATGGAAATGGTGATGGAAACAGTGAAGTAAAATAAAATATTAATGGTAACGTAAACGTAAGCGCAAACGGTAATGCACATGGTGATGCAAACGTAAACAATAACGCAAACGGTAAGAGAAACAGAAGTGCAAACGTTACTGAAAACAGAAATAGTAACACAAACGGTAATGCAAATGCTAACGACAACAGAAATGCAAATGTTAATGAAAACAGTAACGCAAATGATAACGCCAACAGAAACACAAATGCAAATGGTAATGAAAATGCAAACAGAAATGCAAATGGTAACGGCAACGGTGATGCAGAAGGAAACAGTAACACAATCAACAATGTAAACGCCACATAAAATGCAAACACAAAGGCCACAGAAATGCAAATGGCAATGAACATGCAAACAGTAATGGTAACGCAATTGGAAACACAAATGATTACAGTAACACCAACAATGATGACAAAGAGAACACTAACACTAATGGAAATGCAAATGCAAGCATGTACACAAATGCAAATGGTAAAGCGCACGGTCACATTAACGCAATTGGAAATGTAAATGCCTATGGTAACACCAACGATGATGCCAAAGGAAACACAAACGCAAATGGAAGCACATACGCAAGCACAAATATTAATGCACATGGTGACGCAAAAGGAAATGCAAATAAAAGCAGTAATGGAAAAGCAAGTGCAAATGCAAAGGGTAATGCACATGGTGATGTAAATGGAAACGCTAACTCAAATAGTTAGAGAAATGCAAATGGTAACAGTTACTCAAACCCAAATGCAAAGGGTGACGTACACGGTGATGCAAAAGTAAATGCAAACAAAAATGGTAACAGTAACACAAATGCAAGTGAAAACACAAAGGGTAATGCACATGGTGTCGTAACCGGAAACGCTAATGCAACGGTTATGGAAATGCAAGTGGAAATGCTAATGGTAATAGTAACGCAAACGCACACCCTTTTTTTTCCCAAAAAGGTGCATTCAAAAGCATAGTGAATACAAAGAATGTATGCATAATAATGGTCCTTGGAGCAGAAAATCTGCACTTGGAATATTAAATTCCTTGTATCTCAGGAACTGTACGATGTAGAAAAAATTTAAAATCTCATATTATTTATGACTTTCCAGGTTAGTTTTACACTTAGCCCCCTAGCGGGGGACTAAACATTCTTCTGACGAAAAGTCCGTATCTTGAACCGCTTTCGAGATATGGACCCTGAAAGGTGCGGAGGATGCTGTAATATTAGCCTATGGGAAAAACTGTCAACTTTGTAGTGCAATAACTTTGCAGCCCTCTAATATTTTGCCACCATACTACCAAAAGGCACATCTGTGGGATCTTAGCATTCATCCCTCCAAATTTCAGCCCAAAAGACCAAATCACTCTTTTGCAGCAGGGTAGTAAAGCTTTCCTACTATTTTGGGCATAGTGTCACAATGTAGTGTCGCAAATCACGACACTTTCGCATAAAAAATCATGAAAGTGTTGCATGTGCAACACTACTTTGTGACACTACTTTTTACAAAAATTTTAAAATAATATTTCTGGGTGTTTAACCCCCCAAAAAAGACATGGCTAGCATCCTCATGACTTGACTAGGTAAACACAGCAAGAATTGTGTCCCCTGAGGGTCACAAATTTAAACACCAAGCATTTCTGTGACCATCAACTGAAAACAAGATGGCAGAATTTGCAACACTTCAGGGTTCATTTGCGACACTAAAAACTGCATTTGCAACACTGTCAAACTTTTTGTTAACTTTTCCTATTGACTATAATGGGAAACTTGTTTTCTGAATAACGTTTGAACCGTTTAATATTTTTTCACAAAATCTTTGTAAGGCACATTGGGACCGACAACCCCAATGCACACCCTGCTGCAAGTTGGGGGTGCAGGCTGGGGGGTGCAAGGGGGGCTTTCAACCCTAACACTGAATTTCCTCACTTTTGTAGCTGTGGAACAACCCTAACTGATGCATTAAACAGAGTTTTTTGCCATGAATTTCCCTTCTTTTTGAGAATGAGGACTATAAATAGTGAATAGAATGTGGTGGTGGGAGTGCGGGCTCTTTGGGCCCTGCGTTCCCACAACATGATGTCTTGTGACATAGTAACGGTAAATGCAAGCGGTAATGGTTACCTATATGGTGACACAAATGGAAATGGTAACACAAACGTTAATAGAAATGCAAGCACAAAGTGAAGCCAAAGTGAACAGTGACGCAAATGGAGATGCAAGCGCATACGGAAATGGAAGTGGTAACGTGCACGGTCACGGTACCGCTATTGTAAATGCAAATGTTAACTGTTACAGCAACAATAATGCCAAAGGGAACAGAAATGGAAAGGCAAATGCAAGCACGTATGGAAATGCAAAGCGTAACACGCATGGTCACAGTACCGCAATTGCAAATGCAAATGGTAACAGTAACAGCAAAAATAACGCCAAAGGAAACAAACAGAAAGGCAAATGCAATCACATACAGAAACGCAAACCGAAATGCACATGGTCATGGTACTGCAATTGGAAATGCAAATGGTAACAGTAACAGGTAAAATAACACCAAAGGAAACGGAAACGCAAATGCAAGAACGTACAGAAACGCAAACCATTACGTGCACAGTCATGGTACCACAATTGTAAACACAAATGGTAATGGTAACAGCAACAATAATGCCAAAGAAAACAGAAACAGAAATGCAAATGCAAGCACATACAGAAATGCAAACTGTAATGTGCACTGTCACGGTACCACAATTGGAAACGCAAATGGTAACGGTAACAGCAACAATAACGCCAAAGGAAATAGAAATCTAAACACAAGTGTATATGGAAATGCAAACTGTAATGCGCATGGGCACAGGAATGTAATTGGAAATGCAAATGGTAACGGTAACAACAACGACGCAAAACAAAAGACAAATGCAAATGCAAACAGAAGGGCAGCAGCAAGCGCAAATGGTAATGCGCACGGTGTCACAAAGCGAAATACAAACAGAAACAGTACTATAGACAGAAATGGTAACAGTAATGCAAATGCAAGTGCAAGCAAAAACACAAAGGGTAATGCACACAGTGGCATACACGGGAACGGTAGCACAATTGGGTACAGAAAAGTGGAAGTGGTAAGGGTAACAGTAACGTAAGCGCACACCCGAGTTTTTCCCAACAGCTGTATAGAGAAACATAGTGAGTACAAAGAATGTATGCATAATAATGGGACTTGGAGCAGAAAATGAGGAGTTGAAATAGTAAATTGCTTATATCTCAGGAACCGTACGACATAGAAAACAAAATAAAATTTTGTATGAATTATGACATTCCTGGCTAGTTTTGCACTTAGCCCTCTAGTGGGGGACTAAGCATTTTTCTGATGAAAAGTCCGTATCTCACACCGTTTCCGAGATACGGGCCCCGAAAGGCGCGGTGGATGCCGTTATGTTAACCTATGGGAAAAAATGTGAAATTCAGAGTACGTAACTTTGCCACCCTGTAATATTTTTGCACCAAACCATGAAAAGACACATCTGTGAGATGTTGGCTTTCTTTCCTCCAAATTTCAGCCCGAAAGACCAAACCGTTATTTGGCAGCAGGGTGGCAAAGAATTCCTATCATGCAGTGGACGCCGTAATATTAGTCTATGGGAAAAAGTGTCAACTTCTGAGTACCATAACTGTGCAGCCGTCTAATGTTTTTTCACCAAACTACCAAAAGGCACATCTGTGAGATGTTGGCTGCCTGTCCTCCAAAATTCAGCCCAAAAGACCAAACCGTTCTTTTGCAGCAAGGTGGCAAATAATTCCTGTTATTTTGGCCATAGTCTAGAAAAGTGGTGTCGTGATTTGAGACACCTTTCACAAAAATATGCGACAGTGATACAAGTATGACACTACTTTGTGACCTACTTTTCCCAAAAATTTGAAAAACATTTTTGGGGTGTTTAACCCCAAAATAAAGACATGTCTAGCATCCTCAGGGCTCAGCTAGGTAAACACAAAAATAATTATGTCCCTAGATGGCCCCAATTTTAAATGCCAAGCATTTCTGTGATCAGTAACTGAAAACAAAATGGTGGATTTGCGACACTACTAGGGTCATTTGTGACACTTAAAAGTGCATTTGCGACACTGTCGAACTTTTTGTTAACTTTTTCCATTGACTATAATGGGAAACTTGTTTTTTGAATAACTTTTGAACTGTTCAATATTTTTTCATGACATCTTCAACAGGCACATCGGGGACCCCAGCCGCACATTCCCTGAAGTTTTTGGACCGGTCGTGCAAACCGTGTGACCTGTAGGTGCAAGCAAAGAATGTGCAAAAAATGTAAATATGCCCCGGAATGTCACTTAATAACTCCACAGCCATATATCCAACTGGAATGAAAGTTGGCAGATCCCAAGATCTATGGTTATGCCCTGTGGTTGCCAAATTTCAGGCAGATCTGTTGAACAGCGGAAATGTTATTAAGGTGCACATTTTCACCATTTAACCTTAAATAGGGTACTCAACTCTAACTATGGTAGCACTACCGTGCTACCATAATATATATATATCTATATTCATGGCCAAAAAAACTGCATCAGTTAGGGTTGTTCCACAGTGATAAAAGTGAGGAAACTTGATGTTAGGGTTGAATCCCCCCTTGGACCCACCCCCCAGCCGGCATCAGGGTGTGCGTTGGGTCATTGGCCCAAACTCTCACTCCATCACATGTGTGAACAAGCTGAGGTGGTGAACTATAGGAGAATGGGGTGAGAATTAGGACCAACAACCCCAATGCACACCCCGATGCTGGCTGGAGGGGCGGGGTGGGAGTGGATCCAAGAGGGGGGGTTCAACCCTAACATGAAATTTCCTTGCTTTTGTCGCTATGGAACAACCCTAACTGATGCAGTAAATGAGTTTTTTTGCCATGAATTTCCCTTCTTTTTGAGAATGAGGACTATAAATAGTGAATGAAATGTGGTGGTGGGAGCCCACCATGTGGTTTGTAGTGAAATAGTTACCACAAGGGAAATGCAAGCATAAACGGTAACACACATGGTGATATAAACATAAATGATAACTCAAATGGTAACAGAAGCACAAGCACAAAGTGATGCCAAAGTGACCAGTAATGCAAACGGAGACGCAAACGCAATTGCGTATGGAAATGCAAGTGGTAATGCGCACAGTCACAGTACCACAATTGGAAATGCAAATGGTAATGGTAACAGCAAGAATAACGCCAAAGAGAACAGAAATGGAAATGCAAGCGCATACAGAAATGCAAACCGTAATGCAAACGGCCACGGTACCGCAATCTGAAACGCAAATGGTAATGGTAACAGCAACAATAATGCCAAAAGAAAGAGAAAGGCAAATGCAAGCGCATACTGAAATGCAAACCATAACGTGCACGGGCAGGGTACCACAACTGGAAACATAAATGGCAATGGTAACAGCAATGATGACGCTAAACAAAAGAGAAATGCAAGCGGAAGGGTGGCTGGAAATGCAAATCACAATGTGTACAGTGACGCAAACCAAGATGCAAAGACAAACAGTAGTGGAGATGCAAATGGTAACAGTAGAGCAAATGCAAGTGCAAATGAAAACGCAAAGTGTAATGCACACAGTGGCATACACGGGAATGCTAACGCAAATGGGCATGGAAAGAGAAGTGTAAAGCCTAAGTGTAACAGTAAGTGGAGCGCACACCCTATTGTTCCCCAAAAGTTCCATTGAGAAACACAGTGAAAACAAAGAATGTATGCATAATAATGGGCCTCGTAGCAGAAAATGGACAGTTGTAATACTAAATTGCTAATATCTCAGTAACCATACGACATAGAAAAAAATTTAAATTTCACGTAATTCTTGACTTTCTTGACTACATTTTCACTGAACGCATAGCTCATAGGGCTATGCATGTTTGCGACGGAAATTCCATATCTCGCACCATTTCCGAGATACGAGCTCTGAAAGGCACAGCGGACACCACCATGTTAGCCCATGGGAAAAAATGTCAACTTTGGAGTACCATAACTTTCCATCCGTGCAGTATTTTTGCACAAAAAGGCACATCTGTGAGATATTAGCTGCCTTCCCTCCAAATTTCAGCCCAAAAGACCAAACTGTTCTTTTGCAGCAGGGTGGTAAAGAATTTCTGTCATTTTGTCCATAGTCTAGAAAAGTAGTGTCATGATTTTCGACACCTTTTGCAAAAATTTGAAAGTGTCTGCAAGCGACACTACTTTTAGACACTATCGCTTTCAAAAATTTGAAAATATATTTCTGGGGTGTTTAACCCCAAAATAAAGACATGTCTAGCATCCTGAGGGTCCAACTAGGTGAACAGAAAAGGAATTGTGTTCCTGAGGGTCCCAATTTTAAATGCTTATCATTTTTCTGATCAGTAACTGAAAACAAAATGGCAGATCTGCGACACTACTAGGGTCATTTGTGATACTAAAAAGTGCATTTGCGACACAGTAGAACTTTTTGTTAACTTTTCCCATTGACTCATAATGGGAACTTGTTTTTTGAATAACTTTTGAACCATTCAATATTTTTCCAAGAAATCTTCAAAAGGCACATCGGGGACCCCGGCTGCATGTTCTCTGAAGTTTTTGCACCGGTTGCATAAAACCGTGCGACCTTTAGGCGTGAGCAAAGAATGCTCAAAAAAACGTAATTGCACACACAAATGCCACTTAATAACTCCGCAGCTGTATATCTGACCAGAATGAAAGTTGGCAGATCCCAAGATCAGTAGTTATGCCCCATGCCTGCCAAATTTCATCAGTTGAACATTGGCAAAGTTATTAAGGTGCACAATTTCACCATTTAACCTTAAATGGGGTACTCATCTTAACTATAGCTGCATTACAGTGCAGCTATAATATATATATATATATATATATATATATATATATATATATATCTATATATATATAAAATATAAATGCAGTCCTGACACGACAGAGCAGGAGGCTGCCCCTGACAGACTCACCCTGCCTCACCAACAGGCACTGGGGTGTGTTGAGTCATCAGCCCTAATGTCACCCCATCCCATGTGCAAACAAGCTGAGGTGGTGCAGTGCAGGAGAATGGGGTGAGAGTTAGGCCGATGACTCGCAACGACACCCCAATGCCTGTTGGTGTGGCAGGGTGGTGGGGTGCAAGGTGGAACCCAATGTCAAATTTCCTGCTTTTGTCACTGTAGAATAACCCTAACTGGATGCATTAAAAGAGTTTTTGCATTTAATTTCATTACTTAAGAAAGAACAGAAGAGTAGAAAGTTACGCAAGTTGGTGGGAGCATGGGGCCTTCGGGACCCATGATCCCACCACCTTGTAAGTGTTGGCCCACATTATACAGCTAATGACTAAAAAGTATATTGACAACAGCACAACCAGCCACTAAACAAATGTTCATGTAGTAGAACAAATAGAAGGCGCTGTCCGCAAAACATTAACTGCGCCACGCAATCTCTCTGCAAAAAATAAATTGTCTGACACATAAACACCACAGTTCACATCCACAGGACATCCTGTCAACACTCTCCAAATTTCAAGGGAAAAGACCAAACTGTGTCCGAGACATAACATGTCACAGTTTGAAATTTTCATTCATCACACTGGCACAGTTCCACACCTGATGACATTTAATACACACAATGACTGAAAACTACATCCATGACACTAAGTCTAGGTATCCTATCAATTTCAAGGCACCACCACAAGGAAAACACTGTCCGCAGAATGTAAACTGTGCCACGCAATATCTCCGGCAAAAAATTTTTTTCTGACATGTAATTACTGTAATGTACATCCACAGGACATCCCGTAAACACCCTCTAAATTTCAAGTAAAAAGACCAAACCATTTCTGAGATATTCAATGTTAAACATTGGTAAAATTTCCCTATCTATTCCATTATAAAAAATCTGCCCATCTTGTCCTGCCCTCACGATCAAAGATGGCAATCAAAGAATCTCACGATCAAAGAATTTGCAGGGTCTCAATCAAAGAATTTGCAGGCTCATGAACAAAGAAAAAAATGCTATAAATCAAAAATGTAGGAATTCCGCAAACCACTTAACGTGGGTTTAATGAACGAAACCCCTGAGGAAACCCACCTCTTTGAGTTTAGGACACCTCTGGACTGAGAAAATTGATTTTCAATCCATCCATCTCATCCTACCTTCACGATGCACCATCACGATCAAAGAATCTCGCGATCAAAGAATTTGCAAGGTCGCGATCAAAGAAATTACTCGCTCACGAACAAAGAGAGAGGGGCGAGATGGCCAGATTTTAAAATGTTTTTCTCAGCCCAGGGGTGCCCTAAAAAGTTAAATGAGGCTGGGTTTTACTCAGGGGCCTTCGTTCTGCCCCATCTGAATAACAAAAATAATATATTAACTGTCCCTGGTAGTCTAGTGCCCCCCATCATAATAAAATATATATTCATTTGTAATGTCCTGGTAGTCTAGTGCCCCCACCCAATGTGTATTTTTTTGCATCCTGGAATGCAGTGAGCCCCCGAGCTGTCTAAACACTATTACTGCCTGTCCCTGCAGTTCAGTGGCCCCGATCTCAGCAAAATATTCATTTACGTCTCCCCGGTAGTCCAGCCGGCCCCATCAGTGGTTAAATAATGATCATTACCTGGAGGCTCAGTGGCCCCTCCTCCACCCAGCCATGCCATGCTCACCCAGCACCCCAACCTTCCAGAGTTGATTGCACAGTTCACCACGCTAGCCATTGACTGGTGTGCATTATGAGCACTAATTCAAAGAGGCACCTGAAAATATTTCTGCGCCTCTTTGCATTAGCAATCATAATGCACAGTCAGCAGCTGGCCGTGGAGGTGAGAGGTGGGCTGTGCCAGTCGCTGGCTGAGAAAGGGTGGGAGCTGGGTGGGCTGGCTCACCTGGGTGGGGAGTGGGGGCCACTAGACTACCAAGAAATATGAAATCATTATTTATTTTATTATGATGGAGGGGGACCACTAGACTACCAGGGATATGTACAATGAATATTATTTCATACTGATCGGGGGGCCACTAGACTACCAGGGATAGGAACAGTAATAATTATTTTATACAGCTCAGGGGGCCACTAGACTACCAGGGATATGAACAGTAATAATTATTTTATACAGCTCGGGGGGCCACTAGACTACCAGGGATGTAAATAAATATACATTGGGGGTGCATGAGACTACCAGGACATTATACATGATTATATATTTTATTATGATTGGGGGGACACTAGACTACCACGGATATTTAATACATTATTTTTGTTATTCAGATGGGGCAGAACGAAGCCCCCTGAGCAAAATCCACCCCCATTTAAGTTTGTAGGACACCCCTGGGCTCAGAAAAAACCATTTTAAATCTGGCCATCTCATCCCTCGCTCTTGGTGCACGATCGTGATCAAAGAATCTCACGATCAAAGAAATTGCATGCTTACGACCAAAGAATAAAAAATGGTGAAACGCATTTGTTTCACTGATTTGAACAGAACCAACAGCATGCCTCAATAAAACGAGGCCCCCCGATCAAAACCCACCCTCATTTAAGTTTGTACGACACCCCTGGACTGAGAAAATAGATTGTTTTAAATCCATCCATCTCACCCTACCTTCACGATGCACAATCGCGATCAAAGATTCTAGCGATCAAAGAATTTGCAAGATCATGATCAAAGAAATTGCTCGCTCAAAGACAAAGAGCAAGGGATGAGATGGCCATATTTTAAAATGTTTTTCTCAGCTCAGGGGTGCCCTACAAAGTTAAATGAGGCTGGGTTTTGCTCAGGGGGTTTCATTCTGTCCCATCTGAATAACAAAAATAATGTATTAACTATCCCTGGTAGTCTAGTGGCCCCCCCATCACAATAAAATATATATTCATTTGTAATGTCCTGGTAGCCTAGTGCCCCCACCCCAATGTGTATTTTTTTGCATTCCTGCTAGTCTAGTGGCCCCCCAAGCTGTATAAAATAATTATTGCTGTTCATACCCCTGGCAGTTTAGTGGCCCCCCGATCTGTATGAAATAATATTCATTGTACATATCCCTGGTAGTCTAGTGGCCCCCCTTCATAATAAAATAATTAATGATTTTATATTTCATGGTACAGTCTAGTGGCTACCCACCCAGTTCCAGCCACCCAGCACCCCCAACCTTCCCTGACCGGCATTGGCACAGCCCACCTCTCACCTCCACAGCCAGTCATCAACTGTGTACATTACAAGTGCTAATGCAAAGAGGCGCTCTGAAAATATTTCTAAGTGCCTCTTTGCATTAGCGATAGTAATGCACACATTTTATTATGATTGGGTGGGACACTAGACTACCATGGATATTTAATACATTATTTTCGTCATTCAGATGGGGCAGAACGAAGCCCCCTGAGCAAAACCCACCCTCATTTAAGTTTGTAGGACACCCCTGGGCTCAGAGAAAACAATTTTAAATCTGGCCATCTCATCCCTCACTCTCGATGAACAATCGTGATCAAAGAATCTTGCGATCAAAGAATTTGCAGGCTCATAATCCAAGAAATTGCATGCTTACAACCAAAGAATAAAAAATAGTGAAACGCATTTGTTTCACTGATTTGAACTGAACCAATGGCATGCCTCGATAGAATGAAGCCCCCGATCAAAACCCACCCTCATTTGTGTCCCTAGCCCACCCCTGAGCTGAGATATTTGTGAAAATAGGTCTCAGTGCAGATCACAATCAGAGAATCTCACGATCAAAGAACTAGCAGGCTCACGATCAAAGATCGATAGCGAGCCGCGAACAAAGATTTTAGAAGATAATAACTCTATTTTTTGACTGATCTGGATGAAACCAAAGGCATGGCTCTATAGATCAGAGCCCTCTGAGTAAAACCCATACAAGTTGTGCTTCAGGAGTGACCCATGAGCTATTTCTGTTTTTCCAATCGGAAAACAAAAAACAAAATGGTGAACCTTTCGATCAAAGAATTTTGAAAATTCTCAGGGACAAAGATTCTTGCACCACGAAGCTGCAAATTCTTTGATCGCCAGGTGGGATCAGATGGCCAGAACCCCATTCTTTGTTCACAAAACATACATATAATTTTCCCATTGACTTATAATGGGAATTTAAAACTGGCATAACTTTTGAATGCCTTAATATTTCTTCACCAAACAAAATGCAGCATGTTCGGCCACCAAAGCTCTTTCAAATGAGCCATCTTGCAGAGTGGCATGCCACACAATGGCCATGCAGGGCCACATTCAAAATCCCAAAAGCTGCCTCCAAAAACTGATAATTTTGCATTTTCAGCGCTTTTGTACACAAAGACCGTAAGTCTGACCAAAATGCAATTCAGCAAATCAAGAGATATACCATGCCCCATCACACGTACCAAATTTGAGGCAAATCCATTGAACGGGTCCAAAGTTATTAACGTGCAAACTTTTGACTTTAGTATGTAAGTGACCGCTGAACCCTAACTATAGTGGCACGACCACGCCACTATAATATATATATATATAAAATGGTTAGGGTTGAGGAGCCATTTTAAGGTTAAAGGGTCAAACTCTGCACCATAATGACGTATATATACACATTATGGTAGTACGGTAGTGCTACCATAGTTAGGGTTGAGGAGCCATTTCTTTGTTAAACCCCAAAATTTTGCACCTTAATAACTTTACAACCGTTTGACATATTTGGCTGAAATTTGGAATACTTGATCAAGAACCATAGGCCTTGGTATCTGCCAAGTTTCATAGTGGTCAGATAAACGGCTGCAGAGTTATTAAGCATGATCTGTGCACACGTTTACGCTTTTTCTGGAATTCTATGGTCACACCTACAGGTTGTACGGTTTGCATGACTGGTTCAAAATCTTCAGGGAACATGTGTCCAGGGTCCCCAATGTGCCTTTCAAAGATTTCGTGAAAAAATATTAAACGGTTCAAAAGTTATTCAAAAAACAGTTTCCCATTATAAGTCAATGGGGAAAGTTAAAAAGTTCAACACTTTCGCAAATGCATTTTTACTTTCGCAAATGGGCCTGTTACTTTCGCAAATTGGCCATTTTGTTTTCAGTTGGTGATCATAAAAATGGTTGGCATTTAAATTTGGGACCCTCTAGCAACCTAATTCTTTTTGTATTCACCTAGTCGGACCCTGAGGATGCTTGCCATGTCTTTATTTTGTGGTAAAACACCCCAGAAAAATGTTTTTAAAATTTCTGGAAAAAGTACTTTCGCAAATTACTTCCGTGCTCATGAAAGTGTCAAACTTTTTTGCGAAAGCTTTCGCAAATTGCGACAGTAATTTTCCATCTGTGGGACAGTGACAGCGATTCTTTGGCACTGCGCTGCAAAAGAACTGTTGGGAGTTTTGGGCTGAAATTTGAAGGGAACGGAGTCGACATCTCACAGATGTGCCTTTCAGTGTTGTATTGAAAAAATATTACACGGCGGCAAAGTCACGGCACTCCAAATTTGATGGTTTTTCCCATAGGATAACATTACGGCGCCCGATGCATTACAGAAATCCGTTGGCACCCTGCTGCAAAATAACGGTTTGGTCTTTTTTCCTGAAATTTGGAGGGAAGAAAGCCAACAGCCCACAGATGTGCCTTTCAGTGGTTTGGTGAAAAAATATCACACGGCGGCAAAGTTACGGCACTCCAAAGTTGACAGTTTTTCCCATAGGATAACATTACGGCGCCCGACGCATTACAGAAATCCTTTGGATCCCTGCTGCAAAATAACGGTTTGGTCTTTTTCCTGAAATTTGAGGAAGACAGCCAACAGCCCACAGATGTGCCTTTCAGTGGTTTGGTGAAAAACATTACAGGAGGCAAAGTTATGGCGCTCTGAACTTTCTTTTTTCCCATAGGATAACATTACAGCATTAGCCCGGCCTTTCGGGGCCTGTATCTACGAGCGGTCGGGAATCACGGACTTTTCGTTGGAAAATTTCTTAGCCTTCTGGGGCTAAGATCACAAATTAGCCAGGACAGTTGTAAATAATATGACTTTTAAATTTTTTTTCACGCTGACGGTTCCTGAGATATAATGTATTTAGTATTCCAAGATCTCATTTTCAGCGCTGACACTCATTATTATGCATACATTATTTGTACTCACTGTCTTTCTCTATGCAGGTTTTGGGGAAAACCAGCCTGTGCGCTTACATTAGTGTTACTGTTGCCCTTTCCGCTTGCGGTTCCGTACCCTTTTCACTTACCGTTGATGTCTGCGCCACCATGTGCGTTATCCTTTGCGTTTTCATTTGCGCTTATGTTTCTGTTATTTTTTGCCATTTCTGTCTACAGTACTGTTTATCTTTCTGTTTCACTTTACGTCACCATGCCCATTGACATTTCTGTTTGCAGGCAACATGTTACTATGTGACAACACATCACGTGGCAGACCGTTCCCGTCTACGCCACCATGTGCGTTACCCTTTCTGTTCTCATTCGCACTTGTGTTACCATGTGTGCCACTGTTAGCATTTCTGTTTGCGTTGCTGTCCCTGTTAGTATGCCACAAGACATCATGTGGCGGGAGCACGGGCCTGGAAGGGCGCTCACCGCTGCATTACATTCACTATTTCTCGTTATCATTCCCAAAAGAAGGAAATTAGAGGCAAAACCCGTTTAATGCATTAGTTAGGGTTGTTCCACAGCGCACAAAAGTGAGGAAATTAGCTGTTAGGGTTGAAAACCCCCTTGGACCCCCTCCCACCCCCCAACGGGTATTAGGGTGTGCATTGGGATCGTGGGTCCTAACTCTTACCCATTCTCCTATACTTCTGCTGCTTTACACATGTCATAGGGTGAGAGTTAGGCTGATGATCCTAATGCACACCCCAATGCCACCACATGCGCTATCCTTTATGCTTTCATTTCGCTTGCATTTCTGTTACTTTTTGCCATTTGTGTCTACTGTACTGTTTCTCTTTCTGTTTCACTTTGCGTCACCATGCCCATTGACATTTCCATTTACAGGCACCATGTTACTATGTGACAAGACATCACGTGGCACACCATTCCCGTCTACGCCACCGTGTTCGTTACCCTTTCTGTTCTCATTCGCGCTTGCGTTACCTTGTGCGCCACTGTTAGCGCTTCTGTTTGCGTTGCTCTTCCTGTTACTATGCCACAAGACATCATGTGGTGGGAGTGCGGGGCCCTTTGGGCCCCACGCTCCCGCTGCTGCATTACGTGCCGGGAGCGCGGGACCCTATGTGTTATCCTTTGCGTTTTCATTTGCACTTGTGTTTCTGTTATTTTTTGCCATTTGTGTGTACCGTACTGTTTCTCTTTCTGTTTCACTTTGTGTCACCATGCCCATTGACATTTCCGTTTGCAGGCACCATGTTACTATGTGACAACACATCACGTGGCAGACTGTTCCCGTCTATGCCACCGTGTGCATTGTCCTTTCTGTAGTCATTTGCGCTTGCGTTACCATGTGCGCCACTGTTAGCGCTTCTGTTTGCATTGCTCTTCCTGTTACTATGCCACAAGACATCATGGTGGCTCTCGCCCGCTGCTGCATTATGTGCGGGAGCGGGGCCCTATGTGCATTATCCTTTATGCTTTCATTTGCACTTCATTGCTTGTTAATTTTTGCCATTTTGTGTACCGTACTGTTTCTCTTTCTGTTTCACTTTGCGTCACCATGCCCATTGACATTTCCATTTACAGGCACCATGTTACTATGTGACATGACATCACGTGCACCCTGGTCACGCCACCGCAGTGCGTACCCTTTCTGTTCTCATTCGCTTGTGTTACCATGTGTGCCACTGTTAGCATTTCTGTTTGCATTGCTGCTCCTGTTACTATGCCACAAGACAGCGTATGGTGGGCGAGACCCAAGGGCCCAGCTCCCGCCATAACTTATTCACTATTTCTCATTATCATTCTCAAAAGAAGGGAAATTAGAGGCAAAAACTCCGTTTAATGCATTAGTTAGGGTTGTTCCACAGCGACAAAAGTGAGGAAATTAACTGTTAGGGTTGAAAACCTAACTCCAATTCCCCCCCAGCACCACACACACAGACACACACACACATTCAAGTATGGGGGAGGACCAAGTCAACACAACCAATGACAGACATCCAGCAGCAGGTGACAGAAATAACAAACAATTGTCTAAATGTACTACGAGACATCCCCATCCACCTGACCAGGTACTGCATGCTCAGTGGAGATCAACAGCAAAACTGAGGCCATGTACACCAAACATACACATCCCTGATTGCAGCTGCACACAACGTACCACACTTAGTAGTTGCATGGCCTTACCTACCGATGCCCCACACCACACCACAACTGGTACTGTGCCGTTATTCAATATAAATGCTGAAGGTGCATGATGACAGTTGTAGAAAGGTTTTAACACTAGTGAGTATACATTAATTAAGAGAAGCACATAAATTAACTACAAGACACTAGCATGCTCAAGATAAAGTAGTGATACATTTAGTAGGTGATTTACATAGTAGTACATTTACTGCAATGGTTTACTCAACATAGAGAGGCTGATGTAAACGTATGGAAAAGCATTGCCTGTTCAACGCTGTGAAATTCATACTGCCAGTATCACATGCGTTCTTACTGATGAAGGTGTACTGCTGATGTACATACATAGACCTTCAGTGTGTTTCAATACTAAAGATGCAGTAAGTATTCTTTGTAAGAAACATTGTAATTGCATGGATCAGGCCAAGCAACTTCTAAATATCATAGCACTACTGAGCCAACAATGATGTACCTGTATCGGAGATGTATATAGGATAGATTTTCCTGTAGGCACTTACTGAGTATGTTGTACCTGATAAAGACAATCTCATTGCATCTGTGATGACTAACTTATTCAAATAGTAATACATTTACTATTGTTGCAATGAGTGATCTATGCCACTTATGGACACAGTGTGATTTTTTTAACAGTTGTTTCATACTCAGACTGTATGCTTACTGTTTGGGTTTGCCACACTTCTGTCACTGATGCTATCAAAGTGATAACTATGTTAATTGTGGTACAACAGGAATCAAGTAGGTATGGTGTAGATATAAACAGAATGTCTTTTAGTATTGATTTAACTCACAATGGGGTAAGTGTACTAGGACAGCAGGGTTATCTCTATCACTGACTCTGTCAGTTATAATCACACTAGGGTTTCAATGACTGTAATGATCAAGTTATACTGTTCATCTTCATGAGTTCATATTCACAGCCATTCTCCAGTAACTAGACAGTGTATGGTGTAACTGGGTGGGACACTGTGTTGCAAAGCTGCTGCAGTGTCTAGCAGAGGGAGAGTATCTACTCATAAAGACAATTAAGCAATAAGGCAAGACCAACAGTTATGTTAAATGGTCTGTTAATCACCCTGTAGGGGTTTAATGTTGAATGAGGCATAGCCGAGTGCCACATGTCGCTAGACAGTGATAAACTGACCATTAACATAATACCTGGGAGTGGCTTATTGCTATCATAATAAAACTGTTTTTTAAACATTAAACCATGTTCATCATATGGTTAGGCTCTACATTTATCTTAATAAAAAATAAACATAAGGCTGTTACAATGTTTACAGTCAATTAGAAAGCTGCATTTCTCAAACCCTTGTTATAATCAGAGATATTATACCTGTACAACTCCTTGGCTTTGCTGAACTCTATTGCTCAGGTGGCCCACCACAAGTGGTGTGGTCTGGTGTGGGGCATCGGTAGGTAAGGCCATGCAACTACTAAGTGTGGTACGTTGTGTGCAGCTGCAATCAGGGATGTGTACATTTGGTGTACATGGCCTCAGTTTTGCTGTTGATCTCCACTAAGCATGTGTGGTGCTGCGGGGTCGGAGTTAGGGTTTCCAGCCCTAACAGCGAATTTCCTCACTTTTGTTGCTGTGGAACAACCCTAACTAATGCATTAAATGGAGTTTTTTGCCTCTAATAAATATATATATATATATGCCCGGTGGCACTGAGGGTTGGGGCGCTGGACGCCACACCTCGCGCTACGCCGGTGACCCGGGTTTGGGAACGGACTTGGGTGGCCAGGGGTTGGCAGGGGAGAGGGAGGATCGAGCATACCAATGGATGCTCTCCTCCTTCAGGGGTGGGAGACCAAGAACGCACCTGCGTTCTGCATCCCTTCCATAGCCAGTGGAAGCACCGGCAACTGGAAGGGATGGAGGCAGCTCCGCTCGCCGGAGCCGGGGAGGGGGATGTCACGGCACATGAGAGGCTCGGCATGCATCAGCACACGACCACTCGGGACATACATCCCAAGTGCTGTCTCAGAGAGTAGGGGATCTAGGGAGAAAATGGAAAACACCTCTCGGCAGCCCTGGATGAAAGCCGCTCCATTTCCATACAGACCACCAAGAAGGGACAGACCCCACTGTGCAAGGAGAGGGGGAAGAGGCACTCTAGGGGCAGATTCCATGGAAGGTGGATTGGAGGACATGAGTGGATGGAAGGAGTGGGCACCGGGAGTAGATAGGAGGGATAAAGAGATAAAGTAAAAAAAAGAAGTTAGGGTGTGCCATGAGGTCATCAGGCCCAACTCTCACCCCATTTCATGTGTAAGCAAGCTGACATGCTACAGTATAGGAGAATGGGGTGAGAGTTAGGCCTGATAACCCCATGGCACACCACAATGTCTGTTGGTGTGTGGAGTGTGAAGGGGTGGGGGTGTGCTGGTGGGGGGGTAACCTTAACATCACGTTTCCATACTTTTATTACTGTGCTATCAACCCTAACTGATGCATTAACAACATTTTTTGCAATGAATTTCCCTTCTTTTTGAGAAAGTGTAATGTAACTAGTAACTGGTATGTGTCTGTGGGAGCCCAGACCCTGCAGGCCCTGTGCTCCCTTCATGTTCCCAATTTTTTTTGTGTAATAGTATGCATATGTGGGAGCATGAGTCCTCTGGGCCATGCTCTCCCACTTATACAGAAGTACGGAGCCATGCAGCAGCCCCACAGTACTGAAAAGGAACCTCGTAACACTTTTTTGGCAATATCTCAGTAACAGCAGCAACTATGAAAAAAATTTGACTGCAGTTATAATCATGAATTTGAAAATGCCACACAAACATAATAAGCCAAAAGGTGGACTAAGCAGCTGGGAGTGAAATATCTGTATCTCAAATTGTTTTTGAAATATGGGCACCACAATATTATCCTATGGGAAATTTCTCTTCTTTGGAGTGCGGTAACTATTGAAACATTGCAAATGGTTTCCTAAAACCAGCAGAAGGCACATCTGTGGGGCAAGGGCTTGCCACACTGCAAATGTCAGCCCAAACCCACAACGGTTTATTTGCTATGAAGTGACAAAGATACGGAAGTTTTTGGGGTAGTACTTTCGCAAATTTGCAATAACTTTCACAAACGCACTTTTGCAAAAGTATCGTACTTTCACAAATTTGTGAACAACTTGGTTTCCTTTTCACAAGCAATGATTCATTTTCAAAAATGGCCATTAATTGTACATTTGTTTGACATTCCATATCTCAAAAGTCAAGAGAACTATGGCTAGAGATTATGAATGCCAAATTTTGTGCAAATCCATTGACCAGTTCCAGAGTTATTAATGTTCAAAATGTAAACAACTTAGTTTAATTTTCGCAAGCAAGGATTCATTTTTGAAAATTGGTATTAATTTTATGTTGTTGTGACAATCCATATCTCAAAAACCACAAAACCCATCCACACAAAATTGGGCATGTCAATTGACCTACCCCTAGAGATTAGGCATGCTAAACCACATGGCAATCCATTAAATAGTTCCAGAGTTATTAATGTTCAAACATTAAACAACTTGATTTATTTTTCACAAGCAATGATTAAACAAGGCCTACTCTACAGAGGAAATATAATTTCAGAATGATAACATGCTGGGGTGAAAATCAGTGGCAACAATGAAACAACTATTATAATTAATGTATATCCTTCCCTCAAGTAAGCATAAAGAAAGAGGTAAAACATTAACCCAGCTTGGTCACTTCCTTGACAAGGATGTTCCTGATAATCTGTCTAATACATTTATATTATCTGGGTAGATTTTAATACTAGTGTGGGATTATACCATACTGTTTCCAAGGATGTAATTGAGGTATTATCTAATCTTACACAGACTATCTGAGCAGTGCTAGAAACTCAATGGATGTAATAATTAATGATAAAGGTAGAGTTCTATGTAAGTTGTTCAGTGATATAAATGTTACATTATTGAGTGGTTGAACAAATCTGGACAAAGGAGGTAGGCATACTTTTATAGGTGCTAGAGGAGCCTCAGTTATAGATTTGGTTTGGGTAAGTTTGACTATCATGACTATTGATAGTCTAAACTCATTAGTGGGAGAGAGAGTGGAGAGATAATATTTGCAACTGGAACTCAGAATTGGTATAGGAATTCCATTAAATCAACCCAAGACAAGAAAAACATGAGTAAAATTAGAAGGGACATGCAGTAGGGTAGAATTTGATAAATAGTCAAAGATTTCTAGAGGTTGCAATGGAAAGAGGGATAATACAAAAAAGGAAAGACCTTCTGACTATAGTAGAAGAGCAGAATCAGATGAATTGAATACAACACTATGATAATCCAATTAGTGAATCTGGTAGAGACCAAATAAAAAATTTATGAAGGAAATTGACCACAATGGTTTAATTCCAGTTGTATAAAAGCAAATCAATGTTTAAATTACCAGTTTAAATTGGTTAAGTAATATCCCAGTCAGGAAAATAGAAAAATACTAAATACAGTAAGGAAGGGCTATACTAAGATAGTTATCACACAGAAAAAAACATATAATGGAAAACTGGAAAAAATCAGAAGAGGCTGTTTACAATAAAGACAATACAAAATGTTGGAAAATTGTGTCCAAAGGGTGTGATAAATACACAAATAGTTTAGAAATGCATATTGAACCTGAGACTTGGGCTCAACAATACAAAGAATTATTTTTTAACCCAGAGGAATTAGATGAAAAGAATCATGTACTAGAAACCTGGATCACTTTAGAAAATACAATTAGTACTGGGGAAATAGCAAAATCAATACAAGCATTTAAGAGATATAAAGGGTATGGCTCCCTTATGGTGACACCAACACAGTGAACTACAATCCTGTTGACAAAATCAACACTTTGCAGACAGGTCACTGTGTTGGTGTGCCCAAGACAGGGACACACTGTCTCCCAGTCCTGCAGCCCTGCTCCAAAGTAACTCTAACTGGAGTTAAGAATCCATAAGTCAGAGGGTGGGGGGAAGAGCCCCCTGCATGGGAGGTTCAGGAGGTGAAGCCCCCTGTTAGAAAATGGACTGGGAGACTTGAAGGAATCATGATGACCACAACTTGTGGTCGACATGATTCCTGTTGCTGAGATGCCGGTCGACATAAAGCATGTTGAACCAGCATGGTAGAGCCGACATTAAGCCCCAGGACTAGATGGTATTCCCTTCGATGTTATTATTTTAATGGACTATTGGATCTCCATCCTTCATAAATTATTTGAACTTATTACTACATCAGGTATAATTCCAGACTCTTGGATGGAGACAATAATTGTCCCATTATTCAAGAGAGGGAACAAACAAGATCCTGCATGCTATAGACTCATTAACATAATTGATACAAATCAACAAATCTTCACCAGAATATTAAATTGCCATATCTTAGAGTGGATCCATGATAATAATAAAATTGATGAAGCCCAGGCAGGTTTTATGCATGAGCATTCTACGTTGGGTCAATGTTTTGTGCTGTCTTACTTAATATACAAATGTAGGAAAGTTAAAGGACAAAACTATTCTGTCTTTTCATCAACCTTAAGGCAGATTTTGATAACATTAGTAGACAGTTATTACTGGACTTTTGAAATAAATTGTTTTGGACAGGGCATTATTGGGTATGATGAGAACACTTCATAAAAATGTTAAGATTCAAGTAAGATACAATTCTGGTGGAGACAAAACCCAAACATTTATGGAAAATAGAGTAGTTAGGCAGGGGTGTGTCATGTGCTGTATATAGTTCAGTTTATTCATAAACCAAATTCTAATAAAGTTATATAATACAGAAAATTAGTGCTGTATGAAAGGAAATTCCATGGAATATTCAAAATTCTACTGAAATGCCACCAGGAACAGAATGGTGCAATTGTGCAGCAGAAAATAGTTACTGAATGATTTTTCCCTGGGAAAAATGCTGTTCTGCAGAATATTATTCTGCGGATCTCAATATCTTCGCAGAAATTATTGAAGCATAATTTCCTGCAAAATAAAATGCTGTTCTGCAGGATATTATTCTGTGGATCACAGTAGGAGGAATTCCACAGAAGAGCCAGTGAAATTCTGGTGGAAATTCTGCCAGTGGATCGGTCATTCTGCACTAATTCCGCTGGTGGAATTCCATACAGCACTACAGAATACCATACGCCAAAAATTGAAGCTAGATATAGTTCTTACTTAGCATTTGCTGACAATATAGTCATTATTTCAACTAGACAATTAGGGCTCAAAAGAATGCTAGTCAATTTTCAAGAATGCAACAAGGCGTCCCTTAATATCAATGTGGAGAAAACAAAATTAATGATATTTGGGAAAAGTAATAAGAAAGGGTGTACAGTACATATAAACTAGAAAATATAAGGATAGAACAAGTAAATGAGTTTTGATACTTGGGGATAACTATAACTAGTGATCTTTCCAGGAACAAGCATATTGAGGATCTAGAGATAAAATTGAAAACAATGTTACCATCCTTGCTCAGTATTGCCCATAAACATGGAGGGAGTTCAGCCAAAAGTATCCTAAAGATAATCAACGCCAAAATTAAATCACAATTGCTATATGGTGCAGAAATTTGGGGTATAAATTGCATTAATAAGGTGAAAACACATTTAATATATTTTACAAACATCTACTGGGATTATCACGAGGTGCTCCCTCATCCCCAATAAGAGCAGAATTAGGACAGCTCCCCTTGGAATGCTTGACTTAAGAAAGAATTATTTTGCATTGGTTAAAGTGATTTACCAACTTCCTCTGATGTCATGTTTGCAGATCACCTTCCCTTCATTAAGTGATGCAAAGCTCAGCTGCCCTGAAGTTAAGTATTAAATATATTCAGATGCTTAGTTTTTTAACATTTTTGTGCCACAGTTGTCTCTGCATGTTTTTTTCTTTGTTTGAAGTTCGCACATGAGCAGTGTATCCACATGCATGAGTGACATCAGCACAGGGAAGGTGTTCCCACTGCACCTTTCTCACTGCTCGTTCATTCATCTTTCCTGGACCCAGCCTCAGTGAGTGCAGATCCAAAACTGAACTGGCAAAAATGACAGCACCGATGACTGAAACAGTTTGTTATATTGGCAGCTGTTATACTTGCTTTTGGGATTGCAGAAGTGGTGATTTCTTTTGATTTTCAATTTTACTTATCTGACTAAGCTCTGTGTCCTAGGTCCATAGGTTCTAGGAACATCACAATCTACATTGCTTGAGTACAGTGTTACAGTTTTAATAAGTGCTGCAAGTACATAATTATAACAAGTGTGTATAAAAAATGTATTTTTTTAACTGAGTGGAGCTGTAATCTGTAGCGTATTGGGACACAAAAGGACGACTTTTGAACAGGGCAGATCTATAAATTGAAGTAAGCTTTTCAGTATTGGTACATAGAGGTCTGTGTTAAATGGATGACATTTTCAACAGTTCAGAATTGTAATGTGCAGCAAGAGTATAAGCACTGAGCTGCACAGTCCAATCCCAGGAGAACAGTGCAATAAACTGTGCATTTTTGGCAAGTGCTGCTTCCAGTGTGATTACTTCAGTAAACTGCCTTTGCTATTGCATTTCTGATTGTTACCATCATTATAGACAGTTTATATCTTTTCTTGTGCTCCTGTGTTTTCTTGGGCTCATTTAGTGTTCTCATGCAAGCACCATAACTCTGATCACCAAAGTATGCTTAGATGTGCATGAATAAAGGGACATGGTGCACTGAATTGTTTCTCCAGCTTGCCAGCTCCTCTCTAAGTTTATAAATGAACGCAATAAAATCAGTTATATACTGTACATAGTTATACTGTACATAGTTTACAGTGTATCTCAAAATTAAAAACACTTAGTTTTTTAACATTTTAACATACAGTCTTTATAATTAGGATTATAGCATCATTGTATGTGCTCCGGAGCATCAGCAAAAGAAGAGACTGCAGTTGCCATCCTCTCCTGACACTGTGGTACCAATGTACGGCTTCTATGGTGTTACATTGCAAAGTGTGCTAGTCAGTTCGGCATACTTAGGGAATAATGTCTGAATCAAAATATGGGTTACACAGCAATGAGTGCAGGAAGTCTATGCAATGCACCATGACATCGGTAAGGCATGGGAGACAGTATAATGCAGCATCTGTTGTATTTGCTGTACACTTTATGCACGTGCATCAGAGATCCACTGTAATGGAAAAAATGGGAAAACACAAACAGCTTGACACAGACCAAAATGGTAATGAAGTATGGTGACATAAGTGAGGAAGGGTGGTTCAAATACAGTCTAACACTTGAGTACCTACCGCAAGAATAAGTCCCTTTTTGTAGTGGACCAATCAAACGGTACTTAGGCTATCTAAACATAAATGCGGTCTCTTTCTCCATGAGAAGGGTATTGGCAGTGTAATTTTTAACCTTGGGGGGTGGGGGACGATCACCAACTGTACTGTGTATTTTTTGCTCAATTCATAATGCACCTGGAGGCACACATGTAGCGGCAATATGCCAATGCTAGGATGGTATTACAGATGCTTTTGCAGACACTAATGACAGCTGCAGTCTGTATAGTTCCTGAGCACTTACAGGTAACACAAAGCTGGTGCAATAATTTGTAGTTTTAAATTTATAACATGCTGTAAACAGGGGAACTGTGACTTCAACACATTACTCAATCACTGATACCTCTAAAGGGGAAAGTACAAGCAGGCCCCCCACCCCCAAAACACACACATACACAAAGAAGAAAGCTATAGCATAGCCCGTTGGCACTAGGGCAGAGACAGACCCAAACAGTATAAATAATTTACAGATAATAAAAGTTCTATGCTGCAGCATTTTTCTAAGTGTATGTGTGCAGCTGAGGGCTTTGGAGTGGTTGAGGTACAAGGTGCCTGCTTGTAATTTCCACCCTGTGCTCCATCAGAGTGAGTGACTGATAAATCAATTGGCAGGAGGTCACTACTAACTAGTACCAGGTGAGGAATTTGGACAAATTGGATTTGGACAAACTGTGAGCTATTTAACCTGCTCAAGCAATGCCACCAGATCGAGCCGTGCTCTCAGTGTCAAGCTGGAGTGGCCAACAACTCATTAGCATATGGAAAGTAATCCCCCCCCCAAAAAAATGAAATATAAAAACCCAGGGTACTATCACTAGCATTTGTGTGGGCACATTGATACACACACCATACCTCAATTTTGCACAGTAAAATGACACCAATGACGGGAACCAAACTGTAGCACTAAGTAGCAAAATATAATATTAACAGTCCGTGTTGCTAAGTCTGCTCTCACTGCTGTACTGGAATGGATCGGAACTACTGCTGTGACTGCCTGAGCTACTGCCCACATCATTCTTGCTGCTGTCATAGGGTCATCCCTATGGGGATCTACTATGTAGTGGCTGCCAAATTGTGGCACTATGTCAGTGTCCGAAAGATCACTGTTAGTGCAGGACAACATAATGCTTTCTTCATCGGACCCTGAAAATGAACTGTTTGACATTACTATTGTCATGCTGCAACCAAGAGCTCTGTTATCAAGACAGAATTGCTGTGACCAAGAATTAATTTTAATTGCAGAGCACAGATCTCCCTGTGGTGACATTGCAAAGGTAATGAGTGTCAAAGGTCACCATATACAGGCTACAATACACAAAATGACATGTCCAGGTTTGTGAGGGTGAAAACCTGATTTCATTTGCTAAAATAGGCTATGCATCTGTCAAAATACAATGTGAATCAGTACTATATGCAGTCACCTTGCAGTATATGTGTTCATATATCAGAACTTGGAAAATCACTTTAATGGTCTGAAGCATGCAGGAAACAAGACTGCCATGGTTCTGTTTGGAAGAAGAACTGGAATAAAAAGATAACCAATTTACATTCTCCATGATCAGGGTGGTGAAATCAAGTATAAAACCATATGACTTGCTGCAGAGTATACCAAATGCTTTGAGAAGACCATTTGACAAAATCCAATATACAGTAAGCAATAGAATAAGAGATATTTTTCTTCAAAAAGAATTGGAAATCTGCTCTAAATACAAAGTTAGCACATGGATGACTAAAAATAAATGAGAACTTAAACTGAAAAGATATCTCCAGATCATTAAACAGCCAACCCACAGGAAAGTATTTACTAAGTTTAGATCTGAGTATTACAAAAGTGAATGCTTGAAACTAGTGTTCAATAAATAAAAACTGAGCTCCAGTGGTAGATGCCACTGTAGGAAGGGTGGTTCTGGTCAGTAACATCACAGAACAAAATAAAGTGGACAAAAATAAAGCAGCAAAAACAGTGTCGCCATTAATATTGTCAGCACAAAATGAAGCATGTCAGGACAATGCAGGCCACACGACATGCAGGTAGCAAACAACGTCCACAGCATGGAGACACTGCACTAGAACATACACCAGCATGCCATCTCCCCTGTCCTGTGTGTTGTGTGTGTTGCTGGGGACATGCTGGAGTGTGCTCCCAGCCCCTTGCATTATACACCACCATCCACATGGTGGCCATGGTCCACCTGTCCTCCAGTGGTTACCCCAGTGCACTGCCACCATTGCTCAGCATTCTGGGTGGGGGTACCCCACCATGTGAGTGCCTGTGCCATTAGAGTACCATGGTAGGTGTCCAGTTGCCTGCTTCCTCCAGTGGTGATT
Source organism: Neoceratodus forsteri (assembly GCA_016271365.2). NCBI lineage: Eukaryota > Metazoa > Chordata > Ceratodontiformes > Ceratodontidae > Neoceratodus > Neoceratodus forsteri. The sequence continues at coordinate 1,148,576,811 of CM057458.1, read as the reverse complement.
GCACCCTGCCCTGTTCCATCTCCCTGCACCCCTGTGCTGTTCCTGTGCACTGGTGCCTGCTGCTGTGTGTTCTAGTGCAGTGTCTCCATGTGGTGGACATTATTTGCTACCTGCATGTCATGTGGCCTGCATTTTCCTGGCAAATTTCATTTTGTGCTGCCAATATTAATGGTGACACTGTTTTTGCCACTTTATTTTTGTCCACTTTATTTTGTTCCATGATGTTAATGACCGGAACCAGGAAGGGAAGGGTGAGGGCGATATTGACCACTTATAGATTACTTGTTCACTATTCAACAAACATAGGGACGTTTCTAAGGGGGTATCCTATTGCTCGACTACGCTGACTTTATTTACAGCCACTGCCCTAACTCAGCGCTAAGCAAACTTGACACCTTATACTACCAAGCTTTGAGGTTTATTCTGAACTTATCCTATGCACCCATCACTGTCATCTCTATGAGGCTTTGGTTTGGTCTTCCCTCACCAAGAGGATGCAGAGAAATGCATTTCTTTGGTTCTACAGAGTACTGACTGAGAAACTGCCAGCATACATTGCTGGGATGTTTGAGTGTGCAAATGGGTTATATGAGCTGAGACACTTCGCGTTAATCACCTACATTGTCCCAAGGATAAAGACATGGCATGGTTCAGCCACAATTAACTTCTCTCTACCCTCCTTGTGGAACACCATGCAAAGAACTCTAAAGCTTATCATTACTCAAGCCCCCTACACCTTTAAAGCTCTAGTTGCAGGTTATCTAAGGGAAGCCTGCAACTACTACAGGTGAACCTAATTTCTTCTCTGTCATGAACTACCCTAATATCTCCTTTAACCTTACCTGTACTTCAGTTTTCTTGCAACTCCTTCTTCTTTTATACTTCTCCCCTACAGTGGCTTTACTTACTACCCCCTGCTCCTTCACTACTGCTATTCACCCTTGTTGGACAAGAGGTTCCTGAAAGTTTGAGGGGGCCGTGTCGGTGACCGACCGAGGGTCCATTACATGAGGACCACTCTGACTTAACTTTCATGTGTGCTATTGTACCAGATATGATTTTGATAATAAAGTATTGTTTAAGAATGTCATTATAGTTGATGCACTTAAGATATGTCTGTGTTCAATTGTCATATCCCTTATATTACTGTATAATTGTCCTTAAGTTGTGTCACTGTTCATTTGTATCATTCCTCATATTACTGTGTATTTGTCCTTTCTATCCAGGACCACTTTGAAAATGAGCTTGCTCAATGGTGTTATGCCTGGTTAAATAAAGTTTTGATTGATTGATTGATTTTAAAACCATCTAATCAAGACCCTGACAAAATGAGAGAGACACTTCTAAACTGAACAACTCTCAAAATACTTGAACATATTGTGTCTTTACTAAAAATTGTAGATACCCAAAAGTTGCACATGGAAGAGAGAGAGATCATGGTAAGTTGCTGGGAATCAATTAAATGATATCTATAGTATGTTAATAAATGCACTATAACTGCACTTATAACCCTGGAGGAATGGGTGTGTGGTATTAATTATGAATTTTAAAATACCAGTAGGAAACAAATTGTCTAGTACATACCATATATTTTTGATTAATAGCCGTGGCTTATAATCGCAAATATAGGTTTTGCGGTGTGGCTTATTTTCAAGGGTGGCTTGTTTTCGTGGACTGCTATTATTAGCTATTGCCTATTTTTTCTACTTTCTTTAACAGCTTAATACCCTAACTGCCAACAGTTGATTGCTACCTGTTTGGCAAGATTAGCACTTAACCCTGTTTTACATCACTTGGTACTTTCCTTAACAGCCTAACTGCTGACAGCTGATTAATACCTGATTGCTACCTGTGAGAGAGAGCTGAGAGGTGAGAGCTGTTACCTGCGAGTCTTTAGCCTTCAGGGCACTTATGGATATGGGAACGCCAAACAGTGTGCGGTTTACGGTGCTGCTCATTTAACATTTTGTTTTGTTGTTTTTTACAACTACTGTTATGTTTTATTATATTTTTGTACAAATGCAATTGTAATGACATAACTTGTCAAACAATAAAGAATTATTACTACCACAGTGAAGTAGATAAAGCCTATATGCCGTGATGATATTAAGCTTGTACTCAGCCTCTAGATTAAGCACATCACGGATGAAACTGTTCATAAAGTCTATCATGTTCCCCTGTTTCCATTTGTTTGGAGATACCATGTATTCAAATGTTTACTAAGTGAAATCTATTTTCCAAATGCTTAGTTTTTTGATGCAGCCATTGCTTTATATTCTGCTCTTGTTTCCTAATATCCCATCTATTTTCCACAATTTTTCTGAGGTTGTGATCTAGGGTATCTCCCAGCCTCCAGAGCTCATGGCACAGCTTGCAGGAGATGATAATAAAGGTTTCTTGCTCCTCATCAATCTCACTCCCTGTGGCTGGTCAGGAGATTATGCCTGCCTTGTGGATGAATGGCTCCTGCTGTGGGCACTTTCTACTAATACCAATGTTTGGCTACATGACAATTCTCTTACTGGTAATTTGCTTTGCAACAGTTCCCTCCCTTCAGAACTCAGGAAACATTCCAGGAAAGTTCATGTTTCCCAATGTAAAGTGAGTTATTAATAGAGGATGTCCAATCTGGCCCAGTGACGCTGAGGGCTGAGGCTCTGGTGCCTTACCTCGAACCACGCCGGCGATCTGGGTTCGGGAACAGACTCGGGGTGCCAGGGGTTGTCAGGGGAAGGAGAGGATTGAGCGTCCATGGGACTGCTCTCCTTTCCTCTCCTCTCCTCTCCTGGCATGGGTTGTAGAGAAGCCTCACTTGGTAGCGGCATCTGGTGGAGACTGGGAGCACTGCATGAGTGGTGCAATGGGGAACCACAGGAAAAGTGGAAAATAGCTCCAAGACCCACCAGATGATGGTTGCCGGTCTGCTAATGCCACCAAAGCCCCTGAGGGAGCCATATCTGCCTCAGCAGCACCCTGGGGCCAAATAGAGAGTGCGCTGGCCAGCCCCACTGGTGCCTTCCCCCTCAGAGATGAGGGACCCATCTGGGGAAGGCTTATGCCAGGTTACCTCAGGATGGCTGCAATGTGAGAATGGAGGCTCAAGCGAGGGTAGTAGGAGGTAAGTCAGGACCATGGTGGCTTGAAGGAGTGGCAGGTCCAGGAGCACGTAGGAGAGTAAAAACAGATAATGCAAAAGAAAATTTAAAAATTGAGGATGTCCAAAAATATGAATTAAATCTTGCTGCAGTATTTCATATGTGCAGGAGAGAGGGAGCAACTTGTCCCTGAGTGAATTGTAAGTAATTATTTGACATGACACTACAAATTATGCTGTTTAAGGGTCCCAGAGATGACCACCTATTGCTTTTGTTGAGCCACCATCTCCAATGGCTTGTCATTCTATACTGAGACGGTTTTATCATTTGGAATGATGCAGAAAATACTAAAGTTACTAGGGCTTAAGGGAGCTCCAAAGATTCACAGCTCCATAGTATGGTGACTTCACCAGAAATCTTGCAATTTTCGGTTTCTCATTGTGTCTCCACATTTGCATCCTATTGCTCTCAAATATTTGAATTGTCAGCCACAACAATAAAGCTATTTATCACAGACATCTGATTTACAAAAATGTCTATTCATCCTAATATAACATGCTCCTAATTATCTCATCTATCATTAAAGAATTTCTCCAATATTTAGGAAGCTTGATCCCGTCAAGATCCTCCAACAAGGAAGCCGATACATTTTAACCTGTATTCCCAACTGTTGCATCTCTAGATCAATAATGTTTACAACCCCTTCACTAGTCTCAACCTACAAGCAGCCATGTCCTTGTTCTCCTTGGCTTACTAAGATCTGGAGAACTTACTTCTTCTTCTTCTTCTGTCTTCAATCCAGCAATCCATGAAACAGGTAACTGCCTTGGGAAAGCATCAGAAGATCATACTATCCTTACCTTACTATGAACAAAAGCTGACAAAAGCAACAGAGGGGTCCATGTTTGATACTTTGAAGCAAACTCAACTTGGAGTCCATTCCAAATTCTCAAAATACCGCAATCCTCAGACAGGCAACCTGATTCAGCTCATCCTCTCCTGCATACTGAAATGTACTCTATCATAACTACTTCCTGGTTTGTCCTTCATGTCAGAGTGTTGCTTTCTAATCTGGGTCTTTATGCCTCTTTCTTTTCTGGCTAGTCATTCAGAATTGGAGCAGCCATCTCAACTTTCCAAAAGAACATTCCAGCACTCCTAATCAAGATCATGAGTCACTGGACTTCTTCCTGCTTTGACACTTATGTTAGGGAACCAAATTCAGAACTCCACCAAGCTTATCAACAGCCAGCATCATAGTTTTTTAGAAGTCTAGAGGAATGGTTAAGCTGGTATCCTTGTTTCCCTGGAGGATTCCCCCACAGGACGTATTTACTCCATGTTACTGGATCTCTTCCGTGAGTTGGAGAAGGTCAGTTCTGTTACATTACACTTTGGTCTTTCAGCTCTTTTTGCTACCAAATTTATTTTAGCCTCAAAACAATTCTCCTTTAACCTCTACCCTGGGTGGATAACCAGGAAAAAAAGACAAAAGGAATTCCAATACAGTTGCACAATCATTTCACTACTGGTTGCCACAAACTGAACCATGGAAACTAAGCAGAAATATTCATTTAGCTTTTTTCCTGTCCTCCTCCACCCATATCCCTCTTCTTCAGCCTATCCATTCTACTTTTGTTTCATTTTCACACTGATATAATTAAAAAAACACAAGTTGGATGAGTACAGAGGTTGTGGAGAAGGTGAGGGAAAGGAGGAATGCATTTTGGATCTACAAGAGAACACAGAGAAGAATATGTGAAGAAAGCTAGAGAAGTGAGCAGAGTGCTAAGGGCAGCAAAGGTGGCTAGGGAACAGAGGTTAGCACAGGGGATCAAAGAAGGAGAAAAGGTCTTCTTTAGATATATCAGAGTGAAGAGGAAGAGCAATGATCAAATTGTTAGGATGAGGAGGGGAAGTGGGTGGGCAGAAAAGGGGGCTGAGCAGGCAGAAGTACTTAATGAATACTTCTGTTTAGTCTTCATCAAGGAAAGGGATGGGCCCATATCTGAGAAGAAGGGTGAGATGGGAGAGGATGGGGGAGAAGCAATCACAGTGGAAAGGGTGAGGGAGGGCCTTAAGTCCGTGAAGGTGGGCAAGGCACCATGCCAAGATGGAGTCCACCCAGGGTGCTGAGAGAGTTGGCAGAGGTTCTGGAAGGGCCATTGGCACACCTGTTCAATACCTCTCTGAACTAGGGGTGCATGCCCAGGGACCGGAGGGAAGCACATGTGGTACCTCTCCATAAGAGTGGGCCCAAGAGCGAACTGGGGAATTACAGACTGGTGAGCCTTACTGCAATTGTGGGAAAACTGATGGAGATAATCCTCAAGGAAAGACTGGTGCAATTTCTTGAGCATAACAACCTCCAGGACAGCAGGCATCATGGGTTTGTCTTGGGCAGATCCTGCCAGATGAACTTGGGTGATTTTTATGACTGGTTTATGAGGGCACTGGACAGGGGACATGCAGTGGTTATCCTCTACCTGGATTTCAGCAAGGCCTTTGACTCAGTGCCCCAAGGTAGGCTGACCTGCAAGTTGAAGAGTCTGAGAACAGGGAGGAAACTGGTCAGATGGGTCAAAAACTAGCTGCAGGGTAGACAGCAGAAGGTAGTAGTGGGCGGGAGGCATCTGAACCCAGGGCAGTAACAAGTGGTGCACCACAGGGCTCAGTGCTGGGACCAGTTCTGTTTAACATTTTCTTAACCCATAGATGGGGGGGATCTACTTCAGGAAGATTTGGCAAAACTGGAGGAATGGTCTCACACTTGGCAGCTTGATTTCAATGCCAAGAAGTGCAAAGTGATGCATTTAGGAGGCAAGAACCCAGGACATAATTACTCCTGGTTTTTTTTTTTTTTTTTGCTTTTTTTTTAACCAGGAGAGGCACACTAAGCTGAAAGTTTGTCAACAGGTGCGACCTGGGAGCACAAGGAAGTTAAGTGCCTTGCTCAGGGTCAAACAGTATGCAAGTGGGGGTTGTGGGATTCAAACCCAGGTCTCCAGGTTTGCAGCTTAGAACCTTAAACCACTGTGCTATACTGCCTCCTAATTACTTACTGAAGGGTGTCCCATTAAGAAAATCCAAGGAGGAGAAGGATCTGGGAGTTCTGGTAACTGGGGAGGTAAACCACTCTGTTCAGTGCAGGAAGGCAGCAGTGAAGGCAAATAGTGTGCTAGGGTGCATAGCAAGGGGGTTTCCTTCTAGGAGTTGGGAGGTCATCTTGCCCCGGTGAGACTGCACCTAGAGTACTGCGTGCAGTTCTGGTGCCCCTACTTGAACAGGGACATTGAACGACTGGAGGGGGTACAGCGCAGGGCAACAAAAATTATCCCGGGTTTAGGGGACAGACCATATGAGGAGAGACTGAGAGAGCTCAATATGTATAACCTGGAGGAAAGAAGGGAGAGAGGGGATATGATTGAGGCCTTCAAGTACCTGAAGTGTTTGAACAAAGTAGACACCAGGGCCCAGATTTTCAAACTGCGCCATTCTGAGGCGCAAGCCCCTGCGCTGCTCAAAATAGTTGCGCAGGGGTGTGGACGGGGTGATATTCAAAGGAGTTGCGCTGTTGAGCAACTCCTTTGAATATCACCCCCCAGCCACAGCACTTTGCAAGATGGCGCAGTGGAACTCGCCACCGCAAGTTGCCAGAGTTGAGCATTAAACCTGTGGCGCAAGTACCATTGCGCCATGCTCAAATTTCCGATATTCAAAAGGTGACATGCAATGGAAATATAACTTATGCATAGCACAGGGGGGCCATTTGCATCTATTTATGGCCCCATTTGCATGCCATTTGCATGTAGGTGCCGATCCCCTCGAGGATTCTGCCCTGGTCACCCCTGCCAGGCAGCAGCTGCCGGGGACCGGGACGACACGCAGCCCGATCGCTGGCATCACAGTTACATGAAACCCCTCCCACACACATATCCCACAGCCCGATCGTCGGGCAGTACACGACATGAACCCCCCACACACATCTCCCACATCCGATCGCTGGCAGAACCTGTATGAACCCTCAGTGCCGATCACGGGCAGAACCTGTATGAACTCTCTAGTGCCCGATCGGGCAGAACCTGCTATGAATCCCCTAGTGCCCGATCGCTGGAAGAATGTAACCCTCCCCCCAACCCGAATAACTCCCTGGTGGTCCAGTGGACCGGAAGCCCGATCGCGGAGCAATGTCGCAGCACAACCCCCCAAACATCTCCTGGTGTCCAGTGTCCCCCACCCACCCACGAAGCCCTCCACCCCACTCCCCTGCAGCCGGCGGGCGACAGCATCCCACCCGCCTGCCGCCCGCCGCCCGCCGACTGACTCGTCCGTAGGGCTGCACGCCATTGGTGCAGAGCTACAGCCAATGGCATGCAGCCCATACCGTATATGACAGTAGATTTGTGAATGATATTGGGTGGAGGGCTGTGGGTGGGTGGGGGACACTAGACACCAGGAGATGTTTCGGGGTTAGGTTGGACATTCTGCCCGCGATCGGGCTTTACGGTCCACTGGACCACCAGGGAGTTATTCGGTTGGGGAGGGTTACATTCTGCCCGCGATCGGGCACTGGGGGTTCATACAGGTTCTGCCCACGATCGGGCTGTGGGAGATGTGTGTGTGGGGGGTTCATGTATCTGTACTGCCCGCGATCGGGCTGTGGGAGATGTGTGGGGGTCTATGTATCTGTACTGCCCGCGATCGGGCTGTGGGAGATGTGGGGGTTCATGTACGGTACTGCCCCTGATCGGGCTGGTGGGAGGCACAAGGACCGAAGCCAGATAGTGGCAGCTGCTGTGTTGCACCCTGCAATACAGCAGCTCACCTGTGGGTGGCCCTCAACTGGATCCTTTTTTTGCTCAAGGTTGTGCAGGCGAGGTTGGTTGCGCATGTTAACTCTCACAACCCGACTGAATATCAAGCCGCGCAGGTTATGCATGGTTCCTCCCCCTCCTGTTGAGCATGCATTCATTTGCATTGCTCTTTTGCGCAACCTGTTGCCAGTGGAGCAACTGCCTCCTGCTGAATATCGCAGAATGGCACATTTTGGACTTGCGCATGCGCAACCCTGTTGCGCATGGCGCAACCCTTTTGAATATCTGGGCCCAGGTGTATGTTCAATCTGAAAGGTAGAAGGAAAACCAGGGGGCACTCTATACAGTTGGAAGTGGGCAGGTTCAAGAGGGAATTGAGGAGGCACTATTTCACAGAAAGGGTGGTGGCAGTGTGGAACGCCTGCCAGAGGAAGTCATATCACTGCAGAGTGCTGGTGGCTTCAAGAGGGGGTGGGACAGATTCAAGGGGAGGGTACAAATTGGGAGGGGGTGGGAGATGGGGGAGGGCATATGAGGGAGGGGGGTAGCTGCAGTCTAATTGACTGAAATGCTGCACACTCGAGCAGACTAGATAGACCGAATGGCCTGTATCTGCTGGCAATTTTGTATATTCATAAAAAAGCCATGATATTTTCCTTCATCTTTTCTGGTACTTTGAATTCCGACTCCTCCTTAGCCCACATCGTAACATTAAACATAGAAAAATAGAATTTGACAGCAGATAAGGACTGCTTAGCCCACCTAGTCTGCTCATGTTCCCTACCTACTGTCACACTGTAGATCCTACTCGATCTTTGGATTTACCCCCCCTTCCTTACTTCCAAGGTTCTCTTATACCTATCCCATGTCTTCTTAAATCCCATTACAGTTTTTGCTCATACCACATCCTCAGGGGGTTGTGCCAGGCATTCACCACCCTTTCTATGAAGAAGTGTTTCATTACTTTCCTCTGATTCTACCCCCCACAGCTTTATCGCATAACCCCTTGTTCTTGTGAATCCTTTTCTCTGAAAAATGCTTCCCCTTGAACCATATTTATACCCTTGCTGTACTGTATTTGAAAGTCTCTAGCATATCCCCTGCTCTCCCTCCTTTCCTCCAGTCTGTACATATCGAGGTCCTTTAGTCTATCCTTATAGGGATTTTTATGCAGATGCCGCACCATTTTAGTTGCCCTCCTCTGGATTGCCTCAGCTCTGTCTATGCCCTTTTGGAGATGAGAACTCCAGAACTGGACACAGTACTCTAGGTGGAGTCTCACCAGAGATTAATACAGATGTATCTCCACCCCCTCTTTCTGCTGGTGATACCCCTCTCTATGCACCCTAGCATCCCACTGGCTCTTCCCATGGTCTTGTCACACTGTTTGCCCACCTTTAGGTCATCAGTTATGATAACACCTAATCCCATCTCCTGTTTGGTGGTCCCCAGTACCACTCCCCCATTGCTAGCCTTTTTCTGTTTACTGAAGAAGAGGTCCACATTGTTTTTGATTGATCAGTCTTTTACTTTCTGTAGACTGGTTTCTTGGCCTGGACGTCTACCCCTGCCTGCTAAGGTGAACCAAATAGGTCTCTTGTCTCTTACCATTCCCAGCATGTCATAGGCATGTCTTACATACTTTTTGGGACTCTTGTTTAATAGTGTCCCATTTATTTTCACCTCATCTAACTGGCCTGTTCCCTTGAGTTTCTCCCTGAGCTGATCCTCTATCCTCTTAAAATCTGCCCTTCTAAAGTCCCAAACTAACATCTGGCACTTTTGCAGATGGTTTTAAAGAGTTATGTTGAACCAGCCACACTGTGTTGTGGTTTCTTTACCCATGATCAGCTTTTACCTTTACCCTCCTCCTATGTTATCACAGTTTGACAAAACTAGGTCCAATATGGCACCCTCTCTGGCTTGCTCTCCCACACGCTGCATTTGGAACAATTCTAGAAGGCATTGAGAAGCACTTTGTTCCTGCTGTTTTCTGTTCCAAGAATGTTCCAGTCCATATCTAGTATGGTACCACATATTAAAAGGACAATTCCCCAAATGCCACTGCCTCCTAATTGCCCCAATAGTGCGCTCTTCTTCACTTCTGACCAGATTAGAGGTAGTCCACTGCCTTTAGATGGTTCTTGCCTTCCTCTGGTGTCAGTTGATTCCATCCCCACCCCTTTCACCTAACTTATTATCCTCTATCACCCTAATGCCCTCCCTGGTATGTAGCACTATTCCCCCTCCCCTTCTTTTTGTCTTTCCTAAACATGATGCCCCCAGTGCCCCTTCCAACTGTAAGTTATCATGCTGAGTAACATCATCCTGTAGATTTTCCTACTGATCCAGTAGCCCAGTACCCTTGTTCCTCTGTTCTGTGTAGTTTCCAGTGATACCACCCCAGCAGCATTCCCCTATGTCAGCACTCTTCTTCACTGGTCAAAAAATATTCACCATTGACTCACCTACTGTCAGTCATAATGCTGAGATAACATTACTGCCTGTCATTATACATATAGAGCAAGAGATGTCATTAATCTCTTAGACTGACATTGGAAGGGTCACTACAGTGGACAGTCCTGTAAACTATTTTCACAGCAACCCCACCCACACATCATGGCAATGGTGTGAGAGTCCACATGGAGAAAGTTTGGGACCCAAATTGTGCATATCAAAAAAGGGAACAAGTGAGAAACATAGAAGTTGTTGGCAGATAAGGGCCTTTGGCTCACTGTGTCTGCCGTACCTTCCCTAAGGAAATGTGCTTTTTCAAATCCATCTGGTAATAGGTTGTCCCCCTCCCCTGCCTATCAGCAGCCCGCTATGCCTAGCCCAAGCTTTTTTAAAACCTGTAATCATTTCTGCCTCCATGATCTCTGCTGGCAAGCTATGTCATTGTCCACAACCCTCTCTGTGAAGAAGTACTTCTTCACATTCCCCTTGAACCTCCCTCCATTCACTTTCATCTTGTGCCCCTTGTTCATGAGCATCTTTTTCTTTGAAAAATTGCATTCTCTTGCACTTTATTTATCCCTGTGCGATATTTATATATCTCAATATTATCTCCCTTTTCCCTCCACTCCTCCAGAGAATACATATTTAATTCCCTCAGCCTATCCCTAGGTGACAAACATAAGGTTTGTGATACAGTCCCTGCACCATTTTGGTTGCCCTCCTTTGAACACCTCCAGCCTATCAATATCTTTTCATAGAAGAGGCCTCCAGAATTGGACACAGTACTCAAGGTGTGGCATCATCAATGATCTATATAGTAGAATAATCACCTCCCTTTTTCTACTTGTGATACCTCTGCCTATGCATACCAGCATCATCCTAGCCTTGCCAGCCACCTTGTTACATTGCCTACTGCTCTGAGGTTATCAGAGATGATCACCCCATGGTCTCTTTCTTGTTTGAAAAATGTAATCCCCCCCCCCAAGATACTATATTGCCCTGGGTTTTTGTGCTCCATGTGCATTTTCTTGCACTTTTTTGCATTGAACCCCAGTTGCCCAGCCATTGACCAGTCCTCCAGCTTCTTTAGATCTCCCCACATTCTGTCCACTCCCTCTGGAGTGTCCACCCTGTTGCATATCTTGATGTCATCAGTGAACAGACATATTTTCCTACTAGGCTCTGTGCAATGTCATTGATGAAGACACTGAAGAGGACCAGCCCCAACACTGAACCCTGTGGCACCCCACTGATCATGTTACCCTTTGCAGAGTGGATGCCATTTAGCACCACCATCTGTGCCCTATTACCCAGCCAATTCCCCAACCACTTCACTTCCCTCTTTCCCACCCCCATGTTCTCTAGCTTGCTTAACAGCCTTTAATGTAGCACAGCGACAATGCTATCAATTATTGGTTATAATGATCACTTAGTGACAGTCCCCTTAGCTTTGAGCAGGCTGTAGATTGCTTAAAATACCTGCAGTTAATCTATGTTTGAAATGTTATAATTTCAATATAGAATCATAGAATTTGTCAGTAGAAAAGGACTGCTTGGCCCAGCCAGTCTGCCCAGATGTTCCCTATTTTGTCTCCACAGACACTTTCTGGTCTCCGGTGACCCTCCTCCCCACCCTGCCTATTTAGCAGTGTACCCCTGTTCCTATCCCATGCATGGTTAAAGCCACCCATTGCTTTCACCCACACTTCCTCTGCTGTCAGACTGTTTCTGGTGAATATAACTCTTTCAGTGAAGTAGCACTTCTTCACATCCCTCTTAAATTTATGGCAACTGCTGCAGCGTGACTATCCACAGGTTTGTTTGTTTATTTTGATACTGAGCGGCCAGTGATCAAAAATGTCCATTTTCACTGTCGTACAGTTACAAAAAATATAACAATGTACTTAATAACACATATACATAAACAACATTGATAAAATCAGTTAAAACATTCACAATCAGAGTTAAAGAGAAAGTAATTCTTCAGTGAAATCTTGAAAGAAGAAATATTAGGACAATTTATGACAGAGATCGTTAAAGCATTATACAGTTTAGTAGCTGTAAACTGTATAGAATTTTGAGCCATAGCAGTATGAAAGAAATGGAACCTGAAAAGAAAACCTTTATTGTGTCCTGGTAGAAATAACATTACACATTTTTGAAAAAGATTAATAATAGTGAACCCAGAAGCTGGGATGCCTACCGAAGAGAACTTTCCAAATATTCCTGATACAGGGGCCCCAAGTACATTCCTATTACTGTGCATCCTGGTGCACCTCATATCCACCCCCACTGAACTCCAAGGCAGGCATTTAAGGTCTTCTTCCTCTCTGATAGCCATAGGCTGAAGTTAGCATGCTGCTGCTGTAGAGGGCAATAACAGGAAGGTTGGCAACAGGGCTGGATGGCTGTCCTTAATGGAGGAGGCAGGAAAAGAGGTAGCCATATGTGGGGAAGAAGTGAGTGTGGGACCATAGAAACACAGAAATAAGCAGCAGAAATGGACCACTTGGCCCACCCAATTTGTCCAGATTTCCCCTGTCTAGTCTGCCTTCACAAACCCTACCTGGTCTCCATCGACCCTCTGCCCTCCCTTCCCCTCCCTACCTATTTACCAGTATTCCTTTATGCCTGTCAGAGGCATGATTAAGGCCTCCCACTGTATTGCTCCCACCATCTATGCTGGCAGACTGTTTCAGGTATCCACCACTCTTCAGTGAAGTAGTATTTCCTCACATCCCCTTTAAATTCCCCCCCTTCCAGTTTCATTGCATTTCTTCTTGTCCTGGTCCACCTCCTCCTTTGAAATAGGCTTCCCTATTGTACCCTGTTCACCACCATGAGGTACTTTCAGGTCTTTACCATGTCCCCTCCTCCTCCTCCAATACTACAGGTTGTACACGTTGAGATCCTTCAGTCTCTCATCATATGGCTTCTTGTGCAACCTCTGCACCATTCTAGTTGTATTCATCTGGACTGCATCCACCCTGTCTATGTCATTTCTGAGATGCAGCTACCAGAACTGGACACAGTACTCCATGTGGGGTCTCACCAGTGAACTACACAGTGGTAACACCACTTCCCTCCACCTACTGGTGACAGCTCTCCTTGTGTATCCCAGCATCCCACTGGCCCTGCCTACTGGCTTGACATACTGCTCTGCTACTTTGACATCATCAAATATTATAACAAGGATCAAGGTTCAAGGTAACTTTTATTTGATTAACAGTTTATGTTTTTATAAGATTTTAGAAACAGGAAATATAAATACACATATATACCTACAATAAATAATGTAAAATTACAGCTTGTTGTATAACTTAAAATGTAAGTACATTTTAAACTTTTGGTGATGCTTTATAAATATTCTCTATTGCTAACAACATATATTCACATAGGTAACTAACTTCAATATTATATGTTTCTTTTTAACATTGATAATTTTCAAAAAAGAGACCGCTGTTTCCAAGATTTCCTTTGATTTGACTTTATGCAGAGCTGTGGCTAAAAGATATGGTTCCATTTGAAAACTGGCTAAGATGTCCCCTAGTAGCTTTTTCCTCTCCAGTTCATGTAAGGGGCACAAGATCAATAGATGCACTATGTCATCTTCTCCTTTATTACATTTACATAATCTGCCCTCATGAGATTTGCTGTAAATAGATCTAATCCTTTGATGGTCGTGCACTTCAAAGTGATATTTCGTCAACAACTTCCTTCATCTTGGATCTTTAATGATTCTTAGATAACTTTCTATGCCAAAATAGTTCTTATTTCTCACTAACCATTTACAAGTTTTGTATTAGGCACATAAACCTATTTCTTTTTGTTTAGAAATTGTTCTACTTCTATACTTTCATGAGCCTGTACTTCATGGTAAGATTCACTTACTACATCTGCTACAAATGATAGCACACTGAATGGTTTCAGAATTTTTTTGATCACATCTAGACTGGGAAAGGTCATATGTTTATCCAAGTAAGTAATGGCCTTTTCCACAGAAAGTCCTGGGAGCCTATCTTGAACCATAGAATAAGATTTTAGCCAGCATGATACTAATCTTTCTTGTGCCAAACATTCAATTAGTAGTTGACTCAGTTTAAGTGCAGAGGGGGTCTCTAGTAGTAGTACCATAACTTTTTGTAGTAAATATATACCATTTTCTCTAATGAATTACATGGCGAGGTTCCCCAAACTTTGACGCTGTGTAGCAGCTGGCTTTTGGTTTTCACATTGACTGGTTTAAAGCACCCTGTGATGGATAATCCCCCAACCTGCATACAAAACTGGATAATGCTGGGAGAAATTATTTTTAACTTAACATCTATTTCTTTTTTATGTAGCTCCCAAAACAACTTATATGTGAAGAGGATGCCCAAGCAACAAATGAGTTTACCATCTCTATGTCTTTCAGACAGGTATTCTTTCATTTCCTACTGCCGCATACCATCAGTTTTGTTTTACTAAAATGAATGTACAAATCTAGATTTTCACACCCTTCATATAGTTTTGTAAAACTTCTTTTTATCCCCAGTAAACTAGTAAATAATAAGACTATGGCATTGGCATAGGCCAAATATCAACAGTGTCTTGAACCAGTTCTTGGTATATGAAATTCAGGATCTCATAGTGTTATTAATAATTGATTCAAAAGGAGGCTGAACAGAATTGGTGACATTACACAACCTCATTTAAGTCCCCTGTTTATCTCAAACTTTATGCTCATCTCTCCTCATGATTTATATAAAATTTTGATTGCGTTATTATGGTACAGTTCCACCAAAATATTCAAAATATATTCCTCCATTCCATATGTTTTAAGGGAAGACCACAAACTGTTTCTATTAATACTATTGAATGCTGATAAGTCAAAAAATAGACAGTAGAATCACTGTTTCATAATTACACTGTAAGCATGTACAGTACTAGATGAGCTAGGGTGAAATAATCATCGACAATGAAGTGGTATGGCCTAAAGCCTGCTTGGGCTTCATCTATTAACTTATTTTTTTGTATCCATTTGAGCTGTCTATTATTCACAACCGTGGTATGCGTTTGTTTTGTAACATCTATCGAATGTATTGGTCTATAACAACTGGGATCTTTTTTTCCCCTTTTTCAAACAACGGATCTATAATATTCTTGGCCCATGATTTTGGAAATTATTCTGTGGTGCTAATGTACTGGAATACACTTTATAAAAAAGGGACTCAGATGTTTATGTTGCTCTTGAAGATGTCCATGGGAAAGCCATCCAGGTCTGGGGCTTTATGTTTATGGAATGCTGCAACAGATTACCTTATTTCTTCCTCTGAAAATTCTTCCTCCAGTGGTAACCAGTCTTTTTTTATCATCATCCTTTATTGGAATCATCAGAGCATATAAATAAGTTCTTAAAGTGTGTGATCCAGAGGTGAGAGGTCACAAGATGGCTGCCTGAGTTGACAGGTTTTCTGTATCCTCCTGATCCCCCCTTGAAAACTACTACATTTTTCTCACTGTTTTACCTTGTAATTGAACTTCTGATTTCTGGAAGGTTTGCTGCAATGAGAGGTCTTCTTGGAGTGGTGCTTTCTCTCACTCAATGATGGATACAGAAATGCTATCTGCTCAGCCTCTGCACACTCCTCCAATGACACCAAAATGCGATAAGGCCTCCAAAAGGTCTAAGCAACAGGCCATATCTATGCCCTGCAGTGCCTCTGCCCCAACTGCTCTTACAGAAGAAAGATTTCTGGAAGAATTCAGCACTCTGAAAACTACTTTACAAACTCTCACTGATGACATCAAGAGTATTCAATTGTTAGTGGAATCCTTATCTCAGCAGGTCGGGGATACTGAAGTATGTTCTAGCAGAAACTGACATGGTATATCTCTGGCAAAAACTAAGCAAGATGGAAGCCCGACTGGAGGACTTGGAAGGGCACAGCAGGAGAAACAATGTGGTGATTTTAGGTTTCCCAGAGCAGGTGAAGTGTCCCAATGTGCTGTTATTTTTACAGAAGCTGTGCAAAAAAATAGTGGGACCCTCCCCCAATAACCCAGGTTACATAGTTAAATGAACGCATCACTCCTTGTTCCCAATGCCTTTTGACGGCTCTCCTCCTCAACCACTGATGTTTAAATTATTAAATTATTTAGATCACCAGCATATTCTTACTAAGGTCCGAGATCTCAAAGAGGTACTGTGGGAAGGTCACATAATTCATATAGTGCAGGACCGTCCGCTCATGGTTCGGCACAAGAGAGCGGCATTCCATCTCATTGTTACTAAACTTATCACCACTAGTATTTGATTCTGGGTCCACTATCCCAGCTGCAGTTCTTCAGGTTTAGCATGTTGACATCTGGAGAAGCTCTGATTCCCCAGAGCAAGCCAACACAGAAATTAAGAAGCTTCTCTCTGATTTATTTAAATCTATCTGAACCTCTGTGATTGATCTTTTAGACTCCTGTGCTACATACTTGCTCATCAAAACTGATAAGACCAGTCATTTGGCTATTACCTGACTGATTACATTGCTTCATATCAGTTGCGATTCCTACCTATTTCTGGCTTCTCCCCTTAACTTTTTGATTTTGCCACTGAGAATACTCCTCGATCTCAACTGCACTGGCTACCAGCACCAAGAGCCCTGGGACATTTCCAGAAACAGTTCCCACAGTGTATTCACCTTCTACTTTGTGGATTTACTTTTTAGAAGGAACCTCCCTGCTAGTCCTTATGCACCTCTTATACCTACTGTGCGTCTCTGCTCATACAAGTTCATTTTCATATTTGTTTGTGTCTACACCTCCCTGGCTTACTACTTCTAAGAACTGCTATTATTTAATTTGAGACTTTTGAAGTGCAGGCCATTTCATTTTTCTTTATAGAGAGCTATCACATAGGCTGCAGGTTATCGTATCCATCCTGCAATTAAAGGTTGGTGTTGGCACTGTGGCTATAATACCAGCATCAGAATAATTCAATGGTTGAGTTGTTAGGGAGGGAGCCTGGCTCATTTGAATGATGGCAGCAATATTCGGATCCCAGCTCTCTGCCAGTCAGTGAACTTCTTCATTTACCACCTTCTTTGCAGTGAGTTGTTTCATGAATGCTGACCAGCAGGTATCGCTCCATCTTCTGTTTCTTGGAATAGCTTTTACTGGCCCCATTGGAGAGAGTGGACACTGCTGTGTTTTCTTTTTGCATTCGCTCCTATTACTAGTTGGGACTTGAAGAATAGTGATTTGATAATTAAGAATTACTTGTTCTTTGTAACTGGCATGGACTATTTCCTTTTATAATTTTTTTTATATGCTATCTGCTATACAGGAGCATTTGTGGTCTGTTGTCAGTTTACCCAACTTAATTGTGTTTCAGGGACTGCTAAAAACTACCAATTTTTAGTGCTGGACTTTTCAATTATTCTTTTTTCTGATTTTCTATATTACAATTACTAGTTGCTGATGGTTTCTGTGTTCATGAAAACTTGGGACTTGTGGCCTTTTACCTGAATGCTAAATTAATTGTATTTCTTATTTGGCTGGTTTATATATACTGTTTATAGTGTACATTTTCTATTAATATTACTAAGATGTGGCAGTTCCTTTGACCAACCATATTTTAATTCCAGGTCTGGAGTGAAGATTGTACTCTATGCTTTATTGCAGTTGAATTTTTCTCCTTTATATTATATTACCAGCTGGTTAGCTGATTTATTGTTATCAGAGAATTTTTGTCTGCCTTGTTTTATTTTTTAGTTATTACCTTGGGTGGGGTGTCTCTTGGGTAGGATTCTTCCTCATCATGGGCTGAAGGGTTTTAGGAGTTCAGTCATTAGGACTTGGGATCAGGTTTTGTTTGGTGTTTAATGTTACTAATAATGTTTGGGTATGTTTTGTATGGCTGGAGGGGAGTATGTGGTCGGGAAGATTTTTGTTTGTTTCTGGTTAGTGTGGGGCTTGGGGGTGGTAGGAGAGGTAACCAGAGTGCAACTGGTTTGGGGTCCTAGTTCTAGCTGGAACATTTTTGTTGGAGTTCCATTTGGTCATTCTGTACTTATGAGTGTTCCCTTCCAGTTCACTTCTTGGATTATAAAAGGGGTTCAGAATAGATGGAAGAGGGCCATGCTACTGCAGCATCTTAAAAAACTTCAACCAGTGATGGTCTTTCTCCAAAAGATTTATAGGCATAGGGAAGAGATTTTATTTTTCCCAGAGGGCTTGGGTGGACCAGGCTTTTGGGGTAGGGAATAGTAAAAAGAAAGATAGTGTTGCCATTTTGATAGATAGATGGATCCCTTTTAGTATAATGCAGGAATACTGGGATCCTGAAGGGCACTTTCTATTTTTACATGGACACCTAGACCTCACAGATGTTTCATTGGGTGCTGTTTATGGCCCCAACTCACACTCCCACAACTTTTTTTTTCTGACCTGTTAACACATTTGGAAACTTTTTCCCCTCCTCCCCATTGTCCGGGGTGATTGGAATTTGGGTGTTTCAATCAGAGCTGGATCAATCAGATCAGATTGTGGTAGGAAAGGTCTCTCCCCAGATCAAAAGGTTTTATGGAAGTTTATGCATGACCTGGGACTTGAGGACCCTTGGCACATATTACATCCTACTATGCACCAATGCATGTTTTACTCTATTCACCATTCTTCTTCCTCCAGATTGTTTTTTTTTAGTCAGCAAAGAGAGGCTGTCCAGATTCTTAGAGTGTTCTATTCAGCCTACAGTAATGTCTGACCACTCCCAGGTGCTGATGGGCCATTCTATTTGAAGATTAGAGGACTCTGATACAATTTGGCACCTTAACCCTTTCCTTTTTAAAGATCCAGATTCCCTGGGGATTATTCAAACTTATCTTAACAATTTTCTTTAAGAAAATGAGGGTTTAGTTGAGGCCTTGAATGTGGTGTGGGATGCAGCCAAGTGTGGAGTGAGAGGTGATTGTATCTGGCTAGTGATTACTGTCAAGAAATGTGGAGTGAAACAGTTGGATGATATGCTAACCCAGACTTGAACACTCCCTACCCTCTCACTCTGATGCTGACACCTGGTCTCGTTTGAATTCCTTTAAGGCACCATATTATACTTTAGGGAAAGGGAACATTGTTGAACCAGGAGTAGCACACTAAGCCGAAGCTTGTTTCCAGGTGTGACCTGGGAGCCCAAGGAAGTTAAGTGACTTGCTGAGGATAACTCAGTATGCAGCTAGGTGGCTGTTGGATTCAAACCCAGGTTTCCAGATCTGCAGCTCAGAGCCTGAGCACCCTGCGCTATTTTGCCTCCTACTTTACTTACTTACATACTTTAATGATAGAAAAGTTGGACCCTGTTCTACAGTGCACTAAGATGGGTTACCTGGAGTTGGGAGAAAGAGCTGGGAAACTCCTGGCTCTCTTAAAGGTAATATCAAGTCTTCAGCCTACACTTGGGTGTGAGGTTCTCACTTATCCACAGGACATAACCAAGGCTTTCTGTGTTTACTATATATAGTTCCCTCTATAGTCAGGACCCCTCATCCCCAAACTTTTTGGAACAGATTGAGGCCTACTTAAACTCACTTCCTCTTCCTATTTTTTTGACCCAACAATAGGAGTTCTTGCAAGCCCCTATAACCTTACTTGAAGTTTGGCAACTTGTTGAATGTCTCCCAAAAGATAAGGCTCCCGGATCAGACAGCTTTCTCAATATTTTTTACACTGCTTGTGTAGTTATCCTAGTCCCTTTCCTAACCCATCTTTTTAATTACCTGCTTTCCTTGGGTCTCTCTGAGACCTCTCTCACTCTCAAGCTTGGATCTATGATTTTAAAATCTTGTCATAGGTACTTGCAATCATCTGCTTTGGGTCTTGGAGGGTCTTATTACTCCAATGCAGGTTGGTTTCATGGTGGGACAACATTCTAGTGACCATATCCAAAAGTTGCTCTATCTTATCTCTGCATCTAGGGAGAGCAGGACCCATGCGGCTTTGGTCTTCCTGGATGCGAAGATGGCTTTTGTCAGGGTTTCCTGGTATTTTCTTTTCACAATCCATCGGAAATTTGGATTCCCCTATAATTTCTGTACTTGGATTAAGATTTTGAATTCTAATCCCACAGCCAGGATTTGATGTATTGAAGTTACTTCAGCCACAGTGTTGCTTCAACATGGCACAAGAGAGGGCTGTTCCCTCTCCTCTTTCTTATGCAGTTTATACTTGTAACCTCTCTTGGGAATTTCAATGGATAATACCAGCTGCAACCTCTCTGCTTATGTGGATGACCTCCTCTTTCACACTGAATTTCCGCCGTTGTCGATCCTGGGTATTTCCCCCATTGTCGATCCTGGTTGCCTTGGAGGAAATACAGCAGTTTTCCACAGTAGCGGGATATAAACTTAACCTGGAAAAAACCCTGGTATTGCCCTTCAGCATCCATGTCCCCAGGCAACAGATTTTAGATCTGGGTTTGGGTTGGGAACCTATGGCCATTATCTATTTTAGGATTCATATTACTAGATTGTTTTCTGATTTGTTGAAGCAGAACCTTACCCCCTTAGTACAGGCAATTAAAGAGGACCGACAGAGGTGGATGACTGTCCCTTTGTCCCTTTGGGGCAGGGCTAATGTATAAAAATTAATATTTTACCATGGATTATCTACCTAATGGGTATGCTTGGTCTGTTTCTCCCCAAGTCATGGTGTGCATGCCTTCAGAGTTTGCTTGTGGGATTTCTGTGGAAAAAGGGGTCTGCCCACTGGGCCTATTTTTTCTATTATTTATTTATACTCCTGGGAGCCTGGTAGGCAGCTCTGCTCCCTCCCTTGGAGGAACTCAGAACCTGCTTCCCATTCACTGCCCAACTTCACCTACAATCCCACATGGGTTCCCCCCTGTGACAGGGCCAAGGGGAAGGGGCGCAGACTTTCCCCCACCCCCAGACTGGATTCCAGATACATGGAGAATGGGGACAGGTGCAGGTGAGACATCACAGAGCCTACCAGCTCCATTTCCACCATTTTTTATTCACACATCCCACCGATGGTATACATCAGGAACATGCCTCCCAACTTGCATCTCCTCCAGCCACCACCAGATGGAGATTGACAAATGGAATGGCAATCCCTCCCTACCCAAGAGAGGAAAGAACTACTCCAGATGCTCAATCCTCTCTGTCCCCTGCTTACTCCCAGTGGTTCAGGCTTGTTCCTGAACCTGGGTTGCCAGCATGGTGTGGGGTGTGGTGTCCAGCTCCTCAACCTCCAGCACCACCGAGCCGGTCCACAGGTCTTATTTTAAACTAACACTCTCTGCTGGCCCATTGACACAGCAGTTCAATTTCCGCTTGCGATGCCGGTAACCCAGGTTCGGGAATGGACTCGTCATCTGAGGGCCAGCTGGAGAGAGAAGGATCAAGCATCCCCAGGACTGCTCTCCTTCTCCGGGGGGGGGTTGTGTGTTCAGTGCACAAGCAGATCCCAGTGGAGGCTGGGTTTGCCACAATGCGCTGACACCAGCAAGACTTCAAGGTGGGGTGGATGCTAGTCATCATTACACATCCCCACTCTGCTTACGGGGGAAAAAATGCTGCTGGGTCACCTCCATGGTGCCCTTCCCTCTGGGCCTAAATTAGCCTCCAGTGCCAGTGCTCTCCCAACCAGATATTTGTAGTGCAGAGCTGGTAGGGGAGCAGCTCCGCAACCCCGCCCTCTGGGGGGCAAGCCATTGGTGACTGTTGAGAAGCCTGATGATTGCTGGAGGTGGGGGTTCAGAGGGGCAGTGACCAAGGGCTGAGTTACCAGCAATCCAGCAGGCAAAAAGCATACTAAATAAAATAAAAAAAACCAACACTCTCTAAAGTGACAGGTGGCTTATGCTTACCCAACTTCTTTCTTTATTATTTCACCCTCCACTGCAGTAAGCTTTTCCAATGGGGCCACCCTCCTGTAGCTCCCCAGGATTCAGTTTACTACCCATTATGGCTCTTGACAGGGTCACAGTTGTGTAAGAAATATGGATTTCACCTCGCTAATTTATTGTATCTTACATTTTCTAGTTTACCTCCACCATTATGTAGAACCCCTCTGATGTGGCCCCTCAAAGCTTTAATCCAGTTGTGTACTTACCTGCGAATTGATTGGAGTATGGATCTGCCCAACCTGTTTAGTGAAATCCTAATATTTGAATTTCCAATCATCCCATTACAACCAATTTCTGTATGCAGCTCCAAGGTGTCTCTCTTGAGGCTTTACTTAAGGAGGCCAAAATGTGTCTGAGAGCTCCGCCACAAGAAAGTTTTTCTATCCCAGTTTATCATCCCTTCAAGCACCTCCAACTCTCCGAGCAATTAATAGCTTCCTGGGACCTCCCCCTTGGATCATTCAACCTAACCCCACTTTATCTGATTTTTTGGTGACAGTAGAACAATCCCATTCTATCTCTAACTTTCAAACTCTTCTTCAGGACAAATATCCAGCTGGATTGGTTGGTACTTGTTATTACTGGCAACAGATATTGAACCTGCAATTGCAACCTAAAGCCTGGCAAATCCTTTGGAACAGGTTTTATAAGTATGTTAAACAAAGCCGGCCCGTCGGCACAGTGGTTGGATATCCACTTGTGACGCTGGCGACCCGGGTTCGGAAATGGACCCGGATCGTCGGAGGGCCGGCCGGGGAGAGTAAGTTGAGGCGTCCGATGGGAAGCTCTCCTACTCGGGGAGGGTGGAAGTGATCGGTGCGGGCAGTGACCCCTGGTGGAGACCAGTCTCAGCCGACACTCAGCATGAATGGAGGTGGGGCGGACGAGGGCATCATTGCACGACCCCGCCTCCCTAGGGAAGAAAACCGGAAAAGGATGGAGGAGCTGCCTGCCGTCACGGATGAAGCTCACCGCGGCTTCAATATGCCTTCAGGCCGGGCCCCGACCCACTCATAGTGCCCGCGGCGCATATGAGGGGAGGTGTCATGGCCCCACCCGGGGTAAGCCACGGGTATCGGGGCAGCGGCCGATTTGAAGGCAGAAGCTGCCCGTGACCGGGCAGAAGGACAAGGTGGCGGGCGGCTCCAGGAGGAGGGAAAAAGTTAAATATAAAAAAACAAAAAAGTATGTTAAACAAGATAGATACCATCCCCCTCAACTTTGTATAGTACATAATTTGTGCTATACTCCCCTTAAATTAAATAAGATGGGTTGGAAAGCTTCAGCAGTTTGTTCTCAATGTGATCAGGGTGAGGGTTCCCTCCACTACATCCTCTGGGATTGTCCTAAGGTTGTTCCTTTTTGGACTGCAGTTCGTACCTCCCTTGACCATGTTTTAGGATTAGACTCCTTTTTTACTCCTTAGAGTTGTCTTGTCTGGCATTATCCACAAGAACATTTTGGTCCTTGTAAGGCCTATATAGCTCTCATTTTAATTACTGCTAAGTTAGTGATCGTACATCATTAGCTTGATACAGCTATTACATCCTACAGATAATTACATCCAGAAATTTTGCAAGCTTTGGCTATAAAGAAGCATATAGCCTCGTGACAAGACAGCTCTGACAGGTATCAGGATTATTGGGGGCCTCTTGAAGCCCTCTTATCCTCATAATTAATTTTGTTTTTTATGTGAGCTTCTTTAAGTGTGGCCCTGTATCCCACTAGTGGATATTTTGTCGTTTGCTCCTATTTCTTATGACTATATTTTCTGAACTTATCTGGTAGTGCTCCAGACAGAGGGAGGGGAAGGGTTTGGGTGGGGGGAGGGTTGTACATAGGGATTGTCCATGTGATCATTCTGGTTATCTGTTGTATGTTGTTGTTGG
Source organism: Neoceratodus forsteri (assembly GCA_016271365.2). Classification (NCBI taxonomy): domain Eukaryota; kingdom Metazoa; phylum Chordata; order Ceratodontiformes; family Ceratodontidae; genus Neoceratodus; species Neoceratodus forsteri. The sequence continues at coordinate 1,148,552,660 of CM057458.1, read as the reverse complement.
AGTTTCTTTTTTCCATTCAAATTTTAATAAAGTTTTCACAACAGGAATATATCCAAGCCATAAGAATACATAGCAGTATTTACATTAGTACATGAGACTAATATCACAGGATATATTCTCCCTCACCAAACCCCCACCCCAACCCCTCCTCCCTAATCCTCCTCCCTCAATTTCCCAGCACAGCAACACATTTTCTCGACCTGTACTAATGAGATAGGGAAGAATCACTCCTTAGATGGTAAAGAATATAATGTATATAGGGGACCCCAAATCTGATTAAACTTTGGTAGCTTGTTCTGGAGACTAGAAATGACTCTCTCCATTCTAAGATTAGCAAGTAACTCCTGTAACCACTCACCATAGGTAATTTCTGAAGTACCCTTCCAGTGCCTCAGGACCACTTTCTTAACTGAGGAGGAAATCAAACTCATATGATATTTCCTATTCCACACAGGAATAGCGGAAACGTCCCCTAACAAACATACCTCCGCAGTAAACAACTCATTCAGACCCAGTAAAGGATCGACCTTTTATCTAATAGTAGTCCAGAGTGGAGCTACCTTGGAACATTTCCTGAAAATGCGAAGGTGATTCCCTCTATCTTGTTGACATCTATAACATGTAGATGAGGACAAATACCTAACTTTGCCAACTTAAGAAGGGAATAATAAATATTATGCAATAACTTGAATTGCATCAGTCTAAGCCTGTCTTGTGACATATATTTATGGCAACTACGCCAAAGTACTGTAGCGTCCAATTGAATACCTTATCAGGAAAAAGTGAGGACCAATAGGTGACCGGTGCAAAATTTTGAGAATGAACCCAGCTACAGAGCGTACTATATATTCTGGAACTGGCATGAGCCATTCCTGCTAATGGCCCTAACTCTGTTTGGAAGCCCAGTGATGAAATAGTCAGGGAGATTATACCCAACACTTTTACCAAAAGATGTCGAAGTTGGAAAACTTTAAATATATCAGTGTGTGGGATTTGAAATTTATTCAAAATTTCAGCTGAAGAGAGCCAGTGCCCTTCTGCTGTAGTTAGTTCACCGACTTGATGATCACCCAGTTGTGGCAGCCAACTACTCCTAAGGGGTGTTATTGGAGTTTCTGTTTTGCACATTATTGGAAAACTTCAATAAAGCATATTAAATGAAAAAAGTGGGTAATCCAAATATCTGGCTCAATATGGGCATCAGTGTCTCCTGAGTACTTTTCTAATCCCCTGGCTACAATTTTCCAGAATTTCTTTTTTTTTGTTTTTTTTCCAAACTGCATACTTAAACTTTTGCCAGAGATGTTTTTTATGCTGTTATTGTTTTATTCTTATCAGTTTATAATATTTTTTCCTGGCTAAATTTAATGCTTTTTTGCTTGCTCTACTTGGATGTTGTCTTACCCATCTTACATGTCTATTCAGATTTCTTCTTGCTCCTGCAAACACATATATTATAACCACACGGTCTCATTCCTGCCTAATGACCATCAGTACACCTCTCTATTTCATACTCAGTTCCTGGATTTCTATGCCCTAGGCACATGATTTTGTACTTTTTGGCACTGAACCCCAACTGCCATACCCTGGCAACTCCTCACGTTTTTCTACACTTCCTACTGAATGCCCACCCTATTACAGATTGTGTTGTCATTTGTAAAAAGGCATATCTTCCCTTCCAGCTCTTCCACAATGTCACTTATGAAGACATTGAAAAGATGACTGATCCCAATACTGAGCCATGCAGCCCACCCCACTGGTCACTCTTTCCTCATTAGAGGGAGTGCCATTTTTCACCACCCTCTGTTGCCAGTCCATTAACCATTTTTTTACCCAGATTGTTACTTTGAATCCAACCCTTAGACTGTCTAATTTCTTTGTCAGTCTCCTACGTGGCACAGTGTTGAAGACAATTTGCCCCTACAATTCATGTACTAATAGCCTCCACTCCTTCGACCTCCCATGAGTATGCACTTTAGCTGGGAAACTTGCATTGTCTTATAGATTTCTATCCCTCTGGAACAACCTCTCTCCTCAAACCCACCTCACCCCCTCCTTTCCTACACATAAGCACTCCTCAGGCCACTCCCTAGCACATCTTGCGGCAGTCTCCTCTCCTAATCCACATCGATCCACTATTCACTTCTTACAGCTATTCACTTCCTACTGCTTCCCACTGCCCTAATCCACATCCTTACTACTGCCCTCCCCTACTTTCCCATTTCCTGCTTTTTTTATTTGTTCTCACTCAATGCTGTAAATTTATTGTGGCAACAGTTTAATAATGAAAATAGCCTTAAAAAAGGCAGCCATTTTGTGACATGGCTGTGCTACACATATTGGTGACCATTAAATTTACTGTATTTAAAGCATAATACAAAAGTTTTCTTTTTTAGTGAACAGAGTGGATGTGTAACTGTCCCCCAGTGATTATTGATTTTATGCAGATGTAATTACATTTACATGAGACCACATGTAATTTATCACTGTGGTGTCTTATATAGCTGCATAATTTCTTTTGTGTGTCTTTACGCTTTGAGGTTTTTTTCAGTGTTGGTTCACATTGCTTAATGTGTTTCCCCCGCACAAATCTGCAATCTTAATGCAGTGGTACATATAGCCTGCTAGGAGCAACAGCATCAAAAGCTGTGGCACTTGCTGTTGTGTCCATGTTACCCACGTGGATGATGATGCTGCTGGTATTCATACAAATAGCCAGGACCCGAAGGTGACATCAGGCATTCAGATTTGGTACTCTGGCTCTAAGCAAAACTGTTCTCTTCCTGCTGCTTCTCCCATTTACCATTCTTAAAAACAGGTAGAATGAAGCGTCATCCATTTTAAATCTGCTGTGCTGCACAGGAGTTTAGACGACTCTCAGAGGTCTCCAGTCAGTAGAAAACATGATTTTCAGCATTCTGCTACAAAACAGCAAGTTAAATTCTGGGAAGCATATTAAATAGTGATTGGCTAAAGTGCAGCAGTTATTCTGTGTTATTCTGGGGACAGAAAAAGTATAGTATTCACCTTAAGACTTCATGGTCCTGCTGTTTATGAAGGGTCCCCTCTTCAAAATAGAGGATGATTGGATTAGTGGGCTGTGCAGCATAATGAGTATATTTTGAAGTTTTGTTTGGGAAGTATATCAGCAGAACTTTTTGCTACCCCTGTGGCTATATTTTCCTCTGTTTGCACCTTTGCTCCCCTAGCTGCCTTCACTAATCCATTCTGACTTACCTGGTACACCTCCCTTTCCTCCTCCTTCTACATTTCATTGTACCTCCTGAATGCCACCCTTTTTTCTTTCACCTTCATGACCACTTCACTAGAGAACCATAATAGTCTTTTTTGCCTCCTACTTTTTTGCACTTCCTTCACACATAGACTGGTTGCATTCACTATAACTTTCCTTAAATTTCCCCACTGTTCATTTATCCCCCAGCAGTCCTTCCTGCTAGGCTGCTTCTATGACAGTTTCCAGTTTCTTTAAAATCTAGCTTCCTAAAGTTCAGGACCCTCATCTTTATTGTGATTTGTCTTTGCACCCATCTTAATGATGAGCCCCACTCTATGATGATTACTGGTCCTCATGAGGACAGCCCAATGCAATATCTGCAATACTGTCTCTGTCAGTAAGTGCCAGGGTCAGAATTCACAAAACTGTGCCCAGGCGCAAACGCGGTTTTGCGTTAGCAAACCAAGGTTTGAGAATTGCCATTAACAGAGGCCTAGTTTATGTGCTCAAACAAGGTTTGTGATGGGGCGAAGTGTGGAGGGGGCGCAATACAAATGAGGGGCCGGGGACCTGAATATTGGTGATGGCTGATTCACAGAACATCTGCTCCACAAAAAGGCCTTTTGCATGGTCCCCTTGCATGGACCAAATACTACCGACCAAGACCTTGCCTTAATACGCCGCGACCCTAGTGGTTGATGGTGGTACTGCAGCAGCCCACGAACCTGTCCTTTAGTACAATAGTACCTGGTGTCCAGTGGTCCTTCCCCCACCCAATGCCCACTTGTTGTAAAATAAATGTTTTCTCTGGTGCTCAGGGATTCCTCCCCCCACCCAATGCCCTCCCAATGTAAAATAAATGTTTTTCCTGGTGTCTAGTGGTCCCTCCCCACATGCCCTCCCAATGTAAAAGAAATGTTTTCCCTGGTATCTAACAGTCCTGCCCCATACCTGATCATCTGCTCCATATATAATAAAGTATTCCCTGGTGTCCAATGTCACTGAAATGAACCCCACCACCGACACCAGTTTCCTTCTCTCAGTGGCTGCACAGTCAACTCCCCAGTGCCCTCACTCTCCAGTCAGAAGATGCAACAACCCATGCCACATTAGAACTGCTGAGAGCACTTCCTGCATGCCCTATAGCATTGTAGTCATTGGGAAAGGTTAGGTAGTAGTCTGAAAACAGTAACAGAAATGCATGGGAGGGTGATCAACACTCACCAGTGATGTGGACAACAACTTCATTAGATACTAGGACTGGCTAGGCAAGGAATGAATTATAAATGGTACATATTGGCATGGTCATTAACTAAGCAGTAAGACACATGGAGGTGTGCATTAGACATTTCCTATGCATGGCCTGGGAAAACTGAGTGCCCTCATCCCATGGCCATGCATTAGAAATGTTTATTGCACACCCCTGGAGTGTCTTACTTTGCTTATAAATTAGTAACACTGTGATATGGAAAGAGAAATACAGATTTGTTTTAAATAGATATTAATTTATTTAAGTAGATTTTGTTGTGCAAGGGAAACTAATCCCCATTTTTTTGGGGGGTGGAAACAAGATATCACAATAAATCATATGTTGCTCTATGTCATTCAGCATAGCCAAAACAATTAACTAACTTACCATTTACAAAGTTAAATGTGCCATTAATGTTCAGTATGTAGTTTTGTAGGCACAACTGGCCCTTGCAGAAATTCTCAGAAAATGCTGCAGATGTCACTGTTTCATCTTGCTGTTTTGCTGTACATGGCTTGTCTTCTTGCCAATGTTGCTGTACCTGGCTTGTCTTTAGTCTGGAAAGGGTGTTGTTGAGCAGGGGATATATTCTGATATGAACCAAGGATCTTGTTGCACTTCTGCCTGTCCTCACTGTTGACTTTCCAGTAGTCTTTTAAGCTGCCTTCATCCTGTTGCCCTGTAATGGACATTATCTTCTAGCATTAGAGTTCTGCTTTGGAGAGCATCGCTACTGCAGTGGCCAGAATTGAGTAGTTCATGTATCTTTTTGACAGTTTGACTTCTGCGCTCATCCTAACTGATCAGTAACTGAGTCCCATGTACTCATTGGAATACTTCATTAGAATACTGTACTGTATCAGCATCTTGTCAAGCGCTGACTGAGGTATCATTTTAGGATGTAGATACAGAGCCTTGCCATCAGGTGGCACCTTGGAGATATGTACTTTCTCAAGCTTGCTACACAACAGAGTGGATCTCCTGGGGTTGCATACAAGAATCCTTTGTCTCACTGTTTGCCTGACTCCACTGGAGTCCCATGTTTTTTCTATGCTCATTAAAAGACATGGTAACATATTCCATGTCATTCTCATCCCTTTTTTTGCAGAAGTTGTTTGGTGTAAGCTGTCTCAGCCCCTCTATACCATGCCTAGCTATACAGTGCTGGATGTTTGGACACACTTTCCTTACTAGGCCAGGTGTGGTATCACTGCTAAATATAGTAGAGTGACATAACTTACTTGTGGTAAAAATGTTATTGGATATTCTAAAATCTGGGTCTGTCATGATATTGAGTGAGAGGACTGACAGTCATAGAAGCGAGGTGCTCGTTCAGAGCCATGCACAATCCACAATAGGTTGAGATTGCACATTCTGTCTCTAAGGCTGTTTGCACTTCCCCATCAAACTTCCAAAATATTTTATTCAGCTCAGCAGTTGTGGCAATCATCCAGTCTACATTGACGTTTTTCGACATTGCCCACTCCAAAGAAACCACCACTGCTCAGTAAGTGACCTTCACTGTATTTTTTCATTTACCCCATCCTTGAGCATGTTTAGGTTGTCAGCAGTAAATTCAGGAAGCAGACCATACTGCTTCATCTACTGCTGGCTCAATTGCCTCTACAATGGTGTTGATCTCAAGTTCTGGTGGTGAAGAATAGGTTTGCTGACATAAAGCACCTAGCTTCGTCTGAGTCTTTTCTTCTAGGGTTTGCTTGAAAGGAAAGAGCAAGGAGCAACATTAACAGAGCAAGGAGAAACATTAAGGCTTCTTTTGTCTAAGCAGAGTTACTGTTGTGATACTATTGTGTTTTGTGCGTACAGGTTGTGCTTACATGTTGTACAGTTTACTGCTTTATTTTTTCTGATTGAAATTATTTTTTGCAGGCTATATTTTCTGCTAAATTGTTATAAGGTGCACTTACAGGTTTGTTAATGTTTTGTGCTTACAGATTACTGCATTATTTTTCTCTGATTCAAATTGTTTTTATTTTATTTTTTGCAAGGTATGTTTTCTTTTAAATTGTTACAGATTTAGTTTACAGGTTTTGTTACTGTTTTGTGCTTACAGATTTTGCAGTTTATTGCTTTATTTTTCTCTGATTGAAATTGTTTTTTGCAAGGGCATATTTTCTGCTAAATTGTTACAGGGTGTGCTTACAAGCTTGTTACTGTTTTGTGCTTACAGGTTACTGCTTTATCCTTCTCTGATTTACATTTTTTTGAAAGGTATGTTTTCTGTTAAATTGTTACAGGTTTTGTTACTGTTTTATGCTTGCAGGTTTTACATTTTGATATAGCTTTAAGCTAAGCAAAGTTACTGTTTTGTTACTATGTTGTTTTGTGCTTACAGGTTTTTGTTTTGGGCTTAAATGTATTGCAGTCCTTTTCTCACACTGAAGGAGCTAATTGCTTTTCTTCCACAGCTCTTCCAGAGGATTAGTAGTGTAACTGGGGGGTGGAGCTGACAAAGGCTTAGTACCTTCCAACAGAAGGAAGATTTAAAAGGTCAGGTTAGCTGTTGTGTTGTGGTGAAGACTAGGTTTGCTGGCATAAAGAAACTAGCTTCAACCTGGCTCTTTTCTTCTAGGGTTTGCTTGAAAGGACAGAACAAGGAGCAACATTAACAGAGCAAGGAGAAACATTAAGGCTTATTTTGGCTAAGCAGATTTACTGTTGTGTTACTATTGTGTTTTGTGCTTACAGGTTGTGCATACAGGATTTATTACTGTTTTGCCCTTACAGGTTGTACTGTTTACTGCTTTTATTTTCTCTGATTGAAATTGTTTTTTGCAAGGTATATTTTCTTTAAATTGTTGTGCAGATTGTCTTGCAGAAAGGAAGAAAAACACTTACTGGGGTGGTGGGTCAGAGCTGTTGCTGATTGTTTCTGGGGACACAGACTTTGTGTGAAGCAAATGAACAAAACAAAATGAAGGAAAAAAACACTGCAGTTCTCAAAATAGGTGGTGGGGAAGGTTAAGGAGAAAAGGACAGCATTCAGGAAGAATAAGGAAACATAGAAGGAGCAGGACAGATAACTGTACGAGTTAAAGGAGAAGGAAGCTGGGAAGGCAGTCAGAATAGCAAATGCCCATGTTGTTGAGGTACAGGTCAGTAAGTATAGGAAAACCAGGAGCAGTTTCAAAATTTTCAAATAGCATTTTATTATTAATAACAGCAAAATAAAAAATAAAAATTGTTCAATATAACTATTTACAATGGTAGTAAAAATATAAAAAAACAAAGTCCTTCTTCTGAGTTATTTCTTCTCCATTTCAAATTTCAGCCTCTGTCTCTTTCTCTCTCTCTTGCACAAACAATGCTGCTCTTTTTATAAGTCTGTACCTGGGAAACTTAAGAAAACAGCATGCTTCTCACACAATGTTCTTGTAAGTTTCCAATGTTCTTGCAGGTGCAGCAAAATAACATAATGACCCAGAACTGACCTCTTGTAGCCAGCTCTGAAGAGATATTGCATCCAGCATTCTCAGGTTAACCCAATGAGTTCCAAGTAGCTTTGCAATCATTTCAACAGTATAACTATATACAGTTTTAAACAAAGGGATCCCTGTATTAGTAACATTTCCACATAAAGATTCCCATATATTTTTATACCTGCAGATATATGCAAGGGGAAAGAAAAGATAGAACAGCAAGTGAAGGCAGAGAGATAGCAAGAGGTGGAGAATTGAGAAACCGTCAGTGTGATCAGTTCCTAGGCCTCACAAGAAATGTGTTTGTGCAACCAGACAGACAATAGACAGAAAAGGAGAAGATAGAAAAGATCCTTCACTTAAACTCATTCTGCATAATAAATGGGCCAGGGTACTATTCAGCCCTATGGCATACTCCCCTCTTTAAGAGGGAACCTGTTTTACAAAAACAGGTTTCCAAAACATTCTTTAAAATTCTTCTTTAACATTACAGTAGCTTATAATCTTTACAGTTCAGGGCATATGAAGCATAGCAAATAGAGAAGTCTCAACTCACATTGTTTTAGCCTTCAGGATTCTCAATTCCTGATCCATATCTTGAAAGAAAATCAGCATTGGTATTTTCTTTCCAAGATTTATGCATTACTTTAAATTTAAATGGCTGTAGTGCCAGGTACCATGGTGTGATTCTGGAATCTTTATCCTTCATTTGGTTAAGTCGGCAGAGAATGCCAATTACTCCCCACCCTGGAAACAAATGTGGACAGATTTGAATAGATTCCTCTCCTTGGACAGGTATAGGCTTACACAATATTATATAGTCAATAACATGTACTACACTCCGGCAAAATGTTTTAAATTTGGGAAAATTAAATCCGCCACTTGTACCAGGTGTGGTGAAAACCAAGGCGATATACTGCATGTATTTTGGTCCTGTAAAAAGGTTGCTCTTTGTGGAAATGCATTCAAGGCAACCTAGACCCCTTGTTAGGCCTGAAGGACCTGTTCACTCCTGAAATCTGTATTCTGGGGGTCTATGTGGATATTAAGGTAAAGAAAAAGAAATACCACATAGCCCTAACTTCCATGGCAGTTAAAAGATTAATTTTTATCACTGGTTAGACCAATCCGAGATTGTATACCAGGATTGATAGTAGAAATGTCCCAATGTTTCAAAGTTGAAAATTGGTTGCTAGTTTCAGGCATACTCTGCCTGCATTCCACAAGAAATGGGGCAAATTATATGGCCTTTACCTTCATTATAAGTACACCTGGGGTCTCTTAGAATTCCTTCCTTTTAATATAGGTCTTAGGCCATTTGACCTGGCCGGGTCTCTCGTTAGGTCCCCTCAACCCCTGTCTACACTTGGATATGGCCTGTTCTATTGACGTCCTTGGTTATTGGTGGCGGCATCCTCCAGTGGGAAAGGGGGTGGAAGGGTGGGAAGGGGGGGTTTTGTTCTGTTCCTTTTGTTGTACTGTTTCATATCTTGGCTGTATTGTTTTCGTATCAATCTTGGCATTACTGAGCTATTGGTTACGGAATATGTTCATGTACACTTAGATTTTTTGGCTGTTAAAACAAATAAAGTGTGAATTTAAAAAAAAAAAGTCGGCAGAGAGGATTGTGATCTGTTACAAGTGCAAAGTCAGCTCCTAGTAAATAAAACTTAAGGGACTTCATGGCCCACTTTGCCACACGGCATTCCTTTCCATGGTGGAGTACCTTTTCTTTCTGTCATGCAATTTCCTGCTTATATACAGAATAGGAAGTTCTTTCCCATCTATATCCTGACTCAAGATTGCATCTAGGCCTACCTCTAATGCATCAATCAGTAACAGAAATTGTTTCCCAAAGTCTGGGCTTCTTAAAACAGGGGCTGATCATAATGTAACCTTAATAGCTCAAAAAGCCTTGTCACACTCTGGGGTCCATTTCACATTATTCAGAAAACATTTCTTAGTGAGTTCAGTGAAGAGAGTATCTAACTCAATAACGCTGGGAACAAATCTCACTATAATAACCAGCCAGCCCTAAAAATGATCTGACTTGTTTCTTGGTTTGGAGGACAGGGCTGTTGGCTACAGCTTCTATGTTGGAAACCGCTGGCTTGACTTCTCAATTTCCCAAAACATAGCCCAAAAATCTGGCTTCCTTCATGCCCAATGCACACTTTGTAGGATTAATTGTCAGACCTGCCTTTTTGATTGATTGGATAACTGCTCATATGTGTTCCAGGTGGCTTTTCAAGTCTGGACTGCACACCACAACATCATCCAGGTATGCAGCACAATAACCAGTGTGAGGGGATACAATTACATCCATGTACCACTGGCATGTGACAGGTATGCCATGTAAACCAACCAGCATTTTGGTAAACTAATAGACACCTATACGAGTAGTAAATGCAGTTTTGTCTCTGTATTCCTTGGCAAAAGGGGTTTCCCAGTAGCCCTTGATGAGATCAAGGGTACTGATGTACTTAGCGCAGTCTCTCCACCAAATCATCTGTTCTAGGCATAGGATAAATGTCAAATTCTGACACTTGAATAAGTTTCCTAAAATCAAGACAGATTCATGCACCCCCTTCTTTTTTGTTTACAATCACCATTGGTGATGACCAAGCACTTCTTGACTCTTCTATTATACCCAGTTTTATAATTTTTTTATGTTTCCTTAACCACATCAGCTCTTAACTGCTCTGGTAATCTGTATGTCTTTTGTCTAATAGGGTGAGCATTCCTTGTCACTGTTATGTGCTCGACCCCTTTTTCTCAGCCTGGTACCGTGGTAAAAGTACTGTTAGAAGTCTTTAGCAAGTTAAGAATTTCTGCTGTTTCTTCAGAGGTTAAGGAAACATTCACCATTACATCATTAGCAGTAACAGTTTGTTCCAGTCTATCATAAGCTGCATCAATATCTTCATTATCAGTTTCTGGTAAAACCAGCAAAACAGCTTTTGGTGTTTTTTCAACCCATTTCTTGAGGAGATTAGCATGGTATAGCTTAGTAGGATTTTTCCTATCAGGGTCTCAGTCTCATAGGTAACTGTGCCAGTACATCTAAGCACTTTATAACACCCTTGCCACTTCATTAACAGTTTATTTTCTGTAGTGGGTAACAGTAGCAAGACATTTTCATCAGGCTGAAAAACATTTTCTTTTACTCCATGGTAATAATACACCTTCTGCTGGTTTGGGGCCTCTTTCTGATTACTACAAGTGATTTCAACATATTTTGCCAGCTTCTTTCTCAGGGCACACATATAAGTTGTAATAGGTTGTTTCTTTGTAGGGGTTCACCTTCCTATGTTTCTTTTCTTACATCTAGTGGCCCTCTAGGTTGTCTACCATACAGCATTTCAAATGGTGAAAAACCTGCTTATACCTGTGGCACTTCTCTGTAAGCAAATAGCAGGTAAGGTAAATATTGGTCCCAGTCTTTCCCTTCCTCTTTTACAAATTATTTTAATATGCATTTAAGGGTTTGGTTAAAACATGCAACAAGACCGTGTGTCTGAAGGTGACAAGGAGAGGTTCTTATGACTGCGATACCTAGTAGTCAGTACAGCTCGTTCAGTAATGCAGCACCAAAATTACTACCCTGATCAGTAATAATCTCTTAAGGTATGTCCACTCTGCTGAAAATTTGGGGAAGCTCTGCTGCCACTTTTGGGGCTGTGACAGTACACATTGGAACTGCCTCTGGGTATCAAGTAGCATAGTCATATACAATCAAAATTAATTGATTACTCTTTTTATTTTTAATAAGAGGATAACCACATCCACTGCAGTTCTTTCAAAAGGCACATCTATCAAGGGTAGGGGCACTAGGGGCACATTGTCTTTTTTAGTCACTGGGGCTACTTCCAAGACACAGCACAAGAACTGCAATAGGTAGCAACATCTTCATGAATTCTAGGCCAGTGAAATCTGTACAGCAATCTGGCAATGGTGTGATCCCTCCCTGAGTGCCCAGCCATATGACTATCATGTGTTATCTGTTTTATGGTATAACCACTTGTTCTATCTGGTCTTGTATCTGAGATTTAATCCAAACTCTGTACAGTAGCCCATTATATTTTTTAAACCTAGGTACACCCTGTTTTGGTTTCACCCCAGCTGCTTAAAATAGCCCTGGAGAGAAACATCATTAGCTTGTTCTGAAAGAAAATCACAATCTGTGATTAGTTTAGTTTCTGCATTTTCATATGTTAACCTCTTCTGTCCATCAGTCTTTTGTTGCCAATGATTCTTCAGGCATCATCTTTCTTTTCTGGATTTGTGGATCTTAGAACTGTGCTCAAACAAGTCTGAATCAAAATCAGTGAAAGGAAGAGTCACCACCATCTGAGATTTCCTTTCTTTGCCTGAGCTCTTGTCACCACAGCTGCTGAAACATCAGGGTTTACTCCCTCTTTGATTAACTCAGTAAATCCCAGAAAGACATTTCCAATAATCACAGGTACAGGTAACTTAGGTACTACTCCCACTTTCATTTGGTGCGACACACCCTTAATGTTCATAGTCACTTGGGTGGTGGGGTAGTATTGAGTGTCCCCGTGGATGCAGATGACACTAGTACCTGGTCCTTTTGGACACTGTTTTCCTAGCACTTCAATATGTACTATTGTCTGTCTGCTTCCTTAATCTATAAGTCTCTTCATAGTCTTATTGCCCACCTTCACATCTGTTAAGTACTTGCCCCAATTTGCTAAGGACAAATCTGCTCCAGTGTCACCTTTCTTACTATGGCAATTTCTTGAAATTTGATCTGGCTTATTACAGTTATAGCAAATAAAGTCTTTGGGTGCAGATTTGTTACCACCAGAGTTCTTATCAGACTTGGAGTTTAAATGGGAAAAAGAGTGTATTAGCGGTACTTGGCTCTTACCTCACTGCTGTGGTGTCTGTCGGGTCATTTAGTAGTCTTTGGCCAAAGAAATTGACTTTTCCTCACTTTCTGGTTGGTGTTCTTTTACCCAAAGTTGTACATCTGTAGGAAGGATGTAAATGAATTGCTCCATTGTAAATGTGTTGATGATCTGTGGGACTGTTTTGCACTCTGGTTGGAGCCATTTCATCAGGAGTTCTTTGAGTCAGGTGAAGGCTTCTCAAGGATTGTCGACTGAGTTATACTTCAGGGACCGGAATCTTTGCCTGTAGGTCTCTCCTGAGATGTCATATCTTTTAAGGACCTTTCTACTCACCAGGCCATAGTTTTCTGACTGTGCAGTGCCCATATTGCTGTAGACAATCTGGGCTTTCCCTGTCAGGTAAGGTACCAGTCTGATTGCCCATTGCTGTTTTGGCCACTGGTAGGCTGTGGCAACCCTTTCAAACATTGTCAAGTATGCTTCAATATCATCCAAGGGACTGAACTTTGTAAATGTAATGTATTTTAAGTTGTGTGTATCTTGTCGGCCTGCTTGACCTGTGCCAGATCCTCCAGCTTTGATAACTTGCAAGGCATCCATCCATCACTGCATCGCTTCTCTTCTTTGCTGCTCATGTCGCTACATCTCTTTTTTTCTCTGCTTCTCAAGTTGTTGCATTTCTTCTTTTCTCTGTGCCTCTAAACGTTAAATCTCTTTTTCTCTCTGCTACATCTCCTCTCTTCTCCATTTCTCTGTCTCTGTTTGTTGTATTGCCCACCATTTACCATTTGAAAAAGGCAGTCAGGCTTCCAGGTTCTGTTACTGCCTGCTCTTTGTTTCCATGACTGGTGCTGGCTGTACAGTCTCAGTTTGGACTTTTGTTTCTGCTTCTAGTTTGGCTGCCATTCTTCTTGTAGTCACTCCCAGACTTGCTGCTGCTGAATCCTTACCTTTCTTCTTTGCTTCCCTTGTACCAGGTCTAGTACTCACAGACAAAACTTCTGGCTTAGAGTATGCATGGCATATATCCCACTTAAGCTGACACCATCAGTTGGCACAGGTCAGGAAGCATAAGAAAACCAGGAGCAGTTTAAAAATGTATCAGTAGCGTTTATTATTAATAACTGCAAAAAAAAAAGTTCTGTATAACTATTTGCAATGGCAGTACAAACATAAAAAACAGAGCCCTTCTTCTGAGTTTTTTCTTCTCAATTTCAAATCTCATTCTTTGTCTCTGTCTTGCACAAACAATGCTGCTCTTTCTATAAGCCTGTGCCTTGGAAACTTGTTAAGAAAACAACATGCTTCTCATGCAGTCATTCAACTTTATTTTTTTAAAAGGCGCTATTCCCTTAGATCATAGCACCTGTACAATTACAAAAACAGATACAATTCATAGTTTATTTAAAATGACAGCACAACAAATCATTCAAATTCAAGGAAGGCAATATTGAACAAATAGGTTTTTAGTGCAGTTTTAAAGCTCTCCACAGTCAGGCATTCCTTTATCCAATGAGGTAGAGATTTCCACATGGTAGGTGCCAAAAAAGCAAAAACCCTAGCCCCAAACATCTCTAAGTGAACCCTGGGAACCTCTAGCAATCCCTCGTTGGTGGGGCAGTCAGAGGGGGCAGTAGGGAAGAATATGCTCTTGCAGATAACGCAGTCCCTGTCCATGTAGGGCTATATAGGTTAGCAAACCAACCTTGAAGGTGATCCACCACTGAACAGGCAGCCAGTGTAGTCCATGCAGCACAGGTGTGACATGGCTAGATCGAGAAAGCCCAGTCAACAGCCTGGCTGCCACATTCTGCTCCAGCTGCAAGCAGCAGATATCATGCTCTGGAACCCTAGGTACAGGGATTTACAGGAGTCAAGGTGAGAGGTCACAAAGGCATGAACCAGCATTGGAAGATCATTAGGTGGAACCAAGTACTTAATCTTAGCGACATTCTTCAGGTGGTAAAAAGAGGTCTTGATGATGGCTGACACCTGAGAATGAAGCATTAGCCATTCATCAAAAATAATGCCCAGATTCTGCACCCTTTCAGAGGTCATCAGCTGGCCACCCCCAAGCCAAAGTCCAGAGGACCAAACAACCAGTGACCCTTCTACCCAATGACCTGGGTCCACAATCAAAACCTCAATTTTTGGGGGTTCAACCTCAACCAGTTGGTATTCATCCAGTCTTGGATGTCTGAGAGGCAGTTATTAAACACCGAGACCACTCCATCCTGTTCAGGCACAAAGAATATGTATAGCTGAGTGTCATCTGTGTAGCAGTGAGAACTCAGTCCATACCACCTTACAATGTCTCCAAATGGCAGCATATACACCGCAAACAACATGGGTGACAACACTGAGCCCTGCGGGACCCCACATGGCAGGGAGGATGTGTCAGAGGAATAAATCCCTGACACTACCCTCTGAGACCTGCTGGTGAGAAATGAATGCAGCCATCGGAGGACTGTATCAGACAGTCCACAAATCAACTGCAAACACTCCAGAAGGACACCATGGTCCACGGTGTCAAACACTGCAGAGAGATCAAGAAGAACCAAGATGAAATGGCTCCTCTGGTCTCTTGCCATTAGGAGAGCATTGAATACTCGAAGAAGGGCAGTCTTGGTGCTGTGCCTCTTCTGAAATCCTGACTGGAGAGGATCATAGATGTCATGGATGGTAAGATGATTCTCCAGCTGCAGCACAACTGCCTTCTCAATAACCTTATCCACAAAGGGAAGGTTAGAGACAGGCCTGTAGTTAATATGACAGTCTGGGTCGAGAGAAGATTTCTTAAGGAGGGGTGTCACCAATGCCTCCTTCAGGGAGTCCAGATACTCACCTGTCTCTAATGAACTCCAGACTATCATCACTAGGACTGAGCCAATGACCTCAACACACCCCACTAGGAGGTGAGTTGGGCCCAGGTCCAAACTATAGCAGGTCAGCTGCATACTCTGGACAATCTGCATGACATCCACAATCTCCAGCTGATAGAAGTCAGACCAACAAGACTGAGAAACTGTAACCTCCCACCGACCACCGTCATACCCATTGGAAAGCGCTGTACAGATCTTGGACCTGATGTCAGCAAACTTATCTGCAAAGAATCGAGCAAACATGTCACACTTCTCCTGTGACAATGCTCTCTGATACTGAACAGTCTGTACACAATCTGAAAGAGCTGAGCTGGTCAGTTCTGTGCATCAGCAATCTCCCTGGACAGGAATTCTGCCTTCTTACCGGAGACAGCTGATTGATAGTCCTTATAATGGGCCATCAATCTAAGTCTGTTGGCATCAAGGCTGGTGATGTTCCATCCTTTCTCTGTCTCTCTCTCTTCAAATCCCTCAAAGTCCCATCAAACCAAGGGGACCAAGGGTGAAGGGTGAGGGGGTGAACATGGACAGGAGCTATGGAATCCAGAACCACCATCACAGCCCTATTATAAGCCTGTAACAGATTGTCTGGATTCAGCTTGTGCTCAGAAATCCTGATAGATCCAGCACCACCATCAAGCCATCTGGGGTCAAACTCCTCAAAGGGCAGTAACAGACCATCTCTGCAGGGGCAGACCTATAGGGGGAAGCCTGGAAATTGAACCTTATGGTGTGATGGTCAGACCACCCAACTGGCACCACTGCCAAGTCAGAGCTGTCCGTACCCAGTAGGAAGACCAGTTCCAATGAGTAACTGAGACTGTGGGTCACAGAGGTGATCACCTGTGTGAGGCCCAATGAAATCATTAGCTGGAGGAAGTACTGTCCAAATTGTGAGAGTTCATCATTGACCCAGGCATTGAAGTCACCCAGAACCATCAATCTGAGAGACTCCAGCACCATGTTGATGATGAAGTCAGTGACTTCCTGCAAGAACTGCTTCTCACCCCTGGGTGGATGATAGAGGAGAAGAATCCTGCACCACACACCTGCACCAACAATACACTCAAAGGACCAGGTGTCCCCAACTGGTACCTCTACAAGGTGTAAGTTTGTTCTAAAGCAAATGGCTACACCCCTGCCTCTGCAATCCAACCTCAGGTGGTGTATCACTGAGAACCTGGCCAGAATAGCCGATTCCAAGACTGGACCAGAATTTTCATCCAGCCAGGTCTCAGTCATGCAAGCCAGGTCCGATGACACAACAAGATCAGCAATCACTGCTGTCTTGTTCTTAAGGGACCTGGCATTGCACAACACCACCCAAGTAGAATGGGACACCGAGGCTGGCCAAGTCACCTGCTCACTTTTGGTGGAGCTCTTGGGTATAGGTACCAGACAGGGAGGATCCCTCTGGCACCCATTTTGCCCCAGGGCATCTTCTAGTCCCTATGATCCCAATCTGGCCACCCAGCTCCATTCTCCCTCAAGGTCCAGGCCACTCCCCATGCCTTCTCCTCCCAACAATGTTCTTGAAGTTTCCAGTGTTCTTGCAGGTGCAGCAAAAAGAACATAATGACCCAAAACTGACCTCTTGTAGCCTGCTCTGCAGAGATTTTGCATCAAGCATTCTCAAGTTAACCCCTTCAGTTCCAAATAGCTTTGCAATCATTTCAACATTGTAACTAAATACAGTTTTAAACAAAGGGATCCCAGTATCAGTGACAGTTCCACATAAAGATTCACATATATTTTTATACCTGCAGATATATTCAAGGGGGAAGAAAAGACAGAACAGCAAGTGAATGCAGAGAGATAGCAAGAGGTGGAGAACTGCGAATCCATCTGGGTGATCATTTCCAAGGTCTCACAAGAAAATGTGTTTGCACAACCAGACAGACAAGAGACAGAAAAGGGATGATAGAACAGACCCTTATGTTTAAACTCATTCTGCATAACAAATGGAGCAGGACCATATTCAACCCTGTCACAGCTTAAACTGAAGAAAAGATAGCCAACTCAGTTAAGAAGAAGGATAAAAACCTTTTATAGGTACATTAGGGAGAAGAAAGATCAGGAAGGGATAGTGAGGCTTAATAAAGGGGAAGGGTGGGCAGAGAGTGACAGTGACAAAGCAGAGATATTGAATGAATGCTTCTGCTCAGTATTCACAAAACAAGAGGAAGGGGAGGTACCTAAACCAAATAATAGAAGCACACTTGATAGGGGGATCAATACCAGTCTAGTCACAGAAGAAAGGGTCCTGAAAGAACTCCTAAAACTGAAGGTGAACAAAGCAATTGGGCATGCCAGGATTCACCCTAGAAGTCTAAAAAAACTAAGGAAAGAACTAGTGGCACCACTGACTACTTTTTTAACAAATCATTGAAGGATGCTGTGGCACATGAGGACTGAAGGAGGGTGGATGTGATTCCCCTTCATAAACGTTGGAGCAAGGCAAAGGCAGGAAACTACAGACCCATTATTTTGACCTCAGTGGCAGGAAAATGATGGAATCACTTCTGAAAGAAAGAATTGTTGAATACCTAGATGCCAGCAGGGCACAGGAGACAAAGCAGCATGGATTCACAGCAGGAAGGTCATGTCAGACAAATCTAATAGATTTCTTTGACTGGGTGACCAAAGTAGTAGACCAGGGAGGGGCTGTGGATGTGGCCTACCTAGACGTTAGCAAGCATTTGACAAAGTCCCACAAAAAAGATTAATAAACAAGTTAGCCAGCCTGGGCATGGGTCCCAGGTGGTAACCTGGGTAATAAATTGGTTGGATAACAGCATGCAGAGGGTAATAATAAACAGAGTCCCCTCTGAAGAAAGGGGGGTTACTAACGAGGTACTGCAAGGTTCAGTACTGGGACCCATCCTCTTTAATGTCATTATAGGTGACATTGCAGAGGCACTGGAAGGAAAGGTATACCTCTTTGCAGACAGCACAAAGATCTGCAACAGGGTTGATATACAAGGGGGAGGGAGAAAGGATGAGAAGGGACTTATCAAGGTTGGCGGAATGATCAAAGGTATGGCAGCTTAGATTCAGTGCAAAGAAGTGCAAATGAATGCACCTGGGAAACAAAACCCCAAGGGAAGAGCACACAATGGAGAGGTATTAATGACAACAAAAATGGAAAGGGGCCTGGGTTAGTCATATCAGATGACCTAAAGGTAGGCAAGCAATGTGAGAAGGCAGTAAGGAGGGCTGGGGGATACTGGGATGCATCAAAGAGGCATCGCCAGTAGAAAACAGGCTGTTGATATCCCTCTGTACAGACAGTTGGTGAGACCCCATCTGGAGTGCTGCATGCAGTTCTGGAGACCCCAATCTCTGCAAGGACATAGACAGGATGGAGGCAGCCCAGAGGAGGGCAACTAAAATGGTGCAGGGTCTGCATCAGAAGCCATACAAAGGGAGACTAAAAGAGCTTAATATGTATACCTTCGAGGAAAGGAGGGAGAGGGGTGACATGATAGAAACTTTCAAGTACCTCAAGAGGATTAACAAAGTCCAAGTGGGTAGCAACTTTTAGGAAAAGAGATGTGCAAAAACAAGTGGGTGCAATTTGATGATAGAGGGGAAATGACTCAGAGGCAATATGAGGAAGCATTTTTTCATGGAGAAGGTGGTGAACACATGGAACGGCCTTCCTGAAGATGTTGTGGGGTCAGAAACAGTAGAGGAATTTAAGAATGCATGGGACAGGCATAAGGCAATTCTAGTGGGAGGTAGGAGGAAATAGGATGTTGCTAAAACTAAGATCTGCAGCTTATCCAATGGGTAGGGAAATGGGTAGACTGGTCCTTATCTGCCATCAAAGTCTATGTTTCTATGTTTTTATGGCTGGGACAGCTCAACATTTAAGATAGAGAATCATGAAATGGCAAGAAAGAGTAAGGTGCTTCTGGGAGTCCTAAGTTTCCAGTTGCCTTAGTGGTGCAGCTGGTAGCAAAACAGAACAGTATGCCGGGCGGCCTGCATTAAATCTCAAATAAGGCACTTATTTCTTTCTCTCTTCTGCTTTCAAGAAGTGAAAGCTCTAATTAGGAATTCCAAACCAGAAAACATTGATCCATCAATGCCTACTGATGTTACAGGTCACCTGCTGCTGGAGTTGTTACTAACCATGCATTAGACACTTCTAATGCATGGCTTATAGTCAATCAGATTTCTCAAAATCCTAGACCAGTTCTATAAGCAGCCATCAAGGTATTGTGCAAGGGAAAGAACAACTTTGGCAGTGCCACCATTCCCCGGGTTCCATGTTATGGGTCAGCTCCTAAACTGCCACAATCCAGCTTTTTGAGGGTCAGACAGACTATGTGCTACCATTAATATCTGGACAATCAAGCCACATAAATGAGACTGTGCCACCATGGCAAGGGATAATACATTTGCTGTAGAAAACAACATGACATTGAGCATGGCAGTTTTAGTAAGTGGCAGCAAATGGACCTCTGTTCCACAACCTACAGTGGAGTCAGCCGGGATGCAATGCAGTAACTTGCAATTAATTATATGACACAAAACACTGCATGACAAAAAGGCTTAACTGCAATTGAATTACACTGTTCCCTGCAGCATACTACTGCATTTTGTGATATATTACAGCTTTCCTGCATTGCAGCCTGACTGGCGGCACTCTTGTACCACTCACCAATAAACCTGTATATGAGTCTTCTGGTATTTTAGCCATGGGAGTGGAAGGAACCTGTCTCATGATCTCATTTATTTGGGTCACAGTGAGTACAGATTAGGAAAACAATACTAATTACAACTTTAATACAAAAGTGCTGAAGCAAGATGTGTACAAGAAGGGCACTGGCAACAAAGCCAGGTTTTAAAGGAATACAAAATTCAACATAACTTACTTATGGGAAGCATAATGGGAACTACATGCATGGTAATTTGCATGGAGAATTGTATGTGTTTCCTATGGTGATTTGCATTAGTGAGTTATGTAGAATTTAGCATACTACTACAAGTGCATGTATGCAATCTCTATGAGGATATCCTTTGGCAGGAAGGATTACATGGAGGCATGCATAAACATAGTCCATAATTCACTGAATGATGTTGCTGCTTCCTTCCTGTAAACTTACTGTGAAATGTCCACAAGAAGTCCACCGGCAGTGCTAAACAGCTTTATATTGAGACTGAGAGGGGGTCATAACCTAAGTATTCTAATAATAAAAGTATTGACACGCTCAAACAAACAAAGAGTTTGATCTGGTGTCCTTAAGCAGGACACAGGGACTTGTCTTTATGCTTAGGGGTGGTACATTTAGGGATGACATTAGGAAGTACTCCATCTTCTAGAGAGTGGTGAACCTAAGGAACAACCTGCCAGTGAATACCTTAGTCAAAAACAACAATCATATACCAGTCCTGCAATGAAACATTTACTGCAAACACGCCAATGCTGACAGCATCAATAGTTCGCTGTAAAGTCCACCCTGGAGCCCAGCATTCTTTACCCTGGTGCTGCACCCCCTGCCTGAATCAACTCTGACTAAGGGGGTTCGAGGGTGAACCTCCGGATAAAAAAAGAATTGATGGATTTAAGTCAACTGCAAAATTGCAGTCTACATAAATCCATCGCTGTTGGGTGACGTTGAGAAGATGTTGACGCTGCAGCATCGTAGAGCTAAAAAACAGTAAATGCCTTTATGGTAATCCTAGACAAATGTCTGCTTACTAAAGGAGCTACTGAGTACCTTGAGTAAAAGAAATAGTACAGAACCCCCTTCAAATTGATTCATGTCTACACAATATACTGTCAGTCTCCATAGTGCTTATGAAGTAGGCTGGAGGTAGGAATGTGAGTGGCCCTCAGCCATAAATTACTTTGTTACTAATTTACATAATTTTGTAGAATTTCCTGGTGGTCCAGTAAATCAATACACCTGTCCTTCAGTTCACCCTGACTTTCAAGATATACAGTACCCCCTCAGATCCTTTTGCCTATGCCAGGACTCTTGTTTACTGGTCATTCAGTGATCTCCATTCATCATTTGCTCAACTACTGTCAGTCATATTGCTGAGATATCAACACCATTGCTTTCATACACATATGGTAAGAGATACAACATACAGTAGCTTTGAGACTGACCTTGCAATTATCACAATGTCTTTGTCAATAGCCCTGTGGATCATTTGCATAGTAACCCATTTTACCATTCCCAAATGGTTGCAATGGTACTACAGTACGTACTGAATGGGGAAGGCATGTGACTCCTATTATGGATATCACATTCATTAGTGTCACTTTGTGACAGTACCTTGTTGTTGGGTAAAATTCTACTGATTGTTTCAAATATCCAACATTAAATCTAAGTTTGGAAAGATGTAATTTGGTTACTCTTCAGCCTATTCATAGAACTAACTCTTTCTTTCATTGTATAGTATAAGCTCTTTTCATGTGTTCAAGAAAAGTTAAAAAGTATTGCATGGTGGAATTTGATTGTTTTATAGAGCAGCTGATGCCTTTGGGAAAATTCAAAAACATCCAATATTCAGACACATTTCAGCTGTTATTTCCTGTATCTTGTATACATTTCTATAGATTTCTTCTGTTCGTTATTTTATTACTGAAGAAATTACAGCAAAAAACAAGATCTGTGTCCCTTAGAGTTCATCTGCCCCATAACTTATTTCCTACATGAAATTATAATGTTCTGTTCAGACATCACAATCTGTTGCCATGGGAATAACTGTGATGTCACAACTAGAGTATTGTGATATCAGGTTTGGAAGAAGCAATGGTAGCTGATAAACTTTCAAGGAAGAAAATTCCTGTTTGTGTGTGTATGATCTCCGTAATAAATAATGGGGATAAGAAATACAAAGTCAGTGAGAAATTTAAAGCTGCTTTATGTCCAAATAATATGTTTTTCAAAATTATTTTTGAGGCGTTGGTGGCTCTTTAAATAATCATATTAAATAAGAGAATTGTCTGTACAACTGTTTCTTTCTAACAACATTCTAGAAAGCAAAAAACTCTAAACATTGGAGAGAATAAAAAATAATTTATTATGCATAAAGACTGGGATGGCACCCCCCTCCCCCCTCCCAAAATTAGTCACCAGGGTATTTCGAGGCATATACCAGCCATAGAAGACTGCATTATATTCTATAAAATTTGCAGATATGTGTCTTGTACTAATTGAAGGAAAACTGGAAAATATATGCACAATATATGATAACCATTCATTTACAGTAACTATGTTACTATTCCTCAAAGCAAGAGTAGTCCTCTATGAAAACATTGTAACAGAGTAAGAAATAATATAAATATCCCATATCTAGCTGTGTATATATATATATATATATATATATATATATATATATATATATACACATACATATATAGATTATAGGGGCACAGTTGTGCCCCTATCGTTAGTGTTGAGAGGCATGTTTAATGTTAAACCTCAAATTTTGCACTTTAATAACATTGCAACAGATCAATGGTTTTGCACACAGTTTGGTATGCATTGTCCTGTGGGGTAGAACTCTTGATGTGGCAAGTTTCAATTCAGTCAGATAGACAGATTCTGAGATACAGAAAAAGTAGAAAGTCACAATTTTTGCAGTTTTTTCCTTATCACCTTGTGCCTAGATGGTATGGAATTTTGTTTTGAATTTTTTATGGTAGAAAGAACATGGGTAACAGAACTGCCACTGTTAGTTTGTTGAAAAAATATTAAACTGTTACAAAGTTAAGTTTTTAAGTTCCCATTATATCCTATGGGAAGTTTATTTGTCAGGATAGATGTATTAAGTTCGACAGAGGAATACATCTTGTGAAAAATTATTCGATCTGGTGAGACCTGTTCCTTTTTTACAATAATAAAATCCTTTTTTTGTTAGAGAAATTTCCTTTTTTTTTTGAGAATCCATCTTGTTTTCTGTTTTATTTAATCACTTTTGAAAATCCAGTAAAACAGAGAACCCGTATTTTATTGTCCTTCTGTTTTCTTCAGCATTCTCATAAATGGCAGGCTGCCAAAAATATTTTTTTCTTTTACCCCAAACTGTTTAATTAAGCTATGTCTTTGGGTGGTCTCCAGGGCACTGAGCCCCTGCCCCTTCCCTTACATAGAAGGAATGAGTGTATCCCCATCAAACATTCAGCAGTTTGCACAAATGGCATGGATCTAGGTATTGTGTGGTCTAAATCACTCCCCCACCGCCAACAAGCATTGCAACTCCCTGTTGTTCTCTAGGAAGCATATAGTATATCACAGTTGGGGCTCCTCAGTAATGTGGCTGTGTTGTGTAATATACACATCACATTTGGGGTGCTCCTTTGTAAATGCATGTTCTAAAGGTGGGGTAACATAAACTATGCTCAACAGACTAGCTGTTTAAAATGGAACAGGCAGTTTCGTGCAATACAAAATGATTTGATATCTGCAACCTGAGAAATTTAGTTCAGCAAGAGGTCCGCTGATACTACTTCTCTCTCTCTCTCTGTCTCTCTGATCACTGGCAGAAGACTGTACGAAGGAAGGGGTTTACGCACTCTGTCTCTTCCCCCCATCTGTGTGTGTCAAGCAGTGTTTGGCAGAAGTCAGGGGAGGTGCATCACAATGACAGGCATTTGTGGAGAACGGGATGGGGAATGATGGTGCTCTGCCTCACTAGCGCCATGACATTAAGGATGACACATTGTGTCCACAGGGCTGAACTTCTCCCTGTGTCTGTTTCTCCATCTCCCCACAACTTTACTGCCTTCCACACTATGGGGAGTAATTAATGCTCACAGAACTATGGTTATGCTTTGGTACTGGGCTATACCTACAACAAATTTTATAAAAATATGTATTTTTATTTGTTTGTTTGTTTCTGGATCTTGTGCTTCTTGATGTGGTCCATAACAGATCCTTTTCCCAGCTCAATCCTCAGATGGGAGCCTGTGAAAACTTCCTCTGTGTTTTTACTTTTTTTTGTTGTTATTTTTTTGCCTCCCTCTCCATGGCCCCCCAGCCCACCCCGACCAGTATAGGTGTCAGATCTCTGTCAACAGCTGCCTAACTCCAAGAGCTAAATCCAAAAGCTGACTTGCTGTCCTAATGCTCTACTCCATCAGCCAGAAAATAGATTTTGTTCATGTGATCAAAAAAGGTTTCCACCAAGCTCTGCTGTTGGTTTAAGTATTGAGTATTTTTGACCTGCAGTCATTAAATGTCAGGCAGCAGCATGCCACATTTATGAGCAACAAAGCAAAGTATTGAGGCGACATTGTAAATGTCCCTGAAAAATCAGGAACAGTTGAGAGATGTGGAATAATGGCATGCTAGTGTGCTGGGCATGTCCACGCAGCATACAAATGGTCAGAGCTATGTACAGTATGCATTTCCTGACAGCACTCACAGGCACCCTGTAGTGTATTAGAAAATGGGCAAAGACAATCATCTCTTCTGATTGGCTGAGACACTTATTTAGGTGGGCATCTATCAAACAATAGATGCCCACCAAATAAAAAGTCCCAGCCCAATCCTGCCTTCTCACTGTTATCAACGAGCAGTGGAATGTTCAAAATGCTAACCCCACCATGTTTTTTTCCTCTCTTAGCGAGTCAGAGAACCCCCACAACTTTGCTCTTTCCCACCAACCACCCCCAGAGCATTTATCCACTATCCCAATAGTTATGTGAGCAAGAATTTAAATCAACAAAAGACACACCAAAACTGAAGTGGCAGTTTCTTACAGCGCTAGGCATGTGCGGTTCCCGCTACTCCCCCGTTTGCCCCAACTGTTTTCTCCAAAAACAAACACATAACCGTGATAACAGTGACAAGGCTATCAGCCAATTTGAGAAATGTGAAAGACAGCAACCATGAAAAAAACACACTCCCATTCATATGCCTTCAGAAAGAGAATAACTGTTTCTCCTGACACTCCAATTATTATGCAGTCCGAGAGAGAGCGAGAGAGAGAGAGAGAGAGAGAAAGAAAATAACTGTTTTTCCCAGCCATTCTGATTTCTAATGGTACCAACCACGCTCTCTAACCCCCTCTTCCTGATACCAGTCCCCTGTGTTTAGCAAGCATGCTTTGCTGTACCACTCACTGGGTTTTTTACATCTGAATAAAAAGGAAGCAGTTGGTCCAATCTGCTCCAAATCCACAAACTGACTTTTCGAGACAGCGCTATTTCTGGTAGCTGGTAGCACTACTGTGTATGAGACCAGCTGTACTTTCTTCATTTTCCCTACCGCAGATGGACATCCATCTGCGGTATGGAGAACAAAGGAAGTACCACTCCTGTCACACACAGTAGTGCTGCCGGACATAGTGCTGTCTCGCTCATGTCATGTGGCAGTATATAAAAAAAAAGTGAAACTGAGTTGTTTCCCCTTCCTTTACCTCCGTAAACATTTTGTTGCCCTTAAAAGGGGAAAGAGGTACCACGGTGGCACCTGCCCAAAGCAGGCTAATGTAGTAGCGAATCAAACCGGCAACGGCAACCGTCTGCATCTCCATGGTGCCAAGTCAACAATGAGCCACCATCACTCCTGGGTCTGATTGTACCCACTCAAGTATTAAAATATTAGCCCTGAAACTCCCCACCCATTCAATAAATAAGTAAAGGAGCTCCATCTCCAAGGGAAAAGAGCACAAGGTGTGTGTGTGTGTGTGTGTGTGTGTGTGTGTGTGTGTGTGTATGTGTGTGTGTGTGGGGTGGGTGGTCGATAAGAAACTGCAGGAAACAAATTAAATTGAGTCTCTGTGCCTATGTGTTTCTGTTGGGATAGGGCAGGTAATGACAAGATACTGTAGAAAAACAAAATGAGGCAGTTTTTAAGTACATTCTTCAGACAGGACAAAAGTCAAATGCAGGCGGAAGAACTATTTTATTTCAAAAGTTACTTTAAACTTATTTTTCATTAACGCTTTTCAACTATTTTGTGTTTTTTTACAGTGCCCATTTTCTAAGCGCAATAATACCCTCCGGGGTGGGCGGTATTGTGCTATATCTGACCTTCCAGGGGCTATAAGGCCCTCTGCCTATGGCGTCGGGCCTCATTACGCCCCTGGGCGGTCCGGTATAGCACAATACCACCCACCCTGTCAGGTATTATTGCTTACATATTGCCCAGATTCAGTTAATCAACATTCTCTGATGACCCAGCTGTCAGATTGCACCTATTGTGCAACAGATGAGTGCCAACTCACTGATTGGTGCTGCCATGATAGGGTATACACCCTGTCCCCCAGTGAGTTCCAAGTTCAAGCAGCCACAAGTGAGAACAAATATGGTTTAGACATAGCAAATACAGGGACAGGACAGGTACAGTACTCAGCAGAATAGTGCAGTTTTTGAAAATTGTAGTCCCTGTCTGCATTATGCTGTGCTCAGAAAATTGCAGCAATTAAAATACCAAAGCTGTTGCAAATAAATACATTTTAAAAAGACAGAAACAGCAATCTCTGATCAGATCCAGGGCATTTGAGAGCAAACGTTATTCTTCACAAAGGATTCAAAGAACCTAGATATCTGCAATAGGAAAACTGTCCCTCGACATATTTTTTTATGTTACCTGAAACAAAGAAAACAGTTCCTAGTCATCACCGCTGACCCCCTCCCCCCATACTGACCCTTCCACTGAGCACCCACCACCCTACACACACCCTTACCCTATACTTATGACTGGAGGTCGAATGCTGTCATCTTCTGTGGACTGAGATACTCTACTTCTGCACTCTTCAAAGCTGAACCATGAACTGAGGAATAAAGGTAAGTGCCATATAAAGTATTTTAATGGCATGTTGAACTTATGTTCATAACTTTACCATTTTTTTGGAATTTTTCCACCAAATTTCAAAATGGCCTTTTCTGGGACCCTATCTCATGAACTCTGCAACTGACATTTCATTAATTGGTCCAGAAGGTGATTACATGGTTGCTGCATGAAACTACCTTTTGGGACAAAAGAGTGAAATTTCACCGCCAAAGATCTTGAGGTGGGGTCCCAAAAAGGCCATTTTGAAAAGTTGGTGAAGAAATTCCTAAAAATGGCTGAGTTATGCACATTCATTGACATTTTTCTATATACCTCCATAACTTTGGTAATTTTCAATATTTTGACTCCAATATTTCAACACAGCCATTTTTTCACACCACCTCATGAACAGTACAGCTGTTGTTTTTCATATCCTGTCCAAAACATGCTTTCACACCTCTACTGCAGAATGGCCTTTTGGCACATATTTGAAATTTTTCACCCACAGGGTTTATGAGGTGGGCTCATACAAAGACTGTTGAACATTTGGGGGCAAAATATGAAAAAAGGCTAAAGTTATGACTATTTGTTGCAATTTTGCTAAGCCCACCTGTAACTTCAGAAATGTTAAATATTTTTACCCAGGATTTTCAAAATAGCCATTTTATTATCCAGCTTCACGAATGTCATAGCTGTCATTTTCCAAATTCTGGCCAAAATGTGTTTTTGCACCTCTGGCGTGGAATAACATTTTGGCGGGGATTTGAACATTTTCTGTACTGGGTATATGAGGTGGGGTAATAAGATGGTTATGCTGACAATTTGGTCACTGTTGTCCTATAAATGGAAGCACAGGGCCCAGAGCTACATACATATATATATCTGCAGAGGGATGGGAGTGCACTCCCACAGTAAACTGTCATAGGGCAAAGGTCTTTCTGGTATTGTGCTCCACTCTGGCTAAATAAACGTCCCTCCACCATCTCCCTGGCCCCTAGCCTTGGCCTATTTAAAAATGGTATCAAGAGATTTCTCCTTGACTCGGAGATATGTGGGTATAACAACCAGTCCTTGCTAACACGGTAGGTGTCTGAAAGCTAGCATTTTCTTGAGCTCCAAACCAAGGCCAACAAAACTAACTGTGCTGATAAACCCATACTCCCGTTCTGGAGATGGCCTCAGAACTGGGAACCAGTCCCTCTCCTCTGCAATGACCCAGGGTCCATAAACAACCCTAGAGAACCTAACAAATCAATGAAATTCGAGCCATGTAAATTAACCTGTACAGAGTAACCATGTATAATTTGTCTTAATGTAATGTTTTGCCTAGTAAGCAATGTACAATTTGTCTTTAGGCTATGTATGTATGTACTGTCGTGGAGTCTTTGCAAATGAGTCATCGACTCAAAGGATTGTAATTTCCGAAATTTAAATAAAAAAAAATAAGGATATTATTACACTATCTCAAAAAGTAAGGAAATAAGTTGCAAAAAACTTTGTTAATGATTTAGTTAGGGTCAACATGACAAAAGTTGAGAAATGATGCATTAGGGTTTCCTTAACACCCCACCTCCCAAACCAAGCAAGATAGCAGGTGTGGGGTTTGCCTTGGTCTTCTCAAGCCTAATGCTCACCCCATTCTCATAAAGTCTACACATCTGACACTATTTATAGATGGAATGTAGTGAATGTTAAGCTTGAGAAGCCCAAGGTACGCTGCACACCTGCTCTCCTGCCTGGTTTGGGAGGTGGGGTGTTAGGAAAACCCTAATGTCTAATTTCCCAATGTTTGGCACTTTGACCCTTACTGGAGCCTATATACTGTACACACACACACATATATTCATTGCAAAAAACTTAATTTAATGCATCAGTTAGAGTTACAGAAACAAAAGTGGGGAAATGAGATGTTAGGGTTCAGCCCCTAACCCCCCATCCTCCACAGACTGACAGACACCGGGGTGTGCCACAGGGTTCTGAGGCCAAATTCTCACCCCATCCCATGTGTAAACAGGTTGACATGCTACAGTAAAGGAGAATGGTATGAGAGTTAGGCCTCACAACCCCATGGCACACACCAGCTTCTGTCAGTCTGTGGAGTATGGGGTTGGGGGGTTAGTGGATCAACTCTAACATCTTATTTCCCCACTTTTGTTGCTTTAACCCTAAATGATGCATTAAATGAAGTTTTTTGCAATGAATTTCCTTACTTTTTGAAAAAGTATAATACAACTAGTAAATAGCATGTGTTGGAAGGCCCTGCACTCCCACCAAGCTGCCCGTGTATGCATAACAATATGCATCTGTGGGAATGCATGTCTTCCAGGCCCTGTGCTCCCACTTACACATAGGTACATAGCAGCCCTATAAGGCAAGGCACCCCTGTAACACTAATTTGCCGATATCTCAGGAACCATAGCAGCTAGGAAAAAAATTAAAGTTTTGGTGCAATCATGACAGTGAGACTCCACACAATATAGATTGACCAAATCCATGTCTTGCATTGTTTCTGAAATATGGCACCAAGAAGAACTGAAAATGCGCTCTTGGAACCCTTGTGACATTAAGTTGACAATATCTCATTAACTGTGCAATCTACAAAAAAAATTCCACTGCAGGTGTAGTGCATGGTTTTCAATCTTGTTCTAATGTCTTAGCACACTTTAGGTGATCTAAGGCTTAGATCACCTAATGTGAGCTAAGCCATTAGAACACGATTTTAAGCCATCAGTAGCAAAAAGTCTGTATCTCGCTTAGTTTCCAAGACATAGCTGCCAAAATAGCTGCCTTAGGAGGCAGTATAGCACAGTGGTCTAAGGCTCTGAGCTGCAAATCTGGTGACATCCAGCAGACCAGACCTGGGTTTGAGTCCCACAGCTTCCACTTGCATACTGTGTGACCCTGAGCAAGTCACTTAACCTCCTTGTGCTCCCAGGTCGCTCCTGTAAAAAAGCTTTCAGCTTAGTGTGCTATACCTGGTTAAACAACTAAATAAAAAAAAAAATGCGCAATGGGTGCCACAATGTTATCTTATGGGAAAAAAATCTCAAATTCATGATGGCATATCTATTGAACTGCTTAACTTCCAAACACCTAAATAGCATAATTCACACCTGTAGGGCATCCCCTTAATACCCTGAAAATTGCAAGTGAAAAAACCAAACCATTAATTTACAGTGCAATGGTAAAGTTTTTACAAGTTAAAACATTCCTAGTTCATGAGGTAGCAAAATCCCCGACCATCAGATTAATCCCCATTCACAAACTGTCAAAATCCTAGTCTACAAGAAATCCTCAACTATCAGATTTTGTTCACCTGGTCCCTAAGTGATGGCCAAGGATTTTGATGCCTCATGAAAGAGGATTGGCTGGTGGACTAGGATTTTGACAGCTCGCAGACTGCGATTTTGTCAACTGATGAAAGAGGATTCAAAAAAACCAATCCTGGTCCGCGAGCTGACAAAATGCTAGTCCACCAGCCGATCCTCTTTCATGAGGTATTAAAATCCTTGACTGTCAGCTTAATCCTCATCCATGAGAAGGGCCATCTGGTCACAAAGTGACAGACAAGGATTTTTCAGCCTCGCTAAAGAAGATCGACTGGCGGACTAGGATTTTGTCACCTCGCAAATGAGGATCGTTAGCGAGTTGCAGTCAAATAATTTTTAAACTTCAAAAGGCTATTTTTTGGACAAAATGAAGCAAACCAAAGGTATGGGTTTGTAGAGGGCATCACCCTGAAAAAAAACCATGTCTCATTAGACCAAAAAGTCACCCGTCGAGAAAGCTATGACATTTTGTTTAGTGGAAAAAAACAAAACAAGATGGCGGCTCGTGGAGAATGAATTTTTCTGGCAGATCAGGATTTTTTTTAAATCCTCACTCATGAACTGACAAAATCCTTCACCGTCGACCAATCCTGTTTCGCAAAATAAGCATATAAAGCTTGGAGTGAACTG
Organism: Neoceratodus forsteri; assembly: GCA_016271365.2. Taxonomy (NCBI): domain Eukaryota; kingdom Metazoa; phylum Chordata; order Ceratodontiformes; family Ceratodontidae; genus Neoceratodus; species Neoceratodus forsteri. The sequence goes on along the minus strand of CM057458.1, from coordinate 1,148,521,274 downwards.
AGCATGCTCAGAACCAAACAATTGAAAATTAAATAACTTTGGAATGGATTCATATTTTTGTAACCAAACCAATGATAAATTGTTCTTTGACTCACACCCTTTCCATGTTTCACATTTCAGACCAAAAGACCACATGGTGTGGTTACAACACCATGGGCAAAAAATGTGTCAAAAGTGGCAAAAAAATATTTTATTTAGTGCTTTGCTGTGCAGAAACCATAAGTTCAACTGAAGTGCAACTTAGTAAATCAAGAGATCTACCATACAACACCACACATTCCAAATTTTATGCATAGCTGCTGAATGGTTGCAAAGTTATTAATGCGCAAAAATTGAGGTTTAACATTAAAGTGCCTACTCAACCCTAACTATGCATGACCGTGCCCTACAATATATATATATATATATATATATATATATATATTGCAAAATGTCATTAATGCATCAGTTAGGGTTAAAGTGGCAAAATGTAATTAATATATCAGTTAGGGTTAAAGCAACAAAAGTAAGGAAGTATGGTAACCCTAACATCCCACCCTGCACAGACCAACAGGCATTGGAGGTCTGTCTTGGGGTCATTAACCCTAATGCTCACCCCACTCCATTACAAATTAAGGTGTCATGGGCACAGCACAGGAGAATAGGGTGAGCGTTAGGGATGAAGACCTCAAGACAGAACCCTGACGCCTTTTGGCCTGTGCAGGGTGGGGGTAGGGTGTTATGGTTTGAAACCCTAATAGCACATTTCCTTACTTTTGTTGCTTTAACCCTAACTGATGCATTAACAAAGTTTTTTTCAATTTATTTACTTACTTTGTGAAATAGTATTAGCATATCCTAATTTGCAATTCAATATATTTACCTTAGTTTCTCATATTGCAATCAACGGTTCCAGCAGTAAGATGTGTCTTTGAATGGGAGAGGTGATCTTGAACCTGGGACCTCTTCAGGTGAGTGAGGGTGTGTGGGGGTGTCAAGGGGAGTGTGAGGAGGTGGGTGCTCAGTGGGAGGTCTGGTGTGGGGTCCGGGTATGATTATCGATGGACATTTTTTTTTACAAGTTAAAAAAAAGACATCAAGGGACAGTTTTGTTATTCATAGTTTAAAACACAGACAGGAGGGTGGGGGGATGCCCCTAACCACAAATGAAAATACTAAAGTGGCATAGGAGGCCGGGGGGTACCACTAGACACCAGGGATCAACCAGAAGAGTGGCAGACTGCCACTAATGATACAAAATAAGCAAAAGAATAAAAAAATTTAAAAGAACATTAAAAGAATATAGAAGAAAAATAAAAAAAATTAAATAAGACATGTATTAAAAGTGGGGATTGCCACTGGACACCAGGGCCCAGATATTCAAAAGGGTTGCACATGATGCAACAGTGTTGCACCTTGCACAACCCACTGATGTGTCCAGCGCAATATTCAAAAGGGAAAGGTGTGCGGCACAAATCCCGATGCACCGGAGCACATCAGTAATGTAAGCGGAGGTGAGAAGTGCCCATGCATACTCTGCACAGCCCGGAGTCTCAGCCCGGGATGTGCAGAGCCATGCATGCACAACCCCTACCTATGCCAGCACAAAGTTGATCCAAAAAAGGAACAATGGATGACCACCCACAGGTGAGCTGCCGCATTGCAGGGTGCAACACGGCAGCTGCCACCTGTGGGTGGCCACCTGAGCTCCCGCTGCACCTGGTGGTGCCCCCATGCCCGATCATGGGCATTTGTATTAAAAAACAGCAGAATTCTGTCCAATATTCCTGGTGGTCCAGTGGACCCCTGTCTGCCTGATCACGGGCATTTAATAAAAACTATTAATATTTCCAATATCCCTGGTGGCCCAGTGGACCGCTGTCTGCAAGATCGCTGGCATTTGTAATAAAAACTATTAATATTTCCAATATCCCTGGTGGTCCAGTGGACCGCTGCCTGCCCGATTACGGGCATTTGTAATAAAAACTATTAATATTTCCAATATCCCTGGTGGTCCAGTGGACTGCTGACTGCTCGATCGCAGGCATTGGTATGAAAAAAAATAACTAAGTCCAGTATCCCTGGTGGTCCAGTGGACCGCTGACTGCCCAATCATGGGCACTGGCATTAAAAAAATTAATATGACCAATATCCCTGGTGGTCTAGGTACCCCTCCCACCCACCCACTGAGCCCCACTGCCCCGCTTCCCGGTCAGCCGGCGGGTGGCAGCACCCACCGCCTGTCGCCCGCTGCCCGCCCGACTGACACTGTCGAGTCGGGCTGTACACCTATTGGTCCACAGTGTGAGCCAATGGGAGTGCAGCCCGTACCGTACTACACATTCTAGATATGTGAATGAATCATTCTGCTTTCGGAGCTGCCACTACCTGGACTGTCTACTCTTTCTCCTGCCTTTCATCCTGACCCCAAGGAACTTTTTACCATCCAATACTGTTGCTGATTCCGAGGAAAACGTTTATGAATTGCAATGTGTTTTAATAACCTAGCGAGTACAGCTCTCCTGTGTGTACTTTGAACTGATAGCTCCTCTGGGTAAACATAAGCAGATTGTTTTTTCCTCTCTCCTTCTCTTCTCTCTTGCCTTTCTCCTCTGGGCCTGAACCAACCCCCTGCCCATGCTAATTTCTCTGTGACCTTGCTTTCCTCCTCCCTCCCCCATGGCACCAAGCCCAGGTTTTGTAGCACTAAAGTAAAGCCATACTGGGGCCGCTACCCCCCCTCTGATTATCACCTCTGTCTGCAAATCCCCTGCTCTCTGCTCCCGCCCCAATTTATCCTACCTTTCTTTGCTTTGTTTTTGCCCTCCCCACCCATTTCTAACCCTCTACTTCTCTCTCCTCTCCACCACCAGATCCAGCTCTCCAACTTGGGCGCTACAGCCCTCGGAAATGCACTGCTGCAGCTCGGGGCTCCCGACTGCCCAGCCACCCACCTCCTGTCTGATCCAAGGATCCTGAAGCTGCGTAAGTCCTTAGACTGTCCGGGGCTGCCGTGAACTGCTGCTATTGACCAGTCTCTTGCTGAGCCACTCCGGGATTGGACCCTTGCACTCCTCCACCTTCCTGATTGGCTAATCATGCCTGCTGAACTTCTCCTCTGCTCGAGACTGCAGCGCCCATTGAGAGTGAGTGGAAGTGGATGAATTTTTATGCCCGCCCCCTCTCCCTCACCTCCTGCCTTAATTAAATAGACTCTTCCCATGCCCCCTCTGGAAACCCCACCCCCTCGACCACTCTCTTTGGGTTCTCTGGCAACTTTACTCCCTCCCTCTCCCCACTACCTGCCCTTTAGCCCTATTCTTAACTCCTGCACTCACTGCACAGTCCTTACACAGCCAGCACTCTAAACCCAATGGAACCTGCCCTCCTCAGGCTCCTCTCCTCGTATCACCGACCTTTCACACCCTCCCACTCTTTCTCCCACTCTGACTGCCCTCCACCTTCCTTCTACCCCCTCCCCCTTATAACTATGAATCCACACAGTATGCTGCTTCCTCTTCTCCTCCTCCTCACTCCTCTTATTCCTCTACTCCAGCCCCCCAGTGTCTGCTTCCCCTTTCGTCCCCCCAGCTACTCACTTGACCCCACCTATCACCACCCAGGGACTCTTCCTCTTGATCCCATCTTTCAACTCTAGTCCCCACCAACCCCAGGTGACCTTATCCTTCAACCCTGTTGGCGCAGGGCTTACCTCCATGCCCCTCCAACCCCTCTGTCTCTGGACCTCAAATCTCCCCCTGAGTCACGCTCACACTCGACCAGAAAAAGGAGACGCAGAACCGGTAACCTACAACTACGCATGCTTAAACTAGTCCTCCTCCTGATGCTCTCCGGCAATATCCACCCAAATCCTGGCCCAGCCCCCACTAGGGTTGCCTGCCAGAACAAACACCCAGGCACCATCTCAATAACTACTCTCAATATATGCAGCCTTCTTCCCAAAATTGATGCCCTTCAAATCTTTACCAGCCAACATAGACTGGACATCCTAGCAGTAGTTGAAACTTGGCTCTCCCCTTCAGTCCCTGACCAGGCTATCGCTCTCTCTGGCTACAATATTTTCAGGCTCGACCGGACCTCTAAAACGGGTAGCGGTTGTGCCCTATACCTCAAAGACTCCATCCTGGGACACCCAATCAACACTGCCCCGCTGATGACCACGGCACAGATTCTCCCCATCAGAGTCCTCCTTGGTGCACACAACAAAGCCCTCACATACCTCCAAAAGAGCATTGTAATGGTCTCTCAGCGGTCCTGGATTTCATCCACTCACTCCCACCTGATGCAGAATCTATATTGCTAGGAGACTTTAATATAAATTGGCCTGCTGCTGAGGCAGGAGCATTTAGGGACTCCATTGTGGCTGCAAACCTATCCCAGATGGTTGAGTCACTGACCAGAAAAAACTACAAAACTAGCTCCAGCACCCTCCTGGACTGGATCCTAACAAGCCACCCAACCTGGATCTCAAAAACTACTGTCCTCCCAGACACATTCAGTGACCACTCCCCAGTCAGCTGCCTCTGGTCAAATAAATTCATCAAACAACCTCCAAAAATTGCCTCTAGCAGGGTTCTACCCCGTGGCAAATTAATTTATCTTAAAGCTCATCTCCTCCAACAAGACTGAACTCTGGTCCTCTCAGCTACAAATGTGAACATGGCTCTGGACCACTTTATCAATATCTTTAATGAAGCATGCAACATATTTGCTCCTATCAAACGGTGGAAGGTTAAAGCACTCTGCAACCCCTGGATCACAGGAGACCTCCTCAGGCAACTACAGGAAAGAGACCATCTCTGGGCACTTGCCAGAGCCTCTGGGAAACACACTGACATCACCAACTACAAACGTGCAAGAAATGACTGCACCAAAGCTATCCGGGATAAAAAAAATCAGCCTATTTCAAGAACGCAATTACAAACTCCTGGGGAAAGGGAAGAGATTTCTGGAAAAACATAAAAGTCACCGGGCAGCAGACAAGATACACCCCTTCAGTTCTCAGCATTAACAGAGATATAACTCTCGACCCCAAACTCATAGCTGATACCTTCAATGCCACCTTCACTGACCTTAGCTCTGTACTCCCTCCAGACTTTTACAATGAAACAGCTGACCCCTTCCCCCTACTTCCACTACCACGACCAGTCACCCCACTTCTACTTTAAAGCAGTTAAGATGTACCAGGTGCATGACTATGTAACCAGAGCTATTAGCAAGTCCAGAACCAGCAGTGATTCTCTCGATCTCCAACTTCTGGCCCTCACTCTTGATGAATTGCTTCATCCACTGACAAATATTTTCAACCTCTCCCTCAGCCTTAGCCAGTTCCCTGATAAATGGAAGCTGGCCACTGTAACTCCCATCCATAAAAGTGGCGCCAAAACTGCACCTGAGAACTTCTGACCCATCTCCATCCTCCCTCCTCTCTCAAATGCCCTGGAGCGTATTGTCACTGACCAGCTGACAGATTACCTTGATAAACACAACCTGATGAGCAGGCAGCAACATGGTTTCAGAAAGAATCACAGTACCTCCACTGCACTGCTCGAATTTACTTGCACCATCCACCACTCCTTGGACAAAGGGCATCTAACCGGCACTACCTTCATCGACCTAACAAAGGCCTTCGATACTGTCCACCATGGCCTCCTGCTTACCCAGCTCCAGAACGTGGGTCTCTCTCCAAACTCAGTAACCTGGTTCAAAAGTTACCTAGAAAACCAGTCCCAAAGAGTTAGAATCTTCAACACCCTCTCAAATCCCAGACCAGTCCACTCAGGTGTCCCACAGGGCTCCATCTTAGGCCCCCTCCTTTTCAGCTTGTTCCTAAACTCGCTTCCTGAATCCTGTCCTCAGCAAATCATTCTCTATGCGGATGATGCAGTCATCCTTGCCTCCCACCAGGATCGTCAACAACTGCAAAATAACCTTCAGCATGGTTTCACTTCAGTCAAAAGCTGATTCCTAAAATACAAACTGATCCTAAACCAGAAAAAAACAGAATCCATGATCTTCAGCAGCTCTCATCACAAATTTAAACAGTTCCACCTCACCATCAAAACTAAGCAAGGAGTCACAATCGAATAAGTACAGTCCTTTACATACCTTGGAATCACCCTCAACTCCCACCTCTCCTTCACTGTTCACATAAATACTGTGGCCAAAGCAGCTAAAATCAGGATGGGCCTGCTGTTTCAACACAGGAAACACCTAACCTCTGAAGCTCTAACAGTTGCCGTCCAGAGCTCCTTCATTAGCATCATCGATTATGGATTAATTATCTATGGCTCCGCCACCACCTCCTCCCCCAAGTGGATTTCAACCACCCTTAATAAGGCCTGCCATCTCGCCACTAGATCACAACGTCTCACCCATACCTGCGACCTCTATTCTCTATCAGGGTGGCTACCACCAAATAATCATCTTAAATATCAAACCTGCATCACAGTAAAAAGAATAATGATGAGTAGTGCCCCCCCCCCCGGAGTCTGCTCTCTCATCAATCTCAAGACCAATAACTGCAAAACTAGGAAATCCAAACCTCACTGGCTGCAAATCCCACACTGTCACACTTCCCAAGGCCAAAGGTCCTTTGCATATAGGGCACCTAGCTGGATAAATAATCTCAGTAGTGACATCACTGCCCTTGCAACTATGGGTGCTTTTAAGACCAAACTCCGCCAAGCTCTTCTGGCCTCTAACTCCTGTGACTGCTATTGACCGATCCCTTCTTCAAACTGACTGCCCATTTACCCCACCTCCCAGCACTTACGCCTCCACTGCCCAACTTATGCTCTTATCCTCTCCTCTCCTCCCCTTGACAAAGCTGCCTCCAGCTGCTACATACTAGCCCCATCTCACCTCCCCCCACTCCTCACCGCTCCTCTCATATCCCTCCTGCTTTCAAAGTTTCTTTTCTTCCGAGCCTCTCTTGATCCCTATGTACCCTCTCTTCATTTGTCCACATGTAAAAAACCTCCCTTGTTGTGATTGCTCTATGCTGATATTGTAACTCCAAGACTTTTCAGTTGTTCACATGTAAGAAACCTTGAATTAACATGTCAAAACCTCCCTTGTGATTGCTGTATGCTGATATTGTAACTCCAAGACTGTACACCCTGATGTAGAACCTTTGTAAAAGGTACTTTGTAATCCTAGACTTGAATAAATAAATAAATACATACAATGTCAACATGTACACAGCTTTTAAACCATTAATTTTTAAAGTGGCAGCCTGGGCCCTCTGCAACCTGTACTCTAATACACCCCTAAAATAGATCATGCATTACTGGTAAATATTAGCCAAACCTTTGTTTTACATATATAACCATACCTCCTACACATGTATGTGTAGCGCCATTTGATTATAGTCATTTCTGCTTCATTGGAAACTTGAATGATATTACATTGATATACATTAAACAAGAAGTAACAATGGACACAGAAAAATAAGTTTAAAAAAGTTATTAAACATTAAATGCCAATTGCGTTATGAAGAAGGCCACATTGTACAACTCACTTGGTCTCATAACATCATTGTGTAATTCATCATAGAACTATATAATACATTTGAAGAAACAAAATGAGACTGAGTAAGTTAATGTTCCTTGGGTTTCCAAAAACCAAAAGTAGTAAACAATTAAACTACTTACACAATAGCAACATATCCCAAGATTGCTGCTATAGTGCATTACTATGCTATAATATTTTAATGTTAAGTGCATCTAGAAAAATTCCTCCACTGACACCTTAATAAGGTGATCCAGAAAAATCAGGAACATACCTTGAACTGAGATTGAGCAGAGTGTGTGATTTACAATGCTCTTTCATAAATAACTAATAATTTATATTTCATTATATATAACAAACCTTGTAAATAAATTAATTCAATGACAAAAGAAGCAATACGAAATATCAACTAACAGAAATCAGATAGTATACTAATCTAAATATGAATTTGTAACATTTTTAAATATTTTAAAAACATATGCAATGATAACTAAACAAACTACATATTCATCTTTAATTAATGCATCAAAAACATAACATTTAATCACTGCAGTTATGAAAAGTACCAAGCTCTAATGGTAAAAGGATATGCAGTACAAAAATCACACTATTATACAGGTAGAATGTAACTCTCAAAACTAAATAATGAGTAATGTAACAATTTTTACACTTAACAGTATAAAGAGTAACAGTATAAAGAGTTCACAGAGGTGTACATAGTCCAAGAAAATGTAATAACATTTTTACACATATACAATATCAACCATTAACTGTTTACTACAATCCTTCAGTGTCAGTCCTACATAGTAATGTGCTGTTCTCACCACTATGTAAAGTTGGTACTATGCCACTTCAAGTGGACACTAGACAGGTGTTAGTGAGACATTACCTGTATATATAAAATATCAGGTATGTCCTTACTGTAGTCGAAAAAGTATTGCACAACAATATGTGTGCAAATACATCTAAAGCTGCAGTGGCAGCACTCTGTCACAATCTCTTCTCCTGCATCTCCAGACAGGTGTGAAACATGCACATAATGTACGTAATGTATGACAGACATCGCAAACCAACAACTATGGTTATGTTTGTCAGCATACTTATTCTGCAGTGCATTGACACACAATATTGTTGACAACAGTCACAACACATTCTATGTCACATAGCACAACAGCACAGAAATCTACTGATTAGTACAATGGAACTGAATAGACATGAGATGTTGATATGCAGTTTATATGATTACTCCACAGCTAAAGTAAGTGCTGTATATCATGTGATTATGGACACAGCCCGCATCGATTAAGGCCCACTTAGGCTGCATTTTAGCAAAACTCACAGCAACAACTTCATTAATGAATGGCATCATAAGCATATGCATGTGCTTAATCTGTTTCTTTTACCATTAATAAACTAATATGAAAAGAGCTGCACATGTACAGGAAAGGTTGCACAGCACACTGTTATGACTGCTAGATTGCACAAATAGAGTGAAATCACATTTCCAACGACTACTCTTCTGCCCGGTGAAGCTCATTGTAATTTCTGAGAACTGGGACATAAGCCTCTTTTAGGTTTCAAGGTAGTTTCTGTTTAAAAGTGCTCATGTAGTCATTGCATTTCATCCAGCCATTGCTGTACCTCAGCCTTGTCACATAATGTCCTGAATGTACAGAACTCCATGGTGGAATATCACAACCTGAGTATCATAGCATGCTCCCATGAATTGTACTCTTCCAGCTACAAAATCAGACTGGTGTGTCAACTCTGAGTGCATTTGCATCAAATCTCTGCAAGACTAGAAGAAGATACTGAGAAGAGGTCCTAAGTCGTATGGACTGAAGACACACCCCTACGCACCAGGTACACCTCCAGCCTCATTCTGCATTCCTGAGCAGTTGCCTGAACTTCACAGAATGTGCTTGTGGAACATATAATGAAATCCACAGCATGTCTTCTGTTACTTCTCTGTGTGAATGTCGACAAGACAGGCAAGTGTACTTTGTCACGTAGGTGACAGTAAAGTACTGCCACATGGAAATTTAATCTGATTCCAAGCTGTTAATAATGGCCATAATAAACTCAGTCACATCCTGCTGTGTATTATCAGCAAATGTTTGATGACCATCGTATCCATCCAACACAAGTCGTAAATGTGTCAGAATCTGTATACTGTTGTCATGCTTGCCGCTATCATTCACAACCTTTATTGACTAGGACAGTGCTGTGTCATGCGAAGATTTGATAGTACCAACAAAGTGAGGCATGTGGAGAAATGCTTGTATTGCTGAGTTTGCATAGCAGTTTACTCCAGTGCTGTTGTCAAACGTTGGGACAACACTCATATGAAGTGCTTTCTTTTGTGCAAGAGAGCTTGTCTGTTTTTGTGTTGTGAATTCCTTCTTAGTTCTGTCTGAATTCAATGCTGTTCTACATGTCCAGTACCTCTTTTTCATGCCAGAACCTGTGACTGTAGCATTGCACTCTGCTACATGCATGGGTAGTGATGTAATGGTCAATGTCACCTGGTATAGAGTACACAGTCTGTTGTACTCTATGATGCATTGTCTGTCAGCACAGATTTTATGCAGTGCTAAACAGATGATATACAAGCCAGACAGACTCCGTACACATGAAAGTGCAACATAGCTCATGCCATCTTTAAAGATGCCAGTGCCTATGTCGACCATTGCTGAGTCCAAACATCAGCCTTGTGACACACACAGGAAACTGTTTCATAGTCACATATATGTCTTTCACAATCTGGAACTTAACAGTCATCCTGGAAATAGGTAACGACGGTTCAGTGTTGTCAAACTTGACAACTAGTGCCTCTTTGAATGTCTTCTGTACATTGTACTGGAAGTCAATTATGTGTCTCATCGCACCATTCACCATACCATGCTCCACATCAAAGCTGCAGCATAGCATGATGCATGCATTCATGCACACAGTTAGAACCACTCTAATCCAGCTGTGCAAGACACATCAGACTTTATCTCAGGCAGTCATTCAGTCAGCTTTGCTACCAGATTCCGACTCAAGGCCACACCATCAACAGTGTCAACTGCATGCAGAGTAATGATTTCCTGATCTTGTCTCTGCAAGATAATGCTGCTAAATTCAACACACTGCTTGAGTCGAGGCATGAGACACACACAGTCCGTGCAGGGTCTGAGTACACATTACTGAAGACATCACATGCTGCAGTCAGGGATGAGCACTCATTACTGATACTGCATGTGTTCAATAGAGAAACATTGTGTTGTGACAAAGAGCCAATGCGAGCCTGATCCAACAGTACCCTGTAGGCAAGATCATGACTCTGCTGCATGTTTTCTTACAGCTCAATTAAAAGGAACAATCCCCAAAGTTTTCTTTTAATTTCTTTTAGACCTCCTTGGCTGGGGGGTGCCTATGGCTTTTCCCATCCAACAGACACCTCAGACCCGTACTGGCCACAGTCAGAGTTCTGACCCCTTCTGCCCTGCCCAACCCAGGCTGCATCACAGTTGGTACTTACCCCACACACTGCAGAAGACCTGGGAGCAGGGCTCAGGCGGCTGACTTGAATGCATCCACAGCAGCAATGTAGGGCTGGCCTTCACATTGCACAGGAGGATTATTTTTTCCCTTTTTTTTCATGATCCACCCCCATGGTTCAGGCATGCAGTGGCATTAAGGATGCGACCATGCACGCTTCCACGTGCAGCACATCAAACATCAGCCCACACTGACCCACACTTTGTGCCTCCCAAGACTTCACCTGCCACTGGCCACCACCAGGAGCTAGCAGCTCAGTGGTTGTCCCCTCCCACCCTTCCCAGAGGAGGACAACAGTCCTTGGGATGCTCGATCCTCCTCCCCACAGCTGACTCACTGACACCTGAGGTCACGCCTGACCACGGGTCTTTGGCATGCTAAGAGGTAAGGCACCAGTGCCTCAGCCCTCTACACCACAGGGCCAGTTAACAATTCCCAAAGACTGAATCCTGCAATGCATTCTATTGTACCCTTAGCTTGCTTTACAGTCAGTGCTGTAAACACATGCTCTCCATTCACAGTTGCAAGTTGCAGAAGGTCCCCAAACACAACAACACTCTTCTCCCCAAATGGCTCACCATGTTCAGTTCCAAGAATCTCCTGGAGACGTAGTTGGATCCATGCAACCTGACATTTGAAACCATGCTGATCTCATTGGCATGGGGTCATAATGTCATAAGACATTATACTGCATGCATATACTGTGCTACCAAAACAGCACGATATATGCCATGCAGCATAAAACTTTTTTTTTTGCAGGGCGAACTGCCCCCGCACCCCTGTTATGGGGGCTGCACCTCAAACCCCCTCAACTAATATAACTAACTCCAGGGTGGGGGTTAACCCAAATATTGCACCAAGTGATAAAAAAAAGAAAAATATCATGTGTCTGGTACCAGGAATCAAACACAGTCCCAAGCACATTGCTTCATTTCCTTGCTGCCAGTGGCTCACTGCTTCAAGCCATGGCAGCTGCTTGGCAAATCCCATCCCAGCAGAGGTTTTATCCTCTGCCTGGGACAGTGAGAGGGTGCGGTACCACACGCAGACCCATTCATGGTATTGCACCCCCTCACTCAGTTGTACTGCACTTTTGCAGTTACGGGGATTTGTCATACACTGTTAAGCATATGACATTTTGACCCAGTAGGGATCTAATCAATGATCAGAAGTTTCATCTTGGCAAACATTAGATGCATATCAGATGCCACCTCATGAGAAAGTTTTAGGTACTCTCCTGTTTTGCCATGTTCTACAGGGAACATAAAGAACCGGTGTAGAGTCACACCGCCAGTGTTGTATACAGCCAAGCCTGTAGGTGCAGTTACAGCTACAGACATCACTTCTCCTGTATGTTTCCTTATCTCCAGTGTGATGGCTTCAATAATAAAACTTTTGCCAGTGCCAGCAGAAGCACTAACAAACATTAGCAATGGTTGTTGTTTCTTCTCATGAAGGATGCCATGTCTCACAGCTTCTGTAACAGGATCATAAACTGCTGCCTATTCAGTTGATCTATCAGTACACTAGGATCCTCTGTCACATGAGAAGCATGTTCCATGGCACTTTCGACTTCACTCATCAGAACCACAGGATCATTCATTGGGACAGTAGCTTCAGGAGTGTCCTGCCCTTCAGTATCTATGTTTTCCTGAGAATTCCCTGGGGTATCTTCCTCAAGCTGTTTCTTAGCTTCTCCATTTGCTCCTTTTCTAATTCCAGTCTATGAATGTATGTTTCAGACTGTTCACTCTTGAAGATATGAAAAGTAGAACAGTTCTTCATATGTTTCAGTCACCTTAAAGTGTGGCCTCATCCCTCCATGGCATAAAGAGGAACATTAGAGCAAAGTAGTAATGTTCCTTACTGTCAGTTGTAGAGAGACTCAGTTTACAGTGGTCAATCAGCCAGGGTGTGTTCCTTTTAGCAAGGTACCCATCAAAGCCTCTGACCTTGCAAATCTCTCATGCTTCGGCAGGTGTTACATCAGTCTTGTAGTCATATCACTTTGCAACATGGTATAGGCACATGTCATCCATTATACTAGCCTGGTGTGGGTAGTACATGTCAATCAAGTTGTTCTTCAAAATGTTCTTAGATGAAGGTCGGTGCACAATCAGTTCTTCAATCTCATCATGAGACTTCAAAACATGCCTTTGTTTCGCTTTGTAATTAACACTAAGAAATCATACAGCATCAGACTTGCCGTACAAGTGTGTTCCAATCAAACGATCATTGGCCTCATATGCTCCGCACTCCCTGTGAGACAAAGTCTTTAATCCCAGTGACCACAACTGTGAGCTCAATGATTCAATGATTGGCTGGAAGTTGCAATATCTTCCCAAAGCTCAAGCAAACTGGTCAGCTTATGTTTCATGATGTACAATGTGATATAACAAACAAGAGACAGCATTATCAGTGACAAACTGCACATCAATGTTTGCCTGCCACATCAGAAGAAGAGTAGAGTTGCAGTCATTTAGGAACACCTCATTCTCCTGTCTAGGTAACTCATAGACCTTTTTAGTGTACTTTGCCTGAAGATGGTGATGCATGGCTGAGAACAAGGCATTCATACCTTCTTGCTGGCAGACACGTCTAGGGAAACCAAATCGACACCTGGTGTACCATTCATTATAACTTTTGACTGGTCAGTGCCAGTATTTCCCACAAGATGCAACTGAAACTTCTGCACCAGCTTCCACAGTGTTGGACTGTCATACTTGTCAGGGATTTGACAAGTGATGTAACGTTGAATGAAGTTCAGCACTTCAGCTGCTTCATTCTCATCAATATGAGGAGCATCTTTAATCTACAAATCAACAAATGCATGTGGGGAGTGCCTCGTGTCTGGTATTCCATCCTCCAAAAGTAGTGCTCAACTAATCCAGGAAGTGGATTGTCCTTTGACAATATGAATGTTAATATCTCATGAAAGCTGTGGTGAAAATGTCGGGACATAGAAACTGGATCCAATGAGCACATCTCACCAAGCGTCATTGATGAAATACCATCGACATCAACATTGGCCCACCTCAACAGTTCAACTAACTCATCCAAGCTGTACTCTGCTCAGCTCAGAGTAACGAACCAAGTAGCTGCACCATACTCATGCAGCATAGTCATGACCTCCGAGTGTCTATGATACCAGTATTCATTCATGCCATGCAAACTCAAGAGTATAGACATCAAATTCATCTGCAGTGTTTTGCCCTTTTCTTTGAGTTGTTGGAGAAACTCAGCTGCTGTGATTCCATCTAGTGGAGTAGTCAACCGCAGTGTATGTGCAATAAACCCAGAGAGGATACTAAGCTCATTCTCCCACAGCAGGTGGAAAAAATATTGTATGTTCCTATGGAATTTTCCATCTTACTGTTTAAGACTCTCGATGTACAATATTCAGCACCTTGAACACACACCTCGTGTGCATCCAGACGATCTCCTGTACCTTGAGGGAATAAATCAGGGAAGCCCCTTGCTCTTCGGTGCCTATACAAATGACTTATTTTTCCAAAATCCTAAGATTAAATTTCACTTTTATGCAGATGACAGTGGTATCTATGCATCTGGCAATACTATAAGGCAACAAAATGAAGTGATCTACAAAGGGCATTTGACCATGTATAGTCCTTTTTTTCCGAAAGAACAAACTTGTGCTAAATGCCAAAAAATCTCAAACATTATTATTTAGAAGAGCTCCAAAACCTAAATTTTGTTGATGAAACAGTAATTAACCAAAGATAAACTGACCTTGCAACAGGTTCAGTCATGCAAATACTTAGGGGTATGGCTTGGTGAAAGTATTAAATGGGACATTCACAAACACAAGACAGTAGCACATTTTGGCCAAAAATGTGGGATGCTTTATATAGCAAGGTTAAGATATGTCTGCCTCTGGAGACATGTATACATTTTGTTAACACAATGAATTCAAGAATGCATGTGATAGACATAAGAGTACTCTTGCAGTAGGGAAGAGAGGGTAAACTATATATTGCATTAGGTAGGGGAAAGGGGCAGACTAGGTGGGCCACACGGTCCTTATCTGCCTTCACCTTCTATGTTTCTATGCTTCTAATGATTATCCCTATATTTGACTATGGAGACCTGCTCTTCCTTGAGACATTGGGGAGGGAGCTGGCTAAGCTGGACATGACTGACAAAAGTTTTTCTTGCTTCATACTCAAAGCCCCCCCCCCCAGACTAATCATTGCCATATGTACTTGGAGCTGACATGGTTAAGGCCACATGGAAGAATACAATTACATACTGCTTGGGGCTGGCAGTATAGCCTAGAGGTTAGAGTAATGAGATGTGACTGAGCTTGGTACATTCAGCAGACCAGATCTGGGTTTGAGTCTCACAACCTCCACTTGCATACTGTGTGACTCTGAGCAAGTCACTTAACCACCCAGTTCTCCCAGGTCACCCCTGAAAACAGGCACTTGTGCCTAGTGGGCCTTACTCGGTTACCAAAGAATAAAAAACATATCATCAACTTCATCTATAAATGCCATAAAGACTGGATCCTTAGCTATATAAGGGATAGCTTACAGATATGACAAAATAAAAAACAACTCCAAATAGTAGAATTCTTTGGTAAGCAAGACCCAACAAATCAGCAGATGAAATACAGTTGAAATTTATTGGTCAACAGCACTCGGTAAGTGATCACTACCCCAGTGCTTCAGCACACAGCCTTACTCAGGTGGTGTGGCTACTTACAAATTATATCATTTTTATACACCTCCATCTAAACATCAACAGGTGTAACAAATATTCTAGACATCATCAAGAGTAACAAATATTCATTTATCAAAATATGTAAATTAAAATATCAAAAGTGATAGAAAATGTATTAAAAACAAAACATACACACAGTACTGGTTATAGGTAATAAATATTCTGTATTCCAAACATAGGTCAATCATTTTTAATATTAGTTTCATTAAACACCATACCAGTGTATAGCAAATAGCAAAAAAAAGGCTATAATACCCTATGGCAAATAAACATGAAATAAACAGTTATTTTCGCCTAATAACGGTGGTATCTATGGAAAGTGATCCCCTAATCTTAGTACATATAATAGCCACAATAGTAGAAACAAGCATTTGTCAATGCTGAATCTTGTCTTGCTGGCATTGGTATTGGCATTGGTAGTGCAGGAGTTAGAGAGATGCATAATAGGAATGGCAGTGAAGTAGTGAACTGATGCTAACACCACCCACACCCTGCAAAGACTGAGAAGCATTGGGGTGTGCCTTTGAGTCATCAGCCATAATGCTCATGCCATTTCACCTCTCCCCTACCCTGCAGACACCGAGAAGTGTCGCAGTGAGGCTTCGGATCTTCCGGCCTAATACTCACCCCATTCCATAAGGAAATACTCTTAGATGGGTGCAGTAGAGGAGACTGGGGTGAACTTTGGGGCTATAGAGACCAAGGCACACCTCGATGCCTGTCATTGGCTGCAGGGTGAAAGTGGAATGGAGTGGGCATTACAGCCGACAATCCCAAGTCACACCCCTGACGCCTGTCAGTCTCTACAGGGTGGGATGTTATGGTTGGAAATCCTAACACCTCAGGTGTTTGTTGGTATTTTCACTCCAAATTGTCAGCATGGGCTTTTTCTGACCCCACCTCATGAACAGTGGCATTATCAGTTTGTTAGCCAAAAGGTGATTTTGCACAGTGACTGTTCCATTTGGCACCACAGGTGAGAAAACAGATTTTAGGCAGGATGTGAAAAATGACAGCTGTACTGTTCATGAGGAGGTGTAAAAAAATGGCAATGTAGAAAATCTGGAATGAAAATATGAAAAATTGAAGTCACGAGCATACATAGAAACTGAGCAGTGCACGCCCATACCACAATTATTTTGCGGATTTTTTTAACCAAATTGTCAACATATGCATTTTGAGACCTCTGTTCATGGACAGTGTCACTGTGATTTTGTTAATCTGTCCTGAACATTGATTTCCCACAGTGACTGCACCATTATGCGTCACTTGTGCGAAAACACATTTCAGGCAGTATGTGAAAAATAACAGCTGTACTGTTCATAAAGAGGTGTAATAAAATGGCAATGTTGAAAATCCGGAGTGAAAATATGAAAAATTTGTGGTCATGAGCGTGTGTAGAAACTGCACAATGCATGCCCGTAATACAATTATTTGGGGAATTTTTTTAACCAAATTTTCAACATAATCATTTTGGGACCTCCACTCATGAACAGTGTCACTGTGATTTTGTCAATCTGTCCTGAATGTTGACTTCCCACAGCGACCACGCCACTGTGCGCCACATGAGCGAAAATACATTTTGGGCAGGATGTGAAAAATGACAGCTGTACTGTTCATAAGGATGTGTGAAAAATGGCAATGTTGAAAATCTGGTCTGCCTGCAAGTCCCTTACTTGATTACGGCTTCTGACCCTTCCTCTGCTTTACGTCTGTGGTTCTCCTATGTCTTTCCCATGCATGTTTAAATCCAACCACAGTGCTTGCTTCCACCACCACTTGTAGCATACCATTCCATGCATCCACCACCCTCTCTGTGAAGAAAAGCTTCCTCACATTCCCTCTTAACCTGCTACCTTCCAATTTCATGTCATGCCCCTCGTTCTTGTACTCCTCCTGCATTTGAACATGTCTCCTTCCTGCACCTTGTTTATGTCCTTGAGGCACTTGAATGTTTCTATCATGCCCCCTCTCTCCCTCCACTCCTCCAGTGAGTACATATTGAGGTCCCTTTTTCTCTCCTCATAAGTTTTGTGGTACAAGCCCTGTACCACCTTAATTGCCCTTCTCTGACACAGCCTTTTATTGTCCTTTTGAAGGTGTGTCCTCCAGAACTGCACACAATACTCCATGTGAGGCCTGACCAGGGTTTTATATAACAGCATCACTACCTCCAGTCTTCTGCTGGTGATACCCCTGCCTATGCACCCTAACATGCCACTGGCCTTCTCTGTTGCTCTTGTACTCTGCTTTGACATTTTCAGGTCATTTGAACTAATAAACTTCAGGTCCCTTTCTTCCTTGGTGAATGTCAGCAACCCCCATCCTCTTGCTCTCTCCATGTGTGATAGAATTACCATCCTGCAATTTATGAAACAACAACTATGCAATACAGTTAATATCTGTACTGATATTAACCACAAAATAAGATATTTACAAAAGTAGCGCAAGAAACAACTAGAGTATATTGCTCATTTCCTTTCTGTACCATGCATTTACACTCGCCCCATGTCAGAATGTTCTGTAGTTGTTTAAAAACTGTTTTCTAAATTCATTTCAGTGAACACTAAGGGGTAAGGTGACAGCATCGGCAACCATAAATATATAATGAGTGCAAAAGTTTTACTTTAAGAACTGCATTACCAGGGTCACTGTCCACACTTGTCAGTGCCTTCTTTTTTCTATATAGCTTTTTGCTTCCCCGTTGCCTCCTGCACCTTCTTAGCAATGGGGAGACATGGTATTGTGATTTTCCTGTGCCCAACACCCGAATGCGATCACATAGTGCATGGAGGCACATATGCACTGTGGCTCCAGTGACAGCCCCTTCCAAAAACCCAGCCTAATGCCAGGGTTCTCTTGTGGCCTGGCACTGCTACCTAGCCTCCACCAGGTGGCAGCCAAGAGCTGGGAAACCCTCACTTCCCTCCCCAGAGAGAAGAGCTGCCTTGCGGCAGCTCAACCCAGCTCTGCACCCTCCACCCCCGCCTGACTGTGGTGGCCTGAGCTTGCTCTCAAACTCAGGTTGATGGGTGTGGCGTGAGGTGTGGCATTGATGTCCTTATTGCACTATCCTCCCTTTTTTTATTTGTTTCTCTGGATCCTGTTAGTGCAGTTCTTTAAGGAGAACTTTTGCACTCTTATTAGTTTAGTTATTAGTTTATGGTAGCCAGAGCAGTCACATTGCCCCTTAGTGAAGTTTACTGAAATGGATTTGGAAAATATTTTTTCAAAGAATTATAGAACATATTGTCATGGGGCGAGTATACATGCATGGCATGGAATGAAAATGTGTGAAATAGTTGTTTCTTGTGCTATTTTTTTAAATATCTCATTTAGTGGTTAATATCAGTACAGATATAAAGTGTATAGTGTGACTGGGGTTGCTTAAATTCCAGGATGATAATTCTATCAAGTGAGAGTTTTTCTCTAAAACACATGAGCATACCAGTCCCCTCTGACCTCTGTGACCTCTCACTGTGAGGTTATGCAAAATGCAGCTCAAATTAACACACATAGAAACATAGAATTTGATGGCAGATAAGGGCCGCTTGGCCCACCTAGTCTGCCCATTTTCCTACCTAACAGATAAGCTGCAGATCCTAGTTAACCAATAGCTTACTTCCTCCTACCCCCACTAGGACTACCTTATGTCTGTCCCATGCATTCTTGAATTCCCCCACTGTTCTTGACTCCACGACCTCCTCAGGAAGGCTGTTCCATGCTTCCACAACCCTCTCCATGAAAAAATAGTTCCTCACATTACCTCTGAGCCATCCCCCCTCTATCTTCAAATTGTGCCCCCTTGTTCTTGCACATCTCTTTTTCTGAAAGATGCTACCCTCTTGGACTTTGTTGATTCCCTTGAGGTACTTGAAAGTTTCTATCATGTCCCCTCTCTCCCTTCTTTCCTCAAGGGTATACGTATTAAGCTCCTTTAGTCTTTCTGCTTATGTCTTCTGGTGCAGACCCTGCACCATTTTAGTTGCCCTCCTCTGGACAGCTTCCATCCTGTCTATGTCTTTGTGGACATTGGGTCTCCAGAACTGCACACAGTACTCCAGACGGGGTCTCACCAACTGTCTGTACAGAGGGATAACAACTTCCTGTTTTCTACTATTGATGCCTCTTCCTATGCATCCCAGTATCCCCCCAGCCTTCCTTACTGCCTTCTCACATTGCTTGCCCACCTTTAGGTCATCTGATATAATTACCCCCAGGTCCCTTTCCATCTTTACTGTTGTCAGTATCTCACCCCCCATTGTGTACTCTTCCCCTGGGTTTTTGTTTCCCATGTGCATTACCTTGCACTTCTTTGCATTGAATCTGAGCTGCCATACATTTGACCATTCCTCCAACCTTGCCAAGTCCCTTCTCATCCTTTCCACTCCTTCTTGTGTGTCAACCCTGTTGCACATCTTTGTGTCATCTGCAAAGAGACATACTTTTCCTTCCAGTTACTCTGCAATGTCACTTATAAAGACATTAAAAAGGACCGGTCCCAGTACTGAACCCTGCAGTACCCCGCTAGTAACCATCCTTTCTTCACTGTGTACTCCATTTACTACTACCCTTTGTGTCCTGTTGTCTAGCCAATTTTTTATCCAGGCTACCACCTTGGGGCCCACTCCAAGGCTTGCTAACTTGTGTATTAATCTTTTGTGTGGGACTGTATCAAATGCCTTGCTAAAATCTAGGTAGGCCATGTCCACAGCCCCTCCCTGGTCTACTACTTTGGTCACCCAGTCAAAGAAATGTATTAGATTTGTCTGACACGACCTTCCCATCGTGAATCCATGCTGCCTTGGGTCCTGTGCCCCACTGGCCTTTAGGTACTCAACAATTCTTTCCTTCAGAAGTGATTCCATCATTTTCCCTACCACTGAGGTCAAACTAACTGGTCTGTAGTTTCCTGCCTTTGTCCTGCTCCCACTTTTGTGAAGAGACATCACATCTGCCCTCCTCCAGTCCTCAGGTACCACCCCATCCTCCCATGATTTGTTAAAGAGAGTAGTCAGCGGTGTCACTAGTTCTACCCTTAGTTCTTTTAGAATTCTTGGGTGAATCCCATCAGGCCCCATTGCTTTGTCCACCTTCAATTTTATTAGTTCTTTCAAAACCCTTTCTTCTGTAAATGGACTGGTATCAACCCCCATCTTCAGAGTGTTTTCTTGTTTGGTTTAGGTACCTCCCTCCTCTTTCTTTGTGAATACTGAGCAGAAATATTCATTCAGTATCCCTGCTTTTTCACTGTCCCCTCTACCCACATTCCTCCCTTTATTAAGCCTCAGTATCCCTCCTTTGGTCTTTCTTCGCTCTCTAATGTACCTATAAGAGGTCTTATCCCCCTTCTTAACAGAATTGGCTATCCTTTCCTCGGTTTGGGCCTTTGCTATTCTGACTGCCTTCCCAGCCTCTTTCTGCTTTAACTGATAAAGTTCTCTGTCCTGCTCCTTCTGTGTTTCCTTATATTTCCTGAATGCTATCCTTTTCTCCTTAACTTTCCCTGCCACCTCTTTTGAGAACCATAGTGGTTTTTTCCTTCGTTGTGTTTTATTGATTTCCTTTACACAAAGGCTTGTTGCCTCTGTGATGGCTGTTTTGATTACTCCCCATTGTTCCTCCACCCCTCCTTCTTGCCTGTTTGCTAGTGCTTTTCTAAGGCACTCTCTCATTTTCCCAAAGTCAGCCCTCCTAAAGTCCAATACTCTTGCTTTTGTATGGCTTGATTGTATGGCTGTGTTTATCATGAACCACACTGTTTGGAGGTCGCTTGTTCCCAGATGGCTACCCACCTCTAAATCTGATATTCTTTCTCCATCCCCATTTGAGAGTACCAGGTCTAAGATTGCTCCCTCCAGAATGGGTTCCAATACTAGCTGTCAGAGGCATGCCCCCCGTAGGGCACCAAGAATGACCCTACTCTTGGATGTGCCTGTAGCAAAGGTGCTCCAGTTAACATCTGGCATATTTAGGTCCCCCATCAACAATATCTCCCCTTTTTCTGACATTCTAAGGAAGCCTTCTATCATTTCCTTGTCCATTCCTTCCCCCTGAGATGGGGGTCTGTATACAACCCCCGTGTGGATTGTGGTGTAATTTCCTGTCTCCAGGGTGACCCAGAGTGCCTCATCTGCTCCCTGTTTACTCTTTAGTTCTGTTGCTTTGATCCCTTCCTTTACATAGAGAGCTACTCCTCCTCCTCTTTTACCCTCCCTGTCCCTCCTGTAGATTGTGTATCCTGGTAAGTTGACATCCCAGTCATGGTTCTCTGTGTACCATGTTTCTGTGACTGCCACAATATCCAGGCAGCCCTCTTCCATCAAGGCCACTAGTTCAGGGAGCTTGTTACACAGACTACGGGCATTGGTACTCATCACCCTCCACTTTTTGATAGCCTTACCCCTTTTAGCCCCAGTTCTGTCCTTACTGCCTTTGCCTTTTTTTACATTTACCTCTGTCCTGCTCTAATAACTTCTCTACTTTGGTGTTTAATTCACTAATTACCATGTTTTGTGGGCGGAGGCAGGGATTTCCCTGCTCCTTTTCAGTGCCTCCCCCCATTGGCTAGTTTAAATGCTTGCCAATGAAGCATTTAAACTTCTCACCTAGGATCCTGGTCCCCCCCCTGGACAGATGCAGACCATCACACCTGTACAGGTCTGCATCCCTCCAGGTGGCTCCCCAGTCCCCAGTGAAGCCAAAACCCTGAGTTCCACACCAGTCTTACAAACTGCAGTGGTAGGGAACAGAGAGAACATGTAAAAAGAAGCAGTAAATATTGATTAATTATATTCACTGCCCAGCCTATCTAGTCTATTGCAATTGCTTATGTGCTCATAACTGTTGATATAATTAAATTACAGCAAAGAAATAACAGTAGTAGCTGGCCCAGTGGAGTGCAGGTCTGAGGCACTGGATGCCTTCCCTCTTCTCACACCAGCAATCCTGGTTCAGGAATGAGTTTGGGGGTGCTGGGGGTTGGCTGGGCAGGGAAAGGATTGAGGGTCCACAGGACTACTCCCCTTTCCCAGGGAGGGAGGACTGCCTCTTCTGTTGAATGACTGCCATCAGGCTTGTATGCCCCAGTGCAGTGATGGGGACAGAAAATGGAACACTGGAAACAGAAGCAGGCCCCATGATTCTCCTGCCATGCTTCCATCCTCAGCTGTCCTCGGGTCTTGAGCCAATCTGGATTGTTGCACTGGGGGGGTGGAGGATGACCCTCCTTCCTGTACAAATATAAAAAAGGAAAAAAGAGATTGGAAAGTGCAAATCAATCACATGATGAAAATCAATCACATGATGAAAATCTCATCCCTTTATAATACCTCTAGTTTTTGAAGAGAGGATACAATCTGGGTAGAGGAGCTAGAGACTCATGGATGTAAGCTTTTGAATAATGTCCAAATGTCTGTGCTGCAGAAAAAACACATATAGGATGCGTTTGTTATGATACCATCTTTCTTACATATTTTTTACTACCATCAATAATATCGCTTTGCAGCCATATTGGCTCTGGCAAGAATCTGTTTTTCTTTTTAAAGCTGCAGAGCAGAGCTATGCTGACATCGTGTCATTATGTCAGAAGAAAAATGGTGCTCTGGAATGTCCAGAATGCTTCATACTGCAGCACAGCCTGCCAACTTCCACAGGTTGGTGTTGAATAACATCTCACCACTGTCACATCCATTTAGTACAATGCAGTTCCCCCACCACACTATTTTCTTTATGAGGAAAAGAACATTTAACCCTTTAGGCTACTGTCAATGATAGTTATAAGGTATAATAATTCTGGACTGTTATATAAGTTTGCAGCACAGCAAGGGTTAGGATAGCTTCAAGTTTCACTGTGGATGAGGAATGTGCTGGGCCATCAGTTAAAAGCTTCAGTTTTAACTTCTTGAGACAATTAAAAGCCTTAATACTTTGCAAAGCCTATTCCAAGTATCAACATTCTCTTTTTATAAATGTCCAACTGACCAAACAGCTGCTAAACTACTATGTTAATGTGACCAAAATCATAAACAGAAGTTTGACTTTGGTAATCATTTTTGCATTATAATTGTACAATATTTGTGGACAATGTGTCAGTGCTAAACCAAGACTATCGCTGACTGTGCTCCAAGTTTTGTATCAGGGGCTATTGTACTTCATGCTGCAGGATACCACTGAAACTGAGATGTACTAACTCATTTGAGCTGTCTTGGGTAAATAAATTGTAAACAACATTAGGATGCTCTCTATGATGTCAGCTCCTCACCAGGTCCATATTACCACGCTGACATCATAAATCCCCATCTTCTACTGAAATGACAACTTGTGTAAATAACTACCTGTATTCACCATGAGCAAGACCCCTCTGAAAACAAA
This sequence comes from Neoceratodus forsteri, assembly GCA_016271365.2. Taxonomy (NCBI): domain Eukaryota; kingdom Metazoa; phylum Chordata; order Ceratodontiformes; family Ceratodontidae; genus Neoceratodus; species Neoceratodus forsteri. The sequence goes on along the minus strand of CM057458.1, from coordinate 1,148,497,103 downwards.
ATACTGCATCTCAGATGGTCATTATTGGCAAAATACATTGTAACAATAGGTACAATCATGACCTCGCTGAAAATGAGATATTGCATTTTAACTGTCCTGTCCTGGGTAATTACATTGTAAAACTGTATAAAAACAAGACCCAGTAAAAATGACGTTTTGCATTTGGCTGTGCTAATTCTTCTAAATACTCTGTAAGAATATATAGAAGCAGCACCCCATTGAGAATGAAATATTGCAGCTCAGCTCCCATATCCTGTTATCATACTCACACCCTTTTTGTGTACACAACTGTTGTAACAGCTGTGTGTGTGTGTGTGTGTGTATGTGCGTGCATGCTTGTGTGTGTGTGTGTATGTGTGTGTTGTGTGTATTTTCAGGGGGATGACTGTGTCCAGAACAAAAAACACTCCTTACTGCATTACCTTGATGTTTATGGGTTTTTTTCTACTATTGTGGTGTAAATGTGAAGACTTTTACATCACAGCAATACAACTACAACTAAGTCACATATTATTTCTACATCTCTTCCCCAGTATGTCATTGTATAGTATTTGTTCATCAGTGTGTCAGTGCTAAACCAACCCTTTTGTTGACTGTGCTCTAGAGTTCTGTATCAGGAGCTATTGCACTTTGCACTGCAGGTAGATGCAAGATTCCACTGAAAACTAGATGTGGTAACATATTTGAGCTGTCTTGGGTAAATAAATTGCAAACAACATTAGAATGCTCTCTATGACGTCTGCACCTCACTAGTTCCATATTCCCATACTGAAATCATAATTCCCCATCTTCTACTGAAATAACAAATTGTGTAAAACAACTACCTGCAATCACTATGAGCAAGATCCCTCTGAAAACAAGATACTGTATCTCAGCTGTTCACCATTGGCAAAATACATTGTAACAATATGTACAATCATGACCTTGCTAAAAATAAGATACTGCATATTAACTGAGCTATCCTGGGTAACTACATTGTAAAAATATACAAAAGCAGGACCCCAGTAAAAATGACATTTTATGTTTTAGCTGTGCTAACGCTACTTAATACACTTTAAAAATGTGTAAAAGCAGGACCCCACTGAGAATGAAATATTGCAGCTCAGCTGCCCTATCCTGCTAATCACACTCACACCCTTTGTGTGTTCACAACTTTTGTAACAGCTCTGTGTGTGTGTGTGTGTTTGTTTGTTTGCTGGGTGTAGTATTTTCAAGGGTGTGTGTCTGTCCACAACCAAAAACGCTGTTCACTGCATTACATGACATTTATGGTTTTGTTTTTTTCTACAATTGTGGTGTAAATGTTGCGACTTTTACATCATAATAATACAAGTACAACCAAGTCACATATTAATTCTATTTCTCTTCCCCAGTTTTAGTAATCTCCCTAGTTTTTCTTTTGTTAAGTTGATAATTATGTTATTGTTCTTTGGTCAGTTCCACAACTGATTGCCTGGTAACTTATTTTTGTCAATTTATTCTTAATCATAATTGTCCTATTTATTTTTGTTATACTTACTCCATTTCTGTTTATTTAATATTCTGTAGTTTTGTATCTGTTATCTTTTCCTGTTTTCCCTTCCCCCAGGGCACATGTGAAAATGAGTGATTACCAGCTCAGTATGTCTTCCCTGTTAAAACCCTTGAAGTACATACATATATAAATAAATTAACCTCTTATCATATTAATGCATTAACAGCCATTGTGGCTCTGACCAGAGTTTGTTTCCATCTTTTAACAGCTGTTGACAAAGCAGTCATTCTTACAAAGACACTACCTGTGTAGTGGTACATCAATGTATCAATTTTTTTAGCTATATCTAGCATTTTATAAAGAAATGCTTTAAAATGTATGTGTACCCAATCACATTTTCCTTATGTTATGGTTATGGCATTAGTTTGGTACTAGTCAACATTATTTTCTCCATTTTTTTCCTTACTTTTGACATCATTGAGAAAGGCAGAGATTGGCAGCAACATCAACCAATGAAAATTTAGTTTAGGATAGATTGACATCTGTGTCAGCCAATAGTAACAAATCTTGTGGAAAACTAAAGCAAAACAGTGAATATTGCTGTATGGTTGAGAAAGGACAACTTAATAACATTGAAACAACTGCGTCATAATGAAAAAAGAAAAGTCGCTCCACCTCTCACATCGTAAACAATCAAGTTCAGTAAGTAATTTAAACAGAATGCAATTCAAATGCTATTTTTTTAAAAAGAAACACTTAACCTTTGCTGTGCTGTGGACTGATATATCTGTCCAGAATTCCTATATGTTCTAATTCAGTCAGCATCCTAAGGGTTAATGAAGTTTAATTTGTTTCTCCAAGATGTCCTTCGGCTACTCAAGTGTCATCTTGAGACATTTTTGCATTCCAGAACTGTTCAGCTGTGCTTTGCAGTTCTTGAACACAAAAATGTCTCGAGACAACAGTCTTGATTAGTCAAGAGACATCTCAGAAACATCATTTACCTATAGTCTTGGTTAGAGATGCAGCAAAATTTTATTTCTTTGGCAAAATTATGGTGAAATCACTAATTTCACCCAGTGATACATTTCATGTAATTATGGCATTTCGGTGAAATTTCACCTGCGAAATTTCACTGCCAATTTCGCCTGTGCATCTGATGTGAAATTAGGTGAAATTGGGCTTTTTGCTCTGCTGGTGGTCACATGGTTGAGTCTAACTAGGCAGAACATGAGTGGTTCATTTCCTGTGCTATATATCTCAAGGAAGCAGGCAGCATTTATACTCCCTGTGACTGCAGAGTGCACTTTTACACCTAAATTGCTTAATTTGTGCTATTTTTTCTAACTTTTCTTGTTTGCCTTTGTCATAGTTCATGTTTTTGTACCTGGAGATTGTGTGTGTGTGTGTGTGTGTGTGTGTATATGTGTGTGTGTGTGTGTGATTCCATCCCCCGTGGCTCTCTCTGAGTCTCTATTTCTCTTTTTTTTTTTTTTTTTTGAATTGGTGGTGTTTGTGGATTGTGCACACAATGGAGAAGGGTGAAGATGGTAGGGCACCTGTACATGCATTTCAGCTAACCATCACAAATGAAATGCTACAGCAGGAGGCTTTTTGCTGCAGCACCAGCACCCAGTAGCAAACTATGCCCCTTCCCCAGCAGCAGGAGGAGATCGTGACCCGTCCACCACAGCAGCAACAGTTGGAGACAGTACCCCCCCCAGCACCAGGAGGATACTGTTCCTCTGCCCAAGCAGCAGAAGACTGTGCCTCCTCCTGAGCAGCCAGAGGAGTCAGTGCCTCAGGCATTATCTGTGGACCCCCCGGTGCCCCGTCATCCCTGAAGTTCTCCTGTCTGGGATTTTTTCTACTTAATATCTTGTTGGTGACCCAGTGATCACCTGCAATCTATATGGGCAGGAAGTGTGTCGAGGAAAGTGTGAATCCCACTTCAAACAACCAGCCAGCATAGCCACATAGTCCACTACCACCCACTGCAATGGGACCTCAGATTGCGGGAGGTGGCTGCATCATCAAGTGCAGCTGTGAGGAGCAGTGTGGGTGTAAGCACTGAAGTGGGTGAACAGGAGGGAGGCATGGCTGGACCAGTTAAACATCTTAGCCTTGCTCGCCGTACCAAAAAACAGTAGCAGTCAGTAACAGCAAGACCTCTCCAGGTCCCCCATCCAAAGCCAATAGCACAGGCAGCCCCCACCCTGCCAGCAGTGCCAGTGATGCATGCAGACTTAGCTGTCCTGTCTGAAGTCCAGCATCTCTGACAGGAGTTAAATGATTTCAGATAGGAATTCAGTGATGCCCAGGGGGAGAGTTCTAAACTGCAGTGTGATATTGACAAAATCATGGGGATCCTATCTGAAGTCCATGGTGACCCCACTGGCACTTAATGTGGCAGCAGAAATTAATTTGTATTTTTTGTTTTCATTTTTCTATTTTCCATTCTATTGTTTATATGTTCTCCCCTATAAAAAATCAAAACCAAAACAAGCTATTCTGTCCTCTTTAATCTACACCCATTCCTTAAGCCCTCTTGTTTCTTTATTTTGTATGTAAAATATTTTTATTGACCATTGCTGCTGTGTTTGTTACTGTCTTATGCTCCCTATAGAATGCAGTCCCTTTTCTTTTTTTTTTTTTTACAATTTAAACTTTATTAATACATTTCCATTATAAAAGGCAGTTACAGCAAGTCGAGATGTGACATAGCTCTTGAACAGTAAGAACTGCCCGGTCCACCTCCCACCCCATCCCCTTACAGCAGCAACAAAATCAGATCGCCCTAACGTGCAGTGCATGATTCAATGGTACGTATGGGTAAAGCCAGAGTGTGATATAACTTCAGTGAGGTAACAAGAGTAAGGAATGAAGGGGATCCCATATCCTGCTGTATACCTCTAGTCTGTTATGAAGACTTGCAATTGCCTTCTCTGTTCAAAGGTTAACAGTGATTTCATGTAACCATTCCTGGAAGGAAGGAGCCAATTGTTCATTCCAATGACGTAGTATAAGTTTTTTTAACTGAAAGCGCAACCATAGAAATATGGTATTTCCTAGTTCTAGCACTGACCAGGGACATGTCCCCTAGAAGACACACCTCCGGAGTGTAATAATCCTGTAGGCCCAGTGTGGGATCAAGAGACATCTTAATTGAATTCCATAAGGAGGAAACTTTGGGACAGGACCAGAACATGTGCAAGAGAGTACCTTCTTCTTGCAGGCACTTAATACATGTACTAGAGTTTGAGAAGCCCCATTTTTTTAATTTGATAGGGATACAATACATGTTATGTAGAATGTGGCATTGCATGAGACGCAGCCTATCTTGGGAAACATACTTATGGCAGGATCTCCATAGGGATTGCCAGTCCACCTGGTATTGAGGGAGGAGTGAATTCCAGAAATTAGTAGGTCCAAAGATGTCCCCATATTTTTTATAGTACAGCACCCTGTATAACTTGGATACTATGCCTTGAAGATCCAGACAATAGGGAGATTTCAGGAATCAGAGCTGATACCTTCTGGGAGGGGGGAGAGCTCCCCAGGGCTACGGTGAGGAGGTGTCTTAACTGCATAACTTTAAAATGAGATGAGCCTGGAATACGAAACTTGTCAATAATTCCATGAGAGGACAACCAGTGCCCTTCCCCATCTACCCGGGAAAGCAGTTTTCCATCACCTAGTTGAGGCAACCATTTAGAAGGAATCCACTTTCCACTAAGAGTGAAAGATGGGGAATTCCAAATAGACTGAGCTAAGTCAGTCTGAGGGGAATAATGAAGAAATAAACATAACTGTGTATAAACTCTTAAAGAGGTACTTATTGTGGTACAGTTGGCCATCTTTACATGAGACAACTTGAGGTAAAATAAGTTTGAGGGATCCAGGCGTTTAGATTTAATTGCGTCTAGCTCAGTCTTAAGCCACACTGGTTGTACAGTTTCAGGGCCTGGGGAGATCCATCTCAGATAGTTTGCTAGATGACTGGCCCAGTAGTATAGTGCCATATGGAGAATCCTCAGTCCCCCCTCAGCTTTTGGAGCAGCTAGTTTATGATAGGCCAACCGAGGGTGTTCATCTGCCCAGATAAATCTGGTAAATATACTATGCAGTTTCTTAAACCAATGCATGGGGATAAAAGAGTTGAGAAGGGATAAGGGGTAATAAATTCTAGGAAATACATTCATCTTAATAATGTTAATCCTGCCCCATAATGATATAGGAAGTTTAGACCATCTGTCAAGGTCATGCATGATAACCTGTGAGAGAGAGTTCAGATTATCTTTGACCCACCTTAAAGGGTTGCGGGATAGCTTTATGCCCAGATATTTAATTACTCTAGGAGTCCAACCTAAACCCAGGGGGCAAATGTCATCCTTGAATACCTTGTGGTTTAATGGGAAAAATAAGGATTTACTAGCATTCAACTTGTAGTTGGATAGCACACTGAATCTAGCTATTTTGTTCAGTAAGGGTGGTATTGAAGAAACTGGATGGGAGAGATATATTAGCAAATCATCTGCGTATGCAGTGAGTTTAATCTCATGATGCCCAACTCTGATCCCTTGTATAGAGATATTATGGAGAATGTTTTGGATGAGGGGTTCCAGATATATGTTAAACAAGAGATGTGATAGGGGGCATCCCTGCCTAGTGCCTGAATGAAGTGAGAAGTAGTTTGAAAAGGCCCCGTTAGCTGAGATTCTTGCTATGGTGGATTTATATAATGCAGCAACCCAAGAAATGAATACCAGAGGAAAGTTAAAGGCACTCAGTACCTTGAAGAGAAAACTCCAATTCACCCGATCAAATGCCTTCTCGGTGTCCAAAGAGACCAAGCTTGCAGAGAAGTCAGTATCTCTGGAAGCCGAGAAGACATGGGATAATGTACACAAATGATCCGCTGAAGAGCGTCCCTTCATGAAACCTACCTGATTCATACCTATTAACTCAAGGAGCACCACGGATAACCTGTTAGCTAAAATCTTTGAGAGGATCTTGATATCCTGATTTAGGATAGATATAGACCTGTAGCTCTGGATGAGCTCAGGGTCTTTATCTAGCATAGGGAGGAGCACTATCAAGACTTCAAAGAGGTGGCAATCAACCTCTGCCCCGATAAGATGTGCTGAAATAAACTATTAAGTATTGGCAATAGAAGTTCCCGAAATGTTTTATAGAAAAGGGAGGAAAATCCATCAGGTCCAGGAGTTTTATCCGAGGGTAAACCACTAATAACCTCAGAGATTTCCCCATGAGTTATGGGAGAGACCAGAGAGGCTATGTGATGTACTGGGAGAGAGGGTAGATGTGAGTCTGTCAGGTACTTCTCCATGCTTACTGGGCTGGGAGGGTGCTCCATGTCCCTGTAAAACAATTTGTAGTATGCTGTGAACTATTGAACTATCTCAGTGGGAGATGTTTTCAGGGACCCATCTACAGAAGCCTTGATTGAAGGGATAAATCTCGCTGATTCTTGTTGTCCGATGCGAAGTGCCAAAAGGCGCCCTGCTTTCTCATCTTGGTCAGTATAACTAGCTTTGGTGTGTATGATAGCTAACTCCACCTTTTCCCGGAGTAGTTCTAAGTATTTGTCTCTCAACCCTAGGAGCCTCACCTTGTCTTCCTCTGAGGAATGTAACCAAGACATGGATTCAGAGCCCAAATTTGGGATAACAAGGACAGTAATTCTCTCCCAAACTCTTTTCCTAGCCATCCGAGAGGCCAATGAGAACTCTCTTCATGTAAGCCTTGAAGGCCCCATAATATCTGATTTTACACTATTTAAAGGATTGGACAGGAAAAGGCCCAATGTGCTCCCTTTTGGTATTGCAATAATTAGAATCTTTAAGCAGTTGATCATTAAGCTTCCATCATGTTTCTCTCTTTGACACATCTTGAATTGAGAGTCACACAGCACCAGAGAGTGATCGGAGACAGGGCCAGTCTGTATCGATTAGACCTAACCCCGGGCAGAAGAGTCTGAGAAATGAATATGTAGTCAATACGGGACTGTGAACCATGTGTCAAAGACCTGAATGTGAACTCCTTGGCATCAGGATTTAGGACACGCCAGACATCACAGAGTCCGCATTGATCCAATAATTCTCTAAAAGCCCTCTGACCTGGGGAGATCCCCCCTGATGCACCCCCCGATCTGTCAAGATTTGAATCTGCAACTTAGTTAAAGTCACCCCCAGGATAATCCTTATGGGAAGGAAAGGCAGGATTAAATTTATGAGTCTCATGAAGTAAGCGGGGTCATCTGCATTGGGACCATATATACTGCCCAATAGCAGAGGTACTAACCAGAGACTACCTATAACTAAAACAAACCTACCCTCGGGATCCCTGATAGTATGAGTTGGGATGAAGTGAATGCCTCTGTTAATAATAATCATAACCCCACAGCTGTTTGAGGAACCTTGCGCCTCATATACCATCCCCACTTATTGCCTCCTCACTTGTGAGGCTTCTGTTTCTAGTAGGTGCGATTCCTGTAGGAAAGTAACCTGAGCACGTAAAAGTCTTAAGTGTTTGAGAACCTGATATTGTTTAGATTTCTTCCTGATCCCCTTGACGTTCCACGTTGCAAAAGTCACCTCCTTAGCCATCTACTTAAGGCTTCTAAGGATACTAGATTCAGCCCTGCACTCTGGGTGTGTAACTCAAATAATCTAACCCCCCCATTGCTGCTGTAAGGCCTTCCCACCACCCCAGCCCCCTGAAGAAGCCCCAATTTAAACCCTCTAGTACACCCCACCCCCAACAAGAACACGTTACCCTCCCCAGCCCCCACACTGTCGCAGCAACGCTTAGCACAGCACTGATCTTATCCTCCCCCGCCTCCCGAACATATTCCTGCAAGTGATCACCTCATAGCTCGAAATACAAGGCAGTCAATAAGCTGCATTAATGAGGGCTTAGTGTCAACGATCGGTCTCGGGCTTCCAGGGCCTACGAACATCTACCAGTGAATCCACTAATGAACGCGAGGGAGAAATAGAACTAGATGCCATAAATGTGGATGTGAAAAAACATCACTCGAGTCGTGAGAGGGAGCTGAAAAATATTTGTTCCCCATAGGGAACTACCTCGTGAACCAGAACCAGAGCGAAAATTAACATGGAGGGGTGAGCCCACTATCGAGATAAAACATGAAAAAACAGATCCGGATGAGAAGTGAAACAAAACCAGAGATGGAAACCCATGGGAGTAACTGCCTAGGGGTTGCAAACCCCTAGCTCTGAGAAACCCTACCTACAAAACCAGGACGACTTAGTAAATGAAAGCAGTCCCTCTCAAGGCTGGATGACCAGACTTGCACTAAGTGGGTGACTCACGCCCTCTTGTGGACATAACCTGATCCATCCCACCAGTCAAAGGCACCCTGAAAGCCCGGAATCGCTCGAAAATATAAATTCCCATCCTGTAAAGACTAAACAGGAGATATAACCCAAGACTTAGCCCTGTGTGTTTCCCCCGGATACTAAGCAAGTGATATTATATCAGATGCAGTCCAAAACAAACCCTGCAGGAGCCCCCCCACGACTCTCCCTGCAACACTATTCCCACCAACAGGCCAGGGCCTGTTAAAAGTAAAGTTGAGCCTCTAGTAGTAGTCCAGGTCTATTAGAGAGCATTAAGTTGAGTGAAATCTATCTCTAGAAAGAGCACTGTCCACACAAAGATCCAAACAACAGTTCGTTCTGAAGTTCCCAGTGAGCGCCGAAGATCAGGAGGCCTTCTCAGGTCATACGAAACAGGTCTGGAAACGCCGACTTAAGGTTTAGTAAAGCAGCCTCAGGATCCTCGAAATTGAGCCATGAGCCATTTATAGAGACTTGTAATTTCGCTGGGTACCCCATCCTGAACTTTAATCCCGCTGCTATAATCTTGGATACAATCGGGTGGAAGGCTGTCTGTTTCAATCGAACCGAACCAGGGATATCCTGAGCAATTATCAGCTTCACCTTCTCCCATCTGACTTCTTGCAGGGCCTTGACTTTCTGTAGGAAATGCTGCCTTTCCAGATAGTTCAGAAAGCGGCAAATGATGGGGCGAGGAGGTGCATCGGGTGGGGGTTTTGGTCGCAAAGATCGGTGGGCCCATTCTATTATGTAATTTGGGCCAAAGGGAGAGGGACCAGTGACTTTTTCTACCAACTTCTGGATAAAGGCTACGGTATTCTGGCCTTTTTCCCCTTCAGGGAGCCCGAGGATTACCACATTATTTCTCTGACTACGGCCTTCCAGATCCTCGAGTTTTGCTTCTAGTCGAGACAGCCTTTGTTTCATTAGTAGGAGCTCAGGATCCAGGCTTTCCAATTTTCTCTCGATCGAAAATATTCGGGCAGTGTTGTCCGATACTGTCGTGGAGACTTCCTCTATCTTTCTGGAGAGGGATTTCAGGTCGATTGCCATATCTTTCATTTCTTCCCAGAATGGTTTAAATTCCTCTAAGAATCTATTAAGTGTTAGGGGTTCTTGGTCCCCAGCTTGACACGCAGGTTCCGGTTCGTCTGGGCCACTCGAGGCTCGGGATTTCTTCGAGGCCTTCTCAGGGGTGGCGGGGAGTATGTTTCTGTGGGGCTTTCTTCATGTAAGCCTCCATTTACCACACAGGAACCCAAAGCAGGAGCACACGCTGTTCATAGACAAGAAAAACTCTTAGGCAGAGGAGTTAGATGAAATTTAACGATATTAAAAGACGATTTTGTATTCGAGAGGCAGGAGCTTAGCGGAGGAGCATCTACTCAGCACTCTGCATCACGTGATCTCGAATTCAGTCCCTTTTCTTGTTCTCTCTCTATTAGTTCTCCTCTCTCATTGTTGTGTTACTCTTGTCCTCTTGATTCTACCTGTCATATTGAGTTTGTGAATGAAATGCCAGCTCCTGCCAAAGGTTGTTAGCCATCTGGGCCCTGTGCACAGACAAGTGCATATTTTTTTGCTGGCCAAGGCACCTAACTTCACCTGAGCTCTTTCCTTCCAAGACTGCTTGAAAGGCAGAGTAGAGAACCTTACCAGAGCAAGGGAAAAGGATTAAGACTTCTTTTGGCTAAGCAGATTTACTGTGTGGTGTTGTTTTTATTTTTTACTCACAGGGATTGCTACTGTTTGTTGCTAACATTTCTGTAACCCATATGTCCATTTTTGTAACATGGATACACATATGTCTCTACGGGTTCGGGGAAGGATGAGGTTACCTGGCACAAGAGACCTAGGTTTGACTACTCTGCACAGGGGCACCCAAGTAAATACACCTACAGGAAGCAATAACTGTAATGTCCAGAATCAGAATTGGGATTTTTCAGTGTGGCTTTATTTATTAACTCACTAAACATAAACAAAGCTCTGTATGGTCCCCCACAGGGCTACGTAACTGTAATGCAGATTAGAGGTTAAACACAGCGGTCCATTTGGCGAATGAACACAATACAACAGTTGTCTGGCTTTGGACCCACCAGGCACTCAGCCTGGACTTTGCATGCGCATTGGATACATAGCCCGACTGGCCCGGCTCCCCTGCCGGCCACTCGACTGACGGTCCACTTGGTGAATGAACCCAAACTTTACTTGGAAAGACATCCCATCAAACAAGGAGGCTCCCAAGCTGTGGCTCCCCACACCACTTGAAGTCTGCGACTCCTAGAGAGATTTTGTTTTCGTACTTCCAAATCGAAACTCCCATCCAACAAGGAGTAATTTTCCCATCCTGTGGCTCCCCACACCACTTAGAGTCTGTGACTCCTAGAGAGATTTTCTAGTTGCGACCCATGTCTGGGTACCCACCCCATCACTGGCCAAGTGCATGAGGCAAGTAGCAAAAACACAGAAGAAATCCGTAGAGGTGGACCTGGTTACTAAAGATGGGGGGTTTTCCCACCTCCAGCTCCCACAGCCCATACCCGGCCATTTCTCTGGACACACAGAACTTTAGACTTTAAAATGTAGATTGACAGTGGATGACCTGAAGCACCCCCTCTACAATGAACTTTAACACTTTAAACAGATGACTGCTCTATTTGTTTGTCCTAGTTGACATAGTCCTCCCAAATAGCAGTCCCCAATACTTGAAATCCAACTGAACAAAAGAAGTTGTTTGCCCCTTCCAATGGGGCCAAACACTCACCCATTCATTGCAGGTGCCCCACAGGCGAAGAAATGTAACCTTTGCTGTTATACTTGAACAGACTGAATTTAAGTTAAAACAGGCAGCTTTCTTCCCAGGGTGGGAGGGGATTGCCTAGGAACCCACAAGAACTTTCCTCACCCCAGAGAGAGGGTAAACAGACACTACTGGTGTCATTCTTGTTTGCTTAAGGACAAACTGAAGACTGACTTTAAATTCCCAAGGTTCTAAACTTACTCTGAGCTGAAGATTCCAAATGTGGCTCATGCAGCTGCAACAGTTCTATTATGATGTCATCTCTCAAGTCTCAGCTGTGACTGAGGACAGAGTGAGACAGTGTGAAACCCATTTAACTGGAGTTTCACAAGCTGCCTTCCCTGCCTACCACTAGGTCTTACTGGGATACTAGTAACCCCGGGTAACAAAGGGGTTACACTAGCCTGACCAGGAAAATGACTGTCCCCAGGGTTATGCATCCGGCCTTAGGCCATCCCACCCTATGTGCTACCTGCGGAGGGGGGTGATCAGGCCCCCTCCTACCATGTGTAAGCACAGGTAGGCAACACTAAGGGCCTAGAGACCTATAGCTGACATCTCAGCCTCTACTCTATCCACGTACTATGGACACCTAGTGGCTCTGGTAGAACCGTCCAGAGCATAGCCCTGATAGATCAGCACTGCAGTCCCTATGGCCACTGAGGACCACAGCCTGTCTATCCCCCCTAACCCTCTAGGGAAAACCTATCTGCCTCTTACATAACATCCCAAACAAAACAAAACCCGGGGACCTCCCCGACCTTGGGCAGCCTGCAACTACAACATTAGGAACACAAACAGTACTTTCATTTCTACACAGAAGCACTGAACAGGAACTCGATGAGCCCTCCTCCTCTTCTTGTCTCTCTTCTGTCCTCCAGGAACACCTGTAAGAAAGACAAAAACAAAACAAAAAACACACCCTAATCTGCATTTATGATCTACCTAAACAACAACAGTGACAACAACAACCCTTACCATTCAGGAAAACAGAACACTAAACAATCCCAAAAAGAAAAAATATGTTTGTTTTTTTTAGAAAGAAGAAAAGACAGTATATACATTAAGTACAGAAATGACATTGATAACAATACACTTCTTTGGGGGGATGGAATGCCCTAAATGTCCCACTAGTGACTACAAGGCCCGAAGGCCAGTCCATTAAAGAGTCTCTCCTGGGCCGGAGCCCCGTGAACATAGTCTTTTAAGGCCATAATCCCGAAGGGGAGAGTCTTTGCAGACAGTTCACACACTGTTTGAAGTCTGTAGTGTAAGGTGTGTATTGCAATGTCATAAAGATAGAATAAAAAGAATTTTGATGACTCACCAGCCTCTTGAAGTATTCGTACATCACCAACCTGGTCCCTGCCGAAGACTCTCCCTGGCAGCATTTCTTCTGATAGAGCTGGGCGGACATCTTCCAGGACCCACAGGAGTGCACACTGGAAACAGCTGGGCTGATGTCATAACTGGAGAAGGAACCTTAGAACAGGAACAAAAAGAAAAACAGCTGGTCCGGCGTCATCCAATTACCAGGCGATGAACAGGCAAACAGCTGGGCTGGTGTTCTCTCTGGATCTGAAGTCATCTGGTGGTACCAGTAGATGGTTGCTGAATAGGGCAGTACACTGTGGACTGAAGAATATGGGGCACCTGAGTTCTTGTTTATTCATATTGGCAGTTCAATAAAGTTACTTCACAGTGTAGATGTGGCAGTATTGACTACCACTGCTCGGCTCTCCATTTTGTAGGCACAGGCTTAATTACTGGGAGGTTCTTGCACTGAGGCCAATAGTAGAGGGGGTCAGGGGCTTGAATTATTACTCCATCTGGCCGCACATAATTCACACAGTGGGAGACTTCGGGTCCCTCTCTGTCCACTATTCTCACTCTGTCCATAAACAGTGTCCTGCCTGTCTTCCACTGTGTATACTTTTCGTGGAACAGTCTATTCTTTACATGCTGGTTACCCCCTGGATGCACATGTTTCATTGCTTCATCCCAGATCCAGGATTTCCTGCAGTTCTCAATCTCCTCCCAGACTCTCCGAGGAAAGGTAGGAAAGGTCATACCAAAGATTTCATTGGCCTTTCTACGAACCAGTCTCTCCTCTTTACTTGCTTTGGTCAATCTGAGACCACTGGCCTGGCTTGGGGTGGCCAGTCCTGGGTTTCAGGGACCCATCTATAGAAGCCTTGATTGAAGGGATAAATCTAGCTGATTCTTGTTGTTCGATGCGAAGTGCCAAAAGGCGCCCTGCTTTCTCATCTTGGTCAGTATAACTAGCTTTGGTGTGTATGATAGCTAACTCCACCTTTTCCCGGAGTAGTTCTAAGTATTTGTCTCTCAACCCTAGGAGCCTCACCTTGTCTTCCTCTGGGGAATTAACCAAGACATTGGATTCCAGAGCCCAAATTTGGGATAACAAGGACAGTAATTCTCTCTCCCAAACTCTTTTCCTAGCCACCGAGAGGCCAATGAGAACTCCTCTCATGTAAGCCTTGAAGGCCCCCCATATAATATCTGATTTTACACTATTTAAAGGATTGGACAGGAAAAAGGCCTCAATGTGCTCCCTTTTGGTATTGCAATAATTAGAATCTTTAAGCAGTTGATCATTAAGCTTCCATCATGTTTCTCTCTTTGACACATCTTGAATTGAGAGATCACACAGCACCAGAGAGTGATCGGAGACAGGGCCAGTCTGTATCGACGAGACCTAACCCCGGGCAGAAGAGTCTGAGAAATGAATATGTAGTCAATACGGGACTGTGAACCATGTGTCAAAGACCTGAATGTGAACTCCTTGGCATCAGGATTTAGGACACGCCAGACATCACAGAGTCCGCATTGATCCAATAATTCTCTAAAAGCCCTCTGACCTGGGAGATCCCCCTGATGCACCCCCGATCTGTCAAGATTTGAATCTGCAACTTGATTAAAGTCACCCCCAGGATAATCCTTATGGGAAGGAAAGGCAGGATTAAATTTATGAGTCTCATGAAGTAAGCGGGGTCATCTGCATTGGGACCATATATACTGCCCAATAGCAGAGGTACTAACCAGAGACTACCTATAACTAAAACAAACCTACCCTCGGGATCCCTGATAGTATGAGTTGGGATGAAGTGAATGCCTCTGTTAATAATAATCATAACCCCACAGCTGTTTGAGGAACCTTGCGCCTCATATACCATCCCCACTTATTGCCTCCTCACTTGTGAGGCTTCTGTTTCTAGTAGGTGCGATTCCTGTAGGAAAGTAACCTGAGCACGTAAAAGTCTTAAGTGTTTGAGAACCTGATATTGTTTAGATTTCTTCCTGATCCCTTGACGCTCCACGTTGCAAAGTCACCTCCTTAGCCATCTACTTAAGGCTTCTAAGGATACTAGATTCAGCCCTGCACTCTGGGTGTGTAACTCAAATAATCTAACCCCCATTGCTGCTGTAAGGCCTTCCCACCACCCCAGCCCCTGCAAGAAGCCCCAATTTAAACCCTCTAGTACACCCCCACCCCCAACAAGAACACGTCATCTCTCCCAGCCCCCACACTGTCGCAGCAACGCTTAGCACAGCACTGATCTTATCCTCCCCCGCTCCCCGAACATATTCCCTGCAAGTGATCACCCTCATAGCTCGAAATACAAGGCAGTCAATAAGCTGCATTAATGAGGGCTTAGTGTCAACGATCGGTCTCGGGCTTCCAGGGCCTACGAACATCTACCAGTGAATCCACTAATGAACGCGAGGGAGAAATAGAACTAGATGCCATAAATGTGGATGTGAAAAAACATCACTCGAGTCGTGAGAGGGAGCTGAAAAATATTTGTTCCCCATAGGGAACTACCTCGTGAACCAGAACCAGAGCGAAAATTAACATGGAGGGGTGAGCCCACTATCGAGATAAAACATGAAAAAACAGATCCGGATGAGAAGTGAAACAAAATCCAGAGATGGGAAACCCATGGGAGTAACTGCCTAGGGGTTGCAAACCCCTAGCTCTGAGAAACCCTACCTACAAAACCAGGACGACTTAGTAAATGAAAGCAGTCCCTCTCAAGGCTGGATGACCAGACTTGCACTAAGTGGGTGACTCACGCCCTCTTGTGGACATAACCTGATCCATCCCACCAGTCAAAGGCACCCTGAAAGCCCGGAATCGCCGAAAATATAAATTCCTCATCCTGTAAAGACTAAACAGGAGATATAACCCAAGACTTAGCCCTGTGTGTTTCCCCGGATACTAAGCAAGTGATATTATATCAGATGCAGTCCAAAACAAACCCTGCAGGAGCCCCCACGACTCTCCCTGCAACACTATTTCCACCAACAGGCCAGGGCCTGTTAAAGTAAAGTTGAGCCTCTAGTAGTAGTCCAGGTCTATTAGAGAGCATTAGTTGAGTGAAATCTATCTCTAGAAAGAGCACTGTCCACACAAAGATCCAAACAACAGTTCGTTCTAAGTTCCAGTGGCGCCGAAGATCAGGAGAGCCTTCTCAGGTCATCTGAAACAAGGTCTGTAGCCGACTTAAGGTTTAATCAAAGCAGCCTCAGGATCCTCGAAATTGAGCCATGAGCCATTTATAGAGACTTGTAATTTCGCTGGGTACCCCATCCTGAACTTTAATCCCGCTGCTATAATCTTGGATACAATCGGGTGGAAGGCTGTCTGTTTCAATCGAACCGAACCAGGGATATCCTGAGCAATTATCAGCTTCACCTTCTCCCATCTGACTTCTTGCAGGGCCTTGACTTTCTGTAGGAAATGCTGCCTTTCCAGATAGTTCAGAAAGCGGCAAATGATGGGGCGAGGAGGTGCATCGGGTGGGGTTTTGGTCATGAAAGATCGGTGGGCCCATTCTATTATGTAATTTGGGCCAAAGGGAGAGGACCAGTGACTTTTCACCAACTTCTGGATAAAGGCTAGGTATTCTGGCCTTTTTCCCTTCAGGGAGCCTGGAGGATTACCACATTATTTCTCTGACTACGGCCTTCCAGATCCTCGAGTTTTGCTTCTAGTCGAGACAGCCTTTGTTTCATTAGTAGGAGCTCAGGATCCAGGCTTTCCAATTTTCTCTCGATCGAAAATATTCGGGCAGTGTTGTCCGATACTGTCGTGGAGACTTCCTCTATCTTTCTGGAGAGGGATTTCAGGTCGATTGCCATATCTTTCATTTCTTCCCAGAATGGTTTAAATTCCTCTAAGAATCTATTAAGTGTTAGGGGTTCTTGGTCCCCAGCTTGACACGCAGGTTCCGGTTCGTCTGGGCCACTCGAGGCTCGGGATTTCTTCGAGGCCTTCTCAGGGGTGGCGGGAGTATGTTTCTGTGGGGCTTTCTTCATGTAAGCCTCCATTTACCACACAGGAACCCAAAGCAGGAGCACACGCTGTTCATAGACAAGAAAAACTCTTAGGCAGAGGAGTTAGATGAAATTTAACGATATTAAAAGACGATTTTGTATTCGAGAGGCAGGAGCTTAGTGGAGGAGCATCTACTCAGCACTCTGCATCACGTGATCTCGAATTCAGTCCCTTTTCTTGTTCTCTCTCTATTAGTTCTCCTCTCTCATTGTTGTGTTACTCTTGTCCTCTTGATTCTACCTGTCATATTGAGTTTGCGAATGAAATGCCAGCTCCTGCCAAAGGTTGTTAGCCATCTGGGCCCTGTGCACAGACAAGTGCATATTTTTTTGCTGGCCAAGGCACCTAACTTCACCTGAGCTCTTTCCTTCCAAGACTGCTTGAAAGGCAGAGTAGAGAACCTTACCAGAGCAAGGGAAAAGGATTAAGACTTCTTTTGGCTAAGCAGATTTACTGTGTGGTGTTGTTTTTATTTTTTACTCACAGGATTGCTACTGTTTGTTGCTAACATTTCTGTAACCCATATGTCCATTTTTGTAACATGGATACACATATGTCTCTACGGGTTCGGGGAAGGATGAGGTTACCTGGCACAAGAGACCTAGGTTTGACTACTCTGCACAGGGGCACCCAAGTAAATACACCTACAGGAAGCAATAACTGTAATGTCCAGAATCAGAATTGGGATTTTTCAGTGTGGCTTTATTTATTAACTCACTAAACATAAACAAAGCTCTGTATGGTCCCCCACAGGGCTACGTAACTGTAATGCAGATTAGAGGTTAAACACAGCGGTCCATTTGGCGAATGAACACAATACAACAGTTGTCTGGCTTTGGACCCACCAGGCACTCAGCCTGGACTTTGCATGCGCATTGGATACATAGCCCGACTGGCCCGGCTCCCCTGCCGGCCACTCGACTGACGGTCCACTTGGTGAATGAACCCAAACTTTACTTGGAAAGACATCCCATCAAACAAGGAGGCTCCCAAGCTGTGGCTCCCCACACCACTTGAAGTCTGCGACTCCTAGAGAGATTTTGTTTTTGTACTTCCAAATCGAAACTCCCATCCAACAAGGAGTAATTTTCCCATCCTGTGGCTCCCCACACCACTTAGAGTCTGTGACTCCTAGAGAGATTTTCTAGTTGCGACCCATGTCTGGGTACCCACCCCATCACTGGCCAAGTGCATGAGGCAAGTAGCAAAAACACAGAAGAAATCCATAGAGGTGGACCTGGTTACTAAAGATGGGGGGTTTTCCCACCTCCAGCTCCCACAGCCCATACCCGGCCATTTCTCTGGACACACAGAACTTTAGACTTTAAAATGTAGATTGACAGTGGATGACCTGAAGCACCCCTCTACAATGAACTTTAACACTTTAAACAGATGACTGCTCTCATTTGTTTGTCCTAGTTGACATAGTCCTCCCAAATAGCAGTCCCCAATACTTGAAACCAACTGAACAAAGAAGTTGTTTGCCCCTTCCAATGGGGCCAAACACTCACCCATTCATTGCAGGTGCCCCACAGGCGAAGAAATGTAACCTTTGCTGTTATACTTGAACAGACTGAATTTAAGTTAAAACAGGCAGCTTTCTTCCCAGGGTGGGAGAAGGGGATTGCCCCTGGAACCCACAAAGAACTTTTCCTCACCCCCCAGAGAGAGGGGGGTAAACAGACACTACTGGTGTCATTCTTGTTTGCTTAAGGACAAACTGAAGACTGACTTTAAATTCCCAAGGTTCTAAACTTACTCTGAGCTGAAGATTCCAAATGTGGCTCATGCAGCTGCAACAGTTCTATTATGATGTCATCTCTCAAGTCTCAGCTGTGACTGAGGACAGAGTGAGACAGTGTGAAACCCATTTAACTGGAGTTTCACAAGCTGCCTTCCCTGCCTACCACTAGGTCTTACTGGGATACTAGTAACCCCGGGTAACAAAGGGGTTACACTCGCCCTTGACCAGGAAAATGACTGTCCCCAGTCGTTATGCATCCGGCCTTAGGCCATCCCACCCTATGTGCTACCTGCGGAGGGGGGTGATCAGGCCCCCTCCTACCATGTGTAAGCACAGGTAGGCAACACTAAGGGCCTAGAGACCTATAGCTGACATCTCAGCCTCTACTCTATCCACGTACTATGGACACCTAGTGGCTCTGGTAGAACCGTCCAGAGCATAGCCCTGATAGATCAGCACTGCAGTCCCTATGGCCACTGAGGACCACAGCCTGTCTATCCCCCCTAACCCTCTAGGGAAAACCTATCTGCCTCTTACATAACATCCCAAACAAAACAAAACCCGGGGACCTCCCCGACCTTGGGCAGCCTGCAACTACAACATTAGGAACACAAACAGTACTTTCATTTCTACACAAGCACTGAACGAGGAACTCCGATGAGCCCCTCCTCCTCTTCTTGTCTTCTCTTCTGTCCTCCAGGAACACCTGTAAGAAAAGACAAAAACAAAAAAAAAACACACCCTAATCTGCATTTATGATCTACCTAAACAACAACAGTGACAACAACAACCCTTACCATTCAGGAAAAACAGAACACTAAACAATCCCAAAAAGAAAAAATATGTTTGTTTTTTTTTTGAAAAGAAGAAAAGACAGTATATACATTAAGTACAGAAATGACATTGATAACAATACACTTCTTTGGGGGGATGGAATGCCCTAAATGTCCCACTAGTGACTACAAGGCCCGAAGGCCAGTCCATTAAAGAGTCTCTCCTGGGCCGGAGCCCCGTGAACATAGTCTTTTAAGGCCATAATCCCGAAGGGGAGAGTCTTTGCAGACAGTTCACACACTGTTTGAAGTCTGTAGTGTAAGGTGTGTATTGCAATGTCATAAAGATAGAATAAAAAGAATTTTGATGACTCACCAGCCTCTTGAAGTATTCGTACATCACCAACCTGGTCCCTGCCGAAGACTCTCCCTGGCAGCATTTCTTCTGATAGAGCTGGGAGGACATCTTCCAGGAACCCACAGGAGTGCACACCTGGAAACAGCTGGGCTGATGTCATAACTGGAGAAGGAACCTTAGAACAGGAACAAAAAGAAAAACAGCTGGTCCGGCGTCATCCAATTACCAGGCGATGAACAGGCAAACAGCTGGGCTGGTGTCCTCTCTGGATCTGAAGTCATCTGGTGGTACCAGTAGATGGTTGCTGAATAGGGCAGTACACTGTGGACTGAAGAATATGGGGCACCTGAGTTCTTGTTTATTCATATTGGCAGTTCAATAAAGTTACTTCACAGTGTAGATGTGGCAGTATTGACTACCACTGCTCGGCTCTCCATTTTGTAGGCACAGGCTTAATTACTGGGAGGTTCTTGCACTGAGGCCAATAGTAGAGGGGTCAGGGGCTTGAATTATTACTCCATCTGGCACATAATTACACAGTGGGAGACTTCAGTCCTCTCTGTCCACTATTCTCACTCTGTCCATAAACAGTGTCCTGCCTGTCTTCCACTGTGTATACTTTTCGTGGAACAGTCTATTCTTTACATGCTGGTTACCCCCTGGATGCACATGTTTCATTGCTTCATCCCAGATCCAGGATTTCCTGCAGTTCTCAATCTCCTCCCAGACTCTCCGAGGAAAGGTAGGAAAGGTCATACCAAAGATTTCATTGGCCTTTCTACGAACCAGTCTCTCCTCTTTACTTGCTTTGGTCAATCTGAGACCACTGGCCTGGCTTGGGGGTGGCCAGTCCTGGTTCTGCCAGCTTCGCATCCTCAATGAAATTAAAAACAGATCCCTGACTTCTTTTTCTTCTTCTGGTGAAGCCAGGGCAGTGGCATCACCACCTTCTTGAACACATTCCTCCGAGGCAAGATCTTGAGGCTGTGTACACGTTCCTTTCTCACAAGGCCACATAGGTTCCCCCTCATCTTCCTCTTCACTGAGGATCTGAGCCCAGGAGTGAGCAGCAGTTCTCACCCCCGAGACTATCTATTCATCACTAGCAGCAGAGGTTGACACCTCCCATTCAACAGCCTCCCGCATCTCATCTTCACCTTCGAGACTTGAGCTAGGCCCCCCCACCCAGGGGTCTATTGATGCTTTATCTGAACTTGCCTTCTGAGATCCAACATCCAAAACTTCAACTTCAGATTCAGTCTCTAATTCTGCACTCTCTAACTTTGTGCCACACTCCCCCGGTGGACCTTCCTCCACAGGATCCGCCTGATGCTGTGTGCTGCCAACCGCAGATTCTTGAAGTTGTGTCCATGTGGGAGCCAAACGAATTTGAGGCACTTTATACAAGCCATATTTTTGTAGACAACCAGCACAGTGAGAAATCATGAAGACATCCCTTCCAGCACTAAAGCACATCTGGCATACACGCACTGGATAATTAGGAATTGCCACATCAGGAGGGAGTTGCCCTCTATAGCACCAATTTTCAATATCTCTCAATCTATTTACTGCTGCTGTTACTGCAACCCAGGCATGATCTGGGTAACGAGCTGGTCCTGAGTCCATAACTGCAGAAAAACAAACAAAAGTTCACTGTAACTGAAAGTCCCACTTTAAATGAACTCACTCTGTAGCTTTAAAATGGCTCCTCTGCTGCTGTGTTTACTTTTCTACCCCACCCTGTAATGGCGGCGGCAGCACTCCTGTGCATCAACATTCAGACTCTGGGTCAAGTCACTGCGCACCCGATTTACATCAGCTACTAATAACTTTTATTTAAACTTCACAACTTGCTCTGTTCTGGCTGTTCTCACATTTACAGGATTTTCCTTGGACTTTTCACATGTTGACAACATTTATTTAATCACAGTCCCTTTTAAAACTTCAGGTTTCAGCACAGGATTGCCTGCTTTTACTAGTGTTGCACTTATTTTACAACCCACAGTCTCCCTCTGGCTGCAAACTTTAAACTGAGGCTACTTTCATTGCTATGCACACATTTAATGGCTTTACAGACTTGCACTTGCCAGCAGGATATCACACAATCATTACTTGCAAAGCGACTATACAGCTGCACTCACATTTTATATGGCATTACTGAAAATCACTGATTTGAGCAGTTTTAAATCGTTTACTCACTGTTATTGAAGCAGATTGCTGCGATGGAAGAAAACAGCCTGCAGCCAGATTTTTGAAGGCCTCGGATTTCAAACGGGTGGGCAGTCTCCGCGATCGTAGTATTAATCACACAATTCACTGATCCCATGACCGATAAGCGGGTTGAGCCTGATTTTGAACTAGAAAAGTCACTTTTCACTGTTTACAGTGCTTTGAACACTTAGTGAATGCTCCTCCACTGCCAGTACACGCACTACTCTCTGTCTCCCTCTCGAATGCTGAAGCAGACACATAAGAGCTGGCTGAGGGGCCGGACTAATGGCAAACTGACCAACCACACGACGCCATGCAAATGAGCCTCTTCTTCCTCACGAGGGCTCCTCTCCTCATGGCGATCGTCGAGCAGGCAAATTTAAACTGAAAAGATGCACTTTTTTTTTTTTTAACTCACTCCATGGCGGGAGCCCATTTTAACCATGTAACATTGCCATTAATTCTGCAGTCTCTAGTATTGCACAGAAAGCATTTCCAAAGTCCAGGGCATAATTTCTCTGTTGCTACCCCTAGTTTTTCACACTTTCCTTCACAGAACTTTATTTTAAAACTGAACAAACGCTGTAAACTATGTTGATGCAGGACAAGGACACACACTTTGGCTTTACAGCTCCTTGGTAAACAGTTGGCATTTTTCAAACAGCAGCACAAGATTCACAGCACACAGCACACACTAGGGAAATTGCTTCAACTTTTTTGGGCTACCGACTGCCAGATAGCCAAAACGCTAGCCTACTTGCCCAAGCACCTTCCTTCCCAAACAAATCCAAAACGGTGCCTCCATTTTTGTAAGGCATATGTCCATTTTTGTAACATGGATATACATATGTCTCTACGGGTTCAGGGAAGGATGAGGTTACCTGGCACAAGAGACCTAGGTTTGACTACTCTGCACAGGGGCACCCAAGTAAATACACCACAGGAAGCAAACTGTAATGTCCAGAACCAGAATTGGGATTTTCAGTGTGGCTTTATTTATTAACTCACTAAACATAAACAAAGCTCTGTATGGTCCCCCACAGGGCTACGTAACTGTAATGCAGATTAGAGGTTAAACACAGCGGTCCATTTGGCGAATGAACACAATACAACAGTTGTCTGGCTTTGGACCCACCAGGCATTCAGCCTGGACTTTGCATGCGCATTGGATACATAGCCCGACCGGCCCGGCTTCCCTGCCGGCCACTCGACTGACAGTCCACTTGGCGAATGAACCCAAACTTTACTTGGAAAGACATCCCATCAAACAAGGAGGCTCCCAAGCTGTGGCTCCCCACACCACTTGAAGTCTGTGACTCCTAGAGAGATTTTGTTTTTGTACTTCCAAATCGAAACTCCCATCCAACAAGGAGTAATTTTCCATCCTGTGGCTCCCCACACCACTTAGAGTCTGTGACTCCTAGAGAGATTTTCTAGTTGCGACCCACTTCTGGGTACCCACCCCATCACTGGCCAAGTGCATGAGGCAAGTAGCAAAAACACAGAAGAAATCCGTAGAGGTGGACCTGGTTACTAAAGATGGGGGGTTTTCCCACCTCCAGCTCCCACAGCCCATACCCGGCCATTTCTCTGGACACACAGAACTTTAGACTTTAAAATGTAGATTGACAGTGGATGACCTGAAGCACCCCCTCTACAATGAACTTTAACACTTTAAACAGATGACTGCTCTATTTGTTTGTCCTAGTTGACATAGTCCTCCCAAATAGCAGTCCCCAATACTTGAAATCCAACTGAACAAAAGAAGTTGTTTGCCCCTTCCAATGGGGCCAAACACTCACCCATTTATTGCAGGCGCCCCACAGGCGAATAAATGTAACCTTTGCTGTTATACTTGAACAGACTGAACTTAAATTAAAACAGGCAGCTTTCTTCCCAGGGTGGGAGAAGGGGATTGCCCCTGGAACCCACAAAGAACTTTTCCTCACTCCCCCAGAGGGAGGGGGGTAAACAGACACTACTGGTGTCCTTCTTGTTTGCTTAAGGACAAACTGAAGACTGACTTTAAATTCCCAAGGTTCTAAACTTACTCTGAGCTAAAGATTCCAAATGTGGCTCATGCAGCTGCAACAGTTCTATTATGATGTCATCTCTCAAGTCTCAGCTGTGACTGAGGACAGAGTGAGACAGTGTGAAACCCATTTAACTGGAGTTTCACAAGCTGCCTTCCCTGCCTACCACTGGGTCTTACTGGGATTCTAGTAACCCCGGGCAACAAAGGGGTTACATTTCATTGCTTTATTTTTTTGTGTAGCAAAGTGTTTCTTACAGTGTATATCTTCTCTGAAATTATTACAGGTGGTGCTTTTCAGGTTTTACAGTTTTATCTAACATTAGGATAAGCTTTCAGGGTTACTGCATTTGTTGTTGACTGATTGTTTCTGCTCTTACCTCTTTGTTCTTTCGTCCGTGGTTCTTCTTTTTTAGCAGGGGAAGGGCCCAGCCACCCACCCCCATCCCCAACCACTCCACACTACACTCCTTTTATAGAGTACCACAGTTGTGACATTTCCTGTGGCACAGCAGGAAGGGGCGGGTCAGTGGGGCATCCACAAGGTGAGCTCATTTACAGGGGCACTAGTAATTTAACTTGTTATAACAAGTTAAACAAAAACAAAACACAATCAAACCATTACTTGCATTTTTTTTCCTTCTGATTACTCTGACTAGGTTATAAACCCAGCAACTTATCTGGAATGGATATCATTAACTGCAGGTACTGTGGAACAATTTTCAGAAGGACAGTCTTACAGGATTTAGGACACTGTCCTACATGCTGGGCCATTGGAGTTCTTAGGGCTCAGCTCCGGGCAGCATGGGCAGAGATTGTACGCCTCAAATTTCATATTCAAGAGGAAATACATTATAAGAACCACCCGCCATTTCCCCAGCATCCAACATAAAAACCTCGACCGCAGAGGGTAGTTGGACCAGGAGGTTGGCAGGTGGTTTGGAGGGGCAAATTGGGTGCCCCATCACTCTCTGCTCTCCAACATATTACCTCCAAAAACCATATAAACACTACAAACAGGTGTATGCCTCTATCTCTGAAATCAAACAAAGAGGCAGAAGACACTGCAGAGCAGGACACTGCGGCACAGGAGCTAGCACAACAAAACTCACCCAAATCAGGAACCAAAACAAAAAAA
Organism: Neoceratodus forsteri; assembly: GCA_016271365.2. Classification (NCBI taxonomy): domain Eukaryota; kingdom Metazoa; phylum Chordata; order Ceratodontiformes; family Ceratodontidae; genus Neoceratodus; species Neoceratodus forsteri. The sequence goes on along the minus strand of CM057458.1, from coordinate 1,148,471,826 downwards.
GCAAAAAGGAAATCCAAAAAACTTCTGATCATAGGAGACTCCATGATTCGGTGAGTTGATACCCATCTCCAGCCAGGGGTAATGGTCAGATGTCTCCCAGGTACATCAGCATGGAGAGACACTGACCGCATTGCTAAAATTGTTCACAAAGCAGGAGTAAACATTGATGTCCTAGTACACATAGGGACAAATGATCTCACCAGCCAGTCAGTTGTGGAGACCAAGGAACACCTGACCAGGCTGGGTGACAAACTATCATCCATTTTGTCCGGCATCTCCTTCTCTAAGATCTTGCCAGTCTGGGAGAGGGGGGCAGATGGATGGAAGGTCAGAGAAGGGGAGATAGGGGAGCTAAACACATGGCTCAAGGGCTGGTGCCAGGAAAAATGACACAGATTTGTAGGGAATGGCAACAGTTCTGGGAGCAAAAGTTCTTTAAATTTGATGGACTGCATCTGACTAAGGAGGGAGTCAGTGCATTGGGGCAGAAGTTTGACGTCTTTGCAGAATATTTAAACTAGCAAATGGGGAGAGGGGTGCAGCACCCAACACGTTGAATGGGAAGAACACCCCTCCCCCCCTCAGCTAGTGGTCAAACAGGGATTCAGCATGTTTGCAGTTCATTTGCATCACCAGGTAAGAAAAAAGGTTTGTCTCCCCATACGACGCACAGGGGTAATGCCAAACCTCACCCAACAACTAACACAATGAAATCTGCCCAATGGAAAATCATGTACACAAATGCTCACAGCCTGGGAAATAAGATCCCAGACCTGCAGGCAATAATGTCAGAGGCTAAACTGGACATAGTAGCAATTAGTGAGACGTGGTTTACCAGTAATCACACTTGGGAGACTTAAGTACCTGGCTATGTATTGTTCAGAAGAGACCGAGGTGCAAAAAGGGGGGAGAGGAGTGGCCCTGTATGTCAATGAAAATAACAAAGCTACAGAAATTCAGAATACACATAAGGAGCCAGAAGAACTGTGGGTCACCCCGAAACAGGAAATGGGACAGCCATAAGAACTGGGTTGTCTACAGGCCCCCAGACCAGGGGGAGGACATAGACACATTACTGTTAGAGGATATACAAAACATGACAGCTAAAGGGGAGGTTCTGATAATGGGAGACTTCAACATGCCAGATACAGATTGGTCAATACCAGCAGGAACATCTGCCAGAACTAGACACATAGTGGATTCCCTGCAGGGGAGGGCCTCAAACAACTGGTACAACAACCCACAAGAGACAGGGCTATCCTAGATCTAGTACTGACTAACAGGGAAGGGATCACAGATCTCCAGGTAGAAGGTCACCTGGGGGCCAGTGACCATCACATGGTATGGTTCAATTTGGCTACTACATCTAAATCATCCCATTCCAATGCAAAAATATGGGACTTCAGAGGAGCTGACTTTGATAAGATGGCCAACAGAGTTAAGCTAGCTCTGGCAAAAAGAAACACAGGTGAGGGGGCAGGCAAAGTGGGAAAGCATTATGATGCAATACTTGAAGCAACATCCCATTGTGTTAGACAGAAAAGGAAGTGCAAAAGAAGAAGGAAACAACTTTGGTTCTCAAATACAGTAGCAGAAAAGGTCAGAGCCAAAAGGCTGGCCTTCAGGAAATATAAGGGAACACAGCGGGATGAAGATAGGAGGCATACCAAACTGCCCTAAGGGAAGCAGGGGAAGGCATGGGCAGGCAAAGTCCCAAACCGAGGAAACACTAGCACAAACAGTAAAGAAGGTGACAAGACTTTCTATAGATACATTAGTGAAAGGAGAAAGTCCAGAGGGGTATTACTAAGCTTAATGGAGAAAAGGGAGCATGTGAGGAGGAGGATTCTGTAAAGTATCTATCCTAAATAGATACTTTTGCTCAGTATTTACTGAAGAGAAGGTAGGGCAGGGCCCACAGCTCAGCACCATGGACACAGGGGGGAGGGAGGTGAGCACTACTCCCTTCACAAAAGAAAGGGTCCTACAAGAGCTTGCTAAGCTCAGGGTGGAAAAGGCAATGGGACCTGATGGCATACATCCCAGGGTACTTAAGGAGCTAAAGGTGGAATTAGTAGAGCCATTAGCAGAACTGTTTAGTGAGTCTCTGAGCACAGGAGAGGTCCCAGAAGACTGGAGAAGGGCTCATGTGATCCCGCTCCACAAGAGTGGTAGCAGGAGGAGGCAGGAACTACAGACCAGTCAGTCTTACCTCAGTAGTGGGCAAGATTATGGAGGCATTCCTAAGGAAAGGATAGTGCAACACCTGGAATCCATAGGGCACAGGATCCAAGACAGCATGGGTTTACAAAGGAAGGTCCTGTCAAACTAATCTCATAGATTTCTTTGACTGGGTAGCCAGAGTGGTGGACCAAGGGGAGCAGTTGATGTCGCCTACCTTGACTTCTAGCAAAGCTTTTGACACTGTTCCACATACAAGATTGATAAATAAGCTGGGTAGGCTTGGGGTGGGTCAGAAGTTGGTCAACTGGGTGGCAAACTGGTTGATAGGCAGAAAACAGAGAGTGGTGGTAAATGGTATACAGTCAGAAGAGATGCAAGTCACAAGTGGGGTACCTCAGGATCAGTCCTGGGGCCAGTCCTCTTCAACATCTTCATTAGTGACCTTGCAGATGGACTAGAGGGTAAGCTTGTCTGTTTGCAGATGACACCAAGATCTGCAACAGAGTAGATGATCCAGATGGGTTGGGCAGAATTAGAAGAGATCTGGATAAACTAGCAAAATGGTCAGAAGAGTGGCAACTGGGATTTAATGCAAAGAAGTGCAAGATCATGCACATAGGGAAGAGAAACCCTGAACACCTATAGGCTGGGAGGAGTTGCTAGCAGTCACAAAGGAAGAAAGAGACTTGGGCATCATCATCACTGATGACCTGAAATCATCCAAGCAGACCTCTAAAGCGGTAGGTAAGGCTAGGGGTGTGTTAGGGTGTATTAGTAGGGGTATCACAAGTTGTAAGAGGGAGGTAATAATTCCTCTTTACAAGACACTGGTTAGGCCCCATCTGGAGTACTGTGTACAGTATTGGAGGCCACACCTTCACAAGGACATTAACCAAATTGAGGCAGTCCAGAGAAGGGCAACCAAAATGGTGCAGGGACTGCATCAGAAGATGTATGAGGACAGATTAACAGAGCTTAATATGTATACCCTTGAGCAAAGGAGGCAAAGAGAGGTGATATGATCGAGGCATTCAAACACCTTAAGGGCATTAACAAGGTGAAAGAGTCTAACATGTTTAAATATAAGAAAAATAGCAGGACAAGAGGACACAGCATGAGATTAGAGGGGGGCCAATTAAAGGGGAATGTGAGGAAATTCTTTTTCACAGAAAGGGCGGTGGATGCATGGAATGGCCTACCTCAAGAAGTGGTGGCTATGAATACAGTGCAGGGCTTCAAACAGGCATGGGACAGGCATAAGGGAGCAATACAAATGAGTATGAATAGATAGGCCACTGACAGAGCAAAGGCCGATGGCACATTTATAAGGTAGAAAAAGAAATGGGCAGACTGGATGGGCCTTGCGTTCCTTATTTGCCGTCAGCTTCTATGTTTCTATGTTTCTATGTTTTTGGAATTCAAATATCTTGTGTGAGTTGCTTCAACTCAAAGTTAGATGTACTCACTTAGCACATGTCCATAAGGTGCTCGTTCATTATTCAGATCTCTAGTGTGGCAAGTAAACAATGTAAAAAATGCTTCTATATAACGAAGTTAAAAATGTCCACTCCTCCAAGGCACCATCATTTCTTATATGCATCATGAAGTACGGTGCCTTGAGGGAGTGGGCATTTTTTATCTTAGTTGTATGGGAGCGTTTTTTACATTGTTTCCATGCCACATTGTAATAAAGAAAGAGTACCTAATGGATATGTGCTGTGGTGATTACTTCTTACTTTGAGTTGAAGCAACTCATACAAGGTATCTGAATTCCAAAAGAATGCTCACTAGTCTGTGTACAAGACCCAGATGGCCAACAGCCTTTGTTAGGAGCCGGCATTTCATTTGCAAACTCAGTATATAGGGAATGCAACTGCATTACACATCATTATGTTGTTAAAAGGAATCTTGTAGGTGTAACCAACTCTATGAAGTAACACACACCAAACATAATAAGAGAATAAGGTGTTTATTGGGGAGGGGTAAAAGGACACAGTACAGAATAAGCATAACAATTTGAACTAAAACAATACTGACTCTGTGCACAGGGCCCAAATGGCCCACAGCCTTTGATTGGTGCTGGTCTTTCCTTTGCAAACTCCATATATGAGGAATGCAACTGAATTGTTGGTCAGTGTTGTATTTTGTTAAAGTTATGCTGAAGGCATCACCTGCTCTTTAACATGTTTCCTCCTCCTATCCACAAATGTCAAGTATTGTGCCTATTAAAAACTATTTCACAATGCTGTGTGATGTTGCATCACATATTGTTGTGTACAATATTAAGAAGATGTAACACATCTGGTGCCAGCACTGACAACATGCCCCAGAAGGCCAGCATTCCCAAAATGTTTCTCAGAAAATGTTACAGTAAATTCAGATAGAAGTCAGGTGTCAGACATGCAGTTACATGGTTCACATCCACCATAAGGACACACATCTGCTGTTTTATGCACTATTTCAAATGGTTTTCAGGCCTAACCTTGGTGGTGCCACTTCCTAACATGTCCCCATATATAGTAGTGTCAGGTAGTAAACACCATTGGCGTAACAGGGAAAAAAAGGTTAATATGGTAAGCAAATTAAACAGAAAAATGTGAATGCTGCAATGCAGAGGCTAGATCACAATTTTAACTTCTGTGAGCAATTCAACAATGCAGTGTAGCTGGATATGGACCAGTCAAGTGGTCAATGCACATGAATACTTCCAATAAAAAAATAAAGCACAAAAGTGAGTAAGCAAAGGGAAACAGGAACAGAACTATTCAGAATGAGTAACTGTTCAGAGAAAGTTGCCCCCAAAAAGGGTCAATATGTAAGAAAAATATAACAAATAAGTAGCATACCAACAAAAATATTAAGACTTAAAAGAAATTATAGAAACTCACTCACAACTTGTAAAAAATCTGTTAAATACTAGGAACTAGCCTGCTCTGCTTTTACACACACACTCTCACACACATATGCATGCACGCACGCACACACGCACACACACACACATGCACACACACACACACACACACACACACACCACAGTCGATCCTCCCCCACTCAACTTCCTCACAGACACAGAGAAAACTGAAAACACTACCTAAGTTTAATTAAGCATTATCCAAAGATACCAAAAGAAAAGAGGTTCACTAGCAGCACTAGGAACTAAATTGAGATTTGGGGAGCAATTAACTCTAAAAAATCACAAATAAAGAGGTTTTTGAATGGTTTATTGGCTGTGATGCACCACACTGAACTGCTCTCCGACTCAACAGACAATATACTGTGCGGTAAACAGACTACATGTGATATTTCAGCTATTTACCAACAATGCATTGCAATTTTGCTGACAAAATTCAAAAACATTAGTGAAATTCAGCATAATTTGGTGAAATTTTGCCTTACACAAAAGCAAAATTGGCAAAACTGGATGAAATTTCGCATTATGCTAAAGCAAAATTAGAGGCAAAATTAAATTCTGCCTAGGCAAAAAATTTTGCGTAATGCAGAAATTACATGACATTTTTCACTAGACGAAATTTTCTAGTTTCACACATCTCAAGTCTTGGTGTAATATGGGTATGCCTTCAATCCATTGGCACATTCCCAGATGTTCTTGATTTATTTTGAATTAATAATAGCAGTTTTACAATTGTATTCATTGCAAAATAGTCATTAAACACCTCTGCCAGCTTATGTCCATCAGTTATTCTATGATTATTTAGCATTATCAGACCAATTGTATTATTGCACCTTTTGATGAGTTTATACTAAAATTCCTTTGCAGTTTCTCTCAGTGTCATTTTTCTTTTTTTTCTTGTTTGTAGTTTTACATTTCTTACTGTGTCCTTTATATTGAAAGTGTCATCAAATATACGTGATGGAATACTACTCTGTGGTAATGATGAACAGCAGAATAGTATTCAATGGAACTCAACGGACAAATCCTGAATGTTTCAAATGAAAATTCTGGCCCTCAGGACACCCTTATGGATACCAGGGTAGATGTGTCCTGTTTATTAGGAAACCAATAGGTGCATTATAATTGAAATTCTTGACACCTGAGTCCATGAAAATTCCATCGAATGGTTACAGAACGATCATCCAGGAAATAATGATGTTCTGTGGAATACAGTTCTGCAGATTGCAGTCAGAATTCCACAGAATGAACTTGAATATTCTGCTGGACATTCTACCATTGGAATGTACTTTTTACACTAATTGCATGGGTGGAATTCCACATTTTACACAGTACTGCACATCTGCAGAAATGATATTCTGGTCAAAATAGAGACAAATAATCTGAAGCGATCCATATTACCAACACCACTGCGGTCTGATGGACTGTATAATGTGGGGGCCCAGGACAGGGAATGATAAAGGAGAGCACAGGGCAACAGAGAAAACAGAGTAGCACAATCACAAAAGACTGGTTGATCTTTACCCCTCAATCTGTGCCAGTGTTGCCTTCCTAATCCTCTGTACTTCTCCTGTGACTCCTAGCTATTTTATTCCACTTACTGAACTCCTATTTGACTTATTGGGCAGGTGAGGGGTGAGAGTGAGGGCCAAAAAAATCGGTACTCTGTACTCAGCTCTCCCTCGGTGGAGATTGACACTTCTCCCTTTCTCTCAGCTTTTTAAGGACCACTCTTCTATTGTTAAACTTGGTGCCCTTTTATCCTCTCCTCTCCTCTGATTGGTGCTGCTGCTGTTCTGCGGCATCCTGACTTCCAGTCCCAGTAGAATAAAAGAAATTAAAAGAAACTGCAGTTTTTGTTTGGTGACTAAGTGGCAAAAATGTTCTTTTCTGCACTCCTGCGTAGTTTTCCTACTGTGACGCTGTGCAACTGTTGAACAGTTAACAGACAGTTGATCAGATAACATTTGTTACACATGTTATTGTTTGGTATGGTACATGCCTTCATTTACCTATTTTCATTTCTGTCAGTCATACAGTTTTTGTGCAGTGAAGTGACAACAATTCATATGGTTCGGGCCCCATGCTCCCACCATCACATTCCATTCACTATTTATAGTGCACATTCTCAAAAATAAAGGAAATTCATGGCAAAAACTCCTTTTAATGCATCAGGTAGGGTTGTTCCACAGCAACAAAAGTGAGGAAATTGGTGTTAGGGTTGAAAACCCTAATTGCGCATTGCCCCCCACCCACACCACCGCAACACACACATATACAAGTAGGGGAAGGACCAAGGCAACACAACCAATCATACACAACCAGCAGCAGGTAACAGAAATAACATACAACTATCTAAACCACAAAACCACACACCCATACTCCCATTGGGCTGTGGCATGGGGTCGTCACTGCTAGCTCTGATCCTGGACGTTCCATATACCGCAAAACACATATCACTATGGACAGCTGGGCATCTTGGGCTACACGCTGCCACCAACACATAACGCAGACTACACATATGGGCCAGGATATTCAGACTGTGCCAGGCAGTGGTGCAAGCCTGGACACAGTGCAACTGCAATGCGCCGGGGCCAGGTCCAGGTGATATTCAATGGTGCTGCACCATGGCACAGCACTGTTGAATATGGCATGGGCAGCACACAAACTGCGCATGGTGCAGTGGCACTGTTCTGGTGCAAGCCACAGATAGGGAGCACAGGGATGTGCCAGTGCAAATGCAGTTGTGCTAGGCACGTCACCCGTGATATTCAGCAGCTGACATGCAAATAAGGCCATAATATATGCAAGGCACAAATGGGGCAATTTGCATGTCATTATGGCCCCATTTGCTTGCCTTGTGCAGGGCAGGCCGGTGACTTGCACCTGGAACCCTGCACAGCATGAGGTGTGCTGTGGGGATTCCGGGGCATCCCCCGCCCTGTAGCTGTGATCACAGAGTATATGTGTATAATGAGGGCCTGGTAGTCTAGTGGTCCCCCAGTCTCTGAATCCCCAATGAGTAGGAAACATGTCCAGCCCTGGTGGTCCAGTGGTCCCCCCCCTCACCTGAGTCACCGATGCCCAAATACATGACATTATGGTGTCCCTGGTGGTCCAGTGGAGCCCCCCCACACATTGCTGTGATTGCAGTATAGTCCTGACTTTAAACACCCTCGTGATCCAGTGGCACACCTCCCCATCCACCCACACAGACCTCTTGCCCACCCCGCTCCCTCCCCATCATTGGTGGGTGGCTGCATCCCACCCACACACCACCTGGCCGCCCGCCAATTGACAGGTACAGTATGGGTTGTAAGTCCATTGGTCCTCAGTGTGGACCAATGGGCTTTGAGAGCATACTATGCTGAACAATCCCAAATATGTGAATGACTCCGACACATATTTGGAACTATCTAGTACAATATGCCCTAGCAAAGTATGGCTCACTGAACCAATAGCTCAACATGTCACTGCAATCAGTGGGCAGCTGGGCAGCATGTGGCGAAGGATGAAGCTGCCCGCCAATGATGGGGGAGTGGGGTGGGCAAGGGGTTCTGTGTGGGTGAGTGGGAAGGTGGGGTGGGGGGTGCCAGTGGATCACCAGGGCATTTCAAGTTGGGATTCTACAGAGATTGTGGCAAGGGGTGGAGGTTTCCACTGGACCACCAGGGACATCATAATGTCATGTATCGGGGCATCAGGGACTCAGGTGGGAGGCGGGACCACTGGACCACCAGGGTTGGACATGTTTCCTACACATTGCGGATTCAGAGACTGGAGGGGCCACTAATATACCAGGGATCTTATTATTTACATATACCGCGCAATCATGGCTACAGGTGAGGGGGGTTCCACTGGACTACCAGGGGTTTGTGCTTTTGGATGGTGTTCTGGGCTGCTGTGTTGCTCCCTGAAATACAGCAGCCTGCCAGTGGGTGGCTGAGCTTTGCTCCTACTCAGCACAGGCTCAACTTCGCAGGGGTGTGCCGGCATATGCACCGTACATCCTGGGCTGAATATCGGGATGTGCCGCATATGCGTGGACAAGCCCCCTGCATCTGCACTGCATATATTATCATAGTGCCCCAGCGCATCGGGATTTGCGCTGTGCCAGGCAGCCGTCTCAATATCCCACTGGGCACAATGCGAGGTTGTGCCAGTGCAACTCCGTTGCACCAGGTGCAACCCCTTTAAATACCCAGGCCCTGGTATTTTGGGGTTCACAAGATCCAAAACAGGATTTTGCATATTTCCTGAAATACTTTTGAAAATCAATTTTGCAAATGCAACAGTATCATGCTATGCATCTGCGACACTTTCGTGTTTGCAACAGTATTTTGTGACACTATTTTGCATGCTTTTGCAAATGCAACACTGTTGTATCTTCCGTTTGAGACACTTTCGTGTTTGTGATAGTATTTTGTGACACTATTTTATATGCTTTCACGAATGCAACACTTTTGTGTCTTCCATTTGTGACACTTTCGTGTTTGCAAAAGTATTTTGAGAAAGTATGCTCCTGATGACTGCACATCTTTGCCATCATCCTGCAAGCAAACGGTTTTGTCCTTTGGGCTGAAATGAGCAAGGTGGCAAGGTCTGGTCCCACAGATGTGCCTTTTCCTGCTTTGGTGCTAAAATACTTAAGGATGGCGAAGTTCTACTGTTCTGAAACTGAGCAATTTGCCATAGATTAATACTGCGGCGCCCATGATGCCTTTCCCCACCCATATGTTTAAAATGAATCAAAGTACACCATTTTCACTACTGCCAGCTTGGTTCACCTTTTGGTGAACTAATCTCGTAGAACAACTTTGTAAATAATGTATGATACCTGAAGCTGGATTTCTCCACTTCCTACGGTAACACAGGTATGTATACACCTCCTGCTGATTGTGTGTGATTGGTTGTGATGCCTTGGTCCTTCCCCTACTTGCATGTATATGTGTTTGGTGGTGGTGGGGGTGGGGGGAATGCACAGTTAGGGTTTTCAACCCTAACACTGAATTTCCTCACTTTTGTAGCTGTGGAACAACCCTAACTGATGCATTAAACTGAGTTTTTTTGCCACAAATATATATATATATATATATATTCTTTGCAAAAACTTCATTAAGGCAGCACCCCACCCCCACCCCCACCAACAGGCATCAAGGTGTGCATTGGGGTCATAAGCCTAATTCTCATACCATCCCATCCCATGTGTAAAGAAGCTGAGGTGGTGCATCATAGGAGAATGGAGTGAAAGTTAGGTATGACAACCCCAACACACACCCTGATGCCTGTTGTGGGGGTAGGTAGGTGGGGAGTGGGTGGTAGGGTGGTAACTGCATGTGAATTTCCACACTTTGTCAGTGTGGTATCAACCCTAACTGATGCATTAACAAAGTTTTTGAAAAGAATTTCCTTTCTTATTTTAAAGTGTAATGTAAGTAGTAATAGAAATTTGCAGCTTAATTTGGGAAAGCGGGTAGCATTACCTTCTATACCAAGATGTCTCTAAGTGTAACAAATAGTATATGTGTTTGTGGGAGCATGGCTGCTCTAGGCCCTGTGTGCCCACTTATAGTAAAGTACGGTTCCATATAGCAGTTGTATAAAGTAAGGATGCATGGTTACAGTAATTTCCCTATATGTCGTGAAGCACACGTGCCGCAAAGCGAAGTTAAGTGTAATTGTGAAAGTGAGTAGTTGTCACAGCAATGCAGCAACCAAGCACATGTCACTCATCATTTCACTATTATGGGCACCAAAAAGTAGTGTGAGTGTGAACTGTGAAGACATAGCAATTATCGATGCACACAAAAAATTTACACGTGGGATAGTAATTTGCAAATATCTAAGGATCCGGACATGCTAGAAAAAAAATTATAATTTCAGGGGTTTCATGGCTTTGTAATCTAGTTCAATACTTAGCCCCCAGTGGGAAGCTAAGAAATTTTCCAATGAAAAGTCTGTATCTCCAACCGTTTTTGAGATATGGGCCCCGAAATGCGTTATGGGTGCCGCAATGTTATCCTATGGAAACATTTCTGAATTTTTGGAATGTTGTAACTATGGCCCTGTTGAATGTTCTCGTACCAAATCACCAAAAGGCACACCTGTGGGAGTAGGCCTTTTAACCATGAAACGTTCAGGGCAATAACGCAATTCACATTGCCACAACAAGGGGACAAAGAAAAACCTGCGCCACAATGTTATCCTATGGGGAAATTTCCAAACTGCAGAATGCTATAACTATGGGCATGTTCAGTGGTTCTGTACCAAACCAGCAAAACGCACACCTGTAAGGGATAGGGCTTTACACCCTTAAAATGTCAAGTCAATGCCACAACGCACGTAGCCACAATGAAGTGACAAAGAAAACGACTCCCACAATGTTATCCTATGGGAAAATTTGTAACTTCAGAAGGCTGTAACTAGGGACATGGAGAACGTTTTCACACCAAACCACTGAAAGGCACATCTGTGGTGGTAGGGCTTGCTACCCTGAAAACATCAGGCCAATATCACAATCCTGCTTGCCACAATCAAGTGACAAAGAAAACAACATTTCAGAAAATGTGGTTCTGCAATGTTGCCACGATCATTTAACATATGATCGTGACACTCCTATCTTTATAATGGGATTACAACCGTGCATGTAAAAAATAGTGCCACAATTGTATTTGTTGTGCATATTGCTGCAGCACTTGAGATAGTGTCGTGATCAAAAAATGGCAAAATGGTGGAAAAAATCTGAAAACCACATTTCCAGACCACCTGGTGAAAAACTAATGCTAGATTCCTGCTCCTCAGGCTCCGAAATGGTAAACCCAATGGTTGGTGTGTCGAAAACTGCAGTATTTTTTGAGTTATATTGTTTTTCTCTCTTGCTAACTGAAAACAAGAAGGCGGCAACATGACACTATTTTTGCCAAGCTCGACACTAAAAATTACTATTGTGATAATTTTCAAGCTGCACATATAAATTTTCCCATAGACTATAATGGGGCACTAAAACCACAATAACTTTTGAAAGGAACAAGATTTTTACTCAAAATCTTCAAAAGACACATCTGCGGCCCAGGACCCATGTAGCTCACCCAGTTTGAACTCACTCAGATGCAGTCTTCAGTACCAAGTGGACGTCTAAAGAAAACATAATGTTGGAGATTTTTCATGTTTTTCAGAGTGCTACAATTCCTCAACCGTACATCCGATTGACACAATTTCCAGCTCTGGAGACCTACCAAAAATCTTCCTCCATTCCAAACTTCAGGGAAATCAAATAAATAGTTGCAAAGTTATTAAAGTGCAAATCTTGAGGTTTAACATATAATTGACTATGCAGCCCTAATATATATATATAGATACATAAATATATTCAACTCCAGATTACACCACTGTAATGTCCTCTCATCGTTGGGGTGGCTGCCTTATGAATCAAAGCTGAGGTTCTCCACCATGAGTTTCATGCACAAACTTGTCCACAAATACACCCCCCCATGCCTCAGTGATCTTATCTGTTGGAGACTAGCCCCCCGAGCACTCAGATCAGCCTCCCTCCCTCTTCTCCATAGACCTAATCTGAGGCTGGCTGTCACATGCAAGGCCTTCTCCCTTGCTGCTGTAACTGACTGGAACTCATTGGCCTTCCCTGTCCTGTTCTGCACCTAACTTCTTAGGTTCCAGTCCAATCTACTGGCATTTCTTACCTATAGAAACATAGAAACATAGACTTTGATGGCAGATAAGGGCCGCTTGGCCCACCTAGTCTGCCCATTTCCCTACCTACAGGATAAGCTGCAGTTCCTAGTTAACCAACAGCCTATTTCTTCCTACCCCCACAAGAATTGCCTTATGCCTGTCCCATGCATTCTTGAATTTTCCCGCAGTTTTAGACCCCCACAACCTCCTAAGGAAGGCTGTTCCATGCGTCTACCACCCTCTCTGTGAAAAAACTACTTCCTGACTTTGCCCCTGAGCCATCCCCCCCTCTATTTTCAAATTGTGTCCCCTTGTTCTTGCACATCTCTTTTCCTGAAAGATGCTACTCGCTTGGACTTTGTTGACTCTACTGAGGTACTTAAAAGTTTCTATCATGTCCCCCCTCTCCCTCCTTTCCTCAAGGGTATACATATTAAGCTATTTTAGTCTCTCCTCATATGGTTTCTTTTGCAGACCCTGCACAATTTTAGTTGGCCTCCTCTGGACTGCCTCCATCTTGTCTATGTCCTTGTGGAGATGGGGTCTCCAGAACTGGAAGCGGTACTCCAGATGGGGTCTCACCAACTGTCTGTACATAGGGATGACAACTTCCTGTTTTCTGCTGGTGATGCCTCTCCCTATGCATCCCAGTATCTCCCCAGCCCTCCCTAATGCCTTCTCACATTGCTTGCTAACCTTAAGGTCATCTGATATGATTACTCCCAGGTCCTTTTCCATTTTTATTGTTGTTACTGTACGACCTCCCCCCCTCCTCTGCAAATTGCACTTGCTTCTTTTGCTGACTTTTCACCCTTGAGACTGTAGGCTGTTTACTGCTCACTTGTAAGTCTGTGGTTGTAACTTCTCGTTTTGCCTTAGTTAGCCATTACCCCTCCTTTTTTTTCTCTTCCATCCCCCTAAATCCCTTCCTCAATCCTACCACCCTGCTTCTGCTCCTCTTTGTTGTTATCTGACTCCCCCACCTACTTATTTCACTCATTTGCTGGTTGAGGTTGCTTAAGGTGCCCACACTTGAGCATGGTTAAGTATTGTTTATGAACTACTGTGTGATTATCTCTCTGTTGTACATTGATTTGTGCTTCTATACCTGCTATCATTGTCTGCTGATACTACAATATAAATGTGTTACTACACAATGTATATCTTGTAAATAAGTAGTTCTTTTTATTCTTTTTTGTAACCTAACTTTTGTATATATTATACTTCTCCTGTAATCTGACTCTTCCTGAATCCAATGTAAATGTTCTGTACTTGTGTTGTTGTCGTACCCAGGTCGATTCTGAAAAAGGGACTGTAATTGTCTCAGTGGTTCTACCAAGTTATAAATAAAGATATGTATATGTGTATATATATATATATATATATATATATATATATATACATATATATGAAACCACGTGGTGTGATGTGGGCAGCATGGTACTCACAGCTAATGAATTCACCAAATCTACTTTACTCAGCATTTATAGGCCCTCCTTCCTCTTTAGAGGGGCCAGTATAACGATTATAACCTTGAAAGGCTCTATGGCTACTGAGGCATGAGGGATTGCTCTTGAAGCGACAGTCCTGAGAGCTTTCTCCCCCACTCGAGAATGCTGGAGACTGGTCACCTAAGTCAAAGAGTTATCTTTCACCTGTGGCTGGCACCCTTTGGTATATATATATATATATATATATATATATATACACATATATATGAAACCATTTGGTGTAATTTGCGTAGCATGGCAGTCACAGCTAATGGATTTACCAGATTTAGTTTACTAAGTATTTGTAGGCCCTCTCTCCCATTTAGAGGAGCTGATATAATGATTACAACATCACAAGGTCCTTTGGCCACTGAGGCATAAGAAATGGCTCTTAAAGGGCCAGTCTTGGGAGTGCCCTCCCCCCATCCTAGAATGCCAATGACTGATGAGCTAAGTCAGAGAGTTATTTTCACCTGTGGCTGGCATGTCTTTGGTACCAGCCACCAATGTCTCCCCTCTCCCCAGCCTCAGGGCCTGCCTAGAAAAGTGCAACAGGAGCCATATGAAACTAGACTGACTGACTTACACCAGCACTCACTTGAACAGAGAAGAGACGGGGGGACTTGATCGAAACATTTAAGTATGTGAAGGGAATAAACACAGCAGGGAAGGAAAACCTGTTTCAGATGAAATCAGAGAGTCTACAAGAGGCTACAATCTATGACTAGCAGGAGGTAAATTTAAGGAAAACATCAGGAAGTATTTTCTTCTGAGAGGGTGGTTAACCCTTGGAAAAGCCTACCACAAGAGATAGTAGACTTAAAAAATGTAAGGGAATTCAAACTTTTGTGGGATAAACACTAAGCGCAAAAAAAGGAAATAGTCTAAGAGGAGAGGGGTAGGTATTTTGGGCAGACTAGATGGATCAAGAGGTCCCCTTCTGCCGGCAAATTCTTATGTTCTTATGTGCAACAGTCCTGTAAGCCCCTCCTGTACAACACTATTTAACTGCCATGCTGCCACACTATGAGCATCCTGTTGCAGTCCATCCCAGCTGACTAGGACCCCCTTTATCCTACCAATCACATCACACTATACGTTTCTTTAACCCAGTAACCCACATCATAAATCTGCTAAGAATGCATCATTCCCTAAATCTGATGGGTACACTTCATATTTTGCATACAGCTGTGGAACTGTTGCCATGATACCATGCAGCACAAGTTCCCCAATGGGGATCATACTCTGTATCATGGCCATATTGGCCAAACCACATGCTCTTGAGTCATGTGATGCTCCTGCTGTAAGTTTGAAGCTTTCCCTCTGACTCCCTCCCTCTCACTCCATATTTTCTTCTCTTTTACCAGGTTTGCAGCCAAGTATGCTGATAATTCTTTTTCTCCTGCTTATCACCATTCTAAGTACAGTTCACAACAATTACTTGCCTGTTCAATGGATTCTCCAATGGAGCTAGCCTAAGAGGCCCAACGCAGATGCCTACAGCAATGTCGGCTCCTCTTCTGCCTTGGAGGTTCAGACCATGGCCCATTTTCTGCAGGAACTCGTACCCTTGTGGAACACCATCATTTTTTTTTTTTAACCAGAAGAGACACACTAAGGTGAAAACTTGTTTACAGGTGCGACCTGGGAGCACAAGGAAGTTAAGTGACTTGCTCAGGGTCAAACAGTATGTAAGTGGGGCCTGTGGGATTCAAACCCAGGTCTCTAGGTTTGCATCCCAGAACTTTAAACCACTGGCAGTATAATGACTCCTGTTTCCTTATCCTCTAATGTTAAAGCCATCCAGATTTCAACCACAGAGCTCTCAAGGAGGATCAGTGATGTGGAAGCTTTGGTGAGCTCCTTAGTGGATCACAATCAATGCATAGGCCTGGAGCTTGTGTCCCTGAGGCATAAGGTTTTAAAGTCTGAGCAACAAATAGAGGATCTTGAAGGGCACAACCAGAGAAATAATGTAGTAATTGCAGGTCTGCCAGAGCATGCTGAGGGAGCAAACTGTGTCACTTTTGTTCAAAAACTATTTGGAAAAGTGACAGGACCATCTCCAAATGGACATGTATATGTGGTGGAATGGGTTCACAGAACATTGTGCCATATGCATCCAAACAGGATCCCGTGTCACATTATTATAACGTTGCTCAATTTCTTGGACAAGCAGAACATTTTAGCTAAACTCTGCTACCTGCAAGAGGTATCCTGGGAAGGGAAATGGTTCTGAATCATTCAGGGCTTTCCCACAGCAGTGTGAGCTGCAGAGCAACAGAACATCCTCAGATCTCTAAACTAGTGGCTACCCATGTGAAATTTCAGATCTTTTACCCCTCAAGACTCCTGGGGCACGATTCTAGAAGCTTGGTGCAAGTAGCCACCAAGCGCGACTTGCGTTAAACTAGCTGCAACATTGATCCTGCACCCTATTCTAGAAGGGGAAGGGTCCCCGAGACTAAGTCCTGCAACTTGTGACATACAGCCTGGTATGACAAACATGAGGGTACACCTCATGAGAAAGTTGCAAGCCACAACTGGTAAATCACAAATCGCAAGAGCCCCCATGCCCAATCCCCAGCAAAGCCCCACAGGGCTAGAGGCCCCCACCCACTGTCATGCCACTCAGGGACCCCAACATATCCTGATCCCAATGCAACTGGTGTACTATACATGCAGTCAGTGTGTGGGCATAACAGAAAATTAGTACCTGGTAGTCTAATTGGTACCCCACCAGCTGTGCCACTCCACCCAGCACCCCACCCATCCCAGCCAGTGAATGGCACAACCCTCCTCTCACCACCATTGCCAGCCACTGACTGAATTCCTTCTGAGTGTGTACTGTATAGACGCCAGCCAGAAATGAATGAGCATGATTCATTTCTGAGCCGCCTCTACAGTAAGCACTCAGAGCTCAGTCGGCAGCTGGCCATGGTGGTGAGAGGTGGGCTGTGCCAGTCGCTGGCTGGGAATGGGTGGGGGGATGTGGGTGGACTGGCACTGCTGGGTGTGGCAGGTGGGGGCCACCAGATTACCAGGTGTCTCGGGGTTGCTATTTATTCACCATTTGTGGCATTTACTTCAGGTCAGGGACTGGCTTGGGGAGGGACTCAGCTGCCCTGCAGGGTGATAGCATTGTGGGTTCGGGGTCATGATGTGTGTGGGCTGCCCTGCAGGGCATTGAGGGTTTGGGGGTTCTGGGAGCTGGGTGTGTGAGCTGCCCAGCTGGGCACATCAACTGTGGCAGATCGGAGGCTGGGGGGGTTGTGGGCTGCCCTGTGAGGCACTGATGAGGGTGTTCTGGGCATGGGGGGGAATTCATGGAGTGGGTGCAGTGGGTCACCAGAACTCCTGGAGGATGTATGTAAGTTATGCCAGATAAATGCTGGTGTAACTTACATTGCCAGTTCTCCTCCGGGGGTTCTTGTAGAATCCTGACATTGGGGACTTTGTTGCTGCCCTACTGGAATAGAGCACAACTACTGCCATAAACCCCCTAGCACCATGTCGCAGGGGGTTAGTGGCACAACTGCTGGCATAACTGATCTGAAACACAAGTGGCCTGTGACGTGTTGCAGGCCACATTGTAGAATTGTGCATGTCACAACTACTGGCGCAAGTTGCTACTTGTGCTGTTCTATTTGGCATAAGTGCTGTTTCGCCAGGCATAACTCTAATCGGGTCCCAGGTCTGGAAGAATGTTTCTCCTACTAACTGTGAACCAGTGGAGCAAGCCTGATCTGGTGTGCCAAAACTTTTCCCAGACTTATTCTCTAATGACTGATGTCATGGAAGCCAGTTCTCATCTTAGCTGCTGATTGCCTTTGTTTGATATCTTTGGTTTGAAATGGACTGACTGCATATCAGTGTTTCATTTGTGTGGTTGTTGACTGTACCTAGTTATGTACCTGAATTTATTTTACAGGAATGACTAACTTGATGGTTTCTAACTTTTACAGCTTCTAGGAGTGTGAGCAGTCAGAAGGTGGACCCTTTTTACAGCTGCAGTGGGTGTAGCCCTGCAGATGTTTTGCTCTAGAAAAGGGCTCCCTGCATAAATTACCTTCCAAACAACATGATAGAGTGTTAAAGATAGTGTCCTCCACTGAAGCCTCATTACTATGCTGCCTGTGTTTACATGGGACCTGGAGGGCATTATTTTTCCTCTAGTTTGAGAAGTTAATTTCCCTCCCTGCAAGGCATCAAAGGAGGTAGGACTTTGTCTAGAGACATGACCAGGGCACCAGAATGTGCAGGTTTGGGGAGGAGGGCAAGCAGGTGCCACCCACTAGGGGCAGGCAGGTGTTCCCGGGGGGGAGGGAAATTGCAGCCAGTGATAGGGAGGACATACCTCCTCATTTCTTCCTTTAATAGGTTGCAATAACAGCCTCAGACAGAACATCAAGGGTTTTGTCAAAGAAGCAGAAAGCGGACATTGTGAATCCTGGAACATTCTGGTAAGTGTTGAGTTTCGATTCTCTAACATTTATAAAAATAAATGAATATTGTCTGCATTCAAATTACAATATATTTTGTGATACACTTTACTCCCTCCACTGACACTGCAACATTTCAAATTGCAACACTGGGACTGGTAGCATGGCATTATTGCCTGGAGGTTATAGCAAGGAGCTGTGAATGAGCTTTGTACATCCAGCAGACAGAGTTTGACTCCAGCAACCTTTACTTGCATACTGTGCGACTCTGCCTTTGCCCTACTTCAGTTTTTCTGATAAAAGATTTTTTAAATAAATACTTTTTTTGCTTTTAAACTTCAGCTGGCATAGCAGCATGAAGGAGCCTTCCTGTACTGCACCTGCCTGCATCGCATGATACCAAGATATAAAAATAAATCTGATGTTCACTATAACCAGTTTAATGTTCCCCTTTCAAAAATGCTGTACAAAATAATCACCTTACTTTGTTGTTAAGCAATTTCTGTATTATCTGAACTTCTTATCCTAAAATAGTGTCTTTACAATATAGAAAAATGCTGTATTCAAATTATAAAAAGAGAAAGAACCAAACTGCTCTGCATTTTAAATGCATCTGGCCAAAATTCTAGCAATGTGAACAAGCATTTGCAAACATATGCCTAAGTGTCCCAGGAGAACTCAACTGAGCGGCAGCATATAATTTTCGGTGAAATCATGCAGCTGAGAAGTTTGAAGCACTGGGAGATTGACTTACTTGCTTAGGGTCACAGTATGAGCAAGTGGCTGTTTTGGAAGCTGAAACTGGCTCTCCCAGTCCTAAAGACTGTGCTGTTCCCATTTTGCCATAATGCCTCCCCTATTTTCAGTTCTGCAGGCCCTCTGCTTTCAGTGTCAATGGCAGATGCACTTAGCTGTCTCAGTGAGGCCAGCTCAGTTAGGGGTATTTGTTTTAAATTGATATTGTAAACTATGGGCAATATTTTATTCTTTTAATGTTACTTTTACAATGTACTACAAGAATTTCATGTTTTGTAACTGTAGTGTGTGTTCATTTTACCATCTGCCAACTCATGGACTCTACCCCCAGTTTTGTAACAGGCATAAATGTATTTTAAATTAATGTCTTGTGTGAGTCACGAAGATGACTGTTACTTGTTGCCCCATGAAGTAACTCCCAATTCTGCACACTCCAGACAGCGTGTGCTACAAATCATTTGATCTGAAAACATAGCTGTACAGATATAGATGGAATTGGAATTGCATATTTGACAAATGTTAGTGTGCTTGATACTGAAATGTAGTATCCTGAATAAAAAAATAATAAATACAAAAATAAGTAATTATTAAATAAACAAAACTTACATCATTTACATTCAGAGCATTTGTAAAATTGAGAGTCATATTTGTATTTATTACTGGTGTTCATTGGGTCTGCTCTCATTTATAAATGAAAATGTAATACTCACAGACTGATTAAAAAAAATACCAATGTTGTTCAGATACATAATATGTCCTAGCAGATCGTAGTATTGATATCTGCCTGCTGTGGGATTCGATTTCTACATGTAGGACTGCTTTCAGTAGCACATGACCCTAGCAGGATTTTCAGAAAATATAAGCTTTTCCCCATCCTCATTATGGCAATATATTCACCTGAATGTAAACACTAGATCTGAGGCAATCTGATTTTAGTATAGGGACAATTATTACCAGCAGAATAATCAAGAAGTAGAAATATTTCTTTTTTTATCATTGATACCAACTGAACTTGTAATTCATATAATCTGAAATGGTAAATACTCACACATCTAGTGTACTGTATAGTTGGCAAATGTTTACATGCTTTATGCAGTGATGTAATACCTTCCCTGTAAAGTAAGAGCAGCTATTTAACCGAAATAATAAATAAACAAATAAAATGGTAAACACTAGGGCCTGGATATTCAGACTGCACCTGGCAGTGGCACAAGCATGGGTGCAGTGCAACTGGGATGCGCCAGGACCAGGACCAGGTGATATTCAACAGTGATGCGCCATGGCGCAGCACCATTGAACATGACATGGACAGTGCATGGTGCAGTGGCACTGTGCCAGTGCAAGCCACAGATAGGGAGCACAGGGATGCACCAGTGCAAGTACAGTTGTGCTGGGTGCACCATCTGCGATATTCAGCAGAGGGCATGAAAATGAGGCCATAAAATATGCAAGGTGCAAATGGGGCCATTTGCATGTCATTATGGCCCTATTTGCATGCCTTGTCAGGGCAGCCCTGCAACTTGCACCTGGCACCCTGCACAGAATTACGTGTGCACAGTGGGGGTCCCAGGGCATCCACCACCCCATAGCCACCATCGCGGTAAATGGCCATGGAACAAACCCCTGGTAGTCTAGTAGACTCTCCCACCCTACTGATTTCCCAATTACCAGTAAATGTATATTAATCCATTCCCTGGTAGTCGAGTGGACCCTCCATCTCTTAATTCCCCAATAAATGTATATTAATTCATTCCCTGGTAGTCTAGTGGTTCCCCCCTCCCTTTCAATTCCCCAGTCATGGTGAATCACTGTAACATAATTCCCTGGTGATCCAGTGTACCCTACCCTCCCACCCTCACAGGACCCCTTGCCCCCCGCTCCCCCTATCATAGGCGGGTGTCTGCAACCCACCTGCATACCACCCAGCCGCTTGCCGAATGACAGGTACAGTATGGGCTTCCAGGGCATACTGTACTAGGCAATTCAAAATATGTGAATGAAATCATTCACATATTTGGGACTGTCAGTTACGGTATGCCCTGCAAGTCCATTGGTCAACACTGTGGACCAATGGGCTTACAGTCTATACAGTACCTGTCATTCGGTGGGTGGCTAGACAGTATGTGGTGGGTTGCAACCCACCGATGACAGGGCAGCAGGGTGGGCAAGGGGTCCTGTGTGGGTGGGAGAGTGGGGTGCCACTGGATCATCAGGGAATTATGTTATGGTGATTTACCACAATTGGGGAATTGGGAGGGAGGGGGTACCACTAGACTACCAGGGAGATGTGGGTGCTTGTGGATGGTGTCTGGGTGGGCAGGAGGCCACCCACAGCTGGCAGCCACTGTGTTGCACCCTGCAATACAGTAGCCCACCTGTACGTGGCCAGGAGTTGCTACACCAATTCACAGGCTCAACTTTAAGCTCCCCTATGTGGTGCAATGCAAGGTTGTGCCAGCATATGCTCTGCACATCCTGGGCTGAATATTGGGATGTGCCACATATGCATGGGCATGCCCCTTGCATCTGTGCTGCATACATTAACATTGCGCCCCAGTGCACTGAGATTTGCGCTGCACCAGGGAGCCTTTTTAATATCCCACTGGGGTGCAATGCAGGGTTGCACTGGCGTAACTCTGTTGAGTCATGCACAACCCCTTTGAATATCTGGGCCTAAGTCTTTTTCCCTCACTGCTTATTAAAACAGCGGAGCTATATACACCTTTTGCAGTGATGTAAAATGTGTTAGCTTACAAGCATATATTACACTGTATTAATTACACAGTGGTTGAAAAAATGTTCAGAAAGCTGTGCAATTATGTAATATTGATTCACATAAGAGCATTATATGTAATGTCAAGCATATATTAGAAAGGAACAAGAAAACATATGGAATTAGGCATGTAAATGGAAATAGTACACCCATTAATGAAGTAGTTGAAATGAAAGGTCTTCTGAAAGTGTTGTTATGAAATCCAATAACAGAAGATGCTCCTATTTTGTGTTAATAGCATTTGAAATGAAATATTCTTGTCATGAAATATCTTAAGCAGTAATGCAGTAGTCATTCAAACATATCTTGCATAGACAGAATATCAGGTCATTTGCTACTAAGAAAGTCACACTTTTTTGCTGTGGGAATGTTACAAGTAATGGAAGAAATTCTCCTTCTATTCAGCAGCAAATGTAGGCTATGTTTTATAGTGGATAACATGCATAGCTCAGAAAGCCAGCTTGTTGCCTAAGTGGTTGTTGTCTGTATGTAAATTGTATTTGAAACCTACATATTAGTACAGTATAAAGTGATGTGTATTACTTGGGGGTTGAGTTTGGTTGTAAGACAGTATGTCTGGAAGCTTTAGCTTGGAGATCGTTTGAGATGAAGTGTAGCATTGTCTTGTGAAGTGACCTACGGCTTGGTTTTTTAGCATGTAAATTGGCATTGTGTTGTGAATTTTAAGGAATAAGTACAGATTAATTTAACCATGACCCAATGAGGAGAGTGTAGATTTTAGTAAAAGAATATTTTTAGGTAACATTTTCCCTTGGATGTGCTGGATTTCCACAGCTACATTAGTGCACATGTCTGACAGACATAAAAATGTAAAGGTAAAGAAATGCTTAATTTATCTGTTAAATTCTGATTTCAGTTCTGCAGGTCCTCTGCTGTCAGTGTCAAGGGCAGATGCTCTTAGCTGTCTCAGTGACGCCAGCTCAGTTATGGGTACTTGTTGAAAAGTTATATTGTAAAATATGGTCAATAATCTTTTTTAATTTTACTTTTACAATGTAGTAAAAGAATAAAATATTTTGTAGCTGTAGTGTTTTCTGTTCATTTTGCCACCTGCCAGGTCATGGAATCTACCCTAGTTTCATAACAGGTATTAATGTAGTATTGATATCTGCCTGCTGTGGGATTCGATTTCTACATGTAGGACTGCACATGACCCTAGCAGGATTTTCAGTAACCTCTTTTGTGAGTGATGAAGATGACAGTTACCTGTTGTCCTGAACTCTTGATGCTAGCTGCTTTCACTGGTGCTATGTTTCTGAAAATGGAATGCTTAGATTTATATAATGTTATATAATAGGTTTAGCTTGTTTCAAAAGTTTGTCACCATCTCCAATAGCATGCCACTCCCTCTGTGTCTCTGGTGTCACACTCTTTATAGTGCTCTCCAAGTTAAAGACCCAATGCAGTGATATTGTTAAGCTTGGCTTTTGTTGCAGTTAATTGTAGGCTTGAAAAACAAAAATCACTGGCAACCTAACAAGGCTAACTCAATTAAGAGTCCTTTTTTAATTTATACTCTGAGTTGCAACATCTTATTTACACTGAAGTCATGCAGCTAAGAGGTTTGAAGCATGTGGAGGTAGAGGTACTTGCTCAGGGTCACAGTCTGAGCAAGTGGCTGTTTTGGAATTTGAGACTGGGTCTCCCAGTCCTAAAGACGGCGATGTTCCTATTTTGCCATAATGCCCCCCCCCATTTTCAATTCTGCAGGCCCTCTGCTGTCAGTGTCAATGGCAGATGCACTTAGCTGTCTCAGTGAGGCCAACTCAGTTAGGGGTATTTGTTTTAAATTGATATTGTAAACTATGGGCAATATTTTATTCTTTTAATGTTACTTTTACAATGTACTACAAGAATTTAATGTTTTATAACTGTAGTGTGTGTTCATTTTCCATCTGACAACTCATGGAACCTACCCCCAGTTTCATAACAGGCATAAATGTATTTGAAATGAATGTCTTGTGTGAGTGATGAAGATGACGGTTACTTGTTGCCACTTGAAGTAACATCCAATTTTGCACACTCAAAACAGCTTGTGCTGCCAGTCATATGATCTGAAAATATAGCTATACAAATATAGATGGAATTGGCAATTGCACACTTGACAAATGTTAGTGTGCTTGATACTGAAATGTAGTATCCTGAATAAAAAATAATAATTACAAAAATAAGTTATTAAATAAACAAAACTTATATTGTTTACATTCAAAGTGTTTGTAAAATGAAATGGGCAGACTGGGTGGGCAAAGCGGTCCTTATCTGCTGTCAAAGTCTATGTTTCTACAGTATGTTTCTGTGTTTGGCATTGAATTTCATTTCTCTCCAGGTATTTCTCGTGACTAAAGTGCACATTGTAAAATGAACTCCTTTCAATTTCCATGTCCTAATATTTCCCTCTATTTATCTCACATAGGTTGCATTTCTATTCATGGATTTGTACTCACATGCATGTGACCCTTTCTCTTTTATTGCATTTCAATTCTGATTTGCATTCCTCTTATTTTTTCTTATTCTTTAAGACTGCAGTAAAATACCATTAAACACTCTTTACATAGTACTCCTAATGTTCATCAAATCCCGATCTGGATTTTACATTACAGTGTTCACTTTAATCATGAGAAATACCAGGAGAAAAATGTAATTCAATGTATAATACAGAAAAGAGAAAGCACATCTTTTGAAGGTGCATGTTTGAATCAATTTAATTTTAAGTTTCATTGTAACATTTTAATTGGAGCACAGAAGTTCAATGGGAAAATAGTAATGATAGTTTTAGAATGTGAAATGTGTTATGGGGGGAGTGGAAGCAGGGAGTGAGAGAAACCATGAATAAGATCACACAAAGGAACTACACTAATTATCACATTTCAAATATTCTTTATTCACTTCTCACTCCAAATGGGTGACCATTTGGTGGCAGCTCCACTTCCTCAGGCTCCAGTGATGATTCAATAACATGATGTTTTAAATGAACAGGTGAGCTCCAAACCTCGAGGAAGTCAAAGAAGTACACAAAATGATGGTTTGGTTTCTGATGTTGTTTTGAAGAAGCACAGCAGGAAACAAAAACATAAAACTTGTATAAATACACAGTGAACAGGAGTTGCATTTATATTACCTGTTCTACTCATGATGATGCACACAGACATGCAAAGGGCAGCACTGAGTGGGTGTATGGCATGCTGAAGGTTAGAATCAGGTACTTTGACAAAACTGGTACAGCTTTAAAATGTTGTTAGAGCATATAAATCTCTCTGGTGTTCAAGTGTATTGCAGGAATAACTCCATTGAGCAAGCTCATTCACAAGGAGGTCCTGGGACATTTATTAGGAACATATACAAAGTAGCAAGACAGATTGCATACATACATACACACATATATGATACAAAATAATAATAATGATAATAATGGTGTATGCCTTCCTTTCTTAGGTAAAAAAGGAGATAGTATTCAAACAACTCAGAAGCTTCCAATGGATCTGCCAAGTGGGTATCAGACCGGGACAAATACCTCTCAGGTCACCCAAAGACAATTGCATTCTCCTATACAATATTATACCTTCTCTCTAATACTATTGTATTAGGGGACTGCAATTGTCTAGGGGTGAGCAGAGAGGTGATTGTCCTGGTGTGATATATGCTTGGCAGACCCACTGGAAGCTTGTGAGCTGTTTGAAAAACATCTCCTTTTGTACCATAGAAAGGAAGGCCTTCGCCACAAAGATTTATATGCTCTAACAACATTTTAAAGCTGTGTGATGTTATCTCACAACTGTGATTTCAAACTGCCAGTAAAAACAGACTATTACGTTCAACCCATCTGATAAAAAAAGATCCTTCTGGTTTATGGATGTCATTAATCAACTACCACTAGTAATATTTAGATACTACAATGACATAAATAGATGCCATGATTTCTAACTGCAGTATGTAAGACAAACAAACTTGTCAGGCTAATTTAACAAAAATGAAAAACAAACATTAATAAAAAAATCCATTATGCTAAAGCCAGCGACTTTGTACTAGTACCCCCATTCCACCCTCAATTTGGCCAAGCAGAAATAATCACAAACACGTTGACACCATGGCTTATCGTGATGTGTGCAGGCTAAACAAGTACTGGGTGCTACAGAGATATAGTTGTTACCGAGCACTACCTAAGATTTAACAACTCAGGAATTCAAGACATTGAGTGTATAGCCTGCTCACTGGCCACCAAAAGAGCACATCGGGCTCCTGGGGACACCTCTGCATCTCACAACCAGCATCATTTACATCAGTCTGATTGTGGGAAAGATTCTACCTTTTTTCCTTTTATAAACAAAATTACATTTTTTTTCCTTTTACAAATAAAATTACCATCTAGAGAGCCTCTCTATCCCCTTAAGGTTCCACTGGAACCAAGCTTCAGTCTTCTCCTGACATTTCTTTGTATTTTTTTATAATAGACTGCACTCTAGGTCAGCAAAGAAACACAGAGCACACCTTGTTCCTGCGGACAGCTCTTCATCTCCTGACAGTATCATTTGCATCAGTCCATTGGGAGAAATCTGACCATTTTTTTAATCAGTAAATAAAAAATATAATCTGGTGAACCACTCCACCCTCCCAGGTCCCACAGGAACCGATCCCTTCCTCTTCCAACAGGCTTTACTATAATGTGTCTTGCTGGTAGAATGTCTAATCTGTGGCTTGTTTCTTTGTTTATTTTAACAGCCTACTCTCTCACCAGCAAAGGAGCACACCTTGCTTCTGGGGACACCTAGCATATCCCAAAACACTGACTGTCATCATTTATATCAAGCCTGGTCAGAAGAAAGGTGCTACTTTTTTTATCATTAAATACAAAAAAGAGGAAAGGCCTAATATCTTGAAGCAAAGTTAATAAAAACGCTTCTGCACTTACTTTGAGACACATGTTTCAGCTCTCCTCTTTATAATTAAGAATGGCACTCTGCTTGTGGGAGGATGCTCATTGGAGCAAGGTGGCAACATGTACTGTATGTTTTAGTGCTAAACTATAACACAATTGCTTTCATCGTTTTTCATGCACTATAACTGATTTAAGGGGTTCAAATACATGCTTAAACCCTTAGGCGACTACTGATAGCAAAATAGTGCTGCTTTAAAAGTTTTTCACCCCAAATTTGTGAATGTGATTGTGACTCTAGGGGCATTTGCTTCTCCAAAGACTGTCATGACTAGCTATATAGATACATTAAAATGTGTCGGCAGATAAGGACCGCCAGGCCCATCTAGTCTGCTCATAAGCCCATAACTTGTATGTCGTCACTGACCCTAAGTGATCAATGGCTTTTCTTCACTCCCTCCCAACCCAATGTTCCCTTGTGCCTGCCCCAGGCATGTTTAAACCCCTCCACTGTGCTTGCTTCACCACCTCTTGTGGCAGACTGTTCCAAGCATCTGCAACAGTTTCAGTGTAGAACAACTTCCGCACATTACCTCCTAATCTACCCTCCTCCGATTTCATATTGTGTCCCCTCATTCTGATATATTTTCTACATTGGAAAATATCCCCACCTGCGCATTGTTTATGCCCTTGAGGTACTTGAACGTTTCTATCATGTCCCCCTTTCTTTCCTCCAGTGAGTTCATATTGAGGACTCTTGGTCTCTCTTCATATGTTTTGTGATGCAAGCCATGCATCATCTTTGTTGCCCTTGTCTGGATAGCCTCCACCCTGTCTATGTCCTTATACATGTGTGGTCTCCAGTACTGCATGTAGTACTCCAGGTGAAGCCTTACGAAAGCAATAAGACATGACAGGGTGTGGGTTGTTGATTGATAAGAGCACGCCCCCAGGTGCGTTGTTAGGTACAAGGCGCTTTCGACGAGTGACTACAGCAGCTGGGTAGTGCTCTTATCAATCAACAACCCACACCCTGAAGTATCTTATTGCTCTTATAAAATGGGTAACAACTATTTCTATAACAATTAATCAAAACTCTGGACACATTATTAAAGATTTAATAATAGTATGTTATTTTATTTAAATATGGTGAAAAATAGTCCCCAGACTTGGGTAGAAGAGTGGTAAAATTGATTGAATAGCAGCTCGCTAAAAAATGCTAAATCAGTGAGTTGGAGGGACAGTAATGCATTATCTGAGCAGTTTGGGTCTGCCTCTACCTATGTAACTGTGTTTCCCACCTTTTCTCTTTGTTTATAAAGTATTACTGTATTGTCTACTTTCTTCATCCTTTTTTTTTTCTTTCTATTTTTTCCCTCATTCAAGAGACAGAATGTTTATCATGGAATACAGGGATTCAAAATTCTGCTCAGTTCTGCTGGTAGAATGTTACTCTCCCAACATACTGTACACACAGACAACAAAGGCCTGTTTTAGAGTTGGTGACTCAATTATCTCACTGTCAAGGCAAGCAGAAGAGATTTCCCTGATAAGCAGGTAAAGACAGAAGGGGGATTTTTCACTGTTAGTAAAGAAACCGTTGTAATGAAAACTATAAACAATACTTAATGTTTCTAATTTGTTTATGTGTGTAAGGAGAGTGTGATGATCAGGGAAACAACTTTTAATTAATTTGTTTAATTTTTTATTTAAGGAAGTTTTATTTTTAGGGCCCATTTGAAGGTTTTTACAGTGTAAAGGTAGCAACCATGTTTGTGAAGGAAGATCAGTTCTGGTTGCAGAGGGACTGATGGAAGATATCAGTTGCTCAATGATATTGCTGCCCTTTCACCTATGGAGGTTAAGGTATTAGGAAAGTAGTGCCACCTTTCAGTTTGTTGACAGGTAAGGACATGCCTTTTGGCCAATCAGGTGAAGGATTTCTTTTAACCATTTTATAACAGTGTTTTATACAATGGCATCAACACCTCCTGTCTCCTGCTGGTAATGTCTCTGCCTATGCACCCCAGCATGCCACTGGCTCTTCCTGCAGCCTTTGTGCACAGCTTTGATACCTTAAGGTCATCAGATATGATATCTCCTGGGTCCCTTTCCTGTTTGGTAACAGTCAGCAACCCCCCCATCACATTCTGTAGCTCTCCCCAGGGTTCCCCCTACCCAGGTGCAATATCTTGCACTTTTTTGCTTTTTTGTATTTTGTTTATAATGGCCTGCACTGTGGTCTTTCTTTCTTTCTTTCTTTCTTTCTTTCTTTCTTTCTTTCTTTCTTTCTTTCTTTCTTTCTTTCTTTCTTTCTTTCTTTTCTGTATATCTAGCTATGTAATCATCTATCTTTCTATCAGTCTCATCTATCACTATTTTTAGCTGTGTGTAAAACAAAGCTACATATCTCATTTGCCTGCTGTCTGAGTAATTACTTATGATACAGTGCATATTTGTGCTCCACTCCTGCATAGACCGCACACTGTCCTGACATTCCCATTATCACAAGCATAACTGCCTTAACCTTATCAACAGTGACCCCTTCTGAAAGTTACTGTCACATCTTCTGTCCTAACAGAATCCATCATCACACTTGACTGCCTTATATCAACACATTGCTTAAATATAACTTACATCACCTCATGGACAAAAGCCCTGTTTCTCTATAAAATTGTAAATAATCCCAAGACTGAACATACTGCATGCCAGCCATTACTTTTTCATGTACTGCCACCTACTGTACCTGTCAAACCTATATTGCTTACCATTTCTTCCATTGAAATGTACACCTCCATATCTTTTCCTAATAATGTGTATGCCTTCCTTAGAATAGAAAATAAAACAAATCTTACCGCTTACAAATCATTGTGTTGTTTCTCCATGCCTCCTTGACAATTTCACACAGCCTCACTAACTTCATTATGCAAGCCGTGGTGAAGCTAACCAGAATTTTTTTTGGGGGGGTGTACAAACATCTGGTGGGGTTCTCAGGGTGGACTGGGCTGTTTGGGTTATTTTTTCTCACTGAGCATTATGTGGTTATATGCAGGCTCTACACCCTCTCAGCAGCATCTTTGTTTATTTTATTGGTCCTAATACTGGACCCCTTAGCATGTCATTCTCTTTCTTTTCACTGTCCTGGGGTTGGGCTGTGGTGTGGGGACTCCCTATGGCTGTAGTACTTTTTTGGGTTTGTTATTTTTTGGGAGGGGGTATGGGTGGTCTGTTACTGTCCTTTTTGTATACTAGTGCAGTTGCCCTTAGCTTGGGAGAGCCCCCTACATGGTTGTTGTTTATATTTTACACTTCAGTTTTGCTACTTGCCTTTTCTCAGGTATGTTTTTCTAATTCCTCATCGTCTGAGGGGCTTATTCTGTTCATGGTTGGAGTCATCATGGTATACTGCCCTATTTGTGCTGCTGGGTAGGTGGGAGCCCTTACTTTGGTGACTCTGAACACTTGGATGCTGTTTTTGGTTGTTCTTGGCTGACTGTTGATGTAGGGGTAATGGGGCGGTGGGCAGAGTGGGAGGTAGGGGGCATCTTGTTGATAGGAGATCATTAAGGGCCTTAAATTTAGGGTGTTCAGTCCTGAGTACTGGTATATTCTAGACAGTATTTAGTAGGTGTTGTTTGCATTATGTCCGTTGAAACTATATTCATTGTTGAGTGAATTGCCTTTTGGGGGAGTGTCTCGGAGTGCACTTTTTTATATGGTGCTGTATTATGAAGGAAGGCCTCTTAAATTTGGACTTTATTGGTGATTCTGAATGGGCAACCCAGTTTAGTTAATCTCCTGGAATGTTAAAAAGGCCCAGAAATTGTGCAAACAGCTTATGATTCTCCATCATTTAAAGCAATTGCTCACAGGGCTCAGTTTCTTGCAAGACACTAATCTGAAGTGGGGGACTGTACATTACGTATTTCAGGAGGGATTGGCTGGGCAAAGATTTTGGTGCAGGCTGTAGTAGTAAGTGAAGTGGGGTTGCAATCCTTTCAGCCCGTAATGTCACTTTTTCAGTGCGGAAGGAGATTTGGGACCTGGAGGGTCGCTACCTTTTTTTACAGGGGTGGCTGGATCTGCATGAGGTTTTGTTGGGGTTCATTTATGGACCCAATTTAGATTCCCCAGATTCCCTGCAGGGGGAGGGCCTCGAATAAGGGGTACAACAACCCACAAGAGACAGGGCTATACTAGATCTAGTACTGACTAACAGGGAAAGGATCAAAGATCTCCAGGTAGAAGGTCACCTGGGGACCAGTGACCATCACATGGTATGATTCAGTTTGGCCACTACAACTAAATCATCCTATTCCAAGTTAAAAATATGGAACTTCAGAGGAGCTGACTTTGATAAGATGGCCAACAGAGTTAAGCTAGCCCTGGCAACAAGAAATACAGGTAAGGGGATATAGGCAAAGTGGGCAAGCATTAAGGATGTAATACTTGAAGCAACATCCCATTGTGTTAGAGAGAAAAGGAAGTGCAAAAAAAGAAGAAAACCACTTTGGTTCTCAAAAACAGTAGCAGAAAAGGTCAGAGTCAAAAGGTTGGCCTTCAGGAAATATAAGGGAAAGCAGCAGGATGAAGATAAGAAGGCATACCAAACTTCCCTAAGGGAAGCAGGGAAGGCAGTAAGGCAGGCAAAGGCCCAAACCGAGGAAACACTAGCACAGACAGTAAAAGAAGGTGACAAGACTTTCTATAGCTACATTAGTGAAAGGAGAAAGTCCAGAGGGGGTATTGCTAAGATCAAAAGAGATAAGGGGGCATGTGAGGAGGAGGACCATGTAAAAGCATCTGTCCTAAATAGATACTTCTGCTCAGCAGTTACTGAAGAGAAGGTAGGGCAGGACCCACAGCTCATCACCATGGACACAGTGGTGAGGGAGGTGAGCACAAGTCCCTTCACAAAATAATGGGTCCTACAAGAGCTCGATAAGTTCAGGGTGGACAAGGCAATGGGACCAGATTGCATACATCCCTGGGTACTAAAGGAGCTAAGGGCGGAACTAGCAGAACCATTATCAAAACTGTTTAGTGAGTCTCTGAGCACAGGAGAGGTCCAAGAAGACTGGAGAAGGGCTCATGTGATCCTGCTCCACAAGAGTGGTAGCAGGGAGGAGGCAGGGAATGACAGATCAGTCAGTCTAACCTCAGTAGTAGGCAAGATTATGGAGGAACTCCTTAAGGAAAGGATAGTGCAACACCTGGAATCCATAGCAGCACAGGATCCAAGACAGCGTGGGTTTACAAAAAGGAAGGTCCTGTCAAACTAATCTCATAGATTTCTTTGACTGGGTAACCAGAGTGGTGGACCAAGGGGGAGCAGTTGATGTCACCTACCTTGACTTCAGCAAAGCATTCGATACTGTTCCACATAGAAGATTGATTAATAAGCTGGGTAGGCTCGGGGGTGGGCCAGACGTTGGTCAACTGGGTGGCAAACTGGTTGACGGGCAGAAAACAGAGAGTGCTGGTAAACAGTATACAGTCAGAAGAGATGTAACTCACAAGTGGGGTACCTCAGGGATTAGTTCTGGGGCCAGTCCTCTTCAATATCTTCATCAGTGACATTGCAGATGGACTGGAGGGTAAGGTTTGTCTGTTTGCAGATGACACCAATATCTGCAACAGAGTAAATGATCCAGATGGGGTGGGCAGAATGAGAAGAGATCTGGATAAACTAGCAAAATGGTTGGAAAAATGGCAACTGGGGTTTAATGCAAAGAAGTGCAAGATCATGCACATAGGGAAGAGAACCCCGGAAGCCATCTATAGGCTGGGAGGGGATTGCTGGCAGTCACAAGGGAAGAAAGAGACTTGGGCATCATCATTACCGATGACCTGAAATCATCCAAGCATACCACTGAAGCAGTAGGTAAGGTTAGGGGGATGTTAGGGTGCATTAGCAGGGGTATCACAAGGCAGAAGAGGGAAGTAATAATCCCTCTTTACAAGACACTGGTTAGGCCCCATCTGGAGTACTGCATGCAGAACTGGAGGCCACATCTTCACAAGGACATTAACCAAATTGAGGCAGTCCAGAGAAGGGCAACCAAAATGGTGCAGGGACTGCATCAGAAAACATATGAGGACAGCTTAACAGAGCACAATATGTATGCCCTTGAGCAAAGGAGGGAGAGAGGAGATATGAATGAAACATTCAAACACCTTAAGGGCATTAACAAGGTGAAAGAGTCTAACATGTTTCAATATAAGAAAAATAGCAGGACAAGAGGACACAGCATGAGATTAGAGGGCAGCTGATTAAGGGGTAATGTGAGGAAGTTCTTGTTCACAAAAAGGGAGGTGGGTGCATGGAACAGCCTACCTCAGGAAGTGATGGATATGAATACAGTGCAGGGCTTCAAACAGGCATGAGATAGGCATGAGGGAGCAATATAGATGAGTATGAATAGATAGGTCATTGACAGAGCAAAGCTCAATGGCACATTTATAAAATAGAAAAAGAAACGGGCAGACTGGATGGGCCTTGCGGTCCTTATCTGCTGTCAACTTCTATGTTTCTATGATTCATGGCAACTCTTACACCCTTCTTGGTCTCCTTTACTCAAATCCTTATTCTCATGGGAGAGGATTGGAACCTTCATCTCCAAATGGAGCTAGGCGGGGCCTCTCTCCAGGACAGCGCGGGCTCCATGAATTTATAGATGAGCTGATATTGGTGGATCCCTGGTGCCTCCTCCACCCCTCAGACAGGCAATACACTTTTCACTCTCTCCCACATAATTCTTACTCCAGAATCGATTATTACTTGATCAGTCAAGACAGTGTATCAGTCATGATATCCATAGATATGCAACAGCTAGTGATCTCAGACCATGCCCTGGTGCATATGCAGCTTGCAGTGTGGGGAGGGAAGGGAATGGACAGGGTTTGGCAGTTTAACCCCAATAAACCCAAGACCCTGAATGTTTTACTAGCCTCAAAGATTACATTTGGACTTTTTATTAACATAATGAGGGATCGGTGGTTGCCCTTGATGTTCTGTGGGAGGCAGCAAAATGTGTAATCAGGGGGTAGTGTATCCACATAGCCACCACCTGCAACAAGTCCTGCATCATGAAACTAGACAGTCTCTTGAAGGATATTTAGGCCACTGAGGTCCATCTTTCTCTGGGTTCCAAGGAGGAAGACAAGCTTAGGTTAAATTTGTAAAGGACACATTACGTGAGTCTTCTTACTGAATGGGCTGACCTGGCTCTTGTTTGCACAATGACCCACTACCTGGAATCTGGGGTATGCACCAGGAAGCTTTTGGCACTCTGTCTCCATCATTTGGAGGCTTCTAAAACTATCCAAGTTATTTGGGCAGGGCCTTGATCAGACCCTATCACTAACTCTTGGGATATTGCGGCAATCTTTAGGGACTTTTGTGAATCTTTATACTCGACCGACCCAGGCGACCATTCCCTGCCAAAGACAATTACAGCATATCTTGATCAACTAGCCCACCCCTCTCTGACCTCCCAACAGCAGGAGTTGCTTTCTCACCCTATTTCTGTACCCAAAGTGGTACAAGTCATACAACAGCTCCCCCATGATAAAGCCCCAGGGCCGGATGGCTTTTTGACTGATTTTTATAAGACCTTTGTTGGTGAATTGGCCCCTTTTTGACTAAAACATTTAAATACATCCATTTCCCCGGCCTCTCTGAGTCTTCTTTAGCAGAAGCATGGATCACTTTACTGCTTAAACCTGACAGGTATTACACCCTTGCCACGTAGTTACCATCCGATTCCACTGATTCATTCTGATCTTAAGAGTCTCACCAAAGTGTTAGCTAGTAGGCTCCTCCAGATTTGGGACAGTTTGATTGACTTGATTTGGGAGCAGGTTTGGTTTATGATGGGCTGGTTGTCTGCTGATCACCTCCAAAAACTGCACTACCTAATTTCTGTGTCCAGGGAAGGTAAGATTTCTGTGGCCCTGGTCTCCCTGAATGTGGAAAAGTATTTGATCAGGTCTTGTGGCCCTATTGGTTCGTTACGCTTAAAAAATCTGAGTTTCCAAGAGAATTTCTTGGGTGGATTCAAATATTTTACCAATCCCGTGCTATGTGTATCTGGTGAAATAGGGTCCTCTCTGACCCATTCATTTACAGCAAGGGATAAGGCAGGGGTGTCCTCTACCCCCTTCCTTTTTATGTTGTATATTGAGCCGCTTATAGATAGGCTCCAAAGTATCCCCTCAGCACAGGGGATAATGGTGGGAGTGGCAGGTTATAAACTTTCAGCCTATGCAGGCAACCTTCTCTTTCATGTAAAGGATCTCCTAGTTTTGATTTCAGCCACTTTGTGTGAGATTCAGACATTCTCAGCCCTCTCCGATTACAAGCTCAATTTGATCAAGACTAAGGTTCTGTCATTAAACCACCATTTGAGCAACCAGGAAGTAGCTGAGATGGGGCTGGTTTGGGAACCTCTTGCATTAATGTATTTGGGTATAAAGATTTCCAGATCTTCTTCAGACCTGTTGAAAAACAACCTGTCTCCCCTTCTCCATGCCATCAAGCTGAATCTTCTACACCGCTGGTTGGCTGTTCCCCTCACCCCCTGGGGATGTACCCGGTTTATTAAAAGGAGGGTTTATTGTTAAACCCTCACTGACTGCTTAATGTCACCTTGTATTTGTTAATTCACCAAGGCTAGTTCATGGTTTCCCCTTTAATCTGTATTAACCTAAATTCATGTACCATTTTATTAACCCTTGCAGTTAGTTAAATGTTTAAGCATATGTCATGTCTCATGATTGTCGTATGTAACTGGACGCTTGTGTAAATGGGCAGCAGTGCTCGCATGCATTTCCAGTATTACCAATAAAAATGAAATGAAAATGAAACGTCCTACCCTGCATCCTGTATTCCCTTGGGATGGTATGCACTCATCTCCCCAAAGCCTGGTTTTTATGGCTACAACATATCCTTAACAGTTTTCTCTGGCAGAGGGGTGTGGTTCGGTGGCTGCATTTTAAATTAACTATTATGAAAAAGTTGGGGGGGGGTTATGACTCCCTAATTTATTTTTGTACTATTGTGTTCTACACTCAAGGAAGTATTTCAGGGGTAACCTGTGATATCGGTGAATCAATAAGAGCAAGTTAATTTGGGTGATGTTAAAATGGCGATTGTAAAATGGGCTATATGTACTTAATAGCCCATGGGAAGGATAGTGAGAATGCCTGTGTAAGGAGAAGCAGTTATGCAATATACTGGGGTATGTTGGGTGAGTCAGTCCTGACCTGGTCATCTGGTTTAGTGGTTAGATACAATGTCTGTGTCTCTGACAGACCAGGGTTCAGGACTGGCTGTAAGGCTTTTTTTTGTTGTTGTGCCAACTTTAGCCCTCCTCACGAGTTTCCCCTTCCCTCATTGTCATGCCCCCAGAGTTGATTATATTAAAGATGGGGAGCACTGGGGGCTTTCCCCCTGCTAAGAGGGGTGTGAGGGTGCAACCCGCCCTTATTAAATGTAAAGTATACTTTAGCACTGTGGAGTTACTGAGAGTGAGTTGTGGATTGTGAAGGTAGGCACTGCGTGGCTCGTTCTTTTGAGTCTCGGCAATATGTACTCACTGTTGTGTTGAGCATCATTTTTGTTGGTACACTTTTCACACGGTACCATCTCAGGTGGGGTCAGGGCCCAGATGGTGATATGGGGCTTGGATATACACATTCTCGGTTATGCACTGAGAGAGATCTATGCTAGAAGTCGGGGCTTCATCCCCACAGCCTCCTCTTTGTCAAACCGTCTCAGCTCCTGGTGCCCCTAAAGTCAGCCCTGCTGACTTGATCACTTCAGGCCCATCATTAGCCTGCTTTATATTTAGGTGCCTTGTGGATGAAAAGCCTACAGCAATCTCAATTAGGCAATCAGATTGCATTCAACCCCATACCGCTGGACTTCTATCTGCAATTGCAGAATATCATGGCAGACAACCTCTTGGAAGAGGACATGCCGCCCTCTTTTATTTCTTGTAGGGAAGGCTGCATCTTTCTCCCTCATTTTTCTTTAAATTTCTCCAAATATCCCATGTTATGACTGCCTATTTTGGTCCTTATCCCTGGAACGGGGGGGGATGATCTAGATACTTTTGTAGCTATTGAGGCTAAGCCCCACCCAGTCTCTGGGTTGTACAGTGCTTTTCAGTCTATGCACCCCACCTGCACATCAGAAGTTTGTCTTTACTGGCAGCACTCTTTGATTTTGCTGTGGGGTGACACTAAGTGGCAATTAGTTTGGAAGAATTTATACAAGTTTATTAAACAAGATCAATACCAGATGCTTCAATTCAAAGTCTTGTACAATTTATGCCCCACTTAAACTTTCTTGCATAGGCAAATTTGTGATATCCCTGTGTTTTAGATGCAGAGAATCTGAATGTCCTTTATACATGTTTTATGTAATTGCTCAAGGGTGAACCCTTTTGAAATTCCATTAAACTGTTCCAGGTCCCCCCCCCGACCTTGAAGATTTCTTTGTCCCAGAAATCTGTTTAATTGGATACATCCCACTACAGTTATTTGGCCCCCATAAAGGCCATATGGCTCTAATTGCAATGGCAGCAAAAGTGGACATTCTGCGCCACTGGATGGAGGACATCATCCTGTCATTCATTAAACGGCACCAGAAAATGCTCCAAGCTTTGCAGGTCAAAAAGCAAATAGCATCACTCAGGCACCGTCCTGATCTTTTTGCCTCAAGGTGGGAGCCACTCCATGCTTTCTTGTCCTCACAATCTCCTGGTGTGGGCAAATACCAGAGTTAACCACCTCAAGGGGGCCTCAACAGATTGGGCAACCTCTTTTCTTTTTAATTTTTTCTTAAGTACCTTTGGCTTTATTATGTTTGTCTTTCTGCCATCTCTTCCCAGTCCCTTTAACATCTTTTTCTATAATATTCTTAGCACTCAAAGCAGGGTGAGTAGGGATGAGGGAATGTGGGGGTTTAGTGGTTGTTGTTGTTGTTGTATGTTTATTTATTTTGTATGGTTGTAATCTGTGCTTCAAGATTTGGTCATCTTTTTGTTTTTCTGAAGATGTTGTTATACTTCTTGTGTTATTTTGCTTGTTTACAAAACCTCAATACAGTTTACTACATTAAAAAAACACATGCCCTCTTTATGGCACTGGGATTCCAAGCATGGTGCCACCGCTGTCTCTGTATTATGAGGGACCACATTATCTGCGTTCTTGGTCAATCATAATGCACCCATCCCAAATCTTCTCTCATCCTCTTCTGCAGTTCAACAAACTTCATGAGCGCCAAATTGTTTCAGCAAAGGAGGAGCGTGTTCAGTGGGCCACAGTATCAAGCTTCAGCTATGAACCAGGGGTGCAGTTCTCCCCACTTCAGCCCCCTACAGACCATCCAATATATCTGTACCCAATGAGGATCCAGGAAGAGATTTTTATCCCCCTGGAACTGCGGTGCTCTCGCCTCCACCCAGTTGACAAATGAATGGCCACATATGTATACTTACCTCACCCAAAAGTCCTGATCTGCCAATAAAACCAAAAGAGAGAAGTTAAAGTAACTGTGGATGCGCATAATCTCAAATACCTGAGACATCCACCACCCAAGAGACTGAATCTATGCATCCGCCCAAACTTCTACCTCAGCACATGAGGCAGCACATACTGTATCTGGAAGGAGTGAGTATTATACTTGTGATCTGCTATCTCTAAAGCCTGCAGGGCCTTGTCCAATGGGGGGACTGAAACAATGTGACTGGGGAACCATACTCATGGTGGAGAAAAGGATGCCCTAAAGACTCAAATCATATCACTTTTATTAATAAAAAGTGCAAGTCCTTGTCATCATTACGCTTATACAAAATAAAATCATCAGAACAATATAAATACTCATTAATCCTTTTAAAATTACGGTTCTTAAAAATCCCATATCAGAAAACTTAGCAAGGATCTGGAAAGACTAAGCCAAATAAATAAGTCTTAGGGGTGGACTTAAAGCTCCCGATGCTCAAGCATTCTGTTACCAAATGAGGTTGAGAGTTCCACAGGGTAGGGGCTACAAAAGCAAAGGCACAGGCCCCAGAGGTCTTACATTGAACCCTGGGAACCTCTAGCAGTCCTTCATCAGTGGAGCAAAGTGGGCAGAGGTGGCAGTAGGGACAAAGAAGATCTTGCAAGTACTGAGGTCCCTGACTGTGTAGGGCATTGTAGGTCAGTAACCAAACCTTGAAGGTGATCCACCACTGAACTGGCAGCCAGTGCAGGCCGCAGAGCACAGGCGTGACATGGCAAGATCTTGATAAACCAGTCAACAACCTGGCCACCACATTCTGCACCGGCTTAAAGTGATGGCTATCAACCCCTGGAAGCCCTAGGTAAAGGTCATTGCAGTAGTCAAGGAGGAAGGTCGTGAAGTCATGGACAAATGTTGGAAGATCACTGGGCAGGACCAGGTGTTTTATTCAGGTGATATTCCTCAGATGGTAAAAAAAGGTCTTGACAACAGCCGACATCTGAGATTTAAAAGTTAAGCCATCATCAAATATAATGCCCTGATTCAGGGTCAGAGTTCACCAACTAAGTACCACAGAGCCAAAGCCCAGACGGTTGCCTAGCTGAGAACCCCATGCCTGGATGACCTGGGTCGACTACCAACATATCAGTTTTAGCCAGGTTCAGCCTCAGCCAGTTGGCACTCATCCAGCCCTGGATCTCAGAGAGGCAGTTGTTAAAAACTGAGACAGTATCATTCTGTTTGGGCACAAAGAACATGTATAGCTGAGTATCATCTGCATAGCAGTGAAAACACAGCCCATACCACCTTATAATGCCTTTCAATGGCAGCATGTACACTGAAAACAACATGAATGCTAGAATGGAGCCCTGTGGGACTCCACAGGATATTTTTATTTATTTATTTATTAGATTGTTGGTTTACAGACCTTTGAGTCGTAGACTCATTTACAAAGACACCTCGCCAAGAGAGCAATACATCACAGCAAACAAAACAGTACAGTACATAGCGCTTAAATTAAAAAAGCAACCAGTGTTACAGGCATTCACTGGTGGTACACGCTTGGTAATAGATAGATCACAGTAGTCCTAATATAGGTACACGAGTACCACATCAGGTAGCAATCAGAGATATTTTATTACATTAGTCAGCAGATGTTGCATGAGACCCCAGGCATATACAGCAAAAGTAGACAGGGCAGACCCAGCCTAGAGGTGAATGTAAGGGGCAGGTGGGGGATTATGTGCAGTTGCAGCAGCGGGTGCTTGTCAGATGGCTTCTGAGGGAGACCTTGAAAGGACCAAGCTTAGTGGAGTCAGCTATATTGGCTGGGAGGGAACTGAACCAGGAGGGAGCCCGATAGCAAAAGGATCTCTGGGCCATGGAGGTCCTTACCCTGGGGACAATAAGGAGGTTTTGACAGTGCTGCAGGTGGAGACTGAGGAAGGCACACTGCAGGGAGGTGTGGCAACCACGGGAAGTCTAGGGGTCTTTTTTACAAGAGGCAGGTTTGGAAGCAGAGTCTTTCTTCAAGGTTGAGCAAGTTGGTGGTGAAGTACAGCAGGCATGTATGGGTGCGCCTAGGGCCTCCCAGTATTAGCCTGCAGGTGTTGTTTATAGAGAGCTGGATTCTTGCAAGTGCAGTGTTGTCAGTTGCAGCATAAATAGGCAGCCCATAGTCAATCAGCGACAGGGCAGAGGAGGTGATTAGATTGGGGGAAAGGAGCTGAGGAATAAATCCCTGACACCACTCTCTGAGTCCTATCCACAAGGAAAGATTGAAACCACCTGAGAACTGTACCAGACAGTCCACAGATCCACCACAGTTGCTTAAACAACACACCATGGACCACAGTGTCAAATGCTGCAGAGAGATCAAGGAGAACCAAGATCGAACGGGTCCTAAGATCTCTCTCTATTAGGAGATCATTGAGCACCTGAACCAGTGCAATCTTGGTACTATACCTCTTCTAAATCTGGACTGGAGAAGATCATAGACATCGTGGATGGTTAAGTGATCATCTAGCTGCAATGCAACAGCTTTCTCAATAACCTTGCATAAAAAGGGTAGGTTAGAGACAGGTCTGTATTTAGCCAAACAGTCAGGATTGAGGGAGGATTTCTTACAGAGAGGTCTCAACCACCTCCTTCAGGGGGTCAGAAAACACCCCTGTCTCCAATGAACGCCAGACTGTCTCAGCTAGGACTGGGCTGATTACCTCAACACATCTCAGAAGGAGAAGCATTGGGCCCAGATCTAAACTACAGCAGGTTGGTTGCAAACTCTGGATGATCCTCACAATCTCAGTGATAGCCAGCTGGCCAAAGTCAGACCAGGAAAACTGGGCACTTGCAGCCCCCTGCCAACCTCCACAGCATCCTATAGGGGGTGCTAGGCAGATCTCCAACCTGATGGTGGCAATCATATCTGTGAAGAAGTGAACAAATTCATCACATTTAATTTGTAAAAACATGGCCAGCCTGGTGGTGCTGTGGGTTGAGGCACTGGATGCCATACCTTGCGCCATTCTGGTGACCTGGGTTTGAAAACGGACTTGGGGCACCAGGGATCAGCACAGGAGGAGAGGATTGAGCATTCATAGGACTGCTCTCCTCTCCTGGAGTGTGTTCCTGGGGACACATCACTCTGT
The DNA here is from genome assembly GCA_016271365.2 of Neoceratodus forsteri. Lineage (NCBI taxonomy): Eukaryota > Metazoa > Chordata > Ceratodontiformes > Ceratodontidae > Neoceratodus > Neoceratodus forsteri. The sequence continues at coordinate 1,148,430,023 of CM057458.1, read as the reverse complement.
AGTGGCCTCCAGTGTAGATCAGTGGCACTACAGGAGTGGAGCCAAAATAAGGGGAGGGATGCAGCAGACATCAGCACCGAGGGTGCACAGATGTCATTGCACATCAACATCCCAGGGGAAACTTACAGGAAAGAACCACATTTATGACAGGATGATGTCTTCGACGGGGTCCTACCAGCCACAGCCAAACAATGCCCATCACGGGGAGCAGGGGCCCAAGGGTGATGCAGTCTCTCTCTCTCTCTCTCCCATTCATGCCCTCTGGGAGGGCCCCTTCATGGGGCAAGTCACAGTCCTCCTACTTTTGTTAAGGTCCCAGCAGAGGCTGGTGGTTGATGGGTATGAGAACCTGTGTAACAGGGCTGATTGGGGAAAGCAGATCCCCGTCATGAATATGGGAGACAAAAATAGAATTGACAAAAAAAGAATTTGCAAAAATACTCCCTGAGATTGAGGACAGATTGGATTGCACAATCTGCCGACAGTCCAGAAGAGCTGAGCTGGTCGATTTTGCACAGCAGCAATCTCTCTGGACTGAAACTCTGCCTTCTTAGGGGAGATTGCCAATTGACAGTCCTTATCATAGTCTATCAATCTAAGTCTCTCATCCAACAGGCCCACTTTCCACCAATGCCTCTCTAACATTCAGCCCAATTGCCTCATCTCCTTCAAAGTCCCATTAAACTAAGGGGACTTTGGGTGAAGAGTGAAGTGTGAACATGGACAGGAGCTATGGAGTCCAGGGCCACCATCACTGCCGTATTATAGACACATAGCAGATCTCCTGGGTCCAAGCTTTCATTTGCCACACCCAACACGTCCAGTATCGCCATTAGACAATCTGGGGTTACACCCCTTAAAGGGCGATAATGAACCATCTCTGTAGGGGCAGGTCTATTAGAGGGAACCTTAAAACTGAACCCTATGGTGTGATGGTCTGACCATCTGACCGGCTCCAACACCAAATCAGAGATCTCCATCCCCAAGAGGAATACCAGGTCCAATGATATCACAGCAGTCTTGTTTTTTATAGACCTGGCATTGCACAACACCCAAGTAGGAAGAGTAGATGAGGAAGACCGCATTACTTGCAACACAGAGTGGAGCCCTTGGGTATGGGAACCAGGTAGGAAGAATCCCTATCCTGGACCCATTTTGTCCCAGGGCATCTTCCCATCACCACAACCCCAATCCGACAACTCCCCTCCACTACCCCACCAGGCCCAGCACCATCCCATTTCCTCCTCCTTCTAGCAATATCCAAGGCACAACAAAGTCTGTATGCCTCCACAGACAAAGGAGGCAGCATGGAGGTCCCTGAGCCTGGTGGGGGAGTAATACCTGACCATCTATGCCATCTGCCAACACATACTAGGCTAACAACAGTTAAGCAGCACACAAACTACATACAACAATATATTAACACACTCCCATACTTTACAATCAAACAACTAACAAACAATACCCTACAAAAAGTCAAATGCACTCACTCCACTTACAAAACAAAATCCCAAATGACTAAATAAAACCAAGAACCCTCCCTAATAACTAGACAACAAAAATGGGCAGTATAGCCTACAGATTAGCAGAACGAGGTGTGAATGAGTTTGATACATCCAGCAGACCAGACCTTAGTTTGATTCTCACAACCTTCACTTGCACACTGTGTGACTCTGAGCAACTCACTCAACCGCCCAGTACTCCCAGGTCGCCCCTGAAAAAAGGTACTTGTGCCTAGTGGGCCTTACCCAGTTACCAAAGACTCAAAAAAAAAAAAATTACCCCAAACTAAGCAGATACATAATAAACCCACCCAAACACCAATGATGCAATAAATACTCAATAACAAAATGATGAAATAAGATAATGGTCTTTAGGCAGTTTGTAAATGAGTCTTTCAACAGTTCAGATTAGAGTCACCAGTTCTCGGGGAGCAGCAAAACAACAGGCCCTTGAAGCTCTCACTTTTCTCTGGCCAATATGTCCAAAAGAGCTGAAGAGTATTGTTATGCTCTCACCAACACTTTCACACTGAAGCTTAACAGGGTCGGACTGGCCCACCTGGATACCTGGAAATTTCCAGGTGGGCCCCCCTCAGTTGAGTAAGTGGTTACCTTCTGAACTCTGAAAACTTTTGCATTTATCTTCTTTTTTCTAATTAAATGGGGTATCTGGGACACTGTTGATAAATGTAAGATGCAAACACAGAGCTAGTGTATCAGATTGAAGTGGAATATTGATATGAGTGTGTCAACCTGGGCCCTTCTCTATTGATTTTCCAGGTGGGCCCGTGTATCTTCTTTCCAGGTGGGCCCTCTGAACTCCAGTCCGACCCTGAGCTTAAATAGAAATTAATGAGAACTGAATCAGTACTAGGCACTCTCACTGCCTCTGAAAGAAGATACAAATTAAATAAGCCCGAACCTGTCTCAGTTAAACAAAGATCTCAGGTCCTGTCTTCTGATGTCCTTGTGGGAAGCAGTTTGTGATTTTACTCTCAGCCCTCTTTCCTTCACAGTTATTCCTTTTGCTTCTGAGCCAGACTGGCAGACTTCAGCTGCAAGCCCGCTATACTGTGAGGACCGCTGCTGTGACAACCACCACCAGAACAGCCCCTGGAGCTCCACACAGACAACAAGCAGGGGCACAACTGCTGGTGTTAAGTGGAGGCCCAACCCCTGGTATCCCACTCAACCCCAGGAGGGGAATTTAGGTTTCACCAGCAGCCCCTGATCCCCTGTCTGTCTTACACTGCTGAAGGCATATAAAAAAAACCTCGATGGCCACTACCACATCCTCCTCATCCAGTGCCACTGCAAAGAAGATGATTTGCTCAATTAAGTAATTTTGGACACCATAAAAGTGCTGCAGAAAGCCACTAGGAAGGCTGTCTGAAACAGTCATGCTTCCAAAGCAGATGAGCAAATATTGGGGAGGATGGTCATTATTTTAAACAGCAATGCTGGGCCAGTTGGGTATTGTGTGTCCAACTGTTGGGTCATGATGGGCACATCCTTCCAACATCTTACATACCCAAAAGGCCAACACTGTATTCCTCATCCTCAGTGTCTTAGCAAACCAAGCAATCACTGCCAAGTGCCACCCCACCATTGCCAGTGTAGAGCCCTGATGCATCATGTGGAGTAGGTACACACACAGTTGATCTTTCAGTACCAGTCAAGAAGTTTCTCAGCTCAGCTGATGCCTCACCCCCAAAAAGTTCTCTACCCCTCTCTGATATGCCACCCTTGTGCTGGACTCTAACACACACTGTAATAATTCCAAGTCTTCCCGATTACCAACTCTCAGAAGTAGGGTGGGATTTCCCTGGGGCACGTGTCTGCTCACTGTGCAAATGCTCCAAATCTCTCTGACTGTAAATGAGAAAGAGCATCAGCCACATCATTATTTATGCCAGGTGAAGGCATTGCCCTGAACTGTATATTCAAAATCAAGCACTTCAATATGAACAGCCTCATTAGATTTCCCATTGGAGTTTTCCCCCTGATTGTTCATTAATGATATACACTACCTCCATATTGGCTATCCTAAATATTACCTGTTTATTGTAAAAATGTTTCTCACAAATCTCTAACACCACAACAATGGTAAACAATTTGAAGAGTGTGACTTGATGTAGCAAGTTTGTCTCCACTCATGCCAGGGGCGAAGGCCTGCACACCAGGCCATTTGAAAGTAAACCCCAAAGCCCACACTTCTAGAGGCATCCATATAAAGCCTCAGTTCTTGACTTGTGACCTCTGTGGACCAAATGTCCACCCCTTTAAAATATAAAAATAATACCAACCAACCCTTGACGTCATCCTGTATGGACTCAGTAATCCGAAGCTTGTGATGAGGCTTCCTGCAGCTCACCATGCACTTGGCTCACCTATCAAGAAAGGCTCCCCCATCTGGATTAATTTTCAGGTGAAATTCAGTTGCCCGTGGAGCAGCTGCAACTCCCTCAGGTGAGGTTTTCATGCCTGAACTGCATTGTGCAGCAAACCTCTCAGGACACTGACCTTCTTCTGTGGCAGCTGAAACTCCATGGTGACAGTATTGATATAGATACCCAAAAAGGACATATGTGTGCATGAACCCCCTTCACCACATCAATGGTTGCATCAAATAGTGCATACACCACTGCAGTATCCACAGTATTGAGTTGACTGACCAAGTCACCCTTTGGGTAAAAGATAAAAGATGTATCAATCTGAACTCTCCTGGCACTTTCTATGGTGTGATGCCTGTCTGAGATACCTGGAGGTGGGGGTATGGAGGTTGCTCAAATGGCCCAGAAATCAGCCTAATGCTACTTCCTTCCCAAGTTTTGCCTTATGTCCGGCCAGTCCCTGGAAGATTTTAAAGGCTCCACCTCACAAAGCTTGCAAGGACCTTTGTATGGGATCCTGAAACTCTCTGCAAAGCCCTCTAACAGTGATGTGGTGGAGAGTCTGTCTGGGTAGCCTTCCAACCAGCTCTCAATGCTCTCTACCCTTATTGGGGTTGGAAGGTTTTCCCTGTCCCTTTTGAGATGGCTGCAGGTTGATCCCTTTCATGCTCTGCACAAACAGATGATTGTACCCACAAGCACTGCACTTGTGCTTGTATTTACAAGCCTCTACCTTACACTTTCTATGATTGTAACGGTAGCACTGCCACCTTCCCCCAACCCTTTTCCTATGTTTCATGTTGTAAGACCACTGTTTCCCATTACAAACCTCTGTCTAGGAGACTGGGTACAGTGCACTGGGAAACCATCATCACAATGCTGTACCCCCCCCCCCGCTGGCCTCAAGAAACCACAGCAGGGGAAGATCCAAAGCGCCCCGGGACCTACTGGGTTCATTCTGCTTCCTCCTGCAAATTCCCAATTATACCCTAACCATCCCATCCCCCTTTTGTAACATGCATCCATGATGCAGCAGTAGTAACTCCACAGACCCTGAGCTTTTTGCTGACATGATCCCATTAACAATCCCACATAAATGGCAGAGCCCACTTACCAGTTTTCCCAGGTGCACAGAATAACTACCTTCCTCCTGTGTGCTACACCATCTCCCTACTCCTTGTCTTTCTGATTCCTTCTCCACCTCTGGCTCTTTGGGCCTGTTAAGCAATGTAAAAACATCCATAAATTCACTGTTCACAATCTGTTGTTGCACACTGTCAGACAGGTGCAACCCTATGGGCTCAAAAGAGGACACATGAGACCCCTGAGCTGGTTGTGCCAGTTGATGCTGTTCTGGTTCCCCACCTCCCAGCTGCCCTGTCCCAAACCCTGCATCACCCCCAGATGTCTCTGTCTGTTTCTTTTCCTTTTCCATCTATAGGGTCAACAACTTGATCATCTTCTCCTCAATGTGAGTGGAGGAATAGGAGCACCTACTGGCAGTGGAAGTGTACTCAGTCCCCCTGGCTGCAAGGGATTGCCAGGCTGTGGGGTGGGAGGGCATAGCAACAGCAGGATGGAAAGACCAGCTTGTGGCACTGGCAGTGGGGCCACAGGGACCCGAGCTGGGAAAGGCAAAGCTGGCATTAGAGCAATCAGCCCAGGAAGTGGCCCCTGCACCAGCACTAGCCATAGTGGCATAGAAACATAGAAACAGAATTTGATGGCAGATAAGGACCGCTTGGCCCACCTAGTCTGCCCGTTTCCCTACCTAATGGATAGGCTGCAGATCCTAGTTAACCAACTGCCTACTTCCTCCTACCCCCCACTAGAACTGCCTTATGTCTATCCCATGCATTTTTGAATTCCCCCACTGTTTTTGACTCCACTACCTCCTCAGAAAGGCTGTTCCATGTATTTACAACCCTCTCCATGAAGAAATACTTCCTCACATTACCTCTGAGCATTCCCCCCTCTATCTTCAAATTGTGCCCCCTTGTTCTTGTACATCTCTTTTTCTGAAAGATGCTACCGACTTGGACTCTGTTGATTCCCATGATTTACTTGAAAGTCTCTACAATGTCCCTCCCTCTCCATCCTCTCCTCAAGTGCATACATATTAAGCTTCTTTTATCTCTCTTTGTATGTCTTCTGGTGCAGACTCTGCACCATTTTAGTTGCCGTCCTCTGGGCAGCCTCCATCCTGTCTATGTCCTTGTGGAGATGGGGTCTCCAGAACTGAACGCAGAACTCCAGATGGGGTCTCACCAATTGTTTGTACAGAGGAATAACAACTTCCAGTTTTCTACTGGTGATGACTCTCCCTATGCATCCCAGTATCCCACCAGCCCTCCTTACTGCCTTCTCACATTGTTTGCCCACCTTAAAGTCATCTGATATGACCACCCACAGGTCCTTTTCCATTTCTGTTGTTATTATTATCCTACCCCCCACTGTGTACTCTTCCCCTGGACTTTTGTTTCCCAGGTGCATTACTTTGCACTTATTTGCATTGAATCTAAGCTGACATATATTTGACCATTCCTTCAACCTTGCCAAGTCCCTTTGCATCCTCTCCACCCCAAATTCTGTATCAACCCTGTTGCAGATCTTTGTGTTGTATGCAAAGAGACATACTTTTCCCTCCAGTCCCTCTGTAATGTCACTTATAAAGAAATTAAAGAGGACCAGTCTCAGTACTGAACCCTGCAGTACCCACTAGTAACCCCCCTTTCTTCAAAGTAAACTTTGTTTACTATTACCCTCTGTATCCTGTTGTCCAGACAATTTTTTACCCAGGCTACCAACTTGGGACCCACTCCAAGGCTGGCTAACTTATGAATTAATCTTTTGTGTGGGACTGTGTCAAATGCCTTGCTAAAGTCTAGGTAGGCAATGCCCACAGCCCCTCCCTGGTCTACTACATTGGTCACCCAGTCAAAGAAATCTATTAGATTCATCTGACATAACCTTCCTGCTGTGAATCCATGCTGCCTTGGGTCCTGTGCCCCACTGGCCTCTAGGAACGCAACAATTATTTCCTTTAGAAGTGATTCCATCATTTTCCCTTCTACTGAGGTCAAACTAACAGGTCTGTAGGTTCCTGCCTCTGTCTTGCTCCCACTTTAGTGAAGGGGAATCATGTCTGCCTTCCTCCAGTCCTCCAGTACCATACCATCCTCCCATGATTTGTTAAAAAGGGTAGTCAGTGGTGTCACTAGTTCTACCCTTAGTTCTTTTAAAATTCTTAGGTGAATTCCATCAGGCCCCATTGCTTTGCCCACCTTCAGTTTTAAGAGTTATTTCAGAACCCTTTCTTCTGTGAATGGACTGGTATCAACCTCCCTATCCAGAGTGCTTCTATTTTTTGATTTAGGTATCTCCCATCCTCTTCTTTTGTAAATGCTCAGCAGAAGTATTCATTCAGTATCCCTGCTTTTTCACTGTCATCCTCTGCCCACTCTCCCTTCCCTTTAATAAGCCTCAGCATCCCTTCCTTCATCTTTCTTTGCTCCCTAATGTACCTATAAAAGGTTTTATCCCCCTTCTTAACTGAGTTGGCTATCTTTTCCACAGTTTGGGTCTTTGCTATTCTGACTGTCTTCCCCACTTCCTTCTGCTTTAACTGGTACAGCTCTCTGTCCTGCTCCTTCTGTGTTTCCTTATACTTCCTGAATGCTACCTTTTTCTCCTTTATCTTCCCCGACACCTCTTTGGAGAACCATAGTGTTTTTTTCCTTCATTTTGCTTTATTGATTTATTTTACACAAAGGCTTGTTGCCTCTGTGATGGCTGTTTTAACTTTTCCCCATTGTTCCTCCACCCCTCCTTCTTGCCCATTTGCTAGTGCTTTTCTGAGGCACTCTCTCATTTTCCCAAAGTCAGCCCTTCTAAAGTCCAACACTCTTGCTTTTGTATGGCTCGACTCTCTGGCTGTGTTTATCATGAACCACACTGTTTGGTGGTCACTTGTTCCCAGATGGCTACCCACTTCTAAATCTGAGATACTTTCTCCATCCCCATTTGACAGTATCAGGTGTAAGATTGCTCCCTCCTCCCTCCTAATGGGTTCCATCACTAGCTGTCTGAGGCATGCCCCCTGTAGTGCATCGAGAATAAACCTGCTTTTTGATGTGGCTATAGCCAGGGTGTTCCAGCTAATGTCTGGCATATTTAGGTCCCCCATCAACAATATCTCCCCTTTTTCTGCCATTCTAAGAATGACTTCTACCATTTTCGTGTCCATTGCCTCCCCCTGAGATGGAGGTCTGTATACCACCCCTGTGCGAATTGTGGTGCCATAACCTGTTTCCAGGGTAACCCACAGTTCCTCCTCTACTCCCTGTTTATCCTTTAGATCCATTGCTTTGATCCCTTCCCTTACATAGAGAGCTACTCCTCCTCCTCTTTTTCCCTCTCTGTCCTACCTGTAGATTGTGTACCCTGGTATGTTGACATCCCAGTCATGGTTCTCAGTGTATCATGTTTCTGTGACTGCCACGATATCCAGATGTCCTTCTTCCATCAAGGCCATTAGTTCAGGGAGCTTGTTACACAGATTACGGGCATTGGTACTCATCACCCTCCATTTGTTGATGTCCTTACCCCTTTTAGCCCCATCCCTGTCCTTACTGCCATTTTCTGCATTTACCACTGTCCTTCTCCCCATTAACTTCTCTACCTTGGTGTTTACCTTTTTAACTACTGTGTTTTGTGGAGAGAGGCAGGGTTTTCCCTGCTCCTTTTCAGTGCCACACCCCCTTGGCTAGTTTAAATGCTTACCAATTATGCATTTAAACCTATCACCTAGGATTCTGGTTCCCCTCCTGGACAGATGCAGACCATCATGCCAGTATAGACCTGCATCCCTCCAGGTGGACCCTCCGTCCCCAACGAAGACAAAACCCTGAGCTCTGCACCAGTTTTTCAACCATTCATTGAATCCCATGGTGTGGAGTATTCTAGCATCACCCTTTCCATAGACAGGCAGAATCTCTGAGAAGATTACTGTATGTGCTACTTGTCCAAGGCTCCTCCCCAACTCTTCAAACATATGAGGGGCTGTCAGATGGCCCGGTAGGTAAGGCACCAGCTCTGGTAGAGGCACCATCCCTGGCTGCAGCCCACAGAATAGTCCCAATGGGAGTGGGTCTGGAAGTTGTGGCCCCACTTAAAGAGACCATTGAACAGGAACTGGAGGCAGTGTCAGCAAGGGCATATGTCCTGGGAACCATGGTTGCAGCACCAGTTGGAAGAACAAGGAATGGGGTGCAGAGCCTGTGTCAGCAAGGATGTCATGCCAGGGGTCGCTGGTGTAGGCAACATTGGCTGCAGTGTTCCCAGGGGACCCTGCAGCTGAGGCATCCCCCTACATTGTTTCCTTGATTTTTTGGGGGTTGGCAATCCCAGCCCTGGTGTGGGTATCTGGAAAGTTTGCCTAAACAAATCCAGTAACTCATTGTTTGACCTACAATCAAAGTCAAGCCTCACAGGCAGTGGTGGTGCAGGAACTGGCAAATCATTCTTGATCTTTCTCAACTTTCCCCAGCTGCCCCCTTGCTGTGCAGCACATGCTGGTTCCTGGATAGGAATGAGTAGTTCTAGCCATGGGTGTCCTGCCAGTTCCACTTGGTCAGGTCCACACTAGTTGCTGAAGACTGCATCCCACCATCTCTACCTCCCTCCCTCCCATACCAGGGCCATCCACTGCTGTTTGATGTCTGCAGTCATGCTGGGCCTTGCTGCCACCATGGTGACTCTTGAGCTGTAACAAAATGAATGCAACTATGCCCATGACCACCTTATCTGCTGTTCAGGATTCCACATCAACTGCACTACCAGATAAACTGCAATGTAGCACAAATTAGCTTCAGACCTCATGTGATCAAACCCCCACAGGGCCAAGCCATCTATAAGACCTGCCTAGCTACCAACAACACCCCTCAGTGTATAAGTCCCTACTAGGATTTGAATCCTGATCCTTTTCCTGCTGAGCGAACACACATTTAGTGTGCCTATAAGCAGCAGGTTGGCTTCCCTGCCCTTTTCCTCTCACTACTTCCTTTCTGCCCCCTTCTCAAATGGGAATCTTGTACCCAAATGTGTTACCTGCTGCACACTCTGCCAGAAACTACCAGGAAAATTTTACGTATTTTAAACCAGAAATGTGACTATGTAATTCTGTCTTTCCTGAGTCCTGGATCACCTCTGCATTCTGACATTACTGGAAGAATGCATTCCTGCATCCCAGTTTACAGCATTTTGATACCATTACCACAGTGCCTTTTCTGTGTGTATTTTTTTTAAATGAGTACCCCATGCGGGGGGAGGGGCACACCCCTGTGACGTTGCTTCTGGTGGGCCTCCTCAGCTTGTTCTGCTTTTTCAATTTAAGTAGCAAATCATAACCACATGCTTTGCTGCCAGGCTGCCAGGCTTTTTGAGCTGGGGTGGGGAGGTCACCCACATAGCATGGCTCCTGCTGGGACTTCTTGGGTGACACATGTGATTTTGTTTTTTTTTAATTCACCTAAGGCCCAAAGCCCAAAATGGGAGCTTGCCCAGGATTGCAAAACATCTGGTACTGGATTGGGTTTTCAAACCATTTATATGCATAGGATCCTTCCTATAGAGACCCACTAAAGAACTCTTAATAGCAGCATTACACAGTACTGAAGATAAGCTTCATTTTAGTTAGAGGGCATTTCAGATTCCAATGAAAATATCACTACAACAACTCATCCAAGTTTCCAATTTTTTTTTCTTGTTAATAAAAATCCAGGACAAAATACATCTTCTTAATGAAACTTGCATGTTAATCAGGCACTCGGCATATTAAGCAGTCACTGAACAGTTACTGAAGTAGTTCTCATTCCCAAGGGGGGCATGCTGTACCCCCCTCCCTCAAGCAATGTGTTGTTGAATCTGCTAAAAACACACACAAAACCAGCTGTCAGTTGTACAAAATGCAGACTCTCACTGCTTTCCAGCACCTTTCAAGGGGGCTTCCTCTTGGGTGCACAAGAAATCATAAATTATTCCACAAATAAACCCTTCCTTTGTTAGCCTACTGACACTACTCTTCCCAGTTTGTCCCATAATACAGTCACCACATATTTCCCTCTTGTACCCACCATAGAACTTGTCTCCATTAAACCACATGGTGTTAATTGAACCTTCCCTCAAACAACCAAGGCAAACTGCATATTATACAGTACATTGACTGGAACACTAGAACACAGAGTTACCTCACTAGTTGCAATTGCTGGGGGGGTGGTACGCGTGCATCCCCCAGCCAGGTGGTGTGGTGTCCAATGGAAAGCATATAAGTCAGTCACTTATTGGAACAGATACAGACATCCCTATTATTTATCCAAACTTGCAAACCAGTGGCCATATTTTCCACCATCCTTCCCCAGGGTATCTCAATGGTAGCCCATGATGATAGCGATTACAAATGAGCTACTGTAGAAACAACGACTCATTTATAGCGGTATCATCATCAGCTACCCTGCCATGGTAGCAATGCTGTAGTGCCTACAGTGACCAGAAGCAGAGGGATGGGGAGCTGTAGGGAAGGGATAGGAGGGAGGGGTTTAGAAGGGGAGGAGAACCTGATGCAACTGATCCAGCCCTGTGGTTTGGTGGTGATGGTGGCTGGCTACACAGTAGTAGGCACTGAGTTCAAGACCTGCTGGGGGAAAGAATGTTGCCACTGATTGTGGCTCTGTATTTTTTTTTGTTCTGCACCAGAATTTCTCCCCCTCCTTTACATGCGCCCCCCTGGAGTTGAAAATCCTTAGTAAGGGGGGGTGATGGGGAGGCATAGCCCATCCCACAAAAACACTTAATGTCACTGGAAATCGGGTTGCTCAGTATTGCATATTGCTGGATTAATTTTTGGCGATATACATTCGCAATGATAGCGATCGCTGTCTTTTGATTGCTATCATCACATGGAACCTATTTTAATTTATGCCACCATTTTCAAAGCCATCCTAACTATGTGTTTATATTTTACAACCAACTTGTTTCCATAAAACAAATAAAAGACTGGGTGAAGCAGATGGAATTACAGTTGACAAGTCCCACAGAATGTGGTCGGTGTGTGGCGGGGGGGTATATCTGACCCCCACCATGGTGTGGAGAACTACAGCTGCTAACTCTGCCAACACAACCACCTGCAATTGTTCTCCATGTTATTTTTTTCTCCACTTATTCCCTTGGATGCAACAAAGTGTGTCAGCAGCCTGGGGCCAATGCTCTGTCTGCAGATAGCCAAAAACCACAGAGTGGAGCAGCATGACCAAATGCCATTTGTGATCACCCCAGGTGAGGTTTTTGAGGGGTGGTAGATATCACAAATGCACCAGTGTGGCCTTGTCAGGATAGAATAATAGCAATACAGTCTCCTTCTATTGCTCCCATTTGTTTGCTGTTCATTGCAGGTGTTACCATTATACAAAAGAAATAATTTAGGTCAGCTGGTGTAATAGAAAAGGTATAGGTTGCTTAACACTAAAATACCTAGACTTTTAAGTTGTATCTCTGCAATAAACAATACCAGAGTGTAACATGAAAGCATGTGCATTTCTTAGACATTAAACCTGCACCAGTATCAGAAAAATAATTTTTTTTTTATTGTTTGTGCTTGGAGGATCCAACATTTTGGAAAAAAAATTTAATAATCAAGGGACTTTTACATGTGGGAAAGATAGACCAACAAACATTGGCAAGCAGAGTGCTCAGGGACTGTATCTCTCTATCTCATTATACAAAGCTCCTGTCAGAGGCACATTGCTGTTTCACTGTATAAAAGCAACAACATTTCCACTTCAGTAAGGAATTGTGAATACTATCTCCTGGAACAGTAAGCTACAGCAACATTTGATTTGCAAATGTTTTCACATTCACAGGAATGTAAGTCATAGCAGATACATACATATATATATATATATATATATATATATATATATATATATGCAAATGTATTATTAAGACAAGAAATAACAGGTTTAGTAGTGATCTTCGTTCATTATCATTGCAACTGTTAACATTAGACAAAGTTAAATGCTTAAATGCTGTTTTGATTCATTATCATTACCACTTTTAACGCAATATGTCTGTTTTAGTGGCCAAATCTATTACAATTGTTCTTGTAAGTGTCATTTTAAAGTCATACGGCAAATGAATGCAAGATGTTTATTGTGCTCTGACATCTAGTAACAATGTTATGTTTATGAAATTCAAGACTTATTTTTCTTGCTTAAGTAATTTTGGTAATTCACAAGACTAATATTTGTTATGTCTCAAGCATTAAAAGTCATTAGTTTTATATCTAATTTAATTTTATTTTATTTTACAGATCTGAAGAATGGAAAATGCCACTGCTACTATCACTTATTTTGTACTTACAGGACTTGGTAAAATGGGTAACATTCGATATATGTATTTTGCATTTTCACTATTGCTGTATTTAATTACAATTCTTGCTAATCTGTTTCTTATAAGCATTATCATTTTACGACAGCAGAATTTACATGAGCCCATGTATATCTTTATGTGCAACTTGGCTGTAAATGGAATATATGGCAGTACAACATTTTTGCCAAAGTTAATGACTGATATTTTGTTGGAATCTAACACTGTATCTATTTCTGGCTGTTACATTCAGGTATATTGCCTGTATACCTTTGGTTTTTTAGAAATAACAATATTAACAGTAATGGCTTATGACCGTTTTACGGCTATTTGTTACCCTTTACAGTATGCAAATATTATGACAGCTGCAAAAATGTTTAAACTTCTGTTGGTTGCATGGTTGAATCCATATTGTACTGTACTCATACTTATTCTCTTAACTCAAAGACTCCCACTGTGTGGTTTCACTCTGTCAAAAATATATTGTGATAATATCTCCATTCTTAAGCTTTCATGTATAGACTCATCTGCTGAAAATTACTTGGGTATAGTTCTTCTTATATTTAATGTGGGAATTCCCTTTGTTACCATTGTCTGCTCTTATGTACAAATATTTATAGTCTGTATGAAAAAGTCAAAACAAGCACGACAGAAGGCTCTGCAGACATGCAGTACTCATTTGTTAATGTTACTAGTCTTTGTGATCAGTGCTTTCTTTATAGTGCTTCAGCCTCGGCTGAACTTGACCAGTATTCCATCATTTCTCCAGCATGTCTTATCAATACAGGGTATTATTTTACCTCCTGTTGCCAACCCCATTATATATGGAATAAGAACAGAGAAGTTAAGGCAAGAAGTTATAAAGATATTTAAAGAAAGAATGTGTATTAAAATAGGAGATACAATGGAAAGACAAACAAGCACAACAGTCTCAGCAAAAGAGAAAGGGACAGTGAGACTGGTTTAAAGAAATAACTGCAAGTAACATTATTTTCTTTAAGATATTTAACCAAAAAAGGTTTTATGAGATTTATTTGATTAACCAATTTGTGACCATGAAAGGCCCTATAAGCTGAGGCTCATTTTTGTGGGTGATCTGTGAGAAGGATACAAGGACTAGTGACACAATAATACAGGCACAGTAGTGCAAAAAATCTAAATCATGCAGATGTACAGTAATGCAGATATATAGGTACAACCTGCGAAAAAGGAGGTGTATGAAAAGAGCATATTCCCCAGAGTGCCTTTCAATGAAACCATTACAGCACTAGCGAGCAGATTTAACAGTTGACAAAATTTATTGCAAAACAAAATATGACAGGCCTCTCTTCCTTAACCCCTTTTAAGGGGTTCACAGTCCCTGATCTTGGCACTATGCAGAATTAAATACAGAAAAGGCTGTCTAAGAGTAACCAGGTAGGCGGAGTAGCACCAAATGCAGTTGTTACAGTTCAACACTTAAAGAGCAGCTGACACCCTCAGTAGTAAAACAAATGGAAAGCACTTTATACACCACAAAGGAGGATTTGTTGACACCAAATATATTTAATTAGAGTAATTTTTGTTTGCTAATGCTAGTGCAACAACACCAAGGATTCATGATCACAGCACTGTGGGATAAGGCACCCATTTTCATTATTATGTTTCTAGGCGGTGGTGCTGAAAGGGAAAGTTGGGAAGGGGGGATATGTATAATTTGAAAACAAAGAAATTGGCAGTCATGGCAGAACAAAGAACAGTCTGCCATGACCAAGGTGGCCACCACACTGTGCAGTGCATCTGCTAGTAGTCGTTCATGCACAATACAAATTGGCAGCCCTCGTGGACATGGCAGAGTGCGCTGTGTTCTGCAGTGACTGCTGACAGAGTAAAAAATAGTGGTGTGTGACCAAGTGGAGCATTTCATGGATGCAGAGGTACTGTGTTGCAACGCCAACAAGTTATTTGGTTGGAAGGAATGTGCTGACAGCCTTTTTCATAGCAAGAGGTCTGTAGGACTAAGCCCACTGCAGCCCTAAAAAAGGGGTCACCATAAAGGTGGCAGTGTTCAGGCTGTCAGTTGACAACTTACAGCATACAGTCAGCATCTGAAATTCGAATGACAGAAAGCAAAAGTCTCATGACAGTGTAGCAATAACATTTTGCAAGTCACAAGCAAGGTGCAGTGCAGGATGAACCAAACCTACCAGTCACTCCAACACTTCTGCTCCAACTTGAGCTTGAGCTTATGTGCTGGGGTGACTGGCAGTTTAGGTGCATACTGCATTGCATCTTGCCTTTGACTTGCAATATATTGTTCCTGCTTTGGCATGAGACCTCTGCTTTCTGTCATTATAATTTCAAATGCTGACTGTATGCTATAAATTGTCAGTTGACGCTGCTTAAACATTGCCTTCTTTATGGTGACCCCTTTGGGGCACAAGCATTAGCAAATATAAATTGCACTAATGGCATTCATTTGGTGTCAGGAAATTCTCCTTTGTGCTGAACAGAATGTAGTCAATGGGTCCAATTCCAAAAGGTGTTATGCCTGGTGCAAGGCGATTTATGTCACACCCGAAGGCGCAAATCATTCCTTGTGCCAGGCATTACGCAAGTCATGATTCTGAGTCACGGCTTGTGCCATGCCGTATGTGGGTTATGCCAATGGTGGGCTACACCACCAATTATGCCCGCAACCTGCAGCGGTGTGGTGCAAGGGTGGGTTGCAGCAGCAACTGTGCCCTATTTCAAAAGGGTGACTGCCATAACCCACCTACATGATTCCAAGAGCCACTATGGCACAGTGGAGTTAGACCAGCAGGGAGATGGTCTAAGGGGCATACATATGTGCCAATTGATGGATGCCCACTCTGCAGCATTGCAGCATATACACAGCCCATCTCCTTGTATCCCCCAACACAGACATGCCCCCCACCCCCCCAAATGTCAGGGACACCCAGGGTTCATTTCACAAACTGCCCCCAAATGCCAGTGCCACCCAGCCAGTCCCCCAATGCCCCTGATGCTTGTGGTGGTGTTCTGGAGCAGGGGGCCTCCAGGGGGGCAGTTATCTGTGGGCTGTGACTTGCAGTGCCCAGGTAAATTGCACCTTTCTTGTGGTGCAAGCCTGTGGCTGCCACAAGTCACAGGACATAGGTGCTAGGGACTCTGCCAGCTTGGAATATGGCACAAGGTCCCCAGCGTAGCACCACATGGCCAACTCGCATACACCTGCGACTTGTGCCATGCATTTTGGAATTGGGCCCCATTTGTTTTGCTGAAATTATTGGGTTAAACCACCCAGGATTTGCACCTTCCCTTATCCTGAAATGTAGCTTTTCCTTTTGTTTCCACCTTCAGGGGTAGTTTAACAAAATATACTGTTTAGACACAATTCAGGCAATATGTCACATATGCTCTGTATTTCTCCACTCCCATTGTTTATTACTGAAATAATCTGCATGGAAACAGGATCTTTGCTCCAGAAGACTTCAGCCATTCATGTTGCTTAATTACTACCTGAGGTCATAATGCACTGCTTGTGGCATCATAGTTACTCCTATGGCAACTGCTTATGATGTCACAATACATGATTATGCCTTCATATAGGGAATAAGCTAGAGAAACAGATGAACTCTAATGTGAACAATATCTGAAAACTAAAGATACAAAATATCTTTTACAATATAGGCAAAAATGGAATCTGGTCCAGAAATGGGTACAACATTTGAAGTCGAACTACTATCAGCAGCAAAAATTAAACAATTTAAGGAACCCAAGACTATGTTGGTCTTCATTTCAGAACATTTACAGTCCTAGGGTTAAGTCTAGTATCAAATGTCTACATGTTGGGGACACAATTGACGCAAGGGAACAAGAAATTGTTAATTTTGTTAATGAATTCTTAATTAAACTATGAATGATAATACCACATGTCAGTCCACTCAGCAGAGAGGTTTGTCATCATGGGAAAAGTTATGTTTAAAAGGGAATGGAGACAGGTTTGAATTTACCTTTGTTCCAGAGGAGGAAGTCTGGGTCTACTGCAAAAGCTGGATGAAATGAAAGGTAGTTGACCAGACTTACTTCATCCCAAATTGTTGAAAAAAGCAGCTAGTGAGGGAGTAGAAAGGAGGTCATGGAGGCTAGTGAAGGGAAGGGGGCATTATGGAGGGTGGTTTCACTGAATGCAAGAAGCCTAGGAAACAAATCCGCTGAGCTACAGGCACTCTCTGCAGTGTGGAGGGTGGATATTGTAACTGTCACAGAAACGTGGGCAACTGAGCACCAGGACTGGGATCTGGCAATCCCAAGGTACAAATTATACAGGAAGGACCGTAAGGAGGGGAGGGGGTGGGGTGGCAGTCTATGTGAGGGATGGGATCAAATACACAAGGGACAAGGGAGAAGAAAGGAAAACAGAGGCAATCTGGCTGCAGCTCCTAGACTCAAAGGGTAGGAAAGTGAGGTTTGGGGTGGTATACAGGCCACCATCCCAGTCTGAGGAGCTTGACAGTGAGTTAGCAGGACAAATCAAAAAGGTATGTAGAAAAGGGAAGGTGGTCATTGTGGGGGATTTCAACTTGCTGGGGGCTGACTGGAGCATTCTGATCACCTCCAGTGCTAGGGAGCAAGTGCTCCTGGACGTGATCCAGGAGGGTCTCCTGACACCGTTGGTTACTGTACCTACTAGGCTAAAGAACACTTTAGATCTGGTATTGTCAAATGGGGAGGCAATGAGGGAAATAAAGGTAGAGGGCCCACTAGCTGACAGTGATCACCAAATGGTGTGGTTTAACATAATGATGTGTGGAGAGCCAGAAACATCAGTTACTCGGGTGGTAAACTTCAGGGGGGCAGACTTTGGGAAGATGCAGAAAGTACTGAAAGGGAAACTGGAGGGCATAAGGCAGGAGATGGGCGTGGAGCAGAAATGGGATGTTACTAAATAGGGGGTTACAGAGGCAACAGAAGCCTGCACCAAGGCACAGAGTAAGAGGAGCAGAGCAAGAAAACCATGCTGGTTAAACAGCGAGGTTGTGGAGTTGCTGAGGGCAAAACAAGTGGTGCACCAGATGTTTAGGAGGACATGGAAGGAAGTGGACAGGGAGGAATATGCAAGATGATCCAGGAAGGTGGCTAGAAAAGTGAGCGAAGTCAAGGCCCACAGGAAGCTGAGATTAGCACAGGGAATTAATGGGGGTGAGAAAGACTTGTTCAGATACATCAGAGAGAAAAAGAAGTGCAAGAAGACATAAGTGAGGATACAAATGGGTAGGGAGTGGACAGAAAAGGGGGAGGAGCAGACAGAAGCACTGAATGAATACTTTTGCTCAGTTTTCATGGAAGAAAGGGGGTGGACTGCTACCAGCATGGGCTGGGAGGATGGGGACAGGGTGAGAGGAGGCGACAGATGGAAGAATTGAGGCAAGTAGAGTCCTAGAGGGACTGAGGGCACTGAAGGTAGACAAGGGACCAGGGCAGGATGGTATCCACCCCAGGGTGCTGAGGGAGATGGTGGAGGTGTTGGCAGTGCCACTGGCGGATCTGTACAGCACTTCACTGGAGTTGAGATGTGTGCCACTGGACTGGAGGATGGCACATGTAGTACCATTACACAAGAGCGGGCCAAGGGATGAACCAGGTAATTATCATCTGGTAAGTCTCACCTCCATAGTGTGCAAAATCATGGAAATTATACTAAAGGAAAGGCTGGTGTCGTACCTGGAGGACAATGGCCTCCAGGATGTGAGGCAGCATGGGTTTGTTTCAGGGAAGTCTTGTCAAACCAATCTTGTCACAATATTATGACTGGGTGACAGATGAGCTGGATAAGGGCAATGCAGTGGATGTTCTTTACTTGGACTTCAGTAAGGCCTTCAAT
This sequence comes from Neoceratodus forsteri, assembly GCA_016271365.2. Taxonomy (NCBI): domain Eukaryota; kingdom Metazoa; phylum Chordata; order Ceratodontiformes; family Ceratodontidae; genus Neoceratodus; species Neoceratodus forsteri. The sequence goes on along the minus strand of CM057458.1, from coordinate 1,148,410,842 downwards.
TTGGTGCCTCATGGGCAGCTTGGGGAGAAGCTAACTGGTGTAGGGGAAGGGGCAAAAATGATGAACTGGATTACAAGCTGGCTGAGTGGCAGGCTGCAACAGGTGGTGGTGAGAGTGGAGCTCTCAACTCCAAGGCCAATGACGAGTGGGCTGCCACAGGGCTCTGTGTTGGGGCCAGTATTGTTTGGGCTCTTCATATCAGACATTGCACACAGTGTGGTGAGCAAGGTAAGTCTGTTTGCTGACAACACCAAAATCGAAGCAGTGGTGGATGGAGAGGAGGGATGGAAGCAGCTGCAGGGGGACCTACACAAACTAGAGTAGTAGTCAGAGAGGTGGCAGCTGGGGTTCAATGCAAAGAAGTGTAAGGTTATGCACTTTGGGGTGAAGAACCCAAGAAAGAATACTGGCTGGAGGGGGTTAAGCTGGGGATCACTGAGGAGGAGAAGGACCTAGGGGTAATGATAACAGAGACCATGAACAACACTGCCCAGTGGAGGTGAGCAGCTGCAAAAGCGAAAAAAATGCTGGGGTGCATAGCGAGGGGGTTTTCATCCGGCAAAGAGAGGTGATCTTGCCCCTTTACAGGTTGCTGGGAAGCCTGCACTTAGAGTATTGTGCGCAGTTTTGGAGGCCATACCTAAAGTGTTATATTAGGCTACTGGAGGGGGTGCAGAGGAGTTCAACAAAGATGATATGTGGAATGGAAGGCAGATACTATGACAGCAGGCTGGGAGACCTGAATATGTACACCCTGGAGGATAGAAGGGACAGGGGGGACTTGATAGAGACATTCAAGTATCTGAGGGGAATCAATAAGGATGGGGCAGATGGGGTCTTTAAGTTAAGGAGGGGTAGGGTCACCAGGGGGCACAGGCTAAGGATAGAGGGGGGAAGATTTAGGAGGGAAATGAGGAGACACTATTTCACAGAGAGGGTGGTAGCAAGATGGAACACCCTACCAGAATGGGTGGTATCATGTAAATCTGTGAACAGCTTCAAAAGGGCATAGGACAGGGAACATGGGAGAGTGAGGGTGGGGGAGGTGGGGGGTGGCATTGGGATGACAAAAGGGAGGGGAGTGGGCAGTTGCAAACTAGGGGTGTTGGCTGCACACTCGACCAGACTTAGATAGACCGGGTGGTCTGTTTCTGCTGGAACATTCATATGGTTGTATGTTCGTATCTCAAAACCTCTGATATACTTGCTTAATTTAATTTTAAGAACAGATATTAGGCCCTCATTTTGGAAATAATCTACAGTGGTACTGACTTACAAACCTGGAGATAGAACAGATGTAGCAAATTACAGGCTAATTTCCCTTTTGCCAATTTTAGGAAAGTTACTGGAAAAGTGTGTATTTAAAAAAAAACAAAGGTAATGCTGTATGGGACTGCACAGAGGTTAGCCAGAGAGGAAGAAGACCTGTGCATCTTAGGTAATAATGGGATTGTGATTTCTAGGGTAACTTTCTTTAAATATTTAGGTGTTTTTTTTTTTTTACCCTACCCTGAATTTGATAGGACATCTGGATATGACTGGTATGAAAATAAATCTGAATTTAGGTTTCTTATACAGAAATATTAATGCTTTAACTGACGAGGCTAGAACAGAAATAGCAAAACAAATATTAGTTCCAATCTTACACTTTGGAGCAGTTATGTTTGTAAACCAAGGGAGTACATTCCGATCAAACTATCAAATGATTCTGAATAGTATTTGCAGGTTTGGTATGAGTGCCCCCATAAGAACCCATCATTGAGTATTGTGCAACAGATTAAAACGTTTACCTCCTTTGCAGAGAAAAGAATTCCATACTGCTGTGTTCACTCAGAGGATTTATCAAAGTACTTTACCAGAAGGTTTGTCTAAGAAATTTTTTAGACATCAGGCACTTTACTTGACAAGAAATTATATATACTGTTTAACCCTAACTTGATAAAATTGGCACAAAGCAAGTGTTCTTTTACTTGGTATGGTCCCACCTTACTAAATGGTTTTACAGCAATAATCAAGATGGCACATAATTCAAAGAACTTTAAGCGATTGCTGAGAGCACATTATGACATTTCTGTTTCCTGTACTTGTATTTGTAATGTAAATTAATCTGTACTGTATTGTCTGTATTTTATTATAAGTTAATTGTCAGGCATGACTGAAAAAGGGCTGTGCTCAGTTCACTTCCTGGTAAAATTTTTTTTAAAAGATCATGTATTCATGTAAATGTCCTCAGTAATAAATAATGGGGAGGAGAAATCTATAGATAATACAGAGAATGTAAGCTGAATTGCACCTATATCTATTATTTGTAGAGGTTTCTTTGAGCTGTCAGCACCCCTTTAACATACCGTGGAAAATAGTCACAGTAATTATCCTGAGGTAGCAAAACATCATTATTCTTAAACAGCAGGTGAGGTCCAGTAGCTGCACAGCTATAAAAAGTAAGAAGTAACAAAACCATTGCATGCTTCCACAACTGGTTGATAGCCTGTGCACAGGAGATATGTTTAGGAGGGTACGAACATTTCTCAGAGCTGATCTCCTCCTCCTCTGGGTAGGGAGACTGTTGCATCTCACTGCATTGCTGCAACCTGGGTGACCACAAGTGGTGTTGCAGGGGTTCCTCAACTTCCGGGGAAGGGGAGCCTAGGATCAAGCTTGTGGATTGGCTGCATTGGGCTTGCTGGCAGCCAATCACAATGTGTGCTCCTAGAGGGTGGGTGGGACAGAAAACAGACAAAAATCAAGCTGTAGGACTGGAAGGGTAATGCTTTTGCCTGCTAACAACATCCACCACAGGTTCTTAGCCACACTCCTTTGGGGACACTGCCAGTCTTGTCCTCCACTATGTGTGGTCAGATGTATACAGGAAAAAATGCAGAAGGAGCTGAAGGTGTACTCAGCCCTGGGAGGGGACAGGAAGGCAACACAGCCTTGTGTCATGGGTGGTCTGGTAGCCCTGAATTGACAGTTGGCAAGATCTCAGTAATACGTGATAAGGACTCCTGGCAGTAGGTGGAAGGAGGTGCCTGCCTGTCCCGGAGTGGAGGATAACATATGTAAAAAAAAAAAGAAGTTGTTTAACTGGTCTGGTGTTAAAGAGGGCTAAGATGCCACATGCATGCCTTACTTTTTCTCACACTTATGACCCAAGTTAAGGAATGAACTCAGGGTGACTGGGGTCAGCTGCAGCAGGAAAGGACTATGTGTCCAGTGGACTCCTCTCCTTTCCCAGGGAAGGGAGGCATGTCAGCCCAGCCTATGGCTACCACAAGCTAGAGGTCTTGTGGTAGTGCAGTGTGAGCAGCACAAAGAGAAGGAGCTGTAGAACATTCTACGTGAGCACCTCCACAAACATGCTGCACATCCTATGGTAGTGGCAGGGTAAATAGTGGAAAAGAAGTTGGGAACTTAATAAAGCCTTGCCAACTCTGTCTGACTCTGCCCTGTCACCCAGGACTGAGTCTTGATCCATCCTGGATGCGAGTACTGGGGGGAGGACAGCCCTCTAGTCCCACCATGAAGGGATATTCATGGGAGACAAACTAATTGAGTTAGGTCCCAGGAGAGGTGGTAGCCAGCTCAGGGGATCAGGGACAGGGATGCCTAGTAGTCCTTGGACTGAAAGCATAAAGAGCTATTGCGAAAAAGAATAACAAGTTTAACTACCTGAAGTAGCTGTAAAAGCTGTGGGAGGCAGCTTTCCAAAGAGTCGTGTCAGTTTTTTTGGATGCAGCTGCCAAAATATCCCAAGGCTTAGACCACAAAAAGTTAGTCTAACTCCCAGGATGGAATTCTACAGTTGCATCCAAAAATGGATGCAATTCCCTCAATTGCAGCAGAAATTGTTGTAAACTGAGGGAATCACTGCATGTGTGTCCAAATATCTACGAATAACATATGAACATTCTGTTTGAAAATCATGCCCTGGGCTTTTGTTTACAGTATGTGAAGTTTTGAAGCTGTCAACTTCAGAATGTTATGCCATCTATCAAAAATTAATTGCTTTCCGGGCTTGGTTATGGAAATCTATTATTCTTTCTATTAATTCAATTCAGTTTAAATTTTATTATTTAACTATATAGTCATTAACAATTTTAAAAACAGACATAAATATCAAGATACAAAAAAAGATACTGATATCCTTGTAGGCATCTAACATTTCATAATAATTACAATATAATTTAAACAGTCAGCTCATCAGGGATATTTCAACAAATTCCTAAGAAGAAGTACAGTTAAGATAATGAATTACAATACTGTCTAAGAATTATCACAACCAGATTTCCTAAGCAATAAACAATACAACATTATGGATTTTCTGGGATTTTCCAAGTGAGGATTATCCCTACCTCTTAACCTTTAAATCCTTTATGTACTCAACATTCTACTTGGGATTTAGTTATCCTTTTATTAATAGCCAGGAAATATATTTTGTTAAGTCCTTGTCTTTTTGTCCATTAATCATTAGTATGTAGGAGTATTGAAGTATAAAGTCTCTTCTCTATGGCATATAACGGGTTTAAAAAAGGACCTAACCAAAATATTATTTTTTTAGTGTACCAAGTACATACCCACATTACATGTATTAGGTCCTCTGCTCCTCCCTCAGAACATGTACAAAGAACAGACTCTTATTTGTTCTTATCATGGCAGACTTTTAGGACATTGCTGTCAAATCTCTCAAGCTTATATTGAATAAAGATATTTCTTAATTTAGGGTCAATTAAGATATCCAGATAACGCTTACATCTAAAATAATTATTATTTAGAAACAATTTTGCAAACGCTGTACTTCTTATTGTTTCAAGATCTTTTAATTGCCAGGAATTTTCCATTCTTTTAGTTATATATTTTTGTACTTCAAACTAAGGGTAATCTTTCTCACAACATAAGTGTTCAAGGTTTTTAAATTATATTTTCTCAAGCAATCCAAAACTGATATAAACCAGTGTTTATATAGTATCCCAAGGTTAACCTAGCAATTTTTTTTCCTGTAAACATTGATATGCAATTCTAGAGTCATTCATTCTTGAGAGTCTTACCCAATAATTAAGTTTTCTAATTTCTATAAGAATGTTAATATTTGTAATCCTCAATTAGGTGCTTATATGAGATGAGGGACATGATGGTCCTAAGCACATTATTTTTCTCAGCGTTTTATACAAAGAAACTGTAACATTCTCCCTATATTTCATGTCCCATATTTCTGAACCATGCAGCATTTGTGAATGGAATTCTGTTTTGACGTCTTTAACCAGGGGTCTAATATTAGAACCCCCAAACTTAGTGAATCTTGCTAGGGCCACTGCTGTCTTCTTCAATGTCAGTATGACCTTGCTATTATGGTCATTCCATACAGAATTTGTATTACAATTAATTCCCAAATAGGTATATGAGTGTGCCACCTCCAATTTGTCAGATCCCATAACCCAATGGACATGCTTTTTTTCTGACCAAATAAAAGGATCTTAGTCTTTGATAGATTGACTTTTTAATTTTAGATGTTTTGAACAATTATTTAATAGGTTAAAAGTTTTTTGGCATCCACTTTTTGACAATGAAAATAAAACTAAGTTGTCTGCATATGCTAGTACAGGACAGCTCAGATTATACATTTTTGGGGAGTCAGAATCCAAAGTCTCAAATTGTCATAACATTCCATCAATATACACGGCAAATAAGATAGGCCAAAACACACCACTGTCTTACTCCCTGATTGATCTGAAAAGTGGTGGAAAGCTGACCCTGTGTGCCCATTTTTACATTAGCCCACATATCATGATATAACTGATATATTGTATGTACCAAAAAAACATCAATTCCTTTTTTTCAGAAGTATTTCCCGAAGAATTTTCCTGGAAATTGAATCAAATGCCATAGAATAATCTATAAATACAGCATATAATTTTTATTTTCTTATTTTTATGTTTTTTTTCTAATAAATGGTATAAGATAAAGATATCTGTTGTTTAGCAGTCTACTCAGAAACCTGCCTGGAAGGGAGATAACCCTCCATTTTGCAGTATATGGATATTTAATCTCCCCAGTGATACCTTTGAAAAAATGTCAAGTTAATATCCAAATAGGTTGATACATACTAGGGTCTGTTCTATCCCCTTTTTTACGGATAGGGATAATACCGGCCCCTTGCAAGGTTTGGGGGAATTGGTGCTCAGTAATGCATTTATTAAAAGTATTGTCAAGGTTCTGTGCCATTGAGTAGCCTGGCAAAGGCATACTTCAGCTGGAATAGATCCAGGCCTGAAGCCTTAGCCAGTTTCAACATATTTATTGATCACAAGACTTCACTGAAAGTGAACTCCAGAATACACACAATGCTATTACTATCCATTGGAAACATTGGCTCTGCATTAGTGTAAAATATGGCCTCAAAATGTTTTAACCATTTATCCTCTGATATATAGGAATCTTGATTTAGCTTTAAGTTGTTAGTGCCCTTATCCACCATTAGTCAGAATTTCTTATCATCCTTCCTATTAACTGTATCCAGCAATAATTTCCACTGTTTGTGTGAAAAGCATTCTTTTTCTCTTTTATTAGGGTTCTTTAATTCTTATATTGAGAATCAATCAACTTGAGTGTTTCCCTTGCTTTGTATTTTTTATAATCACTAAGGTGGTTCTGTAATAATTATTTTGTCATTTTACCCAAGTTATCAAACCAGCCCAATTGTATGGGCGTTCTATCAGTATTTGAACATTCAAATTTAGTTTTAACCCATGCAAAAAGAATATAAAGCTTTTTCTAATAGTTTGGATAATTGATTATTCTTAAGTATATTAAGTTTCCATAGAATAAATGAATTATTCAGGTCTACCTCCAAAATAGCAGGGGGAATTTGATGACCAAATTATTTTCTTTGAAGATCTAATTTCTGAAAATAGGCAGGGGTCTGAGCTTCTTGCCTATAAGCAAGTGAACTCTGAGCACTCCTACTCCTGAATATCATAGGAAAATGGTCACTATCAGAGCACACAGGGATATGAAAATATTCCCAAAATTTCAAAGGTCCAGACCATAATGCTAAATCCACCGGAGTTGAGCCCCTTAATGAAATAAATGAAAAGTCACCAATTGTATCACCTTCTAGTCTACTAATAACTGGATACACATTTTGCTCTTTCAGTATCATAATCAATTGTGAGTCAGATTTATTAATTTTAAAATCCTTTGTGATCCTATGAATAATATTTAAGGAATCATTTATATTTAAACATGAACTGTCTGTCAGTCCATCAAAAGGGCCAATCCTGGCATTAAAATCATCTATTGATTGGCCCTAAGCACCACTGCATGGAGCTACTGTGCACCATGTATCTGTGATGCATAGCCACTCTGCACCCATTGTGCCCGCTGCACGGGATACACCAAATGGAGCATACATCTCCTAGGCACCTGATCCCCCAGACACATGGACAGCAATGCATTGGGGGTTGGGGGAATGTGTTTCTGCACTATGTGCCATGCACAAAGGCATGCAGTGTGACACACGGGGGGTGCAGGTGTGGGTAGGATACACCAGGGGGACCCTGCCATAACATCCATATGTGACCATGCCCACACACCCATAGGGTCCCCCTCAGCACTACCAGTCCAGAGCACCCTTCCTCCAACACATGGAGCCCCCTCAGTCCCTGAAATTCAGAGCCCCCCTGCACATATATGCCCTGTCCCTGGTGCAGGCTGCGTAGGATATTACAGTGGGCATCACCACCAGCTACCCATGGCCACAGCACCACCTGATAGACCCTGGGATCAGGGGGTGATGTGGTTGGTGCAGCGGGGGGAAGTCTTGTCTTTGTGTAGGTGGGGGTACCATAGTGCCGGGGATGGTGCTCCACTGATTTTTTTTTTAATTGAAATGTTTCATCAGAAGGCACACTGAACAACAAGTTGCTCATCTCAAAGTGTGACCTGGGGGTTGGGGGTACAATTGGATGAAGAATTAGACATATTGTATCTTTGCTGCTGCACAACCTGTACCATTTTGTTTACCCTCTTCTGAACAGGTTGCAATCTGTGTATATGTTTGGGAAGATCGGGTCTGTGTGATTGGTTGTATTTCCTTGTACTGCCCCCATAGTTGTGTGTTTTGTGTGTGTGTGTGTATGTTTCTGCCTGTGTGTGCGTGTGCCAGTGGGAATGGGGGCTTGGGGGGGTTGAGTCATGTTGGTTGGGGGGGAGCCAGAGTTAGGGTTGGAAATCCTACGACAAATTTCCTCACTTTTTTCGCTGCAAAAGAACCCTTACTCTTGCATTAACGCAGTTTTTTACAATTAATTTCCTTACTTCTAGAGGAAAACAAAATGCTGTTTCTCTTAACACACCTTAAAGTAAAAGTTACCTTGCCTGTGTACTATTAAATACACTATCCAATACCTGTCTTGAGAGATCATCTCTGCATTACACTATCCATTCATGTAATTCCAGTGGAGACAATCATAACTATTTCTAAATACTTCAAAGAATTTCTGCTCCATTTTATCTGCTGTCTGTACAATTAAAATACACAAAGTAAAACAAATGGTTCAGTAACACACAGAAACTTTTGAAGTAGATAGTAGTGTCTGGCTCACTAATGGAAGCACAAAATGTAACACTAAGCAAAACCAACACCATTAACAATGTGTCCCATTCATACAACCCATATCCTTGGTGTGACACTGGTGATCACTTAACTGTCACAGATGTAATAATCTGCACCCATGCTAGCCAATAACTCAACAGTATACATATTTATTATAATAATAATAATGACACAAACAAATGTTTATGAAATTAAAACTGTTTATAAACATTTTTTTGTAAAAAATATAAAATGCTTTTGTACAAAAATTGAGTGCAACACAGACACAAATAAATGTACAAAGAACTTAAATACAAGCAATAAATAAAAAATAAATAAGACATAAAATTAAAGGTATATAAAATATATAAAAGTGTTACAACACACTAAAAAAATAAATAAATGGTACGGTAAAAGAACTTGAAATATATTCTGCAGTTCATGAACTATTTACAAAAAAAGTCTCCAGGAGTAATGCAGAGGTGCTGGCCACTCAAGCTGTGGGGACATGGGGAGGCGACGGTGTCGAGGAAGTGAAAGCCTGGTCAGGAGTAGGTGCAGCTAGGTGCCCCTCCTCTGTAGCAGCTTTTGATGGAGATGTTGGAGGGGCACCTTTGAGGAGCTCATGCTGAGGTTCTTCAGAGGACTGGTCATCCTCTAAGTGTTGCAGGTCCTGGTACAGAAGCTGGTGAAGTGCTTCTGTAGCCTCCAGCTGGTTCTCAGCCAGCTGCACCGTGAGACCGTGCGTGGACTCAAGCAAAGCAACAGAGGCCTCTTCGAAGTCCCTCAATGACTCAATTGCTTTGGTGAGGCCCCTGTTGCTCTGCTCAAGCCCACGAGTGGCAACTAATGCCGCATGCCCTACACGCCCGTGACGCTGCAGCAAATCAATAATCTCACCACCCTGCTGTATTATCTCACTTGCCTGCCCTACTAGGTAGTTTAGTTTTGCTGAGAGTCACGGGCGTGTTCAGCAGCAGCCTCGTTGCCCCTCCACACAGTCTCGAGCAGCTGGCTGAGGGTGTAACTGATCTTATTAAGAAAGGCAAGTTGCCCTGTATAGACAAAGAAAAAAAACAAGAAAAATTATGTTAGTAGATGGAACCATACTGATCTTTCATAAAACAGACCACTGAAACTGTCTGTTAACAATATATATAAAATTCCTAATGTACTGTAATGTATTCCATTAACAATTAAATAAATTAGTAGACTTAAGATAAGAGTTATCACTTTCCCCTATATACACATGTGCCCTCAGCATGAAATATATAGAATAATACTACACATATTGAATCTACATCACATTCTCTCAATTCAACAATAGTTCTCTGTTCTCAGTATCCCTTAAAGTAGTATATAAATCAGCATATGTCAAGTATGTATAACATGTCTACAATTGAGAAAAATCATAATGTCTACATTGTTACAGTTGTAACACTGCACAGCACAATACTACAATTTTATTTGTCCAGAGGAGGGCAACTAAAATGGTGCAGGGTCTGCACCAGAAGACATATGAAGAGAGACTTAAGGAGCTTAATATGTATAGCCTCAAGGAAAGGAGGGAGAGGGGGGACATGATAGAAACTTTCAAGTACCTCAAGGGAATCAACAAAGTCCAAGAGGGTAGCATCTTTCAAAAAAAAGAGGTGTGCAAGAACAAGAGGGCACAATTTGTAGATAGAGGAGGGGTGGCTCAGAGGTAATTTAAGGAAGTATTTTTTCTCAGAGAGGGTTGTGGATGCATGGAACGGCCTTCCAGGGGAGGTTGTGGAGTCAAAAACAGTGATGGAATTCAAGCATGCATGAGACAGTCATAAGGCAATTCTAGGGGGTGGGGGTAGGAAGAAGTAGGCTGCTGGTTAACTAGGATCTGCAGCTTATCCATTAGGTAGGGAAATGGGCAGACTGGGTGGGTCAAGTGGTCCTTATCTGCCATCAAATTCTATGTTTCTATGTTGAATGACATGTGCACAGTGCAACAATTGTTATTAAATGAATAATGCATGACAGTGTGTGTGTGTCATACTGGGATAACGCCACGCCTGGGGGGTTGTGCACAAGGCCATAGGCCGAGTGCATCCAAAGCCCCACGTGTGGTGTTATCCCAAATGACACACACCCTGGAATGCATTATTCCTATTATACAATGGCTTGTAGTTATATATAAAGCAAAAAAGATTGTAAAGAATCTTTTTATTAGTGTGGACAAATATTTTTGTTTCTTAAGAGGAGATGCAAAAAAAGAGCTCTAGGTCCCAAAAATCATCAAGCTCATCCAAAAAGTCACCTACAGGTTCACAGTGAGGCTGAGACTAGACCTGTGGCATTGTACTGGGATAACAGCATGGGTCCAGACCAAAACTGACCAATCACAGTCCAAGATTCTTTCTTGCCATTGTATAATATGAGATATACAATAACACCCAACAGTAAACACCTTTAAAATATATTCATGTAACAGCAATAGGAAAGTGGTTCAACCACAAACAATGTTTGAAATTTGACCATAAGAACACCAGCAACCTCCCATAACGTGCAGATATATTCTCTATTCAAAGAGTGAATACTACTGTACACACTCTATAACCATCTGATCTCTGACAACAGCACTTCAGTGTAAGGCACTGATACTATGTTACAACTAAGACATTGTTACTCAATATTTCAAATGGTAACACATACCACTTTGATAATTACCATTACTGTAGTGCTGTGCCATCTTTTACAAATCCTTGAGATGTATGTATCCAATACTAAATGCACACATTCACCAGTCTCTGACACTGTTTCACAACCTAATTACATATCAACGATACAAACATAGAACATATACAGTAAAGTAAACCCCACTAAAAAGGAAAAAACATTTACTATTGTCTATCTATCCATACTTACCCACAAACCATTGTCTATGTATTGAACTTCTTCAATAGACAGAGATAAAACACCTATGGCATTTAATAAAATCCACACACTTTAACATTAGCCACTCAATTAACACGATGTACAATTGTAGCACATTCTCTATCCCTTGTTGGATTTATTAATACAAAACACTGACAATGACACGTAGATTCTCCATCTAAGAAAAATGTTTAAAATGTTCATATACAACCTACCTATTACTTTTATTCACACCTCTCCATATACACAATAGACAAGAAAAAAAAGCAGATGACCATTACTAATATATAAACCTAGACATGCTGATTAAGCACTGCATACTTCCAGAAGATGCAATTCTCTCATGTGATACTCCTATCTAACTGTTTCATAACTCCATGCTGTGATGTATAATTGAAAAAGCAGACCCAACACTGTTTCTTACCACAGTATGATAAACCTGTAACACCAAGTTACTGTCTTAAGGTACAACATTTTGAAGTGGGAATGTAAAGTAACTGCAGTGATACTATGTCTGAAAGTATCAATATTGTGTATATCTCATACTGATCTTTAATAATAAAAACATAAAGTATACAAGAAGTACTCACGTTCTTCAGCTGGAGGCCCACCTGGACCTGCAGGTGATGAAGGATGACCTGCTGCTGGAGATTGTGGTGTCTCCTCCACAGAGGGCTCGATCGCAACAATTTCTTTCCCCTCTGTGGAGTCTTCCCCTCCAGTAGCACCCTCTGCAGATAGTTCATCCTCTGAAAAACACAATTAAACAAAATAAGCCATTCATGTTTCAATATCAACATCTGCATACATGAATATACATATAGCAAGAATCAGTTATTCAAATTCTTCAATCTTCAGATGTGGCATACTATCTACTATTCCAGTAAATCACAGAACACACATCTGATTCACTAATTGGAATACTAAATGTAATAATCTACATCTATGTGCAATCATATTGTTTCGTATTAACAAACTGTAATAGTCTCTCACTGAAAAAAACTTTACACATGAATACCCATAGTAATACTAAACACATACATTACTACTTCTTCTTATACCACTTCCTGACTAAGTATACGTTAGATACATAACACAGCGAAAAATTCAGGCTGATTACCTGTTTAAAACATAACAACTATATAACTAATAAGCAAGCAATCATACCTGACTTCATAAGTGCTATTGTACAGTACTGCATCACCCAGGACTGTGATGGCGCCTCGCATCACAGGCACATGGCTTTATAGCCCCTGGATGGCCTCAACTGCCCATCCTACCCACCCTGGAACATATTATTGTGCTTGAAAATATCTAACTTTGAACAACAATAACTGTTACACAAAATTGTTTCTTTTAAAAACATGATAAATATATTTTTTGTGATAAAACACTTCATAAGCCACCATCAGAATATGCTTTAAAAACTATGCACTATTCACTGTAAATGTTCACACGCACACACAGGTACACGTCTGTGTCAATTATCTGATAGATGACCAGTTAAAAAACTGTTTCAGCCAATCAGACGCCTCAAATAGGTATGCACATTCTATCACATTATACAAACTAGATATAAGCAAGCAATAATATCTGACAGGGTTGGTGGTATGGGGCAATACCGGACCACCCAGGGGCATAATGAGGGCTTACACCACAGGCGGAGAGCCTTATAGCCCCTGGAAGGTCCAGTATTGCCCATAACAACCACCCTGTAGAGTATTATTCCGCTTAGAAAATGGTCTGTATGTAAAGATGTTTTTGTAATATTTAAGAAATCAAAAAATAGTAAATAAAATTACTAAAAATGAAGTCATAGTTGCTTTACTAATAAAGTAGTCCTTCTACTAGTATACTTACTAGAAGTTACCAGTAAACAGCAGAGCAGCATTTCTCACTTGTTTAATCCTTTCTGTTTCAGTGTGCAACATGTCCCTCCTTTGTTGTTGAAACATATCCCCCACCGCCAAGCTCAGCTTAGTTGTGTTACTCAATTTTTTTTTGTGTGTGAGGGGGTGATACCTTTGTGAAACCCCCCACTTACAGCACAGTTATACTTTTCTTTGCAACAGCACAGTACTGGTTGTTGAGCATAGCAGCACAAACGGATGCTCGGGAAAATGTACATGAGACACAGAAAATGCCATTGCCATTGTAAGCAGAAGCGGAATTGTGTTAACCAAAAAAAAATCTCTAAATGCTTTACTGTGGCAGGAGTGAAGCCGGAGCAAATCAGGGACAATTGACAGAAGAACTGTTTATGAGGAGAACTGCTGAGCGCATGGCATGTTATTGCTAGCAAGTAAAAAAGAATAAATTTGCTTTCAATATTTTTGTGGTAAAATTGTGACAAAAGTGACAGTGTGTCTGCTACTTCAGTATGTAGGGTGTAATTTTTCATTTGTGTGGAGCTAACAACTGCTAGCGAGCTACAGCACTGAGCAACTCCATAATGTGCCCGTTTCCAGCAATCATGTGATTACAACTATGGAAGGTACAGATTATGGTTTTGAAAAACATGCTGCCAAAAGTGCTTGGGTGAAGGGGGTAGCAGTGATGGCTTGCTTTGTTTTTCCTTGTGGCTACCTTTTTTTTAATTTGGTTAGTGTGCTGCCAAGTGAGCCTAGTGGAGGCTGGTGTACAGTTTGTCTGGCAGCAGGCAATCATTTAGGGACTGTTGGCAGGACAGTATGTGTCACTAAGCGAGACAAAAAAATGGTGCCAGTTTCAAATTCAGTGTGGTGCTTTTGCCCAATGAGCAAGCACGGTGGGCACAAGAATATTTCAATCTGTGAGGGGCATTTGACATGGTACTTTTTATTTCCAGGGCATCTATTCTAAGTTAATCTACTCCTCTGACAAGAGTACCAACCAATCAGATACCAGGAAATAAAAATGCATTTTCTGATAAATAAAAATACAGACAGTACTACATTATAATAACTCACCAGCAGAGTCAAGCACAAGTAGTTGTTCGACTGGAGCCCCTCGAGCTGCACCTTCCGGGAGTGGTTGAAGCTGCACAGGATGGGAGGATGCAGGTTCTATAGTTTGTCTACCCGAGTAATCAAAAAAAAAAGATTTATACAAACAACACCATCAGCCAGCAATCTAATGATGAACATAGCCCAAAACACATATTGTTGGTCACACAATATCCCACTCTTTTGTTATGATCAGTATTCTGTCCACAAATATCACCTACCTACCTTTAAAAATAATTCTTTGCAACATTTAAACATCAGAACATCTCATATTCTGAATATTACATGTACTAGAACACCAGCAGAAAAGTATCATTGACAACTTTCAAAGAATTCATGTAATCTTGACTTTTTTCCTGAAAAAAAAAACATATCACCACAAACACACTTGTAAAGTAACAATTGCTAACCTATCACTCTTACATATCTGTAGTGATATATCAATTATCACATAAGTATAATAATACATATCACTAACAGCTTAATAATAAATGCCAATACTCATTTAAAATATAGAAAAAAAATCCTCTCAGTTACAAACCAAATATTTGCATCACAACAGTTTCAAATATGTACTCACATGTGTGATGGCGATCGCTAAACTCTGGTTTCCCTGCATCCTCCCACATAGCATAGGCTATGTCATACCACTCCCAGACACTCCATCGCATATCACCCGCCGCAGACTTTGCTTTGAAAAACGTCTGGCGGGTGATCTTCCACTTCCGACGGCACGCGTCAGGAGATTTTCTAATCTCCTGCCTCCCCAAAGTACGACTAACCTGAGAAAAAACATAAAAAAAAAATATTGTAAATCTTTTGTGCTGCAGTGTAAATAATAGGTTGTCATGTTTCTTGACCTATCTACAAAGACTGGCCCTAGTCTAACCACACATACTACAAATGCAGTATTCCTAGCAGGCAGACAGTGTACTCCTAAACCTAAGCATACAGATCCTGGGGAAAAACAATGCAGTGCTTAACTAGTATCCCCCTTCCCACCTGGCTACTCACTCACACCTCCACAATATAACCCACTCACCAACATGTGGCACATCCCCACCCACAAGTCATCTATATAACCACTGACTGTAGAGCACAGTAAAGCTGAACACCAATTGCTAACACCATACATTAATATGCGTGCACACCATACTATATAACACATTGACAAGCATCACAGTAAATTAATAAAAATATCTGACTATTATATCCACTAATACAGGCTGACATGGTCTGCAGCTAAAGACACAGAGACATAGTATGTCATCTTGTAGAGGAGTCTACTGATCACTTCTGTCTGTGGTGATGTCCTCTCCCAATACAACTACTTAGCAGCATACACACAGGTCTCAGTACCTCTCTAGACAGCAGAGCACTGCTGTCATGCCTATGTGTCAGCAGTAACACACAATGGGTCGGCATTTAGACAGTTCCAATGCACAACTAGAGGTCCATACTGAGGCATGAAGCCACAGGCTGAGTGCATCTAGTCCCCTAGCCATGCATTGGAACTGTGCAATGCACATCCCCAAACTGGCTTATTGCACTTATAAAGTGGGTCTGTATATTCTAGATGTGGGTAATAGTTTTAGATGTTCATTACACACATCTAATACACACCTAACTACCAATCAGATTGCTTGAAATCCTTTGCCCATTTTATAAGTCTCCTTTTCACAATCTCCACAAGTAGTCTTCACACAAACCCCACTGTACCACAAGAAAATATATATTTTATTTACAGCACATACAGCAGAATGATCAAACTTTTGATTGACACTGTCTCAGGAACATCCAACAAATGTGCAACAAATACGACTGACCATACCGTTGTCATCTATCACATGTATACCTCTGTTGAAAAATATGAACTTATTGTGACCAAACACCTACCTTACCTCATGTATGGGTCAGGCTCAGATTAGTCACATGCATGACAACTGTAGCATTGGAATGCTCCCTCACAGCCTGAACCAGAGCCAGCACCTCTGCATCACTCCATGACTTTGGCATGACAGTTCTCTGAAACAAACAAAAAAAAAGATAGCATGAAAAACTATTAGATATTACATTGCTACTGTTCTACCTTACTACTATTTATATTGCTTGCCACTCACAATCAAATATGTGTGCTCACTGGTAAACTCTGAGCTAACAATAACTCTGTTCTTAAAACACATGCATCAACTATCTCCCTCAGATTCCCAAAGCACCATAATCATGAAAAATACATAACTGCTGCACTATCAGTTTAAAAAGTGAAAAAAATGCAGGCATGGAACGGCAACAAGTGATCATACTACACAGCATACTAAAACATTAACAAACATTATTGGATCATATGTATTGAAAATACATATGTTACTAATTCTCCATATTATTTCCACTTGCATGTAAAACAAGTAATACCTCCACTTGCTTTTCAGTTTTTTCTATTTATGCTGTTACCAGGCCCCCCCCCAAAATTACCACTCACAATGTTGCCTAACAAAACACATCGAATTCAACAATGACATACAACAAAAAGCAAAATACTTACTAGACAGTCGAGTCTTGATACAAGAAACAAACACAGTTATGTACCTGTGTAAAGAAAAACATAAAACATTTTGTTAAAACTTTTATGGAACACAAACATTTCACACACAGAAACAGTATGACTCAGATCGGTAATCAACATACCCTAGCAACACATAGCATACTACATCAACAGCATATGTCTCCTCATATCGCTAAACATCCTTTGCTTCCCACTTCATACTGAGAAACACATGCCGCATTTTCAGTCATACTTGTATAATACCCCCCCATAACAAGTCTTACTCAACAATTAATAAAAAAAGAAAAGAGCTACGGAATCTATCAGTAACAAAAGAGACACCCTGCATATCAACAAACAATGAAAAACTCATACACTTTACCACAATCACAGTCAACAAAATACCATACAACCCACCTAAAAAAACACACATACAATATCAAGCAATAATATACATCCTATTCATTGACCACTAAGCACCATCACACTTGTCTGCTGTTAAAAGCAGAGAATCTGTGCTTCCCAGACACTCCCAACCTAACATACAGACAGCAATGCACCAGATGTGAACAGTTCTATTTTTTGACCATTTTGTGATGGCTCTAAAAAGAGCAGTTTTTTTTCACATTGTAAATGTGATGTGATGAGAGGCACCATCCTACAGGCACACAATCACAAAACTGTAAGGATACCATGTTGAAGGTCCCCAACAAAAATGTCATTGCCAGTGTTAGAGAGATGCACACCATCTTTTAAAAATAGCCAATACTTGTAATACATAATTTGGGGGTGACGAATACTGTGCATTCCCATAGCATGGAGGAATCCAGATATTTGTATGTTAACCTTCCTGCATGATCTTTCAAGTGCAGGACAGTAATCCTCACCCTTCCAGACCATGCGTTGTGTAATATCTGAATACAGAATTTTACACGATGGCAACATACTGATAATGTGCTGCAAGTCAGACTGTGCAGCCTCTATTAAGTCAATTGCCCTTTTGTTACCCAAATCATTGCCTCCAAGATGTATAAGGAGTATGTCTGGTTGTGGATAAGTCTCCAATAAATGGAACATGGTAGGCATGAGCTGCTCCCACCTCATGCCACCCTTCCCAAACCAAGAGACAGAGCATCCATGTAGTTGTAAATCATTCCCAAAATGACTAATCTACTGAACACTGCTGCCCTTCTCACCAAACTTGATCCTACTATCTATACAGTAACTGTAGATTTTTCTGCCATGCTGAGTAACAAATTTTAATAACTCAGATGTAGAAATATCACAATTGTGTCTGTCTGACTACAAAGTACTAAGAAGTGGAACCACCACAATGACTACTGTTCTATTGCATCATCCAGATAAATGCAGACAAGACAATCACAAACAATAACCTGTTCACAAATTGGATAATTCAGCATAGAGTACTAGCTATGCATATAAGCTGTCTTTCTATTGCCATGATATTTATTAAACTTTGTTTTTGTTTTGGGGGAGACTACTGTCATCTGATTGGCACACCTCATAACTTGCCAATAACACAAATTTTGATTGGTCTAAGTCACTAGCTATAATGTTCTTGAAAAATAAATTCCCTCTCTTACTCAGCCAGCTGCTTGAGTGGTGAGTGGAACCATTTCTTATAACTTGACAGAAATAGTGAACAACTGTAATCAATAGTACTATACTAATTTGATTGCACAGGTCTCACAACCAGTTTAATTTAATGATAAACTATTTCCAGTGAGAAGTACTGTGACTTAATTACCTAAGTTAAATATATTTATTTGTCTCTCTATATATAACAACTGCAAAAGCAGTACCTGGTTAAGCTAGGCAAGACACAATATCATTCCAAGTCAGGATTCCACAATAATTAAAACACATACATATGTAGCAAGAAAGTGCCACTATTATTAGATCAGTCAGCAATTGTCACAAACCAAAGTAGCACTGAGTAAAAATAAATCTCCTTAGCACACTATCAACTTGTACAGATCAGCCAGTCTGAGATACCAAAAATACCCTGGCAAACATTGAATAATAAAGACAGTTTTCAGCCACAGGAAAGATCCCAAGGACAATAACTTACTGCAAGCAAACAATCACAGTAGTTTGACTGACTAAATTGCAAAATGCATAAAACATACAGCTTTTCAATAAATGGTAATTTTTTTTTCACTTGTACAAATCACACTCTCAAAAACCTATTTGCATTAGTTTACCAAAAGCAATCCATTGGTGACACATATATATAAAAACTTTACTCTATTGCTAAACTGTGTGACAGTTTCCCAGGCCATGCTGCTATCAAAGTATCAAAATTACTGTAAACTCCATAAATAATCTAGCTAAACTAAACTGTTCCTGTCAATATCAGTTGTGAAAAAATACATACAGTAATTCCTAACTTGCCAAAACATAGTTAAATAACTTTTTAAAACTTTAAAAATCACTTTCATCCAAGTTCTATCATATTTGAGAGAAGCACTTACTTTTTTAATATGCCCTGTTGCCTTCTCGATCACTCAGTGTAAAATGGCCCCCAGAGTGTTATTCTTCAATTCTATTGGTTCAGGAAACTCACATGAGTAACCTAGCTGTTTCTTTGATCATGAGTGTGAAATTTCTTTGACCATGACTCGCACTGATCGCCAAGATCGATCGCAACCATGCAAAATCTTTGATCGCGATACTAATGCGAGCTTTCGATGTTAGCAGTCTTTCACAGTGAAAAGAAATACTTCCTTAACTTTTTTCACCAGGACAGACCCTAATAGCATTATACTAACTAATAAACAAGGAGAAAACTGTTTTTATATCATTTCAACACATTTAAAAATAATTCCTGCACTTTCTACGATCTTTGACCGCAAGCATGCAAATTCTTCAACCATGACTCGGTTTGACCGCAAGGATTCACTGTGAGCATACTAAATCTTTGATCATGAGAATAATGTGAGACTTCAGTGTACACTGCATCTAACTGTCTAAACCCAATATTTTAAAAAACATCACAGCAAGATAAACCCTCCTAGCATTTTAATAGCCCATAAGTAAAAGGAATAGTGTGTTATTTGTTTTTAATGCATATTCACATAATTACAGTGTTCTTATGATCTTTGACCGTGATCGTGCAAAATCTTGAACTGCGACTTGGTTTAACCGTGAGAATAGACCGTGAGCTTACAAAATCTTTGATCGCGAGAATAACGTGAGACTTCGACATTAAACGTTTCTCACAGTGTAAACCCAATATTTTTAACAGCAATACAGCACAGAAACCCTCTTAGCATTTAATGATCCATAAGTAACAAAAATACTTGTCTTATTTGTTTTAAAAACATTCTTACATACTTCCCGAAGTTTTTACGATCTTTGACCGTGAGCGTGCAAAATCTTTGACCGCCAGTCAGTTTGATCGTGAACTTGAACTGTGACTTGACAAATTCTTAGGTCGTGAACAAAACCACATGATTTCACCAAAAAAACTGTAAAAGCTCTAAACACTCAACTATTTACATACTCTACCACCACACAATGGTCACATATGTCTATTGACAGTTCACAAGTTCTGCATGTTATGAAACCAATGTAAACAAGCGTCTACACTAATAGCACGTGGTTTACACGTTCTTTGTTTGTGAGACCGCAAATTCTTTGATCGCGACCATCTTTGACCGCGAGGATCGTTCATGACTTGACAAATTCTTTGGCCATGACAAAAAATACAAATTAATGAATTTTAACTTATACAAGTTTCTATACATGCATTATAAGAGCCAATCATCATTAGACTCATGTAATAATTCCATCCCAACTATCAATAAAATAATATTGTTTCAACTTAACTAGACTATTGACATAATCACCACATTCAGCCAGAACCATAATACTATGATTGCAACAATCAACACACTTCCTATTCCATTTATCATTATATGTCAGCATACGTGCATGTAACAATGCCACAAGAAATACTTGACAGCTTCACAAATTTACATTAACACTACCAACAGATCAACCAATAAACGTGGCACATATTCTTCTTTATCAACTTTTGCCCATGTGACAAGTGGCTGCAATATTAACTGCACAGTACTATGCACACAATACTCAATAATTCATAACTAAAGTAAAGCTAATCATAGCAGATGTTTTATTATTAGCACAATACTACATATTATTTTCCAAACAAACAATTTCTGATTAACTGCCGTGTGGCTAGTGTTGTTTACTACTAAATATATGTATTTCACTTTCCTTAGGTGACTACAACAACAAACATATTGAAGAAATACTTCACCAATTTCATCATGGGCATCTGCCATAAAACCAGAGCACATAGAGAAAGTAAAGCTGTACTGCTTGTTCATTGTCATGCCATACAAGAACAAAGATAAAGCTTCTAAACAGAAGCATAAAAATCTCTTCTCTCCACATCACACACGACTAAATCATACACAACTAAAGCAGAAACTGTCCTCTAAGAAAACTACTACAGGTAGCCTTCTAAGAGAGAACATTACAATCCACAACACCCAGCACTGTCATCACCAAAGCATAGACATGTGAGACAAAAAAAAATGCTAGGTGTAGTACCTCTGCAAATGCTCAACACAGTAAGATAATGTTTTTCAAAAAGCTAGTCCACAGAGCTAGGACAGAACATGTGATCTCCAAAATAGTGAGACGCAAAGGTAACAGACTACGTTCTAAGCTCTCATTGATGAAACTCCACTTAAGAGCAAGACGATTTGTCAATGTGGCTCTAGCAATACGTTCCCAACTCTGGACTGATATGATGTCAGCCATTGATAAATTGAGTACAAAGACTGAGGAGATGAGAAACACTATTTTATCTTTTGAGCACTTAAACAGAGAGAATATTTCTCTTGTGTTTCAAGGAGACTGGCTTCATTCAGAGTACTCAGAAGCATTCTTCTGGGAAGAGACATACCTTGCACACAGTAGAGACATTACTTTAACACTAGATGAGCATGGAAAACTACTAAATGTCTTACCTCTATCCCATGAAACCTTCTATCCAAACAATGACAATGTAGCTGAAGAGGTTGAAAGTGTTCCAAAGTCATCAGCAAAAAAATGGGCATGTGACAGCACATGTAACATTAGAGAGGAATCTATTATATCTATAAAAACCTTTCCCTCAACAACTCTTAACACAAAGAGATCTGAATGACACACACTACTTCATAGCATTGACAAGTGTGAGGTCCAGCCTCACAAAGGCCTGATGGGTCACTCCCTTACATGCTTACAGTCCATGAACTGCAACAGCACATTTCATCACTTTCATATGCTAGCAGTGCATAACTCTGGCACTTGCAAATTTGTGCAAAGGTTGTATCATGTCAGATCTCTCATTCGAGACTACATGAAAATTCAATACTTCGATGATGGAGATGTTGAAAGACTTAGTGATTTAATCAAAAGTTGCAAAAACCCAAAGATTGAGGTCTGCTGCTGTTCCTGAAGAAAGCAAGTACTCCTCAGACATCTCGGTTAAACAAGAGCAACTCCTATGACATTTTGGTCATGAATTTGCTAAATTTGAATTAAGCAAAACAGAGAATTTGACACAATATGTGTGTCATGTGAACGGTGTTCTACAAGCACTTATGTGTCAAAGTAGACCTCCATCTTGGAATGAAATGTGAGGACGTCTCTATCGTACCTCCTATTAAGAGTCTGACTTTGAAGAACTCACAACTGTGTACTCTGTTCCTACTGTCATAACAAAATCAAGAATGATAGTTTACCTCCTCGGTCAGTGCTCAATAAAATGGAAGTACAGCCAACACCTAATGAGATAACAGTGTTGAATTTGTTTGAAAGGATTCTCATTCAAACCATGAAGCCATTTCAAACAATCATCAGGCTGAATACAAGGACAAGACCTACCAAACAAAGAACATGTACACTCTCTCAAATGCTTTGTTGTCTACTTGCCTTTACCTTTGCAAGACAATGTCAACACTATTTCTCAGGACAATAGTGTAGTCATCTTTGTAAATGGTGTGCCAACAAAGGCGAAAACAATATGGCAAGAGATTGCCAATGTAGACAATGTAAAGAATGCTTTGAGATATCTAAAAGAGCACAATCCTTTCTATCCTTAAAATTTACATTGACACATTTAGTGGTCTCTCATCAGATATTGCCACAGACAACTCTAACAAGGTAATACTTGAGAAGGTTGACATGGCAACTGTACAGAATGTGTATGAGCAATTCACCTACACCCATTGCATGGCAAAGACCCAGTAATGGATAACATTGATTTATATCAAATGAAACAAGTGGAGGGCAATCCTGTTAGTATATTGGAGGCCACTCTAGAAGCTCATTGTTTCCCTGATCTGTTCCCAATTGGTTCAGGTGGTCAATTAGATGAACGAGAAGTCCTAGTACCAGGAGCTGAGTATAGGACCTCATGAATACTACATAAGGATGGCAAGTTTGAAGAAACATTGCATACCTGTTCCACCTTCTTTTGGGAAAGTGAACTTAGTGTCCTATCTGCTAGTATTGCTCACACATTGAGACTTGGGACAGAATTTAATAATATGACAGCTGCACAGTTACTACACAAGTTGCAGACAAAGATGAAACACTGCAAGTCAGTCTTTCTTCTATTTCTAGCATCACGTGGTACGAAGTATATTGGTACAGACTTCACTCTGAGGTAATGTGCATGCTGAGAGAGTTTGGACCAGCAACATGGTTGTGACACTCAGTTGTGCAGGATATTATTAGGATGATCTGCCGATATACTGAGATGGGCAAACTCTGATGTTGATAACATCAAACAATGACTCTCAATGAACTCTGCTCACTTGATCCAGTAACTGTTTCACATTACTTCCACCACCGGTTCCAAGTCTTTGAAATTCATACTGTCTAAGACAAATCCTCCCCTCAGTATTATTGAGCACTGCTTCTGGAGGGTTGAGTAACAAGCCCGTGGAGCACCACATTCATATGTTGCTGTGGATTAAAAGATGCCCAGGGTGGAACAATGAAATATCTGACATTCTAAGCTTCATCTTGAAGTATGTCACTTGTCGAATCTGAGACAAGTATGATAGTGCAACACTGTTGGAACTGGTCCAGAAATTCCAACAACACCTCTGTAGCAAATACTGTCGTAGAAAAGTTAAAACAAAGGTCAGTGGTATACTCGCTGCTGTTTTGGCTTCCCAAGGTGAGTTGCCTGGCTTCTTCACTGAATGATGTTTTCAGCCATACGACACCACCTGAAACAACATCAACAAAGCAGTGTATGAACTACCTCACACAGAATCAAGTCTATATCAATGACTATAGTCCTTCTCTTCTGTTGATGTGGCAAGCAAACATTGATGTCCAGTTTGTAGTGCAGACAACTTAATGGCTCTCGTGAGGTATGTAACATCATGCATTACTAAACATGAGCAAACTAACCTCCAAGAAATGTGGGAAAAGCTGTCAAACTGTGATAGGTCAATGTCTTCCAGACTTTGGTCACTAGGGCTTAAGACTCTATCACACCGTGAGTATGAGCATATGAAGCAAGTAACTGGCTCACAGGTGTATGTCTATATGACAAATCAGAGTCCATATGTTTATTAAATGTAAATCACAAGCAGAACAGGTGCCGTGTTCTTAAGAGCCATGAAGAGATTGAGAGTTGGCCCACAACACCAACATCCACATCTATTCTTAGAAACAACAATTGACAACTACTATACACAGTGGCACAGTGCTATGGATGATCTGTGTCTCTTTGAGGTTGCTCAATGGTATGACTACAAAGTGGGGTGTTCCTTCAGACCCAGAAAAGGAAAATATAAAATCACTGGCTTTTCTGGCTCACTTGTAAAAAAAGCAAACCATGGCTAATTGACCACTGCAAACTGACCTTTCATTGACCATTATTACTTGCTCTATTGTTTCTATTCAAACCTTGGAGATCAGAATCTGAATTAAAAGGATTGTCTGATTCATATGAACAAGAGATCATGCAAACATATCATACCTTTCGGAGTCAAGTCTCTGAGACATACATTCAGAGACTTGAAATGGAAAAACAACAGATAGATAACATGAAGAAAGTCCTAGATGATGACACACCTGCCACATCACAGGAAATGGTTGATGTTGAAGGAGAAGGCACACTTGGTGCTCCTCTTCCTCTAATGACCCAGCTGTGCTGATGTCAAAGATTGAGGCACAATGCAACAAAGCATGTACTTCTCAGAGTCAGTCACCGACATTGTCGACAAGTTAAACTCACACCAAAGCATTGTGTATCACTTTATTATGCACACAGTTAAACATGCAATCCAGCACTATGAAAAGCAGTGTCTTTGCAAAGAGCTAACACCAATCCGGATGTTTGCAAGTGGTGCTGCTGGGACTGGTAAAAGTTTTTGATCGAAGCCATAAGCAAAGGAGTATGTGACCTTACCAGTACAACATCTGTTATTGTTGCAGCTCTACAGGATTCACAGCTTATAACATTGGTGGAATCACCTCCATAGGTTATTCATGTTGGCAGTTGAGCATGGAAAGAGTGGTGATTACAGGAAATTGTCATATGATGTTGCCAATGAACTCAGGTCAATGTTTGACAAAATGCATTTGCTCATAATTGATGAGATCAGCATGGTCTCAAATGTTCTACTCACATTCATCCACCTACATCTACAGGAGATACTCGGAACTAATGATAATGTTCCATTTGGTGAAAAGAACATCCTTGTTCTTGGAGATCTCCTTCAGCTAGCCCCTGTAAATGATATGCATGTTTTCTGTAGTCTATCCATTGAAGAAGCAAAGAAAACAATTGGATGCATTGGTTGACTTAATATGTGGTCATTTTTCTCATATGTTGAACTCTCTCAGAACATGAGACAACAAGGTGACATGTCTTACAAAGCATTACTTGATTGAAGCACGATTAGTGCACTTACACCCACCCACGTTGAGATGCTAAGACAGTGCATTATCACAGAAATAATACTCTTATCCAGGATGCTTGATATCTTCCACATGAACCATGCACAAGGTAATAGTGGTGCTTTCAGCTAAATAAATAATATTTCAATAAGCTGCGTGTGTAGCTTCAGCTTATTGGAAATATGCTTATGATATGTTGCTCATGTTCAGAAAACTGAGGTACATGTTGTATGTGTATTCAAGGCTAACACAGCGTGCAGAGTTCAATGACATCATGATGAAAAGAGAACAGCAGTTGATAGTCACTCTACCATGCATAGATACCATGGATGGCATTACTCTATCACGAACAGTGTTATCGAGAATGGCAGATCGTCTGAAAGAGCTCACAAATGATGTGTCATGAACAGCTGATCTGGAAGCTGTGCTACCACTGTGTAGAAATGCACGTGTCATGATCCGCAGAAATACTGATGTCTCATAAATGGAGCCATGGGATATATCCACAAGTTCCTGTACAATGTACAGGGTACAGCTCTGGAGTTTGTAGTTGTAAACTTTGACAATTGTGAAATACCTCACCCAATAGACAGAGTCACAGTTAAGTTTGAACTTGTGAAAGACATATATGTGACAAGGAAACAGTTTCCATTGTGTGCTGCTTATACGGTCTCCATACACAAGTCAGAAGGCCTCAGCCTTGATAGGTGCCATATAGATATAGGCCCTGGAATATTCAAGGATGGCATGTCTTATGTTACTGTCTTGTGTAAGACAATTGTCTGGAGTACATAGTGAAACTGGCAGAAAGCAAAATAGTGCTGACACAAAATGTATAGTTAGTACAACAGATTGCGAACTTTATACCAACAAATGCTCCTTTACTACCAGTTCCAAAATATGCATCTGTCACTGCAATCACAATTGATGAAATACATAAACCAGAAAAGACAGCATAGTAAGACTCCACAGTTGTCACCTGAGTACTGCACAAAGCAACAATCTCTTAAGAGACTGCTTGCATCCCCAGCGAAAAAAATGTATTGAGGTCAACACACTGCCAACATTTGACAACAGTACAGGAGTCGACTGCTATGCAAATGCAACTATGCAAGCACTCCTCCATCCCTGGTTGCTAGTGTGTTAAACTGTTGCATCAACAACTCTCTCGAGGCATTAAGAGAGTCATAAGAAGTACTCAAGACAGCCACAGTTTACAAAGCTTACTCCTCTCAGGATAACTCTTGGTCAATATGCAGGACAATCTATGTTTGCTAACAATGCACAACAAGATGTGACAGAGTTCATGATGGGAATAATAAACAGTTTAGCAGATGATGGCATAGATCTGCGTCAACACTTCAAGGTTGACTATGTGTCTAAGTACACATGTTTTTCATGTAGACACAAAGAATCACAAACAATGCAGGATATGCTGTGGCTCTCTGTCTATGTCCCTGAACAGAGAACTGTGAAATTCCACAAGTTATTTGCTAATGCAGAAACTGGTTGGCTCTGTCGAAGATGTGGTCGGTCTTGTGTATGCTCTCTGAGCGTTACATATTCAAGCTCATATATTATTATTGTACTACAGCACTTTAACTCTCAAGGCATAAAAGTCACAACACCAATTTCACACTTCATTGCTGGAAGAACTACGTTCTCAGGTACTCAATTTGACACCCATGCAATAATCTTCCATCACGGCCTATCCATTCACTCTGTCACTATGTCACGTGGCAAAGATTCAGAAAGGGATGCGTTGAGTGTAATGATACAGTATGCACCCTAAGGGAAAGACTCCCAAGAAATCTAAAGGATGCATATGTCATAATACTCCGCTGCACCAATACTGCATAACGTATGGAAGAGTGATGGTATCTAATCACAGCATATCACTAAACCAGTCTCTCTGCAAAAATAACATTGCATCTGCATATCCCACCCAGATGTTTTTTCTCAACCACCAATGCACATACACATTTATGTTACAAACTTCAGCGAACACTACGAGTGTCTGATGACACCCATAGTGACCAATGTGTTCTACTTATTGCACAAAATCACCACAGCCCATGCTGATTTACCACATTTCTCTGCCATTGAACCAAACATAACACAACAGTATAACAATGCAGCTACCTATGGCACACAAATCCCAGTGTATCAAATTGCTACCCTCATAATTCAGATGCAAAACAACACTGTTTTCATCATTAACCACAATAGAATATCAAAATCATTATATTGTGATATTCAGCATTTGCAACTTAGATATACTAACAACAAAAAACTGCATTATTACTGTTCAAGTAGACTTGAGGGTATTGAACTGTAATCAGTAGCCAGTCAGTTAGTCATACTGTATCTTTTTGAAGATGCCTTACTTAACTTCACATACTGTAGCACATATTACTGTGTACTCACTTGTGTAACAGTACTATCTTACATGGCAATGACAAATTAATTCACCTATTTAAACACTTATCAGAGCTGCAACAACTTTTCTCAACATATTTAGTTGAGAAAACTACTTGATTCAACAGCACACATCAGGTAAAGTTCAGACTCCTTTTCCTGTTGTTGTCTACATTACTGACCTTTACTATGATACTTAATAATTTGACTTCTGTCAAATCCAAGCAGACTCGAGGGTGCTGGATATTACTCAACATCAGTTAGTAAGTTATGTATTGGTAAATGTAGCTATCACACCCACATTGAGAGTAGCACTGCCTACACCACAGTGTCATCTCTACTAGTATGCTTAAATTGTTGAAAACAATGTGATAGGTTACTATCACTGTTATTGCACTCTGAACACTGAATATGACATTATCTCTCACAAGTCTATGACTTACAGCACTGGATATGACAAATTATTGAAAATGAATGCGACTCAGACTTGTATATATGTATATAATACTGAGATTCAATATGAATGTACATAACTTCAATAGAGTTAGAAATTTGCATCTTTTTTTGTTTC
Organism: Neoceratodus forsteri; assembly: GCA_016271365.2. Classification (NCBI taxonomy): domain Eukaryota; kingdom Metazoa; phylum Chordata; order Ceratodontiformes; family Ceratodontidae; genus Neoceratodus; species Neoceratodus forsteri. The sequence continues at coordinate 1,148,381,863 of CM057458.1, read as the reverse complement.
CTGACCACTGTTCCAAATAAAATATTTCTGTGCATTTAATGGTATTGCATTACATTAAGTGCTACTATTTACATAAGTAATACCTCATAAAAGAGATGTATACATGTGGTTCTGGCCTATTGCCACAGTATAATTAATCTCTATACATCTCTGCAAAAGTACACATCATAAGTAATTTTAAATACTTACAATGATTGTATACTTCTGCTATACAATGCAAACAATTGGTCTGCTCTTGCTGTAACAGGATTGTCCATATATTTGGAGGTCGGATGAGGAATTTTTTCCCAGTTCAACAAATAAATAATACTTCTAAAAACTCATTTATTATCAGTTTTACCAACAATATTGACATGACTACCATCGCCACACCCTAAAGTGAAAAAAAATGTGGCACATGTCTGTGATACTTTAATTTATTTCTAACTGGTTAACATTACAACATCTAACTTACAATAAATAACTGCTATTTTAACATAAGTAGTGCCAACAAATATTGACATATCACTAATTTGATACAATGGTACTTAAACCTGACATTAAAAATAACCATGCATGTAACTGACACAAAATAGAACAATAGCCTAACATTGATCTTCATTATGTAAGTGTAAAATTTTGACTAAACATTATTCCTCAGATGTTAACTATTTGCAGAAACTATTACACACTACATTAATCTACAGGTGTAGTGAAACTGTAGGAAAATGTAATAATGCTAGCATGCCCAACACATAACGTTTTTTACTTTATCATGTGAACATGTACTGAAATATTAAATACCATAAAAAATAACTCAGTTAGTAAATGTCAATATTCTAGCCAGTTGTACAATATCACCACTTAATTCTTCAAAAGCATCTTTAATTATTAACAATAACTGATCAGCAATTTCCCTCAAGGCACTGACAGGTTGATATTTTCCCACAACAACGGGCTGCCTGTTATGACATCTCATGAACCATGCCAGTCAAAGTATGCTGCTGCCTCATTTGCCAACATTATGTATATGGGCGGGACCAAACAGTCTCATAAACTGCTGGACAAAAATTGCTGCTCTGTTATTATAAAAAATAAAAGAAGGGGAGGGTGTTTGATATGAGAATTAAATGCACACCCTCATTTGGGGGATACTTTTATAAACACCAAGAGCAAACCGTAGCATTCCACAACTCAGGTGTGTATTCAAAATTCTCATATCAAAACCTTCCCCATCCATTATTCTCTATTTTATTACTATCCATTTTTTGTAAAAATAGAACTGCTAAGTCAGACTAATATATGTTGGCACACACATAACTAATACAACTCAGCAATAAATGTTGAAAAAATAACATTCGTCAAGAAAATATTCTCTACCATAACACCCATACAAACTACTATTCAAATAGTTTTAATTCATACTTCTTAACATACAGTGCCAGCAAAACAGTACGAACAGAAAGCAAAGACTGTATCTCAGCTCAGGCAAATGGCAACAAATAAAATACATCCTGAGAAACAATAACAGAAATAACCAACAAACTGTTTTTTGCCCATCCAAGAACAACCAATCAATTCGGACTATATGCATATACATATATATATATATATATATATATATATATATATATATATATATATATATATATATTAATACTATTTAAATAATAAACTAATTGTTAAACTAATTCTATGTCTCCTGAGTTTTATTTTCATGGAGTTACTGTTATGTGCTTCTAATATTGATCACAATGTCTTCAATGGCACCGTTACTGCATAACACTCAGAATGCAGACTAAGCAGAACAGTAGCAACACTACCTCCTACAAATGGTCAGCAAGGGGTGGCAGAGGGGAGAAATGGCACAGACACCTAAGTAAGTGTCTCATGCCACAGATCTCAGATAACTGCAAAGTCCCCACCTCTCACATCCACAACCAACTGACAACTAAGTACAGTATTAGGACTACTGCACAGATACTCTCAAAAGTTACTTTCTAAGCATGCCACCAGTAACACTAGTACAGCACTCAGTCAGCAGCTGGCCATGGACGTGACAGGTACACTGTCCCAGTTACCAAATGGCGACAGGTGGAGACACATGCAGGGTGGGCTAGCACAGAGTCCCTGCTATTTACTGTTTCTCCCACACCCCAACATGCCAACCCACCCTCCACCTCCCCCTACCCATCCCCAGTCAGCAACTGGCACAACCCCCCTGTCACCTCCACAACCAACCACCAACTAAGTGCAGTATTACCACTACAGCACAGACACACTCAAAACTTAATTTCTGAGAGTGCCTACAGTTGTACTAATACTGCATTCAGTCAGCAGCTGCCCATGGAGGTGACAGATACATTGTCCCACTTACCAACTTGGGACACATGGACTGAGGTGCAGGGTGGCCTGCCACAGTGTACTGGAGGGGTGGCAGGTGGAGGAACAATAGACTACCAGGGACTCGTGATTTGAAATGTTTTATTATTGTCTGGTTCGAACATGGACAGGGAACAGCACTAGAATACCACAGAGTGCCAGTACTGTAAAATGAATTTTTATATTTTACAGTTCAAAATACAGGGGATGAGAACAGTAGACTACCAGGAAATAAGGCATGTAACTCTTGAGTAAACCACCAAAACACACATCAGTACATACCAACAAACCCTCCACCTACCCCCACCCATTCCCAGTCATCAAGTGACACAAAACACCTCTCACCTCCACAACCATCCACCAACTGACTGCACTATTACCACTAATGCACAGACACACTCATAACTTAATTTCTGACAGTGCCAGCAGTAGTACTAATACTGCACTTAGTCAGCAGCTGCCCATGGAGGTGACAGGTACAATGTATCACTTACCAACTGGGGACACGTGGACTGACATGCAGGGTGGCCTAGCACAGTACACTGGAAGGGTGGCAGGTGGATGAACAATACACTACTAGGGACTCATAATTCAAAATATTTTATTATTGTCCAGTTCAAATGTGGACGGGGGGGGCTGTAGACTACCAGAGAAGAGAGAATAAAATGAACTTTCATTTTTACCAGTTCGGCACAGTGCACTGAAAGGATGGCAGGTGCATGGACAATACACTACTAGGGACTCATAATTCAAAATATTTTATTATTGTCCAGTTGAAATGTGGACGGGGGGCAGTATAAGTGCAGTATTACCACTACAGCACAGACACACTCAAAAGTAAATTTCTGAGAGCGCCTACAGTAGTACTAATACTGTACTCAGTCAGCAGCTGCCCATGGAGGTGACAGGTACACTGTACCAGTTACCAACTTGGGACACATGGACTGAGGTGCAGGGTGGCCTACCACAGCACACTGGAGTGGTGGCAGGTGGAGGAACAATAGACTACCAGGGACTCATGATTTGAAATGTTTTATTATTCTCCAGTTCGGACGTGGACAGCGGGCACTAGAATACCACAAGTGCCAATAAAATGAATTTTTATATTTTACAGTTCAAGTACAGGGGGAGGGAACTAGTGATTACCAGGGAAATAAGGCATGTAACTCTTGAGGTAAACCACCAAAACACACATCAGTACATGCCAACCCACCTCCACCTACCCACCCATTCCCAGTCATCAAGTGACACAAAACACCTCTCACCTCCACAACCATCCGCCAACTGACTGTACTATTACCGCTACTGCACAGACACACTCATAAGTTAATTTCTGAGAGGACCGGCAGTAGTACTAATACTGCACTCACTCAACAGCTATCCATGCAGGTGACAGGTACATTGTATCACTTACCAACTGGGGACACGTGGACTGACATGCAGGGTGGCCTAGCACAGTACACTGGAAGGGTGGCAGGTGGATGAACAATACACTACTAGGGACTCATAATTCAAAATATTTTATTATTGTCCAGTTCAAATTTGGACAGGGGGGCAGTAGACTACCAGAGAAGTGAGAATAAAATGAACTTTCATTTTTACCAGTTCCAGTGGGGGGAGGGGAATAGTAGACTACCTGGAAATCGGGCATTGAACTCTTGAGCAAACCACCAAAATACACATCTGTAGGATATTGAATTCTTCCCTCCAAATATCATCTCAAAAGACCAAACTGTTCCCAAGATATTCAATATGAAAGATTACTAAAATTTCCCTATCTATTCCATTATAAAAAATCTGGCCATCTGGTCCCGATCTCGTGATCAAAGATGACGATCAAACAATCTCACCATCAAAGAATTTGCACCGTCACGATCCAAGAATTTGCAGGCTCACGAACAAAGATTTAAAAACCATATAAATCAAACAACTGAAGGAATTGCGGTAAACCACCACCATGGTTCAACAAAAATGAAGCCCCCTGACTAAAATCCACCCTCATTTGACTTCCCACAACACCCCTGGGCTAAGAAAATTTATTTTTTAATTGGGCCATCTCGTCCCTCACTCACGATGCACGATCGCGATCAAAGAATCTCAAGGTCGAAGAATTTGCAGGCTCGTGATCAAAGAATTTGCAGTCTCACAAATAAAGAATTACAAATATTAAAAATCAAAAAATTGAATGAATTGCAGTAAACCACCACCATGGATCGACAGAACGAGGACCCCTGAGTAAAACCCACCCTCATTTCACTTCTTAGGACACCCCTGGGCTGAGAAATTTATTTTAAATCGGCCATCTCATCCCTCTCTCACGATGCAAGATTGCGATCAAAAGATCTCACGATCAAAGAATTTGCAAGCTCACGACCAAAGATCGTTTTGACCAATTTGGATGGAACCAAAGCCATGCCTTAATACATCAGGGTCCTTTGAGTAAAACCCATCAAAGTTTTACTTAAGAAGTGACCCCTGAGCCGAGATATTTGTGTTTATGTGATCAGAAAACTGAAAACAAGATGGCGGACCTCACAGTCAAAGAATTTTTGAAATTCCTCGGGAACAAAGATTCTTGAACCACAAGGCTGCAGATTCTTTGACCACCAGGTGGGACGAGATGGCCAGAACCCCCATTCTTTGATCGCAAGATATACATATACATTTTCCCATTGACTTATAATGGGAACTTAAAAATGCCATAACTTTTGAATGCCTTAATATTAGTTCACCAAACAAAAAGTGGCATGTTCGGCCACCAAATCTCTTTCAAATAAGTAATCTTGCAGAGTGGCACACCACATGACAACTGTGCAGGACCACATTTAGAATACCAAAAGGTACCTCCAAAAATGGCTAATTTTGTATTTTTCAGCGCTTTTGTACACAAAGACCGGCACTCCAACCGAAATGCAATTTGGCATGTCAATAGATCTAGTGCACCCCAACACATGTACCAAATTTCAGGCAAATCCATTAAATGAGTCCAAAGTTATTAATGTCCAAACTCTTGACTTTAGTATGTAACTGGCTGCTCAACCCTAACTATAGTGGCGCGACCGTGCCACTATAAAATATATATATATATATGATATATAAAATGCAAAAAACTTAATTCATGCATCAGTTAGGGTTATTCTACAGTGACAAAGTGAGAAATTGACATTAGGTTCCTACCCTCACATTTCATCTCACTCCCACCAACAGGCATTGGGGTGTGTTGTGTCATCGCTCTAACTTTCACCCCATCCCATGTGCAAACAAACTGAGGTGGTGCAGTGCAGGAGAATGGGGTGACAGCTAGGGCCGATGACTGCAAAGCACACCCGATGCCTGTTGGTGGGGGCAGGGTGGGGTGGGGTAGGTGCAAGGGTGGGAACCTAATGTCACATTTCCTGCTTTTGTCATGGGTAGATAACCTAACTGATGCATTAACAATGTTTTTTGCATTTAATTTCCTTACTTTTTAAGAAAGAATAGAAGAGTAGAAAATTGCGCAAGTTGGTGGGAGCATGGGGCCCTTCAGGACCCACGCTCCCACCACCTTGTAAGTGTTGGCTCACATTATACAGCTAATGACTAAAAAGTACATTGACAACAGCACAGCCAGCCACTAAACAAATGTTAATGTAGTAGAACAAATAGAAGACGCTGTCCGCAAAACATTAACTGCACCACGCAATCTCTCTGCAAAAAATAAATTGTCTGACACATAAACACCACAGTTCACATCCACAGGACATCTTGTCAACACTCTCCAAATTTCCAGTGAAAAGACCAAACCATTTCCGAGATATAATATGTCGCAGTTTGAAATTTTCATTCATCACACTGGCACAGTTCCACACCTGATGACATTTAATACACACAATGACTGAAAACTACATAAATGACACTAAGGCTAGGTTTCAATTGCAAGGCATCACCATAAGCAAAACACTGTCTGCAGAATGTAAACTGCACCACGCCATATCTACGGCAAAAAAAAAATATTTATGACATGTAATCACTGTAATGTACATCCACAGGACATCCTATAAACACCCTCTAAATTTCAAGTGAAAAGACCAAACCGTGTCTGAGATATTCAATGTTAAACACTGGTAAAATTTCCCTATCTATTCCATTATAAAAATCTGGCCATCTTGTCCTGCCCTCACAATCAAAGATGTCGATCAAAGAATCTCATGATCAAAGAATTTGCAGGGTCGCAATCAAAGAATTTGCAGGCTCATGAACAAAGAAAAAAAATGCTATAAATCAAAAAATGTCAGGAATTCCAGCAAACCACCACCATGGTTCGGCAGAACGAAACCCCCTGAGTAAAACCCACCCTCATTTAAGTTTGAAGTATACCCCTGGACTGAGAAAATTGATTTTTTAATCCATCTATCTCATCCTACCTTCACGATGCACGATCACGATCAAAGAATCTTGCAATCAAAGAATTTGCAAGGTCGCGATCAAAGAAGTTGCTCGCTCACGAAGAAAGAGTGAGGAACGAGATGGCCAGATTTTAAAATGTTTTTCTCAGCCCAGTGGTGTCCTACAAAGTTAAATGAGGCTGGGTTTTACTCAGAGGGCTTCATTCTGCCCCATCTGAATAACAAAAATAATGTATTAACTATACCTGGTAGTCTAGTGGCCCCCCCATCATAATAAAATATATATTTACTTGTAATGTCCTGGTAGTCTGGTTCCCCCACCCCAATGTGTATTTGTTTGCATCCCTGGTAGTCTAGTGTCCCCTGAGCTGTATAAAATAATTATTACTGTTCATATCCTGGCAGTCTAGTGGCTCCCGATCTGTAAGGAAATAATATGCATTGTACATATCCCTGGTAGTCTAGCAACCCCATCATAATAAAATAAATAATGATTTCATATTTCCTGGTAGTCTAGTCTTTTGTCTACATAAAGGATATGCAGTTTCGAAGAAACATTGCGTACCTGTTCCATCTTCTTTGGGAAAGTGAACTTAGTGTCCTATCTGCTAGTATTGCTCATATGTTGAGACTTGGTACAGAGTTCACCAATACGACAGCTGCACAGTTATTAAATAAGCTGCAGAACAAAGACCAAACACTCCAAGTCAGTCTTTCTTCCATTTTGTCCAGCATGCGTGGTACTAAAGAATATTGGTACAAATGACACTCTGAGGTGATGTGTATGCTGAGAGAGTTTGGACCAGCAACATGGTTTGTGACACTGAGTTGTGCTGAATATTATTGGGATGATCTGCTTGATCTTCTCAGATGGGCAAATTCTGATGTTGAGAACATACAAAGTATGACTGTCACTGAACTATGTTCACTTGATCCAGTAACTGTTTCATGTTACTTCCACCCCGGTTCCATGTTCTTTTGAAGTTCATACTGTGTAAGACAAATCCTCCTCTTGGCATTGTTGAGCACTACTTCTGGAGGGTTGAGTACCAAGCTCGTGGAGCTCCACGCATACACATGTTGCTGTGGATAAAAGATGCCCCACGTATTGGTGACAACGAGACAAGTGAGATCCTAAGCTTCATATTGAGTATGTCACATGTCAGATACCAGACTAGTATGAGAGTACAGCACTTTGGGAACTGGTTCCAAATTCAATGACACCTGTGCGCAAGTACTGTCATAGGAAAGTGAAGAACAAGGGACAGTGATAAACTCGATGCGGTTTGGTTTTCCAAGATGAGCTTGCTGAATGCTTGTCTGAATGATGTATTTTCTGCCATGTGACACCACTTGAAGGCAAAATCTACAAAGTGAGTGTATGAACTACCTCGCAGAAAATCAGAAGTCTATATCAATGAATATAGCCCTTCTCTTCTGTTGATGTGGCAGGCAAACATTGATGTTCAGTTTGTTGCTGATAATTACATGGCTTTGGTGAGGTATGTAACATCATACATCACTAAGCATGAGCAGACAAACCTGCAAGAAATGTGGGAAGAGTTGTCTAACTGTGATAGGTCAATGTCTTCTAGGCTATGGTCACTGGGACTTAAGACTCTGTCACACCATGAGTGTGGAGCCTATGAAGCAAGTGACCGCCTTACCGGTGTATGTCTATATGACAAGTCAGACTCCATTTGTTTTTTTGAATGTGAACTACAAGCAGAACAGGCTTCGTATCCTTAAGAGCCATGAAGAGATTGAGGATCTGGCTGCTTCAAGGCCAACATCCACAAATATTCTCAAGAGCAACTTAATTGACAACTCATATCCACAGTGCCACAGTGCTATGGATGGTCTGTGTCTCTTTGAAGTTGCTCAATGGTATGATTACAAGTGGGAGTGTTTCTTCTAACCAGAGAAGAGCATATATAAAGTCACTGGGTTTGATGGCTCACTTGTGAAAAAGTGAAAACCATGGCTAACTGATCACTGCAAACTCAGCTTGAACACAACAGAAAGCAAAGAACATTACTATTTTGCTCTACTGTTTCTGTTCAAGCCTTGGAGATCAGAGTCTGAATTGAAAGGATTATCTGACACATATGAACAAGAGTTCATGGAAACTTATGATACCTTTAAGAATCATGTATCTGACGCTTACATTGACAGACTTGAAATGGAAATAAATCAGCTGGAGAAAGCTAAGAAATTTCTGGATGATGATACCCCAGTAACATCACAGGAAATGGTTCATGTTGAGGGAAAAGGGACTCTTGCTGCCCTTCCTCCTCCTAATGACCCAGCTGTGCTAATGTCAGAGGTAGAGGGTACAATGCAACAAAGCATGCAGTTCTCAGAGTCAGCTACAAACATTGTTGACAACTTGAACTCACATCAAAAAGTCATGTATCACTCTGTGATACATGCTGTGCTACATGCTATTCAGCACAGTATCAGACACTGTGTTTCTGAGGATCACACTCCAGTGAGGATTTTTGTTAGTGATGCTGCCGAGACTGGAAAACGTTTCTTGATTGAAGCTAGAAGCAAAGGTGTGCATGACCTTACTGACTCTGCAGCCTCAGTTATGTTGCTGCTCCTACAGGTTTGGCAGCTTATAACATAGGTGGCATCACACTTCATAGGTTATTCATGTTGCCAGTTGAGCATGGCAAGAGTGGTGATTACAGGAAATTGTCATATGACGTTGCCTCTGAACTTAAGCCAGTGTTTGACAAGATGCATTTGCTGATAATATATGACATCAGCATGGTTTCAAATGTTCTCCTTACACATGTCCACCTACATCTACAGAAGATACTTCGTACCAATGATGACATACCATTTGGTGGTAAGAAAATTCTTGTTCTTGGGGATCTTCTGCAGCTGGCTCCTGTAAATGGCAAACATGTTTTCTGTACTCTTTCCATTGAAGAGGCAAAGAAAACCATTGGATGCATAGGTGGAGTCAATCTGTGGGAGTTCTTCTCATATGTTGAAATTCTCACAGAATATGAGACAGCAAGGTGACATGTCTTACAAAGCATTGCTTGATGAGGCTCACATTGGTGCATTGTCACACACTCATGTTGAAATGCAGTGCATGATCACTAGAAAATAATGCTCCTATTCAGGATGCTTGTGATATCTTTGCACATGTACATAAATCTGGAGTACATGTTGTATGTCTATTCAAAAGACTTAAGCAGTGTGCAGAGTTCAATGAGATAATGATGCCGAGAGAACATCAACCTATTGTCACTCTCACATGCATAGATACCATAGATGGTGTAAGTCTATTGTGAACCATGGTATAAAAAATGGTTGAGCATCTCACAGAGCTCACAGGTGATGTGTCATGTACTGTTGGCTTGGAAGCTGTGCTACCACTGTGTAGAAATGCACGCATCATGCTTCACAGAAATATTGACATTGAGCGAGGTCTTGTGAATGGAGCCATGGGGTACATCCATGAGTTCCAGTATAAGGTGCAAAAGATAACTGTGGAGTTTGTTGTTGTTAAGTTTGACAACTGTGAAACTCCTCGACCAATAGACAGAGTTACAGTCAAGTTTGAGCTTGTGAAAGACATATATGTGACAAGGTAACAATTTCTATTGTATGCTGCTTATGCAGTGTCCATACACAAGTCACAAGGGCTCAGCCTTGATAGTGCCATTGTAGATATAGGCACTGGTATATTCAAGGATGGGATGTCTTATGTTGCTTTGTCTTGTGTGAGACAGTTGTTTGTACTACACATAGTGAATCTTGCAGAAAGTAAAATATGTGCTGACACAAAATGCATTGCTGAGTACAATAGATTACGTATATTGTACCAACCAATTGCTCCTTTGTTACCAGTTCCCAGATATGCATCAGGAACAGATGTCCCAAAGGATGAAGGGTGCAAATTAAAGAGAAAGCACACTAAGACTCCACAGTCATCACATCGCCATTCTATTACTAAGCAGTCTCTCCATAAACAACTCGCATCTCCACCTGTGAAGAAATGTATCGGGGTTCACACACTGCCAATATTTGACAACAGTACAGGAGTAAACTGCTATGCAAACGTTACAGTGCAGGCACTTCTCCACATCCCGGAGTTTGCTGATGTCTTGAACTCAAGTCAGTCGGCACCTCTCTCTGAAGCATTAAAGAGAGTCATTAGAGGCAGTCAAGAGCAGTTGCCCAGTTTACAAAGCTTGACTCCTCTATGACTAACTCTTGTAAAATATGCAGGACAATCAATTGTTTTCTGACAATGCACAAGAAGATGCCACAGAGTTCATGATGGGAATGATAAACAGTTTAGCAGATGATGGCATTGATCTGTGTCAACACTTTAAAGGTGACTATGTGTGCAAGTACACATGTTTGTCATGTGGCTACAAAGAATCACAAGCAACTCAGAACATGCTGTGGCTGTCTGTCTATGTCCCTGAACAGAGATCCATGAAGTTCTGTACATTGTTTGCAAATGCAGAAACTGGTTGGCTGTGCTGAAGATGTGGTAGTTCTTGTTTTTGCTCTCTGAGAGTTACATCTTCAAGTTCATACATAATGATTGTATTGCAACGTTTTAACTCTCAAGACATGAATATCACAACACCAATTTCTCACTTCATTGCTGGAAGAACTATGTTCTCAGGAAGTCAATTTGACACCCATGCAATTATCTTCCATCACAGCCTATCCATTCACTCTGGCCACTAGTCACTTGGCGAAGGTTCAGAAAGGGATGGGTGGAGTGCAATGATACAGTATGCATTCTGAAAGAAAGACTACCAAGGAATCTGAAAGATGCATACGTCATCATTCTCCAGTGCACCAATGTTGCACAATATGTGGAAGAGTGATGCTATCTGATCACAGCACCTCACTTAACCAACATATTTGCAACAATAACATTCCATGTGTATATTCCATCCAGATGGCATTTTCTTTCCACCAGTTTACATATTTATTTTCTTTAAATAGAAGTAACACCTTTCATCTAAAACTACTCCTGTGTAAAACCACTCATAGTGATCTATGTGTTTTACTTGTTGTACACTATTGCTACAGCCCATGTTAATTACTCTGATTTCTCTGCCATTGCAGAAGAGAACCTCAACAGTACACCAATGTAACAGACTATAGTAGACAATTACTTGTTTATCTCACTATTATTCTGATATGTTGGATGCAAAACAATACTGTTTTCATCATTTATTGCAATACAATTTTCTAAAATTAGTTGTATTGTAATATTGAGCATTTGCAACTTTGATGTACTTACTACAATGACTGCCATGTTACTGCTCAAGTAGACTTGAGGGTACTGAGCTGTAATCATTAGACAGTCAGTGAGTCACGTCTCTTTGCAGATGCCTCAGTTAAGCTTGTATGTCTTTGCACATGTCACTGTGTATTCAGTTGCTTCACAGTGCAATTTTACATGGTGATGACAAAATCAGTAATATAGTAACATGCTTATCGGAGCTGCAACCACTGTTCTCCACATATTGGGTGAAGAACTATACTTGTTTGAACAATACACATCAGGTTAAGTTCTGACTCCTTTTCCTGTTGTTGTCTACATTCTTGACCTTGACTATGATACTTGCTGAATTGACTTCTGCCAAATCCAAGCAGACTCGTGGGTGCTGGATATTACACACATGTCAGTTAGTGAGTTATGTCTTGGCAGATGTAGTTATTAGACTCACATTAACAGCATGACTTCCTACATTATGGTGTCATCTGCTAGCACTGAACTGCATTTGTTGAACAGTATCTGACAGGACTATTTGTCACTGTTCTTGGACTACACTCTCAACACTGAATATGACAAACTCTACAAAAAATGCGACTCAGACTTGTACATATGTATATAGTGCTGAACTACAGATTGAACCTATGTTTCTTACATAGATTCTGGCTATTTATGTTTGTTGAAGAAAAAAACATTTGCATGCATTCTTTCATTAACTGTCCCAAAACTGTTGTATCCATGCATATAATGTTATTGCATTTCATTAAGTGCTACTGTTGATATTGTTCATAGCTGAGCATAGAGATGTATACATGTGGTAATCTGGACTATTTCCAGTGTACAATGAATTCCTATATATCTGTGCAGATGTGTGCAACTGATAATTCAACAGAAAATGTCAAAAATGATTGTGTACTTCTGCTCCACAATGCAAACAATTGGTATGCTCCTGCTTTTATAGGATCGTCCATATTTTGGAGGTTGGATGAGGAATTTTCCCCAGTTCCACAAATGATAAACAGTTCAAAAACACATTGATTTGGAGATCGACCAACCTTTTCAGCATCAGTGAAAAAATGGCTGTGATATGAGCTATCCTCACCACACCATAATATTGCCAAATATTCAGCAAATTCTTTACTTGCTTTCATCTGTTTTTATCTTCTTGATATTGGTTGGTCCACTTTCAAATAAATAACTGCTAGCAAACAAAAATAGTATTAAAAGATAGGTAGAAATCACTTATAAAGTACAATAATGCTCAAATAGAAAATGTAAAAAAGTCTGCTATATTACTAATACAGAATAAATACATAAGGACAAATAAAACTTCATAATGTCTCTATTGATATCCAAGTAAAACTGTCTAATCATATGTAAAATATTGCTATCTACTTTAACACTGTTGGCATAATCTACACATGTGGCTCTCCTATAAAACAATAAATTTATATGCTCATGAGAACCATTAAATGTGTCTTACTGTCTCATGTGCACATGCAGTCAATAACTAAATGTCATAAAATCATAAATTATGTAAAAGTCTAATTTTGTTCCAATAACTTGTCTTAAATAGGTGTCAAATGATGATACTCAGATGTGCAATACTCTATTGTTAGTCTTGATTCTCTTAATGTCTAAGTGTGCAGTCTATTTCACTAATACAATAGTGTCAATGGACACATTACTAATACTACTCAGCAATAAATGTAAGCAAGATTAAGAATAGCTCACTACATGTTCTCTAATATAAACATGCATATGTTATCACTAACTCATCTATATAAAATCTTAATTGAAAACGTAATACATAGTAAAATGAAACAGTGTAGATTAACTTTGTGAAATCCCAAAAATCACAAAGCACCCAAAAATGAATAAGAATATATACAAGAAACTTGTTTTTTGCCCATCCCAAGAGCAACCAAACAATTCGGCCTAAAGATATTAAAATACTGAAATAATAAGACTAATTATAAACCTTATCCTATGTGTCTTGAGTATTATTTAAAAACAATTGGTGTCACAGAGGTATAGTATTGATCTGCATGTCTTTTATTGTGCTGTGCCTGTGCACGAACAACCCACTACCTGCTCAACATACTGTGACAGGCATTACCTGCCTCAGTCTGTGTAACCCTTCAGTTTAATAACAACTCTGTATTTCATATATACATTCATACCATTCAAGATCAAGCTATTGCTTCAGCTGTACCTCTGCACTCAGTATCCACTGCATGGTCCAGGGGATGGAGAGGCGGGGCAGTGAAGAAGGCTCTGCTGGGGGAGAGGGCAATTAAGCTGAGGCAGTGCAACTCCTCAGGTTTTAACTTCTGTGCAGCTGACATGAAGTAGTTATAGCATTCATGTCCATGCCATTAGTAGGGTTCTGCATTTGTACTCAAAATTGAATTCCTGGTCTGTAAGTCTTCCCACACTGCCTGGTTAAGGCTGTGCAACTGATCACTGTTCTAACCTCTCTACAGCTGGTATGAGGATGTTTAACCATTAAGGCACAACAGGGTCTGGGTAACTGGGGTTTACCCACACCTTGTGAGATATCTCATGAGGAACAGCCAAGTGACTTAACCACACAAAAGTGGACAAATCCCCAATAACCCACACCCTGGACTGCCTCTTGCATGTGTGTGTGGGGGGATATTGTGTGACTCAACCGCACAATTGCTCCAGTGTTCTAAGGTGTGTGCAGCTCGAATGAGAGTAATACCATTTATTCACATGTCTTTATTTGGCCTGTGCATCTACACTCAGCATCCAATTCCTGGTCAGCATTGGGTATGGGTGGAAGCATTGCCTAGCTGAAACCATGCAACCCCTCAGTGTCCTACCTTCTGTTCATCTTCCATGATGGAGGTATGACATTTATGTCTACATGTATATTTGGGCTGTGACTTGGCACTAGCCATCCAATCCCTGCTCTAGGTAGGTGGCAGATGTTACCTGTCTGACGCCATGCAAGTCATGAGTGTAGTAACTACTGTGCAGATGGCATTGCACAACTATACCACTGATCTTCATAGACTTAGTCCAGCTGTTGCTCCACACTCACCACCAGGCACCCATATAGTACAGAGGGGAGTGGTACAGTACCTAGCTGAACCTATTAAAATAATCACTATTCTAATTTGTGTGCCGCTCGTAAGATGAAGGTATACCATTTATATCCATGGTTTTACTTGGGCTGTGGTCTCCACTCAGCATCAAATTCCTGGTCTAGTGGGGTGGAGGCATTCCCCGCGTGACACCGTACAACTCATAAATAGCATGACTATTAAACAGGAACTATCACAGAGATATACCATTCATGTTAATCACCTTATTTGACTTCTACATCTGCATTCAGCATCCAGTGGCTGTTTACAGGCTGTGGTTTTGGTGCTGAGTGGGAATCTGTTGCTGAAGCCATGCAACTCCTCACTGTTCTAAGTTGTGTGCAGCTGGTATGAAGAATGTATACCATGAATGTCAACGTATTTATTTCTGTTGTGACTCTCAACTCAGCATCCAATTCCTGGTCTGATGGGTTCAGAGCATTACCTGACTGACACCATGCAACTCTTAAATGTAGTGATAAGTATGCACTTGCTATTACAGAGCAATACCATTGATGTTAATGACCTTATTTTGGGCTCTAGCTCTGTACTCACCATACAGTGCCTCTTGGGTAGAGAGGGGTAGAACATTGTCTGGCTGACTCCATCCAACTTGTCAGTGTTTAAACTTGTGTGCAGCTGTCATGAGAAAGCTATACCATTTTATTTCCATGGGCCCAATTCTAGAAGAGTGGGCAGAAGTCGCCAAACACAACTTGTGCCACCTGCAACTGTGACATTCACCTGCACCCTATTCTAAAGGGCAGAGTCTCCACAGCTAAGTCCTATGACTTGCGACATGCAACCAGGAATGCCAAACTGTGGGTGCACCTGGTGAGCATGTTGCAAGCTAACGCAGATTGCAAGTTCCCCCATGCCAAGCTAGCCTCAATAGGTGCCCACATGGCTACCCACATCAACTGCCACCCCAGGTGTACACATAGAGCCCTGCAGGGCTGCCCACCCCAGCCCCCAAAACCTACAGTGACTGCCCTGGAGAGCTACCCAGACCCCCAGCACCCACATCCCTTCATTGTAAAATGCCCTGCAGTAGGCGTGTCATCCTCCCCATCCATGCCCCAACTCCTAAGTCACTGGACGAAATGCAACAAATAACCTAACAACACCTGATAGTCTAGGCCCCCACCCCCACCCACCCATGCCAGCCCTCCCAGTACCCTCACCCCTCCCCAGCCTGCAACTGGCACAGCCACATCTCACCTCCACAGCCAGCTGCTGACTGGCTTATGTAGGGCACTACTGGAAAGATGTGCTCAGAAATTAATATCTGAGCATGTCTTTCCAGTGGTGCTCCTACATAAGTCAGTTGGCAGCTGGCCATGGAGGTGAGAGTTGGGCTTTGCCAGTTGCCAGCTGGGGATGGGTTGGGGTGTTGGGAGTGCTGGCACAACTGGGTGAGGGGGGCCACTAGACTACTAGGGCTTGTCAGGTTATTTGCCGTATTTCCGGCTAGTGACTCAGTGTCGAGGCACAGGTGGAGTAGGACAGTGCCACCCTTGATGCATTTAACAACAGGGGATTTGGGGTGCTGGATATGAGCAACCCTGTGGGGCATATAACATACACATGGCTGTGTTCTAGTGTGAGGACCCTGCAGGGCATCACTGTATGGGAAGGCATGTACAGTACGGAGATCGGGCAGGATCATGCGTGATGTCCAGTGTGGCAATAGCAGGGGTGGTCTGGCTATGGGGGAACATGGATCGGTTCCACAGGACCTTGGAGTACAGATGTAAGTTACACCAGCTAAATTCAGGTGTAAATTATGTTGCCAGTTCTCCTCTGGGGGTTCTTGTAGAATCCCGACATTGGGTACTTTGTTGCTGCCCTTCTGGAATGGGGTGCAACTTCTCCTGTAAACCCCTTAGTGCCATGTCATGGGGGGTTTATGGTGCAAAGAAGTGGGTAGCCATCTGGGAACTAGCGACCATCAAACAGTATGGTTCACAATAAACACAGCAATAGAGTCAAGCCATACAAAGGCAAAAGTACTGGACTTTAGGAGGGCTGACTTTGCCAAAATGGATGAGTGCCTAAGGAATGCACTAGCAGATGGGCAGGAAGGAGGGGTGGAAGAACAATGGGGGATAATAAAAACTGCCATCACGCAGGTAACAAACCTTTGTGTGAAGCAAATAAACAAAACAAAATGATGTAAGAAACCACTATGGTTCTCAAAGGAAGTGGCAGTGAAGGTTCAAGAGAAAAAGAAA
Organism: Neoceratodus forsteri; assembly: GCA_016271365.2. Taxonomy (NCBI): domain Eukaryota; kingdom Metazoa; phylum Chordata; order Ceratodontiformes; family Ceratodontidae; genus Neoceratodus; species Neoceratodus forsteri. The sequence goes on along the minus strand of CM057458.1, from coordinate 1,148,364,504 downwards.
GCATTCAGGAAGTACAAGGAATCATAGAAGGAGCAGGACAGAGAACTGTATCAGTTAAAGCAAAAGGAAGCTGGGAAGGCAGTTAGAACAGCAAAGGCCCAAACCGAGGAAAAGATAGCCAACTCAGTTAAGAAGGGGGATAAAACCTTTTATAGGTACATCAGGGAGCGAAGGAAGACCAAGGGAGGATCAGTGAGGCTTAATAAAGGGAGGGAGGGTGGGCAGAGGGTGACTGTGAAAAGGCAGAGATACTAAACAAATATTTTTGCTCAGTATTTACAAAGGAAGAGGGGGAGGTACCTAAAACAAACAGTAGAAACACTCTGGATACAGAAGTTGATACCAGCCCATTTACAGAAGAAAGGGTTCTGAAAGAACTCTTAAAACTGAAGGTGGACAAAACAATGGGGCCTGATGGGATTCATCCCAGAATTCTAAAAGAACTAAGGGTAGAACTAGTGACACCACTGACTACCCTCTTTAACAAATCATGGGAGGATGGGGTGGTACCCGAGGACTGGAGGAGGACAGATGTGATTCCCCTTCACAAAAGTGGGAGCAAGGCAGAAGCAGGAAACTACAGACCTGTTAGTTTAACCTTAGTGATAGGGAAAATGATGGAATCATTTCTGAAGGAAAGAATTGTCGAGTATCTAGAGGCCAGAGGGGCACAGGACCCAAGGCAGCATGGATTTACAGTGGGAAGGTCATGCCAGATGAATCTGATAGATTTCTTTGACTGGGTGACCAAAGTAGTAGATCAGGGAGGGGCTGTAGACATGGCCTACCTAACATAGAAACATAGAAACATAGAAGTTGACGGCAGATAAGGACCGCAAGGCCCATCCAGTCTGCCCATTTCTTTTTCTACCTTATAAATGTGCCATCGGCCTTTGCTCTGTCAGTGGCCTATCTATTCATAGTCATTTGTATTGCTCCCTTATGCCTATCCCATGCCTGCTTGAAGCCCTGCACTGTATTCATAGCCACCACTTCTTGTGGTAAGCCATTCCATGCATCCACCACCCTTTCTGTGAAAAAATTTCCTCACTTCCCCCTTAATCGGCCTCCTCTAATCTCATGCTGTGTCCTCTTGTCCTGCTATTTTTCTTATATTTGAACATATTAGACTCTTTCACCTTGTTTATGCCCTTAAGGTGTTTGAATGCCTCGATCATATCACCTCTCTCCCTCCTTTGCTCAAGGGTATACATATTGAGCTCCGTTAATCTGTCCTCATATGTCTTCTGATGCAGTCCATGCACCATTTTGGTTGCCCTTCTCTGGACTGCCTCAATTTGGTTAATGTCCTTGTGAAGGTGTGGCCTCCAATACTGCACGCAGTACTCCAGATGGGGCCTAACAAGTGTCTTGTACAGAGAGATTATTACCTCCCTCTTATGACTTGTGATGCCCCTACTAATACACCCTAACACCCCCCTAGCCTTACCTACTGCTTTAGAGGTCTGCTTGGATGATTTTAGGTCATCAGTGATGATGATGCCCAAGTCTCTTTCTTCCTTTGTGACTGCTAGCAACTCCCCTCCCAGCCTATAGGTGGCTTCAGGGTTTCTCTTCCCTATGTGTATGATTTTGCACTTCTTTGCATTAAATCCCAGTTGCCACTCTTCTGACCATTCTGCTAGTTTATCCAGATCTCTTCTCATTCTGCCCACCCCATCTGGATCATCTACTGTGTTGCAGATCTTGGTGTCATCTGAAAACAGACAAGCCTTACCCTCTAGTCCATCTGCAAGGTCACTAATGAAGATGTTGAAGAGGACTGACCCCAGGACTGATCCCTGAGGTACCCCACTTGTGACTTGCATCTCTTCTGACTGTATACCATTTACCACCACTCTCTGTTTTCTGCCCGTCAACCAGTTTGCCACCCAGTTGACCAACTTCTGACCCACCCAGAGCCTACCCAGCTTATTTATCAATCTTCTATGTGGAACAGTGTCGAAAGCTTTGCTGAAGTCAAGGTAGGTGACATCAACTGCTCCCCCTTGGTCCACCACTCTGGTTACCCAGTCAAAGAAATCTATGAGATTAGTTTGACAGGACCTTCCTTTGTAAACCCATGCTGTCTTGGATCCTGTGCTCCTATGGATTCCAGGTGTTGCACTATCCTTTCCTTAAGGAGTGCCTCCATAATCCTGCCCACTACTGAGGTAAGACTGACCGGTCTGTAGTTCCCGCCTCCTCCTGCTACCACTCTTGTGGGCGGGATCACATAAACCCTTCTCCAGTCTTCTGGGACCCTCCTGTGCTCAGAGACTCACTAAACAATTCTGCTAATGGCTCTGCTAGTTCCTCCTTTAGCTCCTTAAGTACCCTGGGATGTATGCCATCAGGTCCCATTGCCTTATCCACCCTGAGCTTAGCAAGCTCTTGTAGGACCCTTTCTTTTGTGAAGGGAGTAGGTGCTCACCTCCCTCCCCTGTGTCCATGATGCTGAGCTGTGGGCCCTGCCCTACCTTCTCTTCAGTAAATACTGAGCAAAAGTATCTATTTAGGATAGATGCCTTTACAGGGTCCTCCTCCTCACATGCTCCTTTTCTCCATTAAGCTTAGTAATACCCCTCTGGACTTTCTCCTTTCACTAATGTATCTATAGAAAGTCTTGTCACCTTCTTTTACTGTTCGTGCTAGTGTTTCCTCAGTTTGGGACTTTGCCTGCCTTACTGCCTTCCTGCTTCCTTAGGGCAGTTTGGTATGCCTCCCTATCTTCATCCGCTGTGTTCCCTTATATTTCCTGAAGGCCAGCCTTTTGGCTCTGACCTTTTCTGCTACTGTATTTGAGAACCAAAGTGGTTTCCTTCTTCTTTTGCACTTCCTTTTCTGTCTAACACAATGGGATGTTGTTTCAAGTATTGCATCCTTAATGCTTGCCCATTTGCCTGTACCCCTCACCTGTGTTTCTCTTTTGCCAGGGCTAGCTTAACTCTGTTGGCCATCTTATCAAAGTCAGCTCCTCTGAAGTCCTATATTTTTGCCTTGGAATGGGATGATTTAGATGTAGTAGCCAAATTGAACCATACCATGTGATGGTCACTGTTCCCCGGTGACCTTCTACCTGGAGATCTGTGATCCCTTCTTTGTTAGTCAGTACTAGATCTAGGATAGCCCTGTCTCTTGTGGGTTGCTGTACCAGTTGTTTGAGGCCCTCCCCTGCAGGAATCCACTATGAGTCTAGTTCTGGCAGATGTTCCTGCTGGTATTGACCAATCTGTATCCGGCATGTTGAAGTCTCCCATTATCAGAACCTCCCTTTAGCTGTCATGTTTTGTATATCTTCTAACAGTAATGTGTCTATGTCCTCCCTCTGGTCTGGGGGCCTGTAGACAACCCCAGTTCTTATGGCTGTCCCATTTCTGTTTCAGGGTGACCCACAGTTCTTCTGGCTCCTTATGTGTATTCTGAATTTCTGTAGCTTTGATATTTTCATTAACATACAGGGCCACTCCTCCCCCTTTTGCACTCGGTCTCTTCTGAACAATACATAGCCAGGTACTGAAGTCTCCCAAGTGTGGTTACTGGTAAACCACGTCTCACTAATTGCTACTATGTCCAGTTTAGCCTCTGACATTATTGCCTTCAGGTCTGGGATCTTATTTCCCAGGCTGTGAGCATTTGTGTACATGATTTTCCATTGGCCAGATTTTGGTGTGTTAGTTGTTGGGTGAAGTTTGGCATTTCCCCTGTGCATTGTATGGGAAGACAAACCTTTTTTCTTACCTGGTGATGCAAATGAATGGCAAACATGCTGAATTCCTGTTTGACCACTAGCTGAGGGGAGGTGTTCTTCCCATTCGACGTGTGGTGCTGCCCCTCTCCCCATTTGCTAGTTTAAATATTCTGCAAAGATGTCAACCTTCTGCCCCAATGCACTGACTCCCTCTTTAGTCAGATGCAGTCCATCAAATTTAAAGAACTTTCGCTCCCAGACTTTAGCAAGGCATTTGGCACAGTCCCACACAAAAGATTAATATACAAGTTAGCCAGCCTTGGAGTGGGTCCCAAGATGACAGCCTGGGTAAAGAATTGGCTGGAGAATAGGACACAGAGAGTAATAGTAAATGGAGTCCACTCTGAAGAAAGGGGGGTTACTAGTGGGGTACCGGAGAGTTCAGTATTAGGACTGGTCCTCTTCAATGTCTTTATAAGTGACATTGCAGAGGGACTGGAAGGAAAAGTATGTCTCTTTGCAGATGACACAAAGATCTGCAACAGAGTTGATGCACAAGAGTAGGTGGAAAGGATGAGAAGGGACTTGGCAAGGTTAGAGGAATGGTCAAATGTATGGCAGCTTAGATTTAATGCTAGAAGTGCAAGGTAATGCACCTGGGAAACAAAAACCCAGGAAGAGTACACAATGGGGGAGAGATCTAACAACAACAAAAATGGAAAGGGACCTGGGAGTAGTCATATCAGATGACCTAAAGGTGGGCAAGCAATGTGAGAGGAGCAGCAAGAAGGGCTGGGGGATACTGGGATGCATAGGAGAGGCATCACCAGTAGAAAACAGGAAGTTATTATCCCACTGTACAGACAGCTGGTGAGACCCCATCTGGAGTACTGCATGCAGTTCTGCAGACCCAATGTCCACAAAGACATAGACAGGATGGAAGCTGTCCAGAGGAGGGCAACTAAAATGGTGCAGGGTCTGCACCAGAAGACACATGAAGAGAGACTTAAGGGAGCTTAATATGTATAGCCTCAAGGAAAGGAGGAGAGGGGGGACATGATAGAAACTTTCAAGTACCTCAAGGGAATCAACAAAGTCAAAGGGTAGCATCTTTCAAAAAAGAGGTGTGCAAGAACAAGGGACACAATTTGAAGATAGAGGGGGTGACTCAGAGGTAAATTAAGTATTTTTCTAGAGAGGTTGTGGATGCATGGAATGGCCTTCCAGAGGAGGTTGTGGAGTCAAAACAGTGGTGGAATTCAAGCATGCATGGGACAGTCATAAACGCAATTCTAGGGGTGGGGGTAGGAAGAAGTAGGCTGCTGGTTAACAGGATCTGCAGCTTATTCATTAGGTAGAAATGGGCAGACTGGGTGGGCCAGCGGTCCTTATCTGCCATCAAATTCTATGTTTCTATGTAACTACCGGGGTAACAGCTGTGTGCTACAAGTAGCCTGCAACATGTCACAAATCACTTTGTAGAATAACACAGGTCACAGCTGCTAACATAAGTTGCTACTTGAGCCATTCTACTTGGTTCAAGTGCTGTTATGCCAGATGTAACCTTTCTGGAATTGGGGGCCATGTCTCCATTTGGCCTGTGGGTCTCCACTCAGCATCCAATTCCTGGAGTGGAGGAGGAGCTGGGTGGGGACATTACCTTGTTCACTCATGCAACTCATGAGTGTACTAACAACTATGCAGTTCTTATCACAGAGCTATACCATTCATGTTAATGACCTAAGTACCCATATTTCATACTGTTTATATTTAGGTCTTACCTGTGAACGTTGTACATAAGACATGTAACTACTAAACTATTTGAATGAATTTGTTTAGCTGATCATGTTGCCAATGTTAGTCCTTATTTCTGTCATAAATGGTTCCATCCCTTTGTGACTTTCACTGTATTCTGTAAGTACTCGTCTTATATTCTTATTGAAATGATACCTGTATGTTGTGTCCTTATGCCTATGTATGTGTACCAGGACCTCTTTGTGAATGAGCTTGCTCAATGGAGTATTTCCCTGCAATAAACTTGAACTTGAACTAAACTTGAACTTGAACTTAGTTGTCTTTAGCTCAGTACTCCACATCTGGTATCTCTTGGTGGGGAGGGTGAGAAGAGGCGTGTACAGCTAAAGACCTGAGAAAGAAGAAAAAGTAGAAACTCGTGCCTGTGCTCCCACCAACTTGCAAGTTTCATTTATTTCATTATAAAATCTGTGCAATTGTCCTCCTTGCGATAAAAAATGGCGATCAAAGAATCTCAGGATCAAAGAATTTGCAGGCTCACGATCAAAGAATTTGCCGACTCATGATCAAAGAATAAAAAATGGACAGACTCGGGTTTTAGGCTGAATAACATGAAACCACCACCACCATGCCTCAATAGAACAAAGCCTCCTGAGCAAAACCCACCCTCATTTGTCTTCCTAGGCCACCCCTGAGCTAAGAAATTTGCATTTTCCAAAGGGCCATCTTGTCCCTCCCTTGCGATGCAGGATCGCAATCAAAGAACCTCATGATCAAAGAATTTGCAGCCTTGTGATTAAAGAAATTGCTGCCTCATGGTCAAAGAATAACAAATCATGAAACTTGACTTTTACACAGAATTAATGAAACCAGCACCATGCCTCGATAGAATGAAGCCCCTAAGCAAACCCCACCCTTATTTGTGTTCATAGCCTACCCCTGAGCTGAGGAATTTGCATTTTTCAAAGGGCCATCTCGTCATACCCTCACGATGCAGGATCGCGATCAAAGAATCACACGATCAAAGAATTTGGAGGCTCATGAGCAAAGAAATTGCAGTCTCATGGTCGAAGATTAGAAAATGGTGAAACTCAAGTTTTAGGTACAATTACATGAAACCACCACCATGCCTCGATACAATGAAGCCCCATGAGCAAAACCCACCCTCATCTGTGTCTCTAGCCCACCCCTGAGCTGAGAAATTAGAATTTTTCAAAAGGCCATCTAGTTGCACCCTCACGATGCAAGATCGCGATCAAAGAATCTTGCAATCAAAGAATTTGCAGGCTAGCAATCAAATAATTTGCAGGTTCATGATGTTCCTCTTGGATGTCTTCCCTGTGGAAAAAACTAGTCCAACAAAAAAAATCAATAACGTGAGAAATGAAGAGGCTTAAAAACAGAAACACTGTGAGACTGTCAGGCGATACTGCAACTGTGCATGAGATAAGCAGCATTTTGTTATTTTTCCATACTGGAGATTAATGTCCATCTGCAGCATGGAAAATGAACAAATGCTCCTCGTGCACAAATAGCAGAACTGGAGCAACCACTTTGTGTCTCCAGACATCTGAAAATACCTTTAAATGTAGCTCTTTTTCTCAACTGCAACCTAAACTGAAGACCTTCCTTCTCAACCATGCTACTCTTTCAAAACAGCAACAGCTCCTGCTCTCTGTATTTAAAAAATGGTAGTGTCCAAAATAAAAAGCCAGCAAAAATAAAATGTGTGAGTGGGGGGGAGTGAGGGGGTGAGGTGGGGTGGGGTAGGACAAAACTGTATTATGGTGCATGGTGATGGGGTCCAACTGAAGAAACCGAAACAATCTACTGGGGTGGCAAAAACTGCATTCAAGCAACTTTTTTATTTTAACTACAGTGTCTGCATTAGGACAAAGGTTCTTCATTCCAATGCAGGCAGCATTTAGGTGGATGAACTATTTAATTACAAAACTTAATCTAATTTCATTTTTTAATATATTTTTATTAAACTTTTTTTTGCTTTGCCCATTTCCTAAGCACAATAATACCCGACAGAATAAGCAGTATTAGGAAATACTGGACCTTCAGAGGCTATAAGACACCCTCTGCCTGTGGTTTCTGGCTTCATTACACCCTGGAAGGTCCAGTATTTCCCAATACTGCCCACCCTATCAGGTAGTTATTGCTTACATATATATATATATATATATATATATATATATATTCATAGCAAAAAAAAATATATTTAATACATCAATTAAAGTTGCTCCACAGCAACAAAGTGAGAAATTGTAGTGTTGGGGTACACCCACCCACCTTACGCCCACCCGTACCCACCAACATGCATCGGGGTGTGCGTTGGGGTCATCGGTCCTAACTCTCACCCATTCTCCAGCACTGCCTCAGCTTATTTACATGGAATGGGGTGAGAGTTGGCGACAGCCCCAGCACACCCGATGCCTGTTAATGGGGGCCGAGGCAGGCCTGAGGGAGGTGACAACCAACATTCTCACATTTAACAATGAGTAACAACCCTAACTGATGCATTAAATGGAGTTTTTGCCATGAATTTCCCTTCTTTTTGAGAATGTGCACTATAAATAATGAATGGAATGTGGTGGTGGGAAAACTGTATGACCAACTGAAATGATAATTGTTAAATGAAGACATGTACCGTGGCACACTGTGTGTCCAGAATTGTATGTACATCCATTCATCAGTCACACAACGCCATGAGCTAAAAACGTAACATGCACAATTCAGCAACTGTAAGTGCCAGTGACCTGAAAATGAGCACATTGAAAGATGAATTATAAATCTTTGTACATTTCAAATGCCAGACAAATCAGATGCACAGTTCAGAAGTTATTGAAGCATAATGAACCACATTTTCATTCATCAGAGTGGCATAATTCCACACCTTTTAATGTTTTACTCATGAAACCACTGTAAGGCACCTCCGTTCCACCAGGGCTATGTATGCTATAAATTTAAAGATAGTAGCACTATGCAGAATGCTATGCACAAACTGTTAACTGCATCACACAGTATCTCCACAGTGAATTATTTTTCAAACATGTAAACAGTATAGTTCACATCTCCAGGACATCCACTCAACACCCTCCAAATTTCATGTGAAAAGAATAGACCGTTCCAGAGATATTCAATTTTTATATTTCTGTACCTTTAAGAAGTCTTCCACCACAAAATGGAGGAAATCGCAGCTGAAAATGCAATAAAATGGAGGACCTGGTGGCCGAAAAAATCAGCAACTGCGAAGTGGGCCAACTTCAAATGGACATAACTCTGGAACAGAACAACATTTTTTCACCAAACAAAAACTGGCATATTCCTTGAACATGTGTCTTTCTGCCTGCCAGGTTTCAGACCAATCAACCTCACACTGGCTGTGCTATGTGTCACAGAATACAGTGCAGAAAAATAGCAAAAACAATGTTTTGCACTGCATTATGCAAATGCAAAAACAAAAACGGTAATGTTAACACAAACGGTGATGGAAATAGTGAGGTAAAATAAAATAGTAACGCTAACAGTAATGCAAATGCAAGCGCAAATGGTAACGCACATGGTGACGCAAACATAAACGATAATTCAAATGGTAAGAGAAACGCAAGTGCAAACATAAATGAAAACAGAAATGGTAACACAAATGGTAACGCTAACAGCAACAGAAATGCAAACGTTAATGAAAACAGTAACGCAAATGCTAGCGCTAACAGAAACACAAATGCAAACAGTAACAAAAATACAAATGGTAACACAAACAGAAATGCAAATGATAATGGCAATGAGCGATGCAGAAGGAAACAGTAATATAATTGACAATGGAAACACTACCAAAAACACAATCGCTAAGGCCAATAGAAACACAAATGCAAATGATGACAAACATGCAAACAGTAACAGTAACACAATTGGAAACACAAGCGGTTATGGTAACACCAACGATGATGCCAAAGGTAACAGTAACACAAATGGAAACACAAAAGTAGCACGTATGCAAATGCAAATGGTAATGCACACAGTCACGGTAACGCAATTGGAAATGCAAATGCTTAGGGTAACACCAACCATGATGCCAAAGGAAACATAAACACAAATGGAAATGCAAATGGAAGCGCGTACGCAAACGCAAATGGTAATGCACACGGTGATGCAAAAGGAAATGCAGAAAAAACAGTAACAGAAATGCAAAGGGTAACAGTAACACAAATGCAAGTGCAAATGCAAATGCAAAGGGTAACGCACACGGTGACGTAAACAGAAATGCGAACACAAACGGTTACGGTAATGCAAGCGGAAACTCTAACAGTAACAGTAACGCAAACACACACACTTGTGTTTCCCAGAAAGGTGCATTCAGAAACACAGTGAATACAAAGAATGTATGCATAATAATGGCCCTCGGAGCAGAAAATGAGCACTTCAAATACTAAATTGCTTATGTCTCAGGAACTGTACAACGTAGAAAACAATTTAAAATCGGATATTATTTATGACTTTCTTGGCTAGTTTTGCACTTAGCTCCCTAATGGGGGCTAAGAAGTCTTGTGACAAAAAGTCCGTATCTTGAAGCATTTTCAAAATACGGGCCCTGAAAAGTGCAGAGGATGCCATAATGTTGGCCTATGGGAAAAATCATCAACTTTGGAGTACTGTAACTTTGCAGCCCTCTATTATTTTGTCACCAAACCACCAAAAGGCACATCTGTGGGATGTTGGCTTTCTTCCCACCACATTTCAGCCCAAAACACCAAACTGTCTTTTTGCAGCAGTGTGGCAAAGATTTCCCTATTGTTTGGGGCATAGTGTCGCAAAAGTAGGTGTCATGATTTGTGACATTTTCGCAAAAATCACAAAAGTGTCGTATGGCCACACTACTTTGCGACACTACTGTTTCAAAATTAAAAACATATTTCTGGGGTGTTTAACCCCCAAAAAGACATGGTTAGCATCCTCAGGACTCGACTAGGTGAACACAGCAAGAATTGTGTCCCTAGAGGGTCTCAAGTTTAAATGGCAAGCATTTCTGTGACCACCAACTGAAAACAAGATGGCTGATTTTAGACACTACAAGGTCATTTACAAAAGTAAAAAGTACATTTGCGACACTTTCGCATATTTTGTTAACTTTCCCCATTGACTATAATGGAAAACTTGTTTTTTGAATAACTTTTGAAGAGGACCGATTACCCCATTGCGCACCCTGATGCCGGTTGGGGGGTGGGCTGCGGGGGTTCAAGGGGGGCTTTCAACCCTAACACTGAATTTTCTTACTTTTGTCGCTGTGGAACAACCCTAACTGATGCATTAAATGGAGTTTTTTTGCCTCTAATTTCCTTTCTTTTTGAGAATGACGATGATAAACAGTGAATGAAATGCAGTGGCGGGAGCACTGGGCCCTCCCACCACATGATGTCTTGTCACATAGTAAAAGGAACAGCAATGCAAACACAAGTGCCAAGAGGTACGCACATGGTAATGCAAACGTAAATGGTAAAGCAAACGTTAATAGAAATGGAAGCACAAAGTGACACCGAAATGAACAGAGACACAAACGGACATGCAAGCGCATATGAAAACGGAACTGGTAATGCACACAGTAATGGCAGTGGTATTTTAAACGTTAATGTTAAGTGTTACAGCAAAAAGAATGCCAAAGGGAACAGAAACAGAAACACGAATGCAAGTGCCGCATAGCATAAACCGTAGCTGGCATGGTGCGGTACCACAATTGTAAACACAAATGGTAAGTTAAAATGAAGAGTAACATGAAAGGAAACAGAAATGGAAACAGGAATGGAAGCACATATGGAAGCATAACCGTGTCACGAACAGGCACGTTACGCAATTGTAAATAGAAATGTTAATGGTAACAGCAACAATAAGGCAAAAGGAAACTGAAACGGAAATGCAAATGCAAGCGTGCACAGAAACGCAAACCATAATGCTCACGGGCATGGTACCGCAATTGTAAATGCAACTGGTAAAGTTAATGTGAAGAATAACGCCAAAGGAAACAGAAATGGAAACGGGAATGCAAGCATGTACGGAAACGCAAACTGTAATGCGCATGGTCACATTACCACAATTGTAAATGTAAATGGTAGTGGTAACAGCAACAATAATGGCAAAGGAAACAGAAACGCAAAAGGAAATGCAAGCGCATATGGAAACGCAAACCGTGATGTGCGCGGTCACAGTACGGCAACTGGAAGCATAAATGGTGATGTTAACAGCAGAAATAATGGTAAAGGAAACAGAAATGGAAACGCGAACACAAGTGCATATGCAAATGAGAACGCAAAGCGTAACGCACACGGTGGCATACATGGGAACAGTAATGCAAATGGGAAAGGAAATAAAAGTGGTAACGCTAAGTGTAACAGTAACATAAGCACACATCCTGTTTTTGCCCAAGAGCTGCAAAGAGAAACACAGTGTGTACAAAGAATGTATGCATAATAATGTGCCTCAGAGCAGAAAATGAGCTGTTGGAAGACTAAATTGCTTATATCTCAGGAACCGTACGACATAGAAAAAAAATTTCCCATGATTCATGATTTTCATGCCTGCGTTTTGCTGAATGCATAGCCATAAGCTATGCATTGTCATGATGAAAATTCTGCATCTCGCACCGTTTCTGAGATACGAGCCCCGAAAGATGCGGCGGACGCCACCATGTTAGTCTATGGGAAAAAAATTGTCAACTTCGGAGTACTGTAACTTGGCAGCTGTGCAATATTTTTTCACCAAACCATGAAAAGGCACATCTGTAAGATGTTGGCTGCCTTCCCTTCAAATTTCAACCCAAAAGACTAAACTGTTTGTTTGCAGCAGGGTGGCAAAGAATTCCTGTCATTTTGGCCATAGCCTGAAAAGTAGTGTCGCAATTTGCGACCTTTTTCGCAAAAATTTGAGAAAGTGTCATGCATGCGACACTACTTTGCGACACTACTGTTTCCAGAAATTTGAAAAACATATTTCTGGGGTGTTTAACCCCCAAATAAAGACATGGCTAGCATCCTCAGGGTCCGACTAGGAGAACACAAAAAGAATTGTGTTCCTAAAGGGTCCCAAATTTAAATGCCAAGCATTTTTCTGATCACCAACTGAAAAGAATGGCAGATTTGCAACACTACTAGGGCCATTTGCAACACTAAAAGTGCATTTGCGACACTTTGAACTTTTTGATAACTTTTCCATTGACATAATGACATAATGGGAACTTATTTTTGAATAACTTTTGAACTGTTCAATATTTTTCATGAAATTTTCAAAAGGCACATCGAGGGACTACGGCCGCCGCGTTCCCTGCAACCTGTAGGTGAGAGCAAAAGATTGCAAAACACATAATTGTGCAATTGGTTGTCGTTTAATAGTGTTGAATGTGCCACATTACTTTGCGACACTACTGTTTACAAAAATTTAAAATCATATTTCTGGCTAGCATCCTCAGGGCTCAACTAGGTTAATGCAGCAAGGCCTGTGTCCCTAGAGGGTCCCAAATTTAAATGGCAAGCATTTCTGTGACCACCAACTGAAAACAAGATGGTGGATTTGCGACACTACAGGGTCATTTGTGACACTAAAACTGCATTGCAACACCTTTGAACTTTTGTTAACTTTTCTATTGACTATAATAGGAAACTTATTTTTGAATAACGTTTGAACCGTTTAATATTTTCCACAAAATCTTCAAAAGGCATATGGGACCGGCTGCATGTTGTCTGAAGGTTTCAGACTGTTCGCACACCGTGCAACCTGTAGGTGTGAGCAAAGAATGCACAAAAAAGTGTAAATACCACATTCTATGGTGCTATGTAGCTCCGCAACTGTATATCCAACCAGAGATCTGTAGTACCACTCCATGCATGAAAAATTTCAGGCAAATCTGTCATACAGTGGCAAAGTTATTAAGCTGCAGAATTTCACACTTTAACCTTAAATGGGGTACTCAACCCTAACTATAGTGGCATAACCGTGCCACTTTAATATATCTAAATGTATATATTATAATTAGGGTTGTACTGTATGTTAAACCCAAAATTGTGCAGTTTAATAACTTTGCAACCATGTCTGATCTGCCTGAAAAAATGCATGTGCAGTGGTACCATAGATCTTTGGATCTGGAAATTTTTGTTCCGGTCAGATATTTAGTTGCAGAGCTGCGGAGAGTGGAAAAGTGTGAAATTTCCTCAACTTTTTGAATTATTTACTTATCTCTACAGCCCAAATGGTTTGTCCATCTGGTCTGAAATGTTCAGGGTATATGGGGACTGGGTCATGGAAGTGCCTTTTGAAGATCTGGTGAAAAAAATATTAATCCATTCAAAAGTTATTAAAGTTTACATTTGCCATTATAGCCTATGGGAAAATATATGTGCACCACGAGGCTTTTAAAGTTTTGCTAAAGCAAAATTTGCTTCGAGCTATGCTATTTTGTTGTTGAGCTGCCACCATCTTGTTTACAGTTAGTGACAGACAAAAATGGCTGTAGTTCAAATTGGCTGCACCTAGGTAAACACTGACAGTTGTGTTTACCTAGTCGAGACTCTGGCATGCACGACTTTTTGAGGATAAAACCCCTCAGAAATGCCTTTTCTGAGATCGGCCCCTCTGGAGTGTTGCAAATTGTAACAGAACAGATGAGACACTTTCACAAATCATGACAGTGTCGTGCCCATTCTTTCGCCTACATGGAGGTTTCGAAGTCATGATTACAACTGCAGTGGAATTTTTGCCGTAGTTTCTTCAGTTACTGAGATATTGCCAAATAAGAGTTACAAGGGTTCCTTTTCAGTACTATGTGGCTGCTGTATGTCTCCGTACTAATGTGTAAGTGGGAGTGCGGGGACCAGAGGGCCTGCGCTCCACATACACATATTGTTCAGGCAAAAATAGGCAGTGTGAAGGGAGTGCAGGGCCCGTAGGGCCTGAGCTCCCACATCCACATACCAGTTACATTACACTTTTTCAAAAAGAAGGGAAATTGATTGCAAAAAAACTGTTAATGCATCAGTTAAGGTTGATACAACAGCCACAAAACTTTGAAAATTCGATGTAAGGTTTACCACCCCTAGCACCACCCCAAGCCACCTTAACCTTCACACACCAACAAATGTTAAAATATAGGTATGTCACAAAAGTTTCTGCAAAACTACTGTGCATGTCCATGAAAATACCATTGGTTTACGTGAGGTACTTTTGCAAAAGTACTGGGTACTTTCTCAAAGTCCCCATGTTAACCAAAGGTATTTTGCTAGTGCTACTTTGTACCAAGAAAGTACCATTGGTTTATATGGGAACTTTCTGAAGTACTTGGTACTGTGAAAGTCCCCATGTCAAACAAGGGTACTCTTGTAAAATAAGTGTGTACTTTTGCAACAGTACCATTGATTAACATGGGAGGAAGTTGCAAAAGTACCCAGTACTGTAAAGTCCCCATGTTAAGTAATGGTACTTTGTAATGGAACAAAGTACTTTCTCGAAGGTAGGCTGGTTCAGAGGCCCAGTATAACAGTTTCTTTGCCACCTTACAGCCAAAAAAACATTGGGACTTTTGGGCTGAAATTTACAGGGTGGTAAGCTCTTCCCTCTCAGAAGTGCATTTTTATGCTTTGGTGAAAAGATTTACACTGTTTCCATTGTTACAGCATTCTGAAGTTCAAAAATTTCCTATTCCATAATATTGTGGTGTCCGCTGCACCTTTCGGAGTCTGTATCTCATAAATGGTTCGAAATACAGATTTTTTGCTCTGGCTGTCTCACTCCAACTTTAGGTGAACTGAGACTGTGTGGAGGTTTCAAGTCATGATTACAACTGCAGTGGAATTTTTCATGGTTTCTGAGTTACTGACATATTGCCAAATCAGTGTTACAAGGTTGCTTTTCAGGACTATAGGGCTGCAGAATATCTCCGTTACATTTGTGTGAAAGTGGGAGCATGGGGCCCAGAGGGCCAGCTCCCACATATCTGTCTATTATGCAAAATGGACAGAATGAAGAGAGTGCAGGGCCCAGAGGGCCGCACTCCCACAAAACTTTCACTTCCATTACACTTTCTTAAAAGAAGGAAATTCATTGCAAAAAACTCTGTCAATGAATCAATTAGGCTTGATAGCACAGTGATAAAAGTTTGGAAATTTGATGTTAGGGTTACCACCCCTAACACCACCACCACCCACCGTCACACCAACAGATGTCAGGGTGTGCCATGGGGTGTCAGGCTAACTCTCACCCTATTCTTTTATACTGTAGCATGTCAGCTTCTTTACACATGCAATGGGGTGAGAGTTGGGCTTGATAGCCCCATGGCACATCCCAACATCTGTTGGTGTGTGGAGGGGGTGGAGGGGGTTGGGGTGGTAGGGGTGATAACCCTAGTATTGAATTTCCAAACTTTTGTTCCTGTGCTATCAACCCTAACTGATGCATTTACAGAGTTTTTTGCAGGTGAGAGTGTAAAATGATACATTAAGCAAAATACAGACAATGCCCAGGCCCATCAAAACCCATGTATGAGGGGCATAAACAGCAAAGAGAGCCATGTACAGTATAGTCGTGTCCATGCACAGGACTGGGGGGGTTGCCAATCTATGTCCTCTTGCGTCCATCATGTGTCCTGGCAATGTGGTGGTGCACAACATGGGGAGATGGTATAGTGCCTCCAGAGGAGGGTGTTGTCAAGTGTAAGGACACATGGGTCTGGAGAGTCAGCTGAGCTTGCCCAGTCATGTGAGGTACTAGAAGCCCACATGGAAATGTCCTGACCAGGGGTGGGTGGTCTTCCAAGGGATGCAGGTGATGCAAGCATGCCGTCACTGTTAGATGTAACACTCTGTGATGTGGACACACACCACCACCCTCCTCTGGACACAGGTGTATGCCCACTGTGCATGGACATGCTGCGAGCATGGTGCCGACTACCACAAACAGCACTGCCCAGGTTCAGCATCGACCTTGTAAGATCCCTAAACATACATTCAATTGCAGCTAGGAGCCGGTCTTTACACTCCTGGGCATGCTGCATTTCCAGGGGGTGTTGTTGCCATGTGAAGATGAAGGTTCTGCTGCAGCATGTCTTGTATCTGCTCAAGGACACTGTGGGAGGAAGTCTGGGTGTCCATGGCAGCCTGCATCATGTTATGGGCACAATGCTCAACCTGCTGTACCATAGGAGGTACAGGTTCCAGTGGAGCTGTAGGGTGGATTTTATGACTGGACAACTCTGTGTGAGCCAGGGAAACCAACGGCAGTGTGCCACCCTGTGAACCCTGGACCATGGTGTCCCCAGACAGGGCAGACATACTGTCCTCTGTCTGGTGTAAGGGACTATGACTGGGGGGACATTTGGGAGGGTGGGCTATGTGGCAGAGGATAAAGTGATGGGGTGGAGGTGTGGGATGCCAGGGCCAGGATCTGAGTGAGGGCCTGTGAGGTGGTAGCTGTGGTACTGGGTGCTACACTAGGCTGTATCACAACATCTCCATCAGTGGTGTTGGTGGTCATCACATCCAGCTTACTTGTGGTATGCTGAAAACAACTCCCAGCTGGCCTAGAATGTCTTGGATTCACTGGCCGACAGTGAACTCTTCACTGCTTCCTTCTAGGAGCTCTGGATGGGAAATGGGTGGCTGCCATATGGCTACTTGATGGTCCTTGCAGAACAGCCTCTTTCAGAGGGCAGACTGTATCTTGAGCTGCAGGGACATAAACATGTAGTTGAGGTATGGCCATGATGCATGGCATGGTCAAGTGATAGGATGGTGTTGTACCAGAAGCCTGATGGTGAAGTGTACAGGTTCAGTGTGAGCATGAAATGGTTGCAGGTGTAAGTGTCAACCACCACCGTGTCACACAGAATGTGATATGTGTGCTCACAGACATGCACATGCAGACCAGCCACAGCAGTAGTGTATAACAGAGGTACAACAACCAAAGCCAAAACACACTGTAGCAAAGAATGTACAGGAATGGCTGACAATGGTGGAGAGAACAGCAGTGAGGCACAACAACAATGTGTGTGACATGATGCAGTGTACACCCGAGACAGATCGTATGTGCATGTGTGGTAGGTCCCTCAAACATGTGAGCATGTGCATCCAGGGCTGCCTGTGGGAAATGTGATTATGGCAGTCCTTGAGTCTGCCCAAGGGAGCTATTCTAAAGGGCCTGACTGTTGCACTATGTGTGGCCTGCATCTGTGTCCTGTGGTACCTAGATGTGTGCACCCAAAGATGTGTCACCTGCCCACACAACATTGGTGTCATTGCATTATTTATGTGGGAATGTAGGTGGTACTTGAGTCTCGTAGCTCCCACCAGGCACCATGGACACCTCCACAGCCCACAGCACCAACATCATGGCCTCCTGTGCCGGGTCCGGGGGATGGGTCTTTGTTGGTGCAGGACGGCCACCACCAGTGACATGCAGTTCCCTCTACCATGCAGCCAAGGATTCCTTGGCATGATGACTGAGTTCACTGAAGCACTTACACACTGCCTTGACTGTCCTGTCACAACTGCCCACTGTATTGACCACCTCTGTGATCTCTATCCAGGCCTGCTGGATAATAGCATCGGTGTTGTGGTTACATGAGAGGGTAGCCTCCTGGGTCATGCACGCCTAGATGAGGGCATGCAGTTCATCAGTGCTAAATCTGTGCACCCTGATTCTCTCTCTCGGGGACAGTACCTGCTGGACAGATGTGATAGGGACAGGTCAGTGCCACATGGTCCCCCTGTGTGCATAGTGTGGCTAATCCTGTACCACAGCAGGGCACCACACCATAGCCACAGTGTACAAATGGCAAAAGAATGGTACAGTAGAACTATGTGTGACCTCCCCACTCCCACAGGAGCAAAAGAGATGCCCCAGTGATCTCGACATGCAGCCAAATGAACTGGGCCCAAGACCTACCATGCCAGTACTCTGCTACAGTACTGAGTGACAACCAACTGCACTCATAACAGACACAAGCCATCATAAAGGTGCTGGCATGGCCACTGCCACAGTGTCCACCCCATCCTCAGTGTTGTGTCAGTGCACACCGTCCATCACCGGCGACAGCAGTCATGGTGCAAGGTGGCACACATGTGGGCTGAACGACTGTCAAAGCTGCTGGTGTATCGCATACTACAAACTGTCCGGGGAGCCTTGTGGGCTAGCTGGACACTAGAGTCACACGTGGGACCTTGTATGTGAGGCATGCTGGCGAACACACACATCCATGTTGCACACAGTCCAGTGGCATGGTGATAGATATCTGTGTAATGGTGTGTGACAAACTTCTTGTGCATTGTCAGGCAGTGAGTACAACACAGTGTCATGAGTCTACACTCTCGCAGGCTAGGCACCTGTTTATCACTGTGGACAGGGACCCTTAGGTTGCCAATCAATACAGGGGGCACAATGCATGACCCAAGCAGTGTTGCATGATGCATGTCCACAAGACAGGCACGCATACCCCTACAGACATGAGACCATATGATGGCAGGTGGGAGACCTGAATGCCACTATGTGTGCCCCACGCCACTGTCTCCTGTGTTCAATGTACCCAACACAGGGTGGGACTCCCAGCAGCTGCCACTGCCCCCATCAGTTCACGGCATCTGTCCAGTGCATCCTGTATGCACAGTTCATGCCATGGCAGATGGTTTGTCCTCTGTCCCACATATGCTATGCAGGTCATGGACACACTGTTCCTGTTGATGTTTCCAAACCCCTGTTCAAAACAGAACTATCTATTGCAATGGGGGACCTGCGTGTTCTGCCACCATTGGCTGTGGTACCCCAGAGACATGCAGCTGGATGGGGACCCAGAGGTATAGCATGACAGAGATTGCAAAGCAGTGCCACACAGAAGTGATGCCTGTTATGCAGCGTGGCAATCTGCACAGCCCCTAAATTGCAATGTGCTGGCAAAAAGCAAGTACAATCTGCAAATCTGCACTGTCCATACCTGGCTGTACAGAATGTTCTGCTTGGTTGGCTCCAGTTGCAGTCCCTGCTGACTCTGTTGCCTGCAATTCCATAGACACCTGAAGGTGGTGCACTTGTCCCCTGAAATAGTACATTATGCATATGAACTTAAAAACTAGATTGGAACTGGGCAACATTGATCAAAAACTGTTTTCTTTGGTTACCAATATTCTGGCTAAAGCAGGCAACTACGGTCCCTATTTTTAAATCTGGAGAGCAAACACTGACCAAAAACTATTGTCAATATCCCTACTTATATGACTTGCATTCCGTATCATTGCTTCAGACTTATACCTGACAACAATATGAATTCAGTGAATTTATTTCTTTTTGTGAATAAATGCTGTATGTGTTGTATACCTTGTAACTTGTATCATTGCTTCTAACCTACTGTATGTATGCTGTCCTACACAGGACCTCCTTGTAAATGAGCTTTTTCAATGGATCCCAATACTCTATCCAATTCTTCATCCTGGGAAGACGGCCTAAAGACCACCCCCATCCTTAGATTCCTCCATTTTATTGATTAGATCTGCACCCACAAAACTTCAGGCTTGTCCTCTGCATCTTCCTCTGTGGAACATATTATCCCATGATTCACACACAGCGCCACCCCCCCCTTCTCATCCCTCTGTCCTATCTGTACATTTTATATCTAGGAACTGCTAGATCCCAGTCATGTTTTTTGTGGCTCAAGTCTCTGTTATGGCTGCTATGTACACCTCTCTCTCAGCCAACATGTTAACTAATGTTTTTAATTTATGGATTATATACATTTAATACACTTGACTTGACCATACCACCATTCCTTGGCCTCTGAAGCTCCATTTCCTAATACTTGCTACAGGACTCAGCAACTTGGGTAATGAAGACTTAATTTTATCTAATTTTTACATTTTTATTGTATTTTTATTTTACTTTGTGGGATGCCACCAAGGACTACCAGAGGCCAGACTCCAATTTGTTGCCAGCTGGCACATACTTGCTGCTCACTGCATAGATCACACATCTTAGAGTTAGGCCACACGACCCCATGGCACACCCCAGAGTCTGTCAGTCTGTAGAGGAGGGGTGTGGGGAATTAGGTGCTGAACCCTAACATCTCATTTCCTGACTTTTGTCGCTTTAACCCTAACTGATGCATTAAATTAAGTTTTTTGGTATAAATGTCTTACTTTTGAAAAAGTGTAATATAAGTAGTAAAAACATGTATTGGTGGGAGCAAGGGGTATTGGTAGGAGGCCATGATCCCAAGTTACCAGTACTGCATAACAGTGTAATGGAACTAGTAAAAACATGTCGTGGTAGGAGCACAGGGCCCAAACCACATTGCCCATTACTGCATAACAATATACATCTGGCATAGCTATATAGCTCCCTATACAGCAACAAACCCTTGGTACACAAATGTAACAATATCTTATGAACTGTGCAACATACAAAACAATTCCACTGCAGGCTTACTGTATGATTTAAAATTGTGTTCAGCAGCATAGATCACCTAAAGGTGATCTAAGCCACTACTATGAAAAGTCTGCATCTTGCTTCGTTTTCAAGATAACAGGGCGAAATTCATGACACAGACCGCAATGTAATCCTATCGAAAAATGTCAACTACATCATTGAATATCTCAGCAGCCAATTAATGCCCCAACACCTAAATAGCATAATTCACATCTCTAGGACATCTCCTCAACACCCTGAAAATTTCAATTAAAAGGAGCAAACCATTATTGAGATATGCAATTCTAAAGTTTTTACTCCTTTAAAAAATGTTCATCCGTGAGATAGTGAATTTTTTGACCATGAGAAATTTTTCAGCTGCGAATGAACATCTGGTCATCTCAGTTTGGGCCATCTGGTCATCCCTAGGGTCATCTGGTCTTCCCCATGGACATCTGGTAGTGAAAATCTGGCTTTCTGGTCGTCCCCTCATGGAGGAAGCTCACAGCCGAAAATCATCTCATGGCCGAAAATTTTGCGGGCTCGTGGCAGAAAAAAACATTAGCAAGTCATGAACAAAGAATTTTAAATTTTAAACCTCTAATTTTTGACAAAACCAAAGCAAACCAAAGGCATCGCTCGATATAGGGGGTCCTCCTGAGCAAAACCCATGCCTCATTTGCCCCAAAAGTCACCCGTGGAGAAAACTACAACATTTTTTCAGTCAGAAAACTGGAAACAAAAATGCTGGCTCTCGCGGCTGAAAACTTCCTTAAGGCAGAAGATTTTCCACTGTGAGCATGCAAAATCTTCAGCCTTGAGGGGATGACCAGATAGCCCTGAGGCAAAATATAAATATACATTTTTTTTGTGAATTGAGCATGCTCAGAACTCAAACATTCAAAATTAAAAAACTTTAGAACAGATTAACATTTTTTCACCAAGCTAATGCTGGATTGTTTCTTGACCCAACCTCTTTCTCGTTCCATGTTTCAGACCAATAGACCACACGGTGTCCGCGCAGCACCACAGGCTAAAAAATGCATCAAAAGTGGCAAAAGTGCATTTTGGTGCTTCGCTAATGCAAAATCGTATGTCTGACCAAAGCACAACTTAGTTAATCAACAGATCTACCACACCAGAATACTCATCCCAAATTTTGTGCAAATCCGTTGAATGGTTGCAAAGTTATTAACACTCAAAATGTGAGGGTTAACACGATTGAGCTCCCACCAACCTGTGCAATTTTCTACTTTTCTATTCTTTCTTAAAAAGAATGGAAATTCTATGCAAAAAACTTAGTTAATGCATCAGTTAGGGTTCTTCTACAGTGACAAAAGTGAGGAAATTCGACATTAGAGTTCCCACCCTTGCACCCCACCCTGCCACAGCAACAGGCATCGGGGTGTGCATTGGGGTCGTCGGTCCTAACTCTCAGTGCCCCATTCTCCTACACTGCACCACCTCAGCTTGTTTACACATGGGATGGGGTGAGAGTTAGGACTGATGACCTAATGCACACCCGATACTGAGACAACAGGTGAGGCAGAGGTGGGAACCGTCAATTTCCTCACCCTGTCACTAAAAAACTCAACTGATGCAAGTATAGGCATAAATATATAAATAGAGAGGATACAAATGGGCAGGAGTGTGATATGGAAAACATTGTCACTCCTGCAGAGTGGGCTCTGAGATACTACAGTGCGAAGGCATGGTGAAGTATCCAGGCAGGAGTGAATTATTTTCTATAGCACAAGATCTGTACATTATGTGTGCTACAAACCTATTGAATAACATGTATACCACTACCACACAATTTGCACAGTAGCAGTACCGGCAGACTTTATTGTGGCAAGCACTATATTTATACATTAGGGATGGAGCTTCTGAAATATTATTATGTTTTCCTGTGTTCTTTTCCTGTTTCTGTGTGCTTTGTGCTTTTTCTGAGTGTGGTCTGAGTGTGTGTGATTTTTCTGAATGGGCGGGCAAGTCTCAAACACTATAGGACACAGATGAGGTCTTTTGCAATGCTAATTGAAGTAACACAGGCCTCAGAGAGAGAAAAGAAAAACTGTTTGGTAAAAAGCTTTCATTTATAATGCAGGATGTAGTGAAGCTAAGATCCAACATAGTAATGGGCTAGGATTTCAAACACATAGGACACCGTGCGTGTCTTTTGCAGTGCCTAGTTGACTAACTTGCAGGCCTCAAGTGAGAAAGAGAAACTGGCAAAACAGTTTCATTTAGAATGCAGGTTGTAGTGAGTGAGTGGTGACATCAGCACAGTATGGATACATGGCATTTATCATCACTGTGCTGATGTCATGCATATTATCACATTCAGTGAAATATCTTCATTTATCACACTCTAGAGGCTCCACTATTGTATAAATATGTATATATGATTTGCAAAAGGCTAAAAAGCTGCCTGTACTACAGGATAGCAAAAATGATTATGCCATAGTCAAGAAATTAATAAAATACAGAGCCACTGAACAATACAATGGCCCAGTTAGAAAGGAGCGATGAGCTATAAAAAGAAATGGAGCAGCTGTAAACTTTCATTTATTATTGCCCAAGCTGCTCTATTAAGGAAATCATTCCTGTTACCTTTATTGTATGTAGAAAATAAAAAGAAATGCCTTTTGTATATAAAGTTGTTTTTAATGCATATTCACATAATTACAGTGTTCTTAATGATCTTTGACGTGATCGTGCAAAATCTTGAACTGCGACTTGGTTTAACCGTGAGAATAGACCGTGAGCTTACAAAATCTTGATATCGCCGAGAATAACGTGAGACCCGACATTAAGCGCTTTCTCACAGTGTAAACCCAATATTTTAACAGCAATACAGCTAGAAACCCTCTTAGCATTTAATGATCCATAAAGTAACAAAAATACTTGTCTTATTTGTTTAAAAACATTCTTATACACTTCCCATGATTTCACGATCTTTGACCTGGCGTGCAAAATCTTTGACCGCCAGTCAGTTTGATCGTGAACTTGAACTGTGACTTGACAAATTCTTAGGTCGTGAACAAAACCACATGATTTCACCAAAAAAACTGTAAAAGCTCTAAACACTCAACTATTTACATACTCTACCACCACACAATGGTCACATATGTCTATTGACAGTTCACAAGTTCTGCATGTTATGAAACCAATGTAAACAAGCGTCTACACTAATAGCACGTGGTTTACACGTTCTTTGTTTGTGAGACCGCAAATTCTTTGATCGCGACCATCTTTGACAGCGAGGATCGTTCATGACTTGACAAATTCTTTGGCCATGACAAAAAATACAAATTAATGAATTTTAACTTATACAAGTTTCTATACATGCATTATAAGAGCCAATCATCATTAGACTCATGTAATAATTCCATCCCAACTATCAATAAAATAATATTGTTTCAACTTAACTAGACTATTGACATAATCACCACATTCAGCCAGAACCATAATACTATGATTGCAACAATCAACACACTTCCTATTCCATTTATCATTATATGTCAGCATACGTGCATGTAACAATGCCACAAGAAATACTTGACAGCTTCACAAATTTACACTTAACACTACCAACAGATCAACCAATAAACGTGGCACATATTCTTCTTTATCAACTTTTGCCCATGTGACAAGTGGCTGCAATATTAACTGCACAGTACTATGCACACAATACTCAAATAATTCATAACAAAGTAAAGCTAATCATAGCAGATGTTTTATTATTAGCACAATACTACATATTATTTTCCAAACAAACAATTTCTGATTAACTGCCGTGTGGCTAGTGTTGTTTACTACTAAATATATGTATTTTCACTTTCCTTAGGTGACTACAACAACAAACATATTGAAGAAATACTTCACCAATTTCATCATGGGCATCTGCCATAAAACCAGAGCACATAGAGAAAGTACAAGCTGTACTGCTTGTTCATTGTCATGCCATACAAGAACAAAAGATAAAGCTTCTAAACAGAAGCATAAAAAAATCTCTTCTCTCCACATCACACAGACTAAATCATACACAACTAAAGAAACAGAAACTGTCCTCTAAGAAAACTACCACAGGTAGCCTTCATAGAGAAACATTACAATCACAACACCCAGCACTGTCATCACCAAAGCATAGACATGTGAGACAGAAAAAAAATGCTAGGTGTAGTACCTCTGCAAATGCTCAACACAGTAAGATAATGTTTTCCAAAAAGCTAGTCCACAGAGCTAGGACAGAACATGTGATCTCCAAAATAGTGAGACACAAAGGTAACAGACTACGTTCTAAGCTCTCATTGATGAAACTCACTTAAGAGCAAGACGATTTGTCAATGTGGCTCTAGCAATACGTTCCCAACTCTGGACTGATATGATGTCAGCCATTGATAAATTGAGTACAAAGACTGAGGAGATGAGAAACACTATTTTATCTTTTGAGCACTTAAACAGAGAGAATATTTCTCTTGTGTTTCAAGGAGACTGGCTTCATTCAGAGTACTCAGAAGCATTCTTCTGGGAAGAGACATACCTTGCACACAGTAGAGACATTACTTTAACACTAGATGAGCATGGAAAACTACTAAATGTCTTACCTCTATCCCATGAAACCTTCTATCCAAACAATGACAATGTAGCTGAAGAGGTTGAAAGTGTTCCAAAGTCATCAGCAAAAAAATGGGCATGTGACAGCACATGTAACATTAGAGAGAATCTATTATATCTATAAACCTTTCCTCAACAACTCTTAACACAAAGAGATCTGAATGACACACACTACTTCATAGCATTGACAAGTGTGAGGTCCAGCCTCACAAAGGCCTGATGGGTCACTCCCTTACATGCTTACAGTCCATGAACTGCAACAGCACATTTCATCACTTTCATATGCTAGCAGTGCATAACTCTGGCACTTGCAAATTTGTGCAAAGGTTGTATCATGTCAGATCTCTCATTCGAGACTACATGAAAATTCCAAGAATTGCTCGATGATGGAGATGTTGAAAGACTTAGTGATTTAATCAAAAAGTTGCAAAGAACCCAAAGATTGAGGTCTGCTGCTACTGTTCCTGAAGAAGCAAGTACTCCTCAGACATCTCTGGTTAAACAAGAGCAACTCCTATGACATTTTGGTCATGAATTTGCTAAATTTGAATTAAGCAAAACAGAGAAATTTGACACAATATGTGTGTCATGTGAACGATTGTTCTACAAGCACTTATGTGTCAAAGTAGACCTCCATCTTGGAATGAAATGTGGGGACGTCTCTATGCGTACCTCCTATTAAAGTCTGACTTTGAAGAACTCACAACTGTGTCACTCTGTTCCTACTGTCATAACAAAATCAAGAATGATAGTTTACCTCCTCGGTCAGTGCTCAATAAAATGGAAGTACAGCCAACACCTAATGAGATAACAGTGTTGAATTTGTTTGAAAGGATTCTCATTCAAACCATGAAGCCATTTCAAACAATCATCAGGCTGAATACAAGGACACGAGACCTACCAAACAAAGAACTTGTACACTCTCTCAAATGCTTTGTTGTCTACTTGCCTTTACCTTTGCAAGACAATGTCAACACTATTTCTCAGGACAATAGTGTAGTCATCTTTGTAAATGGTGTGCCAACAAAGGCGAAAACAATATGGCAAGAGATTGCCAATGTAGACAATGTAAAGAATGCTTTGAGATATCTAAAAGAGCACAATCCTTTCTATCCTAAAAATTTACATTGACACATTTAGTGGTCTCTCATCAGATATTACCACAGACAACTCTAACAGGTAATACTTGAGAAGGTTGACATGGCAACTGTACAAGATATGTGATGAGCAATTCACCTACACCCATTGCATGGCAAAGACCCAGTAATGGATAACATTGATTTATATCAATTGAAACAAGTGGAGGGCAATCCTGTTAGTATATTGGAGGCCCTCTAAAGCTCATTGTTTCCCTGATCTGTTCCCAATTGGTTCAGGTGGTCAATTAGATGAGCGAAAGTCCAGTACCAGGAGCTGAGTATGAGGACCTCATGAATACTACATAAGGATGGCAAGTTTCGAAGAAACATTGCATACCTGTTCCACCTTCTTTGGGAAAGTGAACTTAGTGTCCTATCTGCTAGTATTGCTCACACATTGAGACTTGGGACAGAATTTAATAATATGACAGCTGCACAGTTACTACACAAGTTGCAGACCAAAGATGAAACACTGCAAGTCAGTCTTTCTTCTATTTTGTCTAGCATGCGTGGTACCGAAGTATATTGGTACAGACTTCACTCTGAGGTAATGTGCATGCTGAGAGAGTTTGGACCAGCAACATGGTTTGTGACACTCAGTTGTGCAGGATATTATTGGGATGATCTGCTCGATATACTGAGATGGGCAAACTCTGATGTTGATAACATCCAAACAATGACTCTCAATGAACTCTGCTCACTTGATCCAGTAACTGTTTCACATTACTTCCACCACCGGTTCCAGAGTCTTTGAAATTCATACTGTCTAAGACAAATCCTCCCCTCAGTATTAATTGAGCACTGCTTCTGGAGGTTGAGTAACAAGCCCGTGGGCACACACATTCATATGTTGCTGTGGATTAAAAGATGCCCCAGAATTGGAACAATGAAATATCTGACATTCTAAGCTTCATCTTGAAGTATGTCACTTGTCGATACTGAGACAAGTATGATAGTGCAACACTGTTGGAACTGGTCCAGAAATTCCAACAACACCTCTGTAGCAAATACTGTCGTAGAAAAGTTAAAACAAAGGTCAGTGGTATACTCGCTGCTGTTTTGGCTTCCCAAGGTGAGTTTGCCTGGCTTCTTCACTGAATGATGTTTTTTCAGCCATGCGACACCACCTGAAAGCAACATCAACAAAGCGAGTGTATGAACTACCTCACACAGAATCAGAAGTCTATATCAATGACTATAGTCCTTCTCTTCTGTTGATGTGGCAAGCAAACATTGATGTCCAGTTTGTAGCAGACAACTTAATGGCTCTCGTGAGGTATGTAACATCATGCATTACTAAACATGAGCAAACTAACCTCCAAGAAATGTGGGAAAAGCTGTCAAACTGTGATAGGTCAATGTCTTCCAGACTTTGGTCACTAGGGCTTAAGACTCTATCACACCGTGAGTGTGGAGCATATGAAGCAAGTAACTGGCTCACAGGTGTATGTCTATATGACAAATCAGAGTCCATATGTTTATTAAATGTAAATCACAAGCAGAACAGGTGCCGTGTTCTTAAGAGCCATGAAGAGATTGAGGAGTTGGCTGCCACAACACCAACATCCACATCTATTCTTAAGAGCAACTTAATTGACAACTACTATACACAGTGGCACAGTGCTATGGATGATCTGTGTCTCTTTGAGGTTGCTCAATGGTATGACTACAAGTGGGGTGTTCCTTCAGACCCAGAAAAAGGAAAATATAAAATCACTGGCTTTTCTGGCTCACTTGTAAAAAAAAGCAAACCATGGCTAATTGACCACTGCAAACTGACCTTTCATTGACCATTATTACTTTGCTCTATTGTTTCTATTCAAACCTTGGAGATCAGAATCTGAATTAAAAGGATTGTCTGAATCATATGAACAAGAGTTCATGCAAACATATCATACCTTCCAGAGTCATGTCTCTGAGACATACATTCAGAGACTTGAAATGGAAAAACAACAGATAGATAACATGAAGAAAGTCCTAGATGATGACACACCTGTCACATCACAGGAAATGGTTGATGTTGAAGGAGAAGGCACACTTGGTGCTCCTCTTCCTCCTAATGACCCAGCTGTGCTGATGTCAGAGATTGAGGCACAATGCAACAAAGCATGTACTTCTCAGAGTCAGTCACCGACATTGTCGACAAGTTAAACTCACACCAAAGCATTGTGTATCACTTTATTATGCACACAGTTAAACATGCAATCCAGCACTATGAAAAGCAGTGTCTTTGCAAGAGCTAACACCAATCGGATGTTTGCAAGTGGTGCTGCTGGGACTGGTAAAGTTTTTGATCGAAGCCATAAGCAAAGAGTATGTGACCTTACCAGTACACAACATCTGTTATTGTTGCAGCTCCTACAGGATTCACAGCTTATAACATTGGTGGAATCACACTCCATAGGTTATTCATGTTGGCAGTTGAGCATGGAAAGAGTGGTGATTACAGGAAATTGTCATATGATGTTGCCAATGAACTCAGGTCAATGTTTGACAAAATGCATTTGCTCATAATTGATGAGATCAGCATGGTCTCAAATGTTCTACTCACATTCATCCACCTACATCTACAGGAGATACTCGGAACTAATGATAATGTTCCATTTGGTGAAAAGAACATCCTTGTTCTTGGAGATCTCCTTCAGCTAGCCCCTGTAAATGATATGCATGTTTTCTGTAGTCTATCCATTGAAGAAGCAAAGAAAACAATTGGATGCATTGGTTGACTTAATATGTGGTCATTTTTCTCATATGTTGAACTCTCTCAGAACATGAGACAACAAGGTGACATGTCTTACAAAGCATTACTTGACGAAGCACGTATTAGTGCACTTACACCCACCCACGTTGAGATGCTAAGACAGTGCATTATCACAAGAAATAATACTCTTATCCAGGATGCTTGTGATATCTTCACACATGAACCATGCACAAGGTAATAGTGGTGCTTTCAGCTAAATAAATAATATTTCCAATAAGCTGCGTGTGTGCTTCAGCTTATTGGAAATATGCTTGTGATATGTTTGCTCATGTTCAGAAAACTGAGGTACATGTTGTATGTGTATTCCAAGGCTAACACAGCGTGCAGAGTTCAATGACATCATGATGAAAAGAGAACAGCAGTTGATAGTCACTCTACCATGCATAGATACCATGGATGGCATTACTCTATCACGAACAGTGTTATCGAGAATGGCAGATCGTCTGAAAGAGCTCACAAATGATGTGTCATGAACAGCTGATCTGGAAGCTGTGCTACCACTTGTAGAAATGCGTGTCATGATCATAGAAATACTGATGTCTCATAAATGGAGCCATGGGATATATCCACAAGTTCCTGTACAATGTACAGGGTACAGCTCTGGAGTTTGTAGTTGTAAACTTTGACAATTGTGAAATACCTCACCCAATAGACAGAGTCACAGTTAAGTTTGAACTTGTGAAAGACATATATGTGACAAGGAAACAGTTTCCATTGTGTGCTGCTTATGCGGTCTCCATACACAAGTCAGAAGGCCTCAGCCTTGATAGTGCCATAATAGATATAGGCCCTGGAATATTCAAGGATGGCATGTCTTATGTTTCACTGTCTTGTGTAAGACAATTGTCTGGAGTACACATAGTGAAACTGGCAGAAAGCAAAATATGTGCTGACACAAAATGTATAGTTGAGTACAACAGATTGCGAACTTTATACCAACCAAATGCTCCTTTACTACCAGTTCCAAAATATGCATCTGTCACTGCAATCACAATTGATGAAATACATAAACTGAAAAGACAGCATAGTAAGACTCCACAGTTGTCACCTGAGTACTGCACAAAGCAACAATCTCTTAAGAGACTGCTTGCATCCCCACCCGCGAAAAAATGTATTGGAGTCAACACACTGCCAACATTTGACAACAGTACAGGAGTCAACTGCTATGCAAATGCAACTATGCAAGCACTCCTCCATCCCTGGTTGCTAGTGTGTTAAACTG
This sequence comes from Neoceratodus forsteri, assembly GCA_016271365.2. Taxonomy (NCBI): domain Eukaryota; kingdom Metazoa; phylum Chordata; order Ceratodontiformes; family Ceratodontidae; genus Neoceratodus; species Neoceratodus forsteri. The sequence goes on along the minus strand of CM057458.1, from coordinate 1,148,333,887 downwards.
TTGTCATCAACAACTCTCTCGAGGCATTAAAGAGAGTCATAAGAAGTACTCAAGACGAGCTACAGTTTACAAAGCTTAACTCCTCTCAGGATAACTCTTGGTCAATATGCAGGACAATCTATGTTTGCTAACAATGCACAACAAGATGTGACAGAGTTCATGATGGGAATAATAAACAGTTTAGCAGATGATGGCATAGATCTGCGTCAACACTTCAAGGTTGACTATGTGTCTAAGTACACATGTTTTTCATGTAGACACAAAGAATCACAAACAATGCAGGATATGCTGTGGCTCTCTGTCTATGTCCCTGAACAGAGAACTGGGAAATTCCACAAGTTATTTGCTAATGCAGAAACTGGTTGGCTCTGTCGAAGATGTGGTCGGTCTTGTGTATGCTCTCTGAGCGTTACATATTCAAGCTCATATATTATTATTGTACTACAGCACTTTAACTCTCAAGGCATAAAAGTCACAACACCAATTTCACACTTCATTGCTGGAAGAACTACGTTCTCAGGTACTCAATTTGACACCCATGCAATAATCTTCCATCACGGCCTATCCATTCACTCTGTCACTATGTCACGTGGCAAAGATTCAGAAAGGGATGCGTAGAGTGTAATGATACAGTATGCACCCTAAGGGAAAGACTCCCAAGAAATCTAAAGGATGCATATGTCATAATACTCCGCTGCACCAATACTGCATAACGTATGGAAGAGTGATGGTATCTAATCACAGCATATCACTAAACCAGTCTCTCTGCAAAAATAACATTGCATCTGCATATCCCACCCAGATGTTTTTTCTCAACCACCAATGCACATACACATTTATGTTACAAACTTCATCGAACACTACGAGTGTCTGATGACACCCATAGTGACCAATGTGTTCTACTTATTGCACAAAATCACCACAGCCCATGCTGATTTACCACATTTCTCTGCCATTGAACAAACATAACACAACAGTATAACAATGCAGCTACCTATGGCACACAAATCCCAGTGTATCAAATTGCTACCCTCATAATTCAGATGCAAAACAACACTGTTTTCATCATTAACCACAATAGAATATCAAAATCATTATATTGTGATATTCAGCATTTGCAACTTAGATATACTAACAACAAAAAACTGCATTATTACTGTTCAAGTAGACTTGAGGGTATTGAACTGTAATCAGTAGCCAGTCAGTTAGTCATACTGTATCTTTTGAAGATGCCTTACTTAACTTACATACTGTAGCACATATTACTGTGTACTCACTTGTGTAACAGTACTATCTTACATAGCAATGACAAATTAATTCACCTATTTAAACACTTATCAGAGCTGCAACAACTTTTCTCAACATATTTAGTTGAGAAAACTACTTGTTCAACAGCACACATCAGGTAAAGTTCAGACTCCTTTTCCTGTTGTTGTCTACATGACAGGCCTTTACTATGATACTTAATAATTTGACTTCTGTCAAATCCAAGCAGACTCGAGGGTGCTGGATATTACTCAACATCAGTTAGTAAGTTATGTATTGGTAAATGTAGCTATCACACCCACATTGAGAGTAGCACTGCCTACACCACAGTGTCATCTCTACTAGTATGCTTAAATTGTTGAAAACAATGTGATAGAATTTGCTATCACTGTTATTGCACTCTGAACACTGAATATGACATTATCTCTCACAAGTCTATGACTTACAGCACTGGATATGACAAATTATTGAAAATAAATGCGACTCAGACTTGTATATATGTATATAATACTGAGATTCAATATGAATGTACATAACTTCAATAGAGTTAGAAATTTGCATCTTTTTTTGTTTCCTGACCACTGCTCCAAATAAAATATTTCTGTGCAATTAATGGCATTGCATTACATTAAGTGCTACTATTTACATAAGTAATACCTCATAAAAGAGATGTATACATGTGGTTCTCTGGCCTATTGCCACAGTATAATTAATCTCTATACATCTCTGCAAAAGTATACACATCATAAGTAATTTTTAAATACTTACAATGATTGTATACTTCTGCTATACAATGCAAACAATTGGTCTGCTCTTGCTGTAACAGGATTGTCCATATATTTGGAGGTCGGATGAGGAATTTTTTCCCAGTTCAACAAATAAATAATACTTCTAAAAACTCATTTATTATCAGTTTACCAAAATATTGACATGACTACCACCATCACACACACCTAAAGTGAAAAAAATGTGGCACATGTCTGTGATACTTTAATTTATTTCTAACTGGTTAACATTACAACATCTAACTTACAATAAATAACTGCTATTTTAACATAAGTAGTGCCAACAAATATTGACATATCACTAATTTGATACAATGGTACTTAAACCTGACATTAAAAATAACCATGCATGTAACTGACACAAAATAGAACAATAGCCTAACATTGATCTTCATTATGTAAGTGTAAATTTTTGACTAAACATTATTCCTCAGATGTTAACTATTTGCAGAAACTATTACACCACTACATTAATCTACAGGTGTAGTGAAACTGTAGGAAAATGTAATAATGCTAGCATGCCCAACACATAACGTTTTTTACTTTATCATGTGAACATGTACTGAAATATTAAATACCATAAAAAATAACTCAGTTAGTAAATGTCAATATTCTAGCCAGTTGTACAATATCACCACTTAATTCTTCAAAAAGCATCTTTAATTATTAACAATAACTGATCAGCAATTTCCCTCAAGGCACTGACAGGTTGATATTTTCCATAACAACGGGCTGCCTGTTATGACATTCATGAACCATGCCAGTCAAAGTATGCTGCTGCCTCATTTGCCAACATTATGTATATGGGCGGGACCAAACAGTCTCATAAACTGCTGGACAAAAATTGCTGCTCTGTTATTATAAAAAATAAAAGAAGGGGAGGGTGTTTGATATGAGAATTAAATGCACACCCTCATTTGGGGATACTTTATAAACACCAAGAGCAAACCGTAGCATTCCACAACTCAGGTGTGTATTCAAAATTCTCATATCAAAACCTTCCCCATCCATTATTCTCTATTTTATTACTATCCATTTTTTGTAAAAATAGAACTGCTAAGTCAGACTAATATATGTTGGCACACACATAACTAATACAACTCAGCAATAAATGTTGAAAAAATAACATTCGTCAAGAAAATATTCTCTACCATAACACCCATACAAACTACTATTCAAATAGTTTTAATTCATACTTCTTAACATACAGTGCCAGCAAAACAGTACGAACAGAAAGCAAAGACTGTATCTCAGCTCAGGCAAATGGCAACAAATAAAATACATCCTGAGAAACAATAACAGAAATAACCAACAAACTGTTTTTTTTGCCCATCCAAGAGCAACCAATCAATTCGGACTATATGCATATACATATATATATATATATATATATATATATATATATATATATATATATATATATATTAATACTATTTAAATAATAAACTAATTGTTAAACTAATTCTATGTCTCCTGAGTTTTATTTTCATGGAGTTACTGTTATGTGCTTCTAATATTGATCACAATGTCTTCAATGGCAACTGTTACTGCATAACACTCAGAATGCAGACTAAGCAGAACAGTAGCAACACACCACCTCCTACAAATGGTCAGCAAGGGGTGGCAGAGGGAGAAATGGCACAAACACCTAAGTAAGTGTCTCATGCCACAGATCTCAGATAACTGCAAAGTCCCCACCTCTCACATCCACAACCAACTGACAACTAAGTACAGTATTAGGACTACTGCACAGATACTCTCAAAAGTTACTTTCTAAGCATGCCACCAGTAACACTAGTACAGCACTCAGTCAGCAGCTGGCCATGGATGTGACAGGTACACTGTCCCAGTTACCAAATGGCGACAGGTGGAGACACATGCAGGGTGGGCTAGCACAGAGTCCCTGCTATTTTACTGTTTCTCCCACACCCCAACATGCCAACCCACCCTCCACCTCCCCTACCCATCCCCAGTCAGCAACTGGCACAACCCCCTGTCACCTCCACAACCAACCACCAACTAAGTGCAGTATTACCACTACAGCACAGACACACTCAAAACTTAATTTCTGAGAGTGCCTACAGTTGTACTAATACTGCATTCAGTCAGCAGCTGCCCATGGAGGTGACAGATACATTGTCCACTTACCAACTTGGGACACATGGACTGAGGTGAGGGTGGCCTGCCACAGTGTACTGGAGGGTGGCAGGTGGAGGAACAATAGACTACCAGGGACTCGTGATTTGAAATGTTTTATTATTGTCTGGTTCGAACATGGACAGGGAACAGCACTAGAATACCACAGAAGTGCCAGTACTGTAAAATGAATTTTTATATTTTACAGTTCAAGTACGGGGGGATGAGAACAGTAGACTACCAGGAAATAAGGCATGTAACTCTTGAGTAAACCACCAAAACACACATCAGTACATACCAACAAACCCTCCACCTACCCCCACCCATTCCCAGTCATCAAGTGACACAAAACACCTCTCACCTCCACAACCATCCACCAACTGACTGCACTATTACCACTAATGCACAGACACACTCATAACTTAATTTCTGACAGTGCCAGCAGTAGTACTAATACTGCACTTAGTCAGCAGCTGCCCATGGAGGTGACAGGTACAATGTATCACTTACCAACTGGGGACACGTGGACTGACATGCAGGGTGGCCTAGCACAGTACACTGGAAGGGTGGCAGGTGGATGAACAATACACTACTAGGAACTATAATTCAAAATATTTTATTATTGTCCAGTTCAAATGTGGACGGGGCTGTAGACTACCAGAGAGAGAATAAAATGAACTTTCATTTTACCAGTTCGGCACAGTGCACTGAAAGGATGGCAGGTGCATGGACAATACACTACTAGGGACTCATAATTCAAAATATTTTATTATTGTCCAGTTGAAATGTGGACGGGGGGCAGTATAAGTGCAGTATTACCACTACAGCACAGACACACTCAAAAGTAAATTTCTGAGAGCGCCTACAGTAGTACTAATACTGTACTCAGTCAGCAGCTGCCCATGGAGGTGACAGGTACACTGTACCAGTTACCAACTTGGGACACATGGACTGAGGTGCAGGGTGGCCTACCACAGCACACTGGAGTGGTGGCAGGTGGAGGAACAATAGACTACCAGGGACTCATGATTTGAAATGTTTTATTATTCTCCAGTTGGAACGTGGACAGCGGGCACTAGAATACCACAGAAGTGCCAATAAAATGAATTTTTATATTTTACAGTTCAAGTACAGGGGGAAGGGGAACAGTAGATTACCAGGAAATAAGGCATGTAACTCTTGAGTAAACCACCAAAACACACATCAGTACATGCCAACCCACCCTCCACCTACCCCCACCCATTCCCAGTCATCAAGTGACACAAAACACCTCTCACCTCCACAACCATCCGCCAACTGACTGTACTATTACCGCTACTGCACAGACACACTCATAAGTTAATTTCTGAGAGGACCGGCAGTAGTACTAATACTGCACTCACTCAACAGCTATCCATGCAGGTGACAGGTACATTGTATCACTTACCAACTGGGGACACGTGGACTGACATGCAGGGTGGCCTAGCACAGTACACTGGAAGGGTGGCAGGTGGATGAACAATACACTACTAGGGACTCATAATTCAAAATATTTTATTATTGTCCAGTTCAAATTTGGACAGGGGGCAGTAGACTACCAGAGAAGTGAGAATAAAATGAACTTTCATTTTTACCAGTTCCAGTGGGGGAAGGGGAATAGTAGACTACCTGGAAATCGGGCATTGAACTCTTGAGCAAACCACCAAAATACACATCTGTAGGATATTGAATTCTTCCCTCCAAATATCATCTCAAAAGACCAAACTGTTCCCAAGATATTCAATATGAAAGATTACTAAAATTTCCCTATCTATTCCATTATAAAAAATCTGGCCATCTGGTCCCGATCTCGTGATCAAAGATGACGATCAAACAATCTCACCATCAAAGAATTTGCACCGTCACGATCCAAGAATTTGCAGGCTCACGAACAAAGATTTAAAAACCATATAAATCAAACAACTGAAGGAATTCGGTAAACCACCACCATGGTTCAACAAAATGAAGCCCCTGACTAAAATCCACCCTCATTTGACTTCCACAACACCCTGGGCTAAGAAAATTTATTTTTAATTGGGCCATCTCGTCCCTCACTCACGATGCCCCGATCGCGATCAAAAGAATCTCAAGGTCGAAGAATTTGCAGGCTCGTGATCAAAGAATTTGCAGTCTCACAAATAAAGAATTACAAATATTAAAAATCAAAAAATTGAATGAATTGCAGTAAACCACCACCATGGATCGACAGAACGAGGACCCCTGAGTAAAACCCACCCTCATTTCACTTCTTAGGACACCCCTGGGCTGAGGAAATTTATTTTTAAATCGGGCCATCTCATCCCTCTCTCACGATGCAAGATTGCGATCAAAGAATCTCACGATCAAAGAATTTGCAAGCTCACGACCAAAGATCGTTTTGACCAATTTGGATGGAACCAAAGCCATGCCTTAATACATCAGGGTCCTTTGAGTAAAACCCATCAAAGTTTTACTTAAGAAGTGACCCCTGAGCCGAGATATTTGTGTTTATGTGATCAGAAAACTGAAAACAAGATGGCGGACCTCACAGTCAAAAATTTTGAAATTCCTCGGAACAAAGATTCTTGAACCACAAGGCTGCAGATTCTTTGACCACCAGGTGGGACGAGATGGCCAGAACCCCCATTCTTTGATCAAGATATACATATACATTTTCCCATTGACTTATAATGGGAACTTAAAATGCCATAACTTTGAATGCCTTAATATTAGTTCACCAAACAAAAAGTGGCATGTTCGCCACCAAATCTCTTTCAAATAAGTAATCTTGCAGAGTGGCACACCACATGACAACTGTGCAGGACCACATTTAGAATACCAAAAGGTACCTCAAAATGGCTAATTTTGTATTTTTCAGCGCTTTTGTACACAAAGACCGGCACTCAACCGAAATGCAATTTGGCATGTCAATAGATCTAGTGCACCCAACACATGTACCAAATTTCAGGCAAATCCATTAAATGAGTCCAAAGTTATTAATGTCCAAACTCTTGACTTTAGTATGTAACTGGCTGCTCAACCCTAACTATAGTGGCGCACCGTGCCACTATAAAATATATATATATATGATATATAAAATGCAAAAACTTAATTCATGCATCAGTTAGGGTTATTCTACAGTGACAAAGTGAGAAATTCGACATTAGGGTTCCTACTCAAATTTCATCCCACTCCCACCAACAGGCATTGGGGTGTGTGTTGGTCATCGCTCTTAACTTTCACCCCATCCCATGTGCAAACAAACTGAGGTGGTGCAGTGCAGGAGAATGGGGTGACAGCTAGGAGCCGATGACTCCAAAGCACACCCCGATGCCTGTTGGTGGGGGCAGTGGGGTAGGGGTGCAAGGGTGGAACCTAATGTCAAATTTCCTCTCTTTTTGTCATGTAGAATAACTAACTGATGCATTAACAATGTTTTTGCATTTAATTTCTTACTTTTAAGAAAGAATAGAAAGTAGAAAGTTGCGAGAGTTGGTGGGAGCATGGGGCCCTTCAGACCCACGCTCCACCACCACCTTGTAAGTGTTAGCTCACATTATACAGCTAATGACTAAAAAGTACATTGACAACAGCACAGCCAGCCACTAAACAAATGTTAATGTAGTAGAACAAATAGAAGGCGCTATCCATAAAACATTAACTGCACCATGCAATCTCTCTGCAAAAAATAAATTGTCTGACACATAAACACCACAGTTCACATCCACAGGACATCTTGTCAACACTCTCCAAATTTCCAGTGAAAAGACCAAACCATTTCCGAGATATAATATGTCGCAGTTTGAAATTTTCATTCATCACACTGGCACAGTTCCACACCTGATGACATTTAATACACACAATGACTGAAAACTACATAAATGACACTAAGGCTAGGTTTCAATTGCAAGGCATCACCATAAGCAAAACACTGTCTGCAGAATGTAAACTGCACCACGCCATATCTACGGCAAAAAAAAAATATTTATGACATGTAATCACTGTAATGTACATCCACAGGACATCCTATAAACACCCTCTAAATTTCAAGTGAAAAGACCAAACCGTGTCTGAGATATTCAATGTTAAACACTGGTAAAATTTCCCTATCTATTCCATTATAAAAATCTGGCCATCTTGTCCTGCCCTCACAATCAAAGATGTCGATCAAAGAATCTCATGATCAAAGAATTTGCAGGAGTCGCAATCAAAGAATTTGCAGGCTCATGAACAAGAAAAAAATGCTATAAATCAAAAATGCAGGAATTCCAGCAAACCACCACCATGGTTCGGCAGAACAGAAACCCCTGAGTAAAACCCACCCTCATTTAAGTTTGAAGTATACCCTGGACTGAGAAAATTGATTTTTAATCCATCTATCTCATCTACCTTCACGATGCACGATCACGATCAAAGAATCTTGCAATCAAAAATTTGCAAATCACGATCAAAGAAGTTTAGCTCACGAACAAAGAATGAGAACAAAGAGCGAGGACGAGATGGCCAGATTTTAAAATGTTTTTCTCAGCCCAGTGGTTCCTACAAAGTTAAATGAGGCTGGGTTTTACTCAGAGGGCTTCATTCTGCCCCATCTGAATAACAAAAATAATGTATTAACTATACCTGGTAGTCTAGTGGCCCCCCCATCATAATAAAATATATATTTACTTGTAATGTCCTGGTAGTCTGGTTCCCCCACCCCAATGTGTATTTGTTTGCATCCCTGGTAGTCTAGTGTCCCCTGAGCTGTATAAAATAATTATTACTGTTCATATCCCTGGCAGTCTAGTGGCCCCCGATCTGTATGAAATAATATGCATTGTACATATCCCTGGTAGTCTAGCAACCCCCCCCCCCATCATAATAAAATAAATAATGATTTCATATTTCCTGGTAGTCTAGTCTTTTGTCTACATAAGGATGGCAAGTTTCGAAGAAACATTGCGTACCTGTTCCATCTTCTTTGGGAAAGTGAACTTAGTGTCCTATCTGCTAGTATTGCTCATATGTTGAGACTTGGTACAGAGTTCACCAATACGACAGCTGCACAGTTATTAAATAAGCTGCAGAACAAAGCCGAAACACTCCAAGTCAGTCTTTCTTCCATTTTGTCCAGCATGCGTGGTACTAAAGAATATTGGTACAAATGACACTCTGAGGTGATGTGTATGCTGAGAGTTTGGACCAGCAACATGGTTTGTGACACTGAGTTGTGCTGAATATTATTGGGATGATCTGCTGATCTTCTCAGATGGGCAAATTCTGATGTTGAGAACATACAAAGTATGACTGTCACTGAACTATGTTCACTTGATCCAGTAACTGTTTCATGTTACTTCCACCCCAGTTCCATATTCTTTGAAGTTCATACTGTGTAAGACAAATCCTCCTCTTGGCATTGTTGAGCACTACTTCTGGAGGGTTGAGTACCAAGCTCGTGGAGCTCACGCATACACATGTTGCTGTGGATAAAAGATGCCCCACGTATTGGTGACAACGAGACAAGTGAGATCCTAAGCTTCATATTGAGTATGTCACATGTCAGATACCAGACTAGTATGAGAGTACAGCACTTTGGGAACTGGTTCCGAAATTCCAATGACACCTGTGCGGCAAGTACTGTCATAGGAAAGTGAAGAACAAGGGACAGTGATAAACTCGATGCCGTTTTGGTTTTCCAAGATGAGCTTGCCTGAATGCTTGTCTGAATGATGTATTTTCTGCCATGTGACACCACTTGAAGGCAAAATCTACAAAGTGAGTGTATGAACTACCTCGCAGAAAATCAGAAGTCTATATCAATGAATATAGCCCTTCTCTTCTGTTGATGTGGCAGGCAAACATTGATGTTCAGTTTGTTGCTGATAATTACATGGCTTTGGTGAGGTATGTAACATCATACATCACTAAGCATGAGCAGACAAACCTGCAAGAAATGTGGGAAGAGTTGTCTAACTGTGATAGGTCAATGTCTTCTAGGCTATGGTCACTGGGACTTAAGACTCTGTCACACCATGAGTGTGGAGCCTGAAGCAAGTGACCGCCTTACAGGTGTATGTCTATATGACAAGTCAGACTCCATTTGTTTTTTTGAATGTGAACTACAAGCAGAACAGGCTTCGTATCCTTAAGAGCCATGAAGAGATTGAGGATCTGGCTGCTTCAAGGCCAACATCCACAAATATTCTCAAGAGCAACTTAATTGACAACTCATATCCACAGTGCCACAGTGCTATGGATGGTCTGTGTCTCTTTGAAGTTGCTCAATGGTATGATTACAAGTGGGGTGTTTCTTCTAACCCAGAGAAGAGCATATATAAAGTCACTGGGTTTGATGGCTCACTTGTGAAAAAGTGAAAACCATGGCTAACTGATCACTGCAAACTCAGCTTGAACACAACAGAAAGCAAAGAACATTACTATTTTGCTCTACTGTTTCTGTTCAAGCCTTGGAGATCAGAGTCTGAATTGAAAGGATTATCTGACACATATGAACAAGAGTTCATGGAAACTTATGATACCTTTAAGAATCATGTATCTGACGCTACATTGACAGACTTGAAATGAAATAAATCAGCTGGAGAAAGCTAAGAAATTTCTGGATGATGATACCCCAGTAACATCACAGGAAATGGTTCATGTTGAGGGAAAAGGGACTCTTGCTGCCCTTCCTCCTCCTAATGACCCAGCTGTGCTAATGTCAGAGGTAGAGGGTACAATGCAACAAAGCATGCAGTTCTCAGAGTCAGCTACAAACATTGTTGACAACTTGAACTCACATCAAAAAGTCATGTATCACTCTGTGATACATGCTGTGCAACATGCTATTCAGCACAGTATCAGACACTGTGTTTCTGAGGATCACACTCCAGTGAGGATTTTTGTTAGTGATGCTGCCGAGACTGGAAAACGTTTCTTGATTGAAGCTAGAAGCAAAGGTGTGCATGACCTTACTGACTCTGCAGCCTCAGTTATGTTGCTGCTCCTACAGGTTTGGCAGCTTATAACATAGGTGGCATCACACTTCATAGGTTATTCATGTTGCAGTTGAGCATGGCAAGAGTGGTGATTACAGGAAATTGTCATATGACGTTGCCTCTGAACTTAAGCCAGTGTTTGACAAGATGCATTTGCTGATAATATATGACATCAACATGGTTTCAAATGTTCTCCTTACATGTCCACCTACATCTACAGAAGATACTTCGTACCAATGATGACATACCATTTGGTGGTAAGAAAATTCTTGTTCTGGGGATCTTCTGCAGCTGGCTCCTGTAAATGGCAAACATGTTTTCTGTACTCTTTCCATTGAAGAGGCAAAGAAAACCATTGGATGCATAGGTGGAGTCAATCTGTGGGAGTTCTTCTCATATGTTGAAATTCTCACAGAATATGAGACAGCAAGGTGACATGTCTTACAAAGCATTGCTTGATGAGGCTCACATTGGTGCATTGTCACACACTCATGTTGAAATGCAGTGCATGATCACTAGAAAATAATGCTCCTATTCAGGATGCTTGTGATATCTTTGCACATGTACATAAATCTGGAGTACATGTTGTATGTCTATTCAAAAGACTTAAGCAGTGTGCAGAGTTCAATGAGATAATGATGCGAGAGAACATCAACCTATTGTCACTCCCATGCATAGATACCATAGATGGTGTAAGTCTATTGTGAACCATGGTATAAAAATGGTTGAGCATCTCACAGAGCTCACAGGTGATGTGTCATGTACTGTTGGCTTGGAAGCTGTTACCACTGTGTAGAAATGCACGCATCATGCTTCACAGAAATATTGACATTGAGCGAGGTCTTGTGAATGGAGCCAGGGGTACATCCATGAGTTCCAGTATAAGGTGCAAAGATAACTGTGGAGTTTGTTGTTGTTAAGTTTGACAACTATGAAACTCTCGACCAATAGACAGAGTTACAGTCAAGTTTGAGCTTGTGAAAGACATATATGTGACAAGGTAACAATTTCTATTGTATGCTGCTTATGCAGTGTCCATACACAAGTCACAAGGCTCAGCCTTGATAGTGCCATTATGAATATAGGCACTGGTATATTCAAGGATGGGATGTCTTATGTTGCTTTGTCTTGTGAGACAGTTGTTTGTACTACACATAGTGAATCTTGCAGAAAGTAAAATATGCTGACACAAAATGCATTGCTGAGTACAATAGATTACGATATTGTACCAACAATTGCTCCTTTGTTACCAGTTCCAGATATGCATCAGGAACAGATGTCCCAAAGGATGAAGGGCAAATTAAAGAGAAAGCACACTAAGACTCCACAGTCATCACATCGCCATTCTATTACTAAGCAGTCTCTCCATAAACAACTCGCATCTCCACCTGTGGAAGAAATGTATCGGGGTTCACACTGCCAATATTTGACAACAGTACAGAGTAAACTGCTATGCAAAGCGTTACAGTGCAGGCACTTCTCCACATCCGAGTTTGCTGATGTCTTGAACTCAAGTCAGTCGGCCCTCTCTCTGAAGCATTAAAGAGAGTCATTAGAGGCAGTCAAGAGCAGTTGCCCAGTTTACAACTAGCTCCTCTATGACTAACTCTTGTAAAATATGCAGGACAATCAATTGTTTTCTGACAATGCACAAGAAGATGCCACAGAGTTCATGATGGGAATGATAAACAGTTTAGCAGATGATGGCATTGATCTGTGTCAACACTTTAAAGGTGACTATGTGTGCAAGTACACATGTTTGTCATGTGGCCACAAAGAATCACAAGCAACTCAGAACATGCTGTGGCTGTCTGTCTATGTCCCTGAACAGAGATCCATGAAGTTCTGTACATTGTTTGCAAATGCAGAAACTGGTTGGCTGTGCTGAAGATGTGGTAGTTCTTGTTTTTGCTCTCTGAGAGTTACATCTTCAAGTTCATACATAATGATTGTATTGCAACGTTTTAACTCTCAAGACATGAATATCACAACACCAATTTCTCACTTCATTGCTGGAAGAACTATGTTCTCAGGAAGTCAATTTGACACCCATGCAATTATCTTCCATCACAGCCTATCCATTCACTCTGGCCACTAGTCACTTGGCGAAGGTTCAGAAAGGGATGGGTGGAGTGCAATGATACAGTATGCATTCTGAAAGAAAGACTACCAAGGAATCTGAAAGATGCATACGTCATCATTCTCCAGTGCACCAATGTTGCACAATATGTGGAAGAGTGATGCTATCTGATCACAGCACCTCACTTAACCAACATATTTGCAACAATAACATTCCATGTGTATATTCCATCAGATGGCATTTCTTTCCACCAGTTTACATATTTATTTCTTTAAATAGAGTAACACCTTTCATCTAAAACTACTCCTGTGTAAAACCACTCATAGTGATCTATGTGTTTTACTTGTTGTACACTATTGCTACAGCCCATGTTAATTACTCTGATTTCTCTGCCATTGCAGAAGAGAACCTCAACAGTACACCAATGTAACAGACTATAGTAGACAATTACTTGTTTATCTCACTATTATTCTGATATGTTGGATGCAAAACAATACTGTTTTCATCATTTATTGCAATACAATTTTCTAAAATTAGTTGTATTGTAATATTGAGCATTTGCAACTTTGATGTACTTACTACAATGACTGCCATGTTACTGCTCAAGTAGACTTGAGGGTACTGAGCTGTAATCATTAGACAGTCAGTGAGTCACGTCTCTTTGCAGATGCCTCAGTTAAGCTTGTATGTCTTTGCACATGTCACTGTGTATTCAGTTGCTTCACAGTGCAATTTTACATGGTGATGACAAAATCAGTAATATAGTAACATGCTTATGAGACTGCAACCACTGTTCTCCACATATTGGGTGAAGAACAATACTTGTTTGAACAATACACATCAGGTTAAGTTCTGACTCCTTTTCCTGTTGTTGTCTACATTCTTGACCTTGACTATGATACTTGCTGAATTGACTTCTGCCATCCAAGCAGACTCGTGGGTGCTGGATATTACACATGTCAGTTAGTTAGTGTCTTGGCAGATGTAGTTATTAGACTCACATTAACAGCATGACTTCCTACATTATGGTGTCATCTGCTAGCACTGAACTGCATTTGTTGAACAGTATCTGACAGGACTATTTGTCACTGTTCTTGGACTACACTCTCAACACTGAATATGACAAACTCTACAAAAAAATGCGACTCAGACTTGTACATATGTATATAGTGCTGAACTACAGATTGAACCTATGTTTCTTACATAGATTCTGAGCTATTTATGTTTGTTGAAGAAAAAAAAAACATTTGCATGCATTCTTTCATTAACTGTCCCAAAACTGTTGTATCCATGCATATAATGTTATTGCATTTCATTAAGTGCTACTGTTGATATTGTTCATAGCTGAGCATAGAGATGTATACATGTGGTAATCTGGACTATTTCCAGTGTACAATGAATTCCTATATATCTGTGCAGATGTGTGCAACTGATAATTCAACAGAAAATGTCAAAAATGATTGTGTACTTCTGCTCCACAATGCAAACAATTGGTATGCTCCTGCTTTTATAGGATCGTCCATATTTTGGAGGTTGGATAAGGAATTTTCCCCAGTTCCACAAATGATAAACAGTTCAAAAAACACATTGATTTGGAGATCGACCAACCTTTTCAGCATCAGTGAAAAAATGGCTGTGATATGAGCTATCCTCACCACACCATAATATTGCCAAATATTCAGCAAATTCTTTACTTGCTTTCATCTGTTTTTATCTTCTTGATATTGGTTGGTCCACTTTCAAATAAATAACTGCTAGCAAACAAAAATAGTATTAAAAGATAGGTAGAAATCACTTATAAAGTACAATAATGCTCAAATAGAAAATGTAAAAAAGTCTGCTATATTACTAATACAGAATAAATACATAAGGACAAATAAAACTTCATAATGTCTCTATTGATATCCAAGTAAAACTGTCTAATCATATGTAAAATATTGCTATCTACTTTAACACTGTTGGCATAATCTACACATGTGGCTCTCCTATAAAACAATAAATTTATATGCTCATGAGAACCATTAAATGTGTCTTACTGTCTCATGTGCACATGCAGTCAATAACTAAATGTCATAAAATCATAAATTATGTAAAAGTCTAATTTTGTTCCAATAACTTGTCTTAAATAGGTGTCAAATGATGATACTCAGATGTGCAATACTCTATTGTTAGTCTTGATTCTCTTAATGTCTAAGTGTGCAGTCTATTTCACTAATACAATAGTGTCAATGGACACATTACTAATACTACTCAGCAATAAATGTAAGCAAGATTAAGAATAGCTCACTACATGTTCTCTAATATAAACATGCATATGTTATCACTAACTCATCTATATAAAATCTTAATTGAAAACGTAATACATAGTAAAATGAAACAGTGTAGATTAACTTTGTGAAATCCCAAAAATCACAAAGCACCCAAAAATGAATAAGAATATATACAAGAAACTTGTTTTTTGCCCATCCCAAGAGCAACCAAACAATTCGGCCTAAAGATATTAAAATACTGAAATAATAAGACTAATTATAAACCTTATCCTATGTGTCTTGAGTATTATTTAAAACAATTGGTGTCACAGAGGTATAGTATTGATCTGCATGTCTTTTATTGTGCTGTGCCTGTGCACGAACAACCCACTACCTGCTCAACATACTGTGACAGGCATTACCTGCCTCAGTCTGTGTAACCCTTCAGTTTAATAACAACTCTGTATTTCATATATACATTCATACCATTCAAGATCAAGCTATTGCTTCAGCTGTACCTCTGCACTCAGTATCCACTGCATGGTCCAGGGGATGGAGAGAGCGGGGCAGTGGAGAGAGGCTCTGCTGGGGGGGAGGGGGCAATTAAGCTGAGGCAGTGCAACTCCTCAGAGTTTTAACTTCTGTGCAGCTGACATGAAGTAGTTATAGCATTCATGTCCATGCCATTAGTAGGGTTCTGCATTTGTACTCAAAATTGAATTCCTGGTCTGTAAGTCTTCCCACACTGCCTGGTTAAGGCTGTGCAACTGATCACTGTTCTAACCTCTCTACAGCTGGTATGAGGGATGTTTAACCATTAAGGCACAACAGGGTCTGGGTAACTGGGAGTTTACCCACACCTTGTGAGATATCTCATGAGGAACAGCCAAGTGACTTAACCACACAAAAAGTGGACAAATCCCCAATAACCCACACCCTGGACTGCCTCTTGCATGTGTGTGTGGGGGGGGATATTGTGTGACTCAACCCGCACAATTGCTCAGTGTTCTAAGGTGTGTGCAGCTCGAATGAGAGAGTAATACCATTTATTCACATGTCTTTATTTGGCCTGTGCATCTACACTCAGCATCCAATTCCTGGTCAGCATTGGGTATGGGTGGAAGCATTGCCTAGCTGAAACCATGCAACCCCTCAGTGTCCTACCTTCTGTTCATCTTCCATGATGGAGGTATGACATTTATGTCTACATGTATATTTGGGCTGTGACTTGGCACTAGCCATCCAATCCCTGCTCTAGGTAGGTGGCAGATGTTACCTGTCTGCCACCATGCAAGTCATGAGTGTAGTAACTACTGTGCAGATGGCATTGCACAACTATACCACTGATCTTCATAGACTTAGTCCAGCTGTTGCTCCACACTCACCACAGGCACCCATATAGTACAGAGGGAGTGGTACAGTACCTAGCTGAACCTATTAAAATAATCACTATTCTAATTTGTGTGCGCTTCGTAAGATGAAGGTATACCATTTATATCCATGGTTTTACTTGGGCTGTGGTCTCCACTCAGCATCAAATTCCTGGTCTAGTGGGGTGGAGGCATTCCCGTGACACCGTACAACTCATAAATAGCATGACTATTAAACAGGAACTATCACAGAGATATACCATTCATGTTAATCACCTTATTTGACTTCTACATCTGCATTCAGCATCCAGTGGCTGTTTACAGGCTGTGGTTTTGGTGCTGAGTGGGAATCTGTTACTGAAGCCATGCAACTCCTCACTGTTCTAAGTTGTGTGCAGCTGGTATGAAGAATGTATACCATGAATGTCAACGTATTTATTTCTGTTGTGACTCTCAACTCAGCATCCAATTCCTGGTCTGATGGGTTCAGAGCATTACCTGACTGACACCATGCAACTCTTAAATGTAGTGATAAGTATGCACTTGCTATTACAGAGCAATACCATTGATGTTAATGACCTTATTTTGGGCTCTAGCTCTGTACTCACCATACAGTGCCTCTTGGGTAGAGAGGGGGGTAGAACATTGTCTGGCTGACTCCATCCAACTTGTCAGTGTTTAAACTTGTGTGCAGCTGTCATGAGAAAGCTATACCATTTATTTCCATGGGCCCAATTCTAGAAGAGTGGCGCAAGTCGCCGCCAAACACAACTTGTGCCACCTGCAACTGTGACATTCACCCTGCACCCTATTCTAAAAGGAGCAGAGTCTCCACAGCTAAGTCCTATGACTTGCGACATGCAACCAGGAATGCCAAACTGTGGGTGCACCTGGTGAGCATGTTGCAAGCTGCAACGCAGATTGCAAGTTCCCCCCATGCCAAGCTAGCCTCAATAGGTGCCCCACATGGCTACCCACATCAACTGCCACCCCAGGTGTACACATAGAGCCCTGCAGGGCTGCCCACCCCGCCCCCAAAACCTACAGTGACTGCCCTGGAGAGCTACCCAGACCCCCAGCACCCCATCCCTTCATTGTAAAATGCCCTGCAGAGTAGGCTGTCATCCTCCCCATCCATGCCCCAACTCCTAAGTCACTGGACGGAAATGCAACAAATAACCTAACAACACCTGATAGTCTAGTAGCCCCACCCCCACCCACCATGCCAAGCCCTCCCAGTACCCTCACCCCTCCCCAGCCTGCAACTGGCACAGCCACATCTCACCTCCACAGCCAGCTGCTGACTGGCTTATGTAGGAGCACTACTGGAAAGATGTGCTCAGAAATTAATATCTGAGCATGTCTTTCCAGTGGTGCTCCTACATAAGTCAGTTGGCAGCTGGCCATGGAGTGAGAGACTCTTGCCAGTGCCAGCTGGGGATGGTGGGGTGTTGGGGAGTGCTGGCACAACTGGTGAGGGGGCCACTAGACTACTAGGGCTTGTCAGGTTATTTGCCGTATTTCCGGCTAGTGACTCAGTGTCGGGGCACAGGTGGAGTGAGGACAGTGCCACCCTTTGATGCATTTAACAACAGGGGATTTGGGGTGCTGGGGGTGTGAGCAGCCCTGTGGGGCATATAACATACACATGGCTGTGTTCTTAGTGTGAGTGGCCCTGCAGGGGCATCACTGTATGGGAAGGCATGTACAGTACGGAGATCGGGCAGGATCATGCGTGATGTCCAGTGTGGCAATAGCAGGGGTGGTCTGGCTATGGGGGGAACATGGATCGAGTTCCACAGGACCCTTGGAGTACAGATGTAAGTTACACCAGCTAAATTCAGGTGTAAATTATGTTGCCAGTTCTCCTCTGGGGGTTCTTGTAGAATCCCGACATTGGGTACTTTGTTGCTGCCCTTCTGGAATGGGGTGCAACTTCTCCTGTAAACCCCTTAGTGCCATGTCATGGGGGGTTTATGGTGCAAAGAAGTGGGTAGCCATCTGGGAACTAGCGACCATCAAACAGTATGGTTCACAATAAACACAGCAATAGAGTCAAGCCATACAAAGGCAAAAGTACTGGACTTTAGGAGGGCTGACTTTGCCAAAATGGATGAGTGCCTAAGGAATGCACTAGCAGATGGGCAGGAAGGAGGTGGAAGAACAATGGGGATAATAAAACTGCCATCACGCAGGTAACAAACCTTTGTGTGAAGCAAATAAACAAAACAAAATGATGTAAGAAACCACTATGGTTCTCAAAGGAAGTGGCAGTGAAGGTTCAAGAGAAAGAAAGCATTCAGAAGTACAAGGAATCATAGAAGGAGCAGGACAGAGAACTGTATCAGTTAAAGCAAAAGGAAGCTGGGAAGGCAGTTAGAACAGCAAAGGCCCAAACCGAGGAAAAGATAGCCAACTCAGTTAAGAAGGGGATAAAACCTTTTATAGGTACATCAGGGGCGAAGGAAGACCAAGGGAGGATCGTGAGGCTTAATAAAGGGAGGGAGGGTGGGCAGAGGGTGACTGTGAAAAGGCAGAGATACTAAACAAATATTTTTGCTCAGTATTTACAAAGGAAGGAGGTACCTAAAACAAACAGTAGAAACACTCTGGATACAGAAGTTGATACCAGCCCATTTACAGAAGAAAGGGTTCTGAAAGAACTCTTAAAACTGAAGGTGGACAAAGCAATGGGGCCTGATGGGATTCATCCCAGAATTCTAAAGAACTAAGGGTAGAACTAGTGACACCACTGACTACCCTCTTTAACAAATCATGGGAGGATGGGGTGGTACCCGAGGACTGGAGGAGGACAGATGTGATTCCCCTTCACAAAAGTGGGAGCAAGGCAGAAGCAGGAAACTACAGACCTGTTAGTTTAACCTTAGTGATAAGGAAAATGATGGAATCATTTCTGAAGGAAAGAATTGTCGAGTATCTAGAGGCCAGAGGGCACAGGACCCAAGGCAGCATGGATTTACAGTGGGAAGGTCATGCCAGATGAATCTGATAGATTTCTTTGACTGGGTGACCAAAGTAGTAGATCAGGGAGGGGCTGTAGACATGGCCTACCTAACATAGAAACATAGAAACATAGAAGTTGACGGCAGATAAGGACTGAAGGCCCATCCAGTCTGCCCATTTCTTTCTACCTTATAAATGTGCCATGACCTTTGCTCTGTCAGTGGCCTATCTATTCATAGTCATTTGTATTGCTCCTTATGCCTATCCATGCCTGCTTGAAGCCCTGCACTGTATTCATAGCCACCACTTCTTGTGGTAAGCCATTCCATGCATCCACCACCCTTTCTGTGAAAAAGAATTTCCTCATTCCCCCTTAATCGGCCTCCTCTAATCTCATGCTGTGTCCTCTTGTCCTGCTATTTTTCTTATATTTAAACATATTAGACTCTTTCACCTTGTTTATGCCCTTAAGGTGTTTGAATGCCTCGATCATATCACCTCTCTCCCTCCTTTGCTCAAGGGTATACATATTGAGCTCCGTTAATCTGTCCTCATATGTCTTCTGATGCAGTCCTGCACCATTTTGGTTGCCCTTCTCTGGACTGCCTCAATTTGGTTAATGTCCTTGTGAAGGTGTGGCCTCCAATACTGCACGCAGTACTCCAGATGGGGCCTAACAAGTGTCTTGTACAGAGAGATTATTACCTCCCTCTTATGACTTGTGATGCCCCTACTAATACACCCTAACACCCCCCTAGCCTTACCTACTGCTTTAGAGGTCTGCTTGGATGATTTTAGGTCATCAGTGATGATGATGCCCAAGTCTCTTTCTTCCTTTGTGACTGCTAGCAACTCCCCTCCCAGCCTATAGGTGGCTTCAGGGTTTCTCTTCCTATGTGTATGATTTTGCACTTCTTTGCATTAAATCCCAGTTGCCACTCTTCTGACCATTCTGCTAGTTTATCCAGATCTCTTCTCATTCTGCCCACCCATCTGGATCATCTACTGTGTTGCAGATCTTGGTGTCATCTGAAAACAGACAAGCCTTACCCTCTAGTCCATCTGCAAGGTCACTAATGAAGATGTTGAAGAGGACTGACCCAGGACTGATCCTGAGGTACCCCACTTGTGACTTGCATCTCTTCTGACTGTATACCATTTACCACCACTCTCTGTTTTCTGCCCGTCAACCAGTTTGCCACCAGTTGACCAACTTTGACCCACCCAGAGCCTACCCAGCTTATTTATCAATCTTCTATGTGGAACAGTGTCAAAGCTTTGCTGAAGTCAAGGTAGGTGACATCAACTGCTCCCTTGGTCCACCACTCTGGTTACCCAGTCAAAGAAATCTATGAGATTAGTTTGACAGGACCTTCCTTTGTAAACCCATGCTGTCTTGGATCCTGTGCTCCTATGGATTCCAGGTGTTGCACTATCCTTTCCTTAAGGAGTGCCTCCATAATCCTGCCCACTACTGAGGTAAGACTGACCGGTCTGTAGTTCCCGCCTCCTCCCTGCTACCACTCTTGTGGGCGGGATCACATAAACCCTTCTCCAGTCTTCTGGGACCTCTCCTGTGCTCAGAGACTCACTAAACAATTCTGCTAATGGCTCTGCTAGTTCCTCCTTAGCTCCTTAAGTACCCTGGGATGTATGCCATCAGGTCCCATTGCCTTATCCACCTGAGCTTAGCAAGCTCTTGTAGGACCCTTTCTTTTGTGAAGGGAGTAGTGCTCACCTCCCTCCCCTGTGTCCATGATGCTGAGCTGTGGGCCCTGCCCTACCTTCTCTTCAGTAAATACTGAGCAAAAGTATCTATTTAGGATAGATGCCTTTACAGGGTCCTCCTCCTCACATGCTCCCTTTTCTCCATTAAGCTTAGTAATACCCCTCTGGACTTTCTCCTTTCACTAATGTATCTATAGAAAGTCTTGTCACCTTCTTTACTGTTCGTGCTAGTGTTTCCTCAGTTTGGGACTTTGCCTGCCTTGCCTTCCTGCTCCCTTAGGGCAGTTTGGTATGCCTCCCTATCTTCATCCCTGTGTTCCCTTATATTTCCTGAAGGCCAGCCTTTTGGCTCTGACCTTTTCTGCTACTGTATTTGAGAACCAAAGTGGTTTCCTTCTTCTTTTGCACTTCCTTTTCTGTCTAACACAATGGGATGTTGTTTCAAGTATTGCATCATAATGCTTGCCCACTTTGCCTGTACCCCCTCACCTGTGTTTCTTTTGCCAGGGCTAGCTTAACTCTGTTGGCCATCTTATCAAAGTCAGCTCCTCTGAAGTCCTATATTTTTGCCTTGGAATGGGATGATTTAGATGTAGTAGCCAAATTGAACCATACCATGTGATGGTCACTGGCCCCCAGGTGACCTTCTACCTGGAGATCTGTGATCCCTTCTTTGTTAGTCAGTACTAGATCTAGGATAGCCCTGTCTCTTGTGGGTTGCTGTACCAGTTGTTTGAGGCCCTCCCCTGCAGGGAATCCACTATGAGTCTAGTTCTGGCAGATGTTCCTGCTGGTATTGACCAATCTGTATCCGGCATGTTGAAGTCTCCCATTATCAGAACCTCCCTTTAGCTGTCATGTTTTGTATATCTTCTAACAGTAATGTGTCTATGTCCTCCCTCTGGTCTGGGGCCTGTAGACAACCCCAGTTCTTATGGCTGTCCCATTTCTGTTTCCAGGGTGACCCACAGTTCTTCTGGCTCCTTATGTGTATTCTGAATTTCTGTAGCTTTGATATTTTCATTAACATACAGGCCACTCCTCCCCCCTTTTGCACCTCGGTCTCTTCTGAACAATACATAGCCAGGTACTGAAGTCTCCCAAGTGTGGTTACTGGTAAACCACGTCTCACTAATTGCTACTATGTCCAGTTTAGCCTCTGACATTATTGCCTTCAGGTCTGGGATCTTATTTCCCAGGCTGTGAGCATTTGTGTACATGATTTTCCATTGGCCAGATTTTGGTGTGTTAGTTGTTGGGTGAAGTTTGGCATTACCCCTGTGCATTGTATGGGAAGACAAACCTTTTTTCTTACCTGGTGATGCAAATGAATGGCAAACATGCTGAATTCCTGTTTGACCACTAGCTGAGGGGGGAGGGGTGTTCTTCCCATTCGACGTATGGGGTGCTGCACCCCTCTCCCCATTTGCTAGTTTAAATATTCTGCAAAGATGTCAACCTTCTGCCCCAATGCACTGACTCCCTCTTTAGTCAGATGCAGTCCATCAAATTTAAAGAACTTTCGCTCCCAGACTTTAGCAAGGCATTTGGCACAGTCCCACACAAAAGATTAATATACAAGTTAGCCAGCCTTGGAGTGGGTCCCAAGATGACAGCCTGGGTAAAGAATTGGCTGGAGAATAGGACACAGAGTAATAGTAAATGGAGTCCACTCTGAAGAAAGGGGTTACTAGTGGGGTACACGTAGGGTTCAGTATTAGGACTGGTCCTCTTCAATGTCTCTTATAAGTGACATTGCAGAGGGACTGGAAGGAAAAGTATGTCTCTTTGCAGATGACACAAAGATCTGCAACGAGTTGATGCTGAGGTAGGGTGGAAAGGATGAGAAGGGACTTGGCAAGGTTAGAGGAATGGTCAAATGTATGGCAGCTTAGATTTAATGCTAAGAAGTGCAAGGTAATGCACCTGGAAACAAAAACCCAGGAAGAGTACACAATGGGGGTGAGATCTAACAACAACAAAAATGGAAAGGGACCTGGGAGTAGTCATATCAGATGACCTAAAGGTGGGCAAGCAATGTGAGAGGGCAGCAAGAAGGGCTGGGGGGATACTGGGATGCATAGGGAGAGGCATCACCAGTAGAAAACAGGAAGTTATTATCCCACTGTACAGACAGCTGGTGAGACCCCATCTGGAGTACTGCATGCAGTTCTGCAGACCCAATATCCACAAAGACATAGACAGGATGGAAGCTGTCCAGAGAGGGCAACTAAAATGGTGCAGGGTCTGCACCAGAAGACCATGAGAGACTTAAGGGCTTAATATGTATAGCCTCAAGGAAAGGAGGGAGAGGGGGGACATGATAGAAACTTTCAAGTACCTCAAGGGAATCAACAAAGTCAAAGGGTAGCATCTTTCAAAAAAGAGGTGTGCAAGAACAAGGGACACAATTTGAAGATAGAGGGGTGACTCAGAGGTAATTTAAGGAATTTTTTCACAGAGGTTGTGGATGCATGGAATGGCCTTCCAGAGGAGGTTGTGGAGTCAAAACAGTGGTGGAATTCAAGCATGCATGGGACAGTCATAAGGCAATTCTAGGGGTGGGGGTAGGAAGAAGTAGGCTGCTGGTTAACAGGATCTGCAGCTTATTCATTAGGTAGGGAAATGGGCAGACTGGGTGGGCCAAGCGGTCCTTATCTGCCATCAAATTCTATGTTTCTATGTAACTACCGGGGTAACAGCTGTGTGCTACAAGTAGCCTGCAACATGTCACAAATCACTTTGTAGAATAACACAGGTCACAGCTGCTAACATAAGTTGCTACTTGAGCCATTCTACTTGGTTCAAGTGCTGTTATGCCAGATGTAACCTTTCTGGAATTGGGGGCCATGTCTCCATTTGGCCTGTGGGTCTCCACTCAGCATCCAATTCCTGGAGTGGAGGAGGAGCTGGAGTGGGGGACATTACCTTGTTCACTCATGCAACTCATGAGTGTACTAACAACTATGCAGTTCTTATCACAGAGCTATACCATTCATGTTAATGACCTAAGTACCCATATTTCATACTGTTTATATTTAGGTCTTACCTGTGAACGTTGTACATAAGACATGTAACTACTAAACTATTTGAATGAATTTGTTTAGCTGATCATTTGCCAATGTTAGTCCTTATTTCTGTCATAAATGGTTCCATCCTTTGTGACTTTCACTGTATTCTGTAAGTACTCGTCTTATATTCTTATTGAAATGATACCTGTATGTTGTGTCCTTATGCCTATGTATGTGTACCAGGACCTCTTTGTGAATGAGCTTGCTCAATGGAGTATTTCCCTGCAATAAACTTGAACTTGAACTAAACTTGAACTTGAACTTAGTTGTCTTTAGCTCAGTACTCCACATCTGGTATCTCTTCGGTGGGGAGGAGTGAGAAGAGGCATTGTACAGCTAAAGACCTGAGAAAAGAAGAAAAGTAGAAACTCGTGCCCTGTGCTCCCACCAACTTGCAAGTTTCATTTATTTCATTATAAAATCTGGCCAACTTGTCCCTCCCTTGCGATAAAAAATGGCGATCAAAGAATCTCAGGATCAAAGAATTTGCAGGCTCACGATCAAAGAATTTGCCGACTCATGATCAAAGAATAAAAAATGGACAGACTCGAGTTTTAGGCTGAATAACATGAAACCACCACCACCATGCCTCAATAGAACAAAGCCTCCTGAGCAAAACCCACCCTCATTTGTCTTCCTAGGCCACCCCTGAGCTAAGAAATTTGCATTTTCCAAAGGGCCATCTTGTCCCTCCCTTGCGATGCAGGATCGCAATCAAAGAACCTCATGATCAAAGAATTTGCAGCCTTGTGATTAAAGAAATTGCTGCCTCATGGTCAAAGAATAACAAATCATGAAACTTGACTTTTACACAGAATTAATGAAACCAGCACCATGCCTCGATAGAATGAAGCCCTAAGCAAACCCCACCCTTATTTGTGTTCATAGCCTACCCCTGAGCTGAGAATTTGCATTTTCAAAGGCCATCTCGTCATACCTCACGATGCAGGATCGCGATCAAAGAATCACGATCAAAGAATTTGGGCTCATGAGCAAAGAAATTGCAGTCTCATGGTCGAAGATTAGAAAATGGTGAAACTCAAGTTTGAGTACAATTACATGAAACCACCACCATGCCTCGATACAATGAAGCCCATGAGCAAAACCCACCCTCATCTGTGTCTCTAGCCCACCCTGAGCTGAGAAATTAGAATTTTTCAAAAGGCCATCTAGTTGCACCCTCACGATGCAAGATCGCGATCAAAGAATCTTGCAATCAAAGAATTTGCAGGCTCGCAATCAAATAATTTGCAGGTTCATGATGTTCCTCTTGGATGTCTTCCCTGTGGAAAAAAACTAGTCCAACAAAAAAAAATCAATAACGTAGAAAATGAAGAGGCTTAAAAACAGAAACACTGTGAGACTGTCAGAGCGATACTGCAACTGTGCATGAGATAAGCAGCATTTTGTTATTTTTCCATACTGGAGATTAATGTCCATCTGCAGCATGGAAAATGAACAAAATGCTGCTCCTCTCGTGCACAATAGCAGAACTGGAGCAACCACTTTGTGTCTCCAGACATCTGAAAATACCTTTAAATGTAGCTCTTTTTCTCAACTGCAACCTAAACTGAAGACCTTCCTTCTCAACCATGCTTACTCTTTCAAAACAGCAACAGCTCCTGCTCTCTGTATTTAAAAAATGGTAGTGTCCAAAATAAAAAGCCAGCAAAAATAAAATGTGTGAGTGGGGGGAGTGAGGGGGTGAGGTGGGGTGGGTGAGACAAAACTGTATTATGGTGCATGGTGATGGGGTCCAACTGAAGAAACCAAACAATCTACTGGGGTGGCAAAACTGCATTCAAGCAACTTTTTATTTTAACTACAGTGTCTGCATTAGGACAAAGGTTCTTCATTCCAATGCAGGCAGCATTTAGGTGGATGAACTATTTAATTACAAAACTTAATCTAATTTCATTTTTTAATATATTTTTTATTAAACTTTTTTTGCTTTGCCCATTTCCTAAGCACAATAATACCCGACAGAATAAGCAGTATTAGGAAATACTGGACCTTCCAGAGGCTATAAGACCCCTCTGCCTGTGGTTTCTGGCTTCATTACACCCTGGAAGGTCCAGTATTCCCAATACTCCACCCTGTCAGGTATTATTGCTTACATATATATATATATATATATATATATATATACATTCATATCACAAAAAAATATATTTAATACATCAGTTAAGATTGCTCCACAACAACAAAAGTGAGAAATTTGGTGTTGGGTTGCCACCCTTACTACCCCACCCCCCGATACCCACCAACATGCATCGGGGTGTGCGTTGGGGTCATCAGTCCTAACTCTCACCCATTCTCCAGCACTGCCTCAGCTTATTTACACATGGAATGGGGTGGAGTTTGGCGACAGCCCCAGCACACCCGATGCCTGTTATGGGGGCCGAGGCAGGCCTGAGGGCAAGGTGACAACCCTAACACAATTCTCACATTTGTTGCCGTGAAACAACCCTAACTGATGCATTAAATGGAGTTTTTTTGCCATGAATTTCCCTTCTTTTTGAGAATGTGCACTATAAATAATGAATGGAATGTGGTGGTGGGAAAACTGTATGACCAACTGAAATGATAATTGTTAAATGAAGACATGTACCGTGGCACACTGTGTGTCCAGAATTGTATGTACATCCATTCATCAGTCACACAACGCCATGAGCTAAAAACGTAACATGCACAATTCAGCAACTGTAAGTGCCAGTGACCTGAAAATGAGCACATTGAAAGATGAATTATAAATCTTTGTACATTTCAAATGCCAGACAAATCAGATGCACAGTTCAGAAGTTATTGAAGCATAATGAACCACATTTTCATTCATCAGAGTGGCATAATTCCACACCTTTTAATGTTTTACTCATGAAACCACTGTAAGGCACCTCCGTTCCACCAGGGCTATGTATGCTATAAATTTAAAGATAGTAGCACTATGCAGAATGCTATGCACAAACTGTTAACTGCATCACACAGTATCTCCACAGTGAATTATTTTTCAAACATGTAAACAGTATAGTTCACATCTCCAGGACATCCACTCAACACCTTCCAAATTTCATGTGAAAAGAATAGACCGTTCCAGAGATATTCAATTTTTATATTTCTGTACCTTTAAGAAGTCTTCCACCACAAAATGGAGGAAATCGCAGCTGAAAATGCAATAAAATGGAGGACCTGGTGGCGAAAAAATCAGCAACTGCGAAGTGGGCCAACTTCAAATGGACATAACTCTGGAACAGAACAACATTTTTCACCAAACAAAACTGGCATATTCCTTGAACATGTGTCTTTCTGCCTGCCAGGTTTCAGACCAATCAACCTCCACTGGCTGTGCTATGTGTCACAGAATACAGTGCAGAAAAATAGCAAAAACAATGTTTTGCACTGCATTATGCAAATGCAAAACAAAAGCGGTAATGTTAACACAAGCGGTGATGGAAATAGTGAGGTAAAATAAAATAGTAACGCTAACAGTAATGCAAATGCAAGCGCTAAATGGTAACGCATATGGTGACGCAAACATAAAACGATAATTCAAATGGTAAGAGAAACGCAAGTGCAAACATAAATGAAAACAGAAATGGTAACACAAATGGTAACGCTAACAGCAACAGAAATGCAAACGTTAATGAAAACAGTAATGCAAATGCTAGCGCTAACAGAAACACAAATGCAAACAGTAACAAAAATACAAATGGTAACACAAACAGAAATGCAAATGATAATGGCAATGGCGATGCAGAAGGAAACAGTAATATAATTGACAATGGAAACACTACCAAAAACACAATCGCTAAGGCCAATAGAAACACAAATGCAAATGATGACAAACATGCAAACAGTAACAGTAACACAATTGGAAACACAAACGGTTATGGTAACACCAACGATGATGCCAAAGGTAACAGTAACACAAATGGAAACACAAAAAGTAAGCACGTATGCAAATGCAAATGGTAATGCACACAGTCACGGTAACGCAATTGGAAATGCAAATGCTTAGGGTAACACCAACCATGATGCCAAAGGAAACATAAACACAAATGGAAATGCAAATGGAAGCGCGTACGCAAACGCAAATGGTAATGCACACGGTGATGCAAAAGGAAATGCAGAAAAAACAGTAACAGAAATGCAAAGGGTAACAGTAACACAAATGCAAGTGCAAATGCAAATGCAAGGGTAACGACACGGTGACGTAAACAGAAATGCCAACACAAACGGTTACGTAATGCAAGCGGAAACTCTAACAGTAACAGTAACGTATGAACACACACACTTGTGTTTCCCAGAAAGGTGCATTCAGAAACACAGTGAATACAAAGAATGTATGCATAATAATGGCCCTCGGAGCAGAAAATGAGCACTTCAAATACTAAATTGCTTATGTCTCAGGAACTGTACAACGTGAAAACAATTTAAAATCGGATATTATTTATGACTTTCTTGGCTAGTTTTGCACTTAGCTCCCTAATGGGGGCTAAGAAGTCTTATGACAAAAAGTCCGTATCTTGAAGCATTTTCAAAATACGGGCCCTGAAAAGTGCAGAGGATGCCATAATGTTGGCCTATGGGAAAAATCATCAACTTTGGAGTACTGTAACTTTGCAGCCCTCTATTATTTTGTCACCAAACCACCAAAAGGCACATCTGTGGGATGTTGGCTTTCTTCCCACCACATTTCAGCCCAAAACACCAAACTGTCTTTTTTGCAGCAGTGTGGCAAAGATTTCCTATTGTTTGGGGCATAGTGTCGCAAAGTAGTGTCATGATTTGTGACATTTTCTCAAAAAAAATCACAAAAGTGTCGAATGTGCCACACTACTTTGCGACACTACTGTTTACAAAAATTAAAAAAACATATTTCTGGGGTGTTTAACCCCCCCAAAAAAGACATGGTTAGCATCCTCAGGACTCGACTAGGTGAACACAGCAAGAATTGTGTCCCTAGAGGGTCTCAAGTTTAAATGGCAAGCATTTCTGTGACCACCAACTGAAAACAAGATGGCTGATTTTAGACACTACAAAGGTCATTTACAAAAGTAAAAAGTACATTTGCGACACTTTCGCATATTTTGTTAACTTTCCCCATTGACTATAATGGAAAACTTGTTTTTTGAATAACTTTTGAAGAGGACCGATTACCCCATTGCGCACCCTGATGCCGGTTGGGGGTTGGGCTGTGGGGGTTCAAGGGGGGCTTTCAACCCTAACACTGAATTTTCTTACTTTTGTGCTGTGGAACAACCCTAACTGATGCATTAAATGGAGTTTTTGCCTCTAATTTCCTTTCTTTTGAGAATGCGATGATAAACAGTGAATGAAATGCAGTGGCGGGAGCACTGGGCCCTCCACCACATGATGTCTTGTCACATAGTAAAAGGAACAGCAATGCAAACACAAGTGCCAAGAGAATACGCACATGGTAATGCAAGCGTAAATGGTAAAGCAAGCGTTAATAGAAATGGAAGCACAAAGTGACACGAAATGAACAGAGACACAAGCGGACATGCAGCATATGAAAGCGGAACTGGTAATGCACACAGTAATGGCAGTGGTATTTTAAGCGTTAATGTTAAGTGTTACAGCAAAAAGAATGCCAAAGGGAACAGAAACAGAAACACGAATGCAAGTGCAGACGTAGACGCAAACCGTAACGGGCATGGGTACGGTACCACAATTGTAAACACAAATGGTAAAGTTAAAATGAAGAGTAACATGAAAGGAAACAGAAATGGAAACAGGAATGGAAGCACATATGGAAACGCAAACCGTAATGCGAACAGGCACGTTACCGCAATTGTAAATAGAAATGTTAATGGTAACAGCAACAATAAGGCAAAAGGAAACTGAAACGGAAATGCAAATGCAAGCGTGCACAGAAACGCAAACCATAATGCACGGGCATGGTACACAATTATAAATACAACTAGTAAAGTTAATGTGAAGAATAGCCAAAGGAAACAGAAATGGAAAGCGGAATGCAAGCATGTACGGAAACGCTAAACTGTGATCAGATGGTCACATTACCACAATTGTAAATGTAAATGGTAGTGGTAACAGCAACAATAATGGCAAAGGAAACAGAAACGCAAAAGGAAATGCAAGCGCATATGGAAACGCAAACCGTGATGTGCGCGGTCACAGTACGGCAACTGGAAGCATAAATGGTGATGTTAACAGCAGAAATAATGGTAAAGGAAACAGAAATGGAAGCGAACACAAGTGCATATGCAAATGAGAACGCAAAGCGTAACGCACACGGTGGCATACATGGGAACAGTAATGCAAATGGGAAAGGAAATAAAAGTGGTAACGCTAAGTGTAACAGTAACATAAGCACACATCCTGTTTTTGCCCAAGAGCTGCAAAGAGAAACACAGTGTGTACAAAGAATGTATGCATAATAATGTGCCTCAGAGCAGAAAATGAGCTGTTGGAAGACTAAATTGCTTATATCTCAGGAACCGTCGACATAGAAAAAAAAATTTCCCATGATTCATGATTTTCATGCCTGCGTTTTGCTGAATGCATAGCCATAAGCTATGCATTGTCATGATAAAATTCTGCATCTCGCACCGTTTCTGAGATACGAGCCCCGAAAGATGCGGCGGACGCCACCATGTTAGTCTATGGGAAAAAAATTGTCAACTTCGGAGTACTGTAACTTGGCAGCTGTGCAATATTTTTTCACCAAACCATGAAAAGGCACATCTGTAAGATGTTGGCTGCCTTCCCTCCAAATTTCAACCCAAAAGACTAAACTGTTTGTTTGCAGCAGGGTGGCAAAGAATTCCTGTCATTTTGGCCATAGCCTGAAAAGTAGTGTCGCAATTTGCGACCCTTTATGCAAAAATTTGAGAAAGTGTCATGCATGCGACACTACTTTGCGACACTACTGTTTCCAGAAATTTGAAAAACATATTTCTGGGGTGTTTAACCCCCAAATAAAGACATGGCTAGCATCCTCAGGGTCCGACTAGGAGAACACAAAAAGAATTGTGTTCCTAAAGGGTCCCAAATTTAAATGCCAAGCATTTTTCTGATCACCAACTGAAAAGAAAATGGCAGATTTGCAACACTACTAGGGCCATTTGCAACACTAAAAAGTGCATTTGCGACACTTTCGAACTTTTTGATAACTTTTCCCATTGACATAATGACATAATGGGAACTTATTTTTTGAATAACTTTTGAACTGTTCAATATTTTTTCATGAAATTTTCAAAAGGCACATCGGGGACTACGGCCGCACGTTCCCTGCAACCTGTAGGTGAGAGCAAAGAAATTGCAAAAACACATAATTGTGCAATTGGTTGTCGTTTAATAGTGTTGAATGTGCCACATTACTTTGCGACACTACTGTTTACAAAAATTTAAAAATCATATTTCTGGCTAGCATCCTCAGGGCTCAACTAGGTTAATGCAGCAAGGCCTGTGTCCCTAGAGGGTCCCAAATTTAAATGGCAAGCATTTCTGTGACCACCAACTGAAAACAAGATGGTGGATTTGCGACACTACAGGGGTCATTTGTGACACTAAAAACTGCATTTGCAACACCTTTGAACTTTTTGTTAACTTTTCCTATTGACTATAATAGGAAACTTATTTTTTGAATAACGTTTGAACCGTTTAATATTTTTCCACAAAATCTTCAAAAGGCATATCGGGGACCCCGGCTGCATGTTGTCTGAAGGTTTCAGACTGTTCGCACACCGTGCAACCTGTAGGTGTGAGCAAAGAATGCACAAAAAAGTGTAAATACCACATTCTATGGTGCTATGTAGCTCCGCAACTGTATATCCAACCAGAGATCTGTAGTACCACTCCATGCATGAAAAATTTCAGGCAAATCTGTCATACAGTGGCAAAGTTATTAAGCTGCAGAATTTCACACTTTAACCTTAAATGGGGTACTCAACCCTAACTATAGTGGCATAACGTGCCACTAATATATCTAAATGTATATATTATAATTAGGGTTGTACTGTATGTTAAACCCAAAAATTGTGCAGTTTAATAACTTTGCAACCATGTCTGATCTGCCTGAAAAATGCATGTGCAGTGGTACCATAGATCTTGGATCTGGAAATTTTTGTTCGGTCAGATATTTAGTTGCAGAGCTAGGAGAGTGGAAAAGTGTGAAATTTCCTCAACTTTTTGAATTATTTACTTATCTCTACAGCCCAAATGGTTTGTCCATCTGGTCTGAAATGTTCAGGGTATATGGGGACTGGGTCATGGAAGTGCCTTTTGAAGATCTGGTGAAAAAAATATTAATCCATTCAAAAGTTATTAAAGTTTACATTTTGCCATTATAGCCTATGGGAAAAATATATGTGCACCACGAAGGCTTTTAAAGGTTTTTGCTAAAGCAAAATTTGCTTTCGAGCTATGCTATTTTGTTGTTGAGCTGCCACCATCTTGTTTACAGTTAGTGACAGACAAAAATGGCTGTAGTTCAAATTTGGCTGCACCTAGGTAAACACTGACAGTTGTGTTTACCTAGTCGGGCTCTGGCAGCACGACTTTTTTGAGGGATAAAACCCCTCAGAAATGCCTTTTCTGAGATCGGCCCCTCTGGAGTGTTGCAAATTGTAACAGAACAGATGAGACACTTTCACAAATCATGACAGTGTCGTGCCCATTCTTTCGCCTACATGGAGGTTTGGAAGTCATGATTACAACTGCAGTGGAATTTTTGCCGTAGTTTCTTCAGTTACTGAGATATTGCCAAATAAGAGTTACAAGGGTTCCTTTTCAGTACTATGTGGCTGCTGTATGTCTCGTACTAATGTGTAAGTGGGAGTCACGGGGACCAGAGCCCTGCGCTCCATACACATATTGTTCAGGCAAAAATAGGCAGTGTGAAGGGAGTGCAGGGCCCGTAGGGCCTGAGCTCCCACATCCACATACCAGTTACATTACACTTTTTCAAAAAGAAGGGAAATTGATTGCAAAAAAACTGTTAATGCATCAGTTAAGGTTGATACAACAGCCACAAAACTTTGAAAATTCGATGTAAGGTTTACCACCCCTAGCACCACCCCAAGCCACCTTAACCTTCACACACCAACAAATGTTAAAATATAGGTATGTCACAAAGTTTCTGCAAAACTACTGTGCATGTCCATGAAAATACCATTGGTTTCGTGAGGTACTTTTGCAAAGTACTGGGTACTTTCTCAAAGTCCCCATGTTAACCAAAGGTATTTTCTAGTGCTACTTTGTACCATGAAAGTACCATTGGTTTATATGGGAACTTTCTGAAGTACTTGGTACTGTGAAAGTCCCCATGTCAAACAAGGGTACTCTTGCAAAATAAGTGTGTACTTTTGCAACAGTACCATTGATTAACATGGGAGGAAGTTGCAAAAGTACCCAGTACTTTTGTAAAGTCCCCCATGTTAAGTAATGGTACTTTTGTAATGGAACAAAGTACTTTCTCGAAGGTAGGCTGGTTCAGAGGCCCAGTATAACAGTTTCTTTGCCACCTTACAGCCAAAAAAACATTGGGACTTTTGGGCTGAAATTTACAGGGTGGTAAGCTCTTCCCTCTCAGAAGTGCATTTTTATGCTTTGGTGAAAAGATTTACACTGTTTCCATTGTTACAGCATTCTGAAGTTCAAAAATTTCCTATTCCATAATATTGTGGTGTCCGCTGCACCTTTCGGAGTCTGTATCTCATAAATGGTTCGAAATACAGATTTTTTGCTCTGGCTGTCTCACTCCAACTTTAGGTGAACTGAGACTGTGTGGAGGTTTCGAAGTCATGATTACAACTGCAGTGGAATTTTTTTCATGGTTTCTACAGTTACTGACATATTGCCAAATCAGTGTTACAAGGGTTGCTTTTCAGGACTATAGGGCTGCAGAATATCTCCGTACATTTGTGTAAGTGGGAGCATGGGGCCCAGAGGGCCAACGCTCCCACATCTGTCTATTATGCAAAATGGACAGAATGAAGAGAGTGCAGGGCCCAGAGGGCCCGCACTCCCACAACAACTTACCACTTCCATTACACTTTCTTAAAAAGAAGGGAAATTCATTGCAAAAAACTCTGTCAATGAATCAATTAGGCTTGATAGCACAGTGATAAAAGTTTGGAAATTTGATGTTAGGGTTACCACCCCTAACACCCCTACCACCCCACCCCCACCGTCCACACACCAACAGATGTCAGGGTGTACCATGGGGTGTCAGGCCTAACTCTCACCCTATTCTTTTATACTGTAGCATGTCAGCTTCTTTACACATGCAATGGGGTGAGAGTTGGGCTTGATAACCCCATGGCACATCCCAACATCTGTTGGTGTGTGGAGGGGGTGGAGGGGGTTGGGGTGGTAGGGGTGATAACCCTAGTATTGAATTTCCAAACTTTTGTTCCTGTGCTATCAACCCTAACTGATGCATTTACAGAGTTTTTTGCAGGTGAGAGTGTAAAATGATACATTAAGCAAAAATACAGACAATGCCCAGGCCCATCAAACCCATGTATGAGGGGCATAAACAGCAAAGAGCCATGTACAGTATAGTCGTGTCCATGCACAGGACTGGGGGGGTTGCCAATCTATGTCCTCTTGCGTCCATCATGTGTCCTGGCAATGTGGTGGTGCACAACATGGGGAGATGGTATAGTGCCTCCAGAGGAGGGTGTTGTCAAGTGTAAGGACACATGGGTCTGGAGAGTCAGCTGAGAGCTTGCCCAGTCATGTGAGGTACTAGAAGCCCACATGGAAATGTCCTGACCAGGGGTGGGTGGTCTTCCAAGGGATGCAGGTGATGCAAGCATGCCGTCACTGTTAGATGTAACACTCTGTGATGTGGACACACACCACCACCCTCCTCTGGACACAGGTGTATGCCCACTGTGCATGGACATGCTGCGAGCATGGTGCCGACTACCACAAACAGCACTGCCCAGGTTCAGCATCGACCTTGTAAGATCCTAAACATACATTCAATTGCAGCTAGGAGCGGTCTTTACACTCCTGGGCATGCTGCATTTCCAGGGGTGTTGTTGCCATGTGAAGATGAAGGTTCTGCTGCAGCATGTCTTGTATCTGCTCAAGGACACTGTGGGAGGAAGTCTGGGTGTCCATGGCAGCCTGCATCATGTTATGGGCACAATGCTCAACCTGCTGTACCATAGGAGGTACAGGTTCCAGTGGAGCTGTAGGGTGGATTTTATGACTGGACAACTCTGTGAGCCAGGAAACCAGCGGCAGTGTGCCACCCTGTGAACCCTGGACCATGGTGTCCCAGACAGGGCAGACATACTGTCCTCTGTCTGGTGTAAGGACTATGACTGGGGGACATTTGGGAGGGTGGGCTATGTGGCAGAGGATAAAGTGATGGGGTGGAGGTGTGGGATGCCAGGGCCAGGATCTGAGTGAGGGCCTGTGAGGTGGTAGCTGTGGTACTGGGTGCTACACTAGGCTGTATCACAACATCTCCATCAGTGGTGTTGGTGGTCATCACATCCAGCTTACTTGTGAGTATGCTGAAAACAACTCCCAGCTGGCCATGAATGTCTTGGATTCACTGGCCACAGTGGACTCTTCACTGCTTCCTTCTAGGAGCTCTGGATGGGAAATGGGTGGCTGCCATATGGCTACTTGATGGTCCTTGCAGAACAGCCTCTTTCAGAGGGCAGACTGTATCTTGAGCTGCAGGGACATAAACATGTAGTTGAGGGTATGGCCATGATGCATGGCATGGTCAAGTGATAGGATGGTGTTGTACCAGAAGCCTGATGGTGAAGTGTACAGGTTCAGTGTGAGCATGAAATGGTTGCAGGTGTAAGTGTCAACCACCACCGTGTCACACAGAATGTGATATGTGTGCTCACAGACATGCACATGCAGACCAGCCACAGCAGTAGTGTATAACAGAGGTACAACAACCAAAGCCAAAACACACTGTAGCAAAGAATGTACAGGAATGGCTGACAATGGTGGAGAACACAGCAGTGAGGCACAACAACAATGTGTGTGACATGATGCAGTGTACACCCGAGACAGATCGTATGTGCATGTGTGGTAGGTCCCTCAAACATGTGAGCATGTGCATCCAGGGCTGCCTGTGGAAATGTGATTATGGCAGTCCTGAGTCTGCCAAGGAGCTATTCTAAAGGGCCTGACTGTTGCACTATGTGTGGCCTGCATCTGTGTCCTGTGGTACCTAGATGTGTGCACCCAAAGATGTGTCACCTGCCACACAACATTGGTGTCATTGCATTATTTATGTGGGAATGTAGGTGGTACTTGAGTCTCGTGCTTCCCCACCAGGCACCATGGACACCTCCACAGCCCACAGCACCAACATCATGGCCTCCTGTGCGGTCCGGGATGGGTCTTTGTTGGTGCAGGACGCCACCACCAGTGACATGCAGTTCCCTCTACCATGCAGCCAAGGATTCCTTGGCATGATGACTGAGTTCACTGAAGCACTTACACACTGCCTTGACTGTCCTGTCACAACTGCCCACTGTATTGACCACCTCTGTGATCTCTATCCAGGCCTGCTGGATAATAGCATCGATGTTGTGGTTACATGAGAGGTAGCCTCCTGGGTCATGCACGCCTAGATGAGGGCATGCAGTTCATCAGTGCTAAATCTGTGCACCCTGATTCTCTCTCTCGGGGACAGTACCTGCTGGACAGATGTGATAGGGACAGGTCAGTGCCACATGGTCCCCCTGTGTGCATAGTGTGGCTAATCCTGTACCACAGCAGGGCACCACACCATAGCCACAGTGTACAAATGGCAAAAGAATGGTACAGTAGAACTATGTGTGACCTCCACCCACTCCCACAGGAGCAAAAGAGATGCCCCAGTGATCTACGACATGCAGCCAAATGAACTGGGCCAAGACCTACCATGCCAGTACTCTGCTACAGTACTGAGTGACAACCAACTGCACTCATAACAGACACAAGCCATCATAAAGGTGCTGGCAATGGCCACTGCCACAGTATCCCACCCCCCATCCTCAGTGTTGTGTCAGTGCACACCGTCCATCACAGCCGACGACAGCAGTCATGGTGCAAGGGTGGCACACATGTGGGCTGAACGACTGTCAAAGCTGCTGGTGTATCGCATACTACAAACTGTCCGGGGAGCCTTGTGGGCTAGCTGGACACTAAATCTACACGTGGGACCTTGTGAGGGCATGCTGGCGAACACACACATCCATGTTGCACACAGTCCAGTGGCATGGTGATAGATATCTGTGTAATGGTGTGTGACAAACTTCTTGTGCATTGTCAGGCAGTGAGTACAACACAGTGTCATGAGTCTACACTCTCGCAGGCTAGGCACCTGTTTATCACTGTGGACAGGGACCCTTAGGTTGCCAATCAATACAGGGGGCACAATGCATGACCCAAGCAGTGTTGCATGATGCATGTCCACAAGACAGACACGCATACCCCTACAGACATGAGACCATATGATGGCAGGTGGGAGACCTGAATGCCACTATGTGTGCCCCACGCCACTGTCTCCTGTGTTCAATGTACCCAACACAGGAGTGGGACTCCCACAGCGGCTGCCACTGCCCCCCCATCAGTTCACGGCATCTGTCCAGTGCATCCCTGTATAGCACAGTTCATGCCATGGCAGATGGTTTGTCCTCTGTCCCACATATGCTATGCAGGTCATGGACACACTGTTCCTGTTGATGTTTCCAAACCCCTGTTCAAAACAGAACTATCTATTGCAATGGGGGACCTGCGTGTTCTGCCACCATTGGCTGTGGTACCCCAGAGACATGCAGCTGGATGGGGACCCAGAGGTATAGCATGACAGAGATTGCAAGCAGTGCCACACAGAAGTGATGCCTGTTATGCAGCGTGGCAATCTCACAGCCCCTAAATTGCAATATGGGCAAAAGCAAGTACAATCTGCAAATCTCACTGTCCATACCTGGCTGTACAGAATGTTCTGCTTGGTTGGCTCAGTTGCAGTCCTGCTGACTCTGTTGCCTGCAATTCCATAGACACCTGAAGGTGGTGCACTTGTCCCCTGAAATAGTACATTATGCATATGAACTTAAAAACTAGATTGGAACTGGCAAGCATTGATCAAAAACTGTTTTCTTTGGTTACCAATATTCTGGCTAAAGCAGGCAACTACGGTCCCTATTTTTAAATCTGGAGAGCAAACACTGACCAAAAACTATTGTCAATATCCCTACTTATATGACTTGCATTCCGTATCATTGCTTCAGACTTATACCTGACAACAATATGAATTCAGTGAATTTATTTCTTTTTGTGAATAAATGCTGTATGTGTTGTATACCTTGTAACTTGTATCATTGCTTCTAACCTACTGTATGTATGCTGTCCTACACAGGACCTCCTTGTAAATGAGCTTTTTCAATGGATCCCAATACTCTATCCAATTCTTCATCCTGGGAAGACGGCCTAAAGACCACCCCATCCTTAGATTCCTCCATTTTATTGATTAGATCTGCACCCACAAAACTTCAGGCTTGTCCTCTGCATCTTCCTCTGTGGAACATATTATCCCATGATTCACACACAGCGCCACCCCCCCCTTCTCATCCCTCTGTCCTATCTGTACATTTTATATCTAGGAACTGCTAGATCCCAGTCATGTTTTTTGTGGCTCAAGTCTCTGTTATGGCTGCTATGTACACCTCTCTCTCAGCCAACATGTTAACTAATGTTTTTAATTTATGGATTATATACATTTAATACACTTGACTTGACCATACCACCATTCCCTTGGCCTCTGAAGCTCCATTTCCTAATACTTGCTACAGGACTCAGCAACTTGGGTAATGAAGACTTAATTTTATCTAATTTTTACATTTTTATTGTATTTTTATTTTACTTTGTGGGATGCCACCAAGGACTACCAGAGGCCAGACTCCAATTTGTTGCCAGCTGGCATACTTGCTGCTCACTGCATAGATCACACATCTTAGAGTTAGGCCCACGACCCATGGCACACACCCAGAGTCTGTCAGCCTGTAGAGGAGGGGTGGGAATTAGGTGCTGAACCTAACATCTCATTTCCTGACTTTTGTCGCTTTAACCCTAACTGATGCATTAAATTAAGTTTTTTGGTATAAATGTCCTTACTTTTTGAAAAAGTGTAATATAAGTAGTAAAAAACATGTATTGGTGGGAGCAAGGGGTATTGGTAGGAGGCCCCTCGATCCCAAGTTACCCAGTACTGCATAACAGTGTAATGGAACTAGTAAAAAACATGTCGTGGTAGGAGCACAGGGCCCAAACCACATTGCCCATTACTGCATAACAATATACATCTGGCATAGCTATATAGCTCCCTATACAGCAACAAACCCTTGGTACACAAATGTAACAATATCTTATGAACTGTGCAACATACAAAAACAATTCCACTGCAGGCTTACTGTATGATTTAAAATTGTGTTCCAGCAGCATAGATCACCTAAAGGTGATCTAAGCCACCCTTATTGAAAAGTCTGCATCTTGCTTCGTTTTCAAGATAACAGGGCCGAAATTCATGACACAGACCGCAATGTAATCCTATGCGAAAAATGTCAACTACATCATTGAATATCTCAGCAGCCAATTAATGCCCCAACACCTAAATAGCATAATTCACATCTCTAGGACATCTCCTCAACACCCTGAAAATTTCAATTAAAAGGAGCAAACCATTATTGAGATATGCAATTCTAAAGTTTTTACTCCTTTAAAAAATGTTCATCCGTGAGATAGTGAATTTTTTGACCATGAGAAATTTTTCAGCTGCGAATGAACATCTGGTCATCTCAGTTTGGGCCATCTGGTCATCCCTAGGGTCATCTGGTCTTCCCCATGGACATCTGGTAGTGAAAATCTGACTTTCTGGTCGTCCCCTCATGGAGGAAGCTCACAGCCGAAAATCATCTCATGGCCGAAAATTTTTGCGGGCTCGTGGCAGAAAAAAACATTAGCAAGTCATGAACAAAGAATTTTAAATTTTAAACCTCTAATTTTTGACAAAACCAAAGCAAACCAAAGGCATCGCTCGATATAGGGGGTCCTCCTGAGCAAAACCCATGCCTCATTTGCCCCAAAAGTCACCCGTGGAGAAAACTACAACATTTTTTCAGTCAGAAAACTGGAAACAAAAATGCTGGCTCTCGCGGCTGAAAACTTCCTTAAGGCAGAAGATTTTCCACTGTGAGCATGCAAAATCTTCAGCCTTGAGGGGATGACCAGATAGCCCTGAGGCAAAATATAAATATACATTTTTTTTGTGAATTGAGCATGCTCAGAACTCAAACATTCAAAATTAAAAAACTTTAGAACAGATTAACATTTTTTCACCAAGCTAATGCTGGATTGTTTCTTGACCCAACCTCTTTCTACGTTCCATGTTTCAGACCAATAGACCACACGGTGTCCGCGCAGCACCACAGGCTAAAAAATGCATCAAAAGTGGCAAAAAGTGCATTTTTGGTGCTTCGCTGTGCAAAAATCGTATGTCTGACCAAAGCACAACTTAGTTAATCAACAGATCTACCACACCAGAATACTCATCCCAAATTTTGTGCAAATCCGTTGAATGGTTGCAAAGTTATTAACACTCAAAATGTGAGGGTTAACACGATTGAGCTCCCACCAACCTGTGCAATTTTCTACTTTTCTATTCTTTCTTAAAAAGAATGGAAATTCTATGCAAAAAACTTAGTTAATGCATCAGTTAGGGTTCTTCTACAGTGACAAAAGTGAGGAAATTCGACATTAGGTTCCCCCTTACCCCACCCTGCCACAGCAACAGGCATCGGGGTGTGCATGGGGTCGTCGGTCCTAACTCTCAGTGCCCCATTCTCCTACACTGCACCACCTCAGCTTGTTTACATGGGATGGGGTGAGAGTTAGGACTGATGACCTAATGCACACCCGATGCTGTGTGGGCTGTAGTGGGGAGGTGGAACTGAGGGTGAACCCGTCGAATTTCCTCACTTTGGTCACTGTAGAAGAACTCTAACTGATGCATTAATGAAGTTTTTTGCATAGAATATATATAAATAGAGGATACAAAATGGGCAGGAGTGTGATATGGAAAACATTGTCACTCCTGCAGAGTGAGCTCTGGATACTTACGAGTGCCGAAGGCATGAGTGAGAGTATCCAGGCAGGAGTGAGATTATTTTCTATAGCACATGATCTGTACATTATGTGTGCTACAAACCTATTGAATAACATGTATACCACTACCACACAATTTGCACAGTAGCACGGTACCGAGCAACTTTATTGTGGCAAGCACTATATTTATACAATAGGGATGGGAGCTTCTGAAATATTGTTATGTTTTCCTGTGTTCTTTTCCTGTTTCTGTGTGCTTTGTGCTTTTTCTGAGTGTGGTCTGAGTGTGTGTGAGTTTTTTCTGAATGGGCTGGGAGTCTCAGAAACACTATGGGACACAGATGAGGGTCTTTTGCAATGCTAATTGAGTAACTTGCAGGCCTCAGAGAGAAAGAAAAACTGTTTGGTAAAAGGCTTTCATTTATAATGCAGGATGTAGTGAAGCTAAGATCAACATAGTAATGGGCTAGGAGTTTCAGAAACACTATGGGACACACGTGCGTGTCTTTTGCAGTGCTAGTTGACTAACTTGCAGGCCTCAAGTGAGAAAGAGAAACTGGTAAAGCAGTTTCATTTAGAATGCAGGTTGTAGTGAGTGAGTGGTGACATCAGCACAGTATGGATACATGGCATTTATCATCACTGTGCTGATGTCATTGCTATTTATCACATTCCAGTGAAGATATCTTCATTTATCACACTCTAGAGGCTCCCACCCCTATTGTATAAATATGTATATATATGATTTGCAAAAGGCTAAAAAGCTGCCTGTACTACAGGATAGCAAAAATGATTATGCCATAGTCAAGAAATTAATAAAATACAGAGCCACTGAACAGTGCAATGGCCCAGTTAGAAAGGAGCGATGAGCTGTAAAGAAATGGAGCAGCTGTAAACTTTCATTTATTATTGCCCCAAGCTGCTCTATTAAGGAAATCATTCCTGTTTACCTTTATTGTATGTAGAAAATAAAAAGAAATGTGCCTTTTGTATATAAAGTGCTACAGTTGTGTTATTACACTTATTCCATGGAAACAAACACCCTTCATACATAGGATCTGTCACGGAGTGGCTAGTACTTTAATTTGTAGTTCAGACTGCTGCTCCATGTCAGAAACATTCCAAGTTTGTCATTATATTTGAAAGGAAATACATTAAGTTTTATCCAGGGGAAAACTGTACACAACTGCCTTAAATGTATTTTGAACAAAAAAAATGGAGAATAGAGGCAGGTAATTCATTAATTCACTGAGTCTGTCACGGAGTGGCTTTTGGTAACTTTGCTTTCCCTTTCGGTGCTGCTCTATGAATGAAATCATTCACCACTAGTCTCTACAGTTAAATTAAATTAAGAGAAGCATGACTGGATGAAGAGCTAGAAAAACATACAATGATATGTCAGTTACTGTTCGGTGAAAGAGAGCTAGTAAATCATAGGAGCTAGCAGTCATTAGTGCTAATTAAGGATGCAGAGCTCATTTACTGACCAGGACTGTATTGTATATTTTTTTTGGTTTGAGGGAAAATTATTAAATAAGGACGAAGGCTTAGAAACAATCCATTATTTTCTGTATACTTTTGATTGTGAGCCTAAGAAATGCTAATTGGATAAAATGGGTGGAGTGTAAATTAAGTGGGAGGGGTATATAAACCCTCAGAATACAGAAACCTTTAGAGCATCCTAAAGTTAGTCACATTTATATATCTATTGAAATTTGTTAACAGAGTAGCCACTGAAACAGCAGGGACCCTTTTCAGGGGCAACCCGGGATTAATTACATTGCCTGGAAACAGAATTTGCATAGAAGAGACAATAGTAGAACACTGGAGATAGCATATACATACAAGAGACAATAGGATAACAAGTGGCATTACTGCTATACAGTTAGAAGAAGTTAGTTTACAAGACTTAATATAATAAGGAATTTACACAAGTAACAGGACAATTCACAAGCAGTAACAAGAAGATGTGTGCAAGACTAAGTACATGCTTGAGTTGGACAGCAACTTGGAAAGTGCTAGTAAGTAAGAGGCTCAGACTGAGGGGTAGGTGCAGTGGTCAGGCAGAGAAACAAGTT
Organism: Neoceratodus forsteri; assembly: GCA_016271365.2. Classification (NCBI taxonomy): domain Eukaryota; kingdom Metazoa; phylum Chordata; order Ceratodontiformes; family Ceratodontidae; genus Neoceratodus; species Neoceratodus forsteri. Next base: position 1,148,290,071 of record CM057458.1, on the reverse strand, counting down.
AAAGACACCACCCACATCAGTTACAAGAGTATAGAGATACCACGAGCAAGTGGGATTTTAGGGCGGCCTTGAATTGCCTGAGGACAAGGTAAGAAGAGAACCTATGAGCTAAGTAGGAACAGTACCTGGGAAAACAACAGAAGGAAAAGTTGAAAGCATTGTGCTTGGTCTATAGACTGTGATTACCTTATTTTGAAATAGCAGTGTGCTATTGTTTATTTTATTTGGAGTTTATTTTTTTATTTTTTTTTTCTACTTCTGATAAAAAATAAAACCACACTGCAGTATGTTGGACCTTACTTTTGTTTGTCATGTGTTATCCTTACCCCACACCCTGTGACATATGGTATCAGAGGTGGGATTTGATTGGAAGTCCAAAGCATAGCAGAGGGATTCCAGTCAGGTGGTATAAGACCTGATACACCTGATAATGAAACAAACTGTGAAACATGGCACAGAATATCAAAGGTGTGGCAACACCTGGTAGAGGAGCTGTGACCAGGGCCATGGTGGAGAGGACTGGTGAACAGCTTCTCCCTGGATTAGAGCCTGTGACTAGGATGAAGACAAAACTGGAGCTGAAGCTGAAGGATTCATATGAAGAAGTCAAAGAACGGGAGGAAGTGTGGATGGAAGAACCTCCAGAGAACCTGAGTGATCTTTTGAAGTGGCTGGCCATGAAACAGCTAGAGATGGAGAGACTAGAGGGGAAGGACAGCCGGGAGGGGGAGATGGAGTGACTGTGACAGGATCAGTAATGGATGGACACAATGAAGGCCCTGCAAATAATTGGGTCAAGTCAGAATATGGATGGAGTAGCTGCCAATCCGAAAGATATAAAACTTGCCAAAATGACTACCACCGATGACACTGAGGCTTACCTCACTACATTCGAACATGTTGCCAAAGCCTATGGATGGCCTCCAAACTAGTGGGTGGACAGATTGGTTACCTTTCTAACAGGTAGAGCCCAATTAGCTTACAGTAATATGGACCAGTGGAGGGCCGAGAACTATGATCAGGTGAAAAAGGAGATCTTAAAACGCTTTGATATAAACACTGAGACTTACCTCCAATGTTTTAGATCTCTAAAGCATCAAAGCAATGACACTCCTAGAGAGAGCTATATAAGACTGAATGAACTCTGTGCCAAATGGTTACAGCCTGATGAGAAGGTCTTACTGGATTTAATTGAAGTAGTTGTGATGGAGACATTTTTGCAAATCCTGCCAATGGTTGTCCAGATCTGGATTCGGGAACATCATCCAGAGTCTGCAGAGGTCGCCATCACATTGGCTGAGGATTTCTTGGCAGCCAGGCAACCTGTAAGGAAATGGTACAGGAAAATAGACCCGACCATCAGTCCTACAACCCAGCCAGTAAGAGCATCTACCTTTACCCCATCAAGCCCCCACAGGAAGATATGATGGGAGGTCAGAAGGTAGAGGGGGTAGATACTACAACTCTGATGTAATTTGTCATTATTGTTTGGGAAGGGGGCATATTGCCAGGTACTATCTTAAGAAGAAAAATTAACTCATTTATTTTGCTCTCTTGAACTGGGGGTAACTATGCAACTAATGTCGCGATACAAGACAATGATGGGTTTGATTGACACAGGGAGTAGACAGACTCTAGTGCACCCTGATGTTTTAGAAAAACAGCCAGTTACTGGAGCCTTTACTGGGGTTATATATGTTCATGGTGACACTTACTATAACCCCACCACTAGAGTCACTTTGGACATAGAGGGTCAAGAAGACTACATGGTTGTGGGGATTGTACCAAAAACTACTGGTACCTGTGGTGATTGGACTGGATTTCCCTTACTTTCATTTATTAATAACACCCAGAGACCCCTTAAAAGTTATAACAACCAGAACCCAAAGTAAAAAGGTTAAAGAACTTAGGGACACTTTTCCCTATGAGGGGGATTTATTTAAGACACCCGGAAAGGGTAAGAGATCCAAAGGGGAGAAGAAAAAGGCACAAAAGCAATGGAGACAGTCATAGACTACAAAATGATGCAGTTGTTAATACATATATATATATATATATATATATGAACATATGAAATTGCCAGCAGTTAAAGGCCTTATGGTCTATCACGTCTGCTCAATTGTGCAGCTAACAACCCTTATACTGCAGTTGCCATTCCCTCCCCTCCCCCCTCCAATGTCCTTCCTGCTTACCCTGTACCATCACCTATTGAAGCAACCCACTGTTCTACAGGATACCACTTCCTCTGGCAATGCGTTCCTCCCAGACACCATCCTCTCTGTAAAAAAGTGTCTCCTCATTTCCCTCCTGAACCTTCCCCCTTCCAGTCTCAGATTGTGCCCTCAAGTGTCCCTCCCCCTCCTTAATTTGAAAAGCCCCTCTGTGTCCATCTTATTTATTTCCTTCATGTGCCTGAAGGTTTCAATCATGCCCCACATCCCTCCTCTCCTCCAGGGAGTACATGTTCAACTCCCTCAGTCTGCTCTCGTAATGTAAGTCCCCTAGCCCCTGGATCATTTTTGCTGCCCTACACTGCATCCCCTACGGTAACCTAATGTCCTTCTTCAGGTACGGTTGCTAAAACTGCACACACTACTCCAGGTGTGGTCTAACCAGTGACCTGTACAGCGGCAGGATCTCCTCCCCACCTCCTGGAGGATATGTCTTTGGCCATACAACCCAGCATCCTGTTGGCCTTTGCAGCTGACTTTCTACACTGCTGAGTTGTTCATTGCTCCTGTTATGATCACTCCAAATCCCTTCTCCTCTTCTGTCTTGGCTAGTTGAATACCCCCCTAGCTAGTAGCTCCTCTCTGTTTTTTTTGCAATGAAATGTAGCACCTTGCATTTCATGGCACTGAACCCCAGCTGCCAAGTGTCTGACCAGGCCTCCAATTTTGACTGATCATCTTGCAACCCCTGCCACCCTTCTAAGTCATCCACTACTGCTCCCATCTTGGTGTCATCTGCAAACAGACAGATCTTGCTCTTAATCCCTATTGAGATGTCTGCTATGAAGATCCCAAACAACACCGGCCCCGGTACAGAGCCCTGTGGCACCCTGCTTGTCACCACCCTGGGAGATGAGAGCTCCTCTCACACCACCACCCTCTGCTGTCTCCCTTGCAGCCAGTTCACTACCCATTCCAGCAACTATGCCCACACCCCGTGCCTTCCAGGTTACTTCCTAGCCTCCCATGCAACACCAAATTGAATGCCTTACTGAAGTCCAGGTACAGGACATCCACTGCATGGTCTCTGTCCATTTGCCTGGTTACCCCATCATAGTACTCCACCAGGCTGATCTGACAGGATCTGCCTGAGACAAACCCATGCTGTCTGTTGTCCTACAGCCCATTAGTGACTAGGAAGGAAACCAGCCTCTCCTTCAAGATTGTCTCCATCAATTTTCCCATGATGGAAGTGAGGCTTACTGGTCTGTAGTTCTCTTGCTCAACCTTGGGGTTGCTCTTGTGGAGGGGGACCACATGCGCCATCCTCCAGTCCTAATGTATACTCCCAGAGTCCAGGGAGGCATTGAAAAGGTCTGTCAAGGGTTCTGCCAGGACTTCTGACAGCTCTTTCAGCACCTTGGGGTATATGCCATCTGGCCCAGGTTCCTTGTCCACCCTCAGTGCCCTCAAGCCCTCCAGTACTCTGCCCACTGGGATTTTCCCATCTGTCACCTCCCCCCACCATGGTACCCATCTTCCCACAGCCCTTGGGTACAGCTCCTCCTTTCTCTTTAGTAAATACTGAGCAGAAGTACTCGTTTAATGCTTCTGCCTGTTCTGCCCCAGTTTCTGCCCACCCCACCCCCATCCTTCTTTATCCTTACTATTTGGTCCTTACAACTCCTTTTCTTCTGATGAACCTGAAGAAGTCCTTCTCTGCCTCTTTGAATCTGTGCTAGCCTGAGTTCCCTGGAGACCTTGTCTGACCTGACTGCCTTTGTCACCTCCCTCAACTCCTTCAGGTATTCTTCTATGTCCTCCCCTCTCCCTGTTTTTTTGTACCTTCTAAAGGTGGCTCTTTTCTTTCTTACTTTTTCCATCACCCCCTGCTCGCCTAGCTAAACTTTTTGGCCATAGCCCTCTTACTCCACAGTGGGCTCAGAGAGGGTGAGGGTAGTGGAACAGAGGCACATCCCTCCAGTTGTACCTCTCTACAATTCATATGCCATTCTGGGAAAGTGTGGTTCCTCTATGGAGGCACCCGCAGTGGAGACCAAGGAGGATGCTGGGAACCTCCACAAAGGAGACCCACAGGAGGGTGTCATGGGACCCCACAGTGGAAGGAAACAACTCCTGGTGGGGGACTCCATTGTTAGGAGGGTAGAACTGGGAGAGGAAGGGGAGAGGGTGGTAAGGTGCCTGCCTGCACCATGGCTAGGAGGGACAGGGAGTGAATCCTCAGGATCACTGGAGCAGCTGCATGGAGGAGGGAGCTGGATGTCATTGTCCACCTAAGGACAAATGACCTGGCTGAGAAAGGGATCAGAGCAGTGCAGGAAGAGTTTGTGGAGTTGGGGAGGGGCCTTAGACAAGTAGAATGCATGGTAACCTTCTCGGAGGTGCTTCCTGTGTATGGCATGGATGAGGCTAGGGTACTCCACACCATGGGATTCATTCAGTGGTTAAAAAACTGGTGCAGAGCTCAGGGATTTGGCTTCATTGGGGACTGGGGGTCCACCTGGAGTGATGCAGGCCTATACAGGCATGATGGTCTGCATCTATTCTGGAGGGGAACCAGGATCCTAGGTGATAGGTTTAAATACTTCATTGGCAAGCATTTAAACTAGCCAAGGGGGGAGGCACTGAAAAGGAGAAGGGAAATCCTAGCCCCCCCAAAAAAATCAGGGTAGTTAGTGAGGTAAACACCAAGATAGAGCAGTTGATAGGGATAAGGGCAGTGGTAAATGGAGAAAAAGACAAAGGCAGTAAGGACAGGGAAGGGCAAAAAGAAATAAAGTCATAAAAAAATGGAGGGTAATGAATACCAATGCCCGTAATCTAGGTAAAAAGCTCCCTGAAATGGTGGCCTTGATGGAAGAGGGTTGCCTGGATATTATGGCAGTCACAGAAACATGGTACACAGAGAACCATGACTGGAACGTCAACATATCAGGGTACACAATCTACAGGAGAGAAAGGGAGGGTAGAAGAGGAGGAGGAGTAGTGCTCTATGTAAGGGAGGGTATCAAAGCAATGGAACAAAAGGGTAAACAGGAAGGAGAGGAGGCACTGTGGGTCACTCTGGAGATGGGAAATGGCACCACAATCCATGCAGGGGTTGTATACAGACCCCCATCTCAGGGGGAGGAAATGGACAAGGAAATGACAGAAGATATCCTTAGGATGGCAGAGAAAGGGGAGATATTGTTGATGGGGGACCTAAATATGCCAGATGGTAACTGGAACACCTTTGCTGCTGCCACATCCAAGGCCAGGGTCATTCTCGATGCCTTACAGGGGGCATGCCTCAGACAGCTAGTGTTGAAACCCACTTGAGAGGGAGCAATCTTAGACCTGGTACTCTCAAATGGGGATGGAGAGAGGATCTCAGATCTAAAAGTGGGTAGCCATCTGGGAGCAAGTGACCACCAAACAGTGTGGCTCACGATAAACTCAGCTACAGAGTCAAGCCATACAAAAATGAGAGTACTGGACTTCAGGAGGGCTGATTTTGTCAAAATGGGAGAGTACCTCAGAAAAGCACTTGCAAACAGGCAAGAAGGAGGGGGAGCAATAATAGGGAAACATCAAAACTGCCATCACAAAGGCAATAAGCCTTTGTGTGAAGCAAATAAACAACTCAAAATGAAAGAAAAAACACTATGGTTCTCAAAAGAGGTGGCGGGGAAGGTTAGGGAGAAAAAGAAAGCACTTACGAAGTATAACGAAACACAGAAGGAGCAGGACAGAGAACTGTATCAGTTAAAGCAGAAGGAAGTGGAGAAGGTAGTCAGAATAGCAAAGGCCCAAACCAAGGAAAAGATAGCCAACTCGGTTAAGAAGAAGGATAAAACCTTTTATAGGTACATTAGGGAGTGTAGAAAGACAAAGGGAGGGATAGTGAGGCTGAATAAAAAGGACAGTGGGTGGGCAGAGAGGGACAGTAAAAAAGCAGGAATACTAAATGAATACTTCTGCTCAGTATTCACAAAAGAAGAGTAGAGAGAGGTACCTAATCCAATCAATATAAGAACTCTTGATAGGGGGGTCGATCCCAGTTCTTTCATAGAAGAAAGAGTTCTGAAAGAACTCCTAAAACTGAAGGTGGACAAAGCAATGGGGCCTGATGGTATTCACCCCAGAATTCTAAATGAATTAAGGGGAGAACTAGTGAAACCACTGACCAGCATTTTCAACAAATCATGGGAGGATGGTGTGGTACCTGAGAACTGGAGGAGGGTGGACGTGATTCCCCTTCACAAAAGTGGGAGCAAGACAGAGGCAGAAAACTACAGACCTGTCAGTTTGACCTCACTGGTAGGGAAATGATGGAATCACTTCTGAAGGAAAGAATTGTTGAGTACCTAGAGGTTAGGGGGTACAGGACTCAAGGCAGCATGGATTCACAGCGGGAAGGTCATGTCAGATGAATCTAATTAATTTCTTTGACTGCGTGACCAAAGTAGTAGATCAGGGAGGAGCTGTGGACATTGCCTACCTAGACTTTAGCAAGGCTTTTGACACAGTCCCACACAAAAGATTAATAAACAAATTAACCAGCCTGGGAGTGGGTCCCAGGATGGTAGCCTGGGTAAAATATTGACTGAACAACAGGACACAAAAGGTAATAGTAAATGGAGTCCACTCTGAAGAAAGTGGGGTTACAAGTGAGGTACCACAGGGTTCAGTACTGGGTCTGGTCCTTTTTAATGTCTTATAGGTGACATTGCAGCGGTACTATAAGGAAAAGTATGCCTCTTTGCAGACGACACAAAGATCTTTAACAGGGTTGATACACAAGGAGGGTGGAAAGGATGAGAAGGGACTTGGCAAGGTTGGAGGAATGGTCAGAAGTATGGCAGCTTGGATTCAGTGCAAAGTAATGCACCTGAGAAACAAAAACCCAGGAGAGAAGTACACAATGGGGGGGAGGTAGTAACAACAACAAAAATGGAAAGGGACCTACGGGTAATCATATCAGATGACCTAAAGGTTAGCAAGCAATTTGAGAAGGCAGTAGGGATGGCTTGGGGGGATTCTGGGATGTATAGGGAGAGGCATCACCAGTAGAAAACAAGAAGTTGCTATCCTTCTGTACAGACAGTTGGCGAGACCACATCTAGAGTACTGCATCTAGTTCTGGAGACCCCATCTCTGCAAGGACATAGACAGAATGGAGACAGTCCAGAGGAGGGCAACTAAAATGGTGCAGGGTCTGTAACAGAAGCCATATGAGAAGAGACTAAAGGAACTTAATATGTATGTCACAGAGGTGGGAAATAATTCAGATGAGGTAATTTTTCAAAATTTAAAACACACAGGAATGTGACATTTATTTATAGAAAAGCAGAAAAAAAAGCCAATAAATCAGAAAACCAAAAATAATCAAAAATTAAAGAAAAGTAATATGCAATGTCAATGACCACTTTTACCTGAGTGATTTCTTGCAATTTTCAATATACAGTCAGAGACTGTAGAATTGCTATGGTCTAATTACTTCTGTATCTTTTTACTTCACTCACAGGCTACCTCACTGTAGATCTCCCTGTATCATTTCCAAGGCTCATCTGCCTGAAGAACAGTGTTGGGAGATATGTATACTCCCTGGCCAAGGTCACCAGACTGTACCCTTAACATACCTAACACAAATATACTACTCCAGAATAGGTTAGGTATCTAAATGTGACCTAAAACCAATACTCAGTTAAATACAATTCTCATACTGTTCCCATTAATACAGCAGACTGAAAATCAAAGCATTTCATCTTATTATATTGCTAATTAGCCTGGTAATTACATAGCAACCCACAGGTAATATGCTTAGTAACCATCTGAGTGACAGGGAATTATTATGTGAACATATATAAAGGTGACAGTAGAGGGTGTTGATCCCTTAGGAAAACCCATTCAAAGATTTGCAAGCAAGAAGCAGCACTGATTATTTCTTTAGTGACCAGGTAAGGATTTCTACTTTGACAAACCTGTAACTATTAATAGTCGCCTTCCTAAACAATAAAATGATTGTTGTGATACTACAGGGTGCACGGTATTTCTGAGGACTACACTAAATACAGACATGGTGTTTTACCCTCTTTTCTGCAAGTCCCTGGGCTTATAATGTTTATTTTGTAAGTTTCTACTTTATTTGCTTTAATGCTTGCATGCTGTTTTTAAAAAAAGGGGAAGTCTGTCATTCTAACAGGTCTGTAATACTGTGGCTTCCAAGGACAAGTGCACGATATTAGCGCTGCAGGAGTGATGGCTGAAATTGCAAGTTTATGTTTACCCAGCCACTGACTCCATTTTATTTCAACTGTGTGATGTTTAATTTATCTTTCAGAGGCTTGCTACTACTCCTTTTCTGCAGTAAGTACATAGGGTAGCTGCCTCTACAAACCAAAGGGAGAGTTCATTCAAGGTCTTTTCTGCAGACCTGAATGGTTTGCCTGCAGTGCAACTCATGCCAAAAAGTGAAAGTTCTTTACTTTTCCTTTTGGGTGGGTGGCTGAAATTTCCAATGCTGCACTGCCTCTCCTTCTGTAATTAACTTGCTTCTTTTTCCAGGGCACCAGTCAAAGCCTGTCAGAAAACCCATATTTATATGCAGTATTCAACTCTCCTCTTCACTTGGTGCATAGGAGTTGCGTGAGCTGAGTATAAGAGGGACATTTCTAAATACTTCTATTCTCGGGCAGCTGCAAAAGCAAAAGTTGCTTTTACCCGAGGGCATGAAGGAATTAAATTTACTACAGCTTATCCTTCAATATAACTTTTACACATTATACATAGAACACTTGTCAGGATCTTGTCTCATAAACCAGAAGACTTTTATTTGTTAGTCTTCGTTAGCTTGTGTTATGTTCATCTGGTTCTACCTGCTTCTGTGTAATGCCTAACTTGTATCATGTTGTCCTCTGTATGAACTTGTATTTCATTGTACTCTCCTGGGTCGTACCTATAAACAGGCAAATATCTTGTCTAGTGTACTTACCTGGTCAACAAAAGCTTAACAAGTAAATAAATAAATGAACAATTATGTCCAAGGACATAATTCTCTTTTCCTACTGTACAGTAACAGTTTACTTAGTCCTCGTTTCGAGGAGTTCGGGGGGGGGGGCTGTATGAACTGAAAGAGAAGATTAGGAATAGCTATAGAAATAGAAATGAAGTACAGTGGATAGAACAGTCTTATCTTAGGTGGCCTACCTAGGATAATAGAAGAAAAGATTTAAAGTAGATGAAATAAGAGTGAACTGTTGCGCAACAGAAGTTTCAAGGTAGAAGAGAAAGGAGACAGAACAGGATTCAACAGTCTATATTTTAGGGAGCGCAGCATAATTTACCACACACCTCCCTCTTCAAAAACAAACCAGTACCTCTGATAAACTGGTTTGACAACCTCCCTTTTATTCTCTACTGATAAAGTGTGGGGGGGGGGTGGTTAGAGCTTCCTCCCACCCACTATGGAAGCTCCATCCCAGGGTCCCTATTAACAAAACATTAGAAAGAATGACATAACATTATTTCACAGATATACATCCTTCTTTCTTAAAACATACCCTGGGGCTTCAACATACATTTCATATTATCACAGTCATATTCATGATACTTCTTTCATGGCCCCATGCCAGGGCAAAAAAATCTGCATTCTTGTGCGCGGTACCTAACCTGTGCTTGACCTCATAACTATAGGGCTGTAATGCCAAGTACCATCTCATTATTTGGGTATTCTTATCCTTCATAGAGTTCCATGCGACTTTATTACTACATATTTCCTTCTTAAGATCAGTCAAAGGGGTTGCAATAGAAAAAAAATTAGGAATAAAGTGCCGGTAATACCCGTCCAACCCTAAAAATTACTGTAAGTGTTTTTTTGTAAGGGGGATGGGACATTTGGCCACTGCCTCCAGCTTATCAGTTTTGGGTTTCACGTGCCCTTTACCTAATATAAATCCCAAATACTATGCTTCTGTCATGGCTACTACACATTTCTGAGGATTTATGGTCAATCCTGCTATTTATATGGACTTAGTCACTTCTGCTGAGTGCTTCATGTGCGTTTCCCAATTGGGGCTGTACACGACCACGTCATCCAGGTATGCAGAACAGTACCCAGCATGAGGTGATAAAATACAATCCATAAACCATTGGAAAGTGGCCGGGGCCCCATGTAAGCCAAAGGGCATGGTTACGAATTCAAACAGCCTTATGGGTGTGCTAAAGGTTGTTTTCTCTCTAGCTTGTTGGTCAAGTGGAATCTGCTAATAGCCTTTGGTCAGATCCAATGTAGTAATGCACCCAACATTTCCTATGTGATTGATTGATGATATCATCAATTCTGGGCATCAGGTAGGCATCAGACTGGGATACCGCATTCAACCTGGCCACCAGGCTGGGCGTGATATGAGCTGTATTCTGCTTTCCCTCTTCATTTTTACTTTATTTGGTTTCGTGTCTTCCTTGTTTCTGTTTTGCTTTATAGTTTATCATGTTTTGTTTTGTTTTCACAGTGTAAAGCTTTAGTTAAGCAGAGTCTGGAACGAGATAGTCATCTCTGACCGTTATCCAGACCATTACCCAGACTCTTTGCTGTATGCAGTAATGTTCGTTTGACCCTGCCATTATTTCAAGGAATGCGGGGCCTTTCAATCCAGGATTTCACTGCTTTTTGTGAACACTCTACATTGCGGAGGAGCAGAGAGGTTTGTTACAGGAGAGATGTATGGAGCTAACCCTGGATATAAGTCAATTTATAACTGCACAGTCAGTAGCAGCGATTGTGCGACATTGCTATTGTGTGAGGAAAGTGGGGATTCCTGATTTGGGATTTTGTTGCCCTATGAGAATGTCCTGCACTGTAGAAGAGTTATGAGGAGTGAGAGGACTTCTGTGAGAGTTGCCAGTTTGTGTACTGGAGCCAAAACTGAGTGGTGGGCCCTGAACTGTATTTTGGTGGGCCTGAAATTACATTGAATGAGACTGGCCATTCGCAATGAGAACAGTGCCGACTCCATTGGGGATCATTGGATAGATTTTGTTGCTTCACAGGGGGTCCAGGTGCTTACTCAGTCAGGGAGCTGGCTGATGTACCTATGGTGCCCCTAGACTCTGGGGATTGGCTACGGAGTGGCCATTATCCAGGCATTGTGTTGGTGCTGCAGATTATTTCTGGCTGTGGTCTTTTAGTTGTGGAGTTTGGTGGGTCTTGATTTGTTGTTAACTGTTGACTTGTATTCCTCGGCTGTACCAGTCCCGGATTGGATTTACTTCTTGGATTAAACTGTACTTTTGGATGATTTCCTTCTTTTGGATTACCTTTTACTTTGCTTGTGACTTGTGATTTAACCGTCTTGATGTGGTCTACCCAGTGGTGAGAGGACCTGGGCATCCACACTTTTATTGTTTTGTTTACTTTTTGACTGAATGTTACACTTATGTTTATTTTATGGGCCTTATTTAAGTAGACCCTGCTTTTATTTTGGGCAGTGAGAGTGCCTGGACTTCCCCTACTCCTAGCCGTGAGAGGGCTTTGGGGGGTGAATTTATAATTCTGTGCTCTGTATCCTGTGAGAGGGGATTGCAGTAGTCTTTTTGGGATTGAAATCATCCAATAGTGTGGGATAGTGCAGTATTGTATTCGTATTTTTAGTTGGGTGGGTATTGCTGTTTAATTTTCTACTGTTGTTTTAGGGGCCCTTTTTAGGTTGAGTGCCTGAATGTTGTGTACTTTGGTATTGGTTTCAATTGTGAAATGTGTAAGTTTTCCCCCCCAATCATGTGCTATTCGTCCTCCACTCTCTGCTCCCTCCACCCCTTCCCCCCCCTTTGTTGTTGTCAACCTACCAGTGCTGTCATGCACTGGTCATTGTTCATGGGGGGTGTGGACATTGGAGGATGAATGAACGGACCTCTCACATTGGTGTGGTTAGGCCTAGAAGACGCTCTGGGGTGAAATGGAATCTGGAACAGAGTGCTCCATGTCTAGTTGCCATACTCAAGGGCACTGCCTTTTGTGCCAGGCAAGTAGCCGGGGTGGCCCTCGAAGCCCGTCCAACTCGAGCAGTGTTATGCAATGCCAGATCTATTAAGAATAAGATTTCAATTATTGCAGATCTTGTTGGAACAATTGATCTGGCTTGCATCACCGAGACCTGGTTGGACAAAAATGCTGGCCCTATTCTTGATGCTGCAACTCTGGCCGGATACTCAGTGATACACCGCTCAAGATTGGATCATGGTGGGGGGTGGGGTCTGTTTTAAGACCAAGCTGGGCCTCACAAGTGTACCAGTTGAGGAAGCCGAATCATTTACCGTGGTGACTGGTGTAGGTTGCAGGTTAGCTCTCATCTACTGTCCACCCGGGGACGAGATGCGATTCCTGCAGGAAGTAGTGGATTTCGTCGCCAACATGGCATTGGAGTAGCCCAGATTGAAGGTACTGGGTGACTTCAGTGCCTGGGTCGATGATGAACTCTCACAGTTTGGACAGCACTTCCTCCAGCTTATGACAGCTCTGGGCCTTACACAAGTTGTTACCTCTGCCACCCATAAACATGGTCACTCTCTTGATTGGGTTTTCCTCCTGGGGATTGAGGCCTCCAACTTGGAGGTGGAACCTGTCAGTTGGTCTGATCACTATACCGTGAGGTTCAACTTTTGAACCCCCCTTCAAAGACCTGCCCCTGTGGAGATGGTCAGTTACCACCCTTTACGGGAAGTGAGCCCTGAAGGCCCAGCAGCGGTGATTGATCTCTCAGAGTTTCCAGTGGCTAGCTCAACTCCAGAGACTTTAGTCATGGCCTATAGTAAGGCCATTTCTGTAGCCCAGGACTTGATTGCTCCCATCTGTGTTCGTCCTTTCCCCCTTCGCCCTCGGGCCCCTTGGTTTAATGGGTTTTTGAGGGAGTTGCGGTGGATAGAGCGTAGGTTAGAGCGGCGATGGTGGAAATCTGCCCTGGAAGCCAACCACCCTAGACTGGTTGAGCATTATCAGACTTACTAATCAGCAAACTCCCTTAAGAAGGCAGAATTCCCATGCGGGGAGATTGCTGCCACTAAGAACCGACCATCTCAGCCCTTCCGAACTGTTGACAGGTTGTGCAACCCAATCTGTCTGCAGCTCCGAAGATCTTTTTCTCAAGTGGAGTGCGATGAACTTGCTCAGTTTTTTGAGGATATGGTGACCAACATCAGGTTGGAAATCCTTTCAGCTCGCTCTATGAGGGCTGATGATGATCGGTGTTCGGTCACTTCACCTCAAGCTTCCTGGAGTACCTTTGCCTTGCCTGAGCTAGTGGATGTCATGCAGATTGTCCAGGGTATGCTCCCTACATGCTGTAGTTTGGATCCTGGCACAACCTCCTTGATTATGGGTTGTTGGGATATTATCAGCCTGTTCCTGGCATAGATAGCCCGGTACTCCCTGAAATCTGGTGAGATTCCAAGCTCCCTGAAGGAGGAAGTGATAACTCCCCCCTCCTAAAGAAAGTTTCTTTGGACCCAGATTCGCTGGCCAACTACAGACCAATCTCAAACCTTCCCTTCATAGCATAGGGAAGGTGATTGAGAAATTAGTAGTGGTACAGCTGGATGACCACCTAACCATCCGTAACATCTATGAACCTCTCCAGTCCGGTTTCCGAAAGAGGCACAGTACTGAGATGGAGCTGGTTCAGGTGCTCAATGATCTTCTGATGGTGAGAGATTGGAGAAGCCACTCTATCTTGGTGCTCCTTGATCTCTCCTCAGCCTTTGACACTGTAGACCATGGAGTGTTGCTTGGATGTCTGAGGTCCATCTGTGGACTGACAGGAACTGTCCTCGGGTGGTTTACATCTTTCCTCACTAGCAGGAGTCAGAGAGTGGTGTCTGGGATTTTTTCCTCTGACCCATTCTCCCTGTCATGTGTGATACCTCAGGGTTCAGTGTTGTCCCCCATGTTGTTTGCAGTGAATATGCTGCCCCTCAGAGACATTGTAAGACAGTATGGGCTGAGGTTTCACTGCTATGCTGATGATACCCAGCTCTACCTGTCTTTTGCTCCTGACCAGGATAGAGCTGTCCCAGTATTTAATAACTGCCTTTCCAAATTCCAGGACTGGATGAGTTCGAACTGGTTAAAGTTGAATGCTGGAAAGACAGAAGTGGTGGTAGTGGACCTGGGTCACCAGATAGAGGGGTTGTAGGCTGGTCAGCCCTCTGAACTTTTTCTTGGGGGCTCTCAGATCCTATCCTCTGAATGGGTGCGAAACCTGGGGGTAGTGCTTAACGATGGGCTGACTTTAAGAGCTCAAGTGTTGGCTGCCATCAAGACTTCCTTTTATCATTTTAGGAACATCTCCAGGATTAAGCACCTGGTTCCATCCAGGGATTTGCCTACATTTGTCCACGCTTTTGTGATCTCACGCCTTGATTATTGCAACTCCCTGTACTTAGGGCTACCTGGGGTTGATATCCGCCACCTGCAGCTCGTGCAGAATGCAGCAGTATGATTGTTGATGGGGGCATCTCGAGCTTCCCATATTACTCCTGTGTTGCGTGATCTGCACTGGCTGCTGATTAGGTGGCAGATCACCTTTAAAGTTGGTTTACTGACTTATAAAGCTCTACATGGACTGGGCCCCGACTACTTGAAAGAGCTTCTTGTGCCTTACCACCCAATGCGACAGTTACGTTTGGCAGACGAGGGGTTGCTGGAGATTCCAAGGGTGTCTTTGAAATCTTTGGTGGCCCATGCATTTATGCACATGGCCCTGAGCCTTTGGAATTCTCTACCCCATCAGCTTCGAGAGTGCATGACTGTGGGAGGGTTTAAACAGGCGCTGAAAACCTTTTTATGGTGTCATGCTTTTGGTGACACCGAATAATGTGGATCCTCTGTTGTTTATTTTATTATTATGTTTATTGTTTTTATCATGGTTGTTTTTATCTATCTGTAAAGTGCCTTGATGGTCTTAAAAGGTGCTTTTGCAAAATAAACTTTATTATTATTAACCTCCGAAAATTTAAACAGAGGCGTATTCCCCTTTTCTTTCTTTGAACTATCGCAATTGGTTTTATTATTCCCAATTGTCTTAGTTTTTCTATTTCCTCTTTCACCTCTAGCCTGACTCTCTCTGAGATTCTGTAGGGCTTCTGCCTAATAGGGTTAGGCTCAGTGCAAATGGAGTGTTTTACCCTGGTGGCCCTACCCGGGGTATTTGTAAACGTCATAGGGAAGGAGTTGATCAGACTCTCCACCTCACTTTTCTGTTTATCAGTCAGGTTGGTATTTATCTCTGTCTGACTTGGTTGAGTTATAGTGTCAAGTCTTCTATAGGCCACATCGAACTCGGACTCTTTCTCAGGTATGACTACCATTCTCAACTCTACACTACTAGTTTTCTTTGGTGTCTCATACCATTTCTTTAAAAGATTGGCATGATAGATCCATCTACCATTCCTTTTTTCAGAGATCTCTATTTCATAGGTTACTGATCCAGTTTGGTGTGTTACTACAAAAGGTCCCTGCCACTTCATTAAAAGTTTTTGATGGAAGGAGAGCAACTATAACAGCACCTTCTCTTCAAGGACAAAAGTTTTGTTGCCTACTTTAGTGTCATAGACCTGTTTTTGGCATTCTTGGACCTTTGCACAGTTTTGATGGGCCAGTGTGGTCTAAGGTACCAATCTCTGACATAACTGTCCCATATATTCTGCTATATTCATATGTTTGATCTCTGTCCCCTCTTCCCAACACTCCTTCACTATATCCAAGGGACCTCGGGGATTTCTGCCATACAACATTGAGAATGGGGAGCACCTGTAGAGGCTCGGGGAACCTCTCTATAGGCAAATAAAAGAAAAGATAACAGGACATCCCAATTTCAGACTTCCTCATGGACAAGCTTACGAATCATCTGATTAAGTCTTTGATTAAAGTTTTCAGTTAACCAATCTGTTTGTGGGTGCTATGGGGATGTTCGCAGGGTCACTATCCCTAACAATTTGTACAATTCTTTGAGTAGGGTTGCGTTGAGATTTGTACCTCTATCAGTAATTATTTCTTTGGGGATTCCTAGCCTACTGAAAACCTTCACTAGTTCTTCAGCAATTCTGGGGGTGGTCACTGTTCGCATTGGGATTACCTCATGATACTTGGAGGCATAATCTACAATAACCAAAATAAATTGGTTTCCCTTTGCACTTTTGAGTAGGGGACCCACAATATCCCCTTCCAATATGATCAAAGGGGTTTGATACCAAGGGTAAGGGCATCAAAGGGACTATGTCTCTCTTCCCTACTTGTGCCACCTGTGGGCACTCTGGGCATGCCTGACAATAACTAGTCACCTGGTCCTGTATCCCTGGCCAGTAAAATCTCAATAAGATATGTTTCAGAGTGCATTCTCTCCTAGCATGCCAAGCCCAAGGCAGGTCATGTCCCAAAAACAGAATCAGACCTCTATATTTTGTGGGTACCAACAACTGTTCTACACACTCTCATGTCTGAGGATTTGTACACACCCTGTATAAAATATCATATTTACTTATTATTTCGAGGGGCCCCTTTTTCCATTACTTGATTAACCTGTGGAAAAAATTAAGTAAAGTTTCATCATTACTTTGTTCCTTAGCAATGTTGACATTAGTAAATATTGTCTGTAACTGCTGATCAGGCAGGGCATATTTATTCTGTCTCCATTTCATCTGTTTCTTCTTTTTTTGGTTCCTTGTACTTTTATCCTTACCAGGACTATCTAAAATATCCTGGCCAAAAGGAAAAGTATCTCCCAATAACTGTTCTATTTTTGCTTGGGCCCTTGTAGTCACTGCTGTAATCAACCCTGGTTCAATCATAATGAAAGAAAATTCTGGAAAGTCTTGTCCCAGTACCATCAGTACTAGTAGATTAGGCACAATTCCTGCAGTAACTGCTTGTCCGTTACCATTCACCTCTACTATAATTTTAGCAGTTGGGTAACAATGCATATCCCCATGTACACATACAATTCTCATTTCAGAACCCTCTGTTTGTCCATCTACTACTGATTCTGGTCTGATCAAGGTGTTTTTATTTCTGGTATTCACTTGTCCAAATACATTTTTGTTGTTAATGGCAACATCCCGCAAGAAATATCCCTCCGTCAATAAGGATAGATGAGATGCATTGGCTCTGGGACGTGTACAGAACCAGGCAATATGTCCTTTCCCCTGACAGTTCTGACAGATTATATCAGGGTTCAAAGGTCTGCTTCCCTGATTAGGCCTTCCCTCAGGGTGCCGGGCATACTCCACAGAGGCTCTATGCACAATTGGGGCTTTTGTTACTGGGGGCGCTGGTGTAGTGGGGTCTGTGCGATATCTCTTCCTTAGTGACTGTCTTGCAGCAATGAAATCCTCAGCTACTGTGATAGCTAACTCAGCAGTTTCAGGGTTATGTTCCCACACCCAGATCTATATTTCATGGGGCAAAATCTGCAAATACTGTTCAACCACTAGAATGTCAACAATATCCACTACTGTTTTTCCCTCTGGCTGTAGCCATTTTAGGCATAATTCCCACAGTCTAGTAAAAGTCTCCTTTGGCACATCATTTGTATAATACTTTAAAGACCAAAGCCTTTGCCTATAGGTTTCCAAAGTAATGTCATATCTCTTCAACACTTCCTTTTTGACCCTCTCATAATCTTCAGCATGTCTACTATCCATATTACTATAGGCCAATTGTGCCTTTCCAGTAAGATATGGTGCCAGACGTACCGCCCATTGTCTAGGGTCCCACCCACATGCCCAGGCTACTCTTTCAAATGCCATTAAGTACACTTCAATGTCATCAGTTGGTGCCATTTTAGTTAGCTTTATATCTTTGGGAGTATTACCTGTATTTCCAGCCCCTGATGGTCCTTGTACAATCACCTGTAGTGCTCGTAGGGTATTTACCCATCTCTGGTCATGACAGCTCCACTCCATTTTCTTCTCTCAGTTATCACGTTCCTGTTGTCTTTCCATTTCCATTTGTTTCACTGCCAGCCATCTAAGTAATCCATTGATGTCCTCAGGTGGTGGATCCTCTTGCAATGGTTCCTCATCCATCTGGTCCTTCTCCTCTGCATTGTTGAGTCCTGGTCCTCTGGTGGTTTTCCTCTTGGTTCCTCTGAACTCCAAACCTTTCAAAGGGATTTCCCCCATCTTCAGCGTCTGGGCTCCGGTTTGCACCCTGGTGAGGCCGTCTTCCTCCTTTCATTCCTGGGTATCCACAGACTCCATTTTGTGTGCCATCCTGAATGTTTGCCCCTATAAGTCTGGACACCAGGGCTGGTGTCTAGCACTGGTCTTTTCCTAGCCTGACACCAAATGTCACAGAGGGTAAGAAATAATTCAGATGAGGCAATTTTTCAAGATTTAAAACACACAGGAATGTGACATTTATTTACAGAAAAGCAGAAAAAAAATAAATCAGAAAACCAAAAATAATCAAAAATTAAAGAAAAGTAATATGCAATGTCAATGACCACTTTTCCCTCAGTGGTTTCTTGCAGTTTTCAATATATAGTCAGAGACCACAGAATCGCAACGGTCTAATTACTTCTGTATCTTTTTATTCCACTCACAGGCTACCTCACTGTAGACCTCCCTGTATCACTTCCAAGGCTCATCTGCCTGAAGAACAGTGTTGGGAGATACTTATACTCCTTGGCCAAGGTCATCTGACTATACCCTTAACATACTTAACACAAATATACTACTCTAGAATAGGTTAGGTATCCAAATGTGACCTAAAACCAATACTCAGTTAAATACAATTCTCATACTGTTCCCATTTATACAGCAGACTGAAAATCAAAGTTTTTAATCCTATTACATTGTTAATTAGCCTGGTAATTACATAGCAACCCACAGGTTATATGCTTAGTAACCATCTGAGTGACAGGGGATTAATATGTGAACATAAAAAAGGTGACAGTAGAGGATGATGATCCCTTAGGAAAACCCATTCATAGATTTGCAAGCAAGAAGCAGCACTGATTATTTATTTAGTGACCAGGTAAGGATTTCTACTTTGGCAAACCTGTAACTTTTAATAGTAGTCTTCCTAAGCAATAAACCGATTGTTGTGATACTACAGGGTGCACAGTATTACTGAGGACTACACTAAATACAGACATGGTGTTCTACCCTCATTTCTGCAAGTCTCTGGGCTTCTAATGTTTATTTTGTAAGTTTCTACTTTATTTGCTTAAATGCTTGCATGCTATTTTTATAAAAAAAGGGGAAGACTCTCATTCTAACAGGTCTGTAATACTGTGGCTTCCAAGGACAGGTGCGTGATATTAGTGCTGCAGGAGCGGCGGCTGAAATTACAAGTTTATGTTTACCCAGCCACCGACTCTGTTTTGTTTAACTGTGCGGTGTTTAATTTATCTTTCAGAGGCTCGCTACTCCTTCTTTTTATCACTAAGTTTATAGGATAGCTGCCTCTAAAAACAAAAGGGAGAGTTCGTTCAAGGTCTTTTTTGCAGACCTGCACGGTTTGCCTGCAGCACGACTCGTGCTGAAAAGTGAAGATTAAGAATAGGTATAGAAATAGAAATGTAGTGCAGTGGATAGAACAGTCTTATCTTAAGTGGCCTACCTAGGATAATAGAAGAAAATATTTAAAGTAGATGAAATAAGAGTGTACTGTTGCCCAACAGAAGTTTCAATGTAGAAGAGAAAGGAGAAAGAACAGGGTTCAACAGTCCATATTTTAGGGAGCACAGCATAATTTCACCACAATGTATACCCTTGAGGAAAGGAGGGAGAGGGGGGACATGATAGAAACTTTTAAGTACCTCAAGGGAATCAACAAAGTCCCAGAAGGTAGTATGTTTCAGAAAAAAGAGATGTATAAGAACAAGGGAACACAATTTGAAGATAGAGGGGGGATGGCTCAGAGGTAATATGAGGAAGTATTTTTTTCACAGAGGGTGGTGGATGCATGGAACGGCCTTTCTGAAGATGTTGTAGGGTCAAAAACAGTGGGGGAATTCAAGAATGCATGGAAGAGACATAAGGCAATTCTTGTGGGGCGTAGGAGGAAGTAGGAGGTTGGTTAACTAGGATCTGCAGCTTATCCAATAGGTAGGGAAATGGGCAGACTAGGTGGGCCAAGTGGTCAAAGTCTATGTTTCTATGTTTCTCTTGGTTCACGTTTACACCAAACCCTGGAGATACTTTGCTGATATAGACAATTCATGTTTGTTCAGAATAGGGTTGAATTATTTTTCTCTGGTAATAAATGCTGTAGTATTTTGAAACTACTCAATTCCCCTCGGGATTTTCTTTTAATTTCTTCCAGAACTTACAAGTAATCAGCAGCAACTGTAAATTATGTCCTCGTTCATTAGAGGGCAGAGAGTTAATATCTCACTGCCTTTGAAGGTTTCACTCAGATGGTTACATTTCTCTGTCTGATTCCAATTCTCAGACATCAGAGTGTTAGATGTCTATGATAAATAATACAGTATTAAAGGGGGAGCAGTTTCTAATAGCTTAGATAACATGAACAGCCTTTTTTCTATGACTGTAAACCACTACCTAGAGGTCTGATATCTCTGGAGTCCATGAGAGCATCCTCAGAGAAACAGTTCTTCATTTGTGATACCAGAGTGAGAATAGTAGCCTCTGATTTAACAGGATTTAGCCAGAGTCGATACAGCTGCGGCAAGCTGCCAAATGTCCAAAGTTATACAAGTGCATAGAACATTTTGAATGACTGGGTGTAACTTGTCTATTTTTTAACAGCTGTTTCTCCAAATTTTCAACATGGTCATTTTGGGACCCCATCTCATGAAGAGTGCCACTGTCATTTCATTAACATGTCCTGAAAGATGATTACACAAAGTGACCGCGCCATTCTGTGCTACAGGTGTGAAAACACATTTCAGGCAGGATGTGAAAAATGACAGCTATACTGTTAATGAGGGGGTGTGCAAAACTG
The DNA here is from genome assembly GCA_016271365.2 of Neoceratodus forsteri. Lineage (NCBI taxonomy): Eukaryota > Metazoa > Chordata > Ceratodontiformes > Ceratodontidae > Neoceratodus > Neoceratodus forsteri. The sequence continues at coordinate 1,148,268,936 of CM057458.1, read as the reverse complement.
GCAATATTGAAAATCTGGCATGAAAATATAAAAAATTGGCGAAATTAGGAGCGTGCGTAGAAACTGTGCAACACATGCTCATAACGCAGTCATTTTTTTTAAATTTGTTCACCAAATTTGCAACATAGGCTTTTTGTGACCCCATCCCATAAACAGTGGCACTATCACTTCTTTAATTGGTCCACAAAGGTGATTCAGCACAGCGACCGTGAAATCACCTTTCAGGACTAACAAAATGACAATTCATGAGGTAGGATCCCAAGAACCCCATTTTGAAAATGTGGGGCAAAAATTCCTAAAAATAGCTGATATATCAACATAAGTTGAAAACCCCATTGACTGCCATTATACCACACTTACCTTTGATTCTTAGTTAGCGGTTCAGCTTTCAAGAGTGCAGATGTGTCGTGGTCCAGAGAAGATGACAGTGCCGACCTCCAGAGGTAAGTATTGGGTAAGGGGGTGCGGGGAGGAGGGCGCTCAGCGGGAGTGTGGGGATGGGAGAGGGGGACTGCAGTGACATTGAGGGACCATTTTCTTTTTTACAGGTAAAAAAAGACGTTGGGGACTTTTTTTTATTTACAGGAAAAAAAAGGAAAAAAAATATTTGGGCACACTGGGGTGGGCTCCTAGTGTGCCACATGAGCTGGTGGGGATATATGATGCTGACATGGGGATTGGGCACCGTGAGGTTGGCGCAGGAAAAAAACATACATTTGGGTGCACTGGGGTGGGCTCCCAGTGAGCCACATGAGTTGGGGGGGTTACATGATGCCGACATGGACATTGGGCACCCTGATGTCAGTGCAAGGAGAAAAAAAGAGAAAAAACAGATTTTGGCACACTGGGGTGGGCTCCGAGTGTGCCACATGAGTTGGGGGGTACATGATGCTGACATGGGGAGTAGGCACCCCGATGTCAGTGTGGGGATAGGGAATGGAGGGAGTGGTGAGGACGCAGCAGTGGAAGGGAGCAGGAGGGTTTTTTGCTGATTGATATTGATATAAATCACATAAAGTACAGTATATACATTTTTGCTAATTCTGCTGCAGAACTGGTTGGAGTAGTACCATACTGATAGTGTGTTGGTTGCATTTTCTGTGACTTTTCTTTATTTATTTAGAATTTGATCATTTTGGTAACTTGGCAGAGCTCGCTGGGACAAAGCCCATTTACAGGGGAGACCAACAAATGACAGGACAAGTACATTACAATTTATGTAAAACTGGGAGGGAACTGAGGGAGCAGGGGGACAGAAGCAGTGGAAGGGTGCAGGAGGAGTGCAATCTGCAGGATGAAAGTGACAACATCATGCACAGCATTCACACATGCATAGTGGCAGTGAGTAGCATTCTACCATTCACAAGATGATGCTGCCAACAGAACTGCGCATGCGTACAAGGTGCACATGTGCAGTTCTTGTCCAAGAATACAGAAGTAAAGGCTGAAATAGTGCGGCTGTTACTCTGTAGTGGCTGATCATGGTGGAATGTTACAAGCTGTGTTGGACTTTCAGAAAGATACTTCCAAAAGCAATGAAAGGTGCTATGATCGGTCATTTTAAAGATATGATCATGAAACAGTTGTAGACTCTGCCCACAGCTGTAAAAACACTCCAGTAGAGGTGGCCATCCAGCTTTAGACTAAGTCAGTCAAGTCTGTGCTGAGTACTACTACACTCTGCTTCCCAATGCTACTATTCCTCAACCCCTCCACCACTCTTCCACCAATGACTGACAACAGATACACACACACACTTACTTTCTGATAATCCCCATAGTTCCTCTGTGTTTTGAAACCACTTATGGTCCCTGCATTAACTACACTTTTGGGCAGGCTGTTCCATTTGTGCATTGCTCTCTCAATGACAAAATTGTTCCTGATTTCTTTCCTAAATTTCCCCTGCCAGCCTCAGATTGCAGCCTCTACTGATGACTAAATTTCCACAAAGCTACATAAAATAATATCATTTACAATTGCTGCTGATTATTATGTTCCCCTCCCCATGCCACCTGATTTATTCAGTGAGTCATTGAACTAAGACTGAGGTACCCAGTACAATCTGTGGGAAGAGGTCTTTCTTGGATGTCAGTGGCTGACCAGGGGGTTGTTGGGTTGAGCTTCCCATCAGACTTTCTCCTCCTGCTCCTCCTCTGGGGTGGGTGGTGGATGTAGCTCACCATAAGAGTGTCACCTGGGTGACAACAGCTGGTGCTGCAGGTGGCTTTACTGGGGAACACCAGATGGTGCCATGCAGGCATGCTAGTGTGTGTGTGTATGTGTGTGTGCATTTACATACCAATGTCTGGTGAGAGTGAGTCCAGAATGTAGAAAAAACTGACAACAGAATAATGGTCAGTGATCACTCGTAGGCCACACAGCATCTACTTGGCACCCTTCCCCCACCAAAATTCAGCCTCTGTGGGTGGCTTGGTGCCCAGTAGCCTGACCAGGGAAGGCAACCCCCAGTAGAACTGAGAGGTGCAGTATGTCTGGGAGATGACAGGTTATGGGGCTGGGGGGGTTACTGAAATGTCCGCTGGTTGGAGACAGATGGACAATTAAGATTAAAAAAAAAGGTTAAAGCTGTACTGAAGAACCCAGAGATTTCTGAAGAAACAATATAAAGAAATGTCTGTTGCTGTTTTCGTCCTTGTACAAACAGGTTAGTGAAGTAGGTGATTTGATGCCTTTTATTAGACCAACAAGAAATTTTCTAATTTTCAGTACATGCTCATTCAGAAAAAAGCAAACAAACAAGGTGCTACGTTAATGTGTGGACTGAAAAGAAACAAAAAGGTAATAGTAAATGGACACTGAAAATAGAAAATACAGTTAGAATCAATGTTTCGACCATAGGTATTTTTCAAGAATTATCTTAAAGAATGCTAACTTAACTTTTTTCTGACAAAAGTTAGCTTTTGGCAGAGAGCAGCAAGAGGAAGGAGGGAGCTGCTAGAATTCTTCTACTGGGCCTACATAGCCCTCCCTCCCTCTCCTCCACCCCCCACCCCCCACCCTTAGCCTTCCACTTTTATAGGCACTGGATTTGATTGATGACAGGAACTTCCTGTTTGGGAGAAGGAAGGGAGTGATCACTGAGGCACAAAAGACTCACCATCCTAGAAGGAAAAGAAGAGCTCTCCCTCGCCCCCTAGCTGCTGGAGGTCTGTCTCTGAGCAAGTAAGAAAGAGACTACTGAGGAATAGAAGAATTTCCTGTCCCAGTACAGGAACAGCAAGAGTTGTAAAGGCACAGAGGCAGTAGGAAAGTAGAGAGAAAAAAAATTGTAAACGGAGAGAGGAAAGAGTAAGCATACAAAACAACAGCTGAGGGGCCACAAATAAGACATGATGGAAGTGGTGCAGTACAGTGGCTGTGAAGCGGAAGTCTTCCAGAAGATGTTCTGGAGGATGCTGTCCCATCTGCAGACACCTCTCTGGGATGAGGGAGGAGGTTGCATGTCTCCAGGCTGAGCTGACCAGGATTCGAGGGACTTCTTCTCCCACCCAGGGACCACCAGGGCCAAGGCCGCTGCCTCAGAGATTGCCAAGAAAGAGGAGTGGTTGGATCATGGTGGGCTCAGAGAGGGTGAGAGTGGAGGAACAGAGGTGCATCCCTCCAGTTGTACCTCTCCCCAATTCATACGACATTCTGGCAGAGCGTGGTTCCTCTTTGGAGGCACTGCAGTGGAGACCAAGGAAGATGCTGGGAACCTCCACAAAGGAGACCCACAGGAGGGTGGCACAGGATCCCACAGGGGAAGGAAACAACTCCTGGTGGGGGACTCAGTTATTAGGGGAGTAGATCTGGGGGAGGAAGGGGAGAGGGAGGTAAGGTACCTGCCTGGCACCTTGGCTTGGAGAGACAGGGAGCAAATCCTTAGGATCATGAGAGCAGCTGCATGGGGGAGGGAGCTGGATGTCATTGTCCACCTAGGGACAAATTACCTGGCTGGGAATGAGATCAGAGCAGCGCAGGAGGAGTTTTTGGAGTTGGGGATGAGCCTTAGACAAGTAACAAGCATGGTAACCTTCTCAGAGGTGCTGCCTGTCTATGGCATGGGTGAGGCTAGGGTGCTCTGCATCATGGGATTCAATCAATGATTGAAAAACTGGTGCAGAGCTCAGGATTTTGGCTTCATTGGGGACTGAAGGGCCACCTGGAGGGAGGCAGGCCTATACTGGTGCGATGGTCTGCATCTGTCCAAGAGGGGAACCAAGATCCTAGGCGACAGGTTTAAATGCTTCATTGGCAAGCATTTAAACTAACCAAAGGGGAGGAAGGTACTGAAAAGGAGAAGGGGAAATCCTAGCCCCCCAAAAAAACAGAGTAATTAATGAGGTAAACACCAAGATAGAGAAGTCAATAGGGAGAAGGGCAGGGGTAAATGGAGAAATAGGCAAAGGCAATAAGGACAGGGATGGGGCCAAAAGGGGTAAGGCCATCAAAAAATGGAGGGCAATGAGTACCAATGCCCATAGTCTGGGGAACTAGCTCCCTGAAATAGTGGCCTTGATGGAAGAGGGATGCCTGGATATTGTGGCAGTCACAGAAACATGGTACACAGATAACCGTGACTGGAATGTCAACATACTGTACCAGGTTACACAGTCTACATGAGTGACAGGGAGGATAGAAGAGGAGGAGGAGGAGTAGCTCTCTATGTAAGGGAAGGGTTCAAAGCAATGGAACTAAAGGGTAAACAGGGAGGGTAGGAGAGGAGGCACTGTGGGTAACCTTGGAGACAGGAAACGTCACCACAATCCACACAAGGGTTGTATACAGACCCCCATTTCAGGGGGAGGAAATGGACAAAGAAATGATAGAAGGCATCCTTAGGATGGCAGAAAAAAGGGAGATATTGTTGATGGGGGACCTGAATAAGTCAGATGTTACCTGGAGCACATTTGCTGCAGCCACATCCAAGGGTAGGGTCATTCTCGATGCCCTACAGGGAGCATGCCTCAGACAGCTAGTGTTGGAACTCACCTGGGAGGGAGCAATCTTAGACCTGGCACTCTCAAATGGGGACAGAGAGAGGATCTCAAATTTAGAAGTGGGTAGCCATCTGGGAAAAAGTGATTACCAAACAGTGAGGTGCATGATAAACACAGCTGTAGAGTCAAGCCATACAAAAGTGAAGGTACTGGAATTTAGGAGGGCTGACTTTGTCAAATTGGGAGAGTGTTTCAGAAAATCACTAGCAAACGGACAAGAAGGAGGGGTGGAGGAACAATGTGGAAACATCAAAACTGCCATCACAGAGGAAACAAGCCTTTGTGTGAAGCAAATAAACAAATCAAAATAAAGGAAAAAAAAATGATGGTTCTCAAAAGAGGTGGCAGGGAAGGTTAGCGAGAAAAAGGTAGGATTTAGGAAGTATAAGGAAACACAGAAGGAGCAGGACAGAGAACTGTATCAGTTAAAGCAGAAGGAAATGTGAAAGACAGTTAGAATAGCAAAGGCCCAAACTGAGGAAAAGACAGCCAACTCGGTTAAGAAGGGAGATGAAACCTTTTACAGGTACATTAGGGAGTTAAGAAAGACAAAGGGAAGGATAGTGAGGCTTAATAAAGGGGAAGGTGGGTGGGCAGAAGGTGACAGTGAAAAAGCAGGGATAATGAATGAATACTTCTGCTCAGTATTCACAAAAGAAGAGGGGGGACCTAATCCAATCAATAGAAGCACTCTCGATAGGGGGGTCAATACCAGTATTTCACAGAAGAAAGGGTTCCAAAGAAACTCCTAAAACAGAAGGTGGACAAAGCAATGGGCCCTGATGGGATTCATCACAGAGTTCTAAAAGATCTAAGGGTACAACTAGTGACACCACTGACTAACCTTTTTAACAAATCATGGGAGGATGGTGTGGTACCTAAGAACTGGAAGAGGGTGGATGTATTCCCCTTCACAAAAGTGGGAGCAAAGCAGAGGCAGGAAACTACAGACCTGTCAGTTTGACCTCTGTAGTAGGGAAAATGATGGAATCATTTCTGAAAGAAAGAATTGTTGAGTACCTAGAGGCCAGCGGGGCACAGGACCCAAGGCAGCATGGATTCACAGTGGGAAGGTCATGTCAGATAAATCTAATAGGTTTCTTTGACTAGGTGACCAAAGTAGTAGACCAGGGAGGGACTGTGGACATGGCCTACCTAGGCTTTAGCAAGGCATTTGACACAGTCTCACACAAAAGATTAATAAACAAATTAGCCAGCCTGGGAGTGGGTCCCAGGGTGGTAGGCTGAGTAAAAAATTGGCTACACAACAGGACACAGAGGGTATTAGTAAATGGAGTCCATTTTAAAGAAAGGGGGGTTACTAGTGGGGTACCGCAGGGTTCAGTCTTTTTTAATTTCTTTTTAAGTGACATTGCGGAGGGACTGGAAGGAAAAGTATGCTTCTTTACAGATGACACAAAGATCTGCAACAGGGTTGATCCATGGGGTTGGGGGGGTGGAAAGGATGAGAAGGGACTTGGCAAGGTTGGAGGAATAGTCAAAAGTACGGCAGCTTAGATTCAATGCAAATAAGTGCAAAATAATGCACCTGGGAAACAAAACCCAGAGGAATAGTACACAGTGGGAGGGGGGCACTAACAACAACAAAAATGGAAAAGGACCTGGGGGTAGTCATATCAGATTACCTAAAGATAAGCAAGCAATGTGAGAAGGCAGTAAGGAGGGCTGGGGGGGGAGATACTGGGTTATATAGGAAGAAGCATCACCAGTAGAAAACAGGAGGTTGTCATCCTCTGTACAGACAGTTGATGAGACCTCATCTGGAATACTGCATGCAGTTCTGGAGACCCCATCTCTGCAAGAACATAGACAGAATGGAGGCAGTCCAGAGGAGGGCAACTAAAATGGTGCAGGGTCTGCACCAGAAGCCATACGAAGAGAGACTAAAGGAGCTTAATATGTATACCCTTGAGGAAAGGAGGAGGAGGGGGGGACATAATAGAAACTCTCAAGTACCTTAAGGGAATCAACAAAATCCAAGAGGGTAGCTTCTTTCAGAAAAAGAGATGAGCAAGAACAAGGGGACACAATTTGAAGATAGAGGGGGGAAGGCTCAAGGGCAATGTGAGGAAGTATTTGTTTCATGGAGAGGGTGGTGGATGCATTGAACGGCCTTCCTGAGGTGATCGTGGGGTCAAAAACAATGGGGGAATTCAAGAATGCATGGGACAGACATAAGGTAATTCTTGTGGTGGGTAGGAAGAAGTAGGCTGTTGGTTAACTACAGGTAGTATCTATAGCTTATCCAATAGGTAGGGAAATGGGCAGACTGGGTGGGCCAAGCAGTCCTTATCTGCTGTCAAAGTCTATGTTTCTATGTCTTTTAGATAATTCATGAAAAAGACCTGTGGTTGAAGTTGTCACAAGCCCAACCTCAGGGGCATGGCAGGACTCCTGTTTGCAGGGATGGACCAATATTTAAGGAACTCATGAGCAGTTGTAGGGTTCAGGAAGTGTTACCAACCATCCTTTTTCCTGGTGGGAGGATGGAAACTGTATTTTCAAGTCCCCTTGACGCTGTGCTACATTCAGGTTTGAATCCCACCACTGCCACTGGCAGCCTCTTGCCTAAGTAGTTTTGTAGAATAGCCGAGTGGTCACTATCTTTGTTATCAAGGCATACAGTCTTTTCAAAACCCCTCTGTTTAAAATATTAGCTCACACAATCAGACCCCAGGTAGAGTTGATAAGAAAATCATAAAAGTTGACTTAAAGAAAAACAACACAGTAAATTCTACAATTTAGAAGATCTTTAAACTGCAGACAATACCAAAAATAACACTGAATGGTTTACAGAAAACACTATATACTGTTGTTGTAAACTATACCTTATTCTGAGGTTTCAAAGTCCAGAAAAGTGTCATTTTTGAGAATAACCTTCTCTCTTTGTACAGTAGGTGATGAAAAGTTCTTTGGAAAACACAAGATTTGTTGGAATTAAAAATCAGTCTCTGAGTATCCTTTTTCAAAACTCAGAGTTATTCTTGAAGAGTGAAGTCCTTGTTCCCAAATTCTGACTTAAAATCAGAATATCCATTTAGCACGTGAAAAATTAGTTTTCCACAAAACAAGTTTTGTTCTAGAAATAGTACCCAACCCCCATATACTTCAACCAAAGTATATACTGTAACAGCTTAAGTTCTCTCAGCTCTGAGATGTCCTAGCAAGGATCCTTCTCAGGGTCTTACTTTAAGCAAAGTACCTTCCTCTCTGAAAACCTTCAGGAGAATGCCCCGATTTCAAGATGGGTCCATTAGATAAAGTCTGGTAATTTCCAAGCCAAGCACATCACTTTTGTGATGGGGTGTATACTCTAGCAATACAGAGATTGGGATGCAACAGTTTACCCTTATCCTGCAGGTGTCACTGTGGTTCCTTGTAAAAACCCCTTTAACATCTGTTCTAAACATTTGGATTGAGTCCCTGACCATAGACCATCCGCAAGACCTCTTTTTGTTATTGGAAACCAAATGCCCAGTTTTATCTAAGAGTTTATGACTTTTATGGTCATAAACCTGTATGTTCCTTATCTAGATAAGTACCAGACCCAAACTAGCTTTTGGTAATTCTGTTCTATTATTCTTAGCTGTTAAAAGGTCTTCTTTAAGAGACAGTGTCTTAACTCTGAATTACATTACAGCACATACATAGGAACATTAATAAAGGATATAGGCCTACCTTGCCATAGACATGTTGATTATTTTCAGCATTGATCTAATAACATCTTTTTGTTTTATTGTCACAAGCATTCAGGCCTACACAGAGTCCTTTTTCAGGTGATGCAGTTTACACACAAACTCTAGCCAGAACCAATAGGGCTGCAGCTAAGGAATTTGGGGTAAAATATTGTAAATTACCAAAGTTACAAGTGCGCATTTGCAAAATGTAAGGCTCATAAATGTGTTGCTTTGTAAAATTTTTACACCAGATTTTCAACATAGCTGTGTCATGATTCTGCCTCATGAAGTGGGCAGACTAACTGTTCAACTTCTGGCTTAATGGTGTTTTTGAACAGGGACTACAAAATCAACTTTTGGAATGCAAAAACACATTTTGGGCAGGAGTTGAAAAATGACAGCTGTCACATTTATGAGGTGCTGTAAAGAAATGATTATGTTGAAAATCTGGGGTAAAAATACTGACTATTATCAAAGTTATAAGCCTGCATTTTCAAAAAATCAATGCAGGCTCATACATTTTTTTGTTTTTTTAATGTTTTTACACCACATTTTTAACATAGCCTTCTTATGACCCCACCTCATGAACAAGGGCAGACAAAATGTTTAACTTCTGCCCAAAAGGTGATTTCACGCAGGGCCCGTGAAATCACCTTTTGGGACAGATCTGCCTAATGCCAGTGAAGTTGTTCATGAGGTAGGGTCCCAAGGAAGGATGTTGAAAATTTGGTCCAAACATATGAAAAAATGCCCAAGTTATGGCACTAAGTTCAAAACCCCATTGAAATACATTGAACTGCATACCTGTGTCTTCAGCTCATGGTCCAGCTTTGAAGAGTGAAGAGGTGTCTGTGGTCCAGAGAAGATTATGGCATTGGACCCCCGATGGGTAAGTAAGGGCATGAGGTGGTGCCGGCTGGTGGATGCTGAGTGGGAGGGTCAGCTGGGAATAAGGAACAGCCACAAAATACATCGATGGACCTTTTTTTTACAGGTTAAATAAAAAGAGCTCAATGATCCCCAATCATGACACTTGGGGATTGGGCACTCCCAGTGACACAGTCTTGTGGGGGAAGACATTGATGGACCATTTTTTTTATTTCCAGTGTAATATTAAAAAACAAAAGACTGACAATCCCTGATCATGACACTAGAGATTAGGCACCCCCAGTGTCACAAAAAAAGATGGTCTATCCCCGATCACAACACCGGGGTATAGGCACCACCAGTGTCACAGTTATGTTTTGGAGGGAGGGTAGGATGGTGGGTGCTGAGAGGGAGGGTTGCATGGGGGCTAGGGGCTTGAAAAGCAGTAAGAGGCAGTCAGGAAGAGTTCTGCACTATGACTTAAGGCAAATGCCTGCTGGATGGGGCTAAACAGGATACAGGCAGAACACAGTGCTCCATGAGGGAGCAGTAGTGAGATACCATGACTGTTGGTCGGGTCCCAATCCTGAGGGGCTGAGTAGAGGGGGTCTGACAATGAAACTGGGGGGGAGGCAGGGAAGGGAGCTGGAAGGCTCGCTGGATGATTTATGATTTGGGAATTACAGGAGCCAGGCACTGTCTGAATGGAGCAGTCTATTCTTTACAATTAAACAAAAGTTTATGCCTGCAAACAGAAACACGCTTCAGAATCAGACTTGCCAGTAATTGGGCTGCCACTACCATACCCATTGCTCTGTGAGTTGCATTGGATCTGATGGAGATACACATCTGAAATGCTGTTCACTGTGATAAGATGTTCTTTGTGCATGGGAAAGTGAACATACAAAATCACATCTCAGGCTTCAGGTAGGGGCTTCAGTCAGTCTGTTTGTATGCTCTTCTAAAATGCTAGTTCTGCAGGCCTGTTGATGCAGTGGTAGTACTACAGCTTGTGGTGCCAGCAACCCAGGTTTGGGAACAAGCCTGGGTCATCAGTGGGCTGGCCGGGGCATGGAGGATCAAACATCTCAGAGGACACTGTCTTTCTCCTGGGGGGAGGATGCCTCATCCTACTGCAGCACTACTACCTGCAGAAACAGTATGACTATGGTAGGGCACACGGAACTCAGGGTCGGGGGATGTGTCAGTCACGCTGTGTATCACATGAGTGTACCAACATATGCTCACATTGGGAACGTTGTCCAAATGCCAGCAACCCTACAGGGGATAGAATGGAACAGCAAGTGGGAGAAACATGGAATAGAAAAAACAGATAATCACTGACCTCTGTAGGCCTCACACCAGTGACCCAGGCACCTCCCAGAACTGGATCTATTGTCCAGTGGCTAGAGGGGCTCCCTGCCATACTGCCACAGAGGGCAAGCTGTGGGGTCTCAGGGAGATGTAAGACAAGGAAGAAGCCAGGTGACAGGGCTGGGAGGAACAGCAGGAAGAAGAGCCAGCCAGGGGTTGAGAGGAAAAAGAGTAAATAAAAAAAATTCAGTTCAGTAATGAGAAAAAAAAATAGGCCACATTGCTGATGAGATTAGGCAAGTGGGTACTGGCAGACTGCCCCTTGTGTCTCATCTGCTCACTGCCCATTTCCAAGCGCACTCCTCCTATCCAGAACTTCAGAAGAAACTTTTTTTCCTTTTTTGAAGAATTTTCAAGCTGTCTAACAATAAGATAAGTCACAGCCCTGTCTGAGCTACCTAACAGCCCGATGATGAGCGCATGAGTGACCTTTCACACTGGCTCACATTGTCGAACTGAGTCTAGCACCAAAACTATGCTGTGACTTACACTCTATTAACTGTTTCAGGTGTGAACTTTGGTTCTTAGTTCAACTGGTTTACTTTGTACACACCATTCTGATCGGGGTAGACCAGTCAAACCACAAGGCTTCCCATTTGCCCCCCAAACTGGCCACAGTACAAAAAAATCAAACATCTGAAGTTTGAAGTGTTTGATTCTTTTGTAGAACCAAGCTTGCAGCCCTAATTTAAATGTTATATTCATAAATCCCCATCATATTATACTGTATGTGCCAGGGAGCAGTATCAGGGTGACTGCCAGGTGCTTTATTACAGAAAGACATGGAAGGCACACATATGGCATGAGTAAGGAGGCATTACTGCTTTCAAATGATCAAGGTATAGACACTATTCACACTGATGTGTAAACTGACAGCTGTCTCAGCCGATAGCAAGTCAATCTTCTCTCACTCCACATGCATTGTTACAGAGGCAGAAGTCAATTTTACAAAACAACATACTGACAATGCATAAGGATTTTGTCTTGGTGAAGAGTGAACACAGTATATACATCTAGTAATGTAGTTTTCCCTTGCAAAACTGCTGCAACATCACTGTACTGCAGTGTGAGTCACTCCTCTGCGATATAGTAATGTGAGCAGTACAGCCCTGGGTCCACAGAAACACCAGGCTTGCTACAGAAGCTCTGGTACATGCTGCAGTTTGTAGCAGCTCAGAATGCAAAAACTAACTGCAGAGGACAGCAATGAAATGCAATTGCAGAATCAGTGGAAGAAGGGGTTATTTATGCATGGTAGTCAAAAGGACTGGGAAAGGTGTTGACAGCAACTCAATTTTCTCTCTATCCCCATACTTTGTTACAGAGGCAGGAGTAAATCAATTTTACCAAAAAACATACTGATAAGGCATTTGGATCTTGGCATAATGCATTGCTAACTGGGTGCCTTGGGGAAAGGGGAACACAGCATGTACATTAAAGTCTGGGCTTGAATTATAAAAAGACCAAGACCACGATGTTCTTCACCCCACAAAGCAAACACAGAGCCTTCCCTTTTGCAATTATGACTGTTGGGGGTGCCAACTCAAAATTGTTCAGCATTTCAAATACCTAGGCATCACTATCGATTCCACCCTATCATTGCCGAGCACATCGACATTGCTGCAAGGGCCATCAATACCAGAATTGGGATCCTGCATCGGCACAGGCACTGTCTCACACACGAAGCCCTGAGCATTGTTATTAATACCTTAATTGTCCCACTCATCGATTATGGGCTGATGATCTATGGATCAGCAACAGATATAGCACTCCACTGCATTTCAACCATACTGAATAAAGCCTGCCATCTCCTCACAGGTGTTGCTAGACTCACGCACACCTGTGATCTCTATACCTTGGCTGGCTGGCTACAGCTCAGTGGGAGAATCAGATACCAAACCTGCCTCCTTGCCAAAAAAGCCTCCTTAAACCTTCTACCACCAGGAGTCTGGAACCTACTGACCCCTCCCTGGAGCACAAAGCAAACCAGAAGTGCCGCCTCTCAGGTATTCCATGTGGCAAGGTGCCACACTACCTTGGCTCAGCAGATTTTCTCATACTGGGCCCTCCTCTGGACAAATGCAGTACCTCAGTACATCTGTGATGCAGCAATAACTTGCACTTTTAAACACAAACTGCGCCAACACCTTCTCACCAGGTGTACCTGTGCCTGCCCCCCCTAAATCCTGCCTTAAATCAGTAATCCCATTGCTGTAGTCTGTACTTACCCACTAGCACTTCTTAACCCTGTCTGTTCCACTAAGTAGCCCTGACCTTGCACTTCACTGACCCCCTGTCCTCTCCCATGGTGCTGCCACATCCCACCTCACCTCTCTTTCCTACCCCTCCACCTCCTACCTCCACCCTCCCCTTCCTCTTACCATTATCTCTCCATCTTCACCCCTTCTCCTTCCTCTGTCTTCCCTACTGATTTTTGTCTCTCCTCGATGTGTGCATACGTTGTACAATGCCTCAGTATAATGTAACCATGTACTTTATCTGTATTGTTGTACTGTAACGTATTTGTGTATTTGCCACAGAACCACTCTGTATCTGAATATTTATGTATCACTCTGTACTAATTAACTGACGTGGAACCAGTTAATGAGCATCCACTCACTGGTGTTTTCCAAGATTTCAATAAATAAAAATACTGGTAGTGTTCCCTTGCAAAACAGCTCTGACTGCACTGTACTGTACTGCACAGTGTGAGTCACTCTCCTGCCCAATAGTGGTGTCAGCAGTGCAGCCCTGGGTATACAGCAACACCAGGCTTGCTATTGAAGCTCTGGTACAGCCTGCAGTTTTTAGCAGTTTAGAATGCAAAAACTAACTGCAGAGAACAGTAATGAAATACAATTCCAGAATCAATGCAAGAAGGGGTAATTTATGCATGAAAGTCAAAAGGACTGGGGAAGGTGCTCTTTCATGTACTTTACCTAACAAACATGACTGCTAGAAGTACTTTTGAAAACATTTCTAGCAGTCATGGATAAGTGGTTCTGCTGCATCCTACTTGCCAAAAAGGTTCACAAACTTTTGGCTGTCACCCCATAAGGCACTGGCTTCTGAACCCTTTCAAACAATCTGGATGCAGGAAACGCCCTTCCCATTTTATAATACTTTAATAATCACTGAGTAACAACTGTGACTTTAGGGGATTGGCCCAATTCAGCCCTCAAAAGTGACCCATGTACAGTCTTTGACAATTCAAGAAATTAGTTGATAGAAATGATTGACCAATGTTTGCAATTTCTGATCATTAGCCTAGCCCAAATGTCTGATGCATCCACCCCCTTTGATGAAACTAAAGAACTTCAAGCTTGTGAAAACAGTTTTCCCTCTGTATATTATGTTATTCCTTATTACACCTGGTTAGTTCTATCTCAATTTATCAATTATATATTTTTTTGTGTTTAGACCTTTTTACATTTGATGATACAGTTGTATTAAAGGGGTCGCAAGACTTTCCCTGCAATAGTGCACAGGTCAAAGTGCCAGCAGTGGGAAAAAAGCAGAAGAGTCTGACTTAATAAAGGTTCTGGTATGCACAGAAGTGCTGTTTTATGCATAGTAGCTCCCTGGTGCCTTCACCTTCACCCCCCCAGTTGCATGACCCCATGACCCTTGCCATGGTAAAACAGCTGAAAGCAGTTCTTCCATAGGTTGCAGCCATGCAAGCTGGAATGCTCAGTTCAGCAAGTAGAAGGGTTAGGCAGCACACATCATCACTTAGAACAGTAATGAAAGGTAACAGAGCTGGGGAGGGATTGATTCACTGGATGCCATGGATGTGAACAACCAATTCACAGGATTCCAGGGCCACTGAACCACCAGAGAAGATCAAGGGGAAGGGTGTATATGTGTATATCTATCTATCTATCTATCTATCTACACACATATATACTCATGGCAAAAAAAATCCATTTAATGCATCTGTTAGGATTGTTCCACAGCAACAAAGTAAGAAATTCAGTGTTATGGTTTGTCACCTTGCCCATGCCAGCTTCCCCCACCAACAGGCATCGGTGTGCATTGGGGTCATCGGGCCAACTCTCACCCCATTCCTTGTGTAAATAAGCTGAGGTGGTGCAGTATAGGAGAATGGGGTGAGAGTTAGACTGATGACCCTAATGCACACCTGATGCCTGTTGGTGGGGGGCAGGTGGGCTTGGGGCAAGGCAGACCTAACACTGAATTTCTCACTTTGTCGCTGTGGAACAACCCTAACTGATGCATTAAATGGAGTTTTTTGCTAAGAATATATATATATATATATATATATATATATATACACACACACACATATATATATATATATATATATATATATATATATATATATATATATTATAGTGGCACGGTAGTGCCATTATAGTTAGGGTTGAGTACCCCATTTAAGGTTAAAGTATGAAATTTGGCAGCTTAGTTACTTTGCCACCATATAATGGATTTGCCCGAAATTTGGCATGCACAGAGCAGTACCATAGATCTCTGGATCTGCCAAAGCTTCGTAATGGTCAGATATATGGTTGCAGAGCTACATAGCACCGTACAATGTGGTAATTATGCTTTTTTGCACATTCTTTGCTAGTGCCTACAGGTCGCACAGTTTGCGTGACCAGTCCAAAACCTTTAGGGAACATGCAGCTGGGGTCCCCAATGTGCCTTTGTAAGATTTCGTGAAAAAATATTAATCAGTTCAAAAGTTATTCAAAAAACAAGTTTCCCATTATAGTCAATGGGAAAAGTTAACAAAATATTCAACAGTGTAGCAAATACAGTTTTCAGTTTTGCAAATGACCCCTGTAGTGTTACAAATCCGCCATTTTGTTTTCAGTTACTAGTCGCAGAAATGCTTGGCATTTAAATTTGGGACCCTCTAGGGACACAATTCTTGTTGTGTTCACCTAATCAAGCCCTGAGGATGCTAGCCGTGTCTTTTTTTGGTGGGGGAAAACACCCCAGAAATATTTTTTAAATTTTTGTAAAAAGTAGTGTTGCAAAGTACTTTCGCGTATGTGACACTTTTGTGATTTCATTTGCGAAAGTGTCATGATTTGCGAAAGTACTTTGCGACACTATGGTCAAAACAATAGGGAATCTTTGCCACCCTGCTGCAAAAGAATGGTTTGGTCTTTTGGGGTGAAATTTGGAGAGAAGAAAGCCAAGATCCCACAGATGTGCATTTCGGTAGTTTGGTAACAAAATGTTAGATGGTTGCAAAGTTATGTCACTCTGAAGTTGATGATTTTTCCCCATAGGCTAACATTACGGAGTCCGCCACACCTTTCGGGGCACATATCTTGAAAACGCTTGAAGGTACGGACTTTTCATCAGAAGATTGCTTAGTCCCCCACTAGGGGGCTAAGTACAAAACTAGCCTAAAAAGTCATAAATAATATGAGATTTAAAAATGTTTTCTACATCGTACGGTTACTGAGATATAAGCAATTTAGTATTCCAAGTGCTCATTTTCTGCTCCGAGGGCCAATATTATGCATAGATTCTTTGTATTCACTGTGTTTCTAAATGCACCTTTTTGGGAAACAAAAGGGTGTGCATTTACGTTACTGTTACCATTAACGTTTCCGCTTGCATTTCCGTAACTGCGTTAGTGTTTCCGTTTACGTCAGCTTGTGCGTTACCATTTGCTTTTGCACTTGCGTTTGCATTACTGTTACCTTTTGCATTTTTGTTACTGTTTTTGTTTGCGTTTACTTTTGCGTCTGTGTATGCGCTACCATTTGCGTTTGCATACATGCATGCATTTGCATTTTTTTCTTTGGGGTCATTGTTGCTGTTACCGTAAGTGTTTGCATTTCCAATTGCATTACCATTACCATGTGCATTACCATTTCAGTTTGCGTATGGGCTTGCGTCTTGTGTTTCTATTACTGCTTCCTTTGGCATCATCGTCAGTGTTACCATAACCGTTTGCATTTCCAATTGCATTACCTTTACTGTTTGTGTGTTCATTACCGTTTGCATTTGCATTTCTGTTGACCTTAGTATTTGTGTTTTTGGTTGCATTTCCAATGTTGACTACATTACTGTTTCCTTCTGCTACGCCATTGCCATTACCATTTTGTTTCTGTTTGCGTTTGTGTTAGTGTTTGCATTTTCATTGCTGTTTTCATTACCGTTTGCGTTACTTTTGCTGACTTGTGCATGTTACATTGTTTGCTCATGGTGCTGTGCGACAGTTGAATGGATGTACACACAATTCTGGACACATGGTGTGCCATGGTATATGTCTTTATTTACCGATTTTCATTTCTGTCGGTCACACAGTTTTTGCATAGCAAAGTGACAAGAAATCACATGGTGGGCCCCGTGCTTCCACCACCACATTCCATTCACTATTTATAGTGCACATTCTCAAAAAGAAAGGAAATTTATGACAAAAAAACTCATTTTAATGCATCATTTAGGGTTGTTCCACAGTGACAAAAGTGAGGAAATTCAGTGTTAGGGTTGTCATCCCTTGCACCCAACACCAACCCCGTCCCCACCAACAGGCACTGGGGTATGTGTTGGAGTCGACAGTCCTAATTTTCACCGCATTCTCCTATACTGCACCACCTCAGCTTATTTACACATGGAATGTGGTGAGAGTTAGGGTCGATGACCCCAACGCACATCCTAATGCCTGTTAACTTTCCTCACTTTTGTCACTGTGGTACAACCCTAACTGATGCATTAAATGGAGTTTTTTGCCATGAATTTCCTTTGTTTTTGAGAATGTGCACTATAAATAGTGGATGGAATGTGGTATTGAGAGTGCGGGGCCCCCCCATCATGTGAATTTTTGTCACTTTGCTGCGCAAAAACTGTATGACCAACTGAAATGAAAATTGCTAAATAAAGACATGTACCATACCACAACATGAATAACAAATGTTATCTGAAACTGTTCAATAGTTGCACAGCGTCACACTGGGAAAACCACGCAGGAGTGCCAAAAATAACATTTTTGCCACTTCACTATACAAGAACCATATATCTGACAGAACCAAAAATTGTTAAAAGCAGACATGTACCATAGCACACCATGTGTCCAGAATTGTGTGTACATCCATTCAACAGTTGCACAGCACCACGAGCAAACAATGTAACATCCATAATGCAGCAACCATAAGTGCCAGTGACCCAAAAAATGTCACAGTCAAAGATGTATTAAAAACCTTTGTTCATTCCAAATGCCAGACAAATTGGGCACACAGTTCAGAAGTTATTGAAGCATAATTAACCAAATTTTCATTCATTGGAGTGGTATAATTCTGCACCTGTTAATGTTTTACACACCAAACTACTGTAAGGCACGTCCATACCACTAGGGCTACCTACACAATAAATTTCAATCCAGTAGCACCATGCAGAATGCTATGCACAAAATGTTAACTGTGTCACACAGTGTCTCTGCAGAAAATACTTTCTTCAACATGTAAACAGCATTATTTACATCCCTGGGACATCCACTCAACACCCTCCAAATTCCACGTGAAAGAAACAAACCATTCCAGAGATATTAATTTTTACATTTCTGCACCTTTAAGAAGTCTCACACCACAAAATGGTGGAAATCGCTGCCGAAAATACACTAAAATGGTAGACCTGGTGGCCAAAAAATCTGTAACTGTGAGGGGGGCCAACTTCAAATGGCAATAACTCTGTAATGGAATTATATTTTTTCACCAAACAAAAACTGACATGTTCCTTGAACATATGTCTTTCTATGTGGCAGGTTTCAGCTTAATCAACCACACACTGGCTGCGCTATGATACTGTGCAGGAGTGCCACAAATAACATTTCTGTCACCTCGCTACACAAGAACCATATATCCGACGGAACCAAAAATTGTTAAAAGAAGACATGTACCATAACACACCATGTGTCCAGAATTGTGTGTACATCCATACAATATTGCATGGTGCCATGAGCTAACAATGTAACATGAACAATTCAGCAACTGTAAGAACCAGTTACCTGAAAATTGTCACAGTCAAAGATGTATTAAACATTTTTGTACATCCCAAATGCCAGACAAATTGGATACACGGTTCAGAAGTTGTTGAAGCATAATGAACCAAATTTTCATTCATTGGAGTGGCATAATTCCACACCTGTTAATGTTTTACACAGCAAACCTCTGCAAGGCACCTCTGTACCACTAGGACTACCTACGCTATAAATTTCTAGCCAGTAGCACCATGCAGAATGCTATGTGCAAAATGTTATCGTGGCAAGTTTCAGATCAATCAACCACACGCTGGCTGCACTATGAAGCTGTGCACTTCACTACATAAGAACCATATATTTGATGGAACCAAAAATTGATAAAAAAGACATGTTACATAGCACACCATGTGTCCACAATTGTGTGTACATCCGTTCAATGGTCACACAGCACCACTAGCAAACAATATAACATGCACAATTCAGCAACCATAAGTGCCAGCAAACCAAACATAGTCACAGTCAAAGATGTATTATAAATCTTTGTACATTCCAAATACCAAGCAAATTGGACACATGGTTCACAAGTTACTAAAGCATAATGAACTAAATTTCCATTCATCAGAGTGGCATAATTCTGCACCTGTTAATGTTTTACACACCAAACCACTGCAAGCCACCTCCGTGCCATTAGGGCTACCTACCCTATAAATTTCAACCCAGTAGCACTATGCAGAATGCTATGCGCAAAATGTTAACTGCATCATGCAGTATCTCCACAGTGAATAATTTTTTCAACATGTAAACAGCATTATTCGCATTCCCAGGAAATCCACTCAACACCCTCTACGTTTCATGTGAAAAGACCAAGCCATTCAAGAGATGTTTAATGTTTACATTTCTGCACCTTTAAGAAGTCTTCCACAACAAAATGGCGGAAATTGCGACAAAAAAAATGTACTAAAATGGCAGACCTGGTGGCCAAAAAATCTGTAACTGTGAGGGGGCAAACTTCAAATATCAGTAACTCTGGAACGGAACAACATTTTTTCACCAAACAAAACCTGTCATGTTCTTTGAACAAAGGTCTTTTTACAAGGCAAGTTTCAGACCAATCAACTACACACTGGCTGTGCTATGTGTTGCAGAAGACAGTGCAGAAAAATAGCAAAAACAATGTTTTGCACTGCACGGCACAAATGCAAAAAACACAGACAGTAACATTAATGCAAAGGGTGATGGTAACAGTGAGGTAAAAGAAAATAGTAATACTAACGGTAACGCAAACACAAGTGCAAATGGTAATGCACATGGTGATGCGAATGGAAACAATAACACAAAAAGTAAGAGAAACACAAGCGCAAATGTAAATGAAAACAGAAATGATAATGCAAATGGTTACGCAAACACTAACAGCAACAGAAACGCAAACGGTAACGAAAATGGTAATGAAAATGCAAATGGTAACAGAAACGCAAACGGTAATGGCACCGGCAATGCAGAAGGAAGAAGTTACACACTCAACAACAGAAACACTACCGATAACACAAATGCTAAGGCCAACAAAAATGGAAATGCAAAAAGTAACGAACACACAAACAGTAATGGTAATGCAATTGGAAATGCAAATGGTTACAGTAACACCAACAATGACACTAAAGGAAACAGCAATGCAAACAGAAATGCAAATGCAAGTGTGTAGGCAAATGCAAATGGTAACACACACAGTGACACAAAAGTAAACGCAAACAAAAATGGTAACAGAAACGCAAATGGTAACAGCAATGCAAACACAAGTGCAAATGCAAACACAAAGAGTAATGCACACGGTGACATAAATGGAAACACTAACACAAACGGTAATGGAAATGCAAGCAAAAACACTAACGGTAACAGTAACACAAATGCATACCCTTTTTTTTCCCAAAAAGGTGCATTCAGAAGCACAGTGAATGCAAACACTGTGTACATAATAATGTCCCACAGAGCAGAAACTGAGCACTTGGAATACTAAATTCCTTATATCTCAGGAACCGTACGACGTAGAAAAAAAATTAAAATCTCATATTATTTATGACTTTTTAGGCTAGTTTTGTACTTAGTCCCCTAGTGGGGGACTAAGCATTCTTCCGACGAAAAGTCTGTATCTCGAACTGATTTTGAGATACAGGCCCTGAAAGGCACAGTGGATACCTTAATGTTATCCTATGGGAAAATCATCAACTTCGGAGTGCCATAACTTTGCAGCCCTCTAATATTTTTTTACCAAACCATGAAAAGGCACATCTGTAGGATCTTGGATTTCTTCCTTCCAAATTTCAGCCCAAAAGACCAAACCATTCTTTTGCAGCAGAGTGGCAAAGATTCTCTATAGTTTTGGCCATAGAATCGCAAAGTACTTTCACAAATCACGACACTTTCACAAATGAAATCACGAAAGTGTCGCATATGCAAAAGTACTTTGCGTCATTACTTTTTACAAAAATTTTAAAAACATATTTCTGGGGTGTGTTACCCACAACAGAAAACATAGCTAGCATCCTCAAGACTCGACTAGATGAACACAACAAGAATTGTGTCCGTAGAGGGTTCCAAATTTAAATGGCAAGCATTTCTGTGACCACCAACTGAAAACAAGATGGCTGATTTTCGACACTACAAAGGTCATTTGCAAAAGTGAAAAGTACATTTGTGACACATTTGCATAGTTTGTTAACTTTCCCATTGACTATAATGGGAAAATTGTTTTCTGAATAACTTTTGAACCATTTAATATTTTTTCACAAAATCATTGAAAGGCACATTGGGGACCCTGGCTGCATGTTCCCTGAAGGTTTTGGACTGGTCGCACAAACCGAGCGACCTGTAGGTGCAAGCAAAGAAAATGCAAAAATGCTAAGTTGTGCATTTGTCAGTGGTCTGTAGCTCCACAACCGTACATCTGACTGTAACAAAACTTGGCAGGTCCAGAGATCTATGGTACCAGAACTTGCAAGCCAAATTTCAGACAAATACATCATATGGTGGCAAAGTTAACAAGCTGCCAAATTTCAGATTTAACCTTAAATGAGGTACTCAACCCTAACTATAGCAGCACTACTGTGCCACTATAATATATATAGATATATTGGCATGGCCAGAAATAATCTATGCACAGTGACAGCAGAGTTGGGGCAACCTTCACAGTAGAGCCATGCCCCTAGGCTACATTGCATGACAGCATGTGCCAAGTACCATGTCATGTGTCAACCCATATTGCAGCTGTCAGTTTCAGCATGTTAGTAGATACACAGGAGGACACTAGGGAACAGAATGCCCCTGCATTCTTGCATTGTATTTGTAATGGGAGAAGCTTGAAGAGCACATCATGGTCTGCCCATTTTGAAAATCCAAAGCCAGTGTTTACTGTTTCTGCATGCATATGAGAACTGTCTAGTGACAGTTCCCTTCAGTTTTAAAAATAATCTTCAGGTTCCTAATGAGAAATGTATTTAGCCATATTAACCAAAAGACAGCTGTCAATTACTTCTTTCCCATCAGTTCTTCTATCCACACTTTGTAGGGCCAAGCAATTACTAGTTTTGTCTTGTTTAATATAGCAAATGACATTTTTTATTTTATTTCGTTATTGCTCCATGGCTGGGGGGGGTTGTACCTATGCCCCCATCCAACTGTGTTTTTGGCCCTGCCCCAGCAACTACCAGAGTGCTTCATCCCGTGCCTTGCCCTTCCTTAGCCACATCATGATGGGAACTTACCCTGCTCACTGCAGAAGGCAGGGGGGCAGACACCAGGGGAGCTACCTGGGGTGCGTCCAACGCAACATCATGGATCAGCCATCATTGTGCAAATGGAGGATTTTTCCCCACCATGACCTCCCCTTCCCCTTGGCACAGGTGTGCAATGATGCCAATGATGCTGTTGTGCACTCATCTGCACATGACACATCAGACATCAGACATCGTCCGCACCACCCACATCTTAACCGCAGCATGCACTGCCCTCAGCCACCGCCAGGTGCCAGTACAACCACAGTATTTTCTCCCCACCTGCCCCAAAGAAGAGCAGTCTTGGGAATGCATGATTCTCCTCCACCTGGCCAATCTTCCAGCACCCGAGGTTGCTCCCGACCATGGAATGCTGGCGTGGTGTGAGTTGTTGCATCCAGCACCTCAACCCTCAGGGTCACTAGGCTGGCAACAAATGACACATTTTTAATTTATAACTTGAATATTTTCAAGAACTGTCATTAACCAGTTCTCTAGCACATGCAGAAAAACTAGATGCTGGCTTTGGTTTTGCAAATAGGGCAGGCTTTGATGTGATATCCAAGCTTCTCCATTTGCATATGCTTTGTTCCTCTTAAGATAATACACATGTACAGTAGATGAATGTCCATTCATCTACCTTGGCTCTTTGTCTTTCATTTCATTTCATTTATTTAGTATTGCAGGTAAGTACTCTGTAATTTATATTCCTTTTTCAGGTATGACCTGGAGTCAAGTCAAGTAAATACAAACATACAATAACAGTAAGACACAAAAATGGCAAATGTATCAGTACATTCATTTACATACACATTCATTCATGCTTTTAAAATAATTAAAAACTGCCATAAAGAAAGTATTAGTAGAGGCAGATCGCTTAACAGTAGTTGGCGAGGAGTTCAGCACAGAAGCAGTACAGTGAACAACGTTTTTTTCCTTGCATTTGTACATACAAGGGGCAAGACCAATTGAGATTTTAAAGATAATCGTGACTCATAAATGGAGGACTAGTTACAAGTAAGTTTTGTAATTTAACTGGAGTGCCTGTATACATGACATGACATTGAATAACTTATAGTTATTCTGAGCAGATAACCAATCGAGTTGATTTAGTATTTGACAATGGTGAGTACAGTGTGGGGCCAAGAGTGCAAATGTACCAATTTTTTGTAACAAAGATTCTTTTCTAGATATGCTACAAGCAGGAGCAGTATCAGTTACAAATGATGCATAATTCAGTATTGAGAGAAGGTTTTGTTGTGCTATAATGTTGCATTTATCTTTTGTTAATAAGTTTTGTAATCGATACTGAGTACCTATCTTTGCATGTAGCATTTATCCATGTAAATATTAAATTTTAAAGATGAATCCAGAAAAATACGAAGATATTTAAATGAGTCGACAATTTCAATTTGACTTTCCCCATGTGAATGCACTGAAAAAACTCTTGAATTTTTTTTTTAATTTTAACATCAGATCCAAATGACATGGCTTTTGTTTTGAT
The DNA here is from genome assembly GCA_016271365.2 of Neoceratodus forsteri. Classification (NCBI taxonomy): domain Eukaryota; kingdom Metazoa; phylum Chordata; order Ceratodontiformes; family Ceratodontidae; genus Neoceratodus; species Neoceratodus forsteri. The sequence goes on along the minus strand of CM057458.1, from coordinate 1,148,244,766 downwards.
TTTGTTTAAGACCAGAGCCCCCATATTCAAAGAAGATGCTCAGTGCATCCTGGCAGAAAACAGAGATGTGACACGTATTCCAAACTATGCACTTCAGTACGATATTCAAATGGTGGTAATGCAGTGCCCAAAGTACAATGGGCCATGGTCAACAGATAATATCGACGATGCAGGATGAGGAGGTGTTACCATGAATGTGTCATGCAGGGGCATATTCATCAGGAATGCTCCCCTCAAGCGCCAGCCCTGTGCCATGCAAGTGGAACCAAAGGCAGGCTGCAAGAGTGCAGTCATGTGCATGGCAGCCTGCCAGCCCCGGTTGTCCAGTGAACCCCCTCATCTTTGATGTGCAAAGGAAACTGCAGCCACCCCCCGTGTCCCCAGTGTAGGGACCCTCCAAGCCCAATGCCCCATGTCTACATGATGATGGACCCCTCAGTATATCCATAGTGTAGTGTACCCCTCACCCAGCCCCGAACAGGATAGACAGAAATGGCAGCACCTCTGCCAGCCCTGGTAGGCATGTGGTACCCCCCCATCCCTGATCCCCGAATGCAAGCACAATGAAAACCATACACAGTGCCATGGTGTAGTGCCCCCTATCCTGTTCCCTGATTGCAGTACACAGAGCCATCCCACTTGTTTACCACAGTTTAGTGCCCCTCATCCTGTCCCATACACCCAGTGCCGCATAATACTCCCCATACCTGTAGATCCAGTGAGTGGTGCCCCCCCTCCACCCTGGTCCCAGTTTGACTGTATTTCTCATGGTAGCATAAGGTCCCCCTGCTTCATCGGTGACACACAATCCCCATTTGATCGAGACTCCCAGTCAACATTATGAGGTACAATAACCATGTCTGCATATGTTTCCATAGTGTAGTGGCCCCTCACCCTGGTAGGCAGGACACCCTTCCTACACACACCCTCCTCATGTGCCAGTGACTGGCACAGCCCTCTACAGCCTGCCATGGCCAGCCACTGATTGAACAGCTCCCGATGACACTGTACTGTACAGAGTATGAGCACAGCCATTGGGCTCATACTCTGTACAGTGCGGTGTTATCGGGAGCCAGTCAGTCAGTGGCTGGCCATGGCAGGGTGTGTAGGCCTGCCACCTGCCAGATTTTTTGCCTGGTGATCAGGTTTTCAGGGTCCCTATCAGGTAATCCAATTTTGCTCTGTGCTGGTCAGGTTTTTGAGCCATTTTGAGTGCTCAGATACTTTTCAAACCAATTTTGTCATATAATTCATTGTTTTAGCTACATGTCCAGGTTACAAGCAAGTTCTGTTGTCAGTATAGCCCTTTGTTTTGTGAAAGCAGTCAGCCTGGGAGGTGTGAAGTATGTCCATTAACACCATTAGCACTTACTTAACCTAATCTTTCCACTGCATCTTAAAGTGGCATTGCAGCTGAGCTGCCCCCACCTTTTGTAACAGTAACAGAGCCAGTTGTCCTCCACTTTCATTTGCTGGTAAACATTTTCACCTCTAACAGAATTTAGGCACTTTCAAATGTTTTGAATAATTTTTTTCCCCTCAAGAAAAAAAAATTATAGTAACTTCTTTGACTTTGAAATAGTACTGTGGACATGAACAGGAAATGGAGCCAGAAAAAGATATAAAGTACACATTACAGGAAACAATTTCTTTATTATATATTATTATATACCATGTATACTATTGTATGCTATTTACAGTATTTCCCTTGTCTCCCCCCAGATCATATCTGTAAAAGAAATTTCTTTTATCTCTATATGTTTATCTGGTAAACCAATCTCAATAAATAAATAAATAAGTATAAGTAAATAAATTATTTTTTTTTTATTTATTTAGCTTTTGTTGACCGGGTAAGTGCACTAGACAAATCCTGCCTATTTTCAGGCACGACCCGGGGGAGGGGGATACAGATGAATGCCAACTGACCTTTGAACCAGATTAAGCTGTTGATGATATTTTTTTTTAGTGAATGAGAGAAATTTGGCCAGGACACTGGGGAAATTCCCCTACTCTTTTCGATAAGTGCCATGGGATCTTTAACATCCACCTGAACTACCACCAATCCAGGCAGATAGGACCTCGGTTTAACGTCTCATCCGAAAGACGGCACCTCAGAAGTGCAGCACCCATCTCATGCTGCACTACAGTGTCAGTACTGGGATATTAATCCAAGTGCCAGATGTTGGAACTGAACCCACAGCCCTCTGATCTCCCGGCCTCAGAGGCGAGTGTGCTACCTACTGAGCCACTGACACTGTTAAAACTGTTAAAAATAACTAGGAAGAACCTAGGAAAGTAACTTTAACAGGTACAGTAAAGTATCTTAACATTTTTGTTGAACTGTTGCTTTAAGTATTGCCTTTTATTGATATAACAAGTGGCCTTCTAGGAGGAACAATGCATGATGAGTCATGAAAAGGGGTGGGGATAGGGGTGGAGCTTAGGATCCGGTTTTTGCCTCATCCAAAGTTGGCAACCCTTAGGGCATGGAGGTCTGTGCCAGTTGTCAGCACAGGAGATGGGGGGGTTGTGGAGATGGTGTACTGCCTACTGAGGTGGGGGGTCACTACACTATGGAAATGTAATCACCGGTGGGGTAGGTTATGGATGAGGATGGGGGCTCCTGGGAATGGGACCAATGCTATGAACAGGGTTGGGGAAGTGTGATCACATGGGATATCTGGTACAGATGGAGGTCGGTGGCAAAATGTCATATGGGGAGCATTGGATCACCAGGGATTGTTTTGGGGGGATGGGTTGGGGGGACCCTCCACTGTGGAAAGGGGTGCAATTCCCATTGGGACAGAGACCAGAGTACCAGGATGGGGAACGCTGCACATTGGCACAGGGTGATGGCCGCGTTGCATATGTGGACAGGGCTTGGGCTTGGGGGGATCCACTGGACTGCTGAGCCTGGAAGGGGCTGGTCATGTTGGCCGTGAATGGGACTGGGAGGGTCTGAGGGACTCCACACTGAACCCTTCAAAATTTAGAATAAATCCCATTAAATTTGACACACTAAAACCTGTTATCAAGTTAGTCCCTAAACCAATCGATGGTGTGAATTGCCAGTCCCACATGCTCAAGATGGTTCAATAAAATGGCATGGTCCACTAAGTTGAATACCTTGGTTAGGTCCATGAACACTGCCCCTTTAGGCAACCAATCTCAATAGCCTTGTGGAAAGTTCTGTGAACCCAATCAAGGCAGTCTTGGTACTATATACCCCCAAAACCATGCTGGTTTGGGGAGATTAAACCATAAGTCCTAATGTATTTATTAAGCTGTGAGTATTATTTTGTCCTGTATTTTTGTGAGTGCTGACAAAATTGATATTGGATGAAAATTACTAAATTCAGACTGGGGCCCTGATTTGTCAATTGGTATTATATATGATTTTTTTTCTATAAGTTAGGTATATGACCTATTTGGAATGATAAGTTAAATATTAAGCTAATAAGGTATGTGATTTTAGAAGCAGGAAGTATCAAAGTAGGAAGCACCAATGGAGGTTGACAGGGAAAATGCCGACCTCCCACACAGCAATGGTACTATACTGATGCAGGTATTGTGCCACCCAATTTACAAGTGTTTTCTGTGGAGGGCTATGTCCCCCACACCCCCCATGCAGGGGGCTGTTCCCAATCAGACTTTAGCATTATCAACTCCAGGTCATAGTTGGTCCAGGAAGGGGGCAGAACACTGGGGGAAAGTGAAACATGGAAAAGGACCATTACAGCGATTGCCACCATAATGGTCTTTTTTTGTGTTTCACCATCGGGATGTCAAGCTGAAAGGGTGCACAGACCAGAGTTTAGGGGGGAGTTCATCACAACTGGGTGCTTTATCAATTTTTAATTTTTTAAGTACTTTTAGTACTTCAACGCTTTTGAATATTTTTAAATGAAAGCTTGTCCTAGTTAATTTGATTTCCTGATTAGTGATTATCTGTCCCTTTTGTTCCTTCCAGTAAGTGTCCAAGTCTGTGAACTGTAAATTAAATTTGTCAGCTATTAAAGCAGGGTCAGTCAACATTACCCCATCCTTGGGCATTCTAGGGCTACCTTCATCAACAGGAGTTAGTAATGATCTAATAGAACCCCATAATTTTTTGGAATTGGACACATTTTCTACTTGTTGTTGCTTAAAGAAATTAATTTTAGCTGTTCTTATTTCCTTTTTATGCTTATTTCTTTTTTTCCTATAGTGATTTTGGTCAAAGACAGTATTGTTGTTTTTAAATTTTTGCCAAGCAGAGTTCCTGTCTTTCATCATTTTAAAAAGATTTTTGTTAAGCCATTTAGCTTTCCTTACACTAACTCTTCCTAATTACTGGTGCAAATATGTGTACTTTCTCCATCAAAGCTGTAATAAAATAGTCCAATGTGCAATCTATGTCCGATATAGCTTTTACATAGGAGCAATCCACTTCAGATAACTTGCTTAAAAAGCTAGAAACGTTGCACTAAATTGGGGGTCAGAGAGCTGAGGGGTTTGTGAGCAGACTGCTCTCCCTCCATACGAGAGGACTACAAAGGGCAGCAGCACCAGAGGTCCAGGAGTTGCTTCACCACCACAGAATCTCAGCCCGCCTACCCTTCCCCACCTCCATACATTATTAAATGCTGAAATAGATGGGAGGAGCATTGGGTGCTGAATTGCTAAAAATATGGGCACATGTACATTTAATGGAGTGATCTTGAGTTAATTAGGTGGTTTTTGACAATTTAAATAAGAAATTATGTTTGGCACTAGATAGGTATAGGATAGGATAGGATAGGATCTTGAGTTAATTATGTGGATCTGGGCAACTTAAAATATAAAAATGATGTTTGAAGCTAGGAATATGTTTGAAGCTAGATAAGAAAACTTAATAAGTGTGCATTTAATTTTGATGATCATGGCAGGTTATTTGCTTTATCTGGGACATTTTTAAATAAGATCATATGCTTGAAGATGGATTTGAATATTAATGTAGTGTCTTCTATTATGGTTAGAGTTTGGCAGATCTGAACAGTAAGCAGGGTTAAGCAAGTAGGGAATTTGAATATACTGTTGCTGGGGATTCTGTAAACAACCTGGTAGACCACAGGGAGAAAACCATCGGAGTCCCTTTTTGACTGTATAACAAATTGTAATTGACTTTAAAACAAATTGTAACTGAAGGTACTGTGGCAGGGGATTATGCTAACAACCTGGGAGGCCACAAGGAGAATGCCATTGGGGTCAATGTTGATTTTATACAATTGTACTAGTACAAGAGTGGAGTAGGACAAATTGCTTCAAAAACAGGGTAGTAGTACAGGAGTGGTTTAGGACAAATTGTGATAACCAGGTAGGCCACAGAGAGAAGACCATTGGAGTCACTGTTGATTTTACCAATTGTAACTGCACAGAAAATTTGAAAGGTGAGTAAGGACACTAGATTAGGGAGTTTTGTTAGGAACAAGGGCAAAGATTCAACATTATGTGGCACACTGGGGAGTATCCAAGAAGTGGGGGGTGGCAGGACAGGGGCAGAGGGTACAGAAGGCAGGAGGAATTTAGGGGACCAATGAAACAGAGTAGAATAGTGGACTGCAATGGATGTGGGGTGGCAGTTTTTATGGGCACATTATGGAGAAATGGTGGTTGTTCAATATGTCAGAAATGGAGACACCTTGAGGCTGAATTAAACTGGATAAGAAGAGAGATGGAGTGGATGGTAGGGAGAAAGAGGAAGGGGAGAAAAATGCAACAGCACAGTCAAAACTAAGGGATGGGGATGAGAGGGAGGTTCAAGAGAGATAAGAAAAAGATGGGAGGGTGCCCGTGTGGAGGATCTGACATCACACTTGGATTTCTCTGAGATGGCCGGGTGAAGAAAGCACCATGCACACCTGAGCGAGGAACTCCTCTATAATGTTGGATGAAGAATACCCACTTTAGCTCTCAGGAACTAAGCATCATTACAGATGAAGAGAGAGAGCTACAGTTCAAATAATTTGTACTAATGAATGCAGATATATTTTTCTCTTTTTCCTTCTTTTTTAGTAAATGGCTTGTGGCAAGAATTAGCCCAAAAGGGCTCTTTAATTGTCGAGACACAACGTTAGCTATTTGAGTGGGTTTCCCCACTTGCTGTAATGGCCTCTTTTGTTTTTCTTTTTTCGGTGTTTCCATACATGAGTTTGTTAATAGCTCCAGCATGTCTAAAAATGTGAAACTCCTGAAATTGTTGAATCCCACAGTATAGATAAAAAGAAGAATACCTGCATCACACACACCTTGGCAAAGAGTGAATTACCAACAAGCCATCAACGTGCAGTATTCTCAAAACCACAACAACAGATCCTTTCTCCATTAGTAAGTTCCCCAGGCAGAGGAGTGCCCAAGGTAAAATTATGGCTTTCCTATCAAAAAAAGAACCCGTAGAGGGATTGAAAGACATAATGGAGCCAGTAGATTAGGAGAATTATTCTCCTTATGAACAGTTTTTCAGTGGTGAGAAAGATTTAAATGGGGTATCTGAAATAGATGTTTCTACTGGTGAACAACTGGGTACTGCCCATTCTTCTTCCTCCAATATTGAAACACTGTCCCCTGTGTTTCAAAATGATAAATTAGATTATAGTTTTGTTAAAGAAAGTCAATCTCAGTGTAATGTTGTCTTACAATAATCGGTAATTTCACCTGAACCAAATGAGACCTTAATTAATGGTCAACAAGCTCCTTCTGCTCATGATTCTCAGAAAGCTCTTCCTGCTCAGACTGTTAATGGAGCCAGTGATACCCCATATTTTGAGACTAAAATTCTGCAAGCAGTTTCGGGTCTCAGAAACAAAATGCTAGAGGTATTAGGAGATATCAAAGGCTCCCTGTTAAGTATTACTGGGACATTAGTAGAAATGAATACTAAATCGAATGCCTTATCTGAAAGAATGGAACAACTGGAGGGGACGGTTTCCTAAATAAAGAACTTTACAAATAACACACTGCAGCAAATTTTGAATTTAGAGCAACAGCTGAAAAACCTCCAGTTGAAATTAACAGAGCAAGAAGACAGAGCGAGGAGAGCCAATATTCATTTATTTAAGGTCCCAGAGGGAACTGAGGAAACAGGAGATCCAATACCTTTTTTTGAAAAGACCTTTACTTTAGCCCTTGATCTAAATATCCTGAAGATAAAATAATTATTGACAGAGCACATAGAGCCAGATCTCGAAATAATGGCTCCACTGAATTTCCCAGAACTGTACTTATTAAAATGTTGAAGTTTCAAGACAGAGAAGCCATATTTCAAAATGTAAGACTTGCGAAGGGCTTGAATTTTGAAAACATTCATTGTAATGATTATCCTGATCTATCTTCTGGCACTATGGAAAGGTGCAAATGATTTAACATCATTAAACAGCAGTTGTATAAAACGGAATTCGATTCTTGGTGCTGTATCCCACAAAATTGCAGTTTGCTGTAAATGGGCATCTCCATACTTTTGAGTCTGCAGAAGATGCCATGGAAGCATATAAATTGGCCTATGAACAAACTACTTGAAATTAGAGAGTTAGTTTGAGCTGTTTCAGGGAGGACAGAAGCTATGTGCTTTAACATTATAAAGAATTTTTCTCTTGATTATATGTACCATGGGACTAGTTTTAGGACATAGGAGATAAGATGGAACCCTCCCCCTTTTCCTTTATTTTTTTTCCTTTTTCTCTTCTTTGACTGATGCACTGGGGGCATAAGAAGGGGAAAGCTAGGAAGGAAGGAAGGAAAGAAGGATAAGGGGAATGAAAATGAAATAAAGGAAGCAGTAAAAGGGATGCAAAAAAGAAGGGGAATAAAAAGGAACAGAGGAAGGGGGAAGGGAAATAAATGAAAGCTTATTTATAGGAAGTGAAAGGGATTTATTTATTCGTCTTTCTTCGCTCAGGTTCGGTGAGTTTTTCATGGTGCACCGAGGTGGACTTGATTCCACCTTGGGGCTATGGGTGTTTGGGGTGTGTGTTGGATATTTGTTGGGGGGTTGCAGACTCATCATAAATGGGTCTTTTTTGGGGGGTTTCTTTTTCTGTTTATTATTAAAGTGAGTTGTTTGACAAAAGAATTTGGCATTCCATTATTAATTGGATTAAGTGGGTCCAGGAACCTTTTATTATTAAAAACCTTTTGTTTTTTGCAATGAATGATTGCTTTAGAATTACCACATGGAATGTTAAGGGCCTACAAGAAAGATCTAAAGTATTTAAGGTAATTAAACATATGGAGAATACAAATATTGCTTTGGTTATGTTTCAAGAAACTCATTTAACTAGAAAAGATATTGATTGGTTTAAAAATAGATGGGGAAAGCTGCATTTTTCCAAATACACTAGCAATGCTAGAGGTGTTCTGATAACGTTTCATAGGAGGACAATTAAACCCCAATTTAAAAAAGTGGAAATAGATCATCAAGGTAGATTTGTTACTTTACATTTACATCTCTTTAATATTAGCTTTACTTGTGCTGTACTCTATGCACCAAATCAGAATTGTCCAAGATTTTTTTCAGATTTCTTTCTTTTGTTATCTTCATTTGAACTCCCTTTTCTGATCAGTGGTGATTTTAATTTAGTTCTTAATCACTCAGACAAAACAACTGGTTTAGATAAAACACATAACATGGCTAGAACTGTAATTATATAATTTATGACTGATTTTGGCTTGGTGGATCCGTGGTGGGAATCATTTAGGGTAGATAATAACTTTTCATACTTTTCAGTAGTCCATCAGTCATATTCAAGGATTTTTTTTTTTGTATATCAAACACGTTGCTTCATTTGGTACAGGAAGTGAAATATTAAGGATTATGATCTCTGACCATTCCCCTTGCCTATTGTCGTTAAAAATTTGATGACTTTCATTAATCAGAAGATTTGGAAAATGGATGCAGCCACTTTATATAGAAATAATATTGGACTCCACTTGAAGGAAGCCTGTAAGGAATTGTTTGCGCTAAATAAAGAGGGAGATGCACACCTATAATTATTTGGAAGGCATTTAAAGTAACTATGAGAGATTTACTCCAGAAAATGTCATCCTCTTATTACAAAGTAAGAGAAAAGACAATCTGTAAGTTAGAAAAAGAGATTAGTAGGTTGACACGGATTCACAGTGATACATACTGTATGATCGAACCATCTATAAAGATATGCTCTCTAAAACAGCTGAATATAATCAATTAATTAATGAAAGAACAGAATCTATTATTTACTCTGCTAGATTGAACTATTATTTTAAAACTGAAGCTTTTGAAGCTTTTAATGTGGCAAATTAAGCAAGATCAGGCTCAAAATTCTGTGAACACTATTAAAAACTCTGCTGGTGTAATATGTAGAAAACCTGCTGAGATCACTGATTGTTTCTTACAATTTTATAAATTGTTATACTCTTCAGAATATGAAGGGGAGAAAAAAGATATAGATGCTTTCTTAGATACTGTTCCAATTCCACAGGTTACAGAAAATGTAAGACTCAGGCTGGAATTCCATATTTCTGAATTTGAAATTCAAACAGCTATTCAGGATCTAGCTATAGGTAAAGGCCCAGATGGGCTGGGGTCAGAATTTTATAAGTTTCTAAGTCCTTTGTTAGTTTCTCCTTTGAAAGGATTGTTTGACTCTTTCTTGGAGCTTCAAAGTATTCCAGAGACATTTAAGGAGGCTGTTATTCAGGTTTTTCTTAAAAAAGATAAGGACCCACTGAGATGTGCATCCTATAGGCCTATCTTCCTTTTAAACACAGACTATAAGCTCTTTACTAAAATTATTGTTAAGAGACTTGAAACAATTACCCCACTCTTAATCCATCAAGATCAAAATGGATTTATTAAAGGAAGGTCACTAATGTAAAATCTGATATGCACTCTGAATATAATAGCCTTAAATAACCAGGATGATGCTGCTCTTATGACAATTGATGCAGAAAAAGCCTTTGATATGATAGAATGGCCTTATATTAAAGATGTAATGGGGAGATTGGGCCTTGGTGCACAGCTCAGTGGGTGGATTGCATTACTTTATCAAGCCCCTATTGCTAGGGTGAAAGTTAATAATGTACTATCACAAATGTTTTTCATGGGAAGGGGAACCAGACAAGGATGTCCCCTTTCCCTCTGATCTTTGCCTTACTTATACAGCCATTAGCAATTACTATCAGAAATGATGGAATGATTAAGGGCATAAAGGTGGGCAATAAAGAAGACAAAATTAGTCTATATGCTGACAATTTAATATTTTTTTTTAATCAGTGTTAATGAATCAATACCACAAATTATTCAAATTACTTCACAGTTTGGTAAAATATCAGGGTATAAAATTAATTGGTTGAAAACTATATTATTGAAATTGAATCCTAATCTTTACATTCACCAATTTATTGCACATCAGTTGCAGGTTGTATCTAGTTTTGTTAAATATTTGGGTATTAAGGTTGCAGCAGATCTCATAACTATGTATTCTATAAATTATGATGAATGGCTGATGAACCTGCAGAAGGATTTGATTAAGTGGAACACCTTATATCTGACTTTGATAGGTAAAATCAATTTAATAAAAATTCAAGTGCTACCCAAGCTTCTTTTTTTTGTCAAGCTCTTGCAATATCAGTTCCTCATATTTTCTTTAAAAAACTGAAGACAACGATAATTAAGTTTTTATGGAAAAATGAAAACTCTAGAATTGCTTGGAAAACTTTAATATTATTAAAGGAAAAAGGGGGCCAAGCCTTGCCAGACCTTTATAATTATTATTTGTCTGTCCAGGCAGATCAGGTATGGTATTGAATTCAACAGGGTAAACATAATAATAATCTCGGTATATTTGCTTTGGCTCTGGAGACACAGAGAAAGCCATATCCTGTTTTGATTAATTTACTTTACTCTTCTTTTAGGCAAAATAATGTGCATAATTTATTAAGCACTACATGTACTACTTATACATCTTGGCATCAATTACAAAAGTTGGTGGAGGAAAAAATGTATCATGAAATATACCCCTTTATTTAATAATTATAATTTTGTACCATCCAGAAATGCCATTTATAAAGAGTGGCAGGCCCTAGGTTTAAAACAAACAGGTGCCTTTTGATCAGATTGTAGAATAAAGACTTTTGATCAATTGGTTGAACAATATGGTATTTCTCAGAACCATATTCTATACTATAATCAGTGTAAGAGTTATCTTAGTAAAAAGAAACAAAGGCTAAAAATTAAACAAAAAACAATTTGGTCAGATGCTCTACAAAATAAGTTTGATTCCAAAGGCTTGATATCAACATTATATCATGTCGTATTGGATAAAATAGGAGGAAATATCAATAAAGTAAGGGCAAATTGGGAAAGAGCTCTGGGTATAACCTTGACTGATACATTATGGAATGAAATTAATGATGCCTACTCGAATAATTTAGCATCTATTGATTAATCTATTCAAATGAATACTGTACACAGAGTTTATCATACACCCAAAAGATTACATCAGTTTAATAGTGCCGTACCGGATAAATGCCCAAAATGTCCAAGCACCACTGGGACCTTGTTCATCTTTTCATTTTGTGTCCATATTTATAGAATTACTGGCCAAAGGTGGAACACGTTTGTAATTATGTTTTGGGTAGGAATTTTAAACTAACTTTCTTTGTTATATTATTAGGAGCATATCCAGGTGGAGATTTGTTTAATAAATATCAAAATAGATTTTTGACTATTTCTGTGGCTGTGGCCAAAAAGTGTCTCCTTTTAATATGGAGAGATGCAGATCCCCCTATCTTTAAGACCTGGTTAAGTATGATGATTGACATAGCAAAGTTAGAACAAATATACTATCAGAAATAAAAGAAAAAGGAAGCATTTGATAATGTTTGGGCTTCATTCCTATTGCCAATTTCTCAATTTGACCTTTAATACTATTTAGGGATTATACTTGTTTTATTATTATGTATTTTCCTTTTCTTTTTGTTTTTTTGTTAAGTTAGAGAAGGTTCCTAGATCCCCCTTTCAATTGAAATGATGAATGGATAAAAGAGTCCTAATCAGAAGATTCTTTCCATGACAGAAAAAGGAACTCTGATCTTTTCTGAACTGAGGGGTAAAAACAAACAAAAAAAAACTAAGGGATGGAGTGGGGTAAAAGAGGGCAGGGGAAGGAAGAAGCTGGGTGAAGGGATGGGTGACAGGTCAGGAGTTAGTGATGGAAATGGATGGATGGAGGGGGAAAGGAGGGAAACAGGGGAAATGGTACAGATATATGGCAGGGACAACACAGCAGGGTGTAGGCAGACAAACATAGGAGGCAGTGTAAGGATATCAAAGACGTACTCACTGTTAGCTGAAATGCAGGAAATGGGTTCAAGATGGGAGGGTAGAAAGTGAGGGCTCTGAACAGGGACTAAGGGGTAACAGTGGGAGGGGGAGAAAAGAGAATCAAGAGTAAGGGATATGGAGGATAAAGCAGACTGCGAGGTGTGGGGAAGCTAGGAAGGAGAGTAAGATGAAAGATGGAAGGAGGAAAAGTGGAGTAAGGAAAGTTTCTCAGGAGGGGAAAGGGAAGAAAAACAGAAGGTACAACTGGGGAGGGGGAGAGAAGGGAGGAAACAAGAAAAACATGATGCCAATTTGAATGAGCAAAGAGGAGGTATGGGGTCAGGGGTTCAGGATGTGAGAAAAGGAAACCCAAGGAGGGGAATTCAGGACATGGGCACAGGGGTACCTGCAAGGATTATGAGTATGGACCAGGTAATGGTCTTTGGGGTTCCATAATAAGGGGAATCCACTGGTTAAAGAAGGGGGTGGCTATAAAAGGAGGTCAATCTTCTGTGAGACAGGGATGGAGACTGGAAGGGTGATTACAAAAATAAGGGAGTGTATTAGGTTACTGGGAGGAAAGCCACACCTTGTCCTGCACCTGGAAATGCATGATCTGGCAGGAAACAAGGTAGGAGAGGAACAAAGCTGGTTCAGGGAGCCAGCAAGGGGCTGCAGGGATCAGGTTAGCTCTTTGGCTTTCTCAGAGGTCTTGCCTGTTCACTGCACTGGGACAGCTAGGCAGCTGAGGATTATGGACTTCAACCTATGGCTCAGGGAGTGGTGCAAAGGGGAGGTATTCACATGCTTAGGAGAATGGGGAAAATTGAGAAAGGGAAAACCTATGTATGAGGGACAGGCTACATGTAAATGGGGGGTAGGGTGCTGAGGACAAAGCACCAAGGTTATATAGATGGGCTCCTGGGTAAAGATTTAAACTGAGTAGGGGGAGTATGAATCTAGGGAAGGGAAGGTGGAAGAACATGGAGGAACTTACCTAGTTAGCACTCCCCTCCCCCGCAGGAGGGGATGGGGTGATAGGGAGTAAAAAGACAGAGAATGGGAGACATTGGTTGAAGGCTTTAGTGGCAAATGCTAGGAGTATGTGGAACAAAATGGGAGAATTGGAGGCCATGATGGTGGATGAGGGGCTGGACCTGGTTGCAATAACGGAGACTTGGTGGACAGAAAATTATGACTGATAAGTGGTTATCCTGGGGTACAGCTTCTTTAGAAGGGACAGGATGGGGAAAAGGGGGGTGTGGCACTATACGTAAAGGATGGGATAAGGGCGACAGCAGGGCAGGGAAGTCAGGGATTGGTAGATGTCCTCTGGGTAACATTGGTCAGGAGGATGGGGGAGGTAGTGTGCCTGGGAGTGGTCTACAGGCCACTTAATCAAGGGGAGGAGGTGGACAAGGAGTTTATGCAGGAAGTACAGAGGATGGCCAGCAGGAAGGAACTGTTGCTGGAAGGGGATTTTAATCTCCCTGATGTGGACTGGGAGATACCATCAGCTGCATCAGCAAAGGAGTAGGGAGATATTGGAATCTCTGCATGATGCACTCCTACAACAACTAGTCAGAAGGCCTAATAGGGATGGGGCAGTTCCATGTCAACTGTGCACAAAACAATCCAGTGCGGTAATTTACAGTGCATAAAAACTCAACGTGGCCGGCCCGGTGGCGCTGAGGGTTGAGGCACTGGATGCCACACCTTGTGCAGCGCTGGTGACCCGGGTTCAGGAACGGACTCAGGTCAATAGGGGTCAGTGGGGAGAGGGAGGGAGGATTGAGTGTGCCAGCAGATGCTCTCCTTCCTCAGGGAGGGATACCAGGGGTATCAGGAGGTACCCAATGTCCCGAAGAGAGCCGATGGAAGCACGGGCTCTCAAAGGGCTCTAGCAGCTCTGTACAGTGCAGTCGGGGAGTGGAGACACTGTTGGGCACTTGGGAGGCAGATGTGCATCAGCACGTCACTCTCTGGACGTCAGTCTTTGCACTGGTGCCTCAGGGGTTGGGTGGGGAAACAAGAAAATCTGGAAAAAAGCCCTCTTGGTCCTAGATGAAGACTGATCAGTGCCTCCCAGGATCCACTGACCTATGGGCAGACCTCGCTGTGCCAAGTTCTCCTTCAGTAAAGTTGAGGAGTGTCCATCCTCACCCCACCCAGGGGGGATTGCTGGGAATCAACGTAATGCAGGGAGAACAAGAGAGCACTCTAGAGGCAGGTTCCGAGTCAGTGTCCGGGGTTGATCAGTGGCCTGAAGTAGTGGACCAAGGAGGTAGTGTAGGCAGATAAAGTGGTGTGCAAGCACCACAAGTAAAAAAAAAAACTCGGCGTGAGTATTCTGCATGTTCATACTTTTAAGCGCGGTTACTTATTCGTGCACAGTGTCACTGAGACTACTCAATTACTGTTTACTTTATCAATATAGTATTTAAAACTGAATCAGCAAATTAATCAATCAATGTCCTTCTTATTCGGCTATAAATAATGATCCAATGGAGAGCACAGCACCTATGTACCATGCCTCTGCATTTTGTTCTCAGCACCAGGGGGCAACCGTTTCTCAGTCATGAGGGTTATCTGTATCGGAAAGAGAGAAAATATGGGCAAAAGGAATACTGGAAATGTATCCAGTATGATGCATTTCAATGTCCTGCTAGGCTTCATACTGAATCAGATGATATTATTCAATTGATCGCTAGCCATAGCCATGTCCCAGACCCTGCTGATGCTGTGGTGAGAAGTGTGGTAAATGATATGAAACAAAAGGCAGCAAGCTTGCAGGAGACCACACAGCAAATAATCACCAGTGCCACCGCTGACATCAGCCACTCAGTAAATGGTAAGCTGCCTTCATTTCCCAGTCTAAAGTGAACCACTCAAAGAGCACGTCAGACATCTGCTGTAGTTCCAAGCCAGCCTACTTCACTGTGTGAGCTGTTAATACCCCATGACTATTGTAGCACAGACTGTGGTGATCTTTTTCTTCTCCATGACTCAGGGCAGTTTGACAGTGAGTGTTTTCTGCTGTTCGCAACACAACGGAATTTGAATTATATGAAATGTTCCCCCCCCACTGGTATGCGGACAGTACATTTAAAGCAACGCTGACCTTCTGCTTGTTCTCGCTCTAGTTTTTGCAGTTATTTGTGCTCGTTTCTAGTAAGAGTGTAAATAGTTCTGCTCATTCTGCTCTTTCTCTTATGTTTCTGCAGGTATTTGTGCTTGTTTCTAGTAAGAGTGTTTTTTTTTAGTAATGCTGAGTGATTTAGTCACCTGCACGATACGCTGTATTTGTATTGCGATGTAATATGCAATGCGCTTGAGTTTTTTATGCTGTATTGATTATGCTGACTTTCATGTGCTTAATTGTTTGCACTGAATTGACATGATACTGGATAGGGCTACTCTGGACTTAATACTGACAAATAGGGATAATATAGAGGAGGTCTCTGTGGGAGAAAATCTGGGGGCAAGTGACCACAGGATAGTAAGATTCAGACTCAAGAAGATGGATGGAAGTGAGTTGAACCACCACTAGGGTACTGGACTTCCAATTGGTGGATTTCATCAGACCAAGGGAAATTTTCATGGGTGAGATGGAAGCCAAAGAAATGCTGGGGGATGTGGAAGAACTGTTGGGGGCAATAAAGGGAGGACTTTTGAAAGCCACGGACCAGTTTATTAGAAAGGTAAGCAAAGGCAAAAGTGGTAGGAGGCCACTTTGGTTCTCAAGAGAGGTGTCAAGGACAGTAGCAGAGAAAAGTGGGCCTTCAGGGCATATAAATTAACACAACAAAGGGAGGACATTGTGTTATGCAGGAAAAATCTAAGGAAGGCAGGTTGGATAATCAGAAGGGCAAAGGTGGAAACAGAGGAGAGGATAGCAAGAGAGGCCTGCAGGGGAGACAAAAAGTTATTCTGATATATCACCAAGAGAAGAAGAATAGGCAGGGTATAATGAGACTGAAAAGGTAGGGGGGAGCTACGATGGAGAAAGACATTTCCAAAAAGAAGACTTGCTAAACAGGTACAGTATTTCTGCTCAGTTTTCATGATGGAAAAGGAGGGTTAGGGACCAGAAGTGCAGGTGAGGGGTATGGAGACTGGAAGGAGGACTCTATCTCATTGAAGGAGAGTAGGATCTTGGAGGAACTGGGCAAGATAAGGGTGGAGAAGGCAATGGTTCTGGATGCCCTATACCCCAGGGTGCTCAGAGAACTTAGCGAGGAATTGGTGGCAGAACTAATAAGGCTGTTCAATATATCACTGGATACAGGGTATAGTTCCAGGAGACTGGAAAAAGGTAGACGTGGTACCTTTGCACAAGAGCGGCGGCAGGGAGAAGCTGAGTAACTATCATCCTGTCAGTCTTACCTCAGTGGTAGGTAAGATCATGGAGGTCTTTCTGAAAGAAAGGATAGTTAAATACCTGGAAGAAAATGATCTTCAGGATGATAGACAACACGGATTCATGAGGGGATGGTCATGCCCGATAAGCCTGATCGAATTGTTTGATTGGGTGACAAAGGTGAACGATCAGGGATGGGTGGTTTATGTGGCTTATCTGGACTTCAGCAAGGCCTTTGACACTATCCCTTACAGGAGACTGGTGAGCAAATAGGGCAGCCTGGAATGGGGAAGAAAATAAAAAATTGGGTAGAAAATTGGCTTGGGGTCAGAAGTCAAAGGGTGGTTGTAAGTGGGATGCATTCCAAAGAGAAACAGGTGATGAGTGGGGTGCCACAGGGTCAGTATTGGGGTCAATACTTTTTAACATTTATAAAGAGGATATTGGGGAAGGTCTGGATGGGAAGGTGTGCCTATTTACAGACGATACAAAAATATGCAATAGAGTGGACACACCCGGGAGGGGTGGAAAATATGAGAGAAAATCTGAGAAAGATAGAGGGATAGACAGAGAGGTGGCAGTTAAGTTTTAATGCAAACAAATGCAGAATAATGCATATAGAGCACAAGAACCTGAAGGCCATATACACACTGGGAGGGGAGGCAGTTTTGGTAATGGAGCTGGAGAGGGATCTGGGGATGATAATTTTGGACAACCTAAAGCAGGCATCCCAGTGCAACAAGGCAGTAGGAAAAGCAAACAGAATGCTGGTCTGCATTGGGAGGGATATTACAAGCAGAAGGAGGGATGTGATAATCCCTCTATAAAGGTCCATGGTTCATCCGCACCTTGTGTATGGGGTACAGTTCTGGAGGCCATACCAAAAAGGGGATATAGAAAGGGTGGAGAGGGTCCAGAGAAGGGTAACCAAAATGGTGCATGGCATGCATCAGAAGACATATATGGAGAGGATGGAGGGGCTTGATCTGTATTCCTGGGAAACAAGGAGAAAGAGGGGGGAATGTGACAGAAACTTTTAAATACTTAAAGGGAATAAACAAGATGAAGGAAGGGAGCATCTTCAAGAGGAAAGAGGACCTGAAGACTAGGGGCACGGCTTAAAGCTGGAGGATGGACAATTCAGAGGTATTCGGAGGTAATAGGAGGGAGAACTACTTTACTGAAAGGGTGGTGAACCCCTGGAATGGACTGCCAGAGCGGGTAGTGGAGGCAAAAACAGCAGGAGAGTTTAAGAGGGCATGGAATAAACACATGGTTAAGAACAGAAAACAGAAGTTCCTGGAAGCACAGAAGGATGATGGAACCCACAAGAGTGGGAGAGGTGGGGCACAGGGGGGTGAAAGAGAGGGAGGGGAAATGCTAACTTTGGAAGGGATAGGGACAGACTGGATGAGCTGCTGGGGTCCTTTTCTGCCATCAGAGTTCTATGTTTCTATCTACTTTTAGTCCATGGGCTATCACTACCCCTCCACCTATAGGAAATTTACAAGACATGGCTTTCTTAGACGTTTACACTATAATAGTCTAGAATTTACTTGTTTGCCGTCTGGCAATAGTAGCTTTTGTTTGCTACAGGCTAACGTGTGACCACTGTATATCAGAAAAGAAAAAACAACAAAGATGGGGTAGAGGTAGTTTTTGTTTATTTAAGTCTATATATGTAAGTCAGATAATGACAACAGTAAAAAGGTTACATACTCATCAATGACTTTATTATAATTAGAAAAGATTCAGCTCAATTGTAACATCAGTAATGATGGCATATTGAAGTATACATGAGTACTTTACAATTTCATTGAAACTATGGAAATTGGTGGTATCAGAATATAGAGTTATAACACTACTTGTATACGTGTATGATTAAATTGACACTCTAACAGTAATATCTTTGCCATTATAATTTAGTTGTCATCTTCATCCCCACTGTTTTCATCTTCAGCATCAAAGATCTCATCTGCCAGGCTGGCAGAAAGAACGTCATTGTCATCTTCCTCGTCTGACTGATAGATGGCCTCCTCCTGGGACAAAATGTCCACTAGTTCCTGTGGCATAATGTCACCATCACACCAGTCATACTCCAGGATTCATGTTTCATCAAGTGTCCACCCATGTGTTTCAGGACTTGGGAAGCTAGGGTGTGACACATGGGCATTTTTGTAGACAAGGGCTTGATAATTCACTCTCAGTACATGCATTCTCAATATTGGCCTACAGTACATGGAGGCAGTATACTTAGATCAATGCCATCATAATCTGACAATAGTTGGCTGCTTCCTGTGTGAAATTTCTGCCTTGCAATGTCATAGCGAAGTTTTAAGCAACAATGACCGAAGAGCTGAACATTTCCTAGAGATTAACAACCAGCTGGGGGAAGAGCCACCCTCACCCAGCCAGTCATTAATCAAGAGAAAATGACTGGCTCTGAGGTCATTATTGTGATTATAAGTCTAATCGCAATAATGAACCTTTGGGAGGTTTTTCTTCTTTTGCTGCGGCACCACATGGCGCTAAGTCATTATCTTGAAGGCTGACGCGTGGTCTGTTTTCCTTATCTGCCATGTTCTTTGGGAAGGTGTTATGTTTCTGTATGCTTTTTATGGATGTATGATATTTTTTTTACATGTTGTGTTGTTTAAATGTCCTTTATCTGGTTATGTGTGTCATTTTTTTAAAGTTTTCCCTTACAAATTTGTACACTGTAATGCTGCGGGGCTGCGGTGCTGGGTATTTCTTAGAGATTTCAGACTGGCACAGCAACCAATCAATGAGTGAGTTAAGCTGATGAATAATTAATTAGACTTATAATGTTGATATCAGTATATGACAGCTGCCTGTACAAGAAGCAGACAAATCTTTCAAGGTCAGCATGGATGGCATCCGATACACGCTCTGTGTCACCAAGTGCTTGGAAAGTTGCCATATACTCCTTTTGTTTTCACAGGATGCAGTAAGGTTTGATTTTCCCTTTCCTATCAAATGCACTTGTGCTGTCACACCCTGAAAATGCATACAGTGCAATCAGTGCACCACACAGCTCAGCACCGTGAATCTGGATAAAGGTTTTGATGTTCAAAAGCTGACATTTATTTGCCAGTCCTGTGTCAAAGTAGATGTTCTTCTGTATTTGATCATCATAGTACAGCAGCAGCAGAAATACATCTGTGTCTAGTGATCTGATAAGGATGTCAGTTGATGATGTTGACACTGCAGCATGAAAGCAGTAAAGCAATATAATTACTGGCCAGCAATTTTTTGTACTGAAAGAGCTGGTTGATATTTGCCGTAATAACCCACAGGTTATTACGGCATTCACGCGCTATGCCCATCAAAACGTCCGGCTCCCTCATTGGCTCGTGTTTTCTAGCTGGGTGGTCTGAACACTTCCAAAAACATGGCGGATCCGTCTTTCCGTTACTGAAGAGCTGCCACTGATGGGACCCCAACAAACACACTCATCTCTTGTCTTCCGGTAAGTGTCTGTCACATATGACCCTATCTTGTTGATCCTATCTAACACTGTAAAGATAAAAGGAAATTATCTGGTTGATCCCGTAGTTCTTCTGCTTCTGACACAGGCTGGCGGGTCCGAGGAGTAGTAACGGTCCCCGAGATGACTGGCGCGATACCCAGTGGAGACTAAGTTTAACAAAAAATAACACAAACATAATGCCCATTCTAGAAAGGGAGAGACAGACTCTGTGTGTGTGTGTGTGTGTGTGTGTGTGAAACACAGAAGTTCAAGTTAGGCTGCAGAGTGTGTGTGTGTGTGTGTGTGCATATGACAGAACTCAGGCTGTAAAAATTGCTAGCCAGCAATTATATAAAATAAAAGATGGGGAATTGAGTGGAAACTTGAATTTAATGTATACCCTCGGTGTGGGATGCTTTGATAAACCCCTCGGGCTTTGCCCTTGGGGTTTATGTAGCATCCCACACCTCGGGTATACATTAAATTCTCGTATCACACACTTCCCCATCCATTATTCTCTATATAGCATCATTTCTAATTTCAATAAATCTAGGATAGGGCTTTAATATTCTGTCTTTTATCGTATCTTTGTACAGCTGACCTGTTTTAACTTGGGCTGTTTTTGTACATTGTATTTATTTTTATTTTTCATTATCTGTGTCTTCATTCCTAGTTTTATTAACATGGAAACAAACTCCTGTATCCTACAGGTAATCCACTCCTGCTATATTATCCTTTGCCAAAGTTATAATCCTCTCTTTGTGACATTATAGTTATTTCCATAGCAATAGCTGTAATGTGACTTTAGCAACGGATTAAGCAGCAGAAACAAACAACTATAAGGGACAATCATCCAGTTTCCAAATATAAAAGAGGAAAATGCTATCTAGCAAAAACTATAGCAGTTCGGGTCCATGTTGAATGTACCTTGCACAGCAAACACAATATGTGATTTTAAGCACCAAACCCATCCAAACCAAACTACTGGAATGTTATCTGAGCTCATGCTGTATAATATGTAGTGCTGCTCTCTCTGAGGAATCTGTTTAGTTCTGCTTTGAAAGCTTGAATGTTGATAGCTTCTATACCATTCCTAGGAAGGTTGTTCCATATACTGATCACCCTCCATGTGAAGTAATGCTTTCTAATGTTCCCCTAATCCTTCTACCCTCAGTTTGAGTGCATATTCTCTAATTCTGTTTGCACTGATCAGCTCAGACAGCTGAGTGCTGTATTCTGTATTAAGTTTTTGAAATACTATTATCATGACCCTTAAGGGAATATTTATCTCCAAGAGTGAGCCATATAGCCAGTTTTTATCATTAATTGTGGCAAAATTAGAAAATCCATTAGGATTTATTACAGAGCATATTACGGCTTATAGTTGTGTCACAGGCTGCTTTAAATGGTATCACAAAAGTACTCCCCAGAAATTGTATGCCTTTAGTTAGTTTTACATTTGCTTGCCAAAGGTAAAGCAGACATATTCACATCACTAAGTGAGAGGGCTTTTGTGGGCCTGGCCATCCTCCTTCTGTACCAGCTTTAGAATCACCAGTCTCTACACCTATTTTTCACACTATCTGCCTATTCTCTGCTTACTCACCACCTACTTTCTGCCATTTGATTTGGACGATTTAGCCAATCAAAAGGCTAAACAATCAAGGTGGAAGTTCTGTACATTATTCTTGTGATGTTGTTAGTTCTTACCAGCAATATTTCTTTGCTTTTGATACAGCTTATGTAGTGCTCATGGGGGATTTGTTTCTCTGCCTCATGGGAATTGTAGTGATGTTACACAACAGCCATAACTGTTTCCTTTCTGCACTGCCCACTCAGACAATTTTTGCAGGGATATCATCACTGATGTTTCAATGTGTTGCTCCACATCACGTGTACCCTACCTGCCTGACCACCTGCCCCTGTATGGTTTTTAACATGCCAGTGAACATCTGCTGTCTGTAATGGCTTTGGGGGGGTGGCTCCTAGGGAGCAGGAGAAGTGAACGGTTGATCTGCTGCCCAATTCAGCTTTTTTGTGAGGGATCCTAAGGATTCACTAAAGTACTAGTAGAGTTTATTTTGGGCACCCTTACAACAACGTATACAAATACACAAGTACAGCAACAAGGAAAAGTCAACATGAAACACATAAAATTACATAACCCCTTAAAATCTGAAAATAGACAAATCCCCAGCTGTATGATGGTTACAAAATAAATTGCTCAGGTCCCAAAGGCCTGCTTGAATAGGAAGGTCTTATGTTTTTTAAAGGCATCTACAGATGGCACCTCCCGGAGGTACCTTAGCAACACATTACAGAGGACCAGGGCAGCTACTTCAAATGCCTGGTCCCTGGAAGATTTTAACCTAGCCATTAGGACCTCCAGGAGGGCCTCTCCAGCTGACCTAAGAGAGTGAGATGGGGTATAGGGATACAGAAGCCCCATCAGGTAGCCCAGACCCAGCCCATGTAGGGCTTTTTAGGTCAGAAAACCTACTATAAAGGTGCTGTGCCAGTTCACGAGCAGCTAATTCAGTCGTACAGCACCAGAATGATGTGGCTGAACCTCAAGGGTCCGGTCAACAACCGGGCTGCCACATTCTGCAGAAACTGCAGGCACTGCATTGCACCTCCTCTGACCCGAGGTAGAGTGTGTTACAGTAGTCAAGTCTCTAAGTGATAAAAGCATGAACCAGTGTGGCCAGGTCATTGGGGGGAATAAGGGACATAATTCAGGTGATGTTTCATAGATGGTAAAATCCACACCAGACAACAGATGACACCTGAACCTCAAGTGTCAGCTCATTGTTCAAGACAATGCCCAAATTCTTCACCTTCAGGGAGGCCTCCAGTTCAGTCGGGCCAATGAAAAGCTCAACCTATCCCCAGGGGCCCCTATTTTTTCCCTTGACCCGGCTCAACCTCCAGCACCTCAGTCTTCTCTGGGTTAAGATCCAGCCAGTTTGATAACATCCAAGCCCAAATCTCGGCCAAGCACTCATTTAGCATGTTGAAAACATTAGGTCTTCTGGGGTATGCCCCCTGTACGGTGACACTATTACAGCGAAAACACTGATGCTGACAACATCAATGTTTTTGCTGTAATAGTCCGCCTGAGACCCCAGCACTCTGTCTCCCAGTCCTGCATCCCCTCCCCGATCCAACTCTGACTCAGAGTTAGAATCCTATAGATCAGGGTGTGCAGGGGCAGAGCACCCCACATGGGGGAGTTTGGGGACAAAGCCCCTGATGAAAAAACAACTGGGGTCTCCAATTGGATTTATGCCAACCGCAAGTTGTGGTCGACATAAATCCAGTGTTGTGATGGCGGTCGAAAACTTTGTTGTTGAACTGGCATCGTAGAGCCGTGTTCTGGGTGCAAAAGACAGCTAGAACTGAGTATCATCAGTATAGCAATGAAAACTCAGCTCATACCACCTTATAACCTCATCCAGGGGCAGCATGTACACTGCGAACAACATAGGGAGAGGACAGAGCCTTGTGGAACTCCACAGGGCAGGTCCATTGGGTCTGAGGAATAATTCCCCAGTATCACCCTCTGAGACCTGCCCCAAAGAAAGGGCTCAGACCAGCTGATTACCTTACCAGTGATTCCTACATACTCTCTCAGCCTGTCCAACAACAACTCATGGTCCACAGTGTCAAACACTGAGGTGAGAATGAGGAGAATGAGAATCATTCACTCTTCTCTATCCCTTGCCCTGAGCAGGTCATTCAACACCCTGACCAATGTGATCTCCATGCTGTGCAAGGCCTTAAATCTGGACTGTAACAGTTCATAAATCTGGAAGTCTATGAGGTAACCTTCAAGCTGTTCTGCAACCACCTTCTCAAGAACCTTCCCCAAAAAGGAGAGCTTCGAGATAGGTTGGTAATTTGCCAAGACATCAGGGTCCAAAGATGGATTTTTTCACCAGGGGCTTAATCAGAGCCTCTTTAAGAGACTATAGAAAACCCCCCACTGACAAGGAACTCCTGATGATTTTGGCAAAATCTGGACCCAGGACCTCAATGCACTCAACTAGTAGTTGCATCGGTCCCAGATCAAGGTCACAGAACACTGGATTTAGCCTAGATATCACCCCAGAGACCTCCAAGATTGTCACCAGCCAGCACTCTCCCCAGGGTGACTGAGTGCGTCCATTCACCCATAGACCGCCACTGCTGGAGAATGGTATTCTGCTTGGGAGAATCCCAGCTCTCATAGAGGACACTCTGTCTAAGAAGAACTGAGCAAACTCCTCACTTCTGTGAGCTGAAAAAGCTCTAATGGGTTCCAGACAGGCTGGATACAATAGCCTGTCTACAACCCAAAAAAGCTGAGCCAGTCGGTTCTTCCCAGCTACAATCAACCTAGATATAAAAGCTGCCTTTTTTGGATGATTGCATTCTGATACTCATCATATGGGTAATCAGAACCAACCTGTCCTCCAGCGATCCGATCTTTCTCCAATGCCTCTCCAACCTCCGCCCCCCCGGTTTTCAATGTTCTCAGCTCACCATCAAACCATGGTGAGCCAAGGCATGACATCAGAGGGTGTACATGGAACATCACCAGGTGATTCAGGGCCCCAATGATGGCTCTGTTATAGGCCATCACACATTTTCTGGACCATCAGCACAAGCCTCAAACACAGATGAAATGTTTAGTTCCACCATCAGTCCCTCTGTTTGTAAACCTTTCAAAGGGTGGAACTGAGCCATTTCCACAGGGAAGGGACATTCAAAGGGGCTTTTAAACTGAAGCTGATGTTGCAATGATCCAACCAAATGACCAGAGCAATCTTGATGGTATCAGTTTCAAGCCACAGGGAGAACACCAGATTGAGTGTGTGGCCAGAGCGGTAGGTCCCGGTCATGGTCACTAAGGTAAGGCCCAGAGATTCTATATTTGCTATGAAGTCTGTGGCACTGGATGATGCCTCATCATCCACCCAGGTGCTGAAGTTGCTGAGAATGAGCCATCTGGGTGACTCCAACTCCATCTCGGCGACAAAGGCCAACATCTCCTGTAGGAAACTCCAGTCCCACACAGGTGGACGGTAGACCAGGAGAATCCTAAATTCCACTCTGGGACCCCTACACCACCATGCACTCAAACACACACTAAACAACCCCAGAGCAACATTTGGCCACTGGGGTGCCCAATCACTACTGCAGCTAAACAATACCCACCCCCACAGTCCGACACTGGGGGTGCCCAATCCTGTCTTACCAAACAACATCTTCCCTGAAAAAAAGGAAACTGCCCATCAGTGTTTTTCTATTTATTTTAATGACATGAAAAAAGAAAACTGTTCAGCTATGTCTCCCAGTTTACCCTCCACCCATCCCCCAACCCACCCTCTCTGCACCCACCAACCTACAACCCCTGAGTCCTCCCTTACCCCCATATTGTCTCATGATATACTCCATTAACTGACCACCAATGCTCTGGTAAAAACACTCAGCCATGACATGAAGACAAGGCAAATCCTGTTGGTGATTTTTAATGCATTTTTAACTTTTATTCATAACATCATCATTTTTCATGATATTGGCTCCAAATTTTCAACATTTTTTAGTCCACCTCATGAGCAAGATAGGTGCAATTTCTCAAGTTTCCATGAAGTATGTTTTTACAGTTGTTCCATGAAATCACCTTTTGAATTGGATTTAAAAAATGACACATGGCCTGGTCAGAAGGTGAGGTATTATAATAAAAATTCTATTAAAAATTGGGGAGGAGGGGGTGAGGTCAGAATTTCAAAAACATCACAATTATGAGTAAATATTGAATTTTTCAATGTTGACTCATAATTGTGGTATTTTTTGAGATTCTGACCCCACATTTTAAATACAGCAATGTTTTTTTTACCTCATCTCATGAACAAAACGTGGCATTTTTCAAATCCCATACAAAATGTGTTTTATGGTCATTCCACAAAATGATGTTTGGGGCAGGATTTGATAAATGATACCTGTCATGATCATAAGACAGAGTAATAAAAAGACTACTGAACATTCAGGGCCTAAATCTGAATAGTATGGCACAGTGGTTGAAGGCTCTGAGCTGCAAATCTGGAGACCTGGGTTTGAATCCCACAGCCCCCACTTGCATACTGTGTGACCCTGAGCAAGTCACTTAACTTCCTTGTGCTCCCAGGTTGCACCTGCAAACAAGCTTTCAGCTTAGTGTGTCTCACCTGGTAAAAATAATTGGTAAAAAAAATCTAACAAGATGAAGTTACAAATGAATGTTGAAAATTTTAAATGTTTACTCATAAAGACAGTATTTTTTCAGCTTTTTAAAAGTGGTTTAGATAAATACCTCCTGCAAAAAAGAGTTAGGGTAACATAAACCCACTGGAAGTGGGAGAGAGAGTTGATAGACAATGGCCTTTTTTTCCTCTACTACCAAGTAGACCAAAGTATTGGTCATTGCCTATTTTCTGGTGGTTGGGAAAAATGTGGGTTATTGGGATGATGCTTGGGGTCTTGTGGAATGAGTGCTGTATTCAGATAGTCTTGCTTTAAAACAGCTGGCACCAAAATTTAAAAAAAACACCCATGAACTTTACATTTTGTTCATGTGCTTAGAACTGAAAGTCTTTCTAAAGATTTTCTGGTTTGTATTCAAACATTACTGTACTCAAAGCAAAAAAATCTTGTCAGTCCTTAGTAAGAAATAATCATCCATACTCTATTTAATTTTCTTGTACAGGATGTTAATTTATTTTAAAGTATGTATTTTCCACACCAAGATAGACCTATTTACTGTAAGTGTAACAAATAGCTTACAAGGGTGTACAAGGAATGATCCTAGCCATAGTTGCACTCCATTAAGGCAGACAATACATTATACACTAGGAGGTTTACAGTAAGACAATAATTAGGTTGTTAGGCAGAAAGCAAGAAAAATAATAAATTAAGGTTAATAAGTAACAATTACTAAAAGCAATAATTGGAGGAAGCAGTTGTATGGTTAATGTACTTGACTATATAGTATGTTATTTAGTGAATCACCTCGGACACTAAAGTTACATTACATCATAATAAAGTTTATTTTCCAGTGCATCTTTCATACAAATTGTGACACAAAATGTTTATCAGGCTTAGCAAAAAAAGTAACCAGCAGGCAGAATCATTAATGGCACCATGATAAAAGTTCATATACCAGGAGAGTTGATGGTTTACTTTAAACAGACCTTGAATAATCTAAGACAGATTTGTAATTTTACATTTCACTAACAGAGTATTGATTACTTTTGTTTCTCTAAAGCACAATTTTAAAATAATCTTTATGTGTCGGAGTCTGAATATGAGCTCCTAAGGAAATGTTATTGTAGTCTGTCTCTGGGGCCAATAATGAGCTCCCAGGAAGCTTTCTTGAAGCGTGTTCTCAGGAGCTAAAAGTGACATAATGTGATTTCCAAAATAATATAAATCATGCAGACTGAGAGCTCATCTATAATTGCAGATTGTTGTTCAGACAACATGATAGTCAACATCATTTATACTTAATGACTCCTTCTGACAATTTTGTTAGTAAAAAGCAACCAGTCTTAGGAATTCATTTATGTAAGTGTGGACCAACCTGTGAACTCCTCAATAAAGAACATTGCCAAGAAAATTGTAAGTAAATCTGATCATCCTTTATTAGTCTGCCAGATATTGATAGTTTGAACAAGCTTAATTATAGAGCATGGATTATGGTCAATAGCATGTAAACTATCCGCCAACTCAACAGAAGCTGTAGCGTATTATAATGATTAAAGCAGCAGTGCATGTATTGGTGAACATTTTGACCTGCAGTATACAGTTTCATCCTATGTTATGCTGCCCTTATTATTTGACTAGTATGATACTGTTTCCTATTATGAGTCTACTTTAGCACTGTGGGCTCAATTTTCAAAGATCAGAGAACAATGTAAGTTGCTTGCCCAAGAAAACAATGATGCAAGGAGAAAGCTACATCAAACCTTGCATCAATTCTGATTTTCTAATGTAGCTTGCACTCAAAGCAGAGCTGCCTGTGCTAAACTGGTTTGCAGCTGGCTTGTGTAAATAAAAAAAATGGATGAACCATGTTGCAACAGGGCTTGTGTCAAAAAATAAGATGTGATGTACCATCCCCTTTTTCTTGAGTTTCTAATGTGGAAGTTGTTGACACTGCACCGAAGATGCATGCCACTGTTAGATGAGCTACAGCTGGTGTCATACTGGAGCATATAAAAAAGTAGGTAGTTTATATAGCAGGTTGGTTAATGAGCCAATATTCCCCCAGAGGACTGGTTTAGAGCATTTTGGGGTCTTAAAATGCCACTGATGTGGCTATTTTATCTGCTATATTTTTTTGGCTCAACTTAAGTCATTCTCGCTCCATGCATTGTCTTTTTGAGGCAACTTGAGTCAAATTTTCACCTCATACATTGTCTGCTTGCATCATTCTCACTCTATGCATCGTCCTTCTGATTGAGATTGAGTCATTCTCACCCCATGCATCTTTGACTCAGTTTGTGTCATTCTCTCCACATGAAACATATTTTTGATGCAGCGTGTCTCTTGAATCATTTTTGGGGACTTTGCCAAAGAGAACACTTCTTGCAAAATACCATGCACAGTATTTGGTGCACCTGGATTTGATGCCAGGTGGTTGTTTGACACACCTTGCATCACTCTAAGGGCCCTTTTAAAATCCAGCCTATTTTTAAATTTTAAATAAAAAGGATTTCTCCTTTACATATTTTATTTTTATTTTTTTATTTATTTTATTTAAAATTTGATGACCAGGAAAGGCACACTGAGCCGAGGCTCATTTCCTGGTGCGACCCGGGTACAGTTTGTACCAAGAGTAACAATAGATTGAAGAATACAGACAGTTTGCACAACATTTTACAACAATAAAAAATACACTGGTTCAGTGGCAAAACAGCAAAACAATTCCATGTGGAAAGGGAGAAGGGAGATGAGGTCAGCTAGGACTAGGTGGCTGGGGTAAGTGGGTGGGGACTGAGTGGTACATTGGCTGCGTGCTGGGACCATTTGAACATTTAGGGCAGTGCGGGGAGGGTTGGAGCTTGATGAGTCGAGTAAAGGCAGAACAAGAAGGGGCCAGGTGAAGGTTGGTGGAGGGGGTTGTTCCAGAGGAGGGGGAGGCAGTACAAGAAGGCAGCTTGGCTGGTAAGAGAGTGAAGGAGAGGGAGAGGGAGATGGAAAGTGCAGGGGTCCCTGTGGTGGAGAGGGTAGCTTAGGGAGAAGATTGGGGTGAGGAGGAAGGTGAGGATGGGGGGGGAGACCCATACCAGTATTTAACTAAAAAGGAGGCACTGTGAATGGTTCGCCTATGGGAGAGCGGAGCCAGGGAGAGGGGAGCGTAGAGCCAGCAGTGGTGAGTGAGTGGAGGCCAGGCAGTTGCGAAGTGTCAGAAGGAACTGAGAAGGATGTCAAGTCTGGAGAGAGAGGAGGATAGGGCCATACCATAGACTATGTCAGCATAGTCAATAACTGGTAAGATAGTTTTTCAAACCAGCTCACAGCGGGTGGGGATTGGTAGGTTCGCTTTGTGGTGATAGAGGATGGCGAGTCTGGGCCGGAGTTTGGTGCAGATCACCTCAATGTGAGCGGAGAAATTAAGGTGGCTGCCCAGCCAGCTCCTAGGTATTTGAAGGCTGAGACTTGCTCCAGTGAAGAGTCATCTCTGGTGGTGATGATGGGGCTGGGAGGAGGCCAGCTTCTGTATGGAGCCAAAGACCATTGTGACCATTTTTTTTTTGCATTTAGAGTGAGCAGGTTTTCAAGGAACCAGGATTGGACTCTATTGAAATTGTTTTGGAGAGTGGGGAAGACACTGTCATAGGAGGGGCCTGAGGCAAAGATAGTGTCATCTGCGTAAAGATGCATGTTAAGGGCTAGGCAGGAAGAGGGAAGGTCATTTATGAAGAGAGAGAAGAGGAGAGGGCCAAGAATGGAGCCTTGGTGGATGCCAGATAAGATGTAAAGAGGAGAGGAGACAATGTTGCCCACTTGGACTGATTGCTGCCTTTTATGGAGGTACAGCTGGAACCAGGCAATGGCAGGTTGGGTGATGCTGAAAGAGCTAAGTTTGCTGAGTAGAAGAGGGTGGGAGACAGAGTCAAATGCTTTAGCCAGGTCAATGAAAATGGCTGCAGTGACTTGGCTTCTGTCCATGGCTGTGAGGATGGAGTCAGTTACACTTAGAAAGGTGGTGATGGTGGAGTGGTGTTTACAGAAGCCGGACTGGATTGGTGATAGGTAGTTACTGAAAGAGAGAAAGTCAGACAGTTTGGTCAGTATGAGGGACTCCTGGACTTTGGCAAGGGAGGGGAGAAGCGAGATAGGCCTATAGTTTTCCGGCTGGGAGGGGTCACCGCCTTTGTGAAGAGGGATGATTTTGGCTGATTTCCAAGCTTTAGGAACTGTAGCTGTGTTTATGGATAGGTTCAGAATGTGAGTCAGGGGAGCAACAATGGCTGCAGCAGAGATACGGAGCATTTTGGGGTGGATTCTGTCAGGGCTAGATTTGGATGAGTTAAGTGAGCAGAGTGCATTGTAAACCTCCTGAGGTGTGATGGGAAGGACATGTAGCTATCCCCAGGTTTTCATTGGTATTCTCAGCTGTTTATGTACACCTATATTCATGGAATCCATATGATTTCCCAACACTGGAACGCCTGACATTCATTAACCCAACTCTGATTTCTTATCCGGTGCACAGTCCTTTCTCAATACTAGCCAACACATGAAATCCCAACATAAAACAACCTGCACTGCAAATATTTAGCTGCATAGCAAACAGCATCATGTTGGGGCTCAGATACCCCTGATACCTCGGATGCTGCCTGGAGATGGCTTGAGAATGTAGCAAATATTTAAATATACCTTGTTTTTTTTTTGTGTGTGTGTAAGAAACATCCTCTTCAAAGTGCAAAAGTAAATATTTTCACCCTGATTCCACAGAAGCTACCTGAAGGTGGCTTCAGAGCATTTTTCATATAATTGCTTAGTAATTTCATTGACTAATGGGAGTTCCTAATAGAAACAAGCATTTGTCAATGCCAAATGTTGACTGCATTGGTCTATTGAGTTCGCTCACTTCCCCTCTATCACTCACTCACTCAGTCCATTTCTCCGGGTGCTGCAGGCTGCTCTTTTGTACTGGGCTCCTGCCTGCATTGGCACCTTTTTCTGCCCACTAAGAAATCTGCAGCTGTCCCAACAGAGCTCCGTTGAGGTGGATCACTACCCCTCTCTCACTCGCTCATTCTGTTTTTCCTGGCGCTGCAGGCTGTCCTTTTGCACTGGGCTCCTGCCTCTGTTGGTGGCTTTTTCTGCCCACAAATAAATCTGCAGCAGTCCCAACACAGGTCTGTTGAGCCTGCTCATTCCCCTCTCTCATTCACTCATTCCGTTCCTGCCAGTGCTGCAGGCTGGCCTTTTGTACTGGGTTCCTACCTGCGTTGCTGCCTTTTTCTGCCAACAAAGAAATCCACAGCAGCCACGATAGAGCTCCATTGAGCTCACTTACTCCCCCTATTTCACTCTCTCTCATTGTGTCTCTCCTGGCACTGCAGGCTGCCCTTTTGTACTGGACTCCTGCCTGCATTGGCACCTTTTTCTGCCCACAAAGAAATCCGCAGCTGTCCCGACAGAGCTCCGTTGAGGTCGCTCACTCCCCCTGTCTCACTCACTCATTCTGTTTCTCCCGACGCTGCAGCTGCCCTTTTGTACTGGGCTCTTGCCTCTGTTGGCACCTTTTTCTGCTCACAAAGAAATCTGCAACAGTACTAACAAAGCTCCATTGAGCTCGCTCACTCCCTTCTCTCACGCGCTCATTCCGTTTCTGCTGGCGCTGCAGGCTGCCCTTTTCTACTGGGCTCCTGCCTGCATTGCGGCCTTCTTCTGCCCACAAAGAAATTTGCAGCAGTTACAATAGAGCTCTGTTGAGCTTGCTCACTCCCCCTCTCTCACTCGCTCATTCTGGTTTTTCCACCACTGCGGGCTGCCCTTTTGTACTGGGCCCCTGCATGCATTGCTGCCTTTTTCTGCACGCAAACAAATCTGCAGCAGTCCCAACAGAGCTCCGTTGAGCTCACTCACTCCCCCTCCCTCACTCGCTCATTCTGTGTCTCCTGCCACTGCAGACTGCCCTTTTGTACTGGGCTCCTGCCTGCATTGGCGGCTTTTTCTGGCAACAAAGAAATCTGAAGCAGTCCTGACACAACTCCATTGAGCTCACCCACTCCCCCTCTCTCACTCACTCATTCCATTTTTGCCAGTGCTGCAAGCTGGCCTTTTGAACTGGGCTCCTGCCTGCATTGCCGCCTTTTCTGCCCACAAAGAAATCTGCAGCAGTCACGATAGAGCTCCGTTGAGCTCGCTCACTACTGCTCTGTCACTCGCTCATTCTGTTTCTCTTGGCACTGCAGGCTGCGCTTTTGTATGGGGCTCCTGGCTGCATTGGCACCTTTGTGTGTCCATAAAGAAATCTGCAGTTGTCCCGACAGAGCTCCGTTGAGGTCATTCAGTCTCTCTCTCTCTCTCTCGCACGCTCATTCTGTTTGTCCTGGCACTGCAAGCTGCTCTTTTGTACAGGGCTTCTGCCTGCATTGGCGCCTTTTTCTGCCTGCAAAGAAATCTGCAGCAGTCCTGATAAAGCTCCGTTGAGCTTACTCAGTCACCCTGTCTCACTCACTCATACTGTTTCTCCCACTGCTGCAGGCTGGCCTTTTGTACTGGGCCCCTGCCTGCATTGATCCCTTTTTCTGCCCACAAAGAAATCCACAGCAGTCCTGACAGTGCTCCGGTGAGTTTGCTCACACCCCCTCCCTCACTCGCTCTCGCGTTCTGTTTCTCCCAGTGCTGCAGGCTGCCCTTTTGTACTGGGCTCTTGCGTTGGGGCCTTTTTCTGCCCACAAACATATCCGCAGCAGTTCCGACAGAGCTCAGTTGGGCTCGGTCACTCCCCTCTCTCACTCGCTCGATCTTAATCTGTCCCGAACACTGATTTATCACAGCAACCATGCTATTCTCTGGCAGGAGTGCAAAAACATATTTTAGCCAGGATGTGAAATATGACAGCTGCACTGTTCATAAGGAGGTGTGAAAAAATGCCACTGTTGAAAATGTGGCATGAAAATATTACAAATTTGCGAAGTTACAAGGGTGCGTGCAAACAGTTCAACGCACGCTTGTAACACAGTCATGTTATGGAGTTTCGTCACCAAATTTTCAACATAGGGATTTTAGGACCTCTGCTCATGAACAGTGCCACTGTCATTTTCTTAATCTGTCCCGAACACTGATTTCCCACAGTGACCATGTTATTCTGCGCCGGAACTGTGTAAACACATCTTAGTCAGGATGTGAAAAATGGCAGCTGTACTGCTCAAAAGGAGGTGTGAAAAAATGCCACTGTTGAAAATCTGGCTTGACAATATTACAAATCTGTGAAGTTACAAGTGTGCATGGAAAGTGCGCAACACACACTTTTAACACAGTCATTTGAAGGGCTATCATCACCAAATTTTCAACATAGGCATTTTAGGATCTCTGCTCATGAACAGTATCACTGTCATTTTCTTAATCTTTCCCGGACAGTGATTTCCCACAGCGATCGCTCTATTCTGCGTTGGAAGTGTGAAAACACATTTTGGCCAGGATGGGAAAAATGACAGCTCTACTGTTCATAAGTAGGTGTGGGAAAAAGGCAACACTGAAAATCTGGAGTGAAAATATTATAAATTTGCGAAGTTACAAGGGTACATGCAAACTGTGCAACGCACGCTCGTAACACAGTCATTTTATGGAGTACCGTCACCAAATTTTCAACATAGGCATTTTAGGGCCTCTACTCATGAACAGTGTCACTGCCATTTTCTTAATCTGTCCTGAACACTGATTTCCCACAGCAACCACTCTATTCTGCGCCGGAAGTGCGAAAACACATTTCGGCCAGGATGTGAACAATGACAGCTGTACTGTTCACAAGGAGATGTGAAAAGATGCCAATGTTGAAAATCTGGTGTGAAAATATTGCAAATTTACGGAGTTACGAGCGTGCATAACAACTGTGCAATGCACACTCGTAAAACAGTCATTTTTTTGGATTTTTTCCACCAAATATGCAACATAGGCTTTTTGAGAGCCCACCTCACGAACACTGGCACTGTTGTTTCATTATTCAGCCCTGAAAGGTAATTCCATGCAGAGACTGCGAAATCACCTTTTGGGGCTGATTAACACCATGACAGTGCCAGAATTCATGAGGAGGGGGTCCCAAAAACCCCATGTTGAAAATGTGGTACCAAAATTCAAAACAATGACTGAGATATGCATTCAAGTTGGAAAACCCCATTCATTCCATTATACAGCTTACCAGCATTTCCTCAGTTTGCAGTTGCCTTTGAAGAGTGCAGACGTGTTCTCTGTCCACCGAAGATCATCGCACCAGATTCCATAGGTAAGTATGGGGTGAGGGGGATGTGGGGAGGCAGGGTGCACAGTGGGTGGGCACGGGTTGCAAGAGGGGGGCAGGGAGACCACGAGGGACAGTTTAGTTTTTACAGGTTAAAAAAAAAGACATCACGGGACCATTTCTTTTTTTACAGGGGCATGTGGCATGCTGGGGTGGGCTCCCAGCATGCCACCGGAGTCTTTCTTTTGGGGGGCAGCTGTA
This sequence comes from Neoceratodus forsteri, assembly GCA_016271365.2. Classification (NCBI taxonomy): domain Eukaryota; kingdom Metazoa; phylum Chordata; order Ceratodontiformes; family Ceratodontidae; genus Neoceratodus; species Neoceratodus forsteri. Next base: position 1,148,209,896 of record CM057458.1, on the reverse strand, counting down.
GCCAATGGGGGATTGGGCACCCCCATCAGCACACAACTAAATGGGGGTGACATTATGCCTATGGGGAGTGGGCAACATAAACATTGGGGCACTGAAGCCGATGGGGATTGGGGCCCCCATCAGCAAATAAACACGGTGGGGGTGTTAATATTGTTTGTGAACATGGTGGCAAACCACCACCACGTTCACAAACAATATCAGTGTGTCAAGATTCCACCCTGCAATGACAGGTCGCTTCCTCATTGCAGCGAATGGCTGATGCTGCAATGACAAGGTGGACCCTGATTGCAGTGGCTAATTTTTTACAAGGTTGTGGCATGCTGGCTGAACTAGTGTCATCAGCAGCATGCCATGGCATTGGGGGAAGCAGGCCAAGCCTTTAAAGGCTGTGGGTGCATTGGCCACAACAGTGCCGCACCTCCACAACCTGCTTCTGCAGAAAGTTGCTGCAATATCTTTCTTGTGCATGCGCACAGTCAACATAAAAAGGATGTATGCTGTTATACCCCATCATATGAGGGAACCACACAACCAAGGTAAGTTTACATTTGTGTTTGCGTTTACAGTAGGTACAGATATGACAGCTGCAGGCACACCGGGTGGCCTTTACTGGAAAAATGTATACTTGTGGAAACGGGGAAACTAAAACAGCAACAAGCAACATGCAGATTTATTTACGGGATTTCAAGTGTTGGTAAACAGAACCAGATGGCAAGATTAAAGTCAGGATTTCAGCATTGGGAATATAAGCGTCGGTCATTTTCATGTCAGGAAAACGTACCAGACCTGTTGTCACATAAGGTCAATGAGCAGTGTCTGGTGCATGCTAGTTCACTTTAGTCACAAGAAATATGATTTTTAAACAATGGATGTTAAAAATGCAACAGAGAATACTGTTGGAACCCTGGAGATACAGTAGTCATATTAAAATAAATGCTCATTTTATTATTGAAAAAGTAGAACAATGTGTTAAAACAAATTCAAAACAGGGAGGAATAAAGTATCAAATGAGATAGGGGATAAGAAGCAGTGAAAAATAGAAGAAAACACTATAAGCCAAATTTTCACCACTCACATGCACTTCTGTTTTAACCTCTTGTGAACAGGTTGTAATAGCTTGTGCTTAGTTTCTGATCATCAGCCACTGGCTACTGATATGAGAAAAACATAACATAGTGCTGTCAGAATAATAAATTTTGTATGTCCCGTAAGTATTTAAATTAGTGTATGCTTAAATTTAATATCTCAGTAAGTAACTCTATGTTCTAAAAAAATTTCAAAGTGCTATATGATTATTTCCAAAAGGTCTTCACTGGATTGTGGATGAAAACATATGCAAAACAATAGTTTTCAGAATTATTGGGCATATGGGTGTCATATCGTTGTCAGTGGCTCATTTGGTAGGAGGCTCACTTCTAGGGCCAGGAAATCAGAGGATTTTAGCCACACATGAGGTACTTGGGGTAATATCCATAACAGACACTGTAGTACAGTACAAGAGGGTGCTGCAATGTTAAGGTGCTGTCCTTAGTATGAAATCTGGGGACAGATTTTCAAAGGCCAGAAAATATTGCACGGTACTTGTGTAAAAATAAAAATGATACAAGGAGCTGGATGCATCTCCACTTGTGTCAATTCCGATTTTTTAATGGTGCTTACGTCAAAAATAGGTCTGCATGTGCCAGACTGGCTTGCACCACGCTTGCATCAAAAAAATGCCTGCCTCATGTCAGAATCACAGCAATGATGCGCCATCCCCTTATTTGGGATTTTCAAAGAATGTAGGTCCTGGCATTGTGTTTAAGATGCATGCCACTGTTAGACCAGCCAAAGCTGGTCTAACTGACACCAGAGCATACACAGAGGCCCACAACAGGCAGGCAGATCTGACTATGGTAGTATGAATGGCATTCTGCTGCAAGAGTCCTGCACTGTACACATCATAATGCTTTCTCAAGGACTGTAGCATGTAAAATATTGCTTCCCTAGGCCATTTCATATGCTGTAATTTTTTGCACAGCTTGCATCATGTTTCACTCCATTCATCATATTTTTGGCTCTGCTTTCATTCTGAGCTTGCACCATTCTCATCCCATGCATCATATTTTGATGTAGCGGTCTTCTTGCATCATTTAGGGGGACAGCCACAGAGAACACTTTTCTTGCAAAATACAGCACACACTATTGGGCATACCTGGATCTGATGCAAGGTGTTTTTTTTGTCACATCTTGCATTGGTCTAACAGTCCCTTGAGAATCTGGCCCCTTAAATCAAATTCCCTTCTGCCTGTCTCTGGTCACTGTCCAGGTGGAAGATAAACATCCCATATCACTTAACTCAGAAAGAGTAAGGGAGTTTTCCTAGTGTTATGGTCAGCATTCCCCCTGCCAATAAAACAAGTCCCTGCAACCCACTCCAAGACATACTTGGAAACAAGCTTGCATAGCTTAGTGGCCTTTCCTGGTCACACATTTTATATAAATAAATAATAATTAATAAAACACAAATTTAAAGACCCAGAATGGATAATTGCACATATTGCCTGAATAATCAAGTCATTTTGATCATGCTGCTTTCTGTCTCTTGTCTCAGGTCACAAAGAAGAGCAATGAAAAACCTTTCAAGTGCCACTACTTTTATACTCACTGGATTTGGAGAATTTAATCATTTTAAGTACTTATATTTTGTATGTTGCCTTCTAGGTTATTTACTAATAGTCTTTGTTAATGTTTTGCTTATTACTGTAATAACCCTGGAGGAAAGTCTCCATGAACCCATGTATGTCTTTATATATAACCGTGCTGTAAATGGGTTGTATGGCAGTGCTATACTCTTTCCTCAACTCATGGTCCATATCCTATCTTAATCTACATCTGTTTCACATGATGCTTGTTTCATTCAAATGTTTTGTGTATATACATTTTCTTATAATGAACTAATATTCTTGGCACTGATGGCATATGATCGCTATATCTCTATCTGTAATCCTTTACGATATATCAGCATAATGACAAAGGCTAAAATGTGGAAACTTGTAATACTGTCATGGATGTACTCTTTTTGTATTGCAATGACATTTCTTTTTCTAAGCCTAAGACTTCCTTTGTGTGATAAACACATACCAAACATTTACTGTGAAAACATGTCTATTGTTAGATTGTCTTGCATAGATACCTTTTTTGATAATGTCTTTGAAACATGTGTAGCAGTAGTTAATGTTCGATTTATTTTCACTGCGATCATGTATTCTTATGTCCAGATTTTTAAAGCATGTAAAAATGCTTCAGAAGGTATGATGACAAAAGCTTTCCATACATGTGTTACTCGTTTGTTATTATTGTGCACATATTTAATTTGTGGCCTTTTTGAATTTTTCCAGCGTCAAGTAGGTAGACTAACTAGCCAACCACTTATGCAGGTCTTTTTGTCAATAGAATATTTTATATTTCCCCCTCTTCTGAATCCTATCATCTATGGGATTAGAACACAAGAAATAAGGAACACCATCAAACAAATAGCTTATAGAGGAACTATTCAACCAAATGTCAATAACAAAGAAGGTACTACTGGATATTCCCAGACCCAATAATCATGCAAAGTATTATTCATACATGACCAGATTTGTAAAATACTTCTATACTTTTATCTGTGCATCATCCAAGCAAACTAATAGTTCTGTTTAAAATCATAACATTAATGGTTCCTTAATGCTTAGCATTTGCAGTTTATTTACAAAATTGTATATGATATGACTCTGTGCATCATAATATGAAGTTGGTGACACTCTTAACTACTCAACAAGCATTATCTTGTTTTATAGTTATATACTTTATAACTCCAGATTACTTTAAAAGATTTATGTTCATAATATTGCCCAATATTTATGAATAATACAATACATTGTCAGAATTGAAGACATTATTGAAGTACAGTTTTTACTGATCTGAAATAAGAATTCCATAGATCATCACCAGTTTCCATTAGTTTTACACTGTCTTTAGTATGAGCAAGCATGTGTCAATGCCAAATGTTTGCCGCTTGCATTGCTTTTGGACTGGGCCTAGCTTGTATACATTTGTACTATATATTTAACCAAGATAGATCATTTTTATTTTTTTTTTCGTACTTGTAAACAAGATTAGCAATACTGCCCATTTTCACAATCATAAGATAAGAAGACATGCAATATCTAATTTTCAGTGGTGTCCTGCTTTTACACATTGTTATAATTTATTTACCCAGGAGAGGCCAGCTGAGAGACAATATGTAATTTTCAGTGGGCTCCCACATAATGACCCCAAATTCCAACATTTTTTTATTATCTGACATTAACAACAATAATGTTCCGAGTAAATGTTGGAACAATTCTATGTTTCTTCATAACTTAGTTTTTTTTCACATTTTGACCACATGTTGACCCCACATTTTCGACATAGTCTTTTTATGACCACTCGTTGTGAACATGACTGGTGTCATTTATAAACTAGTGGTTGAAACATCATTTTGTGCCACAAGTGTGAAAACACTTTTTGGCCAGGATTTGAAAAATGACAGCTGTTGTATTCATGAGGTGATATGAAAAAATGGCTATGTTAAAATCTGGGGTCAAAATATTGAAAATTACCAAAGTTACAAGCATGTCTTGAAAAATGTCAATGTACTGTATGTTCATAACTTTGTTGTTTTTTGATATTTTTACCCTACATTTTCAAAATAGCTTTATTTATGACCCCACCTCATGAACAAGGGTGTTGAAAATTTTAAAATCCTGGCTGAAAGGTGATTTGGCACCACACCACAAGTGCAAAAACACATTTTGGCCAGAATTTGAAAAATGACAGTTGTCACATTCATGAGGTGGTGTGACAAAATTACTATGTTGAAAATTTGGGGTCAGAATATTGAAAATTATCAATGTCATGAGCGTGCATTGACACATTTCAATGTACGTGCATAACATTACTATTCTGTAATATTTCTACCACAAATTTTCAATATAGCTTTCTTATGACACCCACATAGCCTTCTTATGACCCCACCTCATGAACAAGGGTGGAAAAACTTTGCAAATCCTGCCAGAAAGGTGATTTCATACCACAAGTGGAAAAGCACATTTTGGCCAGGATTTGAAAAATGACAGCTGTCACATTCATGAGATGATGTGAAAAAATGGCTATGTTGAACATTTTGGGTCAAAATATTGAAAATTACCAAAGTTACAAGTGTGTGCTGAAAAATCACAATGTATGCTCATAACTTTGTTGTTTTTTAATATTTTCCCCACATTTTCAACATAGCCTCCTTATGACTCAACCTCATGAACAGGAGTGGACAACATTTTCAAATCCTGCCTGGAAGATGATTTTGCATAGCGACTGCAGAATCATCTTTTGGGACAGATTTGCATAATTTCAATGCAATTTTTCATGAGGTGTGGTCCCAAAAAAGCCATGTTGTAAATGTGGGGAAAATGTAGTCCAAAATGACCAAGTTATGAGGACAAGTTCAATTTTAACTGCATATCTGATTTCCTCAGTTTGCAGTCCAGAGCTGAAGAGTGAAGACATGTCTCCAGTCCAGAGAGGAATACAGCATTGGACCACTGGTAAGTAAGTATTGTGTGGTGGTGGGTGCTGAGTGGGAAGGTTAGGCGGGGGAATGTAACAGCAGCAGCAACAGACATCGATGAATGGTTTCCTTTTTACAGGGTGTATTAAACTTAAAAAAAGATTATAAGGGAAATTTTTCTTTATTTCAGGAACACTGGGGATTGAGCACCCCAGTGTAAGTATTCTGTTTGGCAGCCCTGAGTGTAGACTTTCTGGTGTGTCACACAGTGAAATTTGGCAGGGTGGGGATACAAGCTGGCACTGGGGCTTGAGCACCATGTTGTGGAAACTTAACAAGGAAGTGATGGAGGGACTGAGGGACATTTCTTCTTATGTTTGGCAGAACTGGGTGGATGTGTGGGATTGAGGGAAAGTTTTCTTATGTTTGGTAGCACCAGGAGGTGGGCCACCCAGTGCCACACAATGAAAATGGAAAGGGTGGGAGGTAATAGCTGGCACTGTGGATTGAGCACCCCAGTGTCAGAAACGTAATAAAGAATGGTGGAAGGGACTGATGGACAGTTTTCTTATGTTTGGTGGCAGTGGGGATGGGCTCCTTGGTGTCACACAGTGAAAATGGGCAGTGTGGAGTTAGTACCCAGCATTGGGGACTGAGCATCCCGGCATCAGAAAATGAAGAAAGAAGGGGTTGGAGGGATAAAGGGATGGTTTTCTTTATTTCATATTATGTTGGAGGGAAGGACCACAGCAGGCTGATCATGACATAGTCAGTTATGCTTGTTGGGTGGCAATATGCAGATCAAAGGAAAGAGCCACCCTATGATTGGGCCAGGTCTTTCTTATGAACTATATAAACTGTCCACCCAGCAAGACCCAAAAAATGTAATGATCAGCTTGGCAGATGATTGGTCTGACACTGATGAGCCCCTTGCAGACTGCCCTGCATTAGTCTGATAGTAATACATCTCTAAAAACTCACTCTCATATCAATATGTTTGTTTTGTGCAAGCACAAGGGTGAACATACAAATGTATACATCACATGAATTGCATATGTTAAAGTCAAGAACAATTCCCTAGATGAGTTAGGATTAGAGAACTGTCACTTTCTTGTTTAGCAAGCAGTGGGAAACCTAATATTCATTTAATTTCTGTCTACTCATTTATTTTTGGATGGTGACTAGTGTTTCTTTTGGTGACATATAGTGATAAAGCATATGAACTAAACATAGAAACATACTGTAGAATGTATAGACAGAAAAGGACCAGTAGACCCATCTAATCTGCCCTGTTTTCCCTGCCTAACTCTACTCAGTGGACTTTATTTGGTGACAGTGTTCTTCCCTCCTCCCTTACTTCTATTTACTATTCCCATGTGCTTACCCAGTGTATGCTTGAAGCTCCCTCTGTCTTGGCTCCCACCAATTCCTCTGGCAGGTTGTTCCAGGTGTCCCCCACCCTTTCTGTGAAGAAGTATTTCTTCACATCCCTCTTAATCTCCCATCCCCCAAGCTTCATAGCATGCCCCTGTATTCTGGTGCTCATCCTCCTATTTAAAAGACCCCCTGTACCTTGTTCACCCTCATGAGGTACTTATAGGTCTTAATCATGTCCTTCCTCACTCTTCTCTCCTCTAGGGAGCACATGTTGAACTCCTTCAGCCTCTCCTTGTATGGTTTCTTGTGCAACCCCCACACCATTTTAGTAGCCCTCCTCTGGACTGCTTCCACACTGTCAATGTCATGGCAGGGGTTCAGCCTCCAGAACTGGACACAGTACTCCAGATGGGGTTTCACATGTGAGTGATACAGGGGCAACACCACCTTCCTTCTCCTGCTACAGATTCCCCATATACACTCCAGCATCCTGCTTGCCTTGCTTGCTGTCCTGTCACACTGTAGGTCCTCTAACCTGAGTGAATAAACTCCTTTACTGTGATACTGAGTCACGGTTCCTGATTTACTTTGTTACATTAGTGTAGCTCTTTTTTTGCTCTGTCCTGTCACACTGCCCTGCCATGCTGAGATCTTCAGATATGATCACCCCAAGGCCCTTTTCTTCCTTGATAACTGTAAATACCTCCCACCAGCTGATATACAGCCACTGGATTCCCCCACCCTAGGTGTATGACTTAGCACTTTTTGGTATTGAAACACAGCTGCCACTCTCTAGACCACTTCTCTAGTTTCTGCAGATCTCTTTGCATTCTCTCAATCCCCTTCTGGGTGTGTACCCTGTTACGTATTTTTATGTCATCTGCAAAGAGACACACTTTCCCATTTAGTTCCTCAATAATATCACTTATGAAAACACTGAAGAGGACAGGACCCAGTACCCATACCTTAGGTACTCCACTGGCCACTCTCCCATCCTCTAAGTGATTGCTGTTTACTACTGCCTTCTGCCTCTTATCTTTTAACCATTTTGATACCCAGTGCACCGTCTTCTCCTCCACCCTCAATTATTATGTTTCTTTAACAGCCTCCTGTGTGAAACAGTGTTGAAGGCCTTATGGAAGTCCAGTCAGACCACATCCACTGCCCTCTCTGATCCACCTTCCTCATTACCCAGTCAAAGAAATCAATGAGATATGTTTGACATGACCTTCCCCTGTAAAGCCATGTTGTCAGTGGTCCTGCAGCTTATGTGTCTCCAGTACTCCATCAGTCTCCCCTTCAACAGGGACTCCATGAACTTCCCTCCCACAGATATAAGACTGACTGGCCTGAAATTACTAGCCTCCTCCCTGCTGCCGCTGTTGAAGAGAGAACCACATCTAAGTCAATAAACTATTTATGATACTATTCATATGGATCATAAACCAGAATGTTGGTGTGCCTACTTTATCTGAGAATTTAGTTGAAAATGTGAAATGAGTATTAAAGAGAGTTTCTTTGCTTTATTTGGGTATGTGAGGGTGGCAGCTTATTGGACTGAGCCTCTGCCCTTATTTTGAAAAATAGTAAACTTATAGAGGTTGAAAATTCAGTACTGTCTCTGTTCCCAAACCAAATCTAGCTAATCGCATGCTCCCAGCCACCACTAGATAGACAGATAAATCATTATTATTCAGCTCTACAGCCTTTACAACATATTAAAAAATACATACACATATATTAATAATAAAAGAAAAACCAGAGCATAAAAACTTTAAATAAATAAGATGTATATGATAAGATGTATGGGTGCAAACAGTTTATTTAACATTTAATTATAAGTAAATCTCAGCCTAGTAGCATACAGAAAAATACAAGGCCCATACCAATGCACAAATTCATATACAGACACAACTGCACTGACCAGATTAATATAGGCAATATTACTTAGAAAATATTTTCTATCAAGCATGAAAACCAGGAATGAAATCCTGGCTATCCCTATTCCTAATGACCAAAAGACAGTAAGGAAAACAATTAAGCCATTGTCACTCCTATACATAAAGCAGGTAATAAAAAACTTGTAACAAACTATAGACCTATTAGCCTAACATTGGTTGTTGGTAAATTGTTTGAAAGAGCACTACTGAATAGGATTGAAGCACATACTGTATATACTAACATAGTAATTGCCAGCAGATTAGTCCTTACGGTCTATTGAGTCTGCTCGAACCTCAGATCCCTAGTTGGGTACCGAGGTCCTCCCCTCCCTTGTGTTCCAGAAACCCCTATCATCCATCCCCCGGCCAGGCCATCATCTGATACATCCGCTTTCTGTGTCTGTCCCACCCTCTCTTGAAGCCCTCCACTGTGGATCTCTGAACCAGCTCACCAGGCAGCATGTTCCAAGGATCTACCACCCTCTCAGTGAAAACCTTCTCCTCTTTTCCCCTCTCACCCTTCCACCTTCCAACTTCAAACCATACCCTCTGGTGATACCTCCCTGCTTTAGTCTAATGATCCCCTCCATGTTTACCCTATTTATTCCCTTGAGGTACTTGAAGATCTCAATCATTTCCCCGTCTCTCCTCTCCTCCAATGAAAACAGGCACAGCTCCTCAAGTCTGTCCTCATACATCAAATCTCCTAGTCCTCGTATAAATCTTAGTTGCCCTCCTCTGTACCCTCTCCAGGAGCTGTATGTCCCTCTTCAAGTGTGGTCTCCAGTACTGTACACAGTACTCAAGGAGTGGTCTAACCAATCCAGTGTACAGCACCAGAATCACTTCCCTGCTCCTAGAGGTGATTCCCCTTATGTTGCATCCCAGCATCCTGTTTGCTCTGCTAGCCACTCTCCTGCACTGCTCGGAGTTATTCATACATGCTTCCACCATGACCTCTAGGTATTTTCCCCTGTTGAAGCCTCCAGCACCTCCCCTCCAAGGATGTACCTGTATTTAAGGTTTCCCAGCCCAAGATGTAACACCTTGCACTTGGTGATATTGAAATTTAATTTTCATGTGTGAGACCACCTTTCCATGGTGTTCAGGCCCCATTGCAGGGCCAACCTCCCTTCTTCCCCCTCAACTACTGCTCCCATCTTGGAGTTGTCAGCAAATAGACTCATTTCACACCCTATACCCTCCCTGATGTCCAAAGTGTATGCATTAAACAGGATTGGACCCAGGACCGAGCCCTGCGGTACCCCACTACCAACCTCTCTGGGGTTTGAGAGCTCCCCACCAACCACTACTCTCTGAGTGCATCCAGCTAGCCAGTTTTCAATCCATCTGACCATCAAAGGGCCTACTCCCAACCACGTCAGTTTCTCCACCAGACCATTATAGGGGACAGAGTTGAACGCCTTGCTGAAGTCCAAGAATAATACATCCACAGGTTTTCCCCTGTCCAGTTCTGATGTTACCCATTCATAGAACTCCACAAGATTGGTTTAACACAATCTACCTGGCACAAACCCATGTTGCTAACTATCCAGGCCTCCCACCTCCTCCAAGTACACTCCCAATTGTTCCTTTAGTATACCCTCCATTAATGTTCCCACCACTGAGGTCAAACTGATGGGTCTAAAGTTACCTGGTACTTCCCTTGACCCCCCTTTATGGATTGGCACCACATGTGCCTCTCACCAATCCCTAGGTACCCTCCCTGTCTCAAGCGACCTGTTGAAGAGCTCCACCAGGGGTGCAGCCAGTATGTCCGCCAGTTCCCATAGTACTCTCAGATGAATGCCATCCGGCCCAGGAGATTTATCTTTCTTTAGACCCTTAAGAGCTAACCACACCCTTTCGGTGGAGATAGCATCATCCATCCCCTCCACCTTACTGGCCTTTTTATCCTTATCCTGATGTGACACCCCTGGGGTACCTCTCCCTCCCTCTTGCTCCATTTCTGCTGCTCCCCTGATCCCACTCACTACCACTTCTATCCCCATCATGCCTTGCTTTGTAGATATCCCATCCCCCTCCCTAGTGAACACAGGAAAATCTCATCACTATTTACAGACCTTAACACAACATGGGTTTTCCCAAGGGAGATCATGTCAGACTAATTTGTTAAACTTCTTTGAGAATGTTAGCGCATCTCTTGACTTAGGACTCCCGGTGGATATTATTCTACTTGACTTCTCTAAAGCATTTGATAAAGTATCACACCAGGTTCTGATAAACCACATGTATATGTTTGACTTTCATCCCAATATTATTAAATGGGTTATGTCATGGGTGCAAAATAGACATCAGAAAGTTGTTATTAGAGGTCACTCCTCACAGTGGATCAAGGTAACTAGTGGAGTCCCGGAGGGCTCTGTCTTGGGCCCAGTCCTTTTCAATTTGTTAATATCATCAATGCAAACAACCAATAATGTTTGGATGACCAAGTATGCAGTCGACTGCAAACTCAGCAGCATAGTTAATAACATTCAAGACGCAAATGCCTTTCAAAAGAAACTAAATGACATATGCACTTGGGCAGTTAAAAATAAAATGTGCTTTAATGAACAAAAATGTAAAGTAATGCACTTTGGGCATAATAATCATAACTTCACTTATAGAATGAATAATATTCAACTTTCTGTAACAATAAACGAAAAAGATCTAGGAGTTCTAATTGATAACAAGTTATCCTTTGAAAACCATACATCAACTAAGGTCCAAAAATGTCATAAAATTGTTGGATGTATCTTTAAACATATTAATAGTAGAGACCATAAAGTGATTCTCCCACTTTATACAAGTATGGATAGATCCCAACTAGATTACTATTCTTCTTTTTTTGCACCAGTTACTAAGAGAGGTAAAAAACTGATTGAGGGAGTCCAAAGAAAAGTAACAAAACAAATTACTGATATGAAAGCACTAGACCATGAGACTAGATTACAAGCTCTGGGCCTCTTTTCCTTGGATTATAGGCAATTGCATGGAGATTTATGTTTGATATAGAAAGCCACTAGAGATCCACTCCTTTTTGAAATTCTAGGTTTGATAAAAAATAAGTCACAAAACAATACTCATACTCATAGTTTTAAACATAGAGGAGCAAATTGTGTAACTCATAAAAGAAGTAAATGCTTTACTCAAAGGGTAGTTACCCAATGGAATACTCTACCAAAGGAAATAGTTGAGAATAATAATATGGAATCTTTTAAAATACAACTAGATAAGTATATGGGTAGCAGAAAAACATTGTACTTTCATTAGTAAATTTTCCACCATATTGGTGGTGAGCTCTTTAAGGGCATCTTGCCTCCTGAGCCCATAACACTCTATGAAACTATGAAACTATCCCAGATGGGTCCCAGAAGCCAAATAATGGTACCTGCTTCAATAAGGGCATTAGCAGATGCTGAATCACAGCACATAATCCAGAAAACATACTGGAAAACTTGAACATTTTTGACTGAAGTGCTATCTGATTCCCAAAAGTACCTGTCACCTAGAGCTATCTGATTATTGAACATACTCAGTATGTCAAGAAATATTGGGTCTTTCACATTAAGAACCTGACTTATAAAATTGTAACCAGCCATTATTTATACCCTCAGAATCTTCATATGGAAAGACATCATCATTTCTCTCTTATTCTACTAGCAGCCAAGAGAAATTTAGACAGAGTTTCCTAAATTTGAACATCTTCAGTGATGAACAGTTGATTGAAAATATATTTTGTGGTAAAATGACACTTTGCAAGGAACTTTTCAAGACAACTTTCCCTAATGTTGTTTCACATAGGTCAGATGATTCTAATAACATGATATACATTTTCAATACATCCAGGACTGCACTCACATATCTCCAATATTGGAGTTTCCATGTTTCTGGAAAACATTTTTCTGAAATTTTACTAGGTTGAAATTAATTTTTTTTTAACTTGCATAATTTTTATTAGGAGTTTAAAAGAACTTCCATGAATTCAGTGTACAATGTACATTCTATTGAAGGATTACTATACATCCAGTGGTCATTATTTAAAAAGCACTTCAGACTCTCTGCAAGTGTACAACTTTCAATATGACTTCAAGGAGTACTTCCCCTTTGTCACTACCCCTAAATAAAGGTACAACTATCTCAGTAACACTCAAACAGTACCATGGGGAAATACATTCCCATTACCTCTGCCCTTTCAATCCTTCTTTGTATAAACTGTTTTAAACTATATAGCAGTTACATAAGCTCTACTTGATTAACCATATTTATACTGATCCAATCTTAATTATTTGATTTCTCCATAAGTGCTCTAATCACATTCTCACAGAAACAATAAAGCCAAAACCAAAATAGAAAGAGCAAAGGAAGAAAAAAGATAAGAAAAAAAAAGATTTTTTAAACTTTCTGGTTGCCGTGGGTGCAAAGTGTCTCAAGGTAGCAGATATTGATCTAGTATGGGAATGCCCTACAGATTCTCGATGTTTTCATAAAATGGAAGCCATCTAACATTGAATTGATCTGTTTGTATTCTTAACCGGGCCGTTATGGCTTCCATCTCTTTAATTCTGTTAATATTGGCCCTCCACATTGAAACAGATAACTGGTCTGAACTTAACCAGTGTTGGGTAATCACTTTTAGTGCAGCTGCTACTACTATGTAGTATAAATATCTTTGGTTTTTGGTCCTCCCCTCACTAGGTAGAAGGCCCAGGATCAAAGGGGAGCTAGTTAGCACACAACTCCATTGAAAGATGCTCTGTAATGCCTGTGCCACCTGTTTCCAGTAATTATTTATCTGAGGGCAGTCCCAAAATATGTGGGCATAAGAACCGACTCCTCCGCATCTCCTCCAACTTTCCTAGGATTTACCCTTTGAATAATGTGCTGAGACCACTGGGGGAATGAAATACCTGGTAACCACTCTCCACCTAAAATCCCTCCAACTTGGAAAGCTAGAAGTGCTGGGGATCCCTGCACAAACTCTTGCCCATTCCTCATCTACCAAATGCAAACCTAGCTCCTCTTCCCATTTTTGTTCAATTTGTTGAGTCAATACTTTACCCACCTCATCCTGAAGTGACTTGTAAATAAAGGATATATAGCCCCTTGAGTCTGTCCCCTTGCTTTTGAAGAAGGTGGTTCTCACTGGGACCGGAGGGTCTGCAAGAATCTCTCCCACTCCCACGTTTGTTAAGATGTAGTGTCGGCATTGTAGGTGTCTATAAAAATCCTGTCTTTGAAGGTTATATTCACCTTGCATTTCCAAAAAGGATTTCAGTGTGTCCCTTTGAAAAAATTGAGTAAGGAACAACAATCCTTTTTCCTACCACCTCCTAAAACAAGGGTCCCCTGAGGAGGCCGGAAATCCCGGCAGAGAGCAAAGGGTAATATACCTCCAGACCGGGGTCACCACCCCCCAGTGTAGCCGTACCTCCAGCCATATTTTAAGGGTATGTTTAGTCCATCTGTTATTGATTAGTTTAAGATCCGAGTGTGTGGCAACCCAGGGTAGCAACCTCAACGGTATATTTTGATGCGCTCCTTGCTCCATCACAGACCAACCCCCTTCTGACCTGGATTTAATATGCTTAGGAAAGGCACCACTTGAGCAGCTTTAGAATAACTATATAAATCGGGTACTCCCCTGCCGCCTCCCTTGTCTTTGACTCTGTGAGGAGATCCCACCACTTTCTAGTTTTCCTTCCCACCCAAATGAATCTTTAGATTTTCTGTTTTAAATCTTTCCATTCCCTTCTAGAGAAAGCCAGGGGAAAGTTAGTGAACAAAAAAAGGTATCTAGGGAGCACATTCATCTTCACTGTACCTATCCTGTGAGTGAAAGTAAGAGGTAGAGAGTGCCATCTGTTTATGTCTGCAAAAACAGCTTTCTGGAGTGTGCCATAATTAACTTGATATAGTCTTGATAATTTAATCAGAATCTAAATCCCCAAGTACCTTACCTTCTCTCTGACCCAGTTAAATGGAATCAGCTCATGCAGACTCTGTGTAATTCTCCCCTTTATTGGTATAATCTCAGATTTATCCCTATTGATTTTAAAGCCTGATTTCTTCCCAAACTGGTCCAAAAGGGCCATCAATGGTGGGATCGACTTCCCAGGGTCCTGCATATATATCACCGTGTCATCTGCATAAAGTGACACTTTATTCTGGGCCTGAGCTATATTAATGCCCTGTATTTTGCTTTCCTCCCTTATGGCCTGTGCAAGGGGTTCCTTGGCTAGTGCAAAAAGCAAGGGCGACAGGGGGCATCCCTGCCTAGTGCCCCTCCTAATCAGAAAGGTCTCTGATAAAGTCCCATTAACCCTAACCCTAGATGAAGGGTTCTGATAGACCAAAGTGGCCCACTGTAAAAAGTCACCTTCGAACCCCATCCTTGTGAGAACTGCTTTTAGGTATGACCAGTTTAGCCTATCAAAGGCCTTTTCTGCATCCAAAAAAATAGCAATCTGGATGTTCTGGGAGGAATTCTCGTGGTCCAAGATATTTAGCAAATGCCTGATGTTATCAGACATATGTCTGTTTGGTATGAATCTGGTTTGGTCCGGATGTATCAGATTTTGAATATGCTTTTGTAGTCGGTTAACTAGGATTTTTGTAAGGATTTTATAATCTTGGTTTAACAGGGAGATAGGCCTGTATGATTCACAAAGCTCTGGGAATTTCCCTTGTTTTGGAATGACCGTGATCATAGCCTCACTCCTGGAACCTTGGGGTTCATTATTCTCTAAGATAGCATTCAGCACCATAGCCAGTTTGGGTGCTAGTGTTTTTTTTTTAATTTTTTATAGAATTCAGCCGGGTAGCCATCAGGACCCGGGGACTTACCTGAGGGAAGCTTATCTATAACTGCTGCTATTTCCTTCTCTGTGATGGGGGCGGACAGCTCTTGCTGCATTCCTGGGGACAGCTTGGGCAGCTTCAGGGTCCTCAGAAAGGATTCTACATTCTTTTGTACCTCTTCTGGATCTCTCCCTTCACTATATAACTCCCTATAATAATTTTTAAAAGCCTTGGCTATTTCTCTGGGTTTCTCTATCCGGGTTGTATTCCCTTTTCCACCTTGGAGGGATGAGACATATCTGCCTGCTTGTTCCTTTCTCAATCTCATGGCAAGGAGCATTAAAGCCCTACCCCCCCCATAATATTTATGATTTGTGTAACGCATCATCCACTCTGCCTTGTCTGCTTCTAACTTATTCAGTTCTTTCCTGCTTTCCATTAAGTCCCTCCAGATTTTCTCCTTACCTTTTGGATTACTTTTATGTTCTTGTTCTAACCCTCTTTTCTTAGTTTGCAGTTCTTCTATCTTTTTGCTCCACAATTTCTTCCTGGCTGAAGCTAGACTGATTAATTGTCCCCTTAGAATGGCCTTCGTTGTGTCCCACCACACCATTGGAGTACTGTCCGAGATAGGGGAATCTGTCACAAGGTTTTTTTATATCCTCTGTGATTTGTCGTATGATATTTTTATCATTAAGTAATGAGATATTCAATCTCCAATTTGTTGTCCTGGGTTCCCTCTCCCAAACAAAATCCACTAAGATTGGGGCATGGTTGGAGATAGTCATTGGGTAGATTACAGAATTGGAGAATAGGTGGACATCTGTGGTATATGTTATAAAAAAATCTATAAGAGAGTATGATTTCTGGGGGACTGAGTAGAATGTATAATCCCTTTCTTTTTGTGATGTAGTCTCCAAATGCTCTAACCCCGGAATAATGTATTCAGACACTTTGTGGCCTGTTTAGAAGTCGCCAATGTTCCAGAGGACGGTCTAAACTGGGCACAATGTGGTATTGAAGTCACCTCCAAGTATTAACTGACCCCTGGGAAGCGAGACCACCCTCTGAATGACCTCCTGATAGAAGGTAGCTGCCCCACTATTGGGGGTGTAAACATTTACCACATGGATTAGGTTACCCTGAATTAACCCTGAGACTCTAATGCACCTACCCTGGAGTATAACCTCTACCTCCTGAATACAGAATGGGGAATTTTTTTTAATTAATATCACCACTCCGGCCTTTTTTGTCTCTTTGCCTGAGGTAAATAGCACTCTGCCCACCCACTGCCATCTTAGTTTCATGAGGTCCACCCCAGAGAGGTGGGTTTCCTGGAGGAGCATTAAGTCACAGCCCCTCCTATTAAGTTCCGTTAGGATTTTGGCTCTTTTAATGGGTGAATTAAACTCATTAACATTATAAGAAATAATCCTTAGGTGCATGGCCATAATCTATTCCTGTAAGTTATCTTCTCATTCATACTGTCCCCCAAGAATACCCATCCCAACCCTATAGGCTCGCCAAAACCAGTCCAGATCCCTCTTTCCCCTTTGAACCCACGTCAACTTACTATAACCAGAAACATTTAAAACTGATGAACTAGTAACACCAATCAATTAACTGAAAAAATCAGATCCAACCTGGATCCACAATAAAAACCTTTTTTCTGAATCAAAACAATTGTCTGTTAGATTGACTTCCAAGGAAAAGTAACTCTGGTAGTCAAGAGACACCCAGAGTTGTCATACATGTGACATGATCACTACCCCTTTGATGTTTAGGGGCGTTGTCACCTTGGACAGCTAAATGACTTCCTGGGCTGACAACAGTTAGTCTAATAGACATCACTCTGTGTATATGGAAAGAGCCACCTAAACCCCAACCACCCCACCACCCTCACCCTTTTATACTTTACTATGTCCTCCAATAAAAATCCCTCTGTAACTCACCAGTCATTTCCTCCCACCCCCGCCCCTCAAAAAAAGGGGAGGAGAGGAGCAAGAAAAAAGGAAAGGGAGAGAGTAGAAAGAGAGAGGTCCCCCCAAAGCCACCTCCATAGGGGGAAGTCGCAGCTCAAATCAGAGCCCCCATCAAACATTTATATTCTGTATGGCCCTTTACAGCCCTCTGGTGGCTCCAACATATCATTACCTATTCAGTGCCAGTACCTAAGAGGGCTAACTATGTAAACAATATAGAGGGACCCCCCACCAAGACCAGTGTCCCCATGAGAGAAGGATGTATTCATGGACCAAGGACAAATAGTCTGTATGAAACCACTGTCCTTAGATCTCCTCGATCACTCCATGTTAATGATCAACTTGTGGAACCACTGGTACATTCGCATAGACGTCCACCGATTCCCCTTCAAGCGCCAACATTCATTCCACAGAATACTCTCTGTATGCTAGTAAACTCAGTCTTTTGAGGATGGTGAGGTCGTTCTCTTATCATTCTGGGTCCTGTTCCTCTTCTCAGTATGAAGCAGCAGCTTAGCAATGTCCCCCACACTTGCCATTGCGATGGATCCTGGCAGGCCGTGTTTCCTTGTCTGGTTGCGAGATACTACATTCCAAGCTCCCCCTCTTAATTTTTTCTCTAAGATCTCCTGTTCCAATTCTGGCACCATAACTTGAAGCTCTTTTAAGGTGGCACTCGCCTTGACCAGGGATGGGAAGGTCTTGATTCCTGATTCCAGGTGAATTCTCAGCCTAGCAGGGAAAAGCAACTGTGCCTTTATTTCTTTCTGCAGCCTAAGCTCCCTTATAACCCCTCTTACTTTTTGCCTTTCGACTTGCAGGGCCGAGGAAAAGTCCTGGTAAAAGAAAATTGTTGCTTCTTGATATTTTAAATCTTTAAGCCTCCAGGCCTCACGAATGATCCTTTCTTCAGTTTGAAAGTGTAACATTCGAACTATCAGGGAGCGGAGCCTTGCATTGGCATCCGTTGGTTTTGGGATTAGCGATCTATGGGCCCGTTCAACCTCTAAACTCAGGTTGGGAGGTGGAGAGAGCACTGCCCACAGCACTTGCTGCACAAAGTCTGCTGTCATTGGAAAGCCTTCCTCAGCCCCTTCGGGGATGCCATGAATTCTGAAGTTGTTCCTACGGGAACGGTTTTCTAAATCTTCTAATTTAGCTTGGGTTTCTCAGTCTCTCTGAATTAAGAATAGCAGCAATTGCTCTGTAGTTTCCTATGCCTCAGACAGGTCTCCGATTCTGGCTTCTGACAATGAAACTTTCCTATCTAGAGCTTTCACATCTTGTCTCAGGTCAGCCAGTGCTGAGTCAATTTTGTTTACTGTAACTAGGATCTTTTTCAAGGTTTGATTACTTTCCAATGGTTCTGTATCATCCTGATCCCAGTCTGCTGAAGATTCTGAGGGGTGTCTTCTATGTTGTGGTGAAGCCGTTAGGCTCTCCTGCAGCCTACTCAAGGTTGTTTGCTTCATTTTACTTGTCAAGGACAAAGGTAATCAATTTCTTTTTGCCTTTTGTGACTTCCCTGCCATGTATAGTATCAGCCTCGCTGTTAAAAAAGTTGTATTGGAGTGTTTTTCATGCTGAATTCTCAGGATTAGGGTGAGGTGGTTGGGGAGCCCTTAGAGTTAGCTAACCACCATGTCCGTGATGTCACCGGAATTCTCTAGGTTGAAATTAAATACTATAATATGTCAATATTCTCCTGTCAACAAGGGCCTTCATCAGATTAGGATATGGTTTTAAAGAATAATGTGTTATGTTAACCAGCCAAGAGGAGTATTTCAGTTTACTGATTTTCTCCATATCTAGTTGCTGAACATTATCTGAAAGAATTTGTTTGATAACCTTAGAATACTTATAATTAATATTAATTCTTCTGCTAACATAATTCCAAAGTCAAAAGTAATCATTAGTATCTAATTTGTGTTTAGCAGAGTGCAGCCATGGGGAAAGGCATTTCTATTGGAAAAGGCTACTTTTTCTTGCAAAGCCATACAGTATGTGTCAATCTATAAATAGGAAGACTAGTAAGCTTAATCCAATAAGCAGCTCTTGCAGATGTAATAAAGACCTGTATAGGAAGGGCTCCTAAGTGTGCCCTAAATAAACATGAAAGAGTGGATGCAGGGAGACTAAGAATCCTTTTATATACTGCTTACTACTTTCTAAATTCAGTTTATGCTACCTTCTCCCCATGTTTCACTAGCATAGAGGATTTTACTGTTAAATTTTCCTGAAAGGGCTTTTAACATTGGATACACAGTCCTATCCCCATATTTTACATAAATCTAAAGAAACTACTCACTAATTACTTACTGTCCTTTATTTTTTTTAATATGCAAATGTCAAGAAACATTCTTTCTGAACATAACTGCGAAATAAGAATATGTCTTAATAGTCTGAAGAGGTTTCCCATTAATATACCATTTGATATGTACCATTTTGTACCATCAATAATTAAGGCTTTAGATTTGGCAAGATTAATCAAAAGTTCAGAGGAATCACAGTTATACTGATTTGTCAAATTTCTCTTGCAGACCTACTTGAGAAAGTGAAAAGAGGACTAGGTGATGAGCATAAGCCAACACCAAGTTTTCCAATTGTGAAGTCTTAGGGGAATTACAGTTTTCATGATTTAATTGCATTAATATATCAAGATAAATATTAAAAAGGGTAGGTGCAAAGATCCATTCTTGCCTTCACCATAATTAGATACAATGTTTACCACTTCTACTATACAGTATTTCACTTTAGCCTAAGTGTTCGTGTAAAGATTCATTAGCTATACTATGTCCAGGTCAATACCACAATCTGCCATTTTACACCATAATTTGCTTCTAACCAAAGTATCAAAGGCAGAACTGAAATATATAAACATGGTAAACAGTTTCATTTCCAAATCTTTAGATAGTTCTCAACAAGATATGTGAAAATAAAGCAATTATCTACAGTACTTCTGCAATTATGAAAATGTGGAATCTTTGTAAAAGAGCTTGCGCTCAAAGGTCTCTTCCAAACCACTAAATAAATTAAATAAAAAAAAATTATAAAGAAGACCCGAGTACTGGGATGGTAATCCCAACAGATATGGTGGTCGGTCAGATGGCTTGTGGTAGAAGGGCCCTTTGGAAAGGCTTTGACAGAGGAAACTATGCCAATAATTTACTAGATTATTATTGACTGAGCCTTTCTTGTTCACTGAGAAACAGTGAAGATATGCGGAGTATAGTACAAATGGTTCAGGTGACCCAGTAACATCTCTACACAGGATAACACAAAGAAAGGCCACATAAAAGAAAGGAAAGGACACAATCAGAAAAAATATTCTACTAATTCTTAAGACTGTGTGGGATCTGTGTAGAATCTGTGCAGGACCTACACGGTTTTGTGTCATATTTTGGATTAATTTTTCTCTTAAAATAGCTTAGTTTAGCTCTGTTTCCATTGTCCATATTAAAGTTACTTGTGTGGTTCATCAGAGTGACTGAGGGAAGGGCATTTTGCCTCATAGTCAGCTTTTTGCTTACTGGTTTGTTTTTTAACCTATTTGTAGTTTTGTCATCTGTTATTTCACTAATTTGACACACCAGGTTATAGTTGTTTTTTTTTTTTTTTATTGAATTTAATTGTTTTTTTCTTTTTTTAAATTGTGTGCCACAAGGTCACATGATGATATGATCATCCCTGTAAAGTATGCATGAGTGGCATTTTTCAGCAT
Organism: Neoceratodus forsteri; assembly: GCA_016271365.2. Lineage (NCBI taxonomy): Eukaryota > Metazoa > Chordata > Ceratodontiformes > Ceratodontidae > Neoceratodus > Neoceratodus forsteri. Next base: position 1,148,188,503 of record CM057458.1, on the reverse strand, counting down.
ACTAGTTCTACATCTTTCCAGGAAGCACCACGGATGGCCCTGAGAGTGACTCCTCAGTAGATTTAGTTCTTGCTGGTGGTATTTTATTAACCTGGCAGCTTTAACCTCATTTTAAATAAGATAGTGTTTTATTTGGTTTTTGAGCAGATTTGTGCAGATTTTTAATCTGGAATCTGACTCCTTCAGTTGAAAGAATTTGAGAGGGTCCTTAGCAATATTCAACTGTATTTACAAGCTTGGATACAAATTTTGGCTGTTTAAATTTAATTTTAAAGCACCTCAAATGCTAAGAAAAAGAAGGAAGTCTAAAATTCATTATTTTAAAATTTTGAAAAAAGCTAAGTTTAATTACTGGTGGTATTAATCACCCCTATCTGTGCATATGATCCAGTTTTAGTTGTACTTCTAAACAAGTTTTAATAAAAAAAATTTTAAAACAGTAACTCTTTAAAACCTTGAATATGGCGTAGGAAGCAGGAGAGGGAAAAGTAATCATGCTGGAGAGTTTAATATATAAAACAGCATATCATTTGATTATACTTTGACAATATTTTCCACAGGTTACTTATTATCACCTTATCATTTTATCTTAACTCTATTTAAGTGCTTTGCTGTGTCAATCATCAAGCAAGATGAATGCCAGGTACTTTGTAGTTCTCACTTCTCGATCTGGGCTTCCATCAACAGTTTATCAGACCCGTGAGCTTCAGATTGCCCTGTTTTCTGATTGGCATATAGCAAATAAACAAAAATACTTTTTATTGGAAGACTCTGCTTTATCAAGAGACAAAAGCAAGACTGGGACAAGACTACAAGACTAAAAGCGAGGAAACATCAGAGACACCCAAGGACAAAATTTAAATTTAAATCAAGAGTCACCGACCAGAAAGTGTGAACCTGAGAATCAAGTAAACAAGAACTAAGAACTAAAACGCTTATTCCCAAAACAGGTGTACCATGTTTAACAAACTTGTATTTTCAGAAAAGTTACTACAGAGCAGTGTATTGGATAGCTGAAGTTCCTTAGTGCATTTTTTTACAGTTTAAACCTATTAGAATACTTATCAGAGTACTGTATTTGTATTTACATTTATCCATATTTTATTTAGACTAGACTTATTATGGGTGTAACTACTAGAGGACAGCTTGTTAGTGGCATAAACTCTTCACAGAGCATGGACCAGTTTCAGACTATTACATCTAAACAAAAAGGGGAAATTAATAAAACAAAAGGTAGAAAGGGGAGAAAAGGGGGAAATTGAAAGTAAGTTCTAGCGATCAGTCCATAAATCAAAAACGTGTTGATAGACAAAATTTAGTAAAACAAACAACATTAGATACATTCCTTTGTACATCAGTTCTGCAGCAGATTAAAACAGAGTTAGAACACAACCAGAGATTTCCTACAAGTGACAATATTCCTAAATTCAGGTCTCTGCGTGAGGAGATGTCTAGCAAAGCAAGCTCCTTGGAAATACCAGACCAGTTTATTCCAAAAAATACTAATCCTTTAGAATATATTATCTCATTGCATACATCAACTGAGTTTGAATGGGAACTTTTTCCTAAGTCAGCTACTAAATCAGAGCTTTCCCATTCCACACTAGCATACTCTCCTTCACATATACAAGAAAGTCCCTCTAAAAACAACTAAATCACAGAAGTAAAAATAGCATACCATATTCAGAACAACAGGACAGTTTTCTTAGATTTGGTAGTAAACTACTCCACCCCTTTTATGCCAAGACTGCTACATGCATTAAAGGACCCACATATGACCAATGACTTTTAACTTGAACTATTATATATCCTGAGAGATGAAGTCACCTCTATGAAATCTACACAAGTGCACCATGAAGACCTAATAAGGAATCTGTTTAGGGAATTGGTAAAATTTTAATTAGGTACACAAATAGACTCAAAGGTTCAAGGTTCCTTAAATGATTAAAAAAAAATCCAACAGACTCCCTCCTCCCAAATTGGGGTACCTTAGTAAAAGAGGGGAAAAAAGGAAGACAGAAACAAATTTAAAAAAAGTAAAAAAACCAGACAAACATTTAAGGAATAAAGACAGTAAACAAGACTTAGGCCACTAACAAAAAAAAAAGAAGGGAAAAAAACAAGAAGCAAGGAAGAAAATTAACAGGCATATCACAGAAAGTATCTGTTGAACACATGATTAGTGAAGCAAGGAAAGCCCCTGAAGTGCAGTCACAAAGAATAGCATTAGAGGGTTCAAATGAATGCAGCCCAAACAAATGTTGAACCAAATGTTCATCTTTAGCAAACAAATCAATTACAGTGCCAGAAATAAAAATAAAAAACACAAAAATAAATAATAAATTGCATAACAGAAACATTAAAGATACTGAAATGGGTTTCTAGTTCTTGGGTAATGAAGCTATCATCTATATTTATGGTATTCATCAGAGTGTTATTGAAAACACAGAATTGTTGAATGATCTAATAATACAGTTATTGGAGAAATAATTAGATATACCAAATGGTAAGCACAATTTGATCTTTGTATCTAGGGTTCCAAAATTACAAGGATTACCAGTGCTGGTTATACCATCTGATGCTGAAATAGCAAATTGAGTTGATCTTAAAGCTGATCAACCAATATCAATACTGAATTTTTTAAAAGCAAAGATAGAGAACTTTACATGTGGTAGATTTGTTGATAGAGATGAACTTATCTCTTGTGCTAGTGAAATCATATTTAGTGTATAAGAATGACAAATAAGACAGTATACAGTACATTAACACTGCATGTATTAGAGAAGTACCATGAAGAAACACAAAAATCACTCATTGAAACTATGTGCTATATTTTAGCAGAAGTTCTAGTCATAAGATTGGGTTATAAGGGTGTATTATGGGCCTATAGAGAAATGATAGTTTACTCACCTAGTAAAGGTAGCATGAGTATCAACTTACATCATCCCCTATCCATTACCATCTGGGTTTACGTTCATCTTGTAGGCTACTGATGCACATGTGACCAGATGTTAGAAATCTGATCTGCCTAGGTCCTCCTCTGTCCCTCAGTTCTCCAGTTCATGTCTTCCAAAGCTGCAGGAATCTATACCAGTACTGCGAAAAATGTAAGTTAAGGTGATCAGTGGTCCATCGGAAAAAACATGGTTATAAGTATTCCGTGACACTGAATTCCAAACAACATGCATGTTTATTTCCTGTTTTCTACATACTAAACTCAGCCAGCCCATACAGCATACTGGACTATAGAAAAGGTGCAAATGGGAGAGATCACGTGATGCAGAGTGCTGAGTAGAAGCTCCTCCGCTAAGCTCCTGCCTCCCGAATACAAATTCATCTTTTTTATCGTTAAAACCTATCTAATTCCTCTGCTTATGAATTCTTCCATTGTTCAAGCATCTTGTGCTCCAGTTTTGGCCATCAGTGTGGTAAATGGAGGCTTATATGAAGAAAGCCCCTCAGAAACATACCCCCCACCACTCCTGAAAAGGCCTCAAAGAAATCCCGAGCCTCGAGTGGCCCAGACAAGCCTGATCCTTCATGTCAAGCTGAGGAGCAAGAACCTTAAACACTCAATAGGTTCTTGGAAGAATTTAAGCCATTTCGAGAAGAGATGAAAGATATGGCGACTGATTTGAAATCTCTCTCCAGAAAATTGGATGAAGTTTCTCTCACAATCTCTGATAATACTGCCCGAATAGTCTTGATGGAGAGGAAACTGGAAAGCCTAGATCCTGAATTGCTGTCAACGAGACAGAAACTATCTCGTTTAGAAGCTAAACTTGAAGATGAAGATGAAAACTTAGAAGGAAGATGGCCGCCAGGCTGGGCGTGTTGCTGTCGTTTGCGTTTTGAGTTTGTTTTACTTTTTCAGTTTTTAGTTAGTTATTAGTCCATTTTATTTTATTTATTGCTTATTTACTTTTTTGAACTCTGTGGTTGTTTCTTGGTGGTGCTTTCGTTGTTTTCGGCAGGATTTATACGGTGGAAAGATGCCGGATGCCGAGGCCGGTCGGGCTCTTTGCTTTTATTCATTTTTGTTAGACTGTAGAACAGAGCCCGCTGGGAGACGATTTGTGTGGATGTGAAGATTTACTGCCCTGAGGCTCCTCTGGAATTTGGAAAGATGAGGAGTTTTATTTTGTTCTGTGGATATTAGATTTTACAGCTCTGAGTTCTTTGGCCAATTTTCTGTGGTAGAGAAGTGCCTTTTATTCTGGATGGATTAGGGCTTGAAGCGCCCGCTGTTTTCACGTTACACAGAACATCAGGATGGATTTGTGATGGGCTCGATCCATGAATGACATTGGCTGAGTCTGTTTATTTTCTGCTTCCCCTCAAAATATTGGATTTGCGGGGTGTTTTGGTTTTGCTGAGATTAAGAAACTAAAGTATTGAACAACTCTAAAAACTTGGAGTATCGAGGTTTTCGTTTGATCAGGGATCTTACTGGAGACTGCTTCTCAATAACTTGTGTGGATTTTTGGTGTCAGCCTCTGTCGTTAAATGCCCCGGTAGGTGTCTGGTTGGAGCTTTGCTACGCTGCAGGGGTTAGGGGTATTTTCTTAGTCGGGGAGCTGGCTGTAATACCCAACCCCCTTGAACCATGAGGACTGCTACATTCGTGGCACTTTTCATGGTTCTTTGGTAAGGGTGGCTTAGACTCCTTTAAAGGTCATTTTCTCTGGGAGGAAAGGGGCATGAGTGGGGCTGACTTCTTTTGGATTAAGTTTCATGGATTCCTGAATTAACTCGGCTAAACTCCGTGACTTTTTTCTGGTTGTCTTTTTTCTTTATTTAACTGTTTCCTGCCTAATGCGGAAGTATTAATTTCCAAAGAACCCTGTTTTCTCTTTTTTTTTTTTTCTTTGCATCGAGTGATTGATGATTATTGCTTTTGGACACTGGTGGTGAGAGGACTTTGTGCCCTTAAGTTTTATGTGTTTATTTAGTTATTTTATTTTATTTGTATTTTCTTTTGATTTATTTTGTCTCCTTCCTGGCTGTGGGAAAGAACAAATAACACCACCCCCAGTTGTGAGAGAACTTGGGAGGAGTCTTTAATTCTTTGTCCTTTGTTTTCTATTTCCCACGATGGTTAGGCAGTGAGAGTGCCTTCCCCTCTTCTTCCCGGTGGTGAGAGCAATCTGGGGGTCTGTGAAATAGTTCAGGTGTAGACTTTTCCTTTTTTAAAGTTATACTTATGTTTTATTTTGTTGGTTGATTGTTAATGTAGTTTGTTTTTGGGTTTGGGTATTTTAGTTAAAGAGCAACATGTGCTGGCCTTTATCCTCCACGGTGGTGCGCTATTCATCCTCCTCCCTACGCGCCCTCTGCCCCTTTGTTACTCTTCCTCTTCATTTTGACATCTATCAATGCTGCAGAGTGCTGGGTATTGTTCATGGGGGGGGGTTAGCGAACAGGGGAGGATGAACGAGAGGGTTCATCGTATCGGGGTAGTCAGGTCCAGAAGGCACCCTGGGGCGAAATGGAATCAGATCGAGGTTTACCTGTCGGTATCCATACCCAAGGGTACCACTGATTTCAGTAGGCAGATGGGCTCGACAACCACCCAAGTTTGTCCAACTTCGGACGGTGTTATGCAATGCCAGGTCTGTTAGGAATAAGACCGCCATTATTGCCAATCTTGTTGGTTCGACTGACCTGGCTTGCATCACCGAGACCTGGCTGGATGAAAACTCTGGCCCTATTTTGGAGGCCATGATTCCGGCTGGGTACTCGGTGATACACAACTCGAGATTGGACTGCAGGGGCGGGGGGGTTGCAGTCTGTTTCAAGACTGAATTGGGTCTCACGAATGTAGTAGTAGGTGAGGCTGGGTCTTTCGAGTGCACAGTCATAGCAGGTGTAGGTGTTCGAATCGTGCTCATCTACCGTCCACCTGGAGATGGGAGACGTTTCTTACAGGAAGTAGCAGACTTCCTCGTCGACATGTCGTTTGAGTCACCCAGATTGATGGTTCTGGGTGACTTCAACGCCTGGGTCAACGATGAACTCTCTAATTTTGGTATTCACTTCCTCCAATTGATGTCTTCTTTGGGCCTCACACAGGTGGTTTCCACTGCTACGCATAAATCTGGACACTCTTTAGACTTAGTCTTCCTTCTAGGGATCGACGTATCCGACATGGGGGTGGAACCAGTCGCTTGGTCTGATCAGTACACCGTGAGGTTCAATTTTTGCACCCCCCTGAGAAGACCAGCCCCTGTGGAGATGGTCAGGTACCGCCCATTACGGAATGTTACTCCACAAGGTCTAGCGGCGGTCCTTGACCTGTCATCCTTCATTTCGGTGAGCGATAGTCCAGAAGCATTGGTGTTGGCCTATAATAAGGCCGTCACGATGGCTCTGGATTCTATTGCTCCCTGTTAAGTGCGCCCCTATCCCTTCACCCGGGCCCGTGGTTTGGCGGGACTGAGAAATGTGGAGACAGGGGAAGGTTAGGCGTCGCTGCGCAGGTCCCTTGATGCGACCACTCTAGATTGATGGAACATTATGTTAGCTATCAATCTGTAATCACTATAAGAAGGCAGAATTCCTGTCCAGGAGATTGCAGTTGCTCAGAATCGACCGGCTCAGCTGTTCCAAACTGTAGACAGACTGTCAGCCCAGCCTGCCTGCAAGTTCGAAGCTTTTACATAAGTAAGTGTGATGAGCTCGCATCTATACTTTGCAACTAAAGTGGCCGACATCAGGGCGAACCTGGGTCCGGTAACCTCTAAGGGTGATGCTTTTGGACAGCAGGAGATTACAGTGCCTCACCTCTCCTGAAGTTCCTTTCGGCGACCTGAGTTCATGGACATTATGAGGATCATCCATTCTATGTGCCCCACAAGTTGCGGTTTGGATCCCGGACCGACCCCCCCCTCATTTTGGGTTGTTTTGATATCATCGGTCCGGTCCTGGCGCAAATAGTCTGGTGCTCCTTGGAGTTAGGTGAGTTTCCCTGCTCCTTGAAAGAGGCAGTGGTGACTCCTCTTTTGAAGAAAGCTTCCTTGGACCCAGACTGTTTTTCAAACTACCGGCCTATCTCTAACCTCCCCTTTATTGGGAAGGTTATTGAGAAGGTCATAGCAGCCCAACTGGATGACCATTTAACCATCCATAATGTCTACGAATCCTTCCAGTCTGGCTTCCAGAAGAGACACAGCACCGAGACGGCGCTGGTTCGGGTGTTAAATGATCTTCTGATGGCGAGGGATCAGAAGAGATGCTCCATCTTGGTTCTTCTTGATCTCTCTGCAGCCTTTGACACTGTGGACCACATGGTGTTATTAGCTCACCTGGGGCAAGTCTGTGGAATGTCTGGAACCATTTTGCAGTGGTTCAGGTCATTCCTCACCGGGAGATCACAAAGAGTTGTGTCGGGGATTTTTTTCCTCTGACCCAGTTCCTTTGTTGTGTGGAGTGCCCCAGGGATCTGTGCTGTCACCCATGTTGTTTTCAGTGTATATGCTGCCCCTCGGAGGTATCATTAGATGATATGGGTTGAGGTTTCACTGCTATGCAGATGATACCCAGCTCTATCTGTCTTTTGCACCCGACCAGGTTGGAGCTCTCTCGGTGTTTAACTGTCTGGGGGAGATCCAAGACTGGATGGATTCTAGTTGGCTAAAGTTGAACTCGGAGAAAACAGAGGTGTTGGTAGTGGACCCAGGTGGTCGGATGGTGAGGCCGGGTATTGGTGCATCATCCGGAATTTTTCTTGGTGGAGTATCTCTCCCATCCTCAGGACATGTGTGTAACCTTGGGTTCATTCTTGACGACAGGCTGACTCTTAATTCTCAGGTGTCAGCCATTGTCAAGACTTCCTTTTATCATCTCAGGAATATTGCCAGGGTTAGGCACCTTGTCCCATCCGACTCCCTGCCTACTTTGGTCCACGCTTTTGTATCTTCACGCTTGGACTATTGCAACGCCCTTTACTTTGGGCTGTCTGGGGTAGAAATCCGTCACCTACAGCTGGTACAGAACGCTGCAGCATGGGTGTTGACTGGGACAAGTAGGTCCTGTCATATTACTCCCATGCTGCGCGAACTGCACTGGCTTCCTATGCGGTGTCGGATTACCTTCAAAGTCATTTTATTGACTTTCAAAGTCCTTCACGATCAGGGTCCTGCCTATCTGAAAGACCTCCTGGTTCCTTACTGCCCTGATCGATCACTCCTCTCGGCCGACATGGGGTTGTTAGAGATTCCAAGAGTGAGTTTAAAATCTTCTGGCAGCAGAGCGTTCTTGCATGCTGCACCCACTCTTTAGAATTCTCTACCTTGCCGGTTATGGCAGTGCACCTCCGTGGAGATATTTAAGAGAGACCTGAAAACGTATTTGTGGGATATGGCCTTTTTAGATAATTAAGTTATTTATTAATGTCTGGTTTTTATTATAAATATGCTATTTTGTGGATATGTTGACCTTTTATGGATATTTTATGTTTTTATTTAGAGTTTTGAATTGTTTTAAATTGTTCAGCACCTTGATACACTGAAAGGTGCTATAAAAATAAAAGTATTATTATTATTATTAGATTTGAGGGCTGTAGCGAAGAAATAATGTTGTAATACTCGGGCTCCCAGAAGGGGAAGAGGGCCAGCATGCTGTGGTTTTTGTACAGAAGCTGGTAGACCGGGTTGCTGGTCCCTCTCCCTCCGGCCCAGTGTACATGATAGAGCATGCTCATCGGTCCCTGCGACCAAAGCCCCCACCTGATGCTCCCCCTCGTCCCATTATCTGCCGCTTTCTGAATTATTTGGAAGAGCAGCATTTCCTGCAGAAAGTCAAGGCCTTACAATAAGTCCGTTGGGAGAAGGCAAAGTTGAGAATTGCACAAGACCTCCCTGGTTCGGTCCGTCTGAAGCGGAAAGCGTTTCACCCTATTGTATCTAAGATTATTGTGGCAGGTTTAAAATTCAGGATGGGGTACCCAGCCAAGTTACAAGTCTCAGTAAATGGTTCCTGGCTTAATTTTGAAGATCCTGAAGCTGCCTTGTCAAGCCTTAAATCAATGCTGTCAGATTTGTTCCGGATGACCTGAGAGTGCCTCTGGAGTATTGGGATTCATTGAGAGCTGCTGTTGGAGCTGTTACTCATTTTCTTTGTGGAGAAAGCATTTTCCAATGACTGAGATCAGACATGTTTGTTTTCTCAATTGGATCTGGGCTACCAGTATACGGCCTGACTGTTACCATTTTCATGTCTTGGCTTCCTGGTGTTAATATTGTTTCAGGGCGAAACCCTTTAGGGTTCTGGTGATGGCTTATTCAGGAGTGCAATTTGGAGCTTATTATACATTCAGTTTTTGGGAGTTGCATATAGGGGGAAAGCACTGGGTTGATGGCTTTTTGATTAGTTCTTATGTGTTAGTTTGTCAGGTTTTAGAGCAGTTTCGGGCTTTCATTGCATTTTTGGCATGCCTGTTGGACTGGGAGATAACCACAAGAGGGCGCGGCTCACCTACTTAATATATGCCTGGGTGGTCTTGAATTTGAGAAGGATCTCAATCAGTTTTTATGTCACTCCAGCTTTTGCAGGGGGTATTTTGGAACTAGGGGTTGGTAACCCCTGGGTAGTCACACTTCGTAGTCTTCTCTTTTCAGGGTCTTGTTTCAGTTGTCACCTCGTTTCTCATTTCTTGCTCTCAGCTCAAGATTGGGGCTACCCCTCAGTACTAGTTTTCCCTCTGGCTCTGGTTTTGGTGCAGTTCTCTATTGGGGACAGGCAACTTTTAATTCTCACTCCGGTGTTACATGGCTACCTGTCATATTCACATCTCGGACAGCTTGTTTAATGTTTCCTAGTCCTATTGGATTCACTACCACATGTCTGGAAGCCCGAGACCACTCTTTAGGTATTAAGGGCCTGTCAAAGTTGTTCGTAACTTACATTTGTACCTAGAGATATGTGGGTCCTCATCAGCAGAGGATATTTCCGGGGGGCGGGAGAGGGAGGAAATGACCCAGTGCTGTGCTAAACATTGCTTGTGACAGATTGGGGGTTGGGAGGGTGGGAGATCGGTTCTTGTTGGGGTGGGGTGTACAGGATCTAAAGCTGGGCTTTTATGGGGAGTTAGGGTGGTGGGAGGGCCTTACAGCAGCAACTAGTAGGGTCAGATCACACGTATTACATACCCTGAGCGCAGGGCCAAATCTATTAAACCTAGTAGTCATTATCACATGGCCAAGGAGGTGACTTTTGCAACATGGAACATTAAGGGGATCAGGAAAAAATCTAAACAATATCAGGTTCTTAAACATTTAAGCCTATTACACTCACAGATAACTTTTCTACAGGAATCACATTTATTAAAAGTGGAAGCTTCACAGTTGAGGAGACAATAGGTGGGGATGGTGTATGAGGCTCAAGGCTCCACCAATAGTTGCGGGGTCATGCTTATTATTAACAGGGGCATTCCCTTTGTCTCTACACAAGTTATCAAGGACCCCAAGGGTAGGTTTGTTTTAGTTAAAGGTACTCTCTGGTCAGTACCACTGCTACTGGGCAGCATATATGGTCCTAATGTGGATGATCCTGGGTACTTTATGAGACTTATAAACATAGTCCTGCCTTTGCTTCATATAAGGATTATTCTGGGAGGCGACTTTAATCAAGTCATGGATTCAAATCTCAACAGGTCAGGTAGTGGATCGGGGGGGTTTCTCCAGGCCAGAGGGCTCTTAGAGACCTACTGGATCAGTGTGGGCTCTGTAATGTCTGGCGCGTCTTATATTGGGACTCCAAGGAGTTTACCTACAGGTCATTGGCGCACGGCTCGCAGTCCCGCATTGATTACATTTTTATTTCTCAGGCTCTCTTGCCTGGGGTCAGGACTTCATCGATCCAACCTGGTCCTGTCTCTGACCATTCATTGGTGCTATGTAAACTGGCATTCCAGGATGTTTCAAAGAGAGAAACAAGATGGAAACTTAATGACCAACTGCTTAAAGATTCTAAATATTGTAAACTCATAAGGGAACAAATTGAGGCCTTTTTCTTGTCCAACCCCTTAGACAGTGCAAAACTGGATATCATATGGGGGGTCTTTAAGGCCTACATGAAAGGCATTCTTATTAGTATGGTGGTGACCAGGAAAAGGGCTAGGGAGAAGGAACTATTATCATTACTATCCCAAATTCGGGCACTCGAAATTAATATTTCGGCCAATACTTCAGAAGCAGACAGGAGGAAGCTCCTATCGCTGAGAGATAGATATTTAGAGTTGCTCCGGGAAAAGGCAGAGTTAGCTATTATATGTACCAGAGCTAGTTACACTGATCAGGGAGAGAAGGCAGGGCGCCTATTGGCACTCCGTATCAAGCAACAAGTATCTGTGAGATTCATCCCTCCAATTAGGGCGTCAGCTGATGGATCTCTGAAAATATCTCCTACTGAGATAGTTCAAGAATTTGCTTTATACTACGAAATGCTGTACAGGGACATGGAGCACCCCCCAGTCCTGAGAGTGTGGAGAAGTATTTGACTGACTCCCATTTGCCCTCCCTTCCAGCACATCACAAAGACTCTCTAGTTTCTTTTATATCACAGGAGGAAATTGTTGAGGTAATCAATGGATTACCTTCAGATAAAGCTCCCGGTCCTGATGGATTCTCTTCCCTTTTCTATAAGATGTTTCGAGATCTCTTATTACCAGTACTTAATCGATTATTTCAACACATTCTTTCTGGGGCAGAGGTTGATTCTCACCTCTTTGAAGCCTTGATAGTACTTCTCCCCAAACCAGACAAAGATCCAGAGCTTGTCCAAAGTTATAGACCTATATCTCTCCTAAATCAAGACATCAAAATTCTTTCAAAGATTTTAGCTAATAGGCTATCTGTGGTACTCCCTGAGTTAATAGACATGAATCAGGTAGGATTTATGAAAGGACGCTCATCAGCTAACCACTTGCATACATTATCTCACGTCTTCTCGGCTACCAGAGACGCAGAGTTCCCTGCAGGCCTGGTCTCTCTGGATGCCAAGAAGGCTTTTGATTGGGTAAATTGGAGTTTTTTGTTCAATGTTTTGAGTGCCTTCAAATTCCCTCCGGTATTTATATCTTGGGTTGCTGCACTATATAAAACCCCTACAGCAAGAATCGCGGCAAACGGGGCTTTCTCTAACTCCTTCCCACTCCATTCAGGGACTAGACAGGGCTGCCCTCTATCGTCTCTGTTATTCAATTTATATTTGGAACCCCTCATTCAAAATATTCTCAAAAGTATCTCTATACAAGGCATTTGGGTTGGGCGCCATGAAATTAAAGTCACCGCGTATGCGGATGATTTGTTGATACACCTATCCCACCCGGTATCATCTGTACCGCCCCACTGAACGAAATAGCTAGATTTAGTGAGCTATCCAATTACAAGCTGAATGCCAGTAAATCTTTATTTTTTTTCCATTAAACCACAAAGTATTCAAAAACGATATTAGTCCCTTAGGTTTATGTTGGACTCCCAGAGCGTCTAGGTATTTGGGCATTAAGCTATCCCGTAACCCCTTAACATGGTTTAAGGATAACCTCGACTCTCTCTCGCAGCTTATTATTCACGACCTTGACAGATGGTCTAAACTTCCCATATCATTATGGGGCAGGATTAATATAATCAAGATGAATGTTTTTCCTAGAATTTTTAACCCCTTATCCCTTCTCAATACTTTTATCCCTATACGCTGGTTTAAAAAATTACACAGCATATTTACTAGATTTATCTGGGCTGACAAATATCCCCGTTTGGCCTACTATAAACTAGCTGCTCCAAAAATTGAGTGGGGGCTGTGGATTCCTCATATGGCAATATACTACTGGACCAGTCACTTAGTAAAATGCGTGAGATGGGTATCCCCGGGTCCTGAAAAGGAACAACCAGTATGGCTTAGGATTGAATTAGATGCAATTAAAGCTAACAACCTGGACCCCCTAACCCTATTTTACCTTAAAATATCACAGGTATGGATAGCTGAGTGTCCCACAGTAGGTATCTCTTTAAGAGTATTCGCACAGTTGTGTTCATTCCTTCATTATTCCCCCCCCCAGACTGACTTAGCTCAGTCCATTTGGAACTCCCCATCTCTCACTATTAATAAGAAGCAGATTTCCAGTAAATGGTTGCCCCAATTGGGTGATGGTAAACTGAACTCCATGGTGGATGGGAAGGGACACTGGTTGTCCCCAGGTGAAATTACTGAAAAATTTCTCATTCCAGTTTCATCTCACTTCAAAGTTATGCAGTTAAGACACCTACTCACAATAGCCCTGGGGAATATTCCCCCTTCCCAGATGGTGTCAGCCCTGATACCTGAGATCTCCTTACTTACTGGACCTTCAGGCGCTGTATCTAAATTATACAGAGTGTTGTTTCTTAAAAATATGGGGACTCTTTTGGATCTACCAGATTCTGGAATTTGCTCCTTCCTCAATACCAGTTGGATTGGCAATCTCTATGGAGATCCTGCCATAAATATGTTTCCCAAGACAGATTACGCCTTATGCAATACCATATATTACATAATATGTATTGTACCCCTGTTAAATTAAAGAAATGGGGTTTTTCGAATTCTAGTACCTGTATTAAGTGTATGTGGGAAGAAGGAACACTCCTTCACATGTTTTGGTCCTGTCCCAAAGTTTCCCTCTTATGGAATTCAATCAGGATGTCTCTGCATCCGCTACTGGGCCTTCAGGAGTATTTCATTCCTGATATATGTCTCTTAGGGGACATGTCCTCTGTCAGGGTCAAAATTAGGAAATTTCATATTTCCATGATTGCTCTATCTGTTAAGAAACTCATCTTATGCCATTGGAAAGACAAATCCACCCCATCTTTCCAAGAGTGGTTACATGAAATCCTTGCTAATCTTCGAACAGAAAAGGTGATTGCAAGCCTTCATAACAGACTTGCAGTTCACAACAAAATATGGGATCCCCTCCACTCCTTACTCTCACTGTCTCATTTGTGAACATGTCATATCTCAAACCTTCTCACAGGCCCTCTGGGAATGAGCATTGCACTTAGGGGTTATATGGAGTAGTTGCTGTTGTAAGGGGGGACGGGCGGGTGGGGTGGGCTGGGCAGTTTTATCTTCACATGTGGTTATGTCACATCTTGTTTTGCTGTAACTGCCCATTATAATGGGAAATGTACTAATAAAGTTTAAATTGAAAAAAAAAAGAAAAGGTGCAAATACTGTGTTGACCATATGCCTCTGTGATAGTCTGTTTGATCCGGTGGGCCAATGTGGATTGTGCAGTCACTTGGCCCTTTCTGGGGCCCTTTGTTATGACAAACAGCCTGTTGGTTGACCTGAAGTCCTTAGTTCTGTCTAAGTATAGCATAATGATTCTTTTCATGTTGCATTATGTGGATTTCGTGTCTTGATCATTAAGGTCCTGTTGGCTCCATGCTGGGAGCTCTATGTTTTGGGACATGTGGAATGGGGTAGCCACCTTGGGAATAAAGGTTGGGGCTGGTCTCAACATGACCCCATCTTTGTAGAATATGAGGAAGGGAGGTTTGCATGATAGAACCCTGATCTCACTTAGTTTCCTTGCTGAGCAGAACGCTATCAGGAATACAGTTTTGAAAGACACTAATTTTATATCTGTAGAATCCATCGGTTTGAAGGGGGGCTTTGCTATTGCATCCAGGACAGTGTTGAGGTCTTAGGGTGCTATGGACTGTTTGTGTGCTGGACAGATATTGGAAGCGGCCTTAAGGAATCTGATCACATCCGGATGCGCTCCGGGGGAAAAATTGCTGATGAGGTCCACACCTGCCCTGATCACTGCTGCCTGAACTCCGAATGATGAGACTGATAGCCCTTTCTCTAACCCTTGTTGAAGGAAGGAGAGGATGTGATGCATCTGGGTAGGTTGGTGTGCTATGTGATTTTCCGCTAGCCATCATTGGAGAATTCCCCACTGGCGGTTATAAGTTTTAGTGGTAGACCAGCACCTGGATTGAAGCATAGTGTTGACCACATTCAACTTGTTGCCCTTATTTAACAATCTCTACCTCTCAGCAGCCAGGCCATGAGGTGCAATGAGCGTAGGTCCAGGTGAGTGACTGGGCCTTGTGTCAGTAAGTCCTTCTGAAGCAGAATTGTCCAGTGGGTGTCAATTGCTATGGACAGCAGAGTCATGAACCAGTGCTTCCTGGGCCAGTAGGGTGCTATTAGTACCACAGTGGCTTGAGAGAGGCAGATCTTGTTTAGGGTCTGCTGTAATAGTGGCATGGGGGAAAGATATAGGCACTTTGAAAATGCCATTCTTGTGAGAGGGTGTCTGTCTCCATTGAATGTGGTTCTATGAACCTTGAGTAGAAGAGTGGAAGTTGGATGTTCTTTGCTGTTGCCATTAAGTCCACTTGTAGTGGTCCTCAGTGGCTGTCAAGTTGTTGAAATATCTGAGGATGACGGGACCATTCCCCTGGAGCTATGTTCTGTCTGCTCAGCCATTCTGCTTGGACATTTAGTTTCCCCAGTGGACAGTGCTAATGGATTGTAGATTGACCTGGGCCTAATTTAAAACCTTCCATGTTTCCTGTAGGAGTTGGAGGCTCCTCATTCCCCCTTGATTCTTGATGTATGCCACTGTTGTCCTGTTGTCCAACCTTATGAGGACTATTTTGTTGAGTATTAGCCTCTGAAAGTGATGTAGAGCATGGTACACCACCCTCATCTCTAGGACATTGATTGACGCTTTCGATTCTGTTTGGGACCATTTTCCCTGTGCCGGGATGTGACCGAGAGTGGCTCCCCATCCCATGAGGCTCACATCTGTGTTAATAACCAGGTCATGCTCTGTGTCCAGCATTTCTCCTCTAAAGATGTTGTGCTGGTTGGTCCACCAAAGGAGGACTTCCTGGCTGAAGGCGATAATGTGATTGTCCCAGACAGGTTGTAGTTCAGCTGGTGGCCTGCCTGTATGGCGAATATCTGTAGTGTGCGCATGTTCCACAGTGCCCATGGTACCAATCCTATGCAGGTGGCTATGGAGCTGAGCATTGCAGGAGGGTTGATAGAGTTGGGCTCTCATTGTGAGCCAGTTCATGCACCTGTGATATGACCTTGTCTGCCCTCTTCTGCAATGGTTTGGTTAAGTTTGTGCCGGAGTCTATAATGGCTTTCAGGTGTTCTGTGGTTAGGCTGGGGGTTAAGGAGCTCTTTTTCCAATTGAGTACCCAACTGTGATACTGCAGGGTTGACACTACAACCTGCATGTGTTGGTGCACTAGTTGTTGAGTCCTGGCCTAGTTTAGTCAGTCATCCAGATATGGGATAATATGAATCCCCTTCTGTCTGAGGCTGGCCGCTATGGTGATTGAGATCTTGGTAAACACTCTGGGTGCTGATGCCAATCTGAAGCCAAGCATTTGGTATTGGTAGTGATGTCCCAGGATCTTGAACTGTAAGAATTTGCACTGGGACAGTCTGATTGGGATGTGGGGGTGTGCATCCTTCATGTCTATGGATGTGAGATAGTCTCCCTGTCATATGGACCATAGTGTCATTTTTATGGTCTCCATTTTGAACTTTTTGATCTTATGACTTGATTTACAAATTTCAGGTCTAGCATAGGTTTCATATCTCTGGACTTCTTTGGTACCAAAAAGAAAATTGAATATATACCCTGATCTCTTTCTTCTTGAGGTACTGTGGATATTGCCCTGTTCATTAAGAGGTTCTGCAGTGTGGACTTCACCGCTTTTATCTTTCCTGGGTGACTTGATACTAGGGACACTACTGTCCTGTTTACAATTGGTTTCTGTTTGAATTCTATTGCGTTTCCCCGAGAAATCACCTCCAGGACCCATCTGTCATTCGTAGTTTTGCTCCAGAAGTGCACAAACTGAAGAAGTCTTGCTCCTATAGTTGGATGCTTGGACAGAAGTATCAGAGGGATGTTCTGTAGGCCCTGCATCATCAACTACCCCAAGTCAGTTGGACTGAGGTCTGCCTCTGGAGGAACTGTAATTGAATCTCCCTCTTTGGGCCCAACCACAAGGTTATCCTCATCTGGCATTAGAGAATTAGGCTGGCTTGAAGGAATACGATTTGTTTTGACAGTATTGGCTTGTTTGATGCTTTTCTTGTTTCCCGCTCTAAGGATGAAATCTGCCTCGAAAGACCAGCAGATAGGTGTTCTTCAAGCTTTTATCCTTGTCAAGGCATTTCCCATCATCTTTGTGCTTAACATACTTCTCCAATCCCTCACTGAAAACCAGATTCCCTTTGAAGGGTAACTTATTCAGCATCATTTTCAATTCTACATCCGCATTCCAAGTCTTCAACCTTATAAGGCGTCTGGCTCTGTGTGATAGTGTAGCTAGTCTTGCCGCCCTCTTTAGATCATCAGCCAATGCGTCTGCTGTGTATCTGTCTGCCTGCTTGGACTTTGGGTCTAAGGTTGGTGTCAACTCCTCAAGCCATATTACTAGAGCTCGAGATGTATGAACCTGGCAGGTGAGGCCTGTCATTTTGAAGTACTTCTTCATGTACTCTTCCAGCTTCTTATATGTTGGGTCCCAAAGAGGTGTGGTTGTTTCAGAGGGGAGCACTGTTTTCTTACACAGGCCCGTAACATGGTGGTTGACTGGGTGGAGTACACCAGATTTTATTGACATCCTCCTGGATGGGGTAGAACCTATAGAAGGATTTCCTCTCTGATATTCTGGCTGGGTCCAGTAATTCCCACTCCTTAGTGATGACCTCTGTCAGAGAATCACAGATTGGGAAGTGTTCATCCTTTTTCTGTTTAGCCCTGATAAGGGGATTTAGTTTTGACTGCTGCTGAGGGTCCTGGAGCTCAAAGCCCATTGTTTCCTTAACTGCCCTTAGGAGCTCTGGTAGGGATTCAGTCACCATTAATTTCTTTATGAGAGTGAGCTCGTCTTCTTCCATGGAGCATCCTCCCCATCTGAATCAATGTGGGCCGTGCCATCTGGGGGAGTGTCGGGTGGACTGGAGTTCTCGTCATCATTATCGGATGAGAAGACTTGGTTTTCACCTTTCCTACTCAGGATGTTACTGTTCAGTTAATTTTTGCCATTCGACTTTGATAGTGCTTCTACCCTCTCCAGGATTTTAAGCATCACTGTTTGCTGAGTTTTGAAGATGTCTTCGGCCATAGCGGGTAACTCTTCCGACGCAGTGTCGATGTTCCCCATGTCTTGATGCAAATCTTTGTCCTGCTCGCGTTGAATATTTGAGTCCTCCTGTTGTTTGCAACATGTTGGGCAATAAGAACCTGATTGGCTGGGAAGGAGAGATAGTTGACATGACTTGCATTTCTTGGATTTGACCATGGTAAGAATCTGTAAGGGGAGAGGGAAAAAGAACAGAGAATACAGCAGTAGAACATGACCGGAGCTAATGTCACTGTTACATAAGAAGAATGATTCCACAGCAGTTAGGCTGGGCGGATCTTCTAAGCAGGGTCCATACTGTATGAGCTCATAAAGACAAGGGCAGTATGGCTATAAGTTTTTAATTCCATATGGACAGTATGCCGAGGCTTTGGCCCAATTATATCTAGGCAGTACTGCACTGCTATTGCTATAGTGATGTCATCCCTGCTATGCAGGACATGTGGTGTATGAGACATAATAATAGTACACTGTTTATGTCACCCCAGTGCTTATCTAGAAATTACACACTGGATGTATAATTAAGACATGCTCGCCTCCATATGTGGGCTGTTAAAAAATGGGTGTGCTGGCCCTTTAAGTGCTAAGGACTGAGGGCACTTGATATCTGCACCCGTTGCATTCAGGAGTAGAAGCCATCCTAAGATGGATGCTGTTACTACAGTAAGATGGCGGGCAGGGGAAGAGATGCGCATGTGCGCAAATGGCTGGCATTACAGGCCACTTGGTTGCTAGCAGCCTAATCTCGAGTGCCCATCTCAAGATGGTGGGCATGACATCAGCACACCAGTGCACATGTGTCCAATGTGGTGACTGCCCGAAGACGGAGTTACCGAAGGAAAATGACTGTACTGGGCAAAACACCTCAGGAGTATGGGAAAGTGTGGGGCACCGAAATCCGGACCACCAGGGAGCCATCCAGCACTCTTTTGGTTGCAGCTGGGGTGAATGGAGACCACACCAGGTAGGAGCTGATACCACCATGCATAATATGGGCCTATGCACTAAAACAACATAAAATGCTCCCTAAATGCCCCTGAATCCATGAAGTCCAGGGTATCAGTAGGGTCCACTCATGAGGGGACCCTACCCATGCTCGGGAACTTTGGGACCACTCGCAAGGGGCCCCACATTCAGAAAACTGGTGACATGAGGGTGAGAGCTGGGGGGATGAGCAAAAAAGGGTGTGAAGTATGTGAGGCGCCATATATAAAAGTCCTAGCATGCCAGAAAGAATCCAAACAAAACTTATCCAATATAACCCTGCCACTATTAAACAATGAGACAAAGCAATAAAATATTGCAACTACAAATGTAGCCCAGTGAGCTTAAAACTCTTGCCACTTGTTATGACACACTCTGAATGCAAACAACTACGGCAGAACCAAACTGCTTTCTGAAATAGAGACTGCATGCATACTAGCTTCCCTAAGGAGCCTTTGCACAGCCAAAGCTGACTACCCTTGATCTTTAAAATAATCTGAATATAGATAAATGTTTAAAACTTAACATTGATAGGCCTACCAACAAGCAACTCAAACTTTTTAATTTTTTTTACAATCCAACTTATTGCATTGCAGAGCAGGTACCATAAACAGCAACTGCCGTGCCTTTAAACAAACAGGAATCGTGTTCTGTTGAAGGGAAAGCTAAAGTTCTTCATGCTTTCCTTGCTGGTAGTTGTGGAGCTAGGCAAGGTGTGTGTAGCCTCCATGATGCACATTAAGGAACTGGAGAACTGAGAGAAAGAGGAGGACCTAGGCAGATTGGTTTTCTAACATCTGGTCACATGTGCATCAGTAGCCTATGAGATGGAAGTAAACCCAGATGGTAATGGATGGGGGATGCTGTAAGGTGATACAATTAAGCAATAAGGCATGACAGGGTGTGTGTTATCGTGTAATAACGTCACTCCTGGGGTGGGTTGAAGCACGAGGCAAAGCCGAGTGCTTCCACCACCCCAGGAGTGACGTTATTACACGATAACACACATCCCTAGAGTGCCTTATTGCTATTATACAATGGCTCGTTGTTATACAAAATAAAAAAAAGATTAAAATAAAAAAATGATTTTAAGGAATCCAAATGGTCAGGATCCATAGCAAGATGGTCAGGATCCATAGTATCCAAAAGCAATACAGTGATGTTATTGTGTAATAACATCACTGTCTCAGGCACACATTGACCAATCAGAGTCCAGGAAATTTTCTTGCCATTGTATAATATGCAATAGGCTATACTAACTGAGGCAAATAGTTTTTGCAGTGAGGGGATCAAATACTTCACCACTGGATTCTATCTGCATCATGCAAACTAGATAAACTAAATATTCTTTTATGTGAATTGACAGAAACTGAGAGGTGTAGGAATTATGAATAAACAAAGATGGGAATGCATATGATGGATCCCTCACTCCAAAAACATGGCTCAAGGTGCAAACTGTTACTTTTCCAGTGCAAAACCATTTTCAGTGTTTGCCAGACTTGTCACAGACATGACTCATTGATAAGGAAGAGATGAAAAATGATGATTCAGCATCTGTAGAGAAACCTAGGAATGATACATTTGTTTCCTGGAATGTAGACAGGTTTTCCAAAAAAAAATATTAATGATACAGATTTCAAGCAGTTCCTTTCAAAACATACTGTTGTCTATCTTCAAGAAACATGGGCATTAGAACATTTACACCTGTAGGGTTTTATTTCATTTTCTGCCAAAGCAAACAAAAAAAGTAAAGACAGGCAGACCCTCGGGGGTGGGGCTTTCAATTTTTATAAAAGCCTCAAAAAACTTAGAAGTAAAATCTACTGTCCTACTTACCCAAAATATAATCACAATATTGGTTTTGTGGAATGGTTAGCTTCTTCATTTATTTAATGTTTATGTACTGCCACAAAATACAACTTATTATAACCCCCAAATATGGGACTGATTGAATGCTCACCTCCATACACTCCTAAATAATTCACCTGAGACTGGAATAATACTAATGGGTGATTTTAACCCTAGCTTGGGAACTTTAACAACTTAACTTTTGAAAGGAACTTCTATTACTCATGCAAAATTGATGGACAAGACAGTGAATACAAATGGGAAAAGGTTTGCACAACTACTGGAAAACTTAGGAACGGTGGCTTTGAATGGTACTCTTAAGAAAAAGAATACTTCTTATTACACCTTTCTCAATAGTAAGTATTGTCAGTAATATATGTATTACACATTGGCAGATACATTTATTTCTGGAATATGACATCATTCTTTGCCCCGAACGTGATCATTACCCTCTCCTTCTTGAATCTAAAACTTTAACTATACAAATTTCTCAAGAAAATCTTTCAGCCCCTCAAATTGAAATTAGAAATCAAAAAGGTTTTTTTTTCTCAGCAGAGATTGAAAGTAGAGTGACTAACTCATTATATAGTCACAGTCTATTAGAAAAATCAAGAACTATGACACCTGATTTATCAGTAAAAGAAATATACAAAATAATTCAGAACATTAATAATACTATACTTCCAACTCTTTACTATCACAAGAGAGTAAACACACCTAGAACATGGTTTAATAAAGAATGTAACACTTTTAAAATATGTACGGCAAAGCTGGCAATATTTATAGCAGTCCATCATTTTAAGAAAAATATCAAACATCTGAATAGTATTAGAAAATATTAAAAAAATGTTTTATACGAGCAATATCGGGTGTTTCAGATGAACCAGTGGTCCAAAATGGTATGCCCACCGATTGGAACTCCAACACAGTGACCTACCAACCCATCAACAAAATTAACAGGTTGCTGACAGGTTGCTGTGTTGGTGCTTCTCACACAGCGGCACACTGTCTTCTGGCCCTGCAACCCCTCCCTGAATCAACTCCAACTGTAGTTGATCATCCTAAACATGGGGGGTGCAGGGGGCAGAGCCCCCTGCTCTGGGGACCAGGGTGAAGCCCCCTGATGAAAACATAAGACCGGGAGGCAAACAGGAATTATGTCAACTGCAACTTGCAGTTGACATAATTCCTGTCAATGAGATGCTGGTCGACAAAAGTGTTGTTGAACTGGCATTGTAGAGCCACCCAAAATGTTAGATATAATAGACTCAGGTGACTCAAGGAGTTTTTGGCTAATTGAACACAGAAACATAGAAACATAGAAGTCGATGGCAGACAAGGACTACAAGGCCCATCGAGTCTGCCTATTTCTTTTTCTACCTTATGAATGTGTCATTGGCCTTTGCTCTGTCAATGGCCTATCTATTCATACTCATCTGTATTGCACCCTTATGCCTATCCTATGCCTGTTTGAAACCCTGCACTGTATTCATATTTACCACTTCCTGAGTTAGGCTGTTACATGCATCCACCGCCCTTTCTGTGAAAAAGAACTTCCTCACATTACCCCTTAATCGGCCTCCCTCTAATTTCATGCTGTGTTCTCTTGTACTGCTATTTTTCTTATATTGAAACATGTTAGACTCTTTCACCTTGTTAATGCCCTTAAGGTGTTTGAATGTTGCGATCATATCACCTCTCTCCCTCCTTTGCTCTAGGGTATACACACTGATCTCCCTTAATCTGTCCTCATATGTTTTCTGATGCAGTCCCTGCACCATTTTGGTTGCCCTTCTCTGGACTGCCTCAATTTGCTTAATGTCCTTGTAGGTGTGACCTCCAGTACTGCACACAGTACTCCAGATGGGGCCTAACCAGTGTCTTGTAAAGAGGGATTATTACCTCCCTCTTCCGACTTGTGATACCCCTACTAATACACCCCAACATCCCCCCTAGCCTTACCTACTGCTTCAGTGGTCTGCTTGGATGATTTCAGGTCATCAGTGATGATGATGCCCAAGTCTCTTTCTTCCCTTGTGACTGCCAGCAACTCCCCTCCCAGCCTATAGGTGGCTTTAGGGTTTCTCTTCCCTATGTGCATGATCTTGCACTTCTTTGCATTAAACCCCAGTTGCCACTCTTCCCACTATTTTGCTAGTTTATTCAGATCTCTTCTCATTCTGCCCATGCCATCTGGATCATCTACTCTGTTGCAGATCTTGGTGTCATTTGCAAACAGACAAACCTTACCCTCCAGTCCATCTGCAATGTCACTGATGAAGATATTGAAGAGTACTGGCCCCAAGACTGATCCCTGAGGTAGCCCACTTATGACTTGCATCTCTTCTGACTGTATACCGTTTACCACCACTCTCTGTTTTCTGCCCGTCAACCAGTTTGCCACCCAGTTGACCAACTTCTGACCCACCCCAAGCCTACCCAGCCTATTAATCAATAATCTATGTGGAACAGTATCGAAAGCTTTGTTGAAGTCAAGGTAGGTGACATCAACTGCTCCCCCTTGGTCCACCACTCTGGTTACCCAGTCAAAGAAATCTATGAGATTAGTTTGACAGGACCTTCCTTTTGTAAACCCATGCTGTCTTAGATCCTGTGCTCCTATAGATTCCAGGTGTTGCACTATCCTTTCCTTAAGGAGTGCCTCCATAATCTTGCCCACTACTGAGGTAAGACTGACTGGTCTGTAGTTCGCTGCCTCCTCCATGCTACCACTCTTGTGGAGCGGGATCACATGAGCCCTTCTCCAGTCTTCTGGGACCTCTCCTGTGCTCAGAGACTCACTAAACAGTTCTGATAATGGCTCTGCTAGTTCCACCCTTAGCTCCTTTAGTACCCTGGGATGTATGCCATCAGGTCCCATTGCCTTGTCCACCCTGAGCTTATCGAGCTCTTGTAGGACCCTTTTTTTTTGTGACAGGACTAGAGCACA
Organism: Neoceratodus forsteri; assembly: GCA_016271365.2. Taxonomy (NCBI): domain Eukaryota; kingdom Metazoa; phylum Chordata; order Ceratodontiformes; family Ceratodontidae; genus Neoceratodus; species Neoceratodus forsteri. The sequence goes on along the minus strand of CM057458.1, from coordinate 1,148,164,554 downwards.
CCTTCCTCCCCCCTGTGTCCATGGTGCTGATCTGTGGGCCCTGCCCTATCTTCCCTTCAGTAAATACTGAGCAGATGTATCTATTTAGGATAGATGCTTTTACATAGTCCTCCTCCTAATATGCCCCACTAAAGGGACTGGTAATTAAGCTTCTAACATATCTGCTCATATATCCCTATAGCTTGGACAATTTATTATGAGAAATTGTTTCATGAATGTTCCACAACAGTAAACACTGAAGGAATATACCCAAGACTTACTGCTGCACATCTACCTCTAAATATTACACTCCTGGAAGTTTCAGAAGCAATAATTCAAACCAAGCAAAATAAGGACCCAGGCACAGACAGGGTACCCCTTTTCTTATATAAGGTCCACCTGGAATGGTGGAGTGATCTCCTTGCAATTCTGTTTAACAAAATATTATCAGAAAATTGTATCCCATATTCATAGAGAGGCAATATAATTATACCCATACTAAAGAAGGGGGACCCAAACCTTCCAGAGAACTACTGGCCTACAAGTCTTTTGGACTGTATTGAAAAACATTTCGGTAGAATAACTCTTAAAAGACTAAATGACTGGTTGGAACAACAAAAAGTATTAAACAAATATATGGCAGATTTCAGAAAAATATACTAGACAATTGATCAGTGTGTTTCATTTTTTATCATATTTTGGAAAAACACTATGTTTAAAAACATTTAGCAGTTTTTTTTTTTAACATTCATTGATTTCCAAGGCACTTTTGATAGGATTGACAGAGCTTTACTTTGAAAAAAACAATACGATCTTAATATGAACCGCACAATATTAAGACTGATTATTAATCTTTATTCAGAAAATTAGACAGTGGTAAGATATCACTTGGAAGGAAATACAGCACACACATTTAATACCAACTGGGGAGTTAAGCAAGAATATATCTTTGCACCACTAATTTTTAATGGTTTTATAAATGACCTACCACACAGTTTTTTGACTGACTCTTCCCAGTCTTCCTCTATACAAGGTATTATAATTCCTGCACTCATATATGCAGTCAATTTAGTTCTGAGCTCCTTAACTCCAATGGGATTAGATAGATATCTCAGATCTTTACAATAATATTGTGTCCAAAACAAACGATAAATATTGCAAAGATGGAAATTTTAACAGTGGATAAGCGTGAATCAGATCATGTTTGGCATATAAACAACACATCTCTTGACATAGTTACAAGTTATCGATACTTAGGTTATTACATTACTGCTAATATCAAGAAAACAAAGCATACCACTTATAGTATGAATAAACTGAATCAGAGTAAAAATGCACTAGTGAGATTTAACACTAAATATGGGGATCAATACTTCCAACTTTACGAGCCACGGAAATGAAAATGAACTCTGTTGCCCTCTATGTGGCTGAAATATGGTACAAAAATTCCCAAGACATTTTAGAAAAAATGTTTACACACTTATACAGAACCATATTTCAATTAACAAGATCTACACCTTCACAAATAGCCAGAGCAAAACTTGGCAGGGCTCAGATAAAATATTTAGCACTAGCAGCAAAATTAGCTTACTGGATTAGATGTTTAAATGTAGATCACAGTAGACTAGTAAAAGCATGCCTGAAAGAAAAAGCCTAATGGTTAAACAGAGGTTATTCCTTGACATGGATAGAACAGGTTTTAGATATTCTTAAATTAATAAAACTAACTCATTTATGGAAAGACACAACTAGGAATAATTATTTCCCCAAACTATGGGACAGAAATCAAAAACAGATTAAAACAGATATTTTATTATAATGATTTAATGAAAATAAGAATTTTAAAGTTACACAATTGGTATGCACAAAACAAAATCAGCCATGTGCTTGAACCATATTTGTTGTATCTTCCTAACATGAAAGATAGAGGTGTTCTCTTGAAATTCTGCTTAGAATTATGTCCCTCAAAAATCTATATTTTCTAAAGATAGATCTCAACATAATGATCTGTATTGTGACTGTGACTGTAAAGAACTAGAAACTTTGACACGTTTTTTTGTATTGCCCTAAATATCACAGGATGAGAAAAGTACTCCTTGATTAATATTGTACACTTAATACACTCATAAAACAGGAAACGCTATGGATTCTGATGAACCCCCAGATAGAATTTATCATGCATGACATGGCGCAATATATGAAATGGATTGTTATTTATTTATGTATCTGATTTTGGTAACCAGGTTAGTGCACTAGGCAAAACTGCCTATTTTCAGGCACAACCCTGGAGAGTACAAGTCAAAAATACAGGGAATAACAAATACATATACATTCCAATACAATAAGAGATTCAACAGTTTTTTTTTTGTTGTAACTTGTCTTTTTATTTAAAAGATCTTACTCATGGTACATAGTCCGTTAATTACAGGTAGATACATCTTCCATTCTTAGGACAGTAAGAAAGTACGATCTAAAATCATCCTTATAATCATTACAATTTTCTTATATCATTTCCAGATCATGTTAATTTATTTACCTTTCTCATGTCTAAATCATTCCTGACCCAATCCGATAGTATCCTTGGAGTCCAGGGTTTTAATTTTCCTCACTTTAACCTATTATCTTCTCTTTCCTTCTTTCAATATCAAGCCTCCCCTTTCTATGTCTCTGATCAACCTCTGGATCTCCAGGAATCTCCCTTTTCTTTGTACCATGTCTACACATCTTATATTCGAACGTAAAGTTTATTAATAACTACCATTTTATCTAATACAATAACATTTTCTTTATAACTTTATAACCTTCAGCAAGATGTGTCCACGAGTTAATTCTCCCTACTCCAATCAACCTTCTGAATACCCCCTGTCTTTCCACCATTGCCATTCACATCTTACTCTCCTTCCTTCTGTTTTATTATCTTGTTTCCTCCCATCTCTGTCTCTCCTCCTCTCTTACCCCTTTCTACATTAAGTATTGGTCCAATACCGGAGTTTTTTTTTTTCTTGGATGTATTTGTAATAGGGTAGCCATCTATCATTAAACCTATCTTTAACTGAACTTTTGCTACTATGCCTTCTAACTGCTTGATTCTTTCCATATTATGTTCCCAGATATCTACTGAGAGTGAGGTCAGTGTAAGCCACTTCTGTGTAATTGCTTTTGTTGCCGCCGCCACTCAGATATAAAATAAGTGTGTGTAATCTTTCCTTATTAGGTCTACTGGGGGGAAGCCCAAGACCAGATTCTCAAACTGAGGAAGTAGTGCAGCTCAAACATTTTCATTATAATTTCTTTCAAGTGGGCCCAGTACTTAGCTAATATTGGACATCCCCAAAAAATATGGAAGTGCGAGCCCACTCCCCCTCAACCTGTCCAACGTTTGTCTGAGTTCTGTCCCCCATAGTGCTTGGTTATTGTTGGGACCCTAAAAAATCTGATGCCCACTTTCCATCTAAATTCTCTCCAATTTTGTAGACTGGTAGTTTTCTGTATACCCGCCCAAATCCCCTTCCCCCCATCTTGCCGGTTGAATTTTATACCCCATCTCCTTTTCCCATTTTGCTTGTATATTTTCCCTATATACCCTGCCTTCTCTTTGGCACAATAGAGCATACATTTGTGCTACTATCCCCTTTGTATCTTTTTTTTTTTTTTTGAAATTACTATTTTTCCTCCTTCCTGCCTGCCATCCCCGACCCTTCAGGAGCCCCAAGGTAGACATCCCTCTGCCTTCCACCCTGCCCGTATGACCCTGCCAGAACCCCATAGAGCTTTGGTTTACCCCGCGAGCGGGGATGGGGCAGAGCCCCTTTACCCCAACAATCAGATTTCGTCAGTCCGGGGGCCATCATGCGGGTGGAGGCACATCGAGGGCACGTCTCCGGAGGCTCCATCTTCCCGGTGATGGCAGGCATTTTTCTGCTTTCTCCCACCCCCTACAGCATAGGATTCCCTGACATCAAGGCACAGAGCGCCGACATCACGCTGTATGTCGGCAGTCCTTCCCCTTAACATTGGGGACTTGCAGTACTCCGAGCCTCCGCTTGGAGTCAGACAAGTGTTCAGGCTATAGCCTGACCCTCCCCGGAGTAGGCAAGCTGTCGTGGGATGCTCAAGCCTAACTCCCCCCGGCCGGCCCACCAGCGACCCGAGTCCGCTCCCAAACCCAGGTCACCGACGTGGAGCGAGGTGTGGCATCCAGCGCCTCAACCCTCAGCACCACCGGGCCGGCCCCTTTGTATCTTTTAAAGTCATTCTGTTTTGTATCATAACTACCTCCTCTATTAGGGGGTGAGCCACTTCTGCCACTCCTATCTCCCCCACTATTATATTTCTACACTGGAAAAATCTGAATAATTCCTCCTGTTGCAACTGGAATTCTTGTTGTAAACTCAAAAAATATTTCACCCCTTCCCCTTCCACCAAATGGGCCAGTGTTAATACACCTTTCCTAGCCCATCCTTCAAGGGAAACAAAACCCTTCTTTCCCACTATAGATGGTATGTATTCCAGTGGAATTTTCTGCCATATCAGTACCAGCATTTCCCACTTTTGTCTGATCTGGAGCCATACCCCAAGAGTTTGTCTCGTTCAGCAATTCTTGACCTCAGTCAGGTTTGCTTTCGTTATGGTCCACGGTAGAACCTGCACTGGCAGATTTATATGGGCTCTCCTTTCCATCTCCACCCAGTCCGGGGGTTCGTCCTGTATTAAAAATGTCAAAAGCAGCATCATTTGGGCTGCATAATAGTATGTCAGCAGGTGTGGCATACCCCTTCCCCCTCTTTCTTAGGTATTGACAACAGTTGTTTCTTAATCCGGGTTTTTTTCCCTGCCCAGATAAAGCTAGCTAACTCCTTCTCTAAATCCTTCCAATCCTTGCCAGGTATATCTATCGGGAGGGTGCCAAAGAGAAACAACCAACGAGGCAGGATGTTCATCCTAATAGTGTCTATTTTCTGAATAAACCCTAACGGTATTAGTTTCCATCTGTCCAGGTCTTTCCGAATCTGTACTTTTAAGGCCCCATGGTTTATTTTATACAGATCCTTCATATCATATGGGATTTTAATTCCTAAATATCTTATTGGCTTTTTAGTGTACTTGAAGGGTGAATTTTTTTTAAATCCTGATCCCACTCCCCTGAGATTAATTTTATTTCCGTTTTCTCCTGGTTTATTTTATATCCTGACATTTTGCCAAATTTTTGTATCAGGGTCAGAAGATGAGGTATGGCCTGCTTTGGATTACACACATAGACTAATGCGTCATCCGCATAAAGTGATATTTTATTTAATACCTCTTCTACCATTATACCAGTAATCTTAGGATGTCTCCTTATGGCTTGAGCCGGGGGCTCAATACTAATTGAGAACAGTAACGGAGACAGGAGGCAACCCTGTCTAGTCCCTCTTTGTATCTGGTTCTGCGTGGATACTACCCCATTTACTTTCCCCCTTGCCATAGGTCTGTCATACAGTAACTTTATCCAATTCATCCCCTAGACCCATCTCCCTCAGTACAGCCTTCAAAAACTGTCAGTTCAGGTGGTCGAATGCCTTTTCGGCATCTAGAAAAATGGCTAGTCCCTGGTCTTTAAGTTCTCTCGCCCCCGTGATGACATTCAGTAATCTCCAGATGTTATCTGCTAGATGAATTAGCTTAGTGATTACTTTTTGTAACATATTAGCCAGAATCTTAGTCAGGATTTTACAGTCCTGATTCAGGAGGGAGATGGGTCTGTAGGAGGCGCACCTATCCCTTGGCTTCCCCTCTTTTGGTATAACCATTATAATTGCTGAGTACCATGTCGGCAGGAGGGCCTGTTCTTCCAAACAGTTATTGAAAACTTCAGTCAAGATGGGGGCAACCGTTTCATAACATTTAGTGTATAATTCACTACTGAACCCATCTGGTCCAGGTGCTTTCCCCTGCTTCAGTTCCCTAATTACCTGGACTACTTCTTTCTGTGTAATTTTAGCTCCTAATCCTATCCTGTCTTCTCTACTTAGTTTCTGTAACTTAAGATTTTTAAGAAACTGATTTATCTCTTCCACAGTCTGCTCTGGAACTATCGACTCTGTATATAGTATCTAGTAAAAATTCCTAAAGGCATGTGCAATATCCGCCGGTTTACTTCGCCTGCCTCCTGTTTTCTCATCTATTATTATGTTTTTAATCTTACGGTTTGCTTCTTGTTGTTTCAACCTAAGTGCCAGTGTATGAGCTGCCCTATGCCCCACCTCTGAATACTTACTGTATATCCCAGCCATCTTATCCATCTCTCTGCCTGTTTTTCTTCATATTCATTTAATTTCTTTCTAGCTAATTCCAGTTGTTTTAACCGTTCCCCATCTTTCGGATCCTGTTTATGTTCCATTTCCCTTTGTTGAACCTCTCACAAGAGTCTTTCCTGAGTAAGACTATCCAGTTTTTTATTCCTAGAGGCAACACTTATCAGTTCACCCCTAACTACTACTTTTGCTGTATCCCATCTGATTATAGGTTGGCAACCTTTATTCTCTTTTGCATAAAAAACTTCTTTAAATCTATCCTCTATCCTTTTAATTGTGGATTTGTCTGTCAGAAGGGAGACATTTAGTCTCCAAATAGGGTGTCTCTCTTCTTGTTCCACCATCAGGACAATCTCAACTGGTGCATTGTCTGAGTTAGTGATCGAGTGTATTCGAGATCCAGAGGCCATATACATATATGCTTTTTGTAGGAGAAATAAATCAATCCTTGAATATGACCTCTGAACCATCGAATAGTAAGTGTAATCCCGTGTCCTGGGGAAACATGCTCACCACACATCCACAAAATCTAAACTTCTTATTAAGCACTTAAGCCATTTAGTAGCTTCCCTGTTTGTCTGGGTACAACCTGACGATCTGTCCAGAAATGGGCATGGCACACAGTTAAAATCCCCCCCCACCAATACTCGTCCTTGAGGCAGTCTTATCAGTTTGTCTAAAATTTATTTAAAAAAGCTACCCCTTTAACATTCGAAACATAAAGATTGACAACATGGAAAGGGACATCCAAAACAGTACCAGATATTCTGACATATCTCCCCACTTTATCTGTGTCCATCCAGTTGACCACAAGGGGGCACCCCCTTTTCACCAGAATCGCCACTCCCGCCTTCATCCCATCTCTGCTTGGCCAGGCATACACCTCTACCACCCATGACCAATATTAATTTCAAACCCTCTATTTCCCTTAAATGTGTTTCTTGAATAAGAACCACATTGCATCCCAGTCATTTCAATTCGGTTAAGATCTTCATCCGCTTGACAGGGGCATGTATTCCTTTAACATTATATGTTACTATTTTAAGATTAATCATTATCTTGATTTGTCCCTTTCCACCTTCTCAACCTCCTTTGTAAATTTCTCATGATACCCCATCCTGCTTTTACAAGTAAACTTACTAAACCATTAAACAAACATCGTTTAACATATTTCAACTTTATATAACTTTTCAACATTTTGGCAGCTGCTTCTTGGAGCTTGCCTCCCCTCTTAAATCAATCCCCCTTCTTATGCTTCCTAGGTGCTACTACGCATTTCAGCTACTGTTTTTTTATTTTCTCAGTAGCCCATATGGGTGGGCTCACTTGGCCACTGCCCCACCTATCCCTTAATAGGGATTCGCTCTAGTTGTTCAAGGGAATGGCAGCAGTCCCCCAGTATTAACTTTCCCAGCCAAACTAATTTTTAGCAGAGAATGAGTTAGCAGCAGCCCAGCCTTAGTGCCCCCCAACTGACTATGCCTTCTAGCCAATGTTTACCTCATACTATTAGTGAGTCCATTACCAGAGTGTCTGAAGTCTTATATGAAGTAACCTGTCCCATTATTCCCCACAGAAGCTTCTCCCCAGTCCGGTCCTTCATTCCCCCAACTTTCAGACAGTCTCTTCAGTTTCCATCTCTGAGTCCTCTTGAATCTACTCTCTTTCACAGATGTCCTTCTCACTCATCCATTCGTTTTTCAGAGTCTTGGCTATCTATCACGTTGAACATCCTCGTGAGATCTGGCATTAGATATTTGGGCCACGACCAAGCAGGGGTCTTTTTCTTCCCTCGATTCACCAGGCTCCATGCCCCTTCTATCAGTTTTTGCTCCAGAAGATCACAACCCAGATTCAGGATCACTATTTGTTTCTCCTTCAAAAATGGAACTGCATCCACCAAGGTCGGAAATACTTTAAATGAGGATCCCGTAAATACTTTCAATTTTGCTGGGTAGTTTATCTGAACTTTGATTTGGTGTTTGTCATTTAGCTCTTTTATGACTGCTCTGACTTGGTTCCAATGATATTGCAACTCTGTAGAGAAATCTTGGTCCAGAAACACTTGTCCCCCTGCAAATGTAAGGTTTTTAACTCGCCAAGCTTCTTTTAATATGTAATCTTTTTCTTGGAAGTTCAGCATTCTCACTACTCAGGATCGTGGTCTGGTATTCTTGTCTGTCAGCTTGGGCCCTAGAGCTCTATGGGCCCCTCTCGATTGTGAGAGAGAAGTCTGAGGGTATGGTTATTATCGCTCTCAGCACATGTTGGATAAAGTCTGCTGTGGTAGGATAACCCTCCTCTTCTCCTTCCTTGATCCCATAAATTCTAAAATTGTTTCATCTTGCTCTATTTTCTGAATCTTCCATTCGAGTATGCATTTGCCTTTCCCTGTGTAAGAGATGAATAATCAATCTATCCGCTGCATCTTGTCTCTCCGAAGTCTGAGTCACACGTTTTTAAACTCCCTCAACCTTTCTATTTATGTTTTTCACTTCCATCTTAAGATCTGCGATCGATGTCTCAATTTTTTGTACAGACTTTAGGATTCTAGCCACTGCTATTTCCATTGGTACCTTGGCCTGGGAGTCTTCCTCGTCGAAGTCGATCGATGATACCAAGGGGGACCGTACTCTCGTCATGGTCGCTAGGCCTTCCATGCCTTTATGGAGAGTGAGCTGCTTTAATTTACTACTTCTTTGGTCTTGCCTCGACCTTTTTGGCTTAATTTGTTTGGCTGACATTAAAACAGCCCCCGATTGTCGACTTCAGCACTTTTCTAGTCAAATGAGGTAGAAAATTAGTTTTAAACAGCTGGGGAGTCCGGAGCTCATTCCTCTAGGCTGCCACCATCTGGGCGATGTAACCGGAAGTCAGGTTCAACAGTCTTACAGATGTGAATGTTACATAATACATATATAAATGGTGTATGTCACAAGAAATAAGAGGTAACAAAACAGACAACAGTGGTACAGTATGGGATAAAAAGGTACAAACATGAAGGTGCAACAAGTTAGGCCTAATAGGAGGCAGAAACTTGTACAGAGGAAGAGGAACTTAAGTGCTTATCAATAGTTTGAAAATAGTGGGGAAGGGGCAAGGGTCAGAGTAGACACAGATATATAAGTGCAGGGCAGGGTCAATTAGCACAAAGCTTGAAGCTAAGGATATTTTCAAGTGTCAAGGGAAGAAAGGTAATTGAAAAGGGCTTTCTTGAAGGCAGGGTGGGATTTGGAAAATCTGACATCAAGTGGTAGCGAATTCCAGAATTTGGGACCGTAGTAGGAGAAGGCAAATTCCCCCATCCTGGTGTAACATTTGGGGAGAGAGAGCAGAGCTGAAGACGTGGACTGGAGGGAATGAGAGCAGTCTATGAGGGTGAGCAGGGCTGCAAGGGCAGAAGGGTGAGAAGAACGAATTATGTTGTCAGTCAGACAACCTAAAGAATAAGATTGGCAGGAAGAAAATGATAGCCACAGTAGACAGAGTAAAGTGTACAGTGGTGTTTAAGATGAGAAGCTGATAAAGCAAATCTATAAACATTATTGTAAGCAACATCCCATGATTGAAAGACATTCACCTGAGCCATAGCAAAGACAGGCAGAGTGTAGCAGAGTTCGGGGAGCAGTAGGTCTTGGGTGACAGAGATCCTGGTGGTGGGGGTCAGGAACTGATGGACTTGGTAAGCTAGTCCAGTTTTGACATTGACAGACTTGTAGGCAGCATTGGCATGAAGAGAGAAATTAAGAGATGGATCCAGTGTGAACCGCAGGTATTTGAAGGAGTGGGTTACATCTGCAGGACAGTCATCAAGGCATGAGAACTGAAGAGACAGGGTCCACGTGCCAGATTTGTTTGGTGACCCAAAGAGCATTGCTTGGGTTTTGGCAACATTTAGCACTAGGTGGTGGGATGTGAGCCAGGTTTGGAAACAATGCAGATCTGAGAAGAGGTGAGAGTTAATTTCATGGATGGAGTTGGAGGAAACATAGAGAACCAAGTCATCGGCATAGAGTAGGGAGAGACAGTGGGTGGGCATAGCAGGTAGGTTATTTATGAACAATGAAAAGAGTAGGGGCCCAAGTATGGAGCCTTGCAGGACTCCAGACTGTAGAGGAGAAGAGGTGGAGAGAACTTTATGATAGGAGACAGACTGGGATCAGTTGAGCAAATAGATGGAGAACCAGGCAATGGTGGATTGGGAGGTGCCAAGAAAGAATAGTTGATGTAAGAGCAGAAGGTGGTTCACCGAGTCAAATGCCTTCGAAATGTCAATAAAAACAGCCCCAGTAAGCTTGCCTCTGTCTATGTTGGTTTTGATGTTGCTAGTGAATTGCACAAGGGCCATCGTGGTGCTATTACCTGGCTTAAAGCCATACTGAGCAGGGATTGCAGGCTAAAGTTGGTTATGAGGTCAGACACCTTGCAATGGATAAGCTTCTCCGAGAGTTTACTGAGGGTTGGCAGGAGTGCAATGGGTCGGTAGTTCATTAGGCATTTTGGGTCATCCTTTTTGAAGACTGGAATAACCCTGTCATTTTTCCACAAGAGGGGTATGCTACCCAAGCTGATGAAGAGGTTGAACAAGCACATAATAGGGGTAGCAAGAAGAGAAGTGCCTAGCTTGAGAATTTTAGGTTCCAGCCCATGAGGGCCTGCACTATCATGAGGAGACATCATGTGGGGGGCATGTAAGACATCCAACCTGGTGACAGGGCAGATAACTAGGGGAGGATGAGATGGGTGGAAGTCATGGGAGTACGGCATGAGTGGAAGCACCAGTGGCAATGCCTGGGAGGGCTGTAAAGAGTGAGTTGAAAGCGTTAGCAATAGTACATGGGTTGTTACAGGGGATGTTATCTATTAGCAAGTCTTGGGGGGGGGTTGGGAACCTATTATGTGGTTGATTTGAGCCCAGTATCTTTTTGGGTTACTAGAGAAGGCATGGAGAAGGCCTCTGTAATAGTTGCTTTTGGCAGTATGGATCTCTTTCTTACATAAGTTCCATAGCGAGTGATAGGCAACGAAGTCGAGAAGGGAGGAGGCTCCCCATCTGGTCCAGAGCTTGTCCCATTCCTTAAGCATATGGAGAAGAGAACTATTTGAACATTTAGTAGGAAGACCCCGAGCCCTGCGCCTTATGGAAGGAATGTGCTTGGACTGAAGGGAGCGCAGAGAGTTAATGAAGTACTCCATGGCCAAGTCAATGTTGCCCGTAGTGAAAATGGGGGTCCAGTCAACATGATAGAGATCTTAGACAAAAACATTGGTGTTGAGGGCAGAGAAGTCAGACATGGTGATGATTCTGGGTGAGAGGGAGGGCAGGCATCCCAGACACAGGTTATAGGTGAATGGTCACTAATGGAGTCCGGTAGCATGGTAACAGAAGAGATTCTATCCGGTCTGTTGGTAAGGATCCAGACAAGGAGGGTATGCCTATTTCCATTGCTAGAATGCCTCATGGGCCCAGTGACAAGCTGAGTTAGGTTTGCTTTGCTTTAATTAGAGACAAGGATAGGGGAGCTTGGATCAAGCCAGTCCTGGTTGAAGTCACCTAGGCAAATCACTTTGTTGTTTATGGTGACCTGGGGTAAAAATAACAGGAATTCCTTGAGACCTTGTTTGCAGGAAACAGGGGGCATGTAGGCACAAACAATGTGTAGTTTCTTGGAATTGCCCAACAGAAGTAGTGCATGAAGTTCCTCACATGACACAAATGATGGGCAAGGTAGTAAGATTAGGTTTAGGTGAGCCTTATAGAAAAATGCCAGGCCGCCACCCCTTTTTGATGAGGGTTGATCAATCTGGATCATGTTGTAACTGGGTAAGGCACACAGAGAGTCAGGGTGAGAGGGCTTGAGCCAGGATTTGTTTATTCCAAGGAGATCAGGCCAATGGGTGGCAGACCAGGCCACCAGTTCAGTGTGGTTCACCACCAGGTTTCTTATATAAAGGTGGCCCATCTTTAGTCCTCTAGAGTGAGGCCCTACTGATGAACTGGCCTGATAGCCAGGGAGCCCTGATGCCACTGGGCCAGGGTTAGTCTCCACATCTCCTGACAGGAATAAAGAGAGGACCATAATCCAGGTAGCCACAATGAAAAAAGCGAAGATGGTCCTTGCTTGAGAGATACTCTTAGTTCTGATGTAATGACATCCAGGAAACAATAACAAAACTTATTTCTTAAGAACACCTACTTTGGGTTTACCTATGTTTTTTGTTTGTTAAAATTATATAGTGCATGGTGGAACTTTGTTATGGATAAAAATCCATAAGTAGAATAGAGTTGTTATGCTGCAGTAGCTACATCATCATAGCTGTTAAGCTGCACTAGCTATGTAGCTACTGCATTATAACAACATGGTACACACCTGCCCATGCACATCACACTTTCACCACTGATCAGGAAGTGGCCACGTCAGTGACAGCTAGAGCGGACTAGCGAAGGACAGTGGCTCTGAAAAAACAAAACAAAAGTAAGGACTTTATTTGCTAAATTTAATGAAGTACTACGGTCATTTTAGCTAGTTTAATGTGTATTTCAATGCTTCTAATGTTTGTAGCCCTTCTTGTGAGAGACACGTTTTTGGGACTGTCCTGTGTTGCACCACAGTGCCTGTAATTGTAAAATTGCACAGGCTGTAAGTAAAAAAATGTTTTTATTCACCACTATACTATCTGTGAGTCAGTCCTTCAATGGTACAGATGTAGATAGGATGACATACATTATATAGAGGATAATGTATGGTCATCAATGGTTAACCGGTTAGTTAACCATCAAGAGGTTGTCAGGGCTCTCATGTAAACCACAAGAGCGAAGCTCGAGAGGTTTACGTCACTATGGGAACCTCGAGATGGGTTGAAAAACTGGTAACCATCCATGTACCGTACATTATATTTCATAGTGTATGGTACCATTTATGTTTTTAAAAAAAGAAAGCAGTTCCTTACTGCAGTTTTTTAATGTCACCGCTGCTCTGCTGTCACCACCGTGGCTGTTTCAAGCTATCTGATCCAGCTGCACACATGCCCAGACTGTTCCCAGTTGTTAACCCATCGATGTGACGTACCATCGATGGGTTAACAGCATCATGACATCGCATCAATGGTAAATTGTTGTTATAAAAAGATAGATTTCTAGCCAGCCTGGTGCCACTGAGGGTTGAGGCACTGGACGCCACACCTCGTGCCATGCCAGCGACCCAGGTTCGGAGATGGACTCGGGAAGCCAGGGGTCGGCAGGGGAGGGAGAGGATTGAGCGTCTGGAGGACAGCTCTCCTCTCCCTGGGGAGGGATCCTGGGGCTGCTCGGTGCCTTTGCGACCCCTGATGGAGATTGGGGGTATAGCAGGATCACTAGCAAGAATGAGGGTCAGGAGTGCGGCAGACGTTAGCAGGCAGCCTTGTGCAGATGTCATTGCATGCTGCACTCCCAGGAGAAACATATACAGAAAAAATCCCCGACTCGGGGATAGGTGACTGCACCTCCACCCTCCCAACCACACTCCACTGCTGGTTGCCCTCCATTCCTGGCTGAGCCCAGCCCGGCCTGAATTCAAGATAGAGCACTCTGGGCAGATAGGGCAGCCCTACCTCTGGGGGCTTAGAGCCCGGGGGGGTAGCTGAGCTGGTGCCAGGAATTCGGAGGCCTCTCAGGCACGGAGGTGGAGCTGGGGGTGATGGAGGATGCCCAAGAGAGTTCACCGGGTTGGTGCAAAGCCAGATTTCAAAAAATAGAAAAAGGTAGATTTCTACCTATAACAATGTTCTACCATACATTATATAATACAATGTATACCTCACAATTTATAATAAGTGAGTGAATTAATTTTGCGGTTGTCAAGGCGACCAAACCTCTCGAGCTGTGTTCTCGAGATTCTTATGGTCGCCATGTCAACTGCTCAATGAATTAACTTGCTTATTATAAACCGTGAGGTATACATTATCCTCTATGTTACTTAAAGACAGATAATACCTGATTGGTAGGCTCCTGCTCTTACCCTTATTACCTTATGACTCCTAAACTTATCTTTAAATCCAACTAATACTACACTGTAGAGTAATTTCTAAGTGTACACCAGTATTGTACACCAGTGTTCTTCAATGTGAGTACCTAACACCTGTACAGCAGTCCTCAAAATTGTACACTATTTCAATCCAGTTGAAACAAAACTTTGTATTGCACATGGAACATGATTTTAAAGGTGACAGGAAATTTGTGTTAACTGGCAGCAGTATATAAAGCTGTAATTCTTAGAAATTATGTGCATTCTGCTAAGTAATCCATATTTAACTGCACCTGAATAAAAAGTGATAAGACAAACTGTATTTTGCATTGTTTTGTTTTTATGGGCAGCATTCTTTTGCAGGTTTCTTCATGGAACCAGTAATTTGGAGTTTTTACTATGTCATGGTTTGTGTATAGAATTGGAAAGGCTTTGCCTGGAGTTCAATGGCCAAGCAGCCAGCCACTCCCACTTCCTGAGCTATATAAGCAATTCCTCTCAGCCTCATTGTGAAGCACTTTTTCTTTGCAGCCAAAGGCTCTGTCAGTCTGTCCTCTGGGCTGGTTGGGACCTGCAGGGCTGGCTGAGCCCCCCCCTTGCCGCTCCTGCTTGTCTTTGCTGTGTTTCTGTGTTTATTTTCCTGCTTCTGGTTTGTATTTTGCCTTCGGCAGCATGTGTGCTTCTTTCTGTCTTTGTTTCCAGTTGTCTGTGTTTGTGTGTCTTTGTTTTTTTTTTTTGGGGGGGGGCTTTGTTTCTAATCTCCTAGTATATTGTTCTGGAGCTCCTACTACTTGCTTTCAGTTACTCACAACTCTCAAACTACTGCAATGCAACTGCAATTTATTTGTGTGTTTCAGCTCAACCATAGCTGCTCCAAGTTGCATACTCGATTATTTTCGCCTGACTCAGGCTTACACTAAACCTAGCTGTGCAGCTCAATCATGCTCTCTCATTCTACTTACTTCATTGTAGCAGCTTCATTGCACTGCCTGGCTACACCTGCTTTCAGAGCATTGTGTCTCCTTACTTATGTATATTGCAGTTACAACTCAGTGTACTCCATACAGATGTTGCTTTTATGTTTATTCACCCTGTTCTACTCTGAGGTCAGCTAAAAGCTCCTGCTGAGGCTGTTAACCAGTTTTATTATCTGCATGTGGTTCTCATCCTTCCATCGCTTTCTTGTTTGTCCTATGGCGGGGACTGGGAAGTATTTGAGGAGTCGTTGGCCCCTTGTGACTAATTATTTCTGTTCTAAATCCTGCCTTCACTGCCGAAAATCCTCAGAGTATTTGTCACCTTGATTGGGCTTTTAAATGTCTGGCTGGCTTGCCCCACTCTTCAGTGCTGTTTCATTGCTACTATGTTTTGCAGACCTACATGCAGGTACACTTATTACTACTCTGTTTACTGACCTACATACAGGTCCATGCTTGCTTATGCAATCGATTGCTCATGCCTACTACATCATCTCGACTTCAGCCTCTGGGATGTCTGCTGCACTCAATCTGCTTTCGACCTTGCAAGGTCTCAGCACTCAGTGCTCATTATGATCAGCATACCAGTGCTCAATCAGCTCGCCAGCTTTCCATCACTCAGTCTAATTCTGGGGCATGCCAGCCATTCTATACTGGTGCAGAGTTCCTGCAGCCAACGGTCTCACTCTGCATTTAGTCCGCATCTTGAGTGTGTCCAGCATGGGGTGGGATCCTTCTCACCTGGCCCATAGCTGGAAATGTTCTCACCCCGGGCTTGACTTTAGCTTGCCTGCTATGTGACAGCAGCTCCTGGTGTAGAATTTAAGACTAGTGGTGAAAGGTGGTTACAATGATCTCCTTTGGCTCCAGTGTTCCACTATAACAGTTGTCTATTGACTTTAGTGGTTTCTCGAGCAAGGAACCTTCACCGCATTCTCCCTACGACTGCCTCTGGTTCACCTGGTTTGAGTTTAGGGCCAGGTGAGTGCCTCAGCAGTCGTTGATGTCCTCCTCTGCCTTGGTATTGTTGCAGAATTTTCTCACAACCTTCCATGGCATTCCCACTAGAGGGTTTGAGTGAGAGCCTTCCTCCAAATTGGAATATTTTCCACCTCCCTTTAATTGGGTTTTCCAAATTGCAGCTGCAGAGCCATCACTAAATAAACTATCCCATGCCTGGAGGGAAGGTGACCTAGGTCTTGGATCCCCGGAGATTTCCTCCTTATAGGTTTTTTTTTCTCTCCTCCATTGCCTCAGGTCATAACTGTTAGTTAGCATAGTAGTGTCCCCTAGTTTCTTTAGGTAGGTTCCACTGTTGGATGGAGGTGGAGAATGTCCTGACATTCCTTCTCTCCTTAGGGGATCCCCTCATTCTCAACACAAACCATCAGTGTCATGCTATGCAAACCTGGGCATTTCATTACATTATCAAACTGAGCATATCATTATGTTATCAAACTTTCTATGCTTCTCTACTACTATGTTACAGTTACTGTTCCTACATCACAGTTACTGCTTGCTCATAAGCTTTGTGTCATCTCATTCTTTGGGATATGATTGTACTACATTTCTTTTGGGGATTCCTAAGGTACCTTTAGAAACATAGAAACATAGAGGTTGATGGCAGATAGGGACCTCAAGGCCCATCCAGTCTGCCCATTTCTTTTTCTACCTTATAAATGTGCCATCAGCCTTTGCTCTGTCAGTGGCCTATCTATTCATACTCATCTGTATTGCTCCCTTGTGCCTATCCCATGCCTGTTTGAAGCTCTGCACTGTATTCATAGCCACCACTTCCTGAGGTAGGCTGTTCCATGCATTCACCACTCTTTCTGTGAAAAAGAATTTTCTCACATTCCCCCTTAATCAGCCTCCCTCTAATCTCATGCTGTTTCCTCTTGTCCTGCTGTTTTTCTTATATTTAAACAGGTTGATGTGAGGAAATTCTTTTTCACAGAAAGAGTGGTGGATGCATGGAACAGCCTACCTCAGGAAGTGGTGGATATGAATACAGTGCAGGGCTTCACACAGGCATGGAATAGGCATAAGGGAGCAATACACATGAGTATGAATAGATAGGCCACTGACAGAGCAAAGGCCAATGGCACATTTATAAGGTAGAAAAATAAATGGGCAGACTGGATGGGCCTTGCGGTCCTTATCTGCCATCAACCACACTGCTTTCAGCTACAGGTTTAAAAATAAATCTACAAAATAAAGATTCAACTTTTTAACTGCAAACAAAAAACATGGCCATCCACATTAGTTAATGATGTGCCCATTGGATGACATAGAGATGCCCAACGACCTACGATCCCATTCGTAGATGTCACAGCAAATGTCATCACCCCATTTTGCGCTGAAAACAACTGCACGTTAAAGTGATGTACGCTGAAATGTTATGCTCTGTTTTGCTCACGCTCCATTGCTCGTGCTGAATTGCTCGCGCTGAATTGACGTGCTACCTTACACAGGCATGGGATAGGCATAAGGGAGCAATACAGATGAGTATGAATAGATAGGCCATTGACAGAGCAAAGGCCAATGGCAGATTTATAAGGTAGAAAAAGAAATGGGCAGACTGGATGGGCCTTGCGGTCCTTATACTAACATACTAACATCCTAATTGCCAGCAGATTAGGCCTTACGGTCTATTGAGTCTGCTCGAACCTCAGATCCCTAGTTGGGTGCCAAGGCCCTCCCCCCTCCTTGTGTTCCAGACACCCCTATCATCCATCCCCACCCTTATCTGACATCAGCTTCTATGTTTCTACGATGGCAGGCAGTAAATAGACATTTTGTTTTCCCACTTGTTTTCTTTCATGCTGACTCTTCCTGGGGTATTACTATGCAATTCATCAAAAGTTTCCATAATTAATCCATTCTGCTAGATTACCAGCTCAAGAGTTAAAATCTTCTATAATTCATATTTCACAAAATCTTACCTTCTCCTTGCACCATAGACGTCTATCTGATAAACCTGTCCAGAAGTCAAGATTGTAACATTTAGAATTTTTAGAAAGATGATATATGTTAAATATTAATACCTCCTTCGGGTTGAATCCTGCACCCTCAGTGTGGAGCTGGCACCTTTGTTACATCCTTGGGCGCCAAGATTCAAATAAGGCACAAGTGTCTCATTGGGTTGGATAAGCCATGATACTGGGCCACCTTAGACAAAAGCCTGAGTCAAGTGCCAGTGGCTTGCTTCTTCTAGGACACCTTGGATTCATTAGGGGCAGTGTGAGCGACCTCCTGCCTCCTGAAGTGGGCTCCCCAGCACAAACTTCTCTGTATCAGAATTTAAGCGGATCGATCTCAGGGTTGAGGCACCGGCTAGTTGCTCCATGCCAGGTGGACCTCCCCCAATTAAAGAAGTGGAGCCAAGGCTGAATTTGGTTTAAACTTGCACAACTTTAAATGCAGCCTGTACTAGGGCTGGAGCTTAGAGTGTTCTTGGACTTTCCACAGCTTTACCCCCTTCAGGTTGAATCCTGTATCCTCAGTGTGGAGCCGGCACCTTCGTTACATCCTGGGATGCCAAGATTCAAATAAGGCACAAATGTCTCATTGGGTCAGACAAGCCATGACGCTGGGCCAGCCTAGACAAAAGGCTGCAGTCAAGCACCAGTGACTTGCTTCTTCTGGAACACCTTGGATTTATCAGGGGTGGTGTGGGCAACCTCCTGAAGTGGGTCCCCCCCCCCGAACAGACTTCTCCATATCAGAATTTAAGTGGATCGACCTCGGGGTTGAAGCACCGGCTAGTTGCTCCATGCTGGGTGGACCTCCCCCAATGAAAGAAGTGGAGCCGAGACTGAATTTGGGTTTCCTACCCACCCTCCCCTTTCCCTCCTCCTGTTAAAAGTGCTTTGACCCTGCTCTTAATCCCTAAGGGGCCAATCACAATGGGATACAGACTGCTCATCAACTTAATTTAAACTATTAAAACAAACTCTTGCCAATCGCACCAGCATTACCTATGAACTATTGCTCTGAACCATTGACTCATGACTTGTCTCCTCATATTATATCTTCTCTCAGAACCTCAGTTAATTCTGTCCCCTACTGTAATCGGTCTGCAGAACCGACGGCAATGTCCGTTGAATTTAGATGCTAGCCTGATCTAAGGTTCATGAACAAAACAAGGAGCCACATTGGCAGATAGAGAGATCTTTGTCTTGTTATATCAGATAGAAGCTTAATGCTGGTAGTTTGGTTCGGGTTAAGGAACGGTCACTCCTTCTGAGTGCCTCACCTGCAGACAAAGCTATTTCTTAATTGTTTGTTTTCTCTTTGCTGCCTATTTCTGGTCTATGACCTCATTGCTTCTCTCAAGTTGAAGTACTGGTTTATTGTCTCTCCTCCAAGCCGAGTCCCCCTAACAGCCATAGTTGGTTGTAATCTGTTCCATCTACAGAACCTGTACTAAGGGACTGACCAGGCCTATAGTACTCTAGGCTGCCTACAGCTACTCCACAGCTTCTGACTTACTATATTCATGATTGCTGCTTAATATAGATATAACCCTTTAGGACACCCCTTTACTGCTACAGCCCTTGTTCCTATAAGAGCCACTGGTGCCCCCTGCCCTATAGCTGTCACTACCTTCCCAGGGAACTGCTGATATATTCCCTGCCTACCCTAATTGGTCATGCAGGGCCTGGGACTCATGGCAGCCTTCGCCTACATAGCCCTGATCCTGTAGGCTGATGAGCTCTACTCCTGTGGTCATTGTCCCTTAGACCAGGGCAGGAACTGTAGTCAACCTCACTGCCCCTTTGAACCCTCGAGGGAGAGGACCAGCATGCTACTCCTTTCTCTATATGGAGTAACCCACAATGGAAATTGCTACAACCTTTTCTACTACTTCCACATGAGATACAGATGGAGGTGCTCTTTCTCTCCCTCTCGAATCATTGGGTACCTTGCCAGGCTCAAGTTTGTTCTGGAGGGAGACATCAAACTTAACCCTGGCCCCCACTCCCCTAATCTTGCTCTCAGTGACCCCACTAAACCCCTCTGGGCCGAGACCAGGGGTCTCCAGCTGGTCCACATGAACATTAGCAGCTTAAAGCACAAAGTCCATAACCTTGAAGCTTGGACCACACTGTATAAACCTGATATACTAGCGGTGACTGAGACTTGGCTCAAGCTGCAAATCCTTCCACATGAAATAGACCCGGTCAGTTACAATGCCTTTAGGTGGAATCGTGTAGGAAAGAAAGGTGGTGGGATCCTCCTCTACACCAAGACAAATCTCAATGCTACACAAATAGATCCCCCCCCTTCGGTGACTCAGTAAGTGAGATCATTTTCACAAAATTGCTCCTTGGAGATACCAAGCCCCTTGGTATTACTTGGTATGAAAGAACAGAAGAAGGCCAGAGCCCATCGAGACTGTTCCCTACACTATATCAGACATTATTTATCTATTATCCCTCAACCAAACATCTAATTTGTTTTTAAAGACAGTGGCACTAGTTGCCTCTACCAATTCTTGTGGCAAGGTGTTCCATACAATGGATGCTCTTATTGGAAAAACGTTTCCCCTTTTGCTGGTTTTAAAGTTTTTATTTCAAGCTGTTTATTATGCAGTCTCAGAACATGTCTCCTTTGGAGAGTGTTGGATCACATTTTTCCATTAGATCTGGTGAATTTATTAAATTAAAAACCATAAGCATATCACCTCTTAATATTCTAGTTTGAAGAGAGAAGAGACCAGTAGCTTTTAATCTGTTCTGATAATCCAAGTTTGATAATCTTGGAATCATTCTAGTTACTCTCCTTTGAACCTGTTCAAGAATTGCTATGTCTTTTTTGGTTTGGATTCCAGAAAGGGACCATAGTCTAGATCTGAGTCTAATGTATGCCCTATACAATGGAATAAGGCATTGTTCAGTGCGATTAACAAAAGTGTGTTTTATTTGCCTCAAAAGTCTGTTGGTCATGCAAGCAGTTCTAACATAGTGATCATTTGATGTAAGTTTATTATTAACATATATCCCTAAATCTTTTTCACAATTTGATGAGTGAAGTGGTAGTCCATTTATATGATATATCGTTTTTGGATTATTTACACAGAAATGCACTACTAAATATTCGTCTTGATTAAACTGCATATGATTTTCATTTGCCCAAAGTGTTAATTTTTCCAAATCCTTCTTTAATGCAGAAATATTTTCTTGATAATTAAACTTGCCCCCCAATTTAGTATTGTCTGCAAATTTAACCATGAAGTTATTTGGCCCTGTTTGTAAATCACTGCTAGAGAGGTTAAACAATGTTGGTCCCAAGACCGACCCCTGTGGTACACCACTTGTCACACTACCCGAATCAGACAAGATATCATTAATTCTGACTCTCTGAGAATGATTTGTCAACCAGTTTAAAGTCCAGTTGACAATATAAGGTGACAAACCTAAATTATGCATTTTAGTAATGAGTTTTTCATGTGAGACTTTATCGAAAGCTCTACTAAAGTCCAAAAGAATTACATCAGTAGGGATACCCACATCTAGTAGAGTACTTATATTATTGTAAAAAGATATCAGATTGGTGGTGCAGAAATACTTGGGAGTAAACTCATGCTGATTTGAATCATAAATTCCAAATTTTTTACAATCTTGATCTATTAGAGACTTCATTATTCATTCCATTAATTTACTAGCCACTGAGGTCAGGCTAATTGGATGATAATTTTGCACAGAATCTCTATTGCCTTTTTTAGATATGGGATGAACTATTGCTGAACGCCAATCATTTGGTACAATGCTTTCTTGTAAGGATTTATTGAAAATAATTGACAAAGGTATAGAAATATTTATAGAGGTTTCGATCAGAAACCATGGATGAATACCGTCTGGGCCCGGACTAGTATTTTTTTTTAGTTTTTTGATAGCCTGTATAATGTCAGTTGGATAGAACCTATGATAATCTACGTGGTGAACTTTAAATGTACTAATAAGTGATTTTTGAGAGAAGACAGAACAAAAGTATTTATGAAAGAGATTCGAGGTTTCTATATCAGATAGAGAAGAGCCATTGGTTATAATGGGACCAATGGTCCTTGATACACCTTTTTCACTATTTATATAAGAGAAAAGAGATTTGTGACAGTCTTTTGTGTGAGCTAGTTTAAATTCTAGCTTATTTTTTGCCAATTTAATAGAATTTTTAAAGTTTTTCACAGACAGTCTGTATTTATGTAATAGAGAAGTTTTAAATGGAACAGAACTATTCTTAAGTTTCCTAAAAGTTTAATTTTTATTTTAATTTGATTTTAATTGTCTTGTTGAACCAAGGAGGAATTTTTCCTTTATTATTAAATTTCCTCTTAGATGGAATAAAGGTATTTTCCAAATAATGTACAATGTTTTTAAAAAAGTCCCAAGCTTGTTGTGTTGTACAATTAAGACGATTAGATTTCCAGTTTATGTTTTGTAAGTATTCATTGATTTTAGAAAAATTTGCTTTGTTATAATTTTTTGTATAGTATTTCTTCCTTTCTGTGGTTTTAAACTGTTGAATTTCCAAAAAGAATAGATGAATGATCACTGGTCCCAAGTGGATCCCGAATTTGTAAATTGCTAATTTGTTGCTCTATGTTAGTAAATAATAGATCCAAAATATTAGGACCTCGAGTGGGTTCAGTAACAAGTTGTTGTAATCCAGTACTAAATACCACATCTATTAGTCCTTTCTCGGCATAGGACTGTCCTGAGAATGAGTCCCAGTTAATATGAGGGAGGTTAAAGTCACCAAATATTACAGTATCTTGAGATTCTGAAAAATGTGTAATTTCTTTAAACATATCAGTTGTGTAATCTGAATTTGCAGATGGAGGTCGATAGATGTTACCAATATGGGACTGCTCCTTCAATAAGATTTTAACCCATATACTTTCCAAAGGAAAGGGAGAACACACTTCAAAAGAAGGAATATCATTTCGTATGTACATACAAACTCCACCACCTTGCTTATCTAATCTGTTTTATGATATAACTTATAACCTGGAATTTCTCTGGACCAAATTGAGGATGCATCCCACCAAGTTTCAGTTACTCCCACCACACCTATATTTAAAGTTTTACATTTGGCTTTGAGTTCTACTAATTTGAGTTGGTTTAAAGATCTTGCATTCAAAGCTAGGAATTTACATTTAGTTGTAATAATATTTTGGTAAGTATTCAGAGACTTGGGAATAGACCAATTCCCCCCCCCCATTGTTCTTAGTTTAAACAATGATTTATGATTTTAGTGATACTTTTCCCCATAAGTGTCCTACCCCTACGACTGAGATGTAAACCGTCCCAGCAAAACAAGGAAGAATGATCTGAAAATGATTCCCAGTGGGTAATACAGGGTATATCCTGCTTAAAACACCACTTTCTCAGCCATTTATTTAGGGCTTTGATTTTCTGCATCATGGTAGATGTTGGTCTCAGGACAGGTAGAATTTCAGATATACATACACAGCATCCCCTATCAAGTAACAGGTTACATAACGCCACATAGTCCTGTTGTAACTGATTAAATGGGGTGTGGTTTATATCATTAACACTGGCATGTATGATAACCAGTGGATTTTCCCCCTCATTTTGTAAAATTGTAGGCATCATGGAGGTAATGTCAGATACCCTGGCCCTCACCGGAGCTAGAACAAGTGCGGCTGTTTTGTCACTATTGCACCGCTTCCTGTCAATGTGCTTAATGATTGAATCTCCAGGACTAACACTTGTTTTGAGACAGTAGGGTACAAGAATCAGACACAAGTGATAGTTTAACACACTTTGGAGCGATTAACTTAATAGGTATTGATTTGGTAGCTTGAGACTTACTAGGACAAGTATTCATGGGCATTAACTCGTGATTGAAAAGTGTTTTTAAACCATTATTATCAACAGAGGGTGATGCACAGGATAAATCATGTAGCACTTCATTATTTGATACAGTCAATTGCTCAAACCTATTACGAGTTTCAATAGGGGTACTATTGTGTATTTGACCTCCCCTCCTTTTTTTAAGAGGCTTTGTGACAATGGTCCAGTCATCATTATCATGAGAAAAGGGCAGATAATCATCCACCTTATAAGAGGGGGCAGAGGCAACAGGTATACTAGTACTAGTCATTACAATTGTCTCCTCATCAGGAGGCATAGAAATGCTACCTACATGTGAAGGAAATTGTTCATTAGAATGAAGTTGTTCATCCATAAGATCAATGTAACTTTCCAATTCCCTAATATCAGTAGAAACTGGTTTAATATTAAGCAAAAATGCTATCTCTGCTTCAAGAGTACTAATCAGATGGCTATTAGCACATACATACTCGCTCCCATACTTTCCCTCACTATACATCAAACATTGCATACACTTACTAAGTTCTTTTTCCATTATTAAAGGTGTATATTTACTAAGTAGAGGATATGCTAAAATTATCTTATCCAAGTTTGTCTAATGCCAGCAGTTTCAGCGTGCCCAGTGGACACAGCAGACACGCACAAACACAAATGCAGCTTCTTTTAGTTAGCTGCTTTCTGATCTACAAGCAAGGCAAGCAGCAGGATTGGGTGTGCCTATCTCCCACTCCAATCTGCTGCCGCTTCCCTTGAATCACTAACTCATGCCTTGGCAGCACACCCCAAGGGGAGATGATTTTCCTTGGGGACTTCAATCAGAACTGGCTTGCCCTGGGGAACTCCATTAATAAGAACCCTGTTCTTGACACCAACCTGACTCAAATCATTGACCTGCCTACAAGGCATAATGCCAAGTCTGGCAATCACTCCCTACTTGTCTGGGCCCTTGTCTCTTGCCCAGATCGTATTATGACAGCAGGGACCATGTCAGACTCATTGAGTGACCACTCACCAATCTTCTGCTCCTGGTCCAACAAGCCTCCCAAATTAGCTACCAGGGTGATAGAAGCCAGGAACTTCAGCAGACTCAGCTGCACATTTCTTCTCAGACCTCCGTGCCATTGACTGGGCTCCCATCCTCACTCTCCCAACTCTGGATGAAGCATTGGACTATTTCATTAACTTGTTTCTGTCCATGGCTAAAGTTCGTGCTCCTCGAAAGAAACTAAGAGTACAGGGGAAGTGCCACAAATGGCTAGGCCCTGGCCTTAGACAGACAGGGCCTGGGGACTTTACAAATCCTCAGGCTGCAAAGCTGACTGGGAGAAATACAAGGAACTGAGGAACAACTATAAAAAAATCTTCCAAACATGCTAAGTCTAAGTACCTGCGTGTTCTTCAGACCAGTCACCTTCGGGAACCCAAGAAATTCTGGGGCCAAATAATTCTGCTACTCAAGGGTGCCCCTATGCCCAGGATGGGGCATTACTGGTTGGGGATACCCTGTCCAACAACCCCTCTGCAGTAGCAGAGGCATTCAATCCCTCCTTTTCCAACCCTAGGTGGACTCTCACCCCCTACCCCTCCTGGTGTTGCCCTCAATAACAGTACCAAGTGGGAGCATGCTCGGCCCCAGTTCCACCTGAAACTTGTCAAACCATCTGACGTACTTCCACTCCTACTAAAGATTAACTCTGCTTCCTCCCCAGGATATGACCTGCTTGAACCGAGGCTGCTGAGTGCTTCTGCTTCTGCCATCACCCTCCCTGTCACTTGGCTCATAAACAGGTCCCTCCTCAAGGGAATAGTCCCAAACAAGTGGAATGTAGTGACCATAGTCCCCATCCATAAAAAAGGACCCAGAGACAAAGTAGGGAATTATAGACCTATCTCCATTCTCTATCCCGTTGGGATGGTGCAGGAGAGACTGGTCCACAACCAACTGCTTGACTACTCTGAGCAGCATCTTCTAATAGCCGACATATGACATGGCTTTAGGAAAGGCCATGGCACAGACACTGCCCTTATCCGGCTCACGTCTGATGTCTTCGACACTATGGACATCGGCTCCCAGATGGGAGCAGTATTTGTTGACCTGTCCAAGGCCTTTGACTTGGTCAACCATAACCTTCTTCCTTCCAAACTCCACCTCCTTGGCCTGGATGGCCTCTCCCTTTCCTTGGTTGAGTGCTATCTACTTAATCAAAGCCACAAAGTTCTATGGAGAGGAACTCAATCCAGTATCTAACCTGTGGTCTCCGGGGTACCCCAGGGCTCAATCCTGGGCCCCCTGCTCTTCACCCTGTTTGTCAATGACATTGAAAGGGTTCCTGGGCCGAGCAATCTCATCCTTTATGTGGATGACACTGTCATCTACTGGAGTGACCCACTACCCAGCGTTATTACTGCCAAACCACAATTCAGCCTCTCAGCACTCAAAGCCTGGTTCTCAGCCAGCTCCTTAGTACTGAATGAGGAGAAAATGAAGGCCGTCCTTTTTGGAACAAGACACCTCGGTACAGATAGCCGTGACCTGCTCCAGCTCCAAACTGCCCAGGGAAAGCGAGTTGAGGTCCTAGACAGGATCAAATACCTTGAGATCCTCCTTGACTAGGATCTGTCCTATAAACCTCATATTGACTCCCTTACCAAGTCTATCCACCAGAAGATTGGACTCCTCTATCTCCTGGGAAACTCTCTTTCTGATGAAGCTAGGCGAGCTATCGCCAATTGCACCCTACTCCCCATTCTCCTCTATAGGGCCCCCTACTACAGTTCCTCAGAGAGGGGGAACTAAGAAAACTCACTGTGCTCTACCACAGAGTGGCACATTGCCACTAACTTCCCCACTAGGAGGCACCACTGTGAGGTCCTAGCAGACCTTCACTGGCCCACCATATGACACAAACTGGCCTACTCCTCCATTTGCCTGACCTACAAATTCACCACTACTGGCCCTCCTCCTCATTTGCATGGAATACTCAACTCCAGAGTACAACACCATGACATGAGATCCTCAGCTAGCCGTCCCCATGACGTCCCATGGGTGTGGACCAACCTGGGAAAGCTTTCCATTAAATACGCTTCCCTGCACCTATGTAACACACTCCCAGCAAATTTGGTCGACAGGCCTTCTCTCCAAAGATTCAAGTGGGGCCTCAAAGTGTACCTTCTGGAACTTAGCCTCTGTGGCTGAAATCATTAGTCCCCCATTCTCCTGCCCATTCTTATGAATGTGTCAACTGTGGCCACTGTATTGTATTCAATGCCCACTCCAGCGATTGTGTCAACTGTAACTATCGGTATTCCAATGTCTTGGGCCATATGTAAAAATTCTTGTACATTCTGGACTGTCTAATGTAATTATTGTCACTCCAATGTAAGTTACAATTTTAACCACTGTATTATTGGCCAATAGGGCAACCTCTTTAGTCAACTGAACCCCCTCCGAAATCAGCCACGCCCACACATAATTAAAAAATGGTTCAAGCATTAGAAGTTTATTAAAAGGTAGAGTCTTACATTTCCAAGTACCACATTATAATCTAAACACCATCATCACATATATTTACATCCACATTCTCTGGGGGTTCTTCCTTTACTTACAATTCAATCATTTTTCAGCCATATATATATTTGGCACTTCCTCTTCTCGGCCAGGGTATAAGGACTCGATGCTTCTTCATTCCTTCCTTCCTCTTCTTTCTGGGCTCAGGTGTCCCACCTGACCCCCAGCCCTGTTCCTCCTTGAGGTGAATACCCCATAGGAAGCCTTCCCCTGCCTTGCCATACCCGATTCAGCTGGGAGCCCTTTTTTTCCCACTAGCCCATAGGCCAACCTCAGTCCAGCCTCTGGGCTTCCCCCCTTAAAACACTTGCAAACAAACCCCCGAAACCCTGCCACTTTTCAATGGCCTCCCTAACTGCCCCATTGAGTGCTACTTTGCCTACGGCTGACATGTGCACCCCATCTGAATGGTACCACCCTGATGTATCATGTGTGATTAGTTCATGTTTTATATACATGCCTCCTGACTTCCTGGCCCAATCCACCAATTTCCTGTTCACCCTCTTCCTAGCCCTATCCACTGCCAATACCTCCTGGGCCCTTCTCCAGCTTCTGCGCTGAATAATCTCAGACCATGCTATTGTCATCCCCCAGCCATCTTAATTTTATCATCTCAAAGTCTCTCAAGATCATGTGGACCAGCGCCACCTAGGGCAAGGTGCCCAAATTGTCCCCCGCATGTATGATAAGCAAATCCAGTGCTGGCAGAAATCTGTTGGTTTTGTCCTGTAGTGGTAGCAGCTGCCTCCATTTTAATCCCTCTGCCCATGTTTTTCAATCACAGTCCTCTCCGGATCCTACCCCAGTAGGTGGCCCATGGCCATAGTAAGTGCCCACTGCTCGGCCCAATGGATAAATGAATGGCCAACAAGCCACACCACCCTACATTGTCTGACCCCTCAAAAACATAAAGTTACATCCATTAGCAGTCATTTTCAAACATGTCTACTGTAAGCTTGGGAGAACCACTTGCCCATCTGTTGTACCTCAATGGGGAGCCTCCCAATCTGGCTACTTCAAAGGCTGCCCCAATTCTGAATGAGTGGGAAGCAAGCCTACCTGACTCCTCCCCAAGGAAAACCATCCCTTTCTTGAGAACAGCCATGACCTGAGCTATGGTTATTGGGTCCCCATTGCCATGCCAAAAGAAAATCCTGCCCCCCCCATGGCCTAACTGCTACAGTCTTCTATTGCTATCACCACTGCTGTCCCAGTTTCATTATCTCTGTTAAACTCAGCTGTACAACCCTTGCCTGCCTGATCTGTTTTGGAACATCTCAGCCAGACTGTGGCTGTGCTAGCCGACCATACAATGTCCCCCTCCTGCAGTCAACCCAAGCTATCCCCCTTCCTTTGCGCCACACCCACCCTGACTCGGAAACCCCCTTGTGCATCATCCGAAAAATGGCTGCAAACAAGTGTGCCTCATATGCGGAGGAATACACACGTGGCAAGGATGCTACCAACCTATCCAGAAGATTCCCTCCTATCAGCCAGCACTTATCTAGCCTCTGGCCCTACAGGCTAATCCAGCCTTGTGGCATTCTGCATGTAGCTGGTGCCCTGGTGGGCACCCCAACCCCTTTAACTGGCAAACCATGCCAGTGCTAACAAGGTGTATACTGTAGTGCCTCCGGACATGCCCACCTCCCACTTTTCCACTATATACAGCATTTGGGTTTCTGTCACTGGGCCACTTGCCTCCAACCCAGCCCACCCCTGGAACCTCTGTAAACTCCTCCATGCTGCTTCATAGGCCCTCAGCACATTCGGGGCCCAAGCACTCCGGAATAGTAGCTGGGCTCGGTCCATCCACTGTCCCAAAGGTGCAGGGGCACTTGCGTTCTCTGGATAGCCACCTTCGGGGCCAATGCATGGAACCTGTCCAACTGCAAATGTGAAAGACTGTCAGCTATTTCATTCTTCACCTCTTCCATATATACAGCCTTAAAGGACAAGTTCAGTTTCAGTCCCTCCCACACCAGCATGCGTGCCACCCGTAGTACAGCTTCCATGGCCCCTAATTGCTTATTAATAATGGCCACCACTGCCAAGTTGTCACACCTGAAAATCACCTTCTTGTTCTTAAACCGATGACCCCATACCACCAAGGCCATCCAGATAGGAAACACCTCCAAGAAATTGATGTCCTTTGTCAGCACCAGCTCCACCCACCTGATCGGCCACACCTCCAAGATCTATTTGCCCTGGCAATAGGCTCCCATGCCAAAACCACCGTCTGCATCCGTAAAGAGTTCAAGTTCCACCCCTTCTTCCCAACTGTCCCTCCAAAATGTCACCCATTGTATCCTTCCAGGAAAACCTCCCAAGCTAACAAGTTATTTTTCACTCCCCTGCTAAGGTCTACCTAATGGTGAGTTATCTTGGCCTTCGCAGATGTCCTGGCCAAGAATCTGGTGAATACCCTCCCTGGGGCCACTGCTCGAGAGGAAAAGTTCATATGACCCAAAACCTGTTGTATTGTCCTGAGCTGCACTGTCTATGCCCCATAATCCCATGGATAAGGACCTTCAACTTGGCCCCCTTGTCTTCAGGCAGGCAGTAATACTGTTGGTCCAAATCCAGCTCAATCCCCAAAAATTCTAATTGCCTGCCCGGGCCAACGGTCTTATCCCCGGCCACAGGGACTCCAGGTTCCCCACATATGTCCTCAAAACCCACAAGCATGGCCTGTGTATTCTCCCTGCCTTCCCCTATGAATAAAAAAATCATCCAAGTAATGGATGACCACTTCCTGCCTATATTTTATGGTAAAAATCCACTGCAACCATGTGCTAAAAACTTCAAAAGTGGCACATGCCACCGAACACCCCATGTGCATTGCCTTGTCGAAGTAGTGCTTCCCCTAAAATTAAAAGCCTAGCAACTCCCAATCCTGCTCCCAGACCAGCAGCCACCAGAAAGCAGATTCAATATCTGTTTTTGCCACCAAAACCCTTTTCCTGGTCCACCGCCTTATCTAAAGTGACATATGACACAGTGCTCTTCCCTGGTGCTATGGCATCATTCACTGACTCACCATCGGGGTATAACAGGTGGTGTATTAGTCCATACTTCCCCGACACCTTCTTTGACACTATGCTCAGAGGTGAGACCCTAAGGTTCTTAAATGGAAGGGCTTCGTAAGGACCTTCCACCCGGCCCACTTCTCGCTCCTTCCTAATCTTCCTTTCCACTATTTCTTCTTTTCCCTTGATTGATGTCAAATTCTTTGCCCCCATGGCCTTTCTAGGCCTGGAATAGTATAACTTGAAGCCCCTTGTAAAACCCTCCCTCTGCATTTTTCCAACTTCATGATCTGGGTAGTTCCCCAGTCCATGCAATTACCAACCATGGTTTTACCAGAGTTCATGCCAGGGGAAAACCTGTCTCCCCCAGTGCCTTCAGTTTGCCTGGCTTAGTGCCCTCTATAACCTCCCCTCCCGTTCTGCTACCTAAAGTTACCACCTTGCTCACTGTACACCCCCAGCCCCCTCCTTGGCTGCTGCAAAAGGACTGCCCCTGTGCAGGTGCTGGGTGTCTGCCACCATGTGTTCAACATCTGACAACAGGGTGTGTCCCCCCACAACCTGCGCAAGCATGCCTGTACTTGCAGTTGATCCACATACAAGTCACCTTATTATAAACCCAACAGTCTTTTGACCCTGTACCACCACTGCCCTTCTTTCCTTTGCCACCTGTTCCACCTGGCACTGACAAGGTCCTAATCCAAAGCTCCGATAGCATGACATCCCACCAGACCAGCCACCCATACCCACTTTTGACCCTATATGCAGTCCTAATGATGGCTGAGTATGTGAGGAGCGGAATAGCTAGCTCAGGCTTCTTTTGAAGCATAATCACGTTAAAATGCATGAAGCCTTCCATCCAAGCCCCAAAGGTCTTGCCCTTGTCGGTAACATCCTCCCTGGTCTTATCCACAATGGCCAAAGCTACTGCCATTTCGGAGTTGCCAACCAACTCCTTCTGCTCGTACTTTTTTGCTGTATCTTTATCGATGAGGGCAAACATATCTACATATTCCCCTTTCCATATCTTTTCTTTCGGGGCCTGGAGACATAGTCCCCCAGTGTCATACCCAGGGGCCAACCATAGCTAGCTTTACGGTCTCCCTCCCCCGGCCCTGTGCTACCTACCACCTTATCCATTTTCTTCTCCTCCTGTAGCTCTTTCCATATTTTATCCACCTCCTCCTAACCTTTCTCACCCTGTTTCTCCATAAGACCTGCCAGGTAACCTTTTAGACTCCCTTCTACTGACAAGTCCACCACCAGTACCTTACCCTCCTCTGGCTGAGGCTCACTGCCCTCATCTGGGTTGCTCCTGGTTGGCCTCTTGTTGGGTCTCTCCTGTCTGGCCGGCAGTTCCTTCCTCTTGTCTGCCTTCCTCTCCTTCTTCTCTTCTGCTCTGGACTCCATGAGGATAGCTTGGACCTGCTCCATCAACTCTGCAGCCTTGTGTGCCAGCGCCTTGCTGGTCTTCTGCTTGGTAACCTTCTTGGGTGCCATCCTGCAACCATATAACGCCAAATTAGTGCAATAATCTACGTGGTTCAATGCCAAGAAAACAGCCGACTGCCCCCCACCAGTCTACGGCCTGACCTGTTGATGCTGTACTATGGCCAACCCTGCCAACCCTCCCCCAGAAAACAACCACTCCCCTGGTATTGCTTCAAAACAGAGGACTTTCCAAGTTATCCTCCTTCATCCTGTTACTGCTTTTCTTATCCTTTCTTTTTTTTTTTAATGCCTCTCCCCTTGACTATTCCGTCCCCCCCTTGACCTCCCCATTGCCCCTCTCAGCCCCCCATTTGCATCACATTCATTTTACTTCTTTTTTTTTTTTTTTGTACCATTCCACAGCTTGATCCAGCAAACCTAGCAAGTCCTTCCCCACCTAACCGTCCTCCTGGGTCCTTGTCCAGCACTGGAGGACAAACTTGTTTCTCTTCTTTTTTTTTTTTTAAATCTGCTAGACTAGGCCCAGCAGGCCTCATCCTCCATGGCTACTAGCCGGCTTATCCTTCAGTCTAATTGATAAACAAACCCTCAAAATAACAAGCCTAATTAACTAAACAAAGCCTGGTTTCCCCAGGCCACAATTGGGCCTATGGCTGCCACTGCCAGATCCAAAGAAAACTAAAATGGTGGCCCATCCCTCTTGCCCGCTGCCCTGGCAGAACTGAAAATCCCAGACATGGATCTTGGTTTTCATTTTGGTAGAGTCTCCTCTCCCCGCTGAGACCTCACCCATGGTCTGGGGCCTGAATGCCCCACAAATGCTAGACAAATACGGTCAGAACCCATCTGGAGCTTGCAGAAATCAGATTCAGAAATCCACCCCACTTAAAGCCTTGAAACCCATGGGGTGTGCTGCCCATAAAAACTCCAAGCCACGGGCACAAAGAAGGAGGGGGGCTTCTACCCCCCCACACCAGGTGATGATGCCCCCTGAGCCCCATCTGGCCTGCCCACTACCCTGGCCCACCTCGCCTGGCTCCTCCAGCCACCCACAAAGCTAAGAGGGAAAACCAAGAATGCCCCCTAGCCCCTGGAAAACTCTTCTGCCCCCTGTGCTCAGGGACCTCTGTTTATTTATTTATTTTTTTCATCAGGTACCTCGGTGCTACCCTTTCCCCCATGGATCCCCGTAGGCAGATTTCTCTGAAGCTGGCTCCGCCTGGTCAGGGGACCCGCTGGGCTGCCCTGATGAAATCAAGCCTTCCAAGACTGGGGCCCAAACATGGATGAAACACGCCACCACGCGATCCCCCCACCGCACCACAAGGCCCAAAAACTGCAAGGCCTGCCCATTCCTTAGGCCAGTCTAGGTGCCAAAGCAATGCCCACTGTTGGGCCCAGTGAACTATGGCCACCTTCCATACCCGCACTTGTGGAGGCCATGTCACTCCAGACAGCACCCTTGCACCCTGCTGCACTGTGCCATGTGGCTCGAGATGTCATGCGGCCCACTCACTCATTTGGCCATCCAAGCACCAAAAATGCCAGAGCACCACCAAAGCATTGTGGTTGCGGGCCTGCCCTCACATCCACAGGGGTGTCGCAGCCTCGAGAGCGAACAAAACATTGCTGCCCTTCTTTTTTTTTTTGATTTTACCTGGTGGCCTGACCGAACTCTGAATACCCACACCATCTAGATGGCCCCCTTCCTGAGCCCCTTCACCCCATGTGTGCCTGAAAACACCACCAACAGCCCCCGCCATACCAAATACCTTCTCATTTTGCAGCATACTCACTTGCTGGGGCAAGAGCTGACCACCACTCACAAAAGCATTAAAAGGCAGATGTACAAGAAAAATACTGTAAGCAGAATAACAAATGATTATTAACAACATTTAAAAGCACTAGCCAACAAAAATTCCTTAAATGCTCATGCTCCAGGGTGGCCTAGTCAAAGGCCTCTGCTGCCAGGCCTGTTCCCATACCTTACCTGAGTCTTTGCAGAGAATCTACCCACTTCAAAATGCCTTGAGCAACTGCTAAGCTAACAAATGCAGCAGAGAGAGGGATTTTCTCTCTCTGCAGCACTTTTTCAACCCCTCTATAGCCCCTCCCCTGAGAGTCTTCTCCCCAATCAGGTGGGCTGTCAACCATTCCACCTGCCCCACTTGACCTGCCTCATTGTGATGTCATCCTCCTCCCCTTGTGATGTCATCCCCCCTCCCCTCCTTCCCTTGCCTACTTCCCTAGGACTGTACCTGGCCTGCCCCCCCGTCCCTTTCCTGCTTCCTTCCAGCTAATCCCAGGGGTGCCATTGACAACCTGGGCTGCCCTTTAATAGGGCAACCTCTTTTATTTCTTAACATTTGTAACATTTTCCTGTTTTCGATTTAGGACTCAACTAGCTCTTTAAGGTAGAATCCTTATAATCAGGGTCTACACATTTCATTAAATGTCCTGCAGCATTCCAGGACAGGAAAAGTATGTCCTCTTCTTCATTTTCCACATTACTCCCCTC
Source organism: Neoceratodus forsteri (assembly GCA_016271365.2). Taxonomy (NCBI): domain Eukaryota; kingdom Metazoa; phylum Chordata; order Ceratodontiformes; family Ceratodontidae; genus Neoceratodus; species Neoceratodus forsteri. Next base: position 1,148,129,871 of record CM057458.1, on the reverse strand, counting down.
CTTTACAGTATTTTCATCTTCTTTAATTTTATCATTTTGGGAATTATGGTGTCAATTATTATCATTAGCCTGTCCAAATAAAGTGAAACACATACTACCTGGCCAGACCTCATTGGCATTTCTAACAGGAGCTATTTCACTTTGACCAGGAATATTCTGGGCATGTCGTGCCTTTATAACAGGGCCAACTCTTTCATTACCTCCTCTTCTATTATTTTGAATCATAATTCCAAGGGACTGCAGTTTGTATTGCAGTTCCTAAACCTTGGAAACCAAATTATGTGATCTGAATACTATATCTAGATGCATGACTATGCCTGGGCTACCCAATCTTTTATCAAAGATTATGTTCAGTGGTGAGCGAAGTGGGCTTCATCTGCTCCGCAGAGCAATTGGTGGAGCAAAGGCGGATTCGCAGAGTGCTCCATAATGCGAAGTGGAGTACTTTGCGTTATAATGAGGAACATGAAGTCCATTGGAAGCAATGACTTTGCGTTTCTCCACCTCCCCAGGCCACTACTCTGCCAAATTTAAGGTGAAGTGCATTGCAGACAGTGCACTTCGCCTCACTTCGCCTTGTTTTTGAGCTCCAAAGGCAAATTTTGCAGTGATTCATGGGATTTCAGGTCACATTGGGCTCTATATTAATCTGCACAGCCTCAGTTCGGGATAGCATGAGTAGGAAGGAGTAGGAGACAGTGTGCTCCGATAGCTGTCTGTGATAGGAATCTTTTAAAAGCTGCACAAAAAGGATTTTTGCTTTTTTTGGGGGGGACCCAACTTTAGTTCATTGATTGTAGGAAACCCTCCTGTGCTCATATTATCGGGCATTTTTGTTTTTGTGTGGATTTTGAATGTTAATTTACAACATTGAGTGTGTGTAGTGAAAGACAGTGAAAGTGTGCTTTGGGGGAGGGAGGTGTCTGTGGTGTAGGTAGATTTAAGTTAGAGAAATTGTGATTTATTTGTTTTTTGGTTATATTTTTGTTATATAACAGACTGTGTTAATGTACACACAGTAATATTGTCAGTAATAGTAGAAATTTTCTTGCTGTTTGTTGTGTGGATGTGGTGCAGCAGTTCATAAGTTCAGGTTGTTTACATTACAAATTTACAATATGTAACGTGACATAGTACTGAACTTTTGCATTTGCGATGCATTCCTCATTCAGCACTGTACACACACTGTTCTGTGTGTGAGTGTGTGTGCAGTGTTGCGTGCATCAAATAATACACCTTTTATTGTGCCACAGACTAGTGTAATTGCAAGCGCAGCAGTGTGAACCTACTATCCACTGCAGCTGCCTGATTTTGTACTGCAATTGTGGTATCGGTTCTTAGTTTTGCTGCAGGTAGTGCCGTAAAAATCAGCACTGTCTGCTTTCAGTGCTCCCCCAACCCCCACGTTCAAAAGATATTTTTTACCAGATTGGATTGTTTTTGTGACCTCATCAGCACCACTGGTTACTGAAGTTGTTTTAGTTCTGTGACAGTCTCAGAGTAGTCTCATATCTGTTGCTGAAGCCACAGTTGTTTATTTGGCATCACATCCAGCGTCCTTCCAAACAGAGAGTGAACATATCAAAATCTGAATTTGATTATAATATTTGTGGTTGATCCCCAAAATGCCTGCAAAGAGACGTGGAAGCAAAGCTGTTTCTCGCCATGGCAATGTTGGCAGTAAGATGGTTTGTGGGCGTGGTAGTAGTACGCAGACGCAGAAGTGCATTGCTGATGTGAGGAAAGGTATTTCTCCTGCAATTTTTTTACAGCCCAATCAGTAGCTTCACTCATAGTTGGAGGAGATGATGTTTTCCCAGCCAGTGGTGTTAGTGTTACTGGTGTTAGCAGTGGTGGAGGTAGTATTAGAATTGTTGCGTCAAGTTCTAATTCCGACCAGTGTACCGTATCCAAAAATATTGAGTGTGAAGCAGTGCAAGTGAGTGGCAGAGTAGATGAAGTCATACTTCTCAGTAACATCCCAGTAGCTGAACCTGAAGATTCCGATGATCATGTCAATGATAGCATACAATGTGATATTCCATCCACCATGGCACTTAACGTCACGCATTTTCCATGCAGTGATTCACAGTGTGGTGAAAAAATATCAGGTGATGGTGGTGTAGACGCTGATGATGAATGTGATGATGATGATGATGATGTTGCTGTTGTTGCAACATGCAGTCCACATGCTACCATCCAAGCAGAAGATGTGGATGTGTGTAACGTTGATGAATATGATGATGATGTAATTGACCCCAGTTGGGGACCAGAGAAAAATAAATTAAAAGTGCTGTGTCTGAGTCTGTTTGCAGGAATCTTCCCCCTGTAAAAACTTGTGATCTACCAGTTTTAGCTGATGATGATGATGACCCAGTAATCAATATGATAGGTAGTAGTGGTGGTCAGTTGCAGTCCAGGTGTGCAGTGCCTGAAACATCACCTGCCTCTCCCCCCACTTCAGTGCTTAAAATAATGAACTTAAATAAGCCACATCATGGACATGTTAAAAGCAGAGCATCACAATCCCTAGTCTGGGATTTTTTTTGTTCAAGGTGCAAATGATGCTTCAGTTGCAATCTGCCAGATTTGCCATATGCATGTGAGTCGAGGTAAAAAGGGGAGCCATCTGGGCACAAAAGGACAGCATACGCATCTTAAGAATAGGCACTTGGCACTGTGGACCCAGTACAAGCTGGCAGCTAATACCACAGTGGGGCATTCACCTGCATCACCGGCAACCGTAAGCAGCATGTTATCCCCTTCCATTACTGTTAAGCCCAGTAAGAAATTAAACGTGTGCAGTAGTGCGGTAATAAGAGCAGAGGATTACTATAGGCATGATGAGGCTGACGACCATAATGACTTTGAAATGTTGTCCAGTGTTGGTGAGAGTAGCAGTTTTTGTGGTGGTGGTGGTGGTGAATGCAGTATGTCTAGTGCAAGTGGAACATTAACCCCGGTTGGCAAATCTAGAAAAATAACAGCATTTCTGGGTTTGTCATCATCACCTGTGCAACCATCTTCATCAAATGTCCACACTCCATGCCCTGCCGATGCCATTCATCACAGAGCACAACCATTTGTGATCAACACACCCCATGTAAAACGTTTAAGTCAGCCCACATTACAGAGTGTTTTTGCTTATAAGCTGAAGTATCCCCCCTGAATCATATAGTGTCACGTGAACTCAATGCTGCTGTAGCGGAAATGCTGGCAATTGATCTTTTGTCCTTCTCCTTTGTGGAGAATTTGGGGTTCCAGTGGTTTGCTTCCCATGCCTGTCCAAAATGAAAAGTCCCATCCAGGACATACTTTTCTACCCGTGCTGTCCCCGAGTTGTTCTGCACTGTGTCCGACTCAGTAAGACATGCCCTTCAACATTCCTCCTCTCCATTCATCCATTTAACTATGGATATGTGGACAAGTGGCAAAACAGCGGGGAGTTCATATTTGTGTATAACTGCACACTGGGCACAGGTGCCGGGAGTTGTCTGTGATGTTGGTAGTGTAAATAATCAGTGCAGTAATGTGGATTGTCACGGTAGCAATCTTCCAGTAATTCAACAGCATGCAAAGATCGCTATGTGCAGTGTGACCTGTTCACACACTGGTGAGAACATGTTGGATGTGGTACTGACTGAAATTGACAGATAACTAAACAGGGTTCGACAGATACGATAGCCCGACGTCCCGGGCTATTACTTTCCAGCCAGGGACAAGCACTGCATCAAATAGCCAGTTGTCCGTGGGCAAGCATTTAAAAAAAAAATTGCCTAATTTGCCTGCAATTACCACCTTTTGCCACTGGGTGCGCTTGTCACGCGATACCGGAGGGAGTATTCTGGGTCATCTGACCCTCGGAGCAGCACTCACATGCTATGAGCGGGGGGGGCAGAAACAGTACAGGAGGCTCGGGGAGCGCAATCAGCGCATGGCACGTAGGAGCAGTGCTGTGGGTGCCAGGACAGGAGCAGCAAAGAGTGAACGCAGAGGAGGAGTCAAGAGACTGGCATGCGTGGCAGCAAATGGAAGGGAGGCTCACGGAAGGGTAAGACGCACATTGGCCGAGTTTGGCTCCCGCGAGACTTCAGGGAGCTCTGGGGACACATACACTCTTTTCTCATTTTCACAGAGAAAGGACGCGTATGCTGTTCCCAGAGAGAGAGCAGTTAACGAGTCGTTGTTTTATTGTGGAGACTGAAGAGGAGACTTGAAGTGCAGTGTGCACTGTAGTACCTGTGCCTAGGCCTGTTTTAACCACTCAGCATTTGGTTTAAAATAAAAAGCCAGGGACTCAGGGAGAGTTTGAGCTAGTGAGGGAGGTTGCTTGGTGTGAGATCGCAGGTCATTGGGCGCGCTGTGGTGGGGGAGGGGTTGGGGATTGGGGAAGCTGTTTGTTAGCTCATGCTATTGCCCACAGAAACAAAAAATAGAGATTGGAGAGCCTGAGAGGAGAGGGAGAACGCTGTAGAAACCATTCCATTCTTATTTAGTTTCAACTGTTATTGTTGATGAGTGTTCAAAACTTAGAAGTCACAAAAAAAAAACGAGTGTGCCATTGTGCTGTGCATTTGTTGTTCCAGTATTTAACACAACTTAACTGAAGGGTGGACCTAAGAAGGGACCACACAAGGAGCATTAATTATTGCGAGGAAATCAGGGGTATACAGAACCTAAAATAAACAGGGAGTGTGTGTGCTGCAGTGCAGTGTGTGAGATCCAAGGAAACATTAACACAGTGCATTGATTGTGAGGTGGCAGAAGAAGTTCATAGACTAGAGAGAGAAGGCAGCTCCTTTGTACTTAACTGCTGCAACTTTTTTTTACTTTGCTCTGCAGTCTGCACACAGTCTGTCTGACTGGCTGGGTTTGCTCCTGGGTTTGCTCTTGTCTGGTGCTAAATTCTTCTTGAGGGCCAGGCTGTGGAGTCAGTGGTGAGGTGAGCCTGCTAATAAGGGAAGGGAAGGGGAGGACTTGCTAAGTAGTTGCCCAAATAAATAAAAAAGTAAAAACTGTAATAACTGCACAGTAGCTGGTGAAGGAGAAGTAGAGCAGTACTTACAAAACTGCACTAATTGTTGTAAAAGAGTATACTACTACTACATTTGAACTTGACCTTAGTTTGTATTTGTAGCTGCCCTAAACTGTGTGATGAGTGTGTGAGTCAGTCGATTAGTGAATTATTATAAAAAAACGAAACTAAAATCAATAATAGGCACAGCCTGTCTTAGGGAGTTATCTACATGCTGTGTGCATGTCCATGTTATTACTAGTAAGTAACAAGACCAGGTCAGAGTCCGACCCTGTGTAACCTGGGCTTTTCCTATTAGTATAGACCCAGTCCCATTCCCTTCCAGCTTCTTCCACTGGCTTTGCCCAGTGACTTCTTTTGAGTGTTCTGTGTGCCACTGCCTGCCCTGCCAAATTGGATAAGTGACTTGCCTTTGCCTTAGTCTGCACAATCATCACTGAAAGTTTCAGACATTTGTAAATAAAGATCCATTGTCTTTATTTGTTGTAAAGGCTAGGCAAATAAGCACCTCATCCTTCTGGCCCCCACCCAGTGTCATCACTGTCTGCCAGCCACCCAGTCCACCCAAAGAAACTCACACAGACACACCTAATTAATAAAATATATTTTATTATCATTGGGGGAAGAAAATAAGTGCCACCACAATAAGCAGAACAGGAGTAGGAGTAGTAAACAGCAGAGTCTTTTTTCTCTCTGGTCAGTAGCCTCATGAATAACAGCAGACTCCATCAGCAGCAATACACCACCTGAAACAGAAACACAATCCACCTCTGTCAGTGTGTCTAGTGCAGATAAGAGTAATAACAATGACAATGAGCCTATATCTGTGTCAGGAGATATAACTGCTGATCATCAGTGTGTTGAATTAAGCAGCGACGGCTTAACTGAAAGTTTACATCCACTCCCTACAAAACGTACTTTAGTGTTCGATGAGCAGGATGAGAGACCAGAGAGGCCAAATAAAGATAAGAAATACGATCAGGAGAAAAGGACCAGATTGTTTCAAAGGCATTGGTTAACCATTTATAACTGGCTGAGATATGATGAAAAAAGAACTGATGTATTGCACTGTGTGCGAAAAATATCCAACCATTGCAGACCAGCCTTTCAAAGAAACCTAATGTTTTTGCCACTGGCTCAAATAATTTTCGAATTGAGTCACTACGTGCTCATGACAAGTTCAATCCACATTTGCTGTGTATGAATCAACATATTGCACACAGTGGTCAGCGTGTGGTACATTTTGATATCACTGAGTCCCCACTGTATCAAGCATTTAAGCAGTTGGATCAGGGCACTAAGGTCAAGATGCAACACCTGTTCAACACAGCATATTCCATTGCCCTTTCTCGGACATGGAGTGGCTCTGTGAACTGCAAGAAAGAAATGGGATAACGCTTGGTTCTAATTATACCAATGATAAACGAGCCAGGGACTTCTGTGGTGCTATATCAGCAGTTATATCCCAAACCCAGATGCAGACTCTTATTGATGTTAAATATGTGACAGTTCTTGCTGACGGTAGTACGGATTCTAGTATAACTGAGTGGGAAAATGTTTTCATACGGTTTGTTGACCCAAACTCAAAACAGGTGTGTACAGTGCTTATCCAAGCTGTGCCGCTGGAACATGCATATGCAGAAGGTGTATTTCACGCAATAACGACTGCACTTGAATCAGTAAATCTTCCTCTAAGTAACCTACAAAATGTTCACAATCCAGGGCCATTCCTTGTTTCAGCAAATTTTGATGGGGCCAGTGTCATGATGGGCGAAAGAGGAGGAACCATAGCAAAGTTGCGGGAACACTGTCCTCAAATAATTGCAATGCACTGCGTTGCCCATATGTTAGAGCTGGCAGTTCTTGATGTGGTAAAAAAAATACATTTGTGTCAAAGCTTGAAAGTACTCTCAAGGGAATATTTAAGTTTTATCATTACAGTCCCAAAAAAATGAGAGAACTAAAAGAAATTGCTTATGTCATGGATACTGATCTTGCTCACTTTAGTGCTATAAAACAAGTGAGATGGCTTGCCAGTAGGTCACGGTCAGTTCATGCAGTTAGAAACATAGAAACATAGACTTTGACGGCAGATAAGGACCGCTTGGCCCATCTAGTCTGCCCATTTCCCCACCTACAGGATAGGCCGTAGATCCTAGTTAACCAACAGCCTATTTCTTCCTACCCCCCACAAGAATTGCCTTATGTCTGTCCCATGCATTCTTGAATTCTCCCACAGTTTTAGACCCCACAACCTCCTCAGGAAGGCTGTTCCATGCATCCACTACCCTCTCTGTGAAATAATACTTCCTCACATTGCCCCTGAACCGCCCTCCCTCTATCTTTAAATTGTGTCCCCTTGTTCTTGCAAGTCTCTTTTTCTGAAAGATGCTACCCTCTTGGACTTTGTTGATTCCACTGAGGTACTTAAAAGTTTCTATCATGTCCCCCCTCTCCCTTCTTTCCTCAAGGGTATACATATTAAGCTCCCTTAGTCTCTCCTCATACGGCTTCTCCTGCAGACCCTGCACCATTTTAGTTGCCCTCCTCTGGACTACCTCTATCCTGTCTATGTCCTTGCAGAGATGGGGTCTCCAGAACTGGACACAGTACTCCAGATGGGGTCTCACCAACTGTCTGTACAGAGGGATAACAACTTCCTGTTTTCTGCTGCTGATGCCTCTCCCTATACATCCCAGTATACCCCCAGCCCTCCCTACTGCCTTCTCACATTGCTTGCTAACCTTAAGGTCATCTGATATGATTACCCCCAGGTCCCTTTCCTTTTTGTTGTTATTTTACTACCTCCCCACCCATTGTGTATTCTTCCCTGGGTTCTTGTTTCCCAGGTGCATTATTTTGCACTTCTTGCATTGATCCTAGCTGCCATACTTCTGACCATTCCTGCAACCTTGCCAAGTCCTTTTCATCCTTTCCACGCCTCCTTGTGTATCAACCCTGTTGTAGATCTTTGTGTCTTCTGCAAAAGGCATACTTTTCCTTCAGTCCCTCTGCAATGTCACTGATGAAGACATTAAAAAGGACTAGACCCAATACTGAACCCTGCAGTACCCCACTAGTAACCTCTCTTTCTTCAGAGTGGACTCCATTTAAAATTACCTTCTGTGTCCTGTTGTGCAGCCAATGTTTTACCCAGGCTACCACCCAGGACCCACTCCCAGGCTGGTTAATTTGACTATTAATCTTTTGTGTGGGACTGTGTCAAATGCCTTGCTAAAGTCTAGGTAGGCCATGTCCACAGCCCCTCCCTGGTCTACTACTTTGGTCACCCAGTCAAAGAAATCTATTAGATTCCTCTGACATGACCTTCCCGCTGTGAATCCATGCTACCTTGGGTCCTGTGCTCCACTGGCCTCTAGGTACTCAACTATTCTTTCCTTCAGAAGTGACTCCATCACTTTCCCTACCACAGAGTTCAGGTTAACCTACCCAGTGTCGCTCAACACCTAGAACATGCATCTTCTGCTGCTGGTGATGAAGGTTCTAGAACAAAGGCCCTCTTAAAGGAAGTACAGAGTGTACAGTTTGTAAAATCCCTATATATACTACAAGACTTCCTGCCAATACTAAAACCTGTCACTCCAGTTTCAAAGAGATGACATAGTAATACTGGAAGTTCCACAACTTGTTGAGACCTGCCTACTCCAGCTTACGGAGCTGAAAACATCACCAGGGAAATACATGGCAACTTTCCTTAGCCATTACAAACCTGAACAGAAATGGATGGAGTATGTTGTGTCAAAGAGGGAAGGGAAGGAGGAGGAGGAGAGGACTGTTCCTTTTCCATTCAGAGGCAACTGCCCAGAAGTCAGTTTTGTAAGAGATACACAATTGCAGAATTTAATAGATGCAGCGATAACATACATAGACGAGAGGTTTAAAAATTTCTCAGAGGTGCCTCTCAAATGGCTCAGCTGTTTAGATTTCAAGCAGTTTGATCTGCCGAGAGACCAACTAGCGGTGTTTGGGACCTGTGAACTGGCAAACCTGGTTAAATACTTTGATTTTTTCACAGAAGAGCAGCAAGAACATATAAAGTCTGAGTATGCTGCATTTAAAATGCTGCTTAAATCTTCAGCTGACAAGCCGTGTTGCAGGTCTCATAAAATTACTAAAAGAAAAACCACCACAGATTGGGCACATTATTCTTGACTTAGTCGAAATACTAATAACTATGAGTGTCTCAACTGCTAAGTGTGAAAGAGTTTTTTCTATTCAGAACCTTATCAAAACAAAAATATGGACACGGCTTTCTGAGGACACACTACAGTCTCTCCTGCAGATAGCGGTAGAAGGTCCTGAACTGCATGAATTTAATCCTGATCCTGCAATTAACCACTGGCTGCTCTGTGGTCCAGGAACTAGACATGTTCATGGGCATGCTGCTGTTACTGCTGCTACATCTACTTCTGGTGGTGCCGCTGCTGCTTCCGTTTCTTCTCCTGATGAGTGATGATGATCCGATGCAAGTACTCCTAGTAGTGCTCCATCATCATCTTCCTGTCTTCCCAATCTCTAGTCAGTCTACCCCTTGATGACAGTCATGCTATATTCACAGAATGGCTTGTTGATTGATGGCCTTGGCTTCATTTCACTAATTCTTAAACAATTATCCAATCTCTTCTGAAACAGACTTCAGCCTGCACACACGATTAGTTAGGGTCACCACCAGATGTCCTCTTTTACGAGCACATGTCCTCTTTTCCAGCTGCCAAATATTCTTCACGTACCTTCAATTCAATATCCTGTTGTGTTATTATTATTATTTTTATAATTTTTTTACTCTCAGTCTCTTCTCCTACCTAGGACCTCCCCTTGTATATGAGCTGTGAAGGAAGTGGAGACTTTAAACCTGTTTACTCGGGGTCTGGCAGCAGGGCTCATTGGGGAACTAGGTGTCCTCTTTTTGGCATCCCAAAATCTTGTATGGGGTATGGTACCCCTACACACGGTACACCGGTCCCACCCTGGACCTGCCGTATTAACATTCAGAAAAGAAAGGAATTGGATGCAGAGTCACTCAATATTGTTTTTCCTGATTTACACAGTTCTTCTACATCTACATCTACATCCATCCTAATACAACAGTACAACCCCAGACACACCATGTAATTTATTTCTACATAAGTTTGGTTAAAATTTTCATATAAGCGTACTGGACTACCACTCGGAACTCTGGGACTACCATTTTTGACCAGACCAGTTGTCCGGGACTAGCATGCCATTTTGAAATTTGTCAACCCCTGTAGCTAAACCTTCTGTACCTGAGAGCTGGGTTCATAGCAAGTGACAATGGGTCAAATGTGGTGAAATGCATCATGAATGGTGTTTTTTTTTTTCGTGTTCCATGCATGGCCCACTGTTTAAATCTTCTGGTTCAGGAGTTTCTGCAGCAACCTGATATAAAGGAAATGCTGACCATTGCACGACATATCTGCTCTCACTTTTCAAGATCTGGAAAGGCCTGTAACCAACTGCGGCAGTTGCAGATACAAAACAGCCTGCCTCAGCACCGCTTGAAGCTGGAAGTTGTCACCCGATGGAACTCCACTTTATACATGGCAAAGAGGTTGTATGAATAATACAAAGCCATCTCAGAATATCTTGTTATGCACACTAGCCCGTTACAGTTCCGGGGCCTCCATGTCTATGACAACTGAACGGTGGCGCCTCATGGACTCTGTAATAACAGTTTTGTGGCCTTTTGAACATGCCACACAGGCAGTGAGTGGCGAGTCTGCCTCCATTAGCCAATCAATTCCACTGCTGTGGATGCTGAGGAAGACATTGGTGAATGTACAGCATAGCCTTGATGTTGCCGGAGACTGTGGTAGCAGTATGTTGCTGCAACACATGCTGACAGTATTCAACCAGGATCATCATGTTGTGAGCATTCAGAGTAGTGACAACTTTGCCATAGCAACAATACTGGACCCACGATACAAACATGGAATTGCATCAGTACTGGAGGGAGGGAGGGCCTGAACAGGTAAAAAAATATCAGTGGTCAACTGGTGCGGTTGGTTCATGGGGCACAGAAGTCACGTGCCAAGGTCAGCAAACCTCAGCAGCATAATCCGGCTGAAGGTGTACCTGTAGGACTATCAAGCATATCCTGCAAAGGGAAGGGGACAGCAGTTCAAGGTGATCTGTCATCCAAAGTGGCTGGTGTCAACCTGCTTTGGGAGGCTTTGTCCCAAGTGGGTATTTATGAAATAAATGATTCGGGAGAACAGGATGATGCATAAACAATTGGACTTAGTGCGGCACAGAGAAAGGTTGAGTCATATTTGTCTGAAAACAGGCATCTGACAATAACTGAAGATCCTCTTTTGTACTGGAGTGGAAAGCTCAGTGAATGGCCAGAGCTGACTGCAGTGGCACTGAAGTACCTCACACGCCCACCCTCCAGTGTAAGTGTTGAGAGGGTATTCAGCTCAGCAGGTGCAATAGTCAGGGATCGTCAGACAAACCTGTCTCCTGCAAATGTTAGTTTACTAACATTCATTAAAATGAATTGGAGACACATACCAGCACAGACTGCAACCTCAGTATTCATACCCCTGCCTAGTCATGGTGGTCTTGCTGATGTGGAAATAGAGCATCCTTGTGGCACTGGCAGTGGCTGCATGAAATGGCCCACCACTGACGTAGATGATGACACAATAGAGAAAGAATTTCCCGGTGGTCAGACTTCAGACATAGATGACTATGAGGGCAGCCTTCTTTATGAGGATGAGGATGATGATGTGGTTAATGTTGGCAAGTTTTAACTGAAGTTTTCAAAAGGTGGTGTGCCCCCCCGGACCACCACCACCGGAACTGATGTTAGCCACTGCCACCATGAGTCTGTCTGCCCCCTGGATCACCACCACCAGGACTGATGTTAGCCACTGCCACCATGAGTTTGTCTGCCCCCAGACCACCACCACCGGGTCTGATGTTAGCCACTGCCACCATGAGTCTGTCTGCCCCCTGGATCACCACCACCGGGACTGATGTTAGCCACTGCCACCATGAGTTTGTCTGCCCCCCAGACCACCACCACCACCGGGTCTGATGTTAGCCACTGCCACCATGAGTCTGTCTGCCCCCCAAACCACCACCACTGGGACTGATATTAGCCACCACGAGTCTGTCTGCCCCCCGAAACACCACCACCACCACAGGGACTGATGTTAGCTACTGCCACCATGAGTCTGTCTGACCCCCGGACTACCACCACCGGCACTGATGTTAGCCACTGCCACCATGAGTCTGTCTGACCCTTGGACCACCACCACTGGGACTGATGTTAGCCACTGCCACCACTGAGCCCGAGTCTGTCCAGACCACCACATCCATCAGCCAGAGACGCAAAACATCTTAATATTTCAACCATAAAGTGAGTATGTGTACTCATGTTTATTCTGCTACTTCACTTCCTTTAGTTGTATGTTTTGTTTTCTGTAGCTTTTCAGAGCCACAATGGTAAAACACATACAGTACACTTCTTTTGTTTCTTTTACAGGGTAACAAAAAAAGGCTCCATCGCTAAAACGTGTTGGGAATGGTACTGTAGCTGTACCGTACAGAGAGGAAGCGATGTAATATCCATGTGAAATCCATTCTGGTAAGTATGAAGATTTTATTTCATCCTTTTCATTGTTTTGTAAAGACTGCAGCAAATATTGCACACAGGTTGTGTTAGTTGACAAGATGTGGGTTTGAAATGTAACTTGACTTTAGGGATTGAGATTTGAGAACCAGGGAGGGACACATAACAATTAAGTTGTAAGAAATAATTCATTTCTTTTTTTTAGGAAACTTCCAGATGCTTTGTTGTTCTGACAAAGTGGCCTTATCCAAACAAGTTCTTCAACATCAGGCCCCCCCCCCCGGGCTGGGGCGCACATGCAACACGCAGAAGTCATTTCATTAGATGACCATGACCATCATTAACAACCAGACTCGAGAAGGATGCAGATGAAATCTGTGAAGCAGTAACAAAATAAGACACCATTACAGACAAACCTGCAAATATGCTTTCCCCACCCCAAAAAAAAAAAATACTTACCTTCATGTGCTTGAGAGTTATCCTTTGCAAATTTCTATGCAAAAAAGTTCTCATCGAGCACTGGTATGTGCACACCAACAGTATCTGTGACCTGTGATACAGAACAATACCATGAGTACATGTCCATGTCAACCCCCCTCACCTACAAAATACAGAAATATATATCTATATACAGTATATCAACTCACCAAGGCTACTATTAGTGTACAGACAAAGGGCACCCTTCCATCCAGTTGAGATGATCACATTGCATTTGCTTGAATGGCAGCACACATTGGATCAGCAACAGTTCGCTTATGGTCATCATTTTATTCTGGGGCACTGCGCGCATGAGTGACTGTGCAATAAATTCTGGGGGACTTTGCATGTGGCGTGATGATCCCATTTCTCTTCTTTAGCACTTGTCAATTTTCTGGATACAAGGCGGACGCATTTTGGGCATGCAGAAAAAATCTGGGGACTCTGTGTGACCCATGCATGCATGAGTGACTGCGCAATAAATTTTGGGGGACTTTGCATGTGACGTGATGATCCCATTTCACTTCCTTAGCACTTGTCAATTTTCTGGACAGAGGACAGATGCATTTTGTGTGTTATGATTGTGAGCACATAATGTCATACTTAAATTGTAAATTAAAGCAGCATTGCAACAATGTCCAGACAATTTTGACCTATACTTTTTTATGCTATTTTACATTGCCGCCATTGCCAGCCACTAGTTACCTCCTGACTTGTATGATACCCTTCTTTTCACAATTTGTGTCTGCTTTACTACTTTTTCTCATGTCTGAAAATAAAAAAAAGAGCAAGCCATTTAATATTGTTCTGACCAGGTTCTTATCACTATTTTTAGCTGTTTTTGAACAACTATTGTTCTGCGAGGTCATGAAACACCACCTGCTGTATGATTGCTAATTTGACAACAGAAGTAATATATAACAACTGATGGAGAAAAACAGCGCAAAATACTGACGAAGACCTGGTCTGCACCATATTAAAAGGAGTGCTTCTTTTATTATCTTAGGCATAAAAAAAAGTACTAAAGCAGGCTCAAATACTGGAAAGAATAGTGTCATACAAGTCAGGATGTAAGTAAAGTGGCAATGTAAGGCAGCATAAAAAAGTATAGGTCAAAATTTCAACAGATTGTTGCACTGCTGCTTTAAAGAGATTCACCAGGTTACATAGTTATGGACGGTATTGCACCCAATATATTGGTGCCTAACCTCCAGGGGAATCTTTGCTGCTCCACATGTCCTTAAATAGTGCAATAATTTGCTGGCAAAAAAGTTCATAATTTCAGTAAACCGGTTCCCGGAGGACTTCCCATTCTGAAGAGCCGCCCAAGTTCCACCCCTGTGCTCAGCAATGTTGCAGTGAAATGTGGGCACATTTCGACTAACAAGAGCCTTGTTAGTAGAAACGTGCCCACATTTCACCACAAACTGACCATTGTAGCATAAAGAAACATTCGGAAAGCTGCTGGCCATTCACTATAATAAAGCACGCCCCCGTGCTCTCCCTGGCATCACGTCATAACATTGCTGAGAGCAGTGAAGGAACTTGAGCGGCTCTTCAGAACAGGAAGTCCTCTGGGACCCGGTTTACTGAAATTACAAGCATTTTTGCCAGAAAAGTATTGCACTATGGAATGTAAGGACATGTGGAGCAAAAAAGATTACACTGGAGGTAAGGCACCCATATAAGGAGCATGTATGACTGTATGTGCATGTATATATTTAAAGGGAAGCAGTCAGCCACAGGAGCTCCTGCGTCCTGCCCAGTGCAAGGCTTACCCTGCGGTTAAGCCTTTTAAGTATGTTGCAGTGGTTTTCTCATGCCGCAGCATACTTTATTTTAATAAAGAAAGGTCAGCGACCCAGAAGGATGGCGGACGTTATGGGGGCCCCATTATGTGTAAAGGAAAGGTGCGGCAGAGACGCACCATGCGCTTCAAATACTTTTGAATCGAAGCGCATGGTGCGTCACCATTGCACCTTTACACATAATGGAGCCCCCATAGCATTACTTTAGTACAATAAAGTATATTGCAGCATGAGAAAAATGCTGCGGCATACTTAAAAGGCTTAACTGGAGGGTAAGCCTTGCAGGGGACCGGATGCAGGCGCTCCTGTTGCTGACTGCTTCCCTTTAAACTAATACTGTGGCCTTCCCTCTGTCTGGTATTAAATGAACAAAACACAAAACAGTACAGTAGTGGGGGGGGTGTGCAGAAAACAAAATCTAGTGCTCGATCCCATGATGTTCCAGCAGCAGATGAAGCACCAACGCTATTTGCTGCTGCTCTTGCTCGATCCACTCCATCTGCTGCTGGACAGCACCCATCCTCTGATGGCTTTCCTCCATCGCAACCCACAGTAGTGCTACTTCTGACTGCATTGCAGGTGTGGCGGACTCCCCTGCTGTGGGAGGAAAGGCAGGTATTGGTGGTGGTGAGGGTGGCGCTGGTGGCAGTGGTGGGGGTAGTGGTGGAGCAGCAGCTGCTGCTGTGGCCCTCCTCCTGCTCTGGTGATGCACAGCAGCAGCACCCACTTCCACTGCCACAGAAGGGCCAGCAGGTGGAAGCCTGGCCCATTCTGTGGCAGCCTGCCACTCCAACTTGTGGTGGTTAAGCATGTGTGTCATCTGGCCCCCAATCCCCACATGTGTCCCCGGGGGCCACGGCGCACTTAAACACCACAAAGCAGGCACACCACAATGCTCCTGTTCCCCCGACACAGTTGAAAAACTGCCAGACTATCAAGCTGCGGGAGGGACCAGGCACAACACAGGCAGATGTATTGCTGGCAGCACTGTCACGCACCTGGGGAGGCTCCACCTACTGCTGTGGAGTGGGAGGTGGTGCTGCTGGAGCTCCTGCAGCTGGTACTGGTGGTGGTGGTGGTGGTGGTGGTGGTAGTGGTGGACTTGCTGGATGCAGCGGTGGCACTGGTGGTGGTGCTGTTTCCGTGGGGGCAGGACCAAATGATCAGGAGTGGTCCAGCAACACCCACCCACGCTAACCTCCATGTGTCTGCACTCCCCTCTGGCCACCACAGGCCACAGACTGTCCCTGGTCCATAACCCAACAAAACTCTCCTTCCCTCTCCACTCTGACGCATCATGCAACGACGACAACCGACTTCACACGCAGTCACAGACAGTCTCACCCACGCACACACACACAGTCACACACAGACACACATACACTTACACAAAACAGAACTTATAAAACAAACAAATCAGTTACAAAAAAAGAACTCACAAAATAGTACGACAAAAATTCAAGAATTAGCTTTTAAAAAAGCTGTTGGTTTTTATGAAGTTTAAGAAAGCAACAAATAAACACTCCTCTCCTACACTATCCTTCCTCCTTCTACCTCTGCAAAGGAGAAAGTGAAAGTATCTGCTAGTATGACTCACTTCCTTCCTGCCTGGCTAAAGCATGTGACTTACAGTACTGTAAGCCATGTGATGTGTGTGGGGGGCCTGCCTAAAGTGCCTATTGTCATTCCGCCTTACTTCACGTTAAGACAGAATAACAACGCAAAGTCAAGTCATAATCAGAAGGCGAAGTGAGCACTCCTCAATGGCCACTTCACGTAGCATTGCACTAACGCAAAGTGACCACTTTGCGTTCACTTCGCCTCCGAATTTTAAATTCGCTGCATCTCTAATTATGCTATTATACTGGAAGTCCATGCCCATAATATTTTCAAAGAGATTGCTGTTCATACTATTTAACTTATTACCTGGTTTATAACCATTCTGCTTTATATCAAAAATCGAGATAATATTTTCATCCCTGGGACCTCTATATTTATTTAGCTTTTGTTAACCAGGTAGGTACACTAGACAAGACAATTGCCTATTTTCAGGTACGACCCGGAAGCGTACAGGAATAATAGATTTAGGTACATACAACAACATTGTACAAATTAGACAGTTCATGTGAGGATACAGATTCAACACAGCATACGACACATGGTAAGGCATAGATTATACAGTATTAACATAACAACATAAACACCTTATGGAAGCCAAGAGCAGTTCCAGGGGCACAGTATTGAAATCCTTCAGATGTGACACTATATACAGCTTAGCAACCTCTTGGAGTCTGGTCTTTTGTCCAAGAGTAGCTCCAGAGCAGAGGAGTGCTGTGATCAATTCACGGGGGTTTGGGGCAGCCACAGGCTGAGGCAAGTTTGAGATGGTTCCATAGGGAGGAACGGAGACACATCTGTGAGTACACGGCACGGACCTGGGCAGGGAAGGAGTTCCACAGTCTGGGAGCGAATGCAGCAAAGTCCCGCCCACCCATCTGAGTCTGTGTAACCAGTGTCTTGAGGAGGGCCTGTCCCTGGGACTTGAGGGAGTAGGAGGAGGAGGAGATGGACGGGACAAGAAATTTCGCAAGCCCTGGAAGGGTGCCAGTGCCAAGGACCTTTCCGGTAAAGCACCCTAAGACAAAGTCTATGTGGTTAGCGGCTGACAGCCAATTTAGTCTGCTATAGAGGTTGCAATGGTGAGTGAGCCGGGAGGCAGCCAGCATGAAGCGGCAGACATTATTGTAGGCAGTGGACCACCTAGTGAGGTGGACTTTGGATGAGTGGGCAAACAAGAGGAGCCCATAGCAGAGCGAGGGTAGGAGCAACCCTCTGGCAAGTGCAATCCAAGCTGCCGGAGTAAGATTACTTTTTGCTCTGTATGCCAGACCCAGTTTGCAGTTTACAGTCTTGCAAGTATTCTGAATGTGGTGGCCAAGGTCAAGCTGTTTGTCCATCGTCACCCCAAGGTATTTAAAGTTGTCAGTAACTGGGATCTTGACCCCGTCGACACCAAAAACACATAGTGAAGTAGGGGCAACCTTAATCTTGGCCAGAGACCCAAAGAGCATGGCCTGGGTTTTCCTGAGATTTAGAACCAACTTATGTGACAATATCCAGGATTGGATGTTCCTCAAGTTCTCGCTCAGGTGGTGATTTATGACCCCTATCTCAGGGGAGTGAGTCAGGATGACCAGGTCATCTGCATAAAGGATAGGCTTACAGTGGATAGCAGCAGCCGGGAGTTTGTTCACGAATATGGAGAAAAGCAGGGGGCCCCAAGACGGAGCCTTGTGGGACACCTATGGTAACAGGGATAGTGTCAGAGAACTCCTTCCCATACTTAACAAGTTGCTGTCTGCCGCTTAGATAGTTGGAAAACCAGTTGAGCACCTCAGATGATAGACCATAGGAGCTGAGCTGGGTGGAGAGCATGGTGTGATCAACAAGATCAAAGGCCTTAGAGAGATTTATAAAGATGGCTCCAGAGAGTTTGCCTTGGTCCATAGCCACTCTGATCCAAGATGAGACCGTGACAAGGGCAGAAGTTGTGCTGTGCCCTTTCCTAAAGCCATGCTGCTCAGGGAACAACAGGTCATGAGACTGCAAGTACTCCGAGAGTTGCCCTGCCACGACCTTCTCGAGAAGTTTACTGGCCGCTGACAGTATGGATATTGAACAGTAGTTTTCTATGAGTTTGGGGTTTCCTTGTTTAAGTATTGGGACCACCCTGGCAACTTTCCATACTTCTGGAATGACACCTGATGACAGGGACAGATTGAAGATATGGGTTACTATGGGGGAAATCTCACTGGCACCAAGACTCAGAAGTTTCAGCTCCAATCCACCATGTCCAGCACTCGAGAAGTGGAGAGACCGAGAGCAGTCTCTGCACCTCTTACACCACCACCACCTTAAAAGAAGGGTGGGTAAGATGAGATGGTCGTCCATTTTCACCCTTCTCCCCTCCCCATGGGAGTGATGAAATAAGGTAGATAAGTCCAGAAGTATTGGTTGAATGCATTTGCGATGGTCAGGAGTTGTTGCAACTGGCACCATTGATGATCATATCCGAGTCTCACGCTCAGGGTCCCACTGACTATATTCTTAATGTTTCTCCAGAACCTCCTGGGGTCCCTAGCTGTGCGCAGCAGCACAGATTTGCAAAATTCCCCTTTGGCCACCCTAATAGCCTTCTTACACTGATTTCTGAGCATCCTGTACTGCAGAAATATGGCCTGTTCCGCCATGGCCTTGAATTTTGCCCAGCACTTATCTCTGTATTTCATAAGGGTTAGCAGACTGTCCTGCAGCCACTTTGTTGCCAAGCCCCTGACTCTCCATCTGATGAGGGGGGCATGTTTATCCTGCAGCACCCCGAATGCAGTGAGGAAGTGACTGGCTGCTGATGAGGAGTCCTGTGCGTTCCATACTGCTGACCAGTCTGCGTGCTGGAGATCAGCATGGTAGGAGCCAAGATCAAACCTTGAGTAGTCTCGGACCTGGATAATTTTATGTGGGATTTTCAGAGAAGGAATCTTCCACACCCCATACACATGGGAGTTGTCTGAGATGGAGTCAGAGAAGATGCCCGATGAGTTGATCCTCTCTGGTTGATTTGTCATGACCCAGTCCAGGAGAGGGCTCCCTCCACCATTGGGTGGGCATCTAGTAGGCTCCTTAATCAGTTGCGACAGGGAGAGACCAGCAAGGAGTGGTTCATATGCTTTGGAGTTGCAACCAAGCCAGTTTAGGTTGAGATCACCTAGAATAATTAGTTCATTATGTCGGGTCACAGCACCTACAGTATCCAGGAGGACGGACAGCCCTTCCAGGCCACCCCTTGGGGGATTGTAGGTGAATACAACATGTATCTTTTTGGTCATCCTGAGCAACAGCACCGTGTGCAGGAACTCACAAGGGAACTGCACAGGTTGTGGACAGGGTAGCACCGACAAGTTAAGATGGCATTTATAATAGACCAAGATGCCACCCCCCCCTCTTTTTTCCTGGGTGATCAAGCCTGAGGAGGTCATAGCCTGGGAGGGCACATGCGGAGTTTGGTATGGTGGATTTAAGCCAGGTTTCTGTTATTCCCATGATGTCAGGGGTGTGGTGGGTGACCCAAGCCAGTAGTTCTGCCAGGTTGGGCAGGATGCTACGAATATTGAGATGGGCTATTTTCAGCCCTTTGACCACCATCCTGCCCAGAGCAGCAGGGCAAGGCGGGCCAGGGTTCAACTCGATGTCACCTGATAGTGCTAGGGTCACCAGGAGTAGCCATAGGAGATGTTTTAGGGAAGGGGAGAGCCATCCCTGGCATGCACCCTGTGGCCATAGCTCCTGACCAGACGTGCGTGGCTCTGAAAGCACCTCAGGTCAAGACTGCAGAGAACCCAGGGAGGGGCTCTGCCTTCCACTAATAGATTGGAGAATGTGAAATCAGTTTCCGCCAGCAGGGAGCAAGTGCTCCATGGTTCACCCTGCTCTAGGGACCTCTGCACCAATATACCAGTGGATGCCAAGGACAGTGAGGATACCACAGGCTAGTGTGCACACGAGTGGATGCAGCAGTATTCACTTAAATAGGTACTGAGGTTTCCCCATGTTCATACCAGTGGTAGACTGACTGGGAGGAATGGTCCAGAAATCAGTGCTGGTCACTGGCCCCAACTCCAAGACCAGTGGTGATTCCCACACCACTACCAGACACCTGATACCACCCTGTTTTTCAGCAGTACCTACCTATTATTACCACCTATCTATTCTCACCACAACAGTTCAGAGCTCATACCTCCAAGAGTACCAAACTAAGCCCCTAAGTTGGTGAGCACCCATGCTGTGTTGGTAGGCAGGTCACCTGTAACAGATTGGGGATTTTAAAACAGTACAGTTCACAGGAATACTAATGCTGCTAGAGTAGTCAAAAATATAAGCCAGTGGACCCTCAACGCCCCACAAGATATAGGTGAATGTATGCCAGCCCCTCAGCAAACTGTACAGCCCTCTTAAAATAAAGATATATCTTACACCAGACAAACTGCTTTAAATATTGTGTATTCTCTGCTACTAGTTAATGGTTGTAACACAGGGTACTGTAGGAACTGATGGAACAAATTATGCTGATATTGTTTGTCCAATCAGATTACTTAGTGTATGCTATAACTGCAGTGCTGGATAGTATATCAATTTTAGGTTAAGTTAGAGTTACAGACTTTATGGTGCCCAAGATCCCGCCTATGGCCAGCGCCGATTGGTGCTGGTCTATTCAGGGGCATGGCAGCAGGCATTTAATGAGAGAAGGGAACGGGCTGGGTGGTCCAAAAACCCCACGCTGCAGCAGCTCCTTCTGATGCTGCTCTCTCCAGCCCCAAACAATCCTTTCCCCCAAAAGGCACTAGCAAAGTCCTGAACAGTGTTCGTTGGGGGAGGACCGCCCAGTTTACCGGTGCCTCAACCCTGAGGTGCTCCTTCCTTGTCCTGAAATGCAGGGGGAGCCTCTTGCAAGAACCACCTGCTCCCCCCTGTGAGAAATAGTCCAGAATACTGTGTTGCAAAGATCTGGCTAGCCTTTTCGCTAGCCTTGCCCCAGGCGTCACCTTGTGCAGGAGCCAATTGGCGCAGCTGCCTTTTCAAATGGCAGTTTGGTGCCGAAATTCAGCTGGGGCTGTATGTGGAAACAAAGGCGATGGTGTTTAGTGGATGGTCCCGAAAAATCCAGCCCACGCTGCAGCAGCTCCTTCTGATGCTGCTCTCTCCAGCCCCAAACAATCCTTTCCCCCCATAATAGCAAAGAACTGTAAGGGCACAGTTGCAGTGGTTTTGAGAACAGGCCAAAAGTTTCATTTGTTCTTCAAAATGGTTGTTGGATAGATAGCCCTTAGAGACAAGTACATTAAGAGTTGATTTCAATTGAAAATGTTGATACCTGGTGACTTAACAGTCAAAAGCTAAAAGAAATGATTAACAGCTGAGGTCCACAGTCACAGAATGTGTTAGAATTCCTGAAAGGGATGAACTCTGCCTGCGCATATGCAGGATGTGAAATCCTTTTGTCTGTATGCATCTTTGCCATTCAAAGAGGTCTTGAAAAGCCCAAATACAGATCATGGGGCAGGTCAGACGAAAATGTGGATTCAAGCAGGACCCAGAGTCACTGAGTTTGTCAGACTTCGTTGCTTCACTTCTGTTTTGCTTGGGATTCTTTCCAACAAGTTGATTTTAAAATGAAAAATGCAGATACCTGGTGATGATGCTTTGTAGAAATCCTGTCCAGGAGACTTTCACAGATGTGGTGAGCAAGAATGGTGTAGTTACTCCAAGCAGAAAACCATGTAAATCCACAAAAACTAAGCTACAGACACAAACACAAGCAGCCACCACACAGATATGCTCTTTCATCCTGCAGCCTCCATAATTTTGGATTATTAGTGAAGATGTCAGTAAACTAATCATTTTGGGTCACTGTACAGTTCTCTTTACTTATACTATTCAAGGGTATGAGTTTATGAATACAAAGCCCTTGTTTTCCCATAACAACTGAATTTGTCCAAATGTAGCAAGATAGTCTTAAATGTACCACAAAAATCAGAATATTGTCTTTAACATGTAAACCATCGTATGTATTGACATCAAGCACATAATAAAATTTTACATCCAGGCCCACTTCCCTGTTTAAGAGCGGCATAACTTTTGTTTTTAACATGCCAGTGTCTCATCATCCATTTTTGATGGACGTCTTAACTTGAAAATTGCTCCATCCATCATCTCTCTTTTCTCATTATTATCAAGTAAATGCTTTGTGGTCCAGTGCAAACATGAGGACTTATAGGAAGAAACATTTCATAGATACATACATACATAGACAGTGTCAGCAGATAAGGGCCTATGGCCCACCCAGCCTGCCCATTTGAGCTTGTAAGTTCAATTTATGTTTTCCTAGAAGTCTGTGGCCCCTTACCCCTGACCTCCAGAATTCCTTTATGTCTATCCCACGCATTCTTAAATCCTGTGATTGTTTCAGCCCCCACCACTTCCTCTGGCAGGGTGTTCCACTTGTTCACCACCCGTTCTGTGAAGAAATTCTTCCTCATGTTTCCTCTGAATCGTCCTCCTTCCAACTTCATCCCATGCCCTCTAGTCCTGGAACATCTTTTTCGCTTAAAAATTGTGTATTCCTGCACTCTGTTCCTCCCTGTAAGATACTTGTATGTCTCTATCATATCCCCTCTCTCCCTCCTCTCCTCCAGGGAGTACATGTTCAGTTCCTTCAACCTGTCCTCATAAGACTTGTGATGCAATCCATGCACCATCTTTGTTGCCCTCCTCTGAACCTTCTCTACCCTGTCTATGTTCTTACGTAGGTAAGGTCTCCAGAACTATACACTGTACTCCAGGTGGGGCCTCACTAGTGTCTTGTATAGTGGAATTATGACCTCCCTTTTCCTGCTGTTGATGACCCTGCCTATGCATCCCAGCATCCTATTTGCTTTACCTGCTGCCTTGTCACACTGTTTCCCTACCTTGAGGTCATCAGAGATGAAAACCCCAAGATCCCTTTCCTGCTTGGTGCATGCTATATCCTTACCCCCCAACTGATATATTGTGCCAGGGTTTTTGTGTCCCATATGCATTATCTTGCACTTCTTTGCATTGAATTTCAACTGCCAAATCCCTGACCATTCTTCAAGTTTCTGCAGGTCCCTTCTCATTCTGTCTACACCCTCTGGTGTGTCTTCTCTGTTACAGAGCTTTGTGTCATCAGTGAACAGTGAAATTCTGCCTTCTAGGTCCTCAGAATGTCACTGATGAAGATGTTGAATAGGACCAGTCCCAGAACTGATCCCTGTGGTACCCCACTGGTCACTCTTCCCTCTGTGGAGTGACAGCCATTTACCACCACCCTCTGTGTCCTGCCGCCCAGCCAGTTACCTACCCACCACACTACTGTCCTGCCCACACCCATATTCCCCAGTTTGTGTAATAGTCTTCTATGTGGCACAGTGTTAAAGGCCTTGCTGAAGTCCAGATAGGCCATGTCCACTGCCCTCCCCTGATCCACCTCCCTTTCCTCATGGGGAGGGGGTGAAACCCTGTCAATAAAATACTTTTCTGTTACCATTTCATTTACAATAGGCACTGTTTTAGCATCCCAGTATAAGATTTCTTTTTTGCTAATTGGTCAAAATAAAGGGATTTTCCTGATATAGTTTTTCTGATGAGATATTATCAGGATGTACTCTCCCACTATTTGTTTCTTGTGTTACTAATAGGTCAAGTTTCTCATGTTTCATTTTTTCCTTTTTCTTACCGATATTAGTTGCTCTATCTATTGATAGGCCTTCTTTATCCCTGATGATAACGGGGCTAAATTCTAAACCTACCACATTCCCCACCTCATTTTTTTTGTTCCTTGCCTTTCACAGTCTCCTCCCACTCTAGGTCATCCTCCATCCATCCTTCACTTTTACGCCATTCTGTATTTCTTGCACCCAGTTCATCTAGTCTGGATAGAACCTCATCCAGTCTGACACAATTTATTGCACTGTCTTCCCTTACAGAGGAGATTTCATTCTTAATTATAACTACCGTAGTTGCTCCATTAGCAACACATTAGCTGTGTGGGTGGACTTCTGCAATTTCAAAATATTTTTATCTAAGAAGAGGCAGTATTGCACAGGTCTGCTGTCCTTCTTCCCTGCTCCCTGTTTATTACTGCACAAGCCCGAGGCAGCTCTACAATGCTGGTTCAACAACTATGTTGTCGACTGACATTATAGCGATGGATTTATGTCTACCACAAGTTGCGGTTGACATAAATCTGGCAGGAGACCCCTTTGCCCCTGAACCCCCCATTTGGGGGGGGGCTCTGCCCCCTGCACCCTCTGAATGTAAGAATTATCAGCTCTGAGTCAGAGTTGATTTGGGGAGGGGGTGCAGGACCTGGGTACAGAGTGCCGGGGTCTTGAGTGGACCACTACAGTGAACTGTCGATGTTGTCGGCATTGACGTGTTCACTGTAATGGTGTTGCCGTACTGGGGGCATACTGACTGAGGTGTGGTCTAAAGTAAACACTTAAATCCAGAAATAGTTGTACCTGAATCCTCATTGATAATGTTAAGGCTATCCCTGCAGTTACCCCCCATTACCCTTATCAGTGCCAGCACACTGAGAACATGCCCTTGGGGGAAGATTTCAATCCTGGCTTTTAGAAGTATCTTTCTCAGGTAATGTTATAAAGATCAAATTGTGGAAATCAAATGCAATACCTTTCTCAGACACATTTATACTTTCACCATCAACTTCATCTGGAGAGTGTAGGAGTGGACTGCACTCCAATGATTCACTTAACACTTTCCTGACCACTCCCAACAGCCTCTTTGTTTCCTCTAGAGAAGGTTTCTAACCCCTCATATTCCAATTCTACTGAGGGGGTGGAGCAACAAAAGCTTGCCATGACTCTTACTTTATTTATTGGTTTTAGGTGTGAGGTAATTTTAGCTAATGGCCCTATCTCCAGTTTTTTTATTCTTCCATTTTTTTTTCATTTGTTTTTTAAATCCTTAGTTTCTTTGCTCTTTCTTCCATTTTTTTTCTGCAGGTTTCAAATCATTGCCCACAATGGAACCATGCCTGGTTATAATGAGTCTTTGACCCTTTTTGGTCAGACAACTTCCCCCCACACACAAAAATAAACCTAGTTAACAAAAAAGAGAAGCACTAATAGCATATAATAAAACAGATAATATGAACTTTTTTTTTTTTTTTCAAATTAAGTCAGGAATTTCACATATTTATACTGTCAGCTTTTCAAACTGGCCAAAAAATTTGTTTTTTGTGGTAGAGTTGCTTGCAGCCTGCAGCATACATTCCTCAAATGCTTGCAAATAGGCATTACATCGGAAGACCTCTAAGCTTTGGCTGGGATTATAGAAAAGTTCTTGTCCTTCAAAATCATAAGCTCTGAAAGTGCTAATTCTATGAAAGAGAAGAAATAACTGCTTTAAGTATTTAGCACAGATATTACTGCATCGGGTTTTCAGGTCTTCAAACTTCGTTTTTCTCAATAAATGAATAAAAAGCACACAATGTTGATATGCCAAGCTTTCTCACTAAAAAAGACTCATGTTTAGACAAACTGCAATTTATAGCAGGCTCGATGTTTGTACTCCTTCTTTGAGGATATGTAAATCCAGCTTTTTCCATTTCCAGGCACTCAGATTCCAAAAGAGAGGAATATTAGAAAGGGGCCTGATGATTATTAAGGATTTACTAATTAAGGACTAGAAAATAAAAAGTAGACAGACACTCAAAACTATGTCAAAATTCAGGTTCTAGGGGCATGGACATGGTGTACTATCCACACGTCTGGCAGAATTCCCTTCCCCTTTAAATCTGGCAGGAAGGTCTTCAAGGTGGCTACTTCCACCCACCCTCTGCACCACTCTGTGATGTCAGATCTTCCCTTCTGATGGGAGAGATAGGTTCCCTCCATAGTGCTCTGCGTTCGTCTAGGCCCTCTCTTTCATTCACAAAATAAAAACCCTTTGGTCTTCAGGTTGTTCCGCAGTTTCACCATTTCGGCATCATGGACTCAATGAATTCTAAATTAGCGCCCAGTTTTAATCTTTGTCCATGCAGACAGAAGATGTACTGTAGTGTATGGACCTTCACTTCATGTGCATTTTCTGACTGGGCCAGGAACATGATTCCCAGGCTTGTGGCCTGTGCCACACTCTACACCCCTCCACTTTGTAGGACACATGAGTTTTACTTGGCCATTTAGATGAGCGGCATCCTCCAGCTGGGTCCAAGGACACCCATTAGGTGGTCTCTGCAGCTGCAGGGTCCACCAGATAGTTAGTGACTTTCAAGGAAACTGCAGTCCATGTTGCAGCAGGCTCTTCTTCAGTGTCCACACTGGTCCTGCTGGACTTTGGTGCCTCTTTTACTGGGGCATTCCAGAACTTATGCCAGTATCTTTCTACCCTTGTGGAGGACCCCTCCTATGGGTCTAAATCCTCTAAGACAGACTCAAGGTGAACGCTAAGGTTGTGGGACCATGAACACTCTCAGGACTCAGATTCCCGTGTTCCTCCTTCATCGACCTTCATCGATGAGTCAGCTTTGGCCGATGCTTCTGTCCAGGCTGCTGGCCCCACAGTGTCCTCATTAGGCCTGTCGACTGAGACACGGGCTGACCAACCTGTTGAGATTTTTCCCAACCCAGTCAACCCCTTATCACAGGATGAGGGGCACACTTTCCTCTCCAGGAATCTGGCCCTGACTCTCCTGTCCCAAGATGGGTCAGATCTGCCCCATGCCTGGTCCCTAACTTTTGGGACTCCGAGCTTGTGGGGGACCCTAAGCATCCTTTGCCATTCCTCCCTCTCCCCACCATCCGGTCCACTGGTGGTCAGGGTCGAGGATCCATAGCTCGAGGTCAAGCAGCCCTCACTGGAGTCACTAGTCTTGCTCTTGACACTCAGGAAAGTGGCATCATCAATATTCCTCCTTTTCAGGGAGCATTGGCTCCACCACAGGTTGCAATGGTGCTACAAAGAGCTCATGTGGCAGCAGCTCCTTTTGGGTGCTGGACCAAAGTTGATGGTAGATCCCTCCCAAGTGCTCCCTTGGCTGCTGCCACCCTGGTCAGAGCCTATTCCTGCTTGGCTGCTCCTAGCCTCTGCACCGATTCAGCTGGAACCCCCACCACTTCAGGCCAAGGACGGTCCTCCTTCCAAGGATGCCCGTACTGCCCCTGGGTTTCCTCAGTTGCTGTTGGTTATGGTCACTCAGGCCAATGATCCCTGCAGAGTTATTGAGGAATCAGGGGTTTGACCAGTCTTTGATGAATCCTCAAAATCAAAAGCTTCCTTTATGCATTCCCACCCAGTCAACCATGAGACTGGGGCAGATTTGTCAGTGGACCATGGTTCCACGTCCTTGAAAGCCATACTCTGCTTGATTTTGGAGAACACCAAGATACAGTTACAGACTATGTGTAAATGGGCTAAGTATCCCCTCACTGAAATCCTTGACCAGCATGACTCCCCTCAGGTCTCCTTCCTGGTGGCTAAAGCCATTCTTGACCCTGTGTTGGAGCTCTGGTAATGCCTAGCCTCCTGCCACATGCCATTGTCCCATATGGCCCACAAGTACGCTGTGTCTGTGGGTTTCCTCTCTGGGTTAACTAACAACCCCTCAGCTGAGGGCTTGGTCAGTGACTCAGTGTTCCGATGGACAGGTAATGTCGGGATGGTGAAATGCCCCTTGACAAAGAATCCAAGAAACTGGATCACACAACCAAGAAGGTTTATGTAGCTTCATCACTCGGCCTTGGGCAGGCTTGTTTGGCCCTAATGATGGCCCACTTTGCCCATGCCTTGTTGGGCACCCTTGACCAGGTGCTCCCTCGGCTCCTGGCCAACCTTCAGACATTGGTCAAACAAGCCTGGGACCAAGGCCATGCTGTGGCTAGAAAGCAGCTTCAGATGGCTATGGACATTGGTCATATGCTGTTTGAACAGTAAAATTTCATCAGGGAATGACATTACAGCAGCAATTCGATGTTGCCACTGTAGTGTACCTGTGGCACCCTGGCTCTGCTTTCCCTGGGTCTTGCATCCCTCCATGAATCAACTCTGACTTAGAGTTGATTTTATTGAAATAGGGGGGAAAAGGGTGTGGTAGTGTCCCTAGTAGCCATGTTATAGTCTTTATATCTATATATGTCTGTCTGGTATGAAAGTGGATGAATGACTGTCTTTGTTTGTATGTCCCTTGTATAAATAGTGAATAATAGATTGACCATCTATTACACACTATTAAAACACTTTGAACTGTGTTACTTTAGTCGAGTACTTTTTCCTATATGTTGTCTCTAGGATCATGGGGCACAATTACTTAAAAGAAGCACCCCTCTGGGCATCTGGTCTCAAAATGCTTTTTTTTTTAAAATAGTGCCAGATTCTGTTTAGTTAGTCCTAAAAACTCCTCGTTCATCCTTAAATAAGCATTGTGGTACTTGTTTGTATCGTTGTAAAAAGGTCTGTGAAAAGAGCTCCCTATTTGCCGTATTTGCAGTGGCAGAAATACAGATGTCTGTTTATATGAGGAGCGTGGCGTTTAATACCTTAATCTCCTCTCCCCATTGTGAGTTTAGCAGATATAATTCTGCTCCGATGTAACAGGAATATTATACAAGGCCTACCGAGCTCCTTTCTGAATTGTTTTCAACGAGCCGCTACGGCAGTCTTTCTCCTGTCTGCCTGCTCGAAATTGCACACATTGGTTCTCGTTCTGCGAAACGGAATGGAGTCACGGAGCTGGGAGAGAATTTGCAAGGCTTTAGGTCTCCGTAGACTAGGAGACATTAATTACTTGTTTTTTTACTAGATTTCAGGGTTAGATTTCAGGGTTATAAGCCCTGCTGGGGTTATTAAAATAACCGAGAGGAACACCACGGAACTGCCTCAGCAATCCTGCTCCTTTAGAGCCGGCCGGCCTCTTTCATCCTTCTTTTATGCAGGAAAGCTGGGGGTGGTGCTTGTTGGCATTCAGAAATGTTAAATATTGAATTATATTCACTTTAGGAAAGATATTTGATACTAGGACTGTTTGAAATGGAGTATTATAATAATAAAATATTCTTAGAACTGTATATAACAACCTTATTTTTTATGTGGAATGCATTGAATGAAAATTGATTGATGGATAGGCGGACCAATCCTTTTGTTCAGCCCCCTTTATATGTTGGTTCTTGAATACTACAGGTCAGATAGGAGTTAGGTGTTGAACTGAGAACACCTTAGGAGTTAGTTTATTTCTACTCCTACATATGGTTTTGAATTTATGAGATTTTGAATGCTGAATTGAAGCCTGTTGTTTAATTTCTGGAATCCTCTTTTGTTTATTATTTTTATGTCGTACAGTACGCTTTAATCTTGTTCTATAAGAAATAAAATATAACTGCAGGATTACTGCAGCTCTACAGTTCCTGAGTCAGTGTCCATCTGTTAACCCACAGCCTTCCACAAAGGAGTGTGGGGGGAGGGGGCAAAGCTACCTGCAAAAAAATAGTTTACCGGATGGATTTATGTCAACTGTAATTTGCGGGTGACACAAACCCGTCGCTGTAACAATGATTGACAAAATTGTTGTCGAACTGGTGTCATAGATCTGACATTGGTGACTGCGGTGTCAGGTACATGGCTGCCACTGGTGTTATGCACCACAGGGCTTGGCTGAGGATCTCAACCTTCACTGCAGATACTCAGCACAACTTGGCAGATGTCCCCTTCTTGGGCACAGACTTGTTTGGTCCAGGGGTGGTCATCTCACTCAGATTGAGAAGTCCAGTGCCACCTTTGACTCCATCACCTCAGACCAAAAGGACTTCAAGGGCTACAAACCCCAGGAGAAGTCCTTTTGGCCTCACCTGGCTCCTGCTGCCAAGCCACCGCAGACCCTGGTTGGGCACAAGCAGCCTGGCTTCCCACACCAAAGTCTGTTGCTTCAATGGTCCAGAAGCCGGACAGTTGAGGCCCAGTCACGTCCTCTGCTGGCCCTGCCTCCATGCCTGCCCAGTGATGGATTGGGGAGTGCCCTCTCCCTGCCCATCCTGCCTCCCCTGGATCCTCTCATGGGGTTCAGCTCCACCACTTTCTTCCTGCCTGGTTCAGTGTTAGCATGGTCAAATGGGTACTGGAAGTGGTCGGTCAGGGTTTGCCTCTGGAGTTTGAGGCTCTCCCACCACATGGAGCCCGCACCTCTTGGGAGGATGTGGTGTCAACAGATATGTTGTCTACTGTGGGAGGACATCACCCAGCTCCTTGGGAAGGAGGTAGTGGTTGTGTCCTGGACCAACCAGCTGATCCAGGGTTCATCTTCAGATATTTTCTGGTTTAGAAACGGATGGGTGGGAGGGGGCTGGTGCACCATCTTGGATCTGCATGACCTGAACAAGTTTCTGTGGTTGTGTGCTTTCAGAAGAGTCACTCTGAACCAGGTCATTCCATCCCTGGAGCAGGACATGTGATTCTGCTCCCTGGACATACAGGACACCTTCTTTCATGTCCCCATCCATCTGTCCCACAGGCAGGTCCTTTGGTTCCGGGCAGAAGGGACCCTCTATGAGTTCCAGGCTATGATCTTTGGACTCTCTTCAGTGCCCAGGGTCTTCACCAAATGGCCCCCCTGAGGAAGTTCATACGAGCGAGGCACTGGGGGTCTGTGTTTGGAAGCTCTCAGATTTTGAATGTGCTTGTCAATTACTATTTATTGTTACTGTTACCACAGACTTTGCTAAATAAAGCAATTTACTGTTCACTTTACCAACTGTTTGGAGGAGATTTTTGTGCCCATACACAAACCTGGCTCTGTGAATGTGGTTGTTCGTTGTTTCTTACTGTTATGTTGGGCTAACCAGTCCGCAGCCACACTGCCTGATTCTAGAAGTGCTGTAACCATTCGCACCTGCTAGTTCTTCACCAAATGCACTGCACTGTTTACAGCCTTCCTGAGGTGCTGAGGGTCCGGGTGTACCCATACCTGGATGATTGGCTTATTGCAGGTCCCTTCAGGCTGGAGGTGGAGTGGTCCAGGGATCTGGCCCTCCAGACCTGCTTGAACCTTTGCCTCCTGGTCAATGGGGACAAGTTGGAACTCATTCCTTTGCAGGTGATTCACTTCATTGAAGGGAGCTCAGCTCTTCGTGAGCCCAGCACGATTTCCGGCAGACCAGGTGGAGAATCTTTCTTCCTATGCCTGATCATTTCAGGTTGGGAAGTTGTGTCCTGCCATGGGCTTCCTGCACCTCCTGGGCTACTTGGAAGCCTGTACCAACACAGCCCATTGGGCCCACTGTAGAATGCACCCCCCAGAGTGGGGGCTGATCCATCATTGGTCTCAGAGTCAGGGTCACCACGACCAGCTGGTCACAGTGGCCGAGCAGATATGGGATGCTATCCAGTGGTGGTTCGTCCCAGAACATCTACAGTAAGGAGTCCCATTTGTCTGCATGCAGCCTTCACTCTCATATGAACATATGAATTTGCCAGCAGAAAAAGACCTTTTGGTCTACCAAGTCTGCTCGAGTGTGCAGCTAGCACCCTTACCTTGCAGCTGCCCTACCCCTTCCCCTTAACAGTAACCCCTCTCCCACTCACCCTGTCCCATTCCCTTTTAAAAAACCCCACAGTATTACAGGATACTACCTCTTCCTGCAGGGTGTTCCATTCTGCCACAACCCTCTCCATAAAAAAAAATGTCTCCTCATTTCCCTCCTATATCTTCCGCCCTCCAATCTAAGACCATGACATCTCGTGTCCTTCCCCCTCTTTAATTTGAATATCCCTTCTGTACCCATCTTGTTAATCCCCTTTAAGTACTTAAAGGTCTCTATCATATTCCCCCGATCCCTCCTCTCCTCCAGGGAGTACATATTCAGATCACTCAGCCCCTCCTCATATGGCCTTTCCCCCAGTCCCTGGATCATCCTTGTTGCTTTGCACTGTACTCCTTCCAGTAATCTGATATCCTTCTTTGGATACGGGCTCCAGTACTGCATGCAATACTCCTGGTGTGGTCTGACTAGTGACCTGTAGAGAGGCAGGATCACCTCCCTGTTCCTGGAGGATATTCCCCTGACAGTATACCACAGCATCCTGTTGGCCTTTGCTGCCACCTTCCTGCACTGCTCTGAGTTGTTCATTTTCCCAGTTACAACCACCCCAAGATCCTTTTCCTCCTCGGTGGTACCTAGCTGTACTCCACCCAGCTGGTAACTCCTCCGTGGGTTCTTTGCTCTGAAGTGCAGTACCTTGCACTTTTTAGCATTGAACCCCAGCTGCCAGGCTTCTGACCACTCCTACAATTTAGTCAGATCATTCTGCAGCCCCTGCCATCCTTCTATGTCATGCACCACCACCCCCAACTTGGTATCATCAGCGAAGAGACTGATCTTATTCCTGATGCTATGTGAGATGTCCACAATGAATATTCCCCAAAACACTGGCCTCAGTACTGATCCCTGTGGCACCCTGCTCATCAACGCCCTTGGAGATGAGAGCTCCCCCCCCACCACTACTACTTCTGCTGCCTTCCCTGTAGCCAGTTCTCTGTCCTATTAACCATCTTAGTCCCTGTCCCCACCACATATCTCACTTTTCCCCCCTAACCTCCCATGCAGCACTGAAGTAAAGGCCTTGCCGAAGTCCAAAAATATGACATCCACAACATGACCCTTGCCAGTTCCCTCATTACACAGTCATAATACTCAACCAGGTTAGTCTGACAGGACCTTCCTGAGACAAACCCATGTTGATAACCATCTAAGAGTCCATTGTCCTCCAGAAATGTCACCAGCTTCTCCTTCAGAATTGTCTCCATCAGCTTCCCCACGATGGATGTTAGACTTACAGGTCTGTAATCGCCCGGTTCATCCATCAGGCCACTTTTATGGAGGGGTACCACGTGGGCCATCCTCCAGTCTAGTGGCACACTCACTGTGTCAAGTAAGGTATTGAATAAGTGTGCCAGTGGCCCAGCTAGTACTGCCACCAATTCCCTCATCACCCCGGGGTGTATGCCATCTGGTTCTGGTGCCCTATCCACCCTCAGAGCCAGAGCCTTAGCCCCTCCAATACCCTGCCCTCAGTCATTACCCCATCTGCCACCCCTCCCTTCCCCTCCCTTGCCCACGGTCCCCACCCCCTGCAGTAGCTGCCTGCCCTTCTCCCTCATGAAGACGGAGCAGAAGTACTCATTTAGTGCTTCTGCCTGTTCAGGTCTGTTCTCTACCCACCCACCCACATCTCTCCTGATCCTCACTATCTGGTCCTTGCAGCTCCTTCTCTCCTGTATGTATTGGAAGAAGTATTTTTCCCCATCCTTGATGCCCTGAGCCAGCCTCAATTCCCTGGAGGCCTTGGCTGCCCTAACACACCTGATAACTTTCTGGTCTTCTTCACATACTCCTCTCTATCCTCCCCCTCACAGATTTTTTGTACCTATGGAATGCTGTTTTCTTTGTCCTTACCATATCTACACCTTCCTTACTCATCCAGCTTGGCTTCTTAGCCCTTCCCTTCTTGCTCTGTAACTTGGTACAAGTCCCAGTAGCCTCCACTAGCCCCAATTTGATTCTTTTCCATTTCTGGTTCACATCCCAGTTTTGTTTAATTCCTTCCAGGTACCCCCCCCCCAAGGTTTCACCCATTCTTCTAAAGTCAGCCTTTCTGAAGTCAACCACCCTGGTCCCTGTACCCACCAACTCCTTGCCCATGCTGAGCGTGAACCACACAGATTGGTAGTCATTCCCTGCCAGTGGTTCCTCCACTCTCACCTGTCTTATAGCCTCCCCATTGGATAGAACTAGATCCAGTGTATTTTCCAATCTAGTTGTCTCAGTAACCAACTGTGCTAGGAAGCTTTCCTGGAATGCTTTCAGGAGTATCTGTGCTCTTGCACTCAAAGTGACTGGAGTACCCAAATTTGTATTTATTTTTTTTATTTATTGAATTTTGGTAACTGGGTGAGCCCACTGAGTCAAGACAGTCCCATTTTCAGGGGAGAACTGGAAAGTGCAGTACATGGGCAGTGCAAAACATTGATAACAAGATTGGTACAGGGATCAAGTACAGGTACGTCAACAGAGAACAGCTATTAAAGTTAACTCAAGTGGTAGAAACAATGATAAACCAAAAACATTATACATTGTAAACAAACATTTCAAACAGTTTTAGAATACAGCACAGTACAAAAGAGAGCTGAGTCATATGGAGAAAA
Organism: Neoceratodus forsteri; assembly: GCA_016271365.2. Lineage (NCBI taxonomy): Eukaryota > Metazoa > Chordata > Ceratodontiformes > Ceratodontidae > Neoceratodus > Neoceratodus forsteri. The sequence continues at coordinate 1,148,095,144 of CM057458.1, read as the reverse complement.
ATACTCATGGGAGGTTGGTAGAATCAGGACTCATTGAAAATAGGATCAGGGTGAGGCAGCAAGGTGAGATAGCAATGAGCATTGAAAAAGAGGGAGAGAGGTACAGGCCAGTATTGCAGGAGGCAACGAGTTCCAACAGGTCACAGCAGAAAAGGCAAAGGATCTCCGGGCCACTGTGAGACGGGGGGGTTGGCAATTGGAGAAGGGGTAGGGAGGCAGATCTAAGAGTATGTTGTGGGTGTCACCGCTGAACAATGTCAGCAAGGCAGGGAGGAGTATACCAATGGACCAGTTTATGTATGAAGCTTAGAGCAGCATACCATAACTTTGATTTGTAGGGGAGCCATCCCAGGGAGAATAGGATGTCACAGTGGTGATATCGAGCATTGATCCCCCGTACAAACCTTTCCACCCTATGGTAGACCAATGAAAGATGAGATAGAGTGGTAAAGGATGTTGACAGTAGCAAGAGAGCTCCATAGATAAGGAGTGGCAGGAGGGTAGCAGCTGCTATCTTGTGGCAAGAGGTGGATATGAGGAGGGGAGGGATACAATATAGGACACCAAGCTTTTGGTTTAGAGTTTTGGATAGGACTGTGACATGCATGTCAAGGGAAAGGGAGGAATCCAATTTGACTCCCAAAAATTTGAAGCATTTGACAGATTCAAGGACAGCTCCAGTGCAGTATAGTACAACCAGCAGGAAGGCAGTTTGTGCTGCTGGACCGACAAACAACATGCACTTGTTTTTTTTAGTATTAAGGACAAGCTGCTTCTGTAAAAAACAGTCTTCGAGAGTGTGAAAGTCAGAGGCTAGCATAGAGTTGATCTACCCCATGTCAGAAGAAGAACGGTAAATGATAGCATCATCCATATATAGATGAACAGAGGCCAAACCACAATTATGTGGGAGTTCATTGATAAAGAGTGAGAACAGTTATGGTCCCAAGATAGAGCCCTGTGGGACACCATGTGTTATGGGTCTAGGGTCAGACAGGGAATCCACCCACTTTACTCTTTGAGTGCAGCCATGGAGATAACTCTGAGTCCAAGGTAGAGCATTGATATCAAGGCCAAGGAGGTGCAGTTGCTGTAACAGGAGGCCGTGGCTGACCAGATCAAAGCCTTGGTCAGGTCAACGAATATTGCACTGATGGAACAGCCATGGACCATTGCTTGAAATATATCAGAGGTGACTTTAATCAGGGAAGTAAGGGTACTGTGTTTTTTTCTGAACCCATGCTGGGAGGTTGAGAGCAGAAAGTGGTGGTCCAGGTAATCCTGCAAGTGGTCATAGATTATGCGCTCTTGGATTTTGGCTAGTGGTGAGATAGGCCAGTAGTTTTCTATGGTAGAGTTAGGGCCTCCCTTGTGGACAGGAACAACCACCGATACCTTCCATTTCTCAGGGACAGTGGAAGCAAGGAAGGATCGATTGAATAGATCACGAATGGGATGGGAAAGGGCAGCTGCCCCCAGTTTAAAAAATTTCAGTTCAAAGGTGTCATAACCTGGTGAGCTATCAATTTTCAGATTTTTAAGAAAGCGACATACTTCAGTGAGGGTTACTAGTTTCAGGTGGAATGAAGGGCCGGCCAAGGAATCTTCAGATGACAGAGGATCAATCCACTTCTGGCAGATTGAAGTCCCCAATGATCACTGTATTGCCTTTCCCACATACCGTCCTATTTTTCTCTGCTAGCTCCCTATCCAAATCCTCCTTCTGAGCCGGAGGTCTATATACCACCCCCATCCTGACAGTCCTATTACATGTGTCCTGGAACTGCACCCATAAGGCCTGAGTCCTATCCTCCTCCCCCCCTTCCTTTGTACACTTTATCCCCTCCCTCATGTAAATTGCCACCTTCCCCCATTCTCCTTGCCCCTGTCCTTCCTGTAGATCCTATACTCTGGGATCATTAGGTCCCTGGCCTGCTATTGATTGACCCACATTTCGGTGATGACCTCTATGTCCACCCCCCCCCCGCCAATAGCGTGTGAAGCTTGGTAGTTTTGTTCCCCATGCTTCTAGCATTCATAGAGACAACCTTCCAAGATGATCCCATTCCTTACCCTCTATCTCACCCTTTTTAACCCCTTCCATTGATCTCACCCCAGATCCATGCCTGCTCATGCAGGAGGGGGGTAGGCTCCCCTGGCTACCCTCTTTGAAGACCCCGCTTACCAGCTTACCACTCACCACCCCCCTGCCTAGTTTAAATTAACCTTTGCTGCTATGTACTCCTTTATCCCATTTTAACACACCCTACCCCTTCCTGCTCAAGTGTAACCTGTCCCCTGTGAACAGATCACCACTGTCCCAGACCCTGCCCCAACCCACCACTATCCCGTACCCCTTGGCCTTACACCATTCCCCCAGCCAGGTGTTAAAGTCCTCTATCCTATCCTTCCTCACCGTGCTTGCACAGGGCACCAGAAGTACCTCAGAGAAGACCACTGATCCTCCTATCTCCTCACACAACCACCCCAGTTCCTCAGACCTCTCCCTTACCACCTCCACTGATTTACATGCCAAGTCATTCGTCCCCAGGTGCACCATGACATGCAGTTTCAGCCTTCCCCTTCTTGTGCATTTAAGAATAGACTGTCCTGCCCTACCTGCTATCATCTCATGCACTGACTCTACCCATGTGCAACTATGCCTTCCCCCTTTACTTCCCCATCTGACCCCCTTCAGTATGGAGTCACCCAATGCCAGTACATTCCCCTCTTCTTTTTTCCTCCCTCCCCTTCCCTTTTTCCCTGTTACTGCTCTGAGAGTCCTCCCTGTCCTGTTCCTCTGCCTCACCCCCACCCTGCACTTCTGCATCACAATCCTTACCCATTGTGCCACCCCAGCCCCCTCCCCTCTGTCTCCCCACCCTATTTCCCCTGTCTGGCATGCCTTCCACCCCCTCAAAGTTTTGCTTCTATCTCCATCCTCCCTCCTCTTCATTATGCCCCCACCTCCTGCCCCACCTCTTCTGTGGTTCCCACATCCACCCTTTTTATTTGACTGCACATCCTTAACCTTGCCCACCACCTCCATCCGAATGTTATCCCTGGGTATTTGTTCCCTTCATACTCCTTCCCCCTCATAGAGATCCCCTCTATCCTCTTCCCATTAGTTGGGGTGCCCAATATCTGTGTTGGCATCATGTACCCCCCCTTCATGTAGCACACTAGAGCCCACCCATGTTCCCAAATTTGATTTTTCTATTTTTTTTTTGCCCTCGCTGACATTGGGGCGCCCAATCCCCATGTCAGCATCATGTATTCCCCCAACCCTTGTGGTACACTGGGAACCCATCCCATGTGCCCAAATTTATGTTTTTTTCTTTTTTCCCCCACACCAACATCAGGGTGCCTAATACTCATGTCGGCATCATGTACTCCCCCAATTCATATGGCACACTGGGAGGCTACACCAATGTGCCCAAATTTATGTTTTCTTTTTTTCCCTGTAAATAAAGAAAAACGTCCCCTGACATCTTTTTTTATCTGTAAAACTGAAAATGGTCCCTCATCATCGCACAAGTCCCCCCTCCTCCATCCCCACACCCCACTGAGCACCTGCCTCCCCACACACCCCCTTACCCCATATGTACCTCCGGAGGTTAGTACTGTCATCTTCTCTGGATTGAGACATGTCTGCACTCTTCAAAGCTGAACTGCAAACTGAAGAATCAAAGGTAAGTATGGTATAATGGCAGTCAATGGGGTTTTCAACTTATGTTGATATATCAGCCATTTTTAGGAGGTTTGGTCCCAAATTTTTACCTTGGAATTCTTGGGACCCCGCCTCATGAACACTGTCACTGTTATTTTGTTACTCAGTCCTGAAAGGTGATTTTGTGGTTGCTGTGCGGAATCACCTTTAGGGACCAATTAGCAAAACGACAGTGCCACTGTTCATGAGGTGGGGTTCCAAAAAGCCCTTGTTGCAAACTTGGTGAAAAAATTCCAAAAAAATGACTGAGTTATGAGCGTACATTGTGCATTTTCTATGCACGCTCCTAACTTTGCCAATTTTTAATATTTTCACTCCAGACTTTCAACATTGCTATTTTTGCACACCTCCTTATTAACAGTACAGCTGTCTTTTTTCACATCCTGCCTGAAACATTATTTCACACCTGTGGCACAAATGGCGCAGTCGCTCTGTGAAATCACCTTTCGGGACAAGTGAAAGAAATGGCAGTGGCAAAAAGGCCATGTTTGATGACACAACTCCAAAAATGGCTAAGATACACCCAGATGTTCAAAATTTTCTAAGCACACATGTAGCTTTGTTCATTTGGCAGCTCGCCTTGACCATATCGGCTGTGGCTAGAACTTGTTAAAGTAGGGGCCTATTGCTGCCCAGGCCTTAACCCCTCTGTGGTTACTAACCTAATCAATTCTACAGTTTCCCATACCTCCTCAGGAGAAGTCTATATCATGGGTGACTTTAACTTAAATTGGTTATCCTCATCTCTGCTCAAAGTGAAAAAACAACATCAGCACTCACAGTTTAACCCAACTCATCCTTGAACCCTCCAGTAAAAAACCCTAAAAGGAACATTCACTCCCTAATTGACTGGGCTGTCACATCTCATCCACATAGTGTCATTAAATATGGTGTGTTATCTGATGCCTTCATCAACAAATGGAGGGTAATGAGCACCAATGCCTGTAGTCTAAGTAAGTAACACGCTCCCTGAACTGGTGGCCTTGATGGAAGAGGGATGCCTGGATATCATGGCAGTCACAGAAACATGGTACACAGAGAACCATGACTGGGATGTCACCATACCAGGGTACATAATCTACAGGAGGGACAGGAAGGGTAGAAGAGGAGGAGGAGTAGCTGTCCATGTAAGGGAAAGGATCAAAGCAATGGAACTAAAGGGAAAACAGGGAGGAGAGGAGGCACTGTGGGTCATCCTGGAGACTGGAAAGGGCACCAAAATCTGTAAAGGGGTTGTATACAGACCACTGACACCACTGACCACACTTTTTAACAAATCATGGGAGGATGGGGTGGTACCTGAGGACTGGAGGGGGGCAGATGTGATTCTCCTTCACAAAAGTGGGAGCAAGGCAGAAGCAGGAAACAACAGACCTGTAAGTTTGACCTCAGTGGTAGGGAAAATGATGGAATCACTTCTGAAAGAAAGAAAGAATTGTTGAATACCTAGAGGCCAGCAGGGCAGAGGACCCAAAGCAGCATGGATTTACAGCAGGAAGGTCATGTCAGACAAATCTAATAGATTTCTTTGACTGGGTGACCAAAGTAATAGACCAGGGAGAGGCTGTGGATATGGCCTACCTAGACTTTAGCAAGGCATTTGACACAGTCCCACACAAAATATTAATAATCAAGTTAGCCAGCCTGGGAGTAGTTCCCAGGGTGGTAGCCTGGGTTGCAAACTGGCTGCACAACAGGACACAGAAGATAATAGTGAGTGGAACACATTCCGAAGAAAGGGGGGTCACTAGTGGAGTACCTCAGGGCTCAGTACTGGGTCCAGTCCTCTTTAACATCTTTATAGGTGACATTGCAGAGGGTCTGGAGGGAAAGGTATGCCTCTTTGCAGATGATACAAAGATCTGTAACAGAGTTGATACACAAGGGTGTGTAGAAAGGATGAGAAGGGACTTGGCAAGGTTGGAGGAATGGTCAGACATATGGCAACTTAGATTCAATGCAAAGAAGTGCAAAGTAATGTACCTGGGAAACAAAAATCCAGGAGAAGAGTACACAATAGCAGGGGAGGTACTAACCACAACAAAAATGGAACAGGACTTGGGGGTAATCATATCGGATGATCTAAAGGTGGGTAAGCAATGTGAGAAGTCAGTAAGAAGAGCCAGGGGGATACTGGGATGCATAGGAAGGGGCATCACAAGTAGAAAAAGGGAAGTGGTTATCCCTCTGTACAGACAGTTGGTGAGACCCCATCTGGAGTACTGTGTGCAGTTTTGGAGACTTCATCTACTCAAGGACATAGACAGGATGGAAGCAGTCCAGAGGAGGGCAACTAAAATGGTGCAGGGTCTGCATCAGAAATCATATGAAGAGAGACTGAGAGAGCTTAATATGTATACCCTTGATGAAAGGAGGGAAGGGGGGACATGATAGAAATGTTCAAGTACCTCAAGGGAATCAACAAAGTCCAGGAGGGTAGCATCTTTTAGAAAAAGAGATGTGTAAGAACAAGGGGATACAATTTAAAGATAGAGGGGGGACGGCTCAGGGGTAATGTGAGGAAATCTTTTTTCACAGAGAGAGTGGTGGATGCATGGAACTGCCTTCCTGGGGAGGTTGTTGGGGCTAAAACAGTGGGGGAATTCAAACATGCATGGGACAGACACAAGGCAATTGTAGTGGGGGGTGGCAGGAAGTAGGCTGTTTAACTAGAATCTGCAGCTTATCCAGTAGGTAGGGAAATGGGCAGACTGGGTGGGCCAAGTGGTCCTTATCTGCTGTCAAAGTCTATGTTTCTATGTTTCTAAGTTTCCCCATCTCAGGAGGAGGAAATGGATAAGGAAATGATAGAAAGCATCCTTAGGATGGCAGAGAAAGGGGAGCTATTGCTGAAGGGGGACCTGAATATGCCAGATGTTAACTGGAGCATCTTTGCTGTAGCCATATCCGAGAGCAGGGCCATTTTTGATGCCCTATGGGGGCATGCCTCAGACAGCTAGTGTTGGAACCCACTTGGGAGGGAGCATTCTTAGAGCTGGTACTGTCAAATGGAGATGGAGAGAGGATCTCAGATCTAGAAGTGGGTAGCCATCTGGGAACACGTGACCACCAAACAGTGTGGTTTACGATAAACTCATCTATAGAGTCAAGCCATACAAACATGAAGGTACTTGATTTCAGGAGGGCTGATTTTGTCAAAATGGGAGAGTGCCTCAGAAAAGCATTAGCAAACAGGCAAGAAGGAGGGGCAGAGCAACAATGGGGAAACATCAAAACTGCCATCACAGAGGCAACAAGCTTTTGTGTGAAGCAAATAAACAAATCAAAATGAAAGAAAAAAACAATATGGTTCTCAAAAGAGGTGGCGGGAAAGGTTAGGGAGAAAAAGATAGCATTCAGGAAGTATAAGGAAACACAGAAGAAGCAGGACAGAGAACTGTACCAGTTAAAGCAGAAGGAAGCTGGGAAGGCAGTCAGAATAGCAAAGGTCCAAACTGAGGAAAAGATAGCCAACTCGGTTAAGAAGGGGGGTAAAACCTTTTATAGGTACATTAGGGACCGAAGATAGACAAAGGGAGGGATACTGAGGCTGAATAAATAGGAGGGTGGGTGGGTATAGAGGGATAGTGAAAAAGCAAGGATATTGAACGAATACTTCTGCTCAGTATTCACAAAGGAAGAGGAGAGGAAGGTACCTAATCCAGTCAATAGAAGTACTCTGGATAGGGGGGTCGATATCAGTCCTTTCACAGAAGAAAGGGTTCTGAAAGAACTCCTAAAACTGAAGGTGGACAAAGCAATGGGGCCTGATGGGATTCACCCCAGAATTCTAAATGAACTAAGGGGAGAACTAGTAACACCATTGACTACCGTCTTTAACAAATCATGGGAGGATGGTGTGGTACCTGAGGACTGGAGAAGGGTGGATGTGATTCCCCTTCACAAAAGTGGGAGCAGGACAGAGGCAGGAAACTACAGACCTGTCAAGTTTGACCTCAGTGGTAGAGAAAATGATGGAATCACTTCAGAAGGAAAGAACTGTTGAGTACCTAGAGGTCAGTGGGGCACAGGACCCAAGGCAGCATGGATTCACAGCAGGAAGGTCATGTCAGATGAATCTAATCTATTTCTTTGACTGGGTGACCAAAGTAGTAGACCAGTAAGGGGCTGTGGACATGGCCTACCTAGACTTTAGCAAGGCATTTGACGCAGTCCCCCGCAAAAGATTAATAAACAAATTAGCTTGGAGTGGGTCCCAGGGTGATAGCCTGAGTAAAACATTGGCTGGACAACAGGATGCAGAGGGTAATAGTAAACAGAGTCCACAGTGAAGAAAGGGGGTTACTAGCGGGGTATCGCAGGGTTCATTACTGGATCCGGTCCTTTTTAATGTCTTTATAAGTGACATTGCAAAGGAACTGGAAGGAAAAGTATATCTCTTTGCAGATAACACAAAGATCTGCAATAGGGTTGATACACAAGGTGGGGTAGACAGGATGATAAGGGACTTGGCAAGATTGGAGGAATAGTCAAATATATGGCAGCTTAGATTCAACACAAAGAAGGGCAAAGTAATGCACCTGGGAAACAAAAACCAAGGGGAAGACTACACAATGGGGGGTGAGATACTGACAACGACAAAAATGGAAAGGGACCTGGGGATAGTTATATCAGATGACTTAAAGGTGGGCAAGCAATGTGATAAGGCAGTAAGGAGGGCTGGGGGGATACTGGGATGCAAAGGGAGTGGCATCACCAGTAGAAAACAGGAAGTTGTGATCCCTCTGTACAGACAGTTGGTGAGACCCCATCTGGAGTACTGCATGCAGTTCTGGAGACTCCATCTCCACAAAGACATAGACAGGGTGAAAGCTTTCCAGAGGAGGGCAACCAAAATGGTGCAGGGTCTGTACCAGAAGACGTATGAAAAGAGACTAAAGGAGCTTAATATGTATACCCTTGAGGAACAGAGGGAGAGGGTGGACATGATAGAAACTTCCAAGTACCTCAAGGGAATCAACAAAGTCCAACAGGTTAACATCTTTCAGAAAAAGAGATGTGCAAGAACAAGGAGGCACAATTCCAAGTACCTCAAGGGAATCAACAAAGTCCAACAGGTTAATATCTTTCAGAAAAAGAGATGTGCAAGAACAAGGAGGCACAATTTGAAGATAATGGGGGGATGGCTCAGAGGTAATGTGAGGAAGAATTTTTTCACGGATAGGGTTGTGGATGCATGGAACCAGCCTTCCTGAGGAGATTGTGCAGTCAAAAACAGTGTGGGAATTCAAGAATGCATGAGACAGACATAAGGCAATTCTAGTGGGGGGGTAGGAGAAAGTAGGCTGTTGGTTAACTAGGATCTGCAGCTTATCCATTAGGTAGAGAAATGGGCAGACTAGGTGGGCCAAGCGGTCCTTATCTGCCATCAGATTCTGTTTCTATGACCACTGCATTACCAATCTGGTACGTGCAATTCATCGATCTAATGTCCCCCACAAAACTATGGTGACTCGCTCATATAAGTCTATGAACCTTGCCCTGCTCCTCCATGACCTATGCCTTACCAACTGGGCCCCTATAACCACAGCTAACTCAATAGACACAGCTGCAGACTGCTTCAAAGGTAAATTCCTCGAAGTTTGGAACCAGCATGTGCCACTACCCTGCATCAGAGTTCATGGGAACCACCTTCCATGGATCTTCCCTGAACTTATAGCATGCCAAAAAGCAAGGGATCAAGCATGAAAGCAACACAAAATCTCTAAGCTTCCTAAAGACTATGACACACATCGTTACCTTTGCAACAAGTGCGCCATAGCCACTCATTTGGCTAAAGCCAATTATTTTACCTCAACCATTTAAGCCAACATAAACAAGCCTGCTAAATTCTGGAAGGTCATTCACTCACTCTTCTCCCCCTTCCTCTCCTCCAACCCCCTCCTCAGTATTATAAGCACCCTTATTGCTGACCACCCGATTGTTGTCTCTTAATTTAACTCTTACTTTACCTCTTGTGCTTCTGTTCTCCTATCCTCATTACCACCTGCCCAGCCTGATCCCCCCCAAACCACTCCACCCATACTCCCAGCAAAATTGCTTCTCATTCTCTAAAGTCACTCCCTTGGACACCTTGGATGCCTTACTTTCCCTTCATCTATCCAAAGGTAGCTCACCTGATGGACTGGACCCCAAGCTGCTTTACCTTTCTGCTACAGCTTTTTCTGCCTCTCTGGCTGATCTGCTCAATCTCTCTTTCACAATGGCAGCCATCCCATCTGGATGGAAGTATGTCATTGTTCTTCTGCTCCCTAAGGGCGGTGACCCATCCTCCCCAGGGAACTACCGCCCCATATCTCTGCTTCCTACCCTTGCTAAGTTGCAAGAACACCTGGACCTTACCCAACTCTCTTCCTACCTCTCTAACTCCAACTTTTTCACTCTCCACCAATCTGGCTTTTCAAAAAAAAATTCTACCACTGCCTCCCTGATTAGGTTTACCGACTCCATCCTCTCTGGGTTGGACAATGGCCAAATCAGATCCGCTATCTTTGTCAACCTAGCCAAGGCTTTCAACATGGTCTCCTGCCCCCTGCTTTTATACTCTCTCTACTCAGCAGGTCTGTCGACTGCTGCCACTAACTGGTTCTGGGCCTACCTTGTAGGTTGGACCCAGTCAGTTAGAATCACTGACTCCATATTCTCCCCCCTCCCTATCAACATTGGTATCTCACAAGGATCTGTGTAGGGCCCTGTACTCTTCTCCATCTTCTTCAATGACTTGCCGTCTATCTGTACATCTACCTCAATACATATGCATACAGAGGACATGGTCACTACACCTCTGGCCATTCCCCCACCAATGTGGCAAACAGACTTCAGCAGGACTTCAATAACATTCAGTGCTAGTTGGTTTTGCTCACATCAACTTTTTCCAAATGCCAAGAAGACAGTCTCCACAACCTTCGGCACTAGGCAGAGACTCTAGGCTCCTCTCTGTGCCCACCTTTCGTAATCATGATGGGACGGTCCTTGCGGACACCTTCCCATTCAGATATCTTGGAGTTTGGGTTGACCAACACCTCACTTTCCCTGGTCATGTGGATGCCATCCTAGAAAAGCTGTGCCCCAAGCTAGGCACTTTATACAGGAACCAAAATTGCATTCCTCTCCCGGCAAGGCATGAACTTGTCCAGAAGATGATCTGACTCATCCTTAACTATTGTGACATAGTCTACAGTGTCACTCCTAAGCCCTCCCTAACCAGATTGACTGCCATCTTCAACTCCTTCTGCCGCTTCACTTTGGATGCTCCTCATCTTACTTACCACTGCCAGCTGTACCATTCTCTGGCTTTCCCTTCACTAGAAAATAGATGTCTCCTACACTGTGCTGAATTCATCTCCAAATTTTGGTTTAACTCACTCCCTACCTATCTCAGCTCTTCTTTAACAGTCCCCCCCTGCCCATTCACTTGGGTCCTATGATTCCCGTTCCTTAGGTGTCCCTCACTGTACATCTTCTGTCGGCCAGGCTGCCTTCTCTCATCACTTCCCTAAACTGTGGAACTCACCCCCCCCCCAATTTGCCACTCTTCCTCCCCCTCATCCATTTCCTCTGCTTTGCAGAATTTCCTCTCTGTAAACTGCAACTGTAACTGATCTCTACTTCTTGCATCACATGTATTCAGTTTGTTACCATATCTATTGCATTTGTGGTCCCTGTCCACCGTATCTTCCTGAACCAAATTTTAACAATTGTATTACTGTTGCCTTGTTACTGATTGTTACTCTCCTATATGATGGTATGAAATACTATGTAATATTTACTGATTGTTACTATCCTATATGAGGGTATGAAATGCTATGTATATTTGTAAGGTTATCATTTGTTGCTGTATGCTAAATGTGTGTCTATTCCAATTCCCTTTCCCCCAGGATGCACCATGAGATGAGCAACTTGTTTAGTGTGCCCTTCCTGATGAAACTCTTAAATAAATAAATAAATAAAGTTCCCTAGCACAAAGCACACTGGCAGTTTCCTGCTATTTGGCTCATAATATTAAGCATAAAGAGTCATGTGGATGTCAAACCCCCATGAAATAAAAAAAAAAAGTTTAAAAGCTATCATTTATTTAAAAAGTAGGTTAAGTTTAAATCCCTTCCCCATCTTTGCACTATCCTCCAACCATCTGATGTTGCATGCCCCCATACCTAGTTTCTGTATGTCAATTGTATAACTCTAGGATTGTTATTTGCATTAAAACTATGTAATTGAAAACTGTTTTATGTAACTTCTGATTACTACTTTTCTCAGAACTTTTGTATAATATGTACTGTACCCTGTTTTGTATTGAGTTTCATCAGTTCTATTACCTTTGTTGTTGACAGCATCTGTTATATTCTCCCAGGTCATGTCTGAAAATTGGCAACTGGTTTGTCTAGTACAAATACCTAGTAAATAAAAACTAAATAAATAAATAATGAAAACATGTATTCCAATCTGTACACACGTATATAAAAAAGTGCAAAATAATGCACCTGGATAGAGGGAACCCTGGGGAGAGCTACAGATCGGGGGGGAGTTTACTCTCACCAAGGAGGAAAGGGACCTAGGGGTTGTCATCTCTGATGACCTTAAGGTATGGTATCAAAGCAGTGTGCAAAGATGGTGGGTAGGGCCAGTGGCATGCTGGGGTGCATAGGCAGGGGTATCACTAGCAGGAGGTGGGATGGGGTGATGCCATTGTATAAAACATTGGTAAGGCCTCACCTGGAGTACTGCGTGCAGTTCTGGAGGCCTCACCTGCACAATGACATAAACAAGGTGGAGACTATCCAAAGAAGGGCGACAAAGATGGTGCAGGGCTTGTACCACAAAACATATGAGGAAAGACTAAGGGACTTCAATAGGTACTCACTGGAGGAGAGGAGAGAGTGGGGGAACATGATTGAAACTTTCAAGTACCTCAAGGGCATAAACAAGGTGCAGGTGGGGGACCTTTTCCAGTGTAGAAAAAGTACTACAACAAGGGGGCACAATATGAAATTGGAGGGGAGTAGATTAAGAGGCAATGTGAGGAAGTTTTTCTACACAGAAAAGGTAGTTGACACTTGGAATAGTCTGCCACAGGAGGTAGTGGGGGCAAGCAGAGTGAAGGGGTTTAAGCATGCCTGGGACAGGCACAAGGGAATCTTGAGAAGGGGAGGGAGTGATGAAAAGCCATTGATCACATAGGGTCAGTGGTCACATACAATGTATAGGGCCTACGGAAAGAATGGATGGGCCCGGCGGTCCTTATCTGCCAACAATGTCTATGTTTCTATGTTTTTAGTCTACATTCTAAATTCAGCAAAACGAGACTGAGAATCTCCAAAAAGCAACCCCCTAACAAACGATCTGTGCAAGATCACTGTTGGCATTTGTAAAATAGAATTAAAGGAATATGGTAGATTGTCACTATACCAGAGCATAAGTCAGAGTTTGTCTCTTATTTCTTTAGGTCTTTCAGCTCTTTGTTTTGTGACCATGATAGCCAAAGCCATGTGGACTATCTGTAAGGTACTTCGTTCACTCTGCAGATCTCCTGCCCCCCAGATCCTGTCTCTCCACCACTTTCTGCCACTCTTCAGACAGATCCATTGAGTCATCCAAGGTAATGTCTCCTCTCTCCTTCATGCCACAACTGTTGGACATCCTCTCCCCCACACCAAATTCAGGCCCCAGACTCCTAACTCCTGTCTCAAGCAGCTACTCACTTCTCTCTCTTGGTACCTAAACTTCAGCTATGGGGAGACAAGGAAAAAATATCCACCAAGTGTACATCTTATAATTATTAAATGGTAATACCTTAGGAAGCAATAGCATACCTTGTGCAAATATAATAAATTCTGGTCAGAGCCAATACAGCTGCTCATGGTGGCGAGAGCTCATGAAAGCATGGAAACAAATTTTTGGAGCTCTTTCTGCACTGAAGACAGCTGTAATTACGAGTGTGGTGATAAAGAGAACTGCACGTGCATGAGTATTGCACATGTGCAGTTTGCCCCTGAGGCAGGCATGCACAAGATGGTGGTGATGTGCGATACACACACATGCGCCATTTCAGATGGCACCGCCATGTTCTGCACAGTGCCCATCACTTCCACAATTGTGGAGAAAAGTAATGCCCAGGAAAGGGGTATGTTTATGCAGCCTGTGGAGGGAAGGGCTGCTCAAACAGCACCAGGAAAAACTGTGCCAGAGCACTGTGGAAGCACACTGGACAGCAGTCCAGTCACATGCTTCCACAGTGCTCTTAACATCTCCTGAGTGATGGCATGACGTCTGCAGAGCTCCATCCCTGCAGCTATAAAAAACAACATTTATTTATTTATTTACAGAAATGTTTCACCAGGAAGACACATTGAGTGACAAGTCACTTGTCTCCCGGTGTGACCTGGGGGGAAGGGGTACAATAGGAATGAGACATTAAACATTCAAGTTATAAGTTCAACATTAACATACAGTTGTAAAGCAAGTGTTACAAACAGTGTTACAACAGTGTTGTGCATGATAGCTAGAAAGAGTGGACAATAATAAGTGCTGGGTTAATAAGTAAACAAGTGCCTACGTGAAAGAAAAGGGGGAAAAGAGAGGCAGTGGTGAGGTGGGGGGGAGAGGGGAGTCGTGTCCCTGGGGACCCCTTCAGGATGTGAGGAACCCTGCAAGGGGACTGGTGGTACCAGAGAGAAGGGAATAAGGACATGTCCCAGGGAGACCCCTTCAGGATGGTGGGGGAGGGGAGTAGATGAGATATACAAGCCCTTGGGGGGGTAGGACAGGGATCCATAGAAAGCATTTGGGGTCCCTTAGATTCTACAAGAGATCAAGGGAGGCCAGTAAAGGGGAGCAATTTGGGGGAAGGGGAGGAGAGATAGAAATTCGGGGGGATGGTTGTGCACAGGGTTAAATGAAGGTGACGGTGGAGGGGTAGGGTTTGTCCAGGGCTTAGAGGAGGGAGTTAGGGAGGGACATGGCAGGAGAAGCTAGGAGCAAGGTAATTATTGAGGGCAGAGCTGATGGAGTAGGCTGAAGATGAGTGCCGGATTTGAGGTGGGAGGGAATTCCAAATTTTTGGGAGGTGGTGAGAGTAACTGGATTGGCCGATTTGGGTGGTTCTGTGGGGGACTACCAGGTGGCTAACAGAGTTCCAACTAAGCAGTTTAGCCCCATAGCCACCATCTTGAAGTCCAGTCAGGAGAAGTACCACCACTGAGAATCCACCCTGTTTATCAATGGAGCCCCTACTGCCACCAGGATAGAGAGGGGAAGGGGACTTTCAAAAGAGTTAGACACAGATCCAAATGCATGCAGTGCCTGCATCTGCATATATCCACTTGCATCCAGACAACCTTGCTGCTATTTTTAGACATTGCCTCTGTTTATATAAGAAACTCAAACTCTGCAGCTGAAAAAGGATCAACTGAGTCCAAATTAGAAGCAATTTGCAAGTAAGTCCATTTCTAACACAAATGCATCTGATTTTAAATGCAGACTTTGAATGCTGTTAGGCCATCTATTTATTTATTTGATTACTGGATAAGGTACTCTGATCCCAGGGACCATTTTCAGGCATGACCAGGGCCATTTAGATGGCACATCTGACACAACAAAACCAAAAAAATCAGAAGAGCACAGTTTCTACAATCACAGTTGAGAAAGGATCATAAGTGGAGAAACATGTAAAAAATACAGTTACATCTTATAGATAGATGCCCTAGCAGGTTTTGATGCATTTCTGCTTTAAAAATGGGGCAAAGGCATCTTGGGCAGATCCATTTGAAAATCCTGCCCAGGTTGTGTGAGTATGGCAGTAGCTGGGGGATCTGGCTTGTCAAAGGCTTGATGACATGGGTAGGAGGTGGGTGGAGGCTGTCATTCAGTGTACCACATTGTCATTTTTCCTTCTTCTCTTGATGTCTCCACCCATCTCCAGTAATGAAATGTGCTTGTCAGTGCACCAACCCGTGGTATGGGCTGGTTTATGGTATGTGGTCAACCACACTATCAATGTCTTGCTTTCAGCCACTGTAGGCACCCTTTGACCCTTCCTTTGGAATCTCAGCATGCTGCCTTAGCAGAACCACTAGACACCACTTTCCTGGTGTAGGACTTGAGTCTCCTGAATGGCAGCTCAATGCATCAGGTCAAGGCTAATAATCATTTCAGCTACTAATCCAAACCACAACACACATAATTCAGCACTCCAAGAGCTAGGAACACAGTTCCAGCTAGTAAATGAGCAATTCAAAAAACAGTGCTTTGTGGCGAAGCCAGCTGAGCAACGTTTATAGAAAGAAACACAGTGTCTTACATTTAGCATCACTCTTCTTTAATAAGCATGGTAACATCCCAGTACAGCACAAAATCAATCATCAAACCTCTGGTCTCTTACTTGGTGGCTTGGTTATTTAGTGTTGCCTCAAAAGCTGCTGCAGCTTTGTACTGGGTCATAATGTCATACGCTTAATAGCATACGGCACTATATGCGAACCCCGGACCTGTGCGCTTTCTGTGTTGGACCCCCCAGAGTTGGAATCCTTAGTGGGGGGGGTCCAGTGGTGCACCCCCCCCATAACGGGGGAGTGGGGGTGGAGCCCCCACAGAACAAAAGTTTAGTAGAAATCGTGCAACGCAATTAAGTCGCACGGCATTTTGTCATGCAACATTTTGACCCCATGCCCTGCAGCTTGAGCTCTGAGGAAGACTTTGATTGGATGTTGAAATGCCAGCTGTCTACTGACACACATAATATAACCAGGGTAAGCCAGGAAGCTGAGGTGAAGAGCTACAGAGACTCAAGACATAGCAGCAGAACTGCTGCAGCAGCTTTTTAGCCTACACCAAACTGATACTCTGCAATATAAGGGGCTACAGGTCTGGGACCAGATATTCAAAACTAAGCCCAGGTGCTAAGGGGGTGTTTGCCCATGCTAACTAGGTGTTGCACCGGATTTGTGGTGGAGTCTATATTCAAATACCCACACAGCATTGGTAAAAAGTTGTTAGCACCTGAGTAGTAAGTTTCCGCTGCATTTATGTAAATGAGGGGGTCATTCCCTGCATATGAATGCAGCAGGATATCGAGAGGTTTGCACAGGCGGTGAATGCCACCCAAATGACTGCCATGTTATTGAAATATTAATTAAATATTAATTATGTTACCTCCTGCCACCTGCGCAGCATAACTTATGTTTCTAATGTTGCAGTTTATGACTGTATACTGTGATTCTTTTGTGTTTCCTGTTCTTCATTGCCTCATGTAATGCATTTTTGATTACCGTAATGTTGCAAAAATTGGATCTGTTGTTTTCCTGTTCTGTATTACTGTATGTAATTGTGTTACATTACCTCATGTAACATTGTTTTTGATTATTGTACTCCCATGTCCCCATTCCCCCAGGAAGCTCTGTGAGATGAGCAGTTTCATATTGTTCAGTGTGCCTTTTCTGGTGAAACTTTTTAATAAATAAATAATAAAGTATTCCCTGGTGACTAGTGTCACTCCCAACCTCCAGTCACCAGCCATTGTGTTATTAAAATATTCCCTGATGTCTGGTGGCACACTCAATGTCTGCTCCCCATCCCCATAATGATTTTATTAATCCCTAGTCCCTAGTGGCAACCCCCCACCCTCTAATTGCCAGCCACTGTATTATTGAAGTATTCCCTGGTGTCTAGTAGCACCCCCTCCACCCTCTGATCCCTGACATCCTGTTCTTAAAGTATTCCCTGGTGTCTAGTTGCACCTCATGCCCTCCAATCCCCATCCATGTAATGGTGTCATTATTCTCTGATGTCTAATAGCATCCCCCATCCTCCAATTGCTGGCCACCATGTTACTCAATTATTCCCCGGTGAATAGTGCCACCCCACCCTCTGATCACCATCCACCATGTTACTGAAGTATTCCCTGGTGTCTAGTGGCACACTCACCCTCCAAACCACAACCCATAATGGTGTAGTTATTTCCTGGTGTCTAGTGTCACTCCCCACCCTCTGATCCCCACTCCCTGTAATGATATCATTATATCCTGGTGTCTAGCGGCAACTCACCCTCCAAGACATGGCTGCCATGTTATTAAACTTTCCCTGGCATCTAGTGGCACCCCCCACCATTGGATTACCAGCCACCATGTTATTAAAGCATTCCCTATGGTCTAGTGGCACCCCCCACCATCTGTTCCCCTGTCCCCATAAGTCTTTCTGTTTTCCCTGGTGTCCAGTGGTACTCCCACCCACCAAGAACCCAACACAGTGGCTCCCAGTGCCCTGTAGGCTAGTGGTCCCCCACTGCCCCCACCTCCCACAGCACCTGTGAACCCCCCCATACTGCTCTGTCAAGTGCCTTGGGGACTCTGATATGGTGACCAGCAAAGCCCTTCTCTTGCTACCTTGGTCAGCCACCATATGGAATGACATTTAGTGCATGTACTGTGTACTGTAGAGGAAGTGCACATATAGTGTATGTGCACTTCCTCTACAGCACACAGTACGTGGAATCAATGTTATTCCATATGGTGGCTGGCCAAGGTGAGAACATGAGGGCTATATTGGTCACTGTATTGGAGTCCCCATGACATCAGACAGAGAGATATGGAGGGTTCATGGGTACTTTGTTTGGTGTGGGTGGTGGGGATGGGGGCTAGCCACTGGGGCACCTGGGGCTACTGGGACAGATGCTTTGTGGGTGTTGGGTCCCAGTGGATACCAAGGAAAACTGAAACACTTACAGGGACAGGGGCACAGAGGGTAGGGGTGCCACTAGACAACAGAAAATACTTCAATAACATGGTGGCCGGTGATCAGAGGATGGTGTGCCATTTACACACTAGGGAATACCTCAGTAACACAGTGTCTGGTGATCGGAGAATGGGCGGAGCATCTAGACACTATTGAATAATGACACCATTAACACTATTATGGGAATGAAGATTGGAGGGTGGGGGTACCACTAGACATCAGGGAATACTTAAATAAGAAGGCACCTGGAGATCTGAGGATGGGGGTGCCACTAGACACCAGGGACTTCATATATGTCATGAAACCTGTGTCAGAGCTGCACGTGAAAGCACGTCAGAGTTTGGGTTTGGCCTTGAGACAGACATGGTTTCATTACATGCTCTCTGTCCTGAGGAGGAGAACTGAGAAGCAGGGAGACAAAGCTTTTTAAAGATTTATCAAAGGTATGCCACCGTTGCCTGTGTTCTACTTGTCTTCCTCCCAGAATGACTTTAAGTGAGTCTTGTATCAGTGCAATTCTCTCAGGGTGTGTTTTCTGTTCCCAGGTAGTGTGGCTCGCTTAAGGTGCTTAAAACCAGGTGCTTTCCAAAGGTTGTGGCCTGACCTGGGAGGTTAAGAAGAGAGTAAAGAGCCACTCGGGCCAGCTGAGAATTCCCAGAGAAGTGTTAATTGCACCTATACCACAGAGTGTAGTCACCGCTCCTCATTTCCCAAAGACTGCCAAACAAGGAACGTTCCTTTTGCATTTATCTTTCCATTTTTTGTATCTCTACATTACATTCAACCTTGATTTTTAATTTCCCTCTTCTGCTACTGAAGCATTTAGTTTTCCTTTTCTGATATTACTGTACTTGGATTAGCTTTGGGACTTCTACTAGTCAAGTATTTTACTACCTTCTTCTCCAGTTGGTTTTGAACGATTTCCCTGCTTTTCTATATCTAACACTGCATGGAGATTTTGTGATTTGTACCAGACTTTTGTATATTTTATAGTATATATAGCTATTTTTTAAATTTGATTCTGTTTGAGATTTTGTGCCATATGTAAATTAGTAGTCATGTGATCCATTCCTTTTTAGTGAGCATGTAGCACCTAGAAGCACTATCTCACTTTCTTCTAGATGCCACCACTACTTGCACGTTGTAAGAACTTAAGACTTGGGTTGTTTTAACAGCGTTGCTGACTTCTCCATCTGGGTATTCCTGGTCACTGCTTGTTGATCTCTGCACACTGGCTTTAGTTTGGCAAAAGAAATGCAAAAGAAATGGCAAGCTAATATAGTCATGGTGTACACTTGTATTGTATTTTAAATGGTTAAGTGTTTGAACCAGAGGTTGCACAATTTAGCAGTCGGTTCAGGACCCGGGCTTGGAGGCTCTCATTGGCATTCACTGAAAAGTACTAACAATTGCATGAGCAAAGCAAAAGTCTGAGTTTGAGATGATTAACACAGCTTCTAGAAGTAGGAGAAATTTATATTTCCTTCTTTTTCTTTCACTTTAAAGCTCTCTACAGTTTAAATTTGTAAGTGTTTTTAAGTGATTGGCTCTGTAAGTCTCATGTTCTGTAGCATTATAGTGAAGTTAAAATGCTGATTTTAAACTTTAGGATCTGTAGGTGTCATTGAATTTACTAGTCTATCAAAGGATTTTGACTTTTAATTTTATACATATATATATATATATATATATATATATATTATATATACACACACACACACAAATATATTCATGGCAAAAAACTCTGTTTAATGCATCAGTTAGGGTCATTCCACAGTGACAAAAGTGAGGAAATTCGATTTTAGGATTGAAAGCCCCCTTACCACCCCACCCCCAACTGGCATCAGGTTATGCATTGGGATCATTGGCTCTAACTCTCCCCATTCCATGTGTAAACAAGCTGAGGTGGTGAAATATAGGAAAATGGGGTGAGAGTTGGACCCGACGACTACGCACACCCGATGCCAGTTAAGCGAGGTGCAGAAGGGCTTTCAACTAACATCAATTTCCTCACTTTTTCGTTGCGGAACAACCCTAACTGATGCAGTAAACAGATTTTTTTGCCATGAATTTCCCTTCTTTTTGAGAATGAGGACTATAAACAGTGAATGGAATGTGGTGGTGGGAGCACGGGCCCTTTGGGCCCTGCACTTCCACCACATGATTTTTTGTTACATAGTAATGGTAAGTGCAATGCAAACACAAGTGTAAATGGTCACACACATGGTGACGCAAACGTAAATGGTAATGCAAACGGTAATAGAAATGCAAGCGCAAAGTGATGCCAATGCGAACAGTGACAGAAACAGAGACGCAAGCACATACAGAAATACAACTGGTAATGCACACGGTCATGGTACCGTAATTGGAAATGCAAATGATAACAGTAACAGCAACAATAACACCAAAGGAAACAGAAACGCTAGCATGTACGGAAACACAGACTGTAATGTGCACGGTCACGTTACCGCAATTGTAAATGCAAATGGTAATGGTAACAGCAACAATAATGCCAAAGGAAACAGAAATGCAAGCGGGTACAGAAATGCAAACCGTGACGTGCACGGTCACAGTACTGCAATTGTAAATGCAAATGGTAATGGTAACAGCAACGATAACGCCAAAGAAAACAGAAACACAAATGCGAGCATGTATGGAAATCAAACCATAACACGCCCGGTCATAGTACCGCAATTGTAAATGCAAGTGGTAATGGTAACAGCAACAATAACACCAAAGGAAACAGAAACGCAAACGCAAGCACATATGGAAACAAACTGCAACGTGCACGGTCACAGTAGCGCAATTGGAAATGCAAATGGTAATGGTAACAGCAACTATAACACCAAAGGAAACAGAAATGGAAATGCAAACACAAGCACGTACAGAAACGCAAACCGCAACGCGCATGGTCAGGGTAATGCAACTGGAAACGCAAATGGTAATGATAACAGCAACAACGACACAAAATGAAAGACAAACACAAATGGAAGGGCAGCCATAAAATGCAAATAGTAATGCGCACTGTGACGCAAATCAAAATGCCAGCAGAAACAGTAGTGGAGACGCAACTGATAACAGTAACGCAAACGCAAGCGCAAATGAAAACACAAAGGGTAAAGCACTCGGTGGAGTACACGGGAATGCTAATGCAAACGGGTATGGAAAGGCAAGTGGAAACGCTAAGTGTAACAGTAACTGGAGCACACACCCTGGTTTTCCCCAACAGCTGCATAGAGAAACACAGTGACTACAAAGAATGTATGTATAATAATGGGCCTCGGACCAGAAAATGAGCACTTAGAATACTAAATTGCTTATATCTCAGGAACCATATGATGTAGGAAAAAAAAATTTCATATAATTCATGATTTTCCTGGCTAGATTTGCACTTAGCTCCATAGTGTGGGCTAAGCATTTTTCCGACAAAAAGTCCGTATCTCGCACCATTTCTAAGATATGGGCCCCGAAAGGCATGGCGGACGCCGCAATGTTAGTCTATGGGAAAAAGCTTCAAACTTGGAGTACTGTAACTTTGCATCCCTGCAACATTTCTTCACCAAATCACCACAAGGCACATCTGTGGGATGTTGGCTTTCATCCCTCCAAATTTCAGCCCAAAAGACCTAACCGTTCTTTTGCAGCAGAGTGGCAAACAACTCCTGTTATTTTGGCCATAGTGTTGCAAAGTAGTGTCATGATTTGCGACACTTCGCCAAAAAAATCATAAAAGTGTCACGAGTTCTACACTACTTTGTGACACTACAGATTACAAAAATTTGAAAAACATATTTCTGGGGTGTTTAACCCCTCAAAAAAGACATGACTAGCATCCTCAGGGCTCGACTGGGTGAAGACAAAAAGAATTGTGCCCCCAGAGGGTCCCAAATTTAATGCCAAGCATTTCTGTGACCAGTAACTGAAAAAAAATGGCTGACTCACGACACTACAGGGGTCATTTGCAACACTAAAAACTGCGTTTGTGACACTGTCAAACTTTTTGTTATTTTTTCCCATTGACTATAATGGGAAACTTATTTTTTGAATAACTTTTAAACTGTTTAATATTTTTTTCATGAAATCTTCAAAGTGCACATCGGGGACCATGGCTGCATGTTCCCTGAAGTTTTAGAACCGGTCGTGCAAACCATGCAACCTGTAGGCGCGAGCAAAGAATGTGCAAAAAAGCATAAATGAGCTATGGAATGCCGCTTAATAACTCCACAACTGTATATCTGACAAGCACGAAACTTGGCAGATCCCAAGATCTATACTACTGCTCTGTGTCTGCTAAATTTCAGGCAAATCTGTCATATGGTGGCAAAGTTATTAAGGTCCATAATTTCACCATTTAGCCTTAAATGGGGTACACAACTCTAACTATAGTGGCACTACCATGCCTCTATAATATATATATATATATATATATATATATATATATATATATATATATATATATGTGTGTGAGATAGAGAGAGAGAGAGAGAGAGAGAGAGAGAGATATACATATAGATATATATATATATATATATATATATATATATATATATATATATACTAGAGAGAGAGAATGAATATTGGTAACCAGATAAACTCACTGAGACTTGTGTCCCTTTTTCAGGAGCAACCTGGGATAAGTTACATGTAATAAATGGAATCCACATGATACAGCAGCAGGTACAGGACATTATAGTCGGCATGAATAATGGTAGTTACAGTTTGTACAACAATCTCCCCTCTGAAGAAGAAGTAAGGAATAAGACATGACAGGGTGTGCGTTAGACACTTTAACACATGGCTAGGAGGTGTAGTGAGGCACGAGGCCACAGGCTGAGTGCATCCTGCCTCCTAACCGGGTGTTAAAGTACCTAACACAGACCCTGGAGTGTCTTATTGCACTTTTGAAATGACTATCTAAAATACAGATGCATGTGATAAATATTATGCATTTTAGTCAATAGTGAAAGACCTACATGTTTTTCCTAATTTTTAATAAAATAGTTCCTCTGTCAGTTTTTTGTCTGACTTGAGGACTTTTGAACTGCTAAGGCATCCTTACTTGCATTTCTGTAGTTGTCATGCCCCCCAACTAGCAGTAGTCTTACTTCACATAGTTTGAACAAGAAATTATGCTGTCTTCTTTTTATAATTTTTGTACATTATGGTAACAGGTACTGCTAGGGAGAACAAGCTGCTTTTGTTTAGAGGACACAGGAGAAAGCCGTTACACCATGCATAAGTGAAGTATGAAAGTGGAAGACTTCTTTAACTGCTGCATTAAGCTGTTGTCTGAGGTACTGTACATGTAATATTTTTTCAGAATGTGGGAAATATTGTTAGGGTACAAATATTGTGTTGAACACTGTGGCACTAAGGGAGTGAAGTATGGCGTGCCCACCTGCTCGGTGTTAAGTTACAGGGAGAAAGAAGAGCGGGCGGGTGAGTTGCGAGAAAGCAGGTTGGCTGTTCAGCTATAGAGTCAGCGGGTTGGCTGGGATTGTTTTCCTAGCAGTTTTTATTTTTTTTTTAAATGCATTTAATTTAGAGATATGTTGACAGACTGAAAATACAGCCTGGTATGTCACTCGCAGTTGGTGAAAACAAGATAGCTGATTTTCAATTTGCCAACATTCTAACTGGCATCTTTACCAGGATCAGTGCCCACAGGTCGCCGCTGGACCTTTTCCTGTGCATGAAAAGGAATAGTACATAGCTATTAGCCAATCAGAATTGTTATACTTTCATGCCCATTCATAATGACAATTCATACATTCAAGTTTAATAGAACAAAGTGCAGTCATGCAGTTTCACAATATACAGTACACGTCAGAAAGAATTTTTCAAAAAGAAATAAACACCTTCTGCCAGAATGATCAGTAATTACAGTATGTCACAATGAATGAGATTCCTTCATGATGAGGAGTAAAGAAGAAGAATAGCTCTAGGCATGTCAGCTTCCAGGCAGAGTACTAATCTATACATTAAAGAAAACACAACTAGTTATAACAGCTTTTAATTCTCAAAATGGGAGACAGTATAGTACAGTGGTTTAAGGCTCTGAGCTGCACATCTGGTGATATCCAGCAGACCAGACTTGGGTTTGAATCCCACAGCTTCCACTTACATACTGTGTGACCCTGAGCAAGTCACTCAACTTCCCTGTGCTCCCAGGATGCTCCTGTAAAAAAGCTTTCAGCCTAGTGTGCTACTCCTGGTTAAACAAATAAAAAAAAAAAAAAAATGTAAAAGCACATGCTCTAATGTAGAAATTAACCACTGGCTCCTTTAAAAAAATATTTAACATTGTCTAGTCTTGAACTAATCTACTGGCAACTGGAAATGAGTTTATCAGCTTAGTGGGCTTTCCTGGCAAACAATTATCACTCAGCCAATAAATAAACAAATTAAATAAATCAATTCATAAATCAATAAATAAATATAAACATGCAAGTGTTTATTTAGTTTTTTTCACCAGGTAGGTGCTCTGGACAAGAAGTTGCCTATTTTGAGACATGGGGCCCGATTCTGAAAGGGATACACCTGGCGTAACTTGACTTACGCCCAAAACAATGGTACAAGCAAGTTATGCCAGCAGTTGTGCCAGTTGTTATTCAGCAATGCAGCCTGCGACATGCTGCAGGTTGCTTGTGCCAAAATGGACTTGCACCACCATGTATGTTGTAAACTCCCTGCGACATGATGCTAGTGGATTTATGGCATCTGTTGCACTCTATTCAAGAAGGCCAACAACAAAGGTCCCAAGGATGCTATTCTCAAACTACCACCAGGGGACATCTGACAATATAAGTTACACCAGCATATGGCTGGCATAACTGTACCTACACCCCCAGGGGTTGCCTGTAGGTGCAGCTGGCCCATCCCCCAATGGCATCCCACCCTCTCCCCCTCACCACTGCCCTGATCCCAAAGTCATGGTTACAGCCCCACAGGGCTTTTACTGTTCCCCCAATGCCCCGACCCCCAAAGTGCCAGTCAAAGCCCAGCAGGTCTATCCCCATCATTCTTTGAATGCCCCGACCCCAGTGTATGCACATAACCACCCAACAGGGCTATACATGCCCCCCTCCCTATGCCCCAATCCCCATACTGCCACCACCCACAAACCACAGCACCTGTATGTGGTCCACTGCACCCCATAAACTTGGTAGTGTAGTGGCCTCCACCCCCCCACCCAGCAGTGGAAGACCATCCCACTGGCAACTGGCACAGACCCACCTGTCACCACGGCCAGCCACCTACTGAGCTCCACTAGAGCACGTACTACTGTACATAGTACGCACTCCAGTGAATATTCATTGAGCACGTACTATGTACAGTAGTACATGCTCTAGTGGAGCTCAATTGGCAGCTGGTTGCAGTGGTGAGAGGTAGGTCTGTGCCAGTCACCAACTGGGTAGGGGTGGGGGTGGGGTGGTCTTCCACTGCTGGGTGGGGGGCCACTAGACTATCAGGGTTATGGGATGCGGCAGAACACGTACAAGGTCTGTGGTTTGAGGGTGGCAGCAATATAAGATCAGGCCATTGGGAGGGGGGCATGAATAGCCCTGTGGGGTGGTTATGCGCATATACTGGGGTTGAAGCATTCAGGGAGGAATGGGGTTAGCCCTGCTGGGCTTTGACTGGCACTTTGGGGGTTGGGGCATGGAGGGGACAGTAATAGTCCTGCGGTGCTTTGGTCTGCAAGAGGGAGCATGTATGGTGGGTCACTTGCGCATGTCAAGTCCAGGGGATGCGGCTTGTGGCAATCCCTACAGGTACACCCTTTGTTTGGCGTACCTGTGGTACTATCACAAATAGCAGTACTTAGCCATGGGGACCCTGCCCCTTCCTGAATTGGACTCAGGGTCCATGTCGCAACTGCACTCCTCACATGTCACAACTTGTGACATGCATAGGGGGGCTTCTAGAATTGGGCCCAAGATCTGGAGATGATAATGAGGGGAAAAATAAAGTGACAGTAATGCATGACAATAGCCATTTACAGCCCCTCAAAGAGTTATCTTCCTGAGTTTGATCATCCCTCCTTCCACTTCCTGAAACCGTTTTGGTATGCCTCTCCCTCCCATCTCCAACATGATAGACCACCTAAGTCATCCTTATAAGGTACAGAGATATGAATTTGTGTTATTTACCATTTGTACATGAACTGAATGTATGCATTAACTGTATCTCGTTCTGGATATTGTACTGTGATTATAGCATGTATCTGACTGTTTTCACTTTTCTTTTATAAAAATGTTCTAATAAAATAATTTACTTCAAAAAACAATAGTCATTTATAAAAGTAAAAGCTACAAAATACAATACAATGTGGAATATCTTTGTGGATAAGCAAAGATATAAAGCAGGATATATACAACATAACTAGTTTACAGAAAATTAACAAGTGCAAAAGCCTCATGGTGATGAGAAACTAATCAAATGCAGCATAAGGAAGCCCCAAAACAAATATGTATTAGCTCAGAGCAGGCACACAGTGGCAGCTTAAGGAGGTGGGAACAGTAACCATTTTGGAAGGCCTGACTGGAATGACACAGCTGAATTGTAGCTGGAATACAATGCCAAAGTCTGGAAGCAGTGTAGGAAGAGGCAGTCTCACCTAATTTAGATTTTGTCTTGGGCATGCATAGGAGATCAAGATCTGAGGGCCTATGATCCAGATGGGGTGGGCAGAATGAGAAGAGATATGGATAAACTAGCAAAATGGTCAAAGAGTGGCAACTGGGGTTGAATGCAAAGAAGTGCAAAATCATGTACATAGGGAAGAGAAACCCTGAAGCCACCTATAGGCTGGGAGGGGAGTTGCTGGCAGTCACAAGGGAAGAAAGAGACTTGGGCATCATCATCATCATCATCATCATCATCATCATCATCATCACAGATGACCTGAAATCAAAGCAGACCACTAAAGCAGTAGGTAAGGCAAGGCGGATGTTAGGGTGCATTAGTAGGGGTATCACAAGTCGGAAGAGGGAGGTAATAATCACTCTTTACAAAACACTGGTTAGGCCCCATCTGGAGTACTGTGTGCAGTACTAGAGGCCACACCTTCACGTGGAAATTAACCAGATTGAGGCAGTGCAGAGAAGGGCAACCAAAATGGTGCAGGGACTGCATCAGAAAACATGAGGACAGATGAACGGAGCTCAATATGTGTACCCTAGAGCAAAGGAGGGAGAAAGGTGATATGATTGAAACATTCAAACACCTTAAGAGCATTAACAAGGTGAAAGAGTCTAACATGTTTCAATATAAGAAAAATAGCAGGACAAGAGGACACAGCATGAAATAAGAGGGAGGCCAATTAAGGGTTAATGTGAGGAAGTTATTTTTTAAAGAAAGGGTGGTGGATGCATGGAATGGCCTACCTCAGGAAGTGGTGGATATGAATACAGTGCAGGGCTTCAAACAGGCATGGGATAGGCATAAGGGAGCAATACAGATGAGTATGAAAAGATAGGCCATTGACAGAGCAAATGCTGATGACACATTTATAAGGTAGAAAAAGAAATGGGCAGACTGGATGGGCCTTGTGGTCCTTATCTGCCATCAACTTCTATGTTTCTATGTTTCTTAGGGAACATGAAATTCTACCAAGCAGAAGAAGTGAGGCAAAGGGCAACAGCGACTATGCACAATATTGTACATGGCACTTCCAAGGCTAAGGTTGCATAGGGCAGATGAGGGGAGCCATCCAAGTTTTGAGTACAAGGTACAGTGGTGAGTATGTCAGTTAGAGGAAAGGGCAAAGTGGCAGATGTTATTATATGTGGCTATATCAAGTGGTGAAATGTAATTCCTCTGTAATGAACAGTACCACCACTAACACTGGTGTACCTCAGGGCTCCATCCTAGGGCCCCTCCTATTCTCTCTTTATATAAATAACATTGAAGCTGCTCTAAAATCCTGCTCTGCTATTCTATATGCTGATGATCTTGTCATCTATACAAGTTCTACTAATATAGACACTATCAATACAACCCTTTCCCCTGACTTTAACAATATCCAAAACTGGCTATACGAGAACAAACTGGCAGTCAACACTAGCAAAACTAAAGCCATGCTGCTTGGATTGGCCCCAAAGCTCCGGGCTTGCACAACAGCACTGACGGTGCAGGACTTAGAAGGTCAATTACTGGAATGTGTGACCTCTTTCAAGTACCTGGTCATCCTGCTAGATCAATCTCTTGATCTTAATCTTCATGTACAGTTTGTTTGCAGAGCTGTCAACTCCAAACTGGGTGTTGCATATAAGACTAGTTATATGCTCATGCCATCGGCTAAAATGGCCATTGCGAGGGGGATTCTGCTCCCCACCCTAACCTATGGGGCTCCCTTATTTGGGGCTGCTCATAAAACTGACCTACTCAGATGGGATATTACGTACAACAACATATGTCACTATGCCTCTTCTGCTCCTCGGCTTAAACACCGCTGTCAACTTTATAATGATCTTGGTTGGCTCTCTCCATTAGCTAGTAGGAAATACTACCTTGGCTGTCTTATTGATTTGATAATTCAAAATCAAACCCCTAGGTGTCTTGCAGCTATGCTTGTTCCTCAGCACAAACTCCATGGTCTACGATCAGCTGATAAATCCTTTCTGAATTTGCCGAGGTGCCGCACTAGGTAAGGAACTGTTGCATTTGAGCATGCGGCTCCACAGCTGTGGAATTCCCTTCCCCTCGACATTAGATTTTCTAGTTCCCACACATGCTTTAAGAGAAAATTGTGCTCAAATCTGCTGATTGCTGAGTGATACCTGTTCCTGCTTTCACCCTACCTAATGACTGATGTCTCTTGCCATACAATAGTATTTCCTCACCTCTATATAACCCTCTTACTGCCTCAGCCTGTCCCGGCTCCCTTTCCCTGCCCATATACAATCTTGCACTGCAGGCATCTCCCTTACACTTACATATACTCATATAATCTAATTTCATGGTTTGCTCCCCTCTTCCTCACTTACTGACCTTTTCCTTAATGACACCCCCTGCTCTCAATGGTTATTTCTTCCTTTTGTATTACCTGTTTTTGTTTTTGTGCACTTGGTCTGTTTATATGATATGTCACCTGATAATTTATTGTCCAAGGTCCTCTCTATTCATTGTATAGGTAGGCACCTATGAACTTATGAATGGTCTACTTTGTATGTCTCTGACATATTGTATCTACTTTAACTCTTTGTATGTAAAGCACTTATAAATTGTTATCCTGTTAGTTTTCTGCATATCTGTACTGTCCCGGGTCGTGCCTGAAAATAGTCATTTTATGGCTAGTGCACTTACCCGGTTAACAAAAGCTAAATAAAATAAAATAAATAAATAAAATAAAATATGCCATGTCCCATTTGTGCAGAATGGTTTTGAAGGCTGAAAAGAAAACATTTATACTTGGTATTTGTACTTGGGTTAGAACAGTAGAAGACCATTGGTCCATATAAACTGTTCCCCACCTTAGTGGGTACATATCAACCTGTTCCCCAAGAACAACTTATCAATCTTTCCCTTAAATTCCGTAGCTGTTTTATTATTCATCACTTCCACCGTCGAAGCATTCCAAACTCATCCTGCTCTATTTACAAATGAATAGTATACACTATTCATTTTTACTGTTCTTAACTTAATCTGCTTCTCGTGCCCTCTCAACCCTTTTGGTTTCTCATGCATTTCTAACCCCATTTCATTTGCTAATTCTTTACCATTTATTATTCTAAATAACATCATTAGCTCCCCTCTTATCCTTCTTTGTTCTAATGAAAATAATCCTGTCCTTTTTAATCTTTCACTATATTCATATCTATTTAAAGTTCCTTTCATCTTAGTATATCTCCTCTGTACCCTCTCAACTCTCTTTATCTCTTTTTTTGTATATGGACTCCATAATTGTGACCCAAAGTCCAAATACGGCCTAACATAAGACCTATATATCCCACTGACTTATTCATAAAACGAAATTTTATATTCCTCACCATATTGTTGGCTTTCTGTATAGCCACAGTACATTGTTTATTGAACTTCAATTTATTATCAGTCACTATCCCACAATCATTTTCCTCATCAACCTCCTTTAATTCTTTTCCATCTAACATATACCTATTCCTATTCCTATTCCTATTCCTATTCCTATTCCCCTTACCTAAGTACATTACCCCTGATTTGTCTGTACTAAATTTCATCCTGTTCAATCTGGCCCAGGTTTCAATTTTTTCCAAATCCCTTCTTAGCACTCTTTGTTACTTTATTGATCCTACTGGTCCTCCCACTTAAATATCATTAGCAAATTTTACTACTCGATTAATAATGCCATAATGTAAGTCACTGATATACAGAGAAAATAAAATAGTCCCCAGCATGGATCCTT
The DNA here is from genome assembly GCA_016271365.2 of Neoceratodus forsteri. Taxonomy (NCBI): domain Eukaryota; kingdom Metazoa; phylum Chordata; order Ceratodontiformes; family Ceratodontidae; genus Neoceratodus; species Neoceratodus forsteri. Next base: position 1,148,064,284 of record CM057458.1, on the reverse strand, counting down.
GAGGGACACCATTTTCCACTTTAATAGATCCAGATAGTTCACCTGTTATTCTTACTTTTTGAGTTCTATCACTGAACCAATTTCTTATCCATATGACAATATGACTATCCAATCCCATTTTTGCTAATTTTTCTATTAGCTTATCATGAGGCACCTTATCAAAGGCCTTCTGAAAGTACAAGAATATTATATCTATAGGTATGTTATTATTTAATTTCTTATATATGTTTTCATAGAAACACAAATGGTTTGTACCACATGCTCTATTCTTCTTAAAGCCATGTTGTTTTTCATCCATATAACCTAATATTTCGAAACTTTCTTCTATTTTCATTTTCAATATACTCTCAGCGACTTTTACCAAAATTGCAGTCAGGCTTATGGGTCTATAATTAGACACTATTGATCTTTTTCCCTTTTTATATGTTGATTGCACGCAGCGCAAGAAACATATTGGGACAGCTTGCTCAGAAACAGGTTGTGGAGGTGCGGCACTGTTATGGCCAATGCCACCACAGCCTGCAAAGGCTTGTCCCGTGTCCCCCAATGCCATTGCACGCTGCTGCTGACAAGGGTTTGGAACCTTGCCACTAACTTGTGACAATTTCGCTGCTTCAATCAGGGACCGCCTCTTCATTGCAGCGTCAGCCATCCACTGCAATGAGGGAGTGACCCTTCATTGCAGGACGGAACTTCCAAAACCTGATATTGTTTGTGAACATGGTGGTGGCTTGCTGCCATGTTCACAAACAATATCACCCCCACTGTTTATTGGCTTCAGTGCCGTAATGTTGATTTTGTCGATGGGGGAGCCCAATCCCCATAGCCATTCTGTTACCACCCCCCCCCGCTTTTACTGTCTGCTGACGTGGTGCCCAGTCCCCGTCAGCATAATAACCCCATTTTGTTGTGTGTCGATTGGGGTGCCCAGTCCCCATCAGCTACTGCTTCCCAAAGAAAAGAGTCTGGTGGCACGCTGAGAGCCCACCCCAGCGTACATGCCCTGTGAAAAAAAACTTGTCCTGGACATGTTTTTTATTTTTAACCTGAAAAAGGAAACTATCCCATGGAGGTCTCCTGACTCCCTCCCACAACCCGCCCACCCACTGCGCACCCTGCCTCCCCACACCCCTCCTCACCCCATACTTACCTCTGGAGCTTGGCGTGATGATCTTCGGTGGACCGGGAACACGTCTGCACTCTTCAAAGCCGACCACAAACTGAGGAAATGCCGGTAAGCTGTATAATGGAATAAATAGGGTTTTGTCAACTTTAATGCATATCTCAGTCATTTTTTTGAATTTTGGCACCACATTTTCAACATGGGGGTTTTGGGACCCCTCCTCATGAATTCTTGTACTGTCGTGGTGTTAATCAGCTCCAAAAGGTGATTTCGTGGTCACTGCATGGAATCACCTTTCGGGGCCAATTAACAAAACAACAGTGCCAGTGTTCATGAGGTGGGCTCTCAAAAAGCCTATGTTGCAAATTTGGTGGGAAAAATCCAAAAAATGACTGTTTTTCGAGCTTGCGCTGTGTAATTCCTACGCACGCTCATAACTTTGCGAATTTGCAATATTTTCAAGCCAGATTTTCAACATTGGCGTATTTTCACACCTCCTTGTGAACAGTATAGCTGTCATTGTTCACATCCTTGTGGAAATGTGTTTTCACACTTCTGGTACAGAATAGCGCGGTCACTGTGGGAAATCAGTGTTTGGAACAGATTAAGAAAATGACAGTGACACTGTTCATGAGTAGAGGTCCTAAAATGGCTATGTTGAAAATTTGGTAACGATACTCCATAAAAAGACTGTGTTACGAGTGTGCATTGCGCAGTTTGCACGCATGCTCATAAGTTCGGAAATTTATATTTTCACTCCAGATTTTCAACGTTGCCATTTTCCCACACCTACTTATGAACCGTGCAGCTGTCATTTTTCCCATTGAGTCTGAAATGTGTTTTTGCACTTCCAGCACAGAATAGAGCGGTCACTGTGGGAAATCACTGTCTGGGACAGATTAAGAAAATGACAGTGATACTGTTCATGAGCAGAGGTCCTAAAATGCCTATGTTGAAACTTTGGTGATGATGGCCCATCAAATGACTACGTTACAAGTGTGCATTGCACACTTTCCAGATACCCTTGTAACTTCACAGATTTGTAATATTATCATGCCAGATTTTCAACAGTGGCATTTTTTCACACCTCCTTATGAGCAGTACAGTTGTCATTTTTCACATCTTGACTAAAATGTGGTTTCACAGTTGTGGGACAGAATAACGTGGTCGCTGTAAGAAATCAGTGTTCAGGACAGATTAAAAAAATGACAGTGGCACTGTTCATGAGCAGAGGTCCTAAAATCCCTTATGTTGAAAATTTGGTGATGAAACTGCATAACAAGACTGTGTTACAAGCGTGTGTTGAACTGTTTCCACGCACCCTGATAACTTCGCAAATTTGTAATATTTTCACCCCACATTTTCAACAGTGGCATTTTTTCACACCTCCCTATGAACAGTACAGCTGTCATTTTTCACATCCTGGCTAAAATATGTTTTTGCACTCCTGCCGGAGAATAGCATGGTCACTGTGGGAAATCAGTGTTTGGGACAGATTAAGACTGAATGAGTGAGGGGGGGTGTGACCGAGCTCAACTGAGCTCTGTCAGAACTGCTGCGGATTTGTTTGTGGGCAGAAAAAGGCCCCAATGCAAGAGCCCAGTACAAAAGGGCAGCCTGCAGCACTGGGAGAAACAGAACAAGAAAGTGAGTGAGGGAGGGGGCGTGAGCGAACTCACTGAAGCGCTGTCAGGACTGCTGCAGATTTCTTTGTGGGCAGAAAAAAGTGTCAATGCAGGCAGGGGCCCAGTAGAAAAGGCCAGCCTGCAGTGGTGGGAGAAACAGTATGAGTGAATGAGACAGGGGGACTGAGTGAGCTCAACGGAGCTCTATCAGGACTGCTGCAGATTTCTTTGTGGGCAGAAAAAGGCACCAATGCAGGCAGGAGCCTCATACAAAAGGGCCGCTTGCAGCGGCAGGACAAACAGAATGAGTGCGTGACAGAGGGAGACTGAGTGACCTCAATGGAGCTCTGTCAGGACAGCTGTGGATTTCTTTGTGGACAGACAGAGGTGTCAATGCAGCCAGGAGCCCCATACACAAGCGCAGCCTGCAGCGCCAAGAGAAACAGAATGAGTGAGTGACAGAGCAGTAGTGAGCAAGCTCAACAGAGCTCTATTGTGACTGCTGCGGATTTCTTTGTGGGCAGAAAATGCAGCAACGCAGGCAGAAGCCCAGTACAAAAGGCCAGCTTGCAGCGACGGCAGAAAAAGAATGAGTGAGTGAGAGAGGGGGAGTGAGCGAGCTCAATGGAGCTGTGTCGGGACTGCTTCAGATTTCTTTCTGGCCAGAACAAGCCGCCAATGCAGGTAGGAGCCCAGTACAAAAGGGCAGCCTGCAGCAGCAGGAGACACAGAATGAGTGAGTGAGGGAGTGGGAGTGAGTGAGCTCAATGGAGCTCTGTTGGGACTGCTGCAGATTTGTTTATGGGCAGAAAAAGGCAGCAATGCATGCAGGGGCCCAGTACCAAAGGGCAGCCTACAGTGGTGGGAAAACCAAAATGAGTGAGTGAGAGAGGGGGAGTGATCGAGCTCAATGGAGCTCTATTGTAACTGCTGCAAATTTCTTTGTGGGCAGAAGGAGGCAGCAATGCAGACAGGAGCCCAATAGAAAAGGGCAGCTTGCAGCGCTGGCAGAAAAGGAATGAGCAAGTGAGAGAAGGGGAGTGAGCTAGCTCAACGGAGCTTTGTCGGGACTGCAGCAGATTTCTTTGTGGGCAGAAAAAGGCACCAACAGAGGCAGGATCCCAGTACAAAAGGGCAGCCTGCAGTGCCAGGAGAAACAGAATAAGTGAGTGACACAGGGAGGAGTGAGCGACCTCAATGGAGCTCTGTCGGGACAGCTGTGGATTTCTTTGTGGGCAGAAAAAGGTGCCAACGCAGGCAGGAGCCCAGTACAAAAGGGCAGCCTGCAGCACTGAGAGAAACACAATGAGTGAGTGAGAGAGGGGGAGTGAGCGAGCTCAATGGAGCTCTATCGTGACTGCTGCGGATTTCTTTGTTGGCAGAAAAAGGTGGCAATGCAGGCAGGAGCCCAGTACAAAAGGCCAGCCTGCAGCACCGGCAGAAACAGAATGAGTCAGTGAGAAAGAGGGAGTCAGCAGGCTCAACAGACCTGTGTCGGGACTGCTGCAGATTTCTTTGTGGGCAGAAAAAGCCACCAACAGAGGCAGGAGCCCAGTACAAAAGGACAGCTTGCAGCGCTAGGAGAAACAGAATGAGCGCGTGAGAGAGGGGGAGTGAGCCACCCTAACGGAGCTCTGTCGGGACAGCTGTGGATTTCTTAGTGGGCAGAACAAGGTGCCAATGTAGGCAGGAGCCCAGTACAAAAGAGCAGCCTGCACCACCAGGAGAAACAGACTGAGCGAGTGACAGAGGGGTAGTGAGCGAGCTCGACACACCAACGCAATCAACATTCTGCATTGACAAATGCTTGTTAAACAATGGCACAACAAAAGCCTGCCTCCAATCTTTAGGCACCTCCCCTGTTATAAAGGATTCATTAAATATCCACACTAATGCTTCTGATATTAGTGGTGCCACTTCCTTAATATATCTTGGGTGTAAAAGATCAGGTCCAGCAGAATTATATACTTTTACTCTATTTATTACTTTTTCTATTTCTTCCTTTGTTGTTGATATTCTCAGTTTCCGATGGTTTCTATTAACATTCACATTTTTTACCTCATTACCTCCTTCAAATACTGATCCAAAAAATGCATTGAATGTATTAGCCATCTCTCCAGAATTCTTAATTTCCCTACCATCAATGTTCAATGGCCCTACACCTTGTTTATCTTTTCTCTGTTAGTTTATATATCTATGCAGACTTTTCCCATTATCTTTTCTATATGCCAACTTAGCCTCCAACTTTCTTCTTTCTTTCTTTATATTTTAACTTTCTTTAAACAAGTTTTATAATGCAATATAGTCTCCTCTGTCCCCAGTAATTTCATTCTTCTGAATGTTTTCTGTTTCTTTAGGCATGATTTTATCTCCTTACTAGTACACCATAATGTGTTTTTTCCTCTCCTATTATAGATTTTTTTATCCGGTATGTACTGTTTTTCCAGTTTTAATAGTTTATTTTTTAGTTCTTCCCACATTTGCCCTACTGTCTTCCCACCTAAACTCTGTTTCCAATTCCATTTTAGTAACTGTTCTTTAATTCTTTGAAAATCTGCCTTATTATAATTTTTTACAACTGTCTTTCCCCTTATGTATATAGCTTTCTGTTTGACATTAAAAGCCACCATAGTACGATCACTATTTCCCAGCTGTTCTCATCATTATTCCCTTAATGATATCTGTTCTATTTGTTAATAATAAATCCAGAGTAGTTTCCCCTCTAGTTGGTTTATATATTAACTGTTCCAGCCCTACCATCTCTAACTGCTGTACAAACTTTCCACTGTTAGCATTCTTGCTGTTACACATTTCCCAACTGATATTGGGGTAGTTAAAATCTTCTGTTATAACAACATCCCCTTCCATAGTATTCTGTTCAATTTCATCATTTATTAGTTTATCTATTTCCTTTCTTCTATTCTGTGGCCTATAATATAATCCAAATAGAATCTTTTTATCTACTCCCCCTATTACTTGAATCCATAGTGATTTGATTCCTTCATTTTCTGTTTCTTTACATAAACTACTATGCAGTTCCTCTTTAATATAGATAGCTATCCCCCTTCTGTTCTTTCTTGCTCGGGAATATCATTTATATCCATCAATACCCGTATTCCTTTGTATTTCTGGGTCCCACCAAGTTTTAGTTACCATAAAATTATATATATTTTCACTAACGAGTTTTACTTCTAATTCAGCTTTCTTTTCATTATTCAAGCTTCTAGCATTGAGTGACCATGTGGACATTCCCCTTTTTTCTTTCTTGACTTGTTTTTGATTCAGTTTCTCCTTACTCCTCCCTAACTTGGGCTCATTTTTATCCCCTCTCCCCTTATCCCTTAGTTTACCTCTGTCTACCACCAGTTTAATATCCATCCCTAATTTTCTACCGCCTTTCTTATTTAAATGTAGTCCATCTCTACAAAAACATGATGGCTCATGGGCATAAGTCTCCCAATGCTTTATGCATCCCAGCTTGTTTTGTAGTGTTCACTGTCTAAGCTAATTGTTTATTTTTTTTTATTTTGATATTGTTTATACTACTTTCTTTTGGCACAGGTAAAACCTCTAAGAAATATACCTTACAGTGAAACTTTTCTGCTTCCATCTTTATTTCTTCAAATTCCTTCTGTATATCCCCTTATTCCTGATTTCTAAGGTTATTAACCCCTAAATGAAAAATCAGAACTGCTGATCCATCTTTTTCTTTAATAATGTCTACTAACATTCTTTTAACATCTCTTATCTTTGCCCCGAGAAATAACTTGTAGTTATAATCTCCTTATTGTCCCTAGATATGTATCTATATGTGTATTTCAATATTGAATCTCCTAATATATAAATATTCTTTTCACTCTTTTCCTGCTCCATTTGTTCCCCACACCCATCTGTCACATCACTTTGCCTCCCTCTACTAATGTCCTCTTGGCTAGTATTTAAATGGGTATTAACCTGTTCATTGATGGAACCAGTTTGGTTTTCCCTACCATTCTGTTCTACTTCAATCCTCTTACTCTCTTTATCATTTCCCCCTTGACTCCCATTATTTTTCTGTACTGAATTAGTTGTTTCTGCTTTATCAGTCACTTCCTTCCTTCTTTCTACAATCTTTCATTTTCCCATTTGGGTATAAGTTCTTAGAGCCCCAGTCTTTGTCGCACGATATATTTGTTGCCTCTACCAAATCCCCCACCATATCTGTTGTTTCATTACAGATGCTAACTTCTAAACTATATCCATTATTTCCCTTCACACAGTCATCATCCAAGGGCTCAAAACTGTTTGAGCATTCCATTGAAAAATTCATAGCTCATCTCCTTACAGCTTTTTTCTTTTTAACTTTTCTTTCCACTACAACTCAGTCCCCATCCTGATCCCTTTCTCTCCTTCTCTCTCTTGAATCACCATCCTTTAAATCTTCATTAGTCTGATCCATCTGTGTGCTATTTATATTCTCATTTGCCACCAGTTTCTGCCTACACATTCTTAATTCCTGTTCAGCTTCCACCAACTTTTTTTGTAACTCAATTTTATTACATTGTTCACAAGTATATATTAGTAATTCATTTGCTACATCTGTACTAATCATTCTACATACTAAACATCTTAACCCCAGTGTACCATCCTCCAATTTTGCAACATTAGTATCCATTCTTTAACTTCTATTTTCTTTCCTCCAATCAATATGTCTCTTCATTCTTCTATAACTCACCATGTAATGCTTTATGTAGTATAGCTTCTTTACACCCCCCTCTTCCCTCTTACCCTGCTTAACACGTGTAACACATGCGTCTCTGCATGTGGCCCTGCACACGCTCACCCTGCTTACTAGTGGGAGTGTTTTAAAGCCTGTACCTGGAAGTACTGGGACTGAAAACAGACCAGTAATAGTGTGACAGAGATTAAAATATATTTAGCCCCATAGTGATGTTTGGGAGTCAGATGCCTTGGGATATGGCAATACAGGCTTCTGGGGTGAGATTATGACTATGTTTGAAAGCAGCAATCTTGAATTAACTGCATTGCAGGTAGAGAATATGTGAAGCAAGAAGTCCAGTGGTGGGATAAGTGTGACACCCAGGTACTTAATTAAAACAACTAAGACCAAGGATGTTCTATTAGTGCAAGCAGCTGGCAGCGGGCTTGGACAGTTCTTTATCCTGACAGCTGAGACAAAAATATGGCCTGTGACTTGGTGTTGTTAAAGAGACCTGTGCTAGAGAGGTTTGCTAGAAATGAGACACTTTTGGACATCTTGGAGATCAGAAAACAGACGTCTATTGATGTCAACAATATTGTGAGAGTTCATGAAAAAGACAAAGTCATCTACACAGAGGATGGGTATATATGCAAGAGACATTGGTGGATGGAATTAATATGAAGGGGGAAAGAAGAGGCATAAGTATTGACCCTTGAGGGATCCAACTGTGGTAGGGGCTGGGGCTGACAGGGAGAATCCAAACCTAACAAACTGGTATCTAATAGGCAGGTAGGTTTTAAACTAGTGGAGTGCTGTGGATGACTTGCCCAGTTGCCCACCCTGGAGAGCAGTGATAGTGTTATTTTTTTTTTCAAAAGCCATGTTGTGCAGGAGAAAGGAGGTTATGGGTGGTAAAATATTCAGTGAGCTGAAAAGCAAGTCTTTTCCAGAATCTTGTTGAGCATGGGAAGGATCACAATGGGTCTATAATTGCTAACGTTTTTATTATTACCTTTCTTGAATACAGATAGAATACAGGTACAACATATACCATCTTCCCTGGGCCAGGCACAGTTTTGAAGATTAGAGAATTGTAATTAGGGCTGCAAGTTCAGTGGCAGTAGCCTTGAGTAGCTTGGGCTCAATCCCATTGAAGCTGATAGATTTGTCTACAGGAATCTGCATAAGATGTTAAGGGTTCTGAAATTATTTAGTTAAGCTGGATATTGCTAAGGGTCAGCTTGCCATTTTTATTTGTGCAGCTGAACCAGTCAATGTTAAAGTCTCAAATGAGGATAAATTCATTATTTTGAACCAGAGTACCCACAGTGCTAGTAAGAGTAGGAAGGACCTGTTGGATGCCAGCAGGGGGATATACACACACATAGGAGATGCAGTTTTTTTAGAGTTCCCCGGTAGGAGGACTGCATGACAAAGTTCGAAATGACATCTGAGAATAGGTGAACAGCTAGGGGTGGAAACATGTAGATGGTCTTTAAAATAAATCATTGTGCCACCACCTTTCTTAGCAAGGTTATCCACAATGTTTAACTTTAACCAGGTTTCAGAGATTCCCAGAGAAGTCAGGGTTGTAATGATTAAACCACTCTGGGAGTTTTCCAATGTTAGAGATCAGTGGACATATTTCTAAAAAGCCTGACATAACCCAGGGACTAATTCCCTATGCGTAACTCTCTGGTGCAGGGAAAACTCCCCACACCTACAAAATAATGCTATTTTCAGCATTTTGCATTCTTGGGCAGCATTTTACTTTTTTTCTAGAGTGTGAAAAAAGAATAATACACCTGTAAAATATACGCAAGCTACAGTAAATTGTGGAAAAGGCAGCAAAAGGCAACCTTTTGAAAAACTGAGTGCATGTGGAAAAATTGTGGTTGCAGAAGCAAACCCTCCCTTTCAAAAATCTGGCCTCAGGCTTCTAATATTTAAATGAACAAATATGAGCCCCTTTATGTTCTAATGTTGGGTGGAAATTGGGAGGATGGTACAACTAAACTGCAGACTTATTTCGGGTGTTTTAGGGCACTGTAGTCCATTTAGTGTTTTAGTGACTCCATGAAGGAGTTTAGGAACATTTGTAAGAGGTCAGCAGGTTAGAGAAGGAGTTAGGTAGCTGCGTGACCTCGGAATAACTTCCGGGTTACACTGTGCATATAAACTCACCCCTCATTAAGCGGGGCTATATTGCTGAAATCTCTGCTGACCTGTGAGACTGTTTGTGCAGTGAGAAAAGCTCCAGGAGTTAATACTACTTTGTGTATTGTACTGCCTAAGAATACCTTACTAACCTGACTAGGGGGATCACTCCTGCAGCATACTCAAAGCAGGAAGCAGGTGACAGGAAGTGGAGGTCTGTGGTAGTTCATAGGTAAGCCTCCATGAACTACAACAACTAAACTGCCAACTTATTTTGGGTGTTTTAGGGCACTGTAGCCCATTTAGTGTTTTAGTGACTCCATGAAGGAGTTTAGGAACATTTTTAAGGGTCAGCAGGTTAGAGAAGGAGTTAGGTAGCTGCCTGATGTTGAATAACTTCTGGGTCACACTGTGCATATAAACTCACCCTTCAGTGAGTGGGGTGAGCTGAAGTGGGGTGTGCTCATCGCTGCATGCGGAGGCATGCGCCGAGACAAATACATCAGTGCGTGTCAGCAGTTGTCAACAGGGGACAGCAGGGACAGCGGACCCATAAGGCAGGACTACCAATAGCAGAACAAAGCCTATCATGTGCTTCTCTAACTCAGGAACGCTGCTAGGTTCTAAGAAAAATGGATGTTAAAAAGATGGAATTTAAAGATGGTACTCTGGGGACAAAATGCAGTAGTTGTGGCAACATTACTATTGTGGTATGCAATGAACCAAACCCATACATTTGCACACAATGTAAAGAAATAAAGGAATTAAAATCTAAAATATGTGTCCTGAAACTGCAGATTGTGAGTTTAAAACAATTTGTAGATGTGGGCATTGCATCACAGTATGAAGCAGCACATGTGAAAAATAGAAGTGAACAATCAAATAAGCATATGAGAGAGGGAGAGGAGGTGGATGACTGTTACTATGTGCATAGTAACCCAAACCACAAAAAGAAAAGGAAGGAGAGAAGGAACATGCTATAGAAATGAATAGATTTGTACCATTAATGAATTTGATGGATAAAATAGAGGGGCAAGTAGATGATCTAATACAATTAGCAAGCGAGAGAGAACTAGGATAAGACAAGGAAGGTGAAGAAATGGAACGTGCTACAGACGTTAACAATGATTAGACCAAATACAAACTATACAGGGGCAAGTCAACAATTCATTGACCCCACTACCAGAGCAGGGTGAAATGCTGAATACAGATAAAAATAGACCTGATATACATATAGGGGGCAATAAAGATCTAAACAGACAGATATTTGTCCTAGGGGATTCCATGATTAAATACATAGATTATTACACCACACATGCTGATAAGGAAAACATTGCTAATTGTAGTTTTCAGGGACAACAATTAAAGATATTGGGCAGATGTTACCCGGCATATTAAAACCTGCAGGGGAAAAGCCTTTGGTTGTATTGCATGCTGGAACTAATAACACAAAGAGGCAGTTGGTGGAGGAGATCCTAGAAGAATATAAAAATGTAAAAAACCTTATAGAAGATAGGCTGATTTAATCATATCCCAAATATTACCTGTACCCAAAGCCACTCAAAAATGGGCAAGGACAAAAAAACATATCAATAATAAACTAAGACAATGGTGCCTACAAGAAAATATACAATGTATAAAATCCTGGGAATTGTTTGATGGATGTTTTGGCTTATTTGCATATGACGGATTGCACTTAAGCAAAAAGGGTAGTAGATACTTAGGGCAAATTATTAGACAATTAGTTTCGAGTGAGCATTTAAACTGATTAAAGAGGGGAAAGGAGATTAAATCCTTATAAGAAATGTGAACGATCTAAATAGCCCACTAAGTCCTAGAAGCTATATTAACAGAAGTGCTAAGAAGATCTACCCTCATGAAATCAAGGCCATCCTAATCAATGCAAGCAGTCTTGTCAATAAAAAAGATGAATTAGATCTCCTGTTACAGAAAGAGAAATTTGATCTGTGTGCAGTTACTGAAACCTGGTGGCAGGATGACGATTGTTGCCGACATATTCCAGGCTATAACCTGTTTAACAACAATCGTATAGGGAAAAGAGGGGGTGGCATTGTATTATATGTTAAGGCAACATATGACACCCATGAGATTAAGCCCATAATGCCAAATAATGAGAAAGTAGAACAGCTTTGGGTAAACTTTATGTAACTCTATAGTACAAAAATCACAGTAGGCATATGCTACAGGGCACCTGGACTATGTCCTGAGGAAAATAAGATGTTTCTACAAGCCATAAAAAGCATAGAGCTAAGTGGCAAGGCATTTATCATGGGGATTTCAATCTTCCCAATATAAATTGGAAACAGCTCATAGGTACCACTGAATTAGAGAAAGATTTTATAAACCTAATTATCTCTAATGACCTATAACAATATATCTGTCAGAGAACCAGGGGGGCAAAATATACTGAATTTAGCCCTTACTAACAAGAAAAACAAAATAACTGATTGCATAGTAAGACAGCCTTTGGGTTCTAGTGACCATAATATGGTTGAATTTAAACTTTTACATATAACACCCACCCATAAAGGGGTGACCAAAATTAAATGTAGGAACAAGGCTGATCGCAACGCAATCAGAAATATGAATGGATGGGATTAGAACAAAGAACTTAAAGATTTGAATGTGCATGATATATGAACAGAGATTAAAAACAAAGTAGAGCACAGTATTAGACAATATGTCCCTGAAAAGGCTAAATATAGTTTGATTTCTGATGAACAGACTATGTCTAATATACTTAATGGCCATTTCTTAAATATCTTTCAGGAAAAAACAAATGTTGCAAACATAGGAACACACCCAGGGACAAATAAAGGAGAAGTAATATATTTTGACAAAGCTAACATTGCTGCTAAGTTGAATAAACTAAAAGTGAATAAATCACCTAGGCCTGATGATCTACACCCACGAATACTCAGGGAATAGGCCACAGAACTATCAGGTCCCTTGTCTATTCTTTTTGAGGAATCATTAAGGACTGGGGTAGCTCCAGAAGATTGTTTTAAAGCTTATGTCACACCCTTCCATGGAAAGGGAAATAAATCTGACCCCCAGAATTACAGACTGATTAGTTTAAGTAGCATCATAAGTAAAATCATGGAAGAATATGTCAAAGAACATCTTGAGAAATATATTAAAACATCAGGCCAAATAGGTGTCTCACAGCATGGCCTCAAACCCAAAAGATCATGTCAGACAAATCTCCTGTATTTCTTCAACCATGTCAGTAGGGCCTTGGAAACTGGTTTACCAGTGGACATGGTTAACCTGGACTTCTCCAGGGCTTTTGATTCGGTTCCACATGCGGAATTAATCAATAATCTGCTAAATTTAGATATAGAAGTACCAATAGTTAGATGGATTGATGCCTGGTTAAACAACAGACAGCAGCATGTTAATATCAGAGGTTATGTATCAAACTGGGGAGAGGTGACACGTGGGGTGCCCCATGGCTCTGTCCTGGGTCATACTTTATTCAGCATCTTTGTATCATCACTACAAACCTCAGAATATTCATGGATTGTAAAATTTGCAGATGCTACAAAGGTTGGGGCTATAGTACAACATCAAGAAGATATTATTAAACTTCTAAAAGATATAGATAAAATGGGCACGTGGGCAGAAATGTACTGTAATGCAGTTTGGAAAACATATGTTAGGTAACTATACATTAAATGGAAAAACAATAAATACAGTTGAAAGTGAGAAAGATCTGGGGATTCTGGTTACTAAAGACTTAACTTTTAGACAACACACAATGGAAGCTTTTAAAAAAGCTAATAGAATGATTAACTGTATATTATGACATAATAATAACTTGTGAGCCCCGATATCAACCCATTTTTGAGACCTGTAAAAAGTCATATCAGCCTGCAAGTTTATATGGCAAAGTCATATCAACCTGCGAGTTGATATGGCTTTTACTGTCTCGCGCCGGGTTGTGTGTATCACGGTAAGGTACTTACCGACTCAGAAAATTGAACCATTCACAGTTTTTTTAAAAACTTTAAACAATGGATAAGTCATTGAACCTTCACCTTGTCATCATAACAACCAGCATGCCTTGTATGGTGCACTTATGAGGCCCCATCTGGAGTATGGAGTGCAGTTTTGGAGCCCCAGGCACAGAAGAGATGTGGCTCTGCTTGAAAGAGTCCAAAAGAGAGTAACTAAAAAAGTTAATAATTACCAGCAACTAGGATATGAGGAGGGAATTCATAATTTATCACTGTATAGTCTGGAATATTGTAGATTAAGGGGCGACCTCTGTTTGGTATACACAGCATTTAAGAATCAGGATCTTTGGGAGTGTGTAGGTTTAGAAAAGAAAGAGACAAACATATGCACCAGAGCTCATGGCTATCAATTAAGGGGTGAACACTGTAAAACTAATAGGAGGAAATCATGGATTAATCAAAGAGTGGTGTTACCCTGGAACTGTCTTCCACCTGACACAGTAAATAGTGAGTCAATTACTGTATTTAAAAACAAGCTGGATTCATACTATGCAGCCATGACATTTCCATTTGGGACAGTTAGGTCCTAAAGGGCACGACTATCTTGGTGGATGTCACTGTCTTGTATACACATTTATGAAATTTATGAAAATTGGGGCCAGTGTTAGGCTCAATATCCCTAGCAATCAGAAGGAGGGATAGTGTTGAATGAACTAGGGAACAGGATTTTTGTTGTATACCTGCTGGACAGACCTTCCAGCAGAGCCCCTTGAGATACATGACAGCTTGAAACCAGGTTTGTGGCATAAGGTGATAATGACTCTCCCAGCTCTTCTGGTGATTTATGGAGGCATTTAACATAATGAAGTCAGTGTGGTCTAATGAGACACCACAAAGTACAGGCTTCCTGTTTATTAGACAGAGCTCAGGGTAAGAATCCAATGACTAAAGCTGGGCATAGATGGGAGAGAAATACATATAGGAAACACTCAAGCCATTTTGTTTCTTGGTAGAATGGGAGGGAGGGAGGGAAGGAGGGAAGGAAGGTTATCAACCCTTGGTCTGCTGACAAAAATTAGACCATATTGGAGTTTTGGAAAGATATATTAATTTGTGGCCTTGCAAAGGTTAACTACCATACCAGCAACTGCCATGGTCTGATTTTTCCTGAGATTTCTGTGATATCTCTAGAGAAATTCCCAGATACCTGCAGTACCAGTGCATGGCCACCAGAGGAAATATTTTCAGAAATATCTGGAACTATCTGGAAATATCTGACCAGGTCTATTGCTGCAACTGTACAGTATGTATGTTTAAAATCTCACAGCATTATAAAAGCACATCACACTCAAATAGTTAGGGTTCACTAGTGAAGTTTACATAACGCCAAATTTCTGCATGCCTGTATATAAGGAACATTTATTTATTTATTTATTGAATTTTGTTGACCCAGTAGGCCCACTGGGACTAGAAGTCCCTTTTTTCAGGGGCGACTGGGGGAAGGGGGGATACAGATGGTAAGCAACTGAAATTGAACCAGATTAAGCTGTTGGTAGTATTTTTAGTGAATAGTCAACATAACGCTGTAATGATCTGAATGTTGGGAGGTATCTGTTTGTACAAGGTACATGAGCACACAAATCACAGTTTGATCCTTCTAAGGGTAGCTGAGCTAAAAACCACTTGGCAAGATATTTTAAAAGTTTTTGAAAAGGTTGCCTTTTTTGATAAATTCTCCTGCCAGAACTACAACACATTAAGTCATACCGATTGGTAGTGTAAAAGTGGTTACATTTCTGTCAGCTCTTTCTATTTTTCAATTTAAAACAGTTTAGTAGTCTGTGAGTTATTTGAGTTTAAAAATAATGGGCACTTTCCAGCAACCTGTGCAGCAGGTTATGCACCACCAGAGAGCAAGTATGGTCTGCAAGGAAACTGTAGGTAGGAAAAAATGGGCAGAATGTGTGGGCCAAGTGGTCCCTGTCTGCTGTCAAATTCTATGTTTTTATGTTTCCATCATGTGGACACACCTACATGTGAAGCTTGTGCATGTCCTGCCTAAGCAACATGCACATCTGTAGTTCGCAGCATGTGTAAGCACAGTGTGCACACTACAGGCCAGGGCTGTGAAGATGCATGTGGGGGCATGTCAGATGGATAAACCATGCATGTGTGGTGACACGCACATGCACAATGCAGGTTACACTAAAAAGGAATGTGCACAGCCCATGGAACACTTATGCTAGGCAGACTCCTGCCTTAAACACCTGAACATCCGTCCAACTATCCCAGATTAACAGGGGCATCTCTGATTGTGCAATGCATATGTCTCCTGTCCCTCCTAAATTTGGCATTCATGCTTCAAAACAGTAGAGATGTGAATCATAGAATCATACCAGACAATAGTGCTGCAGTCTAGTACTCCTGCAGAAATGTTGTTAACGTAAACCACATAATGTAACAGCATCATAAACTGCTCTTACCCCTTATTAAGATGTGTCCCTGATGTTGGTTATGTGTCCCTGATTGGGGTGAGAGGTATGCACTAGAACACAACACAGGACATGAGCTCCACCTGTAGCAAAGACACAGCCTATAGGGCCCCATACAATGTACCCCCAACTATGCCACCTAATCACTCCTGCCACAGTGCCCACCAAGCATAGCCGTGATGTGCTGGAGGCATATGCTCACAAAGACACAGCACAATACAGTACAGTACAAGTCATTTATTTCTGGCACAACATGCACTGGGTCAACACATAGGTGCAAACACACAGGTGCAAGAGGCAACACAACTCACAGTGCCTGCTACAGCAACAGGGAACCAGTATCACCATACACAGATGCCCTGCTGAGGATTACCCTATAGCTTAGTAGGCCCCATGCTCAGTTCCATTTCCCTGGCATCATGCAGCTTGCTGTCAATGACTGTCCCACCAACCCTCAGTGGGACACGTTACATGGGATGTTATTGCATAACACCTACTAGGTCCATTGCATCATTAAAATAGTACACCCACTGCCCGCTTAATGGCAGCCACCTCCAGCATTATAGCAAAACTGTCCACATGGTCCATATACCGTATGGCCCTGGTAGGGTGTGCTACACCACCTCAACCCCCTGGAGCTTGATGTCATCCTACTCCTTGCTGTTTCCTCTGGATGGGCCTGTGGATATTGGTGTCACAGCCTGAATGAGTTGACTGCTTCAGGTAGAGTCTTCAGAGGGTCCTCTGAAAGCCTTAAATGACACAGACAGGAGGACATCATGTCAGAACAGCACTCTGGGATGCAACATTCACCATGCAGCATCACCCAGAGAGAAAAAGGGAGCTTAATGCTGGCACTGGAGCCAGGGCTGACATGTCCATAGTCACGGGGGGACTGTCAAGTGGTTCCCTATGTAATAGAGACAATGCAGTGAACCCAGAATGGTGTTACAGGCTACCTCTGGAGGAACATGCCTGTCCACTGGTATGGGTCCTCCCATCCATTGTGGAATGACAGCCTTGTCCAAGGTCATACAACAATGAAGGAAACACATATCCACTTACATTGGCTTGCTCAGCGATCTGTCACAAGATCAGATAGTCATCCCTATATGCATGGCCTTTCTGCCACAGGCCCTCTGATAGCCACATCTGTGAGTGGGCCTTGCTGGCCACCACCGTGATTACTCCAGCCCCATACTGCTCCTCCAGCTGCTGTGTCAGTCTCATTGGCATTGCAGAACAGCCATGTGGTAGTAAGGATAATCAGCATTCCTGTACTGCACATAGCTGAATCCTATCCCTCCCCCCGGCCTGATACTCACCTATGGCACCATGTGATAGCCCACAGCAATCCCATATTGTCCTGTAGGACATTATGTTAGTTCTTCATAGACTAGAGGGTGGGCCAGGTACTTGAGACCTAGAAAGATGGTGGCACACAGGCCAGCACCCACATCTCTGCTGGCTACACCTCTGCTAGCTACCTCCATTACCATAGCTCCCTCCCTGCTATGGCCCACACAGATGCCACTGCCCAAGGGGTGTACATGCAAAGCCCCATCAGTTGGGGTGCATGCCTGGATGTGGGTGTGACTAACGGGAGGCCCATGTCCCTTGCATGCACCACACAGGTACATAAAGGGGGGATATGTTACAGGAATGTCTTCCAGATAGCCCACAAACCACTACATGTACAATTCAGACAGTAATGTGCAGGATGTGCTCTTCATATTTGCTGAGCATATTCCTGCTGGAGCACAAGCTGCAGTGGGAGCAGAATCATGGCCATTGATGTAGGCCATGGGTGAACTGGTCCCACCTGTAGGAAGCCACTCTAGCCAGTATGCAGTGCATTCAGTGGTTTAGCTTAGACCATGCTGCTATTCAGGACCTGTGTGTCCTGATATAGGTGGACACTGCACCCACCATGGGATGGTCCTGTGCACTGACCATGAAGCAGAAGCTACTGTGTGCCTTGCCATAATGTGCTACAGGTTCATTTCAGAGGGTGGTGGGTGATGTGATATGTGTCAGTCAGGCCACAGTGTCTCATGCACTGCACCAGGTGACTGATGTCCTTGTCCACCATGTTGCCACCTACATATCCTTCCCAGTCATGGAGTAGGTAATATGGGCTACCTATGTGGGGTTCCATGCCCTGCATGTGTTCTCAAACATGCTCAGGGCTATCAACTGTACACATGTGGCACTACTGTCCCCTGCACAGAATGAGGAGGCATATCACAATAGGAAAGGCTTCCACAACATCAATGTGCAGGTAACCTGCAGTGCTGACAGTGTCACCACCAATGTACTCGCTAAGTACTCAGCGGCCTGCCATGATGCTTATATATTCAGCCAGTCCCAGCTACAAACACTGCTGGAGACCCATGATGGTCCAGCGGGTTGGTTTCTTGGTGAGTGCATGTGTGACAATTGAGGGGAGCTTAACTTTGCCTTTGTGTACAGTACCTGGCTGTGTTCTGCTTCACTCCCACAGGTGACAACAGTGAGGCCATACCTACTGACCCCTTACCTGTCACCGAACATAAAGGCTGAGGAGAGGTACAGGGATGCCCACTGCTTCGGTGGAGCGGGAACACATCTGCACTCTTCAAAGCCAACCACGAACTGAAGAAATGCCAGGAAGATGTATAATGGTATAAATGGGGGGGGGGGTTCAACTTAGGTGGATATCTCAGTCATTTTTTTGACTTTTGCCTCCAAATTTTCAACATGGGGTGCTTGGGACCCCCTCCTCATGAACACATGCACTGTCATCTCATTACTCGGTCCTGAAAAAACATTTCATGGTCACTGCACGGAATCACCTTTCAGGGACAATTAATGAAATGACAGTGCCACTGTTCATGAGGTGGAGTCCCAAAAAGCCTATCTTGCAAATTTGGTGGAAAAAATTCCAAAAAATTGTGCTATGAGCATGCATTGTGCAGTTTCAATGCACGCTCATAACTTTTACAATTTTTAATATTTTCACTCCAGATTTTCAACATTGTCATTCTTTCACACCTCCTTATGAACAGTATAGCTGTCATTTTTCACATCCTGCCTGAAATGCGTTTTCATCATGTGGCACATAATGGCATGGTTGCTGTGTGAAATCAATGTTCAGGACACATTAACAAAATCACAGTGACATTGTTCATGAGTAGAGGTCCCAAAAATCCCTATGTTGAAAATTTGGTTAGAAAATGCCCAAAATAATTGAGTTACGGGCAGGTGTGTGTTGCGCAGTTTCTATGTACGCTCATGACTTCACCAATTTTTCATATTTTCCCTCCAGATTTTCAACATTGCCATTTTTGTACACCTCCTTAAGAACAGAACAGCTGTCAAAAGTGTGTTTTTGCACATGTGGCGCACAATGGCATGGTCACTGTGGGAAATCAATGTTCAGGAAACATTAACTAAATCACAGTGACACTGTTCATGACCAGAGTTCCCAAAATGCCTATGTTGAAAATTTGGTTAAAAAAATCCCCAAAATAATTGCATTACTGTTGTGCGTTGCGCAGTTTCTATATATGCTCGTGACTTCACCAATTTTTCATATTTTCACTCAAGATTTTCAAGAATGCTATTTTTTTACACCTCCTCATGAACTGTATAGCTGTCATTTTTCACATCCTGCACAAAATGTATTTTTGCACCTATGGTGCCAAAATGCACAGTCTCTGTGCAAAATCATCTTCCGGCTAACAAATTAATAGTGCCACTTTTCATGAGGTGGGGTCACAAACAGCCCATGTTGAAAATCTGGAGTGAAAATACCAACAAATGCCCAGGGCATTAGGATTTCCAACCATAACACCCCACCCTGTAGAGACTGACATGCGTTAGGGGTGTGACTTGGCATTGTCGGCTGTAATGCTCACACCATTCCATCCCAACCCTGCAGCCAGTGACAGGCATCGAGGTGTGCCTTGTACTCTTTGATTTCAAGGTTCATCCCATTCTCCTATACTACACCCATGTCAGCATATTTCTTTGTGGAATGAGGTCAGCGTAAGGCCCAAAGACCCCAAGGCACACCGTGGCACTTGTCGGTGTTTGCGGGGTAGGATGAGGTGAAATGGTGTGAGTGTTATGGCTGATGACTGAGAGGCACACCACAATGCCTGTCACTCTCTGCAGGGTGAGGATGGGGTTGGCATCAGTTTACTACTTCACTGCCAATCCTATTGTGCATCTCTCTAACTCCTGCCAATGCCAGCAAGTCGACATTTGGCATTGAAAAATGCTTGTTTTTGCTGTAATAGGTCTGTGTTTCTTCTCATTAATTCCATTTTCCTTTTACAGGTTCAAAAGACATATGAATGGGGTGGATGGGAGCGGGATATATACAGAGTCCCATTCTGGAGTACAAGCATAGGGGTTTGCTCTCTGTTAATTGTAATATGTTTGTGGTACATAGGGTTTTCACTTTTCTGTATACAATTTTTATGTTGTTTTTTGTATTGTCTAATCTACTTAAGCAAAAGGGGAAGTTGATGCTGATAAGATCATTAAAATGCTGAAGAGTTGTTTCAGTGATTATGGTTAAGGGAGGTTGGCTTAAGATAGGGAAGAGTATTAAAATAGGATTCCGGGACTATAAGAGGTATTGGAAAATTGTATGTGAAGGCCAAAAGTATCCAGGCTTGATATTTTTAAACCTTCTTATATATAATGAATATACCAATAATATTAATGGTTAACTTTAACAGTCTTAAGCTAACTTCAATGAATGTTAACGGTCTTAATACACCCATTAAAAGATCCAGGTTACTCATCTATCTTAAAAAACAAAATGTAAAAATTAGCTTTCAGGAAATGCACCTGAATGCAAAGAAAATAATTAAGTTAAAAAACAAAAGGATAACATCAGTATTTTTTTAGCATGTGTACGTCAAAAAGTAGGGGAGTGGCTATCTTAATAACAGGGATTTAAACTACAATTTAATAGATCAGTTTATTTATTTATTTATTTGCTTGTGTTAACCAGGTAAGCACATTAGACAGTCAAGTGCCTATTTTCAGGTGTGACCCGGTAGATTACAGGTACAAACGGGAACATCAGTCAGTAGACATTACAACGGGAGCAGATTGAATGATCGACTATTAAAAGGTCGACACTGATGTGACCGACATCAAAATACCGACGCACTTATAAGATCGGCAACATAAATACCGAAAAACAAATGACTGACAGCCAGAGCAGATTTGATTACTAGAGCAGGATCAGTTAGCACTTAAGATATTAAGAAATTAACTACTCACTGCACTGTTACTACATCTGAGCTAAACGGGAGATCCGTTTGTGCAGGAGGGGAGCCAAACAGCAACGTGGATGTACCAGGTTCAGACAGCCAAAGGTACGTGTCTAGGTGCTGGGCTAGGGGCATAGATCTGGGTAATGGGGCACATCCCGAGATAACAGGGCACAGTCCGAGGAAATGGGACAGAGATCTGGTTACTGGAGCAGGCACCTGGAGAATAACTGAAAAGATCTGGGTACCGGAGGCACACTGGGGGGACAAGATAACATTAGAGACCTCGAGGTTACAAACCTGGATAGTCAGGTTTAGCCCTGGAGTAATGGGGTTCAGATCTGGGTAGCAGGGGCACATCCCGGTATAACGGAGGCAGAGACCCTTAGGTGCCAGGTTACAAACCTGGGTACTGGGCCACAGCATGAAGGTGCAGGGTGACATACCCTATCAGAACCACCGACAGATATAATGGGAGCAGCTCTATATGGACAGACTGCTCCAGGCTGCCCAGATAATACTGTCCGGATGAGAATAGGTGCGAGCTGAGCAAGCCGGCGATGTAGACACTTACCCTGGTTTAGTGCGATGGAAGGTTAGGCGGCTGCAGACTGGAGCCTCGATCGCCTGACGATGCGTTGCAATGGCCCGGGCTCTGGGACTCGCCCCCCGGCCACGTCGATGCGTTCTGTTCTCCCAGTGTACACCTCCCTTTTCTCTGTGTCCAAAATCATGTTTCTGCTCCTGCTTTGCTTTGTGTGTTATTGTAACATGCTATGCTTTTGGAAGTCCTAGTAAAGCTAGTAAGCACCAGAAAGTAAAGTAAAGGTCTGTCGGTCATTCAGTTTCGTTCTTTATTTTGCCGATCTTGTGAATGCGTCGGTATTTTGGTGACGATATTTTGAGTGTCGAGATAACAGGAGTCGATATTTCATACCAGACCCTATCACAACAGGAGTCATATAGAAAAAGGTACAGGCTTGGACAACAATCAATAAGCTTTCAGCATAAGGGTGGAACAGCTTACATATGCAAAATATGCAGATAGGATCTGCCATACATTAAGGGTAATTAGGCATCACAAATAGTACATTACATGGGCAAGAGCCCAATGAGACATAGAATAGCATAGTTTTTCACTTGACATGAACAGTTGAGGCACAGGTGGAACCATGACAGCTAATACACTGCCAGCAAGGAGCTAGCCAGTGGGTATAGTGCATTCAGTGTCAGGATCCTTTTCTCCTCACCAGTCACAGCCAGGTTTTTGCATGCCTCGGCCAATCAGGTAGGTCAGGGGAGGTTCGTTAAGCACAGAGACAGGTGGAGGCTGATTTCAGGAAGCCCCATAGGGAGGATCTGAAGCAGTTGTGGAAGGGGGAGGAGTGAGTATTTGCTGGTAAGGTGTTTTACAATCTGGGTGCATAAACAGAAAAGACCCGATCACCCATTTGGGTGCATGTTTTGGGGACCTTGATGACCCAGGAGTCGCAGGATCTTAGGTGGTAGGATGGGGTTTTAGGTTTGAGGGATGAGGCAAGTACAGGAAGGGTGGCAGTTCTGACAATGTTGTCGATGAAGTTGCCTAGGACAAAAGTGTTGTGTTTTTCTGGGGTGAGCCACTCGAGTCTTGAGTATAGCTTGCAGTGGTGTGTGAGGCAAGGGTCAGAGAGTGCAAAGTGAAATACATTGTTGTATGTGGTGTCCCATTTTGAGAGACTGATTTTAGGGATGAGGGCGAAGGAGACAAGCCCATAGAAGAGCGAGGGAAGGAGGACCTCCTTGGCTAGGGTGAGACATACAGCCGGGGTTAGTCAGCTTTTTGCTCTGAAAGTCAAGCCCAGCTTGCTGTTTGTTGTCCTGCAAACATTGCGGAAGTGTAGGGAGAGGTCAAGTTGTGGATCAAGGGTTACCCCAGGTACTTGATGGAGTCAGCAACCTGCAAGAGGGACCCATCAGCTCCAGAGATATTTAGTGGAGCAGGGCAGGTTTTAGTTTTGGCCAGAGAGCCAAAAATCATGGCCTGAGTCTTTCGGAGGTTTATGGTTAGCTTGTGGCCCTTTAGCCAGGTTTAAATTAGATTGAAGTCAGAGTTTAGCCTGGTGTTGATGACTTTGATGTCCTGGGGATTGGTTAGGATGATGAGGTCATCAGCATACAGGGTGGAGTGCCCATGAGCAGGGGCCAGGGGCAGCTCATTAATGAAGAGAGAAAACAGGAGGGGCCCAAGAACAGAACCCTGGAGGACCCCACGGTTCACAGGAAAGGGATCAGAGAGGGCCTTATTGTATCTTGTGTATTGTTGTCTACCCGAGGGGTAGTTAGCAAACTAGGCATGAGCTGTGGGGTAGAGGCCAAGGGACCTTAAAGTGGAGCACAGGAGTGGGTGGTCGACCAGGTCAAATGCTTGCCTTGATCAGTGGTGAACCTGATCTCTGAGGTGACCTCAGCAAGGGAAGTGAAAGTGCTATGCCCCTTTCAGAATCTGTGTTGTGCTGGGGTGATTAGATCATAGCATTGGAGGTAATGGGTGAGCTGAGAGGCAACCACCTTCTCAAGAAGCTTACTTATCGCAGACAGGATAGCAATGGGGCAGTAGTTCTTGAGGGTTTTTGGGTCACCTTGTTTAAAGACAGGGATGACTCTGCCCACTTTCCACACATCAGAGATGGATCCCGAGATTAGGGAGGTGTTGAAGATATGGGCGATGGGTCAGGATAGGAGAGATGCCCCATACAAAGCAGTTTTGGCTCTAGATTGTCGTGCCCTGCTCCAGTGTGGGGGGAGAGACCAGCAAGGAGCTTCTGAGTCTCTGTGGTAGAGACGACCTTTAGGTAGAAGAGAGATCAGAGGGTTTTCCCACTCAGAGAGGGGCCTTGTGCATTGGGGTCAGGAGACTGGGTGGGGTGAGCAGTTAGGTCATAGAACAGTGAGTTAAAGCATTTGCAATTGTAAGGGAGTTGTTGCAGTTTACCCCGTCAATTTGACTGTCGGTGACCTGGACTCTGGTGGAACCTCCAACAGTGTTCTTGATGTTTTGCCAGAAATTCTGCAGATTCCTGGCCAAGGATAGCAAGGCAGACCTGCAGAATTCACTCTTTGCAGAGCAGATGGCTCTTTTACATTTGTTCCTCAGCTGTCTATATTCCTGGAAGTCATAACTTGTGAGGGAGGCCTTGTACCACGCCCAGTATTTGTCCCTCTTCTTCATGAGGGAAAAAAGTCCACCATGAAGCTATTTGGTGACAGTGCCTCTCACTCTCCTTTTTGTAAGGGGAGCATGTTTGTTTTACAGAGGATTAAAGACAGCGAGAAAGTTGTCAAGGGCTATAGAAGGGTCGGTTGTGGCAGTGACTCGGGACCAGTCTATTTGGTGTAGGTCAGCATGGTAGTTATTAATGTTAAATTTGGAGAAGTCCCTCATCGGGATCACTTTACAGAGGATCTTGGGAGGGGAGATTCCCCAGGTACAGAAGGTGGGGAGTGATCTGAGATGATGTCAGGGAGGATTCCTGAGGAGATTATTCTTTCAGGTCTGTTACTAAGCACCCAGTCAATAAGGGATCCTTTATCCCCCTGGAGGAGAGCCTGGTAGGATCCAAAATGAGTTGACTAAGGGCAAGGCCAGACAGCAAGGACTTATATTGCTTGGTGTTTTGGCCCAGCCAGTTCAGGTTAAAGTCACCAAAGATTAGCAATTCATTTGTGCCAACCTTGGACCTGAGTCTGTCAAGGAGGTAAGAGCGCTCAAGCACATCTCCCTTAGGAGGACTGTAGGCACAGACTAGGTGAGCCTTTTTTGAGTTACCTAGCAGGAGAAGGGCATGAGATGCAGGGGGTATGCCCAATGGCAGACATGTTTAAGTGCACCTTGTGGTAGAGGAGCACATCACCCCCTCATTTGTTCCCTGCCCTGTCTTGCCTTATTGAGTTGTAGCCAGGGAAGGCACATGTAGAGTCAGGGGTGTGGGGCTTCAGCCAGGTTAATGAGACCCCCAGAATATCAGGGTTGCAGTGCACCACCCAGGCTGTTAGCTCTGCCAGATTTGGTAGGAGACTACATACATTCAGATGTGCAATTTTTATGCCCTTGGAGGACTGCCAGGTGGGGGGGTTGAAGGAGGGCAAGGAGGCTGGCAGTTCAGGGTTTTGAGCTTTACTTCCCATCAGAGTGCAGAGCAATCACTTGGCCAGCATCCTGATTTGGTCACAGAGGGGAGGGGTGACCAGGTAGAGAGAGAAAGATCTAGATTGGACACTGCAGTGGCAAGATGCAGGCAGCAAATTGTAGCCTTACTGTAGTGCTTGCAAACCCTTGTAAGACAGAAAAATTGCTGTACTTGTTCTAATTGCTTTTCCCTAGCTCTAAAACTCTGTAAGACAGTGTGTAGCAGTAGCCTTACTCTAGATTGTTATTGATAGCTCTAACTCTATCAGACAGTGTATGGCTGATAGCTCTAACTCTATCAGACAGTATATGGCTATTACTTGCTCTACTTAACTCCTATGCCTTTCATGACAATTCGATCAACAGAACTGTAGCATTAAAACATTAAGATATCAGCAGGACTTAGCTTATATGTTATTAAATACACATTGAGAATACCATCATAGTCATTTCTAGCCAGTTTAGAGTAACAGTATATGTGCTAGACCATTTCAGGTCGAACCAGAGGGATTGCCCTAGGGTAGCAATTTGACTGATTGGAAGGGCAACTGATGCTGCAGGAACAAGAAACACGATATGCCCACCTGGCACTGGAGGGAGGGGCTTCTGAGTATTTAATGGGAGGAGGGAATGGGGCAGGTGGGTAGGAAAATGAAATTGTCCCTAAGAGTCTCAGCATTGTGGAGAAATTTGCACCAGCAGCCCTATTCTGACCTCAACAGAATAGTCCTGGTTGCAGATTAGTTGGAGTCAGAGGAGAACCACCCATTTAGATGCAGCAAGCCAGCACCTCCACCCTGATTCGCCGAAAGTCCCAAGCCAAATGTCCGTTGTGGTGAGGGGGCCCACTGAAGAAGGGTCTCCCTCACCTCCCATGGTCCATTGCAGTACAGAGTGAGAGCCACAGGTCTCAGACTCAGCTTTTCATCTGGCTGTCCGGGTGAAGCAGCGCCGGAGGAACCAATCTGGTGCAACTGAGTTTTTTGAATTTGGTGCCAATCCTCTGCAACTAGAGCTCTGGCTCTAGTTTGAAGTGCAGGCAGGATTTCGGAAAAAGAAATTGTCCCCAAGAGTCTCAGCAGTGTGGAGAAATTTGTACTGGCAGCCCTTTTCTAACCTCAGCAGAATAGTCCCAGTTGCAGGTTAATTGGAGCTGGGGAGGACCACCCAGTGAGAGGCAGCAAGCTGTCGTCTCAACCCTGATTCTGCCCCGATTCTGCCAAAAGTCCCTAGCTAAGCCAAGTGTCCATGGGGGGACCTGCTGAAGAAGGGTCTCCCTTGCCTCCCCATGGTCCGTTGCAGTACAGAGTGAGTTCTCTGACAAATCGGGTAGGGTTATATTGATTAAAATGAATCTGGATGGGATAGAGTTAATTATTGGATCACTATATGCCCCTTTTGAGAATTATTCTGAATTTGTGGAAAAAGTTACTGAGGGCCTCCAAAAACTCCAAGCTACTAATATAATTTTGGCTGGGGATTTTAATGTTTACCTGAACCCCTGTCAAGACAAATCATCTCTACCAAGTAGGAAAACCTTGTCACTGCTAGGAAACTGAATGCTTTTCTGGATTCTGAACAACTGATAGATAGTTGGTGACTTAAAACCCCCAGTAACATGATTGATTCACATTTTGATAAAAAGAATAAAGTGTTTTCTCATATTGACCTTATTGTTACTGTATATTAAAAAACCTGGCACTACATCTTAAGAAAACTGACATAGACAATAGTCTTCTCTGACTATGCCCTTGTTAGTTCTGAATTAAGTCTTATCAACTTAAATAGGAAGTTCACAAAAACATGGTGATTCAATGCTGATTTATTAAAAGACAAAAATGTTATTTAAAAAATCAGGAACTGTATTCAAGAGTTTTGGTTTTATAGCTATTCAGGGCAATGCTCCACATTATCACTGTGGGATGCTTTCAAGGCAACTCTGTGTGATATACTTATATCACATCAAATTGTAGTAACCAAACAAAGGAATAAGATAAATCATGAAACTGAAACAAGACTTAACTTGATAAATTAGTGTTAACCAATTATAATAAGTATTAAAAAGAATGGTACACGTATAAAGCCAAAAAACAACAAGCTATACAACAAGAGACAATAAGGTTAGCACATACTATTAAACACAACTACTTCCATACAGAAAATCAGGCAAATTATTAGCCTCATTATTAAGACAGGAGAAACAAAAAAAAATACAATTACAGCAATAAAAGATGATCAAGGCACTATACATACTTCAGATGAATTCATTGCTCATGCCTTTTTTGATAAATATAGGAAAATCTATCATAATAATTTTATACCAGATGAGCTACAGTTGTGTAACTTCATGAGAAAAGCAAATATAACAAAACCCCCTTTTAAATATAAACCCATTACACAGCAAGACATTATAGAAACTATAAACTCCCTTCCTAGGGGTAAATCTCGCAATTTAGATGGACTCACAAATGAGTTCTTCCAATGCTTTGCAAAAGATTTGGCACCAAGGAGCCAAAGAATGGTGGAAGAATCATTGATGAATAATCTTGATCTGGACCTTCCTCCGTCTATGCAGATAGCCAAATTAATTCTAATTTTAAAAGAAGATAAACCACCAGACTCTGTAGATAGTTATAGATCTATAGCCATTTTAAACTTAGATTATAAATTATTAGCAAAATTAATAAATAATCAGCTCCAACCCCACTTACAAACATACATTAATTATAATCAGTATGGGTTAATGAAAGGAAGAACATTACACCAGGCCAATAGAAAAATCCAAGCACTTATTCACCTACTCCTACAGGGACTGCATTATTTGCAAGACCTCCTTTATCCCTACGGCCCTCTGCACCCACTCCATTCTGCTGATGAGGGATTGCTGGAGGTTCTCAGGGTTGGTTTGAAGACCTCGGGGGCCAGAGCATTTGCTTTTATAGCCCCAACCCTGTGAAACTGTCTACCTTGTCGGGTGAGAGAGTGCCTGTCCTCTGAGTCCTTTAAGTCTGCATTGAAGACTTATTTATTTGAATTAGCATTTCCTGACCTGACTTGATTTTAACATGAATGTGGAATTTTTATGAATTGAGATTTTAACCTGAAGAGCTTTTAGCGGCATATTGTACAGGTGCTTTGGTTTTGGAAAAGTGTCTTTTATAAATAAAATGTGACTTTGACTTTGACTGCTCAACACAGACTCAGAATATCAAAAAGACTCTTATTACACAGTATCAGTAGATGCCAGCAAGGCATTTGATTTGCTGAATAGATCATTTATGTATCAGATATTGATAAAACTAGGACTTCCCACAAAATAATAATACTAATTAAACAAAAATGTATAAGAAGACAATAGTAAAATTTCAAATTAACCAGTATTTAACCGGCCAGTTTGATATGTTGAATGGTGTTAGAAAGGGTTGTCCTTTCTCACCAACTTAATTAATTTTAGCTTTAGAACCCTTTTTACAAACAGTAAGGAACAACCTGTCTATAGAAGCTATATTAGTGGGCCAAGAACACATAAAATTAAGTGTTTTTGCAGATTACATCTTATTAATTATCAAAAATATAATTATATCACTTACCTCTTCTTTAAATGAGGTTCAAGTTTATTCTGAAATTTCAGGTTAATCCACAAAAGCAAATCAGTAATTATGAAATTAACTAAACACAAACCACTCAACACGTATAACTTTGGGCAGGAGTTTAGTGTTCAGAAAAGCATTAAATATTTAGGAATTCAAATTATACCTGACCAGACCCAGAATATTAAGATAAATGATGAGAAGGCAAAACAAAAAGTTTCATCCCTACTAGAAAATGTGAAGAATTTAACACTATCCCTTTGGGGCAAGATAGACACAATAAAAATGATGGCTATCCCCCACTTTATTTTTGTAATTCAAAATATACTTGGGGCCCCAACTAACACCTGGTTTAAAGATGTCAAAAGAATACTTAGCGAGTTTCTATGGCAAGGAGGAATGCCCAGAATTGCCTGGAATCTATTAACCATGCCAAAAGATAAGGGAGGATTAGGTTACCCAGATCTTAAATCCTATACGTAAGTACATATATTAGCTATATTTTATCAATGAACATTCCTTCCAGACAGGGATCATTTGCTTTACCAAAACATTATTTATCCACCACAGATAAAAACAAATCTTCAAGATATTTGTTTAGATCAGGACCTGTGCAAACAAAAATCACATGCCCGAATAACATGGATAAATCAGATAAAAAAATACATTAAACACCCTACTTCATTATAATTACCACAGTTACTTCTACCCATCCATGCCAAAAGTAGAGTATGGGGAGATTTGGCAAATAACTTCAATTTTAAAAAACTACACTTAAATGGAGTGTCTTTTTGGAAAGATATTATAATAGATGACCAAATATGGTCCTCCCAACAAATGATGGCCAAATTAAAAATGGTTAGGAGTAATCAGCTTCAACATTACACTACCATAAACATTTTTTATAAAATGAATAATATTTGTAGTAACAAATTAATAAAGCTCCCAAACTGAATTAAATCCCAAACATTAATACACAAAAAAGGAACACACAAATATCTTGCGAGATTTTACAAAATATTGATAAGCAAGAGAAGCCCCACTTTTAATAAAATAAATAGGAAGTAGAATGAAGAGGCTGGTATTAACCTAACACACAACCAATGGGAACATATAAGAATTCAAAACAATAAACTTTATACATTTGCAAAGAACAAATCTATTCAACAACATATCTCGGACAGAGCATATATAACCCCTTCAAAAAATTCCAAGATAATCAAAGAATACTCAGAACTATGTTGGAACGGGTGTGCTAGTAAGGGTACATTGAAACACTGTTTGTGGTCATGTCCCAAAATAAAAATTTGGTGGATTAAAATACAAAACATACTCAGTTCTTTAATGAATTTAACATCCACACTAGATACAGACAAATTTATATTTAACAACCTGTTAGATTTTGAATGGAATGTAGCTCAAAAAAAGATGCTTATTTTGCCAATTATGGCAACAAAATGATTAATACTTGAACATTGGAAAGAAAAAGACTGCCTTGATTTTGAATTCCATAAATGGTGGAACATATTTAATGAAACTTTAATATTTGAAAAAATAATATATGAACTAGATCAAAATTCAGACAATCTTTATGGAACATCTTGGAAAAAAATTCAGAACATGATTCCACCTATTATGAGAATTTGATGGGGCTGGATCTGGGCAGCCCAACTCCAAGTTGGTATCCAACAGACTAATACCAGTTTCCCCAAGGTAATGGGATCTCCCTATGCCTTATTATTCAAGAGAATACTCTTAACATTATATAATTTCCCCAAATTATATAAACACTGATACTCTTAACATTATATAATTTCCCCAAATTATATAAACACTGACTAAGGCCGGTTAGGGTGGGAAGGGAGGGGGTATATGTTTTGATTTTGTGTATTGTTGGTATATAAAATACAGCAACTACAGTATTTTTGATGTCATATTATGTATTATATGTCCATCTGAACATAGGTAACAATACGTATAAATTGTCCATGTATAATTACCTAATAAAAAAGAATGATTATAAAAAAATGTGCACCATGCTCCACAGTTTGGCTGTAGGATGACACATACCCCTTCTTGGGGACATACCAGATGAGGGCCATCTGGAAGGTGATGGGATTGAGCCCGGAGATGCAGAAGCAGCAGGGGCCCAGCAGTGGGATGGTGGACTGCTTGGCAAGCACATAAGGCATCTACTGTTGTGGCATGCATTTAGTGGAAGACGTGCCCATTGGTGGGAGTGGCAGTGCTGTGTGGACAAGGAGTGCCACAGTGATGTGTATCTAGTTACTGAATGGTCCATTGTTCAATGGGGGGGTACAATGTGCAGATATGTCTGGTGCGGTGTGGTACCCCTTGGGGGTGGTGCTGTGAAGATGTGTCTGGTGCAGTGCAGTACAGTACGGGGGGGTCCCTAGTGTGCCTTGCCACTACAGGATTATAAGCCTGTGCCAAGTTGCTTGCCTGATCCAGTGCCCTGCTGCCCCATGCACTGGGCTGTGCAGGCTGTGCCCTGCACTGTTGTGTGCCTGTGGCCTTTCTCCCTGGTGTCACTCCATCCTTTGGTGGTGAGGTGTGTGTGTGCATGTGGGTGGGCATGTGTGTAGGGCTCAGCACAGGACAGTCATGCAGGCATGAACTTCTGCATGGCCTGCTGGTCAAGTATGTCCACAATCTTGTACAGCTCACTCTCCATCTCTGAAATGAGCTGTGTCACCTGCTCAGTGTTCTTCCTCATGGCACAAAGCCTCACCAGCTCCAGCTGATGTAGTTCTGGGTAGTAATGGCTAAGTATGCTGGTCCACCATGGGCACTTTGCAGACCAATGTGTTGGTGGCTGTGGCACAATGGTGTCAGTGTCCGTGCCTGCAGGGCATGTAGCCATTGGTGTGAGTCATGGTCACATCAGTACAGCTCTATATATGTGCACTCCTATGCTTCCCAGTTTGGCCTGTGCCCTCAGGTTCCAGCAGTGGTGGGTGTGGTACTATTGGGACTGCACTGTGCCTGACTGTGCCCTATGTATGCTATTGTGGGTTACTGAGTGACATGCCTGAGTCCATAGGCACTGCCTGCTGTTCTGGCTGGGGTGTGTCCAGGTGTAGGGGCCCTGTGCCATCCTGGGATGTATCCCAGTATATCGGTTGGGAGCACCTTGTTCTCCTCTCTGGCATGCCATACTCTTGTTGCTGTAGTACCCCATGCCCCAGCAAGCCTATTTAGAGGGAGAGTGGTTACATGTCTTTCATGCCTGTTCAGGGGCACAATCATTGCTGTGCCATGGAGTGCATGGCTGGCAAGTACCTCCTGCTGTCTGCTACTGTGTGCTGTTCTTGGCAGGTGGCAGTGGTGGGAGTACAACCTGTAGACACTCAGGTTCTGCATGGCCAATGTCTGCTGGAGGAGGTTACATTGCTCTACCACCATGTTCCAGGGGGCACCTCACCTGGTAAGGTGTCCATTCTGTCCTCCCTATCAAGCACCTCCTTTGTCAGGGTTTCTGCAGGAAACTGATGTCCAGAGCAGTGTGACATTAGTTTCATGCAGTACCCGCTGCAATCTCTGCATGGACTTCAGCACCTGTGGCAGCCTATGTGCAAATTAGGCTGTATCTTTCTTCAAATATACATCTAACTTTTTTGAACTTTTTCCCTTGTGTCCTGGTCGGCTGCCACTCGTTTTAATGAACGGGGCTCGGCAGCGAGCTAGCAACCAATCGGGCTTGAGAAGAGGCGGGGCTGGGCAGTATTTAAAGATCATGTCAGCCCAAAGAACATCAGCATCCAGAGCAGTGTGACATCAGTTTCCTGCGGTACCCGCTTCAATCTCTGCACTGACCTCAGCACCTGTGGCAGCCTATGTGCAAATTAGGCTGTTTCTTTGTTTGAAAATCCGTCTGACTTTGCTTAACTTTTCCCCTTGTGTCCTGGCCGGCTGTCACTTGTTTTAATGAAGGGGGCTCAGCTTTGAGCTAGCAGCCAATCGGGCATGAGAAAAGGCAGGGCTGGGCAGTATTTAAAGATTGTGCTGGCCCGAAGTGTGAGCCCTCGGGTATGAGCATGAGTGGCTATGCCACTCAGTAAAAGTTTTACACTTGAAGTTTATTCTTTTAGTGGGGACACGGAGCATTTCCTGTGAAGCCCTCTTCCTCCGGTCTCCAAAGATCAATGTATGTTTCATCTTTGAATCATACTTGTGTGGCTTACTCTGGAGAACGTTGCAACAATACTCCCTGGAATTTAATCCATGTTCTTCTGTGCTATTTTTATTAGTTAAAATTAAGTCTAAGATACTTTGTAGGATACTATATTATTTAGGACATACTTTTCAAGTAAGTGCTCTTGTACTTATATGACGTTTTACTCAGCATAATGTAACTTTCCTTGAAAATAAGATTGTTGGGCCTAGTTTTTTTCTTAAGTTGTATCTACTGGCCAAGGGATATAGTAGGCACCCAAAAAAAACACAACAACCACATCTATTTATATGCCTAATCTGAATCTAACTGAATGAAGTTCTACATCTGTACCCATGGGGTTTGTTTGCTTTAACAATTTTTATGTTAATTCTGAATTAGGCAGTGTTTTTTTTAGACTATCTCAATTCAATACGTTAGCCCTTGTTTGTTTTAGTATTCTTATAAAAGGCAAATGTTTGGGTAGTTTTAAACAAAAACTAGTTTATTTTAAATTTGATATGCTGCTTAGAAGGACAATTCTATTGTTACTTTTGCTATCTGGTTCAGTCCACCCTCACCTTGGCCCAATTCAAGAATACGCTCAGGAGGAGACAGTTAATTCTGCAGTCAGGATTGTTCATCTTAATGTGCAGAGTCTTGTAGCTAAATGGACGTTTTTTGAGGCTTGGGTAGCCAGCATGATTTCAACATAATAACATTATCAGAGACTTGGTTAACTAGCAAGACTGGTAATAATGAAATATATCTTCCTAACTATTACATCTTCAGACAGGATAGGATGGGAAAGAAGGGTGGGGGGTTGCAATGTATTCTAAGTTCAAGTTTAGGGCAGTTGAAATTGCATCTCAGCCTAATAGAACAGGCTGTGATGTAATTTGGGTGGATTTATTATATGGTTCAAACAAACATCTCACAATCACTTCTATATACTTTCCACATGGTCTGTCCAAGCAAGGTTTACATTTTATTTCTGAGTTTAGAAAATTATTGCCAACCAACAGGCAGTGATTTTGATGGGGGATTTTAACCTTAATTGGGGCATTGACCAGAATTTCCCCTGTGGTGGAATTATTTCAAGAGTTGGGTATCCAACAGTTAATATCACAAGTAACAAGATTCAATCATAAGGGCTCTATACTTGATTGCCAGGTCACCACCCCTCTAAGATACTTGATTCTGGAGTGTTGCCTGATGTGGTTAGTGACCACTGCCCTGTATTCTGTCTGTGGCCATCTAAACAAACCCATAGTCCACCATGTTATATAGAAGCAAGAAATATTAAAATGATTACTACTGAGATTATGAACTCAGCCTGTGAGTTAATTGATTGGACCAGCACTGAAAACCTTCAATGTTAGAGGAGTTTGTAGAGTTCGGGAGGGGCCTTAGACAAGTAGCACATATGGTAACCTTCTTGAAGGTGCTGTCTGTCTATGACAAGGGTGATGCTAGGGTACTCCGCTCCATGGAATTCAATGAATGGTTGAAAAAATGGTGTGGAGCTCAGGGTTTTGGATTCATTGGGGACTGGGGAGCCACCTGGAGGGATGCAGGCCTAAACTGGCATGATGGTCTGCATCTGTCCGGGGGGGGGACCAGAATCCTAGGTGATAGGTTTAAATGCTTCATTGGCAAGCATTTAAACTAGCCAAGGGGGGGAGGCACTAAAAAGGAGCAGGGAAATCCCAGCCTTCCCCCACAAAATACGGTAATTAGTGAGATAAACACCAAGGTAGAGAATTCATTAGGGAGCAGGGCAGAGGTAAATGCAAAAAAGGCAAAGGCAGTAAGGACAGGGATGGGGCTAAAAGGGGTAAGGCCATCAAAAATTAGAGGGTGATGAGTACCAATGCCCATAGTCTGTGTAACAAGCTCGCTGAACTAGTGGCCTTGATGGAAGAGGGATGCCTGGATATTGCGGCAGTTACAGAAACATGGTACACAGAGAACCATGACTGGGATGTCAACATACCAGGATACACAATCTAGAAGACGGATAGGGAGGGTAAAAGAGAAGGGGGAGTAGCTTTCTATTTAAGGGAAGGGACCAAAGTAACAGAACTAAAGAGTAAACAGGGAGCAGATGAGGCACTCTGGGTCACCCTGGAGACAGGAAATGGCACCACAATCCACATGGGGGTTGTATACTGACCCCCATCTCAGGTGGAGGGAATGGACAAGGAAATAATAGATGGCATCCTTGGGATGGCAGAGAAAGGTGAGATATTGCTGATGGGGGACCTGAATATGCCAGATGTTAACTGGAGCACCTTTGCTGCAGGCACATCCAAGAGCAGGGTCATTCTTGATGCCGTACAAGGGGCATGCCTAAGACAGCTAGTATTGGAACCCACTCAGGAGGGAGCAATCTTAGACCTGGTACTCTCAAACAGGGAAGTGAGTAGCCATCTGGGAACAAGTGACCACCAAACAGTGTGGTTCATGATAAATATATACAAAAGCAAGAGTATTGGACTTTAGGAGGGCTGACTTTGGGAAAATGAGAGAGTGCCTCAGAAAAGCACTAGCAAACAGGCATAAGTGCCGGAACAGGGGGGCCACTAGGGACATGGCCCTACCACTTTTCTAAGTGGCCCTATCACTTTTTGCTATCATGGAAATATATTTAATAGGAGAAAATTTATCCCTTATGTCCTTGACCCTACCACATTTCAAACCGTTCCGGCACCACTGCAAACAGGCAAGAAGGAGGGGTGGAGGAACAATG
This sequence comes from Neoceratodus forsteri, assembly GCA_016271365.2. NCBI lineage: Eukaryota > Metazoa > Chordata > Ceratodontiformes > Ceratodontidae > Neoceratodus > Neoceratodus forsteri. Next base: position 1,148,028,248 of record CM057458.1, on the reverse strand, counting down.
GGGAGTAATCAAAACAGCCATCACAGAGGCAACATGCCTTTGTGTGAAGCAAATCAACAAAACACAACAAAGCAAAAAAATGTTATGGTTCTCAAAAGAGGTAGCAGCGATGGTTAAGGAGAAAATGATAGCATTCAGGAAATATAAGGAAACACAGAAGGAGCAGAACAGAGAACTTTATCAGTTAAAGCAGAAAGAGGCAGGGAAGGCAGGCTGAATAGCAAAGGCCCAAACCAAGGAAAGGATAGCCAGCTCTGTTAAGAAGGGGGGATAAGACCTTTTATAGGTACATTAGGGAGTGAAGAAAGACCAAGGAAAGGATACTGAGGGTTAATAAAGGGGAGAGAATGTGGGCAGAGGGTGATAGTGAAAAAGCAGGGATACTGAATGAATATTTCTGCTCAGTATTCACAAAGGAAGAGGAGGGGGAGGTACCTAATCCAAACAAGAGAGACAGTCTGGAGATGGGGGTCAATACCAATCCATTTACAGAAGAAAGGGTTCTGAAAGAACTAGTAAAATTAAAGGTGGACAAAGCAATGGGGCCTGATGGGATTCACCCAAGAATTCTAAAAGAACTAAGGGTAGAACTAGTGACACTGCTGAATACTCTGTTTAACAAATCATGGGAGGATGGGGTGGTACCTGAGGACTGGAGAAGGGCGGATGTGATTCCCCTTCACAAAAGTGGGAGCAGGGCAGAGCCAGGAAACTACAGACCAGTTAGTTTAACCTCAGTGGTAGGGAAAATGATGGAATCACGTCTGAAGGAAAGAATTGTTGAGTACCTAGAGACCAGTGGGGCACAGGACCAAAGGCTGCATGGATTCACAGTGGGAAGGTCATGTCAGACGAATCTAATAGATTTCTTTGACTGGGTGACCAAAGTAGTAGACCGGGGCTGTGGACATGGCCTACCTAGATTTTAGCAAGGCTTTTGATACAGTCCCAAACAAAAGATTAATAAACAAGTTAGCCAGCCTTGGAATGGGTCCCAAAGTGGTAGCCTGGTTAAAAAATTGGCTGGACAACAGGACGCAAAGGGTAGTAGTAAACAGAGTCCATAATAAAGAAAGGATGGTTACTAGCGGGATACCGCAGGGTTCAGTACTGGGACCGGTCCTTTTTAATGTCATTATAAGTGACATTGCAGAGGAACTGGAATGAAAAGTATGTCTCTTTGCAGATGATACGAACATCTGCAACAGGGTTGATACACAAGATGGAGTGGAAAGGATGAGAAGGGACTTGGCAAGGTTGGAGGAATGGTCAAATGTATGGCAGCTTATATTCAATGCAAAGAAGTGCAAGGTAATGCACCTGGGAAACAAAAACCCAGGGGAAGAGTACACAATGGGGGGTGAGATGCTGACAACAATAAAAATGGAAAGGGACCTGGGGGTAATTATATCAGATGACCTAAAGGTGGGCAAGCAATGTGAGAAGGCAGTAAGAAAGGCTGGGGGGATACTGGGGTGCATAGGGAGAGGCACCACCAATAGAAAACAGGAAGTTGTTATCTCTCTGTACAGACAGTTGGTGAGACCCCATCTGGAGTGCTGTGTGCAGTTCTGGAGACCCCATCTCCACAAAGACATAGACAGAGTGAATGCTGTCCAGTGGTGGGCAATCAAAATGGTGCAGGGTCTGCACCAGAAGACATACGAAGAGAGACTAAAGGAGCTTAATATGTATACCCTTGAGGAAAGAAGGGAGAGGGAGGACATGATAGAAACGTTCAAGTACCTCAAGGGAATCAGCAAAGTCCAAGAGGGTAGTATATTTCGAAAAAAGAGATGTGAAAGAACAAGGGGGCACAATTTGAAGATAGAGGGGGGACAGCTCAGAGGTAATGTGATGAAGTATTTTTTCATGGAGAGGGTTGTGGATGCATGGAACAGCCTTCCTGAGGAGGTCGTGGAGTCAAGAACAGTGGGGGAATTCAAGAATGCATGGGACAGACATAAGGCAGTCCTAGTGAAGGCTAGGAGGAAGTAGACTGTTGGTTAATTAGGATCTGCAGCTTATCTGTTTGGTAGGAAAATGTGCAGACTAGGCGGGCCACACGGTCCTTATCTGCCATCAAATTCTATGTTTCTTTGTTTCTATATTAATCTGATGCTAGATAGATATAGTATTTTATTTAACCAGGTTGTTAATCAGTTAGCCCCAGAAAAGGATGAGAATTAGAGTCAATAAAATAAGAATAGGTTACTGGAGGCTTATTAATACAGATGAGACAAAGAGATAAAGCTTGGAGATCATTTAAAAAAAGTAATGACCCCAACCTATTGCTTGATTATAAGAGTCTGAGGAATAAATGTAAGTCAGCCATAAGGAAAGTAAAAGTTGATTTCTTTAAAAATAAACAGTTCTCATTTTTGGGTAACCCAAAACAAACCTGACGTACACTTAACAAGCTAAAGGGAAGGAATGTGAATGAGACAGTAATTACATTACAGAATGGAGACCACCTGGTGAGTGACCCAAATCAAGTATCCAGATTGTTTAATGAGTATTTTGGGGATCTAGCAAAGTTTCATCAAAATATGGCTTCTAATATAAATTTGTTTTCTGATGGGGAAAAAAGTAGTGAACATCCCTGTTTTTATTTTCATGTTGTAACCCCTGAAATAGTAACTGCCTATGTTCTCAAATACAATCCTAAGCCTACCATTGGACAAGATATGATTGACTATAGACTATTGAAACTGGCTATAAAAGTGTTAGCTACTCCCCTGTCAGTCTTATTTAACCATTCATTTTGTAATAATGTTTTTCCTCAGATTTGGAAGTCAGCTTTCATCAAGCCAATTTTTAAATCAGGTTGTAGGAATATGGTTTCACACTATAGACCAGTTTAGCTGTTGGCACCTTTATCTAAAATTCTCGAAAGAATTGTTTTCAATCAGATTCAAGATTTTTTGTCAAAATATAATCTGCTAACCAATTGTCAGCATGGGTTTAGGAGACACCATAACACCGAGATGGCCTTGGTGGGGTTCACTAGCGGTGTTCGGAGTGCTCTAGATTTGGGGCACTCTGTCACTGCAGTGTTTATGGACCTCACCAAGGCCTTCGACCTTGTAAATCATTCCCAGTTATTGGAATTTATGAAGGAAGTTTATATCTCCAGTGGTGTTATTCTTTGGTTATCTGATTATCTACATAATAGGGAGCACAAAACTATCATTGCCCATACCTGTTCTGAACACCATTCAAGTTCCTGTGGAGTACCACAGGGTGCAATCTTGGGCCCTTTATTATTTTCCCTTTTTATGAATGCTTCCTCCATCACCTGTGTTGGATCTAGAATGATCCTATATATAGATGATGCAGTTTTGTTTGCTGATGGACCCAACCCTGACTGTGCACTAACCAAGGTCCAACAGGACTTTGATACCTTTCTAAATTGGTTATGTTCATGCAGTTTAGTTCTTAATTCTGGGAAGACCAAGGTAATGGTTTTTACATGTCCCAGGAAGGTAAGAGGCATAAATGTCTCAATTGTAGATTTGAAAGGGAATGTAATAGAATTGGTAGATAGTTTTAACTATTTGGAGCTCACCTTAGACTGTCATCTTTCTTTTGATATTCAGGTTAGTATAATAATTAAAAAAAATCACCAGAGACTAGTAATGCTTTTTAGGATTAAATCATTTCTCATCCCAGAATCAAGAAGGCTTCTGGCCCATAGTTTCCTGTTAAGTGCATTTGATTATGGGCTGATGTTTACTCAGGAACAAGTGAAAAAATGCTACAGAAACTTCAGGTCTCTTATCACGGTATCTTATGATTCATGACAGATCTATCATCTAGAACTCATCATTGCATTTTGATTAGGGAAGCTAACTGTCCTTTTTCAGATAGGATCAAAATTAATTGTGAGTACTTGTTTTCAAAGGAACCCGAGGTTCTTTATCCCAACTATCCAAGATCTTTTTTCTAATTCACATAGTTCCCTGGACACTAGATCTCAGTCTGGGGGTTGTTTAGGATCCCCTTATTTAAGAAAACAATTGGTCAAAGGTCTGCGGTTTATAAGGCTTTTGCCTTTTTCAATAGTATCCCATCAACAGTGACAAACTGTAGAACAGGCAGGTCTTTCAAGCACAGGCTAAGTTCAATGGCTTGACACTGTCTCAGATTGTAAATGTTTTCATTAAGACATAATTATATGTATGTTTGTGATATTAAGTTTTGTATTTACATAGTATGTCATTTTTATTAATGTATAAACTTGTCACTTGTGAAAACGGGCAGCTTGCTCATCTTGCTAACAAGTATAAAAAATAAAAATGAAATTAAATGACTTTAGTGGGCATGTGTTCCATCGTAGGACCTGATGGCAGTGGACCACCCCCTCTCTGGTGGCTGGACCGGTATGCCACAGCCATCTTCCATTTGATGGTGCCCCATAGATCATGCCATTTATGCTTGATGGTGGTCAGGGTCCATGGTTCAGGCTTCATGCATTGACAGTGGATTGTATGTCAAGCTATTTCTGCACCTTCTCCTATGCAGGTGCTATCAGTGACCTGGAGCCATACAGGATGATGTAGTGGCTTTGAATATCGATTGCCAGCATGTACACCTGCTGGGAGCAAAGTTGAATGACATGGCATGGGACAGCCCTGCATGACTCCCTTCCCATGGTTGTCACCACATGTGGGGCACTGGCCATGGTTCATGGTGGGTGGTACAGGCCTGCCATCCAGCCTTGGGGCTGGGTCCCATTATTGGGTTGGCTCTCTTAGCTGCCATTCTGTGTGATCCATGTCTGTTTCCATGACTGCAACTCTGCATGCACTTCTGTGTGTATGTATTGGTTTGTGGCATGTCTGTTGCAGTGCAGCTCACCTTTTATGGTTGGATCAAGAGTTGTATCTGCCTATGGAAGTCCCTCCCATACCCTGATCTGCACCCCCTGTGCACCCTTGTACATCACTATTTCTACACATAGTGCTGTTGGCAAATGTCATGTGTCTTGCACACCTCCTCAGGTGTACAGCTCTGCACCCTTTATTATGTTCCATCTTGGCATAAGTGACTGTGTTTGTGAATAGAGCCCAATGTTCATAGTATGCTCAGCACTAAAAGATTCATAAAATAAAGTAACATACAAAATGTGTAGAATGAACATGTTATTGTCACAAACACTGCAGCCTGACTCACAAACCAATTAGGCTGTTGAGCTGATGAGAAAAAGTACAATCACCATCAGTGCCAACACAAGGTGGTCTGGGGATCTGAGCAGCAAACCCATATAAAGATTGGATTCCAGATGTAGCTTGAGAGCTTTTTATGGTTGGTTCTTATACTTGGTTTATGAACTGAAGAAGGCTTTTATGCCCACATTTACCATTCTGCACATGAGTGGGACATCACATCTGTAGTGTGTAACTTGATCTTTAGCAGTGTGTGATTTGATATGTTTTTGTGCTCTCTTAACCCATTTGGCTTCTCTTGCATATGTAACCCTATATCATTCTTAACCCTGTATCATTCATTATTCTATATAGTGCTAATAGGTCCCCTCTTACTCTTCTTTGTTTCAGGAAGAACAACCCCATTTTTATTAATCTATCCTTATAACTATACATTCTTAATGATCCTATAGCTCTAGTGTATTGTCTCTGGAATTTTTCTATCCTATTAATTTCTCCCAATGTATTAGGATTTCATAGTTGTGACCCATAATCCAGACGTGGTCATATATATAAGATATATATATCTTGTATAAAGGTAGCATACATCCCATACTATTATTTACAAAACTTCTTCTGATGTTTTTAATCATAAGGTTAGTTTTCTTGATTATAGCTGTCCTATGTTTTTTGAACTTCATTTGTTGATCTACCAGAACACCAAAGTCTTTTTCTAGTAGACTAGTTTTTAATCCTTGTCCTTTTAGCATGTTTTGCTGTTGTATATTATTTTTCCCCATATGTATCACCGTGCACTTATTTACACTAAAAGCCATTTTGTTGTTAGAAGCCCACTCCTCTATCATTTTAAAATCCTTTTTCATCAGATCTTGTTGACTAATAGTGGCAACTGGACCTCTTAGTTTTATGTCATCTACACATTTAGTCACCTTATCACCTACATTCGTATACAGATCACCCATGTATAGGGAAATAGCACAGGGCCCAACAGTGAGCCCTGTGGCATTGTGGCATGCCACTGGACACTACTACTACTGGTTCAGAATACTCTCCTAGGACTCTTACCCTCTGCGTTCTCCCCTTCAACCAGTTCTAGGTCCAACCTAGCAATCTACTGTCAATACAAATTTCTGCTATCTTTTTATGTTGGCTCACACATGCACAGCCAACATATTACGGTAGTAGCAGAGTTGGAGGTGTAGTCACTGTTGGGCAAATGCAGGGCACGTATCAGTAGGTGTGTCCCTCATTCTCCAATAAGCCAGCACCAGGCACTGACATCATGCATTCCTAATGTGGCCACCAGAACAAAAGGTCCACTACAATGAGAGCGAAGCTGTCATGCATCGGGACCACAACATGCCTCCCGACATGCACGCAACATGGCACCACTGACTGCCGCCGCTTGTTACAATGCCAATGGGGGAGCCCACTCCCCATCAGCATAATGACCCCCCTGCCATTTAGAATGTATGCCGAAGGGGTGCCCAATCTCCCTTGGCATCATGTGCGCCCCCCCAACAGTCTTTCTTTGCCAACTGGGGGCCCAATCCCCGTCGGCTTTAATCCCCCTTCATTTTGCCGTTGGGGGAGCCCACTCCCCATTGGCATAATGTCCTCCCTGCTTTTGTTGTATGCTGAGGGGGGTGCCCAATCCCCCTCGGCTCATGTCCTCCCCTTCAGTATGTACTGACAGGGGTGCCCAATCACCCGTCGACTAAAGCATCCCCCCCAAAAAAAAAACACTTAGGTGGCACACTGGGAGCCCACCCCAGTGTGCCACATCCCCTAGAAAGAAAAAAAGTTCTGCAGTTTTTGTTTGTTTGTTTAAACCCTGTAAATAAAAAGGTCCCTCGCCATCTCCTGCCCCTCCCACAACCTGTGCCCACCATCTGCGCACCCTGTCACCCAACACCCCCCCCACCCCATACTTACCTCCGGAGTCCAGCACGATGATCTTCGGTGGACTGGAAACACGTCTGCACTCTTCAAAGCCGACCGCTAACTGAAGAAATGCTGGTAAACTGTATAATGGCATAAATAGGTTTTTTTCAACTTTGATGCATATCTCAGCCATTTTTGGGAATTTTGGCATCAAATTTTCAACATGGGGTTATTGCGACCCCTCCTCATGAATTCAGGCACTGTCATGGCATTGTTCAGTCCCGAAAGGTGATTTCGCAGTCACTGCGTGGAATCACCTTTGGGACCGAATAATTTGGAATGATGCCACTGTTCATGGACGGGCTCTCAAAAGCCTATGTTGCAAATTTCAGGACAAAACTTAAAATGGCTGTTTTATTAAGCTGTGTTGCGCAGTTTCCATGCACACTCGTAACTTTGTGAATTTGTCATATTTTCACTCCAGATTTTCAACACTGGCATTTTTCCATACCTCCTTATGAACAGTACAGCTGTCATTTTACATATCCTGGCCAAAATGTGTTTTCGCATGTCCAGTGCAGAATAACGCAGTCACTGTGTGAAATCAGTTTTCGGGACAGTTTGGGGAAATGACACTGATGCTGTTCATGAGCAGAGGTTCTAAAATGCCCATGTTGAAAATTTGGTGACGAAATTCCATAAAATGACTGTGTTACAAGTGTGTGTTGTGCAGTTTCCACACACCCTTGTAACTTTGCAAATTTGCAGTATTTTCATGCCAGATTTTCAACACTGGCATTTTTTCACACCTCCTTATGAACAGTACAGCTGTCATTTTTCACATCCTGCCCTAAATGTGTTTTTGCACCTGTGCTGCACAATGGCGTGGTCACTGTGGGAACTCAACGTTTGGGACACATTAACAAAATCACAGTGTCACTGTTCATGAAGGGAGGTCCCAAAATGCCAATGTTAAAAATGTGGTTAAAAAATTCCCCCAAATAATTGGGTTACGGACGTGTGTTTCACAGTTTCTATGCATGCTCATGACTTCACCCATTTTTCATATTTTCACTCCAGATTTTCAACGTTGCCATTTTTATACATGTCCTCATGAACAATGCAATTGTCATTTTCCACATACTGCCCAAAACGGGGTTTCATCCCTATGTCGCCAAATGGCATAGCCGCTGTGCAAAACCACCTTTCAGCTAACAAACTAATAGTGCCGCTCTTCATGAGGTGGGCTCACAAAAAGCCCATGTTGAACATTTGGAGTGAAAATACCAACAAACGCCTATGGTGTTATGGTTTCCAACTGTAACACCCCACCCTGTAGAGACCGACAGGCGTCAGGGGTGTGACTTGGGATCATCGGCTGTAATGTTCATGCCATTCTATCCCCACCCCCCACCTGCAGCCTGTGACAGCCATCGTGGTGTGCCTTGCAGTGTTCGGCCACAAAGTTCACCCCATTCTCCTATACTGCACCCCCCTTAGTGAATTTCCTTATGGAATGGGGTATGTATAACGCCCAAAGACCCCAAAGCACACCACAACACTTGCCAGTGTCTACAGGATAAGGTGAGGTAAAATGGCATGAGCATTATAGCTGATGACCCAAAGGCACACCCCAATGCCTGTCAGTCTCTGCAGGGTGGGAGTGGGGTTGGCGTCACTTCAATACTTCATTGCCATTCTATTATGCATCTCTAACTCTTGCGCTACTAATGCCAATGCCAGTGAGACAACATTCGGCATTGACAAATGCTTGTTTATTAAGCCATTTTGTGGAACCTTGTCGAAGGCTTTTTGGAAGTCTAACTATATTACATCTATTGGTATGTTATTATTCATGTTCCTATTTGTATATTCATAGAAGCATAATAAATTTGTGTTACATCCTGTATTCTTCTTAAAGTCGTGTTGATTTATGTCTTCATAGTCCAATATGCCAAGGTTCTGCTCTATTTTTATTTTAAGCATTGTTTCAGCTAGTTTGCCCAATATAGAAGTCAGACTGACTGGTCTATAATTTGATGTCTCCTCCTCCTTATTTCCTTTCTTGTACAGTGGAACAACCATTGCCAGTTTCCAATCTCCAGGAACCTCTCCTGTTTTGAAGGACTTATTTAAAATAGCCATTAATGGGTATCGAATTTACCCTACTAGTTCTTTTATCAGTCTAGGACTAATATTGTCTGGGCCTGCTGATTTATTTACCTTGATTTTTGCCCAGTAAATCCACTATTTCCTCATTATTCATTTCTAAATTTAAGTCACTATTAATATTCGCATTGATTTTATATTCATCAACATCTCCTTTATAATATACTGTGCCAAAATATTCATTAAAGGCCTCTGCCATTTCCCTCAGTTGCTGAATTTATTTACCAATATTCCTTATTGGTCCCAGAGTATTTCTCTGTTTGTTCTGAGAATTTATATAAGCATAAAAACTCTTACTGTTGTCCTTCATATGTGAGAGTTTGAATTCTATCTTGCTTCTTTCTGACCTAATTAGTCTGTTAAATTTTTTTTTTTTATATCCACTGTATTTTTCCACCTGCTGTGGCACTTCTGGCATGGAGCATCCAGCCACCTCCGGCTCTGCCCGCCTGTAGAGCTGGGTGGCTCTAACACAACCAGGAGGGTCTGGGATGGCCATCTTGCCATTCTGCTGGAGGGCCCCCTATGTCTCTCTCAGCCAGGACAGCCCGGGGACCCTACCTGATGGGACTCCTTGCAAGTCCTCTGGGCAGCACAGAGTGCGGCCATCAGGCTGCATGGTCGCACCCAGCCAATTTTTCCTCCTCATTAGTCCCTTGGAATGCGGATGTGCAATGACGTCTAGGCACAGCATGCCGACATCCACCATGTTCCCCCACATTTTCACCAATGCTAGTAGTACCTTCGGGCATCCCCAGAGATCGCTACAGCATGGTGGATGTTCCCAGCCCACCCCAGGACTAGGAAAGCAGTCTGTGGATTCTCAATCCTAGTCCTCCCGTGCCAACCCCTGATGACCTGGGCTCATTCTCGAACTCGGGTCGCCAGCGTGGCACAAGGTGTGCTGTCCAGCACCTCAACCCTCAGCACCGCCAGGCTGGCCATCTTCTCAATTTTTTTTATGAACTTCTATAACTTTCTATATTATTTTGTGTTCTGTCCTCTTTCATTTTTTTATAAGCTATCCTCTTGGTAGTGCTCATTTTTAAGATTTTGTTGGTGTACCACAATGCCTTTCTATTGTACAGTTTTTATAATGGTACGTACAATATTTTCTGTTCTAATAGTTTTTCTTTAAGCACTTCCCACATACTGTTAACACTCAGTCCCTGTAAGTCCTTTTTCCAGTCCATTTTTTAAGGTTATATCTAATTTTGCCAAAGTTAGCTTTTCTATAGTTCTTCACAATAGTAGTTCCCCTATTACCCAGATATGCTTTTTTTCTTATGATAAATTCAATCATATTGTGGTCACTAGTACTTAGATTTTCCCATACTTTTATTTTGCTTACTATATCTTCTCTGTTAGTTATTACAAGATCTAAAGTATTATTCCCCTGTGTGGGCTTATACATTAAGTGTTTCAAGCCTGCTGTATTAATCATATCCATAAATTGATTATAGTTTTGATCACCCATGTTTATAGGACCCATTTAATCTCAGGATGATTGAAATCCCCTGTGACCAAAATGTTGCTTTCTAATGCCATTTCTAATATTTCAGCTTCTAGTTTATTATCCATCTCCTTATTGGATCCTGGTGCTCTATAATTGACACCAACATACAATTTTCTTTCTGCCAAGCCTTATATCGTCACCCACAGTGATTCAATATCAGATTGCTCCCATTTGGTATATGGTTTAACATCCATGTGATCCTTTGTGTATATAGCCACACCTCCACCTCTCTCATTCTGTCTTACCTTATAAACCAGATAATACCTCTATATCTCCCTATTCCACTCAACTCCGTTCTCCCACTGAGTTTCCCTTATCATACATATACAGTATCTACCTCTTCCATAAGTAACATTAGTTCTAATTCTGACTTTTTATTTAGATTTAAACTTCTTGCATTAAGTGACCAGACTTTTAATTCTGAAGATGTTCTTTTATTTTTACTTACTTTTCCCGTTATCTTCCTAGTGTTGGCTTCATTGTCTCCATTTCTCATAACCCCTCTCCCCAAGTTTGTTAGTCTAAATCCCTTTCCACAATTAGTTTTAGAGTCATTCCCAGTTTTCTACTACCCCTTTTGCTGAGGTACAAGCCATCAAGGCAGTAATAATCTGGTTTATCAATAAATTATTCCCAGTGAGTTATGCATCCTATATTATTTTGCAGTGTCCAGTGTCTAAGCCAATTATTTATTTCCTTTATTTTCTCTGTATTATAGCATGCTTCTCTAGGTATCGACAATATTTCAGAGAAATAAATATCACCTTTAAGTGCTTTTGCCTCTTCCCAGAACTCTTTATATTCATTTTCAATGGCTGTTGTACCCTGCCCTCTCAAGTTAATGATGCCAGCATGCAAAACTATTATTGCTGAACCATTTTCTCTCATATTGTATCTTTTAGCATTCTTTCTAATATCCCTTTTCTTTGCTCCAGAAAAATAACTGGATGTAACACATTCCTTGTTTATTCCTGTAGTGTATCTATCAGTAAATGTTATTATTGTATTGAATCCCCTAGGATGTACAACATTTTATTATTTTGCATTGTTTCATTCATTTTCCACCATGTCTGTACTCTGTTCCACATTTTGTGTTTCTACAGTGAAGTTCTCTACCCCATCACTATACTTCTTTCGTTCATTAGATCAACACTTGTATGTCTAAACTCCCTATTTGTGACTCCATTTCCGTTTTCATTTCCTACCAGTTCTGTTTCCGCATTATTGCACCTTTGTAAATAATTGTCCACCTCTGTATGTTCTTCACTGGGTTTTGCTTCCTCTGTCTTACCACTAATTGTTATCCCACTCAAATTCAGCCCCACTGAAGTTTCCCTACTATCCTCCTCTAGTAGTAACAAGGGTTCAAACCTATTATGCAGTGACAGGTTATAACCCATGGCCCTTCTCCTCCCTTTTTTACATTTTCTCTATTCGGTTTCCCATTCTAAGTCCTCCTGCTCCTGCACTCTGCTTCTCTTTCTGTTATCCTGTAACGATTTATCTTCTGTAACTAGCTCTTGAGGTGTGTTTATGTCTGTCCCTTGTAATGGACTGTTCTAGTGTTACAATTTTCATTTCCGCTTCCATTAGCTTCCTTCTAAGTTCTTTAATCAACAAACATTCATTACATGCATATAATAATACCTCTTGTACTGCTTCAGTGCTGAATTTCTTGAATATAATACATCTGAGGCCTACAAATCCCCCTTCCAGCCTTACTAAATTTGAATCCATTGCTTACTTATGTTCTTCTTTTATCTCTCTGCAACATGCCTTTTTATATCCAATGGTTATTCTTACTTGTTGTTTGTCCCCTTTGTCCCCTGCTGACACCTGCAGATACACACAGATGCACTGCACATGTCTTAGCATGCGTCTTCACGCACTCCACCCGTGCTCATTCTGCTCGCATGGAGCTTGCACTTTATAGGTTGGGACACAGAAGTATTGTTGGGCCATGTGACTAACCTCCTTGCTCTCTGCCTAGCAGTACTTTTCTTAAAAACTGTCTCCATTTTAAAATATAATAGCCCCTTGCATGACTAGACTCTTGCAGACTTGAATTAAGGTTTCAGAACACACGTAATGCAAGGCTAAGCTTTCTAGGGCACAGTGCAAGAAGTCCTGTAGTTCCAGTCTGTGCCCTGGAACTACAACTACCCCCAACTTCCTGTTGCCCTGTCTCAATGATCTTATTCCCTCACAACAACTGCAGACTTCCACAATGAATGCAGTACTTGCCAAGTCTGTCTCACACTACTAGAGTGTCTCACAGCATTTGGAATGGAATACTAATGGAATGACATGAAACCCTTGAAAACAGTACAAATAACCTCATTATACATCCATAAGAAGGCCTCCTACTGTAGCAAGGATGGCTTGCTGAGGTGACAGTGCATGTCCAATGCATACACTGCAAGTGGCATATACCTAATGTATTTTCAAGGACAGTGTGGAAAACTGTGCAACCTCTGTTCGTTTCTGGATATTAAAGAGCTACTTCTGTATTACACAATCACACCATTCATACAAATGCCTTAAATATGTAAGAAAAATAATTGAGGCATTTATATCAAATAAAAAATAAAAATAATTTCCCCAGCACACTCAAGTCTTATCACTGAAAACAGGTTTCTCTTTCATCTGTTTATGTCCCTCCAATCAAGTTCTACTTAACATTGCATGATCAAATTTCTTGACTTGTGTAAAACATATTTTCAAAACATTAGTACTAGGCGCATTTTCTAGCAATAATAGAATGGCATATGGAATATTTTTCAGCCCAAAGTGCAAAATCACTTTCTTTTGTAAAGAACATACAGTATGTGCCCATTCTGACTTATGTAGATTCACAAGAAAACCACATGCAGGAAATTATACCACTTTCATACTAACATACTAAAAAGCCAGCAGAATAGGCCTCATGATCTATTGATCATGCTTGAGAATCAGTACCCTTAATTGGTACCATTCCCACCCTCCTGGCCCCCCAATGCTGCCCCCTTCCCCCACCAGAATTTCCCTCCCCAGCGATGGAATTCCTCAGCTTCATCATCCTCCTATACCTGTCCCAGCCTCTCCTGAACCCTTCCACCATAGATTCACCCACCAGTTCCCCAGGCAACACATTATATGGCTCCACTACCCTCTCAGTGAAGTACCGCCTCCTTCTCCCCGAGTCTCCCACCCTCCAGTTTCCAACTGTGCCCCCTGGTGGCACCACACATCTTCCTCTGAAAGAACCCATATCAGCCTACCCTATTTACCCCTTTTAGATACTTGAAGACCTCAATCATATGCTCCTGGTTTCTCCTCTCCTTCAGCAAGAACAGGCTGAGCTCTTCCAATCTCTCCTCATATGTCAAATCACATAAACCACTTATCATCTTGGTTGCCCTCCTCTGGACTCATTCCAGGAGTGCCATGTCCTTCCTTAGGTGCAGACGCCAAAACTGCACACAGTATTCAAGGTGTGATCTAACCAGGCAAGTATACGGTGGCAGAATAACCTCCCTGCTTCTTGATGTAATCCCCCCTGAAAATGCAACCCAGCTTCTTAATTGCATTGGCCGCTGCCCTTCTACACTGCTCTGAATTATTCATTTTGACATCCACTACCACCCCCAGATCCCTTTCCCCATTTGAAGCCTGCAGTGCTACCCACCCAAGGTGTACACTTGGCCTGAGTTCCTACACCCCATGTAAAACACCTTGCACTTCCCTGCATCAAATCTCAGTTTTCAGGTGTGTGACTATCCCTCCAGAGCATTCAGGTCCCCCTGCAGGGCAACCTTACCCTCCGTCCTATCCACCACTGCCCCCAGCTTAGAATCATCTGCAAAGAGGCTCATATCGCTCCTGATACCTACCCTGATGTCAGAGATGTAAGTGTTAAACATGAGCAGTCCCAGAACTGAACCCTGCGGGACCCCGCTAATTACCCCTCTGGAGGATGAAACTTCCCTCCTACCACCACCTGCTGAGTACGTCCAGACTGCCAGTTCCCAATCCACCTGATCAACAGGGCCCCCACCCCCATCCCAGCCAGCTTATCTAACAGACCAGTATGAGGTACTGAATCAATTGTCTTGCTGAAGTCCAGATAGACGGCATCCACCAGTCTACCCTGATCAAGCGCCTTCATCACCCAATCATAGAATTCCACACGGTTTGTCTGACATGATCTACCTGGGGCAAAGCCATGCTGGTAATCATCCAGGTGCCTCCTTTCCTCCGAGAACATCCACAGCCTCTCCTTAAGGATAGATTCCATCAACTTGCCCACCACTGATGTCAGACTGACAGGCCTGTAATTCCCCAACTCCTCCCTCGAGCCCTCATTGTGGATGGTCACAACGTGTGCCACCCTTCAGTCTCCTGTTTTCTTTCCATGCGGTTAGTACACCACTCTCTTTGAGTCCTCCCAGAATGTGTGTATTGCTCTGGTAGTCAATATTTCTAATGGCCTAATACTAGTGGCTTGCAGAGTGAATTATTTGTGACTCATAAGTACTGTACAAAGCCAATTCATATAATGCCTAATAAAAAAGCAAAATGTAACAGTCAAAAATTTTAAACCGGAGTATTAAAGTGATATTCCCCTATCCAGTAATCTTTTTAAATATAATAGTCTGATACAATAGAGCTTATATTTTGTTAATGTTCTGTTTTTACCTCTTCATTCTGTAGTAATGAGGATATTGCCATAAAAACATGAGGCCTGATTCTACAACAGTTAAGCATGGCACAAAGTGACTTGTGCCAATGAGAATGGTGCAAGTAGCACTTTGCGCCATGAATTACAACATGTGGGATTCTGCGAAGCAGCCTGCAACATGTCACAGGCTGTGTGCGGCAAAGTGGACTTATGCCCACCATTTGCACCCTCCCCCCTGTGACATGGCTCAAGGGAGTTTATGGCAGCGGCTGAGCCTTATTCTGTAAGGGCAGCTTCCAAGTCCTTGAGTTTGATGACAGCTCATTCATTGGGTGCATACTATTTACAGTAGTACACACTTATACAGAGCTCAGTCAGCAGCTGGCCGTGGTGGTGAGAGGTGGTCTGTGCCAGTCGCTGGCTGGGTACAGGTTGGTGGGGGTGGCTGGGTGGTCTGGCACTGCTGGGTGGGGGGCCACTGCACTGCCAGAGATAACAGGGCTGTGTGTTTTATTTTATTTCAAAATTTTGTATTACTGCCCAGGCTTGGGGTATGGGGACTCGCTGACACAGGAGGGGGTCCACTAGCCCTGCAAGGCTTCTACACATTTTGGGGATCTAGACATGGGGGGGTCTGATAGCCCTGCAGGGTGTTTGTTATAGATTATTGGTGGATTGGGGGGGATGGGGGATCCGATATCCCTGCAGGGCTTATTCTAGGAATTATTGGGGGATCAGGGCATGGGGGGGCGCTTACGTCCTTCCAAGTCCAGTGCCACAGGCTTGCAACACCCTGTTCAGGTATGCCGTCTGTTTGGCATACCTGTCAGGTTGGCACAAGTCATGGGACATAGCCATGGGGACCCTGCCCATTGCAGAATTGGGCACAAGATCGTTAGTGCAACTGCACCCCTTGTATGCCGCAACTTGCAACATGCAAGCCTGGGAGTGGGTCTCAGGGTTGTAGCCTGGTTAAAACATTGGCTGCACAACAGGACACAGAAGGTAATTGTAAATGGAGTCCACTCTGAAGAAAGAGGGGTTACTAGTGGGGTACTGCAGGGTTCAGTATTGGGTCCAGTCCTTTTTAATCTCTTCATCAGTGACATTGCAGAGGGACTGGAAGGAAAAGTATGCCTTTTTGCAGATGACACAAAGATCTGCAACAGTGTTGATACACAAGGAGGCATGGAAAGGATGAAAAGGGACTTGGCAAGGTTGGAGGAATGGTCAGAAGTATGGCAGCTAGGATTCAATGCAAAGAAGTGCAAAATAATGCACCTGGGAAACAAGAACCCAGGGGAAGAATACACAATGGGTGGGAGGTAGTAACAACAACAAAAAAGGAAAGGACCTGGGGGTAATCATATCAGGTGACCTTAAGGTTAGCAAGCAATGTGAGAAGGCAGTAGGGAGGGCTGGAGGTATACTGGGATGTATAGGGAGAGGCATCAGCAGCAGAAAACAGGAAGGTGTTATCCTCTGTACAGACAGTTGGTGAGACCCCATCTGAGTACTGTGTCCAGTTCTGGAGACCCCATCTCCTCAAGGACATAGACAGGATAGAGGTAGTCCAGAGCAGGGCAACTAAATGGTGCAGGGTCTGCAAGAGAAGCCATATGAGGAGAGACTAAAGGAGCTTAATATGTATACCCTTGAGGAAAGAAGGAGAGGGGGACATGATAGAAACTTTTAGTACCTCAGTGGAATCAACAAAGTCCAAGAGGGTAGCATCTTTCAGAAAAGAGACATGCAAGAACAAGGGTACACATTTAAAAGATAGAAGGAGGGCAGTTCAGGGCATTGTGAGAAGTTTATTTCACAGGAGGTAGTGGATGCATGGAACAGCCTTCCTGAGGAGGTTGTGGGGTCTAAAACTGTGGGAGAATTCAGAATGCATGGGACAGACATAAGGCAATTCTTGTGGGGGTAGGAAGAAATAGGCTGTTGGTTAACTAGGATCTGCGGCCTATCCTGTAGGTAGGGAAATGGGCAGACTAGATGGGCCAAGCGGTCCTTATCTGCCGTCAAAGTCTATGTTTCTATGTTTCTATGCATAGGGGTGCTTCTAGAATTGGGCCCATGATCTTCTGTCTCAGACTCCTCATCTCATCCTCCTGCTTTTTCCACCTTAGAAGTTAGAGGGCCCCATATTCAAAATGTTTGCGCTGCATGAACCTGACTTGCTATAGCACAAATGACCAACTGAATGCAAGATTCAACTGTTATCGCTACACCAGCCAATGATGATAGCACACTTATTTATTTATTTATTTATGTATTTATTTATGAATTTGATAACCGGGTGAGTGCACTAATCCCGGGGACTGTTTTCAGGCACGACCCGGGCCATAACACATGGCGCAGGGTGACAGTGGAGTACAAGGTAACAGTAATACACATGAAACAGATTTGATACAAACAACAAGAGTATGCACAATATACTGGCTTGATGCATAGGTCCATTTGAGAACAGTGAATACAAGGTTTCAATATCAGACATGAGGAGATTTGGTACAAAACAAACAAATCGTAGGCACAGTGTACAATGTGTGACTGCATCGTCCAGTGAGCAAGTAATAACAGAATACTCAGTAAAAAATATATATACAATATGTACAGGCAAGGAAGTCAAATATTACTGTGAAAATACAATATAACAGTTGTAGGCAGGGGAGTTGACTAGTGGGAATCGATGGGTAACCCCTGGGCTGGGGAGTTGACTAGTGTGGGTAGGTGGGTAACCCCTGGGCTGGGGAGTTGACTAGTGTGGGTAGGTGTGTGACCCCTGGGAGCAGTGGCAGGATGAGTTTGCCAGGAACCAGTTTTTAAGGTGGGACTTCAAACTGGAGTGTCAATGGAATGGAGTTCAGCCAGCAGTTTGTCTAACTGCAAGGGGGCAGCTGCAGACCAAGCTCTGCTACCCATGTTGGTGGATACCCTAGGAACAACTAGAGGGGGAGTACCATTAGAGCGGAGGTTGCAGTGGAGTGTTCGGGTTTTCAGAAGGGCAGTTAGGGGGGATTCTGGAGCCATGTGGATGACATTGTCCACCATGCAGCAGAGGGCTAGGTCAAAGTGACTTTGCAGCGGTAGCCATCCAAGGGTATTATAGAGGGTACAGTGGTGGGTGGAGAATGGGGCCAATAAAGCAAAGTGACAGGCGCTGTTGTAGGCAGCGGAGAATTTAGCCATGGCAGTAGCTGAGGTCCTGGGATAAATAGGAGAACAGTGGTCAAGAATAGGGAGAAGATTACCATGGACAATGGCTAGTCTGGCTTCAGGGATAAGGTATTGCTGGAATCTATAGGCAGCACCTAACTTTTGATGGAACCTTCTGACAAGGGAATTTGCATGCTCAGTGAAGGTGAGGGAGGGTTCGAGCAGTACTCCTAAGTGTTTGTAGGTGTTGACATCCTCCAGGGCTGGGCCGTCTGGGCTGAGAATGTGTAAATGGGCATGGTTTTTAGTTTTGGCAAGGAAGGGCTTAGATCCGAACAGCATGGATTTAGTTTTTTTGTCATTTACTAAGAGGAGGTTTTTTGGGAACCAGCTGTGGGCCGCAGCATAGCTGTGCGAGAGAACTGAGGAGATTGTGGTTGTGGATTTGTCACTGTGGAAGAGGACAAGGTCATCAGCATGCAGGAGAGAGTGACAGTTGAAGCAGCCAAAGGGAGGCGCATTAACGAATAAGGAGAAAAAGAGGGACCCAGGATTGAGCCTTGAGTGGCCCCCACAGAGACAGGCAGTGTGGGGGAGAAGGTTTGACCAATACACACAAATTGTGAGCGATCAGTGAGGTAGTTGGTGAACCAGCTTGTGACTTTCTAAGAACAACCAAGGAGGCTAAGCTTGGAGGTAAGGAGAGCATGGTTAACCATGTCAAAAACCTTTGAGAGGTCGATGAAGACAGCCCTGGTGGCTTTACCATTATCCATGTTAAAGAGGATGTGGTCGGTCAGAAGGGCGAGGGCCAAGGCAGTGGAATGATTCTTGCGAAAGCTGTGCTGTTGGTTGCATAGGAGGGTGTATTTGCCTATGTACTCAGTGAGCTGATTGTGGACTGCTCTCTCGAGTAGTTTACTGAGTTGATGGAGGATGGATATCGGATGGTAATTGTCAGAGGATTTGGGTTCACCAGATTTAAGAATGAGGATAACCATAGCTATCTTCCATGGGTCAGGCATGGAGGAGGTGGAAAGGGCAAGGTTAAAGATGAAGATGAGTGGCTTGGCAATCGCCGGAGAGATCAGCTTAAGGAAGACTGGACATAGGCCATCAGATCCTGAGGAGCTGTGGTTAGGTAGACTTTTGAGTAGCTTCACTGTGTTGTGTATGGAGAGGGCTTTAAAATAGAATGGGGGTATTTGCGGGGGAGTGGCAGAGATGGAGGAGGATAGCAGTGTGTCAGGTATTAGGGCTGGGCTTTGAGGTTGGGCAGTTGACAGCTTATTTAGGTACATGGATAAGTTGGTGAACTTATAGTTGAAGACACTGGCCACATCATGTGGGTCGCTCAGCAGCCAATCCTGGGAGTTGACATGTGGTGCAGCGTAGCTGGAGCGGGGGTTTAGGAGGGAGCTGATTGAGTCCCAGAATTTTCTAGGGTCTCCAAGGTTGGCCTTTTGCAGATTGCAGAAGTGGGTCTGTTTCAAAGATTTGGCCTGTTGTTTACATTTGTTCCTCATGCGCCTGTAAGCATCCCAGAGGGCAGAAGAGGGGGTTGCTTTGAAAGTGGACCAGGCGTGGTCTCTGGCCTTCATAAGGGTTAGGAGGTCTTTAGAGACAGAGCGCGAGAACTCACCTCTGACCCGTCTGGTAGTGACAGGGAAAACGTGGTCCTGGAGTGTTAGTAGAGTCCAGGTAAATGTGGAAACCACTGTGGCTGCATTGGAAAGGGAAAAAAGTGTGGACCAGTCCAAGGACTGGGCCACCTCGAGGAGATTTGTGGAGACTGGACAGCTGGAATTTCTGAGAGACATGTATTTGTGGGGGGGGGGGTGCTTTAGTTTGGAAGACCAGAGAAGATGGGTCGGTGAGTGATCACTTATAGAGTCAGCCATGGTGCCAGCGTGTAATGCTCAGTGCTCCCTGTTTATGAGGATCCAGTCTAGTAGAGTCTGGGTGGCCAAGCGTGGATTAAGTCTGGTGGGGAGAGTGATTGCCTGCACCAGGTTGTGCTGCTTTAACAGGGATACATAGTCAGGCTGGTGGCAGCTCAGCCAGTTTAGATTAAAGTCGCTGAGAAGGATAGATTCCCTATGGGGAGTTAGAGAGCTCAGGCCTTGGAGGAAGCTAGTGAGTCCAATGATTCCAGTCTCGGGGGTGGGGGTTGTAGCAGCAGCCAATACAGAGTTTCTTGAAGGATCCCAGGGTTAATTTGGAGAGTAGCCATTCACTAGGTGAGGAAGGGTCAAAGTGTAGGACAATGCTAGCTGAGAGGGGTTCTCTTAGGAGCAGGGCCACATTGCCACTTTTTCCTGCCTGGCCTGTCAAGGCATAGGCAGGAGTAGCCAGGTAGTTTGAGGGTGTTTTCGGTGTGGTGTGGCTTTAGCCATGTTTCTGTGAGTCCCAGAATATGGGGCTTGTGTAGCTCAATCCAAGCCTCAAGGTCAGTGAATTTGGATGGAAGGCTGCAGACATTGATATGTGCGATTTTAAGACCAGGGGTGTTTGTCCAGATGCTGGTGGAGGGGGTGATATGGGAGTTTGTTGAGCCAGGGTTGCACTCAATGTCCCCAGCAAGGGAGAGTAGTGATAGTAGGAGAATGTATGGGCAGGAGGGAATAGTAGGAGACCAGGAGAGGTTAGCCAGGTAGTGGCCAAGGAGGCAGAATTCTCCTTTAGTGAGTAGGATGAGAGAGATGTACCCCACAGTGGACTTATCCCTAGTAGTGAGTGAAGAGGGTTGAGACAGGGGTGAAGGGGTGAAGGAGAGGAAGGAGAGGCGCTGTTGATCACAGGTCAGCACCGTAGCGCAGAAGTCGGTCAATACCAGCGCAGTAGTTAGGAAGATGTCCCATAATATAGGTAGTGCAGCTTTATCTTTCCAAGGGAGAGTGGGGGACAAGGGGAAGTAGTAGGAGAGAATTAGCATGGTCAGCCTTATAAAGGGGGAGAGGAGGGAGTGGTGAGGCAAGGGGGGGGCTGTTAGAAATGTAGTTCTGTGGGGCAGAACCGCACTTAGGAGGTGTTCTGCAGCTTTAAATTTGTGTAGGGCAAGATGGCCAATGGGAGGAGGTGCACAGATGGGGGAATGGTTTAGGTGTATTTAATAAGTTGTGGAGGAGAGGGTGGGGCTAGGGTGAAAAAATCAACAGTAGGAATCCCGGTTTACAGTTTAGCTGTAATTGATATTATGTACACACACTAGTAGCAAGAGCCAGGCAGCACAGATTACAAAATATGTCCACGGGCTTGCAATTAGGCAAGAACTGTGTGTCTCTATACCGGAGCAAGGGAAAGTCATTTCAAACTTGGCGACACGGTTCGGGGAAAGCAGCCATGCTGGATTCCAGAACTAGCCACTCAGGGAGTTCACCAAGATGGTGAGCGGCCAGTGGGGGCACTGCAGTTAGATGGCGCCAGAAATTAAAAAAAATCCAGGATCTTCACTTCAACAGCAGCTGAGGCTGAAGATCTAGATTTGGCAATTACCTGTGCTTGGAGAGCAGTAGTCGGGTGGCAGCAGGCAGGCTCCCGGTCTTGCTGCAGTAGTCAGCGGGCAGCTCAAGCTAAAAGGCAGCTGCGAGAATGAGGTGCTTGCCAGTGTTGGGTAAGTTACTTTTTCTATTACTTTTGAAAACTTGTTCCACAAAAGCTCTGAGCAGTCACTAGCAAGGATGGAGAAGTACTGGAAATTGCAATACACCTTACAGTTACAATTACTTATGTCTTTTTATACAAAAGAAATACGTAACTGTAACTGATTACATTTATTTGAAAGTAACTAGTAACTAACCTATTACTTTCAAAAACTGTAATCTGTTATAGCTATTTATTATTTTTGTATTGTTTTTGTATAAAAAGAAGTAAGTAACTATAATTGTAATGTGTATTATTTTTTCTAGTACTTCTTCATCCTTGCTAGTGACTGCACAGAGCTTCCTGGAACAAGTTTCGAAACGTAATAGAAAGTAATAGAAAAAGTAACTTACCCAACACTGGTGCTTGCCTGAGCGGGCAGCAAGCCTGTGCTTGGAGAGCTGTGGGTGGGTGGCAGCAGGCAGGCTCCCGGTCTTGTCGCAGCAGTCAGCGGGCAGCTCAAGCTTAAAGGCAGCTGCGAGGATGAGGTACTTGCCTGAGCGGGCAGCAAGCCTGCAGAGAAAGGGACAGAGGTGAGATATAGATAGTCTGGGAACGCCACATGTGTGCTAACAGAAAAGGGCAGAAAAGGGGGTAATGATGTGAATATTCGGCGCAGCATGATATTCAACTAATTAGCGCTGTACTAACAGCATTTGGCGTGACTTAACACTGCCCAAGTTAAGGACTATAAAAAGCAGGTTATAACCAGGACAAGCCCAGAGACAGAACCCAGAACTACAACAATGGCCCATATCATCTACCTAATGAAGTCTGTCCTAGAAGATGAGGAGTAGGAGGATGTCCTCTTGGGCCACATAGCAGGCCCTGGTGGCACGGTGCTGCAAACAGACAGTACCATCCACAAGTCACACTTCAAGTTCTCAGTGATAAAAAATTGTGGGCTGATACAGGCTTAACAGGCCAATGCTCATGCAGCTGTGTGAGATGCAGCAAGAGCCTCTCTGGACAGACACCCACTGCAGCCATGCAATGTCCATTGAGCTCAAGGTGATGGCAGCACTGTGCTTCCTGACCACTGGATCATTCCACATACTTAAGGGTGACACCACTGGTATCACACAGTCTTCCACCACACACCTGTTTTGGTGAGTTCCTAGATGCCCTCCTGGCCCATGCTGGGGAGTACGTCATATTCCCCACCACACCAGCAGAGCAAACTGCAACTATACAACAGTTCTTTTGGATTGTGAACCTACTGGCTGTACTGGGTGCCACTGGCTGCACCCATGTTGACATCCATTCATCCTCAGGGGTTGAGGTAGAGGCCTATATGAATAGAAATGGCTTCCACTCCAACTGTCAGGTGGAGTGTGATGCAATAGGGTGTATCACCAATGTCCTAGCAAGGTTCCTTGGCAGTGCCCATGATGCCTTCATCTGGCACAACTCCATACTGTGCCAGAAATTCAAGAGTGGGGGCATACCTGAGGGTCACCTTGTTGGTGAGTATATTCCCAAGGCCCCATCACTGACCATAGCTGCCACTGCCACTGCCACTGATATCACTAACCGATGAACTTTACCTACACAGGGGACAGTGCACACCCCCTACATCCCTGGCTGCTATTACCTGTCCTATGTCCCACACCTGTTGCAGAGGACTGGTACAACATGGCACACATTGCAACATGCAGTGTCATTGGGCATTGTCTCTGGTATGCTCAACATGTGATTCAGATGCCTTTACTGTTCCGGTTGTGCCCTACAATACAGCCATCAGAAGGCCTGGGCTATATTTCTTGCCTGGTAAATTAACAAAAGGTGCTCTGTGATACAGAAGTGCAATAGATATACTGAAAATCGGGCACTCAACACCTCTTCTAGGAATAGACATGACTTAAATCTTTAATGTCCAAACTAAAACATGTTTCAATTTGCACATTAAAGATGTGAGTCATATGTATTCCTACAAGAGGTGGTGAGTGGCCAGTTTTCAGTATACTTATATTCCTTGCCTGTTGCATACTACACAACATGGTACTGAACCATGGAATTCACTTGCTGGTCCCAGAGGGCAACATTGCAGGGGATGCTAAGCCAGTGGACTGGGGGATGCATGAGCACCTCAATACGCATGACCCTAGGATGGCTAAGAGATCCAGGGACTAAGAAAATAGGAGGTGGTGATGCCACTGTACAGATCATTGATGAAACCTCATCTAGAGTATTATATCCAGTTCTGGAGGCCACATCACAAAAAAGACATAGACAAGGTAGAGGCAGTTCAGAGGAGGGCAACAAAAATGGGGCAAGGAATGCACCAGAAGTCATATGAGGAAAGACTAAAGGACCCTAATATGTATTCCCTGGAAGAGAGGAGAGAGGGGGGATATGATAGAGACCTTCAGATATGTCAAGGATATAAAAAAGGTACAAGAGGAGCATCTTCCTTAAAAAACAGATGTTCAAGAACAAAGGGTAATGATATGAGGCTAGAGAGAGGTAGACTTATGGGTAATGTAAGGAAATATTATTTCACAGAAAGGGTAGTGGATGCATGGAACAGCATCCCTGTGGAGGCGGTGGGGAGTGAAAATGGTAGAGGAACTCAAGAATGCATGGGATATACATAAGGGAACCCTAGCAATACGAGAGAGAGGATAGTCTGCAGATCAATAGGGTCTGCAGGATATGCAGTAGGTAGGGAAATGGGCAGATTAGGTGGACCAAACAGTCCTTATCTGCAATCAGTTTCTATGTTTCTGAGTACAGAGCACACAGGAGACAGTAATGAATTTAAAAATGTATTGCAAATGTACAAAGGAAAAAAAAAGGAAAAACAGATCAGATCAATACAGTAGGTTAGGGAATAATAGAAACAGAAAAGCAGAAATTATCGGGAGATAAGGACCGCCAGGCCTATCCAGTCCGCCTGAATACCCTACACTAGTTTGTGGCCTCTGACCCTACCTGGTCAATGGCTTTTCACCCCTCCTTTCCACCTCTAAGGTACCCTTATGCCTGTTCCATACATATTTAAAACCCTCCACTGTGCTCGCCCCCACCACCTCCTGTGGCAGTTTATTTCACGTGCCCACCACCCTCTCCATGAAGAAAACCTTCCTCACATTTCCCCTCAGCCTGCCACCTTCTAATTTCATATCATGCCTCCTCATTGTTGTACATCTCTCATATTGGAAGATGTCTCCCCCCTGCACCTTGTTAATGCCCTTAAGGTACTTGAATGTTTCTATCATGTCTCCTCCCCCCAGTCCCTCTTCTCCTCCAGCAAGTACATATTGAGGTTCTTCAGTCTCTTTTCATGTTTTCTTGTGCAAGCCCTGTACCATCTTAGTCGCCCTTCTCTGGACCACCTCCACCCTGTCAATTTCCTTATGAAGGTGCAGCCTCCAGAACTGTACACAGTACTCTAGGTGAGGCCTTACTAGCATTTCGTACAATGGCATCACTACCACCTGCCTTCTGCTAGTGATACCTCTGCCTATGCACCCCAGCATGCCACTGGTCCTCCCTGCAGCCTTTGTATACTCTTTAGATACCTTTAGGTCATCAGAAATGACAACCCCCAAGTCCCTTTCTTCCTTGGTGATAGTCAGCCACTCCCCCCATCCTGTAGCTCTCCCCAGGGTTCCCTCCTCCCTGGTGCATTATTTTGTACATCTTGGAATTGAGCCTTAGTTGCCACAAGCTTCTCCAGGTCCCTCCTCAGTCTCTCCACCCTGTCTGGAGTATATACCCTGTTGCAGATCTTGGTGTCATCTGCAAACAGGCAGACCCTTCCCTCCAGTCCTACCACAATATCACTAAAGAAGGCATTAAACAGGACTCAGCCAAGGTCTGATCCCTGAGGTACCCCACTGGTCCCCCCCCTCCCCTGATTGGATCCCATTTACCACTGCTCTCTGCTTCCTGTCCATTAGCCAGTTCCTAACCCAGTTTACCACCTTGCGCCCCATACCCAGACTACTCATTTAGTTGACCAGCCTTTTATGTGGGATGGTGTTGAAGGCTTTACTGAAATCAAGCTAGGCGATGTCCACCCCCAATTTACTTCCTTATCACCCAGTCAAAAAAATCTATTAGATTCATCTGGCATGACCTTCCTGCTGTGAATCCATGTTGCCTTGGATACCTGGCACAGCTGGAGTCCAAGTGTGCCACTATTCTTTCTTTAAGCAGTGCCTCCATGATCTTACCCATTACTTAGGTGAGGCTGACCAGCCTATAGTTCCCTGCCTCTTCCTTACTACCACTTTTGTGTAGAGGGACTACATGTACCCTCTTTCAATCTTCTGGAGCCACTCCTGTGTTGAGTGGCTCCGTGAACAGGCCTGCCAGAGGTGAAGCTAGCTGTCTTCACAGTTGTCTTAATATCCTCGGGTGTATGCCATCTGGCCCCATTGCTTTGTCCACCTTCAGTTTGTGAGCTCCTCCAGGACTCTCCCCACTGTGAATGGTGTTTACCTACCCCCCTTCATGTCTGTTACTCAGCTGTTGTCCCTGACTCTCCCCCTCTTTAGTGAATACTGAACAGAAGTATTTGTTCAGAGTTTCTGTCTTTTCCATGTCTCCCTCCTTACACGCCCCGCATCCCCTTTGAGCCTTACAATCCCCCCCCAGTCTTCCTTTTTTCACTAACGTACAGAACTTACAGAATGCCTTGTCCCCTTTCTTCGACTCTGTCTGTGCTAATCTTTCTTCAGTCTGTGTCTTTGCTTGCATAACAGCCTTCCCTGCTTCCCTTGGATTCCTTAGGTACAGTACACCTCCCTGTCCTCCTCCCTTTGAGCCTTCTTATATTTCCTGAAACCTGCCCTTTTGGCCCATACTTTGTCTACCACCTCTCTCGAGAACTATAGTGGTTTCCTTCTTCTCGTGCCCGTATTTACCAACCTGATGAATTGGCTCATCATCTCCTCTATGGCTCCCTTTAGTTGTTCCCACTGCTCCTCAACTCCCCCTCCTGTCTTCCTCCTCGCCAATGCCTCCCTAAACAGGGATTGTATAAAAAGGGGGATAGAAACAAAAGTATAGTCATCCAGGTGTGGGGTGGGGATTGAAACAGATGTATTAGGCAGCCAAGGGAAGGGGGGAGTTGAAACAAAAGTATAGAAATCCAGGCAGGGGTAAAAGGGGATTGAAACAAAAGTATTAGCCATCAGGTGGGGGGAGGGGTTGAAAAAGAAGTATAGCCATCCAGACAGGGGTGGGGGCTAGGAGAGTGGGAGAGTAGGAAAAATAGTTTGTGACAACTGGGGGGTGCAGGAGATGGCAAGCATTGGTAGGGAAAATGAGTGACATGCACTTCTATGGACAGCCTGTACCCCCACAGCAGAAAGGGAGATGGTGTGAGTGATTTGAGAAAAGCCAATCAAACTCATTTTGATGGCCTGCTTTGCCAACTGAACCATTCACTGTAGCCAAAGTCAAGGGTCCCAAGCATTGACCCTCAGCTCCAGCTTTCTGGTGGACTCTCTGCCATAAACCCATGCTGTTTACTCTCCTCTAGTCATTTTTTCTGCAAGTTGTCCACTAGGCCTTTCTTGACTTTTGTCTCCATCAGTTTACGCACAATGAAGATAAGACTAACAGTTCTACAGTTAACTGGTTGCTCTTTGTTCCCCCCATGGAGTGGAATTACATGCATTACCTTCCAGTCTTTCAAACATGGTGTACCTAAGGGGCAGTTTATTTCCAGTAATTCCACTCCCAGATGAAGAGGCAATGAACTTTGATATGCCAGGGCATTTTCCAGACAGTTTGTCCATTAAAATGCTTGCAGCTTAATATACTTGGTGTGCTCTGCAGTTTTTTTTTATTTTTTGTCTGCATATCATCTTGCTGCAACACCTTACTCAGGAGCACGTGTGTTTTTTGGTTTTTGTGATAACTGTTTAAATTAAAAACTGCAGCTGTGAGGCAGCCAAGTAATAAAACACAATGCATCCACTCGCTGCTCCGGCAACTTGGGCTCAGGTTGCAGGGGGCAAGGTGAGGAAAGGAAGCAATCAGTGGACAGCTTCCCAGCTTTGGGAAGGGGGAACTCTGTCCTGTGCTGCTTAACTGCTGCCCAGCAGAGCTTAGGTGGCGGGACATGTAGATGCTGCCTCAGGGGTTGTGGACTGATGCAGATGCCATGCAAGTAGTACACAGCTTCACATGCCCTTTCCACATCATTGCATGCGTGCATGCAGGCAGTCCCTGAAGAAGAAGAATACAGAGTGGAAAACCATTGCAAGAGCAGGATGGTGACTGGACTATCATAACCCCTGCACGACAGCCAGGCACCCACCTCTGGATTGGATCTTGCTCACACGTGGAAGGCATGCTCCCTGTAGGGCCCTGTGTTGGGGTTCAAGCCACAGGGGAACTTGGAGGTTGAGGTAAGTACCTGGGAAAGCAGGTGATGGGGCTGGGGCGGTCAGATGTGGCCACCCAGTAGTCGAAGTAGAAATAATACAGATTGAAGAACAAAAAAAAACCCTGCAGATGAAATACACTGCGCCCATTTTATACTGTAAGTAAAAGTGCATACATGCCACCTACTGGCCAATGTACAAAATACAATCACAGTTTCGAGATTCTATGATATTCTCTGATGCAGAGTTCACGATGCATGAGAATTACCCAATAATGTGCCTGATCTTGGCATGTGGGACTGTACACTCCCTTCCTCAGTGATCAAAACTGAAACCTAATAGTATTGCTTAATACATTGTTTGTTTTCTGGTTTTCTGCAGGCTGCAAATAAAATTCAGTACTTTAAAAATAAACAGATCACTTCACCCATACCAAGTCTATGCAATGAATCACATGACCAGGCCATCTAAACAAAGTCACTGGCCTTACAAACTACCTAATCATTTTGGAATGTAAAATAGGTTGGATCATGACAGTATGCTCTAAACTTCATTTGGTGTCCAAAACTGATCTACTGTCAATAGTGCCTATGCACAAACATGTGTAAACGCAGCTACACTGCATGCAAAGCACCCCGATATGTGGTATGCACAAATGTCCATGTAGGATGTGTGGACCTAAGAGGCAGAATGACAGGGAAAGTGTAGTGGGACATGCAGCACACACATGCGTGCCAGGGGTACATGGACCCTCTCCTTGACCCCATCATATAAGGACATGGTCAACGCCCCCATGTAATGACATGGAAGTGAATACTATGTAGGAGACGAATGCTGAGAGAATGGTGGAGAGTGACAGAGGGACGGAGGGTCTCTCTCCACCACTGGCGCAGCCAGAATGGACATACAGTGCAGGTGGACAGTGTTGTGGCTGTGTTCAGACACAAGGTGGAGCATGTCCCTGTGCACCAAACTTCACTGGTGGCCAGGTGGCCTCCATGGTCACTGACATCTTGATACACTACAGCAAGCTGTACGGGGCACAGTCCCTGTCCACTGCCATGGAGGTAAAGGCACAACTGTGGCTGGACATCCAGGCTGGCATGAATGCCACTGGTCTGGAAGCCCAGACACAGTCAGCCATCAAGCACAAGTGGAGAGACATGCAAGCGGTGGTGAAAAAGAAAGTCACCGTGGGTGGGTGGATGGACACACCAGGGCACTGGAGGCAGTCCACCAAACATTGATAGCCAACAGACACCGGTGGAGAGGACAGTGGCAGACACCCTCACAGATGTTGGTGTTCACAGTGAGGTGGAAGGCATAGACACCATGGAAGGTGCACATGCAGTGGCAGGGCACGGGTACCCAGGGGTTGCAGCAGCATGCAGGCACTAACATCCATGTGTTTCACCTGCAGACACAGCCAGGTCAAAAACACACAGCCAGGACACAATGGTACTGCAGGTCGGACACAAAGAAACCAGGCAGGAGGAGGAAAGCGCAAGTGGATAACCGTGGCACATTCACCATTGCAACAGTCGACAACAAGGGACAACCACAGCCAGACTAACAACCTCATATCCCCCACAGGTACCGATCTGGAGATGAATACACAGCTGGAGTCCAAGACAGACATGGACAGCACACTGGCGGCACTGGATGAGGGGATACAGGAGGCTGGCAAGGTACCAGACAGAGGGCATGCCATCACTGTGAGCCAGTAGACCCAAGGACAACAGGCATGGATCAGCGCTGATGGGCCAGGCACCGGCACTGCAGCAACTGGACCAGAACAGCTGAGCTAGGGTGTCACAGCAAGGGAAGGAAAGACACTGCCATGCCTGTGGATAGTGATGATGAAGGCCCTTCGTCACGGCCGACGGGACACACATGGTTAGAGGACAGCCATGCCTTCATGGTGGCACAGTGCAGGGAGCTGCAGCAGCTGGAGCTTGACAGACTGGAGGCACAGCACCACAGCACAGAGGGACTGGTGGCCCTGACCGGTGAGGTTTGGAACATGAGGCATGGTATCGACCACCTGGCAGACACCCATGAGAGGCTTGTGGGTCAGAAGTGATATACCACATGGATGGTTTGCCCATACACAACCCCGCATGGCACATGCCCACACAGGTATCCCCCGGCACGGTGTTTTCAGAGCAGGATGGGGACACACAACTGTGGGACACAGACAGCACACAGTTGGATATGCCACAGGGTGCAAGCATAGCACACATGTGCCCCGCCGATACACACAGTGTGGAGATGCCTGGACATGGCACTGACTGTACACAGGAGGACATACATGGCCACAACAACAGCCACAGCCCTGCAAACGAGGATGCTATGGAGGGCCAGCACACTGAGCAGTTCCACGCCAGCAGGCACCAGTGGGGCGCTACCCATCCAGATGCATCTGTCTGGAGACTGGGTAGACAGTCTTCAGCATGCATTTAGGTGAAGCCCTATGACCCACAAGGGCAATGACACAGCACAAGCACCACACACCACACATGTATACCAAAAGCACATTGTGAACACACCCTGGCTCCTGTACATGCCCCACACATTCAGTGACACCACAGTTAAGCCCTTGCCACACATCCCGCATGGCATATGCCACCATACATACACAGCTGCCAAACGCCACTGTATGGTACACTGGCCTCCCCCAGTGCAGCACCCATATCATGGCCATCACTGCATGTCACCCTAACTGCCATGCCCACCCCACCACAGTGCAGCCGAAGCCATGAGCCGCACGCCTACCCATTATGGACATATATGCCCCTGTGACACCACCACCCCAGACTGGTGCACTCAGTGCATGGTATCATCATTGTGTACCCACCGCCCATGCTGGATGGGGAACACACATGCCATGATGCACTGATGTCCACAACACTGGCATACACGGATGCCCACACATTGTGGGTGCACACACGACAGTGCCCTCGCACATGGCACATGTCCGTCTGTCCAGTGGCTGTGCCTGTATACTCCACTATTGCTGGAACATGCTCTGTACAAGGGCATCATGCACTGTACGGATACACACTGTCTCCTGTCTCTGGCATGGCTCTTCCACCACCACCGGAGGTGCGTCCTGCTGGTGGTCCTTCAGCATGGGCACATTGCATTGTGGGCCATATTATGGAGCATGGCACATGCAGTGAACACCTTGCAGGCCCTTTCTGGGACAACATAATTGTCTCCTCAGTATGGCCCAGACAACAGAAACACGTCTTCAATAGGCCAATGGTCCTCTCCATGATGTTCTGTGTCTTCTTAAGGGAATGGTTGTAGGCCTTCTCTGCTGCATTGTTCTGTGCCAGGATTGGTGTCATCCGGTATGGGCACAGTGGGTATCCACTGTCGCCTGTGCAGGGGACAGAGAATAATGGCTCTGACATGCATGTAGTGCTATGTGTCACAGTGCCACACACTGTACAATCCCTACACTCACCCAGCAGCCATCCATCCAGCTGACTGATGAGTGGCAGGGCTCCAGGGTGTGATGCGTCTAGTATGTATGTGTTGTGGCATGAACTGGGGTATTAGCACAAACATTCATAAATATACCACCCACGTCACACACCATCTGACAGTTGACACTGTGGAACCCCCTTTCTGTTCCTGTATGCCTCCACATGCACAGACAGTGACCCTATGCCAATATGGGTGCAGTCTATTGCACCACATAAATTTGGCATACTGTGCATAGCACACAATGCCTACTTTGTGGCACAGACATTGGCATCCACTGCCAGGAACTTTGATGTAGGCCTGAACATGTGCCACCAGGGCATCTGTCACCTGCACCACTGCTTGAGACATGAAGGACTGGCATATGTCCACTGCATCACCAGTCACCCACTGGAATGACCCTGTAGCATTGTATGACAGGACGCATAACACCTTGGTCTCCACTGTCATCGCCCTGGACCACTGTGTCAGTGGGGCACTGTCATCGTGGATCATGTCACACAGCTGTGTGACCATTGTCCAGTGAAACCTGAATCTCTCAATGCTGTTGTTGTCCCTCAGTGTGCCAGCATCCAGCCATGGTCTGAAGACCCTGGGCCATGGTCCTCCATGCCTCTGCTGCTCCATCTCTGTGTTGAGCAGGTGCACATTTATCATTGGCTTGGGACACATCCTCCCCCCACTGTTACTGGTCCCTGTCTCCCTATACACATAATGCCTCATCCCATTTATCTGCCCCAGCTCACCTGTATGAACCTTTAAGTGGGTGGGCAGGGCCATGTGCAAGCTGTTGTTACCTGTGCAGATGTAACATGCAGACACACTGCTCAGTGCTGTTGTTGAGATGGCTGCTACTCAGGGTTGCACTGTGATGGCTGTGCCACAGGTCAGACATGTGGGGCAGTACCCCCAATGACTTTGGAGGAAGTCAGAGGACACATACACCGACCACCACAGCAGTGGTACCCTGTGGAGGCTGAAGGGAAATCTACAGATAAGTACCTCACCTGCAGGGTGTGATGTGGAGCTATGTGGGGTGTGGCCACTGTCCATGGTTCTAACCATACTTTTCCTTTCTCATCCCTCACAGGGTCACCTGGGCCTGCCACACAAGTTGGAGCTAACCAGGGTGGAGCAGCCAGATGGGGCACCTGGCATCATGTGGACACCACCACGAAGGAGGCACTGGCAACAGAGGAACCATGGGTACCTGCCCCTGAGGGTGGAGGGTGATGAGCTGGTATACAGATCTGATGCCTGTGTGTTATGGCATGTGGCGGTGCCGTCAACAGAAGTTTCTTTATACTGTGTAATATCCCCATTGTACACCCTTGGCATAATAATCATTGTACCATAACCCAGCCATAAAGATTGTCACTGTATTTCATTTCCCTTACAACACTACAGAGGACCTGTTCACAGCCTTGTGCTGCTGCCACTTGGGTGTGCTGACACATCCACACCAAGTGACAGTGAGGACAGAGAGGAGGGTGAAACCTAAGGGGACGTGGTCTGCCAGTTGGGCTCTGGGGCGAAATTCACCAGTAACCCTGTGGCCCCTGCATGGGGACGGACTTTTGTGGACTGAATGCTAGGGCCATGATGTTGTTTTGTTCCACTCTGTGGTGTTGTTTACAGTGTTTCCTGATGTGTTGCTACTGTGTTGCTGGACACTGTACAGTTTTACATTTGTACAATAAAGTTTCTATTAACATTCACCTGTGTGGCTGCTGTCTTCTGATCTGCAAGTGGCAGGTTGGGGTGGTATGGTGGTTCCTGGGGAAGCAGCGGGGCGCCATCCTGGTTGGGGCATCAGGGCATTATGGGGGGCATCACAGGGGTGGGCAGCAGGGGGACTGGTGCTGGTGTCCGTCATATGAGCCATGTGTGGCACGAAAGGTGATCCCTTGCAGGTCACTCGGCACATGTTGTGCATTGCGGGGGGGGTGCACTGTGCCATTGTTGGCGTGTATGCACCTGGATCACTATGTACCTTTACCATGTTGCACATTGGGACCATTGTGCACTGTACCTTCTGTGCGCCACTGGCATCAACACTCACGGCAGTACCTTGGCCATGCCATCCCACTGCATGACAGTACACCTGGGGGTATTCCAGGTCTGTGGGTCTGCCAGTGTCTGAGATGTGGGCATGCATTCACATGGTGTAATTTACACAACCTGGTGTGGGTTGTGGTGGTACCACAGCATGCACAGTCTCACAGGTGGCATTGTCCTTGCCCTTGGGGGTTTCCCTGTCATAGATGTGCACTGGCCTGCATTGCCGTTTGCACGTGGCCAAACTTGCACACATGCTGGGCACATCACACATGGCGTGTTTGCCTGGCAAGGTACAGAGCTGGTGTGCATGGCATAGGGTTAGTGTTGCAGCAGTCCTAGGCATCCTGTCCAGCTGCATCTGCTATTGTATCTCAGCATGCATACCCCTCATCACATGTTCTCCTTTGTGTCCCCGTGTGTGTTTTGGCGCATGTGCACTGGTGCTTGTCCCAGTGTCTGGGTCAGACAGGTGCAGATTGTAACTGCCATAGGGTCCAGGTTATGGTCATGCAGCCCAGTGTGTTTGCTTGTTGGCCATGCTGTTACGACATCTATAGCAGCCCTCCACCTGCCGTATGTGTATGCACCTACCACCACATGCCTGGCTGTCATACCAGGTGCCGTGCACGCGCATTTGGTGTTGCTGCATGTAGCACTATGCAGTAACACCTCGATGTTCCTGCCATGTGCTGCGGTCATGGTGTTGTGCACAGGTTTCTTGCACAGGCTCCCACATGGGCTTTGTGCATGCCTCACCGGTATGCCATGCACAGGGCTCTCACATAGACAACTACGCATGCATCCTACACACCCTTGTGCACGCTGTGTTGCCATCATGCATAGGTCCCAATATTATTTATAGCTGGTTCCAATTTCCCTAAAGATAATGCTGACATTTTAATTTTTGGCCAGACAAAAAGTTCTTACACGACTTCTTTGGTCTGATTAAATAAATTAGAGTCTCTCTCATGGGGTCAATTTGTTATTTCTTTTACTAAAGAAAACTTTGTTTTCTCACATTTACAATCCCTATAGAACTAAGTTGCATTAGTAATTCTACTGATACAGTACTTTTAAGTAGGATTGGAGTGAGTTGTTCAAAAATCTTTTCCAAATTTAATTCAGGTGGTCAGTCTTATATTTTACTGAAGTATATTTTAATTCAACGATTTGTGTAAAGTATATTACTTCAGTGTTCCTACTACCAACATGGAAATTCACCTTACTTTCTTTTCTTTTAATATTTGTAAGTTACATCGCCACAAGTTGTAGCCCTGTTACTATCTTGTGACAAACCTTTTTCCTTCTAAGCACTATTGGGTTGTTATTACTTTTAACATGCTGTACTTCTCTACATTTTTCACCATACATATAATAAAGTCTGTGACTTATAAGCAAAGACAGAATTAAAAAGTAGGAGCAGCCTCTCTGTCGCCTGCCCATAACAAACATTAATCTTTTTTCCAACATACATTTTTTTTTAAAAGTTTTCCAGTTGCACATGAAACCTTACAATCAGATGCCTAATATCACATTTATATCAACAGAATTTAAGAATGCATGGGACAGATGCAAGGGAATTCTGGAAGTCAGGGGTAAGGGGCAACAGACTTCTAGAAAAACATAAAGTGAACTTACAAGCTCAAATGGGCAGACTGGGTATAAATTGCATGTGGATCCTGAAGATTGCTAGGGCAGCAGGATGGGAGGGCGATCTGGATGTCATTGTCCATCTGGGAACTAATTACCTGGATAGTGAAGGGGCTGGGATAGTGCAGGGGGAGTTTAGGGAGCTGGGGAGCAGTCTTAGACAGGCAGTGCACACAGCAGCTTTTAGTGAGGTGCTGCCTGTCTATAACAGGGGACAGGAGAAGCAGCGCCACACCAGGAGCTTCAACTCATGGCTGAAGGAAAGATGTAGAGAGGAAGGGTTTTGCTACCTTGGGGACTGGGAACCCATCTGGGATGATAGTGCCTATACGGGGGGGGGGGGTGATAGCCTACATCCATTCAGGAAGGGAACTGCAGCCCTCAGTAGACGGTTTAAATGTTACGCTGATCAACATTTAAATTAGCCAAGGATAATGGTGGAAGGAATCAGCAGACAGAAACTGCCCCCTCCCACATGCTGAAGTACAGAGTAAGGAGAACTAAGGGGAGAGGAATCTCCCAGAGTGCAAATTAATAATGGGGACAGAGAAAGAATCTCAGATTTAGAAGTGGGTAGCCATCTGGGAACAAGCGACCACCAAACAGTGTGGTTCACGATAAACACAGCCATACAATCAAGCCATACAAAAGCAAGAGTATTGGACTTTAGGAGGGCTGACTTTGGGAAAATGAGAGAGTGCCTCAGAAAAGCACTAGCAAACAGGCAAGAAGGAGGGGTGGAGGAACAATGGAGAGTGATCAAAACAGCCATCACAGAGGCAACAAGCCTTTGTGTAAAGCAAATCAACAAAACACAACGAAGGAAAAAAATGCTATGGTTCTCAAAAGAGGTGGCAGGGAAGGTTAAGGAGAAAAGGATAGCATTCAGGAAATATAAGAAAACACAGAAGGAGAAGGACAGAGAACTTTATCAGTTAAAGCAGAAAGAGGCTGGGAAGGCAGTCAGAATAGCAAAGGCCTAAACTGAGGAAAGGATAGCCAACTCTGTTAAGAAGGGGGATAAGACCTTTTACAGGTACATTAGGGAGTGAAGAAAGACCAAAGGAGGGATACTGAGGCTTAATAAAGGGGAAGGAAGGTGGGTAGAGGGTGACAATGAAAAAGCAGGGATACTGAACAAATATTTCTGCTCAGTATTCACAAAGGAAGAGGAGGGGGAGGTACCTAAACCAAACAAGAGAAACACTCTGAAGATGAGAGTCGATACCAGTCCATTTACAGAAGAAAGGGTTCTGAAGGAACTAATAAAATTGAAGGTGGACAAAGCAATGGGGCCTGATGGGATTCACACAAGAATCCTAAAAGAACTAAGGGTGGAACTAATGACACCGCTGACTACTCTCTTTAACAAATCATGGGAGGATGGGGTGTTACCTGAGGACTGGAGGAGGGTGGATGTGATTCCTCTTCACAAAAGTGGGAGCAGGACAGAGGCAGGAAACTATAGACCAGTTAGTTTGACCTCAGTGGTAGGTAAAATGATGGAATCACTCTGAAGGAAAGAATTGTTGAGTACCTAGAGGCCAGTGGGGCACAGGACCCAAGACAGCATGGATTCACGATGGGAAGGTCGTGTCAGATGAATCTAATAGATTTCTTTGACTGGGTGACCAAAGTAGTAGACCAGGGAGGGGCTGTGGACATGGCTTACCTAGATTTTAGCAAGGCATTTGATACAGTCCCACACAAAAGATTAATACACAAGTTAGCCAGCCTTGGAGTGGGTCCCAAGGTGGAAGCCTGGATAAAAAATTGGCTAGACAACAGGACACAATGGGTAGTAGTAAATGGAATCCACAGTGAAGAAAGGAGGGTTACTAGCGGTGTACCACAGGGTTCAGTACTGGGACTGGTCCTTTTTAATGTCTTTATAAGTGACATTGCAGAGGAACTGGAAGGAAAAGTATGTCTCTTTGCAGATGACACAAAGATCTGCAACAGGGTTGATACACCAGATGGAGTGGGAAGGATGAGAATGGACTTGGCAATGTTGGAGGAATGGTCAAATGTATGGAAGCTCAGATTCAATGCAAAGAAGTGCAAGGTAATGCACCTGGGAAACAAAAACCCAAGGCAAGAGTACACAATAGGGGGTAAGATACTGACAACAGTAAAAATGGAAAGGGACCTGGGGGTAATTATATCATATGACCTAAAGATGGGCAAGCAATGTGAGAAGGCAGTAAGGAAGGCTAGGGGGATACTGGGATGCATAGGGAGAGGCATCAATAGTAGAAAACAGGAAGTTGTTATCCCTCTGTACAGACAGTTGGTGAGACCCCATCTGGAGTACTGTGTGCAGTTCTGGAGACCCCATCTCCGTAAAGACATAGACAGAGTGGAGGCTGTCCAGAGGAGGGCAACCAAAATGGTGCAGAATCTGCACCAGAAGACATACCAAGAAAGACTAAAGGAGCTTAATATGTATACCATTGAGGAAAGGAGGGAGAGAGGGGACATGATAGAAACTTTCAAGTACTTCAAGGGAATCAACAAAGTCCAAGAGGGTGGCATCTTTCAGAAAAAGATGTTGCAAGAACAAGGGCACAATTTGAAGATAGAGGGGATGGCTCAGAGGTAATGTGAGGAAGTATTTTTTACAGAGAGGGTTGTGGATACATGGAACAGCCTCCTGAGGAGGTTGGAATCAAGAACAGTGGGGGAATCTAAGAATGCATGGGACAGACATAAGGCAGTCCTAGTGGGGGGTAGGAGGAAGCAAGCTGTTGGTTAATTAGGATCTGCAGCTTATCTGTTAGGTAGGAAAATGGGCAGACTAGGTGGGCCAAGCAGTCCTTATCTGCCATCAAATTCTATGTTTCTATGTAAGCAGGGTGGTAGAGATAAAGAGGGAAAGTAATAGGAGCCTTAAAAAGAAAGGTGGGAAGGAGGGAGGGAGGGCAAAAAGGAAAAAACTGGGGGCAACAAGCAGAATGGAAACAAATTCCGGGAGGCCACGTGTACAAATGCTAGAAGTCTAGGAAATAGGATTCCAGACCTACAGGCTATCATGGCAGAGGCCAGCGTGCATATTGTGAATATTACTGAGTTATGGTACACTGAAAACCATGACTGGGATATGGCCATACCAGGCTTTAAAACCCTGTTCAGGAAGGATCTGGTGGGAAGGAAAGGAGAGGGTGTGGTACTTTATGTTAGGGAAAGCATAAAAGAGATCAACATATAGGGAATACAGGAGGAGGCTGAGGTACTGTGGGTCACCCTGGAAATGGGGAATGGAGCCACTGTTCACACTAGAGTGATCTACAGACCTCCAGAACAGGGGGAGGAGCTAAATAAGGTACTGGTGGTAGCCACTGTAAAAATGGCAGAAAAGAAGGAGGTGCTGCTAGTGGGGGACTTTAACCTGCCAGATGTAGATTGGAGCCTCCCAGCAGTGGCTTCAGCTGTAAGCAGGGACCTATTGGACTCTCTGCAGAGGGCATTTCTCAGGCAACTAGTCAGTGAACCCATTTGTGATGGTGCAATGCTGGAGCTGGTACTTATTAACAGGGATGGTGTTGCAGACGTCAAGTTGGGAGGCCACTTGGGACCAATGATCACCATACGGTGTGGTTCAATATAAGGACGGCTGTGGAATCAAGCCACAAAAAGGTGAGGGTCCTGGACTTCAGAAGGACAGATTTTAAAAAGATATGTGAATGTCTCAGGGATGAGTTAGCTAGGGGATAACCTCGGTGGGGTGGAAGAACAGAGGGAGAAGATGAAAGAGAGCATAGTAAAGTAAACAAACCTCTGCATCATAAAAGTGAGCAAAAGCAAGAAGAAAAAGAGACCTCTATGGTTCTCAAAAGAGGTGGCTGAAAAGATGAAGGCTAAAAAGTTAGCATTCAGAAGGTGTAAAGAGATACAGAGGGAGGAAGATAGGTAGGTGGATCAAGGAAAACGGATGGAAGCAAGGAAAGCAGTAAGGAGCCCAAAGGCGCAAACTGATGCCATAATTGCCTGGGAGATAATGGAAGGAGACAAAACATTTTTTAGGTATGTAAGTAGAAAGAGGAAGACCAGGGGTGGGAATGCAAGGTTAAAAATGGAAAAGAAGGATTGTGGAGGGGGGACAGAAAAAGGCAGCCATGCTGAACAAATATTTTGTTCATGTTCACAGAAGAAGGAGAAGGGGAGGGGCCACAAAAAAGTAACAAAAGCTTTGGATGGAGACAGGTGGACACTAGTCCTTTTTGAAGGTGAGAGTCCTGAAGGAACTTGCTAATCTGAAGGTGGACTAAGCAATGGGGCCAGACGGGGTGCATCCAAAGGTACTGAGGGAGCTAAGGGAAATACTGGCTGCACCTCTGACAGTTCTGTTTAACAGCTCACTGGAAACAGAAGTGGCTCTGGGGGACTGGTAAGTAAATATTTTATTGTTTGACCAATGTCATTACAAAAATTAAAAGACATTAAAATTCAATTTTGTTACATTGTCAGATGACTTAAGTAAGTCATCAAAACATACACAGAGAAAAACATATCATACATGAAATATTCTTTAAATATTGCTTCTTAAGAGACACTCTGGAGTACTGGAGGAGGGCGGATGCAATCCCACCATGCAAAGTGATAGCAAGGAGGAGGCTGGCAATTATAGGACAGTCAGCCTGACATCGGTGGTGGGAAGGTTGTCCAGTGGGGTGGCTCATGGTTCAGTTCTGGGACCAGTACTCTTTAATGTCTTTTTAAGTGACATTGCAGAGGAGCTGGAAGTCTGCCTCCTTGCAGATGGCATTCAAAATCTGTAATACGATAGGAGGAATGGTCAGAAGTATGGCAGCTTGGATTCAATGCAAAGAAGTGCAAAGTAATGCACCTGGGAAACAAAAACCCAGAGGAAGGTTACACAATGGGGGGGGAGGTAGTAACAACAACAACAATGGAAAGGGACCTGGGGGTAATCATATCAGATGACCTTAAGGTTGGCAAGCAATGTGAGAAGGCGGTAGGGAGGGCTGGGAGATACTGGGATGTATAGGGAGAGGCATCACCAGCAGAAAACAGGAAGTTGTTATCCCCCTGTACAGACAGCTGGTGAGACCCCATCTGGAGTACTGTGTCCAGTTCTGGAGACCCCATCTCCGCAAGGACATAGACAGGATGGAGGCAGTTCAGAGGAGGGCAACTAAAATGGTGCAGGGTCTGCAAGAGAAGCCATACGAGGAGAGGCTAAAGGAGCTTAATATGTATACCCTTGAGGAAAGGAGGGAAGGGGGACATGATAGAAATGTTTAAGTACCTCAGTGGAATCAACAAAGTCCAAGAGGGTAGCATCTTTCAGAAAAAGAGATGTGCAAGAACAAGGGGACACAATTTGAAGATAGAGGGGGGCGGCTCAGGGGCAATGTGAGGAAGTATTTTTTCACAGACAGGGTGGTGGATGCATGGAACAGCCTTCCTGAGGAGGTTGTGGGCCCTAAAACTGTGGGAGAATTCAAGAATGCATGGAACAGACATAAGGCAATTTTTGTGGGGGGGTAGGAAGAAATAGGCTGTTGGTGAAATAGGATCTGCAGTTTATCATCTAGGTAGGGAAATGAGCAGACTAGGTGGGCCAAACGGTTCTTATCTGCCGTCAAAGTCTATGTTTCTATGTTTCTGTGTTTCAATCGAGACTCCCACCTCCCACCTTGAGCCTCTTTAAAGTACTGCAACTGAAAGGGGTACTGGCCGCATCATTGGGTCCCTCTCCTTGGTTCCCCACCATTAACCTGATTAAACAAGCCCTACTGGATGCTGCCCAACAACCCCATGCAATTTTGCTCTTCTACAAGACACTTCAGGCTGTAGACCCCCAACTTCCGACAGGAGTTTGCTCTTACTGGCAGCATGAGCTCAACCTTTAAGTCAATGATAAGGCCTGGGCAAAAGCGCGGCAGGGACTATACAAATACATGAAACAAGATCACCTACGATTCCTCCAATTTTGCCTCTTGTACAACATGTACTTTTCCCCAGCCCATATATACCGAATGGGGTGACTTGACTCGTCCCTTTGCTCCATGTGTGGGAAAAAGGATGGGACTACCAAGCACTTCTTCTGGAATTGAGGCTAGGCCCTCTCCTTCTGGCTGAGAATCAAAGCCTCTCTGGATCCCATGCTATGGCTGGAGCCTTACTTTACCCCACAGGTTTGCCTTCTAGGACTTTTCCCTGAGGATATGCTAGGAATTCATAAGGCACACATGTCCCTCATTGCTGCAACAGTGAAACTGGTTATCGCTCAGCATTGGATGGATCGGAACAACTTACCTCTCCAAGAGTGGCATGCAGAGCTACTCCAGGCTCTGGCATTAGAAAAGCACATAGCTCAGAGGAATAATCGAATGTCAGCCTGTGGTGCCCATTGGGGGCCACTGTTTGCCCTTGCCCCAATCATCCACATGGGGGTCCGGGGGATCCCTAGCATGCCAATCGGATAAGCTCCATCTTTAACTCTCTAGTCCCCTAGAAGTTTGCAGCCCCTGCCCACCTGACCTAACAACTAGGTTATCACCACCCACACCCTTGTGATTCTTTTGTATATGCTCCAGAGGGAGTGGGGGTTAGGGTTGTGGGGGGGGGGCGTAGTTTGATCCTTATTTTTATAGTGCTAAGTTTCATTTGCTGTTTACAGGGGCCTAGTCTAGTCATTATAGCCTGTTTTTAGCCTATTTCAGGCCCACTAGATAGAGCTAGACAGCTCATTAACCTCTAATGTTGCCATACTTTAGTCTGCTCTACTGGCTTCTCAGGTTAAGAACTGCCTTCCGTTGTATGAGTGAGTTTTTGGCTGTTATATGTTTTTTTGCTCCTGATTTTCATTTTCTTTTTTTGTGAGTTCATTGTAAAAATTACACCTAATAAAGTATATTAAATTGAAAAAAAAAAAGAGGCCTTACAACTACCAGATGACTTTGACCTCAGCATGGACCGTGTGCATAGATCCCTGGCCCAATGGCCCAGTAACGTGGGCACCCGGCTGAGGTCTTTTGTGCTCAAGCTAACTTCTTATGCGATGAAGGAGGAATTAATGACCCAGGCCTGGAGACAAAGAGAGATCCATTATAACAAAAATAGAATTACCCTAGATAACGACTACACAACCATGGTTCAGGAGAACTGCAAGTTGGTCTGGCCCATTCTCAAGCAACTCTGGGCTAAGAACATTAAAGCACAGATCTTATTCCCAGCCCGACTCTGAGTAGAGACTGAGAGCGGGACTCAAACCTTGCAGGACCTCCTGGCAGCAACAACTTACCTGGAAGGAATCTGAACAGTGGTCCCTCCACTTCAGAAGGAATGACTAGTTTTTATGGACTAAGGCATTCCCTGATTATCAACTGTTGTGATTTTAATCATGTTTTAACTGTACTGAATGTGACTGTGTGAAGCACCTTGATAAGCTGAAAGGCGCTCAATAAATAAAACTATTATTATTATTATTATTATTATTACTTAGATCCGCCTGGTCGGTGGCCCAGAAAGGCTATACACATGCAGGATCTTGACCTGGAAACCACAGATCAAGTCTTCAATCAG
The DNA here is from genome assembly GCA_016271365.2 of Neoceratodus forsteri. Taxonomy (NCBI): domain Eukaryota; kingdom Metazoa; phylum Chordata; order Ceratodontiformes; family Ceratodontidae; genus Neoceratodus; species Neoceratodus forsteri. The sequence continues at coordinate 1,147,984,949 of CM057458.1, read as the reverse complement.
ACATCACTGCAACTTTAAAACCATACTCCTCACCGATCCTTTTGGAGGGCCTGCTGGGAGACACTCAGACCAGATCAGTGGCGTGTCAGTCCACCCAGAAGCACATTGCTGAAAATCCACACACCTGAAGAGACACCATGGGATTTAGCCTTCTTCTTTTTGCTTCACTTTTCTGTGGCATCACTTCAAGGTCCCCCTTGTTTTTTTCACGGGAGGACTTGCAGTGAAAATGCAGCAAGATGCGCGGAAAACACTCTGGAAGATGAAAAAGAGATTTCTTTGGGACATGATCACCTGGTAAGTGGACCCCCTCCACCTTCCATTTGTTCCCTTCCCATCAGCCCAATAATTTGTACTTTCAAGACTATAAAAATGATTCTAAAGGTTTAAAAATCATAGTTAGACTGGGCTGGGGAGAGGGGGAGCTCATAGTCATGGCTACAGCTTGAGACCATACGCAGAACCGAGAAACTTTTGGAAGGACTGAAAGCCTATGCTCTGATGACCAGCCTACAAGTTCATGCAGTGACTGTGTCATAAATTACTTAATTTTCCATACTGAGTTTCTTAAACTTAGTAAGAATGCAGAGTCTAACTTTTATAAGCTTTAGGGTGTCTCTTCCTCCTCTCTCTCTTTCATTAAGCCAACAATTGTTGTACATAAGTTATGTTGCATTTACCAAATGCTTTTACTCACTTAACTTCAATGGGTGGGTGGGGGTGGGGCTATGGGGAAAATATATCCTATATCAGTGAAGAAAACAAGGCCCTCCAAATGGTTTAATTGGGGCAACGAAGTGAGCGTAGCACTCCCCCCGCCTCCAGACCACGGTTCCCCCTTCACACCAGCTGTCTAAATTTCATACATGCAGACTCTCTGATTGCAAGTGATGGTAACATTCTTGTGGATTTTGGAAGCTTAACTTGATTAGGCAGTAAAGAATTTTAATAATAAACAGGTTGGGTGGATGATAAGGGAGTTGCCTCAGAAACAGGGCAACTACATCTTTTTTGCTTTGTACCCCATCACTGGATAGGCTGTTGTTGTAGAGGTTTGGCTCCACCCCCACACAATATGACCAAATTCTCACTTGCAGTGGGAACATAGTGTCACAGTGGTGACACAACCCAGACAGTACACAACATCTGTCTGACCTAGGAGGCATAGGACAGGACATTTCAAAACCCTGACCAGCTAATCTAATAACACAGTTTATTTATTTCAGCCCCATGTTGTTTTTTTCTTTCAGGGGCATGAGTGTTTATTTACAGTTGGTGGTTCCCTTGGGTAAGTTTATACTTCCCCAGGGCACCTACTAATAAGCATCTACATGTTTAAGTCTTTCTTGCTGCTAGTGTTGAACTGTTTGAAGTTGCAAAACAGTACACTGATTTTGTGCGTTGTGCTTTTAAGAAGTCTGTATATGTGGGACAAGAGGAATTGTGCAGCTCAAGAGCAATGGTCTACACCCCAGAGATTCCAAAATGGCTAACATTAGTACAAAAATCTTATCATATAATCTAAATGGGATCAACAGCCGGATTAAAGGTAAACAGATACTAAAATTCATTAAGAATCAGAAATGTGATATACATTTCTTGCAGGAGACCCATTTTACCTCAAGAGAGGCTGTAAAACTTAAGACTAAGGCATACCCATACCTATACCAGGCCTCGCTAGAGAAAGGGAAAAAGAGAGCGGTGGCCATACTGCTCTCCTCCATGCTACCCTTTGAGGAGGAGGAGGATGTGGTTCCAGACCCCAGAGCCAGATATATTATGGTGACTAGGAGAGTCTGAGACAAATCAATAACAGTAATGAATGTATGCGCTCCACCTGGTTCCCATATTACCTTCTATTCAGACCTAATTAAATTGCTAGCAAAGAAGGCCAAAGGAATGCTGACAATGGGCGAGGACTGGAACCTCATTTTAAACAGAAAATTAGACACTACTTCACAGATCCCCACCCTGAAAAACTGCACGGCAACCCTTTTCAGTAAGCTAATGACAGATATGGGCCTAATCGATATCTGGCAGGAGAAATATCCATGAGCCAGAGACTACACCTGTTACTCCCCTCGATTTAAGACCTACTCAAGACTGGACATGTTTTTGACTTACTCTAAAGATTTAGCCTCCTTTAAACACATGTGGGTAAGCACCATGACCCACTCCAACCATCAACCCATTCTCATAGAAATGGACCTACTGCTCCCTAAAAAAAACTCTTTGGAGGCTTAACACCTCTCTATTAAGGGCTAAAGAGGTACTTACAGCCCTTAAAAAATTTAATTACACAAACAGAGGAGCTTAATTCTGGCCCAGAGATCTCCCCACAAATACACTGGGACACAGTGAAGACAATGCTGAGAGGTAAATTCATCTCCATTTCATCATATAAACAAAAAGAGAGAAGAAGGCACCTGGAACTGCTCCTTACACACTTAAGAGAACTAGAAGCCCAGCAAAAGTGCAGATGGACTAGGCAAGTCGATTTAGACATTAAACAGGCCAGATCTAGAATACAGAAAATACAAAATACTGAGACTGAGACAGACATTTGTTATTTAAAGCAAGCATACTTTGAAGGAGTTCCCAGGGCCACAAAATGTTTAGCCTATAGACTGCGGCAGAGGTCAGCTAAGGCAGTCATACCTAAAATCAAACACCCCAGAACAGGCCTTATCACCTATAAGAGGGAACAGATAATGAAGGCCTTCATGGCTTCATGGAGTATTATAGAACCCTCTACCACCAGGCACCTAAGGAAACTCTCCAGGGGGAAAAACAAAGATTTCTAGAGGAGTTAAACTTGCCCTCCCTGTTGCTGCAGCAGACTCAGGATTTAACGACCCCTACTACACAATTAGAATTAATGACTGCCTTCCAAAAAGTAAAGTATGGGAAATGTCCTGGCCCAAATGGATTCGGGGCAGAACTATACAAAGCCCTAACGCATGAAATTTCCCCACTTCTCCTTAACACCTACAATGAGATTTGGACAGGAGAAGAATCAGCTCCTCCATCATGGATCTATGCCATGATTTCGGTCATTCATAAACCAGGTAAAGATCCAACCAAATGTGGATACTACTGCCCCATCTCATTATTAAACACAGATTACAAACTCTATACATCTATTGTAGCAGCACGACTGAACAAAATGGTTCCTCAGCTCATCCATCCAGATCAAACAGGGTTTGTGGTTGACCGACAGACCTCAGACAATGTTAGAAGAGCTAGCAATCTTATAGACATAATCACCCAGGAACATACTTCAATGTTTATAATGAGTCTCAAAGCAGAAAAGGCATTTGACAAGGTAGCCTGCCCTTTTTTGCTCCTTGTCCTTGAGTGGTTCAGCTTTCCACAAACCTTCATAAATGGCCTCAAGGCCCTATACAGGGCCCCACAGGCTTATGTTAGGGTCAATGGTGGGATCTCTGACAGATTTCCACTGGGAAGGGGCACTCAACAGGGCTGTCCTCTGTTTCTTATATATTTCACTCTCTATATCGAACCCTTGGCTAAGGTGGTGAGGGAACACCCAAACGCCAAAGGTGTCCAGCTGGGTGACTCTGAACACAAGATTTCACTTTATGCAGATGATGTCTTGCTGTATCTCACAAACCCTGATGAATCGATCTCCCATGTTTGGTCCTTGTTAGAGAAATTTGGTTCACACACAGGATACACACTAAATAAAATTAAAATTAAAATGCTAGAAGTATTATAAATAATATACAGGATTTTAAAATATGGTCCCATCAATTGGAGCCTAACGTGATTGGCATAACTGAAACCTGGCTAGCTAAATGTGTGTCAGTTGAATAAATATTAATGGATGGATATGGCATTTTCGGGCAAGATAAGGGTAAGCCGGAAGGGGGTGTTCTTTTGTACATCAGAAATAAATGAAGAGTGCCAGAGGTTGTACATTCAGGAGCAGTTGAAGGGATAGAATGCATTTGTGTTGTGATTAAATGATTAAAACTTCTAACAGGTGTTGTTTATGCCCCTCCTATTGTAAATGTTAGTCATTTTGAAGTGTTGGCTCAAAAAAATATCTTCCATGACAGTGGATAAGGACACAATCTTACTTGGGAATTTTAACATCACCCGGGGTAAGCCCAGGGGTAGGAAATTAGAAATTAGTTTTAAGATATTGAATGTTCAGCAGGTGGTAAACCAGGTTACTAGGAACAGTGGTATAGACAGTCAGGGTTGTATTTTAGATCTTATGTTTTTCTCTAAGGGACTTAATATAGAAAGTTGTCAGGTTTTACATCCCAACTTAGGGGATCACAGTCCCACAATGTGTAAAATATCTGATAAATTTAATTGCAGGGATACAGAGCAAACTAGTACTAGAAGGGATTTTACTAACTATCATTCAGATCACTTTGTAAGGGACTTGAGTTATGAAAGATGGAAAAGGCTAAAATTAATCCCAGATGTAAACTTGGGGGGTTACAGATTTTACTAAGATCCTTATGCATATTTGCGATCAACATGCACCCTTTAAAACTAGTATATTAAGGAAGAGGCCATTGCCCTGGGTGAGTGAATTGTTAAGAAAAAATATACATATTAGGGATAGACTATGGAAAAAAGCACATAAAACAAAAAATAGGGAAGATTGGGATCAGTACAAAAAGCAATGCAATAAATGCAAACAGTTAATTAAACAAGCCAGGGGAAATATATAATAATAACATTGAAAATGTAACTCATCCAAAGCAGTACTGGAATATAATACAGGATATGGACAATCCCATTAGAGCCAATCAAAGGATAAAAATGCTGAATGATAAAGTGGAACTATTAGATAGTAAAACTGTGGCCAAAGTACTAAATCATTATTACATCACATTGCCTGATATTGACATTCCACATGGTAGTCTAAAACAAGTAGAAACTGTTGAAATAGGAGGAGAAGAAATAAATTTTCCCCTGTTTTACTTCAGAAAAATAAGGGTAAATGAAGTAACAGATGAAATTAAAAAACTCAATCCCAAATCATATGGTTTAGATAAAATAGAAATAAAGTTTTTGAAGGATGCAGAAGACATACTGTCGCCAGTCTTCACAGACTTATTTAATCAAAGTTTAATGGATAATATATTTCAGACGTATGGAAGATAGCAAAAATAGTTCAAATTTTTAATGGTAGTGATATGAACAACTCCTCAAGTTATAGGCCAATTGCGGTCCTCTCCATCCTCTCAAAATTGATGGAGCAGATGGTATATAATCAACTTTATGAGTATATGGAAAAATACTCTAAATTCTCAGTGTTCATTTTTAAGATTAATAAAGTATTGATTAAAGGTAATCTAAACATCCATTTTGGATGTGAGACACAACAATATGAGTTGAGGGAGGTAGTTCATAGGGGCATAAACATACCAAAAATCAACACAAGGTACGGTAGTATGACACTACAATTTCAAGCAGCAAAAATCTGGAATGAGATGCCTCCTATAATGAGGAATTTAACTAGAATATCTTCCTTTAAATCACAATTGGAAAAGTGCTTTACTCAGGAATGTACTTGTATATAAGAATGTGCAAATGTACATCTATGTAGTTTAGTAGTTCGTATTCTAAAAATGAAGTGGGTGTAGTGTTAATTTATTCTAGAAAATGGATGTCATGTTGGTTAGCTTAGGATGAATGACTGTTGAAATTGTGTTGTATTGTAACAAGTATGAAATGTATTGTTATTGTAACAATGTATGTTTTTTTTTTATGTAACAGGACAACTTTGAAAATAAGTCCTTGTATCTAAAGTTACATCCTGTCTAAAAATAAAGTTTTAACTAACTACTAATTACCTAAAACAGATGTCATTAAATTTTATTACAGCCCCTCTTCGGAAATTTGGAGCTATGTCCTCTTAACTGGAATAGATCTAAAATTTCCTGTCTAAGAATTCAACTCCCTAAAAGCCTCAGTAAGCTGTTTGCACAAATCTAGAACCACTTTGATCCCAAATCCACCAAGACTTGGCCAGATGGTCCCTTTGAACCTATCTCTGTACTCTAAGGTACAACTTATAACCATGAGTGCATTACCTAGATTTTTATACCTTTTTCAATGTCTATTACCTAGAATCCCCAAAAAACAATTTCAAGCTTGGTAGAGGATAATAAACAAATACATCTGGTTCCCGGGTAAGCCCCAAATCAAAACCCAGTCCATGCAAGCAAATAAGCACAAGGGAGGAAGAGCACTCCCAAATCTCGAAGATTATTACCTGGCTGCACAGATGCGATTTGCGCTTGTCTGGAGCACAGCAGGATATGAAACATTCTGGAAATCTATGGAAATAATCATGACAGGGGGAGCCCTGTTAGTTGCCAGATTTGCAGATCCTTCCCCTCAACAAGATAAAAAAGACATACTACTTTACGATACTCATAATACCCATTGGGCGGTGCACAGGACATGGGTTAAATATAAACTGGGACAGCTGTTTGGCCCTTGCAGTGGTTTGCATGGGATCAATCCTTTTCACCTGCATGGTTGGATCACACTTTTAGACCGTGGTCCAGACTTGGACTCTTCCAGTATGGCCTACTGATGGATGGCGAGACAGTACAGGAATTTCAAGTTCTCAGAGATACATATCACTTGAGAAACTCAGATTATTACTGCTTTTTACAGCTCAGAACACATATAGTAACCCTGAAGAAAAGTGCTGTACTCCTCTTACAGACAAATTACCTCTTCCAAACAATGCAGGCTATCATCAACCAAGGGTTAGAATGGGGACACCTGTTTGCCATCTATAAGGCCCTCAGACACTTATACGATGACAACACACAGCAGATAAAAAGAAAATGGGAGGAAAAGATGGACCAGCTCTTGGAGGAGACAGAATGGGATAGGATTTTTAACTTGGCCAGCAGAACTACACACTCTTCTGCATGGCAGGAATTTGAGTGAAAAGTAAGGAAAATATATTTTTACACACCAGCAATATAGCATAGGTGGGGGACAGGGGCTTCACAGACTTGCTGGAGGGGGTGTGGGGTCCCACAGGCACATCATACTCAAATATTCTGGCAGTGGCCAGCGCTACAGTACTTCTGGAAACAGGTGGCAGAGACACTCACAAATTTGTTTTCTTGCTCCTCCCCCATATCCCACCCCAATATCATACTGGGTCTCCCTCCACAGAAGGTGAGGGGATCAGCTGGCATATATCTCTGGAACATCCTACTAGCTGCAGCTCACAAGGCCATCACCCGCAAGTTGTTGACCAGAGATCCCCCCCACCTACCAACAATGATTATCTATTGTGCAAGATATACAAGTTATGGAAGAACTAACATATAAAATTAATTTAAAAACACACATATTCACTCGTAAGTGGACAAGATGGCTCTTGGGGCCTGGGTTAATGATTGAGCCCCAGACCCCAAATGAGAAAGGAGTATCCTAACGTGTCCTGGCCCAGGATCCTAATGAATCTGGGTTAGAAAAGTGTTGGTTGAGAGGAGAAAATAGACAGCACACACCTATGTATAAATGGATTTACTGCTGGTGGGGATTTGTAGAAATAAACTAAGAGAGGGAAAGATTATGTTACAATATTCAGTTGTGTAATATATGAATCATATCTTGTTTCCACATAACATGAATCTGTAAAATGTAATTTGTGATGGTACCCAAATGTTTCAATAAATCTGAATAAAAAACACTTCCATTTTAGCTGTTGCAGATACACTTATGTGTATTCTTATTGCACCTATAAAACAGGCTTTTACGTTAAAATACCTTTTTTATTACCACACATACATTTGTTGAACTTGATAAATGTAAGTGAATGCTTGTATTTCACCTAAAATAGTTCTTGCATCTACATAGATACAAAGATACATAGACAGTGTCAGCAGATAAGGGCCTATGGCCCACCCAGTCTGCCCATTTGAGCTTGTAAGTTCAGTTTATGTTTTCCTAGAAGTCAGTTGCCCCTTGCCCCTGACCTCCAGAATTCCTTTATGTCTATCCCATGCAGTCTTAAATCCCGTGATTGTTTCAGCCCCCACCACTTCCTCTGGCAGGGTGTTCCACTTGTCCACCATCCATTCTGTGAAGAAATTCTTCCTCATGTTTCCTCTGAATCGCCCTCCCTCCAACTTCATCCCATGCCCTGTAGTCCTAGAACATCTTTTTCGCTTAAAAATAGTGTATTCCTGCACCCTGTTGCTCCCTGTAAGATACTTGCATGTCTCTTTTATATACCCTCTCTCCCTCCTCTCCTCCAGCGAGTACATATTCAGTTCCTTCAACCTGTCCTCATAGGACTTGTGATGCAATCCATGTACCACCTTTGTTGCCCTCCTCTGAACCTTCTCTACCCTGTCTATGTCCTTACGTAGGTAAGGTCTCCAGAACTGTACACTGTACTCCAGGTGGGAGCCTTACTAGTGTCTTGTACAGTGGAATTATGACTTCCTTTTCCTGCTGGTGATGCCCTGCCTATGCATCCCAGCATCCTATTCTTTACCTGCTGCCTTGTCACACTGTTTCCCTACCTTGAGGTCATCAGAGATGATAACCCCAAGATCCCTTTCCTGCTTGGTGCATGCTATATCCTCGCCCCCAACTGATATATTGTGCCAGGGTTTTTGTGCCCCATATGCATTATCTTACACTTCTTCGCACTGAATTTCAACTAGCAAACTCCTGACCATTCTTCAAGTTTCTGCAGGTCCCTTCTCATTCTGTCTACACTCTCTGGTGTGTCTACTCTGTTACAGAGCTTTGTGTCATCAGCGAACAGTGAAATTCTGCCTTCTAGGTCCTGCACAATGTCACTGATGAAGATGTTGAATAGGACCGGTCCCAAGCACTGATCCTGTGGTACACCACTGGTCACTTTTCCCTCTGTGGTGGAGTGACAGCCATTTACCACCACCCTCTGTGTCCTGCCACCCAGCCAGTTACCTACCCACCACACTACTGTCCTGCCCACACCATATTCCTCAGTTTGTGTAATAGTCTTCTATGTGGCACAGTGTCAAATGCCTTGCTGAAGTCCAGATAGGCCATGCCACTGCCCTCCCTGATCCACCTCCTAGTCACCCAGTCAAAAATCACGAGGTTGGTCTGACCCGACCTCCCCTGGTGAAACCATGCTGCCTTGGGTCCTGTGGTCCATTGACAACCAGATGTTCCACCAATCTCTCCTTCAGTAGTGCTTCCATGATCTTCTCCACTACCGAGGTGAGGCTGACTGGTCTGTAGTTCCCCTTCCTCTTTGTTCCCACTTTTGTATAATGGGACTACATCTGCTGTCCTCCAGTCTTTGGGTACCTCCCTGTTTCCAGTGATTGGCTAAACAGGATAGTCAGAGGTTCAGCCACCACCTTTCTTAGTTCTTTAAGGACCCTGGGTGCACCCCATCTGGCCCCATTGCTTTATCAACTCTTATTACTTCCAGTTCCTTCAGGACCTTTCTCGGTGTAAAGTGACTTGTGTCCATTTCTGCACCATTCTCACCCCTTGTACTCCCTTCAGACCCATTACCCTCCTCTTCCTCAGTAAAGACTGAGCAGAAATACCTGTTCAATATGTCAGCTTTACTGTTGTCATCCTCCATGCGGCCCCCATCCTCCCCCTTCAGTCTCACTATCCCTCCCTTTGCATTTCTTTTTTCACTTATGTACCTGTAAAAGGTTTTGACCCCTCTACCCACTGATTTTGCAATGTGTTCTTCTGTCTGAGCTTTGGCTTCCCTTACTGACCTCCCTGCCTCTCTTTGCTTCTCCTGGTACTTCTCCCTATCCCCTTCTGCCTGTGTCTTTTTGTATTGCCTGAATGCAATCTTTTTGGCTTTCACTTTCTTTGCTACCTCTTTGAAAACCATAATGGTCTCCTCTTCCTTTTCCTCTTGCTAACCTGCTTAATACATAATTCTGTTGCTCTTATAATCCCCATTTTAAATACTGCCAACTGTTCCTCAACCCCTGATTCCTGTCCCATTCCCCTTAATGCCTCTTTCAAGTAGCTCCCCATTTTCCCAAAGTCTGCCCCCCTAAAATCCAGGATACGTGTTTTTGTGTGGTTTGGTTCTGCTCTTTCTGTGATTTCAAACCACAATGACTGGTGGTCACTGTTCCCCAGGTGCTCCCCCACTGTTACCCCCATCACACTGTCCCTGTTTGTGAGCACAAGGTCCAGTATTGCCTTCTGCCGAGTTGGTCCTATGACCAGTTGCTTGAGGAAGGCACCCTGAAGGGAGTCCAGGATAAATCTGCTCCTAGTTGATGCTGCTGCTGGGATGCTCCAGTCCACGTCTGGAATATTGAAGTCTCCAACCAGTACTACCTCACCCTTGTCTGCCATCCTTTGGATTGCTAGCATCAGCTCCCTATCTGTTTCTTCCGCCTGGGCTGGTGGTCTATGGACCACACCTGTGTGGATGGCTGGCCCCATTTTCCTTTCCAGCTTAACCCACAGTATCTCTCCCCAATTTTGTTCCTCCTGGATCTCTGTGGCCCTTATGTCATTTTTCACATACAGTGGCACCCCTCCTCCCTTTCTACCTGCCCTGTCTCTTCTGAATATGTTGTAGCCAGGTATGGCCATCTCCCAGTCGTAGTTATCATTACACCAGGTTTCAGTGATGGCCACAATGTCCAGGTCTGACTGCACCATGACAGCCTCCAGATCTTCCATCTTGTTGCTAAGGCTCCTGGCATTGGCACACATGGCTTTCCATGATTTGACCTCCCTAGACTGTTTTGCTGTTCTACTCCAGCCCCTTCCTTGGTTTTTTTATCCCTGGTTCTCCTTGCTGTTTGCCCTTCTGTTGAGTTTTGCCCCTTTTCTGCCTATCCATCTCTTGGGTGCTAATCTCCATCTTTTGCACACTGCTTTGTAGAGATAGCCACTCCTCCAGTTCACTGGTTCCACTGCTAGCTGTGGGGGGTGAGCAAGTAAGTACCCTCCTTGCTGGCCTGCAACCCCCTTTGCTAGTTTAAATTCTTGTCAATGTAGCATTTAAACTTATCATTGAGTGCTTGGATTCCCCTCAGGATGGATGCAGGCCGTCAGGCTAGACAAACCTCCATCCCTCCAGGTGGGTCCCCAGTCACCAATGAATCCAAACCCTTCCTCACAGCACCAGTTCTTCAACCATGAGTTAAAGTTCCTGGTGCATGCACTATCTCTCCCTTGCCTCTCGTAGGTAGTGCTTCTGAGAAAGTGACAGAAGTAGCTACTTGCTTGAGACCCCTCCCCAATTTCCTAAACTCTTTACCTGAACTTCCTTTGGCTCCCCATTTTCCAGGTTATTAGTACCTAGGTGGATAATGACAACCAGCTCACCTTCCCATCTTGCCTTCCCAGGGATTCCCAGGATCTTCCTTCCATGCCTCCATGCCGTGGCACCTGGTAGGCACCTCACCTACCTGTCCTCCCCCTCCTGTGTTCCTAGCTGGATCCCTCTTATGATGGAGTCCCCCACCAGGATTTGCTTCCTCCTCCTCTGGGGTCCACTGCTCTCCCCACTGAGGTCACCTCCTTGGCTAACCTCCACATCCTTTCTTTCTACTTCTCTGGGTACCTCTATTTGCTTGTCCCCATTTTCCAGTGTGGCATATGAGTTCTTGAATGGAATAGGATCTGGGAAGTGCCTCTGTCTGACCACTCTAACCCTCCCTGAGCCCACTGTCATCCAAGTGCTCCTCGTTCTCAGCATCCTTTGAGGCAGTTGCATTGGACTGGGTGGTCTCTGGATAGGGGTAATGGTACTCCTGACCCAGTTTACTTCCACTCTGAGTCTGGCTACCTCATCCCACAGTCCAGAGAGATGCATGCAGATAGGGCAGCACCTCAGTGTCCAGAAGGTCTGCCTGAATATGGCTACCCCACAGCCACTGCATTGCACCACTCCCACGTTATACTGCAAATTATACTGCTATTCCACTTTGTCTGTTACTGAAGCTCTCCTAGTTCCCTTTTATTAATTTACTGTCCTAAAAATCCTGCCACTGTTCCTCAGATACTTTTCTTTAAAAAAATAATAAAATAAACCAATAAATAAATAAATGAGTCAAAACACTTATCGTGCTGAGGGTGGGCTTCTTTCCTTATGCCCCTCCTACTCCACACCTTACTATCCTGTGTTTAGCTCCTGTCAATCAGATTTAACAGGGCATATAATTAAGAGTTGGGGAAGGGAGGGAGGGGTGAAAATTTGCAGCAATTAAAGACAGCAAAGAAATATGTCGCCACTACGTTTTTAAATTTTCAACAGCCCAAAAACAATTCTAAGTAAAGACAACAAAGAAATTACAGTGTCGCTAAAAGCCCACAATCTAAGTTTAAAAAAAAATAGCAATTACCAGTTACTCTAAAGCACTGAATTGAATATGTTTCATAGTTTCATAGTTTCATAGTTAAATACGTGTTCAGTAGGTATTTCTACCTTTTACAAACACGCCATCCTTCATGGATGGAAACAGAATTTAAGGTCTCCTTTTTCTTTGTCAATATTTGATTTGAACATAGTTATAGTTTCGCTGTTGACTACACTGGATGGTAAGTTATTCCAGAGATTAACAATCCTTTGAGAGAACCAATTATTTCTTTTTACAGTATTATTGGGGGTTCTTTTAAGTTTTTGTGTATGAGATCTGGTATTTTTGTTACTTATATTTCTATCTAAACCGATAGTTTCAAACATTAAGTCGTTATGGAAGGCTTTATAGGTTAGACATAAATCACCAGATTGAGCCTATAGTTAAGAGAATAGAGATTTAAATCTTTTAATCTACTTTCATAATCTAAATTTTGCAATCCATTTATTTTCTTAGTTGTTTTCTTTGAATATTTTCTATAAGTTTTGTGTTTTAATTAGAATGCGGTGATACTACTGAACTGCAGTATTCTAGATGGGGTCTTACTAAGCTTGAGTACAAAGGCAGTATAACTTTGGCCTCCCTGCTTTTAATATTTCTAAAAATGCAGTTTAGAATTCTGTTTCCTTTTTTGGCAGCTGAAATTGTATGTTTATTAAAACTAAAGCTGTAAGTCTTTTACATAAGTAATTTGCTCCAAGTAAGTCTTATTGATCTTGTAAGGATAACAAGGATTATTTTTCCCCAAGTGCATCACCTTGCATTTGATCTCATTAAATAAAAGACTTTTTTCTATGGACCAATCTACTAGATGGTCCAGGTTTTTTTGCATTTCATTATTATTGTTTTGATCTTTTATTATACAACCTATTTTGCAGTTGTCAGCAAACTATGCTAACCAGCAGGAATTATTAAGGGGACACATTGTAGAGATCAGAATGTTAAACAAGGTTGGGCCCAAAACAGACCCTTGGGGAACTCCACTTGTGACCTGGCCTGGATTAGATAAATAACCCTTAACAGACACTTGTTGGGTTCTATTTAGTAACCAAGCTTGAATCCAGCCTATAATTTTAGAATCTAATTTTAATTTGACTAATTCGGATATTAATATCCCATGTGAGACTGAATCAAAAGCTTTGGAAAAGTCCAAATAAAATTACATCCACTGAGAATCCCTTATCCAATGCATTACTCACTGGTTCCAAAAAGTACAGTAAATTTGTTTGGCATGATCTGTTCTTTGTAAATCCATGTTGATGAATGTCAATATGTTATTTTCATCAAGATGATCAGTAATTCTACCCTTAAGTACTCTTTCTAGAAGTTTGCACATAACATCAGTTAAACTAATAGGTCTGTAATTTTGCTCAAGGTGTTTATTGCCATTTTTAAAAATAGGAATAACTATAGCTTTATTCCAATTTGTTACTGTTTTTTCTGTGTAGACTGACAAGTTAAATAACAAGGTTAATGGCCCAATTATTTGATCTTTTAAATTTTTGATAAATGGAGGGATACCATTGGGACCCGGGGAACTGCTATTTTTTAGTTTATCAATAGCTTCCTTAACTTCATCTTCTGTCATATATGGAAAAGATGATGTTATAGTATGCTCCATTACTGGATTAGATGTATTTTTTTGAAAAATGTTTACAAAGTAATCATTCATTTTATTTGCTATTTCAACTTCATTAGTAATTAGTTGTTGGGATGCCTGTAATGGTCCTATGGTAGGACTGTTTTTTTTTAAAGAACCAATATACAGTAGTTGTAAAAGGTTTTTTGTTGTCTTTGACATTAACAGCTAATTTTAATTCTAGATGTTTTTTTTTTCTTTTATAATCATGTTTTTACTTTTGTTTGATATTAGCTTGTATTTATTCCAATTTTCACTTGTTTTTGTTTTTATATTTCTTGTATAAATGGTGTTTCTTAGCTAAAATTTTCTTTATTTTATAATTCCACCATAAGGGGCTCTTTTGTTTTTGATATATTTCTTTCTACTGGGGACCCAAAGTTTTATACAAGTGTTTATTTTTAACATAAATTTGTTGTAAACTAAGTTGATATCCTTATCTTTCAGGTCGTAAGCCCAGTTCCATTTAGATAAATCTTGCTTGATTTTGTTATAGTTTGCATTAATAATCCTTGTTATCCTTACAAGATCAATAAGACTTACTTGGAGCAAATTACTTATGTAAAAGACTTACAGCTTTAGTTTTAATAAACATACAAGTAGTACAGCCAGATGTTGTTGTTAAATGAGGTAGATTCATTATTATATGGACCATTATATGGACCATGTTATGGTCACTGTTAACTAATGGTTGATCTATTGTGACTTTTTCTTCTGTATTGTAAATATTGGAAAATATCAGATCCAGAATGTTATTACCTCTAGTAGGAGAGTTTACTAATTGCCGCATGTTGTTGATGCACATTAGATCTAAAAATGAGTTTTCCAAAATGGTATTTGCTTTTAAATTTATCCAGTCAATATTGGGAAGGTTAAAGTCACCCATTAATAAACAGTTTTGATCTAATATATTGTTTTCAATATTGTTTATGAATTCTAATTTTCTTTTCAGTTGAGATTTGGGGCCCTATAACCTAAGCCTACCAAGACAGTATGTTCATGTGTAAGATTGATTTTGGTCCATATTATTTCACTTAATGTAGTTTCATTGTATTTAGTTGCACTATAGCTTTTGAATCTATTATGTATATATAGTGCAACACCTCCACCTCTGGTGTTAGTATGATTTTCGTATTTTGTGTATCCCTTATTTCAGTTCCCCAGTCCTCATTTCTAAACCAAGTCTCCGTCACTGCACATATCGATTTTTTTTTGCATGAATATAATCTTCTAGCTCATTGATTTTATTTAAGAGACTTCTTGCATTCAAAGTAGTATGTTAAATTCAGTATTATTAAATTGAGAGTTTTACAAACTTTTATGATATTTTTAGTTAGATAGTTTTAGGCTGGTGGGGTCTAATAGTATTTAGAGTTTCCAAATTCTTTGGACACTCCCCCTCATGGCTTAGTTTAAAATTGTTTCTATGTGGACCTGCATATGTTTTCCCAATAAGTTGTTCCCTCTTCTGCTAAGGTGTAGACCATCATATGCAAATAGTTCTTCCCTCCTAGTAAACTCCTCCCAGTGTGTGATACATCCCAGTTCCTGTTTTAGACACCAATTTCTAAGCCAGTTATTGATGGTCTTTATTTTATTTTGCAGGTGTTCAGAGGCTTTGGGTATTGGGAGAATTTCTGAAAAGGTTATACCACAATTTAGTTCAGTTAATTTATTTGTCATTGATACATAATCTTGTTTGATTTTGTGTATTGAGTCTCTAAATAAATTGTTGGCTCCTGCATGGATTATAACATTTGAGTTATGGGATTTGGGTATGATGTCCTCTAACATTCTGGTAATGTCTCCTATTTTTGCACCTCTAAAAGAAGACACTGTTCTATTTTCTTTGTCAGGATTGCAAATTTGATGGTCTAGGAACTTCACCAAGTTTCCTTCCCCTTCTGGCTTCTTCTGAGAAAGCAAAACTCACTTGCTACCTCAACTCTGATTAAGCCCCACCTCCAGTTATCATGTAGCTGAGGTCAGAGGCCAGACAATTAACACCCCTCACCCAAACTACAGGGCAAGTCAGACAAGCCAAGACTAAATTTGCAGCAATTAAAGACAACAAAGAAATACACCACCACTACGTTTTAAATTTTCAACAGCCCAAAAACATTTCTAAGTAAAGACAACAAAGAAATTACAGTGTCACTAAAAGCCCATAATCTAAGTTTAAAAGAAAAATAGCAATTACCAGTTACTGTAAAGCACTGAATTGAATATGTTTCCTTCTCCTTCTACTTGTACGTCATTGAATTTCTTGCTTTGCTTTAGGTCTTTTGATGTATTGAAGATTCTGTAGTTGTATTTTGTGGGGGTGGCGGGAGGGTCTGGTAGTTTAAAACATTTTATACTCAATCTTACGATCACCGCTCAAACTGAATTTGCTGTACCAAACTAATGAACTGTTATCTCCACAATCATTATTGCTCACTGATATTCACAATGTCACAAGTGTCATTCACAACAATTAAGTATTTGATTAAAAAGATTCACTGATTAAGAATCATGCAATGGTATGTATGTATCTATCACAGTGTACACCCCCAAAAAAAAAAAAAACAGAAAGTTTGTGCACTCACATTTTCCCATTCCTATTGTACAAGTATGGTCCATTGATGTGAGGGTTATAGTCAATTGCAGAAAGTTAATTCCTAGCTCTGTATACATTATATGAGTAGGATTATCTCTTGTTAGAGTACATCAACATGTGTTGTTGAAATTGCTCCAGATCCAAAGTGCTCCTGAAAAAGCAGACACAAATGTATACCAGTAAGTAGGGTTTGTCTTCCTGATGCAAGCGAATCTATTTTTTTTTTCATTGTAAAGTGTTACTAATACATTTAAGTACAGGAGTCCCTCACTACAATGAACAGATTCAGAGCCATAACATACATTTGTTACAGCTCCCTGTGTGTCACACTGAGGGACTCATAAACAAGACAGAAGTAACCAGAACACTGAATTAGCTCTGCTAATTCAGTTCTGCAGTACAATTATGCAGCCCTCTTAATTCAGTTCTGCAATATATTTATGAAAATCTCCCTTTGAGTTTTAAAAAGAGGCATAAGTTTCAATAAAAAATGTAACTGTTTTAAAATAGCTTGACAGTTTAACTGTGTAAAATTGCCTTGGATCACTATCACTACAGTACATATGGCACTGCAGCTTCTGTTAGCTCACTTCCAAAGCAACAGACTGTGTTTTTGCTGACCCCCTTAATGAGCATAAAGGTACAGTAATTAACTAACTTAGGGATTTATTTAGCTTAGGCAGTGTTAGCCAGTGAGACGTCCAGACAAAAAAATGGGAACATATTCACCATGCCTCCCACTGCCTTACTTTCTGATTTCCCCAACTGCTGTATGAGGTTTGGTGTCTCGCTGGGATCATGTTTCCACCAAGCCTCCCACTTGCTCACTTCCATCCAATTACTGTCTACTTACAGCACAAATAGTACAAGTGTGGAGGTGAAGAAAGGAGATCAGGGTTTTGGCATTATCTAAATAACTGATGATAACTAACAAGAATGCTGAGAGCTGCTCCAAAACCACAGTGCTGCTGATAGCCAGTAATTTAAACACACAGAAAAACAAAAAGGTGTCAGTGTTATGTAAAAAAATGCTGACACCTGCTGTGTAGACAGTAATTTGTCATTGTGCTGTATTATTATTTATCAGTTACTATTTACTAGTTACTACTACTAGTGCTGCTATTCAGATGCAAACTGGGAAAGAACATTCACAAACAGCTAATAGCAGTTTTCATCGGGAACCATAATCATTGTTCAGGATGCCAGATAGTTTGGAATAGTGGGATTTGATATAGTCAGGGACTACTGTAGTACACCTTAACATGGTTCTGGTTATGCAGTGACTCACCAGTAGTAGTATCAAAGGGACTATAATCTAGCTGTACTGTCTACTGGAACAGGAGAAGAGAGAGTTGAGAGGGGGAACACAAATAATGAAAACACCAGCACGGGGGGGGGAGAAGGCAATAAAAATGCAAGGCCAGTAACAATGTAGGATCATGGCCAGATGGAATGGGGTATGCCTTAATGCCAGAAGCCTAGGTAACAAAATCAGCAATCTTCAGGCACTGAGGTGGAAGTGTGCTCCTTGCACATACATGAGGTAAGGAGAGAAATTGGAGGGAAAAAACATAGAGGATGGGCCACAGCCATGGCCACAGCACCATAGCCCATCCATCTGCTCTGGATCCAGGGCAAATCTGGATGTGTTTCCCAGTTGTGGGTGGCCTTCCCTCCATGGCCTCACTGAGAAAGTGAGGAGAATCCACAGGGTATCAGGTCCCTGACAATGGAAGTAGGTTGATGACTAATGGGACATTGCTGAGAATGCCATCCTGGTCTTGTCATAGGATGATGAAAGTCTGGATAAAGAAAAGAAAAACAGGCAGAGATTATAATTATAAAGAGGCACATAGCTTACAAATAGAGTCACACTGATGATTCATTTCAGTGGTATTCTTTACCTCTTAACAAGTATCATAGCTACATCAGGCTTTGTGTGGGATCTACTCACTCATAAGACTAGATATTTGTCCATGTGTATCCATCACAACCTCTTTTACCATCACTTTCAATGTGATTAGATTATCTAGTGACTTTTGGAATGCCATTTTCTCCATATTTGTAGATTTAAGACCTGTCTGTCTTTTGTCACTAATCTGCATGTCAAGAATCTTCTTGCTTTGCATATCCATGCAGATGTATGTGCAGTATTTTGTTGAATTACTGTGAGTATTCATCCATCCAGTGCTTTTATTGATATATATATGTATATATATATATATATATATATATATATATATATATATATATATACTAGTTAGGGTATGGTATAATAAACATTTGTCTTCATTTTAACTCAGTCCAACAGACCAAAATTACACAAATTTCCCAAATGGAACCTGGGGTAAGAGTGGTCTGTGTGTACACACAAGGGGCATCATGTTAAGGCATCAATGCACATCACATGGGAGTGCATGGCATGTGGCATGATGTCAGTACATGCAATGCATGCCAGTGCACAAGAAAGGGGAAATAATGCCCACATGATGGTACCAAGTACCCAAAGTGCCTGCAGCCTAACTGGGTACACATCTGGAACTACATCCATCCAACAGCAGGGGTCAGGGAACCCCACTGACCCCACCTGATGGGGGGACACTAGGGGGAATACGACAAAGGTATGTTCAAATGGACATCTGAAAGATGGGGCTGGGGCAACCTGACAGATGGTGGTCAACCAGGAGGATGAAAAACAAGAAAGGCAATATACAAGAAATAAATATTTAATAACTTGTGACCCCCTATATCAACTTGCATCATTTAGTTTTCAAAAGCCGTAATAACCCAGTCCAATATGACACTGAGTTATTATGGCTTCTGCAGGCTCACAGTGCACTGTCTCTGTCATTCCCTGTACAAGCAGGGAAAAAAACAATTTTTCAGATGACCTGTAATTTCATCCAAGATCCCATGCCAACCAGACTGAGCCAGAATACAAGCATCAAGCAAGAGACATGTAGAGGCATTTAAAAGAAAATCTTATTGTGATTTAAAAATAGTTAAATTTTACCAAGTTCGCGGTGGAGTAGAACTGTTGTGTGTTTTAAAAATGGCAACCAGTGAGATCATAGCTGCAACCATACAGATAAAATCCAGAACGGGCAGTATCTGGTAAAACAGTATTTGCCATGAATTCATCATTTATTTATTTATTAACTTATTCACTGCTAGTTAAAAAGTGTTGAAATATTGAAGGACATTAAAATCTTTATTGCCTAAGACTTAGCACACTACATTAAAGGTGACTGTTTTCGCTTCTGCAAGAGTACAGTCTTTTTCTTTGAAATACACCCTGCACCAGTTATTATAAAAAATAAAACATATGCAGGTGTGTGTCATGAGTTTTGTTTTTTTTTATACGTCCTCATTGTGTAAAAAATCCTCATAACACACGCTTGCATATGCGCTATTCTCTATATGAAAACCTATGTAATGAAAAAAGTTCTAACCCATTGTAATTATGTCTTTATCATGACATTCATGAAGTAGCTTAGCCTGATAGCGTTCCCAGTACTGTACAATTATTGGAAATATATAATCACTGTAAGTGGAAGAATGATGATTCACTTAAAATTGAAAGGTTCATAAATTTGGCTAGTATGCTTATTTTGCCAAAATTGTTACCAGATATCACAATACTGCTTAAAAACAGTAAATCTCCAGAATGGAATCCAGTCTTCTTTTTGGGTTGGCTGCGCCAAGTGTCATCAGCATGGCAGTTGTTGCAAACCTAAATCAAACAGTATGAACATAGATGTTCTTAATAAAGTATATTTATAAGATGTACTACTTAGCTTTGAATGGAAACTGTGGGCTTGATTTTCAGAGCCCAGAGAATGCCTTAAGCCCCTGGGGCACCGATCATGTGGCACACGGAGCTTGCGGCAGTCTATCGGCAGGCGATCAGGATTTTAAATCCCGAGTGCCAAATGCCGCAAGTTAGACCAGCTTTTCCTTGGTCTAACTTGCAGCATTTGGAGGACCCTTTTTACAGGGCTTGCACCAAATATTTGGTGCAAGCTCCCATAAAGTGAGGAAACTGTTGCAAGTACGCCCAAAAATATAAAATCGGCTGCAGCTGCAGCAAAGGAATTTGGCATAGATGCATAAAAAAATGGTTTCAATGTAGGGCTTAATGCAAGTCCTGTGTCAGCATTTAAAAATTGAGCCCCACAAGTTAAATAGGGATGGAGTCAGACAGTCTGGTTAATCACTTGATATACCATTGACTAGCAGAAGCTAACGTGATAGAATTGTAAAGACAATACAGAATACATGGACTGTAACATACTTATTCAGATGTAATACAGATACAACCATAGGTTAGAATATTACATTAGTTCTACCCACATCCACTCCAGTGTCCAGCTCATATAAAACTACTCATATAATCCATACAATAGTGTAGTACCACAGCATAATGAACTGGAACCTACCAAGAAATAATCACTGCTGAAGATTCTACCTTATACTTCACTGTGGCTTTGGCACCACATGAAGGGCATTGTGTGCATTTACTTTTGTTTACTAATGGTATTAGACTTTCCTTGTATACCAGATAGGTTGATTGAGATATCAAGCATGATATTTCATTATCTAGACTACTAATTTGACAGTCTCCAGTAATTCTCTGTTTCTGTCAGTATAACTAATATTTTGCCCAGAGTTGCTCGTACCCAGTGCTGCAAAACAATCATGTCCTCGCAAAATATTTTCAGTCAATAATCCTGTGCTGTAACAAATGTTGAGAAATATTAAGAATCTGCCTAATAGCACCTGGTCCATATATTGTCAATTACTATTAGAAATTATGCAATAGACAGAGCAGAGCATTCCATGAATTATGTACATTAAATTGAATTTAGTGGAAATTCTGTAAGTATGATAACATCATATTTGTGCTCAATTATTCAGGTATGCAGTTTGCATATTGAAGTTGTCAGTTAAAACAAATACATTGTTGGCACTCATTTGGCTGAAAGATACTTTTAGCTTAGCTATTATCACTATACAAATTATATGGCTGGGAATAGTTCATCTTAAATATAATGAATGGTATATCAATGTATAACAAATAAATGTATATGCTGCACTTACAAAAAAAGACCCAATTCAAAATATTAGCAAAGCAATCTAACCTGAGTGTCATGATGTATAAATGGACATTCCTGAGTTGGAGTAAGCACTCAACTTTGTCTTATGCTTCAACCCACCAGTGGTGGGTTGGGGGGAGGTGGTGGCAATTATCCTACAGTAATGTATCTATTGGCATGTATTATCAGTTAAGTATGACATGGATTGTAATATTTAAAAGTTCAATGTGATGAATACTTTGCAGAGTGCTTTATAAATCCATGTATAGAGTACCACAGGAAAGTAACAAACTGCAAAATTATTCCTTTGATTGTGATGAGGGGTGTCAATCAATTATGTGAAACTTTGATCTATAAACTTTTTTGAGAATGAATTGCATTTCTAAAGTATATATCATAGAATGGCACCATTTATATATGTTATGTGTGTTGTGCTGTGGCCTAGAGGTCAGGGAACTCTCACTCCAAGGCCCTGTGGATGGACTGGGGAGCATTTGTGAAAGCAGTACCGCTGTGTCAAAGACACTCGATAATATGCACTGTTTAAATAAAAGTGTTACCTTCAGTGAGGATGGTCAGGTTATAGGTCATTAGTTTCCTTGTAGACAGGCTGTTCTGTAAATGATAACTGTATTGTGGAGCTGTACAGTGTTTATGTGTGTTTGCCTTCTGCACAAAATCAAGCGTGAGACTGTGAAAGCCGTATCAACTCATTGTGATGACTGACCAGGTAAATATGGCTTTCTACAAGGTGAAAGAGTCTAACATGTTTCAATAAAAGAAAAATAGCTGGACAAGAGGACACAGCATGAGATTAGAAGGAGGCCGATTAAGGGGTAATGTGAGGAAGTTCTTTTTCACAGAAAGGATGGTGGATGTATGGAACGGCCTGCCTCAGGAAGTGGTGGATATGAATACAGCACAGGGCTTCAAACAGGCATGGGATAGGCATAAGGGAGCAATACAGATGAGTATGACTAGATAGGCCATTGACAGAGTAAAGGCCTATGGCACATTCATAAGGCAGAAAAAATGGGCAGACTGGATTGGCCTTACGGTCCTTATCTGCCATCAATGTCTATGTTCCTATGTTTCTACAACTCTTAAAAGGAGTTGATATCGGAGGTCACCAGTTTTTATAAAGAAATAACAAATAGGGGTACTTCTGCATAGGATAGTTATGTTATGCATGTATGTTTTATGCATTATTTATTAGTACTGTATGTAGCAATGTTTTCCCTCACTGTTCCTCACAGAACTCATGGGTTGTTGCACTGCTTTTACAGTCAATGAGGTCACACATCAGTGCATACAGATACATTTTCTATTGCACACATACTCATGGCATGTCCCTGATTTGTACAATGCAGGTTAGAATGAATCCTTACAGTTCAATTACATTTTTCTTTGGATATTAAAATCACTGAAAACTAGCATAATCTTCAAACTGTAGATTTTAAAAAGCGATATCATATCCCCTATTTATACAATGGGAATGAAACAAAAATGTACAGTAAAATGTAATATTTGCATGGCACTATTACCTGTATTGATGATAAATCATTTATCATTACTGGAGGTGGGTCTGCACCATTTATCTTCAGTTTAGGTTGATTACAAGTGACATCCTAACCAATGGGATATCAGCTTGAACAATGCCTGATGACATCACATTGACATCAGCTTCACTCAAGACAGAGCAAGAAAATCAAATTTGCATTTAAAAACACATTGTCTGAATTAGACACACAATGGCCACACTCAGAATATGCCATGTATCATCACTTGTGAGAGAGCATGACTTATGTGTATCTCATGGCTATTCCACTCACAAGTTATGGTCATACCCCCTCACATATGGTGACACATGACATATTCTGAGCTGTGAATTTAGGAATCTAATATGTATTTCATTAACTGATAAGTTAACACTTGTAGCATCATACATTTGTCAGTGATATGGTACATGTTGGTCTTATGCATACTCACTCTTTCTGATCGAGATATAAAAAGCTGCATTCATTAGGTCTCATAACTGTGTATCCAGAATATTCTGCCAATCCAGGGATATTATCTTGAACAGGTGTTTTACAAGTGCCGTCAGTTTCTTAGTCTTCCTTACTTGTGCAGGAATATAATTAAGATGGGTTGGTTAGAATGAGTGTGAGGCAAACTATTGCCTTAGTATAAAATAATAAGCAAATTAATATCAGCTATGTCTATTTTCTTTGGAATTGACAACAATGTTTTTTGACTCCAGATGAAGATAACTATTGCAGTTATACCCAAATAACCTTCTGACAACACCACCACTTGCTGGTATAGACTGCTTTATAGGTGTCTCTGGTTCTGCCATTAGGGTCATTCTTTCATCTTTGTGAAGATCATAACTGAAAAAAAAAAAGAAAAGAAAATTTTTTTCATTTGTGGCCCCATGGTCCTATATAGAACACACACAACATGTGGGACTGCCAAGTGCTGTTACGTAGAACACACACAGTACATTGGACTGCTCTGTGCTACTGTGTAGGACACACCCAATGTGTTAGATGACCACATGGTTCTCTGTAGAACACACCTGGGTTAGACTACCATGCAATCCGCTGCAGTTAACACCAATGTGAGCCAACTCCCGAAGAGCAATGCAAGGGCTAACTGAGCTGATTCTCTTAAGGACTAATGTAAGAATAACTTATGAATTAAATGGAGATTATGCATCCTCTTACTTGTCATCATGTAAGGTAACACCATCTGTGCGGCATCCCAGTGCCACACCCCCATGGTCGATGTTGCCAATGTGGATAATTAGAGGAGATTCAATTAAAATGAGTGCAGCCCAAAGATATTTCAGTGTCCAAAATGCTTAATCATACTTGGCCTCTGTACTGTTGCCCTCTGAGACAAAGTACAGTTAGTGTACATAACTGGGTGCAGGCATGGTGCTCATCAGAGTCAGTCTCACACATGAGGTTTGGATACAGCCAAGGTGCTTGTCAGACTCAGTCTCACACATTAGGTTTGGGGAATACATAACTTCTTATATGTATAGACTGACTGATTGAACTGCACCATAGAATTTGGAATAAGTGCATTGTTTAGATAATTGGAAACACATGCAGTTTTAATAAGCCGTATCACTTTTGCACGGTCATTGTCCATAATTGTATGAAATGCAATTCCATACTTACAGTTCTAAAAGAAACTCTGCAAGCTGTGAATGATGCTGCATATTTAGTTCATCCTTCAATGCATTTCATCTCATAACTGTGTTTCCTAAGGTTATTCTACATTTTCCTTTTAAACTGTAACGTATCTTCTTCTGACATTTACATGCGGAGTCTGTCAGACTAAAGCAATGTCTTCTTTTCTTATTTGACATAACTGCAATGAACAATATTTTCACATTAAATGATATGATTGACACATAATTTTAATAGTTACACCCGAGCATATGTTCTATATTGTTAACAGATATATTATGTTAGCTGTAAATTGCAGTGTGTAATGTGTTATATTTTATATTCCTTTGTTATATCTGTATGTATGTAATGTAATGTGTTTTTGTATGTATGTAATGTAAGTGCAGTTGTTTGCTGTACCAACTTGTCAATTGTAAAAATGGGCAGTCATGCTCATCAAATTTACAACTATAAAAATTAAAAAATGGAAATGAAATGTTACATGACTTACTAGGCACACAATAATGGTGTGGTACAACAAGAAATAATGAATAGTTTAATCTCTTGTGTGCTAAACACATCGGTAATCATGTATGGGTAGACAAAGCAATGGGGCCAGAGGGGCACATCCAAGGGTGCTGAGGTAGCTTAGGGAGGTTCTGGCTGTACCTCTAATGGTCATATTTAACAGATCACATGACACAGGAGTGGTTCCTGATGTCTATAGACCACAAGACCAGGAGGAAGAAACAGATAGGGAGCTGATGCTAGCCATCCAAAGGATGGCAGTCAAGGGTGAGGTAGTGCTGGTTGGAGATCTCAATATTCCAGACGTGGACTGAAGCATCCCAGCAGCAGCATCAACCAGGAGCAGATTTATCCTGGACTCCCTTCAAGGTGCCTTCTTCAAGCAACTGGTCATGGAACCAACTCGGCAGAAGGCAATACTGGACCTCATGCTCACAAACAGGGACAGTGTGATGGGGGTAACAGTGGGGGAGCACCTGGGGAACAGTTATCATCAGTCATTATGGTTTGAAATCACAGAAGGAGAAGAACCAAACCACACAAAAACATGTATCCTGGATTGTAGGGGGGGCAGACTTTGGGAAAATGGGGAGATGCTTGAAAGAGGCATTGAAGGGAATGGGGTGGGAATCAGGGGTTGAGGAACAGTGGGCAGTATTTAAAATGAGGATTACAAGAGCAACAGAATTATGCATTAAGCAGGTTAGCAAGGTGAAAAGGAAGAGGAGGCCATTATGGTTTTCCAAGGAGGTAGCGGAGAAAGTGAAAGCCAAAAAGATTGCATTCAGACAATATAAAAAGACACAGGCAGAAGGGGATAGGGAGAAGTACCAGGAGAAGCAAAGGGAGGCAGGGATTTCAGTAAGGGAAGCCAAAGCTCAGACAGAAGAGCACATTGCAAAGTCAGTGGGTAGAGGGAACAAAACCTTTTATAGCTACATAAGTGAAAAAAGAAAGGCAAAGGGAGGATAGTGAGACTGAAGGGGAGGATGGGGGCTGCGTGGAGGATGACAACAGTAAAGCTGACATACTGAACAGGTATTTCTGCTCAGTCTTTACTGAGAAAGAGGAGGGTAATGGGCCTGAAGGGAGTACAAGGGGTGGGAATGATACAGAAATGGACACAAGTCCCTTTACATGAGAAAGGGTCTTGAAGGAACTGGAAGGAATAAGAATTGATAAAGCAATGGGGCCAGATGGGGTGCACTTCAGGGTCCTTAAATAACTAAGAGAGGTGGTGGCTGAACCTCTGGCAATCCTGTTTAGCTGATCACTGGAAACAGGAGACATACCCAAAGACTGGAGGACAGCAGATGTAGTCCTCCTATACAAAAGTGGGAACAAAGAGGAAGCGGAGAACTACAGACCAGTCAGCCTCACCTTGGTAGTGGGGAAGATCATGGAAGCACTACTGAAGGAGAGTGGTTGAACATCTGGTTGTCAATGGACTACAGGACCCAAGGCAGCATGGCTTCACCAGGGGGAAGTCATGTCAGACTAACCTCATTGAATTTTTCAACTGGGTGACTAGGGAGGTGGATCAGGGGAGGGCAGTGGACATGACCTATCTGTACTTCAGCAAGGCCTTTGATACTGTGCCACACAGAAGGCTATTACACAAACTGGGGAATATGGGTGTAGGCAGGACAGTAGTGCAGTGGGTAGGTAACTGGCTGGGTGGCAGGACACAGAGGGTGGTGGTAAATGGCTATCACTCTACAGAGGGAAGAGTGACCAGTGGGGTACCACAGAGATCATTGCTGGGACTGGTCCTATTCAACATCTTCATCAGTGACATTGCACAGGACTTAGAAGGCAGAATTTCCCTGTTCACTGATGACACAAAGTTCTGTAACAGAGTGGACACACCAGAGGGTGTAGACAGAATGAGAAGGGACCTGCAGAAACTTGAAGAATGGTCAGGGGTTTGGCAGTTGAAATTCAATGCAAAGAAGTGCAAGATAATGCATATGGGGCAGAAAAACCCTGGCACAATACATCAGTTGGGGGGTGAGGATATAGCATGCACCAAGCTGGAAATGGATCTTGGGGTTATCATCTCTGGTGACCTCAAGGTAGGGAAACAGTGTGACAAGGCAGCAGGTGAAGCAAATAGGATGCTGGAATGCATAGGTAGGGGAATCACCAGCAGGAAAAGGGAGGTCATAATTCCACTATACAGGACACTAGTGAGGCCCCACCTGGAGTACATTGTACTGTTCTGGAGACCTTACGTGAGACAATAGACAGGGTAGAGAAGGTTCAGAGGAGGGCAACAAAGATGGTGCATGGATTGCATCACAAGTCCTATGAGGACAGGTTGAAGGAACTGAACATGTACTCCCTGGAGGAGAGGAAGGAGAGAGGGGATATGATAGAGACATACAAGTATCTTACAGGGAGGAACAGGGTGCAAGAATACACTAATTTTAAGCAAAAACGATGTTCCAGGACTAGAGGGCATGGGATGAAGTTGGAGGAGGACAATTCAGAGGAAACGTGAGGAAGAATTTCTTCACAGAATGGGTGGTGGACAAGTGGAACACCCTGCCAGAGGAAGTGGTGGGGGCTGAAACAAGCTTGGGATTTAATAATGCATGGGATAGACATATAGGAATTCTGGAGGTCAGGGGTGAGGGGGCAACAGACTTCTAGGAAAACATAAAGTAAACTTACAAGCTCAAATGTGCAGACTGGGTGGGCCGTAGGCCATCATCTGCTGACACTGTCTATGTATCTATGTATCCATGACTACAGGAGGGTGAAGGGTGGATGAAGTCTCATTTTGCAAAAGTGGTAGCAGGGAGTTTACTAGCACTTGCAGGCCATTCAGCCTGAGTTCAGTGGTGGGAAAGGGAATGGAATGATGACTGAGGGAAAGGATATTGAAATACCTTGAATTCAGTGGCTTACAAGACCTGAGTAAGCATGGTTTCACAGTGAGGAGGTCATGTCAGACCAACCTGATAGGTTTCTTTTACTGGGTGACAAAGCATGTAGATCAGAGTTGAGCAATGAATGTGAACCACATAGATTTCTGTAAGGCTTTCAACACCATTCCACATATGAGAATACTGAGCAAACTCAGTAGCTTAGGGGTGGGTAAAAAGGTGGCAAACTAGGTAAGAAATTGGTTAGGAGGTAAGCAATAGATGATGGTGGTAAACAGATTTCACTCAGAGGAAAAGAGGACAACCAGCATGGTACCTAAGGGATCACTCTTCATATGTAGTATTGCAGAGGAGCTGGAAGGAAAGGTCTGACTCTTTGAAAATAACACCCAAAATCTGCAATCGGACTGACACTCCAGTGGGAGAGGAAAGAATGCACACAGACATGAGAAAAATAAAGGAGTTGTCAATGGTATGTCAGCTATGTTCCAATGCAAAATGCGCAAAATAATGTACATAAGGCACAGAAACCCAGTGGTGGAGTACAAAATGAGTGAAATTGTATTGATGACCACCAAGCAGGAAATATTCTGGTGTATAATCATATCAGGTGACCTAAATGGCCAGACAGTGCTGTTGGGAAGGATAATGGGATGCTGTGGTGCATAGTGAGGGGAATCACCATCAGAAGGATGGAGGTGGTGATACCTCTTTATAGATCGCTGGTAGAACCTCACATGGAAAACTGTGTACTGCTCTAGATATCACATCTCCAGAATGGCAGTTATAGTTGAAGTTGTCCAGACAATGGTAACTAACATGGTATGGGGTCTGCGTCAAAAGCCCGATGAGGAGAGACTAAAGGATCTCCGTATGCACACCATGAAAGAGAGGATAGAGAACGGGGAATATGATGTACCCACGGTGGTAGGTAAGGTAAAGGAGGGAAGTATGTTTCAGAAGAAAAGGTGTTCAAGAACAACTGAATGTGCTATGAAGCTGGAGGGAGTTCAATTAAGGAGAGATGTGAGGAAGTACAACCCTGTAGGAGTAGAAATAGAAGATACATGATATCACTATATGAATAATACAGGGTACGACTGCTTGGTTTCAGGGGAAGAAAAGTGCAAAAATAATGCAGACAGGGGAAAATGAATCAAATGGCAAAGTACAAATTTGATACAGTGTTTGTGACGCCCACCAAATAGGATAACTAAATGAGGATAATAGTATTGGATGATCTAAAGGTGGTCAGCCAGTGCAACATGGCTGTTATGAGGACAACTGTGTGAAGATGGTGTGCAAAGTGAGAGGTGTCACCAGCAGTAAGACAGAGGTTGTGTTACTTCTGTACATGTTTTTGGTAATACCCACATAGAATACTATACCAAAAGGAAAAATGTGATCAATACAAGGATATGTGCTCTGAAGTTGGTGGCGGGTGAATGAGAGCATCAGGGGAGATAGGAGAAAGTATTTCTTCACAAAAAGAATGTAGGATTCCTGGAACAGCATACCAGCAGAGGTGGTGGGTATGAAAGTAGTGTTGTAGTTCAGTAATGCATGGGATATGAATAATGTTACAGTACCCTAGTGGAAAGGAAGGGGTGTGATGAATGAGACAGATACCAGGTATAATCTGCATTAATAGCGTCTATGTGAAAACAGTGGTAGACTAGGTAAGACAATCATTCCTTATCTGGCATCTGATTCTAGTTCTGTATCTGATGATATACAGTAAAGTTAAATGTATTAATCTAATTTTTAAACTTTAATTCTTTTTGAGAAAAAAATAATTTAATAAATAATGAACATTGTACACATTTGTGAACCTACCATGTATATACATCAGTACATTACTTGATAATCATGTCTAGGCATAACAGTATGGGAACATACGATAAATACACAAATATATGAAATATAACACTGTACAAGATTATGTCCAGAATGTATCTCAAGCAACAACTCTCAACAAACTTCAGGCCCTTACAGGCTACAATGACTGACAATAAGGAGTTATGTAGAATGAAACAATTTCAGAGGTATCCCAAGTTGATGATATGTCTATTGTTGTTGATTCAAAAGACAGGATGCAGATTATCTCATGGAATATAGCAGGCTTAAGAGGAAAACATGCAGATAATGACTGGGTCAATTTTATTTCAGACTTTGATGTACTGTGCCTACAAGAAACATGGCACAGTCTGGATGATATCACTTTGAGATTATATAAGATCAGAGCCAGGAATATTTAACATAAATGCCCTCTTTAAAATATGCCAAATACATTTTTGGGGTAAGACTGACTAGACTTCCAACCACAAGGATCTCTGTACAATGTTTGGAGGAAAAATGAAAATGGTTCTCCTTGGGGTATAAACAAGATTTCTGGTATCCTAAGATTGTATTATTACTGAAAAAACATAAACTAGGCATACTATTGAAATATGTGGAAAAAGGGGTACAGTTAAGTATGAAGTATAAGAAATACATTGCCAAAAGAATTGTGAATTTTTGGAATGGGCAAGATCTCTTACAAATTAGGGAATCAGCTTACTCTAGATGGTTTATTCATAATAACTTTAGCTTTGGATATAAGGCTTATTTAGACATTCTAACAGATCCTACTCTATGGAGGATATTTATTATTTATAAGTTTGAGCAATTTGACAGCCGTGTACTGAGGTGCAGGTAAAAGAAGGCACCAATCAATACTGAGAACTGTAGCTGCTCTAGAGATGATAGAGAAAATCTTATGCATGTATTGTGGTATTGCAACTGGTATATCAAAGAACGCATATACTGGTTGGGCCTCTTTATGTATACTAGATACAATGTTGACCTCATAACCTTGACTTCCATTTTAATTCATACAGAAGATGCATGGATCATAAGGAGAGTGGCAATATTTTTCTTAGCAATTAATAAAGAGAAAAAAAGAATTAGTAAAACAATGATAATTGAAGGAACTCAAATATGATTAAAGTTGTGACTAGGTACTTATGTCTGTGTGTATAGGAAAGAGGCTAGTATTTTAAATTTATCACATATATGTGCAATATGATAGGTACTTTCTCTACGTAACGCATATTTGCTGGGCCTAGGTGTAAGGCAAACAAGCTTAATGTTGAATAAATTATTTTTTTACTTTTTATACTTTTATCTGTAATTGTCTTTTTATTACGCATGTATATTTTGTTGAAGACTATTTTGTCAGACAATAAATCTAAATTGATTGAATATATGAAATATGAAGCCAATCAACAAAGTCCCAACAAAAACACTTATTTTTCAATACTGACTGTTTAAAAAAAGATAATTGTTTTTCAAACTTTCCAAATGAACATATCAAGTAGAAATGGCAACTTACACATTTTGGGCCCGATTACAAGATGCATGGTGCAACTTGCAGGTGTATGTGAGTTGCACCATGCGGCACTATGCCAGGAGCCCTGTGCACTATTCCAAGACAAGTGGGTTCCCCGGCACCTATGCCTGTGACTTGCAGCAGCCACAGGCTTGCACCACGGGAATGACGCAATGGACCTGGGTGCCACAAGTTGCAGACCACATTTAACTGCCTCCTCAGAGCCCCTTGCCCTGTAATGCACATGCAAGCACCTGGGGGCATTGGGGGGGCTAGCTGGGTGGCACATGCGCTTGGTCGGGAAGTGACGGAAATGGACCGTGGGAGTCCACAATATTCAAGGTATGTGGAGCATGCCTGAGTTGGGGGGGTGTGGGTCAGAGCACAGTGCATCCCATGGTGCTGTGGGGGGGCATCCATCGATGTGCCAGGATGGATGCCCCTTAGACCACCTCCAAGCAGATCTAACCCCAGTATGCCAAACCAGATCCTGGAATGGCATAGATGGATTATGGCAGCTGCCCTTCCGGAATAGGGGGCAGTTGCTCCCGTAACCCACCCTTGCACCATGCCGCTGCAGATTGCGGGTGTAGTGGGTGTTGTAGCCCACCTTTGGCGCAACCCGCATATGGCATGGCACAAGCCATGTCTTGGAATCGCAACTTGCGTTATGCCTGGTACAAGGTACGATTTGCGCCATCGGGTTTGGTGTAAATCACCTTGCGCCAGGCGTAACACCTTCTGGAATCGGGCCCTTTGTTTTCTATTACTAATTATTTACTAATTGATATGCATATGCATGTGATTGCATATAATGGACACGGTATCCAATACATAAAGTAAGTCTGTTCTTTAGCCACTGTGTGGTTTGGTAACCAGTCACTTGCTGCCTTCATCTGCTAAAGAAATACAGTGATAAGTATCCCCCACCCATAGCAACAAGGGGAAGGGGGAGGAGGACTAAAACCAACATAGTATGTCAAGACATCACTGTATGAATAGTGAATGTCACCAGTCTTGTTCCTTTGGTTCAAGAAAGGGACGAATAAAAACTATTTAGCTTAAAAAAGATAAAGGGATATTCCAATCAATATGAGAGGACAGCAATACAAATTTGATGAAGTAGTATATATTATGAGGTCACACTGGATAAAATGCAATTTTGCTGTTTTGTTCAACATTTACATTGGTAGAATTTATTTGTTATTGTTTTGTTCAACATTTACATTAATAGAATGTATTTGTTTTTCACTTATGCTGTCTTCAGGAATGGCGGTTACAATTTTAATGGAAAAAATGACACTTGACACACAGAAATTTGGAAATATACTGTTCATATATTATAAAGTGACAAACTTGCATGAGCCTTGTAGCTAGATTTGGTTGATGAAAATCACCGTGATGTGTGCTATCCAGAATGTATTTAATTATGTTTTTGTCAGATGTGTTTCTTAAACTATTAGTTCTAATATTAGCATAATAGCTGAGTAATGACCACACCATGCACCACACAATCCAGCAGAACATACGGGTCAGTTGAGGAGGCACATGACTTGTGTACAGCAAGTTGGATTCTGTTACCAATCATGTAGATTACCATGAATGTGCATTGCCATCACCACTGTGTTATTTAGAACCTCACCTAGGTCTAGATGTTTCTCTGACTTAATAATTTGCTTGCTTGATAACAATAAAAACACCTGAATAATGCAGCGTTCACAATCACATTATTTTGTTTTGTTTAGACAGCATGAAATGGTTGAATAGGTGAAAAGTTTGCTGATCATTCTGCGTACTTATGTCCACAGAGTCTCAGGTCTAAGTCCCACTATTGCCAGTAGTTCATGAGATTGAATGCAAACCTTTCCAATGAGCACACTTTCAGTAACTCTCCACATAGTCACATAAACTTCTCCCACCAGACCTCTGCATCACTTTTAATATGAACATCAAATTATAAATGAAATATTTTAATCAGTGATATTATTAGTTTTATGTTCTTTTAGCATGACATTTAATGAACCACAGTGTAGCAGAATGTATTGTACTTAGATTTAGTTTGTGAAGAACAGAGTCGCCATCCAGTTTCAGTTACAGCTGCATGCAATCACTGAGCCTGTTACCTCTTATCAAACACTGGACTTTGTTGACCTACAACTCATGGGAACATAAAATGACAATTTGATGTCAGAGTAGCATGCAGTGGGCAGACTGGATAGGCCTTGTGGTCCTTATCTGCCATCAACTTCTATGTTTCTAAATGCACACTAGCTATTGTTAGGAAATGAATGGATGGTGGGTGAATACAATTTAGTTCACTTCATACTGAGCTACTCAACAGTGTGATTTCAATCAGCATCTTGCTATTTGTGGACCAATTTTAAAGTCTATGCACTTCAGAATGTTATATACAGCAGAAATGTTTGTGAACAAGTCAGGTTATTATGCTTATTTTGTGAATGACAGATTTCCCATCATTTAAATAAAACCATTAAATATGTTTTCAAACTCATGTTGTAAACAATCACTGTAAACAATACTGGTTTACAAAATATCAGCTATGTATTTTTGCTTTTACATTACCTATGACTAAATAATGATTTTGAGCTATACATTAGAAACTCATTCATGTGGCTTACTCTGGAGATTACCCAGGGAAAAAATAGAAAAGCAAAGGAATAGCATGCTCTGGGATGCTTTTTTCGTGAACAGGCACTGCTCTTCAGATTGTACATCTTTTGTAACTCATTTGCCCTGTTTACATGCACACTGGAATCAGGTTCAAACTCCAATTTCAGTGGAATCAGTCACCATGTTTACATGTCAGGCAGTAATCAGATTTCTGAAGAAATCAGATTCTCTGAAAATCTGATTGAGTTTTCTGTAGTGCTGTTTACATGCAGGCTCTCTTAGTAATCTGATTTGGTGTGCCTGTTTACATGTTTGAGAGGAATCTGATTTCTTTTACCTGGGGTCCATTTGTAACATTACTGTTTTGTCTGCAGTATGCAGTTAACATTTATTTATTTTACTTTTATTTAGTTTTTGTTGAGCAGAATTGAAAAAAGAAATCTTATCCACAAAAAAAGTAAGAATATTTGACCTCAACTACCTCAAACTCCAAGCTCTACCCCATATGTATCCTCACTTTAGCTCATATAAACTCATTCTGAATTGAGTTCCTGTTTCAGTCTGAACCAGGTTCAACTGCAGTGGTTCAAAAGCAATAATTATTTTGAACCCGGTTACTTTGTACAAGTAAACCTGATTGTGAATTGATTCTGCTATACTTATTGTTGAAATGGCAGCAAAAGGAATGCAACCAGATTCAAAATCCTCAATTGCTGTGTGTTTACATACAATGGGAGTCAGTCACCTTGTAATAATTCAGTTCATTCTCATTAATCCAACAGCACGTAAACCAAAAAGGATTACAATCTGAATGAAGTGAATTGATTAAAAAGTAATTGATTCCCACTACATGTAAACATACCCGAGTACAAGTAAAAGCAGACCCTTCTTGACATTATTTTATAGAATATTACATAAAGCCTCTAGCAGACTAATTAAAACTGATTACAAACAGAAATCAGATCGCTCAGAGGATCTGTTTTAATATAACCCATTCATACTGTAGGTACAGTACATCTAAAATCATGTGACAGTATTCCATTTACCTTTTTACTTTGAAGGTGTATAACACTGAAAACAAAAACCTGAACTTTCTTAGCATCACAGTAAAAATCTAAAACAATTTATTTACTACAGGTCTTACCCTTTACAATAGAATCAGTCTCTATAATTTGATAAGCACTTAGTGGAAAAGAGGGAACCTATAAAATAATATGGAAATTAACACTGGTTCACTGTATTGGAAATTTTTTACAGTTTGAATGGGCACTAAGCATTACAAAACCTTAAGGCACATGGTTTGTGAATAATACTGGGGCACTACTGATATCACTTAAGGCTCCAATACCTTTGGTATAGTGCATCTTAATACATAGTGGAACACAGTGAGGTTAAGAAACACTAGCATCACCTTATTAACTCAAAAAAAGAAATAATGTTTTGAAAGATGGCGAATTTAGTAATCTTCCAGATACGCTGTGACCCCCACTGAATATTTAATAATTATACAATATGAGAGCATGTAATATTAGGTCATAGGATTGTGAATAGAAGCTACATATGTTGTGAGTATTTTATAATGAATTTGCAAGATTTTGTCTAATCAAGATCAATTTAGAAACTGTTTTCAAGAAATATTTGTTTGTATGAAATTTTAAATAGAATACTGTTAATTATATATAGGCCCTTTTTCCCAGAAGAAAACCGCAGGGTGAAACATTGGGCCAGGACCAAAGGGCACTACATGAAATATAATACACTAGACTGAATCAGAAAAGTGAGATACTTTGTGACACTGGTTTGTCCATTGGACGTTTTTGCACTTGTATGCTGTTTTGCCTGCCAGCCCAGGATCAAAGGATTTGTGGAAACATATGGAGAGTACCCATCTGACAAATCATTGCAGCTTGTTTTTGTAGCAGGCCTTATTGTTTCATAATTGTAGTTATGTGAGTTCCACATCCGACATCAACTTTACACCATTTTTTTGTATACAATTCACACAGGGAGGGCTTTGACACAGTGGCACTACATAAGCAATAAGGCATGATGGGGGGGGGCATTATGGTGGGATAACAGCCTGCCTTGGGTGGGTTGAAGCACAAGACAAAGCCAAGTGCTTCCACCATCTAAGAAGATCCATTATCCCACCATAATGATCCCCCTCGAGTGCCTTATTGTGATTATGAAATGGGTCCCAACAGTATTAGTTAATTAAAAAATTAAAACATATTTTTCTGTGTTTTTAATTACTGCAACATAAGAAATATAGGCAGCTAGGTTAAACAAGAAAAAGTAATGCCTGCCCACTTGCTGTCTCTGACCTCCCGCAGCATTACTTCTGGGTCCTGGTCCTGCTTCAGTGTCAGTTAGTAATGTCCATTTACGGAAAGACTGAATCAGCTGTTTCTGTGGGTCATGCTGGGCATTTTAACCTGCAGTCCGTGGCAAGTTCAGGGACAAAGACTTTCTGTGGACTCTGGAGCGAAGACAGAGTGAGTGAGAAAGCAGCTGTTGTAAGATGCAGCAGGTACATGTACACTTAACAGATAGAGCAGGAGCCATTACTGTGAGCCAGAAACACAAGATGCGTGGTCAGCACAGTCAGCAGGGAAGGTTCTCACACTGGGTGCTGGGTCCTGTTTGCCAGGAGCTACTTTAAGTCTGGCTGTCATGCTGGGATAACAACCCAACTGAAAGTACCTCTCCGCAAATCAGGATTTTGGATTCATTCTACCCATTTCATAATTTTCAGTAATGTTCCCTACACTGTGCACAGTAGTTCAAGTCAACCAAATACCAGGCAATTAGTTTCATCCCCCAGCACCAAACTTACTTATAGCCCCCCTACCTCCATATCAGTATTTTTTAAACTCTTTGATGGTCTGGTTTGGACACTGAGCCCGTTAGGAGTTGGGGAGAGGGCTAAATATTTTTATTCATTGAGAGGCCAGGTTGGGCATTCAATCTATCAGGTAGTATGGGGGGGGTGGAAGCAGATTTTTTTTATTCCCTGACAGGCTGGGTCTGGCTTGTGATTCATCAGGTTATAGAAGGTAGGGGGATAGATTATTTTTTTATTGCCTGATGGTCCTGGTTTGGCTCCGGACTCATCAGGTTTTTGAGCAAAGGACGAGGAGGGACAGACTTTTTCATTATCTAGCAGATCATGTTGGGCACTGGACTCATGAGATAGTTTAGGAAGGGGGCCAGATGTTTTTAATTTCAGGCTGTGTTGAGCACTGGACCCATCAGGTAGTGTGTGGGAGGGGAACAGATTTTTATTTCATGTTGGGCTAGGTTGGGCATCTGACCATTCTGCTGCACAGTAGGCTGTGTTGGAGAATGCATGGCAGTGTGATCTCTATGTGCATACTGGGAAGAGTGCAGTGCTGAGACTGAGGTCTGAGAGAAGGAAAGAGCGAGCGAGAGAGAGAGAGAGAGGGAGAGTTGGGTGGTGGAGCTGGAATCACTGGCACTTGGAGTTAGAGCCTCAGAAGTGTGCGCCATTGGTCCCCTCGGCCCTGTCTCCCATGCTAGTGTGCTGCATGTCAGAGAAGGTGGAGATGCCTGAACAGACTGCTAACAGCAGTAGTGGGGCAGCAGCCCCAACCCTCCTGTGTAGTGTTTGAGCCACTCACTGCAACCTGAGTGGATGGTCATGGGGAAAGCATTGTTTAACTACCCTGTCTATTCCACTTTCCACTCACTGCTTTGCAGCTGCTCCCCCTTATCACCATTTGGCTCAATACATGGGCCAGGTTGGTCACAGGCCCCATCAGGTAGTTAGAGCCAAGGATGAAGATGTTTTTTTATCCACTGATGGACCAGGTTGGGCACCAGAGTGGGGGCTGGCAAGATGGCCAGATTTTTTTTATTTTCTGCCAGGTGGGGTTGGGCACTGTACTTGTAAGGTTGTTGGGGAGCATTTATTTATTTATTTATTGAAATGTTTCACCAGGAAGGCACACTGAACAACAAGTTGCTCGTCTCCCAGTGCGACCTGGGGTGGTACTATTGGATGAAGAATTAGACCTGCAGTTTAACATTTAAAACATACAAGAAATTAAACATTCAATTACATTTGTACCAAGACAGTTAAAAAAATTACTTAAATAATCATTCAGTCACATTTGTAATATAACATACAATTAAATATAACATACCTGTGAAATATGTATTTAACTACAAGTGGCAAATCTGAGGAACATAGTACATAGTGGTGAAGGGGGAGGAGAGCGTGCTGAGATGCAGGCTGAGAGTGTGGAAGGTTTAATAGGTGATGTGAGTCATGGAGAGGAGCAGAGGCATAGGAGAACACGAAAGGAGGGTTAAAGCAGAAGCAGTTAGATGAGAGAAAGTTATGTAAGGCAGAGGCAATGGAGTGGGAGGAGGAGGAGTGCCATATTTGGGGGGGAGTGAGTTCCAGATTTGTGGGAAATGATGGGTAAAGCCTGACTGACCAATGAGAGTGGTATGATGGGCGACCAACAAAGTGCAAGTGACAGAGGATCTGAGGGAATGGGAGGGGGGAGGTAGGGAAGAGAGCAAACATGAGAAGTAGGACAGAAGTTCTCCTAACCAAAATTTAGAAGTGAGTTTGGCACAATGAGTGAGGCGCCTGTTGGCAAGTGGGGGAAGGGAAATGGTGTGATAGAGGTCACAATGATGATTGCATGATGCAGCATCAAGGGCAAATTGACAGAAGGAGTTAAATAGAGTGTCCAATCTGGTTAGGGAGGATTTGGGAGCAGCACCATAGACTACTGTACATCACAGAAGTCGAAAATGAGGAGGATCATCTTCTGGACTAGTTCACTTTACGCTGTAGGAGGGATGCAACTACGGTTCCTGAATAAGGCACCAAGCTTGGGGTGCACTTTTTTCAGGATGGCGTCAATGTGGCCAAAGAAGTTGAGATGTTGGTCCAACCAAACCCCAAGGTATCTGAATGAAGAGGTGTCCTCTAGTATTGTCCCATCAAGGGTATGGAAAGACGGTAAAGGGTGGAGCCTAGAGAGTCTCTGCCTAGTGCCAAAGGTCATGGAGACAATCTTTTTGGCATTTAGGAATAGTTGATGTGAGGCAAACCATAACTGAACCTGGTGGAAGTCAAGCTGAAAGGTGGTTGCAACATCAGCAGGGCATTTGCCAGATGAGAACAGGACAGTGTCGTTGGCATACATATGGATAGAGGTGGAGGGGGAGCATACTGAGGGAAAGTAATTTAGGAAGATGGAGAAGAGAATTGGCCCAACACTGAGCCCTGTGGGACTCTAGTGGAAATATAGAGGTGGAGAGAGATTTTATACTGGATCTTGACTGATTGTGTTCTACCTGAGGGGTAAGCTCTAAACCAGTTATCATTTTTTTTTGTTAATTTCTTTATGCTCCTGCATCTGACCCCCTTCCATCTGGACCCCCCCCCCAGCACTGTCACCGCAGCATTCACTGGACTTACCTCTTACACTAACAAGGTGCCAGCTAGCAGGGTGCAGAGCCTGCAAGGGGCTGGCTTTCATCCTGCTGGCCAACATTATTTTCTTCCTCCTTCATTTTCACCCATCCCCTGAGTGCAGTGTGGTTGTGTGCAATGACACCAATGGCTGAGCTGTGCACACTTCCATACGCAGCATGCCAGGCATCTGCCCTACAACCACCCCCTACGTATGGGCCCACTGTGCCAGCCCCCAGCCACAGCTATTGTTCAGGCAGGCAGCAGACTCCTTCCCCACCCCTCACCAGGAGAGGAGAGCAGAGCTGTCCTATGGATGCTCAATCTTCTCCTTCCCCAGCCGACTCCCAGTGGCCTACTCACACCGCAAACACGGGTCGCCAGCATGGCAGGAGGAAGGGCATGATGCCTCAGCCCTCCATGCCAGTAGGCCAGCAGCGTTATCATATTTTCAATTTTCTGCCAGGCTGGGGTGGGGATCAGACTTCTCAGGTTGTTGAGGAAGGGGACGGTTTTTTTATTCCCTGATGGGCTGGGTTGGGCACTGAACCTGTCAAGCAGTTTGTGGGAGGGGGAACAGATGTTTTTATTCTATGACAGGCAACAGTGGCACTGGATCTATCAGGCTGTTGGTAGGGGGACATATTTATTTATTCTGACAAGCTGGGTTACATACCAGACCCATCAGGTAGTTTGGGGGAAAGGGACCTATATATTTTATTCCCTAATTGGCTGGTTTGGGCATTGGACCAGACAGGTAGTTCTGAGGAGAGTGGAACAGAGTTGTTTTTTATTCACTGCTTGGTCAGTTTCGGCAGTGGATCTGTTAGGTTACTGTCAAGGGGGACAAATTTGTTTTATTCCCTGATGTGTTAGGTTGGGCACTGCACCCATCAGGGCTGCTTACCAGACACCTGAGGTAGTTGGGAGAGGAGGCCAGATTTTTTTTATTCTCTGTTGGGTCCATCAGGTAGTTGGAGGAAGAGGACAGATATTTTTTATTCCCTTATGGGCTAAATTCAGCACCAAACAGGTAAGCTGTTTGGGGAGGTGATTCTTTTATTCCCTGGGGCACCGTACCTGCCAGGTCATTGGGGGAAAGCTAACATTTGTATTTTATTTCCTGACAGACCTGGTTGAACACTTGACCTGCCACGTTGTTGGGGAGGGTTATCATTTCTTTTACTCCTAACAGACCAGGTAGGGCATTGGACCTCTCAGGTTTTTGGGCAGAGTCGGGTGCTGGAACTGTCAGACAGTTTGAGGGATTGGGCAGAGGTTTATATTCCATGATGTGTCACATTGGACTCTGGATCTGTCAGGTTGTTGCTGGGAGGGGGACATTTTTGTTTTATTCCCTGACAGGCTGGGTTGCATATCAGACCCATCAAGTAGTTTGGGAGAGAGGGACACTTTTGTCATTCCCTGGTGAGCTGGATTGGGTATTAGACCAGTCAGGAACATGTAGTTAGAGGGGAGAGAGGGACGGATTTGTTTTTTTCCCCTGCTAGGTCAGGTTGGGCACTGAATCTGTCAGGTTTTGGGGGAAGGGGAACAAATTTGTTTTATTCCATTATGGGCAGTGTTGGACAGTGGATCTGTCAAGTAGCTGGGAAGGGGACAGATTTTTCTTTTAATTCTCTGATAGAGCAGGCTGCTCACTGCACCTATTGAGTAGCTGGCAAAGAAAGCCAGATTTTTATTATTCCATTGGACCAGGTTGGGCGCTGGAAATTCTATTCTATTCTACATTCTGTAGGCTACCAGTACAGAACTCCTGTGCCTTAAACACTGTGGGACACAGTATGTATGAAAGCCATATTGGTTAGTTAAGTGCTGTTTTACAAATTGCATACTGTAACTCCAGTCCCCCTCTTGCTCCAGCAACTGACCCCCTTCTTAGTTTATCCAGTCCATGGCCAGGTTACTCAGACTGATTGGAAACTCAGCTGTCTTTTTTCATTATACAAAAGGGAGAGATACTTCCTAGTTCCCACAAGCATCAGATGGTGTCACAGCTATGCTCGTCTTTGTTCTTTTGCATTAAAATAAATTAGTAGGATGAAAACT
This sequence comes from Neoceratodus forsteri, assembly GCA_016271365.2. NCBI lineage: Eukaryota > Metazoa > Chordata > Ceratodontiformes > Ceratodontidae > Neoceratodus > Neoceratodus forsteri. The sequence continues at coordinate 1,147,943,111 of CM057458.1, read as the reverse complement.
CGGTTTTATATAGGAAATTTCATTTTTTTGAGAAAAACATCAAGGTTAACCTTCCAATCACAAAGTCATGTAGACAGAGTTTATTAGTACTTCATTGCTGAACTCATTCATTGTCATTCTTGCCATCACAGTGTATGGGTGTGAGGGGGGAGAGCACTAGGCTAAACAACCTGAAGAGTTCTTCAGTACATCACCCAGGTCAGCTGTTTGTTCATGACAGTAGCCCCACTTGCTCAACAGGTACTCATATACTCTCCTCCTTGCAGCATAAAGAAAGTTATCAAAGCGCTACTCACAGCTGCAAGGAGTAATAGCAAGGCACAGCACTCACTTATTGACAGCTATAAAAAGACATATCCCAGTCCTTCAATTCATTTCAATGGGACAGCTGCAAAACACTTCCGGACTTTGATCCCAGCAGTAACTGATCTGCTATGCAGATCAGCCCTAACAATTTTGTTGTGAATCACCCCCTTCACTTACTAAGCTTAACAATTTCTTTTATACACCCTATATTGTAACTTCTAGTGAGAAATAAATAGTATGACCTACTGGAAATTAAACCCAAGCCCCTGGAATACTGTCCCACTGCACTACCACTGAGTTACAGGCTCACATATTTTGACATGAGATTCTAGACAGACTTCCTTTTTCTGGTATTGTGTATCCTGCAACTATAGGAACAACCAAGAAGACAATTAGATTTTGGTGCAGTGTTACCCAGTACTTAGCAAGTTGATCACAAATTGTAGTGAGAAAGAACAAAGAAATAACATAAAGCATGAAAGCAAACATTAAAGACCAATGCCGATTCAGGTCCCAGTGTTATAAGCAGTGTTTCCTGAAAGTTACATGCTATTTATTTTTGTGGTTTTCTTTAAATCAGCATTTAATAACCTGTTCTGCACTAGCTGAAAACAGGCTGTTTCTGTCCCTCTGACTGAGACTGAGAGAGAGATGACATCATATGAGACTAGGCTACAGCTTCAGCAGTGTAAGTACCTGCTTCACTGATGAGTTGTTAACTTCCCAATTAGATAATTGTTTGCTGTCCAGGGCTTTTACAAACTCAGTCCCTGGTATTTGTTCAGATGAATTCACTGAAAATCCACATTTTGTTCTTCTAAAGAGCTAATCATTTGAGTGTCAGTGCTGAACTGAAGTGGTATGCATTTGAGAAATCAGCTTATCTGTATCACATCTGCTGCCAGTCCTTTCTGATAAAAACTCTGTGTTTTACTCTAGCTATAACACTGGGTTGTTTATTTAATGGAGATAAAATAAGGCAAACGTTTGTTAGTTCATACAAGATATTTGCCATTTTAATGTAGTATCAATAAACAGGTTCATGTAAGAGCATTATTTTCCTTTCAGATTGACAGACAGGTGCCTGCTCCACTCTGCTATTTCAGGCACATGTACCATATGAACTCACACATTTCAAATCTTACTTGGTTTATGAGTTAAAATACATCATGCATATGTATAACTAGAAACACTCCATGACATCCTGATGCCCCATCTCACACTTACAGTTGAGGCAGCAGCACTCTGCTGCCCCATGTCACCTGCCCCATATGCACCCTGTCTCCTGACCCAAATTCAAGGTTGCTGCACCCTGCTGTCCACTCTTTTGTCCCATAGAGTCAGGGCTGCTGCACCCTTTTGCTCCATGACTTGCCTATACAAACAGGGCCTCAGTACCCTGCTGCCCCCTGCCTGAACAGTTGAGGTTACTGCACCCTACTGTGGCCCTTTGTCTCCCAACCCCTCAATCAGAGCCACTGCACCCTGTTCCCCCTGTTACTATCACCATAGTCTGGGCTACTGTGCACTTCTATACCCTAGAATCCCATGCCCTCTGCTTCTGCATTTGTGGCTGCTGCACCATGATGCCCAGCCACCAGAGGTGGGGCTTTTACTGCACCCTGCTACCTACACCCATTTCCCCAAATGGACAGAGCTGCTACACCATGCACATACCATCCCATAGTCAGGGCTGCTGTGCCCTTCTACCCCCACCATGTTCTGCTCCATAATCAAGGCTTCTTCACCATGCTGTAGTCTGTCTCCTGCCACCATAGCCAGAGTTGCTGCACCCTGTTCTTGTCTACACAGTCAGAGATGATGTACCCTCTTGCACCCTACAACCCAATTCCTCCACAGCCACATGACTCTGCAGTTAGGGTTTCCAGCACCATGCTGCCCCTGCCACCAAAGTCAGATTTGTTTGCTGCACTGCCCAAAAAAAAAAAAACATAATTTTTCATTGTGTATTATGGGGTGAAGGACAGAGGGCATTAGGGTGCAGAAGTCCCAAATGTTTGGTCAGGGGACAAGGGTGGCATTAGAGTACAGCAGCCCAAGTTCTGGGACAGGATGCAGCAGGCACACCTGGGTGGAACTGACACAACTATGGGGGCAGGGAACAGTGGGCAGCAAATGCCCTAACCATTGTGGCAAGTGGCAACATGGTGCACCAGCCCTAACTGTAGAGGCAAGGGGCTCTAGGCACATCAGGCTACAGCAGCCCTGCCTAAGTAGTCCGGAGCAGGGTGCACTAGCCCTGGCTATAGTAGTAGGGGACTGTGGACAGCATGGTGCAGAAGTCTTGACTGTGAGTCAGGACACAGGGGGCATCAGGGTACATCAGCCCTGACTGTGGGATGGGGAGCTCATGGTGCAGCAGCCCAGCTCATTTGAGACATTGGATGTGGATAGCAGGGTGAAGCAAAAGCTCCACTTCTGGTGTCATGGGGCAGCATAGTGCAGCAGCCCCAATTTTAGAGGCAAAATACAATAGGTCCTCGAGTGTAGCAGAGCTCAGCAGCCCTGACTATGGAGACAGAAACAAGGGGCAACAGGGTGCAATGTCCCCAACTGTGGGTTTGAGGGACAGTGGATTGCAGGTTGCAACAACCCTAACTGTTCTGGCATGGGGAAGCACATTGCAACAGCCCTGACTGTTCAGACTGATGGTGGGCAACAGGGTTCAGCAGCCCCAACTGTGTGGGAGAAGACAGTGGGCAGCAGGGTGCAGTGGCCTCGAATGTGGAGCAAGAGACATAGGGCTTGTGGGGGGCAGAGGACAGGGCATCAGAGTGCAGCTGCCTCAACTATGGTGCAGGAGACAAGGGGCATCAAGATGCTATACACTGTTTCTAGTTATACATCATGTATTTTCACACACAAACTATCAAAGAACTGAAATTTGTGAGTTCATATTGTACATGTGCCTGAAATAGGAGAGTGTGGAACACAAATTTTTGTCAGTCTGAGAGGAAGAAAAATGGTTCTTACATGTATCTACTTATTGAGGCCACATCAAACTACTTGTATGAATTAACACACTTTAGATTTATTTTATATCCATTAAATAAGCAACCCAGTGTTATATAGCTAAACAAAGCAGAGTTTTAATGAGAAAGAACTGGCAGCAGCTGTGATGCAGATAAGCTGATTTGTCAAATGCATATCACTTCAATTCAGCACTGAAACTCAAATAATCAGCTCTTTAGAAGGACAAAGAGTGGATTTTCAGCGAATTCATCTAAACAAATTCCAGAGACTGAGGGCAGGATTCACAATGCAGTTTGGGATTAAGTCCCACTCCACAATCACAGTTGCACTCCAAAATCACCGCAGCTGTGGAGCACCCAATTCACTGCTGCAGCAGTTGCGGAGGGTGTTATGGCGGGTCCCACTGTCCGTAGCAGCCTCTCGCAGCTGCGGTGCTGTCCCTGGCAACACCGCCTGAATGCTGCCGTAATTCGTGGAGCCAGTCGTAATCCAGCTCCACCTTTGTGAGTACACGCTGCTGTGGGTAACCTGCAGATTCACAAGTGGCAACCTTCTTGCTCTGAGGTTTTCCCACAGCTGCGGGTCATTTCTGAGCATTGTGAATCCTTCCTAAAGTTTGTTAAAACCCTGGACAGCAAACAATTACCTCACAGATTATTCTAATTGGGAAGTTAACAGCTTGTCAGTCAAGCAGGTACTTACACTGCCGAAGTTGTAGCCTAGTCCCATATGATGTCATCTCTCTCCCAGTCTCAGTCAGAGGGACAGAAACAGCCTGACTGTTTTCAGTTAGTGCAGAACAGGTTATCAAATGCTGATTTAAACAAAACCATAAAACTAAATAGCATGTAACTTTCAAGAAACACTGCTTATAACACTGGGATCTTTAGAGCACTAATCAGTGCTTGTCTTTGAGGAGAAGGGGGCAAGCAATTATAGACCAGTCAGTCTAACTGTAGTGGTGGGGAAATTGATGGAACCCCTACTGAAAAGAAGGCTGGTTGACAATCTAGACTCCAAAGGGCTGCAGGAGCACAGGTAGCACAGATTCATGGAGGAAGATTATGCCAAACAAACCTGATGGATTTCTTTGACTGGGAGACAGAAAATAGACCAGGGAGGGCAGTAAACATATCATATCTGGACTTCAGCAAGGTCTTGTGTCTGTTGAAAAAGTGAAAACAAGTTTGAATTTTCTGCTGTTTTTTTGCTAACTCAATAACAAAATAAATAAATAAAAGGTAGCTATAAATGAAACACCACTAATTTTGTAGATATTTTTGAGCTGAACAACTTTTGTTCTCACAGTGCCATGCTATAATTTTCTGTTTTAAAGTTATTCACATTTGAATATGGTTAGTACGGCTAGTATACATCTGCAGAGCTTGGCATCTCTCTTTTCACTGACATTGTCAAGGCAACTACTTTAGGGTTTTTAGAGCAGGATTTTGGAATGATGAACAGCTTTATTTACAGTTTTCAAATACTATGAAACTGCATTTATCCTACTTTAATAAATGCAGTTTCAGTATAAATGCAAACAACAGCCAACTCTTTACAAGCCTATGGAGTAGTCATTTAAAAAAAACACAACATGTAAAAAGATGGTTTAGATGTCCTTTAACACTGTGCCACACAGGAGGGTAGGAGTAATGTCCAAACTGGCAAACTAAGTTCAAAACTTTATAATGGATATGAGACAGAGGGTCTTAGTTAATGGCACTCACTTGAAGGACAGGAGAGTGAACATGCTTTGGTACTAGAAGCTGTCCTTTTCAATCTCTTCATAGGGGGAACTGCAGGAGAACTAGAGGGGAAAGGATGCCTTTTTTTCAGATGACACCAAAATCTGCAATAGGGTGGACACTCAGGAGGATGTGGAGATCTAGGGAAACTTGAGGAGCTGTCAAAGACTTGGTAGTTGGGGTTCAATACCAAAAAGTGCAAAATCAAGCACCTAGGACACAGGAACCCCAGTGCTGAGTACAGGGTGGGGAGAAGTAATGAAAGTCACAAGACAGGAAAGGGACTTTTTAAGTTGCATATCAGAGGGTGTCAAGGTGGCAGCACACCGTGACAGGACCCTGGGCACAGCTGGTGTAATGATGGGGTACACAGAGAAGCGGATCTCCAGCAGGAGGAGAGATATTGTGCTGCCGCTGTATTGTTCCCTGGTATGCACCACCTGAAGTACTGTGTCCGGTTTTGGAGACCACACTTCAGAATGGACATAGATGGGTTCGAGGTGGTTCAGAGGAAGGCAACTAAAATGTTTCAGAGTTTGCAAGGGAAGCCCTATGAAGAAAGACTGAGGGATCTCAACATGTACACCCTGGTAGAGAAGAGAAAGAGGGGTGACATGATTGAGAACTACAAGTACCTTACAAGGTTGAATACAGAGCAGGAGTGGAGCCTCTTTGAAATGATCTTGAGCAACAGGACAAAGGGCCATGCAATACAGCAAAAGGGGATTAAGTTCATGAGAGATGTGAGGAAGTATGTCTTCACTGAAAGGGTGGTAGATGCCTGAAACAGACTTCTAGCTGAGGTGGCGGAGGTTAGAACAATGATGAGCTTCATGCATGCATGTGATAAACATGGGGGAATATTAGAACAGAGACAGAGAGGGAGGAGGGTCACCAGAGACCAGATAGGATCTGCAGATGTAGAATAGGCAAGGAACACTGCTGCAGACTGGGTTTGTAAAGCAATCCTTTTGTGTAAACAAATTCTGTGTTTCTATGTTATGCATCAGTGTGTGCAGTACAGGAATTTACACATAGTGTAGATCTCCACACACACACACACACACACACACACACAGCTGTAATTGGAATACTTCCTACTCAAGTTGCATTCAAACACAGAAATCTCAGGTGGAACTAATTAAGTTGACTGTCTGCAACATAGAAGTAACAGATCCACAGTCTGCAAACCTACTTCAAACTAGCCCTCTCACTGACATCAGCAGGGGCATCAGCAACCAAATCACTCAGTGTTAAAGTAACCCTGATCCTTAGCAAATGTATGAAAGAGTATGCACAACTACAAGAGGTGCTATGAGCTATATTTGTTGGCACCTAAAACTAAATGCAACAAATGTCCGGTCAACTATGATTAGCAGGCCCAATGGTGCTGAGGGTTGAGGCACTGGATGCCACACCTCGCACCACGATGGCGACCCAGGTTTGGACGCAAGCCTGAGTCATCAGGGGTTGACGGGTGGGGGTAAGGATTGAGCATCTGGTGGACTGCTCTCCTATCCCCGGGGAGGGATCCAGGGAGCCATCGCTCTGCAGCGGCCCCCGGTGATGACCGGGGGCACTGCTAGAACTGGGATAGAAGAATGGAGTGTGGCAGACATCAGCACATTTGTGCCCCAATGTCATTGTATGCTCGCACTCCCAGGGCCAGAAAAACAGGAAATAATTGAGCAACACAGACCACGGCAGCTTGATGGCCGCACTCCACCGGCCGAAGATGCCTGGATGCGCATGCCAGTTATGGTTCCTCATCTGGCATGGGGGCAATATGGGGTGCCCCTCTTGAAGACAGAGCTGCATATGCCAGCTGGGTGCGCAGCTCCGGGGTCAGAGGTGGAGCTGGAGCGGTGGCTGGATAAAGGCAGGTCAGTGGCTGCTGGGGGTAAAATATGATATTTAAAAAAAACTATGATTAGCAGGCTGTACTGGTGCCCCTAGTGATAACTCACAGTTGGAAGGAATAACTTCTAAATATTATGAAAATATTTTATTAAATACTATGTTTTCTTGCTAAAACAATTGCATTATTTTTATACTGTACATATTTGGCTACAAAATCAGTTTTAGAAGTGCAACAAGACACGTCATGTTATTTTTTCCTACTGAGATAAATACAAATTAAGGTGCTGAATGCTTTCAACTATGCCTTGAGTGTCACAATGCACCTGGATATGTTGTTACTGCATCACAGTATAATCCACACAGTGTTACATTGAATTGCTTAAATAACCATAACCATTACACTTTCTTCCTTCCTTGCCTACTGTGACCCATCACCTTCTTATCTTTATACATATTCTCTGTTCCACCTTTTCTATTCCCCAGCATGGCTTCTTTTGAATTTTCAGTTTTATTGACTCATTACTGTTTGCCCATTGCCTTTGACCTAAAATAGCAATTAAAGGACTTTTGTTCCAGAACACAAATAAATAATGTATAAATCCATAAATAGTGTGTGTTATTGTGGGATGATAAATACCCAATGTATCAACTCTGATTTAAACACAAGGGGATGCTCAAGGGTAAATATCATTCCTAGATACTTTAAAAACCAAACAAAAATAATGAAACATATTAGATGAACAAATAGGTAACAGTAGGTTCTTCCTTGGGACACATTCTCTTGAGTAAACACACCTGTCATAAATAGATCATAGAAAGGATATATACAGCAACTGCATTTCATCTAAAACTACAGAATTCACAGTATACCACCATGAGAGGTAAGTTGAATATTCAGTATACTTTTTTGGAAGGGTTCCTTTTTAATTTATAGTAATGTAAAAAAAGAAATCTACAGGAAGCTGTACCTTTACATGTGGTTTCAAATCACAGGCTTTATTTTCTGCAGTTTTAACATTAAGCAATATATTTTAATGATCATTGCTAGTGTCTTAGTGAGACTTTAAGTGGGACAATGTACTAAGCATTTACTAAGAGGACATTTGCAAGTAACATGTTTGAATGGCTACCGTAGTCTGTTAATGAAATGGTGCATTTTAACTATGAATTACTTAGTAAAAAGATATTTTCACCATATTGGTCCTTGGAAAACAGGAGTCGCTGGATAGTTTGATAACTTTTATTGGACCAACATGTCTTGTACAAAGTTGATATAGTACAAAAGCTTTTGGGGCCCCATAGGTTCCTTCTTTAGATAAAGAGCAAACTAGGCAAAAGAAGCTGAAGTTATATACACTGTGTTACATTTTCAAAATAATTTATGACAGGATAGTGAGAAGACTTAAAAGTAAGGGCGAGAAGGACTTGAAAGGAAGGGTGAGTAATGAATAGAAACAGGTCTATAGGTGTGAGAGGATGTTCAGCTGGAAGTGTTAAGATATTCCTAACAGAGGCTGAATTGATTTGTTAATTATGAAGGTATCCTGACAGGAACACAGGGTTGTAATGACCTGAGATACATAAAATGTAGGAGGGGATATCACAGAAAGAAAAAAAAAACACATTTATATAAAGTAACATGCAGTATTATAGTTTTCCATAGCGTGTCATAAATCCAGTGTTCCAATTGAGCCCACAGTTTGAGTTAAATTGTTTGATAGATTTTAATTCTGATGTCCTTCTGTCATGTGTGTGTTCTTAATCATTGCCCACCAACCTTTCCTTTTAAGTTCTGCTCTCCTTTCCTTTTATATTTTTTTCATTATCCTGTCATAAATTATTTGGAAGCAATTATTGCCGTATATATATATTTATGCAATAGGTGTGAGACCAAAAGCCATTGAATAAATCCATTTATTTCTACATATGTGGGATAAATCTAACCACCCTAGATTTATCCCACATATGTGGGATAAATGCAAACTGTCAAAGCTTTTTTGTTCACTTTTTTGACAAACAAATGTGAATAACTTTAAAACGAAAAATGATAGCATAGTACTGTGAGCACGAAAAATGTTCAGGACAAAAATATCTACAAAATGAGTGGTGTTTCATTTATAGATACCTTTTAGTTTTTTTTATAATTAGCAACAAACAGCAAAAAATCCTATTTTTTTTTCACTTTTCAGACAAACAAATATAAATAACTTTAAAATGAAAAATGATTACATGGTACTGTGAGCACGAGAAATGTTCAGCACAAAAATATCTACAAAATGAGTGGTGTTTCATTCATAGATACCCTTTAGTTTTTTCATAATTAGCAAAAAACAGCATAAAATTCAATTTTCTTTTCACTTTTTCAACAAACAAATGTGAATCACTTTAAAACTAAAAATGATAGCATGGTACTATGAGCACAAAAAATGTTCAGCATGAAAATATCTACAAAATGAGTGGTGTTTCATTAATAAATACCTTTTAGTTTGTTTTATAATTAGCAAAAAATAGCATAAAATTAAATTTTTGTTTCACTTTTTCATCAAATAAATGCAAATAACTTTAAAACAAAAAAGGTAGCATGATACTGTCACCATGACATTTGTTCAGCAAGAAGTTCTCTACAAAATGAGTGGTGTTTCATTTAATAGCAACCACCCCGCTAGGCGGACATACACCAGGAAAGTTAACCGAAAGTCCCAGAAATTATCATTTTAAAAAAAGAAGATAAACAGTCAAAACCAAATGTTCCCGCACTGATAAGAAGCATCCCTATTGCATAAATGAAATATACAATGGTGAGCTGTCAGATAAATGATTTATCTACACTTGTACTGTTTGACCTTGGACACCTCATTCGTGGCTTACGCCACTCGTGAAGTTACCCGAGGTCAAACAGCACTTGTGTAGATAAGTCATTTATCTGACAGCTCACCATTGTATATCCTATGTATATATATATATATATATATATATATATATATATATTGTAACTTCAGCTTCTTTTGCTTAGTTTTTTGTTCACCCAAAGACCTGTAGGATCCTGGAAGCTGGTGTATGATATCATCCTTGTACAAGATATGTTGGTACAATAAAAGGTATAAACTGTCGAGTGACTACTGTGTATTATTAAGCACTTTTGATGGCTGTCTTGTAGAAAATCTTAATTTCAACATCATTAATCACTGATTATTCAGCAAGGTAGCATTGCTACTGAATCTGTTTTTCTGCCAATAAAATTACATATGATGTTAAACTTTAATGGAATACAACTATTTTTAGCTATTTATTTTTTTAAATGTCAAGGTCAGGCAGATTTACACTGGATAGGAACCCACAGGATCCCAGCACCCCCTGCCCCCCACACCGGTACACAACTGCATGAGATTTCTTGCTTGACTTACACATCTCTCTGTTAAACTGTATATGACAGTTCTTCTCATCCATGTCTAGAGATAACAGTTTCCCCATCAAATCATTTTCAGTTTAATCAATTATGGGTGGCAGATTGGCACTAAATCACATTACATGAACACTGAGTTAACTGAAAGAGCACATTTGTCAGAAGTAGACTGTCTGATATGTGACATAATAATAGTTGTCCTTACATAAGTGTTTACATAATAATATGTTATACTGTATTTACCCTACAGGTTATCTATGTCCTTTACCTGGTTAATGAAACACAACATGGAAAATGCATCAAGTGTCACTATCTTTATATTTAGTGGATTTGGAAACTTGAGTAATATCAAGTATTTGTATTTTGTGTGTTTTCTTGCAGGATTTCTCTTCATTTTATTTGTCAATATTTCACTTATTGCAGTAATAGTCCTGGAAGAAAACCTGCATGAACCTATGCATATATTTATATGTAATTTAGCAGTAAATGGGTTATATGGCAGTACTGCATTTATTCCTAAACTTATGATCAATATTGTGTCAGAATCACAAACTATTTCACACGTTGATTGCTTTATTCAAATGTTTTATGTCTATACATTTGGTTATAATGAAATATCTTTTCTAGCATTAATGGCATATGACCGTTATCTGTATATATGTTACCCAATAAGATATTTCAGCATCATGACATATGCTAAAGTGTGCAGGCTTCTAATCATTTCATGGACTAATTCTGTATTCTTTGTTGCATCATTCCTTGCCTTACTCCTAAGACTTCCATTGTGTGGAAATGCAATACAAAATATCTACTGTGAAACTATGTCTGTTATAAAATTGTCCTGTACAGGTGCAACCATTAGCAATATATTTGAACTATGTATAGCAATATTCCACATAATGCTTTCAGTCACTGTTATCATTTTCTCCTATTTCCAGATATTTAAAGTGAGTTTCAAAGCTTCAAAACATGCAAAGACTAAAGCTTTGCATACATGTGTTACCCATTTTTTATCATTTTTTATATTTCTTTTTTCTGGTTTCTTTGAATTTTGCCAGCCCCGACTACATGGAATACAGTTCTCACCCTCACTCCAGATGTTTGTATCTACAGCATGTTTTGTATGTCCTCCCCTTTTAAATCCCATTATTTATGGGATTAGAACACATGAAATAAGAAATACAATTATTAAAATTGTTAATAAAAGAATTTGTTCACCATAACTGGAAGAACACAATTAACACATTCAATACTGGTTCCAAATATGTTAATACTGTACAATCATTTGCAATGGTACAGAATATGTTATCAATGGAGAGAGTATAAATACATAAATATTACTTAGAGTACGTAGTACATTTTAAAGTATTGTATATTTTTTTTTTTTGCATGTATCTATTGTAAATCATGCCATTGAAATTAGCCAGTTAGGACTGTTTATTTTTAAACATTCCAGGTACTCCTAGAACCATTTGAGGGTGCATCACGCTAAGACTGTAGCTCTAAAATGTTGTAAGTCTGTTATCAGTTCAGCAGACATTGTCCATTTCCTGAACAGGAGTGTCCTTAATTTTCTTCAAGCTAAACCGCCTTAATTTAAGAATGCATGGGATAGACATAAAGGAATTCTGGAGGTCAGGGTTAAGGGGCAACAGACTTCTAGGAAAACATAAAGTAAACTTACAAGCTCAAATGGGCAGACTGGGTGGGCCGTAGGCCCTTATTTGCTGACACTGTCTATGTATCTTTGTAATTTTAAATTTGCTTTACATTATTAAAAGTAAGCATGTTCAACATCATTTATAATGTAGTTTTTCATGATTTCTGTTTCTCATATTTATGAGTTTCTTCTCAATTCCTTAGTGTGCCAGACCTGCACTGCTTTACTTCACAGTTATCTCACCCAAAGAACTAAAGAACTAGAAAATACACTCATTCCCACAATAGATATAGTAACTGTTCATATAAATATATAGGATATCTCAAAACGCTGTCACACCTGATTTTAGTCTGGCTCTACAGTATTTCTACCTAATTTTACAGATGTGAGAATTAAAACACAGGAAGGTCAGGTAGTTTTCTTAAGCTCATACAGTGAGTCAGGGCAAGAGGCTGTAAAGAAATTTGAATCTGTGATCTCTTGGTTCCCAGTCCTTCACTCTAAATACTAGACAACACTTCAGCCAGTACATCTCACGCTTAATATGTACCTCACTGTGTTAGTGCTTATTTAAATGAAAGAGAACTATTATACATAATCTATGTGCATCACATGTGAACTGTATGAATTTGTCATTTAGAATGCCATCACATTTTAATTATAGTAGCTTAAACTATTGAGAGCTAATGAATTTCTCAGTTCAGAATCAGAGCATTCACACAAACTAAGTCATTATGACGCATTAGAACATGAATTAAACTTGTGTTCAATGCCATCCACCAGGATAAAACACTATGGCCCAGATATTGAAACTGCGCCCAAAATGTGCGCAACAGCAGGAGCAAGCACAAATCAATTGTGCATATGCGCAACAGACGCGATATTCAAACATGGAGCAGAACAAATTGCGCAAGCAGCCAACGTCTGAATATCGCACAAACTGCGCCATAGCGCAACCAGGAAGGGGAAGCTGAGCAGTAAGGTTGCGCCATAGCGCAACAAGGGCAGCCCAGCTGAGCAGTCCAGAGGTGCCATAGCGCAAGCAGAGCGCCCCCTCCAGCAGAGCAATGGAACTGCGCAACCAGGGAGGCAGGCTGGGGCCCAATGCCAGCCATGCCACACATGGGCACAGGAACACACTGCAGAACCAACAAGACACCTGCACACCCCAAGCACAGCATCACTGGGGGTGGGACGGATGATCTACTGGCCCATGGGGACAAGCCAACAAAGCACAGCAGAGCCATGATGCCCCAGCACAACCACTGGCAGGCTGAGACTGCCACACACAGGGGGTTGACAACCACAGTGCACATCAGCCCCCTGTATGCACAGCACACCCTGCACCGTGACCCCAAGACACCACCCATGTGCAGTGACTGGCACTGCAGGAAACACCATGCATCCCCCCCGGCACACATCAACCCCATGTAGCAGAGAAGCATACAAGCCAGACCCACCCTGTGCACCCAGCAGTGGGTGGCAGCAGATGGCAAGACCAACAGAAAGTCACTGCCATGCTGGAGACACCTCCCCATGCACACACACGCACGCACACACACACACACACACACACCACCAGGACCATACCACCCCAGATGGCATGCACACCACTGCAACTGAGCAACCATAGCCAGCTGCAAATCAGAGACCAACACAGTATTCATATCAAAATATAAATGTATTATAAAACTGTAAATTACAAAACCAACAACACCATAACTATTTACAAGGGGGGGGGGTACAAGGTAGGGGTGGGCAAGGGGTAGGGATGAACAACTTGGAGAGGGAAGGCAGGGTGGGAGGGATGGGTGAAGTGGGAAGGGGAATCCGGCCTAAGGCCTAGCAGCCTGGTCCTCCTCCACCTGGTGCCGCCGTGTCTGGCTGTGCCTCCTCCGGAGGCCATGGCGCTGGATGCTGCTGAGAATGGTTCTGTTGTCCAAGGACACCTGTGTGAGCTGCTGCAGTGCCCGCTCTATCCTCCGGAGAACACTGAGGCCTAGGAAAATGGGAACACAGTCAATGGCTGTGACTGACCACAACCCTGAACACCACCCAACCTGCAAGCCATATAGCCCAATGTCCCACCTGTGATGGTATGCACCCACCCACAGTGAACATGCACATGGCCATCACAAACAGGCGGCACCAGCTATGTGCACCACTGCACACACACACTGCCCATGTCCATCACAGCACAAACAAGGCTGTCAAGTGACGTGGCAATGTGGTGCGATGCCAGTTACACAGCCATGTGCCCAGTGCATGCATGGACCACCAGTGATGCACACACAGACGTGCAGTGACACTGGACAGTGATGAATGTCGCCTGTGTCATGCATGGTTGTGTTGTGCATGGCTGGTGGTCATGCCCACCCCCTCCAGCATGCACTAGCATCCATGATGTAATGATACTCATATTCCACAAGAAGCTGTGTCTGCTGCTGCTGCTGCTGCTGCTGCTGCTGTTGTGGCCCACCCCTTGCTGCACCACCGACTGGCACCGGGGCCCTGTCACGGCCCTCCTCACCACGTGCCTGCATCCTCACAGCCCAGCCTGTGGGAGACAAATGTTGAGAAAAACATCAGTGTGACTCCAAAGCAGACTGCCCCCTGCCCCAGTGAGAGTGCCTGTCCACACAGCCAGCCCCATGTATCTCACACCTGCACACACTGACACAGCCAACCATGTCAGAGCCATCACCTATGCACAGCCACCAAAACACACCCCTACAGAGAATACAGGTGCATAGACGGTACACCCACCTGGCCTGGGCACCACGCCCCTCCTGGCATGTGACCGTAGCCGCTCATGCAGGTCAGGCTCCCTCCTGCGGAGGTCACAGTATCTGTGCCGGCACTGCTCAGCAGACCAGCTCTGCCCAGTAACCCCCACCAGGTCATTGGCCACTTGCAGCCAGACCTGTGTCCTAGCCATGGTGAGGGGCACCTCACCATACAGTGCCCCATAGTGGGGCTCTACCAGGGCCACCAGGTTGGCCACCTCCACGGGGCTCCATTGCACTGCCCTCCTGTGTGCCATGCTTTCAAGTTTACAGCAGGCAATATGGCGCCCCGCTGCGCGGCAACCCCACGTGGAAATGTTGTGCAATAGACCACCATAGGTTCCAATCGCACTGTTCATACAGCGCCGTTAGTCCACATAGCGCTGTCACCAGACAGCGCAATAGGGCCGTACACATGGCAGCCGAACAGCGCCAGGGGGCAAAGGTCGGACACCAGGTCAGGGGTCTCTGACGCAAGGCCACGCACAGCGCCATCTGACGTCTATGCATCCTGCGCGACCGACCACCTGCATGACAGTGCCACAGTGGACTATTGCACAGTAGTGCCACAGCGCCATATAGTGCCCAGTGCTGTAGCGCCACTGGCACAATGGTGGCCATGGTCTGAATTGCCGATCGCGCAGAGCACGTCATCAGCACAGCAGACGCCTGCATAAGCTACCTGGGCATGCGCAATGCAGTGTACCGCACAGTCACAGATCTCGTTATTGGCTCCAGCCGGCTCAACAGTCTTTGCAGCGCAATGGCGCGATATTCAGCCGACACATGCAAATCATCTGATCAGCCATTCAAAGCGCAGTGGCGCAATTTGCATCTCATTACAGTTGCTCCTCTCCTAATTTGCATGCATTGTGCTATAAAAGTGCGACAGTGGGCTGTGCTGGACAGATTCGGTTACTGCAGGTGAGAGGTGAGTTGCATGCTGTGGGATGTTCTGGACAATGGGCATGGGATAATGCTGTAGACTGCACAGTGACAGGTGTCCACTTACACCCATACAAATGGCCATGACCGAGCAGAGACAAGGTGGGGTGAGGATGGTGGGCGAGGAGGAGGCCCAACTTCACCACGGCAGAGACTGAGGCCCTCTTCCAGGCCTACATGGGGATGAGGCACTACTGCGTGGAAGCGAGGCACCCCTCAGGCCCGATGCGGCTGCATGGGAGGGGGTAGCCCGGGCAGTGAACCTGCATGGAAGCCACCAGCGCTCCGTGCAGGAATGCAAGAAGAAGATTGGGACAGACCGCAGGAGGGTGAAGGAGAAGGTGGCAGTCCTCAGGGCGGCACGTGCTGGCACTGGCGGGGGCCAGCCAGCGGTGGTGGAGCTGACCCAGCTGAGGACCGACTGGCTGCAACTATGCAGCGTAGTGCTATTGAGGGCGTACCAGGAGGTGGATTCCAGACAGGTGGAAGCCCATCACTGCACGGTATGACATGGTGGTGGTGTTGGGGGGGAGAAAGGTTGTTCACATGCACTCACATGTCCTCTCTTTCTGTTGCAGATCCTGTTCATCTTCAGGAGACGGTGGTGGTGGGACCAGGCAGTGAGGATGACCTGCTGGACATGGAGGAGGGTCCATCCACCTCTGTCACCAGCCAGCATGCACTGCACCAGCATGCACGCTGTGCTGCCAACTCTGGTGTCGGTGATTCGGTGTGGGGGTGCACAGCCTGTGTCTCAGCAGTCAGGCATGCAAGCATGCCAGCACGCTGTGACTGTGGCTGTAGCATGTACCTCTGATGATGCAAGGACTGCAATGGGCAGTGACATGTGTGTGTCCCATGATGGACACACAGCAGGCAAGCACGTGCCCCTGGGCCTTGCTGGTTCCAACTTGTGTGCCAGCATGTTGGCACAGTCCCAGGCCATGCCTGTCAGCACTGGTGGGGCAGCACCGGTGGCTGTGCAGGTGTCTGGCACTGTTGTGGCCACAGCGGTGGAGCAGTGGACTCTGGGGCTGGCGGTTGGAGGGGCAGCAGCAGTCACCCACCAGGTATGGGGGTACAGTGTCCAGTGGTGGCACACGCCGCCTTTGATACACCCATTCCTGGTCCTGGCGACAGCGCCCACCCTCAAGGGTGTTGTGCATCAGGACCTTCAACACCCTGGGGGA
Source organism: Neoceratodus forsteri (assembly GCA_016271365.2). Taxonomy (NCBI): domain Eukaryota; kingdom Metazoa; phylum Chordata; order Ceratodontiformes; family Ceratodontidae; genus Neoceratodus; species Neoceratodus forsteri. The sequence goes on along the minus strand of CM057458.1, from coordinate 1,147,926,222 downwards.
CAGGATGCCGTTGTGGCAGAGTACCCATTGGACAAGCACACCCACCTGCTGTGGGAATCAGTACAGCAGCAGAGGCGGGTTGCAATGTCCGTGGAGGCACTGTCTGTGGCTGTGGAGCGGCACAGCAGGAGTGTGTCTGGACTGTGCAGAGATGGTCCCATGTGGATGGATGTGACCGCCGCCATTGACAGGCTGACCCAGGCAGTGGTCTCTGTCGTGGACGCATTGGGCACACAGTCAGGTGACCCTGTACCGCACACCCCACACAGTTCACGCTCCACTCCCTGTTCCCGGCATCGTGCGACACCAGGCCTGTGGATGCCGGGTTCTGCTGTGGGCATCCCGAGCACCCCTGGTGCAGGTATGTTCGGCATGCTGCAGACCCCGTGCGGGCAAGGTCACGTTTGCGCAGTGGGACCCCTGGTGGTCTAACAGTGCCACCCCATGTGGCCCCTGCTCAGCCTGCCAGTGCTGTTGGGTCACAGTGGGGCCACCCACGCATCTGCGGTGGCCGTGGGACAGTGCTACATGACTGACCTGTCTCCCAGTGCGGGCCCTGTCTGGTGCTGCCCTGTGTGCAATGTGTGTCATGGTGGGCAGTGCACTGCTGGGTGCTCTGCTCTGCACGCCGACACACGGACCACCTGCACACCCTCCCAACTGCTGTCCAAAGGTGTGTGTGCATGATGATGCCTGCATTGTACTGTACACCAAGGTGCAAGGGTGCCCAGCATCTGACACACGTACTTGGACAGTACAGGTGGTGGGGGTGGTCGGTGGTGCTGTGTGTTAGCAATGTCGGTTCTGCTGTGCTGTGCATCTGCCCATGTACACTCTGTGCCTGGTGTGTGTGTGTCCATATGAGTGTTCACCCCTCCCTGATGGTGTGTTTGTATGCCTGGACCCTTCCACTCCCCTGGCCGTCATGCACCCCTGGTGTGTTACCCTGTGTGCCTGTGGTTTGCGCCTGGACAGTGTTGGTTGCACATGGCCCCTTGACTTACCTGTGTTGTGCATAGTGCTCCTCTGTGATGGTGTCCCGGTGCAGCTGGGCCTGCCGGATCAGTCAGGGGTCCCGCCGTCCTTGGGGGGGCTGCTCATCACCATCAACACCGGTGCCACTGGCGTCCCCATCGCTGTCCCCCTCTTCAACCTGTACGGCTATCCCACAGTCCTTGGCCATGTTGTGCAGGATGCAACAGGCCAGAAATATCCCACAGGCCTTTGGGGAGCTGTACTGTAGGGCACGGCCGGAGGTGTCTAGGCATCGGAAGCGTGCCTTGAGCATCCCAAACACCCGCTCTATGATGTTGCGTGTGGCGGCATGTGCCTCATTATAGCGTTGCTGCAATGGGGTCATGGGGCGCCGCTACGGTGTGAGCAGCCAGGGACGGAGTGGGTACCTGCCGTCACCTGTGTGGAGATAGTGGAGATCAGGGTCATGTTCAGGTCCATTTTGCCCATATCCCTGTGTGGCCACTACCATGGCACCTGTGGCATTCCCACCCTTGCCCCAAGTTTGCATTCCATACATGCGTACTCACCCACTAGATGTCCTGTGGGGATGTCCCCACTCTCAAATCAATGGCACAGTGCGGACTGATGCCATATGAAGGTATCATGTGCTCCGCCAGGGTGTGTGGCACAGACATTGATTATTCGCCCAGTGGCATCACACACCACCTGGCAGTTGACACTAGAGTAGCCCTTTCAGTTCCTATACGCTGCCCCATCGGGGCCAGGTGGCATGCGAATGCCACATGGGTGCAGTCTATGGCCCCTAGCATGCCAGGCATACGTGCTACCTTGTGGAACTCCTGCATGTTTGCTGTACGCTCTGCTGCGGTGCTGGGGAAATGGATGTGCTCCGCAGCATGTGGCAGCAGTGCGCTGAGGAATTGGTTGAGGATGCGTGACATGGCCGACTGTGTGATGCCTGTGGTGTCCCCTGTCGGCCTCTGGAAGGTGCCCGTGGTGAGCAGGCACATGCAGGCTGTCACCTTGGTCTCCAATGACAGAGCGTGACTCCGTCGTGAGGGTGCCTGCATCACATCACTGCACAGCTCACAGAGCCGCCTCAGTATTGCCTTGTTCAGACGGTACCGGCCCACGATCTCTACATCTGTATACAGCTCATAGCTGATGTGGGCACGGTACTGCCTGTTGGGGGCGTACCGCCGACGGGCCCTTCCACAGCCTCGTCCCCTGCAGCTTGCATTCTCACCCCTCATTACAGCTTCCATGTGGAAGCTGGCACTGTCCATCTCCCTGGCTTCTGCCCCCCTGGCTGGTGTTGCTGTGTTATCCCCGCTGTCCTGACTGCTACTTCCACTGCACCGGGCACCCCCCGCTGGCCTCTGCAGCCTATGGCCCACAATGCTTGCCTTGCCTGCCCTAGCCTGTCACTGTCTGTCTGTCTGTCTGTCTCTCTCTACCCCACTTGGCATCCTTGTAGCATTCTTGCGCTTCCTTGAGCCTTTTTATTTTGGCTCATTTCGCTAGTCGCGCAATTTCCGGCGAGTTCAGCTCTTGCTAATGCCAAGTCTTTAATTGATTGCGCTCTTTATGCATGGATCCACCTCTCAGTTGCGCATGCCTTTGCATTGCGCTGTTGCTCAGCATGTTTTCGGCGGTGCAACTGCCTCCTGCTGAATATCGCAGAATGGCGCACTTTTGGTCTTGAGCAGGCGCAACCCTATTGCGCATGGCGCAACCCTTTTGAATATCCCACCCTATGTGATTAAGAAATCATAGTTTCCTGTATAACAAATTGGAGGAATTGCTATTAGAATGTTATATGTTGTGCTCTTGAAGGATCATACAGTATATCACTGGCTGGAACTGAGATGACCATTTATTCTTGACAGGTGGCACTGTATCTAAAAAAATTCTATGGAAGCATATTGCTTGTGAAATGTTACATATTGCATTGTGGCTTGTGATATAAATAAGATTCAATACTTTGTACCCATGGTTTGAAGTATGTACAGTTACCATCATGTTATTTTAGGTTTTGTGTGAACTCAACAGCAACATTTTAATAACACTGTGTTTAGGAACAGAAGGGAATTATTAAATAGCACATTAGTATATTAGACTAACTTAACTGCCTCTTTATTCACATGCTTATAAAAAGCAAGACAAGCTTGCTATTTTTTTAAAGGATGCACAAAATAGATGATTTGATACCTTTTATTGTACCAACAGACTAATAAAAGGTATCAAATCACCTATTTTGTGCATCTTGTTGTACAAGGACCAATATGACAACAAAATATTTTTAAAGCAGTTTATAATTGTGTCTATTACTGCTGCCCTGAGCTTGCTGCTCTGTGTTTTTTTATTTGATACCAACCTGAATAAACTATTTCCATCTACAGTATCTTTTCCTCCCCCTCTGAATCTTGTAGATATCTGTGAGCTCTCATCTGCCCTTTTCCACAGAACAAAATGTATCTTTAGTCTTTCTTCTTACTTTGGGGCCCTTAGCCCATTATTCATTCTAACTGCTTTCCTCTGTACATTTTTTTTCAGTTTCCTCAATGACATATATGATAACCAGAATGAAACACAATATTCTGCCTACAGTCTTGCCCACTTTTGTAAAATGCTAGAAACATTTCTGCCGGGTTAAATTCTTTATCACTATATATACATTCTAAAAGGCTATTTGCATATTGTACCATGATAAAAAAGTAATAAAATTAATCATATACTGTATTTTGAGCCCTCATTTATATATGCTTTTTTTTCTTTTTTCATAAAATTAGACTTTGGTCTGCCCCCAGCTTTCTAAAATCAGATGCCTGAAGAAATTGAGACAATACTAGGTATTATTAGGTTGTTATGGACAAAAGTAGGCCTAAGCCCACTGAGATTGTCCCCCACCTTGTGGGACATTGTAATTATAATTTGAACCAGTTCCCCATAAGCCAACTGTCAAAACCAGATTTAAACTGGTTTATTCTGATACTGTTTACCAATTCCTGAGGAAGAGTGTTCCATAATTTTGATGATCTTATTGTAAAGAAAGTATCCCTTTTATTAGTTTTAACTTTAAGAATGGTAATTTGTCTGTTGTGGCATCTCGGTACTATGCACTTAGTTGAAAAAGTCAGTCCATGCTGTTTCATATGCTCAGGGGATTGCAACATTTTGTATAGATATAACATGTCACCTCATATTTTACGTTGGTATAGGGAGTGTAGCCCTGTTTCTTGTAATCTTCTGTTGTAGTCAAATGTGGCAAGGTGTGGTATCGTTTTGGTTACTTGCCTCTGCACCCTCTCTATCTTTGAGATATCACCTTTTAAATAAGGACTCCAGAAGGGGGATCCATAATCCATATATGGTCTCACATAGGCACAGTAAATTGGGATGATGTATTGTTCAGTCCTTGTGACAAAGCTACGCTTTATTCTTGTAATTATTCCATTAGCCGTGTGCATTACTTTTGCACAATGGCTAGTCGAGGAGAGTTTGTTATTTACTAATACCCCTAAGTCACGTTCATGTTCTGATTTTTTTTTTAGAGGGGGTGCTATTAAGAAAGTAAGTTTGTTCTGGATTATGTTTTCCAAAATATAGTACTGTACATTAATCGATGTTAAAATACATAGAATTACATTCTGCCCAGTGCTCGATTGTTTTGAGATCCATAGCCATATCCTCCATGTGCCCAGGATTATCAACTATTCACCCAATTTTGGTGTCATCAGCAAATTTGGAGAGGGTGTTATCTGAATTGATCTGCATGTCACTTACGTAGATGTTAAACAAAGTGGAGCCCAATACTGATCCCTGGGGCACTCCACTGGTAACTGACCATGGGTTGAAAAAAAGCCATTGATTCTGACTCTCTGTGATCTGTTTGAGAGCCAGCTATTGATACATTTAACCAAACATGCTGAGAACCCAAATGATGACAACTTATTAACTAGTTTGTCATGAGGGATTTTATCAAAAGCCCTACTAAAGTCGAACAGGATTACATCCATTGGGATGTTTATATCTAGTTTCAGACTTATATCATTCTAGAAGGTGATCAAATTAGATATACAGGAGTGACCTTGCCTAAATCAATACTGGGTTTGATCTGTAATGTTTAATAATTCAATTTCCTTTTCTAAGTAAGATTTGATAATTCTCTCCATGACCTTACATATTACAGGGGTTAGACTGATGGGTTGGTAGTTTTGGGCCAGTGATTTATTACCTTTTTTAAACATAGGGATGACTGTGGCTTGTAACCAGTCATACAGAATTTAATTACTACTTAATGGTTTATTGAAAATAACTGATAAGGGATAAGCTAGTTCGTCCATAGTTTCCAACAGAAATTTAGCATTAATATTGTCTGGTCCAGGGCTAGTATCTTTCTTTAGAAATGACAGGGCTAAGCAAACTTCCTCTGGTAAAATATTATATTTTAAACTAGGTCCATCTATTAGTGAATGGACTGAGTTCTGTGGGGTCTTTTCTGAAAAAAACAGAGCAGTAGTCATCATTGAAATGTTCAGCCATATCTTTATCTGTTATAAGGGTGTCCTCACTGCTAGCTATGGGGTCAATTATATTAGAATTACATTTTTTGTTCCTATGGGGTGAATTATATTAGAATTAGATTTTTTGTTATTGATATAAGAAAAAAAGTTGCTTCTGATTATTTTTGGAGTGGGCTAACCTAAATTTAAGATTACTTTTGGATTTTTTCAATCATATTTTTCCGAATTCTTACTGATGTTTTGTATAAGGTATATATCCCTGCCTTACTTGTTGTGTCACTAGATTTGAGTTTCTTAAAAAGCCTTTTTTTATTAATCTGTGACATTATAGACTTGTTCATCCAAGATGGAATTTTTCATTTTTTGTTAAACCATTTTTTGTTTGGAATAAGCTTGGATTCTAAGTTGTATAATATAGACTTAAATAAGGTCCAGGCTTCTTCAGTAGTAGGATTATGTAGGGCCTCATCCCAGTTTATTTCTGCTAATGCTGCTTTTATTAAATCAAAATGAGCTTTACCATAATTTTTTGAAGAACAAATAATTCACCTGAGGCTTAATTTTGTAAAGTAGATTAAACAGGATTGAGAAGTGATCGCTATTACCAAGTGGGGCCACAAGCTCAAGCTTGGCTATTTTCCTTCTATGTTAGTAATATGCAAGTCAAGGATGTTGTTCCCCCTGGTTGGTTGGGTTATAAGTTGTTCTAATCCTAGGTCAGTAAGGGTAGTGATCATTAACTTATCCTGTTGGTTAGAACCCACTAAGGTTTGTCAGTTAATATTGGGCATGTTGAAATCCCCCAGGATGATTGTATTTCCCTTATCAGAAAACTGTGCAATGTCCTGCAGCAGTTGGGTAGTGTAATCAAGGTCTGTTGGGGGGCGATAACAATTTCCCAAGATCATATGGGGTTGTACCCTTGAGTTGAATATTAACCCAGACTGTTTCAGTGGTTGAATCAAGTTGGATTTTATGTGATGGGATTTCTAGATTGACATATATACAGACTCCACCCCTACTCTCTCTGATCGATCCTTATGGTACAGTTTGTACCCAGGCATTTCCTTCATCCAAGATGAATGTGAGTCCCACCATGTTTCTGTTGCTGCTATTATGTGGATTTCTATTTCAGTACATCTAGCTGCCAATTCAGCCAATTTGACATTATTTAAGGATCGTGGATTTAGTGAAAGGATCTTACAGCATTTAGAATTATGTTCTTGGAGAGTTGGTGCTAGTTTGTCATGTCATTGGGGTCTGTCCCATTCTTCCCCACTTTTAATAGTTTAAATGGTTTTCTGTGTGTGAAGGAATATGTTTCTAAACATGGTGCTTCCCCTTCTGCTCAAATGTAGGCCATCTCAGCAAAACAGGGAGGGTCTATCAGTGAACTCCTCCCAATGTGTAATGCAGGGGATATTTTGTTTCAGGCACCATTTCCTTAACCACTCATTAAATAGCTTTATTTTTAGCATTTTTCTGTTGCTGACTGTGGGTATGGGAAGAATCTCAGAGAAACTGATTGAGCACCCCTTTTCTACCATGAGATTATTTAGTGCCACATAGTTTTGTTTCAATTGTTCAATTGGGGTACTGTCAATATCGTTGGTTCTGGCATGGACCACCACTAATGGATTATGGCCAGCATTTTCTACAATTTTGTGTGACATTAGGGAAATGTCAGCCATCTTTGCCCCCCAAAAGCTAGAGCACATGCAGTTAATCTTATCCTGGTTACATACTAGTCTATCCATAAGTTTGATGATAGAATCACCTAAGACAAATATCTGTCTCTGTTGCATCAATCCTTTAGGAGCTAAATTGGGTTCAAGATCAGCTGGAGGGGTAATTGTAGTTGCTAATGACTCCTTACTCTCTACTTTATTTCCCTGGGCAGTAAGTTTAGGATTGTTCTCCCCTATTTGAATGTGGTTCCCTAGATAAGGTGTTTCCTCCTGTAATGTGTCAGGGAGGTTTTGTGGACTTAATAATTCATATTTATTCTGCAGTAGAACAGGGGCACTATGGTAAATCTGTCCCCCACTGTGCTTATTTTTACTTATAGTCACTGTTGCCCAGGAGTTGTTGTCTTCTGGTGTTTGTTGGTGAATTGGGCCTGTAGTTTCAATAATTTCAGGACTGGTATCAAGCATTAATTGGTCAACCATTTCATCAATGACATTTTCTAGAATTTTGATATCTGAGTTGGGATTACCTCTGTGTAATAATCTAGCAATTTCTTCTTGTAAGGTGGTTACCAAGAGACACTTATCACAGAGAAAATCAGTGATTTGTTTACCCTTACAAAACATCAAGCAATGATAACACATATTCAATTCCCCTTCCATAGTATACAAAGTTCCTTAGTATAAGATGAAGGTAAGCCCTTGGTGGTATAGTTACTCACATTTCTAATTAGATATATATAGAAATAATATTTACATCGTGAAAAAAGTGAAAATAATTTTTTTAGGAATATTTTGTGTTAGGTTGTAAAGTTACTGTAAATGGATCAAATAAAAATTAATTGAATTTTTGAACAGTTGCATTGACTTTTTAACATAGATGTTAAAACACATTTTCATGATAATGGCATGAAAGTCATGTTTGGCGGAAAAGAAGATATGATTTATGAGGAAATAACTATACAAGAATGCTTATAAGGCATGGTAGATATAAGTCAATTTTTTTAAATGGTCAAAGTTCTAAGTTTTATGTGCACTATTTTCAATTCCAAGAATTAGAGGGCAATATTAGAGACTTCCTTGACCACCAAGAAGTGTAAAAAAGATGGCTTTGCATAGCCTATTTAAAATGGTTGCTTTCAATAGTTGGTTGAAATACTATAGAAATTATAGATTTGTTTCATTCAGAGAAACCACAAAACAAAAAATAAAATTAAAAAAAATATGTAAGTCCTGAAAGGTTACCATGTGTCATTATTAAACAATAGCTGGAAAGTAAATATCTGGGCCAGGATGGTCAAATTTGACGTATGTGTCATATCTGATGTGCAACTTGCAGGTTTTGCAAAATGATGTTAGATCACAATTTATGTGGTCTGACAGTCATGTCACAAGTAGAATGACTGTGGCAAAATCATGCTACAAGTCTTTGAAAATCCAGCTCCTGGTTTCCAAAATCCACTTGAAGGTTAAATTTAAATAATGCACTGTAGGTATATACCTTTTCTTCTTTTTCTGCAGTTTGCACTTACTTCAGTTATCTAGAGCATGGCTTGTGCCCAAGATTTGGCAAGGACTCCATGTTGGCTGGAGGGAGCCAGAGTGAGGACGTACTGGTGGTGGGTCAGTGAATCTGGAAGAGACCAGTGGAGAAACCTGTGGTGTGAGGTGGAGTGGGGGTTAGTCTAAGCAAGGGAGTGGTTGGTACACTTGGATCAGCCCACTCAAGAAAGAACTGTTCCCATAGTTGAGCTGAGCATCCTGGAGCAATGACCATTGGTAAGGAGCTCTGGGTCTCACAAGGATTCTACTGCTGCATCCAGTAGGACAAAATTATGGAACTGCTTCCTGCAACTGCTATATCTGACCAGTTTGAGTGATGGTAACTTTAGGCAGGGGGTTGTTTCTGCAAACCCCTTCTTATGAATGTTCTGTACCAACAGTGGTGTGATAAGGAAGACTGGACAGTGAACACTCTCCTCGGCTGATGCCGACTGAGGGCTGCAGGTAATGAGAGTACCTGCTGTTTTCCCTTGCTTTTTCTTGTGTACTGGCTTAAACTTAAAAGCAGCAGCAAGAAAACTGCTGAGGGGATAAACTCTTATTCAATTGAACCTGGACTTGCTCTAGTAAGAGCAGAGCCTGAGACTGCACTTTAAACACAGTAACCCGTATTTTTCAAAACTGTTGTTTCTATATGTTGTTTTCCATAGCAAACTAATCACATCATTTAGATTCTCCTTTTTTTACTTTATTTGACTGTGTGCAATTAGGGAGAGTGGCATGAATCAGGTTTATGAATGAGTGATGACTGTAGGTTAGTGGGTGATTGATTGTATGGTTCTTTAGGTTTATTGTACATGGGTTTGTGCGGCTGCTGGGTGTGATTGATTAGGGTGCTAGGATGAGAGATGGGACTTTTGTTGCTTAGATTGCTTGAGGGTAGGAGTTTGTTGGGGTCGTGGTTTTAGAAATCAGTGGAAACATCTTTATAGGTTCTGGGGCCCCGAGGCATAGTTAATCCCCATACCAGCTGTTTGACTTCTGACCCTTCGATGACCCCCTGCTAGCGGTGGCATATAGGCACTGCAGGGAGGTGGGCTTCATAAGGAGGAGGGATGATAGGCAGTTGGGGGATACTAACAGGGGGCACTATAGGCCTGGTGAGGACCAGGCAGCACCCAGGGGGAAATAAGACTAGGCAGAAGCCACACGTTGTTGCTTTCTGTACCCAGAACTCCCACTGGACCAAGTGGGCAGGTAACATTTAGGTCAGCTGTCTACACTTGTCTCCTATTGGCAGTGCCTTGCAATGCCAACTCAGATAAGAAAAAGACTACCATTATAGCAAACTTGATTTTCTTAGTTGATCTGGCTTGCATCATGGAGGTCTGGGTGTGTGACAACACTGGCCCAATTCTGGAGGTGTCAGCTCCTGCCAGATTCTCTGTGCTTCAATGCCCACAGAGAGATTGTGGGGTGGTGGCCATCTACTTTTCATCCAAACTGAACTTTATAGTGTGCCCAATGAGCTTTGAATGTGTGACCACACCTGGGGTCCAGGTGAAGGCTGCAGAATCTTTCATGTATACTGGCCTCTGTGGTGCAAGAGGGATTTTCTATAGGAAGTCATAGAGTCCATTACCAATAAGGTATGGAATTGCCCAGATGGTTGGTTCTGGGTGATTTCAATGCCTTGATCAACAATGAACTCTTACAGTTTGGTCACGATTTCCCTCAGTCGATGGAATCACTGGGCCTCACACAAGTATTACTTCTGTGACCCATTAACATCAACATGCCTTGGATTTAGTATTCTTATTGGGGCTCGAGATTAACCGCCTCAAGATTGATCTGGTCTGCTGTTCATATCACTGCACAGTGAAGTTCTCAGTGGGGTTCCCCCCTTGTAGTCCACCCCCAGTGGAGATGGTCTGCTACTGCCCTTTGAAGGTGTAGTCCCAAGCAGGGCTCCAGGTGATAGTGAATCTCTTGGATGTGATGGCTGCTTCTGAGGTGGCATAAAGAGAAGTGGTGGTGGCTAATAACAGAGCTGTTACCTTGGTTCTTGAGTCTGCTGTACCAGTATGTATACACCTAGGACTTCATTCTTGAGATCCCTGTGGTTTGACATGCAGCTTAAGGAGATGAAGGCTATGGGTCAGAGGTTGGAGAGTTGTTGGAGGAAACCCAGGATAGATGAGGGCAGGCTGATTTTGAGGAATCACCGTGGTGAGTATCAAAGGGCAATCTCCCTTATGAAGGCAGCATTTCTACAGGGAATAACAGACTGGCTCAGCTTGTACAGACAGTGGACAGGCTGCCTCATCCTACCTGTCTACAGTTGGTAAGAGCAAATTTATCTGCTAGGTACAAAGAGTTTGCTGAGTTCTTCTCTGACAGAGTGTCTTCTATCAGGTCTGAGATTGCCCCACGTGGACTGTTGCAACCCAGCAGAGGGGAGCCGATCATCAACAGATCACTCTTTCTGTTTGGGGAGAGTTTAGGTCAGCATCAGTGGAGGCAGTTTGTGGGGTGATCTCAGAGCTGTGGCCCACTTTTTGTGAACTATAGCTGGGCTTGACACACCTTCTAGTGAGTTGTGTGGGGTTTCTGGCTACAGCATTCACTAATATAGTTTGGTGATCCTTTTCAGATGAGTTCTTTTCAAGCGTATTGAAAGATGCGATGGTGAAACTCCTTCTGAAGAAGCCATCTTTAGACCCAGATTTCTTAGAGAATTTCAGACCTGACTGTAACCTGCCCTTTTTGGGGAAGGTTATCAAAAAGATGGTGGCACTGCAGCTTGAGGCACACATCACAAGCATTAACATTTGTGAGCCTCTCTAGTCTGGATTTTGGTATAGGTATAATATACAGACGGCATTGGTCAGGGTGAAAATGACATCCTGAAGGCATGAGATAGAGAGGAATGTTCAGTTCTTGTTCTACTTGATCTCTTCTCAGCATTTGACACCACGAACCATAGGCTTTTGTTGGACTGAGTCAGGGGATATTCTGTACTCTCTGGTACTGGCATCAGCTGGATCAAGTCCTAACTGAGGGACAGGACACAGAGAGTTGTGATGGGGAATTTCTCCTCACCCCTGAAGCCCCTGCTTTGTGGTGTACCCCAGGATTTGATCTTCTCATGGATGGTGTTCACAGTATACATGCTGCCCCATGGGTGAGATCAGACATTACAATCTGGGTTTCCACTGCTATGCAGTTGACAACCACCTGAAACTTTTTGTTTGCACTCTGGACATTTGACCCAGCTGAGGTACTCATTTTGTGCTTGGCTGAGATCTAGAACTGGATGTCCTTCAGCTGGTTAAGACTCAACACAGATAAGACATGGGTATGAGTGTCTAAGCCTGGTCGATGTCAGGGTGTGTAGGCTACAGACGAGACAATGAGCCTGGTGCTTGATTCCTCCAGGCCTGTAACCTCTGCTAAGGGGGAAAAATATGTGGAGTCATTCTGGATGAAAAACTGACACTTGAGGCTCAGGTGTCATCTGTAGTCAGGAATGGCTTCTACCATCTCAGGAATATTATTCAGATTAAAGCCTTGATCCCACAGGATGACTTGCCATCACTGATATATGGTTTTGTGACCTCCAGATTTAGCTACCATAATGCTCTATAACTCTGGGCTGGTGGAGGGATCCTTTGATACTTTCTGCTGGTGCAGAACACAGAGGCCAGGCTACTGACAGTCCTTCCATGGTTCTATCATAACCCCGGCCCCACGTGATCTGTACTGGCTGCCAGTGAAGTGGCATATCACCATCAAGTTTGGTATACTGACTTATAAAACCCTATACAGACTGGGCCCTGTTTATCTGAGTCACATCCTGAATCCCTAACATACCTCTCACCTTCTCTGATCCTCCCAGGTGGTCCTCATAGTGGCTTGCAGGGCTTGGACTAAGTCATGGGGCAATTGTTCATTTGAATTTGCTGTCCTGCCCTCTGGAACTTGCTCCCAACATCTTTGAGGGAGGTCTGTAGGTCTTTGTGACTAGTAAGTTGCCTTCCCCCACTGGTTGCTGTTTTATTTTATTTACTCTGTTTATCTTTATAGATTTTTTTAATGCATTTTGATAGTTTAACTGCACTTTTTGATATTTATGTAATTATCTCTGTGTTTTCATTTATGTAATTGCTCTGAGCCCCAGGGAATGGGTGCTAAGCAAAGTAATTTACTACTACTACTAGTACTACTACTACTACTACATGAGAGTTAGACAGTACAGATAAGTGACTAATTCTAGCCACTGGAATGTTCTAAATGAAAATAACTAAAAAGCATACAAAATGATGACAGAAAAGACTGTTGGTCCATCTAATCTGTAAGTAATGCCCTATCCTACCCCAAGACCAATGGCCCAATTTTATAAGGGGATGCAGTGGTGCAGTGGACCTACGGTGGGGTGTTTGATGCAAGTTGTGACTTGCGCCAAACATTGTGGCAAGCACAATTTTCCAAGGTTCCGTGCCACAAATGCTTGCCGCAAGTCCAGAACCCAGGATGCAAGGAGTTAGACCACCATCTCCCAGGTCTACCCTCACATCCAGATTGTGGTTGTTGAATTTGTCCAGGGGCCCCAGGGCCTAGGTATATACAAGTTAAGTTATATAAAATTGCTGATAGCCACCTGCATATATACAGTTGACCATGGCAAGGTGTAAAAGGCTTGCAGAAAGTGCAAAATGGCCAATAGATGACTGAATGAGGCCAACATACAAGTTAATATGGCTAGCTAGTCAATGGCTGCAAGTGGCTAAGTAAATGAATGATACCACCATATCAGTTAATGTGCATGCATGTGTAAGACTTTAAAAGGTTAACAGTTAAAATGAAGAAAATGAAATAATTCAAGAAGCACAAAGCAGAGGTCTAACTTGGAATTGCCCTATTCAGCAGAAAATATTGTGTACCAAAACACAAAAGGTTACAGCTAAGATAAGAATGTAGCTGCTAGTAACCGCGGTTGGCCTTGATGACTGAGTACCCAATTTGGCCACTGTCTGGTTTTATCTGTAAGCTGAGTATTTTTAAAACAGTCACATCCCCTTGCATGTTTTCTGTATCCTGAAGTAAGTATTTTTGATAAATAAAATTCCCCTGATTACTTGTTTTTCCATCTAAAGATGACTGTATGTCTCGGCAAACTGTCAAAAGTATCTTATGACCAAGGTATCTTATGGCCAATGTATTTTTGAACCAGAGTCTTATGATTTGTTGAATGACCTATTGTCTGTGTTTAAATCTACTGTTGTAGTTTTTGGGAAATTCAAGCTTTGCATTTTTTTTCTAAGCTTGCTAAACATAAATATGGGACCTATGGTTATGTCCAGCATCCCTTCAAGAAGATGCAGTCTTGGACAATCTGCAGTCTGAGACTATCCATAGATTGCTCAGGGGATCCAGAGATATATGGTTTCATTTGTCTCTGAAATTCTGTAGCCCTGTAATGCAAATATTACTAGCTGACTAGATTGCATGTTAGAAACAACCCATTGGGATTGCCCCTTTGGCTGTTTTAGAACTAAATTGTAACAGGAACACCCAGGTAGTGGGGGGCTACCTGATGTTTAAAAATAATGTTATCATGTATTCCCTTTTGTAAACTAGGATTATTAATCATGACAGGATCATCCTGTCAGGGTGTGTTTTTATTGTTACAATAGGATTTTTCTGGCTAATCTTATTAATACTATCATAATAAAGTGCAACTAATTTGGCAAAGAAATAGTGTGTTAGCTTTATTGAATTACTGAAAATTACCAACCAGGAACCTGTATAATTGGATTCATTTAACATAATTGGCGAGCCTGCCCCAAGCTGGTTTGGTTTTAATTCTGGTAATTTGATAAAGTTTTTTTTTAGTAATCTAGACAGAGTCCGGGCAGGTAACAGTCATAACCTAACTGCGGGGCTGGGAAAAAGACTTGAATAAATTCTGAGTGTTCGAGTAGACTTGAACCTACACGTAAAAGATCTATGGAGAAGCTATAAGCTGGGTAAGGGTAATGTATATTTATGTGGGGGGTCTGAGGACCCCAGGTTTATATATATTTATGTGGGGGTTTGAGGACCCCAGGTTTAAGGATATGTGGAGAGATGTATTAAGGAAAAGTCTCTCAAACAAGTAAGAGCAACTGCCTTTGTAATTTGTGCCTGCTAAATAGCATGTCAGTGGAAAGGGGAAGTGTATACTGTTAGAACCGAGGAAGACTTTCACAGTTCAGGCTGCTTTTAGTAGAAAGGCAGTGGCTGATTAAGTAATGTTAGATAAACAACAGTTAGAGAAAGAAAAATAATTTACTGTGGATGCATACACAGTAGGTGTGATTACAGATGGGTTGATTTGAAAATCCTCCCCCCATGTTCCCTATCTGTGTAGTTTCAAGTTGTTGTTTTTTTTTGTATCAATTTCAAGTTCCCTTGCCTCCTATAGAGGCTGAAACATTTGATCCCAAACCCAGGTACTGGGGATCTCCACCAGTTGGATCTCAACCTAGTACCTAGTACTGCTACAGATTTTTTTAAAACTGCAACCAGAGCTCTGGAAAAGACTTGATTTGGCAGGTTACTGAAATGGCCAAAAGAAAACCTCTGAAAGGGTTAATTGCTGCAGTGTTTGGAGATTACCATGAAGGTCCTGCAGTCGGTTTTCTCAATCAGACCTGACTATCAGAAAAGAAGAAGGAAAATACCTTGACACTGAGTAAGTCTGAATTTTTTTTTATTTAAAGTTTTTTTTATGTCTGTCTGTTTTATTTCTGTGATACATATACTAAACAAGGTAATGCTCCATCTCTCTCGTGCATATTTTCCAGCGTATATCTGTGTTCTGTAATTATGTTCTGTTGTCAAAGTTGCAAGATATCATTGACTGCCTTTGGTGCAGAACATGTTACAGTAAAAAAAGAAGAAGCTTCTTTGCCTTATATCTGACTGTTTTAATTAGATTTATTTTTAATAAAACATTTGTGCTGCCTAGATAGGGTCAGTGAAGAACTTTTGTATGTAGTTGTTGGTTGGAGCAGGTAGTGCTGAAGGTGAAGAGATATGACATCATAGATTGCAATGTGCAGAAAGATTGTAGTTTGCAGGCAATGTGCCAAGCCACTGCTAGGTGAAAATGTAATGTGTTAACAGCTATGAATGGCTTTATCATACTTCTAGTTAAAACCAGAAACTTTTTTCAAAATGGCAGAGTGCCATATTTTGGCTATGCGCCAAAAGGTGTAACCATGTTATACTAGATGTGTCCACTTACAGATAGTATGTTGTGCTGTATTTTAAAGGAGTTGGAAGGTGTTTAAAAATGTTTTATTTTTTTTTTGTTCTGAAAAGATTTGGCATGGAGATAAGTATAAATTTGTTGGTTTAAAAGGTTGTCAGTGTTATAGGACAGGCAGGAGGGGGCACATATATCTAAAACACGTACAGTTTTCTAATGAAATTATGGGCATTACCTCAGCAAATTGGTGTCAAATAATGTCAGTCTTATTTTGTGTTAAGTATTTCTTTTTGTGTATGTGTATGTGTCTGTACTGTCTTGGCCAGCAGTTTTATTTTGTACTCTATTATTATTTAAAGATATTTTAATATCAGTAGTGTTCAAGGACACTACAAAAATAGCTGGGTTTGAGCCACTCTTGCATGCACACTTTGTGACCTTTTGCACGTTATTTTACCTTCTTGTGTTTCAACATTTTATGTTACTACCAGTTCAAACTTGATGTGTATTCCCTACCTAAAGCACAACTTTTTACACAAAATGTATGTTTTCATGAAAGCACACCAAGAGTGAACCATGCAATTTGACTTTTTATTGCAAAACTGGCATTCTAAGTAAAGAGGAACAAACTTTTTTTTTCTCCTTTCTTCTGGCTTGCAGCCAACACAAGCAATGAACATTTGGCTGTAAGCACAACTCCTTTGTTCTTGAACAATGTCATGTGATTCCCATAGTATGCAAGGCACTCCAGCTGGAAGGGGAGAATTATTCATCACCTCCCCATACTTTTTTTACTTTATATATATATATATATAGTACATTTTTAAAAAAGGACTATTACAGCTGTTTTTGAGAGTTTACCATCTACAGTTAAAAAAACAATGGCTTTTGTTTTTATGTGTAACCATGGTGTAATCATTTTTTTTTTCTTTTTAAAATGCATTGTAAGAAATACGTACATAAAGTATTACCATCAATCCGGATCTTTTATAAACTCAGCTGACATTTTGTCATGCTTAGGATAAGGGAACCCAGGGACACTTGGCTTCTTTTATCCTATGAAAATAATCTTGTTTTATTTTTAGACGTGTGTGTTTGTTTTTGTTGTTTGTCTGTGTGTTTCTTCTCTTTCTTCTAGAGAAAAAGAAGTTCCCCATCTTTATAGCAAGGTATGAAACTTACTAAAACTAATTGTAATATTATCTTGTTATAATTTAAAGTGTGTAGGTGGGGACTGCAATGGGGCCAACCCATTACTATTTATCCAGTGCACACCTTTTTTATGGTGCTGCACGACTGGCTACTAATATTGCTAGACCATTTCTGGGTTAATATCCATGTCACCATCCACAGCTAACCTTTTTATTGCTACAGTATTCCAGCTGTCTCTTCCACCACAGTAGGAGCTCGGAAGGGGGGGGCTACCCTTCCTTCCAGTGTAATACCCACAAAGGTTGCAAGGTACAGTACTGTCTCTCCATAGGCGTAAATACCAGAAAATGTGTATTTGCTAATAATTGTTTCTTATTTACAGGTTTTAAAAAGACCCAAGGTATTTTAACAGTATAACCCAGCCCAAGTCCTTCTGCTTTTTCTAGTGCAAACAGTTAAACCTCATACCTATCAATGGTACAAGGGCTTCTGCCCTCAGCAAGTAATCAGTTAAGCTGGAGGGGGAAGTTGTGTATGTATTTCCACATATTCATTCTTTTGATTGTCTTTTCAGCTTTCTTATCCTGTCAAAACAAATGTAAAACAGCTTCTCATAGCCTTACAGCAATGGATGCAATTGTCTGCTTTCTATAAGTGCAAACAAAGTTTTTTTTATAATTTTAAAGTTCTAAAGCATCGCAGACCCTGAAAAAGTCTTACAAGTTAGCAAAAACAGAGTGGTGGATTGCTCCAATAATTTTTTCAACCAAAACTAAGTAATTTTTACCAAGGACTGCAACTTATAAACTTAAACTGTACCACACACCCTCTGTAACTTATTCCGTGGTTATGTTCAACCAGTAAATTCACAATGCTCTAACATTTCTGGACTCTGAACTAAGCTTACAGGCTATATTTGTTCTGTGTTTAAAATGTATTTTATGCATTATGCTCAATACTGAAATTGTTCTATTGCAAAAATGCTTATGTTTCACATTTATGTTATAATGTTTTGATATACATCTTGCTACACTGTAGCATGTGCGTATTCAGAAAAGTGCTCCACATGTATGAATGTTTTTAATGCTCATAACCAAACTTAACTACTTGGGCCAGCATTGCTGACCCACCCCTACAATATGTTCCAAAGCAAAACCGCAGACAAATTAATGCTCCATTTATCTTATTACTCACAGGTACCCCTGAAAAATAAGTGCACTTTATGCAGGTTTTGTCATTTTAAATCTTAACAATTATAATATGCAGAATTTAGATTGTGCTCCAAACCTATGCTTCAAGCCTTACCTCACTCAGTACTCTGGAGTATTTCACTATACAGAGTAAAGAAGGTAGACCCTTTCACTTGTCACAGGTGCAATAGGCACTGTTATTAAATTGGCATAGGCCAACAATATTTGTCCCACTATTGCATAGTGTAACAGGCATATTGCTATGAACTATATGTTTGAAGCGTGTTATTGTAACATTACAAGATTTTATAACTCGGGTCTCAGTTAGGCCTGCTAGCAACAGTCAGGAAATCAAGTTCATCACTGTCAATTTAAATGCAGGGTGTAATCATAACATTGGCATGCATTTACAGATGGTCAAATGGTATAATTGGACCTTGGCCTGCACCCCCAGGTGTGAGGTTGACGTCCCATTTTTACTTTTCTCTTTCCAATTGCCAGAATTTAGGCTCTGTCACACCACTCTTTAAAAACCAAAAAGTCACTGGTTTAAAAGATTGTTATTTATGTGTTTTTAACTCAGTTTCTAACACACTTTGCAAGTTTGCAGGTTTCCACGGTGTGGCAAACATAAGATCTCCACGTTCAACAGCAGTAATACTTTCATCTAAGTTTCCAAAAACCTTCATCTTTTTCCCAAAAAGAAAACAACTGCCAAAGCTTCAGTGTTATCACCATCTTTGTGCCTGACTAGTTCCATATAAGGACTATTGCATGAATCAAGTTATTATTACCTCTGCAAGTGTAATGTTTTCAGCAAAAGTACACCTATTTGTAGAACTTTAAATTAACTAAAAAAGGTCCAATCAGTTCAGACTCTGCAATCAAGCTTATTGTTTCTGCTTACTATGACGTTAAATCTGGGGTAGGGGCAATCCCCTAACATCAGCAAGAAGATTCTTCTTCAATTGATCTTCAAGCAAGACATCCATTTTCTTCACTGCTGCTTGTTCCAAACATGACTGGTACTTTATACAAACCTATTGCTCTATTATGGACTGTGTTTTTAATAGTTTATTGTAAACTGTTACCTTTTTATAGACTGTTAATCTTTGTGCCGGGGTGTAATCAACTACCACAACACAAATGCCATGCCAGTGTGTGTGTGGCTACTCCATTAAAAGGACTCAATGCACAATCTAATGCACCCCTGGCCAGTGTGTCTGCCAATCAGCCATCCAGCAGCCAGCAACATGAACACTGGCTTTTCTACTATGCTGGTGTTTTGTTTTTAAATTGCTATCTGCATTGCCCCATGTGCCTTGTGGGGTTACCACCATTCTGAAAATGACATTTCACCTGTACTGTAATTACACCAACCTGTGGTTACTTATATGAACTTTATGGACTGTTAATTTCATGGACTGTTATGTTTTATAAGGACTTATCTGTCAAGAGACATTATCTACAGATTCTTCAATCAAGCTCGAAGGGTGTGCCACACCTCAACACAAGGTAGCATCTACCTTATCCACTCTCAAAGTGGATTCCATGAACTCTTCTTCATCAACAAATATTGTTATGTCATATTGTGTTATATGTGGTATCACATGTTAGCATCTTTTCACATATTTCAATTGTGGTGTTGACATCCCTGAGTTCTGCACTATGTTTTACAAACTCACCATTTGTGTTCCATCTGTAACCACCCCTGTACCAACTCCAGGACAGGATGCTTTTTATAAATGCCTTGACTATGTGTATGCTGGCAACCAGTTTTAAATCATATACCTATTCACCTAGACTAACCGTTTAAGAGTAAAAATGTTTATTTAGTTTTTTTAACCTTCAGTTAATAACTAATCTTTACATTTATGTTCCATTTTTGCGAAGGCTCGAGTCCCTCAGGGGCCTCTTACCTTCGAGGTGGGGACTGTTGAATTTGTCCAGGGGCCCCAGGGCATAGGTATATACAAGTTAAGTTATATAAAATTGCTGATAGCCACCTGCATATATACAGTTGACCATGGCAAGGTGTAAAAGGCTTGCAGAAAATGCAAATGGCCAATAGATAACTGAATGAGGCCAACATACAAGCTAATATGGCTATCTAGTCAATGGCTGCAAGTGGCTAAGTAAATGAATGATACCACCATATCAGTTAATGTGCATGCATGTGTAAGACTTTAAAAGGTTAATGGTTAAAATGAAGAAAATGAAATAATTCAAGAAGCACAAAGCAGAGGTCTAACTTGGAATTGCCCTATTCAGCAGAAAATATTGTGTACCAAAACATGTTTTTTTAACAGGTTACAGCTAAGATAAGAATGCAGCTGCTAGTAACCACGGCTGGCCTTGATGATTGAGTTCCCCAGTTTTGCCACTGTCTGGTTTTTATCTGTAAACCAAGTATTTTTAAAACAGTCACATCCCCTTGCATGTTTTCTGTATCCTGAAGTAAGTATTTTTAATAAATAAAATTCCCCTGATTACTTGTTTTTCCATCTAAAGATGACCATATGTCTCAGCAAAGTGTCAAAATTATCTTATGACCAAGGTATCTTATGGTCAATGCATTTTTGAACCAGAGTCTTATGATTTGTTGAATGACCTATTGTCTGTGTTTAAATCTGCTGTCGTAGTTTTTGGGAAATTCCAGCTTTGCATTTCTTTTCTAAGCTTGCTAAACATAAATATGGGACCTATGGTTATGTCCAGCATCCCTTGGAGAAAACGCAGTCTGGGACAATTGGCAGTCTGAGACTATCCATAGATTGCTCAGGGGATCCAGAGATATATGGTTTCATGTGTCTCTGCAATTCTGTAGCCCTGTAATGTGAATATTACTAACTGTCTAGATTACATGTTAGAAACACCCCACTGGGATTACCCCTTTGGCTGTTTTAGAACTAAATTGTAACAGAAACACCCAGGTAGTGGAGGGCTACCTGATGTTTAAAAATAATGTTAGCATGTATTCCCTTTTGTAAACTAGGATTATTAATCATGACAGGATCATCCTGTCAGGGTGTGTTTTTATTGTTACAATAGGATTTTTCTGGCTAATCTTATTAATACTATAATAATAAAGTACAACTAATTTGGCAAAGAAATAGTGTGTTGGCTTTATTGAATTACTGAGAATTACCAAGGAGGAACCTGTATAATTGGATCCATTTTACACGGTACTTGCGTCAACCCTATGGTGCAAGTAGCCATAAAGTGGAGGAATTGTTGCAAATGTGCCACCCCTTTGAAAGTTAGACCGCTGTGCATCCAAGGGGCTTTGGTACATCTGTGACACCTGTTGTGTCAGATGCAGGGCTTGCTGTGAGCCCTGTGTCCACTTTGTAAAATTGGGCCCCAAATGTCTAAATGGGGTTCTTGCCCAAGCTATCACCTTTAGATGTCACCTGCCTTACTGCTTCGCCCAGGTCACTATTAAATCCTTAACTCTGTCCCAGCTGTGCCTAATGCCATGAATGGTTTTGACACCCACCACCTCAGCTGGAAGACTGTTCCATTTTTCAACCACTCTCTGTAAAATAGAACTTCCTCACATCCTCCTGACTCTGCTCCCAGCTAGCTTTCACTTATATCCCCATGTTCTAGATTCACTACTCCTGGTAAATAGTTCATCAGTGTTTACCTTGTACAATCCTTTCAGGTGCTTGAAGGTCTCTATCAAATCACTCTCCCTTCTGGACTCCACTGAGACATGTTCAGTGCCCAAAGCCAGTGCTCATATGATTTGTCATGCAGGCCAAGTATTATTTTGATTACTCTATGCTGCATCACTTCCATCCTGCCCCTGACATTTCTTATGTGATGACTCCAGAACTGGCAAGAGGGCTGCACGCATGGCATCAGTGATCTATAGAGATGTGGTAATGCCTCTTTTTTTTCCTGCTATCAAAACCCCAGTCAATACTTATTTTATTGGAATTTTGATGACTGGTTAGACTCACTGAGACCTACAAGTTCCTTTTTCAGGGGTTACTTGGAATTAGTTACATACAGTTGAATAAATCATTTCACAGTGATTGCAGTGCAGAACAATAATTACAATACAATACAATAGGTCGATGAAATAAAAACAGAAGAAGGCCTACCTACAGAGAATATAAGTTAACTACATGTAAAATGAAGACAGAAAACGTCTGTTGGTCCATTTAATCTATACACCCCAACATCCTATTTATTTTGCCAAAGGCCTTGTCACATTGGCTAGATTGTTTGAGGGCATCACTTATGATGACTCCCAGGTCACTTTCCTTAGTGGTAATGCCAGCTTAACCTTTTCTATCCAATATTCCGTCCTGGGGTTCTTGTTCCTTATGTACATCCCTTTGCACTTTTTCCCATTAAATAACTGTTGAACCTTGGACCACCTCTACAACCTTTTCAGGTCTTTCTGTAACTTCCTTAACTGCTCATTGATGTCTACATTATCACAAAGCTCTGGACTGGTCAATGGTTTATACAACTAACAATGTTGACATTGCCCTTGACCAATTAATTCTTCAGTTCAACGCTATATGTGATAGGCACGCCCCCCCATAAAAAGCATAAAATCAAAGGCCGCTGTAATCCTGGTTTCTCCAAACCTCCTTGAGCTTCTGAATGCCAAGGACCATCTATGGCACAGGTCTAGGTCCCTGTGTAACCAGACCAACATCCAGAGGTACAAAGCGGCTAGAAACAACTGCACGAAGGCTATTCGTGCAGCTAAAAATCAATATTATAAGGAAGTGCTCTTTCAGGCCTGGAATGATGGCAGAAAAGTTTGGACTAACCTTAAAGAGTTCACTGGGAGAGACCTCAGATCTGCCCCTACCATGCTTAACATTGATGTTGTACCCTCACTCATCCCCAAACTTATTGTTAACACTTTTAATGATGCCTTCACTGACCTGAGTGGTGTCCTGTCACCTGGCTACTTCTCTCACCCCCTCACAAGTGACTGCACTGAGAAAGAGACTCTTCACCCTTCTCATCCTCCTTTTTACTTCAAAACCCTCTCAGCCCATGAAGCCAGAAATTACCTACTCAAGGTATTAGGAAAATCAAGATTTACTGATGACACCCTGGATCTTAAGTTTGTAGCCCTTACGCTGGATGAAATTCTGTCACCTCTAACACATATTATTAACATGTCACTTTGATACTCTCAATTTCCTCAGAAATGGAAATCTGCCACTGTGACACCAGTCCAAAAGTCTGGGAATCGCACAATTACTGGGAACTACAGGCCCATCTCTATCCTGCCCCCGCTCTCAAAAGCTCTTGAGTGTATAGTGGCTGACCAACTGGTTGAATACTTAGAAAAATATCGGCTACAATGCCTGCAACAACATGGGTTCAGAAATGGTCATAGTACTACTACCACCCTTCTGGAGTTCACGGCTTTATTCACAATTCCTTAGATCAAGGACACCTGGTCAGTGCTGTGTTCATTGATTTAACCAAAGCTTTTGACACTGTGAATCATGCCCTCCTGGTTGAACAGCTTACCACCATTGGCTTAACTCATGATAGTGTAGCATGATTTGAAAGTTACCTGCACAACTGTACACAGCAGGTGAAGACTGGTAACACCCTCTCGGATAGCAGACCTGTCCTATCTGGAGTTCCTCAAGGGTCCATCTTGGGCACTCTTTTATTTAGCATTTTCCTCAACAACCTTCCTTACTCCTGTCAGGATCGCATCCTTTTATATGCTGATGATGCTTTCCTGTTTACCAGTGATCCAGACCCCAAGGTTCTTGAATCTAGGCTACATATTAATTTTGTAGTTATAGAAAGATGGCTCCATAAGCACAGATTGGTTATGAATTACAACAAGACTAAAACTATGCTGTTCTCCAGCTTCCAAAATAGGCACAGAACTTACCCTCTTGATATTGCCAATGAAGAGAGCTCTCCCCTGGAGCTAGTTCAGCTCTTTAAATATCTAGGATTACTATTGACAGTACGATGACCTATGCCTATCACATTGACAACATTGCTAAGGCTGTTAACACCCACATTGGGTTACTTTATAGGCATAAGCAATGTTTCACCCCAGAGGATCTTAACCTGGCCATTCAAAGCTCTCTTGTCTCGCTTATTGATTATGGCTTACCAGTCTATGGATCAGCTACTGAAACAACTCTTCGCCTCATCATAGTTGCACTCAACAAAGCATGCTGGCTCCTTACCAGCTCAGCCTGTCTGTCCCATACCTGAGACGTGTACGCTCGGGCTAACTGGCTCCAATTCAAAGGTAGACTCATGTACCGAACATGTTTACTGTCCGAAAAAGTAAGCTTAGACAAAATGCCCCAAGAAGTGCAAAAGCTTATTACCCCCACTATCAACTGTCATTACACCAGAAGCTGTGCTAGCCAGATTTTTAATATACCCCACTGTCGCACTTCTCTGGGACAAAGATCCTTTGCCTACAGTGCCCCGCTATGGATGAACTCGCTGCATCATGACATCACTTCAGCATCCACCTTGGGCTCCTTCAAAGTTAAACTTAAGCAACAACTAGTTGCTGATGCCAGTTGTTACTGCTTCCAAAATTCTTCCCTTTTGTGACCAGAACTTATTCTAACCTTATGCTATCCTGGCTTTATGTATAACTGTTCTCAGCATGTAAATAACTGTTCTAAGTTGCTAATCATTCTCCTTCACATTTCCTCTTGATCCCTTCCCCTCTTTCCCCTCACCCCTCCATGGCTTCCCCATCCTCCCTCCCCCCGTTACATCTCCTGAGCTCACTTGCTCATTTTAAAATACTTTTTCCCATACCATCTCACCTCTGACAAGGCTCCTAGGCTGATGCCATCACTTACCTTGTTGATTATTAGATAATAGGCTGAGTCTGTTGTCATTTTCCTGTAAAGGGTTATTTCATAAGACCCAACCCCCTTTAATACAACCCTTTAGATTCCAGGTTTTAATCAAATATGCATCATGGCATGCATTGTACAATGCCACATGTATTGGAACTTCTCTAGTCATACACACTTGTAATGTCTTGTATAATTCCTTGTTTTGTTTGTTCTCCATTTCATATTTTCCCAATATGTATTGTTTGTCTGACATGGAACCTATGAAATGAGCTTGTTCTCAAAGGCATTTTCTGAAATTTCAAGAAATAAATAAATAAACAAAGCTTAACATCTGACTTAGCTCAGTGGATCCCTCTCTTGTTACATGAAGGCTATCACACTTAAAGAGCCTCCTCCCATAGAAGCCAGCAAGTCCCCTGCAAGAGGGTACTCCTCTTCCCAACACCATCCCTGCAACAGCCAATTAAACTGCTCAGTTTTCTCCTTCCTCACATTATTCTTTCCATTTTCTCTACCCTTAATCTTAATTTTAGTTGTTTATGTTACTTTTTAATCATAGTGATGCTGTAGCACCACTATATTTAGGGTTGAGTAGGCACTTTAATGTTAAACCCCAACTTTTGCACTTCAATAACTTTGCAACTATTCAATGGATTTGCAAAAAAGTTTGCATGCGTGGTCTTGTGGGGGAAGATCTCTTGATGTGTCAAGTTTCGTTCTAGCCAGATGTTCGGATTCTGAGATGCAAATAGTGAAAAAAAGTAAAAATAAATTGCTGTTTTGGCTGGGTTTATTTGTCATCGTGCTGCACCCAGATGGTTTGGAATTTTGGTATGACATTTTCAGGGTAGAAGGAGCTTAGCCTATGGAAGTGCCTTTCCTCTGGTTTGGTGAAAAAATAGTAATCTATTCAAAAGTTATTAAATTTTAAAAGGATGCTCAGTAAGCACTTTAAAATAGATGTAGGAAGTGTTTGTATAGCTGTATGAAGTTTTCGTATGGAGAATCCTTTTCTGTGAGGTTTTCATATGCCACCATCTTGTTTTCCTTCCCCTACCAAAAAAATTAAATTAAAAACCCACAAAAATGGCATAGTAGAGGGAGACCAACACATGTATGTTGGTTCTTGGGATCTCTTTAGCTGGATTCAGCAATTAAGTTTTGGAGAAATGCTCTTGAAATGTTCTTTTTTTAAGATTATAAATCTTTTTTCGTGATTCATGATATGAAAAAAGATTCTTGTTTTTGTATCATGAGTAACGAAAAAGGATTTATAACCTTTAAAAATAGAACATTTCAAGGGCATTTCTCCAACACTTAAGTGAAGAATCCAGTTAACAGGATCCCAATGGCCAATATACACGTGTTGGTTTCCCCTCTAGTATGCCATCTTTGTGACTATCATCCTTTCTGATGAGGGGAAAATCATTTTTCATTTTCCTCCATCTTTTCCCTGGTGTCTCATGGCACCCTCCACTGTTGAATTACCATCCCTGTACTTCGTAAGGTTTCCCTGGTGTCTAGCAGCACCCCCCCCACCCCTGTGATCACATTCCCCATAATTTGTAGTGGTTTCCTGTTGTCTACTGGCACCTGCCACCCTCCAATCATCACCCCCGTATATTTAACTGTTTTCCTGGTGTCTAGTGGCACCCCAACCCCTCTAATGGCCGTCCCCATATATCAGAATCTTTTCCTGGTACCTAGCGGCAGCCCCCACCCTCAAATTGCCAACCTTCTTGACTTTTGTCTTTTCTCTGTTGTCTAGTAGTACCCCCCTCCAATCGCCGTTCTCTCTGAAAAAAAGAAAACAGTCCCTTGATGTCTTTTTTTAACCTGTAAAAAAAGAAAATGTTCCCTCATGGATCTGACACCCCCACCCCGACCTCCCACTCTGCACCCACCACCCTACACCCTTCAACATCCCCACACACTCTTATTAACCTGAACAGGTCCCAGGGTGAAGATCCATTCTCTGATCATATACATGTCTTGCTGCTGGAACTGCTGACTGCTATATGACAAACTAAGGTAAGTGCACTTCAATATATTTCAGTGGAGTCTTCAGCATTGGTGCATAACCTTGTCATTTCTGCATGTTTTTGAAACCAGATTTTCAACATGGCCTTTTTGAGACCCCACCTCATGAACAATGTCAGAGGAATTATGCAAATCTGGCCCAAAAGGTGATTTTGTGGTTGTTTAGTGAAATCACCTTTCGGCTAAGATTTAAAAATTGTTACCACCCTTGTTCATGAGGTGGGGGTCATAAAATGGCTATGTTGAAAATTTTGGGGAAAATATTTAAAAATGGTAAAGTTATGTGTATATGTTGAAATTTTGCTAAGCTCAAGTAATTTTTTTTTAAATAATTTTTATTTAGCTTTTCCATGAAAATACAAATTATGAAACAAATCAAATTCAAATAAGGCATGACATACCTTGCTACGCAATAACATGACACTACATTGTTCTTAAAAACAATCATGAGAATATGTCAAAGACAATACATCTACCAAAATGCAGATTGAATTTAGTTAGTTAATGTAAACCTGCCTATGAGGATAACAGATAATAATAGTACTGTAACATCAATGAATATTTAGTAATAATTATCTCAACTAGTATTTAGCCAATAAAAGAAGGATGCCCATTCTACTTCATATTTATGTAATGTATTGTTGTTAAGGTGGCTGATACATTCATTAATGGCTATCTTTACTAACGATTTAATCCAATCATTCAGGACAGGAGGGTGTGTGTCTTTCCAGTGTAGTAATATAAGTCTTTTTAAAACATAAAGAAGCTACCAAAAGCCATCTCCTTTCAGAGCCCGACAAAAAGTATAGATTTTCCGTATCTCCTAAAATAAAGATCCCAGGGTCAAAAGGAAAGTTAATCTGTAGAATGGCTTTACTCATCTCCCAAACCACTGTCCACCTGGAATTAATGTGTGACACTTCCACAGCACATGAAGAAGGTTAGCCTCACCCTCACCACATCTCCAGTAATGGCTATCTGAGGAGAGGCCCCATGAATGTAGTTTATCAGGCGTGTAATATCAGTTGGTAATATTTTAAACTGTACTAAGTGACCTTGTAGGTCCTTACTGGATTTGTATGCATTTTTCCACATAAGATTCCAAGATGATTCATGTATGGGGCAATCAAGACATTCCTCCTATCTTTACCTGGATTTACTTGTTAAGTCATGCCCGGATTTATTTAATAATTGATAAAGTTTCCTGCCTCCCCCCCCTTAGTGTTTGCTAATGTTACTATTTTTTTCAAATTCCACCAAGGTTGAAGGGACTGAGTTGCCCTCCACCAGACTATGCAGTGCATTTCTTAACTGTAAGTAGGAGTAAAATTGTGTACAGGGTAGGCCATATTTTCCTCTTAGATCTAAGAATGACCTTAGAATCCCAGTGAGTGGATCAACATTATCCCCAAGCAGAAGATTCCCTTTATTTTCCCATAAGGAATTAGTTAACCATTTCCCTTCCCATTTAAAATTTGGGTTTCTCCATATTGGAAAATATTGGTATGGTATAGAACCCGTAACTGTTTGTTTTACCACCAAGGATAAGGATTTGGCAGAGTTCCATAGGAAGGAGTGAGTATTAGTAGATTTTGGATAAACTCCTATGATTAGATGATGCAGTAGATGGGGGAAAAATGCTATCTTGTTCATATTTTTCCCATAAGGGTAACTTATTCTCTGGAAGTAACCATTGGCAGGTTTGTTTAAATAGAAAAGCTTGGTGGTAATTTTTGAAATCATGCAGGCCCATGCCCCCTTGTCGCCAGTGTTTCTTGATCTTATCCAAACTAAGTCTTACCTTTTTCCCTTCCCATAAAAAGGAATGTTTCAAGCTGTCAAATTTCTTAAACCACTTGGGGGGAATATGTAAAGGTACCATATTCAGTAAATATAATATTTTTGGCGCCAACATCATTTTTACATCATTGACCTTACCCCACAAGGATAGATTGAGTTTGGCCCATTTATCCAGGGACAATTGTATTTCCTCTACCAAGGGTTTAATGTTTAAGGCTAGTATGTCATCAAGATTATTAGAAATAAAAATTCCCAGGTATGAAAAGCAATTCCCTTTCCATTTTAAATTATAGCATAAACATAATTCTTTGAGTAAACTCTTATTCCCCTGTAGAGGGAGCAATTCAGATTTGGACCAATTAATTGACAAACCTGAAATACATCTAAATTCATCTAATAGCATCATAGTGGATTTTATAGATTTGTGAGGTGAAGAGAGAGACAGAAGAAGGTAATCAGCGTAGGCAATAACTTTATGTTCCATCTTATGGAACTTAATCCCTGTGATGTCTTTACTTAGTCTAATTGTTCGAAGAAGGGATTCCAATGCCAGAATAAACAGTAAGGGAAATAGTGGGCATCCCTGTCTAGTCCCTCTTTCCAGAGTAAACCTTTCAGATAAAATCCTATTCGTACCAATTCTGGCTGTAGAAGTCTTATATAATGTTTTAATTCTTGAGATAAAGATATCACCTATTCCAAATCCACCTAGTACCTCATCTAAATACTCCCACTCAATAGAATCAAATGCTTTGTGTGCATCCAATGACAAAAGAACAGAAGTGTCTTGTTTTCTGGAAGCCATTCATATTGCGGAAAGGATTCTTCATATATTTTCAAATCCTGCTCTCCCCTTAATAAAGCCCACCTGGTCTATGTGTATAAGATTACCAATAACCTGTTGCAATCTATTAGCTTGGATCTTAGCCCATATTTTATAATCAATATTCAACAAGGAAATTGGATGATAACTGGCAGGATCTAAGGGGTCTTTATCTTTTTTAAAAGGACAGTAATGACCACCTCAGCCATCGTGGGTGGCAGTCCCTTATTTATTTCAGAGTCTGAATACACGTTATGCAGAATAGGAGCAATCACATCTTTTAAGAGTACATATAATTTGGCAGGCAAACCATCAGATCCCAGAGCTTTAGCATTAGGTAACCCATCAATTGTCTCTTTAATCTCTTGAATAGAAACATTTTTATCTAACAACTGATGTTGTGCCTCTGAAATCCTAGGCAGCTTGGCATTAAACAGAAACAGGTTTATTAGTTCCCTATTATTTTCAGTCTTACTCCTGTATAGATCCCTATAGAAGTCTGGAAACACCTTGTTGATATCTATAGTTTTACTGTGTAACTTCCCAGATGCATCTTTTATGTTAGGTATATTATTTCTATTCTGCATTTGTTTTAGCCTATAGGCCAATAACTTACCCACCTTTTCCCCTGATTCCCAATATTTTTATTGAATTCTCTATAAAGCAAATTCAGCCTTCCCAGTATGTAATTTATTTATTTCATGTCTAAGTAGAGTGATTTTCCTAAAAATATCTTTGTTACCCCCAGTACATGTTTTATGAGACCTTTCCAAATCCAGAAGATCCTTTTCCTTTTCCTTTTCAGCTAATATGTTTTCCCTTTCCTTTTTCTTGAAGGTGGTATAAATCAAAATTCTGCCCCTAATGTAAGCCGTGAAAGCTTCCCACATAGTAGCTTTCGAGGTTTCTCCATTATTATTAATAAGAAGAAATTGCTCTGTCTCTTTAATAATCCAGGGTCCAAAGTTGTCATAATTTAGTAAGGAACAATTAAATTTCCAATGTAAAGGTTTTGTAGCCTGAAGATCTAGATTTAAAATTACAGAAACAGGAGCATGGTCAGATATTGTAATTGGACCAATATCAGCAATAATCATGTTATTCAATAACCCACCAGACAATAGGAACATATCAATTCTACTATAAGAACCATGTCTGTGAGAAAAAAATGAGTAATCTTTTTGAGTGGGGTACATCACTCTCCAAGCATCCGAAAGACCCAAGTCCTTCATTCTGTCTCTGATAACCTTACTACTTTTGTCATTTATTTTAGTATTTTTAGGGTTACTTCTATCAATCCACTGGTCTAAGACAGTATTAAAGTCCCCCCATCATAATATTTCTATTAGAGATGTGACTGACCATATCAAAAAATTCAGAAAAAAAGGAACAGGAGTCCCCGTTAGGAGCATAAATGTTGGAGATGGTAATCTCAACACCAACCAACCTCCCTTCTAGAATTTGCCATCTACCAGAAGAGTCCATTTTGTGAGAAGTCATTAAAAAATGTAGAGATTTCTTAATAAGAATAGCTAATCCCTTCTGTTTTTTACTAACTGAATTGTGAAACACTTCCCCTACCCACATTCTCTTTAATTTTTCAGCCTCCTCACTTAACAAATGAGTCTCTTATAACATAGCTATGTCTGCCTTCATCCTTTGTAACTGTGTTAAAACCTTTTTCCTTTTAACCGGTGTACCTAAACCTTTCACAATCCAGGAGATACATTTACAATTAGCATCAGAGACTCCCATGGTAGTTTGTTAATAACAACAGCCCTTCAATTATCTTTTTGAGATTCATCCATATAGCCATACCTCCCGATCCCGCCCCAACCACTTTATAACCTTCCTCATTTAGATTAAAAAACATCAGACACAGTAAATAGCAAATACACCTTAACCATACAAGAACTACTACTAGCTTAACTACAGACAGGCACAGGGCCTTTAGAAGTAACAGTGACTTAGTACTCACAAGCAAGCTTAAACTGTAATGATTAAAAACAAGTTGAATATTGGTGATAAAAATAGAACATAACGTAGAGTAAAAATATATACCTAATTGACTAAACCAAAGTTCAACATAACCCTTGATCCACATGACCTGGAAGAACCAGAGGCGCTGGTTCAAGGATCAGTTGTGCTGTTCCAACGAGTATTAACTAAAATGAGTGAACTCGACTATGAGGGATTTGACCGCTGACAACTACGTAAATAAGGACTTGACAATACATACATATAATGCAGATATCTTAGTGTCACAAAGAAGAGGAAAAAAAATCATATGAATCCTGAAGAAAGGAAAATGGAATATAACTGATAGGTAGAAAGGCACAAAGAGGAGAATTAAAGTATAACAAACCAGATATAGAAATTGCCTTGTGCCCAATCCAATACCTGTAGCATAATTCAAATGTACAAAAAGCCCTTTTTAACAGGAACGATGAGCTTCCGGAGCACAGGTGCATCATAAGCATCAACTAGCGTGTCTCCCAATTACAGGGTATCAGAGGAACTGTAGTAACAGAACCCAGGACCCCCTATATTTTGTAAAGGGATTAGCCACACTTCAGTAATGCCCCAACTCACTTATTAGCTCGCACTCCTGGCCTAGTTCCATATGCTACCATGTAGTATGGACAACTGGCACAAATAAAGCACCTTTCTATCAAACATCTACCAAGAGAAGAGATGGAGAGAGAAAAAAAAAGGACCATAAATGAAAGGGGTACATTTATATTTAACAAATAACAGCAGGGTATATTCAAAACCCCTAATAGCTAAGGCATGAATTAATTATGTTTCCCTCTTCTATTTCTTTTAAGATAATGGGTATAGAGGAAAAAGAGAGAGAAAATAAGCACCTCATAGGATCAGTGGTTATATTCAACTGCATATACCATATGTCTCCTTCCATCCTGGCAATATCAACTTTGTTTTATAGAGGAGCCATATGTGCATATAAAAAATTATCTCCCTACCCCTTTTATGTCAATCACAAACCCAAAACCAAATGTAGGCCCCAGAAAACTACAACAACACTTTCCCATCACATACGAATATTCTACGATAGGCATAAAAACATATATTAACTAAACATGTAACCCATGAGAAAATAGAAATAAAACAAACTATAATACAAGTATGAATGATATTTTTCCTTTTTCCATCTAGAGTCAGGAATCACCATAACGAATAAACCAGAATAAATGACAGGGTAGTTTACCTGATTTTATGACACCCAGGAATCGTCTGGGGGACCAGTATATGGAATGGCAGAGACCCCACCCTCCATTTAAACACCCCCCCACACTGCTATAACAACATTAAAAAGAGAAATTTAACTTAGGTAAGATCAATTTGAGAAAAGTTGCAGCCATCAGAGCCTTCAGCCACAGGGTGAAAGGAAGCACCAGGGAGTTCTGGGAAACTAGCCACGTCAGTTAAGAAGGAGGGCTTCGACTGGTTGTTAAAGCGGTTAGCCCCGATTGATTGATCCTCACTATTTTCTTCTTCAAGGGAGAATTCCATGTTGTTTAACCCTGCAAATTTATTAGATAATAAGAGCCCCATGGATTTCTTTTCGGCAGCACCTTTCGGTGAAAAAGTTGTGAATTTTTGTCTAACTCGTGTAAGTCCTTTGCATTTCCTATTGATTGATTTCCATTCTTGCCTCTGTGTTAGCTCCAAAAGATTCACTCTGGACTTGGGACTCTCCATGGGAACCGAATTGTGAGCTACTCTATGTTCTGGAAGGGCCTCATGGGTATTCTCTCCTGGCATTTGTTGTTTAGAATCCTGAGGGGATTCAAATCTGTTTGGACTGTTAAGATTAGGCCTTACTTTGCTTTCAATAAATTTCCAAGCGCCTGAAGGTGTTTTGAATGTGTGTGAAACTCCATTAAAAGCTAGAATTAGCACAGCCGGGTAGTTAATTCTTTAAGGGATATTATGATGCCTCAGAACCCCTCTGATCTCAGTGTATGCCTTTCTTTGAGTTACCACATCTGCCGAATAATCTTGGAATATGGAAATCCTATGTCCCTTCCAGTATAAAGAGTTTTTCTCCCTAGATATCCTTAGGATCTCTTATTTAATGGAAAAACGGAGGAAATAAGCCACTATGGGTCTGGGAGGGGAACCAGGTTTGGGCTTAGGGGATAGAGACCTGTGCGGCCGTTCTATTTCCATTGGCCACATCCAATTATGGGCTAATTAGGTCAGAAACAGCTCTTGTAGAAAAATAATAATGTTAGAGCCTTCTGCCCCTTTTGGTACACCAACTATACGTAAATTATTTCTTCGACCTCTGTTTTCTAGGTCATTGATTTTCTGCCAAATTAACTGGAACTGATTATGCATAAAGAGAGAATCCTCTTCTAGATGAGAAGCTGACTCCTCTAAAGCCACCACTCTAGTCTCAGCTTCCACAATTCTTTTAATAGTCCTCTCTGAATCATTTTTAATAGAGTCAACTACCTGTTTCAAGCTAGCAATATACTGCCTCAACTCCAATTGTCCTATCGAGATGTTTTGTAGCAGAGAACAAATGACTGATATGTCCATATTTTGTGGGCATCCATTAGTTGTAGGACCCCCCTTGCGCTCCAGTAACTAGCCCCAGTGACATAGCGCTACTTTGCAGGACTTATAAATGGTCCTAAAAACTTACAGTTTCTTCCAATTGCGTTCCACTTAATACCAGCTGTTCTATATACTTAATGGATTAACCTGCTCATTAAATTACTTTGTTGTCAGAGGTTTTTCTAATTTAAGACAGATCTAAAAAAGCCACGATTCACTCCGTGCAGTACCTATGTGTCCATCCACTCAGGCACCCAGCACGCGACCTTGCAAGTAACTTTGGTGATTTTAAATATTTTGACCCCAAATTCTCAACATAATCATCTTTTTACACCATCTCATGAACATGTCAGCTGTCATCTATCAAACCCTGACCAAACAGTGTGTTCGCACCTGTGGCATGTAATAGCATTGTGGTGGTGTGGAATCATGTTTTGATGGAATTTCAAAATTTTCATTATCAGGTTCATGACGTGGGGTAATATAGAAACATAGAAACTGATGGCAAATAAGGACTACCAGCCCCATCTAGTCTGCCTGTAACCTCCACCCTTTTTATTAGAAGACTATGGTGAAAAGTTTATTCCTGTTTTCATAGAATTGCAAATGCAGGGCCTTTGGGCCCTGCGCTTCTGTAGCAATATATATGTATGCATCAAAAGAGGGATGGGAGCACAGGGCCCCGAGGACCTCTGGGCCCTAAGCTTTATCAGCAATATATATCTATGCATCTAAAGAGGGATGAGAGGAGGATGCAATTATAATATCTCAAAATGTAAGGAAAGTCTTTGCAAAAACTGTGTTAATGCAACACCTAGGGTTCAGGCTAAAGCAACAAAAGTAGGGAAATGTGGCCTTAGGGTTTCCAACCCTAAAACCGCACCCCTACTACTGAAGCAAATCAGGGGTGCAGGCTTCCTTGGGGTTGTCAACCCAAAAGCTCACCCCATTCCATATTCTCCGGAAATATACACACCTAATGGGGTGTGCTTTAGGGTTGACTACCCCAAGGAAGACTGCACCCTTGATTTGCTTAGGGGTGGGGGTGTGGTTTTATGGTTGGAAACCCTAATGCCACGTTTCCCTACTTTTGTTACTTTAGCCTGAACCCTAAATATTGCATTAATACAGTTTTTTGCAAATAATATATTTATAACTTAGAATCTATTTTACATTGTATGTTTGATGTCTTTTTTCCTGTTTTCTTTTTTCCATTTTTGATTGTACCACATAATGAGCCCTAGGGATAGAGTACATAGTAAATAAAATGAACTTGCCTTGCCTTGCCCCCACAGAGGGAGGACCTTGGAAAGGCCTGGGAAGCTGTGTGTGCCTTCACTATGACTCCCAGCCTTCAGAAATTGTGCTTCACTGTTTCAATAGGGTGCTTCACCAGATCACTGGTACACAGATGTTCCAGCACCCACAGTTCCTCCTCCCCCCCTCCTCTACCATGTTCCCTGTTCTATCCATATCCCAGATGGCTGATGCACCAGGATAGCATCTGACAACCCCACCCCTTACCCCTCCCCACTATGTTCTTCATTCCTCTAACCATAGAGTTCTCTACAACCAAAATATTCCTTGATATCTTCCTTCTGTTCTTACCTCTGGGTGCAACAAGATGTCCTGCCAACTCTTTTCATCTGTGACTGAGACCCACCCTACAGAATCAGTTACTTGTTCCTCTTTCATAGATGCAGAGTGATTTGCTGTCAAGATATCATGGGCTTAGATGACAACCTTGTGACTGCTCCTGCCTCCTTTTTCTCTCCCCCTCCCAACCACCTTTCGGCCCCCAATGCAATTGTCCTCTGGGGGAGTGGGAGTGTGGGGTGCAGGATCCTGCTCAGCTGATGACATAGCTAAGGCATCTCTACATTTGCTGCTACATGTTGTGCATGGAATTTCACAATGGTCCTACATGTGGCGCAGTGTCTGGTACTCCAGAGTGTAACCCTGGAGATGACCCCATAGTCCCTGCTGCTAACTACCTACCACTATACCTATGCTCCATTCTGTCTGCCTTATAAACAATATTTGATTGGAGTTCCTCTTGTATCCTTTACTTGCTTCTACCTGCCTATTGACCTTTTAGTTACTCTCTAAAATTACCTAACTTAGATATGGCGTTTTGCCATGATACTGATTACATTGTTACAGCCTATGTGCTTGACACCCCTTAGGTTGCTCCCTATTATAAAATAGGAAGAGGAAATCTTGTGTCCTGACTGGTCATTAGCCATGTGTTGAAGTGTCTAATGCATAGTTAAAAGCAAGTACTGGCCAGCAGGACTCAAGACAGGGAAATAAATCTTTGAGCCAGTGGAATTTTTAAAAATTGACAGCTGCCATTTCCCCCCTCACTTAGCCCACATACACAAACAGAAAGAGTGAGAAGCAGACATGTCAAAACCAGTATTTTATTATTAAAAACAGAAAACTAACGTACTTCAGTTCAGGACCTCTCAGAATCAGGTTTGTTTGTTGCTTTGATCACTGATAAGCACTTGGACTGCCTCCAGTACTGTACTCATGGCATTCTTCCGGGTTGACAGACCGCTTGTCCCCCCCACCAACAGCACCGCTGCTTTGTTCAGTTTTCCCCCATAAATTGAACTTCATTTTACAAATTGGGCTGACAGAAACCAGATGCAGTAAATATTGTATTCTATCTCTGCTAGTGCTCTTTGAGCCATGACTATGATCCCAACCATTCCACCCACTGTGTCACTCGCACCCTCACCAGTCAGGGCTGTTAAGTTACAGAACAGAAACTCAAAGGAGCTCTCATATATCATTTGCACATAAAAAAAGGAAACTACTGTTTTCTCACCAAGTTTTTTGCTTAACTGTTTTCTTTGCCCTGCTGCCAGGCTGTCCGCTGTTCAATCGCTACCCCGCCATGTCTATTCAACACCAGGTTTGCTCACATAAAAAACTAACTAACAGAAGAAAAAGATCCAAACAATGGGGAAAACAAGAATTTAAGAATTAACTGCAGCTTTTTTCTGCTGTTTCAAACAGCACTTGGTCTTCCCATGCACCCAATGAAACCGCTGGTATGGAGCAGGACCTTTGGATTTAACCCACTGTGTAAAATAGATGTGGTTTAAACAAAGAAAAACAAAGCCACTCTTGTGACTGAAAAAAAAAAACAAAGTAAATTTTAAATTAACAGCCACCCTACTTTAAATCTATATATAGTGTGTGTGCAGGAGAGGGATGCTGGGGAGCTAGAGCTACCAAAGTTACAGTAGGACAAACTTTCCAATCTCAAAAAAAAAAAATCAGGTCAAGTTAAAGCAGGTGGAGAAACTATTTTAGGTAGAATCCTACAAAAAATTTGATTTCTACCTGTTTAAACATGTGTATATTAATTTTTATATGCATGTATAATACACAAACCCATTTTATAAGTGCAACAAGACACTCCAGGGGTGTGCATTAGACATTTTTAACGCACGGCCATGGGTTGAATGCACTTAGCCTGCTGCCCCATGCCTCACTACACCTCTGGCCATGCATTAGAAGTGTCTAATGCACAATCCCTTGTATCTTATTGCTTACATATACCCTAACCTACATACCGTAGGTAGTTTGCTTCGACTACTAAGTTACACAATTGTATAGATCTTCATCAAGGGTGTCTGCTCCATTGGGCCACAGCTTTAAAACTGTAAACAGTTGGTGTAAGGACCTCCCAAAAAAATTTGCCTAGATAGAAGCCAGCTGCTATGATGTACAACATTGGCACCTATAAAACATAGGTGGCCCCTTCACTCCTCAGTTCTTTCTTTTGCAAGCAACACAATCATTGGACCTACAGAGAAACAATGCCATCTTTTTGTTATATCACTCTTTGTTTTTGTTTTCTAACTTAACTTTAATTTCTATCAAAATTGCTCCTGTATGCTGCCTTTGAAAGATCCTTTGTTTAGGTTTGTACCTGTGGTTTAGAGATCTACAATGATGATGCTCGCACTGTATGTGTTTGTTGCTTGGGCCTGTCCACCAATTTTAGGTCCTGCAGGATCTGCCAGGGACTTACCTGTAACCAGGCCACAAGAAGACACTGAAGAAGGCCTTTGAGAGTTTCATTGCCCTAAAAGCAATGGAGGCTCAGGTGAAGACTGCAGGATCCAAGTCTTCTCTCCCTTTTGACTGCACACTCTGGGTAAGGAGGCACCCTAATAGTCAACATCT
Organism: Neoceratodus forsteri; assembly: GCA_016271365.2. Lineage (NCBI taxonomy): Eukaryota > Metazoa > Chordata > Ceratodontiformes > Ceratodontidae > Neoceratodus > Neoceratodus forsteri. Next base: position 1,147,887,635 of record CM057458.1, on the reverse strand, counting down.
TCATCGCCACCAATGTCAGTGAGAATGATGAAGAAATCAAAAGAGAAGGATAAAATGCCTCTGAGACCCTCCTCATCCAGTCATCATAAGCATAAGGAGAGAAATGCTTCACCAGTGAGGCTGAGGTTTCCATTGAAGGAGGATGAGCCCTTGTTGGCATCCACTCAGGCTGCATCGATACAGCCCACAACAAATGTTGTTGAGACACCAAGGTCAAAGCCTGGCTGAGCCACTGCCATACCTACTACACATGGTATGCAGCCATCATCAATAGGTTCTGCCACATCAACATCTGTAGTCCTGACCCTTCAACTGGGCATTGTCTACTCACAAGTTATGTTGGCATTGCTCGCTGAATTGTTAACATGGCTTTTTCTGCCACTGCAAACAGCGGTGTCAGTTCTGTTGACAGGATCCCTGTTGGCACAATTGTTGCTGATGAAACCAAAAAGCATACCTGCCACACCAACAGTACAGTCCCCACCTCCATCTCTGACTGTGTCGATTGCCCCAATTATCATACAAGATGACAACGAGGTGGCATATAATCCTGTCCTCCAAGAAATGGAGGAGGAGGATTTAGAAGATGAAGGTGAGGATCAGGAACCCTATGATCGAGGTTTTTCTTCCAGCTCAACCTTATCTTCATGCAGTGAGGACTTTGGTGTATAATCCTATGTCTCCTACAGAGGATTCCTCCTTCCAGGCTTTATTTAAACAAATACAGGTTGTGATGGGATTTGAGGTTGAAGAGGAAGACTCCAGTAAAAGAAACTTAATGGAGTTTTTGGTGGTATCAGCTGCTCGCATAATTGTGGTGCCCCATGTGTATACTGCATTGGAAGATGCTATGTTTGCTGCCTAGCACAGGCCTGGCACTCTACCAGCAGTCCCATGAAAGGCTGGGAAACATATCCTGCTCTGTCTGTCAAGCCCTATTATGCTTCTCAGCCTGAAATTGACTCTTGTTATTATGGTTGCCAATGATCACTCTAGGCCCCCTAGAGTGATGAGCACCCTGCATCTGGACATGCCCCCACCCCCACATAAAGGCTGGATGCCTGACAGATGAGTGGGGAGCACATGCACTAGACACTGGCAATCTGTACAGTTACAGACTTGGTCTACAACAGCACTTGCATCATACGCTGAGCCCCTCACACACTGGACTAGCAGTGAGACTGGTATGGATGAGTATGAGGTGTCCCTGCAGTGAGGTCTATGGCCCTGATGCTATCCTGCCCTGTCCTTGACTCATGAGGGATGGGGTTGGAGGGTATGCTGGGCATATGACCATACCATGGCCGATGGACATTCACAGACCACCTACCTGAGTGGCACGGGTATGCCCACCCAATGTCACCACCACCTGCCCTATACTGTCCCACACTAGGGACGGCCAGTCACCCACCCCACTAGTGGCCCATGCCACTGTGGCATACCTTACAGACCCCAGCCATGGACACCATGGACATTGCATTGAACATCAGGAATGATTGCCTATATGCAGGGACACATGTGAGGGACATAGTATTAGTGGCACCAGAGGCTGTGTACAGACCACCATATTGTGTACATATCTGCACCCTATTGCAAACCAGACTGTACAACACCTGACTGACATGCTATATACTGGACATCTATGCTCCTCCATGTTTGATACATGCCATATGTGAGAGGGGCCATGGATATTTCCGAGGTACACTTTGGAATATCCTTGATACTCTGTGTCAGTTCAGTGGCATGCACTGCGGTGCCTATAGGCATGCACTGGTATGGGATGTTACCCATCGACCATGCCATTCATAAATCTATGTGTGCGCATTGGTTGGCCATATAACACAGTGTCAGGGGTCTAAGCCCTTTTTAGGTTCTTGGTGGTAATAAACCAGCAGAAGAAACAACACACAAGCATCATATGTAGTAATAAACTTGTTTATTACCCAAAAGCAGACTTATGCCCTAAAAACAGGTCTTAACAAATAGACACTGGGAGCCAGACTTTTTTAGTACCGCAGGGTATGAAGATGGTCTCAGTGAGAATATGTAATACAGCAGGTTATATACTGTGATAATTACCATAGCAACTATTACTTTGTATGTGAGTTAGATACATAAAACAAACCCTACTGGCCAAAAGTTAGGTGGCTCCACAGTGTATCTAGAGATGTATAAAAAGTGTAAAATCAGCTAAACTGAGAACAAAGAACTCATACAAAATACAGAAAAATAAGTGTGGTGTTCCATAAATCCACATGATGGCAGTGCAGGCTATACAGTAAGTTCTCAGAAGAATATACAAAGAATACAGAAATGTATTCTCATCACGTTATTTATGTGTTTCCATAATGAGCATAGAAATAATATTGGCAATAATTACAATTATACAATGGCAAGAACATTTCCAGGGCTCTGATTGGTCAGTGTTTGCCTGAGACAGTGATGTTATTACACAATAACATCACTGTATTGATTTTTTGGATGATTGTTTAGAGCTACTTTTAAGAAACAGAGATATATTGCAACACTAAAAATTTACTAAAACTTTTTTTAAATATTTTTATTTTGTATAACATCGAGCCATTGTATAATTGCAATAAGGCACTCCAAGGTGTGTATTATCGTGTAATAACGTCACTCCTAGGGTGGTGGAAGCACTCGGCTTTGCCTCGTGCTTCAACCCACCCCAGGAGTGATGTTATTACACGATAACACACACCTTGTCGTCCCTCATTGCTTAATTATGTCCCTGGTAACTTACCCTTATACAGTAAGTGCCAATGTTCTAAACGTTAGTGCTGATTATAATATAACATAACAGATATTGTCAGTGGTGCATAGTGGGTTGCCAATACAGGTGAGGGGATCAAGTGCAACAACAGTTACAGCAGGGTCCCCCCTGCTGTAACTCCTGCACCCCAGTGTGTGGCACTCTGCACCTTTGTGAATCACGTGGAGTGCAGGCACATCCCTGACATCCCCCTGGTCCACCCGTGGCACATAGCTGCCCATGCGGCTGGTGGATCTGGTACACAACTGACTGACGCACTGATATTGAATGCCAATGGGGGTGCGCTGGACCCCCGCTGCATGGCATTCACACTTAGGGTAGCCTACATGCCTCACATACATGGTGCATAGGCTTCATGCATAGGGCCCAATATGAGTGAGATGCACTATATCAACAAGCAAGGGGGCACTCACTCTAACCCTCTGTGCAGGAAACCAATGACAGTATGGCAGTGGGCACTCTCTAATGGCCTACAGTTTATGGCCATTTTTCTCCCAGGAATCCAAAACTTCTTATCTCAGTCCTGGATGCATGAGTGGGAACTGCTGACCTCCATGGTAAAGGACCTCTTCATAAGATGGATCATCAAGAGCTAGACCTTTTTGCATCCCCACATAATGCACAACTGCCTTATTTCTGCTTGCTCACTCCAGAGCCTGGAGATTTTAATGAGGTGCACTGTCTCTCTCCTGGTTTTGAGGTGAGGTTCCTTTTATGTATTCCTACCAATCCATTTAATTCAGAGGAACCTACAAATGTTACGGGTACAGAGGGCCACCCTGATACTGATCACCCCCCCATCTGGCAGTGGAACTGCCAATTCAGTTACCTCTGTTTTGGGGTCTACTGTCCAGTACGGGGGGCCCCTGGTCCACCCAGACCTAGATCTTCAAAACACTACTATTTCAGCACCTCTCCAACTTATCCACCTGCAACTGCCTCATGTAAGCGACTTCCATTTGGTAGATCAATTTCCAAGACTTACGAGCAGTACTAACCTCCTACTTCTGACACCCCTTTCCTAATTAATTACCTTCATTCAATGCATCTGCCATGGAGGGCTCTACCCCCCCTTCCTTGCTAGTGCATGAGGGCCCATCTCATTCTAGCCAAAGGTCCACAAAATATGTTTGTTAGGCAGTTTCTAAGGCTTCACAAAATATGCTGGTTAGACTGCTCCTCCCTTCACCTCCTCTCTTCCAACCCCCCCCTCACTATTTCTTCAACCTCCTTGGTATCCATTGAACAAGGTGACTGAAACTGGGCGCTGACAAAAATGGCGTCTCAATTACAATGCCTATATTCATGGCTACCAAGAAGGGAGGCAACCAGATGCTGGGGTGGGCGAAATACCACAGTGAGAAGTAGGGGGTATACATGTGCATGCACACATGCATTGGGGGGGAGAGGCAGGGAAGGGATGGTATGTGGGAGGGTGTATGGCAGACATCTGCCGAGCTGGTCCACCAGTGTGGTGGGGAGGGTGGTTGGCTGGGAGGTGCAGGATACAGGGTTTGGGTCCGGCACAGTGCGTTTTTTTTTTTTTTACAGGCAGGCGGCATGTATTTTTTTAAGTTTTTCACACACACCCCGCATTAAAAATGAGACCTGTAGGTCTCGGTGCTGTTTTATCTGTGCTAATACGAAAGTGTGCATTACAAAATAGATTTTGATGATGTGCACTCACTCTGAACGGCAATCGCCGTTATGACATGGAACCATCCTCTTCATTCCCAGCTCTCCAAACACTCAATCCCCCCCTCCCCCTTCCTGCCTAGCTATCTATCTACTTATATCCGACAAAGCCTACATCTGGCAGCATTGGGCTCTCTTACCTTCTCTGTAAACCATTCTCTTCTTTCACAATCTCACTAGTTAGCACGTTCAGTATGCCATACTCTAACCCTTCAGTGACCATGCTGATTATACTACATGTCTATAACAAAGTTTTTAGTTTTGTAACTGTGTGTAACTATAGTATGTATTGTGAACCTTGTTTATGTGATTTTACAATCTGATTAATTGTGACCTTACTATGTGTTGTACTGCATGCTCTGCTATGACATGGAACTTTTGTAAACAAGCTTCTACCTCAAAGGTTCTCAAAGGTTGTTTCCAAATCAATAAACATGAAACATGAGACCTCAGGTCCTTCCACCTGTACCCTTGAATTCTTGGGATGTACAGTAGCTATTGCATGTTTTGGGGTGTCTCTCCAAGGAGCTAATGTCTTGCTCGTGGTGAGAAAGCCATCCACTAGACTTTCATATTCACTGAAGTGGAAGTGGTTCGCTATTTGTTGTGCTTCACACTCTGAGAACTCCATTACATTGGGAGGGCTTTAAGCCTGAGGTTCAATGGGCAGAGCAACTACGTCACTCCCCCATCAGGCTTATAAGGTCACTCATCTTGGGTAACTCCAGGATTCATTTCCTGTTGCAGCCGGAGGTGCCTGCCCTCCTTGTCCCTATTCTGGTTCTCCCACCCCTCAGTTTGGTCCATTTTGGCACCTCTGTCAGCCGGCTTGCTGCCTTCTTCTTTAATTGTGTTTCTCCCTTCATTGTGTTTCCTTCATTTCATCTGCAGCTCACATGTGCACCACTCTCTAGGATTTACCTCCTGTCTGGCATGTCTGAGGAGGACTGTACTTCTCACTTCCTGCTCTGTTCTGCACCCCTCCGGCCCCTGACTCTCTGCCATTTCTCTCACCTGCAGCTCAATTGGACTCCCGTGTCAGTCCTGCCCTACTACTTTCATTTCTTCATCCCACTCCACCCATCCAGCCTTCCTGGCAGGGTCTTCCTCCCATTCTCCCCATGCTGCTGCCTAGGGGTACGTTCTCTCTGCAGCCCATTCTCACCGATGGCCCTGCTCTTGGCCGCTCCATGCTGCAGCTTCTCTGCAGCATGGCTTGCTCTCACTTGCTCTGCCTCCTTGGTCCTGCGGCGTCTCTTCTTCACAGCTTCCACCACTCACCTCCATGAGTTTCTCCAGCTTTCTCTCATCCTTCCACGTCTGGTGCCTCTCCCTGCTGCACCTTGTTGGACTACCACCATCAGTATTTGCCCCCCTTTCCCATATCTACACTCCAGTACTGGCTTGCCATTCTTTTCTCTTGGAGTATCGTGCTTTTGCTGCATCCACTCTACAGTGTCACTCCGGGTGACAATCACTTCGCAGTGCTGCTTGGTCATTCGACCTGCCTCCTGTACCAGTCCCCGTTCTCTTTACCTTTCCCTTCGCCACAGGATTTCCTTTGCAGTTCTTAGTACTATCCTTTTGCAGTGGTGTTCCATGCAAGACTTGTCTCTGGTTTTCCTCATTTCCACCAATCAAGGATTGCTTGCCTGAATCTCAGCTGGGTTGTGCCCCCCCCCATCCTTGGTGCTGCTGTACAGATTACTAGCCAATTCTACTTCATCATCTGCAGGTGTCTTGAATGAGGTAGCAGTCTGGCTGCTGCTGCATTGGCTCAGAATGAGATGCAACTGCTGTTTTCCGTCGGTTCCCAGTAGGGCCTTCTCACTAACAAAACGCACAAACAAATAAAATATATATATATATATTTTTTTTTTTTTTCTTGACCCTTTAGTATGCTCCTTTGTGCATTTGTGGACCCTCCCTTACCTTAGAGCTGTCTCTTGCATATTGGTCATAGTCTCTTGCTCCACTCTTGGCCTCAGGGACTTGGGTCAGTGGCATTTTCTGCTGCATCTCATTTTGTCCCTTGTCCATCTGCCATGCTGCACTGCTGGACTCCTTCTCTGTATTTTTCTGTATGCATCATTCACCTCACTCACTCAGTCTGCCTAGGCTGCCCAATCAGTATGCCTCGGCTTTACTCCATCTGGCATGCAATCGATATTTCTTTTGGGCATACCTATCATTCATCCTATGCCACCTCATTGACCAGTGGCCCTCCTGCCATACATATCACATTCATAATTCCAGTCATCATTCACCAATTATTACCTTGTACCAGCCCTCAAGGATTCACTCCAGTCATGGCTTCACTTCATCATTGTCCATCGTCCATTTTGCTCCCATAGATCGCTCGATAGTCTACTTCCTCACCTCGATCATTTGAACTCCTCGACCTGCTGCACTCCTTCAACAATCATCATCATCAGTCTTCCTCATCATCAGTCTTCTCTTGGGCCTCAGTCTTCTCTTTGGCACATCTGGATGCCCTCACCCATCTGCCCTCTACATGTATCTACTCCTTCACATTGACTACATTGTCCTTCCTCGACTCGTCCTCCTCCCTCCAACTTCTCATGCCTGCCTCCAGGTATCCCTCACTCATCTGACTACCTACTCCTCAAACCCTCATGTCGGCCTGTTTCATCCCATCAACTACTCGAGCATACCCCTCTAAGGTCCCTGCTACCTTGAATCAACTCTCTTTTCATTCTAGGACATGCCTTCCTGTCCATTACCCTTAACTAAGGGCTGGCTAGCCCTCTCAGGTCCACAATACCTAGCCTCGACCTGATCATCTATTTCAATCGCTCAATCAGTATGCTTTGGCTGCCTCTGTCTGACCTGCAATCAATATTTCTTTTGGGCATCCCTATCATGAATCATATGCCACCTCATCAACCCATGGCCCTCCTGCTGCATGTATCAAGTTCCTGACTTTGGTCTTCATTCATTCCTCCTTACCTCACAGTTCATCTCGTTTCATCGATTACCCAAGCACTTCCATCTTCAAATCCTATGCTGCCTCATTGAACCGCTACTCGACTGGTTGCTCTCCACCATCGTTTGAGTTCATTTTCAAGTTCATTTCCTGTCTCCTCTTCCTCAGTCTTCTTGTATTGAACTACTACACTCCTGCGGTGATTATCATCTTCAGTCTTCACCATCCCCCATCTTCTCATGAGCACATCTGGATATCCATTGCTCCTCTGACTTCTACATGCATCTACTCCTTCTCATCAACTACTTGAGCATACCCCTCTCGGGTCCCTGCTGCCTCATGTTCCTTCTTCGATCTGTGCTTTCTTTTTGGTTTTTTCCTCATCCCGTCATCATCTTCCCTACTCATATCCTTCTCTTTAACGACATACATCCTCAAATCAAACATTATCAGCCTGGAGGGAAGGTGACCTAGGCCTTGGATCCCCAGAGGTTTCCTCCTCAAAGTGGGTGTTTCCTCTCCTCCATGCCAATGGTCATAATATTAGTTAGAGTTAGTGCTTTCTTAGGTTAATTAGTTAGGTTCCATGGTTGGATGGAGGCAGATGGTGGCCACGGCTTTCCCCTCTCTCCTTCAAAAGTCCACCCTTATCATCTTCTCAGAATTAATTCATTCGTTATCCTCGCCTCTTCGATGCTCAACACCCGATTGGGTATTCTTTTGGGGCTTCTTCCTAACCTAACTTTAGCTGATGCTATCATTCCAGTGGCACCTGTTGGGGGAATCCTCCTCTCGGGTTCCTTGCATTGTACACCTACTGGGTGATATATCCCATGGATAGAGAGGCAGAAAGCCTCAAAGTAAATCGAATCACACAAGCATCTCATCTAGTTGTGTAAGCACAATTGAATGGGAGGGCTTTAAGCCCAAGGTTCAATGGGCAGAGCAACTATGTCACTTCCCCATCAAGCTTATAAGGTCACTCATCCTGGGGTTCTCCAGGATTCATTTCTTGTTGTCCATCATCCACGCCTTCCTCCAGCGGCTCATCTCTCTTACCCGTGAGCTTCTTCCTAACCTACCTTTAGGTGATGCAGTCATTCCCATGGCACCTGTAGGGGGGGAACCCTCATCTAGGGTTTCTTGTGTCGTACCCCTACAGGGTGGTATATCCCACAGATAGAGAGGTGGAAAGCCACAATGTAAATCGAGTCACACAAGCATCTCATCTAGTAGTGTAAGCACAATTGAAGCCCTGTTAATACAGTTCCTGTCTACTTCTTGTCTCTCAGACTCCGGTCTGGAGTACTCCTCTATTAAGGTGCATTTGACTACCATATCGAATTTCCATGCCCCTATTGGTAGACACATGGTAGCACAAGCACAACTAGAAGTGTCTCATACCTTCTTGAATGGTGTTTTACACAAGTCACTCGATTTATAAACCAGTTCTACTAAGGGGCATTACTCCTATAGCTTGAGAAGTTGACTTTGGGTCCTTTTGAGCCCACTATAACTTGTGAACTATTTTTCCTTTCTTGGAAGGAACTTTTTCTGATTGCTATTACTTCTGGCAGATGAATTTATTTATTTATAGAAATGTTTCACCAGGAAGGCACACTGAACAAGAAGTTGATCATCTCCCAGTGCGACCTGGGGGAAGGATACAGGGAACTACATACAAAATTCCAAGATAAAACAATTACACAGAACAGAGTAGAGCTATAATACAATTTTGCAAACTAATAGACAATACAGTTGTTGCAATAATGCAGTGCTACACAAAAAGCACATACACAATGATTGGTCAGCTTGTAGGTTTGATATGTACAAACATAAGTGCAGTAGTAGATTAAGTAGGCCTAGACAGAGTGGGGGACAAAAGAGAGGTGTAGGGCAGCATTAGGTTGCGGGAAGCAGGTGCAGTTATGGGAGAGGAAGTTTTGAAGGGCAGTGCAGAGGGATGAAGGGATGATGGGTGCTAGATTTGTGGAGGGAGGGCATTCCAGAGTTTGGGAAAGTGGTGATTGAAGGTCAACTGACCTGCCAATGTGGAGCAATGAGGGACAGCAAGGGTCCTAGAATCTGAAGACCTTAAAGAATGAGCAGGAGGAGGAGGAAGGGAAGAGAGGGAGGAGGCTAAATAAGGAAGTAGAGAGCCTAGCCGGTATTTAGAGATGAGTTTGCTGCAGTGGGAGAGGTGCCAGTTAGTAAGTGAGGGGAAGGAAGGAAAGAGTGTGGTAGAGGTCACAGTGGTGAGAACACATGGAGGTGTCAAGGACAAAGTTGCAGAAAGAATTGAAAAGGGGGTCCAATCTGGATAAAGTGGATTTGGCAGCAGCACTGTAGACTACGTCACAGTAGTCAAAAATGGGGAGTATCATCTTTTGGACAATCGCACGCCTGGCCGTAAGTGGGATGCAATTATAGTTCCTGTAAAGGGCACTGAGCTTGGGGTGCAGTTTTTTCAGGATGGCGTCGATGTGGCCAGAGAAGTTGAGGTGTTGGTCCAGCCAGACCCCAAAATATCTGAATGAAGTGGTGTCCGCAAGATGAGTCCCATCCATGGTGTGGAAAGTGGGCAGAACAGGGAGCCGAGCAAGTCTCTGCCTAGTGCTGAAGGTCATGGAGACTGTTTTCTTGGCATTTAGGAAGAGGTGATGTGAGGCGAGCCAGTGCTGGATCTTGTTGAAGTGAAGCTGGAGCCTGGCTTCCACATCAGAGGGAGATTTTCCAGTGGTGAACAAGATGATATTGTCAGCTTACATATGGATGTGTGAGGAGGAGCAAGCTAACAGTAAGTCATTTAGGAATACAGAGAAGAGGAGGGGGCCCAGCACTGAGCCCTGAGGCACTCCAGTATGTATTTGACATGGAAGGGAGTTGAAGTTGGCAAGTCTAATTGACTGTCCACCCAGTGAGGTAGGCCCTGAACCAGTTAGTAGCAGATGAAGAGAGGCCAGCTGCTGTGATGGAGTGGAGAAGCAGGGTGTGGGAAACCATGTCAAAAGCCTTGGCAAGGTCGACAAAGATGGCAGAGGTGATCAACCCATTGTCCATTCCAGTGAGAATGGTATCAGTGAGCTGGAGAAGGGAAGTGGTGGTGGTAGAATGTTTTTTCTTAAATCCAGGTTGGAATGGGGTGAGAAAGTTGGGATCAGACAGAAAGGGTGAGATTTGGGAGAGGACAAGATGTTCCCGGAGCTTAGCAAAGGTAGGGAGCAGGGAGATGGGGTGATAATTCCCAGGAGAAGTGGAGTCACCACCTTTATGGAGGAGAGAACAATAGCGTGTTACCTTGGCATAGGGACCTCAACTAGGCTAAAGGAGAGGTTCAGTATTTCGGCTATTGGGCATGTGATCACTGGGGCAGAGAGGTAGAGGAGCTTAGGGTCTAGTTCATCTGAAGAACTGCCTTTAGAGGGGTTGAAGGCAAGAAGGGCAGTGAGTGCGTCTTCAGGTGAAACCAAGGAGAATGAGAAGGAAGGAGAGGCAGATGAGTGGCGGAGGTCGGGATCAGTACATTTGGTTGGAGGTGGAGAGCATGGGGGGTGGAGGCTAATAAGGTGGATTTCTGAACTTCAGGCTCTATGAGTGTTCACACCTACCTGATTTTTCACAAGGATAAGGTTGCACTGCATAAGGATCTTCATTTATTCACCTAAGGTGGTGTCTGACTTCACATTGAATTGGACCATTAACTTACTAAATGTGCTAATTGTGACAAATTTCTCCATACCCTTGATATACAAAAAACATTATGTTTCTATCTACAGCACATGAAAGACTGTAGAAAGTTCTTTCAACTCTTTGTGTCTTTCACCCCTGAAAGAGAGGGTGAGCCTGTGACTAAACAGTGCCTGTCCAAGTGACTGGCTAACTGTATTACATTCTGTTATAGGAGGTATGGTAAAGAACTTCCTGGGGCTGTATGTGGCTACTCTACTCATGGTATGGCCACCTCTGTTGCCTATTTTCATTTTGGTCTTGTTGCCCTCAAGGACTTCTGTCCTGACTGTATATCACACTTTGCCAGCCTCCTTGGGGACTTTGTACTGCTTGGAAATTGTTCCAAAGGTGTGGCCAAATGGAGGAGATATCCTCTCTTGAAGACAGAGCAGTTACTTACCAGTAACAGTAGATCTTTGGGAGATTATCTTCCACTGGGCAACAGCACACCCTCCCTCCTTCCCCCTTTCTGAGGTACCAACTGGCTGGCTGTACCAGTGCCTTTGCAGAAGGCATGGTATTTGTGCTATATATGTTTCTTCTGTCAGCAGCCCAGCTTCTCCTTGTGTGCCTGGTCCTAGTGTGGTCTCCTAGTTCCTTTCATTAAGTGGTCCTCCGAGCTTATCTCCAGAAGGGAACTGAGGAGTGAGGGGGTCACCCACTTTTTACATGCACTAACATTGCACATAATCATGGGCAGCCCACAGCTAGGCAAAGGTTTCCAGAAGGTCCTGACACAGGTGACTTACAGTTCCAAAGGTGTGGCTCAATTGAGGAGATTCTCTCAAAGAGCTGCTTTTACTAGTAAATACCTGCCATTTACTCACTCATTAACTGTAATGTTTAGCCCAGAGAGGGAGTGTCTATGATCCCTTACCCTACCTGCTCTTCCCCTTAAACACCAATGCACCAGACATCTGCATCAGCCAAGTTTCCTGTGTAACTGCAGATACACCTGCAGATGTCCTACAGAAATCCTAGATAAGACGCCCCACTCTTACTCTGCACACCCTGCAAATGTCTCTAGGTCAGATGTCCCATTCCTACTCTGCAAGCTAAGCAGACACCCCGAGATCAGACTTTCTACTCCTATTCTGAAGAGGACTGGTCCCAGCACTCAGCCCTGTGACACCCACTAGTTGCACTCCTATCACCTGAGCAGCTACCGTTTACTATAGCCCTTTGCCTCCTATCCCTTAACCAATTTGATACCCAGTTTATCACTTTCTCCCCCACCCCAGGCTGCTTAGTTTCTTAAGAAGTCTCCTGTGCAGCACAGTACCGAAAGCCTTACTGAAGTCCAGATAGGCTATGACCACTGTTCTGACTTGATCCACCTCCCTAGTAACACAGTCAAAGAAGTCTACGAGATTAGTTTGACATGTCCTCCCTCCTGTAAAACCATACTGCCAGTGGTCCTGCACCCCTTTTGCCTCCAGTGCTCCATGAACCACTCCTTCAGTAGTGTCTCCATTAACTTCCCATCACTGAAGTGAGACTGACTAGCCCCTAGTTGCTAGCATCATCCCTACTACCGCTTTTGTGCAGAGGGAGCACATCATCCCTCTTCCAGTCCTCTGGAACTTCCCCCATCTCCAGTAAGGTGCTAAAAAGCACTGCCGAAGGGGCAGCCAGCACCGTGCACAGTTCCTTTAGAATGTTGGATGAATACCATCTGGCCCTATTGCCTTATTCTCCTTTAAGGCATTCAGTCCCTTCTGGAACCTCTTCACTGAGAATGGACTTGTGTCCACTCCTCACCCCATGTTACTTACTGCAGCATGCTTGTCTCTCCCCCCCCCACCCTCTACTTTGAAGACCAAGAAGATGTCATTGTTCAGTATTTTTGCTTTCTCTTGATCTTCCTCTGAACACTTTGCCCCATGTCCCCCTGATTCTCATTATTCCTCCCCTTGTCTTCTTTCCCCCACATACCTGAAGAAGGCCCTGTCCCCTCTTTTAACCTCCTTAGCTATCCTTTCATTTATTAGTGCTTTAGCTGCTCTCACCCTCCTCCCTGCCTCTCTTTGTTCTTATACCTCCCTGTCTTCACCCCTCTGGGTCTCCCTGTACTTTCTAAATGCTAAACCTTAAATACTTATGGTCAAGAAGTTGCACTGAACACTCTGTTGTTTACTTGACCGGAAGGAGAACTGCAAAGAAATTAAAATGCCGAAAATAGTTTGGTATCACATATTGCTTTACATTGCAGTATTATATTAGCAGGGGATTGAAAGTGAAAACCACACCACAGCTTTAGATGGAACCTGGGTGCTGGAGTGAGAGTGGGTGGGTGGGGGGTTAAAAGTGAATGCCACAAACAGCTTTAGAAGGATACCTGGTGGCACTGTGAAGATCTTTTTTTGCTGTATTATTTTACAATTTATTACCCCGGTTAGCCTAGCAGAAATGCAACATCTCATATTTAGTGGGGTCCTGCCTCTACCTATTTCCATTGCTGGATAGACTGGAGCACCAGGGGAGGTAATGTGACTTGCTCAGGATCACGTAGTGAGTATTTGGCTCTAGAGGGGTTTGAACCTGAGAACTTCCACTGCTGCCTCCAGCTTTTCCCATTGTGCAACAGCTGTTGTTGAAAGAACATTGCTGTATTGCCAAAGAAACAAATCTACTCCCAAGTTAATTCCAGCTGTAATAACCCCATTCTAAAGGAATACATTACATGCAGCATCATGCCAGCAGAGTAGAACATTCCCCAGTGCCTGGGGTCTCCCAGAGCAAAGATAGATACAGATCTGAAAGCAACATTTATTTTTATTAAGTACTGAATCAGCTGTTTGGCCACCTTGAGCTAGATTCAGCACTAACAGCATGATGATACACAGAGGTGACATGCATGGATGTCACTAGAGTCTAGAAACAAAATGTCAGTACTAAACCATGGAGTGGTTCAAATTAACAGCTTGCAAATTTATTAAACATTATGCAATAACCAAACCAACCATAATAAATGTAGTGCTACTATATGATCAAAATAAGGGATAATAGCAGTCTAGAGTATGCCTTCATTTCTAAACTATATTTGGAACACCAATAAAATAAATTATTTGCATTTGTTACAATGTCACTTTTTGTTAAAAAGTTAGGAACATCAAAAACAAATGGACTGCCAACTCACTGATTAGAAGGACATGAACTTGCAATGAGACTGAGTGCACCTTTCATAACATCTGACATGATATGTCTACAATCTAACAAGCGACACATCTGTAAATAAACTTCTTTGAATCCTTCAACATGATCTTCATCCTACTTTTTACAAAATCCAGCAGCTATCTCCTGAAGGATAGCCAAGGTTGCCGTTCGCTGTCACTCCCTCCCTGCCTCTTACCTGACTGATATTTTTCACCAGGAAGCTATAGCAGATGGAGAAGGGTCCCAGCAGATCTCCAACCCTGAGTTATAATAAGCACATTGGAGGTTACCCCCTCCCCGCTCCCTGTGGGGCTCCATAGTGAGACTGGATGGCAAGATTAGAGCTGGTCTCTGGGATTTGGTTGCCAGAGGGCACCATGGCTGAGAAGGCAGGAAAGGGAGACCTGCAGCATGGAAGAGTCAAGTAGGGTAGAAAGAGACAGAGAGAGAGATATGAAATGGGGCATCATAGAGAGAGGGGAATGCCAAGACTGGAGTTGCGCTCGGGGATCCTGCTTACAGAGGACACCATACCAGCCCTCCCACAAGCAAAAAGTCCCATTGTGCTTGGAAGTCTGCTAGTTGGTCAGGAGAAGAAGAATGGTTTCCTCCAATTTCATGCCAATTGAGCAGCCCCACAACAGCCCTTGATAATGCAGTCTCTCTCTTTGACATTCACTGTTTTATTTTCTGCCCTTAACAGAAGCCTTGGGGGGATGGGGAAGAGAGAGAAAGGGGATGCGGGCACTTGGAAAATATGACATTTTTCTTCAGAGGAAAATATCGGAGTTCAGCAAGACCCAGTTCAATGTGAAAAAGAAAATGGTGCATCAATATGTAGAAAGTCAATCATTTTTTTAGTTCCATCTCAGAACTATGAAGTGCCATTACTCCTACCACTTTGAAGAAAAAACTTCAGTCACTCCTTTTTCTCCTAACTCCCATCCACCTATGAAATACGTATGTGTGTGTGTGTGTGTGTGTGTGTGTGTGTGTGTGTGGAAGTGTAAATAACTGACATCACAAAATCTGAAAGGCAGTAAGTCACTGCCGCTAGCCTTGCTGCAACATTTTAAAACTATCAAATATAAAGATATATTGTAAATCTTGACAAATCTATGGTCTTCCTAATCCTGTATCTGTGTCGGTAACCATGGCAACCCAGTGGCATAGGCAGCATATGAATGCATCTACAGTAATCCACAGCAACAAAAGTTTGTGGTCTCTCCAGCAGGTTCACCATTTGGTGTTTTGTTGTATTAAAACAAAATATTATCTTTAATTATTTCCCTTAATGTGCTCACACTGATATGCCCTCCCTAACCAGCATGGTAGCCTGTGACATCTGTAACCACAATTGAGCAAACCGCAAAATGGTAACTCAGTTGCAGTGAATGTCATGGGGTCTACCGAGGAGGTACAGCCATCAGATGGGGTGGGTTGGTGACTGTAGCAACAGGATGTTGCTACATGTACACGCGGGGGGGGGAGAGCGCACACTTGGCGAGGGGTTTTGAGGGGTGGTGCTGCCATAGGTTGCTAAGCTGGCCCCATGGTGTGGTGCGTGGGTTCACAGCTTTGGTGGGTAGGGTGCTGGGTTAGGGTCCTGGTGCAGGTACATTTTTGTTATACCTGGCCCGAATTTGTTTTTCACATTTTGCACCCCCCTGACATGCACCCACCCCGGCGCTGAGAATCCTTAAGTAGGGGGTGTGGGGTGCACAGCCCTCTACATGAAACATAAAAAATACAAGTCCCATCACTGTTTTGCTGTGCACCAGGGAGTCAGAGCACCAAAACTGATTTTTAGTGCTCTGACTTCGCTGAAACGGCAATCACCTTTTGGCGGTCACTGTTATGACATGGCACCCCTGCACACTGCGTGCTCACCATGGGAACCATTAGGCTTGTGGACTGCACACCACCTGCTTTCTTTTGCGGAAATGGTGATGGCATTCCCAAGAGAGACAGGAAGCAGGAATTCATAGCGAGAGGGGATTACCAAGACTGAAAATGGGCTCAGGGATTCTGCTGACAGAGGACACCACACCAGCTCTTCCAGAAGCAGTACACACAGACAGCCCCATCATGCTTGGGATTCTGGGATTTGTAGAGGGATGACTGGCTGCAAGTTTCTCTCCAACTTCGTGCCAATCAAGCAGTCTCACAACAGCCCCCAGTGATCTGATCTTCCTCTTCCACTTTTGCTCTTTTATTTTCTGTCCAGAACAGTACTTGTAGGAGGAGGGGCAGAATGGGAGTGGAAGAACACTGATTCATACATACTATCTGTGCTTCAACTCCACTAGGTGGAGCATGGAACACACAATGTTCTGCATTTATTATCTTCTCTGTTCTCCTAAGTCTGCAATCCATCAGCATATCTCTCGCTGTGCAGCTGTGAAAATAACTTTTCTGATATCGCAAAACTGGTCAAAAAATGTAGAGCAAAATGATACCATATTCCTTATCACGCTATCTTCCTTGTCCTTCAGTAAAGTCTCAGACTCACTTTCTAAATATTGTACCCTTACTTGGGCCTGTCACAGTACTGCATCTGAATAATCTCTTTTTAGGAACCTGTCTGTTAGATCCCTGTCATTTCGCCTGTAGTTTTCTTTATCCCCACGTTTCCATTTACACTAAATGTATGGGCTTTATGGGGTGTTTTCAATAAGTTTTTTAGGATATTAGCCAGCCATCAATATAGTATTCTTATCTTCTGGTTTCTTGTAAAGATCTGTTATGAACTGTCTTCCTTCAATTGTAATCAATATATCCAGAAATGGAATCTCAGTCTTGCTGCTAGCCATGGTGAATTCCAGGTTGGAAGTGCAATTATTAAGGTAATCAAGAAATAATGCTAAGTTATCATTAGTAACCTCCCATATGAAAAATATCATAGATAAACCTCTCCCTGATTACTATGCACCCAAAAAACATTTTTTTTGTCTCATAGATAAATGTCTCCAAAACCTTGGCCATATAAAGCTTAGCACAGGCAGGACCCATACTGGCTCCCATCTTTGTTTCATTGTTTTGTCAATGATATTTATCATCAAACTGAAAGAAATTGTTATGCAAAACAATTTCTACAAGTTGAATCAAGAAGGTGTTAGGTAGTTTCTATTCAATCCTTCTAGTAAGTGCTTGGGCAAGTGATTCCAGCCCCTCCCTGTTGGGTACAGAGATATAAAGATGTTTTACATCTACTGTTACCAATGTTACCTCACTGAAATCAGTGTCAGGCTCCTTAGACTTAGCGCCCAGTCCTTGCCAGACCCATAGTAGCTCTTTTCAATAAGTCCCTCCTCCAGGGTGACATACCAGGTATATGGAAAACAGCACATATTGTTCCAGTGCACAGAGGGAACCAAAGAGCTGGCTGAATACTATTGATCTATTTTGCTGTTGTACACCATTGCTAAAATACAAGAAAGGCTGCTCTACAATCAGATACAGTCCTGTCTTGAGTCTTGTCGCAAGTTGTAAGGCCAGGACCCTGTATCATATTTCAGGCAGACTCGATAGGCTAAGAGGTCTTTTTCTGCTGGGCATTTTTCATATGTTCGTACAGTCCCTCTTAACTGAAGTCCAGCATGGCTTTGAAAAATAGCATGGCACTGATATTGCCCTTGAATGCCTCATGACTGGCCTGCTCAGTGCTATGGAAGCTGGGCAGGCCACAGGAGTGGTCTTTATAGACCTAGGCATTTGACCTTGTTAATCACAAACTTCTAATGCACAAATTAAGTGGCCTGGGCTTTGATCATCTGTTGTGTAGTTGGTTCCACAACTACTTCTTGGGGAGCATGCAACTTGTTAAATGGGGAACTGCCAGTCCCCACTGTGGGCAATCACTGATGGAGTCCCTCAGGGTTCAATGCTGGGCCCTATTTTATTTTCATTGTTCATCAATGACTTGCCTAGCAACTGTGGTAACTCAGAAATACTGTTATATGCTGATAATGCAGTTCTGTACAGATCTTATACCAACCTGTCTCAGATTCAACCTGGCCTACAGATGGATTTTGTCTCACCTGAATCCTGGTTTCAATCAAACTTGCTAATATTGAATGCCCAAAATAGGAAAGCCATGCTATTTGGTACCCTTAGGCTGGGTCATGACAGACAAAATCTACTTAACATTAACATTAGATACAGTTGCTACGGTAAAGAATCTGGGACTGCAGTTAGACCTACCAACTTTCCCTGAGGCTGCATGTTGAAGTAGTGGTTCAAACCCTGAATCAAAAACTGGGCCTGCTGTACAGGTTGTACCCCTACTTTACTATAAGACCAGGAACTCAAATGCCAACAGTGTCCTTCTCCCTGCTGTCACCTATGGGGTGCCAATCCTATCATGACTGAAGGAAACAGAAGTTTTCCTGCCATCATATAGTGCATTTTATTGCCAGGGTCTGCAGCTGGGAACATCATTGCAAGGCACTGTCCACACTAAACTAGCCCCCTCCCCCACAGGGGAGGATTCTTTTCCTTGTGCTTTCTCTGGTGCATAGACTTCTTTACTCTTCCCCAAAAAATCTAACTGGCATCATGGACTTCAAGCCACTTGGAAGGCCCATCTGCTCCTCTGGACTGAAACTTGTTACCATGCCGCGGCACTCTCTGTAGCTGGTCATTGATCCTTTACGACTGCTGCATCAGGGCTATGGAACACTCTCCCACCTAAGTGTAAGCCCCACCTCACAGGGTGGGCTTACTAGTCCAGTTGTTCTTGCCCCCCTTTAGGTGCTAGTTTTTCAAGCATTGTCTGTGTTCTGCCCCTAGGGGGTGGTGTTCCTGCCTGCTATATAATTTGAGGGCAGTAGCAGAGTGGGGGGAGAGAGACAGCAGGTTTAGCAAGGCAAGTGTGGCCGGGGCCTAAAACCTCCCGGCCAGGAAGGTACCAGCCTGTAACAGCAGCGGAACATCAGGTGGCATTTCTGTGGGGGAGGGTGGCAGGAGTTGGCAACCGTTGGGGTCAGGGGAACCTTCATCATTAGTGTTGGGAAGGAGATCGGAGGTGGAAGCCAGTTCACATCATCTGGAGGCTAGGGTCCTCTGCACCTTAAATTTTGTACAGAATGGCAGTGGGGCTGTTGTGGTGATGGCAGGGCCATGACAGGGCCCCTTGGAGGTGGCAGCTTCAAAGTGGTCATTTCCCATGTGGCACACTGCTGGAGGTAAGGTTGGAGGGCCTGCACTCTGGGATTCACTTTATCGGGCCTGCCATGCCTGTGTCTGGGGCAGGACCCATATCAGACCCATGAAGCAGTGCATAAATGTTTTTCTATTTGGTTGCTCCTGTTCGTGCAACTGCAAATAATACTTTTAATAATGTATTTAACTGTACTATCTCTATCTCAAACATGGATGCAAGAATGTGATTGTGCTGTGTGAATGGGTACGAGAATGGTGTGTGAGTATATTTTCATTAAAGATTGTAATTGTTGGCATGTTTCAAATTTTAGTGTTTGGATAGTTATCTTTTTTTTGGACAGCCTGGCCATAACAGTTGCACTAAGCTAATTTTGGTTTAAAAGTTTTGAGAAACCTCTGTGCTGAACTCGCTCCATGGGGCACTATATATAAATGGGCCTGGGAGGTTTGGGTTTTGGGGTGTGCTCTGGGGACATTCTTGGCTGGGTGGGAAGAGTGCATACCTACCCCAGTTGGGGTCCCCTCGGAAAGGCCCCCTGCCTCATTTCCAGGAGGAAATAGTTTAAAGGGGGAGTGTAATCCCCCCTTACTAGTCCAGTTGTCCTTCCCCCCTTTAGGTGTTAGGTTTTTTGAGCATTGTCTGTGTTCTGCCCCGGGGGGCAGTGTTCCTGCCCACTATATAATTTGGGGGCTATAGCAGAGTGAGGAGAGAAAGACAGCATATTTGGTAGGGCAAGTGTGGTCAGGGCCTAAACCTCCCCAGCCCGGAAGGTACCAGCCTGTAAAAAGTGGTGGAACATTGGGTAGCATCTCCGTGGGGGAAGGTTGCAGGAGTTGCCAGCTGTTGGAGTCAGGGGAACCTTCGCCATTAGCAGTGGGAAAGAGATCGAAGGTGGAAGTCAGTTTGCATCATCTGGAGGCTGGGGTCCCCCTCACCTAAAATTAGAGATGGAATGGCAGTGGGGCTGTCATAGTGGTGGCAGGGCCACGACAGGGCCCTTTGGAGGTGGCAGCTTCAAGGTGGTCATTTCCCATGTGGCACACTGCTGGAGGTAATGTTGGAGGAACCGCAGTCTGGGGTTCACTTTATCGGGCCTGCCATGCCCGTGTCTGGGGCAGGACCTATGTCATACCCATGAAGGCGTGCAGGGGAAAAGTAGTAACTAAAGGAGTAAGTCGTTCGTCCAGCTTCACAGTTATAAGCCACTGCACAACCCAGTATGGAGGTGGGAACAGCATCTGGTTTTGGCTCTGGAAAAAAGGAAATGGAGCAGCTGCAGTATGGGATTAGGCTGCAGTAGGCTCCAGTTCTATAAGGTCCGGAGGTGGGAGGGAGTTAGGCACTCCTCCAGGGAAATGGTGGTTAAGGAAAATGCAGTTTGGCAGGTGTGAGCCTTGATTCCAGCTTGCAGATTTGTGTGGAGCCTGTTTCAGGTCTATTTTTCTAGGTCTTTGTGATCTAGCTTTTCTGGTCTATCCAGTGCCGGTGTGTGTCCATCATATTTCCGTATTCTCTCAGCCCCATGGAGCTGCTCCATATATTTATTTCATAAATTATTAATAACTTCAAATTAAATGTTATTACATTTTCCTTTTACATGATTGTGTGGGCTTATTTAATGAACTAACCTAACTGATCCCTCTGAAGAAGGTTTCCCATCTCCTTGTCCCTCTCGAAGCCCATCAGAGGAGTGCAGCAGCATATTGGTCAGCATCAGCCTGGTAGGATGAGGCCTGTTCTAGTGCTTGAAACTCTACTGACCAGGTAAGGCCTGCATTTTTATTATCTCTGAAACTGTGGTCTGCTGGCTGAAGGACTCCAGTTCTTTGCCCCTCCCTCATGTTTTTACCATTGGGACCCATAGACATATGGAAGGAGGAGAGGGTTACATAAAGTTGCAGAATGCCTGTCACGTGCATCCTTCAGATCAGCCTTGAAGGAGTATTCTATTTGTTAACAAACCCAGTGCCTACTTTAGCTAGCTTGTCTGTTAATCTGACTCTCTCTACATGCCTATGAATGAGTAATTATCTGTATCCTGTATTAAACTACTGACCTCATGTATATCCGTTGTCCGCTTCATGTAGCGCCATTTAAGAAACTAACTCTTCAACCCCCCACCCACCCACCCTGGGTGATCACATTTATACCCTCTCCTCAAAAGCCTGGTCACTCTCCTCAAAGTGCTGCACCTGGTTCTGCTACTGAAGTGATTTAGTCATACATGCCCTCTCCCACATCAGAACTTATCAGCCCTTTCAGCCTAGTTGTGGTAAACTGCTACCTCGTTGTGCTTGCCTAGTCGGCTACGATTTTCTACAGCCCTTGAATTTCCTGGACCGAACTGTCTCACCTGATTTTACTTATGCAAATTGCACTGTCGTCCGATGACTGAATGGACCCCTTAGTCAAAATAGTAATTTATACCCCACTCACTACAAACTCTCTTTACTACCATGGCTACACTCCCTTATCTTAGAGTAGTTCTCTCTCCAGCAGTGACAGGTTGAACTCTAAATCAACCTCCTCTACTGCCTGATGTATAAGAAGCAGTTCTCTCCCTACAAAACTCTCACCCTCTCTCCTCCTCTGGTCTCTATCTCCTCGATCCTTTACCCCTGATTTTCTTCCCAGGCATCTCACCCCCTCTCACCCCTCTGACCATACAAATGCCCCCTTCTCTCTTTCTACCTTCTCCCTTTTCTATTTACTTACCCCATCCTGCCTTCTCCTCTTGCTACTCCCCTCCTTAATCCCATCCCCCCTCCTGATAGCCCCCATTTACCTCCTCTTACCCTACTGACCCATTACAACCATCCTCCCCTACCAGTCCCTTTTCCCACCCCTGCCAGCCTCTGGCTTCCTCCCCCTCAGTTTCCTCCCTCCTCCCAACTCCCTCATCCACCCAGCACTGCTCCCCTCCCATGCTAAATCTTGAATCCCTGCTTCGCTGCTCCAGTCCCTCCATTCCACTCTCCTCACACAGTCCCAGAAGGCAAAAGTACCCCCACACCTGTATCTATTTTTACTCTTCCTGCTTCTCTCTGGAGATGTTCAACCTAACCCAGGCCCTCCCCTGAACCCTTCCCCCCTCAGTCTTGCCCAAGGGCCTTCGCCTTTTTCACCTCAATGCCAGACATCTTCTCCCCAAGATGGATGCTTTTAAAGTCTGGATAACCCAGCACCCTCCTGACATTCTTTGTGCCACTGAAAATGGCTATCTGCCAGGATCCCCAACTCCTCACTCACTATCCCTGAGTTCAACCTTTATGTCAAGATTGTGGCAAATGAGATGGTGGAGTAGCCCTGTACATTCGAGAGTCTCTTTCTTGCACATCACCTTTCAAGAATCCTGCCCCCTCCCATGAACTCATCGATGCTCTCCTACCCCTTCTCTCCTCCATCCCAAATTACATTGGTGCACTCTATGCTCCACCTAAAACATCACCAGACTCCCTATTCACCATCATCTTCACCATCACCTCACACGCAACAAACCAGAGAGCTCATGCTCCTAGGTGACTTCAACATGAACAGGCTCTCCCCCTCCTCTAAACCCATCCTCCTCAGGATCAAGTCTCTTAATCTCAGTCAGCTGATTCTCGAACCCACCCAAATTAACCCTCATTCCCCAAACCATTCTCTGCTTGACTAAGTGCTTTCCTCACACCCCCACTGTATCATTGCCGCAGGAGTCCTTCCAGATGCCCTCAACAATCATTGAATTACATATTGCTTTAGGAAGATAAATCTCCCTCACGCTGCCTCTAAATTCATTTGGTCTTGTCCACTCCATGCCCTGGACATGGCAGCCCTTCTTCAGGATCTCACCCAAGCAAATTGGCTACCTGTGTTCTCAACCCCCGACATTGACACTGCCCTCTTCTTCTCTAGTATACTCGCCCGCATCTGGAACTCCCACACCCCTTTAAAGAAAGCCAGAGTCAGATGTCAGCATCACCCCTTGATAACAGCAGACCTTCTAGCCAAATGCAGATCCAGGGACAAAGCTTGGACAAAATGCATCCCTATCTCAAGCAGATCTGCAAGCATATAAATTGCTCAGAAACAACTGCACCAAAGCCATCTGCCTCTCCAAGGCCAAGTACTTCAGGTCCCGTCTACAATCAAACCACATCATGCCTGCATCCTTCTGCAAGGTACTTCACTCACTCCTTGACCCTCCAGCACATCAGCCCCCCCCCCCAGTCCACAAAGTTGATGGTTCTCCCTCTCTAACCCCTCCTCTGTAGCTGAGGCATTCAATTAATTCTTTGCCACCTGTGCACTCCTGGCCATCCCACCACCCCGACTCCCCTGACTCCCCCCGCCCCCTGCAGGATTCTGCTTCCACCAGTTTCTCCTCAGGAAGTTTTGCAGCTCTGTCATCACTAAATCCAGCCAAAACCAGCCCTGATGGACTCCACCCTAGGCTCCTCCACATCTCCATTCCTGCTATCACTTCCCCATTAGCCCACATCCTAAACCTCTCACTAGTAACCTCCACCATCCCTAAAGCCTGGAAATTCACAAAGGTGCTGCCTCTTCATAAAGGTTCCTCTCCTGAAAATTACCGGCCCATCTCACTCCTCCCATCTTTTGCCAAACTCCTGGAGTCACTCATCAGCTCTAGGCTATCCGAATACCTTTCCACAAATGACATTCTCTCCCCTGTGCAGTCTGGGATTAGAAAACAGCACTTAACCATCTCCTCTCTGATGCAAGTCACTGACTCCATTTTCTCAGCAATGGACCAGGGTCATATAACTGCCGCCATATTCAATGACCTGGAAAGGGCCTTTGATTCAGTCTCCCAGCCCCTCCTGCTACATAAACTCAAATCTGCTGGTCTGGCAGCTCTGGCTGTCAACTGATTCTGCTCTTATCTACATGATAGGCAGCATACTATCCTCCCCTCTTCCTATCCTTGCCGGACTTCCTCAAGGCTCCATACTTGGCCCCATCCTCTTCTCCTTCTTTATAAATGACCTTCCCTCTGTCTACTCAACCTCCCACATGTTCGTGTACACAGATGATGCTGTCAGCTTCACCTCAGGACCCTCCACTATCAACACACAATCCCCACTTTGGCAAGATTTCAACAGGGTACAGAACTGGTTCCAGACAAATCAACTAAAACTAAACACCAAAAAAAGTGTTACCATGACATTCAGCTCCAGGCAGAAACTGGCCACGCTCCAGTTCCCCCCTTCCTCCCTTTCTCTACACTGGATGGTTCCCCCCTAGAAAAAGTCCCCACTTTCAAATACCTAGAGGTTTGGCTAGACAACCACCTAGATTTCTCCACCATATAAACACCATATGTACCAGACTCTGTCCTAAGCTTGCAGTCCTCTACCATCATAAAGACAGTCTCCCTCTCCCTACCCAACAGGAGCTGGTTACAAAAATGATTCTACTAGTCATTGATTATGATGATGTGGTCTATGGCACTGCCCCCGCCTCATCCCTCTCAAGAATGGACACCCTCCTAAATTCCTTCTGCTGTTTTGCCACTTTTGCACTTCCCCTTACTCACCATTGCCTTCTCTATTACTCTCTCTCTCTCCCTTTCTTCACTACCACACAGGAGGATGGTTTACTGTGCCTCCCTCATTACAAAGTGCGGGTTTGGGTCCCATTCCCCCTTATCTTTCCTACTGCCTTTCACCTATAAACCCTTCAGCTTACTCCCTACATCACAGGGACCCACACACCTTCTCTCTTCTGCAGCTCCACTCAGCGGCGTGACAGTCCGCTTTCTCCTATTGCCTTCCCCTACTCTGGAATAAACTCCTCTCTGACCTTCGCCTATCTTCCTCACTCTCTTCTTTCATAAGACTCCTCAGATTTCTCCCCTGTACCCAGTGTTCCCACCTCTCCTACCCCCACAGTCATTTTAACACCCTACCTCCATGCTAACAAATTACCCTCCCACTCATGAACTTTCACGGCAAACACAGCTTCCACTACTGGCTTCTCCATGTCCTAGAACTATTCATATCTCACCTGTTATTACTTTTTAGTACTTATATAGTTTATAGTTTCCTGTCCTTATTTTGTGATCTTATCAGTATTCTTGTTTGTGTTTATTTATTTTCAATGATCTGTATATATGCTTCTCAAAAAATGTAAAACTGTATTATTATGTTTTCCCTTACCCCGGGTCACACCTGGAAACGAGCCTCGGCTCAGTGTGCCTTTCCCGGTTACCAAATTTTTAAATAAATACATAAAATTGTCTGCACTGAATAGTGTCATTTACTTATGCACTGTTTGTTCTTATCATCTATGTGTATTCATTCAATGTATATTTTGTTATTAACACCTGGAAAAAGGACAGTTTGTCTCAGTGAGCCTGCCCAGTTATCAAAATCCAATACAGTATGTGCCGCTTCTAACGGACTAGTTTGACATTGCGCATTTCGTCCGTTACAAGCAGCGTCCAATACATTAATACAGCTTCTACCGGGTGTCTACAGGGTGTCTTGGTGATGACAAAAGACAAATACGGTACTGTACTAACAACATTGAAATACAGGGGCCCACTTGAGATACATTCAGACGCACAGCACAACACACATAAATACACTGA
This sequence comes from Neoceratodus forsteri, assembly GCA_016271365.2. NCBI lineage: Eukaryota > Metazoa > Chordata > Ceratodontiformes > Ceratodontidae > Neoceratodus > Neoceratodus forsteri. Next base: position 1,147,861,558 of record CM057458.1, on the reverse strand, counting down.
TGTGATTATAGCTCTTTTAGTGATGAATTGCCTGGCAACCCTGTTTATTTTATTGAACAAGACAGAAAAAAAAGAAAGAAAGAGAATGCTGTGCTCTGTACTGCACTGCATCCTTATTGCTGACTCGATCACATGTAGACATCGATGAAAGTTTGTTTCTTTGGTGCGGTCGTGTATTTACTCCATGAAGACTCCATTAATGCAAGTTGCTCCCAACGAGGGATGATGTCATCCCTCTGTTCCACTGCGTAATGGAGTGTCAGGAGTGCTTGTCATACATCTGCAGGAGTAACCGGAACCTCTGCATCTGCTTCATTTGGTTGGTCCTCTTCCTCTTCCCTGTCATCTTCCGTAGTCTCAGCATGCACACCTGACACAACTTGTTCATGTTATCAACATCTGTGGTTTCATTCTTGTTCCCTAGGTGACAGAGTTTGTCGAGCATTGTTGATGTCAGACCTGTATGGACAATATCTTTAGCCTCTTCTTCTGTCTCTTCCTTGGGTACAAGCCCTATTGTTGAGTCTGTCGCAAAACCTCCCTTGCAAAAGTGTGAAGAATGCAGTTAATGAGGTTTCCAACGGCTGCTAAATGTGGAATTACAGGTCCACCTAATTGGGAGATATTATTACAGCCAAATATAGCAAATGACTTTTGGCATTGTGGTTTTGTCCATTAGAAGCGGATGACTGCTACATTCATGTCAGTTAAATCTGGCACATACTGCAAATCAATAAAAATCAATCAATAAATCAATCATTCAGCCAATAAATAACATTTTCTCTGTTCTGTTTCTCCAGCATTTGCATCATGTGTTTGGAATCTATTATGTAGGGTCTTATATCAGGGACCAGGACTTTAACATGATAATCAACATACATACTGTAGGTAGTGGTTCCATAATGGAATCCACATAAGCAATAAGACATGATGGGGTGTGCATTATGGTGGGATAACCGCACGTCCAGGGGAGTAGTTAGGCACAAGGCTGAAGGAGACAGAGTCGCACCTTCAGAGAAGACAATGCAAGCCCTAGTGAGTGTTGCTATAGCAACATTGCTGTAGCAACACTCGCTCAGACTAGCTTTCTGTTCTCTAAAGCTGCAACTGGATCTCTCTTCTCTAAAGCTGCAACTGGATCTGTCTTCTCTGTCTGCTGTTGGCAGGATATTTTACAAAAGCTCAGCAATTCAGCAGACTTTACAAAAAAAAATACATTCCGATGTTTCACACGGAGTGTGCTTATTTAAAACCTGTAGCAGGTCCTTACTATACTATGTTGAAAGAGCTTGGCCACGCTACTAATTTAGAACCTGACAAAGTGAAACTGCTTGTGTAAGACATCAAGAAATCAGCAGGATCAACCAGATAAGTTTTATGAAAAAAAAATAATTTGAAAGGCATCATATTTCTATAACTATAGACAGTGACTTATTTTAGATCTCTGATAGGTCCTCATTTTATACTGAAAGCTGTCACACTCCAAATGTAGAGTATGCAGAGAAAAACTGTATAAGGACACTATCAATCACATAATGTTTTTAAAATTACAGTTACTTTAGCAATTATGACATGATCAGACCTGGGGGGAGAGGGCTACCTGATAAATAAGATATGTGGGTTATTCCGTTAAGTGAGGCATGTTACAGGTTCTCTCAAGGGGCCCAAAACAAAACCTGTGGGGTGGGTGAAGGAGGGGAGTTTTGTGTTGTGATCCCAAAACATATGTTGTATGAACAGAACATGACATGGCCTGACTGAGGATATCATATTTATCTTCACTCGAGGCTAATGACATCAAGATATCTCACTCATAGCTTTGCCACTTGTGAGATATCATGATATCATTGGCCTGTCATGAAGACACATATGATATCTTCAGTCCAGCCATGTCATATTCCAGATAGACAGATAGATAGATAGATAGATAGATAGATAGATAGATAGATAGATAGATAGATAGATAGATAGATAGATAGATAGATAGATAGATACCGCACAAACTGGGGCCAGCAATCGTAGGGGGGGACTAAACACCAGGGATATATATATTTTAGTAATGGTGGCCAGCGATTGACAGGGGGGCAACCACTAAACAGCAGGAAAGGTTCTATGGGGAATTTCGTGGGCAAAATTACATACTTCTCGGTCAATCTACCTATGTGAATTTGCAAATTGCGTTCAGCGAATTTCACGTAATTCACAAATTATGTTGTGTAGTGAATTTTATGGACTTCACCCCTCTCGCTTCCTGTATTCACAGTTGGTTCCTTTTTCTTGAGGGTTCCCTTATAGTTTTCTGGTGGTTTCTTACTTGTTTTGCTATTGTTTTTCTTTACGTTAATGAGTCTGCTCTGTGTGGCTTTCTTGCTTTGTTCCTTTTCCTTTTTACCTGTTTGTCTTTTCCCCTTTTTATTCTCTTTCTTCTTTTTTTAGTTGTTTCCTTCTTGATTTTCCTTCCTCTAGTATTCCTATGGGGTATGTTAATACAAGCCTCTGGATTCAGTTATCCTGAACTTGTAATTTCTCTTTCCTGATCTTTTTTCCTTATGCTTCCTTAGTTGGTGATCTCTTGTGAACCCCTTTTCCCCACAATAAAGGCTATGCACAAAGGGGCAGAGTGGCTATGTGCTGTGTGTCTGTGGTGCATAGCTGCTCCACATCCATTGTCCCCAGCACCAGACTCATCAAATGGGACATGAAGACCCTAGGCACCTGATCCCCTGGCCGCATGGATACCAACACGCCAGGGGTGGGTGGGGAGTGTCCACACTATGCGCCATGTATGCAGTGTGACATGCAGTGGGGGTGCAGAGGTGGAATGGATACATAGGGAGGGCTCTGCTGTAATGGCCATATGTTGCCATACCCATGCACTCACAAGGTCCCCGCAGCATGGCAACCATATCTGGGCACCTGCTCCACAACACATGGAGCCCCCACATCCCCATCCCTACTGGATGGAGCCCCCCCACAATTGCATGCCCCATCCCCAGTGCAGGCAGTGGGGGTGATGTCTGTCGGGCAATGCTGCCGGCTGACCCATGGCCGTGACACCACCTGTCAGCTCCTGGGGTGGTGTTGTCATTGTGGCAGGAGGGACTGTCATGGCTATGTGTGGTCAGTGGTATCACTGTCCTTGGGCCAGTGACACACTGTGTGCTGGGGGGTGGTACACTGCTGGGGACAGAGCACCTCTATGTTCATAGGGTAGCAGGCAGGGTTTGGGGGTCTGGGATGGGTACTGTCCTGTGCTGGGGGTGAAGAGCAGCAGTGCTCCAGTTGGTGGGAGATTCCTCCAGGGCAGGCATGGGGGCTGTACCACTACAATTGGCCAACTGCATGGCCCGTGGATGCTTCTTTGGCTCCATGCCCTATGCCCAGTGCTTAACCCTGGTACCACACCATCCTGAGTGGGTGAGGTGCTGACATCACAGAGTGCATCCTAAAGTTGCTTCCAATTTGTTTACCCAGGATAGCTCAAATGAGTTGCAACATCTTGCTTTCAGTGGAATCCTGTATCTACCGGTATCACGAAGCACAATAGCCCATGATACAGAACTCTGGAGCACAGTCAGTAATAGTGTTGGTTTAGCAGCGACACGTTGACCACAAATACTTCACAATGACTGATACTGGGGAAGAGATATAGATTTAATATGTGACTTTGTTGCAGTTGGTATCATTGTGATGTAAAAGTCCCCACATTTACACCACACTAGTAGAAAAAACCCATAAACATCAAGGTTATGCTGTAAACGGTGTTTTGTATTCTGGACACACCAACCCCCTTGAAAATACACACAACACACTCACATGCAACAGCTGTGCACACACAAAGAGCAAGAGTGTAATTTGCAGGATTGGGCAGCTAAGCTGCAATATTTCCTTTTCAATGAGGTCCTGCTTTTACACATCTATACAGTGTATTTAGTAGAGTTAACACAGCTAAAATGCAAAATGTCATTTTTACTGGGATCCTGTTTTTATACAGTTATAGTGTAGTTACCCAGGATAGGTTAGTTAACATGCAGTATCTTATTTTCAGCAAGGTCCTGATTGTACCTATTGTTACAATATATTTTGTCAATAGTGACCAGCAAAGATGCAGAATCTTGTTTTCAGAGGGATCTTGCTTCTGTTGAATGCAGGTATTTATTTACACAACTTATCATTTCAGTAGAGGTGGAGATTTATCATGTCAGCATGGAAATATGGAGCTGGTGAGGTGCTGACATCATAGAGATCATCCTAATGTTATCTACAACTGATTTACCCAGAACACCTCAAATGAGTTGCTGCATCTCATTTTCAGTATAATCCTGCATCTACCTGCAGCGTGAAGTACAATAGCCCTGATACAGAATTCCGGAGCACAGTCAGAGACAGTGTTGGTTTAGCACCAGTGCATTGACCACAAATACTGAACAATTATAATGCAAAAATAAATAATTACAAAAGTCAAACTTCTGTTTATGATTTTGGTTACATTAACATAGTACTTTAGCAGGCTGTTTGGTCAGTTGGCTATTTATAAAAAGAGAAAGTCAACAATTGGAATAGGCTTCACAAGGCATAAAGGCATTTAAATGTCTCAAGGAATTTGTGAACTTACAAAAGTGCGTGGAAATTGCACTATGCACGCTCATAACACAGTTATTTTATGGACTTTTGTCACCACATTTTCAACATAGCCAATTTAAGACCTCTGCTCATGAACAGTGTCACTGTGATTTTCTTAATCTGTCCCGAACATTGATTTTGCATACTGACCACGCCACTGTGCGCTACATGAGCGAAAACACATTTCAGGTGAGATGTGGAAAATGACAGTTATACTGTTCATAAGGAGGTGTGGTAAAATGGCAATGCTGAAAATCTGGAGGGAAAATATTAAAAATGCTCAAAGTTACGAGCGTGTGTAGGAACTGCACAACGCACGCTCGTTAAACAGTCATTTTGGGGAATTTTTTCACCGAATTTTCAACATAGGGTTTTTGGGGGGCCTACCTCATGAACAGTGTCACTGTGACATTCTTAAACTGAACATTGAACTGAACCGATCCTGAACATTGATTTCACACACTGACCACGCCATTGTGTGCTACATGTGCAAAAACACATTTCAGGTGAGATGTGAAAAATGACAGCTGTACTGTTCATAAAAAGGAGTAGTAAAATGGCAGTGTTGAAAATCTGGAGTGAAAATGTTAAAAATGCTCGAAGTTATGAGCGTACGTAAGAACTGCACAACACACTTTCGTAAAACAGTCATTTTTGGGACTTTTTTCACCACATTTTCAACATAGGGTTTTTGGGGGCCTACCTCATGAACTGTGATGCTGTTGTTTCGTTAATCAGTCCCAAAAGGTGGTTCCACGCTGTGACCGTGAAATCACCTTTCGGGACAGAATAACAAAATGACAGTGACTGGGTTCATGAGGTGGGGTCCCAAGAACCCCATGTTGAAAATTTGGTGAAAAAAATTCCCCAAAATGGCCCAGATATCCACCTAAGGTGAAAAAAATCATATTTATGCCATTATTCAGCTTACCAGCATTTCTTCAGTTCGCGGTCAGCTTTGAAGAGTGCAGCCGTGTTCCCGGTCCACCGAAGATCATTGCGTGGAGCACCGAAGGTAAGCATGGGGTGAGGGGGGTGTAGGTAGGTGGGTGCACAGTGGACGGATGCGGGTTGGGGGAAGGGGGCACTAAATACCGTGAGGGTCCATTTTCTGTTTTTACAGGTGTTACAAATAAATAGATGACGTGGGATGCTTTTTTGCATGCTGGAGTGGGCTCCCAGCATGCTGGGACACCTGGGTGCTTCTTTTTAAGGGGGGTGCTGGAGCCAACAGGGATTGGGCACCCCATCGGCCAAACACTATGCCTGTGCTTGGGGGGGGAATGTGCATTAGCCGAGGAGGATTGGGCACCTCCTTGGCACACAACAAATGGGGGGGCATCATGCCGACGGGGATTGGGCTACCCTGTTGCGAACCAGGTAGGGTGCATGCTGACAGGTGGATTGGGCACCCCCAGTTGGCTTTCTTTTTATTTATTGAAATATTTCACCAGCAAGGCACACTGAACAGCAGGTGGCTGCTTTCCGTCAGCTTTGTGGGGACTGTGAGAGGCCAACAGAGAAGCCGTCGCCATGGGAACACAGCACAGTGGAGCTGTGTAATTGGTTGCTGCAGTCAGGGAGGCTCCGCAGCAAAAACAGCTGATTGTGCAGTAACGGGGCCCTCCCTGATTATAGCGGCTCAGTTTCTTTGATCCAGTGGCCTGCTCATTAACTGCCAGTGATCGACAGCATGCTCCTCTATTGGCCGAGGCAGAGACCAGCCCCTGAATGGGCTGCTGCCATTCGGCACAACACTGCTGTGCCTCCACAACCCACTTGTGAAAGAAACCTGATGCAATGTGTTTCTTGCACATGCATGCAAGCAACACAAAAAGAGGTGGAGTGAAATGGGGGAAGGGGAGACATTACACATGTGGGTAGTTTAATAAAATAGTGCTAAGACAGAATATGAAACAAAATTGTCTGCCAAATCAATGTTTGTTAAGAAACACAAGCTCTGGTCAGCACTTTACAGATATCTGAACCATACCACCTGTTCTAGTCATGGAAGATAAAAAGCTGATGCTACCAGAAACTTCCAAATAATGTTTCATAAGCTTGTACAGCCCTCCCAATACCCCAAATTACAGTGTGATCACCATGGTAACTAAATGCAGGCACACATTGTCCCTTCTGATGATGTTCATACTTCGCCACCTACTGCAAACGTGGACGTAGAACCAGCATAGATTTCTGTGTTAGTGTACAGTGTCGACTTATTATAGCTGTACATTCACAGTATGAAATGCACACATACAGTATTGAAGTAAAAGTTTCTATATTACACTTTCAGGATCTTCTATTGGCATCATTTATTTCTGTTCCATTTCACAAAGCTTACAGTCTATCAGGCTCTCTGCTATCATTGCAGCACCTGAAGTGCATGCCACTGCCACTCTGAAGTTGTGTGCATGCCAGAATTACAGATGGTCAGCTAGGGATCCAGTACTATTAAGTGAATCAGAAAAAAAAATATAAACATAGACTAACTTCATCATGCCCCAGTAATGGATGTCTACATCACCTGCTAGAAAGTAAAAATGAGCATGGGAAAAGTTAGTTTGGCTATTTGAAACTGATTACTGTGAGTGCACATCACTGCAACAGACCAGCTGAGATGCAATATTTTTTTCATAGAAATGTTTCTGGACTCTCTGGCAGGCTGGACGACTGTATAAGACTTTCTCAGTCAACAGCCATCCCATGTCCCCCTTCCTCCTCCTGAAACCAGGCAGGCCATTGGTGCTGATGGGGAGGCTTCATTAAACTCTGTCTCTGTATTTTCCACCTGTTTTCTTCCTGGGGCTTGGTGGACTTGCGATGAGCGTGCAAGCACACTCGACTTCCGAGGAGGCACTCTGAACACCAAGCCTAACCTCTAACTGCAGAACTCATGTGTGACACCAGCTGGTGTCCACCAGGTGGCAGTCAAGCATCAAGTCATGGAATCCTCTTCCCTGAGGGAAGAGAGCTGTCCTGTGGACTCTCAATCTCCCCCCAGCCAGGCCCCTGAGCAAACTGAGTCCATTCCTGAACTTGGGTCACTGGCATAGAAGCAGGGAGGCATGGATACCTCAACCTGAAGTGCCACTGGGTAGCACAATATCTACAGTATTTTCAAGTGGGGATCTGCTCTTACCTGGTTTTACACTGAATTTACCAAGGATGAACCATCTGAAAGGCAAAATTTCATTTTTGGTGGGCACTGTTTTTACAATATATTTTCCAAGGACAGACCAGCTGAGATGCAGTATCTCCTTTTCACTGGGACTCTGCTAAAGTGGTGTCCTGATTTTACCCATTTTTACAATTTATTTACCACAGGATAGCCTAGTTGAGATTAAATATCCCAGTTTAGTTGGGCCCTGACCTTGAATTTTCAAGACAGCATTATGTTTACCACAGTGTATGAACATGACAGGTGCCATTTTTCAAATGCCACTGAAATGTGATTTTGCAAAATGACTGTGAAAACAGGTTTCGGGGGGGGGGGTAAAATTAGACATGAAATGTTCACAAGATAGGGTATAAAAAAAAGACTGTTGAAAATGTTGATTCAAAAATAAAACAAACTGCAATGTTATGAGTACACAGTGAAAAAATAGCAATATTTGTTCATAACTTTGTTAGTTTTTTGAGATTTTGAGTCCAAATGTTCAACACAGTATTTTTATGACACCAGCTTATGAACATGGCAGGTGTTATTAATAAACTTCTGGCCAAAACATCATGTGACACAACCATAAAAATATGCTTTGGACAGGAGTTTAAAATTACCCTGTTGTGTTTATGAGGTGTGGTAACAAAGACACTATGCTGGAAATTTGGAGTCAAAATATATAAAGTTAAAGTTATGACTAAATGTTGAACAAAATGCCATTTTCCTTCATTACCTTTTTTTTTTTTTTTTTCATCGCCTCCTCAGGTTTTCAGCATAGTCTTTTCATGGCCTAACATTATGATCAAGACAATTGACATTTTTTAAATCAAGTCCAAAAGGTGATTTTGCAGAATAAGTATGAAAACATGTTTTGGAGGGGACTTGACAAATTGCACTTGCTGATGAGGTGGGGTAAATTAATGCTTTTTCTACCTTCCTTATGACAACTTCCAGTATACTTATTTGTTGTACATTTTTTTCTTCAGGTCTTTAATAAAGTTTATTCAATTGAAAAAATGAGGTGGGGTAAAAACAATATATGCTGAAAATGTGAGTCAAAAATGTTAAGAAATTAAAAAGTTATGAGCAAATGTTTAAAACACATTAAAAAAATCATTAACTAAACTTACCATGTTTCCAGTCAGTTTGTGGTTGGCCTCTGAGGACTCAAGAAGAAGCAGTGGACCACATAGGCAAGTAAGGTGGAGAGGTGGGTTGGTTGGTGCTAAGAGGGGGTTAGAGTTGGGATGGGGTCAGGGGAGAGCAGAAAACATCTATGGACTGCATTCTTTTTTGAAGATTCTCCCTGCCCCCAAGGCAGGCATTGGGGTCAGGAGAGGAAATGTGCCATTGATTGCAATGATTATAGCAGAGACCACATTCCTTCCTCGACCCCAGGGCAAGCAGCAGTGTTGGGAAAGGAAATGAACCATCAAACATTGCAAAAACCAAACTCCCTCCCTGGCCCCAGGGCAGGCAGTGGGTTCAGGAGAAGAAATGAGCTGCCATATGGGGCAGAGACCACACTCCCTCCCCAAACCCAGGGTAGGCAATGTGCGGTTAAAGGAAGAAGAAAAAGTAGTTCTGGGGATAGGGAGGAAGAGAAAGACAAACATACATTGATATTATGGTATTTGGAATCACTGATCCATTCATTGGTCTCAGAATACATGGGATTGAGTTCCAAATTTAGGGGTCTTGATAGAAAAGGGAAGAACTCCCAACACTTGATCTTTTTAAGGGTAGAACCTTCTTTAATTTGTCATAGCTGTAAGCTATGCCTTATATATTGTAACTAAGGGCCCTATCTTTATGGCATTGATAGATGAAGTTGATGGTATATAATTGCCTCCTTTTTACGCTTGTGGGTGCAGCCTGCAGCTGTTTTGGGTTCATTTTGAAAACAAGCAACCCGGGGCATGCTTCCATTAGACTCTCATAAGTATTCTTCCTACCATCTAAATGAGCTTACAACAGTCCATCACGGTCACTCGCTTCAGAGCTAACAGCGGCACTATTTCAGCCGCTACTTCCATCAATCCAGACCAGAACTGTGCTGCCATCTTGGAAATGGCAGTATGACATTCAACTCAACTGCTGTTCATGCATGAGTGCCATGCATGTGCAGTTCTGATGCCTGCACTCCTTCCTCAGACCTTCCTCAAGCTTGCCACAGTTGTATGAGCTCTGGCTAGATCTTGTTTATGTGGCCTTAACCATCTCAGCTCCTAGTACATATGGCAATGATGAGTCCTTCGCGGTGGTGGGGGGCATCAAATATGAAGCAGGAAAAGCTGTTGTAAATCATGTCCAGCCCTCCCAATGTGTCCAGGAACAGGAGATATCCATTGTCAAATACAGGGATAATCGTGCTTACAACATGTCTACAGGACATACATTTTTAACCTTACTGTATAAAGGATCCCTCATTTTTGGCCAACATTTGGTACTGTCTCGTCTTTATAAATGGCCAATTTACAACTTTCACCAAGTCATACCACTAAGTATTTGTATGGGTGACCCAAGGACAATTTATCTTTGGTTAATATTATTATTGTTTCCTCAGCAAATAATGGTTTAAGAGCTCCTCTAAATAATCATGTTTGAGATTTTTTTGCATTTAGTATAAGTTTGTTCTTATGGAAAAAAGGACTATACATGGACAAATGCATTTTGCAGACCACTTCATTTTGCTTTACAGTTTTTGCCAGAGGCAGAGATGATAGTGTCATCTGCATAAAGGTGAACTTTAATATTAGGACTTTAGAATGATAAGTCATTCATATAGGCATTGAAGAGCAAGGGTTCAATGCTGACCCTTCGACCCTGACACAATCTCTGCAAAGCCAGAAACAAAATTCCCAGGGTGACAATTTGTTGCCACCTCTTAAGATATTCTCCAAACTATTTTAGGGATTGATGTCAGACCCAGGTTTTCTAGCCTGGGCAGGTGAGTGTTGTGGCCCAATGTATCAAACACTTTAGAAATATTTATTAACGGCCGGCCAAGGGGTGCTGAGCGCTGAGGTGCTGGACATCTTACTTCGCACTATGCTGGTGACCCATGTTCAGGAAGGCGCACAGGCCACTGGTGGTCAGCGGGGGGGGGAGAAGTATTCAGCAGCTGATCAACTGCTCTCCTTCTCCGGGAGGAGGGTCCTCAGTAGTTGGTGCCTGTTCACCCCTAGTGGAGGCTGGGAGAACAAAGCACCATGCCACAGTCGGGGAGGAGTTAGGGCAGATGCTTAGAGGGGAGCACTTATGGACACGTGTGCACGTCCTCCATCAGTGTCATTGCACACCCTCAGCTCTAGGGGAAAAAACACAGAGGAAAAAGAGCAGCCACTGCACAATGATGGAGGGCACCTCACAGGCTCTGCTCCCAGCTAGCCATGGCCCTAGCCACTGAAATTGGACCTCAGTGAGGGGTTGGGGAGCCCCACCTACCCAGCAGGGGGGGCAAGCCCTGAAGTTTGGTCAGGCTCAGCTGGTGGACACCGGGGGACAGAGCCTGGGGTGCCTTGTGGAGTACAAGCCAGCTGAGGAAGGAAAATAAATAAATAAATAAATATCTTTCAGTCCTTAGGCTGCCGATAGAATTAGAATGTATAGGAATTCTAGACTGATATATCAGTCCGTGGCCCTGCAAGGTTTAGAATACCTCCAATAGACACTCTCCTGTCCAGTTCCTCCTGGATGTTACCCACCACCCTGATCAAAGCAGTAGTAGTAGTAGTAGTAGTAGAACTGTGTTAAGAGTGAGATCCTGGCTGATGCTTATTTAGAATTATTTTGTTTCCTAGGAACAGCTTCAAATGAGTACTCACAATCCTTTGGAACATTTTGGACACTATTGGTAATCATGAAATTGGGGCAAGAGTTCCTAATATCATATGTATTTTCTAGTTTTAAAATTGGGTTGACATTGGCCATTTTCCATGCCAACTGGAAATTTGCCAGAGGCAAGGGAAAGATTGACGACAGCATTCAATGGAGAAGCAATTACAGGAGCAACATATTTCAATAGTAAGGAAGAATATTATCTTGTCCAATTGCTTTAGAAGCATATATCCTATTTAAATCTTCTGTACCTACTGTACAGTAATTTTGATGAATTCAAAGGTACCTAGAAAGTCAGCAGATGGAGAACTGTTGGAAGAACCCAGGTCTATAGACCCAGAATCTGTGCTCATGGCTTCTGTGCTCATTTTAACAAATAATTTATTACAGTCTTCAGCTGCCCTTGAGCTCAAGAGGAATTATTGTCCTTAAACTGCAAACTGACTGGGACCATCTGAAATTGTCAGGTTCCTTCATTTTTCTTTACTTTCCCAAACTCTCTTGGTTAGTGTTTATTAGTATTAATAAAGGCCATTTTATTGTACTGTTATTATCCCAATTAATCTGACCATTAGAATCTTTGCAACCCTCCGCACTTTGTCACTTTTCTTTTTACATTTGTTTTGTTTTGAATGGCACTGGGGCCATTGTTAGCTTGTAATTGCGTGTTCCTTGCTTGGGCATACTTATTAAAAATAGACATGCATTTCTGTTAAAAATATGTCCAGGCATCACTGGCTGTTGGAATAAGTTTCAGTCTCATCTAATCTATGGAGTCAGATGGGATAGGATATGTAATATTGTGGGGGGGGTGCTCCCAATACTGTTATATGGTACTCCAATTTTACAGATCCTAAGGTGCTCAGAGACAAACAAACTAAAAATACTCTACTATAAAACTAGACAGTTTGGCTTGGTGGCCCCATCTAGGGAACACAATTATGATGTTCTCCACTCACTAAATTGGCCATCCTTTGAAGGGAGATTAAATTATCCTCTCCTTTGTCTAGCATTCAGACTTGTCAGAGGTGCTACATACCCAGCCTTGGTGCTGTGTTAGTACTTAAACACCTGAAAAAAATGCTTCAGTCCTTCAGCAGTGCCTTACTTGAGATACCAAAATCAAGATCCAGTGCAGAGAAAATATCCTTTGCTTCTTCTGCTCCCTGCCTATGGAATGTCCTCTCTGCTAGTCTCCAAGCCTGTTCTTTATGATGCAGCTTCAAGAAAGGACTCAAGACATTTATCTTAGAGCATAGTATGTGCACTTGTAATCACTGACTTCAAACAATCCTGTCTCCTTTACTGTGCCCCTGCATTTTAACTTAAATCTTGTCAGCATGTTTGCTGTTTGTTATAAATGGCCATTCTTTGCTGACTCTGTAACCCAGTGATTATGTCTATGTTATTGTCATGATTTGTATTCTTATTGACTTCTGGTTTCCATGTAATAATGTATTCCAGACCACTCCTGAAAAGGGGACTTTTAGTCTCTGCGGGCCTACCTGGTCATCAAAAGTCAATAAATAAATAAATAAGTAAATCCAACAAAAAGGATATATAATCAAAATTTTGGTATACTCTGTAGGTAATATGTTTTATAGATGAACACACAGATCTCTGTCGCCACTACAGAAAATAGTTTGGTGGTCATTAAAGGAGTCTGGGAGTACTCCACTATATTTATAATTATCCAGTGTATTTGTAATTATTAAACAATCATAGTAGATGAAACCAAATCCTAATGATTTATTCATTGGTAAGTTGGGTCAAACCCAGATTTAACTAAAAATCTGTTAAGCTACATATGAGAAAATACAGTTGACTACCAATTGACATTAAAGTCTCCCAAAATTAGTAGTAAGTGACTGGTCCTATACTTAAAAAAAAGTCCTGTATTTATCAAAGACATTTATTTTGGCCTTGGGAGGATGATGAAGTTCCACTAGCAGTATTGATTTGTGCATGGGGCAATCTAATGTCTAAGCCAAATGTTTCTAGGCACTCACTCCCATTTGAAAAGTTAATTTCTGAGGCTTCTATGCCATTTTTGCATAAATTATTTAACCCTCACTTTTTTGCTGTGATATCTGCACAATATTTGGTAACCTTCTTTTCCTATAGTAGAGTCAGATGGCTTTGAATTTAACCATTAGTCTGATATATCTTTTTTACCAGGAGGGGCACACTAAACTGAAGCTTGTTTACAGGTGTGACCTGGGAACACAAGGAAGTTAAGTGACTTGCTCAGGGTCACACAGTATACAGATGGGGGCTGTGGGATTCAAACCCATGTCTCCAGGTTTGCAGGTCAGAGCCTTAAACTACTGCACTATACTGCCTCCTATTAAAAGGTCTGATTTATATTTTAATTTTCATTCCCGTACCTGATCCAGTTTTGACATAGACATATAGTATCAAAATGTGCTATAATTAGTTACCAGACAATACATCCGCAGTTAAACTATTAGCGGTTAAAGGGACCGGGATTTTAGTGGCTGTCCCCACATGGAAGGAAATACACAAAGCCACCCCACAAACTCCAGGTTTGTTACTCTTGAGTTTCTGGAGCAGTGAACAGCTATATATACACTGTTGTTTCCCTAGCTTACCTCATTTGAACCCTACCTAGGTATGTGAAAAATTAAGACCTCAACACTGCTATCTTCCTAAAATTACTCTTTGCAACATCTGATGTTAAGTTGTGGTTATGTTTTTCATTTGATATAACTGCCAATTCAATCATAACCCATAATGCTAACAATAACCCAAACCAGAACCAATCCTTGTTTAGAATGGTGTATGTTATTAAACAAATTACACTTGATCAAGATTAAATTCACCTAGTAAGTACAAGGCATTCTAAAAGCACCTATAACACAAAACAAAACAAAAAATTGCAAAGAAAAAGATTAAAAAGCAAGTAAACTCAGAAGAATACAATACAAAAATTAAATAGCCACCCCTAAGGTCACCCTAAGTGACTCACTCCACTCCTATGGGAGCCAAGCATGTGCATAGCTCCTGAAGATGCTCTGCATATAACATCCACTGGTAGGTACACCACTTGATGTCACTCATGCTCCCACTGGTCCTGGTAGTACCACTAGCTTACCACACTATTAGCAGTGGGAGGACATGGTTGCTAATAGGGATAGGATACTAGAGCAAACAGGCAGTTTGTGGCTTGAGAGAGCTGATGTAAAACCTCCAAACAGGATACTCTCTTTACTCTTGCAGCTGTGAGTGGTGCTGACCAGTAGGTGCTTTTAATAGCCTTGAGTAGCCCCACCCCTTGATGTCACTCACTGACTCACTCACTAAATAATCTGCCTCTCCTCTTAGCACCCTCTACATTTCCAGACTGTCAGCAGAGAATTGACCTGGTTTGTAAAACTTTGCAGCAGATGGTGACTGGAGGGAACTGATGTAAAAGCTTGAGTGCATAGGGAGGGCCTTCCTACGTAGGAAGTGATGCTGCCATTTTATGGGTCATTGAGAGATATACCTAGAGCACAAATACACTACACAGTTCAGGAGTACTTTTCTAAAAGGGACATGGGTCATTCCAAATTGGTCATGTGAAGGACAACAAAACTGATACTCAAGTAGCAAGGGAAGAGCTTTGAGAACTAAATGGCAGTGAACATGTACACTGCGAAGGCTAGAATGGAAAGGATGGTTGTGCTTGAAACATGCAAATACCAGCCTGTAATTGTTCAGATAATGTGAAGAGTCTGCCAAAAGAGGACATGATTATAAGCTGGTGGGAGATGTGAAGGGATTCAGGCAGGATGTTAGGAAGCACTTCTTCATGGAGAGGGTGGAAGACAAATGAAGCCATCTGATCAGAGAGGTGAATAACTCTGAGAACATTACAGTTTCAGAAGAGTGTGGCATAGACACATTGGTATGATGAACATAGCTGGGTGGGTTGGGGTGGTAAGGAGAGGTTCACCTTCAATTAATAAGGCCGCGCTACCAGTAGGCAGCAGTGAATACACCCTACCAGTGCTAGACTGGTTGTAATAAGGTAGCTACCAGGCAGGTTCAGAGTACCAGAATTTGTTTTCTCTCAGCAAAATCTGTTTATGACTTTCCAGAGTTGGATGTGTTCCACAACCAACAAACTTTTGAAGGTCACTGATTTAAGCCATATGATAAAAAATTGTTTGACATGGTATCGACCACAACTGAAAAAATAATCGTTTGAAAACATGATCTGACATGGAGTCATCAATGTTGGTGGCTTAGCAGGCTGCATGCTTACCTCTGGGTCTGGAAAGTCAGAGGAGAGTTCTAGTCCCACACAAGGCTCTTCAGCTACAACCCAGTGCTGACTCTGTAGTGCAGCACTAGGTTGTACTGCATTGTTGATGTTCCATATTTCGGGTGAAGAATTAAAACAAGGTTCCTTTTGACCACCTCTAGTGACTGTCAAGCTGAACTTTAAAGATCCCATGACACTTATTGCATGAGCAGGAAATTTTCTGAATGTTCTAGCCAACATTCCCCTATCCTGTCAATAAAATAGAAATAGAGTTATTTAATTAACCCATTCACAGAATACACCTGGAAACATGATGTCCAGAACTTAGTGTGTCTTTCTTGGGCAAAAATTACTAAAGAAAATAATAATAAAAATAAATCCAATAACAGTTTAAGGCCAGTGGAAAGAGTGGGGAGGGGGAGCTTTGAAGAGAGATGTTAGAAAGCATTTCTTTGTAGAAACATAGAAACATAGAATTTGATGGCAGATAAGGACCACTTGGCCCACCTAGTCTGCCCATTTCCCTACCTGATGGATAAGCTTCAGATTCTAGTTAATCAACAACTTACTTCCTCCTACCCCCCACTAGAATTGCCTTATGCCTGTCCCATTCATTCTTGAATTCTCCCACTGTTCCTGACTCCACAACCTGTTCAGGAAGGCTGTTCCATGCATCCACAACCCACTCTGTGAAAAAATACTTTCTAACATTACCTCTGAGCTCCCCCCTCTATCTTCAAATTGTGCCCCCTTGTTCTTGTACATCTTTTTTCTGAAAGATACTACCCTCTTGTACTTTGTTAATTCCCTTGAGATACTTGAAAGTTTCTATCATGTCCCCCCTTCCCCTCCTTTCCTCAAGGGTATACATATTAAGCTGCTTTAGTCTCTCCTTGTATGTCTTCTGGTGTTGCCCTCCTCTGAACAGCCTCCACTCTGTCTATGTCTTTGTGGAGATGGGGTATCCAGAATTACATGCAGTACTCCAGATGGGGTCTCACTAATTGTTTGTACAGAGGGATAACAACTTCCTGTTTTCTACTGTTGATGCCTCTCCCTGTGCATCACAGTATCCCACCAGCCCTCCTTACTGCCTTCTCACATTGCTTGCCCACCTTTAGGTCATCTGATGTAATTACTCCTAGGTCTCTTTCGATTTTTGTTGTTGTTATTAACTCACCCCCCATTGTGTACTCTTCCCCTTGGTTTTTGTTTCCCAGATGCATTACCTTGTATAGAGAGGGTGGTGGCCACATGGAATGCGATGCCAGAGGAAGTGGTCTTACAGAAGATGGTGGGCAGCTTTATCAGAGCCTAAGATGAGCATAAGGGTAACTCATGGGACTGTTGGAGAGCAGGCAGGAAGCAAGTGAAGACCGGGGAGGGGGGTGGCTGGTCAATAGCTGAAGCTAGGGACCCTGCAATAATGAGCAGACTCAATAGACCAAATGGCCTTCTTCTGCTGGCTCATTCAGATGTTCCTATCACATGTTAGCCATTCTTACATATGCATTTGAACTGTATTCAAAAAGAGGTTGAAAACATTGATGTGTACCATGTGCTCTATGAATAATAAAATCAAATAATATTCACATTAGAGTAACGTGAGACCATAGTGTTCAGGAGTATTTAATTCAGTGTTGTGTTTGCAATTAATTAAAGTGGTATTTTCCAATTGGCTTTCTCTATAGTATAAGTTAATTCAATTACAGTAAGTACATTGCAAAATGTAAAAGTAAGATAAACAGTCACATTGCTTAAGACAGACAGCAAATTTCCAACTCCTAGGCACAGAGCAAAAGAGATTTAACTGGATTGTGAATTGTAGATAGTCATTAGTGAAGAGGCAATTTATCCTCCATAAGAGGAAATCAAGTTTTTGTCAATGTGGACATCAGTACACCTCCCTGTATATCCTGCCAAAATGCTAAATCACATAAAGAAAATATTACTGTAAGGTCCCCGAGGATTTAAAATCAATAACACAAATCACATTTTTGTCATATTTAATGAATACACTTTGATCACAGTCATTAAAAACTAAAACCTGATATTGAATAACACATAATCAAATGAAGTGAAGCACAATAGCTGGAGAAAATAATTAAGCCTAAGTTGATACTAATGGTCAATAATTTAAATAAAAGTGCTTGATTTAGATACTTGGAAAAAAAGGAACTGTGAGCTGAGAGAGAGAGAGGAGTTGAGCCGACACACACTGCCTCATTGAGGAGGAGTGAGGAGAGCAAGAGCTGTACAAAGTGAGTTTTTGTCTAGAAAAGGTATGCCACCATTGATTCAAACCATACCTGTTTAAGTGTACAGCCATTGTAAGCCATCTTGTGAATCTAGTTTCTGTGTTTCCTTCTCAGTTGCTCTGTCTTTCTCTTGTAGGGTCAGGAGTGCAGTTGAAGGTGTAGCCTGACCCAGGAGTTTAGGATGGGCAACTATGTGGATAGTATCAGCACAGGAGGAGCCACAGTGTGGAAGAGTGTGCTCTCACTTTATTCCACTCACTTCCTTGACTAACCCCACCCTGAAGACTGATCCTGGAAAATAATTGAACCCCCTCCCCCTTGCAACTGCATTGTTACAAGTGGGTTGAAAGGGAAGTTGTGTTTTCCAATTTTAGACAACAGTATTTGACTTAAAGTGTATTAAACTAACAAATATAAATATAATCATGCACTGTAGTGGACTTCTCCCTTTATAAAAACTTAACTGATACTATTTTTATTTAGAAAACTGTGACATGTGAATTGAGTATTTATGCAATAAGACACGATAGGGTGTGTGTTATTGTGTATTAGAAAATGGGCTTTTTATTTCCTGGCATCTGATTGGCTAGTACCCTTGCCAGAGGGGTACATTAACTTTCAATAGATGCCCAGGAAAGAAAAAGCACCAGTCTATAGTGCCCCTTCACACAGGCAAGTATCCTACTACCCACCCTGCTCCTAATTGGCTGAAAGTGTCTTATTTGAATTTTAATTCGCCACCATTTTTTTTCTCTCGCTTAGCAAGAGAGAGTGTCCCAGCAACGCTCACTGCTTCAGTACCCAGCTGCCTAACAGAGCCACACATCAAACTCCACTGGGCTCATTTCTGACTACCTTTGTTTCTTCTTCTCGTTTCCATTTACTGTACCCTCTTCTTCCTGTCCAAATCTCACACAGCTGTCCACGCTCTTGCTACTCCCTCATTCAGCCGCCCACCCACTCACTCCCAAAAACTGCTGATCTGTACCGTCTTCCACAACAAACAGCAAGTCAGTCCAAACCCATCACATGTAACACAATTATCCCAGTTTTTCTTTCATTGCACTCCCTCGATTCAATTTTAAAATATTACGTTCAGCATATACACTGCATTTGTCCGCAACTCCCGACTCGCTTTGCCGAAAAGCATTTCTCCGTTCCCCAAGACACCTGAACACCTGCTCTTTCTGCAGAACAACACTCACAGCTGTAGGTATAGTAGGAATCGGCACCTCTCCATTACAAACCACAAATAAATAAAGTGCAAAGCGCTGACATGCTGCATTGTACCTCCACTTCCTGGTTTTACTTGGCAGGGTTACGCAAGGTCGCGCCGTCTTCTGTTCTAACCAAAAAGAAATGCAGGTTCCTCAAGGGAGGATGAATAACTACAACAGAACAGCTGTGTGGGGTGTGAGGTACAACAGATAGAACAGCATTAAAACAGAGGAACTACTTTGACACAAAAATGTTTTTTTTTCTATTTCTCTTCATTTTTAAACTCAGTTCTTCTGTTTTTTTTACTACTCAATTAAAATTTGTACAGATGCCCATTTTCTAAGCGCAATAATACCCTCCAGGGTGGGCAGTATGGGCAATACTGGACCTTCCAGGGGTATTATTGCTTGCATAATGTCAGTCCTGGGGTGGGTTGAAGCACGAGGTGAAGCCAAGTGCTTCCACCACCCCATGAGTGACGTTATTACACAGTAACACACGTCCCTGGAGTGCCTTATTGCTCTTATACAATGGCTCATTTATTTACAAAGAAAAATATATTACAAAAAATGTTTTAAATATTTTTTTCTATTAATTTTCTTATGTGGAAGTACATCTTCTGGGGAAACAATTCCCCATTTCTTATTTCTCCACTAATAGTGCTCTTGCTGTGTACCACCTGATCTCTCAGTGTGGGCTTCTGTCAGTGTGTGTTCTGTGTGTTTGGAAAGGTTGATGTTACATTGCCCCCTCATCCTGTATTTTTTAGAAGACAGTATCCCATGTCTTTATGGAGAGCTGACCTGTTGAATTTAAGACAGCTTGGCTGTTTTTAACAGAAAGGCTGTGCTGAGCTGTAGTCATGCTTAGAGGATCACTGGAATAAGAGTGCTGTTTTGGTTTTGCTATGGAAATGAGTCCTTGCTTCTCAGGTGAGAGTGGCAATCACAGTGGAAGGCTTTTGTTAGAGTTACCAAGGTAATGGCATGCTGTGTATTTTACAACTAGGGCACCAAGCAGTAAGGTCATAATGGCTGCTGACCTGATTGATAAGTGGAGGCTGTGGTGCACGTGCTCTGTGTTTATCATGGTGGTGAGTGGTGAGCAAGCCATTTTCACATACAGCTTTTTTTTTTATTTAGCGCAAATGTTGTGCTTGGAAACTGTGTAGGGGAAGATAGGACACTGATGGATGTTATCTTCATGGATTCTGAGTGTGGAGTTTTAAATTAGTTGAAACAGTCATTTCTGACCTTGTCCAGCCATCAGGGAATGTGAAGCCATGTCGGCTTTGGCATAGTCAACTAGGGAGGGATACTCTTTGCTGTAGTACAGTGATGATTGTACCTGCCCTAGATACAGTGATGTTATTGTCTAATAACATCACTGTGTCTTGGGGTTGGTAGCTAATCAGGTTTCCAGAATTTTTCTTGCCATTGTATATTTAAGCAATAAGCCACGAGGGGGTGTGGGTTATCAGGGTATTTACCATGGCTGGTGTGGTTTGCTTGCGAGGTGCAACCCGGTGGGTAAATCCTCAGCTGCCGTGGTAAATCCCCCGATAACCCACACCCCAAGTGGCTTATTACATTATGCCATGACATCTTGATACAGTTTGTTGAAATTAATTTTATTTTATTTCTTCCTGTGTAAACAAATGCATTTTATTAAGAAATATTATTGCACAAAAGAAAATAGTCCCTAGCTGATTCAGTCCCTAGCTGATTCATATGAGCTGTTGAGAAGCACTGAATTCAAACTGCTTGCTGCAGAGACTGGAACTGATGAGCCCACCTGCGAGATTGACTATGCAACTGCCGCCTCGCCGTGGTCGCACAGCACAGCATGTGTTTCGGGTTGGGTTTCTGGTGCAAGCAGGAAATGACCACGGTCACACAGCACAGTGTGTGGTTTCGGGTTGGGTTTCTGGTACGAGCAGGAAGTGAGCGAGTTGCGTTTTTTTTTTTAAATATAAATATATATTTTTTTAATATGGAGGAGTGAGGTAGCCTGGTAAACTAATGAGGGCAGACACAGAGAGGACCGGAGACAGTGACGTGGGAACCGAGAGATGCAGTGGGAGTCCTATGGCAGGATGGAAGGCAGACAGCGCCGGAGCAGACACTGAGGTGAGGTGGGTGCAGTTTCAGTGGTTACGAGGAAAAATATATTCCAGCGTGTTGTGTTTTTTTTTTTTTAAAAGTACAGATCCACTTCCGGGGGGGGGGGTTATGCGATGTGCTTTGCTTAATAGGATGTCATGGGAATCAGAGACCGCTGGTTAGCGAGCGTTTCAACATGGCGGATCTCCGGTTTGAATTTCCCGGGTTGAATGATTTTTAAGAGATGCGGCTGGCTGGCACCTTTTGCAGTGATTATCAGAGGATTTACAACGGTGGTAAGGTGCCAGTCAGCCATTCTGATTTGTTGTTGTCCAAGGTCCATGGTATAATGAGTATTTTCTCCCTAGTGTTAAAATCTTCCTGGATGGTCTTTATGTTTATTGGCACAATATTGGTAATAGTGTCATCTGTCATTTATCCTGCTTTTTACTTAAAATTTACTGTTTTAACTTGCATTCCCCTTAATAAGTGCTATTTAATTATATATAACTACTTTCCATAGTGTAAGACCTGTCACATGGGTAAGAAGAATTCCCTTCAAAGCACTTGTCTTATGAACAGAAGCACCATTTTCTAAGATCGTAGCAAGCTACTGTTGCTGCAGACCCTTATGGTGTGGGACAGAGCTGTTATTGTGGCAATTGTTTTCTTTTACCTCACCTATCTCTGGTGCTGGTCACTAAACAATATTACAGTTAGCCTTGACGTTTGCGTAGGATACATGAGCCAAGTCTCTGTCCCATTTAGCTCCTCTCAAGGGCTAGTTTTGGGATAGTGGATGACTGTTTGTGGCAAAGAGCCCATAGACCAAAAGCTTTGGGAGTCAGAGGCTCGAATAATTTGTGAAAGATATCATAAATATGAAGAAAAACGTTAAGACTTTTGCCTCTTTTTACTTTGTGGCTAATTGTTTTTACCTATTTTTTTTATTTTTAAATGCCACTATAAGAGTGTAGATTTAAAATGCATAAGGCTTATAGGATTAGAGCTATAAGGTTATCAAATTTTGTTGGGATGCATATATTTATGCCTTTTTCTTTTAACTTCTAAGTGCTAGTACTTTGATCTTATTCTGAAGTGGAATATTCTACCCCTCTATAAGAACTGTTGGAAGGCATGGATAGGATATTAAAAATGGATTAAATAGCAGACTCAGAACTGACCATTGGAGAGTCAGTTTGAGAAGGACTGGAGACTTTGTTGTAACGTTTATCATACGATCCTATAAGAAGTTACTGACGGTCCTCTATGAACTACAGCCATTCAGCCATACAGCTATTCAAGTTTTGTCAGGTAAAGGAAAGTAAAACAAGGTCAATTGAAAAAGGAAAAAGGAATTCCTGACTGTGGTTTTGTGGCTATTTTCTCTAATATTAGCTGGACGCACTATTTGGGCACAGCTGATAAAGACATTTAATTTGTACTCTTTTGTAGATTGTTTGTGTTTTACTAGTTTTATTGCAGTCTTACTGGGTTTTTATCTGGTTCTGTAATATCTGCATGCACCTGTGAGTGCATTTGTGAGTACTTAAAATGGTGAATACTAGACAACAAAGATTACAAAATCCTGAATTATCTCCCCTAACTGCTGAAAACTCAAAATTGGAAAACAATGGCCCAGGAGACAATGAAAATTACTGAGCACTGGTCATTTATAAATGCTGGTTTCATAGGCAGGGTCTCAACCCATAAAATTGGCTACCCAATGCTGGTGAGAACACAGCCATCATCTGTTTGCATTAAAGAGCTAGTGGAGCCAAAACAGGCAGTCAGGAAAATAATACAAATTTTAAGTAGTAGTCAGTGTAGCTTTTTATTTTTGAAGTGTTTTTCTTTTTTCCTTTTATTAATCAGAAAGTCGTTTATGTAATAATATTGTGCTGGATGTGTGGAACAGCTCTTAGCCTGGCAGCTGACATATTTAAATCTACTGCCCCACACTACATCATCAACATTATGATCTCACTGACTGTAACATCACAGGTGAATGACCTGGCAATCACTCACTTGTTGTTCCTAAGTAGCAGTGATGTCATAGTCAGCGAAGTCACAATGCTGATGATGTAGTGTGGCGCAGTAGATCAAGATATGTCAGCTGCCAGGCTAAGAGCTGTTCCACACATCACACCTACTAACATCCCATAAACAGTCTTCTAATTAAACAAAGAAAAAAAAAGTACCTCAGATATAAAAGGTAATGACTGGGTGCTTCTAAAATCTAATATTAGTTTTAGGCAGCATATTAGCTCTTTAATACACCATTAGAAAAAAAATGAAAACTTAGCTTTCATTGATCACCCTATTTCTCATGCTTCAAATGTGGAAGTATGTATTTACACTTCGGATAATGATTTTGAAAGTACCTTTTATGATGAAAACTCAGACTTAAAAGAACCTTTGGGTGGATTTAGTTTTACAGGGGAAAAGGTTATTTTTTCTAGCCTGGATTCCATGGGTACAGAAAGCATCTCCAGACATTTGGGCAAGTCCAAGAGTACACCAAAAAAAAAGGGATATAATGGTGGTGGCTTCACAAGATTTACAAACGATCATTACTGGGTTAAAACAATGTGAATCTCAATTAAAAAAACTCATATTATTGTAGGAAGTGCCAGCAACAGATGGAGTCTGATAGCGATAGGGAACAGTGGCGGCCTGAAGATTATGGATACCATCCCACCTGTTTAAGTGAAGACTTACTGTAATTCAAACTATGGCTAAACAACATTCTGCTAATTTGATCCTTCTGGAACAGCTTGTATTAAATACGGACATCATAGAATCCCTTAAAGTAGACACAGCAATTGACAGGGAAACATTGATCAAGGTCTGGCAAGATTTCCAGTTCAATAACAACATAGTGAATCCATTATAAGGAGCCCAGAGGAACAGGCTGATGAGAATAAGATCAGAACTGAATTTAGTTTAGTGCTTATCCCTGACACTCCCCCTAGAAAACAGAAGCTGTGAAAGAAATGAAATAAAAAGAAAATCAAAAAAATAGGAAAAACAAAAACTAATAAAAAACCATTTAAAATCAGTAACAAAAACAGTAAGTCAAAAATAGGTCAAGGCCAAGAGAAGGGACACTTGAGCATAACACCAAAAAGGTCAAATCATTCCGGAATTAATTTGGATGAAAATCAGTTGCTACCTCCAATTATCCATGGGAGGAAAACTAGAGGCCAAATTGATAGAGGATGCTAATGTGAACTCAGGATAACATTCCATGGTTACAAACATATTAAAAGAAGAAATCAACGCGTTAATCTAGCAACCCATTAAAGCTAATCAAACTAATGAACAAGGAAACAGCATTTCTAGAAGCAACAAGTTTGATGCAAATGTAGGTAAAGAATGGGTCCAATACATGGCCAAGGAAAATAGAGAAGAATCAGCTAATAAGCTGAATGGATTGGATAAAAAAAAGCACTAGTCATTTAAATGCTGAGCCAGATTTAAATAATCTAAATAGTGAATCACTCCCACTTGTTAGATTGATGGGTCCTGTTAACTGATAATTTGCTGAGCAAGAAAATTGCCCCAACCACTTAAAAGAGATGTTAAAAAATCATGAAATTTTTTTTTTTTATTTCAATCTAGGATTACAATACCTTTGAGCCGAGGCTCTTTTACAAAGGTTCCACGTCAGCGTGTGCAACAGTCATCATATTTTAGTTACAAACATATAGTCATTGACTTACAGACATGTAATAACCAGTACAAAGACTTGAGCTATGAGCAAGACAAGGGAAGGGGGTGGGTGGTGGGGAAGTGAGGGTAGGAGATCGAGGGGGGAAGGAGGTGCAGGGGGTAAGTGGGAGTATGGGAGGTGGTTGGAGCAGGGGCAGGAGTGGAGATACAGGGGGGAGGTGGGTGAGGGTGGGACACAGTGCAGCCAGGGGGCCTTGTTGAGGGAATATGACAGGTAAGGTGCTAGGGGTGCAAAGGCTGATTGTAAGTGCTGGGTACTGGGGCATTTGCAGTTGGAAAGGTGGAAATGTTAAGATGGGCAATCACAGGATACAAGCAGTGAAAGGCGCAGCTTGGACTTGAAGAGGCCGTGTGTTGGAGCGGTCGCTATGTCGCTGCCAAGAGAGTTGAGCCAGTTGGATGCCCGATAGGCGAATGATCTTTGTCCTTGGGTCGTGCGACATTGTGGGATATGTAGTAGATGATAATTGGATCTCCTTGTAGTAATGTTCCTATGTCTAGGCTTAAGGAGAGCACAGACACCAGGTGGGGCCAGACCCATTATAATTTTCTTGGCCGTGATGCAGGTTTGGTATTTTATGTGTTTGTCCAGTTGAAGCCATCCAGATTGGGAATAAAGGTCACATGTGTGGGTACGGCGATGTGAGCCAGTGATGAGATGACAGGCCTTATTCAGGGAGGTTGTGATACTATTGAGAGCAGAGGTAGTTGCAGACCCATATATGATAAGACCATAGTCTATGATGCTGACGATGGAGCTTTGGACAGCCACTGCCAGTGCTTCTGGGGTTAGGTGTTTCCTGTGCTGGAATAATATGTCTAACCTCACATTGGCAGACTTTACAACATTGCTGATATGGACAGTGTATAAGAGGTGGGGATCAATGGTGATGCTGAGGTACTTGAACGATTGTGTTTGCTCTAGGATGGCTCCCTGTTTGGTTGTAAAGGAGAGGTGGAGTTGTTTGTTTTTGTTGTGGGGGCTGCAGAAGACCATAGACTTGTTTTTTTTCTGATTGAGAAGCAGTTTATGATTTAGAAACCAAGATTCGATGGAGGAGAATGCCTGCTGAAGTTTATTTTGTAATTTGATTGGATCAGGTTCCGAGGTGAGGATTACAGCATCGTCAGCATAGAGAATTATTTGTTCTGGGCAGCTATCCGGTAGTGAGTTTAAGAATAGGCTGAAGAGGAGGGGTCCCAGAAGGGATCCCTGGGGGACTCCCAAGCGGACCAGTCTAGGGTCTGAGAGTGTATCAGCCATTCTTACTGTTTGGGACCATTCTTCAAGGTAGCTCTTAAACCAGCCAATGGAGTCGGTTGACAGCCCAGTGTTCTGAAGCTGGACAAGCAGGAGGCGGTGATTGACGGTGTCGAAGGCTTTAGTTAAGTCAATGTAGATTGAGCCTAGTAGTTCACTGGAGTCAAGTGCATTGTGGATTGCACCGGTGAATTCAAGTAGGGCTGTGGAGGTGCTGTGACCTTTGCGGTACCCATGTTGTTGCTTGCACAGGATGTTGTACGTATCCAGGTATTCTGTGATCTGGTCCGAGACGATGTGTTCTAGTGCCTTGGAGAGTGGGGCTAGTAGGGAGATAGGTCTGTAGTTATCATGGGCAGTTTTGTCACCACTTTTATGGATTGGGGTGACAGTGGCAGATTTTCATCTGTCCGGGAACTGGCTAAGGCTGAGGGAGAGGTTGAAAATTCTGGTCAGAGGACTAGAAGAAGAAGAATCAGCATTTGTATAGCACTTTCTCATACATCCAAAGTGCTTTACAAGCAATGCTAGACTGGTAGTGAAGTGACTGAATGTGTGGTGGTGGCCATATCACACATCATCACCCACACACAGCCTGGATAATTGCATGAACCAGTTTATGGGAAGGGGAATGTTGGCCAGGACACCGGGAATGTTCCCTACTCTTTGTGAAGAGTGCCCTGGGTTCTTTTACTTCCACCAGGACACCTACCAGGACAACACCAGGATGGGTAGAAGGGACCTCCGTTTAACGTCTCATCTGAAGGATGGCACACCCCAGCAGTACAGCACCCCCCAATACTGCACTCAGATGCCAGCGATTTTTAGATGCAAGCATTTCATCAAGTGTGAGAGACAGGATTTTGAGATCGAGGGAGTCATTACTGAATCTTGACTTACCAAGGGCTTTGGTTACATATTTACGCACTTGGTGAGCCTTGACTGCTTTGAAAAAGAAGCGGGGGGAGCTTATGGGAGTAGTGTTCATTGCGGACAGAGGGGCTTCACCATCTTTGAAGTAGTCCTGGGGTAGGACAGCTTGAGGTCGGTAAAGGCTTTGTTAAAGGTATCCGCAATGGTTTTTGGGTTGAGGGCTGTGGTTCCGTTATGTTCAGTATTGGGGGGGGGGGTTTGGGTGGATTCCTGGTGAGTTCCTTTGTGTTCTTCCAGAATTCCTGACTATTGCCCCAGCAGTTTGTGAGGGCATGCTTATAGTAGGCAGACTTCATTTGCCGGATGGTTATGGTGCAGTCATTGCGTACACATTTGTAGTTTTGGATGTCGTTTTGCCTTCCAGAGTTTCTGGCCAGCTCCCATAGGTGGTCTCTTGTTTTTAGCATCCTGAGGAGGTCACCTTTGAGCCAAGGGTTACTAAGTGATTTGACTTTGCGTTTCTTAATAGGAGCATATGTGTCACAGGCCACAGTGAAGATGTTTATGAAGTGGTCAAGGGCAGTGTTTACGTTGGTTGCATTGAAGATAGAGGACCAGTCTTGATGGAGGAGATGGGATTTGAGTCGAAACATAGAAACTGAATTAAAGGATATAACAGATCTGAAAGTCATTATGATATATTATGCTACTACTACAGTATATTATTGATGTTAATTTTGCTTCTGCAAGAACTGTCAACTTTATATGGTTAAATTCTTATACAGTGGTGAGCAGAGGCATTTCTGTGACATTACCAAATAGATAGTGTGTTACCCTAGCCGCATTAGAGCAGTATAAAGAAAAACACAGAGACCTGTTTAAGCCTTTTTGGCATGGGGCTTTTAATAAAGGAAATTAATTATAAACTTACAGGGGCCATCTGTAACTTTCTGAGGCACTTCCTACAAATACTATTACGTAATGAAGGAGTTATCCCAGCAAAAAGAGTGGGGTACGGGAGCCAGATTGATCTGATTCTGAGAGATAGGAATATTGCAAGATCTATTTTGGAAAAAGCAAATATATTGGACTCGATGGGCTTAAATATAGTAGAATCAGAAATTCTGGCTGAAACTATAAGACACAAGGAGACATAGCTTATGAGATTGATCCCCTTAGTATAACCAACTGGTTTATGGCTCAAGCGGGATATGAGGATTGACAAACAGCCCATAACAGAAAAGTCTCTGTCCAGAGTTGCTCTACTATGGTCTGTGATATGACAACTAGTGGAAGTGGTATAATTATAATGTCATGGATAAAAGGTTTGGATAGTGTTTGGAGACATTTTATTTCCAAAGCAGATATGTTATGTTTTCAAGAGACATGGCTCTCCATGGACGATGATGTAAATTCAGATGGGTATGAACTTTATCATTCTCTGGGGAAAAAGGTAAGAAAACTGGGCAGTTGCTTAGGAGGTATTGCAATATTAATTAAGATTGGTTGTTTTGACAAGATTGTTGATATCTGCAGGTTATAGAATTGCATCGTGTTGCTACTTATTAAGGGCATATGCAAAATGTTATTAGCAAATAAGTATATTCAACCATCCAATTCAATTTTTTTAATGAGGAAATATGGGCAAATCTTAATACTGAACTTACTAATATAAGGTACAAAATATATTGATACAGAAATGTTATTGGACCCTATGCACAATGGGGCATAAGTTGTACACCACAGGTGCATACCTCACCCATGGAGCTCCACACCTGCAGACAAGTGCACACCAGAAGCAGTCACTATAGATGACTACCAATCCATGGCCCCAGCTCCAACCCCTGGCATGCAGGTTCTACAAGAGTAGATGGGATGGAGTTGTGGTCCTAGGCTGGCAGCCAATAGAATGCCCTGTCTGGGACTCAGTGTGTATCCCCTGTGCAGGACGATGCGGGCCCAAGTTAGTGCATAGGCACCTGCAGACTGCAAGGGTAGCCACTGTCAGTGATAGAGACCTCCCTCTGGCACACAGAACCTCTCCCCTCTCACCCCCTCAGATCCTCTGACACTCGTACTTTGTTGGTCCCCTGTCAAACCACTCTCATTGGTCAGTCAAGCTTTACCCATCATTTCCCACAAATCTGGAACTAATTCCTCCCCAAATAAGGCACTCCTACTCCTATTCCCTTGCCTCTACCTTACATAACTTTCTCTCATATAACTGCTCCTGCTTTAACCCTCCTTAACCATCCTCCTATACCTCTGCTCCTCTCCATTACTCGCATCCCCATTAAACCTTCCTGCCCCACTGAGCCTGCTTCTCAGCACGCTCTCCTCTCCCTTCACTGCTTACCCCCTCACTTCTACTCCTAACCTTTTTTCCATTACTAACTTGTCCTTGCTTAGTTTTGACATCTGACAGGGTTCTCAGCATCCAGGAGTGGTCTAGCACTGGTCAAGCCTCCTCCTTCCCTTCCCCTCCCCTTCCCCCTCTCTCCTTTCTACCCAACTTGTCCTCACCTTATTCTGTGCACTGGCAGGGTTCTCGGCATCCTAGAGTGGCCTAGTCTTAGGCAAGCTTCTTCTTTCCCTCCGCTTCCCTCCTTTCCCTTCATCCTTTCTTTTCTCTCTTCCCAACTTGTCCTCACCTACTTCTGCCCCTGGCAGGGTTTTCACATCCTGAAGGGGTCCAGCAGTAGGAAATGACCCTTCCTTCCCTCCCCTTTCTCCTCCATCCTCTCTGCCTAACTCGTCCTCACCTGACTCTGCTTTCCGGTAGGATTCTCAGCATCCTGAAGAGGCCTAATCTTAGGCAAGTTTCTCCCACCATTCTTCCTTCTCCTCCTCCTTCCCTTTACCATCCTCTCTACTATCTCTACCCAACTTGTCCTTGCCTACTCCTGCCCCTTATTCTAAATCCTCGCCTCATTCCACCACTGGCAGTGATCTCCACATTCTGAAGGGGCCAGTTCCAGGTATGACTCATCCTTCCCTTCCCTATCCCTTACCCCCACCTCTCTCTCTCTCCTGCTCCCTACCCCCTGCTCTTAATCAAATGAGTTAGTTCACTTAATCTAATAATTTGCACTTTTTGTTCTGTCTGCAGTGCTCCCAGACTGCACTAGCCCTGTGTTAACTTGCCTCTCATAGCTGATTTTTTTGCTCACTTTTCTCCAGTAATGTTCCCCCCATCTTTATCCTCTCCTTCTCCCAGCTGGTTTCCCCCTCTCTACCCTTCTACACTCCTTGATGTCCCCCTGCTGGACCTCATTCATTCAATATTTGTTAATAATCTGCCTCTTAACCATGATCCATTCCTGCAAGGAGTTGGCTCCAAGGCTAAGTAAATTTCTGTACTATGTTCCTCAGATATGCCACCTGTAATTAAATGCATATTCCACGGGTATGATATATGTAACTGTATGTTATGTCACAAATGTGACTGTATGATTATTTATATTTTTTTAACTGTAAGTCTTGTTAGAAATGTAATTGAATGTTTAATTTCTCAGACATGTTAAATGTTAAACTACAGTACATGTCTAATTCTCCATCTAGTTGTACCCCCCTCCAGGTCACACCATGAAACAAGCAACTTGTTGTTCATTGTGCCTTCCTGGTGAAACATTTCAATAAAAAATAAATAAATAAAACAGTGGAGCACCAGCCCTGGGACTGTGGCACCCCTGCCTGCACACAGACAAGACTTCCCCCCACTGCACCAACCACACCACCCCCGACTCCAGGATCTATCAGGTGGTACCAACCCCCAGTGCATTGCTGTCCATGTGTCTGGGTGATCAGGTGCCTAGGGGATGAGCGCCCCTTTTGGTGCATCCCATGTGGCGGGCACAATGGGTGCAGAATGGCTATGCATCACAGATACATGGTGCACAGACACTCTGCACAATGGTGAATAGGGCCAATCAATAGGTGATGTTAACACCAGGATTGGCCCTTTTGATGGACTGACAGACAATTCGTGTTTAAACACAGGTTGCACCTGAAAATAGGCACTAGCTGTCTAGTGTGCTTACCCGGTTACCAAAAGCAAATAAATAAATAAATAAATATAAATGATTCCTTAAACATGATTCCTAGGATCACAAAATATTTTAATATTAATAAATCTGGATCACAATTGATTATGATACTGAAAGAGCATAATTTGTAGCTAGTTAATGGTAGACTAGAAGGTGATAAAACTGGTTACTTTTCATTTATTTCAACAAGGGTCTCTCTCATCTCAGGTGGATTTTTTAATTTTTTTTAGCTGTTTAACCAGGAGTAGCACACTAAGCTGAAAGGTTTTCTACAGGTGCGACCTGGGAGCACAGGGAAGTTAAGTGACTTGCTCAGGGTCACACAGTATGTAAGTGGAAGCTGTGGGATTCAAACCCAGGTCTGGTCTTCTGGATGTCACCAGATTTGCAGCTCAGAGCCTTAAACCACTGCGCGATACTGCCTCCCTAAGCATTACGGTCTGGACCTTTGAAATTTTGGGAATATTTTCATATCCCTTTATGCTCTAATAGTGACAATTTTCCTGTAATATTAAGGAGTAGAAGTGCTTAGGGCTCACTTACTTATAGACAAGAAGCTCAGACCCCCTGCCCTATATTCAGAAATTAGATCTTCAAAGAAAATAATTTGGACATCAAGTTCCTCTGCTGTTTTGGAAGCGGTCCTGAATAATTCATTTCTTCAATGGGAACTTAATATACTTAATAATGATAAATTATCCAAACTATTAGAAAAGCTTCATATTCTTTTTGCACAAGTTAAAACTAAATTAGAGTGTACAGATACTGATAGGAAGCCCATACAATTGGGCTGGTTTGATAATGAGTGTAAAATGTTGAAACAATTATTATCGAAGCACCTTAGAGATTATAAACAATACAAAGCAAGGGAAACACTCAAGTTGATTAATTCTCACCATAAGAATTATAGAACCCTAATAAAGGAGAAAAAGAATGCTTTTTACACAAACAGTGGAAATTAATGCTGGATAAAGTTAATAGGAAGAATGATAAGAAATTCTAACTAATGGTGGCTAAGGGCACTAACAACTTACAGCTAAATCTGGATTCCAATACATCAGAGGAGAAATGGTTAAAACATTT
Source organism: Neoceratodus forsteri (assembly GCA_016271365.2). NCBI lineage: Eukaryota > Metazoa > Chordata > Ceratodontiformes > Ceratodontidae > Neoceratodus > Neoceratodus forsteri. The sequence continues at coordinate 1,147,829,086 of CM057458.1, read as the reverse complement.
TGAGGCCATTTTTTACCCTAATGCAGATTCAATGTTTCCAATGGATAGTAATAACATTGTGTGTATTCTGGCATTCACTTTCAGTGAAGTCTTGTTATCAATAAATATGTTGAAACTGGCTAAGGCTTTGGGCCTGGATTCTGTTCCTTCTGATCTATAGCTTTGCCAGGCTACCCAATGGTGCAAAACCTTAACAACAATTTATAATAAATGCATTACTGAGCACCAATTCCCCCAAACCTGGCAAGGGGCCAGTATTATCCCTATCCATAAAAAAGGAGCTAGAACAGACCCTAGTATGCATCGACCCATCAACCTATTGGATATTAATTTTACATTTTTTTCAGAGGTATTACTGTGGAGATTAAATAACCATATACTGCAAAATGGAGGGTTATCACCCTTCCAGGCAGGTTTCAGAGTAGACTGCTCAACAACAGATATCATTGTCTTATACCATTTATTAGAAAAACACATAAAAATAAGAAAACAAAAATTATATGCTGTATTTATAGATTATTCTATGATGTTCAATTCAATTTCCAGGAAAATTCTTTGGGAAATACTTCTAAAAAAAGGAATTGATGTCTTTTGGTAAATACGATATATCAGTTTTATCATGATATGTGGGCTAATGTAAAAATGGGCACACAGAGTCAGCTTTCTGCCCCCTTTAAGATCAATCAGGGAGTAAGACAGTGGTGTGTTTTGGCCCCTGTCTTATTTGCCCTGTATATTGATGGAATGTTATCACAATTTGAGACTTTGGATTCTGATTCCCAAAAAATTAATAATCTGAGCTGTCCTGCACTAGCATCTGCAGACAACTTTAGTTTTATTTTCATTGTCAAAAAGTCAGCGTCAAAAAAATTTAAACCTATTAAATAATTGTTCAAAACATCTAAAATTAAAAGTTAATCCATCAAAGACTAAAATCCTTTTATTTGGTCAGAAAAAAGCATGTCCATTGGGTTTTGGGATCTGACTAATTGGAGGTGGTACACTCATACACCTACTTAGAAATTATTTATAATACAAATTGTCTATGGAATGACCATTATAGCAAGGTCATATTGACATTGAAGTAGACAGCAATGGCCCTAGCAAGATTCAATAAGTTTGGGGGTTCTACTATTAGACCCCTGGTTAAAGACATCAAAACAAAATTCCATTCACAAATGCTACATGGTTTAGAAATATGGGACATGAAATATAGGGAGAACGTTACAGTTTCTTTGTATAAAATGCTGAGAAAAACCATGTACTTAGAACCATCATGTCCCTCATCTTATATAAGAGCTGAATTGGGGATTAAAAATATTAACACTCTTATAGAAAATAGAAAAATTAATTATTGGGTAAGACTATCAAGGATGAATGACTCTAGAATTGCATATCAATGTTTACAGAAAAAAAATGCTATGTAAACCTTGGGATAATGTATAACCACTGGTTTACATCAATTTTGGATTGCTTGAGGAAATATAAATTGAAAACCTTGAAAACTTCTGTTGAAAGATTATCCTCAGTATGAAGTATAAAAATATACAACTAAAAGAGCAGAAAAATTCCTGGCAATTAAAAGATCTTGAAAGAATAAGAAGTACAGCATTTGTAAAATGGTTTGTAAATAATAATTATTATTTTGGACTTAAGTATTATCTGCATATCTTCACTGACCTTAAATTAAGAAATATCTTTACTCAATATAAATTTAAGAGATTTGACCGCAATGTCCTAAAGTCTGCCATGATAAGAACAAACAAAAGTCTTTTCTTTGTACATGTTCTGAGGGAGGAGCAGAGGACCTAATACACGTAATGTGGGTATGTACTTGGTACACTAAAAAATAATATTTTGGTTAGGTCCTTTTTTAAACTCTTTATATGCCATGGAGAAGAGTCTTCTTTCTTCAGTACTCCTACATACTAATGATTAATTGACCACAGATAGAGTAGCAAAATATATTTTCTGGCTATTAATAAAATCAAGAAAAGGATAACTGTCAGCCCAGTGGTGCTGAGGGTTGAGGTGCTGGACACCACACCTTGCGCCATGCTGATGACCCGGGTTTGGGAATCAGCCTGGGCCAAAGGGGGTTGGCAGGGAAGGGAGAGGATTAAGCATCCAATGGACAGCTCTCCTCTCCCAGGAGGAGGGTCGGGGATTGTCTGGCATACCAGTGACTCCCGGTAGAGATTGGGGGCACTGCAGTATGCAGACAGCACACTTAGTGTGGCTGACGCTAGCAGGGTGGCCATGCACATGGTGTCAGGGGTGCCCACGCAACTGGGGGGGCAAGGGGAATGCACTAGAATCATTCACATATTTGGGACTGTCTAGTACAGCATGCCCTGTGAGCCCATTTGTCCACATGGGGGACCAACCCATCATTCAGCAGGTGGCCAGGCAGTGTGTGGGCGGGATGCTGCTGCCCACCGATGATAGGGGGAGCAAGGTGGGCATGTGGTCCTGTGTGGGTGGGAGGGGTGAGGTGGTGCCAGTGAATCACCAGGGATGTCGGTGTGGGTAATTCACTGTGATCAGGGACTTGAGTGGGAGGGGGGTCCACTAGACTACCAGAGAATGTTGTATATACATTTACTGCGATCGTGGCAATGGGTCGGGGGTGCCACTAGACCACCAGTGCAGGTCATCGTAACATGTATCGGGGAACTGGGTGGAAGGGGGAACCATTAGACCACCAGGGATGGTCATGTACATTATATATCTCAGGGACTGGGGGGTCACTAGACTATGAAGTTTCCTGTTCTATGTACACCGCGTGATTGCCGATGGGGGCAGTCCAGTGAGTGCTTGTAGACAGTGTTCTGGGCAGGCAGGTGACCACCCATGGCTGGGCTGCTGTGTTGCACCCTAAAATACAGCAGCCCACCTGTGGATGGCCAATCTTTGTTCCTACTCTGAACAGGCTCAACTTTGAGCCCCCCTCTGTGGCACAGTGCAGGCGTGCGCTGGCATATGCGCCACACATCCCAGGCTGAATATCAGGTTGTGCCACAAATGCATGGGCATGCCCCCTGCATCTGCGCTGCATACAATTACATTGCACCCCGGTGCATCAGGACTTGCCCTGCACCAGGCAGCCTTCTCAATATCCCAGCAAGGCACAATGTGGGGTTGTGCCAGCACAATGCTGTTGCACCAGACACAACCCCTTTGAATATCCCGGCCTGTATGGATAAGACATGCTGGAGAAATGATGGGATACTAGTCATGTTCAGCCGAGGCTGAAGCACTATAAAGAAAACACTGATCTCAAAGACTAGTAACATTAACAAATGAGTACTCATGTTTGCAGAGCCTTCTGTCGTGCTTCTTTAGACTTTTCATACAGACTTTAAATACTTGTACATAAGAGCAGACAATCATAACAAAGGGAATTCCTATATTAAATATAAGAGCAAATAGCAAATATACCCAAATAATCTTCAGCAGATGAATCTGTACATGAAAACTTAACAATGGAGATATTATCACAGTATATTTTTGACAGAGTGAAGCCACACAGTGGAAGTCTTTGAGTTAAGAGAATAAGTATGAGTACAGTACAATATGGCTTCATCCATGCAACCAACAGAAGTTTAAATATTTTTGCAGCTGTCATAATGTTTGTATACTGTAAAGGGTAACAAATAGCCATAAAACGGTCATAAGCCATTACTGTTAATATTGTTATTTCTAAAAAACCAAAAGTATACAGGCAATATACCAGAATGTAACAGCCAGAAAGTGATATAATTTTAAATTCCAACAAAATACATGTAATTAACGTTGGCAAAAATGTTGTACTGTCATATATTCCATTTACTGCCTAGTTGCATATAAAGATATACATGGGCTCATGTAGATGCTGTCGTAAAATGATAATGCTTATAAGAAACAGATATGCAAGAATTGTAATTAAATATAGCAGTAGTGAAAATGCAAAATACATATATCGAATGCTACCCATTTTACCAAGTCCTGTAAGTACACAATAAGTAATAGTATGAGTAGCATTTTCCATTCTTCAGACCTGAAAAAGAAAATAAAATTAAATTAGATATATAACCTAGCTCTGGAGTGAGGGGAATAAAAGGTTATATGCTAAGAGATGGGCATCTTTAGAAGCAATTTATTCACCTCAGAGATTGCTGCAGGTCCGTCTGTCTTGTTCTGAGTAGCAAGGGCTTAGTTTTTTCTTCTTTTCAGAGAGGGAATTGGTTGATTAGTATCTTGTTTTTCCTTTTTTTCCTTTCTTTGACTTGATCGAGTAAGCGGTCAATATATAGATAACTTGAGATTCTAGTAAGGGCTAAAGGGACGGAGTGTAAGCCTTCCAGATGTTAGGTGGGATGGGGACTCTCTTCTTTTCTAGGGGACGCGGCAGGACCCATCTCTGATTTAACCTAAGGGGTGTTTTGATCTCCACCACTGGATTAGTACCTTGAAATAGTATATATGGTGGCATGGTGGAGTTGACTCCTGTTTGATTCTTCTTATTATCTCTTTTTCTCTCCCATGCGGATTGGTGAACTGCTCTTTGTTTATGTGTTTAGATTATATTTTTGATAATATTTTACTATTTGGCAATGTGGGTTGTAGTTTCTATACAGGGGTCCCTATTGGATCGTGTACTGCTTTGAGATGGATTCCTGCTGGGTATGTATATATGGGACTGTATATAGTTCATACAGCCAGTTTTTGGGCTGTATACCCTGTTTTTTCCAGGCTTTTATTTTTAGTTGTAATGGATGTTGATTGTTAATCAAAATTCAATAAAGATATGTTGAACAAATAAATTAGATATATAACCTAATGACTTTTAATGCATGAGACATAACAAATCTTAATCTTGCGAATTACCAAAGTTAGTTAAGCAAGAAAACAAGTCTTGGACTTCATAAACACAGCATTGTTACTAGATGTCAGAGCATGATAAACATCTTGCATTTATTTGCCGTATGAATTTAAAATTACACTTACAATAACAATGGTACTAGATTTGGCCATTAAAAACAGACATATTGCATTAAAAGTGATAATGATAATGAATCAAGACTGCACTTAAACATTTTACTTTGTCTAACGTTAACAGCTGCAATGATAATAAACTGAGATCACTACTAAAACTATTTCATGTCTTAATAATAAAGTTGCATATATGTATATATACATATATAGTGGAGTTATTAAGCGTGATCTGCGTGTGCGTTTATGCTTTTTTTGGAATTCTACTGTCACGCCTACAGGTCGCACAGTTTGCGCAGCCGGTCTGAAATCTTCAGGGAACGTGTGGCTGGGGTCCCCGATGTGCCTTTCAAAGATTTTGTGAAAAAATATTAAACGGTTCAAAAGTTATTCAAAAACAAGTTCCCAGTATAAGTCAATGGGAAATGTTAACAAAAAGTTCAACAGTGTCGCAAATGCAGTTTTTACTTTCGCAAATGGCCCTTTTACTGTCGCAAATCCTTCATTTTGTTTTCAGTTGGTGATCAGAAAAATGCTTGGCATTTAAACGTGGGACCCTCTAGCAACCTAATTATTTTTGTATTCACCTAGTCGGACCCTGAGGATGCTAGCCATGCCTTTATTTTGGGGTAAAACACCCCAGAAATATGTTTTTCACATTTCTGGAAAAGTACTTTCAAAAGTACTTTCGTCATATGACATTGAATAACGAATTCTATGAAAAGCTTTCAAGAATTGCTAATGGGTACTTTTCTAGGCTGTGGGAATGAAAGCAATTATTTGGCACCCTGCTGCAAAATAACAGTTTGGAGTTTTAGGCTGAAATTTGGAGGGAACGCAGTCGACATCTCATAGATGTGTCTTTCAGTGCTTTGTTAAAAAAATATTACATGGTGGCAAAGTTACAGTACTCCAAAGTTGACACTTTTTCCCATAGGATAACATCACGGCGTACGATACATTGCAGCAATCGTTTGGCACCCTGCTGCAAAATAACGGTTTGGTCTTTTGGGCTGAAATTTGAAGGGAACACAGCCAACATCCCACAGATGTGACTTTCAGTGGTTTGGTGAAAAAATATTACAGGGAGGCAAAGTTCTGGTACTCCGAGCTTCTGTTTTTTTCCCATAGGATAACATTACGGCGTTCGCTGCGCCTTTCAGAGCCTGTATCTCGGAAACGGTGAGCGATACGGACTTTTCGTCGGAAAAATACTTAGTCCCCTAGTAGAAGCTAAGTACAAAACTAGCCAGGAAAGTGATAATTCATATGACTTTTAAATTTCATTTCTATGTCGTACGGTTCCTGAGATATAAGCAATTTACTATTCCAAGTCCTCATTTTCTGTTCCAAGAGTCATTATTTTGCATACGTTCTTTGTACTCACTGTCTTTCTCTATGCAGTTTTTGGGGAAAACCAGCCTGTGTGCTTACATTACTGTTACCATTACCGTTTCTGCTTGCGGTTCCATAGCCGTTTAACGTACCGTTCACGTCTACGCCACCATGTGCATTACCCTTTGCGTTTTCTTTTGTGGTTGCGTTTGCATTGTTTTTAACATTTCTGTCTACAGTACTGTTTCTCTTTCTGTTTTGCTTTGCGTCACCATGCCCATTACCATTTGTGTTTGCGGGCACCATGTTACTATGTGACAAGACATTACATGGCAGACCATTCCCCTCTACGCCACCGTGTGCGTTACCCTTTCTGTTCTCATTCGCTCTTGCGTTACCATGTGCGCCACTGTTAGTGCTTCTGTTTGCGTTGCTGTTCCTGTTACTATGTCACAAGACATCATGTGGTGGAAGCGCTGGCCCCTTGCTCCCGCCGCCACATTACATTCATTATTTCTCATTATTTCTCATTATCATTCTCAAAAAGATGGGAAATTAGAGGCAAAATACTCTGTTTAATTTTAATGCATCAGTTAGGGTTGTTCCACAGCGACAAAAGTGAGGAAATTTGGTGTTACGGTTGAACCCCCCCCCCTTGGACCCCCGAGACCAACCCCCAACCGGCATTGGGGTGCGCATTGGGGTCTTCGGTCCTAACTCTCACCCCATTCTCCTATACCTCTGCTCTTTACACATGTGATGAGGTGAGAATTAGGCTGATGACTCCAAATGCGCACCCAATGCCAGTGGGGTGGGCTGGGGTCCAATGGGATTTTCAACCCTAACACTGAATTTCCTCACTTTTGTCATGAAGCTGAAATGTTACTTTTATATAGTGAAACAGCTCTGTGCCTCTGACAGGAGTTTTGTATAATGAGAGAGAGTCCCTGAGCACTGTGCTTACCAGTATTTGTACGGTCTATCTTTCCCACATGTAAAAGTCCCTTGATTATTTTTTTTTCACAATGGTTAGATCCTCCAAGCACAAACAATTATCTTTTTTTATTTTTCTGACACTGGTACAGGTTGAAAGTCGAAGCAATGCACATACGTTTATGTTACACTCTGGTATTGTTTATTGCAGAGATACAACTTAAGAGTCTAGAGGCCAGATATTTAAAACTTTGCCCCAGGCTAAATTAGCACTGCCCAGTGTGCTAAATTAGCCAGGACCCAATAGCCTGCTATATCAAAGGGGGTAGCCTGGGTGCTAACCCTGCTGAATATAGCATGCTAAGGAAGCCAGGCAATCTGGGCTGGGAGTGCAGTGCAAACATAGCCCAGGAATAAGACAGCACTGAATACAGCAACCAGGAAGTGCACACCACAACAGCAGCCAAGTGCACAGTGACATGAAGGTAGGTAGAGGTGAACTATGTGACCAATATGTGTGCCAGAAAATGCCTGGACTCAGTACAACTGTAGGCAGCAGCGCATGTGAAAGTATAGTGGGCAAAACTGTATAATATTCCTCGAACTGTTTGCACGGGTTTAGCGTGGAGCTAAGCCATTTGCCTGGTGCAAACACGTTTGCCTGGGGCTAAACTTTGCCATACTTAAAAGTGACTTGCAAATAAGCCTACTTAGGTAGTCTCTGGGCAAACATCCAGATTAGCATCTCATTATGCCCTGATTTGCATGCAGTTTGCTAAGCGTTACTGCAGGGTCCCACATTTCCACCTGTAGGTCAGTCTGGAAGTACAGGGGCTGGCCAGGTCTAACTGCAGCTCCATCTGTAGGTCAGTCTGGAAGTACAGGGGCAGGCCGGGTCTACCTGCAGCACCACCTGTAGGTCAGTCTGGCAGTGCATGATGGTAGCTGCAGTCTACATGTATACAGTACAGCATAGCATATTGTGCCCCACGGGACAACACAGAATAGGCGCAGGTGGTGGTGGTGCTTCATGCAACTGTTACACTGTAGGTCATGCTACAGTGCACAACAGACACTACAGTAGCCAGGGGTACAGTAGTGTGAGGGACACAACAATGCCTATGGTGTGTAGGGCAGTGATGACCACTGCACTGTACACAGTGACAGGCCTAACTTGCAGGTGTTTACTGACAGTGGACATTACTGTTATGCTGTTGTGTGACCCACAGATGCTGCACCTCTGGCATGGGATGCTCACAGTGACATATGTATGGCTGGCTGTGTGTGCTGTGGTGTTTGTACAGCTGTGCTGTATGTGGCTGGGGGAGCACGTATGATTAGACAGGCACACTGGTGTTGGGATATTCCCAATACTGGCCCATGTACACTGCATGATGTGTTCCAGCCTTGTGGTCACTCCCAGTCTGTGGCACAGCCTGGCCACCCGTACACCTCCCCTCAACACCCTCCATGCCCACAGTGCTGCATGTGTGTGTGCTGGCACCTGTTGGTGCCACAGAAGGGTGGTCTGCAGGTGTGTGCTATATGGCCACACTGCTATGGTGTCCACTAGGGGCTGGGTCACCACTTACTGCTTGGCATGGCTGTGACTGGTTGCAGATGATGGCATCATTGTGATGCCATCAGTGAGCAGCATGTTTCCTCTATGTCTGGCTTTTTCTCTGTGTCATACTTATTGGTTAGGGTCGTGCAAAGCTGCGCAAAAGCCATGCAAACACTGCGCAAAGCCACAATGTCACGCAAAACTGGATTGCCCAGGGTTAAGACTACCTTTTTCTTGGTGGTAATTTGCACCATGCAAAGTGATGCACTAAGTCACACAAAACCACTTTACATGACACCAGTCACTGAATATAGCATTGCACATGTATTCATGTACATGCCCCCTCAGTTTGCCCCTTACATACATTATGATTTTACCCAGTACTAATGCAGTCTGCACTTGCTATTTGGCCTTTAGAATATACATACTAACATACTAAAATGCCAGCAGAATAGGCCTAACGGTCTTTCGTGTCTGCTCGTTTGGTCAGCCCCCACCCTGGGTGCTGACCTTAACAAACTACCCCACTGCCGTGTCAGGACACTTGCATCCTGCCGTGACTCGGATTCGAACCGAGGTTGCTGCGGCCACAACGCAGAGTACTAACCACTTTACGATCACGGTGTGCTACTGAGGCGCTAAATATAGCAGACTCACTCATATCCCGCGCTAAACCTGCCCAAACAGTTTGCACCCAGTGCAAAGTTTTGAATATCTGGCCCACAGTATTTTAGTGTTAAGCAACCTATACCTTTTCTTATTATACCTGTTGACCTAAATTGTTTCTTTTGTATAATGGTAACACCTGCAATGAATAGCAAAGAAACAGGAGCAAAAGTAGGAGACTGTATTGCTATTATTCCATCCTTGCAAGGCCACACCGGTGTGTTTGTGATATCGACCACCCCCAAAACCTCACCTGGGGTGATCACAAATGGCATTTGGTCATGCTGCTCCACTCTGTGGTTTTTGGATATCTGCAGCCAAAGCATTGGTCCCAGGCGGCTGACACAGTTTGTTGCATCTGAGGGAATAACTGGAGAAAAAATACACTGGAGAATTGCAGCAGCTGGTGGTTGTGTTGGTAGAGTTAGCACCTGTAGTTCTCCACACCATGGTGGAGGTCAGATATACCCTTCCCCGTCACACATCAACTGCATTCTTTGGGACTTGTCAACTGTAATTCCATCTGGTTCACCCAGGCTTTTATCTGTTTTTTGGAAACAAGCTCGTTATCAGATATAAACACATAGTTAGGATGGCCTTGAAAATTGTGGCATGAATTAAAATACCCCGGTGAAGGATAGTGGGAAATGTGGCCACTGGTTTGCAAGTTTGGATAAATAATAGGGATGTCTATAACAGTTCCAATAAGTGATTGATTTGTATACTTTGCATCGGACACCACACCACCTGGTTGGGGGATGCACATGTACCATGCCCTCCCTCCCCCCCAGCAATTGAAACTAGTGAGGTAACCCTATGTTCTGGTGCTTCAATCAATGTACTGTATGATATGCAGATTGCCTTGGTTGTTTGAGGGATTTTCAGTTAACACTGGGTTGTTTAATGGAAACAAGTTATGTGGTGGGTACAAGAAGGAAATATGTGGTGGCTGCATTATGGGACAAACTGGGAAGAATAGTGCCAGTAGGCTAACAAAGGAAGGGTTTATTTGTGGAACAGTTTATGATTTCTTGTGCTCTCAAGAGGAAGCCCCCTTGCAAGCTGCTGACAAGCGGTGAGAGTCTGCATTTTGTACAACTGACAGCTGGTTTTGTGTGTTTTTTAGCAGATTCAAGGACACATTGCTGGGGGTGTCCTGCATGCCCTTCCCCGATGGGAATGGAAACTACTGCAGTAACTCTATTCAATGGCTACTTAATATGCCAAGTGCCTGGTTAAAGTGCAAGTTTCATTTAGACGGTGTATTTTGTCCTAGATTTTTATTAACAAGAAAATAAATTGGAACCTTGGTTGAGTTGTTGCACCCATGTGACGGAGCTTCTGGTGGGCAGACTAGGTGGGCCAAGCAGTCTTTGTCTGCCGTCAAAGTCTATGTTTCTATGTTTAACTTATCTTCAGGACTGTGTAACGCTGTTATTAAGAGTTCTTTATTGGATCTCTATAGGAAGGATCCTATACATATAAATGGCTACGCAGCCAGTACTGTGCCAAATGTTTTGTAATCCTGGGCAAGCTCCCATTGTGGGCTGTGGGCCTCAGCTGAACTAAAAAAAAAGCAAGATCACGTGAGTCACCCAAGAAGTCCCAGCAGGAGCCACCCCACATGGGTGGCCCCTAGAGATGCAGCGAATTTAATTTTGCTGGCGAAGTGCCCGTGAAGTGAGCACTTCGCGTTGTCACTCTGCTACATGGAGTGGCCAATGTGAAAGTCTCACTTTGCCTTGTAATTATGATTTGCGTTGTCATTCTGCCTTAACACAAAGTAAGGCAAAGAGACAACAATATAGGCAGCCCCCCACACACATCACATGGCTTACAGTACTGTAAGTCACATGCTTTAGCCAGGCAGGAAAGAAGTGACTCATGCAAGCAGATACTTTCACTTTCTCCTGTGCAGAGGGAGAGATAGGAGGCAGTTTGTCTTAATGGGAGCAGGAAGATATCATTTTATTATAAAAGTAAAACCCCAACAGCTTTTTTGAAAGCTATTTTGTTGACAGTTTAGTGGTTTTTGTACTCTTGTTGTAGACAGTTAATTTTTTCTTTCTGTGATTTCTTTGTTTATTACTTTTATAAGCTTTTGTTTGTCTGTGTGTATGTTTCACTCTGTGTGTGTGTGTGTGTGTATGAGTGTTTCGTCAACTGTCTCGACTCAACATCATTGCACTGACAGAGGGAAGGAGGGAGGGCATGTCTGGGACTGTGCCGGGGCCAGTGGGACCATGTCCACGTGGCAGCATGGTTGGCAGGGGAGGAGTACGCACCCATGGTGGGGGGGCATAACTGGGTGCTGTTGGAGCATTCTAAAATCTTGGGTCTTCCTCCCCCAGAAGCAGCATCAGCACCAGCAGCACCGCCTCCACAGCAGGATGTGCTGGAGGTTGATCACTGCCATATCCAGGCTGCTAGTGCATCTGGCCCTCCAGTGCCTGGTCTCCTACACAGCTCCCCAGTTTGAGAGTTTTTTTGACAGTGTCAGGGGGAGAGCAGCCTGGTATTTTGCCACATCTGTGGTGTAGAGGTGCACTATGGCCCCCAAGGGACACACCTGGGGACTGGGGGCCAGTGCACCCACATGCTAAATCATCACAAGGGGAAGTGGCAGGCTGCCACAGAACAAGCCAGGCCTCCACCTGCTGGCCCTTCTGTGGCAGTGGCAGAGGGTGCTGCTGTGTGTCACGGCAGCAGCATGAGGAGGGCCGCAGCAGCAGCTGCTCCAGCACCACCACCACCACCACCAGCAGCTGTGCCACCACCAGTGGAACCCCACAGTGCCTGTTACCCAGACTGACCTTGTTGTGTTGTGGTCTGTGGTAGAAGAAAACAATGAGAGGGTGAGTGTTGTCCAGCAGCAGTTGGAGCACATAGAGTGACACCAACTACAGATTGTGTCAATGCTCCATCTGCTGCTGGACCATCAGGGAATCCCACATTAGCTTTTTGTTCAACACTCCCCCCCCACTGTGTTATACTTATAATCCAAATTAAGAATGCGTACCCTCCCTAATGTGTTTCTGGTGCCTCAGTAATGTTTACTTAATGCTGTGGAGTGATTGTGGAAAAGCAGGACTGAGCAGTGCAAGTATAATGTGCTAAACTACATGTGTGCACTGTGCAGTCAGTGTTCTTTCCTGTGTGTGCAGACCAGACATTGTCCAGCTTTGTGCAAACATACATATGGTGTGACTTGTTGCAGTATATAAAGAATAAAGATAAGAATATATGATGCATATTGTATTGGTATCATCATCATCAGTGGTCTAAGTGATATGATATTTTTTTCAAAGGTCTCTGGCCCGAGAGAACCTTAGTCACACTCACACAGTGCACACATGACTTTTTGAAGATCATATAGCAACAAAAAATACTGCTTTTCAACAAACCGTACCCAACAGACATGAAGTATTGGTGATGGTGAGGTACACAAAATATTTGACAGACAGTGTACAGACACTATAAAGTCAGAAAATATATAAGGTCCAGTTCACTCACTGCCAAATGCCAACACGCTGTGCTACCACAGTTCTTCTTTTCCTTTTTTGTTCTGGAATACGTGATCTCTTTGTAGTTTAGAGTGTCAGTGTCAGTTTTTTAGCAAGTTGATATACACCATAACGTGACAGGGCGCCAGTGTTTGCACAGTGTGGTGACAGTGGACTGCAGGACCTGTTATATATTCTGACTTTAAAATGTCTATGCACCTTAACATATTTTGGGTGCCTCAGCAATATTTAACGTCTGTTGGGTATGGTTTGTTGAAAAGCATTATTTGTTTGTGCTATTATCACCGCAAAATCATGTGTGCGCTGTGAGTGACAGAGATGCGCAGTGGCCCGAGACCTGTGAAAAATATCATATCACTTACTCTGTTGCTGACGATGATGGTAGCAATAAAATATATGTTATATATTCTTATCTTTATTCTTTACATACTCCAACAAGTCACACCATATATATGTTTACACGAAGCTGGGCAGTGTCTGATCTGCATACACAGGAAAGAACACTAACCCACACTTACAGTTTAGCACAGTATACTTGCACTGCTCAGTCCTGCTTTTGGACAAATACTTCACGACAGAAAGTAAACATTAATGAGGCTCCAAAAATATTTTATTTTTTGAAATAGATATAAATTTATAATGTATGACATTATTTGCTCACACACAGTCACCAGAATTTCTGTGCATCTCCAAAATGCAACTGTCTTGTGTCCAGAAAATTCCCCAGTGCTGAACAAGTGAAATGGGAGCATTACACCAAATGCAAAGTGTCCCAGAATTAATGACACACTCATTAGACTGCCTCACAATATGTCCCAGAATTAATGACACACTCATTAGACTGCCTCACAATAACTGTCATTGATAAATGGCTATATGCCAATCAAATGAACCTGTTTAAAGGAAATTAAATTACTTTTCCATACCCCAGTAGGAGGAATAGTACTAAACTAACTATGTTTTTCTTTTCTATTTCCTTTTAGGTTCCAGAGAGAGATATGCTTGCTTTTATGCTTATTCTTTTAGAAGTATGGGTCTTCTTACAAGCCAAGACTGCACATTTTATTGCAGATGAGAACCAGTGACCTAAACAGATTGTTGAGGCAGAGTACCTCACAAGCCCACATGATTTAATTGCATCCTGTGGAATTCACACTAAAGTCCTGAAAGACATGTTCATTGTCCAGAAGGTTAGTGAGGCCCTACTGAATGTTATGATCATTGCTTTGGATCAATTCTAGAAGTCAGACTTGATCTGGACTCCTGTTTACATTTTATTGATAATCAGGAATTTTGCATCCAAAATTTATATGGCAATAAAAGCCATTAGATCTTAAGGTTTTTAGCCCAATGATGCTTCTTAATTTGTGCCACTTAATACTGAGTGTCCAAAACAGAACCCTGGCCCACCCAGTTGTCTAACAGCCAATTCTCAACCAGGTACCCTAGTTAATAACGTGCAGTTCATGCACATCCCAGTGATTTTAAATCTCATCTTTTAAACTTGAAATGATTTGTTTTATGTTTCACAACAAACATTTCCAACACTTTTTTTAATAATGATGTGATTGGATACTCTGGCAGCATACCAGGTATCCATTAATGACTCCCTAAACAGGGACTGATAGCACCACACACACACACACTCAGGATTTTCACATCCTGACTGCTAGTGGTACATCTTATGACTGTAAACCTACCCAAACGCATTAGGCATTTTGGTTTTTGTTTTCTTATTTATAAAAAATAAAACAGGTTTAGACTCAGGCCTATATGGCTCTGACATATCTATTTGAAATAGGGATGATATAGCCATTATTCAAGCACATATGTTAAAGGTTCATGATAGTATGAAATATTATATCATACCCCCCACCCAACTGCATGGTATACATGATTTTGCTCATTAAGAGTAATTTACATTTACAATATTAAGGATATTGTGAAGGGGTTTGACCTGACAAATGTTCATATTAATGAATTATTTTCTGCTCACATTAAGGAATCAGATGAGCACATAGCTAGGAAAGTCCTTTGCACTGCCTACAGCTATTATGTTCTTACACCCATTTGGTCATCTCTTCCGGGATCTGGAATTAGGATATATCCTTGAATTCATACGTGACATACGTATGGGTCAGTGGCATTGCCACATTTTGCACTTCTATTGCATGTGTTAACAAATGTTTATTTGAATCTAGCACTATTCCCTTGTCAATGGTAAGGAACCTTGGATATGTCACCACACACACCAGTAATGCTACATGTTTTGAAACTTATTCCTGCACAATCCAGGAAGCCATGTTTGTGACTCTCACAGTGTCATTGCCGCATTTTTATCCAGCAACTTCCATCTCTGATCGTCTGGTAACTGTCCATTCTAATGATCATCTTGATGGGATCTTTTATTGTGAAAGGTTAACACTACCTCCTTTCCTTGTTTACCATGAGGTCTTGGAATTGTGACTGACTCTGAATATTGAATGTTGTACCTGAAAGGAACACCACCTTTTATGCAGATGTGACATCTTCCAACTTGTATTACTAATTTGTGAATACAGGCCTAATGCCTGAAATTAGGCTTCCACTTGTGAACTTTCAAATAAACTGTATTCAGTCCAGCCAATTAAGATTCTATAATTAAGCTCATTGTTATGCATACTATGAAGCAAGTATGGGGTAGGGGCAATCCCCTAACTCAGCAAGAAGACTCTTCTTCATTTGATCTACAATCAAGAAATCCATTTTCTTCTCTGCTTGTTTTTCAAGCCTGGCAGGCACCTCATACAAACTGAGTACTGTCATAAACTTTTACATTTTGTGCAGCCATATGATCATCTTCAATTGAACACTGTTGCTGTTCCATTGTAAATCTCAATGTGCAATCTAATGCACCCCCTGCTGAGGCCTCTGAAAATATTGCAGCCTCCTGAACATTTTGATCTACCTTTGGAAAATATGAATGCATCAAATTTGAATTATGAATCTTCATCTAACACTTGAAGAAACCCTGGATTTATCCTTGGAACTGTTCGTAGTTTATGGCTTGTGGACATTGACATTTCATGTCCTGTTCAACTTACCAACTGAAAAATGCCATCCATTAAGGTGGTATATTTTTTTTTAAGTTGTTTAACTAGGAGTAGCACACTAAGCTGAAAGCTTTTTTTACAGGAGTGACCTGGGAGTACAGGGAAGATAAGTGACTTGCTCAGGGTCACACAGTATGCAAGTGGAAGCTGTGAGATTCAAACCAGGTCTGGTCTGCTGGATGTCATCAGATTTGCAGCTCAGAGCCTTAAATCACTGCACTATACTGCTTCTTCTGCTGATTTGGAACATTGCATGATGACCAACTATACATTCTTCTGATATGGACTAAAAGTTATGCAAAGTGAACTTTTCTAACTTCTGTTTTTACTCCCTAAACAGGTTATAGGTTATACAGTAATCACACGTGTTCCCATCACGGAACCAGATATCATTAAGTCTAGTCCTAATTATCTTGATGCTATATCTCAATTTTTTACTTATTTTTAATATCCATACAGGCAATTTAAGTTTGTCTCTTCAATTTCTTCCCAACAGCACAGATACACACCTGATACATATCAGTATTTACTGATTGTTTTGATATTGGAAAACCCCTTTGTGAAGTTTTATTCCAAATATTTATAGTAATACAAGGTTTACTAACATTTTCCCTTATAATTATATGTTGTTGTTTAAGGAAAACCTTGAAAGACATGTGTGACCAGTTAACCCTTAGGCTGCTGCCGACAAGATATCTTGTCTTAAAAACCTATGCGTTCTAAATCTTCCGGCAGCCTAAGGGTTAATATTCCTCTATCAGGCTTGTGACTTGGGCCTGTAGATGAATGGTGCCTGACTGCCATCTTTTTGTTGTGTTGCCACTTTTGCGATTAGGGCAACAAAGTGGGGATTGTTACACCTGGGTTATGCCCCCTATTGTCCCACATACACCTCGCACTGTATTCCTGGTCTATTGTACTGTGATACTGCTATTATGCACTAACATATAGATATGGGCACATATCATATAAGCATGAGTGCTAGGAATGTGCTTTGCTGCTAGGATATGCTAATATTGATCATGCATGATTCATTATACCTCACTATAATACATTTATCTACAGTCTGTTGGTCTTTTACATATATTCCATATATAATCTACCTAATCACTGATATGATGACTCTGGGGGATCATCAGTGATTATTGTATACTTATATTCTCATATAATTATATGTAGTGTGTATTTTCAACTCAGGCAGATATGTAATAGGGACCTGTCAGCAGTTCTCTTTGTCTAAGTAAGATGACATAAAGAGAAAGCATTTGTGATGTCTCTATGTTTTATACTGTATGTAAGCAAGAAATGCCACATGTAGTTTGAAACTGTCAACATTTTTTTTGTCCAAGATATAACACAAATGGAAGCATATTCTGTCTCATGATACTCCTTAGTAATTCTGTCTCCTAAGTCATTCTCCAATGGAGAACGACTTAGGACCAATACATATTGTTCCTCATATCTGTAACTATGAGGTAATCTCTGTTGCTATGCTGTTATCTGCAGTATATAGTTGTCTGCAAACCTATTGTAAGTCTCAGGACACTACTAGTTCAGCTCTGGAAGATTAGTACTCTCTGGCAGAGAGCTGGAGAGTGGGGAGAGAGACAAGACCTTAGAGAACCTAAAATCTACAATCCTGGAAATTATGTACATTCTTCAGGCTAGTGGTGACAAACCCATCTCCCTTGTGATTTTCTCTGTCACATGCTTGGCGTAAGTAGTATAATAAACTTTATTAGTACTCCTTTCTTTTTTACGAATGTTTCTTGGCAGACTCCGAGACACAAGAATCTGTATTATTATTATTTACCCAACACACCAAGAGTGTTTAGATTAAATAAATGGTGACTGCGAGTGGAGTCTGGATGTTTGCCAAGTTTCATTTTAATTTCCCCTGTAAATTAAAACACTGGGCAAGAACTCCTAGTAACAAGCAGCAGAAATTGTCCTGTGTTTAACTTTTTTCAGTCTGTTCTGTGTTCCACAGTGCAGTGGTAGCTCTATCACTGCACTGGTGGGCCAGCCACTAAAACTTCTTTATTCTTGAACCACTGGTACTGTCTCATAAATGGATAGTCACAAAAAGGGAAAGGAGTAAAAACCTATTGTGTGCACCTAGAGCACACTGTTGCATTGAACTGAGAACTCTCCATCTGATCATCAGATGCCCAGCACTGAGAAAGGGATGTTCATACCCTCCTAAACAAGTCTCCTGTGCGCAGGCTATCCCCTTCCTGGCTACTCAGTTGTGGGGGCATGCAATGGTTTTGTTACTTCTTTCTTTCTGTGGCTGTGCAGCTGCTGAATTTTGCCAGCTGTTTAAGAATAAATAAGTGTTGCTACCTCGGGAGTATTACTGTGACTATTTTCCACAGTATGTTAAAAGAGGACCTTCCCAGTCCTTTTGACTTTCATGCATAAATTACCCCTACTTGCATTGATTCTGGAATTGTATTTTATTACTGTCTATTGCAGTTAGTTTTTGCATTCTGAGCCTGCTAAAAACTGCAGGGTGTACCATACCAGAGCTTCTACACCAAGCCTGGAGTTGCTGTGGGCCCAGGGTTGTACTGCTGACATCACTATAGGGAAGAGTCAGTTTCACAAAAAAAAAAACAACATGCTGACAAGGCATTTGGATTTTGACATAATGCTTTGCTAACAGGGTGTCTTGGGAAAGGGGAACACAGTATGTACATTGAGTACTGGTAGGTTTCCCTTTCAACATTGTTGCAACTGCATGGTACAGCATGGTGTGAGTCACTCATCTACCCAATAGTAACGTCATCAAGAGCTAGCAGCCCAGCAAATGAACAGCAAAAGCAAGTGCAGCAAGGCTTAAAAACAAATTAAAATTATGGAAGGCAGAGTAAACCTTGGCCAAAAATAACAAATGCACACTCCTTTTCAGGTTTAGTACTGCATATG
This sequence comes from Neoceratodus forsteri, assembly GCA_016271365.2. Taxonomy (NCBI): domain Eukaryota; kingdom Metazoa; phylum Chordata; order Ceratodontiformes; family Ceratodontidae; genus Neoceratodus; species Neoceratodus forsteri. The sequence goes on along the minus strand of CM057458.1, from coordinate 1,147,810,067 downwards.
ATGACTACAAGCTGTAACTTTTTGAACCATAATGAAAAGTCCTCTTTAAAGAGGTGCTGTCAACTCAAGGAAACCTCTACAAACAATATATTGAGATACAATTCAGCTTGTATTCCCTATATCAGCGATAGATTTCTCCTCCCATTATTTATTACTAAGGACATTTGCATGATTACATGATTTTTATCCATTAGGGTTCATCTGTTTCTCTAGCGTATTCCCTATTTGAAGGCATATCATGTGTTGTGACATTACAAGGTGTTGCCATAGGAGTAACTATGATGTCATAAGCAGTGCATTATGACCTCGGATAGGAATTAAGTAGCAGGAATGGTTGAACTCTTCTGGAGCAAAGATCCTGTTTCCATGCAGATTACTTCAGTAATAAATAACAGGGTGGAGAAATGCAAAGCAATTGTGAAATATCACCTGAATTGTGTCTACATATTATGTCTTTGTAAATAACTCCTGAAGGTGGAAACAAAGGGAAAAGCTATGCTTCAGGATACGGGAAGGTGGAAATCCTGGGTGGCTAACCTAAAAACTTCAGCAAAACAAATGGACTACACTCTGTTCAGCACAAAGGAGGATTTGCTGACACCAAATGAATGCTGTTAGTACAGTTTCTATTTGCTAATGCTTGTGCCCCAAAGGGGTCACCATAAAGAAGGCAGGGTTTAAGCAGTGTCAACTGACAGTTTACATCATACAGTCAGCATTTGAAATTATAATGACAGAAAGCAAAGGTCTCATGCCAATGCAACAAAAATATTGCAAGTCATAAGCAAGATGCAATGCAGTATGGACCCAATCTGCCAGTCACCCAGCACTTACGCTCCAACTCAACTTGGAGTCAAAGTGCTGGGGTGACTGGTAGGTTAAGTTCATTCTGCACCGCACCTTGCTTATAACTTGCAAAATATTTTTGCTACATTGGCATGAGACATTTGCTTTATACTTTGGTTAATACTTCAGTTATAGGGCACCAGAAAGCTGAAGCCCATAGATGCTGCCCTCCCCCACACACACACACACTGCTCAGTGGAAGTTACCCAGGTTGCCTTCTTGTATGAAGGTATCCAACCCTTTTTTGAATGTTGCCATGTTTATACATACACCAAGCAACCAGGGAGCTGATTCCAGAGTCTAATAGCTCTAGAGAGGAATGCATTTTTCTCAAAGTTCTGATTTAGGCACTGATTCAACCAGTTGACACTTATGTCCTCGGAGGTCGTATTTGATGTCCTTGTAGACCAGATCCAGACCCTCACTTTGGACAGGATCCTACAATAACTTATACAGGAGTAACATTTCCCCCCTAGTTCTCCTTAGGCTCAAATCCAACAGTCCCACCTGATTTAAGTGCTGTGCATATGATAGGTCCTTACAACCTGGAACAAGTTTGATGAATCTCCTCTGCACTCTATCAGTCATATCTGTATCCTTCCTGATGTATGGACACCATACTTGTGAACTGTAGTCCATATGTGGCCTAGTATATGTTCTATAAAGGGGCAATAACACTGAGCTAGATACAGCAGAGAAGGACCTGCGAATGCAGTTTGATAAGTGTCCCATTTTGGATGCCACCTGTTTGCAATGTGTGCTGGGCTTCAGGTCATTACTTATAAACACATCCAAGTCCTTTTTAGTAGTCACTGATTTGTCTGTGGTCCCATTTACTTGGTATATTTGTGTACCAGTGTTCCTACCAAAGTGCAAGACCACACATTTTTTCTGTGTTCAATTGCATTCTGTTAGTGACAACCCATTTACTTATGTTCTTTAGATCATCAAGCATCATGTTTCTCTGTGCTTCATTGTCCACTATTCCCCCAAGTTTGGTATCAATGGCAGACTTTACCAATTTGTTGTTACCTGTTAGCGTCAGGTCATTAACATATATGTTAAAAAGCAGTGGTCCCAGGACAGAGCCCTGGGGAACTCCACTGGTCACAGTGCCCTCTGAGGAGACTATGCCATTAATTCTCATGGCCTGACTCCTACTTGCCAGCCAGCTCTGAATCCATTTAACAAGGCATATATATCCACTTTTAAGGTCAATAGTTTTTTCACAAGGATGTTATGAGGTGGGCATCAAAAGCCTTCCTGAAATCTAAAAACAACATGTCTACCCCTTTCCCTTGCTTTAAATTAGGGCTGACAAACTCATAGATGTTGATTAAGCTGGTAGTACATGACCTATTATTTGTGAATCTGATGGTGCGATATGTCTGTTAACCCCCTACTCACAAGGTCCTTAACTAGTTCATCCTTTATTATACTCTCTATAAACTTGCCCACTACAGACATTAAGTTAATAGGCTTTAATTGCCATGGTTAGATTTACTGCCCTTCTTGTGGATAGGTATTGTGATGGCACTATGCCAATTCGTGTGTACACAAGCATTTAAAATGGATCTATTCCCGATATCTGCTTTCTGTCATTATAATTTCAAATACTGACTGTGTGCTGTAAATTGTCAGCTGACTGCTTAAACACTGCCTTCTTAATGGTGAACCCCCTTTTAGTACTAGCATTAGCAAATACAAATTGCACTAATGAAATATATTTGGTGTCAGCAAATCCTCCTTTCTGGTGTATAAAGTGCAATCCATTTGTTCTACTCCTGAAGGTGACAGCTGCTCTCCAAGTGCTGAACTGTAAAAACTGTGACTGGTACTACACCACCTGCATGGTTACTCTCAGAGAGCCGTTTCTGTATTTAATTATGCATGGTGCTTGGATCAGGGAACACCTCAGTAGGGGTTAAGGAAGTAAGACCTGTGATAGTTTGTTTTACGATATATTTTATTTATCAACTGTAAAATCTGCTCACTAGTGTTATAATGGTTGCATCTGAAGGCACTCTGGGGAAATTGCTCTTTGCATGCTCCTCATTTTTTGAAGGTTGTACCCATTTGTCTGCATTACTGCACATCTGCATGATTTGCATTTTCTGCACTACTGTACCTGTAATAGTATATCACTATTCCTTGTATCCTTCCCACAGGTCACCCATGTAAACGAGCCTCAGCTTATTGGACCTTTCTTGGTCACAAATTGGTTAATCAAATCTCATAAAAAAACTTTTGGTTAAATATCTTAAAGAAAATAATGTTACTTATGGTTATTTTTTTAAACCGTTCTCACTGTCCCCTTGCTTCTTTACTGAAACTGTTGTGCTTACTTGTGTTTCCATTGTATCTCCTATTTTACTACAAATTCTTTCTTTAAATATCTTTATAGCTTCTTGCCTTAACTTCTCTGTTCTTATTCCGTATATAATGGGGTTGGCAACAGGGGGTAAAATAAAACTCTTTATGGATAAGACATGCTGGAGAACTGATGGGATACTGGTCATGTTTAGCCAAGGCTGAATGACTATAAAGAAAGCACTGATCACAAAGACTAGTAGTATTAACAAATGAGTACTACATGTCTGCAGAGCCTTCACTCGTGCTTCTTTAGAATTTTTCATACAGACCACAAATATTTGTACATAAGAGCAGACAATGATAACAAAGGGAATTCCAATATTAAATATAAGAAAAACTATACCTAAGTACTTTTCAGCAAATGAGTCTATACATGAAAGATTAACAATGGAGATACCTTCACAATAGATTTTTGACAGAGTGAAGCCACACAGTGGAAGTCTTTGAATTAAGAGAACAGACATCAGCATAATACAAAATGGATTCATCCATGCAACCAACAGAAGCTTGAACATTTTTGCAGCTGTCATAATATTTGCATACTGTAAAGGGTAACAAATAGCCGTAAATCGGTCATATGCCATAACTGTCAATATATTCATTTCAGAAAAACCAAAAGTATACAGGCAATATACCTGAATGTAACAGCCAGAAAGAGATATAGTGTTAGATTCCAACAAAATATCTGCCATTAACTTTGGCAAAAATGTTGTACTGCCATATATTCCATTTACTGCCAAGCTGCACAGAAATATATACATGGGCTCATGTAGATGTTGTCGTAAAATGATAATGCTTATAAGAAACAGATTAGCTAGAATTGTGATTAAATACAGCAAAAGTGAAAATGCAAAATACATATATCGAATGTTACTCATTTTACCAAGTCCTGTAAGTACAAAATAAGTGATAGTAGTAGTGGCATTTTCCATTCTTCAGATCTGTAAAGGATAATACAATTAAATTAGATATATAACCGAATGACTTTTAGTGCTTGAGACATAACATATCTTAGTCTTGTGAATTACCAAAATTAGTTAAGCAAAAAACACAACTCGGACTTCACAAACATTGCATTATTACTGCATGTCAGCCCACAATAAACGTCTTACATTCATTTGCCGTATGCATTTAAAATGACAGTTACAACATAGTACATTAAAAGTGGTAATGATAATGAACTGAGATTGCCCCTAAACATTTTACATTAAGTTTAGCATTAGCAATTGCAATGACAAGCAGATCACTACTAAGGCTTTCATTTCATGTCTTAATAATAAAGCTGCATATATAACTCATATGACTTACATTCCTGCAAATGTGAAAACAGTTTGATCAAATGCGCAGCTTACCTTTCCAGGAGATAGTATTCACAATTTACTGGTGAAACTGCAAAGTTGTTACTTTTATACAGTGAAACAGCTCTATGCCTCTGACAGGAGCTTTGTATAATGAGAGGGAGAGAGTCCCTGAGCACCCTGCTTGCCAGTATTTGCACGGTCTATCTTTCCCACGTGTAAACGTCCCTTGATTGTTTTTCTTTTCAAGAAGGTTAGATCATCCAAGCACAAACAATTAATTTTTTTTATATTTTTCTGATACTGGTACAGACTGAATGTCTAAGAAATGCCCATACTTTCTTGTTACACTCTGGTATTGTTTATTGCAGAGATACCACTTATGAGTCTAGGTATTTTAGGGTTTAAAACCTATTCCTTTTCTATTATACCTGCTGACCTAAATTATTTTTTTTGTTTACTTTTAATCCTGAAATGGTTACCAGGTTCTTCAGCAGGGGTTGCACCTCCTCATGTGTGGATATCACATTTAAGGATGCATGTTATGTCAGTAGAACTGAACTTTTAGAAACTAGACATAAGGAGACAAAATCGCCAAGGACTAATTTTGTTACCATATATACAAGACAGGCACAGGATATTAAGCATAGTATTATCTTGCAGAGAGAACCCCTTCTAGCAGGGGTGACAAAAGAAAAACCAAGGATGGTGTATGAAAGAGGCACTAACCTTAGGGATAGGTTGGTACACAACTATGAGGGCAGGTACACTCACACACTTGGCAAAAGACCTCTGCTACTCAGTGGAATGCACCAATGTGAAAACTGTAAATTTTGCAGTTCCATCCTTAGATGCAATCCATTTACCAGCTGCAACAGTGGTCAGAACTATGCAATAAAATAATTCATAATATGCACAGAGAATGTGGTGTACTGGCAACATGGAGTTGGTATTTATATTTTGATATTTATAAATTTAAAATTCTGTTTTACCTTTATTACTGTCATTCATTACTATAAATATTGTGCTGCAAAAGCATTTTCATAAACATGCACTTTTAGTTAATAGATTATGGAGCTGAGCACCAATGCAGTTTAGACATATAATATAGAATTGTGCACTGTCTCTTTAAGTAGAGCTCTTGATAACTGGGTAATGATGTCTAGTGACCATCCCCTGATGACATACTGATATACAAAACTGGTCTGGGTTGTTTGTAAGCTCTGGTTACTTTGTAGCTGCATGGCGGCAGTTTTAAACTTTTCATATAATAAAGCCTTTTTGGGGGCTATACTTTTCCCTCCTCTCATGGCATACCTGGTCTACTTCCCTATTTCTGGCACCTCCTCAGGATTCCAGCTGCTGTATAAAGCCTTTTAGTATCAGCAGCGAGAGTGCACATTTCTTGCTTTTCTACATTTGTACCTTTTGGGGTCCACACCCTCCGAGGAGTAGTGGAGCGGTATTAGCAGTAATTCTTAAAACCTGCAATGAATAGTAAACAAATGGGGGCAAAAGAAGGAGACTGTAATGCTATTATTCCATCCATGGGAGGCCACTTTGGTGCATTTGTGATACTGACCACACCGCAAATTCTCACTTGGGGCAATGATACATGGCCTTTGGTCATGCTAGTCCACTCTGTGGTTTTTGGCTATTTGCAGCGAGAGCAATGGAGCCAGGTGGCTGACATACTCTGTTGCATATGAGGGGACCAATGGAGAAAAAAATACATGCAGAAAACATTGCAGCAGCTGGCGGTTGTGTTAGTAGGATTAACAACTGTAGTTCTCCACACCATGTGGTGGGGATCAGATATACCCCACGCGCACACTGACTACATACTGTAGGACTTGTCAGCTGTAATTCCATCTGGGGCACCCAGGCTTATACTTGTTTATGGAAACAAGCTAGTTTTCAAATATAAATACATAGGGCGCTATGCATGAAGGGCCCCACAAAATGCGTTGAGTGGTAGTAGACCCTGTGTACCCCTACGTGGTGTGTAGGGCAAGGCAGACATGCAGCATGCATGACCACATGAGCATGGCATGCAAACTGAGAGGGTATGAACCAGGACCATGCGGAGCAATGCGCAGACAGAGAGTGGGCGAGGCCAGGATACATGGAACCGCCCCTTGACCCCACCATATAAGGTGATGCAGGCCACATTACACAGCAGCATGGCTGTGAAAGCAGCGCAACTGCAGTGTATACAAGACATGGCAGGATGATGGGAGTATGTGGAAGTGCCTGTGGAGGTGGACGGAAAATGTGGCAGCAGAGGGAGAGGAGTAAGAAGCAGATGATGTGGGGGTGGAATAAGGACATGCTCCACGAACTTCAGCAGTGGTCAAGTCTGGTCACGGACATCAGGCAAAGCTATGACAGAGTGCACAGGGCCCTGGCACTCACCACTGCCCCAGAGGTGAAGGCCTGTATGTGGCTTGACATTCAGGCAGCATCAGTGCTGCTGGTGCAGAGGCACGTATAGTGACTGTGGTAAAACATAAGTGGCGTGACCTCCGTGCAGCAGTCAAAAAGAAGCTGGCAGCTGGTGCACAGGAGCGGCAAGGCATGGGCAATGGGTCCCCTGCACAGGACACACAATTGACACCTATGGAGAGACTGGTGGCAGAGACCATCTCAGAGGTGGCACTCCATGGCGTGGGTGGAGGGATGGGCACACTGGCAGGTAGGTGCAGCCCATGTGGTGGTGACAGGGTGGTGAGCAGCATGGTTATGTAATGCCATCGATACAGTGTAGCCCTCTCCCTGCCAGACAGGGGCTGTGCACCATGGAATACAGCAACCAGCAGGACACTAGCAACACATGCCACTGTGCCAGAGCCAGGACCATGCTGCACCTCACAATGTGAGGAACTGTCTGGTAAGTATCATTGACCACTGGTGTGTGATGCCCCATCTGGTATGTGGGTAAGAATATTTCACTGACGCACTCCAATGTTGTCTCCACAGAGACAGAGATGGACACTGAAACCCAGCTGGACAGTGACAGCAAAGCTGACCTGACCATCGCCCACACTGAAGAGGTGGACAGCACCTCTGGGAGAGAGGGCCATCAGAATGAGGGCCCCACAGATGGTCGTGGCAGTGGCCAGCACCCTCCCCGAATGGCACCACTGCTCCCCTCAGGCAGGGGCACCAGTGCAGCCCCTGACACCATGCCACACACAGCACCAACAGTATCCAAAAGAGCCAAGGACCCTGCTGACAGCGGCAATGAGAGCCCATCCACAGGCACACACAGATGTGGATGTACCCCCAACATGACCCATACCAGATGGAACAGTACTGCATGCTCCAGCAGCTGGAGGGGAACTGTCTGACCGAACAGCAGAACGCCATGTCCGCCACTGCCACCCTGACTTAGGTCACACTTGCCATCTGCGATGGCATCACAAGATCCACCATAGCCCAGGAGCAGATCCTGCACCAGCTACAGTCCATGCCTGTCACACCCCCTGCAGGAACACCCCCAGAGCAACAGCTGCACACCCATATGTTATCCGCCCAGGCAGACATCTGTCTGGAGCAGAGTGTGTGCAGTGATGTGCCACCCCTGCTAGGCAGAAGTGCCGTTGTACAGGCCATGCCACCATGCACAGGAAGTGGCAATGAGGAGGGTGGCGATGTCCATGCCACCATAGCAGACAGCCAGGACACACCAGCACCACCGCGCCACTATGCAGTGCTGACACCCAGGGCTGTGAGGGGCGCAGGGTCATGGGGCATCACATGCACATGCAGCACCCAGGCACCTGGGCACATGGGCATTGTCACAGCTACAGTCCCAACCTGATGTTTTGGGGCTGTTAATACAACAGCACAGCACACAGTCAAGCACCGACACACGACACCACCCCCACCCCAGCACCTCCCCCACAACCCCACACCCACAAATGGCCACTTAGCATAATACATCATCCTCATGGCTGCAGTCCCATTGATGTAACTGGTTGACACACGCTGCATGCTACACACAGACAGTGGCTGCATCATGTCCATGTGGTGCCTGACAGGCATGTGCAGCTTGGCACATGATGTGTAGCACCATCAACATGAGAATGTCCCCATTACAAGCACACGCCATGCAGCACAGCCACTGGCCATGCCATGCTCCCCGGGGTGCACAGCACCATCACCATTGCCATCATCGACATCATCATCATTCATGGGGTCCAGAGGTGGCACCATCGGCAGCAGCATGGCCTCATGCTTGGCCAGGTTATGCAACATGCAGCAGATGGCAAACACCCTGCATGTCCTAGCAGATGACAGCATGATTGTGACCCCTGAGTGGTCAAGACACTGGAAGCACATCTTCAGCAGTCCAATGGTCCTCTCAATGATGCCACATGTTCTCTGATGAACAGTGTTGTAGGCCTCCTCTGCCTGAGTCCCTGGAGCCAGGATTGGTGTCATGAGATAGGTCTGCAGGGGTTATCTGCTGTCACGTGCAAAGAGGAGCGTGACAATGTGAGTGAGGACCCGATGTCAGACGGGGCACAGGACATGTGTGTGGACTTACCCAGTAGCCAGCCATTGATGGGCCTATCATGCAGCAGGGCACCGAGGCTGGAGGCATCCAGTATGTATGAATCATGCATCGACTCCGGGAACCTGGCACACACATCCATGAATAGGCCAGTGGCATCACACACCACCTGACAGTTCACACTGTAGAATCCCTTCCTGTTATGGTATGGCTCCTTATTCACTGTGGGTGCCAGGATCACGATGTGTGTGCCATCGATAGCCCCGCACATATTGGTCATCCTGTGCATGGAATAGAATGCCTGCTTCGTGTCACGCAGCTCCTGTGCATTCTGAGACAGGTAGACGTGGTCCCCTATGTGTGGCAGCAGTGCATTGGCGACCTGTGCCATGGCAAGGGAGACTGAGGACTGGCTCATGCCGAGTGCATCCCTAGTCACATGCTGGAATGACCCAATCACAAAGTAAGACAGTGCACACATGACCTTAGTCTTCACTGTTATCGCCATGGAGGGCCGGGTCCTGGGTGCTATTTCCGTGCAGACCATGTCACACAGCTGTGCAACTATCGGCCATGGGAACCTGAACCATTCCAGGCAATGCACGTCCCGCCATCCTATGGCGTCAATCCTGTCACGGAACACCCTGGGACATGGCAGCCTGTTCCTTCATCTCCCGTCATTTGCCTCCAGCAGTAACAGATACAATCCCACACCTGGGCACATCCTGTATCACTGTTACACCTTCCCCTCACACGGTGCAGCCCCCAGTATGCTCCCACTTACAGGACCTCTTTAGGGTGTCGGAGGAAACATACATGCCCATCTGGGGCATGGGGGACCTGTGGAGGGCCAATGGATTTGGCCAGGTGAGTACGGCATGCCCCATGTGTGCTTCTCTGTGACACTGTGTGGGCCTTATGATTCACTTCCTCCCCACATATTTCCTACACAGGACCATCATGGATGGCCAGAGCAGATGGAGCTGAGCCTGCAGGTACAGCCGGATGGTGCTCTGTACTTTGCACTCCTGGACAGCGGCTGCAGAGGTACCGGCACAGGTATCCCAACTACATGATGCTGAAGGTGGGCAGCATGCTTTATTATGACACAGTCAGTGGGAGGTCTACGTCCCATCACCGGTAGGTACTGTTAGTGTGGTGCAGAGTGCCTGAGTTTGGGTCACTATGCCACCATTGACCTGTTCCCTTTGTCTTGCAGCACTACAGGAGCCTGGTGAGGTGCATCATGCTTCAGAATATCAGTCACCCACTGCAGGAACTGGAGGTGGACACCAGCTCAGCATGCAGCGATGTGGACCTGCAGGATGGCCAGTCTGTGAGGGTGTGAGGGACCATACTGTTTCAGAGGATGGTCTGTGTTTAATGCCCCAATGTATGGCAGGACACTGTCTGGGGTGGGGTGCTGTTTGGCCTTGTTGTCGAGGTGTTGTGTGTGTGGCCAGCACCTGCTGATATCTGGGAGGGGGGTGTATAAACTGATGGACCTTGGGGTGTGCTGTCCTTGTTGTACTGCTGCGGGGGTGTCATGCGCTCTGTGTAGTGCTGCCAGCTGTGTCTGTCAATAAACATTTAGCATGACAGTTGTGTGCTCACTGTCTTGGGAGGGGGCAGTCAGGCCAGTTCTGTCATTTGCTGTTACTGGCCAGTGCACTGGGTGGGGGGGCATGCTTGTATGGGGAAATGCTGCATGGTGTTTGTGCATGTGCATGCTGTGTGGTGTGCACATGTGTGGTGACCATGAGGCAGCTATGTTGCCCATACCTCTCCACGTCTGTGCCACGTGCTTCATCTGCCCTGCCCTGCAGCCATGTGTGACACACACATGGGCCACGTCGGTGACAGTCATCCATGTGGGTGGGCCATGCCCCTATGGCATGTCCTGTGTATGGCAATGTGCCATGCAGCTTGCCCTGTGTATGGCAATGTGCCATACAGCATGCCTTGTGTATGGCGATGTACCATGCGGCATGCCCTGTGCATGGCGATGTGCTGTATGGCATGCCCTGTGTATGGAGATGTGCCCTGTGGATGAGGATGTGCTGTGCAGTATGTCTGCATGCTGTGCTGTGCCCATGGGTGTTGCCCTGCCAGACCTGGCCACACTGCGGTGGCAGCGGAGTCGATGTGTCCACCCGGCTCAGGGGTGCTGGCTGCATCATGTCCAGCATGCCGTGGTGTGGTGGGGCATGGGGGGGTGTTGCCTGGGGGGAGTGGCTCTGTAGTGGTCCATGCACTCCTGTGTGCATGTCCTTATGGCAGCCTCTACCCTTGCGCACTTGTGCACCCCAGGTCCGCGCACCTGTATGTCATGCTTGTCTTGATGTATGCGGACGGATCCCATTGTGCACACATTTACGTAGGTGCACCCCAGTGATACGGCTCCGTGGTTGCCTTGCTAAAGGCTGTGCATGTGTCTGCTTCATGCTCATCATGCATGCTGCACTGAGTATGACTGCATGGCCGGGTGTCATATCCCACCTTACATGGGCTTACACACAGTGCACTGGGTTCATACATAATGCCCAAAGTAAGGATGACTTTAAAAATGGTGGCATAAATTAAAATACCCCGGTAAAGGATGGTGGAAAATGTGGCCACTGGATTACAAGGTTGGCGAAATAATGGGATGTCTGTATCTGTTCCAACAGGTGATGGATTTGTATGATTTCCATCAAATATCACACCACCTGGTTGGGGGACACTCATGCCGCACCCCATCGGCATTTGAAACTAGTGAGGAAACGCTATGTTCTGGTGTTCCAGTCAATGTATAGTATGTAGATTGTCCTGGTTGTTTTACAGAAGTTTCTCTTAACACTGGGACCCAGATATTCAGACTGCGCTGGGCAGTGGTGCAAGCCTGGCACAGAGCAACGGCGCTGCGCCCTGTCCAGGACCAGGCAATATTCAACGGTGATGTGCCATGGTGCAGCACCATTGAATATGGCAAGTTTGGTGCACAAACTGTGCATGGCACAGTGGCACTGCACCAGTGCAAGCTACGGATAGGGAGAACAGCAATGCACCAGCACAAGTGCAGTTGAACTAGGAGCATCACCCACAATATTTAGCCGGGAGCACGCAAATGAGGCCATTATATATACAAGGCACAAATGGGGCCATTTGCATGTCATTATGGCCCCATTTGCATGCCTGGTACTGGGCAGGCCGGCGACTTGTGCCTGGCGCCCTGCACAGTATGACGTGGGCTGTGGGGATCTCGGGGCATCCCCCACCCCATAGCCACAATCATGCGGTAGATGTATACACCAAAATCCCTGGTAGTCTAGTGGCCCTCCCCAGTCCCTCATACCTGAAACATATTAACGTGACCATCCCTGGTGGTCTAGTGGAACTCCCCCTCCCTCCCATTGCTGTGATCACTTGTTAAAACTGTAGGAACTCCCTGGTAGTCCAGTGGTGCCCCCCAGGCCCAATCATGGTACAGTGCCATATGTATAGTCCCTGGTAGTCTAGTGGTCCCCCATCCCCGCCCATTGCTGCAATCATGGTACAACTCCTCCTGGTATGTCCCTGGTGATCTAGTGGCACTCCCACCTCCACCCACAGAGAATCCCTTGCCCCTCCCCCATCATTGGCAGGCAGCCACAGCCCACCAGCATACCGCCCGGCCACTCACTGAATGACAGGTACAGTATGGGCTTGCAGGGCATACTGTACTAGATGGTCCCAATATGTGAATGAAGTCATTCACATATTTGGGACTGTGTAGTACAGTATGCTCTGCAAGCCCATACTGTACCTGCTTCATCAGTGGGCTGCCAGGCGGTATGTGGGCATGTTGTGGCCACCCACCGGCGACGGGGGAGAGCGGGTGGGCAAGGGTTCTCTGTGAGTGGAGGGTTGGGGGTGCCACCAGATCACCAGGAACGCATTATAGAGTTGTGCCGTGATCACGGCACGGGCGGAGGGTGGGGACCACTAGACTACCAGGGACTATACATATGGTGCTGTACCACGACTGGGGCTGGGGGACCACTGGACTACCAGGCGATTCTACAGTTTTAACCAGCAATTCGCGGCAATGGGAGGGAGGGGGGCTCCACTAGACCACCAAGGGGGTATGTGTGCTTGTTGACGGTGTTCTGGGTGGGCGGGTGGTCACCCACGGCTGATGGCTGCTGTGTTGCACCTTGCAATACAGCAGCCCACCAGTGGGTGGCCAGAACTTGTTCCTACTTTTCTGGGGCTCAACTTTGACCCCCCCCCACATGGCGCAATGCAGGGTTGCACCGGCATATGGCCACACATCCCAGGCCGAATATCGGGATGTGCCACACATGCATGGGCACGCTCCCTGCATCTGCACCACATACCATTACATTGTGCCCCGGCACATCGGGATTTGCGCTGTGCTGGGAAGCCCATTCAATGTCACGCCGGGCCGTAATGTTGGGTTGCACCAGCACAACATTGTTGTGCCAGGCGCAACCCCTTTGAATATCCCAGCCCGGGTGTTTTTTTGTAGTGGAGACAAGTTCTTTGGTGTGTAAAAGAGGAACACATGTGGTGATTGCACCATGGGACAAACAGGGAAGAGTACTGCCAGTAGGCTAACAAAGGAAGGGTTTATTTTTGTGAGGTAATTTATGATTTCTTGTGCACTAAAGTGGGAGCCTCCTTGCAAGGTGCTGAAAGGCAGTGAGAGTCTGCATTTTGTACAATAAGCAGCTGGTTTTGTATATTTTTCAGCAGATTCCAGGCCATGTTGTTGGGGGGGGCTGCAGCCCCTCCTTGGGAATGGGAACTACTGCAGTAACTCTGTTCAATGACTGCTTAATATGCTGAGTGCCTGGTTTGAGTGCAAGTTTAATTGAGATTGTGTATATTGCCCTGGAGTTATATTAACAAAATAAAAGTTTTGAAACTTGATCAAGTTGTTGCAGTGATATTGTCAAAGGAATCTGAAATACCCTCTAACTAAAAAGAAACTTATCTTCAGGACTGTGTAACGCTGTTATTAAGAGTTCTTTAGTGGGTCTCTATAGGAAGGATCCTATACATATAAATGGCTTGGCAGCCCAGTCCTGTGCCACATGTTTTTCAATCCTGGGCAAGCTCCAGTTGTGGGCTGTTTGTCTCAGGTGAATTAAAAAACAAGCAAGATCACATGAGTCACCCAAGAAGTCCCATCAGGAGCCACCGCATGTGGAGGAACCCCCACCCCACCCCAGCTCAAAAAGCCTGGCAGCAAAGCATGAGGTTATCATTTGCTACTTAAAGTGAACAAGCAGAGCAAGTCAAGGAGGCCCAGCAGATGCTACGCCACATGGGTCCCCCCACACGGGGGACTCTTTTAAAAAACACAGAAAAGGCACTGTGGTGATGATATCAAAAGGCTGTAAACTGGGAAGCAGGAATACATCCTCCCAGTAATGTCAGAATGCCGAGGTGAGCCAAGACTCAGGAAAGACAGAATTACAGTCACATTTCTAGTTTAAGATATGCTGACTGTTCCTGGCAGTTTCTGGCAGAGTGTGCAGCAGGTAACACATCTGGAGTCAAGATTCCCATTTGAGTAGGGGGCAGAAAGGGAGTAGTGAGAGGATAAGGGCAGGGAAGCTGACCTGCAGCTTACTGGCACATTTAAGTGTGTGTTCACTCAGCAGGAAAAGGATCAGGATTCAAATCCTGGTAGGGGCTTATACACTGATGGGTGTTGGTGGTAGCTAGGTAGGCCTTAGAGATGGCCTGGCTCTGTGGGAGTTTAGTGACATGAGGCCTGAAGCTAATTTGTGCTACATTACAGTTTACCTGGTGGTGCAGTTGATGTGAAATCCTGAACAGCAAACAAGGTGGTCATGTGCATGGTTGAGTTCATTTTGTTACAGCTTGAGAGTCACCATGGTGGCAGCAAGACCCAACAAGACTGCAGACTTCAAACAGCAGTTGATGGCCCTGGTATGGGAGGGAGGGAGTGAGGTAGAGGATGGTGGGATTCAGTCTTCAGCAAATAGTGTGGACCTGACCAACTGGAACTGGCAGGACACCCATGGCTGGAGCTACCCATTCCTATCCAGGAATCAGCATATGCTGCACAGCCAGGGGGCAGCAGAGGAAAGTTAAGAAAGGTCAAGAATGATTCGCCAGTTCCTGCACCGCCACTATCTGTTAGGCTTGACTTTGACTGTATGTCAAACAGTGAGTTACTGGATTTGTTTAGGCAAACTTTCCAGATACCAACACCAGGGCTGGGATTGCCACCTCCTAAAAAATATCAAGGAAACAACGTAGGGGGATGCCTCAGCTGGAGGGTCCCCTGAGAACACCACAGCCAATGCTGCCTATACCAGCAACCCCAGGCATGGCACCCTTGCTGACACAGGCTCTGCACCCCATTCCTTGTTCCCCCAACTGGGGCTGCAACCATCGGTCACAGGACATATGCCCTTGCTGACACTGGCTCCGGCTCCTGTCCAGTGGTCCCATTAAGTGGGGCCACAACTACCAGACCCACTCCCATTGGGACCATTCTGTGGGACACAGCCAGGGATGGTGCCTCTGCCAGAGCTGGTGCCTCACCCACTGGGCCCTCTGACAACCCTTCATATACCACTATGGCTAGTGATGGTGCAGGGGCCACTTCCTGGGTCGATCACTCTAATGCCAGCTTTCCCTTTCACAGCAAAGATCCCACTGCTGGTACCACAAGTTGATCTTTCCATCCTGCTGTTGCTATGCCCTCCCACCCTAGAGTCTGGCAATCCCTTGAGCCAGGGAACCAAGTACACTTCCGTTGCTGGTAGGTGCTCCTATTCCTCAACTCACATTGAGGTGAAGATGAGCAAGTTGTTGGCCCTATAGATGGAAAAGAAACAGACAGAGACATCTGGGGGTGATGCAGGGTTTGGGACAGGGCAGTTGGGAGGTGGGGAACTGGAACAGCAGCAACTGGCACAGCCAGCTCAGGGGTCTTATGTGTCCACTGTTGAGCCCATAGGGTTGCACCTGACTGACAATGTGCAACAACAGATTGTGAGTGGTGAATTTATGGATGTTTTTGCATTGCTTGTCAGGCCCAAAGAGCCAGAGGTGGAGAAGGAATCAGAAAGACAAGGAGTAGGGAGATGGTGTAGAGCACAGAAGGAAGGTAGTTGTTCTGTGCACCTGGGAAAACTGGTAAGTGGGCTTAGCCATTTATGTAGAATTGTTAATGGGATCATGTCAGCAAAAAGCTCAGGGTCTGTGGAGTTACTACAGCTGCATCACGGAGATGTGTTACAAAAGGGGGATGTTGTGGTTAGAGTATAATGGGGAGCTTTGCAGGAGGAAGCAGAATGAACCCAGTAGGGCCTGGGGCTTTGGATCTTCTCCTGCTCTGTGCTCTTGAGGCCAGCGGGGGAAGGACACCATTGTGATGGTGGTTTCCCAGTACACTGTACCCAGTCTCCAGACAGAGGAATGGTGGTCTTACAACGTGAAACATAGGAAAAGGGGTGGAGAAAGGTGGCAGTGCTACCGTTACAATCATAGAACTTGTAAGGTAGAGGCTTGTAAATACAAGCACAAGTGCATTGCTTGCAGGTACAAGCGCCTGTTTGTGCAGAACATGAAAGGGATCAACCTGCAGCCATCTCAGAAGGGACAGGGAAAACCTTTCAACCCAAATAAGGGTAGAGAGCATTGAGAGCTGGTTGGAAGGCTACCCAGACAGACTCTCCACCACGTCACTGTTAGAGGGCTTTGCAGAGAGTTTCAGGATCCCAAACAAAGATCCTAGCGAGCTTTGTGAGGTGGGGAATTTAAAATTTCTCAGGGATTGGACAGACATAAGGCAAAGCTTGGGAAGGAAGTAGCATTAGGCTGGTTACTGGGCCATTTGAGCAACCTCCATACCCCCACCTCTGAGTATCTCCAATAGGCCTCATACCAAAGAAAGTGCCAGGAGAGTTCAGATTGCTACATCTTTTATCTTACCCAAAGGGTGACTCAGTCAATCATCAACTCGACTCTGTGGATACTGTGGATACTGCAGTAGTGTATGCACTATTTGATGCAACCATCGATGTGGTGAAGGGGGTTCGTGCAGACATATGTCCTTTTTGGGTATCGATATCGATACTGTCACCATGGAGTTTTAGCTGCCACAGAAGAAGGTCAGTGTCCTGACAGGTTTGATGCACAAGGCATTTCAGGCATGAAAACTCACCTGAGGGAGCTTCAGCTGCTCCACAGGCAACTGAATTTCACCTGTAAAATAATCCAGATGGGGGAGCCTTTCTTCATAGGTGAGCCAAGTGCATGGTGAACTGCAGGAAGCCCCATCACAGGCCTTGGGTCACTGAGTCCATGCAGGATGACCTCAAGGGTTGGTTGGTATTCCTGTAATATTTTAATGGGGTGGACATTTGTCCCACAGAGGTCACAAGTCAAGAATTGAGGCTTTACATGGATGCCTCAAGATGTGTGGCTTTGGGGTTACTTTCAAATGGCCTGGTGTGCAGGCCTTTGACTCTGGCATGGGTGGAGGCAAACTTGCTACATCAAGTCACACTCTTCAGATTGTTTCCCATTGTTGTAAAGTTAGATTTGAGAGAAACATTTTTGCAATAAACAGGTAACATTTTGGACAGACAATATGGAGGTAGTGTATAACATTAATGAACAATTAGGAGAAATGTCCAGTGGGAAATCTAATGAGGCTGTTCATACTAAGGTGCTTGATTCTGAATATAGAATTAAGGGTGATATATTTACCTGGTATAAATAATGATGTGGCTGATGCTCTTTCTCATTTACAGTCAGAGAGATTTGGAGAGCTGGCACAGTAAGCAGACACATACCCCATGGAAATCCCACCCTACCTCTGGGAGTTGGTAATCGGGAAGACTGTGAATGAACCAAGTGCTTGCTAGAGTCCAGCACAAGGGCAGCATATCAGAGAGGGATGGAGAACTTTTTGGGGGTGAGGCATCAGCTGAGCTGAGAAATTTCTTGACTGGTACTGAAAGACCAACTGTGTGTGTACCTACTCCACATGATGCATCACGGCTCTACACTGGCAATGGTGGGGTGGCACTTGGCAGTGATTATTTGGTTTGCTAAGGCAGTGTGGATGAGGAATACAATATGGGCCTTTTGGGTGTGTAAGATGTTGGAAGGATGTGCCCATGGTAACCCAACAATTGGACACACGATACTCCACTGGCCCAACATTGCTATTTAAAATAATGACCATCCCTCCTTAGATTTGCTCGTCTGCTTTGGAAGCATGGCTGTTTCAAACAGCCTATGTAGTGGCTTTCTACAGGGCTTTTATGGTGTCCAAAATAACTTAACTGAGCAAATCATCTTCTTGGCTGTCGCACAGGATGGGGAAGATGCGGAAGCGACCATTGAGGGTTTTTTTGCACGCCTACAGCACTGTAAGATAGACGGGGGTCAGGGGCTGCTGGTGCAGCTTTAGCTCCCCTCCTGGGGTTGAGTGGGACACCAGGGGTTGGGTCTCCACTTAATACCAGCAGTTGTGCCCCTGCTCATTGCCTGTGTGGAGCTCCAGGGATTGCTCCGGTGGTGGTAGTTGCAGGAGCGGTCCAAGCAGTATAGCAGGCTTGCAGCTGAAGTCTTGACTCTCACAATTTTGTCAAGACTTCCTCCAACTAATGATCTTGTTGGGTCTCACACAGATAGTTACCTCTGCCACCCACAATTGTGGTCACTCATTGGACCTGGTATTCCACCAGGGATGAAGATATCTGATTTGGCGGTGCAGTCGGTCAGATGGTCAGACCATCACATCATAGGGTCCAGTTTTGAGGCTCCCTCTAACAGACCTGTCCCTATGGAGATGGTCCAATTATCACCCTTTAAGGGGTGTAACCCCAGATTGTCTAATGGCAGTACTGGACCTGTCGGGTGTGATGAATGAAAGCTTGGACCCAGAAGATC
The DNA here is from genome assembly GCA_016271365.2 of Neoceratodus forsteri. Classification (NCBI taxonomy): domain Eukaryota; kingdom Metazoa; phylum Chordata; order Ceratodontiformes; family Ceratodontidae; genus Neoceratodus; species Neoceratodus forsteri. The sequence goes on along the minus strand of CM057458.1, from coordinate 1,147,791,101 downwards.
TGCTAGCGGCCTATAATACGGCGGTGATGGTGGCCCTGACTCCACAGGTCCTGTCCGTGTTCATCCTCTCATCTTCACCCAAAGTCCCCTTAGTTTGATGGGACTTGAAGGAGATGAGACAAGTGGGTTGAATGTTGGAGAAGCATTGGCGAAAATCGGGTCTGCTGGATGAGAGACTTAGATTGATAGACCATTATAAGGACTATCAATCGGCAATCACCCCCTAAGAAGGCAGAGTTCCTGTCCAGGTAGATTGCAGCTGTGCAAAATTGATCAGCTCAGCTCTTCTGGACAGATTGTGCAATCCAATAGATCTTCAGTCTTGGGGAGTGTTTTCTCAAATTTGTTTTTTGTCAGTTCTATTTTTGTCTCCCATATTCACAACAGGGATCTGTTTTCCCCAATCAGTCCTGTTACATGGGATCTCATGCCCACCAACTGCCAGCCTCCACTATGGCCTCGGTGAAAGTAGGGAGGACTGTGAATTGCCCCCATGGATGGGCCCTCCCCCAGAGGGGGTGAATGGGAGAGAGAGAGGCCACATCACTCTTGGGCCTTGCCCTTCGTGACGAGCATTGCTTGGCTGTGGTTGGTAGGACCCCATCAAAGGCATCATCCTGTAATAAATGGGGTTCTTTCATGTAAGTTTCCCCCTGGGGCGCGGATGTGCAATGACGTCCGCGCACTCTTGGTGATGATGTCTGCAGCATCCCTTGCCTTATTTTGACTCCACTCCTGTAGTGCCACCAATCTCCACTGGAGGCCACTACAGAGTGATGTGTCCCCAGGAACCCACTCCAGGAGAGGAGAGCAGTCCTTCAGATGTTCAGTCCTCTCATCTTCTGCCAATCCCTGTGGCCCCGGGTTCATTCCCAAACCCAGGTCACCAGCATGGTGCAAAGTATGGCATCCAGCACCTCATCCCTCAGTGCCACCAGGGTGGCCATGTTTTCTCAAATTAAGTGTGATAAGTTTGTTCACTTCTTCACAGATATGGTTGCCACCATCAGCCCTGAGATCTGCCTAGCACCCTCTAAAGGGTGTTGCGGAGGTTGGCAGGGGCTGCAAGTGCCCAGTTTGCCTGATCTGACTTCAGCCAGCTGGCGATCACTGACATTGTGAGGATCATCCAGAGTTTGCAACCAACCTGCTGTAGTTTGGATCTGGGCCCAACGTGTCTCCTTGTGGGATGTGTTGAGGTAATCAGCCCAGTCCTAGCTGAGATAATCTGGAGTTCATTGGAGACAGGGCTGTTTCCTGACCCCCTGAAGAAGGTGGTTGTGAGACCTCACTGTAAGAAATCCTCCCTCAACCCTGACTGTCTGGCTAATTACAGACCTGTTTCTAACCTACCCTTTGTATGTAAGGTTGTTGAGAAGGTGATTGCATTGCAGCTGGATCATCACGTAACCATCCACGATGTCTATGATCCTCTGCAGCCCGGATTTAGGAAGAGGTATTGTACCGAGACAGCACTGGTTCAGGTACTCAGTGATCTCCTAATAGTGAGAGATCTTAGAACTCATTTGATCTTAGTTCTACTTTATCTATCTGCAGCATTTGACAATGAGGACCATGGTGTGTTGTTTGACTGCAGTGGATCTGTGGACTGTTGGGTGCAGTCCTCAGGTGGTTTCAATCTTTCCTGGTGGATAGGACTCAGAGAGTGGTGTTGGGGAATTTATTCCTTAGCTCCTCTTCCCCTATCCTGTGGAGTCCCACAGGGCTCCATTCCATCACCCATGTTGTTTGCAGTGTACATGCTGCCATTGAGAGACATTATTAGGTGGTATGGGATGCATTTTGACTGCTGTGCAGTTGATACTTGTGCCCAAATGAAAGGATGCTGTCTTGATTTTTAATGACTGCCTCTGAGATCCAGGCCTGGATGAGTGCCAACTGGCTGAGGTTGAACCTGGGTAAAACTGATATGTTGGTAGGGGACCCAGGTCATCCAGGTATGGGGTTCTTAGCTGGGCAACCATCCAGGGTTTGGCTCGGTGGTACTTAATTGTGAACTCTGACCCGTGTGGAATCTGGGCATTATTTTAATGATGGCTTAACTCTTAAATCTCAGGTGTCGGCTGTTGTCAAGACCTCTTTTACTGTTTGAGGACTATCACCTGAATAAAACATCTGATCCCGCCCAGTGATCTTCTGACACTGGTCCATGCCTTCGTGACCTCCTGCCTTGACTACTGCAATGCCCTTTACTTAGGGCTTCTGGGGGTTGATATCTACCACTTTAAGCTGGTGCAAAATGTGGCAGCCAGGTTGTTGACTGGTTCATCAAGATTTTACCATGTCACACCTGTGCTCCATGGCCTGCACTGGCAGCCAGTTCAGTGGTGGATCACCTTCAAGGTTGGGTTACCGACCTATAATGCCCTACATGGTCAGGGACCTCGGTACTTGAAAGATCTTCTTTGTCCCTACTGCCCCTTCTGCTCCACCGACGAAGGATTGCTAGAGGTTCCCAGGGTTCAACTTAAGACCTCTGGGGCCCACTCCTTTGCTTTTGTGGCCTCTACCCTGTGGAACTCTCTACCTCATGCGGCAAGAGAATGCCTGACCAACGGGAGCTCTAAGTCTGCCTTTAAGACTTACTTATTTGGCTTAGCTTTTCCAGATCCTCTCTAAGTTTGGTAATTTGGGATTCTTCAGAACTGTAATTTTAAAATGATTAATGAGTATGTTGTTTTGATGGTTTTTATTTTGTATAAGAGCAATGATCTCAAGGATTTTTGAATCTTCAGGGGCATGCTTTTTTCCACCATGAGAATGGTTCCCCACTCACATTGTTTCAGTTCCTCCATTGGACAAGGCCCTGCAGTCTTTAGGGATGGTGGAGCTCAAGTATAATACTCACTCCTTCCAGATACAGTAGGTGCTGCCTCACGTGCTGAGGTTGAAGATTGGAAGGATGCATAGATTCAGTCCCTTGGGTGGTGGATATCTCAGGCGTTTGAGATTATGTGCATCCAGTTACTTTAACTCAGGTCAGAACTGTCTGGTGAAGTGAGTGCGCATATGGCCATTCGTTTGTCAGCTGGGTAGAACTGAGAGCAACGCAGTTTCAGGGGATGAAAATCTCTTCTTTGATCCCCATTGGGTACAGATATATTGGATGGTCTGAAGGGGGCAGAAGTGGGGAGAACTGCACCCCTGGATCACAGCTGAAGCTTGACACTGTGGCCTGCTGGACAAGCTCCTCCTCAGCTGAAATAATTTGGTGCTTATGAAGTTTGTTGAACTGCAGAAAAGAATGAAAGAAGATTTGGGATGGGTGCATTATGATTGGCCAAGAAAGCAGATAATGTGATCCCTCATAATATAGAGACAGCAGTGGCATCATGCTCGGAATCCCAGTGCCATAAAGAGGGCAAGTGTTTTTTTTAATGTAGTAAACTTTATTGAGGTTTTGTAAACAAGCAAAGAAACACATGTATAACAACATCTTCAGAAAAACAAAAAGATGGCCAAATCTTGAAGCACCAAATTACGACCATACAAAATAAATAAACATACAACAACAACAACAACAACTAAACCCTCACATCCCCTCATCCCTGTTCACCCCACTTGGAGTGCTGAGAATATCATAGAAAAAGCTGTAAAAGGGACTGAGAAGAGATAGCAGAAAAACAAACATAATAAAGCCAAAGGTACTTAAGAAAAAAAAGAAAAGAGGTGGCCCAATCTGTTGAGGCCCCCTTGAGGTGGTTAACCCTGATATTTGCCCACACTGGGAGATTGCAAGGACAAGAAAGCATAGAGTGGCTCCTACCTCAAGGTAAATAGATCAGGATGGTGCCTGAGTGATGCTATTTGCTTTTTGACCTGCAAAGCTTGAAGCATTTTCTGGTGCGATTTAATGAGTGACAGGATGATGTCCTCCTTCCAGTGGCGGAGAATGTCCACTTTTGATGCCATTGCAATTACAGCCATATGGCCTTTTTGTGGGCTAAATAGCTGCAGTGGGATGTATCCAATTAAACAGATTTCTGGGACAAAAAATCTTCAAGGCCTGTGGGGGGGGGGCCTGGAACAGTTTAATGACATTTCAAAAGGGGGTCACCCTTGAGCGATCCCATAAAACATGCTTAAGGGAACCATCAGATTCTCTGCATCTAAAACACAGGGATATCACAGATTTGCCTATGTGAGAAAGTTTAAGTGGTGTATAAATTGTGCAAGGCTTTGAATTGAAGCATCTGGTACTGATCTTGTTTATTAGACTTGTATAAATTCTTCCAAACAAGTTGCCACTTAGCGTCATCCCACTGCAAAATTAAAGAGAGCTGCCAGTAGTGATAAACCTCTGATGCGCTGGTGGAGTCCATAGCCTGAAAAGCACTGTACAACCCAGAAACTGGGTGAGGCTTAGCCGCAACAGCAACAAGAGTATCTAGATCACCTCCTCCTCCCCCCCCCCATTCCAGGGATAAGGACCAAAATAGGCGTTGATAACATGAGATAGTTGGAGAAATTTAAAGCAAAATAAGGGAGAATGATGCAGCCTTCCATACAAGAAACAAAAGAGGGCAGCCTGTCCTCCTCCAAGAGGTCACCTACCATCATATTCTGCAATTGCACACAGAAGTCCAATGGTATGGGGTTGGATGCAATCTGATTGCTAATAGACATTGCTGTAGTCTTTTCATCCACATGGCACCTAAATATAAAGCAAGCTGATGATGGGCCTGAAGTGACCAAGACAGCAGGGTTGGTTTTAGGGGTGCCAGGAGCTGAGAGGGTTTGATAAAGAGGAGGCTCTGGGGATGAAGCCCCGACTTTCAGCAGAGATCCCTCTCAGTGCGTAACCAAGAGGGGGTGTATCGAAGCCCTGTATCACCATCTGGGCCCTGCCCCCACCTTAGATGGTACCATGTGTTAAGAGTGCAAACAAAAATGATGCTCAACACAACGTCGAATACTTATCGCCAAGAGTCAAAAGAGCAAGCCACACAACGACAACCTTCACAATCCACGACTCACTCTCAGTAACTCTACAGTACTAAAGTATACTTTACATTTAATAAGGGGGGCTGAACCCCCTGCACTCCTCTTTGAAGGGGGGGGAAGCCCCCAGCACCCCCATCTTTAATATAATCAGCTCGGGGGGGGGCATGACAATGGGGGAAAGGGGAAACTCAGGAGGAGGGCTAAGGTTGGCACAACAAGAAAAAAAGCCCTATAGCCAGTCCCGAACCCTGGTCCATAACAGGCATAGGCATTGTCTCCAATTACTACACCCGATGGCCAGCTCAGGGCTGGCTCACCCAACATACCTCCGCATACTGTATAACTCCTCCTCCTCCCTACACAGGCAATCTCGCTATCATTCCCATGGGCTATTAAGTACGCATAGCTCATTTTACAATCGCAGTTTTGACATCGCCCAAATTAACTTGCTCTTATTGATTCACCCATATCATGAGTTACCCCTGAAATACTTACTTGAGCATAGAGCACAATAGTGCAAAAAGAAATTCAGGAGTCGCAACCCCCCCCCCCAACATTTTCATAATACTTAATTTACAATACGGCCGCCGAACTGCACCCCCACCAGAGAAAACTGTTATGGAGATGTTGTAGCCATAAAAACAGGCTTTGGTGAGATGAATGCATAGCATCCCAATGGAATACAGGCTGCAGGGTAGGACCTTCCTTTTAATAAAACTGGTACATCCCCAGAGGTTATGGGGAAGAGCTGACCAGCGGTGTAGAAGATCCAGATTGATGGCGTGGAGAAGGGGAGACAGGTTGTTTTTCAACAGATCTGAAGAAGATCTGGAAGTCTTTATACGTAAATATGTTAATGCAAGAGGTTCCCAAACCAGTCCCATCTCAGATACTTCCCACCTGCTCAAAAGATGGTTTAATGACAGAACCTTAGTCTTGCTCAAATTGAGCTTGTAATCAGAGAGTGCTGAGAAAGTCTGAATCTCAGACAAAGTGGCTGAAATTGAAACTAGGAGATCCTTTACATGAAAGAGAAGGTTGTCTGCATAGGCTGAAAGTTTATAACCTGCCCTTCCCAGCATAGGCTGAAAGTTTATAACCTGCCCCTCCCACCATTATCCCCCATGCTGAGGGGATACTACGGAGCCTAGGTATAAGGGGTTCAATATACATCATAAAAAGGAAGAGGGATAGAGGACACCCCTGCTTGTCCCACTCTGTAAATGAATGGGTCAGAGAGGACCCCATTTCACCAGATTCACAGTAAGGGCTTGAAATAATATTTTAATCCACCGAAGAAATTCCCTTGGAAACTCAGATTTTTTAAGTGTAATGAACAGATAGGGCACCAAGACCTGGTCAAATGCTTTTCCACATTCAGGGAGACAAGGACTGCAGAAATCTTTCCCTACCTGGACACAGAAATTAGGTAGTGCAGTTTTTGGAAGTGATCAGCAGACAACCGGCCCATCATAAACCCAGTCTGTCCTCAAATCATGTCAATCAAACTGTCCCAAACCTGGAGGATCCTGCTAGCTAACACTTTGGTGAGACTCTTAAGATCAGAATTAATCAGTGAAATGGGATGGTAACTACCTGGCAAGGGTATAATCCCTGTCAGATTTAAGCAGTAAGGTGATTCATGCTTCTGCTAAAGAAGACTCAGAGAGGCCGGGAGAATGGATGTATTTAAACTTTTTAGTCAAAAAAGGGGCCAGTTCACCAGCAAAGGTCTTATAAAAAACAGTTGAAAAGCCATCCGACCCTGGGACTTTATCATGGGGAAGCTGTTGTATGACTTGTACCACTTCAGATACAGAAATAGGGTAAGAAAGCAACTCCTGCTGATGGGAGATCAGAGAGAGGAGGGCTATTTGATTGAGAGATGCTGTAATTGTCTCTGGCAGGGAATGACTGCCCTGGCTGTTTGACTATAAAGATTCATAAAAGTCCCTAAAGATTGTCGCAATATCTCAAAAGTTAGTGACAGGGTCCGATCAGGGCCCTGCCTGAATAACTCAGACAATCTTAGAAGCCTCCAAATGATGGAGACAGAGTGTCAAAATTTTCCTGGTGCATTACCCAGATACCAGGTAATGGGTCGTTGTGCAAACAAGAGCCAGTTCAGTCCATTCAGTAGGAAGACCCATGTAATGGGTCCTTAACAAATTTAACCTAAGCTTGCTTCCTCCTTGGAACCCAGAGAAAGCTGGACCTCAATGGCCTGAATATCCTGCAAGAGACTGTCTAGTTTCATGATGCGGGACGTGTTGCAGATGGTGGCTAGGCGAATACACTACCCCCGATTACACATTTTGCTGCCTCCCACAGGATGTTACAGCAGCTACCAACCCCTCATTATGTTAAAAAAAAGTCCAAATGTACTCTTTGATTGAGGCTAGTAAAACATTCAGGGTCTTGGGTTGCTTGGGGTTAAACTGCCAAACCTTGTTCATCACTTCCCGAACGGGCAAGCCACATATGCAAGAAGGCGTGGTCTGAGATCACTAGCTGTTGTACATCTTTTTATTTTTTTTTGCAATTAATTAACCAGGACTAGCACACTAAGCTGAAAGCTTGTTTACAGGTGCGACCTGGGAGCACAGGGAAGTTAAGTGACTTGCTCAGGGTCACACAGTATGCAAGTGGGGGCTGTGGGATTCAAGCCCAGGTCTCCAGATTTGCAGCTCAGAGCTTTAAACCACTGTGCTATACTGCCTCCCATCTATGGATATCACGACTGATATACTGTCTCAACTGATCAAGTAATAATCGATTCTGGAGTAAGAATTATGTGGGAGAGACTGAAAAGTGTATTGTCTGTCTGAGGGACAGAGGAGATGCCAGGGATGCTTCAGTCCCAGCTCTTTTATAAATTCATGGAGTCCATGCTGTCCTGGAGAGAGGCTCCACCTGGCTACATTTGGAGAGGAAGGTTCCAATCCCCTCCCATGAGAATAGGGATTTGAGTAAAGGAGGCCAAGAAGGGAGTAAGAGCTGTAAGGAATTTTGGTGAATCTACTTTAGGTCCATAAATGATCCTCAACAAAACCTCATGAGGACCCAGCCTCCCATGTAAAAAAAAGGCAGCGGCCCTCCAAGTCCCAAATCTCCTTCAGCACTGAAAAAGTGACACTACAGGCTATAAGGATCGCAACCCCACCTTGCTTACTACTATAATCCACACCAAAATCTTGGCCAGCCAGTCCCTCCTGAAATACATAATGTATAGCCTCCCATTTCAGATTAGTGTCTTGTAAGAAAGTGAGCCCTGTGTGCAATTGCTTCAAATGATGGAGAATCATAAGCTGTTTGCACAATTTCTGGGGCCCCTTAACATTTTAAGTCATTAACTAAACTGGGCTGCCCATCCAGAATCACCAATGAAGTCCCAATTTAAGAAGCATTCCCTCGTAGTACCATATAAAAAGTGCACTCTGAGACACTCCCCTTAAAAGGTAATCCACTCAACAATGAATATAGTTTCAACAGATATAATGCAAATAACACCTACTAAATACCCTCTAGAATACCCCAGTACCCAGGATCGAACACCAAAACTGTAATGCCCTTAATGATCTCCTATCAACCAAATGCCCCCTACCTCCCACCCTGCCCACTGCCCCCTTACCCCTACATCAACGGTCAGCCAAGAACAACTAAAAACAGCATCCAAGTGTTCGGACTCACCAAAGTAAGGGCTGCCACCTACCCAGCAGCACAAACAGGGCAGTATACCAGAATGACTCCAACCATGAAAAGGCAAGTTGCAAAACTGAAGTATCAAATATGAACAATAGTCATGTGGGGGCTCTCCCAAGCTAAGAGAAACTGCACTGCCATACAAAAAGGACAATGACAGACCACCCATACCCCCAAAAAAATAACAATCCTGAAAAACTACTATAGCAGCAGGGAGTCCCCACACCACAGCCAAACCCCAGGACAGTGAAAAAGTAAAAGAACAGCATGCTAAGGGGTCCAGTATTAGGACCAATAAAATAAACAAAGATGCTACTGAGAGGGTGTAGAGCTTGTATATTACCACATAACGCTCAGTGAGAAAAAATAACCCAAACAGCCCAGTCCACCCTGAGAACCCCACCAGATGTTTGTACATTCCAAAAAATTAAAAAATCTGGTCAGATCCACCACGGCTGCATAATGAAGTTAGTGAGGTTTTGTGAAATTGTTCAGGAGGCATGGAGAAACAATACAATGATTTGTAAGTGGTAAGATTTGTTTTATTTTTTATTCTAAGGAAGGCATACACATTATTAGGAAAAGATATGGAGGTGTACATTTTAATGGAAGGAATAGTAAGCAATATAGGTTTGACAGGTACAGCAGGTGGCAGGACATGAAAAAGTAATGGCTGGCATGCAGTACGTTCATCTTGGGATTATTTACAATTTTATAACATTAAGCAATGTGTTGATGTAAGGCAGTCAAGTGTGATGATGGACTCTGTTAGGAGAGAAAATGTGGTAGTAACTTTCAGAAAGGGTCGCTGTTGATAAGATTAGGGTAGTTATACTTGTGATAATGGGAATGTCAGGACAGTATGAGGTCTATGCAGGAGTGGAGTACAAATATGCACTGTATCATATGCATTTATTCAGAGTGCAGGCAAATGTGATATGTAGGTTTGTTTTACAAACAGGTAAAAATAGCGATAGATGCAATTGATAGATAGATAATTACATAGATAGCTAGATAGATAGACAGACAGACAGACAGACCAGAGTGCAGGCTATTATAAAAAAATACAAAAAAGCAAAAAAAAGTACAAGATAATGTATCTGGGTAGGGGGAACCCTCAGGAGAGCTACATAATGGGGGGGGAGGTGCTGACTGTCACCAAAGAGGAAAAGGACCTAGGGGTTATCATATCTGATGATCTTAAGGTATAAGCTGTGCGCAAAGGCTGCAGGGAGGGCCAGTGGCATGCTGGGGTGTATAGGCAGAGGCATTACCAGAAGGAGACAGGAAGTGTTGATGCCATTGTATAAAACACTGGTAAGGCTTCACCTGGAGTACTACATGCAGTACTGGAGACCACACATGCATAAGAACATAGACAGGGTCGAGACTATCCAGCAAAGGTCAGCAAAGACGGTGCATGACTTGCATCACAAAACATATGAGAAGAGACTAAGAGTCCTCAATATGCACTCACTGGAGGAGAGGAGAGAAAGGGGGGGACATGATAGAAACTTTCAAGTACCTCAAGGGCATAAACAATGTGCAGGTGGGGATATTTTCCAATGTAGAAAAGACATCAGAATGAGGGGACACAATATGAAATTGGAGGGGGGGTAGATTAAGAAGTAATGTGAGGAAGTTGTTCTACACAGAGAGTGTGGTGGACGCTTGGGACAGTCTGCCACAAGAGATGGTGGGGCAAGTACAGTGAAGGGGTTTAAACATGCCTGGGACAGGCACAAGGGAACATTGAGGGAGGGAGTGATGAAATGCCATTGATCACTTAGGGTCAGTGACTGCATACAAGTTTAGGGCTTATCGGCAGACTAGATGGGCCTAGCGGTCCTTATCTGCCAACAATTTTTATGTGTCTATGTATCTAGTCATGACAGACTTTAGAGAGGCAACTGCCCCTAGAGTCACAATCATATTCACTAATTTGGGGTGAAAACCTTTTCAAGCAGCACTGTTTTGCTGTCAGTAGTCGCCTGTGGGTTTAAGCATGCATTTGAAACCCTTAAATCAGTTATAGTGCAAGAAAAACAATGAAAGCAATTGTGTTGTAGTTTAGCACTGAAACATACAGTACATGTTTCCACCTTGCTCCAGTGAGCACCCTCCCACAAGCAGAGTGCTATTCTTAATTATAAAGAGGAGAGCTGAAACATGTGTCTCAAAGTAAGTGCAGAATCATTTTCATTAACTCTGTTTCAAGATATTAGGCCTTTCACTTTTTTATTAATTTAATGATTAAAAGAAGTAGCATCTTTCTTCTGACTGGACTTGATGTAAATGATGACAGTCAGTGTTTTGGGATATGCTAGTGTCCCCAGGAGCAAGATGTGCTCCTTTGCTGGCTAGACAGTAGGCTGTTAAAAAAAAAAAACACACAGGTCAGACATTCTACCAACAAGACACATAATAGTGCAACCTGTTGGAAGAGGAAGGAGACTCTCAGTTCCTGTGGGACCTGGGAGGTGGCGTGGTTCACCAAATGATATTTTTTATTTACTGATTAAAGAAAATAGGCATCTTTCTCCCAAGTGGACTGATGCAAATAATAATGTCAGGTGATGAAGAGCTGTCCACAGGAGCAAGGTGTGCTCTGTGTTTCTTTGCTGGCCAACAGTGCAGGCTATTATAAAAAAATACAAACAAAGAAATGTCGGGAGAAGAAGACTGAAACCTGGTTCCAGTGGAACCATAAGGGGATAGGTGGCTCTCCAGATGGTAATTTTATTTATAAAAGGAAAAAAAAGTAATTTTATTTATAAATGGAAAAAAATTAGACTCTTTCCCACAATCAGACTGATGTAAATTATGCTTATTGTGAGATGCAGAGGTGTCCCCAGACCAGGTGTGCCCTTTAGGTGGCCAGTGAACAGGCTATATACTCAACTTCTTGACTTACTGAGCTGTTAAATCACAGGTAGTGCTCAGTAACAACTATATTTCTGTAGCACCCTGTACTTGTTCAGCATGCACACATCACAATAAGCCATGGTGTCAGTGTGTTTGTGATTATTTCTGCTTGGCCAAATTGGGGGTTGGAAGAGTTACTAGTACAAAGTCACTGGCTTTAGCATAATGGATTTTTTAATTAATGTTTTTTGTTTGTTTTTTCATTTTTGTTAAATTAGCCTAACAAGTTTATTTGTTTGTCTTACATGCTGCAGTTAGAAATCATGGCATCTATTTATATCATTGTAGTACCTAAATGTTACTAGTTGTAGGTAATTGATGACATCCATAAACCAAGGGGAGCTTTTTTTATCAGACAGGTTGATAGTAATAGTCTGTTTTTACTGGCAGTTTTAAATCACAATTGAGAGATAACATCACATGGCTTTAAAATGATGTTAGAGCATGTCAATCTCTGCTGTGTAGGCTTTCCTTTCTATGGTACAAAGGGAGACAGTTTTCAAACAGCTCAAAAGCTTTCAGTGGGTCTGCCAAGCATATATCACACCAGGGCAATCACCCCTCTGTTCGCCCCAAGACAAATGCAGTCCCCTAATACAATATTATTAGTGAGAAGGCATAATATTACATTAGAGGACTGCAATTATCTTTGGGTGACCTGAAAGGTGTTTGTCCCGGTCTGATACCTGCTTGGCAGATCCACTGGAAGCTTGTGAGCTGTTTGGATACTGTCTCCTTTTTTGTCTAAGAAAGGAAGGCATATGTCATTATTATCATTATTATTATTACTTTGTATCTTGCATGCATATATGTATGTACTCTGTCTTGCTACTTTGTATATGTTCCTGATAAATGTCCCAGGACCTCGTTGTGAATGAGCTTGCTCAAGGGAGTTATCCCTGCAATAAACTTGAACACCAGAGAGATTTATATGCTCTAACAACATTTTAAAGCTGCACCAGTTTTGTGAAAACTCTTGATTCTCACCTTCAGCATGTCATACGCCCATTCAGTGCTGCCCTTTGCATGTCTGTGTGCATCATCATGAGTAAAACAAGTAATATAAAACTCAACTCCTCTACACTGTGTATTTATACATGTTTTATGTTTTTATTTCTTGTTGTGCCACTTCAAAACATCATCAGAAACCAAACCATCATTTCGTGGACATCTTTGACTTCTCAAGGTTTGAGGACACCATTAATTTAAAACATCGTGTTATTGAATCATCACTGAGGAAGTGGCGCCCACCAAATGGTTGCCTATTTGGAGTGAGAAGCGAATGAAGAACATTTGAAATGTGATAATTAGTGGAGTTCCTTTGTGTGATCTTATTCATGGTTTCTCTCACTCCCTGCTTCCACTCCCCCCAACACATTTTACATTCTAAAACTATCACTACTATTTTCCCATTGAAATTATGTGCTCCAATTAAAATGTTATACTGAAACTTAAAATAAAATTGGTTCAGATATGTACCTTCAAAAGACGTGCTTTCTTTTTTCTGTATCAGACACTGAATTTCATTTTTCTCCATGTATTTCTCATGATTGAAGTGAACATTGCAATGCAAAATCCAGATTGGGATTTGATGAACATTAGGAATTCTGTGTAAAGAGTACATAATGGTATTTTACTGCAGTCTTAAAAAATAAGAAAAAATAAGAGGAATGCAAATCAGAATTGAAATGCAATAAAAGTGAAAGAGTAGCATGCATAGATGCAATGTGAGTACAAATCCATGAATATAAATGCAACCTATGGTAGATGAATGGAGGGAAATATTAGGAAATGGGAATTGAAAGGAGTTCATTTTACAATGTACATTCTAGTCACGAGAAACACCTGGAGGAAAATTAAATTCAATGTCTAACACAGAAACATACTGTAGAAACACATATTTATAGACTACGATGGCAGATAAGGACTAGTTTGCCCACCCAGTCTGCCCATTTCATTTTACAAACACATTGAATGTAAACAATGTAAGTTTTGTTTCTTTAATAACTAACTTATTTTTGTACTTATTATTTTTCATTCAGGATACTACATTTCAGTATCAAGCACACTAACATTTGTCAAGTGTGCAATACCAATTCCATCAATATTTGTATAGCTATATTTTCAGATCATATGACTAGTAGCACAAGCTGTTTTGAGTGTGCAAAATTGGATGTTACTTCACGGGGCAACAAGTAACCGTCATCTTCATCACTCACACAAGACATTCATTTCAAATACATTTATGCCTGTTATGAAACTGGGGGTAGGTTCCATGAGTTGTCAGATGGAAAATGAACACACACTACAGTTATAAAACATTTAATTCTTGTAGTACATTCTTAAAGTAGCATTAAAAGAATAAAATATTGCCCATAGTTTACAATATCAATTTAAAACAAATACCCTTAACTGAGCTGGCCTCACTGAGACAGCTAAGTGCATCTGCAATTGACACTGAAAGCAGAGGGCCTGCAGACTTTAAAATAGGGGAAGCATTATGGCAAAATGGGAACAGCACAATCTTTAGGACTGGGAGAGCCAGTTTCAAATTCCAAAACAGCCACTTGCTCAGACTGTGACCCTGAGCAAGTAAATTGACCTCCCAGTGCTTCAAATTTCTCAGCTGCATGACTTCACTGAAAATGAGATGCTACAGCTCAGTTGAGTTCTCCTGGGTAAATACATTTAGCAAAAAAAAGGAGCTTGGGAATTGGAAATAGAGGGAGGCAGTATGTCAAAGTTTGAACAGCACAGTCCTGAGGACCAGGAGACCCAGGTTCAAATTCCATAACAGCCACTTGCTCACACTGTGACCCTAATCAAGTACCTCTGCCTCCACACGCTTCAAACCTCCCAGCTGCATGACTTCAGTATAAATGAGATGTTGCAACTCAGAGTATAAATTAAAAAAGGTCTCTTAATTGAGTTAGCCTTGTTAGGTGGAAAGGTGATTATTGTTTTTCAAGCCTGCATTTAACTGCAACAAAAGCCAGGCTTAACTATATCACTGTATTGGGTCTTTAACTTGGAGATCACTAGAAAGAGTGTCACACAGAGAGTGGCATGTTATTGGAGATGGTGATAAACTTTTGAAACTAGCTAAACCTATTATATAACATTATACTGTATAAATCTAAGCATACCGTTTAACTGAGTCATTTTCAGAAACATAGAACCAGTAAAGGCAGCTGGCATCAAGAGTTCAGGACCACAGGTAATTGTCATCTTCGTCACTCACAAAAGAGGTTACTGAAAACTACATTTATATCTGTTTTGAAACTGGGGTAGATTCCATGAGTTGGCAGGTGGAAAAATGAACACAAAACACTATGGGTGGGATATTCAAAAGGGTTGCGCCGTGCGCAATAGGGTTGCACCTGTGCAAGTCTGAAATTGTGCCATTCTGCGATATTCAGCAGGAGGCAGTTGGACCACTGAAAACATGCTGAGCAACAGCGCAATGCAAATGAATGCATGCTGAACTGGAGGAGGAGGAACCATGCATAAACTGCACAGCCCGATATTCATCCGGTCTGTGCAGAGTCGTGCAGGTGCAACCCCCAACCTGCGCCTGCACAACTTTGAGCCAAAAAAAAAGGATCAAGTCAAGGGCCACCCACAGGTGAGCTGTCACATTGCAGGATGCAACACAGCAGCTGCCATCTGTGGCTGGCCCTCAACCTACTCCCTGTGCCCCCCTGCAGCCCGATCACGGGCAAAAGTTTAAAACATCCCCCACTCCCCGACTGGCCTGATCGCGGGCAAAAGCAGAAAAAGTCCCCCTCCCCGACTGGCCCGATTGCAGGCATAAGCTTAAATCACCCCACCCAACCAGCCCTATCGTGGGCAGCAAAGTGCTCCCCCCCAAATGGATCCCTGGTGGTCCAGTGGACCGATAAGCCCGATCGCAGGCTGCAGAGTTTGAAACCCCCTGAACATATCCCTGGTGGTCCAGTGGACCGATATGCCCGATCACGGGCTGCAGAGTTTGAAACCCCCCTGAAACATATCCCTGGTGGTCCAGTGGACCGATAAGCCCGATCGCGGGCTGCAGAGTTTGAAACTCCCCCCGAAACATATCCCTGGTGGTCCAGTGGACCAATAAGCCCAGTGCGGGCTGCATAATGTGACAAAACCCCTGCCCCAAGACCATATCCCTGGTGATCTAGTGCCCCCCACCCTCACCCTCGAAGCCCCACCCCGCTCCCCACAGCTGGCGGGCGGCAGCATCCACCCGCCTGCCGACTGACTGCCGGTAGGGCTGCACGTCCATTGGTGCAGAGCAAGAGCCAATGGGCATGCAGCCCATACCGTACAAGCAGTCAGATGTGAATGAATGACTTCATCACATATCTGGACTGCCTTGTATTGATGGCTGCACACCCATTGGCTCTTGCTCTGGCACCAATGGGCATGCAGCCCTACCAGGCAGTCAGTCGGTGGGCGGCGGGGTGGCAGGAGGGTGGGATGCTGCCGCCTACCGGCCGCGGGGAGCGGGGTGGTGGGGCTCGTGGGTGGGTGGGGTAGACACTAGATCACCAGGGATATGGTCTTGGGGTGGGGGTTTCACCATATTATGCAACCCAGCGATCGGGCTTATCAGTCCACTGGACCACCAGGGATAGTTCGGGGAGGAGGATTTAAACTCTTCAGTCCGTGATCAGGCTTATCGGTCCACTGGACCACCAGGGATATGTTCAGGGGGAGAACCCTTTGCTGCCCAGGATTATGCTGGTGGGGGGAGTGTAAGCTTATGCCTGTGATCGGGCCAGTCGGGGGAGGGGGGCTTTCTGACACATTTGCCCACGATCGGGCTGCAGGGGGCATCGGTCCCCAATGGCTGCTGCCTGGCAGGGCACCAGGTGCAAGTCCTCAGGGATCGGTGCACCTGCATGCTAATGGCATGCAAATGGGGCCATAAACAGATGCAAATGGCCCCTCCCCGTGCCTTGCATGAATTATGGCCCCATTTGCATGTCACCTTTTGAATATCGGAAATTTGCACGTGGTGCAATGGTACTTGTGCCACCGCAAGTTGAATGCTCCACTCTGACCACTTGTGGTGGTGCAAGTTCCACTGCGCCATGCACAGTGGCTGTGGCGGGTGATATTCAAAGGAGTTGCTCAATAGCACAACTCCTTTGAATATCGCTCCGGCCACACCCCAGCAAACTATTTTGTGCAGCGCAAGGGCTTGTGCCACAAAATAGCACAGTTTGAATATCCGGCCCTATAGCTACAAAATAGTGTATTCTTATACTACATTGTAAAAGTCAAATTAAAATAAATTATTGACCATATTTTACAATATAAATTTTCAACAAGTACTCTTAATTGAGCTTGCCTTTACTGAGACAGCTAATGCATCTGCCCTTGACACTCAGCAGAGGGCCTACAGAATTAGAAATCAGAAATTAACAAATAAATCAAGCATTTTTTTACATTTACATTTTTTTGTCTGTCAGACATATGCGCTAATGCAGCTATGGAAATCCAGCAAATTCAAGGGAAAATATTACCTAAAAATCTTCTTTTACTAAAATCTACACTCTCCTCATTGGGCCAAGGTTGACTTAATCTGTACTTATTCCTTAAAATTCACAACACGATGCTAATTTACATGCTAAAAAAAGACGCCATAGGTCACTTCACAAGACAATGCTAAACTTCATCTCACATGATCTCCAAGCTAAAGCTTCCGGATGTATTGTCATTATAGTAACATGTAGGTGTCAAATACAATTTACATGCAGACAACAACCACTTAGGCAACAAGCTGGCTTTCTGAGCTATGCATGTTATCCACCATGAAACATAGCCTACATTTCGTGTTGAATAGAATTTCTTCCATTACTCATAACTTTCCCACAGCAATAAATTTTGACTCTGTCAGTAGCAAATGGCCTAATATACTGTCTATGCAAGATGTATTTGAATGGCTACTGCATTACTGCTAAAGGTATTTCATGACAAGAATATTTCAATTCAAAAGCTACTAAAACAAAATAGGAGCATCTTCTGTTATTGGATTTCATAACACTTTCAGAAGACCTTTCATTTCAACTACTTCATTTATGGGTGTACTATTTCCATTTACATGCCTAATTCCATACATTTTCTTGTTCCTCTCTAATATATGCCTGACATTACATATAATGCTCTTTTGTGAATCAATAATACATAACTGTACAGCTTTCTGAACATTTTTTTCAACCACTGTTTAATTAACACAATGTAATATATGCTTGTAAGCTAACACATTTTACATCACTGCAAAATGTGCATTTGGCTCTGCTGTTTCAATAAGCAGTGAAGGAAAAAGACTTAGTGTTTAACATTGTATTTATTTATTTATTATTTATTTATTATTTCAGTTAAATAGCAGCTCTTAATTTACAAGGAGGGTATTACATCACTGCATAATGCACATTAACATTTGCCAATTCTACAGTACACTAAATATGTGAGTATTAAAAATTTCAGATAATATGAATTACAAGTCCAGTTGGTATCATTGATTAAAAAAAAAATAATTATTTCCACTTCTTTATTATTCTGCCAGTAATAATTGTCCTTGTACTAAAATCAGATTGCCTCTGATCTGGTGTTTGCATCCAGGTGACTATATTGCCATAATGAGGATGGGGGAAAAGCATTTATTTTCTGATTATCCTGCTAGGGTCATGTGCTACTGAAAGCAGTCCTACATGCAGAATTTGAATCCCACAGCAGACAGATATCAATACTACGATCTGCTAGGACATAACATTACGTATTTGAACAACAGTTTTACTTTTTTTTAAGTCAATCTGTGAGTATTACTTTTTGATTTATGAATGAGGGCAGACCCAGTGAACACCAGTAGTAAATGTGAATATGACTCCCAGTTTTACAAATGCTCTGAATGTAAACAATGTAAGTTTTGTTTATTTAATAACTTACTTATTTTTGTTTTATTATTTTTTATTCAGGATACTACATTTCAGTATCAAAACACTAACATTTGCCAGGTGTGCAATACCAATTCCATCCATATCTGCATAGCTATATTCTCAGATCATATGACTGGAAGCATAGCTGCCTGGAGTGTGCAAATTGGGTGTTACTTCACAGGGCAACAAGTAACAACCATCTTCATGACTTACATAAGACATTAATTTAAAATACATTTATACTTGTTATAAAACTGGGGGTTGATTCCATGAGTTGGCAGATGGTAAAATGAACACACACTACAGTTACAAAACATTTAATTCTTGAAGTACATTGTATAAGTAACAGTAAAAGAATAAAATATTGCTCATAGCTTACAATATCAACTCAAAACAAATACCCTTAACTGAGCTGGCCTCAATGAGACAGTTAAATGCATCTGCCATTGACACTGAAAGCAGAGGACTTGCAGAGTTGAAGATGGGGAGGCATTATGGCAAACTGGGAACAGCACAGTCTTTAGGACTGGGAGAGCCAGTTTCAAATTCCAAAACAGCCACTTGCTCAGACTGTGACCCTGAGCAAGTAAATCGACCTCCCAGTGCTTCAAACTTCTCAGCTGCTTGAGTTCACTGAAAATGAGATGCTGCAGTTCAGCTGAGTTCTCCTGGGACACTTAGGCATATGTCTGCAAATGTTTGCTCACAAAGTTAGGATTTTGGCTAACTGCATTTAAAATGCAGAGCAGATTGGTTCTTTCTCATTTTATAATTTGAATACAGCATTTTTCTGTATTGTAGACACTATTTTAGGATTAGAAGTTCAGATAATACAGAAATGCATAATCAACAAAGTAAGGTGATTATTTTGTATGGCATTTTTGAAAGGGAAACATCAAACTGGTTGCAGAGAACACCACACTTGTGTTTATATCTTGGTATGATGTGATGCAAGGAAGGCTCCTTCATGCTGTTATGCCAACTGAAGTTTAAACGTAAAAACAGTATTTATTTAAAAAATATTTTATCAGGAAAACTGAAGTAGGGCAAAGGCAGAGTCATACAGTATGCAAGCAAATGTTCCCGGAGTCAAACTATGTCTGCTGGATGTACAAAGCTCATTCACAGCTCCTTAATATAACCTCCAGGAAATAATGCCATGCTACCAGCCCGTGTTGCAGTTTGAAATGTCACCGTGTCAGTGGAGGGAGTAAAGTGTATCACAAAATACACTGTAATTTGAATGCAGACCATATTCATTTATTTTTATAAATGTCAGAGCATCGACACTCAACACTTACCAGAACATTCCCAGATTCACAAGGTATGCTTTCTGCTTCATTGACAAAACCCTTGATGTTCCCTCTGAGACTGTTCTTGCAACCTAGAAAGGGAGAAATGAGGAGGTATCTCCTCCTATCCCTGGCTGAAAGTTCCTTTCCACTGTGAACAGCTGCCTGCCCTGGTGGGTGGCACCTGCTTGCCCTGCTCCCCAAACCTGTCCATCCAGGTATCCTAGTCATGCCCCTAGACAAAGTCCTGCCTCCTTTGATGCCTTGCAGGGAGGGAAATTAACTTCTCAAGCCAGAGGAAAACTATTTCTCTCCAGATCCCATGCAAACACAGGCAGTATAGTAATGAGGTTTCAACAAAGGACACTATTTTTAACACTCTCTCGTGTTGTTTGGAAGATAATTCATGCAGGGTGTCCTTTTCTAAAGCAAAACATCTCCAGGGCTATGCCCACTGCAGCTGTAAAATGGGCAAACTTCTGACTGCTTATACTCCTAGAAGCTGTAAAAGTTAGGAACCATCAAGTCCTTCATTCCTGTAAAAGATATCCAGGTACGTAACTAGGTACAGTCAATAACCATACAAATAAAACACTGATATGCAGTCAGTCCATTTCAAACCAAGGATATCGAACAAAGGCAATCAGCAGCCAAGATGAGAACTGGCTTCCATGACATCAGTCCTTGAAGAATAAGTCACAGAAAGGTTTTGGCAGACCAGATCGAGCTTGCTACTGACTCACAGTTAGTAGGACAATCATTCTTCCAGACCTGGAGCCTTGAGGGTAAAACATCTGAAATTTAACATGGGCAGCCACTAGTTTAGAGATCTGAGGATGTTATGCTGCTCTGCAGGCTCAAACTATTGTGAGAAGGTAAAGATTTGGAGTGGTTTCCCTTCCCAGGATACCTCTTGCAGGTAGTGAACTTAAGCTAAAATGTGCTACTTGTCCAAGAAATTGAGCAACTCCTCAATAATGTGACATGGGGATACTTTTCTGGAGGCATGTGGCGTAATGTCAACCCATTCCACCACATATACAGGTCCATTCAGAGATGGTCCCACCACTTTTTCAAATAGTTTTTGAACAAAAGTGACACAGTTTGCTCCCTCAGCATGCTCTGGCATAGCTGAGATTATTACATTACTTCGCCAACTGTGCCCATCAAGATTCTCTATTTGTTGCTCAAACTTCAAAACCTTAAGCCTCAGGGACACAAGCTCCAGGTCTATACATTGATTATGATCCCCTAAGCAGCTCACCCAAGCTTCCATACCACTGACCCTCCTTGAGAGCTCCATGGTTGAAATTTGGATGGCTTTAACATTGGAGGATAAGGAAACAAGAGGCAGTATACTGCAGGGTTTAAGGCTCTGAGCTGAAAACCTAGAGACCTGGGTTTGAATCTCACAGCCCCCACTTGCATACTGTTTGACCCTGAGCAAGTCACTTAACTTCCTTGTGCTCTCAGGTTGCATCTGTAAACAAGCTTTCAGCTTAGTGTGTCTCTCCTGGTTAAAAAACAACAGTTATGGTGTTCCACAAAGTATGAGTTCCTGCAGAAAATGTGCCACAGTCAGAACCTCCTAGGAAGAAAAGGAGCCAACATCACTGTAGACATCTGCTTTGGGCCTCTTAGGCTGGCCCCATCAGAGAATTCATTGAGCAGGCAAGTAATTGTTCTGAGCTGTACTTAGAATGGTGACAAGTGGGGGGGGAGGGAATTATCAGTACACTTAGCTGCAAACCTGATAAAAAAGAAGAAAATATTGAGTAAGAGGGAGGGATCGAGTTGGAGGGGAAGCTTCAAACTTACAGCAGGAGCATCACATTACTCAAGGGCATGTGGTTTGTCCAATATAGCCATGATTCAGAGTATATACTCCATTGGGGAACTTGTGCTGCAGCATGACGGTATCATTGCAAAAGTCCCACAGCTGTATGCAAAAGATGTAGTGTACCTATCAGATTTAGGAAATGATACATTTTTAGCAGATTTACGGTGTGGGTTAGAGGACAATATGGTGTGATGTGATTGGTAGGATAAAGTGGGTCCTAGTCAGCTGGTATGAACTGCAACAGGATGCTCACATAGTGTGGCAGCATGGTAGTCACACAGTACTGTACAGGAGGGGCTTAGAGGACTGTTGCACATAAGAACATAAGAATTTGTTGGCAGAAGGGGACCTCTTGATCCATCTAGTCAACCCAGAATATCTTCCCCACTCCTCGTAGACTATTTCCTTTTTTGCACGTAGTGTTTATCCCACGCAAGTTTGAATTCCCTCACATTTTTTAAGTGTACTACCTCTTGCAGTAGGCTATTCCAAGGTCAACCACCCTCTCAGAAAAAAATACTTCTAATGTTTCCCCTAAATATAACTACTGCCAGTTGTAGACTGTGGCCTCTTGTATGACTCTCTGATTTCATCTGAAACAAGTCTTCCTTCTGTGCCATGTTAAATGCCTTCATATACTTAAATGTTTCAATCATGTCCCCCATCTCTTCTCTGTTCAAGTGAGTACAGCTGTAAGTTAGTCAGTCTGCTTTCATATGGCTGCTGGTGCACCTTTCCAGGCAGGCCCTGAGGCTGGGGAGAGGGAGATATTGGTGGCTGATACTAAAGAGATGCCAGCTACAGGTGAAAATAACTCTCTGACTTAGGTCACCAGTCACTGGCATTCTAGGATGGGGTGGGCACTCTCAAGACTGGCCTTTAAGAGCCATTCCTTATGCCTCAGTGGCCAAAGAGCCTTGTGAGGTGGTAATCATTATGTCCACCCCTCAAAAGAGGATAGAGAGCCTATAAATACTCAGTAAACTAAATTTGGTAAATTCATTAGCTGCGACTACCATGCTATGCAAACCATGCCACATGGTTTCATATACATAGATATACACAAAGAGGTGCCAGCTACAGGTAAAAGATAACTCTCTGACTTAAGTGACCAGTTGCTGACATTCTCGGATGGGGATGGAAGCTCTCAAGACTGTCGCTTTAAGAGCCATCCCTCATGCCTCAGTGGCCATAGAGCCTTGCAAGGTTATAATCATTATATTGGCCCCTCTAAAGAGGAGAGAAGGCGTATAAATGTTGAGTAAACTAGATTTGGTAAATTCATTAGCTACGAGTACCATGATGCCCACATCACGCCACTTGGTTTCCTATATATATGTGTGTGTGTATATATGTACATATATATATATATATATATATATATATATTTATTTGAATTTTGGTAGCTGGGCAGGACCACTGAGACAATTACAATCCCTTTTTCAGGGTTGATCTGGGTAAGACAACAACACAAGTACAGATAGTTTAATTTGGATTTAGGAATAGTCAGATTACAAGAAAAGTATAATATACACAAAAGTTCGGTTACAAAAAAGAATAAAAAGAAGAACTACTTATTTACAAGACATGCATTGCATAGCTATACACTTATAGTGTACTATCAGCAGACAATGACAGCAGATATAAAAGCACAAATCAATATACAGCAGAGAGATAATCACTCAGTAGTTCATAAACAATTCTTAACCGTGTTCAAGTGTGGGCACCTTAAGCAACCTCAACCAGTAAATGAGTGAAATAGCTAGGTCGGGGAGTCAGATAACAACAAAGTGGAGCAGAGGCAGGGTGGTGGGATTGATGAAGGAATTTAGGGGATGGAGGAGAAAAAAAAGGAGGGGTAATGGCTAACTAAGGTATAACGAGGAGTTACAACTGCAGACTTACAAGCGAGCAGTAAACAGCCTACAATCTCAAGGGTGAAAAGTCAGCAACAGAAGCAAGTGCAATTTGCAGAGGAGATAAGAAATGCCAGTAAATTGGACTGAAGCCTAGGAACAGAGGTGCAGGACAGGACGGGGAAGGCAAATGAGTTCCAGTCAGTTACAGCAGCAAAGAAGAAGAAGGTTTTGTGCAGCAGCCAGCCTCAGATTAGCTCTATGGAGAAGAGGAGGAGGAGGAGGCTTATCTGAGTGCCGGGGCTAGTCTCCAACAGATAAGCTCCTGAGGCATGGAGAGTGTGTTTGGATAAGTTTGTGCATGAAACTCAAGGTGGAGAACCTCAGCTTTGATTCATAAGGCAACCACCCCAATGATGAGAGAGCATTACAATGGTGGAATCTGGAGTTGAAAATATATATATATATATATATGTATTAGAGCAAAATATCTGTTTAATGCATCACTAGGATTGTTCCACAGCGACAAATGTGAGAAATTTGGTATTAGGTTGAAAGCCCTTGACCCCCCAACCAGCATCGGGGTCTGCATTGGGGTTGTCGGCCCTAACTCTCACTCCATCACATGTGTAAATAAGCAGAGGTATAGGAGAATGGAGTGAGAGTTAGGATCGACCACTCCAACGTGCACCCGATGCCGGTTGGTGGTGTGTGCAGGGGGTCCAATGAGGGCTTTCAACCTAACACTGAATTTCCTCACTTTTGTCGCTGTGGAACAACCCTAACTGATGCATTAAGTGGAGTTTTTTGCCTCTAATTTCCCTTCTTTTTGAAAATGAGGACAATAAAAAGTGAATGCAATGAGGTGGCAGGAGAGCGGGGCCCTTTGGGCCCTGTGCTTCCACCACGTGATGTCTTGTCACATAGTAACAGGAACAGGAACACAAGCACAAGCACCAACAGTAACGCACATGGTAACGCAAACATAAATGGTAAAGTAAACGTTAATAGAAACGCAGGCGCAACGTGACACCAAAGTGAACAGAGACACAAACGGAGACACCAGCACATATGAAAACACAACTGGTAACATGCACAGTGATGGCAGTGGTATTTTAAAAGCAAATGTTAAGTGTTACAGCAAAAAGAATGCCAAAGAGAACAGAAACAGAAAGCAGAACGTAAGCACGCACGTAAACGCAAACCATAATGCACATGGGCACAGTACCGCAATTGTAAAAGCAAATGGTAAAGTTAACATGAAGAATAATGTCAAAGGAAACAGAAACGGGAACAGAAGCACGTACGGAAATGCAAACCATAACGCGCAGGGGCACAGGACCACAACTGTAAATGCAAATGGTAACAGTAACAGCAACAATAATGGCAAAGGAAACAGAAACACAAGCTTATAAGGAAATGCATACCGTAATGCTCACGGGCACAGTAACACAATTGCAAATGCAAATGGTAACAGTAACAGCAACGAAGATGCAAAATGAAAAACAAGCTCAAACACAAATGAAAGGGCTGCCAGAAACACAAATGGCAATGTGCATGGTGATGCAAACCAAAATGCAAAGACAAACAGTAGTGGAAATGCAAATGGTAACAGTAATGCAAACGCAAGCGCAAACGAGAACACAAAGGGTAATGCACACAGTGGTGTACACGGGAACAGTAGCGCAAAAGGGTATGGAAACACAGGTGGTAATGCTAAGTGTAACAGTAACATAAGCGCACACCCTGTTTTTGCCCAACAGCTGCATAGAGAAACACAGTGTGTACAAAGAATGTATGCATAATAATGGGCCTCAGAGCAGAAAACGAGCTGTTGGAAGACTAAATTGCTTATATCTCAGGAACCGTACAACGTAGGGAAAAAAAAATTCACATGAATCATGATTTTCCTGGCTAAGTTTTCACTGAATGAGTAGCCATAGGCTACGCACTGTCACAATGAAAATTCCGTATCTCGCACCGTTTCTGAGATACGAGCCCTGAAAGGCACAGCAGATGCCACCATGTTAGTCTATGGGAAGAAATGCCAACTTCAGAGTACAGTAACTTGGCATCGTGCAATATTTTTTCACCAAACCACCAAAAGGCACATCTGTGAGATGTTGGCTGCCTTCCTTCCAAATTTCAGCTCAAAAGACCAAACCGTTCTTTCGCATCACGGTGGCAAAGAATTCCTGTCATTTTGCCATAGTCTGAAAAAGTACTGTCGCAAATTGCGACACTTTTCGCAAAAATTTGCAAAAGTGTCGCAAGTGCAGCACTACTTTGTAACACTACTGTTTCCAGAAATTTGAAAAACATATTTCTGGGGTGTTTAACCCCAAAATAAAGGCATGGCTAGCATCCTCAGTTTCCAACTAGGTGAACACAGAAAGAATTGTGTCCCTAGAGGGTCCCAATTTTAAATGCCAAGCATTTTTCTGATCAGTAACTGAAAACAAAATGGTGGATTTGCGATACTACTAGGGCCATTGCGACACTAAAAAGTGCATTTGTGACACTTTCGAACTTTATGTTAACTTTTCCCATTGACTTATAATGGGAACTTGTTTTTTGAATAACGTTTGAACCGTTCAATATTTTTTCACAAAATCTTCAAAAGGCACATTGGGAACCCTGACCATATGTTCCCTGAAGTTTTCAGACTGGTCGCCAAACCATGCGACCTGTAGGTGAGAGCAAAGAATTCACAAAAAAGTGTAATTGTGCTTTTGGTTGTTGCTTAATAACTCCGCAGTTGTATATCTGACCTGTACGAAAGTTGGCAGATCCCAAGATCTGTGACATCCAACCATGCCTGCCAAATTTCAGGCAAATCCATTGATTGGTGGCAAAGTTATTAAGGTGCAAAATTTCATCCTTTAACCTTAAAGTGTTACATAACCTAACTATGGTAGGACTACTGCTACCATAATATATATATATATATAGATATATGTTCAACATAAATGATCCATTAAGAATTCTAATTCAAATTGGCTGTTAATAAATACATGGCTGTGGCCATTTCTCCCAAGCACATTGTCTGTCTCATTTGTCTAGGTGAAGGAAGGGGAAGGGGAGTTGACATAAAACACAAATATAGAGCCTGCATTGAATTGCTGCCGGTGAGGTTTGTCTGCAGGCACACCCCCAGATGACAACTGGATGGACAGGTGGCAGTTTCCAACCATAGGGACAGGCAGAGTTCCCAGGGGTGAAAGCTGTTACCTGCTGGAAGGAGAAGCTTTGAAACATAGAATATAGATAATGATAGCAGAAAAAGTCCAGAGGTCCTTCCTGTCTGCTAAAGTTCCCTATAATCCCTAGAACCTACTGTTCTTCCAGGGTACTAACTCTCCTGAGGGAGAGCAGAGTATGGAGTACAGGTGGCTGCATCTTGTCAGAGGATGCCACTGATTGAGTACTTGATGGGCAGTCAGTGCTTGTTTGCTGCAGAGATCAAAGGAGGGCTGCAGTTACTTTTAATTTCTTTTATTTCACTGGCACCAGGAGTCGGGACACTGTACAACATCAGCAGGACCAATCAGAAGAGAGGATGAAAGCGTGCTAAGTTTAACAATAGAAGAGTGGTCCTTAAAAAGCTGAAAGAAGGGAGCAGGGGCCGGACACTAACATACTAACATACTAAATGCCAGCAGATTAGGCCTTATGGTCTATCGACTCTGCTAGGAACCTCAGAATCCCTGTTGGGAACCTAGGCCCCCCCCCCAGTGTTCTGATACCCCTTTCTATATCTGTCCCACCCTCTCTTGAAGCCCTCCACATTGGAAATCTGGACCAGCTCACCAAGAAGCACGTTCCAAGGATCCAACACCCTCTCTGTGAAAAACCTCCTCCTCTTTCCCCCCTCATCCTGCTTCCTTCCAACTTCAAACCATGCCCTCTGGTGATACCTCCCTCCTTTAGTTTAAAGATCCCCTCCCTGTTTACCCTATTTATTCCCTTGTGGTACTTGAAGACCTCGATCATGTCCCCCCTGTCTCTCCTCTCCTCAAAAGTAAACAGTCTGAGCTCCTCAAGTCTATCCTCACAAGTCAACTCCACCAGTCCTCGAATCATCCCAGTAGCCCTCCTCTATACCTTTTCCAGGAGCTGTATGTCCCTCTTTGAGTTCTCCAGTACTGTACACAGCACTCGAGGTGAGGCCTCACCAGCCCATTGTACAGTGGCAGAATCACTTCCCTGCTCCTTGAGGTGATCCCCCTTACAATGCATCCCAACATCCTGTTTGCTTTGCTAGCCACTCTCCTGCACTGTTCAGAGTTATTCATACATGCATCCACCATGACCCCTAGGTCTTTTTCCCAAGACAAGGCCTCCAGCACCACCCCTCCCAGGGTGTACTTGTGTTTGGGGTTTCCCCACCCAAGATGTAGCACCTTGCACTTGGTTGTATTGAAATTGAACTTCCATGTGACAGTCCAACTTTCCAGAATGTCCAGGTCCCTTGCAGGGCCAACCTCCCCTCCTCCCCCTCAACTACTGCTCCCACCTTGGAATCATCAGCGAAGAGACTCATCTCACTCCCTATACCCACCCTGATGTCAGATATGTATGCATTAAACAGGATCGGCCCCAGGACCGAGCCCTGTGGAACTCCACTACTGACCTCTCTAGGGTACAAGAGCTCCCCACCGATCACCACTCGCTGTGTGTGACCAGCTAGCCAGTTTCCTATCCATCTGGCCATCAAAGGGCACACTCACAACCCTGTCAGTTTCTCCACCAGCCCATTGTGGGGAATAGAGTCAAACGCCTTGCTGAAGTCCAAGAATATTACATCCACAGACCTCCCCCTGTCCAGTTCCGATGTTACCCATTCGTAGAACTCCACAAGGTTGGTTTGACATGATCTACTTGGCATAAACCCATGTTGCCTACTGTCCAGCTCTTCCCCCTCCTCCAGGAACACCCCTGGTCATTCCTTCAGTATGCTCTCCATTATTATCCCACTACCAAGGTCAAACTGATGGGTCTATAGTTACCTGGTACTTCTCTCGACCCCCCTTTATGGATTGGCACCACATGCACCTCACGCCAGTCCCTTGGTACCGTCCCTGTCTCAAGCGACCTATTGAAGTGCTCCGCCAGGGGTGCTGCCAGTATGTCCACCAACTCCCATAGTACCCTTGGATGAATGCCATCCAGCCCAGGAGATTTATCTTTCTTCAGGGCCTTCAGGGCTTGCCACATCTGTTCGGTGGAGATAGCTTCATCCGTCCCCCCTCCTTGGTGGTCTTTCTATTCATGTCTTGTTGTGAAATCCCAGGGGTGCCACTCATAGAAACATAGAAACATAGACTTTGACAGAGATAAGGACCACTTGGCCCACCTAGTCTGCCCATTTTCCTACCTACAGGATAGGCCGCAAATCCTAGTTAACCAGCAGCCTATTTCTTCCTACCCCCACAAGAATTGCCTTATGTCTGTCCCATGCATTCTTGAATTCTCCCACAGTTTTAGACCCTACAACCTTCTCAGGAAGGCTGTTCCATGCATCCACTACCCTCTCTGTGAAAAAATACTTCTTCACATTGCCCCGGAACCGCCCCCCTCTATCTTTAAATTGTGTCCTCTTGTTCTTGCACGTCTCTTTTTCTGAAAGATGCTACCCTCTTGGACTTTGTTGATTCCACTGAGGTACTTAAAAGTTTCTATCATGTCCCCCCTCTCCCTTCTTTCCTCAAGGGTATACATATTAAGCTCCTTTAGTCTCTTCTCGTACGGCTTCTCTTGCAGACCCTGCACCAATTTAGTTGCCCTCCTCTGTACTGCCTCTATTCTGTCTATGTCCTTGCGGAGATGGGGTCTCCAGAACTGGATGCAGTACTCCAGATGGGGTCTCACCAACTGTCTGTACAGAGGGATAACAACTTCCTGTTTTCTGCTGGTGATGCCTCTCCCTCTGCATCCCAGTATACCCCCAGCCCTCTCTACTGCCTTCTCACATTACTTGCTAACCTTAAGGTCATCTGATATGATTACCCCAAGGTCCCTTTCCTTTTTTGTTGTTGTTACTACCTCCCCCCATTTTGTAATCTTCCCCTGGGTTCTTGTTTCCCAGGTGCATTATTTTGCACTTATTTGCATTAAATCCTAGCTGCCATACTTCTGACCATTCCTCCAACATTGCCAAGTCCCTTCTCATCTTTTCCACACCTCCTTGTGTATCAACCCTGTTGCAGATCTTTGTGTCATCTGCAAAGACGCATACTTTTCCTTCCAGTTCCTCTGCAATGTCACTTATAAAGACATTAAAAAGGACTGGACCCTTTTTAATGTCTTTATGCCCCCTTTCTGTTAATCCCCCAGTCCCTCTCAATTTTGCTTCAATCCCCTTCGTGCCTTGCTTAGCAAATATCCAATCCCCCTCCCTAATGAACACCGAGGAGAAGTGCTCATTTAATACTTCTGCCTGTGCCCTGGCCCCTTCCATTCTCAGTCTGCCAAGCTTGCACTTAGTTTTTCTCCGCTCCCCGATGTACTGGAAAAAAACTTTTCCCCTCCCCAAATCCCCTGTGCCAGACGCTGCTCTTTACTGGCCTTAGCCCCCCTCATCACCTGGGTGACTTTTCTAGATGCAAGGTGGTACAATTCCCTTTTCCTTTCCCCTCTCGATGTTTTGTATTTTTTGTAGGCAGCCTTCTTCTCCCTGACTGCTCCCTGAACTTCACTGGTCCACCAGCACAGTTTATGTGACCTTGCACCCTTGCGCTTCACCTTAGCACAGGACCTGACTGCCTCATGAAGTCCCCGTTTTATAACCTCCCATCTCTGTTCCACGTTCATCATTGTTGTAATCCCTATCATGTGGTCCTTTAGAATGTTTCCCATGCCCATAAAGTCAGCTCCCCTGAAATCCACTGCCAGTGTCCTAGATCTCTCCCCCCATGTTAATTTGAAACCATACAGTGTCATGGTTGCTTCCAGTCAGGGGGTCCTCTACCACCAGGTCGTTTACAGGTCCCCATCCGCCAATACCATGTGCAGAACATCACCCTCCCTCGTGGGTCCCTCACATGCTGTGTTAAGAACACATCCTGGAAACTGTCCAGTAGCCTCTGCTTCTTGGCCACCTTAGAAGAAATGAAGAGGGAGAGGTACATAAAACAAACAATAGAAACACTCTGGATACAGAAGTTAATACCAGCCCATTTACAGAAGAAAGGGTTCTGAAAGAACTCTTAAAACTGAAGGTGGACAAAGCAATGGGGCCTGATGGGATTCATCCCAGAATTCTAAAAGAACTAAGGGTAGAACTAGTGACACCACTGACTACCCTCTTTAACAAATCATGGGAGGATGGGGTGGTACCCGTGGACTGGAGGAGGGCGATGTGATTCCCTCCACAAAAGTGGGAGCAGGGCAGAGCGGGAACTACAGACCAGTTAGTTTAACCTCAGTGATAGGGAAATGATGGAATCACTTCTGAAGGAAAGAATTGTCGAGTACCTAGAGGCCAGAGGGGCACAGAACCCAAGGCAGCATGGATTCACAGCAGGAAGGTCATGCTAGATGAATCTAATAGATTTCTTTGACTGGGTGACCAAAGTAGTAGATCAGGGAGGGACTGTGGACATGGCCTACCTAGACTTTAGCAAGGGATTTGACTCAGTCCCACACAAAAGATTAATATACAAGTTAGCCAGCCTGGGTCCCAAGATGATAGCCTGGGTAAAGAATTGGCTGGAGAACAGGACACAGAGGGTAATAGTAAATGGAGTCCACTCTGAAGAAAGGGGGAGTTACTAGTGGGGTGTACAGGGGTTCAGTATTAGGACTGGTCCTCTTCAATGTCTTTATAGCGACATTGCAGAGGGACTGGAAGGAAAGTATGTCTCTTTGCAGATGACACAAAGATCTGCAACAGAGTTGATGCATAAGGTGGGGTGGAAAGGATGAGAAGGGACTTGGCAAGGTTAGAGGAATGGTCAAATGTATGGCAGCTTAGACTTAATGCTAAGAAGTGCAAGGTAATGCACCTGGGAAACAAAAACCAAGGGGAAGAGTACACAATGGGGGGTGAGATACTAACAACAACAAAAATGGAAAGGGACCTGGGGGTAGTCATATCAGATGACTTAAAGGTGGGCAAGCAATGTGAGAGGGCAGTAAGGAGGGTTGGGGGGATACTGGGATGCATAGGGAGAGGCATCACCAGTAGAAAACAGGAAGTTGTTATCCCTCTGTACAGACAGCTGGTGAGACCCCATCTGGAGTACTGTGTGCAGTTCTGGAGACCCAATCTCCGCAAGGACATAGACAAGATGGAAGATGTCCAGAGGAGGGACTAAAATGGTGCAGGGTCTGCACCAGAAGACCTATGAAGAGAGACTAAAGGAGCTTAATATGTATAGCCTCGAGGAAAGGAGGAGGGGGACATGATAGAAACTTTCAAGTACCTCAAGGGAATCAACAAAGTCCAAGAGGGTAGCATCTTTCAGAAAAAGAGATGTGCAAGAACAAGAGGGCACAATCTGAAGATGGGGAGGCTCAGGAGGTAATGTAGGAAGTATTTTTCACAGAAAGGGTTGTGAATGCATGGAATGGCCTTCCGAGGAGGTTGTGGAGTCAAAAACAGTGATTGAATTCAAGCATGCATGGGACAGCCATAAGGCAATTCTAGGGGTGGGGTGAAAGAAGTAGGCTGCTGGTTAACTAGGATCTGCAGCTTATCCATTAGGTAGGGAAATGGGCAGACTGGGTGGGCCAAGCAGTCCTTATCTGCCATCAAATTCTATGTTTCTATGTTTCTATGTTTCCCCAGTTTGTCTCTGGCATATTAAGATCCCCCATCAACACCACTCTCTCCCCTTTTGGTCTACACTGGGCAATGATGTTGTCCAGCAAACCATCCTCCAGAACATCACCCATCCCAGGGGGGCCTATATACTACACCCAGCTTGACCTTACCTCCTGTAGGGGTTTGTAAGGTGGCCCATAAGGCCTCCACATTTCCTTCTGCCTTTTCTACTCTAGCAATTTCTATGCCCTCTCTAATGTACATAGCCACTCCTCCCCCTCTGCCCCCATTTCTATCCTTCCTAAGCAAAACGTATCCCCTCATGTTTAGGTCTCAGTCATGTTTGTTGTTGGCCCACATATCTGTGACTGCTGCCACATCCCCGAACAGCATGGCCTGACACTCTGGTAACTTGTTACCCAAGCTCCTGGTATTCACTAACACCATCACCCACCCCTTGTCCCTGGATCCCTTTGTTAAATCACACCCGGGTTCCTTGTACCTCCTGCCACCATCTGCACCTCCTGAAACCTCCTCCCCTCCACTTTCCCCCTCCTCCCCTTGGGTTTGATGGCTACTCCCCTCATCTGGAGGAGGGGGCTTCAGGCCAGCCCCTCCATTGTCTCTACCCCCTCACAAGTTTAAACCCCATGTTTCTTGAATGACACCACTAAGGGAGAGCTGAATACGGAGTACTGGTGGCATCTCTTTGTCGGAGGATGCCACTGATTGAGTACTTGGCGGGCAGTCAGTAGTTATTTGTTGCAGAAATCGTAGGAGGGCTGCAGTTACTTTTAATTTCTTTTATTCTACTGGGACTGGGAGTCAGGATGCTGCAGAACAGCAGCAGGACCAATCAGAGGAGAGGATAAAAGGGCACCAAGTTTAACAATAGAAGAGTGGTCCTTAAAAAGCTGACAGAAGTGGGGAAGAGCCAGTCTCCACCGAGGGAGAGCTGAGTACAGAGTACCGATTTTTTTGGCCCTCATTCTCAACCCTCACCTGCCCAATAAGTCCAATAGGAGTTCAGTAAGTGGAAGGAAATAGCTAGGAGTCACAGCAGAAGTACAGAGAATCGGGAAGGCAACACAGGCACAGATCGAGGGGCAAAGATAAACCAGTCTTTTGTGATTGTGCTACTCTGTTTTCTCTGTTGCCCTGGTCTATCTCCTTTGTCATTCCCTGTCCTGGGGTCCCCCATTACACAGTCCATTAGACCACAGTGGTGTTGGTAATAATATGGATCACTTCAGATTGTTTATGTCTATTTTGGCCATGAATATCATTTCTGCAGATGTGCAGTACTGTGTAAAATGTGGAATTCCACCCATGCAATTAGTGTAAAAAGTACATTCCAATGGCAGAATGTCCAGCAGAATATTCAAGTTCATTCTGTGGAATTCTGACTGCAATCTGCAGAACTGTATTCCACAGAACATCATTATTTCCTGGATGATCATTCTGTAACCATTCGATGGAATTTTCATGGACTCAGGTGTTAAGAATTTAAATTATAATGCACCTATTGGTTTCCTAATAAACAGGACACATCTACCCTGATATCCATAAGGGTGTCCTGAGGGCCAGAATTTTCATTTGAAACATTCAGGATTTCTCCATTGAGTTCCATTGAATACTAGTCTGCTGTTCATCATTACCACAGAATTTCCACCACACATTTTTTATAACACTTTCAATATAAGGACACAGTAAGAAATGTAAAACTACAACCATGAAAGAAAAAAGAAAATTATAAAAAAATGACACTGAGAGAAACTGCAAAGGAATTTTCATATAAACTCATCAAAAGGTGCAATAATACAATTGGTCTGATAATGCTAAATAATCATAGCATAGCTGATGGACATAAGCTAGCAGAGGTGTTTAATGACTATTTTGCAATGAATAAAATCGTAAAACTGTTATTATTAATTCAAAATAGATCAAGAACATTTAGGAATGTACCAATGGATTGAAGGCATACCAATACTACACCAAGACTAGAGATGTGCAAAACTGGAACATTTCACCTAGCAAACTATTTTGCGTAATTTCTGCATTACGTGAAATTTTTCACCTAGGTGAAATGTAATTTTGCCTCTGATTTTACTTTAGTGTAATATGAAATTTCATCCAGTTTCACTGATTATGCTTTCATGTAACATGAAATATTGCGAATTTATGCTGAATTTCGCCAATGGTATTCAATTTTGCCAGTGAAATTGCAATGCATTATGGGTAAATAGCTGAAATATCATGTACAGGCTGTTTCCTGCACAGTATATTGTCTGTTGAGTCAGAGAACAGTTCAGTGTGGTGCATCACAGCCAAAAAGAAAAACCTTCAAAAACCTTTTTATTTGTGATTTTTGAGAATCAGTTGCTCCCAGAATCTCAATTTAGTTCCTAGTACTGCTAGTGAACCTTTTTTGTATTGGTATCTTTAGATAATACTTAAACTTAGGTAGTGTTTTCAGTTTTCTGTGTGTCTGTGAGGGAGTTGAGTGGCGGAGGGTAGACCGTGTGTGTGTGTGGGTGTGTGTGTGTGTGTGTGTGTGTGTGTGTGTGTGTGAAAGCAGAGCAGGCTTGTTCCTAATATTTGACAGATTTCTCACATGTTGTGAGTGAGCTTCTGTAATTTCTTTCAGTCTTAATATTTTGTTGGTTTGCTACTTATATTTTCTAAACATATTGACCCTTTTTTGGGTAACTGTCTCTGAACAGTTACTCATTCTGAATAGTTATGTTCCTGTTTCCTTGCTTAATCAGGTTTATGCTTTATTTTTGTTGGAAGTATTCATGTGCATTGACCACTTGACTTGTCCATATCCAGGTACACTGCATTATTGAATTGCTCATAGAAATTACAGTTTTGATCTAGCTTCTGCATTGCAGCATTCCCATTTTCTATTTAATTTGTTTTCCATATTAACCCTTTCCTCCCTGTTACACCACTGGTGTTTACTACCTGACCTTACTATATATGGGGGCATGTTAGGCAGTG
This sequence comes from Neoceratodus forsteri, assembly GCA_016271365.2. Taxonomy (NCBI): domain Eukaryota; kingdom Metazoa; phylum Chordata; order Ceratodontiformes; family Ceratodontidae; genus Neoceratodus; species Neoceratodus forsteri. The sequence continues at coordinate 1,147,755,816 of CM057458.1, read as the reverse complement.
GCGCCACCATGGTCATGCCTGAAAACCATTTGAAATGGTGCAGCAAACAGCAGATTTGTGTCCTGATGGTGGATGTGAACCATGTAACTGCATGTCTGACACCTGATTTCAGTCTGAATGTACTGTAACATTTTTGGGGAAACATTTCTGGACTTCTGGGCCATGTTTAGCAGTGGCAACACCATGATCAGGCCTTAAACCATTGGTAAACAGTGGGCCAAACATCATGTTTTGGTTCTGGTAGAAGGCGTGCAACATATTACAGCATGATAGTGACCTGATTTTGGTCTGAAGTTACTGTAACACTTTTTGGGAAACATGTCAGGACTTGTGGAGCATGTTAGGCAGTGGCACCACCAAGGTTAGGCCTGAAAACCATTTGAAACGGTGCAGAAAACAACAGCTTTAGGTCCTGGTGGTGGATGTAAACCATATAACTGTATGTCTGGCACCTGATTTATGTCTGAATTTACTGTAACATTTTGTGGGAAACATTCTGGTAATCCTGGCCTTCTGGGACACGTTGTCAGTGCCGGCACCAGATGTGTTACTTCTTCTTAATATTGTACACAACAATATGTGATGCAACGTCATATCATTGTGAAATAGTTTTTAATAGGCACAATAAGTGAAATTTGTAGATAGGAGGCAGAAACATGTTAAGAGCAGGTGGCGCCTCAGCATAACTTTAACAAAATACAACACTGACCAACAATTCAGTTGCATTCCCCATATATGGAGTTTGCAAAGGAAGGCCTGCACCAGTTGAAGGCTGTGGGCCATTAGGGCCCTGTGCACAGAGTCAGTATTTTTTTTATTCAAATACCTCATGTGAGTTGCTTCGACTCAAAGTAAGAAATAATCACCACAAGCACATATCCATGAAGTGCTCTTTTTTTATTACATTGTGGTATGCAAACAAGGTAAAAAATGCTTAAATATAAGTGAGATAAAAATTGCCCGCTCCCTCAAGGCACCCATACTTCATGATACATATAAGGAATAATGGTGCCTTGGGGGAGCAGGCATTTTTAACTTAGTTATATGGAAGCACTTTTTATATTGTTTACTTGCCACACTAGAGAATTGAATAAAGAATGAACACCTTATGGATAAGTGCTGTGGTGAGTACATCTAATATTCAGTTGAAGCAACTCACACAAAGTATTTGAATTCCACAAAAATATGCACTAGTCTGTGTACAAAGCCCAGATGACCAACAGCCTTTGGCAGGAACCAGCATTTCATTTGCAAACTCAGTATATAGGGAATGCAACTGCATTACACATCATGTTGTTAAAAGGAATCTTGTAGGTGTAACCAGCTCTATGAAGTAACACACACCACAAATAATGAGGGAATAAGGTGTGTATTAGGGAAGGGGTACATGGACACAGTACAGAATAAGCATAACAAATGACAGGTAGGATCAGCAGGACAAGGGTAATGCAACAATGAGTGAGTTCAAGTTCAAGTTCAAGTTTATTGCAGGAAAGACTCAGTTGAGCAAGCTCATTCACAAGGAGGTCCTGAGGCACATACACATACAGTTTGCAATTACATGGACAGGAGATATAAAATGTAGAACAACAAAGAAAAAAAAATATAATACAAGAGGTATACACAATAGAAGTCCTTATGCTATATATGCAGTACATTCCAGCTTTAACCTTGCCTAAATTATGCATCACATTTCAGCTTAATAAGTAGAGGGCCAGCTGGTACCTAGGAAGTTGACTTGGCATTGGGGGCCTAGTAGCACCTACATATGTCTTTTAATTTAGAGATAGCTATTGTTTTGTAGGTGTTAATTGATACGATGCTGGTTAGCTTCTGCATGACTTGTAGTTGGTTCCAAATGTTTGGGAGGGCGTATGATACAGCTCTTTGGCCAGCTGTGGTACATGTCCTGGGAACATCTAGTAGGATAAGGTTGGATTTCCTTAGGGAGTAGGTGCTATGCGAGATGTGTATGAGAGACGTTAAATAGACAGGCAGTTTGTGGAGTAGTAATTTGAGGGTCCAAATGCCAGCATGCAGGAGGCATCTGGTGGCAAGAGAGGTCCACCCAACTGCTGCATAAAGATCACAGTGATGGGTCCTGTAGGCAGAGTTAGTAATGAAGTGAAGAGCATGGTGATAGAGTATGTCCAGTTTAGATAGGCTCAAGGTTGGGGAGGAGATAAAATAATGTCTCCGTAGTCAAGCAAGGGAAGGAATGTTGCTTGGACAAGTCTTTTGTGGGTTGCAAGAGAAAAGAGGGTCCTATTTCTAAACAAGAAACCCAAGCGTGCTTTAAGCCTCTTTGATAGATCCTCGATGTGGTCGTTGAAAGAAAGCTTGTTGTCTATCCACATCCCTAGATATTTAAATTTAGGTACGACTTCCAAGGGTTCACCTAGGGAGGAAACTATGAAGTTTTTAGGTGGGGTAGGTAGGGCACCAGACAAGGCAAGTCTCGAGAAAATCATTGTCTTGGTTTTTTTGCTGCTGCTCAGAATCGACCGGCCCAGCTCTTTCGAACCATAGACAGGCTGTGCAACCCAGCCTGTCTGCAGGTTCGTCGTGCTTTTTCACAGTTGCAGTGTGTGGAGCTTGCTCGATTCTTTGCAGATAAGGTGGCCAACATTAGGGCTGAGATTTGCACCAACTCCTCCATGGGAGTTGTGGTTGCCCAGCCTACGATCACAAGCACACCGTTTAACTGGAGTTCCTTCATAAGGCTGGAAATTGAGGATGTTATGAGGATTGTCCAGGGTATACATACCACAAGCTGTAGTTTAGACCCGGGTCCCACAGGCCTGATTATGGGATGTGGGGAGGTTATCTTCCCGGTTCTAGCCAGGATAGTCTGGTGTTCCTTAGACACTGGTGAATATCCCCGCTCCCTGAAGGAAGCGGTGGTGACACCACTGTTGAAAAAAGCATCCTTGGACCCGACTCCCTGGCAAACTACAGACCTATCTCGAACCTCCCTTTGTTGGGAAGGTAATTGAGAAAGTGGTGGCAGCCCAGTTGGACAACCATCTTACCATCCATAACATCTATGACCCTTTTCAATCAGGCTTTCAAAAGAGGCACAGCACTAAGACTGTGCTGGTTTGGGTCCTCAATGATCTCCTGATGGCGAGAGACCAGAAAAAATGGTCCATTTTGGTCCTTTTAGATCTGTCAGCAGCATTTGACACCGTAGACCATGGGGTGCTGCTTGAGCACCTGAGATGTATCTGTGGGCTTTCGGGCCTGGTACACCACTGGTTTACTTCTTTCCTCACAGGTAGAACTCAGAGGGTGGTATTGGGGATTTTTTCCTCCGATCCCACTGCTCTGACCTGTGGGGTGCCTCAGGGCTCTGTGCTGTCCCCCATGTTGTTTGCGGTGTACATGCTTCCCCTCGGAGACATTGTAAGATGATATGGGCTGGAGTTTCATTGTTACGCCGATGATACCCAGCTCTATCTGTCTTTTGTGCCCGACCAGAATAGAGCGCACTCAGTGTTTAATAACTGTCTCAGTGAGATCCAGGATTGGATGAGGTCCAGTTGGTTGAAGTTGAACTCGGGGAAGACGGAGGTGCTGATCGTGGATCATGGCCACCGGATTGAGAGGTTGGGGGCACCTCAAACCTCTGGTTTATTCCTAGGGGATGCGGAGCTCCCAATCTCTGAATGGGTGTGAGACCTGGGGGTGATCCTTGACGATCAGCTGACATTGCATGCGCAAGTGTCAGCGGTTGTGAAGGTATCCTTCTACCATCTTAGGAACATCACCAGGATCAAGCACCTTGTTCCATCCAGCGACCTACCCATTCTGATCCACGCTTTTGTGACCTCACGTCTGGACTACTGCAACTCCCTTTACTTTGGGCTGCCTGGGGTTGATATCCACCGCTTACAGCTAGTGCAGAACTCGGCAGCCCGGTTGTTAATGGGGACTTCCGTTCCTCCCATATTACACCGGTGCTTCAAGATCTGCACTGGCTGCCGATTCAGTGGTGGATCACCTTCAAAGTCGGGCTTCTGACTTACAAAGCCCTACACGGGTTGGGCCCTGATTACCTGAAAGAGCTTCTGGTGCCCTACCTACCGATGCGACCACTCTGCTAGGCCAACGAGGGGTTGCTAGAGGTCCTGAGGGTAATTTTAAAATCTTCTGGCCCCTGAGCTTTTATGTTCATGGCGCCGACCCTCTGGAATTCTCTACCATGTTGGATTAGAGAGTGCATGATTGTGGAGGGTTTTAAAAGGGGCTTAAAGTCTTTTTTATGGAGCAAGGCATTTGCAGATAAGTTGGATGCCAATTAATTGTTTGTAGCAAACTGAGTTTTTAAATGTGTTTTTATATGTTTTTATTGTATTTTATTGTAATGCGGTTTGGTTTTGAGAAAGGCGCATATAAATAAAGCTTATTATTATTATTATTATTATTATTATTATTATTTTTGGCATTTAAGAGAAGCTTGGCATTGATAAGGTTGCTTTCTAGCTGGATAAAGTCATCTTGGAGTGCTTCCCTGACTTCAGTTAAGGATGAGCCTGATGCATACAAAACCATATCGTCCGCAAAGAAAAGTATGCTAGAGTTCTTTATGTGGGAGTCAAAGTTGTTGCTGTACAGGGAAAAAAGGATTGGTCCTAGGAGAACTAAGAGAGAGAGAGAGAGAACAAGAAAAGGGACTGAATTTTATAGGGAGCAAAAGACAGTAACAAACACAACAGCAACAAAAGACAGTAACAAACACAACAGCAATGGTCAATAAAATTATTTACATTCAAAATAAAGAAACAAGAGGACTTAAGGAATGGATGTCGATTAAAGAGGGCAGAATAGCTTCTTTTGTTTTTTATTTATTTTCTGGGGGGATATATAAACAACAGAATGGAAAACAGAAAAATGAAAACAAAAAAGACAAATTAATTAGTGCTACCACATTAAGTGCCAGTGGGGCCACCACGGAGTTCAGACAGGATGCCCATGATTTTGTCAACATCACACTGCAGTTTAGAAATCTCCCCCCCCCGACATTACTAAATTCCTGTCTGAAATTGTTTAACTCCTGTCAGAGATGCTGGACTTCAAACAGGACAGCAGATGAGTCTGCATGTGTCACTGGCACTGCTGGCAGGGTGGGGACTGTCAGTGCTGCTGACTTTGGATGGGGGCCCTGGAGGGGTCTTGATGTTACTGACTGCTGCTGTTGTCTGGTATGGCAAGCACAGCGAGGACATTTACCTGGTCCAGCCACACCTCCCTCCTGCTCACCCCCTTCAGCGCTTACACCCACACTGTTTATTTCAGCTGCACTTGATGATGCCACCACCTACCGCAATCTAAGGTCTCATTGCAGTGGGTGTTAGTGGACCATGTGGCTACGTTGGCCGGTTGTCCCAAAGTGGGATCCACAGTTTCCTCGACGCACTTCTTGCCCGTATAGATTGCAGGTGATCACTGGGTCACCAACCGATATTAAGTATTAAAAATCCTAGAAAGGAGAACTTCGGGGATGGCAAGGCCCCAAGGAGGGGTCCACAGATAATGCCCCAGGCACTGACTCCTCTGGCTGCTTAGGAGGGGGCATGGCCTCCTGCTGCCTGGGCAGAGGAATAGTATCCTCACTGTGTTGGGGAGGGGGCACTGTCTCCAACTGCTGCTGCTGTGGTGGAGGAGACATGATCTTTTCCTGCTGCTGGGGAAGGGGCACAGTTTGCTGCTTGGTGCTGGAGCAAAAAGCCTCCTACTGTGGCATTTCATTTGTGAAGGTTAGGTGAAATGCGTGTACAGGTGCTCAACTGTCTTCACCCTTCTCCATTATGTCCACAATCCACAAACACCACCAATTCAAACAAAAAAAAGAAACAGAGATAGAGACTCAGAGAGCCATGGGGGGGCAGGAATCAAACACAATCACACACAAACACACACTCACCAGGGACTAAAATATGAACTATAACACAGACAAACAAGAAAAGTTAGAAAAAGTAGCACAAATTAAGCAATTTAGGTGTAAAAGTGCACTCTGCAGTCACAGGGAGTATAAATGCTGCCTGCTTCCTCAAGATATATAGCACAGGAAATGAATCACTCATGTCTTGCCTGTTTAGACTCAACCATGTGACCACCAGCAGAGCGAAATGCCCAATTTCACCTAATTTTGCCTCAGATGCACAGGTGTAATTGGCGGTGAAATTTCACTGGCACAATTTCACTGATAGGCCATAATTACATGAAATGTATCACTGGGTGAAACTGGTGATTTCACCATAAGTTCGATGGAGAAATAAAATGTAGCTGTATCTCTAACCAAGACTATAGGTAAATAGTGTTTCTGATATGTCTCTTGACTAATCAAGATTGTTGTCTTGAGACATCTTTGCATTCAAGAACTGCAAAGCACAGCTGAACAGTTCTGGAATGCAAAAATGTCTTAAGAAGACACTTGATTAGCCAAGGGACATCTTGGAGACACAATTTAAACTTTATTAACCCTTACACTGCCAACAGAATTGGAACATATAGGAATTCTGGACTGCAGTCCACAGCACAGCAAGGGTTAAGTGTTTCTTTTTTAAAAAAACTAGCATTTAAATTGCATTCTGTTTAAATTACTTACTGAACTGGACTGTTTGTGGTGTGAGAGGTGGAGCAGCTTTTCTTTTTTCATTATGATGCAGTTGCCTCAATGTTATTAAGTTGTCCTTTCTCAACCATACAGCAATGTTCACTGGACTACCACTTCTTAAATCTCTTGCTTCAGTTTTCCACAAGATTTGTTACTATTTTCTGACACAGCCATCAGTCTACCCTAAACTAGATTTTCATTGGTTGACATTGCTGCCGATTTCTGCCTTTCTCAATGATGTCAAAAGTAAGGAAAAAATGGATAAAATAATGCTGACTTGCACCAAACTAATGCCATAACCATAACATAAGGAAAAAGTGATTGGTAAACACATACATTTTAAAGCATTTCTTTATAAAATGCTAGATACAGCTGTAAAAAATGATACATTGATGTACCACTACACAAGTACTGTCTTTGTAAGAATGACTGCTTTTGTCAACAGCTATTAAAAGATGGAAACAAACTCTGCTCAGAGCCGCAATGGCTGTTAATGCATTAATGTGATAAGAGGTTAATTTATTTATGTATGTATGTACTTCAAGGGTTTTAACAGGGAAAACATATTGAGCTGGTAACCACTCATTTTTAGATGTGTCCTGGGGAAGGGAAAACAGGAAAAGATAACAGATTCAAAATTTCAGAATATTAAATACACAGAAATGGAATAAGTATAACAAAAATAAACAGGACAATTATGATTAAGAAAAATTGACAAAAATAAGTTACCAGGCAATCAGTTGTGGAACTGATCAAAGAACAATAAAATAGTTATCAATTTAACAAAAGAAAAACTAGGTAGCTGACAAAAACTGGCAAAGAGATATAGAAATAATGTGTGACTTAGTTGTAGTACTATGATGTGGATGTCCCCACATTTACACCACAATAGTAAAAGAAACAAAACCATAAACATCAAGTTAATGCAGTGAACAGTGTTTTTAGTTGTGGACATACACACACCCTTGAAAATACTACACCCATTAAACACACACACACACACACACACACACACAGCTGTTACAAAAGTTGTGAACACAAAAAGGGTGTGAGTGTGGTTAGCAGGATAGGGCAGCTGAACTGCAATATTTCATTTTCAGTGGGGTTCTGCTTTTACACATTTTTACAGTGTATTAACTAGAGTTAGTACAGCTAAAATGTAAAATGTCATTTTTACTGGGGTCCTGCTTTTGTATACTTTTACAATGTAGTTACCCAGGATAGGTCAGTTAATATGCAGTACTTCATTTTCAGCGAGTTCATGATTGTACATATTGTTACAATGTATTTTGCCAATAGTGAACAGCTGAGATGCAGTATCTTGTTTTCAGAGGGATCTTGCTTATAGTGAATGTAGGTAGTTATTTACACAAGTTGTCATTTCAGTAGAAGATGGAGATTTATGATTTCAGTATGGGAATATGGGACTGGTGAGGTGCAGATGTCATAGAGAACATTCTAATATAGTATATGGGTGCCTTCTGTTGTGCATGGATTTCAGCAACTGCTGAAATCTTGTTGTAGGGCAGTTCAAATGTCAAAAAAGCTGTTGTACTATCATTCTGACATCACATCGATAGTATAACAACTTTTTAACTTTGACCTGCCACCTGATTGGCACAGACTAGGCTCGATGAACAAAATAAAGACAAACATGGTGATGCAATTTAGCGAGCGCTAGGCAGTGCAGTCAACAACTTTTAAGTTCAGAATCGAGACATGGACTAGAGCCAACATGGCTCCCTCTAGAAAAACTTTGTTTTTGTTTTTATTTTAAAATAAGCAGTGCGGAGAACCCAAAGTAAGAAGCGAACCGAGCATGAGTGTCAGCATCAGGAACGGGAGCGAGCAGGAGCACCAGTGGGAACAGAATAGCACCCACAAATAATTTTATAAATCAAATAATGAAGCTAAACAGAAGGCACCCATATACTATATAAAACAGTGGAAGGGTGACCATCCACAACTACGGCTGTGTTTCCCTCTCGGGAGGTTGATGACATTGGCAAGACCTCTTGATCTTCGCTCTCGAGGTCTCTGATGTCATCAACTCCCTCGAGGGAAACACAGCCTTGTTGTGGATGCTCGCCCATCCACTATTCTATATGTTGTTTACAATTTATTTACCCAAGACAACTCAAATATGTTACCACATCTAGTTTTCAGTGGAATCTTGCATCTACCTGCAGTGCAAAGTACAATAGCCCCCAATAGAGAACTCTAGAGCACAGTCAGCAAAAGGGATGGTTTAGCACTGACACACTGATGCACAAATACTGTACAATGACTGAAACTGGGGAAGAGAAACAAAATTAATATGTGACTTAGTTGTAGTTGTATTATTGTGATGTAAAAGTCCCCACATTTACACCACAACTGTAGAAAAAAACCCATAAACATTAAGTTAATGCAGTGAACAGTGTTTTTGGTTCTGGACATACACACCCCCTTGAAAATACACACAACACACACACTGAAAGGGGAGAATTAAAATGTCTCAGTGCTGTTGTTGATCCCTGATTCGTCCACCTTTTCTTTAGCCTTGTTGTCACTTGCGCATTGAGGGACGTGTAAACCAGATTAGCTGCCTCACATGGAGGTCCACAATTGGGAGGAGAAGGATGGCAGGCAGCATTGTTTGCCTTATTCCTTTACACATCTCATTGTTTGGTGCTTCCTAGATAGCCATTCTCTTGCTTTTCCACCCTGCCATCTCTTGTTAGGTCATCTCCAGGGCACACCCCGAAAAGTCAATCACGCTAAAATAACATAGGTGTCAAAATGGGATCTGATTTACTTATCTACTTGCATGTTTCACATTAAGGTGAGTGATTGCACATAGCAGGATTTTTATATATGTATGAGATCTTCAGTTGATATTCCATCTGGCCATGCTGCTTTGCGCTTTTTTAATGAGTATATAGACAGATATACTTCATCCAAAGTAACTAGGTGAAATAAGTTATTAATCAAAAAGTTCTGTTTAGGAGCTTCCTCTTCCATTGGGTCAAACTGGATCCCAGTAAAATGTGCCAGCCATCAATCCTCAGAGACATATGTATCCATATTCACTTTATACTTGTTGGTCCCCTTAGCTACCAGGGTCCAAAATAATTTAGAATCCTTATTCTGTACAGCCCTTAACATCTTTGACCATTTAGACTCATAATATCCCTTTTTCTTTTCCACTGTTAAATTCTTTTTTTTTTTTCTTATTTAACTGAATAAGAATTTTTTTACTTTTGGACTTATTATAACCACTACAAAGTTTCCTAACCTTAGATTTTGCCTTCCTACTGTCTTTATCAAACCAGGTGTCCTTACCCACACTATTTTTCTTATTTATTGGACATTCCATTATTAGTTTGATCTCCATAAAAAGTGTATTAATCTGCTTTAAGATAGTATTTAAATCTGAGAGACCAATAATCCCAGTAGCTTGAGCCAATATGTATCTTTGTAAGATTGGTATAATACTATTCTGCGAGTCCTACCTCCAGATGATTCCACGAGAGGCTTTAATTTCTGTAAAGGGCAAATTATCTGTATCCTGTCTTTCCTCACATACCCTTTTTATTTCTAATATGATTGGATAATGGTCACTTTGTGCTCTTCTTTGCAAAGAACATTTACTCCAATATCTTGGTGCATCTGACCAAAAGACAAAATCAACCAAAGAGGCTCCACTTGTGGACCCAAAAGTGTATTCACCATCTTGATCCATTTCAAATCTTCCATTGAGTGGATATCAATTATTTTCTTTTAATATTTCTAACAATATCCTTCCAGATTTATTTAATATTTTATCTTTTGATTGCTTTGACCTTCACAAATCCAGTGGGCAATTTAAAAAAAAAGAGAGGGTAGTCTGTGAGACCATGAAAGGGTACAATACATGCACTAAAATCTCCTAACACAAGTAGTTCTGCTACAGGAAATACTTGGGCTTCTTTTATAGTTCCATTCAGCTCATGCCAAATTGTCTCAGCACAATAAATAGAGTTTTCTGGTGGTACATAACAATTAACTACTAATATTTCTTTTTTTTTTTCGTCCTTAAGTAGAACAACCAAACAGTTCTTTAGGGATCTCCAGACTGTCACTCTAAAAGGGACATCAATTTTAACTAGAGTAATAATCCCTCCTGAACATCTACCAGTTCCTGTAACTTTGGATCCTGCTACCTGATGGCATTCATATCCATTTAGACTAACAGTAGTTTCCATGGAATGCCATGTATCCTGTAAGCAGATAACCTCAAATCCTTTCAAAGAGCTAATACAGTCTTTATCAGACCACAGATTTTGATAGCCAGCTATATTCCAGGTAATATAACTTGTTTCAAGCAGTGCATGATTGTTATTGGTCACAATATTACCTTTGTTTGTAAATAGTCATTCGTCATTGTAACATGGCTAAAATAAGAGGACCGCAGGCAAGAGAAACGATTGGTCCAACTGTGTCAGCTGTTACAAGAGCAACATGGCATTATTCAAGCACTAATGCTGTGTTGCTTGCGAAATACAAAAATGAGCCATGGAGCACAAAGTAGCAGTATTTCTGAATGGGAGAACCACAACATGGCAAATGTCTTGTCTTTCCCACCCACCAAAATGGCTACAGTAGTTGCACAGCAGGGAAACACATAGTGCCAAGGTTCAATGTAATCTGGAACTGCAAGTGCCAAACATACAGTATCATCACCTAGGGGAAAAAAAAGAGAAAAAGAAACATTTAGACACAATAATGCAAACACTGGAAATATCAGACAAGTGCACAGCAGTAGTATCAACAGTCACAAAGACCAGTAACTCAAAGAGCAGGCATGCCATACTTTCCCAAAGTGACCTGGATGCATCAGAAAGAAAGAATGTGGAAGTGAACACTCAAAAAAATACAGTTTGGACATGTAACATCTATGACTGGCTCAGAGCAAAGAAAATGTCAGTTGATATAGGTACAGTAAAAGTAGACACACTGTGCAGCATATTGAGGGAATGTTTTGGGTCAGTAAGAGCTGAAGGGAGACAGCACTATAGCATAAGCTCCTTTACCAGAATTAGAGCAGGGCTGAATAGATACTTCAATAGTGTTGAGGTATGAAGAAATATTAACATAATGTGTGACCCAAAATTTCAGTCCGCCAATAATGTTTTCCTTGTGGTAGTAAAGAATTATCGAAGAGAAGGAAAAGACACAGCGAGCCATCATCCCTGTATTACAAAAGAAGACCTAGATTAAAATATGAGATAATCCAAAGCTGAACCCAGAGACCACACACGGGCTAGTAAAATGGCTGTGGTTCAAGGTCCAGCTGGGTTTAGCAAGGAGAGGAAAGGAAGGGCTGCAGCAACTCAAGCAAGTGTCATTTACAGTGCAAAAAGATACCAGTGACACAGAATATATAACTGTGAGTTTTAATGAGGCCACTAAAAACCATTCAGGTGTAAATGAGAGGAATAAGGAAGTGCTCAGAGTAGTTCTGTATGCTCAAAGTCAGTCACGCGTTTGCCCTGTTGCTCTTTTTAAAGAATATGTCAGCTGGTGTCCTGAGAATGCTCCTGCCTTTTATCTGCACCCAATAAAGCAACCTCAGCAAGTGCTAGACAGGAAAGAGTAATGGTTCTCGAAACAGTCCATGGGGCAAAATTATCTAGGAGAGATGATGGCCAGAATATCAGAGGAAGAACTCAGCAGGTGGTACACAAACCACAGTGTAAGAAGCACCACAGTCCAAATGTTATCAGAGGCCAGTCTTGCATCCCGAGAGATAATGTCAGTAACTGGTCACCGATGTGAGACCAGTCTCCAAAACTACTGGACACCAAGTGCAGATGGCCATAAGAAATGGTCACAGATTCTATTGAAACAGAAAAACCCTGGAACAACCCAATCAGCATCAAAGGGAATCTGGCAAGAGCACAAACCAAACACACCTAGCAAACCAGCACTAACCAGAGACAAAGACCCACAATATGCACACCAAATACCTACACAGAAACTTAGAGCCACATCGTCACCGGAAGAACAAGGGAGAGCAGCAACAGTAACTGACAACCCCTCAGCAGGATCCCAGAAAACACACAACCCAACACTGGCTGAGTAAGGCACACATATGTGGAAGCTGTGCAGGAGAAGGATGTTGCGACCCCAGACCCGATATGTCGTGGCGGGCGCTGCAGTAGAAGGAACCCAAAATCCGTATCAATTTCAGTCTTTCATGGTACATGGGACCGTGAACTTCAGTTACTATGGGCAGCAGGCCCCAGTCAACAGAAGAAATAAATGTTGCAACTGACAGCGTAGCAACACAGTAAGTTTATAACAAGCAGCACGTAAATGCGAGCAATGTGTGTGAAGGAACACACAAAGCAGGGGAGGGTATATGCAAATTATGCAATTAGGCAGAACCCAACTGAAGAAGAGTCACATGCTGCAGTCCTCTTCAGCAAGCTGCAACAGTAACAGCCATGTTGAAGTCGTTAAAATAAGACTTTTGTTTAATGACACATTTCTGTTGTTGCATGCCAAAGTTGTAAATGCACACATCTGATGTGAGAAAGTGTCAGATGTATGTTTGAAAAGTACAGTAAAGTTTTCTTTCTACCTGAAATACAGTGACTCAATCATTTATTAAGAAAGTGCACAATTATTTCTGACACTCATAGTAATGCACATACCATATTACAAGCTCATTAAGCCACTGTGAAAGTGGCATCTCATGGGAAATTCATGCATGGTTGGGCCATTATAGGGCACAAGGCTGAATGGTCAAAACCATGCATTAATACCCCATTGATGCCACCTTTGTCATGGGTTAATGCTTACTTGTACCCTGCTAATAACATAAATCTATTTGCCAAAGGCAGAACAACACTGTCCCCATTTAGACTAGACAAAATGTTACCAGGACTACCATTGTCTAAATCTCTGAAATCCATAAGATACAAGCCTAGTTGGTCCAATTTTTCTGCTTGTAATAACATTAAATCAACCAACCCTTTATTCTTAACTATAATGTCAATTTGACTTCCTTCATGCGCCCTCTTAGCCAGAATAGATCCCATACTTTCAACGGGAACTGCCAAGAAATTGGTCAACAGGTCCTTTATTGCCAATGACAATTTCAAATTTGATTCTTGACCCAAATGACTCATACCAAATAAAGTCAGGGTCTTAAATGTATCTGGGCCTAAGTTATTTTCGCTATTTTATTGAATTTTCCTCTATTTGGATGCAAAAGAATCACTTCATTGTTATGTAATGCTTCTCTGTTGACCCAAACATAATTGACAGTTCTAGGAGAAACAAAACAATGTCAATAATGGTTGCTGAGCTGATTGGCAATTTTCTAATTGTTGCAACATCTTCTTCTATCACTTCAATATCCAATTCCTTATTCAAATATTCCAAAACATTATATTCCAATTTTGTAGACTCAAAATTACCCCAGTTCTGAGCTCCATATACAGTAATCTAATTATTGGGAGGCTATCAATATTCATTGAATATGATATACCCCTGAATAATATTCCCTCTCTTTATTTTTCCATCCTTTCCCCCCCCCTCTAATGTTATGATTGCAGATTTTTTTTTCAGTGGATCTCCAACACATCCCAGCTTCTGATTCAATCCTGTGATTTCTTGCTCTAACCTAGCTGATTGTGTTATTAAATAAGTATGCTTAGCTAGACCTAGTTCACCATCAAATACTTCCGGAAGAATTTCATTTTTTTGCTAAACTGGGGCCTCTTTATTCGTATTATCAATAGGTCTGGCCTCTTGTACCAAGACTTGGTCATTTAGCCTGGCCTCTTGTACCACAATTTCATCATTTACAAGTGTTATATTCCTCTTTCTCTTGTTGGGTCTAGGTTTTCTCTTTCTCTCATTCCGCATCTTATTTTTTTTCCTGTTTTCTATTAACCACAGGATTATCTGGGATTTCAATCACACTGAAATTAAGCTTCAATTGGCAATCTTCAGAACTGCTTGAATTTATTTAATCTCTTTCTACATTGTTTGTCATTAAATGCCCCTGTTCAAATGTCTCAAGGATCTGACTGATCTTTGCTTCATTAAGTGCAATGTGTGACCTCATACTCACAATTATGTCCTTATTGATTACCAGTTGTTCCTTTAAAATCAAAATACATTATTGGGATTCTTAAATAATGTGATTAATTCCTCACTTAATCGAGTAGGTATAAAATGATCCACTAATTGCACATTTGATTCTTTTCCATCAATTCTGATTGCCCCACATTGACCATAGTGCCTTGAGTAGTTAATATTTTCCTCAAGACATCTGAGTCCATCTACTGTGTGCTGTAATTCCTCAAGTACTTCTCTTATCTCATTTTTTTATTTGGGTAGTTAAAACTATACTTCGCTCATTATTATATTCATCACTACCCCTAGTTGTCACACTATTGCACCAAAGATTAGGAGTTCTTTCTAGGCTATTAGAATTACTGATGTTATCCACTTAAAAACCTTCAACAACCATGTTATCCTGATAGTCTTGAGTATATCCAGGGCTATCGGTATGTATGGTATTGGTTTCTGATCTATCTGAGAGAGCCAACACCAGAGGTATCTTCGGCATAACTTGTGCCCTTAGCAGACCATCACCGGGGGTTAAAATCCCACTCAGCACAGAAGTTTTATTTTTAATAACCAAGTGATCAATGATTTTCATTTGTCTGCTGGTCATCCTAGGGTCTTTTGGTAATAATTCCTGTAAAGGTGAAGACCTACTGTTATTTAATCTTTGTAATCTTGTATTCACCATCCTGCACAAACTAGTGCAGATGCAGTGCCTTGATTACTAACCTTTAAGATCTGTTTTATCTATTAGCAATCTCAATAACAACCAGAAAGTACAACATATATAAAGGTGCTACATATATATAGTACTATAACCTTGGTCACTGGTGTACTAGTCACACACACACACAAAAAGTAGCTCCCTTCTGTACCTATATTACTCAAACACACATTAATAGGACCACTTCCTTAACTGTTGAAGATAATCTATAAACAAGTTTCAATAACAAATTATGAATACTCCGTAAGTCACTAATATTGGCTAATTTTAATCAAATCAGTTAGCACCTTAGGATTCCCAAAGGGATCATATACCTCAACTGCAAAAAGGTGCAAAGAATGTATTCAAGAATTCTTACACTAATTTAATTAACTAGAATATTGCACAGACTCAACTGTATAGATGCAAAAACTTAGCTATATTAAATAGGATTGCACTTTTTCAAAACCTAGCTTTAAATAACACATGGTTTTAAAATCAATATAATCTATGTAGGCTAGTTTTGTTCAAAAGAACCATTCTTCATCTCTAACCACAACTTCATTCATCCAAGTTCATTCCAGGTCAAGGTCATTAGAGAAATGTTTGTTTTACTGCACTTGAGAAAGGGGTTTGGGGAGGAATAGAGTCCCATAGTTTACAATAAGGTTGTTGAATTTAGCACGTTACTCAAGCAATAAAGTCATTTCTTTTCACTTCATTTCCCTCCTTTAATCACGCTGTCTGATCTACAGCTCAGTCCCAAACATATTTTCACTCTTCTAGTTACCAATATGGACTGAGTTTTATTCTTACACAATTTCCCCCTTTAACTTTTTAACTGCTCTGCAACAGATTTCAGTTAATTGTACACCAACTCTGGTTAACTGGATATTAATCTGTGTAGTCAATATAACTCTTTACAAAAGAGAAAAAAGAATATGGTAACGTCTAATTCTTACAAGTCTCTCTTGTATTTAGGTACTAGCCAGCACCTCACTATGTACTAATATACCCAGTACTAATGAAATTGTCTACAATTATACATAACCTATACTTCTAGCAAATAAATCAATACTTACTACATGTTAATAATCTTAACAGGCATTATGTAAACCTCTTTCCCATCTTATGGAGTACTACAGACTCTTTACCAAGAATGCACCAAGTTTTAATTGCAAAATGGACCCGCATATAATCACTCCTTGTTCATCTCCTTCTCTACTCTCGGAATCCTTATCTTACTTTATTTATTTTTTTTTTTTTTGTTATACTTTATTTTTTACAAAATTTTTGTGACACAATATACACGATACAGTGTATTTCACATCAGAGAATACATGTTATACATCACAATCAGAAAGTATTTTAAAACATATAATAGGACTATGCAGTAATATTGTCCAATCCTTTCTGGTGAATAACAACTTACATCTATCAAAGGATTTAATTCTATGGTAGGATAATAATGTAGAAAATGCCACTCTCACCCAACTATTTACTCAAAGGACTGTTCACCATTATTTCCCCCCCTCATAGGATTCAATAAGGGCGGAGGGCTAATTATCCTAAAGAGGAATACTAAACCAGGTTCTAACAAGGTTGCCTGGGCTCATTTAAGTTGCATTGCATCCCTACCACAAATGCTAGACCTGCTAACAGATAGAGAAACAGGTTATGGAAATAGAGAATCACAATATGTACATTAACTAAGTGGGGTATAATATCCCCTTCATTTGCAGTATCTCAGAATAGGCATGAGTTTCAGATTTAGGAAGTAGCACCAACATGGCTAACTTAATAATAATAATAAATCTCAGCAAGACTCAAACAATCAAGAAATAAACAGATATAGATTTCTCCATTTAAGCTATCTTCCCTGGAGAAAGATTTAATTAGACTTCCGAGTCTTATTTGAGCAGGAGCTATGCATTAAGCATCCGCCATGTCGGGTGCTCAGCAGTGCCCCCCTTATCTTACTTTAAAAGGGTGACAGCCCATAGAAATGAGAAAAGGATAGATAGTACACCAAAGCAATTCTACCATATACAAACTGAATCAGACAGAAAACTGAGGGTCTTGCATCCATTCATTCATCTGTGAGGTAGAGCAGAAAAAGGTGATCTGTCCTAAGAACACCAGCGCATGCTCTTTAAGGAGAAAGATCTTGTGGTCCTTAGAGAAGCATAAATTTTAAGCTTTAAAACTTTAAAATAATTAAAATAATTAGCCTTCTAAACTAACATCTCCTTTCTATCTAAAATGTGTACATTCAATTTGCAAAGCTTTCCCTTCCTACACTATCTGGTTTAACAAATGTTAAACAATTTTCGTGGGTTGTGGAAAATCTTAAAAATGGACATTTTAGGAAGAAAATATAACCAACATAACTTTTTTTCCAGGAGAAAATTAAATTTCTGCACATAGGAGCCTTCCTTCTCATCTGCTCCTTTCCTGATCACTCATATCCTTATCTCAAGCTGCCTCTGAAGTTGGAGACAAACAATACAGATTGCAGTTCTCTTTTCCCTTCTATTTTTGTTCGACTGCAATTTGGGTCTCCTCTGTCTCGACCACACTCTGCAGCGCTTCCTCTCTGACTTTCTGGGGCAGACTACCCCTCCTTTGGCACCCCAGTCCTATGGGAGAGAATGAAGGGTGACAGCAGAGGGGACACAAGAATCCAGCGTCACAATTCAACCCGGCAAGTGCTGCACAAATTAGACAGATATGGAGCATATGAACGGTGGCATACCTTTTCTAAAAAATTAAAAAGCCTTGTGCAGCTCCTGCTCAACCAGCTCCTCCACAGCTAGTCAGCTTGCATCGGCTCTCCCGACTTCACTTTCTGGATGCTAAAATAGGAGGCCCCTTTAATTTTAGGGAAATGAAAAATAGGAAATCCATCTTTTATTTAGCATTCTCCATGCAAACTGCTCATAAACTTTGATTAAAAAAAAATTACAAGAGGCAGTTGGAGAGGTTGCCATAAGCAAAGGGGTACTAGGGAATTTGCAGCAGTGCTTCCCTTTAGCTTTTTATGTATATGTTTTTCTGGCACTTGCTAAGAGTAGCCAGGTAACAAATATGAATATTGATAATTGACAAGGGCTTCTAGGAGAGCAGGGCTAGCAAGCTGGTCAATGTGATACCTGTTTTATAATACTACTTTTATTTATGCAAAGTCACTTTACCAGTCAAGGGGTTGGCTTACTGTGCATGCTTTGTTCTTAGCCCTTTCTTTTACAGCTTTCTAGTGACTGCTAAAAATTGCCAAATAAAAGATATACATTTGAAACCATCAGGGGCTCCCAGGAGGGCACAGTTAGAAAGTCTGTCAGTGCTGCCATGGCGGTGAGAGCCTGTGTTTGAGGTGCGAGCGGGTTGATGGGGGTAGGCCAGGGAGAGAGCAGATCGAGCATCTGGAGAAACATAGAAACATAGAATTTAATGGCATGTAAGGACCGCTTGGCCCACCTAGTGTGCCCATTTCCCTACCTAATGAATAAGCTGCAGATCCTAGTTAACCAACAGCCTACTTACTCCTACCCCCCACTAGAATTGCCATATGTCTGTCCCATGCATTCTTGAAATACCCCACTGTTTTTGACTTTATGACCTCCTCAGAAAGGCCGTTCCATGCATCTACAACCCTCTCTGTGAAGAAATACTTGTACATTACCTCTGAGCCTCTATCTTCAAATTGTGCCTCTTGTTCTTGCACATCTCTTTTTGAAAGATGCTACCCTCTTGGACTTTGTTGATTCCCTTGAAGTATTTGAAAGTTTCTGTCATGTCTCTCCTCTCCCTCCTTTCCTCAAGGCTAAACATCTTAATCGCCTTTAGTCTTTCTTCATATGTCCTCTGGTGCAGATCCTGCACCATTTTGGTTGCCCTCCTCTGGACAGCTTCCACCCTGTCTATGTCTTTGCAGAGATGGGGTCTCCAGAACTGTACACAGTACTCCAGATGTGGTCTTACCATCTGTCTGTACAGAGGGCCAACAACTTCCTGTTTTCTTCTGGTGATGCCACTTCCTATGCATCCCAGTATCCCCCCAGCGCTCCTTACTGCCCTCTCACATTGCTGGCCCACCTTTAGGTCATCTGATATGACCACCCCAGGTCCCTTTAAATTTTTGTTGTCAGTAACTCACCTCCCACTGTGTACCCTTCCCCTGGGTTTTTGTTTCCCAGGTGCATTACTTTGCACTTATTTGCATTGAATCTAAGCTGCCATAAATTTGACCATTCCTACAACCTTGCCAAGTCCCTTTTCATCCTTTCCACCCCACCTTATGTATCAACCCTGTTGCAGATCTTTGTGTCATCTGCAAAGAGACATACTTTCCCTTCTAGTCCCTCTGCAATGTGACTTATAAAGACATTAAAAGGACCGGCCCCAGTACTGAACCCTGCATGTACTAGTAAACCCATTTACCCAGTCCGGTACTGCCCTAGTCATATGGAGATTCATTCCTATGTAACCTCTACAAATGGGGGTTCCCAAAAGTCTTCCTTGAGCTTGCCTAAATGCTCTCTGCCAGGCTGGTGTCCTGAGTTTTAGCAGTTTAAATGTGATTACTAGAGCTTGTATAGCCTCTGTGTACTGTCTCTTTAAGAGCTGCCTAATTGCAGTTTAAGTAATCTGAGAGGGAGCTCTGTTGAAACATGTAACTATTTACTGAAAATCATTTGGAGTAATAACATAATGTAGTTTGTCTAACCTGCTTTTGTAGCAAGGACTGTTTTGTTTGTCTCCACTATCTTGGTCCTGCACTGCAAATTGGACCAAACAGTACTGGGACCTAAAATGTAGGCGGACTATAGGAGCTGTCTGAATTCAAAATCTGTAGGAACTTTAGTTTGGAAGTTTTTTGCACCTTTTGCAACTGAAGGGGAGTTTTGCTTTGACTGACAGCCAAATCAGCCAACCAAATCTTTGGATCTTGGGAAGTCCCGGCTGCTGGCAGTTTTCAGTTAGAACTAAGCTGGAAGCTGAGCAAGAGTGATTCTGAGAGCAATCCTGAGTGGATTCGCATGGAGAACTATGAAAAGGCTGAGAGTTTGGCTTCCATGTCTGCCTGCTGCTCCTGAGAGAGAAAGTAGAGAATTATTTTGGACTAAATCCAAGTTTGTGTGACTAATGTAGCTACTGAAGTGGGCCATGCTCAACCTGAAGAAGATGAAGATTTTGCTGAATGCGATCGACCTGTCAGGAGTTCCAGCTACCCCTAAGCTCCCGGTGTGTGCAGAGACTTTGCGATTGTGCCCGGGGAGCGCTTTGCCTGGTACAGTAGAATTCCTGTACATGTAAATGTGCTATGAGCTGCTAGTGGGTTGTGAGTTAGTTCCCCACTGTGTGAACTGTGTTCTGCTTGCTGGAAGCTGTATCCAGCCCAAAACGGACTGTTTCCAAACTTGTCTCCATGCAGTCTGGGCTTTGCCAGACTGGCCCAGCCAGACTACCCACTGCACAGAGAAGCCATTGATGAGAGACCTGCCTGGGATCAGCCCCTGCTCCATGCTTGAACAGGAACAATACCTCTGCAACTTGTGTGGGTCCTGCTTCTCCTGGCATTCCAGATCAATCACCTGCAGTCTCGATTTTCATCCAGCCTGTGTCCAGCCTTGAGTATCGTGAGTAAATACCAGGATAGTTCTCACAACAACAGCTTAATCCGAGTGTGTCATCTGATTGTCTTGTTGTTTTGTTTCTTTTACGAACTGAGCCCTATGGCACCAGATTACAAATATTGTGTAGTGTGCATGTTGTGTTTTCCATCACAGGGCCCCAACCAGTTGCAACCCCAGGCAACTGTCCTGGCTAGCCCATCTCTTTCTACTTGGGTACCCAGAGGTGGACTGTGGGGAGACTCAGCGCATGCATAACTGCTTGACTGATATAACCTTAAGCTAATTAACCTGATTTTTGCCCCTCCCTTGTTCAAGTCCCCTGAATAAATCAGATCTAACTTTTCTCTGTCATCTGACTGTGGTTCCAGTTTGTGCTCAAAGTACTGTTCTGTTGCTATTTGCTGTGCTTAACTTTGTTTTACAGGGGTTCTAGGGTCAAACCAGAGGAACCAGCCCTAGTGGTAAGTGCAAAGGTGTGGTACTTGTGTGGTGCACCAGGGTATTGGGAAAGTGATTATTGTACAGTGTTCAGGCCACTAGAGGGGAAAGAGTGGGTTACAGCATCCCAGAGGCTATGCCCAGGTTAGCCTGATCACTACCAACCCTGACCTCCATTTGGAGGCACCATTTCAGAACTCAGGCCCCTTGTCCTACTTCTGGTCAAGCAGGCAGGAGTAGTAGTCCTTGGGATAGTGCCACCTAGGGTTACACCTACATACAGTTGTCTAATAAGCTAATGAATGACAGAGCAGCAGTAAGTGGTGGGGTGAGGACCAGAAGGGCACATAATGCAAAATGTAAATTCATACATTGACAGACTTTCTTTTTTCCTGTATCTACAGTTTCTCCTCCGGGTTGACTGGCCCTTTCCACTGGTCCCTCAGCCCATTATCCCAGCATCCACTGAGACTTATCTGGATGGCACTGAGGTATCCAGTTAGCTAGGTGCAGACCTTGTGGGGACCAGTGTCATCCTGCCAGTTGACCATTGTCCATTTTCCCCAATGCTGGGGCATAACATGTCAATGCACAAGCATGGAGGTGCCTGCAGGTCTGCGTGGAGTCCCACAGCACCCTCTCTTCCATTGGTGTCCCTGACCTGTTCTGTCCTTAGGCTCCACCTGGGGGTAGTCATTTTGTGGAACTGCCAACCCACTCCAACCCACTCCTCCTGGGAGAGAATAGCTGTCCTCCTGCTGAGACACAGAGAGAGAGAAAGCAGCCAGAGCTTTCTTAAATCATGGAGGTGATTTTCTAGACTACACTGAACTGAATTATTACTTTTTGGACCTGTGTAAGTAACTAGTATTAATTCTGTTTTTGGGGTTGACTTGTCTAAGTTTTAACTTTAATTTACCAGGGAGAAACTGTAGCTGGGAGATATTTGCAGTCATTTGTGACTAGACCTGTAACTCAACCTTTGTGAAATAGGTGTCTGAAAGGAAGGGCACTCCCCGGGGTGGAGGATCAGAGTTGTAGTTGATTGTTTCTGGACGGCATAGGCTTAATCCTCCCACCCTTCCTCGCACCCCACCCACCCCAAGCACATAACTTCCTTTATAGAAGGGTTCTGACATCACTTCCCAAAACTGCTAACAACACACACTTGTTCATATCCTTAAAGGCACAGCACACTGAATAGGGGTAGAGACACTCACAAGTTTGCACACACTAAACAAGAACAAACAAAAAACACAAGAAAAGCATCTGTAACAGGAAGGGACACAGACATGTGGGAGTGGTGCAATGTACTGGCTGTGAGCAGCAGTCTTCCGGGAGACATTCTGAAACTGCATTGCTGCCCCTATTTGCAGGTATCTCTCTGACCTGAGGGAGGAGGTTGCTCATCTCCATGCTGACCTGGCAATGATTTCAGAAACCTGATCCCCACCCAGGGACCACCCAGGCCACTGCCACTACCTCAGAGGTTGCCAAGAAAGAGGAGGTTGTACAATGGTTGGCTCAGGAAGGGTGAGAGTGTGGAACAGAGGCACATCCCTCCAGTTGTGCCTCTCCACATCATTCACCACTCTGGTGGAGCATGGTACTCTATGAGGCACCCACTGTGGAGACCACAGAGGATGCTGGAATCTCCACAATGGAGACCCACAGGAGGTGTCCACAGGACCCCACGGGAAGGAAACAACTCCTGTTGGGGGACTCAATTGTTAGGGGGTAGAACTGGGGGAAGGAAGGGAAAGGGAGGTAAGGTGCCTGCCTGGTGCCATGGCTTGGAGGGACAAGAAATGAATCCTCAGGATCATGGGAGCAGCTGCAATGGGGAGTGACCTGGATGTCATTATCCACCTAGGGATGAATAACCTGGATGATAATGGATCAGAGCAGTGCAACAGGAATTTGTGGAGTTGGGAAGTGGCCTTAGACAAGTAGCACACACAGTAACTTTCTCGGAAGTGCTACCTGTCTATAGCATGGATGAGGCTAGGGCACTGCGCACCATGGGATTCAATGACTGGTTGAAAAACTGGTGCAGAGCTCAGGGATTTGGCTTCATTGGGGACTGCAGCTCCATCTGGAGGGATGCAGGCCTATACAGGCACGATGGTCTGCATCTATCCTGGAGGGGAACCAGGATCCTAAGGGATAGGTTTAAATGCTTCATTGGCAAGCGTTTAAACTAGCCAAGGGGCGAGGCACTGAAAAGGAGAAGGGAAATCCTAGCCCCCCCCAAAAATCAATGTAGTTAGTGAGGTAAACACCAAGATAGATCAGTCGATAAGGATAAGGGCAGGGGTAAATGGAGAAAAAGACAAAGGCAGCAAGGACAGGGAAAGGCAAAAAGAAATAAATTCATAAAAAAATGGAGGGTAATGAGTACCAATGCCCATAGTCTAGGTAAAAAGCTCCCCGAAATGGTGGCCTTGATGGAAGAGGGATGCCTGGATATTGTGGCAGTCACAGAAACATGGTACACAGAGAACCATGACTGGGATGTCAACATATCAGGGTACACAATCTACAGGAGGGACAGGGAGGGAAGAAGAGGAAGAGGAGGAGTAGCTCTCTATGTAAGGGAAGGGATCAAAGCAACAGACCTAAAGGGTAAACAGGGAGGAGAGGAGGCACTGTGGATTACCCTGGAGACTGGAAATGGCTCCAATAATCTGCACAGGGTCATATACAGACCCCCATCTCAGGGGAGGAAATGGACAAGGAAATGACATAAGGCATCCTTGGCATGGCAGAGAAAGATGAGATATTGCTGATGGGGGACCTGAATATGCCAGATGTTAACTGGAGCACCTTTGCTGCAGCCACATCCAAAAGCAGGGCCATTCTCAATGCCCTACAGGGGGCATGCCTCAGACAGCAAGTTTTAGAACCCACTCAGGAGGGAGGGAGCAATCTTAGACCTGGTGCTCTCAAATGGGGATGGAGAGAGGATCTCTGATCTTGAAGTGGAGGCCATCTGGGAACAAGTGACCACCAGTGTGGTTCACTATAAACTTAGCTTTAGAGTCAAGCCACAAAAAGTGAAGGTACTGGACTTCGGAGGGCTGATTTTGTCAAATGGATAGTGCCTCAGAAAAGCACTAGCAAACAGGCAAGAAGGTGGGTGGAGCAACAATGGGAAACATCAAAACTGCCATCACAGAGGCAACAAGCCTTTGTGTGAAGCAAATAAACAAATCAAAATGAAAGAAAAAAACACTATGGTTCCCAAAAGAAGTGGCGGGGAAGGTAAGGGAGAAAAATATAGCATTCAGGAAGTATAAGGAAACACAGAAGGAGCAGGACCGAGAACTGTACCAGTTAAAGCAGAAGGAAGCAGTGAAGGCAGTCAGAATAGCAAAGGCCCAAACGGAGGAAAAGATAGACAACTCAGTTAAGAAGGGGGATAAATCCTTTTATAGGTACATTAGGGAGCAAAGAAAGACAAAGGCAGGGATACTGAGGCTTAATAAAGAGGAAGGTGGTTGAGCAGAGAGTGACAGTGAAAAAGCAGGGATACTGAATGAATATTTCTGTTCAGTATTTACAATGGAAAAGCAGGGGGGAGAGATCTAATCCAGTCAATAGAAGCACTCTGGATAGGGGGGTTGATATTAGTCCTTTCACAGAAGAAAGGGTTCTGAAAGAACTCTTAAAACTGAAGGTGGATAAAGCAATGGGGCCTGATGGGATTCACCCCAGAATTCTAAAAGAACTAAGGGAAGAACTAGTAACACCACTGACTACCCTTTTTAATAAATCATGGGAGGATGGTGTGGTACCTGAGGACTGGAGAAGGGTGGATGTGATTCCCCTTCACAAAAGTGGGAGCAAGACAGAGGCAGCAAACTACAGACCTGTCAGTTTGACCTCAGTGGTAGGGAAAATGATGGAATCGCTTCTGAAGGAAAGAATTGTTGAGTATCTAGAGGCCAGTGGGGCATAGGACCCAAGGCAGCATGGATTCACAGCAGGAAGGTCATGTCAAACAAATCTAATTGATTTCTCTGACTATGTGACCAAAGTAGTAGACCAGGGAGGGGCTATGGACATGGCCTACCTAGACTTTAGCAGACATTTGACACAGTCCCACACAAAAGATTAATAAACAAATTAGCCAGCTTGGGAGTGGGTCCTAGGTGTGGTAGCCTGGGTAAAACACTGGTTGGACAACAGGACATAGTGCGAATAGTAAATGGAGTCCATAGTGAAGAAAGAGGGGTTACTAGTGGGCACCGCAGGGTTCAGTACTGGGGCCGGTCCTTTTAATGTCTTTATAAGTCACATTGCAGAGGACTAGAAGGAAAGTATGTCTCTTTGCAGATGACACAAAGATCTGCAACAGGGTTGATACATAAGGTGGGGTGGAAAGGATGAAAAGGGACTTGGCAAGGTTGTAGGAATGGTCAAATTTATGGCAGCTTAGATTCAATGCAAATAAGTGCAAAGTAATGCACCTGGAAACAAAACCCAGGGAAGGGTACACAGTGGAGGTGAGTTACTGACAACAAAAATTTAAAGGGACCTGGGGTGGTGTATCAGATGACCTAAAGGTGGGCCAGCAATGTGAGAGGGCAGTAAGGAGTGCTGGGGGATACTGGGATGCATAGGAAGTGGCATCACCAGAAGAAAACAGGAAGTTGTTGGCCCTCTGTACAGACAGATGGTAAGACCACATCTGGAGTACTGTGTACAGTTCTGGAGACCCCATCTCTGCAAAGACATAGACAGGGTGGAGGCTGTCCAGAGGAGGGCAACCAAAATGGTGCAGGATCTGCACCAGAGGACATATGAAGAAAGACTAAAGGCGATTAAGATGTTTAGCCTTGAGGAAAGGAGGGAGAGGAGAGACATGACAGAAACTTTCAAATACTTCAAGGGAATCAACAAAGTCCAAGAGGGTAGCATCTTTCAAAAAAGAGATGTGCAAGAACAAGGGGCACAATTTGAAGATAGAGGCTCAGAGGTAATGTGCTGAAGTATTTCTTCACAGAGAGGGTTGTAGATGCATGGAACAGCCTTTCTGAGGAGGTCATAAAGTCAAAAACAGTGGGGTATTTCAAGAATGCATGGGACAGACATATGGCAATTCTAGTGGGGTAGGAGAGTAGGCTGTTGGTTAACTAGGATCTGCAGCTTATTCATTAGGTAGGGAAATGGGCACAATAGGTGGGCCAAGCAGTCCTTATATGCCATTAAATTCTATGTTTCTATGTTTCTCCAGATGCTCGATCTGCTCTCTCCTGGCCTACCCCCATCAACCCACTGCACCTCAAACACAGGTCACCGCCATGGCAGCACTGACAGACTTTCTAACTGTGCCTCCTGGGAGCCCCTGATGGTTTCAAATGTATATCTTTATTTGGCAATTTTAGCAGTCACTAGAAAGCTGTAAAGAAAGGGCTAAGAACAAAGCATGCACAGTAAGCCAACCCTTGACTGGCAAAGTGACTTTGCATAAATAAAAGTAGTATTATAAAACAGGTATCACATTGACCAGCTTGCTAGCCCTGCTCTCCTAGAAGCCCTTGTAAATTATCAATATTCATATTTGTTACCTGGCTACTCTTAGCAAGTGCCAGAAAACATATACAAAAAGCTAAAGGGAAGCACTGCAGATTCCCTAGTACCCCTTTCCTTATGGCAACCTCTCCAACTGCCTCTTGTAATTTTTTAATCAAAGTTTATGAGCAGTTTGCATGGAGAATGCTAAATAAAAGATGGATTTCCTATTTTTCATTTCCCTAAAATTAAAGGGGACCTATTTTAGCATCCAGAAAGTGAAGTCAGGAGAGCCGCTGCACGCTGACTAGCTGTGGAGGAGCTGGTTGAGCAGGAGCTGCACAAGGCTTTTTATTTTTTTAGAAAAGGTATACCACTGTTCATATGCTCCATATCTACCTAATTTGTGCAGCACTTGCCGGGTTGAATTGTGACGCTAGATTCTTGTGTCCCCTCTGCTGTCACCCTTCATTCTCTCCCATAGGACTGGGGTGCCAAAGGAGGGGTAGTCTGCCCCAGAAAGTCAGAGAGGAAGCGCTGCAGAGTGTGGTCGAGACAGAGGAGACCCAAATTGCAGTCGAACAAAAATAGAAGGGAAAAGAGAACTGCAATCTGTATTGTTTGTCCCCAACTTCAGAGGCAGCTTGAGATAAGGATATGAGTGATCAGGAAAGGAGCAGATGAGAAGGAAGGCTCCTATGTGCAGAAATTTAATTTTCTCCTGGAAAAAAGTTATGTTGGTTATATTTTCCTAAATGTCCATTTTAAGATTTTCCACAACCCACTAAAATTGTTTAACATTTGTTAAACCAGATAGTGTAGGAAGGGAAAGCTTTGCAAATTGAATGTACACATTTTAGATAGAAAGGAGATGTTAGTTTAGAAGGCTAATTATTTTAATTATTTTAAAGTTTTAAAGCTTAAAATTTATGCTTCTCTAAGGACCACAAGATCTTTCTCCTTAAAGAGCATGCGCTGGTGTTCTTAGGACAGATCACCTTTTTCTGCTCTACCTCACAGATGAATGAATGGATGCAAGACCCTCAGTTTTCTGTCTGATTCAGTTTGTATATGGTAGAATTGCTTTGGTGTACTATCTATCCTTTTCTCATTTCTATGGGCTGTCACCCTTTTAAAGTAAGATATAATTGCTGAGCACCGACATGGCGGATGCTTAATGCATAGCTCCTGCTCAAATAAGACTCGAAGTCTAATTAAATCTTTCTCCAGGAAGATAGCTTAAATGGAGAAATCTATATCTGTTTATTTCTTGATTGTTTGAGTCTTGCTGAGATTTATTATTATTATTAAGTTAGCCATGTTGGTGCTACTGCCTAAATCTGAAACTCATGCCTATTCTGAGATACTGCAAATGAAGGGGATATTATAGCCCACTTAGTTAATGTACTTATTGTGATTCTCTATTTCCATAACCTGTTTCTCTATCTGTTAGCAGGTCTAGCATTTGTGGTAGGGATGCAATGCAACTTAAATGAGCCCAGGCAACCTTGTTAGAACCTGGTTTAGTATTCCTCTTTAGGATAATTAGCCCTCCGCCCTTATTGAATCCTATGAGGGGGGGAAATAATGGTGAACAGTCCTTTGAGTAAATAGTTGGGTGAGAGTGGCATTTTCTACATTATTATCCTACCATAGAATTAAATCCTTTGATAGATATAAGTTGTTATTCACCAGAAAGGATTGGACAATATTACTGCATAGTCCTATTATATGTTTTAAAATACTTTCTGATTGTGATGTATAACATGTATTCTCTGATGTGAAATACACTGTATCGTGTATATTGTGTCACAAAAATTTTGTAAAAAATAAAGTATAACAAAAAAAAAAAATAAATAAAGTAAGATAAGGATTCCGAGAGTAGAGAAGGAGATGAACAAGGAGTGATTATATGCGGGTCCATTTTGCAATTAAAACTTGGTGCATTCTTGGTAAAGAGTCTGTAGTACTCCATAAGACGGGGAAGAGGTTTACATAATGCCTGTTAAGATTATTAACATGGAGTAAGTATTGATTTATTTGCTAGAAGTATAGGTTATGTATAATTGTAGACAATTTCATTAGTACTGGGTATATTAGTACATAGTGAGGTGCTGGCTAGTACCTAAATACAAGAGAGACTTGTAAGAATTAGACGTTACCATATTCTTTTTTCTCTTTTGTAAAGAGTTATATTGACTACACAGATTAATATCCAGTTAACCAGAGTTGGTGTACAATTAACTGAAATCTGTTGCAGAGCAGTTAAAAAGTTAAAGGGGGAAATTGTGTAAGAATAAAACTCAGTCCATATTGGTAACTAGAAGAGTGAAAATATGTTTGGGACTGAGCTGTAGATCAGACAGCGTGATTAAAGGAGGGAAATGAAGTGAAAAGAAATGACTTTATTGCTTGAGTAACGTGCTAAATTCAACAACCTTATTGTAAACTATGGGACTCTATTCCTCCCCAAACCCCTTTCTCAAGTGCAGTAAAACAAACATTTCTCTAATGACCTTGACCTGGAATGAACTTGGATGAATGAAGTTGTGGTTAGAGATGAAGAATGGTTCTTTTGAACAAAACTAGCCTACATAGATTATATTGATTTTAAAACCATGTGTCATTTAAAGCTAGGTTTTGAAAAAGTGCAATCCTATT
Organism: Neoceratodus forsteri; assembly: GCA_016271365.2. Classification (NCBI taxonomy): domain Eukaryota; kingdom Metazoa; phylum Chordata; order Ceratodontiformes; family Ceratodontidae; genus Neoceratodus; species Neoceratodus forsteri. Next base: position 1,147,726,136 of record CM057458.1, on the reverse strand, counting down.
TAATATAGCTAAGTTTTTGCATCTATACAGTTGAGTCTGTGCAATATTCTAGTTAATTAAATTAGTGTAAGAATTCTTGAATACATTCTTTGCACCTTTTGCAGTTGAGGTATATGATCCCTTTGGGAATCCTAAGGTGCTAACTGATTTGGTTAAAATTAGCCAATATTAGTGACTTATGAAGTATTCATAATTTGTTATTGAAATCCTTGTTTATAGATTATCTTCAACAGTTAAGAAGTGGTCCTATTAATGTGTGTTTGAGTAATATAGGTACAGAAGGGAGCTACTTTTTGTGTGTGTGTGTGACTAGTACACCAGTGACCAAGGTTATAGTACTATATATATGTAGCACCTTTATATATGTTGTACTTTCTGGTTGTTATTGAGATTGCTAATAGATAAAACAGATCTTAAAGGTTAGTAATCAAGGCACTGCATCTGCACTAGTTTGTGCAGGATGGTGAATACAAGATTACAAAGATTAAATAATAGTAGGTCTTCACCTTTACAGGAATTATTACCAAAAGACCCTAGGATGACCAGCAGACAAATGAAAATCATTGATCACTTGGTTATTAAAATAAAACTTCTGTGCCGAGGTGAGTTTAACCTGGTGATGGTCTGCTAACGGCACAAGTTATGCGAAGATACCTCTGGTGTTGGTTCTCAGATAGATCAGAAACCAATACATACATACTGATAGCCCTGGATATACTCAAGACTATCAGGATAACATGGTTGTTGAAGGTTTTTAAGTGGATAACATCAGTAATTCTAATAGCCTAGAAAGAACTCCTAATCTTTGGTGCAATAGTGTGACAACTAGGGGTAGTGATGAATATAATAATGAGCGAAGTATAGTTTTAACTACCCAAATAAAAAAATGAGATAAGAGAAGTACTTGAGGAATTACAGCACACAGTAGATGGACTCAGATGTCTTGAGGAAAATATTAACTACTCAAGGCACTATGGTCAATGGGGCAATCAGAATTGATGGAAAAGAATCAAATGTGCAATTAGTGGATCATTTTATACCTACTGATTAAGGAGGAATTAATCACATTATTTAAGAATCCCAATAATGTATTTTGATTTTAACGAACAACTGGTAATCAATAAGGACATAATTGTGAGTATGAGGTCACACATTGCACTTAATGAAGCAAAGATCAGTCAGATCCTTGAGACATTTGAACAGGGCATTTAATGACAAACAATGTAGAAAGAGATTAAATAAATTCAAGCAGTTCTGAAGATTGCCAATTGAGGCTTAATTTCAGTGTGATTGAAATCCCAGATAATCCTGTGGTTAATAGAAAACAGGAAAAAATAAGATGCGAAATGAGAGAAAGAGAAAACCTAGACCCAACAAGAGAAAGAGGAATATAACACTTGTAAATGATGAAATTGTGGTACAAGAGGCAGGCTAATGACCAAGTCTTGGTACAAGAGGCCAGACCTATTGATAATACGAATAAAGAGGCCCCAGTTTAGCAAAAAATGAAATTCTTCCGAAGTATTTGATGGTGAACTAGGTCTAGCTAGCATACTTATTTAATAACACAATCAGCTAGGTTAGAGCAAGAAATCACAGAATTGAGTCAGAAGCTGGAGTGTTGAGATCCACTGAAAAAAATCTGCAATCATAACATTAGAGGGGGAAAGGATGGAAAATAAAGAGAGGGAATATTATTCAGGGGTATATCATATTCAATGAATATTGATAGCCTCCCAATAATTAGATTACTGTATATGGAGCGCAGAACTGGGGTAATTTTGAGTCTACAAAATTGGAATATAATGTTTTGGAATATTTGAATAAGGAATTGGATATTGAAGTGATAGAAGAAGATGTTGCAACAATTAGAAAATTGCCAATCAGCTCAGCAACCATTATTGACATTGTTTTTGTTTCTCCTAGAACTGTCAATTATGTTTGGGTCAACAGAGAAGCATTACATAACAATGAAGTGATTCTTTTGCATCCAAATAGAGGAAAATTCAATAAAATAGCAGAAAATAACTTAGGCCCAGATACATTTAAGACCCTGACTTTATTTGGCATGAGTCATTTGGGTCAAGAATCAAATTTGAAATTGTCATTGGCAATAAAGGACCTGTTGACCAATTTCTTGGCAGTTCCCGTTGAAAGTATGGGATCTATTCTGGCTAAGAGGGCGCATGAAGGAAGTCAAATTGACATTATAGTTAAGAATAAAGGGTTGGTTGATTTAATGTTATTACAAGCAGAAAAATTGGACCAACTAGGCTTGTATCTTATGGATTTCAGAGATTTAGACAATGGTAGTCCTGGTAACATTTTGTCTAGTCTAAATGGGGACAGTGTTGTTCTGCCTTTGGCAAATAGATTTATGTTATTAGCAGGGTACAAGTAAGCATTAACCCATGACAAAGGTGGCATCAATGGGGTATTAATGCATGGTTGGGACCATTCAGCCTTGTGCCCTACAATGGCCCAACCATGCATGAATTTCCCATGAGATGCCACTTTCACAGTGGCTTAATGAGCTTGTAATATGGTATGTGCATTACTATGAGTGTCAGAAATAATTGTGCACTTTCTTAATAAATGATTGAGTCACTGTATTTCAGGTAGAAAGAAAACTTTACTGTACTTTTCAAACATACATCTGACACTTTCTCACATGCAGATGTGTGCATTTACAACTTTGGCATGCAACAACAGAAATGTGTCATTAAACAAAAAGTCTTATTTTGAACGACTTCAACATGGCTGTTACTGTTGCAGCCTGCTGAGGAGGACTGCAGCATGTGACTCTTCTTCAGTTGGGTTCTGCCTAATTGCATAATTTGCATATACCCTCCCCCTGCTTTGTGTGTTCCTTCACACACATTGCTCGCATTTACGTGCTGCTTGTTATAAACTTACTGTGTTGCTACTGCAGCTGTCAGTTGCAACATTTATTTCTTCTGTTGACTGGGGCTTGCTGCTCCATAGTAACTGAAGTTCACGGTCCCATGTACCATGAAAGACTGAAATTGATACGGATTTTGGGTTCCTTCTACTGCAGCGCCGCCACGACATATCGGGTCTGGGGTCGCAACATCCTTCTCCTGCCACAGCTTCCACACATATGTGTGCCTTACTCAGCCAGTGTTGGGTTGTGTGTTTTCTGGGATCCTGCTGAGGGGTTGTCAGTTACTGTTGCTGCTCTCCTTGTTCTTCCGGTGACAATGTGCTCTAAGTTTCTGTGTAGGTATTTGGTGTGCATATTGTGGGTCTTTGTCTCTGGTTAGTGCTGGTTTGCTAGGTGTGTTTGGTTTGTGCTCTTGCCAGATTCCCTTGATGCTGATTGGTTGTTCCAGGGTTTTTCTGTTTCAATAGAATCTGTGACCATTTCTTATGGCCATCTGCACTTGGTGTCCAGTAGTTTTGGAGACTGGTCTCACATCGGTGACCAGTTACTGACATTATCTCTCGGGATGCAAGACTGGCCTCTGATAACATTTGGACTGTGGTGCTTCTTACACTGTGGTTTGTGTACCACCTGCTGAGTTCTTCCTCTGATATTCTGGCCATCATCTCTCCTAGATAATTTTGCCCCATGGACTGTTTCGAGAACCATTACTCTTTCCTGTCTAGCACTTGCTGAGGTTGCTTTATTGGGTGCAGATAAAAGCAGGAGCATTCTCAGGACACCAGCTGACATATTCTTTAAAAAGAGCAACAGGGCAAACGTGACTGACTTTGAGCATACAGAACTACTCTGAGCACTTCCTTATTCCTCTCATTTACACCTGAATGGTTTTTAGTGGCCTCATTAAAACTCACAGTTATATATTCTGTGTCACTGGTATCTTTTTGCACTGTAAATGACACTTGCTTGAGTTGCTGCAGCCCTTCCTTTCCTCTCCTTGCTAAACCCAGCTGGACCTTGAACCACAGCCATTTTACTAGCCCGTGTGTGGTCTCTGGGTTCAGCTTTGGATTATTTCATATTTTAATCTAGGTCTTCTTTTGTAATACAGGGATGATGGCTTGCTGTGTCTTTTCCTTCTTCTGATAATTCTTTACTACCACAAGGAAAACATTATTAGCGGACTGAAATTTTGGGTCACACATTATGTTAATATTTCTTCATACCTCAACACTATTGAAGTATCTATTCAGCCCTGCTCTAATTCTGGTAAAGGAGCTTATGCTATAGTGCTGTCTCCCTTCAGCTCTTACTGACCCAAAACATTCCCTCAATATGCTGCACAGTGTGTCTACTTTACTGTACCTATATCAACTGACATTTTCTTTGCTCTGAGCCAGTCATAGATGTTACATGTCCAAACTGTATTTTTTGAGTGTTCACTTCCACATTCTTTCTTTCTGATGCATCCAGGTCACTTTGGGAAAGTATGGCATGCCTGCTCTTTGAGTTGCTGGTCTTGTGACTGTTGATACTACTGCTGTGCACTTGTCTGATATTTCCAGTGTTTGCATTATTGTGTCTAAATGTTTTTTTCTCTTTTTTTCCCTAGGTGATGATACTTTATGTTTGGCACTTGCAGTTCCAGATTACATTGAACCTTGGCACTATGTGTTTCCTGCTGTGCAACTACTGTAGCTATTTTGGTGGTGGAAAGACAAGACATTTGCCATGTTGTGGTTCTCCCATTCAGAAATACTGCTACTTTGTGCTCCATGGCTCATTTTTAGAGTTTCGTAAGCAACACAGCATTAGTGCTTGAATAATGCCATGTTGCTCTTGTAACAGCTGACACAGTTGGACCAATCGTTTCTCTTGCCTGCGGTCCTCTTATTTTAGCCATGTTACAATGACGAATGACTACGTACAAACGAAGGTAATATTGTGACCAATAACAATCATGCACTGCTTGAAACAAGTTATATTACCTGGAATATAGCTGGCTATCAAAATCTGTGGGCTGATAAAGACTGTATTAGCTCTTTGAAAGGATTTGAGGTTATCTGCTTACAGGATACATGGCATTCCATGGAAACTACTGTTAGTCTAAATGGATATGAATGCCATCAGGTAGCAGGATCCAAAGTTACAGGAACTGGTAGATGTTCAGGAGGATTATTACTCTAGTTAAAATTGATGTCCCTTTAGAGTGACAGTCTGAGATCCCTAAAGAACTGTTTGGTTGTTCTACTTAAGGACGAAAAAAAAAAAGAAATATTAGTAGTTAATTGTTATGTACCACCAGAAAACTCTATTTATTGTGCTGAGACAATTTGGCATGAGCTGAATGGAACTATAAAAGAAGCCCAAGTATTTCCTGTAGCAGAACTACTTGTGTTAGGAGATTTTAGTGCATGTATTGGACCCTTTCATGGTCTCACAGACTACCCTCTCTTTTTTTTAAATTGCCCACTGGATTTGTTAAGGTCAAAGCAATCAAAAGATAAAATATTAAATAAATCTGGAAGGATATTGTTAGAAATATTAAAAGAAAATAATTGATATCCACTCAATGGAAGATTTGAAATGGATCAAGATGGTGAATACACTTTTGGGTCCACAAGTGGAGCCTCTTTGGTAGATTTTGTCTTTTGGTCAGATGCACCAAGATATTGGAGTAAATGTCCTTTGCAAAGAAGAGCACAAAGTGACCATTATCCAATCATATTAGAAATAAAAAGGGTATGTGAGGAAAGACAGGATACAGATAATTTGCCCTTTACAGAAATTAAAGCCTCTCGTGGAATCATCTGGAGGTAGGACTCAAGAATAGTATTATACCAATCTTACAAAGATACATATTGGCTCAAGCTACTGGGATTATTGGTCTCTCAGATTTAAATACTATCTTAAAGCAGATTAATACACTTTTATGGAGATCAAACTAATAATGGAATGTCCAATAAATAAGAAAGATAGTGTGGTAAGGACACCTGGTTTAATAAAGACTGTAGGAAGGCAAAATCTAAGGTTAGGAAACTTTGTAGTGGTTATAATAAGTCCAAAAGTAAAAAAATTCTTATTCAGTTAAATAAGAAAAAAAAAGAATTTAACAGTGGAAAAGAAAAAGGGATATTATGAGTCTAAATGGTCAAAGATGTTAAGGGCTGTACAGAATAAGGATTCTAAATTATTTTGGACCCTGGTAGCTAAGGGGACCAACAAGTATAAAGTGAATATGGATACATATGTCTCTGAGGATTGATGGCTGGCACATTTTACTGGGATCTAGTTTGACCCAATGGAAGAGGAAGCTCCTAAACAGAACTTTTTGATTAATAACTTATTTCACCTAGTTACTTTGGATGAAGTATATCTGGCTATATACTCATTAAAAAAGCGCAAAGCAGCACGGCCAGATGGAATATCAACTGAAGATCTCATACATATATAAAAATCCTGCTATGTGCAATCACTCACCTTAATGTGAAACATGCAAGTAGATAAGTAAATCAGATCCCATTTTGACACCTATGTTATTTTAGCGTGATTGACTTTTTTGGGGTGTGGCCCCTGGAGATGACCTAACAAGAGATGACAGGGTGGAAAAGCAAGAGAATGGCTATCTAGGAAGCACCAAACAATGAGATGTGTAAAGGAATAAGGCAAACAATGCTGCCTGCCATCCTTCTCCTCCCAATTGTGGACCTCTATGTGAGGCAGTTAATCTGGTTTACACGTCCCTCAATGCCGGCAAGTGACAACAAGGCTAAAGAAAAGGTGGACGAATCAGGGATCAACAACAGCACTGAGACATTTTAATTCTCCCTTTCAGTGTGTGTGTGTGTGTGTATTTCAAGGGGGTGTATGTCCAGAACCAAAAACACTGTTCACTGCATTAACTTAATGTTTATGGGTTTTTTCACAGTTGTGGTGTAAATGGGACTTTACATCACAATAACAACTACAACTAAGTCACATATTAATTTTGTTTCTCTTCCCAGTTTCAGTCATTGTACAGTATTTGTGCATCAGTGTGTCAGTGCTAAACCATCCCTTTGCTGACTGTGCTCTAGAGTTCTCTATTGGGGCTATTGTACTTTGCACTGCAGGTAGATGCAAGATTCCACTGAAAACTAGATGTGGTAACATATTTGAGTTGTCTTGGTAAATAAATTGTAAACAACATATAGAATAGTGGATGGCGAGCATCACACAAGCTAATGTTTCCTCGAGGGAGTTGATGACATCAGAGACCTCGAGAGCGAAGATCAAGAGGTCTTGCCAGATGTCATCAACCTCCCGAGAGGGAAACACAGCCGTAGTTGTGGATGGTCACCCTTCCACTGTTTTATATAGTATATGGGTGCCTTCTGTTTAGCTTCACATTATTTGATTTATAAAATTATTTGTGGGTGCTATTCTGTTCCCACTGGTGCTCCTGCTCGCTCCCGTTCCTGATGCTGACACTCATGCTCGGTCCCGCTTCTTACTTTCGGTTCTCCGCACTGCTTATTTTTAAAATAAAAAAAAAACAAAGTTTTTTCTGAGAGGGAGCCATGTATGGCTCTAGTCCATGTCTTGATTCTGAACTTAAAAGTTGCTGACTGCACTGCCCAGCGCTCGCTAAATTGCATCACCATGTTTGTCTTTATTTTGTTCATCGAGCCTAGTCTGTGCCAATCAGGTGGCAGGTCAAAGTTAAAAAGTTGTTATACTATCGATGTGATGTCAGAATGATAGTACAACAGCTTTTTTGACCTTTGAACTGCCCTACAACAAGATTTCAGCAGTTTCTGAAATCCATGCACAACAGGAGGCACCCATATACTATATTAGGATGTTCTCTATGACATCTGCACCTCACCAGTCCCATATTCCCATACTGAAATCATAAATCTCCATCTTCTACTGAAATGACAACTTGTGTAAATAACTACCTACATTCACTATAAGCAAGATCCCTCTGAAAACAAGATACTGCATCTCAGCTGTTCACTATTGGCAAAATACATTGTAACAATATGTACAATCATGACCTCGCTGAAAATGAAGTACTGCATATTAACTGACCTATCCTGGGTAACTACATTGTAAAAGTATACAAAAGCAGGACCCCAGTAAAAATGATATTTTACATTTTAGCTGTACTAACTCTAGTTAATACACTGTAAAAATGTGTAAAAGCAGAACCCCACTGAAAATGAAATATTGCAGTTCAGCTGCCCTATCCTGCTAACCACACTCACACCCTTTTTGTGTTCACAACTTTTGTAACAGCTGTGTGTGTGTGTGTGTGTGTGTGTGTGTGTGTGTGTGTGTGTGTGTGTGTGTGTTTAATGGGTGTAGTATTTTCAAGGGTGTGTGTATGTCCACAACTAAAAACACTGTTCACTGCATTAACTTGATGTTTATGGTTTTGTTTCTTTTACTATTGTGGTTTAAATGTGGGGACATCCACATCATAGTACTACAACTAAGTCACACGTTATTTCTATATCTATTTGCCAGTTTTTGTCAGCTACCTAGTTTTTCTTTTGTTAAATTGATAACTATTTTATTGTTCTTTGATCAGTTCCACAACTGATTGCCTGGTAACTTATTTTTGTCAATTTTTCTTAATCATAATTGTCCTGTTTATTTTGTTATACTTATTCCATTTCTGTGTATTTAATATTCTGAAATTTTGAATCTGTTATCTTTTCCTGTTTTCCTTCCCAGGACACATCTAAAATGAGTGGTTACCAGCTCAATATGTTTTCCTGTTAAAACCCTTGAAGTACATACATACATAAATAAATTAACCTCTTATCACATTAATGCATTAACAGCCATTGCGGCTCTGAGCAGAGTTTGTTTCATCTTTTAATAGCTGTTGACAAAAGCAGTCATTCTTACAAAGACAGTACTTGTGTAGTGGTACATCAATGTATCATTTTTTACAGGTGTATCTTGCATTTTATAAAGAAATGCTTTAAATGTATGTGTTTACCAATCACTTTTTCCTTATGTTATGGTTATGGCATTAGTTTGGTGCAAGTCAGCATTATTTTATCCATTTTTCCTTACTTGACATCATTGAGAAAGGCAGAAATCGGCAGCAATGTCAACCAATGAAAATCTAGTTTAGGGTAGACTGATGGCTGTGTCAGAAAATAGTAACAAATCTTGTGGAAAACTGAAGCAAGAGATTTAAGAAGTGGTAGTCCAGTGAACATTGCTGTATGGTTGAGAAAGGACAACTTAATAACATTGAGGCAACTGCATCATAATGAAAAAGAAAAGCTGCTCCACCTCTCACACCACAAACAGTCCAGTTCAGTAAGTAATTTAAACAGAATGCAATTTAAATGCTAGTTTTTAAAAAGAAACACTTAACCCTTTGTGCTGTGGACTGCAGTCCAGAATTCTTATATGTTCCAATTCTGTTGGCAGTGTAATGGTTAATAAAGTTTAAATTGTGTCTCAAGATGTCCCTTGGCTAATCATGTCTTTAAGATATTTTGCATTCCAGAACTGTTCAGCTGTGCTTTGCAGTTCTTGAATGCAAAGATGTCTCAAGACAACAATCTTGATTAGTCAAGAGACATATCAGAAACACTATTTACCTATAGTCTTGTTAGAGATGCAGCTACATTTTATTTCTCCATCGAACTTACGGTGAAATCACCAGTTTCACCCAGTGATACATTTCATGTAATTATGGCCTATCAGTGAAATTGTGCCAGTGAAATTTCACCGCCAATTACACTCGTGCATCTGAGGCAAAATTAGGTGAAATTGGGCATTTCGCTCTGCTGGTGGTCACATGCTTGAGTCTAAACAGGCAAGACATGAGTGATTCATTTCCTGTGCTATATATCTTGAGGAAGCAGGCAGCATTTATACTCCCTGTGACTGCAGAGTGCACTTTACACCTAAATTGCTTAATTTGTGCTATTTTTTCTAACTTTTCTTGTTTGTCTGTGTTATAGTTCATATTTTAGTTCCTGGTGAGTTTGTGTTTGTGTGTGATTGTGTTTGATTCCTGCCCCCCCATGGCTCTCTGAGTCTCTATCTCTGTTTTTTTTTTTTTTGGATTGGTGGTGTTTGTGGATTGTGGACATAATGGAGAAGGGTGAAGACAGTGGAGCACCTGTACACGCATTTCACCTAACCTTCACAAATGAAATGCCACAGTAGGAGGCTTTTTGCTCCAGCACCAGCACCCAGCAGCAAACTGTGCCCCTTCCCCAGCAGCAGGAAAAGATCATGTCTCCTCCACCACAGCAGCAGCAGTTGGAGACAGTGCCCCCTCCCCAACACAGTGAGGATACTATTCCTCTGCCCAGGCAGCAGGAGGCCATGCCCCCTCCTAAGCAGCCAGAGGAGTCAGTGCCTGGGGCATTATCTGTGGACCTCCTTGGGGCCTTGCCATCCCTGAAGTTCTCCTAGGATTTTTAATACTTAATATCGGGTTGGTGACCCAGTGATCACCTGCAATCTATACGGGCAGGAAGTGCGTCGAGGAAACTGTAGATCCCACTTTGGGACAACCGCCAACGTAGCCACATGGTCCACTAACACCCACTGCAATGAGACCTTAGATTTGGTAGGTGGTGGCATCATCAAGTGCAGCTGAAATAAACAGTGTGGGTGTAAGCGCTGAAGGGGTGAGCAGGAGGGAGGTGTGGCTGGACCAGGTAATGTCCTCGCTGTGCTTGCCATACCAGACAACAGCAGCAGTCAGTAACATCAAGACCCTCCAGGGCCCCATCCAAAGTCAGCAGCACTGACAGTCCCCACCCTGCCAGCAGTGCCAGTGACACATGCAGACTCATCTGCTGTCCTGTTTGAAGTCCAGCATCTCTGACAGGAGTTAAACAATTTCAGACAGGAATTTAGTAATGTCGGGGAGATTTCTAACTGCAGTGTGATGTTGACAAAATCATGGGCATCCTGTCTGAACTCCGTGGTGGCCCCACTGGCACTTAATGTGGTAGCACTAATTAATTTGTCTTTTTTGTTTTCATTTTTCTGTTTTCCATTCTGTTGTTTATATATCCCCCCAGAAAATAAATAAAAAACAAAAGAAGCTATTCTGCCCTCTTTAATCGACATCCATTCCTTAAGTCCTCTTGTTTCTTTATTTTGAATGTAAATAATTTTATTGACCATTGATGTTGTGTTTGTTACTGTCTTTTGTTGCTGTTGTGTTTGTTACTGTCTTTTGCTCCCTATAAAATTCAGTCCCTTTTCTTGTTCTCTCTCTCTCTCTCTCTTAGTTCTCCTAGGACCAATCCTTTTTCCCTGTACAGCAACAACTTTGACTCCCACATAAAGAACTCTAGCATTCTTTTCTTTGGGACGATATGGTTTTGTATGCATCAGGCTCATCCTTAACTGAAGTCAGGGAAGCACTCCAAGATGACTTTATCCAGCTAGAAAGCAACCTTATCAATGCCAAGCTTCTCTTAAATGCCAAAAATAATAATAATAATAATAATAAGTTTTATTTATATGCCTTTCTCAAAACCAAACCGGATACAATAAAATACAATAAAACATATAAAACACATTTAAAAACTCAGTTTGCTACAAACAATTAATTGGCATCCAACTTATCTGCAAATGCCTTGCTCCATAAAAAGACTTTAAGCCCCTTTAAAACCCTCCACAATCATGCACTCTCTAATCCAACATGGTAGAATTCCAGAGGGTTGGCGCCATGAACATAAAAGCTCAGGGGCAGAAGATTTTAAAATTACCCTCGGGACCTCTAGCAACCCCTCGTTGGCCGAGCGGAGTGGTCGCATCGGTGAGTAGGCACCAGAAGCTCTTTCAGGTAATCAGGGCCCAACCCGTGTAGGGCTTTGTAAGTCAGAAGCCCGACTTTGAAGGTGATCCACCACTGAATCGGCAGCCAGTGCAGATCTTGAAGCACCGGTGTAATATGGGAGGAACGGGAAGTCCCCATTAACAACCGGGCTGCCGAGTTCTGCACTAGCTGTAAGCGGTGGATATCAACCCCAGGCAGCCCAAAGTAAAGGGAGTTGCAGTAGTCCAGACGTGAGGTCACAAAAGCGTGGATCAGAATGGGTAGGTCGCTGGATGGAACAAGGTGCTTGATCCTGGTGATGTTCCTAAGATGGTAGAAGGATACCTTCACAACCGCTGACACTTGCACATGCAATGTCAGCTGATCGTCAAGGATCACCCCAGGTCTCACACCCATTCAGAGATTGGGAGCTCTGCATCCCTAGGAATAAACCAGAGGTTTGAGGTGCCCTCAACCTCTCAATCCGTGGCCATGATCCACGATCAGCACCTCCGCCTTCCCGAGTTCAACTTCAACCAACTGGACCTCATCCAATCCTGGATCTCACTGAGACAGTTATTAAACACTGAGTGCGCTCTATTCTGGTCGGGCACAAAAGACAGATAGAGCTGGGTATCATCGGTGTAACAATGAAACTCCAGCCCATATCATCTTACAATGTCTCTGAGGGGAAGCATGTACACCAAAAACAGCCTGGGGGACAGCACAGAGCCCTGAGGCACCTCATAGGTCAGAGCGGTGGGATCAGAGGAAAAAATCCCCGATACCACCCTCTGAGTTCTACCTGTGAGGAAAGAAGTAAACCAGTGGTGTACCAGGCCTGAAAGCCCACAGATACATCTCAGGCGCTCAAGCAGCACCCCATGGTCTACGGTGTCAAATGCTGCTGACAGATCTAAAAGGACCAAAATGGACCATTTTTTCTGGTCTCTCACCATCAGGAGATCATTGAGGACCCGAACCAGTGCAGTCTTAGTGCTGTGCCTCTTTTGAAAGCCTGATTGAAGAGGGTCATAGATGTTATGGATGGTAAGATGGTTGTCCAACTGGGCTGCCACCACTTTCTCAATTACCTTCCCAACAAAGGGGAGGTTCGAGATAGGTCTGTAGTTTGCCAGGGAGTCGGGGTCCAAGGATGCTTTTTTCAACAGTGGTGTCACCACCGCTTCCTTCAGGGAGCGGGGATATTCACCAGTGTCTAAGGAACACCAGACTATCCTGGCTAGAACCGGGAAGATAACCTCCCCACATCCCATAATCAGGCCTGTGGGACCCGGGTCTAAACTACAGCTTGTGGTATGTATACCCTGGACAATCCTCATAACATCCTCGATTTCCGGCCTTATGAAGGAACTCCAGTTAAACGGTGTGCTTGTGATCGAGGGTTGGCAACCACAACTCCCATGGAGGAGTTGGTGCAAATCTCAGCCCTAATGTTGGCCACCTTATCTGCAAAGAATCGAGCAAGCTCCACACACTGCAACTGTGAAAAAGCATGACGAACCTGCAGACAGGCTGGGTTGCACAGCCTGTCTATGGTTCGAAAGAGCTGGGCCGGTCTATTCTGAGCAGCAGCAAAACCAAGACAATGATTTTCTCGAGACTTGCCTTGTCTGGTGCCCTACCTACCCCACCTAAAAACTTCATAGTTTCCTCCCTAGGTGAACCCTTGGAAGTCGTACCTAAATTTAAATATCTAGGGATGTGGATAGACAACAAGCTTTCTTTCAACGACCACATCGAGGATCTATCAAAGAGGCTTAAAGCACGCTTGGGTTTCTTCTTTAGAAATAGGACCCTCTTTTCTCTTGCAACCCGCAAAAGACTTGTCCAAGCAACATTCCTTCCCTTGCTTGACTACGGAGACATTATCTTTATCTCCTCCCCAACCTTGAGCCTATCTAAACTGGACATACTCTATCACCATGCTCTTCACTTCATTACTAACTCTGCCTACAGGACCCATCACTGTGATCTTTATGCAGCAGTTGGGTGGACCTCTCTTGCCACCAGATGCCTCCTGCATGCTGGCATTTGGACCCTCAAATTACTACTCCACAAACTGCCTGTCTATTTAACGCCTCTCTACACATCTCGCATAGCGCCTACTCCCAAGGAAATCCAACCTTATCCTACTAGATGTTCCCAGGACATGTACCACAGCTGGCCAAAGAGCTGTATCATACGCCCTCCCAAACATTTGGAACCAACTACAAGTCATGCAGAAGCTAACCAGCATCGTATCAATTAACACCTACAAAACAATAGCTATTCTAAATTAAAAGACATATGTAGGTGCTACTAGGCCCCCAACGCCAAGTCAACTTCCTAGGTACCAGCTGGCCCTCTACTTATTAAGCTGAAATGTGATGCATAATTTAGGACAAGGTTAAAGCTGGAATGTACTGCATATATAGCATAAGGACTTCTATTGTGTATACCTCTTGTATTATATTTTTTTTTCTTTGTTGTTCTACATTTTATATCTCCTGTCCATGTAATTGCAAACTGTATGTGTATGTGCCTCAGGACCTCCTTGTGAATGAGCTTGCTCAACTGAGTCTTTCCTGCAATAAACTTGAACTTGAACTTGAACTCACTCATTGTTGCATTACCCTTGTCCTGCTGATCCTACCTGTCATTTGTTATGCTTATTCTGTACTGTGTCCATGTACCCTTCCCCTAATACACACCTTATTCCCTCATTATTTGTGGTGTGTGTTACTTCATAGAGCTGGTTACACCTACAAGATTCCTTTTAACAACATGATGTGTAATGCAGTTGCATTCCCTATATACTGAGTTTGCAAATGAAATGCTGGTTCCTGCCAAAGGCTGTTGGTCATCTGGGCTTTGTACACAGACTAGTGCATATTTTGTGGAATTCAAATACTTTGTGTGAGTTGCTTCAACTGAATATTAGATGTACTCACCACAGCACTTATCCATAAGGTGTTCATTCTTTATTCAATTCTCTAGTGTGGCAAGTAAACAATATAAAAGTGCTTCCATATAACTAGTTAAATGTTTGTGCCCCAAGGCACCATTATTCCTTATATGTATCATGAAGTATGGGTGCCTTGAGGGAGCGGGCAATTTTTATCTCACTTATATTTAAGCATTTTTTACCTTGTTTGCATACCACAATGTAATAAAGAAAGAGCACTTCATGGATATGTGCTTGTGGTGATTATTTCTTACTTTGAGTCGAAGCAACTCACATGAGGTATTTGAATAAAAAAAATACTGACTCTGTGCACAGGGCCCTAATGGCCCACAGCCTTCAACTGGTGCAGGCCTTTCCTTTGCAAACTTCCATACATGGGGAATGCAACTGAATTGTTGGTCAGTGTTGTATTTTGTTAAAGTTATGCTGAAGGCGTCACCTGCTCTTTAACATGTTTCTGCCTCCTATCTACAAATTTCACTTATTGTGCCTATTAAAAAACTATTTCACAATGATATGACGTTGCATCACATATTGTTGTGTACAATATTAAGAAGAAGTAACACATCTGGTGCAGGCACTGACAACGTGTCCCAGAAGGCCAGGATTACCAGAATGTTTCCCCACAAAATGTTACAGTAAATTCAGACATAAATCAGGTGCCAGACATACAGTTATATGGTTTACATCCACCACCAGGACCTAAAGCTGTTGTTTTCTGCACCGTTTCAAATGGTTTTCAGGCCTAACCTTGGTGGTGCCACTGCCTAACATGCTCCACAAGTCCTGACATGTTTCCCAAAAAGTGTTACAGTAACTTCAGACCAAAATCAGGTCACTATCATGCTGTAATATGTTGCACGCCTTCTACCAGAACCAAAACGATGTTTGGCCCACTGTTTACCAATGGTTTAAGGCCTGATCATGGTGTTGCCACTGCTAAACATGGCCCAGAAGTCCAGAAATGTTTCCCCAAAATGTTACAGTACATTCAGACTGAAATCAGGTGTCAGACATGCAGTTACATGGTTCACATCCACCATCAGGACACAAATCTGCTGTTTGCTGCACCATTTCAAATGGTTTTCAGGCATGACCATGGTGGCGCCACTGCCTAACATGCCCCCATATATAGTAAGGTCAGGTAGTAAACACCAGTGGTGTAACAGGGAGGAAAGGGTTAATATGGAAAACAAATTAAATAGAAAAATGGGAATGCTGCAATGCAGAGGCTAGATCAAAACTGTAATTTCTATGAGCAATTCAATAATGCAGTGTACCTGGATATGGACAAGTCAAGTGGTCAATGCACATGAATACTTCCAACAAAAAATAAAGCATAAACCTGATTAAGCAAAGGGAAACAGGAACATAACTATTCAGAATGAGTAACTGTTCAGAGACAGTTACCCAAAAAAGGGTCAATATGTTTAGAAAAATATAAGTAGCAAACCAACAAAAATATTAAGACTTGAAAGAAATTACAGAAGCTCACTCACAACATGTGAGAAATCTGTCAAATATTAGGAACAAGCCTGCTCTGCTTTCACACACACACACACACACACACACACACACACACACCACACACGGTCTACCCTCCGCCACTCAACTCCCTCACAGACACACAGAAAACTGAAAACACTACCTAAGTTTAAGTATTATCTAAAGATACCAATACAAAAAAGGTTCACTAGCAGTACTAGGAACTAAATTGAGATTCTGGGAGCAACTGATTCTCAAAAATCACAAATAAAAAGGTTTTTGAAGGTTTTTCTTTTTGGCTGTGATGCACCACACTGAACTGTTCTCTGACTCAACAGACAATATACTGTGCAGGAAACAGCCTGTACATGATATTTCAGCTATTTACCCATAATGCATTGCAATTTCACTGGCAAAATTGAATACCATTGGCGAAATTCAGCATAATTCGCAATATTTCATGTTACACGAAAGCATAATCAGTGAAACTGGATGAAATTTCATATTACACTAAAGTAAAATCAGAGGCAAAATTACATTTCACCTAGGTGAAAAATTTCACGTAATGCAGAAATTACGCAAAATAGTTTGCTAGGTGAAATGTTCCAGTTTTGCACATCTCTAGTCTTGGTGTAGTATTGGTATGCCTTCAATCCATTGGTACATTCCTAGATGTTCTTGATCTATTTTGAATTAATAATAACAGTTTTACGATTTTATTCATTGCAAAATAGTCATTAAACACCTCTGCTAGCTTATGTCCATCAGCTATGCTATGATTATTTAGCATTATCAGACCAATTGTATTATTGCACCTTTTGATGAGTTTATATGAAAATTCCTTTGCAGTTTCTCTCAGTGTCATTTTTTATAATTTTCTTTTTTCTT
Source organism: Neoceratodus forsteri (assembly GCA_016271365.2). Classification (NCBI taxonomy): domain Eukaryota; kingdom Metazoa; phylum Chordata; order Ceratodontiformes; family Ceratodontidae; genus Neoceratodus; species Neoceratodus forsteri. The sequence continues at coordinate 1,147,709,093 of CM057458.1, read as the reverse complement.
TCATGATTGTAGTTTTACATTTCTTACTGTGTCCTTATATTGAAAGTGTCATAAAAAATGTGTGGTGGAAATCTATTCTGTGGTAATGATGAACAGCAGAATAGTATTCAATGGAACTCAATGGAGAAATCCTGAATGTTTCAAATGAAAATTCTGGCCCTCAGGACACCCTTATGGATACCAGGGTAGATGTGTCCTGTTTATTAGGAAACCAATAGGTGCATTTCAATTTAAATTCTTGACACCTGAGTCCATGAAAATTCCATCGAATGGTTACAGAACGATCATCCAGGAAATAATGATGTTCTGTGGAATACAGTTCTGCAGATTGCAGTCAGAATTCCACAGAATGAACTTGAATATTCTGCTGGACATTCTACCATTGGAATGTACTTTTTACACTAATTGCATGGGTGGAATTCCACATTTTACACAGTACTGCACATCTGCAGAAATGATATTCATGGCCAAAATAGACATAAACAATCTGAAGTGATCCATATTATTACCAACACCACTGTGGTCTAATGGACTGTGTAATGGGGGACCCCAGGACAGGGAATGACAAAGGAGATAGACCAGGGCAACAGAGAAAACAGAGTAGCACAATCACAAAAGACTGGTTTATCTTTGCCCCTCGATCTGTGCCTGTGTTGCCTTCCCGATTCTCTATACTTCTGCTGTGACTCCTAGCTATTTCCTTCCACTTACTGAACTCCTATTGGACTTATTGGGCAGGTGAGGGTTGAGAGTGAGGGCCAAAAAAATCGGTACTCTGTACTCAGCTCTCCCTCGGTGGAGACTGGCTCTTCCCACTTCTGTCAGCTTTTAAGGACCACTCTTCTATTGTTAAACTTGGTGCCCTTTTATCCTCTCCTCTGATTGGTCCTGCTGCTGTTCTGCAGCATCCTGACTCCCAGTCCCAGTAGAATAAAAGAAATTAAAAGTAACTGCAGCCCTCCTACGATTTCTGCAACAAATAACTACTGACTGCCCGCCAAGTACTCAATCAGTGGCATCCTCCGACAAAGAGATGCCACCAGTACTCCGTATTCAGCTCTCCCTTAGTGGTGTCATTCAAGAAACATGGGGTTTAAACTTGTGAGGGGGGAGAGACAATGGAGGGGCTGGCTGAAGCCCCTCCTCCAGATGAGGAGAAATATCAAACCCAAGGGGAGGAGGGGAAAGTGGTCAGGGAGGAGGTTTCAGGAGGTGCAGATGGTGGCAGGAGGTACAAGGAACCCGGTGTGATTTAACAAAGGGATCCAGGGACAAGGGGTGGGTGATGGTGTTAGTGAATACCAGGAGCTTGGGTAACAAGTTACCAGAGTGTCAGGCCATGCTGTTCGGGGGGGGGGGGATGTGGCAGCAGTCACAGATATGTGGGCCAACAACAAACATGACTGAGACCTAAACATGAGGGGATACGTTTTGCTTAGGAAGGATAGAAATGGGGGCAGAGGGGGAGGAGTGGCTATGTACATTAGAGAGGGCATAGAAATTGCTAGAGTAGAAAAGGCAGAAGGAAATGTGGAGGCCTTATGGGCCACCTTACAAACCCCTACAGGAGGTAAGGTCAAGCTGGGTGTAGTATATAGGCCCCCTGGGATGGGTGATGTTCTGGAGGATGGTTTGCTGGACAACATCATTGCCCAGTGTAGACCAAAAGGGGAGAGAGTGGTGTTGATGGGGGATCTTAATATGCCAGAGACAAACTGGGGAAACATAGAAACATAGAAACATAGAATTTGATGGCAGATAAGGACTGCTTGGCCCACCCAGTCTGCCCATTTCCCTACCTAATGGATAAGCTGCAGATCCTAGTTAACCAGCAGCCTACTTTCTTCTCCCCCACCCCTGAATTGCCTTATGGCTGTCCCATGCATGCTTGAATTCAATCACTGTTTTTGACTCCACAACCTCCTCCGAAGGCCATTCCATGCATTCACAACCCTTTCTGTGAAAAAATACTCTTACATTACCTCTGAGCCTCCCCATCTTCAATTGTGCCTCTTGTTCTTGCACATCTCTTTTTGAAATATGCTACCCTCTTGGACTTTGTTGATTCCCTTGAGGTACTTGAAAGGTTCTATCATGTCCCCTCTCCTCCTTTCCTCGAGGCTATACATATAAGCTCCTTTAGTCTCTCTTCATAGGTCTTCTGGTGCAGACCCTGCACCATTTTAGTTGCCTCCTCTGGACATCTTCCATCTTGTCTATGTCCTTGCGGAGAGTGGTCTCCAGAACTGCACACAGTACTCAGATGGGGTCTCACCAGCTGTCTGTACAGAGGGATAACAACTTCCTGTTTTCTACTGGTGATGCCTCTCTATGCATCCCAGTATCCCCCAGCCCTCCTTACTGCCTTCTCACATTGCTTGCCCACCTTTAAGTCATCTGATATGACTACCCCCAGGTCCTTTCCATTTTGTTGTTGTTAGTATCTCACCCCATTGTGTACTCTTCCCTGGTTTTGTTTCCCAGGTGCATTACCTGCACTTCTAGCATTAAGTCTAAGCTGCCATACATTTGACCATTCCTTTAACTTGCCAAGTCCCTTCTCATCCTTTCCACCCCACCTTATGCATCAACTCTGTTGCAGATCTTTGTGTCATCTGCAAAGAGACATACTTTTCCTTCCAGTCCCTCTGCAATGTCGCTTACAAAGACATTGAAGAGGACCAGTCCTAATACTGAACCCTGTGGCACCCCACTAGTAACTCCCCCTTTCTTCAGAGTGGACTCCATTTACTATTACCCTCTGTGTCCTGTTCTCCAGCCAATTCTTTACCCAGGCTATCATCTTGGGACCCAGGCTGGCTAACTTGTATATTAATCTTTTGTGTGGGACTGAGTCAAATCCCTTGCTAAAGTCTAGGTAGGCCATGTCCACAGTCCCTCCCTGATCTACTACTTTGGTCACCCAGTCAAAGAAATCTATTAGATTCATCTAGCATGACCTTCCTGCTGTGAATCCATGCTGCCTTGGGTTCTGTGCCCTCTGGCCTCTAGGTACTCGACAATTCTTTCCTTCAGAAGTGATTCCATCATTTTCCCTATCACTGAGGTTAAACTAACTGGTCTGTAGTTTCCCGCTCTGCCCTGCTCCCACTTTTGTGGAGGGAATCACATCTGCCCTCCTCCAGTCCACGGGTACCACCCCATCCTCCCATGATTTGTTAAAGAGGGTAGTCAGTGGTGTCACTAGTTCTACCCTTAGTTCTTTTTAGAATTCTGGGATGAATCCCATCAGGCCCCATTGCTTTGTCCACTTCAGTTTTAGAGTTCTTTCAGAACCCTTTCTTCTGTAAATGGGCTGGTATTAACTTCTGTATCCAGAGTGTTTCTATTGTTTGTTTTATGTACCTCTCCTCTTATTTCTTCTAAGGTGGCCAGAAGCAGAGGCTACTGGACAGTTTCAGGATGTGTTCTTAACACAGCATGTGAGGGAACCCACGAGGGAGGGTGATGTTCTGCATGGTATTGGCGGATGGGGACCTGTAAACGACCTGGTGGTAGAGGACCCTGACTGGAAGCAACCATGACACTGTATGGTTTCAAATTAACATGGGGAGAGATCTAGGACACTGGCAGTGGATTTCAGGGGAGCTGACTTTATGGGCATGGGAAACATTCTAAAGGACCACACGATAGGGATTACAACAATGATGAACGTGGAACAGAGATGGGAGGTTATAAAACGGGACGTCTATGAGGCAGTCAGGTCCTGTGCTAAGGTGAAGCGCAAGGGTGCAAGGTCACATAAACTGTGCTGGTGGACCAGTGAAGTTCAGGGAGCAGTCAGGAGAAGAAGGCTGCCTACAAAAATACAAAACATCGAGAGGGAAAGGAAAAGGAATTGTACCACCTTGCATCTAGAAAAGTCACCCAGGTGATGAGGGGGCTAAGGCCAGTAAAGAGCAGCGTCTGGCACAGGGGATTTGGGGAGGAAAGTTTTTTCCAGTACATCGGGAGCGGAGAAAACTAAGTGCAAGCTTGGCAGACTGAGAATGGAAGGGCCAGGGCACAGGCAGAAGTATTAAATGAGCACTTCTCCTCGGTGTTCATTAGAGGGTTGGGATTGTTGCTAAGCAAGGCACGAAGGGATTGAAGCAAAATTGAGAGGGACTGGGGATTAACAGAAAGGGGCATAAAGACATTAAAAGGGTCCAGTCCTTTTAATGTCTTTATAAGTGACATTGCAGAGGGACTGAAGGAAAGTATGCCTTTGCAGATGACACAAGATCTGCAACAGGGTTGATACACAAGGAGGTGTGGAAAGATGAGAAGGGACTTGGCAATGTTGGAGGAATGGTCAGAAGTATGGCAGCTAGGATTTAATGCAAATAAGTGCAAAATAATGCACCTGGGAAACAAGAACCCATGGGAAGATTACAAAATGGGGGGAGGTAGTAACAACAACAAAAAAGGAAAGGGACCTGGGGGTAATCATATCAGATGACCTTAAGGTTAGCAAGTAATGTGAGAAGGCAGTAGAGAGGGCTGGGGGTATACTGGGATGCACAGGGAGAGGCATCACCAGCAGAAAACAGGAAGTTGTTATCCCTCTGTACAGACAGTTGGTGAGACCCTATCTGGAGTACTGCATCCAGTTCTGGAGACCCCACCTCCGCAAGGACATAGACAGAATAGAGGCAGTACAGAGGAGGGCAACTAAATTGGTGCAGGGTCTGCAAGAGAAGCCGTACGAGAAGAGACTAAAGGAGCTTAATATGTATACCCTTGAGGAAAGAAGGGAGAGGGGGGACATGATAGAAACTTTTAAGTACCTCAGTGGAATCAACAAAGTCCAAGAGGGTAGCATCTTTCAGAAAAAGAGACGTGCAAGAACAAGAGGACACAATTTAAAGATAGAGGGGGGCGGTTCCGGGGCAATGTGAAGAAGTATTTTTTCACAGAGAGGGTAGTGGATGCATGGAACAGCCTTCCTGAGAAGGTTGTAGGGTCTAAAACTGTGGGAGAATTCAAGAATGCATGGGACAGACATAAGGCAATTCTTGTGGGGGTAGGAAGAAATAGGCTGCTGGTTAACTAGGATTTGCAGCCTATCCTGTAGGTAGGGAAATGGGCAGACTAGGTGGGCCAAGTGGTCCTTATCTCTGTCAAAGTCTATGTTTCTATGTTTCTATGAGTGGCACCCCTGGGATTTCACAACAGGACATGAATAGAAAGACCACCAAGGAGGGGGGACGGATGAAGCTATCTCCACCGAACAGGTGTGGCAAGCCCTGAAGGCCCTGAAGAAAGATAAATCTCCTGGGCTGGATGGCATTCATCCAAGGGTACTATGGGAGTTGGTGGACATACTGGCAGCACTTCCTGGCGGAGCACTTCAATAGGTCGCTTGAGACAGGGACGTACCAAGGGACTGGCGTGAGTGCATGTGGTGCCAATCCATAAGGGGGTCGAGAGAAGTACCAGGTAACTATAGACCCATCAGTTTGACCTTGGTAGTGGGAAATAATGGAGAGCATACTGAAGGAATGACCAGGGGTGTTCCTGGAGGAGGGGAAGAGCTGGACAGTAGGCAACATGGGTTTATGCCAGTAGATCATGTCAAACCAACCTTGTGGAGTTCTCGAATGGGTAACATCGAACTGGACAGGGGAGGTCTGTGGATGTAATATTCTTGGACTTCAGCAAGGCGTTTGACTCTGTTCCCCACAATGGGCTGGTGGAGAAACTGACAGGGTTGTGAGTGTGCCCTTTGATGGCCAGATGGATAGAAAACTGGCTAGCTGGTCACACACAGCAAGTGGTGATCGGTGGGGAGCTCTTGTACCCTAGAGAGGTCAGTAGTGGAGTTCCACAGGGCTCGGTCCTGGGGCCGATCCTGTTTAATGCATACATATCTGACATCAGGGTGGGTATAGGGAGTGAGATGAGTCTCTTCGCTGATGATTCCAAGGTGGGAGCAGTAGTTGAGGGGGAGGAGGGGAGGTTGGCCCTGCAAGGGACCTGGACATTCTGGAAAGTTGGACTGTCACATGGAGTTCAATTTCAATACAACCAAGTGCAAGGTGCTACATCTTGGTGGGAAACCTCAACACAAGTACACCCTGGGAGGGTGGTGCTGGAGGCCTTGTCTTGGGAAAAAGACCTAGGGGTCATGGTGGATGCATGTATGAATAACTCTGAGCAGTGCAGGAGAGTGGCTAGCAAAGCAAACAGGATGTTGGGATGCATTGTAGGGGATCACCTCAGGAGCAGGGAAGTGATTCTGCCACTGTACAATGGGCTGGTGAGGCCTCACCTCGAGTGCTGTGTACAGTACTGGAGAACTCAAAGAGGGACATACAGCTCCTGGAAAAGGTATAGAGGAGGGCTACTGGGATGATTCGAGGACTGGTGGAGTTGACTTGTGAGGATAGACTTGAGGAGCTCAGACTGTTTACTTTTGAGGAGATGAGAGACAGGGGGGACATGATCGAGGTCTTCAAGTACCACAAGGGAATAAATAGGGTAAACAGGAAGGGGATCTTTAAACTAAAGGAGGAGGTATCACCAGAGGCATGGTTTGAAGTTGGAAGGAAGCAGGATGAGGGGGGAAAGAGGAGGAGGTTTTTCACAGAGAGGGTGTTGGATCCTTGGAACGTGCTTCCTGGTGAGCTGGTCCAGATTTCCAATGTGGAGGGCTTCAAGAGAGGGTGGGACAGATATAGAAAGGGGTATCAGAACACTGGGGGCCTAGGTTCCCAACAGGGATTCTGAGGTTCCTAGCAGATTCGATAGACCATAAGGCCTAATCTGCTGGCATTTAGTATGTTAGTATGTTAGTGTCCGGCCCCTGCTCCCTTCTTTCAGCTTTTTAAGGACCACTCTTCTATTGTTAAACTTAGCACGCTTTCATCCTCTCTTCTGATTGGTCCTGCTGATGTTGTACAGTGTCCCGACTCCTGGTGCCAGTGAAATAAAAGAAATTAAAAGTAACTGCAGCCCTCCTTTGATCTCTGCAGCAAACAAGCACTGACTGCCCATCAAGTACTCAATCAGTGGCATCCTCTGACAAGATGCAGCCACCTGTACTCCATACTCTGCTCTCCTCAGGAGAGTTAGTACCCTGGAAGAACAGTAGGTTCTAGGGATTATAGGGAACTTTAGCAGACAGGAAGGACCTCTGGACTTTTTATGCCATCATTATCTATGTTCTATGTTTCAAAGCTTCTCCTTCCAGCAGGTAACAGCTTTCACCCCTGGGAACTCTGCCTGTCCCTATGGTTGGAAACTGCCACCTGTCCATCCAGTTGTCATCTGGGGGTGTGCATGCAGACAAACCTCACCGGCAGCAATTCAATGCAGGCTCTATATTTGTGTTTTATGTCAACTCCCCTCCCCCTTCCTTCACCTAGACAAATGAGACAGACAATGTGCTTGGGAGAAATGGCCACAGCCATGTATTTATTAACAGCCAATTTGAATTAGAATTCTTAATGGATCATTTATGTTGAACATATATCTATATATATATATATATTATGGTAGCACGGTAGTCCTACCATAGTTAGGGTTGCGTAGCACTTTTAAGGTTAAAGGATGAAATTTTGCACCTTAATAACTTTGCCACCAATCAATGGATTTGCCTGAAATTTGGCAGGCATGGTTGGATGTCACAGATCTTGGGATCTGCCAACTTTCGTACAGGTCAGATATACAACTGCGGAGTTATTAAGCAACAACCAAAAGCACAATTACACTTTTTTGTGAATTCTTTGCTCTCACCTACAGGTCGCATGGTTTGGCGACCAGTCTGAAAACTTCAGGGAACATATGGTCAGGGTTCCCAATGTGCCTTTTGAAGATTTTGTGAAAAAATATTGAACGGTTCAAACGTTATTCAAAAAACAAGTTCCCATTATAAGTCAATGGGAAAAGTTAACATAAAGTTCGAAAGTGTCACAAATGCACTTTTTAGTGTCGCAATGGCCCTAGTAGTATCGCAAATCCACCATTTTGTTTTCAGTTACTGATCAGAAAAATGCTTGGCATTTAAAATTGGGACCCTCTAGGGACACAATTCTTTCTGTGTTCACCTAGTTGGAAACTGAGGATGCTAGCCGTGCCTTTATTTTGGGGTTAAACACCCCAGAAATATGTTTTTCAAAATTCTGGAAACAGTAGTGTTACAAAGTAGTGCTGCACTTATGACACTTTTGCAAATTTTTATAAAAGTGCTCTAATTTCATGATAGTACTTTTTCAGACTATGGCAAATGACAGGAATTTTTGCCACCGTGATGCGAAAGAACGGTTTGGTCTTTTGAGCTGAAATTTGAGGAAGGCAGCCAACATCTCACAGATGTGCCTTTGGTGGTTTGGTGAAAATATTGCACGATGCCAAGTTACTGTACTCTGAAGTTGGCATTTCTTCCCATAGACTAACATGGTGGCATCTGCTGTGCCTTTCAGGGCTCGTATCTCAGAAACGGTGCGAGATACGGAATTTTCATTGTGACAGTGCGTAGCCTATGGCTACTCATTCAGTGAAAACTTAGCCAGGAAAATCATGATTCATGTGAATTTTTTTTCCCTACGTTGTACGGTTCCTGAGATATAAGCAATTTAGTCTTCCAACAGCTCGTTTTCTGCTCTGAGGCCCATTATTATGCATACATTCTTTGTACACACTGTGTTTCTCTATGCAGCTGTTGGGCAAAAACAGGGTGTGCGCTTATGTTACTGTTACACTTAGCATTACCACTTGTGTTTCCATACCCTTTTGCGCTACTGTTCCCGTGTACACCACTGTGTGCATTACCCTTTGTGTTCTGGTTTGCGCTTGCGTTTGCATTACTGTTACCATTTGCATTTCCACTACTGCTTGTCTTTGCATTTTGGTTTGCATCACCATGCACATTGCCATTTGTGTTTCTGGCAGCCCTTTCATTTGTGTTTGAGCTTGTTTTTCATTTTGCATCTTCGTTGCTGTTACTGTTACCATTTGCATTTGCAATTGTGTTACTGTGCCCGTGAGCATTACGGTATGCATTTCCTTATAAGCTTGTGTTTCTGTTTCCTTTGCCATTATTGTTGCTGTTACTGTTACCATTTGCATTTACAGTTGTGGTCCTGTGCCCCTGCGCGTTATGGTTTGCATTTCCGTACGTGCTTCTGTTCCCGTTTCTGTTTCCTTTGACATTATTCTTCATGTTAACTTTACCATTTGCTTTTACAATTGCGTGTACTGTGCCCATGTGCATTATGGTTTGTGCTATGCGTGCTTACGTCATGCTTTCTGTTTCTGTTCTCTTGGCATTCTTTTGCTGTAACACTTAACATTTGCTTTTAAAATACCACTGCCATCACTGTGCATGTTACCAGTTGTGTTTTCATATGTGCTGGTGTTCCGCTTTGTGTCTCTGTTCACTTTGGTGTCACTTTGCCCTGCGTTTCTATTAACGCTTACTTTACCATTTATGTTTGCATTACCATGTAGCTATTTGGTGCTTGTGCTTGTGTTCCTGTTCCTGTTACTATGTGACAAGACATCACGTGGTGGAAGCACAGGGCCCAAAGGGCCCCGCTCTCCTGCCACCTCATTGCATTCACTTTTTATTGTCCTCATTTTCGAAAAGAAGGGAAATTAGAGCCAAAAAACTCCACTTAATGCATCAGTTAGGGTTGTTCCACAGCGACAAAAGTGAGGAAATTCAGTGTTAGGTTGAAAGCCCTCATTGGACCCCCTGCACACACCACCAACCGGCATTGGGTGCACGTTGGGGTGGTCGATCCTAACTCTCACTCCATTCTCCTATACCTCTGCTTATTTACACATGTGATGGGGTGAGAGTTAGGGCCGACAACCCCAATGCAGACCCCGATGCTGGTTGGGGGTGTGGGGGGTCCAAGGGGCTTTCAACCCTAATACCAAATTTCCTCACATTTGTCGCTGTGGAACAATCCTAAGTGATGCATTAAACAGATATTTTGGCCTCTAATACATATATATATATATATATATATTTTCAACTCCAGATTCCACCACTGTAATGCTCTCTCATCATTGGGGTGGTTGCCTTATGAATCAAAGCTGAGGTTCTCCACCTTGAGTTTCATGCACAAACTTATCCACAAACACACTCTCCATGCCTCAGGGAGCTTATCTGTTGGAGACTAGCCCCCCGGCACTCAGATAAGCCTCCCTCCCTCTTCTCCATAGAGCTAATCTGAGGCTGGCTGCTGCACACAAAGCCTTCTTCTTCTTTGCTGCTGTAACTGACTGGAACTCATTTGCCTTCCCCGTCCTGTCCTGCACCTCTGTTCCTAGGCTTCAGTCCAATTTACTGGCATTTCTTATCTCCTCTGCAAATTGCACTTGCTTCTGTTGCTGACTTTTCACCCTTGAGATTGTAGGCTGTTTACTGCTCGCTTGTAAGTCTGCAGTTGTAACTCCTCGTTATACCTTAGTTAGTCATTACCCTCCTTTTTTTTCTCCTCCATCCCCTTAAATTCCTTCATCAATCCCACCACCCTGCCTCTGCTCCACTTTGTTGTTATCTGACTCCCGACCCAGCTATTTCACTCATTTACTGGTTGAGGTTGCTTAAGGTGCCCACACTTGAACACGGTTAAGAATTGTTTATGAACTACTGAGTGATTATCTCTCTGCTGTATATTGATTTGTGCTTTTATATCTGCTGTCATTGTCTGCTGATAGTACACTATAAGTGTATAGCTATGCAATGCATGTCTTGTAAATAAGTAGTTCTTCTTTTATTCTTTTTGTAACCTAACTTTTGTGTATATTATACTTTTCTTGTAATCTGACTATTCCTAAATCCAAATTAAACTATCTGTACTTGTGTTGTTGTTCTACCCAGATCAACCCTGAAAAAGGGATTGTAATTGTCTCAGTGGTCCTGCCCAGCTACTCAAAATTCAAATATATATATATATATATATATATATATATATATATATGTACATATATACACACACACATATATATATAGGAAACCAAGTGGCGTGATGGGCATCATGGTACTGTAGCTAATGAATTTACCAAATCTAGTTTACTCAACATTTATACGCCTTCTCCTCTTTGAGGGCCAATATAATGATTATAACCTTGCAAGGCTCTATGGCCACTGAGGCATGAGGATGGCTCTTAAGCGACAGTCTTGAGAGCTTCCACCCCATCCGAGAATGTCAGCAACTGGTCACTTAAGTCAGAGAGTTATCTTTTACCTGTAGCTGGCACCTCTTTGTGTATATCTATGTATATGAAACCATGTGGCATGGTTTGCATAGCATGGTAGTCGCAGCTAATGAATTTACCAAATTTAGTTTACTGAGTATTTATAGGCTCTCTATCCTCTTTCGAGGGGTGGACATAATGATTACAACCTCACAAGGCCCTTTGGCCACTGAGGCATAAGGAATGGCTCTTAAAGGGCCAGTCTTGAGAGTGCCCTCCCCCATCCTAGAATGCCAGTGACTGGTGACCTAAGTCAGAGAGTTATTTTCACCTGTAGCTGGCATCTCTTTAGTATCAGCCACCAATATCTCCCCTCTCCCCAGCCTCAGGGCCTGCCTGGAAAGGTGCACCAGCAGCCATATGAAAGCAGACTGACTAACTTACAGCTGTACTCACTTGAACAGAGAAGAGATGGGGGGACATGATTGAAACATTTAAGTATATGAAGGCATTTAACATGGCACAGAAGGAAGACTTGTTTCAGATGAAATCAGAGAGTCATACAAGAGGCCACAGTCTACAACTGGCAGTAGTTATATTTAGGAAACATTAGAAGTATTTTTTCTGAGAGGGTGGTTGACCTTGGAATAGCCTACTGCAAGAGGTAGTACACTTAAAAAATGTGAGGGAATTCAAACTTACGTGGGATAAACACTACGTGCAAAAAAGGAAATAGTCTACGAGGAGTGGGGAAGATATTCTGGGTTGACTAGATGGATCAAGAGGTCCCCTTCTGCCAACAAATTCTTATGTTCTTATGTGCAACAGTCCTCTAAGCCCCTCCTGTACAGTACTGTGTGACTATCATGCTGCCACACTATGTGAGCATCCTGTTGCAGTTCATACCAGCTGACTAGGACCCACTTTATCCTACCAATCACATCACACCATATTGTCCTCTAACCCACACCGTAAATCTGCTAAAAATGTATCATTTCCTAAATCTGATAGGTACACTACATCTTTGCATACAGCTGTGGGACTTTGCAATGATACCGCCATGCTGCAGCACAAGTTCCCCAATGGAGTATATACTCTGAATCATGGCTATATTGGACAAACCACATGCCCTTGAGTAATGTGATGCTCCTGCTGTAAGTTTGAAGCTTCCTCCAACTCGATCCTCCTCTTACTCAATATTTTCTTCTTTTTATCAGGTTTGCAGCTAAGTGTACTGATAATTCCCTCCCCCACTTGTCACCATTCTAAGTACAGCTCAGAACAATTACTTGCCTGCTCAATGAATTCTCTGATGGGGCCAGCCTAAGAGGCCCAAAGCAGATGTCTACAGTGATGTTGGCTCCTTTTCTTCCTAGGAGGTTCTGACTGTGGCACATTTTCTGCAGGAACTCATACTTTGTGGAACACCATAACTGTTGTTTTTTTTTAACCAGGAGAGACACACTAAGCTGAAAGCTTGTTTACAGATGCAACCTGAGAGCACAAGGAAGTTAAGTGACTTGCTCAGGGTCAAACAGTATGCAAGTGGGGGCTGTGAGATTCAAACCCAGGTCTCTAGGTTTTCAGCTCAGAGCCTTAAACCCTGCAGTATACTGCCTCTTGTTTCCTTATCCTCCAATGTTAAAGCCATCCAAATTTCAACCATGGAGCTCTCAAGGAGGGTCAGTGGTATGGAAGCTTGGGTGAGCTGTTAGGATCATAATCAATGTATAGACCTGGAGCTTGTGTCCCTGAGGCTTAAGGTTTTGAAGTTTGAGCAACAAATAGAGAATCTTGATGGGCACAGTTGGCGAAGTAATGTAATAATCTCAGCTATGCCAGAGCATGCTGAGGGAGCAAACTGTGTCACTTTTGTTCAAAAACTATTTGAAAAGTGGTGGGACCATCTCGAATGGACCTGTATATGTGGTGGAATGGTTGACATTACGCCACATGCCTCCAGAAAGTATCCCCATGTCACATTATTGAGGAGTTGCTCAATTTCTGGACAAGTAGCACATTTTAGCTTAAGTTCACTACCTGCAAGAGGTATCCTGGGAAGGGAAACCACTCCAAATCTTTACCTTCTCACAATAGTTTGAGCCTGCAGAGCAGCATAACATCCTCAGATCTCTAAACTAGTGGCTGCCCATGTTAAATTTCAGATGTTTTACCCCTCAAGGCTCCAGGTCTGGAAGAATGATTGTCCTACTAACTGTGAGTCAGTAGAGCAAGCTCGATCTGGTCTGCCAAAACCTTTCTGTGACTTATTCTTCAAGGACTGATGTCATGGAAGCCATTTCTCATCTTGGCTGCTGATTGCCTTTGTTCGATATCCTTGGTTTGAAATGGACTGACTGCATATCAGTGTTTTATTTGTATGGTTATTGACTGTACCTAGTTACGTACCTGGATATCTTTTACAGGAATGAAGGACTTGATGGTTCCTAACTTTTACAGCTTCTAGGAGTATAAGCAGTCGAAGTTTGCCCATTTTACAGCTGCAGTGGGCATAGCCCTGAGATGTTTTGCTTTAGAAAGGACACCCTGCATGAATTATCTTCCAAACAACACGAGAGAGTGTTAAAATAGTGTCCTTCGTTGAAACCTCATTACTACACTGCCTGTGTTTGCATGGGATCTGGAGAGAAATAGTTTTCCTCTGGCTTGAGAAGTTAATTTCCTTCCCTGCAAGGCATCAAAGGAGGCAGGACTTTGTCTAGGGGCATGACTAGGATACCTGGATGGACAGGTTTGGGGAGCAGGGCAAGCAGGTGCCACCCACCAGGGCAGGCAGCTGTTCACAGTGGAAAGGGAACTTTCAGCCAGGGATAGGGAGGAGATACCTCCTCATTTCTCCCTTTCCTAGGTTGCAAGAACAGTCTCAGAGGGAACATCAAGGGTTTTGTCAATGAAGCAGAAAGCATACCTTGTGAATCTGGGAATGTTCTGGTAAGTGTTGAGTGTCGATGCTCTGACATTTATAAAAAATAAATGAATATGGTCTGCATTCAAATTACAGTGTATTTTGTGATACACTTTACTCCCTTCGCTGACACGGTGACATTTCAAACTGCAACACTGGGGCTGGTAGCATGGCATTATTCCCTGGAGGTTATATTAAGGAGCTGTGAATGAGCTTCGTACATCCAGCAGACATAGTTTGACTCTGGCAACATTTGCTTGCATACTGTATGACTCTGCCTTTGCCCTACTTCAGTTTTCCTGATAAAATATTTTTTAAATAAATACTGTTTTTTACGTTTAAACTTCAGTTGGCATAACAGCATGAAGGAGCCTTCCTTGCATCACATCATACCAAGATATAAACACAAGTGTGGTGTTCTCTGCAACCAGTTTGATGTTTCCCTTTCAATAATGCCATACAAAATAATCACCTTACTTTGTTGATTATGCATTTCTGTATTATCTGAACTTCTAATCCTAAAATAGTGTCTACAATACAGAAAAATGCTGTATTCAAATTATAAAATGAGAAAGAACCAATCTGCTCTGCATTTTAAATGCAGTTAGCCAAAATCTAACTTTGTGAGCAAACATTTGCAGACATATGCCTAAGTGTCCCAGGAGAACTCAGCTGAACTGCAGCATCTCATTTTCAGTGAACTCAAGCAGCTGAGAAGTTTGAAGCACTGGAGGTCGATTTACTTGCTCAGGGTCACAGTCTGAGCAAGTGGCTGTTTTGGAATTTGAAACTGGCTCTCCCAGTCCTAAAGACTGTGCTGTTCCCAGTTTGCCATAATGCCTCCCCATCTTCAACTCTGCAAGTCCTCTGCTTTCAGTGTCAATGGCAGATGCATTTAACTGTCTCATTGAGGCCAGCTCAGTTAAGGGTATTTGTTTTGAGTTGATATTGTAAGCTATGAGCAATATTTTATTCTTTTACTGTTACTTATACAATGTACTTCAAGAATTAAATGTTTTGTAACTGTAGTGTGTGTTCATTTTACCATCTGCCAACTCATGGAATCAACCCCCAGTTTTATAACAAGTATAAATGTATTTTAAATTAATGTCTTATGTAAGTCATGAAGATGGTTGTTACTTGTTGCCCTGTGAAGTAACACCCAATTTGCACACTCCAGGCAGCTTGTGCTTCCAGTCATATGATCTGAGAATATAGCTATGCAGATATGGATGGAATTGGTATTGCACACCTGGCAAATGTTAGTGTGTTTGATACTGAAATGTAGTATCCTGAATAAAAAAAAAATAATAAAAACAAAAATAAGTAAGTTATTAAATAAACAAAACTTACATTGTTTACATTCAGAGCATTTGTAAAACTGGGAGTCATATTCACATTTACTACTGGTGTTCACTGGGTCTGCCATCATTCATAAATCAAAAAGTAATACTCACAGATTGACTTAAAAAAAAGTATAACTGTTGTTCAAATACGTAATGTTATGTCCTAGCAGATCGTAGTATTGATATCTGTCTGCTGTGAGATTCAAATTCTGCATGTAGGACTGCTTTCAGTAGCACATGACCCTAGCAGGATAATCAGAAAATAAATGCTTTTCCCCCCATCCTCATTATGACAATATAGTCACCTGGATGCAAACACCAGATCAGAGGCAATCTGATTTTAGTACAAGGACAATTATTACTGGCAGAATAATAAAGAAGTGGAAATAATTATTTTTTTTTAATCGATGATACCAACTGGACTTGTAATTCATATTATCTGAAATTTTTAATACTCACATATTTAGTGTACTGTAGAATTGGCAAATGTTAATGTGCATTATGCAGTGATGTAATACCCTCCTTGTAAATTAAGAGCTGCTATTTAACTGAAATAATAAATAAATAATAAATAAATAAATACAATGTTAAACACTAAGTCTTTTTCCTTCACTGCTTATTGAAACAGCAGAGCCAAATGCACATTTTGCAGTGATGTAAAATGTGTTAGCTTACAAGCATATATTACATTGTGTTAATTAAACAGTGGTTGAAAAAAATGTTCAGAAAGCTGTACAGTTATGTATTATTGATTCACAAAGAGCATTATATGTAATGTCAGGCATATATTAGAGAGGAACAAGAAAATGTATGGAATTAGGCATGTAAATGGAAATAGTACACCCATAAATGAAGTAGTTGAAATGAAAGGTCTTCTGAAAGTGTTATGAAATCCAATAACAGAAGATGCTCCTATTTTGTTTTAGTAGCTTTTGAATTGAAATATTCTTGTCATGAAATACCTTTAGCAGTAATGCAGTAGCCATTCAAATACATCTTGCATAGACAGTATATTAGGCCATTTGCTACTGACAGAGTCAAAATTTATTGCTGTGGGAAAGTTATGAGTAATGGAAGAAATTCTATTCAGCCGCAAATGTAGGCTATGTTTCATGGTGGATAACATGCATAGCTCAGAAAGCCAGCTTGTTGCCTAAGTGGTTGTTGTCTGCATGTAAATTGTATTTGACACCTACATGTTACTAAAATGACAATACATCCGGAAGCTTTAGCTTGGAGATCATGTGAGATGAAGTTTAGCATTGTCTTGTGAAGTGACCTATGGCGTCTTTTTTTAGCATGTAAATTAGCATCGTGTTGTGAATTTTAAGGAATAAGTACAGATTAAGTCAACCTTGGCCCAATGAGGAGAGTGTAGATTTTAGTAAAAGAAGATTTTTAGGTAATATTTTCCCTTGAATTTGCTGGATTTCCATAGCTGCATTAGCGCATATGTCTGACAGACAAAAAAATGTAAATGTAAAAAAATGCTTGATTTATTTGTTAATTTCTGATTTCTAATTCTGTAGGCCCTCTGCTGTCAGTGTCAAGGGCAGATGCACTTAGCTGTCTCAGTAAGGCAAGCTCAATTAAGGGTACTTGTTGAAAATTTATATTGTAAAATATGGTCAATAATTTATTTTAATTTGACTTTTACAATGTAGTATAAGAATACACTATTTTGTAGCTATAGGGCCGGATATTCAAACTGTGCTATTTTGTGGCACAAGCCCTTGCGCTGCACAAAATAGTTTTGCTGGGGTGTGGCCGGAGCGATATTCAAAGGAGTTGTGCTATTGAGCAACTCCTTTGAATATCACCCCGCCACAGCCACTGTGCATGGCGCAGTGGAACTTGCACCACCACAAGTGGTCAGAGTGGAGCATTCAACTTGCGGTGGCGCAAGTACCATTGCGCCATGCGCAAATTTCTGATATTCAAAAGGTGACATGCAAATGGGGCCATAATTCATGCAAGGCATGGGGAGGGGCCATTTGCATCTGTTTATGGCCCCATTTGCATGCCATTAGCATGCAGGTGCACCGATCCCTGAGGACTTGCACCTGGTGCCCTGCCAGGTAGCAGCCATCGGGGACCGACGCCCCCTGCAGCCCGATCGTGGGCAAATGTGTCAGAAAGCCCCCCTCCCCCGACTGGCCCAATCACAGGCATAAGCTTACACTCCCACCAGCACAATCCTGGGCAGCAAAGGTTCTCCCCTGAACATATCCTGGTGGTCCAGTGGACCGATAAGCCCAATCACGGACTGAAGAGTTTTAAATCCTCCTCCCCGAACTATCCCTGGTGGTCCAGTGGACGATAAGCCCGATCGCGGGCTGCATAATATCGTGAAAACTCCCCACCCAAGACCATATCCCTGGTGATCTAGTGTCTCCCCACCCCACCCACCAAGAAACCCCACCACCTCCCCGCAGCGGTGGGCGGCAGCATCCCACCCTCCACCACCCCGCCGCCCACCGACTGACTGCCTGGTAGGGCTGCATGCCCATTGGTGCCAGAGCAAGAGCCAATGGGTGTGCAGCCATCAATACAAGGCAGTCCAGATATGTGATGAAGTCATTCATTCACATATCTGACTGTTTTGTACGGTAAGGGCTGCATGCCCATTGGCTCTTGCTCTGCACCACCGGACGGTAGCCCTACCGGCAGTCAGTCGGCAGGCGTGCAGGCGGGGATGCTGCCGCCCGCCAGCCTGGGGGGCGGGTGGTGGGGCTTCTGAGGTGGGCGGGGTGGGGGCACCAGATCACCAGGGATATGGTCTTGGGCAGGGGTTTGTCACATTATGCAGCCTGCAATTGGGCTTATTGGTCCACTGACCACCAGGGATATGTTTTGGGGAGTTTCAACTCTGCAGCCCGCGATCGGGCTTATCGGGTCCACTGGACCACCAGGGATATGTTTCAGGGGTTTCAACTCTGCAGCCCGTGATCGGGCATATCGGGTCCACTGGACCACCAGGATATGTTCGGGGTTTCAAACTCTGCAGCCGTGATCGGGCTTATCGGTCCACTGAACCACCAGGGATACATTTGGGGGGGAGCACTTTGCTGCCCACGATAGGGCTGGTTGGGTGGGGTGATTTAAGCTTATGCCTGCAATCGGGCCAGTCGGGGAAGGGGGGACTTTTCTGCTTTTGCCCGCGATCGGGCCAGTCGGGGGAGTGGGGGGATGTTTTAAACTTTTGCCCGTGATCGGGCTGCAGGGGGGCACAGGGAGTAGGTTGAGGGCCAGCCACAGATGGCAGCTGCTGTGTTGCATCCTGCAATGTGACAGCTCACCTGTGGGTGGCCCTTGACTTGATCCTTTTTTTTGGCTCAAAGTTGTGCAGGCGCAGGTTGGGGTTGCACTTTATATCCTGCACAGCCCGGATGAATATCGGCTGTGCAGTTTATGCATGGTTCCTCCTCTCCAGTTCAGCATGCATTCATTTGCATTGCGCTGTTGCTCAGCATGTTTTCAGTGGTCCAACTGCCTCCTGCTGAATATCGCAGAATGGCACAATTCAGACTTGCACAGGTGTAACCTTATTGCACGGCGCAACCCTTTTGAATATCCCACCCATAGTGTTTTGTGTTCATTTTTCCACCTGCCAACTCATGGAATCTACCCCAGTTTCATAACAGATATAAATGTAGTTTTCAGTAACCTCTTTTGTGAGTGACGAAGATGACAATTACCTGTGGTCCTGAACTCTTGATGCCAGCTGCTTTTACTGGTTCTATGTTTCTGAAAATGACTCAGTTAAACGGTATGCTTAGATTTATACAGTATAATGTTATATAATAGGTTTAGCTAGTTTCAAAAGTTTATCACCATCTCCAATAACATGCCACTCTCTGTGTGACACTCTTTCTAGTGATCTCCAAGTTAAAGACCCAATACAGTGATATAGTTAAGCCTGGCTTTTGTTGCAGTTATATGCAGGCTTGAAAAACAATAATCAATTTTCCACCTAACAAGGCTAACTCAATTAAGAGACCTTTTTTAATTTATACTCTGAGTTGCAACATCTCATTTATACTGAAGTCATGCAGCTGGGAGGTTTGAAGCGTGGGAGGCAGAGGTACTTGATTAGGGTCACAGTGTGAGCAAGTGGCTGTTATGGAATTTGAACCTGGGTCTCCTGGTCCTCAGGACTGTGCTGTTCAAACTTTGACATACTGCCTCCCTCTATTTCCAATTCCCAAGCTCCTTTTTTTTGCTAAATGTATTTACCCAGGAGAACTCAACTGAGCTGTAGCATCTCATTTTCAGTGAAGTCATGCAGCTGAGAAATTTGAAGCACTGGGAGGTCGATTTACTTGCTCAGGGTCACAGTCTGAGCAAGTGGCTGTTTTGGAATTTGAAACTGGATCTCCCAGTCCTAAAGACTGTGCTGTTCCCATTTTGCCATAATGCTTCCCCTATTTTAAAGTCTGCAGGCCCTCTGCTTTCAGTGTCAATTGCAGATGCACTTAGCTGTCTCAGTGAGGCCAGCTCAGTTAAGGGTATTTGTTTTAAATTGGTATTGTAAACTATGGGAAATATTTTATTCTTTTAATGCTACTTTTACAACGTGCTACAAGAATTTAATGTTTTGTAACTGTTGTGTGTGTTCATTTTCCATCTGACAACTCATGGAACCTACCCCAGTTTCATAACAGGCATAAATGTATTTGAAATGAATGTCTTGTGTGAGTGATGAAGATGACGGTTACTTGTTGCCCGTGAAGTAACATCCAATTTTGCACACTCAAAACAGCTTGTGCTACTAGTCATATGATCTGAAAATATAGCTATACAAATATTGATGGAATTGGTATTGCACACTTGACAAATGTTAGTGTGCTTGATACTGAAATGTAGTATCCTGAATGAAAATAATAAGTACAAAAATAAGTTAGTTATTAAAGAAACAAAACTTACATTGTTTACATTCAATGTGTTTGTAAATGAAATGGCAGACTGGGTGGGCAAAGCAGTCCTTATCTGCCATCATAGTCTATAAATATATGTTTCTACAGTATGTTTCTGCGTTAGACATTGAATTTAATTTCCCTCCAGGTATTTCTCGTGACTAGAATTTACATTGTAAAATGAACTCCTTTCAATTCCCATTTCCTAATATTTCCCTCCATTCATCTACCATAGGTTGCATTTATATTCATGGATTTGTACTCACATTGCGTCTATGCATGCTACTCTTTCTCTTTTATTGCATTTCAATTCTGATTTGCATTCCTCTTATTTTTTCTTATTTTTAAGACTGCAGTAAAATACCATTATGTACTCTTTACACAGAATTCTAATGTTCATCAAATCCCAATCTGGATTTTGCATTGCAATGTTCACTTCAATCATGAGAAATACAGGAAAAATGAAATTCAGTGTCTGATACAGAAAAAGAAAGCACGCCTTTGAAGGTACATATCTGAACCAATTTTATTTTAAGTTTCAGTATAACATTTTAATTGGAGCACATAATTTCAATGGGAAAATAGTAGTGATAGTTTTAGAATGTAAAATGTGTTGAGGGGAGGGGAGAGGAAGCAGGGAGTGAGAGAAACCATGAATAAGATCACACAAAGGAACTCCACTAATTATCACATTTCAAATGTTCTTCATTCGCTTCTCACTCCAAATAGGCAACCATTTGGTGGCAGCGCCACTTCCTCAGTGATGATTCAATAACACGATGTTTTAAATTAATGGTGTCCTCCAAACCTTGATGGAAGTCAAAGATGTCCACGAAATGATGGTTTGGTTTCTGATGATGTTTTGAAGTGGCACAACAAGAAATAAAAACATAAAACATGTATAAATACACAGTGTAGAGGAGTTGAGTTTTATATTACTTGTTCTACTCATGATGATGCACACAGACATGCAAAGGGCAGCACTGAATGGGCGTATGACATGCTGAAGGTGAGAATCAAGAGTTTTCACAAAACTGGCGCAGCTTTAAAATGTTGTTAGAGCATATAAATCTCTGGTGTTCAAGTTTATTGCAGGGATAACTCCTTGAGCAAGCTCATTCACAACGAGGTCCTGGGACATTTATCAGGAACATATACAAAGTAGCAAGACAGAGTACATACATATATGCATGCAAGATACAAAGTAATAATAATAATGATAATAATGACATATGCCTTCCTTTCTTAGAAAAAGGAGACAGTATCCAAACACTCACAAGCTTCAGTGGATCTGCCAAGCAGGTATCAGACCGGACAAACACCTTTCAGGTCACCCAAAGATAATTGCAGTCCTCTAATGTAATATTATGCCTTCTCACTAATAATATTGTATTAGGACTGCATTTGTCTTGGGGCAACAGAGGGGTGATTGCCCTGGTGTGATATATGCTTGGCAGACCCACTGAAAGCTTTTGAGCTGTTTGAAAACTGTCTCCCTTTTGTACCATAGAAAGGAAAGCCTACACAGCAGAGATTGACATGCTCTAACATCATTTTAAAGCCATGTGATGTTATCTCTCAATTGTGATTTAAAACTGCCAGTAAAACAGACTATTACTATCAACCTGTCTGATAAAAAAGCTCCCTTGGTTTATGGATGTCATCAATTACCTACAACTAGTAACATTTAGGTACTACAATGATATAAATAGATGCCATGATTTCTAACTGCAGCATGTAAGACAAACAAATAAACTTGTTAGGCTAATTTAACAAAAATGAAAACAAACAAAAACATTAATTAAAAAATCCATTATGCTAAAGCCAGTGACTTTGTACTAGTACCCCATCCAACCCCAATTTGGCTAAGCAGAAATAATCACAAACACACTGACACCATGGCTTATTGTGATGTGTGCATGCTGAACAAGTACAGGGTGCTACAGAAATATAGTTGTTACTGAGCACTACCTGTGATTTAACAGCTCAGAAGTCAAGAAGTTGAGTATATAGCCTGTTCACTGGCCACCTAAAGGGCACACCTGGTCTGGGGACACCTCTGCATCTCACAATAAGCATAATTTACATCAGTCTGATTGTGGGAAAGAGTCTAATTTTTTTCCGTTTATAAATAAAATTACTTTTTTTTCCTTTTATAAATAAAATTACCATCTGGAGAGCCACCTATCCCCTTATGGTTCCACTGGAACCAGGTTTCAGTCTTCTTCTCCCGACATTTCTTTGTTTGTATTTTTTTATAATAGCCTGCACTGTTGGCCAGCAAAGAAACACAGAGCACACCTTGCTCCTGTGGACAGCTCTTCATCACCTGACATTATTATTTGCATCAGTCCACTTGGGAGAAAGATGCCTATTTTCTTTTAATCAGTAAATAAAAAAATATCATTTGGTGAACCACTCCACCCTCCCAGGTCCCACAGGAACTGAGAGTCTCCCTTCCTCTTCCAACAGGTTGCACTATTATGTGTCTTGTTGGTAGAATGTCTGACCTGTGTGTTTTTTTTTTTAACAGCCTACTGTCTAGCCAGCAAAGGAGCACATCTTGCTCCTGGGGACACCTAGCATATCCCAAAACACTGACTGTCATCATTTACATCAAGTCCAGTCAGAAGAAAGATGCTACTTTTTATCATTAAATTAATAAAAAAGTGAAAGGCCTAATATCTTGAAACAGAGTTAATGAAAATGATTCTGCACTTACTTTGAGACACATGTTTCAGCTCTCCTCTTTATAATTAAGAATAGCACTCTGCTTGTGGGAGGGTGCTCACTGGAGCAAGGTGGCAACATGTACTGTATGTTTCAGTGCTAAACTATCACACAATTGCTTTCATTGTTTTTCTTGCACTATAACTGATTTAAGGGTTTCAAATGCATGCTTAAACCCACAGGCGACTACTGACAGCAAAACAGTGCTGCTTGAAAAGGTTTTCACCCCAAATTAGCGAATATGATTGTGACTCTAGGGGCAGTTGCTTCTCTAAAGACTGTCATGACTAGATACATAGACACATAAAAATTGTTGGCAGATAAGGACCGCTAGGCCCATCTAGTCTGCCGATAAGCCCTAAACTTGTATGCAGTCACTGACCCTAAGTGATCAATGGCATTTCATCACTCCCTTCCCCTCCAATGTTCCCTTGTGCCTGTCCCAGGCATGTTTAAACCCTTCACTGTACTTGCTCTCACCATCTCTTGTGGCAGACTGTCCCAAGCGTCCACCACACTCTCTGTGTAGAACAACTTCCTCACATTACTTCTTAATCTACCCCCCCTCCAATTTCATATTGTGTCCCCTCATTCTGATGTCTTTTCTACATTGGAAAATATCCCCACCTGCACATTGTTTATGCCCTTGAGGTACTTGAAAGTTTCTATCATGTCCCCCCCTTTCTCTCCTCTCCTCCAGTGAGTGCATATTGAGGACTCTTAGTCTCTTCTCATATGTTTTGTGATGCAAGTCATGCACCGTCTTTGCTGACCTTTGCTGGATAGTCTCGACCCTGTCTATGTTCTTATGCATGTGTGGTCTCCAGTACTGCATGTAGTACTCCAGGTGAAGCCTTACCAGTGTTTTATACAATGGCATCAACACTTCCTGTCTCCTTCTGGTAATGCCTCTGCCTATACACCCCAGCATGCCACTGGCCCTCCTTGCAGCCTTTGCGCACAGCTTTAATACCTTAAGATCATCAGATATGATAACCCCTAGGTCCTTTTCCTCTTTGGTGACAGTCAGCACCTCCCCCCCCATTATGTAGCTCTCCTGAGGGTTCCCCCTACCCAGATACATTATCTTGTACTTTTTTTTTCTTTTTTGTATTTTTTTATAATAGCCTGCACTCTGGTCTGTCTGTCTGTCTGTCTATCTATCTAGCTATCTATGTAATTATCTATCTATCAATTGCATCTATCGCTATTTTTACCTGTTTGTAAAACAAACCTACATATCACATTTGCCTGCACTCTGAATAAATGCATATGATACAGTGCATATTTGTACCACTCCTGCATAGACCTCATACTGTCCTGACATTCCCATTATCACAAGTATAACTACCCTAATCTTATCAACAGCGACCCTTTCTGAAAGTTACTACCACATTTTCTCTCCTAACAGAGTCCATCATCACACTTGACTGCCTTACATCAACACATTGCTTAATGTTATAAAATTGTAAATAATCCCAAGATGAACGTACTGCATGCCAGCCATTACTTTTTCATGTCCTGCCACCTGCTGTACCTGTCAAACCTATATTGCTTACTATTCCTTCCATTAAAATGTACACCTCCATATCTTTTCCTAATAATGTGTATGCCTTCCTTAGAATAAAAAAATAAAACAAATCTTACCACTTACAAATCATTGTGTTGTTTCTCCATGCCTCCTGAACAATTTCACACAACCTCACTAACTTCATTATGCAGCCGTGGTGGATCTGACCAGATTTTTTATTTTTTTGGAATGTACAAACATCTGGTGGGGTTCTCAGGGTGGACTGGGCTGTTTGGGTTATTTTTTCTCACTGAGCGTTATGTGGTAATATACAAGCTCTACACCCTCTCAGCAGCATCTTTGTTTATTTTATTGGTCCTAATACTGGACCCCTTAGCATGCTGTTCTTTTACTTTTTCACTGTCCTGGGGTTTGGCTGTGGTGTGGGGACTCCCTACTGCTATAGTAGTTTTTCAGGATTGTTATTTTTTGGGGGTATGGGTGGTCTGTCATTGTCCTTTTTGTATGGCAGTGCAGTTTCTCTTAGCTTGGGAGAGCCCCCACATGACTATGTTTATATTTGACACTTCAATTTTACAACTTGCCTTTTCATGGTTGGAGTCATTCTGGTATACTGCCCTGTTTGTGCTGCTGGTGGTGGCAGCCCTTAATTTGGTGAGTCCGAACACTTGGATGCTGTTTTTGGTTGTTCTTGGCTGAGCGTTGATGTAGGGGTAATGGGAGCAGTGGGCAGGGTGGGAGGTAGGGGGCATTTGGTTGATAGGAGATCATTAAGGGCATTACATTTTGGTGTTCAATCCTGGGTACTGGGGTATTCTAGAGGGTATTTAGTAGGTGTTGTTTGCATTATATCTGTTGAAACTATATTCATTGTTGAGTGGATTACTTTTGAGGAGTGTCTCAGAGTGCACTTTTACATGGCACTACGGGAATGCTTCTTAAATTGGGACTTCATTGGTGATTCTGGATGGGCAGCCCAGCTTAGTTAATGACTTAAATGTTAAGAGGCCCCAGAAATTGTGCAAACAGCTATGATTCTCCATCATTTGAAGCAATTGCACACAGGGCTCACTTTCTTGCTAGACACTTATCTGAAATGGGTGGCTATACATTATGTACTTCTGGAGGGACTGGCCGGACCAAGATTTTGGTGTGATATTTATAGCCTGTAGTGTCACTTTTTCAGTGCTGAAGGAGATTTGGGACCTGGAGGGCCGCTACCTTTTTTTTACATGGGAGGCTGGGTCCTCATGAGGTTTTGTTGAGGATCATTTATGGACCTAACGTAGATTCCCCAAAATTCCTTACAACTCTTACACCCTTCTTGGCCTCCTTTACTCAAATCCCTATTCTCATGGGAGGGGATTGGAACCTTTCTCTCCAAATGGAGCCAGGTGGGGCCTCTCTCCAGGACAGCATGGACTCCATGAATTTATAAAAGAGCTGGGACTGACGGATCCCTGGCATCTCCTCCATCCCTCAGACAGACAATGCACTTTTCAGTCTCTCCCACATAATTATTACTCCAGAATCGATTATCACTTCATCAGTTGAGACAGTATATCAGTCGTGATATCCATAGATGGGAGGCAGTATAGCACAGTGGTTTAAAGCTCTAAGCTGCAAATCTGGAGACCTGGGTTTGAATCCCAGCCCCCACTTGCATACTGTGTGACCCTGGAGCAAGTCACTTTACTTCCCTGTGCTCCCAGGTCGCACCTGTAAACAAGCTTTCAGCTTAGTGTGCTAGTCCTGGTTAATTAATTGCAAAAAAAAAAATAAAGAAGTACAACAGCTAGTGATCTCAGACCATGCCTTAGTGCATATGTGGCTTGCAGTTCGGGTGGGTGAGGTGGTGAACAAGGTTTGTCAGTTTAACCCCAAGTAACCCAAGACCCTGAATGATTTACTAGCCTCAATCAAAGAGTACATTTGGACTTTTTTTTAACATAATGAGGGGTCGATAGTTGCTATTGACATCCTGTGGGAGGCAGCAAAATCTGTAATCAGGGGGTAGTGTATTCGCCTAGCCACCATCTGGAACACGTCCCGCATCATGAAACTAGACAGTCTCTTGCAGGATATTCAGGCCATTGAGGTCCAGCTTTCTCTGGGTTCCAAGGAGGAAGATAAGCTTGGGTTAAATTTGTTAAGGACCCATTACGTGGGTCTTCCTACTGAATGGACTGAACTGGCTCTTGTTTGCACAATGACCCGCTACCTGGTATCCAGGGAATGCACCAGAAAAATTTTGACACTCTGTCTCCATCATTTGGAGGCTTCTAAAACTGTCTGAGTTATTTGGGCAGGGCTCTGATTGGACCCTGTCACTAACTCTTGGGATATTGCGGCAATCTTTAGGGACTTTTATGAATCTTTATACTCGAACAGCCAGGGCGATCATTCCTGCCAGAGACAATTACAGCATATCTCGATCAAATAGCCCTCTCTCTCTGATCTCCCAACAGCAGGAGTTGCTTTCTCACCCTATTTCTGTACCTGAAGTGGTATAAGTCATACAACAGCTCTCCATGATAAAGTCCCAGGGTCGGATGGCTTTTCAACTGTTTTTTATAAGACCTTTGTTGGTGAACTGGCCCCTTTTGACTAAAAAGTTTAAATACATCCATTCTTCCGCCACTCTGAGTCTTCTTTAGCAGAAGCATGAATCACCTTGTTGCTTAAATCTGACAGGGATTACACCTTGCCAGGTAGTTTCCATCCCATTTCACTGATGAATTCTGATCTTAAGAGTCTCACAAGTGTTTGCTAGCAGGCTCCTTCAGGTTTGGGACAGTTTGATTGACCTGATTTGAGGACAGACTGGGTTTATGATGGGCCAGTTGTCTGCTGATCACCTCCAAAAACTGCACTACCTAATTTCTGTGTCCAGGTAGGGTAAGATTTCTGCAGCCCTTGTCTCCTTGAATGTGGAAAAGCATTTGACCAGGTCTTGTGGCCCTATCTGTTCATTACGCTTAAAAAATCTGAGTTTCCAAGGGAATTTCTTAGGTGGATTAAAATATTATTTCAAGCCCTTACTGTGAATCTGGTGAAATGGGGTCCTCTCTGACCCATTAATTTACAGAGAGGGACAAGGCAGGGGTGTCCACTATCCCTCTTCCTTTTTATGATGTATATTGAGCCCCTTATACATAGGCTCCGTAGTATCCCCTCAGCATGGGGGGTAATGGCAGGAGGGGCAGGTTATAAACTTTCAGCCTATGCAGATAACCTTCTCTTTCATGTAAAGGATCTCCTAGTTTCAATTTCAGCCACTTTGTCTGAGATTCAGACATTCTCAGCACTCTCTGATTACAAGCTCAGTTTGAGCAAGACTAAGGTTCTGTCATTAAATCATCTTTTGAGCAGGTGGGAGGTATCTGAGATGGGACTGGTTTGGGAACCTCTTGCATTAACATATTTGAGTATAGAGATTTCCAGATCTTCTTCAGATCTGTTGAAAAACAACCTGTCTCCCCTTCTCCACGCCATCAAGCTGGATCTTCTACACTGCTGGTCAGCTCTTCCCCTCACCCTCTGGGGATGTACCAGTTTTATTAAAAGGAAGGCCCTACCCTGCAGCCTGTATTCCCTTGGGATGCTATGCATTCATCTCACTAAAGCCTGTTTTTTATGGCTACAACATCTCCATAACAGTTTTCTCTGGTGGGGGGTGCAGTTCGGCGGCCGTATTGTAAATTAACTATTATGAAAATGTTGGGGGTTGACTCCTGAATTTCTTTTGCACTATTGTGCTCTATGCTCAAGTAAGTATTTCAGGGTAACCGTGACATGGGTGAATCTATAACAGCAAGTTAATTTGGGCGATGTCAAAATGACGATTGTAAAATGAGCTATCGTACTTAATAGCCCATGGGAATGATAGCGAGATTGCCTGTGTAGGGAGGAGGAGTTATGCAGTATATGGGGTATGTTGAGTGAGCCAGTCCTGAGCTGGCCATCTGGTGCAGTGATTGGAGACAATGCCTATGCCTGTGATGGACCTGGTTGGGACTGGCTATAGGGCTTTTTTGTTGTTGTCAACCTTAGCCCTCCTCCTGAGTTTCCCTTTCCCATTGTTATGCCCCCCCGAGTTGATTATATTAAAGATGGGGGTGCTGGGGACTTTCCCCCTTCAAAGAGGGGTGCAGGGGGTGCAGCCCCCCTTATTAAATGTAAAGTATACTTTAGCACCATAGAGTTACTGAGAGTGAGTCGTGGCTTGTGAAGGTCGTCGTTGTGTGGCTTGCTCTTTTGACTCTTGGCGATATGTATTCGCCGTTGTGTTGAGCATCATTTTTGTTTGCACTCTTATCACATGTTACCATCTACTGTGGGGGCAGAGCCCAGATGGTGATACAGGGCTTCGATACACCCCCTCTTGCTTACGCACTGAGAGGGACCTCTGCTGAAAGTCGGGGCTTCATCACCACAGCCTCCTCTTTATCAAACCCTCTCAGCTCCCGGCACTCCTAAAATCAACCCTGTTGTCTTGGTCACTTCAGGCCCATCATCAGCTTGCTTTATATTTAGGTGCCATGTGGATGAAAAGACTACAGTAATGTCTATTAGCAATCAGATTGTATCCAACCCCATACCATTGGACTTCTGTCTGCAATTGCAGAATATCATGGTAGGCAACCTTTAGGAGGAGGATGAGGCTGCCCTCTTTTGTTTCTTTAGGGAAGGCTGCATCATTCTCCCTTATTTTGCTTTAAATTTCTTCAACTATCTCATGTTTTCACTGCCTATTTTGGTCCTTATCCCTGGAATGGGGGAGGAGGTGATCTAGATACTCTCGTAGCTGTTGCGGCTAAGCCTCATCCAGTTTCTGGGTTGTACAGTGCTTTTCAGACTATGGACTCCACCAGCACATCAGAGGTTTATCACTACTGGCAGCTGTCTTTAATTTTGCAGTGGGATGACGCTAAGTGGCAACTTGTTTGGAAGAATTTATACAAGTCTATTAAACAAGATCAGTACCAGATGCTTCAATTCAAAGCCTTGCACAATTTATACCCCACTTAAACTTTCTCACATATGCAAATCTGTGACATCCCTGTGTTTTAGATGCAGAGAATATGAGGGTTCCTTAAGCATGTTTTAGGGATCGCTCAAGGGTGACCCCTTTGAAATGCCATTAAACTGTTCCAGGTCCCCTTCCAGGACTTGAAGATTTTTGTCCAAGAAATGTGTTTAATTGATACATCCCACTGCAGTTATTTAGCCCCAAAGGCCATATGGCTGTAATTGCAATGGCATCAAAAGTGTGGACATTCTCCGCCACTGGAAGTAGGACATCATCCTGTCACTCATTAAATCGCACCAGGAAATGCTTCAAGCTTTGCAGGTCAAAAAGCAAATAGCATCACTCAGGCACCATCCTGATCTTTTTGCCTCGAGGTGGGAGCCACTCTATGCTTTCTTGTCCTTGCAATCTCCCAGTGTGGGCAAATATCAGGGTTAAACCACCTCAAGGGGGCCCTCAACAGATTTGGCCACCTCTTTTCTTTTTTTTTTTCTTAAGTACCTTTGGCTTTATTATGTTTGTTTTTCTGCTATCTCTTCTCAGTCCCTTTTACAGCTTTTTCTATGATATTCTCAGCACTCCAAGTGGGGTGAGCAGGGATGAGGGGATGTGAGGGTTTAGTTGTTGTTGTTGTATGTTTATTTATTTTGTATGGTCATAATTTGTGCTTCAAGATTTGGCCATCTTTTTGTTTTTCTGAAGATGCTGTTATACATGTATTTCTTTGCTTGTTTACAAAACCTCAATAAAGTTTACTACATTAAAAAAAAACACATGCCCTCTTTATGGCACTGGAATTCCGAGCATGATGCCACCGCTGTCTCTATATTATGAGGGACCACATTATCTGCTTTCTTGGCCAATCATAATGCACCCATCCCAAATCATCTTTCATTCTCTTCTGCAGTTCAACAAACTTCATGAGCACTAAATTATTTCAGCCGAGGAGGAGCAAGTCCAGCAGACCACAGTGCCAAGCTTCAGCTGTGATCCAGGGGTGCAGTTCTCCCCACTTCTGCCCCCTCTAGACCATCCAATATATCTGTACCCAATGGGAATCAAAGAAGAGATTTTCATCCCCCTGGAACTGCGGTCCTCTCACTTCCACCCAGTTGACAAACGAATGGCCACATATGTGCACTCACTTCACCAGACAGTCCTGACCTACCAATAAAACCAAAACAGAGAAGTTAAAGTAACTAGATGCACATAATCTCAAATGCCTGAGATATTCGCCACCCAAGGGACTGAATCTATGCATCCTTCCAGTCTTCTACCCCAGCACGTGAGGCAGCACCTTCTGTATCTGGAAGAAGTGAGTATTATACTTGTGATCCACCATCCCTAAAGCCTCCAGGGCCTTGTCCAATGGAGGAACTGAAACAATGTGAGTGGGGAACCATACTCATGGTGGAAAAAAGCATGCCCCTGAAGATTCAAATCATGTCACTTTTATTTATAAAAAATGCAACTCCTTGCGATCATTGCTCTTATACAAAATAAAAACCATCAAAACAACATACTCATTAATCATTTTAAAATTACAGTTCTGAAGAATCCTGAATTACCAAACTTAGAGAGGATCTGGAAAGCAAGCCAAATAAATAAGTCTTAAGGGCAGACTTAGAGCTCCGATGGTCAGGCATTCTCTTACCGCATGAGGTAGAGAGTTCCACAGGGTAGGGCACAAAAGCAAAGGAGGGCCCCAGAGGTCTTAAGTTGAACCCTGGGAACCTCTTGCAATCCTTCATTGGTGGAGCAGAGGGGCAATAGGGACAAAGAAGATATTTCAAGTACCAAGGTCCCTGACCATGTAGGGCATTATAGGTCAGTAACCCAACCTTGAAGGTGATCCATCACTGAACTGGCAGCCAGTACAGGCCATGGAGCACAGGTGTGACATGGTAAAATCTTGATAAACCAGTCAACAACCTGGCCGCCGCATTCTGCACCAGCTTAAAGTGGTAGATATCAACCCCCAGAAGCCCTAAGTAAAGGGCATTGCAGTAGTCAAGGCAGGAGGTCACGAAGGCATGGACCAATGTCAGAAGATCATCAGGGACCAGATGTTTTATTCGGTAATATTCCTCAAACAGTAAAAGAGGTCTTGACAACGCCAACACCTGAGATTTAAGAGTTAAGCCATCGTTAAAAATAATGCCCAGATTCCACACCAGGTCAGAGTTCACCAATTAAGTACCACTGAGCCAAACCCTGGGTGGTTGAACAGCTAAGAACCCTTACCTGGATGACCTGGGTCCACTACCAACATATCAGTTTTACCCAGGTTCAACCTCAGCCAGTTGGCACTCATCCAGCCCTGGATCTCAGAGGCAGTCATTAAAAATCAAGCCAGCATCCTTTTGTTTGGGCACAAGTATCATCTGCATAGCAGTGAAAATGCATCCCATACCACCTTATAATGTCTCTCAATGGCAGCATATACACTGCGAACAACATGGGTGATAGAATGGAGCCCTGTGGGACTCCACAGGATAGGGGGAGACGAGCTAAGGAATAAATTCCCCAACACCACTCTCTGAGTCCTATCCACCAGGAATGATTGAACCACCTGAGGACTGCACCCAACAGTCCACAGATCCACTGCAGTCAAACAACACACCATGGTCCTCATTGTCAAATGCTGCAGATAGAACAAGTAGAGCTAAGATCAAATGAGTTCTAAGATCTCTCACTATTAGGAGATCACTGAGTACCTGAACCAGTGCTGTCTCGGTACAATACCTCTTTCTAAATCTGGACTGGAGAGGATCATAGTCTAGACATCGTGGATGGTTACATGATGATCCAGCTGCAATGCAACCACTTTTCAACAACCTTACATACAAAGGGTAGGTTAGAAACAGGTCTGTAATTAGCCAGTCAGTCAAGTTTGAGGAGGATTTCTTACAGAGCGGTCTCACAACCACCTCTTTCAGGGGTCAGGAAACAGCCCTGTCTCCAATGAACTCCAGACTATCTCAGCTAGGACCAGGCTGATTACCTCAACACATCCTACAAGGAGACACATTTGGCCCAGATCCAAACTACAGCAGGTTGGTTGCAAACTCTGGATGATCCTCACAATGTCAGTGATCGCCAGCTGGCCGAAGTCAGATCAGGCAAACTGGGCACTTGCATCCCCTCCAACCTCCGCAACACCCTTTAGAGGGTGCTAGGCAGATCTCAGGGCTGATGGTGGCAACCATATCTGTGAAGAAGTGAACAAACTTATCACACTTAATTTGGGAAAACATGGCCACCCCAGTGGCGCTGAGGGATGAGGTGCTGGATGCCATACTTTGCGCCATGCTGGTGACCTGGGTTTGAGAATTGACTGGGGGCGACAGGGATTGGCAGGGGATGAGAGGACTGAGCATCTGAAGTACTGTTCTCCTCTCCTGGAGTGGGTTCCTGGGGACACATCACTCTGTAGTGGCCTCCAGTGGAGACTGGTGGCACTACAGGAGTGGAGTCAAAATAAGGGGAGGGATGCTGCAGACATCATCACCAAGGGTGCGTGGACGTCATTGCACATCCACGTCCCAGGGGAAACTTACATGGAAGAACCCCATATATGACAGGATGATGCCTTTGATGGGGTCCTACCAGCCACAGCCAAACAATGCCCATCACGAAGGGAAAGGCCCAAGGGTGATGTGGCATCTCTCTCTCCCTTCACCCCTCTGGGGAGGGCCCATCCATGGGGCAAGTCACAGTCCTCCCTACTTTCACCGAGGTCGTAGTGGAGGCTGGCAGTTGGTGGGCATGAGACCCATGTAACAGGGCTGATTGGGGAAAACAGATCCCTGTTGTGAATATGGGAGATAAACATAGAAATGACAAAAAACAAATTTGCGAAAACACTCCCCAAGACTGAAGATCGATTGGATTGCACAATCTGTCCGGAAGAGCTGAGCTGATCAATTTTGCACAGTGGCAATCTCCCTGGACAGGAACTCTGCCTTCTTAGGGGGTGATTGCCGATTGATAGTCCTTATAATGGTCTATCAATCTAAGTCTCTCATCCAGCAGACCCAATTTTCGCCAATGCTTCTCCAACATTCAACCCACTTGTCTCATCTCCTTCAAAGTCCCATCAAACCAAGGGGACTTTGGTTGAAGAGTGAGGGGGTGAACATGGACAGGAGGTGTGGAGTCCAGAGCCATCATCACCACCGTATTATAGGCCCACAGCAGATCTTCTGGGTCTAAGCTTTCACTCATCACACCAGACAGGTCCAGTACCGCTATTAGACAATCTGGGGTTACACCCTTAAAGGGCGATAATTAGACCATCTCCATAGTGACAGGTCTATTAGAGGGAGCCTCAAAACTGGACCCTATGGTGTGATGGTCTGACCATCTGACCGCTGCACCACCAAATCAGATATCTTCATCCCCAGGTGGAATACCACGTCCAATGAGTGACCGCAATTGTGGGTGGCATAGGTAACTATCTGTGTGAGACCCAACAAGATCATTAGTTGGAGGAAGTCTTGACCAAATTGTGAGAGTCAAGACTTCAGCTGCAAGCCTGCTATACTGCGTGGACCGCTCCTGCAACTACCACCACCGAAGCAGTCCCTGGAGCTCCACACAGGCAACATGCAGGGGCACAACTGCTGGTATTAAGTGGAGAACCAACCCCTGGTGTCCTACTCAACCCCAGGAGGGGAACTAAAGCTGCACCAGCAGCCCCTGACACCCCTGTCTGTCTTACACTGCTGTAGGCATACAAAAAAAACCTCAGTGGTCTCTGTCACATCTTCCCCATCCTGTGCTACAGCCAAGAAGATGATTTGCTCAGTTAAGTTATTTTGGACACCATAAAAGCCCTGCAGAAAGCCACTACATAGGCTGTTTGAAACAACCATGCTTCCAAAGCAGATGAGCAAATCTTAGGAAGGATGGTCATTATTTTAAACAGCAATGTTGGGCCAGTGGAGTATTGTGTGTCCCACTGTTGGGTCACCGTGGGCACATCCTTCCAACATCTTACACACCCAAAAGGCCCACATTGTATTCCTCACCCACGCTGCCTTAGCAAACCAAGCAATCACTGCCAAGTGCCACCCCACCATTGCCAGTGTAGAGCCCTGATGCATCATGTGGAGTAGGTACACACACAGTTGGTCTTTCAGTACCAGTCAAGTAATTTCTCAGCTCAGCTGATGCCTCACCCCCAAAATGTTCTCCATCCCTCTCTGATATGCTGCCCTTGTGCTGGACTCTAACAAGCACTTGATTCATTCACAGTCTTCCCGAACAACTCCCAGAGGTAGGGTGGGATTTCCATGGGTATGTGTCTGCTTACTGTGCCAGCTTCCAAATCTCTCTGACTGTAAATGAGAAAGGGCACAGCCACATCATTATGTATACCAGGTAAATACATCGCCTTAATTCTATATTCAGAATCAAGCACCTTAGTATGAACAGCCTCATTAGATTTCCCACTGGACATTTCTCCTAATTGTTCATTAATGTTATACACTACCTCCATATTGTCTGTCCAAAATGTTACCTGTTTATTGCAAAAATGTTCCTCTCAAATCTAACTTTACAACAATGGGAAACAATTTGAAGAGTGTGACTTGATGTAGCAAGTTTGCCTCCACCCATGCCAGGGCCAAAGGCCTGCACACCAGGCCATTTGAAAGTAAACCCCAAAGCCCACACATCTTCAGGCATCCATGTAAAGCCTCAAATTCTTGACTTGTGACCTCTGTGGGCCAAATGTCCACCCCATTAAAATATTACAGGAATACCAACCAACCCTCAAGGTCATCCTGCATGGACTCAGTGACCCGAAGCCTGTGATGGGGCTTCCTGCAGCCCACCACGCACTTGGCTCACCTATGAAGAAAGGCTCCCCCATCTGGATTATTTTGCAGGTGAAATTCAGTTGCCCATGGAGCAGCTGCAGCTCCCTCAGGTGAGTTTTCATGCCCGAAATGCCTTGTGCATCAAACCTGTCAGGACACTGATCTTCTTCTGTGGCAGCTAAAACTCCATGGTGACAGTATCAATATCAATACCTGTCACAGGGTACCCTGTGAAGGGTTTAGAGCCCCTGAGTTAATATCCATAAAACTGGGAGGGCTACCTGAAAGCCCCGTTTCATATTGTTTTAAAGGTGCTGTCATGATTCTTCTTGTTCCACAGTCAGGCTGTCTAGTCTGGGTTTGGGCATTTAGTTAAAAGGCAGCTGTTAGTTAGTGATATTGTGCAAAGATAGAGTGAATACAAAAAGGAGAGTGTATAATAAATGACAGGATAGGTGTTACTTTAATGTGAAGGCTGGGATGGAATCCCTTTGTGGCAGGATTCCTGAATTCCGCCCCCGGTAGTTGTAAATATGCCTTCTACTTTTCTCGAGTAGATGATTGCTCAGACACAGTTCAGCTATAATATTATCTGTTAGTATATGAACGTTTAGTATTTATGGCTTGCACTATATCGGGGGCATAGGAAGCCCTTCATTAAGTAAAATGGAAAGACGTTATGTTATAATAGTGTAAAGAAGCTTGTAGTGCCCGGCTCATGCTTTTGTGATTTTACTTAGGTTGGAAGGCAGTGGGTAATCATTTGGGCGTGCCTTTGTTTATTTTGTAGTTTTCCCATTCAAGATGTTCTTTGCCTAAATTAAGAAAGGGATGAATACATTATGTTGTGATGGTTTTCGATAATTGGAGCAGCTTTGTTCGTTTGGGTGAATGCCCCTTTTTGTATTGAATTTATTTAGTGACCTTTTGATTGAGGTTGTGGTGGTGAGAGAATTGGGTAGCTGGACACTGAGAATGAAGGCGCTTGTATTGCGCTGTGTTCCGTTCAGTGTGCTTTTGAAATAGTAAAATAAAAATGAAGCAATCTAAATAAATGGGATTTGAAAAGGCATATGAATGCCTACTTTGTTGGTAACACAACTATAGTGTGTTAGTGTTCCCTGAAAAGATGTCCCTGGCTTTGTATATTTTTGTAATCGCTTAGTTCTTCTCGGTAGAAAAGTGCATTGTTCGCACTATCGCAGTTATTTACTTTTAAACATTCCTTAAAATGGATTATATTAGAAAAGCATAATCATTTTGTGTTTTACAAACCTTTGGAGGTAGAGTGGGAGATTTGGAGTTGATTCTGGAATCTCTTTAAACGAAGATGTTTATGTATTTGTAAGGTCCCGAGTTCGGATCCTGGCAGCGTCTTTTTCTTCTAGAAGCTGGCTCGTCCTCATTTCCTCTCCTTTTATCAAATATAGGAAGGGAGGTGCTTTAGTTGTTAGAAATTATGTTTAAAAGTTATTAAAAGGGTTTAAATTGTTTATAGGAGTGAAAATGTTTTGTTATGATTATTTAAAGGGGCAATGTGTTTATAAATAAAATAAATGTATAGTAAATAAAGATTTAAAGTATATAATTATATGCTGGGGTGGAGTTAAATAATCACATGACCCCTTCTGGGTATAAATTTAGACTGTGTGGGTTGAGAGTCAGATTTCGTTTTGCTGTGGGACTGGAGGTATGCTCTGGAAACTGCTGAAAAGTGCTTTATGGAGTTTTAATGAACTGTGGTATTTACTGCTCTGAAGTGAAGACTTAGAATTGTCAGAATATTTTGTCTACTATGGTATCTACTGTCTGGAATGGAATATTTATAAATACCAGATTATGCCGTCTGTTTGATGTCTACTGTCTGAATGGAAGTGTAAGCTGCAAAAAAGTACACTGCCAAGCTGAAATTCTCCTGTTGAACCTAACATCTGAAAAGAATAAATTAAAACCAAAATATCTACAAGGAATGGTGAGACATTTTTCTATATGATTGCCTACATACACTGCGCCCTATCACAATACCCAAAAGGACATATGTCTGCACGAACCCCTTCACCACATTGATGGTTGCATCAAATAGTGCATACACCACTGCAGTATCCACTGAACTGAGTTGATTATTGAATGAGTCACTCTTTGTGTAAGATAAGAGATGTAGCAATCTGAACTCTCCTGGCACTTTCTTTGGTGTGAGGCCTATTGGAGACACTCAGAGGTGGGGGTATGGAGGTTGTTCAAATGGCCCTGTAACCAGCCTAATGCTACTTCCTTCCCAAGCTTTGCCTTATGCCCGGCCAATCCCTCGAAGATTTTAAATTCTCCACCTCACAAAGCTCGCTAGGACCTTTGTATGGGATCCTGAAACTCTCTGCAAAGCCCTCTAACAGTGATGTGGTGGAGAGCCTGTCTGGGTAGCCTTTCAACCAGCTCTCAATGCTCTCTACCCTTATTTGGGTTGAAAGGTTTTCCCTGTCCCTTCTGAGATGGCTGCAGGTTGATCCCTTTTTATGTTCCGCACAAGCAGGCGATTATACCCACAAGCAATGCACTTGTGCTTGTATTTACAAGCCTCTACCTTACACTTTCTATGATTGTAACGGTAGCACTGCCACCTTGCTCCACCCCTTTTCCTATGTTTCACGTTGTAAGACCACCATTCCCTCTGTCTAGGAGACTGGGTACAGTGTACTGGGAAACCACCATCACAATGGTGTGTCCTTTCCCCCCCGCTGGCCTCAAGAAACCAGAGCCAGGGAAGATCCAAAGCCCCCCAGGCCCTACTGGGTTCATTCTGCTTCCTCCTGCAAAGCTCCCCATTATACTCTAACCACCCCATCCCCCTTTCGTAACACATCTCCATGATGCAGTTGTAGTAACTCCACAGACCCTGAGCTTTTTGCTGACATGATCCCATTAACAATTCTACATAAATGGCTAAGCCCACTTGCCAGTTTTCCCAGGTGCACAGAACAACTACCTTCCTCCTGTGCTCTACACCATCTCCCTACTCCTTGTCCTTCTGATTCCTTCTCCACCTCTGGCTCTTTGGGCCTGACAAGCAATGCAAAAACATCCATAAATTCACCACTCACAATCTGTTGTTGCACAATGCCAGTCAGGTGCAACCCTATGGGCTCAAAAGTGGACAAATAAGACCCCTGAGCTGGCTGTGCCAGTTGCTGCTGTTCTGGTTCCTCACCTCCCAACTGCCCTGTCCCAAACCCTGCATCACCCCCAGATGTCTCTGTTTTCTTTCTTTTCCATCTATAGGGCCAACAACTTGCTCATCTTCGCCTCAATGTAAGTTGAGGAATAGGAGCACCTACCAGCAGCGAAAATGTACTCGGTCCCCCTGGCTGCAAGGGATTGCCAGACTGTAGGGTGGGAGGGCATGGCAACAGCAGGATGGAAAGATCAGCTTGTGGTACCAGCAGTGGGGCCACTGGGAGCTTTGCTGTGAAAAGCAAAGCTGGTATTAGAGTGATTGACCCAGGAAGTGGCCCCTGCACCAGCACTGGCCATAGTGGTATATGAAGGGTTGTCAGATGGCCCAGTGGGTAAGGCACCAGCTCTGGCAGAGGCACCATCCTGGCTGTGGCCCACAGAATGGTCCCAATGGGAGTGGGTCTGGTAGTTGTGGCCCCACTTAATGGGACCACCGGACAGGAGCCGGAGCCAGTGTCAGCAAGGGCATATGTCCTGGGACCGATGGTTGCAGCCCCAGTTGGGGAACCAGGAATGGGGTGTAGACCCTGCGTCAGCAAGGGTGCCATGCCTGGGGTTGCTGGTAAAGGCAGCATTGGCTGTGGTGTTCCCAGGGGACCCTCCAGCTGAGGCATCCCCCTACGTTGTTTCCTAGATATTTTTTAGGAGGTGGCAATCCCAGCCCTGCTGTAGGTATCTGGAAAGTAACAAATCCAGTAACTCATTGTTTGACATACAATCAAAGTCAAGCCTCACAGGCAGTGGTGGTGCAGGAACTGGCAAATCATTCTTGACCTTTCTCAACTTTCCTCCGCTGCCCCCTGGCTGTGCAGCGCATGCTGATTCCTGGATAGGAATGGGTAGTTCCAGCC
Organism: Neoceratodus forsteri; assembly: GCA_016271365.2. Classification (NCBI taxonomy): domain Eukaryota; kingdom Metazoa; phylum Chordata; order Ceratodontiformes; family Ceratodontidae; genus Neoceratodus; species Neoceratodus forsteri. The sequence continues at coordinate 1,147,669,554 of CM057458.1, read as the reverse complement.
ATGGGTGTCCTGCCAGTTCCACTTGGTCAGGTCCACACTAATTGCTGAAGACTGAATCCCTCCATCCTCTACCTCCCTCTCCTCCTCCCTCCCTCCCTCCCATATCAGGGCCATCAACTGCTGTTTGATGTTTGCAGTCATGTTGGGCCTTGCTGCCACTATATTGACTCTCGAGCTGTAACAAAATGAACACAACCATGCCCAAGAACACCTTGTTTGCTGTTCAGGCTTCCACATCAACTGCACCACCAGGTAAACTGTAATGTAGCACAAATTAGCTTCAGGCCTCACGTGACCAAATGCCCACAGGGCCAGGCCATCTCTAAGGCCTACCTAGCTACCACCAACACCCCTCAGTGTATAAGCCCCTACCAGGATTTGAATCCTGATCCTTTTCCTGCTGAGTGAACACACACTTAAGTGTGCCAGTAAGCTGCGGGTCAGCTTCCCTGCCCTTTTCCCCTCACTACTCCCTTTCTGCCCCCTTCTCAAATGGGAATCTTGTCCCCAAATGTGTTACCTGCTGCACACTCTACCAGAAACTGCCAGGAACAGTCAGCATATCTTAAACTAGAAATGTGACTGTAATTCTGTCTTTCCTGAGTCCTGGCTCACCGCATTCTGACATTACTGGGAGGATGTATTCCTGCTTCCCAGTTTACAGCATTTTGACATCATTACCACAGTGTATTTTCTGTGTTTTTTAAAGAGTCCCTGTGTGGCGGAGGGTCCATGTGGCGTAGATCTGCTAGGCCTCCTTGGCTTGCTCTGCTTGTTCAGTTTAAGTAGGAAATGATATCATTGACTTTGATGGCAGATATCCTCATACTTTGCTGCCAGGCTTTTTGAGCTGGGGTGGGGTGGGGTTCCTCCATGTGGTGGCTTCTGATGGGACTTCTTGGGTGACTCATGTGATCTTGCTTGTTTTTTAATTCACCTGAGGCAAACAGCCCACAATGGGAGCTTGCCCAGGATTGAAAAATATTTGGCATAGGACTGGGCTGCCAAGCCATTTATATGTATAGGATCCTTCCTATAGAGACCCACTAAAGAACTCTTAATAACAGCGTTACACAGTCCTGAAGATAAGTTTCTTTTTAGTTAGAGGGTATTTCAGATTCCCTTGACAATATCACTGCAACAACTTGATCAAGTTTCAAAACTTTTTTTTTGTTAATATAACTCCAGGGCAAAATACACAATCTCAATTAAACTTGCACTCAAACCAGGTAGTCAGCATATTAAGCAGTCATTGAACAGAGTTACTGCGGTAGTTCCCATTCCCAAGGAAGGGCATGCAGCCCCCCCCCAGCAACATGGCCTGGAATCTGCTGAAAAACACACAAAACCAGCTGCTTATTGTACAAAATGCAGACTCACTGCCTTTCAGCACCTTGCAAGGAAGCTCCCACTTTAGTGCACAAGAAATCATAAATTACCTCACAAATAAACCCTTCCTTTGTTAGCTTACCGGCAGTACTCTTCCCTGTTTGTCCCACAGTGCAATCACCACATATGTTCCTCTTTTACCCACCAAAGAACTTGTCTCCATTACAAAAAAAACACCCCAGCCGGGATGTTCAAAGGGGTTGCACCTGGCACAAAAGTGTTGTGCCAGCACAACCCAGCATTACGCCCCGGCATGATATTGAAAGGGCTGCCTGGTGCAGCGTAAATCCCGATGTGCCAGGGTGCAATGTAATGGTATGTGGCACAGATGCAGGGAGCGTGCTCATGCATGTGCGGCACATCCTGATATTCGGCCTGGGATGTGTGGAGCATATGCCGGTGCAACTGTGCATTGCACCACATGGGGGGGTCAAAGTTGAGCCCCAGAAAAGTAGGAACAAGTTCTGGCCACCCACGGGTGGGCTGCTGCATTGCAAGGTGCAACACAGCAGCCATCAGCCGTGGGTGACCACCCGCCCACCCAGAACACCATCAACAAGCACACATACCCCTTGGTGGTCTATTGAACCCTCCTCCCATTGCCGCAATTGCTGGTTAAAACTGTAGGAATGCCTTGGTAGTCCAGTGGTCCCCCAGCCCCAGTCGTGGTACAGCATATATGTATAGTCCCTGGTAGTCTAGTGGTCCCCACCCTCCGCCAGTTGCCGTGATCACGGCACAACTCCATAGGTACGTCCCTGGTGATCTGGTGGCACCCCCAATCCTCCTACCACAGAGAACCCCTTGCCCACCCTGCCCCCCCATCATCGGCAGGTGGCCACAGCCTGCCCTCATACCACCTGGCAGCCCACTGAACGACAGGTACAGTAGCACTGAACATGTACTCCCTGGAGGAGAGGAGGGAGAGAGGGGATATGATAGAGACATACAAGTATCTTACAGGGAGGAACAGGGTGCAGGAATGCACTATTTTTAAGCGAAAAAGATGTTCCAGGACTAGAGGGCATGGGATGAAGTTGGAGGGAGGACGATTCAGAGGAAACGTGAGGAAGAATTTCTTCACAGAACGTGGTGGACAAGTGGAACACCCTGCCAGAGGAAGTGGTGGGGGCTGAAACAATCACGGATTTAAGAATGCATGGGATAGACATAAAGGAATTCTGGAGGTCAGGGGTAAGGGCAACAGACTTCCTGGAAAACATAAACTGAACTTACAAACTTAAATGGGCAGACTGGGTGGGCCATAGGCCCTTATCTGCCGACACTGTCTATGTATTCATAGAGGAGTTAGAGGGTATACTGTATTAGATGTCTCCAAATATGAATGACTTGTTCACATATTTGGGATCATCTAGTACAGTATGCCCTGCAAGCCCATACTGTATCTGTCATTCAGTGAGTGGCCGGGTGGTATGTGGGTGGGCTGTGGCTGCCTGACAATGATGGGGGAGGGGAGGGCAAGGGGTTCTCTGTGGGTGGAGGGGTGGGAGTGCCACTAGATCACCAGGGACATACCAGGAGGAGTTGTACCACGATTGCAACAATGGGCAGGGATGGGGGACCACTAGACTACCAGGGACTATACATATGGTGCTGTATCATGATCGGGCCTGGGGGAACCACTGACACCAGAGAGTTCCTATGGTTTAACCAGTGATCGTGGCAATGGGAGGGAAGGGTTCCACTCAGACCATCAGGGATGGTCACGTAAATATGTATCGGGTATGGGGGACTGGGGAGGGCCACTAGACTACCAGGAATTTTGGTGTATACATCTACCATTGCGATGTGGCTATGGGGCGGGATGCCCTGGATCCCCACAGCCCATGTCATGCTGTGCAGGGCGCCAGGCACAAGTCACAGGTCTGCTCACGCAAGGCATGCAAATGGGGTTATACGACATGCAAATGGCCCCTTTGCACCTTTGTATATATAATGGCCTCATTTGCATGCTCCTGGCTAAATATTGTGGGTATGCACCTAGTTCAACTCGCACTTGTGCTGGCGCATCCCTGTGCTCCCTATCCGTGGCTTGTGCTAGTGTAGTGCCACAGTGAAATGCACAGTTTGTGCATCGAACTTGCCATATTCAATGGTGCTGCTGCCATGGCACATCACTGTTGAATATTGCCTGGTCCTGGACAGGGCGCAGCCCGCTCGCTGTGCCTAGGCTTACGCCACTGCCCAGCGCAGTCTGAATATCTGGGCCCCAGTGTTAAGTGAAACTTCTCGAAAACAACAAAGACAATCTACATATTATACATTGACTGGAACACCAGAACTTAGCGTTTCCTCACTAGTTTCAAATGCCGATGGGTGCAGCATGAGTGTCCCCCAACCAGGTGGTGTGATGTTTGATGGAAAGCACACAAATTCATCACCTATTGGAACAGATGCAGACATCCCATTATTTCGCCAAACTTGTAATCCAGTGGCCACATTTTCCACCACCCTTTACTGGGGTATTTTAATTTATGCCACTATTTTTAAAGTCATCCTCACTTTGGGCGCTATGTATGAACCCAGCGCACTGTGCGTAAGCCCATGCAGGGCGGGATATGACACCCGGCCATGCAGTCATACGCAGTGCAGCATGCATGGATGAGCATGAAGCAGACACATGCACAGCCTTTAGCAAGGGAACCACGGAGCCGTACTGCAGGGGTGTACCCATGCATAATGGGATCTGTCCGTATACATCAAGACAAGCATGACATGCAGGCGCGCAGGCCCGGGGTGCACAAGTACGTGAGGGTAGAGGCTGCCATAAGGACATGCACACAGGAGGACATGGACCACTACAGAGCCACTCCCCCCAGGCAACACCCACCCATGCCCCACCACACCACAGCATGCTGGACATGATGCAGCCAGCACTCCTGAGCCGGGAGGACACATCGACTCCGCCGCCACCATAGTGTGGCCAAGTCTGGCAGGGCAATACCCATGGGCACAGCACAGCATGCAGACATACTGCACAGCACATCCTCATCCACAGGGCACATCTCCATACACAGGGCATGCTGCACGGTACATTGCCATACACAGGGCATGCTGTATGGCACATTGCCATACACAGGGCAAGCCACATGCCACATTACCATACACAGGGCATGCCATACGGGCATGGCCCACCCACATGGGTGACTGTCACCCACGTGGCCCATGTGTGTGTCACACATGGCTGCAGGGCAGGGCACATGAAGCACATGGCACAGACGTGGAGAGGTATGGGCAACATAGCTGCCTCATGGTCACCACACATGTGCACACCACACAGCATGCACATGCACAAACACCACGCAGCATTTCCTCATACAAGCATGCCCCCAGTGCACTGGCCAGTAACAGCAAATGACAGAACTGGTATGACTGCCCCCTCCCGAGACAGTGAGCACACAACTGTCATGCTAAATGTTCATTGACAGACACAGCTGGCAGCACTACACAGAGCGCATGACCCCCCGGCAGCAGTACAACAAGGACAGCACACCCCAAGGTCCATCAGCTTATACACCCCCTCCCAGATATCAGCAGGTGCTGGCCACACACACACTACACCCCGACAACAAGGCCAAACAGCACCCCACCCCAGACAGTGTCCTGCCATACACTGGGGTATTAAACACAGACCATCCCCTGAAACAGCATGGTCCCTCACACCCTCACAGGCTGGCCATCCTGCAGGTCCACATCACTGCATGATGAGCTGGTGTCCACCTCCAGTTCCTGCAGTGGGCGACTGATATTCTGAAGCATGATGCACCTCACCAGGCCCCTGTAGTGCTGCAAGATAAAGGGAACAGTTCAATGGTGGCATAGTGACCCAAACTCTGGCACTCTGCACCACGCCAACAGTACCTACCGGTGATGGGATGTAGACCTTCCACTGACTGTCAGTCGCATCCTTATAATAAAGCATGCTGCCCCCCTTCAGCATCATGTAGTCGGGATACCTGTGCCGGTACCTCTGTAGCTGCTGTCCAGGAGTGCAAAGTACAGAGCACCATCCATCTGTACCTGCAGGCTCAGCTTCATCCGCTCGGCCATCCATGATGGTCCTGTATAGGAGACATGTGGGAGGCAGTGATTCACAAGGCCCACACAGACAGTGTCACAGTGCAGCGACATGGGTCATGCCGTACTCACCTGACCAGATTCATAGGCCTGCCACAGGTCCCCCACACCCCAGTTGGGTGTGTACATCTCCTCCGACACCCTGAAGAGGTGCTGGGGAAACATGGACATCCTGTCGACCACTGTGCACCACTACCAACACTGGATTGAAACACCACAGGGTCATGCGTGTGACTGGGCACATGGCATGAATCATGGGACATGGTAAGGCATGCCGATGGCAGGGAGTGCCATGCCCACATCGGCATGAGTCTATAAGTGGGAGCATACTGCAGGCTGCACCGTGTGAGGGGCAGGTGTAACAGTGATACAGGATGTGCCCAGTGTGGGATTGCATATGTTACTGCTGGAGGCAAATGACAGGAGATGAAGGAACAGGCTGTCATGTCCCAGGGTGTTCTGTGACAGGGTTGATGCCATAGGATTGTGGGATGTGCATTGCCGGAATGGTTCAGATTCCCATGGCGATCGTTGCACAGCTGTGTGACATTGTCCGACGGCATAGCACCTGAACCTGGCCTCCATGGCGATAACGGTGAAGACTAAGGTCATGTGTGCACTGTCTTCTTTGTGAATGGGTCATTCCAGCATGTGACTAGGGATGCACTCGGCATGAGCCAGTCCTCAGTCTCCTTGCCATGGCACAGGTCACCGATGCACTGCTGGCACACCTGGGGACCACGTCTCCTGTCTCAGAATGCACAGGAGCTGCGTGACATGAAGCAGGCATTCTATTCCATGCACAGGATGCCCAATATGTGCAGGGCTGTTGACACACACATTGTGATCCTGCCACCCACAGTGAATGAGGAGGCATTCCTTAACAGGAAGGGATTCTACAGTGTGAACTGTCAGGTGGTGTGTGATGCCACTGGCCTATTCATGGATATGTATGCCAGGTTCCCGGAGTCGATGCATGATTCATGCATACTGGATGCCTCTGGCCTCTTGTCCTGCTGCATGATAGGCCCATCAATGGCTGACTACTGGGTAAGTCCACACATGTCCTGCGCCTGTCTGACATCGGGTCCTCACTCACATTGTCACGCCTCTTGCATGTGACAGTGGATAACCCTGCAGACCTATCTCATGACACCAATCCTGGCTCCAGGGACTCAGGCAGAGGAGGCCTTCAACACTGTACATCGGAGAACATGTGGCATCGTTGGAGGACCATTGACTGCTGAAGATGTGCTTCCAGTGCCTTGACCACTCAGGGGGCACAGTCATGCTGTCACCCACTAGGACATGCAGGGTGTTTGCCATCTGCTGCATGTTGCACAACCTGGCCAAGCATGAGGCCATTCTGCTGCGATGGTGCCACCTCTGGACCCCATGAATGATGATGATGTCGTTGATGGCAATGGTGATGGTGCTGTGCACCCCGGGGAGCATGACATGGCCAGTGGCCATGCGGCGTAAACGCTTGGAAAGGGACATTCTCATGTTGATGGTGCTACATGTCATGCCAAGCTGCACACGCCTGTCAGGGCACCACATAATCATGACGCAGCCACTGTCTGTGCGTAGTATGCAGCGTGTGTCAACCAGTGACATCACTGGGACTGCAGCCATGAGGATGACATATTATGCTAAGTGGCCATTGTGGGGGCATTGTGGGGGGGTGTTGAGGTGGGGGTGGTGTCGTGTGTCGGTGTTTGACTGTGTGCTGTGCTGTTGCATTCACAGACCCAAAACATCAGGTTGGGACTGTAGCTGTGACGATGCCCATGTGCCCAGGCGCCTGGGTGCTTCATGTGCATGTGATGCCCCATGACCCTGCGCCACTCACAGCCCTGGGTGTCAGCACTGCATAGTGGTGTGGTGGTGCCGGTGTGTCCTGGCTGTCTGCTATGGTGACATGGACATCGCCACCCTCCTCATTGCCACTTCCTGAGCATGGTGGCATGGCCTGTACAACGGCACTTCTGCCCAGCAGGGGTGGCACATCACTGCACACGCCCTGCTCTGGTTAGATGTCTGCCTGGGCAGATACCATACGGGTGCATGGCTGTTGCTCTGGGGGTGTTCCTGCAGGGGGTGTGACAGGCATGGACTGTAGCTGGTGCAGGTTCGGTTCCTGGGCAATGGCGGACAATGTGATGCCATCGCAGATGGCAAATGTGACCTAAGTCAGGGCGGCAGTGGCAGGCATGGTGTTCTGCTGTTCGGTCAGACAGTTCCCTCCAGCTGCTGGAGCATGCTGTACTGTTCCATCTGGTATGGGTCATGTTGGGGTACATCCATGTCTGTGTGTGCTTGTGGATGGGCTCATTGCCACTGTCAGCAGGGTCTGTGGCTCTTTGGATACTGTTGGTGCTGTGTGGCATGGTGTCAGGGCTGCACTGGTGCCCCTGCCTGAGGGGGCAGTGGTGCCCTTTGGGAGGGTGCTGGCCACTGCCACGACTGCTGTGGGGCCCTCATTCTGATGGCTCTCTCCCAGAGGTGCAGTCCACCTCTTCAGTGTGGCGACGCTCAGGCTCAGCTTTGCTGTCACTGTCCAGCTGGGTTTCGTGTCCATCTCTGTTCCTGTGGAGACAACATTGGAGTGCATCAGTGAAATATTCTTACCCACATACCAGATGGGGCATCACACACCAGTGGTCAATGATACTTACCATACAGTTCCTCACGTTGTGAGGTGCAGCATGGTGCTGGCTCTGGCACAGTGGCATGTGTTGCTAGTGTCCTGCTGGTTGCTGTGTTCCATGGTGCATGGCCCCAGTCTGGCAGGGAGAGGGCTACACTGTAGTGATGGCATTGCATAACCATGCTGCCCACCACCCTGTCACCACCACATGGGCTGCACCTACCTGCCAGTGTGCCCATTGCTCCACCCACGCCATGGAGTGCCACCTCTGAGATGGTCTCTGCCACCAGTCTCTCCATAGGTGTCAGCTGTGTGTCCTTGCAGGGGACCCATTGCCCATGCCTTGCCGCTCCTGTGCACCAGCTGCCAGCTTCTTTTTGACTGCTGCAAGGAGGTCACGCCACTTATGTTTTATCACAGTCAGTATACGTGCCTCTGCACCAGCAGCATTGATGCTGCCTGAATGTCAAGCCACATACAGGCCTTCACCTCGGGGGCAGTGGTGAGTGCCAGGGCCCTGTACACTCTGTCATAGCTGTGCCTGATGTCCGTGACCAGACTTCACCGCTGCTGAAGTTTGTGGATGTCCTTATTCCACACCCACATCATCTACTTACTCCTCTCCTCTGCTGCCACCTTTCCATCCACCTCCACAGGCACTTCCACATCCTTCCATCATCCTGCCATGTCTTGTATACAGTGCTGTTGCGGCTGCATTCACAGCCAGCTGCTGTGTATGTGGCCTGCATCACCTTATATGGGGGGGTCAAGGGGCGGTTCCATGTATCCTGGCCTCGCCCACTCTCTGTCTGCACATTGCTCCACATGGTCCTGGTTCATACCCCCTCGGTTTGCATGCCATGTGCATGTGGTCATGCATGCTGCATGTCTGCCTTGCCCTACACACCGCGTAGGGGTACACAGGGTTTATTACCACTCAACGCATTTTGTGGGGCCCTTCATGCATAGTGCCTTATGTGTTTATATTTGAAAACTAGCTTGTTTCCATAAACAAGTATAAGCCTGGGTGCACCAGATGGAATTACAGCTGACAAGTCCTGCAGTATGTAGTCAGCGTGCGGCAGAGGGTATATCTGACCCCCACCACATGGTGTGGAGAACTACAGTTGCTAACCCTACTAACACAACCACCAGCTGCTGAAATGTTTTCTGCATGTATTTTTCCCCATTGGTCCCCTCAGATGCAACAGAGTATGTCAGCCACCTGGCTTCATTGCTCTGGCTGCAAATAGCCAAAACCACAGAGGGACTAGCATGACCAAAGGCCATGTATCATTGCCCCAAGTGAGAATTTGGGGTGTGGTCGGTATCACAAATGCACCAAAGTGGCCTCCATGGATGGAATAATAGCATTACAGTCTCCTTCTTTTGCTCCCATTTGTTTACTATTCATTGCAGGTGTTAAGAATTACTGCAAATACCGCTCCACTACTCCACGGAGGTGTGGACCCCAAAAGGTACAAATGTAGAAAAGCAAGAACTCAGCACCTCGGCTGCTGATACTAAAAGGCTTTGTACAGCAGCTGGAATCCCTGAGGAGGCAGCCAGAAATAGGGAAAGCAGACCAGGTATGCCATGAGAGGAGGGAAAAGTAATAGCCCCAAAAGGCTTTATTATATGAAAAGTTTAAACTGCCGCCATGCAGCTACAAAGTAACCAGAGCTTACTAACAACCCTGACCAGTTTTGTATATCAGTGTGTCATCAGGGGGATGGTCACTAGACATCATTACCCAGTTATCAAGAGCTCTACTTAAAGAGACAGTGCACAATTCTATATTATATGTCTAAACTGCATTGGTGCTCAGCTCCATAATCTATTAACTAAAAGTGCATGTTTATGTAAAATGCTTTTGTAGCACAATATTTATGAATAATGAATGACAGTAATAAAGTGAAAACATAATTTTAAATTTATAAATATCAAAATATAAATATCAACACCATGTTGCCATATACATCACATTCTCTTTGATGCATATTATGAATTATTTTTTTGCACAGTTCTGACCACTGTTACAGCTGGTAAATGGATTGCATCTAAGGATGAAACTGCAAAATTTACAGTTTTCACATTGCTGCATTCCACTGAGTAGCAGAGGTCTGATGCCAAGTGTGTGAGTGTACCTGCCCTCATAGTTGTGTACCAACCTATCCCTAAGGTTAGTGCCTCTTTTATACACCATCCTTGGTTTTCTTTTGTCACTCCTGCTAGAAGGGTTCACTCTGCAAGATAATACTATGCTTAATATCCTGTGCCTGTCTTGTATATATGGTAACAAAATTAGTCCTTGGCAATTTTGTCTTCTTATGTCTAGTTTCTAAAAGTTCTGCTCTACTGACATAACATGCATCCTTAAATGTGCTATCCACACATGAGGAGGTGCAACCCCTGCTGATGAACCTGGTAACCATTTCAAGATCAAAAGTATACAAAAAAAATTATTTAGGTCAGCAGGTATAATAGAAAAGGAATAGGTTTTTAACCCTAAAATACCTGGGGCCAGATGTTCAAAACTTTGCCCCGGGCAAAAACCATTTGCGCAGGCTTAGCACGGGATTAGCGTGGGTCTGCTATATTCAAAAGGCCAAATAGCGTGGGCAAACTGCATTAGCGCTGGGCAAAATTATAATGTATTCAAGGGGCAAACAGACATGAATACAGGCGCAATGCTATATTCAGCGACTAAGCGCTGCATTAAGTGGTTTCACGTGACTTAGGTGAGTGCGCATTACGCCAGGAAAGCTTGTCTTAACCCTGGGCAATCAGCTGTGCAACACTATGGCTTTCGCGCGGTGTTTGCGCGAGGTTTAGCGTGGGTTTTTGTGAGGCCCTAACAAATAAATATGACACATAGATAAAGCCAAACATAGAGGAAGCATGCTGCTAACTAATGGCATCACAATGATGCCATCATCTGCCACCAGTCCCAGCCATGCCAGGCAGTAAGTGGTGACCCTGCTGCCAGTGGACAGCATGGCAGTGTGGCCATACAGCACACACCAGTGGATCACACTTCTGTGGACACCAACAGATGCCAGCACACACATGCAGCACTGTGGGCATGGAGGATGTTGAGGGGCGTGTATGGGTGACAAGGCTATGCCACAGACCAGGTGTGGCCACAAGGCTGGGACACATCATGCAGTGCACATGGGCCAGTATTGGGAATACTCCAACACCAGTGTGCCTTTCGGATAATATATGCCCCCCCAGCCACATACCGCACAGCTGTACAATTACCACAGCACACAAAGCCAGAAATATACATGTCACTGTGTGCATCCCATGCCACAGGTGCAGCATCTGTGGGTCACACAACAGCATAACAGTAATGCCCACTGTCAGTAAACACCTGCAGGTTGGGCCTCTCACTGTGTTTAGTGCAGTCATCATCACTGCCCTACAAACCATAAGGCATTGCTGTGTCCACACACTACTGGCCCCTTGCTCTGCAGAGTCTGCTGTGCACTGTAGCATGACCTACAGTGTGACAGTTGCATGCAGCACCACCACCATCTGTGCCTATGCTGTGTTGTCCCAGTACAGCTGCAGGCAGCAGAGCATGTGGAAGTAGTGTTCAAAACTGTATAATATTCCCCAAGCTGTTTGCACAGTGCTAACACGTTTGCGCAGGTTTAGAGCAGGGCTAAACAGTTAGCCTGGTGCAAACTGCATGCAAATCAGGGCATAATGAGATGCTAATCCGGATGTTTGCCCACAGACTACCTAAGTAGGCTCATTTGCATGTCACTTTTGAGTATGGCAAAGCTTAGCGCCGGGCAAACATGTTTGCACCGGCTAACGGTTTAGCCCTGTGTAAACCCGCCAACTATGAAGGCCATGCAAACAGTTTGGGAATATTTTGACATTTTGCACACTGTACTTTCACATATGCTGCTGCCTGCAGCTGTACTGGGTCCACGCATTTGCTGGCACACACATTGGCCACATAGTCCATCTCTACCTACCTTCACATCGCTGTGCACAGTGTTGCTGTTGTGGTTTGCACTTCCTGGTTGCCATGTTCAGAGCTGTCTTATTCCAGGGCTAAGTTTGCCCTGCACTCCCAGCCCAGTTTTGCCCGGCCTCATTCCCATGCTATATTGAGAAGCTGTTTGCCCCAGGCTATTCCTTTTGAATATGGCTTGTTTTGCGCTCCGGGCTAAGTTTGCCTGCCGGGCAGTGCTAATTTAGCCCCGGGGCAAAGTTTTGAATATCTGGCCCCTAGACTCTTAAGTGGTATCTCTGCAATAAACAATACCAGAGTGTAACAAGAAAGTATGGGCATTTCTTAGACATTCAGTCTGTACCAGTATCAGAAAAATATAAAACATTTAATTGTTTGTGCTTGGATGATCTAACCTTCTTGAAAAGAAAAACAATCAAGGGACATTTACACGTGGGAAAGATAGACCGTGCAAATACTGGCAAGCAGGGTGCTCAGGGACTCTCTCTCGCTCTCATTATACAAAGCTCCTGTCAGAGGCATAGAGCTGTTTCACTGTATAAAAGTAACAACTTTTCGGCTCCACCAGTAAATTGTGAATACTATCTCCTGGAAAGGTAAGCTGCAGCAACATTTGATTACAGCTGTTTTCACATTTGCAGGAATGTAAGTCATATGAGTTATATATGCAGCTTTATTATTAAGACATGAAATGAAAGCTTTAGTAGTGAACTGTTTATCATTGCAATTGATAATGTTAAACTTAATGTAAAATGTTTAGGGGCAATCTCGGTTCATTATCACTACCACTTTTAATGTACTATGTTGTAACTGTCATTTTAAATGCATCTGACAAATGAATGTAAGGCGTTTATTGTGGGCTGACATGCAGTAATAATACAATGTTTACGAAGTCCGAGATTTGTTTTTTTTTTTTTTGCTTATCTAATTTTGGTAATTCACAAGACTAAGATTTGTTATGTCTCAAGCACTAAAAGTCATTAGGTTATATATCTAATTTAATTGTATTATCCTTTACAGGTCTGAAGAATGGAAAATGCCACTACTACTATCAATTATTTTGTACTTACAGGACTTGGTAAAATGGGTAACATTCGATATATGTATTTTGCATTTTCACTTTTGCTGTATTTAATTACAATTCTAGCTAATCTGTTTCTTATAAACATTATCATTTTACGACAACATCTACATGAGCCCATGTATATCTTTATGTGCAGCTTGGCAGTAAATGGAATATATGGCAGTACAACATTTTGCCAAAGTTAATGGCAGATATTTTGTTGGAATCTAACACTATATCTCTTTCTGGCTGTTACATTCAGGTATATTGCCTGTATACTTTTATTTTTTCTGAAATGAATATATTGACAGTTATGGCATATGACCGATTTATGGCTATTTGTTACCCTTTACAGTATGCAAATATTATGACATCTGCAAAAATGTTCAAGCTTCTGTTGGTTGCATGGATGAATCCATTTTGTATTATGCTGATATCTATTCTCTTAACTCAAAGACTTCCACTGTGTGGCTTCACTCTGCCAAAAATATACTGTGATAATATCTCCATTGTTAAGCTTTCATGTATAGACTCATCTGCTGACAATTACTTAGGTATAGTTTCTCTTATATTTAATATTGGAATTCCCTTTGCTATCATTGTCTGCTCTTATGTACAAATATTTGTGGTCTGTATGAAAAATTCTAAAGAAGCACGAGTGAAGGCGCTGCAGACATGTAGTACTCATTTGTTAATACTACTAGTCTTTGTGAGCAGTGCTTTCTTTATAGCGCTTCAGCCTCGGCTGAACATGACCAATATCCCATCATTTCTCAGCATGTCTTATCCATACAGAGTTTTATTTTACCTCCTGTTGCCAACCCCATTATATATGGAATAAGAACAGAGAAGTTAAGGCAAGAAGCTATAAAGATATTTAAAGAAAGAATTTGTAGTAAAATAGGAGATACAATGGAAACACAAGTAAGCACAACAGTCTCAGCAAAGAAGCAAGGGGACAGTGAGACTGGTTTAAAGAAATAACTGTAAGTAACATTATTTTCTGTAATATAATTAACCAAAAATTATTTTATGAGATTTATTTAATTAACCAATTTGTGACCATGAAAGGTCCAATAAGCTGAGGCTCATTTTCATGGGTGATCTGTGCGAAGTATACAAGGAATAGTGATATACTATTACAGGTACAGTAGTGCCGAAAATGCAAATCATGCAGCTGTGCAGTAATGCAGACACATGGGTACAACCTGCAAAACATGAGGAGCATGCAAAGAGCAATTTCCCCAGAGTGCCTTCAGATGCAACCTTTATAGCACTAGTGAGCAGATTTTACAGTTGATAAATAAAATGTATTGTAAAACAAAATATCACAGGTCTCACTTTCTTAACCCCTACTGAGGTGTTCCCAGTCCATGATCCAAGCACCATGCAGAATTAAATACAGAAAAGGCTCTCTGAGGTAAACATGCAGGTGGTGTAGTACCAATCACAGTTTTTATGGTTCAACACTTGGAGAGCAGCTGACACCTTCAGCAGTAGAACAAATGGATTGCACTTTATACACCAGAAAGGAGGATTTGCTGACACCAAATATATTTCATTAGTGCAATTTGTATTTGCTAATGCTAGTGCCAAAAGGGGGTCACCATTAAGAAGGCAGTGTTTAAGAAGTCAGCTGACAATTTACAGCATACAGTCAGTATTTGAAATTATAATGACAGAAAGTAGATATCGGGAATAGATCCATTTTATACGCTTATGTACATGTAGATTGGCATAGTGCCATCACAATACCGATCCACAAGAAGGGCAGTAAATCTAACCATGGCAATTACAGGCCTATTAGCTTAATGTCTGTAGTGGGCAAGTTTATAGAGAGTATAATAAAGGATGAACTAGTTAAGGACCTGGTGAGTAGGGGGTTAACTGATATATCACACCATCAGATTCACAAATAATAGGTCATGTACTACCAGCTTAATCAACTTCTATGAGTTTGTTAGCCCTAATTTAGACCAAGGGAAAGGGGTGGACATGTTGTTTTAGATTTTAGGAAGGCTTTCGATGTCCTCTCTCATAACATCCTAGTGAAAAACTATTAACCTTAAAAGTGGATATATGCCTAATTAAATGGATTCAGAGCTGGCTGTAGCAAGTAAGTCAGGCTATAAGAATTAATGGCATAGTCTCCTCAGAGGGCGCTGTGACCAGTGGAGTTCCCCAGGGCTCTGTCCTGGGATCACTGCTTTTTAACATATATATTAGTGACCTGATGCTAACAGGTAACAACAAACTGGTAAAGTCTGCCATTGATACCAAACTTGGGGGAATAGTGGACAATGAAGCCCAGAGAAACATGATGCTTGATGATCTGAAGAACATAGGTAAATGGGTTGTCACTAACAGAATGCAATTGAACACAGAAAAAATGTGTGTTCTTGCACTTTGGTAGGAACACTGGTATACAAATATACCAAGTAAATGGGACCACAGACAAATCAGTGACTACTGAAAAGGACTTGGGTGTGTTTATAAGTAACGACCTGAAGCCCAGCACACATTGCAAACAGGTGGCATCCAAAATGGGACACTTACCAAACTGCATTCACAGGTCCTTCTCCACTAGATCTAGCTCAGATTTATTGCCCCTTCATAAAACATACAGTAGGCCACACATGGACTACTGTTCATGAGTATGGAGTCCATACCTCAGGAAGGATAAAGATATGACTGATAAAGTGCAGATGAGATTTACCAAACTTGTCCCAAGTTGTAAGGACCTAACATATACACAGCACTTAAATCATGTGGGGCTGTGGGATTTGAGCCTAAGGAGAACTAGGGGGGACGTGTTACTCCTGTATAAGTTATTGTAGGATCCTGTCCAAAGTGAGGGTCTGGATCTGGTCTACAAGGACATCAAATACGACCTCTGAGGACATAAGTGTCAACTGGTTGAATCAGTGCCTAAATCAGAACTTTGAAAAAATGCATTCATCCATAGAGCTATTAGACTCCGGAATCAGCTCCCTGGTTGCTTGGTGTCTGTACCAAACATGGCGACATTCAAAAAAGGGTTGGATACCTTCATACAAGAAGACAATCTGGGTAACTTCCACTGAGCAGTGTGTCTGTGGGGGCAGCATCTATGGGTCTCAGCATTCTGGTGCCCTATAACTGAAGTATTAACCAAAGTATAAAGCAAATGTCTCATGCCAATGTAGCAAAAATATTTTGCAAGTCATAAGCAAGGTGCGGTGCAGAATGAACTTAACCTACCAGTCACCCCAGTACTTCGACTCCAAGTTGAGTTGGAGAGTAAGTGCTGGGGTGACTGGCAGATTGGGTCCATACTACATTGCACCTTGCTTATGACTTACAATATTTTTGTTGCATTGGCATGAGATCTTCTTTCTGTCGATATAATTTCAAATGCTGTCTGTATGATGTAAACTGTCAGTTGACGCTGCTTAAACCCTGCCTTCTTTATGGTAACCCCTTTGGGGCACAAGCATTAGCAAATAGAAATTGCACTAATGGCATTCATTTGGTGTCAGCAAATCCTCCTTTGTGCTGAACAGAGTGTAGTCCATTTGTTTTGCTGAAGTTTGTAGGTTAGCCACCCAGGATTTCCACCTTCCCGTATCCTGAAGCATAGCTTTTCCCTTTGTTTCCACCTTCAGGAGTTATTTACAAAGACATAATAAGTAGACACAATTCAGGTGATATTTCACAATTGCTTTACATTTCTCCACCCTGTTATTTATTACTGAAGTAATCTGCATGGAAACAGGATCTTTGCTCCAGAAGAGTTCAACCATTCCTGTTACTTAATTCCTACCCGAGGTCATAATGCACTGCTTATGACATCATAGTTACTCCTATGGCAACACCTTGTAATGTCACAACACATGATATGCCTTCAAATAGGGAATACGCTAGAGAAACAGATGAACTCCAATGGATAAAAATCATGTAATCATGCAAATGTCCTCAGTAATAAATAATGGGGAGGAGAAATCTATAGCTGATATAGGGAATACAAGCTGAATTGTACCTAAATATATTGTTTGTAGAGGTTTCCTTGAGTTGACAGCACCTCTTTAAAGAGGACCTTTCATTATGGTTCAAAAAGTTACAGCTTGTAGTCATTATATGCAGTACTAGACCTGAAAATGAGTGTGCATTTGTTATTTTGGCCAAGGTTTTCTCTGCCTTCCATAATTTGAATTTGTTTTGAGCCTACACTTGCCTTTGCTGTTCATTTGCTGGGCTGCTACCTCTTGATGACATTACTATTGGGTAGAGGAGTGACTCACACCATGCACGACCATGCAGTTGCAACAATGTTACAAGGGAAACCTACCAGTACTCAGTGTACATACTGTGTTCCCCTTCTCCAAGACACCCTGTTAGCAAACCATTATGCCAAAATCCAAATGCCTTGTCAGCATGTTTTTTTTTTTTTGTTTTTGTAAAACTGACTCTGCCTTATAGTGATGTCAGCAGTACAACCCTGGGCCCACAGCAACTCCAGGCTTGGTATAGAAGCTCTGGTATGGTACACCTTGCAGTTTTTAGCAGCTCAGAATGCAAAAACTAACTGTAACAGACAGTAATGAAATACAATTCCAGAATCATTGCAAGAAGGGTCATTTATGCATGAAAGTCAAAAGGACTGGGAAGGTCCTCTTTAACATAATGTGGAAAATAATCACAGTAATGCTCCTGAGGTAGCAACACTTATTTATTCTTAAACAGCTGGCAAGGTCCAGCAGCTGCACAACCACAGAAAGAAAGAGTAACAAAACCATTGCAAGCCCCCACAACTGAGTAGCCAGGAAGGGATAGCCTGTGCACAGGAGACTTGTTTAGGAGGTATGAACATCCCTTTCTCAGTGCTGGGCATCTGATGATCAGATGGAGAGTTCTCAGTTCAATGCAACAGTGTGCTCTAGGTGCACACAATAGGTTTTTACTCCTTTTCCTTTTTGTGACTATCCATTTGTGAGACATTACCAGTGGTTCAAGAATAAAGAAGTTTTAGTGGCTGGCCACCTGTGCAGTGGTAGAGCTACCACTGCAATGTGGAACACACAACAGACTGAAAAAAGTTAAACACAGGACACTTTCTGCTGCTTGTTACTGGGATTTCTTGCCCAGTATTTTAATTTACAGAGGAAATTAAAATAAAACTTGGCAAACATCCAGACTCCACTCGCGGTCACCATTTATGTGATCTAAACACTCTTGGTGTGTTGGGTAAATAATAATAATACAGATTCTTGTGTCTCGGAGTCTGCCAAGAAACATTCGTAAACAAGCAAGGAGTACTAATAAAGTTTATTATACTACTTATACCAAGCATGTGACAGAGAAAATCACAAGGGAGATAGATTTCTCACCACTAGCCTGAAGAATGTACATAATCCCAGGACTATAGATTTTAGGTTCTCTAAGGTCTTGTCTCTCTCCCCACTCTCCAGCTCTCTGCCAGAGAGTACTAATCTTCCAGACCGAACTAGTAGTGTCCTGAGACTCACAATAGGTTTGCAGATGACTATATACTGCAGATAACAGCATAGTAACAGAGATTACCTCACAGTTACAGACATGAGGAACAATCTGTATTAGTCCCAAGTCATTCTTCATTGGAGAATGACTTAGGAGACAGAATTACTAAGGAGTATCATGAGACAGAATATGCTTCCATTTGCGTTATAGCTTGGACAAAAGAAATGCTGACAGGTTCAAACTACATGTGGCATTTCTTGCTTACATACAGTATAAAACATAGAGACATAACAAAGGCTTTCTCTCTGTGTCAGCTTACTTAGACAATGAGAACTGCTGACAGGTCCCTAATATATATCTGAGCACTTCACCTCCACCAGTGGCATCCAGCTTCCTGGCAAAGAGTGACCAGCCCCACAGCTCCTCTGGTATCTCCTCTGGAAGGTGCAAAGCTTCCACTTCTATTGCACTCCACATTGAGTCCAACTTATGGGTTGGGCAGCCTCAAGCAGCAACACACCTCTCTCTGAGAGTTGTTTGTAAATATTGTACATAGTTTTTAAAATATTTGTTCACATATTTTGTAAAATAATCATTTTTGTAACTTTTTTAATGAAGATATCTATTTTTTATGTACCATTTAATTTTGTAGATAAATAAGAAAATATATATATATATCTTTTTATTTTTTTAAAATTTTCTATTAAACACGATTGAATTTATTTAACAATTTTTTTGTCAGGACTGACTGTTTGATATGAACGTCTAAAAATAATATTTTTTTACTTTAATATATGTAGAAATAAATATTTTTTGAAAATTACACTTTTTCTTGTGGTATTATTAAGTTGTGGGGATCTTTGTCATCAATATATATTCTATAAGAAAGCATTCCTTTTCCTTAGTTTGGTAAAGAAGGGCATTATACACAAAGTTTCAGGTTTAATCAGATAACACATTACAATTGTTGTTGTGTTACATATCTTGCAGTGTTATGACAACATTTTTATAGGTACATTAATAAGTATGAGTTATGTTCAGAATTTGTGTCTAGTAAAGGTGGAAGAGGACCATGTAAGATATCTAAATATTTAACAGTGGTGCTGAGAAACAGAGTGCCACATTGTTTATGTCCCACAAGAGTAGTCTCATTGGCTGCAAAAGATAGTGAGTGAAACAGTGCAACACCATAAATCAGTATTGACATAACAGTGGTAAGCAAAGGAAATAGATAAATATTAAGAGGCATATACTTGAGATGGATGTTGTCTTACTCTTCATAACAGACAATTCTGCTAGATGACTTACTGTGTTCTTCATATGTGTGCATTTGGCTATGTGTGTCTGGTGCTGCCACTACAACATTGTGGGTAGTATTGCTACTTCTCATTCTCAAAAAGACAGGATATTCATGGCAAAAAACTCTGTTTAATGCATCAGTTAGGGTTGTTCCACAGCGACAAAAGTGAGGAAATTCGGTGTTAGGGTTGAAAACCCTAACTCCATTCACCCCAGCACACACACACACACACACACAGACACACACACACGCTGCAAGTAGGGGAGAGGACCAGGCAACACAACCAATCACAGACAACCAGCAGCAGGTGACAGAAATAAAAACAACTGTCTAAATGTACTACAAGACATCCCCACCCACCTGACCAGGTACTGCATGCTCAGTGGAGATCAACAGCAAAACTGAGGCCATGTACACCAAATGTACACATCCCTGATTGCAGGTGCACACAATGTACCACACTTAGGAGTTGTATGGCCTTACCTAGCGATGCCCCACACCCCACCACACCTGGTACTGCACCTCAGCTATAGAGCACAGCAAATCTAAGTAGTTGTACAGGTATAATATGTGTAGTTGATTTCACGTATACACAACGTCCCACTGTTAGGCACTAGAGGACCATCGCAAGGCAGTGCCCCACCCACTGATACCAGGCACTGCATAGTTACTGGAGAACCCCAGTTAAAATGAACCCATGAAGAGCAACACTGTTACTCAATGATTGCAGCCTTGCAAAAGTTAGTACAGTAATGAGTCACACAGTCTGTGGGAAAGAATGCCCCCTTCCATCCTACAACACTCGGTCCATTGTGACTGAAAGCTATAGTAAAAAAAAAGTCTGTTTATATCTACGGTATACCTACTTGATTGCTGGTGCAGTACAATTATCATAGTTATCACTTGTATGGCGTCAGCCACATAATGGTCTGCCAAACCCAAAGACCAGGTACTACAACCTGAGTGTAGACCAACTGCAAAAAAGTGAGGCTGTGGACATAAATGGTACAGCTCACACATTGCAAGGATACTCAACTTACCGCGATTTGGATTTCTGTGGTGTCAGAGAGGCAATGCCATTTTCTTTACCAGGTACTACATCCTCAGTAGAGAGCTACAGGAAAAGTGAGCCTATAGACATCTGTGATACACCTCTGTCATTGTAGGTACACTAATGTTAGCACATTTAGAGTTGCTTGGCCTCAGCCAGCTAATTCCACTCTCTGTTAGACAGACCAGTTACTGCATTCTTAGCATACAAACACACTGAAGGTAAGTACATGGACATCAACAGTACACCTACATCACTGAAACTGTATATCTGTTAGTGCCATTAGGAGTTGCACAGCTTTGTACAGGCAATAGTTCCCCTGTACCTCCAGATCAGGCTGTGTATCTTGAGTGGACAGATGCAGTAAACTTACTACTACACACATCACATACTTAAATGCAACAGTTCTTGTATCTTGATGATGGATGTGTCTTTTACTACATTTATGCAGTTGTTTTTATTTCTGTTTACTCATAAGTGTACAAACCTTTGTATAGCTGCAATCAGAGAGTTGCATTGTTGATGTACAGTCGGGTGGAGTACCAGGTGTGGTAGGGTGTGGGTCATCGCTAGGTAAGGCCATGCAACTCCTAAGTGTGATACGTTGTGTGCACCTGCAATCAGGGATGTGACATTTGGTGGACGTGGCCTCAGTTTTGCTGTTGATCTCCACTGAGCATGCAGTACCTGGTCAGGTGGGTGGGGATGTCTTGTAGCACATTTAGACAGTTGTTTTTTATTTCTGTCACCTGCTGCTGATTGTCTGTAATTGGTTGTGTTGCCTTGGTCCTCCTCCCTACTTGCATGTGTGTGTGTGTGGTGCTGGGGGGGTGAATGCTGAGGTAGGGTTTTCAACCCTAACACCGAATTTCCTCACTTTTGTCACTGTAGAACAACCCTAACTGATGCATTAAATGGGTTTTGCCATGAATATATATATATATATATATATGTACACACACACACGCATATATATACACACATACATGTACAATCTGGGCCTTGATTTACTCTTTCACCTGCCTGTCATGTAAAACAGGCTTCTTCCTAGTTTTCCTTTATGGATTTGATG
Organism: Neoceratodus forsteri; assembly: GCA_016271365.2. Classification (NCBI taxonomy): domain Eukaryota; kingdom Metazoa; phylum Chordata; order Ceratodontiformes; family Ceratodontidae; genus Neoceratodus; species Neoceratodus forsteri. Next base: position 1,147,647,465 of record CM057458.1, on the reverse strand, counting down.
ACATGTACAATATAACAAAATAGATGGGCCCTCATGTGGCCCACACAGCTAACAAGGGTGGCAGGGTATGGGGGAATGGCACCCATCAGTAGGTGAGTCTGTAATGTGGAAATTAGTGATCAGAAACAGCTTCCAAGCTACTGCTGCTATAAGAAAGGGTGTAATCCATTTACATTTACCAGTTTTATAATCTAGTTATCCCAATAAATGTGTAATGGAAACAATTTGGCTCTGAAAATGACTGAATGGTGTCAGACATCTTGTTTTTGTTCTTGTTACGCAGGGGATGTAGATATGGGGCCAATATGGGCCTTGATTTATTCATTCACTTCCCTGTCATGTAACACAGGCTGCTTCTTTTTTTTTTCTCTAAGGATTTATTGACATGTACCTCATAACACATTAGGTTGGCCCCCCTATGGGCCAGCATGGCACTATCATGGGTGGTTGAGTATTGGGGTATGGTACTCCAGCTATCTGCAGGTTGGTCTGTAATGTAAAATTAGTCATCAGAAATATAATCAAGGATCCTGAAGCTGTATGAAAGGTGTAATCTATAGACATTTAAATCTTGTATAGTCTAGTTATCCCAAGAAATGTGTACCTGAAGCAGTTTGATGCAGAAAATGACTGAATGGTGTCAGTCATCTTGTTTTTGTTCATGTCACCAAGTGGATGTAGATATGGGTACAGTCTGGGCCTTGATTTACTCATTCACTTCTATGTCATGTAAAATGGGCTACTTCTTAGTTGTCTTTTATGAATTTATTGACATGTACCCCATAATGCAGTAGATGGTCACCTAATAAGCCAGCATGAGCACACATGGGTGGTTTGGTATGGCACCCTGGCTATCTGCAGGTGGCTCTGTAAAGTGAAATTAGTGATCAGAAATTTCATCAAAGCCTATGCAGATGTAAGCAAAGCTGTAATCCATTTACATTTACCACTTTTATAATCCAGTTATCCCTACAAATGAGTAACAGAAGCAGTTTGACACAGAAAATGACTGAATGGTGGCAGCTATCTTGGTTTTGGTCATGTGATCCAGGGATGTAGCTATGGGTACAATCTGGGACTTGATTTACTCATTCACATCCCTGTCATGTAAAACAGGTTACTTCTTACTTTTTCTTTCTGAATTTATTGGCATGTACCCCATAATGCAATAGGTGGGCTCCCCCATGGGCCAGTATGGCCCTACCATGGGTGGTTGGGTATGACACCCCAACTATTTGCAGGTGGGTCTATAATGTGAAATTAGTGATCAGAAATTTCATCCAAGCCCCTGCAGATGTAAGAAAAGGTGTAATCCATTGACATTTACCACTTTTATAATCTAGTTATCCCAATAAATGAGTTGTGTACCCCATAATTCAATAGATACCCCATGGGCCAGCATGGCCCTACTGTAGGTGGTTAGATCTAGTCACTCTCATAATCTGTAGGTGAGAAACAAATGTGAAATTTGTGTTTATATAAAGAATTTATAACCTGAAACTGAAAATTAGTTACATTTTCGAGAACATTTTTTATCAATGATCCAACCGATTTTAATGTTTTTACAAACTTCAATATTTTTTGTGAATACAAATTCACAAAAACAATTGAAATTTCACTAAATAAACATATATATATCACTGAATTGCTTAGTTGGAAAACTTATATTATCACTTTAAATTATAGTTGTGTTAGGTTCTTTCTACCTTGACAATTTTTTTTTACCAGGGAATTAAGAACAATTATGTAATAATATTGTAACCGACAGGTGTACAAACCCAATGAAAAAACCTCTGGCAGCAAGGATATGCAATTTATAGAAAAACCTTGGCAGTGTAAGGGTTAAATGTACATGCCTGTGATTTAAAGTGACATCTACCACCATTGTCCTCCCAGGGCAAACATCAACTATTTTAATCACTGTAACCTCTTGTCCAGAAAACAAAATGTCCAAGCCAGAGCATAACTCTTCCTCCACTGACCATAAGAATGGACCCCATCTCCACTCCTTCCTAGCCTGATGAACCTCAGGGATAGTGTGTAACCTAGTATCCTACAAGAAAATCACCCACAGTGTAAACATAGAAACATAGAAATATAGACTTTGATGGCAGACAAGGACCGTTTGGCCCACCTAGACTGCCCATTTCCCTATCTACAGGATAAGCTGCAGATCCTAGTTAACCAATAGCCTATTTCTTCTTACCTCCCACAAAAATTGCCTGATGTATGGCCCATGCATTCTTGAATTCTCCCACAGTTTTAGACCCAACAACCTCCTCAGGAAGGCTGTTCCATGCATCCACCACCCTCTCTGTGAAAAAATACTCCCTCACATTGCCCCTGAACTGCCCCATTGCCCCTGAACCACCCCTAAACCTTGCAAAATTAAAAAAGTAACTTGTCACCTATTTGCAGATTTTATGATGTTCAAATTACAAGTTAGAAAATTCACTATAGCCATAAAGAGAAGAGAAAGGGAAAGAAGAAAAAAAAAACCTTATAACCATTGGAAGCATAGTGATATTCTCTTATGTCCAAAAACTAGTGCACTTTCTTTATTTTCCATTTCTTGGACTTGGGTTTGCCCTACTGGGTAATCTCCATGATTTGTTCTGTTTGAGAAGAGTCCATTAAGGAGATATCCAGTTCTTCTTCAGATGCGGTCCAATCTTGGTCTTGTATGACTGCATACTGATTCTGAACCACAAAAGGGTCAGGCTCCATAGGTTATTTTGTGGAGCCTGTGTGGGAATGTAAACTTGGATCTGGTCACCATTTTAAAACCAGCCCCCAAGGCCCAATTGGGGGCATAGCTTGGGAGTGCAGTAATCATGTCTGACTCAGGTGATACTGAGGGTGTGTCTCCTGTGGATTGCTGTGCCACCACAAGTTCCTCTGGGATTATTGATCTCTGTTTGGCCTTGCCGTGTCTGCTAAACATTACTTCTGTCCACTGTTTAGGTCAGAGCCTCAGGGCCAGAAGCCCAAGGCAGGAGGGGCACCTGCCTTTCACATCTTGTGTGGTCTTCCTGTGGTTCAACACCCCTAGGCCTTTGTGGGCTGCTACAGACAGGATCTGTAATCAGTGTCAGCCTTTCACTTTGTGCAACTGTGACATATAGATCCTGTTCTGCCCATAGGGTTTGATCAAAACTGTTGTGAGACACCCAAGAACATATCAAATGTGGGCCTTGATCCTCACATAAGTTACATCTCATGGGGTTGGGGCATTGTGCACTGATATGCCCTATAACCCCCAAAGCCCACATTTTGTTTTCACATGCATTACTCAGGTGCCCAGTGTCCCCACAGCGATAGCATGCCAAGGGCTGCCCAGGGTAAAAGACCACACCCCTATCTCAACCCAAAAGAAACAGTTCAGGAGGTGCTGGGTTCATTATCCACCTGTTTCAAAGTGACCTTGAAATGCTAGCCCCATCCAGAAGTGTTCAGTGTCCAAGATAGTTTCTGGATACCCAATCACATTGCATTGTTGTTTCATCCAAACTGTATTATCAGCGACTTTGACTCCTTAATTTCTGAACAAAACAATAACTCATTTAAAAGCAGGCTTTGTCAGGTATGGCCATAAAAGGTTTCCAAAGGGTGTATTTTAAGAAGTGATATTGTTTCAAGCGCTCTAACCCTGCAGGATGTGTGAAACTTATGTCAAACAGGGTATCCCCAGGCATGTGTATAGTGTGTATACTTCAGAGGCATAAATTTTCATGCAGTCTTTTATTAGTATGTTCCCTATATACTTACTGACAATCAGGCAAGTTAACTGTACCCCCTCTGTATTTTAAATGCACAGTGTTTCACCATTTTGCTGATTCACAGACTGCTTTATTCGCATTAGGGGACAATCTCTCCCTCACATTCATTGTCCAGACATTTATTGGGGGTGCTGGAGCAGCAGTTGCTTCCTCCCCAGACCTTCTGCATCTTTAGAAGACTCTTCTGGGTTCACACCCCCATGGACTACACAAACCATGGGTTCAGCAGAGTCTTGTGGGTTTGCAATTACCCCAGGCTCTTCAATTGTTTTTATATTATTCAGTAAGTCATTTGGGGTGTCTTCAGTTATCTGAAGTGTACTCCTGTGCCCTGTTTTCTTCCCAGGTGTTATTGGGGGGCTGTCCTTTTCCATAAGAGGTTCAGTTTGTTCACCCCTCATTGTTATACAGTATCAACAGGCTGTACAGGAGAAGTAGAAGTGCTTGGGTAGTTTGCCTCCCACCCTTTGCCATCATGGGTTTGTTTCCACCCTGCATTTTCCAATACTTCAGTAACCCATGGGAGGGGACTAGAGGCAGAGTTGGTAGTGTTTGTATTATTTGTGCCCTTTCTTGCATCTAAGAAGTGCACTTTAGCAGCACCCTCTCTGCTGTTGTTAGTGTGTTCCCCACTAGCAGTTTTCTTGCAATGTTTTTTAACTGCTCCTCTTGCTGTTCCAATCATAAATTTTGCCTGTATAAGCCTAACTTATATTTCACCTTCTACAGTTTCTATCATGGGGTATATCCCCTGGGACTTTACAGACCTGCTATCATTTATTTGGGTTTCTATGCCTTCTGGGTCTTTGCTGATATGTATATGTGGCTGCTTTGCATTTGTGCCCTTTTCAACAGTACCTTTTGCTCAGGGGCTGCTCCTGCCCTGAATCTGCCTTTTGACTCAGTTTGCTCATCCTCGGCATTCCTTCTTCTTCTGTCACTAGTATCTGTTCTTCCAACATTCCAGATGCCATGTTCTGTATACAGCCCATACTCCTGCACCAGAGTAGTCTCCAGCTGTGCGCATCTACGCTGATGCCAACACTCCTCTTCCTGTAGGAGCCATTGTAGCTCTTTCTGATTGACAGTAGACATTGAAGTGGGTTCCTAGCTCATGGGCCCTCCCACAACTTCTCCACTCTCAGGTATAGTTTCATTTCTTTCATCAGTTATTTTTTTCAACATTCCAAGGTCCGTTGGTCTCCATATGTTCTTAGGCATAGGAGGAGACCTGTTTCCCAGCCTCTGCAGCATCCACACAGCTCACTTCCTCCAGAGTACTGGCCATCATGCCAGCAGCAGCTTCCCCTTCAATTGAGTAGGGGACTTTCCCCAGTGCTCTGGCCAAATTTCCCCGCATTTACTAAACATACCCCAACAGCTGAATCTGGTTCAAGATCAGTTGGCATTCATCTGTATCTCCCTCCCCCAGGTCATGCCTGAAAATTGGCAGAATTTGTCTAGTGCACTTACCCGGTCAACAATAACTAAATAAATAAACTAACACAGTTTTGATAAACAGCAACAGGTGACCATTAAGAAACCATGGAATAATTAATCAGTAGAACCATGGTTGCTTGTGTAATATCAGTATAAACCACAATAAAATACATAGCACAGTTCTCCAATAATCCATGCTTGCTCCAGCAATTCTTTGCTCAAGTGCAGTTCCATGGCAGCCCATAAGATGGCTGTAAAACAGTGCTGTGCTGCTAGCATCATTTCACAGCCATTGTAAAACAGCAGAATTCCCTGATTTTCCACCCACTCACCCAGTGTATCACCATTCATAAGTGAATCACAGAAGGAGAGCAATGGATAATGTTAATGTCAACCTTTGTGTTTGTGTGAGTAGTGGGCATCACTACCTTGGTAAATACACAGTATGGTAAGGATGAGCCTGCATCTTCTATAACAGAAAGTAAAAATAACAAAAACATTGAGATCAACAAAGCAAGATCAAAGAAAGAGGCTGCTTCCATGGGTGAAAAGAAAGTTAGAAAAACAAAAGGAAATCAAAGAAAGAAACTAACAATACTAATCCAAAAAGCATTTGAAAGGTGTGAGCAGTAAACATCATGTTGTTCTACCTCCTGCTGAGCTAGATAATTTAGAGAGGAAAAAAGTAATGTTAATACTCACAAAAATAGTACTTGGTCTATGTAAGTTTTTTCAGATTGGCTGAATTCAGTACATTTGGAAAGTGATCTAAAAATGGCTGTAAAACAGTGCTGTGCAGCTAGCATTGTTTCACAGCCATGTGTTGGCTTGCCAAGGGAACTGCAGAAACAAAACATGATGATCTACCTTAGCATGGTCCCATCATGCAGTGCACCCATATCATGTTATACATACAGATGAAAATCAAAGTATGTAGCACCAATCCTAACACTAAGTTAGGAGAAAAAGTACCATATTAGTAAATGTATAGCTAATGTGTATAGCATTACTGGTTGAAAATTGTTCAGTTCCGACTCATGATATTACATTTATCAGCAATCACAGCCATCTGTTGGCCTGTTAATGCTCATGTCACCAATAATTCCACAGTATGCAGACAAATCTCTTTGATTGCAGCACTGTAAACCAAATCTTTTAAATCATACCGCTGCCAACCAGATCTGTCACAAATGCACTCTGCAGGTCAGGCCCTCTGCTCCACAGTGCCAAACCTCAAAGTGCAATATGTGAACAGGAAACAAACAGGTAACCCTCCTGTCTGTTTTGGGTCCGAAACACTTACTAGTCTCGAGTCCTGAGGTCAAATATTAACCCTTTTTGCTAGCACGCCCAGTTAACAGGATCAAATATCACACCATCTTCGGAAATGCAGTGCAATACTTAACCAGTGGGCAACCAGCCTGGTTCACAATTCCCCTTTTGACTTAGTTGAGACCTAGGTACTTTTCCTTACCTGAGTGCATATGATAACACACTATAAGCACTTAACAGTTCTATCAGACTTCTCAACACTGTCCCAGCAATCACATTCAAAATGAGAAAAGACTCAGGCAGAATTTAGGAAACCAAAAAAAAGTTTACTAGAATTAAAAATAGTAAATAAATACAAAGCACAGAACATATATACATTAATGCTTACAGTCAAAAAAATGGAAATTACAAAAACAAAACACCTTGCAATTGAATTTCAAATTCTTAGTCAGTTTTCAGTTGGGTATTACCTACTCTTGACAGAAGTGCCCTTAAGTCTAGAACACAAGTGTGTGTTCTCTTTCAAAGATGGAATAAGAGTGAACCATGGTCCCCTCAGACTGCCTGGCAATATTCAAAGTTCAAAGTCCCAACCTCCTTGTGATGACACAGCACATGAGGTCACTATTAGTCCTGTAATTAATTTGTAACATGACCATGTATACCAAAAAGGGTGTCATTTTACTGTTTGCTTGACATCTGCAAAAATAGCAATATTAAATTAGAACAGTCTCTTTCCTCATCAGAGCATCCCCCCTTTGATCTTCAGAAAAACATCCTGAAAAGCATTTTTCTTAGATGTGTGAATTTTCACAGGCATTCAACAGAACTGGCTTCCCTCCTGATGTCGTAAAAATGCAGTCTTTTATGGCTAGTTTCCTAGGTAAGAGTTGTCATTTTACAACCTGTTACAATCTGGTAGCTGGAGAAAGCCATTAATTAGAGTTTCCACTGGGTCATGGAAGCCTGACCACATTTGAAATTCCACCTCCATAGTGCTATTCTGCTGGTTGCCATATTTTCCAAACAGACATTCAAAGAAACATAAACTTATATCACAAATATGATACAATATAATAACAAGTGTATGTGTCACATCTAGCACCAATCCAAACTGTAAGTTAGGAGAAAAACTACCATAATAGTTAATGGAACAGTATATTTTGCAATAATAACACCATTCTCTAAAATGACAATGTTATAAAATAATGCCCCCCTACACCCACAATATATGTAGGAAAGGTTGCATTCAGCAGACTGTGTACTATCAATAAGGTCTTAAACAAAAGGATTCAAATCAGTGTGTGTCTTTTTTTTGCATTACAGTAAACAATAAATCTGCTTTCTATAAATACTTGCCATGTTACAAGCATATTAAACCATTCCAGAGCATGAGAGCATGGTTCTACTGTGGAATTTATCCATGGTTGGGTGGTTGGAGGCACTTGGCCTGCGGCCCCATGCCCCCTCACCAATTATGTATTAATTCTAGAGTAGAACTATACTCGCCATGGTTTAATGCTTACTTGATGTTACTGATTGTTTTATCTGCCTCTTGCTTGTTAGAACCAACATCCATGGTAATATATAGCAATGCCCAGCATTGTTTTGCTTCATATCACTGAACTACTCATACTGCACACTTCCTGAATGTCAGAATCACCCTCAAACAGCACAGCCACTCATGCTACAATAGTCTCATCTACTCCCACTGCATAATCCGTGGCTAGATTGCGTTGGGGTGTTGCTGAGTCCAGGAAAAATGCAGTGGGAGCTGGTGAAGAAATGTAAACAAACATGTTTTGGTGTGTGGTGGGCAGTTAGTGTTTCACTTTATAAAAGAAAAAATTATTTGAATCAAACTACCAGCTGTATCAACAGTTTCTATAGAATGTGAGCAATCATAAAATGTGTTTTTTAAATTAGGGACACTTTGAGGCCTAAGGGGTTGACAGTGCCCCTATAACTGAAACATGCAAGTAAATAAGTAAATCAGGTCCCTTTTGACATTGTTTTTCAGCGTAATTGACTTTTTGGTGGCAGCCACTGGGGATGACCAGACAGGAGAGAGCATGGCAGAAAAATCAGAACATGGTTATCTAGGAAGCACCAAACAATACTAGCATGAGATGTGTAAAGGAATAAGGAAAACATTGCCACTTGTCAGCCTCCTCCTCCCAACTGTGGACCTCTCTGTGAGGCGACTAATCTGGTTTATACATCCCTCAATGCTGGAAAGTGACAACAACACCAAAGAAAAAATGTAGGAATTAGGCATCAACAACAGTGCCAGGACATTTTAATTCTCACCTAGATACTTCACTGGTAAAACCACATCTCCAGCCTACAGTATGCACTCATTGTTGCCCTCTTCCTTAACCCATTTTCCCAATCCGGTACTGCCCTAGTCATATGGAGATTCATTCCTATGTAACCCCCCTTAAAATGGGGGTTCCCAAAAAGTCTTCCTTGAGCTTGCCTAAATGCTCACTGCCAGGCTGGTGTCCTGCGTTTTAGCAGTTTAAATGTGATTACCAGAGCTTGTATAGCCTCTGTGTACTGTCTCTTTAAGAGCTGCCTAATTGCAGCTTAAGTAATCTGAGCGGGAGCTCTGTTGAAAGATGTAACTATTTATCGAAAATCATTTAGTGATAACATTATGTAGTTTGTCTAACCTGCTTTCTTTGTAGCAAGGACTGTTTTGTTTGTCTCCACTATCTTGGTCCTGGACTGCAAATTGGACCAAACAGTACTGGTAGGACCTAAAATGCAGCGGACTACAGGAGCTGTCTGAATTCAAAATCTGTAGGAACTTTAGTTTGGAGTTTTTTTTTGCGCCTTTTTTGCAGCTGAAGGGGGAGTTCTTGCTTTGACTGACAGCCAAATCAGCCAACCAAATATTTTGGATCTAGGGGAAGTCCTGGGCTCCTGGAAGTTTTCAGTTAGAACTAAGCTGAAAGCTGAGCAAGAAGTGATTCTGAAGTGATTCTGAAAGCAATCCTGAGTGGATTCGCATGGGAGAACTATGAAAAGGCTGAGAGTTTGGCCTCCATGTCTGTCTGCTGCTCCTGAGAGAGAGAGAGAAGAGAATTATTTTGGACTAAATCCAAGTTTGTGTGACTAAAGTAAGCTACTGAAGTTGGCCAGGCTCAACCTGAAGAAGACAGAAGATTTTGCTGAATGTGATCGGCCTGTCAGGAGATCCAGCTACCCCTAAGCTCCCGGTGTGTGCAGAGACTTTGCGATTGTGCCAGGGAGCACTTTGCCTGGTACAGTAGAATTCCTGTACATGTAAATGTGCTATGAGCTGCTAGTGGGTTGTGAGTTAGTTCCCCACTGTGTGAACTGTGTTCTGCTTGCTGGAAGCTGTATCCAGCCCAAAATGGACTGCTTCTGAACTTGTCTCCATGTGGTCTGGGCTTTGCCAGACTGGCCCAGCCAGACTACCCACTGCACAGAGAAGCCATTGATGAGAGACCTGCCTGGAGATCAACCCCCTGCTCCACGCTTGAACAGAAATGATGCCTCTGTGACTTGTGTGGGCCCTGCTTCTCCTGGCATTCCAGATCAACCACCTGCAGTCTCAATTTTTGTCCAGCCTGTGTTCAGTCTTGGGTATCGTGAGTAAATACCAGGGTAGCTCCCTACAACATCAGCTTAATCTGAGTGTGTCATCTGATTGTCTTGTTGTTTCATTTCCTTTATGAACTGAGCCCTCTGGCTCCGGATTATAAATACTGTGTACTGTGTGTGTTGTGTTTTCCATCATAGGGGCCCAAACCAGCTGCAACCCCAGGCAACTGTCCTGGCTAGCTCATCTCTTTTCTACCTGGGTTCCCAGAGGTGGACTGTGTGGGGGGACTCAAGGCGCATGCATATCTGCTTGATTGATATAACCTTTAAGCTAATTAACCTGATTTTGCCCCTCCCTTTTTCAAATCCCCTGAATAAATCAGATGTAACTTTTCTGCATGCAATCTGACTGTGGTTCCAGTTTGTGCTCAAAATACTGTACTGTTGCTATTTGCTGTGCTTAACCTTGTTTTACAGGGGGTCCCCAGGGTTGAGCCAGAGGAACTAGCCCTGGTGGTAAGTGCAAAAAGTGTGGGTACTTGTGTGGTGTACCAGGGGTATTGTGAAAGTGATTATTGTACAGTGTTCATGCCACTAGAGGGGAAACAGTGGGGCTACAGCATCCCGGAGGGCTGTGCACAGGTTAGCTTGACCACTACCAGCCCTGACCTCTGGGTGGAGGCACTCATTTCAGAACTCAGGCCCCTTGGCCTGCTGCTGGTCAAGCAGGCAGGGGTAGTAGCCCTTGGGATAGCGCCACTTTGGGGTTACACCTACATGCAGTTGCCTAATGAGCCAATAGCAGCAGAAAAGGGGGGGATGAGGACCAGAAGGACACATAATGCAAAATGCAAGTGCATACATTGACAGACTTTTTTTTTCTGTATCTACAGTTTCTCCTCCTGGTTGACCAGCCCCCTTCCACTGGTCCCCCCAGCCCATCACCCCAGCATCCACTGGGACTTATCTGGATGGCACTGAGGTGCCCCGTTAACTAGGTGCAGACCTTGTGGGGACCAGTATCATCCTGCCAGTTGAATCTCATTTTCCATTTTCTCCCCCCTCAATGCTGGGGCATAACATGTCAATGCACAAGCATGGAGGTGCATTGAGTTGTGGAGTCCCACAGTACCCTCCCTTCCATTGGTGTCCCTGACCTGTTCTGCCCTCAGGCCTCCCCTGGGGGTAGTCATTTTGTGGAACTGCCAACCCACTCCAACCCACCCTACCTGGGGTAGAGAATAGCTGTCCTCCTGCAGAGACATAGAGAGAGAGAAAGCAGCCAGAGCTTCCTTAAATCAAGAAGGTTATTTTCTAGACTACACTGAACTGAATTATTACTTTTTGGACCTGTGTAAGTAAGTAGTATTGATTCTGTTTTTGGGGTTGACTTGTCTTAGTTTTAACTTTAATTTGTCAGGGAGGAACTGTAGCTGGGAGATATTTGCAGTTATTTTTGACTAGACCTGTTACTTAACCTCTGTGAAATAGGTGTCTGATGGGAAGGAAGGCACTCCCCAGGGTGGAGGGTCAGAGTTGTAGTTGAATATTTCTGGATGGCATAGGTTTAATCCCTCCCACCCTTCCCCTCACCCCACCTGCCCCAGGCACATAACTTCTTTTATAGCAGGGGTTCTGACATCACTTCCCTCAAAACTGCTAACAACACACACCTGTTCATATCCTTAAAGACACAGCACACTGAATAGGGGGTAGAGACACTCACAAGCTTGCACACACTAAAACAAGAACAACAAAAAAACAACACAAGAAAAGCATCTGTAACAGGAAGGGACACAGACATGTGGGGAGTGGTGCAATGTACTGGCTGTGGAGTAGCAGTCTTCTGGGAGTCATTCTGAAAACTGCATTGCTGCCCTATTTGCAGGCACCTCTCTGGCCTGAGGTAGGAGGTTGCTCATCTCCATGCTGACCTGGCAATGATTCAGGAAACATGCTCCCCCACGCAGGAACCACCCAGGCCACTGCCACTACCTCAGAGGTTGCCAAGAAAGAGGAGTGGTTGGACAACAGTGGGCTCAGGGAGGGTGAGGGTGGTGGAACAGAGGCACATCTCTCCAGTTGGGCCTCTCCACAATTCATTCACCACTCTGGCAGAGCATGGTTCCTTTATGGAGGCACCCACAGTGGAGACCAAGGAGGATGCTGGGAATCTCCACTATGGAGACCAACAGGAGGGTGTCACAGGACCCCATAGGGGAAGGAAACAGCTCCTGTTGGGGGACTCAATTGTTAGGGTGTAGAACTGGGGGGAAGGAAGGGAAAGGGAGGTAAGGTGCCTGCCCGGCACCATGGCTTGGAGGGACAGGAAACGAATCCTCAGGATCATGGGAGCAGCTGCAATGGGGAGTGAGCTGGGTGTCATTAGCCACCTAGGGATGAATGACCTGGATGATAATGGGATCAGAGCAGTGCAACAGGAGTTTGTGGAGTTGGGGAGGGGCCTTAGACAAGTAGCAAACATGGTAACTTTCTCGGAAGTGTTACCTGTCTATGGCATGGATGAGGCTAGGGCACTCCACACCATGAGATTCAATGACTGGTTGAAAAACTGGTGCAGATCTCAGGGATTTGGCTTCATTGGGGACTGGGGCTCCACCTGGAGGGATGCAGGCCTATACAGGGACAATGGTCTGCATCTATCCTGGAGGGGAACCAGGATCCTAGGTGATATGTTTAAATGCTTCATTGGCTAGCATTTAAACTAGCCAAGGGGAGGCACTGAAAAGGAGAAGGGAAATCCTAGCCACCCAAAAAATCAGGGTAGATATTTATTTATTTTATTTATTCATTAAATTCTCAGATTACAATACCTTGAGCAGAAACTGCTCATTTACAAAGGTTCCACGTCAAAGGATGAGGGTCAACATACATACAGAGGTAGTAAAAGATTGCACAATAAACAACCAAAACAACTAAAAGAAAAAATAAAGAAACTCAGTTATAACATACTTTGAGATAATATTCATATAATGAGCAGCTTGAGTAGGCAGCTGGCAGTGGTAACAATAAGAGATAGAGGGCACCATAGGCAGTTAGTATTGCAGGCGTACGACCAGGAGAGGAAGGTGGCAGGCTAATGGGCCACTGTCCGATGGTGGTGGAAAAAGTCTTGTACCAGTGGAGATGCGAAGCAGGAAAGGAGTCACAAGGAAGGTCCTGTGCCAGAGGGAATGAGACTGGGAAAGGGCAGGCTGTGAGACCTGAGTGAGCTGGGAGGCGTTTAGAGAGATCTCTGTTCAGAGAAGCAGTCACATTGAGTGGTAGAGGTGAGGTAAAGTTTGAGATTCCTTTTGAAGGGTCCAAGTGTAGTAGAGGAAAGTGCTTCTTTATTGAGGGAATTGAACCATTGAGTGGCTCTATAGATGAAGGACCGCTGACCCATGGAGGTATGACATCTGGGAACCTGAAAGGTTAGAAAATGGGCACCACATGTTTGTTGAGTGCCACTGTAGGTAGTAAGGAGTGAGCTAACACCAGGTGGCATGAGACCGAGGAGAATCTTTTTGGGAAATAAGCAGGTCTGGTATTGTATTCTGCTGAGTAGGGGTAGCCAGCTGGCCTGTGCATAGAGGTCACAGGTGTGAGTTTGTTGGGCTGCACCCATTAGTAGTCTACAGGATTTGTTGAGAGAAACTGAGATCCTGCGGAGGGCACTTGTTGAGGCCGAGCCATAGATGGCAAGGCCGTAGTCAATGATAGAGGTGACAGAGCTGTAGATGGCTAGTTTAAGGGCATCCACAGGCATACAGTGCTTGTGTTTGTGTAGTAAGATTGGCGGTCTTGGCAACAGTGTCAATATGCCGAGAGTAGGAGAGGGTACTATCCAGGGTAATACTAAGGTACTTGAACTCCTTGACATGTTCGAGTGGGTTCCCAGTGTGGTTCTTGATGGTGAGGGACAGAGAGTTGTGCCTGCTCCATCGGTTACAGAAGGACATGGCTTTAGTCTTGCTGTGGTTCAGGACAAGTTTATGAGAACTGAACCAGTCTTCGATGCGCTTGAAGTCGAGCTGCAGCTGGGATTCAAGGACTGTAATGTCATGGTGGGTGGAAAACAGGACTGCATCATCTGAGTATAGTAATATTTTTTGGTGGCAGGCACTGGGGAGATTGTTGATGAAGAGGGAGAAGAGTAGAGGGCCCAGAATAGACTCCTGGGGGACTCCGGAGTGGACCGGTTTCTCATCTGAAGAGATCCCTGCAATCCTTACATGTTGGATCTGATTATCAAGGTAGCTGGTGAACCATGGAAGGGCATCACTGGAGATCCCAATGGAGGACAGTTGCTTGAGCAGTAGGGGTGGTTAACTGTGTTGAATGCCTTGGTAAGTCTATAAATACTGCCCTCCACAATTCCCTTTGTCAAGCGTGGCATGGATGAAGGTTGTAAATTCCAGTAGTGCAGTGGTGATGCTGTGCCCTTTTCTGAAGCCATGCTGCTCTGGGCACTGTACATTGTACTTATCCAGGAATTCAATTAGTTGGTCCGACACTATTCGCTCCAGCGCTTTAGATAGTGGGGGGAGGAGTGAGATAGGTCTGTATTTGGTGTGCAGTGTCCTATCTCCACTTTTGTAAACCGGTGTCACAGTGGCTTTCTTCCAGAGAGAGGGGAAATGGCCCAATCTAAGTGAGAGATTGAAGATCTTTGTAAGTGGTTCTAAGATTTCATCGAGGACTTGTGCCAGCAGTTTCAGGTCAAGGGAGTCACCACTGCACCCTTGTTTGCCAATGGCCTTTTGAATGTATTTTCTAGCTACTTGTGGTGAAACCTCCTTAAAAAAAAAAACTTTGAGGTTGTACGTTCTAGTTGGGGGGTAACTTGGGAGGAGCTGGAGGGGAGATCATCGAAAAAATTTGGTGGAAGGACACTGTCCAGGTTTGTAAATGCATTATTAAAAGTGCTGGTGATGATACCTAGGTCGAGTGTAGGAGTGCCATGAAGGTTGAGCATAGTGGGTGGTGCTGTAGGATCCTTGCCAGTGAGTTCTTTCATGTTGTTCCAGAATTTGTTTCCCTGGCCCCAAGAGTTGGTCAGAGCCTCTTTGTAATAGCTGCGTTTAGCATTCCATATTTTTTGAGTGCAATCATTTCTGGCTGCTTTGTATAATTGTATGTTTACTTGCATTGGAGTTGCACGAGCGCAATGCCAGAGGTGGTCTTTGTGCTTGAGCAGAGTTAAAAGGTCAGTAGTAACCCAGGGGTTGGTCTGTCCTTAGACCTTCTTCTTTTTCACTGGTGCATAGATGTCACAGGCTTCATTGAAATGTTTGATAAATAGGTCCAAAGCTTTGTTGGTGTCACTGAGGGAGTCAAGTGAAGGAGTTAGTGAGGTAAACACCAAGACAGAGCAGTCGATAGGGATAAGGGTAGAGGTAAATGGAGAAAAAGACCAAGGCAGTAAGGACAGGGATGGGACAAAAAGAAATAAAGTCATAAAAAATGGAGGGTAACGAGTACCAATGCCCGTAGTCTAGGTAAAAAGCTCCCCAAAATGGTGGCCTTGATGGAAGAGTGATGCCTGGATATCGTGGCAGTCACAGAAACATGGTACACAGAGAACCGTGACTGGGATGTCAACATACCAGGGTACACAATCTATAGGAGGGACAGGGAGGGAAGAAGAGGAGGAGTAGCTCTCTATGTAAGGGAAGGGATCAAAGCAACAGACCTAAATGGTAAACAGGGAGGAGAGGAGGCACTGTGGGTACCCCTGGAGACTGGAAATGGCTCCACAATCCGCACAGGGGTCGTATACAGACCCACGTCTCAGGGGGAGGAAATGGACAAGGAAATGATAGAAGGCATCCTTGGTATGGCAGAGAAAGATGAGATATTGCTGATGGGAGACCTGAATATGCCAGATGTTAACTGGAGCACCTTTGCTGCAGCCACATCCAAGAGCAGGGCCATTGTCAATGCCCTACAGGGGGCATGCCTCAGACAGCTAGTTTTGGAACCCACTCAGGAGGGAGCAATCTTAGACCTGGTACTCTCAAATGAGGATGGAGAGAGGATCTCTGATCTTGAAGTGGGTAGCCATCTGGGAACAAGCGACCATCAAACAGTGTGGTTCACAATAAACTTAGCTGTAGAGTCAAGCCACACAAAAGTGAAGGTACTGGACTTCAGGAGGGCTGATTTTGTCAAAATGGGAGTGCCTCAGAAAAGCACTAGCAAACAGGCAAGAAGGTGGGTGGAGCAACAATGGGAAACATCAAAACTGCCATCACAGAGCAACAAGCCTTGTGTGAAGCAAATAAACAAATCAAATGAAAGAAAAACACTATGGTTTTTAAAAGAAGTGGCAGGGAAGGTAAGGGAGAAAAAGATAGCATTCAGGAAGTATAAGGAAACACAGAAGGAGCAGGACAGAGAACTGTACCAGTTAAAGCAGAAGGAAGCAGGGAAAGCAGTTAGAATAGCAAAGGCCCAAACTGAGGAAAAGATAGCCAACTCAGTTAAGAAGGGGATAAACCTTTTATAGGTACATTAGGAGCTAAGAAAGACAAAGACAGGGATAGTGAGGCTGAATAAAGAGGAGGTTGAGTAGAGAGTGACAGTGAAACAGCAGGGATACTGAACAAATATTTCTGCTCAGTATTCACAATAGAAAAGCAAGGAGGAGAGACTTAATCCAGTCAATAGAAGCACTCTGGATAGGGGGGTTGATATTAGTTCTTTCACAGAAGAAAGGGTTCTGAAAGAACTCGTAAAACTGAAGGTGGATAAAGCAATGGGGCCCGATGGGATTCACCCCATAATTCTAAAAGAACTAAGGGAAAAACTAGTAACACCACTGACTACCCTTCTTAATAAATCATGGGAGGATGGTGTGGTACCTGAGGACTGGAGAAGGGTGTATGTGATTCCCCTTCACAAAAGTGGGATCAAGACAGAGACAACAAACTTCAGACCTGTCAGTTTGACCTCAGTGGTACAGAAAATGATGGAATCACTTCTGAAGGAAAGAACTGTTGAGTGCCTAGAGGCCAGTGGGGCACAGAACCCAACGCAGCATGGATTCACAGCAGGAAGGACATGTCAAAACAAATCTAATTGACTTCTTTATTTCAATGGATGACCAGTGGCAGGCCAGAAGGACATGACATACCCAGACTTTAGCAAGGCATTTGAAACAGTCTCATACAAAGGATCAATACAATTAGCCAGCCTGGAGTGGATCCCAGGGAAGACCCTGGTAAAACTCTGGCTGACAACAGGACATAGTGGTAATAGTAAATGGAGTCTACAGTGAAGAAAGGAGGGTTACTAGTGGGGTACCACAGGGTTCAGTACTAGGTCCAGTCCTTTTTAATGTCTTTATAAGTGACATTGCAGAGGTATTGGAGGGGAAGGTATGTCTCTTTGCAGATGACACAAAGATCTACAACAGGGTTGATAAGCTAGGTGGGGCAGAAAGGATGAAAAGGGACTTGGCAAGGTTGGAGGAATTATCAAATGTATGGCAGCTTAGATTCAATGCAAAGAAGTGCAAAGTAATGCACCTGGGAAACAAAAACTTAGGGCAAGAGAACACAATGGGGAGTGAGATACTGACAACAACAACAAAAATGGAAAGGACCTGGGGGTAATCATATCAGATGACCTAAAGGTTGGCCAGCAATGTGAGAAGGCAGTAAGGAGGGCTGGGAGGATACTGGGATGCATAAGGAGTGGCATCACCAGTAGAAAACAGGAAGTTGTTGGCCCTCTGTACAGACAGATGGTAAGACCACATCTGGAGTACTGTGTACAGTTCTGGAGACCCCATCTCCACAAAGACATAGACAGGGTGGAGGCTGTCCAGAGGAGGGCAACCAAAATGGTACAGGGTCTGCACCAGAGAACATATGAAGAAAGACTAAAGGGGCTTAAGATGTTTAGCCTTGAGGAAAGGAGGGAGAGGAGGGACATGACAGAAACTTTCAAATACTTCAAGGGAATCAACAAAGTCCAAGAGGGTAGCATCTTTCAAAAGAGATTGCAAGAACAAGAGGGTCAATTTGAAATAGAGGCTCAGAGGTAATGTGAGGAAATATTTCTTCACAGAGAGGGTTGTAGATGCATGGAACAGCCTTCCTGAGGATGTCATAGAGTCAAAACAGTGGGGAATTCAAGAATGCATGGGACAGACATAAGGCAATTTTAGTAGGGGTAGGAGGAAATAGGCTATTGGTTAACTAGGATCTGCAGCTTATCCATTAGGTAGGGAAACGGGCAGACTAGGTGGGCCAAGCGGTCCTTATCTGCCATTAAATTCTATGTTTCTCCAGATGCTCGATCTGCTCTCTCCCTGGCCGACCCCCATCAACCCGCTTGCACCTCAAACACAGGTCACCGCCATGGCAGCATTGACAGGCTTTCTAACTGTGCCCTCCTGGGAGCCCCTGATGGTTTCAAATGTATATCTTTTATTTGGCAATTTTTAGCAGTCACTAGAAAGCTGTAAAAGAAAGGGCTAAGAACAAAGCATGCACAGTAAGCCAATCCCATGACTGGTAAAGTGACTTTGCATAAATAAAAGTAATATTATAAAACAGGTGTCACATTGACCAGCTTGCTAGCCCTGCTCTCCTAGAAGCCCTTGTCAATTATCAATATTCATATCTGTTGCCTGGCTACTCTTAGCAAGTGCCAGAAAAACATATATATAAAAAAGCTAAAGGGAAGGAGTGCTGTAGATTCCCTAGTACCCCTTTGCTTATGGCAACCTCTCCAACTGCCTCTTGTAATTTTTTTTTAATCAAAGTTTATGAGCAGTTTGCGTGGAGAATGCTAAATAAAAGATGGATTTCCTATTTTTAATTTCCCTAAAACTAAAGGGGCCTCCTGTTTTAGCATCCAGAAAGTGAAGTCGGGGGGAGCTGCTGCACGCTGACTAGCTGTGGAGGAGCTGGTTGAGCAGGAGATGCACAATGCATTTTATTTTTTAGAAAAGGTATACCACCATTCATATGCTCCATACCTGTCTAATTTGTGCAGCACTTGCCGGGTCGAATTGTGTGGCTGGATTCTTGTGTCCCCTCTGCTGTCACCCTTCTTTCTCTCCCATAGGACTGGGGTGCCAAAGGAGGGGTAGCCTGCTCCAGAAAGTCAAAGAGGAAGCACTGCAGAGTGTGGTCAAGACAGAGGAGACCCTAGTTGCAGTCGAGCAAAACAAGAAGGGAAAAGAGAACTGCAATCTGTGTTGTTTGTCCCCAACTTCAGAGGCAGCTTGAGATAGGGATATGAGTGATTAGGAAAGGAGAAGAAGAGAAGGAAGGCTCCTATGTGCGAAAATTTAATTTTTTCCTGGAAAAAAGTTATGTTGGTTATATTTTCTTCCTAAAATGTCAATTTTTAAGATTTTCTACAACCCACGAAAATTGTTTAACGTTTGTTAAACTAGATAGTGTAGGAAGGGCAGCTTTGCAAATTGAATATACACAATTTAGATAGACAGGAGATGTTAGTTTAGAAGGCTAATTATTTTTATTTCAAAGTTTTAAGCTTAAAATTTATGCTTCTTAAGGACCACATGATCTTTCTCCTTAAAGAGCATGCGCTGGTGTTCTTAGGACAGATCACCTTTTTCTGCTCTACCTCACAGATGAATGAATGGATGCAAGACTCTCAGTTTTCTGTCTGATTCAGTTTGTGTATGGTAGAATTGCTTTGGTGTACTATCTATCCTTTTCTCATTTCTATGGGCTGTCACCCTTTTAAAGTAAGATAAGGGGCACTGCTGAGCACCCAACATGGGGACGTTTAATGCATAGCTCCTGCTCAAATAAGACTCAGAAGTCTAATTAAATCTATCTCCAGGGAAGATAGCTTAAATGGAGAAATCTATATCTGTTTATTTCTTGATTGTTTGAGTCTTGCTGAGATTTATTACTATTATTAAGTTAGCCATGTTGGTGCTACTGTCTAAATCTGAAACTCCTGCCTATTCTGATATACTACAAATGAAGGGGTATAATACCCCACTCAGTTCGTGAACTTATTGTGATTGTCTGTTTCCATAACCTGTTTCCTATCTGTTAGCAGGTCTAGCATTTGTGGTAGGGTGCAATGCAACTTAATTGAGCCCAGGCAACCTTGTTAGAACCTGGTTTAGTATTCCTTTAGGATAATCAGCCCTCCGCCTTATTGAATCCTATGAGGGGGGAAATAATGGTGAACAGCCTTTGAGTAAATAGTTGGGTGAGAGTGGCATTTTCTACATTATTATCCTACCATAGAATTAAATCCTTGAATAGATATAAGTTGTTATTCACCAGAAAGGATTGGACCATATTACTGCATAGTCCTATTATATGTTTTAAAATACTTTCTGATTGTGATGTATAACATGTATTCTCTGATGTGAAATACACTGTATCGTGTATATTGTGTCACAAAATTTTGTAAAAAAATAAAGTATAAAAAAAAAAAATAAATAAGATAAGGATTCTGAGAGTAGAAAGGAGATGAACAAGGAGTGATTATATGCGGGTCCATTTTGCAATTAAAACTTGGTGCATTCTTGGTAAAGTCTGTAGTACTCCATAAGATGGGAAGAAGTTTACCTAATGCCTGTTAAGATTATTAACATGGAGTAAGTATTGATTTATTTGCTAGAAGTATAGGTTATGTATAATTGTAGACAATTTCACTAGTACTGGGCATATTAGTAGATAGTGAGGTGCTGGCTAGAACCTAAATACAAGAGAGACTTGTAAGAATTAGACGTTACCATATTCTTTTTTCTCTTTTGTAAAGAGTTATATTGACTACACAGATTAATATCCAGTTAACCAGAGTTGGTGTACAATTAACTGAAATCTGTTGCAGAGTAGTTAAAAAGTTAAAGGGGGAAATTGTGGAAGAATGAAACTCAGTCCGTATTGGTAACCAGCAGAGTGAAAAGAGGTTTGGGACTGAGCTGTAGATCAGACAGCGTGATTAAAGGAGGGAAATGAAGTGAAAAGAAATGACTTTATTGCTTGAGTAATGTGTTAAATTCAACAACCTTATTGCAAACTATGGGACTCTATTCCTCCCCAAACCCCTTTCTCAAGTGCAGTAAAAATGAACATTTCTCTAATGACCTTGACCTGGAATGAACTTGGATGAATGAAGTTGTGGTTAGAAATGAAGAATGGTTCTTTTGAACAAAACAGCCTACATAGATTATATTGATTTTAAAACTATGTGTTATTTAAGGCTAGGTTTTGAAAAAGTACAATCCTATTTAATATAGCTAAGTTTTTGCATCTATACAGTTGAGTCTGTGCAATATTCTAGTTAATTAAATTAGTGTAAGAATTCTTGAATACATTCTTTGCACCTTTTGCACTTGTAGAGGTATATGATCCCTTTGGGAATCCTAAGGTGCTAACTGATTTGGTTAAAATTAGCCAATATTAGTGACTTATGGAGTACTCATAATTTGTTATTGAAATCCTTGTTTATAGATTATCTTAAACAGTTAAGAAAGTGGTCCTATTAATGTGTGTTTGAGTAATATAGGTACAGAAGGGAGCTACTTTGTGTGTGTGTGTGTGTGTGGACTAGTACACCAGTGACCAAGGTTAGTACTATATTTATGTAGCACCTTTATATATGTTGTACTTTCTGGTTGTTATTGAGATTGCTAATAGATAAAGCAGATCTTAAAGGTTAGTAATCAAGGCACTGCATTTGCACTAGTTTGTGCAGGATGGTGAATACAAGATTACAAAGATTAAATAATAGTAGGTCTTCACCTTTACAGGAATTATTACCAAAAGACCCTAGGATGACCAGCAGACAAATGAAAATCATTGATCACTTGGTTATTAAAATAAAACTTCTATGCCGAGTGGGGTTTTAACCCCCAGTGACGGTCTGCTAAGGGCACAAGTTATGCCAAAGATACCTCTAGTGTTGGCTCTCTCAGGTAGATCAGAAACCAATACCATAGGTACCGATAGCCCTGGATATACTCAGGACTAACAGGATAACATGGATGTTGAAGGTTTTGAAGTGGAGAACATCAGTAATTCTGATAACCTAGAAAGAACTCCTGATCTTTGGTGCAATAGTGTGACAACTAGGGGTAGTGATGAATATAATAATGAGCCAAGTATAGTTTTAACTACCCAAATAAAAAAACAAGATAAGAGAAGTACTTGAGGAATTATAGCACACAGTAGATGGACTCAGATGTCTTGAGGAAAATATTAACTATTCAAGGCACTATGGTCAATGTGGGGCAATCAGAATTGATGGAAAAGAATCAAGTGTGCAATTAGTGGATCATTTTATACCTACTCGATTAAGTGAGGAATTAATCACATTATTTAAGAATCCCAATAATGTCTTTTTAATTTTAATGGAACAACTGGTAATCAATAAGGACATAACTGAGAGTATGAGGTCACACATTGCACTTAATGAAGCGAAGATCAATCAGATCCTTGAGACATTTGAACAGGGGCATTCAATGACAAACAATGAAGAAAGAGATTAAATAAATTCAAGCAGTTCTGAAGATTGCCAATTGAGGCTTAATTTCAGTGTGACTGAAATCCCAGATAATCCTGTGGTTAATAGAAAACAGGAAAAAATAAGATGTGGAATAGAGAAAGAGAAACCTAGACCCAACAAGAAGAAATACAACACTTGTAAATGACCAAATCGTGGTACAAGAGGCCAGGCTAAATGATCAATCTTGGTACAAGAGGCCAGACCTATTGATAATACGAATAAAGAGGCCCCAGTTTAGCAAAAAATGAAATTCTTCCAGAAGTATTTGATGGTGAACTAGGTCTAGCAAAGCATACTAATTTAATAACACAATCAACTAGGTTAGAGCAAGAAATCACAGAATTGAATCAGGAGCTGGGATGTGTTGGAGATGCACTGAAAAAATTCTGCAATCATAACATTAGAGGGGAAAGGATGAAAAATAAAGAGAGGAATATTATTCAGGGGTATATCACATTCAATGAATATTGATAGCCTTCCAATAATTAGATTATATGAAGTGCAGAACTGGGGTAATTTTGAGTCTGCAAAATTGGAATATAATGTTTTGGAATATTTGAACAAGGAATTGGATATTGAAGTGATAGAAGAAGATGTTGTAGAAATTGGAAAATTGCCAATCAGCTCAGCAACCATTATTGACATTGTTTTTGTTTCTCCTAGAACTGTCAATTATGTTTGGGTCAACAGAGAAGCATTACACAACAATGAAGTGATTCTTTTGCATCCAAATAGAGGAAAATTCAATAAAATAGTAGAAAATAACTTAGGCCCAGATAAATTTAAGACCCTGACTTTATTTGGTATGAGTCATCTGGATCAAGAATCAGATTTGAATTTTCATTGGCAATAAAGGACCTGTTGACCAATTTCTTGGCAGTTCCTGTTGAAAGTATGGGATCTATTCAGGCTAAGCAGGTGCATGAAGGAAGTCAAATTGACATTATAGTTAGGAATAAAGGGTTGGTTGATTTAATGTTATTACAAGCAGAAAAATTGGACCAACTAGGCTTGTATCTTATGGATTTCAGAGATTTAGACAATGGTAGTCCTGGTAAAATTTTGTCTAGTCTAAATGGGGACAGTGTGGTTCTGCCTTTGGCAAATAGATTTATGTTATTAGCAGGGTACAAGTAAGAATTAACCCATGACAAAGGTGGCATCAATGGGGGATTAATACATGGTTGGGACCATTCGGCCTCGTGCCCTACAACGGCCCAACCATGCATGAATTTCCCATGAGATGCCACCTTCACAGTGGCTTAATGAGCTTGTAATATGGTATGTGCATTACTATGAGTGTCAGAAATAATTGTGCACTTTCTTAATAAATGATTGAGTCACTGTATTTCAGGTAGAAAGAAAACTTTACTGCACTTTTCAAACATACATCTGACACTTTCTCACATACAGATGTGTGCATTTATAACTTTGGCATGCAACAACAGAAATGTGTCATTAAACAAAAAGTCTTATTTTTGCCGACTTTGACACGACTGTTACTGTTCCAGCCTGCTGAGGAGAACTGCAGCATGTGACTCTTCTTCAGTTGGGTTCTGCCCAACTGCATAATTTGCACATGCCCTCCCCCCCTGCTTCGTGTGTTCCTTCACACACATTGCTCGTATTTATAAACTTACTCTTTTGCTACTACAGCTGTCGGTTGCAACATTTATTTTTTCTGTCGGCTGGGGATCGCTGCTCCATAGTAACTGAAGTTCACGGTCCCGTGCACCATGAAAGACTGAAATTGATACGGATTTCGGGTTCCTTCTTCTGCAACGCCGCCACGACATATTGGGTCTGGGGTCGCAACATCCTTCTCCTGCCACAGCTTCCACACATATGTGTGGCTTACTCAGTACCAGTGTTGGGTTGTGTGTTTTCTGGGATCCTGCTGAGGGGTTGTCAGGTACTGTTGCTGCTCTCCCTTGTTCTTCCGGTGACGATGTGGCTCTAAGTTTCTGTGTAGGTATTTGGTGTGCATATTGTGGGTCTTTGTCTCTGGTTAGTGCTGGTTTGCTAGGTGTGTTTGGTTTGTGCTCTTGCCAGATTCCCTCTGATGCTGATTGGGTTGTTTCTGGGTTTTTCTGTTTCAATAGAATCTGTGACCATTTCTTACGGTCATCTGTGCTTGGTGTCCAGTAGTTTCGGAGACTGGTCTCGCATCAGTGACCAGTTACCGACATTATCTCTCGGGATGCAAGACCAGCCTCCGATAACATTTGGACTGCGGTACTTCTTACACTGTGGTTTGTGTACCACCTGCTGAGCTTCTTCCTCCTGATATTCTGGCCATCATTTCTCCTAGATAATTTGCCCCATGGGCTGTTTCTAGAACCATTTCTCTTTCCTGTCTAGCACTTGCTGAGGTTGCTTTATTGGGTGCAGATAAAGGCAGGAGCATTCTCAGGACACCAGCGTGACATATTCTTTAAAAAGAGCAACAGGGCAAAGCGTGACTGACTTTGAGCATACAGAACTCCTCTGAGCACTTCCTTATTCCTCTCATTTACACCTGAATGGTTTTTAGTGGCCTCATTAAAACTCACATATATTCTGTGTCACTGGTATCTTTTTGCATGGTAAATGACTCTTGCTTGAGTTGCTGCGGCCCTTCCTGTCCTCTCCTTGCTAAACCCAGCTGAATCTCGAACCACAGCCATTTTACTAGCCCGTGTGCGGTCTCTGGGTTCAGCTTTGGATTATCTCATTTTTTATCTAGGTCTTCTTTTGTAATACAGGGATGATGGCTCACTGTGTCTTTTCCTTCTCTTCGATAATTCTTTACTACCGCAAGGAAAACGTTATTGGTGGACTGAAATTTGGGGTCACACATTATGTTAATATTTCTTCGTACCTCAACACTATTGAAGTACCTATTCAGTCCTGCTCTAATTCTGGTAAAGGATCTCATGCTATAGTGCTGTCTTCCTTCAGCTCTTACTGACCCATAAAATTCCCTCAATATGCTGCACAGTGTGTCTACTTTTATTGTACCTATATCAACTGACATTTTCTTTGCTCTGATTCACTCAGAGAAGATGTTACATGTCCAAACTGTACTTTTTTTGAGTGTTCACTTCCACATTCTTTCTTTCTAATGCATCTAGGTCACTTTGGGAAAGTACGGCATGCCTGCTCTTTGAGTTGCTGGTCTTTGTGACTGTTGATACTACTGCTGTGCACTTGTCTGATATTTCCAGTGATTGCATTATTATGTCTACATGTTTCTTTTTCTCTTTTTTTTTCCTAGGTGGTATGTTTGGCACTTGCAGTTCCAGATTACATTGAACCTTGGCACTATGTGTTTCCCTGCTGTGCAACTAATGTAGCCATTTGGGTGGGTTGGAAAGACAAGACATTTGCTGTGTTGTGGTTCTCCCATTCAGAAATACTGCTACTTTGTGCTCCATGGCTCATTTTTGTATTTCACAAGCAACACGGCATTAGTGCTGGAATAATGCTGTGTTGTTTTGTAACAGCTGGACGAGTTGGACCAATCATTTCTCTTGCCTGTGGTCCTCTTATTTTAGCCATGTAACAACGACAAATGACTAGGTACAAACAAAGTTAATATTGTGACCAATAACAATCATACACTGCTTGAAACAGGTTATATTACCTGGAATATAGCTGGCTGGCAAAAGCTGTGGGCTGATAAAGACTGTATTAGCTTTTTGAAAGGATTTGAGGTTATCTGCTTACAGGAAACATGGCACTCCGTGGAAACTACTGTTAGTCTAACTGGATATGAATGCCATCAGGTAGCAGGATCCAAAGTTACAGGAACTGGTAGATATTCAGGAGGGATTATTACTCTAGTTAAAATTGATGTCTCTTTTAGAGTGACTGTGGAGATCCCTAAAGAACTGTCTGGTTGTTCTACTTAAGGACGAAAAAAAAGAAATATTAGTAGTCAATTGTTATGTACCACCAGAAAACTCTATTTATTATGCTGAGACAATTTAGCATGAGCTGAATGGAACTATAAAAGAAGCCCAACAAGTATTTCCTGTAGCAGAACTACTTGTGTTATGAGATTTTAGTGCATGTATTGGACCCTTTCTTGGTCTCACAGACCACCCTCTCTTTTTTTTTAATTGCCCACCAGATAAGTTAAGGTCAAAGCAATCAAAATATAAAATATTAAATAAAACTGGAAGGATATTGATCGAAATATTAAAAGAAAATAATTTATATCCTCTCAATCGAAGATTTGAAATGGATCAAGATGGTGAATACACTTTTGGGTCCACAAGTGGAGCCTCTTTGGTTGATTTTGTCTTTTGGTCAGATGCACCAAGATACTGGAGTAAATGTTTTGTACAAATAAGAGCACAAAGTGACCATTATCCAATCATATTAGAAATAAAAAGGGTATATGAGGAAAGACAGGATACAGATAATTTGCCCTTTACTGAAATTAAAACCTCTCGGAGAATCATCTGGAGGTAGGACTCGCAGAATAATATTATACCAATCTTACAAAGATACATATTGGCTCAAGCTACTGGGATTATTGGTCTCTCAGATTTAGATACTATCTTAAAGCAGATTAATGCACTTTTTATGGAGATCAAACTAATGCTGGAATGTCCAATAAATAAGAAAGATAGTGTGGGTAAGGACACCTGGTTTGATAAAGACTGTAGGAAGGTGAAATCTAAGGTTAGGAAACTTTGTAGAGGTTATAATAAGTCCAAAAGTAAAAAAAATTCTTATTCAGTTAAATAAGAAAAAAAAAAAGAAATATAAGAATTTAACAGTGGAAAAGAAAAAGGGATATTACAAGTCTAAATGGTTAAAGATGTTAAGGGCTGTACAGAATAAGGATTCTAAATTCTTTTGGATCCTGGTAGCTGAGGGGACCAACAAGTATAAAGTGAATATGGATACATACATCTCTGAGGATAGATGGCTGGCACATTTTACTGGGATTTGTTTTGACCCAACGGAAGAGGAAGCTCCTAAACAGAACTTTTTTTGATTAATAACTTATTTCACCTAGTAACTTTGGATGAAGTATATCTGGCTATATACTCATTAAAAAAGCACAAAGCAGCAGGGCCAGATGGAATACCAACTGAAGATCTCATACATATATAAAAATCCTGCTATGTGCAATCACTCACCTTAATGTGAAACATGCAAGTAAATAAGTAAATCAGATCCCATTTTGACACATTGTTTTTTTAGCGTGATTGACTTTTTTGGGGTGTGGCCCCTGGAGATGACCTAACAAGAGATGGCAGGGTGGAAAAGCAAGAGAATGGCTATCTTGGAAGCACCAAACAATGCCGGCATGAGATGTGTAAAGGAATAAGGCAAACAATGCTGCCTGCCATCCTTCTCCTCCCAATTGTGGACCTCTATGTGAGGCAGCTAATCTGGTTTACAAGTCCCTCAATTCCAGCAAGTGACAACAAGGCTAAAGAAAAGGTGGAGGAATCAGGGATCAACAACAGCACTGAGACATTTTAATTCTCCCCTTGCAGTGTGTGTGTGTGTGTGTTGTGTGTATTTTCAAGGGGTGTGTATGTCCAGAACCAAAAACACTGTTCACTGCATTACCTTAATGTTTATGTTTTTTTTCTACAGTTGTGGTATAAATGTGGGGACTTTTACATCACAATAATACAACTACAACTAAGTCACATATTAATTTTGTTTCTCTTCCCAGTTTCAGTCATTGTACAGTATTTGTGCATCAGTGTCAGTGCTAAACCATCCCTTTTGCTGACTGTGCTCTAGAGTTCTCTATTGGGGCTATTGTACTTGCACTGCAGGTAGATGCAAGATTCCACTGAAAACTAGATGTGGTAACATATTTGAGCTGTCTTGGGTAAATAAATTGTAAACAACATATAGAATAGTGGATGGGCGAGCATCCACAACAGGCTGTGTTTCCTCGAGGGAGTTGACATCAGAGACCCGAGAGCGAAGATCAAGAGGTCTTGCTGATGTCATCAACCTCCCGAGAGGGAAACACAGCCTTAGTTGTGGATGGTCGCCCATCCACTGTTTTATATAGTTATGGGTGCCTTCTGTTTAGCTTCACATTATTTTATTTATAAAATTATTTGTGGGTGCTGCTCCATTCCCTCTGGTGCTCCTGCTCGCTCCCGTTCCTGATGCTAACGCTCATGCTCGGTCCCGCTTCTTACTTTCGGTTCTCCACACTGCTTATTTTTAAAATAAAAAAAAACGTTTTTTTCTGAGAGGGAGCCATGTATGGCTCTAGTCCATGTCTCGATTCCGAACTTAAACGTCGGTGACTGCACTGCCCAGCGCTCACTACATTGCGCCGCCATGTTTGTCTTTATTTTGTTCATCGAGCCTAGTCTGAGCCAATCAGGTGGCAGGTCAAAGTTAAAAAGTTGTTGTACTATCGATGTGACATCAGAACGACAGTACAACAGCTTTTTTGACCTTTGAACTGCCCTACAACAAGATTTCAGCAGTTGCTGAAATCCATGCTCAACAGAAGGCACCCTTATACTATATTAGAATGCTCTCTATGACATCTGCACCTCACCAGTCCCATATTCCCATACTGAAATCATAAATCTCCATCCTCTACTGAAATGACAACTTGTGTAAATAACTACCTACATTCACTATAAGCAAGATCCCTCTGAAAACAAGATACTGCATCTCAGCTGTTCACTATTGGCAGAATACATTGTAACAATATGTACAATCGTGACCTCGCTGAAAATGAGATACTGCATATTAACTGACCTATCCTGGGTAACTACACTGTAAAAATATACAAAAGCAGGACCCCAGTAAAAATGACATTTTACATTTTAGCTGTACCACCTCTAGTTAATACACTGTAAAAATGTATAAAAGCAGAACCCCACTGAAAATGAAATATTGCAGTTCAGCTGCCCTATCCTGCTAATCACACTCACACCCTTTTTGTGTTCAGAACTTTTGTAACGGCTGTGTGTGTGTGTGTGTGTGTGTGTTTACTGGGTGTAGTATTTTCAAGGGTGTGTGAATGTCCACATCTAAAAACACTGTTCACTGCATTATCTTGATGTTTATGGTTTTGTTTCTTTTACTATTGTGGTGTAAATGTGGGGACTGCCACATCATAGTAATACAACTAAGTCACACATTATTTCTATATCTCTTTCCGAGTTTTTGTCAGCTCTCTAGTTTTTCTTTTGTTAAGTTGATAGCTATTTTATTGTTCTTTGGTCAGTTCCACAACTGATTGCCTGGTAACTTATTTTTGTCAATTTATTCTTAATCATAATTGTTCTATTTGTTTTTGTTATACTGGTTCCATTTCTGTGTATTTAATATTCTGAAGTTTTATATCTGTTATCTTTTCCTGTTTTCCCTTCCCCAGGACACATCTAAAAATGAGTGGTTACCAGCTCAATATGTCGTCCCTGTTAAAACCCTTGAAGTACATACATACATAAATAAATTAACCTCTTATCACATTAATGCATTAACAGCCATTGTGGCTCTGACCAGAGTTTGTTTCCATCTTTTAACAGCTGTTGACAAAAGCAGTCATTCTTACAAAGACAGTACTTGTGTAGTGGTACATCAATGTATCAGTTTTTGCAGTTATATCTAGCATTTTATAAAGAAATGCTTTAAAATGTATGTGTACCAAATCACTGTTTCCTTATGTAATGGTTATGGCATTAGTTTGGTACTAGTCAGCATTATTTTCTCCATTTTTCCTTACTTTTGACACCATTGAGAAAGGCAGAAATTGGCAGCAATGTCAACCAATGAATATCTAGTTTAGGGTAGACTGATGGCTGTGTCAGGCAATAGCAACAAATCTTGTGGAAAACTGAAGCAAGAGATTTAAGAAGTGGTAGTCCAGTGAACATTGCTGTATGGTCGAGAAAGCACAACTTAATAACATTGAGACAACTGCATCACAATGAAAAAAGAAAAGATGCTCCACCTCTCACACTGCAAACAGACCAGTTCAGTAAGTAATTTAAACAGAATGCAATTCAAATGCTAGTTTTTTAAAAAGAAACACTTAACCCTTGCCGTGCTGTGGACTGCAGTCTAGAATTCCTATATGTTCCAATTCTGTTGGCAGTGTAAGGGTTAATAAAGTTTAAATTGTGTCTCCAAGATGTCCCTTGGCTAATCATGTCTTCTTACATTTTTGCATTCCAGAACTGTTCAGCTGTGCTTTGCAGTTCTTGAATGCAAAGATGTCTCAAGACAACAATCTTGATTAGTCAAGAGACATATCAGAAACACCATTTACCTATAGTCTTGGTTAGAGATACAGCTAAATGTTATTTCTCCATCGAAATTATGGCGAAATCGCCAATTTCACCCAGTGATACATTTCATGTAATTATGGCCTTTCAGTGAAATTGTGCCAGTGAAATTTCACTGCCAATTACACCTGTGCATCTGAGGCAAAATTAGGTGAAACTGGGCATTTCGCTCTGCTGGTGGTCACATGGTTGAGTCTAAACAGGCAAGACATGAGTGATTCATTTCCTGTGCTATATATCTTGAGGAAGCAGGCAGCATTTATACTCCCTGTGACTGCAGAGTGCACTTTTACACCTAAATTGCTTAATTTGTGCTATTTTTTTCTAACTTTTTTCTTGTTTGTCTTTGTTATAGCTCATATTTTTGTTCCTGGTGAGTGTGTGTTTGTGTGTGATTGTGTTTGATTCCTGCCCCCCCCCCATGGCTCTCTGAGTCTCTATCTCTGTTTCTTTTTTTTTTTGGATTGGTGGTGTTTGTGGATTGTGGACATAATGGAGAAGGGTGAAGACAGTGGAGCACCTGTACATGCATTTCACCTAACCTTCACAAATGAAATGCCACAGTAGGAGGCTTTTTGCTCCAGCACTAGCACTAAGCAGCAAACTGTGCCCCCTTCCCAGCAGCAGGAAGAGATTGCAGCAGCAGCAGCAGTTGGAGACAGTGCCCCCTCCCCAACACAGTGAGGATACTATTCCTCTGCCCAGGCAGCAGGAGGCCATGCCCCCTCCTAAGCAGCCAGAGAAGTCAGTGCCTGGGGCATTATCTGTGGACCCCTACTTGGGGCCCCGCCATCCCCGAAGTTCTCCTGTCTAGGATTTTTTCTACTTAATATCGGTTGGTGGCCCAGTGATCACCTGCAATCTATACGGGCAGGAAGTGCGTCGAGGAAACTGTGGATCCCACTTCGGGACAACCGACCAATGTAGCCACATGATCCACTACCACCCACTGCAATGAGACCTCAGATTGTGGTAGGTGGTGGCATCATCAAGTGCAGCTGTAAGGAACAGTGTGGGTGTAAGCGCTGAAGGGGGTAAGCAGGAGGGTGGCATGGCTGGACCAGGTAAATGTCCTCGCTGTGCTTGCCATACCAGAAAACAGCAGCAGTCAGTAACATCAAGACCCCTCCAGGGGGCCCCCCCATCCAAAGTCAGCAGCACAGACAGCCCCCACCCTGCCAGCAGTGCCAGTGACACATGCAGACTTATCTGCTGTCCTGTCTGAATTCCAGCATCTCCGACAGGAGTTAAATGATTTCAGACAGGAATTTAGTAATGGTGGGGTTGGGGATATTTCTAAACTGCAGTGTGATGTTGACAAAAACATGGGCATCCTGTCTGAACTCCGTGGTGGCCTCAGTGGCACTTAATGTGGTAGCACTAATTAATTTGTCTTTTTGTTTTCATTTTTCTATTTTCCATTCTGTTGTTTATATATCCCCCCATAAAATAAATAAAAACCAAAAGAAGCTATTATGTCCTCTTTAATCTACATCCATTCCTTAAGTCCTCTTGTTTCTTTACTTTGAATGTAAAATAATTTTATTGACCATTGCTGTTGTGTTTGTTACTGTCTTATGCTCCCTATAAAATTCAGTCCCTTTCTTCTCTCTCTCTCTCTCTCTCTGTTAGTTCTCCTCCCTCATTGTTGCATTACCCTTGTCCTGCTGATCCTGCCTGTCATTCTCTGTGCTTATTCTGTCCCGTGTCCGTGTATCCCTCCCCTAATACACACCTTATTCCCTTATTATTTGTGGTGTTTGTTACTTCATAGAGCTGGTTACACCTACAAGATTCCTTTTAACAACATGATGTGTAATGCAGTTGTATTCCCTATATACTGAGTTTGCAAATGAAATGCTGGTTCCTGCCAAAGGATGTTGGTCATCTTGGCCTTGTACATAGACTAGTGCATATTTTTGTGGAATTAAAATACCTTGTGTGAGTTGCTTCAACTGAATGTTAGATGTACTCACCACAGCACACATCCATAAGGTGTTCGTTCTTTATTCAATTTTCTAGTGTGGCAAATAAACAATGTAAAAAGTGCTTCCATATAACTAAGTTAAAAATGCTTGCTCCCCCAAGGCACCATCATTCCTTATATGTATCATGAAGTATGGGTGCCTTGAGGGAGCGGGAAATTTTTATCTTTGTTATATTTAAGCATTTTTTACATTGTTTGCATACCACACTGTAATAAAGAAAGAGCACTTTATGGATATGTGCTTGTGGTGTTTATTTCTTACTTTGAGTCGAAGCAACTCACATGAGGTATTTGAATAAAAAAAATACTGACTCTGTGCACAGAGCCCTAATGGCCCACAACCTTCGACTGGCGCAGGCCTTTCCTTTGCAAACTCCATATATGGGGAACGCAACTGAATTGTTGGTCAATGTTATATTTTGTTAAAGTTACGTTGAAGGCGTCACCTGCTCTTTAACATGTTTCCACCTCCTATCCACAAATTTCACTTATTGTGCCTTTTAAAAAACTATTTCACAATTATATGATGTATCACATATTGTTGTGTACAATATTAAGAAGATGTAACACATCTGGTGCCGGCACTGACAACATGCCCCAGAAGGCCAGCATTACCAGAATGTTTCCCAGAAAATGTTACAGTAAATTCAGGCATAAATCAGGTGTCAGACATACAGTTAAATGATTCACATCTACCACCAGGACCCAAAGCTGCTGTTTTCTGCACCGTTTCAAATGGTTTTCAGGCCTAACCTTGGTAGTGCCACTGCCTAACATGCTCCACAAGTCCTGACATGCTTCCCAAAAAGTGTTACAGTAAATTCAGACCAAAATCAGGTCACTATCATGCTGTAATATGTTGCACGCCTTCTACCAGGACCAAAACATGATGATTGGCCCACTGTTTACCAATGGTTTAAGGCCTAATCATGGTGTTGCCACTGCTTAACATGGCATAGAAGTCCAGAAATGTTTCCCCAAAAATGTTACAGTACATTCAGACTGAAATCAGGTGTCAGACATGCAGTTACATGGTTCACATCCTCCATCAGGACACAAATCTGCTGTTTGCTGCACCATGTCAAATGGTTTTCAGGCATAACCATGGTGGTGCCACTGCCTAACATGCCCCCATATATAGTAAGGTCAGGTAGTAAACACCAGTGGTGTAACAAGGAGGAAAGGGTTAATATGGTAAACAAATTAAATAGAAAAACAGGAATGCTGCAATGCAGAGGCTAGATCACAATTTTAATTTCTGTGAGCAATTTAACAATGCAGGGTACCTTGATATGGACAAGTCAAGTGGTCAATGCACATGAATACTTCCAATAAAAAAATAAAGCACAAAAGTGATTAAGCAAAGGGAAACGGGAACAGAACTATTCAGAATGAGTAACTGTTCAGAGAAAGTTACCCAAAAAAGGGTCAACGTGTTTAGAAAAATATAACATATAAGTAGCAAACCAACAAAAATATTAAGACTTAAAAGAAATTGCAGAAGCTCACTCACATGTGAGAAATCTGTCAAATATTAGGAACAAGCCTGCTATGCTTCATCACACACACACACACACACACACACACACACACACACACACACACACACAGTCTACCCTCCCCCACTCAACTTCCTCTCAGGCACACAGAAAACTGAAAACACTACCTAAGTCTAAGTATTATCTAAAGATACCAAAACAAAAAAAAGGTTCACTAGCAGTACTAGGAACTAAATTGAGATTCTGGGAGCAATTAATTCTCAAAAATCACAAATAAAAAGGTTTTTGAAGGGTTTTTTTTGGCTGTGATGCACCACACTGAACTGTTCTCTGACTCAACAGATAATGTACTGTGCAGGAAACAGAATGTACATGATATTTCAGCTATTTACCCATAATGCATTGCAATTTCACTTGCAAAATTTAAAACCATTGGCGAAATTCAGCATAAATTGGCAATATTTCACCTTACACGAAAGCATAATCGGTGAAACGGGATGAAATTTCACATTACACTAAAGTAAAATCAGAGGCAAAATTTACATTTCACCTAGGTGAAAAATTTCACGGAATGCAGAAATCACGCAAAATATTTTGCTAGGTGAAATGTTCCAGTTTTGCACATCTCTAGGCTTGGGCCCGGATATTCAAACTGCACCATTCTGAGGCGCAAGCCCTTGCGCTGCTCAAAATAGTTGCGCAGGGGTGTGGCCGGGGCGATATTCAAAGGAGTTGCGCTATTGAGCAACTCCTTTGAATATCACCCCCCAGCCACAGCCACTGTGCATGGCGCAGTGGAACTTGTGCCACCGCAAGTTGTCAGAGTTGAGCATTAAACTTGCAGTGGCGCAAGTACCATTGCGCCATGCGCAAATTTCTGATATTCAAAAGGTGACATGCAAATGGGGCCATAATTCATGCAAGGCACAGGGGGGGCCATTTGCATCTGATTATGGCCCCATTTGCATGCCATTAGCATGTAGGTGCGCCGATTCCCGAGGACTTGCGCCTGGCCGCCCTGCAGGCAGTAGCCGTCGGGGACCGACGCACCCTGCAGCCTGATCACGGGCACAACGTGAAAACAACCCCCCCTGCCCACACATCTCCCAATGCCCGATCGCGGGCAGAACGTATCATGACAACCCCCACCCAAACAGCTCCCAATGCCCGATCGTGGGCAGAACGTGAAAAACCCCAGTGCCCGATGCGGGCAGAATGTAAAGACCCCTAACCCGAATATCTCCTGGTGGTCCAGTGGACTGTAATGCCCGATCGCGGGCAGAATGTCCAGTGACAACCCCCAAACATCTCCCTGGTGTCTCAGGTCCCTCCCACCCACCCACGAAGCCCCACCACCCTGCTCCCCTGGCAGCCAGTGGTGGCAGCATCCTACCGCTACCGCCCACTGTCGCCGACTGACTGTCGGTAGGGCTGCAGCCCATTGGTGCAGAGCTAGAGCCATGGGCATGCAGCCCATCGTAGCTGACAGTCCAGATTGTGAATGAACCCATTCACAAATCTGGACTGTCATGATGGCGGCTGCATGCCCATTGGTGCAGAGCTAGAGCCAACGGGCGGCAGCCCTACCGACAGTCAGTCAGCGGTGGCGGGCAGCAGGCGGGTGGATGCTGCCCCGCCGCCGGGGAGCGGGTGGTGGGCTTCGGATGGGTGGGTGGGGGACACTAGACACCAGGGAGATGTTTGGGGGTTGTCACTGACATTCTGCCCGCTGATCAGGCATTACGGTCCACTGGACCACCAGGGAGATATTCAGGTTGGGAAGGGTCTTTACATTCTGCCCGCGATCGGGCACTGGGGGTTGTTTTCATCGCTCTGCCCGCGATCGGGCATTGGGAGCTGTTTGGGCGGGGGGTTGTTTTATGTTCTGCCTGGGCGATCAGGCATTGGGAGATGTTTGTGCGGGGTTGTTTTACGCTCTGCCAGTGATTGGGCATGCGGAGATGTTTGGGCAGGGGAGGGGTTGTTTTACATTCCGCCCGCGATCGGGCTGGTGGGGGGGCACAGGGACTGAGTTGGGGGCCAGCCACGGGTGGCAGCTGCTGTGTTGCACCAGTGCAATACAGCAGCTCACCTGTGGGTGGCCCTCAACTTGATCCCTTTTTTTTTGGCTCAAAGTTGTGCAGGCGCAGGTTGGGGGTTGCACCTGCACAACTCTGCACAACCCGACTGAATATCAGGTTGCGCAGTTTAGGCATGGTTCCTCCCCCTCCTGTTGAGCATGCATTCATTTGCATTGCGCTGTTGCTCAACCTGTTTTCAGTGGTGTAACTGCCTCCTGCTGAATATCGCAGAATGGCACAATGTAGGACTTGCGCATGCGCAACCCTGTTGCGCATGGCACAACCCTTTTGAATATCTGGGCCCTGGTGTAATATTGGTATGCCTTCAATACATTGGTACATTGCCCGATGTTCTTGATCTATTTTGAATTAATAATAGTTTTATGATTTTATTCATTGCAAAATAGTCATTAAACACCTCTGCTAACTTATGTCCATCAGTTATTCTATGATTATTTAGCATTATTAGACCAATTGTATTATTGCACCTTTTGATGAGTTTATATGAAAATTCCTTTGCAGTTTCTCTCAGTGTCATTTTTTTCTCATTTTCTTTTTTCTTTCATGACTGTAGTTTTACATTTCTTACTGTGTCCTTATATTGAAAGTGTCATAAAAAATGTGTGGTGGAAATCTATTCTGTGGTAATGATGAACAACAGAATAGTATTCAATGGAACTCAATGGAGAAATCCTGAATGTTTCAAATGAAAATTCTGGCCCTCAGGACACCCTTATGGATACCAGGGTAGATGTGTCCTGTTTATTAGGAAACCAGTAGGTGCATTTTAATTTAAATTCTTGACACCTGAGTCCATGAAAATTCTATTGAATGGTTGTAGAATGACCATCCAGGAAATAATGATGTTCTGTGGAATAAAGTTCTGCAGATCGCAAGCAGTCAGAATTTCACAGAATGAACTTGAATATTCTGCTGGACATTCTGCCATTGGAATGTACTTTTTACACTAATTGCATGAGTGGAATTCCACATTTTATACAGTACTGCACGTCTGCAGAAATGATATTCATGGCCAAAATAGAGATAAACAATCTGAAGCGATCCATATTATTACCAACAGCACTGTGGTCTAATGGACTGTGTAGTGGGGGACCCCAGGACAGGGAATGACAAAGGAGATAGCACAGGGCAACAGAGAAAACAGAGTAGCACAATCACAAAAGACTGGTTTATCTTTGCCCCTCGATCTGTGCCTGTGTTGCCTTCCCGATTCTCTGTACTTCTGCTGTGATGCCTAGCTATTTCCTTCCACTTATTGAACTCCTATTTGACTTGTTGGGCAGGTGAGGGTTGAGAGTGAGGGCCAAAAAAATTGGTACTCTGTACTCAGATCTCCCTCGGTGGAGACTGGCTCTTCCCCCCTTCTGTCAGCATTTTAAGGACCACTCTTCTATTGTTAAACTTGGTGCCCTTTTATCCTCTCCTCTGATTGGTCCTGCTGCTGTTCTGCGGCATCCTGACTCCCACTCCCGGTAGAATAAAAGAAATTAAAAGTAACTGCAGCCCTCCTACAATTTCTGCAGCAAATAACTACTGACTGCCCACCAAGTACTCAATCAGTGGCATCCTCTGACAAAGAGATGCCACCAGTACTCCGTATTCAGCTCTCCCTTAGTGGTGTCATTCAAGAAACGTGGGGTTTAGACTTGTGAGGGGGGGAGTGACAAGGGAGGGGCTGGCCTGAAGCCCCCTCCTTCAGATGAGGGGAGAAGCCATCAAACCCAAGGGGAGGAGGAGGAAAGTAGTCAGGGGGAGGAGTTTTCAGGAGTAGCAGATGGTGGCAGGAGGCACAAGGAACCTGGGTATAATTTGACAAAGGGGTCCAGGGACAAGGGGTGGGTGGTGGTGTTAGTGAATGCCAGGAGCTTGGGTAACAAGTTACCAGAGTTCCAGGCCATGCTGTTAGAGGGGGGGTTGGATGTGTCAGTGGTCACAGAAACGTGGGCCAACAACAAACATGACTGGGACCTAAACGTTAGGGGATACGTTTTGTTTAGGAAGGACAGAAATGAGGGCAGAGCAGGAGGAGTGGCTATGTACATTAGAAAGGGCATAGAAATTGCTAGGGTAGAAATGGCAGAGGGAAATGTGGAGGCCTTATGGGCCTCCTTATGAACCCCAACAGGAGGTAAGGTCAAGCTGGGTGTAATATGTAGGCCCCCCGGGATGGGTGATGTTCTGGAGGATGGTTTGTTGGACAACATCATTGCCCAGTGTGGACCAAAAGGGGAGAGAGTGGTGTTGATGGGGGATCTTAATATGCCAGAAACAAATTGGGGAACCATGTCTTCTAAGGTGGCCAAGGAGCAGAGGCTACTGGATGGTTTCCAGGATGTGTTCTTAACACAGCATGTGAGGGAGGCCATGAGGGAGGGTCATGTTCTGCACATGGTATTGGTAGATGTTGACCTGTATGTGACCTGGTGGTAGAGGACCCCCTGACTGGAAGCAACCATGACACTGTATGGTTTCAAATTAACATGGGGGGAGAGATCTAGGACACTGGCAGTGGATTTCAAGGGAGCTGACTTTATGGGCATGGGAAACATTCTAAAGAACCACCATGATAGGGATTACAACAATGATGGACATGGAACAGAGATGGGAGGTTATAAAACAGGGACTTCATGAGGCAGTCAGGTCCTGTGCCAAGGTGAAGCGCAAGGGAGCAAGGTCACATAAACCATGCTGGTGGACCAGTGAAGTTCAGGGAGCAGTCAGGGAGAAGAAGGCTGCCTACAAAAAATACAAAATATCGAGAGGGGAAAGGGAAAGGGAAAGGGAAATGTACCACCTTGCATGTAGAAAAGTCACCCAGGTGGTGAGGGGAGCTAAGGCCAGTAAAGAGCAGCGTCTGGCACAGGGGATTCAGGGAGGGGAAAAGGGTTTTTTCCAGTACATTGGGGAGCGTAGAAAAACTAAGGGCAAGCTTGGCAGACTGAGAACGGAAGGTGGGTGGGTGGAAGAGGCAAGGGCGCAGGCAGAGGTATTAAATGAGCACTTCGCCTCGGTGTTCACTAGGGAAGGGGATGGGATATTTGCTAAGCAAGGCACGAAAGGGATAGAAACAAAATTGAGAGGGACTGGGGGATTAACAGCAAGGGTGCATAAGGGAGGGAGTGGCACCTCTGGGATTTCACAACAGGACATGAATAGAAAGACCACCAAGGAGGGGGGAACGGATGAAGCTATCTCTGCCAAGCAGGTGTGGCAAGCCCTGAAGGCCCTGAAGAAAGATAAATCTCCTGGGCCGGATGGCATTTATCCGAGGGTACTATGGGAGTTGGCGGACTTACTGGCCGCACCCCTGGCAGAGCTCTTCAATAGGTCGCTTGAGACAGGGACGGTACCTAGGGACTGGCGTGAGGTGCATGTGGTGTCAATCCATAAAGGGGGGTCTAGGGGAGTACCAGGTAACTATAGACCCATCAGTTTGACCTCGGTAGTGGGAAAATAATGGAGAGTATACTGAAGGAACGACTGGGGGTGCTCCTGGAGGAGGGGGGAAGGCTGGACAGTAGGCAACATGGGTTTGTGCCAGGTAGATCATGTCAAACCAACCTTGTGGAGTTCTACGAATAGGTAACATCAGAACTGGACAAAGGGAAGCCTGTGGATGTAATATTCTTGGACTTCAGCAAGGCGTTTGACTCTGCTCCCCGCAATGGGCTGTGGAGAAACTGACAGGGTTGGGAGTGTGCCCTTTGATGGTCAGATGGATAGGAAACTGGCTAGCTGGTCACACACAGAGAGTGGTGATTGGTGGGGAGCTCTTGAACCTTAGAGAGGTCGGTAGTGGAGTTCTGCAGGGCTCGGTCCTGGGGCCGATCCTGTTTAATGCATATATATCTGACATCAGGATGGGTGTAGGGTGTGAGAAGAGTGTCTTCGCTGGTGATTCCAAGGTGGGAGCAGTAGTTGAGGGGGAGGAGAAGAGATTGGCCCTGCAAGGGGACCTGGACACTCTAGAAAGTTGGGCTGTCATATGGAAGTTCAGTTTCAATACAACCAAGTGCAAGGTGTTACATCTTGGGTGGGGAAACTCCAAACACAAATACACCCTGGGAGGGGTGGTGCTGAGGCCTTGTCTGGGGAAAAAGACCTAGTGGTCATGGTGGATGCTTGTATGAATAACTCTGAGCAGTGCAGGAGAGTGGCTAGCAAAGAAAACAGGATGTTGGGATACATTGTAAGGGGGATCACCTCTAGGAGCAGGGAAGTGATTCTGCCACTGTACAATGGGCTGGTGAGGCCTCACCTCGAGTGCTGTGTACAGTACTGGAGACCACACTTAAAAAGGGACATACAGCTCCTGGAGAGTGTACAGAGGAGGGCTACCAGGATGATTCGAGGACTGGGGGAGTTGACGTGTGAGGATAGACTTGAGGAGCTCAGACTGTTTACTTTGGAGGAGAGGAGAGACAGGGGGGACATGATTGAGGTCTTCAAGTATCTCAAGGGAATAAATAGGGTAAACAGGGAAGGGAACTTTAAACTAAAGGAGGGAGGTATCACCAGAGGGCATGGTTTGAAGTTGGAAGGAAGCAGGATGAGGGGGAACAGAGGAGGAGATTTTTCACAGAGAGGGTGGTGAATCATTGGAACGTGCTTCCTGGCGAGCTGGTCCAGATTTCCAATGTGGAGGGCTTCAAGAGAGGGTGGGACAGATATAGAAATGGGTATCAGAACACTGGGGGGAGGAAGGCCTAGGTTCCCAACAGGGGTTCTGAGGTTCGAGCAGACTCAATAGACCATAAGGCCTAATCTGCTGGCATTTAGTATGTTAGTATGTTAGTGTCCGGCCTCTGCTCCCTTCTTTCAGCTTTTTAAGGACCACTGTTCTATTGTTAAACTTAGCACCCTTTCATCCTCTCTTCTGATTGGTCCCGCTGATGTTGTGCAGTGTCCCGACTCCTGGTGCCAGTGAAATAAAAGAAATTAAAAGTAACTGCAGCCCTCCTTTGATCTCTGCAGCAAACAAGCACTGACTGCCCATCAAGTACTCAATCAGTGGCATCCTCTGACAAGATGCAGCCACCCGTACTCCATACTATGCTCTCCCTCAGGAGAGTTAGTACCCTGGAGGAACAGTAGGTTCTAGGGATTATGGGGAACTTAAGCAGACAGGATGGACCTCTGGACTTTTTCTGCTATCATTATCTATGTTCTATGTTTCAAAGCTTCTCCTTCCAGCAGGTAACAGCTTCCATCCCTGGGAACTCTGCCTGTCCCTATGGGTGGAAACTGCCACCTGTCCATCCAGTTGTCATCTGGGGGTGTGCCTGCAGACAAACCTCACCAGCAGCAATTCAATGCAGGCTCTATATTTGTGTTTTAGGTCAACACCCCCTCCCCCTTCCTTCACC
Organism: Neoceratodus forsteri; assembly: GCA_016271365.2. Lineage (NCBI taxonomy): Eukaryota > Metazoa > Chordata > Ceratodontiformes > Ceratodontidae > Neoceratodus > Neoceratodus forsteri. Next base: position 1,147,605,649 of record CM057458.1, on the reverse strand, counting down.
TGGACAAATGAGACAGACAATGTGCTTGGGAGAAATGGCTACAGCCAAGTATTTATTAACAGCCAATTGGAATTAGAATTCTTAATGGATTATTTATGTTGAAAATATATATAGATATAGATATATATCTATATATATTAGAGGCAAACAACTCCATTTAATGCATTAGTTAGGGTTGTTCCACAGTGCCACAAGCAAGGGAAATTCAGTGTTAGGTTGAAAGCTCCCTTGGGCTCCCAGCCCACACCCCCAACTGGGATCAGGGTGCGTGTTGGGGTTGCTGGCCCAATTCTCACCCCATCAGATGTGTGAAGAAGCAGAGGTATAGGAGAATGGGTGAGAGTTAGGACCGACAACCCCAATGCGCGCCCCGATGCCAGTTGGGGTGTGGGCAGGGGGGTCCAAGGGGGGCTTTCAACGCTAACACCGAATTTCCTCGCTTTTGTTGCTGTGGAACAACCCTAACTAATACATTAAATGGATTTTTTTGCCTCTAATTTCCCTTCTTTTTGAGAATGATAATGAGAAATAGTGAATGTAATGCGGCGGCCGGAGTAATATGATGCCCGCAAACGCAAATGGTAATGTGCATGGTGACGCAAAGCGAAACACAAAGATAAGCAGTACTATAGACACAAATGGTAAAAATAACGCGAACGCAAGTGCAAATGAAAACGCAAAGGGTAACGCACATGGTGCCGTAGACGGGAACAGTAAGTGAAATGGGCACAGAACTGCAAGCAGAAGCGGTAAGGGTAACAGTAATGTAAGCGCACAGACTGGTTTTCCCAAAAGCTGCATAGAGAAAGACAGTGAGTACAAAGAATGTATGCATAATAATGGGTCTCGGAGCAGAAAAATGAGGAGTTGGAATACTAAATTGCTTATGTCTCAGGAACCATATGACATAGAAAAAAAATTTAAAGTCATATGATTTATGACTCTCCTGGCTAGTTTTGTACTAAGAAGCATTTTTCTGATGAAAAGTCCGTATCTTGCACCGTTTCCGAGATAAGGGCCCTGAAAGGTGCGGCGAATGCCGTAATATTATCCTATGGGAAAAAAAGAGAAGTTCAGAGTGCCATAACTTTGGCTCCCTGTAATATTTTTTCACCAAACCACTAAAAGGCACATCTGTGGGATGTTGGTTTTCATCCCTCTGAATTTCAGCCCAAAAGACCAAACCGTTATTTTGCAGCAGGGCGGCAAAGGATTCCTGTAATGCGGCGGATGCCTTAATGTTATCCTATGGGAAAAAGCAACAACTTTGGAGTGCCATACCTTTGCTGTCCTGTAATACTTTTTCACCGAAACACTGAAAGGCACATCTGTGAGATATTGGCTGCATTTTCTCCAAATTTCAGCCCAAAAGACCAAACCGTTCTTTTGCAGCAGGGTGGCAAAGAATTGCTGTCATTTTCCCACAGCCTAGAAAAGTACTGTCGAACTTTGCGAAAGCTTTCGGAAATTCATGCGATAGTCAATGAAATGCGTAAAGTACTTTGTGAAAGTACTTTTGCCAGAAATTTGAAAAACGTATTTCTGGGGTGTTTTACCCCAAAATAAAGACATGCCTAGCATCCTCAGGGTCCAACTAGGTGAATACAAAAAGAATTAGGTTGCAAATTTAAATGCCAAGCATTTTTCTGATGACCAACTGAAAACAAAATGGCATATTTGCGACAGTAAAACGGCCATTTGCAAAAGTAAAAACTGCATTTGGGACACTGTCGAAGTTTTTGTTAACTTTTCCCATTGACTTATAATGGGAAATTGTTTTTTGAATAACTTTTAAACTGTTTAATATTTTTTCACGAAATCTTCAAAAGGCACATCGAGGACCCTGGTTGCATGTTCCCTGAAGATTTCGGACCGGTCGCGCAAACCGTGTGACCTGTAGAGACGAGCAAAGAATTCCAACAAAGCAAACTAGGACTGCTTCAGTAGCAGACAAGTAGTGGAATAGCAGTATAATTGCAGTATAATGTGGGGAGTGGTGCAATGCAGTGGCTGTGGGGCAGCCATATTCAGGCAGACCTTCTGGACACTGAGGTGCTGCCCTATGTGCATGCATCTCTCTGGACTGCGGGATGAGGTAGCCAGACTCAGAGCGGAAGTAAACTGGGTCAGGAGTACCATCACCCCTATCCAGAGACCACCCAGTCCAATGCAACTGCCTCAAAGGATGCCGAGAACGAGGAGCACTTGGATGACAGTGGGCTCAGGGAGGGTTAGAGCAGTCAGCAGGCACATCCCAGATCCTATTCCACTCAAGAACTCATATGCCACACTGGCAAATGGGGACAACCAAATAGAGGTACCCAGAGAAGTGGAAGGAAAGGATGTGGAGGTTAGCCAATGAGGTGACCTCAGCGGGGAGAGCAGTGGACCCCAGAGGAGGAGGAAGTGAATCCTGGTGGGGGACTCCATCATAAGAGTGATCCAACTAGGAACACAGGAGGGGAAGGACAGGGAGGTGAGGTACCTACCAGGTGCCACGGCATGGAGGGATGGAAAGAAGATCCTGGGTATCACTGGGAAGGCAAGACGGGATGGTGAGCTGGATGTCATTATCCACCTAGGTACTAATGACCTGGCAAATGGGGAGCCAAAGGAAGTTCAGGAAGAGTTTAGGAAACTGGGGAGGGGTCTCAAGCAAGTAGCTACTTCTGTCACTTTCTCAGAAGTACTACCTGTGAGAGGCAAGGAGAGCATAGGGTGCATGCACCAGGAACTTTAACTCATGGTTGAAGAACTGGTGCTGAGGAAGGGTTTGATTCATTGGTGACTGGGGCCCACCTGGAGGATGGAGGTTTGTTCAAGCCTGACAGCCTGCATCCATCCTGGAGGGGAATCCAAGCACTCAATGATAAGTTTAAATGCTACATTGACAAGCATTTAAACTAGCAAAGGGGGGTGGCAGGCCAGCAAGGAGGGTACCTACTTGCTCACCCCCCACAGCTAGCAGTGGAACCAGTGAACCGGAGGAGTGGCTAGCTCTACAAAGCAGTGTGCAAAAGATGGAGATTAGCGCCCAAGAGGTGGATAGGCAGAAAAGTGGCAAAATTCAGCAGAAGAGCAGACAGCAAGGAGAACCAGGGATAAAGGACAACCAAGGAAGGGGCTGGAGTAGAACAGCGAAACAGTCTAGGGAGGTCAAATCATGGAAAGCCATGTGTGTCAATGCCAGGAGCCTTAGCAACAAGATGGAAGATCTGGAGGCTGTCATGGTGCAGTCAGACCTGGACATGTGGCCATCACTGAAACCTGGTGTAATGATAACCACGACTGGGAGATGGCCATACCTGGCTACAACATATTCAGAAGAGACAGGGCAGGTAGGAAGGGAGGAGGAGTGGCACTGTATGTGAAAATGACATAAGGGCCACAGAGATCCAGGAGGAACAAAATGGGGAGAGATACTGTGGGTTAAGCTGAAAGGAAAATGGGGCCAGCTATCCGCACAGGTGTGGTCTATAGACCACCAGCCCAGGAGGAAGAAACAGATAGGAGTTGATGCTAGCCATCCAAAGGATGGCAGACAAGGGTGAGGTAGTACTGGTTGAGACTTCAATATTCCAGACGTGGACTGGAGCATCCCAGCAGCAGCATCAACTAGGAGCAGATTTATCCTGACTCCTTCAGGGTGCCTTCCTCAAGCAACTGGCCATGGAACCAACTCGGCAGAAGGCAATACTGGCCCTTGTGTTCACAAACAGGGACATTGTGATGGGGGTAACAGTGGGGGAGCACCTGGGGAACAGTGACCACCAGTCTTTGTGGTTTGAAATCACAGAAAGAGTAGAACCAAACCACACAAAAACATGTATCCTTGATTTTAGGGGGGCAGACTTTGGGAAAATGGGGAGATACTTGAAAGAGGCATTAAGGGGAATGGGGCAGGAATCAGGGGTTGAGGAACAGTGGGCAGTATTTAAAATGGGGATTACAAGAGCAACAGAATTATGCATTAAGCAGGTTAGCAAGAGGAAAAGGAAAAGGAAAGGAAAGGAAGAGGAGACCATTATGGTTTTCCAAAGAGGTAGCAAAGAAAGTGAAAGCCAAAAAGATTGCATTCAGGCAATACAAAAGACACAGGCAGAAGGGGATAGGGAGAAGTACCAGGAGAAGCAAAGGAGGCAGGGAGGTCAGTAAGGGAAGCCAAAGCTCAGACAGAAGAACACATTGCAAAATCAGTGGGTAGAGGGACAAACCTTTACAGGTACATAAGTGAAAAAGAAAGGCAAAGGGAGGGATAGTGAGACTGAAGGGGAGGATGGGGGCCGTGGAGGATGACAACAGTAAAGCTGACATATTGAACAGGTATTTCTGCTCAGTCTTTACTGAGGAAGAGGAGGTAATGGGTCTGAAGGAGTACAAGGGTGAGAATGGTGCAGAAATGGACACAAGTCCCTACACGAGAAAGGGTCCTGAAGGAACTGGAAGTAATAAGAGTTGATAAAGCAATGGGGCCAGATGGGTGCACCCCAGGTCCTTAAAGAACTAAGAGAGGTGGTGGCTGAACCTCTGGCTATCCTGTTTAGCCGATCACTGGAAACAGGGAGGTACCCAAAGACTGAGGACAGCAGATGTAGTCCCTTATACAAAAGTGGGAACAAAGAGGAAGCAGGGAACTACAGACCAGTCAGCCTCACCTCAGTAGTGGGGAAGATCATGGAAGCACTACTGAAGGAGAGATTGGTGGAACATCTGGTTGTCAATGGACCACAGGACCCAAGGCAGCATGGTTTCACCAGGGGAGGTCATGTCAGACCAACCTCGTTGAATTTTTGACTGGGTGACTAGGAGGTGGATCAGGACAGTGGACATGGCCTATCTGGGCTTCAGCAAGGCCTTTGACACTGTGCCACATAGAAGACTATTACACAAACTGGGAATATGGGTGTGGGCAGGACAGTAGTGTGGTGGGTAGGTAACTGGCTGGGTGGCAGGACACAGAGGGTGGTGGTAAATGGCTGTCACCCACAGAGGGAAGAGTGACCAGTGGGTACCACAGGGATCAGTGCTGGGACCGGTCCTATTCAACATCTTCATCAGTGACATTAGCAGGACCTAGAAGGCAGAATTTCACTGTTCGCTGATGACACAAAGCTCTGTAACAGAGTAGACACACCAGAGGGTGTAGACAGAATGAGAAGGACCTGCAGAAACTTGAAGAATGGTCAGGGGTTTGGCAGTTGAAATTCAATGCAAAGAAGTGCAAGATAATGCATATGGAGCACAAAAACCCTGGCACAATATATTGGTTGGGGGTGAGGATATAGCATGCACCAAGCAGGAAAGGGATCTTGGGGTTATCATCTCTGATGACCTCAAGGTAGGGAAACAGTGTGACAAGGCAGCAGGTAAAGCAAATAGGATGCTGGGATGCATAGGCAGGGGCATCACCAGCAGGAAAAGGGAGGTCATAATTCCACTATACAAGACACTAGTGAGGCCCCACCTGGAGTACAGTGTACAGTTCTGGAGACCTTACCTACGTAAGGACATAGACAGGGTAGAGAAGGTTCAGAGGAGGGCAACAAAGATGGTACATGGATTGCATCACAAGTCCTATGAGGACAGGTTGAGGAACTGAACATGTACTCCCTGGAGGAGAGGAGGGAGACAGGGGATATGATAGAGACATACAAGTATCTTACAGGGAGGAACAGGGTGCAGGAATACACTATTTTTAAGCGAAAAAGATGTTCCAGGACTAGAGGGCATGGGATGAAGCTGGAGGGAGGATGATTCAGAGGAAACGTGAGGAAGAATTTCTTCACAGAACCGGTGGTGGACAAGTGGAACACCCTGCCAGAGAAAGTGGTGGGGGCTGAAGCAATCACGGGATTTAAGAATGCATGGGATAGACATAAAGGAATTCTGGAAGTCAGGGGTAAGGGGCAACAGACTTCTATGAAAACATAAACTGAACTTACAAGCTCAAATGGGCAGACTGGGTGGGCCATAGGCCCTTATCTGCCGACACTGTCTATGTATCTATGTAAATGCGTGTGCAGATCATGCTTAATAACTCTGCAGCAGTATATCCAAACAGTACAAAGGTTGGCAGATCCCAAGATGTATGGTTCTTGATTGTGTATTCCAAATTTCAGGCAAATCCGTTTAATGGTTGCAAAGTTATTAAGGTGCAAAATTTTAGGTTTAACATGTAAATGGCTCTCAATCAATTCATGGTAGTACTGCATAATATATTAGAGGGTAATAAATCATTTATCGAGCGAAGAGCACCCACAGCACAGTGAGGGCCTGGTATTAGTTAAAGTTTCTTGACACCATTACCCTACCCATCGGGTGCGCTGTTGCCGGCCCTAACTCACTACTTACCCCATCAGCTGTGTGCGAAGCAGAGGTATAGGAGAATGGGTGAGAGTTAGATCCATAACCCCAACGCGCACCCTGATGCCGGTTGGGGTGGGCGGGGTCCAAGGGGTTTCAACCCTAACAATCGAATTCTCACTTTTGTCGCTGTGGAACAACCCTAACTAATGCATTAAATGGAGTTTTTTGCCTCTAATTTCCCTTCTTTTTTAAAATGATAATGAAAAATAGTGAATGTAATGTGGCAACGGGAGCGCGGGGCCACAGCACGTGATGTCTTATCACATAGTAACATGGTGTCTGCAAATGCAAATGGTAATGCGCATGGTGATGCAAAGCGAAACACAAAGATAAACAGTACTGTAGACACAAATGGTTAAAATAACGCAAGCGCAAATGAAAATGCAAAGGGTAATGCACATGGTGCCGTAGACGGGAACAGTAAGTGAAGTGGTATGGAACTGCAAGCAGAAGCGGTAAGGTTAACAGTAATGTAAGCACACAGGCTGATTTTCCCCAAAAGCTGCATAGAGAAAGACAGTGAGTACAAAGAATGTATGCATAATAATGGGTCTCGGAGCAGAAAATGAGGAGTTGGAATACTAAATGGCTTATATCTCAGGAACTGTATGACGTAGAAAAAAAATTTAAAAGTCATATGATTTATGACTTTCCTGGCTTAATGGGGGCTAAGTAGTTTTCCAACGAAAAGTCCGTATCTCGTACCGTTTCCGAGATATGGGCCCTGAAAGGCGCGGCGAACGCCGTAATGTTATCCTATGAGGAAAAAAAGAGAAGTTCGGAGTGCCATAACTTTGGCTCCCTGTAATATTTTTTCACCAAACCACTAAAAGGCACATCTGTGGGATGTTGGCTTTCTTTCCTCCAAATTTCAGCCCAAAAGACCAAACCGTTATTTTGCAGCAGGGCGGCAAAGAATTCCTGTAATGCGGCGGATGCCTTAATGTTATCCTATGGGAAAAAGTGTCAACTTTGGAGGGCCGTAACTTTACCACCCTGTAATATTTTTTCACCAAAATACTGAAAGGCACATCTGTGAGATGTTGGCTGCGTTCCCGCCAAATTTCAGCCCAAAAGATCAAACCGTTCTTTTGCAGCAGGGTGGCAAAGAATTGCTGTCATTTTCCCACAGCCTAGAAAAGTACAGTCGAACTTTGCGAAAGCTTTCGCAAATTCATGCGACAGTGTCGCAAATGCGAAAGTACTTTGCGAAAGTATTTTTTCCAGAAATTTGAAAAACATATTTCTGGGGTGTTTTACCCCAAAATAAAGACATGCCTAGCATCCTCAGGGTCCAACTAGGTGAATACAAAAAGAATTAGGTTGCTAGAGGATCCGAAATTTAAATGCCAAGCATTTTTCTGATGACCAACTCAAAACAAAATGGCATATTTGCGACAGTAAAAGTGCCATTTGCAAAAGTAAAAACTGCATTTGCGACACTGTTGAACTTTTTGTTAACTTTTCCCATTGACTTATAATTGGAACTTGTTTTTTGAATAAGTTTTGAACCATTTAATATTTTTTCACCAAATCTTCTAAATGCACATCAGGGATCCCGGCTGCATGTTCCCTGAAGATTTCAGACCGGTCGCGCAAACCGTGCGACCTGTAGAGATGAGCAAAGAATTCCAAAAAAGCGTAAACGCATGTGCAGATCACGCTTAATAACCCCGCAGCTGTATATCCTAACAGTACGAAAGTTGGCAGATCCCAAGATGTATGGTTCTTGATCGTGTATTCCAAATTTCAGGCAAGAAACTCAGTTTAATGCATCAGTTAGGGTTGTCCCACAGCGTCAAAAGCGAGGAAATTCGGTGTTAGGGTTGAAAGCCTGCCTTGATCCCCTGCACACACTCAACTGGCATCGGGTGTGTGTTGGGGTTGTCAGTCCTAACTCTCACCCCATTCTCCTATACCTCTGCTTATTTACATGTGATGGGGTGAGAGTTAGTGCCGACGACCCCAACGCACACCTCGCTGTCGGTTGGGGTGATGGGGTCCAAGGGGGCTTTCAACCCCAACACAGAATTTCCTCGCTTTTGTCACTGTGGAACAACCTATCTGATGCATTAAATGGAGTTTTTGCTTTATTATATATATATATATATATATATATATATGTTCAACTCCAGATTCCACCACTGTAATGTTCTCTCATCATTGGGGTGGTTGCCTTATGAATCAAAGCTGAGGTTCTCCACCTTGAGTTTCATGCACAAACTTGTCCACAAATACACCCTCCATGCTTCAGTGAGCTTATCTGTTGGAGACTAGCCCCTTCCCAGCATTCAGATCAGCCTCCCTCCCTCCCTCTTCTCCATAGAGCTAATCTGAGGCTGGCTGGTGCGCACAAGGCCTTCTTCTTCTTTGCTGCTGTAACTGACTGGAACTCAGTTGCCTTCCCTGTTCTGTCCTGCACCTCACTTCCTAGGCTCCAGTCCAATCTATTGGCATTTCTTACCTCCTCTGCAAATTGCACTTGCTTCTGTTGCTGACTTTTCACTCTTGAGATTGTAGGCTGTTTACTGCTCGCCTGTAAGTCTGCGGTTGTAACTCCTCATTATACCTTAGTTAGCCATTACCCCTCCTTTTTTTCTCCTCCATCCCCCTAAATCCCTTCATCAATCCCGACACCCTGCCTCTGCTCCTCTTTGTTATCTGACTCCCCGACCTAGCTATTTCACTCATTTACTGGTTGATGTTGCTTAAGGTGCCCACACTTGAACACGGTTAAGAATTGTTTATGAACTACTGTGCAATTATCTCTCTGCTGTATATTGATTTGTGCTTTTATACCTGCTATCATTGTCTGCTGATAGTACACTATAAGTGTATAGCTATGCAATGTAAATCTTGTAAATAAGTAGTTCTTCTTTTTATTCTTTTTTGTAACCTAACTTTTGTGTATATTATACTTTTCTTGTAATCTGACTCTTCCTGAATCCAATGTAAACTATCTGTACTTGTGTTGTTGTCTTACCCAGGTCAACCCTGAAAAAGGGATTGTAATTGTCTCAGTGGTCCTGCCCAGCTACAAATATAAATATATATATATATATATATATATATATATATATACACACACACATATATATGTATAGGAAACCAAGTGGCGTGATGTGGGCAGCATGGTACTCGCAGCTAATGAATTTACCAAATCTAGTTTACTCAACATTTATAGGCCTTCTCACCTCTTTAGAGGGGCCAATATAATGATTATAACCTTGCAAGGCTCTATGGCCACTGAGGCACGAGGGATGACTCTTAAAGCAACAGTCTTGAGAGCTTCCTCCTCATCCGAGAATGTCGGCAACTGGTCACTTAAGTCAGAGAGTTATCTTTTACCTGTGGCTGGCACCCCCTTTGTGTATATCTATGTATATGAAACCATGTGGCATGATTTGCATAACATGGTAGTCGCAGCTAATGAATTTACCAAATTTAGTTTACTGAGTACTTATAGGCTCTCTATCCTCTTTAGAGGGGCGGACATAATGATTACAACCTCACAAGGCCCTTTGGCCTCTGAGGCATAAGGAATGGCTCTTAAAGGGCCAGTCTTGAGAGTGCCCTCCCCCATCCTAGAATGCCAGTGACTGGTGACCTAAGTCAGAGAGTTATTTTCACCTGTAGCTGGCATGTCTTTAGTACCAGCCACCAATGTCTCCCCTCTCCCCAGCTTCAGGGCCTGCCTGGAAAGGTGCACCAGCAGCCATATGAAACCAGACTGACTGACTTACAGCTGTACTCACTTGAACAGAGAAGAGACGGGGGGACATGATTGAAACATTTAAGTATATGAAAGGAATTAACATGGCACGGAAGGAAAACTTATTTCAGTTGAAATCAGAGAGTCGTACAAGAGGCCACAATCTACAACTGGCAGTAGTTATATTTAGGGGAAACATCAGAAGTATTTTTTTCTGAGAGGGCGGTTGACCTTGGAATAGCCTACCGCAAGAAGCAGTACACTTAAAAAATGTAAGGGAATTCAAACTTGCGTGGGATAAATGCTACGTGCAAAAAAAAGGAAATAGTCCACGAGGAGTGGGGTAGATATTCTGGGTAGACTAGATGGATCAAGATGTCCCCCTCGGCCAACAAATTCTTATGTTCTTATGTTCTTACATGCAACAGTCCTCTAAGCCCCTCCTCTACAGTACTGTGTGACTACCATGCTGCCACACTATGTGAGCATCCTGTTGCAGTTCATCCCAGCTGACTAGGACCCCCTTTATCCTACCAATCACATCACACCATACTTTCCTTTAACCCACATCGTAAATCTGCTAAAAATGTATCATTTCCTAAATCTGATAGTGTTGAAATCTAGATTTAGTAGTTGTCGTATTGGTCCCTGCAAGAATAGATCCAGAAGCAAATGATTTGATACCTTTTAATGGACCAACATAGATGTAATAACAAGAACAAAGTGCTCTAGCTTTCTTCGGACCAACCAGTCCTTCTTCAGAAGCTCATGGCAGTTGTTTAGAAAATACAATACTTATCACAGCTAGATAATGCAGAGAAAAACAGAAAAAAATCACCATTGGTTTAAAATACTCATTTAAAAAAAAAGAGAAAGAAGATGATGTCAGAGAAGTTTAACAGTACCATACTGCCTTCAGCCAGGAGGAACCCTAGGTCAAACGTGCTTGGTGGAACACACATACAAAGAATCCTACTGCATATAAATTTAATTGACATAAGATAACACTGCTGAAGCAGATAACTCCTAAATCAAGCTATGAGTGTTACAGTTAGTATAAGGATGTGATTACTGAAAGGCAACCCCAACCCAGATTAAAGACAAACTAAGATTGTTATAGAGCTCATGAAGTTTCAATGTCTGCATTATAGACAAGAATTTACCAGTAAGGCTGTCTTAAAAACATCATGCACACTGTGTGTAAAACCTAGCTGGACCTGTCACCCAGCTGTACTCTCAATCAATATAAGGCCCAAGAAATTTCAAAAACCTCAGGACTATATAAATGATAATTTAAATATAAATTGATAATATTAGTGTCACACAAAAAACTCTAGTCGAGGAACCTCAAGGAATTAAGACCATGTAGCCTGATATGTACTGATGTCAATATACACTGAGAATGTAACAACTTGATGTACCACAAGTGTCTAAGGAATCTGAAAAAGAGATAAAAATGTAATTTCTCTCCTCCTCTTCATACAAACAATACACCCTAACCCACCCCACATCACCATAATGTGGGTGGGGAAGATACATAGCTTTAAGGAGATGTTGTCTCTCTCTCTCCCCCCCCCTTTTTCTCTCTCTCTCTCTCTCTCTCTCTCTCTCTCTCTCTCTCTCTCTCTCTCTCTCCCACAGACACACACACACACACACACTCCTAGTGAACCTATATTCCCTTCAGTCACTGCAATTGTTCCCCAAAGGAATTCAACTTGTCATGAAATCCTGAGTAAAAGGGCTTATGTCTCCTAATACCTACAGAGCAAAAATGTGACACTATTTAACCGTACTACTATCTGCATAGTAACATTTGCACATAGTACATAATACATAGTAACATGAGTATTTTAAACCAATGGGGATTTTTTTCTGTTTTTCTCTGCATTATCTAGCTGTTATAAGTATTGTATTTTCTAAACAACTGCCATGAGCTTTTGAAGAAGGAATGGTTGGTCTGAAAGCTAGAGCACTTTGTTCTTGTTGTTACATCTATGTTGGTCCATTAAAAGGTATCAAATCATTTGCTTCTGGATCTAAATCTGATAGGTACACTACATCTTTTGCATACAGCTGTGGGACTTTTGCAATGATACCATCATGCTGCAGCACAAGTTCCCCAATGGAGTCCATACTCTGAATCATGGCTATACTGGACAAACCACATGCCCTTGAGTCATGTGATGCTCCTGCTGTAAGTTTGAAACTTCCCCTCCAGCTCCCTCCCTCCCTCTCACTCAATAGTTTCTTCTTTTTTACTAGGTTTGCAGCTAAGTCTACTGATAATTCATCCCCCCCCACACTTGTCACCATTCTAAGTACAGCTCAGAACAATCACTTGCCTGCTCAATGGATTCTCTGATGGGGCCAGCCTAAGAGGCCCAAAGCGGATGTCTACAGTGATGTCGGCTCCTCTTCTTCCTAGGAGGTTCTGACTGTGGCCCATTTTCTGCGGGAACTCATACCTTGTGGAACACCATAATTGTTTTTTTTTTAACCAGGAGAGACACACTAAGCTGAAAGCTTGTTTACAGATGCAACCTGAGAGCACAAGGAAGTTAAGTGACTTGCTCAGGGTCAAACAGTATGCAAGTGGGGGCTGTAAGATTCAAACCCAGGTCTCTAGGTTTGCAGCTCGGAGCCTTAAACCACTGGGCTATACCGCCTCTTGTTTCCTTATCCTCCAATGTTAAAGCCATCCAGATTTCAACCCATGGAGCTCTCAAGGAGGATCAGTAGTGTGGAAGCTTGGGTGAGCTCCTTAGGGGATCATAAACAATGTATAGACATTGAGCTTGTGTCCCTGAGGCATAAGGTTTTGAAGTTTGAGCAACAAATAGGGAATCTTGATGGGCACAGCTGGCGAAGTAATGTAATGATCACAGGTCTGCCAGAGCATGCTGAGGGAGCAAACTGTGTCACTTTTGTTCAAAAACTATTTGAAAAAGTGGTGGGACCATCTCTGAATGGACCTGTATATGTGGTGGAATGGGTTCACATTACACCACATGCCTCCAGAAAAGTATCCTCATGTCACATTATTGTGAAGTTGCTCAATTTCTTGGACAAGTAGCACATTTTAGCTAAAGTTCACTACCTGCAAGAGGTATCCTGGGAAGGGAAACCGCTCCAAATCTTTCAGTACCTTCTCACAACAGTTTGAGCCTGCAGAGCAGCATAACATCCTCAGATCTCTAAACTAGTGGCTGCCCATGTTAAATTTCAAATGTTTTACCCCTCAAGGCTCCAGGTCTGGAAGAATGAGTCTCCTACTAACTGTGAGTCAGTAGAGCAAGCCCGATCTGGTCTGCCAAAACTTTTCTGCAACTTATTCTCCAAGGACTGAAGTCATGGAAGCCAAGCCAGTTCTCATCTTGGCTGCTGATTGTCTTTGTTCGATATCCTTGGTTTGAAATGGACTGACTGCATATCAGTGTTTTATTTGTATGGTTATTGACTGTACCTAGTTACGTACCTGGATATCTTTTACAGGAATGACGGACTTGATGGTTCCTAACTTTTACAGCTTCTAGGAGTGTGAGCAGTCAGAAGGTTGCCCCTTTTTACAGCTGCAGTTGGCATAGCCCTGGAGATGTTTTGCTTTAGAAAAGGACACCCTGCATGAATTACCTTCCAAACAACATGATCGAGTGTTAAAAATAGTGTCCTTGGTTGAAGCCTCATTACTACGCTGCCTGTGTTTGTATGGGATCTGGAGAGCAATATTTTTCCTCTGGCTTGAGAAGTTAATTTCCCTCCCTGCAAGGCATCAAAGGTGGCAGGACTTTGTCTAGGGGCATGACCAGGATACCTGGATGGACAGGCTTGGGGGAGGAGGGCAAGCAGATGCCACCCACTAGGGGCAGGCAGCTGTTCCCAAGGGAAAGGGAACTTTCAGCCAGGGATAGGGAGGAGATACCTCCTCATTTCTCCCTTTCCTAGGTTGCAAGAACAGTCTCAGAGGGAACATCAAGGGTTTTGTCAACGAAGCAGAAAGCATACCTTGTGAATCCGGGAACGTTCTGGTAAGTGTTGAGTGTTGATGCTCTGACATTTATAAAAATAAATGAATATGGTCTGCACTCAAATTACAATATATTTTGTGATATACTTTACCCCCTCCACTGACACTGACATTTCAAACTGCAACACTGGGGCTGGTAGCATGGCATTATTCCCTGGAGGTTATAGTAAGGAGCTGTGAATGAGCTTTGTACATCTAGCAGACATAGTTTGACTCTGGCAACATTTACTTGCATACTGTGTAACTCTGCCTTTGCCCTACTTCAGTTTTCCTGATAAAATATTTTTTAAATAAATACTGTTTTTACGTTTAAACTTCACCTGGCATAACAGCATGAAGGAGCCTTCCTGTACTGCACCTACCTGCATCACATCATACCAAGATATAAACACAAGTCTGGTGTTTACTGTAACTAGTTTGGTGTTTCCCTTTCAAAAATACCATACAAAACAATCACCTTACTTTGTTGATTATGAATTTCTGTATTATCTGAACTTCTAATCCTAAAATAGTGCCTTTACAATACAGAAAAATGCTGTATTCAAATAATAAAAAGAGAAAGAACCAATCTGCTCTGCATTTTAAAAGCAGTTAGCCAAAATACTAACAGTGTGAACAAACAGTTGCAAACATATGCCTAAGTGTCCCAGGAGAACTCAACTGAGCTGCAGCATCTCATTTTCAGTGAAATCAAGCAGCTGAGAAGTTTGAAGCACTGGGAGGTCGATTTACTTGCTCAGGGTCACAGTCTGAGCAAATGGCTGTTTTGGAATTTGAAACTGGCTCTCCCAGTGCTAAAGACTGTGCTGTTCCCATTTTGCCATAATGCCTCCCCATCTTCAATTCTGCAGGCCCTCTGCTTTCAGTGTCAATGGCAAATGCACTTAGCTGTCTCAGTGAGGCCAGCTCAGTTACGGGTATTTGTTTTAAATTGATATTGTAAACTATGGGAAATATTTTATTCTTTTAATGCTACTTTTACAATGTGCTACAAGAATTTAATGTTTTGTAACTGTAGTGTGTGTTCATTTTACCATCTGCCAACTCATGGAATTGACCCCCAGTTTTATAACAAGTATAAATGTATTTTAAATTAATGTCTTGTGTAAGTCATGAAGATGGTTGTTACTTGTTGCCCTGTGAAGTAACACCCAATTTTGCACACTCCAGGCAGCTTGTGCTTCCAGTCATATGATCTGAGGATATAGCTATGCAGATATGGATGGAACTGGTATTGCACACCTGGCAAATGTTAGTGTGTTTGATACTGAAATGTAGTATCCTGAATAAAAAAATAATAAATACAAAAATAAGTAAGTTATTAAATAAACAAAACTTACATTGTTTACATGCAGAGCATTTGTAAAACTGGTAGTCATATCCACATTTATGCAACAGGGGTCAGGATAAAAACTGTAGAATAAAACCATTTATCTTCGCTACTATGGTAATAAATTTATTTATCCACATAGTAACTACATCATCACCCATTTATTCACACAGTAACTACATCACTAGCTCATTTATTTACACAGTTCTCTTCAGAATTCATTTAGAATGTTCAGCCTCAGAAGCAGTACTAACCATATTTAAATGTCAATAACTTAAAAACGAAAAAGATAACATGGTACTGTGAGCACGAAAATTGTTCCGCATAAAATTATCTACAAATGAATACTGTTTCATTTATATAAACCCTGTATATTGTATATGATTAGCAAGAAAACAGAAGAAAATGTAATTTTTGTTCCTTTTTGACAAACAAATATAAATAACTTTAAAACAAAAATGATAGCATGGTACTGTGAGCACGAAAATGTTCAGCTCAAAAATATCTACAAAATGAGTGGTGTTTCATTTATAGATACCATTTTGTTTTTTATAATTAGCAAAAACAGCATAAAATTCAATTTTCTTTTCCTTTTGACAAATTATTTACACCTACCAAAATCAAAATGTTCACACAACATCTAAACCTTTGCATAAATGGAATATGCAGCGGTTCAGTTGTGTGATAATGATTGCATTGACAGTTTCAGTGACCTCTCAGACCCCCACTGTGCTCGCACTCGCGTGGAGGTTACTTGAGGTCACTAGAAACTGTACAAGATAAATGCATTATCACACACTGAACCGCTGCATATCCCTTATTTATTACTGGTGTTCATTGGATCTGCCCTCATTCATATATCAAAAAATAATACTCACAGATTGACTAAAAAAAAAAAAATTAACACTGTTTTTCAAATATGTAATGTTATGTCCTAGCAGATCGTAGTACTGATATCTGTCTGCTGTGGGATTCAAATTCTGCATGTAGGACTGCTTTCAGTTGCACATGACCCTAGCAGGATAATCAGAAAATAAATGCTTTTCCCCATCTTCATTATGGCAATATATTCACCTGGATGTAAACACCAGATCAGAGGCAATCTGATTTTAGTACAAGGACAATTATTACTGGCAGAAAAATAAAGAAGTGGAAATAATTATTATTTTTTGTAATCAATGATACCAACTGGACTTGTAATTCATATTATCTGAAATGGTTAATACTCACATATTTAGTGTACTGTACAGTTGGCAAATGTTAATGTACATTATGCAGTGATGTAATACCCTCCCTGTAACGTAAGAGCTGCTATTTAACTGAAATAATAAATAAATTAAAAAAATAAATGAATAAAATGGCAAACACTATGGCCTGGATATTCAGAAGGGTTGCACATGGTGCAACACTGTTGTGCCATGCGCAACCCACTGATGATCCCTGGTGCGATATTCAAACGGGGATTGAGCCTGGCACAAATCCCGATGCGCCAGAGTGCATCAGTAATGTATGCGGTGAAGGTAGGGGGGGCTTGCCCGTGCATACCCCTCAAATCCCGATATTCAGCCCGGGATGTGCTGAGCCCATGCATGTGCAACCCCTACCTACGCTGCACACAGGTGAGCCAAAAAAAAAGGAGCAACAGCCGGCCACCGACAGGCGAGCTGCCATGTTACGGGGCCTAACACGGCAGCCGCCACCTGTGGGTGGCCACCCGAGCTCCAGCTGCACCTTTGTGGCTGTGCCCTCCCATGCCCGATCACGGGCATACATAGAAAAATGGATAGTCCAATATCCCTGGTGGTCCAGTGGACCGCTCACAGCCCGATCGCGGGCATATGTAAAATAAAAGAGAGGTCCAATATCTCTGGTGGTCCAGTGGACTGCTCACAGCCCAGTCACGGGCATATGTAAAATAAAAGAGAGGTCCAATATCCCTGGTGGTCCAGTGGACTGCTCGCAGCTCAATCATGGGCATATGTAAAATAAAAGAGAGGTCCAATATCCCTGGTGATCCAGCGCCCCACCCGCCTGCCACCCTGCCACCCGCTGACTGACACCGTATGGTAGGGCTGTACGTCCACTGGTCCACAGCGTGAGCCAATGGGCATGCAGCTCAACCAGACTATACATTCCAGATATGTGAATGGATCCAGTCACATATCTGACTGTGTAGTACGGAGCTGCACGCCATTGTCTCACACTGCGGGACCACTGGGCGACAGCCCTACCATACGGTGTCAGTCAGCGGGCGGTGGGCGCAGGCGGGTGGGTGTTGCCACCCACCGCTGACCGGGAGGAGCGGGCAGTGGGGCTCAGTAGGCAGGTGGGAGGGGTACCGCTGGACCACCAGGGATATTGGACCTCTCTTTTATTTTACATATGCCCGTGATCGGGCTGCGAGTGGTCCACTGGACCACCAGGGATATTGGACCTCTCTTTTATTTTATATATGCCCGCGATCGGGCTACGAGCAGTCCACTGGATCACCAGGGATATAGGATGTGTACTTCTTTTACACATGCCCACGATTGGGCATTGGGACACTTTCCCACGATGTGCAGGGGGCGTCGATCCCCGATGGCTGCAGCCTGGCAGGGCGCTGGGCGCAAGTCGCCAGGGATCGGTGCACCTGCATGCAAATGGGGCCATAATGACATGCAAATGGCACCATTTGTGCCTTGCATGCATTATGGCCCCATTTGTATGTGCACTTTTGAATATTGCAGTTGTTGCACCTAGCGCAATGAAACTTGTGCTAGCGCATCCCCCTGCTCCACTCTGGCCACTTGCTCTGGCACAGTGCCACTGTGACATGTGCACTGCAGGTGACCAGGGTGCGATATTCAGCAATGCTGTGCCATGGCACAGCTCCATTGAATATCACCCTGTCAACGCCCCTGCACAGCCAAGTTGCACTGCGCCCAGGCTTGCGCCACAGTCTGGTGCAGTCTGAATATCTGGGCCTAAGTCTTTTTCCTTCACTGCTTATTGAAACAGTGGAGTCATATGCACATTTTGCAATGATGTAAAATGTGTTAGCTTACAAGCATATATTACATTGTGTGAATTATACAGTGGTTGAAATAATGTTCAGAAAGCTGTACAATTATGTAATATTGATTCACAAAAGAGCATTATATGTAATGTCAAGCATATATTAGAAAGGAACAAGAAAACTTATGGAATTAAGCATGTAAATGGAAATAGTACACCCATAAATGAAGTAGTTGAAATGAAAGGTCTTCTGAAAGTGTTGTTATGAAATCTAATAACAGAAGATGCTCCTATTTTGTGTTAGTAGCTTTTGAATTGAAATATTCTTGTCATGAAATACTTTTAGCAGTAATGCAGTAGCCATTCAAACACATCTTGCATAGACAGTATATTAGGCCATTTGCTGCTGATAGAGCCAAAATTTATTGCTGTGGGAAAGTTATGAGTAATGGAAGACATTCTTCTATTGAGCAGCAAATGTAGGCTATATTTCATGGTGGATAACATGTATAGCTCAGAAAGCCAGCTTGTTGCCTAAGTGGTTGTTGTCTGCATGTAAATTGTATTTGAAACCTACATATTAGTACAGTATAAAGTGATGTGTATTATTTGGGGGTTGAGTTTGGTTGTAAGACAATATGTCTGGAAGCTTTAGCTTGGAGATCGTTTGAGATGAAGTGTAGCATTGTCTTGTGACGTGACCTATGGCTTGTTTTTTTAGCATGTAAATTGGCATTGTGTTGTGAATTTTAAGGAATAAGTACAGATTAAGTCAACCATGGCCCAATGAGGAGAGTGTAGATTTTAGTAAAAGAAGATTTTTAGGTAATATTTTCCCTTGGATGTGCTGGGTTTCCATAGCTGCATTAGCGCATATGTCTGACAGACATAAAAATGTAAATGTAAAAAAATGCTTGATTTATTTGTTAAATTCTGATTTCTAATTCTGTAGGCCCTCTGCTGTCAGTGTCAAGGGCAGATGCACTTAGCTGTCTCGGTGATGCCAGCTCAGTTAAGGGTACTTGCTGAAAATTAATATTGTAAAATATGGTAAATAATTTCTTTTAATTTGACTTTTACAATGTAGTATAAGAATTCCTGAACTCTTGATGCCAGCTGCTTTCACTGGTGCTATGTTTCTGAAAATGACTCAGTTAAACGGTATGCTTAGATTTATATAATGTTATATAATAGGTTTAGCTAGTTTCAAAAGTTTATCACCATCTCCTATAACATGCCACTCTCTGTGTGCCTCTGGTGTGACACTCTTTATAGTGCTCTCCAAGTTAAAGACCCAATACAGTGATATTGTTAAGCATGGCTTTTGTTGAAGTTAAATGCAGGCTTGAAAAACAAAAATCACCTTGCCACCTAACAAGGCTAACTCAATTAAAAGTCCTTTTTTAATTTATACTCGGAGTTGCAACATCTAGTTTACACTGAAGTCATGCAGCTGGGAGGTTTGAAGCATGTGGAGGCAGAGGTACTTGCTTAGGGTCACAGTGTGAGCAAGTGACTGTTATGGAATTTGAACCTGGGTCTCCCGGTCCTCAGGACTGTGCTGTTCAAAGTTTGACATACTGCCTCCCTCTATTTCCAATTCCCAAGCTCCATTTTTTATGCTAAATTTATTTACCCAGGAGAACTCAACTGAGCTGCAGCATCTCATTTTCAGTGAAGTCATGCAGCTGAGAAATTTGAAGCACTGGGAGGTCGATTTACTTGCTCAGGGTCACAGTCTGAGCAAGTGGCGGTTTTGGAATTTGAAACTGGCTCTCCCAGTCCTAAAGACTGTGCTGTTCCCATTTTGCTATAATGCCTCCCCTATTTTCAGTTCTGTAGGTCCTCTGCTTTCAGTGTCAATGGCAGATGCACTTAGCTGTCTCAGTGAGGCCAGCTCAGTTAGGGGTATTGTTTTAAATTTATATTGTAAACTATGGGCAATATTTTATTCTTTTAATGTTACTCTTACAATGTACTACAAGAATTTAATGTTTTATAACTGTAGTGTGTGTGTTCATTTTCCATCTGACAACTCATGGAACCTACCCCCAGTTTCATAACAGGCATAAATGTATTTGAAATGAATGTCTTGTGGGAGTGATGAAGATGACGGTTACTTGTTGCCCCGTGAAGTAACACCCAATTTTGCACACTCAAGACAGCTTGTGCTACAAGTCATATGGTCTGAAAATATAGTTATACAAATATTGATGGAACTGGTATTGCATACTTGGCAAATATTAGTGTGCTTGATACTGAAATGTAGTATCTTGCATAAAAAATAAGTACAAAAATAAGTTAGTTATTAAAGAAACAAAACTTACATTGTTCACATTCAATGTGTTTGTAAAATGAGATGGCAGACTGGGTGGGCAAAGCAGTCCTTATCTGCCATCATAGTCTATAAATATATGTTTCTACAGTATGTTTCTGCGTTAGACATTGAATTTAATTTCCCTCCAGGTATTTCTCGTGACTAGAATTTACATTGTAAAATGAACTCCTTTCAATTCCCATTTCCAATATTTCCATCATTCATCTACCATAGGTTGCATTTATATTCATGGATTTGTACTCACATTGCGTCTATGCATGCTACTCTTTTTCTTTATTGCATTTCAATTCTGATTTGCATTCCTCTTATTTTTTCTTATTTTTTAAGACTGCAGTAAACTACCATTATATACTCTTTACACAGGATTCCTAATGTTCATCAAATCCCGATCTGGATTTTACATTACAATGTTCACTTTAATCATGAGAAATACATGGAGAAAAATGAAATTAAATGTCTAATACAGAAAAGAGAAAGCACGTCTTTTGAAGGTACATATCTGAACCAATTTTATTTTAAGTTTCAGTATAACATTTTAATTGGAGCACATAATTTCAATGGGAAAATAATAATGATAGTTTTAGAATGTAAAATGTGTTGGGGGGAGGGGAGTGGAAACAGGGAGTGAGAGAAACCATGAATAAGATCACACAAAGGAACTCCACTAATTATCACATTTTAAATGTTCTTCATTCACATCTCACTCCAAATGGGCAACCATTTGGTGGCAGCGCCACTTCCTCAGTGATGATTCAATAACATGATGTTTTAAATTAACGGTGTCCTCCAAACCTTGAGGAAGTCAAAGATGTCCACGAAATGATGGTTTGGTTTCTGATGATGTTTTGAAGTGGCACAACAAGAAATAAAAACATAAAACATGTATAAATACACAGTGTACAGGAGTTGAGTTTTATATTACTTGTTCTACTCATGATGATGCACACAGACATGCAAAGGGCAGCACTGAATGGGCGTATGACATGCTGAAGGTGAGAATCAAGTGTTTTGACAAAACTGGTGCAGCTTTAAAATGTTGTTAGAGCATATAAATCTCTCTGGTGTTCAAGTTTATTGCAGGAATAACTCCATTGAGCAAGCTCATTCACAAGGAGGTCCTGGAGCATATATCTGGAACATATACAAAGTAGCAAGACAGAGTACATACATACTGTATGTGCATACAAGATACAATGTAATAATAATAATGATAATAATGGCATACGCCTTCCTTTCTTAGGCAAAAAAGGAGACAGTATTCAAACAGCTCACAAGCTTTCAGTGGATCTGCCAAGCAGGTATCAGACACAAACACCTTTCAGGTCACCCAAAGACAATTGCAGTCCCCTAATGTAATATTATGCCTTCTTACTCATAATATTGTATTAGGGGACTGCATTTGTCTTGGGGTGAACAGAGGGGTGATTGCCTTGGTGTGATATATGCTTGGCAGACCCACAGAAAGCTTTTGAGCTGTTTGAAAACTGTCTCCCTTTGTACCGTAGAAAGGAAAGCCTACACAACAGAGATTTACATGCTCTAATATCATTTTAAAGCCATGTGATGTTATATCTCAATTGTGATTTCAAATTGCCAGCAAAAACAGACTATTACTATCAACCTGTCTGATAAAAAAAGCTCCCCTTGGTTTATGGATGTCATCAATTACCTACAACTAGTAACATTTAGGTACTACAATGATATAAATAGATGCCATGATTTCTAACTGCAGCATGTAAGACAAACAAATAAACTTGTCAGGCTAATTTAACAAAAATGAAAAAACAAACAAACAAAAAAGATTAATTAAAAAATCCATTATGCTAAAGCCAGTGCCTTTGTACTAGTACCCCCATCCAACCCCCAATCTGGCCAAGCAGAAAGAATCACAAACACACTGACACCATGGCTTATTGTGATGTGTGCAGGCTGAACAAGTGCAGGGTGCTACAGAAATATAGTTGTTACTGAGCACTACCTGTGATTTAACAGCTCAGGAATTCAAGACGTTGAGTGTATAGCCTGCTCACTGGCCACCAAAAGAGCACACCTGGCTCCTGGGGACACCTCTGCATCTCACAACCAGCATCATTTACATCAGCCTGGTTGTGAGAAAGAGTCTACCTTTTTTCCCTTTTATAAATAAAATTCCTTTTTTTTTCTTTTATTAATAAAATTACCACCCGGAGAACCCCCTATCCCCTTATGGTTCCACTGGAACCAGGTTTCAGTCTTCTTCTCCCGACATTTCTTTGTTTATATTTTTTTATAATAGCCTACACTCTGGGCCAGCAAAGACACACAGAGCACACCTTGCTCCTGTGGACAGCTCTTCATCGCCTGACATTATTATTTGCATCAGTCCACTTGGGAGAAAGATGCCCATTTTCTTTTAATCAATAATTAAAAAAATATCATTTGGTGAACCACGCCACCCTCCCAGGTTCCACAGGAACTGAGAGTCTCTCTTCCTCTTCCAATAGGCTGCACTATTATGTGTCTCGGTAGAATGTGTGATCTGTGTGTGTGTTTTGTTTTTTTTAACAGCCTACTCTCTAGCCAGCAAAGGAGCACATCTTGCTCCTGGGGACACCAAGCATATCCCAAAACACTGACTGTCATCATTTCCATCAAGTCCAGTCAGAAGAAAGATGCTACTTCTTTTTATTATTAAATTAATAAAAAAGATGAAAGGCCTAATATCTTGAAACAGCACTCTGCTTGTGGGAGGGTGCTCATTGGAGCAAGGTGGCAACAAATACTGTATGTTTCAGTGCTAAACTACAACACAATTGCTTTTATTGTTTTTCTTGCACTATAACTGATTTAAGGGGTTCAAATGCATGCTTAAACCCACAGGCGACTACTGACAGCAAAACAGTGCTGCTTGAAAAGGTTTTCACCCTAAATTAGTGAATATGATTGTGACTCTAGGGGCAATTGCCTCTCTAAAGACTGTCGTGACTAGATACATAGACACATAAAAATTGTTGGCAGATAAGGACCGCTAGGCCCATCTAGTCTGCCCATAAGCCCTAAACTTGCATGCAGTCACTGACCCTAAGTGATCAATGGCATTTCATCACTCCCTCCCCCTCCAATGTTCCCTTGTGCCTGTCCCAGGCATGTTTAAACCCCTCCACTGTACTTGCCCCACCACCTCTTGTGGCAGACTGTCCCAAGCATCCACCACACTCTCTGTGTAGAACAACTTCCTCACATTACCTCTTAATCTACCCCCCCTTCAATTTCATATTGTGTCCCCTCATTCTGATATATTTTCTACATTGAAAAATATCCTCACCTGCACATTGTTTATGCCCTTGAGGTACTTGAAAGTTTCTATCATGTCCCCCTTTCTCTCCTCTCCTCCAGTGAGTACATATTGAGAACTCTTAGTCTCTTCTCATATGTTTTGTGAGGCAAGTCATGCACCATCTTTGTCGCCCTTCGCTGGATAGCCTCCATCCTGTCTATGTCATTATGCATGTGTGGTCTCCAGTACTGCATGTAGTACTCCAGGTGAAGCCTTACCAGTGTTTTATACAATGGCATCAACACCTCCTGTCTCCTTCTGGTAATGCCTCTGCCTATGCACCCCAGCATGCCACTGGCCCTCCCTGCAGCCTTTGCGCACAGCTTTAATACCTTAAGGTCATCAGATACGATAACCCTTAGGTCCATTTCCCCTTTGGTGACAGTCAGCACCCCCCCCATTCTGTAGCTCTCCTCAGGGTTCCCCCTTCACAGATACATTAGCTTGCACTTTTTTTGCTTTTTTGTATTTTTTTTACAATAGCCTGCACTCTGGTCTGTCTGTCTGTCTGTCTGTCTATCTAGCTAGCTATCTATGTAATTATCTATCTTTCTATCACTTGCATCTATTGCTATTTTTACCTGTTTGTAAAACAAACCTACATATCACATTTGCCTGCACTCTGAATAAATACTTATGATACAGTACATATTTGTACTCCACTCCTGCATAGACCTCATACTGTCCTGACATTCCCCGTTATCACAAGTATAACTACCCTAATCTTATCAACAGCGACCCCTTCTAAAAGTTACTACCACATTTTCTCTCCTAACAGAGTCCATCATCACTCTTGACTGCCTTACATCAACACATTGCTTAACTATAACTTACATCACCTGATGGACAAAAGCCCTGTTTCTCTATAGAACTGTAAATATACTGCTTCCTATTACACTGCATGTTTATTATACTGCTTGACCATACCTGTCTGTCCATCCCCGCGTGGATGGTTTTATGTGCATATTTAAGTTCTGTGGTTTGTTTTTTCATTTTGTATGTATCGCTTTATCTTATACCTGCTTAGCTGCTGTCTAGTAACGATTGTATGCTTCCTATGACTGCCTGTTTTATGTGTATTTGTACTCTACCAGATCGTGCCTGAAAATGGGCAGGGTTATTGCCCAGTGTACTTACCTGGTCATCAAAAGCAAATAAATAAATAATCCCAAGACTGAACATGCTGTATGCCAGCCATTACTTTGTCATGTACTGCCACCTACTGTACCTGTCAAACTTGTATTGCTTACCATTCCTTCCATTGAAATGTACACCTCCATATCTTTTCCTAATAATGTGTATGCCTTCCTTAGAATAGAAAATAAAGCAAATACAACCACTTACAAATCATTGTGTTGTTTCTCCACGCCTCCTGAACAATTTCACACAACCTCACTAACTTCATTATGCAGCCGTGGTGGATCTGACCAGATTTTTTAATTTTTTGGAATGTACAAACATCTGGTGGGGTTCTCGGGTTGGGCTGTTTGGGTTATGTGGTAATATGCAAGCTCTACACCTTCTCAGCAGCATCTTTGTTTATTTTATTGGTCCTAATACTGGACCCCTTAGCATGCTGTTCTTTTTCTTTTTCACTGTCCTGGGGTTGGGCTGTGGTGTGGGGACTGCCTACTGCTATAGTAGTTTTTCAGGATTGTTATTTTTTTGGGGGTGTGGGTGGTCTGTTATTGTCCTTTTTGTATGGCAGTGCAATTGCCCTTAGCTTGGGAGAGCCCCCTACATGGCTGTTGTTTATATTTGACACTTCAATTTTACAACTTGCCTTTTCATGGTTGGAGTCATTCTGGTATACTGCCCTGTTTGTGCTGCTGGGTAGGTGGCAGCCCTTAATTTGGTGAGTCCGAACACTTGGATGCTGTTTTTGGTTGTTCTTGGCTGAGCGTTGATGTAGGGGTAATGGGAGCAGTGGGCAGGGTGGGAGGTAGGGGGCATTTGGTTGATAGGAGATCATTAAGGGCATTACATTTTTGGTGTTCAATCCTGGGTACTGGGGTATTCTAGAGGGTATTTAGTAGGTGTTGTTTGCATTATATCTGTTGAAACTATATTCATTGTTGAGTGGATTACTTTTTGAGGGAGTGTCTCAGAGTGCACTTTTTACATGGCACTACGAGGGAATGCTTCTTAAATTGGGACTTCATTGGTGATTCTGGATGGGCAGCCCAGCTTAGTTAATGACTTAAAATGTTAAGAGGCTCCAGAAATTGTGCAAACAGCTATGATTCTCCATCATTTGAAGCAATTGCACACAGGGCTCACTTTCTTGCTAGACACTTATCTGAAATGGGTGGCTATACATTATGTACTTCTGGAGGGACTGGCCGGACCAAGATTTTGGTGTGATATTTATAGCCTGTAGTGTCACTTTTTCAGTGCTGAAGGAGATTTGGGACCTGGAGGGCGCTACCTTTTTTTACATGGAGGTTGGGTCCTCATGAGGTTTTGTTGAGGATCATTTATGGACCTAACGTAGATTCCCAAAATTCCTTACAACTCTTACACCCTTCTTGGCCTCCTTTACTCAAATCCCTATTCTCATGGGAGGGATTGGAACCTTTCTCTCCAAATGGAGCCAGGTGGGGCCTCTCCAGGACAGCATGGACTCCATGAATTTATAAAAGAGCTGGGACTGACGGATCCCTGGCATCTCCTCCATCCCTCAGACAGACAATGCACTTTTCAGTCTCTCCCACATAATTATTACTCCAGAATCGATTATCACTTCATCAGTTGAGACAGTATATCAGTCGTGATATCCATAGATGGGAGGCAGTATAGCACAGTGGTTTAAAGCTCTAAGCTGCAAATCTGGAGACCTGGGTTTGAATCCCACAGCCCCCACTTGCATACTGTGTGACCCTGAGCAAGTCACTTTACTTCCCTGTGCTCCCAGGTCGCACCTGTAAACAAGCTTTCAGCTTAGTGTGCTAGTCCTGGTTAATTAATTGCAAAAAAAAAATAAAGAAGTACAACAGCTAGTGATCTCAGACCATGCCTTAGTGCATATGCGGCTTGCAGTTCGGGGGTGGGGTGGGGTGGTGATGAACAAGGTTTGTCAGTTTAACCCCAAGTAACCCAAGACCCTGAATGATTTACTAGCCTCAATCAAAGAGTACATTTGGACTTTTTTTTAACATAATGAGGGGTCGATAGTTGCTATTGACATCCTGTGGGAGGCAGCAAAATCTGTAATCAGGGGTAGTGTATTCGCTAGCCACCATCTGGAACACGTCCCGCATCATGAAACTAGACAGTCTCTTGCAGGATATTCAGGCCATTGAGGTCCAGCTTTCTCTGGGTTCCAAGGAGGAAGATAAGCTTGGGTTAAATTTGTTAAGGACCCATTACGTGGGTCTTCCTACTGAATGGACTGAACTGGCTCTTGTTTGCACAATGACCCGCTACCTGGTATCCAGGGAATGCACCAGAAAAATTTTGACACTCTGTCTCCATCATTTGGAGGCTTCTAAAACTGTCTGAGTTATTTGGGCAGGGCTCTGATTGGACCCTGTCACTAACTCTTGGGATATTGAGGCAATCTTTAGGGACTTTTATGAATCTTTATACTCGAACAGCCAGGGCGATCATTCCCTGCCAGAGACAATTACAGCATATCTCGATCAAATAGCCCTCCTCTCTCTGATCTCCCAACAGCAGGAGTTGCTTTCTCACCCTATTTCTGTACCTGAAGTGGTATAAGTCATACAACAGCTCCCCTATGATAAAGTCCCAGGGTCGGATGGCTTTTCGACTGTTTTTTATAAGACCTTTGTTGGTGAACTGGCCCCCTTTTTGACTAAAAAGTTTAAATACATCCATTCTTCCGGCCACTCTGAGTCTTCTTTAGCAGAAGCATGAATCACCTTGCTGCTTAAATCTGACAGGGATTACACCCTTGCCAGGTAGTTTCCATCCCATTTCACTGATGAATTCTGATCTTAAGAGTCTCACCGAAGTGTTTGCTAGCAGGCTCCTTCAGGTTTGGGACAGTTTGATTGACCTGATTTGAGGACAGACTGGGTTTATGATGGGCCAGTTGTCTGCTGATCACCTCCAAAAACTGCACTACCTAATTTCTGTGTCCAGGTAGGGTAAGATTTCTGCAGCCCTTGTCTCCTTGAATGTGGAAAAGCATTTGACCAGGTCTTGTGGCCCTATCTGTTCATTACGCTTAAAAAATCTGAGTTTCCAAGGGAATTTCTTAGGTGGATTAAAATATTATTTCAAGCCCTTACTGTGAATCTGGTGAAATGGGGTCCTCTCTGACCCATTAATTTACAGAGAGGACAAGGCAGGGTGT
This sequence comes from Neoceratodus forsteri, assembly GCA_016271365.2. NCBI lineage: Eukaryota > Metazoa > Chordata > Ceratodontiformes > Ceratodontidae > Neoceratodus > Neoceratodus forsteri. The sequence continues at coordinate 1,147,577,242 of CM057458.1, read as the reverse complement.
CCACTATCCTCTTCCTTTTATGATGTATATTGAGCCCCTTATACATAGGTTCGTGAGTATCCTCAGCATGGGGGTAATGGCAGGAGGGGCAGGTTATAAACTTTCAGCCTATGCAGATAACCTTCTCTTTCATGTAAAGGATCTCCTAGTTTCAATTTCAGCCACTTTGTCTGAGATTCAGACATTCTCAGCACTCTCTGATTACAAGCTCAGTTTGAGCAAGACTAAGGTTCTGTCATTAAATCATCTTTTGAGCAGGTGGGAGGTATCTGAGATGGGACTGGTTTGGGAACCTCTTGCATTAACATATTTGAGTATAGAGATTTCCAGATCTTCTTCAGATCTGTTGAAAAACAACCTGTCTCCCCTTCTCCACGCCATCAAGCTGGATCTTCTACACTGCTGGTCAGCTCTTCCCCTCACCCTCTGGGGATGTACCAGTTTTATTAAAAGGAAGGCCCTACCCTGCAGCCTGAATTCCCTTGGGATGCTATGCATTCATCTCACTAAAGCCTGTTTTTATGGCTACAACATCTCCATAACAGTTTCTCTGGTGGGGGTGCAGTTCGCGTCGTGATTGTAAATTAACTATTATGAAAATGTTGGGGGGTTACGACTCCTGAATTTCTTTTTGCACTATTGTGCTCTATGCTCAAGTAAGTATTTCAGGGGTAACCCGTGACATGGGTGAATCTATAACAGCAAGTTAATTTGGGCGATGTAAAAATGACGATTGTAAAATGGGCTATGCGTACTTAATAGCCCATGGGAATGATAGCGAGATTGCCTGTGTAGGGAGGAGGAGTTATGCAGTATATGGGGGTATGTTGGGTGAGCCAGTCCTGAGCTGGCCATCTGGTGCAGTGATTGGAGACAATGCCTATGCCTGTGATGGACCTGGGTTCGGGACTGGCTATAGGGCTTTTTTTTTGTTGTTGTGTCAACCTTAGCCCTCCTCCTGAGTTTCCCCTTTCCCCCATTGTTATGCCCCCCCCGAGTTGATTATATTAAAGATGGGGGTGCTGGGGACTTTCCCCCTTCAAAGAGGGGTGCAGGGGGTGCAGCCCCCCTTATTAAATGTAAAGTATACTTTAGCACCATAGAGTTACTGAGAGTGAGTCGTGGCTTGTGAAGGTCGTCGCTAGTGGCTTGCTCTTTGACTCTTGGCGATATGTATTCGCCGTTGTGTTGAGCATCATTTTGTTTGCACTCTTATCACATGTTACCATCTACGGTGGGGCAGAGCCCAGATGGTGATACAGGGCTTATACACCCCTCTTGCTTACGCACTGAGAGGGACCTCTGCTGAAAGTCGGGCTTCATCACCACAGCCTCCTCTTTATCAAACCCTCTCAGCTCCCGGCACTCCTAAAATCAACCCTGTTGTCTTGGTCACTTCAGGCCCATCATCAGCTTGCTTTATATTTAGGTGCCATGTGGATGAAAAGACTACAGTAATGTCTATTAGCAATCAGATTGTATCCAACCCCATACCATTGGACTTCTGTCTGCAATTGCAGAATATCATGGTAGGCAACCTTTAGGAGGAGGATGGGCTGCCCTCTTTTGTTTCTTGTAGGGAAGGCTGCATCATTCTCCCTTATTTTGCTTTAAATTTCTTCAACTATCTCATGTTTTCACTGCCTATTTTGGTCCTTATCCCTGGAATGGGGGGGGGGAGGAGGTGATCTAGATACTCTCGTAGCTGTTGCGGCTAAGCCTCATCCAGTTTCTGGGTTGTACAGTGCTTTTCAGACTATGGACTCCACCAGCACATCAGAGGTTTATCACTACTGGCAGCTGTCTTTAATTTTGCAGTGGGATGACGCTAAGTGGCAACTTGTTTGGAAGAATTTATACAAGTCTATTAAACAAGATCAGTACCAGATGCTTCAATTCAAAGCCTTGCACAATTTATACCCCACTTAAACTTTCTCACATATGCAAATCTGTGACATCCCTGTGTTTTAGATGCAGAGAATATGAGGGTTCCCTTAAGCATGTTTTAGGGGATCGCTCAAGGGTGACCCCCTTTTGAAATGCCATTAAACTGTTCCAGGTCCCCCCTTCCAGGACTTGAAGATTTTTTTGTCCAAGAAATGTGTTTAATTGGATACATCCCACTGCAGTTATTTAGCCCCCAAAAAGGCCATATGGCTGTAATTGCAATGGCATCAAAAGTGGACATTCTCCGCCACTGGAAGTAGGACATCATCCTGTCACTCATTAAATCGCACCAGGAAATGCTTCAAGCTTTGCAGGTCAAAAAGCAAATAGCATCACTCAGGCACCATCCTGATCTTTTTGCCTCGAGGTGGGAGCCACTCTATGCTTTCTTGTCCTTGCAATCTCCCAGTGTGGGCAAATATCAGGGTTAAACCACCTCAAGGGGGCCCTCAACAGATTTGGCCACCTCTTTTCTTTTTTTTTTTCTTAAGTACCTTTGGCTTTATTATGTTTGTTTTTCTGCTATCTCTTCTCAGTCCCTTTTACAGCTTTTTCTATGATATTCTCAGCACTCCAAGTGGGGTGAGCAGGGATGAGGGGATGTGAGGGTTTAGTTGTTGTTGTTGTATGTTTATTTATTTTGTATGGTCATAATTTGTGCTTCAAGATTTGGCCATCTTTTTGTTTTTCTGAAGATGCTGTTATACATGTATTTCTTTTGCTTGTTTACAAAACCTCAATAAAGTTTACTACATTAAAAAAACACATGCCCTCTTTATGGCACTGGAATTCCGAGCATGATGCCACCGCTGTCTCTATATTATGAGGGACCACATTATCTGCTTTCTTGGCCAATCATAATGCACCCATCCCAAATCATCTTTCATTCTCTTCTGCAGTTCAACAAACTTCATGAGCACTAAATTATTTCAGCCGAGGAGGAGCAAGTCCAGCAGACCACAGTGCCAAGCTTCAGCTGTGATCCAGGGGTGCAGTTCTCCCCACTTCTGCCCCCTCTAGACCATCCAATATATCTGTACCCAATGGGAATCAAAGAAGAGATTTTCATCCCCCTGGAACTGCGGTCCTCTCACTTCCACCCAGTTGACAAACGAATGGCCACATGTGCACTCACTTCACCAGACAGTCCTGACCTACCAATAAAACCAAAACAGAGAAGTTAAAGTAACTAGATGCACATAATCTCAAATGCCTGAGATATTCGCCACCCAAGGGACTGAATCTATGCATCCTTCCAGTCTTCTACCCCAGCACGGAGGCAGCACCTTCTGTATCTGGAAGAAGTGAGTATTATACTTGTGATCCACCATCCCTAAAGCCTCCAGGGCCTTGTCCAATGGAGGAACTGAAACAATGTGAGTGGGGAACCATACTCATGGTGGAAAAAAGCATGCCCCTGAAGATTCAAATCATGTCACTTTTATTTATAAAAAATGCAACTCCTTGCGATCATTGCTCTTATACAAAATAAAAACCATCAAAACAACATACTCATTAATCATTTTAAAATTACAGTTCTGAAGAATCCCGAATTACCAAACTTAGAGAGGATCTGGAAAAGCAAAGCCAAATAAATAAGTCTTAAGGGCAGACTTAGAGCTCCCGATGGTCAGGCATTCTCTTACCGCATGAGGTAGAGAGTTCCACAGGGTAGGGGCCACAAAAGCAAAGGAGTGGGCCCCAGAGGTCTTAAGTTGAACCCTGGGAACCTCTTGCAATCCTTCATTGGTGGAGCAGAGGGGGCAATAGGGACAAAGAAGATATTTCAAGTACCAAGGTCCCTGACCATGTAGGGCATTATAGGTCAGTAACCCAACCTTGAAGGTGATCCATCACTGAACTGGCAGCCAGTACAGGCCATGGAGCACAGGTGTGACATGGTAAAATCTTGATAAACCAGTCAACAACCTGGCCGCCGGATTCTGCACCAGCTTAAAGTGGTAGATATCAACCCCCAGAAGCCCTAAGTAAAGGGCATTGCAGTAGTCAAGGCAGGAGGTCACGAAGGCATGGACCAATGTCAGAAGATCACTGGGCGGGACCAGATGTTTTATTCGGGTAATATTCCTCAAACAGTAAAAAGAGGTCTTGACAACGGCCAACACCTGAGATTTAAGAGTTAAGCCATCGTTAAAAATAATGCCCAGATTCCACACCAGGTCAGAGTTCACCAATTAAGTACCACTGAGCCAAACCCTGGGTGGTTGAACAGCTAAGAACCCCTTACCTGGATGACCTGGGTCCACTACCAACATATCAGTTTTACCCAGGTTCAACCTCAGCCAGTTGGCACTCATCCAGCCCTGGATCTCAGAGGCAGTCATTAAAAATCAAGCCAGCATCCTTTTGTTTGGGCACAAGTATCATCTGCATAGCAGTGAAAATGCATCCCATACCACCTTATAATGTCTCTCAATGGCAGCATATACACTCCGAACAACATGGGTGATAGAATGGAGCCCTGTGGGACTCCACAGGATAGGGGGAGACGAGCTAAGGAATAAATTCCCCAACACCACTCTCTGAGTCCTATCCACCAGGAATGATTGAAACCACCTGAGGACTGCACCCAACAGTCCACAGATCCACTGCAGTCAAACAACACACCATGGTCCTCATTGTCAAATGCTGCAGATAGAACAAGTAGAGCTAAGATCAAATGAGTTCTAAGATCTCTCACTATTAGGAGATCACTGAGTACCTGAACCAGTGCTGTCTCGGTACAATACCTCTTTCTAAATCTGGACTGGAGAGGATCATAGTCTAGACATCGTGGATGGTTACATGATGATCCAGCTGCAATGCAACCACCTTTTCAACAACCTTACATACAAAGGGTAGGTTAGAAACAGGTCTGTAATTAGCCAGTCAGTCAAGTTTGAGGGAGGATTTCTTACAGAGCGGTCTCACAACCACCTCTTTCAGGGGGTCAGGAAACAGCCCTGTCTCCAATGAACTCCAGACTATCTCAGCTAGGACCAGGCTGATTACCTCAACACATCCTACAAGGAGACACATTTGGCCCAGATCCAAACTACAGCAGGTTGGTTGCAAACTCTGGATGATCCTCACAATGTCAGTGATCGCCAGCTGGCCGAAGTCAGATCAGGCAAACTGGGCACTTGCATCCCCCTGCCAACCTCCGCAACACCCTTTAGAGGGTGCTAGGCAGATCTCAGGGCTGATGGTGGCAACCATATCTGTGAAGAAGTGAACAAACTTATCACACTTAATTTGTGAAAACATGGCCACCCCAGTGGCGCTGAGGGATGAGGTGCTGGATGCCATACTTTGCGCCATGCTGGTGACCTGGGTTTGAGAATTGACTGGGGGCCACAGGGATTGGCAGGGATGAGAGGACTGAGCATCTGAAGTACTGTTCTCTCTCCTGGAGTGGGTTCCTGGGGACACATCACTCTGTAGTGGCCTCCAGTGGAGACTGGTGGCACTACAGGAGTGGAGTCAAAATAAGGAGGGATGCTGCAGACATCATCACCAAGGGTGCGTGGACGTCATTGCACATCCACGTCCCAGGGGAAACTTACATGGAAGAACCCCATATATGACAGGATGATGCCTTTGATGGGGTCCTACCAGCCACAGCCAAACAATGCCCATCACGAAGGGAAAGGCCCAAGGGTGATGTGGCATCTCTCTCTCCCATTCACCCCCTCTGGGGGAGGGCCCATCCATGGGGGCAAGTCACAGTCCTCCCTACTTTCACCGAGGTCGTAGTGGAGGCTGGCAGTTGGTGGGCATGAGACCCCGTGTAACAGGGCTAATTGGGGAAAGCAGATCCCTGTTGTGAATACGGGAGATAAACATAGAAATGACAAAAAACAAATTTGCGAAAACACTCCCCAAGACTGAAGATCGATTGGATTGCACAATCTGTCCGGAAGAGCTGAGCTGATCAATTTTGCACAGTGGCAATCTCCCTGGACAGGAACTCTGCCTTCTTAGGGGGTGATTGCCGATTGATAGTCCTTATAATGGTCTATCAATCTAAGTCTCTCATCCAGCAGACCCAATTTTCGCCAATGCTTCTCCAACATTCAACCCACTTGTCTCATCTCCTTCAAAGTCCCATCAAACCAAGGGGACTTTGGTTGAAGAGTGAGGGGGTGAACATGGACAGGAGGTGTGGAGTCCAGAGCCATCATCACCACCGTATTATAGGCCCACAGCAGATCTTCTGGGTCTAAGCTTTCACTCATCACACCAGACAGGTCCAGTACCGCCATTAGACAATCTGGGGTTACACCCCTTAAAGGGCGATAATTAGACCATCTCCATAGTGACAGGTCTATTAGAGGGAGCCTCAAAACTGGACCCTATGGTGTGATGGTCTGACCATCTGACCGGCTGCACCACCAAATCAGATATCTTCATCCCCAGGTGGAATACCACGTCCAATGAGTGACCGCAATTGTGGGTGGCATAGGTAACTATCTGTGTGAGACCCAACAAGATCATTAGTTGGAGGAAGTCTTGACCAAATTGTGAGAGTCAAGACTTCAGCTGAAGCTCTGCTATACTGCGTGGACCGCTCCTGCAACTACCACCACCGGCAGTCCCTGGAGCTCCACACAGGCAACATGCAGGGCACAACTGCTGGTATTAAGTGGAGAACCAACCCTGGTGTCCTACTCAACCCCAGGAGGGGAACTAAAGCTGCACCAGCAGCCCCTGACACCCTGTCTGTCTTACACTGCTGTAGGCATACAAAAAAGCCTCAATGGTCGCTATCACATCTTCCCCATCCTGTGCTACAGCCAAGAAGATGATTTGCTCAGTTAAGTTATTTTGGACACCATTAAAGCCCTGCAGAAAGCCACTACATAGGCTGTTTGAAACAGCCATGCTTCCAAAGTAGATGAGCAAATGTTAGGAAGGATGGTCATTATTTTAAACAGCAATGTTGGGCCAGTGGAGTATTGTGTGTCCCACTGTTGGGTCACTGGGCACATCCTTCCAACATCTTACACACCCAAAAGGCCCACATTGTATTCCTCACCCACGCTGCCTTAGCAAACCAAGCAATCACTGCCAAGTGCCACCCCACCATTGCCAGTGTAGAGCCCTGATGCATCATGTGGAGTAGGTACACACACAGTTGGTCTTTCAGTACCAGTCAAGTAATTTCTCAGCTCAGCTGATGCCTCACCCCCAAAATGTTCTCCATCCCTCTCTGATATGCTGCCCTTGTGCTGGACTCTAACAAGCACTTGATTCATTCACAGTCTTCCCGAATACCAACTCCCAGAGGTAGGGTGGGATTTCCATGGGGTATGTGTCTGCTTACTGTGCCAGCTCTCCAAATCTCTCTGACTGTAAATGAGAAAGGGCAACAGCCACATCATTATGTATACCAGGTAAATACATCGCCCTTAATTCTATATTCAGAATCAAGCACCTTAGTATGAACAGCCTCATTAGATTTCCCACTGGACATTTCTCCTAATTGTTCATTAATGTTATACACTACCTCCATATTGTCTGTCCAAAATGTTACCTGTTTATTGCAAAAATGTTCCTCTCAAATCTAACTTTACAACAATGGGAAACAATTTGAAGAGTGTGACTTGATGTAGCAAGTTTGCCTCCACCCATGCCAGGGCCAAAGGCCTGCACACCAGGCCATTTGAAAGTAAACCCCAAAGCCCACACATCTTCAGGCATCCATGTAAAGCCTCAAATTTACTTGTGACCTCTGTAGGGCCAAATGTCCACCCCATTAAAATATTACAGGAATACCAACCAACCCTCAAGGTCATCCTGCATGGACTCAGTGACCCGAAGCCTGTGATGGGGCTTCCTGCAGCCCACCACGCACTTGGCTCACCTATGAAGAAAGGCTCCCCCATCTGGATTATTTTGCAGGTGAAATTCAGTTGCCCATGGAGCAGCTGCAGCTCCCTCAGGTGAGTTTTCATGCCCGAAATGCCTTGTGCATCAAACCTGTCAGGACACTGATCTTCTTCTGTGGCAGCTAAAACTCCATGGTGACAGTATCAATATCAATACCTGTCACAGGGTACCCTGTGAAGGGTTTAGAGCCCCTGAGTTAATATCCATAAAACTGGGAGGGCTACCTGAAAGCCCCGTTTCATATTGTTTTAAAGGTGCTGTCATGATTCTTCTTGTTCCACAGTCAGGCTGTCTAGTCTGGGTTTGGGCATTTAGTTAAAAGGCAGCTGTTAGTTAGTGATATTGTGCAAAGATAGAGTGAATACAAAAAGGAGAGTGTATAATAAATGACAGGATAGGTGTTACTTTAATGTGAAGGCTGGGATGGAATCCCTTTGTGGCAGTATTCCTGAATTCCCCCCCCCCTCGGTAGTTGTAAATATGCCTTCTACTTTTCTCGAGTAGATGATTGCTCAGACACAGTTCAGCTATAATATTATCTGTTAGTATATGAACGTTTAGTATTTATGGCTTGCACTATATCGGGGGCATAGGAAGCCCTTCATTAAGTAAAATGGAAAGACGTTATGTTATAATAGTGTAAAGAAGCCTTGTAGTGCCCGGCTCATGCTTTTGTGATTTTACTTAGGTTGGAAGGCAGTGGGTAATCATTTGGCATGCCTTTGTTTATTTTGTAGTTTTCGCCCATTCAAGATGTTCTTTGCCTAAATTAAGAAAGGGATGAATACATTATGTTGTGATGGTTTCGATAATTGGAGCAGCTTTGTTCGTTTGGGTGAATGCCCCTTTTTGTATTGAATTTATTTAGTGACCTTTTGATTGAGGTTGTGGTGGTGAGAGAATTGGGTAGCTGGACACTGAGAATGAAGGCGCTTGTATTGCGCTGTGTTCCGTTCAGTGTGCTTTTGAAATAGTAAAATAAAAATGAAGCAATCTAAATAAATGGGATTTGAAAAGGCATATGAATGCCTACTTTGTTGGTAACACAACTATAGTGTGTTAGTGTTCCCTGAAAAGATGTCCCTGGCTTTGTATATTTTTTAATAAATCGCCGAGCTCCTTCTCGATAGTGCGACTGTTCGCACTATCGCAAAGTTATTTACTTTTAAACATTCCCTTAAAATGGATTATATTAGCAAAGCATAATCATTTTGTGTTTTACAAACCTTTTGGAGGTAGAGTGGGGAGATTTGGAGTTGATTCTGGAATCTCTTTAAAACGAAGATGTTTGAGGTATTTGTAAGGTCCCGAGTTCGGATCCTGGCAGCGTCTTTTTCTTCTAGAAGCTGGCCGGCCTCATTTCCTCTCCTTTTATCAAATATAGGAAGGGGAGGTGCTTTAGTTGTTAGAAATTATGTTTAAAAAGTTATTAAAAGGGTTTAAATTGTTTATAGGAGTGAAAATGTTTTGTTATGATTATTTAAAGGGGCAATGTGTTTATAAATAAAATAAATGTATAGTAAATAAAGATTTAAAGTATATAATTATATGCTGGGTGGAGTTAATAATCACATGACCCTTCTGGGTATAAATTTAGACTGTGTGGGTTGAGAGTCAGATTTCGTTTTGCTGTGGGACTGATATGCTCTGGAAACTGCTGAAAAGTGCTTTATGGAGTTTTAATGAACTGTGGTATTTACTGCTCTGAAGTGAAGACTTAGAATTGTCAGAATATTTTGTCTACTATGGTATCTACTGTCTGGAATGGAATATTTATAAATACCAGATTATGCCGTCTGTTTGATGTCTACTGTCTGAATGGAAGTGTAAGCTGCAAAAAAGTACACTGCCAAGCTGAAATTCTCCTGTTGAACCTAACATCTGAAAAAGAATAAATTAAAACCAAAATATCTACAAGGAATGGTGAGACATTTTTTCTATATGATTGCCCACATACACTGCGCCCTATCACAATACCCAAAAAGGACATATGTCTGCACGAACCCCCTTCACCACATTGATGGTTGCATCAAATAGTGCATACACCACTGCAGTATCCACTGAACTGAGTTGATTATTGAATGAGTCACTCTTTGTGTAAGATAAGAGATGTAGCAATCTGAACTCTCCTGGCACTTTCTTTGGTGTGAGGCCTATTGGAGACACTCAGAGGTGGGGGTATGGAGGTTGTTCAAATGGCCCTGTAACCAGCCTAATGCTACTTCCTTCCCAAGCTTTGCCTTATGCCCGGCCAATCCCTCGAAGATTTTAAATTCTCCACCTCACAAAGCCTATAGGACCTTTGTATGGGATCCTGAAACTCTCTGCAAAGCCCTCTAACAGTGATGTGGTGGAGAGCCTGTCTGGTAGCCTTCAACCAGCTCTCAATGCTCTCTACCCTTATTTGGGTTGAAAGGTTTTCCTGTCCTTCTGAGATGGCTGCAGGTTGATCCCTTTCATGTTCTGCACAAACAGGCGCTTTGTACCTGCAAGCAATGCACTTGTGCTTGTATTTACAAGCCTCTACCTTACACGTTCTATGATTGTAACGGTAGCACTGCCACCTTTCTCCACCCCTTTCCTATGTTTCACGTTGTAAGACCACCATTCCTCTGTCTAGGAGACTGGGTACAGTGTACTGGGAAACCACCATCACAATGGTGTGTCCTTTCCCCGCTGGCCTCAAGAAACCAGAGCAGGGAAGATCCAAAGCCCCCAGGCCCTACTGGGTTCATTCTGCTTCCTCCTGCAAAGCTCCCCATTATACTCTAACCACCCCATCCCCTTTCGTAACACATCTCCATGATGCAGTTGTAGTAACTCCACAGACCCTGAGCTTTTTGCTGACATGATCCCATTAACAATTCTACATAAATGGCTAAGCCCACTTGCCAGTTTTCCCAGGTGCACAGAACAACTACCTTCCTCCTGTGCTCTACACCATCTCCCTACTCCTTGTCCTTCTGATTCCTTCTCCACCTCTGGCTCTTGGGCCTGACAAGCAATGCAAAACATCCATAAATTCACCACTACAATCTGTTGTTGCACAATGCCAGTCAGGTGCAACCCTATGGGCTCAACAAGTGGACAAATAAGCCCCTGAGCTGGCTGTGCCAGTTGCTGCTGTTCTGGTTCCTCACCTCCCAACTGCCCTGTCCCAAACCCTGCATCACCCCCAGATGTCTCTGTTTTCTTTCTTTTCCATCTATAGGGCCAACAACTTGCTCATCTTCGCCTCAATGTAAGTTGAGGAATAGGAGCACCTACCAGCAGCGAAAATGTACTCGGTCCCCCTGGCTGCAAGGGATTGCCAGACTGTAGGGTGGGAGGGCATGGCAACAGCAGGATGGAAAGATCAGCTTGTGGTACCAGCAGTGGGGCCACTGGGAGCTTTGCTGTGAAAAGCAAAGCTGGTATTAGAGTGATTGACCCAGGAAGTGGCCCCTGCACCAGCACTGGCCATAGTGGTATATGAAGGGTTGTCAGATGGCCCAGTGGGTAAGGCACCAGCTCTGGCAGAGGCACCATCCCTGGCTGTGGCCCACAGAATGGTCCCAATGGGAGTGGGTCTGGTAGTTGTGGCCCCACTTAATGGGACCACCGGACAGGAGCCGGAGCCAGTGTCAGCAAGGGCATATGTCCTGGGACCGATGGTTGCAGCCCCAGTTGGGGGAACCAGGAATGGGGTGTAGACCCTGCGTCAGCAAGGGTGCCATGCCTGGGGTTGCTGGTAAAGGCAGCATTGGCTGTGGTGTTCCCAGGGGACCCTCCAGCTGAGGCATCCCCCTACGTTGTTTCCTAGATATTTTTTAAGAGGTGGCAATCCCAGCCCTGCTGTAGGTATCTGGAAAGTAACAAATCCAGTAACTCATTGTTTGACATACAATCAAAGTCAAGCCTCACAGGCAGTGGTGGTGCAGGAACTGGCAAATCATTCTTGACCTTTCTCAACTTTCCTCCGCTGCCCCCTGGCTGTGCAGCGCATGCTGATTCCTGGATAGGAATGGGTAGTTCCAGCCATGGGTGTCCTGCCAGTTCCACTTGGTCAGGTCCACACTAATTGCTGAAGACTGAATCCCTCCATCCTCTACCTCCCTCTCTCCCTCCCTCCCTCCCTCCCATATCAGGGCCATCAACTGCTGTTTGATGTTTGCAGTCATGTTGGGCCTTGCTGCCACTATATTGACTCTCGAGCTGTAACAAAATGAACACAACCATGCCCAAGAACACCTTGTTTGCTGTTCAGGCTTCCACATCAACTGCACCACCAGGTAAACTGTAATGTAGCACAAATTAGCTTCAGGCCTCACGTGACCAAATGCCCACAGGGCCAGGCCATCTCTAAGGCCTACCTAGCTACCACCAACACCCCTCAGTGTATAAGCCCCTACCAGGATTTGAATCCTGATCCTTTTCCTGCTGAGTGAACACACACTTAAGTGTGCCAGTAAGCTGCGGGTCAGCTTCCCTGCCCTTTTCCCCTCACTACTCCCTTTCTGCCCCCTTCTCAAATGGGAATCTTGTCCCCAAATGTGTTACCTGCTGCACACTCTACCAGAAACTGCCAGGAACAGTCAGCATATCTTAAACTAGAAATGTGACTGTAATTCTGTCTTTCCTGAGTCCTGGCTCACCTCCGCATTCTGACATTACTGGGAGGATGTATTCCTGCTTCCCAGTTTACAGCATTTTGACATCATTACCACAGTGTATTTTCTGTGTTTTTTTAAAGAGTCCCCTGTGTGGCGGAGGGTCCATGTGGCGTAGATCTGCTAGGCCTCCTTGGCTTGCTCTGCTTGTTCAGTTTAAGTAGGAAATGATATCATTGACTTTGATGGCAGATATCCTCATACTTTGCTGCCAGGCTTTTTGAGCTGGGGTGGGGTGGGGGTTCCTCCATGTGGGGTGGCTTCTGATGGGACTTCTTGGGTGACTCATGTGATCTTGCTTGTTTTTTAATTCACCTGAGGCAAACAGCCCACAATGGGAGCTTGCCCAGGATTGAAAAATATTTGGCATAGGACTGGGCTGCAAGCCATTTATATGTATAGGATCCTTCCTATAGAGACCACTAAAGAACTCTTAATAACAGCGTTACACAGTCCTGAAGATAAGTTTCTTTAGTTAGAGGGTATTTCAGATTCCCTTGACAATATCACTGCAACAACTTGATCAAGTTTCAAAACTTTTTTGTTAATATAACTCCAGGGCAAAATACACAATCTCAATTAAACTTGCACTCAAACCAGGTAGTCAGCATATTAAGCAGTCATTGAACAGAGTTACTGCGGTAGTTCCCATTCCCAAGGAAGGGCATGCAGCCCCCCCCCAGCAACATGGCCTGGAATCTGCTGAAAAACACACAAAACCAGCTGCTTATTGTACAAAATGCAGACTCTCACTGCCTTTCAGCACCTTGCAAGGAAGCTCCCACTTTAGTGCACAAGAAATCATAAATTACCTCACAAATAAACCCTTCCTTTGTTAGCTTACTGGCAGTACTCTTCCCTGTTTGTCCCACAGTGCAATCACCACATATGTTCCTCTTTTACCCACCAAAGAACTTGTCTCCATTACAAAAAAAACACCCCAGCCGGGATGTTCAAAGGGGTTGCACCTGGCACAAAGTGTTGTGCCAGCACAACCTGCGCATTACGCCCGGCATGATATTGAAAGGGCTGCCTGGTGCAGCGTGAACCCGATGTGCCAGGGTGCAATGTAATGGTATGTGGCACAGATGCAGGAGCGCGTTTCATGCATGTGCGGCACATCCTGATATTCGCCTGGGATGTGTGGAGCATATGCCGGCGCAACTGTGCATTGCACTACATGGGGGCCAGTGTTGAGCCCCAGAAAGTAGGAATAGTTCTGGCCACCACGGGTGGGCTGCTGTATTGCAAGGTGCAACACAGCAGCCATCAGCCGTGGGTGACCACCCGCCCACCCAGAACACCATCAACAAGCACACATACCCCTTGGTGGTCTATTGAACCCTCCTCCCATTGCCGCAATTGCTGGTTAAAACTGTAGGAATGCCTTGGTAGTCCAGTGGTCCCCCAGCCCCAGTCGTGGTACAGCATATATGTATAGTCCCTGGTAGTCTAGTGGTCCCCCACCCTCCACTTGTGTGCAGTGATCACGGCACAACTCCGCAAAGTGCGTCCCTGGTGATCTGGTGGCACCCCCAATCCTCCTACCAGAGAACCCCTTGCCCACCCTGCCCCCATCATCGGCAGGTGGTCACAGCCTGCCCTCATACCACCTGGCAGCCCACTGAACGACAGGTACAGTAGCACTGAACATGTACTCCTGGAGGAGAGGAGGGAGAGGGATATGAGACATACAAGTCTTACAGGGAGGAACAGGGCAGGAATGTACTATTTTTAAGCGTAAAAGATGTTCCAGGACTAGAGGGCATGGATGAGTTGAGGGAGGACGATTCAGAGGAAACGGAGGAAGAATTTCTTCACAGAACGGGTAGGACAAGTGGAACACCCTGCCAGAGGAAGTGGTGGGGGCTGAAACAATCACGGATTTAAGAATGCATGGATAGACATAAAGGAATTCTGGAGGTCAGGGTAAGGGGCAACAGACTTCCTGGAAAACATAAACTGAACTTACAAACTTAAATGGGCAGACTGGGTGGGCCATAGGCCCTTATCTGCCGACACTGTCTATGTATTATTCATAGATGAGCTAGAGGGTATACTGTATTAGATGTCTCCAAATATGAATGACTTGTTCACATATTTGGGATCATCTAGTACAGTATGCCCTGCAAGCCCATACTGTATCTGTCATTCAGTGAGTGGCCGGGTGGTATGTGGGTGGGCTGTGGCTGCCTGACAATGATGGGGGAGGGGAGGGCAAGGGGTCTCTGTGGGTGGGAGGGGTGGGGAGTGCCACTAGATCACCAGGGACATACCAGGAGGAGTTGTACCACGATTGCAACAATGGGCAGGGATGGGGGACCACTAGACTACCAGGGACTATACATATGGTGCTGTATCATGATCGGGCCTGGGGGGGGAACCACTGGACTACCAGAGAGTTCCTATGGTTTTAACCAGTGATCGTGGCAATGGGAGGGAAGGGGGCTCCACTAGACCATCAGGGATGGTCACGTAAATATGTATCGGGTATGGGGGACTGGGGAGGGCCACTAGACTACCAGGAATTTTGGTGTATACATCTACCGCACGATTGTGGCTATGGGGCGGGGGATGCCCCGGGATCCCCACAGCCCATGTCATGCTGTGCAGGGCGCCAGGCACAAGTCACAGGTCTGCTCTGCGCAAGGCATGCAAATGGGGCAATAATGAAATGCAAATGGCCCCTTTTGCACCTTGTATATATAATGGCCTCATTTGCATGCTCCTGGCTAAATATTGTGGGCGATGCACCTAGTTCAACTGCACTTGTGCTGACGCATCCCTGTGCTCCCTATCCGTGGCTTGTGCTAGTGTAGTGCCACAGTGAAATGCACAGTTTGTGCACCGAACTTGCCATATTCAATGGTGCTGTGCCATGGCACATCACTGTTGAATATTGCCTGGTCCTGGACAGGGCGCAGCCCCGTTGTGCTGTGCCTAGGCTTACGCCACTGCCCAGTGCAGTCTGAATATCTGGGCCCCAGTGTTCAGTGAAACTTCTCTAAAACAACAAAGACAATCTACATATTATACATTGACTGGAACACCAGAACTTAGCGTTTCCTCACTAGTTTCAAATGCCGATGGGTGCAGCATGAGTGTCCCCCAACCAGGTGGTGTGATGTTTGATGGAAAGCACACAAATTCATCACCTATTGGAACAGATGCAGACATCCCATTATTTCGCCAAACTTGTAATCCAGTGGCCACATTTTCCACCATCCTTTACTGGGGTATTTTAATTTACGCCACTATTTTTAAAGTCATCCTCACTTTGGGCGCTATGTATGAACCCAGCGCACTGTGCGTAAGCCCATGCAGGGCGGGATATGACACCCGGCCATACAGTCATACGCAGTGCAGCATGCGTGGATGAGCATGAAGCAGACACATGCACAGCCTTTAGCAAGGGAACCACGGAGCAGATTGCAGGTGTACCCATGCATAATGGGATCTCTCCGTATACATCAAGACAAGCATGACATGCAGGCGCGCAGGCCCGGGGTGCACAAGTACGTGAGGGTAGAGGCTGCCATAAGGACATGCACACAGGAGGACATGGACCACTACAGAGCCACTCCCCCCAGGCAACACCCACCCATGCCCATCCACACCACAGCATGCTGGACATGATGCAGCCAGCACTCCTGAGCCGGGAGGACACATCGACTCGCGCCACCATAGTGTGGCCAAGTCTGGCAAGGCAAAACCCATGGGCACAGCACAGCATGCAGACATACTGCACAGCACATCCTCATCCACAGGGCACATCTCCATACACAGGCATGCTGCACGGTACATTGCCACACACAGGCATGCTGTATGGCACATTGCCATACACAGGGCAAGCCACATGCCACATTACCATACACAGGGCATGCCATACGGCATGGCCCACCCACTGGGTGACTGTCACCACGGGCCCATGTGTGTGTCACACATGGCTGCAGGGCAGGGCACATGAAGCACATGGCACAGACGTGAGAGGTATGGGCAACATAGCTGCCTCATGGTCACCACACATGTGCACACACACAGCATGCACATGCACAAACACCATGCAGCATTTCCTCATACAAGCATGCCCCCAGTGCACTGGCCAGTAACAGCAAATGACAGAACTGGTATGACTGCCCCTCCGAGACAGTGAGCACACAACTGTCATGCTAAATGTTCATTGACAGACACAGCTGGCAGCACTACACAGAGCGCATGACCCCGCAGCAGTACAACAAGGACAGCACACCCAAGGTCCATCAGCTTATACACTCCCCCTCCCAGATATCAGCAGGTGCTGGCCACACACAACACCCCGACAACAAGGCCAAACAGCACCCCACCCCAGACAGTGTCCTGCCATACACTGGGGCATTAAACACAGACCATCCCCTGAAACAGCATGGTCCCTCACACCCTCACAGGCTGGCCATCCTGCAGGTCCACATCACTGCATGATGAGCTGGTGTCCACCTCCAGTTCCTGCAGTGGGCGACTGATATTCTGAAGCATGATGCACCTCACCAGGCCCCTGTAGTGCTGCAAGATAAAGGGAACAGTTCAATGGTGGCATAGTGACCCAAACTCTGGCACTCTGCACCACGCCAACAGTACCTACCGGTGATGGGATGTAGACCTTCCACTGACCGTCAGTCGATCCTTATAATAAAGCATGCTGCCCCTTCAGCATCATGTAGTCGGGATACCTGTGCGGTACCTCTGTAGCTGCTGTCCAGGAGTGCAAAGTACAGAGCACCATCCATCTGTACCTGCAGGCTCAGCTTCATCCGCTCGGCCATCCATGATGGTCCTGTATAGGAGACATGTGGGAGGCAGTGAATCACAAGGCCCACACAGACAGTGTCACAGTGCAGCGCACATGGGTCATGCCGTACTCACCTGACCAGATTCATAGGCCTGCCACAGGTCCCCCACACCCCAGTTGGGTGTGTACATCTCCTCCGACACCCTGAAGAGGTGCTGGGGAAACATGGACATCCTGTCGACCACTGTGTACACCATTACCAACACTGGATTGGAAACACCACAGGGTCATGCGTGTGACTGGGCACATGGCATGAATCATGGGACATGGCAAGGGCATGCCGATGGCAGGGAGTGCCATGCCCACATCGGCATGAGTCTATAAGTGGGAGCATACTGCAGGCTGCACCGTGTGAGGGGCAGGTGTAACAGTGATACAGGATGTGCCCAGGTGTGGGATTGCATATGTTACTGCTGGAGGCAAATGACAGGAGATGAAGGAACAGGCTGTCATGTCCCAGGGTGTTCTGTGACAGGGTTGATGCCATAGGATTGTGGGATGTGCATTGCCCGGAATGGTTCAGATTCCCATGGCCGATCGTTGCACAGCTGTGTGACATTGTCCGCACGGCCATAGCACCCAGGACCTGGCCCTCCATGGCGATAATGGTGAAGACTAAGGTCATGTGTGCACTGTCTTTCTTTGTGAATGGGTCATTCCAGCATGTGACTAGGGATGCACTCGGCATGAGCCAGTCCTCAGTCTCCCTTGCCATGGCACAGGTCACCAATGCACTGCTGGCACACCTGGGGGGACCACGTCTACCTGTCTCAGAATGCACAGGAGCTGCGTGACATGAAGCAGGCATTCTATTCCATGCACAGGATGCCCAATATGTGCAGGGCTATTGACGGCACACACATTGTGATCCTGCCACCCACAGTGAATGAGGAGGCATTCCTTAACAGGAAGGGATTCTACAGTGTGAACTGTCAGGTGGTGTGTGATGCCACTGGCCTATTCATGGATATGTATGCCAGGTTCCCGGAGTCGATGCATGATTCATGCATACTGGATGCCTCTGGCCTCGTTGTCCTGCTGCATGATAGGCCCATCAATGGCTGACTACTGGGTAAGTCCACACACATGTCCTGCGCCCTGTCTGACATCGGGTCCTCACTCACATTGTCACGCTCCTCTTTGCATGTGACAGTGGATAACCCCTGCAGACCTATCTCTTGACACCAATCCTGGCTCCAGGGACTCAGGCAGAGGAGGCCTTCAACACTGTACATCGGAGAACATGTGGCATCGTTGAGAGGACCATTGGACTGCTGAAGATGTGCTTCCAGTGCCTTGACCACTCAGGGGGCACAGTCATGCTGTCACCCACTAGGACATGCAGGGTGTTTGCCATCTGCTGCATGTTGCACAACCTGGCCAA
The DNA here is from genome assembly GCA_016271365.2 of Neoceratodus forsteri. NCBI lineage: Eukaryota > Metazoa > Chordata > Ceratodontiformes > Ceratodontidae > Neoceratodus > Neoceratodus forsteri. Next base: position 1,147,558,545 of record CM057458.1, on the reverse strand, counting down.
GCATGAGGCCATGCTTCTGCCTCTGATGGTGCCACCTCTGGACCCCATGAATGATGATGATGTCGTTGATGGCAATGGTGATGGTGCTGTGCACCCCGGGGAGCATGACATGGCCAGTGGCCATGCGGCATGGCATGCGCTTGTAAAGGGGACATTCTCATGTTGATGGTGCTACATGTCATGTGCCAAGCTGCACACGCCTGTCAGGCACCACATAATCATGACGCAGCCACTGTCTGTGCGTAGCATGCAGCGTGTGTCAACCAGTGACATCACTGGGACTGCAGCCATGAGGATGACATATTATGCTAAGTGGCCATTTGTGGGGGCATTGTGGGGGTGTTGTGGGGTAGTGTCTGTGTCGGTGTTTGACTGTGTGCTGTGTTGTTGCATCTCACAGACCCAAAACATCAGGTTGGGACTGTAGCTGTGACGATGCCCATGTGCCCAGGCGCCTGGGTGCTTCATGTGCATGTGATGCCCCATGACCCTGCGCCACTCACAGCCCTGGGTGTCAGCACTGCATAGTGGTGTGGTGGTGCCGTGTGTCCTGGCTGTCTGCTATGGTGACATGGACATCGCCACCCTCCTCATTGCCACTTCCTGTGCATGGCGGCATGGCCTGTACAACGGCACTTCTGCCCAGCAGGGGTGGCACATCACTGCACACGCCCTGCTCTGGACAGATGTCTGCCTGGGCAGATACCATACGGGTGCATGGCTGTTGCTCTGGGGGTGTTCCTGCAGGGGGTGTGACAGGCATGGACTGTAGCTGGTGCAGGTTCGGTTCCTGGGCAATGGCGGACAATGTGATGCCATCGCAGATGGCAAATGTGACCTAAGTCAGGGCGGCAGTGGCAGGCATGGTGTTCTGCTGTTCGGTCAGACAGTTCCCCTCCAGCTGCTGGAGCATGCTGTACTGTTCCATCTGGTATGGGTCATGTTGGGGGTACATCCATGTCTGTGTGTGCTTGTGGATGGGCTCTCATTGCCACTGTCAGCAGGGTCTGTGGCTCTTTTGGATACTGTTGGTGCTGTGTGTGGCATGGTGTCAGGGGCTGCACTGGTGCCCCTGCCTGAGGGGGCAGTGGTGCCCTTTGGGGAGGGTGATGGCCACTGCCACGACCGTCTGTGGGGCCCTCATTCTGATGGCCCTCTCTCCCGGAGGTGCAGTCCACCTCTTCAGTGTGGACGACGCTCAGCTCAGCTTTGCTGTCACTGTCCAGCTGGGTTTCGGTGTCCATCTCTGTTCCTGTGGAGACAACATTGGAGTGCATCAGTGAAATATTCTTACCCACATACCAGATGGGGCATCACACACCAGTGGTCAATGATACTTACCATACAGTTCCTCACGTTGTGAGGTGCAGCATGGTGCTGGCTCTGGCACAGTGGCATGTGTTGCTAGTGTCCTGCTGGTTGCTGTGTTCCATGGTGCATGGCCCCAGTCTGGCAGGGAGAGGGCTACACTGTAGTGATGGCATTGCATAACCATGCTGCCCACCACCCTGTCACCACCACATGGGCTGCACCTACCTGCCAGTGTGCCCATTGCTCCACCCACGCCATGGAGTGCCACCTCTGAGATGGTCTCTGCCACCAGTCTCTCCATAGGTGTCAGCTGTGTGTCCTGTGCAGGGGACCCATTGCCCATGCCTTGCCGCTCCTGTGCACCAGCTGCCAGCTTCTTTTTGACTGCTGCAAGGAGGTCACGCCACTTATGTTTTATCACAGTCAGTATACGTGCCTCTGCACCAGCAGCATTGATGCTGCCTGAATGTCAAGCCACACGGGCCTTCACCCGGGGCAGTGGTGAGTGCCAGGCCCTGTACACTCTGTCATAGCTGTGCTGATGTCCGTGACAGACTTCACCGCTGCTGAAGTTTGTGGAGCATGTCCTTATTCCACACCCACATCATCTACTTCTTACTCCTCTCCCTCTGCTGCCACCTTTTCCATCCACCTCCACAGGCACTTCCACATCCTTCCATCATCCTGCCATGTCTTGTATACAGTGCTGTTGCGCTGCATTCACAGCCATGCTGCTGTGTAATGTGGCCTGCATCACCTTATATGGGGGGGTCAAGGGGCGGTTCCATGTATCCTGGCCTCGCCCACTCTCTGTCTGCACATTGCTCCACATGGTCCTGGTTCATACCCCCTCGGTTTGCATGCCATGTGCATGTGGTCATGCATGCTGCATGTCTGCCTTGCCCTACACACCGCGTAGGGGTACACAGGGTTTACTACCACTCAACGCATTTTTTGGGGCCCTTCATGCATAGTGCCTTATGTGTTTATATTTGAAAACTAGCTTGTTTCCATAAACAAGTATAAGCCTGGGTGCACCAGATGGAATTACAGCTGACAAGTCCTGCAGTATGTAGTCAGCGTGCGGCAGAGGGTATATCTGACCCCCACCACATGGTGTGGAGAACTACAGTTGCTAACCCTACTAACACAACCACCAGCTGCTGAAATGTTTTCTGCATGTATTTTTTCCCCATTGGTCCCCTCAGATGCAACAGAGTATGTCAGCCACCTGGCTTCATTGCTCTGGCTGCAAATAGCCAAAAACCACAGAGTGGACTAGCATGACCAAAGGCCATGTATCATTGCCCCAAGTGAGAATTTGGGGTGTGGTCGGTATCACAAATGCACCAAAGTGGCCTCCCATGGATGGAATAATAGCATTACAGTCTCCTTCTTTTGCTCCCATTTGTTTACTATTCATTGCAGGTGTTAAGAATTACTGCAAATACCGCTCCACTACTCCACGGAGGGTGTGGACCCCAAAAGGTACAAATGTAGAAAAGCAAGAACTCTGCACTCCTCGGCTGCTGATACTAAAAGGCTTTGTACAGCAGCTGGAATCTCTGAGGAGGCAGCCAGAAATAGGGAAGCAGACCAGGTATGCCATGAGAGGAGGGAAAAAGTAATAGCCCCCCAAAAAAGGCTTTATTATATGAAAAAGTTTAAAACTGCCGCCATGCAGCTACAAAGTAACCAGAGCTTACAAACAACCCTGACCAGTTTTGTATATCAGTGTGTCATCAGGGGGATGGTCACTAGACATCATTACCCAGTTATCAAGAGCTCTACTTAAAGAGACAGTGCACAATTCTATATTATATGTCTAAACTGCATTGGTGCTCAGCTCCATAATCTATTAACTAAAAGTGCATGTTTATGTAAATGCTTTTGTAGCACAATATTTATGAATAATGAATGACAGTAATAAAGTGAAAACATAATTTTAAATTTATAAATATCAAAATATAAATATCAACACCATGTTGCCATATACATCACATTCTCTTTGATGCATATTATGAATTATTTTTTTGCACAGTTCTGACCACTGTTACAGCTGGTAAATGGATTGCATCTAAGGATGAAACTGCAAAATTTACAGTTTTCACATTGCTGCATTCCACTGAGTAGCAGAGGTCTGATGCCAAGTGTGTGAGTGTACCTGCCCTCATAGTTGTGTACCAACCTATCCCTAAGGTTAGTGCCTCTTTTATACACCATCCTTGGTTTTTCTTTTGTCACTCCTGCTAGAAGGGGTTCACTCTGCAAGATAATACTATGCTTAATATCCTGTGCCTGTCTTGTATATATGGTAACAAAATTAGTCCTTGGCAATTTTGTCTTCTTATGTCTAGTTTCTAAAAGTTCTGCTCTACTGACATAACATGCATCCTTAAATGTGCTATCCACACATGAGGAGGTGCAACCCCTGCTGATGAACCTGGTAACCATTTCAAGATCAAAAGTATACAAAAAAAATTATTTAGGTCAGCAGGTATAATAGAAAAGGAATAGGTTTTTAACCCTAAAATACCTGGGGCCAGATGTTCAAAACTTTGCCCCGGGCAAAAACCATTTGCGCAGGCTTAGCACGGGATTAGCGCGGGTCTGCTATATTCAAAAGGCCAAATAGCGTGGGCAAACTGCATTAGCGCTGGGCAAAATTATAATGTATGCAAGGGGCAAACTGACATGAATACAGGCGCAATGCTATATTCAGCGACTAGCGCTGCATTAAGTGGTTTTACGTGACTTAGAGTGGTGCGCATTACCGCCCAGGAAAAGCTTGTCTTAACCCTGGGCAATCAGCTGTGTGCAACACCATGGCTTTGCGCGGTGTTTGCGCGGGTTTAGCGTGGGTTTTGTGTGACCCTAACAAATAAATATGACACATAGATAAAGCCAAACATAGAGGAAGCATGCTGCTAACTAATGGCATCACAATGATGCCATCATCTGCCACCAGTCCCAGCCATGCCAGGCAGTAAGTGGTGACCCTGCTGCCAGTGGACAGCATGGCAGTGTGGCCATACAGCACACACCTGTGGACCACACTTCTGTGGACACCAACAGATGCCAGCACACACATGCAGCACTGTGGGCATGGAGGATGTTGAGGGGAGCGTGTATGGGTGGCGAGGCTGTGCCACAGACCAGGTGTGGCCACAAGGCTGGGACACATCATGCAGTGCACATGGGCCAGTATTGGGAATACTCCAACACCAGTGTGCCTTTCGGATAATATATGCCCCCCCAGCCACATACTGCACAGCTGTACAATTACCACAGCACACAAAGCCAGAAATATACATGTCACTGTGAGCATCCCATGCCACAGGTGCAGCATCTGTGGGTCACACAACAGCATAACAGTAATGCCCACTGTCAGTAAACACCTGCAGGTTGGGCCTCTCACTGTGTTTAGTGCAGTCATCATCACTGCCTTACAAACCATAGGCATTGCTGTGTCCACACACTACTGGCCCCCTTGCTACTGCAGAGTCTGCTGTGCACTGTAGCATGACCTACAGTGTGACAGTTGCATGCAGCACCACCACCATCTGTGCCTATGCTGTGTTGTCCCAGTACAGCTGCAGGCAGCAGGGCATGTGGAAGTAGTGTTCAAAACTGTATAATATTCCCCAAGCTGTTTGCACAGTGCTAACACGTTTTGCGCAGGTTTAGAGCAGGGCTAAACAGTTAGCCTGGTGCAAACTGCATGCAAATCAGGGCATAATGAGATGCTAATCCGGATGTTTGCCCACAGAACTGGTGCCAGGAAAAGGACACAGATTTGTAGGAACTGGCAACAGTTCTGGGAGCGAAAGTTCTTTAAATTTGATGGACTGCATCTGACTAAAGAGAGTCAGTGCATTGGGGCAGAAGTTTGATGTCTTTGCAGAATATTTAAACTAGCAAATGGGGAGAGGGGTGCAGCACCCCATACGTCGAATGGGAAGAACACCCCTCCCCCCTCAGCTAGTGGTCAAACAGGAATTCAGCGTGTTTGCCGTTCATTTGCATCACCAGGTAAGAAAAAAGGTTTGTCTCCCCATACGATGCACAGGGGTAATGCCAAACTTCACCCAACAACTAACACTTCAAAATCTGGCCAATGGAAAATCATGTACACAAATGCTCACAGCCTGGAAATAAGATCCCAGACCTGCAGGCAATAATGTCAGAGGCTAAACTGGACATAGTAGCAATTAGTGAGACGTGGTTTACCAGTAACCACACTTGGGAGACTTCAGTACCTGGCTATGTATTGTTCAGAAGAGACCGAGGTGCAAAAGGGGAGGAGTGCCCTGTATGTTAATGAAAATATCAAAGCTACAGAAATTCAGAATACACATAAGGTGCCAGAAGAACTGTGGGTCACCCTGGAAACAGGAAATGGGACAGCCATAAGAACTGGGGTTGTCTACAGGCCCCCAGACCAGAGGGAGGACATAGACACATTACTGTTAGAAGATATACAAAACATGACAGCTAAAGGGGAGGTTCTGATAATGGGAGACTTCAACATGCCAGATACAGATTGGTCAATACCAGCAGGAACATCTGCCAGAACTAGACTCATAGTGGATTCCCTGCAGGGGGAGGGCCTCAAACAACTGGTACAGCAACCCACAAGAGACAGGGCTATCCTAGATCTAGTACTGACTAACAAAGAAGGGATCACAGATCTCCAGGTAGAAGGTCACCTGGGGGCCAGTGACCATCACATGGTATGGTTCAATTTGGCTACTACATCTAAATCATCCCATTCCAAGGCAAAAATATGGGACTTCAGAGGAGCTGACTTTGATAAGATGGCCAACAGAGTTAAGCTAGCCCTGGCAAAAAGAAACACAGGTGAGGAGGTACAGGCAAAGTGGGCAAGCATTAAGGATACAATACTTGAAGCAACATCCCATTGTGTTAGACAGAAAGGAAGTGCAAAGAAGATGGAAACCACTTTGGTTCTCAAATACAGTAGCAGAAAGGTCAGAGCCAAAAGGCTGCCTTCAGAAAATATAAGGAACACAGCGGGATGAAGATAGGAGGCATACCAAACTGCCCTAAGGGAAGCAGGTAAGGCAGTAAGGCAGGCAAAGTCCCAAACTGAGGAAACACTAGCACGAACAGTAAAAGAAGGTGACAAGACTTTCTATAGATACATTAGTGAAAGGAGAAAGTCCAGAGGGGTATTGCTAAGCTTAATGGAGAAAAGGGAGCATGTGAGGAGGAGGACCCTGTAAAGGCATCTATCCTAAATAGATACTTTGCTCAGTATTTACTGAAGAGAAGGTAGGGCAGGGCCCACAGCTCAGCATCATGGACACAGGGGAGGAGGTGAGCACTACTCCCTTCACAAAAGAAAGGGTCCTACAAGAGCTTGCTAAGCTCAGGGTGGATAAGGCAATGGGACCTGATGGCATACATCCCAGGGTACTTAAGGAGCTAAAGGAGGAACTAGCAGAGCCATTAGCAGAATTGTTTAGTGAGTCTCTGAGCACAGGAGAGGTCCCAGAAGACTGGAGAAGGGCTCATGTGATCCCACTCCACAAGAGTGGTAGCAGGGAGGAGGCGGGGAACTACAGACCGGTCAGTCTTACCTCAGTAGTGGGCAGATTATGGAGGCACTCCTTAAGGAAAGGATAGTGCAACACCTGGAATCCATAGGGGCACAGGATCCAAGACAGCATGGGTTTACAAAGGAAGGTCCTGTCAAACTAATCTCATAGATTTCTTTGACTGGGTAACCAGAGTGGTGGACCAAGGGGAGCAGTTGATGTCGCCTACCTTGACTTCAGCAAAGCTTTTGACACTGTTCCACATAGAAGATTGATAAATAAGCTAGGTAGGCTCGGGTGGGTCAGAAGTTGGTCAACTGGGTGGCAAACTGGTTGACTGGCAGAAAACAGAGAGTGGTAGTAAATGGTATACAGTCAGAAGAGATGCAAGTCTCGTAGGTACCTCAGGGATCAGTCCTGGGGCCAGTCCTATTCAACATCTTCATTAGTGACCTCACAGATGGACTAGAGGGTAAGGCTTGTCTGTTTGCAGATGACACCAAGATCTGCAACAGAGTAGATGATCCAGATGGGGTGGGCAGAATGAGAAGAGATCTGGATAAGCTAGCAGAATGGTCAGAAGAGTGGCAACTGGGATTTAATGCAAAAGTGCAAAATCATGCACATAGGGAAGAGAAACCCTGAAGCCACTTATAGGCTGGGAGGGAGTTGCTAGCAGTCACAAAGGAAGAAAGAGACTTGGCATCATCATCACTGATGACCTAAAATCATCCAAGCAGACCTCTAAAGCAGTAGGTAAGGCTAGGGGGTGTTAGGGTGTATTAGTAGGGGTATCACAAGTCGTAAGAGGGAGGTAATAATCCTCTGTACAAGACATTGGTTAGGCCCCATCTGGAGTATCATGCAGTATTGGAGGCCACACCTTCACAAGGACATTAACCAAATTGAGGCAGTCCAGAGAAGGGCAACCAAAATGGTGCAGGTACTGCATCAGAAGACATATGAGGACAGATTAACGGAGCTCAATATGTATACCCTTGAGCAAAGGAGGAGAGAGGTGATATGATCGAGACATTTAAACACCTTAAGGGCATAAACAAGGTGAAAGAGTCTAACATGTTTAAATATAAGAAAAATAGCAGGACAAGAGGACACAGCATGAGATTGGAGGGAGGCGATTAAGGGGAATGTGAGGAAATTCTTTTCACAGAAAGAGTGGTAGATGCATGGAATGAAACTTACCACAAGAAGTGGTGGCTATGAATACAGTGCAGGGCTTCAAACAGGCATGGGATAGGCATAAGGGAGCAATACAAATGACTATGAATAGATAGGTCACTGACAGAGCAAAGGCCGATGGCACATTTATAAGGTAGAAAAAGAAATGGGCAGACTGGATGGGCCTTGCGGTCCTTATCTGCCGTCAACTTCTATGTTCTATGTTTCTATGTTACATCCCACTGCAGCTATTTAGCCCACAAAAAGGCCATATGGCTGTAATTGCAATGGCATCAAAAGTGGACATTCTCCGCCACTGGAAGGAGGACATCATCCTGTCACTCATTAAATCGCACCAGAAAATGCTTCAAAAAGCAAATAGCATCACTCAGGCACCATCCTTATCTATTTACCTTGAGGTGGGAGCCACTCTATGCTTTCTTGTCCTTGCAATCTCCCAGTGTGGGCAAATATCAGGGTTAACCACCTCAAGGGGGCCTCAACAGATTGGGCCACCTCTTTTCTTTTTTTTTTTCTTAAGTACCTTTGGCTTTATTATGTTTGTTTTTCTGCTATCTCTTCTCAGTCCCTTTTACAGCTTTTTCTATGATATTCTCAGCACTCCAAGTGGGGTGAACAGGGATGAGGGGATGTGAGGGTTTAGTTGTTGTTGTTGTTGTTGTATGTTTATTTATTTTGCATGGTCATAATTTGGTGCTTCAAGATTTGGCCATCTTTTGGTTTTTCTGAAGATGTTGTTATACATGTGTTTCTTTGCTTGTTTACAAAACCTCAATAAAGTTTACTACATTAAAAAAAACACTTGCCCTCTTTATGGCACTGGGATTCCGAGCATGATGCCACTGCTGTCTCTATATTATGAGGGATCACATTATCTGCTTTCTTGGCCAATCATAATGCACCCATCCCAAATCTTCTTTCATTCTTTTCTGCAGTTCAACAAACTTCATAAGCACCAAATTATTTCAGCTGAGGAGGAGCATGTCCAGCAGGCCACAGTGTCAAGCTTCAGCTGTGATCCAGGGGTGCAGTTCTCCCCACTTCTGCCCCCTCCAGACCATCCAATATATCTGTACCCAATCGGGATCAAAGAAGAGATTTTCATCCCCCTGAAACTGCGTTGCTCTCAGTTCTACCCAGCTGACAAACGAATGGCCACATATGCGCACTCACTTCACCAGACAGTTCTGACCTGAGTTAAAGTAACTGGATGCACATAATCTCAAACGCCTGAGATATCCACCACCCAAGGGACTGAATCTATGCATCCTTCCAATCTTCAACCTCAGCACGTGAGGCAGCACCTACTGTATCTGGAAGGAGTGAGTATTATACTTGAGCTCCACCATCCCTAAAGACTGCAGGGCCTTGTCCAATGGAGGAACTGAAACAATGTGGTGGGGAACCATTCTCATGGTGGAAAAAGCATGCCCTGAAGATTCAAAATCCTTGAGATCATTGCTCTTATACAAAATAAAACCATCAAAACAACATACTCATTAATCATTTTAAAATTACAGTTCTGAAGAATCCCAAATTACCAAACTTAGAGAGGATCTGAAACTAAGCCAAATAAGTAAGTCTTAAAGGCAGACTTAGAGCTCCGATGGTCAGGCATTCTCTTGCCGCATGAGGTAGAGAGTTCCACAGGGTAGAGGCCACAAAAGCAAAGGAGGCCCCAGAGGTCTTAAGTTGAACCTGGAAACCTCTAGCAATCCTTCGCGGTGGAGCAGAAGGGCAGTAGGGACAAAGAAGATCTTTCAAGTACCGAGGTCCCTGACCATGTAGGGCATTATAGGTCGGTAACCCAACCTGAAGGTGATCCACCACTGAACTGGCTGCCAGTGCAGGCCATGGAGCACAGGTGTGACATGGTAAAATCTTGATGAACCAGTCAACAACCTGGCCGCCACATTTTGCACCAGCTTAAAGTGGTAGATATCAACCCCCAGAAGCCCTAAGTAAAGGGCATTGCAGTAGTCAAGGCAGGAGGTCACGAAGGCATGGACCAGTGTCAGAAGATCACTGGGCGGGATCAGATGTTTTATTCAGGTGATAGTCCTCAAACAGTAAAATGAGGTCTTGACAACAGCCGACACCTGAGATTTAAGAGTTAAGCCATCATTAAAAATAATGCCCAGATTCCACACCGGGTCAGAGTTCACCAATTAAGTACCACCGAGCCAAACCCTGGATGGTTGCCCAGCTAAGAACCCCATACCTGGATGACCTGGGTCCCCTACCAACATATCAGTTTTACCCAGGTTCAACCTCAGCCAGTTGGCACTCATCCAGGCCTGGATCTCAGAGGCAGTCATTAAAAATCAAGACAGCATCCTTTCATTTGGGCACAAGTATCAACTGCACAGCAGTCAAAATGCATCCCATACCACCTAATAATGTCTCTCAATGGCAGCATGTACACTGCAACAATGGGTGATGGAATGGAGCCCTGTGGGACTCCACAGGATAGGGGAAGAGGAGCTAAGGAATAAATTCCCCAACACCACTCTCTGAGTCCTATCCACCAGGAAAGATTGAAACCACCTGAGGACTGCACCCAACAGTCCACAGATCCACTGCAGTTAAACAACACACCATGGTCCTCATTGTCAAATGCTGCAGATAGATAAAGTAGAACTAAGATCAAATGAGTTCTAAGATCTCTCACTATTAGGAGATCACTGAGTACCTGAACCAGTGCTGTCTCGGTACAATACCTCTTCCTAAATCCGGGCTGCAGAGGATCATAGACATCGTGGATGGTTGCATGATGATCCAGCTGCAATGCAATCACCTTCTCAACAACCTTACATACAAAGGGTAGGTTAGAAACAGGTCTGTAATTAGCCAGACAGTCAGGGTTGAGGGAGGATTTCTTACAGTGAGGTCTCACAACCACCTTCTTCAGGGGGTCAGGAAACAGCCCTGTCTCCAATGAACTCCAGATTATCTCAGCTAGGACTGGGCTGATTACCTCAACACATCCCACAAGGAGACACGTTGGGCCCAGATCCAAACTACAGCAGGTTGGTTGCAAACTCTGGATGATCCTCACAATGTCAGTGATCGCCAGCTGGCTGAAGTCAGATCAGGCAAACTGGGCACTTGCAGCCCCCTGCCAACCTCCGCAACACCCTTTAGAGGGTGCTAGGCAGATCTCAGGGCTGATGGTGGCAACCATATCTGTGAAGAAGTGAACAAACTTGTCACACTTAATTTATGAAAACATGGCCACCCTGGTGGCACTGAGGGATGAGGTGCTGGATGCCATACTTTGCACCATGCTGGTGACCTGGGTTTGGGAATGAACTCGGGGCCACAGGGATTGGCAGAAGATGAGAGGACTGAACATCTGAAGGACTGCTCTCCTCTCCTGGAGTGGGTTCCTGGGGACACATCACTCTGTAGTGGCCTCCAGTGGAGATTGGTGGCACTACAGGAGTGGAGTCAAAATAAGGCAAGGGATGCTGCAGACATCATCACCAAGAGTGCGCGGACGTCATTGCACATCCGGGCCCCAGGGGGAAACTTACATGAAAGAACCCCATTTATGACAGGATGATGCCTTTGATGGGGTCCTACCAACCACAGCCAAGCAATGCTCGCTCACGAAGGGCAAGGCCCAAGAGTGATGTGGCCTCTCTCTCCATTCACCCCTCTGGGGAGGGCCCATCCATGGGGGCAATTCACAGTCCTCCCTACTTTCACCGAGGCCACAGTGGAGGCTGGCAGTTGGTGGGCATGAGAGCCCATGTAACAGGACTGATTGGGGAAAACAGATCCCTGTTGTGAATATGGGAGACAAAAATAGAACTGACAAAAAACAAATTTGCGAAAACACTCCCCAAGACTGAAGATCGATTGGATTGCACAATCTGTCCAGAAGAGCTGAGCTAATCAATTTTGCACAGCTGCAATCTCCCTGGAGAGGAACTCTGCCTTCTTAGGGGGTGATTGCCAATTGATAGTCCTTATAATGGTCTATCAATCTAAGTCTCTCATCCAGCAGACCCGATTTTCGCTAATGCTTCTCCAACATTCAACCCACTTGTCTCATCTCCTTCAGAGTCCCATCAAACTAAGGGGACTTTGGGTGAAGAGTGAGGGGATGAACACGGACAGGACCTGTGGAGTCCAGGGCCACCATCACCGCCGTATTATAGGCCCATAGCAGATCTTCTGGGTCCAAGCTTTCATTCATCACACCCGACAGGTCCAGTACTGCCATTAGACAATCTGGGGTTACACCCCCTTAAAGGGTGATAATTGGACCATCTCCATAGGGACAGGTCTGTTAGAGGGAGCCTCAAAACTGGACCCTATGATGTGATGGTCTGACCATCTGACCGACTGCACCGCCAAATCAGATATCTTCATCCCCTGGTGGAATACCAGGTCCAATGAGTGACCACAATTGTGGGTGGCAGAGGTAACTATCTGTGTGAGACCCAACAAGATCATTAGCTGGAGGAAGTCTTGACAAAATTGTGAGAGTCAAGACTTCAGCTGCAAGCCTGCTATACTGCTTGGACCGCTCCTGCAACTACCACCACCGGAGCAGTCCCTGGAGCTCCACACAGGCAACGAGCAGGGGCACAACTGCTGGTATTAAGTGGAGACCCAACCCCTGGTGTCCCACTCAACCCCAGGAGGGGAGCTAAAGCTGCACCAGCAGCCCCTGACCCCCGTCTATCTTACAGTGCTGTAGGCGTGCAAAAAAACCCTCAATGGTCGCTACCGCATCTTCCCCATCCTGTGCGACAGCCAAGAAGATGATTTGCTCAGTTAAGTTATTTTGGACACCATAAAAGCCCTGTAGAAAGCCACTACATAGGCTGTTTGAAACAGCCATGCTTCCAAAACAGACGAGCAAATCTAAGGAGGGATGGTCATTATTTTAAATAGCAAAAGCAATAGTGGAGTATCGTGTCCAATTGTTGGGTCACCATGGGCACATCCTTCCAACATCTTACACACCCAAAAGGCCCATATTGTATTCTCATCCACACTGCCTTAGCAAACCAAATAATCACTGCCAAGTGCCACCCCACCATTGCCAGTGTAGAGCCGTGATGCATCATGTGGAGTAGGTACACACACAGTTGGTCTTTCAGTACCAGTCAAGAAATTTCTCAGCTCAGCTGATGCCTCACCCCCAAAAAGTTCTCCATCCCTCTCTGATATGCTGCCCTTGTGCTGGACTCTAACAAGCACTTGATTCATTCACAGTCTTCCCGATTACCAACTCCCAGAGGTAGGGTGGGATTTCCATGGGGTATGTGTCTGCTTACTGTGCCAGCTCTCCAAATCTCTGACTGTAAATGAGAAGAGCAGCAGCCACATCATTATTTATACCAGGTAAATACATCATCCTTAATTCTATATTCAGAATCAAGCACCTTAGTATGAACAGCCTCATTAGATTTCCCACTGGACATTTCTCCTAATTGTTCATTAATGTTATACACTACCTCCATATTGTCTGTCCAAAATGTTACCTGTTTATTGCAAAAATGTTTCTCTCAAATCTAACTTTACAACAATGGGAAACAATTTGAAGAGTGTGACTTGATGTAGCAAGTTTGCCTCCACCCATGCCAGAGTCAAAGGCCTGCACACCAGGCCATTTGAAAGTAAACCCCAAAGCCCACACATCTTGAGGCATCCATGTAAAGCCTCAATTCTTGACTTGTGACCTCTGTGGGCCAAATGTCCACCCCATTAAAATATTACAGGAATACCAACCAACCCTTGAGGTCATCCTGCATGGACTCAGTGACCCAAGGCCTGTGATGGGGCTTCCTGCAGTCCACCACGCACTTGGCTCACCTATGAAGAAAGGCTCCCCCATCTGGATTATTTTACAGGTGAAATTCAGTTGCCTGTGGAGCAGCTGCAGCTCCCTCAGGTGAGTTTTCATGCCTGAAATGCCTTGTGCATCAAACCAGTCAGGACACTGACCTTCTTCTGTGGCAGCTAAAACTCCATGGTGACAGTATCGATATCGATACCCAAAAAGGACATATGTCTGCACGAACCCCCTTCACCACATCGATGGTTGCATCAAATAGTGCATACACTACTGCAGTATCCACAGTATCCACAGAGTCGAGTTGATGATTGACTGAGTCACCCTTTGGGTAAGATAAAAGATGTAGCAATCTGAACTCTCCTGGCACTTTCTTTGGTATGAGGCCTGTTGGAGATACTCAGAGGTGGGGGTATGGAGGTTGCTCAAATGGCCCAGTAACCAGCCTAATGCTACTTCCTCCAAGCTTTGCCTTATGTCTGGCCAATCCCTGAGAAATTTTAAATTCCCCACCTCACAAAGCTCGCTAGGATCTTTGTTTGGGATCCTGAAACTCTCTGCAAAGCCCTCTAACAGTGATGTGGTGGAGAGTCTGTCTGGGTAGCCTTCCAACCAGCTCTCAATGCTCTCTACCCTTATTTGGGTTGAAAGGTTTTCCCTGTCCCTTCTGAGATGGCTGCAGGTTGATCCCTTTCATGTTCTGCACAAACAGGTGCTTGTACCCGCAAGCAATGCACTTGTGCTTGCATTTACAAGCCTCTACCTTACAAGTTCTATGATTGTAACGGTAGCACTGCCACCTTGCTCCACCCCTTTTCCTATGTTTCACGTTGTAAGACCACCATTCCCTCTGTCTAGGAGACTGGGTACAGTGTACTGGGAAACCACCATCACAATGGTGTGTCCCTTCCCCCCCCCCGCTGGCCTCAAGAACACAGAGCAGGAGAAGATCCAAAGCCCCCAGGCCCTACTGGGTTCATTCTGCTTCCTCCTGCAAAGCTCCCCATTATACTCTAACCACCACATCCCCCTTTTGTAACACATCTCCGTGATGCAGCTGTAGTAACTCCACAGACCCTGAGCTTTTTGCTGACATGATCCCATTAACAATTCTACATAAATGGCTAAGCCCACTTACCAGTTTTCCCAGGTGCACAGAACAACTACCTTCCTCCTGTGCTCTGCACCATCTCCCTACTCCTTGTCTTTCTGATTCCTTCTCCACCTCTGGCTCTTTGGGCCTGACAAGCAATGCAAAAACATCCATAAATTCACCACTCACAATCTGTTGTTGCACATTGTCAGTCAGGTGCAACCCTATGGGCTCAACAGTGGACACATAAGACCCCTGAGCTGGCTGTGCCAGTTGCTGCTGTTCCAGTTCTCCACCTCCCAACTGCCCTGTCCCAACCCCTGATCACCCCAGATGTCTCTGTCTGTTTCTTTTCCATCTAGGGCCAACAACTTGCTCATCTTCACCTCAATGTGAGTTGAGGAATAGGAGCACCTACCAGCAACGGAAGTGTACTTGGTCCTCCTGGCTCAAGGGATTGCCAGGCTCTAGGGTGGGAGGGCATAGCAACAGCAGGATGGAAAGATCAACTTGTGGTACCAGCAGTGGGATCTTTGCTGTGAAAGGGAAAGCTGGCATTAGAGTGATCGACCCAGGAAGTGGCCCCTCCACCATCACTAGCCATAGTGGTATATGAAGGGTTGTCAGAGGGCCCAGTGGGTGAGGCACCAGCTCTGGCAGAGGCACCATCCCTGGCTGTGTCCCACAGAATGGTCCCAATGGGAGTGGGTCTGGTAGTTGTGGCCCACATAATGGGACCACTGGACAGGAGCCGGAGCCAGTGTCAGCAAGGGCATATCTCCTGGGTCCGATGGTTGCAGCCCCAGTTGGGGGAACAAGGAATGGGGTGCAGAGCCTGTGTCAGCAAGGGTGCCATGCCTGGGGTTGCTGGTATAGGCAGCATTGGCTGTGGTGTTCTCAGGGGACCCTCCAGCTGAGGCATCCCCCTACGTTGTTTCCTTGGTATTTTTTAGGAGGTGGCAATCCCAGCCCTGGTGTAGGTATCTGGAAAGTTTGCCTAAACAAATCCAGTAACTCACTGTTTGACATACAGTCAAAGTCAAGCCTAACAGATAGTGGTGGTGCAGGAACTGGCGAATCATTCTTGACCTTTCTCAACTTTCCTCCGCTGCCACCTGGCTGTGCAGCACATGCTGATTCCTGGATAGGAATGGTAGCTCCAGCCATGGGTGTCCTGCCAGTTCCACTTGGTCAGGTCCACACTAATTGCTGAAGACTGAATCCCTCCATCCTCTACCTCCTCTTCCTCCCTCCCTCCCTCCCATATCAGGGCCATCAACTGCTGTTTGATGTTTGCAGTCATGTTGGGCCTTGCTGCCACTATATTGACTCTCGAGCTGTAACAAAATGAACACAACCATGCCCAAGAACACCTTGTTTGCTGTTCAGGCTTCCACATCAACTGCACCACCAGGTAAACTGGAATGTAGCACAAATTAGCTTCAGGCCTCACGTGACCAAATGCCCACAGGGTCAGGCCATCTCTAAGGCCTACCTAGCTACCACCAACACCCCTCAGTGTATAAGCCCCTACCAGGATTTGAATCCTGATCCTTTTCCTGCTGAGTGAACACACACTTAAGTGTGCCAGTAAGCTGCGGGTCAGCTTCCCTGCCCTTTTCCCCTCACTACTCCCTTTCTGCCCCCTTCTCAAATGGGAATCTTGTCCCCAAATGTGTTACCTGCTGCACACTCTACCAGAAACTGCCAGGAACAGTCAGCATATCTTAAACTAGAAATGTGACTGTAATTCTGTCTTTCCTGAGTCCTGGCTCACCTCCACATTCTGACATTACTGGGAGGATGTATTCCTGCTTCCCAGTTTACAGCATTTTGACATCATTACCACAGTGTATTTTCTGTGTTTTTTTAAAGAGTCCCCTGTGTGGCGGAGGGTCCATGTGGCGTAGCATCTGCTAGGCCTCCTTGGCTTGCTCTGCTTGTTCAGTTTAAGTAGCAAATGATATCATAGACTTTGATGGCAGATATCCTCATACTTTGCTGCCAGGCTTTTTGAGCTGGGGTGGGGTGGGGGTTCCTCCATGTGGGGTGGCTTCTGATGGGACTTCTTGGGTGACTCATGTGATCTTGCTTGTTTTTTAATTCACCTGAGACAAACAGCTCACAATGGGAGCTTGCCCAGGATTGAAAAACATTTGGCATAGGACTGGGCTGCCAAGCCATTTATATGTATAGGATCCTTCCTATAGAGACCCACTAAAGAACTCTTAATAACAGCATTACACAGTCCTGAAGATAAGTTTCTTTTTAGTTAGAGGGTATTTCAGATTCCCTTGACAATATCACTGCAACAACTTGATCAAGTTTCAAAACTTTTTTTTGTTAATATAACTCCAGGGCAAAATACCCAATCTAAATTAAACTTGTATTCAAACCAGGCACTCAGCATACTAAGCAGTCATTGAACAGAGTTACTGCGGTAGTTCCCATTCCCAAGGAAGGGCATGCAGCTCCCCCCCCCCCCAGCAACATGGCCTGGAATCTGCTGAAAAACACACAAAACCAGCTGCTTATTGTACAAAATGCAGACTCTCACTGCCTTTCAGCACCTTGCAAGGAAGCTCCCACTTTAGTGCACAAGAAATCATAAATTACCTCACAAATAAACCCTTCCTTTGTTAGCTTACTGGCAGTACTCTTCCTGTTTGTCCCACAGTGCAATCACCACATATGATCCTCTTTACCCACCAAAGAACTTGTCTCCATTACAAAAAACACCCCAGCGGGATGTTCAAAGGGGTTGCACCTGGCACAAAGTGTTGTGCCAGCACAACCTGCGCATTACGCCCGGCATGATATTGAAAGGGCTGCCTGGTGCAGCGTGAATCCCGATGTGCCAGGGTGCAATGTAATGGTATGTGGCACAGATGCAGGGAGCGTGCTCATGCATGTGCGGCACATCCTGATATTCGGCCTGGGATGTGTGGAGCATATGCCGGTGCAACTGTGCATTGCACCATATGGGGGGGTCAAAGTTGAGCCCCAGAAAAGTAGGAACAAGTTCTGGCCACCCACGGGTGGGCTGCTGTATTGCAAGGTGCAACACAGCAGCCATCAGCCGTGGGTGACCACCCGCCCACCCAGAACACCATCAACAAGCACACATACCCCCTTGGTGGTCTATTGGAACCCCCCTCCCTCCCATTGCCGCAATTGCTGGTTAAAACTGTAGGAATGCCTTGGTAGTCCAGTGGTCCCCCCAGCCCCAGTCGTGGTACAGCATATATGTATAGTCCCTGGTAGTCTAGTGGTCCCCCACCCTCCGCCCGTTGCCGTGATCACGGCACAACTCCATAGGGTACGTCCCTGGTGATCTGGTGGCACCCCCCCAATCCTCCTACCACAGAGAACCCCTTGCCCACCCTGCCCCCCCCATCATCGGCAGGTGGCCACAGCCCGCCCTCATACCACCTGGCAGCCCACTGAACGACAGGTACAGTATGGGCTTGCAGGGCATACTGTACTAGATAGTTCCAAATATGTGAATGACTTCATTCACATATTTGGGACCATCTAGTACAGTATGCCTGCAAGCCCATACTGTACCTGTCATTCAGTGAGTGGCCGGGTGGTATGTGGGGGGCTGTGGCTGCCTGCCAATGATGGGGGAGGGGAGGGCAAGGGGTTCTCTGTGGTGGAGGTGGGAGTGCCACCAGATCACCAGGGACATACCAGGAGGAGTTGTACCACGATTGCAACAATGGGCAGGGATGGGGACCACTAGACTACCAGGGACTATACATATGGTGCTGTATCATGATCGGGCCTGGGGGGGGAACCACTGGACTACCAGAGAGTTCCTATGGTTTTAACCAGTGATCGTGGCAATGGGAGGGAGGGGGGCTCCACTAGACCATCAGGGATGGTCACGTAAATATGTATCGGGTATTGGGGACTGGGAAGGGCCACTAGACTACCAGGAATTTTGGTGTATACATCTACCGCACGATTGTGGCTATGGGGCGGGGGATGCCCCGGGATCCCCACAGCCCATGTCATGCTGTGCAGGGCGCCAGGCACAAGTCACAGGCCTGCTCTGCGCAAGGCATGCAAATGGGGCCATAATGACATGCAAATGGCCCCTTTTGCACCTTGTATATATAATGGCCTCATTTGCATGCTCCTGGCTAAATATTGTGGGCGATGCGCCTAGTTCAACTGCACTTGTGCTGGCGCATCCCTGTGCTCCCTATCCGTGGCTTGTGCTAGTGTAGTGCCACAGCGAAATGCACAGTTTGTGCACCGAACTTGCCATATTCAATGGTGCTGCACCATGGCACATCACTGTTGAATATTGCCTGGTCCTGGACAGGGCGCAGCCCCGTTGCGCTGTGCCTAGGCTTACGCCACTGCCCAGCGCAGTCTGAATATCTGGGCCCCAGTGTTAAGTGAAACTTCTCGAAAACAACGAAGACAATCTACATATTATACATTGACTGGAACACCAGAACTTAGCGTTTCCTCACTAGTTTCAAATGCCGATGGGTGCAGCATGAGTGTCCCCCAACCAGGTGGTGTGATGTTTGATGGAAAGCACACAAATTCATCACCTATTGGAACAGATGCAGACATCCCATTATTTACGCTAAACTTGTAATCCAGTGGCCACATTTTCCACCATCCTTTACTGGGGTATTTTAATTTACGCCACCATTTTTAAAGTCATCCTCACTTTGGGCGCTATATGAACCCAGCAAGACCAGCGTAAGCCCATGCAGGGCGGGGATATGACACCCGCCATACAGTCATACGTAGTGCAGCATGCGGATGAGCATGAAGCAGACACATGCACAGCCTTTAGCAGAGGCAACCACGGAACAGATTGCAGGTGTACCCATGCATAATGGGATCTCTCTCTCCGTATACATCAAGACAAGCATGACATGGCAGGCGCAGGCCCGGGTGCACAAGTACGTGAGGGTAGAGGCTGCCATAAGGACATGCACACAGGAGGACATGGACCACTACAGAGCCACTCCCCCCAGGCAACACCCACCCATGCCCCACCACACCACAGCATGCTGGACATGATGCAGCCAGCACTCCTGAGCCGGGAGGACACATCGACTCCGCCGCCACCATAGTGTGGCCAAGTCTGGCAAGGCAAAACCCATGGGCACAGCACAGCATGCAGACATACTGCACAGCACATCCTCATCCACAGGGCACATCTCCATACACAGGGCATGCTGCACGGTACATTGCCATACACAGGGCATGCTGTATGGCACATTGCCATACACAGGGCAAGCCACATGCCACATTACCATACACAGGGCATGCCATACGGGCATGGCCCACCCACGTGGGTGACTGTCACCACGGGCCCATGTGTGTGTCACACATGGCTGCAGGGCAGGGCACACGAAGCACATGGCACAGACGTGGAGAGGTATGGGCAACATAGCTGCCTCATGGTCACCACACATGTGCACACCACACAGCATGCACATGCACAAACACCATGCAGCATTTCCTCATACAAGCATGCCCCCCCCAGTGCACTGGCCGGTAACAGCAAATGACAGAACTGGTATGACTGCCCCCTCCCGAGACAGTGAGCACACAACTGTCATGCTAAATGTTCATTGACAGACACAGCTGGCAGCACTACACAGAGCGCATGACCCCCGCAGCAGTACAACAAGGACAGCACACCCCAAGGTCCATCAGCTATATGCCCCCCACCCAGATATCAGCAGGTGCTGGCCACACACTACACCACAACAAGGCCAAACAGCACCCCACCCCAGACAGTGTCCTGCCATACACTGGGGCATTAAACACAGACCATCCCCTGAAACAGCATGGTCCTCACACCCTCACAGGCTGGCCATCCTGCAGGTCCACATCACTGCATGATGAGCTGGTGTCCACCTCCAGTTCCTGCAGTGGGCGACTGATATTCTGAAGCATGATGCACCTCACCAGGCCCCTGTAGTGCTGCAAGATAAAGGGAACAGTTCAATGGTGGCATAGTGACCCAAACTCTGGCACTCTGCACCCGCCAACAGTACCCACCGTGATGGGATGTAGACCTTCCACTGACTGTCAGTCGCATCCTTATAATAAAGCATGCTGCCCCCCTTCAGCATCATGTAGTCGGGATACCTGTGCCGGTACCTCTGTAGCTGCTGTCCAGGAGTGCAAAGTACAGAGCACCATCCATCTGTACCTGCAGGCTCAGCTTCATCCGCTCGGCCATCCATGATGGTCCTGTATAGGAGACATGTGGGAGGCAGTGATTCACAAGGCCCACACAGACAGTGTCACAGTGCAGCGCACATGGGTCATGCCGTACTCACCTGACCAGATTCATAGGCCTGCCACAGGTCCCCCACACCCCAGTTGGGTGTGTACATCTCCTCCGACACCCTGAAGAGGTGCTGGGGAAACATGGACATCCTGTCGACCACTGTGTACACCATTACCAACACTGGATTGAAACACCACAGGGTCATGCGTGTGACTGGGCACATGGCATGAATCATGGGACATGGCAAGGCATGCCGATGGCAGGGGTGCCATGCCCACATCGGCATGAGTCTATAAGTGGGAGCATACTGCAGGCTGCACCGTGTGAGGGCAGGTGTAACAGTGATACAGGATGTGCCCAGGTGGGATTGCATATGTTACTGCTGGAGGCAAATGACAGGAGATGAAGGAACAGGCTGTCATGTCCCAGGGTGTTCTGTGACAGGGTTGACACCATAGGATGGTGGGATGTGCATTGCCGGAATGGTTCAGATTCCCATGGCCGATCGTTGCACAGCTGTGTGACATTGTCCGCACGGCCATAGCACCCGGGACCTGGCCCTCCATGGCGATAACGGTGAAGACTAAGGTCATGTGTGCACTGTCTTACTTTGTGAATGGGTCATTCCAGCATGTGACTAGGGATGCACTCGGCATGAGCCAGTCCTCAGTCTCCCTTGCCATGGCACAGTTCACCGATGCACTGCTGGCACACCTGGGGGACCACGTCTACCTGTCTCAGAATGCACAGGAGCTGCGTGACATGAAGCAGGCATTCTATTCCATGCACAGGATGCCCAATATGTGCAGGGCTATTGACGGCACACACATTGTGATCCTGCCACCCACAGTGAATGAGGAGGCATTCCTTAACAGGAAGGGATTCTACAGTGTGAACTGTCAGGTGGTGTGTGATGCCACTGGCCTATTCATGGATGTGTATGCCAGGTTCCCGGAGTCGATGCATGATTCATACATACTGGATGCCTCTGGCCTCATTGTCCTGCTGCATGATAGGCCCATCAATGGCTGACTACTGGGTAAGTCCACACACATGTTCTGCGCCCCGTCCGACATCGGGTCCTCACTCACATTGTCACGCTCCTCTTTGCACGTGACAGTGGATAACCCCTGCAGACCTATCTCTTGACACCAATCCTGGCTCCAGGGACTCAGGCAGAGGCCTTCAACACTGTACATCGGAGAACATGTGGCATCGTTGAGAGGACCATTGGACTGCTGAAGATGTGCTTCCAGTGCCTTGACCACTCAGGGGGCACAGTCATGCTGTCACCCACTAGGACATGCAGGGTGTTTGCCATCTGCTGCATGTTGCACAACCTGGCCAAGCATGAGGCCATTCTGCTTCCGATGGTGCCACCTCTGGACCCCATGAATGATGATGATGTCATTGATGGCAATGGTGATGGTGCTGTGCACCCCGGGGAGCATGACATGGCCAGTGGCCATGCGGCATGGCATGCAGCTTGTAAGGGGACATTTTCATGTTGATGGTGCTACATGTCATGGCCAAGCTGCACACGCCTGTCAGGCACCACATAATCATGACGCAGCCACTGTCTGTGCGTAGCATGCAGCGTGTCAACCAGTGACATCACTGGGACTGCAGCCATGAGGATGACATATTATGCTAAGTGGCCATTTGTGGGGGCATTGTGGGGGTGTTGAGGTGGGGTGGTGTCGTGTGTCGGTGTTTGACTGTGTGCTGTGCTGTTGCATTCACAGACCCAAAACATCAGGTTGGGACTGTAGCTGTGATGATGCCCATGTGCCCAGGACCTGGGTGCTGCATGTGCATGCGTGATGCCCATGACCCTCGCCCCTCACAGCCCTGGGTGTCAGCACTGCATAGTGGCGTGGTGGTGCCGGTGTGTCCTGGCTGTCTGCTATGGTGACATGGACATCGCCACCCTCCTCATTGCCACTTCCTGTGCATGGCGGCATGGCCTGTACAACGGCACTTCTGCCCAGCAGGGTGGGCACATCACACGCCCTGCTCTGGACAGATGTCTGCCTGGGCAGATACCATACGGGTGCATGGCTGTTGCTCTGGGGGTGTTCCTGCAGGGGGTGTGACAGGCATGGACTGTAGCTGGTGCAGGTTCGGTTCCTGGGCAATGGCGGACAATGTGATGCCATCGCAGATGGCAAATGTGACCTAAGTCAGGGCGGCAGTGGCAGGCATGGTGTTCTGCTGTTCGGCCAGACAGTTCCCCTTCAGCTGCTGGAGCATGCTGTACTGTTCCATCTGGTATGGGTCATGTTGGGGGTACATCCATGTCTGTGTGTACCTGTGGATGGGCTCTCATTGCCGCTGTCAGCAGGGTCTGTGGCTCTTTTGGATACTGTTGGTGCTGTGTGTGGCATGGTGTCAGGGGCTGTACTGGTGCCCCTGCCTGAGTGGGCAGTGGTGCCCTTTGGGGAGGGTGCTGGCCACTGCCACGACCATCTGTGGGGCCCTCATTCTGATGGCCCTCTCTCCCAGAGGTGCTGTCCACCTCTTCAGTGTGGGCGATGGTCAGGTCAGCTTTGCTGTCACTGTCCAGCTGGGTTTCGGTGTCCATCTCTGTCCCTGTGGAGACAACATTGGAGTGCATCAGTGAAATATTCTTACCCACATACCAGATGGGGCATCACACACCAGTGGTCAATGATACTTACCATACAGTTCCTCACGTTGTGAGGTGCAGCATGGTGCTGGCTCTGGCACAGTGGCATGTGTTGCTAGTGTCCTGCTGGTTGCTGTGTTCCATGGTGCATGGCCCCAGTCTGGCAGGGAGAGGGCTACACTGTAGTGATGGCATTGCATAACCATGCTGCCCACCACCCTGTCACCACCACATGGGCTGCACCCACCTGCCAGTGTGCCCATTGCTCCACCCACGCCATGGAGTGCCACCTCTGAGATGGTCTCTGCCACCAGTCTCTCCATAGGTGTCAGCTGTGTGTCCTGTGCAGGGGACCCATTGCCCATGCCTTGCCGCTCCTGTGCACCAGCTGCCAGCTTCTTTTTGACTACTGCAAGGAGGTCACGCCACTTATGTTTTATCACAGTCAGTATACGTGCCTCTGCACCAGCAGCATTGATGCTGCCTGAATGTCAAGCCACATACGGGCCTTCGCCTCGGGGGCAGTGGTGAGTGCCAGGGCCCTGTACACTCTGTCATAGCTGTGCCTGATGTCCGTGACCAGACTTCACCGCTGCTGAAGTTTGTGGAGCATGTCCTTATTCCACACCCACATCATCTACTTCTTACTCCTCTCCCTCTGCTGCCACCTTTTCCATCCACCTCCACAGGCACTTCCACATCCTCCCATCATCCTGCCATGTCTTCTATACACTGCTGTTGCGCTGCATTCACAGCCGTGCTGCTGTGTAATGTGGCCTGCATCACCTTATATGGGGGGGTCAAGGGGTGGTTCCATGTATCCTGGCCTCGCCCACTCTCTGTCTGCACATTGCTCCACATGGTCCTGGTTCATACGCCCTCGGTCTGCATGCCATGTGCATGTGGTCATGCATGCTGCATGTCTGCCTTGCCCTACACACCGCGTAGGGGTACACAGGGTTTACTACCACTCAACGCATTTTTTGGGGCCCTTCATGCATAGCGCCTTATGTGTTTATATTTGAAAACTAGCTTGTTTCCATAAACAAGTATAAGCCTGGGTGCACCAGATGGAATTACAGCTGACAAGTCCTGCAGTATGTAGTCAGTGTGCGGCAGAGGGTATATCTGACCCCCACCACATGGTGTGGAGAACTACAGTTGCTAACCCTACTAACACAACCACCAGCTGCTGAAATGTTTTCTGCATGTATTTTTTCCCCATTGGTCCCCTCAGATGCAACAGAGTATGTCAGCCACCTGGCTTCATTGCTCTGGCTGCAAATAGCCAAAAACCACAGAGTGGACTAGCATGACCAAAGGCCATGTATCATTGCCCCAAGTGAGAATTTGGGGTGTGGTCGGTATCACAAATGCACCAAAGTGGCCTCCCATGGATGGAATAATAGCATTACAGTCTCCTTCTTTTGCTCCCATTTGTTTACTATTCATTGCAGGTGTTAAGAATTACTGCAAATACCGCTCCACTACTCCACGGAGGGTGTGGACCCCAAAAGGTACAAATGTAGAAAAGCAAGAACTCTGCACTCCTCAGCTGCTGATACTAAAAAGGCTTTGTACAGCAGCTGGAATCTCTGAGGAGGCAGCCAGAAATAGGGAAGCAGACCAGGTATGCCATGAGAGGAGGAAAAAGTAATAGCCCCAAAAAGGCTTTATTATATGAAAAGTTTAAACTGCCGCATGCAGCTACAAAGTAACCAGAGCTTACAAACAACCCTGACCAGTTTTGTATATCAGTGTGTCATCAGGGGGATGGTCACTAGACATCATTACCCAGTTATCAAGAGCTCTACTTAAAGAGACAGTGCACAATTCTATATTATATGTCTAAACTGCATTGGTGCTCAGCTCCATAATCTATTAACTAAAAGTGCATGTTTATGTAAAATGCTTTTGTAGCACAATATTTATGAATAATGAATGACAGTAATAAAGTGAAAACATAATTTTAAATTTATAAATATCAAAATATAAATATCAACACCATGTTGCCATATACACCACATTCTCTTTGATGCATATTATGAATTATTTTTTTGCATAGTTCTGACCACTGTTGCAGCTGGTAAATGGATTGCATCTAAGGATGAAACTGCAAAATTTACAGTTTTCACATTGCTGCATTCCACTGAGTAGCAGAGGTCTGATGCCAAGTGTGTGAGTGTACCTGCCCTCATAGTTGTGTACCAACCTATCCCTAAGGTTAGTGCCTCTTTTATACACCATCCTTGGTTTTCTTTTGTCACTCCTGCTAGAAGGGGTTCACTCTGCAAGATAATACTATGCTTATATCCTGTGCCTGTCTTGTATATATGGTAACAAAATTAGTCCTTGGCAATTTTGTCTCCTTATGTCTAGTTTCTAAAAGTTCTGCTCTACTGACATAACATGCATCCTTAAATGTGCTATCCACACATGAGGAGGTGCAACCCCTGCTGATGAACCTGGTAACCATTTCAAGATCAAAAGTATACAAAAAAAAATTATTTAGGTCAGCAGGTATAATAGAAAAGGAATAGGTTTTTAACCCTAAAATACCTGGGGCCAGATGTTCAAAACTTTGCCCCGGGCAAAAACCATTTGCGCAGGCTTAGCACGGGATTAGCGTGGGTCTGCTATATTCAAAAGGCCAAATAGCGTGGGCAAACTGCATTAGCGCTGGGCAAAATTATAATGTATTCAAGGGGCAAACAGACATGAATACAGGCGCAATGCTATATTCAGCGACTAGCGCTGCATTAAGTGGTTTTACGTGACTTAGAGTGGTGCGCATTACCGCCCAGGAAAAGCTTGTCTTAACCCTGGGCAATCAGCTGTGTGCAACACTATGGCTTTGCGCGGTGTTTGCGCAGGTTTAGCGTGGGTTTTGCGCGACCCTAACAAATAAATATGACACATAGATAAAGCCAAACATAGAGGAAGCATGCTGCTAACTAATGGCATCACAATGATGCCATCATCTGCCACCAGTCCCAGCCATGCCAGGCAGTAAGTGGTGACCCTGCTGCCAGTGGACAGCATGGCAGTGTGGCCATACAGCACACACCTGTGGATCACACTTCTGTGGACACCAACAGATGCCAGCACACACATGCAGCACTGTGGGCATGGAGGATGTTGAGGGGAGCGTGTATGGGTGACAAGGCTATGCCACAGACCAGGTGTGGCCACAAGGCTGGGACACATCATGCAGTGCACATGGGCCAGTATTGGGAATACTCCAACACCAGTGTGCCTTTCGGATAATATATGCCCCCCCAGCCACATACCGCACAGCTGTACAATTACCACAGCACACAAAGCCAGAAATATACATGTCACTGTGTGCATCCCATGCCACAGGTGCAGCATCTGTGGGTCACACAACAGCATAACAGTAATGCCCACTGTCAGTAAACACCTGCAGGTTGGGCCTCTCACTGTGTTTAGTGCAGTCATCATCACTGCCCTACAAACCATAGGCATTGCTGTGTCCACACACTACTGGCCCCCTTGCTACTGCAGAGTCTGCTGTGCACTGTAGCATGACCTACAGTGTGACAGTTGCATGCAGCACCACCACCATCTGTGCCTATGCTGTGTTGTCCCAGTACAGCTGCAGGCAGCAGAGCATGTGGAAGTAGTGTTCAAAACTGTATAATATTCCCCAAGCTGTTTGCACAGTGCTAACACGTTTGCGCAGGTTTAGAGCAGGGCTAAACAGTTAGCCCGGTGCAAACTGCATGCAAATCAGGGCATAATGAGATGCTAATCCGGATGTTTGCCCACAGACTACCTAAGTAGGCTCATTTGCATGTCACTTTTGAGTATGGCAAAGCTTAGCGCCGGGCAAACATGTTTGCACCGGGCTAACGGTTTAGCCCTGTGCTAAACCCGCGCAAACGTGTTAGCGCTGCGCAAACAGTTTGGGGAATATTTTACAGTTTTGCACACTGTACTTTCACATATGCTGCTGCCTGCAGCTGTACTGGGTCCACGCATTTGCTGGCACACACATTGGCCACATAGTCCATCTCTACCTACCTTCACATCGCTGTGCACAGTGTTGCTGTTGTGGTTTGCACTTCCTGGTTGCCATGTTCAGAGCTGTCTTATTCCAGGGCTAAGTTTGCCCTGCACTCCCAGCCCAGTTTGCCCGGCCTCATTCCCATGCTATATTGAGAGCTGTTTGCCCCAGGCTATTCCTTTGAATATGGCTTGTTTTGCGCTCGGCTAGTTTGCCTGCCGGCAGTGCTAATTTAGCCCGGGCAAAGTTTTGAATATCTGGCCCCTAGACTCTTAAGTGGTATCTCTGCAATAAACAATACCAGAGTGTAACAAGAAAGTATGGGCATTTCTTGAACATTCAGTCTGTACCAGTATCAGAAAAATATAAAACATTTAATTGTTTGTGCTTGGATGATCTAACCTTCTTGAAAGAAAAACAATCAAGGGACATTTACGTGGGAAAGATAGACCGTGCAAATACTGGCAAGCAGGGTGCTCAGGGACTCTCTCTCGCTCTCATTATACAAAGCTCCTGTCAGAGGCATAGAGCTGTTTCACTGTATAAAGTAACAACTTTTCAGCTCCACCAGTAAATTGTGAATACTATCTCCTGGAAAGGTAAGCTGCAGCAACATTTGATTACAGCTGTTTTCACATTTGCAGGAATGTAAGTCATATGAGTTATATATGCAGCTTTATTATTAAGACATGAAATGAAAGCTTTAGTAGTGAACTGTTTATCATTGCAATTGATAATGTTAAACTTAATGTAAAATGTTTAGGGGCAATCTCGGTTCATTATCACTACCACTTTTAATGTACTATGTTGTAACTGTCATTTTAAATGCATCTGACAAATGAATGTAAGGCGTTTATTGTGGGCTGACATGCAATAAAATACAATGTTTGAAGTCCAGTTTGTTTTTTTGTATCTAATTTGGTAATTCACAAGACTAAGATTTGTTATGTCTCAAGCACTAAAAGTCATTAGGTTATATCTAATTTAATTGTATTATCCTTTACAGGTCTGAAGAATGGAAAATGCCACTACTACTATCAATTATTTTGTACTTACAGGACTTGGTAAAATGGGTAACATTCGATATATGTATTTTGCATTTTCACTTTTGCTGTATTTAATTACAATTCTAGCTAATCTGTTTCTTATAAACATTATCATTTTACGACAACATCTACATGAGCCCATGTATATCTTTATGTGCAGCTTGGCAGTAAATGGAATATATGGCAGTACAACATTTTTGCCAAAGTTAATGGCAGATATTTTGTTGGAATCTAACACTATATCTCTTTCTGGCTGTTACATTCAGGTATATTGCCTGTATACTTTTATTTTTTCTGAAATGAATATATTGACAGTTATGGCATATGACCATTTATGGCTATTTGTTACCCTTTACAGTATGCAAATATTATGACATCTGCAAAAATGTTCAAGCTTCTGTTGGTTGCATGGATGAATCCATTTTGTATTATGCTGATATCTATTCTCTTAACTCAAAGACTTCACTGTGTGGCTTCACTCTGCCAAAAATATACTGTGATAATATCTCCATTGTTAAGCTTTCATGTATAGACTCATCTGCTGACATTACTTAGGTATAGTTTCTCTTATATTTAATATTGGAATTCCCTTTGCTATCATTGTCTGCTCTTATGTACAAATATTTGTGGTCTGTATGAAAAATTCTAAAGAAGCACGAGTGAAGGCGCTGCATACATGTAGTACTCATTTGTTAATACTACTAGTCTTTGTGAGCAGTGCTTTCTTTATAGCGCTTCAGCCTCGGCTGAACATGACCAGTATCCCATCATTTCTCCAGCATGTCTTATCCATACAGAGTTTTATTTTACCTCCTGTTGCCAACCCCATTATATATGGAATAAGAACAGAGAAGTTAAGGCAAGAAGCTATAAAGATATTTAAAGAAAGAATTTGTAGTAAAATAGGAGATACAATGGAAACACAAGTAAGCACAACAGTCTCAGCAAAGAAGCAAGGGGACAGTGAGACTGGTTTAAAGAAATAACTGTAAGTAACATTATTTTCTGTAATATAATTAACCAAAAATTATTTTATGAGATTTATTTAATTAACCAATTTGTGACCATGAAAGGTCAATACTGAGACTCATTTTCATGGGTGATCTGTGCGAAGTATACAAGGAATAGTGATATACTATTACAGGTACAGTAGTGCCGAAAATGCAAATCATGCAGCTGTGCAGTAATGCAGACACATGGGTACAACCTGCAAAACATGAGGAGCATGCAAAGAGCAATTTCCCCAGAGTGCCTTCAGATGCAACCTTTATAGCACTAGTGAGCAGATTTTACAGTTGATAAATAAAATGTATTGTAAAACAAAATATCACAGGTCTCACTTTCTTAACCCCTACTGAGGTGTTCCCAGTCCATGATCCAAGCACCATGCAGAATTAAATACAGAAAAGGCTCTCTGAGAGTAAACATGCAGGTGGTGTAGTACCAATCACAGTTTTTATGGTTCAACACTTGGAGAGCAGCTGACACCTTCAGCAGTAGAACAAATGGATTGCACTTTATACACCAGAAAGGAGGATTTGCTGACACCAAATATATTTCATTAGTGCAATTTGTATTTGCTAATGCTAGTGCCAAAAGGGGGTCACCATTAAGAAGGCAGTGTTTAAGAAGTCAGCTGACAATTTACAGCATACAGTCAGTATTTGAAATTATAATGACAGAAAGTAGATATCGGGAATAGATCCATTTTATACGCTTATGTACATGTAGATTGGCATAGTGCCATCACAATACCGATCCACAAGAAGGGCAGTAAATCTAACCATGGCAATTACAGGCCTATTAGCTTAATGTCTGTAGTGGGCAAGTTTATAGAGAGTATAATAAAGGATGAACTAGTTAAGGACCTGGTGAGTAGGGGGTTAACTGATATATCACACCATCAGATTCACAAATAATAGGTCATGTACTACCAGCTTAATCAACTTCTATGAGTTTGTTAGCCCTAATTTAGACCAAGGGAAAGGGGTGGACATGTTGTTTTTAGATTTTAGGAAGGCTTTCGATGTCCTCTCTCATAACATCCTAGTGAAAAAACTATTAACCTTAAAAGTGGATATATGCCTAATTAAATGGATTCAGAGCTGGCTGGCAAGTAAGAGTCAGGCTATAAGAATTAATGGCATAGTCTCCTCAGAGGGCGCTATGACCAGTGGAGTTCCCCAGGGCTCTGTCCTGGGATCACTGCTTTTTAACATATATATTAGTGACCTGATGCTAACAGGTAACAACAAACTGGTAAAGTCTGCCATTGATACCAAACTTGGGGGAATAGTGGACAATGAAGCCCAGAGAAACATGATGCTTGATGATCTGAAGAACATAGGTAAATGGGTTGTCACTAACAGAATGCAATTGAACACAGAAAAAATGTGTGTTCTTGCACTTTGGTAGGAACACTGGTATACAAATATACCAAGTAAATGGGACCACAGACAAATCAGTGACTACTGAAAAAGACTTGGGTGTGTTTATAAGTAATGACCTGAAGCCCAGCACACATTGCAAACAGGTGGCATCCAAAATGGGACACTTACCAAACTGCATTCACAGGTCCTTCTCCACTAGATCTAGCTCAGATTTATTGCCCCTTCATAGAACATACAGTAGGCCACACATGGACTACTGTTCATGAGTATGGAGTCCATACCTCAGGAAGGATAAAGATATGACTGATAAAGTGCAGATGAGATTTACCAAACTTGTCCCAAGTTGTAAGGACCTATCATATGCACAGCACATAAATCACTTGGGACTGTGGGAGTTGAGCATAAGGAGAACTAGGGGACATGTTACTCCTGTATAAGTTATTGTAGGATCCTGTCCAAAGTGAGGGTCTGGATCTGGTCTACAAGGACATCAAATACGACCTCTGAGGACATAAGTGTCAACTGGTTGAATCAGTGCCTAAATCAGAACTTTGAAAAAATGCATTCATCCATAGAGCTATTAGACTCTGGAATCAGCTCCCTGGTTGCTTGGTGTCTGTACCAAACATGGCGACATTCAAAAAAGGGTTGGATACCTTCATACAAGAAGACAATCTGGGTAACTTCCACTGAGCAGTGTGTCTGTGGGGGCAGCATCTATGGGTCTCAGCATTCTGGTGCCCTATAACTGAAGTATTAACAAAGTATAAAGCAAATGTCTCATGCCAATGTAGCAAAATATTTTTGCAAGTCTATAAGCAAGGTGCGGTGCAGAATGAACTTAACCTACCAGTCACCCCAGTACTTCGACTCCAAGTTGAGTTGGAGAGTAAGTGCTGGGGTGACTGGCAGATTGGGTCCATACTACATTGCACCTTGCTTATGACTTACAATATTTTTGTTGCATTGGCATGAGATCTTTGATTTCTGTTATTATAATTTCAAATGATGTCTGTATGATGTAAACTGTCAGTTGACGCTGCTTAAACCCTGCCTTCTTTATGGTAACCCCTTTGGGGCACAAGCATTAGCAAATAGAAATTGCACTAATGGCATTCATTTGGTGTCAGCAAATCCTCCTTTGTGCTGAACAGAGTGTAGTCCATTTGTTTTGCTGAAGTTTGTAGGTTAGCCACCCAGGATTTCCACCTTCCCGTATCCTGAAGCATAGCTTTTCCCTTTGTTTCCACCTTCAGGAGTTATTTACAAAGACATAATAAGTAGACACAATTCAGGTGATATTTCACAATTGCTTTACATTTCTCCACCCTGTTATTTATTACTGAAGTAATCTGCATGGAAACAGGATCTTTGCTCCAGAAGAGTTCAACCATTCCTGTTACTTAATTCCTACCCGAGGTCATAATGCACTGCTTATGACATCATAGTTACTCCTATGGCAACACCTCGTAATGTCACAACACATGATTATGCCTTCAAATAGGGAATACGCTAGAGAAACAGATGAACTCCAATGGATAAAAATCATGTAATCATGCAAATGTCCTCAGTAATAAATAATGGGGAGGAGAAATCTATAGCTGATATAGGGAATACAAGCTGAATTGTACCTAAATATATTGTTTGTAGAGGTTTCCTTGAGTTGACAGCACCTCTTTAAAGAGGACCTTTCATTATGGTTCAAAAAGTTACAGCTTGTAGTCATTATATGCAGTACTAGACCTGAAAATGAGTGTGCATTTGTTATTTTTGGCCAAGGTTTTCTCTGCCTTCCATAATTTGAATTTGTTTTTGAGCCTTGCTGCACTTGCCTTTGCTGTTCATTTGCTGGGCTGCTACCTCTTGATGACATTACTATTGGGTAGAGGAGTGACTCACACCATGCACGACCATGCAGTTGCAACAATGTTACAAGGGAAACCTACCAGTACTCAGTGTACATACTGTGTTCCCCTTCCCAAGACACCCTGTTAGCAAACCATTAAGCCAAAATCCAAATGCCTTGTCAGCATGTTTTTTTTTTTTTTAAACTGACTCTGCCCTATAGTGATGTCAGCAGTACAACCCTGGGCCCACAGCAACTCCAGGCTTGGTATAGAAGCTCTGGTATGGTACACCTTGCAGTTTTTAGCAGCTCAGAATGCAAAAACTAACTGTAACAGACAGTAATGAAATATAATTCCAGAATCATTGCAAGAAGGGGTCATTTATGCATGAAAGTCAAAAGGACTGGGAAGGTCCTCTTTTAACATAATGTGGAAAATAATCACAGTAATGCTCCTGAGGTAGCAACACTTATTTATTCTTAAACAGCTGGCAAGGTCCAGCAGCTGCACAACCACAGAAAGAAAGAAGTACAAAACCATTGCAAGCCCCCACAACTGAGTAGCCAGGAAGGGATAGCCTGTGCACAGGAGACTTGTTTAGGAGGGTATGAACATCCCTTTCTCAGTGCTGGGCATCTGATGATCAGATGGAGAGTTCTCAGTTCAATGCAACAGTGTGCTCTAGAATCACAATAGGTTTTACTCCTTTCCTTTTGTGACTATCCATTTGTGAGACATTACCAGTGGTTCAAGAATAAAGAAGTTTTAGTGGCTGGCCACCTGTGCAGTGGTAGAGCTACCACTGCAATGTAACACACAACAGACTGAAAAAAGTTAAACACAGGACACTTTCTGCTGCTTGTTACTGGGATTTCTTGCCCAGTATTTTAATTTACAGAGGAAATTAAAATAAAACTTGGCAAACATCCAGACTCCACTCATGGGTCACCATTTATGTGATCTAAACACTCTTGGTGTGTTGGGTAAATAATAATAATACAGATTCTTGTGTCTCGAGTCTGCCAAGAAACATTCGTAAACAAGCAAGGAGTACTAATAAAGTTTATTATACTACTTATACCAAGCATGTGAGAAAATCACAAGGAGATAGATTTCTCACCACTAGCCTGAAGAATGTACATAATCCCCAGGACTATAGATTTTAGGTTCTCTAAGGTCTTGTCTCTCCCCACTCTCCAGCTCTCTGCCAGAGAGTACTAATCTTCCAGAGCCGAACTAGTAGTGTCCTGAGACTCACAATAGGTTTGCAGACGACTATATACTGCAGATAACAGCATAGTAACAGAGATTACCTCACAGTTACAGACATGAGGAACAATCTGTATTAGTCCCAAGTCATTCTTCATTGGAGAATGACTTAGGAGACAGAATTACTAAGGAGTATCATGAGACAGAATATGCTTCCATTTGCGTTATAGCTTGGACAAAAGAAATGCTGACAGGTTCAAACTACATGTGGCATTTCTTGCTTACATAAGTAATAAAACATAGAGACTTAACAAAGGCTTTCTCTCTGTGTCAGCTTACTTAGACAATGAGAACTGCTGACAGGTCCCTATTATATATCTGCTTGAGTGTAAAACACATTACATATAAATATATGAGAATATAAGTATACAATAAACACTGATGATCCTCAAAGTCATCATATCAGTGATTAGGTAGATTATATATGGAATATATGCAAAAGACAAACATAATCTTGATAAATGTATTTATAATGAGGTATAATGAATCATGCATGATCAGTATTAGCATATCCAGCAGCAAAGCACATTCCTAGCACTCATGCTTATATGATATGTGCCCATAACTATATGTTAGTGCAAAACAGCAGTATCACAGTACAATAGACCAGGAATACAGTGTGAGGTGTATGTGGGACAATAGGGGGCATAACACAAGCGTAACTCTGGCAACGACTACCCGGGTTCAGGAACAAGCCTTGGCCATCAGAGGGTTTGCCTGTGGAAGGAAGCATGAGCGTCGCACAGGACGCTGTGCTCCTCCAGGTAGGGAAGGTGCTTCCCAGTTTACAACATTTTGATATCATAACCAGAGTGCCTTTTCTGTGTAGTATCTGCTGGGCCTCCTTGACTTGCTCTGCTTGTTCAGTTTAAGTAGCAAATGATAACCTCATGCTTTGCTACCAGGCTTTTTGAGCTGGGGTGGGGTCACTAGTGGTGGGAAAAGTGGCCCCAATTCACTCTGCGAAGTGATTCACATAGTAATGTGGAATCTGTGAAGTACCTCACCATGCAAAGCGGAGTACTTCTCATTATAATGAGGAATGCGAAGTCTATTGAGAGCAATGATTTCATGTTATTCCACCTTCCCCAAACCACTACTCAACTAATTTTAAGGTGAAGTACCATTGAAAGTCAATGTATTTCACATCACTTTGCCTTGTTGGTGAGCTGCAAAGGCGAATTTTACAATGATTCATGGGATTGCAGGTCATATGGACTCTAGATTGTTCTGCACAGCCTCAGTTCTGGGTAGTGTGTGTAGGTAGCTGTAGGAGACAGTTGGCTCTGAGAGCTCTCTATGATTCAAACCCTTTAAAATCTGTTAAGAAAGCCTTTTTGAGTCATTTTTTTTGCTGAAACTTTAGTGCATCGATTGTAGGAAACCCTCCTGTGCTCATATCATCGAGTGTTTATTGTTTGTGTGTGGATTTTGAATGTTAATGTACAACATTCAGTCTATGTACTGACAGACAGTGGAAGTGTGTTTGGAGGAGGCATATCTGTGGTGTTGGTAGATTTAAGTTGGAGAAATAGGGAGTTCTTTGTTTTTTGGTTGTATTTCTCTTGTATAACTTTGTTAATGTATGCACAGTAATTGTTTCAGTAATTATTGAAATGTTTTTGCTGATTGTGTTGTGGATCTGGTGCAGCAGTGCATAATTTCAGGTTGTTTAAAATATGTGGTGGTATATTACTGAAGTTTTCAGTTTGCTTAGACAAAGTGTGTGTGTGAGTGTGTGTGTGTGTGCAGTGTGTGACATCAAATAATACACCTTTTATTGTGCCACAGTGTAACTGCAGCAATGTGAACCTGATATCCACTGCACCTGCGTGATTTTGTACTGCCATTGTGGTATCTTGGTTTTGCACTGTTACTGGTCTGTAATCTGTAGTCACAGTGCTTCCCCCCCACCAACCGGCAAAAGATATTCTTTTCCAGATTGTATTGTGACTAGAGCATCACTGGTTAGTTAAGGTGTTGTTGAACTTGTTGTGACTTTGCATCTGTATCTCTTATTGAAGCCACAGTTGTTTTTTTGGGCTTCACATCTAGCGGCCCAGAGTGAATGTTCCAAAATCTAAATTTGTTTAGAATATTCTTGTTGATCTCCCAAAATGCCCACAAAGAGACGTGCAAGCAAAGCTGTTTCTCACCATGGCAATGCTGCCAGTGGTAAGATTGTCTGTGGGCATGGTATTACACAGTCACAGAAGTGCTTTGCTGATATGAGGAAAGGTATTTCTCCTTCAGTGTTTTTTACAGTGCAGTCGGTAGCTTCACTCATAGTTGGAGGAGATGATGTTGCCCCAGCTGGTGGTGTTAGTGCAGTTGCTGGTGGTATGAGTGCTGCCTCAAGTTCCACTTCTGACCAGTTGACCGTGTCCAAAATACAGTTGAGTGTAAAGCAATGAGTGACAGTGTAGATAATGTCATACTCTCCAGTAACATCCATTGGTAATTGAACATGAGGATTCTGATCATCATGGCAATGATAACACACAATGTCACATTTCTTCCACCATGGTTCAGGTCATGCATTTGCCATGCAATGATTCACAGAGTGGTGAAAACATATCGGGTGATGGTGGTGTTGATGATGAATCTGATGATGCTGATGTTGCTGTGGTTGCAACATGCAGTCCACATAACAGCATCCATGCAGAAGATGTGGATGTGGATGATGTTGTTGATGAATATGATGATGATGTCAGTGACCCCTGTTGGGAACCAGAGAAAAATAAATTCAAGGTGGCTGTTTCTGGGCCCCTTGTAAAAAGTTGTTATTTACCAGTTTCAGTTGATGATGATGATGATGGCCCAGTAATAATGATAGGTAGTCATGGTGGTCAGTTGAAGTCCAAGTGTGTCCAGCCTGAAAAATCATGTAGCACACCCCCCACTTCATGGCTTAAAAAAACAGAGTCCAATAAGCAGCATCAGGGACATGTTAAAAGTAGGGGATCACAACATGCCCTTGTCTGGAATTTGTTGTGCAAGATGCAAATGATGAGCCAGTTGTAATCTGCCAGATTTGCCATGCGTGTGTGAGGTGAGGTAAAAAGGGGAGCCATCTGGGCACAGGGGGAGAGCATACACATCTTAAGAACAGGCACATGGCACTGTGGACCCAGCACAAGATGGCAGCTAATACCACAGTGGGGTGTTCACCCTCGTCATCAACCATAATGAGCATGTTATCCCCTTCCATGACTGTAAGATCATGTAGGAAATTAAATGTGTGCAGTAGTGATGAAATAACAGCAGAGGATTACTACAGGCATAATGAGGTGGAGGAGCATAATGATTTTGAAATCAGTGGCAGTGACAGTAACAGTTTTGGTGGTGGTGGTGGTGGTGAATGCAGTATGTCTAGTGCAAGTGGTACATCAACCTCTGTTCGTAAATCTGGGAAAATAACTTCATTTGTGGATTTTTCATCACCTGTGCAACTGTCTTCATCACGTGTCCACACTCCACACTCCACCCCCTGCCATTGACAGTCTAGCAGAACCATTTGTTATCACACCCCATGTAAAACGTTTAAGTCAGCCCATGTTACAGAGTGTTTTTGTGCATAAGCTGAAGTACCCACCCAATCACAGTGTCATGTTAACTTAATGCTGCTGTAGCTGAAATGCTGGCAATTGATCTTTTGCCCTTCTCCTTCATAGAGAATTCTGGGTTCCGGTGGTTTGCAGCCATGCCTGTCCAAAATGGAAAGTCCCATCCAGGATATACTTTTCCACCTGTGCTGTCCCTGAGTTGTACCGTACTGTGTCCGACTCTGTAAGGCATGCCCTTCAACATTCCTCCTCTCCATTCATCCATTTAAGTATGGATATGTGGACAGGTGGTAAAACAGTGGGGAGTTCATATTTGTGTATAACTGCACATAGGGCGCAGGTGCCAGGTGTTGTTTGTGTTGTTGGTAGTGTGAATAATCAATGTAGTAAAATGGAGTGTCATGGTAGCAATCTTCCAGGAATTCAACAGCATGCAGTGATTGCTATGCACAATGTAATATGTTCACACACTGGTGAGAACATGCTGGACTTGGTACTGACTGAAACTGACAAGTAGCTGATCCCCCTGTCCCTGAGAGCTGGGTTCATAGCAAGTGACAATGGTTCAAATGTGGTTAAAAGCATCATGAATGGTGGCTTTGTTTGGGTTCCATGCATGGCCCACTGTTTAAATCTTGTGGTGCAAGAGTTTCTGCAGCACCCTGATATAAAGGAAATTCTGACAGCTGCACGCCATATCTTTTCTCACTTTTCATGCTCTGCAAAGGCCCGTGACCAACTTCAGCAGTTGCAGATCGGAAACTGACTCCCGCAGCACTGTTTGAAGCTGGAAGTTGTCACCTGGTGGAACTTCACTTTATACATGGCAGAGAGGTTGTATGAACAATATAACACCATCTCAGAATATCTTGTTATGTACACTAGCCAAGACCGGTCTGGGGCCTCCATGTCTATGATGATTGAACAGTGGCCCCTCATGGACACTGTAATAACAATTTTGAGGCCTTTTGAACATGCCACACAGGCAGTGAGTGGTGAGTCTGCCTCATTAGCCAATCAATTCCACTGCTGAGGGTGCAGAGGCAGACATTGGTGAATGTACAGCATAGCCTTGATGTTACCAGAGACAGCACTAGCAGTGCGTTGCTGAAACACATGCTTACAGTATTAGACGAGAATCATCACATCTTGAGCATTCAGTGTAGTGACAACTTTTCTATAGCAACAATGCTGGACCCACGATACAAACATGGAATTGCCTCTGTTCTGGAGGGTGGGCCTGAATAGGTAAAAAATGTCAGTGGGCAACTGATGCGCTTGGTTCATGAGGCACAGAAGTCACATGCCAAGGTCAGCAAACCTCAGCAGCATAATCAGGCTGAAGGTGAACCTGGGTAGTATCAAGCATATCCTGTAAGGGGAAGGGGACTGCAGTTCCAGGTGGTCTGTCATGAAAAGTGGTTGGCATTAACCCACTTTGGGAGGCTTTGTCCCAAGTGGGGATTTGTGACATAAATGATTCTGGAGAACAGGATTATGCATCAACCATTGGACTTGCAGCACATCGAATGCTTGAGTCATATTTATCTGAAAACAGGCATCTGTCAATAACTGACGATCCTCTTTTATACTGGAGTGGAAAGGTCAGTGAATGGCCAGAGCTGACCACAGTGACACTGAAGTACCTGACATGCCTGCCCTCCAGTGTAAGTGTTGAGAGGGTATTCAACTCAGCAGGTGCAATTGTTCAGGATCGTCGTACAAACCTCTCTCCTGCAAATGTCAGTTTGCTGACATTCATAAAAATGAATGAGAGGCACATACCAGCTCAGACTGCAACCTCAGTATTCGTACCCTGGCCTAGTCATGGTTTTACTGATGTAGAAATGGACCATCCTGGTGGCACTGGCAGTGGCAGCATGAAATGGCCTACCACTGATGTAGATGATGACACAATGGAGAAAGAATTTCCCAGTGGTCAGAATTCAGACATAGATGACCATGAGGGCAGCTTTCTTTATGAGGATGATGATGAGGTTAATGTTGGCAGATTTTAACTTAATTGGCTAAAAGGCTGTCACATTTGTTATATGATACATGTTTTCTTTTCATAAAGTTAAATCAGTGTCCCACTCAGAGTGACTCAAATTCCATATGTCACGTCACACTTGTAACACAGAGCACAATATATCCTGGCCCCTGTACCACCACCATAAGACTGCTGTTAGCCACTGCCACTATAGGGAATGTCAC
This sequence comes from Neoceratodus forsteri, assembly GCA_016271365.2. Classification (NCBI taxonomy): domain Eukaryota; kingdom Metazoa; phylum Chordata; order Ceratodontiformes; family Ceratodontidae; genus Neoceratodus; species Neoceratodus forsteri. The sequence goes on along the minus strand of CM057458.1, from coordinate 1,147,518,303 downwards.
CATGTGCCCCCCTGGACCACCACCACCATAAGACCACTGTTAGCCACTGCCACCAGGGAGAATGACTTTGTGTGCCCCCCTAGACCACCACCATAAGACTGCAGTTAGCCACTACCACCACCTTAGGGAATGTCACTGTGTGCCCCCCTGAACCACCACCATAAGACCGTTGTTAGCCACTGCCACCACCATAGGGAATGTCACCATGTGCGCCCCTGAACCACCACCACAAGACCGCTGTTAGCCACTGCCACCAGGGGGAATGACTTTGTGTGCCTTCCTGGACCACCACCATAAGACCGCTGTTAGCCACTGCAACCACCACCAGATGCAAGAAGCTGTGAGATGGAATGTCATCATGTGCCTAAGCTATGACCACCACCACCACCATTCTGACAATGTTTTCCATTACATGTCTTGACTATGCCAAAGCAGAGGGAGTCGAACAGGAGACCACATCCATTGGCCACAAGCACAAGGCCTCTTACTATGATTACTATAAAGTGAGTATGTGTACTAATGTTTTTCATGCTATTCAACTTCCTTTATCTGTGTGTTTTGTTTCCTGTTGCTTTTCTGAGCTGCAATGGTCAATGGTCAAACAAATACGGTCAGCTTATTTTGTTTTTTTACAGGTTAATAAACAACTCTCTTTCACTGAATGTCTGTATCAATGGTACAGCATTACTGTGTACAGCAACCTATAAGGTATCCATTTCCATATTGGTAAGTATATCAATTTTATTTAATCTGTTGCTTTTTTTTTTCATAAGAGTGCAAAAAATCTGACTGATGATTCGTAACGTAGGTGACATGTACATCACTAAATATTTGCCCATCACATCATGCATTGTATTCTAAATTTGCAGCTAGCCATGCCTTTGTTGAAAAAAGTTTGACCCAGGTCGTGAGACTTGACAAGTTATGGTTTTAAATGTAACTTGAGTTAAGACACAGAAACACTGACACAGTGTATTTCTTACAGCCTGCTACTAAATTTAATTGTGATCTGATGATTTGGTGTTCTTGTGGCTTCACAGCTTGCTATCTGTGTTAATCCATATACCCATGATGGAACAGCCACGGCTTAAACATAATGTGTTACTGCTGCAATCAAGTTGTAATAAGGCCTTCATTTCTTTTTTTAGGAAACTTCTAGATGCTTTGTTGTGTCATAGTTGCCTTAGACAAAGAACTTCAACATCATACCCCACCGGGCTGGATGGCAGACATGCAACAAGTAGAAGTCATATGAATCGATGATGGCCATGACCATCATTGCTGGACTGGAGAAGAATGCAGATAAAATCTGTAAAGAAGTAACCAAACAGTAAACCATTAATAAGACCTACTTGCAAATATGATACATACTCCCCCCCTCAAAAAAAATACTTACCTTCATTGGTTTGAGAGTATTCCATTTCCAATTCCAATGTCACAATTTCTCAAGCACGGCAAAGTGCACACCAACAGTATGTGACCTGTAAAAGAAAATACAATGAGTACACGTATATTTATGTCAACCCCCACCAACGAAAATACATATATGTATATATCAACTCACCAAGGCTACTACTGGTGTACACACAAAGTGCACCCTTCCTGTTCAGGTGATAGCAGCACATTTTGGGCAACCAACAGTTCTCTCAATGTCATCATTTGTGGCAGACCCAGTACACTGAATGGTCATTCATGTTATCCCTCCTTCATATGGTTTGGCAAGACACTAGGCATTATCACATTCACATCATCATCACAGTAAGGTCAATACACAGCAGCATGTAATTGCAACAGCAGCAACATTTCTTGTAATGCTTCCATTTCACTTCATCAGCACTGGGGAATTTTCTGAACACAAGACAGTTGCATTTTGGGGATGCACAAATATTCTGGGGGCTGTACGTGAGCACTGCATGCATGGCTGAGTGCCCCATTAATTTTGGGACACTGCATTTGGTGTAACGCTCCTATTTCACTTCATCAGCACTGGGGAATTTTCTGGACAGAAGACAGTTGCATTTTGGGGATGCACACAAAATTCTGTGTGAGCACTACACACATGACTGAGTGTGCCATTAATTCTGGGACGCTTTACATTTGGTGTAATGCTTACATTTCACTTTGTCAGTACTGGGGAATTTTCTGGACACAAGACAGTTGCATTTTGGGGATGCACAAAAATTCTGGGGACTGTGTGTGAGCACTGCACGCATGACTGAGTGTGTCATTAATTCTGGGACACTTTGCATTTGGTATAATGCTCCCATTTCTCTTGATCAGCACTGGGGAATTTTCTGGACACAAGACGGTTGCATTTTGGAGATGCACACAAATTCTGGTGACTGTGTGAGCACATAATGTCATACATTATAAATTTATATCTATTTCAAAAAATAAATATTTTTGTAGTCTCAGAAATGTTTACTTTCTGTCGTGAAGTGTTTGTCCAAAAGCAGGACTGAGCAGTGCAAGTATACTGTGCTAAACTGCATGTGTGGGTCAGTGTTCTTTCCTGTGTGTGCAAATCAGACACTTCCCAGCTTCATGTAAGTATATATATGGTGTGACTTGTTGCAGTATGTAAAGTATGAAGATAAGAATATATAACATATATTTTATTGATACCATCATCAGCAGCAGCATAGTAAGTGAGATGATATTTTTTCACAGGTCTCGGGCCACTGTGCATCTCAGTCACTCACATGATTTTGTGGAGATAATAGCACAAAAAAATAATGCTTTTCAACAAACTATACCCAACAGACATTAAATAATGCTGAGGCACCCAAAATATGTTATGGTGCACAGGCATTTTAAAGTTGGAATATATAACAGGTCCTGCAGTCCACTGTCACCACACTGTGCAATCACTGGCGCCATGTCACATTATGGTGTACATCAACTTGCTAAAAAACTGACACTGACACTCTAAACTACAAAGACATCACTTATTCCAGAACAAAAAAGGAAAAGAAGAACTGTGGTAGCACAGTGTGTTGGCATTTGGTAGTGCGTGAACTGGATCTTATATATTTTCTGACTTTATGGTGTCTGTACACTGTCTGTCAGATATTTTGTGTGCCTCACCATCACCAATTCTCCATGTCTGTTGGAGTGCGGTTTGTTGAAAAGCACTATTTTAGTTGCTATATGATCTCCAAAAAGTCATATGTGCACTGTGTGAGTGTGACTAAGGTGCTCTCTGGCCAGAGACCTTTGAAAAAAATATCATATCACTTACTCTGCTGCTGCTGCTGATGGTAGCAATACAATATACTTTATATATTCTTATCCTTATTCTTTACATACTGCAATAAGTCACACCATATGTATGTTTGCACAAAGCTGGACAGTGTCTGGTGTGCACACACAGGAAAGAACACTGACTGCACAGTGCACACATGCAATTTAGCACATTATACTTACAGTGCTCAGTACTGCTTTTCCACAATCACTCCACAACATTAAGTAAACATAACTGAGGCACCAGAAACACATTAGGGAGGGTACACATTCTTAACTTGGATTATAAGTATAACACAGTGGGGGGGGGTCTTGAACAAAAAGCTAATGTGGGATCCCCTGATGGTCCAGCAGTGGATGGAGCATTGACACAATCTGCAGTTGGTGTCACTCTATGTGCTCCAACTGCTGCTGGACAGCACTCACCCTCTCTAATATTTTTCTTCTACCACAGACCACAACACAGCAAGGTCAGCCTGGGTAACAGGTGTTGTGGGGTCCACTGGTGGTGGCACAGCTGCTGGTGGTGGTGGTGGGGGTGGACTGGAGCAGCTGCTGCTGCGGCCCTCCTCTTGCTGCTGCTGTGACACACAGCAGCACCCTCTGCCACTGCCACAGAAGGGCCAGCAGGTGGAGGCCTGGCCTGTTCTGTGGCAGCCTGCCACTCCCCCTTGTGATGATTTAGCATGTGGGTGCACTGGCCCCCAGTCTCCAGGTGTGTCCCCCGAGGGCCACAGTGCACCTCTACACCACAGATGTGGCAACATACCAGGCTGCTGTCCCCCTGACACTGTCAAAAAAACTCCCAAACTGGGGAGCTGCAGGGGGGGACCATGCACTGGAGGGCCAGATGCACTAGCAGCCTGGATATGGCAGGATCAACCTCCAGCACATCCTGCTGTGGAGGTGGTGCTGCTGGAGCTGCTGCTGATGCTGCTGATGCTGCTGCTGCTTCTAGGGGAGGAAGACCCAAAGATTTTAGAATGGTCCAACAGCACCCAGTTATGCCCCCCACCATGGGTGCGCACTCCTCCCCTGCCAACCATTTTGCCATGTGGACATGGTCCCACTGGCCCCGACACAGTCCCAGACATGCACTCCCTCCTTCCCTCTGTCAGCGCAACGATGTTGAGTCGAGACAGTTGACGAAACACTCACACACACACACACACACACACACACACACACACAGACAAACAAAAACTTATAAAAGTAAAAAACAAAGAAATCACAGAAAGAAAAAATGAACTGTCTATAACAAGAATACAAAAAACACTAAACAGTCAACAAAATAGCTTTCAAAAAAGCTGTTGGGGTTTTACTTTTACAATAAAATTACCTATTCCTGCTCCCATTAAGACAAACTGCCTCCTATCTCTCCCTCTGCACAGGAGAAAGTGAAATTATCTGCCTGCATGAGTCACTTCTTTCCTGCCTGGCTAAAGCATGTGACTTACAGTACTGTAAGCCATGTGATGTGTGTGGGGGGCTGCCTATATTGTTGTCACTTTGTCTTACTTTGTGTTAAGGCAGAATTACAATGTGAATCATAATTACAAGGCAAAGTGAGCCTTTCACATTGGCCACTCCATGTAGCGGAGTGACAACCTGAAGTGCTCTCTTCACGGGCACTTCGCCAGCTAAATTAAAATTTGCCGCATCTCTAGGGGCCACCCATGTGGGGTGGCTCCTGCTGGGACTTCTTGGGTGACTCATGTGATCTTGGTTTTTTTTAGTTCAGCTGAGGCCCACAGCCCACAATGGGAGCTTGCCCAGGATTGCAAAACATTTGGCACAGGACTGGCTACGTAGCCATTTATATGTATAGGATCCTTCCTATAGAGATCCAATAAAGAACTCTTAATAACAGCGTTACACAGTCCTGAAGATAAGTTAAACACAGAAACATAGACTTTGACGTCAGACAAAGACTGCTTGGCCCACCTAGTCTGCCCACCAGAAGCTCCGTCACATAGGTGCAACAACTCAACCAAGGTTCCAATTTTTTTTCTTGTTAATAAAAATCCAGGACAAAATACACCGTCTAAATGAAACTTGCACTTTAACCAGGCACTGAGCATATTAAGCAGTCATTGAATAGAGTTACTGCAGTAATTTCCATTCCCATGGGGGGCATGCAGGACCCCCCCCAGCAATGTGTCCTTGAATCTGCTAAAAACACACAAAACCAGCTGTCAGTTGTACAAAATGTAGACTCTCACAGCTTTTCAGCAGCTTGCAAGGGTGCTTCCTCTTGAGAAAACAAGAAATCATAAACTATTCCACAAATAAACCCTTCCTTTGTTAGCCTACTGGCACTACTCTTCCCAGTTTGTCCCATAACACAGTCACCACATATTTCCTTCTTGTACCCACCACAGAACTTGTTTCCATTAAACATCCCAGTGTTAACTGAAAATCCCTCAAACAACCAAGGCAATCTGCATATTATACAGTACATTGATTGAAGCACCAGAACATAGGGTTACCTCACTAGTTTCAATAGCTGGGGGGGGGCATGGTACATGTGCATCCTCCAACCAGGTGGTGTGGTGTCCGATGCAAAGTATACAAATCAATCACTTATTGGAACAGTTACAGACATCCCTATTATTTATCCAGACTTGCAAACCAGTGGCCACATTTTCCACTATCCTTCACCGGGGTATTTTAATTCATGCCGCAATTTTCAAAGCTGTCCTAACTATGTGTTTATATCTGATAACGAGCTTGTTTCCAAAAAACAAATAAAAGCCTGGGTGAACCAGATGGAATTACAGTTGACAAGACCCAGAGAATGTAGTCGATGTGTTGTGGGGGAGGGTATATCTGACCCCCACCATGGTGTGGAGAACTGCAGGTGCTAACTCTACCAACACAACCACCAGCTGCTGCAATTTTTTCTCCAGTGTATTTTTTCTCCAGTTATTCCCTCAGATGCAACAAACTGTGTCAGCCGCCTGGGGCCAATGCTTTGGCTGCAGATAGCCAAAAACCACAGAGTGGAGCAGCATGACCAAATGCCATTTGTGATTACCCCAGGTGAGGTTTTGGGGGTGGTTGATATATCAAACACACCAGTGTAGCCTTGCAAGGATGGAATAATAGCAATACAGTCTCCTACATTTGCTCCTGTTTCTTTGCTATTCATTGCAGGTGTTACCATTATACAAAAGAAACAATTTATGTCAACAGGTATAATAAGAAAAGGTATAGGTTGCTTAACACTAAAATACTGTGGGCCAGATATTCAAAACTTTGCGCTGGGTGCAAACTGCTTGAGCAGGTTTAGCATGGGATATGAGTGGGTCCGCTATATTCTAAAGGCAAAATATCAAGCGCAGACTGCATTAGTACTGGGTAAAATCATAATGTATGCAAGGGGCAAACTGAGGGGGTGTGTACATGAATACAGGTGCAATGTTATATTCAGTGACTGGTGTCATGTAAAGTGGTTTTGCATGACTTAGTGCATCACTTTACATGGTGCAAATTACCCCAAGGAAAAGGTAGTCTTAACCCTGGGCAATCCAGTTTTGCATGACATTGTGGCTTTGCACAGTGTTTGCATGGCTTTTGCGCAGCTTTGCATGACCCTAACCAATAAGTATGACACAGAGAAAAAGCCAGACATAGAGGAAACATGCTGCTCACTGATGGCATCACAATGATGCCATCATCTACCACCAGTCACAGCCATGCCAAGCAGTAAGTGGTGACCCGGCCCCTAGTGGACACCATGGCAGTGTGGCCATACAGCACACACCTGCAGACCACCCTTCTGTGGACACCAACAGGTGCCAGCACACACACATGCAGCACTGTGGGCATGGAGGGTGTTGAGGGGAGGGTGTACAGGTGGCCAGGCTGTGCCACAGACTGGGAGTGACCTAAATGCGGGAACACATCACGCAGTGCACATGGGCCAGTTTTGGGAATATCCTAACACCAGTGTGCCTGTCTAATCACATGCCCCCCCAGCCACATACAGCACAGCTGTACAAACACCACAGCACACACAGCCAGCCATGTATATGTCACTGTGAGCATCCCATGCCAGAGGTGCAGCATCTGTGGGTCACACAATAGCATAACAGTAATGTCCACTGTCAGTAAACACCTGCAAGTTAGGCCTGTCACTGTGTACAGTGCAGTGGTCATCACTGCCCTACACACCATAGGCATTGCTGTGTCCCTCACACTACTGTATCCCTGGCTACTGTAGTGTCTGTTGTGCACTGTAGCATGACCTACAGTGTAACAGCTGTATGAAGCACGCACCGCCACCTGTGCCTATGCTGTGTTGTCCCGTGGGGCACAATATGCTATGCTGTACTGTATACATGTAGACTGCAGCTACCATCATGCACTACCAGACTGACCTACAGGTGGAGCTGCAGGTAGACCCGGCCAGCCCTGTACTTCCACACTGCACCCACAGGTAGAGCTGCAGGTAGAGCCGCCAGCCCCTGTACTTCCAGACTGACCTACAGGTGGAACTGTGGGACCCTTCAGTAACGCTGGCAAACTGCGTGCAAATCAGGGCATAATGAGATGCTAATCTGGATGTTTGCACAGAGACTATCTAAGTAGGCTCATTTGCATGTCACTTTTGAATATGGGAAAGTTTAGCCCCAGGCAAATGTGTTTGCACCGGGCAAATGGCTTAGCTCCACGCTAAACCCGTGCAAACAGTTCGGGGAATATTATACAGTTTTGCCCACTATACTTTCAGCATGCGCTGCTGCCTATAGTTGTACTGAGTCCAGGCATTTGCTGGCACACATATTGGTCACATAGTTCACCTCTTCCTACCTTCATGTCACTGTGCACTTGGCTGCTGTTGTGGTGTGCACTTTCTGGTTGCTGTATTCAGAGCTGTCTTATTCCTGGGCTATGTTTGCACTGCACTCCCAGCCCAGATTGCCTGGCTTCCTTAGCATGCTATATTCAGCAGGGTTAACACCCGGGCTATCCCTTTTAAATATAGCAGGCTATTGGGTCCTGGCTAATTTAGCCCCGGGGCAAAGTTTTAAATATCTGGCCCCTAGATTTTTAAGTTGTGTCTCTGCAATAAACAATACCAGAGTGTATCATAAAAGTACGTGCATTGCTTCAACTTTCAACCTGTACCAGCATCAGAAAAATAAAAAAAAATAATTGTTTGTGCTTGGAGGATCTAACCATTGTGAAAAAAAAAATAATCAAGAGACTTTTACATGTGGGAAAGATAGACCATACAAATACTTATAAGCAGAGTGCTCAGGGACTCGCTCTCATTATACAAAACTCCTGTCAGAGGCACAGAGCTGTTTCACTATATAAAAGTACATTTCAGCTTCACTAGTAAATTGTGAATACTATCTCCTGGGATGGTAAACTACAACAACATTTGATTACAAATGTTTTCACATTCACAGGAAAGTAAGTCATAGCAGTTATTATATGTGTACACACACACACACACACACACACACACATATCTATATAATATATTAGAGGTAAAACTCAGTTTAATGCACCAGTTAAGGTTATTTCATAGCGACAAAAGTGAGAATTTGGTGTTATGGTTGAAAAAACCTGGACCCCTTAGCCCACCTCAACCGCATTGTCATCAGTCTTCTAACTCTCACCCCATCACATGTGTAAAGAAGCACAGGTATAGGAGAATGGGGTGAGAGTTGACCTAAGACCCCAATGCGCACCCCAACACCAGTTGGGGGGGTGGGCTTGGGGGTTTAAGGGGGGTTTTCAACCCTAACACCGAATTTGCTCACTTTTGTCGCTGTGGAACTACCAAAATTGATGCATTAAACTGAGTTTTTTGCCTCTAATTTCCCTTCTTTTTGAGAATGATAACGAGAAATAGTGAATGTAATGTGGCAGCGGGAGGGCCTAGTAACAGGAACAGCAACGCAAACAGAAGCGCTAACAGTGGCGCACATGGTAACGCAAGCTCGAATGAGAACAGAAAGGGTAACGCACAAGGTGGCGTAGACGGGAACAGTCTGCCACATGATGTCTTGTCACATAGTAACATGGTGCCCACAAAAGCAAATGGTAATGGGCATGGTGGCATAAAGTGAAACAGAAAGAAACAGTACTGTGAAAATATTAAAACATCATAAGCATAACACAATAAAGCGTAGCGGCAAGACATGGTGGCGAGACGGAACTGTAAGTAAAACGGCTGAAATGGTAATGGTAACAGTAATGTAAGCACACAGGCTGGTTTTCCCCAAAAGCTGCATAGAGAAAGACAGTGAGTACAAAGAATGTATGCAAAATAATTACTCTCGGAACAGAAAATGAGGACTTGGAATAGTAAATTGCTTATATTTCAGGAACCGTACGACATAGAAATGAAATTTAAAAGTCATATGAATTATCACTTTCCTGGCTAGCTTTTTACTTAGCCACCAATAGAGGGCTAAGCATTTTCCAATGAAAAGTCCGTATCTCCCACCGTTTCCGAGATACGGGCTCTGACAGGCACGGCGAACACCGTAATGTTATCCTATGGGAAAAAAACAGAAGCTCGGAGTGCCAGAACTTTGCCTCCCTGTAATATTACACCAAACCACTGAAAGGCACATCTGTGGGATGTTGGCTGTGTTCCCTGCAAATTTCGGCCCAAAAGACCAAACCGTTATTTTGCAGCAGGGTGCCAAACGATTGCTGCAATGTGTCGTATGCTGTAAAGTGTCAACTTTGGAGTACCGTAACTTTGCTGCCGTGTAATATTTGTTCAACAAAACACTGAAATGCACATCCATGAGATATTGGCTGTGTTCTCTCCAAATTTCAGCCCAAAACTCCAAACTTTTATTTTGCAGCGGGGTGCCAAAGAATTGCTGTCATTTTCCCACAGCCTAGAAAAGTGCTGTCACAATGTGCAAAAGCTTTCGCAAATTCATTCGACAGTGTCGCAAGTGCGAAAGTACTTTTTCCAGAAATGTGAAAAACATATTTCTGGGGTGTTTTACCCCAAAATAAAGGCATGGCTAGCATCCTCAGGGTCCGACTAGGTGAATACAAAAAAAATTAGGTTGCTAGAGGGTTCCAAATTTAAATGCCAAGCATTTTTCTGATCACCAACTGAAAACAAGATGAAGGATTTGCGACAGTAAAAGGGCCATTTGCGAAAGTAAAAACTGCATTTACGACACTGTTGAACTTTTTGTTAACTTCTCCCTTAATGGGAACTTGTTTTTTGAATAACTTTTTAACCATTTAATATTTTTTCATGAAATCTTTGAAAGCACATCGGGGACCCCAGCCGCACGTTCCCTGAAGATTTCAGACCGGTCACACAAACCGTGCGACCTGTAGGCACGACCGTAGAATTCCAAAAAAAGCATAAACACATGCGCAGATCACACTTATTAACTCTGCAGCCGTATATTTGACCAGTACAAAACTTGGCAGATTCTAAGGTGTATGGGTCTTGATAATGTATTCCAAATGTCAGGCAAATCCATCAAACGGTTGCAAAGTTATTAAGGTGCAAAATTTGGGTTTAATATGTAAATGGCTCCTCAACCTTAATTATAGTGCTACTGTGCACTATAATATATATATATATATATATATATATATATATATATATATATATATATGTATGTATATATACAACTTTATTATTAAGACATGAAATAGTTTTAGTAGTGATCTCAGTTTATTATCATTGCAGCTGTTAACGTTAGACAAAGTAAAATGTTTAAGTGCAGTCTTGATTCATTATCATTATCACTTTTAATGCAATATGTCTGCTTTTAATGGCCAAATCTAGTACCATTGTTATTGTAAGTGTAATTTTAAATTCATACGGTAAAATAAATGCAAGATGTTTATCGTGCTCTGACATCTAGTAACAATGCTGTGTTTATGAAGTCCAAGGCTTGTTTTCTTGCTTAACTAATTTTGGTAATTCACAAGATTAAGATTTGTTATGTCTCAAGCCTTAATCCTTAGGCTGCCAGACGATTTAGAATGCATAGGTTTTAGACAAGATATCTTGTCGGGGCAGCCTAAAAGTCATTAGGTTATATATCTAATTTAATTTTCTTTTCTTTTTCAGGTCTGAAGAACGGAAAATGCTACTCATACTATTACTTATTGTGTACTTACAAGACTTGGTAAAATGGGTAGCATTCAATATATGTATTTTGAGTTTTCACTATTGCTATATTTAATTACAATTCTTGCATATCTGTTTCTTATGAGCATTATCATTTTACGACAGCATCTACAGGAGCCCATGTATATCTTTATGTGCAACTTGGCAGTAAATGGAATACATGACAGTACAACATTTTTTGCCAACGTTAATTACATATATTTTGTTGGAATTTAACATTATATCTCTTTCTGGCTGTTACATTCTGGTACATTGCCTGTATACTTTTGGTCTTTCAGAAATAACAGTATTGACAGTAATGGCTTATGACCGTTTTATGGCTATTTGTTACCCTTTACAGTATGCAAATATTATGACAGCTGCAAAAATGTTTAAACTTCTGTTGGTTGCATGGATGAATCCATATTGTATTGTACTCATACTTATTCTCTTCACTCAAAGACTTCCACTGTGTGGCTTCACTCTGCCAAAAAATATACTGTGATAATATCTCCATTGTTAAGCTTTCATGTACAGATTCATCTGCTGAAAATTACGTGGGTATATTTGCTATTTGTTCTTATATTTAATATAGGAATTCCCTTTGTTATGATTGTCTGCTCTTATGTACAAATATTTAAAGTCTGTATGAAAAGTCTAAAGAAACATGACAAAAGGCTCTGCAGACATGACTACTCATTTGTTAATGTTACTAGTCTTTGTGATCAGTGTTTTCTTTATAGAGCTTCAGCCTCGGCTGAACATGACCAGTATCCCACCATTTCTCCAGCATGTCTTATCCATACAGGCAGGGATATTCAAAGGGGTTGTGTCTGGTGCAACAGCATTGTGCTGGTGCAACCCCACATTGTGCCTTGTTGGGATATTGAGAAGGCTGTCTGGTGCAGCGCAAGTCCCGATGCACCGGGGCGCAATGTAATTGTATGCAGCGCAGATGCAGGGGGCATGCTAAATTATATGTGGCACAACCTGATATTCAGCCCGGGATGTGTGGTGCATATGCCAGTGCACTCCTGCACTGTGCCACAGAGGGGGGCTCAAAGTTGAGCCTGTTCAGAGTAAGAACAAAGACCGGCCACCCACAGGTGGGCTGCTGTATTTCAGGGTGCAACACAGCAGCCCAGCCTTGGGTGGCCACCTGCCTGCCCAGAACACTGTCTACAAGCCCACACTGGACTGCCCCCCATCAGTGATCATGTGGTGTACATAGAACAGGAAACCTCGTAGTCTAGTGACCACCCAGTCCCCAAGATATATACTGTACATGACCATCCCTGGTGGTCTAATGGTTCCCCCTTCCACCCAGGTCCCCGACACATGTTACGATGTCCTGCACTGGTGGTCTAGAGGCACCCCCCCCACCCATTGCTGTGATCGCAGTTTTTAATTTTTTTTTTTAATTTTTAGTTTTTTGTTGACCGGGTAAGTGCACTAGACAAATCCTGCCTATTTTCAGGCACGACCCATGGGAGGGGGATACAGATGAATGCCAACTGACCTTGATCCAGATGAAGCTGTTGGTGGTATTTTTCATGAATGGAGGACATTTTGCCATTGTACCGGGGAAATTCCCCTGCTCTTTTCGAGAAAAGCCATGGGATCTTTAATATCCACCTGAACTACCACCAGAACAGGCAGATGGGACGTCGGTTTAATGTCTCATCTGAAAGATGCAGTAAATGCTTATACAACATTCTCTGGTAGCCTAGTGGACCCCCCCTCCCACTCGAGTCCCTGATCACAGTGAATTTCCCACACCGACATCCCTGGTGATTCACTGGCACCCCCACCCTCCCTCCCACAGGACAACATGCCCACCTTGCACCCCCCGGTCATCGGTGGGCAGCAGCATCCTGCCCGCACACTGCCTGGCCACCCACTGAATGATGGGTTGGTCCTCTGTGTGGACCAATGGGCTCAAGGGGCATGCTGTACTAGACAGTCCCAAATATGTGAATGATTCTAGTGCATTCCCCTTGCCCACCCAGTTGCATGGGCACCCTGACACCATGTGCATGGCAACCCTGCTGGCGTCAGTCACGCTACTTGTGCTGTCTGCATACTGCAGTGCCCCCAATCTCTACCGGGAGTCACTGGTATGCCAGACAATCCCCAGCCCTCCTCCTGGGAGAGGAGAGCTGTCCATTAGATGCTTAATCCTCTCCCTCCCCTGCCGACCCCCTTTGGCCCAGGCTTGCTCCCAAACCTGGGTCATCGGCATGGTGCGAGGTGTGGTGTCCAGCACCTCAACCCTCAGTGCCACCGGGCTGACAGTTACCCTTTTCTTGATTTTATTAATAGCCAGAAAATAAATTTTGCTACTCTATCTGTGGTCCATTAATCATTAGTATGTAGGAGTACTGAAGAAAGAAGACTCTACTCCATGGCATATAAGGAGTTTAAAAAAGGACCTAACCAAACTATTCTTTTTTAGTGTACCAAGTACATACCCACATTACGTGTATTAGGTCCTCTGTTCCTCCCTCAGAACATGTACAAAGAAAAGACTCTTGTTTGTTCTTATCATGGCAGACTTTTAGGACATTGCAGACAAATCTCTTAAACTTATACTGAGTAAAGGTGTTTCTTAATTTAAGGTCAGTGAAGATATGCAGATAATGCTTAAGTCCAAAATAATAATTATTATTTACAAACCATTTTGCAAATGATGTACTTCTTATTGTTTCAAGATCTTTAATTGCCAGGAATTTTTCTGCTCTTTTAGTTGCATATTTTTATACTTCAAACTAAGGATAATCTTTCAACAGAAGTTTTCAAGGTTTTCAAATTATATTTCCTCAAGCAATCCAAAATTGATGTAAACCAGTGGTTATGTATTATCCCAAGGTTTACCTAGCCATTTTTTTCTGTAAACATTGATATGCAATTCTAGAGTCATTCATCCTTGAGAGTCTTACCCAATAAGTAATTTTTCTGTTTTCTATAAGAGTGTTAATATTTGTAATCCCCAATTTGGCTCTTATATAAGATGAGGGACATGATGGTTCTAAGCACGTACTGTAGTTTTTCTCAGCATTTTATCCAAAGAAACTGTAACGTTCTCCCTATATTTCATGTCCCACGTTTCTAAATCATGTAACATCTGTGAATGGAATTTTGTTTTGATGTCTTTAACCAGGGGTCTAATAGTAGAACCCCCAAACTTATTGAATCTTGCTAGGGCCATTGCTGTCTTCTTCAATGTCAATATGACCTTGCTATAATGGTCACTCCATAGACAATTTGTATTATAAATAATTTCTAAGTAGGTGTATGAGAGTACCACCTCCAATTTGTCAGATCCCAAAACCCAATGGACATGCTTTTTTCTGACCAAATAAAAGGATCTTAGTCTTTGATGGATTAACTTTTAATTTTAGATGTTTTGAACAATTATTTAATAGGTTTAAATTTTTTGAAGCTGACTTTTTGACAATGAAAATAAAACTAAAGTTGTCGCAGATGCTAGTGCAGGACAGCTCAGATTATAAATTTTTTGGGAATCAGAATCCAAAGTCTCAAATTGTCATAACATTCCATCAATATACAGGTCAAATAAGACAGGGGCCAAAACACACCACTGTCTTACTCCCTGATTGATCTTAAAGGAGGCAGAAAGCTGACTCCGTGTGCCCATTTTTATATAAGCCCACATATCATGAAAAAACTGATATATCATATTTACCAAAAAAACATCAATTCCTTTTTTTAGAAATATTTCCCAAAGATTTTTCCTGGAAATTGAATTGAACATCATAGAATAATCTATAAATACAGCATATAATTTTTGTTTTCTTATTTTTATGTATTTTTCTAATAAATGGTATAAGACAAAGATATCTGTTGTTGAACAGTCTACTCTGAAACCTGCCTGGAAGGGAGATAACCCTCCATTTTGCAGTATATGGTTATTTAATCTCCCCAGTAATACCTCTGAAAAAAAAGTAAAATTAATATCCAATAGGTTGATGGGTCGATGCATACTAGGGTCTGTTCTATCTCCATTTTTATGGATAGGGATAATACTGGCCCCTTGCCAGGTTTGGGGGAATTGGTGCTCAGTAATGCATTTATTATAAATTATTGTTAAGGTTTTGCACCATTGGGTAGCCTGGCAAAGGTATAGTTCAGCCGGAACAGAATCCAGGCCCAAAGCCTTAGCCAGTTTCAACATATTTACTGATAACAAGACTTCACTGAAAGTGAATGCCAGAATACACACAATGTTATTATTACTATCCATTGGAAACATTGAATGTGCATTAGAGTAAAAAATGACCTCAAAATGTTTTAACCATTTCTCCTCTGATGTATAGGAATCCAGATTTAGCTGTAAGTTGTTAGTGCCCTTAGCCACCATTAGTTAGAATTTCTTATCATCCTTCCTATTAACTTTATCCAGCATTAATTTCCACTGTTTGTGTAAAAAGCTTTATTTTTCCTTTATTAGGGTTATATAATTCGTATGGTGAGAATTAATCAACTTGAGTGTTTCCTTGCTTTGTATTTTTATAATCTCTAAGGTGCTTGATAATAATTGTTTCAACATTTTACACTCTATCAAACCAGCCCAATTGTATGGGCTTCCTATCAGTATTTGTACATTCTAATTTAGTTTTAACTTGTGCAAAAGAATATAAAGCTTTTCTAATAGTTTGGATAATTTATCATTATTAAGTATATTAAGTTCCCATTGAAGAAATGAATTATTCAGGACCGCTCCAAAATAGCAGAGGAACTTGATGTCCAAATTATTTTCTTTGAAGATCTAATTTCTGAATATAGGCAGGAGGTCTGAGCTTCTTGTCTATAAGCAAGTGAGCCCTGAGCACTTCTACTCCTTAACATTATAGGAAAATTGTCACTATTAGAGCAGAAAGAGATATGAAAATATTCCTAAAATTTCAAAGGTCCAGACCATAATACTAAAGGGAGGCAGTATAGCTCAGTGGTTTAAGGTTCTGAGCTGCAAATCTGGTGACATCCAGCAGACCAGACCTGGGTTTGAATCCTCACAGCTTCCACTTACATACTGTGTGACCCTGAGCAAGTCACTTAACTTCCCTGTGCTCCCAGGTCGCACCTGTAGAAAACCTTTCAGCTTAGTGTGCTACTCCTGGTTAAACAACTAAAACAAATAAAAAATTCCCCCAGAGATGAGCCCCTTGATGAACTAAATGAAAAGTAATCAGTCTTATCACCTTCTAGTATACCATTAACTGGCTATAAATTATGCTCTTTCAGTATCATAATCAATTGTGATCCAGATTTATTAATATTAAAATATTTTGTGATCCTAGGAATCATATTTAAGGAATCATTTATATTTAAAAATGAATTGTCTGTCAGTCCATCAAAAGGGCCAATCCTGGTGTTAACATCACCTATTGATTGGCCCTATGCACCATTGTGCAGAGTGTCTGTGCACTATGTATCTGTGATGCATAACCATTCTGCACCCATTGTATCCGCCACATGGAATGCACCAAAAGGGGCACACATCCCCTAGGCACCTGATCCCCCAGACACATGGACAGCAATGCGCTGGGGGTTGGCACCACCTGATAGATCCTGGAGTTGGGGGTGGTGTGGTTGGTGCAGTGGGAGGAAGTCTTGCCTGTGTGCACACGGGGGTACCACAGTCCCTGGGCTGGTGCACCACTGTTTTATTTATTTATTTTTTATTGAAATGTTTCACCAGGAAGGCACAATGAACAAATGTTGCTTGTCTCAGGTGTGACCTTGGGGTACAACTGGATGGAGAATTAGACATGTACTGTAGTTTAACATTTAATATGTCTGAGAAATTAAACATTCAATTACATTTCTAACAAGACTTACAGTTAAAAAATATCATAAATAATCATACAGTCACATTTGTGACATAACATACAGTTACATATATCATACCTGTGGAATATGCATTTAATTACAGGTGGCATATCTGAGGAACATAGTACAGAAATTTACATAACCTTGGAGCCAACTCCTTGCAGGAATGGATGGTTAAGAGGCAGATTATTTAGCAATTATTGAATGAATGAGGTCCAGCGGAGGGGAGGGGGGACATCAAGGAGTGTAGAAGAGTAGAGAGAGGGGAAACCAGCTGGGAGAAGGAGAGGATAAAGACAGGGGGGAAATTACCGGAGAAAAGTGAGCAAAAAAATCAGCTGTGAGGGACAAGTTAACACAGGGCTAGTGCAGTCTGGGAGCACTGCAGACAGAACAAAAAGTGCAAATTATTAGATCAAGTGAACTAACTCATTTGATTAAGAGCAGGGGGTAGGGGGCAGAGAGAGAGGTGGGGTAAGGAATAGGGAAGGGAAGGATGAGTCATACCTGGAACTGGCCCTTCAGAATGTGGAGATCACTGCCAGTGGTGGAATGAGGTGAGGATTTAGAATAAGGGGCAGGAGTAGGCAGGACAAGTTGGGTAGAGATAGTAGAGAGGATGGTAAAGGAAGAAGGAGGAGGAAGAATGGTGGAGAAACTTGCCTAAGACTAGGCCTCTTCAGGATGCTGAGAACCCTACCAGAAAGCAGAGTCAGGCGAGGACAAGTTAGGCAGAGAGGATGAAGGAGAAAGGGGAGGGAAAAAAGGGTCATTTCCTAGTGCTGGACCCCTCCAGGATGTGAGAACCCGGTCAGGGGGCAGAAGTAGGTGAGTACAAGCTGGGAAGAGAGAAAAGAAAGTATGAAGGGAAAGGAGGGAAGCGAGGGAAAGAAGAAGCTTGCCAAAGACTAGGCCACTCTAGGATGCTGAGAACCCTGCCAGTGCACAGAATAAGGTGAGGACTAGTTGGGTAGAAAGGCTAAAGGGGAGGGAGAGTGAAGGAAGAGTAATTGCCCAGTGCTGGGCCTCTTCAGGATGCAGAGAACCCTGCCAGGGGATAGAATTAAGCAAGGACAAATTGGGCAGAGGGAATAGGGGGTATAGAAGAGGAAAGGTTAAAAGGAGGAGGGAAGAAACTTACCTGAGAGTAGACATTGCCAGGGTGCTAAGAATCCTGACAGAGGGCAGATTTAGGTGAGGACAAGTTGGGTAGAAAGGAGAGAGGGGCAAGGGAAGGGGAAGGAGGAGGCTTGACCAGTGCTAGACCACTCCAGGATGCTGAGAACCCTGTCAGATGTCAAAACTAAGCAGGGACAAGTTAGTAATGGAAAAAAGGTTAGGAATAGAAGTGAGGGGGTAAGCAGTGAAGGGAGAGGAGAGCGTGCTGAGAATCAGGCTTAATGGGGCAGGAAGGTTTAATGGGGATGCGAGTAATGGAGAGGAGCAGAGGTATAGGAGGATGGTTAAGGAGGGTTAGAGCAGGAGCAGTTATATGAGAGAAAGTTATGTAAGGCAGAGGCAAGGGAATAGGAGGAGGAGTGCCTTATTTGGGGGAGGGGAATTAGTTCCAGATTTGCGGGAAATGATGGGTAAAGCTTGACTGACCAATGAGAGTGGTTTGACAGGGGACAAATAAAGTGTGAGTGTCAGAGGATCTGAGGGAGTGGGAGGGGAGAGGTTCTGTGTGCCAGAGGAGGGTCTCTACCACTGACAGTGGCTACCTGTGCAGTCTGCAGGTGCCTATGCACTAACCTGGGCCCATGTTGTCCTGCACAGGGGATACACATTGAGTCCCAGACAGGGCATTCTATTGGCTGCCAGCCTAGGACCACAACTCCATCCCATCTACCCTGGTTGAACCTGCATACCAGGGGTTGAGGCTGGGGCCATGGATTGGTGGTCATCTATAGTGACTGCTTCTGGTGTGCACCTGTCTGCAGGTGTGGAGCTCCATGGGTGAGGTATGCACCAGTGGTGTACAACTTATGCCCTATTGTGCATAGGGTCCAATAATATTTCTGTATCAATATATTTCTACCTTATATTAGTAAGTTCAGTATTAAGATTTGTCCATATTTCCTCATTAAAAAAATTGAATTGGATGGTTGAATATACATATTTGCTGAAAACATTTTGCATATGCCCTTAATAAGTAGCAATACGATGCAATTCTATAACCTGCAGATATCAACAATCTTGTCAAAACAACCAATCTTA
Source organism: Neoceratodus forsteri (assembly GCA_016271365.2). Taxonomy (NCBI): domain Eukaryota; kingdom Metazoa; phylum Chordata; order Ceratodontiformes; family Ceratodontidae; genus Neoceratodus; species Neoceratodus forsteri. The sequence continues at coordinate 1,147,498,871 of CM057458.1, read as the reverse complement.
ATTAATATTGCAATACCTCCTAAGCAACTGCCCAGTTTTCGTACATTTTTCCCCAGAGAATGATAAAGTTCATACCCATCTGAATTTACATCATCTTCCATGGAGAGCCACGTGTCTTGAGAACATAACATATCTGCTTTGGAAATAAAATGTCTCCAAACACTATCCAAACCTTTGATCCATGACATTATAATTATACCACTTCCACTAGCTGTCATATCACAGACCATAGTAGAGCAACTCTGGACAGAGACATTTCATATGGGCTGTTTGTCAATCCTCATATCCCACTTGAGCCATAAACCAGTTGGTTATACTAAGGGGATCAATCTCACAAGCTATTTCTCCTTGTGTCTTTATAGTTTCACCCAGGATTTCTGATTATACTATATTTAAGCCCATCAAGTCCAATATAGTTGCTTTTTCCAAAATAGATCTTGCAATATTCTTATCTCTCAGAATCAAATCAATCTGGCTCCCATACCCTACTCTTTTAGCTGGGATAACTCCTTCCTTACCTAGTAGTATTTGTAGGAAGTTCCTCAGAAAGTTACAGATGGCCCCTGTAAGTTTATAATTAATTTCCTTTATGAAATGGGCAACAGAATTCAGACATCCTGATTGGTCCATACCTGTGTGATATTCCTTCTTACGCACAGGAAAAAGGACCAGCAGTGCCCTGTGGGCACTGATCCTAGTAAACATACCAGTTAGAATGTTGGCAAATTGAAAATCAGCCATCTTATTTTCACCAACTGCGAGTGAAATACAAGGCTACATTTTCAATCTGTCAACATATCTGCAAATATACAGATGCCCATTTCATAAATATTTACAGTATTGTTTAAGCTGACTGCATGATTTAAAAAGTAAAAAAAGCCCACCACCGAGAAGCTGTCTACCAACCCGCTGCCGGCTCACTCGCTTCTGCCAACCTCCAAGCAGCTGTCCGTCGAGCAGCTGTCTCCCAACCTGCCGCCGGCTCACTCGCTTCTGCCAACTGCCGAGCACCTGTCTCCCAATCTACCACTGTGTTACCCCTGCCTATTACCTTGCTACGCTCTCACCATCCCCTAGGTCGCAACTGGAAACAAGATTTCTGGGCTCTGCCTCTTTATGCGGTAAATGTAAATAAATGGAACCGGAGACACAGAGGAGCCATAAACGATGACTTCGGGAGCACTGTTTATTTCTGCCGACATGTTCTGTGGAATAAACTAGTTTTTTACCCGATATTTTTGAAGTGTTTAAATCTCGCATTCCTCTCATTCTCAAAATAAATCTGCAGCCCGATCCTCTCACTTGCTTCAGGGTGGGGGGGGTGCCATGACAACTACAGGGGAAAAAATATAAGTAAGGATGCCTTAGCAGGTCAAAACTACCAAGTCAAAAGCCCTCAACTCAAAGGAAAAAACAGGCGGAGGAACTATTTTGTTAAAATGTAACACAAATATTTAATAATTTCACTATGAAATACTGTTAATTTTACTTATGACATGCATCTATATTTTACATAACCATTTCATAAGCGCAATAAGCCCCTCCAGGGTGTGCGTTAGACACTTTAACACATGAGCTAGGGAGGCTGAGACACACCGGCCGGTGGCCCCGCCTCACTACGCCCCAGCCATGTGTTAAAGTGTCTAACGCACACCCTGTCGTGGCTTATTGCTTACTTGTTAAAAGCCCCATGCCAAAAAGGCTTAAACAGGTCTCTGTTTGTTTTTCTTTATACTGCTGTAATGTGGCTAGGTTAACACACTATCTATTTAGTAATGTCACAGAAATGCCTTGGCTCACCACTGTATAAAAATTTAACCATATAAAGTTGACAGTTCTTCCAGAAGCAACATTAACATCAATAATATACTGTAGTAGTAGCATATTATATCAGAATGACTTTCAGATATGTTACATCCCTTAATTCAGTCTCTATGTCATGATTTTTTAACATCTCTTTTAAGTGGTTGGGGCAATTTCCTTGCTCAGCAAATTATCAGTTAACAGGACCCATCAATCTAACAAGTGGGAGTGATTCACTATTTAGGTTATTTAAATCCGGCTCAGTATTTAAGTGACTAGTGTTTTTTTTTTTATCCAATCCATTCATTTTATTAGCTGATTCTTCTCTACTTCCTTGCCCAAGTATTGGACCCATTCTTTACCTACATTTGCATCAAACTTGTTGCTTCTAGAAATGCTGTTTCCTTGTTCATTAGTTTGATTAGCTTTAATGGGTTGTTGGATTAACACGTTGATTTCTTCTTTTAATATGTTTGTAACCATGGAATGTTATCCTGAGTTCAAATTAGCATCCTCTATCAATTTGGCCTCTAGTTTTCCTCCCATAGATAATTGGAGGTAGTAATTGATTTGCATCCAAATTAATTTCTGAATGATTTGACCTTTTTGGTGTTACACTCAAGTGTCCCTTCTCTTGGCCTTGACCTATTTTTGACTTACTGTTTTTGTTACTGATTTTAAATGGTTTTTTATTAGTTTTTGTTTTTCCTATTTTTTTGATTTTCTTTTTATTTTATTTCTTTCACAGCTTCTGTTTTCTAGGGGGCGTGTCAGGGATAAGCAGTAAACTAAATTCAGTTCTGATCTTATTCTCATCAGCCTGTTCCTCTGGGCTTCTTATAATGGATTCACTATGTTGTTATTGAACTGGAAATCTTGCCAGACCTTGATCAATGTTTCCCTGTTAATTACTGTGTCTACTTTAAAGGATTCTATGATGTCCAGATTTAATACAAGCTGTTCCAGAAGGATCAAATTAGCAGAATGTTGTTTAGCCATAGTTTGAATTACAGTAAGTCTTCACTTAAACAGGTGGGACAGTATCCATAATCTTCTGGCCACCACTGTTCCCTATCGTTATCAGACTCCATCTGTTGCTGGCACTTCCTACAATAATATGAGTTTTTTTTTAATTGAGATTCACATTGTTTTAACCCCGTAATGATCGTTTGTAAATCTTGTGAAGCCTCCACCATTATATCCCTTTTTTTGGTGTACTCTTGGACTTGCACAAATGTCTGGAGATGCTTTCTGTATCCATGGAATCCAGGCTAGAAAAAATAACCTTTTCCCCTGTAAAACTAAATCCACCCAAAGGTTCTTTTAGGTCCTCATCATACCAGGTACTTTCAAAATCATTATCCAAAGTGTAAATACATCCACATTTGAAGCATGACAAATAGGGTGATCAATGAAAACTAAGTTTTCATTTTTTTTTACTAATGGTGTATTAAAGAGCTAATGTGCTGCCTAAAACTAATATTAGATTTTAAAAGCATCCAGTCATTACCTTTTGTATCTGAGGTACTTTTTTTTTCTTTGTTTAATTAGAAGACTGTTTATAGGATGTTAGTAGGTGTGATGCGTGGAACAGCTCTTAACCTGTCAGCTGACATATCTTGATCTACTGCCCACACTACATCATCAGCATTGTGACTTCAGCTGACTATGACATCACTGCTACTTAGGAACAACAAGTGAGTGATTGCCAGGTCATTCACCTGTGATGTTACAGTCAGTGAGATCATAATATTGATGATGTAGTGTGGGGCAGTACAGTTAGATATGTCAGCTGCCAGGCTAAGAGCTGTTCCACACATCCAGCACAATATTATTACATAAAAGACTTTCTGATTAATAAAAGGAAAAGGAAAAAAGAAAAATACTTCAAAAATAAAAAGTTTCACTGACTACTACTTAAAATTTGTATTATTTTCCTGACTGCCTGTTTTGGCTCCACTAGCTCTTTAATGCAACCAGATGATCGCTGTGTTCTCACCTGCATTGGGGTAGCCAATTTTAGGGGTTGAGACCCTGCCTATGAAACCAGCATTTATAAGTGACCAGTGCTCAGTAATTTTCATTGTCTCCTGGGCCATTGTTTTCCAATTTTGTGTTTTCAGCAGTTAGGGGAGATAATTCAGGATTTTGTAATCTTTGTTGTCTAGTATTCACCATTTTAAGTACTCAAAATGCACTCACAGGTGCATACAGATATTACAGAACCAGATAAAAACCCAGCAAGACTGCAATAAAACTAGTAAAACGCAAACAATCTACAAAAGAGCACAAATTAAATGTCTTTATCAGTTGTGCCCAAATAGAGCATCCAGCTATTATTAGAGAAAATATCCACAAAACCACAATCAGGAATTCCTTTTCCTTTTTTTTAGTTGACCTTGCTTTGCTTTCCTTTACTTGACAAAATTTGAATAGCTGTATGGCTAAATGGCTATAGTTCATAGAGTGCCGTCAGTAACTTCTTATAGGATTGTATGATAAATGTTAATACAAAGTCTCCAGTCCTTCTCAAAGTAACTCACCAATGGTCAGTCTGTGTCTGCTGTTTATTCCATTTTTAATATCCTATCCATGCCTCCCAACAGTTCTTATAGAGAGGTAGAATATTCCACTTCAGGATAAGATCAAAGTACTAGCACTTAGAAGTTAAAAGAAAAAGGCATAAATATATGCATCCCAACAAAATTTGATAACCTTATAGCTCTAATCCTATAAACCTTATACATTTTAAATCTACACTCTTATAGTGGCATTTAAAAAAAAAAGGTAAAAACAATTAGCCACAAAGGAAAAAGAGGCAAAAGTCTAAACGTACTTCTTCATATTTATGATATCTTTCACAAATTATTCGAGCCTCTGACTCCCAAACTTTTGGTCTATGGGCTCTTTGCCACAAACAGTCATCCACTATCCCAAAAATAGACCTTGAGAGGAGCTAAATGGGACAGACACTTGGCTCATGTATCCTACGCAAACACCAAGGCTGACTGTAATATTGTTTAGTGACCAGCACCAGAGATAGGTGAGGTAAAGAAAACAATTGCCACAATAACAGCTCCATCCCACACCATAAGGTCTGCAGCAACAGTAGCTTGCTACGATCTTAGAAAATTGTTCTTCTGTTCATAAGACAAGTGCTTTGAAGGAATAATTCTTACCCATATGACAGGTCTTACACTATGGAAAGTAGTTATATATAATTAAATAGCACTTATTAAGGGAATGCAAGTTAAAAAGTAAATTATACAATGGCAAAGAAAATCCTGGGCTCCCTATTGGTCACTCTGGCACTGGACCCGTGATGTTATCCCAGCACAACATCATGGCTCTAGTCCCAGCACACAGATGACCGCATGAACATCTTTTAAATCACTACACACTGGCCACAATGAGTGATCCCCTTTCTTTAGGCAGCCCGTTTCCCCACTGCAACCTGCCTGCCTTACTCCGGCACCTTCATCATAAAACTAAAAATCTTCAAAACAGAAAAAGATCTCCATCCGAAATGTACCATTTTATATTGGTACAGCTCTTTCCTTCCAGCTTTAAGTGCCGTTCAAATTCTGCCTTCACATCAGCGGTCTTCCGCTCCACAGCGCATACAGCCTCGCGCAGTAACTGCGAGACCTCAGCTCACAGCAACCAGTTTTCTGCAGAGAATCTCTGACTCCCGTACACAAATTAAAACAGTTACAGAACCCTCAGTTCAATCTGCTACCCCCCCCGTCTAACCGCACCGCTCACGGCATTCCTCGCTGATAACCCTACACACACACAGTAATGGCAAGTGTGAGACCATGTCTTAGTGTGTCTTACCTGATCATTGCCACTTCTTGTTTTTAACATCGCAGGACCGACAGATGGGGGAAAGACTTAAAATAAAAAAATGAAAGCTGAAAAAAAAAAACACTGGACTTAACAGTACACCTGACCAAAGCAATGACACAAAAGAAACAAACAACACATAAAGATTGATGTGCAGACTCGGGACTGCAGAACCACAGATAAACAGGGCAGCTCCACCTACTGGCAAGAAATCAGCACTATTTTTTTTAAACAGTACACCTCCTCATAAAAAAAAAAAAAGAAACAGCAAACAAACTAGTTTTAAACATATTTCTTCATCTTTTTTTTTTTTTTGACTCATGAGCCATTGTATAATAGCAATAATGCACTCCAGGGTGTGTGTTGTGCTGGGATAATGTCACTTCTGGGGTGATTAGTCGCACTCGGCCTGCGGCCTCGTGCCTAATCACCCCAGGCGTGACGTTATCCCAGCACAACACACACCCTGTTGTGCATTATTGCTTAATTTTAAGTAAAAAGGATAAATGGCAGATGCCACTGTTACCAATATTGTGCCTGCAAACATAACGACCATCCAGGAAGATTTTAACACTAGGGAGAAAATACTCAATATACAATGGCAAGAAAAATTCTGGAAACCTGATTAGCTACCAACCCCAAAACACTGTGAAGTTATTAGACAATAACATCACTGTATCTAGGGCAGACACAAATGTCACTGTACTACAGCAAACAGTATCCCTCCCTAGTTGACTATGCTGAAGCCGATATGGCTTCACATTCCCTGATGGCTGGACAAAGTCAGAAATGACTGTTTCAACTAATTTAAGACTCCACACTCAGAATCCATGAAGATAACAATCATCAGTTTCCTATCTTCCCCCTACACAATTTCCAAGCACAACATTTGCACTAAATAAAAAAAAAAGCTGTATGTGAAAATGGCTTGCTCACCACTCGCCACCATGATAAACCCAGTGCATGTGCACCACAGCCTCCACTTCTCAATCAGGTCAGTGGCCATTACGACCGTACTGCTTGGTGTCCAGAGTTGTAAAAGACACAGCATGCCATTACCTTGGTAACTCTAACAACAGCCTTCCACTGTGATTGCCACTCTCACCTGAGAACCAAGGACCCATTTCCATAGCAAAACCAAAACAGCACTCTTATTCCAGTGATCCTACATGACTACAGCTCAGCACAGCCTTTCTGTTAAAAACAGCCAAGCTGTCTTAAATTCAACAGGTCAGCTCTCCATAAAGACAGGGATACTGTCTTCTAAATAGTACAGGATGGGGGCAATGTAACATAAACCTTTCCAAACACACAGAGCACACACTGACACAAGCCCACACTGAGAAATTAGGTGGTACACAGCAGCTGCACATGCTAGTGGAGAAATAAGAAATGGAGAATTGTTTCCCCAGAAGATGTACTTCCACATCAGAAAATTATTAGAAAAAAATATTTAAAACATTTTTTGTAATATATTTTTCTTTGTAAATAAATGAGCCATTGTAAAATAGCAATAAGGCACTCCAGGGACGTGTGTTATTGTGTAATAACGTCACTCCTGGGGTGGTGGAAGCACTCGGCTTCACCTCGTGCTTCACCCAACCCAGGATTGACATTATTACACCATAACACACACCCTATCGTGCCTTATTGCATAAATACTCAATTCACATGTCACAGTTTTCTAGATAAAAATAGTATCAGTTAAGTTTTTAAAAAGGGAGAAGTCCACTACAGTGCATAATTATATTTATATTTGTTAGTTTAATACAATTTAAGTCAAATACTGTTATCTAAAATTGGAAAACACAACTTCCATTTCAACCCACTAGTAACAATGCAGTTCTGGGCGGGGTCCAATTCTTTTCAGGATCAGTCATCAGGGGTGGTTAGTCAAGGGTGAGTGGAAAAAGTGACAGCACACTCTTCCATGCTGTGGCTCCTCCTGTGCTGACACTATCCACAGAGTTGCCCATCCTAAACTCCTGGGTCAGGCTACACCTTCAACTGCACTCCTAACCCTGCAAGAGAAAGACAGAGCAACTGAGAAGGAAACACAGAAACTAGATTCACAAGATGGCTTACAATGGCCATACACTTAGACAGGTATGGTTTGAATCAATGGTGGCATACCTTTTCTAGACAAAAACTCACTTTGTACAGCTCTTGCTCTCCTCATTCCTCCTCAGTGAGACAGCGTGTGTCGGCTCAACTCCTCTTTCTCAGCTCACAGCTCCTTTTTTTCTATGAATCTAAATCAAGCACTTTTATTTAAATTATTGACCATTAGTATCAACTTAGGCTTAATTATTTTCTCCACCTGTTGTGCTCCATTTCATTTGATTATGTATTATACAATATCAGGTTTTAATTTTAATAACTGTGATCAAAGTGTATTCATTAAATATGACACAAATGTGATTTGTGTTATTGATTTTATGTCAACGGGGACCTTACCGTACTATTTTCTTTGTATGATTCAGCATTTTAGCAGGATGTGCAAGGAGGTGTACTTATGTCCACATTGACAAAAACTTGATTTCCTCTTATGGAGGATAAATTGCCTCTTCACTAATGACTATTTACAATTCACATTCCAGTTAAATCTCTTTATTTGCTGTCTGTCTTAAGCAATATGACTGTTTATCTAGCTTTTACATTTTGCAATGTACTTACTGTAATTGAATTAAGTTATACTATAGAGAAAGCCAATTGGAAAATACCACTTTAATTAATTCCAAACACAACACTGAATTAAATACTCCTGAAGACTATGGTCTCACATTACTCTAATGTGAGTATTATTTGATTTTATTATTCATAGAGCACATGTACACATCAACTTTCAACCTCTTTTGAATACAGTTCAAATGCATATGTAAGAATGGCTACCATGTGATAGGAACATCTGAATGAGCCAGCAGAAGAAGGCCATTTGGTCTATTGGTCTGCTCATTATTGCAGGGTCCCTAGCTTCAGCTATTGACCAACCACCCTGCTCCCCGGTCTTCGCTTTCTTCCTGCCTGCTCTCCAACAGTCCCATGAGTTACCCAAATGCTTATCTCAGGCCGTGTTAAAGCTGCCCACCATCTTCTGTAAGACCACTTCCTCTGGCATCGCATTCCATGTGGCCACCACCCTCTCTATACAAGGTAATGCATCTGGGAAACAAAAACCCAGGGGAAGAGTACACAATGGGGGTGAGTTAATAACAACAACAAAAATCGAAAGAGACCTAGGAGTAATTACATCAGATGACCTAAAGTTGGGCAAGCAATGTGAGAAGGCAGTAAGGAGGGCTGCAGGGATACTGTGATGCATAGGGAGAGGCATCAACAGTAGAAAACAGGAAGTTGTTATCCTTCTGTACAGACAATTAGTGAGACCCCATCTGGAGTACTGCATGTAATTCTGGAGACCCCATCTCCAAAAGACATAGACAGAGTTGAGGCTGTTCAGAGGAGGGCAACCAAAATGGTGCAGGGTCTGCACCACAAGACATACAAGGAGAGACTAAAGCTACTTAATATGTATACCCTTGAGGAAAGGAGGGGGAGCGGGACATAATAGAAAATTTCAAGTATCTCAAGGGAATTAACAAAGTACGAGAGGGTAGTATCTTTCAGAAGATGAGATGTACAAGAACAAGGGGGCACAATTTGAAGATAGAGGGGAGACGGCTCAGAGGTAATATTAGGAAGTATTTTTTCACAGAGAGTTTTGGATTCATGGAACAGCCTTCCTGAGGAGGTTGTGGAGTCAGGAACAGTGGGAGAATTCAAGAATGCATGGGAGAGGCATAAGGCAATTCTAGTTGGGGGGTAGGAGGAAGTGAGCTGTTGATTAACTAGAATCAGCAGCTTATCCATCTGGTAGGGAAATGGGCAGACTAGGTGGGCCAAGTGGTCCTTATCTGCCATCAAATTCTATGTTTCTATGTTTCTACAAAGAAATGCTTTCTAACATCTCTTCAAAGCTCTCCTTCCCCACCCCTTCCACTGGCCTTAAACTGTTATTGGATTTATTTTTATTATAGTTTTTTTAGTAATTTTTGACCAAGAAAGACACACTAAGTTCTGGACATCATGTTTCCAGGTGTATTCCGTGAATGGATTAATTACATGACTCTATTTTATTGACAGGATAGGGGAATGTTGGCTAGAACATTCAGAAAATCCTGCTCATGCAATAAGTGTCATGAGATCTTTAAAGTTCAGCTAGATAGCCACTAGAGGTGGTCAAAAGGAACATTGTTTTAATTCTTCACCTGAAATAAGGACCATCAACAATGCAGTACTACCTAGTGCTGCACTACAGAGTCAGCACTGGGATGTAGCTGAAGAGCCTTGTGTGGGACTAGAACTCTTCTCTGACTTTCCAGACCCAGAGGTAAGCATGCAGCCTGCTAAGCCACCAACATTGATGACTCCATGTTAGATCATGTTTTCAAACAATTATTTTTTTAGTTGTGGTCGATACCATGTCAAACAATTTTTTATCATATGGCTTAAATCATGACCTTCAAAAGTTTGTTGGTTGTGGAACACATCCAAGTCTGGAAAGTTAGAAACAGATTTTGCTGACAGAAAACAAATTCTGGTGCATTGAACCTGCCTGGTAGCTACCTTATTACAACCAGTCTAGCACTGGTAGGGTGTATTCACTGCTGCCTACTGGTAGCGCGCGGCCTTATTAATTGAACATGAACCTCTCCTTACCACCCCAACCCCCCCAGCTATGTTCATCATACCAATGTGTCTATGCCACACTCTTCTGAAACTGTAATGTTCTCAGAGTTATTCACCTCTCTGATCAGATGGCTTCATTTGTCTTCCACCCTCTCCATAAAGAAGTGCTTCCTAACATCCTGCCTGAATCCCTTCACAACCCCCACCAGTTTATAATCATGTCCTCTTTTGGCAGACTCTTCACATTATCTGAACAATTACAGGCTGGTATTTGCATGTTTCAAACACAACCATCCTTTCCATTCTGGCCTTCACGGTGTACATGTTCACTGCCATTTAGTTCTCAAAGCTCTTTCCTTGCTACTTGAGTATCAGTTTTTGTTGCCCTTCACATGACCAATTTGAAATGACCCTTTTAGGAAAGTATTCCTGAACTGTGTAGTGTATTTGTGCTCTAGGTATATCTCTCGATGACCCATAAAATGGCAGGATCTCTTCCTTCGTAGGTAGGCCCTCCCTATGCACTCAAGCTTTTATGTCAGCTCCCTCAAGTCACCATCTGCTGCAAAGTTTTACAAACCAGGTCAATTCCCTGCTGAGAGTCTGGTAATGTAGAGGGTGCTAACAGGAGAGGCAGATTAGTTAGTAAGTGATTGAGTCAGTGAGTGACATCAAGGGGTGGGGCTACTCAAGGCTATTAAAAGCACCTACTGCTCAGCACCACTCATAGCTGCAAGAGTAAAGAGAGTATCCTGTTTGGAGGTTTTACATCAACTCTCTCAAGCCACAAACTGCCTGCTTGCTCTAGTATCCTATCCCTTTTGGTAACCGTGTCCTCCCACTGCTAAGAGTGTGGTATGCTAGGGGTACTACCAGGACCAGTGGGTGCATGAGTGACATCAAGTGGTGTACCTACCAGTGGATGTTATAGGCAGAACATCTTCAGGAGCTACGCACATGCTTGGCTCCCATAGGAGTGTAGAGAGTCACTTAGGGTGACCTTAGGGGAGGCTATTTAATTTTTTATTGTATTCTTCTGAGTTTACTTGCTTTTTAATCTTTTTCTTTGCAATTTTTTGTTTTGTTTTGTGTTACAGGTGCTTTTAGAATGCCTTGTATTTACTAGGCGAATTTAATCTTGATCAAGTGTAATTTGTTTAATAACATACCCCAAGGATTGGTTCTGGTTTGGGTTATTGTTAGCATTATGGGTTATGATTGAATTGGCAGTTATATCAAATGAAAAACATAACCATAAGTTAACATCAGATGTTGCAAGAGTAATTTTAGGAAGATAGCAGTGCTGAGGTCTTGATTTTTCACATACCTAGGTAGGGTTCAAATGAGGCAAGCTAAGGAAACAACAATGTATATATAGCTGTTCACTGCTCCAGAAACTCAAGCGTTTGTTGGGTGGCTTTGTGTATTTCCTTCCTTCTATGTGGGGACAGTCACTAAAATCCCAGTCCCTTTAACTGCTAATAGTTTAACTGAGGATGTATTGTCTGGTAACTAATTATAGCACATTTTTATACTATAAGTTTATGTCAAAACTGGATCAGGTACCGGAATGGAAATTAAAATATAAATCAGACCTTTTAATAGGAGGCAGTATAGTGCAGTAGTTTAAGGCTTTGACCTGCAAACCTGGAGACCTGGGTTTGAATCCCACAGCCCCCATTTGTATACTGTGTGACCCTAAGCAAGTCACTTCACTTCCTTGTGTTCCCAGGTCACACCTGTAAACAAGCTTCAGTTTAGTGTGTCCCTCCTGGTAAAAAAGATATATCAGACTAATGGTTAAATTCAAAGCCATCTGACTCTACTATAGGAAAAGAAGGTTACCAAATATTGTACAGAGATCACAACAAAAAAGTGAGGGTTAAATAATTTATGCAAAAATGGCATAGTAGCTTCAGAAATTAACTTTTCAAATGGGAGTGAGTGCCTAGAAACCCTTGGCTTAGACATTAGGTTGCCCCATGCACAAATCAATACTGCTAGTGGAACTTCATCATCCTCCCAAGGCCAAAATAAATGTCTTTGATAAATACAGGACTTTTTTTTAAGTATAGGTCCAGTCACTTACTACTAATTTTGGGAGACTTTAATGTCAATTGGTAGTCAACTGTATTTTCTCATATGTAGCTTAACAGATTTTTAGTTAAATCTGGGTTTGACACAACTTATCAATGCACGCCGGCTCCCCACCGCCCCCACCACCAGCCTTGGTCGGCACTCAGCTATATAGGTAGCTGAGAGGTCAGGTACACACCAAACCTAAAACCTATCAGCCCACTTTCAGATCTGCAGGTTATCAGATCCCACCAGCAGAGGCCGCTACCACAAATTCCAGCTAACTATTGCAAGTCTAAATCTTCAAACATGCTCCTATACATAATTACAATGCTAACCATTGCTGTTCCTCTTGCATCACTACCCCCATCAACCCAGCCCCAAAATTACCCCAACCTCCTACTTTTTTGCTCTGTCTCACCTCTCCCTTGCCCCCTATCAACCCCCACTGCGTGCCAGTATCACTCACCCACCCTATCATGGACTACAAACCCTTCCATCGTCCCCCTCTTTTACCCTGCGCCTATCTGCCCTAACCAACCTAGTGACATCGGTCTCTATCCACAACCCACAATTCACCCACCCCAAGTTTAAAACTAGAAACAAATGGCACACCACCGATACTTCACCCTGATGCTCCTCCTGGCGGGTGATGTCGAAACCAACCCTAGGCCACCACCAACTCATCCCCCAAACCCTACCAAAGGGTCTTAGCCTAATTCACCTCAACATCCGCAGCCTATTGAATAAAGTCCCAGAGCTACAAATCACTGCCCAAACCTTCCGACCTGACATTTGATAATATCTGAAACATGGCTAAAACTCATCATGATGACTCAGAAGTAGCCATCCCAGCTACACAGTAATAAGGCAGGACCGACAAGGCAAAAAGAAAGGCAGTGGAATAGCCATGTATATATCAAACGGCTTCCATTACACCCCTGTCCAGCTCCTTGGACATACTCCTCAAATTGAAACCAAGATGATAAAACTTGTCCTGCCACATACCTCACTGGTGTATGTGGCAGGGATATATTGCACCCCTGCTACCCCAGCGTCTATCATCATAGACCACCTAGCTACTCTTAAAGCTATGGCTGTAGCCGGTGAGCTCTACATCCTCAGGGATTTAAATTACAACTGGCTAGCAAAAGACTGCTCAAAACTATGCAGCAAGATTAAATCCCTAAACCTCTCCCAACAAATAGAGCAACCCACCCACCTAAACCCAAAAACACAAAACCACTCCCTCCTGGACTGGGCTCTTACAACACACCCTCATATGATAGTTAAAGCTGGCCTCCTACCTGATTCACTGAGTGACCACCACATGATTTATATGATCAGAAAGGTGCACAGATGTACTAACCACCTCCCCCCAAGGACCCTCCTTATGAGAGCTTACAAATCCCTCTGCCTCAACTCCCTACTAAATGACCTCGCCTGTCGGTTCTGGTCATTTATCCAACTGGCACCTCCATCGACCATGCTTCGACATGTTCAGAAATCAAGTTCTGCTGTCTGGGACTATCACGCCCAAAGAAGCAAAAGGGTTAGGAAACCCATCTTTCCTGGGTCTCTGCCGACATCATCTCCAGATGTCATGCCAGAGACCAGGCCTGAAAACAAAGGCAAACTGGCTCCCTGAATCCCTGCAGCATTATCGTACTCCTCCGTAACATTGCACTAAAACCATAAGACAGGCTAAAAGAACTACTTCCGGTGGCCTCTCTCTAATCTTAGCCACCCATCCAAATTCTGGAAATCCATTAAACCCTGCTCACTCCCCTGTCCAGCCGCCCACCCCTACACTAACCATTCAGGGCAAAATGTATCTGAGCCAAGTGAAGTTGCCTCAGCTTTCAATAACTTTTTACCAATGGTGCTAAATCTCCTCACAAACCTACAAATCACCACACCAGCACCCAGCCCTCCCACGTCCCCCAGCATACCCCCCACGCTACCCACTGCTCTTCCGCACAGTCACCACAATGGAAGTCCTAGCCACCCTATGTTCCCTTGACCCTAATAAAGGCAAATGCCCTTTAGGACTTGATGCCAAACTCCTATACCTATCAGCCCCTGCCATTGCCTCCCTAGCCAACCTCCTGAACCTTTCCTTCTCCACAGCACAAATTCCAACAGCTTGGAAGGAGGCAGTAGTCATCCCATACCAAAGGGTGGCAATCCATCTGCACCGAAACTACCACCCTATCTCCTTCTACCAATTCTGGCCAAATTACAGGAACACTCTAGCCTCTCTCAACTCACACAATTCCTCGATTCTACCTCCTTCTTCACCCTTATCAGTCGGGCCACAAATCGCACTGCACCATCACCACAGCGCTACTAAGACTCACAAACGATATTGCCTCAGGTATGGACAAGGGGTTTTTCACCTCGACCTTATTCATTGACCTGGCCAAAGCTTTTGATACTGTTTCCCACCCTAAGCTAATCACTAAACTGCAAGACGCAGGCCTCTCCGATCTAGCCACCAGCTGGTTCCAAGCCTACCTGACAGGCAGGAAACAAGCAGTAAAAATTGGCCCACACGTATCCCCCCTCACTCCCAGTCTCCATGGGGCCCCCAGGGCTCTGTCCTGGGCCCCTACTCTTTCCATATTTTAAATGACCTACCACTGACATGCTCCAACTCAGCTATACAAATGATTGCAGATGACACTGTTCTGTACACCTCCGCCCATCCATTTGGGTCTTAAATTCTGCCCTACAACAGGATTTTGATGGCATTCAAACCTGGCTCAGGTCAAACCAACTTGTCCTAAATGCAAAGAAAACCTCCATTATCTCTAATTTTAGCCACCCATCCAAATTCTGGAAATCCATTAAACCCTGCTCACTCCCCTGTCCAGCCCGCCCACCCCTTCAGCATGCAGCCTAGACTCTCCTGGCTAGCTGTTCCCCAGCTTTCCATACTCTGGACGGGTCCACCTTGGAATCTTGCACCTCCCTTTGGTACCTGGGTGTATGGCTTAATCATCATTTAGATTTCTCCATCCACATTGACTCCCTACAGAAAAAACTACACCCAAAACTAGGTGCACTATACCGCAACAAAGGCTGCCTACCAACCACGGTCAGGAGGGAATTAGTGCACAAAATGATTCTCCCAATTTTTGACTATGGAGACGTGGTCTACAGTGCAGCTCCCCATCCACCCTGGCCAGCTTGGACCCCCTTTTTCTTTCTTTCTTTCTGTCTGCTCATCCTGGAATGTCCCTCCACCACCCACCATTGCAACCTATACAGCACCCTAGCTCTTCCATCGCTGGACTCCAGACGTCAGCTTCATTGCGCCAATCTCATAGCCAAGCACTGGACCAACTTCCTCCCCCATCTCAGCTCCGTCCTGTCAACACAACCCCCGCATACTCCCTGAGATGCTCAGACTAAAGCTATTACAAGTCCCTTTCATGCACACTTCAAAGGCCAATCTGCCTTCAGATATCGTCTGCCCAAACTCTGGAATGACCTCCCTGTAGGTATTAGGCTCTCCCCAACCCCAAGGCTCCTGAAACCTCTCCTCCAGGCCCACTTCTCAGACATATGCAACTGCAACCTGCAGCCCAGACCTGATACCATGAGGCATCGTAACATGCCATGACCTGTACAATTGACCAGCAACTTACTATAATTGTTGTATATTTACTGTCACTGTCTGTTATGCCCTGTGGTAATAGGTCCTAACTATGACATAGCAACTCTGCACTCTGGTCTTTAGGTCCAAACTTGTATATCACTAACTAATGTATAGTCCAGCCTGTAACTATTCTGGACCTGATGTAATCACCCTATATGTATCTTCTCTGAACCTGTTGTAGCACCATTGTTTTTTTTGCACCTATTTGTATTGTATGTAACCCCCCAGGTCGCATCTGGATACGAACGGTCCCCGTTCAGTATGCTTATCTGTTAAATCTCTTAAATAAATAAATAAATAAATAAATAAAATAAATCATTAGGATTTGGCTTCATCTGCTGTGATTGTTTAATGATTACAAATACACTGGATAATTATAAATATAGTGGAGTACTCCCAGACTCCTTTAACGACCACTAAACTGTTTTCTGTACTGGCGACAGAGATCTGTGTGTTCATTCTATAAAACATATTACCTACAGAGTATACCAAAATTTTGATTATATATCCTTTTGTTGGATTTATTTATTTATTGACTTTGATGACCAGGTAGGCCCACAGAGACTAAAAGTCCCCTTTTCAGGAGTGGTCTGGAATACGTTATTACATGGAAACAGGAAGTCAATAAGAATACAAATCATGACAATAACATTGACATAATCTCTGAGTTACAGAGTCAGCAAAGAATGGTCATTTATAACAAACAGAAAACATGCTGACAAGACTTAGGTTAAAATGCAGGGGCACAGTAATGGAGACAGGATTGTTTGAAGTCAGTGATTACAAGTGCACAAACTATGCTCTAAGATAAATGTCTTGAGTCCTTTCTTGAAGCTGCACCATGAGGAACAGGCTTGGAGAGTAGCAGAGAGGACATTCCATAGGCAGGAAACAGAAGAAGAAGCAAAGGATCTTTTCTCTGCACTGGATCTTGATTTTGGTATCTCAAGTAAGGCACTGCTGAAGGACTGAAGCATTTTTTCAGATGTTTAAGTACTAACACAGCACCAAGGCTGGGAATGTAGCACCTCTGACAAGTTTGAATGCTAGACAAAGGAGAGGATAATTTAATCTCCCTTCAAAGGTTGGCCAATTTAATGAGTGGAGAACATCATAATTGTGTTCGCTAGATGGGGCCACCGAGCCAAACTGTCCAGTTTTATAGTAGAGTACTTTTAGCTTGTTTGTCTCTGAGCACCTTGGGATCTGTAAAATTGGAGTACCATATACAAGAAGAAGAAGAATCAGCATTTATATAGTGCTTTTTCAAACATCCAAAGTGCTTTACAAGCAATGCTAGACTGGTAGTGAAGTGCCTGAATATGTGGTGGCGGCCATATCGCACATCATCACCCACACACAGCCTGGATAATTGCATGAACTGGTTTATGGGAAGTGGAATGTTGGCCAGGACACCGGGAATGTTTCCTACTCTTTTCGAAGAGTGCCCTGGGTTCTTTTACTTCCACCTGGACACCCACCAGGACAACACCAGGATGGGTAGAAGGGACCTCGGTTTAACGTCTCATCCGAAGGACGGCACACCCAGCAGTACAGCACCCTCCAATACTGCACTTGGATGCCAGCGATTTTAGGTGCAAGTCCAATCCCGGTGGGATGAGAACCCACGATCTTCTGGTCCAGAGGCAGATGTGTTACCAACTGAGCCATGCTGACACCTATAACAGTATTGGGAGCACCCCTCAATATTACATATCCTATCCCATCTGACTCCATAGATTAGATGAGACTGAAACTTATTCCAACAGTCAGTGATGCCTGGACATATTTTACCAGAAATTCATGTCTATTTGTAGTAAGTATTCCCCAGCAAGGAACACGTAATTACAGCTAACAATGGCCCCAGTGCCATTCAAAACAAAACAAAAACAAACATAAAAGAAAAGTGACAAAGTGTGGAGGGTTGCAAAGATTGTAATGGCCAGATTAATTGGGATAATAACAGTACAATAAAATGGCCTTTATTAATACTAATAAACACAACCAAGAGAGTTTGAGAAAGTAATGAAAAATAAGGAACCTGACAGTTTCAGATGTTCCCAGTCAGTCTGCAGTTTAAGGACTCCTCTAGAGCTCAAGGGCAGCTGAAGACTGTAATACATTTTTGTTAAAATGAGCACAGAAGCCATGAGCACGGATTCTGGTCTATAGACCTGGATTATTCCAGCAGCTCTTAATCTGCTGACTTTCCAGATACCTTTGAATTCACTAAAATTACAGTACAGTAGGTACAGAAGATTTAAATAGGATAGATGCTTCTAAAGCAATTGGACAAGACTATATTGTTCCTTACTATTGAAATATGTTGCTTCTGTAATTGCTTCTCCATTGAATGCTGTCTTCAATCTTTCCCCTGATTCTGGCAAATTTCCAGTTGGCATGGAAAATGGCCAATGTCAACCCAATTTTAAAACTAGAAAATACATATGATATTAGGAACTATTGCCCCAATTTCATGATTACCAATAGTGTCCAAAATGTTCCAAAGGATTGTGAGTACTCAGTTGAAGCTGTTCCTAGAAAACAAAAAAAAAACATTCTAAATAAGTATCAGCCAGGATCTCACTCTAACACAGTACTACTACTACTACAACTTTGATCAGGGTGGTGGGTAACATCCAGGAGGAACTGGACAGGAGAGTGTCTGTTGGAGCTATTCTAACCCTTGCAGGGCCATGGACTAATATATCAGTCCAGAATTCCTATACATTCTAATTCTGTCAGCAGCCTAAGGGTTGAGAGATATTTCTTTTTTTTCTTTTTCCTTCCTCAGCTGTCTTGTACTCCGGAAGGCACCCCAGGCTCTGTCCTCCAGTGTCCACCAGCTGACCCTGACCAAACTTCAGGGCTTGCCCCTCCCGCGGGGTAGGCAGGCTCCCCAACCACTCACTGAGGTCCAATTTCAGAGGCTAGGGCTGTGGCTAGCTGGGAGCAGAGCCTGCGAGGTGCCCTCCATCATTGTGCAGTGGCTGCTCTTTTTCCTCTGTGTTTTTTTCCCTAGAGCTGGGGTGTGCAATAACACTGATGGAGGAAGTGCACATTTCCATAAGTGCTCCCCTAAGCATCTGCCCTAACTCCTCCCTGACTGTGGCATGGTGCCTTGTCCCCAGCCTCCACTAGGGTGAATGGGCACCAACTACCGAGGACCCTCCCGGAGAAGGAGAGCAGTTGATCGCTGCTCACTTCTCCTCCCCGCTGACCACCAGTGGCCTGTGCACCTTCCTGAACATGGGTCACCAGCATAGTGCGAGTGAGGTGTCCAGCACCTCAGCCCTCAGCACCACCTGGCCGGCCGTTAATAGATATTTCTAAAGTGTTTGATACATTGGGCCACAACACTCACCTGCACAGGCTAGAAAACTTGGGTCTGACATCAATCCCCCCCTAAAATAGTTTGGAGAATATCTTAAGAGGTGGCAACAAATTGTCACCCTGGGGAATTTTGTTTCTGGCTTTGCAGAGATTGTGTCAGGTGTTCCACAAGGGTCAGCATTGAACCCCTTGCTCTTCAATGCCTATATGAATGACTTATCATTCTGAAGTCCTAATGTTAAAGTTCACCTTTACGCAGATGACATTATCATCTCTGCCTCTGGCAAAAGCTGTAAAGCAAAATGAAGTGGTCTGCAAAATGCATTTGTCCATGTATAGTCCTTTTTTCCATAAGAACAAACTTATACTAAATGCAAAAAAAAATCTCAAACATGATTATTTAGAGGAGCTCTTAAACCATAATTTGCTGAGGAAACAATAATAATATTAACAAAGATAAATTGTCCTTGCAACAGGGTCATCCATACAAATACTTAGTGGTATGACTTGGTGAAAGTTGTAAATTGGCCATTTATAAAGACAAGACAGTACCAAATGTTGGCCAAAATGAGGGATCCTTTATACAGTAAGGTTAAAAATGTATGTCCTGTAGACATGTTGTAAGCACGATTATCCCTGTATTTGACAATGGATATCTCCTGTTCCTGGACACATTGGGGAGGGCTGGACATGATTTACAACAGCTTTTCCTGCTTCATATTTGATGCCCCCCACCACCACGAAGGACTCATCATTGCCATATGTACTAGGAGCTGAGACGGTTAAGGCCACATAAACAAGATCTAGCCAGAGCTCATACAACTGTGGCAAGCTTGAGGAAGGTCTGAGGAAGGAGTGCAGGCATCAGAACTGCACATGCATGGCACTCATGCATGCACAGCAGTTGAGTTGAATGTCATACTGCCATTTCCAAGATGTCAGAGCAGTTCTGGTCTGGAATGTGGAAGTAGCAGCTGAAATAGTGCCGCTGTAGCTCTGAAGCGAGTGACCGTGATGGACTGTTGTAAGCTCATTTAGATGGTAGGAAGAATACTTCTGAGAGTCTAATGGAAGCATGCCTCAGTTGCTTGTTTTCAAAACGAACCCAAAACAGCTGCAGGCTCCACTCACAGGCGTAAAAAGGAGGCAATTATATACCATCAACTTAATCTATCAATGCCATAAAGATAGGGCCCTTAGTTACAGGATAGAAGGCATAGCTTACAGCTAAGACAAATTAAAGAAGGGCTAAGATCAGCTGTGGAGGTGGAAAATGTTCTACCCTTAAAAAGATCAAGTGTTGGGAGATCTTCCCTTTTCTATCAAGACCCCTAAATTTGGAACTCAATCCCATGTATTCTGAGACCAATAAATGGATCAGTGATTCCAAATACCGTAATACCAATGTATGTTTGTCTTTCTCTTCCTCCCTATCCCCAGAACTACTTTTTCTTCTTCCTTCAACGGCACACTGCCTATCCTGGGTTTGGGGAGGGAGTGTGGTCTCTGTCCCATATGGCAGCTCATTTCTTCTCCTGAACCCACTGCCTGCCCTGGGGCCAGGGAGGGAGTTTAGTTTTGCAATGTTTGATGGTTCATTTCCTTTCCCAACACTGCTGCTTGCCCTGGGGTCGAGGAAGGAATGTGGTCTCTGCTATAATCATTGCAATCAATGCACATTTCTCTCCTGACCCCAATGCCTGCCTTGGGGTCAGGAGAATCTTCAAAAGAATGCAGTCCATAGATGTTTTCTGCGTCTCCTGACCCCACCCCAACTCTAACCCCTCTTAGCACCAACCAACCCACTTCTCCACCTTACTTGCCTATGTGGTCCACTGCTTCTTCTTGATTCCTCTGGCTGACCACAAACTGACTGGAAACATGGTAAGTTTAGTTAATGTTTTTTTAATGTGTTTTAAACATTTGCTCATAACTTTGCAATTTCTTAACATTTTTGACACATTTTCAGCATATATTGTATTTACCCCACCTCATTTTTTTTCAATTGAATAAACTTTATTGAAGACCTGAAGAAAAAATGTACAAGTAAGTAAACTGGAAGTTGTCATAAGCAAGGTAGAAAAAGCATTAATTTACCCCACCTCATCAGCAAGTGCAATTTGTCAAGTCCCCTCCAAAACATGTTTCCATGCTTATTCTGCAAAATCACCTTTTGGACTTGATTTAAAAAATGTCAGTTGTCTTGATCATAATGTTAGGCCATGAAAAGATTATGCTGAAAATCTGAGGAGGCAATGTAAAAAAAAAAGTAATCAAGGAAAATGGAATTTTTTTCAACATTTAGTCATAACTTTAATTTTACATATTTTGACTCCAAATTTCCAGCATAGCATCTTTGTTACCCCACCTCATAAACACAACAGGGGGAATTTTTAAACTCCTGTCCAAAACATATTTTATACTTGTGTCACATAATGATGTTTTGGCCAGAGGTTTATTAATAACACCTGCCATGTTCATAAGCTGGTGTCATAATAATACTGTGTTGAACATTTGGACTCAAAATCTCAAAAAACCAACAAAGTTACGAACAAATATTGCTATTTTATCACTGTGTACTTATAACATTGCAGTGTTTTATTTTTGAATCAACATTTTCAACAGTCTTTTTTTTTACCCTATCTTGTGAACATTTCATGTCTAATTTTAACCTCCCCCCCAAAGAAACCTGTTTTCACAGTCATTTTGCAAAATCACATTTCAGTGGCATTTGAAAAATGGCACCTGTCATGTTCATACACTGTGGTAAACATAATGCTGTCTTGAAAATTCAAGGTCAGGGCCCAACTAAAGTGGGATATTTAATCTCAACTGGGCTATCCTGTGGTAAATAAATTGTTAAAATGGGTTAAATCAGGACACGCTTTATCAGAGTCCCAGTGAAAAGGAGATATTGCATCTCAGCTGGTCTGTCCTTGGAAAATATATTGTAAAAACAGTGACCTCCGAAAATGAAATTTTGCCTTTCAGATGGTTCATCCTTGGTAAATTTAGTGTAAAACCAGGTAAGAGCAGATCCCCACTTGAAAATACTGTAGATATTGTGCTACCCAGTGGCGCTTCAGGTTGAGGTATCCATGCCTCCCTGCTGCTACGCCAGTGACCCAAGTTCAGGAATGGACTCGGTTTGCTCAGGGGCCTGGCTGGGGGGGGGAGATTGAGAGTCCACAGGACAGCTCTCTTCCCTCAGGGAAGAGGATTCCATGACTCGATGCTTGACTGCCACCTGGCGGACACCAGCTGGTGTCACACATGAGTTCTGCAGTTAGAGGTTAGGCTTGGTGTTCGAGTGCCTCCTCGAGGTCGAGTGTACTTGCATGCTCATCGCAAGTCCCCAGGAAGAAAACAGGTGGAAAATACAGAGACAGGGTTTAATGAAGCCTCTCCATCAGCACCAATGGCCTGTCTGGTTTCAGGAGGAGGAAGGGGGACATGGGATGGCTATTGACTGAGAAAGTCTTATACAGTCGTCCAGCCTCCAGAGAGTCCAGAAACATTTCTATGGAAAAAAAAATA
This sequence comes from Neoceratodus forsteri, assembly GCA_016271365.2. Taxonomy (NCBI): domain Eukaryota; kingdom Metazoa; phylum Chordata; order Ceratodontiformes; family Ceratodontidae; genus Neoceratodus; species Neoceratodus forsteri. Next base: position 1,147,475,923 of record CM057458.1, on the reverse strand, counting down.
TTGCATCTCAGCTGGTCTGTTGCAGTGATGTGCACTCACAGTAATCAGTTTCAAATAGCCAAACTGACTTTTCCCATGCTCATTTTTACTTTCTAGCAGGTAATGTAGGCATCCATTACTGGGGCATGATGAAGTTAGTCTATGTTTATATTTTTTCTGATTCACTCAATAGTACTGGATCTAGCTGACCACCTGTAATTCTGGCATGCACACTAACTTCAGAGTGGCAGTGGCATGCACTTCAGGTGCTGCAATGATATCAGAGAGCCTGATAGACTGTAAGCTTTGTGAAATGGAACAGAAATAAATGATGCTAATGGAAGATCCTGGAAGTGTAATATAGAAACTTTTACTCCAATACTATATGTGTGCATTTCATACTGTGAATGTACAGCTATAGTAAGTCTACACTGTGCACTAACACAGGGATCTATGCTGGTTATACGTCCACGTTTGCAGTAAGTGGTGAACTATGAACATCATCAGAAGGGACAATGTGTGCCTTCATTTAGCTACCATGGTGATCACACTGTAGTTTGGGGTATTGGGAGGGCTGTACAAGCTTATGAAACATTATTTGGAGGTTTCTGGTAGCACCAGCTTTTCATCTTCCATGGCTAGAACAGGTGGTAAGGTTCAGATATCTGTAAAGTGCTGTACAAGGTACAGATTCCTTTTTATGCATTAGCAGTAGCTTAGGCTCTGACCAGAGCTTGAGTCTCTTAACAAACATTGATTTGGCAGACACTTTTGTTTCATATTCTGTATTAGCACCATTTTCTTAAGCTACCCACATGTGTAATGTCTCCCCTTCCCCCATTTTACTCCACCTCTTTTTGTGTTGCCTGCATGCATGTGCAAGAAACACATTGCATCAGGTTTCCTTCATAGAAACATAGATATAGAAGTTGACGGCAGATAAGGACCGCAAGGCCCATCCAGTCTGCCCATTTCTTTTTCTACCTTATAAATGTGCCATCGGCCTTTGCTCTGTCAGTGACCTATCTATTCATAGTCATTTGTATTGCTCCCTTATGCCTATCCCATGCCTGTTTGAAGCCCTGCACTGTATTCATAGCCACCACTTCTTGTGGTAAGCCATTCCATGTTCCATGCTTCACAAGTGGGTTGTGGAGGCGCGGAAGCATTGTGCCAAATAGCAGCCGCCTATTCAGGGGCTGGTCTCTGCCTCGGCCAGTAGAGGAGTATGCTGTCGATCACTGGCAGTTAATGAGCAGACCACTGGATCAAAGAAACTGAGCCGCTATAATCAGGGAGTGCCCCGTCACTACACAATCAGCTGTTTTTGCTGAGGGGCCTCCCTGACTGCAGCAGCCAATTACACATCTCCATTGTGCTGTGTTCCCATGGCGACGGCTTCTCTGTTGGCCTCTCACAGTCCCCACAAAGCCAACAGAAAACTGCCGCCCACCGTACAGTGTGCCTTCCTGGTGAAATATTTCAATAAATAAAAAGAAAGCCAACTGGGGGTACCCAATCCCCCTGTCAGCATGCACCCTACCTGGTTCGTGACAGGGTAGCCCAATCCCCATCAACATGATGCCCCCCCATTTGTTGTGTGCCAAGGAGGTGCCCAATCCCCCTCGGCTAATGCACCCCCCCAAGCACAGGCATGGTGTATGGCTGACAGGGTGCCCAATCCCTGTCGGCTCCAGCACTCCCCTGAAAAAGAAGCACTCAGGTGGGCCATCATGCTGGGAGCTCACTCCAGCACGCAAAAAAAGTGTCCCACGTCGTCTATTTATTTGTAACACCTGTAAAAACAGAAAATGGTCCCTCGCGGTCTTTCGTGCCCCCTTCCCCCAACCCGCATCCGTCCACTGTACACCCACCTCCCTACATCCCTCTCACCCCATGCTTACCTCTGGTGCTCCGTGCAATGATCTTCTGTGGACCGGGAGCACGTCTGCACTCTTAAAAGCCGACCTCGAACTGAAGAAATGCTGGTAAGCTGTATAATGGCATAAATAGGATTTTTTTCAACTTAGGTGGATATCTTGGCTATTTCGGGGAATTTTTTTCACCAAATTTTCAACATGGGGTTCTTGGGACCCCACCTCATGTACCCAGTCACTGTCATTTTGTTATTCCGTCCTGAAAGGTGATTTCACGGTCACTGCATGGAACCACCTGTCGGGACTGATTAACGAAACAACAGTGTCACAGTTCATGTGGTAGGCCCCCAAAAACCTTATGTTGAAAATGTGCTGAAAAAAGTCCCAAAAATGACTGTTTTATGAGCGTGTGTTGTGCAGTTCTTACATACACTCGTAACTTCGAGCATTTTTTAATATTTTCACTCCAGATTTTCAACATTGCCATTTTACTACACCTTATTATGTACAGTACAGCTGTCATTTTTCACATCTCGCCTGAAATGTGTTTTTGCACATGTAGTGCATAATGGCATGAAATCAATGTTCAGGACAGATTAAGAATATCACAGTGACACTGTTCATGAGGTAGACCCCCCCCAAAACCCTATGTTGAAAATTTGGTGAACAAATTCCCCAGAATGACTGTTTTATGAGGGTGCATTGTGCAGTTCCTACACACGCTCATAACTTTGAGCATTTTTAATATTTTCACTCCAGATTTTCAGCATTGCCATTTTACTACACCTCCTTATGAACAGTACAACTGCCATTTTTCACATCTCACGCAAAATGTGTTTTTCGCTCATGTAGCGCACAGTGGCGTGGTCAGTATGCAAAATCAATGTTCAGGAGAGATTAAGAAAATCACAGTGACACTGTTCATGAGCAGAGGTCTTAAACTGGCTATGTTGAAAATGTGGTGACAAAAGTCCATAAAATGACTGTGTTATGAGTGTGCCTTGTGCAATTTCCACGCACTTTCATAAATTCACAAATTCGTAATCTTTTCAGTCCAGATTTTCTACATTGGCATTTTTCCACACCTCCTTATGAACAGTACAGCTGTCATTTTTCACACCCTGGCCGAAATGTGTTTTCGCACTTCTAGTGCAGAATAGCACAGTCGCTGTGGGAAATCGGTGTTCGGGATAGATTAAGAAAATTACACTGACACTGTTCATGAGCGGAGGTCCCAAAATGCCTATGTTTAAAATCTGCTGTACAAAATCCCAAAACTAATTACATTATGGGCGTGTTGCACAGTTTCTACGCACACTCGTGACTTCACCAGTTTTTTTATATTTTCATTCCAGATTTTCAACATTGCCATTTTTCACACCTCCTCATGAACAGAACATCTGCCATTTTTCACATCCTCTTCAAAATGTGTTTTTGCACCTGTGGCACCAAATGGCACAGTCACTGTGCAAAATCACCTTTTGGCTAACTAACTGATAGTGTCATTGTTCATGCGGTGGGATCACAAAAAGCCCATGTTGAAAACTTGGAGTAAAAATGCCAAGAAACATCCAGGGTGTTAGGGTTTTTGACCATAATGCCCTACCCTGTAGGGGCTGACAGTCGTCAGGGGTGTGACTTGGGATTGTCGACAGTAATGCTCATGCCATTCCACCCCACCATGCAGCCAATGGCAGGCATTGAGGTGCACCTTGGACCCTTTGGCCCCAGGGTTCACCACATTCTCCTATACTGCACCCATTTCAGTGTATTTCCTTATGGAATGAGGTGAGTGTAAAGCCCAAACACTTCAAAGCACACTTCGACACTTGTGTCTGCAGGGTAGGGTAAGGTGAAATGTCATGACCGCTATGGGCGACGAGACCCAAAAGGCACACCCCAATGCCTGTCCATCTCTGCAGGGTGAGGTGCAGTAGGCGTCAGTTCAAAACTTCACTGCCATTCCTATACTGCATCGGTCTAACTCTAGCACTTCCACTGCTAATGACAGCAAGCAATACTTGGCATTGACAAATGCTTGTTTATTTTGTCACAATATTAAAAGTATTTGATATGTTGTCACGTGTTGAGTCACTTGGTAAATTCGGTCCATTTGAGTGCAAGTAAAGTATTACTGAATTAATGGGAAAATCTAGTTTTGGTATTTCTCCTTACAACATTATGAGTAATCAAGCTGAAACAACACCATCTGCTTGATCGAATTCACTGCAGTATACTGGGGGGTTGGGATCGGTGAGGGCAGTACTGTCTGACTGTCCAAATATCTTGATCATATAAATGTAACCTCCTCCCATGCATGCCATCAATAACACTTCACAAAATTTAGTTTGGTGCCTTTTAGTATATTTGATATGATTCTTTGATTTTATTTATGTCTTCATAAAAACTCAGCAAATTTGTAATACATCACCTTCCTTTCCTGTACCCGTGGTGTATTTCAGTCTTGACTTTGATTATAGATTCAGTGATTTTACTGTATATTGACGTCAATCTGATTGGTAGATCATTTTCTACTTGCACCTTATTTCTCTTTATATTTATAAAATGTTACTCTTTTGTGTGCCATGAAAGTGAATGGATGATGCTGCAGCACATAAAAACCTTTTTACACAAAGTAGAGGTCTTCTCACATTGTAGCATTGTCTGCCTGCAACATTCCACTTTTTATTTTTGCGTGCACGCATGTGCAAGAAACATAGTGCCACCATACAAGTTTGTATAGGTGTGGCACTCCCGTTTCCAATGCCCTGAGCATTTTTGCAGGCACGGCCGCACCGCTGCAATTAATGTCCCAGCAGTCTATGACAGCAGTTCAGATGCAGTGGCGTACAGTTGAAAGCAAATGATCGCTACAATTAGTGGAGGTATCGTGTAGGCAATTTGCATACTGCCATGCCGTTAGCAGTATGCAAATTGCCTACATGTCACCACCGCTGATTGTAGTGGTGTTGTATGTGCCCCCCCATTTGTTGGGTGCTGAGGGGTGCCAGCCCCCTCAACTCATGCACCTCCCCAAGCACACTGTATGTCTGATGGGGGTGCCCCATCCCTGTCAGCTCCAGTGCCCCCCCAAAGAAAAAAACTTCCAGTTGCCATGGTGGGAGCCCACTCCAGCAGACTGTGTTACGAGCGTGTATTGCGCAGTTTCCATGCACACTCACAAATTCATGAATTTGTAATATTTTCACTCTAAATTTTCAACATTGCCATTTTTTCACACCTCCTTATGAACAGTACAGTTGTCATTTTTCACATCCTGGTGGAAATGTGTTTTCGCACTTCCAGCGCAGAATAGTGCGGTCACTGTGGGAAATCAGTGTTTGGGACAGAGTAAGAAAATCACAGTGACACTGTTTCATGAGCAGAGGTCCTAAAATGCCTATGTTTAAAATTTGGTCACAATAGTCCGTAAAATGACTGTGTTAAAGAGCGTGCATCGTGCAGTTTCTATGCACCCTCGCAACTTCACAAATTTGTAATATTTTCACTCCAGATTTTCAAAATTGGCATTTTTCCACACATCCTTATGAACAGTACAGCTGTCATTTTCACATCCTGGCTGAAATGTGTTTTTATACTTTCAGTGCAGAATAGCGCAGTCACTTTGGGAAATCAGTGTTTGGGACATATTAAGAAAATCACAGTAACACTGTTCATGTGAAGGTCCCAAAATGCCTATATTGAAAATCTGGTGCAAAAATTCCCCCAAATAATTGCATTATGGGTGTGCGTTGCGCAGTTTCTATGCACGCTCGTGACTTCAGTTTTTTATAGTTTCACTCCAGATTTTCAACATTACTATTTTTACACCTCCTCATGAACAGTACAACTGTCATTTTTCACATCATGTTGGAAATGTGTTTTTGCACCTGTGGCACTAAATGGCGCAGTCACTGTGCAAAATCACTTCAAGCTAACAACTGATAGTGTCACTGTTCATGTGGTGGGGTCACAAAAGCCCATGTTGAAAACTTAGAGTATAAATACCAAAACTCACCCAGGGCCTTAGGGTTTCTGACCATAATGCCTACCCTGTAGATTTTGACAGGCATCTGCCCTACCTTGTAGGGACTGACCGGCATCAGGGGTATGACTTGGGATTGTTGACAGTAATACTCACGCCATTCCACCCCCCCCACCCTGCAGCCAGTGACAGGCATTGAGGTGCACCTTGGACTCTTTGGCCCCAGAGTTCACACCATTCTCTTATACTGCACCCATTTTAGCGTACTTCCTTATGGAATGAGGTGAGTGTAAAGCCCAAACACCCCAAGGCATACCTCGACACTTGTCAGTGTCTGCAAGGTAGGATGAGGTGAAATGTTGTGACCATTATGAGTGACAACCCAAAGGCACACCCCAATGCCTGTCCATCTCTGCAGGGTGGGGATGGAGTTGGCATCCGTTCAATACATCACTGCTATTCCTATACTGCATCTGTCTAACTCCTGCACGTCCACTGCTACTGCCAGCAAGAAAACATTCAGCATTGACAAATGCTTGTTTTTAACAGTTGCAGAGTAGAGGTACGCTGACGTAGTGTGATTATGTCAGTAGAGAAATGATGCTCTGGAATTTGTAGAATGTTTCCTAAAGCAGCACAGCCTATCAGCTTCCATGGATAGGAGTTGAATAACATCTCACTGCCGTCCTGTCCATTTAATACAATGCAGTTCCCCACTCCCCCACACTAGTTTCTTAATGAGGAAAATAAAGTTTCACCCTTTAGGATGATGTTGCTGACAGACTTGGAATGTATAAGATATCTGGACTGCTATATCAGTTCAGAGCACAACAAGGGATAAGTAAGCAATAACACATGGCGAGGTGTGGTTTATCGCCTGATAAGAGCACGCCCAGGGGTGTACTAAGGCACGAGGCGCTTGCGCCGAGTGCCTTATGCCACTGGGCATGCTCTTATCAGGTGATAAACCACTCCTCGGAGTGTGTTATTGTGCTTATAAAATGGGTCCCATCAGGGGTCAACCTTAACTTTTTTTTGCACTAGCCAGCCGGACAAGTTGATTAAAAATTGCACTAGCCTGCAGATGGTTACAGTAGCCCACAATAATAATGGTAAATTTTGATCGGTTATACAGGAAAGATGCATGCCAAGAAATACTCTAATTATTGCATATTTATCCTGCTCCCTCATTGCTTCCTGCCACAGTAAAAAAGACTGCAAAACAATCACATGCAGTGTGTACCCCCACTGTTTTTTTACCATGTGCCTCTTGCTTCCTCTTCCTTCACCCCTTCCCCAGCAAACCAGAGAATACCACAATGTCAAATGTTCAATCAAGCAGTTCTAGCTCTGCACACACAATAGCCAACATCATCATCATGCACCTCACCACAGTCCCAGCCTGACCTGCGGGGCAATGTACAAAGTCAGGCAGAGAAATACACTCTCATCCCACACCCTGTGATTAACCAGGCCTGCACTTCTGGAAGTTTTCTTACACTGCTAAGTGAGCCTGGGGCCATTCTAGGATTTCTTTGGAGAGAGTTAAACACAGGGGGCTTGGGATGTAAGAAACTTTGACATATCTGTTTATATATACCAGACACAAAAGTATTGAGTTAACATGCTCTGCCCTAACAACAGATGTTTCATAACCATGTCCTTTCATCAGTCAAAGGGGGAGCAGTATATAAGCATGGTGGTGTACTGCCTCTCTTTCTATATAGGATAATCTATGCACACCAGGAATCATTTCTTAACCTGTCAAATTATATATTTTACTAAGGTTTTGCTTTGTACCATACATGCTCCAAAGCATTGTTTTTAGGATGAAATGGCATGCTGAGTGGCATAAGGGTGGTACTGCATGGATGGCATTGACTGGTGTAAGCCATTAAAAGGAGTGGTGGACCCCTACACCAGTCAGTAATGGCAGCAGCACTATGGGTCTATGGATGCCCACTTCAGAATCTACCTAGTCTGCAGTGGTGTTTAGAGAAAGTATAGAGTGGACAGACCACCTGGCTGGGCAGACTATGTATGCATCATAGCATTCTGTCACTGCAGTGTTGGATACAGACACTCAAAAGGTTGGAAATGAGGCACATTGGTCTTAATATTGAGGGACAAATCAAAGACAAGTTCAGCAAACTGGAAGCTAGTGACTTGACAACTTTACCTTTGATCACAGCCTGCACACTAGCTGAATGTCCTAATAACTGAGTGATAATGACTCACACTGAGTCTTTTGTTGGATCCCCCTCTTCAACTGCCAGATGATTGCAGTTCTTAATGAGCTGCTAAGCACACCAGGCCACCTGGAACACTGAGGGAGATTAGCAAAAGGACTACAGCCTGCTAAAGCAGGGACTTTTAACTTCATTAACAGCCATGAAAAACCTGCACTAGTCAAGACGGACAAGTAGAGGATAGCTGCACTAGCCCTGGCCAATTTGCACTAGGTTTAGGGCTAGTAAAACAATGTTAAGGTCGAACCCTGGGTCCCATAGTAAAGAAACCAATTAAAATGCAGAAAAAGAGTGCATAAATATAGAGTTAAAAACCTGAGCATAATAGTAGAAAGAGAAAAAGTAGTCCTTATTGTATTGGAATATTGCTACTTCATTAAAAGTAAGTACAGGGCTTTTGTGCTTGTCTGTCGATATACTATATAGCCATGCACTGAAGCTCTTGTATAGCAGGGTTAATTTAGTTTTTTATTAACGTTTTTTTTCTTTGTCTACATTTTTATGGAGTGAATGATTGCCAAGTCAGTTACAAGGAGCGTGTGATGTTTCTCGGCAGCTACTGCATAAGCAGTTATGTGATAGTCTGTGACCCCCAACCCCCCCCACGCACACAAAACAGAGACTCAGAAGATACTACAGACTAGGGTTTTCCTTTTTCGTTTATGCACGTGTTTGTAAAGGAATGATGCACTGCAGAGTGATTTTTACGATGAGACTGGGAGTGAGCATGTCCCTCCACTACCGTACTTAGGACTGCCGTGATAGCTTCTGGTTTCCACGTTTCAGTAGCTCAGTCTGAACTGGGAGATTTAAATAAATTAGTAAATAACTAATGGTTTTTTGGGATATGGTAGAGGAGCAGTACAGCATCGGGTCTGGTGAGTTCTGGAGGAGCAAGTATGACAATTTGAAAGCCGTGCCACGTGGGACTCTGTAACGCTTACCAGATGAACTTGTCTTGCTGCTGGGGTCAGTAATTATTTTTTTTAGCAGGGAAAGCAAACCAATTAAAATAAATTGTGTTCTTGTGGTGATGTGCACTGTAAATGGTGGCACAAGTAACAGACATTGCGTTGAGGAATGGCAGGAGCAACGGGCACTGGTGTGTGCTTGTCTGTAAAAGCAGTTTAAACATGAGGGAGGTTACTGATATTTCCTTGTTGTGAGGTCGCTCAGGGAAGAAAAGTGCCAGTTGGCATAGATATCAGCTGATAAGGAGACAGCTGGAAGGTCCTTTCAGCCAATCAGTTTGCAGCATTTTTTTGACCCATTTTATAAGGGATAATACTGTACAGCTTCAAGTTTCACAGTGGATGAGTAATGTGCTGTGCCATCAGATAAAGGATTCAGTTTTAACTTCTTGAAACAGTGAGACATCTTGTTGGGGATCAGATAAAGGTTTCAGCTTAAACTCCTTGAGACATTTAAATGCCTTTATGCCTTGCGAAGCCTATTCCAATTGTTGACTTTCTCTTTTTATAAATAGCCAACTGACCAAACAACCTGCTAAAGTACTATGTTAATGTAACCAAAATCATAAACAGAAGTTTGACTTTTGTAATTATTTATTTTTGCATTATAATTGTACAGTATTTGTGGTCAATGCACTGGTGCTAAACCAACACTGTCTCTGACTGTGCTCCAGAATTCTGTATCGGGGCTATTGTACTTCACGCTGCAGGTAGATGCGGGATTATACTGAAAATGAGATGCAGCAACTCATTTGAGGTGTTCTGGGTTAATCAATTGTAAATAACATTAGGATGATCTCTATGATGTCAGCACCTCACCAGCTCCATATTTCCATGCTGACATGATAAATCTCCACCTCTACTGAAATGATAAGTTGTGTAAATAAATACTTGCATTCAACAGAAGCAAGATCCCTCTGAAAACAAGATTCTGCATCTTTGCTGTCACTATTGACTAAATATATTGTAACAATAGGTACAATCAGGACCTTGCTGAAAATAAGATACTGCATGTTAACTAACCTATCCTGGGTAACTACACTATAATTGCATAAAAACAGGATCCCAGTAAAAATGACATTTTGCATTTTAGCTGTGTTAACGCTACTAAATGCACTGTAAAGAAGTGTAAAAGCAGGACCTCATTGAAAATGAAATATTGCAGCTTAGCTGCCCAATCCTGCTAATTGCACTCTTACGCTTTGTGTGTGCACAGCTGTTGCATGTGAGTGTGTTGTGTGTATTTTCAAGGGGGTGGGTGTGTCCAGAATACAAAACACCGTTTACAGCATAACCTTGATGTTTGTGGGTTTTTTCTACTAGTGTGGTGTAAATGTGGGGACTTATGCATCATAATAAAACCAATTGCAACAAAGTCACATCTTAAATCTATATCTCTTCCCCAGTATCAGTCATTGTGAAGTATTTGTGGTCAACGTGTCACTGCTAAACCAACACTATTGCTGAATGTGCTCCAGAGTTCTGCATCATGGGCTATAGTGTTTCGTGGTACAGGTAGATACAGGATTCCACTGAAAACAAGATGTTGCAACTCATTTGAGCTATCCTGGGTAAACAAAATTGGAAACAACATTAGGATGCACTCTATAATTTAAGCACCTCACCCACTCAGGATGGTGTGGTACTAGGGTTAAGCACTGGGCGCAGGGCACAGAGCCAAAGAAGCACCCACGGGCCATGCAGTTGTGGCAAGTGGTACAGCCCCCATGCCTGCCCTGGAGGAATCTCCCACCAACTGGAGCACTGCTGCTCCCCACCCCAGCACAGGACAGCACCCATCCCAGACCCCCAAGCCTGCCTGCTACCCTATGAACATAGTGGTGCTCTGTCCCCAGCAAAGTACCACCCTCCCAGCACACAGTGTGGCACTGGCCCAAGGACAGTGATACCACTGACCACACACAGCCATGACACTCCCTCCTTCCACAATGACAACACCACCCTAGGAGCTGGCAGTAGGTGCCACGGCCATGGGTCAGCCGGCAGCATTGCCTGACAGACACCACCCCCACTGCCTGCACTGGGGATGGGGCATGCAATTGTGGGGGGGCTCCATGCAGTAGGGATGGGGATGTGGGGAGCTCCATGTGTTGTGGAGCAGGTGCCCAGATATGGATGCTGTGCTGGGGGGACCTTGTGGGTGCACGGGTATGGCCACATATGGCCATTACAGCAGAGCACTCCCTATGTATCCATTCCACCTCTGCACCCCCTTGCATGTCACACTGCATACATGGCGCATAATGTGGACACTCACCACCCACCCCTGGTGTGTTGGTATCCATGCGGACAGGGGATCAGGTGCCTAGGGTCTTCATGTCCCATTTGATGAGTCTGGTGCTGGGGACAATGGATGTGGAGCAGCTATGCACCACAGATACACAGCACATAGCCACTCTGCTCCTTTGTGCATTGCCTTTATTGTGGGGAAAAGGGGGTGACAAGAGATCACCAACTAAGGAAGCATAAGAAAAAGGATCAGGAAAGAGAAATTACAAGTTCAGGATAACTAAATCCAGAGGCTTGTATTAACATACCCCATAGGAATACTAGAAGAAGGAAAATCATGAAGGAAACAACTAAAAAATAAAAAGACAATAAAAAGGGAAAAGACAAACAGGTAAAAGGAAAAGGAACAAAGCAAGAAAGCCACACAGAGCAGACTCATTAATGTAAGAAAAACAATAGCAAAATAAGTAAGAAACCACCAGAAAACTATAAGGGAACCCTCAAGAAAGAACCAACTGATGCAGAAAATGACTGAATGGTGTCAGCCATTTTGTTTTATTCATGTGACCAAGTGAATGTAGATATGGGTACAGTCTGGGCCTGATTTACTCATTCACTTCTATGTCATGTAAAACAGGCTACTTCTTAGTTGTCCTTTATGAATTTATTGACATGTACTCCATAATGCAGTAGGTGGTCACCCAATAAGCCAGCATGAGCATACCATGGGTGGTTTGGTATGGCACCCGAGCTATCAGCAGCTGGCTCTGTAATGTGAAATTAGTGATCAGAAATTTCATCAAAGCCTATGCAGATGTAAGAAAAGGTGCAATCCATTTACATTTACCACTTTTATAATCCAGTTATCCCAATAAATGTGTAAGAGAAGCAGACTGACACAGAAAATAGTTAAACGTTGTCAGCCATCTTGTTTTTTTATGTGACTAAGAAGATGTAGATATAGGTACAATCTGGGCCTTGATTTACTCATTCACATCCCTGTCATATAAAACAGGCTACTTCTTACTTTTCCTTTCTGAATTTATTGGCATGTACCCCATAATGCAACAGGTGGACACCTGATGGGCCAGTACGGGCATACCATGGGTGGTTGGATATGGCACCCTGGCTATCTGTAGGTGGGCCTGTAATGTGAAATTAGTGATCAGAAATTTCATCTGAACCCCTGCTGCTGTAAGAAAAGGTGTATTCCATTGACATTTGCCCTTTTGATTGGAGTCACGTGATGCAAGTGCCTGCATAACACCCTGACTGCTCGGCTTTCGCCTCCTGTCTCTGTTTTTCAGTAGAATATTTGTTTGAAAGGTGGTGCAGCAGTTAAAATTGAGTCAAGTTCTCTACCTAAAGTGTTGGAGGAGAAGAGATCCCGTTTTGGGAGCTGATGGAGAAAGAAATGCTCAGAAATCACAGGAACCACACCCCGCCTGTTTCTCCTGCAAGGCCCGAAGAAAGTCAGGGCCTCGCCAAGTGCTGGGGATCTGGAAACTGAAATGGAAGCTACGGTGAATGAGCCATTAATGCTGGTGAGATTTCTTGTGGAGTTTAAACCTTTCTGCACAGAACTTCATGTGGTTACTGCAGAATTGAAATTGGTAACCCAGGCATTGGAAGATCTGTCCAGACGTACGAGGGGTAATGAAGCCAGGATTGCATCTGTTGAAGCCCGTTCAGCTAAACAGGAACCGGAGCTGGTGGCCATCCATCAGAAACTGTCCAGAATGGAAACAAAAATCGAAGATTTGGAGGGGAGGAGTAGACATAATAATATAATTATAATAGGTCTACCAGAGAAAGGAGGGGCTGACCCTATAGCATTTGTGCAGAAGTTCTTGTTAAAGTTGCTGGCCCGTTGCCATATGGCTCGAAATACATGATAGAATGACCCCATTGGGCTCTGAGAGCAATGCCCCCACCAGGTGCCCCCCAAGCACCTTAATCCTCTGCTTTCTGAATTATCTGGAGAAACAGCACGTCCTCCTCAAGATTAAGGAGTTGAAAGAAGTTTCCTGGGGAAAATGCCGTTTTGAGGATCACCCAAGATTTGCCTTTAACGGTGCAACAAAAGCGCGCAGAATACCACTCTATAGTGGTAAAATTGATTGCCTCCTCCACCCGATTCCGCATAGGCTACGCAGTGAGGTTGCAAGTCTTACTGTCTGGCGCATGGGTGACATATGAAGATCTGCATGCTGCAAAGGAAGGTTTAAGGGCTGCTCTACCTGACTTGTTTAAATGAGAGGGAATTGCCTTACTTGGAAGCTGAAGTCTAACTTCTGGGAGTCACGGGGCATTAAGCTTCTGAGAAAATGTATCTCCTGGCTAATTGGTGAAGGAGTGGTTTTTCTGCTGGTCTGCTCGCTCTGATATGGGGTTTGAGTCTATGATTGAAGTCTGATGTGGTAAGGCTGTTCTCATGCGTCCTGCTCGAGTTGGAACTGGGTGAAGATGCAACACAGCACACAGAAGAGCAGCTTTAACATGTCCCAGAGTTTAAATAAATGGGAATGGACTGTATATAACTGTTTTGTTAATGAGCTGTCGTTCACATCCTTCTCAGGTCTGGCGGCATTCAGTTGTAAAGACTAATTGGTATATTTGGCCACTAGAGAGCGCTAGTTAATTGTTTTTGGAGTGATACTGTGTAAGTTCTTTTCATTATTGTAAGATGGACTTCTGTGAGCCGGTTCCCCGATGCCTGTAATTTATTTTTTACTGACACTTTTACCAAGGAGGACAGCTATTCCTCATGCAGGATGATGTAGGGGCATCGGGTAATCTCTGGAAAGGATGCCTTTCTCTCCTGTTTTTTTTTTTTTTTGTAATTTTGTACTTTCTTCAGTCCTCAAGAGTTGGAGAGTGGTACCCTGTACTGTGATGGGGTCTCTACAATTTCTTTTCATCGGGGACTAGTAGGACTGGGCATTTACGGGACAAGTCTGGAGCGAGGTTCATAGGGAGAATATTTGACAGTGGGGATTATAGTTAAGCTGTCCAATCTGTAAATAGGCACCATGATATGAGTGGAAGGGAGCTTCAGCTGTTTCCTGCTCCCTGGGTTCTTTTCTGTTCTTCCTTGGTGCGAGGATACTGACATGTTATGGCTCAGTTGAAGGGGGGTTTAACTGAGCTTTGTTGTTTTGGATTCATTGCCCTCGTAAGATTCTCCCTGCAGGGTAGCTAGGGGTAGGTTTTATTTTTTATTTTTGTCTCTGTCTTTGAGTAGGAGGCTCAGCTGGAGCTGAATAACAAATGGGGTTGCAGTAAGTACAGGGACAGGGGGCTGGGCTGAGATTAGGAGGGTAAGTGCATTTGTCATCATGGACCAGAACATTTCTCAGTTGGGAGGGCGAACATTATCAGTAGTGTGTTCAGGGGGGGTTGGGGTTAAGTTCTTTTTGGGGATTTATAAGGGGACAGCGTGGGGGATTGATTTGTATTGGGGAGAAAGAGGGGGGTCGGGGAAGGGATAAGCAGGCAGAAGAATATGGGATTCCGTCAGGTATGGAATTTTATGGAGGTTGAAAATCAGGTTTAGTTTACTTTTAGTAAGGTATTACATGTATATATTATCCAGATTCTAAATGGGTACTCTATGTGACTTCATTACGTGGAATGTTAATGGGGCCAGAAACAACACAAAAAGATACAAGTTGTTGAAACACCTACAAATGCAAAAAGGGAAAATCATTTGTTTACAGGAAAGCAGCACTTTCTCGAATCAGAAACCACTTTGTTTAGGCGACAGAGTATAGGGCAAGTGTATCTGTCTGGAGATAGTAAGGCTAGTAAGGAGTAGCTATTCTGATCACTAGGCAAACCTCATTTGTCTGCGAGGAAATTATTAAAGATTCCTTGGGACGGTTTCTGTTCATTTTGGGTATGTTATATAGATCAAAGGTGATAATTGGTAGCATCTACGGCCCAAACATGGATACGCCAAGTTTTTTTGTGGAACTTTTAAAGATCTTGTCCCCATTTGTCCATATTCCGATGTTTCTAGTGGGAGACTGGAACTTACCATTTGACTTAGAGCTGGACAAAGACGGTAGAAGAAGAAGTGGGCTAACACCCGCTCAGACAGCCCTAAGGGAATTGGTGGACAGTGTTGGATTATGTGATCCATGGAAGTTTCTTTATCCCTCGCATAAGGAATACACAATCATGTTGGCTGTGCATGGTTCCAGATCTAGGATTGATTATTTTTTGATTAGTCAGTCAGCCCTCCCGGGTCTCTCACAGTGTACAATACTACCTGGGATAATCTCAGATCATTCGATGGTCCGTTGTTCAATTAATCTATCCCCTAATCTTCCTAGACAAACAGTCTGGAAACTGAACAATCAGTTATTACGCTCCCCAGTAATCAAAAACAGCATCATTCATATTATAGAGCAATACGATGGGACAAATTTAGACTCAACAGGTAAATGGGATATGGAATGGAGTGCGCTTAAATGTGTTCTAAGGGGTGAATTTATCAGATTAGCAGCAGAAAGGAAGAAAAAGGAGAACAAAGCTATGAACTTACTTAGGCAAATCAGGAAATAGAAGCGTACCCTCTCCGGGTCCACCCGCTGCTATTAGAAAGGTTAATAGGATTAAGAAACCGATACAGTGACCTATTGAGGAGAAAGCTGAGTGCCTCTGTTAAAGACAAAGGCCTGGTACTTGGACCAGGGGCGAAAATGGGACAACTACTGGCAATGACATTAAAGGGAGAGTCTGCCAGGATTATAAGGAGTATCACTTCCTTGTTGGATGGGGAGATCAAAACTCACCCAAAGGAGATTGTCCAGGAGTTTGAAAATTATTACAGGGAGCTGTACAGCCTGATGAGTTCTAGACCCTCGAAGGAGGAGGTAGAAAGATATCTTGCCTCTTGTCCACTCCCTTTGTTGCCGTCCGAGTTGGGGGTTGTCCCAGCCCATTTCAGAGGAAGAGATTGTCAAAACAATAAATTCATTACCCTAGGTAAAGCCTCAGGCCCTGATGGGTTCTCCCCTAACTTTTACAAATGCTTTGCCACACAGTTAGCCCCTGGGTTAAGAAGATTATTTCAATGTATTTTGATCTCTGAGAAGGTGGATAAGCATTTATTTGCAGCCCTTATTATTGTTATCCCTAAAGAAGAAAAGGAGCCTGATAAAGTGTCCAGTTACAGGCCTATCTCATTAATAAACTATGATGTTAAGATTTTACAAAAATCTTGGCGAGCCGTTAACTAAAGTAATGCCCTTCTCATTCACAGTGATCAGGTAGGTTTCATGGCGGGCAGAACAGCCTCTGATCACCTCATTAACTGGCTAATGTCTTCTCTGCATCCAGGGATCATTGCTTGCCTTCCGGTTGGTCTCGGTGGACGCAGAGAGGCGTTTGACAGGGTGGATTGGCAGTTTTTATTTCTGACCATGGTGAAATTCGGTCTCTCACTTCCCTTTATTAAGAGTGTCTTTTCCCTGTATAGTCAACCGAGCACACAGATCTACTATAATGGGGGTTTTTCTTCAATATTTCCCCTATGCTCGGGAACTAGACAGGGATGCCCCTTATCACCCCTTCTTTTCAATCTTTACCTGGAACCGCTTCTGACAAAAATAAGGCAGGACCATAAGGTTCAAGGCATCAAAGTTGGTTCCCATGAGTTTAAACTTTCTGCTTATGCAGATGACATTCTTCTCCATCTAACTCGCCCCACTACCACTATTCCCGTGGTCATGGGGCTTATAGAGGAGTATAGCAGGTTCTCCAACTACAAAATAAATAGAGAGAAAACCCTGGTGTTCCCGCTGAACTCTAAATTATTCAAGTCTGAAATCACTGCGTTAGGCTTACAATGGAGCCCGCATAAGCTCAAATATTTAGGGGTAATGCTTGCCTGGAGTGATTCTCAGATGGTGCAGCTGAACTTAGATTTGATTAAGAATGCCATTCAACAGGACCTTACAAGATGGGCCAAACTCCCGATATCTTTATGGGGAAAGGTGAGTTTAACGAAAAAGAACGTGTTACCTAGGGTACTTTATCCTTTAACTATGTTGAACTCCTGGCTGCCAGTAAGGTGGTTTAAAACATGCATATTATAATATCAGCCTTCATCTGGCAAGGGAAAACTTCACACAGAGCCTATTATCGAATGGCTGTCCCCAGAGAAAAGGCAGGTTATACTTACCATATGGGATTATATTATTGGGCAAGTAATGCCAGTAAGTTCCTAAAATGGCTGGTAACTCCCACAGAACAGTGCTCACTTCCATACGTCCCCTCATGGGTCAAATTAGAAGTGGATTTGATAAAGGAATCTGATATTGATCCGATTGCCCTTCTTTATACTTCACCGAAGTCCCTCCCCACTGATTTATTTCCCACCCCAATAAAAACCTCTTTAAGAATTCATGCACAGTTATGCTCATTTTTAAAATATACTCCCACTTAAGATAGGCACCAACCTTTGTGCTGGAATCTGAATTTAAAAATTGGGGGAAACTAATTCAGGAATCTTGGCTTCCTGAGATAAAGAGCTTAAGGGTAACAGATCTCTTTCAGGAGGGGAAATGCCTCTCAGTCATGGATTTAACTAATAAATATCATATGGCCCCTAGTCAAATATTTAAAGTTTTCAGCTCAGACATTTAATGGTGCAATCTCTCTGCAAGTTTGCTGGGTCTCAGCCATCGACGGTCTATTTGAAACCCTGCCCGGACTGTATGGAGCCACATGTGGTTTCAGATTCTACAACAGTCTATTCAGTCAAGCATATCAGCATCTTGGCGGTGCTTCCGTTACTGGAACACCATTTTGGGAGACCAGAGAGGATTGGGACATAATTTGGCAGAACACTTATAGATATATGACCCAAGATAGATTGAGAATTATGCAATTTCAATTTTTAAATAATATGTTTTGGACCCCATCAAAGTTGCACAAGATTGGCCGTATTCAGATTCAAATATAGCGGTTCTCACCAGCAGGGAAGGACATTATTCCACATTTTTAGGAATGCCTCAGGGTTAAATCCCTGTGGGACATGATTAAGAAAGAGCAGACTCCTGTTGGGACTCAAACTTTTTTTCAGTCCTGAGATTTGCCTATTGGGTGATTATTGCAGGGTTAAGGTAAAGGTCAGGAAGTATCACATGGCCATCATATCATCGTCACTCAAAAAGGTAGTACTGAAACATTGGGTGGACGGTATCTCAATTTCCTACACAGAGTGGTTACAAGAGTTGCTTTTTAATTTGAACATGGAGAAATTCAGTATGAATAGAAGAAACTGTTTGCCGAGGTACCGCAAAGTATGGGAAAAACGACATGAGTTGTATCTACTCCAGACAGGTGCTTATTCTTCACGTGTGCAAGACTAAATTGGTTGGTGATTCAACAATATGTGCCCTGTAATATTGTTCTGTCTGCTTGGGGGAGAGCAAGAATCATTTGGACATTGTTTCTGGGCATGTTCATAATGATATTAGAATGTACTGCATATTGGAGTGATGTATGTAGTTGTATCTTGCTCTGTAATAGGGAAAAAGTTGAATAAACTTGAATAAAAAAAGACATTTGCCCTTTATAATCTAGTTATCACAATAAATGTGTAACAGAAGCAGTTTGACACAGAAAATGACCGAATGGTGGCAGCCATCTTGTTTTTGTTCATAGGACCCACGGGATGTAGCTATAGGTACGATCTGGGCCTTGATTTACTCATTCACATCCTGTCATGTAAAACAGGCTACTTCTTACTTTTCTTTATGAATTTATTGGAATGTACTCCATAATGGAATAGGTTGGCCCCATGGGCCAGCATAGCCCATGGGTGGTTGGGTATGGCACCCGGCTATCTGCAGGTGGGTCTATAATGTGAAATTAGTGATCATAAATTTCATCTAAGCCCCTGCAGATGTAAGAAAAGGTGTAATCCATTGACATTTACCACTTTTATAATCTAGTTATCCCTACAAATGAGTAACAGAAGCAGTTTGACACAGAAAATGACTGAACGGTGGTAGCCATCTTGGTTTTGGTCATGTGATCCAGGGGATGTAGCTATGGGTACAATCTGGGACTTGATTTACTCATTTATGTCCCTGTCATGTAGAACAGGCTACTTCTTACTTTTTCTTTCTGAATTTATTGGCATGTACCCCATAATGCGATAGGTGGGCCCCCCCCATGGGAAAGCATGGCCCTACCATGGGTGTTTGGGTATGACACCCCAAATATTTGCAGGTGAGTCTATAATGTGAAATTAGTGATCAGAAATTTCATCCAAGCCCATGCTGAGGTAAGAAAAGGTGTAATCCATTGACATTTACCACTTTTATAATCTAGTTATCCCTACAAATGTGTAACAGTAGCAGTTTGACACAGAAAATAATCGAACGGTAGCCACCATCTTGTTTTTGTTCATGTGACCCAGGGGATGTAGATATGGGAACTGTCTGGGCCTTGATTTACTCATTCATTCCCTTTCATGTAAAACAGGCTACTTCATACTTGTCCTTTATTGATTTATTGACATTTACCCCATAATGCAATAGGTAGACACCCAATGGGTCAGCATGGGCATACCATGGGTGGTTGGGTATGGCACCTAGCTGTCTGTAGGTGGGTCTATAATGTGAAATTAGAGATCACAGATGTCATCCAAGACCCTGCTGCTGTAAGAAAATGTGTAATCCATTGACATTTACCGCTTTTATGATCTAGTTATCCCAATAAATGTGTAAGAGAAACAGTCTGATACAGAAAATGACTGAATGGTGTCTGCCATCTTGTTTTTGGTCATGTGACCCAGGGAATGTAGCTATGGTTAGAATCTGGGCCTTGATTTACTCATTCCCTTTCCTGTCATATAAAACAGGCTACTTCTTACTTTTCCTTTTTGAATTTATTGGCATACCCCAAAATGCAATAGGTGGACACCCATGGGCCAGCATGGGCATACATAGTAGTTGAGTATGACACCCGGCTATCTGTAGGTGGGTCTATAATGTGAAATTAGTGATCAGAAATTTTATCCAAGCCCTGCTGCTGTAAGAAAAGGTGTAATCCATTGACATTTAATACTTTTATAATCTAGTTATCCCTACAAATGAGTAACAGAAGCAGTTTGACTCAGAAAATGATCGAACGGTAGCCACCATTTTGTTTTTGTTCATGTGACCCAAGGGATGCAGATATAGGTACTGTCTGGGTCTTGATTTATTCATTCACTTCCTTTTCATGTAAAATAGGCTACTTCATACTTGTCCTTTATTGATTTATTGACATGTACCCCATAATGCAATAGATAGACACCCAATGGGCCGGCATGGGCATACCATGGGTGGTTGGGTATGGCACCCTGGCTATCTGCAGGTGGGTCTATAATGTGAAATTAGTGATCAGAAATTTCATCCAATCCCCTGCTGCTGTAAGAAAATGTGTAATCCATTGACATTTACTGATTTTATGATCTAGTTATCCCAATAAATATGTAAGAGAAACAGTTTGACACAGAAAATGACTGAACAGTGTCAGCCATCTTGTTTTTGGTCATGTGACCCAGGGAATGTAGCCATGGTTAGAATCTGGGCCTTGATTTCCTCATTCCTTCCCTATCATGTAAAACAGGCTACTTCTATATTTTCCTTTTTGAATTTATTGGCATGTACCTCATAATGCAATCAGGTGGACACCCCATGGGCCAGCATGGGAATACCATGGGTAGTTGGGTATGGTACTGCAGCTATCTGCAGATGGGTCTATAATGTGAAATTAGGGATCAGAAATTTCATCCAAGCCCCTGCAGATGTAAGAAAAGATGTAATCCATTGACATTTACCACTTTTATAAACTAGTTATCCCAATAAATGAGTTGTGTACCCCATAATCCAATAGATACCCCGCATGAGCCAGCATGGCCCTACTGGTGGTGGTTAGTTCTGGTCACTCTCATAATCTGTAGGTGAGAAACAAATGTGAAATGTGTGTTTATATAAAGAATTTATAACCTGAAATTGAAAAATAGTTACATTTTCGACAACATTTTTTATCAATGATCCAACCGATTTTAATGTTTTTACAAACTTCAATATTTTTTGTGAATACAAATTCACAAAAACAATTGAAATTTCACTAAATAAACATATATATCACTAATTGCTTAGTTGGAAAACTTATATTATCACTTTAAATTATAGTTGTGTTAGATTCTTTCTACCTTGACAATTTATTTTTACCAGGGAATTAAGAAAAAATATGTAATAATATAGTAACCGACAGGTGTACAAACCCAATGAAATAACCTTGGGCAGCAAGGATATGCAATTTACAGAAAATCCTTGGCAGTGTAAGGGTTAAATGTACATGCCTGTGATTTAAAGTGACATCTACCACCATTGCACTCCCAGGGCAAACAACAACTATTTTAATCACTGTAACCTCTTGTCCAGAAAACAAAATGTCCAAGCCAGAGCATAACTCTTCTTCCACTGACCATAAGAATGGACCCCATCTCCACTCCTAATTAAAGGGCCTATTTTAGCATCCAGAAAGTGAAGTCGGGAGAGCCATTGCACGCTGACTAGCTGTGGACGAGCTGGTTGAGCAGGAGCTGCACAAGGCATTTTATTTTTTTAGAAAAGGTATACCACCGTTCATATGCTCCATACCTGTCTAATTTGTGCAGCACTTGCCGGGTCGAATTGTGAGGCTGGATTTTTGTGTCTCCTCTGCTGTCACCCTTCTTTCTCTCCCATAGGACTGGGGTGCCAAAGGAGGGGTAGTCTGCCCCAGAAAGTCAGAGAGGAAGCACTGCGGAGTGTGGTCAAGACAGAGGAGACTCAAGTTGCAGTCGAACAAAAAAGAAGGGAGAAGAGAACTGCAATCTGTGTTGTTTGTCTCCAACTTCAGAGGCAGCTTGAGATAAGGATATGAGTGATTAGGAAAGGAGCAGATGAGAAGGAAGGCTTCTATGTGAAGAAATTTAATTTTCTCCTGAAAAAGTTATGTTGGTTATATTTTCTTCCTAAATGTCCATTTTAAGATTTTCCACAACCCATTTAAAATTGTTTAACGCTTGTTAAACCAGATAGTGTAGGAAGGAAAGCTTTGCAAATTGAATGTACACATTTTAGATAGACAGGAGATGTTAGTTTAGAAGGCTAATTATTTTAAAGCTTAAAATTTATGCTTCTCTAAGGACCACAAGATCCTTCTCCTTAAAGAGCATGCGCTGGTGTTCTTAGGACAGATCACCATTTTCTGCTTTACCGCACAGATGAATGAATGGATGCAAGACTCTTAGTTTTCTGTCTGATTCAGTTTGTGTATGGTAGAATTGCTTTGGTGTACTATCTATCCTTTTCTCATTTCTATGGGCTGTCACCTTTTAAAGTAAGATAAGGGGGGCGCTGCTGAGCACCCAACATGGTGGACGTTTAATGCATAGCTCCTGCTCAAATATGACTCAGAAGTCTAATTAAATCTATCTCCAGGGAAGATAGCTTAAATGGAGAAATCTATATCTGTTTATTTCTTGATTGTTTGAGTCTTGCTAGATTTATTACTATTATTAAGTTAGCCATGTTGGTGCTACTGCCTAAATCTGAAACTCCTGCCTATTCTGAGATACTGCAAATGAAGGGGATAATACCCCACTCAGTTCGTGAACTTATTGTGATTCTCTATTTCCATAACCTGTTTCCTATCTGTTAGCAGGTCTAGCATTTGTGGTAGGGGTGCACTGCAACTTAATTGAGCCCAGGCAACCTTGTTAGAACCTGGTTTAGTGTTCCTCTTTAGGATAATCAGCCCTCCACTCTTATTGAATCCTATGAGGGGGGAAAATAATGGTGAAGAGCCCTTTGAGTAAATAGTTGGGTGAGAGTGGCATTTTCTACATTATTATCCTACCATAGAATTAAATCCTTCAATAGATATAAGTTGTTATTCACCAGAAAGGATTGGACCATATTACTGCATAGTCCTATTATATGTTTTAAAATACTTTCTGATTGTGATGTATAACATGTATTCTCTGATGTGAAATACACTGTATCGTATATTGTGTCACAAAAGTTTGTAAAAATTAAGTATAAAAAAAAAATAAAGTAAGATAAGGATTCTGAGAGTAGAGAAGAGATGAACAAGGAGTGATTATATGCGGGTCCATTTTGCAATTAAAACTTGGCATTCTTGGTAAAGAGTCTGTAGTACTCCATAAGATGGGAAGAGGTTTACTAATGCCTGTTAAGATTATTAACATGGAGTAAGTATTGATTTATTTGCTAGAAGTATAGGTTATGTATAATTGTAGACAATTTCATTAGTACTGGGTATATTAGTAGATAGTGAGGTGCTGGCTAGTACCTAAATACAAGAGAGACGTAAGAATTAGACGTTACCATATTCTTTTTTCTTTTGTAAAGAGTTATATTGACTACACAGATTAATATCCAGTTAACCAAAGTTGGTGTACAATTAACTGAAATCTGTTGCAGAGCAGTTAAAAGTTAAAGGGGAAATTGTAGAAGAATGAAACTCAGTCCGTATTGATAACTAGAAGAGTGAAAAGAGGTTTGGAACTGAGCTGTAGATCAGACAGCATGATTAAAGGAGGAAATGAAGTGAAAAGAAATGACTTTATTGCTTGAGTAATGTGTTAAATTCAACAACCTTATTACAAACTATGGGACTCTATTCCCCCCTCAAACCCCTTTCTCAAGTGCAATAAAATGAACATTTCTCTAATGACCTTGACCTGGAATGAACTTGGATGAATGAAGTTGTGGTTAGAAATGAAGAATGGTTCTTTTGAACAAAACTAGCCTACACAGATTATATTGATTTTACAACTGTGTGTTATTTAAATCTAGGTTTAGAAAAAGTGCAATCCTATGTAATATAACTAAGTTTTTGCATCTATACAGTTGAGTCTGTGCAATATTCTAGTTAATTAAATTAGTGTAAGAATTCTTGAATATATTCTTTGCACCTTTTTCCACTTTAGAGGTATATGATCCCTTTGGGCATCCTAAAGTGCTAACTGATTTGGTTAAAATTAGCCAATATTAGTGACTTACGGTGTATTCATAATTTGTTATTGAAATCTCCTTGTTCATAGATTATCTTCAACAGTTAAGGAAGTGGTCCTATTAATGTGTGTTTGAGTAATATAGATACAGAAGGGAGCTACTTTTTTTTTTGTGTGTGTGTGACTAGTACACCAGTGACCAAGGTTATAGTACTATATTTATGTTGCACCTTTATATATGTTGTACTTTCTGGTTGTTATTGAGATTGCTAATAGATAAAGCAGATCTTAAAGGTTAGTAATCAAGGCACTGCATTTGCACTAGTTTGTGCAGGATGGTGAATACAAGATTACAAAGATTAAATAATAGTAGGTCTTCACCTTTACAGGAATTATTACCAAAAGACCCTAGGATGACCAGCAGACAAATGAAAATCATTGATCACTTGGTTATTAAAAATAAAACTTCTATGCCGAGTGGGATTTTAACCCCCGGTGATGGTGTGCTAAGGGCACAAGTTATGCAGAAGGTACCTCTGGTGTTGGCTCTCTCTGGTAGATCATAAACCAATACCATAGGTACTGAAAGCCCTGGATATACTCAGGACTAACAGGATAACTTGGATGTTGAAGGTTTTGAAGTGGAGAACATCAGTAATTCAGATAGCCTAGAAAGAACTCCTACTCTTTGGTGCAATAGTGTGACAACTAGGGGTAGTGATGAATATAATAATAAGCCAAGTATAGTTTTAGCTACCTAAATAAAAAAATGAGATAAGAGAAGTACTTGAGGAATTACAGCACACAGTAGATGGACTCAGATGTCTTGAGGAAAATATTAACTACCCAAGGCACTATGGTCAATGTGGGCAATCAGAATTGATGGAAAGAATCAAGTGTGCAATTAGTGGATAATTTTATACCCACTGATTAAGTGAGGAATTAATCACATTATTTAAGAATCCAATAATGTCTTTTTGATTTTAATGGAACAACTGGTAATCAATAAGGACATAACTGAGAGTATGAGGTCAACATTGCACTTAATGAAGCGAAGATCAATCAGATCCTTGAGACATTTGAACAGGGCATTTAATGACAAACAATGAAGAAAGAGATGTAATAAATTCAAGCAGTTCTGAAGACTGCCAATTGGGGCTTAATTTCAGTGTGATTGAAATCTCAGATAATCCTGTGGTTAATAGAAACAGGAAAAATAAGATGCGGAATAAGAGAAAGGAAAACCTAGACCCAACAAGAGAAAGAGGAATACAAAACTTGTAAATGACCAAATCGTGGTACAAGAGGCCAGGCTAAATGACCAAATCTTGGTACAAGAGGCCAGTCCTATTGATAATACGAATAAAGAGGCCCCAGTTTAGCAAAAAAATGAAATTCTTCCAGAAGTATTTGATGGTGAACTAGGTCTAACAAAGCATACTAATTTAATAACACAATCAGCTAGGTTAGAGCAAGAAATCACAGAATTGAATCAGGAGCTGGGATGTTTGAGATGCACTGAAAAAATTTGCAATCATAACATTAGGGGGGGAAGGATGGAAAATAAAGAGAGGGAATATTATTCAGGGGTATATCACATTCAATGAATATTGATAGCCTCCCAATAATTAGATTATATGGAGGCAGAACTGGGGTAATTTTGAGTCTGTAAAATTGGAATATAACGTTTTGGAATATTTGAATAAGGAATTGGATATTGAAGCAATAGGAGAAGATGTTATAGAAATTGGAAAATTGCCAATCAGCTCAGCAGCCGTTATTGACATTGTTTGTGTTTCTCCTAGAACTGTCAATTATGTTTGGGTCAACAGAGAAGCATTACATAACAATGAAGTGATTCTTTTGCATCCAAATAGAGGAAAATTCAATAAAACAGTAGAAAATAACTTAGGCCCAGATAAATTTAAGACCCTGACTTTATTTGGTATGAGTCATCTGGATCAAGAATCAGATTTGAAATTGTCATTGGCAATAAAGGATCTGTTGACCTATTTCTTGGCAGTTCCCATTGAAAGTATGGGATCTATTCAGGCTAAGTGGGTGCATGAAGGAAGTCAAATTGACATTATAGTTTGGAATAAACGGTTGGTTGATTTAATGTTATTACAAGCAGAAAAACTGGACCAACTAGGCTTGTATCTTATGGATTTCAGAGATTTAAACAATGGTAGTCCTGGTAACATTTTGTCTAGTCTAAATGGGGGACAGTATGGTTCTGCCTTTGGCAAATAGATTTATGTTACTAGCAGGGTATAAGTAAGCATTAACCCATGACAAGGTTGCATCTAATGGGAATTAATGCATGGTTGGGACCATTCGCCTCGTGCCCTACAACAGCCCAACCTTGCATGAATTTCCATTAGATGCCACCTTGACAGTGGCTTAATGTGCTTGTAATATGGTATGTGCATTACTATGAGTGTCAGAAATAATTGTGCACTTTCTTAATAAATGATTGAGTCACTGTATTTCAGGTAGAAAGAAAACTTTACTGCACTTTTCAAACATACATCTGACACTTTCTCACATACAGATGTGTGCATTTACAACTTTGGCATGCAACAACAGAAATGTGTCATTAAACAAAAAGTCTTATTTTTGTCGACTTCGACACGGCTGTTACTGCTGCAGCCTACTGAGGAGGACTGTGGCATGTGACTCTTCTTCAGTTGGGTTCTGCCTAACTGCATAATTTGCATATGCCCTCCCCCTGCTTCATGTGTTCCCTCACACACATTGCTTGCATTTATGTGCTACTTGTTATAAACTTACTCTGTTGCTACTGCAGCTGTCTGTTGCAACATTTATTTCTTCTGTTGGCTGGGGCTCGCTGCTCCATAGTAACTGAAGTTCACGGTCCCATGCACCATGAAAGACTGAAATTGATACGGATTTCGGGTTCCTTCTTCTGCAATGCTGCTACGACATATTGGGTCTGGGGTCGCAACATCCTTCCCCTGCCACAGCTTCCACACATATGTGTGGCTTACTCAGTACCAGTGTTGGGTTGTGTGTTTTCTGGGATCCTGCTGAGGGGTTGTCAGGTACTGTTGCTGCTCTCCCTTGTTCTTCCGGTGACGATGTGGCTCTAAGTTTCTGTGTAGGTATTTGGTGTGCATATTGTGGGTCTTTGTCTCTGGTTAGTGCTGGTTTGCTAGGTGTGTTTGGTTTGTGCTCTTGCCAGATTCCCTCTGATGCTGATTGGGTTGTTTCTGGGTTTTTCTGTTTCAATAGAATCTGTGACCATTTCTTACGGTCATCTGTGCTTGGTGTCCAGTAGTTTCGGAGACTGGTCTCGCATCAGTGACCAGTTACCGACATTATCTCTCGGATGCAAGACCAGCCTCCGATAACATTTGGACTCGGTACTTTTATACTGTGGTTTGTGTACCACCTGCTGAGTTCTTCTTCCTCTGATATTCTGGCCATCATCTCTCCTAGATAAATTCACCTCATGGGCTGTTTCAAGAACCATTTCTCTTTCCTGTCTAGCACTTGCTGAGGTTGCTTTATTGGGTGCAGATAAAAGGCAGGAGCATTCTCAGGACACCGGCGGACATATTTCTTAAAAAGAGCAAAAGGGCAATCGTGTGACTGACTTTGAGCATACAGAACTCCTCTGAGCACTTCCTTATTCCTCTCATTTACACCTGAATTGGTTTTTAGTGGCCTCATTAAAACTCACAGTTATATATTCTGTGTCACTGGTATCTTTTTGCACTGTAAATGACTCTGGCTTGAGTTGCCGCAGTCCTTCCTGTCCTCTCCTTGCTAAACCCAGCTGAATCTCGAACCACAGACATTTTACTAGCCTGTGTGCAGTCTCTGGGTTCAGCTTTGGATTATCTCATATTTTATCTAGGTCTTCTTTTTGTAATACAGGGATGATGACTCACTGTGTTTTTTCCTTCTCTTCGATAATTCTTTACTACTGCAAGGAAAACATTATTGGTGGAATGAAATTTGGGGTTATACATTATGTTAATATTTCTTCGTACCTCAACACTATTGAAGTACCTATTCAGTCCTGCTCTAATTCTGGTAAAGAAG
Source organism: Neoceratodus forsteri (assembly GCA_016271365.2). Classification (NCBI taxonomy): domain Eukaryota; kingdom Metazoa; phylum Chordata; order Ceratodontiformes; family Ceratodontidae; genus Neoceratodus; species Neoceratodus forsteri. The sequence continues at coordinate 1,147,447,505 of CM057458.1, read as the reverse complement.
GTTATGCTATAGTGCTGTCTCCCTTCAGCTCTTACTGACCCATAAAATTCCCTCAATATGATGCACAGTGTGTCTGCTTTTACTGTACCTAGATCAACTGACATTTTCTATGCTCTGAGCCAGTCGGAGAAGATGTTACATGTCCAAACCGTATTTTTTTTGAGTGTTCACTTCCACATTCTTTCTTTCTAGTGCAACCAGGTCACTTTGGGATAGTATGGCATGTCTGCTCTTTGAGTTGCTGGTCTTTGTGACTGTTGATACTACTGCTGTGCACTTGTCTGATATTTCCAGTGATTGCATTATTGTTTCTAAATGTTTCTTTTTCTCTCTTTTTTTTTCCTAGGTGGTGATATGTTTGGCACTTGCAGTTCCAGATTACGTCAAACCTTGGCACTATGTGTTTCCCTGCTGTGCAACCACTGTAGCCATTTGGGTGGATGGGAAAGACAAGACATTTGCTGTGTTGTGGTTCTCCCATTCAGAAATACTGCTACTTTGCACTCCATGGCTCATTTTTGTATTTCACAAGCAACACAGCATTAGTGCTGGAATAATGCCATGTTGCTCTTGTAACAGCTGACGCAGTTGGACCAATCGTTTCTCTTGCCTGCGGTCCTCTTATTTTAGCCATGTTACAATGATGAATGACTAGGTACAAACGAAGGTAATATTGTGACCAATAACAATCATACACTGCTTGAAACAAGTTATATTACCTGAAATATAGCTGGCTGGCAAAATCTGTGGGCTGATAAAGACTGTATTAGCTTTTAGAAAGGATTTGAGGTTATCTGCTTACAGGAAACATGGCAGTCCATGGAAACTACTGTTAGTCTAACTGGATATGAATGCCATCAGGTAACAGGATCCAAAATTATAGGATCTGGTAGATATTCAGGAGGGATTATTACTCTAGTTAAAATTGATGTCCCTTTTAGAGTGACAGTGTGGGAGATCCCTAAAGAACTGTCTGGTTGTTCTACTTAAGGACGAAAAAAAAATATTAGTAGTCAATTGTTATGTACCACCAGAAAACTCTATTTATTATGCTGAGACAATATGCCATGAGCTGACTGGAACTACAAAAGAAGCCCAACAAGTATTTCCTGTAGCAGAACTACTTGTGTTAGGAGATTTTAGTGCATGTATTGGACCCTTTCATGGTCTCACAGACCACCCTCTCTTTTTTTTTTAAATTGCCCACTGGATTAGTTAAGGTCAAAGCAATCAAAATATAAAATATGAAATAAAACTGGTCAGTTCCACAACTGATTGCCTGGTAACTTATTTTTGTCAATTTATTCTTAATCATAATTGTCCTGTTTATTTTTGTTATACTTATTCCATTTCTGTGTATATAATATTCTGAAGTTTTGTATCTGTTATCTTTTCCTGTTTTCCCTTCCCCCAGGACACATCTAAAAATGAGTGGTTACCAGCTCAATATGTTTTCCCTGGTAAAACCCTTGAAGTACATACATACATAAATAAATTAACCTCTTATCACATTAATGCATTAACAGCCATTGTGACTCTGACCAGATTTTGTTTCCATCCTTTAACAGCTGTTGACAAAAGCAGTCATTCTTACAAAGATAGTACTTGTGTAGTGGTACATCAATATAACATTTTTTACAGCTGTATCAAGCATTTTATAAAGAAATGCTTTAAAATGTATGTGTTTACAATCACTTTTTCCTTATGTTATGGTTATGGCATTAGTTTGGTACAAGTCAACATTATTTTCTCCATTTTTCCTTGCTTATAACACTGTTGAGAAAGGCAGAAATTGGGCAGCAATGTCAACCAATGAAAATCTAGTTTTGGGTAGACTGATGGCTGTGTCAGGCAATAGCAACAAATCTTGTGGAAAACTGAAGCAAGAGATGTAAGAAGTGGTAGTCCAGTGAACATTGCTGTATGGTCGAGAAAGGACAACTTAATAACATTGAGGCAACTGCATCATAATGAAAAAAGAAAAGCTGTTCCACCTCTCACATCATAAACAGTCAAGTTCAGTAAGTAATTTAAACAGAATGCAATTCAAATGCTAGTTTTTTTTAAAAAGAAACACTTAACCCTTGCTGTGCTGTGGACTGCAGTCCAGAATTCCTATATGTTCCAATTCTGTTGGCAGTGTAAGGGTTAATACAATTTAAATTGTGTCTCCAAGATGTCCCATGGCTAATCAAGTGTCTTCTTAAGACATTTTTGCATTCCAGAACTGTTCAGCTGTGCTTTGCAGTTCTTAAATGCAAAGATGTCAAAAGACAACAATCTTGATTAGTCAAGAGACATATCAGAAACACCATTTACCTATAGTCTTGGTTAGAGATACAGCTAAATTTTATTTCTCCATCGAAATTATGGTGAAATCACCAATTTCACCCAGTGATATATTTCATGTAATTATGGCCTGTCAGTGAAATTGTGCCAGTGAAATTTCACCGCCAATTACTCCTGTGCATCTGAGGCAAAATTAGGTGAAACTGGGCATTTCGCTCTGCTGGTGGTCACATGGTTGAGTCTAAACAGGCAAGACATGAGTGATTCATTTCCTGTGCTATATATCTTGAGGAAGCAGGCAGCATTTATACTCCCTGTGACTGCAGAGTGCACTTTTACATCTAAATTGCTTCATTTGTGCTATTTTTTCTAACTTTTTTCTTGTTTGTCTTTGTTATAGTTCATATTTTAGTTCCTGGTGAGTGTGTGTTTATGTGTGATTGTGTTTGATTCCTGCCCCCCCATGGCTCTCTGAGTCTCTATCTCTGTTTCTTTTTTTTGTTTGAATTGGTGGTGTTTGTGGATTGTGGACATAATGGAGAAGGGTGAAGACAGTGGAGCACCTGTACACGCATTTCACCTAACCTTCACAAATGAAATGCCACAGTAGGAGGCTTTTTGGTCCAGCACCAGCACCAAGCAGCAAACTGTGCCCCCTCCCCAGCAGCAGGAAGAGATTGTGGCTCTTCCACCACAGCAGCAGCAGTTGGAGACAGTGCCCCCTCCCCAGCACAGTGAGGATACTATTCCTCTGCCCAGGCAGCAGGAGGCCATGCCCCCTCCTAAGCTGCCAGAGGAGTCAGTGCCTGGGGCATTATCTGTGGACCCCTCCTTGGGGCCTCGCCATCCCGAAGTTCTCCTGTTCAGGATTTTTTCTACTTAATATCGGTTGGTGGCCCAGTGATCACCTGCAATCTATACGGGCAGGAAGTGCGTTGAGGAAACTGTGGATCCCACTTCGGGACCACTGGCCAATGTAGCCACATGGTCCACTACCACCCACTGCAATGAGACCTCAGATTGCAGTAGGTGGTGGCATCATCAAGTGCAGCTGTAAGGAACAGTGTGGGTGTAAGCGCTGAAGGGGGTGAGCAGGATGGAGGTGTTACTGGACCAGGTAAATGTCCTTGCTGTGCTTACCATACCAGAAAACAGCAGCAGTCAGTAACATCAAGACACCTCCAGGGCCCCCCGTCCAAAGTCAGCAGCACTGACAGCCCCCACCCTGCCAGCAGTGCCAGTGACACATGCAGACTTATCTGCTGTCCTGTCTGGAAGTCCAGCATCTCTGACAGGAGTTAAACAATTCTAGACAGGAATTTTGTAATGTGGGGAGATTTCTAAACTGCTGGTGTGATGTTGACGAAACATGGGCATCCTGTCTGAACTCCATGGTGTCCCCACTGGCACTAAATGTGGTAGCACTAATTAATTTGTCTTTTTTTTTTCATTTTCTATTTTCCATTCTGTTGTTTATATATCCCCATAAAATAAATAAAAACCAAAAGAAGCTATTCTGACCTCTTTAATCTACATCCATTCCTTAAGTCCTCTTGTTTTTTATTTTGAATGTAAAATAATTTTATTGACCATTGCTGTTGTGTTTGTTACTGTCTTATGCTCCCTATAAAATTCAGTCCCTTTTCTTGTTCTCTCTCTCTCTTAATTCTCCTCCCTTATTGTTGCATTACCCTTGTCCTGCTGATCCTGCCTGTCATTCGTTATGCTTATTCTGTACCGTGTCTGTGTACCTCTCCCCTAATACACACCTTATTCCCTTTTTATTTGTGGTGTTTGTTACTTCATAGAGCTGGTTACACCTACAAGATTCCTTTTAACAACATGATGTGTAATGCAGTTGTATTCCCTACATACTGAGTTTGCAAATGATATGCTGGTTCCTGCCAAAGGCTGTTGGTCATCTGGCTTTGTACAGACTAGTGCATATTTTATGGAATTCAAATACCTGTGTGAGTTGCTTCAACTGAATGTTAGATGTATCATCACAGCACATATCCATAAGGTGTTCGCTCTTTATTCAGTTTTCTAGTGTGGTAAACAATGTATGTGCTTCCATATACCAACTGTTAATACCTGCCCCCAAGGCACCATCATTCCTTATATGTATCATGAAGTATGGGTGCCTTGAGGGAGCAGGCAATTTGTACCTCAGTTATATTTAAGCATTTTTTACCTTGTTTGCATACCACCCTGTAATAAAGAAAGAGCACTTTATGGATATGTGCTTGTGGTGATTATTTCCTACTTTGAGTCGAAGCAACTCACATGAGGTATTTGAATAAAAAAAATACTGACTCTGTGCACAGGACCCTAATGGCCCACAGCCTTCGACTGGTGTTGGTCTTTCCTTGCAAACTCCATATATGGGGAATGCAACTGAATTGTTGTTCAATGTTATATTTTATTAAAGTTACGTTGAAGGCATCACCTGCTCTTTAACATGTTTCTGCCTCCTATCCACAAATTTCACTTATTGTGCCTATTAAAAAACTGTTTTACAATGATATGATGTTGCATCACATATTGCTGCGTACAATATTAAGAAGATGTAACACATCTGGTGCCAGCACTGACAACATGCCCCAGAAGGCCAGCATCACCAAAATCTTTCCCAGAAAATGTTACATTAAATTCAGACATAAATCAGGTGCCAGTCATACAGTTATATGGTTCACATCCACCACCAGGACCCAAAGCTGCTGTTTTCTGCACTGTTTCAAATGGTTTTCAGGCCTAACCTTGGTGGTGCCACTGCCTAACATGCTCCACAAGTCCTGACATGTTTCCCAAAAAGTGTTACAGTAAATTCAGACCAAAATCAGGTCACTATCATGCTGTATTATGTTGTACGTTCTTCTACCAGGACCAAAATATGATGTTTGGCCTACTGTTTACCAATGGTTTAAGGCCTAATCATAGGTGTTGCTACTGCTTAATATGGTCCTAGAAGTCCAGAAATGTTTCCCCAGAAATGTTACAGTACATTCAGACTGAAATCAGGTGTCAGACATGCAGTTACATGGTTCATCCACCATCAGGACACAAATCTGCTGTTTGCTGCACCATTTCAAATGGTTTTTGGCATAACCATGGTGGTGCTTCTCCAACATGCCCCCATATATAGTAGGGTCAGGTAGTAAACACCAGTGGTGTAACAGGGAGGAAAGGGTTAATATGAAAACAAATTAAATAGAAAATGGGAATGCTGCAATGCAGAGGCTAGGTCACAATTGTAATTTCTGTGAGCAATTCGATAATGCAGTGCACCTGGATATGGACAAGTCAAGTGGTCAATGCACATGAATACTTCCAATAAAAAATAAAGCACAAAACTGATTAAGCAAAGGGAAACAGGAACATAACTATTCAGAATGAGTAACTGTTCAGAGAAAGTTACCCAAAAAAGGGTCAATATGTTTAGAAAAATATAACATATAAGTAGCAAACCAACAAAAATATTAAGACTTAAAAGAAATTACAGAAGCTCACTCACAATATGTGAGAAATCTGTCAAATATTAGGAACAAGCCTGCTCTGCTTTCACACACACACACACACACACACACACACACACACACACACACACACACACACACACACACACACACAGTCTACCCTCCCCCACTCAACTCCCTCACAGACACACAGAAAACTGAAAACACTACCTAAGTCTAAGTATTATCTAAAGATACCAAAACAAAAAAGGTTCACTAGCAGTACCAGGAACTAAATTGAGACTCTGGGAGCAATTAATTCTCAAAAATCACAAATAAAAAGGTTTTGAAGGTTTTGTTTTTGGCTGTGATGCATCACACTGAACTGTTCTCTGACTCAACAGACAATATACTGTGCAGGAAACATCCTGTACATGATAGTTCAGCTATTTACCGATAATGCATTGCAATTTCGCTGGCAAAATTGAATACCATTGGCTGAAATACAGCATAAATTAGCAATATTTCACCTTACACAAAAGCATAATCAGTGAAACTGGATGGAAGTTCATATTACACTAAAGTAAAATCAGAGTAAAATTACATTTCACCTTAGGTGAAAATTTCAGTGTATGCAGAAATTACGCAAAATATTTTGCTAGGTGAAATGTACCCGTTTTGCACATCTCTAGTCTTGGTGTAATATTGATATGCCTTCAATCCATTGGTACATTCCTAGATGTACTTGATCTATTTTGAATTAATAATAACAGTTTTACGATTTTATTTATTGCAAAATAGTCATTAAACACCTCTGCTAGCTTATGTCCATCAGCTATGCTATGATTATTTAGCATTATCAGACCAATTGTATTATTGCACCTTTTGATGAGTTTCTATGAAAATTCCTTTGCAGTTTCTCTCAGTGTCATTTTTTTATAATTTTCTTTTTTCTTTCATGATTGTAGTTTTAAATTTCTTACTGTGTCCTTATATTGAAAGTGTTATAAAAAATGTGTGTGGTGGAAATTCTGTGGTAATGATGAACAACAGAATAGTATTCAATGGAACTCAATGGAGAAATCCTGAATGTTTCAAATGAAAATTCTGGCCCTCAGGACACCCTTATGGATACCAGGGTAGATGTGTCCTGTTTATTAGGAAACCAATAGGTGCATTATAATTTAAATTCTTGACACCTGAGTCCATGAAAATTCCATCGAATGGTTACAGAACGATCATCCAGGAAATAATGATGTTCTGTGGAATACAGTTCTGCAGATTGCAGTCAGAATTCCACAGAATGAACTTGAATATTCTGCTGGACATTCTGCCATTGGAATGTACTTTTTACACTAATTGCATGGGTGGAATTCCACATTTTACACAGTACTGCACATCTGCAGAAATGATATTCATGGCCAAAATAGACATAAACAATCTGAAGCGATCCATATTATTACCAACAGCACTGTGGTCTAATGGACTGTGTAATGGGGGACCCCAGGACAGGGAATGACAAAGGAGATAGCCCAGGGCAACAGAGAAAACAGAGTAGCACAATCACAAAAGACTAGTTGATCTTTGCCCCTCGATCTGTGCCTGCGTTGCCTTCCTGTTTCTCTGTACTTCTGCTGTGATGCCTAGCTATTTCCTTCCACTTACTGAACTCCTATTTGACTTATTGGGCAGGTAAGGGTTGAGAGTGAGGGCCAAGAAAATCAGTACTCTGTACTCAGTTCTCTCTCAGTGGAGACTGGCTCTTACCCCCTTCTCTCAGCTTTTTAAGGACCACTCTTCTATTGTTAAACTTGGTGCCCTTTTATCCTCTCCTCTGATTGGTCCTGCTGCTGTTCTGCAGCATCCTGACTCCCAGTCCCAGTAGAATAAAAGAAATTAAAAGTAACTGCAGCCCTCCTATGATTTCTGCAACAAATAACTACTGACTGCCCGCCAAGTACTGAATCAGTGGTGTCCTTCGACAAAGAGATGCCACCAGTACTCCGTATTCAGCTCTCCCTTAGTGGTGTCATTCAAGAAACATGGGGTTTAAACTTGTGAGGTGGGAGGAACAAGGAAGGGGCTGGCCTGAAGCCCCCTCCTCCAGATGAGGGGAGTAGCCATCAAACCCAAGGGGAGGAGGGGGAAAGTGGTCAGGGGGAGGAGGTTTCAGGAGGAGCAGATGGTGGCAGGAGGCACAAAGAACCCGGGTGTGATTTGACAAAGGGGTCCAGGGACAAGGGGTGGGTGGTGGTGTTAGTGAATACAAGGAGCTTGGGTAACAAGTTACCAGAGTTCCAGGCCATGCTGTTCAGGAGTGGGGGTGGATGTGGCAGTGGTCACAGAAATGTGAGCCAACAACAAACATGGCTGGGACCTAAACGTGAGGGGATATGTTTTGCTTAGGAAGGATTGAAATGAGGGCAGAGGGGGAGGAGTGGCTATGTTCATTTGAGAGGGCATAGAAATTGCTAGGGTAGAAAAGGCAGAGGGAAATGTGGAAACCTTATGGGCCTCCTTACGAACCCCAACAGGAGGTAAGGTCAAGCTGGGTGTAGTATATAGGCCCCCCGGGATGGGTGATGTTCTGGAGGATGGTTTGCTGGACAACATCATTGCCCAGTGTGGACCAAAAGGGGTGAGAGTGGTGTTGATGGGGAATCATAATATGCTAGAGACAAACTGGGGAACCATGTCTTCTAAGGTGGCCAAGGAGCAGAGGCTACTGGACAGTTTCCATGATGTGTTCTTAACACAGCATGTGAGGGAGCCCACAAGGGAGGGTGATGTTCCGCACATGTTATTGGCAGATGGGGACCTATAAGCAACCTGGTGGTAGAGGACCCCCTGACTGGAAGTGTCCATGACACTGTATGGTTTCAAATTAACATGGGGGGAGAGATCTAGGACACTGGCAGTGGATTTCAGGGGCGCTGACTTTATGGGCATGGGAAACATTCTAAAGGACCACATGATAGGGATTACAACAATGATGAACATGGAACAGAGATGGGAGGTTATAAAATGGGGACTTCATGAGGCAGTCCGGTCCTGTGCTAAGGTGAAGCTCAAGGGAGCACGGTCACATAAACTATGCTGGTGGACCAGTGAAGTTCAGGGAGCGGTCAGGGAGAAAAAGGCTGCCTACAAAAAATACAAAACATCGAGAGGGGAAAGGGAAAGGGAAATGTACCACCTTGCATCTAGAAAAGTCACCCAGGTGGTGAGGGGGGCTAAGGCCAGTAAAGAGCAGTGTCTGGCACAGGGGATTTGGGGAGGGGAAAAGGTTTTTTTCCAGTACATCGGGGAGCAGAGAAAAACTAAGGGCAAGCTTGGCAGACTGAGAACGGAAGGTGGGTGGGTGGAAGAGGCAAGGGCGCAGGCAGAGGTATTAAATGAGCACTTCTCCTTGGTGTTCACTAGGGAGGGGGATGGGATATTTGCTAAGCAAGGCACGCAGGGGATAGAAGAAAATTGAGAGGGACTGGGGGATTTACAGAAAGGGAGCATAAGGGAGGGAGTGGCACCCCTGGGATTTCACAACAGGACATGAATAGAAAGACCACCAAGGAGGGGGGACGGATGAAGCTATCTCCGCCAAACAGGTGTGGCAAGCCCTGAAGACCCTGAAGAAAGATAAATCTCCTGGGCTGGATGGCATTCATCCAAGGGTACTATGGGAGTTGGTGGACGTACTGGCTGCACCCCTGGCGGAGCTCTTTAATAGGTCGCTTGAGACAGGGATGGCACCTAGGGACTAGCATGAGGTGCATGTGGTGTGAATCCATAAAGAGGGATTGAGGGAAGTACCAGGTAACTATAGACCCATCAGTTTGACCTTGGTAGTGGGAAAAATAATGGAGAGTATACTGAAGGAATGGCTGGGGGTGTTCCTGGAGGAGGGGGGAGGGCAGAACAGTAGGCAACATGGGTTTGTGCCAGGTAGATTATGTCAAATCAACCTTGTGGAGTTCTATGAATGGGTAACATCGGAACTGGACAGGGGGAAGCCTGTGGATGTAATATTCTTGGACTTCAGCAAGGCGTTTGACTCTGTTCCCCACAATGGGGCTGGTGGAGAAACTGACAGGGTTGGGAGTGTGCCCTTTGATGGTCAGATGGATAGGAAACTGGCTAGCTGGTCACACATAGAGAGTGGTGATCAGTGGGGAGCTCTCGAACCCTAGAGAGGTCGGTAGTGGAGTTCCGCAGAGCTCGGTCCTGGGGTTGATCCTGTTTAATGCATACATATCTGACATCAGGGTGGGTATAGGAAGTGAGATGAGTCTCTTCGCTGACGATTCCAAGGTGGGAGCAGTAGTTGAGGGTTAGGAGGGGAGGCTGGCCCTGCAAGGGGACCCGGACATTCTGGAAAGTTGGGCTGTCACATGGAAGTTCAATTTCAATCCAACCAAGTGCAAGGTGTTACATCTTGGGTGGGGAAACCCCAAACACACGCACATCTTGGGAGGGGTGGTGCTGGAGGCCTTGTCTAGGGGAAAAAGACCTAGGGGTCATGGTGGATGCATATATGAATAACTCTGAGCAGTGCAGGAGAGTGGCTAGCAAAGCAAACAGGATGTTGGGATGCACTGTAAGGGGGATCATCTCAAGGAGCAAGGAAGTGATTCTGCCACTGTACAATGGGCTGGTGAGGCCTCACCTCGAGTGCTGTGTACAGTACTGGAGAACACACTTAAAGAGGGACATACAGCTCCTGGAGAGGGTATAGAGTAGGGCTACCAGGATGATTCAAGGACTGGGGGAGTTGACATGTGAGGATAGACTTGAGGAGATCGGACTGTTTACTTTTGAGGAGATGAGAGACAGGGGGGACATGATCGAGGTCTCCAAGTACCACAAGGGAGTAAATAGTGTAAACAGGGAGGAGATCTTTAAACTAAAGGAGGGGGGTATCACCAGAGGGCATGGTTTGAAGTTGGAAGGAAGCAGGATGAGGGGGGAAAAGAGGAGGAGGTTTTTCACAGACAGGGTGGTGGATCCTTGGAACTCACTTCCTGGCGAGCTGGTCCAGATTTCCAATGTGGAGGACTTCAAGAGAGGGTGGGACAGATATAGAAAGGGGTATCAGAACACTTGGGGGGTGGGGGCCTAGGTTCCTAACAGGGGTTCTGAGGTTCAAGCTGACTCAATAGACAATAAGGCCTAATCTGCTGGCATTCAGTATGTTAGTATGTTAGTGTCCTTCCCCTGCTCCCTTCTTTCAGCTTTTTAAGGACCACTCTTCTATTGTTAAACTTAGCACCCTTTCATCCTCTCTTCTGATTGGTTCTGCTGATGTTGTGCAGTGTCCCGACTCCTGGTGCCAGTGAAATAAAAGAAATTAAAAGTAACTGCAGCTCTCCTTTGATCTCTGCAGCAAACAAGCACTGACTGCCCATCAAGTACTCAATCAGTGGCATCCTCTGACAAGATGCAGCCACCTGTACTCCATACTTTGCACTCCCTCAGGAGAGTTAGTACCCTGGAGGAACAGTAGGTTCTAGGGATTATAGGGAACTTAAGCAGACAGGATGGACCTCTGGACTTTTTCTGCCATCAATATCTATGTTCTATGTTTCAAAGCTTCTCCTTCCAGCAGGTAACAGCTTCCACCCCTGGGAACTCTGCCTGCCCCTATGGGTGGAAACTGCCACCTGTCCATCCAGTTGTCATCTGGGGTGCACCTGCAGACAAACCTCACCGGCAGCAATTCAATGCAGGCTCTATATTTGTGTTTTAGGTCAACCCTCCCTTCCTTCACCTGGACAAATGAGACAGACAATGTGCTTGGGAGAAATGGCCACAGCCATGTATTTATTAACAGCCAATTGGAATTAGAATTCTTAATGGATTATTTATGTTGGAAAAAAAAAATAAAATCTATATATATGTATATATATATTATGGTAGCACGGTAGTGCTACCGTAGTTAGGGTTGAGTAGCACTTCTAAGGTAAAAGGATGAAATTTTGCACCTTAATAACTTTGCCACCAATCAATGGATTTGCCTGAAATTTGGCAGGCATAGTTGAACATGGTAGATCTTGGGATCTGCCAACTTTCGTACAGGTCAGGTATACGACTGTGGAGTTATTAAGCAGCAACCAAAAGCACAATTACGCTTTTTTGCGAATACTTTGCTTTCACCTACAGGTCGCATGGTTTGGCTACCAGTCCGAAAACTTCAGGGAACATGTGGCCAGGGTCCCCAATGTGCCTTTTGAAGATTTTGTGAAAAAATATTGAACGGTTCAAAAGTTATTCAAGAAACAAGTTCCCATTATAAGTCAATGGGAAAAGGTAACAAAGTTCGAAAGTATCGCAAATGCACTTTTTAGTGTCGCAATGGCCCTAGTAGTATTGCAAATCTGCCATTTTGTTTTCGGTTACTGATCAGACAAATGCTTGGCATTTAAAATTGGGACCCTCTAGGGACACAATTCTTTCTGTCTTCACCTAGTCGGACCCTGAGGATGCTAGCCGTGCCTTTATTGTGGGGTTAAACACCCCAGAAATATGTTTTTCAAATTTCTGGAAACAGTAGTGTTGCAAAGTAGTGTTGCACTTGCGAAACTTTCGCAAATTTTTGCGAAAAGTGTCACAATTTGTGACAGTACTTTTTCAGACTATGGCAAAATGGCAGGAATCCTTTGCCACCGTGATGCGAAAGTACGGTTTGGTCTTTTGAGCTTAAATTTGGAGGGAAGGCAGCCAACATCTCACAGATGTGCCTTTTTGTGGTTTGGTGAAAATATATTGCATGGATGCCAAGTTACTGTACTCTGAAGTTGGCGTTTTATCCCTTAGACTAACATGGTGGCATCCGCTGTGCCTTTCGGGGCTCGTATCTTGGAAACGGTGCAAGATACGGAATTTTCGTTGCGACAGTGCGTAGCCTATGGCTACTCATTCAGCAAAAACTTGGCCGGGAAAATCATGAGTCATGTGAATTTTTTTTTCCCTACGTCGTACGGTTCCTGAGATATAAGCAATTTAGCCTTCCAACAGCTCGTTTTCTGCTTTGAGGCCCATTATTATGCATACATTCTTTGTACACACTGGCCCAGATATTCAAAAGGGTTGAGCCATGCGCAACAGGGTTGCGCATGCACAAGTCCTACATTGCGCCATTCTGAGATATTCAGCAGGAGGCAGTTGCGCCACTGAAAACAGGTTGAGCAACAGCGCAATGCAAATGAATGCATGCTCAACAGGAGGGGGAGGAACCATGCATAAACTGCGCAACCCGATATTCAGTCGGGTTGTGCAGAGTTGTGCATGCGCAACCCCCAACCTGCGCCTGCACAACTTTGAGCCAAAAAAAAAAGGATCAAGTTGAGGGCCACCCACAGGTGAGCTGCTGTATTGCAGGGTGCAACACAGCAGGTGCCACCCGTGGCTGGCCCCCAACTCAGTCCCTGTGCCCCCCCACCAGCCCGATCGCGGGCAGAACGTAAAACAACCCCCACACATCTCCCAATGCCTGATCGCTGGCAGAACGTAAAACAACCCCCCACATATATCTCCAATGCCCGATCACGGCAGAAAGTATCATGAAACCCCCACCCACAACATCTCCCAATGCCCGATCGCGGGCAGAATGTAAAACAACCCCCACACACATCTCCCAATGCCCGATCATGGGCAGAAAGTATCATGAAAACCCCCGCCCAAACAGCTCCTCAATGCCCGATCGCAGGCAGAATGTAAAAGACCCCTCAACCCGAATATCTCCCTGGTGGTCCAGTGGACGTATGCCCATCACGGGCAGAATGTCAGGACAACCCCCCAAACATCTCCCCTGGTGTCAGTAGTCTCTCACCCACCCACCCACGAAGCCCCACCACCCCGCCTCCCCTGGCAGCCGCGGCGGCAGCATCCCACCCACCTGCTGCCCCGCCCGCTGACTGATCATGCTCAGTAGGGCTGCATGCCCATTGGTGCAGAGCTAGAGCCAATGGCGGCAGCCCATACCATACATGACAGTCCAGATTTGTGAATGGCTTCGTGGGTGGTGGGGTGGGGACACTAGACACCAGGGAGATGTTTGAGGGGTTGTCACTGGACATTCTGCCCACGATCAGGCATTACGGTCCACTGACCACCAGGGAGATATTCGGGTTGGGGGTCTTTTACATTCTGCCCGCGATCGGCATTGGGAGCTGTTTGGGCGGGGGTTGTTTTACGCTCTGCCCGCGATCGGGCATTGGGAGAGTGTGGGCGGGGAGTTTTATGATACTTTCTGCCTGCGATCAGGCATTGGGAGATGTGTGGCGGGGGCTTCATGATACTTTCTGCCCACGATCGGGCACATTGGGATGTGGGTTGGGGGAAGAGCCACGCCAGCCCATCGATCGCTGCAGGGTGCTGCCGGTTCAGACGGCTGCTGCCTGGTAGGGGCCAGGCGCAAGTCCTCGGGGATCGTGCACCTGCCTGCTAATGGCATGCAAATGGGGGTGAGCATCAGATGCAAATGGCCCCCTCGCCTTTGCATGAATTATATTCCATTTGCATTTCACCTTTTGAATATTGGAAATTAGCGCATGGCGCATCGAGTAATGGCGCCACCGCAAGTTTAATGCTCAACTTGACAACTTAGCGGTGGCGCGAAGTTCCATTGTGCCATGCATTATGGCTGTGGTTGGGAGCGATATCTAAAGCGAGTTGCTCAATAGCGCAACTCCTTTGAATATCGCCCCGGCCACACCCCTGTGCAACTATTTTGAGCAGCGCAAGGGCTTGCGCCTCAGAATGGTGCAGTTTGAATATCTGGGCCTCTGTGTTTCTCTATGCAGTTGTTGGGTAAAACAGCCGTAGCGCTTACATTTGTTACACTTAGCGCTACCACTTGTGCTCGCATCGACGGCGCTTACTGTGCCCATGTACGCCACTGTGTGCATTACCATTTGGCGTTTTGTTTGAGCTTGTGTTTGCATTGTTACCATTTGCATTTCCACTACTGTTTGTCTTTGCATTTTGGTTTGTATCACCATGCACATTGCCATTTGTGTTTCCGGCAGCTCCTCATTTGTGTTTTGCGCTTTGTCTTTTGTTTTGCATCTTCGTTGTTGTTACTGCTACTATTTATGCTTGGTAATTGTGTTACTGTGCCCGTAGATTATGGTTTGTATTTGCCATAAGCTTGCATTTCTGTTTCTGCCATTATTGTTGCTGTTACCATTACCATTTGCATTTACAATTGTGGTACTGTGCCTCAGCGTTACGCATGGTATTTCCGTACACGCTTCTGTTCCCATTTCTGTTTCCTTTGAAATTATTCTTCATGTTAACTTTACCATGTGCTTTTTCAATTGCAGTACCATGCCCATGTGCATTATGGCTTGCGTTCGCGTTTCTGTTTCTGTTCTCTTTGGCGTTCTTTTTGCTGTAACACTTAACATTTGCTTTTAAAATATCACTGCCATCACTGTGCGTGTTACCAGCTGCATTTTCATATGCGCTGGTGTCTCCGCTTGCATCTCTGTTCACTTTGGCAACACTTTGCGCTTGTGTTTCTATTAACGTTTACTTTACCATTTATGTTTGCGTTACCATGTGCGTTACTGTTGGTGCTTGTGTTTGTGTTCCTGTTCCTGTTCCTGTTATTATGTGACAAGACATCATGTGGTGGGCCCCGCGCTCCTGCCACCATATTACATTCACTATTTATTGTCCTCATTCTCAAAAAGAAGGGAAATTAGAGGCAAAAAACTCAGTTTAATGCATCAGTTAGAGTTACTGCAGCGAGAAAAGTGAGAATTAAGAAGAAAGCCCTTGATCTTCATTCACCCTCAATTGGTATCGGTGCACATTGTCATCAGTCCCAACTCTCACCCCATTCTCCTATACCTCAGCCTGTTACACATGTGATGGGGTGAGAGTCAGGGCCGATGACCCCAATGTGCACCTCGATGGTGTTGGGGGTGGGCTTGGGGTCCAAAGGGGCTTTTAACCCTAACACTGAATTTCTCACGTTTTGTCGCTGTGAACAAGCTCTAACTGATGCATTAAATTTAGTTTTTGCCATATATATATATATATATATATATATATAGAGCACTTTAGTGCTACCATAGTTAGGGTTGACTAGCACTTTTAAGGTTATAGGGTGAAGTTTTGCACCTTAATAACTTTGACACCATTCTAATGGATTTGGCTGAAATTTGGCAGGCAGGGTTGGGCATGGTAGACCTTGGGATCTGCCAAGTTTCGTACTGGTCGGATATACAGCTGTGGAGTTATTAAGCGACAACTGAAAGCGTCAATTATGCTCTGAAAACTTCAGGGAATGTGTGGCCGGAGTCCCCAATGTGCCTTTTGAAGATTTCATGAAAAAATATTGAACAGTTCCAAAGTTATTCAAAAAAACAAGTTCCCGTTACAAGTCAATGGGAAAAGTTAACAAAAAGTTCAACACTTTCACAAATGCACTTTTTAGTGTTACAAATGGCCCAAGTAGTGTCGCAAATCCTCCATTTTTTTTCAGTTATTGATCAGAAAAATGCTTGCCATTTAAAATTGGGACCCTCTAGGAACACAGTTCTTTTTATGTTCACCTAGTCGGACCCTCAGGATGTTAGCCATGTCTTTATTTTGGGGTTAAACACCCCAGAAATATGTTTTTCAATTTTCTGGAAAAAGTAGTGTCGCAAAGTAGTGTTGCACTTGCGATACTTTCACAAAATTTTGTGAAAGCTTTCGCAGATTGCGACACTGCTTTTCCAGACTACGGCCAAAATGGCAGGAGTTTTTGCCACCCTGCTGCAAAAGAACAGTTTGGTCTTTTGGGCTCAAATTTGGAGGGAAGGCAGCCAACATCTTACAGATGTGCCTTTTGGTGGTTTGGCAAAAAAAATATTGCACAGATGGCAAGTTATGGTATTCCAAAGTTGACATTTTTTCCCATAGACTAACATGGTGACGTCTGCCATGCCTTTCGGGGCTTGTATCTCGAAAACAGTGCGAGATACAGAATTTTCATCATGACAATGTAGCCAGGAAAATCATGAATCATTTGAATTTTTTGTTCTATGTTGTATGGTTACTGAGATATAAGCAATTTAGTATTCCAACACCTCATTTTTGGCTCCAAGGCCCATTATTATGCATACACTTTGTACACACTGTGGTTCTCTATGCAGCTGTTAGGCAAAAACAGGGTGTGCACTTCTGTCAATGTTACAGTTACTGTTTCCACTTGTGTTTACGTACCTGTTTACCTTACCGTGTACGTCACTGTGTGCATTACGCTTTGCGTTCCAGTTTGTGCTAGCGTTTGTGTTACTGTTACCGTTTGTGTTTCCACTACTGTTTGTGTTTGCATTTTGGTTTGCATCACTGTGTGCATTGGCATTAGTGTTTATGGCAGGCCTTTCCTTTGCGTTTGCATTTGTCTTTCGCTTTGCGTCTTCGTTGCTGTTACTGTTACCATATTGCGTTACTGTGCCCGTGTGCATTACAGTTTTCGTTTATGTACGCGTTTATGTTTCTGTTTCCTTTGGCGTTATTGTTCATGTGAACTTTACCATTTGCATTTACAATTGCAATGTATCCTGTGGCGTTTCGGTTCGCGTTTGTGTGTGTGATTCCATTCGCATTTTCATTTCTGTTACGTTTGGCATTCTTGTTGCTCTAGCATTTAACATTTGCATTTACAGTACCAGTGCCATCACTGTGCGCATTACCAGTTGCATTTTCGTACGCTCTTGTGTGTCCGTTTATATCACTGTTCGCTTCGGCGTCACTTTACGCTTGCGTTTCTATTAACATTTGCTTTACCATTTATGTTTGCTTTACCATGTGTGTAACTGTTGCCACTTGCATTTGCTTTGCAGTTCCTGTTACTATGCAACAGGACATCATGTGGTAGAATGTGGTCTGTACTCGGCTGACTGCTGTTCTCTATTTTTCTAAATGACCTGCCTGATGCCTGCTCTCAATCAGCTATCCATATGTATGCAGACAATACGGTGCTGTTTGCCTCTGGCCCATCCGCAACCGCCGTGACAGCCTGTCTACAGAAGGACTTCGACTCCATCCAACGTTGGTTCCTCTCAAACCAATATTCTTGAACTCTAAAAAAATCTCTCCCTCACCTTTCGATCTCGGGCCAAGCTAACCCGGTTACTGCACCACCCACTTTCTACACTCTGGACAGATCTCCACTAGAAACCTGGACGTCATATCGCTATCTCGGCGTCTGGTTAGATCAATACCTTAACTTCGGCACATTGCTTCCTTTTTCTTTCAGGTAATGTTCGTTGTTTTTCTTTTGATTACCATATGTACTTTACTGCTTGCTTATTCTGTCAATCCCGTTGTTTGCCTCTATTGTATGAAACTGACTCAGGTTTACCACCAACTGTATGTAACTGTTTCCTGTATGCCTCCACCACTGTAACCCTCCCGGGTCGCACCTGAAAATAGGTGCTTGGTGTCTAGTGTGCCCTACCCGGTTAACAAAAGCAAATAAATATAGGCGGTCTACACAAAAAATTGCACCCCATGCTGGAAGCCCTCTACCAGAACAAGAATTGCATTCCTCTACCAACCAGGCAAGCAATAGTTCAAAAAATGATCCTCCCGATTATGGATTACGGTGATGTTGTCTACTGTGCCACCCCCCAAACCTTCTTAGCGAGGCTTGATCCCCTTTACAACTCCTTCTGCCGCTTCTCTCTGGACCAGCCTCCAAATACTCATCACTGTGACCTCTACCAGTCTTTGGGACTCTCCTCACTACATAACCGATGACTGCTTCACTGTGCTAGAACCTCTGCCAAGTTCTGGACACAGACACTCCCATCCTACCAGTCATCCTCCCTAACCACCCTCTCTCCACCGGCCTACGCTCTCAGAACCATAGACTCTAGGCTCCTGCACATTCCATACAGATCTACCCGGTCTGGCCAGGCTGCATTCAGCTACAGGCTGCCCAAATTATGGAACTCCCTGGCAGCAGTTATTAGACACTCCACAAGCACTCCACAACAAAATTCCCTCCTTAGAATGCACTTCTCTTTCATCTTCTCCTGTTCCCCGCTGACCCCCATCACATTTTCCTACCTCCCATCTATGTCACCAGCCTGGTTCCTGTTTTCAGTCTGCACCTTATATTACTAAATACTATGAATATGCACTTCTCTATCAATATTATGACTACCTCATCCATTGTTGCACCAATCGTAAAATGTAATACTTGCTGATGTTGTTGTACTGTTGTTTTGGGCTTGTTCAGTTTCTACTGTACCAGTGTAATCTCCCTACCCCAGGGTGCATCTGGAATTGAGCGGTACTCTGCTCAGCATGCTTTCCTGGTAAATCTCTTAAATAAATAAATAAATAAATAAATAAGAAGCATGGGGCCCAAAGGGCCTTGCTCTCCTAGCCACCACATTCCATTCACTATTCTCGTCCTCATTCTCAAAAAGAAAGGAATTAGAGGCAAAAACTCCATTTAATCGCATCGTTGGTTCACAGCAACAAGGTGAGGAATTGGCGTTAGGTTGAAAGCCTCCTTGACCCCCCCTGCACACCCCCAACCGGCATCGGGTGCGCTAGTGGTCGATCCCAACTCTCACCCCATTCTCCCATACCTCTGCTTATTTTCACATGTGATGGGTGAGAGTTAGTCGATGACCCCAACGCACACCCCGGCTGGTTGGGGTGGTGGGGTCCAGCTGGGGCTTCAACCCCAACACCTAATTCTCACTTTTGTCGCTGTGGAATAACCCTAACTGATGCATTAAACAGAGATTTTGTCTTTATAATATATATATATATATATATATATATTTATTCAACTCCAGATTCCACCACTGTAATGTTCTCTCATCGTTGAGCTGGTTGCCTTATGAATCAAAGCTGACGTTCTCCACCTTGAGTTTCATGCACAAACTTATCCACAAATACACTCTCCATGCCTCAGTGAGCTTATCTGTTGGAGACTAGTCCCTTGGCACTCAGATCAGCCTCCCTCCCTCCCTCCCTCTTCTCCATAGAGCTAATCTGAGGCTGGCTGGTGTACACAAGGCCTTCTTCTTCTTTGCTGCTGTAACTGACTGGAACTCATTTGCCTTCCTGTCCTGTCCTGCATCTCACTTCCCAGGCTCCAGTCCAATCTACTGACATTTCTACCTCCTCTGCAAATTGCACTTGCTTCTGTTGCTGACTTTTCACTCTTTGAGATTGTAGGCTGTTTACTGCTCACTTGTAAGTCTGCAGTTGTAACTCCTCGTTTTACCTTAGTTAGCCATTACCCTCCTTTTTTCTCCTCCATCCCCTAAATCCCTTCATCAATCCCATCACCCTGCCTCTGCTCCCTCTTGTTCATTCCCCCAACCTAGCTATTGCACTCATTTACTGGTTGAGGTTGCTTAAGGTGCCCACACTTGAACACGGTTAAAAATTGTTTATGAACTACTGTGTGATTATCTCTCTGCTTTATATTGATTTGTGCTTTTATATCTGCTATCATTGTCTGCTGATAGTACACTATGTGTATAGCTATGCAATGTATATCTTGTAAATAAGTAGTTCTTCTTTTTATTCTTTTTTGTAACCTAACTTTTGTGTATATTATACTTTTCTTGTAATCTGACTATTCCTAAATCCAATGTAAACTATCTGTACTTGTGTTGTTGTCTTACCCGGGTCAACCCTGAAAAAGGGATTGTAATTGTCTCAGTGGTCCTGCCCAGCTACCAAAATTCAAATATATATATATATATATATATAGGAGACAAAGAACCTCTGTGCGTAAACACTGAGGCAAGGGTTACCCCAAAGGGCATTTGGCTGGGAAGCCAAGTTTCAAGAAAATACAAAATCACACATGCCCCCACAATGCAAAGCATCATGGGCTGCATATGCAAATCACTACTGAATGTTATGCTGGTCCAACTTTAAGCAGAATTGCATGGTGCCGAAAGGCCTCTCACACAGTTTGCAAAGGTGCTAACAGAAGACATAGACACGTGTTTCCTACCAGGACTCATCAGTATGCCTCGCCTGTTTGACACCCCAGTGAATGGACCAGCTACCTCAAGGCAGTGTGCCTGGGATATATCGCGGTGAACCCATTAAAATAAAAAACATTTAAAGACAAAGAACCTCTGTGCATAAACACTGAGGCAAGGGTTACCCCAAAGGGCATTTGGCTGGGAAGCCAAGTTTCAAGAAAATACAAAATCACACATGCCCCCACAATGCAAAGCATCATGGGCTGCATATGCAAATCACACCGAGTGTTGTGCTGGTCCGACTTTAAGCAGAATTGCATGGTGCCGAAAGGTCTCTCACACAGTTTGCAAAGGGTGCTAACAGAAGACATAGACACGTGTTTCGTCCTACCAGGACTCATCAGTATGCCTCGTCTGTTTGACACCCCAGTGAAATGGCACCATGCAATTCTGCTTAAAGTTGGACCAGCATAACATTCGGTGGTGATTTGCATATGCAGCCCATGATGTTTTGCATTGTGGGGTCATGTGTGATTTTGTATTTTATATATATATATATATATATATATATATATATATATATATATATACACACACACACACATATATATGTATAGGAAACCAAGTGGCGTGATGTGGGCAGCAAGGTACTCGCAGCTAATGAATTTACCAAATCTAGTTTACTCAACATTTATATGCCTTATCTCCTCTTTAGAGGGGCCAATATAATGATTATAACCTTGCAAGGCTCTATGGCCACTGAGGCACTGAGGGATGGCTCTTAAAGCGACAGTCTTGAGAGCTTCCTCTCCTATTCGAGAATGTCGGCAACTGGTCACTTAAGTCAGAGAGTTATCTTTTACCTGTGGCTGGCACCCCCTTTGTGTATATCTATGTATATGAAACTGTGTGGCATGATTTGCATAGCATGGTAGTCACAGCTAATGAATTTACCAAATTTAGTTTACTGAGTATTTATAGGCTCTCTATCCTCTTTAGAGGGGTGGACATAATGATTACAACCTCACAAGGCCCTTTGGCCACTGAGGCATAAGGAATGGCTCTTAAAGGGCCAGTCTTGAGAGTGCCCTCCCCCCATCCTGGAATGCCGGTGACTGGTGACCTAAGTCAGAGAGTTATTTTCACCTGTAGCTGGCATCTCTTTAGTACCAGCCACCAATTTTTCCCCTCTCCCCAGCCTCAGGGCCTGCCTGGAAATGTGCACCAGCAGCCATAAGAAACCAGACTGACTGACTTACAGCTGTACTCATTTGAACAGAGAAGAGACGGGGGTACATGATTGAAACATTTAAGTATATGAAGGGAATTAACATGGCACAGAAGGAAGACTTGTTTCAGATGAAATCAGAGAGTCATACAAGAGGCCAGAATCTACAACTGGCAGTAGTTATATTTAGGGGAAACATCAGAAGTATTTTTTTCTGAGAGGGTGGTTGACCTTGGAATAGCCTACCAGAAAGAGGTAGTACACTTAAAAAATGTAAGGGAATTCAAACTTGCGTTGGATAAACACTATGTGCAAAAAAGGAAATAGTCTAAGAGGAGTGGGGTAGATATTCTGGGTAGACTAGATGGATCAAGAGGTCCCCTTCTGCTAACAAATTCTTATGTTCTTATGTGCAACAGTCCTCTAAGCCCCTCCTGTACAGTACTGTGTAACTACCATACTGCCACACTATGTGAGCATCCTGTTGCAGTTCATCCCAGCTGACTAGGACCCCCTTTATCCTACCAATCACATCACACCATACTTTCCTCTAACCCACATCGTAAATCTGCTAAAAATGTATCATTTCCTAAATCTGATAGGCACACTACATCTTTTGCATACAGCTGTGGTACTTTTGCAATGATACCATCATGCTGCAGCACAAGTTCCCAATGGAGTCCTTACTCTGAATCATGGCTATATTGGACAAACCACATGCCCTTGAGTCATGTGATGCTCCTGCAGTAAGTTTGAAGCTTCCTCCAACTCGCTCCCTCCCTCTCACTCAATATTTTCTTTTTATCAGGTTTGCAGCTAAGTATACTGATAATTCTCCCCCCTCCACACTTGTCACCATTCTAAGTACAGCTCAGAACAATCACTTGCCTGCTCAATGGATTCTCTGATGGGGCCAGCCTAAGAGGCCCAAATCGGATGTCTACAGTGCTGTCAGCTCCTCTTCTTCCTAGGATGTTCTGACTGTGGCCCATTTTCTGCAGGAATTCATACTTTGTGGAACACCATAATTGTTTTTTTTTTTAACCAGAAGAGACGCACTAAGCTGAAAGCTTGTTTACAGATGCAACCTGAGAGCACAAGGAAGTTAAGTGACTTGTTCAGGGTCAAACATTATGCAAGTGGGGGCTGTGAGATTCAAACCCAGGTCTCTAGGTTTGCAGCTCAGAGCCTTAAACCACTGCACTATACTGCCTCTTGTTTCCTTATCCTCCAATGTTAAAGCCATCCAAATTTCAACCATGGAGCTCTCAAGGAGGGTCAGTGGTGTGGAAGCTTGTGTGAGCTCCTTAGGGGATCATAATCAATGTATAGACCTGGAGCTTGTTTCCCTGAGGCATATGGTTCTGAAGTTTGAGCAACAAATACAGACTCTTGATGGGTACAGTTGGCGGAAGTAATGTAATAATCACAGGTATGCCAGAGCATGCTGAGGGAGCAAACTGTGTCACTTTTGTTCAAAAACTATTTGAAAAAGTGGTGGGACCATCTCTGAATGGACCTGTATATGTGGTGGAATGGGTTCACATCATGCCACATGCCTCCAGAAAGGTATCCCCATGTCACATTATTGTGAAGTTGCTCAATTTCTTGGACAAGTAGCACATTTTAGCTAATGTCCACTGCCTGCAAGAGGAATCCTGGGAAGGGAAACTGCTCCAAATCTTTTGTCTTTTAAATAGTTTTTTATTTTAATGGGTTCACCACAACATATCCAAGACACACTGTCTTAGGGTAGCTGGTCCAGTCCACTGGGGTGTCAAGCAAACGAGGCATACTGATGAATCCTGGTAGGACGAAACACGTGTCTATGTCTTCTGTTAGCACCCTTTGCAAACTGTGTGAGAGGCCTTTCGGCACCATGCAATTTTGCTTAAAGTTGGACCAGCATAACATTCTGTGGTGATTTGCTTATGCAGCCCATGATGCTTTGCATTGTGAGAGCATGCGTGATTTTGTATTTTCTTTATACTTGTGATCCACCATCCCTAAAGAGTGCAGGGCCTTGTCCAATGGAGGAACTGAAACAATGTGAGTGGGGAACCATACTCATGGTGGAAAAAAGCATGCCCCTAAAGATTCAAATCATATCACACTTATTTATAAAAGTGCAACCCATGCGCATCATTGCTCTTTTACAAAATAAAAACCATCAAAACAACATACCTATTCATCATTTTAAAATTACACTTGAAGAATCCTCAATTACCAAACTTAGAGAGGATCTGGAAAAGAAAGCCAAATAAGTAAGTCTTAAGGGCAGACTTAGAGCTCCCGACGGTCAGGCATTCTCTTACCGCATGAGGTAGAGAGTTCCACAGGGTAGAGGCCACAAAAGCAAAGGAGGGGCCCCAGAGGTCTTAAGTCGAACCCTGGGAACATCTTGCAATCCTTCATTGGTGGAGCAGAGGGGCATAGGGACAAAGAAGATTCTTCATACCAAGGTCCCTGACCATGTAGGGCATTATAGGTCAGTAACCCAACCTTGAAGATGATCCATCTCTGAACTGGCAGCCAGTACAGGCTATGGAGCATGTGTGATACGGCAAAATCTTGATAAACCTGTCATCAACCTGGCTGCCATTCTGCACCAGCTTAAAGTGATAGATATCAACCCCAGAAGCCCTAAGTAAAGGCATTGCAGTAGTCAAGGCAGGAGGTCATGAAGGCATGGACCAATGTCAGAAGATCACTGGGCGGGACCAGATGTTTTTTTCGGGTAATATTCCTCAAACAGTAAAAAGAGGTCTTGACAATGGCCAACACCTGAGATTTAAGAGTTAAGCCATTGTTTAAAATAATGCCCAGATTCCACACCGGGTCAGAGTTCACCAATTAAGTACCACTGAGCCAAACCCTGGGTGGTTGAACAGCTAAGAACCCTGGATGATCTGGGTCCACTACCAACATATCAGTTTTACCCAGGTTCAACCTCGGCCAGTTGGCACTCATCCAGCCCTGGATCTCAGAGGCTGTCATTAACAATCAAGACAGCATCCTTTTGTTTGGGAACAAGTATCATCTGCATAGCAGTGAAAATGCATCCCGTACCACCTTATAATGTCTCTCAATGGCAGCATATACACTGCGAACAACATGGGTGATAGAATGGAGCCATGTGGGACTCCACAGGATAGGTGGGGAGGAGCTGAGGAATAAATTCCCCTATACCACTCTCTGAGTCCTATCCACCAGGAAAGATTGAAACCACCTGAGGACTGCACCCAACAGTCCACAGATCCACTGCAGTCAAACAACACACCATGGTCCTCACTGTCAAATGCTGCAGATAGATCAAGTAGAGCTAAGATCAAATGAGTGCTAAGATCTCTTGCTATTAGGAGATCACTGAGTACCTGAACCAGTGCTGTCTCGGTACAATACCTCTTCCTAAATCTGGACTGGAGAGGATCATAGACATCGTGGATGGTTACGTGGTGATCCAGCTGCAATGCAACCACCTTCTCAACAACCTTACATACAAAGGGTAGGTTATAAACAGGTCTGTAATTAGCCAGACAGTCAGGGTTGAGGGAGGATTTCTTACAGAGCGGTCTCACAACCACCTCCTTCAGGGGGTCAGGAAACAGCCCTGTCTCCAATGAACTCCAGACTATCTCAGCTAGGACCAGGCTGATTACCTCAACACATCCTACAAGGAGACACGTTGGGCCCAGATCCAAACTACAGCAGGTTGGTTGCAAACTCTGGATGATCCTTACAATGTCAGTGATCGCCAGCTGGCCAAAGTCAGATCAGGCAAACTGGGCACTTGCAGCCCCCTGCCAACCTCTGTAACACCCTTTAGAGGGTGCTAGGCAGATCTCAGGGCTGATGGTGGCAACAATATCTGTGAAGAAGTGAACAAACTTGTCACATTTACAGTAATTTATGAAAACATGGCCACCCCGGTGGCGCTGAGGGATGAGGTGCTGGATGCCATACTTTGCACCATGCTGGTGACCTGGGTTTGAGAATGGACTTGGGGTTACAGAGATTGGCAGGGGATGAGAGGACTGAGCATGTGAAGTACTGCTCTCCTCTCCTGGAGTGGGTTCCTCGGGACACATCACTCTGTAGTGGCCTCCAGTGGAGATTGGTGGCACTACAGGAGTGGAGTCAAAATAAGGGGAGGGATGCTGCAGACATCATCACCAAGGGTGCGAGGACGTCATTGCACATCCGCGTCCCAGGTGAAATTTACATGGAAGAACCCCATATATGACAGGATGATGCCTTTGACGGGGTCCTACCAACCACAGCCAAACAATGCCCATCACGAAGGGCAAGGCCCAAGGGTGATGTGGCCTCTCTCTCTCTCTCTCTCCCATTCTCCCCCTCTGGGGGATGGTCCATCCATGGGGGCAAGTCACAGTCTTCCCTACTTTCATCGAGGTCATATTGGAGGCTGGCAGTTGGTGGGCATGAGACCCCGTGTAACAGGGCTGATTGGGGAAAGCAGTTCCATGTTGTGAATACGGGAGACAAAAATAGAACTGACAAAAAACAAATTTGCGAAAACACTCCCCAAGACTGAAGATCGATTGGATTGCACAGTCTGTCCGGAAGAGCTGAGCTGATCAATTTTGCACAGCAGCAATCTTTCTGGACAGGAACTCTGCCTTCTTAGGGGGTGATTGCCAATTGATAGTCCTTATAATGGTCTATCAATCCAAGTCTCTCATCTAGCAGACCCAATTTTCACCAATGCTTCTCCAACATTCAACCCACTTGTCTCATCTCCTTCAAAGTCCCATCAAACCAAGGGGACTTTGGGTGAAGAGTGAGGGGGTGAACATGGACAGGAGCTGTGGAGTCCAGGGCCACCATCACCACCGTATTATAGGCCCATAGGAGATCTTCTGGGTCTAAACTTTCACTCATCACAACCGACAGGTCCAGTACTGCCATTAGACAATCTGGGGTTACACCCCTTAAAGGGCGATAATTGGACCATCTTCATAAGGACAGGTCTATTAGAGGGAGCCTCAAAACTGGACCCTATGGTGTGATGGTCTGACCATCTGACCGGCTGCACCACCAAATCAGATATCTTCATCCCCTGGTGGAATATCAGGTCCAATGAGTGACCGCAATTGTGGGTGGCAGAGGTAACTATCTGTGTGAGACCCAACAAGATCATTAGTTGGAGGAAGTCTTGACCAAATTGTGAGAGTCAAGATTTCAGTTGCAAGCCTGCTATACTGCGTGGACCGCTCCTGCAGCTACCACCACCAGAGCAGTCCCTGGAGCTCCACACAGGCAACAAGCAGGGGCACAACTGCTGGTATTAAGTGGAGACTCAACCCCAGGAGGGGAACTAAAGCTACACCAGCAGCCCCTGACCCCCCCTGTCTGTCTTACACTGCTGTAGGCATACAAAAAAGCCTCAATGGTTGCTATCACATCTTCCCCATCCTGTGCTACAGCCAAGAAGATGATTTGCTCAGTTAAGTTATTTTGGACACCATTAAAGCCCTGCAGAAAGCCACTACATAGGCTGTTTGAAACAGCCATGCTTCCAAAGTAGATGAGCAAATGTTAGGAAGGATGGTCATTATTTTAAACAGCAATGTTGAGCCAGTGGAGTATCGTGTGTCCAACTGTTGGGTCACTGTGGGCACATCCTTCCAACATCTTACACACCCAAAAGGCCCACATTTTATTCCTTACCCACACTGCCTTAGCAAACCAAATAATCACTGCCAAGTGCCACCCCACCAATGCCAGTGTAGAGCCCTGATGCATCATGTGGAGTAGGTGCAGACACAGTTGGTCTTTCAGTACCAGTCAAGTAATTTCTCAGCTCAGCTGATGCCTCACCCCCAAAAAGTTCTCCATCCCTCTCTGATATGCTGCCCTTGTGCTGGACTCTAACAAGCACTTGATTCATTCACAGTCTTCCCGAATACCAACTCACAGAGGTAGGGTGGGATTTCCATGGGGATTGTGTCTGCTTACTGTGCCAGCTCTCCAAATCTCTCTGACTGTAAATGAGAAAGAGCATCAGCCACATCATTATTTACATCAGGTGAAGGCATTGCCCTGAACTGTATATTCAGAATCAAACACTTCAGTATGAACAGTCTCATTAGATTTCCCACTGGACATTTCCCCTAATTGTTCATTAATGTTATACACTACCTCCATTATGTCTGTCCAAAATGTTACCTGTTTATTGCAAAAATGTTCCTCTCAAATCTAACTCCACAACAATGGGAAACAATTTGAAGAGTGTGACTTGATGTAGCAAGTTTGCCTCCACCCATGCCAGGGCCAAAGGCCTGCACACCAGGCCATTTGAAAGTAAACCCCAAAGCCCACACTTCTAGAGGCATCCATGTAAAGCCTCAATTCTTGACTTGTGACCTCTGTGGACCAAATGTCCACCCCTTAAAATATAATAATAATACCAACCAACCATTGACGTCATCCTGTATGGACTCAGTGACCTGAAGCCTGTGATGGGGCATCCTGCAGCCCACCATGCACTTGGCTAGCCTATCACGAAAGGCTCCCCCATCTGGATTATTTTTCAGGTAAAATTCAGTTGCCCGTGGAGCAGCTGCAACTCCCTCAGGTGGGGTTTTCATGCATGAACTGCCTTGTGCAGCAAGCCTCTCAGGACACTGACCTTCTTCTGTGGCAGCTGAAACTCCATGGTGACAGTATTGATATAGATACCCAAAAAGGACATATGTGTGCACGAACCCCCTTCACCACATCGATGGTTGCATCAAATAGTGCATACACCACTGCAGTATCCACAATATTGAGTTGATTGACCAAGTCACCCTTTGGGTAAGATAAGAGATGTATCAATCTGAACTCTCCTGGCACTTTCTTTGGTGTGATGCCTATCAGAGATACCTGGAGGTGGGGGTGTGGAGGTTGCTCAAATGGCCCAAAAACCAGCCTAATGCTACTTCCTTCTGAAGTTTTGTCTTATGTCCAGCCAGTCCCTGGAAGATTTTAAATGCTCCACCTCACAAAGCTTGCAAGGACCTTTGTATGGGATCCTGAAACTCTCTGCAAAGCTCTCTAACAGTGATGTGGTGGACAGTCTGCCTGGGTAGCCTTCCAACCAGCTGTCAATGCTCTCTACCCTTATTGGGGTAGAAAGGTTTTCTCTGTCCCTCTTAAGATGGCTGCAGGGTGATCCCTTTCATGCTCTGCACAAACAGGCGATTGTACCCACAAGCAATGCACTTGTGCTTGTATTTACAAGCCTCTACCTTACACTTTCTATGATTGTAACGGTAGCACTGCCACCTTCCCCCACCCCTTTTCCTATGTTTCATGTTGTAAGACCACTGTTCCCGATTACAAACCTCTGTCTAGGAGACTGGGTACAGTACACTGGGAAACCACCATCACAATGTTGTACCCCCCCCCGCTGGCCTCAAGAAACCAGAGCCAGGGAAGATCCAAAGCCCCCCAGGCCCTACTGGGTTCATTCTGCTTCCTCCTGCAAAGCTCCCCATTATACTCTAACCACCCCATCCCTCTTTTGTAACACATCTCCATGATGCAGTTGTAGTAACTCCACAGATCCTGAGCTTTTTGCTGACATGATCCCATTAACAATCCCACATAAATGGCAAAGCCCACTTACCAGTTTTCCTAGGTACACAGAACAACTACGTTCCTCCTGTGCTCTACACCATCTACCTACTCCTTGTCCTTCTGATTCCTTCTCCACCTCTGGCTCTTTGAGCCTGATAAGCAATGCAAAAACATCCATAAATTCACCACTCACAATCTGCTGTTGCACTTTGTTGGACAAGTGCAACCCCATGGGATCACCAGTGGACATATAAGATCCCTGAGCTGGCTGTGCCAGTTGCTGCTGTTCTGGTTCCCCACCTCCCAACTGCCCTGTCCCAAACCCTGCATCACCCCCAGATGTCTCTGCCTGTTTCTTTTCCTTTTCCATCTATAGGGCCAACAACTTGCTCATCTTCGTCTCAATGTGAGTGGAGGAATAGGAGCACCTACTGGCAATGGAAGTGTACTTGGTCCCCCTGGCTGCAAGGGATTGCCAGGCTGTGGGATGGGAGGGCATGGCAACAGCAGGATGGAAAGGCCAGCTCATGGCACTGGCAGTGGGGCCACAGGGACCCGAGCTGGGAAAGACAAAGCTGACATTAGAGCAATCGGCCCAGGAAGTGGCCCCTGCACCAGCACTAGCCATAGTGGCATAGAAACATAGAAACATTGAATATGATGGCAGATAAGGACCGCTTGGCCCACCTAGTCTGCCCATTTCCCTACCTAATGGATAGGCTGCAGATCCTAGTTAACCAACTGCCTAGATCCTCCTACCCCCCACTAGAATTGCCTTATGTCTATCCCATGCATTCTTGAATTCCCCCACTGTTTTGACTACACTACCTCCTCAGAAAGGCTGTTCCATGTATCCACAACCTCTCCATGAAGAAATACTTCTCACATTATCTCTGAGCAGTCCCCTCTACCTTCAAATTGTGCCCCTTGTTTTGGACTTTTTCTGAAAGATGCTACCATCTTAGACTCTGTTGATTCTCGTGATGTACTTGAAAGTTTCTACAATGTGCCCCTATCCCTCCTCTCCTCGAGTGTATACATATTAAGCTTCTTTCCTCTCTCTTTGTGTGTCTTCTAGTGCAGACTCTGCAACATTTTAGTTGCCCTCCTCTGGGGAGCCTCCATCTTGTCTATGTCCTTTCGGAGATGAGGTCTCCAGAACTGAACGCAGAACTCCAGATGGGGTCTGACCAACTGTCTGAACAGAGGAATAACAACTTCCAGTTTTCTGCTGGTGATGACTCTCCCTATCCATCCCAGTATCCCACCAGCCCTCCTTACTGCCTTCTCACATTGCTTGCCCACCTTAAAGTCATCTGATATGACCACCCCCAGGTCCTTTTCCATTTCTGTTGTTATTATTATCCCACCCTGAGCTTTTTGCTGACATGATCCCATTAACAATCCCACATAAATGGCAAAGCCCACTTACCAGTTTTCCCAGGTGCACAGAACAACTACGTTCCTCCTGTGCTCTACACCATCTCCCTACTCCTTGTCTTTCTGATTCCTTCTCCACCTCTGGCTCTTTGGGCCTGACAAGCAATGCAAAACATCCATAAATTCACCACTCACAATCTGTTGTTGCACATTGTCAGTCAGGTGCAACCCTATGGTCTCAACAGTGGACACATAAGACCCCTGAGCTGGCTGTGCCAGTTGCTGCTGTTCCGTTCCCCACCTCCCAACTACCCTGTCCCAAATCCTGCATCACCCCCAGATGTCTCTGTCTGTTTCTTTTCCATCTATAGGGCCAACAACTTGCTCATCTTCACCTCAATGTGAGTTGAGGAATAGGAGCACCTACCAGCAACGGAAGTGTACTCGGTCCCCCTGGCTGCAAGGGATTGCCAGGCTGTAGGGTGGGAGGGCATGTCAACAGCAGGATGGAAAGATCAGCTTGGGTACCAGCAGTGGGGCCACAGGGACCTTTGTGTGAAAGGCAAAGCTGGTATTAGAGTGAGCGACCCAGGAAGTGGCCCCTGCACCAGCACTAGCCATAGTAGTATATGAAGGGTTGTCAGAGGGCCCAGTGGGTAAGGCACCAGCTCTGGGCAGAGGCACCATCCCTGGCTGTGGCCCATAGAATAGTCCCAATGGGAGTGGGTCTGTAGTTGTGGTCCCACTTAATGGGACCACTGGACAGGAGTTGGAGCCAGTGTCAGCAAGGGTATATGTCCTGGGACCGATGGTTGCAACCCCAGTTGGGAAACCAGGAATGGGGTGTAGAGACTGTGTCAGCAAGGGTGCCATGCCTGGGGTTGCTGGTATAGGCAGCATTGGCTGTGGTGTTCCCAGGGGACCCTCCAGCTGAGGCATCCCCCTACGTTGTTTCCTTGATATTTTTAAGGAGGTGGCAATCCCAGCCCTGGTGTAGATATCTGGAAAGTTTGCCTAAACAAATCCAGTAAATCACTGTTTGACATACAATCAAAGTCAAGCCTAACAGATAGTGGTGGTGCAGGAACTGGCGAATCATTCTTGACCTTTCTCAACTTTCCTCCGCTGCCCCTGGCTGTGCAGCACATGCTGATTCCTGGATAGGAATGGTAGCTCCAGCCATGGGTGTCCTGCCAGTTCCACTTGGTCAGGTCCACACTAATTGCTGAAGACTGAATCCCACCATCCTCTACCTCCCTTCCTCCATCTCTCCCACACCAGGGCCATCAACTGCTGTTTGATGTTTGCAGTCATGTTGGGCCTTGCTGCCACTCTGTTGACTCTCGAGCTGTAACAAACTGAATGCAACCATGCCCATGAAAACCTTGTTTGCTGTTCAGGATTCCACATAAACTGCACTACCAGATAAACTGTAATGTAGCACAAATTAGCTTTAGACCTCATATGACCAAACTCCCACAGGACCAAGCCATCTCTAAGACCTGCCTAGCTACCACCAACACCCATCAGTGTATAAGCCCCTACCAGGATTTGAATCCTGATCCTTTTCCTGCTGAGTGAACACACACTTAAGTGTGCCAGTAAGCTGCAGGTCAGCTTCCCTGCCTTTTCCCCTCACTACTCCCTTTCTGCCCCCTTCTCAAATGGGAATCTTGTCCACAAATGTGTTACCTGCTGCACACTCTGCCAGAAACTGCCAGGAACAGTCAACATATCTTAAACTAGAAATGTGACTGTACTTCTGTCTTTCCTGAGTCCTGGCTCACCTCCGCATTCTGACATTACTGCGAGGATGTATTCCTGCTTCCCAGTTTAGAGCATTTTGATATCATTACCCCAGTGTATTTTCTGTGTTTTTTTAAAGTGTCCCCCGTGTGGGGGAGCCATGTGGTGTAGCAACTGCTAGGCCTCCTTGGCTTGGTCTGCTTGTTCAGTTAAAGTAGCAAATGATATCCTCATACTTTGCTGCCAGGCTTTTTGAGCTGGGTTGGGGTGGGGGTTCCTCCACATGGGGTGGCTCCTGATGGGACTTCTTGGGAGACTCATGTGATCTTGCCTGTTTTTTAATTCACCTGAGACAAACAGCCCACAATGGGAGCTTGCCCAGGATTGAAAAATATTTGGCATAGGACTGGGCTGCCAAGCCATTTATATGTATAGGATCCTTCCTATAGAGACCCACTAAAGAACTCTTAATAACAGCATTACACAGTCCTGAAGATAAGTTTCTTTTTAGTTAGAGGGTATTTCAGATTCCTTGACAATATCACTGCAACAACTTGATCAAGTTTCAAAACTTTTGTTAATGTAACTCCAGGGCAATATACACAATCTCAATTAAACTTGCACTCAAACCAGGCACTCAGCATATTAAGCAGTCATTGAACAGAGTTACTGCGTTAGTTCCCATTCCAAGGAGGGCTGCAGCCCCCAACAACATGGCCTGGAATCTGCTGAAAACATACAAAACTACTGCTTATTGTACAAAATGCAGACTCTCACTGCCTTTCAGCACCTTCCAAGGAGGCTCCCACTTTAGTGCACAAGAAATCATAAATTACCTCACAAGTAAACCCTTCCTTTGTTAGCCTACTGGCAGTATTCTTCCATTTGTCCCATGGTGCAATCACCATGTATGTTCCTCTTTTACCCACCAAAGAACTTGTCTCCATTACAAAAACAACACCCGGGCTGGGAAATTCAAAGGGGTTGCACCTGGCACAACAGTGTTGTGCCGGCGCAACCCAGCATTACGCCCCGGTGTGATATTGAAAGGGCTGCCTGGCACAGCGCAAATCCCGATGTGCCGGGTGCAATGTAATGGTATGTGGTACAGATGCTGGGAGCGTGCCCATGCATGTGCGTCACATCCCGATATTCGGCCCGGGATGTGTGGAGTATATGCCGGCACAACCCTGCATTGCACCACATAGTGGGGCTCAAAGTTGAGCCCCAGAAAAGTAGAAACAAGTTCCGGCCACCCACAGGTGGGCTGCTGTATTGCAACTTGCAACACAGCAGCCATCAACCGTGGGTGACCAGCCGCCCACCCAGAACACCGTCGACAAGCACACATACCCCCTTGGTGGTCTAGTGGAACCCCCTTCAAATCCTATCGATTGCTGGTTAAAACTGTAGGAACTCACTGGTAGTCCAGTGTGTCCTCCAGCCCAATCGTAGTACAGTACTACAGAGAGTTCCCTGGTGGCCAGTGGTCCTCACTCTTCGCCCGCTGCCACTATCGCAGCAGCTCCCAGGTCGCCCGGTGATCTGGTGGCACTCATCCTCCCACCACAGAGAACCCCTTGCTCACTCGGTCTTGCCTCCCGTCATCAGCAGGTGGCCACAGCCCACCCTCATATCGCTTGAGCAGCTCACTGAATGAGCTATACAGTCTTGTAGGCATACTGTACTTAGTACATGTACCAAATATGTGAATGACTTCATTCACATATTTGGGACCATCTAGTACGGCATGCCCTGCAAGCCCATACTGTACCTGTCATTCAGTGGGTGGTGGCGGGTGGGCTGTGGCCACCTGCCAATGATGGGGGGAGGGGTGGACAAGGGGTTCTCTGTGGGT
The DNA here is from genome assembly GCA_016271365.2 of Neoceratodus forsteri. Classification (NCBI taxonomy): domain Eukaryota; kingdom Metazoa; phylum Chordata; order Ceratodontiformes; family Ceratodontidae; genus Neoceratodus; species Neoceratodus forsteri. Next base: position 1,147,413,002 of record CM057458.1, on the reverse strand, counting down.
GGGAGAGGTGGGGAGTGCCACTAGATCACCAGGGATGTACCCTGTGGAGTTGTACCACAACTGCAACAACGGGCAGGGATGGGGGACCACTAGACTACCAGGGACTATACATATGGTGCTGTACCATGATCGGGCCTGGGGGGGACCACTGGACTACCGGGAAGTTCTTACGGTTTTAACCAGTGATCGCGGCAATGGAAGGAGGGGGTTCCACTAGACCACCAGGGATGGTCACATAAATATGTATCGGGTATGGAGGACTGGGGAGGGCCACTAGACTATCAGAAATTTTGGTGTATATATCTACTGCACGATTGTGGCTATGGGGTGGGGGATGCCCCGGGATCCCCACAGTCCACGTCATGCTGTGCAGGGCGCCAGGCACAAGTCGCCAGTCTGCCCTGCACAAGGCATGCAATGGGGCCATAATGACATGCAATGGCCCCATTTGCTTTTGTATATATATATATATATATATATAATGGCGTCATTTGCATGCCCCGTGCTGAATATTGTGGGCGGCGCGCCCAGTTCAACGGCACTTGTGCTGGTGCATCCCTGTGCTCCCTATCCGTGGCTTGTGCTGGTGCAGTGCCACCGCGCCATGCACAGTTTGTGCATCGAACTTGGTTATATTCAATGGTGCTGTGCCATGGCACATCACCGCTGAATATTGCCTGGTCATGGACAGGGCGCAGCCACATTGAGCTGTGCTTAGGCTTGTGCCACTGTCCAGCGCAGTCTGACTATCTGGGCCCCAGTGTTAAGTGAAACTTCTAAACAATGAAGACAATCTACTATATACATTGGCTGGAACACCAGAACATAGCATTTCTCACTAGTTTCAAATGCCGATGGGTGCGTATGAGTGTCCCCCAACCAGGTGGTGTGATGTTTGATGGAAAGCATACAATCCATCACCTATTGGAACAGATGCAGACATCCCATTATTTCGCTAAACTTGTAATCCAGTGGCCACATTTTCCACCATCCTGTACCGGGGTATTTTAATTTACGCCACCATTTTTAAAGTCATCCTTACTTTGGGCGCTATGTATGAACCCAGCGCACTGTGCGTAAGCCCATGCAGGGTGGGATATGACACCCGGCCAGGCAGTCATACGCAGTGCAGCATGCATTATGAGCATGAAGCAGACACATGCACAACCTTTAGCAAGGCAACCACGGAGCCATACCGCAGGGGTGTACCCATGCACAATGGGATCCGTCCGTATACATCAAGACAAGCATGACATGCAGGCGCCAGCAGGCCTGGGGTACACAAGTAGGGTAGAGGCTGCCATAAGGACACATGCACAGGAGGACATGGACCACTACAGAGCCATTCCCCCCAGGCAACACCCCCCGTGCCCCACCACACCACGGCATGCTGGACATGATGCAGCCAGCACTCCTGAGCCAGGTGGACACATCGACTCTGCCGCCACTGTAGTGTGGCCAAGTCTGGCAGGGCAGCACCCATGGGCACAGTACAGCATGCAGACATACTGCACGGCACATCCTCATCCACAGGGCACATCTCCATACACAGGGCATGCCATACAGCACACCGCCATGCACCGGGCAAGCAGCATGGCACATCTCCATACACAGGGCATGCCATACGGGCATGGTCCACCCACATGGGTGACTGTCACCCACGTGGCCCAAGTGTGTGTCACACATGGCTGCAGGGCAGGGCACATGAAGCATGTGGCACAGATGTGGAGAGGTATGGGCAACATAGCTGCCCTCATGGTCACCACACATGTGCACACCACACAGCATGCACATGCACAAACACCATGCAGCATTTCCCCATACAAGCATGCCCAGTGCACTGGCCAGTAACAGCAAATGACTGAACTGGTCTGACTGCCCCCGAGTCAGTGAGAACACAAGTGTCATGCTAAATGTTTTTGACAGACACAGCTGGCAGCACTACACAGAGTGCATGACCCCCCCCGCAGCAGTACAACAAGGACAGCACACCCCGAGGTCCATCAGTTTATACACCCCTCCCAGATATCAGCAGGTGCTGGCCACACACAACACCCGACAACAAGGCCAAACAGCACCCCACCCCAGACAGTGTCCTGCCATACACTGGGCATTAAACACAGACCATCCTCTGAAACAGCATGGTCCCTCACACCCTCACAGGCTGGCCATCCTGCAGGTCCACATCACTGCATGATGAGCTGGTGTCCACCTCCAGTTCCTGCAGTGGGCGACTGATATTCTGAAGCATGATGCACCTCACCAGGCCCTGTAGTGCTGCAAGATAAAGGGAACAGTTCAATGGTGGCATAGTGACCCAAACTCAGGCACTCTGCACCACGCCAACAGTACCTACCGGTGATGGGACGTAGATCTCCCACTGACTGTCAGTCGCATCCTCATAATATAGCATGCTGCCCCCCCTTCAGCATCATGTAGTTGGGATACCTGTGCCGGTACCTCTGTAGCTGCTGTCCAGGAGTGCAAAGTACAGAGCACCATCCATCTGTACCTGCAGGCTCAGCTCCATCCGCCCGGCCATCCATGATGGTCCTGTATAGGAGACATGTGGGAGGCAGTGAATCACATGGCCCACACAGACAGTGTCACAGTGCAGCGCACATGGGTCATGCTGTACTCACCTGGCCAAATTCATAGGCCTGCCACAGGTCCCCCACACCCCAGTTAGGTGTGTACATCTCCTCCAACACCCTGAAGAGGTGCTGGGGAAACATGGACATCCTGTCGACCACTGTGTACACCATTATCAACACTGGATTGGAAACACCACAGGGTCATGCGTGTGACTGGGCACGTGGCATGAATCACGGGACATGGCAAGAGCATGCCGATGGCAGGGAGTGCCATGCCCACATCGGCATGAGTCTATAAGTGTGAGCATACTGCAGGCTGCACCGTGTGAGGGGAAGGTGTAACAGTGATACAGGATGTGCCCAGATGTGGGATTGCATATGTTACTGCTGGAGGCAAATGACAGGAGATGAAGGAACAGGCTGCCACGTCCCAGGGTGTTCTGTGACAGGGTTGATGCCATAGGATTGTGGGACGTGCATTGCTGGAATGGTTCAGATTCCCATGGCCGATCGTTGCACAGCTGTGTGACATTGTCCGCACGGCCATAGCACCCGGGACCTGGCCCTCCATGGCGATAACGGTGAAGACTAAGGTCATGTGTGCACTGTCTTACTTTGCGAATGGGTCATTCCAGCATGTGACTAGGGATGCACTCGGCATGAGCCAGTCCTCAGTCTCCCTTGCCATGGCACAGGTCACCGATGCACTGCTGGCACACCCGGGGGACCATGTCTACCTGTCTCAGAATGCACAGGAGCTGCGTGACACGAAGCAGGCATTCTATTCCATGCACAGGATGCCCAATATGTGCGGGGCTATCGACGCCACACACATCGCGATCCTGGGACCCACAGTGAATGAGGAGGCATACCATAACAAGAAGGGATTCTACAGTGTGAACTGTCAGGTGGTGTGTGATGCCACTGGCCTATTCATGGATGTGTGTGCCAGGTTCCTGGAGTCGACGCATGATTCATACATACTGGATGCCTCCGGCCTCGGTGCCCTGCTGCATGATAGGCCCATCAATGGCTGACTACTGGGTAATTCCACACACATGTCCTGTGCCCCATCCGACATGGGGTCCTCACTCACATTGTCACGCTCCTCTTTGCACGTGACAGTGGATAACCCCTGCAGACCTATCTCATGACACCAATCCTGGCTCCAGGGACTCAGGCAGAGGAGGCCTTCAACATTGTACATCGGAGAACATGTGGCATCGTTGAGAGGACCATTGGACTGCTGAAGATGTGCTTCCAGTGTCTTGACCACTCAGAGGGCACAGTCATGCTGTCACCCGCTAGGGCATGCAGGGTGTTTGCCATCTGCTGCATTGTTGCACAACCTGGCCAAGCATGAGGCCATGCTGCTGCCGATGGTGCCACCTCTGGACCCCATGAATGGTGATGATGTCGATGATGGCAATGGTGATGGTGCTATGCACCCCAGGGAGCATGGCATGGCCAGTGGCCATGCGGCATGGCGTGCGCTTGTAAAGGCGACATTCTCATGTTGATGGTGCCAAGCTGCACACGCCTGTCAGGCACCACATGGGCATGACGCAGCCACTGTCTGTGCGTAGCATGCAGTGTGTGTCAACCAGTGACATCACTGGGACTGCAGCCATGAGGATGACATATTATGCTAAGTGGCCATTTGTGGGGGGCGGATTGTGGGGGGTGTTGAGGTGGGGTGGTGTCATGTGTCGGTGTTTGACTGTGTGCTGTGCTGTTGCATTCACAGCCCCAAAACATCAGGTTGGGACTGTAGCTGTGATGATGCCCATGTGCCCAGGTGCCTGGGTGCTGCATGTGCACGTGATGCCCATGACCCTGCGCCCCTCACAGCCCTGGGTGTCAGCACTGCATAGTGGAGTGGTGGTGCCGGTGTGTCCTGGCTGTCTGCTATGGTGACATGGACATCGCCACCCTCCTCATTGCCACTTCCTGTGCATGGCGGCATGGCCTATACAACGGCACTTCTGCCCAGCAGAGGTGGCACATCACTGCACACGCCCTGCTCCGGAAAGATGTCTGCCTGGGCAGATACCATACGGGGGTGTTCCTGCAGGGGGTGTGACAGGCATGGACTGTATCTGGTGCAGGTTCGGTTCCTGGGCAATGGTGGACAATGTGATGCCATCGCATATGGCAAATGTGACCTAAGTCAGGGCAGCAGTGGCAGGCATGGTGTTCTGCTGTTCGGTCAGACAGTTCCCCTCCAGCTGCTGGAGCATGCAGTACTGTTCCATCTGGTATGGGTCATGTTGGGGTACATCCATGTCTGTGTGTGCTGTGGATGGGCTCTCATTGCGCTGTCAGCAGGATCTGTGGCTCTTTTGGATACTGTTGGTGCTGTGTGTGGCATGGTGTCAGGGGCTGCAGTGGTGCCCCTGCCTGAGGGAGGCAGTGGTGCCCTTTGGGGATGGTGCTGTCCACTGCCACGACCGTCTGTGGGGCCCTAATTCTGACGGCCCTCTCTCCCGGAGGTGCTGTCCACCTCTTCAGTGTGGGTGACGGTCAGCTCAGCTTTGCTGTCACTGTCCAGCTGGGTTTTGGTGTCCATCTCTGTCCCTGTGGAGACAACACTGGACTGCATCAGTGAAATATTCTTACCCACATACCAGATGGGGCATCACACACCAGTGGTCAATGACGCTTACCAGGCAGTGCCTCACATTGTGAGGTGCAGCTTGGTCCTGGCTCTGGCACAGTGGCATGTGTTGCTAGTGTCCTGCTGGTTGCTGTGTTCCATGGTGCACAGCCCCTGTCTGGCAGGGAGAGGGCTACACTGTAGTGATGGCATTGCATAACCATGCTGCCCACCACCCTGTCACCACCACATGGGCTGCACCTACCTGCCAGTGTGCCCATCCCTCCACCCACGCCATGGAGTGGCTCCTCTGAGATGGTCTCTGCCACTAGTCTCTCCATAGGTGTCAGCTGTGTGTCCTGTGCAGGGGACCCATTGCCCATGCCTTGCTGCTCCTGTGCACCAGCTGCCAGCTTCTTTTTGACTGCTGCACGGAGGTCACGCCACTTATGTTTTACCACAGTCAGCATACGTGCCTCTGCACCAGCAGCACTGATGCTGCCTGAATGTCAAGCCACATACAGGCCTTCGCCTCAGGGGCAGTGCTGAGTGCCAGGGCCCTGTACACCCTGTCATAGCTGTGCCTGATATCCGTGATCAGACTTGACCACTGCTGAAGTTCGTGGAGCATGTCCTTATTCCACCCCCACATCATCTACTTCTTACTCCTCCCCTCTGCTGCCACCTTTTCTGTCCACCTCCACAGGCACTTCCACATCCTTCCATCATCCTGGCATGTCTTGTATACAGTGCTGTTGCGCTGCATTCACAGCCATGCTGCTGTGTAATGTGGCCTGCATCACCTTATATGGGGGGGTCAAGGGGTGGTTCCATGTATCCGGGCCTCGCCCACTCTGTGTCTGCACTATGCTCCGCATGGTCCTGGTTCATACCCTCTCGGTTTGCATGCCATGTGCATGTGGTCATGCATGCTGCATGTCTGCCTTGCCCTACACACCACGTAGGGGTACACAGGGTCTACTACCACTCAACACATTTTGTGGGGCCCTTCATGCATAGTGCCCTATATGTTTATATTTGAAAACTAGCTTGTTTCCATAAACAAGTATAAGCCTGGGTGCCCCAGATGGAATTACAGCTGACAAGTCCTACAGTATGTAGTCAGTGTGCGGCGGGGGGGGTATATCTGACCCCCACCATATGGTGTGGAGAACTGCAGTTGCTAACCCTACTAACACAACCACCAGCTGCTGCAATGTTTTCTGCATGTATTTTTTCCCCATTGGTCCCCTCAGATGCAACAGAGTATGTCAGCCACCTGGCTCCATTGGTCTGGCTGCAAATAGCCAAAAACCACAGAGTGGACTAGCATGACCAAAGGCCATGTATCATTGCCCCAAGTGAGAATTTGGGGTGTGGTCGGTATCACAAATGCACCAAAGTGGCCTCCCATGGATGGAATAATAGCATTACAGTCTCCTTCTTTTGCTCCCATTTGTTTACTATTCATTGCAGGTGTTAAGAATTACTGCAAATACCGCTCCACTACTCCACGGAGGGTGTGGACCCCAAAAGGTACAAATGTAGAAAAGCAAGAAATCTGCACTCCTCGGCTGCTGATACTAAAAAAGGCTTTATACAGCAGCTGGAATCCCTGAGGAGGCAGCCAGAAATAGGGGAAGCAGACCAGGTATGCCATGAGAGGAGGGAAAAAGTAATAGCCCCCCAAAAAAGGCTTTATTATATGAAAAAGTTTAAAACTGCCACCATGCAGCTACAAAGTAACCAGAGCTTACAAACAACCCAGACCAGTTTTGTATATCAGTATGTCATCAGGGGGATGGTCACTAGACATCATTACCCAGTTATCAAGAGCTCTACTTAAAGAGACAGTGCACAATTCTATATTATATGTCTAAACTGCATTGGTGCTCAGCTCCATAATCTATTAACTAAAAGTGCATGTTTATGCAAAATGCTTTTGCAGCACAATATTTATGAGTAATGAATGACAGTAATAAAGTGAAAACAGAATTTTAAATTTATAAATATCAAAATATAAATACCAACACCATGTTGCCACGTACACCACATTCTCTGTGCTGTATGTTATGAATTCTTTTATTGCATAGTTCTGACCACTGTTGCAGCTGGTAAATGGATTGCATCTAAGGATGGAACTGCAAAATTTACAGTTTTCACATTGGTGCATTCCACTGAGTAGCAGAGGTCTGGTGCCAAGTGTGTGAGTGTACCTGCCTTCATAGCTGTGTACCAATCTATCCCTAAGGTTAGTGCCCCTTTTATACACCATCCTTGGTTTTTCTTTTGTCACCCCTTCTAGAAGGGGTTCACTCTGCAAGATAATACTATGCTTAATATCCTGTGAATGTCTTGTATATATGGTAACAAAATTAGTCCTTGGCGATTTTGTCTCATGTCTAGCTTCTAAAAGTTCAGTTCCACTGACATAACATGCATCCTTAAATGTGCTATCCACACATGAGGAGGTGCAACCCCTGCTGATGAACCTGGTAGCCATTTCAAGATTAAAAGTATACAAAAAGTAATTTAAGTCAGCAGGTATAATAGGAAATTAATAGGTTTTTAACCCTAAAATACCTAGACTATTAAGTGGTATCTCTGCAATAAACAATACCAGCATGTAACAAGAAAATATAGGCATTTCTTAGACATTTAGTCTGTACCAGTATCAGAAAAATATAAAAAATGTAATTGTTTGTGCTTGGATGATCTAACCTTCTTGAAAAGAAAAACAATCAAGGGATGTTTACACGTGGGAAAGATAGACCGTGCAAATACTGGCAAGCAGGGTGCTCAGGGACTCTATCTCTCTCATTATACAAGACTCCTGTCAGAGGCATAGAGCTGTTTCACTGTATAAAAGTAACAACTTTGCAGTTTCACCAGTAAATTGTGAATACAATCTCCTGGAAAGGTAAGCTGCAGTTTGATCACAACTGTTTTCACATTTGCAGGAATGTAAGTCATATGAGTTATATATGCAGCTTTATTATTAAGACGTGAAATGAAAGCTTTAGTAGTGATCTGTTTATCATTGCAATTGCTAATGCTAAAATGAATGTAAAATGTTTAGGGGCAGTCTCGGTTCATTATCATTACCACTTTTAATGTACTATGTTGTAACTGTCATTTTAAAAGCATATGGCAAATGAATGTAAGACGTTTATTGTGGGCTGACATGCAGTAATAATGCAATGTTTGTGAAGTCCGAGATTTGTGTTTTTTTGCTTAACTAATTTTGGTAATTCACAAGACTAAGATATGTTATGTCTCAAGCACTAAAAGTCATTCGGTTATATATCTAATTTAATTGTATTATCCTTTACAGGTCTGAAGAATGGAAAATTCCACTACTACTATCACTTATTTTGTACTTACAGGACTTGGTAAAATGGGTAACATTCGATATATGTATTTTGCATTTTCACTTTTGCTGTATTTAATTACAATTCTAGCTAATCTGTTTCTTATAAGCATTATCATTTTACGACAACATTTACATGAGCCCATGTATCTCTTTATGTGTAGCTTGGCAGTAAATGGAATATATGGCAGTACAACATTTTTGCCAAAGTTAATGGCTGATATTTTGTTGGAATCTAACACTATATCTCTTTCTGGCTGTTACATTCAGGTATATTTCCTGTATACTTTTGGTTTTTCTGAAATGAATATATTGACAGTTATGGCATATGACCGATTTATGGCTATTTGTTACCCTTTACAGTATACAAATATTATGACATCTGCAAAAATGTTCAAGCTTCTGTTGGTTGCATGGATGAATCCATTTTGTATTATGCTGATATCTATTCTCTTAACTCAAAGACTTCCACTGTGTGGCTTCACTCTCCCAAAAATCTATTGTGACAGTATCTCCATTGTTAAGCTTTCATGTATAAACTCATCTGCTGACAATTATTTAGGTATAGTTTTTCTTATATTTAATGTGGGAATTCCCTTTGTTATCATTGTCTGCTCTTATGTACAAATATTTATAGTCTGTATGAAAAAGTCTAAAGAAGCACGAGTGAAGGCTCTGCAGACATGTAGTACTCATTTGCTGATATTGTTGGTCTTTGTGAGCAGTGCTTTCTTTATTGTCCTTCAGCCTCGGCTGAACATGACCAGTATCCCATCATTTCTCCAGCATGTCTTATCCATACAGAGTTTTATTTTACCGCCTGTTGCCAACCCCATTATATATGGAATAAGAACAACAGAGAAGTTAAGGCAAGATGTTATAAAGATATTTAAAGAAAGAATTTGTAGTAAAATAGGAGATACAATGGAAACACAAGTAAGCACAACAGTCTCAAGAAAAGAAGGAGCAGTGAGACTGGTTTAAAGAAATAACTGTAAGTAACATTATTTTCTGTAATATAATTAACCAAAATTATTTTATGAGATTTATTTAATTATCCAGTTTGTGACCATGAAAGGTCTGATAAGCTGAGGCTCGTTTTCATGGGTGACCTGTGGGAAGGATACAAGGAATAGTGATATACTATTACAGGTACAGTAGTGCAGAAAATGCAAATCATGCAGCTGTGCAGTAATGCAGACACATGGGTACAACCTGCAAAACATGAGGAGCATGCAGAGAGCAATTTCCCAGAGTGCCTTTAGATGCAACCATTATAGCACTAGTGAGCAGATTTTACAGTTGATAAATAAAATGTTGTAAAACAAAATATCACAGGGCTCACTTCCTTAACCCCTACTGAGGTGTTCCAGTCCCTGATCCAAGCACCATGCAGAATTAAATACAGAAAAGGCTCTCTGAGAGTAACCATGCAGGTGGTGTAGTACCAATCACAGTTTTTACAGTTCAATAGTTTGAGAGCAGCTGACACCTTCAGGAGTAGAACAAATGGATTGCACTTTATACACCACAAAGGAGGATTTGCTGACACCAAATATATTTTATTAGTGCTATTTGTATTTGCTTATGCTAGTGCCAAAAGGGGGCCACCATTAAGAAGACAGTGTTTAAGCAGTCAGCAGACAATTTACAGCATACAGTCAGTATTTGAAATTATAATGACAGAAAGCAGATATCGGGAATAGATCCATTTTAAATGCTTGTGTACATGCGTACTGGCATAGTGCCATCACAATACCTATCCACAGGAAGGGCAGTAAATCTAACCATGGCAATTACAGGCCTATTAGCTTAATGTCTGTAGTGGGCAAGTTTATAGAGAGTATAATAAAGGATGAACTAGTTAAGGACCTGGTGAGTAGGGGGTTAACAGATATATCGCACCATCAGATTCACAAATAATAGGTCATGTACTACCAGCTTAATCAACATCTATGAGTTTGTTAGCCCTAATTTAAACCAAGGGAAAGGGGTTGATGTGTTGTTTGTAGATTTCAGGAAGGCTTTCAATGCCCTCCCTCATAACATCCTAGTGAAAAAACAATTAACCTTAAAAGTGGATATATGCCTACTTAAATGGATTCAGAGCTGGCTGGCAAGTAGGAGTCAGGCCATCAGAATTAATGGCATAGTCTCCTCAGAGGGCACTGTGACCAGTGGAGTACCCCAGGGCTCTGTCCTGGGACCACTGCTTTTTAACATACAGTATATGTTAGTGACCTGACACTAACAGGTAACAACAAATTGAAAGTCTGCCACTGATACCAAACTTGGGGAACAGTGGACAATGAAGCACAGAGAAACATGATGCTTGATAATCTGAAGAACATAGGTAAATGGGTTGTCACTAACAGAATGCAATTGAACACAGAAAAATGTATGTTCTTGCACTTTGGTAGGAACACTGGTATACAAATATACCAAGTAAATGGGACCACAGACGAATCAGTGACTACTGAAAAGGACTTGGGTGTGTTTATAAGTAATGACCTGAAGCCCAGCACACATTGCAAACAGGTGGCATCCAAAATGGGACACTTACCAAACTGCATTCACAGGTCCTTTCTCTGCTATATCTAGCTCAGTTTTATTGCCCCTTTATAGAACATATAGAACATATACTTGGCCACATATGAACTACTGTTCACAAGTATGGAGTCCATACCTCAGGAAGGATACAGATATGACTGATAGAGTGCAGAGGAAATTTACCAAACTTGTCCCAAGTTGTCAGGACCTATCATATGCACAGCACATAAATCACTTGGGACTGTGGGAGTTGAGCATAAGGAGAACTAGGGGGGACATGTTACTCCTGTATAAGTTATTGTAGGATCATGTCCAAAGTGAGGGTCTGGATCTGGTTTACAAGGACATCAAATACGACCTCCGAGGACAAAAGTGTCAACTGGTTGAATCAGTGCCTAAATCAGAAGTTTGAAAAAATGCATTCATCCCTAGAGCTATTAGACTCTGGAATCAGCTGCCTGATTTGCTTGGTGAATGTACCAAACATGGCAACATTCAAAAAAGGGTTGGATACCTTCATACAAGAAGGCAACCCGGGTAACTTCCACTGCGCGGGGGGGTGCAGCATCTGTGGGCCTCAGCATTCTGGTGCCCTATAACTGAAGTATTAACCAAAGTATAAAGCAAATGTCTCATGCCAATGTAGCAAAAATATTTTGCAAGTTATAAGCAAGGTGCGGTGCAGAATGAACTTAACCTACCAGTCACCCCAGCACTTTGACTCCAAGTTCAGTTGGAGTGTAAGTTGGGTGATTGCCAGATTGGGTCCATACTGCATTGCATCTTGCTTATGACTTGCAATATTTTTGTTGCATTGGCATGAGACCTTTGCTTTCTGTCATTATAATTTCAAATGCTGACTGTATGATGTAAACTGTCAGTTGACACTGCTTAAACCCTGCCTTTTATGGTGACCCCTTTGGGGCACAAGCATTAGCAAATAGAAATTGCACTAATGGCATTAATTTGGTGTCAGCAAATCCTCCTTTGTGCTGAACAGAGTGTAGTCCATTTATTTTGCTGAAGTTTTTAGGTTAGCCACCCAGGATTTCCACCTTCCCGTATCCTGAAGCATAGCTTTTCCCTTTGTTTCCACCTTCAGGAGTTATTTACAAAGACATAATATGTAGACACAATTCAGGTGATATTTCACAATTGCTTTGCATTTCTCCACCCTGTTATTTATTACTGAAGTAATCTGCATGGAAACAGGATCTTTGCTCCAGAAGAGTTCAACCATTCCTGCTACTTAATTCCTATCCGAGGTCATAATGCACTGCTTATGACATCATAGTTACTCCTATGGCAACACCTTGTAATGTCACAACACATGATATGCCTTCAAATAGGGAATACGCTAGAGAAACAGATGAACCCTAATGGATAAAAATCATTTAATCATGCAAATGTCCTCAGTAATAAATAATGGAGGAGAAATCTATAGCTGATATAGGGAATGCAAGATAAATTGTACCTAAATATATTGTTTGTAGACGTTTCCTTGAGTTGACAGCACCTCTTTAAAGAGGACTTTTCATTATGGTTCAAAAAGTTACAGCTTGTAGTCATTATATGCAGTACTAGACCTGAAAAAGGAGTGTGCATTTGTTATTTTTGGCCAAGGTTTACTCTGCTTTCCATAATTTGAATTTGTTTTTGAGCCCTGCTGCACTTGCCTTTGCTGTTCATTTGCTGGGCTGCTAGCTCTTAATGACATTACTATTGGGTAGAGGAGTGACTCACACCATGCAGTGCCATGCAGTTGCAACAATGTTACAAGGAAACCTACCAGTACTCCGTGCACATACTGTGTTCCCCTTCCCCAAGACACCCTGTTAGCAAAGCATTATGCCAAAATCCAAATGCCTTGTCAGCATGTTTTTTTTTTGTGAAACTGACTCTGCCCTATAGTGATGTCAGCAGTACAACCCTGGGCCCACAGCAACTCCAGGCTTGGTATAGAAGCTCTGGTATGGTACACCCTGCAGATTTTAGCAGTTCAGAATGCAAAAACTAACTGCAACAGACATTAATAAAATACAATTCCAGAATCAATGCAAGAAGTGGTAATTTATGCATGAAAGTCAAAAGGACTGGGAAGGTCCTCTTTTAACATAATGTGGAAAATAGTCACAGTAATGCTCCCTGAGGTAGCAACACTTATTTATTCTTAAACAGCTGGCAAAGTCCAGCAGCTGCACAGCCACAGAAAGAAAGAAGTAACTAAACCATTGCAAGCCCCCACAACTGAGTAGCCAGGAAGGGGATAGCCTGTGCACAGGAGACTTGTTTAGGAGGGTATGAACATCCCTTTCTCAGTGCCGGGCATCTGATGATCAGATGGAGAGTTCTCAGTTCAATGCAACAGTGTGCTCTAGGTGCACACAATAGGTTTTTACTCCTTTCCCTTTTTGTGACTATCCATTTGTGAGACATTACCAGTGGTTCAAGAATAAAGAAGTTTTAGTGGCTGGCCCACCTGTGCAGTGGTAGAGCTACCACTGCAATGTGGAACACACAACAGACTGAAAAAAGTTAAACACAGGACAATTTCTGCTGCTTGTTACTGGGATTTCTCACCCAATGTTTTAATTTACAGAGGAAATACAAATGAAACTTGGCAAACATTCAGACTCCACTCGCAGTCACCATTTATGTAATCTAAACACTTTTGGTGTGTTGGGTAAATAATAATAATACAGATTCTTGTGTCTCGGAGTCTGCCAAGAAACATTCGTAACAAGAAAGGAGTACTAATAAAGTTTATTATACTACTTATGCCAAGCATGTGACAGAGAAAATCACAAGGGAGATGGGTTTCTCACCACTAGCCTGAAGAATGTACATAATCTCCAGGATTGTAGATTTTAGGTTCTCTAAGGTCTTGTCTCTCTCTCCACTCTCCAGCTCTCTGCCAGAGAGTACTAGTCTTCCAGAGCTGAACTAGTAGTGTCCCAAGACTTACAATACGTTTGCAGACAACTATATACTGCAGATAACAGCATAGCAACAGAGATTACCTCATACATAGATACATAGACAGTGTGGGCAGATAAGGGCCTATGGCCCAACCAGTCTGCCCATTTGAGCTTGTAAGTTCAGTTTGTTTTCCTAGAAGTCTGTTGCACCTTACCCCTGACCTCCAGAATTCCTTTATTTCATAGTTACAGATATGAGGAACAATATGTATTGATCCTAAGTCATTCTCCATTGGAGAATGACTTAGGAGACACAGAATATGCTTCCATTTGCGTTATAGCTTGGACAAACGAAATGCTGACAGGTTCAAACTACATGTGGCATTTCTTGCTTACATACCGTATGAAACATAAAGACATAACAAAGGCTTTCTCTCTGTGTCAGCTTACTTAGACAAAGAGAACTGCTGACAGGTCCTTATTACATATCTGCCTGAGTTGAAAACACACACTACATATAATTATATGAGAATATAAGTATACAATAATCACTAATGATCCCCCAGAGTCATCATAACAGTGATTAGGTAGATTATATGTGGAATATATGTAAAAGACAAACAGACTCTAGATAAATGTATTATAGTGAGGTATAATGAATCATGCATGATCAGTATTAGCATATCCTAGCAGCAAAGCACATTCCTAGCACTCATGCTTATATGATATGTACCCATATCTATATGTTAATGCATAATAGCAGTATCACAGTACAATAGACCAGGAATACAGTGTGAGGTGTTTGTGGAACAATAGGGGGCATAACCCAGCTGTAACAATCCCCACTTTTTTGCCCTAATTGCAAAACTGGCAACACAATAAAAAGAAGGAGGTTAGGCACCATTCATCTACAGGCCCAAGGCACGAGCCTGATAGAGGAATATTAACTGGTCACACAGGTATTTCAGGATTTTCCTTAAACAACAAAATATAATTATAAGGGAAAATGTTAGTAAACCTTGTATTACTATAAATATTTGGAATAAAACTTCACAAAGGGGTTTTCCAATACCAAAACAATCAGTAAATACTGATATGTATCAGGTGTGTATCTGTGCAGTTGGGAAGAAATTGAAGAGACAAACTTAAATTGCCTGTATGGATATTACAAATAAGTAAAAACTGAGATATAGCATCAAGATAGTTAGGACTAGACTTAATGATATCTGATTCTGGGATGGGAACAGGTGTGATTACTGTATAACCTATAACCTGTTTAGGGAGTAGAAACAGAAGTTAGAAAAGTTCACTTTGCATAACTTTTAGTCCATGTCAGAAGAATGTATAGTTGGTCATCATGCAATGTTCCAAATCAGTAGAAGAGGCAGTATAGTGCAGAGGTTTAAGGCTCTGAACTGCAAATCTGATGACATCCAGCAGACCAGACCTGGTTTGAATCTCACAGCTTCCACTTGCATACTGCGTGACCCTGAGCAAGTCACTTAACTTCCCTGTGCTCCCAGGTCACTCCTGTAAAAAAAGCTTTCAGTTTAGTGCTACTCCTGGTTAAACAACTAAAAAATATATATACCACCTTAATGGATAGCATTTTCAGTTGGTAAGTTGAACCGGACACGAAATGTCAATGTCCATAAAGCAAACTACGAACAGTTCCAGGGATAAATCCAGGGTTTCTTCAAGTGTTAGATGAAGATTCATAATTCAGATTTGATGCATTCACATTTTCCAAAGGTAGATCAAAATGTTCAGGAGGCTGCAATATTTTCAGAGGCCTCAGCAGGAGGTGCATTAGATTGCACATTGAGATTTACAATGGAATAGCAACAGTGTTCAGTTGAAGATGATCACATGGCTGCACAAAATGTAAAGGTTTATGACAGTACTCAGTTTGTATGAGGTGCCTGCCAGGCTTGGAAAACAAGCAGAGAAGAAAATGGATTTCTTGATTGTAGATCAAATGAAGAAGAGTCTTCTTGCTGAGTTAGGGGATTGCCCTACCCCATACTTGCTTCATAGTATGCATAACAATGAGCTTGATTGTAGAACTTAATTGGCTGTAACTGAATACAGTTTATTTGAAAGTTCACAAGTGGAAGCCTAATTTCAGTCATTAGGCCTGTATTCACAAATTGGTAATACAAGTTGAAAGATGTCAAATCTGCATGAAAGGTAATGTTCCTTTCAGGTACGACATTCAATATTCAGAGTCAGTCACAATTCCAAGATCTCATGGTAAACAATGAAAAGGAGGTAGTGTTAACCTTTCACAATAAAAGTTCCATATAGATGATCATTAGAATGAACAGTTGCCAGACGATCAGAGATGGAAGTTGCTGGATGAAAATGTGGCAATGACACTGTGAGAGTCACAAACATGGCTTCCAGGATTGTGCAGGAATAAGTTTCAAAACATGTAGCAATACTGGTGTGTGTGGTGACATATCCAAGGTTCCTTACCACTGACAAGGGAATAGTGCTAGATTCAAATAAACATTTGTTAACACATGCAATAGAAGTGCAAAATGTGGCAATGCCACTGACCCATACATATGTCATATATGAGATCAAGGATATATCCTAATTCCAGATCCTGGAAGAGATGACGAAATGGGTGTAAGAACATAATAGCTGTAGGCAGTGCAAAGGACTTTCCTAGCTATGTGCTCATCTGCTTCCTTAATGTGAGCAGAAAATAATTCATTAATATGAACATTTGTCAGGTCAAACCCTTCACAATATCCTTAATATTGTAAATGTAAATTACTGTTAATGAGCAAAATCATGTATACCTATGCAGTTGGGTGGGGGTATGATATTATATTTCATACTATCATGAACCTTTAACATATGTGCTTGAATAATGGCTATATCATCCCTATTTCAAATAGATATGTCACAGCCATATAGGCCTGAGTCTAAACCTGTTTTTCTTTTTATAAATAAGAAAACAAAAAACAAAATGCCTAATGAGTTTGGGTAGGTTTACAGTCATAAGATGTACCACTAGCAGTCAGGATGTGAAAATCCTGAGTGAGTGTATGTGTGGTGCTATCAGTCCCTGTTTAGGGAGTCATTAATGGATACCTGATATGCTGCCAGGGTATCCAATTGCATCATTATTAAAAAAAAAGTGTGGGAAATGTTTGATGTGAAACATAAAACAAATCATTTCAAGTTTAAAAGGTGAGATTTAAAATCACTTGAATGTGCATGAACTGCACATTATTAACTAGGGTACCTGGTTGAGAATTGGCTGTTAGACCACAGGGTGGGCCAGGGTTCTGTTTTGGACACTCAGTACTAAGTGTCACAAATTATGAAGCATCATTGGGCTAAAAACCTTAAGATCTAATGGTTTTTATTGCCATATAAATTTTGGATGCAAAATTCCTGATTATCAATAAAATGTAAACAGGAGTCCAGATCAAGTCTGACTTCTAGAATTGATCCAAAGCAATGATCATAACATTCAGTAGGGCCTCACTACCCTTCTGGACAATGAACATGTCTTTCAGGACTTTAGTGTGAATTCTACAGGATGCAATTAAATCATGTGGGCTTGTGAGGTACTCTGCCTCAACAATCTGTTTAGGTCACTGGTTCTCATCTGCAATAAAATGTGCAGTCTGGGCTTGTAAGAAGACCCATGCTTCTAAAAGAATAAGCATAAAAGCAAGCATATCTCTCTCTAGAACCTAAAAGAAAATATAAAGGAAAACATAATTAGTTTAGTACTATTCTCCCACTGGGGTATGGAAAAGTAATTTAATTTCTTTAAACAGGTTCATTTGATTGGCATATAGCCATTTATCAATGACAGTTATTGTGAGGCAGTCTAATGAGTATGTCATTAATTCTGGGACACTTTGCATTTGGTGTAATGCTCCCATTTCACTTGATCAGCACTGGGGAATTTTCTGGACACAAGACAGTTGCATTTTGGAGATGCAAAAAATTCTGGTGACTGTGTAGCACATAATGTCATACATTATAAATTTATATCTATTTCAAAAATAAATATTTTGTAGTCTCAGAAATGTTTACTTTCTGTCGTGAAGTGTTTGTCCAAAAGCAGGACTGAGCAGTGCAAGTATACTGTGCTAAACTGCATGTGTGGGTCAGTGTTCTTTCCTGTGTGTGCAAATCAGACACTTCCCAGCTTCGTGTAAGCATATATATGGTGTGACTTTTGCAGTATGTAAAGAATAAAGATAAGAATATATAACATATATTTTATTGATACCATCATCAGCAGCAGCAGAGTGAGATGATATTTTTCACAGGTCTCGGCCACTGTGCATCTCAGTCACTCACATGATTTTGTGGAGATTATAGCACAAATAATGCTTTTCAACAACCATACCCAACAGACATTAAATATTGCTGAGGCACCCAAAATATGTTATGGTGCACAGACATTTTAAAGTCGGAATATATAACAGGTCCTGCAGTCCACTGTCCCCACACTGTGCAACCACTGGCACTGTGTCACGTTATGGTGTACATCAACTTGCTAAAACACTGACACTGACACTCTAAACTACAAAGACATCACTTATTCCAGAACAAAAAAAGGAAAAGAAGAACTGTGGTAGCACAGTGTGTTGGCATTTGGCAGTGAGTGAACTGGACCTTATATATTTTCTGACTTTATAGTGTCTGTACACTGTCTGTCAAATATTTTGTGTGCCTCACCATCACCAATACTTCATGTCTGTTGGGTACGGTTTGTTGAAAAGCAGTATTTTTAGTTGCTATATGATTCCAAAAGTCATGTGTGCACTGTGTGAGTGCGACTAAGGTGCTCTCTGGCCAGAGACCTTTGGAAAAATATCATAACACTTAGTCCGCTGATGATGATGGTACCAATAAAATATACATTATATATTCTTATCCTTATTCTTTACATACTGCAATAAGTCACACCATATGTATGTTTGCACAAAGCTGACAGTGTCTGGTGTGCACACACAGGAAAGAACACTGACTGCACAGTGCACACATGCAATTTAGCACATTATACTTGCACTGCTCAGTCCTGCTTTTCCACAATCACTCCACAACATTAAGCAAACATTACTGAGGCACCAGAAACACATTAGGGAGGGTACACATTCTTAACTTGGATTATAAGTATAACACAGTGGGGGGGAGTGTTGAACAAAAAGCTAATGTGGGATCCCCTGATGGTCCAGCAGCAGATGGAGCATTGACACAATCTGTAGTTGGTGTCACTCTATGTGCTCCAACTGCTGCTGGACAGCACTCACCCTCTCATTGTTTTCTTCTACTGCAGACCACAACACAGCAAGGTCAGCCAGGGTAAGAGGCAGGATGGGGTCCATTGGTGGTGGCACAGCTGCTGATGGTGGTAGTGGGGGTGGTGCTGGAGCAGCTGCTGCTGCTGTGGCCCTCCTCATGCTGCTGCCTGACACAGCAGCACCCTCTGCCACTGCCACAGAAGGGCCAGCAGGTGGAGGCCTGGCTTGTTCTGTGGCAGCCTTCCACTCCCCCTTGTGATGATTTAGCATGTGGGTGCACTGGCCCCAGTTCCCAGGTGTGTCCCCCGAGGGCCACAGCACACCTCTACACCACAGATGTGGCAACATACCAGGCAGCTGTCCCCCTGACACTGTCAAAAAAACTCCCAAACTGGGGAGCCGTGGGTGGTGGGGACCAGGCACTGGAGGGCCAGATGCACTAGCAGCCTGGATATGGCAGTGATCAACCTCCAGCACACCCTGCTGTGGAGATGGTGCTGCTGAAACTGCTGCTGCTGCTGCTGGTGCTTCTGGGGGAGGAAGACCCAAGATTTTAGAATGGTCCAACAGCACCCAGTTACACCCCCCACCATGGGTGTGCACTCCTCCCCTGCCATCCATGCTGCTATGTGGACATGGTCCCACTGGCCCTGGCACAGTCCCAGACGTGCCCTCCCTCCTTCCCTCTGTCAGCACAACGATGTTGAGTCGAGACAGTTAATGAAACACTCATACACACACACACAGACAAACAAAAACTTATAAAAGTAAAAAACAAAGAAATCACAGAAACAAAAAATTAACAGTCTACAACAAGAGTACAAAAACCACTAAACTGTCAACAAAATAGCTTTCAAAAAAGCTGTTGGGGTTTTACTTTTATAATAAAATGATATCTTCCTGCTCCCATTAAGACAAACTGCCTCCTATCTCTCCCTCTGCACAGGAGAAAGTGAAAGTATCTGCTTGCATGAGTCACTTCTTTCCTGCCTGGCTAAAGCATGTGACTTACAGTACTGTAAGCCATGTGATGTGTGTGGGGGGCTGCCTATATTGTTGTCTCTTTGCCTTACTTTGTGTTAAGGCAGAATGACAACGCAAATCATAATTACAAGGCAAAGTGAGACTTACATTGGCCACTCCATGTAGTGGAGTGACAACCCAAAGTGCTCACTTCACTGGCACTTCACCAGAGAAATTAAAATTTGCTGCATCTCTAGGGCCACCCATGTGGGTGGCTCCTGCTGGATTTCTTGGTGACTCATGTGATCTTGGTTTTTTTAGTTCAGCTGAGGCCCACAGCCCACAATGGGAGCTTGCCCAGGATTGCAAAACATTTGGCACAGGACTGGCTGTGAGCCATTTATATGCATAGGATCCTTCCTATAGAGATCCAATAAAGAACTCTTAATAACAGCGTTACACAGTCCTGAAGATAAGTTAAACATAGAAACATAGACTTTGACGGCAGATAAAGACTGCTTGGCCCACCTAGTCTGCCCACCAGAAGCTCTGTCACATGGGTGCAACAACTCAACCAAGGTTCCAATTTTTTCTTATTAATAAAAATCCAGGAAAAAATACACCGTCTAAATGAAACTTGCACTTTAACCAGGCACTCGCATTTTAAGCAGTCATTGAATAGAGTTACTGCAGTAGTTTCCATTCCCATGGGGGCATGCAGACCCCCAGCAATGTGTCCTTGAATCTGCTAAAACACACAAAACCAGCTGCCAGTTGTACAAAATGCAGACTCTTACTGATTTTCAGCAGCTTGCAAGGGCTTCCTCTGAGAGCACAAGAAATCATAAACTATTCCACAAATAAACCCTTCCTTTGTTAGCCTACTGGCACTACTCTTCCCAGTTTGTCCCATAATGCAGCCACCACATATTTCCTTCTTGTATCCACCACATAACTTGTTTCCGTTAAACAACCCAGTGTTAACTGAAAATCCTCAAACAACCAAGGCAATCTGCATATTATACAGTACATTGATTGAAGCACCAGAACATAGAGTTACCTCACTAGTTTCAATTGCTGGGGGGGCATGGTACATGTGCATCCTCCAACCAGGTGGTGCAGTGTCCGATGCAAAGTATACAAATCAATCACTTACTGGAACAGTTGCAGATAATCCTATTATTTATCCAAACTTGCAAACCAGTGGCCACATTTTCCACTATCCTTCAACAGGGTATTTTAATTCATGCCACAATTTTCAAGGCCATCCTAACTATGTGTTTATATCTGATAACGAGCTTGTTTCCAAAAAACAAATAAAAGCCTGGGTGAACCAGATGGAATTACAGTTGACAAGTCCCAAAGAATGTAGTCGATGTGTGACGGGGAAGGGTATATCTGACCCCCACCATGGTGTGGAGAACTGCAGGTGCTAACTCTACCAACACAACCACCAGCTGCTGCAATATTTTCTCCAGTGTATTTTTTCTCAGTTATTCCCTCAGATGCAACAAACTGTGTCAGCCACCTGGGGCCAATGCTTTGGCTGCAGATAGCCAAAACCACAGAGTGGAGCAGCATGACCAAATGCCATTTGTGATCACCCCAGGTGAGGTTTTGGGGTGGTCGATATCACAAACACACCGGTGTGCCTTGCAAGGATGGAAAATAGCAATACAGTCTCCTACTTTTGTTCCCGTTTGTTTGCTATTCATTGCAGGTGTTACCATTATACAAAAGAAACAATTTATGTCAACAGGTATAATAAGAAAAGGTATAGGTTGCTTAACACTGAAATACTGTGGGCCAGATATTCAAAACTTTGCGCTGGGTGCAAACTGTTTGTGCAGGTTTAGCGTGGGATTTGAGTGGGTCTGCTATATTCAAAAAGCCAAATAGCAAGCGCAGACTGCATTAGTACTGGGTAAAATCATAATGTTTGCAAGGGACAAACTGAGGGGGCATGTACATGAAAACAGGCGCAATGCTATATTCAGTGACTGGTGTCATGTAAAGTGGTTTTGTGTGACTTAGTGCATCACTTTGCATGGTGCAAATTACCACCAAGGAAAAGGTAGTCTTAACCCTGGGCAATCCAGTTTTGCATGACATTGTGGCTTTGCGCAGTGTTTGCATGGCTTTTGCGCAGCTTTGCATGACCCTAACCAATAAGTATGACACAGAGAAAAAGCCAGACATAGAGGAAACATGCTGCTCACTGATGGCATCACAATGATGCCATCATCTGCCATCAGTCACAGCCATGCCAAGCAGTAAGTGGTGAACCAGTCCCTATTGGACACCATGGCAGTGTGGCCATACTGCACACAACCTGCAGACCACCCTTCTGTGGACACCAACAGGTGCCAGCACACACACATGCAGCACTGTGGGCATGGAGGGTGTTGAGGGGAGGGTGTACAGGTGGCCAGGCTGTGCCACAGACTGGGTGTGACCACAAAGCTGGAACACATCATGCAGTGCACATGGGCTAGTATTGGGAATATCCCAACACCAGTATGCCTGTCTAATCATACATGCCCCCCCAGCCACATACAGCACAGCTGTACAAACACCACAGCACACACAGCCAGCCATATATATGTCACTGTGAGCATCCCATGCCAGAGGTGCAGCATCTGTGGGTCACACAACAGCATAACAGTAATGTCCACTGTCAGTAAACACCTACAAGTTAGGCCTGTCACGTGTACAGTGCAGTGGTCATCACTGCCCTGCACACCATAGGCATTGCTGTGTCCCTCACACTACTGTACCCCTGGCTACTGTAGTGTCTGTTGTGCACTGTAGCATGACCTACAGTGTAACAGTTGCATGAAGCACCACCACCACCTGTGCCTATGCTGTGTTGTCCTGTAAGCACAATATGCTATGCTGTACTTTATACATGTAGACTGCAGCTACCATCATGCACTACCAGACTGACCTACAGGTGGAGCTGCAGGTAGACCCAGCCAGCCCCTGTACTTTCAGACTGACCTACAGGTGGAACTATGGGACCCTGCAGTAATGCTTGGCAAACTGAGTGCAAATCAGGTCATGAGATGCTAATCTGGATGTTTGCCCAGAGACTACCTAAGAAGACTCAATTTGCATGTCTCTTTTGAATATGGCAATGTTTAACCCCAGGCAAATGTGTTTGCACGAGGCAAATGGCTTAGCTCCATGCTAAACCGTGCAAACAGTTTGGGGAATATTATACAGTTTTGCCCACTATACTTTCACATGCGCTGCTGCCTGCAGCTTACTGAGTCCAGACATTTTCTGGCACACATATTGGTCACATAGTTCACCTCTACCTACCTTCATGTCACTGTGCACTTGGCTGATGTTGTGGTGTGCACTTCCTGGTTGCTATATTCAGAGCTGTCTTATTCCTGGGCTATGTTTGCACTGCACTCCCAGCCCAGATTGACTGGTTTCCTTAACATGTTATATTCAGCAGGGTTAGCACCCGGGCTATCCCTTTTGAATATAGCAGACTATTGGGTCCCGGCTAATTTAGCACACTGGGCAGTGCTAATTTAGCCCCGGGGCAACGTTTTAAATATCTGGCCCCTAGACTCTTAAGTTGTATATCTGCAATAAACAATACCAGAGTGTAACATAAAAGTATGTGCATTGCTTTGACTTTCAACCTGTACCAGTATCAGAAAAATTAAAAAAAGTAATTGTCTGTGCTTGGAGGATCTAACCATTGTGAAAAAAAAAATAATCAAGGGACTTTTACATGTGGGAAAGATAGACTGTACAAATACTGGTAAGCAGAGTGCTCAGGGACTCTCTCTCATTATACAAAACTCCTGTCAGAGGCACAGAGCTGTTTCACTACATAAAAGTAACATTTCAGCCTCACTAGTAAATTGTGAATACTATCTCCTGGGATGGTATACTACAACAACATTTGATTACAAATGTTTTCACATTCACAGGAAAGTAAGTCATAGCAGTTATTATATATGTACACACACACATATATATATATATATATATATATATATATATATATATATATATATACACATATGTAATTTTATTAAGACATGAAATAATTTTAGTAGTGATCTCAGTTTATTATCATTGCAGCTGTTAACGTTAGACAAAGTAAAATGTTTAAGTGCAGTCTTGATTTATTATCATTATCACTTTTAATGCAATATGTCTGTTTTAATGGCCAAATTTAGTACCATTGTTAATGTAAGTGTAATTTTAAATTCATACGGCAAATAAATGCAAGATATTTATCGTGGTCTGACATCTAGTAACAATGCTATGTTTATGAAGTCCAAGACTTGTTTTCTTTCTTAACCAATTTTGGTAATTCACAAGATTAAGATTTGTTATGTCTCAAGCAATAAAAGTCATTAGGTTATATCTGTATATCTAATTTAATTTTATTTTCTTTTTCAGGTCTGAAGAATGGAAAATGTTACTCATACTACTACTTATTGTGTACTTACAGGACTTGGTAAAATGGGTAGCATTCGATATATGTATTTTGCATTTTCACTATTGCTGTATTTAATTACAATTCTAGCTAATCTGTTTCTTATAAGCATTATCATTTTACGACAGCATCTACATGAGCCCATGTATGTCTTTATGTGCAACTTGGCAGTAAATGGAATATATGGCAGTACAACATTTTTGCCAAGTTAATGACTGATATTTTGTTGGAATCTAACACTATATTTATTTCTGGCTGTTACATTCAGGTATATTGCCTGTATACTTTTGGTCTTTCAGAAATAACAATATTAACAGTAATGGCTTATGATCATTTTACAGCTATTTGTTACCCTTTACAGTATGCAAATATTATGACAGGTGCAAAATGTTTAAACTTTGTTGGTTGCATGGATGAATCCATATTGTACTGTACTCATACTTATTCTCTTAACTCAAAGACTTCCACTGTGTGGCTTTACTCTGCCAAAATCTACTGTGGTAATATCTCCATTGTTAAGTTTTCATGTACAGATTCATCTGCTGAAAATTATTTGGATATATTTGCTCTTTGCTCTTATATTTAATACAGGAATTCCCTTGTTATGATTGTCTGCTCTATGTACAAATATTTAAAGTCTGTATGAAAAGTCTAAAGAAACAC
Source organism: Neoceratodus forsteri (assembly GCA_016271365.2). Classification (NCBI taxonomy): domain Eukaryota; kingdom Metazoa; phylum Chordata; order Ceratodontiformes; family Ceratodontidae; genus Neoceratodus; species Neoceratodus forsteri. The sequence goes on along the minus strand of CM057458.1, from coordinate 1,147,387,598 downwards.
AACAGAAGGCTCTGCAGACATGACTACTCATTTATTAATGTTACTAGTCTTTGTGATCAGTGTTTTCTTTATAGTGCTTCAGCCTCAGCTGAACATGACCAGTATCCCATCATTTCTCCAGCATGTCTTATCCATACAGGCAGGGATATTCAAAGGGGTTGTGTCTGGTGCAACAGCATTAGTTGGCGCAACCCTACATTGTGCCTCACTGGGATATTGAGATGGCTGCCTGGTGCAGTGCAAGTCCTGATGCAGCGGGTGCAATGTAATTGTATGCAGCGCAGATGCAGGGCATGCCCATGCATTTGTGGCACAACCTGATATTTAGCTCGGGATGTGTGGTGCATATGCCAGCGCATCTCCTGCAGTGCACCAAGAGGGCTCAAAGTTGAGCCTGTTCAGAGTAAGAACAAAGACCGGCCACCCACAGGTGGGCTGCTGTATTTCAGGGTGTAACACAGCAGCCCAGCCTTGGGTGGCCACCTGCCTGCCCAGAACACTGTCTACAAGCCCGCACTGGACTGCCCCCCATCAGTGATCACGTGGTGTACATAGAACAGGAAACCTCGTAGTCTAGTGACCACCCAGTCCCCAAGATATATACTGTACATGACCATCCCTGGTGGTCTAATGGTTCCCCCCTTCCACCCAGTTCCCCGATACATGTTACGATGTCCTGCACTGGTGGTCTAGAGGCACCCTCCACCCATTGCTGTGATCGCAGTAAATGTATATACAACATTCTCTGGTAGTCTAGTGGATGCCCCTCCTGCTCGAGTCCCCGATCACAGTGAATTGCCCACACTGACATCCCTGATGATTCACTGCACCCTCTCACCCCTCCCACCCACACAGGACCACATGCCCACCTTGCTCCCTCTGTCATCGGTGGGTAGCAGCATCCCACTAGCACACCGCCTGGCCACCCGCTGAATGATGGGTTGGTCCCCTGTGTGGACCAATGGGCTCGCAGGGCATGCTGTACTAGACAGTCCCAAATATGTGAATGATTCTACTGCATTCTCCTTGCCCCTCCAATTGCATGGGCACCCCTGATGCCATATGCATGGTAACCCTGCTGGCATCAGCCATGCTACTTGTGCTGTCTGCATACTACAGTGCCCCCCATTCTCTACTGGGAGTCGCTGGTATGCCAGACAATCCCTGGCCCTCCTCCTGGGAGAGGAGAGCTGTCCATTGGATGCTCAATCCTCTCCCTCTCCTGCTGACACCCTTTGGCCTGGGCTCACTCCAAACCCAGGTCATCGGCATGGTGTGAGGTGTGGTGTCCAGCACCTCACCCTCAGTGCCACCGGGCTGACAGTTATCCTTTTTCTTGATTTTATTAATAGCCAGAAAATATATTTTGCTACTCTATCTGTGGTCCATTAATCATTAGTATGTAGGAGTACTGAAGAAAGAAGACTCTTCTCCATGGCATATAAAGAGTTTAAAAAAGGACCTAACCAAAATATTCTTTTTTAGTGCACCAAGTACATACGCACATTACGTGTATTAGGTCCTCTGCTCCTCCCTCAGAACATGTACAAAGAAAAGACTCTTGTTTGTTCTTATCATGGCAGACTTTAAGGACATTGCGGTCAAATCTCTTAAATTTATATTGAGTAAAGATATTTCTTAATTTAAGGTCAGTGAAGATATGCAGATAATACTTAAGTCCAAAATAATAATTATTATTTACAAACCATTTTGCAAATGCTGTACTTCTTATTCTTTCAAGATCTTTTAATTGCCAGGAATTTTTCTGCTCTTTTAGTTGTATATTTTTATACTTCATACTGAGGATAATCTTTCAACAGAAGTTTTCAAGGTTTTCAATTTATATTTCCTCAAGCAATCCCAAATTGATGTAAACCAGTGGTTATATATTATCCCAAGGTTTACATAGCAATTTTTTTTCTGTAAACATTGATATGCAATTCTAGAGTCATTCATCCTTGATAGTCTTACTCAATAATTAATTTTTCTATTTTCTATAAGAGTGTTAATATTTTTAATCCCCAATTCAGCTCTTATATAAGATGAGGGACAAGATGGTTCTAAGTACATGGTTTTTCTCAGCATTTTAGACAAAGAAACTGTAACGTTCTCCCTATATTTCATGTCCCATATTTCTAAACCATGTAGCATTTGTGAATGGAATTTTGTTTTGATGTCTTTAACCAGGGGTCTAATAGTAGAACCCCCAAACTTATTGAATCTTGCTAGGGCCATTGCTGTCTACTTCAATGTCAATATGACCTTGCTATAATGGTCATTCCATAGACAATTTGTATTATAAATAATTTCTAAGTAGGTGTATGAGTGTACCACCTCCAATTAGTCAGATCCCAAAACCCAATGGACATGCTTTTTTCTGACCAAATAAAAGGATTTTAGTCTTTGATGGATTAACTTTAATTTTAGATGTTTTGAACAATTATTTAATAGGTTTAAATTTTTTGAAGCTGACTTTTGACAATGAAAATAAAACTAAAGTTGTCTGCAGATGCTAGTGCAGGACAGCTCAGATTATTAATTTTTTGGGAATCAGAATCCAAAGTCTCAAATTGTGATAACATTCCATCAATATACAGGGCAAATAAGACAGGGGCCAAAACACACCACTGTCTTACTCCCTGATTGATCTTAAAGGGGGCAGAAAGCTGACTCTGTGTGCCCATTTTTACAGAAGCCCACATATCATGATAAAACTGATATATCCTATTTACCAAAAAAAATCAGTTCCTTTTTTTAGAAGTATTTCCCAAAGAATTTTTCTGGAAACTGAATTGAACGTCATAGAATAATCTATAAATACAGCATATAATTTTTGTTTTCTTATTTTTATGTATTTTTCTAATAAATGGTATAAGACAAAGATATCTATTGTTGAGCAGTCTACTCTGAAACCTGCCTGGATGGGAGATAACCCTCCATTTTGCAGCATATGGTTTTTAATCTCCACAGTAATACCTCTGAAAAAATGTAAAATTAATACCCAATACGTTGATGGGTCAATGCATACTAGGGTCTGTTCTATCTCCTTTTTTATGGATAGGGATAATACTGGCCCCTTGCCAGGTTTGGGGGAACTGGTGCTCAGTAATGCATTTATTATAAATTATTGTTAAGGTTTTGCACCATTGGGAAGCCTGGCAAAGGTATAGGTCAGAAGGAACAGAATCCAGGCCAGAAGCTTTAGCCAGTTTCAACATATTTATTGATAACAAGACTTCACTGAAAGTGAATGCCAGAATACACACAATGTTATTACTATCCATTGGAAACATTGAATTTGCATTAGGGTAAAAAACGGCCTCAATATATTTTAACCATTTTTCCTCTGATGTATAGGAATCCAGATTTAGCTGTAAGTTGTTAGTGCCCTTAGCCACCATTAGTTAGAATTTCTTATCATCCTTCCTATTAACTTTATCCAGCATTAATTTCCACTGTTTGTGTAAAAATCATTCTTTTCTCCTTTATTAGGGTTCTATAATTCTTATGGTGAGAATTAATCAACTTGAGTGTTTCCTATGCTTTGTATTTTTATAATCTCTAAGGTGCTTGATAATAATTGTTTCAACATTTTACACTGTTATCAAACCAGCCCAATTGTATGGGCTTCCTATCAGTATTTGTACATTGTAGTTTAGTTTTAACTTGTGCAAAAGAATATAAACTTTTCTAATAGTTTGATAATTTATCATTAAGTATATTAAGTTTCCATTGAAGAAATGAATTATTCAGGACCGCTTCCAAAATAACAGAGGAACTTGATGTCCAAATTATTTTCTTTGAAGATCTAATTTCTGAATATAGGCAGGGGTCTGAGCTTGCCTATAAGCAAGTGAGCCCTGAGCACTTCTACTCCTTAATATTATAGGAACATTGTCACTATTAGAGCATAAAGGGATATGAAAATATTCCCAAATTTTCAAAGGTCCAGACCATAATGCTAAAGGGAGGCAGTATAGCGCAGTGGTTTAAGGCTCTGAGCTGCAAATCTGGTGACATCCAGCAGACCAGACCTGGGTTTGAATCCCACAGCTTCCACTTACATACTGTGTGACCCCGCGCAAGTCACTTAACTTCCCTGTGCTTCCAGGTTGCACCTGTAGAAAAACTTTCAGCTTAGTGTGCTACTCCTGGTTAAACAACTAAAAACAATAAAAAAATCCACCTGAGATGAGCCCCTTGATGAAATAAATGAAAAGTAACCAGTTTTATCACCTTCTAGTCTACCATTAACTGGCTACAAATTATGCTCTTTCAGTATCATAATCAATTGTGATCCAGATTTATTAATATTAAAATATTTTGTGATCCTTGGAATCATATTTAAGGAATCATTTATATTTAAATATGAATGGTCTGTCAGTCCATCAAAAGGGCCAATCCTGGCGTTAACATCACCTATTGATTGGCCCTGTGCACCATTGTGCAGAGTGTCTGTGCACCATGTATCTGTGATGCATAACCATTCTGCACCCATTGTACCCACCCACATGGGATGCACCAAAAGGAACACACATCCCTAGGCACCTGATCCCCAGACATATGGACAGCAACGCACAGGGGTTGGCACCACCTGATAGATCCTGGGTCAGGGGTGGTGTGGTTGTGCAGTAGGGGAAGTCTTGTCTGTGTGCAGGCGGGGTATCATAGCCCCAGGGCTGGTGCTTCACTGTTTTATTTATTTATTTTTTATTGAAATGTTTCACCAGGAAGGCACAATGAACAACAAGTTGCTTGTCTCATGGTGTGACCTGGAGGGCGGTACAACTGGATGGAGAATTAGACATGTACTGTAGTTTAACATTTAACATGTCTGAGAAATTAAACATTCAGTTACATTTCTAACAAGACTTACAGTTAAGAAATATCATAAATAATCATACAGTCACATTTGTGACATAACATACAGTTACATATATCATACCTATGGAATATGCATTTAATTACAGGTGGGGTATCTGAGGAACATAGTACAGAAATTTATGTAGCCTTGGAGCCAACTCCTTGCAGGAATGGATAATGGTTAAGAGGCAGATTATTTAGCAATTATTGAATGAATGAGGTCCAGCGGGGGGACATCAAGGAGTGTAGAAGTGTGCAGAGGGGGAAACCAGCTGGGAGAAGGAGAGGATAAAGATGGGGGGAACATTACCAGAGAAAAGTGAGCAAAAAAAATCAGCTGTGATGGGCAAGTTAACACAGGGCTAGTGCAGTCTGGGAGCACTGCAGACAGAACAAAAAGTGCAAATTATTAGATCACGTGAACTAACTCATTTGATTAAGAGCAGGGGTAGGGGCAGGAGAGAGAGAGGTGGGGGTAAGGGATAGGGAAGGGAAGGATGAGTCATACCTGGAACTGCCCCTTCAGAATGTGGAGATCACTGCCAGTGGTGGAATGAGGTGAGGATTTAGAATAAGGGGCAGGAGTAGGCAAGGACAAGTTGGGTGAGATAGTAGAGAGGATGGTAAAGGAAGGAGGAGGAGGAAGAATGGTGGGAGAAACTTGCCTAAGACTAGGCCTCTTCAGGATGCTGAGAACCCTACCAGAAAGCAGAGTCAGGTGAGGACAAGTTAGGCAGAGAGGATGGAGGAGAAAGGGGGAGGGAAGAAAGGGTCATTTCCCAGTGCTGGACCCCTCCTGGATGCGAGAACCCTGCCGGGGGCAGAAGTAGATGAGGACAAGTTGGGAAGAGAGAAAAGAAAGGATGAAGGGAAAGGAGGGAAGAGGAGGGAAAGAAGAAGCTTGCCTAAAACTAGGCCACTCCAGGATGCCGAGAACCCTGCCAGTGCACAGAATAAGGTGAGAACTAGTTGGGTAGAATGGCTATAGGGGGAGGGGGAGTGAAGGGTGAGTAATTGCCCAGTGCTGGGCCCCTTCAAGATGCAGAGAACCCTGCCAGGGGATAGAATTAAGCAAGAACAAATTTGGCAGAGGGAATAGGGGGGTATAGAAGAGAAAAGGCTAAAAGAAGGGAGGGAAGAAACTTACCTGAGAGTAGACATTGCCAGGGTGCTAAGAATCCTGACAGAGGGCAGATTTAGGTGAGGACAAGTTGGGTAGAAAGGAGAGAGGGGCAAGGGGGAGGGGAAGGAGGAGGCTTGACCAGTGCTAGACCACTCCAGGATGCTGAGAACCCTGTCAGATGTCAAAACTAAGCAGGGACAAGTTAGTAATGGAAAAAAGTTAGGAGTAGAAGTGAGGGGGTAAGCAGTGAAGGGAGAGGAGAGCATGCTGAGAAGCAGGCTCAGTGGGGCAGGAAGGTTTAATGGGGATGCAAGTAATGGAGAGAGGCAGAGGTATAGGAGGATGATTAAGGAGGGTTAAAGCAGTAGCAGTTATATGAGAGAAAGTTATGTAAGGCAGAGGCAAGGGAATATGAGGAGGAGGAGGAGTGCCTTATTTGGGGGGGAATTAGTTCCAGATTTGGAGGAAGTGATGGGTAAAGCTTGACTGACCAGTGAGAGTGGTTTGACAGGGGACCAACAAAGTACGAGTGTCAGAGAATCTGAGGGAGTGGGAGGGGAGAGGTTCTGTGTGCCAGAGAGGGGTCTCTACCACTGACAGTGGCTACTCATGCAGTCTGCAGGTGCCTATGCGCTAACCTGGGCCTGCGTCATCCTGCACAGGAGATACACACTGAGTCCCAGACAGGGCATTCTATTGGCTGCCAGCCTAGGACCACAACTCCATCCCATCTATCCTGGTAGAACCTGCATGCCAGGGGTGGGGGCTAGGCCATGGATTGGTGGTCATCTATAGTGACTGCTTCTGGTGTGCTCCTGTCTGCAGGTGTGGAGCTCCATGGGTGAGGTATGCACCTGTGGTGTACAGCTTATGCCCCATTGTGCATAAGGTCCAATAACATTTCTGTATCAATATATTTCTACCTTATATTAGTAAGTTCAGTATTAAGATTTGCCCATATTTCCTCATTAAAAAAATTGAATTGGATGGTTGAATATACTTATTTGCTAATAACATTTTGCATATGCCCTTAATAAGTAGCAACACGATGCAATTCTGTAACCTGCAGATATCAACAATCTTGTCAAAACAACCAATCTTAATTAATATTGCAATACCTCCTAAGCAACTGCCCAGTTTTTGTACCTTTTTCCCCTAGAGAATGATAAAGTTCATACCCATCTGAATTTACATAATCTTCCATGGAGAGCCACGTCTCTTGAAAACATAACATATCTGCTTTGGAAATGAAATGTCTCCAAACACTATCCAAACCTTTGATCCATGACATTATAATTATACCACTTCCACTAGTTGTCATACCACAGACCATAGTAGAGCAACTCTGGACAGAGACATTTCTGTTGTGGGCTGTTCGTCAATCCTCATATACTGCTTGAGCCATAAACCAGTTGGTTATACTAAGGGGATCGATCTCACAAGCTATGTCTCCTTGTGTCTTTATAGTTTCACCCAGGATTTCTGATTCTACTATATTTAAACCAATCAAGTCCAATATATTTGCTTTTTCCAAAATAGATCTTGCAATATTCTTATCTCCCAGAATCAAATCAATCTGGCTCCCATACCCCCACTCTTTTTGCTGGGATAACTCCTTCCTTACCTAGTAGTATTTGTAGGAAGTGCCTCAGAAAGTTACAGATGGCCCCTGTAAGTTTATAATTAGTTTCCTTTTTTAAAAGCCCTATGCCAAAAAGACTTAAACAGGTCTCTGTTTGTTTTTCTTTATACTGCTCTAATGTGGCTAGGGTAACACACTATCTATTTGGTAATGTCACAGAAATGCCTTTGCTCGCCACTGCATAGAATTAAACCATATAAAGTTGACAGTTCTTGCAGAAGCAAAATTAACATCAATAATATACTGTAGCAGTACCATATTATATCAGAATGACTTTCAGATCTGTTATATCCTTTAATTCAGTCTCTATGTCATGATTTTTAACATCTCTTTAAGTGGTTGGGGCAATTTCTTGCTCAGCAAATTATCAGTTAACAGGACCCATCAATCTAACAAGTGGGAGTGATTCACTATTTAGATTATTTAAATCTGGCTCAGTATTTAAGTGACTAGCGTTTTTTTTTCAATCCATTCATCTTATTAGCTGATTCTTTTCTATTTTCCTTGGTCATGAATTGGACCCATTCTTTACCTACATTTGGATCAAACTTGTTACTTTTAGAAATGTTGTTTCCTTGTTCATTAGTTTGATTAGCTTTAATGGGTTGCTGGATTAACGATTGATTTCTTCTTTAATATGTTTGTAACCATGGAATGCTATCCTGAGTTCACATTAGCATCCTCTATCAATTTGGCCTCTAGTTTTCCTCCCATAGATAATTGGAAGTAGCAATTGATTTTCATCCAAATTAATTACTGAATGATTTGACCTTTTTGGTGATACACTCAAGTGTCCCTTCTCTTGTCCTTGACCTATTTTTGACTTACTGTTTTTGTTACTGATTTTAAATTGTTTTTTATTAGTTTTGGTTTTTCCTATTTTTTTTGTTTTTCTTTTTATTTCCTTTCTTACACAGCTTCTGTTTTCTAGGGGGAGTATCAGGGATATGCACTAAACTAAATTCAGGTCTGATCTTTTTCTCATCAGCCTGTTCATCTGGGCTCCATATAATGGATTCACTATGTTGTTATTGAACTGGAAATCTTACCAGACCTTGATCAATGTTTCCCTGTTAATTGCTGTGTCTACTTTAAGGGATTCTATGATGTCCTTATTTAATACAAGCTGTTCCAGAAGGATCAAATTAGCAGAATGTTGTTTAGCCATAGTTTGAATTACAGTAAGTCTTCACTTAAACAGGTGGGCCGGTATCCATAATCTTTTGGCCACCACTGTTTCCTATCGTTATCAGACTCCATCTGTTGCTGGCACTTCCTACAATAAATAGAATAATAGACAGATGACTATGTATTACAAGGCAGTTAGACCATCGAGAGGTTTGGGGGACTTGGAACCTCGAGAGCGAAGCTCGAGAGGTTCCCAAAGTCCCCCAAACCTCGAGATGGTCTGACTGCCTTGTAATACAGAGTCAATTATCTGTTATTTTTTGTAATATATGGAGGCAGTGACTTTTTTATGTGAAACGGGCTTGCCGCCTGCCAGACTGAAGACACGCTGTGTTTCTAAACTGCAGGTAGCACTGAAGACTCTGTCACTCGTAAAAATGTTGTTTAGGCACTCCTACCTTTACTTTTTTTTCATCATTGTGTGAATGCAGGATCAGGCAGATACTCTGTTGAACAGTATGCTTCAAAAAAACACAACAAATTAAAATACTTAAGTTTACGAATTTCTCTCGCTAAGCAAGAGGAAACTGCCACCATGTTTTTTACTTTGTTTGGCCTTGTCTGAGAAAAAAGCTACCAATGATGATGCACGCCATCACTATGGATATGCAGGATGGGACGTGGCTCCATGGCAACTGGGTTTTTTGCCAGGCAGAGTTGGACATGCGTTGTGGCATTTTCATGATAATACTATCGTTCGTTCGAATGATAGTATTATTGGCAGTGAAGTGTGGTATTATTGGGAGTGGAGTGCTCTGTGCTATCTAGTACAAGGATTTTTTTGAATCATTTTCAGTAGTATTATTTTGATGATCCATATATTACAATATGATTTTATTTAATTGAGATTCACATTGTTTTAACCCCGTAATGATCGTTTGTAAATCTTGTGAAGACTCCATCATTATATCCCTTTTTTTTGGTGTACTCTTGGACTTGCCCAAATGTCTGGGGATGCTTTCTGTACCCATGGAATCCAGGCTAGAAAAAATAACCTTTTCCCCTGTAAAACTAAATCCACCTAAAGGTTCTTTTAGGTCTGAGTTTTCATCATACCAGGTACTTTCAAAATCATTATCCGAAGTTTAAATACATCCACATTTGAAGCATGAGAAACAGGGTGATCAATGATAACTAAGTTTTCATTTTTTTCTAATGTGTATTAAAGAGCTAATGTGCTGCCTAAAATAATATTATATAAAAGCACCCAGTCATTACCTTTTATATCTGAGGTACTTTTTTTCTTTGTTTAATTAGAAGACTGTTTATGGATGTTAGTAGGTGTAACAGCTCTTAGCCTGGCAGCTGACATATCTTGATCTACTGCCCCAAACTACATCATCAGCATTGTGACTTTGCTGACTATGACATCACTGCTACTTAGGAACAATAAGTGAGTGACTACCAGATCATTCACCTGTGATGTCACAGTCAGTGAGATCGTAATGCTAATGATGTAGTGTGGGGCAATAGAGATAGATATGTCAGCTGCCAGGCTAAGAGCTGTTCCACACATCCATCATAATATTATTACATAGAAAACTTTCTGATTAATAAAAGGAAAAAGAAAAACACTTCAAATATAAAGTTTCACTGACTACTACTTAAAATGTGTATTATTTTCCTGACTGCCTGTTTTTCTCCACTAGCTATTTAACGCAACCAGATGATGGTTGTGTGCTCACCAGCATTGGGGTAAGCAATTAAGGGGTTGAGACCCTGCCTATGAAACCAGCATTTATAAGTGGCCAGTGCTCAGTAATTTTCATTGTCTCCTGGGCCATGTTTTTTTCCAATTTTGAGCTTTCAACAGTTAGGGGAGATAATTCAGGATTTTGTCATCTTTGTTGTCTAGTATTCACCATTTTAAGTACTCAAAAATGCACTCACAGGTGCACGCAGATATTACAGAACCAGATAAAAACCCAGTAAGAGTGCAATAAAACTAGTAGAACACAAACAATCTACAAAAGAGCACAAATTAAATGTCTTTATCAGCTGTGCCCAAATAGTGCGTCCCGCTAATATTAGAGAAAATATCCACAAAAGCACAATCAGGAATTCCTTTTTCCTTTTTCAGTTGACCTTGCTTTACTTTCCTTTACTTGACAAAACTTGAATCGATGTATGGCTGAATGGCTGTAGTTCATAGAGGACCGTCAGTAGCTTCTTATAGGATCATATAACAAATGTTAGTACAAAGCCGCCAGTCCTTCTCAAAGTGACTCTCCAATGGTCAGTTCTGAGTCTGCTATTTAATCCATTTTTTAATATCCTATCCATGCCTCCCAACAGTTCTTATAGAGAGGAAGAATATTCCAATTCAGGCTAAGATCAAATTACTAGCACTTAGAAGTTAAAAGAAAAAGGCATAAATATATGCATCCCAACAAAATTTGATAAACTTATAGCTCTAATCCTATAAACCTTATACATTTTAAAACTACACTCTCATAGTGGCATTTAAAAATAAAAAAAATAGGTAAAAAAACAATTAGCCGCAAAGTAAAAAGAGGCAAAAGTCTAAACGTACTTCTTCATATTTATGATATCTTTCGCAAATTATTCGAGCCTCTGACTCCTAAAACTTTTGGTCTATGGGCTGTTTGCCACAAACAGTCATCCACTATCCCAAAACTAGCCCTTGAGAGGAGCTAAATGGGACAGAGACTTGCCTCACGTATCCTATGCAAACACCAAGGCTGACTGTAATATTGTTTAGTGACCAGCACCAGAGATAGGTGAGGTAAAAGAAAACAATTGCCACAATAACAGCTCTGTCCCACACCATGAGGGTCTGCAGCAACAGTAGCTTGCTACGATCTTAGAAATGGTGTTTCTGTTCATTAGACAAATGCTTTGAAGGGAATTCTTCTTACCCATGTGACAGGTCTTACACTGTGGAAAGTAGTTATATATAATTAAATAGCACTTATTAAGGGGAATGCAAGTTAAAAAAAAGTAAATTTTAAGTAAAAAACAGGATAAATGACAGATGCCACTGTTACCAATATTGTGCCAATAAATATAATGACCACCCAGGAAGATTTTAACACTAGGGAGAAAATACTCAATATACAATGGCAAGAAAAATTCTGGAAACCTGATTAGCTACCAACCCCAAGACACAGTGATGTTATTAGACAATAACATCACTGTATCTAGGGCAGGCACAAACATCACTGTACTACAGCAAAGAGTATCCCTCCCTAGTTGACTATGCTGAAGCCGACACGGCTTCACATTCCCTGATGGCTGGACAAGGTCAGAAATGACTGTTTCAACTAATTTAAAACTCCACACTCAGAATCCATGAAGATAACATCCATCAGTGTCCTATTTTCCCCCTACACAATTTCCAAGCACAACATTTGCACTAAATAAAAAAAAAGCCATATATGAAAATGGCTTGCTCACCACTCGCCACCATGATAAACCCAGTGCACGTGCACCCAGCCTCCACTTGTCGATCAGGTCAGCGGCCATTATGACCATACTGCTTGGTGCCCTAGTTGTAAAATACACAGCATGCCATTACCTTGGTAACTCTAACAACAGCCTTCCACTGAGATTGCCACTCTCACCTGAGAACCAAGGACTCATTTCCATAGCAAAACCAAAACAGCATCTTATTCAGGTGATCCTCTAAGCATGACTACAGCTCAGCACAGCCTTTTCTGTTAAAACAGCCAAGCTGTCTTAAATTCAACAGGTCAGCTCTCCATAAAGATGAGGGATACTGTCTTCTAAAAAATACAGGATGGGGGGCAATGTAACATCAACCTTTCCAAACACACAGAGCACACACTGACACAAGCCGCACTGAGAAATCAGGTGTACACAGCAGCAGCACCACTTAGTGGAGAAATAAGAAATGGGAATTGTTTCCTAGAAGATGTACTTCCACATAAGAAAATTAATAAAAAATAATTAAAAATGTTTTTGTAATATATTTTCTTTGTAAATAAATGAGCCATTGTATAAGAGCAATAAGGCACTCCAGGGACGTGTGTTGTGTGTAATAACATCACTTCTGGGTGGTGGAGGCACTTGGCTTCACCTTGTGCATCAACCCACACCAGGACTGACATTATTACACAATAACACACACCCTATTGTGCCTTATTGTGTAAATACTCAATTCATGTGTCACAGTTTTCTAGATAAAAATAGTATCAGTTAAGTTTTTAAAAAGGGAGAAGTCCACTATAGTGCATAACTATATTTATATTTGTTAGTTTAATACACTTTAAGTCAAATACTGTTATCTAAAATTGGAAAACACTACTTCCCTTTCAACCCACTTGTAACAATGCAGTTGCGGGGGGGGCAATTCTTTTCCACGATCAGTCTTCAGGGAGTGGTTAGTCAAGGAAGTGAGTGGAATAAATTGAGAGCACACTCTTCCTCGCTGTGGCTCCTCCTGTGCTGATACAATCCACGGAGTTGCCCATCCTAAACTCCTGGGTCAGGCTACACCTTCAATGGCACTCCTGACCCTGCAAGAGAAAGACAGAGCAACTGAGAAGGAAACACAGAAACTAGATTCACAAGATGGCTTACAATGGCTGTACACTTAGACAGATATGGTTTGAATCAATGGTGGCATACCTTTCTAGACAAAAACTCACTTTGTACAGCTCTTGCTCTCCTCACTCCTCCTCAGTGAGGCAGCGTAGGTCGGCTCAACTCCTCTCTCAGCTCACAGTTCCTTTTTCCCAGGTATCTAAATCAAGCACTTTTATTTAAATTATTGACCATTAGTATCAACTTAGGCTTAATTATTTTCTCCACCTATTGTGTTTCACTTCATTTGATTATGTATTATACAATATCAGGTTTTAATTTTTAATGACTGTGATCAAAGTGTATTCATTAAATATGACAAAATGTGATTTGTGGTATTGATTTTAAGTCTACGGGACCTTACAGTACTATTTTCTTTGTATGATTCAACATTTTAGCAGGATGTGCAGGAGGTGTACTTATGTCCACATTGACAAAACTTGATTTCCTCTTATGGAGGATAAATTGCCTCTTCACTAATGACTATCTACAATTCTCAATCCAGTTAAATCTTTGCTCTGTGCCTAGGAGTTGAAATTTGCTGTCTGTCTTAAGCAATATGACTGTTTATCTAGCTTTTGCATTTTGCAATGTACTTACTGTAATTGAATTAAGTTATACTATAGAGAAAGCCAATTGAAAATACCACTTTAATTAATTGCAAACACAACACTGAATTAAATACTCCTGAGCACTATGGGCTCACGTTACTCTAATGTGAGTATTATTTGATTTTATTATTCATAGAGCACATGGTACACATTAATGTTTTCAACCTCTTTTTGAACACAGTTCAAATGCATATGTAAGAATGGCTACCATGTGATAGGAACATCTGAATGAGCCAGCAGAAGAAGGCCATTTGCTCTATTGAGTCTGCTCATTATTGCAGGGTCCATAGCTTCAGCTATTGACTAACCACCCCTCCCGGTCTTCACTTACTTCCTGCCTGCTCTCCAACAGTTCCATGAGTTACCCTTATGCTCATATTAGGCCGTGTTAAAGCTGCCCACCATCTTCTCTAAGACCACTTCCTCTGGCATCACATTCCATGTGACAACCACCCTCTCTATACAAGGTAATGCATCTGGGAAACAAAAACCCAGGGGAAGTGTGCACAATGGGGGGTGAGTTAATAACAACAACAAAAGTCGAAAGAGACCTAGGAGCAATTACAACAGATGACCTAAAGGTGGGCAAGCAATGTGAGAAGGCAGTAAGGAGGGCTGGGGGGATACTGTGATGCATAGGGAGAGGCATCAACAGTAGAAAACAGGAAGTTGTTATCCCTCTGTACAGACAATTAGTGAGACCCCATCTGGAGTACTGCATGTAATTCTGGAGACCCCATCTCCACAAAGACATAGACAGAGTGGAGGCTTTTCAGAGGAGGGCAACACCAGAAGACATACAAGGAGAGACTAAAGCAGCTTAATATGTATACCCTTGAGGAAAGGAGGGGAAGGGGGACATGATAGAAACTTTCAAGTATCTCAAGGAATTAACAAAATCGAGAGGTAGTATCTTTCAGAAGAAAAGATGTACAAGAACAAGGGGGCACAATTTGAAGATAGAGGGGGGACAGCTCAGAGGTAATGCTAGAAAGTATTTTTTCACAGAGAGGGTTGTGGATGCATGGAACAGCCTTCCTGAACAGGTTGTGGAGTCAGGAACAGTGGGAGAATTCAAGAATGCATGGGACAGGCATAAGGCAATTCTAGTGGGGGTAGGAGGAAGTAAGCTGTTGATTAACTAGAATCTGCAGCTTATCCATCAGGTAGGGAAATGGGCAGACAAGGTGGGTCAAGTGGTCCTTATCTGCCATCAAATTCCATGTTTCTATGTTTCTACAAAGAAATGCTTTCTAACATCTCTGCAAAGCTCCCTCCCCACTCCTTCCACTGGCCTTAAACTGTTATTGGATTTATTTTTATTATTATTTTTTTTAGTAATTTTTGCCCAAGAAAGACACACTAAGTTCTGGACATCATGTTTCCAGTATATTCTGTGAATGGGTTAATTACATGACTCTGTTTTATTGACAGGATAGGGGAATGTTGACTAGAACATCCAGAAAATCCCCAGCTCATGCAATAAGTGTCATGAGATCTTTAAAGTTCAGCTTGACAGTCACTAGAGGTGGTCAAAAGGAACATTGTTTTAATTCTTCACCCCGAAATATGGAACATCAACAATGCAATACAACTTAGTGCTGCACTACAGAGTCAGCACTGGGATGTAGCTGAAGAGCCTTGTGTGGGACTAGAACTCTTCTTTGACTTTCCACACCCAGAGGTAAGCATGCAGCCTGTTAAGCCACCAACATTGATGACTCCATGTTAGATCATGTTTTCAAACTATTATTTTTTTAGTTGTGGTCGATACCATGTCAAACAATTTTTTTATCATATGGCTTAAATCAGTGACCTTCAAAAGTTTGTTGGTTGTGGAACACATCCAACTCTGGAAAGTCAGAAACAGATTTTGCTGACAGAAAGCAAATTCTGGTACATTGAACCTGCCTGGTAGCTACCTTATTACAACTAGTCTAGCACTGGTAGGGTGTATTCACTGCTGCCTACTGGTAGCGCGGCCTTATTAATTGAAGGTGAACCTCTCCTTACCACCCCAACCCACCCAGCCATGTTCATCATACCAATGTGTCTATGCCACACTCTTCTGAAACTGTAATGTTCTCAGAGTTATTCACCTCTCTGATCAGATGGCTTCATTTGTCTTCCACCCTCTCCATGAAGAAGTGCTTCCTAACATCCTGCCTGAATCCCTTCACATCTCCCACCAGCTTATAATCATGTTCTCTTTTGGCAGACTCTTTACATTATCTGAACAATTACAGGCATGTATTTGCATGTTTTAAGCACAACCATCCTTTCCATTCTGGCCTTCATGGGGTACGTGTTCACTGACATTTAGTTCTCAAAGCTCTTCCCTTGCTACTTGAGTATCAGTTTTGTTGCCCTTCACATGACCAATTTGAAATGACCCATGTCCCTTTTAGGAAAGTACTCCTGAACTGTGTAGTGTATTTGTGCTCTAGGTATATCTCTCAATGACCCATAAAATGGCAGGATCACTTCCTTCGTAGGAAGGCCCTCCCTATGCACTCAAGCTTTTACATCAGCTCCCTCAAGTCACCATCTGATGCAAAGTTTTACAAACCAGGTCAATTCCCTGCTGAGAGTCTGGAAATGTAGAGGGTGCTAACAGGAGAGGCAGGTTAGTTAGTGAGTGAGTCAGTGAGTGACATCAAGGGGTGGGGCTACTCAAGGCTATTAAAAGCACCTACTGCTCAGCACCACTCACAGCTGCAAGAGTAAAGAGTGTATCCTGTTTGGAGATTTTATATCAGTTCTGTCAAGCCACAAACTGCCTGCTTACTGTAATATCCTATCCCTATTAGCAACCGTGTCCTCCCACTGCTAAGAGTGTGGTAAGCTAGGGGTACTACCAGGACCAGTGGGTGCATAAGTGACATCAAGTGGTGTACCTACCAGTGGATGTTATAGGCAGAGCATCTTCAGGAGCTATGCACATGCTTGGCTCCCATAGGAGTGGAGAGAGTCATTTAGGGTGAACTTAGGGGTGGCTATTTAATTTTTTTTATTGTATTCTTCTGAGTTTACTTGCTTTTTAATGTTTTTCTTTGCAATTTTTTGTTTTGTTTTGTGTTATAGTTGCTTTTAGAATGCCTTGTACTTACTAGGTGAATTTAATCTTGATCAAGTGTAATTTGCTTAATAACATACACCATGCTAAACAAGGATTGGTTCTGGTTTGGGTTATTGTTAGCATTATGGGTTATGATTGAATTGGCAGTTATATCAAATGAAAAACATAACCACAACTTAACATCAGATGTTGCAAGAGTAATTTTAGGAAGACAGCAGTGTTGAGGTCTTGATTTTTCACATACCTAGGTAGGGTTCAAATGAGGCAAGTTAGGAAACAACAATGTATATATAACTGTTCACTGCTCCAGAAACTCAAGAGTAACAAACCTGGAGTTTGTGGGTGGCTTTTGTGTATTTTCTTCCATGTGGGGACAGCCACTAAAATCCCGGTCCCTTTTAACTGCTAATAGTTTAACTGTGGATGTATTGTCTGGTAACTAATTATAGCACATTTTGATACTATAAGTCTATGTCAAAACTGGATCAGGTACGGGAATGGAAATTAAAATATAAATCAGACCTTTTAATAGGAGGCAGTATAGTGCAGTAGTTTAAGGCTCTGACCTGCACACCTGGAGACCTGGGTTTGAATCCCACAGCCCACATCTGTATACTGTGTGACCCTGAGCAAGTCACTTAACTTCCTTGTGTTCCCAGGTCACACCTGTAAACAAGCTTCAGTTTAGTGTGTCCCTCCTGGTAAAAAAGATATATCAGACTAATGGTTAAATTCAAAGCCATCTGTCTCTACTATAGGAAAAGAAGGTTACCAAATATTGTGCAGATATCACAACAAAAAAGTGAGGGTTAAATAATTTATGCAAAAATGGCATAGAAGCCTCAGAAATTAACTTTTCAAATGGGAGTGAGTGCCTAGAAACAATTGGCTTAGACATTAGATTGCTCCATGCACAAACCAATACTGCTAGTGGAACTTCATCATCCTCCCAAGGCCAAAATAAATGTCTTTGATAAATACAGGACTTTTTTTTAAGTATAGGTCCAGTCACTTACTACTAATTTTGGGAGACTTTAATGTCAATTGGTAGTCAACTGTATTTTCATATGTAGCTTAACTGATTTTTAGTTAAATCTGGGTTTGACCTAACTTATCAATGAATAAATCACTACAAGTTGACTTTATTTACTATGATAGATTTAATAATTACAAATACACTGGATAATTATAAATATAGTGGAGTACTCCCAGACTCCTTTAACAACCACCAACCTATTTTCTGTACTGGCAACAGAGATCTGTGAGTTTATTCTATAAAACATATTACCTACAGAGAATACCAAAATTTTGATTATATATCCTTTTTGTTGGATTTATTTATTTATTTATTTATTGACTTTTGATGACCAGGTAGGCCCAGAGAGACCAAAAGTCCCCTTTTCAGGAGCGGTCTGGAATACGTTATTACATGGAAACAGGAAGTCAATAAGAATACAAATCATGACAATAACATAGAGGATAATGCCTGATGTACAGGTGATAACCATGGTGTAATCACCTTGAGTGGTTGCTAGGGCATCAGTAAACCTCGAGAGCACAGCTAGAGAGGTTTACAATTGCCCTAGCAACCACGAGAGATGATTACACCATGGTTATCACCTGTACATCAGGCATTATCATTTATAGTGTATGGGACTCAACATGAGAAGTTACCCCCACCCGAAACACAAATACTTTAGCCTTACCTTATTAATGAATCTGCACTACAGCCACATGATTGTGTAGGAAAATAATTAGGATACACGTACTGAATGACAGTGGGCCAAAATAGCACCAGAGTTAAAATCTCTATCAGACACAGAGATTGCTAGACTCAGTAACAGTAAACTGAGACAACTGGAATGTTCTTTGAATATTGTACTGAGGCTAACAATTACATTCTGGGTGTGTAGAATACTGAATAACCCTGGCATTCCATTTTGTAATCCCACTGCTATGACATAGATGAGATAGGTTTATAAGGTTCTGACATCACAACAGTGGGATTACAAGGTTGTAATTTGCTTGTTTTCAGTGGGTAATAAGGGTTACCCATACATTATATAGACATAATCACTGGGTTACAGAGTCAGCAAAGAATGGTAATTTGTCCTGGATTCCCCCCTCTTCCTCCACAAAAGACAGACACCATTATTTGTTGTTGTGTTCAGATTGGCAATTAATTTATTTAGATTCATAATTCCATATTCAATTCCAATTCCTTTATTATCATATTTCCAACATTTGTTTATACCATCCATATATCAATCTCTGATTATTCATCCCCAGCTGAAAACCTAGGTTTCTTCTTCTTCTTCCGTTAGGGTAACGATGAAAACCCGAGACCACTTTTCCCTTCATCTTCCTTCTCTCTGTGTTATTTCTTTTCCTTCCCTCTCCCCTTTTTCCCCCTTTGCTCCTGCCATCCACCTTTGGCAGTCCTTAACCATAATATCACCTGCCATCCACCTTTGGCAGTCCGTAACCATATCCTTACCTGCCATCCACCTTTGGCAGTCCAATTTTGTCCAACCGGACGTGCTTCCTTTACACCTTCACAAACCCACATACAGTCCCATCTTGACTGTCTTCCTTAATCGCTCTGCCTGACAGGGTGGGTGGGAGGTATCAAAACTCCAGCAAAAGTGGCTGAGACCCCCTTGTGCTATCCCTTAAGTACCTCCCTATCTCCCTCCCCTTCCTGTTTGTCTTCCCATTGTTCTGGTCCCTTAGCCCTCCCTTCCTCCCTCCCTTCTGAGTACAAGTATCCTGGATGGGGAAAGGGTGCACCAGGACAACCTGGTCCGCCCTTTTAAAGGGCCAAACTCCATTGTCCCGGATTCCCCCCTCTTCCTCCACAAAAGACAGACACCATTATTTGTTGTTGTGCTCAGATTGGCAATTAATTTATTTAGATTCATAATTCCATATTCCATTCCAATTCCTTTATTATCATATTTCCAACATTTTGTTTATACCATCCATATACTGTATCAATCTCTGATTATTCTTCCCCCAGGTGAAAACCTGGATGCCTTCTTCTTCTCCTTTTCCTGTTAGATAACGGTGAAAACCGAGACTGCTTTTTCCTTCATCTTCCTTCTCTTCTTGTGTTATTCCTTTTTCCTTCCCCCCCTTTATCCCCACTACAGCCTGTCTCCAGCTTGTGTTGGATGGCTGGCTTCCCCCTTTAACTAGGGTAGCCTTCTCCCTTACCTCAGGGGAGCTCCTTTACCATCAATATCTGTTATTATTTACCTTTTTTTTTTTATTTAATTCCCATTGTTTGTCTGTCTCCTCCATTCTTCTATAAATCCCATAATTTCTGTATTGAACATGTCTATAGCTATACCTGACAGGTGTATCTCATCTGGCCTGTACAATTCATCTACCCATTCTTCTACCCCCCTCAGTATCACCTGTCCTCCCATCTGCCTTACCAATGTTCCAACCCTCCTATTCATCTTCCTCCTGGCCCTTTCTACTGCTCTGTGGCTGTGCTCTTGCCTCCACACTCTCCTTGGTATCATATCTGACCAAGCAATGCCCACCTGTGGCTACCACTGCCGTATGGCTCTTAAGCCCTTTTTTATTTGTAAGCATGTGTCCACCCAAGGCCTGCCTGCCAGGTCGTTGCCTCCCAAATGTATAATAATTAGGTCTGGCCTGGGCCGCCGTTCTCCGAGTTCTGTTAATGTGGGAAGCAGCTGAGCCCAACTCATCCCCCGTATGCCATGCCAAAACAACCTACACCTTCTCGCATCTTGGTATAGTTGCTTTCCCCCAGCCTTCTTCTCTGCTCTCTTTCCGGCCCAATAGATGTAGGAATGGCCGCAGATCCATATTTCCGTGATCCTCCCTCTACCTATAGGGTGCAAGCAAAAGTCATTACTATACAAGCTCATAATGTCACTCCCACATTCATCCCCCCTTTTCATGCCCCTTCCCTGTCTGTTCCCCTTTCTTGACCCCCACATCGCTGTGGTCCCAGCCCGGAGCTCTATCCTCCCCTTATGTCTAAATATGTATCTAACTGTATCTACATAGTTTCGTGTTTTTTTTTATTTCAGTGCTCTAATGTATCTTTTATAACTGGCCGATCACCAGCGTCCCTTTTCCAATATCTTGCTCACCGTCTCGCCTGCCACCGCCCACTGTGAGGCAGCCCCAATCTGCAGGGAATGGGAAGAATAATTAGTTGGGTCTTCTCCCAAGAATTGCATGCCCTTTTTCAGTATTGTCGTGACTTGGTAGCCAGTCACCCTTCTCCCATCCCTGTGTACAAATAATTTTCTTGTCCTGCTCCCCTGCTCTCTGGCGAAAACCCATAGCGCCTGTACCGGGCATATTGCACCCTCTGGTTGACTTTTCAGCATCACCCTGCAACCTTTTCCCCCTTGATCTGTCTTAGACCTCTTAATCCTGATCTGTATCTCATTCACCCCCCAGGTTATGTCATCCCAGTCTAGCCCCCCTTCCTTGTCTTCTTTCCCATGGCCTACCACCTCACTCACTCTCATGGCACCTGCGAACATTATCACATAAATCATGTGAAACAGCTGGGCCTTGTTCCGTGATCTGCATATTGCTGGGAGCACCTCCTTCAACTTTATAAGCCATTGTTCCCCCTATAGGTCTCCTACTATCTGCTGGTCCCTGTTTTAACCTGCTCCATCCTTGCATCATTCTTCTGATGAGCAATGTTTTTGTCGGGTCCCTCCACCCTTTCAGACTGCAGATAAGACTAATCCCAGCCAGGTCAACTCCCATCATGGTGTGGACTGTGCCTTTTTGCCACTGTTCCACTGTGAACATTCCCAACTGTTCCTCTGTGAGTGGCCTACTTACCTCCATCTGTTGATCTGCCCTGCATGTTTGAAACACTCACCAGGCCCCGTTGTAGGCCCTCAGAGTCTGAGGTGCCCATGAGCTGCGAAACAACAATTCTGCTCCTTCCTGCCAATGTCCCAGATGTTCACTGGTATGGGTGTTTTTTAATTCTTCTGCTGCTGGTGCCAGCCTCTGAAAATGGTCCAGCTGCAGACAGGAAAGGCTGTCAGCCAGAGTGTTGTGTACCCCTTCTATGTGTTGCGCTCTAAATGACATGTTCAGTTGTAATGCCCTTAAAACTAAGCGTCGTAATACCTGCATGACTGTGTCCGATCTGGCTCCCCTTTTGTTCAACACATCTACCACTGCTCTATTGTCACACCAAAAAGGTACTTTTTGATCCCATAATTCCTCCCCCCAGACTAAAGTATGCACCCATATGGGCATGATCTCTAGTAATATAATGTCTCTCACCTTTCCCTCCTGCACCCAACTGGCCGGCCAGGGTTCTGCGAACCATCTACCTCTCATGTACCCCCCCATGCCCAGTCCCCCAGCTGCATCTGTGTATAGATCGAGATCTGTGTTGTATAGCCATTCCTCCTGCCAGTACGAGCACCCATTGTACTCCCTAAGGAATTCTTCCCAAATCTTAAAATCCTCCTTAACCCCTCGCATCAAGTCTACCCAGTAATGAGATCTGGTGTCCCCTGCTGTGGCCCTGGCTAACCTCTTTGTGAATGTCCTCCCTGGCCCGATGGCCCTGCAGGTGAAATTCAAGTGCCCCAGCACCTGTTGTACCAGCTTTAGCTGTACTCGTCTCCTGCTGGTGTGCAATCGAATTAGTTCTTTCAGCTTATTGACTTTCTTGTCCGTTAGTCTAAATACCTCATTCGGGGTGTCTATCTCAATCCCCAAAAATTCTATAATCCTGCTGGGTCCCTCTGTCTTTTCAGGGGTTAGTGGCACCCCCAACTCCTGACACAACTCCTGGAATTTACCCAGCATCATTTGTGTCTTCCTTTTTCCTCTTCCAATAAATAGGAAATCATCCAGATAATGTATAACCATCCTGTAACCTGTTTTTTCTTGAAATATCCACTGCAAACAGGTGCTGAAAGCCTCAAATGTGGCACATGCTGTGGAACAACCCATTGGCATTGCTTTGTCAAAATAGTATCTTCCCTCACTTTTGAAACCCAATAAATCCCAGTCTTCCCTCCTGACCGGAAGCAGTCTGAAAGCGGACTCAATGTCCGTTTTAGCCATCCATGCCTCCTCTGTGGCCCGGATCATCCGGACCGCCTCTTCTAGTGTCGCATAAGTCACCCTACTGTGTTTCTCACTGATGAAATCATTCACTGACTCCCCTTCTGGATAGGACAGGTGGTGAATCACTCTGTATTCCCCTTCCCGTTTCTTGGGTACCAGACCTAATGGCGAGACCCGCATGCTCTGCAATGGGGATTTGTCAGATGGGCCCTCGACTCTCCCTGCTGCTACTTCCTTCTCTATCTTATGTCTCAGTACCTGCTCCTTCCCTTTCACTGACCCTAGGTTGCTGGCTTCCATTGCTCGCCTAGGTCCTGTAAACTGTAATGAAAACCCAGTGCTAAAACCCTTCAAAATCATATTCCTCACTCTTATGTCTGGATATTTGTCCATGTAACCTGCCCATACCTTAGTTTTGATTGGGTTCTGGCCATCCCAAACCGTGCCTCATCTCGTCCCCACCCTTCCCCTTTTTCCCTCTATCTCTTTCTGACTGACCTCTCGGCCTTCATCGGTCTCTGCTCCCCTATTTGTGTTCACCCTATCCCGTCCTCCCTGGTTCCATGTCTGGCCTCTAAAACCTTGACCCTCTCGAAAAAACTGTTGGCCTATTCCTTGCCCCCCATACCCCTGTGCCCCTTGTCCCCATGCCGTTCTACATTTGCTAGCTGGGTGGCCTCCCCCGCACCTTGAGCACACATGCCAAAACTGACATTGAGGCCAGGAACAAAAGGCTCTGTTATAAGTCCAGCCACATCTCTGTGTCCCAAAACCCTTCTTGCTCCATTCCTCTTCAGGCGTGGACTGATCCGTGACGTAATCCGTCCATAAATCTATCTGTTTGGTGTCCCATCTCACGTCCCCAAATGTTGCCATTCTCTGCCTAAAGGCTTTGTCATAGTATAACCACCCCATCCCACCCTTTGCCTTTGCCTTCTGAATTATCAAGGAATAGGTAATGAGCGGGATGCCTAATTCCGGCCTCTTTTCCATGACAATGGCTGAGAAAGTAGAGAAACCTAGGAACCATCTATCCCAAGTCTTCTCTTTGTGATCCTGTCTTCCTCTTTCTTCCTAAAAGCACTATAGCCGCTGCTGCCTCACTCTTCCTTATGCCCTCAGCTTCCTCATACTTGGCGGTGGCCTCGCGGCTCACCAAGGTGAATATGTCCACGTATTCTCCTTTCCAAATTTTTTCTTTCGTGGTCAATGGCACATGCTCGCCTATCCTCATTCCAGGGGTGCCTATCTCTCTCATCCCTTTTCCCTCTCTCACCCCTCCCTGTTCCTTCCCTTCTGTCCCTTCTTTCTCCTTCCTGATCTCTGCCAGTGCCGATTCCATCTGTCCTATACCGCCTGCTCCTAAGGCCATTATGATTTGCCCTATATATTCTTTTATATTGTCCCCCACTGTGCTGGATGTATTACCTGTGACCTTGTCTGGGCCGTCCTGCCTGGAGTCTTCCAAGGTGCGTCTTGCTTCTCCCAGTGGCTGCGGAGGGGGCTGGGCTGCTGGGTTTTGTGGAGGGAGCAAACCACTCTGGGTATTGCGACTGGGTTCAACCAGGGAGATGCCACCCTGATCTGGGTGGGAGACCAGGGACTCAGTGACTGTAAGCTGCAGGGGCAATGGATCTCGCCGTCCTGGCTGGCCCCTTACAGTGGTGCCTTCCCAGTACCACTCGGCCCTCTGGCTGGTCATTTTCCTTGCCGCCCTTTCCTGTGGCTGCCTTTCTCTTTTCCCCGGGTCTCCCTGGTTCCTCTCCCTCCACCAGCTCCCACATCCTGTTCGCTTTTTCCACCAATTCCATTATCACCTTGTAAGCTTCGTCCTTTGATGGCCTGCTCTTCTTTGGTGCCATTGTCCTCTTACTCTTTACCCTGTGAAAACAACTATGAGAGGAGAACAAGGTTAATTGTATAACTGTACCATCTGGAACGCTTTTACTTCCATCTGTACCCCCCGTTCCGCCGTCTGGCAATCAGACAAGACCCCCTTCACTCTTGACCAGCTTCTTGCCACTCTCTGTCACTCGCTTGTGACCCCTCCGGTCCTCCCTTCTCTGTTCATAGCAAGTCCCCACTTGGTGTACCCTGCTGTCTGCCTCACCTGCCTGGCTTGACCAAAGCACCCCACAGTCAGCATCCCCGCCATAGGAGGTGGTCGCGCCACGTGGTCCGAAATCTCTGCCATCCTCTGTTCTTACCCACCACCCAATCCCAAAACAAAAAGGGAAGGCCAAAACACAGCAAAGAGCCCCACACAAAGTAAGGTACTTACTTCCCATGCGGCCACCTCGTGGTGGTGACATCACTCATGGGATCATGGGCTCATCTCTCATCTTCCGCCCCAAGCCTCTCCCAGACCCTTTGCTCTCCCCCTAGTCCACCCCAGAAAAGCCACCAAAGCTGTGCCACAGCCTGAGCACCCGGAATCAGCTTTTTCCTGAACTTCCCATGGTGTGTGACATCACACCATGTGGCCCCATTGTTTCAGGGCCTTTTCCCAGGCCCACTATCCTTACTTGAAAAGAAAAAGGTCTTGCACAACCCCAAGCCCCCCCAAAGGTTACCCTTAGGATTAAAACTTGTCCCTTAGCATTAATTACTGATGACTATCCTACTATTTCACTAGCTTCAGCTAGCACCAAGCCCAGGAAAGTACCTTCCCATAACCCCCTCCCATTGCGTGTGATGTCATGCCACGTGGTCCATGCAACTGGGCCTCTTCCAGTCTTTACCATTCCTCCCCAGGCAACCAAAATGGCCACAACACAGCCCCTAGGGCCCCAAACAAGGACAAAAGGGTTTTTTTCAACCCTCCACACGGCGTGTGTCATCACACCACGTGGACCCGGATCGCGCCCTTCCGTCCAGCCTCATGGCTTCCTCCAGGCCTCCCACTCCCAATGGGCAAACAAAATGACCACATAGAGCCCCCACAGCCCGAACCAAGGCATTTGCCCCAACAACCCCCGCGTGGTGTGCAACACCCCACCACGCAGTCCATGCCCCAGGCCTACCATTCAGCCTCCAGGAAAGCCACTTTGAGTAAGTCGCAGTTTTATAGGAAACAAACAGAAAGTGCTAAGGTCTTCTACAGTATAAAGTGCATACAGTTTAAAATGTTGCCTGTTGCCCCTCAGATCGCAATTCCTCTTAGAGGTATAATCCCCTTTTGCTCATCCAACCTTGGGCCTGGCGTGTGATGTCACGCCACGAGGACCTTTCTGTCAGCCCCCTTGCAGGCCCATAACCAAGACCCCTCCCTAAACGCTGGTGTCCACCTGCTCAAATCTAGCCCAGCTCAGCAACAGACCAAAGATGAGGGCTTCTCCCTCCTATTGCTGCCCTTGCACCGACTTCACATCCGGCTCCCTCGCTCTTTCAGTGAGTTGTTGCTAACACCCTCCTGCTTTTTTTTTTTAATATACTGCCACCTTCATTGCTCCCTTTCACTTCCCCTTCACCTGTCCTCTTCAAAACTCCTCGACGCTGGCCGATCCCTCACATGCTGCTCTTTTCCTTCTGACAACGGGTGCTCCCCTTATCTCGCCACTCGCTCTCCTCGCTCGCTCTCCAAATTCTGATTATCTCCTAAACTTGCAAATGCTAAGCATACAAACACCACCATATGTCTCTTTTCAGCATCTCTATAGAATTTAGTTATTGGAACAGGAAAGTAAAAACTTTGAAATTTCTCACCGATATTCACCACAACAGATGTGATTTGAGCCCTTATATAGAGTGCCATGACCCAGCCACGCATCCTTAAATCACTTAACCTAGCAATGATTGCTCCCTCTTGAAAAAGCATTCACCCAGAACCAGCATCCATCTATATTACTCTTCTTCTAAATTAAAGGCAGTAGCAGACCTGCACCTTGCTCTGCTAGTAAATCCACACAATCACTTTTTTCCCCTTTTTTAAAAATTTCTGCTTCATGTCTACACAAAGTTGTCTGTTTCTTACCTGATTTCCTAGTGCACAAACCTCTTGCTCAGTCAATCAAAATGCCAATCTGATGTGCTGCAGTTTCTTTGTATATCAAAACTCCAGCAAAAGTGGCTGAGGCCCCCTTGTGCTATCCCTTAAGTACCTCCCTATCTCCCTCCCCTTCCTGTTTGTCTGCCCATTGTTCTGGTCCCTTGATCCCTCCCCTTCCTCACCCTCCCCTTCTGAGCACAACCATCTTAAGTATGGGGGAAGGGGTGCACCAGGACAACCTGGTCTGTCCTTTTAAAGGGGCAAACTCCATTATAACAAACAGAAAACATGCTGACAAGACTTAAGTTAAAATGCAGGGGCACAGTAAAGAAGACAGGATTGTTTGAAGTCAGTGATTACAAGTGCACAAACTATGCTCTAAGATAAATGTCTTGAGTCCTTTCTTGAAGCTGCACCATGAGTAACAGGCTTGGAGAATAGCAGAGAGGACATTCCATAGGCAGGGAGCAGAAGAAGCAAAGGATCTTTTCTCTGCACTGGATCTTGATTTTTGGTATCTCAAGTAAGGCACTGCTGAAGGACTGAAGCATTTTTTTCAGATGTTTAAGTACTACCACAGCACCAAGGCTGGGTATGTAGCACCTCTTACAGGTCTGAATGCTAGACAAAGGAGAGGATAATTTAATCTCCTTCAAAGGATGGCAATTTAGTAGTGGAGAACATCATAATTGTGTTCCCTAGATGGGGCCACCAAGCCAAACTGTCTAGTTTTATAGTAGAGTATTTTTAGTTTGTTTGTCTCTGAGCACCTTAGAATCTGCAAAATTGGAGTAAAATATAAGAGTATTGGGAGCACCCCACAAATATTACATATCCTATCCCATCTGACTCCATATATTAGATGAGACTGAAACTTATTACAACAGCCAGTGATGCCTGGACATATTTTACCAGAAATTCATGTCTATTTGTAATAAGTATGCCCCAGCAAGGAACACGCAATTACAAGCTAACAATGGCCTCAGTGCCATTCAAAACAAAAGAAATGTAAAAGAAAACTGACAAAGTGCGGAGGGTTGCAAAGATTCTAATGGTCAGATTAATTGGGATAATAACAGTACTATAAAATGGCCTTTATTAATACTAATAAACACTAACCAAGAGAGTTTGGGAAGTAATGAAAATGAAGGAACCTGACCATTTCAGATGTTCCCAGTCAGTTTGCAGTTTAAGGACAACATTCCTCTTAAGCTCCAGAGCAGCTGAAGACTGTAATAAATTATTTATTAAAATGAGCACAGAAGCCATGAGCACAGATTCTGGGTCTATAGACCTGGTTCTTCCAACAGTTCTCCATCTGCTGACTTTCCAGGTACCTTTGAATTCACCAAAATTACAGTACAGTAGGTACAGAAGATTTAAATAGGATAGATGCTTCTAAAGCAATTGGACAAGACAATATGCTTCCTTACTATTGAAATATGTTGCTCATGTAATTGCTTCTTCATTGAATTCTGTCGTCAATCTTTCCCTTGCCTCTGGCAAATTTCCAGTTGGCATGGAACATGGCCAATGTCAACCCAATTTTAAAACTGGAAAATACATATGATATTAGGAACTATTGCCCCAATTGCATGATTACCAATAGTGTCCAAAATGTTCCAAAGGACTGTGAGTACTCAGTTGAAGCTGTTCCTAGAAAACAAAAAAAACATTCTAAATAAGCATCAGCCAGGATCTCACTCTTAACACAGTACTACTACTACTGCAGCTTTGATCAGGGTGGTGGGTAACATCCAGAAGGAACTGGACAGGATAGTGTCTGTTGGAGCTATTCTAACCCTTGCAGGGCCATGGACTGATATATCAGTCCAGAATTCCTATACATTCTAATTCTGTCAGCAGCCTAAGGGTTGAGAGATATTTCTTTTTTCTTTTTCCTTCCCCAGCTGGCTTGTACTCCAGAAGACACCCCAGGCTCTGTCTCCCGGTGTCCACCAGCTGACCCTGACCAAACTTCAGGGCTTGCCCCCCGTGGGGTAGGTGGGGCTCCCCAACCCCTCACTGAGGTCCAATTTCAGTGGCTAGGCCATGGCTAGCTGGGAGCAGAGCCCAGGTGCCCTCCATCATTGTGCAGTGGCTGCTCTTTTCCTCTGTGTTTTTCCCCAGAGCTGGGGTGTGCAATGACACCGATGGAGGAAGTGCACATGCATCCAAGTGCTCCCTCTAAGCATCTGCCCTAACTCCTCCCTGACTGTGGCATGGTGCCTTGTCACCCAGCCTCCACTAGGGTGAACAGGCACCAACTACCGAGGACCCCCCTCCCAGAGAAGGAGAGCAGTTGATTGGCTGCTCAATACTTCTCCTCCCCCTGCTGACCACCAGTGGCCTGTGCACCTTCCTGAACATGGGTCACCAGCATAGTGCGAGGTAAGGTGTCCAGCACCTCAGTCCTCAGCACCACCTGACTGGCTGTTGATAGATATTTCTAAAGTGTTTGATACATTGGGCCACCACACTCACCTGCCCAGGCTAGAAAACTTGGGTCTGATATCAATCCCCCTAAAATAGTTTGGAGAATATCTTAAGAGGTGGCAACAAATTGTCACCCTGGGGAATTTTGTTTCTGGCTTCACAGAGATTGTGTCAGGTGTTCCACAAGGGTCAGCATTGAACCCCTTGCTCTTCAATGCCTGTATGAATGACTTATCATTCTAAAGTCCTAATATTAAAGTTCACCTTTATGCAGATGACACTATCATCTCTGCCTCTGGCAAAAACTGTAAAGCAAAATGAAGTGGTCTGCAAAATGCATTTGTCCATTTATAGTCAATTTTTCCATAAGAACAAACTTATACTAAATGCAAAAAAAAATCTCAAACATGATTATTTAGAGGAGCTCTTAAACCATTATTTGCTGAGGAAACAATAATAATATTAACCAAAGATAAATTGTCCTTGCAACAGGTCACTCATAAAATACTTAGTGGTATGACTTGGTGAAAGTTGTAATTGGCCATTTACAAAGACGAGACAGTACCAAATGTTGACCAAAAATGAGAGATCCTTTATACAGTAAGGTTAAAAATGTATGTCCTGTAGACATGTTGTAAGAGCAATGATTATCCCTGTATTTGACAATGGATATCTCCTGTTTGTGGACATATTGGGAAGGGCTGGACATGATTTACAACAGCTTTGCCTGCTTCATATTTGATGCCCCCCACCACCGCGAAGGACTCATCATTGCCATATGTACTAGGAGCTGAGATGCTTAAGGCCACATAAACAAGCTCTAGCCAGAGCTCATACAACTGTGGCAAACTTGAAGAAGGTCTGAAGAAGGAGTGCAGGCATCAGAACTGCACATGCTTGGCACTCATGCATGCACAGCAGTTGAGCTGAATGTCATACTGCCATTTTCAAGATGGCAGCGCAGTTCTGGTCTGGAATGCAGAAGTAGCGGCTGAAATAGTGCCGCTGTTGCTCTGAAGCGAGTGACTGCGATGGACTGTTGTAAGCTCATTTAGATGGTAGGAAGAATACTTCTGAGAGTTTAATGGAAGCATGCCATGGTTGCTTGTTTTCAAAACGAACCCAAAACAGCTGCAGGCTCCACCCACAGGTGTAAAAAGGAGGCAATTATATACTATCAACGTCATCTATCAATGCCATAAAGATAGAGCCCTTAGTTACAATATATGAGGCATAGCTTACAGCTATGACAAATTAAAGAAGGTTCTACCCTTAAAAAGATCAAGTGTTGGGAGATCTTCCCTTTTCTTTCAAGACCCCTAAATTTGGAACTCAATCCCATGTATTCTGAGACCAATAAATGGATCAGTGATTCCAAATACCATAATATCAATGTATGTTTGCCTTTCTCTTACTCCCTATCCCCAGAACTACTTTTTCTTCTTCCTTTAACCGCACATTGCCTACCCTGGGTTTGGGGAGGGAGTGGTCTCTGCCCCATATGGCAGCTCATTTCTTCTCCTGAACCCACTGCCTGCCCTGGGGCCAGGAGGGAGTTTAGTTTTGCAATTGTTGACAGTTCATTTCCTTTCCCAACACTGCTGCTTGCCCTGGGGTCGAGGAAGGAATGTGGTCTCTGCTATAATCATTGCAATCAATGGCACATTTCCTCTCTGACCCCAATGCCTGCCTTGGGGCAGGAGAATCTTCAAAAAGAATGCAGTCCATAGATGTTTTCTGCTCTCCCCTGACCCCATCCCAACTCTAACCCCCTCTTAGCACCAACCAACCCACCTCTCCACCTTACTTGCCTATGTGGTCCACTGCTTCTTCTTGAGTCCTCAGAGGCCAACCACAAACTGACTGGAAACATGGTAAGTTTAGTTAATGTTTTTTTATTGTGTTTTAAACATTTGCTCATAACTTTGCAATTTCTTAACATTTTTGACTCACATTTTCAGCATATATTGTTTTTGCCCCACCTCATTTTTTTCAGTTGAATAAACTCTATTGAAGATCTGAAGAAAAAAATGTACAACAAATAAGTAAACTGGAAGTTGTCATAAGGAAGGTAGAAAAAGCATTAATTTACCACATCTCACCAGCATGTGCAATTTGTCAAGTCCCCTCCAAAACATGTTTTCATACTAATTCTGCAAAATCACCTTTTGGACTTGATTTAAAAAATGTCAGTTGCCTTGATCATAATGTTAGGCCATGAAAAGACTATGCTGAAAATCTGAGGAGGCGATGTAAAAAAAAAAAAAAAAAGGTAATGAAGGAAAATGGCATTTTGTTCAACATTTAGTCATAACTTTAACTTTATATATTTTGACTCCAAATTTTCAGCATAGTGTCTTTGTTACCACACCTCATAAACACAACAGGGGTAATTTTAAACTCTTGTCCAAAACATATTTTATACTTGTGTCACATAATGATGTTTTGGCCAGAAGTTTATTAATAACACCTGCCATGTTCATAAGCTGGTGTCATAAAAATACTGTGTTCAACATTTGGACTCAAAATCTCAAAAACCAACAAAGTTATGAACAAATATTGCCATTTTCATAGTGTACTCATAACATTGCAGTTTGTTTTATTTTTGAATCAACATTTTCAACAGTCTTTTTTACCCTATATTGTGAACACTTCATGTCTAATTTTAACCCCCGAAACCTGTTTTCACAGTCATTTTGCAAAATCACATTTCAGTGGCATTTGAAAAATGGCACCTGTCATGTTCGTACACTGTGGTAAACATAATGCTGTCTTGAAAATTCAAGGTCAGGGCCCAACTAAACTGGGATATTTAATCTCAACTGGGCTATCCTGTGGTAAATAAATTGTAAATGGGTAAAATCAGGACACCACTTTAGCAGAGTCCCAGTGAAAAGGATATATTGCATCTCAGCTGGTCTGTCCTTGGAAAATATATTGTAAAACAGTGCCCACGAAAATGAAATTTTGCCTTTCAGATGGTTCATCCTTAGTAAATTCAGTGTAAACTGGGTAAGAGCAATCCTCACTTGAAAATACTGTAGATATTGTGCTACCCAGTGGCGCTTCAGGTTGAGGTATCCATGCCTCCCTGCTGCTCGCCAGTGACCCAAGTTCAGAATGGACTCAGTTTGCTCAGGGGCCTGGCTGGGGGCGGAGATTGAGGAGTCCACAGGACAGCTCTCTTCCCTCAGGGAAGGGGATTCCATGACTTGATGCTTGACTGCCACCTGGTGGACACCAGCTGGTGTCACACATGAGTTCTGCAGTTAGAGGTTTGGTTTGGTGTTCAGAGTGCCTCCTGAGGTCGAGTGTGCTTGTCCGCTCATCGCAAGTCCCAGGAAGAAAACAGGTGGAAAATACAGAGACAGGGTTTAATGAAGCCTCCCATCAGCACCAATGGCCTGCCTGGTTTCAGGAGGAGGAGGAGGAGGAGGAAGGGGACATGGGATGGCTGTTGACTGAGAAAGTCTTATATAGTCGTCCAGCCTGCCAGAGAGTCCAGGAACATTTCTATGGAAAAAAAATATTGCAACTTAGCTGGTCTGTTGCAGTGATGTGCACTCACAGTAATCAGTTGCAAATAGCCAAACTAACTTTTCCCATGCTCATTTTTACTTTCTAGCAGGTAATGTAGGCATCCATTACTGGGGCATGATGAAGTTAGTCTATGTTTATATTTTTTTCCTGATTCACTTAATAGTACTGGATCCCTAACTGCCCATCTGTAATTCTGGCATGCACACTAACTTCAGAGTGGCAGTGGCATGCACTGCAGGTGCTGCAATGATAGCAGAGAGCCTGATAGAATGTAAGCTTTGTGAAATGGAACAGAAATAAAAGATGCTAATGGAAGATCCTGGAAGTGTAATATAGAAACTTTTACTCCAATACTATATGTGTGTATTTCATACTGTGAATGTACAGCTATAGTAAGTCAACACTGTACACTAACACAGATCTATGCTGGTTATACGTCCACATTTGCAGTAGGTGGTGAAGTATGAACATCATCAGAAGGGACAATGTGTGCCTGCATTTAGCTACCATGGTGATCGCACTGTAGTTTGGGGTATTGAGAGGGCTGTACAAGCTTATGAAACATTATTTGGAGGTTTCTGGTAACACCAGCTTTATATCTTCCATGGCTAGAACAGGTGGTAAGGTTCAGATATCTGTAAAGTGCTGTACAAGGTACAGATTCCTTTTTGCGCATTAGCAGTAGCTTAGGCTCTGACCAGAGCTTGTGTCTCTAACAAACATTGATTTGGCAGACAATTTTGTTTCATATTCTGTCTTAACACTATTTTCTTAAACTACCCACATGTGTAATGTCTCCCCTTCCCCCATTTTACTCCACCTCTTTTTGTGTTGCTTGCATGCATGTGCAAGAAACACATTGCATCAGGTTTCCTTCACAAGTGGGTTGTGGAGGCACGGAAGCGTTGTGCCGAATGGCAGTAGCCCATTCAGGGGCTGGTCTCTGCCTCAGCCAATATAGGAGCATGCTGTCAATCACTGGCAGTTAATGAGCAGGCCACTGGATCAAAGAAACTGAGCCGCTATAATCAGGGAGTGCCTCATTACTGCACAATCAGCTGTTTTTGCTGCTGGGCCTCCCTGACTGCAGCAACCAATTACACAACTCCATTGTGCTGTGTTCCCATGGTGACAGCTTCTCTGTTGGCCTCTCACAGTCCCCACAAAGCTGATGGAAAGCCACCACCCGCTGTTCAGTGTGCCTTCCTGGTGAAGTATTTCAATAAATAAAATGAAAGCCGACCGGGGGTGCCCAATCCCCCTGTCAGCATGCACCCTACCTGGTTCACAACAGGGTAGCCCAATCCCCGTCGGCATGATGCCCCCCCATTTGTTGTGTGCCAAGGAGGTACCCAATCCCTCTCGGCTAATGCACACTACCCCCCCCAAGCACAGGCATAGTGTATGGCTGACGGGGTGCCCAATCCCTGTCGGCACCAGCACCCCCTAAAAAGAAGCACCCAGGTGTGCCAGCATGCTGGGAGCCCACTCCAGCATGCAAAAAGCCTCCCACGTCGCCTATTTATTTGTAACACCTATAAAAAAGAAATGGTCCCTCCCAGTCTTTCGTGCCCCTCCCCAACCCGCATCTGTCCACTGTGCACCCACCTCCACACCCCTATAACCTCATGCTTACCTCCGGTGCTCCACGCAATGATCTTCAGTGGACCAGGAACACGCCTGCACTCTTCAAAGCCGACCGCGAACTGAAGAAATGCTGGTAAGCTGTATAATGGCATAAATTGGATTTTATCAACTTAGGTGGATATTTCAGCCATTTTGGGAATTTTTTCACCAAATTTTCAACATGGGGTTCTTGGGACCCCACCTCATGTACCTAGTCACTGTCATTTTGTTATTCCGTCCCGAAAGGTGATTTCCTGGTCACTGCATGGAACCACCTTTCCGGACTGATTAACGAAACAACAATGTCACAGTTCATGAGGTAGGCCCCCAAAAACCCTATGTTGAAAATATGGTGAAAAAGTCCCAGAATGACTGTTTTACGAGCGTGTGTTGCACAGTTCTTACGTACGCTCATAACTTCGAGCATTTTTAATATTTTCACTCCAGATTTTCAGCATTGCCATTTTACTGCACCTTCTAATGTACAGTACAGCTATCATTTTTCACATCTCACCTGAAATGTGTTTTTGCACATGTAGCGCACAATGGCATGGTTGGTGTGTGAAATCAATGTTCAGGACAGATTAAGAATATCACAGTGACACTGTTCATGAGGTAGACCCCCCAAAACCCTATGTTGAAAATTCGGGGAACAAATTCCCCAAAATGACTTTGAGCATTTTAATATTTTCACTCCAGATTTTCAGCATTACCATTTTACCATACCTCCTTATGAACAGTACAACAGTCATTTTCCACATCTCACCCGAAATGTGTTTTCGCCATGTAGCGCACAGTGGCGTGGTCAGTATGCAAAATCAATGTTCGGGACAGATTAAGAAAATCACAGTAACACTGTTCATGAGTGGAGGTCCCAAATGCCTATGTTTAAAATCTGCTGTACAAAATCCCAAAACTAATTACATTATGGGTGTGTGTTCACAGTTTCTATGCACACTGTGACTTCATCAGTTTTTATATTTTCATTCCAGATTTTCAACATTACCATTTTTTACACTCCTCATGAACAGTACAACTGTCATTTTTCACATCATCTTGAAATGTGTTTTGCACCTGTGTAAGCTAAATGGCACAGTCACTGTGCAAAATCACTTTTCAGCTAACAAACTGATAGTGTCACTGTTCATGCAGTGGGGTCACAAAAAGCCCTTGTTGAAAACTTAGAGTAAAAATACCAAAACTCACCGAGAGCCTTAGGGTTTCCGACCATAATGCCCTACCCTGTAGGGTTTGACAGGCATCTGCCCTACTCTGTAGGGACTGACCAGCATCAGGGGTGTGACTTGGGATTGTTGACAGTAATGCTCACACCATTCCACCCTCCACCCCCACCCTGCAGCCAGTGACAGGCATCGAGGTGCACCTTGGACTCTTTGGCCCCAGAGTTCACACCATTCTCTTATACTGCACCCATTTCAGCATACTCTTATGGAATGAGGTGAGTGTAAAGTTCAGACACCCCATGCACACCTCGACACTTGTCAGTGTCTGCAAGGTAGGGTGAGGTGAAATGTTGTGACCGTTATGAGTGACAACCAAAGGCACACCCAATGCCTGTCCATCTCAGCAGGTTGGGGTGGAGTTGGTGTCAGTTCAATACCTCACTGCTATTCCTATACTGCATCTGTCAATTCCTGCACTTCCACTGCTAATGCCAGCAAGCAAACATTCAGCATTGACAAATGCTTGTTTTAACAGTTGCAGAGTAGAGGTATGCTGACGTAGTGTGATTATGTCAGAGAAATGATGCTCTGGAATTTGTAGAATGTTTCCTAAAGCAGCACAGCCTATCAGCTTCCATGGATAGGAGTTGAACAACATCTCACTGCCGTCCTGTCCATTTAATACAATGCAGTTCCCCACTCCCCCCACACTATTTTCTTCATGAGGAAAATAAAGTTTCACCCTTTAGGATGATGTTGCTGACAGACTTAAAATGTATTAGATATCTGGACTGCTATATCAGTTCAGAGCACAGCAAGGGATAAGGGATAATACTGTACAGCTTCAAGTTTCACAGTGGATGAGTAATGTGCTGCGCCATCAGATAAAGGATTCAGTTTTAACTTCTTGAAACAGTGAGAAATCTTGTTGGGGATCAGATAAAGGTTTCAGCTTAAACTCCTTGAGACATTTAAATGCCTTTATGCCTTGCGAAGCCTATTCCAATTGTTGACTTTCTCTTTTTATAAATGGCCAACTGACCAAACAGCCTGCTAAAGTACTATGTGCCTAACTACGCCCCTGGAAATGCGGTCATCCCACCATAATGCACACCCCATCATGTCTTATTGCTTATGTGGATTCCATTATGGAACCACTACCTACAGTATGTATGTTGATTATCATGCTAAAGGCCTGGTCCCTGATATAAGACCCTGCATAATAGATTCCAAACACATAATGCAAATGCTGGAGAAACAGAACAGAGAAAATGTTATTTATTGACTGAATGATTGATTTATTAATTGATTTTTATTGATTTGCAGTATGCGCCAGATTTAACTGACATGAATGTAGTGGTCATCAGCTTCTAATGGACAAAACCACAATGCCAAAAGCCATTTGTTATAGTTGGCTGTAATAATATCCCCTGATTAGGTGGACCTGTAATTCCGCATTTAGCGGCCGCCAGAAACCTCATTAATGGCATTCTTCACACTTTTGCAGGTTTTAGAATAGGGAAAGGATAGGGCTTTCACAGGTTTTAGAATAGGGGAAATGACAGGGCTTTTCTCCACGTTTTAGAATAGGGAAAAAGTAGGGGTGTTCTCCACAGGTTTTAGAATAGTGAAAGTGTAGGGTTTTTCTTGACAGGTTTTACAATAGGAAAAGGGTAGGGTTTTTCTCCACAGGTTTTAGAATAGTGAAAGTGTAGGGTTTTCTCCACAGGTTTTAGAATCAGGAAAGGGTAGGGTTTGTCTCCACAGGTTTTAAAATAGGGAAAGATAGGGCTTCCACAGGTTTTAGAATAGGAAAAGAGTAGGATTTTTTCCACTGGTTTTAGAACAGGAAAGGGTAGTAATTTTCTTCACAGAGTTTAGAATAGGAAACAATAGGGTTTTCTCCACAGGTTTTAGAATAGGAAAGGATGGGTTTTTCTCAGAGATTTTAGAATAGGGAAAGGGTAGGGTTTTTCACAGGATTTAGAATAGGAAATCATTCAGCTTTTCTCCACAGGTTTTACAATGGGGAAAGAGTAGGTTTTTTCTCCACAGGTTTTAGAATAGGAAAGGATAGGGCTTTTTTCCACAGATTTTAGAATAGGAAAGGGTAGGATTTTCCACAGGTTTTACTATAGGAAAGGTTAAGGTTTTTCTTTTTAGAATAGGAAGGTGTAGGGTTTTTACCACAGGTTTTACAACAGGGAAAGGATAGGCTTTCTCACAGGTTTTAGAATAGGAAAGGATAGTGCTTTCTCCACAGGTCTTAGAATAGGGAAAGGGTAGGGTTTTTCTCCACAGGTTTTATATATAGTGAAAGTGTATGTTTTTCCACAGGTTTTAGAATAGGAAAGGGTAGGGTTTGTCTCACAGGTTTTAAAATAGGAAAGGATAGGGCTTCCACAGGTTTTAGAATAGGAAAAGGGTAGGGTTTTCTCCACTGGTTTTAGAACAGGAAAGGGTAGTATTTTTCTCCAGAGTTTAGAATAGGGATTTTCTCCACAGGTTTTAGAATAGGGAAAGGATGGGGTTCTTCTCCATAGATTTTAGAATAGGGAAAGGGTAGGGTTTTTCTCCACTGGTTTTAGTATAGGGAAAGGGTAGGGGTTTTCTCCACCATTTTTAGAATAGGGAAAGGGTAGGGTTTTTCTCCACAGGTTTTACAATAGGGAAAGGATAGGGCTTCCACAGGTTTTAGAATAGGGAAAGGGTAGGATTTTTCTCCACTGGTTTTAGAATAGGGAAATTGTAGGATTTTTCTCCTTAGGTTTTAGAATAGGAAATGGCAGGCTTTTCTCCACAGGTTTTAGAATAGGGAAATGTAGGGTTTTTCTCCACAGGTTTTAGAATAGTGAAAGTGTAGGGTTTTTCTCCATAGGTTCTAGAATAGGGCTTTTATCCACAGGTTTTAGAATAGTGAAAGTGTAGGATTTTTCTTCACAGGTTTTAGAATAGGAAAGGGTCAGGTTTCTTTCC
Organism: Neoceratodus forsteri; assembly: GCA_016271365.2. NCBI lineage: Eukaryota > Metazoa > Chordata > Ceratodontiformes > Ceratodontidae > Neoceratodus > Neoceratodus forsteri. The sequence goes on along the minus strand of CM057458.1, from coordinate 1,147,348,674 downwards.
ACAGGTTTTAGAATAGGGAAAGGGTAGTCTTTCTCCACAGGTTTTAAAAAGTGAAAGGATAGGGCTTCCACAGGTTTTAGAATAGGAAAGAGTAGGGTTTTTCTTCACTGGTTTTAGAATAGGGAAAGGGTAGTATTCTTCTCCACAGAGTTTAGGATAGGGGTTTTCTCCACAGGTTTTAGAATATGGAAAGGATGGGGTTTTTCTCCAGAGATTTTAGAATAGGGAAAGGGTAGGGTTTTTTCTCCACTGGTATTAGAACAGGGAAAGGGTAGTAATTTTCTCCACAGAGTTTAGAATAGGGAAACAATTGGGGTTTTCTCCACAGGTTTTAGAATAGGAAAGGATGGTTTTTTCTCCAGAGATTTTAGAATAGGGAAAGGGTAGGGTTTTCTCCACAGGTTTTAGAATAGGAAATCATTCAGCTTTTCTCCACAGGTTTTAGAATGGGGAAAGGGTAGGATTTTCTCCACAGGTTTTACTATAAGGGAGTGTTAACGTTTTTTTAGAAAAGGAACATGTAGGGTTTTTCACCACAGGTTTTACAATAGGAAAGGATAGGGTTTTTTCCATGGTCTTAGAATAGGGAAATGGTAGGGTTTTCTCCACAGGTTTTAGGATAGGAAAGGGTAGGGGTTTTCTTCACCATTTTAGAATAGGGAAGGGTAGGGTTTTTCTCCACAGGTTTTGCAATAGGGAAAGGATAGGGCTTGCACAGGTTTTAGAATAGGAAAGGGTAGGATTTTTCTCCACTGGTTTTAGAATAGGAAATTGTATGATTTTTCTCCTCAGGCTTTAGAATAGGGAAATGACAGTGCTTTTCTCCACAGGTTTTAGACTAGAGAAAATGTAGGGTTTTTTCTCATGTTTTAGAATAGTGAAAGTGTCGGTTTTTCTCCATAAGTTCTAGAATAGGAAAGGATAGGCTTTTATCCACAGGTTTTAGAATAGTGAAAGTGTAGGATTTTTCTTCACAGGTTTTAGAATAAGGAAAGGGTCGGGTTTTTCTCCACAGGTTTTAGAATAGGAAAGGGTAGGTTTGTCTGCAGGTTTTAAAAAGGGAAAGGATAGGGCTTCCACATGTTTTAGAATAGGAAAGAGTAGGTTTTTCTCCACTGTTTTAGAATAGGAAAGGGTAGTATTTTCTCCGTGAGTTTAGGATAGGGGTTTTCTCCACAGGTTTTAGAATAGGAAAGGATGGGGTTTTTTCCAGAGATTTTAGAATAGGAAAGGGTAGGGTTTTTCTCCACAGGTTTTAGAACAGGGAAATCATTTAGCTTTTCTCCACAGGTTTTAGAATGGGGAAAGGGTAGGGTTGTTTTCCACAGGTTTTAGAATAGTGAAAGGATAGGGCTTTTTTCCACAAATTTTAGAATAGGGAAAGGGTAGGGGTTTTCTCCACAGGTCTTAGAATAGGGAAAGGTTAAGGTTTTTCTGTTTTAGAATAGGGAAAGTGTAGAGTTTTTTGCCACAGGTTTTACCATAGGGAAAGGATAGGGCTTTTCTCTACAGGTTTTAGAATAGGGAAAGGATAGGGCTTTTCTCCACAGGTCTTAGAATAGGGAAAGGGTGAGGTTTTCTCCACAGGTTTTAGGATAGGGAAAGGGTAGGGCTTTTTCTCACCATTTTTAGAATATAGGAAAGGGTAGGGTTTTTCTCCACAGGTTTTACAATAGGGAAAGGATAGGGCTTCCACAGGTTTTAGAATAGGGAAAGGGTAGGATTTTTCTCCACTGGTTTTAGAATAGGGAAATTGTAGGATTTTTCTCCTCAGGTTTTAGAATAGGGAAATGACAGGGCTTTTCTCCACAGGTTTTACAATAGGGAAAAGGTAGGGTTTTTCTCCACAGGTTTTAGAATAGTGAACGTGTAGGGTTTTTCTCCATAGGTTCTAGAATAGGAAAGGATAGGCTTTTATCCACAGGTTTTAGAATAGTGAAAGTGAAGGATTTTTCACAGGTTTTAGAATAGGAAAGAGTCGGGTTTTCTCCACAGGTTTTACAATAGGGAAAGGGTAGGCTTTGTCTCCACAGGTTTTAAAATAGGGAAAGGATAGGGCTTCCACAGGCTTTAGAATAGGAAAGGGTAGGGGTTTTTCTCCACGGTTTTAGAATAGGGAAAGGGTAATATTTTTCTCCACAGGTTTTAGAATAGGAAACAATAAGGCTTTTCTCCACAGGTTTTAGAATAGGGAAAGGGTAGGGTTTTTCTCCACAGGTTTTAGAATAGTGAAAGTGTAGGGTTTTTCTCCACAGGTTTTAGAATAGGAAAAGGGTAGGGTTTTTCTCCACAGGTTTTAGAATAGGGAAAATATAGGATTTTTCTCCACAGGGTTTAGAATGGTGAAAGTGTAGGGTTTTTCTTCACCAGTTTTAGAATAGAGAAAGGGTAGAGTTTTTCTCCACAGGATTTAAAATAGGGAAAGGATAGGGCTTCCACAGGTTTTAAAAAAGGGAAAGGGTAGGGTTTTTCTCCACTGGTTTTAGAATAGGGAAAGGGCAGTATTCTTCTCCACAGGTGTTAGAATTGGGAAATGATAGGGCTTTTCTCCACAGATTTTAGAATAAGGAAAGGATAGGGCTTTTCTCCACAGGTTTTACAATAGGAAAGGGTAGGGTTTTTCTCCACCGATTTTAGAATAGGGCAAGGATAGGGCTTCCACAGGTTTTAGACTAGGGAAAGGTTTTTTTTCTCCAGTGGTTTTAGAATTGAGAAAGGGTAGGATTTTTACCACGGGGTTTAGAATAGGAAAAGGATAGGGGTTTTCTCCACAGGTTTTAGAATAGGGAAAGGATAAGGTTTTTCTCCACAGATTTCTGGTATTATAGTGTCTGATGGAACGCTCTTTGTGTATGAAGATCCACACGCTTGAAAAAGGTTCGCGTCGGCAAAATATCAAAAGTGAAATATGAATCACTGATGGTAAATGCTAACGGTAATAAAAAACAGTAAACTCTTTTGGTTTCATTCCTATAGTACACTATATAAAATGCTGTATGGTGGCCTAAATACACAATGCTTTTCTTTAAACCTTTCTTAATTTACTGTCCTCACTATAACCTTATGGTGAATGTGTATCTTTGATATGTATTGATGACCTCCAACTATTCTATATAATATATTGGGAAAAAATGTATAAAGACATGAGAATAAGGCATAGTAGGATAGGGTAAATTAAGAAAAATGTGTTCCTTTTCCATGGGCAGTACAGTGATCTAAGAAATAATAATATAGGTTAATAGTAGACAGATATTTCTGCAGGTCACAGGCATAAAGGCAGGAGAGATAGATAGAAGGAAACACAGTTTTTTTCCTTACAGAATTAGCAATGGTGTGTTTGAAATGAATATGAAACAAAGAGTGGACTACATGACATGTTTTAGAAAAGGGAATGGATAGGGTTTTTCTCCACAGGTTTTAGAACAGAGAAAGAATGGGTTTTTTTCTCTCCAGTTTCCTGGTATTATTTTGTCTGATGGAACGCTTTTTGTGTATGATGATCCATACACTTGAAAAAGTGATTCTGTTGCAACAGTGACTTTGCTACTAAAGCAGAATGACTTCCCATTCTGCTTTAGTATATATGTCACAGTGCAAGTGACCCCAACATCGTGGTACATGGGACGTCTGGATGTTGAATTTGACACATCAGCAAAATACCAAAGGTGAAATGTGGACCACTAATGATAAATGCTAATGGTAATCAAAAAAAGTAAGCTATTTCAGTTTCTTTCCTATAATGCACTATATAAAATACTGTATGGTGGCCTAAATACACAGCAACACTTTTCTTAAAAGTTTTCTTAATTTGCTGTCCTCGCTATACCCTTAGGTTGAAGGTGTTTCATTGCTGTGTATTGACAACCTCCAACTATTCTATATAATGTATAGGGAGAAAAAACATGGGAATAACAACAATCAAGGCATAGCAGGATAGGGTAAATTAAGAAAAATGTGTTCCATTTCCAGGGGCAGTACAGTGATCTAAAAAGTAATAGTATAGGATAATAGTAGACAGGCATTTATTTCCACAGGTCACAGGCATGAAGGCAGTAGATAGATATATGGAAAGACAGTTTTTTTCATACAGGTCAATGGGACCTGGGAGTAGTCATATTAGATGACCTAAAGGTGGGCCAACAATGTGAGAAGGCAGTAAGAAGGGCTTGGGGGATACTGGGATGCATAGGGAGGGGCATCACCAGTAGAAAACAGGAAGTTGTTGGCCCTCTGTACAGACAGTTGGTAAGACCACATCTGAGTACTGTGTACACTTCTGAAGACCCCATCTCCGCAAAGACATAGACAGGGTGGAGGCTGTCCAGAGGAGGATGTTGAAAATGGTGCAGGGTCTGCACCAGAAGACATATGAAGAAAGACTAAAGGAGCTTAAGATGTATATCCTCGAGGAAAGGGGGGACATGATAGAAACTTTCAAATATCTCAAGGAATCCACAAAGTCCAAGAGGGTAGCATCTTTCAGAAAAAGAGATGTGCAAGAACAAGGGGCACAATTTGAAGATAGAGGGGGATGGCTCAGAGGTAATGTGAGGAAGTATTTCTTCTCAGAGAGGGTTGTAGATGCATGGAACAGCCTTCCTGAGGAGGTCATAGAGTCAAAAACAGTGGGAATTCAAGAATGCATGGGACAGACATAAGGCAATTCTAGTGGGGGATAGGAGGAAGTAGGCTGTTGGTTAACTAGGATCTACAGCTTATCCATTAGGTAGAGAAATGGGAAACTAGGTGGGCCAAGCGGTCCTTATCTGCCATCAAAGTCTTTGTTTCTATGTTTCTATGATCGGCAATAGTGTGTTTGAAATAAATATTAAACAAAGAGTAGACTACATGACATGTTTTAGAAGAGGGAAAGGATAGGGTTTTTCTCCGCTGGTTTGTGGTCTTCTAGCATCTGATGGAATGCTATTGTGTATGATGATACGTACAAGTCTTGAAAAAGTCTTTCTGCTGCAATAGTGAAGTCACTACTAAAACAGAATGACTTCACATTCTGCTTTAGTACATACAGCACAATGAAAATGTTATAGTAGATGGGACTTTTTTTTTCCTCACAGGTCACAGGCATGATAGTTATTGGATTTATTGACATGCATCCCATAATGCAATAGGTGGACCTCTCACATGGGCCCGCCTGGCCCTACAGTAGGTGGTTGGAAATGGCTCCCTGCCTATCTGCAGGTGGGACTACGATGTGAAAATAGTTATCAGAAATTTTATCCAAGCCCTTGGAGCAGCAAGAAAAGGTGTAATCCATAGATATTTACCACTTTTATAATCTAGTTATCCCAATAAATGTGTAACAGAAGCAGGCTGACACAGAAAATGACTGAATGGTGTCAGCCATCTTGCTTTTGGACATATGCCCCAGTATATGTGTGTGTATATATATATATATATATATATATTAGAGCAAAAAACCTCAGTTTAATGCAGTAGTTAGGGTTGTTCCACAGCAACAAAATTGAGGAAATTTGGTGGTAGGGTTGAAAGCCTCCTTGGACCCTCCACCCACCCCCCAACTGGCATCGGGTGCACTTTGGGTCATGGTCCTAACTCTCACTCCATTCTCCTATACCTCTGCTTTCACACACATGTGATAGGGTGTGAGTTAGTGCCATGACCCCAATCGCCCTGATGATGTGATTGATAGGCTGGGGATGAGAATCAACTCTTTCAATTTCTCGCTTTTGTCACTGTGGAACAACCCTAACTAATGTATTAAACTGAGTTTTTGCCATATATATATATATATATATATATACACACACACACACACACACACACACACATATATATACATGCATACATGTACAATCTGGGCCTTGATTTACTCATTCACCTGCCTGTCATGTAAAACAGTCTTTTCTTAGTTTTCCTTTATGGATTTAATGACATGTACAATATAATAAAATAGGTGGGCCCTCATGGGCCCACACAGCCCTAGCATGGGTGGAAGGGTATGGGTGTATGGCACCCATCAGTAGGTGGGTCTGTAATGTGAAATTAGTGATCAGAAACAGCTTCCAAGCCACTGATGCTGTAAGAAAGGGTGTAATCCATTTACATTTACCAGTTTTATAATCTAGTTATCCCAATAAATGTGTAACAGAATCAGTTTGGCTCTAAAAATGACTGAATGGTGTCAGATATCTTGTTTTTGTTCTTGTGACACAGGTGATGTAGAAATGGGGCCAATCTGGGCCTTGATTTATTCATTCACTTCCCTGTCATGTAAAACATGCTGCTTCTTTTTTTTTCTTTAAGGATTTATTGACATGTACCTCATAATACATTTGGTTGGCCCCCCTATGGGCCAGCATGGCACTATCATGGGTGGTTGAATATTGGGGTATGGTACTCCAGCTATCTGAAGGTCGGTCTGTAATGTAAAATTAGTCATCAGAAATATAATCATGGATCCTAAAGCTGTATGAAAGGTGTAATCTAGTGACATTTAAATCTTGTATAGTCTAGTTAGCCCAAGAAATGTGTAACTTGAGCAGTTTGATGCAGAAAATGACTGAATGGCGTCAGCCATTTTGTTTTTGTTCATGTGACCAAGTGGATGTAGATATGGGTACAGTCTTGGACTTCATTTACTCATTCACTTTTATTTCATGTAAAAGAGCTACTTTTTAGTTGTCCTTTATGAATTTATTGACATGTACTCCATAATGCAGTAGGTGGTCACCCAATAAGCCAGCATGAGCATACCATGGGTGGTTTGGTATGGCACCCCGGCTATCTGCAGGTGGCTCTATAATGTGAAATTAGTGATCAGAAATTTCATCAAAGCCTATGCAGATGTAAGAAAAGGTGTAATCAATTTACATTTACCACTTTTATAATCCAGTTGTCCCAATAAATGTGTAAGAGAAGCAGTCTGACACAGAAAATAATTAAACATTGTCAGCCATCTTGTTTTTTATGTGACCCAGGAGATATAGATATGGGTACAATCTGGGTCTTGATTTACTCATTCATGTCCCTGTCATATAAAATAGGCTATTTCTTACTTTTCCTTTCTGAATTTATTGGCATGTACCCCATAATGCAACAGGTGGACACCGATGGGCCAGTACGGGCATACCATGGGTGGTTGGGTATGGCACCCTGGCTATCTGTAGGTGGGTCTGTAATGTGAAGTTAGTGATCAGAAATTTCATCTGAACACCTGCTGCTGTAAGAAAAGGTGTAATCCATTGACATTTGCCTTTTATAATCTAGTTATCACAATAAACATGTAACAGAAGCAGTTTGACACAGAAAATGACCAATGGTGGCAGCCATCTTGTTTTTGTTCATGTGACCCAGGGATGTAGCTATGGGTACAATCTGGCCTTGATTTACTCATTCATGTCCTTGTCATGTAAACAGGCTACTTCTTACTTTTCTTTATGAATTTATTGGCATGCACTCCATAATGGAATAGGTTGGCCCCATGGGCCAGCATGGCCTACTATGGGTGGTTGGGTATGGCACCTCAGCTACCTGTAAGGGTCTATAATGTGAAATTAGTGATCATAAATTTCATCTAAGCCCCTGCAGATGTAAGAAAAGGTGTAATCCATTGACATTTACCACTTTTATAATCTAGTTATCCCTACAAACGAGTAACAGAAGCAGTTTGACACAGAAAACGACTGAACGGTGGCAGCCATCTTGGTTTTGGTCATGTGATCCAGGGATGTAACTATGGGTACACTCTGGGACTTGATTAACTCATTCACATCCTGTAATGTAAAACAGGCTACTTCTTACTTTTATTTCTGAATTTATTGGCATGAAAATTCATAATGCAATAGATGGGCCCCCATAGGCCAGCATGCCCTACCATGGGTGGTAGGGTATGACACCCCAACTATTTGCAGGTGGGTCTCATAACGTGAAATTAGTGATCAGAAATTTCATCCAAGCTCCAGCAGAGGTAAAAAAGGTGTAATCCATTGACATTTACCACTTTTATAATCTAGTTATCCTGCAAATGTGTAACAGTAGCAGTTTGACACAGAAAATGATCGAACGGTAGCCACCGCCTTGTTTTTGTTCGTGTGACCCAGAGGATGTAGATATGGAAACTGTCTGGGCCTTGATTTACTCATTCACTTCCCTTTCATGTAAAACAGGATACTTCATACTTGTCATTTATTTATTGACATGCACCCTATAATGCATTAGGTAGACACCAATGGGCCAGCATGGGCATTCCATGGGTGCTTGGGTATGGCACCCTAGCTGTCTGTAGGTGGGTCTATAATGTGAAATTAGAGATCACAAATGTCATCCAAGCCCTGCTGCTGTAAGCAAATGTGTAATCCATTGACATTTACTTTTTATGATCTAGTTATCCCAATAAATGTGTAAGAGAAACAGTCTGACACAGAAAATGACTGAACAGTGTCTGCCATCTTGTTTTTGGTCATGTGACCCAGGTAATGTAGCTATGGTTAGAATCTGGGCCTTGATTTACTCATTCCTTCCCTGTCATGTAAAACAGGTTACTTTACTTTTCCTTTTTGAATTTATTGGCATGCACCCCATAATGCAATAGGTGGACACCCCATGGGCCAGCATGGGCATACCATGGTAGTTGGATGACACCCTGCTATCTGCAGGTGGGTCTGTAATGTGAAATTAGGGATCAGAAATTTCATCCAAATCCCTGTGCTGTAAGAAAAGTGTAATCCATTGACATTTACCACTTTTATAATCTAGTTATCACAATAAATGTGTAACAGAAGCAGTTTAACACAGAAAATGACCGAACGGTGGCAGCCATATTTTTGGTCATGTGACCAGGGATATAGCTATGGGTACAATCTAGTCCTTGATTTACTCATTCACTTCCTGTCATGTAAAACAGACTACTTTACCTTTCCTTTATGGATTTATTGGCATGTACCCCATAATGCAATAGGCGGGCCCCCCATGGGCCAGCATGGCCCTACCATGGGTGGTTGGGTATGGCACCCCAGCTATATGTAGGTGGGTCTATAATGTGAAATTAGTGATCAGAAATTTTATCCAAGCCCCTGCAGATGTAACAAAAGGTGTAATCCATTGACATTTACCACTTTTATAATCTAGTTATCCCTACAAATGAGTAACAGAAGCAGTTTGACACAGAAAATGATCGAATGGTAGCTGCCATTTTGTTTTTGTTCATGTGACCCAAGGGATGCAGATATAGGTACTGTCTGGTCTTGATTTATTCATTCACTTCCTTTCATGTAAAATAGGCTACTTCATACTTGTTCTTTATTGATTTATTGACATGTACCCTATAATGCAGTAGATAGACACCCAATGGGCCGCATTGGCATACCATGGGTGGTTGGGATGGCACCCTGGCATATCTGCAGGTGGGTCTATAATGTGAAATTAGTGATCAGAAATTTCATCCAAGCCCCTGCTGCTGTAAGAAAATGTGTAATCCATTGACATTTACTTTTTATGATCTAGTTATCCCAATAAATATGTAAGAGAAACAGTTTGATACAGAAAATGACTGAACAGTGTCAGCCATCTTGTTTTTCTTCATGTGACCCAGGAAATGTAGCCGTGGTTAGAATCTGGGTCTTGATTTACTCATTCTCTTCCCTGTCATGTAAAACAGGCTGATTCTTACTTTTCTTTTTTTAATTTATTGGCATGCACCCTATAATACAATAGGTGGACACCTCATTGGCCAGCATGAGCATATGATGGGTGGTTGGGTATGGCACTGCAGCTATCTGCAGATGGGTCTATAATGTGAAATTAGGGATCATAAATTTCATCCAAGCCCCTGCAGATGTAAGAAAAGATGTAATCCATTGACATTTACCCCTTTTATAATCTAGTTATCCCAATAAATGAGTTAAAATTCTATAATCCAATAGATATCCTCGCATGTGCCAGCATGGTCCTACTGTGGGTGGTTAGTTCTGGTCACCTCATAATCTGTAGGTGAGAAACAAATGTGAAATTTGTGTTTATATAAAGAATTTATAACCTGAAATTGAAAATTAGTTACATTTTCGACAACATTTTTATTAATGATACAACCGATTTTAATGTTTTACAAACTTCAATATTTTTGTGAATACAAATTCACAAAACAATTGAAATTTCACTAAATAAACATATGTAATTGAATTACTTAGTTGGAAAACTTATATTATCACTTTAAATTATAGTTGTGTTAGGTTCTTTCTACCTTGAACATTTTTTTACCAGGGTATTAAGAAAATTATGTAATAATATCAAACCGACAGGTGTACAAACCCAATGAAAAACCTCAGGCAGCAAGGATATGCAATTTACAGAAAACCTTGGCAGTGTAAGAGTTAAATGTACATGCCTGTGATTTAAAGTGACATCTACCACCATTGCCCTCCCAGGGCAAATAGCAACTATTTTAATCACTGTAACCTCTTGTCCAGAAAACAAATGTCCAAGCCAGAGCATAACCTCTTCCTCCACTGACCATAAGAATGGACCCCATCTCCACTCCTTCCTGGCTTGATGAACCTCAGGGATAGTGTGTAACCTAGTATCCTGCAAGAAAATCACCCCACAGTGTAAACATAGAAACATAGAAATACAGACTTTGATGGCAGATAAGGACCATTTGGCCCACTTAGTCTGCCCATTTCCTACCTACAGGATAAGCTGCAGATCCTAGTCAACCAACAGCCTATTTCTTCTTACCCTCCACAAAAATTGCCTGATGTCTGTCCCATGCATTCTTGAATTCTTCCACAGTTTTAGACCCCACAACCTCCTCAGGAAGGCTGTTCCATGCATCCACCACTCTCTCTGTGAAAAAATACTTCCTCACATTGCCCCTGAACTGCCCCCATTGCCCTTGAACCACCCCCTAAACTTTGCAAAATTAAAAAGTAACTTGTCACCCATTTGCAGTTTTTATGATGTTCATATTACAAGTTAGAAAATTCACTATAGCCATAAAGAGAAGAGAAAGGAAAGAAGAAAAAGAAACTTATAACCATTGGAAGCATAGTGATATTCTCTATGTCCAAAAACTAGTGCACTTTCTTTATTTTCCATTTCTTGAACTTGGGTTTCTACTGGGTAATTCCATGGCTTGTTCTGTTTGAGAAGAGTCCACTAAGGAGATATCCAGTTCTTCTTCAGATGCAGTCCAATCTTGGTCTTGTATGACCGATACTGATTCTGAACCACAAAGGGGTCAGGCTCCTTAGGTTATTTTGTGGATACTGTGTGGAATTGTAGACTTGGATCTGGTCACCATTTTAAAACCAGCCCCACAGGCCCAAGTGGGGGGCATAGCTTGGGATGCAGTAATCATGTCTAAGTCAGGTGATACTGAGGGTGTGTCTCCTGTGGATTGCTGTGCAACCACAGGTTCCTCTGGGATTATTGTATCCCTGTTTGACCTTGCCGTGTCCTGCTCAACATTACTTCTGTCTACTGTTTGGGTCAGAGCCTCAGGGCCAGAAGCCCAAGGCAGGAGGAGCACCTGTCTTTCACATCTTGTGGGGTCTTCCTGTGGTTCAACACCCCTAGGCCTTTGTGGACTGCTACAGACAGGATCTGTAATCAGTTTTAGCCTTTTATTTTGTGCAACTGTGACATATTAATCTTGTTCTACCCATAGGGTTTGATCAAAACTGTTGTGAGACACCCAAGAACATATTCAAAATGTGTGGCCTTGATCCTCACATAAGTTACATCTCTGGGGTTAGGCATTGTGCACTGATATGCCCTATAACCCCACAAAGCCCACATTTTTGTTTTTCACATGCATTACTGAGGTGCCCAGTGTCCCCACAGCAATAGCATGACCAGGGATGCCTAGGGTAAACGACACACCCTATCTTGACCCAAAAGAAACAGTTCAGGAGGTGCTGGATGTCATTATCCACCTGTTTCAAAGTGACCTTGAAATGCCAACCCCATCCAGAAGTGTTCAGTGTCCAAGATAGTTTCTGGATACCCAATCACATTGCATTTTTGTTTCATCCAAACTGTATTATTAGCGACTTTGACCCCTCATTTCTGAACAAAACAATAACTCATTTAAAAGCAGGCTTTGTCAGGGTATGGCAGCAAAGGTTTCCAAAGGGTGTAGTTTTAAGAAGTGATATTGTTTCCAGAAGCGCCCAACCCAGCAGGATGTATGAAGCTTATGTCAAACAGGGTGTCCCCAGGCATGTGTATGAGTGCGCATACTTCAAAAGCATAGATTTTCATGCAGTCTTTATTACTATGTTCCCTACATACTGACAATCAGGCAAGTCAGCTGTGCTCCCTCTGTATTTTAAATGCACAGTGTTTCACCATTTTGCTGATTCACAGACTGCTTTATTCGCATTAGGGGATAATCTCTCCCTCACATTCATTGTCCAGACATTTGTTGGAGGTGTTGGAGCAGCAGCTGTTTCCTCCCCCAGACCTTCTGCATCTTCAGAAGACTCTTCTGGGTTCACACCCCATGGACTACACAAACCATGGGTTCAGCAGAGTCTAGTGATTTTGCATTTACCCCAGGCTCTTCAGTTGTTTTTATATTGTTCAATAAGTCATTTGGGGTGTCTTCAGTTATCTGAAGTGTACCCCTGTGCCCTGTTTTCTTCCCAGGTGTTATTGGGGGCTGTCCTTTTCCATAAGAGGCTCAGTTTGTTCACCCCTCATTGTTATACAGTATCAACAGGCTGTACAGGAGAAGTAGAAGTGTTTGGGTAGTTTGCCTCCCACCCTTTGCCATCATGGGCTTGTTTCCACCCTGCATTTTCCAATACTTCAGTAACCTATGGGGGGGACTAGAGGTAGAGTCGGTAGTGCTTGTATTATTTGTGCCCTTTCTTGCATGTAAGAAGTGCACTTTAGCAGCACCCTCACTGCTTTTGTTAGTATGTTCCCCACTAGCAGTTTTCTTGCTAAGTTTTTAACTGCTCCTCCTGCTGTTCCAATCATAAATTTTGCCTGTATAAGTATAACTTATATTCCATGCTATACAGTTTCTATCATGGGCATTGCCCTGGGACTTTACAGACCTGCTATCATTTATTTGGGTTTTATGCCTTCTGGACCTTTGCAGATATGTATATTTGGCTGCTTTGCATTTGTGCCATTTTCAACAGTACCTTTTGGCTCAGGGGCTGCCTCCTGTCCTGTACCAGCCTTTTGACTCAGTTTGCTCATCCTCTGCATTCCTTCTTCTTCTGTCACTAGTATCTGTTCTTCCAACATTCCAGATGCCACGTTCTGTATAAAGCCCATACTCCCGCACCAGAGTACAGTCTCCAGCTGTGCACATCTCGATTGATGCCAACACTCCTCTTCCTGTAGGAGCCATTGTAGCTCTTTCTGATTGACAGTAGACATTGAAGTGGGTTCCTAGCTCATGGACCCTCCCACAACTTCTCCACTCTCAGGTGTAGCTCCATTTCTTTCATCAGTTATTTTTTCATCATTCCAAGGTCTGTTGGTCTTCATATGTTCTGAGGCATGGGAGGAGACCTGCTTCCTAGCCTCTCCAGCATCCACACAGCTCACTTCCTCCAGAGTACTGGCCATCATACCAGCAGCAGCTTCCCCTTCAATTGAGTTGGGGACTTTCCCCAGTGCTCTGGCCAAATTTCCCCCCATTTACTAAACATACCCCAACAGCTGAATCTGGTTCAAGGTCATTTGGCATTCATCTGTATCTCCCTCCCCAAGGTCATGCCTGAAAATTGGCAGAATTTGTCTAGTGCACTTACCCGGTCAACAATAACTAAATAAATAAATTAACAAGGTTTTGATAAACAGCAACAGGTGACCGTTAATAACCATGGAATAATTAATCAGTAGAACCATGGTTGCTTGTGTAATATCATTATGAACTACAATAAAATATATAGCACAGTTCTCTAATAGTCCATGCTTGCTTCAGCAATTCTTTGCTCAAGTGCAGTTCCCATGGCAGCCTCAAAAGCTGTCTGTAAAACAATGCTGTGCTGCTAGCATCATTTCACAGCCATAGCAAAACAGAAGAATTCCCTGATTTTCCCACCCACTCACCCAGTGTATCACCATTCAAAAGTGAATCACAGAAGGAGAGCAATGGATAATGTTAATGTCAACCTTTGTGTTTGTGTGGAGTAGTGGGCATCACTACCTTGGTAAATACACAGTATGGTAAAGATGAGCCTGCACCTTCGATAACAGAAAGTAAAAATAACAAAGAAATTGATATCAACAAAACAAGATCAAAGAAAGAGGATGCTTCCACGGGTGAAAAGAAAGTTAGAAAAACAAAAGAAAATCAAAGAAAGAAACTAACAATACTAGTCCAAAAGCATTTGAAAGGTGTGAGCTGTAAACATCATGTTGTTCTACCTCCTGCTGAGCTAGGTAATTTAGAGAGGAAAAGTAATGTTAATATTCACAAAATAGTACTTGGTCTTTGAAAGTTTTTCAGATTGGCTGAATTCAGTACATTTGGAAAATGATCTAAAATGGCTGTAAAACAGTGCTGTACAGCTAGCATTGTTTCACAACCATGTATTGGCCTGCCAAGGGAGCTGCAGAAACAAAACATGATGATCTACCTTAGCATGGCCCCATCATGCAGTGCACCCATAGCATGTTATACACACAGATGAAAATCAAAGTATGTAGCACCAATACTAACACTAAGTTAGGAGAAAAAGTACCATGTCAGTAAATGTACAGCTAATGTGTATAGAATTACTGGTTGAAAATTGTTCAATTTCAACTCATGATATTACAGTTATCAGCAATCACAGCCATCTGTTGGCCTGTTAATGCTCATGTCACCAATAATTCCACAGTATGCAAACAAATCTTTTTGATTGCAGCACTGTAAACCAAATCTTTTTAATCACACCGCTGTCAACCAGATCTGTCACAAATGCACTCTGCAGGTCAGGCCCTCTGCTCCCACAGTGCCAAACCTCAAAGTGCAATGTGTAAACAGGAGACAAACAGGGTAACCTTCCTGTCTGTTTTGGGTCTGAAACACTTACTAGTCTCGAGTCCTGAGGTCAAATATGAACCCTTTTTTGCTAGCATGCCCAGTTAACAGGATCAAATATCACACCATCTTCGGGGAAATGCAGTGCAATACTTAACCCAGTGGGCACCCAGTCTGGTTCACAATTCCCTCTTTTTGACTTAGTTGAGACCTAGGTACTTTTCCTTACCTGAGGGCATATGGTAACACACTATAAGCACTTAACAATTCTGTCAGACTTCTCAACACTGTCCCAACAATCACATTCAAAATGAGAAAAGACTCAGGCAGAATTAAGGAAACCAAAAAAAAGTTTACTAGAATTAAAAATAGTAAATAAATACAAAGCACAGAACATATATACATTAATGCTTACAGTCAAAAGAAATGGAAATTACAAAACAAAACACCTTGCAACTGAATTCCAAATTCTAAGTCAGTTTTCAGTTGGGTATTACCTACTCTTGACAGAAGTGCCCTTAAGTCTAGAACTCAAGTGTATGTTCTCCTTCAAAGATGGAATAAGAGTGAGCCACGGTCCCCCAGACTGCCTGGCAATATTCAAAGTTCAAAGTCCCAACCTCCTTGTGATGTCCCAGCATTTGAGGTCACTGTTAGTCCTGTAATTAATTTGAAACATGACCATGTATACCAAAAGGGTGTCATTTTACTGCTTAGTTGAAATCTGCAAAGATAGCAATATTAAATTAGAACAGTCTCTTTCCTCATTAGAGCAGTCCCACCTTTGATCTTCAGAAGAACATCCTGAAAAGCATTTTTCTTAGCTGTGTGAATTTTCACAGGCATTCAACAGAACTGGCTTCCCTCCTGATGTCGTAAAATGCAGTCTTTATGGCTAGTTTCCTAGGTTCAAATGAGTTGTCATTTTACAATCTGTTACAATCTGGTAGCTGGAGGAAGCCATTAATAGAGTTTCCACTGGGTCATGGAGAGCCTGACCGCACATTTGAAATTCCACCTCCATAGTGCTATTCTGCTGGTTGCCATATTTTCCAAGCAGACATTCAAAGAAACATAAACTTATATTACAAATATGATACACTATAATAACAAGTGTATGTGTCACATCTAGCACCAATCCAAACTGTAAGTTAGGAGAAAAACTACTGTAATAGTTAATGGAGCAGTGTATTTTGCAATAATAACACCATGCACTAAAACGACAATGTTATAAAATAATGCCTCCCTACACCCACAATATATGTAGGAAAGGTTGCATTCAGCAGACTGTGCACTATCAATATGGTCTTAAACATAAGGATTCAAATCATTGTGTGTCTTTTTCTTTTGCATTACAGTAAACAATGAATCTGCTTTCTATAAACACGTGCCATGTTACAAGCATATTAAACCATTCCAGAGCATGCGAGCATGGTTCTACTGTGGAATAAATCCATGGTTGGGTCGTTGGAGGAACTTGGCCTGCGGCCCCATGCCCCCCCTCACCAACTATGGATTAATTCTAGAGTAGAACTATACTCAGCCATGGTTTAATGTTTACTTGATGTTACTGATTGTTTTATCTGCCTCCTTGCTTGTCAGAACCAAAATCCATGGTAATATATAGCAATGCCCAGCATTGTTTTGTTCATATCACTGAACTACTCATACTGCACACTTCCTAAATGTCAGAATCACCCTCAAACAGTGCAGCCACTCATGCTATAATAGTCTCATCTACTCCCACTGCATAATCCATGGCTAGATTGTGTTGGGGATGTTCCTGAGTCCAGGAAAATGCAGTGGGAGCTAGTGAAGAAATGTAAACAAACATGCTTTTGTGTGTGGTGGGCAGTTAGTGTTTCACTTTATAAAAGAAAAAATTATCTGAATCAAACTACCAGCTGTATAAACAGTTTCTATAGAATGCGAGCAATCATAAAATGTGTTTTTTAAATTAGGGACACTTTGAGGCCTAGGGGTCAGCAGTGCCCCTATAACTGAAACGGGCAAGTAAATAAGTAAATCAGGTCCCCTTGACACATTGTTTTTTCAGCATAATTGACTTTTTGGTGGCAGCCACTGGAGAAGTCCCGGCTGCTGACAGTTTTCAGTTAGAACTAAGCTGGAGCTGAGCAAGAAGTGATTCTGAAAGCAATCCTGAGTGGATTCGCATGGGAGAACTATGAAAGGCTGAGAGTTTGGCCTCCATGTCTGCCTGCTGCTCCTGAGAGGAGAGAAGAGAATTATTTTGACTAAATACAAGTTTGTGTGACTAAAGTAGGCTACTGAAGTGGGCTAGGCTCAACCTGAAGTAGACTGAAGATTTTGCTGAATGCGATCAGCCTGTCAGGAGTTCCAGCTGCCCTAAGCTCCGTGTGTGCAAAGACTTCTATTGTGACGTTCGAGAGTGCTTTGCCTGGTACATAGAATTCCTGACATGTAAATGTGCTATGAGCTGCTAGTGAGTTGTGAGTTAGTTCACCACTGTGTGAACTGTGTTCTACTTGCTGGAAGCTGTATCCAGCCCAAAACGGACTGCTTCTGAACTTGTCTCCATGCAGTCTGGGCTTTGCCAGACTGGCCCAGCCAGACTACCCACTGCACAGAGAGCCATCGACGAGAGACCTGCCTGGGGATCAGCCCCTGCTCCACACTTGAACATGAATGACTTCTCAGACTTGTGGGCCATTCTACCCTGGCATTCCAGATCAACCACCTGCAGTCTCGATTTTCATCCAGCCTGCATTCAGTCTTGGGTATCGTGAGTAAATACCAGGGTAGCTCCCTACAACAACAGCTTAATCTGAGTGTGTCATCTGATTGTCTAGTTGTTTCATTTCCTGTATGAACTGAGCCCTCTGACTTCGGATTACAAATATTGTGTACTGTGCATGTTGTGTTTTCCATCACAGGGCCCCAACCAGTTACAACCCTGGGCAACTGTCCTGGCTAGCCCATCTCTTCTCTACCTGGGTACCTAGAGGTGGACTGTGTGGGGGGACTCAAAGCGCATGCATAACTGCTTGTTTGATATAACCTTTAAGCTAATTAACCTGATTTTGCCCCTCCCTTGTTCAAGTCCCCTGAATAAATCAGATATAACTTTTTCTACATGTCATCTGACTGTGGTTCCAGTTTGTGCTCAAAGTACTGTACTGTTGCTATTTGCTGTGCTTAACCTTGTTTACAGGGGTCCCCAGGGTCGAGCTAGAGGAACCAGCCCTGGTGGTGAGTGCAAACAGTGGATACTTGTGTGGTGTACCAGGGTATTGTGAAAGTGATTATTGCAGTGTTCAGGCCACTAGAGGGGAAAGAGGGGTTACAGCATCCTGGAGGGCTGTGCCCAGGTTAGCTTGACCACTACCAACCCTGACCTCTGGGTGGAGGCACCCGTTTCAGAACTCAGGCCCCTTGGCCTGCTGCTGGTCAAGCAGGCAGGGGTAGTAGCCCTTGGGATAGTGCCACATAGGCATTACATCTTGGAGGTTCACCACTAGGATTTTGTGTCTTCTAGTGGCCGAAACTATGAATTATTGTCAAACATAAATGGCTACCCCAACAGAAGTGGCTGTACACCAGTTGGTGGGGTGGTGTACTGGGCAGGAGATCGACCCCCAAAATGCTATACTTATCCTGGATATTCTCCTGGGTACCAATAAGGACACTGTAGAGGGAGTACTTTCCAAGGTTGAATGTTTATAAAGCCCTGTGGTGATGGGTCAACAGGCTAATCTGCTCGCACAAAGTTTCATGGCATTAGTAGAGTGTAAGAACCCAGTAGACAGTTCCAAAGTGCCACAGACTATCACCCCCGAAAGAGCCCTCACTGCCTGGAGAGTGATAACTAAAGACAGTAAAGACCCCGAGGAGAATGAGCCCCCCCCCACTATCTGAGACTTTTGAGGAGAAATTTGCTAAGTTGTTGCTGGAGGAAGGGAAAACTGTGGAGGACTTAAAGAAATTATTCCTGCCACCCGAGGGTGTTCCTCCCCCAACACCTCCGTCCCGCTCCAGCACCCATTATTGCCCCTCCTTCTGTGCCCATGCCAATGCTGGCTCCTATGTCTGTACCTGCCATTAGTCACGACTCTTACTGAAGGTTGAGAATCTTCTCTGACACCTCCCCAAACCCCAAGGGCAGGATGATTGGGAGGTCTGATAGATTGTGTTGCCCCTTTCTTACCTGAATGGCAGTGTGCGGAGGCTGAGAAATGGAAAAGGATCATAGAATGTTTGAGGGGTCCCGCCTTAGAGGTCATTAAATTTCTGAGGTCCACAAACCCTGATACATCTGCCCAGAAGTACCTATCTGCACTCAAAGGAAATTTTGGGAGCATTGAATCAGGGGAGAACTTGATGTGGAAATTTCGAGGTACAAATAAATGGCCAGGGGAAAGTTTGTCTGCATATGTTACTCATCTGGAAAGAGCACTGCACAAGGCTTACTGAAAAGGTGGGTAGGCCAGTGACTTAAACCATGTGAGGTTGGGGCCATACTGCAACAAGCAAAACATTGTAAATTGCAGCTTCTTCAATTAAGGCTCCCAGATAGAAGGGGTGACCCACCGGGCTATTGTGACTTGATAAAAGAACTCCAGGAGGTTGAAGATGAAGAGGGGGATTGTAATTCTGGGGTGAGTGCAGCCCAAGTGATCACGGCATCGAAAGGCCCTTCTGAAGTGGGGACCAATGAGGGTGTGCCGCCATGGGATGAACTGCTGAGGGAGTTCACAGAAACAAAAACAGTCCCTTTATGTAGACCGCCCTGCAAGTACAGGCACCAACCCTTAACCAACTGCATCTGCTATAGGGGTGGGGTGTCCACCCAGGCATCTCCTGCTGACAGCAGCTCAAAACTTGATGCTTTGACTATGGAAGTAAGAGAACTGATGAGAGGTCTCCAAATGTTCACCACACAGCAGACAGAGATGGCACCAAGGTTTTCAGTTGGTAGTACCACTGTCCCAGCTCCCAGTGTGATGCCTTGGCCACCCAAATCCCAGAAAACATATTTTGCCATAATTGTGGGAAGGATGGGCACAGGAAGAGGGAATGCCGTCCACAAAAGACCTAGATAAAGTTGTATACAGGCTTCAAGGAGAGCTTCGGAGAATGAATCAGCGGTCAAGGAGTACCCAAAATGACTGCAGAGAGGGTTCAAGAAGTAGTAACTCAAATCCCTATGTGGCTAAATCATCTCTCCAGGCCCCTGCTGCTGTCCCTACAGACTCATCCAAAATAGTGGGCCCTTCAATGGAGACTACGGTGGCTGTGAATGGTATTCCTACTCAGGCTGTGTTGGACAGTGGGTCGCAAGTGACCGTTGTATTTAAGGACTGGTATGATAGACACTTATCTGCTGTGCCTTACAATCCCTGGAAGGCCTACATGTGTGGGGCTGAGTGACAAGTCTTATCCCTACCTAGGATATGTCCGCCTCTAGTTGTCATTTCCTGCAGCTGTAACTGGTGTAGAGGAGCAAGTGGCCTTAGTGTGTCCCCCTACTGGACTGTATGATGGGGTTCCCCTGTTAATTGGGACCAACGCCCATATGTTTGGAAGATTGGCACAACTCTGTCATAAGAAACAAGGGCGATGGACTGGGAGGGCCCTAAGAATTCCTGCTCTGATCAAGAGGGCCTATGATTTGCAACGGAACCCCAACGGAGTGGACCAGGATGAACCGGTAGAGGTCGTGTGGAAGAAGGATCCCGATTTAATGGTACTGGCCCCGAACACCCAGTGTACAGTTCAAAGGGAGGTCCGCCTCCGCAAAGACATCAAGAACAAAATACTGATGTTGGACGCACCAGGCGATGGAAAATTGCCAGAAGGATTATTGGTTTAGCTCAGCATCTTGCCAGCTCGTGCTCATGCCTATGCATGATGAGTGATGGTCCCGATTGATAATGTGTCAGACTGGGAGATCTGGGTGAACAGAGGACGCACCCTAGCTATGGTACACTGCACAGGCACTGCAGTGTTGCCCAGCAACAAGCACTCTGGGAAGACAGATAGAGTGATTCCTGACTTGTTTGATTTTGGTGACTCCCCGTCTCCAGCTGAATAGAAGACTAGAAATAGCCAGAAACTTGCTCAGAGAGATCAAGTGCTTTCATTGAAGGAATGGGACGTGGGATGTGTCCAGGGTGTGGAGCATCACATATACCTGCATGATGAACGGCCATTTTGAGAGAGGTCTCGATGCCCAGCCCTGCAGACATAGACGATGTGAGAAGACACTTGCAGGAAATGCTCGCAGCTGGTGTGATACAAGATTCCAGGAGCTCATATGCTTCTCCCATTGTGGTTGTGCATAAGAAGAATGGATCTGTGAGAATGTGTTGATTATCGAACTCTGAATCGGCAGACCATCCCCATCAATACACCATGCCCTGTATACAAGATGCTCTGGATTGTTTAAATGGGAGCAAATGGTTCTTGGTGTTGGATCTTCCCAGTGGATATTACTAGATTCCGATGGCTGTGGAGGACCCTGAGAAGACAGCCTTCATCTGTCCTTTGGGGTTCTACGAATTCCTGAGAATGCCACAGGGGATATCGGGCACCCCATCCACCTTCCAGTGACTGATGGAACGAGCGGTGAGAGACATGAATTTGCTGGAATGCCTGGTGTACTTGGACGATGTCATTGTGTTTGGGAGCTCCCTAGAGGAACATGAGAGTCGACTGTTCAACGTACTAGACCGACTGGAAGATTTCGGCCTCAAGTTGTCCATCGACAGGTGCCAGCTTTTCCAAACCTCTGTGAAGTGTGTGGGGCACATAGTGTCTACAGAGGGGATAGAGACTGATCCTAGTAAAGTTGAAGCTTTGACTACTTGACCCCAGCCCCACAATTTGAAAGAACTACAATATTTCCTAGGATTCTGTGGCTACTACCGCCGGTTCACAAAGGACTATTCCAAAGCGATTTGGCCACTCTTGAATCTTACCCAGGGTTACCCTCCTACCAATCGGAAATACAAAAAAGGGTCCATCAAAGAACCAGACAAAGCATATTTCTGTCCAGGTGAACTTTTCAGGTCCCATTGGACACCTGACTGAGAAGCAGCTTCACAAAGTCATATACCAGCTCACCCACGCCCCCATCCTCGCTATGCTGATCCCACCAAACCTATGTGCTGCATACTGATGCCAGTCTGCAGGGTCTAGGAGCTGTACTATATCAAGACCATGAGGATGGTTTGAGACCAATGGCATTCGCCAGTAGGAGCTTGACCACATCAGAGTGAAACTACTCTGTGCACAAGTTGGAGTTCCTTGCATTTAAATGGGCCATTGTCGACTCAGTTTCATGATTACCTCTATGGGGCAAAATATTGGTGAGGACTGACAATAACCGACTGACCTATTTACAGACTTCAGCTGTTAGACTCACAGGGCACCGGTGGCTTTCTGCATTGTCAACATATGATTATGCTGTCGAATACAGACCAGGCCCGAATCATATTAATGCTGATGCCCTATCTCGGAGGCCCATTTCAAGAGCGACTGGGTCAGGCTGTCTGAACATGACATCCGAGCATTGTGCCAAAAGTTTGATAGAAATTAACAGATGTCTATGGACACAGAGGACTGCGTGTAGATTGCTTGGGCCCTCTGACACCTGCATACCAGCTGCGTATTGCCACTTCTTTGCTCTAGATATTAGTGCACAACCTCAGTTTGACAATGACAGCATTCAACGGGCTCAATCCCGAGATCCTATGATTCAGCCAGCACTTGACGCTCTTCATGCAGGAAAAGATGTATCCAAGTTGCGTTCCTCTGATCTGAGAACCGCTTTATTGTTTAAAGAAGGTCCCAGGTTAAAGCTGCTTAATCAGTTGTTGTATAGAGAGACTGTAGATCAGGGTGGCCAAATAGACAAGCAACAATTGGTCCTGCCCACTGCCTTCAAAGATTTGGTACTGAGGTCCCTCCAAAATCATATGGGCCACCTTGGTATCAACCAGTCCCTTTACCTAGTACGATCTCGATTCTACTGGTCCAAGATGGGGGCCGATGTTGAGCACCATGTAAGGACTTGTAGTCGCTGCCTGCAGAGCAAAGCCCTGCCTCAGAGGGCTGCCCCCCCTTGTCAACATTACTACCAGCACCCCAGTGGAACTAGTCTGCATAGACTTCTTGAGTTTAGAGCCTGATCAGCGAAACATTGGCAGTGTGTTAGTGGTTATGGACCATTTCACACGGTGTGCAAGCTTTTCCCACCAAAAATCAAAAGCATCTACCATGGCCAAGGTGTTAGTGGAAAATTTCTTTGTCCACTATGGTGCCCCCAACGAATTCACTCTGATTAGGGCCGGACTTTGAGAGTTGGCTAATCAAAGAAATGCTCTATGAGGGTAAAAGTCAAGAACCACCCCTTATCACCCGCAGGGGATCCTCAACCGAACGCTTTAACTGCACCCTACTAGACATGCTAGGCACCCTCCACCCAAAACATAAGCATAAATGGAGCCAGCAGATTAGCACCTTGGTACACGCATACAGTTGCACAAAGAATGATGCTACTGGGTTCTCTTCCTACCGCCTCATATTTGGGAGAGAGTCCCAGTTGCCTGTTGATGTCTGTTTTGGGGTTTCTCCCGATGGGGTCTGAGCCAAAGATTACCTGCAATATGTACAAAAACTGAAAGCTCAATTGAACCATGCCTATCAACTGGCCCAGACAATGGCCGACAAAAGAAATCTAGCCAACAAAGAGAGACGTGATAGAAAAGTAAAGGCTCAAGAGCTTAGGCCTGGAGACCATATGTTGTTGTGAAATTTAGGATTGCATGGTAAACACAAAATTGCTGATCGATGGCACCATCTTCCCCATGTCATAGCTGGAAAGTTGGATGATTTGCCAGTGTACAAAGTGCCCAGATAATAACTCCAAAGCTGTCAAGACCATGCACCATAACCACTTGCTACCTATTGGACAAGTTATAATTGAGGCTGAACCCACCGAAATTGACTCCCCTGGACCAGTGACTCGTGCTGCTGCAAGAAAGAAACAGAGTCAGCCTGCCTCCATGGTTGCTGATTTAAGACTTCCCCACAGCAGGCCCAGAATGATAGTGTTTCACTTTATAAAAGAAAAATTATCTGACTCAAACGACCAGCTGTATTAACATTTTCTATAGAATGTGAGCAATCATAAAATGTATTTTTAAATTAGGGACACTTTGAGGCCTAAGGGGTTGACAGTGCCCCTCTAAATGAAACATGCAAGTAAACAAGTAAATCAGGTCCCCTTTAGACACATCGTTTTTTTCAGCATAATTGACTTTTTTTGGTGGCAGCCACTGGAGATGACCTGACAGGATAGTGCGTGGCAGAAAAATCAGAACATGGCTATATAGGAAGCACTAAACAATACTAGCATGAGATGTGTAAAGGAATAAGGAAAACAGTGCCACTTGTCAGCCTCCTCCTCCCAACTGTGGGCCTCTCTGTGAAGCGACTAATCTGGTTTACACATCCCTCAACGCTGGAAACTGACAACAGCACCAAAGAAAAGATGTAGGAATAAGGCATCAACAACAGTGCCAGGACATTTTAATTCTCACCTTGACACTTCACTGGTAAAACCACATTTCCAGCCTGCAGTATGCACTCATTGTTGTCCTCTTCCTTAACCCATTTACCCAGTCCGGTACTGCCCTAGTCATATGGCGATTCATTCCTATGTAACCCTCTACAAATGGGGGTTCCCAAAAGTCTTCCTTGAGCTTGCCTAAATGCTCACTGCCAGGCTGGTGTCCTGAGTTTTAGCAGTTTAAATGTGATTACTAGAGCTTGTATAGCCTCTGTGTACTGTCTCTTTAAGAGCTGCCTAATTGCAGTTTAAGTAATCTGAGAGGAGCTCTGCTGAAACATGTAACTATTTACTGAAAATCATTTGGAGTAATAACATAATGTAGTTTGTCTAACCTGCTTTTGTAGCAAGGACTGTTTTGTTTGTCTCCACTATCTTGGTCCTGCACTGCAAATTGGACCAAACAGTACTGGTGGGACCTAAAATGTATGGACTATAGGAGCTGTCTGAATTCAAAATCTGTAGGAACTTTAGTTTGGAAGTTTTTTGCACCTTTTTGCAACTGAAGGGGAGTCTTGCTTTGACTGACAGCCAAATCAGCCAACCAAATCTTTTGGATCTTGGGAAGTCCCGGCTGCTGGCAGTTTTCAGTTAGAACTAAGCTGGAAGCTGAGCAAGAAGTGATTCTGAGAGCAATCCTGAGTGGATTCGCATGGGAGAACTATGAAAAGGCTGAGAGTTTGGCTTCCATGTCTGCCTGCTGCTCCTGAGAGAGAAAGTAGAGAATTATTTTGGACTAAATCCAAGTTTGTGTGACTAATGTAAGCTACTGAAGTGGGCCATGCTCAACCTGAAGAAGACTGAAGATTTTGCTGAATGCGATCGACCTGTCAGGAGTTCCAGCTACCCCTAAGCTCCCGGTGTGTGCAGAGACTTTGTGATTGTGCCCGGGGAGCGCTTTGCCTGGTACAGTAGAATTCCTGTACATGTAAATGTGCTATGAGCTGCTAGTGGGTTGTGAGTTAGTTCCCCACTGTGAGAACTGTGTTCTGCTTGCTGGAAGCTGTATCCAGCCCAAAACGGACTGTTTCCAAACTTGTCTCCATGCAGTCTGGGCTTTGCCAGACTGGCCCAGCCAGACTACCCACTGCACAGAGAAGCCATTGACGAGAGACCTGCCTGGGATCAGCCCCTGCTCCATGCTTGAACAGGAACAATACCTCTGCAACTTGTGTGGGCCTGCTTCTTCCTGGCATTCCAGATCAATCACCTGCAGTCTCGATTTCATCCAGCCTGTGTCCAGCCTTGAGTATCGTGAGTAAATACCAGGATAGTTCTCACAACAACAGCTTAATCCGAGTGTGTCATCTGATTGTCTTGTTGTTTTGTTTCTTTTACGAACTGAGCCCTATGGCACCAGATTACAAATATTGTGTAGTGCATGTTGTGTTTTCCATCACAGGGCCCCAACCAGTTGCAACCCCAGGCAACTGTCCTGGCTAGCCCATGTCTTCTCTACTTGGGTACCCAGAGGTGGACTGTGGGGGGGGGGAGACTCAAGGCGCATGCATAACTGCTTGACTGATATAACCTTTAAGCTAATTAACCTGATTTTGCCCCTCCCTTGTTCAAGTCCCCTGAATAAATCAGATCTAACTTTTTCTTCATGTCATCTGACTGTGGTTCCAGTTTGTGCTCAAAGTACTGTTCTGTTGCTATTTGCTGTGCTTAACTTTGTTTTACAGGGGTTCTCCAGGGTCAAACCAGAGGAACCAGCCCTAGTGGTAAGTGCAAAAGGTGTGGGTACTTGTGTGGTGTACCAGGGGTATTGGGAAAGTGATTATTGTACAGTGTTCAGGCCACTAGAGGGGAAAGAGGTGGGTTACAGCATCCCAGAGGCTATGCCCAGGTTAGCCTGATCACTACCAACCCTGACCTCCATTTGGAGGCACCCATTTCAGAACTCAGGCCCCTTGTCCTACTTCTGGTCAAGCAGGCAGGAGTAGTAGTCCTTGGGATAGTGCCACCTAGGGGTTACACCTACATACAGTTGTCTAATAAGCTAATGAATGACAGAGCAGCAGTAAGTGGTGGGGTGAGGACCAGAAGGGCACATAATGCAAAATGTAAATTCATACATTGACAGACTTTCTTTTTTCCTGTATCTACAGTTTCTCCTCCGGTTGACTGGCCCTTTCCACTGGTCCCTCCAGCCCATTATCCCAGCATCCACTGAGACTTATCTGGATGGCACTGAGGTATCCAGTTAGCTAGGTGCAGACCTTGTGGGGACCAGTGTCATCCTGCCAGTTGACCATTGTCCATTTTTCCCCAATGCTGGGGCATAACATGTCAATGCACAAGCATGGAGGTGCCTGCAGGTTGCGGAGTCCCACAGCACCTCTCTTCCATTGGTGTCCCTGACCTGTTCTGTCCTTAGGCCTCCACCTGGGGTAGTCATTTTGTGGAACTGCCAACCCACTCAACCCACCCTCCTGGGAGAGAATAGCTGTCCTCCTGCTGAGACACAGAGAGAGAGAGAAAGCAGCCAGAGCTTCCTAAATCATGGAGGTGATTTTCTAGACTACACTGAACTGAATTATTACTTTTTGGACCTGTAAGTAACTAGTATTAATTCTGTTTTTGGGGTTGACTTGTCTAAGTTTTAACTTTAATTTACCAGGGAGAAACTGTAGCTGGAGATATTTGCAGTCATTTGTGACTAGACCTGTAACTCAACCTTTGTGAAATAGGTGTCTGAAAGGAAGGACGGCACTCCCCGGGGTGGAGGATCAGAGTTGTAGTTGATTGTTTCTGGACGGCATAGGCTTAATCCTCCCACCCTTCCTCGCACCCCACCCACCCCAAGCACATAACTTCCTTTATAGAAGGGTTCTGACATCACTTCCCAAAACCTAACAACACACACTTGTTCATATCCTTAAAGGCACAGCACACTGAATAGGGGGTAGAGACACTCACAAGTTTGCACACACTAAAACAAGAACAAACAAAAAAACACAAGAAAAGCATCTGTAACAGGAAGGGACACAGACATGTGGGGAGTGGTGCAATGTACTGGCTGTGGAGCAGCAGTCTTCCGGGAGACATTCTGGAAACTGCATTGCTGCCCTATTTGCAGGTACCTCTCTGGCCTGAGGGAGGAGGTTGCTCATCTCCATGCTGACCTGGCAATGATTTCAGAAACCTGATCCCCCACCCAGGGACCACCCAGGCCACTGCCACTACCTCAGAGGTTGCCAAGAAAGAGGAGTGGTTGTACAATGGTTGGCTCAGGAAGGGTGAGAGTGGTGGAACAGAGGCACATCCCTCCAGTTGTGCCTCTCCACAATTCATTCACCACTCTGGTGGAGCATGGTACCTCTATGGAGGCACCCACTGTGGAGACCACAGAGGATGCTGGGAATCTCCACAATGGAGACCCACAGGAGGGTGTCACAGGACCCCACAGGGGAAGGAAACAACTCCTGTTGGGGGACTCAATTGTTAGGGGGTAGAACTGGGGGAAGGAAGGGAAAGGGAGGTAAGGTGCCTGCCTGGTGCCATGGCTTGGAGGGACAAGAAATGAATCTCAGGATCATGGGAGCAGCTGCAATGGGGAGTGACCTGGATGTCATTATCCACCTAGGGATGAATAACCTGGATGATAATGGATCAGAGCAGTGCAACAGGAATTTGTGGAGTTGGGAAGTGGCCTTAGACAAGTAGCACACACAGTAACTTTCTCGGAAGTGCTACCTGTCTATAGCATGGATGAGGCTAGGGCACTGCGCACCATGGGATTCAATGACTGGTTGAAAAACTGGTGCAGAGCTCAGGGATTTGGCTTCATTGGGGACTGCAGCTCCATCTGGAGGGATGCAGGCCTATACAGGCACGATGGTCTGCATCTATCCTGGAGGGGAACCAGGATCCTAAGGGATAGGTTTAAATGCTTCATTGGCAAGCATTTAAACTAGCCAAGGGACGAGGCACTGAAAAGGAGAAGGGAAATCCTAGCCCCCAAAAATCAATGTAGTTAGTGAGGTAAACACCAAGATAGATCAGTCGATAAGATAAGGCAGGGGTAAATGGAGAAAAGACAAAGGCAGCAAGGACTGGGAAGGGCAAAAGAAATAAATTCATAAAAAATGGAGGGTAATGAGTACCAATGCCCATAGTCTAGGTAAAAGCTCCCGAAATGGTGGCCTTGATGGAAGAGGGATGCCTGGATATTGTGGCAGTCACAGAAACATGGTACACAGAGAACCATGACTGGGATGTCAACATATCAGGGTACACAATCTACAGGAGGGACAGGGAGGGAAGAAGAGGAAGAGGAGGAGTAGCTCTCTATGTAAGGGAAGGGATCAAAGCAACAGACCTAAAGGGTAAACAGGGAGGAGAGGAGGCACTGTGATTACCCTGGAGACTGGAAATGGCTCCACAATCTGCACAGGGGTCATATACAGACCCCCATCTCAGGGGGAGGAAATGGACAAGGAAATGACGTAAGGCATCCTTGGCATGGCAGAGAAAGATGAGATATTGCTGATGGGGGACCTGAATATGCCAGATGTTAACTGGAGCACCTTTGCTGCAGCCACATCCAAAAGCAGGGCCATTCTCAATGCCCTACAGGGGGCATGCCTCAGACAGCAAGTTTTAGAACCCACTCAGGAGGGAGGGAGCAATCTTAGACCTGGTACTCTCAAATGGGGATGGAGAGAGGATCTCTGATCTTGAAGTGGGAGGCCATCTGGGAACAAGTGACCACCAGTGTGGTTCACGATAAACTTAGCTTTAGAGTCAAGCCACACAAAAGTGAAGGTACTGGACTTCGGGAGGGCTGATTTTGTCAAAATGGGATAGTGCCTCAGAAAAGCACTAGCAAACAGGCAAGAAGGTGGGGTGGAGCAACAATGGGGAAACATCAAAACTGCCATCACAGAGGCAACAAGCCTTTGTGTGAAGCAAATAAACAAATCAAAATGAAAGAAAAAAACACTATGGTTCCCAAAAGAAGTGGCGGGGAAGGTAAGGGAGAAAATATAGCATTCAGGAAGTATAAGGAAACACAGAAGGAGCAGGACCGAGAACTGTACCAGTTAAAGCAGAAGGAAGCAGTGAAGGCAGTCAGAATAGCAAAGGCCCAAACGGAGGAAAAGATAGACAACTCAGTTAAGAAGGGGGATAAACCTTTTATAGGTACATTAGGGAGCAAAGAAAGACAAAGGCAGGGATACTGAGGCTTAATAAAGAGGAAGGTGGTTGAGCAGAGAGTGACAGTGAAAAGCAGGGATACTGAATGAATATTTCTGTTCAGTATTTACAATGGAAAAGCAGGGGAGAGATCTAATCCAGTCAATGAAGCACTCTGGATAGGGGTTGATATTAGTCCTTTCACAGAAGAAAGGGTTCTGAAAGAACTCTAAAACTGAAGGTGGATAAAGCAATGGGGCCTGATGGGATTCACCCCAGAATTCTAAAAGAACTAAGGGAAGAACTAGTAACACCACTGACTACCCTTTTAATAAATCATGGGAGGATGGTGTGGTACCTGAGGACTGGAGGAGGGTGGATGTGATTCCCCTTCACAAAAGTGGGAGCAAGACAGAGGCAGCAAACTACAGACCTGTCAGTTTGACCTCAGTGGTAGGGAAAATGATGGAATCGCTTCTGAAGGAAAGAATTGTTGAGTATCTAGAGGCCAGTGGGGCATAGGACCCAAGGCAGCATGGATTCACAGCAGGAAGGTCATGTCAAACAAATCTAATTGATTTCTCTGACTATGTGACCAAAGTAGTAGACCAGGGAGGGGCTATGGACATGGCCTACCTAGACTTTAGCAGACATTTGACACAGTCCCACACAAAAGATTAATAAACAAATTAGCCAGCTTGGGAGTGGGTCCTAGGGTGGTAGCCTGGGTAAAACACTGGTTGGACAACAGGACATAGTGCGTAATAGTAAATGGAGTCCATAGTGAAGAAAGAGGGGTTACTAGTGGGGTACCGCAGGGTTCAGTACTGGGGCCGGTCCTTTTTAATGTCTTTATAAGTCACATTGCAGAGGGACTAGAAGGGAAAGTATGTCTCTTTGCAGATGACACAAAGATCTGCAACAGGGTTGATACATAAGGTGGGGTGGAAAGGATGAAAAGGGACTTGGCAAGGTTGTAGGAATGGTCAAATTTATGGCAGCTTAGATTCAATGCAAATAAGTGCAAAGTAATGCACCTGGGAAACAAAAACCAAGGGGAAGGGTACACAGTGGGAGGTGAGTTACTGACAACAACAAAATTTAAAGGGACCTGGGGTGGTCATATCAGATGACCTAAAGGTGGGCCAGCAATGTGAGAGGGCAGTAAGGAGTGCTGGGGGGATACTGGGATGCATAGGAAGTGGCATCACCAGAAGAAAACAGGAAGTTGTTGGCCCTCTGTACAGACAGATGGTAAGACCACATCTGGAGTACTGTGTACAGTTCTGGAGACCCCATCTCTGCAAAGACATAGACAGGGTGGAGGCTGTCCAGAGGAGGGCAACCAAAATGGTGCAGGATCTGCACCAGAGGACATATGAAGAAAGACTAAAGGCGATTAAGATGTTTAGCCTTGAGGAAAGGAGGGAGAGGAGAGACATGACAGAGACTTTCAAATACTTCAAGGGAATCAACAAAGTCCAAGAGGGTAGCATCTTTCAAAAAAGAGATGTGCAAGAACAAGAGGGCACAATTTGAAGATAGAGGCTCAGAGGTAATGTGCTGAAGTATTTCTTCACAGAGAGGGTTGTAGATGCATGGAACAGCCTTTCTGAGGAGGTCATAAAGTCAAAAACAGTGGGGTATTTCAAGAATGCATGGGACAGACATATGGCAATTCTAGTGGGGGGTAGGAGTAAGTAGGCTGTTGGTTAACTAGGATCTGCAGCTTATTCATTAGGTAGGGAAATGGGCACAATAGGTGGGCCAAGCAGTCCTTATATGCCATTAAATTCTATGTTTCTATGTTTCTCCAGATGCTCGATCTGCTCTCTCCCTGGCCTACCCCCATCAACCCACTCGCACCTCAAACACAGGTCACCGCCATGGCAGCACTGACAGACTTTCTAACTGTGCCCTCCTGGGAGCCCCTGATGGTTTCAAATGTATATCTTTTATTTGGCAATTTTTAGCAGTCACTAGAAAGCTGTAAAAGAAAGGGCTAAGAACAAAGCATGCACAGTAAGCCAACCCCTTGACTGGCAAAGTGACTTTGCATAAATAAAAGTAGTATTATAAAACAGGTATCACATTGACCAGCTTGCTAGCCCTGCTCTCCTAGAAGCCCTTGTAAATTATCAATATTCATATTTGTTACCTGGCTACTCTTAGCAAGTGCCAGAAAAACATATACATAAAAAGCTAAAGGGAAGCACTGCTGCAGATTCCCTAGTACCCCTTTCCTTATGGCAACCTCTCCAACTGCCTCTTGTAATTTTTTTTTAATCAAAGTTTATGAGCAGTTTGCATGGAGAATGCTAAATAAAAGATGGATTTCCTATTTTTCATTTCCCTAAAATTAAAGGGGACCTATTTTAGCATCCAGAAAGTGAAGTCAGGAGAGCCGCTGCACGCTGACTAGCTGTGGAGGAGCTGGTTGAGCAGGAGCTGCACAAGGCTTTTTATTTTTAGAAAAGGTATACCACTGTTCATATGCTCCATATCTACCTAATTTGTGCAGCACTTGCCGGGTTGAATTGTGACGCTAGATTCTTGTGTCCCTCTGCTGTCACCCTTCATTCTCTCCCATAGGACTGGGGTGCCAAAGGAGGGGTAGTCTGCCCCAGAAAGTCAGAGAGGAAGCGCTGCAGAGTGTGGTCGAGACAGAGGAGACCCAAATTGCAGTCAACAAAAATAGAAGGGAAAAGAGAACTGCAATCTGTATTGTTTGTCCCAACTTCAGAGGCAGCTTGAGATAAGGATATGAGTGATCAGGAAAGGAGCAGATGAGAAGGAAGGCTCCTATGTGCAGAAATTTAATTTTCTCCTGGAAAAAGTTATGTTGGTTATATTTTCCTAAATGTCCATTTTAAGATTTTCCACAACCCACTTAAAATTGTTTAACATTTGTTAAACCAGATAGTGTAGGAAGGGAAAGCTTTGCAAATTGAATGTACACATTTTAGATAGAAAGGAGATGTTAGTTTAGAAGGCTAATTATTTTAATTATTTTAAAGTTTTAAAGCTTAAAATTTATGCTTCTCTAAGGACCACAAGATCTTTCTCCTTAAAGAGCATGCGCTGGTGTTCTTAGGACAGATCACCTTTTTCTGCTCTACCTCACAGATGAATGAATGGATGCAAGACCCTCAGTTTTCTGTCTGATTCAGTTTGTATATGGTAGAATTGCTTTGGTGTACTATCTATCCTTTTCTCATTTCTATGGGCTGTCACCCTTTTAAAGTAAGATAAGGGGGGCACTGCTGAGCACCCGACATGGCGGATGCTTAATGCATAGCTCCTGCTCAAATAAGACTCGGAAGTCTAATTAAATCTTTCTCCAGGGAAGATAGCTTAAATGGAGAAATCTATATCTGTTTATTTCTTGATTGTTTGAGTCTTGCTGAGATTTATTATTATTATTAAGTTAGCCATGTTGGTGCTACTTCCTAAATCTGAAACTCATGCCTATTCTGAGATACTGCAAATGAAGGGGATATTATAGCCCACTTAGTTAATGTACTTATTGTGATTCTCTATTTCCATAACCTGTTTCTCTATCTGTTAGCAGGTCTAGCATTTGTGGTAGGGATGCAATGCAACTTAAATGAGCCCAGGCAACCTTGTTAGAACCTGGTTTAGTATTCCTCTTTAGGATAATTAGCCCTCCGCCCTTATTGAATCCTATGAGGGGGGGAAATAATGGTGAACAGTCCTTTGAGTAAATAGTTGGGTGAGAGTGGCATTTTCTACATTATTATCCTACCATAGAATTAAATCCTTTGATAGATATAAGTTGTTATTCACCAGAAAGGATTGGACAATATTACTGCATAGTCCTATTATATGTTTTAAAATACTTTCTGATTGTGATGTATAACATGTATTCTCTGATGTGAAATACACTGTATCGTGTATATTGTGTCACAAAATTTTGTAAAAAATAAAGTATAACAAAAAAAAAATAAATAAAGTAAGATAAGGATTCCGAGAGTAGAGAAGGAGATGAACAAGGAGTGATTATATGCGGTCCATTTTGCAATTAAAACTTGTGCATTCTTGGTAAAGAGTCTGTAGTACTCCATAAGACGGGAAGAGGTTTACATAATGCCTGTTAAGATTATTAACATGTAGTAAGTATTGATTTATTTGCTAGAAGTATAGGTTATGTATAATTGTAGACAATTTCATTAGTACTGGGTATATTAGTACATAGTGAGGTGCTGGCTAGTACCTAAATACAAGAGAGACTTGTAAGAATTAGACGTTACCATATTCTTTTTTCTCTTTTGTAAAGAGTTATATTGACTACACAGATTAATATCCAGTTAACCAGAGTTGGTGTACAATTAACTGAAATCTGTTGCAGAGCAGTTAAAAAGTTAAAGGGGGAAATTGTGTAAGAATAAAACTCAGTCCATATTGGTAACTAGAAGAGTGAAAATATGTTTGGGACTGAGCTGTAGATCAGACAGCGTGATTAAAGGAGGAAATGAAGTGAAAAGAAATGACTTTATTGCTTGAGTAACGTGCTAAATTCAACAACCTTATTGTAAACTATGGGACTCTATTCCTCCCCAAACCCCTTTCTCAAGTGCAGTAAAACAAACATTTCTAATGACCTTGACCTGGAATGAACTTGGATGAATGAAGTTGTGGTTAGAGATGAAGAATGGTTCTTTTGAACAAAACTAGCCTACATAGATTATATTGATTTTAAAACCATGTGTCATTTAAAGCTAGGTTTTGAAAAAGTGCAATCCTATTTAATATAGCTAAGTTTTTGCATCTATACAGTTGAGTCTGTGCAATATTCTAGTTAATTAAATTAGTGTAAGAATTCTTGAATACATTCTTTGCACCTTTTTGCAGTTGAGGTATACGATCCCTTTGGGAATCCTAAGGTGCTAACTGATTTGGTTAAAATTAGCCAATATTAGTGACTTACGAAGTATTCATAATTTGTTATTGAAATCCTTGTTTATAGATTATCTTCAACAGTTAAGGAAGTGGTCCTATTAATGTGTGTTTGAGTAATATAGGTACAGAAGGGAGCTACTTTTTGTGTGTGTGTGTGACTAGTACACCAGTGACCAAGGTTATAGTACTATATATATGTAGCACCTTTATATATGTTGTACTTTCTGGTTGTTATTGAGATTGCTAATAGATAAAACAGATCTTAAAGGTTAGTAATCATGCACTGCATCTGCACTAGTTTGTGCAGGATGGTGAATACAAGATTACAAAGATTAAATAATAGTAGGTCTTCACCTTTACAGGAATTATTACCAAAAGACCCTAGGATGACCAGCAGACAAATGAAAATCATTGATCACTTGGTTATTAAAAATAAAACTTCTGTGCCGAGTGGGGTTTTAACCCCCGGTGATGGTCTGCTAACGGCACAAGTTATGCCGAAGATACCTCTGGTGTTGGCTCTCTCAGATAGATCAGAAACCAATACCATACATACTGATAGCCCTGGATATACTCAAGACTATCAGGATAACATGGTTGTTGAAGGTTTTTAAGTGGATAACATCAGTAATTCTAATAGCCTAGAAAGAACTCCTAATCTTTGGTGCAATAGTGTGACAACTAGGGGTAGTGATGAATATAATAATGAGCGAAGTATAGTTTTAACTACCCAAATAAAAAAATGAGATAAGAGAAGTACTTGAGGAATTACAGCACACAGTAGATGGACTCAGATGTCTTGAGGAAAATATTAACTACTCAAGGCACTATGGTCAATGGGGCAATCAGAATTGATGGAAAAGAATCAAATGTGCAATTAGTGGATCATTTTATACCTACTCGATTAAGTGAGGAATTAATCACATTATTTAAGAATCCCAATAATGTATTTTGATTTTAACGGAACAACTGGTAATCAATAAGGACATAATTGTGAGTATGAGGTCACACATTGCACTTAATGAAGCAAAGATCAGTCAGATCCTTGAGACATTTGAACAGGGGCATTTAATGACAAACAATGTAGAAAGAGATTAAATAAATTCAAGCAGTTCTGAAGATTGCCAATTGAAGCTTAATTTCAGTGTGATTGAAATCCCAGATAATCCTGTGGTTAATAGAAAACAGGAAAAAAATAAGATGCGGAATGAGAGAAAGAGAAAACCTAGACCCAACAAGAGAAAGAGGAATATAACACTTGTAAATGATGAAATTGTGGTACAAGAGGCCAGGCTAAATGACCAAGTCTTGGTACAAGAGGCCAGACCTATTGATAATACGAATAAAGAGGCCCCAGTTTAGCAAAAAAATGAAATTCTTCCGGAAGTATTTGATGGTGAACTAGGTCTAGCTAAGCATACTTATTTAATAACACAATCAGCTAGGTTAGAGCAAGAAATCACAGGATTGAATCAGAAGCTGGATGTGTTGAGATCCACTGAAAAAATCTGCAATCATAACATTAGAGGGGGAAAGGATGGAAAATAAAGAGAGGGAATATTATTCAGGGGTATATCATATTCAATGAATATTGATAGCCTCCCAATAATTAGATTACTGTATATGGAGCGCAGAACTGGGGTAATTTTGAGTCTACAAAATTGGAATATAATGTTTTGGAATATTTGAATAAGGAATTGATATTGAAGTGATAGAAGAAGATGTTGCAACAATTAGAAAATTGCCAATCAGCTCAGCAACCATTATTGACATTGTTTTTGTTTCTCCTAGAACTGTCAATTATGTTTGGGTCAACAGAGAAGCATTACATAACAATGAAGTGATTCTTTTGCATCCAAATAGAGGAAAATTCAATAAAATAGTAGAAAATAACTTAGGCCCAGATAAATTTAAGACCCTGACTTTATTTGGTATGAGTCATCTGGATCAAGAATCAGATTTGAATTTTCATTGGCAATAAAGGACCTGTTGACCAATTTCTTGGCAGTTCCTGTTGAAAGTATGGGATCTATTCTGGCTAAGAGGGCGATGAAGGAAGTCAAATTGACATTATAGTTAAGAATAAAGGGTTGGTTGATTTAATGTTATTACAAGCAGAAAATTGGACCAACTAGGCTTGTATCTTATGGATTTCAGAGATTTAGACAATGGTAGTCCTGGTAACATTTTGTCTAGTCTAAATGGGGACAGTGTTGTTCTGCCTTTGGCAAATAGATTTATGTTATTAGCAGGGTACAAGTAAGCATTAACCCATGACAAAGGTGGCATCAATGGGGTATTAATGCATGGTTGGGACCATTCAGCCTTGTGCCCTACAATGGCCCAACCATGCATGAATTTCCCATGAGATGCCACTTTCACAGTGGCTTAATGAGCTTGTGATATGGTATGTGCATTACTATGAGTGTCAGAAATAATTGTGCACTTTCTTAATAAATGATTGAGTCACTGTATTTCAGGTAGAAAGAAAACTTTACTGTACTTTTCAAACATACATCTGACACTTTCTCACATACAGACGTGTGCATTTACAACTTTGACATGCAACAACAGAAATGTGTCATTAAACAAAAAGTCTTATTTTAGACGACTTCAACATGGCTGTTACTGTTGCAGCCTGCTGAGGAGGACTGCAGCATGTGACTCTTCTTCAGTTGGGTTCTGCTCTAATTGCATAATTTGCATATACCCTCCCCTGCTTTGTGTGTTCCTTCACACACATTGCTCGCATTTACGTGCTGCTTGTTATAAACTTACTGTGTTGCTACTGCAGCTGTCAGTTGCAACATTTATTTCTTCTGTTGACTGGGGCTTGCTGCTCCATAGTAACTGAAGTTCACGGTCCCATGTACCATGAAAGACTGAAATTGATACGGATTTTGGGTTCCTTCTACTGCAGCGCCGCCACGACATATCGGGTCTGGGGTCGCAACATCCTTCTCCTGCCACAGCTTCCACACATATGTGTGCCTTACTCAGCCAGTGTTGGGTTGTGTGTTTTCTGGGATCCTGCTGAGGGGTTGTCAGTTACTGTTGCTGCTCTCCCTTGTTCTTCCGGTGACGATGTGGCTCTAAGTTTCTGTGTAGGTATTTGGTGTGCATATTGTGGGTCTTTGTCTCTGGTTAGTGCTGGTTTGCTAGGTGTGTTTGGTTTGTGCTCTTGCCAGATTCCCTTTGATGCTGATTGGTTGTTCCAGGGTTTTCTGTTTCAATAGAATCTGTGACCATTTCTTATGGCCATCTGCACTTGGTGTCCAGTAGTTTTGGAGACTGGTCTCACATCGTGACCAGTTACTGACATTATCTCTCGGGATGCAAGACTGGCCTCTGATAACATTTGGACTGTGGTGCTTCTTACACTGTGGTTTGTGTACCACCTGCTGAGTTCTTCCTCTGATATTCTGGCCATCATCTCTCCTAGATAATTTTGCCCCATGGACTGTTTCGAGAACCATTACTCTTTCCTGTCTAGCACTTGCTGAGGTTGCTTTATTGGGTGCAGATAAAAGGCAGGAGCATTCTCAGGACACCAGCTGACATATTCTTTAAAAAGAGCAACAGGGCAAACGCGTGACTGACTTTGAGCATACAGAACTACTCTGAGCACTTCCTTATTCCTCTCATTTACACCTGAATGGTTTTTAGTGGCCTCATTAAAACTCACAGTTATATATTCTGTGTCACTGGTATCTTTTGCACTGTAAATGACACTTGCTTGAGTTGCTGCAGCCTTCCTTTCCTCTCCTTGCTAAACCCAGCTGGACCTTGAACCACAGCCATTTTACTAGCCCGTGTGTGGTCTCTGTTCAGCTTTGATTATCTCATATTTTAATCTAGGTCTTCTTTGTAATACAGGGATGATGGCTTGCTGTGTCTTTTCCTTCTTCGATAATTTTTACTACCACAAGGAAAACATTATTAGCGGACTGAAATTTTGGGTCACACATTATGTTAATATTTCTTCATACCTCAACACTATTGAAGTATCTATTCAGCCCTGCTCTAATTCTGGTAAAGGAGCTTATGCTATAGTGCTGTCTCCTTCAGCTCTTACTGACCCAAAACATTCCCTCAATATGCTGCACAGTGTCTACTTTACTGTACCTATATCAACTGACATTTTCTTTGCTCTGAGCCAGTCATAGATGTTACATGTCCAAACTGTATTTTTTTGAGTGTTCACTTCCACATTCTTTCTTTCTGATGCATCCAGGTCACTTTGGGAAAGTATGGCATGCCTGCTCTTTGAGTTGCTGGTCTTTGTGACTGTTGATACTACTGCTGTGCACTTGTCTGATATTTCCAGTGTTTGCATTATTGTGTCTAAATGTTTCTTTTTCTCTTTTTTTTCCCCTAGGTGATGATACTTTATGTTTGGCACTTGCAGTTCCAGATTACATTGAACCTTGGCACTATGTGTTTCCCTGCTGTGCAACTACTGTAGCCATTTTGGTGGGTGGAAAGACAAGACATTTGCCATGTTGTGGTTCTCCCATTCAGAAATACTGCTACTTTGTGCTCCATGGCTCATTTTTTAGAGTTTCAGAAGCAACACAGCATTAGTGCTTGAATAATGCCATGTTGCTCTTGTAACAGCTGACACAGTTGGACCAATCGTTTCTCTTGCCTCGTGGTCCTCTTATTTTAGCCATGTTACAATGACGAATGACTATTTACAAACAAAGGTAATATTGTGACCAATAACAATCATGCACTGCTTGAAACAAGTTATATTACCTGGAATATAGCTGGCTATCAAAATCTGTGGTCTGATAAAGACTGTATTAGCTCTTTGAAAGGATTTGAGGTTATCTGCTTACAGGATACATGGCATTCCATGGAAACTACTGTTAGTCTAAATGGATATGAATGCCATCAGGTAGCAGGATCCAAAGTTACAGGAACTGGTAGATGTTCAGGAGGGATTATTACTCTAGTTAAAATTGATGTCCCTTTTAGAGTGACAGTCTGGAGATCCCTAAAGAACTGTTTGGTTGTTCTACTTAAGGACGAAAAAAAAAAAAGAAATATTAGTAGTCAATTGTTATGTACCACCAGAAAACTCTATTTATTGTGCTGAGACAATTTGGCATGAGCTGAATGGAACTATAAAAGAAGCCCAAGTATTTCCTGTAGCAGAACTACTTGTGTTAGGAGATTTAGTGCATGTATTGTACCCTTTCATGGTCTCACAGACTACCCTCTTTTTTTTAAATTGCCCACTGGATTTGTTAAGGTCAAAGCAATCAAAAGATAAAATATTAAATAAATCTGGAAGGATATTGTTAGAAATATTAAAAGAAAATAATTGATATCCACTCAATGGAAGATTTGAAATGGATCAAGATGGTGAATACACTTTTGGGTCCACAAGTGGAGCCTCTTTGGTAGATTTTGTCTTTTGTCAGATGCACCAAGATATTGGAGTAAATGTCTTACAAAGAAGAGCACAAAGTGACCATTATCCAATCATATTAGAAATAAAAGGGTATGTGAGGAAAGACAGGATACAGATAATTTGCCCTTTACAGAAATTAAAGCCTCTCGAGAATCATCTGGAGGTAGGACTCAAGAATAGTATTATACCAATCTTACAAAGATACATATTGGCTCAAGCTACTGGGATTATTGGTCTCTCAGATTTAAATACTATCTTAAAGCAGATTAATACACTTTTTATGGAGATCAAACTAATAATGGAATGTCCAATAAATAAGAAAGATAGTGTGGGTAAGGACACCTGGTTTGATAAAGACTGTAGGAAGGCAAAATCTAAGGTTGGGAAACTTTGTAGTGGTTATAATAAGTCCAAAAGTAAAAAAATTCTTATTCAGTTAAATAAGAAAAAAAAAGAATTTAACAGTGGAAAAGAAAAAGGGATATTATGAGTCTAAATGGTCAAAGATGTTAAGGGCTGTACAGAATAAGGATTCTAAATTATTTTGGACCCTGGTAGCTAAGGGACCAACAAGTATAAAGTGAATATGGATACATACGCCTCTGAGGATTGATGGCTGGCACATTTTACTGGGATCTAGTTTGACCTAATGGAAGAGGAAGCTCCTAAACAGAACTTTTGATTAATAACTTATTTCACCTAGTTACTTTGGATGAAGTATATCTGGCTATATACTCATTAAAAAGCGCAAAGCAGCACGGCCAGATGGAATATCAACTGAAGATCTCATACATATATAAAAATCCTGCATGTGCAATCACTCACCTTAATGTGAAACATGCAAGTAGATAAGTAAATCAGATCCCATTTTGACACCTATGTTATTTTAGCGTGATTGACTTTTTCGGGGTGTGGCCCCTGGAGATGACCTAACAAGAGATGGCAGGGTGGAAAAGCAAGAGAATGGCTATCTAGGAAGCACCAAACAATGAGATGTGTAAAGGAATAAGGCAAACAATGCTGCCTGCCATCCTTCTCCTCCCAATTGTGGACCTCCATGTGAGGCAGCTAATCTGGTTTACACGTCCCTCAATGCCGGCAAGTGACAACAAGGCTAAAGAAAAGGTGGACGAATCAGGGATCAACAACAGCACTGAGACATTTTAATTCTCCCCTTTCAGTGTGTGTGTTGTGTGTATTTTCAAGGGGGTGTGTATGTCCAGAACCAAAAACACTGTTCACTGCATTAACTTAATGTTTATGGGTTTTTTTCTACAGTTGTGGTGTAAATGTGGGGACTTTTACATCACAATAATACAACTACAACTAAGTCACATATTAATTTTGTTTCTCTTCCCCAGTTTCAGTCATTGTACAGTATTTGTGCATCAGTGTGTCAGTGCTAAACCATCCCTTTGCTGACTGTGCTCTAGAGTTCTCTATTGGGGGCTATTGTACTTTGCACTGCAGGTAGATGCAAGATTCCACTGAAAACTAGATGTGGTAACATATTTGAGTTGTCTTGGGTAAATAAATTGTAAACAACATATAGAATAGTGGATGGGCGAGCATCTACAACAAGGCTGTGTTTCCGAGGGAGTTGATGACATCAGAGACCCGAGAGCGAAGCTCAAGAGGTCTTGCTAGATGTCATCAACCTCCCGAGAGGGAAACACAGCTGAGTTGTGGATGGTCACCTTCCACTGTTTTATATAGTATATGGGTGCCTTCTGTTTAGCTTCACATTATTTGATTTATAAAATTATTTGTGGGTGCTACTCTGTCCCACTGGTGTGCTCCTGCTCGCCTCCCGCTCCTGATGCTGACACTCATGCTCCGTCTGCTTACTTTCTGTTCTCCATATCTTATTTTTAAAATAAAACAAAAACAAAGTTTTTCTGAGAGGGAGCCATGTATGGCTCTAGTCCATGTCTTGATTCTGAACTTAAAAGTTGTTGACTGCACTGCCTAGCGCCGCTAAATTGCATCACCATGTTTGTCTTTATTTTGTTCATCGAGCCTAGTCTGTGCTAATCAGGTGGCAGGTCAAAGTTAAAAAGTTGTTATACTATCGATGTGATGTCAGAATGATAGTACAACAGCTTTTTGACATTTGAACTGCTCCTTACAACAAGATTTCAGCAGTTGCTGAAATCCATGCACAACAGAAGGCACCCTATATACTATATTAGAATGTTCTCTATGACATCTGCACCTCACCAGTCCCATATTCCCATACTGAAATCATAAATCTCCATCTTCTACTGAAATGACAACTTGTGTAAATAACTACCTACATTCACTATAAGCAAGATCCCTCTGAAAACAAGATACTGCATCTCAGCTGTTCACTATTGGCAAAATACATTGTAACAATATGTACAATCATGACCTCGCTGAAAATGAAGTACTGCATATTAACTGACCTATCCTGGGTAACTACATTGTAAAAGTATACAAAAGCAGGACCCCAGTAAAAATGATATTTTACATTTTAGCTGTACTAACTCTAGTTAATACACTGTAAAAATGTGTAAAAGCAGAACCCCACTGAAAATGAAATATTGCAGTTCAGCTGCCCTATCTCTGTAACCACACTCACACCCTTTTGTGTTCACAACTT
This sequence comes from Neoceratodus forsteri, assembly GCA_016271365.2. Taxonomy (NCBI): domain Eukaryota; kingdom Metazoa; phylum Chordata; order Ceratodontiformes; family Ceratodontidae; genus Neoceratodus; species Neoceratodus forsteri. Next base: position 1,147,305,989 of record CM057458.1, on the reverse strand, counting down.
TGTAACAGCTGTGTGTGTGTGTGTGTGTGTGTGTGTGTGTGTGTGTGTGTTTAATGGGTGTAGTATTTTCAAGGTGTGTGTATGTCCACACTAAAAACAGTTCACTGCATTAACTTGATGTTTATGGTTTTGTTTCTTTTACTATTGTGGTGTTAAATGTGGGACATCCACATCATAGTACTACAACTAAGTCACACATTATTTCTATATCTATTTGCCAGTTTTGTCAGCTACCTAGTTTTTCTTTTGTTAAATTGATAACTATTTTATTGTTCTTTGATCAGTTCCACAACTGATTGCCTGGTAACTTATTTTGTCAATTTTTCTTAATCATAATTGTCCTGTTTATTTTGTTATACTTATTCCATTTCTGTGTATTTAATATTCTGAAATTTTGAATCTGTTATCTTTTCCTGTTTTCCTTCCCCAGGACACATCTAAAATGAGTGGTTACCAGCTCAATATGTTTTCCTGTTAAAACCCTTGAAGTACATACATACATAAATAAATTAACCTCTTATCACATTAATGCATTAACAGCCATTGTGCTCTGAGCAGAGTTTGTTTCATCTTTTAATAGCTGTTGACAAAAGCAGTCATTCTTACAAAGACAGTACTTGTGTAGTGGTACATCAATGTATCATTTTTTACAGGTGTATCTTGCATTTTATAAAGAAATGCTTTAAAATGTATGTGTTTACCAATCACTTTTTCCTTATGTTATGGTTATGGCATTAGTTTGGTGCAAGTCAGCATTATTTTATCCATTTTTCCTTACTTTTGACATCATTGAGAAAGGCAGAAATCGGCAGCAATGTCAACCAATGAAAATCTAGTTTAGGGTAGACTGATGGCTGTGTCAGAAAATAGTAACAAATCTTGTGGAAAACTGAAGCAAGAGATTTAAGAAGTGGTAGTCCAGTGAACATTGCTGTATGGTTGAGAAAGGACAACTTAATAACATTGAGGCAACTGCATCATAATGAAAAAAGAAAAGCTGCTCCACCTCTCACACCACAAACAGTCCAGTTCAGTAAGTAATTTAAACAGAATGCAATTCAAATGCTAGTTTTTTTAAAGAAACACTTAACCCTTGCTGTGCTGTGGACTGCAGTCCAGAATTCCTATATGTTCCAATTCTGTTGGCAGTGTAAGGGTTAATAAAGTTTAAATTGTGTCTCCAAGATGTCCCTTGGCTAATCAAGTGTCTTCTTAAGACATTTTTGCATTCCAGAACTGTTCAGCTGTGCTTTGCAGTTCTTGAATGCAAAGATGTCTCAAGACAACAATCTTGATTAGTCAAGAGACATATCAGAAACACTATTTACCTATAGTCTTGGTTAGAGATGCAGCTACATTTTATTTCTCCATCGAACTTACGGTGAAATCACCAGTTTCACCCAGTGATACATTTCATGTAATTATGGCCTATCAGTGAAATTGTGCCAGTGAAATTTCACCGCCAATTACACTCTGCATCTGAGGCAAAATTAGGTGAAATTGGGCATTTCGCCTCTGCTGGTGGTCACATGGTTGAGTCTAAACAGGCAAGACATGAGTGATTCATTTCCTGTGCTATATATCTTGAGGAAGCAGGCAGCATTTATACTCCCTGTGACTGCAGAGTGCACTTTACACCTAAATTGCTTAATTTGTGCTATTTTTCTAACTTTTCTTGTTTGTCTGTGTTATAGTTCATATTTTAGTTCCTGGTGAGTTTGTGTTTGTGTGTGATTGTGTTTGATTCCTGCCCCCCATGGCTCTCTGAGTCTCTATCTCTGTTTTTTTTTTTTTTGATTGGTGGTGTTTGTGGATTGTGGACATAATGGAGAAGGGTGAAGACAGTGGAGCACCTGTACACGCATTTCACCTAACCTTCACAAATGAAATGCCACAGTAGGAGGCTTTTTGCTCCAGCACCAGCACCCAGCAGCAAACTGTGCCCCTTCCCCAGCAGCAGGAAAAGATCATGTCTCCACCACCAGCAGCAGCAGTTGGAGACAGTGCCCCTCCCAACACAGTGAGGATACTATTCCTCTGCCCAGGCAGCAGGAGGCCATGCCCCCTCCTAAGCAGCCAGAGGAGTCAGTGCCTGGGGCATTATCTGTGGACCCCTCCTTGGGGCCTTGCCATCCCTGAAGTTCTCCTTTCTAGGATTTTTAATACTTAATATCGGTTGGTGACCCAGTGATCACCTGCAATCTATACGGGCAGGAAGTGCGTCGAGGAAACTGTAGATCCCACTTTGGGACAACCGGCCAACGTAGCCACATGGTCCACTAACACCCACTGCAATGAGACCTTAGATTGCGGTAGGTGGTGGCATCATCAAGTGCAGCTGAAATAAACAGTGTGGGTGTAAGCGCTGAAGGGGTGAGCAGGAGGAGGTGTGGCTGGACCAGGTAAATGTCCTCGCTGTGCTTGCCATACCAGACAACAGCAGCAGTCAGTAACATCAAGACCCTCCAGGGCCCCCATCCAAAGTCAGCAGCACTGACAGCTCCCCACCCTGCCAGCAGTGCCAGTGACACATGCAGACTCATCTGCTGTCCTGTTTGAAGTCCAGCATCTCTGACAGGAGTTAAACAATTTCAGACAGGAATTTAGTAATGTCGGGGAGATTTTAAACTGCAGTGTGATGTTGACAAAATCATGGGCATCCTGTCTGAACTCGTGGTGGCCCACTGGCACTTAATGTGGTAGCACTAATTAATTTGTCTTTTTGTTTTCATTTTTCTGTTTTCCATTCTGTTGTTTATATATCCCCAGAAAATAAATAAAAACAAAAGAAGCTATTCTGCCCTCTTTAATCGACATCCATTCCTTAAGTCCTCTTGTTTCTTTATTTTGAATGTAAATAATTTTATTGACCATTGATGTTGTGTTTGTTACTGTCTTTGTTGCTGTTGTGTTTGTTACTGTCTTTGCTCCCTATAAAATTCAGTCCCTTTTTGTTCTCTCTCTCTCTCTTTAGTTCTCCTAGGACCAATCTTTTTTTCCCTGTACAGCAACAACTTTGACTCCTACATAAAGAACTCTAGCATTCTTTTCTTTCTGGACGATATGGTTTTGTATGCATCAGGCTCATCCTTAACTGAAGTCAGGGAAGCACTCCAAGATGACTTTATCCAGCTAGAAAGCAACCTTATCAATGCCAAGCTTCTCTTAAATGCCAAAAATAATAATAATAATAATAATAAGCTTTATTTATATGCGCCTTTCTCAAAACCAAACCGCATTACAATAAAATACAATAAAAACATATAAAAACACATTTAAAAACTCAGTTTGCTACAAACAATTAATTGGCATCCAACTTATCTGCAAATGCCTTGCTCCATAAAAAAGACTTTAAGCCCCTTTTAAAACCCTCCACCATCATGCACTCTCTAATCCAACATGGTAGAGAATTCCAGAGGGTCGGCGCCATGAACATAAAAGCTCAGGGGCAGAAGATTTTAAAATTACCCTCGGGACCTCTAGCAACCCCTCGTTGGCCTAGCAGAGTGGTCGCATCGGTAGGTAGGGCACCAGAAGCTCTTTCAGGTAATCAGGGCCCAACCCGTGTAGGGCTTTGTAAGTCAGAAGCCCGACTTTGAGACTTTTGTTTAATGACACATTTCTGTTGTTGCATGCCAAAGTTGTAAATGCACACATCTGTATGTGAGAAAGTGTCAGATGTATGTTTGAAAAGTGCAGTAAAGTTTTCTTTCTACCTGAAATACAGTGACTCAATCATTTATTAAGAAAGTGCACAATTATTTCTGACACTCATAGTAATGCACATACCATATTACAAGCTCATTAAGCCACTGTCAAGGTGGCATCTAATGGGAAATTCATGCATGGTTGGGCTGTTGTAGGGCACAAGGCCGAATGGTCCCAACCATGCATTAATTCCCATTGATGCAACCTTGTCATGGGTTAATGCTTACTTGTACCCTGCTAGTAACATAAATCTATTTGCCAAAGGCAGAACCAACACTGTCCCCATTTAGACTAGACAAAATGTTACCAGGACTACCATTGTTTAAATCTCTGAAATCCATAAGATACAAGCCTAGTTGGTCCAGTTTTTCTGCTTGTAATAACATTAAATCAACCAACCTTTATTCCAAACTATAATGTCAATTTGACTTCCTTCATGCACCCACTTAGCCTGAATAGATCCCATACTTTCAATGGGAACTGCCAAGAAATCGGTCAACAGATCCTTTATTGCCAATGACAATTTCAAATCTGATTCTTGATCCAGATGACTCATACCAAATAAAGTCAGGGTCTTAAATTTATCTGGGCCTAAGTTATTTTCTACTATTTTATTGAATTTTCCTCTATTTGGATGCAAAAGAATCACTTCATTGTTATGTAATGCTTCTCTGTTGACCCAAACATAATTGACAGTTCTAGGAGAAACACAAACAATGTCAATAATGGCTGCTGAGCTGATTGGCAATTTTCCAATTTCTATAACATCTTCTCCTATTGCTTAAATATCCAATTCCTTATTCAAATATTCCAAAACATTATATTCCAATTTTACAGACTCAAAATTACCCCAGTTCTGCACTCCATATAATCTAATTATTGGGAGGCTATCAATATTCATTGAATGTGATATACCCTGAATAATATTCCCTCTCTTTATTTTTCATCCTTTCCCCTAATGTTATGATTGCAGAATTTTTTTCAGTGCATCTCCAACACATCCCAGCTCCTGATTCAATTCTGTGATTTCTTGCTCTAACCTAGCTGATTGTGTTATTAAATTAGTATGCTTTGTTAGACCTAGTTCACCATCAAATACTTCGGAAGAATTTCATTTTTTTTAAACTGGGGCCTCTTTATTCATATTATCAATAGGACTGGCCTCTTGTACCAAGATTTGGTCATTTAGCCTGGCCTCTTGTACCACGATTTGGTCATTTACAAGTTTTGTATCCTCTTTCTCTTGTTGGGTCTAGGTTTTCCTTTCTCTTATTCCGCATCTTATTTTTTTCCTGTTTTCTATTAACCACAGGATTATCTGAGATTTCAATCACACTGAAATTAAGCCTCAATTGGCAGTCTTCAGAACTGCTTGAATTTATTACATCTCTTTCTTCATTGTTTGTCAATAAATGAACCTGTTCAAATGTCTCAAGGATCTGATTGATCTTCGCTTCATTAAGTGCAATGTGTGACCTCATACTCTCAATTATGTCCTTATTGATTACCAGTTGTTCCATTAAAATCAAAAGACATTATTGGGATTCTTAAGTAATGTGATTAATTCCTCACTTAATCGAGTAGGTATAAAATTATCCACTAATTGCACACTTGATTCTTTTCCATCAATTCTGATTGCCCCACATTGACCATAGTGCCTTGAGTAGTTAATATTTTCCTCAAGACATCTGAGTCCATCTACTGTGTGCTGTAATTCCTCAAGTACTTCTCTTATCTCATTTTTTTATTTGGGTAGCTAAAATATACTTGCTTATTATATATTCATCACTACACCTAGTTGTCACACTATTGCACCAAAGAGTAGGAGTTCTTTCTAGGCTATCCGAATTACTGATGTTCTCCACTTCAAAACCTTCAACATCCATGTTATCCTGTTAGTCCTGAGTATATCCAGGGCTTTCAGTACCTATGGTATTGGTTTATGATCTACCAGAGAGAGCCAACACCAGAGGTACCTTCTGCATAACTTGTGACCATAGCACACCATCACCAGGGGTTAAAATCCCACTCGCATAGAAGTTTTATTTTAATAACCAAGTGATCAATGATTTTCATTTGTCTGCTGGTCATCCTAGGGTCTTTGGTAATAATTCCTGTAAAGGTGAAGACCTACTATTATTTAATCTTTGTAATCTTGTATTCACCATCCTGCACAAACTAGTGCAAATGCAGTGCCTTGATTACTAACCTTTAAGATCTGCTTTATCTATTAGCAATCTCAATAACAACCAGAAAGTACAACATATATAAAGGTGCTGCATAAATATAGTACTATAATCTTGGTCACTGGTTGTACTAGTCACACACACACAAAAAAGTAGCTCCTTCTGTACCTATATTACTCAAACACATTAATAGGACCACTTCCTTAACTGTTGAAGATAATCTATAAACAAGTTTCAATAACAAATTATGAATACCCGTAAGTCACTAATATTGGCTAATTTTAACCAAATCAGTTAGCACTTTAGGATGCCCAAAGGGATCATATACCTCTAAAGTGGAAAAGGTGCAAAGAATATATTCAAAATTCTTACACTAATTTAATTAACTAGAATATTGCACAGACTCAACTGTATAGATGCAAAACTTAGCTATATTACATAGGATTGCACTTTTCTAAACCTAGCTTTAAATAACACACAGTTGTAAAATCAATATAATCTGTGTAGGCTAGTTTTGTTCAAAAGAACCATTCTTCATTTCTAACCACAACTTCATTCATCCAAGTTCATTCCAGGTCAAGGTCATTGAGAAATGTTCATTTTATTGCACTTGAGAAAGGGGTTTGGGGGAATAGAGTCCCATAGTTTGTAATAAGGTTGTTGAATTTAACACATTACTCAAGCAATAAAGTCATTTCTTTTCACTTCATTTCCCTCCTTTAATCATGCTGTCTGATCTACAGCTCAGTTCCAAACCTCTTTTCACTCTTCTAGTTATCAATACGGACTGAGTTTCATTCTTCTACAATTTCCCCTTTAACTTTTTAACTGCTCTGCAACAGATTTCAGTTAATTGTACACCAACTTTGGTTAACTGGATATTAATCTGTGTAGTCAATATAACTCTTACAAAAAGAGAAAAAGAATATGGTAACGTCTAATTCTTACACGTCTCTCTTGTATTTAGGTACTAGCCAGCACCTCACTATCTACTAATATACCCAGTACTAATGAAATTGTCTACAATTATACGTAACCTATACTTCTAGCAAATAAATCAATACTTACTCCATGTTAATAATCTTAACAGGCATTAGGTAAACCTCTTCCCATCTTATGGAGTACTACAGACTCTTTACCAAGAATGCACCAAGTTTTAATTGCAAATGGACCCGATATAATCACTCCTTGTTCATCTCCTTCTCTACCTCAGAACCTTATCTTGCTTTATTATTTTTTTTATACTTAATTTTTAAACTTTTTGTGACACAATATACACGATACAGCGTATTTCACATCAGAGAATACATGTTATACATCACAATCAGAAAGTATTTTAAAACGTATAATAGGACTATGCAGTAATATGGTACAATCCTTTCTGGTGAATAACAACTATATCTATTGAAGGATTTAATTCTATGGTAGGATAATAATGTAGAAAATGCCACTCTCACCCAACTATTTACTCAAAGGGCTGTTCACCATTATTTCCCCCTAGTAGGATTCAATAAGGTGGAGGGCTGATTATCCTAAAGAGGAACACTAAACCAGGTTCTAACAAGGTTGCCTGGGCTCAATTAAGTTGCAGTGCACCCCTACCACAAATGCTAGACCTGCTAACAGATAGGGAAACAGGTTATGGAAATAGAGAATCACAATAAGTTCACGAACTGAGTGGGGTATTATATCCCTTCATTTGCAGTATCTCAGAATAGGCAGAAGTTTCAGATTTAGGCAGTAGCACCAACATGGCTAACTTAATAATAGTAATAAATCTTAGCAAGACTCAAACAATCAAGAAATAAACAGATATAGATTTCTCCATTTAAGCTATCTTCCTGGAGATAGATTTAATTAGACTTCTGAGTCGTATTTGAGCAGGAGCTATGCATTAAACGTCCACCATGTTGGGTGCTCAGCAGCACCCCTTATCTTACTTTAAAAGGGTGACAGCCCATAGAAATGAGAAAAGGATAGATAGTACACCAAAGCAATTCTACCATACACAAACTGAATCAGACAGAAAACTAAGAGTCTTGCATCCATTCATTCATCTGTGAGGTAGAGCAGAAAATGGTGATCTGTCCTAAGAACACCAGCGCATGCTCTTTAAGGAGAAGGATCTTGTGGTCCTTAGAGAAGCATAAATTTTAAGCTTTAAAATAATTAGCCTTCTAAACTAACATCTCCTGTCTATCTAAAATGTGTACATTCAATTTGCAAAGCTTTCCTTCCTACACTATCTGGTTTAACAAACGTTAAACAATTTTATGGGTTGTGGAAAATCTTAAAATGGACATTTTAGGAAGAAAATATAACCAACATAACTTTTTTCCAGGAGAAAATTAAATTTCTTCACATAGAAGCCTTCCTTCTCATCTGCTCCTTTCCTAATCACTCATATCCTTATCTCAAGCTGCCTCTGAAGTTGGAGACAAACAACACAGATTGCAGTTCTTCCCTTCTTTTTTGTTCGACTGCAACTTGAGTCTCCTCTGTCTTGACCACACTCCGCAGTGCTTCCTCTCTGACTTTCTGGGGCAGACTACCCCTCCTTGGCACCCCAGTCCTATGGGAGAAAGAAGGGTGACAGCAGAGGAGACACAAAATCCAGCCTCACAATTCGACCCGGCAAGTGCTGCACAAATTAGACAGGTATGGAGCATATGAACAGTGGTATACCTTTTCTAAAAAATAAAATGCCTTGTGCAGCTCCTGCTCAACCAGCTCGTCCACAGCTAGTCAGAGTGCAATGGCTCCACCGACTTCACTTTCTGGATGCTAAAATAGAAGGCACCTTTAATTTTAGGAAATGAAAATAGGAAATCCATCTTTTATTTAGCATTCTCCATGCAAACTGTTCATAAACTTTGATTAAAAAAAATTACAAGAGGCAGTTGGAGAGGTTGCCATAAGCAAAGGGGTACTAGGAATCTGCAGCACTGCTTCCTTTTAGCTTTTACATATATGTTTTTCTGGCACTTGCTAAGAGTAGCCAGGCAACAGATATGAATATTGATAATTGACAAGGGGCTTCTAGGAGAGCAGGGCTAGCAAGCTGGTCAATGTGACACCTGTTTTATAATACTACTTTTATTTATGCAAAGTCACTTTACCAGTCATGGGGTTGGCTTACTGTGCATGCTTTGTTCTTAGCCCTTTCTTTACAGCTTTCTAGTGACTGCTAAATTGCCAAATAAAAGATACACATTTGAAACCATCAGGGCTCCCAGGAGGGCACAGTTAGAAAGCCTGTCAGTGCTGCCATGGCGGTGACCTGTGTTTGAGGTGTGGAGCGGGTTGATGGGGTCGGCCAGGGAGAGAGCGGATCGAGCATTTGGAGAAACATAGAAACATAGAATTTAATGGCAGATAAGGACTGCTTGGCCCACCTAGTCTGCCCATTTCCCTACCTAATGGATAAGCTGCAGATCCTAGTTAACCAACAGCCTACTTCCTCCTACCCCCACTAGAATTGCCTTATGTCTGTCCCATGCATGCTTGAATTACCCCATTGTTTTGACTCTATGACCTCCTCAGGAAGGCTGTTCCATTCATCTACAACCCTCTATCTGAAGAAATACATCCTCACATTACCTCTGAGCCTCTATCTTCAAATTGTGGCCCTTGTTCTTGCACATCTTTTTTGAAATATGCTACCCTCTTGGACTTTGTTGATTCCCTTGAAGTATTTGAAAGTTTCTGTCATGTCCTCCTCTCCCTCCTTTCCTCAAGGCTAAACATCTTAATCTCCTTTAGTCTTTCTTCATATGTCCTCTGGTGCAGACCCTGCACCATTTTGGTGCCCTCCTCTGGACAGCCTCCACCCTGTCTATGTCTTTGCGGAGATGGGGTCTCCAGAACTGTTCACAGTACTCCAGATGTGGTCTTACCATCTGTCTGTACAGATGGCCAACAACTTCCTGTTTTCTACTGGTGATGCCACTCCCTATGCATCCCAATATCCCCCAGCCCTCCTTACTGCCTTTTCACATTGCTGGCCCACCTTTAGTCACCTGATATGACTACACCCAGGTCCCTTTCCATTTTGTCGTTGTCAGTATCTCACCTCCACTGTGTACTCTTCCCTGGGTTTTTGTTTCCCAGTGCATTACTTTACACTTCTTTGCATTGAATCTAAGCTGCCATACATTTGACCATTCCTCCAACCTTGCCAAGTCCCTTTTCATCCTTTTCCACCCCACCTTGTGTATCAACCCTGTTGCAGATCTTTGTGTCATCTGCAAAGAGACATACTTTCCTTCCAGTGCCTCTGCAATGTCACTTATAAAGACATTAAAAGGACTGGCCCAGTACTGAACCCTACGGTACCCCACTAGTAATGCCTCTTTCTTCACTGTGGACTCCATTTACTATTATGTGCTGTGTCCTGTTGTCCAACCAGTGTTATACCAGGCTACCACCCTAGGACCCACTCCCAGGCTGGCTAATTTGTTTATTAATCTTTTGTGTGGGACTGTGTCAGATGTCTTGCTAAAGTCTAGGTAGGCCATATCCACAGCCCCTCCTGGTCTACTACTTTGGTCACCCAGTCAAAGAAATCAATTAGATTTGTTTGACATGATCTTCCTGCTGTAAATCCATGATGCCTACGGTCCTATGCCCCACTGGCCTCTGGGTACTCAACAATTCTTTCCTTCAGAAGTGATTCCATCATTTTCCCTGGTATGTTGACATCCCAGTCATGGTTCTCTGTTTACCATGTTTCTGTGACTGCCATGATATCCAGGCATCCCTCTTACATCAAGGCCACCATTTTGGGGAGCTTTTACCTAGACTACGGGCATTGGTACTCATTACCTCCATTTTTAAGACTTTATTTCTTTTGCCCTTCCCTGTCCTTACTGCCTTTGTCTTTTCTCCATTTACCCCTGCCCTTATCCCTATCAACTGCTCTATCTTGGTGTTTACCTCACTAACTACCCTGATTTTTGGGGCTAGGATTTCCTTCTCTTTTCAGTGCCTCCCTTGGCTAGTTTAAATGCTTGCCAATGAAGCATTTAAACCTATCACCTAGGATTCTGGTTCCCTCCAGGATAGATGCAGACCATTGTGCCTGTATAGGCATGCATCCCTCCAGGTGGAGCCCCAGTCCCCAGTGAAGCCAAATCCCTGAGCTCTGCACCAGTTTTTCAACCAGTCATTGAATCCCATGGTGGAGTGCCTAGCCTCATCCATGCATAGACAGGTGGCACTTCCGAGAAAGTTACCATGTGTGCTACTTGTCTAAGGCCCCTCCCAACTCCACAAACTCCTGTTGCACTGCTCTGATCCCATTATCATCCAGGTCATTCATCCCTAGGTGGATAATGACATCCAGCTCTCTCCCACTGCAGCTGCTCCCATGATCCTGAGGATTCATTTCTTGTCCCTCCAAGCCATGGCACCAGGTAGGCACCTTACCTCCCTTTCCTTCCTTTCCCAGTTCTTCCCTTCTAACAATTGAGTCCCCAACAGGAGTTGTTTCCTTCCCTGTGGGGTCCAGTGACACTCTCCTGTGGGTCTCCATTGTGAGATTCCCAGCATCCTCCTTGGTCTCCACTGTGGGTGCCTTCATAGAGGAACCATGCTCCACCAGAGTGGTGAATGAATGTGGAGAGGCACAACTGGAGGGATGTGCCTCTGTTCACCACCCTCACCCTCCTGAGCCCACCATTGTACAACCACTCCTCTTTCTTGGCAACCTCTGAGGTAGTGGTGGTGGCCTGAGTGGTCCTTGGGTGGGGAGCAGGTTTCCAAATCATTGCCAGGTCAGCATGGAGATAAGCAACCTCCTCCCTCAGGCCAGAGAGGTGCCTGCAAATAGGGCAGCAATGCAGTTTCAGAATGTCTCTTGGAGAGCTGCTCCACAGCCAGTACATTGCACCACTCCCCACATGTCTGTGTCCCTTCCTGTTACAGATGTATTTCTTGTGGGGTTTTTGTTCTTGTTTTAGTGTGTGCAAGCTTGTGAGTCTCTCCCCCTATTCAGTGTGCTATGCCTTTAAGGATATGAACAGAGTGTGTGTTGTTAGCAGTTTTGGGAAGTGATGTCAGAACCCCTGCTATAAAGGAAGTTATGTGCTTGGGGCAGATGGGGTGCGGGGAAGGGTGGGAGGGATTAAACCTATGCTGTCCAGAAACAATCAACTACAACTCTGACCCTCCACCATGGGGAGTGCCTTCCTTCATTTCAGACACCTATTTCACAGAGGTTAAGTAACAGGTCTAGTCACAAATGACTGCAATATCTCCCAGCTACAGTTCCTCCTGGCAAATTAAAGTTAAAACTAAGGCAAGTCAACTCCAAAACAGAATCAATACTAGTTACTTACACAGGTCTAAAAGTAATAATTCAGTTCAGTGTAGTCTAGAAAATCACCTCCTTGATTTAAGGAAGCTCTGTCTGCTTTCTCTCTCTCTCTGTCTCAGCAGGAGGACAGCTATTCTCTCCCCAGGAAGGATGGGTTGGTGGGGTTGGCAGTTCCACAAAATGACTACCCCCAGGTGGAGGTCTAAGGGCAGAACAGGTCAGGGACACCAATGGAAGGGAGGGTGCTGTGGGACGCCATAACCTACATGCACCTCCATGCTTGTACATTGACATGTTATGCCCCAGCATTGGGGAGAAATGGACAATGGTCAACTGGCAGGATGACACTGGTCCCCACAGGGTCTGAACCTAGCTAACAGGGCACCTCAGTGCCATCCAGATAAGTCCCAGTGGATGTTGGGGTGATGGGCTGGTGGGACCAGTGGAAGGGGCAGGTCAACCGGAGGAGAAACTGTAGATACAGAAAAAAAAGAAAGTCTGTCAATGTATGCATTTGCATTTTGCATTATGTGCCCTTCTGGTCCTCACCCTCCCCTTTTCTGCTGCTCTGTCATTCATTAGCTTATTAGAGAACTGCATGTAGGGGTAACCCTAGGTGGAGCTATCCCAAGGGCTACTACACCTGCCTGCTTGACCAGCAGCAGGCCAAGGGGCCTGAGTTCTGAAATGGGTGCCTCCAACTGGAGGTCAGGGTTGGTAGTGGTCAAGCTAACCTGGTACAGCCCTCTGGGATGCTGTAACCCCTTCTTCCTCTAGTGGCATGAACACTGTACAATAATCACTTTCACAATACCCATGGTACACCACACAAGTACCCATACTTTTAGCAATTACCACCAGGGCTGGTTCCTCTGGCTTGACCCTGTGGACACTCCTGTAAAACAAGGTTAAACACAGCAAATAGCAACAGTACAGTACTTTGAGCACAAACTGGAACCACAGTCAGATGACATGTAGAAAAAGTTAGATCTGATTTATTCAGGGGACTTGAACAAGGGAGGGACAAAATCAGGTTAATTAGCTTAAAGGTTTTATCAATCAAGCAGTTATGCATGCGCCTTGAGTCCCCACACAATCCACCTCTGGGTACCCAGGTAGAGAAGAGATGGGCTAGCCAGGACAGCTGCTGGGGTTGTAGCTGGTTGGGGCCCTGTGATGGAAAACACAACATGCACAGTACTCAATATTTGTAATCCGGCCAGAGGGCTCAGTTCAGTAAAGGAAACAAACAACAAGACAATCAGATGACACACTCAGATTAAGCTGTTGTTGTAGGAAGCTACCTGGTATTTACTCACGATACCCAAGGCTGGACACAGGCTGGATGAAAATCAAGACTGCAGGTGGTTGATCTGGAATGCCAGGAGAAGAAGGACCCACACAAGTCGCAGAGGCGTTGTTCCTGTTTAAGCATGGAGCAGGGGCTGATCCCCAGGCAGGTCTCTCTTGATGGCTTCTCTGTGCAGTGGGTAGTCTGGCTGGGCCAGTCTTGCAAAGCCCAGACTGCATGGAGACAAGTTCAGAAGTAGTCCGTTTTGCGCTGGATACAGCTTCCAGCAAGCAGAACACAGTTCACACAGTGGGGAGCTAACTCACAACCCACTAGCAGCTCATAGCACATTTACATGTATGGGAATTCTACTGTACCAGGCAAGCGCCTCCCGGCACAATCGCAAAGTCTCTGCACACACCGGAGCTTAGGGGTAGCTGGAACTCCTGATAGGTCGATCGCATTCAGCAAAATCTTCAATCTTCTTCAGGTTGAGCCTGGCCTACTTCAGTAGCTTACATTAGCCACACAAACTTGGATTTAGTCCAAAATAATTCTTCTGTCCCTCTCAGGAGCAGCAGGCAGACATGGAGGCCAAACTCTTAGCCTTTTCATAGTTCTCCATGTGAATTCACTCAGGATTGCTCTCAGAATCACTTAGAATCACTTCTTGCTCAGCTTCCAGCTTAGTTCTAACTGAAAACTGCCAGCAGCCGGGACATCCCAAGATCCAAAAGATTTGGTTGGTTGATTTGGCTGTCAGTCAAAGCAAGAGCTCCCTTCAGTTGCAAAAAGGAGCAAAAAACTTTAAACTAAAGTTCCTACAGATTTTGAATTCAGACAACTCCTGTAGTCCGCTATTTTAGGTCCCACCAGTACTGTTTGGTTCAATTTGCAGTCCAGGACCAAGATAGTGGAGACAAAAAACAGTCCTTGCTACAAAGAAAGCAGGTTAGACAAACAGCATTATATTATCACTCTAAATGATTTTCAATAAGTAGTTACATCTTTCAACAGAGCTCCTCTCAGATTACTTAAGCTACAATTAGGCAGCTCTTAAAGAGACAGTACACAGAGACTATACAAGCTCTGGTAATCACATTTAAACTGCTAAAACACAGGACACCAGCCTGGCAGTGAGCATTTAGGCAAGCTTAAGGAAGACTTTTGGGAACCCCCATTTGTAGGGGAGTTAATAGGAATGAATCTCCATATGACTAGGGCAGTACGGATTGGGAAAATGGGTTAAGGAAGAGGACAACAATAAGTGCATACTGTAGGTTGGAGTTGTGGTTTTACCAGTGAAGTGTCAAGGTGAGAATTAAAATGTCCTGGCACTGCTGTGGATGCCTAATTCCTACATCTTTTCTTTGGTGTTGTTGTCACTTTCCAGCATTGAGGGATGTTAAACCAGATTAGTCGCCTCCCAGAGAGGTCCACAGTTGGGAGGAGGAGGCTGACAAGTGGCACTGTTTTCCTTATTCCTTTACACATCTCATGCTAGTATTGTTTGGTGCTTCCTATATAGCCATGTTCTGATTTTTCTGCCATGCACTCTCCTGTCAGGTCATCTCCAGTGGCTGCCACCAGAAAAAGTCAATTACACTCAAAAACAATGTGTCAAAAGGGGACCTGATTTACTTATTTACTTGCATAGCCAAGTTATAGGGCACTGTCAACCCTTTAGGCCTCAAAGTGTCCCTAATTTAAAAAACACATTTTATGATTGCTCATATTCAATAGAAACTGTTGATGCAGCTGGTAGTTTGAGTCAGACAATTTTTTCTTTTATAAAGTGAAACACTATCATTCTGGGCCTGCTGTGGGGAAATTTTAAATCAGCAACAATGGAGGCAGGCTGACTCTGTTTCTTTCTTGCAGCAGCAAGTCACTGGTCCAGGGAATCAATCGGTGGGTTCAGCCTCAATTATAACTTGACCAACAGGTAGCAGGTGGTTTCGGTGCATGGTCTTGACAGCTTTGAGTTATTCTCTGGCACTTTGTACACTGGCAAATCATCCAACTTCCCAGCTATGACATGGGAAGATGGTGCTATCGATCAGCAATTTTGTGTTTACCATGCAGTCCTAAATTTCACAACAACAACATATGGTCTCCCGCCCAAGCCCTTGAGCCTTTACTTTTCTATCATGTCTTTCTTTGTTGGCTAGATTTCTTTTGTCGGCCATTGTCTGGGCCAGTTGATAGGCATGGTTCAATTGAGCTTTCAGTTTTTGTACATATTGCAGGCAATCTTCAGCTCGGACCCCATTGGGAGAAACCCCAAAACAGACATCAACAGGCAACCAGGACTCTCTCCTAAATATGAGGCAGTAGGAGAGAACCCGTAGCATCATTCTTTGTGCAATTGTATCGTGTACCAAGGTGCTAATCTACTGGCTCCATTTATGCTTATCTTTTGGGTGGAGGTGCCTAGCATGTCTAATAGGGTGCAGTTAAAGCGTTCTGATTGAGAGTCCCCCTGCGGGTGATAAGGGTGGTTCTTGACTTTCACACCCTCATAGAGAGCATTTCTTTGATTAGCCGACTCTCAAAGTCCCGGCCCTGATCAGAGTGAATTCGCTGGGGGGCACCATAGTGGACAAAGAAATTTTCCACTAACACCTTGGCCACTGTAGATGCTTTTTGATTTTTGGTGGGAAAAGCTTGTGCATACCGTGTGAAATGGTCCGTAACCACTAACACACTGCCAATGTTTCGCTGATCAGGCTCTAAACTCAAGAAGTCTATGCAGACTAGTTCCACTGGGGTGCTGGTAGTAATGTTGACAAGGGGCAGCCCTCTGAGGCAGGACTTTGCTCTGCAGGCAGCGACTACAAGTCCTTACATGGTGCTCAACATTGGCCCCATCTTGGACCAGAAGAATCGAGATCGATTAGGACAAGGGGCGGTCGATACCGAGGTGGCCCATATGATTGTGGAGGGACCTCAGTACCAAATCTTTGAAGGCTGTGGGCAGGACCAATTGTTGCTTGTCTATTTGGCCACCCCAATCTACAATCTCTCTATACAACAACTGATTAAGCAGCTTCAACCTGGGGCCTTCTTTAAACAATAAAGAGGTTCTCAGATCAGAGGAGCAACTTGGACACATCTTTTCCTGCACGAAGGCGTCAAGTGCTGGCTGAATCATAGGATCTCAGGATTGAGCCCATTGAATGCTGTCATTGTCAAACTGAGGTTGTGCACTAATATCTAGAGCAGAGAAGTGGCAATCCTAGCTAGTATGCAGGTGTCAGAGGGGCCCAAGCAATCTGCTAAGCAGTCCGCTGTGTCCATAAACATATGTTCATTTCTATCAAACTTTTGGCACAATGCTCGGATGTCAGGTTCAGACAGCCTGACCCAGTCGCTCTTGGAAATGGGCCTCCGAGATAGGGCATCAGCATCAATATGATTCGGCCTGGTCTGTATTCTACAGCATAATCATATGTTGACACGCAGAAAGCCACCGGTGCCCCGTGGTGTCTAACTTAGCTGAAGTCTGTACATAGATCAACGGGTTATTGTCAGTCCTCACCAATATTTTTGCCCCATAGAGGTAATCATGAAACTGGTCGAAAATGGCTCATTTTATTTATTTATTTATTTATTTTGTTAACCGGGTGGGTACACTAGACAACCAAGTGCCTATTTTCGGAGTGCGACCAGGAGGTTACATAGGTAGTAACAGACAGAGACAATTACATACAGTTGAGCAACAACAGGATTAATAGTTTACATACAGTTGAGCAAAACAGGATTAATAGGTAATGGATAGGCAGCTAGCAGTAAAGTGCAACAGTAGCAAACAATAAAACAACAGACATAACCTGATGGAAAGAGGAAGCAAGGCAGCAATTGGAGTAAAGGTTGGGGACACGGTGAACCCTATTATGGAGTAGAGCTTAAGGAAAAAAGGTGAAATTGGTACACATTAATGAGCTAAGTTAGTGCTATCAGAGTAAGTGCATGAGGAGGCATTTTTAACTCAAGGAACTCCAACCAGGCACAGAGTAGTTTCGCTCTGACGGGGTCAAGATCCTACTGGCGAATGCCACTGGTCTCAAACCATCCTCATGGTCTTGATACACTACAGCTCCTAGACCCTGCATACTGGCATCAGTATACAGCACATAGGGTTTGTGGGATCAGCATAAGCGAGGATGAGGATGTGGGTGAGCTGGTATATGACTTGTGGAAAGCTGCTTCAGACAGGCGTCCAACGGGACCTGAAAAGTTCACCTGGGCAGAAATATGCTTTGTCTGGTTCTTTGATGGACCTTTTTATATTTCTGATTGGTAGGAGGCTAACCCTGGTAAGATTCAAGAGTGGCCGAATCACTTTGGAATAGTCCTTTATGAACGGCCGGTAGTAGCCACAGAATCCTAGGAAAAGTTGCAGTTCTTAAAATTGTGGGGCTGGGGCCAAGTAGTCAAGGCTTCAACTTTACCAGGATTAGTCTCTATCCCCTCTGTAGACACTATGTGCCCCACATACTTCACAGAGGTTTGGAAAACTGGAACTTGTCGATGGACAGCTTGAGGCCGAAATCTTCCAGTCGGTCTGGTACTTTGAACAGTCGACTCTCATGTTCCTCTAGGGAGCTCCCAAACACAATGACATTGTCCAAGTACACCAGGCATTCCAGCAAATTCATGTCTCCCACCGCTCATTCCATCAGTCACTGGAAGGTGGCTGGGGTGCCCGTATCCTGTGGCATTCTCAGGAATTCATAGAACCCCAAAGGACAGATGAAGGCTGTCTTCTCAGGGTCCTCCAGTGCCATCGGAATCTAGTAATATCCACTGGGAAGATCCAACACCAAGAACCATTTGTTCTATTTAAACAATCCAGAGCATCTTGTATACAGGGCATGGTATATTGATCGGGATGGTCCCGATTCAGAGTTCGATAATCAACACACATTCTCATAGATCCATTCTTCTTATGCACAACCACAATGGGAGAAGCATATGGGCTCCTGGAATCTTGTATCACACCAGCTGTGAGCATTTCCTGCAAGTGTCTTCTCACACTCGTCTATGTCTGCAGGGGCTAGGCAATCGAGACCTCTCTCGAAATAACCGTTCATCGTGCAGGTATATGTGATGCTCTACACCCTGGACACATCCCACGCTCCATTCCTTCAATGAAAGCACTTGATCCCTCTGGGCAAGTTTCTGGCTAATTCTAGACTTCCATTCAGCTGGCAACGGGAGTCACCAAAATCAAACAAGTCAGGAATCACTCTATCTGTATTGCCAGGGTGCTTGTTGCTGGTCAACACTGCAGTGTCTGTGCAGTGTACCGCAGCTAGGGTGCATCCTCTGTTCACCCAGATCTCCTGATCTGACACATTATGAATCTGGACTATCACTCATTGTGCATAGGCATGAGCATGAGCTGGCAAGATGCTGGGCTTAACTAATAATCCTTCCGCAATTTTCCATTGCCTGGTGTGTCCAACATCAGCATTTTGTTCTTGACATCTTTGTGAGGCGGACATCCCTTGAACTGTACACTGGGCATTAGGGGCCAGTACCATTGAATTGGGATCCTTCTTCCACACGACCTCACCGTTCATTCTGGTCCACTCCATTGGGGTTCTGTTGCAAATCATAGGCCCTCTTGATCAGAGTGGGAATTCTTAGGGCCCTCCCAGTCTGTCACTCCTTGTTTCTCACAACAGAGTTGTGAAAGTCTTCAAATATATCAGCGTTGGTCCCAATTAACAGGGGAACCCCATCATACAGTCCAGTAGGGGACACACTAAGGCCAGTGTCTCGACTTGCTCCTCTACACAAGTTACAGCTGCAGGAAATGACAACCAGAGGTGGACATATCCTGGTAGGGATAAGAGTTGTCGCTGAGCCCCCCACATGTAGGCCTTCCAGGGATTGTAAGGGCACAGCAGATAAGTGTTTATCATACCTGTCCTTAAATACAATGGTCACTTGGACCCACTGTCCAGCACAGCCTGAGTAGGAATACCATTCACAGCCACCGTAGTCTCTATTGAAGGGCCCACTATTTTGGACCAGTCTGAGGGACAGCAGCAGGGCCTGAGAGATGATTTAGCCACATAGGGATTTGAGTTACTACTTCTTGAACCCTCTCTGCAGTAATTTTGGTACTTCTTAACCACTGATTCATTCTCCAAGCTCTTCTTGAAGCCTATATACAACTTTATCTAGGTCTTTTGTGGACCGCATTCTCTCTTCTTGTGCCCATCCTTCCCACAATTATGGCAAAATATGTTTTCTGGGATTTGGGGTGGCCGAGGCATCACACTGGGAGCTGGGGTGGTGGTACTACCAACTGAAAACCTTGGTGCCATCTCTGTCTGCTGTGTGGTGAACATTTGGAGACATCTCATCAATTCTCTTACTTCCATAGTCAAGGCATCGAGTTTTGAGCTGCTGTCAGCAGGAGATGCCTGGGTGGACACCCCACCCCATAGCAGATGCAGTTGGATAAGGGTTGGTGCCTGTACTTGCAGGAGCGGTCTTCATAAAGGGACTGTTTTTGTTTCCTAACCTCCTCAGCAGTTCATCCCATGGCGGCACACCCTCATTGGTCCCCACTTCAGAAGGGCCTTCGATGCCGTGATCACTTGGGCTGCACTCCACCCCAGAATTACAATCCCCTCTTCATCTTCAACCTCCTGAAGTTCTTTTTTCAAGTCACATAGCCCGTGGGTCACCCTTCGATCTGGGAGCCTTAATTGAAGAAGCTGCAATTTACAATGTTTTGCATGTTGCAGTATGCCCCAGCCTCACATGGTTTAAGTCACTGGCAGCTACCCCACCTTTTCGGTTAGCCTTTGCAGCACTCTTTCCAGATAAGTAACATATGCAGACAAACTTTCCCTGGCCATTGCTTTGTACCTCGAATTTCCACATCAAGTTCTCCTGATTCAGTGCTCCCAAAATTGCCTTTGAGTGCAGATAGGTACTTCTGGGCAGATGTATCAGGGTTTGTGGACCTCAGAAATTTAATGACCCTAGGAAGGGACCCCTCAAACTTTCTATGAGTCCTTTTCCATTTCTCGGCTCTCGCACACTGCCATTCAGGTACCAAAGTGGCAAGACATCTATCCAGGTCTCCCAATCATCCTCCCTTGAGGGTTGGGGAGGTGTCGGAGAAGATTCTCAGCCTTTGGTAAGAGTCGTGACTAATGGCAGGTACAGACAGAGGAGCCAGCATTGGCATGGGCAGAAGGAGGGGCAATAACAGGTGCTGGAGCAGGATGGGGTGTTGGGGAGAAACACCCTGGGTGGCAGGAATAGTTTCTTTAAGTCCTCCACAGTTTTCCTTCCTCCAGCAACAACTTAGAAAATTTCTCCTCAAAAGTCTCAGTTATTAGGGTGGGGCTCATTCTCCCGGGGTCTTTACTGTCTTTAGTTATCACTCTCCAGGCAGTGAGGGCTCTTTCGGGGTGATAGTCTGTGGCACTTTGGAACTGTCTACTGGGTCCTCACACTCTACTAACGCCATGAAACTTTGTTCGAGCAGATTAGCCTGTCGACCCACCACCACAGGGCTTTATAAACATTCAACCTTGGAAAGTACTCCTCTACAGTGTCCTTATTGGTACCCAGGGAAATATCCAGGATAAGTATAACATTTTGAGGTCAATCTCCTGCCCAGTACACCACCCCACCAACTGGTGTACAGCCACTTCTGTTGGGGTAGCCATTTATGTTTGACAATAATTCATAGTTTCAGCCACTAGAAGACACAAAATCCTAGTGGTGAGCCTCCAAGATGTAATCCCTAGGTGCGCTATCCCAAGGGCTACTACCCTGCCTGCTTGACCAGCAGCAGGCCAAGGGCCTGAGTTCTGAAACAGGTGCCTCCACCTGGAAGTCAGGCATGGTAGTGGTCAAGCTAACCTGGGCACAGCCCTGGGATGCTGTAACCCCCTTTCCCTCTAGTGGCATGAACACTGTACAATAATCACTTTCACAATACCCTGGTACACCACACAAGTACCCACACTGTTTGCACTTACCACCAGGGCAGGTTCCTCTGGCTCGACCCTGGGACCCCTGTAAAACAAGGTTAAGCACAGCAAATAGCAACAGTACAGTACTTTGAGCACAAACTGGAACCACAGTCAGATGACATGTAGAAAAGTTAGATCTAATTTATTCAGGGACTTGAACAAGGGAGGGCAAAATCAGGTTAATTAGTTTAAAGGTTATATCAGTCAAGCAGTTATGCATGAGCTTTGAGTCCCCCCACAGTCCACCTCTGGGTACCCAGGTAGAGAAGAGATAGGCTAGCCAAGACAGTTGCCTGGGGTTGCAGTTGGTTGGGGCCCTGTGATGGAAAACACAAAATGCACAGTACACAATATTTGTAATCCGAAGCCAGAGGGCTCAGTTCATTCAGGAAATGAAACAACAAGAGAATCAGATGACACACTCAGATTAAGCTGTTGTTGTAGGGAGCTACCCTGGTATTTACTCACGATACCCAAGACTGAACACAGGCTGGAGAAAATCAAGACCGCAGGTGGTTGATCTGGAATGCCAGGAGTAGAAGGGCCCACACAAGTCGCAGAGGCGCATTCATGTTCAAGTGTGGAGTAGGGGGCTGATCCCCAGGCAGGTCTCTCTCTCGATGGCTTCTGTGCAGTGGGTTGTCTGGCTGGGCCAGTCTGGCAAAGCCCAGACTGCATGGAGACAAGTTCGAAGCAATCCGCTTTGGGCTGGATACAGATTCCAGCAAGCAGAACACAGTTCACACAGTGGGAACTAACTCACAACCCACTAGCAGCTCATAACACATTTACATGTACGGAATTCTACTGTACCAGACAAAATGCCCCCGGCACAATCACAAAGTCTCTGCACACACCGGAAGCTTAGGGATAGCTGGAACTCCTGACAGGTCGATCGCATTCAGCAAAATCTTCACTCTTCTTCAGCTTGAGTCTAACCCAATTCAGTAGCTTACTTTAGTCACACAAACTTGGATTTAGTCCAAAATAATTCTCTTCTGTCCCTCTCAGGAGCAGCAGGCAGACATGGAGGCCAAACTCTCAGCCTTTTCATAGTTCTCCCATGCGAATCCACTCAGGATTGCTCTCAGAATCACTTCAGAATCACTTCTTGCTCAGCTTCCAGCTTAGTTCTAACTGAAAACTGCCAGCAGCCGGGACTACCACAAGATCCAAAAGATTTGGTTGGCTGATTTGGCTGTCAGTCAAGCAAGAGCTCCCTTCAGTTGCAAAAGGAGCAAAAACCTCCAAACTAAAGTTCCTACAGATTTTGAATTCAGACAACTCCTGTAGTCCGGCTACATTTTAGGTCCCACCAGTACTGTTTGGTCTAATTTGCAGTCCAGGACCAAGCTAGTGGAGACAAACAAAACAGTCCTTGCTACAAAGAAAGTAGGTTAGACAAACTACATTATATTATCACTCTAAATGATTTTCAGTAAATAGTTACATCTTTCAACAGAGCTCCCTCTCAGATTACTTAAGCTGCAATTAGGCAGCTCTTAAAGAGACAGTACACAGAGACTATACAAGCTCTGGTAATCACATTTAAACTGCTAAAACACAGGACACCAGCCTGGCAGTGAGCATTTAGGCAAACTCAAGGAAGACTTTTGGGAACCCCCATTTGTAGGGGGTTACATAGGAATGAATCTCCATATGACTAGGGCAGTACCGGATTGGGAAATGGGTTAAGGAAGAGGACAACAATAAGTGCATACTGTAGGCTGGAGATGTGGTTTTACCAGTGAAGTGTCAAGGTGAGAATTAAAATGTCCTGGCACTGTTGTTGATGCCTTATTCCTACATCTATTCTTTGGTGCTGTTGTCACTTTCCAGCATTGAGGGATGTGTAAACCAGATTAGTCGCCTCACAGAGAGGTCCACAGTTGGGAGGAGGAGACTGACAAGTGGCACTGTTTTCCTTATCCCTTTACACATCTCATGCTAGTATTGTTTGGTGCTTCCTAGATAACCATGTTCTGATTTTTCTGCCATGCACTCTCCTCTCAGGTAATCTCCAGTGGCTGCCACCAAAAAAGTCAATTATGTTGAAAAACAATGGGTCAAAAGTGGACCCTATTTACTTATTTACTTGCATGTTTCAGTTATAGGCACTGTCGACCCTTAGGCCTCAAAATGTCCCTAATTTAAAAACACATTTTATGATTCCTCACATTCTATAGAAACTGTTTATACAGCTGGTAGTTTGATTCAGATAATTTTTTCTTTTATAAGTGAAACACTAACTGCCACCACACAACAAAACATGTTTGTTTACATTTCTTCACCAGCTCCCACTGCATTTTTCCTGACTCAGCAACACCCCAACGCAATCTAGCCACGGATTATGCAGTGGGAGTAGATGAGACTATTGTAGCATGAGTGGCTGTGCTGTTTGAGGGTGATTCTGACATTCAGGAAGTGTGCAGTATGAGTAGTTCAGTGATATGAACAAAACAATGCTGGGCATTGCTATATATTACCATGCATGTTGGTTCTAACAAACAAGGAGGCAGATAAAACAATCAGTAACATCAAGTAATCATTAAACCATGGAGAGCATAGTTCTACTCTAGAATTAATCCATAGTTGGTGGAGGGCACAGGGCCACAGGCCAAGTTCTCCAACCACCCAACCATGGATTTATTCCACAGTAGAACCATGCTCGCATGCTCTGAATGGTTTAATATGCTTGTAACATGGCAAGTGTTTATAGAAAGCAGATTTATTGTTTACTGTAATGCAAAAAGACACACAATGATTTGAATCCTTATGTTTAAGACCATATTGATAGTACACAGTCTGCTGAATGCAACCTTTCCTACATATATTGTGGGTGTAGGGGGGCATTATTTTATAACATTGTCGTTTTAGAGAATGGTGTTATTATTGCAAAATATACTGTTCCATTAACTATTATGGTAGTTTTTCTCCTAACTTACAGTTTGGATTGGTGCTAGATGTGACACATACACTTGTTATTATATTGTATCATATTTGTGATATAAGTTTATGTTTCTTTGAATGTCTGCTTGGAAAATATGGCAACCAGCAGAATAGCACTATGGAGGTGGAATTTCAAACGTGGTCAGGCTCTCCATGACCCAGTTGAAACTCTAATTAATGGCTTCCTCCAGCTACCAGATTGTAACAGGTTGTAAAATGACAACTCATTTGAACCTAGGAAACTAGCTATAAAAGACTGCATTTTTACGACATCAGGAGGGAAGCCAGTTCTGTTGAATGCCTGTGAAAATTCACACAGCTAAGAAAAATGCTTTCAGGAAGTTTTTCTGAAGATCAAAGGTGGGACTGCTCTGATGAGGAAAGAGACTGTTCTAATTTAATATTGCTATCTTTGCAGATTTCAAGCAAGCAGTAAAATGACATCCTTTTGGTATACATGGTCATGTTACAAATTAATTACAGGACTAACAGTGACCTCATGTGCTGGGACATCACAAGGAGGTTGGGACTTTGAACTTTGAATATTGCCAGGCAGTCTGAGGGACCGTGGCTCACTCTTATTCCATCTTTGAAAGAGAACATACACTTGTGTTCTAAACTTAAAGGCACTTCTGTCAAGAGTAGGTAATACTCAACTGAAAACTGACTTAGAATTTGAATTCAGTTGCAAGATGTTTTGTTTTGTAATTTCCATTTCTTTGACTGTAAGCATTAATGTATGTATGTTCTGTGCTTTGTATTTATTTACTATTTTTAATTTAGTAAACTTTTTTGGTTTCCTTAATTCTGCCTGAGTCTTTTCTCATTTTGAATGTGATTGTTGGGACAGTGTTGAGAAGTCTGACAGAATTGTTAAGTGCTTATAGTGTGTTACCATATGCCCTCAGGTAAGGAAAAGTACCTAGGTCTCAACTAAGTCAAAAGGGGAATTGTGAACCAGGCTGGTTGCCCACTGGGTTAAGTATTGCACTGCATTTCGAAGATGGTGTGATATTTGATCCTGTTAACTGGGCGTGCTAGCAAAAAGGTTCATATTTGACCTCAGGACTCGAGACTAGTAAGTGTTTCGACCCAAAACAGACAGGAGGGTTACCCTGTTTGTCTCCTGTTCACATATTGCACTTTGAGGTTTGGCACTGTGGGAGCAGAGGGCCTGACCTGCAGAGTGCATTTGTGACAGATCTGGTTGGCAGCGGTGTGATTTAAAAAGATTTGGTTTACAGTGCTGCAATCAAAAGATTTGTTTGCATACTATAGAATTATTGGTGACATGAGCATTAACAGGCCAACAGATGGCTGTGATTGCCGATAACTGTAATATCATGAGTTGAAACTGAACAATTTTCAACCAGTAATTCTATACACATTAGCTGTACATTTACTAATATGGTACTTTTCTCCTAACTTAGTGTTAGGATTGGTGCTACATACTTTGATTTTTATCTGTGTGTATAACATGATATGGGTGCACTGCATGATGGGGCCATGCTAAGGTAGATCATCATGTTTTGTTTCTGCAGCTCCTTGGCAGGCTAACACATGGTTGTGAAACAATGCTAGCTATACAGCACTGTTTTACAGCCATTTTAGATCACTTTCCAAATGTACTGAATTCAGCCAATCTGAAAAAACTTTCATAGACCAACTACTATTTTTGTGAGTATTAACATTACTTTTTTCCTCTCTAAATTATCTAACTCAGCAGGAGGTAGAACAACATGATGTTTACTGCTCACACCTTTCAAATGCTTTTTGGACTAGTATTGTTAGTTTCTTTCTTTGATTTTCTTTTGTTTTCTAACTTTTTCACCCATGGAAGCAGCCTCTTTCTTTGATCTTGCTTTGTTGATATCGATGTATTTGTTATTTTTACTTTCTGTTATAGAAGGTGCAGGCTCATCTTTACCATACTGTGTATTTACCAAGGTAGTGATGCCCACTACTCCACACAAACACAAAGGTTGACATTAACATTATCCATTGCTCTCCTTCTGTGATTCACTTGTGAATGGTGATACACTGGGTGAGTGGGTGGGAAAATCAGGAAGTCTGCTGTTTTACGATGGCTGTGAAATGATGCTAGCAGCACAGCACTGTTTTACAGCCAGCTTTTGTGCTGCCATGGGAACTGCACTTGAGCAAAGAATTGCTGGAGCAAGCATGGATTGTTAGAGAACTATGCTATATATTTTATTGTGGTTCATATTGATATTACACAAGCAACCATGGTTCTACTGATTAATTATTCCATGGTTGCTTAACGGTCACCTGTTGCTGTTTATCAAAACCATGTTAGTTTAGTTATTGTTGACCGGGTAAGTGCACTAGACAAATTCTGCCAATTTTCAGGCATGACCTTGGGGAGGGAGATAGATGAATGCCAACTGACCTTGAACCAGATTCAGCTGTTGGGGTATGTTTAGTAAATGGGGATATTTGGCCAGAGCACTGGGGAAAGTCCCCTACTCAATTGAAGGTGGAGCTGTTGCAGGAATGATGGCCAGTACTCATGAGGAAGTGAGATGTGTGGATGCTAGAGAGCTGGGAAGAAGGTCTCTTCCCATGCCTCACAACATATGGAGACCAATGGACCTTGGAATGTTAAAAATAACTGATGAAAGAAATGGAACTACACCTGAGAGTGGAGAAGCTGTGGAGGGCCCATGAGCTAGGAACCCACTTCAATGTCTACTGTCAATCAGAAAGAGCTACAATGGCTCCTACAGGAAGAGGATGTTGGCATCAATTGAAATGCGCACAGCTGGAGACTGTACTCTGGTGCAGGAGTATGGGCTGTATACAGAACGTGGCATCTGGAATGTTGGAAGAACAGATACTAGTGACAGAAGAAGAAGGAATGCAGAGGATGAGCAAACTGAGTCAAAAGGCAGGTTCAGGGCAGGAGGCAGCCCCGAGCCAAAAGGTACTGTTGAAAAGGGCACAAATGCAAAGCAGCCAAATATACATATCTGCAAAGGCCCAGAAGGCATAGAAACCCAAATAAATGATAGCAGGTCTAGAAGTCCCAGGGCAATGCCCCATGATAGAACTGTAGAGGGTGGAATATAAGATAGGCTTATACAGGCAAAATTTATGATTGGAACAGCAGGCGGAGCAGTTAAAAGAATGGCAAGAAAACTGCTAGTGGGGAACACACTAACAAAAGCAGGAAGGTGCTGCTGAAGTGCATCTTAGATGCAAGAAAGGGCACAAATAATACAAACACTACCGACTCTACCTCTAGTCCCTCTCCCATGGGTTACTGAAGTATTGGAAAATGCAGGGTGGAAACAAGCCCATGATGGCAAAGGGTGGGAGGCAAACTACCCAAGAACTTCTACTTCTCATTTACAGCCTGTTGATACTGTATAACAATGAGGGGTGAACAAACTGAGTTCTTATGGAAAAGGACAGCCCCAATAACACCTGGGAAGAAAATAGGCACAGGGGTACACTTCAGATAACTGAAGACACCCCAAATGACTTTTGAATAATATAAAACAACTGAAGAGCCTGGGGTAATGCAAACCCACAAGACTCTGCTGAACCCATGGTTTGTGTAGTCCATGGGGTATGAACCAGAAGAGTCTTCTGAAGATGCAGAAGGTCTGGGGAGGAAGCAGCTGCTGCTCCAGCACCCCAATAAATGTCTGGACAATGAATGAGGGAGAGATTGTCCCCTAATGCTAATAAAGCAGTCTGTGAATCAGCAAATGGTGAAACACTGTGCATTTAAAATACAGAGGGGTACAGCTGACTTGCCTGATTGTCAGTAAGTATATAGGGAACATACTAATAAAAGACTGCATGAAAATCTATGCTTCTGAAGTATATGCACTCATACACATGCCTGGGGACACCCTGTTTGACATAAGCTTCACACATCCTGCAGGGTTGAGCGCTTCTGGAAACAATATCACTTTAAAATAAACCCTTTGAAACCTTTTGCTGCCATACCCTGACAAAGCCTGCTTTTAAATGAGTTATTGTTTTGTTCAGAAATGAGGGGTCAAAGTCACTAATAATACAGTTTGATGAAACAAAATGCAATGTGATTGGGTATCCAGAAACTATCTTGGACACTGAGCACTTCTGAATGGGGTTGGCATTTCAAGGTCACTTTGAAACAGGTGGATAATGAAACCCAGCACCTCCTGAACTGTTTCTTTTGTGTTGAGATAGGGGTGTGGTCTTTTACCCTGGGCAGCACTGGCATGCTATCACTGTGGGGACACTGGGCACCTGAGTAATGCATGTGAAAACAAAATGGGCTTTTAGGTTATAGGCATATCAGTGCACAATGCCCTAACCCCATGAAATGTAACTTATGTGAGGATCAAGGCCACACCTTTTCAATATGTTCTTGGGTGTCTCACAACAGTTTTGATCAAACCCTATGGGCAGAACAGGATCTATATGTTACAGCTGCACAAAATAAAAGGCTGAAACTGATTACAGATCCTGTCTGTAGCAGCGCAAAAGCCTAGGGGTGTTGAACCACAGGAAGACCCACAAGATGTGAAAGGCAGGTGTCCCTCCTGCCTTGAGCTTGGCCCTGAGGCTCTGACCCAAACAGTGGACAGAAGTAATGTTGAGCAAGAGACGGCAAGGCCAAACAGGATACAATAATCCCAGAGGAACCTGTGGTGGCACAGCAACCACAGGAGACACACCTCAGTATCACCTGACTCAGACATGATTACTGCATCCCAAGCTATGCCCCCAATTGGGCCTGTGGGACTGGTTTTAAAATGGTGACCAGATCCACGTCTACAATTCCACACAGGTCTCCACAAAATAACCTAAGGAGCCTGACCCTTTGTGGTTCAGAATCAGTATGCAGTCATACAAGACCAAGATTGGACCGCATCTAGAAGAACTGGATATCTCCTTAATGGACTCTTCTCAAACAGAACAAATCATGGAGATTACCCAGTAGGGCAAACCCAAGTCCAAGAAATGGAAAATAAAGAAAGTGCACTAGTTTTGGACATAAGAGAATATCACTATGCTTCCAATGGTTATAAGGTTTTTTTTCTTTCCCTTTCTTCTCTTTATGGCTATAGTGAATTTTCGAACTTGTAATATGAACATCATAAAAACTGCAAATAGGTGACAAGTTACTTTTTAATTTTGCAAAGTTTAGGGGTTGTTCAAGGCAATGGGGCCAGTTCAGGGCAATGTGAGGAAGTATTTTTTCACAGAGAGGGTGGTGGATGCATGGAACAGCCTTCCTGAGGAGGTTGTGGGGTCTAAAACTGTGGGAGAATTCAAGAATGCATGGGACAGACATCAGGCAATTTTTGTGGAGGGTAAGAAGAAATAGGCTGTTGGTTGACTAGGATCTGCAGCTTATCCTGTAGGTAGGAAATAGGCAGACTAGGTGGGCCAAACGGTCCTTATCTGCCATCAAAGTCTATATTTCTATGTTTCTATGTTTACACTGTGGGTGATTTTCTTGTAGGATACTAGGTTACACTATCCCTGAGGTTCATCAGAGCCAGGAAGGAGTGGAGATGGGGTCCATTCTTATGGCCAGTGGAAGAAGAGTTATGCTCTGGCTTGGACATTTTGTTTTCTGGACAAGAGGTTACAGTGATTAAAATAGTTGTTGTTTGCCCTGGGAGTGCAATGGTGGTAGATGTCACTTTAAATCACAGGCATGTACATTTAACCCTTACACTGCCAAGGTTTTCTGTAAATTGCATATCCTTGCTGCCCAAGGTTATTTCATTGGGTTTGTACACCTGTCGGTTACTATATTATTACATATTTTTCTTAATTCCTGGTAAAATAAATTGTCAAGGTAGAAAGAATCTAACACAACTATAATTTAAAGTGATAATATAAGTTTTCCAACTAAGCAATTTAGTGATATATATGTTTATTTAGTGAAATTTCAATTGTTTTTGTGAATTTGTATTCACAAAAATATTGAAGTTTGTAAAACATTAAAATCGGTTGGATCATTGATAAAAATGTTGTCGAAAATGTAACTATTTTTCAATTTCAGGTTATAAATCTTTATATAAACACACATTTCACATTTGTTTCTCACCTACAGATTATGAGAGTGACCAGAACTAACCACCACCAGTAGGGCCATGCTGGCTCATGCGGGATATCTATTGGATTAGGGTACACAACTCATTTATTGGGATAACTAGTTTATAAAAGTGGTAAATGTCAATGGATTACATCTTTTCTTACATCTGCAGGGGCTTGGATGAAATTTCTGATCCCTAATTTCACATTATAGACCCATCTGCAGATAGCTGCAGTACATACCCAACTACCCATGGTATTCCCATGCTGGCCCATGGGGTGTCCACCGATTGCATTATGAGGTACATGCCAATAAATTCAAAAAGGAAAATAAGAAGTAGCCTGTTTTACATGATAGGGAAGGGAATGAGGAAATCAAGGCCCAGATTCTAACCATGGCTACATTCCCTGGGTCACATGACCAAAAACAAGATGGCTGACACTGTTCAGTCATTTTCTGTGTCAAACTGTTTCTCTTACATATTTATTGGGATAACTAGATCATAAAATAGTAAATGTCAATGGATTACACATTTTCTTACAGCAGCAGGGATTGGATGAAATTTCTGATCACTAATTTCACATTATAGACCCACCTGCAGATAGCCAGGGTGCCATACCCAACCACCCATGGTATGCCCATGCCGCCCATTGGGTGTCTATCTATTGCATTATGGGGTACATGTCAATAAATCAATAAAGGACAAGTATGAAGTAGCCTATTTTACATGAAAAGGAAGTGAATGAATAAATCAAGACCCAGACAGTACCTATATCTGCATCCCTTGGTCACATGAACAAAACAAATGGTGGCTACCGTTCGATCATTTTCTGAGTCAAACTGCTTCTGTTACTCATTTGTAGGGATAACTAGATTATAAAAGTATTAAATGTCAATGGATTACACCTTTTCTTACAGCAGCAGGGCTTGGATAAAATTTCTGATCACTAATTTCACATTATAGACCCACCTACAGATAGCCGGGTGTCATACTCAACTACTATGGTATGCCCATGCTGGCCCATGGGTGTCCACCTATTGCATTTTGGGTGCATGCCAATAAATTCAAAAAGGAAAAGTAAGAAGTAGCCTGTTTTATATGACAGGAAAGGGAATGAGTAAATCAAGGCCCAGATTCTAACCATAGCTACATTCCCTGGGTCACATGACCAAAACAAGATGGCAGACACCATTCAGTCATTTTTATCAGACTGTTTCTCTTACACATTTATTGGGATAACTAGATCATAAAAGCGGTAAATGTCAATGGATTACACATTTTCTTACAGCAGCAGGGTCTTGGATGACATCTGTGATCTCTAATTTCACATTATAGACCCACCTACAGACAGCTAGGGTGCCATACCCAACCACCCATGGTATGCCCATGCTGACCCATTGGGTGTCTACCTATTGCATTATGGGGTAAATGTCAATAAATCAATAAAGGACAAGTATGAAGTAGCCTGTTTTATATGAAAGGGAATGAATGAGTAAATCAAGGCCCAGACAGTTCCCATATCTACATCCCCTGGGTCACATGAACAAAAACAAGATGGTGGCTACCGTTCGATTATTTTCTGTGTCAAACTGCTACTGTTACACATTTGTAGGGATAACTAGATTATAAAAGTGGTAAATGTCAATGGATTACACCTTTTCTTACCTCAGCATGGGCTTGATGAAATTTCTGATCACTAATTTCACATTATAGACTCACCTGCAAATATTTGGGGTGTCATACCCAAACACCCATGGTAGGGCCATGCTTTTCCCATGGGGGGGCCCACCTATTGCGTATTATGGGGTACATGCCAATAAATTCAGAAAGAAAAGTAAGAAGTAGCCTGTTCTACATGACTAGGGACATAAATGAGTAAATCAAGTCCCAGATTGTACCCATAGCTACATCCCTGGATCACATGACCAAACCAAGATGGCTACCACTGCTCAGTCATTTTCTGTGTCAAACTGCTTCTGTTACTCATTTGTAGGGATAACTAGATTATAAAAGTGGTAAATGTCAATGGATTACACCTTTTCTTACATCTGCAGGGGCTTAGATGAAATTTATGATCACTAATTTCACATTATAGACCCACCTGCAGATAGCCGGGTGCCATACCCAACCACCCATGGTAGGGCTATGCTGGCCCATGGGGCCAACCTATTCCATTATGGAGTACATTCCAATAAATTCATAAAGAAAAGTAAGAAGTAGCCTGTTTTACATGACAGGGATGTGAATGAGTAAATCAAGGCCCAGATCGTACTCATAGCTACATCCCGTGGGTCCCATGAACAAAAACAAGATGGCTGCCACCATTCGGTCATTTTCTGTGTCAAACTGCTTCTGTTACACATTTATTGTGATAACTAGATTATAAAGGGCAAATGTCTTTTTTTATTCAAGTTTATTCAACTTTTTCCCTATTACAGAGCAAGATACAACTACATACATCACTCCAATATGCAGTACATTCTAATATCATTATGAACATGCCCAGAAACAATGTCCAAATGATTCTTGCTCTCCCCAAGCAGACAGAACAATATTACAGGGCACATATTGTTGAATCATCAACCAATTTAGTCTTGCACATGTGAAGAATAAGCACCTGTCTGGAGTAGATACAACTCATGTCGTTTTCCCATACTTGCGGTACCTCGGCAAACAGTTTCTTCTATTCATATTGAATTTCTCCATGTTCAAATTAAAAGCAACTCTTGTAACCACTCTGTGTAGGAAATTGAGATACCGTCCACCCAATGTTTCAGTACTACCTTTTGAGTACGATGATATGATGGCCATGTGATACTTCCTGACCTTTACCTTAACCCTGCAATAATCACCCAATAGGCAAATCTCAGGACTGAAAAAGTTTGAGTCCCAACAGGAGTCTGCTCTTTCCTTAATCATGTCCCACAGGGATTTAACCCTGAGGCATTCCCAAAAATGTGGAATAATGTCCTTCCTGCTGGTGAGAACCGCTACATTTTGAATCTGAATACGGCCAATCTTGTGCAACTTTGATGGGGTCCAAAACATATTATTTAAAAATTGAAATTGCATAATTTCAATCTATCTTGGGTCATATATCTATAAGTGTTCTGCCAAATTATGTCCCAATCCTCTCTGGTCCCCAAAATGGTGTTCCAGTAACGGAAGCACCGTCAAGATGTGATATGCTTGACTGAATAGACTGTTGTAGAATCTGAAACCACATGTGGCTCCTATACAGTCCGGAAGAGTTTCAAATAGACCGTCGCATGGCTGAGACCCAGCAAACTTGCAGAGAGATTGCACCATTAAATGTCTGAGCTGAAAACTTTAAATATTTGACTAGGGGCCATATGATATTTATTAGTTAAATCCATGACTGAGAGGCATTCCCTCCTGAAAGAGATCTGTTACCCTTAAGCTCTTTATCTCAGGAAGCCAAGATTCCTGAATTAGTTTCCCAATTTTAAATTCAGATTCCAGCACAAAGGTTGGTGCCTATCTTAGTGGGAGTATATTTTAAAATGAGCATAACTGTGCATGAATTCTTAAAGAGGTTTTATTGGGGTGGGAAATAAATCAGTGGGAGGACTTCGGTGAAGTATAAAGAAGGCAATCGGATCAATATCAGATTCCTTTATCAAATCCACTTAATTTGACCCATGAGGGGACGTATGAAGTGAGCACTGTTCTGTGGGAGTTACCAGCCATTTTAGGAACTTACTGGCATTACTTGCCCAATAATATAATCCCATATGTGGTAAGCATAACCCGCCTTTTCTCTGGGGACAGCCATTCGATAATAGGCTCTGTGTGAAGTTTTCCCTTGCCAGATGAAGGCTGATATTATAATATGCATGTTTTAAACCACCTTACTGGCAGCCAGGAGTTCAACATAGTTAAAGGATAAAGTACCCTAGGTAACACGTTCTTTTCGTTAAACTCACCTTTCCCCATAAAGATATCGGGAGTTTGGCCCATCTTGTAAGGTCCTGTTGAATGGCATTCTTAATCAAATCTAAGTTCAGCTGCACCATCTGAGAATCCTCCAGGCAAGCATTACCCCTAAATATTTGAGCTTATGCGGCTCCATTGTAAGCCTAACGTAGTGATTTCAGACTTGAATAATTTAGAGTTCAGCAGGGAACACCAGGGTTTTCTCTCATTTATTTTGTAGTTGGAGAACCTGCTATACTTAAGCCCCATGACCACGGGAATAGTGGTAGTGGGGCGAGTTAGATGGAGAAGAATGTCATCTGCATAAGCAGAAAGTTTAAACTCATGGGAACCAACTTTGATGCCTTGAACCTTATGGTCCTGCCTTATTTTTGTCAGAAGCGGTTCCAGGTAAAGATTGAAAAGAAGGGTGATAGGGGCATCCTGTCTAGTTCTGAGCATAGGGGAAATATTGAAGAAAACCCCATTATAGTAGATCTGTGTGCTCGTTGACTATACAGGAAAAGACACTCTAATAAAGGGAAGTGAGAGACCGAATTTCACCATGGTCAGAAATAAAACTGTTAATCCACTCTGTCAACGCCTTCTGCGTCCACCGAGACCAACCGGAAGGCAAGCAATGATCCCTGGATGCAGAGAAGACATTAGCCTGTTTACGTAGGTGATCAGAGGCTGTTCTGCCCGCCATGAAACCTACCTGATCACTGTGAATGAGAAGGGCATTACTTTAGCTAAACGCTCGTCAAGATTTTTGCTAAAATCTTAACATCATAGTTTATTAATGAGATAGGCCTGTAACTGGACACTTTATCAGGCTCCTTTTCTTCTTAGGGATAACAATAAGGGCTGCAAATAAATGCTTATCCACCTTCTCAGAGATCAAAATACATTGAAATAATCTTCTTAACCCAGGGGCTAACTGTGTGGCAAAGCATTTGTAAAAGTTAGGGGAGAACCCATCAGGGCCTGAGGTTTACTCTAGGTAATGAATTTATTGTTTTGACAATCTCTTCCTCTGAAATGGGCTGGGACAACCCCAACTCGGACGGCAACAAAGGGAGTGGACAAGAGGCAAGATATCTTTCTACCTCCTCCTCGAGGGTCTAGAACTCATCAGGCTGTACAGCTCCCTGTAATAATTTTCAAACTCCTGGACAATCTCCTTTGGGTGAGTTTTGATCTCCCATCCAACAAGGAAGTGATACTCCTTATAATCCTGGCAGACTCTCCCTTTTAATGTCATTGCCAGTAGTTGTCCACATTTTACCCTGGTCCAAGTACCAGGCCTTTGTCTTTAACAGAGCGCATCAGCTTTCTCCCTCAATAGGTCACTGTATCGGTTTCTTAATCCTATTAACCTTTCTCTAATAGCAGCGGGTGGACCCGGAGAGGGTACGCTCTATTTCCTGATTTGCCTAAGTAAGTTCATAGCTTTGTTCTCCTTTTTCTTCCTTTCTGCTGCTAATCTGATAAATTCACCCTTAGAACACATTTAAGCGCACTCCATTCCATATCCCATTTACCTGTTGAGTCTAAATTTGTCCCATCGTATTGCTCTATAATATGAATGATGCTGTTTTTGATTACTGGGGAGCGTAATAACTGATTGTTCAGTTTCCAGACTGTTTGTCTAGGAAGATTAGGGATAGATTAATTGAACAACGGACCATCGAATGATCTGAGATTATCCCAGGTAGTATTGTACACTGTGAGAGACCCGGGAGGGCTGACTGACTAATCAAAAATAATCAATCCTAGATCTGGAACCATGCACAGCCAACATGATTGTGTATTCCTTATGCGAGGGATAAAGAAACTTCCATGGATCACATAATCCAACACTGTCCACCAATTCCCTTAGGGCTGTCTGAGCAGGTGTTAGCCCACTTCTTCTTCTACCGTCTTTGTCCAGCTCTAAGTCAAATGGTAAGTTCCAGTCTCCCCTAGAAACATCGGAATATGGACAAATGGGGACAAGATCTTTAAAAGTTCCACAAAAACTTCGACATCCATGTTTGGGCCTTAGATGCTACCAATTATCACCTTTGATCTATATAACATACCCAAAATGAACAGAAACCGTCCCAAGGAATCTTTAATAATTTCCTCGCAGACAAATGAGGTTTGCCTAGTGATCAGAATAGCTACTCCCTTACTAGCCTTACTATCTCCAGACAGATACACTTGCCCTATACTCTGTCGCCTAAACAAAGTGGTTTCTGATTCGAGCAAGTGTTTCCTGTAAACAAATGATTTTCCTTTGCATTTGTAGGTGTTTCAACAACTTGTATCTTTTGTGTTGTTTCTGGCCCCATTAACATTCCACGAATGAAGTCACATAGAGTACCCATTTAGAATCTGGATAATATATACATGTAATACCTTACTAAAAGTAAACTAAACCTGATTTTCAACCTCCATAAAATTCCCATACCTGGACGGAATCCCATATTCTTCTGCCTGCTTATCCCTTCCCCGACCCCCTTTTCTCCCCAATACAAATCAATCCCCCACGCTGTCCCTTATAAATCCCCAAAAGAACTTAACCTCAACCCCCGAACACACTCATGATAATGTTCGCTCCCAACTGAGAAATGTTCTGGTCCATGATGACAAATGCACTTACCCTCCTAATCTCAGCCCAGCCCCTGTCCCTGTACTTACTGCAACCCCATTTGTTATTCAGCTCCAGCTGAGCCT
This sequence comes from Neoceratodus forsteri, assembly GCA_016271365.2. Taxonomy (NCBI): domain Eukaryota; kingdom Metazoa; phylum Chordata; order Ceratodontiformes; family Ceratodontidae; genus Neoceratodus; species Neoceratodus forsteri. The sequence continues at coordinate 1,147,268,802 of CM057458.1, read as the reverse complement.
CCTACTCAAAGACAGAGACAAAAATAAAAAATAAAACCTACCCCCTAGCTACCCTGCAGGAGAATCTTGGCGAGGGCAATGAATCCAAAAACAACAAAGCTCAGTTAAACCCCTTCAACTGAGCCATAACATGTCAGTATCCTCGCATCAAGGAAGAACAGAAAAGAACCTAGGAGCAGGAAACAGTTGAAGCTCCCTTCCACTCATATCATGGTGCCTATTTACAGATTGGACAGCTTAACTATAATCCCCACTGTCAAATATTCCCCTATGAACCTCGCCCAGACTTGTCCCAGAATGCCCAGTCCTACTAGTCCCCGATGAAAAGAAATTGTAGAGACCCCATCACAGTACAGGGTACCGCTTCCAACTCTTGAGGACTGAAGAAAGTACAAAATTACAAAAAAAAAAAAAACAGGAGAGAAAGGCATCCTTTCCAGAGATTACCCGATGCCCTACATCATCCTGCATGAGGAATAGCTGTCCTCCTTGGTAAAAGTGTCAGTAAAAAAATAAATTACAGGCATCGGGAACCGCTCACAGAAGTCCATCTTACAATAATGAAAAGAACTTACACAGTATCACTCCAAAACAATTAACTAGCGCTCTAGTGGCCAAATATACCAATTAGTCTTTACAACTGAATGCCGCCAGACCTGAGAAGGATGTGAACGACAGCTCATTAACAAAACAGTTATATACAGTCCATTCCCATTTATTTAAACTCTGGGACATGTTAAAGCTGCTCTTCTGTGTGCCGTGTTGCATCTTCACCAGTTCCAACTCGAGCAGGACGCATGAGAACAGCCTTACACATCAGACTTCAATCATAGACTCAAACCCCATATCAGAGCGAGCAGACCAGCAGAAAACCACTCCTTCACCAATTAGCCAGGAGATACATTTTCAGAAGCTTAATGCCCCGTGACTCTGTAGAAGTTAGACTTCAGCTTCCAAGTAAGGCAATTCCTCTCATTTAAACAAGTCAGGTAGAGCAGCCCTTAAACCTTCCTTTGCAGCATGCAGATCTTCATATGTCACCCATGCGCCAGACAGTAAGACTTGCAACCTCACTGCAGCCTATGGAATCGGGTGGAGGAGGCAATCAATTTTACCACTATAGAGTGGTATTCTGGCGCTTTTGTGCACCGTTAAAGGCAAATCTTGGGTGATCTCAAAACGGCATTTTCCCAGGAAACTTCTTTCAACTCCTTAATCTTGAGGAGGACGTGCTGTTTCTCCAGATAATTCAGAAAGCAGAGGATTAAGGTGCTTGGGGGCACCTGGTGGGGCATTGCTCTCAGAGCCCAATGGGGTCATTCTATCATGTATTTCGAGCCATATGGCAACGGGCCAGCAACTTTTAACAAGAACTTCTGCACAAATGCTATAGGGTCAGCCCCCTCTTTCTCTGGTAGACCTATTATAATTATATTATTATGTCTACTCCTCCCCTCAAATCTTCGATTTTGTTTCCATTCTGGACAGTTTCTGATGGATGGCCACCAGCTCCGGTTCCTGTTTAGCTGAACGGGCTTCAACAGATGCAATCCTGGCTTCATTACCTTCGTGCGTCTGGACAGATCTTCCAATGCCTGGGTTACCAATTTCAATTCTGCAGTAACCACATGAAGTTCTGTGCAGAAGGGTTCAAACTCACAAGAAATCTCACCAGCATTAATGGCTCATTCACCGTAGCTTCCATTTCAGTTTCCAGATCCCCAGCACTGGCGAGGCCCTGACTTTCTTCGGGCCTTGCAGGAGAAACAGGCGGGTGTGGTTCCTGTGATTTCTAGATTTCTTTCTCCATCAGCTCCCAAAACGGGATCTCTTCCCTCCAACACTTTAGGTAGAGAACTTGACTCAATTTTAACTGCTGCACCACCTTTCAAACAAATATTCTACTGAAAACAGAGACAGGAGGCGAAAGCCGAGCAGTCAGGGTGTTATGCAGGCACTTGCATCACGTGACTCCAATCAAAAGGGCAAATGTCAATGGAATGCACCTTTTCTTACAGCAGCAGGGGTTCAGATGAAATTTCTGATCACTACTTTCACATTACAGGCCCACCTACAGATAGCCAGGTGCCATATCCAACCACCCATGGTATGCCCAGATTGGCCCATCAGGTGTCCACCTGTTGCATTATGGGGTACATGCCAATAAATTCAGAAAGGAAAAGTAAGAAGTAGCCTGTTTTATATGACAGGGATGTGAATGAGTAAATCAAGGCCCAGATTGTACCCATATCTACATCTTCTTAGTCACATAAAAACAAGATGGCTGACAACGTTTAACTATTTTCTGTGTCAGTCTGCTTCTCTTACACATTTATTGGATAACTGGATTATAAAAGTGGTAAATGTAAATGGATTGCACCTTTTCTTACATCTGCATAGGCTTTGATGAAATTTCTGATCACTAATTTCACATTACAGAGCCAGCTGCTGATAGCGAGGTGCCATACCAAACCACCCATGGTATGCTCATGCTGGCTTATTGGGTGACCACCTACTGCATTATGGAGTACATGTCAATAAATTCATAAAGGACAACTAAGAAGTAGCCTGTTTTACATGACATAGAAGTGAATGAGTAAATCAAGGCCCAGACTGTACCCATATCTACATTCACTTGGTCACATGAATAAAACAAAATGGCTGACACCATTCAGTCATTTTCTGCATCAGTTGGTTCCTTTCTTGAGGGTTCCCTTATAGTTTTCTGGTGGTTTCTTACTTATTTTGCTATTGTTTTTCTTTACATTAATGAGTCTGCTCTGTGTGGCTTTCTTGCTTTGTTCCTTTTCCTTTTACCTGTTTGTCTTTTCCTTTTTATTGTCTTTTTTTTTTTAGTTGTTTCCTTCATGATTTTCCTTCTTCTAGTATTCCTATGGGTATGTTAATACAAGCCTCTGGATTTAGTTATCCTGAACTTGTAATTTCTCTTTCCTGATCCTTTTCTTATGCTTCCTTAGTTGGTGATCTCTTGTCACCCCTTTTCCCCACAATAAAGGCAATGCACAAAGGAGCAGAGTGGCTATGTGCTGTGTATCTGTGGCATAGCTGCTCCACATCCATTGTCCCCAGCACCAGACTCATCAAATGGGACATGAAGACCCTAGGCACCTGATCCCTGTCCATGGATACCAACACCAGGGGTGGGTGGTGAGTGTCCACATTATGCGCCATGTATGCAGTGTGACATGCAAGGGGTGCAGAGGTGGAATGGATACATAGGGAGTGCTCTGCTGTAATGGCCATATGTGGCCATACCCATGCACCCACAAGGTCCCCCCAGCACAGCATCCATATCTGGGCACCTGCTCCACAACACATGGAGCTCCCCACATCCCCATCCCTACTGCATGGAGCCCCCACAATTGCATGCCCCATCCCCAGTGCAGGCAGTGGGGTGGTGTCTGTCGAGCAATGCTGCCGGCTGACCCATGGCCGTGGCACCTACTGCCAGCTCTAGGGTGGTGTTGTCATTGTGGGAGGAGGGAGTGTCATGGCTGTGTGTGGTCAGTGGTATCACTGTCCTTGGGCCAGTGCCACACTGTGTGCTGGGAGGGTGGTACTTTGCTGGGGACAGAGCACCACTATGTTCATAGGGTAGCAGGCAGGCTTTGGGGGTCTGGGATGGGTGCTGTCCTGTGCTGGGGTGGGAGCAGCAGTGCTCCAGTTGGTGGGAGATTCCTCCAGGGCAGGCATGGGGGCTGTACCACTACCGTTGGCCAACTGCATGGCCCGTGGGTGCTTCTTTGGCTCTGTGCCCTGCGCCCAGTGCTTAACCCTAGTACCACACCATCCTGAGTGGGTGAGGTGCTTAAATTATAGAGTGCATCCTAATGTTGTTTCCAATTTTGTTTACCCAGGATAGCTCAAATGAGTTGCAACATCTTGTTTTCAGTGGAATCCTGTATCTACTAGTACCACGAAACACTATAGCCCATGATGCAGAACTCTGGAGCACATTCAGCAATAGTGTTGGTTTAGCAGTGACACGTTGACCACAAATACTTCACAATGACTGATACTGGGGAGAGATATAGATTTAAGATGTGACTTTGTTGCAATTGGTTTTATTGTGATGTATAAGTCCCCACATTTACACCACACTAGTAGAAAAACCCACAAACATCAAGGTTATGCTGTAACGGTGTTTTGTATTCTGGACACCCCACCCCTTGAAAATACACACACAACACACTCACATGCAACAGCTTGCACACACAAGTGAAGAGTGCAATTAGCAGGATTGGGCAGCTAAACTGCAATATTTCATTTTCAATGAGGTCCTGCTTTTACACTTCTTTACAGTGCATTTAGTAGCGTTAACACAGCTAAAATGCAAATGTCATTTTTACTGGGATCCTGTTTTATGCAATTATAGTAGTTACCCAGGATAGGTTAGTTAACATGCAGTATCTTATTTTCAGCAAGGTCCTGATTGTACCTATTGTTACAATATATTTAGTCAATAGTGACAGCAAAGATGCAGAATCTTGTTTTCAGAGGATCTTGCTTCTGTTGAATGCAAGTATTTATTTACACAACTTATCATTTCAGTAGAGGTGGAGATTTATCATGTCAGCATGGAAATATGGAGCTGGTGAGGTGCTGACATCATAGAGATCATCCTAATGTTATTTACAATTGATTAACCCAGAACACCTCAAATGAGTTGCTGCATCTCATTTTCAGTATAATCCCGTGATCTACCTGCAGCGTGAAGTACAATAGCCCTGATACAGAATTCTGGAGCACAGTCAGAGACAGTGTTGGTTTAGCACCAGTGCATTGACCACAAATACTGTACAATTATAATGCAAAAATAAATAATTACAAAAGTCAAACTTCTGTTTATGATTTTGGTTACATTAACATAGTACTTTAGCAGGTTGTTTGGTTGACTATTTATAAAAAGAGAAAGTCAACAATTGGAATAGGCTTCGTAAGGCATAAAGGCATTTAAATGTCTCAAGGAGTTTGACTGAAACCTTTATCTGATCCCCAACAAGATGTCTCACTGTTTCAAGAAGTTAAAACTGAATACTTTATCTGATGGCACAGCACATTACTCATCCACTGTGAAACTTGAAGCTGTACAGTATTATCCCTTATAAAATGGGTCAAAAAATGCTGCAAACTGATTGGCTGAAAGGACCTTCCAGCTGTCTCCTTATCAGCTGATATCTATGCCAACTGGCACTTTTCTTCCCAAGCGACCTCACAACAAGGAAATATCAGTAACCTCCCTCATGTTTAAACTGCTTTACAGACAAGCACACACCAGTGCCGTTGTTCCTGCCATTCCTCAACGCAATGTCTGTTACTTGTGCCACCATTTACAGTGCACATCACCACAAGAACACAATTTATTTTAATTGGTTTGCTTTCCTGCTAAAAAAATAATTACTGACCCCAGCAGCAAGACAAGTTCATCTGGTAAGCATTCGAGTCCCGCGTGCTTGCGGCTTTCAAATTGTCATACTTGCTCCTCCAGAACTCACCAGACCCGATGCTGTACTGCTCCTCTACCATATCCCACAAAACCATTAGTTATTTACTAATTTATTTAAATCTCCCAGTTCAGACTGAGCTACTGAAACGTGGAAACCAGAAGCGCTATCACGGCAGTCCTAAGTACGGCGGTAGGAGGGACATGCTCACTCCCAGTCTCATCGTAAAAATCACTCTGCAGTGCATCATTCCTTTACAAACACGTGCATAAACGAAAAGAAAAACCTAGTCTGTAGTATCTTCTGAGTCTCTGTTTTGCGTGCGTGGGGGTTGGGGTCACAGACTATCACATAACTGCTATGCAGTAGCTGCCGAGAAACATCACACGCTCCTTGTAACTGACTTGGCAATCATTCACTCCATAAAAATGTAGACAAAGGAAAAAAACATTAATAAAAACTAAATTAACCCTGCTATACAAGAGCTTCAGTGCATGGCTATATAGTATATCGACAGACAAGCACAAAAGCCCTGTACTTACTTTTAATGAAGTAGCAATATTCCAATACAATAAGGACTACTTTTTCTCTTACTACTAATATGCTCAGGTTTTTACTCTATATTTATGCACTCTTTTCTGTGCATTTTAATTGGTTTCTTTACTATGGGACCCAGGGTTCAACCTTAACATTGTTTTACTAGCCCTAAACCTAGTGCAAATTGGCCAGGGCTAGTGCAGCTATCCCTCTACTTGTCCGTCTTGACTAGTGCAGGTTTTTCATGGCTGTTAATGAAGTTAAAAGTCCCTGCTTTAGCAGGCTGTAGTCCTTTGCTAATCTCCCTCAGTGTTCCAGGTGGCCTGGTGTGCTTAGCAGCTCATTAAGAACTGCAATCATCTGGCAGTTGAAGAGGGGATCCAACAAAAGACTCAGTGTGAGTCATTATCACTCAGTTATTAGGACATTCAGCTAGTGTGCAGGCTGTGATCAAAGGTAAAGATGTCAAGTCACTAGCTTCCAGTTTGCTGAACTTGTCTTTGATTTGTCCCTCAATATTAAGACCAATGTGCCTCATTTCCCAACCTTTGAGTGTCTGTATCCAACACTGCAGTGACAGAATGCTATGATGCATACATAGTCTGCCCAGCCAGGTGGTCTGTCCACTTATACTTTCTCTAAACACCACTGCAGACTAGGTAGATTCTGAAGTGGGCATCCATAGACCCATAGTGCTGCTGCCATTACTGACTGGTGTAGGGTCCACCACTCCTTTTAATGGCTTACACCAGTCAATGCCATCCATGCAGTACCACCCTTATGCCACTCAGCATGCCATTTCATCCTAAAACAATGCTTTGGAGCATGTATGGTACAAAGCAAAACCTTAGTAAAATATATAATTTGACAGGTTAAGAAATGATTCCTGGTGTGCATAGATTATCCTATATAGAAAGAGAGGCAGTACACCACCATGCTTATATACTGCCCCCTTTGACTGATGAAAGGACATGGTTATGAAACATCTGTTGTTAGGGCAGAGCATGTTAACTCAATACTTTTGTGTCTGGTATATATAAACAGATATGTCAAAGTTTCTTACATCCCAAGCCCCTGTGTTTAACTCTCCAAAGAAATCCTAGAATGGCCCCAGGCTCACTTAGCAGTGTAAGAAAACTTCCAGAAGTGCAGGCCTGGTTAATCACAGGGTGTGGGATGAGAGTGTATTCTCTGCCTGACTTTGTACATTGCCCGCAGGTCAGGCTGGGACTGTGGTGAGGTGCATGATGATGGTGTTGGTATTGTGTGTGCAGAGCTAGAACTGCTTGATTGAACATTTGACATTGTGGTATTCTCTGGTTTGCTGGGAGGGTGAAGGAAGAGGAAGCAAGAGGCACATGGTAAAAAACAGTGGGGTACACACTGCATGTGATTGTTTTGCAGTCTTTTACTGTGGCAGGAAGCAATGGGGAGCAGGATAAATATGCAATAATTAGAGTATTTCTTGGCATGCATCTTTCCTGTATAACCGATCAAAATTTACCATTATTATTGTGGGCTACTGTAACCATCTGCAGGCTAGTGCAATTTTTAATCAACTTGTCCGGCTGGCTAGTGCAAAAAAAGTTGAGTTGACCCCTGATGGACCCATTTTATAAGCACAATAACATGCCTCCGAGATGGTTTATCACCTGATAGAGCATGCCCAGTGGCATAAGGCACTCGGCGCCAGCGCCTCGTGCCTTAGTACACCCCAGGGGCGTGCTCTTATCAGGCGATAAACCACACCTCGTCATGTGTTATTGCTTACTTATCCCTTGCTGTGCTCTGAACTGATATAGCAGTCCAGATATCTTATACATTCCAAGTCTGTCAGCAACATCATCCTAAAGGGTGAAACTTTATTTTCCTCATTAAGAAACTAGTGTGGGGGAGTGGGAACTGCATTGTATTAAATGGACAGGACGGCAGTGAGATGTTATTCAACTCCTATCCATGGAAGCTGATAGGCTGTGCTGCTTTAGGAAACATTCTACAAATTCCAGAGCATCATTTCTACTGACATAATCACACTACGTCAGCGCACTTCTACTCTGCAACTGTTAAAAACAAGCATTTGTCAATGCTGAATGTTTGCTTGCTGGCAGTAGCAGTGGACGGCAGGAGTTAGACAGATGCAGTATGGAATAGCAGTGATGTATTGAACTGATGCCAACTCCATCCCCACCCTGCAGAGATGGACAGGCATTGGGGTGTGCCTTTGGTTGTCACTCATAATGGTCACAACATTTCACCTCATCCTACCTTGCAGACACTGACAAGTGTCGAGGTATGCCTTGGGGTGTTTGGGCTTTACACTCACCTCATTCCCATAAGGAAGTACGCTAAAATGGGTGCAGTATAAGAGAATGGGTGTGAACTCTGGGGCCAAGAGTCCAAGGTGCACCCTCAATGCCTGTCACTGGCTGCAGGGTGGGGGGTGGAATGGCGTGAGTATTACTGTCAACAATCCCAAGTCATACCCCTGATGCCGTCAGTCCCTACAAGGTAGGGCAGATGCCTGTCAAAATCTACAGGGTAGAGCATTATGGTCAGAAACCCTAAGGCCCTGGGTGAGTTTTGTATTTATACTCTAAGTTTTCAACATGGGCTTTTGTGACCCCACCACATGAACAGTGACACTATCAGTTTGTTAGCCGAAAGTGATTTTGCACAGTGACTGCGCCATTTAGTGCCACAGGTGCAAAACACATTTCCAACATGATGTGAAAATGACAGTTGTACTGTTCATGAGGAGGTGTAAAAATAGTAATGTTGAAAATCTGGAGTGAAACTATAAAAACTGAAGTCATGAGCGCGCATAGAAACTGCATGCAACACACCCATAATGCAATTATTTGGGGAATTTTGCACCAGATTTTCAATATAGGCATTTTGGGACCTTCACATGAACAGTGTTACTGTGATTTTCTTAATATGTCCCAAACACTGATTTCCACAGTGACTGTGCTATTCTGCACTGAAAGTATAAAACACATTTCAGCCAGGATGTGAAAATGACAGCTGTACTGTTCATAAGGATGTGTGAAAAATGCCAATTTTGAAAATCTGGAGTGAAAATATTACAAATTTGTGAAGTTAAGGGTGCATAGAAACTGCACGATGCACGCTTTAACACAGTCATTTTATGGACTATTGTGGCCAAATTTTAAACATAGGCATTTTAGGACCTCTGCTCATGAAACAGTGTCACTGTGATTTTCTTAATCTGTCCCAAACACTGATTTCCCACAGTGACCGCACTATTCTGCTTGGAAGTGCGAAAACACATTTCCACCAGGATGTGAAAAATGACAACTGTACTGTTCATAAGGAGGTGTGAAAATGGCAATGTTGAAAATTTAGAGTGAAAATATTACAAATTCATGAATTTGTGGTGTGCATGGAAACTGCGCAATACACGCTCGTAACACAGTCTGCTGGAGTGGGCTCCCACCATGGCAACTGGAAGTTTTTTCTTTGGGGGCACTGGAGCTGATAGGATGAGGCACCCCATCAGACATACAGTGTGCTTGGGGAGGTGCATGAGTTGAGGGCTGGCACCCTCAGCACCCAACAAATGGGGGGCATATAACACCACTCACAATCAGCGGTGGTGACATGTAGGCAATTTGCATACTGCTAACGGCATGGCAGTATGCAAATTGCCACACGATACCTCCACTAATTGTAGCGATCATTTGCTTTCAACTGTACGCCACTGCATCTGGAACTGCTGTCATAGACTGCTGGGACATTAATTGCAGCGGTGCGGCCGTGCCTGCAAAAATGCTCAGGGCATTGGAAGCGGGGTGCCACACCTATACAAACTTGTATGGTGGCACTATGTTTCTTGCACATGCGTACGCAAAAATAAAAAGTGGAATGTTGCAGGCAGACAATGCTACAATGTGAGAAGACCTCTACTTTGTGTAAAAGGTTTTTATGTGCTGCAGCATCATCCATTCACTTTCATGGCACACAAAGAGTAACATTTATAAATATAAAGAGAAATAAGGTGCAAGTAGAAATGATCTACCAATCAGATTGACGTCAATATACAATAAATCACTGAATCTATAATCAAAGTCAAGACTGAAATACACCACGGGTACAGGAAAGGAAGGTGATGTATTACAAATTTGCTGAGTTTTTATGAAGACATAAATAAAATCAAAGAATCATATCAAAGGCACCAAACTCAATTTTGTGAAGTGTTATTGATGGCATGCATGGGAGGAGGTTACATTTATATGATCAAGATATTTGGACAGTCAGACAGTACTGCCCTCACCGATCCCACCCTCAGTATACTGCAGTGAACTTCGATCAAGCAGATGGTGTTGTTTCAGCTTGATTACTCATAATGTTGTAAGGAGAAATACCAAAACTAGATTTTCCCATTAATTCAGTAATACTTTACTTGCACTCAAATGGACCGAATTTACCAAGTGACTCAACACGTGACAACATATCAAATACTTTTAATATTGTGACAAAATAAACAAGCATTTGTCAATGCCAAGTATTGCTTGCTGTCATTAGCAGTGGAAGTGCTAGAGTTAGACCGATGCAGTATAGGAATGGCAGTGAAGTTTTGAACTGACGCCAACTGCACCCCACCCTGCAGAGATGGACAGGCATTGGGGTGTGCCTTTGGGTCGTCGCCCATAACGGTCATGACATTTCACCTTACCCTACCCTGCAGACACAAGTGTCGAAGTGTGCTTTGAAGTGTTTGGGCTTTACACTCACCTCATTCCATAATGAAATACACTGAAATGGGTGCAGTATAGAGAATGTGGTGAACCCTGGCAAAAAGGTCCAAGGTGCACCTCAATGCCTGCCATTGGCTGCATGGTGGGGTGGAATGGCATGAGCATTACTGTACGACAATCCCAAGTCACACCCCTGACGACTGTCAGCCCTACAGGGTAGGCATTATGGTCAAAACCCTAACACCCTGGATGTTTCTTGGCATTTTACTCCAAGTTTTCAACATGGGCTTTTGTGATCCCACCGCATGAACAATGACACTATCAGTTAGTTAGCCAAAGGTGATTTTGCACAGTGACTGCGCCATTTTGTTACAGGTAAAAACACATTTTGAAGAGGATGTGAAAATGACAGATGTTCTGTTCATGAGGAGGTGTGAAATGGCAATGTTGAAAATCTGGAATGAAAATATAAAAAACTGGTGAAGTCACTGAGTGCGTAGAGAAACTGTGCAACACGCCCATAATGTAATTAGTTTTGGATTTTGTACAGCAGATTTTAAACATAGGCATTTTGGGACCTCCGCTCATGAACAGTGTCAGTGTAATTTTCTTAATCTATCCCGAACACCGATTTCCCACAGCGACTGTGCTATTCTGCACTAGAAGTGCGAAACACATTTCGGCCAGGGTGTGAAAATGACAGCTGTACTGTTCATAAGGAGGTGTGGAAATGCCAATGTGAAAATCTGACTGAAAAGATTACGAATTTGTGAATTTATGAAAGTGCTGGAAATTGCACAAGGCACACTCATAACACAGTCATTTTATGGACTTTTGTCACCACATTTTCAACATAGCCAGTTTAAGACCTCTGCTCATGAACAGTGTCACTGTGATTTTCTTAATTCTCCTGAACATTGATTTTGCATACTGACCACGCCACTGTGCACTACATGAGCGAAAAACACATTTTGCGTGAGATGTGAAAAATGGCAGTTGTACTGTTCATAAGGAGGTGTAGTAAATGGCAATGCTGAAAATCTGGAGTGAAAATATTAAAAATGCTCAAAGTTATGAGCGTGTGTAGGAACTCGACAATGCACCCTCATAAAACAGTCATTCTGGGGAATTTGTTCACCAAATTTTCAACATAGGGTTTTGGGGGTCTACCTCATGAACAGTGTCACTGTGATATTCTTAATCTGTCCTGAACATTGATTTCATGCCATTATGCACTACATGTGCAAAACACATTTCAGGCGAGATTGAAAATGACAGCTGTAATGTTCATAATAAGGTGTAGTAAAATGGCAATGTTGAAAATCTGGAGTGAAAATATTAAAATGCTCGAAGTTACGAGTGTATGTAAGAACTGCACAACACGCTCATAAAACAGTCATTTTGGGACTTTTTCAGCACATTTTCAACATAAGGTTTTGGGGCCTACCACATGAACTGTGACACTGTTGTTTCGTTAATCAGTCCCGAAGGTGGTTCCATGCAGTGACCTATGAAATCACCTTCGGACGGAATAACAAATGACAGTGACTGGTACATGAGGTGGGGTCCCAAGAACCCCATGTTGAAAATTGTGAAAAAAATTCTGAATAGCCAAGATATCCACCTAAGTTGAAAAAACTTATTTATGCCATTATACAGCTTACCAGCATTTCTTCAGTTCGAGGTCGGCTTTTAAGAGTGCAGACGTGCTCCCGGTCCACAGAAGATCATTGCACGGAGCACCAGAGGTAAGCATGGGGTGAGAGGGATGTAGGGAGGTGGGTGCCCAGTGGATGGATGCGGGTTGGGGAGGGGGCACGAAAAGACCGCGAGAGACCATTTTCTGTTTTACAGGTGTTACAAATAAATAGACGACGTGGGACACTTTTTGCGTGCTGGAGTGAGCTCCCAACATGATGGCCCACCTGAGTGCTTCTTTTCAGGGAGTGCTGGAGCCGACAGGATTGGGCACCCTGTCAGCCATACACTATGCCTGTGCTGGGGGGTGCATTAGCCGAGGGGATTGGGCACCTCCTTGGCACACAACAAATGGGGGGCATCATGTTGATGGGGATTGGGCTACCCTGTCACGAACCAGGTAGGGTGCATGCTGACAGGGGGATTGGGTACCCCGGTCGGCTTTCTTTTATTTATTGAAATATTTCACCAGGAAGGCACACTGAACAGCGGGTGGGGCTTTCCGTCCTTTGTGGGGACTGTGAGAGGCCAACAGAGAAGCCGTCGCATGGGAACACACAGCACAATGGAGATGTGTAATTGGCTGCTGCAGTCAGGGAGGCCCCTCAGCAAAACAGCTGATTGTGTAGTGACGGAGCACTCCCTGATTATAGCGCTCAGTTTCTTTGATCCAGTGGTCTGCTCATTAACTGCCAGTGATCGACAGCATGCTCCTCTACTGGCCGAGGCAGAGACCAGCCCTGAATAGGCGGCTGCTATTCGGCACATAGCCGTGCTCCACAACCCACTTGTGAAGGAAACTGATGTAATGTGTTTCTTGCACATGCATGCAGGCAAACACAAAAAGAGGTGGAGTAAATGGGGAAGGGGAGACATTACACATGTGGGTAGCTTAAGAAAATGGTGCTAATACAGAATATGAAACAAAAGTGTCTGCCAAATCAATGTTTGTTAAGAGACACAAGCTCTGGTCAGAGCCTAAGCTACTGCTAATGCATAAAAGGAATCTGTACCTGTACAGCACTTTACAGATATCTGAACCTTACCACCTGTTCTAGCCATGGAAGATGAAAAGCTGGTGCTACCAGAAACCTCCAAATAATGTTTCATAAGCTTGTACAGCCCTCCCAATACTCCAAACTACAGTGTGATCACCATGGTAGCTAAATGAAGGTACACATTGTCCCTTCTGATGATGTTCATACTTCACCACTTACTGGAAACATGGACGATAACCAGCATAGATCCCTGTGTTAGTGCACAGTGTAGACTTACTATAGCTGTACATTCACAGTATGAAATGCACACATATAGTATTGGAGTAAAAGTTTCTATATTACACTTCCAGGATCTTCCATTAGCATCTTTTATTTCTGTTCCATTTCACAAAGCTTACATTCTATCAGGCTCTCTGCTATCATTGCAGCACCTGCATGCCACTGCCACTCTGAAGTTAGTGTGCATGCCAGAATTACAGGTGGTCAGCTAGGGATCCAGTACTATTGAGTGAATCAGGAAAAAATATAAACATAGACTAACTTCATCATGCCCCAGTAATGGATGCCTACATTACCTGCTAGAAAGTAAAAATGAGCATGGGAAAAGTCAGTTTGGCTATTTGAAACTGATTACTGTGAGTGCACATCACTGCAACAGACCAGCTGAGATGCAATATTTTTTTCCATAGAAATGTTTCTGGACTCTCTGGCAGGCTGGACGACTGTATAAGACTTTCTCAGTCAACAGCCATCCCATGTCCCCTTCCTCCTCCTGAAACTAGACAGGCCATTGGTGCTGATGGGGAGGCTTCATTAAACCCTGTCTCTGTATTTTCCACCTGTTTTCTTCCTGGGCTTGGTGGACTTGCGATGAGCATGCAAGCACACTCGACCTCCGAGGAGGCACTCCGAACACCAAGCCTAACCTCTAACTGCAGAACTCATGTGTGACACCAGCTGGTGTCCGCCAGGTGGCAGTCAAGCATCGAGTCATGGAATCCCTCTTCCCTGAGGGAAGAGAGCTGTCCTGTGGACTCTCAGTCTCCCCACCCCCAGCCAGGCCCCTGAGCAAACTGAGTCCATTCCTGAACTTGGGTCACTGGCGTAGCAGCAGGGAGGCATGGATACCTCAACCTGAAGCGCCACTGGGTAGCACAATATCTACAGTATTTTCAAGTGGGATCTGCTCTTACCTGGTTTTACACTGAATTTACCAGGATGAACCATCTGAAAGGCAAAATTTCATTTTGGAGGTCACTGTTTTACAATATATTTTCCAAGGACAGACCAGCTGAGATGCAATATCTCCTTTTCACTGGGACTCTGATAAAGTGGTGTCCTGATTTTACCCATTTTAACAATTTATTTACCACAGGATAGCCCAGTTGAGATTAAATATCCCACTTTAGTTGGGCCCTGACCTTGAATTTTCAAAACAGCATTATGTTTACCACAGTGTATGAACATGACAGGTGCCATTTTTCAAATGCCACTGAAATGTGATTTTGCAAAATGACTGTGAAAACAGGTTTTGTGGGGAGGTTAAAATTAGACATGAAATGTTCACAAGATAGGGTAAAAAAAAGACTTTGAAAATGTTGATTCAAAAATAAAACACTGCAATGTTATAAGTACACAGTGAAAAAATAGCAATATTTGTTCGTAACTTTGTTGGTTTTTCAGATTTTGAGTCCAAATGTTCAACACAGTATTATTATGACACCAGCTTATGAACATGGCAGGTTATTAATAAACTTCTGGCCAAAACATCATTATGTGACACAAGTATAAAATATGTTTTGGACAGGAGTTTAAAATACCCTGTTGTGTTTATGAGGTGGGTAACAAAGACGCTATGCTGAAAATTTGGAGTCAAAATATGTAAAATTAAAGTTATGACTAAATGTTGAAAAAAATTCCGTTTTCTTTGATTACTTTTTTTTTTTTTTTACATTGCCTCCTCAGATTTTCAGCATAGTCTTTTCATGGCCTAACATTATGATCAAGACAACTGACATTTTTAAATCAAGTCCAAAAGGTGATTTTGTAGAATAAGTATGGAAACATGTTTTGAGGGACTTGACAAATTGCACTTGCTGATGAGGTGGGGTAAATTAATGCTTTTTCTACCTTGCTTATGACAACTTCCAGTTTACTTTACTTGTACATTTTTCTTCAGGTCTTCAATAAAGTTTATTCAATTGAAAAAAATGAGGTGGGGTAAAACAATATATGCTGAAAATGTGTCAAAATGTTAAGAAATTGCAAAGTTATGAGCAAATGTTTAAAACACATTAAAAAACATTAACTAAACTTACCATGTTTCCAGTCAGTTTGTGGTCAGCCAGAGGAATCAAGAAGAAGCAGTGGACCACATAGGCAAGTAAGGTGGAGAAGTGGGTTGGTTGGTGCTAAGAGGGGTTAGAGTTGGGGTGGGGTAGGACGCAGAAAACATCTATGGACTGCATTCTTTTGAAGATTCTCCTGACCCCAAGGCAGGCATTGGGGTCAGGAGAGGAAATGCCATTGATTGCAATGATTATAGCAGAGACCACATTCCTTCCTCGACCCCAGGGCAAGCAGCAGTGTTGGGAAAGGAAATGAACCATCAAACATTGCAAAACTAAACTCCCTCCCTGGCCCCAGGGCAGGCAGTGGGTTCAGGAGAAGAAATGAGCTGCCAATGGGCAGAGACCACACTCCCTCCCCAAACCCAGGATAGGCAGTGTGCGGTTGAAGGAAGAAGAAAAGTAGTTCTGGGGATAGGGAGGAAGAGAAAGACAAACATACATTGGTATTATGGTATTTGGAATCACTGATCCATTTATTGGTCTCAGAATACATGGGATTGAGTTCCAAATTTAGGGTCTTGATAGAAAGGAAGATCTCCCAACACTTGATCTTTTTAAGGGTAGAACATTTTCCACCTCCACAGCTGATCTTAGCCCTTCTTTAATTTGTCTTAGCTGTAAGCTATGCCTTCTATCCTGTAACTAAGGGCCCTATCTTTATGGCATTGATAGATTAAGTTGATGGTATATGATTGCCTCTTTTACACCTGTGAGTGGAGCCTGCAGCTGTTTTGGGTTCGTTTTGAAAACAAGCAACTGAGGCATGCTTCCATTAGACTCTCAGAAGTATTCTTCCTACCATCTAAATGAGCTTACAACAGTCCATCATGGTCACTCGCTCAGAGCTACAGCGGCACTATTTCAGCCGCTACTTCCACAATCCAGACCAGAACTGTGCTGCCATCTTGGAAATGGCAGTATGACATTCAACTCAACTGCTGTTCATGCATGAGTGCCATGCATGTGCAGTTCTGATGCCTGCACTCCTTCCTCAGACCTTCTTCAAGCTTGCCACAGTTGTATGAGCTCTGGTTAGATCTTGTTTATGTGGCCTTAACCATCTCAGCTCCTAGTACATATGGCAAAGATGAGTCCTTCGTGGTGGTGGGGGCATCAAATATGAAGCAGGAAAAGCTGTTGTAAATCATGTCCAGCCCTCCCCAATGTGTCCAGGAACAGGAGATATCCATTGTCAAATACAGGGATAATCATTGTGCTTACAACATGTTTACAGGACATACATTTTAACCTTACTGTATAAAGGATCCCTCATTTTTGGCCAACATTTGGTACTGTCTTGTCTTTATAAATGGCCAATTTACAACTTTCACCAAGTCATACCACTAAGTATTTGTATGGATGACCCTGTTGCAAGGACAATTTATCTTTGGTTAATATTATTATTGTTTCCTCAGCAAATTATGGTTTAAGAGCTCCTCTAAATAATCATGTTTGAGATTTTTTGCATTTAGTATAAGTTTGTTCTTATGGAAAAAGGACTATACATGGACAAATGCATTTTGCAGACCACTTCATTTTGCTTTACAGCTTTTCAGAGGCAGAGATGATAGTGTCATCTGCGTAAGGTGAACTTTAACATTAGGACTTTAGAATGATAAGTCATTCATAAGGCATTGAAGAGCAAGGGTTCAATGCTGACCCTTGTGGAACACCTGACACAATCTCTGCAAAGCCAGAAACAAATTCCCAGGGTGACAATTTGTTGCCACCTCTTAAGATATTCTCCAAACTATTTTAGGGGGATTGATGTCAGACCCAAGTTTTCTAGCCTGGGCAGGTGAGTGTTGTGGCCCAATGTATCAAACACTTTAGAAATATCTATTAACGGCCGGCCAGGTGGTGCTGAGGGCTGAGGTGCTGGACACCTTCCTCACACTATGCTGGTGACCCATGTTCAGGAAGGTGCACAGGTCACTGGTGGTCAGCGGGGGAGGAGAAGATTGAGCAGCCGATCAACTGCTCTCCTTCTCCGGGAGGGGTCCTCGGTAGTTGGTGCCCATTCACCCCTAGTGGAGGCTGGGGACAAGGCACCATGCCACAGTCAGGGAGGAGTTAGGGCAGATGCTTAGAGGGAGCACTTATGGAAATGTGTGCACTTCCTCCATTGGTGTCATTGCACACCCCAGCTCTAGGGAAAAACACAGAGGAAAAAGAGCAGCCACTGCACAATGATGGAGGGCACCTCAGGCTCTGCTCCCAGCTAGCCACAGCCCTAGCCTCTGAAATTGGACCTCAGTGAGTGGTTGGGAGCCTGCCTACCTCAGGGCAAGCCTGAAGTTTGGTCAGGGTCAGCTGGTGGACACTGGAGGACAGAGCCTGGGGTGCCTTCCGAATTACAAGACAGCTGAGGAAGGAAAAAGAAAAAAAAAGAAATATCTCTCAACCCTTAGGCTGCTGACAGAATTAGAATGTATAGGAATTCTGGACTGATATATTAGTCCATGGCCCTGCAAGGGTTAGAATAGCTCCAACAGACACTCTCCTGTCCAGTTCCTCCTGGATGTTACCCACCACCCTGATCAAAGTTGTAGTAGTAGTAGTACTGTGTTAAGAGTGAGATCCTGGCTGATACTTATTTAGAATGTTTTTTTTTTGTTTTCTAGGAACAGCTTCAACTGAGTACTCACAATCCTTTGGAACATTTTGGACACTATTGGTAATCATGAAATTGGGGCAATAGTTCCTAATATCATATGTATTTTCTAGTTTTAAAATTAGGTTGACATTGGCCATTTTCCATGCCAACTGGAAATTTGCCAGAATCAGGGAAAGATTGAAGACAGCATTCAATGGAGAAGTAATTACAGAAGCAACATATTTCAATAGTAAGGAACAATATAGTCTTGTCCAATTGCTTTAGAAGCATCTATCCTATTTAAATCTTCTGTACCTACTGTACTGTAATTTTAGTGAATTCAAAGGTATCTGGAAAGTCAGCAGATTAAGAGCTGCTGGAATAATCCAGGTCTATAGACCCAGAATCTGTGCTCATGGCTTCTGTGCTCATTTTAACAAAAATGTATTACAGTCTTCAGCTGCCCTTGAGCTCAAGAGGAATTATTGTCCTTAAACTGCAGACTGACTGGGAACATCTGAAACTGTCAGGTTCCTTATTTTTTCATTACTTTCTCAAACTCTCTTGGTTGTGTTTATTAGTATTAATAAAGGCCATTTTATTGTACTGTTATTATCCCAATTAATCTGGCCATTACAATCTTTGCAACCCTCCACACTTTGTCACTTTTCTTTTATGTTTGTTTTTGTTTTGTTTTGAATGGCACTGGGGCCATTGTTAGCTTGTAATTAGTGTTCCTTGCTGGGGAATACTTACTACAAATAGACATGAATTTCTGGTAAAATATGTCCAGGCATCACTGACTGTTGGAATAAGTTTCAGTCTCATCTAATCTATGGAGTCAGATGGGATAGGATATGTAATATTGAGGGGTGCTCCCAATACTGTTATAGGTGTCAGCATGGCTCAGTTGGTAGCACATCTGCCTCTGGACCAGAAGATCGTGGGTTCTCATCCCACACTGGGATTGGACTTGCACTTAAAATCGCTGGCATCCAAGTGCAGTATTGAGGGGTGCTGTACTGCTGGGTGTGCCGTCCTTCGGATGAGACGTTAAACCGAGGTCCCTTCTACCCATCCTGGTGTTGTCCTGGTGGTGTCCTGGTGGAAGTAAAAGAACCCAGGCACTCTTCTAAAGAGTAGGAAACATTCCCGTGTCCTGGCCAACATTCCACTTCCCATAAACCAGTTCATGCAATTATCCAGGCTGTGTGTGGGTGATGATGTGATATGGCTCAACACACATTCAGGCACTTCACTACCAGTCTAGCATTGCTTGTAAAGTGCTTTGGATGTTGAAAAAGCACTATATAAATGCTGATTCTTCTTCTTCTTCTATATGGTACTCCAATTTTACAGATCCCAAGGTGCTCAGAGACAAACAAGCTAAAGTACTCTACTATAAAACTGGACAGTTTGGCTCGGTGGCCCCATCTAGCGAACACAATTATGATGTTCTCCACTCATTAAATTGGCCAACCTTTGAAGGAGATTAAATTATCCTCTCCTTTGTCTAGCATTCAAACTTGTCAGAGGTGCTACATTCCCAGCCTTGGTGCTGTGTTAGTACTTAAACATCTGAAAAAAATGCTTCAGTCCTTCAGCAGTGCCTTACTTGAGATACCAAAATCAAGATCCAGTGCAGAGAAAAGATCCTTTGCTTCTTCTTCTGTTTCCTGCCTATGGAATGTCCTCTCTGCTACTCTCCAAGCCTGTTCCTCATGGTGCAGCTTCAAGAAAGGACTCAAGACATTTATCTTAGAGCATAGTTTGTGCACTTGTAATCACTGACTTCAAACAATCCTGTCTCCATTACTGTGCCCCTGCATTTTAACTTAAGTCTTGTCAGCATGTTTTCTGTTTGTTATAAATGACCATTCTTTGCTGACTCTGTAACTCAGAGATTATGTCAATGTTATTGTCATGATTTGTATTCTTATTGACTTCCTGTTTCCATGTAATAACGTATTCCAGACCACTCCTGAAAAGGGGACTTTTAGTCTCTGTGGGCCTACCTGGTCATCAAAAGTCAATAAATAAATAAATCCAACAAAAGGATATATAATCAAAATTTTGGTATACTCTGTAGGTAATATGTTTTATAGAATGAACACACAGATCTCTGTCGCCAGTACAGAAAATAGTTTGGTGGTCGTTAAAGGAGTCTGGGAGTACTCCACTATATTTATAATTATCCAGTGTATTTGTAATCATTAAACAATCACAGCAGATGAAGCCAAATCCTAATGATTTATTTTATTTATTTATTTATTTATTTAAGAGATTTAACAGATAAGCATACTGAACGGGACCGCCTGTATCCAGATGCGACCTGGGGGTTAGTATACAATACAAATAGGTGCAAAAACAATGGTGCTACAACAGGTTCAGAGAAGATACATAGGGTGATTACATCAGGTCCAGAATAGTTACAGGCTGGACTATACATTAGTTAGTGATATAAGTTGGACCTAAAGACCAGAGTGCAGAGTTGCTATGTTATAGTTAGGACCTATTACCACAGGGCATAACAGACAGTGACAGTAAATATACAACAATTATAGTAAGTTGCTGGTCAATTGTACAGGTCATGGCATGTTCGATGCCTCATGGTATCAGGTCTGGGCTGCAGGTTGCAGTTGCATATGTCTGAGAAGTGGGCCTGGAGGAGAGGTTTCAGGAGCCTTGGGGTTGGGGAGAGCCTAATACCTACAGGAGGTCATTCCAGAGTTTGGGCAGACGATATCTGAAGGCAGATTGGCCCTTGAAGTGTGCATGAAAGGGACTTGTAATAGCTTTGAGTCTGAGCATCTCAGGAGTATGCTGGGGGTTGTGTTGACAGGACGGAGCTGAGATGGGGGAGGAAGTTGGTCCAGTGCTTGGCTATGAGATTGACGCAATGAAGCTGACGCCTGGAGTCCAGCGAAGGAAGAGCTAGGGTGCTGTATAGGTTGCAATGGTGGGTGGTGGAGGGACATTCCAGGATGAGCAGACAGAAAGAAAGAAAAGGGGTCCAAGCTGGCCAGGGTGGATGGGGGCTCACTGTAGACCACGCTCCATAGTCAAAAATTGGAGAATCATTTGTGCACTAATTCCCTCCTGACCGTGGTTGGTAGGCAGCCTTTGTTGCGTGTATAGTGCACCTAGTTTTGGGTGTAGTTTTTTCTGTAGGGAGTCAATGTGGATGGAGAAATCTAAGTGATGATCAAGCCATACACCCAGGTACCTAAGGGGGTGCAAGATTCCAAGGTGGACCCATCCAGGGTATAGAAAGCTAGGGGAACAGCTAGCCGGAGAGTCTAGGCTGCGTGCTGAAGGGGTGGGCGGCTGGACAGGGGAGTGAGCAGGGTTTTAATGGATTTCAGAATTTGGATGGGTGGCTAAAATTAGAGATAATGGAGATGGTTTTCTTTGCATTTAGGACAAGTTGGTTTGACCTGAGCCAGGTTTGAATGCCATCAAAATCCTGTTGTAGGGCAGAATTTAAGACCCAAATGGATGGGCCGGAGGTGTACAGAACAGTGTCATCTGCAATCATTTGTATAGCTGAGTTGGAGCATGTCAGTGGTAGGTCATTTAAAATATGGAAAAGAGTAGGGGGCCCAGGACAGAGCCTGGGGGCCCCCATGGAGACTGGGAGTGAGGGGATATGTGTGGGCTAATTTTTACTGCTTGTTTCCTGCCTGTCAGGTAGGCTTGGAACCAGCTGGTGGCTAGGTCGAGAGGCCTCGTCTTGCAGTTTAGTGATTAGCTTAGGGTGGGAAAC
The DNA here is from genome assembly GCA_016271365.2 of Neoceratodus forsteri. Classification (NCBI taxonomy): domain Eukaryota; kingdom Metazoa; phylum Chordata; order Ceratodontiformes; family Ceratodontidae; genus Neoceratodus; species Neoceratodus forsteri. The sequence continues at coordinate 1,147,246,673 of CM057458.1, read as the reverse complement.
AGTATCAAAAGCTTTGGCCAGGTCAATGAATAAGGTCGAGGTGAAAACCCTTGTCCATACCTGAGGCAATATCGCTTGAGTCTTAGTAAGCGCTGTGGATGGTGCAGTGCGATTTGTGAAAGCCCGACTGATAAGGGGTGAAGAAGGAGGTAGAATCGAGGAATTGTGTGAGTTGAGAGAGGGCTAGGTGTTCCTGTAATTTGGCCAGAATTGGTAGAAGGAGATAGGGTGGTAGTTTCCTGGTGCAGATGGATTGCCACCCTTTGGTAGCGGATGACTACTGCCTTCCAGCTGTTGGAATTTGTGCTGTGGAGAAGGAAAGGTTCAGGAGGTTGGCTAGAGGCGGCAATGGCAGGGGCTGATAGGTATAGGGTTTGGCATCAAGTCCTAAAGGGCATTTGCCTTTATTAGGGTCAAGGGAACATAGGGTGGCTAGGACTTCCATTGTGGTGACTGTGCGGAAAGAGAACGTGGTAGCGTGGGGGGTATGCTGGGGGACGGGAGGGCTGGAAAGTGGTGTGGTGATTTGTAGGTTTGTGAGGAGAGATTTAGCACCATTGGTAAAAAGTTATTGAAAGCTGAGGCAACTCACTTGGCTCAGATACATTTTTGCCCTGAATGGTTAGTGTAGGGTGGGGCTGGACAGGGGGAGGAGCAGGGTTTTAATGGATTTCCAGAATTTGGATGGGTGGCTAAGATTAGAGGAGAGGCCACCCGGAAGTAGTTCTTTTAGCCTGTCTTATGGTTTTAGTGCAATGTTACGGAGGGTACGATAATGCTGCAGGGATTCAGGGAGCCAGTTTGCCTTTGTTTTTTCAGGCCTGGTCTCTGGCATGACATCTGGAGATGATGTCGGCAGAGACCCAGGAGATGGGTTTCCTAACCCTTTTGCTTTTGGGCGTGATAGTCCCAGACAGCAAGAACTTGATTTCTGAACATGTCGAAGCATGGTCGATGGAGGTGCCAGTTGGATAAATGACCAGTCGACAAGGGCGAGGTCATTTAGTAGGGAGTTGAGGCAGAGGGATTTGTAAGCTCTCATAAGGAGGGTCCTTGGGGAGGTGGTTAGTACATCTGTGCACCTTTCTGATCATATAAATCATGTGGTGGTACCAGTGAATCAGGTAGGAGGCCAGCTTTAACTATCATATGAGGGTGTGTTGTAAGAGCCCAGTCCAGGAGGGAGTGGTTTTGTGTTTTTGGGTTTAGGTGGGTGGGTTGCTCTATTTGTTGGGAGAGGTTTAGGGATTTAATCTTGCTGCATAGTTTTGAGCAGTCTTTTGCTAGCCAGTTGTAATTTAAATCCCTGAGGATGTAGAGCTCACCGCCTACAGCCATAGCTTTAAGAGTAGCTAGGTGGTCTATGATGATAGACGCTGGGGTAGCAGGGTGATTATATCCCTGCCACATACACCAGTGAGGTATGTGGCAGGACAAGTTTTATCATCTTGGTTTCATTTGAGGAGTATGTCCAAGGAGCTGGACAGGGGTGTAATGGAAGCCGTTTGATATATACATGGCTATTCCACTGCCTTTCTTTTGCCTTGTCGGTCCTGCCTTATTACTGTGTAGCTGGGATGGCTACTTCTGAGTCATCATGATGAGGTTTTAGCCATGTTTCAGATATTATACAAATGTCAGGTCGGAAGGTTTGGGCAGTGATTTGTAGCTCTGGGACTTTATTCAATAGGCTGCGGATGTTGAGGTGAATTAGGCTAAGAACTCTTGGTAGGGTTTGGGGATGAGTTATGGTGGCCTAGGGTTGGTTTCACATCACCCGCCAGGAGGAGCATCAGGGTGAAGTATCGGTGGTGTGCCATTTGTTTCTAGTTTTAAACTTGGGGTGGGTGAATTGTGGGTTGTGGATAGAGACCCGGGTCACTAGGTTGGTTAGGGCAGATAGGCGAGGGTAAAAGGGGGACGATGGAAGGGTTTGTAGTCCATGATAGGGTGGTGAGTGATACTGGCACGCAGTGGGGTTGATAGGGGGCAAGGAGGTGAGACAGAGCAAAAAGTAGGAGGTTGGGGTAATTTTGGGGCTGGGTTGATGGGGGGTAGTGATGCAAGAGGAACAGCAATGGTTAGCATTGTAATTATGTATAGGAGCATGTTTGAAGATTTAGACTTGCAATAGTTAGCTGAATTTGTGGTAGCGGCCTCTGCTGGTGGGATCTGATAACCTGCAGATCTGAAAGTGGGCTGATAGGTTTTAGGTTTGGTGTGTCACCTGACCTCTCAGCTACCTATATAGCTGAGTGCCGACCAAGGCTGGTGGTGGGGGGCGTGGGGAGTCAAGGGCATTGATAAGTTGTGTCAAACCCAGATTTAACTAAAAATCTGTTAAGCTATATGAGAAAATACAGTTGACTACCAATTGACATTAAAGTCTCCCAAAATTAGTAGTAAGTGACTGGACCTATACTTAAAAAAGTCCTGTATTTATCAAAGACATTTATTTTGGCCTTGGGAGGATGATGAAGTTCCACTAGCAGTATTGATTTGTGCATGGGGCAACCTAATGTCTAAGCCAAGGGTTTCTAGGCACTCACCCCATTTGAAAAGTTAATTTCAGCTACTATGCCATTTTTGCATAAATTATTTAACCCTCACTTTTTGTTGTGATCTCTGTACAATATTTGGTAACCTTCTTTTCCTATAGTAGAGTCAGATGGCTTTGAATTTAACCATTAGTCTGATATATCTTTTACCAGGAGGGACACACTAAACTGAAGCTTGTTTACAGGTGTGACCTGGGAACAAAGTGAAGTGACTTGCTTAGGGTCACACAGTACACAAATGGGGCTGGGATTCAAACCCAGGTCTCCAGGTTTGCAGGTCAAAGCCTTAAACTACTGCACTATACTGCCTCCTATTAAAAGGTCTGATTTATATTTTAATTTCCATTCCGTACCTGATCCAGTTTTGACATAAACTTATAGTATAAAAATGTGCTATAATTAGTTACCAGACAATACATCCTCAGTTAAACTATTAGCAGTTAAAGGACTGGGATTTTAGTGACTGTCCCCACATAGAAGGAAGGAAATACACAAAGCCACCCAACAAACGCTTGAGTTTCTGGAGCAGTGAACAGCTATATATACATTGTTGTTTCCTAGCTTGCCTCATTTGAACCCTACCTAGGTATGTGAAAAATCAAGACCTCAGCACTACTATCTTCCTAAAATTACTCTTGCAACATCTGATGTTAACTTGTGGTTATGTTTTTCATTTGATATAACTGCCAATTCAATCATAACCCATAATGCTAACAATAACTCAAACCAGAACCAATCCTTGGGGTATGTTATTAAACAAATTACACTTGATCAAGATTAAATTCACTTAGTAAATACAAGGCATTCTAAAAGCACCTGTAACACAAAACAAAACAAAAATTGCAAAGAAAAAGATTAAAAAGCAAGTAAACTCAGAAGAATACAATAAAAATTAAATAGCCTCCCTAAGGTCACCCTAAGTGACTCTCTACACTCCTATGGGAGCCAAGCATGTGCGTAGCTCCTGAAGATGTTCTGCCTATAACATCCACTGGTAGGTACACCACTTGATGTCACCATGCACCCACTGGTCCTGGTAGTACCCTAGCATACCACACTCTTAGCAGTGGGAGGACACGGTTACCAAAAGGGATAGGATACTAGAGCAAGCAGGCAGTTTGTGGCTTGAGAGAGTTGATGAAAACCTCCAAACAGGATACTCTCTTTACTCTTGCAGCTATGAGTGGTGCTGAGCAGTAGGTGCTTTTAATAGCCTTGAGTAGCCCCACCCTTGATGTCACTCACTGACTCAATCACTTACTAACTAATCTGCCTCTCCTGTTAGCACCCTCTACATTACCAGACTCTCAGCAGGAATTGACCTGAGTTTGTAAAACTTTGCAGCAGATGGTGACTTGAGGGAGCTGACATAAAAGCTTGAGTGCATAGGGAGGGCCTACCTACGAAGGAAGAGATCCTGCCATTTTATGGGTCATCGAAGATATACCTAGAGCACAAATACACTACACAGTTCAGGAATACTTTCCTAAAAGGGTCATTTCAAATTGGTCATGTGAAGGGCAACAAACTGATACTCAAGTAGCAAGGAAAGAGCTTTGAGAACTAAATGAGTGAACATGTACACCGTGAAGGCCAGAATGGAAAGGATGGTTGTGTTTGAAACATGCAAATACCAGCCTGTAATTGTTCAGATAATGTGAAGAGTCTGCCAAAGAGGACATGATTATAAACTGGTGGGGTTGTGAAGGGATTCAGGCAGGATGTTAGGAAGCACTTCTTTATGGAGAGGGTGGAAGACAAATGAAGCCATCTGATCAGAGAGGTGAATAACTCTGAGAACATTACAGTTTCAGAAGAGTGTGGCATAGACACATTGGTATGATGAACATAGCTGGGGGGTTGGGGTGGTAAGGAGAGGTTCATGTTCAATTAATAAGGCCGCTACCAGTAGGCAGCAGTGAATACACCTACCAGTGCTAGACTGGTTGTAATAAGGTAGCTACCAGGCAGGTTCAATGCACCAGAATTTGTTTTCTGTCAGCAAAATCTGTTTCTAACTTTCCAGACTTGGATGTGTTCACAACCAACAAACTTTTGAAGGTCACGATTTAAGCCATATTATAAAAATTGTTTGACATGGTATCGACCACAACTAAAAATAATTGTTTGAAAACATGATCTAACATGGAGTCATCAATGTTGGTGGCTTAGCAGGCTGCATGCTTACCTCTGGGTCTGGAAAGTCAGAGAAGAGTTCTAGTCCCACACAAGGCTCTTCAGCTACATCCCAGTGCTGACTCTGTAGTGCAGCACTAGGTAGTACTGCATTGTTGATGGTCCTTATTTCAGGTGAAGAATTAAAACAATGTTCCTTTTGACCACCTCTAGTGGCTATCTAGCTGAACTTTAAAGATCTCATGACACTTATTGCATGAGCAGGGATTTTCTGAATGTTCTAGCCAACATTCCCTATCCTGTCAATAAAATAGAGTCATGTAATTAATCCATTCACGGAATACACCTGGAAACATGATGTCCAGAACTTAGTGTGTCTTTCTTGGTCAAAATTACTAAAAACAGTAATAAAAATAAATCCAATAACAGTTTAAGGCCAGTGGGAGGGTGGGAGGGGAGCTTGAAGAGATGTTAGAAAGCATTTCTTGTAGAAACATAGAAACATAGAATTTGATGGCAGATAGGACCACTTGGCCCACCTAGTCTGCCCATTTCCTACCAGATGGATAAGCTGCTGATTCTAGTTAATCAACAGCTCACTTCCTCCTACCCCCAACTAGAATTGCCTTATGCCTCCCATGCATTCTTGAATTCTCCCACTGTTCCTGACTCCACAACCTCCTCAGGAAGGCTGTTCCATGAATCCAAAACCTCTGTGAAAAATACTTCTATATTACCTCTGAGCCGTCTCCCCTATCTTCAAATTGTGCCCCTTGTTCTTGTACATCTCATCTTCTGAAAGATACTACCCTCTCGTACTTTGTTAATTCCTTGAGATACTTGAAATTTTCTATTATGTCCCGCCCTCCTTTCCTCAAGGGTATACATATTAAGTAGCTTTAGTCTCTCCTTGTATGTCTTGTGGTGCAGACCCTGCACCATTTTGCTGCCTCCTCTGAACAGCCTCAACTCTGTCTATGTCTTTGGAGATGGGGTCTCCAGAATTACATGCAGTACTCCAGATGGGGTCTCACTAATTGTCTGTACAGAAGGATAACAACTTCCTGTTTTCTACTGTTGATGCCTCTCCCTATGCATCACAGTATCCCTGCAGCCCTCCTTACTGCCTTCTCACATTGCTTGCCCAACTTTAGGTCATCTGATGTAATTACTCCTAGGTCTCTTTCGATTTTTGTTGTTGTTATTAACTCACCCCCATTGTGTACTCTTCCCTGGGTTTGTTTCCCAGATGCATTACCTTGTATAGAGAGGGTGGTGGCCACATGGAATGCGATGTCAGAGGAAGTGGTCTTACAGAAGATGGTGGGCAGCTTTAACACGGCCTGAGATAAGCATTTGGGTAACTCATGGGACTGTTGGAGAGCAGGCAGGAAGAAAGCTAAGACCGGGAGCAGGGTGGTTGGTCAATGGCTGAAGTTAGGGACCTGCAATAATGAGCAGACTCAATAGACCAAATGGCCTTCTTCTGCTGGCTCATTCAGATGTTCCTATCACATGGTAGCCATTCTTACATATGCATTTGAACTGTATTCAAAAGAGGTTGAAAACATTGATGTGTACCATGTGCTCTATGAATAATAAAATCAAATAATACTCACATTAGAGTAATGTGAGACCATAGTCTTCAGGAGTATTAATTCAGTGTTGTGTTTGGAATTAATTAAAGTGGTATTTTCCAATTGGCTTTCTATAGTATAACTTAATTCAATTACAGTAAGTACATTGCAAAATGTAAAAGCTAGATAAACAGTCATATTGCTTAAGACAGACAGCTAATTCCAACTCCTAGGCACAGAGCAAAAGAGATTTAACTGGAATGTGAATTGTAGATAGTCATTAGTGAAGAGGCAATTTATCCTCCATAAGAGAAATCAAGTTTTTGTCAATGTGGACATAAGTACACCTCCCTGCACATCCTACTAAAATGCTGAATCATACAAAGAAAAATAGTACGGTAAGGTCCCCGCTGACATAAAATCAATAACACAAATCACATTTTGTCATATTTAATGAATACACTTTGATCACAGTTATTAAAAATTAAAACCTGATATTGTATAATACATAATCAAATGAAATGGAGCACAACAGGTGGAGAAAATAATTAAGCCTAAGTTGATACTAATGGTCAATAATTTAAATAAAAGTGCTTGATTTAGATTCATAGAAAAAGGAGCTGTGAGCTGAGAAAGAGGAGTTGAGCTGACACACGCTGTCTCACTGAGGAGGAATGAGGAGAGCAAGAGCTGTACAAAGTGAGGTTTTGTCTAGAAAAGGTATGCCACCATTGATTCAAACCATACCTGTCTAAGTGTACGGCCATTGTAAGCCATCTTGTGAATCTAGTTTCTGTGTTTCCTTCTCAGTTGCTCTGTCTTTCTCTTGCAGGGTTAGGAGTGCAGTTGAAGGTGTAGCCTGACCCAGGAGTTTAGGATGGGCAACTCTGTGGATAGTGTCAGCACAGGAGGAGCCACAGCATGGAAGAGTGTGCTGTCACTTTTTCCACTCACCCCTTGACTAACCACCCCTGATGACTGATCCTGAAAAGAATTGGACCCCCACCCAGAACTGCATTGTTACTAGTGGGTTGAAATGGAAGTTGTGTTTTCCAATTTTAGATAACAGTATTTGACTTAAATTGTATTAAACTAACAAATATAAATATAATTATGCACTGTAGTGGACTTCTCCCTTTTAAAAACTTAACTGATACTATTTTTATCTAGAAAACTGTGACATGTGAATTGAGATTTATGCAATAAGGCACGATAGGTGTGTGTTATGGTGTACAATGTCAATCCTGGGTGGGTGAAGCACAGGTGAAGCCGTAGTGCTTCCACCACCCCAGAGGACGTTATTACAACACACGTCCCTGAGTGCCTTATTGCTATTTTACAATGGCTCATTTATTTACAAAGAAAATATATTACAAAAATGTTTTAAATATTTTTTCTAATAATTTTCTGATGTGGAAGTACATCTTCTGGGAAACAATTCTCCATTTCTTATTTCTCCACTAGCAGGTGCAGCTGCTGTGTACCACCTAATTTCTCAGTGTGGGCTTGTGTCAGTGTGTGCTCTGTGTGTTTGGAAAGGTTTATGTTACATTGCCCCCATCCTGTACTATTTAGAAGACAGTATCCCTGTCTTTATGGAGAGCTGACCTGTTGAATTTAAGACAGCTTGGCTGTTTTTAACAGAAAGGCTGTGCTGAGCTGTAGTCATGCTTAGAGGATCACTGGAATAAGAGCGCTGTTTTGGTTTTGCTATGGAAATGGGTCCTTGGTTCTCAGGTGAGAGTGGCAATCACAGTGGAAGGCTGTTGTTAGAGTTACCAAGGTAATGGCATGCTGTGTCTTTTACAACTCTGACACCAAGCAGTACGGTCGTAATGGCCACTGACCTGATTGAGAAGTGGAGGCTGTGTGACATGCACTGGGTTTATCATGGTGGCGAGTGGTGAGCAAGTCATTTTCACATACAGCTTTTTTTTTATTTAGTGCAAATGTTGTGCTTGGAAATTGTGTAGGGGAAGATAGGAAACTGATGATTGTTATCTTCATGGATTCTGAGTGTGGAGTCTTAAATTAGTTGAAACAGTCATTTCTGACTTTGTCCAGCCATCAGGAATGTGAAGCCATATCGGCTTCAGCATAGTCAACTAGGGAGGGATACTGTTTGCTGTAGTACAGTGACATTTGTGTTCGTTCTAGATACAGTGATGTTATTGTCTAATAACTTCACAGTGTTTTGGGGTTGGTAGCTAATCAGGTTTCCAGAATTTTCTTGCCATTGTATATTGAGTATTTTCTCCTAGTGTTAAAATCTTCCTGGATGGTCGTTATGTTTGCAGGCACAATATTGGTAACAGTGGCATCTGCCATTTATCCTTTTTACTTAATTACACATAGACAGGTAGTAGTTGGGATAATTACTTGGGTGATTAGGCACAAGGTCCGCAGGCCGAAAGTGACTAATCACCCCAGAAGTGACATTATCCCAGCACAACACACACCCTGGAGTGCATTATTGCTATTATACAATGGCTCATGAGTCAAAAAAAAAAAAAGATGAAGAAATATGTTTAAAACTAGTTTGTTTGCTGTTTTTTTTTTTTTTATGAGGAGGTGTACTGTTTAAAAAATAGTGCTGATTTCTTGCCAGTAGCTGGAGCTGCCCTGTTTATCTGTGGTTCTGCAGTCCCGAGTCTGCACATCAATCTTTATGTGTTGTTTGTTTCTTTTGTGTCATTGCTTTGGTCAGGTGTACTGTTAAGTCCAGTGTTTTTTTTCAGCTTTCATTTTTTATTTTAAGTCTTTCCCATCTGTCGGTCCCTGCGATGTTAAAAACAAGAAGTGGCAATGATCAGGTAAGAACACTAAGACATGGTCTCACACTTGCCATTACTGTGTGTGTAGGGTTGTCAGCGAGGAATGCCGTGAGCGTGCGGTTAGACGGGGGTAGCAGATTGAACTGAGGGTTCTGTAACTGTTTTAATTTGTGTACGGAGTCAGAGATTCCTGCGAAAACTGGTTGCTGTGAAGCTGAGGTCTCGAGTTACTGCGCGAGGCTGTATGCGCTGTGAGCGGAAGACCGCTGATGTGAAGGCAGAATTTGAATGGCACTTAAAGCTGGAAGGAAAGAGCTGTACCAATATAAAATGGTACATTTCGGGATTGGAGATCTTTTCTGTTTTGAAGATTTTTAGTTTTATGATGAAGGTGCCGGAGTAAGGCAGGCAGGTTGCAGTGGGGAAACGGGCTGCCTAAAGAAAGAGGGATCACTCATTGTGGGCAGTGTGTAGTGATTTAAAAGATGTTCATGCGGTCATCTGTGTGCTGGGACTAGAGCCGTGATGTTGTGCTGGGATAACATCACGGGTCCAGTGCCAGAGTGACCAATGGGAGCCCAGGATTTTTCTTTGCCATTGTATAATTTACTTTTTTAACTTGCATTCCCTTAATAAGTGCTATTTAATTATATATAACTACTTTCCATAGTGTAAGACCTGTCATATGGGTAAGAATTATTCCTTCAAAGCACTTGTCTTATGAACAGAAGAACAATTTTCTAAGATCGTAGCAAGCTACTGTTGCTGCAGACCCTTATGGTGTGGGATGGAGCTGTTATTGTGGCAATTGTTTTCTTTTACCTCACCTATCTCTGGTGCTGGTCACTAAACAATATTACAGTCAGCCTTGGTGTTTACGTGAGGATACATGAGCCAAGTGTCTGTCCCATTTAGCTCCTCTCAAGGTCTATTTTTGGATAGTGGATGACTGTTTGTGGCAAAGAGCCCATAGACCAAAAGTTTGGGAGTCAGAGGCTCGAATAATTTGTGAAAGATATCATAAATATGAAGAAGTACGCTTAGACTTTTCTCTCTTTTTCCTTTGTGGCTAATTGTTTTTACCTTTTTTTAAATGCCACTATAAGAGTGTAGATTTAAAATGTATAAGGTTTATAGGATTAGAGCTATAAGGTTATCAAATTTTGTTGGGATGCATATATTTATGCCTTTTCTTTAACTTCTAAGTGCTAGTACTTTGATCTTATCCTGAAGTGGAATATTCTACCTCTCTATAAGAACTGTTGGGAGGCATGGATAGGATATTAAAATGGAATAAACAGCAGACACAGACTGACCATTGGTGAGTTACTTTGAGAAGGACTGGAGACTTTGTATTAACATTTATCATACAATCCTATAAGAAGTTACTGACGGCACTCTATGAACTATAGCCATTTAGCCATACAGCTATTCAAATTTTGTCAAGTAAAGGAAAGCAAAGCAAGGTCAACTAAAAAAAAAAAAGGAATTCTGATTGTGGTTTTGTGGATATTTTCTCTAATAATAGCTGGATGCTCTATTTGGGCACAACTGATAGACATTTAATTTGTGCTCTTTTGTAGATTGTTTGCATTTTACTAGTTTTATTGCAGTCTTACTGGGTTTTATCTGGTTCTGTAATATCTGTATGCACATGTGAGTGCATTTTGAGTACTTAAAATGGTGAATACTAGACAACAAAGATTACAAAATCCTGAATTATCTCCCCTAACTGCTGAAAACACAAAATTGGAAAACAATGGCCCAGGAGACAATGAAAATTACTGAGCACTGGTCACTTATAAATGCTGGTTTCATAGGCAGGGTCCCAACCCCTAAAATTGGCTACCCCAATGCAGGTGAGAACACAGCGATCATCTGGTTGCATTAAAGAGCTAGTGGAGCCAAAACAGGCAGTCAGGAAAATAATACAAATTTTAAGTAGTAGTCAGTGAAACTTTTATTTTGAAGTATTTTCTTTTTCCTTTTATTAATCAGAAAGTCTTTTATGTAATAATATTGTGCTGGATGTGTGAACAGCTTCTTAGCCTGGCAGCTGACATATCTAACTACTGTCCCCACACTACATCATCAATATTATGATCTCACTGACTGTAACATCACAGTGAATGACCTGGCAATCACTCACTTGTTGTTCCTAAGTAGCAGTGATGTCATAGTCAGTGAAGTCACAATGCTGATGATGTAGTGTGGGGCAGTAGATCAAGATATGTCAGCTGACAGGTTAAGAGCTGTTCCACACATCACACCTACTAACATCCTATAAATAGTCTTCTAATTAAACAAAGAAAAAAAGTACCTTAGATACAAAAGGTAATGACTGGATGCTTTTAAAATCTAATATTAGTTTTAGGCGAATTAGCTCTTTAATACACCATTAGTAAAAAAAATGAAAACTTAGTTTTCATTGATCACCCTATTTGTCATGCTTCAAATGTGGATGTATTTACACTTTGGATAATGATTTTGAAAGTACCTGGTATGATGAGGACTTAAAAGAACCTTTGGGTGGATTTAGTTTACAGGGAAAAGGTTATTTTTCTAGCCTGATTCCATGGATGCAGAAAGCATCTCCAGACATTTGTTCAAGTCCAAGAGTACACCAAAAAGGGATATAATGGTGGAGGCTTCACAAGATTTACAAACGATCATTACGGGTTAGAACAATGTGAATCTCAATTAAAAAAACTCATATTATTGTAGGAAGTGCCAGCAACAGATGGAGTCTGATAACGATAGGGAACAGTGGTGGCCAGAAGATTATGGATACTGTCCCACCTGTTTAAGTGAAGACTTACTGTAATTCAAACTATGGCTAAACAACATTCTGCTAATTTGATCCTTCTGGAACAGCTTGTATTAAATACGGACATCATAGAATCCTTTAAAGTAGACACAGTAATTAACAGGAAACATTGATCAAGGTCTGGCAAGATTTCCAGTTCAATAACAACATAGTGAATCCATTATAAGAAGCCCAGAGGAACAGGCTGATGAGAATAAGATCAGAACTGAATTTAGTTTAGTGCTTATCCCTGACACGCCCCTAGAAAACAGAAGCTGTGAAAGAAATGAAATAAAAAGAAAATCAAAAAAATAGGAAAACAAAACTAATAAAACCATTTAAAATCAGTAACAAAAACAGTAAGTCAAAAATAGGTCAAGGCCAAGAGAAGGGACACTTGAGTGTAACACCAAAAAGGTCAAATCATTCAGAAATTAATTTGATGCAATCAATTACTACCCAATTATCTATGGGAGGAAAACTAGAGGCCAAATTGATAGAGGATGCTAATTTGAACTCAGGATAACATTCCATGGTTACAAACATATTAAAGAAGAAATCAACGTGTTAATCCAACAACCCATTAAAGCTAATCAAACTAATGAACAAGGAAACAGCATTTCTAGAAGCAACAAGTTTGATGCAATAGGTAAAGAATGGGTCCAATACTTGGGCAAGGAAATAGAGAAGAATCAGCTAATAAAATGAATGGATTGATAAAAAACACTAGTCACTTAAATACTGAGCCGGATTTAAATAACCTAAATAGTGAATCACTCCCACTTGTTAGATTGATGGGTCCTGTTAACTGATAATTTGCTGAGCAAGGAAATTGCCCCAACCACTTAAAAGAGATGTTAAAAATCATGACATAGAGACTGAATTAAGGGATGTAACATATCTGAAAGTCATTCTGATATAATATGCTACTACTACAGTATATTATTGATGTTAATGTTGCTTCTGCAAGAACTGTCAACTTTATATGGTTAAATTTTATACAGTGGTGAGCCAAGGCATTTCTGTGACATTACTAAATAGATAGTGTGTTACCCTAGCCACATTAGAGCAGTATAAAGAAAAACAAACAGAGACCTGTTTAAGCCTTTTTGGCATGGGGCTTTTAACAAGTAAGCAATAAGCCACGACAGGGTGTCGTTAGACACTTTAACACATGGCTGGGGCGTAGTGAGGCGGGGCCACCGGCCGGTGTGTTCAACCTCCTAGCCATGTGTTAAAGTGTCTAACGACACCCTGAGGGGCTTATTGGCTTATGAAATGGTTATGTAAAATATAGATGCATGTCATAAGAAAAATTAACAGTATTTCATAGTGAAATTATTAAATATTTGTGTTACATTTTAACAAAATAGTTCCTCCACCTGTTTTTCCTTTGAGTTGAGGGCTTTTGACTTGGTAGTTTTGACCTGCTAAGGCATCCTTACTTATATTTTTCCCTAAGTTGTCATGGCACCCCCACCCTGAAGCAAGTGAGAGGATCGGCGCAGATTTATTTTGAGAATGAGAGGAATGCAGATTTAAACACTTCAAAATATCGGTAAAAACTAGTTTATTCCACAGAACATGTCGGCAGAAATAAACAGTGCTCCCGGTCATCGCTTATGGCTCCTCTGTGTCTCCGTCCATTTATTTACCTTTACCGCATAAAGAGGCAGAGCCCAGAAATCTTGTTTCCAGTTGCGCACTAGGGATGGGAGAGCGTAGCAAAGGTAATAGGCAGGTAACACAGCGGTAGATTGGGAGACAGGTGCTCGGCAGTTGGCAGAAGCGAGTGAGCGCGGTCAGGTTGGGAGACAGCTGCTCGGTGGTGGGCTTTTTACTTTTTAAATCATGCAGTCAGCTTAAACAATACTGTAAATATTTATGAAATGGGCATCTGAATATTTGCAGATATGTTGACAGATTGAAAATGCAGCCTTGTATTTCACTGCAGTTGGTGAAAATAAGATGGCTGATTTTCAATTTGCCAACATTCTAACTGGTATGTTTACTAGGATCAGTGCTCACAGGGCACTGCTGGTCCTTTTTCCTGTGCGTAAGAAGGAATATCACACAGGTATGGACCAATCAGGATGTCTGAATTCTGTTGCCCATTTCATAAAGGAAATTAATTATAAACTTACAGGGGCCATCTGTAACTTTCTGAGGAACTTCCTACAAATACTACTAGGTAAGGAAGGAGTTATCCCAGCTAAAAGAGTGGGTATGGGAGCCAGATTGATTTGATTCTGAGAGATAAGAATATTGCAAGATCTATTTTGGAAAAGCAACTATATTGGACTTGATGGGCTTAAATATAGTATAATCAGAAATCCTGGGTGAAACTATAAAGACACAAGGAGAAATAGCTTGTGAGATTGATCCCTTAGTATAACCAACTGGTTTATGGCTCAAGTGGGATATGAGGATTGACAAACAGCCCATAATAGAAATGTCTCTGTCCAGAGTTGCTCTACTATGGTCTGTGATATGACAGCTAGTGGAAGTGGTATAATTATAATGTCATGGATCAAAGGTTTGGATAGTGTTTGGAGACATTTCATTTCCAAAGCAGATATGTTATGTTCTCAGGACACGTGGCTCTCCATGGAAGATGATGTAAATTCAGATGGGTATGAACTTTATCATTCTCTGGGGAAAACGTATGAAAACTGGGCAGTTGCTTAGGAGTTATTGCAATATTAATTAAGATTGGTTGTTTTGACAAGATTGTTGATATCTGCAGGTTATAGAATTGCATCGTATTGCTACTTATTAAGGGCATATGCAAAATGTTATTAGCAAATATTTATATTCAACCATCCAATTCAATTTTTTAATGAGGAAATATGGGCAAATCTTAATACTGAACTTACTAATATAAGGTAGAAATATATTGATACAGAAATATTATTGGACCCTATGCACAATAGGGCATAAGTTGTACACCACTGGTGCATACCTCACCCATGGAGCTCCACACCTGCAGACAGGTGCACACCAGAAGCAGTCACTATAGATGACCACCAATCCATGGCCCCAGCCTCAACCCCTGGCATGCAGGTTCAACCAGGGTAGATGGGATGGAGTTGTGGTCCCAGGCTGGCAGCCAATAGAATGCCCTGTCTGGGACTCAATGTGTATCCCTGTGCAGGACAACATGGGCCCAGGTTAGTGCATAGGCACCTGCAGACTGCACAGGTAGCCACTGTCAGTGGTAGAGACCCCCTCTGGCACACAGAACCTCTCTCCTCCCACTCCCTCAGATGCTCTGACACTCACACTTTATTGATCCCCTGTCAAACCACTCTCATTGGTCAGTCAAGCTTTACCCATCATTTCCGCAAATCTGGAACTAATTCCCCCCAAATAGGCACTCCTCCTCCTATTCCCTTGCCTCTGCCTTACATAACTTTCTCTCATCTAACTGCTCCTGCTCTAACCCTCCTTAACCATCCTCCTATACCTCTGCTCCTCTCCATTACTTGCATCCCCATTAAACCTTCCTGCCCCATTAAGCCTGTTCTCAGCACGCCTCCTCTCCCTTCACTGCTTACCCTCACTTCTATTCCTAACCTTTTTCCATTACTAACTTGTCCCTGCTTAGTTTTGACATCTGACAGGGTTCTCAGCATCCTGGGTGGTCTAGCACTGGTCAAGCCTCCTCCTTCCCCTCCCTTGCCCCTCTCTCCTTTCTACCCAACTTGTCCTCACCTAAATCTGCCCTCTGTCAGGATTCTTAGCACCCTGGCAATGTCTACCTCAGGTAAGTTTTTCCTTCTCCTTTTAACTTTTCCTCTTCTATACCCCTATTCCTCTGCCCAATTTGTCCTTGCTTAATTCTATCCCCTGGCAGGGTTCTCTGCATCCTGAAGAGGCCCAGCACTGGGCACTACTCTTCCTTCACTCCCTCCCCATAGCCTTTCTACCCAACTAGTCCTCACCTTATTCTGTGCACTGGCAGGGTTCTCAGCATCCTAGAGTGGCCTAGTCTTTGGCAAGCTTCTTCTTTCCTCGCTTCCTCCTTTCCCTTTTACTTTCTTTTCTCTCTTCCCAGCTTGTCCTCACCTACTTCTGCCCCTGACTGGTTCTCACATCCTGGAGGGTCCAGCACTAGAAATGACCCTTTTCCTCCCTTTCTCCTTCATCCTCTCTGCCTAACTTGTCCTCACCTGACTCTGCTTTCTGGTAGGGTTCTCAGCATCCTGAAGAGGCCTAGTCTTAGGCAAGTTTCTCCCACCATTCTTCCTCCTCCTTCTTCCCTTTACCATCCTCTACTATCTCTACCCAACTTGTCCTTGCCTACTCCTGCCCCTTAATCTAAATCCTTACCTATTCCACCACTGGCAGTGATCTCCACATTCTGAAGGGGCCAGTTCCAGGTATGACTCATCCTTCCCTTCCCTATTCCTTACCCCCACCTCTCTCTCTCTGCCCCTACCCCTGCTCTTAATCAAATGAGTTAGTTCACTTGATCTAATAATTTGCACTTTTTGTTCTGTCTGCAGTGCTCCCAGACTGCACTAGCCCTGTGTTAACTTGTCCCTCACAGCTGATATTTTTGCTCACTTTTCTCCGATAATTTCCCCTGTCTTTATCCTCTCCTTCTCCCAGCTGGTTTCCCTCTCTCTACTCTTCTACACTCCTTGATGTCCCCTCCCTCCGCTGGACCTCATTCATTCAATAATTGCAATAATCTGCCTCTTAACCATGATCCATTTCTGCAAGGAGTTGGCTCCAAGGTTATGTAAATTTCTGTACTATGTTCCTCAGATATGCCACCTGTAATTAAATGCATATTCCACAGGTATGATATATGTAACTGTATGTTATGTCACAAATGTGACTGTATGATTATTTATGATATTTTTTAACTGTAAGTCTTGTTAGAAATGTAATTGAATGTTTAATTTCTCAGACATGTTAAATGTTAAACTACAGTACATGTCTAATTCTCCATCCAGTTGTACCCTCAAGGTCACACCATGAGACAAGCAACTTGTTGTTCATTGTGCCTTCCTGGTGAAACATTTCAATAAAAATAAATAAATAAAACAGTGGAGCACCAGCCCTGGGACTGTGGTACCCCACGTGCACACAGACAAGACTTCCCCCACTGCACCAACCACACACCCCGACTCCAGGATCTATCAGGTGGTGCCAACCCCAGCGCATTGCTGTCCATGTGTCAGGGGTTCAGGTGCCTAGGGATGTGTGCCCTTTTGGTGCATTCCATGTGGCGGGTACAATGGGTGCAGAATGGTTATGCATCACAAACACATAGTGCACAGACACTCTGCACAATGGTGCATAGGGCCAATCAATAGGTGATGTTAACACCAGGATTGGCCCTTTGATGGACTGACAGACAATTCGTTTTTAAATATAAATGATTCCTTAAATATGATTCCTAGGATCACAAAATATTTTAATATTAATAAATCTGGATCACAATTGATTATGATACTGAAAGAGCATAATTTATAGCCAGTTAATGGTAGACTAGAAGGTGATAAGACTGATTACTTTTCATTTATTTCATCAAGGGCTCATCTCAGGGGATTTTTTTATTTGTTTTAGTTGTTTAACCAGGAGTAGCACACTAGCTGAAAGGTTTCTACAGGTGCGACCTGGGAGCACAGGGAAGTTAAGTGACTTGCTCAGGGTCACACAGTATGTAAGTGGAAGCTGTGGGATTCAAACCCAGGTCTGGTCTGCTGGATGTCACCAGATTTGCAGCTCAGAACCTTAAACCACTGCGCTATACTGCCTCCCTTTAGTATTATGGTCTGGACCTTTGAAATTTTAGGAATATTTTCATATCTCTTCTGCTCTAATAGTGACAATTTTCCTATAATGTTAAGGAGTAGAAGTGCTCAGGGCTCACTTGCTTATAGACAAGAAGCTCAGACCTCCTGCCTATATTCAGAAATTAGATCTTCAAAGAAAATAATTTGGACATCAAGTTCCTCTGCTATTTTGGAAGCGGTCCTGAATAATTCATTTCTTCAATGGGAACTTAATATACTTAATAATGATAAATTATCCAAACTATTAGAAAAGCTTTATATTCTTTTGCACAAGTTAAAACTAAATTAGAATGTACAAATACTGATAGGAAGCCCATACAATTGGGCTGGTTTGATAACAGTGTAAAATGTTGAAACAATTATTATCAAGCACCTTAGAGATTATAAAAATACAAAGCAAGGGAAACACTCAAGTTGATTAATTCTCACCATACGAATTATATAACCCTAATAAAGGAGAAAATAAAGCTTTTACACAAACAGTGGAAATTAATGCTGGATAAAGTTAATAGGAAGGATGATAAGAAATTCTAACTAATGGTGGCTAGGCACTAACAACTTACAGCTAAATCTGGATTCCTATACATCAGAGGAGAAATGGTTAAAACATTTTGAGGTCATTTTTACTCTAATGCACATTCAATGTTTCCAATGGATAGTAATAATAACATTGTGTGTATTCTGGCATTCACTTTCAGTGAAGTCTTGTTATCAGTAAATATGTTGAAACTGGCTAAGGCTTTGGGCCTGGATTCTGTTCGGCTGAACTATACCTTTGCCAGGCTACCCAATGGTGCAAAACCTTAACAATAATTTATAATAAATGCATTACTGAGCACCAATTCCCCAAACCTGGCAAGGGCCAGTATTATCCCTATCCATAAAATGAGATAGAACAGACCCTAGTATGCATCGACCCATCAACCTATTGGATATTAATTTTACTTTTTTCAGAGGTATTACTGGGGAGATTAAATAACCATATACTGCAAAATGGAGGGTTATCTCCTTCCAGGCAGGTTTCAGAGTAGACTGTTCAACAACAGATATCTTTGTCTTATACCATTTATTAGAAAATACATAAAAATAAGAAAACAAATAAGAAAACAAAAATTATATGCTGTATTTATAGATTATTCTATGATGTTCAATTCAATTTCAGGAAAAATCTTTGGGAAATATTTCTAAAAAAGGAATTGATGTTTTTGGTAAATATGATATATCAGTTTTTCATGATATGTGGGCTTATATAAAATGGGCACATGGAGTCAGCTTTCTGCCTCCTTTAAGATCAATCAGGAGTAAGACAGTGGTGTGTTTTGGCCCCTGTCTTATTTGACCTGTATATTGATGGAATGTTATGACAATTTGAGACTTTGGATTCTGATTCCCAAAAATTTATAATCTGAGCTGTCCTGCACTAGCATCTCGACAACTTTAGTTTTATTTTCATTGTCAAAAGTCAGCTTCAAAAAATTTAAACCTATTAAATAATTGTTCAAAACATCTAAAATTAAAAGTTAATCCATCAAAGACTAAGATCCTTTTATTTGGTCAGAAAAAGCATGTCCATTGGGTTTGGGATCTGACAAATTGGAGGTGGTACTCTATACACCTACTTAGAAATTATTTATAATACAAATTGTCTATGGAGTGACCATTATAGCAAGGTCATATTGACATTGAAGAAGACAGCAATGGCCCTAGCAAGATTCAATAAGTTTGGGGTTCTACTATTAGATCCCTGGTTAAAGACATCAAAATAAAATTCCATTCACAAATGTTACATGATTTAGAAATGTGGGACATGAAATATAGGGAGAACGTTACAGTTTCTTTGTATAAAATGCTGAGAAAAACTACAGTATGTGCTTAGAACCATCATGTCCCTCATCTTATATAAGAGCCAAATTGGGATTACAAATATTAAGACTCTTATAGAAAACAGAAAAATTACTTATTGGGTAAGACTCTCAGGATGAATGACTCTAGAATTGCATATCAATGTTTACAGAAAAAATGGCTTGGTAAACCTTGGGATAATACATAACCACTGGTTTACATCAATTTTGGATTGTTTGAGGAAATATAATTTGAAAACCTTGAAAACTTCTGTTGAAAGATTATCCTTAGTTTGAAGTATAAAATATGCAACTAAAAGAGCATAAAAATTCCTGGCAATTAAAAGATCTTGAAACAATAAGAAGTACATCATTTGCAAAATGGTTTGTAAATAAATTATTATTTTGGACTTAAGCATTATCTGCATATCTTCACTGACCTTAAATTAAGAAATATCTTTACTCAATATAAGTTTAAGAGATTTGACTGCAATGTCCTAAAAGTCTGCCATGATAAGAACAAACAAGAGTCTTTTCTTTGTACATGTTCTGAGGAGGAACAGAGGACCTAATACACGTAATGTGGGTATGTACTTGGTACACTAAAAAGAATAGTTTGGTTAGGTCCTTTTTAAACTCCTTATATGCCATGGAGAAGAGTCTTCTTTCTTCAGTACTCCTACATACTAATGATTAATGGACCACAGATAGAGTAGCAAAATTTATTTTCTGGCTATTAATAAAATCAAGAAAAGGGTAACTGTCAGCCGGTGGCACTGAGGGTTGAGGTGCTGGACACCACACCTCGCACCATGCCGATGACCCGGTTTGGGAGCAAGCCTGGGCCAAAGGGGTCGGCAGGAGGGAGAGGATTAAGCATCTAATGGACAGCTCTCCTCTCCCAGGAGGAGAGCTGGGATTGTCTGGCATACCAGTGACTCCCGGTAGAGAGTGGGGCACTGCAGTATGCAGACAGCACAAGTAACTTGCTGGCGCCAGCAGGGTTGCCATGCACATGGTGTCGGGTGCCCATGCAACTGGGTGGGCAAGGGAATGCACTAGAATCATTCACATATTTGGGACTGTCTAGTACAGCATGCCCCTTGAGCCCATTGGTCCACACAGAGGACCAACCCATCATTCAGTGGGTGGCCAGGCAGTGTGCGGGCAGGATGCTGCCCACCGATGACCGGGGGTGCAAGGTGGGCATGTTGTCCTGTGTGGGAGGGAGGGTGGGGGTGCCAGTGAATCACCAGGGATGTCGGTGTGGGCAATTCACTGTGATCAGGACTCGAGTGGAGGGGTCCACTAGGCTACCAGAGAATGTTGTATATGCATTTACTGCATCTTTCAGATGAGACATTAAACCGACGTCCCATCTGCCTGTTCTGGTGGTAGTTCAGGTGGATATTAAAGATCCCATGGCTTTCTCGAAAAGAGCAGGGAATTTCCGGTACAATGGCAAAATTTCCTCCATTCATGAAAAATACCACCAACAGCTTCATCTGGTTCAAGGTCAGTTGGCATTCATCTGTATCCCCTCCCATGGGTCATGCCTGAAAATAGGCAGGATTTGTCTAGTGCACTTACCCGGTCAACAAAACTAAAAATTAAAAAAATAAAAACTGCGATCGCAGCAATGGGTGGGGTGCCTCTAGACCACCAGTGCAGGACATCGTAACATGTGTCGGGGACCTGGGTGGAAGGGAACCATTAGACCACCAGGGATGGTCATGTACAGTATATATCTTGGGGACTGGGTGGTCACTAGACTATGAGGTTTCTGTTCTATGTACACCACATGATCACTGATGGGGGCAGTCCAGTGCGGGCTTGTAGACAGTGTTCTGTGGCAGGTGGTACTCAAGGCTGGGCTGCTGTGTTGCACCCTGAATACAGCAGCCCACCTGTGGGTGGCCGGTCTTGTTCTTACTCTGAACAGCTCAACTTTGAGCCCTCTGTGGCACAGTGCAGGAGTGCACTGGCATATGCACCACACATCCCGGCTGAATATCAGGTTGTGCCACATATAATTTAGCATGCCCCTGCATCTGCGCTGCATACAATTACATTGCGCCCGGTGCATCGGGACTTGCGCTGCACCAGACAGCCTTCTCAATATCCCAACAAGGCACAATGTGGGGTTGCACCAGCACAATGCTGTTGCACCAGACACAACCCCTTTGAATATCCTGCCTGTATGGATAAGACATGCTGGAGAAATGGTGGGATACTGGTCATGTTCAGCGAGGCTGAAGCACTATAAAGAAAACACTGATCACAAAGACTAGTAACATTAACAAATGAGTAGTCATGTCTGCAGAGCCTTTTGTCATGTTTCTTTAGACTTTTCATACAGACTTTAAATATTTGTACATAAGAGCAGACAATCATAACAAAGGGAATTCCTATATTAAATATAAGACAAATAGCAAATATACCCACGTAATTTTCAGCAGATGAATCTGTACATGAAAGCTTAACAATGGAGATATTATCACAGTATATTTTTGGCAGAGTGAAGCCACAGTGGAAGTCTTTGAGTGAAGAGAATAAGTATGAGTACAATACAATATGGATTCATCCATGCAACCAACAGAAGTTTAAACATTTTTGCAGCTGTCATAATATTTGCATACTGTAAAGGGTAACAAATAGCCATAAACGGTCATAAGCCATTACTGTCAATATTGTTATTTCTGCAAGACCAAAAGTATACAGGCAATATACCAGAATGTAACAGCCAGAAAGAGATATAATGTTAAATTCCAACAAAATATATGTAATTAACGTTGGCAAAATGTTGTACTGTCATGTATTCCATTTACTGCCAAGTTGCACATAAAGATATACATGGGCTCCTGTAGATGCTGTCGTAAATGATAATGCTCATAAGAAACAGATATGCAAGAATTGTAATTAAATATAGCAATAGTGAAAATACAAAATACATATATCGAATGCTACCCATTTTACCAAGTCTTGTAAGTACACAATAAGTAATAGTATGAGTAGCATTTTCCATTCTTCAGACCTGAAAGAAAAGAAAATTAAATTAGATATATAACCTAATGACTTTTAGGCTGCCCCGACAAGATATCTTGTCCTAAAACCTATGCATTCTAAATCGTCCGGCAGCCTAAGGGTTAAGGCTTGAGACATAACAAATCTTAATCTTGTGAATTACCAAAATTAGTTAAGCAAGAAAACAAGTCTTGGACTTCATAAACACAGCATTGTTACTAGATGTCAAGCACGATAAACATCTTGCATTTATTTTGCCGTATGAATTTAAAATTACACTTACAATAACAATGGTACTAGATTTGGCCATTAAAAGCAGACATATTATTAAAAGTGATAATGATAATGAATCAAGACTGCACTTAAACATTTTACTTTGTCTAACGTTAACAGCTGCAATGATAATAAACTGAGATCACTACTAAAACTATTTCATGTCTTAATAATAAAGTTGTATATATACATATATATATATATATATATATATATATATATATATATATATATATTATAGTGCACGTAGTGCACTATAGTTAGGTTGAGGAGCCATTTACATGTTAAACCCAAAATTTTGCACTTAATAACTTTGCAAACGTTTGACGGATTTGCCTGAAATTTGGAATACATGATCAAGACCCATACACCTTAGAATCTGCCAAGTTTTGTACTGGTCAAATATACGGCTGCAGAGTTAATAAGTGTGATCTCGTGATGTGTTTATGCTTTTTGAATTCTACGGTCGTGTCTACAGGTCGCACGTTTGTGTAGACCGGTCTGAAATCTTCAGGAACGGCGGCTGGGGTCCCCGATGTATGCCTTCAAAGATTTCATGAAAAAATATTAAATGGTTAAAAGTTATTCAAAAACAAGTTCCCATTAAGGGAGAAGTTAACAAAAGTTCAACAGTGTCGCAAATGCAGTTTTTACTTTCTCAAATGGCCCTTTTACCGTCGCAAATCCTTCATTTTGTTTTCAGTTGGTGATCAGAAAATGCTTGGCATTTAAATTTGGAACCTCTAGCAACCTAATTTTTTGTATTCACCTAGTCGGACCCTGAGGATGCTAGCCATGCCTTTATTTTGGGGTAAAACACCCCAGAAATATGTTTTTCATATTTCTGGAAAAAGTACTTTCGCACTTGCGACACTGTCGAATGAATTTATGAAAGCTTTTACACATTGTGACAGCACTTTTCTAGGCTGTGGGAAAATGACAGCAATTCTTTGGCACCCGCTGCAAAATAAAGTTTGGAGTTTTGGCTGAAATTTGGAGAGAACACAGCCAATATCTCATGGATGTGCATTTCAGTGTTTTGTTGAACAAATATTACACGGCAGCAAAGTTACGGTACTCCAAAGTTGACACTTTACGCATACGACACATTGCAGCAATCGTTTGGCACCCTGCTGCAAAATAACGGTTTGGTCTTTTGGGCTGAAATTTGCAGGAACACAGCCAACATCCCACAGATGTGCCTTTCAGTGGTTTGGTGAAAAATATTACAGGGAGGCAAAGTTCTGGCACTCCGAGCTTCTGTTTTTTCCCATAGGATAACATTACGGTGTTCGCCAGCTGTCAGAGCCGTATTCGGAAACGGTGGGAGATACGGACTTTTCATTGGAAAATGCTTATTCGGTGGAAGCAGCAAAGTTAGCCAGGAAAGTGATAATTCAGATGACTTTAAATTTCATTTCTATGTCAGACGGTTCCTGAAATATAAGCAATTTACTATTCCAAGTCCTCATTTTCTGTTCCGAGAGTAATTATTTTGCATACATTCTTTGTACTCACTGTCTTTCTCTATGCAGCTTTTGGGGAAAACCAGCCTGTGCTTACATTACTGTTACCATTACCATTTCAGCCGTTTTACTTACAGTTCCGCTCGCCACCATGTGAAGCATTCAGCTTATTTATGTTATGCTTATGAGTTTTAATATTTCTCACAGTACTGTTTCTTCTGTTTCACTTTATGCCACCATGCCCATTACCATTTGCTTTTGTGGGCACCATGTTACTATGTGACAAGACATCATGTGGCAGACTATTCCCGTCTACGCCACCGCAAGTTACTCCTTTCTGTTCTCATTCGCTATGCTACCATGTGCGCCACTGTTAGCGCTCTGTTTGTGTTGCTGTTCCTGTTACTAGGCCCTCCCTCTGCCACATTACATTCACTATTTCTGTTATCATTCTCAAGAAGGAAATTAGAGGCAAAAAACTCAGTTTAATGCATCAATTTTGGTAGTTCCACAGCGACAAAGTGAGCAAATTCGGTGTTAGGGTTGAAAACCCCTTAAACTTAAACCCACCCCAACTGGTGTTGGGGTGCGTCGGTGGTCTTGATCTAACTCTCACCCCATTCTCCTATACCTGTGCTTCTTTACACATGTGATGGGGTGAGAGTTGAACTGATCAATGCCGGATGGGTTGGCTGGGGGTCCAAGGTTTTTTTCAACCATAACACCAAATTTCCTCACTTTTGTCGCTGTGGAACAACCTTAACTGGTGCATTAAACTGAGTTTTTGCCTCTAATATATTATATAGATATGTGTGTGTGTGTGTGTGTGTGTGTGTGTGTACACATATAATAACTGCTATGACTTACTTTCCTGTGAATGTGAAAACATTTGTAATCAAATGTTGTTGTAGTTTACCATCCCAGGAGATAGTATTCACAATTTACTAGTGAAGCTGAAATTGTACTTTTATATAGTGAAACAGCTCTGTGCCTCTGACAGGAGTTTTATAATGAGAGCGAGTCCCTGAGCACTCTGCTTATAAGTATTTGTATGGTCTATCTTTCCCACATGTAAAAGTCTCTTGATTATTTTTTTTTCACAATGGTTAGATCCTCCAAGCACAAACAATTATTTTTTTTATTTTTCTGATGCTGGTACAGGTTGAAAGTTGAAGCAATGCACGTTCTTTTATGATACACTCTGGTATTGTTTATTGCAGAGACACAACTTAAAATCTAGGGCCAGATATTTAAAACTTTGCCCGGGCTAAATTAGCAGGACCAATAGCCTGCTATATTCAAAGGGATAGCCCGGTGTTAACCCTGCTGAATATAGCATGCTAAGGAAGCCAGGCAATCTGGGCTGGGAGTGCAGTGCAAACATAGCCCAGGAATAAGACAGCTCTGAATACAGCAACCAGAAAGTGCACACCACAACAGCAGCCAAGTGCACAGTGACATGAAGGTAGGAAGAGGTGAACTATGTGACCAATATGTGTGCCAGCAAATGCCTGGACTCAGTACAACTATAGGCAGCAGCGCATGAAAGTATAGTGGGCAAACTGTATAATATTCCCCAACTGTTTGCACGGGTTTAGCGTGGAGCTAAGCCATTTGCCCGGTGCAAACACATTTGCCTGGGGCTAAACTTTCCCATATTCAAAAGTGACATGCAAATGAGCCTACTTAGATAGTCTCTGTGCAAACATCCAGATTAGCATCTCATTATGCCCTGATTTGCACGCAGTTTGCCAAGCGCTACTGAAGGGTCCCACAGTTCCACCTGTAGGTCAGTCTGGAAGTACAGGGGCTGGCGGCTCTACCTGCAGCTCTACCTGTGGGTCAGTGTGGAAGTACAGGGCTGGCCGGGTCTACCTGCAGCTCCACCTGTAGGTCAGTCTGGTAGTGCATGATGGTAGCTGCAGTCTACATGTATACAGTACAGCATAGCATATTGTGCCCCACGGGACAACACAGCATAGGCACAGGTGGCGGTCGTGCTTCATGCAGCTGTTACACTGTAGGTCATGCTACAGTGCACAACAGACACTACAGTAGCCAGGGATACAGTAGTGTGAGGGACACAGCAATGCCCATGGTGTGTAGGGCAGTGATGACCACTGCACTGTACACAGTGACAGGCCTAACTTGCAGGTGTTTACTGACAGTGGACATTACTGTTATGCTATTGTGTGACCCACAGATGCTGCACCTCTGGCATGGGATGCTCACAGACATATACATGGCTGGCTGTGTTGCTGTGGTGTTTGTACAGCTGTGCTGTATGTGGCTGGGGGCATGTATGATTAGACAGGCACACTGGTGTTAGGATATTCCCAAAACTGGCCCATGTGCACTGCGTGATGTGTTCCGCATTTAGGTCACTCCCAGTCTGTGGCACAGCCTGGCCACCCGTACACCACCCCTCACCTCCATGCCCACAGTGCTGCATGTGTGTGTGCTGGCACCTGTTGGTGTCCACAGAAGGGTGGTCTGCAGGTGTGTGCTGTATGGCCACACTGCCATGGTGTCCACTAGGGGCGGTCACCACTTACTGCTTGGCATGGCTGTGACTGGTGGTAGATGATGGCATCATTGTGATGCCATCAGTGAGCAGCATGTTTCTCTATGTCTGGCTTTTTCTCTGTGTCATACTTATTGGTTAGGGTCATGCAAAGCTGCGCAAAAGCCATGCAAACACTGTGCAAAGCCACAATGTCATGCAAAACTGGATTGCCCAGGGTTAAGACTACCTTTTCCTTGGGGTAATTTGCACCATGTAAAGTGATGCACTAAGTCATGCAAAACCACTTTACATGACACCAGTCACTGCATATAACATTGCTCCTGTATTCATGTACACACCCCTCAGTTTGCCTTGCATACATATGATTTTGCCCAGTACTAATGCAGTTTGCGCTACTATTTGGCCTTTTGAATATAGCGGACCCACTCAAATCCCAGCTAAACTGCCCAACAATTTGCACCCAGCTAAAGTTTTGAATATCTGGCCCACAGTATTTCAGTGTTAAGCAACCTATACCTTTTCTTATTATACCTGTTGACATAAATTGTTTCTTTTGTATAATGGTAACACCTGCAATGAATAGCAAACAAACGGGAACAAAAGTAGGAGACTGTATTGCTATTTTTCCATTCTTGCAAGGCCACACTGGTGTGTTTGTGATATCGACCACCCCAAAACCTCTCCTGGGGTGATCACAAATGGCATTTGTTCATGCTGCTCCACTCTGTGGTTTGGCTATCTGCAGCCAGAGCATTGGCTCCAGCTGCTTACACAGTTTGTTGCATCCGAAGGAATAACTGGAGAAAAAATACACTGGAGAAAAATTGCAGCAGCTGGTGGTTGTGTTGGTAGAGTTAGCACCTGCAGTTCTCCACACCATGGTGGGTGGGGTCAGATATACCTCCCCACAGATATCGAACATTCTGTGGGACTTGTCAACTGTAATTCCATCTGGTTCACCCAGGCTTTTATTTGTTTTTGGAAACAAGCTCGTTATCAGATATAAACACATAGTTAGGATGGCCTTGAAAATTGTGGCATGAATTAAAATACCCGGTGAAGGATAGTGGAAAATGTGGCCACTGGTTTGCAAGTCTGGATAAATAATAGGGATGTCTGTAACTGTTCCAATAAGTGATTGATTTGTATACTTTGCATCGGACACCACACCACCTGGTTGGAGGATGCACATGTACCATGCCCCCCAGCAATTGAAACTAGTGAGGTAACTCTATGTTCTGGTGCTTCAATCAATGTACTGTATAATATGCAGATTGCCTTGGTTGTTTGAGGATTTTCAGTTAACACTGGGTTGTTTAATGGAAACAAGTTCGGGTACAAGAAGGAAATATGTGGTGACTGTGTTATGGGACAAACTGGGAAGAGTAGTGCCAGTAGGCTAACAAAGGAAGGGTTTATTTGTGGAATAGTTTATGATTTCTTGTTTTCTCAGAGGAAGCACCCTTGCAAGCTGCTGAAAAGCTGTGAGTCTACATTTTGTACAACTGACAGCTGGTTTTGTGTGTTTTAGCAGATTCAAGGACATTGCTGGGGGTCCTGCATGCCCCCATGGGAATGGAAATTACTGCAGTAACTCTATTCAATGACTGCTTAATATGCTCAGTGCCTGGTTAAAGTGCAAGTTTCATTTAGACAGTGTATCTTGTCCTGGATTTTTATTAACAAGAAAAAATTGGATCCTTGGTTGAGTTGTTGCACCCATGTGACGGAGCTTCTGGTGGGCAGACTAGGTGGGCAAGCAGTCTTTATCTGACGTCAAAGTCTATGTTTCTATGTTTAATTTATCTTCAGGACTGTGTAACGCTGTTATGAAGAGTTCTTTATTGGATCTCTATAGGAAGGATCCTATACATATAAATGGCTATGCAGCCAGTCCTGTGCCAAATGTTTTGCAATCCTGGGCAAGCTCCATTGTGGGCTGTGGGCCTCAGGTGAACTAAAAAACAAGATCACATGAGTCACCCAAGAAGTCCCAGCAGGAGCCACCCACATGGGTGGCCCCTAGAGATGCGACAAATTTTAATTTAGCTGGCGAAGTGCGTGAAGAGAGCACTTCAGGTTGTCACTCCGCTACATGGAGTGGCCAATGTGAAAGGCTCACTTTGCCTTGTAATTATGATTCACATTGTAATTCTGCCTTAACACAAAGTAAGACAAAGTGACAACAATATAGGCAGCCCCCACACACATCACATGGCTTACAGTACTGTAAGTCACATGCTTTAGCCAGGCAGGAAAGAAGTGACTCATGCAGGCAGATAATTTCACTTTCTCCTGTGCAGAGGGAGAGATAGGAGGCAGTTTGTCTTAATGGGAGCAGGAATAGGTAATTTTATTATAAAAGTAAAACCCAACAGCTTTTTTGAAAGCTATTTTGTTGACTGTTTAGTGTTTTTGTATTCTTGTTATAGACAGTTCATTTTTTCTTTCTGTGATTTCTTTGTTTTTACTTTTATAAGTTTTTGTTTGTCTGCTGTGTATATGTGTGTGAGTGTTTCGTCAACTGTCTCGACTCAACATCGTTGCTGACAGAGGAAGGAGGGAGGCATGTCTGGGACTGTGTCGGGCCAGTGGGACCATGTCCACATGGCAAAATGGTTGGCAGGAGGAGTGCGCACCCATGGTGGGGGCGAACTGGGTGCTGTTGGACCATTCTAAAATCTTTGGGTCTTCCTCCCCAGAAGCAGCAGCAGCATCAGCAGCAGCAGCAGCTCCAGCAGCACCGCCTCCACAGCAGGATGTGCTGGAGGTTGATCCTGCCATATCCAGGCTGCTAGTGCATCTGGCCCTCCAGTGCATGGTCCCCCCTGCAGCTCCCCAGTTTGGGAGTTTTTGACAGTGTCAGGGGACAGCAGCCTGGTATGTTGCCACATCTGTGGTGTAGAGGTGCACTGTGGCCTCGGGGACACACCTGGAGACTGGGGCCAGTGCACCCACATGCTAAATCATCACAAGGGGTGGAGGCTGCCACAGAACAGGCCAGGCCTCCACCTGCTGGCCCTTCTGTGGCAGTGGCATAGGGTGCTGCTGTGTGTCACAGCAGCAGAGAGGAGGGCCACAGCAGCAGCTGCTCCAGTCCACCCCCACCACCACCACCAGCAGCTGTGCCACCACCAGTGGACCCCACAACACCTGTTACCCAGGCTGACCTTGCTGTGTTGTGGTCTGTGGTAGAAGAAAATATTAGAGAGGGTGAGTGTTGTCCAGCAGCAGTTGGAGCACATAGAGTGACACCAACTGCAGATTGTGTCAATGCTCCATCCACTGTGGACCATCAGGGATCCCACATTAGCTTTTTGTTCAAGACCCCCACTGTGTTATACTTATAATCCAAGTTAAGAATGTGTACCTCCCTAATGTGTTTCTGGTGCCTCAGTTATGTTTACTTAATGTTGTGGAGTGATTGTGGAAAAGCAGTACTGAGCACTGTAAGTATAATGTGCTAAATTGCATGTGTGCACTGTGCAGTCAGTGTTCTTTCCTGTGTGTGCACACCAGACACTGTCCAGCTTTGTGCAAACATACATATGGTGTGACTTATTGCAGTATGTAAAGAATAAGGATAAGAATATATAAAGTATATTGTATTGCTACCATCAGCAGCAGCAGCAGGAGTAAGTGATATGATATTTTTTCAAAGGTCTCTGGCCAGAGGCACCTTAGTCACACTCACACAGTGCACATATGACTTTTGAGATCATATAGCAACTAAAATAGTGCTTTTCAACAAACCGTACCCAACAGACATGGAGAATTGGTGATGGTGAGGCACACAAAATATCTGACAGACAGTGTACAGACACCATAAAGTCAGAAAATATATAAGATCCAGTTCACGCACTACCAAATGCCAACACACTGTGCTACCACAGTTCTTCTTTCCTTTTTGTTCTGGAATAAGTGATGTCTTTGTAGTTTAGAGTGTCAGTGTCAGTTTTTAGCAAGTTGATGTACACCATAACGTGACATGGCGCAGTGATTGCACAGTGTGGTGACAGTGGACTGCAGGACCTGTTATATATTCCAACTTTAAAATGCCTGTGCACCATAGCATATTTTGGGTGCCTCAGCATGTATTTAATGTCTGTTGGGTATAGTTTGTTGAAAAGCATTATTTTTGTGCTATTATCTCCACAAAATCATGTGAGTGACTGAGATGCACAGTGGCCCGAGACCTGTGAAAAATATCATCTCACTTACTCTGCTGCTGATGATGATGTATCAATAAAATATATGTTATATATTCTTATCTTCATTCTTTACATACTGCAACAAGTCACACCATATATATGCTTACATGAAGCTGGAAGTGTCTGATTTGCACACACAGGAAAGAACACTGACCCACACATGCAGTTTAGCACAGTATACTTGCACTGCTCAGTCCTGCTTTTGGACAAACACTTCACGACAGAAAGTAAACATTTCTGAGACTACAAAATATTTATTTTTGAAATAGATATAAATTTATAATGTATGACATTATGTGCTCACACAGTCACCAGAATTTGTGTGCATCTCCAAAATGCAACTGTCTTGTGTCCAGAAAATTCCCAGTGCTGATCAAGTGAAATGGGAGCATTATACCAAATGCAAAGTGTCCCAGAATTAATGACACACTCAGTCATGCGTGCAGTGCTCACACACAGTCCCCAGAATTTTGTGCATCCCCAAAATGCAACTGTCTTGTGTCCAGAAAATTCCAGTACTGACAAAGTGAAATGTAAGCATTACACCAAATGCAAAGCGTCCCAGAATTAATGGCACACTCAGTCATGTGTGTAGTGCTCACACACAGTTCCCAGAATTTTGTGGCATCCCCAAAATGCAACTGTCTTCTGTCCAGAAAATTCCCCAGTGCTGATGAAGTGAAATAGGAAGCGTTACACCAAATGCAGTGTCCCAAAATTAATGGGGCACTCAGCCATACATGCAGTGCTGCGTACAGCCCCAGAATATTTGTGCATCCCCAAAATGCAACTGTCTTGTGTTCAGAAAATTCCCAGTGCTGATGAAGTGAAATGGAAGCATTACAAGAAATGTTGCTGCTGTTGCAATTACATGCTGCTGTGTATTGACCTTACTGTGATGATGATGTGAATGTGATAATGCCTAGTGTCTTGCCAAACCATATGAAGGAGGGATAACATGAATGACCATTCAGTGTACTGGGTCTGCCACAAATGATGACATTGAGAGAACTGTTGGTTGCCCAAAATGTGCTGCTATCACCTGAACAGGAAGGGTGCACTTTGTGTGTACACCAGTAGTAGCCTTGGTGAGTTGATATATACATATATGTATTTTCGTTGGTGGGGTTGACATAAATATGCGTGTACTCATTGTATTTTCTTTACAGGTCACATACTGTTGGTGTGCACTTTGCCGTGCTTGAGAATTGTGACATTGGAATTGGAAATGGAATACTCTCAAACCAATGAAGGTAAGTATTTTTTGAGGGGGAGTATGTATCATATTTGCAAGTAGGTCTTATTAATGGTTTACTGTTTGTTACTTCTTACAGATTTTATCTGCATTCGTCTCCAGTCCAGCAATGATGGTCATGGCCATCATCGATTCATATGACTTCTACTTGTTGCATGTCTGCCATCCAGCCTGGGGTATGATGTTAGTTCTTTGTCTAAGGCAACTATGACACAACAAAAGCATCTAGAAGTTTCCTAAAAAGAAATGAAGGCCTTATTACAACTTGATTGCAGCAGTAACACATTATGTTTAAGCCGTGGCTGTTCCATCATGGGTATATGGATTAACACAGATAGCAAGCTGTGAAGCCACAAGAACACCAAATCATCAGATCACAATTAAATTTAGTAGCAGGCTGTAAGAAATACACTGTGTCAGTGTTTCTGTGTCTTAACTCAAGTTACATTTTAAAACCATAACTTGTCAAGTCTCACGACCTGGGTCAAACTTTTTTAACAAAGGCATGGCTAGCTGCAAATTTAGAATACAATGCATGATGTGATGGGCAAATATTTAGTGATGTACATGTCACCTACGTTACTGAATCATCAGTCAGATTTTTGCACTCTTATGAAAAAAAAAGCAACAGATTAAATAAAATTGATATACTTACCAATATGGAAATGGATACCTTATAGGTTGCATGTACACAGTAATGCTGCCATTGATACAGACATTCAGTGAAAGAGAGTTGTTTATTAACCTGTAAAAACAAAATAAGCTGACCGTGATTTGTTTGACCATTGACCATTGCAGCTCAGAAAAGCAACAGGAAACAAAACACACAGATAAAGGAAGTTGAATAGCATGAAAACATTAGTACACATACTCACTTTATAGTAATCATAGTAAGAGGCCTTGTGCTTGTGGCCAATGGATGTGGTCTCCTGTTCGACTCCCTCTGCTTTGGCATAGTCAAGACATGTAATGGAAAACATTGTCAGAATGGTGGTGGTGGTGGTGGTGGTCATAGCTTAGGCATGATGACATTCCATCTCACAGCTTCTTGCATCTGGTGGTGGTTGCAGTGGCTAACAGCGGTCTTATGGTGGTGGTCAGGAAGGCACACAAAGTCATTCCCCTGGTGGCAGTGGCTAACAGCGGTCTTGTGGTGGTGGTTCAGGGGCACATGGTGACATTCCCTATGGTGGTGGCAGTGGCTAACAGGTCTTATGGTGGTGGTTCAGGGGGCACAGTGACATTCCTAAGGTGGTGGTAGTGGCTAACTGCAGTCTTATGGTGGTGGTCTAGGGGCACACAAAGTCATTCTCCTGGTGGCAGTGGCTAACAGTGGTCTTATGGTGGTGGTGGTCCAGGGGGACATGGTGACATTCCTATAGTGGCAGTGGCTAACAGCAGTCTTATGGTGGTGGTACAGGGGCCAGGATATATTGTGCTCTGTGTTACAAGTGTGACGTGACATATGGAATTTGAGTCACTCTGAGGTGGGACACTGATTTAACTTTATGAAAGAAAACATGTATCATATAACAAATGTGACAGCCTTTTAACCAATTAAGTTAAAATCTGCCAACATTAACCTCATCATCATCCTCATAAAGAAGCTGCCCTCACGGTCATCTATGTCTGAATTCTGACCACTGGAAATTCTTTCTCCATTGTGTCATCATCTACATCAGTGGTAGGCCATTTCATGCTGCCACTGCCAGTGCCCCAGGATGGTCCATTTCTACATCAGCAAAACCATGACTAGGCCAGGGTACGAATACTGAGGTTGCAGTCTGAGCTGGTATGTGCCTCTCATTCATTTTTATGGATGTCAGCAAACTGACATTTGCAGGAGAGGTTTGTCGACGATCCTGAACAATTGCACCTGCTGAGTTGAATACCCTCTCAACACTTACACTGGAGGGCAGGCATGTCAGGTACTTCAGTGTCACTGTGGTCAGCTCTGGCCATTCACTGACCTTTCCACTCCAGTATAAAGAGGATGTCAGTTATTGACAGATGCCTGTTTTCAGATAAATATGACTCAAGCATTCGATGTGCTGCAAGTCCAATGGTTGATGCATCATCCTGTTCTCCAGAATCATTTATGTCACAAATCCCCACTTGGGACAAAGCCTCCCAAAGTGGGTTAATGCCAACCACTTTTCATGACAGACCACCTGGAACTGCAGTCCCCTTCCCTTACAGGATATGCTTGATACTACTCCAGGTTCACCTTCAGCCTGATTATGCTGCTGAGGTTTGCTGACCTTGGCATGTGACTTCTGTGCCTCATGAACCAAGCGCATCAGTTGCCCACTGACATTTTTACCTATTCAGGCCCACCCTCCAGAACAGAGGCAATTCCATGTTTGTATCGTGGGTCCAGCATTGTTGCTATAGAAAAGTTGTCACTACACTGAATGCTCAAGATGTGATGATTCTCGTCTAATACTGTAAGCATGTGTTTCAGCAACGCACTGCTAGTGCTGTCTCTGGTAACATCAAGGCTATGCTGTACATTCACCAATGTCTGCCTCTGCACCCTCAGCAGTGGAATTGATTGGCTAATGGAGGCAGACTCACCACTCACTGCCTGTGTGGCATGTTCAAAAGGCCTCAAAATTGTTATTACAGTGTCCATGAGGGGCCACTGTTCAATCATCATAGACATGGAGGCCCCAGACCGGTCTTGGCTAGTGTACATAACAAGATATTCTGAGATGGTGTTATATTGTTCATACAACCTCTCTGCCATGTATAAAGTGAAGTTCCACCAGGTGACAACTTCCAGCTTCAAACAGTGCTGCGGGTCAGTTTCCGATCTGCAACTGCTGAAGTTGGTCACGGGCCTTGCAGAGCATGAAAAGTGAGAAAGATATGGCGTGCAGCTGTCAGAATTTCCTTTATATCAGGGTGCTGCAGAAACTCTTGCACCACAAGATTTAAACAGTGGGCCATGCATGGAACCCAAACAAAGCCACCATTCATGATGCTTTTAACCACATTTGAACCATTGTCACTTGCTATGAACCCAGCTCTCAGGGACAGGGGGATCAGCTACTTGTCAGTTTCAGTCAGTACCAAGTCCAGCATGTTCTCACCAGTGTGTGAACATATTACATTGTGCATAGCAATCACTGCATGCTGTTGAATTCCTGGAAGATTGCTACCATGACACTCCACTTTACTACATTGATTATTCACACTACCAACAACACAAACAACACCTGGCACCTCGCCCTATGTGCAGTTATACACAAATATGAACTCCCCACTGTTTTACCACCTGTCCACATATCCATACTTAAATGGATGAATGGAGAGGAGGAATGTTGAAGGGCATGCCTTACAGAGTCGGACACAGTGACGGTACAACTCAGGGACAGCACAGGTGGAAAAGTATATCCTGGATGGGACTTTCCATTTTGGACAGGCATGGCTGCAAACCACCGGAACCCAGAATTCTCTATGAAGGAGAAGGCAAAAGATCAATTGCCACATTTCAGCTACAGCAGCATTAAGTTAACATGACACTGTGATTGGGTGGGTACTTCAGCTTATGCACAAAACACTCTGTAACATGGGCTAGCTTAAACGTTTTACATGGGGTGTGATAACAAATGGTTCTGCTAGACTGTCAATGGCAGGGGTGGAGTGTGGAGTGTGGACACGTGATGAAGACAGTTGCACAGGTGATGAAAAATCCACAAATGAAGTTATTTCCCAGATTTACGAACAGAGGTTGATGTACCACTTGCACTAGACATACTGCATTCACCACCACCACCACCACCAAAACTGTTACTGTCACTGCCACTGATTTCAAAATCATTATGCTCCTCCACCTCATTATGCCTGTAGTAATCCTCTGCTGTTATTTCATCACTACTGCACACATTTAATTTCCTACATGATCTTACAGTCATGGAAGGGATAACATGCTCATTATGGTTGATGACGAGGGTGAACACCCACTGTGGTATTAGCTGCCATCTTGTGCTGGGTCCACAGTGCCATGTGCCTGTTCTTAAGATGTGTATGCTCTCCCCTGTGCCCAGATGGCTCCCTTTTACCTCACCTCACACACGCATGGCAAATCTGGCAGATTACAACTGGCTCATCATTTGCATCTTGCACAACAAATTCCAGACAAGGGCATGTTGTGATCCCTACTTTTAACATGTCCCTGATGCTGCTTATTGGACTCTGTTTTTAAGCCATGAAGTGGGGGTGTGCTACATGATTTTCAGGCTGGACACACTTGGACTTCAACTGACCACCATGACTACCTATCATTATTACTGGGCCATCATCATCATCATCAACTGAAACTGGTAAATCAATAACTTTTACAAGGGCCCAGAAACAGCCACCTTGAATTTATTTTCTCTGGTTCAACAGGGTCACTGACATCATCATCATCATTCATCAGCAACATCATCCACATCAACATCTTCTGTGTGGATGCTGTTATGTGGACTGCATGTTGCAACCACAGCAACATCAGCATCATCAGATTCATCATCAACACCACCATCACCCGATATGTTTTCACCACTCTGTGAATCATTGCATGGCAAATGCATGACCTGAACCATGGTGGAAGAAATGTGACATTGTGTGTTATCATTGACATGATGATCAGAATCCTCATGTTCAATTACCAATGGATGTTACTGGAGAGTATGACATTATCTACACTGTCACTCATTGCTTTACACTCAACTGTATTTTGGACACGGTCAACTGGTCAGAAGTGGAACTTGAGGCAGCAATACCATACCACCAGCAACTGCACTAACACCACCAGCTGGGGCAACATCATCTCCTCCAACTATGAGTGAAGCTACCGACTGCACTGTAAAAACACTGAAGGAGAAATACCTTTCCTCATATCAGCAAAGCACTTCTGTGACTGTGTATACCATGCCCACAGACAATCTTACCACTGGCAGCATTGCCATAGTGAGAAACAGCTTTGCTTGCACGTCTCTTTGTGGGCATTTTGGGAGATCAACAAGAATATTCTAAACAAATTTAGATTTTGGAACATTCAGTCTGGGCGCTTAGATGTGAAGCCCAAAAACAACTGCTTCAATAAGAGATACAGATGCAAAGTCACAACAAGTTCAACAACACCTTAACTAACCAGTGATGCTCTAGTCACAATACAATCTGGAAAAGAATATATTTTGCCGGTTGGTGGGGGAAGCACTGTGACTGCAGATTACAGACCAGTAACAGTGCAAAACCAAGATACCACAATGGCAGTACAAAATCACGCAGGTGCAGTGGATATCAGGTTCACATTGCTGCAGTTACACTGTGGCACAATAAAAGGTGTATTATTTGATGTCACATACTGCACACACACACACACACACACACACTTTGTCTAAGCAAACTGAAAACTTCAGTAATATACCACCACATATTTTAAACAACCTGAAATTATGCACTGCTGCACCAGATCCACAACACAATCAGCAAAAACATTTCAATAATTACTGAAACAATTACTGTGCATACATTAACAAAGTTATACAAGAGAAATACAACCAAAAACAAAGAACTCCTATTTCTCCAACTTAAATCTACCAACACCACAGATATGCCTCTCCTCCAAAGCACACTTCCACTGTCTGTCAGTACATAGACTGAATGTTGTACATTAACATTCAAAATCCACACACAAACAATAAACACTCGATGATATGAGCACAGGAGGGTTTCCTACAATCGATGCACTAAAGTTTCAGCAAAAAAAATGACTCAAAAGGCTTTCTTAACAGATTTTAAAGGGTTTGAATCATAGAGAGCTCTCAGAGCCAACTGTCTCCTACAGCTACCTACACACACTACCCAGAACTGAGGCTGTGCAGAACAATCTAGAGTCCATATGACCTGCAATCCCATGAATCATTGTAAAATTCCCTTTGCAGCTCACCAACAAGGCAAAGTGATGTGAATACATTGACTTCAATGTACTTCACCTAAAATTAGTGGAGTAGTGGTTTGGGAAGGTGGAATAACATGAAATCTTGCTCTCAATAGACTTGCATTCCTCATTATAATGAGAAGTACTCCGCTGCGTGGTGAGGTACTTCACAGATTCCACATTACTATGTGAATCACTTAGCAGAGTGAATTGGGGCCACTTTTCCCACCACTAGTGACCCCACCCCAGCTCAAAAGCCTGGTAGCAAAGCATGAGGTTATCATTTGCTACTTAAACTGAACAACAGAGCAAGTCAAGGAGGCCCAACAGATACTACACAGAAAAGGCACTCTGGTTATGATATCAAAATGTTGTAAACTGGGAAGCACCTTCCCTACCTGGAGGAGCACAGCGTCCTGTGCGACGCTCATGCTTCCTTCCACAGGCAAACCCTCTGATGGCCAAGGCTTGTTCCTGAACCCGGTAGTCGTTGCAGAGTTACGCTTGTGTTATGCCCCTATTGTCCCACATACACCTCACACTGTATTCCTGGTCTATTGTACTGTGATACTGCTGTTTTGCACTAACATATAGTTATGGGCACATATCATATAAGCATGAGTGCTAGGAATGTGCTTTGCTGCTGGATATGCTAATACTGATCATGCATGATTCATTATACCTCATTATAAATACATTTATCAAGATTATGTTTGTTTTGCATATATTCCATATATAATCTACCTAATCACTGATATGATGACTCTGAGGGATCATCAGTGTTTATTGTATACTTATATTCTCATATATTTATATGTAATGTGTTTTACACTCAAGCAGATATATAATAGGGACCTGTCAGCAGTTCTCATTGTCTAAGTAAGCTGACACAGAGAGAAAGCCTTTGTTAAGTCTCTATGTTTTATACTGTATGTAAGCAAGAAATGCCACATGTAGTTTGAACCTGTCAGCATTTCTTTTGTCCAAGCTTATAACGCAAATGGAAGCATATTCTGTCTCATGATACTCCTTAGTAATTCTGTCTCCTAAGTCATTCTCCAATGAAGAATGACTTGGGACTAATACAGATTGTTCCTCATGTCTGTAACTGTGAGGTAATCTCTGTTACTATGCTGTTATCTGCAGTATATAGTCATCTGCAAACCTATTGTGAGTCTCAGGACACTACTAGTTCGGCTCTGGAAGATTAGTACTCTCTGGCAGAGAGCTGGAGAGTGGGGAGAGAGACAAGACCTTAGAGAACCTAAAATCTATAGTCCTGGAGATTATGTACATTCTTCAGGCTAGTGGTGAGAAATCTATCTCCTTGTGATTTCTCTGTCACATGCTTGGTATAAGTAGTATAATAAACTTTATTAGTACTCCTTGCTTGTTTACGAATGTTTCTTGGCAGACTCGGAGACACAAGAATCTGTATTATTATTATTTACCCAACACACCAAGAGTGTTTAGATCACATAAATGATGACCATGAGTGGAGTCTGGATGTTTGCTAAGTTTTATTTTAATTTCCTCTGTAAATTAAAATACTGGGCAAGAAATCCCAGTAACAAGCAGCAGAAAGTGTCCTGTGTTTAACTTTTTTCAGTCTGTTGTGTGTTCCACATTGCAGTGGTAGCTCTACCACTGCACAGGTGGGCCAGCCACTAAAACTTCTTTATTCTTGAACCACTGGTAATGTCTCACAAATGGATAGTCACAAAAGGAAAAGGAGTAAAACCTATTGTGCACCCAGAGCACACTGTTGCATTGAACTGAGAACTCTCCATCTGATCATCAGATGCCCAGCACTGAGAAAGGGATGTTCATACCCTCCAAACAAGTCTCCTGTGCACAGGCTATCCCTTCCTGGCTACTCAGTTGTGGGGGCTTGCAATGGTTTTGTTACTTCTTTCTTTCTGTGGCTGTGCAGCTGCTGGACCTTGCCAGCTGTTTAAGAATAAATAGTGTTGCTACCTCAGGAGCATTACTGTGATTATTTTCCACATTATGTTAAAAGAGGACCTTCCCAGTCCTTTTGACTTTCATGCATAAATGACCCTTCTTGCAATGATTCTGGAATTATATTTCATTACTGTCTGTTACAGTTAGTTTTGCATTCTGAGCTGCTAAAACTGCAGGTGTACCATACCAGAGCTTCTTACCAAGCCTGGGTTGCTGTGGGCCCAGGGTTGTACTGCTGACATCACTATAAGGCAGAGTCAGTTTACACAAAAAAAAAAAACATGCTGACAAGGCATTTGATTTTGGCATAATGGTTTGCTAACGGGTGTCTTGGGAAGGGGACACAGTATGTACACTGAGTACTGGTAGGTTTCCCTTGTAACATTGTTGCAACTGCATGGTCGTATGGTGTGAGTCACTCCTCTACCCAATAGTAATGTCATCAAGAGGTAGCAGCCCAGCAAATGAACAGCAAAGGCAAGTGCAGCAAGGCTCAAAAACAAATTCAAATTATGGAAGGCAGAGAAAACCTTGCCAAAAATAACAAATGCACACTCATTTTCAGGTCTAGTACTGCATATAATGACTACAAGCTGTAACTTTTGAACCATAATGAAAGGTCCTCTTTAAAGAGGTGCTGTCAACTCAAGGAAACCTCTACAAACAATATATTTAGGTACAATTCAGCTTGTATTCCTATATCAGCTATAGATTTCTCCTCCCATTATTTATTACTGAGGACATTTGCATGATTACATGATTTTTATCCATTGGGTTCATCTGTTTCTCTGCGTATTCCTATTTGAAGGCATAATCATGTGTTGTGACATTACAAGGTGTTGCCATAGGAGTAACTATGATGTCATAAGCAGTGCATTATGACCTCGGTAGGAATTAAGTAGCAGGAATGGTTGAACTCTTCTGGAGCAAAGATCCTGTTTCCATGCAGATTACTTCAGTAATAAATAACAGGTGGAGAAATGTAAAGCAATTGTGAAATATCACCTGAATTGTGTCACTTATTATGTCTTTGTAAATAACTCCTGAAGGTGGAAACAAAGGAAAAGCTATGCTTCAGGATACGGGAGGTGGAATCCTTGGTGGCTAACCTACAAACTTCAGCAAAACAAATGGACTACACTCTGTTCAGCACAAAGGAGGATTTGCTGACACCAAATGAATGCCATTAGTGCAATTTCTATTTGCTAATGTTTGTGCCCCAAAGGTTACCATAAGAAGGCAGGGTTTAAGCAGCGTCAACTGACAGTTTACATCATACAGACATCATTTGAAATTATAATGACAGAAATCAAAGATCTCATGCCAATGCAACAAAAATATTGTAAGTCATAAGCAAGGTGCAATGTAGTATGGACCCAATCTGCCAGTCACCCAGCACTTACTCTCCAACTCAACTTGGAGTCAAGTGACTGGGGTGACTGGTAGGTTAAGTTCATTCTGCACCGCACCTTGCTTATGAACTTGCAAAATATTTTGCTACATTGGCATGAGACATTTGCTTTATACTTTGTTAATACTTCAGTTATAGGGCACCA
The DNA here is from genome assembly GCA_016271365.2 of Neoceratodus forsteri. Taxonomy (NCBI): domain Eukaryota; kingdom Metazoa; phylum Chordata; order Ceratodontiformes; family Ceratodontidae; genus Neoceratodus; species Neoceratodus forsteri. The sequence continues at coordinate 1,147,204,962 of CM057458.1, read as the reverse complement.
GAATGCTGAGACCCATAGATGCTGCCCCCACAGACACACTGCTCAGTGGAAGTTACCCAGATTGTCTTCTTGTATGAAGGTATCCAACCCTTTTTGAATGTCGCCATGTTTGGTACAGACACCAAGCAACCAGGGAGCTGATTCGGAGTCTAATAGCTCTATGGATGAATGCATTTTTCAAAGTTCTGATTTAGGCACTGATTCAACCAGTTGACACTTATGTCCTCAGAGGTCGTATTTGATGTCCTTGTAGACCAGATCCAGACCCTCACTTTGGACAGGATCCTACAATAACTTATACAGGAGTAACACGTCCCCTAGTTCTCCTTAGGCTCAAATCCCACAGCCCCACATGATTTAAGTGCTGTGTATATGTTAGGTCCTTACAACTTGGGACAAGTTTGGTAAATCTCCTCTGCACTCTATCAGTCATGTCTTTATCTTTCCTGAGGTATGGACTCCATACTCATGAACAGTAGTCCATGTGTGGCCTACTATATGTTCTATGAAGGGCAATAAATCTGAGCTAGATCTAGTGGAGAAGGACCTGTGAATGCAGTTTGGTAAGTGTCCCATTTTGGATGCCACCTGTTTGCAATGTGTGCTGGGCTTCAGGTCATTACTTATAAACACACCCAAGTCTTTTTCAGTAGTCACTGATTTGTCTGTGGTCCCATTTACTTGGTATATTGTAGTACCAGTGTTCCTACTAAAGTGCAAGAACACACATTTTTCTGTGTTCAATTGCATTCTGTTAGTGACAACCCATTTACCTATGTTCTTCAGATCATCAAGCATCATGTTTCTCTGGGCTTCATTGTCCACTATTCCCCAAGTTTGGTATCAATGGCAGACTTTACCAGTTTGTTGTTACCTGTTAGCATCAGGTCACTAATATATATGTTAATAACAGATCCCAGGACAGAGCCCTGGGGAACTCCACTGGTCACAGCGCCCTCTGAGGAGACTATGCCATTAATTCTTATAGCCTGACTCTTACTTCACAGCCAGCTCTGAATCCATTTAATTAGGCATATATCCACTTTTAAGGTTAATAGTTTTTCACTAGGATGTTATGAGAGAGGACATCGAAAGCCTTCCTAAAATCTAAAAACAACATGTCACCCCTTTCCTTGGTCTAAATTAGGGCTAACAAACTCATAGAAGTTGATTAAGCTGGTAGTACATGACCTATTATTTGTGAATCTGATGGTGTGATATATCAGTTAACCTACTCACCAGGTCCTTAACTAGTTCATCCTTTATTATACTCTATAAACTTGCCCACTACAGACATTAAGCTAATAGGCCTGTAATTGCCATGGTTAGATTTACTGCCCTTCTTGTGGATCGGTATTGTGATGGCACTATGCCAATCTACATGTACATAAGCGTATAAAATGGATCTATTCCCGATATCTACTTTCTGTCATTATAATTTCAAATACTGACTGTATGCTGTAAATTGTCAGCTGACTTCTTAAACACTGCCTTCTTAATGGTGACCCCTTTGGCACTAGCATTAGCAAATACAAATTGCACTAATGAAATATATTTGGTGTCAGCAAATCCTCCTTTCTGGTGTATAAAGTGCAATCCATTTGTTCTACTGCTGAAGGTGTCAGCTGCTCTCAAGTGTTGAACCATAAAAACTGTGATTGGTACTACACCACCTGCATGTTTACTCTCAGAGAGCCTTTTCTGTATTTAATTCTGCATGGTGCTTGGATCATGGACTGGGAACACCTCAGTAGGGGTTAAGGAAGTGAGACCTGTGATATTTTGTTTTACAATACGTTTTATTTATCAACTGTAAAATCTGCTCACTAGTGCTATAAAGGTTGCATCTGAAGGCACTCTGGGAAATTGCTCTTTGCATGCTCCTCATGTTTTGCAGGTTGTACCCATGTGTCTGCATTATTGCACAGCTGCATGATTTGCATTTTCGGCACTACTGTACCTGTAATAGTATATCACTATTCCTTGTATACTTCGCACAGATCACCCATGAAAATGAGCCTCAGCTTATTGGACCTTTCATGGTCACAAATTGGTTAATTAAATAAATCTCATAAAATAATTTTTGGTTAATTATATTACAGAAAATAATGTTACTTAAGTTATTTCTTTAAACCAGTCTCACTGTCCCTCTGCTTCTTTGCTGAGACTGTTGTGCTTACTTGTGTTTCCATTGTATCTCCTATTTTACTACAAATTCTTTCTTTAAATATCTTTATAGCTTCTTGCCTTAACTTCTGTTCTTATTCCATATATAATGGGGTTGGCAACAGGAGGTAAAATAAAACTCTGTATGGCTAAGACATGCTGGAGAAATGATGGGATACTGGTCATGTTCAGCCGAGGCTGAAGCGCTATAAAGAAAGCACTGCTCACAAAGACTAGTAGTATTAACAAATGAGTACTACATGTCTGCAGCGCCTTCACTCGTGTTCTTTAGAATTTTTCATACAGACCACAAATATTTGTACATAAGAGCAGACAATGATAGCAAAGGAATTCCAATATTAAATATAAGAGAAACTATACCTAAGTAATTGTCAGCAGATGAGTCTATACATGAAAGCTTAACAATGGAGATATTATCACAGTATATTTTTGCAGAGTGAAGTCACACAGTGGAAGTCTTTGAGTTAAGAGAATAGATATCAGCATAATACAAAATGGATTCATCCATGCAACCAACAGAAGCTTGAACATTTTGCAGATGTCATAATATTTGCATACTGTAAAGGGTAACAAATAGCCATAAATCGGTCATATGCCATAACTGTCAATATATTCATTTCAGAAAAATAAAAGTATACAGGCAATATACCTGAATGTAACAGCCAGAAAGAGATATAGTGTTAGATTCCAACAAAATATCTGCCATTAACTTTGGCAAAATGTTGTACTGCCATATATTCCATTTACTGCCAAGCTGCACATAAAGATATACATGGGCTCATGTAGATGTTGTCGTAAAATGATAATGCTTATAAGAAACAGATTAGCAAGAATTGTGATTAAATACAGCAAAAGTGAAAATGAAAATACATATATCGAATGTTACCCATTTTACCAAGTCCTGTAAGTACAAAATAATTGATAGTAGTAGTGGCATTTTCCATTCTTCAGACCTGTAAAGGATAATACAATTAAATTAGATATATAACTCTAATGACTTTTAGTGCTTGAGACATAACAAATCTTAGTCTTGTGAATTACCAAAATTAGATAAGCAAAAAAAAACAATCTCGGACTTCGTAAACATTGTATTATTACTGCATGTCAGCCACAATAAACGTCTTACATTCATTTGCCGTATGCATTTAAAATGACAGTTACAACATAGTACATTAAAAGTGGTAGTGATAATGAACCGAGATTGCCCTAAACATTTTACATTAAGTTTAACATTAGCAATTGCAATGATAAACAGTTCACTACTAAAGCTTTCATTTCATGTCTTAATAATAAAGCTGCATATATAACTCATATGACTTACATTCCTGCAAATGTGAAAACAGCTGTAATCAAATGTTGCTGCAGCTTACCTTTCCAGGAGATAGTATTCACAATTTACTGGTGGAGCTGAAAAGTTGTTACTTTTATACAGTGAAACAGCTCTATGCCTCTGACAGGAGCTTTGTATAATGAGAGCGAGAGAGAGTCCCTGAGCACCCTGCTTGCCAGTATTTGCACGGTCTATCGTTCCAGCGTCCCTTGATTGTTTTTTTTTTCAAGAAGGTTAGATCATCCAAGCACAAACAATTATGGGCCAGATATTTCAAAACTTTGCGCCGGGCAAAATTATTTGCGCAGGTTTAGCGTGGGATTAGCGTGGGTCTGCCATATTCAAAAGGCCAAATAGTGCGGGCAAACTGCATTAGCGCCAGGCAAAATTATAATGTATGCAAGGGCAAACTGACATGAATACAGGCGCAATGCTATATTCAGCGACTAAGCGCGCTAAGTGGTTTTCGCGACTTAGCCCGGCATAGCAGCGGTGCTCGCTCGCCAGGAAAAGCTGGTCTTAATCCTGGGCAATCAGCTTTGACTCATATAATGGTTTTCGCTGGATTTGCGTGGGTTTAGCGCGGTTTTGCGCGACCCTAACAAATAAATATGACACATAGATAAAGCCAAACATAGAGGAAGCATGTTGTTAACCGATGGCATCACAATGATGCATCATCTGCCACCAGTCCCAGCCATGCCAGGCAGTAAGTGGTGACCCTGCCGCAGTGGACAGCATGGCAGTGTAGCCATACAGCACACACCGCGGACCACACATCTGTGGACAAAAACAGATGCCACGCACACATGCAGCACTGTGGGCATGGAGGATGTTGAGGGCGTGTATGGGTGGCCAGGCTGTGCCACAGACCAGGTGTGGCCACAAGGCTGGGACACATCATGCAGTGCACATAGGCCAGTATTAGAATACCCCAACACTAGTGTGCCTTCGGATAATATATCCCCAGCCACATACCACACAGCTGTACAACTGCCACAACACACAAAGCCAGATATGTACATGTCACTGTGAGCATCCCATACCACAGGTACAGCATCTGTGGGTCACACAACAGTGTAACAGTAATGTCGACTGTCAGTAAACACCTGCAGGTTGGGCCTGTCACTGTGTACAGTGCAGTCAGCATCACTGCCTACACACCATAGGCAATGCTGTGTCCCTCACACTACTGTCCCCTTGCTACTGTAGTGTCTGCTGTGCACTGTAGCATGCCCTACAGTGTGACAGTTGCATGCAGCACCACCACCACCTGTGCCTATTCTGTCTTGTCCCTGGGGTACAATATGCTATGCTATGCTGTACTGTTTACATGTAGCCTGCAGCTATCATTGTGCACTGCCAGACTGACCTACAGGTGGCGCTGCTTGGTTGGACCTGGTCAGCTCCTGTACTTCCAGACTGACCTACAGGTGGAGCTGCAGTTGGACCTGGTCAGCCCTGTCTTCCAGACTGACCTACAGGTGGCTCTGTGGACCCTGCAGTAATGCTGGGCAAACTGCATGACAAATCAGGGTATAATGAGATACTAATCTGGTTGTTTGCCCAGAGACTACCTAAGTAGGCTTATTTGCATAGCACTTTTGAATATAGGCACATTTTAGCTCCGGGCAAGCGTGTTTGCCGGGCTAACTTTCTTAGCTCACGCTAATGTGTTAACCTGGCGCTAACAATGCAGGGAATAATATAGTTTTGATCACTGTTCTTTCCATCTGCTGCTTCCTGAAGCTGTACTGAGTCCATGCATTTGCTGGCACACACATTGGCCATGGGTCGTCTGTACCTGCCCTCACGTTGCTGTGCACTGTGTTGTTGTTGTGGGTTGCACTTCCGGGTTGCTTTATTCAGTGCTGTCTTATTCCCAGGCTATTTTTGCCCTGCACTCCCAGACCAGTTTGCCCGGCTTCCTTAGCCTGCAATATTCAGCAGGATTAGCACCGGGCTATTTCCATTCAATATAGCTTGCTCTGTGCTCCGGGCTAAGTTTGCCCGCGGGCAGTCGCTAATTTAGCCCTGGGCAAAGTTTTGAATATCTGGCCCTAAATGTTTATATTTTTCTGATACTGGTACAGTCAAAGTCGGGCTTCTGACTTACAAAGCCCTACACGGGTTGGGCCCTGATTACCTGAAAGAGCTTCTGGTGCCCTACCTACCGATGCGACCACTCTGCTAGGCCAACGAGGGGTTGCTAGAGGTCCTGAGGGTAATTTTAAAATCTTCTGCCCCTGAGCTTTTATGTTCATGGCGCCAACCCTCTGGAATTCTCTACCATGTTGGATTAGAGAGTGCATGATTGTGGAGGGTTTTAAAAGGGGCTTAAAGTCTTTTTTATGGAGCAAGGCATTTGCAGATAAGTTGGATGCCAATTAATTGTTTGTAGCAAACTGAGTTTTTAAATGTGTTTTTATATGTTTTTATTGTATTTTATTGTAATGCGGTTTGGTTTTGAGAAAGACGCATATAAATAAAGCTTATTATTATTATTATTATTATTTTGGCATTTAAGAGAAGCTTGGCATTGATAAGGTTGCTTTCTAGCTGGATAAAGTCATCTTGGAGTGCTTCCTGACTTCAGTTAAGGATGAGCCTGATGCATACAAAACCATATCGTCCAGAAAGAAAAGAATGCTAGAGTTCTTTATGTAGGAGTCAAAGTTGTTGCTGTACAGGGAAAAAAAGATTGGTCCTAGGAGAACTAAAGAGAGAGAGAGAGAACAAAAAGGGACTGAATTTTATAGGGAGCAAAGACAGTAACAAACACAACAGCAACAAAGACAGTAACAAACACAACATCAATGGTCAATAAAATTATTTACATTCAAAATAAAGAAACAAGAGGACTTAAGGAATGGATGTCGATTAAAGAGGGCAGAATAGCTTCTTTTGTTTTTATTTATTTTCTGGGGATATATAAACAACAGAATGGAAAACAGAAAAATGAAAACAAAAAGACAAATTAATTAGTGCTACCACATTAAGTGCCAGTGGGCCACCACGAGTTCAGACAGGATGCCCATGATTTTGTCAACATCACACTGCAGTTTAAAATCTCCCCGACATTACTAAATTCCTGTCTGAAATTGTTTAACTCCTGTCAGAGATGCTGGACTTCAAACAGGACAGCAGATGAGTCTGCATGTGTCACTGGCACTGCTGGCAGGGTGGGGAGCTGTCAGTGCTGCTGACTTTGGATGGGGGCCCTGGAGGGTCTTGATGTTACTGACTGCTGCTGTTGTCTGGTATGGCAAGCACAGCGAGGACATTTACCTGGTCCAGCCACACCTCCCTCCTGCTCACCCCCTTCAGCGCTTACACCCACACTGTTTATTTCAGCTGCACTTGATGATGCCACCACCTACCGCAATCTAAGGTCTCATTGCAGTGGGTGTTAGTGGACCATGTGGCTACGTTGGCCGGTTGTCCCAAAGTGGGATCTACAGTTTCCTCGACGCACTTCCTGCCCGTATAGATTGCAGGTGATCACTGGGTCACCAACCGATATTAAGTATTAAAAATCCTAGAAAGGAGAACTTCAGGGATGGCAAGGCCCCAAGGAGGGGTCCACAGATAATGCCCCAGGCACTGACTCCTCTGGCTGCTTAGGAGGGGCATGGCCTCCTGCTGCCTGGGCAGAGGAATAGTATCCTCACTGTGTTGGGAGGGGCACTGTCTCCAACTGCTGCTGCTGGTGGTGGAGACATGATCTTTTCCTGCTGCTGGGAAGGGGCACAGTTTGCTGCTGGTGCTGGTGCTGGAGCAAAAAGCCTCCTACTGTGGCATTTCATTTGTGAAGGTTAGGTGAAATGCGTGTACAGGTGCTCCACTGTCTTCACCCTTCTCCATTATGTCCACAATCCACAAACACCACCAATCAAAAAAAAAAAAAACAGAGATAGAGACTCAGAGAGCCATGGGGGGCAGGAATCAAACACAATCACACACAAACACAAACTCACCAGGAACTAAAATATGAACTATAACACAGACAAACAAGAAAAGTTAGAAAAATAGCACAAATTAAGCAATTTAGGTGTAAAGTGCACTCTGCAGTCACAGGGAGTATAAATGCTGCCTGCTTCCTCAAGATATATAGCACAGGAAATGAATCACTCATGTCTTGCCTGTTTAGACTCAACCATGTGACCACCAGCAGAGGCGAAATGCCCAATTTCACCTAATTTTGCCTCAGATGCAGAGTGTAATTGGCGGTGAAATTTCACTGGCACAATTTCACTGATAGGCCATAATTACATGAAATGTATCACTGGGTGAAACTGGTGATTTCACCGTAAGTTCGATGGAGAAATAAAATGTAGCTGCATCTCTAACCAAGACTATAGGTAAATAGTGTTTCTGATATGTCTCTTGACTAATCAAGATTGTTGTCTTGAGACATCTTTGCATTCAAGAACTGCAAAGCACAGCTGAACAGTTCTGGAATGCAAAAATGTCTTAAGAAGACACTTGATTAGCCAAGGGACATCTTGGAGACACAATTTAAACTTTATTAACCCTTACACTGCCAACAGAATTGGAACATATAGGAATTCTGGACTGCAGTCCACAGCACAGCAAGGGTTAAGTGTTTCTTTAAAAAAACTAGCATTTGAATTGCATTCTGTTTAAATTACTTACTGAACTGGACTGTTTGTGGTGTGAGAGGTGGAGCAGCTTTTCTTTTTTCATTATGATGCAGTTGCCTCAATGTTATTAAGTTGTCCTTTCTCGACCACACAGCAATGTTCACTGGACTACCACTTCTTAAATCTCTTGCTTCAGTTTTCCACAAGATTTGTTACTATTTTCTGACACAGCCATCAGTCTACCCTAAACTAGATTTTCATTGGTTGACATTGCTGCCGATTTCTGCCTTTCTCAATGATGTCAGAAGTAAGGAAAAATGGATAAAATAATGCTGACTTGCACCAAACTAATGCCATAACCATAACATAAGGAAAAAGTGATTGGTAAACACATACATTTTAAAGCATTTCTTTATAAAATGCAAGATACACCTGTAAAAAATGATACATTGATGTACCACTACACAAGTACTGTCTTTGTAAGAATGACTGCTTTTGTCAACAGCTATTAAAAGATGAAACAAACTCTGCTCAGAGCACAATGGCTGTTAATGCATTAATGTGATAAGAGGTTAATTTATTTATGTATGTATGTACTTCAAGGGTTTTAACAGGAAAACATATTGAGCTGGTAACCACTCATTTTAGATGTGTCCTGGGGAAGGAAAACAGGAAAAGATAACAGATTCAAAATTTCAGAATATTAAATACACAGAAATGGAATAAGTATAACAAAATAAACAGGACAATTATGATTAAGAAAAATTGACAAAATAAGTTACCAGGCAATCAGTTGTGGAACTGATCAAAGAACAATAAAATAGTTATCAATTTAACAAAAGAAAAACTAGGTAGCTGACAAAACTGGCAAATAGATATAGAAATAATGTGTGACTTAGTTGTAGTACTATGATGTGGATGTCCCACATTTAACACCACAATAGTAAAAGAAACAAAACCATAAACATCAAGTTAATGCAGTGAACTGTTTTTAGTGTGGACATACACACACCTTGAAAATACTACACCCATTAAACACACACACACACACACACACACACACACACACACACACAGCTGTTACAAAGTTGTGAACACAAAAGGGTGTGAGTGTGGTTACAGAGATAGGGCAGCTGAACTGCAATATTTCATTTTCAGTGGGGTTCTGCTTTTACACATTTTTACAGTGTATTAACTAGAGTTAGTACAGCTAAAATGTAAAATATCATTTTTACTGGGGTCCTGCTTTTGTATACTTTTACAATGTAGTTACCCAGGATAGGTCAGTTAATATGCAGTACTTCATTTTCAGCGAGGTCATGATTGTACATATTGTTACAATGTATTTTGCCAATAGTGAACAGCTGAGATGCAGTATCTTGTTTTCAGAGGGATCTTGCTTATAGTGAATGTAGGTAGTTATTTACACAAGTTGTCATTTCAGTAGAAGATGGAGATTTATGATTTCAGTATGGGAATATGGGACTGGTGAGGTGCAGATGTCATAGAGAACATTCTAATATAGTATATAGGGTGCCTTCTGTTGTGCATGGATTTCAGCAACTGCTGAAATCTTGTTGTAAGGAGCAGTTCAAATGTCAAAAAGCTGTTGTACTATCATTCTGACATCACATCGATAGTATAACAACTTTTTAACTTTGACCTGCCACCTGATTAGCACAGACTAGGCTCGATGAACAAAATAAAGACAAACATGGTGATGCAATTTAGCGGCGCTAGGCAGTGCAGTCAACAACTTTTAAGTTCAGAATCAAGACATGGACTAGAGCCATACATGGCTCCCTCTCAGAAAAACTTTGTTTTTGTTTTATTTTAAAAATAAGATATGGAGAACAGAAAGTAAGCAGACGGAGCATGAGTGTCAGCATCAGGAGCGGGAGGCGAGCAGGAGCACACCAGTGGGACAGAGTAGCACCCACAAATAATTTTATAAATCAAATAATGTGAAGCTAAACAGAAGGCACCCATATACTATATAAAACAGTGGAAGGTGACCATCCACAACTCAGCTGTGTTTCCCTCTCGGGAGGTTGATGACATCTAGCAAGACCTCTTGAGCTTCGCTCTCGGGTCTCTGATGTCATCAACTCCCTCGGAAACACAGCCTTGTTGTAGATGCTCGCCCATCCACTATTCTATATGTTGTTTACAATTTATTTACCCAAGACAACTCAAATATGTTACCACATCTAGTTTTCAGTGGAATCTTGCATCTACCTGCAGTGCAAAGTACAATAGCCCCCAATAGAGAACTCTAGAGCACAGTCAGCAAAAGGGATGGTTTAGCACTGACACACTGATGCACAAATACTGTACAATGACTGAAACTGGGGAAGAGAAACAAAATTAATATGTGACTTAGTTGTAGTTGTATTATTGTGATGTAAAAGTCCCCACATTTACACCACAACTGTAGAAAAAAACCCATAAACATTAAGTTAATGCAGTGAACAGTGTTTTTGGTTCTGGACATACACACCCCCTTGAAAATACACACAACACACACACTGAAAGGGGAGAATTAAAATGTCTCAGTGCTGTTGTTGATCCCTGATTCGTCCACCTTTTCTTTAGCCTTGTTGTCACTTGCCGGCATTGAGGGACGTGTAAACCAGATTAGCTGCCTCACATGGAGGTCCACAATTGGGAGGAGAAGGATGGCAGGCAGCATTGTTTGCCTTATTCCTTTACACATCTCATTGTTTGGTGCTTCCTAGATAGCCATTCTCTTGCTTTTCCACCCTGCCATCTCTTGTTAGGTCATCTCCAGGGCCACACCCCAAAAAGTCAATCACGCTAAAATAACATAGGTGTCAAAATGGGATCTGATTTACTTATCTACTTGCATGTTTCACATTAAGGTGAGTGATTGCACATGCAGGATTTTTATATATGTATGAGATCTTCAGTTGATATTCCATCTGGCCGTGCTGCTTTGCGCTTTTTAATGAGTATATAGCCAGATATACTTCATCCAAAGTAACTAGGTGAAATAAGTTATTAATCAAAAGTTCTGTTTAGGAGCTTCCTCTTCCATTAGGTCAAACTAGATCCCAGTAAAATGTGCCAGCCATCAATCCTCAGAGGCGTATGTATCCATATTCACTTTATACTTGTTGGTCCCTTAGCTACCAGGGTCCAAAATAATTTAGAATCCTTATTCTGTACAGCCCTTAACATCTTTGACCATTTAGACTCATAATATCCCTTTTTCTTTTCCACTGTTAAATTCTTTTTTTTTCTTATTTAACTGAATAAGAATTTTTTTACTTTTGGACTTATTATAACCACTACAAAGTTTCCCAACCTTAGATTTTGCCTTCCTACAGTCTTTATCAAACCAGGTGTCCTTACCCACACTATCTTTCTTATTTATTGGACATTCCATTATTAGTTTGATCTCCATAAAAAGTGTATTAATCTGCTTTAAGATAGTATTTAAATCTGAGAGACCAATAATCCCAGTAGCTTGAGCCAATATGTATCTTTGTAAGATTGGTATAATACTATTCTTCGAGTCCTACCTCCAGATGATTCTACGAGAGGCTTTAATTTCTGTAAAGGGCAAATTATCTGTATCCTGTCTTTCCTCACATACCCTTTTATTTCTAATATGATTGGATAATGGTCACTTTGTGCTCTTCTTTGTAAAGGACATTTACTCCAATATCTTGGTGCATCTGACCAAAAGACAAAATCTACCAAAGAGGCTCCACTTGTGGACCCAAAAGTGTATTCACCATCTTGATCCATTTCAAATCTTCCATTGAGTGGATATCAATTATTTTCTTTTAATATTTCTAACAATATCCTTCCAGATTTATTTAATATTTTATCTTTTGATTGCTTTGACCTTAACAAATCCAGTGGGCAATTTAAAAAAAAGAGGGTAGTCTGTGAGACCATGAAAGGGTACAATACATGCACTAAATCTCCTAACACAAGTAGTTCTGCTACAGGAAATACTTGGGCTTCTTTTATAGTTCCATTCAGCTCATGCCAAATTGTCTCAGCACAATAAATAGAGTTTTCTGGTGGTACATAACAATTGACTACTAATATTTCTTTTTTTTTTTTCGTCCTTAAGTAGAACAACCAAACAGTTCTTTAGGGATCTCCAGACTGTCACTCTAAAAGGGACATCAATTTTAACTAGAGTAATAATCCCTCCTGAACATCTACCAGTTCCTGTAACTTTGGATCCTGCTACCTGATGGCATTCATATCCATTTAGACTAACAGTAGTTTCCATGGAATGCCATGTATCCTGTAAGCAGATAACCTCAAATCCTTTCAAAGAGCTAATACAGTCTTTATCAGACCACAGATTTTGATAGCCAGCTATATTCCAGGTAATATAACTTGTTTCAAGCAGTGCATGATTGTTATTGGTCACAATATTACCTTTGTTTGTAAATAGTCATTCGTCATTGTAACATGGCTAAAATAAGAGGACCACGAGGCAAGAGAAACGATTGGTCCAACTGTGTCAGCTGTTACAAGAGCAACATGGCATTATTCAAGCACTAATGCTGTGTTGCTTCTGAAACTCTAAAAAATGAGCCATGGAGCACAAAGTAGCAGTATTTCTGAATGGGAGAACCACAACATGGCAAATGTCTTGTCTTTCCACCCACCAAAATGGCTACAGTAGTTGCACAGCAGGGAAACACATAGTGCCAAGGTTCAATGTAATCTGGAACTGCAAGTGCCAAACATAAAGTATCATCACCTAGGGGAAAAAAAAGAGAAAAAGAAACATTTAGACACAATAATGCAAACACTGGAAATATCAGACAAGTGCACAGCAGTAGTATCAACAGTCACAAAGACCAGCAACTCAAAGAGCAGGCATGCCATACTTTCCCAAAGTGACCTGGATGCATCAGAAAGAAAGAATGTGGAAGTGAACACTCAAAAAAATACAGTTTGGACATGTAACATCTATGACTGGCTCAGAGCAAAGAAAATGTCAGTTGATATAGGTACAGTAAAGTAGACACTGTGCAGCATATTGAGGGAATGTTTTGGGTCAGTAAGAGCTGAAGGAGACAGCACTATAGCATAAGCTCCTTTACCAGAATTAGAGCAGGGCTGAATAGATACTTCAATAGTGTTGAGGTATGAAGAAATATTAACATAATGTGTGACCCAAAATTTCAGTCCGCTAATAATGTTTTCCTTGTGGTAGTAAAAATTATCGAAGAAGGAAAAGACACAGCAAGCCATCATCCCTGTATTACAAAGAAGACCTAGATTAAAATATGAGATAATCAAAGCTGAACAGAGACCACACACGGGCTAGTAAAATGGCTGTGGTTCAAGGTCCAGCTGGGTTTAGCAAGGAGAGGAAAGGAAGGCTGCAGCAACTCAAGCAAGTGTCATTTACAGTGCAAAAGATACCAGTGACACAGAATATATAACTGTGAGTTTTAATGAGGCCACTAAAACCATTCAGGTGTAAATGAGAGGAATAAGGAAGTGCTCAGAGTAGTTCTGTATGCTCAAAGTCAGTCACGCGTTTGCCCTGTTGCTCTTTTTAAAGAATATGTCAGCTGGTGTCCTGAGAATGCTCCTGCCTTTTATCTGCACCCAATAAAGCAACCTCAGCAAGTGCTAGACAGGAAAGAGTAATGGTTCTCGAAACAGTCCATGGGGCAAAATTATCTAGGAGAGATGATGGCCAGAATATCAGAGGAAGAACTCAGCAGGTGGTACACAAACCACAGTGTAAGAAGCACCACAGTCCAAATGTTATCAGAGGCCAGTCTTGCATCCCGAGAGATAATGTCAGTAACTGGTCACGATGTGAGACCAGTCTCCAAAACTACTGGACACCAAGTGCAGATGGCCATAAGAAATGGTCACAGATTCTATTGAAACAGAAAACCCTGGAACAACCAATCAGCATCAAAGGGAATCTGGCAAGAGCACAAACCAAACACACCTAGCAAACCAGCACTAACCAGAGACAAAGACCCACAATATGCACACCAAATACCTACACAGAAACTTAGAGCCACATCGTCACCGGAAGAACAAGGGAGAGCAGCAACAGTAACTGACAACCCCTCAGCAGGATCCCAGAAAACACACAACCCAACACTGGCTGAGTAAGGCACACATATGTGTGGAAGCTGTGGCAGGAGAAGGATGTTGCGACCCCAGACCCGATATGTCGTGGCGGCGCTGCAGTAGAAGGAACCCAAAATCCGTATCAATTTCAGTCTTTCATGGTACATGGGACCGTGAACTTCAGTTACTATGGAGCAGCAAGCCCCAGTCAACAGAAGAAATAAATGTTGCAACTGACAGCTGCAGTAGCAACACAGTAAGTTTATAACAAGCAGCACGTAAATGCGAGCAATGTGTGTGAAGGAACACACAAAGCAGGGGAGGGTATATGCAAATTATGCAATTAGAGCAGAACCCAACTGAAGAAGAGTCACATGCTGCAGTCCTCCTCAGCAGGCTGCAACAGTAACAGCCATGTTGAAGTCGTCAAAAATAAGACTTTTTGTTTAATGACACATTTCTGTTGTTGCATGTCAAAGTTGTAAATGCACACGTCTGTATGTGAGAAAGTGTCAGATGTATGTTTGAAAAGTACAGTAAAGTTTTCTTTCTACCTGAAATACAGTGACTCAATCATTTATTAAGAAAGTGCACAATTATTTCTGACACTCATAGTAATGCACATACCATATCACAAGCTCATTAAGCCACTGTGAAAGTGGCATCTCATGGGAAATTCATGCATGGTTGGGCCATTGTAGGGCACAAGGCTGAATGGTCCCAACCATGCATTAATACCCCATTGATGCCACCTTTGTCATGGGTTAATGCTTACTTGTACCCTGCTAATAACATAAATCTATTTGCCAAAGGCAGAACAACACTGTCCCCATTTAGACTAGACAAAATGTTACCAGGACTACCATTGTCTAAATCTCTGAAATCCATAAGATACAAGCCTAGTTGGTCCAATTTTCTGCTTGTAATAACATTAAATCAACCAACCCTTTATTCTTAACTATAATGTCAATTTGACTTCCTTCATCGCCCTCTTAGCCAGAATAGATCCCATACTTTCAACAGGAACTGCCAAGAAATTGGTCAACAGGTCCTTTATTGCCAATGAAAATTCAAATCTGATTCTTGATCCAGATGACTCATACCAAATAAAGTCAGGGTCTTAAATTTATCTGGGCCTAAGTTATTTTCTACTATTTTATTGAATTTTCCTCTATTTGGATGCAAAAGAATCACTTCATTGTTATGTAATGCTTCTCTGTTGACCCAAACATAATTGACAGTTCTAGGAGAAACAAAAACAATGTCAATAATGGTTGCTGAGCTGATTGGCAATTTTCTAATTGTTGCAACATCTTCTTCTATCACTTCAATATCAATTCCTTATTCAAATATTCCAAAACATTATATTCCAATTTTGTAGACTCAAAATTACCCCAGTTCTGCGCTCCATATACAGTAATCTAATTATTGGGAGGCTATCAATATTCATTGAATATGATATACCCCTGAATAATATTCCCTCTCTTTATTTTCCATCCTTTCCCCCTCTAATGTTATGATTGCAGATTTTTTCAGTGGATCTCAACACATCCAGCTTCTGATTCAATTCTGTGATTTCTTGCTCTAACCTAGCTGATTGTGTTATTAAATAAGTATGCTTAGCTAGACCTAGTTCACCATCAAATACTTCCGGAAGAATTTCATTTTTTTGCTAAACTGGGGCCTCTTTATTCGTATTATCAATAGGTCTGGCCTCTTGTACCAAGACTTGGTCATTTAGCCTGGCCTCTTGTACCACAATTTCATCATTTACAAGTGTTATATTCCTCTTTCTCTTGTTGGGTCTAGGTTTTCTCTTTCTCTCATTCCGCATCTTATTTTTTTCCTGTTTTCTATTAACCACAGGATTATCTGGGATTTCAATCACACTGAAATTAAGCTTCAATTGGCAATCTTCAGAACTGCTTGAATTTATTTAATCTCTTTCTACATTGTTTGTCATTAAATGCCCCTGTTCAAATGTCTCAAGGATCTGACTGATCTTTGCTTCATTAAGTGCAATGTGTGACCTCATACTCACAATTATGTCCTTATTGATTACCAGTTGTTCCGTTAAAATCAAAATACATTATTGGGATTCTTAAATAATGTGATTAATTCCTCACTTAATCGAGTAGGTATAAAATGATCCACTAATTGCACATTTGATTCTTTTCCATCAATTCTGATTGCCCCATTGACCATAGTGCCTTGAGTAGTTAATATTTTCCTCAAGACATCTGAGTCCATCTACTGTGTGCTGTAATTCCTCAAGTACTTCTCTTATCTCATTTTTTTATTTGGGTAGTTAAAACTATACTTCGCTCATTATTATATTCATCACTACCCCTAGTTGTCACACTATTGCACCAAAGATTAGGAGTTCTTTCTAGGCTATTAGAATTACTGATGTTATCCACTTAAAAACCTTCAACAACCATGTTATCCTGATAGTCTTGAGTATATCCAGGGCTATCAGTATGTATGGTATTGGTTTCTGATCTATCTGAGAGAGCCAACACCAGAGGTATCTTCGGCATAACTTGTGCCGTTAGCAGACCATCACCGGGGGTTAAAACCCCACTCGGCACAGAAGTTTTATTTTTAATAACCAAGTGATCAATGATTTTCATTTGTCTGCTGGTCATCCTAGGGTCTTTTGGTAATAATTCCTGTAAAGGTGAAGACCTACTATTATTTAATCTTTGTAATCTTGTATTCACCATCCTGCACAAACTAGTGCAGATGCAGTGCATGATTACTAACCTTTAAGATCTGTTTTATCTATTAGCAATCTCAATAACAACCAGAAAGTACAACATATATAAAGGTGCTACATATATATAGTACTATAACCTTGGTCACTGGTGTACTAGTCACACACACACACAAAAGTAGCTCCTTCTGTACCTATATTACTCAAACACACATTAATAGGACCACTTCCTTAACTGTTGAAGATAATCTATAAACAAGGATTTCAATAACAAATTATGAATACTTCGTAAGTCACTAATATTGGCTAATTTTAACCAAATCAGTTAGCACCTTAGGATTCCCAAAGGGATCGTATACCTCAACTGCAAAAAGGTGCAAAGAATGTATTCAAGAATTCTTACACTAATTTAATTAACTAGAATATTGCACAGACTCAACTGTATAGATGCAAAAACTTAGCTATATTAAATAGGATTGCACTTTTTCAAAACCTAGCTTTAAATGACACATGGTTTTAAAATCAATATAATCTATGTAGGCTAGTTTTGTTCAAAAGAACCATTCTTCATCTCTAACCACAACTTCATTCATCCAAGTTCATTCCAGGTCAAGGTCATTAGAGAAATGTTTGTTTTACTGCACTTGAGAAAGGGGTTTGGGGAGGAATAGAGTCCCATAGTTTACAATAAGGTTGTTGAATTTAGCACGTTACTCAAGCAATAAAGTCATTTCTTTTCACTTCATTTCCTCCTTTAATCACGCTGTCTGATCTACAGCTCAGTCCCAAACATATTTTCACTCTTCTAGTTACCAATATGGACTGAGTTTTATTCTTACACAATTTCCCCCTTTAACTTTTTAACTGCTCTGCAACAGATTTCAGTTAATTGTACACCAACTCTGGTTAACTGGATATTAATCTGTGTAGTCAATATAACTCTTTACAAAAGAGAAAAAAGAATATGGTAACGTCTAATTCTTACAAGTCTCTCTTGTATTTAGGTACTAGCCAGCACCTCACTATGTACTAATATACCCAGTACTAATGAAATTGTCTACAATTATACATAACCTATACTTCTAGCAAATAAATCAATACTTACTACATGTTAATAATCTTAACAGGCATTATGTAAACCTCTTTCCCATCTTATGGAGTACTACAGACTCTTTACCAAGAATGCACAAGTTTTAATTGCAAAATGGACCGCATATAATCACTCCTTGTTCATCTCCTTCTCTACTCTCGGAATCCTTATCTTACTTTATTTATTTTTTTTTTGTTATACTTTATTTTTTACAAAATTTTGTGACACAATATACACGATACAGTGTATTTCACATCAGAGAATACATGTTATACATCACAATCAGAAAGTATTTTAAAACATATAATAGGACTATGCAGTAATATTGTCCAATCCTTTCTGGTGAATAACAACTTATATCTATCAAAGGATTTAATTCTATGGTAGGATAATAATGTAGAAAATGCCACTCTCACCCAACTATTTACTCAAAGGACTGTTCACCATTATTTCCCCCCCTCATAGGATTCAATAAGGGCGGAGGGCTAATTATCCTAAAGAGGAATACTAAACCAGGTTCTAACAAGGTTGCCTGGGCTCATTTAAGTTGCATTGCATCCCTACCACAAATGCTAGACCTGCTAACAGATAGAGAAACAGGTTATGGAAATAGAGAATCACAATAAGTACATTAACTAAGTGGGCTATAATATCCCCTTCATTTGCAGTATCTCAGAATAGGCATGAGTTTCAGATTTAGGAAGTAGCACCAACATGGCTAACTTAATAATAATAATAAATCTCAGCAAGACTCAAACAATCAAGAAATAAACAGATATAGATTTCTCCATTTAAGCTATCTTCCCTGGAGAAAGATTTAATTAGACTTCCGAGTCTTATTTGAGCAGGAGCTATGCATTAAGCATCCGCCATGTCGGGTGCTCAGCAGTGCCCCCCTTATCTTACTTTAAAAGGGTGACAGCCCATAGAAATGAGAAAAGGATAGATAGTACACCAAAGCAATTCTACCATATACAAACTGAATCAGACAGAAAACTGAGGGTCTTGCATCCATTCATTCATCTGTGAGGTAGAGCAGAAAAAGGTGATCTGTCCTAAGAACACCAGCGCATGCTCTTTAAGGAGAAAGATCTTGTGGTCCTTAGAGAAGCATAAATTTTAAGCTTTAAAACTTTAAAATAATTAAAATAATTAGCCTTCTAAACTAACATCTCCTTTCTATCTAAAATGTGTACATTCAATTTGCAAAGCTTTCCCTTCCTACACTATCTGGTTTAACAAATGTTAAACAATTTTAAGTGGGTTGTGGAAAATCTTAAAATGGACATTTAGGAAAATATAACCAACATAACTTTTTCCAGGAGAAAATTAAATTTCTGCACATAGGAGCCTTCCTTCTCATCTGCTCCTTTCCTGATCACTCATATCCTTATCTCAAGCTGCCTCTGAAGTTGGGACAAACAATACAGATTGCAGTTCTCTTTTCCCTTCTATTTTTGTTGACTGCAATTTGGGTCTCCTCTGTCTCGACCACACTCTGCAGCGCTTCCTCTCTGACTTTCTGGGGCAGACTACCCCTCCTTTGGCACCCCAGTCCTATGGGAGAGAATGAAGGGTGACAGCAGAGGGACACAAGAATCTAGCGTCACAATTCAACCCGGCAAGTGCTGCACAAATTAGGTAGATATGGAGCATATGAACAGTGGTATACCTTTTCTAAAAATAAAAAGCCTTGTGCAGCTCCTGCTCAACCAGCTCCTCCACAGCTAGTCAGCGTGCAGCGGCTCTCCTGACTTCACTTTCTGGATGCTAAAATAGGTCCCCTTTAATTTTAGGGAAATGAAAATTAGGAAATCCATCTTTTATTTAGCATTCTCCATGCAAACTGCTCATAAACTTTGATTAAAAAAAAATTACAAGAGGCAGTTGGAGAGGTTGCCATAAGGAAAGGGGTACTAGGGAATCTGCAGCAGTGCTTCCCTTTAGCTTTTTATGTATATGTTTTTCTGGCACTTGCTAAGAGTAGCCAGGTAACAAATATGAATATTGATAATTTACAAGGGCTTCTAGGAGAGCAGGGCTAGCAAGCTGGTCAATGTGATACCTGTTTTATAATACTACTTTTATTTATGCAAAGTCACTTTGCCAGTCAAGGGGTTGGCTTACTGTGCATGCTTTGTTCTTAGCCCTTTCTTTTACAGCTTTCTAGTGACTGCTAAAAATTGCCAAATAAAAGATATACATTTGAAACCATCAGGGGCTCCCAGGAGGGCACAGTTAGAAAGTCTGTCAGTGCTGCCATGGCGGTGACCTGTGTTTGAGGTGCGAGTGGGTTGATGGGGGTAGGCCAGGGAGAGAGCAGATCGAGCATCTGGAGAAACATAGAAACATAGAATTTAATGGCATATAAGGACTGCTTGGCCCACCTATTGTGCCCATTTCCCTACCTAATGAATAAGCTGCAGATCCTAGTTAACCAACAGCCTACTTACTCCTACCCCCCACTAGAATTGCCATATGTCTGTCCCATGCATTCTTGAAATACCCCACTGTTTTTGACTTTATGACCTCCTCAGAAAGGCTGTTCCATGCATCTACAACCCTCTCTGTGAAGAAATACTTCAGCACATTACCTCTGAGCCTCTATCTTCAAATTGTGCCCTCTTGTTCTTGCACATCTCTTTTTTGAAAGATGCTACCCTCTTGGACTTTGTTGATTCCCTTGAAGTATTTGAAAGTCTCTGTCATGTCTCTCCTCTCCCTCCTTTCCTCAAGGCTAAACATCTTAATCGCCTTTAGTCTTTCTTCATATGTCCTCTGGTGCAGATCCTGCACCATTTTGGTTGCCCTCCTCTGGACAGCCTCCACCCTGTCTATGTCTTTGCAGAGATGGGGTCTCCAGAACTGTACACAGTACTCCAGATGTGGTCTTACCATCTGTCTGTACAGAGGGCCAACAACTTCCTGTTTTCTTCTGGTGATGCCACTTCCTATGCATCCCAGTATCCCCCCAGCACTCCTTACTGCCCTCTCACATTGCTGGCCCACCTTTAGGTCATCTGATATGACCACCCCAGGTCCCTTTAAATTTTGTTGTTGTCAGTAACTCACCTCCCACTGTGTACCCTTCCCTGGTTTTTGTTTCTCAGGTGCATTACTTTGCACTTATTTGCATTGAATCTAAGCTGCCATAAATTTGACCATTCCTACAACCTTGCCAAGTCCCTTTCATCCTTTCCACCCCACCTTATGTATCAACCCTGTTGCAGATCTTTGTGTCATCTGCAAAGAGACATACTTTCCCTTCTAGTCCCTCTGCAATGTGACTTATAAAGACATTAAAAAGGACCGGCCCCAGTACTGAACCCTGCGGTACCCCACTAGTAACCCCTCTTTCTTCACTATGGACTCCATTTACTATTACGCACTATGTCCTGTTGTCCAACCAGTGTTTTACCCAGGCTACCACCCTAGGACCCACTCCCAAGCTGGCTAATTTGTTTATTAATCTTTTGTGTGGGACTGTGTCAAATGTCTGCTAAAGTCTAGGTAGGCCATGTCCATAGCCCCTCCCTGGTCTACTACTTTGGTCACATAGTCAGAGAAATCAATTAGATTTGTTTGACATGACCTTCCTGCTGTGAATCCATGCTGCCTTGGGTCCTATGCCCCACTGGCCTCTAGATACTCAACAATTCTTTCCTTCAGAAGCGATTCCATCATTTTCCCTACCACTGAGGTCAAACTGACAGGTCTGTAGTTTGCTGCCTCTGTCTTGCTCCCACTTTTGTGAAGGGGAATCACATCCACCCTTCTCCAGTCCTCAGGTACCACACCATCCTCCCATGATTTATTAAAAAGGGTAGTCAGTGGTGTTACTAGTTCTTCCCTTAGTTCTTTTAGAATTCTGGGGTGAATCCCATCAGGCCCCATTGCTTTATCCACCTTCAGTTTTAAGAGTTCTTTCAGAACCCTTTCTTCTGTGAAAGGACTAATATCAACCCCCCTATCCAGAGTGCTTCTATTGACTGGATTAGATCTCTCCCCCCTGCTTTTCCATTGTAAATACTGAACAGAAATATTCATTCAGTATCCCTGCTTTTTCACTGTCACTCTCTGCTCAACCACCTTCCTCTTTATTAAGCCTCAGTATCCCTGCCTTTGTCTTTCTTTGCTCCCTAATGTACCTATAAAAGGATTTATCCCCCTTCTTAACTGAGTTGTCTATCTTTTCCTCCGTTTGGGCCTTTGCTATTCTGACTGCCTTCACTGCTTCCTTCTGCTTTAACTGGTACAGTTCTCGGTCCTGCTCCTTCTGTGTTTCCTTATACTTCCTGAATGCTATATTTTTCTCCCTTACCTTCCCCGCCACTTCTTTTGGGAACCATAGTGTTTTTTTCTTTCATTTTGATTTGTTTATTTGCTTCACACAAAGGCTTGTTGCCTCTGTGATGGCAGTTTTGATGTTTCCCCATTGTTGCTCCACCCCACCTTCTTGCCTGTTTGCTAGTGCTTTTCTGAGGCACTATCCCATTTTGACAAAATCAGCCCTCCCGAAGTCCAGTACCTTCACTTTTGTGTGGCTTGACTCTAAAGCTAAGTTTATCGTGAACCACACTGGTGGTCACTTGTTCCCAGATGGCCTCCCACTTCAAGATCAGAGATCCTCTCTCCATCCCCATTTGAGAGTACCAGGTCTAAGATTGCTCCCTCCCTCCTGAGTGGGTTCTAAAACTTGCTGTCTGAGGCATGCCCCCTGTAGGGCATTGAGAATGGCCCTGCTTTTGGATGTGGCTGCAGCAAAGGTGCTCCAGTTAACATCTGGCATATTCAGGTCCCCCATCAGCAATATCTCATCTTTCTCTGCCATGCCAAGGATGCCTTACGTCATTTCCTTGTCCATTTCCTCCCCCTGAGATGGGGGTCTGTATATGACCCCTGTGCAGATTGTGGAGCCATTTCCAGTCTCCAGGGTAATCCACAGTGCCTCCTCTCCTCCCTGTTTACCCTTTAGGTCTGTTGCTTTGATCCCTTCCCTTACATAGAGAGCTACTCCTCCTCTTCCTCTTCTTCCCTCCCTGTCCCTCCTGTAGATTGTGTACCCTGATATGTTGACATCCCAGTCATGGTTCTCTGTGTACCATGTTTCTGTGACTGCCACAATATCCAGGCATCCCTCTTCCATCAAGGCCACCATTTCGGGGAGCTTTTTACCTAGACTATGGGCATTGGTACTCATTACCCTCCATTTTTTATGAATTTATTTCTTTTTGCCCTTCCCAGTCCTTGCTGCCTTTGTCTTTTCTCCATTTACCCCTGCCTTATCTTATCGACTGATCTATCTTGGTGTTTACCTCACTAACTACATTGATTTTTGGGGGCTAGGATTTCCCTTCTCCTTTTCAGTGCCTCTCCCCTTGGCTAGTTTAAATGCTTGCCAATGAAGCATTTAAACCTATCCCTAGGATCCTGGTTCCCCTCCAGGATAGATGCAGACCATCGTGCCTGTATAGGCCTGCATCCCTCCAGATGGAGCTGCAGTCCCCAATGAAGCCAAATCCCTGAGCTCTGCACCAGTTTTTCAACCAGTCATTGAATCCCATGGTGCGCAGTGCCCTAGCCTCATCCATGCTATAGACAGGTAGCACTTCCGAGAAAGTTACTGTGTGTGCTACTTGTCTAAGGCCACTTCCCAACTCCACAAACTCCTGTTGCACTGCTCTGATCCATTATCATCCAGGTTATTCATCCCTAGGTGGATAATGACATCCAGGTCACTCCCATTGCAGCTGCTCCCATGATCCTGAGATTCATTTCTTGTCCCTCCAAGCCATGGCACCAGGCAGGCACCTTACCTCCCTTTCCCTTCCTTCCCCCAGTTCTACCCCCTAACAATTGAGTCCCCCAACAGGAGTTGTTTCCTTCCCCTGTGGGGTCCTGTGACACCCTCCTGTGGGTCTCCATTGTGGAGATTCCCAGCATCCTCTGTGGTCTCCACAGTGGGTGCCTCCATAGAGGTACCATGCTCCACCAGAGTGGTGAATGAATTGTGGAGAGGCACAACTGGAGGGATGTGCCTCTGTTCCACCACTCTCACCCTTCCTGAGCCAACCATTGTACAACCACTCCTCTTTCTTGGCAACCTCTGAGGTAGTGGCAGTGGCCTGGGTGGTCCCTGGGTGGGGGATCAGGTTTCTGAAATCATTGCCAGGTCAGCATGGAGATGAGCAACCTCCTCCCTCAGGCCAGAGAGGTACCTGCAAATAGGGCAGCAATGCAGTTTCCAGAATGTCTCCCGGAAGACTGCTGCTCCACAGCCAGTACATTGCACCACTCCCCACATGTCTGTGTCCCTTCCTGTTACAGATGCTTTTCTTGTGTTTTTTTGTTTGTTCTTGTTTTAGTGTGTGCAAACTTGTGAGTGTCTCTACCCCCTATTCAGTGTGCTGTGCCTTTAAGGATATGAACAAGTGTGTGTTGTTAGTTTTGGGGAAGTGATGTCAGAACCCCTTCTATAAAGGAAGTTATGTGCTTGGGGTGGGTGGGGTGCGAGGAAGGGTGGGAGGGATTAAGCCTATGCCGTCCAGAAACAATCAACTACAACTCTGATCCTCCACCCCGGGGAGTGCCGTCCTTCCTTTCAGACACCTATTTCACAAAGGTTGAGTTACAGGTCTAGTCACAAATGACTGCAAATATCTCCAGCTACAGTTTCTCCCTGGTAAATTAAAGTTAAAACTTAGACAAGTCAACCCCAAAAACAGAATTAATACTAGTTACTTACAGGTCCAAAAAGTAATAATTCAGTTCAGTGTAGTCTAGAAAATCACCTCCATGATTTAGGAAGCTCTGGCTGCTTTCTCTCTCTCTCTGTGTCTCAGCAGGAGGACAGCTATTCTCTCCCAGGAGGGTGGGTTGAGTGGGTTGGCAGTTCCACAAAATGACTACCCCAGGTGGAGGCCTAAGGACAGAACAGGTCAGGGACACCAATGGAAGAGAGGTGCTGTGGGACTCCGCAACCTGCAGGCACCTCCATGCTTGTGCATTGACATGTTATGCCCCAGCATTGGGGAAAAATGGACAATGGTCAACTGGCAGGATGACACTGGTCCCCACAAGGTCTGCACCTAGCTAACTGGATACCTCAGTGCCATCCAGATAAGTCTCAGTGGATGCTGGGATAATGGGCTGGAGGGACCAGTGGAAAGGGCCAGTCAACCGGAGGAGAAACTGTAGATACAGGAAAAAAGAAAGTCTGTCAATGTATGAATTTACATTTTGCATTATGTGCCCTTCTGGTCCTCACCCCACCACTTACTGCTGCTCTGTCATTCATTAGCTTATTAGACAACTGTATGTAGGTGTAACCCCTAGGTGGCACTATCCCAAGGACTACTACTCCTGCCTGCTTGACCAGAAGTAGGACAAGGGGCCTGAGTTCTGAAATGGGTGCCTCCAAATGGAGGTCAGGGTTGGTAGTGATCAGGCTAACCTGGGCATAGCCTCTGGGATGCTGTAACCCACCTCTTTCCCCTCTAGTGGCCTGAACACTGTACAATAATCACTTTCCCAATACCCCTGGTGCACCACACAAGTACCCACACCTTTTGCACTTACCACTAGGGCTGGTTCCTCTGGTTTGACCCTGGAGAACCCCTGTAAAACAAAGTTAAGCACAGCAAATAGCAACAGAACAGTACTTTGAGCACAAACTGGAACCACAGTCAGATGACATGAAGAAAAAGTTAGATCTGATTTATTCAGGGGACTTGAACAAGGGAGGGGCAAAATCAGGTTAATTAGCTTAAAGGTTATATCAGTCAAGCAGTTATGCATGCGCCTTGAGTCCCCACAGTCCACCTCTGGGTACCCAAGTAGAGAAGACATGGGCTAGCCAGGACAGTTGCCTGGGGTTGCAACTGGTTGGGGCCCTGTGATGGAAAACACAACATGCACTACACAATATTTGTAATCTGGTGCCATAGGGCTCAGTTCGTAAAAGAAACAAAACAACAAGACAATCAGATGACACACTCGGATTAAGCTGTTGTTGTGAGAACTATCCTGGTATTTACTCACGATACTCAAGGCTGGACACAGGCTGGATGAAATCGAGACTGCAGGTGATTGATCTGGAATGCCAGGAAGAAGCAGGCCCACACAAGTTGCAGAGGTATTGTTCCTGTTCAAGCATGGAGCAGGGGCTGATCCCAGGCAGGTCTCTCATCGATGGCTTCTCTGTGCAGTGGGTAGTCTGGCTGGGCCAGTCTTGCAAAGCCCAGACTGCATGGAGACAAGTTTGGAAACAGTCCGTTTTGGGCTGGATACAGCTTCCAGCAAGCAGAACACAGTTCTCACAGTGGGGAACTAACTCACAACCCACTAGCAGCTCATAGCACATTTACATGTACAGGAATTCTACTGTACCAGGCAAAGCGCTCCCCGGGCACAATCACAAAGTCTCTGCACACACCGGGAGCTTAGGGGTAGCTGGAACTCCTGACAGGTCGATCGCATTCAGCAAAATCTTCAGTCTTCTTCAGGTTGAGCATGGCCCACTTCAGTAGCTTACATTAGTCACACAAACTTGGATTTAGTCCAAAATAATTCTCTACTTTCTCTCTCAGGAGCAGCAGGCAGACATGGAAGCCAAACTCTCAGCCTTTTCATAGTTCTCCCATGCGAATCCACTCAGGATTGCTCTCAGAATCACTCTTGCTCAGCTTCCAGCTTAGTTCTAACTGAAAACTGCCAGCAGCCGGGACTTCCCAAGATCCAAAAGATTTGGTTGGCTGATTTGGCTGTCAGTCAAAGCAAGACTCCCCTTCAGTTGCAAAAAGGTGCAAAAAACTTCCAAACTAAAGTTCCTACAGATTTTGAATTCAGACAGCTCCTATAGTCCATACATTTTAGGTCCCACCAGTACTGTTTGGTCCAATTTGCAGTGCAGGACCAAGATAGTGGAGACAAACAAAACAGTCCTTGCTACAAAAGCAGGTTAGACAAACTACATTATGTTATTACTCCAAATGATTTTCAGTAAATAGTTACATGTTTCAGCAGAGCTCCTCTCAGATTACTTAAACTGCAATTAGGCAGCTCTTAAAGAGACAGTACACAGAGGCTATACAAGCTCTAGTAATCACATTTAAACTGCTAAAACTCAGGACACCAGCCTGGCAGTGAGCATTTAGGCAAGCTCAAGGAAGACTTTTGGGAACCCCCATTTGTAGAGGGTTACATAGGAATGAATCGCCATATGACTAGGGCAGTACCGGACTGGGTAAATGGGTTAAGGAAGAGGACAACAATGAGTGCATACTGCAGGCTGGAAATGTGGTTTTACCAGTGAAGTGTCAAGGTGAGAATTAAAATGTCCTGGCACTGTTGTTGATGCCTTATTCCTACATCTTTTCTTTGGTGCTGTTGTCAGTTTCCAGCGTTGAGGGATGTGTAAACCAGATTAGTCGCTTCACAGAGAGGCCCACAGTTGGGAGGAGGAGGCTGACAAGTGGCACTGTTTTCCTTATTCCTTTACACATCTCATGCTAGTATTGTTTAGTGCTTCCTATATAGCCATGTTCTGATTTTTCTGCCACGCACTATCCTGTCAGGTCATCTCCAGTGGCTGCCACCAAAAAAAGTCAATTATGCTGAAAAAAACGATGTGTCTAAAGGGGACCTGATTTACTTGTTTACTTGCATGTTTCATTTAGAGGGCACTGTCAACCCCTTAGGCCTCAAAGTGTCCCTAATTTAAAAATACATTTTATGATTGCTCACATTCTATAGAAAATGTTAATACAGCTGGTCGTTTGAGTCAGATAATTTTTCTTTTATAAAGTGAAACACTATCATTCTGGGCCTGCTGTGGGGAAGTCTTAAATCAGCAACCATGGAGGCAGGCTGACTCTGTTTCTTTCTTGCAGCAGCACGAGTCACTGGTCCAGGGGAGTCAATTTCGGTGGGTTCAGCCTCAATTATAACTTGTCCAATAGGTAGCAAGTGGTTATGGTGCATGGTCTTGACAGCTTTGGAGTTATTATCTGGGCACTTTGTACACTGGCAAATCATCCAACTTTCCAGCTATGACATGGGGAAGATGGTGCCATCGATCAGCAATTTTGTGTTTACCATGCAATCCTAAATTTCACAACAACATATGGTCTCCAGGCCTAAGCTCTTGAGCCTTTACTTTTCTATCACGTCTCTCTTTGTTGGCTAGATTTCTTTTGTCGGCCATTGTCTGGGCCAGTTGATAGGCATGGTTCAATTGAGCTTTCAGTTTTTGTACATATTGCAGGTAATCTTTGGCTCAGACCCCATCGGGAGAAACCCCAAAACAGACATCAACAGGCAACTGGGACTCTCTCCCAAATATGAGGCGGTAGGAAGAGAACCCAGTAGCATCATTCTTTGTGCAACTGTATGCGTGTACCAAGGTGCTAATCTTCTGGCTCCATTTATGCTTATGTTTTGGGTGGAGGTGCCTAGCATGTCTAGTAGGGTGCAGTTAAAGCGTTCGGTTGAGGATCCCCTGCGGGTGATAAGGGGTGGTTCTTGACTTTTACCCTCATAGAGCATTTCTTTGATTAGCCAACTCTCAAAGTCCGGCCCTAATCAGAGTGAATTCGTTGGGGGCACCATAGTGGACAAAGAAATTTTCCACTAACACCTTGGCCATGGTAGATGCTTTTGATTTTTGGTGGGAAAAGCTTGTGCACACCGTGTGAAATGGTCCATAACCACTAACACACTGCCAATGTTTCGCTGATCAGGCTCTAAACTCAAGAAGTCTATGCAGACTAGTTCCACTGGGGTGCTGGTAGTAATGTTGACAAGGGGGGGCAGCCCTCTGAGGCAGGGCTTTGCTCTGCAGGCAGCGACTACAAGTCCTTACATGGTGCTCAACATCGGCCCCCATCTTGGACCAGTAGAATCGAGATCGTACTAGGTAAAGGGACTGGTTGATACCAAGGTGGCCCATATGATTTTGGAGGGACCTCAGTACCAAATCTTTGAAGGCAGTGGGCAGGACCAATTGTTGCTTGTCTATTTGGCCACCCTGATCTACAGTCTCTCTATACAACAACTGATTAAGCAGCTTTAACCTGGGACCTTCTTTAAACAATAAAGCGGTTCTCAGATCAGAGGAACGCAACTTGGATACATCTTTTCCTGCATGAAGAGCGTCAAGTGCTGGCTGAATCATAGGATCTCGGGATTGAGCCCGTTGAATGCTGTCATTGTCAAACTGAGGTTGTGCACTAATATCTAGAGCAGAGAAGTGGCAATACGAGCTGGTATGCAGGTGTCAGAGGGCCCAAGCAATCTACACGCAGTCCTCTGTGTCCATAGACATCTGTTAATTTCTATCAAACTTTTGGCACAATGCTCGGATGTCATGTTCAGACAGCCTGACCCAGTCGCTCTTGAAATGGGCCTCCGAGATAGGGCATCAGCATTAATATGATTCGGGCCTGGTCTGTATTCGACAGCATAATCATATGTTGACAATGCAGAAAGCCACCGGTGCCCTGTGAGTCTAACAGCTGAAGTCTGTAAATAGGTCAGTCGGTTATTGTCAGTCCTCACCAATATTTTGCCCCATAGAGGTAATCATGAAACTGAGTCGACAATGGCCCATTTAAATGCAAGGAACTCCAACTTGTGCACAGAGTAGTTTCACTCTGATGTGGTCAAGCTCCTACTGGCGAATGCCATTGGTCTCAAACCATCCTCATGGTCTTGATATAGTACAGCTCCTAGACCCTGCAGACTGGCATCAGTATGCAGCACATAGGTTTGGTGGGATCAGCATAGCGAGGATGGGGGCGTGGGTGAGCTGGTATATGACTTTGTGAAGCTGCTTCTCAGTCAGGTGTCCAACGGGACCTGAAAAGTTCACCTGGACAGAAATATGCTTTGTCTGGTTCTTTGATGGACCCTTTTTTGTATTTCCGATTGGTAGGAGGGTAACCCTGGGTAAGATTCAAGAGTGGCCAAATCGCTTTGGAATAGTCCTTTGTGAACCGGCGGTAGTAGCCACAGAATCCTAGGAAATATTGTAGTTCTTTCAAATTGTGGGGCTGGGGTCAAGTAGTCAAAGCTTCAACTTTACTAGGATCAGTCTCTATCCCCTCTGTAGACACTATGTGCCCCACACACTTCACAGAGGTTTGGAAAAGCTGGCACCTGTCGATGGACAACTTGAGGCCGAAATCTTCCAGTCGGTCTAGTCGTTGAACAGTCGACTCTCATGTTCCTCTAGGGAGCTCCCAAACACAATGACATCGTCCAAGTACACCAGGCATTCCAGCAAATTCATGTCTCTCACCGCTCGTTCCATCAGTCACTGGAAGGTGGATGGGGTGCCCGATATCCTCTGTGGCATTCTCAGGAATTCGTAGAACCCCAAAGGACAGATGAAGGCTGTCTTCTCAGGGTCCTCCACAGCCATCGGAATCTAGTAATATCCACTGGGAAGATCCAACACCAAGAACCATTTGCTCCCATTTAAACAATCCAGAGCATCTTGTATACAGGGCATGGTGTATTGATGGGGATGGTCTGCCGATTCAGAGTTCGATAATCAACACATTCTCACAGATCCATTCTTCTTATGCACAACCACAATGGGAGAAGCATATGAGCTCCTGGAATCTTGTATCACACCAGCTGCGAGCATTTCCTGCAAGTGTCTTCTCACATCGTCTATGTCTGCAGGGCTGGGCATCGAGACCTCTCTCAAAATGGCCGTTCATCATGCAGGTATATGTGATGCTCCACACCCTGGACACATCCCACGTCCCATTCCTTCAATGAAAGCACTTGATCTCTCTGAGCAAGTTTCTGGCTATTTCTAGTCTTCTATTCAGCTGGAGACGGGGAGTCACCAAAATCAAACAAGTCAGGAATCACTCTATCTGTCTTCCCAGAGTGCTTGTTGCTGGGCAACACTGCAGTGCCTGTGCAGTGTACCATAGCTAGGGTGCGTCCTCTGTTCACCCAGATCTCCCAGTCTGACACATTATCAATCGGGACCATCACTCATCATGCATAGGCATGAGCACGAGCTGGCAAGATGCTGAGCATAACCAATAATCCTTCTGGCAATTTTCCATCGCCTGGTGCGTCCAACATCAGTATTTTGTTCTTGATGTCTTTGCGAGGCGGACCTCCTTTGAACTGTACACTGGGTGTTCGGGGCCAGTACCATTAAATCGGGATCCTTCTTCCACACGACCTCTACCGGTTCATCCTGGTCCACTCCGTTGGGGTTCCGTTGCAAATCATAGGCCCTCTTGATCAGAGCAGGAATTCTTAGGGCCCTCCCAGTCCATCGCCCTTGTTTCTTATGACAGAGTTGTGCCAATCTTCCAAACATATGGGCGTTGGTCCCAATTAACAGGGGAACCCCATCATACAGTCCAGTAGGGGGACACACTAAGGCCACTTGCTCCTCTACACCAGTTACAGCTGCAGGAAATGACAACTAGAGGCGGACATATCCTAGGTAGGGATAAGACTTGTCACTCAGCCCCACACATGTAGGCCTTCCAGGGATTGTAAGGCACAGCAGATAAGTGTCTATCATACCAGTCCTTAAATACAACGGTCACTTGCGACCCACTGTCCAACACAGCCTGAGTAGGAATACCATTCACAGCCACCGTAGTCTCCATTGAAGGGCCCACTATTTGGATGAGTCTGTAGGGACAGCAGCAGGGGCCTGGAGAGATGATTTAGCACATAGGGATTTGAGTTACTACTTCTTGAACCCTCTCTGCAGTCATTTTGGGTACTCCTTGACCGCTGATTCATTCTCCAAGCTCTCCTTGAAGCCTGTATACAACTTTATCTAGGTCTTTTGTGGACGGCATTCCCTCTTCCTGTGCCCATCCTTCCCACAATTATGGCAAAATATGTTTTCTGGGATTTGGGTGGCCAAGGCATCACACTGGGAGCTGGGACAGTGGTACTACCAACTGAAAACCTTGGTGCCATCTCTGTCTGCTGTGTGGTGAACATTTGGAGACCTCTCATCAGTTCTCTTACTTCCATAGTCAAAGCATCAAGTTTTGAGCTGCTGTCAGCAGGAGATGCCTGGGTGGACACCCCACCCCTATAGCAGATGCAGTTGGTTAAGGGTTGGTGCCTGTACTTGCAGGGCGGTCTACATAAAGGGACTGTTTTTGTTTCTGTGAACTCCCTCAGCAGTTCATCCCATGGCGGCTTACCCTCATTGGTCCCCACTTCAGAAGGGCCTTTCGATGCCGTGATCACTTGGGCTGCACTCACCCCAGAATTACAATCCCCCTCTTCATCTTCAACCTCCTGGAGTTCTTTTATCAAGTCACAATAGCCCGGTGGGTCACCCCTTCTATCTGGGAGCCTTAATTGAAGAAGCTGCAATTTACAATGTTTTGCTTGTTGCAGTATGTGCCCCAACCTCACATGGTTTAAGTCACTGGCGGCTACCCCACCTTTTCAGTAAGCCTTGTGCAGTGCTCTTTCCAGATGAGTAACATATGCAGACAAACTTTCCCCTGGCCATTTATTTGTACCTCGAAATTTCCACATCAAGTTCTCCCCTGATTCAATGCTCCCAAAATTTCCTTTGAGTGCAGATAGGTACTTCTGGGCAGATGTATCAGGGTTTGTGGACCTCAGAAATTTAATGACCTCTAAGGCGGGACCCCTCAAACATTCTATGATCCTTTTCCATTTCTCAGCCTCCGCACACTGCCATTCAGGTAAGAAAGGGCAACACAATCTATCCAGACCTCCCAATCATCCTGCCCTTGGGGTTTGGGGAGGGTGTCAGAGAAGATTCTCAACCTTCAGTAAGAGTCGTGACTAATGGCAGGTACAGACATAGGAGCCAGCATTGGCATGGGCACAGAAGGAGGGGCAATAATGGGTGCTGGAGCGGGACGGAGGTGTTGGGGGAGGAACACCCTCGGGTGGCAGGAATAATTTCTTTAAGTCCTCCACAGTTTTCCCTTCCTCCAGCAACAACTTAGCAAATTTCTCCTCAAAAGTCTCAGATAGTGGGGGGGGGCTCATTCTCCTCGGGGTCTTTACTGTCTTTAGTTATCACTCTCCAGGCAGTGAGGGCTCTTTCGGGGGTGATAGTCTGTGGCACTTTGGAACTGTCTACTGGGTTCTTACACTCTACTAATGCCATGAAACTTTGTGCGAGCAGATTAGCCTGTTGACCCATCACCACAGGGCTTTATAAACATTCAACCTTGGAAAGTACTCCCTCTACAGTGTCCTTATTGGTACCCAGGAGAATAACCAGGATAAGTATAGCATTTTGGGGTCGATCTCCTGCCCAGTACACCACCCCACCAACTGGTGTACAGCCACTTCTGTTGGGGTAGCCATTTATGTTTGACAATAATTCATAGTTTCGGCCACTAGAAGACACAAAATCCTAGTGGTGAACCTCCAAGATGTAATGCCTATGTGGCACTATCCCAAGGGCTACTACCCCTGCCTGCTTGACCAGCAGCAGGCCAAGGGGCCTGAGTTCTGAAACGGGTGCCTCCACCCAGAGGTCAGGGTTGGTAGTGGTCAAGCTAACCTGGGCACAGCCCTCCAGGATGCTGTAACCCCCCTCTTTCCCCTCTAGTGGCCTGAACACTGCAATAATCACTTTCACAATACCCTGGTACACCACACAAGTATCCACTGTTTGCACTCACCACCAGGGCTGGTTCCTCTAGCTCGACCCTGGGGACCCCTGTAAAACAAGGTTAAGCACAGCAAATAGCAACAGTACAGTACTTTGAGCACAAACTGGAACCACAGTCAGATGACATGTAGAAAAAGTTATATCTGATTTATTCAGGGGACTTGAACAAGGGAGGGGCAAAATCAGGTTAATTAGCTTAAAGGTTATATCAAACAAGCAGTTATGCATGCGCTTTGAGTCCCCCCACACAGTCCACCTCTAGGTACCCAGGTAGAGAAGAGATGGGCTAGCCAGGACAGTTGCCCAGGGTTGTAACTGGTTGGGGCCCCGTGATGGAAAACACAACATGCACAGTACACAATATTTGTAATCCGAAGTCAGAGGGCTCAGTTCGTACAGGAAATGAAACAACTAGACAATCAGATGACACACTCAGATTAAGCTGTTGTTGTAGGGAGCTACCCTGGTATTTACTCACGATACCCAAGACTGAATGCAGGCTGGATGAAAATCGAGACTGCAGGTGGTTGATCTGGAATGCCAGGGTAGAATGGCCCACAAGTCTGAGAAGTCATTCATGTTCAAGTGTGGAGCAGGGGCTGATCCCCAGGCAGGTCTCTCGTCGATGGCTCTCTGTGCAGTGGGTAGTCTGGCTGGGCCAGTCTGGCAAAGCCCAGACTGCATGGAGACAAGTTCAGAAGCAGTCCGTTTTGGGCTGGATACAGCTTCCAGCAAGTAGAACACAGTTCACACAGTGGTGAACTAACTCACAACTCACTAGCAGCTCATAGCACATTTACATGTCAGGAATTCTATGTACCAGGCAAAGCACTCTCGAACGTCACAATAGAAGTCTTTGCACACACGGAGCTTAGGGCAGCTGGAACTCCTGACAGGCTGATCGCATTCAGCAAAATCTTCAGTCTACTTCAGGTTGAGCCTAGCCCACTTCAGTAGCCTACTTTAGTCACACAAACTTGTATTTAGTCAAAATAATTCTCTTCTCTCCTCTCAGGAGCAGCAGGCAGACATGGAGGCCAAACTCTCAGCCTTTCATAGTTCTCCCATGCGAATCCACTCAGGATTGCTTTCAGAATCACTTCTTGCTCAGCTCCAGCTTAGTTCTAACTGAAAACTGTCAGCAGCCGGGACTTCTCCAGTGGCTGCCACCAAAAAGTCAATTATGCTGAAAAAACAATGTGTCAAGGGGACCTGATTTACTTATTTACTTGCCCGTTTCAGTTATAGGGGCACTGCTGACCCCCTAGGCCTCAAAGTGTCCCTAATTTAAAAAACACATTTTATGATTGCTCGCATTCTATAGAAACTGTTTATACAGCTGGTAGTTTGATTCAGATAATTTTTTCTTTTATAAAGTGAAACACTAACTGCCCACCACACAAGAAAGCATGTTTGTTTACATTTCTTCACTAGCTCCCACTGCATTTTTCCTGGACTCAGGAACATCCCCAACACAATCTAGCCATGGATTATGCAGTGGGAGTAGATGAGACTATTATAGCATGAGTGGCTGCACTGTTTGAGGGTGATTCTGACATTTAGGAAGTGTGCAGTATGAGTAGTTCAGTGATATGAACAAAACAATGCTGGGCATTGCTATATATTACCATGGATTTTGGTTCTGACAAGCAAGGAGGCAGATAAAACAATCAGTAACATCAAGTAAACATTAAACCATGTCAGAGTATAGTTCTACTCTAGAATTAATCCATAGTTGGTGAGGGGGGGCATGGGGCCGCAGGCCAAGTTCCTCCAACGACCCAACCATGGATTTATTCCACAGTAGAACCATGCTCGCATGCTCTGGAATGGTTTAATATGCTTGTAACATGGCACGTGTTTATAGAAAGCAGATTCATTGTTTACTGTAATGCAAAAGAAAAAGACACACAATGATTTGAATCCTTATGTTTAAGACCATATTGATAGTGCACAGTCTGCTGAATGCAACCTTTCCTACATATATTGTGGGTGTAGGGAGGCATTATTTTATAACATTGTCGTTTTAGTGCATGGTGTTATTATTGCAAAATACACTGCTCCATTAACTATTACAGTAGTTTTCTCCTAACTTACAGTTTGGATTGGTGCTAGATGTGACACATACACTTGTTATTATAGTGTATCATATTTGTAATATAAGTTTATGTTTCTTTGAATGTCTGCTTGGAAAATATGGCAACCAGCAGAATAGCACTATGGAGGTGGAATTTCAAATGTGCGGTCAGGCTCTCCATGACCCAGTGGAAACTCTATTAATGGCTTCCTCCAGCTACCAGATTGTAACAGATTGTAAAATGACAACTCATTTGAACCTAGGAAACTAGCCATAAAGACTGCATTTTACGACATCAGGAGGGAAGCCAGTTCTGTTGAATGCCTGTGAAAATTCACACAGCTAAGAAAAATGCTTTTCAGGATGTTCTTCTGAAGATCAAAGGTGGGACTGCTCTAATGAGGAAAGAGACTGTTCTAATTTAATATTGCTATCTTTGCAGATTTCAACTAAGCAGTAAAATGACACCCTTTTGGTATACATGGTCATGTTTCAAATTAATTACAGGACTAACAGTGACCTCAAATGCTGGGACATCACAAGGAGGTTGGGACTTTGAACTTTGAATATTGCCAGGCAGTCTGGGGGACCGTGGCTCACTCTTATTCCATCTTTGAAGGAGAACATACACTTGAGTTCTAGACTTAAGGGCACTTCTGTCAAGAGTAGGTAATACCCAACTGAAAACTGACTTAGAATTTGGAATTCAGTTGCAAGGTGTTTTGTTTTTGTAATTTCCATTTCTTTTGACTGTAAGCATTAATGTATATATGTTCTGTGCTTTGTATTTATTTACTATTTTTAATTCTAGTAAACTTTTTTTTGGTTTCCTTAATTCTGCCTGAGTCTTTTCTCATTTTGAATGTGATTGTTGGGACAGTGTTGAGAAGTCTGACAGAATTGTTAAGTGCTTATAGTGTGTTACCATATGCCCTCAGGTAAGGAAAAGTACCTAGGTCTCAACTAAGTCAAAAAGAGGGAATTGTGAACCAGACTGGGTGCCCACTGGGTTAAGTATTGCACTGCATTTCCCCGAAGATGGTGTGATATTTGATCCTGTTAACTGGGCATGCTAGCAAAAAAGGGTTCATATTTGACCTCAGGACTCGAGACTAGTAAGTGTTTCAGACCCAAAACAGACAGGAAGGTTACCCTGTTTGTCTCCTGTTTACACATTGCACTTTGAGGTTTGGCACTGTGGGAGCAGAGGGCCTGACCTGCAGAGTGCATTTGTGACAGATCTGGTTGACAGCGGTGTGATTAAAAAGATTTGGTTTACAGTGCTGCAATCAAAAAGATTTGTTTGCATACTGTGGAATTATTGGTGACATGAGCATTAACAGGCCAACAGATGGCTGTGATTGCTGATAACTGTAATATCATGAGTTGAAATTGAACAATTTTCAACCAGTAATTCTATACACATTAGCTGTACATTTACTGACATGGTACTTTTTCTCCTAACTTAGTGTTAGTATTGGTGCTACATACTTTGATTTTCATCTGTGTGTATAACATGCTATGGGTGCACTGCATGATGGGGCCATGCTAAGGTAGATCATCATGTTTTGTTTCTGCAGCTCCTTGGCAGGCCAACACATGGTTGTGAAACAATGCTAGCTGTACAGCACTGTTTTACAGCCATTTTAGATCATTTTCCAAATGTACTGAATTCAGCCAATCTGAAAAACTTTCAAAGACCAAGTACTATTTTGTGAATATTAACATTACTTTTCCTCTCTAAATTACCTAGCTCAGCAGGAGGTAGAACAACATGATGTTTACAGCTCACACCTTTCAAATGCTTTTGGACTAGTATTGTTAGTTTCTTTCTTTGATTTTCTTTTGTTTTTCTAACTTTCTTTTCACCGTGGAAGCATCCTCTTTCTTTGATCTTGTTTTGTTGATATCAATTTCTTTGTTATTTTTACTTTCTGTTATCGAAGGTGCAGGCTCATCTTTACCATACTGTGTATTTACCAAGGTAGTGATGCCCACTACTCCACACAAACACAAAGGTTGACATTAACATTATCCATTGCTCTCCTTCTGTGATTCACTTTTGAATGGTGATACACTGGGTGAGTGGGTGGGAAAATCAGGGAATTCTTCTGTTTTGCTATGGCTGTGAAATGATGCTAGCAGCACAGCATTGTTTTACAGACAGCTTTTGGGCTGCCATGGGAACTGCACTTGAGCAAAGAATTGCTGAAGCAAGCATGGACTATTAGAGAACTGTGCTATATATTTTATTGTAGTTCATAATGATATTACACAAGCAACCATGGTTCTACTGATTAATTATTCCATGGTTATTAACGGTCACCTGTTGCTGTTTATCAAAACCTTGTTAATTTATTTATTTAGTTATTGTTGACCGGGTAAGTGCACTAGACAAATTCTGCCAATTTTCAGGCATGACCTTGGGGAGGGAGATACAGATGAATGCCAAATGACCTTGAACCAGATTCAGCTGTTGGGGTATGTTTAGTAAATGGGGGGAAATTTGGCCAGAGCACTGGGGAAAGTCCCCAACTCAATTGAAGGGGAAGCTGCTGCTGGTATGATGGCCAGTACTCTGGAGGAAGTGAGCTGTGTGGATGCTGGAGAGGCTAGGAAGCAGGTCTCCTCCCATGCCTCAGAACATATGAAGACCAACAGACCTTGGAATGATGAAAAAATAACTGATGAAAGAAATGGAGCTACACCTGAGAGTGGAGAAGTTGTGGGAGGGTCCATGAGCTAGGAACCCACTTCAATGTCTACTGTCAATCAGAAAGAGCTACAATGGCTCCTACAGGAAGAGGAGTGTTGGCATCAATCGAGATGTGCACAGCTGGAGACTGTACTCTGGTGCGGGAGTATGGGCTTTATACAGAACGTGGCATCTGGAATGTTGGAAGAACAGATACTAGTGACAGAAGAAGAAGGAATGCAGAGGATGAGCAAACTGAGTCAAAAGGCTGGTACAGGACAGGAGGCAGCCCCTGAGCCAAAAGGTACTGTTGAAAATGGCACAAATGCAAAGCAGCCAAATATACATATCTGCAAAGGTCCAGAAGGCATAAAACCCAAATAAATGATAGCAGGTCTGTAAAGTCCCAGGGCAATGCCCATGATAGAAACTGTATAGCATGGAATATAAGTTATACTTATACAGGCAAAATTTATGATTGGAACAGCAGGAGGAGCAGTTAAAAACTTAGCAAGAAAACTGCTAGTGGGGAACATACTAACAAAAGCAGTGAGGGTGCTGCTAAAGTGCACTTCTTACATGCAAGAAAGGGCACAAATAATACAAGCACTACCGACTCTACCTCTAGTCCCCCCCATAGGTTACTGAAGTATTGGAAAATGCAGGGTGGAAACAAGCCCATGATGGCAAAGGGTGGGAGGCAAACTACCCAAACACTTCTACTTCTCCTGTACAGCCTGTTGATACTGTATAACAATGAGGGGTGAACAAACTGAGCCTCTTATGGAAAAGGACAGCCCCCCAATAACACCTGGGAAGAAAACAGGGCACAGGGGTACACTTCAGATAACTGAAGACACCCCAAATGACTTATTGAACAATATAAAAACAACTGAAGAGCCTGGGGTAAATGCAAAATCACTAGACTCTGCTGAACCCATGGTTTGTGTAGTCCATGGGGGTGTGAACCCAGAAGAGTCTTCTGAAGATGCAGAAGGTCTGGGGGAGGAAACAGCTGCTGCTCCAACACCTCCAACAAATGTCTGGACAATGAATGTGAGGGAGAGATTATCCCCTAATGCGAATAAAGCAGTCTGTGAATCAGCAAAATGGTGAAACACTGTGCATTTAAAATACAGAGGGAGTACAGCTGACTTGCCTGATTGTCAGTATGTAGGGAACATAGTAATAAAAGACTGCATGAAAATCTATGCTTTTGAAGTATGCGCACCCATACACATGCCTGGGGACACCCTGTTTGACATAAGCTTCATACATCCTGCTGGGTTGGGCGCTTCTGGAAACAATATCACTTCTTAAAACTACACCCTTTGGAAACCTTTGCTGCCATACCCTGACAAAGCCTGCTTTTAAATGAGTTATTGTTTTGTTCAGAAATGAGGGGTCAAAGTCGCTAATAATACAGTTTGGATGAAACAAAAATGCAATGTGATTGGGTATCCAGAAACTATCTTGGACACTGAACACTTCTGGATGGGGTTGGCATTTCAAGGTCACTTTGAAACAGGTGGATAATGACATCCAGCACCTCCTGAACTGTTTCTTTTGGGTCAAGATAGGGTGTGTCGTTTACCCTAGGCATCCCTGGTCATGCTATTGCTGTGGGGACACTGGGCACCTCAGTAATGCATGTGAAAAACAAAAATGTGGGCTTTGTGGGGTTATAGGGCATATCAGTGCACAATGCCTAACCCCAGAGATGTAACTTATGTGAGGATCAAGGCCACACATTTTGAATATGTTCTTGGGTGTCTCACAACAGTTTTGATCAAACCCTATGGGTAGAACAAGATTAATATGTCACAGTTGCACAAAATAAAAGGCTAAAACTGATTACAGATCCTGTCTGTAGCAGTCCACAAAGGCCTAGGGGTGTTGAACCACAGGAAGACCCCACAAGATGTGAAAGACAGGTGCTCCTCCTGCCTTGGGCTTCTGGCCCTGAGGCTCTGACCCAAACAGTAGACAGAAGTAATGTTGAGCAGGACACGGCAAGGTCAAACAGGGATACAATAATCCCAGAGGAACCTGTGGTTGCACAGCAATCCACAGGAGACCACCTCTCAGTATCACCTGACTTAGACATGATTACTGCATCCCAAGCTATGCCCCCCACTTGGGCCTGTGGGGCTGGTTTTAAAATGGTGACCAGATCCAAGTCTACAATTCCACACAGTATCCACAAAATAACCTAAGGAGCCTGACCCCTTTGTGGTTCAGAATCAGTATCGGTCATACAAGACCAAGATTGGACTGCATCTGAAGAAGAACTGGATATCTCCTTAGTGGACTCTTCTCAAACAGAACAAGCCATGGAATTACCCAGTAGAAACCCAAGTTCAAGAAATGGAAAATAAAGAAAGTGCACTAGTTTTTGGACATAGAGAATATCACTATGCTTCCAATGGTTATAAGTTTCTTTTTCTTCTTTCCTTTCTCTTCTCTTTATGGCTATAGTGAATTTTCTAACTTGTAATATGAACATCATAAAAACTGCAAATGGGTGACAAGTTACTTTTTTAATTTTGCAAAGTTTAGGGGGTGGTTCAAGGGCAATGGGGGCAGTTCAGGGGCAATGTGAGGAAGTATTTTTTTCACAGAGAGAGTGGTGGATGCATGGAACAGCCTTCCTGAGGAGGTTGTGGGGTCTAAAACTGTGGAAGAATTCAAGAATGCATGGGACAGACATCAGGCAATTTTTGTGGAGGGTAAGAAGAAATAGGCTGTTGGTTGACTAGGATCTGCAGCTTATCCTGTAGGTAGGGAAATGGGCAGACTAAGTGGGCCAAATGGTCCTTATCTGCCATCAAAGTCTGTATTTCTATGTTTCTATGTTTACACTGTGGGGTGATTTTCTTGCAGGATACTAGGTTACACACTATCCCTGAGGTTCATCAAGCCAGGAAGGAGTGGAGATGGGGTCCATTCTTATGGTCAGTGGAGGAAGAGGTTATGCTCTGGCTTGGACATTTGTTTTCTGGACAAGAGGTTACAGTGATTAAAATAGTTGCTATTTGCCCTGGGAGGGCAATGGTGGTAGATGTCACTTTAAATCACAGGCATGTACATTTAACTCTTACACTGCCAAGGTTTTCTGTAAATTGCATATCCTTGCTGCCTGAGGTTTTTCATTGGGTTTGTACACCTGTCGGTTTGATATTATTACATAATTTTCTTAATACCCTGGTAAAAAAATGTTCAAGGTAGAAAGAACCTAACACAACTATAATTTAAAGTGATAATATAAGTTTTCCAACTAAGTAATTCAATTACATATGTTTATTTAGTGAAATTTCAATTGTTTTGTGAATTTGTATTCACAAAAATATTGAAGTTTGTAAAACATTAAAATCGGTTGTATCATTAATAAAAATGTTGTCGAAAATGTAACTAATTTTCAATTTCAGGTTATAAATTCTTTATATAAACACAAATTTCACATTTGTTTCTCACCTACAGATTATGAGGTGACCAGAACTAACCACCCACAGTAGGACCATGCTGGCACATGCGAGGATATCTATTGGATTATAGAATTTTAACTCATTTATTGGGATAACTAGATTATAAAAGGGGTAAATGTCAATGGATTACATCTTTTCTTACATCTGCAGGGGCTTGGATGAAATTTATGATCCCTAATTTCACATTATAGACCCATCTGCAGATAGCTGCAGTGCCATACCCAACCACCCATCATATGCTCATGCTGGCCAATGAGGTGTCCACCTATTGTATTATAGGGTGCATGCCAATAAATTAAAAAAAGAAAAGTAAGAATCAGCCTGTTTTACATGACAGGGAAGAGAATGAGTAAATCAAGACCCAGATTCTAACCACGGCTACATTTCCTGGGTCACATGAAGAAAAACAAGATGGCTGACACTGTTCAGTCATTTTCTGTATCAAACTGTTTCTCTTACATATTTATTGGGATAACTAGATCATAAAAAGTAAATGTCAATGGATTACACATTTTCTTACAGCAGCAGGGGCTTGGATGAAATTTCTGATCACTAATTTCACATTATAGACCCACCTGCAGATATGCCAGGGTGCCATCCCAACCACCCATGGTATGCCAATGCGGCCCATTGGGTGTCTATCTACTGCATTATAGGGTACATGTCAATAAATCAATAAAGAACAAGTATGAAGTAGCCTATTTTACATGAAAGGAAGTGAATGAATAAATCAAGACCAGACAGTACCTATATCTGCATCCCTTGGGTCACATGAACAAAAACAAAATGGCGGCTACCATTCGATCATTTTCTGTGTCAAACTGCTTCTGTTACTCATTTGTAGGGATAACTAGATTATAAAAGTGGTAAATGTCAATGGATTACACCTTTTGTTACATCTGCAGGGGCTTGGATAAAATTTCTGATCACTAATTTCACATTATAGACCCACCTACATATAGCTGGGGTGCCATACCCAACCACCCATGGTAGGGCCATGCTGGCCCATGGGGGGCCCGCCTATTGCATTATGGGGTACATGCCAATAAATCCATAAAGGAAAGGTAAAGTAGTCTGTTTTACATGACAGGAAGTGAATGAGTAAATCAAGGA
Organism: Neoceratodus forsteri; assembly: GCA_016271365.2. Classification (NCBI taxonomy): domain Eukaryota; kingdom Metazoa; phylum Chordata; order Ceratodontiformes; family Ceratodontidae; genus Neoceratodus; species Neoceratodus forsteri. The sequence continues at coordinate 1,147,161,905 of CM057458.1, read as the reverse complement.
CTAGATTGTACCCATAGCTATATCCCTGGTCACATGACCAAAAATATGGCTGCCACCGTTCGGTCATTTTCTGTGTTAAACTGCTTCTGTTACACATTTATTGTGATAACTAGATTATAAAAGTGGTAAATGTCAATGGATTACACTTTTCTTACAGCACAGGGATTTGGATGAAATTTCTGATCCCTAATTTCACATTACAGACCCACCTGCAGATAGCAGGGTGTCATCCAACTACCATGGTATGCCCATGCTGGCCCATGGGGTGTCCACCTATTGCATTATGGGGTGCATGCCAATAAATTCAAAAAGGAAAAGTAAAGTAACCTGTTTTACATGACAGGGAAGGAATGAGTAAATCAAGGCCCAGATTCTAACCATAGCTACATTACCTGGGTCACATGACCAAAAACAAGATGGCAGACACTGTTCAGTCATTTTCTGTGTCAGACTGTTTCTCTTACACATTTATTGGGATAACTAGATCATAAAAAGTAAATGTCAATGGATTACACATTTGCTTACAGCAGCAGGGCTTGGATGACATTTGTGATCTCTAATTTCACATTATAGACCCACCTACAGACAGCTAGGGTGCCATACCCAAGCACCCATGGAATGCCCATGCTGGCCCATTGGTGTCTACCTAATGCATTATAGGGTGCATGTCAATAAATAAATGACAAGTATGAAGTATCCTGTTTTACATGAAAGGGAAGTGAATGAGTAAATCAAGGCCCAGACAGTTTCCATATCTACATCCTCTGGGTCACACGAACAAAAACAAGGCGGTGGCTACCGTTCGATCATTTTCTGTGTCAAACTGCTACTGTTACACATTTGCAGGATAACTAGATTATAAAAGTGGTAAATGTCAATGGATTACACCTTTTTTACCTCTGCTGGAGCTTGGATGAAATTTCTGATCACTAATTTCACGTTATGAGACCCACCTGCAAATAGTTGGGGTGTCATACCCTACCACCCATGGTAGGGCATGCTGGCCTATGGGGGCCCATCTATTGCATTATGAATTTTCATGCCAATAAATTCAGAAATAAAAGTAAGAAGTAGCCTGTTTTACATTACAGGATGTGAATGAGTTAATCAAGTCCCAGAGTGTACCCATAGTTACATCCCTGGATCACATGACCAAAACCAAGATGGCTGCCACCGTTCAGTCGTTTTCTGTGTCAAACTGCTTCTGTTACTCGTTTGTAGGGATAACTAGATTATAAAAGTGGTAAATGTCAATGGATTACACCTTTTCTTACATCTGCAGGGGCTTAGATGAAATTTATGATCACTAATTTCACATTATAGACCCTTACAGGTAGCTGAGGTGCCATACCCAACCACCCATAGTAGGCCATGCTGGCCCATGGGGCCAACCTATTCCATTATGGAGTGCATGCCAATAAATTCATAAAGAAAAGTAAGAAGTAGCCTGTTTACATGACAAGGACATGAATGAGTAAATCAAGGCCAGATTGTACCCATAGCTACATCCCTGGGTCACATGAACAAAAACAAGATGGCTGCCACCATTGGTCATTTTCTGTGTCAAACTGCTTCTGTTACATGTTTATTGTGATAACTAGATTATAAAAGGCAAATGTCAATGGATTACACCTTTTCTTACAGCAGCAGGTGTTCAGATGAAATTTCTGATCACTAACTTCACATTACAGACCCACCTACAGATAGCCAGGGTGCCATACCCAACCACCCATGGTATGCCCGTACTGGCCCATCGGTGTCCACCTGTTGCATTATGGGGTACATGCCAATAAATTCAGAAAGGAAAAGTAAGAAATAGCCTATTTTATATGACAGGGACATGAATGAGTAAATCAAGACCCAGATTGTACCCATATCTATATCTCCTGGGTCACATAAAAAAACAAGATGGCTGACAATGTTTAATTATTTTCTGTGTCAGACTGCTTCTCTTACACATTTATTGGGACAACTGGATTATAAAAGTGGTAAATGTAAATTGATTACACCTTTTCTTACATCTGCATAGGCTTTGATGAAATTTCTGATCACTAATTTCACATTATAGAGCCACCTGCAGATAGCCGGGGTGCCATACCAAACCACCCATGGTATGCTCATGCTGGCTTATTGGGTGACCACCTACTGCATTATGGAGTACATGTCAATAAATTCATAAAGGACAACTAAAAAGTAGCTCTTTTACATGAAATAAAAGTGAATGAGTAAATGAAGTCCAAGACTGTACCCATATCTACATCCACTTGGTCACATGAACAAAAACAAAATGGCTGACGCCATTCAGTCATTTTCTGCATCAAACTGCTCAAGTTACACATTTCTTGGGCTAACTAGACTATACAAGATTTAAATGTCACTAGATTACACCTTTCATACAGCTTTAGGATCCATGATTATATTTCTGATGACTAATTTTACATTACAGACCGACCTTCAGATAGCTGGAGTACCATACCCCAATATTCAACCACCCATGATAGTGCCATGCTGGCCCATAGGGGGGCCAACCAAATGTATTATGAGGTACATGTCAATAAATCCTTAAAGAAAAAAAAAGAAGCAGCATGTTTTACATGACAGGGAAGTGAATGAATAAATCAAGGCCCAGATTGGCCCCATTTCTACATCACCTGTGTCACAAGAACAAAAACAAGATATCTGACACCATTCAGTCATTTTTAGAGCCAAACTGATTCTGTTACACATTTATTGGGATAACTAGATTATAAAACTGGTAAATGTAAATGGATTACACCCTTTCTTACAGCATCAGTGGCTTGGAAGCTGTTTCTGATCACTAATTTCACATTACAGACCCACCTACTGATGGGTGCCATACACCCATACCCTTCCACCCATGCTAGGGCTGTGTGGGCCCATGAGGGCCCACCTATTTTATTATATTGTACATGTCATTAAATCCATAAAGGAAAACTAAGAAAAGACTGTTTTACATGACAGGCAGGTGAATGAGTAAATCAAGGCCCAGATTGTACATGTATGCATGTATATATATGTGTGTGTGTGTGTGTGTGTGTGTGTGTATATATATATATATATATATATATGGCAAAAACTCAGTTTAATACATTAGTTAGGGTTGTTCCACAGTGACAAAAGCGAGAAATTGAAAGAGTTGATTCTCATCCCCAGCCTATCAATCACATCATCAGGGCGATTGGGGTCATGGCACTAACTCACACCCTATCACATGTGTGTGAAAGCAGAGGTATAGGAGAATGGAGTGAGAGTTAGGACCATGACCCAAAGTGCACCCGATGCCAGTTGGGGGGTGGGTGGAGGGTCCAAGGAGGCTTTCAACCCTACCACCAAATTTCCTCAATTTTGTTGCTGTGGAACAACCCTAACTACTGCATTAAACTGAGGTTTTTTGCTCTAATATATATATATATATATATATATACACACACATATACTGGGGCATATGTCCAAAAGCAAGATGGCTGACACCATTCAGTCATTTTCTGTGTCAGCCTGCTTCTGTTACACATTTATTGGGATAACTAGATTATAAAAGTGGTAAATATCTATGGATTACACCTTTTCTTGCTGCTCCAAGGGCTTGGATAAAATTTCTGATAACTATTTTCACATTGTAGTCCCACCTGCAGATAGGCAGGGAGCCATTTCCAACCACCTACTGTAGGGCCAGGCGGGCCCATGTGGGGGGTCCACCTATTGCATTATGGGATGCATGTCAATAAATCCAATAACTATCATGCCTGTGACCTGTGAGGAAAAAAAAAGTCCCATCTACTATAACATTTTCATTGTGCTGTATGTACTAAAGCAGAATGTGAAGTCATTCTGTTTTAGTAGTGACTTCACTATTGCAGCAGAAAGACTTTTTCAAGACTTGTACGTATCATCATACACAATAGCATTCCATCAGATGCTAGAAGACCACAAACCAGCGGAGAAAAACCCTATCCTTTCCCTCTTCTAAAACATGTCATGTAGTCTACTCTTTGTTTAATATTTATTTCAAACACACTATTGCCGATCATAGAAACATAGAAACAAAGACTTTGATGGCAGATAAGGACCGCTTGGCCCACCTAGTTTTCCCATTTCTCTACCTAATGGATAAGCTGTAGATCCTAGTTAACCAACAGCCTACTTCCTCCTATCCCCCACTAGAATTGCCTTATGTCTGTCCCATGCATTCTTGAATTCCCCCACTGTTTTTGACTCTATGACCTCCTCAGGAAGGCTGTTCCATGCATCTACAACCCTCTCTGAGAAGAAATACTTCCTCACATTACCTCTGAGCCATCCCCCTCTATCTTCAAATTGTGCCCCCTTGTTCTTGCACATCTCTTTTTCTGAAAGATGCTACCCTCTTGGACTTTGTGGATTCCTTGAGATATTTGAAAGTTTCTATCATGTCCCCCCTTTCCTCGAGGATATACATCTTAAGCTCCTTTAGTCTTTCTTCATATGTCTTCTGGTGCAGACCCTGCACCATTTTCAACATCCTCCTCTGGACAGCCTCCACCCTGTCTATGTCTTTGCGGAGATGGGGTCTTCAGAAGTGTACACAGTACTCAGATGTGGTCTTACCAACTGTCTGTACAGAGGGCCAACAACTTCCTGTTTTCTACTGGTGATGCCCTCCCTATGCATCCCAGTATCCCCAAGCCCTTCTTACTGCCTTCTCACATTGTTGGCCCACCTTTAGGTCATCTAATATGACTACTCCCAGGTCCCATTGACCTGTATGAAAAAACTGTCTTTCCATATATCTATCTACTGCCTTCATGCCTGTGACCTGTGGAAATAAATGCCTGTCTACTATTATCCTATACTATTACTTTTTAGATCACTGTACTGCCCTGGAAGTGGAACACATTTTCTTAATTTACCCTATCCTGCTATGCCTTGATTGTTGTTATTCCCATGTTTTTCTCCCATACATTATATAGAATAGTTGGAGGTTGTCAATACACAGCAATGAAACACCTTCAACCTAAGGGTATATGAGGACAGCAAATTAAGAAAACTTTAAGAAAAGTGTTGCTGTGTATTTAGGCCACCATACAGTATTTTATATAGTGCATTATAGGAAAGAAACTGAAATAGCTTACTTTTTTGATTACCATTAGCATTTATCATTAGTGGTCCACATTTCACCTTTGGTATTTTGCTGATGTGTCAAATTCAACATCCAGACGTCCCATGTACCACGATGTTGGGGTCACTTGCACTGTGACATATATACTAAAGCAGAATGGGAAGTCATTCTGCTTTAGTAGCAAAGTCACTGTTGCAACAGAATCACTTTTTCAAGTGTATGGATCATCATACACAAAAAGCGTTCCATCAGACAAAATAATACCAGGAAACTGGAGAGAAAAAAACCCATTCTTTCTCTGTTCTAAAACCTGTGGAGAAAAACCTATCCATTCCCTTTTCTAAAACATGTCATGTAGTCCACTCTTTGTTTCATATTCATTTCAAACACACCATTGCTAATTCTGTAAGGAAAAAAACTGTGTTTCCTTCTATCTATCTCTCCTGCCTTTATGCCTGTGACCTGCAGAAATATCTGTCTACTATTAACCTATATTATTATTTCTTAGATCACTGTACTGCCCATGGAAAAGGAACACATTTTTCTTAATTTACCCTATCCTACTATGCCTTATTCTCATGTCTTTATACATTTTTTCCCAATATATTATATAGAATAGTTGGAGGTCATCAATACATATCAAAGATACATTCACCATAAGGTTATAGTGAGGACAGTAAATTAAGAAAGGTTTAAAGAAAAGCATTGTGTATTTAGGCCACCATACAGCATTTTATATAGTGTACTATAGGAATGAAACCAAAAGAGTTTACTGTTTTTTATTACCGTTAGCATTTACCATCAGTGATTCATATTTCACTTTTGATATTTTGCCGACGCGAACCTTTTTCAAGCGTGTGGATCTTCATACACAAAGAGCGTTCCATCAGACACTATAATACCAGAAATCTGTGGAGAAAAACCTTATCCTTTCCCTATTCTAAAACCTGTGGAGAAAACCCCTATCCTTTTCCTATTCTAAACCCCGTGGTAAAAATCCTACCCTTTCTCAATTCTAAAACCACTGGAGAAAAAAAACCTTTCCCTAGTCTAAAACCTGTGGAAGCCCTATCCTTGCCCTATTCTAAAATCGGTGGAGAAAAACCCTACCCTTTCCTATTGTAAACCTGTGGAGAAAAGCCCTATCCTTTCCTTATTCTAAAATCTGTGGAGAAAAGCCCTATCATTTCCCAATTCTAACACCTGTGGAGAAGAATACTGCCCTTTCCTATTCTAAAACCAGTGGAGAAAACCCTACCTTTCCTTTTTAAAACCTGTGGAAGCCCTATCCTTTCCTATTTTAAATCCTGTGGAGAAAAACTCTACCCTTTCTCTATTCTAAAACTGGTGAAGAAAACCCTACACTTTCACCATTCTAAACCCTGTGGAGAAAAACCTATATTTTCCCTATTCTAAAACCTGTGGAAAAACCCTACCTTTTCCTATTCTAAAACCTGTGAGAAAACCCTACACTTTCACTATTCTAAAACCTGTGGAGAAAAACCCTACCCTTTCCCTATTCTAAAACCTGTGGAGAAAAGCCTTATTGTTTCCTATTCTAAAACCTGTGGAGAAAAATATTACCCTTTCCTATTCTAAAACCGTGGAGAAAAACCCTACCCTTTCCTATTCTAAAGCCTGTGGAAGCCCTATCCTTTCCTATTTTAAAACCTGTGGAGACAAAGCCTACCCTTTCCCTATTGTAAAACCTGTGGAGAAAAACCCGACTCTTTCCCTATTCTAAAACCTGTGAAGAAAAATCCTTCACTTTCACTATTCTAAAACCTGTGGATAAAAGCCCTATCCTTTCCCTATTCTAGAACCTATGGAGAAAAACCCTACACGTTCACTATTCTAAAACCTGTGGAGAAAAACCCTACCTTTTCCCTATTGTAAAACCTGTGGAGAAAAGCTCTGTCATTTCCCTATTCTAAAACCTGAGGAGAAAAATCCTACAATTTCCCTATTCTAAAACCAGTGGAGAAAAATCCTACCCTTTCCCTATTCTAAAACCTGTGAGCCCTATCCTTTCCCTATTGTAAAACCTGTGGAAAAAACCTACCCTTTCCTATTCTAAAATGGTGAGAAAAAGCCCTACCCTTTCCCTATCCTAAAACCTGTGGAGAAAACCTCTACCCTTTCCCTATTCTAAGACCTGTGGAGAAAAGCCCTATCCTTTCCTATTCTAAAACCTGTAGAGAAAAGCCCTATCCTTTCCTATGGTAAAACCTGTGGCAAAAACTCTACACTTTCCTATTCTAAAACAGAAAACCTTAACCTTTCCTATTCTAAGACCTGTGGAGAAAACCCTACCCTTTCCTATTCTAAAATTTGTGGAAAAAGCCCTATCCTTTCACTATTCTAAAACCTGTGGAAAACAACCTACCCTTTCCCATTCTAAAACCTGTGGAGAAAAGCTAAATGATTTCCCTATTCTAAAACCTGTGGAGAAAAACCCTACCCTTTCCCTATTCTAAAATCTCTGGAGAAAACCCCATCCTTTCCTATTCTAAAACCTGTGGAGAAAACCCCTATCCTAAACTCTGCGGAGAAAAATACTACCCTTTCCCTATTCTAAAACCAGTGGAGAAAAACCCTACTCTTTCCTATTCTAAAACATGTGGAAGCCCTATCCTTTCCCTTTTTTAAAACCTGCGGAGACAAAGCCTACCCTTTCCCTATTCTAAAACCTGTGGAGAAAAACCCGACCCTTTCCTTATTCTAAAACCTGTGAAGAAAAATCCTACACTTTCACTATTCTAAAACCTGTGGATAAAAGCCCTATCCTTTCCCTATTCTAGAACTTATGGAGAAAAACCCGACACTTTCACTATTCTAAAACATGTGGAGAAAAACCCTACATTTTCTCTAGTCTAAAACCTGTGGAGAAAAGCACTGTCATTTCCCTATTCTAAAGCCTGAGGAGAAAAATCATACAATTTCCCTATTCTAAAACCAGTGGAGAAAAATCCTACCCTTTCCCTATTCTAAAACCTGTGCAAGCCCTATCCTTTCCCTATTGCAAAACCTGTGGAGAAAAACCCTACCCTTTCCCTATTCTAAAAATGGTGAAGAAAACCCCTACCCTTTCCCTATCCTAAAACCTGTGGAGAAAAACCCTACCATTTCCCTATTCTAAGACCTATGGAGAAAAACCCTATCCTTTCCCTATTGTAAAACCTGTGGTGAAAAACCCTACATGTTCCCTTTTCTAAAAGGAAAAACGTTAACCTTTCCCTATAGTAAAACCTGTGGAGAAAATCCCTACCCTTTCCCCATTCTAAAACCTGTGGAGAAAAGCTGAATGATTTCCCTATTCTAAAACCTGTGGAGAAAAACCCTACCCTTTCCCTATTCTAAAATCTCTGGAGAAAAAAACCATCCTTTCCCTATTCTAAAACCTGTGGAGAAAACCCCAATTGTTTCCCTATTCTAAACTCTGTGGAGAAAATTACTACCCTTTCCCTGTTCTAATACCAGTGGAGAAAAAACCCTACCCTTTCCCTATTCTAAAATCTCTGGAGAAAAACCCCATCCTTTCCATATTCTAAAACCTGTGGAGAAAACCCCTATCCTAAACTCTGTGGAGAAGAATACTACCCTTTCCCTATTCTAAAACCAGTGAAGAAAAACCCTACTCTTTCCTATTCTAAAACCTGTGGAAGCCCTATCCTTTCACTTTTTTAAAACCTGTGGAGAGAAAGACTACCCTTTCCCTATTCTAAAACCTGTGGAAAAAAACCTGACCCTTTCCTATTCTAAAACCTGTGAAGAAAAATCCTACACTTTCACTATTCTAAAACCTGTGGATAAAAGCCCTATTCTAGAACCTATGGAGAAAAACCCTACACTTTCACTATTCTAAAACCTGTGGAGAAAAACCCTACATTTTCCCTATTCTAAAACCTGTGGAGAAAAGCCCTGCCATTTCCCTATTCTAAAACCTAAGGAGAAAAATCCTACAATTTCCCTATTCTAAAACCAGTGGAGAAAAATCCTACCCTTTCCCTATTCTAAAACCTGTGGAAGCCCTATCCTTTCCCTATTGTAAAACCTGTGGAGAAAAACCCTACCCTTTCCCTATTCTAAAAATGGTGGAGAAAACCCCTACCCTTTCCCTATACTAAAACCAGTGGAGAAAAACCCTACCCTTTCCCTATTCTAAAATCTATGGAGAAGAACCCCATCCTTTCCCTATTCTAAAACCTGTGGAGAAAATCCCTATTCTAAACTCTGTGGAGAAAAATCCTACCCTTTCCTGTTCTAAAACCAGTGGAGAAAACCCTACCCTTTCCTATTCTAAAACCTGTGGAAGCCCTATCCTTTCCTATTTTAAAACCTGTGAGACAAACCCTACCCTTTCCTATTCTAAAACCTGTGGAGAAAACCGTACACTTTCACTAATATAAAACCTGTGGAGAAAAACCCTACCCTTTCCCTATTCTAAGACCTGTGGAGAAAGCACTATCCTTTCTATTCTAAAACCTGAGAAAAGCCTATCCTTTCCCTGTTGTAAAACCTGTGGTAAAAACCCTACACCTTCCTATTCTAAAAAAAAACCTTAACCTTTCCTATAGTAAAACCTGTGGAAAATCCTACCCTTTGCCTATTCTAAAATCTGTGGAAAAAAGCCTATCCTTTCCCTATTCTAAAACCTGTGAGAGAAAAACCTACTCTTTCCCCATTGTAAAACCTGTGGAGAAAAGCTGAATGATTTCCCTATTCTAAATCCTGTGGAGAAAAACCCTACCCTTTCCCTATTCTAAAATCTCTAGAGAAAAACCCCATCCTTTCCCTATTCTAAAACCTGTGGAGAAAACCCCTATTGTTTCCCTATTCTAAACTCTGTGAAGAAAATTACTACCCTTTCCCTGTTCTAAAACCAGTGGAGAAAAATCCTACCTTTTCCTATTCTAAAACCTGTGGAAGCCCTATCTTTCCTATTTTAAAACCTGTGGAGACAAACCCTACCCTTTCCTGATTCTAAAACCTGTGGAGAAAAACCCTACACTTTCACTATTCTAAAACCTGTGGAGAAAAACCCTACCCTTTTCCTATTGTAAAACCTGTCAAGAAAAACCCTACACTTTCACTATTCTAAAACCTGTGGAGAACACCCTACTTTTCCCTATTCTAAAACGTGGAGAAAAGCCTGTCATTTCCTGTTCTAAAACCTGTGAAAGCCCTATCCTTTCCTATTCTAAAACCTGCAAAAGTGTGAAGAATGCCATTAATGAGGTTTCTGGTGGCGCTAAATGTGGAATTACAGGTCCACCTAATCAGGGGATATTATTACAGCCAACTATAACAAATGGCTTTTGGCATTGTGGTTTTGTCCATTAGAAGCTGATGACCACTACATTCATGTCAGTTAAATCTAATACTGCAAATCAATAAAAATCAATTAATAAATCAATCATTCAGTCAATAAATAACATTTTCTCTGTTCTGTTTCTCCAGCATTTGCATTATGTGTTTGGAATCTATTATGCAGGGTCTTATATCAGGGACCAGGCCTTTAGCATGATAATCAACATACATACTGTAGGTAGTGGTTCCATAATGGAATCCATAAGCAATAAGACATGATGGGGTGTGCATTATGGTGGGATGACCGCATTTCCATGAAGTTAGGGATAAGTACTTTAGCAGGCTGTTTGGTCAGTTGGCCATTTATAAAAAGAGAAAGTCAACAATTGGAATAGGCTTCGCAAGGCATAAAGGCATTTAAATGTCTCAAGGAGTTTAAGCTGAAACCTTTATCTGATCCCCAACAAGATTTCTCACTGTTTCAAGAAGTTAAACTGAATCTTTATCTGATGGCGCAGCACATTACTCATCCACTGTGAAACTTGAAGCTGTACAGTATTATCCCTTATCCCTTGCTGTGCTCTGAACTGATATAGCAGTCCAGATATCTAATACATTTTAAGTCTGTCAGCAACATCATCCTAAAGGGTGAAACTTTATTTTCCTCATGAAGAAAATAGTGTGGGGGGAGTGGGGAACTGCATTGTATTAAATGGACAGGACGGCAGTGAGATGTTGTTCAACTCCTATCCATGGAAGCTGATAGGCTGTGCTGCTTTAGGAAACATTCTACAAATTCCAGAGCATCATTTCTCTACTGACATAATCACACTACGTCAGCATACCTCTACTCTGCAACTGTTAAAAACAAGCATTTGTCAATGCTGAATGTTTGCTTGCTGGCATTAGCAGTGGAAGTGCAGGAATTAGACAGATGCAGTATAGGAATAGCAGTGAGGTATTGAACTGACACCAACTCCACCCCCAACCTGCTGAGATGGACAGGCATTGGGGTGTGCCTTTGGGTTGTCACTCATAACGGTCACAACATTTCACCTCACCCTACCTTGCAGACACTGACAAGTGTCGAGGTGTGCCTTGGGGTGTCTGAACTTTACACTCACCTCATTCCATAAGGAAGTATGCTGAAATGGGTGCAGTATAAGAGAATGGTGTGAACTCTGGGGCCAAAGAGTCCAAGGTGCACCTCGATGCCTGTCACTGGCTGCAGGGTGGGGGTGGAGGGTGGAATGGTGTGAGCATTACTGTCAACAATCCCAAGTCACACCCCTGATGCTGGTCAGTCCTACAGAGTAGGGCAGATGCCTGTCAAACCCTACAGGGTAGGGCATTATGGTCGGAAACCCTAAGGCTCTCGGTGAGTTTTGGTATTTTTACTCTAAGTTTTCAACAAGGGCTTTTTGTGACCCCACTGCATGAACAGTGACACTATCAGTTTGTTAGCTGAAAAGTGATTTTGCACAGTGACTGTGCCATTTAGCACCACAGGTGCAAAAACACATTTCCAAGATGATGTGAAAAATGACAGTTGTACTGTTCATGAGGAGGTGTAAAAAAATGGTAATGTTGAAAATCTGGAATGAAAATATAAAAAAACTGATGAAGTCACGAGTGTGCATAGAAACTGTGAACACACACCCATAATGTAATTAGTTTTGGGATTTTGTACAGCAGATTTTAAACATAGGCATTTTGGGACCTCCACTCATGAACAGTGTTACTGTGATTTTCTTAATCTGTCCCGAACATTGATTTTGCATACTGACCACGCCACTGTGCGCTACATGAGCGAAAACACATTTCGGGTGAGATGTGGAAAATGACAGTTGTACTGTTCATAAGGAGGTGTGGTAAAATGGTAATGCTGAAAATCTGGAGTGAAAATATTAAAAATGCTCAAAGTTATTTTGGGGAATTTGTTCCCTGAATTTTCAGCATAGGGTTTTGGGGGGTCTACCTCATGAACAGTGTCACTGTGATATTCTTAATCTGTCCTGAACATTGATTTCACACACCAACCATGCCATTGTGCGCTACATGTGCAAAAACACATTTCAGGTGAGATGTGAAAAATGATAGCTGTACTGTACATTAGAAGGTGCAGTAAAATGGCAATGCTGAAAATCTGGAGTGAAAATATTAAAAATGCTCGAAGTTATGAGCGTACGTAAGAACTGTGCAACACACGCTCGTAAAACAGTCATTTTGGGACTTTTTCACCATATTTTCAACATAGGGTTTTTGGGGGCCTACCTCATGAACTGTGACATTGTTGTTTCGTTAATCAGTCCGGAAAGGTGGTTCCATGCAGTGACCAGGAAATCACCTTTCGGGACGGAATAACAAAATGACAGTGACTAGGTACATGAGGTGGGGTCCCAAGAACCCCATGTTGAAAATTTGGTGAAAGAAATTCCCCAAAATGGCTGAAATATCCACCTAAGTTGATAAAAATCCAATTTATGCCATTATACAGCTTACCAGCATTTCTTCAGTTCGCGGTCGGCTTTGAAGAGTGCAGACGTGTTCCTGGTCCACTGAAGATCATTGCGTGGAGCACCGGAGGTAAGCATGAGGTTATAGGGGTGTAAGGAGGTGGGTGCACAGTGGACAGATGCGGGTTGGGGGAGGGGGGCACGAAAGACTGGGAGGGACCATTTTCTTTTTATAGGTGTTACAAATAAATAGACGACGGGAGGCTTTTTGCATGCTGGAGTGGGCTCCCAGCATGTTGGCACACCTGGGTGCTTCTTTTTGGGGGGTGCTGGGCCGACAGGGATTGGGCACCCGTCAGCCATACACTATGCCTGTGCTTGGGGGTAGTGTGCATTAGCCGAGAGGATTGGGTACCTCCTTGCACACAACAAAGTGGGGGCATCATGCCGATGGGGATTGGGCTACCCTGTTGTGAACCAGGTAGGGTGCATGCTGACAGGGGATTGGGCACCCCGCCGGCTTTCATTTTATTTATTGAAATATCACCAGGAAGGCACACTGAACAGCGGGTGGTGGCTTTCCATCAGCTTTGTGGGGACTGTGAGAGGCCAACAGAGAAGCTGTCACCATGGGAACACAGCACAATGGAGTTGTGTAATTGGTTGCTGCAGTCAGGGAGGCCCAGCAGCAAAAACAGCTGATTGTGCAGTAATGAGGCACTCCCTGATTATAGCGGCTCAGTTTCTTTGATCCAGTGGCCTGCTCATTAACTGCCAGTGATTGACAGCATGCTCCTATATTGGCTGAGGCAGAGACCAGCCCCTGAATGGGCTACTGCCATTCGGCACAACGCTTCCGTGCCTCCACAACCCACTTGTGAAGGAAACCTGATGCAATGTGTTTCTTGCACATGCATGCAAGCAACACAAAAAGAGGTGGAGTAAAATGGGGGAGGGAGACATACACATGTGGGTAGTTTAAGAAAATAGTGTTAAGACAGAATATGAAACAAAATTGTCTGCCAAATCAATGTTTGTTAAGAGACACAAGCTCTGGTCAGAGCCTAAGCTACTGCTAATGCATAAAAAGGAATCTGTACCTTGTACAGCACTTTACAGATATCTGAACCTTACCACCTGTTCTAGCCATGGAAGATATAAAGCTGGTGTTACCAGAAACCTCCAAATAATGTTTCATAAGCTTGTACAGCCCTCTCAATACCCCAAACTACAGTGCGATCACCATGGTAGCTAAATGCAGGCACACATTGTCCCTTCTGATGATGTTCATACTTCACCACCTACTGCAAATGTGGACGTATAACCAGCATAGATCTGTGTTAGTGTACAGTGTTGACTTACTATAGCTGTACATTCACAGTATGAAATACACACATATAGTATTGAGTAAAAGTTTCTATATTACACTTCCAGGATCTTCCATTAGCATCTTTTATTTCTGTTCCATTTCACAAAGCTTACATTCTATCAGGCTCTCTGCTATCATTGCAGCACCTGCAGTGCATGCCACTGCCACTCTGAAGTTAGTGTGCATGCCAGAATTACAGATGGGCAGTTAGGATCCAGTACTATTAAGTGAATCAGGAAAAAATATAAACATAGACTAACTTCATCATGCCCCAGTAATGGATGCCTACATTACCTGCTAGAAAGTAAAATGAGTATGGGAAAAGTTAGTTTGGCTATTTGCAACTGATTACTGTGAGTGCACATCACTGCAACAGACCAGCTAAGTTGCAATATTTTTTTTCCATAGAAATGTTCCTGGACTCTCTGGCAGGCTGGACGACTATATAAGACTTTCTCAGTCAACAGCCATCCCATGTCCCCCTTCCTCCTCCTCCTCCTCCTCCTGAAACCAGGCAGGCCATTGGTGCTGATGGGGAGGCTTCATTAAACCCTGTCTCTGTATTTTCCACCTGTTTTCTTCCTGGGACTTGCGATGAGCGGACAAGCACACTCGACCTCTGAGGAGGCACTCTGAACACCAAACCAAACCTTTAACTGCAGAACTCATGTGTGACACCAGCTGGTGTCCACCAGGTGGCAGTCAAGCATCAAGTCATGGAATCCCCTTCCCTGAGGGAAGAGAGCTGTCCTGTGGACTCCCAATCTCCGCCCCCCCCAGCCAGGCCCCTGAGCAAACTGAGTCCATTCTTGAACTTGGGTCACTGGCGTAGCAGCAGGGAGGCATGGATACCTCAACCTGAAGCGCCACTGGGTAGCACAATATCTACAGTATTTTCAAGTGGGGATTTGCTCTTACCCAGTTTTACACTGAATTTACTAAGGATGAACCATCTGAAAGGCAAAATTTCATTTACTGTGGCACTGTTTTTACAATATATTTTCCAAGGACAGACCAGCTGAGATGCAATATATCCTTTTCACTGGGACTCTGCTAAAGTGGTGTCCTGATTTTACCCATTTTACAATTTATTTACCACAGGATAGCCCAGTTGAGATTAAATATCCCAGTTTAGTTGGGCCCTGACCTTGAATTTTCAAGACAGCATTATGTTTACCACAGTGTACTAATATGACAGGTGCCATTTTTCAAATGCCACTGAAATGTGATTTTGCAAAATGACTGTGAAAACAGGTTTCGGGGTTAAATTAGACATGAAGTGTTCACAATATAGGGTAAAAAAAGACTGTTGAAAATGTTGATTCAAAAATAAAACAAACTGCAATGTTATGAGTACACTATGAAAAAATGGCAATATTTGTTCATAACTTTGTTGGTTTTTTGAGATTTTGAGTCCAAATGTTGAACACAGTATTTTTATGACACCAGCTTATGAACATGGCAGGTGTTATTAATAAACTTCTGGCCAAAACATCATTATGTGACACAAGTATAAAAATATGTTTTGGACAAGAGTTTAAAAATTACCCCTGTTGTGTTTATGAGGTGTGGTAACAAAGACACTATGCTGAAAATTTGGAGTCAAAATATATAAAGTTAAAGTTATGACTAAATGTTGAACAAAATGCCATTTTCCTTCATTACCTTTTTTTTTTTTTTTACATCGCCTCCTCAGATTTTCAGCATAGTCTTTTCATGGCCTAACATTATGATCAAGGCAACTGACATTTTTAAATCAAGTCCAAAAGGTGATTTTGCAGAATTAGTATGAAAACATGTTTTGAGGGACTTGACAAATTGCACATGCTGGTGAGATGTGGTAAATTAATGCTTTTCTACCTTCCTTATGACAACTTCAGTTTACTTATTTGTTGTACATTTTTTCTTCAGATCTTCAATAGAGTTTATTCAACTGAAAAAATGAGGTGGGGCAAAACAATATATGCTGAAAATGTGAGTCAAAATGTTAAGAAATTGCAAAGTTATGAGCAAATGTTTAAAACACAATAAAAAAACATTAACTAAACTTACCATGTTTCCAGTCAGTTTGTGGTTGGCCTCTGAGGACTCAAGAAGAAGCAGTGGACCACATAGGCAAGTAAGGTGGAGAGGTGGGTTGGTTGGTGCTAAGAGGGGTTAGAGTTGGGATGGGGTCGGGAGGCAGAAAACATCTATGGACTGCATTCTTTTTGAGATTCTCCTGCCCCAAGGCAGGCATTGGGGTCAGGAGAGGAAATGTGCCATTGATTGCAATGATTATAGCAGAGACCACATTCCTTCCTCGACCCCAGGGCAAGCAGCAGTGTTGGGAAAGGAAATGAACTGTCAACAATTGCAAAACTAAACTCCCTCCTGGCCCCAGGGCAGGCAGTGGGTTCAGGAGAAGAAATGAGCTGCCATATGGGGCAGAGACCACACTCCTCCCAAACCCAGGGTAGGCAATGTGCGGTTAAAGGAAGAAGAAAAAAGTAGTTCTGGGGATAGGGAGGAAAAGAAAGACAAACATACATTGATATTATGGTATTTGGAATCACTGATCCATTTATTGGTCTCAGAATACATGGGATTGAGTTCCAAATTTAGGGTCTTGAAAGAAAAGGGAAGATCTCCCAACACTTGATCTTTTTAAGGGTAGAACCTCTTTAATTTGTCATAGCTGTAAGCTATGCCTCATATATTGTAACTAAGGGCTCTATCTTTATGGCATTGATAGATGACGTTGATAGTATATAATTGCCTCCTTTACACCTGTGGGTGGAGCCTGCAGCTGTTTTGGGTTCGTTTTGAAAACAAGCAACCATGGCATGCTTCCATTAAACTCTCAGAAGTATTCTTCCTACCATCTAAATGAGCTTACAACAGTCCATCGCAGTCACTCGCTTCAGAGCAACAGCGGCACTATTTCAGCCGCTACTTCTGCATTCCAGACCAGAACTGCGCTGCCATCTTGAAAATGGCAGTATGACATTCAGCTCAACTGCTGTGCATGCATGAGTGCCAAGCATGTGCAGTTCTGATGCCTGCACTCCTTCCTCAGACCTTCCTCAAGCTTGCAACAGTTGTATGAGCTCTGGCTAGATCTTGTTTATGTGGCCTTAACCATCTCAGCTCCTAGTACATATGGCAATGATGAGTCCTTCATGTGGTGGGGGCATCAAATATGAAGCAGGCAAAGCTGTTGTAAATCATGTCCAGCCTTCCCCAATATGTCCACAAACAGGAGATATCCATTGTCAAATACAGGGATAATCATTGCTCTTACAACATGTCTACAGGACATACATTTTTAACCTTACTGTATAAAGGATCTCTCATTTTTGGTCAACATTTGGTACTGTCTCGTCTTTGTAAATGGCCAATTTACAACTTTCACCAAGTCATACCACTAAGTATTTTTATGAGTGACCCTGTTGCAAGGACAATTTATCTTTGGTTAATATTATTATTGTTTCCTCAGCAAATAATGGTTTAAGAGCTCCTCTAAATAATCATGTTTGAGATTTTTTTTTGCATTTAGTATAAGTTTGTTCTTATGGAAAAATTGACTATAAATGGACAAATGCATTTTGCAGACCACTTCATTTTGCTTTACAGTTTTTGCCAGAGGCAGAGATGATAGTGTCATCTGCATAAAGGTGAACTTTAATATTAGGACTTTAGAATGATAAGTCATTCATACAGGCATTGAAGAGCAAGGGGTTCAATGCTGACCCTTGTGGAACACCTGACACAATCTCTGTGAAGCCAGAAACAAAATTCCCCAGGGTGACAATTTGTTGCCACCTCTTAAGATATTCTCCAAACTATTTTAGGGGGATTGATATCAGACCCAAGTTTTCTAGCCTGGGCAGGTGAGTGTGGTGGCCCAATGTATCAAACACTTTAGAAATATCTATCAACAGCCAGTCAGGTGGTGCTGAGGACTGAGGTGCTGGACACCTAACCTCGCACTATGCTGGTGACCCATGTTCAGGAAGGTGCACAGGCCACTGGTGGTCAGCAGGGAGGAGAAGTGTGAGCAGCCAATCAACTGCTCTCTCTTCTGGGAGGGGGTCTCGTAGTTGGTGCCTGTTCACCCCTAGTGGAGGCTGGTGACAAGGCACCATGCCACAGTCAGGGAGGAGTTAGGGCAGATGCTTAGAGGGAGCACTTGGATGCATGTGCACTTCCTCCATCGGTGTCATTGCACACCCCCAGCTCTAGGGGAAAAAACACAGAGGAAAAAGAGCAGCCACTGCACAATGATGGAGGGCACCTCGCAGGCTCTGCTCCCAGCTAGCCATGGCCCTAGCCACTGAAATTGGACCTCAGTGAGGGGTTGGGGAGCCCCACCTACCCAACGGGGGGCAAGCCCTGAAGTTTGGTCAGGGTCAGCTGGTGGACACCGGGAGACAGAGCCTGGGGTGTCTTCTGGAGTACAAGCCAGCTGGGGAAGGAAAAAGAAAAAAAAAGAAATATCTCTCAACCCTTAGGCTGCTGACAGAATTAGAATGTATAGGAATTCTGGACTGATATATCAGTCCATGGCCCTGCAAGGGTTAGAATAGCTCCAACAGACACTATCCTGTCCAGTTCCTTCTGGATGTTACCCACCACCCTGATCAAAGCTGCAGTAGTAGTAGTACTGTGTTAAGAGTGAGATCCTGGCTGATGCTTATTTAGAATGTTTTTTTTGTTTTCTAGGAACAGCTTCAACTGAGTACTCACAGTCCTTTGGAACATTTTGGACACTATTGGTAATCATGAATTGGGGCAATAGTTCCTAATATCATATGTATTTTCCAGTTTTAAATTGGGTTGACATTGGCCATGTTCCATGCCAACTGGAAATTTGCCAGAGGCAAGGAAAGATTGACGACAGAATTCAATGAAGAAGCAATTACATGAGCAACATATTTCAATAGTAAGGAAGCATATTGTCTTGTCCAATTGCTTTAGAAGCATCTATCCTATTTAAATCTTCTGTACCTACTGTACTGTAATTTTGGTGAATTCAAAGGTACCTGGAAAGTCAGCAGATGGAGAACTGTTGGAAGAACCAGGTCTATAGACCCAGAATCTGTGCTCATGGCTTCTGTGCTCATTTTAATAAATAATTTATTACAGTCTTCAGCTGCTCTGGAGCTTAAGAGGAATTATTGTCCTTAAACTGCAAACTGACTGGGAACATCTGAAATGGTCAGGTTCCTTCATTTTTTCATTACTTTCCCAAACTCTCTTGGTTAGTGTTTATTAGTATTAATAAAGGCCATTTTATAGTACTGTTATTATCCCAATTAATCTGACCATTAGAATCTTTGCAACCCTCCGCACTTTGTCAGTTTTCTTTTTACATTTCTTTTGTTTTGAATGGCACTGAGGCCATTGTTAGCTTGTAATTGCGTGTTCCTTGCTGGGGCATACTTATTACAAATAGACATGAATTTCTGGTAAAAATATGTCCAGGCATCACTGGCTGTTGTAATAAGTTTCAGTCTCATCTAATATATGGAGTCAGATGGGATAGGATATGTAATATTTGTGGGGGGGGGGGTGCTCCCAATACTCTTATATTTTACTCCAATTTTGCAGATTCTAAGGTGCTCAGAGACAAACAAACTAAAAATACTCTACTATAAAACTGGACAGTTGGCTCGGTGGCCCCATCTAGGGAACACAATTATGATGTTCTCCACTCGCTAAATTGGCCATCCTTTGAAGGGAGATTAAATTATCCTCTCCTTTGTCTAGCATTCAGACCTGTAAGAGGTGCTACATACCCAGCCTTGGTGCTGTGGTAGTACTTAAACATCTGAAAAAAATGCTTCAGTCCTTCAGCAGTGCCTTACTTGAGATACCAAAAATCAAGATCCAGTGCAGAGAAAAGATCCTTTGCTTCTTCTGCTCCCTGCCCATGGAATGTCCCTTCTGCTATTCTCCAAGCCTGTTACTCATGGTGCAGCTTCAAGAAAGGACTCAAGACATTTATCTTAGAGCATAGTTTGTGCACTTGTAATCACTGACTTCAAACAATCCTGTCTTCTTTACTGTGCCCCTGCATTTTAACTTAAGTCTTGTCAGCATGTTTTCTGTTTGTTATAATGGAGTTTGCCCCTTTAAAAGGACAGACCAGGTTGTCCTGGTGCACCCCTTCCCCCATACTTAAGATGGTTGTGCTCAGAAGGGGAGGGTGAGGAAGGGGAGGGATCAAGGGACCAGAACAATGGGCAGACAAACAGGAAGGGAGGGAGATAGGAGGTACTTAAGGATAGCACAAGGGGCCTCAGCCACTTTTGCTGGAGTTTTGATATACAAAGAAACTGCAGCACATCAGATTGGCATTTTGATTGACTGAGCAAGAGGTTTGTGCACTAGGAAATCAGGTAAGAAACAGACAACTTTGTGTAGACATGAAGCAGAAATTTTTAAAAAAGGGGAAAAAAGTGATTGTGTGGATTTACTAGCAGAGCAAGGTGCAGGTCTGCTACTGCCTTTAATTTAGAAGAAGAGTAATATAGATGGATGCTGGTTCTGGGTGAATGCTTTTTCAAGAGGGAGCAATCATTGCTAGGTTAAGTGATTTAAGGATGCGTGGCTGGGTCATGGCACTCTATATAAGGGGCTCAAATCACATCTGTTGTGGTGAATATCGGTAGAGAAATTTCAAAGTTTTTACTTTCCTGTTCCAATAACTAAATTCTATAGAGATGCTGAAAAAGAGACATATGGTGGTGTTTGTATGCTTAGCATTTGCAAGTTTTAGGGAGATAATCAGAATTTGGAGAGAGCGGAGAGCGAGTGGCGAGATAAGGGGAGCACCCGTTGTCAGAAGGAAAAGAGCAGGTGAGGGATCGCCAGCGTCGAGGAGTTTTGAAGAGGACAGGTGAAGGGGAAGTGAAAGGAGCAATGAAGGTGGCAGTATATTAAAAAAAAGCAGGAGGGTGTTAGCAACAACTCACTGAAAGAGCGAGGGAGCGGATGTGAAGTCGGTGCAAGGGCAGCAATAGGAGGGAGAAGCCCTCATCTTTGGTCTGTTGCTGAGCTGGGCTAGATTTGAGCAGGTGGACACCAGCGTTTAGGGAGGGGTCTTGGTTATGGGCCTGCAAGGGGGCTGACAGAAAGGTCCTCGTGGCGTGACATCACACGCCAGGCCCAAGGTTGGATGAGCAAAAGGGGATTATACCTCTAAGAGGAATTGCTGATCTGAGGGGCAACAGGCAACATTTTAAACTGTATGCACTTTATACTGTAGAAGACCTTAGCACTTTCTGTTTGTTTCCTATAAAACTGCGACTTACTCAATGTGGCTTTCCTGGAGGCTGAATGGTAGGCCTGGGGCATGGTGTGGCGGTGTTCACACCACGTGGGGGTTGTTGGGGCAAATGCCTTGGTTCGGGCTGTGGGGGCTCTATGTGGTCATTTTGTTTGCCCATTGGGAGTGGGAGGCCTGGAGGAAGCCATGAGGCTGGACGGAAGGGGCGCGATCCGGGTCCACGTGGTGTGATGACACACGCCGTGTGGAGGGTTGAAAAAAACCCTTTTGTCCTTGTTTGGGGCCCTAGGGGCTGTGTTGTGGCCATTTTGGTTGCCTGGGGAGGAATGGTAAAGACTGGAAGAGGCCCAGTTGCATGGACCACATGGCATGACATCACACGCAATGTGGGGGGTTATGGGAAGGTACTTTCCTGGGCTTGGTGCTAGCTGAAGCTAGTGAAATAGTAGGATAGTCATCAGTAATTAATGCTAAGGGACAAGTTTTAATCCTAAGGGTAACCTTTGGGGGCTTGGGTTGTGCAAGACCTTTTCTTTCAAGTAAGGATAGTGGGCCTGGGAAAAGGCCCTGAAACAATGGGGCCACATGGTGTGATGTCACACACCATGGGAAGTTCAGGAAAAAGCTGATTCCGGGTGCTCAGGCTGTGGCACAGCTTTGGTGGCTTTTCTGGGGTGGACTAGGGGGAGAGCAAAGGGTCTGGGAGAGGCTTGGGGCGGAAGATGAGGGAGCGCGACCCATGATCCCGCAGGTGATGTCACCCACCACGAGGTGGCCGCATGGGAAGTAGTACCCTTACTTTTTGGTGGGGCTCTTTGCTGTGTTTTGGCCCTTCCCCCCTTTTTTGTTTTTGGGATTGGGTGGTGGGTAAGAACAGAGGATGGCAGAGATTTCGGACCACGTGGCGCGACCACCTCCTATGGCGGGGATGCTGACTGTGGGGTGCTTTGGTCAAGCCAGGCAGGTGAGGCAGACAGCAGGGTACACCAAGTGGGGACTTGCTATGAACAGAGAAGGAGGACCGGAGGGTCACTGGCGAGTGACAGAGAGTGGCAAGAAGCTGGTCAAGAGTGAAGGGGTCTTGTCTGATTGCCAGACGGCGGAACGGGGTACAGATGGAAGTAAAAGCGTTCCAGATGGTACAGTTATACAATTAACCTTGTTCTCCTCTCATAGTTGTTTTCACAGGGTAAAGAGTAAGAGGACAATGGCACCAAAGAAGAGCAGGCCATCAAAGGACGAAGCTTACAAGGTGATAATGGAATTGGTGGAAAAAGCGAACAGGATGTGGGAGCTGGTGGAGGGAGAGGAACCAGGGAGACCCGGGGAAAAGAGAAAGGCAGCCACAGGAAAGGGCGGCAAGGAAAAATGACCAGCCAGAGGGCCGAGTGGTACCGGGAAGGCACCACCGGTGGTAAGGGGGCCAGCCAGGACGGCGGATCCATTGCCCCTGCAGCTTACAGTCACTGAGTCCCTGGTCTCCCACCCAGATCAGGGTGGCATCTCCCTGGTTGAACCCAGTCGCAATACCCAGAGTGGTTTGCTCCCTCCACAAAACCCAGCAGCCCAGCCCCCTCCGCAGCCACTGGGAGAAGCAAGACGCACCTTGGAAGACTCCAGGCAGGACGGCCCAGACAAGGTCACAGGTAATACATCCAGCACAGTGGGGGACAATATAAAAGAATATATAGGGCAAATCATAATGGCCTTTAGGAGCAGGCGTATGGGACAGATGGAATCGGCACTGGCAGAGATCAGGAAGGAGAAAGAAGGGACAGAAGGGAAGGAACAGGGAGGGGTGAGAGAGAGGAAAAGGGATGAGAGATAGGCACCCTGGAATGAGGATAGGCGAGCATGTGCCATTGACCACGAAAGAAAAAATTTGGAAAGGAGAATACGTGGACATATTCACCTTGGTGAGCCGCGAGGCCACCGCAAGTATGAGGAAGCTGAGGGCATAAGGAAGAGTGAGACGGCAGCGGCTATAGTGCTTTTAGAGAAGAAAGAGGAAGACAGGATCACAAAAGAGAAGACTTGGGATAGATGGTTCCTAGGTTTCTCTACTTTCTCAGCCATTGTCATGGAAAAGAGGCCGGAATTAGTCATCCCGCTCATTACCTATTCCTTGATCATTCGGAAGGCAAAGGCAAAGGGTGGGATGGGGTGGTTATACTATGACAAAGCCTTTAGGCAGAGAATGGCAACATTTGGGGACGTGAGATGGGACACCAAACAGATAGATTTATGGACGGATTACGCCACGGATCAGTCCACGCCTGAAGAGGAATGGAGCAAGAAGGTTTTTGGACACAGAGATGTGGCTGGACTTATAACAGAGCCTTTTGTTCCTGGCCTCAATGTCAGTTTTGGCATGTGTGCTCAAGGTGCGGGGGAGGCCACCCAGCTAGCAAATGTAGAACGGCATGGGGACAAGGGGCACAGGGGTATGGGGGGGCAAGGAACAGGCCAACAGTTTTTTCGAGAGGGTCAAGGTTTTAGAGGCCAGACATGGAACCAGGGAGGACGGGATAGGGTGAACACAAATAGGGGGGAGCAGAGCCGATGAAGGCCGAGAGGTCAGTCAGAAAGAGATAGAGGAAAAAAGGGGGGAAGGGTGGGGGACGAGATGAGGCACGGTTTGGGATGGCCAGAACCCCAATCAAAACTAAGGTATGGGCAGGTTACATGGACAAATATCCAGACATAAGAGTGAGGAATATGATTTTGAAGGGTTTTAGCACTGGGTTTTCATTACAGTTTACAGGACCTAG
This sequence comes from Neoceratodus forsteri, assembly GCA_016271365.2. Taxonomy (NCBI): domain Eukaryota; kingdom Metazoa; phylum Chordata; order Ceratodontiformes; family Ceratodontidae; genus Neoceratodus; species Neoceratodus forsteri. The sequence goes on along the minus strand of CM057458.1, from coordinate 1,147,137,610 downwards.
GCGAGCAATGGAAGCCAGCAACCTAGGGTCAGTGAAAGGGAAGGAGCAGGTACTGAGACATAAGATAGAGAAGGAAGTAGCAGCAGGGAGAGTCGAGGGCCCATCTGACAAATCCCCATTGCAGAGCATGCGGGTCTCGCCATTAGGTCTGGTACCCAAGAAACGGGAAGGGGAATACAGAGTGATTCACCACCTGTCCTATCCAGAAGGGGAGTCAGTGAATGATTTCATCAGTGAGAAACACAGTAGGGTGACTTATGCGACACTAGAAGAGGCGGTCCGGATGATCCGGGCCACAGAGGAGGCATGGATGGCTAAAACGGACATTGAGTCCGCTTTCAGACTGCTTCCGGTCAGGAGGGAAGACTGGGATTTATTGGGTTTCAAAAGTGAGGGAAGATACTATTTTGACAAAGCAATGCCAATGGGTTGTTCCACAGCATGTGCCACATTTGAGGCTTTCAGCACCTGTTTGCAGTGGATATTTCAAGAAAAAACAGGTTACAGGATGGTTATACATTATCTGGATGATTTCTATTTATTGAAGAGGAAAAGGAAGACACAAATGATGCTGTAAATTCAGGAGTTGTGTCAGGAGTTGGGGTGCCACTAACCCCTGAAAAGACAGAGGGACCCAGCAGGATTATAGAATTTTGGGATTGAGATAGACACCCGAATGAGGTATTTAGACTAACGGACAAGAAAGTCAATAAGCTGAAAGAACTAATTCGATTGCACACCAGCAGGAGACGAGTACAGCTAAAGCTGGTACAACAGGTGCTGGGGCACTTGAATTTCACCTGCAGGGCCATCGGGCCAGGGAGGACATTCACAAAGAGGTTAGCCAGGGCCACAGCAGGGGACACCAGATCTCATTACTGGGTAGACTTGATGCGAGGGGTTAAGGAGGATTTTAAGATTTGGGAAGAATTCCTTAGGGAGTACAATGGTGCTCGTACTGGCAGGAGGAATGGCTATACAACACAGATCTCGATCTATACACAGATGCAGCTGGGGACTGGGCATGGGGGTACATAGAGGTAGATGGTTCGCAGAACCCTGGCCGGCCAGTTGGGTGCAGGAGGGAAAGGTGAGAGACATTATATTACTAGAGATCATGCCCATATGGGTGCATACTTTAGTCTGGGGGGGGAGGAATTATGGGATCAAAAAGTACCTTTTTGGTGTGACAATAGAGCAGTGGTAGATGTGTTGAACAAAAGGGGAGCCAGATCGGACACAGTCATGCAGGTATTACGACGCTTAGTTTTAAGGGCATTACAACTGAACATGTCATTTAGAGCGCAACACATAGAAGGGGTACACAACACTCTGGCTGACAGCCTTTCCTGTCTGCAGCTGGACCATTTTCAGAGGCTGGCACCAGCAGCAGAAGAATTAAAAACACCCATACCAGTGAACATCTGGGACATTGGCAGGAAGGAGCAGAATTGTTGTTTCGCAGCTCATGGGCACCTCAGACTCTGAGGGCCTACAACGGGGGCCTGGTGAGTGTTTCAAACATGCAGGGCAGATCAACAGATGGAGGTAAGTAGGCCACTCACAGAGGAACAGTTGGGAATGTTCACAGTGGAACAGTGGCAAAAAGGCACAGTCCACACCATGATGGGAGTTGACCTGGCTGGGATTAGTCTTATCTGCAGTCTGAAAGGTGGAGGGACCCGACAAAACATTGCTCATCAGAAGAATGATGCAAGGATGGAGCAGGTTAAACAGGGACCAGCAGATAGTAGGAGACCTAGGGGAACAATGGCTTATAAAGTTGAAGGAGGTGCTCCCAGCAATATGCAGATCACGGAACAAGGCCCAGCTGTTTCACATGATTTATGTGATAATGTTCGCAGGTGCCATGAGAGTGAGTGAGGTGGTAGGCCATGGGAAAGAAGACAAGGAAGGGGGGCTAGACTGGGATGACATAACCTGGGGGGTGAATGAGATACAGATCAGGATTAGGAGGTCTAAGACAGATCAAGGGGGAAAAGGTTGCAGGGTGATGCTGAAAAGTCAACCAGAGGGTGCAATATGCCCGGTACAGGCGCTATGGGTTTTCGCCAGAGAGCAGGGGAGCAGGACAAGAAAATTATTTGTACACAGGGATGGGAGAAGGGTGACTGGCTACCAAGTCACGACAATACTGAAAAAAGGGCATGCAATTCTTGGGAGAAGACCAACTAATTATTCTTCCCATTCCCTGCAGATTGGGGCTGCCTCACAGTGGGCGGTGGCAGAGTAGACGGTGAGCAAGATATTGGTGGACGCTGGTGATCGGCCAGTTATAAAAGATACATTAGAGCACTGAAATAAAAAAAAACACGAAACTATGTAGATACAGTTAGATACATATTTAGACATAAGGGAGGTAGAGCTCGGGCTGGGACCACAGCGATGTGAGGGTCAAGAAAGGGGAACAGACAGGGAAGGGGGCATGAAAAGGGGGATGAATGTGGGAGTGACATTATGAGCTTGTATAGTAATGACTTTTGCTTGCACCCTATAGGTAGAGGGAGGATCACGGAAATATGGATTCGAGCCATTCCTACATCTATTGGGCCGAAAGAGAGCAGAGAAGAAGGCTGGGGAAAGCAACTATACCAAGATGCGAGAAGGTGTAGGTTGTTTTGGCATGGCATACGGGGGATGAGGTGGGCTCAGCTGCTTCCCACATTAACAGAACTCGGAGAACGACGGCCCAGGCCAGACCTAATTATTATACATTTGGGAGGCAACGACCTGGCAGGCAGGCCTTGGGTGGATACATACTTACAAATAAAAAAGGGCTTAAGAGCCATACGGCAGTGGTAGCCACAGGTGGGCATTGCTTGGTCAGATATGATACCAAGGAGAGTGTGGAGGCAAGAGCACAGCCACAGAGCAGTAGAAAGGGCCAGGAGGAAGATGAATAGGAGGGTTGGAACATTGGTAAGGCAGATGGGAGGACAGGTGATACTGAGGGGGTTAGAAGAATGGGTAGATGAATTGTACAGGCCAGATGAGATACACCTGTCAGGTATAGCTATAGACATGTTCAATACAGAAATTATGGGATTTATAGAAGAATGGAGGAGACAGACAAACAATGGGAATTAAATAAAAAAAAAAGGTAAATAATAACAGATATTGATGGTAAAGGAGCTCCCCTGAGGTAAGGGAGAAGGCTACCCTAGTTAAAGGGGGAAGCCAGCCATCCAACGCAAGCTGGAGACTGGCTAGTGGGGATAAAGGGGGGGAAGGAAAAAGGAATAACACAAGAAGAGAAGGAAGATGAAGGAAAAAGCAGTCTCGGTTTTCACCGTTATCTAACAGAAAAGGAGAAGAAGAAGGCATCCAGGTTTTCACCTGGGGGAAGAATAATCAGAGATTGATACAGTATATGGATGGTATAAACAAAATGTTGGAAATATGATAATAAAGGAATTGGAATGGAATATGGAATTATGAATCTAAATAAATTAATTGCCAATCTGAGCACAACAACAAATAATGGTGTCTGTCTTTTGTGGAGGAAGAGGGGGGAATCCGGGACAATGGAGTTTGCCCCTTTAAAAGGGCGGACCAGGTTGTCCTGGTGCACCCCTTCCCCCATACTTAAGATGCTTGTACTCAGAAGGGGAGGGGGAGGAAGGGGAGGGGCTAAGGGACCAGAACAATGGGAAGACAAACAGGAAGGGGAGGGAGATAGGGAGGTACTTAAGGGATAGCACAAGGGGGTCTCAGCCACTTTTGCTGGAGTTTTGATACCTCCCACCCACCCTGTCAGGCAGAGCGATTAAGGAAGACAGTCAAGATGGGACTGTACGTGGGTTGGTGAAGGTGTAAAGGAAGCACGTCCGTTGACAAAATTGGACCGCCAAAGGTGGATGGCAGGTAAGGATATGGGTTACGGACTGCCAAAGGTGGATGGCAGGTGATATTATGGTTAAGGACTGCCAAAGGTGGATGGCAGGAGCAAAGGGGGAAAAAGAGGGGGGGGAGAGGGGAAGGAAAAAGAAATAACACAAGAAGAGAAGGAAGATGAAGGGAAAAGTGGTCTCGGTTTTCATCGTTACCTAACGGAAAAGGAGAAGAAGAAGGCACCCAGGTTTTCAGCTGGGGGATGAATAATCAGAGATTGATATATGGATGGTATAAACAAAATGTTGGAAATATGATAATAAAGGAATTGGAATTGAATATGGAATTATGAATCTAAATAAATTAATTGCCAATCTGAACACAACAACAAATAATGGTGTCTGTCTTTTGTGGAGGAAGAGGGGGGAATCCAGGACAAATTACCATTCTTTGCTGACTCTGTAACCCAGTGATTATGTCTATATAATGTATGGGTAACCCTTATTACCCACTGAAAACAAGCAAATTACAACCTTGTAATCCCACTGTTGTGATGTCAGAACCTTATAAACCTATCTCATCTATGTCATAGCAGTGGGATTACAAAATGGAATGCCAGGGTTATTCAGTATTCTACACACCCAGAATGTAATTGTTAGCCTCAGTACAATATTCAAAGAACATTCCAGTTGTCTCAGTTTACTGTTACTGAGTCTAGCAATCTCTGTGTCTGATAGAGATTTTAACTCTGGTGCTATTTTGGCCCACTGTCATTCAGGACGTGTATCCTAATTATTTTCCTACACAATCATGTGGCTGTAGTGCAGATTCATTAATAAGGTAAGGCTAAAGTATTTGTGTTTCGGGGTAACTTCATGTTGAGTCCCATACACTATAATGATAATGCTTGATGTACAGGTGATAACCATGGTGTAATCATCTCTGTGGTTGCTGGGCACTGTGAACCCCCAGCTGCCTCGAGGTTTACTGATGCCCTAGCAACCACCAAGGTGATTACACCATGGTTATCACCTGTACATCAGGCATTATCCCCATGTTATTGTCATGATTTGTATTCTTATTGACTTCTGTTTCCATGTAATAACTTATTCCAGACCGCCTCCTGAAAAGGGGACTTTGGTCCTCTGGGCCTACCTGGTCATCAAAAGTCAATAAATAAATAAATAAATAAATCCAACAAAAGGATATATAATCAAAATTTTGGTATTCTCTGTAGGTAATATGTTTTATAGAATAAACTCACAGATCTCTGTTGCCAGTACAGAAAATAGGTTGGTGGTTGTTAAAGGAGTCTGGGAGTACTCCACTATATTTATAATTATCCAGTGTATTTGTAATTATTAAATCTATCATAGTAAATAAAGTCAACTTGTAGTGATTTATTCATTGATAAGTTAGGTCAAACCCAGATTTAACTAAAAATCAGTTAAGCTACATATGAGAAAATACAGTTGACTACCAATTGACATTAAAGTCTCCCAAAATTAGTAGTAAGTGACTGGACCTATACTTAAAAAAAAGTCCTGTATTTATCAAAGACATTTATTTTGGCCTTGGGAGGATGATGAAGTTCCACTAGCAGTATTGGTTTGTGCATGGAGCAATCTAATGTCTAAGCCAATTGTTTCTAGGCACTCACTCCCATTTGAAAAGTTAATTTCTGAGGCTTCTATGCCATTTTTGCATAAATTATTTAACCCTCACTTTTTTGTTGTGATATCTGCACAATATTTGGTAACCTTCTTTTCCTATAGTAGAGACAGATGGCTTTGAATTTAACCATTAGTCTGATATATCTTTTTTACCAGGAGGGACACACTAAACTGAAGCTTGTTTACAGGTGTGACCTGGGAACACAAGGAAGTTAAGTGACTTGCTCAGGGTCACACAGTATACAGATGTGGGCTGTGGGATTCAAACCCAGGTCTCCAGGTGTGCAGGTCAGAGCCTTAAACTACTGCACTATACTGCCTCCTATTAAAAGGTCTGATTTATGTTTTAATTTCCATTCCCGTACCTGATCCAGTTTTGACATAGACTTATAGTATCAAAATGTGCTATAATTAGTTACCAGACAATACATCCACAGTTAAACTATTAGCAGTTAAAAGGGACCAGGATTTTAGTGGCTGTCCCCACATGGAAGAAAATACACAAAGCCACCCCACAAACTCCAGGTTTGTTACTCTTGAGTTTCTGGAGCAGTGAACAGTTATATATACATTGTTGTTTCCCTAGCTTGCCTCATTTGAACCCTACCTAGGTATGTGAAAAATCAAGACCTCAACACTGCTGTCTTCCTAAAATTACTCTTGCAACATCTGATGTTAAGTTGTGGTTATGTTTTTCATTTGATATAACTGCCAATTCAATCATAACCCATAATGCTAACAATAACCCAAACCAGAACCAATCCTTGTTTAGCATGGTGTATGTTATTAAGCAAATTACACTTGATCAAGATTAAACCTTCACCTAGTAAGTACAAGGCATTCTAAAAGCAACTATAACACAAAACAAAACAAAAAATTGCAAAGAAAACATTAAAAGCAAGTAAACTCAGAAGAATACAATAAAAAAATTAAATAGCCACCCCTAAGTTCACCCTAAATGAATCTCTCCACTCCTATGGGAGCCAAGCATGCATAGCTCCTGAAGATGCTCTGCCTATAACATCCACTGGTAGGTACACCACTTGATGTCACTTATGCACCCACTGGTCCTGGTAGTACCCTAGCTTCCACACTCTTAGCAGTGGGAGGACACGGTTGCTAATAGGGATAGGATATTACAGTAAGCAGGCAGTTTGTGGCTTGACAGAACTGATATAAAATCTCCAAACAGGATACCTCTTTACTCTGCAGCTGTGAGTGGTGCTGAGCAGTAGGTGCTTTAATAGCCTTGAGTAGCCCCACCCCTTGATGTCACTCACTGACTCACTCACTAACTAACCTGCCTCTCCTGTTAGCACCTCTACATTTCCAGACTCTCAGCAGGGAATTGACCTGGTTTGTAAACTTGCATCAGATGGTGACTTGAGGGAGCTGATGTAAAAGCTTGAGTGCATAGGGAGGGCCTTCCTAGAAGGAAGTGATCCTGCCATTTTATGGGTCATTGAGAGATATACCTAGAGCACAAATACACTACACAGTTCAGGAGTACTTTCCTAAAGGGACATGGGTCATTTCAAATTGGTCATGTGAAGGGCAACAAAACTGATACTCAAGTAGCAAGGGAAGAGCTTTGAGAACTAAATGTCGTGAACACGCACCCATGAAGGCCAGAATGGAAAGGATGGTTGTGCTTAAAACATGCAAATACATGCCTGTAATTGTTCAGATAATGTAAAGAGTCTGCCAAAAGAGAACATGATTATAAGCTGGTGGGAGATGTGAAGGGATTCAGGCAGGATGTTAGGAAGCACTTCTTCATGGAGAGGGTGGAAGACAAATGAAGCCATCTGATCAGAGAGGTGAATAACTCTGAGAACATTACAGTTTCAGAAGAGTGTGGCATAGACACATTGGTATGATGAACATAGCTGGGTGGGTTGGGGTGGTAAGGAGAGGTTCACCTTCATAAGGCCGCGCTACCAGTAGGCAGCAGTGAATACACCCTACCAGTGCTAGACTAGTTGTAATAAGGTAGCTACCAGGCAGGTTCAATGTACCAGAATTTGCTTTCTGTCAGCAAAATCTGTTTCTGATTTTCCAGAGTTGGATGTGTTCCACAACCAACAAACTTTTGAAGGTCACTGATTTAGGCTTTATGATAAAAATTGTTTGACATGGTATCGACCACAACTAAAAAAATAATAGTTTGAAAACATGATCTAACATGAAGTCATCAATGTTGGTGGCTTAACAGGCTGCATGCTTACCTCTGGGTGTGGAAAGTCAAAGAAGAGTTCTAGTCCCACACAAGGCTCTTCAGCTACATCCCAGTGCTGACTCTGTAGTGCAACACTAAGTTGTATTGCATTGTTGATGTTCCATATTTCGGGTGAAGAATTAAAACAATGTTCCTTTTGACCACCTCTAGTGACTGTCAAGCTGAACTTTAAAGATCTCATGACACTTATTGCATGAGCTGGGATTTTCTGGATGTTCTAGTCAACATTCTCCTATCCTGTCAATAAAACAGAGTCATGTAATTAACCCATTCACAGAATATACTGGAAACATGATGTCCAGAACTTAGTGTGTCTTTCTTGGGCAAAAATTACTAAAAAATAATAATAAAATAAATCCAATAACAGTTTAAGGCCAGTGGAAGGAGTGGGAGGAGCTTTGCAGAGATGTTAGAAAGCATTTCTTTGTAGAAACATAGAAACATGGAATTTGATGGCAGATAAGGACCACTTGACCCACCTTGTCTGCCCATTTCCCTACCTGATGGATAAGCTGCAGATTCTAGTTAATCAACAGCTTACTTCCTCCTACCCCCACTAGAATTGCCTTATGCCTGTCCCATGCATTCTTGAATTCTCCCACTGTTCCTGACTCCACAACCTGTTCAGGAAGGCTGTTCCATGCATCCACAACCCTCTCTGTGAAAAAATACTTTCTAGCATTACCTCTGAGCTGTCCCCTCTATCTTCAAATTGTGCCCCCTTGTTCTTGTACATCTTTTCTTCTGAAAGATACTATCCTCTCGTACTTTGTTAATTCCCTTGAGATACTTGAAAGTTTCTATCATGTCCCCCTTTCCCCCTCCTTTCCTCAAGGGTATACATATTAAGCTGCTTTAGTCTCTCCTTGTATGTCTTCTGGTGTTGCCCTCCTCTGAAAAGCCTCCACTCTGTCTATGTCTTTGTGGAGATGGGGTCTCCAGAATTACATGCAGTACTCCAGATAGGGTCTCACTAATTGTCTGTACAGAGGGATAACAACTTCCTGTTTTCTACTGTTGATGCCTCTCCCTATGCATCACAGTATCCCCCCAGCCCTCCTTACTGCCTTCTCACATTGCTTGCCCACCTTTAGGTCATCTGTTGTAATTGCTCCTAGGTCTCTTTCGACTTTTGTTGTTGTTATTAACTCATACCCCATTGTGCACGCTTCCCCTGGGTTTTTGTTTCCCAGATGCATTACCTTGTATAGAGAGGGTGGTTGTCACATGGAATGTGATGCCAGAGGAAGTGGTCTTAGAGAAGATGGTGGGCAGCTTTAACACGGCCTAATATGAGCATAAGGGTAACTCATGGAACTGTTGGAGAGCAGGCAGGAAGTAAGTGAAGACCGGGGAGGGGGGTGGTTAGTCAATAGCTGAAGCTATGGACCCTGCAATAATGAGCAGACTCAATAGAGCAAATGGCCTTCTTCTGCTGGCTCATTCAGATGTTCCTATCACATGGTAGCCATTCTTACATATGCATTTGAACTGTGTTCAAAAAGAGGTTGAAAACATTAATGTGTACCATGTGCTCTATGAATAATAAAATCAAATAATACTCACATTAGAGTAACGTGAGCCCATAGTGCTCAGGAGTATTTAATTCAGTGTTGTGTTTGCAATTAATTAAAGTGGTATTTTCCAATTGGCTTTCTCTAAAGTATAACTTAATTCAATTACAGTAAGTACATTGCAAAATGCAAAAGCTAGATAAACAGTCATATTGCTTAAGACAGACAGCAAATTTCCAACTCCTAGGCACAGAGCAAAAGAGATTTAACTGGATTGAGAATTGTAGATAGTCATTAGTGAAGAGGCAATTTATCCTCCATAAGAGGAAATCAAGTTTTTGTCAATGTGGACATAAGTACACCTCCCTGCACATCCTGCTAAAATGTTGAATCATACAAAGAAAATAGTACTGTAAGGTCCCCGTAGACTTAAAATCAATACCACAAATCACATTTTTGTCATATTTAATGAATACACTTTGATCACAGTCATTAAAAATTAAAACCTGATATTGTATAATACATAATCAAATGAAGTGAAACACAATAGGTGGAGAAAATAATTAAGCCTAAGTTGATACTAATGGTCAATAATTTAAATAAAAGTGCTTGATTTAGATACCTGGGAAAAAAGGAACTGTGAGCTGAGAGAGAGGAGTTGAGCCGACACACGCTGCCTCACTGAGGAGGAGTGAGGAGAGCAAGAGCTGTACAAAGTGAGTTTTTGTCTAGGAAAGGTATGCCACCATTGATTCAAACCATATCTGTCTAAGTGTACAGCCATTGTAAGCCATCTTGTGAATCTAGTTTCTGTGTTTCCTTCTCAGTTGCTCTGTCTTTCTCTTGCAGGGTCAGGAGTGCCATTGAAGGTGTAGCCTGACCCAGGAGTTTAGGATGGGCAACTCCGTGGATTGTATCAGCACAGGAGGAGCCACAGCGAGGAAGAGTGTGCTCTCAATTTATTCCACTCACTTCCTTGACTAACCACTCCCTGAAGACTGATCGTGGAAAAGAATTGCCCCCCCCGCAACTGCATTGTTACAAGTGGGTTGAAAGGGAAGTAGTGTTTTCCAATTTTAGATAACAGTATTTGACTTAAAGTGTATTAAACTAACAAATATAAATATAGTTATGCACTATAGTGGACTTCTCCCTTTTTAAAAACTTAACTGATACTATTTTTATCTAGAAAACTGTGACACATGAATTGAGTATTTACACAATAAGGCACTATAGGGTGTGTGTTATTGTGTAATAATGTCAGTCCTGGTGTGGGTTGATGCACAAGGTGAAGCCAAGTGCCTCCACCACCCCAGAAGTGATGTTATTACACACTAACACACGTCCCTGGAGTGCCTTATTGCTCTTATACAATGGCTCATTTATTTACAAAGAAAATATATTACAAAAACATTTTTAATTATTTTTTTCTATTAATTTTCTTATGTGGAAGTACATCTTCTGGGAAACAATTCCCCATTTCTTATTTCTCCACTAGGTGGTGCTGCTGCTGTGTACCACCTGATTTCTCAGTGCGGGCTTGTGTCAGTGTGTGCTCTGTGTGTTTGGAAAGGTTGATGTTACATTGCCCCCCCCCCATCCTGTACTTTTTAGAAGACAGTATCCCTCATCTTTATGGAGAGCTGACCTGTTGAATTTAAGACAGCTTGGCTGTTTTTAACAGAAAGGCTGTGCTGAGCTGTAGTCATGCTTAGAGGATCACCGGAATAAGAGTGCTGTTTTGGTTTTGCTATGGAAATGAGTCCTTGGTTCTCAGGTGAGAGTGGCAATCTCAGTGGAAGGCTGTTGTTAGAGTTACCAAGGTAATGGCATGCTGTGTATTTTACAACTAGGGCACCAAGCAGTATGGTCATAATGGCCGCTGACCTGATCGACAAGTGGAGGCTGTGGTGCACGTGCACTGGGTTTATCATGGTGGCGAGTGGTGAGCAAGCCATTTTCATATATGGCTTTTTTTTTATTTAGTGCAAATGTTGTGCTTGGAAATTGTGTAGGGGGGAAAATAGGACACTGATGGATGTTATCTTCATGGATTCTGAGTGTGGAGTTTTAAATTAGTTGAAACAGTCATTTCTGACCTTGTCCAGCCATCAGGGAATGTGAAGCCGTGTCGGCTTCAGCATAGTCAACTAGGGAGGGATACTCTTTGCTGTAGTACAGTGATGTTTGTGCCTGCCCTAGATACAGTGATGTTATTGTCTAATAACATCACTGTGTCTTGGGGTTGGTAGCTAATCAGGTTTCCAGAATTTTTCTTGCCATTGTATATTGAGTATTTTCTCCCTAGTGTTAAAATCTTCCTGGGTGGTCATTATATTTATTGGCACAATATTGGTAACAGTGGCATCTGTCATTTATCCTGTTTTTTACTTAAAATTTACTTTTTTAACTTGCATTCCCCTTAATAAGTGCTATTTAATTATATATAACTACTTTCCACAGTGTAAGACCTGTCACATGGGTAAGAAGAATTCCTTCAAAGCATTTGTCTAATGAACAGAAACACCATTTTCTAAGATCGTAGCAAGCTACTGTTGCTGCAGACCCTCATGGTGTGGGACAGAGCTGTTATTGTGGCAATTGTTTTCTTTTACCTCACCTATCTCTGGTGCTGGTCACTAAACAATATTACAGTCAGCCTTGGTGTTTGCATAGGATACGTGAGGCAAGTCTCTGTCCCATTTAGCTCCTCTCAAGGGCTAGTTTTGGGATAGTGTATGACTGTTTGTGGCAAACAGCCCATAGACCAAAAGTTTTAGGAGTCAGAGGCTCGAATAATTTGTGAAAGATATCATAAATATGAAGAAGTACGTTTAGACTTTTGCCTCTTTTTACTTTGCGGCTAATTGTTTTTACCTATTTTTTTTATTTTTAAATGCCACTATAAGAGTGTAGTTTTAAAATGTATAAGGTTTATAGGATTAGAGCTATAAGTTTATCAAATTTTGTTGGGATGCATATATTTATGCCTTTTTCTTTTAACTTCTAAGTGCTAGTAATTTGATCTTAGCCTGAATTGGAATATTCTTCCTCTCTATAAGAACTGTTGGGAGGCATGGATAGGATATTAAAATGGATTAAATAGCAGACTCAGAACTGACCATTGGAGAGTCACTTTGAGAAGGACTGGCGTTTGTACTAACATTTGTTATATGATCCTATAAGAAGCTACTGACGGTCCTCTATGAACTACAGCCATTCAGCCACATCGATTCAAGTTTTGTCAAGTAAAGGAAAGTAAAGCAAGGTCAACTGAAAAGGAAAAGGAATTCTGATTGTGCTTTTGTGGATATTTTCTCTAATATTAGCGGACGCACTATTTGGGCACAGCTGATAAAGACATTTAATTTGTGCTCTTTGTAGATTGTTTGTGTTCTACTAGTTTTATTGCACTCTTACTGGGTTTTATCTGGTTCTGTAATATCTGCGTGCACCTGTGAGTGCATTTTTGAGTACTTAAAATGGTGAATACTAGACAACAAAGATGACAAAATCCTGAATTATCTCCCCTAACTGTTGAAAGCTCAAAATTGGAAAAAAACATGGCCCAGGAGACAATGAAAATTACTGAGCACTGGCCACTTATAAATGCTGGTTTCATAGGCAGGGTCTCAACCCCTTAATTGGTTACCCCAATGCTGGTGAGCACACAGCCATCATCTGGTTGCGTTAAAGAGCTAGTGGAGAAAAACAGGCAGTCAGGAAAATAATACACATTTTAAGTAGTAGTCAGTGAAACTTTATATTTGAAGTGTTTTTCTTTTTCCTTTTATTAATCAGAAAGTCTTCTATGTAATAATATTGTGATGGATGTGGAACAGCTTTTACTGGCAGCTGATATCTATCTCTATTGCCCCACACTACATCATTAGCATTACGATCTCACTGACTGTGACATCACAGGTGAATGATCTGGTAGTCACTCACTTATTGTTCCTAAGTAGCAGTGATGTCATAGTCAGCAAAGTCACAATGCTGATGATGTAGTGTGGGGCAGTAGATCAAGATATGTCAGCTGCCAGGCTAAGAGCTGTTCCACAAATCACACCTACTAACATCCCATAAACAGTCTTCTAATTAAACAAAGAAGAAAAAAGTACCTCAGATATAAAAGGTAATGACTGGGTGCTTTTATATAATATTAGTTTTAGGCAGCACATTAGCTCTTTAATACACCATTAGAAAAAAAATGAAAACTTAGTTATCATTGATCACCCTGTTTCTCATGCTTCAAATGTGGATGTATTTAAACTTCGGATAATGATTTTAAAAGTACCTGGTATGATGAAAACTCAGACCTAAAAGAACCTTTAGGTGGATTTAGTTTTACAGGGGAAAAGGTTATTTTTTCTAGCCTGGATTCCATGGGTACAGAAAGCATCCCCAGACATTTGGGCAAGTCCAAGAGTACACCAAAAAAAAGGGATATAATGATGGAGTCTTCACAAGATTTACAAACGATCATTACGGGGTTAAAACAATGTGAATCTCAATTAAATAAAATCATATTGTAATATATGGATCATCAAAATAATACTACTGAAAATGATTCAAAAAAATCCTTGTACTAGATAGCACAGAGCACTCCACTCCCAATAATACCACACTTCACTGCTAATAATACTATCATTCAACGAATATAGTATTATCATGAAAATGCCACAACGCATGTCCAACTCTGCCTGGCAAACCCAGTTGCAAGGGAGCCACGTCCCATCCTGCATATCCATAGTGATGGGCATCATCATTGGTAGCTTTTTTCTCAGACAAGGCCAAACAAAGTAAAAAACATGGTGGCAGTTTCCTCTTGCTTAGCGAGAGAAATTCGTAAACTTAAGTATTTTAATTTGTTGTGTTTTTGAAGCATACTGTTCAACAGAGTATCTGCCTGATCCTGCATTCACACAATGATGAAAAAAAAGTAAAGGTAGGAGTGCCTAAACAACATTTTTACGAGTGACAGAGTCTTCAGTGCTACCTGCAGTTTAGAAACACAGCGTGTCTTCAGTCTGGCGGGCGGCAAGCCCGTTTCACATAAAAAAGTCACTGCCTCCATATATTACAAAAAATAACAGATAAATGACTCTGTATTACAAGGCAGTCAGACCATCTCGAGGTTTGGGGGACTTTGGGAACCTCTCGAGCTTGGCTCTCGAGGTTCCAAGTCCCCCAAACCTCTCGATGGTCTAACTGCCTTGTAATACATAGTCATCTGTCTATTATTCTATTTATTGTAGGAAGTGCCAGCAACAGATGGAGTCTGATAACGATAGGAAACAGTGGTGGCCAAAAGATTATGGATACCGGCCCACCTGTTTAAGTGAAGACTTACTGTAATTCAAACTATGGCTAAACAACATTCTGCTAATTTGATCCTTCTGGAACAGCTTGTATTAAATAAGGACATCATAGAATCCCTTAAAGTAGACACAGCAATTAACAGGGAAACATTGATCAAGGTCTGGTAAGATTTCCAGTTCAATAACAACATAGTGAATCCATTATATGGAGCCCAGATGAACAGGCTGATGAGAAAAAGATCAGACCTGAATTTAGTTTAGTGCATATCCCTGATACTCCCCCTAGAAAACAGAAGCTGTGTAAGAAAGGAAATAAAAAGAAAACCAAAAAAAATAGGAAAAACAAAAACTAATAAAAAACAATTTAAAATCAGTAACAAAAACAGTAAGTCAAAAATAGGTCAAGGACAAGAGAAGGGACACTTGAGTGTATCACCAAAAAGGTCAAATCATTCAGTAATTAATTTGGATGAAAATCAATTGCTACTTCCAATTATCTATGGGAGGAAAACTAGAGGCCAAATTGATAGAGGATGCTAATGTGAACTCAGGATAGCATTCCATGGTTACAAACATATTAAAAGAAGAAATCAATGCGTTAATCCAGCAACCCATTAAAGCTAATCAAACTAATGAACAAGGAAACAACATTTCTAAAAGTAACAAGTTTGATCCAAATGTAGGTAAAGAATGGGTCCAATTCATGACCAAGGAAAATAGAAAAGAATCAGCTAATAAGATGAATGGATTGGATAAAAAAAAAACGCTAGTCACTTAAATACTGAGCCAGATTTAAATAATCTAAATAGTGAATCACTCCCACTTGTTAGATTGATGGGTCCTGTTAACTGATAATTTGCTGAGCAAGGAAATTGCCCCAACCACTTAAAAGAGATGTTAAAAAATCATGACATAGAGACTGAATTAAAGGATATAACAGATCTGAAAGTCATTCTGATATAATATGGTACTGCTACAGTATATTATTGATGTTAATTTTGCTTCTGCAAGAACTGTCAACTTTATATGGTTTAATTCTTATGCAGTGGCGAGCAAAGGCATTTCTGTGACATTACCAAATAGATAGTGTGTTACCCTAGCCACATTAGAGCAGTATAAAGAAAAACAAACAGAGACCTGTTTAAGTCTTTTTGGCATAGGGCTTTTAAAAAAGGAAACTAATTATAAACTTACAGGGGCCATCTGTAACTTTCTGAGGCACTTCCTACAAATACTACTAGGTAAGGAAGGAGTTATCCCAGCAAAAGAGTGGGGTATGGGAGCCAGATTGATTTGATTCTGGGAGATAAGAATATTGCAAGATCTATTTTGGAAAAGCAAATATATTGGACTTGATTGGTTTAAATATAGTAGAATCAGAAATCCTGGGTGAAACTATAAAGACACAAGGAGACATAGCTTGTGAGATCGATCCCTTAGTATAACCAACTGGTTTATGGCTCAAGCAGTATATGAGGATTGACGAACAGCCCACAACAGAAATGTCTCTGTCCAGAGTTGCTCTACTATGGTCTGTGGTATGACAACTAGTGGAAGTGGTATAATTATAATGTCATGGATCAAAGGTTTGGATAGTGTTTGGAGACATTTCATTTCCAAAGCAGATATGTTATGTTTTCAAGAGACGTGGCTCTCCATGGAAGATTATGTAAATTCAGATGGGTATGAACTTTATCATTCTCTAGGGAAAAAGGTACAAAAACTGGGCAGTTGCTTAGGAGGTATTGCAATATTAATTAAGATTGGTTGTTTTGACAAGATTGTTGATATCTGCAGGTTACAGAATTGCATCGTGTTGCTACTTATTAAGGGCATATGCAAAATGTTATTAGCAAATAAGTATATTCAACCATCCAATTCAATTTTTTTAATGAGGAAATATGGGCAAATCTTAATACTGAACTTACTAATATAAGGTAGAAATATATTGATACAGAAATGTTATTGGACCTTATGCACAATGGGGCATAAGCTGTACACCACAGGTGCATACCTCACCCATGGAACTCCACACCTGCAGACAGGTGCACACCAGAAGCAGTCACTATAGATGACCACCAATCCATGGCCTAGCCCCCACCCCTGGCATGCAGGTTCTACCAGGATAGATGGATGGAGTTGTGGTCCTAGGCTGGCAGCCAATAGAATGCCCTGTCTGGGACTCAGTGTGTATCCCTGTGCAGGACGACGAGGCCCAGGTTAGAGCATAGGCACCAGACTGCAGGTAGCCACTGTCAGTGGTAGAGACCCCTCTCTGACACACAGAACCTCTCCCTTCCCACTCCCTCAGATTCTCTGACACTCGTACTTTGTTGGTCCCCTGTCAAACCACTCTCACTGGTCAGTCAAGCTTTACCCATTACTTCCTCCAAATCTGGAACTAATTCCCCCCCAAATAAGGCACTCTTCCTCCTCCTCATATTCCCTTGCCTCTGCCTTACATAACTTTCTCTCATATAACTGCTCCTGCTTTAACCCTCCTTAATCATCCTCCTATACCTCTGCCTCTCTCCATTACTTGCATCCCCATTAAACCTTCCTGCCCCACTGAGCCTGCTTCTCAGCATGCTCTCCTCTCCCTTCACTGCTTACCCCCTCACTTCTACTCCTAACTTTTTTCCATTACTAACTTGTCCCTGCTTAGTTTTGACATCTGACAGGGTTCTCAGCATCCTGGAGTGGTCTAGCACTGGTCAAGCCTCCTCCTCTCCCTCCCTTGCCCCTCTCCTTTCTACCCAACTTGTCCTCACCTAAATCTGCCCTCTGTCAGGATTCTTAGCACCCTGGCAATGTCTACTCTCAGGTAAGTTTCTTCCCTCCCTTCTTTAGCCTTTTCTCTTCTATACCCCCTATTCCTCTGCCAAATTTGTTCTTGCTTAATTCTATCCCCTGGCAGGGTTCTCTGCATCTTGAAGGGCCCAGCACTGGGCAATTACTCACCCTTCACTCCCCTCCCAGCCATTCCCACCCAACTAGTTCTCACCTTATTCTGTGCACTGGCAGGGTTCTCGGCATCCTGGAGTGGCCTAGTTTTAGGCAAGCTTCTTCTCTCCTCTCCTCCTCCTTTCCTTCATCCTTTCTTTTCTCTCTCCCAACTTGTCCTCATCTACTTCTGCCCCCGGCAGGGTTCTCACATCCAGGAGGGGTCCAGCACTGGGAAATGACCCTTTCTTCCCTCCCCTTTCTCCTCCATCCTCTCTGCCTAACTTGTCCTCACCTGACTCTGCTTTCTGGTAGGGTTCTCAGCATCCTGAAGAGGCCTAGTCTTAGGCAAGTTTCTCCCACCATTCTTCCTCCTCCTCCTTCCCTTTACCATCCTCTCTACTATCTCTACCCAACTTGTCCTTGCCTACTCCTGCCCCTTATTCTAAATCCTCACCTCATTCCACCACTGGCAGTGATCTCCACATTCTGAAGGGGAGCAGTTCCAGGTATGACTCATCCTTCCCTTCCCTATCCCTTACCCCCACCTCTCTCTCTCCTGCCCCCTACCCCTGCTCTTAATCAAATGAGTTAGTTCACGTGATCTAATAATTTGCACTTTTTGTTCTGTCTGCAGTGCTCCCAGACTGCACTAGCCCTGTGTTAACTTGCCCATCACAGCTGATTTTTTTTGCTCACTTTTCTCTGGTAATGTTCCCCCCATCTTTATCCTCTCCTTCTCCCAGCTGGTTTCCCCCTCTGCACGCTTCTACACTCCTTGATGTCCCCCCGCTGGACCTCATTCATTCAATAATTGCTAAATAATCTGCCTCTTAACCATTATCCATTCCTGCAAGGAGTTGGCTCCAAGGCTACATAAATTTCTGTACTATGTTTCCTCAGATACGCCACCTGTAATTAAATGCATATTCCATAGGTATGATATATGTAACTGTATGTTATGTCACAAATGTGACTGTATGATTATTTATGATATTTCTTAACTGTAAGTCTTGTTAGAAATGTAACTGAATGTTTAATTTCTCAGACATGTTAAATGTTAAACTACAGTACATGTCTAATTCTCCATCCAGTTGTACCGCCCTCCAGGTCACACCATGAGACAAGCAACTTGTTGTTCATTGTGCCTTCCTGGTGAAACATTTCAATAAAAAATAAATAAATAAAACAGTGAAGCACCAGCCCTGGGGCTATGATACCCCCGCCTGCACACAGACAAGACTTCCCCCTACTGCACCAACCACACCACCCCTGACTCCAGGATCTATCAGGTGGTGCCAACCCCCTGTGCGTTGCTGTCCATATGTCTGGGGGATCAGGTGCCTAGGGGATGTGTGTTCCTTTTGGTGCATCCCATGTGGTGGGTACAATGGGTGCAGAATGGTTATGCATCACAGATACATGGTGCACAGACACTCTGCACAATGGTGCACAGGGCCAATCAATAGGTGATGTTAACTCCAGGATTGGCCCTTTTGATGGACTGACAGACCATTCATATTTAAATATAAATGATTCCTTAAATATGATTCCAAGGATCACAAAATATTTTAATATTAATAAATCTGGATCACAATTGATTATGATACTGAAAGAGCATAATTTGTAGCCAGTTAATGGTAGACTAGAAGGTGATAAAACTGGTTACTTTTCATTTATTTCATCAAGGGCTCATCTCAGGTGGATTTTTTTTTATTGTTTTAGTTGTTTAACCAGGAGTAGCACACTAAGCTGAAAGTTTTTCTACAGGTGCAACCTGGAAGCACAGGAAGTTAAGTGATCTATGCAGGGTCACACAGTATGTAAGTGGAAGCTGTGGGATTCAAACTCAGGTCTGGTCTGCTGGATGTCACCAGATTTGCAGCTCAGAGCCTTAAACCACTGCGCTATACTGCCTCCCTTTAGCATTATGGTCTGGACCTTTGAAAATTTGGGAATATTTTCATATCCCTTTATGCTCTAATAGTGACAATGTTCCTATAATATTAAGGAGTAGAAGTGCTCAGGGCTCACTTGCTTATAGGCAAGAAGCTCAGACCCCCTGCCTATATTCAGAAATTAGATCTTCAAAGAAAATAATTTGGACATCAAGTTCCTCTGTTATTTTGGAAGCGGTCCTGATTAATTCATTTCTTCAATGGAAACTTAATATACTTAATGATAAATTATCCAAACTATTAGAAAAGTTTTATATTCTTTTTGCACAAGTTAAAACTAAACTACAATGTACAAATACTGATAGGAAGCCCATACAATTGGGCTGGTTTGATAACGAGTGTAAAATGTTGAAACAATTATTATCAAGCACCTTAGAGATTATAAAAATACAAAGCATGGGAAACACTCAAGTTGATTAATTCTCACCATAAGAATTATAGAACCCTAATAAAGGAGAAAAGAATGATTTTTACACAAACAGTGGAAATTAATGCTGGATAAAGTTAATAGGAAGGATGATAAGAAATTTAACTAATGGTGGCTAAGGGCACTAACAACTTACAGCTAAATCTGGATTCCTATACATCAGAGGAAAATGGTTAAAATATATTGAGGCCTTTTACCCTAATGCAATTCAATGTTTCCAATGGATAGTAATAACATTGTGTGTATTCTGGCATTCACTTTCAGTGAAGTCTTGTTATCAATAAATATGTTGAAACTGGCTAAAGCTTCTGGCCTGGATTCTGTTCCTTCTGACCTATACCTTTGCCAGGCTTCCCAATGGTGCAAAACCTTAACAATAATTTATAATAAATGCATTACTGAGCACCAGTTCCCCCAAACCTGGCAAGGGGCCAGTATTATCCCTATCCATAAAAAAGGAGATAGAACAGACCCTAGTATGCATTGACCCATCAACGTATTGGGTATTAATTTTACATTTTTTTCAGAGGTATTACTGTGGAGATTAAAACCATATGCTGCAAAATGGAGGGTTATCTCCCATCCAGGCAGGTTTCAGAGTAGACTGCTCAACAATAGATATCTTTGTCTTATACCATTTATTAGAAAATACATAAAAATAAGAAAACAAAAATTATATGCTGTATTTATAGATTATTCTATGACGTTCAATTCAGTTTCCAGAAAATTCTTTGGGAAATACTTCTAAAAAAGGAACTGATTTTTTTGGTAAATAGGATATATCAGTTTTATCATGATATGTGGCTTCTGTAAAATGGGCACACAGAGTCAGCTTTCTGCCCTTTAAGATCAATCAGGAGTAAGACAGTGGTGTGTTTTGGCCCCTGTCTTATTTGCCCTGTATATTGATGGAATGTTATCACAATTTGAGACTTTGATCTGATTCCCAAAAATTAATAATCTGAGCTGTCCTGCACTAGCATCTGCAGACAACTTTAGTTTTATTTTCATTGTCAAAAAGTCAGCTTCAAAAAAATTTAAACCTATTAAATAATTGTTCAAAACATCTAAAATTAAAAGTTAATCCATCAAAGACTAAAATCCTTTTATTTGGTCAGAAAAAAGCATGTCCATTGGGTTTTGGGATCTGACTAATTGGAGGTGGTACACTCATACACCTACTTAGAAATTATTTATAATACAAATTGTCTATGGAATGACCATTATAGCAAGGTCATATTGACATTGAAGTAGACAGCAATGGCCTAGCAAGATTCAATAAGTTTGGGGTTCTACTATTAGACCCTGGTTAAAGACATCAAAACAAAATTCCATTCACAAATGCTACATGGTTTAGAAATATGGGACATGAAATATAGGGAGAACGTTACAGTTTCTTTGTCTAAAATGCTGAGAAAAACCATGTACTTAGAACCATCTTGTCCCTCATCTTATATAAGAGCTGAATTGGGGATTAAAAAATATTAACACTCTTATAGAAAATAGAAAAATTAATTATTGAGTAAGACTATCAAGGATGAATGACTCTAGAATTGCATATCAATGTTTACAGAAAAAAAATTGCTATGTAAACCTTGGGATAATATATAACCACTGGTTTACATCAATTTGGGATTGCTTGAGGAAATATAAATTGAAAACCTTGAAAACTTCTGTTGAAAGATTATCCTCAGTATGAAGTATAAAAAATATACAACTAAAAGAGCAGAAAAATTCCTGGCAATTAAAAGATCTTGAAAGAATAAGAAGTACAGCATTTGCAAAATGGTTTGTAAATAATAATTATTATTTTGGACTTAAGTATTATCTGCATATCTTCACTGACCTTAAATTAAGAAATATCTTTACTCAATATAAATTTAAGAGATTTGACCGCAATGTCCTTAAAGTCTGCCATGATAAGAACAAACAAGAGTCTTTTCTTTGTACATGTTCTGAGGGAGGAGCAGAGGACCTAATACACGTAATGTGTGTATGTACTTGGTGCACTAAAAAGAATATATTTGGTTAGGTCCTTTTTAAACTCTTTATATGCCATGGAGAAGAGTCTTCTTTCTTCAGTACTCCTACATACTAATGATTAATGGACCACAGATAGAGTAGCAAAATATATTTTCTGGCTATTAATAAAATCAAGAAAAGGATAACTGTCAGCCGGTGGCACTGAGGGTGAGGTGCTGGACACCACACCTCACACCATGCCGATGACCTGGGTTTGGAGTGAGCCCAGGCCAAAGGGTGTCAGCAGGAGAGGGAGAGGATTGAGCATCCAATGGACAGCTCTCCTCTCCCAGGAGGAGGGCTAGGATTGTCTGGCATACCAGCACTCCCAGTAGAGAATGGGGCACTGTAGTATGCAGACAGCATAAGTAGCGTGGCTGACGCCAGCAGGATTACCATGCATATGGCATCAGGGGTGCCCATGCAATTGGAGGGGCAAGGAGAATGCAGTAGAATCATTCACATATTTGGGACTGTCTAGTACAGCATGCCCTGCGAGCCCATTGGTCCACACAGGGGACCAACCCATCATTCAGCGGGTGGCCAGGCGGTGTGCTAGTGGGATGCTGCTACCCACCGATGACAGAGGGAGCAAGGTGGGCATGTGGTCCTGTGTGGGTGGGAGGGGTGAGAGGGTGCAGTGAATCATCAGGGATGTCAGTGTGGGCAATTCCACTGTGATCGGGGACTCGAGCAGGAGGGCATCCACTAGACTACCAGAGAATGTTGTATATACATTTACTGCGATCACAGCAATGGGTGGAGGGTGCCTCTAGACCACCAGTGCAGACATCGTAATATGTATCGGGAACTGGGTGGAAGGGGAACCATTAGACCACCAGGGATGGTCATGTACAGTATATATCTTGGGGACTGGGTGGTCACTAGACTACGAGGTTTCCTGTTCTATGTACACCACGTGATCACTGATGGGGGGCAGTCCAGTGCGGGCTTGTAGACAGTGTTCTGGGCAGGCAGGTGGCCACCCAAGGCTGGGCTGCTGTGTTACACCCTGAAATACAGCAGCCCACCTGTGGGTGGCCGGTCTTTGTTCTTACTCTGAACAGGCTCAACTTTGAGCCCCCCTCTGTGGTGCACTGCAGGAGTACGCTGGCATATGCACCACACATCCCGGGCTAAATATCAGGTTGTGCCACAAATGCATGGGCATGCCCCCTGCATCTGCGCTGCATACAATTACATTGCACCCCGTGCATCAGGACTTGCACTGCACCAGGCAGCCATCTCAATATCCCAGTGAGGCACAATGTAGGGTTGCGCCAGCACAATGCTGTTGCACCAGACACAACCCCTTTGAATATCCCTGCCTGTATGGATAAGACATGCTGGAGAAATGATGGGATACTGGTCATGTTCAGCTGAGGCTGAAGCACTATAAAGAAAACACTGATCACAAAGACTAGTAACATTAATAAATGAGTAGTCATGTCTGCAGAGCCTTCTGTTGTGTTTCTTTAGACTTTTCATACAGACTTTAAATATTTGTACATAAGAGCAGACAATCATAACAAAGGGAATTCCTGTATTAAATATAAGAGCAAAGAGCAAATATATCCAAATAATTTTCAGCAGATGAATCTGTACATGAAAACTTAACAATGGAGATATTACCACAGTAGATTTTTGGCAGAGTAAAGCCACACAGTGGAAGTCTTTGAGTTAAGAGAATAAGTATGAGTACAGTACAATATGGATTCATCCATGCAACCAACAGAAGTTTAAACATTTTTGCACCTGTCATAATATTTGCATACTGTAAAGGGTAACAAATAGCTGTAAAATGATCATAAGCCATTACTGTTAATATTGTTATTTCTGAAAGACCAAAAGTATACAGGCAATATACCTGAATGTAACAGCCAGAAATAAATATAGTGTTAGATTCCAACAAAATATCAGTCATTAACTTTGGCAAAAATGTTGTACTGCCATATATTCCATTTACTGCCAAGTTGCACATAAAGACATACATGGGCTCATGTAGATGCTGTCGTAAAATGATAATGCTTATAAGAAACAGATTAGCTAGAATTGTAATTAAATACAGCAATAGTGAAAATGCAAAATACATATATAATGCTACCCATTTTACCAAGTCCTGTAAGTACACAATAAGTAGTAGTATGAGTAACATTTTCCATTCTTCAGACCTGAAAAAGAAAATAAAATTAAATTAGATATACAGATATAACCTAATGACTTTTATTGCTTGAGACATAACAAATCTTAATCTTGTGAATTACCAAAATTGGTTAAGAAAGAAAACAAGTCTTGGACTTCATAAACATAGCATTGTTACTAGATGTCAGACCACGATAAATATCTTGCATTTATTTGCCGTATGAATTTAAAATTACACTTACATTAACAATGGTACTAAATTTGGCCATTAAAAACAGACATATTGCATTAAAAGTGATAATGATAATAAATCAAGACTGCACTTAAACATTTTACTTTGTCTAACGTTAACAGCTGCAATGATAATAAACTGAGATCACTACTAAAATTATTTCATGTCTTAATAAAATTACATATATGTGTATATATATATATATATATATATATATATATAATATATATATATGTGAGTGTGTGTACATATATAATAACTGCTATGACTTACTTTCCTGTGAATGTGAAAACATTTGTAATCAAATGTTGTTGTAGTTTACCATCCCAGGAGATAGTATTCACAATTTACTAGTGAGGCTGAAATGTTACTTTTATGTAGTGAAACAGCTCTGTGCCTCTGACAGGAGTTTTGTATAATGAGAGAGTCCTGAGCACTCTGCTTACCAGTATTTGTACAGTCTATCTTTCCCACATGTAAAAGTCCCTTGATTATTTTTTTCACAATGGTTAGATCCTCCAAGCACAGACAATTACTTTTTTAATTTTTCTGATACTGGTACAGGTTGAAAGTCAAAGCAATGCACATACTTTTATGTTACACTCTGGTATTGTTTATTGCAGATATACAACTTAAGAGTCTAGGGGCCAGATATTTAAAACTTTGCCCTGGGCTAAATTAGCACTGCCCAGTGTGCTAAATTAGCCGGACCTAATAGTTGCTATATTCAAAGGGATAGCCCGGTGCTAACCCTGCTGAATATAACATGTTAAGGAAGCCAGTCAATCTGGGCTGGGAGTGAAAAACATAGCCCAGGAATAAGACAGCTCTGAATATAGCAACCAGGAAGTGCACACCACAACATCAGCCAAGTGCACAGTGACATGAAGGTAGGTAGAGGTGAACTATGTGACCAATATGTGTAGCAGAAAATGTCTGGACTCAGTACAGCTGCAGGCAGCAGCATGTGAAAGTATAGTGGGCAAAACTGTATAATATTCCCCAAACTGTTTGCACGGGTTTAGTATGGAGCTAGCCATTTGCCTCGTGCAAACACATTTGCCTGGGGTTAAACATTGCCATATTCAAAAGAGACATGCAAATGAGTCTTCTTAGGTAGTCTCTGGGCAAACATCCAGATTAGCATCTCATGACCTGATTTGCACTCAGTTTGCCAAGCATTACTGCAGGGTCCCATAGTTCCACCTGTAGGTCAGTCTGAAAGTACAGGGGCTGGCTGGGTCTACCTGCAGCTCCACCTGTAGGTCAGTCTGGTAGTGCATGATGGTAGCTGCAGTCTACATGTATAAAGTACAGCATAGCATATTGTGCCCCACGGGACAACACAGCATAGGCACAGGTGGTGGTGGTGCTTCATGCAACTGTTACACTGTAGGTCATGCTACAGTGCACAACAGACACTACAGTAGCCAGGGGTACAGTAGTGTGAGGGACACAGCAATGCCTATGGTGTGCAGGGCAGTGATGACCACTGCACTGTACACAGTGACAGGCCTAACTTGTAGGTGTTTACTGACAGTGGACATTACTGTTATGCTGTTGTGTGACCCACAGATGCTGCACCTCTGGCATGGGATGCTCACAGTGACATATATATGGCTGGCTGTGTGTGCTGTGGTGTTTGTACAGCTGTGCTGTATGTGGCTGGGGGGGCATGTATGATTAGACAGGCATACTGGTGTTGGGATATTCCCAATACTAGCCCATGTGCACTGCATGATGTGTTCCAGCTTTGTGGTCACACCCAGTCTGTGGCACAGCCTGGCCACCTGTACACCCTCCCTCAACACCTCCATGCCCACAGTGCTGCATGTGTGTGTGCTGGCACCTGTTGGTGTCCACAGAAGGGTGGTCTGCAGGTTGTGTGCAGTATGCCACACTGCCATGGTGTCCAATAGGGACTGGTTCACCACTTACTGCTTGGCATGGCTGTGACTGATGGCAGATGATGGCATCATTGTGATGCCATCAGTGAGCAGCATGTTTCCTCTATGTCTGGCTTTTCTCTGTGTCATACTTATTGGTTAGGGTCGTAAAGCTGCGTAAAAGCCATGCAAACACTGCACAAAACCACAATGTCATGCAAAACTGGATTGCCCAGGGTTAAGACTACCTTTTCCTTGGTGGTAATTTGCACCATGCAAAGTGATGCACTAAGTCACACAAAACCACTTTACATGACACCAGTCACTGAATATAGCATTGCGCCTGTTTTCATGTACATGCCCCTCAGTTTGTCCCTTGCAAACATTATGATTTTACCCAGTACTAATGCAGTCTCATGCCTATTTGGCTTTTGAATATAGCAGACCCACTCAAATCCCACGCTAAACCTGCACAAACAGTTTGCACCCAGCGTAAAGTTTTGAATATCTGGCCCACAGTATTTCAGTGTTAAGCAACCTATACCTTTTCTTATTATACCTGTTGACATAAATTGTTTCTTTTGTATAATGGTAACACCTGCAATGAATAGCAAACAAACGGGAACAAAAGTAGGAGACTGTATTGCTATTTTCCATCCTGCAAGGCCACACGGTGTGTTTGTGATATCGACTACCCCAAAACCTCACCTGGGGTGATCACAAATGGCATTTGTTCATGCTGCTCCACTCTGTGGTTTTTGGCTATCTGCAGCCAGAGCACTGGCTCCAGGTGGCTGACACAGTTTGTTGCATCCGAGGGAATAACTGGAGAAAAATACACTGGAGAAAATTGCAGCAGCTGGTGGTTGTGTTGGTAGAGTTAGCACCTGTTCTCCACACCATGGTGGGGTCAGATATACCCTTCCCCACACATCGACTACATTCTTTGGGACTTGTCAACTGTAATTCCATCTGGTTCACCCAGGCTTTTATTTGTTTTTTGGAAACAAGCTCGTTATCAGATATAAACACATAGTTAGGATGGCCTTGAAAATTGTGGCATGAATTAAAATACCCTGTTGAAGGATAGTGGAAAATGTGGCCACTGGTTTGCAAGTTTGGATAAATAATAGGGATGTCTGTAACTGTTCCAGTAAGTGATTGATTTGTATACTTTGCATCAGACACTGCACCACCTGGTTCGGCGATGCACATGTACCATGCACTCCCCCCACCACAGCAATTGAAACTAATGAGGTAACTCTATGTTCTGGTGCTTCAATCAATGTACTGTATAATATGCAGATTGCCTTGGTTGTTTGAGGGATTTTCAGTTAACACTGGGTTGTTTAATGGAAACAAGTTATGTGGTGGATACAAGAAGGAAATATGTGGTGGCTGCATTATGGGACAAACTGGGAAGAGTAGTGCCAGTAGGCTAACAAAGGAAGGGTTTATTTGTGGAATAGTTTATGATTTCTTGTGCTCTCAAGAGAAGCCCCTTGCAAGCTGCTGAAAATCAGTAAGAGTCTGCATTTTGTACAACTGGCAGCTGGTTTTGTGTGTTTTAAGCAGATTCAAGGACACATTGCTGGGGGTCCTCATGCCCCCATGGGAATGGAAACTACTGCAGTAACTCTATTCAATGACTGCTTAAAATGCCGAGTGCCTGGTTAAAGTGCAAGTTTCATTTAGACGGTGTATTTTTTCCTGGATTTTTATTAATAAGAAAAAAAATTGGAACCTTGGTTGAGTTGTTGCACCCATGTGACAGAGCTTCTGGTGGGCAGACTAGGTGGGCCAAGCAGTCTTTATCTGCCGTCAAAGTCCATGTTTCTATGTTTAACTTATCTTCAGGACAGTGTAACGCTGTTATTAAGAGTTCTTTATTGGATCTCTATAGGAGGGATCCTATGCATATAAATGGCTTACAGCCAGTCCTGTGCCAAATGTTTTGCAATCCTGGGCAAGCTCCATTGTGGGCTGTGGGCCTCAGCTGAACTAAAAACCAAGATCACATGAGTCACCCAAGAAATCCCAGCAGGAGCCACCCCACATGGGTGGCCCCTAGAGATGCAGCAAATTTTAATTTCTCTGGTGAAGTGCCAGTGAAGTGAGCACTTTGGGTTGTCACTCCACTACATGGAGTGGCCAATGAAAGTCTCACTTTGCCTTGTAATTATGATTTATGATGTCATTCTGCCTTAACACAAAGTAAGGCAAAGAGACAACAATATAGGCAGCCCCCCACACACATCACATGGCTTACAGTACTGTAAGTCACATGCTTTAGCCAGGCAGGAAAGAAGTGACTCATGCAAGCAGATACTTTCACTTTCTCCTCTGCAGAGGGAGAGATAGGAGGCAGTTTATCTTAATGGGAGCAGGAAGAAGTCATTTTATTATAAAAGTAAAACCCCAACAGCTTTTTTGAAAGCTATTTTGTTGACAGTTTAGTGGTTTTTGTACTCTTGTTGTAGACTGTTAATTTTTTGTTTCTGTGATTTCTTTGTTTTTTACTTTTATAAGTTTTTGTTTGTCTGTGTGTGTGTGTATGAGTGTTTCATTAACTGTCTCGACTCAACATCGTTGTGCTGACAGAGGAAGGAGGGAGGGCACGTCTGGGACTGTGCAGGGCCAGTGGGACCATGTCCACAGCAGCATGGATGGCAGGGAGGAGTGCACACCCATGGTGGGGGGTGTAACTGGGTGCTGTTGGACCATTCTAAAATCTTGGGTCTTCCTCCCCCAGAAGCACCAGCAGCAGCAGCAGCAGTTTCAGCAGCACCATCTCCACAGCAGGGTGTGCTGGAGGTTGATCACTGCCATATCCAGGCTGCTAGTGCATCTGGCCCTCCAGTGCCTGGTCCCCACCACCCACGGCTCCCCAGTTTGGGAGTTTTTTTGACAGTGTCAGGGGGACAGCTGCCTGGTATGTTGCCACATCTGTGGTGTAGAGGTGTGCTGTGGCCCTCGGGGACACACTGGGACGGGGCCAGTGCACCCACATGCTAAATCATCACAAGGGGAGGAAGGCTGCACAGAACAGCCAGGCCTCCACCTGCTGGCCTCTTCTGTGGAGTGGCAGAGGGTGCTGCTGTGTGTCGCGCAGCAGCATGAGGAGGGCCACAGCAGCAGCAGCTGCTCCAGCACCACCCCACTACCACCATCAGCAGCGTGCCACCACCAATGGACCCCATCCTGCCTCTTACCCTGGCTGACCTTGCTGTGTTGTGGTCTGCAGTGAAGAAAACAATGAGAGGGTGAGTGTTGTCCAGCAGCAGTTGGAGCACATAGAGTGACACCAACTACAGATTGTGTCAATGCTCCATCTGCTGCTGGACCATCAGGGATCCCACATTAGCTTTTGTTCAACACTCCACTGTGTTATACTTATAATCCAAGTTAAGAATGTACCCTCCTAATGTGTTTCTGGTGCCTCAGTAATGTTTGCTTAATGTTGTGGAGTGATTGTGGAAAAGCAGGACTGAGCAGTGCAAGTATAATGCTAAATTGCATGTGTGCACTGTGCAGTCAGTGTTCTTTCCTGTGTGTGCAGACCAGACACTGTCCAGCTTTGTGCATACATATGGTGTGACTTGTTGCAGTACGAAGAATAAAGATAAGAATATATAATGTATATTTTATTGGTGCCATCATCATCAGCGGACTAAGTGTTATGATATTTTTCCAAAGGTCTCTGGCCAGAGAGCACCTTAGTCGCATTACACAGTGCACACACATGACTTTTTGAGATCATATAGCAACTAAAATACTGCTTTTCAACAAACCGCACTCCAACAGACATGAAGTATTGGTGATGGTGAGGCACACAAAATATTTGACAGACAGTGTACAGACACTATAAAGTCAGAAAATATATAAGGTCCAGTTCACTCACTGCCAAATGCCAACACACTGTGCTACCACAGTTCTTCTTTCCTTTTTGTTCTGGAATAAGTGATGTCTTTGTAGTTTAGAGTGTCAGTGTCAGTGTTTTAGCAAGTTGATGTACACCATAACGTGACACAGTGCCAGTGGTTGCACAGTGTGGGGACAGTGGACTGCAGGACCTGTTATATATTCCGACTTTAAAATGTCTGTGCACCATAACATATTTTGGGTGCCTCAGCAATATTTAATGTCTGTTGGGTATAGTTTGTTGAAAAGCATTATTTTTTTTGTGCTATTGTCTCCGCAAAATCATGTGTGCACTGTGAGTGACAGAGATGCGCAGTGGCCCGAGACCTGTGAAAAAATATCATATCACTTACTCTGCTGCTGCTGATGATGGTATCAATAAAATATATGTTATATATTCTTATCTTTATTCTTTACATACTGCAAAAAGTCACACCATATATATGTTTACACGAAGCTGGGCAGTGTCTGATCTGCACACACAGGAAAGAACACTGACCCACACAAGCAGTTTAGCACAGTATACTTGCGCTGCTCAGTCCTGCTTTTGGAAAAACACTTCACGACAGAAAGTAAACATTACTGAGGCTCCAAAAATATTTTATTTTTTGAAATAGATATAAATTTATAATGTATGACATTATGTGCGCACACACAGTCACCAGAGTTTTTTTGCATCTCCAAAATGCAACTGTCTTGTGTCCAGAAAATTCCCCAGTGCTGATCAAGTGAAATGGGAGCATTACACCAAATGCAAAGTGTCCCAGAATTAATGACATACTCATTAGACTGCCTCACAATAACTGTCATTGATAAATGGCTATATGCCAATCAAATGAACCTGTTTAAAGGAAATTAAATTACTTTTCCATACCCCAGGGAGGAATAGTACTAAACTAATTATGTTTTCCTTTTATTTTCCTTTTAGGTTCTAGAGAGAGATATGCTTGCTTTTATGCTTATTCTTTTAGAAGCATGGGTCTTCTTACAAGCCCAGACTGCACATTTTATTGCAGATGAGAACCAGTGACCTAAACAGATTGTTGAGGCAGAGTACCTCACAAGCCCACATGATTTAATTGCATCCTGTAGAATTCACACTAAAGTCCTGAAGGACATGTTCATTGTCCAGAAGGGTAGTGAGGCCCTACTGAATGTTATGATCATTGCTTTGGATCAATTCTAGAAGTCAGACTTGATCTGGACTCCTGTTTACATTTTATTGATAATCAGGAATTTTGTATCCAAAATTTATATGGCAATAAAAACCATTAGATCTTAAGGTTTTTAGCCCAATGATGCTTCATAATTTGTGACACTTAATACTGAGTGTCCAAAACAGAACCCTGGCCCACCCTGTGGTCTAACAGCCAATTCTCAACCAGGTACCCTAGTTAATAATGTGCAGTTCATGCACATTCAAGTGATTTTAAATCTCACCTTTTAAACTTGAAATGATTTGTTTTATGTTTCACATCAAACATTTCCCACACTTTTTTTTTAATAATGATGCGATTGGATACCCTGGCAGCATACCAGGTATCCATTAATGACTCCCTAAACAGGGACTGATAGCACCACACATACACTCACTCAGGATTTTCACATCCTGACTGCTAGTGGTACATCTTATGACTGTAAACCTACCCAAACGCATTAGGCATTTTGTTTTTTGTTTTCTTATTTATAAAAGAAAACAGGTTTAGACTCAGGCCTATATGGCTGTGACATATCTATTTGAAATAGGGATGATATAGCCATTATTCAAGCACATATGTTAAAGGTTCATGATAGTATGAAATATAATATCATACCCCCCACCCAACTGCATGGTATACATGATTTTGCTCATTAACAGTAATTTACATTTACAATATTAAGGATATTGTGAAGGGGTTTGACCTGACAAATGTTCATATTAATGAATTATTTTCTGCTCACATTAAGGAAGCAGATGAGCACATAGCTAGGAAAGTCCTTTGCACTGCCTACAGCTATTATGTTCTTACACCCATTTCGTCATCTCTTCCAGGATCTGGAATTAGGATATATCCTTGATCTCATATATGACATATGTATGGGTCAGTGGCATTGCCACATTTTGCACTTCTATCGTAGTTAACAAATGTTTATTTGAATCTAGCACTATTCCTTGTCAGTGGTAAGGAACCTTGGATATGTCACCACACACCAGTATTGCTACATGTTTTGAAACTTATTCCTGCACAATCCTGGAAGCCATGTTTGTGACTCTCACAGTGTCATTGCCACATTTTCATCCAGCAACTTCCATCTCTGATCGTCTGGCAACTGTCCATTCTAATGATCATCTATATGGAACTTTTATCGTGAAAGGTTAACACTACCTCCTTTTCATTGTTTACCATGAGGTCTTGGAATTGTGACTGACTCTGAATATTGAATGTCGTACCTGAAAGGAACATCGCCTTTTATGCAGATTTGACATCTTTCAACTTGTATTACCAATTTGTGAATACAGGCCTAATGACTGAAATTAGGCTTCCACTTGTGAACTTTCAAATAAACTGTATTCAGTACAGCCAATTAAGTTCTACAATCAAGCTCATTGTTATGCATACTATGAAGCAAGTATGGGGTAGGGGCAATCCCCTAACTCAGCAAGAAGACTCTTCTTCATTTGATCTACAATCAAGAAATCCATTTTCTTCTCTGCTTGTTTTTCCAAGCCTGGCAGGCACCTCATACAAACTGAGTACTGTCATAAACCTTTACATTTTGTGCAGCCATGTGATCATCTTCAACTGAACACTGTTGCTATTCCATTGTAAATCTCAATGTGCAATCTAATGCACCCCCTGCTGAGGCCTCTGAAAATATTGCAGCCTCCTGAACATTTTGATCTACCTTTGGAAAATCTGAATGCATCAAATTTGAATTATGAATATTCATCTAACGCTTGAAGAAACCCTGGATTTATCCCTGGAACTGTTCGTAGTTTATGCCTTGTGGACATTGACATTTCGTGTCCGGTTCAACTTACCAACTGAAAAATGCTATCCATTAAGGTGGTATATATATTTTTTTTTAGTTGTTTAACCAGGAGTAGCACTAAACTGAAAGCTTTTTTTACAGGAGTGACCTGGGAGCACAGGGAAGTTAAGTGACTTGCTCAGGGTCACGCAGTATGCAAGTGGAAGCTGTGAGATTCAAACCAGGTCTGGTCTGCTGGATGTCATCAGATTTGCAGTTCAGAGCCTTAAACCTCTGCACTATACTGCCTCTTCTGCTGATTTGGAACATTGCATGATGACCAACTATACATTCTTCTGACATGGACTAAAAGTTACGCAAAGTGAACTTTTCTAACTTCTGTTTCTACTCCCTAAACAGGTTATAGGTTATACAGTAATCACACCTGTTCCCATCCCAGAATCAGATATCATTAAGTCTAGTCCTAACTATCTTGATGCTATATCTCAATTTTTTACTTATTTGTAATATCCATAGAGGCAATTTAAGTTTGTCTCTTCAATTTCTTCCCAACTGCACAGATACACACCTGATACATATCAGTATTTACTGATTGTTTTGGTATTGGAAAACCCCTTTGTGAAGTTTTATTCCAAATATTTATAGTAATACAAGGTTTACTAACATTTTTCCTTATAATTATATTTTGTTGTTTAAGGAAAATCTGAAATACCTGTGACCAGTTAATATTCCTCTATCAGGCTCGCGCCTTGGGCCTGTAGATGAATGGTGCCTAACCTCCTTCTTTTATTGTGTTGCCAGTTTTGCAATTAGGGCAAAAAGTGGGATTGTTACAGCTGGGTTATGCCCCTATTGTTCCACAAACACCTCACACTGTATTCCTGGTCTATTGTACTGTGATACTGCTATTATGCATTAACATATAGATATGGGTACATATCATATAAGCATGAGTGCTAGAATGTGCTTTGCTGCTAGGATATGCTAATACTGATCATGCATGATTCATTATACCTCACTATAATACATTTATCTAGAGTCTGTTTGTCTTTACATATATTCCACATATAATCTACCTAATCACTGTTATGATGACTCTGGGGATCATTAGTGATTATTGTATACTTATATTCTCATATAATTATATAGTGTGTGTTTTCAACTCAGGCAGATATGTAATAAGGACCTGTCAGCAGTTCTCTTTGTCTAAGTAAGCTGACACAGAGAAAGCCTTTGTTATGTCTTTATGTTTCCTTCTGGTATGTAAGCAAGAAATGCCACATGTAGTTTGAACCTGTCACATTTCGTTTGTCAAGCTATAACATAAATGGAAGCTATTCTGTGTCTCCTAAGTCATTCTCCAATGGAGAATGACTTAGATCAATACATATTGTTCCTCATATCTGTAACTATGAAATAAAGGAATTCTGGAGGTCAGGGTAAGGTGCAACAGACTTCTAGGAAAACAAACTGAACTTACAGCTCAAATGGGCAGACTGGTTGGGCCATAGGCCCTTATCTGCCCACACTGTCTATGTATCTATGTATGAGGTAATCTCTGTTGCTATGCTGTTATCTGCAGTATATAGTTGTCTGCAAACGTATTGTAAGTCTTGGGACACTACTAGTTCAGCTCTGAAGACTAGTACTCTCTGGCAGAGAGCTGAGAGTGGAGAGAGAGACAAGACCTTAGAGAACCTAAAATCTACAATCCTGGAGATTATGTACATTCTTCAGGCTAGTGGTGAGAAACCCATCTCCTTGTGATTTTCTCTGTCACATGCTTGGCATAAGTAGTATAATAAACTTTATTAGTACTCCTTTCTTGTTACGAATGTTTCTTGGCAGACTCGAGACACAAGAATCTGTATTATTATTTTACCCAACACACCAAAAGTGTTTAGATTACATAAATGGTGACTGCGAGTGGAGTCTGAATGTTTGCCAAGTTTCATTTGTATTTCCTCTGTAAATTAAAACATTGGGTGAGAAATCCCAGTAACAAGCAGCAGAAATTGTCCTGTGTTTAACTTTTTTCAGTCTGTTGTGTGTTCCACATTGCAGTGGTAGCTCTACCACTGCACAGGTGGGCCAGCCACTAAAACTTCTTTATTCTTGAACCACTGGTAATGTCTCACAAATGGATAGTCACAAAAGGAAAGGAGTAAAACCTATTGTGTGCACCTAGAGCACACTGTTGCATTGAACTGAGAACTCTCCATCTGATCATCAGATGCCCGGCACTGAGAAAGGGATGTTCATACCCTCCTAAACAAGTCTCCTGTGCAAGGCTATCCCTTCCTGGCTACTCAGTTGTGGGGGCTTGCAATGGTTTAGTTACTTCTTTCTTTCTGTGGCTGTGCAGCTGCTGGACTTTGCCAGCTGTTTAAGAATAAATAAGTGTTGCTACCTAGGGAGCATTACTGTGACTATTTTCCACATTATGTTAAAAGAGGACCTTCCCAGTCTTTTTGACTTTCATGCATAAATTACCCCTTCTTGCATTGATTCTGGAATTGTATTTTATTAATGTCTGTTGCAGTTAGTTTTTGCATTCTGAACTGCTAAAAACTGCAGGGTGTACCATACCAGAGCTTCTATACCAAGCCTGGAGTTGCTGTGGGCCCAGGGTTGTACTGCTGACATCACTATAGGGCAGAGTCAGTTTCACAAAAAAAAAAACATGCTGACAAGGCATTTGGATTTTGGCATAATGCTTTGCTAACAGGGTGTCTTGGGGAAGGGGAACACAGTATGTGCACGGAGTACTGGTAGGTTTCCCTTGTAACATTGTTGCAACTGCATGGCACTGCATGGTGTGAGTCACTCCTCTACCCAATAGTAATGTCATTAAGAGCTAGCAGCCCAGCAAATGAACAGCAAAGGCAAGTGCAGCAGGGCTCAAAAACAAATTCAAATTATGGAAAGCAGAGTAACTCAAAATAACAAATGCACACTCCTTTTTCAGGTCTAGTACTGCATATAATGACTACAAGCTGTAACTTTTTGAACCATAATGAAAAGTCCTCTTTAAAGAGGTGCTGTCAACTCAAGGAAACGTCTACAAACAATATATTTAGGTACAATTTATCTTGTATTCCCTATATCAGCTATAGATTTCTCCTCCCATTATTTATTACTGAGGACATTTGCATGATTACATGATTTTTATCCATTAGGGTTCATCTGTTTCTCTAGCGTATTCCCTATTTGAAGGCATATCATGTGTTGTGACATTACAAGGTGTTGCCATAGGAGTAACTATGATGTCATAAGCAGTGCATTATGACCTCGGATAGGAATTAAGTAGCAGGAATGGTTGAACTCTTCTGGAGCAAAGATCCTGTTTCCATGCAGATTACTTCAGTAATAAATAACAAGGTGAGAAATGCAAAGCAATTGTGAAATATCACCTGAATTGTGTCTACATATTATGTCTTTGTAAATAAC
Organism: Neoceratodus forsteri; assembly: GCA_016271365.2. Taxonomy (NCBI): domain Eukaryota; kingdom Metazoa; phylum Chordata; order Ceratodontiformes; family Ceratodontidae; genus Neoceratodus; species Neoceratodus forsteri. The sequence goes on along the minus strand of CM057458.1, from coordinate 1,147,101,057 downwards.
TCCTGAAGGTGGAAACAAAGGGAAAAGCTATGCTTCAGGATACGGGAAGGTGGAAATCCTGGGTGGCTAACCTAAAAACTTCAGCAAAACAAATGGACTACACTCTGTTCAGCACAAAGGAGGATTTGCTGACACCAAATTAATGCCATTAGTGCAATTTCTATTTGCTAATGCTTGTGCCCCAAAGGGGTCACCATAAAAAGGCAGGGTTTAAGCAGTGTCAACTGACAGTTTACATCATACAGTCAGCATTTGAAATTATAATGACAGAAAGCAAAGGTCTCATGCCAATGCAACAAAAATATTGCAAGTCATAAGCAAGATGCAATGCAGTATGGACCCAATCTGCCAGTCACCCCAGCACTTACACTCCAACTGAACTTGGAGTCAAAGTGCTGGGGTGACTAGTAGTTCATTCTGCACCGCACCTTGCTTATAACTTGCAAAATATTTTTGCTACATTGGCATGAGACATTTGCTTTATACTTGTTAATACTTCAGTTATAGGGCACCAGAATGCTGAGGCCCATAGATGCTGCCCCCGGCAGACACACGTCAGTGGAAGTTACCAGGTTGCCTTCTTGTATGAAGGTATCCAACCCTTTTTTGAATGTTGCCATGTTTGGTACATTCACCAAGCAAAACAGGCAGCTGATTCCAGAGTCTAATAGCTCTAGGGATGAATGCATTTTTTCAAACTTCTGATTTAGGCACTGATTCAACCAGTTGACACTTATGTCCTCGGAGGTCGTATTTGATGTCCTTGTAAACCAGATCCAGACCCTCACTTTGGACATGATCCTACAATAACTTGTACAGGAGTAACATGTCCCCCCTAGTTCTACTTATGCTCAACTCCCACAGTCCCAAGTGATTTATGTGCTGTGCATATGATAGGTCCTGACAACTTGGGACAAGTTTGGTGAATTTCCTCTGCACTCTATCAGTCATATCTGTATCCTTCCTGAGGTATGGACTCCATACTTGTGAACAGTAGTTCATATGTGGCCAAGTATATGTTCTATATGTTCTATAAAGGGGCAATAAAACTGAGCTAGATATAGCAGAGAAGGACCTGTGAATGCAGTTTGGTAAGTGTCCCATTTTGGATGCCACCTGTTTGCAATGTGTGCTGGGCTTCAGGTCATTACTTATAAACACACCCAAGTCCTTTTCAGTAGTCACTGATTCGTCTGTGGTCCCATTTACTTGGTATATTTGTATACCAGTGTTCCTACCAAAGTGCAAGAACATACATTTTTTCTGTGTTCAATTGCATTCTGTTAGTGACAACCCATTTACCTATGTTCTTCAGATTATCAAGCATCATGTTTCTCTGTGCTTCATTGTCCACTGTTCCCCCAAGTTTGGTATCAGTGGCAGACTTTACCAATTTGTTGTTACCTGTTAGTGTCAGGTCACTAACATATACTGTATGTTAAAAAGCAGTGGTCCCAGGACAGAGCCCTGGGGTACTCCACTGGTCACAGTGCCCTCTGAGGAGACTATGCCATTAATTCTGATGGCCTGACTCCTACTTGCCAGCCAGCTCTGAATCCATTTAAGTAGGCATATATCCACTTTTAAGGTTAATTGTTTTTTCACTAGGATGTTATGAGGGAGGGCATTGAAAGCCTTCCTGAAATCTACAAACAACACATCACCCCTTTCCCTTGGTTTAAATTAGGGCTAACAAACTCATAGATGTTGATTAAGCTGGTAGTACATGACCTATTATTTGTGAATCTGATGGTGCGATATATCTGTTAACCCCTACTCACCAGGTCCTTAACTAGTTCATCCTTTATTATACTCTCTATAAACTTGCCCACTACAGACATTAAGCTAATAGGCCTGTAATTGCCATGGTTAGATTTACTGCCCTTCCTGTGGATAGGTATTGTGATGGCACTATGCCATATACATGTACACAAGCATTTAAAATGGATCTATTCCCGATATCTGCTTTCTGTCATTATAATTTCAAATACTGACTGTATGCTGTAAATTGTCTGCTGACTGTAAACACTGTCTTCTTAATGGTGGCCCCTTTTGGCACTAGCATAAGCAAATACAAATAGCACTAATAAAATATATTTGGTGTCAGCAAATCCTCCTTTGTGGTGTATAAAGTGCAATCCATTTGTTCTACTCCTGAAGGTGTCAGCTGCTCTCAAACTATTGAACTGTAAAAACTGTGATTGGTACTACACCACCTGCATGGTTACTCTCAGAGAGCCTTTTCTGTATTTAATTCTGCATGGTGCTTGGATCAGGGACTGTGAACACCTCAGTAGGGGTTAAGGAAGTGAGCCCTGTGATATTTTGTTTTACAACACATTTTATTTATCAACTGTAAAATCTGCTCACTAGTGCTATAATGGTTGCATCTAAAGGCACTCTGGGGGGAAATTGCTCTCTGCATGCTCCTCATGTTTTGCAGGTTGTACCCATGTGTCTGCATTATTGCACAGCTGCATGATTTGCATTTTCTGCACTACTGTACCTGTAATAGTATATCACTATTCCTTGTATCCTTCCCACAGGTCACCCATGAAAACGAGCCTCAGCTTATCAGACCTTTCATGGTCACAAACTGGATAATTAAATAAATCTCATAAAATAATTTTTGGTTAATTATATTACAGAAAATAATGTTACTTACAGTTATTTCTTTAAACCAGTCTCACTGCCCCCTTGCTTCTTTGCTGAGACTGTTGTGCTTACTTGTGTTTCCATTGTATCTCCTATTTTACTACAAATTCTTTCTTTAAATATCTTTATAACATCTTGCCTTAACTTCTCTGTTCTTATTCCATATATAATGGGGTTGGCAACAGGCGGTAAAATAAAACTCTGTATGGATAAGACATGCTGGAGAAATGATGGGATACTGGTCATGTTCAGCCGAGGCTGAAGGACAATAAAGAAAGCACTGCTCACAAAGACCAACAATATCAGCAAATGAGTACTACATGTCTGCAGAGCCTTCACTCGTGCTTCTTTAGACTTTTTCATACAGACTATAAATATTTGTACATAAGAGCAGACAATGATAACAAAGGGAATTCCACATTAAATATAAGAAAAACTATACCTAAATAATTGTCAGCAGATGAGTTTATACATGAAAGCTTAACAATGGAGATACTGTCACAATAGATTTTTGGGAGAGTGAAGCCACACAGTGGAAGTCTTTGAGTTAAGAGAATAGATATCAGCATAATACAAAATGGATTCATCCATGCAACCAACAGAAGCTTGAACATTTTTGCAGATGTCATAATATTTGTATACTGTAAAGGGTAACAAATAGCCATAAATCGGTCATATGCCATAACTGTCAATATATTCATTTCAGAAAAACCAAAAGTATACAGGAAATATACCTGAATGTAACAGCCAGAAAGAGATATAGTGTTAGATTCCAACAAAATATCAGCCATTAACTTTGGCAAAAATGTTGTACTGCCATATATTCCATTTACTGCAAGCTACACATAAAGAGATACATGGGCTCATGTAAATGTTGTCATAAAATGATAATGCTTATAAGAAACAGATTAGCTAGAATTGTAATTAAATACAGCAAAAGTGAAAATGCAAAATACATATATCGAATGTTACCCATTTTACCAAGTCCTGTAAGTACAAAATAAGTGATAGTAGTAGTGGAATTTTCCATTCTTCAGACCTGTAAAGGATAATACAATTAAATTAGATATATAACCGAATGACTTTTAGTGCTTGAGACATAACATATCTTAGTCTTGTGAATTACCAAAATTAGTTAAGCAAAAAAACACAAATCTCGGACTTCACAAACATTGCATTATTACTGCATGTCAGCCCACAATAACGTCTTACATTCATTTGCCATATGCTTTTAAAATGACAGTTACAACATAGTACATTAAAAGTGGTAATGATAATGAACGAGACTGCCCCTAAACATTTTACATTCATTTTAGCATTAGCAATTGCAATGATAAACAGATCACTACTAAAGCTTTCATTTCACGTCTTAATAATAAAGCTGCATATATAACTCATATGACTTACATTCCTGCAAATGTGAAAACAGTTGTGATCAAACTGCAGCTTACCTTTCCAGGAGATTGTATTCACAATTTACTGGTGAAACTGCAAAGTTGTTACTTTTATACAGTGAAACAGCTCTATGCCTCTGACAGGAGTCTTGTATAATGAGAGAGATAGAGTCCCTGAGCACCCTGCTTGCCAGTATTTGCACGGTCTATCTTTCCCCGTGTAAACATCCCTTGATTGTTTTTCTTTTCAAGAAGGTTAGATCATCCAAGCACAAACAATTACATTTTTTATATTTTTCTGATACTGGTACAGACTAAATGTCTAAGAAATGCCTATATTTTCTTGTTACACGCTGGTATTGTTTATTGCAGAGATACCACTTAATAGTCTAGGTATTTTAGGGTTAAAAACCTATTCATTTCCTATTATACCTGCTGACTTAAATTATTTTTTGTATACGTTTAATCTTGAAATGGCTACCAGGTTCATCAGCAGGGGTTGCACCTCCTCATGTGTGGATAGCACATTTAAGGATGCATGTTATGTCAGTGGAACTGAACTTTTAGAAGCTAGACATGAGACAAAATCGCCAAGGACTAATTTTGTTACCATATATACAAGACATTCACAGGATATTAAGCATAGTATTATCTTGCAGAGTGAACCCCTTCTAGAAGGGGTGACAAAAGAAAAACCAAGGATGGTGTATAAAAGAGGCACTAACCTTAGGGATAGATTGGTACACAGCTATGAAGGCAGGTACACTCACACACTTGGCACCAGACCTCTGCTACTCAGTGGAATGCACCAATGTGAAAACTGTAAATTTTGCAGTTCCATCTTAGATGCAATCCATTTACCAGCTGCAACAGTGGTCAGAACTATGCAATAAAAGAATTCATAACATACAGCACAGAGAATGTGGTGTACGTGGCAACATGGTGTTGGTATTTATATTTTGATATTTATAAATTTAAAATTCTGTTTTCACTTTATTACTGTCATTCATTACTCATAAATATTGTGCTGCAAAAGCATTTTGCATAAACATGCACTTTTAGTTAATAGATTATGGACTGAGCACCAATGCAGTTTAGACATATAATATAGAATTGTGCACTGTCTCTTTAAGTAGAGCTCTTGATAACTGGGTAATGATGTCTAGTGACCATCCCCTGATGACATACTGATATACAAAACTGGTCTGGGTTGTTTGTAAGCTCTGGTTACTTTGTAGCTGCATGGTGGCAGTTTTAAACTTTTCATATAATAAAGCCTTTTTGGGGGCTATTACTTTTCCCTCCTCTCATGGCATACCTGGTCTGCTTCCCCTATTTCTGGCTGCCTCCTCAGAGTTCCAGCTGCTGTATAAAGCCTTTTTAGTATCAGCAGCCGAGGTGCAGATTTCTTGCTTTTCTACATTTGTACCTTTTGGGTCCACACCCTCCGTGGAGTAGTGGAGCTGTATTTGCAGTAATTCTTAACACCTGCAATGAATAAGTAAACAAATGGGAGCAAAGAAGGAGACTGTAATGCTATTATTCCATCCATGGGAGGCCACTTTGGTGCATTTGTGATACCGACCACACCCAAAATTCTCACTTGGGGCAATGATACATGGCCTTTGGTCATGCTAGTCCCTCTGTGGTTTTGACTATTTGCAGCCAGACCAATGGAGCCAGGTGGCTGACATACTCTGCTGCATCTGTGGGACCAATGGGAGAAAAATACATGCAGAAAACATTGCAGCAGCTGGTGGTTGTGTTAGTAGGGTTAGCAACTGTGGTTCTCCACACCATGTGGTGGGGGTCAGATATACCCCCGCACACTGACTACATACTGTAGGACTTGTCAGCTGTAATTCCATCTGGGGCACCCAGGCTTATACTTGTTTATGGAAACAAGCTAGTTTTCAAATATAAACATATAGGGCATTATGCATGAAGGGCCCCACAAAATGTGTTGAGTGGTAGTAGATCCTGTGTACCCCTACGTGGTGTGTAGGGCAAGGCAGACATGCAGCATGCATGACCACATGCACATGGCATGCAAACCGAGAGGGTATGAACCAGGACCATGCGGAGCATAGTGCAGACACAGAGTGGGCGAGGCCGGATACATGGAACCACCCTTGACCCCCCATATAACGTGATGCAGGCCACATTACACAGCAGCATGGCTGTAATGCAGCGCAACAGCACTGTATACAAGACATGCCAGGATGATGGAAGGATGTGGAAGTGCCTGTGGAGGTGGACAGAAAAGGTGGCAGCAGAGGGGGAGGAGTAAGAAGTAGATGATGTGGGGGTGGAATAAGGACATGCTCCACGAACTTCAGCAGTGGTCAAGTCTGATCACGGATATCAGGCACAGCTATGACAGGGTGTACAGGGCCCTGGCACTCAGCACTGCCCTGAGGCGAAGGCCTGTATGTGGCTTGACATTCAGGCAGCATCAGTGCTGCTGGTGCAGAGGCACGTATGCTGACTGTGGTAAAACATAAGTGGCGTGACCTCCGTGCAGCAGTCAAAAAGAAGCTGGCAGCTGGTGCACAGGAGCAGCAAGGCATGGGCAATGGGTCCCCTGCACAGGACACACAGCTGACACCTATGGAGACTAGTGGCAGAGACCATCTCAGAGCCACTCCATGGCGTGGGTGGAGGATGGGCACACTGGCAGGGAGTGCAGCCCATGTGGTGGTGACAGGGTGGTGGGCAGCATGGTTATGCAATGCCATCACTACAGTGTAGCCCTCTCCCTGCCAGACAGGGCTGTGCACCATGGAACACAGCAACCAGCAGGACACTAGCAACACATGCCACTGTGCCAGAGCCAGGACCAAGCTGCACCTCACAATGTGAGGCACTGCCTGGTAGCGTCATTGACCACTGGTGTGTGATGCCCCATCTGGTATGTGGGTAGAGAATATTTCACTGATGCAGTCCAGTGTTGTCTCCACAGGGACAGAGATGGACACCAAAACCCAGCTGGACAGTGACAGCAACGCTGAGCTGACCGTCACCCACACTGAAGAGGTGGACAGCACCTCCGGGAGAGAGGGTCGTCAGAATTAGGGCCCCACAGACGGTCGTGGCAGTGGACAGCACCATCCCCAAAGGGCACCACTGCCTCCCTCAGGCAGGGGCACCACTGCAGCCCCTGACACCATGCCACACACAGCACCAACAGTATCCAAAAGAGCCACAGATCCTGCTGACAGCACAATGAGAGCCCATCCACAGGCACACACAGACGTGGATGTACCCCCAACACGACCCATACCAGATGGAACAGTACTGCATGCTCCAGCAGCTGGAGGGGAACTGTCTGACCGAACAGCAGAACACCATGCCTGCCACTGCTGCCCTGACTTAGGTCACATTTGCCATATGCGATGGCATCACATTGTCCACCATTGCCCAGGAACCGAACCTGCACCAGATACAGTCCATGCCTGTCACACCCCTGCAGGAACACCCCGTATGGTATCTGCCCAGGCAGACATCTTTCCGGAGCAGGGCGTGTGTGCAGTGATGCCACTCTGCTGGGCAGAAGTGCGTTGTATAGGCCATGCCGCCATGCACAGGAAGTGGCAATGAGGAGGTGGCGATGTCCATGTCACCATAGCAGACAGCCAGGACACACGGCACCACCACTCCACTATGCAGTGCTGACACCCAGGGCTGTGAGGGGCGCAGGGTCGTGGGGCATCACGTGCACATGCAGCACCCAGGCACCTGGGCACATGGGCATCATCACAGCTACAGTCCCAACCTGATGTTTTGGGGCTGTGAATGCAACAGCACAGCACACAGTCAAACACCGACACATGACACCACCCCACCTCAACACCCCCCCACAATGCCCCCCCCACAAATGGCCACTTAGCATAATATGTCATCCTCATGGCTGCAGTCCCAGTGATGTCACTGGTTGACACACACTGCATGCTACGCACAGACAGTGGCTGCGTCATGCCCATGTGGTGCCTGACAGGCGTGTGCAGCTTGGCACCATCAACATGAGAATGTCGCCTTTACAAGCGCTTACGCCATGCCGCATGGCCACTGGCCATGCCATGCTCCCTGGGTGCATAGCACCATCACCATTGCCATCATCGACATCATCACCATTCATGGGGTCCAGAGGTGGCACCATCGGCAGCAACATGGCCTCATGCTTGGCCAGGTTGTGCAACAATGCAGCAGATGGCAAACACCCTCCATGCCCTAGCGGGTGACAGCATGACTGTGCCCTCTGAGTGGTCAAGACACTGGAAGCACATCTTCAGCAGTCCAATGGTCCTCTCAACGATGCACATGTTCTCCGATGTACAATGTTGAAGGCCTCCTCTGCCTGAGTCCCTGGAGCCAGGATTGGTGTCATGAGATAGGTCTGCAGGGGTTATCCACTGTCACGTGCAAAGAGGAGCGTGACAATGTGAGTGAGGACCCCATGTCGGATGGGGCGCAGGACATGTGTGTGGAATTACCCAGTAGTCAGCCATTGATGGGCCTATCATGCAGCAGGGCACGAGGCGGAGGCATCAGTATGTATGAATCATGCGTCGACTCCAGGAACCTGGCACACATCCATGAATAGGCCAGTGGCATCACACACCACCTGACAGTTCACACTGTAGAATCCCTTCTTGTTATGGTATGCCTCCTCATTCACTGTGGGTCCCAGGATCGCGATGTGTGTGGCGTCGATAGCCCCACACATATTGGGCATCCTGTGCATGGAATAGAATGCCTGCTTCGTGTCACGCAGCTCCTGTGCATTCTGAGACAGGTAGACGTGGTCCCCCAGGTGTGCCAGCAGTGCATCGGTGACCTGTGCCATGGCAAGGGAGACTGAGGACTGGCTCATGCCGAGTGCATCCCTAGTCACATGCTGGAATGACCCATTCGCAAAGAAAGACAGTGCACACATGATCTTAGTCTTCACCGTTATCGCCATGGAGGGCCAGGTTCCAGGTGCTATGGCCGTGCGGACAATGTCACACAGCTGTGCAACGATTGGCCATGGGAATCTGAACCATTCCAGCAATGCACGTCCCGCAATCCTATGGCATCAACCCTGTCACAGAACACCCTGGGACGTGGCAGCCTGTTCCTTCATCTCCTGTCATTTGCCTCCAGCAGTAACATATGCAATCCCACATCTGGGCACATCCTGTATCACTGTTACACCTTCCCCTCACACGGTGCAGCCTGCAGTATGCTCACACTTATAGACTCATGCCGATGTGGGCATGGCACTCCCTGCCATCGGCATGCTCTTGCCATGTCCCGTGATTCATGCCACGTGCCCAGTCACACGCATGACCCTGTGGTGTTTCCAATCCAGTGTTGATAATGGTGTACACAGTGGTCGACAGGATGTCCATGTTTCCCCAGCACCTCTTCAGGGTGTTGAGAGATGTACACACCTAACTGGGGTGTGGGGACCTGTGGCAGGCCTATGAATTTGGCCAGGTGAGTACAGCATGACCCATGTGCGCTGCACTGTGACACTGTCTGTGTGGGCCATGTGATTCACTGCCTCCCACATGTCTCCTATACAGGACCATCATGGATGGCCGAGCGGATGGAGCTGAGCCTGCAGGTACAGATGGATGGTGCTCTGTACTTTGCACTCCTGGACAGCAGCTACAGAGGTACCGGCACAGGTATCCCAACTACATGATGCTGAAGGGGGGCAGCATGCTATATTATGAGGATGCGACTGACAGTCAGTGGGAGATCTATGTCCCATCACGGTAGGTACTGTTGGCGTTGTGCAGAGTGCCTGAGTTTGGGTCACTATGCCACCATTGAACTGTTCCCTTTATCTTGCAGCACTACAGGGGCCTGGTGAGGTGCATCATGCTTCAGAATATCAGTCGCCCACTGCAGGAACTGGAGGTGGACACCAGCTCATCATGCAGTGATGTGGACCTGCAGGATGGCCAGCCTGTGAGGGTGTGAGGGACCATGCTGTTTCAGAGGATGGTCTGTGTTTAATGCCCCAGTGTATGGCAGGACACTGTCTGGGGTGGGGTGCTGTTTGGCCTTGTTGTCGGGTGTTGTGTGTGGCCAGCACCTGCTGATATCTGGGAGGGTGTATAAACTGATGGACCTCGGGGTGTGCTGTCCTTGTTGTACTGCTGCGGGGGGGGTCATGCACTCTGTGTAGTGCTGCCAGCTGTGTCTGTCAAAAACATTTAGCATGACACTTGTGTTCTCACTGACTCGGGGGGGGGCAGTCAGACCAGTTCAGTCATTTGCTGTTACTGGCCAGTGCACTGGGGGGGGCATGCTTGTATGGGGAAATGCTGCATGGTGTTTGTGCATGTGCATGCTGTGTGGTGTGCACATGTGTGGTGACCATGAGGCAGCTATGTTGCCCATACCTCTCCACATCTGTGCCACATGCTTCGTGTGCCCTGCCCTGCAGCCATGTGTGACACACACTTGGGCCACGTGGGTGACAGTCACCCATGTGGGTGGACCATGCCCGTATGGCATGCCCTGTGTATGGAGATGTGCCATGCTGCTTGCCCGGTGCATGGCGGTGTGCTGTATGGCATGCCCTGTGTATGGAGATGTGCCCTGTGGATGAGGATGTGCGTGCAGTATGTCTGCATGCTGTACTGTGCCCATGGGTGCTGCCCTGCCAGACTTGGCCACACTACAGTGGCGGCAGAGTCGATGTGTCCACCTGGCTCAGGAGTGCTGGCTGCATCATGTCCAGCATGCCGTGGTGTGGTGGGGCACGGGGGGTGTTGCCTGGGGGGAATGGCTCTGTAGTGGTCCATGTCCTCCTGTGTGCATGTCCTTATGGCAGCCTCTACCCTCGCATACTTGTGTACCCCAGGCCTGCGCGCCTGCATGTCATGCTTGTCTTGATGTATACGGACGGATCCCATTGTGCATGGGTACACCCCTGCGGTATGGCTCCGTGGTTGCCTTGCTAAAGGTTGTGCATGTGTCTGCTTCATGCTCATAATGCATGCTGCACTGCGTATGACTGCCTGGCCGGGTGTCATATCCCACCCTGCATGGGCTTACGCACAGTGCGCTGGGTTCATACATAGCGCCCAAAGTAAGGATGACTTTAAAAATGGTGGCGTAAATTAAAATACCCCGGTACAGGATGGTGGAAAATGTGGCCACTGGATTACAAGTTTAGCGAAATAATGGGATGTCTGCATCTGTTCCAATAGGTGATGGATTTGTATGCTTTCCATCAAACATCACACCACCTGGTTGGGGGACACTCATGCCGCACCCATCGGCATTTGAAACTAGTGAGGAAATGCTATGTTCTGGTGTTCCAGCCAATGTATAATATGTAGATTGTCTTCATTGTTTTAGAGAAGTTTCACTTAACACTGGGGCCCAGATAGTCAGACTGCGCTGGACAGTGGCACAAGCCTAGGCACAGCTCAATGTGGCTGCGCCCTGTCCACGACCAGGCAATATTCAACGGTGATGTGCCATGGTGCAGCACCATTGAATATGTGCAAGTTCGATGCACAAACTGTGCATGGCGCAGTGGCACTGCACCAGCGCAAGCCACGGATAGGGAGCACAGGATGCACCAGCACAAGTGCCGTTGAACTAGGCGCATCGCCCACAATATTCAGCCGGGGCATGCAAATGAGCCATATATATATATATATATATATATACAAAGGCGCAAATGGGGCCATTTGCATGTCATTATGGCCCCATTTGCATGCCTTGTGCAGGGCAGACTGGCGACTTGTGCCTGGCGCCCTGCACAGCATGACGTGGACTGTGGGGATCCCGGGGCATCCCCCACCCCATAGCCACAATCGTGCAGTAGATATATACACCAAAATTTCTGATAGTCTAGTGGCCCTCCCCAGTCCTCCATACCCGATACATATTTATGTGACCATCCCTGGTGGTCTAGTGGAACCCCTCTCCCTTCCATTGCAGCGATCACTGGTTAAAACCGTAAGAACTTCCCGGTAGTCCAGTGGTCCCCCCCAGGCCCGATCATGGTACAGCACCATATGTATAGTCCCTGGTAGTCTAGAGGTCCCCCATCCCTGCCCGTTGTTGCAATTGTGGTACAACTCCACAGGGTGTCCCTGGTGATCTAGTGGCACTCCCACCTCTCCACCACAGAGACCCCTTGCCCTCCCCTCCCCCATCATTGGCAGGCAGCCACAGCCCACCACATACGCCCGGCCACTCACTGAATGACAGGTACAGTATGGGCTTGCAGGGCATACTGTACTAGATGGTCCCAAATATGTGAATGAAGTCATTCACATATTTGGGACTGTGTAGTACAGTATGCCCTACAAGCCCATACTGTGCCTGTCATTCAGTGGGCTGCCAGGCGGTATGAGGGTGGGCTGTGGCCACCTGCTGATGACAGGAGGCAAGACCGGGGTGGGCAAGGGGTTCTCTGTGGTGGGAGGATTGAGGGGGTGCCACCAGATCACCAGGGACGTACCCTATGGAGTTGTGCTGCGATCGTGGCAACGGGCAGAGGGTGGGGGACCACTAGACTACCAGGGACTATACATATGGTACTGTACCACGATTGGGGCTGGGGGACCACTGGACTACCAGTGAGTTCCTACAGTTTTAACCAGCAATCGTGGGATTTGAGAGGGGGGGTTCCACTAGACCACCAAGGGGGTATGTGTGCTTGTCGACGGTGTTCTGGGTGGGCGGCTGGTCACCCACGGTTGATGGCTGCTGTGTTGCACCTTGCAATACAGCAGCCCACCCGTGGGTGGCCGGAACTTGTTTCTACTTTTCTGGGGCTCAACTTTGAGCCCCACTATCTGGTGCAATGCAGGGTTGTGCCGGCATATACTCCACACATCCCGGGCCGAATATCGGGATGTGACGCACATGCATGGGCACGCTCCCTGCATCTGTACCACATACCATTACATTGCACCCTGGCACATCGGGATTTGCGCTGTGCCAGGCAGCCCTTTCAATATCACACCGGGGCGTAATGCTGGGTTGCGCCGGCACAACACTGTTGTGCCAGGTGCAACCCCTTTGAATTTCCCAGCCCGGGTGTTGTTTTTGTAATGGAGACAAGTTCTTTGGTGGGTAAAAGAGGAACATACATGGTGATTGCACCATGGGACAAATGGAAGAATACTGCCAGTAGGCTAACAAAGGAAGGGTTTACTTGTGAGGTAATTTATGATTTCTTGTGCACTAAAGTGGGAGCCTCCTTGGAAGGTGCTGAAAGGCAGTGAGAGTCTGCATTTTGTACAATAAGCAGTAGGTTTTGTATGTTTTTCAGCAGATTCCAGGCCATGTTGTTGGGGGGGGGCTGCAGCCCCTCCTTGGGAATGGGAACTAACGCAGTAACTCTGTTCAATGACTGCTTAATATGCTGAGTGCCTGGTTTGAGTGCAAGTTTAATTGAGATTGTGTATATTGCCCTGGAGTTACATTAACAAAAAAGTTTTGAAACTTGATCAAGTTGTTGCAGTGATATTGTCAAGGGAATCTGAAATACCCTCTAACTAAAAAGAAACTTATCTTCAGGACTGTGTAATGCTGTTATTAAGAGTTCTTTAGTGGGTCTCTATAGGAAGGATCCTATACATATAAATGGCTTGGCAGCCCAGTCCTATGCCAAATGTTTTTCAATCCTGGGCAAGCTCCATTGTGGGCTGTTTGTCTCAGGTGAATTAAAAAACAGGCAAGATCACATGAGTCTCCCAAGAAGTCCCATCAGGAGCCACCCCATGTGGAGGAACCCCCCCCACCCCAGCTCAAAAAGCCTGGCAGCAAAGTATGAGGATATCATTTGCTACTTTAACTGAACAAGCAGACCAAGCCAAGGAGGCCTAGCAGTTGCTACACCACATGGCTCCCCCACGAGGGACACTTTAAAAACACAGAAAATACACTGGGGTAATGATATCAAAATGCTCTAAACTGGGAAGCAGGAATACATCCTCGCAGTAATGTCAGAATGCGGAGGTGAGCCAGGACTCAGGAAAGACAGAAGTACAGTCACATTTCTAGTTTAAGATATGTTGACTGTTCCTGGCAGTTTCTGGCAGAGTGTGCAGCAGGTAACACATTTGTGGACAAGATTCCCATTTGAGAAGGGGGCAGAAAGGGAGTAGTGAGGGGAAAAGGCAGGGAAGCTGACCTGCAGCTTACTGGCACACTTAAGTGTGTGTTCACTCAGCAGGAAAAGGATCAGGATTCAAATCCTGGTAGGGGCTTATACACTGATGGGTGTTGGTGGTAGCTAGGCAGGTCTTAGAGATGGCTTGGTCCTGTGGGAGTTTGGTCATATGAGGTCTAAAGCTAATTTGTGCTACATTACAGTTTATCTGGTAGTGCAGTTTATGTGGAATCCTGAACAGCAAACAAGGTTTTCATGGGCATGGTTGCATTCAGTTTGTTACAGCTCGAGAGTCAACAGAGTGGCAGCAAGGCCCAACATGACTGCAAACATCAAACAGCAGTTGATGGCCCTGGTGTGGGAGAGATGGAGGAAGGGAGGTAGAGGATGGTGGGATTCAGTCTTCAGCAATTAGTGTGGACCTGACCAAGTGGAACTGGCAGGACACCCATGGCTGGAGCTACCATTCCTATCCAGGAATCAGCATGTGCTGCACAGCCAGGGGGCAGCGGAGGAAAGTTGAAAAAGGTCAAGAATGATTCGCCAGTTCCTGCACCACCACTATCTGTTAAAGCTTGACTTTGATTCTATGTCAAACAGTGATTTACTGGATTTGTTTAGGCAAACTTTCCAGATATCTACACCAGGGCTGGGATTGCCACCTCTAAAAATATCAAGGAAACAACGTGAGGGATGCCTCAGCTGGAGGGTCCCCTGGGAACACCACAGCCAATGCTGCCTATACCAGCAACCCCAGGCATGGCACCCTTGCTGACACAGTCTCTACACCCCATTCCTGGTTTCCCAACTGGGGTTGCAACCATCGGTCCCAGGACATATGCCCTTGCTGACACTGGCTCCAACTCCTGTCCAGTGGTCCCATTAAGTGGGACCACAACTACCAGACCCACTCCCATTGGGACTATTCTATGGGCCACAGCCAGGGATGGTGCCTCTGCCAGAGCTGGTGCCTTACCCACTGGGCCCTCTGACAACCCTTCATATACTACTATGGCTAGTGCTGGTGCAGGGGCCACTTCCTGGGTCGCTCACTCTAATACCAGCTTTGCCTTTCACACCAAAGGTCCCTGTGGCCCCACTGCTGGTACCACAAGCTGATCTTTCCATCCTGCTGTTGACATGCCCTCCCACCCTACAGCCTGGCAATCCCTTGCAGCCAGGGGACCAGTACACTTCCGTTGCTGGTAGGTGCTCCTATTCCTCAACTCACATTGAGGTGAAGATGAGCAAGTTGTTGGCCCTATAGATGGAAAAGAAACAGACAGAGACATCTGGGGGGTGATGCAGGATTTGGGACAGGGTAGTTGGGAGGTGGGGATCCGGAACAGCAGCAACTGGCACAGCCAGCTCAGGGGTCTTATGTGTCCACTGTTGAGACCATAGGGTTGCACCTGACTGACAATGTGCAACAACAGATTGTGAGTGGTGAATTTATGGATATTTTTGCATTGCTTGTCAGGCCCAAAGAGCCAGAGGTGGAGAAGGAATCAGAAAGACAAGGAGTAGGGAGATGGTGTAGAGCACAGGAGGAACGTAGTTGTTCTGTGCACCTGGGAAAACTGGTAAGTGGGCTTTGCCATTTATGTGGGATTGTTAATGGGATCATGTCAGCAAAAAGCTCAGGGTGGGATAATAATAACAACAGAAATGGAAAAGGACCTGGGGGTGGTCATATCAGATGACTTTAAGGTGGGCAAGCAATGTGAGAAGGCAGTAAGGAGGGCTGGTGGGATACTGGGATGGATAGGGAGAGTCATCACCAGCAGAAAACTGGAAGTTGTTATTCCTCTGTTCAGACAGTTGGTCAGACCCCATCTGGAGTTCTGCGTTCAGTTCTGGAGACCTCATCTCCGCAAGGACATAGACAAGATGGAGGCTCCCCAGGAGGAGCAACTAAAATGTTGCAGAGTCTGCACTAGAAGACACACAAGAGAGGAAAAGAAGCTTAATATGTATACACTCGAGGAGAGGAGGGATAGGGGCACATTGTAGAAACTTTCAAGTACATCACGGGAATCAACAGAGTCTAAGATGGTAGCATCTTTCAGAAAAGAGATGTCCAAAACAAGGGGCACAATTTGAAGGTAGAGGGGACTGCTCAGAGATAATGTGAGAAGTATTTCTTCATGGAGAGGTTGTGGATACATGGAACAGCCTTTCTGAGGAGGTAGTGTAGTCAAAAACAGTGGGAATTCAAGAATGCATGGGATAGACATAAGGCAATTCTAGTGGGGGTAGGAGGATCTAGGCAGTTGGTTAACTAGGATCTGCAGCCTATCCATTAGGTAGGGAAATGGGCAGACTAGGTGGGCCAAGCGGTCCTTATCTGCCATCATATTCTATGTTTCTATGCCACTATGGCTAGTGCTGGTGCAGGGGCCACTTCCTGGGCCGATTGCTCTAATGTCAGCTTTGTCTTTCCCAGCTCGGATCCCTGTGGCCCCACTGCCAGTGCCACGAGCTGGCCTTTCCATCCTGCTGTTGCCATGCCCTCCCATCCCACAGCCTGGCAATCCCTTGCAGCCAGGGGGACCGAGTACACTTCCATTGCCGGTAGGTGCTCCTATTCCTCCACTCACATTGAGGCGAAGATGAGAAAGTTGTTGCCCTATAGATGGAAAAGGAAAAGAAACAGGCAGAGACATCTGGGGGTGATGCAGGGTTTGGGACAGGGCAGTTGGGAGGTGGGGAACCAGAACAGCAGCAACTGGCACAACCAGCTCAGGGGTCTCATGTGTCCTCTGTTGAGCCCATAGGGTTGCATCTGACTGACAATGTGCAACAACAGATTGTGAGTGGTGATTTTATGGATCTTTTTGCATTGCTTATCAGGCCCAAAGAGCCAGAGGTGGAAAAGGAATCAGAAGGACAAGGAGTAGGGAGATGGTGTAGAGCACAGGAGGAAGGTAGTTATTCTGAGCACCTGGGAAAACTGGTAAGTGGGCTTTGCCATTTATGAGGATTGTTAATGGGATCATGTCAGCAAAAGCTCAGGATCTGTGGAGTTACTATAGCTGCATCATGGAGATGTGTTACAAATGGGGATGGGATGGTTAGAGTATAATGGGGAGCTTTGCAGGAGGAAGCAGAATGAACCCAGTAGGGCTTGGGGGCTTTGGATCTTCCCGGCTCTGGTTTCTTGAGGCCAGCGGGGGTGCAACATTGTGATGATGGTGGTTTCCCAGTGTACTGTACCAGTCTCCTAGACAGAGGTTTGTAATCGGGAACAGTGGTCTTACAACATGAAACATAGGAAAGGGGTGGGGAAGGTGGCAGTGCTACCGTTACAATCATAGAAAGTGTAAGGTAGAGGCTTGCAAATACAAGCACAAGTGCATTGCTTGTGGGTACAATCGCCTGTTTGTGCAGAGCATGAAAGGGATCACCCTGCAGCCATCTTAAGAGGGACAGAGAAAACCTTTCAACCCCAATAAGGGTAGAGAGCATTGACAGCTGGTTGGAAGGCTACCCAGGCAGACTGTCCACCACATCACTGTTACAGGGCTTTGCAGAGAGTTTCAGGATCCCATACAAAGGTCCTTGCAAGCTTTGTGAGGTGGAGCATTTAAAATCTTCCAGGGACTGGCTGGACATAAGGCAAAACTTCAGAAGGAAGTAGCATTAGGCTGGTTTTTGGGCCATTTGAGCAACCTCCATACCCCCACCTCCAGGTATCTCTGATAGGCATCACACCAAAGAAAGTGCCAGGAGAGTTCAGATTGATACATCTCTTATCTTACCCAAAGGGTGACTTGGTCAATCAACTCAATATTGTGGATACTGCAGTGGTGTATGCACTATTTGATGCAACCATCAATGTGGTGAAGGGGGTTCGTGCACACATATGTCCTTTTTGGGTATCTATATCAATACTGTCACCATGGAGTTTCAGCTGCCACAGAAGAAGGTCAGTGTCCTGAGAGGTTTGCTGCACAAGGCAGTTCATGCATGAAAACTCCACCTGAGGGAGTTGCAGCTGCTCCACGGGCAACTGAATTTCACCTGAAAAATAATCCAGATGGGGGAGCCTTTCGTGATAGGCTAGTCAAGTGCATGGTGGGCTGCAGGATGCCCCATCACAGGCTTCAGGTCACTGAGTCCATACAGGATGACGTCAAGGGTTGGTTGGTATTATTGTTATATTTTAATGGGGTGGACATTTGGTCCACAGAGGTCACAAGTCAAGAATTGAGGCTTTACATGGATGCCTCTAGAAGTGTGGGCTTTGGGGTTTACTTTCAAATGGCCTGGTGTGCAGGCCTTTGCCCCTGGCATGAGTGGAGACAAACTTGCTACACCAAGTCACACTCTTCAACTTGTTTACCATTGTTGTGGTGTTAGAGATTTGGGAGAAACATTTTTACAATAAACAGGTAACATTTAGGACAAACAATATGGAGGTAGTGTATATCATTAATGAACAATCAGGGGGAAAAGTCCAATGGGAAATCTAATGAGGCTGTTCATATTGAAGTGCTTGATTTTGAATATACAGTTCAGGGCAATGCCTTCACCTGATGTAAATAATGATGTGGCTGATGCTCTTTCTCATTTACAGTCAGAGAGATTTGGAGAGCTGGCACAGTAAGCAGACACAATCCCCATGGAAATCCCACCCTACCTCTGTGAGTTGGTATTCGGGAAGACTGTGAATGAATCAAGTGCTTGTTAGAGTCCAGCACAAGGGCAGCGTATCAGAGAGGGATGGAGAACTTTTTGGGGGTGAGGCATCAGCTGAGCTGAGAAATTACTTGACTGGTACTGAAAGACCAACTGTGTGTGTACCTACTCCACATGATGCATCAGGGCTCTACACTGGCATTGGTGGGGTGGCACTTGGCAGTGATTATTTGGTTTGCTAAGGCAGTGTGGGTAAGGAATAAAATGTGGGCCTTTTGGGTGTGTAAGATGTTGGAAGGATGTGCCCACGGTGACCCAACAGTTGGACTACGATACTCCACTATTGCAACATTGCTGTTTAAAATAATGACCATCCTTCCTAACATTTGCTCATCTACTTTGGAAGCATGGCTGTTTCAAACAGCCTATGTAGTAACTTTCTGCAGGGCTTTAATGGTGTCCAAAATAACTAACTGAGCAAATCATCTTCTTGGCTGTAGCACAGGATGGGAAGATGTGATAGCGACCATTGAGGCTTTTGTATGCCTACAGCAGTGTAAGACAGACGAGGGGTCAGGGCTGCTGGTGCAGCTTTAGTTCCCTCCTGGGGTTGAGTGGGACACCAGGGGTTGGGTCTCCACTAATACCAGCAGTTGTGCCCTGCTTGTTGCCTGTGTGGAGCTCAGGGACTGCTCCGGTGGTGGTAGCTGCAGGAGCGGTCCACGCAGTATAGCAGGCTTGCAGCTGAAATCTTGACTCTCACAATTTGGTCAAGACTTCCTCCGACTAATGATCTTGTTGGGTCTCACACAGATAGTTACCTCTGCCACCCAAAATTGCGGTCACTCATTGGACCTGATATTCCACCTGGGGATGAAGATATCTGATTTGGTGGTGCAGCCGGTCAGATGGTCAGACCATCACACCACAGGGTCCAGTTTTGAGGCTCCCTCTAATAGACCTGCCCTTATGGAGATGTCCAATTATCGCCCTTTAAGGGGTGTAACCCCAGATTTTTTAATGGCAGTACTGGACCTGTCGGTTGTGATGAGTGAAAGTTTAGACCCAGAAGATCTGCTATGGGCCTATAATACGGTGGTGATGGTGGCCCTGGACTCCACAGCTCCTGTCCATGTTCACCCCCTCACTCTTCACCCAAAGTCCCCTTGGTTTGATGGGACTTTGAAGGAGATGAGACAAGTGGGTTGAATGTTGGAGAAGCATTGGCGAAATTGGGTCTGCGATGAGAGACTTAGATTGATAGACCATTATAAGGACTATCAATTGGCAATCACCCCTAAGAAGGCAGAGTTCCTGTCCAGAAAGATTGCTGCTGTGCAAAATTGATCAGCTCAGCTCTTCCGGACAGACTGTGCAATCCAATCGATCTTCAGTCTTGGGGAGTGTTTTCGCAAATTTGTTTTTTGTCAGTTCTATTTTTGTCTCCCGTATTCACAACATGGATCTGCTTTCCCCAATCAGCCCTGTTACACAGGGTCTCATGCCCACCAACTGCCAGCCTCCAATATGACCTCGATGAAAGTAGGGAAGACTGTGACTTGCCCCCATGGATGGACCATCCCCCAGAGGGGGAGAATGGGAGAGAGAGAGAGAGAGAGGCCACATCACCCTTGGGCCTTGCCCTTCGTGACGGGCATTGTTTGGCTGTGGTCAGTAGGACCCCGTCAAAGGCATCATCCAGTCATATATGGGGTTCTTCCATGTAAATTTCCCTGGGACCAGCGGATGTGCAATGACGTCGCGCACTTGGTGATGATGTCTGCAGCATCCCTCCTTATTTTGACTCCACTCCTGTAGTGCCACCAATCTCCACTGGAGGCCACTACAGAGTGATGTGTCCCAGGAACCCACTCCAGGAGAGGAGAGCAGTACTTCACATGCTCAGTCCTCTCATCCCCTGCCAATCCCTGTAACCCCAAGTCCATTCTCAAACCCAGGTCACCAGCATGGTGCAAAGTATGGCATCAGCACCTCATCCCTCAGCGCCACCGGGGTGGCCATGTTTTCTCAAATTACAGTAAGTGTGACAAGTTTGTTCACTTCTTCACAGATGTTGTTGCCACCATCAGCCCTGAGATCTGCCTAGCACCCTCTAAAGGGTGTTACAGAGGTTGGCAGGGGGCTGCAAGTGCCCAGTTTGCCTGATCTGACTTCGGCCAGCTGGTGATCACTGACATTGTGATGATCATCCAGAGTTTGCAACCAACCTGCTGTAGTTTGGATCTGGGCCCAATGTGTCTCCTTGTAGGATGTGTTGAGGTAATCAGCCCGGTCCTAGCTAAGATAGTCTGGAGTTCATTGGAGACAGGGCTGTTTCCTGACCCCCTGAAGGAGGTGGTTGTGAGACCGCTCTGTAAGAAATCCACCCTCAAGCCTGACTGTCTGGCTAATTACAGACCTGTTTATAACCTACCCTTTGTATGTAAGGTTGTTGAGAAGGTGGTTGCACTGCAGCTGGATCACCACGTAACCGTCCACGATGTCTATGATCCTCTCCAGTCCAGATTTAGGAAGAGGTATTGTACCAAGACAGCACTGGTTCAGGTACTCAGTGATCTCCTAATAGCGAGAGATCTTAGAACTCATTTGATCTTAGCTCTGCTTGATCTATCTGCAGCATTTGACAATGAGGACCATGGTGTGTTGTTTGACTGCAGTGGATCTGTGGACTGTTGGGTGCAGTCCTCAGGTGGTTTCAATCTTTCCTGGTGGATAGGACTTAGAGAGTGGTGTAGGGGAATTTATTCCTCAGCTCCTCCACACCTATCCTGTGGAGTCCCACATGGCTCCATTCTATCACCCATGTTGTTCGCAGTGTATATACTGCCATTGAGAGACATTATAAGGTGGTACGGGATGCATTTTCACTGCTATGCAGATGATACTTGTTCCCAAACAAAAGGATGCTGTCTTGATTTTAATGACTGCCTCTGAGATCCAGGGCTGGATGAGTGCCAACTGGCTGAGGTTGAACCTGGGTAAAACTGATATGTTGGTAGTGGACCCAGATCATCCAGGGTTCTTAGCTGTTCAACCACCCAGGGTTTGGCTCAGTGGTACTTAATTGGTGAACTCTGACCCGGTGTGGAATCTGGGCATTATTTTAACAATGGCTAACTCTTAAATCTCAGGTGTTGGCCATTGTCAAGACCTCTTTTTACTGTTTGAGGAATAGTACCCGAATAAAACATCTGGTCCCGCCCAGTGATCTTCTGACATTGGTCCATGCCTTCGTGACCTTCTGCCTTGACTACTGCAATGCCCTTTACTTAGGGCTTCTGGGGGTTGATATCTACCACTTTAAGCTGGTGCAGAATGCAGCAGCCAGGTTGTTGACTGGTTTATCAAGATTTTGCCATATCACACATGTGCTCCATGGCCTGTACTGGCTGCCAGTTCAGAGATGGATCATCTTCAAGGTTGGGTTACTGACCTATAATGCCCTACATGGTCAGGGACCTTGGTACTTGAAAGATCTTCTTTGTCCCTACTGCCCCCTCTGCTCCACCAATGAAGGATTGCAAGATGTTCCCAGGGTTCAACTTAAGACCTCTGGGGCCCACTTCTTTGCTTTTGTGGCCCCTACCCTGTGGAACTCTACCTCATGCGGTAAGAATGCCTGACCGTCGGGAGCTCTAAGTCTGCCCTTAAGACTTACTTATTTGGCTTTCTTTTCCAGATCCTCTCTAAGTTTGGTAATTCAGTTCTTCAAGTGTAATTTTAAAATGATGAATGAGTATATTTGTTTTGATGGTTTTTATTTTGTAAAAGAGCAATGGCGCATGGAGTTGCACTTTTATAAATAAATGTGATATGATTTGAATCTTTTAGGGGCATGCTTTTTCCACCATGAGTATGGTTCCCCACTCACATTGTTTCAGTTCCTCCATTGGACAAGGCCCTGCAGTCTTTAGGATGGTGGATCACAAGTATAAAGAAAATACAAAATCACACATGCTGTCACAATGCAAAGCATCATGAGGCTGCATAAGCAAATCACCACAGAAAGTTATGCTGGTCCAACTTTAAGCAAAATTGCATGGTGCGAAAGGCCTCTCACACAGTTTGCAAAGGGTGCTAACAGAAGACAAAGGCACGTGTTTTAGTCCTACCAGGACTCATCAGTATGCCTCATCTGCTTGACACCCCAGTGGACTGGACCAGCTACCCTAAGGCAGTGTGTCTTGGATATGTTGTGGTGAACCCATTAAAATAAAAACTATTTAAAGACAAAACCTCTGTGTGCAAACACTGAAGCAAGGTTACCCCAAAGGGCATTTGGCTGGGAAGCCAAGTTTCAAGAAAATACAAAATCACATGCTGTCACAATGCAAAGCATCATGGGCTGCATATGCAAATCACCACAGAATGTTATACTGGTCCAACTTTAAGCAAAATTGCATGGTGCCGAAAGGCTTCTCACACAGTTTGCAAAGGGTGCTAACAGAAGACATAGACATGTGTTTCGTCCTACCAGGACTCATCAGTATGCCTCATCTGCTTGACACCCCCAGTGGACTGGACCAGCTACCCTAAGACAGTGTGTCTTGGATATGTTGTGGTGAACCCATTAAAATAAAAAACTATTTAAAAGACAAAGAACCTCTGTGTGCAAACACTGAGGCAAGGGTTACCCCAAAGGGCATTTGGCTGGGAAGCCAAGTTTCAAGAAAATACAAAATCACATGCTCTCACAATGCAAAGCATCATGGGCTGCATATTCAAATCACCACAGAATGTTATGCTGGTCCAACTTTAAGCAAAATTGCATGGTGCCGAAAGGCCTCCACACAGGTTCTTTGTCTTTTAAATAGTTTTTATTTTAATGGGTTCACCACAACATATCCAAGACACACTGTCTTAGGGTAGCGGTAACAGTCCCCACTGATGTCAGCAGATGAAACATACTGATAGCTCATGAGATAGCTGCGTGTCTGTAAGCTCTGTTAACACCCTAACCAAACTGCTTCGACACTATATTTATTGAGATGTATTCTGTGGTATTCATATGCAACAATGCGCTGAGCAGCATGATTTGCTCGGCCTGCCAATCCACCACAGCTACCTCGAGTATGTTGCAGAGTTCTTGTCTTTAAAACAATACTCACTTCTTTGAATACAGTGGGTGCCTCACATGCTGGGGTAGAAGACTGGAAGGATGCATAGATTCAGTTCCTTGGGTGGTACATATCTCAGGCATTTGAGATTATGTGCATCTAGTTACTTTAACTTCTCTGTTTTGGTTTTATTGGTAGGTCAGGACTGTCTGGTGAAGTGAGTGCGCATATGTGGCCATTCGTTTGTCAACTGGGTGGAAGTGAGAGGACCGCAGTTCCAGGGGGATGAAAATCTCTTCTTTGATCCCCATTGAGTACAGATATATTGGATGGTCTGGAGGGGGCAGAAGTGGGGAGAACTGCACCCCTGGATCACAGCTGAAGCTTGACACTGTGGCCTGCTGGACGTGCTCCTCCTCAGCTGAAATAATTTGGTGCTCATGAAGTTTGTTGAACTGCTGAAGTGAATGAAAGAAGATTAGGGATGGGTGCATTATGACTGGGCAAGAAAGCAGATAATGTGGTCCCTCATAATATAGAGACAGGTGGCATCATGATCGGAATCCAGTGCCATAAAGAGGGTGTGTGCTTTTTTTTTAATGTAGTAAACTTTATTGAGGTCTTGTAAACAAGCAAAGAAATACATGTATAACAACATCTTCAGAAAACCAAAAAGATGGCCAAATCTTGAAGCACAAATTATGACCATACAAAATAAATAAACATACAACAACAACAACTAAACCCTCACATCCCCTCATCCCTGTTCACCCCGCTTGGAGTGCTGAGAATATCATAGAAAAAGCTGTAAAAGGGACTGAGAAGAGATAGCAGAAAAACAAACATAATAAAGCCAAAGGTACTTAAGAAAAAAAAAAAGAAAAGAGGTGGCCCAATCTGTTGAGGCCCCCTTGAGGTGGTTAACCCTGATATTTGCCCACACTGGGAGATTGCAAGGACAAGAAAGCATACAGTGGCTCCCACCTCAAGGTAAAAGATCAGGATGGTGCCTGAGTGATGCTATTTGCTTTTGACCTGCAAAGCTTGGAGCATTTCCTGGTGCGATTTAATGAGTGACAGGATTGATGTTCTCCTTCCAGTGGTGGAGAATGTCCACTTTTGATGCCATTGCAATTACAGCCATATGGCCTTTTTGGGGGCTAAATAACTGCAGTGGGATGTATCTAATTAAACAGATTTCTGGGGGAAAAAAATCTTCAAGGCCTGGGGGGAGAGGGACCTGGAACAGTTTAATGGTATTTCAAAAGTGGGTCACCCTTGAGCGATCCCATAAAACATGCTTAAGGGAACCCTCAGATTCTCTGCATCTAAAACACAGGGATGCCACAGATTTGCCTATGTGAGAAAGTTTAAGTGGGGTATAAATTGTGCAAGGCTTTGCATTGAAGCATCTGGTACTGATCTTGTTTAATAGACTTGTATAAATTCTTCCAAACAAGTTGCCACTTAGCGTCATCCCACTGCAAAATTAAAGAGAGCTGCCAGTAGTGATAAACCTCTGATGTGCTGGTGGAGTCCATAGTCTGAAAAGCACTGTACAACCCAGAAACTGGGTGAGGCTTAGCCGCAACAGCTACAAGAGTATCTAGATCACCTCCCCCCATTCCAGGGATGAGGACCAAAATAGGCTTTGATAACATGAGATATTTGGAGAAATTTAAAGTAATAATAAGGAGAATGATGCAGCCTTCCCTACAAGAAACAAAAGAGGGCAGCCTGTCCTCCTCCAAGAGGTCACCTACCATGATATTCTGCAATTGCAGACAGAAGTCCAATGGTATGGGGTTGGATGCAATCTGATTGCTAATAGACATTGCTGTAGTCTTTTCATCCACATGGCACCTAAATATAAAGCAAGCTTATGATGGGCCTAAAGTGACCAAGACAGCAGGGTTGATTTTAGGGGTGCTGGGAGCTGAAAGGGTTTGATAAAGAGGAGGCTGTGGGGATGAAGCCCCGACTTCCGGCAGAGATCCCTCTCAGTGCGTAACCAAGAGGGGGTGTATCGAAGCCCTGTATCACCATCTGGGCCCTGCCCCCACCGTAGATGGTACCATGTGATAAGAGTGCAAACAAAATTGATGCTCAACACAACGGTGAATACATATCGCCAAAGAGTCAAAGGGCAAGCCACACATCTATGACCTTCACAATCCATGACTCACTCTCAGTAACTCTCGGTGCTAAAGGATACTTTACATTTAAGATGGAGCTGCACCCCTGCACCCCTCTTTAAAGGGAAAGTCCCCAAGCACACCCATCTTTAATATAATCAACTCTGGGGGACATGACAATGGGGAAAGAAACTCAGGAGGAGGCTAAGGTTGGTACAACAATAAAAATCCCTATAGCTAGTCCCGAACCCTGGTCCATCACAGACACAGGCATTGTCTCCAATCACTACACCAGATGGAAAGCTCAGGACTGGCTCTCCCAACATATCCCCATACTGCATAACTCCTCCTCCCTACACAGGCAATCTCTCTATCTTTCCCATGGGTTATTAAGTACGCATAGTCCATTTTACAATGGCCATTTTGACATCACCCAAATTAACTTGCTCTTATTGATTCACCCATGTCACAGGTTACCCCTGAAATACTTACTTGAGCGTAGAGCACAATAGTACAAAAAGAAATTCAGGAGTCATAACCGCCCCCAACTTTTTCATAATAGTTAATTTAAAATACAGCTGTCGAACTGCACCCCCCCCCAACAGAGAAAACTGTTATAGAGATGTTGTAGCCATAAAAAACAAGCTTTGATAAGATGAATGCATAGCATCCCAAGGAATACAGGCTGCAGGGTGGGACCTTCCTTTTAATAAAACTGGTACATCCCCAGAGGGTGAGGGAAGAGCTGCCCAGCGGTGTAGAAGATCAGATTGATGGCGTGGAGGAGACAGGTTGTTTTCAACAGATCTGAAGAAGATCAGGAAATCTTTATACTCAAATATGTTAATGCAAGAGGTTCCCAAACCAGCCCCATCTCAGATACCTCCCACCTGCTCAAAAGATGGCTTAATGACAGAATCTTAGTCTTGCTCAAATTGAGCTTGTAATCAGAGAGTGCTGAGAATATCTGAATCTCAGACAAAGTGGCTGAAATTGAAACTAGGAGACCCTTTACATGAAAGAGAAGGTTGTCTGCATAGGCTGAAAGTTTATAACCTGCCCCTCCCAGCATAGGCTGAAAGTTTATAACCTGCCCCTCCTGCCATTATCCCCCATGCTGAGGGGATACTATGGAGCCTAGGTATAAGGGGCTCAATATACATCATAAAAAGGAAGAGGGATAGAGTTGTTTAAAACAAGCTAAAGCACACGCTTACCCACTAAAATTCAGACACGAGCAACTTTTAAAATCCATTTATTGAACACCAAGATGCGCTTGGCGTTCGGACAAAATCCTTTCTCAAAAGCTGATAGGGATAGAGGACACCCTGCCTTGTCCTCTCTGTAAATGAATCGGTCAGAGAGGACCCCATTTCACCAGATTCACAGTAACGGTTTGAAATAATATTTTAATCCACCTAAGAAATTCCTTGAAACTCAGATTTTTTAAGCGTAATGAACAGATAGGGCCACAAGACCTGGTCAAATGCTTTTCCACATTCAAGGAGACAAGGGCTACAGAAATCTTACCCTACCTGGACACAGAAATTAGGTAGTGCAGTTTTGGGTGATCAGCAGACAACCAGCCCCATAAACACAGTCTGTCCTCAAATCAAGTCAATCAAACAGTCCCAAACCTGGAGGAGCCTGCTAGCTAACACTTTGGTGAGACTCTTAAGATCAGAATTGATCAGTGAAATAGGATGGTAACTACCTGGTAAGGGTGTAATCCCTGTCAGATTTAAGCAGTAAGGTGATTCATGCTTCTGCTAAAGAAGACTCAGACAGGCCGGGAGAATGGATGTATTTAAACTTTTTATTCAAAAAAGGGGCCATTTCACCAACAAAGGTCTTATAAAAAACAGTTGAAAAGCCATCCAACCCTGGGACTTTATCATGGGGAGCTGTTGTATGACATGCCACTTCAGGTACAGAAATAGGGTGAGAAAGCAACTCCTGCTGTTGGGAGATCAGAGATAGGGCTATTTGATTGAGATATGCTGTAATTGTCTCTGGCAATGAATATCGCCCTCTGTTCGAGTATAAAGATTCATAAAAGTCCCTAAAGATTGCCGCAATATCCCAAGAGTTAGTGACAGGGTCCAATCAGGGCCCTGCCCGAATAACTCAGACAGTTTAGAAGCCTCCAAATGATGGAGACAGAGTGTCAAAATTTTCCTGGTGCATTCCCGGATACCAGGTAGCGGGTCGTTATGCAAACAAGAGCCAGTTCAGTCCATTCAGTAGGAAGACCCATGTAATGGGACCTAACAAATTAACCTAAGCTTGTCTTCCTCCTTGGAACCCAGAGAAAGCTGGACCTCAATGGCCTGAATATCCTGCAAGAGACTGTCTAGTTTCATGATGCGGGATGTGTTGCAGATGGTGGCTAGGCGAATACACTACCCCCTGACACATTTTGCTGCCTCCCACAGGATGTCAACAGCAACTACTAACCCCTCATTATGTTAAAAAAAAGTCCAAATGTACTCTTTGATTGAGGCTAGTAAAACATTCAGGGTCTTGGGTTACATAGGGTAAAACTGCAAACCTTGTCCATCACCTCCCCAAACTGCAAGCCACATGTGCACCAAGGCATGGTCTGAGATCACTAGCTGTTGTACATCTTTTTTTTGCAATTAATTAACCAAGACTAGCACACCAAGCTGAAAGCTTGTTTACAGGTGCGACATGGGAGCACAGGGAAGTTAAGTGACTTGCTCAGGGTCACACAGTATGCAAGTGGGGGCTGTGAGATTCAAACCCAGGTCTCCATATTTGCAGGTCAGAGCTTTAAACCACTGCGCTATACTGCCTCCCATCTATGGATATCACGACTGATATACTGCCTCAACTGATCAAGTAATAATCGATTCTGGAGTAAGAATTATGTGGGAGAGACTGAAAAGTGTATTGTCTGTCCAAGGGATGGAGGAGATGCCAGGGATCCATCAGTCCCAGCTCTTTTATAAATTCATGGAGTCCATGCTGTCCTGGAGAGAGGCCCCACCTGGCTCCATTTGGAGAGAAAGGTTCCAATCCCCTCCCATGAGAATTGGGATTTGAGTAAAGGAGACCAAGAAGGGAGTAAGAGCTGTAAGGAATTTTGGGGAATCTACATTAGGTCCATAAATGATCCCCAACAAAACCTCATGAGGACCCAACCTCCCATGTAAAAAAAGGTAGCGGCTCTCAGATCCCAAATCTCCTTCAGCACTGAAAAGTGACACTACAGGCTATAAGGATCGCAACCCCACCTCACTTACTACTATAATCCACACCAAAATCTTGACCCAGCCAGTCCCTCCTGAAATACATAATGTATAGCCTCCCATTTCAGATTAGTGTCTTGTAAGAAAGTGAGCCCTGTGTGCAATTGCTTTAAATGATGGAGAATCGTAAGCTGTTTGCACAATTTCTGGGGCCCTTTAACATTTTAAGTCATTAACTAAACTGGGCTGCCCATCCAGAATCACCAATGAAGTCCCAATTTAAGAAGCATTCCCTCATACTACCATACAAAAAGTGCACTCTGAGACACTCTGAGACACTCCCCTCAAAAGGTAATCCACTCAAGAATGAATACAGTTTCAACAGATATAATGCAAACAACACCTACTAAATACCCTTTAGAATACCCCAGTACCCAGGATC
Source organism: Neoceratodus forsteri (assembly GCA_016271365.2). NCBI lineage: Eukaryota > Metazoa > Chordata > Ceratodontiformes > Ceratodontidae > Neoceratodus > Neoceratodus forsteri. Next base: position 1,147,071,362 of record CM057458.1, on the reverse strand, counting down.
GAACACCAAAAATGTAATGCCCTTAATGATCTCCTATCAACCAGATGCCCCCTACCTCCCACCCTGCCCACTGCCCCATTACCCCTACATCAACAGATAGCCAAGAACAACCAAAAACAGCATCCAAGTGTTTGGACTCACCAAAGTAAGGGCTGCCACCTACCCAGCAGCACAAACAGGGCAGTATACCAGAATGACTCCAACCATGAACTGAATAAGCCCCTCAGAGGATAAGGAATTAGAAAAACATACCTGAGAAAAGGCAAGTAGCAAAACTGAAATGTCAAATATAAACAATAGCCATGTAGGGGGCTCTCCCAAGCTAAGGGCAAATGCACTAGCATACGAAAAGGACAGTAACAGACCACCCATCCCCCCAAAAAAATAATAATCATGAAAAACTACTATAGCAGTTGGGAGTTCCTGCACCACAGCCAAACCCCAGGACAGTGAAAAAGAAAAAGAACAGCATGCTAAGGGGTTCAGTATTAGGACCAATAAAATAAACAAAGATGCTGCTGAGAGGGTGTAGAGCCTGCATATAACCACATAATGCTCAGTGAGAAAAAATAACCCAAACAGCCCAACCTGAGAACCCCACCAGATGTTTGTACATTCCAAAAAAAAAAAAATCTGGTCAGATCCACCACGGCTGCATAATGAAGTTAATGAGGTTGTGTGAAATTGTTCAGGAGGCATGGAGAAACAACACAATGATTTGTGAGTGGTAAGATTTGCTTTATTTTCTATTCTAAGGAAGGCAGACACATTATTAGGAAAATATATGGAAGTGTATATTTCAATGGAAGGAATGGTAAGTAATACAGGTTTGACAGGTACAGTAGGTGGCAGTACATGAAAAAGTAATGGCTGGCATACAGTATGTTCAGTCTTGGGATTATTTATTTATTTGCTTTTGATGACCGGGTATGTACACTGGGCAATAACCCTGCCCACTTTCAGGCACGATCTGATAGAGTAAAAATACACGTAAAACAAACAGCAGCTAAGCAGGAGTAAGATAAAGTGATACATAAAAAAATGAAAAACAAACCACAGAACTTAAATATGCACATAAAACCATCCACGCAGGGATGGGCAGACAGGTATGGTCAAGCAATATAATAAACATGCAGTGTAATAGGACGCAGTATATTTACAGTTCTATAGAGGGAAACAGGGCTTTTGTCCATCAGGTGATGTAAGTTATAGTTAAGCAATGTGTTGATGTAAGGCAGCCAAGTGTGATGATGGACTCTGTTAGGAGAGAAAATGTGGTAGTAACTTTCAGAAGGGGTCACTGTTGATAAGATTAGGGTAGTTATACTTGTGATAATGGGAATGTCAGGGCAGTATGAGGTCTATGCAGGAGTGGAGTACAAATATGCACTGTATCATATGTATTTATTCAGAGTGCAGGCAAATGTGATATGTAGGTTTGTTTTACAAACAGATAAAAATATCGATAGATGCAATTGATAGATAGATAATTACATAGCTAGCTAGATAGATAGACAGACAGACAGACAGGCAGAGTGCAGGCTATTATAAAAATACAAAAAGCACAAAAGTGCAAGATAATGTATCTGGGTAGGGGGAACCCTGAGGAGAGCTACAGAATGGGGGGGGGGGTGCTGACTGTCACCAAAGAGGAAAAGGACCTAAGGGTTATCATATCTGATGACCTTAAGGTATTAAAGCTGTGCGCAAAGACTGCAGGGAGGGCCAGTGGCATTCTGGGGTGCATAGGCAGAGGCATTACCAGAAGGAGACAGGAGGTGTTAATGCCATTGTATAAAACACTGGTAAGATTTCACCTGGAGTACTACATGCAGTACTGGAGACCACACATGCATAAGGACACAGACAGGGTGGAGGTTATCCAGCAAAGGTCAACAAAGATGGTGCATGACTTGCTTCACAAAACATATGAGAAGAGACTAAGACTCCTCAATATGTACTCACTGGAGGAGAGGATAGAAAGGGGGGACATGATAGAAACTTTCAAGTACCTCAAGGGCATAAACAATGTGCAGGTGAGGATATTTTTTAATATAGAAAATATATCAGAATGAGGGGACACAATATGAAATTGGAGGGGGGGTACATTAAGAGGTAATGTGAGGAAGTTGTTCTACACAGAGAGTGTGGTGGACGCTTGGAACAGTCTGCCACAAGAGGTGGTGGGGCAAGTACAGTGGAGGGGTTTAAACATGCCTGGGACAGGCACAAGGGAACATTGGAGGGGGAGGGAGTGATGAAATGCCATTGATCACTTAGGGTCAGTGACTGCATACAAGTTTAGGGCTTATGGGCAGACTAGATGGGCCTAGCGGTCCTTATCTGCCAACAATTTTATGTATCTATGTATCTAGTCATGACAGTCTTTAGAGAGCAACTGCCCTAGAGTCACAATCATATTCGCTAATTTGGGGTGAAAACCTTTTCAAGCAGCACTGTTTTGCTGTCAGTAGTCGCCTATGGGTTTAAGCATGCATTTGAACCCCTTAAATCAGTTATAGTGCAAGAAAAACAATGAAAGCAATTGTGTTGTAGTTTAGCACTGAAACATACAGTACATGTTGCCACCTTGCTCCAATGAGCACCCTCCCACAAGCAGAGAGCCATTCTTAATTATAAAGAGGAGAGCTGAAACATGTGTCTCAAAGTTAGTGCAGAATCATTTTCATTAACTCTGTTTCAAGATATTAGGCTTTCATATTTTTTTAATTTAATGATAAAAAAGTAGCATCTTTCTTCTGACTGGACTTGATGGAAATGATGACAGTCAGTGTTTTGGGATATGCTAGGTGTCCCCAGGAGCAAGATGTGCTCCTTTGCTGGCTAGAGAGCAGACTGATAAAAAAAACAAAAACACACACACAGATCAGACATTCTACTGAGACACATAATAGTGCAGCCTATTGGAAGAGGAAGAGAGACTCTCAGTTCCTGTGGAACCTGGGAGGGTGGCGTGGTTCACCAAATGATATTTTTTTAATTACTGATTAAAAGAAAATGGGCATCTTTCTCCCAAGTGGACTGATGCAAATAATAATGTCAGGCGATGAAGAGCTGTCCACAGGAGCAAGGTGTGCTCTGTGTTTCTTTGCTGGCCCAAAGTGCAGGCTATTATAAAAAAATACAAACAAAGAAATGTTGGGAGAAGAAGACTGAAACCTGGTTCCAGTGGAACCATAAGGGGATGGGGGCTCTCCAGATGGTAATTTTATTAATAAAAGAAAAAAAAAGGAATTTTATTTATAAAAGGAAAAAAAGGTAGAATCTTTCCCACGACCAGACTGACGTAAATTATGCTGGTTGTGAGATGCAGAAGGTGTCCCCAGGAGCCAGGTGTGCTCTTTTGGTGGCCAGTGAGCAGGCTAGATACTCAACTTCTTGACTTCCTGAGCTGTCAAATCATAGGTAGTGCTTGGTAACAACTATATCTCTGTAGCACCCTGTACTTGTTCAGCCTGCACACATCACAATAAGCCATGGTGTCAGTGTGTTTGTGATTCTTTCTGCTAGCCAGATTGGGGGTTGGATGGGGTACTAGTACAAAGTCACTGGCTTTAGCATAATGGATTTTTTAATTAATGTTTTTTGTTTGTTTGTTTTTTTCATTTTTGTTAAATTAGCCTGACAAGTTTGTTTGTTTGTCTTACATGCTGCAGTTAGAAATCATGGCATCTTTTTATATCATTGTAGTACCTAAATGTTACTAGTTGTAGGTAATTGATGACATCCATAAACCAAGGGGAGCTTTTTTTATCAGACAGGTTGATAGTAATAGTCTGTTTTTGCTGGCAATTTGAAATCACAATTGAGATATAACATCACATGGCTTTAAAATGATATTAGAGCATGTAAATCTCTGTTGTGTAGGCTTTCCTTTCTATGGTACAAAGGGAGACAGTTTTCAAACAGCTCAAAAGCTTTCCGTGTGTCTGCCAAGCATATACCACACCAAGGCAATCACCCCTCTGTTCACCCCAAGACAAATGCAGTCCCCTAATACAATATTGTTAGCGATAAGGCATAATATTACATTAGGGGACTGCAATTGTCTTTGGGTGACCTGAAAGGGTGTTTGTGTCTGATACCTGCTTGGCAGATCCACAGGAAGCTTGTGAGCTGTTTGAATACTGTCTCCTTTTTTGCTTAAGAAAGGAAAGCATATGCCATTATTATCATTATTATTATTATTACTTTGTATCTTGTATGCATATATGTATGTACTCTGTCTTGCTATTTTGTATATGTTCTGATATATGTTCCAGGACCTCCTTGTGAATGAGCTTGCTCAAGGGAGTTATCCCTGCAATAAACTTGAACACCAGAGAGATTTATATGCTCTAACAACATTTTAAAGCTGCACCAGTTTGTCAAAACACTTGATTCTCATCTTCAGCATGCCATATACCCATTCAGTGCTGCCCTTGCATGTCTGTGTGCATCATCGTGAGTAGAACAAGTAATATAAAATTCAACTCCTGTACACTGTGTATTTATACATGTTTTATGTTTTATTTCTTGTTGTGCCACTTAAAACATCATCAGAAACCAAACCATCATTTTGTGTACATCTTTGACTTCCTCAATGTTTGGAGGACACTGTTAATTTAAAACATCATGTTATTGAATCATCACTGGAGCCTGAGGAAGTGGCGCTGCCACCAAATGGTTGCCCATTTGGAGAGAGAAGTGAATGAAGAACAATTGAAATGTGATAATTAGTGGAGTTCCTTTGTGTGATCTTATTCATGGTTTCTCTTACTCCCTGCTTCCACTCCCTTCCCCCCAACACATTTTACATTCTAAAACTATCATTACTATTTTCCCATTGAAATTATGTGCTCCAATTAAAATGTTATACTGAAACTTAAAATAAAATTGGTTCAGATATGTACCTTCAAAAGACATGCTTTCTCTTTTCTGTATTAGACATTGAATTTCATTTTTCTCAAGTATTTCTCATGATTAAAGTGAACATTGTAATGTAAAATCCAGATCAGGATTTGATGAACATTAGGAATCCTGTGTAAAGAGTATATAATGGTAGTTTACTGCAGTCTTAATAAATAAGAAAAAATAAGAGGAATGCAAATCAGAATTGAAATGCAATAAAAGAGAAAGAGTAGCATGCATAGACGCAATGTCAGTACAAATCCATGAATATAAATGCAACCTATGGTAGATGAATGGAGGGAAATATTAGGAAATGGGAATTGAAAGGAGTTCATTTTACAATGTACATTCTAGTCACGAGAAATGTCTGGAGGGAAATTAAATTCAATGTCTAATACAGAAACATACTGTAGAAACATATATTTATAGACTATGACAGCAGATAAGGACTGCTTTGCCCGGCCAGTCTGCCCATTTCATTTTACAAACACTTTGAATGTAAACAATGTAAGTTTTGTTTCTTTAATAACTAACTTATTTTTGTACTTATTATTTTTTATTCAGGATACTACATTTCAGTATCAAGCACACTAACGTTTGCCAAGTGTGCAATACCAATTCCATCAATATCTGTATAGCTATATTTTCAGATCATATGACTGGTAGCACAAGCTGTCTTGAGTGTGCAAAATTGGGTGTTACTTCACGGGGCAACAAGTAACCATCATCTTCATCACTCACACAAGACATTCATTTAAAATACATTTATGCCTGTTATGAAACTGGGGGTAGGTTCCATGAGTTGTCAGATGGAAAATGAACACAAACTACAGTTACAAAACATTAAATTCTTGTAGTACATTGTAAAAGTAGCATTAAAAGAATAAAATATTTCCCATAGTTTACAATACCAATTTAAAACAAATACCCCTAACTGAGCTGGCCTCACTGAGACAGCTAAGTGCATCTGCCATTGACACTGAAAGCAGAAGACCTGCAGAATTGAAGATGGGGAGGCATTATGGCAAAATGGGAACAGCACAGTCTTTAGGACAGGGAGAGCCAGTTTCAAATTCCAAAACAGCCACTTACTCAGACTGTGACCCTGAGCAAGTAAATAAACCTCCCAGTGCTTCAAATTTCTCAGCTGCATGACTTCACTGAAAATGAGATGCTACAGCTCAGTTGAGTTCTCCTGGGTAAATACATTTAGCAAAAATAAAGAGGAGCTAGGGAATTGGAAATAGAGGGAGGCAGTATGTCAAACTTCGAACAGCACAGTCCTGAGGACTAGGAGACCCAGGTTCAAATTCCATAACAGCCACTTGCTCACACTGTGACCATAAGCAAGTGCCTCTGCCTCCACGTGATTCAAACCTCCCAGCTGCATGACTTCAGTGTAAATGAGATGTTGCAACTCAGTATAAATTAAAGGACTCTTAATTGAGTTAGCCTTGTTAGTTGGAGAGGTGATTATTGTTTTCAAGCCTGCATTTAACTGCAACAAAAGCCAGGCTTAACAATATCACTGTACTGGTCTTTAACTTGGAAAGCACTACAAAGTGTCACACCAGAGACACACAGAGGTAGCATGTTATTGGAGATGGTGATAAACTTTTGAAACTAGCTAAACCTAGTATATAACATTATATAAATCTAAGCATACCGTTTAACTGAGTCATTTTCAGAAACATAGCACCAGTGAAAGCAGCTGGCATCAAGAGTTCAGGACAACAGGTAATTGTCATCTTCGTCACTCACAAAAGAGGTTACTGAAAACTACATTTAGATCTGTTATGTAACTGAGGTAGATTCCATGATTTGGCAGGTAGAAAAATGAACACAAAATACTACAGCTACAAAACATTGTGTTCTTATACTACATTGTAAAGTAAAATTAAAAGAAATTATTGACCATATTTTACAATATAAATTTTCAACAAGTACCCTTAATTGAGCTTGCCTCACTGAGACAGCTAAGTGTATCTGCCATTGACACTGACAGCAGAGGGCCTACAGAATTAGAAATCAGAAATTAACAAATAAATCAAGCATTTTTTACATTTACATTTTTATGTCTGTCAGACATATGCGCTAATGCAGCTATGGAAATCCAACACATCCAAGGGGAAAATATTACCTAAAAATCTTCTTTTACTAAAATCTACACTCTCCTCATTGGGCCATGGTTGACTTAATCTGTACTTATTCCTTAAAATTCACAACACAATGCTAATTTACAGGCTAAAAAAACAAGCCATAGGTCACGTCACAAGACAATGCTAAACTTCATCTCACACGATCACCAAGCTAAAGCTTCCAGACATATTGTCATTACAGTAACATGTAGGTGTCAAATGCAATTTACATGCAGACAACAACCACTTTAGGCAACAAGCTGGCTTTCTGTGCCATGCATGTTATCCACCATGAAATATAGTCTACATCTGCTGCTGAATAGAAGAATTTCTTCCATTACTCATAACTTTCCCACAGCAATAAATTTTGACTCTATCAGTAGCAAATGGCCTAATATACTGTCTATGCAAGATGTGTTTGAATGGCTACTGCATTACTGCTAAAGGTATTTCATGACAAGAATATTTCAATTCAAAAGCTGGTAAAACAAAATAGGAGCATCTTCTGTTATTGGATTTCATAACAGCACTTTCAGAAGACCTTTCATTTCAACTACTTCATTTATGGGTGTACTATTTCCATTTACATGCCTAATTCCATAAGTTTTCTTGTTCCTTTCTAATATATGCCTGACATTACATATAATTCTCTTTTGTGAATCAATAATGCATAATTGTACAGCTTTCTGAACATTTTTTCAACCACTATGTAATTAACACAATTTAATACATGCTTGTAAGCTAACACATTTTACATCACTGCAAAATGTGCATATGGCTCCACTGTTTCAATAAGCAGGGAAGGAAAAAGACTTAGGCCCAGATATTCAAACTGCGCCAGGCTGTGGCGCAAGCCTGGGTGCAGCTCAACTTTGCTGCGCAGGGGTGTGGCCTTGGCAATATTCAATGGAGCTGCGCTATGGCACAGCAGCTTTGAATATCACACCCTGGCCACACCCTGTGCATGGCACAGTGGCACTGCGCCAGCGCAAGTGGCCAGAGTGGAGCATGGAATGCGCTGGCACAAGTGCCATAACACCATGCACAGCACCTCACGATATTCAAAAGGACATGCAAATGGGGCCATAATTTATGCAAGGCACACAGGGGCCATTGCATCTCATTCTAGCCTCATTTCATGCCATTAGCATGCAGGTCGCCGATCCCCGACGACTTGCACCTGGTGCTCTGCAGATAACGGCCGTCGGGACCGGCGCCCTGCAAGCCGATTGCGGGCATTCCTGTAATACAAAAACCCCGGCCAATATCTCTGGTGGTCCACTGGACCTCTATGTGCCTGATTGTAGGCATCAGTATAGTCCCCGTCCAATATCCCTGGTGGTCCAGTGGACGATGTCGCCCGATCGTGGGCATCCGTAACACATAACAGACCCTACCACCCTGGTGGTCTAGTGTCCCCTCACCACCCACTGAGCCTACCACCTGCTTCCCCTTCAGCCGGTGGCAGCAGCACCACCCACCTGCCACCCAGCCGGCCGCCGACCGGCCAGCTTGGTAGGGGCTGAGTGCCCATTGGTTCACAGCATGAGCCAATGGGCATGCAATATACCGTACTACTCAGTCCAGACATGAATGAATCATTCACATATCTGGACTAATAGTATGCTATAGGCTGCATGCCCGCTTGGCTCACGCGGTGAACCAAGGGGCAGCCAACTACTGAGCTGTCGTCGCCGGCAGCATTGCGGGTGGGGTGCTGCCGCCACTGGCTGATGGGGAGTGGTGGTGGGGCTCAGTGGATGGGTGGGAGGGGACATCAGACCACTAGGGTGGTAGGGGTCTGTTATGTTACGAATGCCCATGATCAGGCGGTGATCGGTCCACTAGACCACCAGGGATATTGGACGTGGGGGGACTATAGTGATGCCTGTGATCGGGCACATAGAGATCCACTGGACCACCAGGGATATTGGACAGGGGAATTTCACTCCGGGGATGCCTGCGATGGGGCATGGGGTGGTGCCGCTAGGTGCGGCAGGAACTCAGGTGGCCACCCACATGTGACAGCTGCCGTGTTGCACCCTGCAATGTGGCAGCTTACCTGTGGGTGGCCATCACTTGTTCCTTTTTTTTTTGGCTTAACTTTGTGCAGGCATAGGTAGGGGTTGTGCATGCATGACTCTGCACATCCCGGGCTGAATATCGGGCTGTGCAGGTTATGCATGGGCACGCCCACCCACCTGTGCCTGCATACATTCTGATGTGCTCCGGTGCATCGGGATTTGTGCGGCGCACTTTTCACTTTTGAATATCATGCTAGGTGCATCATTGCACCATGCAACCCCTTTTGAATATCTGGGCCCCAGTGTTTACCATTGTATTTATTTATTTATTTATTATTTCAGTTAAATAGCAGCTCTTACATTGCAGGAGGGTATTACATCACTGCATAATGCACATTAACATTTGCCAACTCTACAGTACACTAAATATGTGAGTATTAACCATTTCAGATAATATGAATTACAAGTCCAGTTGGTATCATTGATTAAAAGAAATAGTTATTGCCCTCTCTTTATTATTCTGCCAGTACTAATTGTCCTTGTACTAAAATCAGATTGCCACTGATCTGGTGTTCACATCCAGGTGAATATATTGCCATAATAAGGATGGGGAAAAGCATTTATTTTCTGATTATCCTGCTAGGGTCATGTCTACTGAAAGCAGTCCTACATGCAGAAATTTGAATCCCACAGCAGACAAATATCATTACTACAATCTGCTAGGACATAACATTACGTATTTGAACAGCAGTGTTAATTTTTTAGTCAGTCTGTGAGAATTACTTTTGATTTATGAATGAGGCAGACCCAATGAACACCAGTAATAAATGTGGATATGACTCCAAGTTTTACAAATGCTCTGAATGTAAACAATGTAAGTTTTGTTTATTTAATAACTTACTTATTTTGTTTTATTATTTTTTATTCAGGATACTACATTTCAGTATCAAACACACTAACATTTGCCAGGTGTGCAATACCAATTCCATCCATATCTGCATAGCTATATTCTCAGATCATATGACTGGAAGCACAAGCTGCCTGGAGTGTGCAAATTGGGTGTTACTTCACAGGGCAACAAGTAACAACCATCTTCATGACTTACACAAGACATTAATTTAAAATACATTTATACTTGTTATAAAACTGGGGGTCAATTCCATGAGTTGGCAGATGGTAAAATGAACACACACTACAGTTACAAAACATTTAATCCTTGTAGTACATTGTAAAGGTAGCATTAAAAGAATAAAATATGTCCCATAGTTTACAATACCAATTTAAAACAAATACCCCTAACTGAGCTGGCCTCACTGAGATAGCTAAGTGCATTTGCCATTGACAATGAAAGCAGAGGGCCTGCAGAATTGAAGATGGGAGGCATTATGGCAAAATGGGAACAGCACAGTCTTTAGGACTGGGAGACCCAGTTTCAAATTCCAAAACAGCCACTCACTCAGACTGTGACCCCAAGCAAGTAAATCGACCTCCCAGTGCTTCAAACTTCTCAGCTGTTTGATTTCACTGAAAATGAGATGCTGCAGCTCAGTTGAGTTCTCCTGGGACATTTAGGCATATGTCTGCAAATGTTTGTTCACACAGTTAGGATTTTGGCTAACTGCATTAAAAATGCAGAGCAGATTGGTTCTTTCTCTTTTTATAATTTGAATTGAGCATTTTTCTGTATTGTAAAGATGCTATTTTAGGATTAGAAGTTCAGATAATACAGAAATTCATAATCAACAAAGTAAGGTGATTATTTTGTACGGCATTTTTGAAAGGGAGACATCAAACTGGTTACAGTGAACACCACACTTGTGTTTATATCTTGGTATGATGTGATGCAAGGAAGGCTCCTTCATGCTGTTATGCCAACTGAAGTTTAAACGTAAAACAGTATTTATTTAAAAATATTTTATCAGGAAAACTGAAGTAGGGCAAAGGCAGAATCACACAGTATGCAAGTAAATGTTGCCAGAGTCAAACTATGTCTGCTGGATGTGCAAAACTCATTTCACAGCTCCATAATATAACCTCCAGGGAATAATGCCATGCTACCAGCCCCATTGTTGCAGTTTGAAATGTTGCAGTGTCAGAGGAGGGAGTAAAGTGTATCACAAAATATATTGTAATTTGAATGCAGACCATATTCATTTATTTTATAAATGTCACAGCATCAACACTCAACACTTACCAGAACATTCCCAGGTTCACAAGGTATGCTTTCTGCTTCATTGACAGAACCCTTGATGTTCCCTCTGAGACTGTTCTTGCAACCTAGGAAATGGAGAAATTAGGAGGTATCTCCTCCCTATCCCTGGCTGAAAGTTCCCTTTCCCCTGTGAACAGCTGCCTGCCCCTAGTGGGTGGCACCTGCTTGCCCTCCTCCCCCAAACCTGTTGATCTAGGTATCCTGGTCATGCCCCTAGACAAAGTCCTGCCTCCTTTGATGCCTTGCAGGGAGGGAAATTAACTTCTCAAGCCAGAGGAAAAATATTGCTCTCCAGATCCCATACAAACACAGGCAGCGTAGTAATGAGGCTTCAATGAAGGACACTATTTTTAACACTCTATCATGTTGTTTGGAAGGTAATTCATGCAGGGTGTCCTTTTCTAAAGCAAAACATCTCCAGGGCTATGCCCACTGCAGCTGTAAAAGGGGCAACCTTCTGACTGCTTTCACTCCTAGAAGCTGTAAAAGTTATTAACCATCAAGTCCGTCATTCCTGTAAAAGATATCCATGTATGTAACTAGGTACAGTCAATAACCATACAAATAAAACACTGATATGCAGTCAGTCCATTTCAAACCAAGGATATCAAACAAAGGCAATCAGCAGCCAAGATGAGAAATGGCTTCCATGACATCTGTCCTTGGAGAATAAGTCGCAAAAAGGTTTTGGCAGACCAGATTGGGCTTGCTCTACTGACTCACAGTTAGTAGGAGACTCGTTCTTCCAGACCTAGAGCCTTGAGGGGTAAAACATTTGAAATTTAACATGGGCAGCCACTAGTTTAGAGATCTGAGGATGTTATGCTGCTCTGCAGGCTCAAACTGTTGTGAGAAGGTACTGAAAGATTTGGAGCAGTTTCCCTTCCCAGGATTCCTCTTGCAGGCAGTGGACATTAGCTAAAATGTGCTACTTGTCCAAGAAATTGAGCAACTTCACAATAATGTGACATGGGGATACCTTTCTGGAAGCATGTGGCATGATGTGAACCCATTCCACCACATATACAGGTCCATTCAGAGATGGTCCCACCACTTTTTCAAATAGTTTTTGAACAAAAGTGACACAGTTTGCTCCCTCAGCATGCTCTGGCATACCTGTGATTATTACATTACTTAGCCAACTGTGCCCATCAAGAGTCTCTATTTGTTGCTCAAACTTCAGAACCATATGCCTCAGGGACACAAGCTCCAGGTCTATACATTGATTATGATCCCCTAAGGAGCTCACACAAGCTTCCACACCACTGACCCTCCTTGAGAGCTCCATGGTTGAAATTTGGATGGCTTTAACATTGGAGGATAAGGGAAACAAGAGGCAGTATAGTGCAGTGGTTTAAGGCTCTGAGCTGCAAACCTAGAGACCTGGGTTTGAATCTCACAGCCCCCACTTGCATACTGTTTGACCCTGAACAAGTCACTTAACTTCCTTGTGCTCTCAGGTTGCATCTGTAAACAAGCTTTCAGCTTAGTGTGTCTCTTCTGGTTAAAAAAAACAACAATTATGGTGTTCCACAAAGTATGAATTCCTGCAGAAAATGGGCCACAGTCAGAACATCCTAGGAGGAAGAGGAGCTGACAGCACTGTAGACATCCGCTTTGGGCCTCTTAGGCTGGCCCCATCAGAGAATCCATTGAGCAGGCAAGTGATTGTTCTGAGCTGTACTTAGAATGGTGACAAGTGTGGAGGGGGGAGAATTATCAGTATACTTAGCTGCAAACCTGATAAAAAAAGAAGAAAATATTGAGTGAGAGGGAGGGAGCGAGTTGGAGGGGGAAGCTTCAAACTTACTGCAGGAGCATCACATGACTCAAGGGCATGTGGTTTGTCCAATATAGCCATGATTCAGAGTAAGGACTCCATTGGGGAACTTGTGCTGCAGCATGATGGTATCATTGCAAAAGTACCACAGCTGTATGCAAAAGATGTAGTGTGCCTATCAGATTTAGGAAATGATACATTTTTTAGCAGATTTATGATGTGGGTTAGAGGAAAGTATGGTGTGATGTGATTGGTAGGATAAAGGGGGTCCTAGTCAGCTGGGATGAACTGCAACAGGATGCTCACATAGTGTGGCAGTATGGTAGTTACACAGTATTGTACAGGAGGGGCTTAGAGGACTGTTGCACATAAGAACATAAGAATTTGTTAGCAGAAGGGGACCTCTTGATCCATCTAGTCTACCCAGAATATCTACCCCACTCCTCTTAGACTATTTCCTTTTTTGCACGTAGTGTTTATCCCACGCAAGTTTGAATTCCCTTACATTTTTTAAGTGTACTACCTCTTTCTGGTAGGCTATTCCAAGGTCAACCACCCTCTCAGAAAAAAATACTTCTGATGTTTCCCCCTAAATATAACTACTGCCAGTTGTAGATTCTGGCCTCTTGTATGACTCTCTGATTTCATCTGAAACAAGTCTTCCTTCTGTGCCATGTTAATTCCCTTCATATACTTAAATGTTTCAATCATGTACCCCCGCGTCTCTTCTCTGTTCAAATGAGTACAGCTGAAAGTCAGTCAGTCTGGTTTCTTATGGCTGCTGGTGCACATTTCCAGGCAGGCCCTGAGGCTGGGGAGAGGGGAAACATTGGTGGCTGGTATTAAAGAGATGCCAGCTACAGGTGAAAATAACTCTCTGACTTAGGTCATCAGTCACCGGCATTCCAGGATGGGGGGAGGGCACTCTCAAGACTGGCCCTTTAAGAGCCATTCCTTATGCCTCAGTGGCCAAAGGGCCTTGTGAGGTTGTAATCATTATGTCCACCCCTCTAAAGAGGATAGAGAGCCTATAAATACTCAGTAAGCTAAATTTGGTAAATTCATTAGCTGTGACTACCATGCTATGCAAATCATGCCACACGGTTTCATATACATAGATATACACAATGGGGGTGCCAGCCACAGGTAAAAGATAACTCTCTGACTTAAGTGACCAGTTGCCCGACATTCTCGAATGGGAGAGGAAGCTCTCAAGACTGTCACTTTAAGAGCCATCCCTCGTGCCTCAGTGGCCATAGAGCCTTGCAAGGTTATAATCATTATATTGGCCCCTCTAAAGAGGAGATAAGGCATATAAATGTTGAGTAAACTAGATTTGGTAAATTCATTAGCTGCGAGTACCTTGCTGCCTACATCACGCCACTTGGTTTCCTATACATATATGTGTGTGTGTGTGTATGTGTGTGTGTATATATATATATATATATATATATATATATATATATATATATGAATTTTGGTAGCTGGGCAGGACCACTGAGACAATTACAATCCCTTTTTCAGGGTTGACCCGGGTAAGACAACAACACAAGTACAGATAGTTTACATTGGATTTAGGAATAGTCAGATTACAAGAAAAGTATAATATACACAAAAGTTAGGTTACAAAAAAGAATAAAAAGAACTACTTATTTACAGGATATACATTGCATAGCTATACACATAGTGTACTATCAGCAGACAATGATAGCAGATATAAAAGCACAAATCAATATAAAGCAGAGAGATATTCACACAGTAGTTCATAAACAATTTTTAACCATGTTCAAGTGTGGGCACCTTAAGCAACCTCAACCAGTAAATGAGTGCAATAGCTAGGTTGGGGAGTCAGATAACAACAAAGAGGAGCAGAGGCAGGGTGATGGGATTGATGAAGGGATTTAGGGGGATGGAGGAGAAAAAAAAGGAGGGGTAATGGCTAACTAAGGTAAAACGAGGAGTTACAACTGCAGACTTACAAGTGAGCAGTAAACAGCCTACAATCTCAAGGGTGAAAAGTCAGCAACAGAAGCAAGTGCAATTTGCAGAGGAGGTAAGAAATGTCAGTAGATTGGACTGGAGCCTAGGAAGTGAGATGCAGGACAGGACAGGGAAGGCAAATGAGTTCCAGTCAGTTACAGCAGCAAAGAAGAAGAAGGCCTTGTGTACACCAGCCAGCCTCAGATTAGCTCTATGGAGAAGAGGCAGGGAGGCTGATCTGAGTGCCGAGGGGACTAGTCTCCAACAGATAAGCTCACTGAGGCATGGAGAGTGTATTTGTGGATAAGTTTGTGCACGAAACTCAAGGTGGAGAATGTCAGCTTCGATTCATAAGGCAACCAGCTCAACGATGAGAGAACATTACAGTGGTGGAATCTGGAGTTGAATAAATATATATATATATATATATATATTAGAGGCAAAAATCTCTGTTTAATGCATCAGTTAGGGTTATTCCACAGCGACAAAAGTGAGAAATTCGGTGTTGGGGTTAAAGCCCCATGGACCCCACCCACCCCAACCAGCATCGGGGTGTGCGTTGGGGTCATGACTAACTCTCACTCCATCACATTGTAAATAAGCAGAGGTATGGGAGAATGGGGTGAGAGTTGGGATCGACCACCCCACGCGCACCCCGATGCCGGTTGGGGGGGTGTGCAGGGGGGTCCAAGGAGGGCTTTCAACCTAACGCCAAATTTCCTCACTTTTGTTGCTGTGGAACAACCCTAACTGATGCATTAAATGGAGTTTTTTGCCTCTAATTTCCTTTCTTTTTGAGAATGAGGACGAGAAATAGTGAATGGAATGTGGTGGCAGGAGAGCGAGGCCCTTTGGGCCCCATGCTTCTTATTTATTTATTTATTTATTTATTTAAGAGATTTACCAGGAAAGCATGCTGAGCAGAGTACCGCTTGATTCCAGATGCACCCTGGGGTAGGGAGATTACACTGGTACAGCAGAAACTGAACAAGCCCAAAACAACAGTACAACAACATCAGCAAGTATTACATTTCGATTGGTGCAACAATGGATGAGGTAGTCATAATATTGATAGAGAAGTGCATATTCATAGTATTTAGCAATATAAAGTGCAGACTGAAAACAGGAACCAGGCTGGTGACATAGATGGAGAGTAGGAAAATGTGATGGGGGTCAGCGGGGAACAGGAGAAGATGAAAGAGAAGTCGCTTCTAGGAGGAATTTTGTTGTGGAGTGCTTGTGGAGTGTCTAATAACTGCTGCCAGGAGTTCCATAATTTGGGCAGCCTGTAGCTGAATGCAGCCTGGCCAGACTGGGTAGATCTGTATGGAATGTGCAGGAGCCTAGAGTCTATGGTTCTGAGAGCGTAGGCCAGTGGAGAGAGGGTGGTTAGGGATGACGACTGGTAGAATGGGAGTGTCTGTGTCCAGAACTTGGCAGAGGTTCTAGCACAGTGAAGCAGTCATCGGTTATGTAGTGAGGAGAGTCCCAAGGACTGGTAGAGGTCACAGTGATGAGTATTTGGAGGCTGGTCCAGAGAGAAGCAGCAGGAGTTGCAAAGGGGATCAAGCCTCGCTAAGAAGGTTTGGGAGGTGGCACAGTAGACAACATCACCATAATCCATAATCAGGAGGATCATTTTTTGAACTATTGCTTGCCTGGTTGGTAGAGGAATGCAATTCTTGTTCTGGTAGGGGCTCCCAGCATGGGGTGCAATTTTGTAGTGGACCGCCTATATTTATTTGCTTTGTTAACCGGGTGGGGCACTGGACACCAAGCGCCTATTTTCAGGTGCGACCCGGAGGGTTACAGTGGTGGAGGCATACAGGAAACAGTTACATACAGTTGGTGGTAAACCTGAGTCAGTTTCATACAATAGAGGCAAACAACGGGATTGACAGAATAAGCAAGCAGTAAAGTACATGTAAGGTAATCAAGAAAAAAACAACGAACATTACCTGAAAAGAAAAAGGAAGCAATGTGCCGAGAAGTCAAGGTATTGATCTAACCAGACGCCGAGATAGCGATATGACGTCCAGGTTTCTAGTGGAGATCTGTCCAGAGTGTAGAAAGTGGGTGGTGCAGTAATCCGGGTTAGCTTGGCCCGAGATCGAAAGGTGAGGGAGACATTTTTTTTAGAGTTCAAGAATAGTTGGTTTGAGAGGAATCAACGTTGGATGGAGTCAAGTCCTTCTGTAGACAGGCTGTCATGGCGGTTGCGGATGGGCCAGAGGCAAACAGCACCATATCGTCTGCATACATATGGAGAGCTGATTGAGAGCAGGCATCAGGCAGGTCATTTAGAAAAATAGAGAACAGCAGTGGGCCGAGTACAGACCACGTTCTACCACATGATGTCCTGTTGCATAGTAACAGGAACTGCAAAGCAAATGCAAGTGGCAACAGTTACACACATGGTAAAGCAAACATAAATGGTAAAGCAAATGTTAATAGAAACGCAAGCGTAAAGTGACGCCGAAGCGAACAGTGATATAAACGGACACAGAAGCGCGTACGAAAATGCAACTGGTAATGCGCACAGTGATGGCACTGGTATTGTAAATGCAAATGTTAAGTGTTAGAGCAACAAGAATGCCAAACGTAACAGAAATGAAAATGCGAATGGAATCACACACACAAACGCGAACCGTAACGCACACAGGCATGGTACCGCAATTGTAAATGCAAATGGTAAAGTTAACATGAATAATAACGCCAAAGGAAACAGAAATGTAAACGCATACATAAACACAAACTGTAATGCACACAGTCATGTTACCACAATTGTAAACACTAATGGTAATAGCAACAATAATGCCAAAGGAAACATAAATGCAAAAGAAAATGCAAACACATATGGAAACGCAAACTGCAATGCGCACGGGCACAGTAACGCAATATGGTAACAGTAACAGCAACGAAGATGCAAAGCGAAAGACAAATGCAAACGCAAGGAAAGGCCTGCCATAAACACTAATGCCAATGCACACAGTGATGCAAACCAAAATGCAAACACAAACAGTAGTGGAAACACAAAGGTAACAGTAACACCAAGCGCTAGCGCAAACTGGAGCATAAGCGTAATGCACACAGTGGCGTACAGTAAGGTAAACAGATGCGTAAACACAAGTGAAACAATAACTGTAACATTGACAGAAGTGCACACCCTGTTTTTGCCTAACAGCTGCATAGAGAACCACAGTGTGTACAAAGAAGTGTATGCATAATAATGGGCCTGGAGCCAAAAATGAGTGTTGGAATACTAAATTGCTTATATCTCAGTAACCATACAACATAGAACAAAAATTCAAATGATTCATGATTTTCCTGGCTACATTGTCATGATGAAAATTCTGTATCTCGCACCGTTTTCGAGATACAAGCCCCGAAAGGCGTGGCAGACGTCACCATGTTAGTCTATGGGAAAAAATGTCAACTTTGGAATACCATAACTTGCCATCTGTGCAATATTTTTTTTGCCAAACCACCAAAAGGCACATCTGTAAGATGTTGGCTGTCTTCACTCCAAATTTGAGCCCAAAAGACCAAACTGTTCTTTTGCAGCAGGGTGGCAAAAACTCCTGCCATTTTGGCCGTAGTCTGGAAAAGCAGTGTACGTAATTGCAGCTTTCACAAAATTTTGTGAAAGTATCGCAAGTGCAACACTACTTTGCGACACTACTTTTTCCAGAAAATTGAAAAACATATTTCTGGGGTGTTTAACCCCAAAATAAAGACATAGCTAACATCCTGAGGGTCCGACTAGGTGAACATAAAAAGAACTGTGTCCCTAGAGGGTCTTAATTTTAAATGGCAAGCATTTTTCTGATCGATAACTGAAAAAAAATGGAGGATTTGCGACACTACTTGGGCCATTTGTGACACTAAAAAGTGCATTTGCGAAAGTGTTGAACTTTTTGTTACCCTTTTCCATTGACTTATAATGGGAACTTGTTTTTTTGAATAACTTTTGAACTGTTCAATATTTTTTCATGAAATCTTCAAAAGGCACATTGGGGACTCCGGCCACACATTCCCTGAAGTTTTCAGAGCATAATTGAGCTTTCAGTTGTCGCTTAATAACTCCACAGCTGTATATCCGACCAGTACGAAACTTGGCAGATCCCAAGGTCTACCATGCCCAACCCTGCCTGACAAATGTCAGCCAAATTCATTAGAATGGTGTCAAAGTTATTAAGGTGCAAAACTTCACCCTATAACCTTAAAAGTGCTACTCAACCCTAACTATGGTAGCACTAAAGTGCTACCATAATATATATATATATATATATATATATGGCAAAAACTAAATTTAATGCATCAGTTAGGGTTGTTCCACAGCGACAAAAGTGAGGAAATTCAGTGTTAGGGTTAAAAGCCCCTTTGGACCCCAAGCCAACCCCAACACCATCGAGGGTGCACATTGGGGTCATCGGCCCTGACTCTCACCCCATCACCTGTTAATATTGTTATTTCTGAAAGACCAAAAGTATACAGGCAATATACCTGAATGTAACAGCCAGAAATAAATATAGTGTTAGATTCCAACAAAATATCAGTCATTAACTTTGGCAAAAATGTTGTACTGCCATATATTCCATTTACTGCCAAGTTGCAATAAAGACATACATGGGCTCATGTAGATGCTGTAGTAAAATGATAATGCTTATAAGAAACAGATTAGCTAAGAATTGTAATTAAATACAGCAATAGTGAAAATGCAAAATACATATATCGAATGCTACCCATTTTACCAAGTCCTGTAAGTACACAATAAGTAGTAGTATGAGTAACATTTTCCATTCTTCAGACCTGAAAAGAAATAAAATTAAATTAGATATACAGATATAACCTAATGACTTTTATTGCTTGAGACATAACAAATCTTAATCTTGTGAATTACCAAAATTGGTTAAGAAAGAAACAAGTCTTGGACTTCATAAACATAGCATTGTTACTAGATGTCAGACCACGATAAACATCTTGCATTTATTTGCCGTATGAATTTAAAATTACACTTACATTAACAATGGTACTAAATTTGGCCATTAAAAACAGACATATTGCATTAAAAGTGATAATGATAATAAATCAAGACTGCACTTAAACATTTTACTTTGTCTAACGTTAACAGCTGCAATGATAATAAACTGAGATCACTACTAAAATTATTTCATGTCTTAATAAAATTACATATATGTGTATATATATATATATATATATATATATATATATATAATATATATATATGTGAGTGTGTGTACATATATAATAACTGCTATGACTTACTTTCCTGTGAATGTGAAAACATTTGTAATCAAATTTGTTGTAGTTTACCATCCCAGGAGATAGTATTCACAATTTACTAGTGAGGCTGAAATGTTACTTTTATGTAGTGAAACAGCTCTGTGCCTCTGACAGGAGTTTTGTATAATGAGAGAGAGTCCCTGAGCACTCTGCTTACCAGTATTTGTACAGTCTATCTTTCCCACATGTAAAAGTCCCTTGATTATTTTTTTTTTTTCACAATGGTTAGATCCTCCAAGCACAGACAATTACTTTTTTTTATTTTTCTGATACTGGTACAGGTTGAAAGTCAAAGCAATGCACATACTTTTATGTTACACTCTGGTATTGTTTATTGCAGATATACAACTTAAGAGTCTAGGGGCCAGATATTTAAAACTTTGCCCCGGGGCTAAATTAGCACTGCCCAGTGTGCTAAATTAGCCGGGACCCAATAGTCTGCTATATTCAAAAGGGATAGCCCGGGGTGCTAACCCTGCTGAATATAACATGTTAAGGAAGCCAGTCAATCTGGGCTGGGAGTGCAGTGCAAACATAGCCCAGGAATAAGACAGCTCTGAATATAGCAACCAGGAAGTGCACACCACAACATCAGCCAAGTGCACAGTGACATGAAGGTAGGTAGAGGTGAACTATGTGACCAATATGTGTGCCAGAAAATGTCTGGACTCAGTACAGCTGCAGGCAGCAGCGCATGTGAAAGTATAGTGGGCAAAACTGTATAATATTCCCCAAACTGTTTGCACGGGTTTAGCATGGAGCTAAGCCATTTGCCTCGTGCAAACACATTTGCCTGGGGTTAAACATTGCCATATTCAAAAGAGACATGCAAATGAGTCTTCTTAGGTAGTCTCTGGGCAAACATCCAGATTAGCATCTCATGACCTGATTTGCACTCAGTTTGCCAAGCATTACTGCAGGGTCCCATAGTTCCACCTGTAGGTCAGTCTGAAAGTACAGGGGCTGGCTGGTCTACCTGCAGCTCCACCTGTAGGTCAGTCTGGTAGTGCATGATGGTAGCTGCAGTCTACATGTATAAAGTACAGCATAGCATATTGTGCCCCACGGGACAACACAGCATAGGCACAGGTGGTGGTGGTGCTTCATGCAACTGTTACACTGTAGGTCATGCTACAGTGCACAACAGACACTACAGTAGCCAGGGGTACAGTAGTGTGAGGGACACAGCAATGCCTATGGTGTGCAGGGCAGTGATGACCACTGCACTGTACACAGTGACAGGCCTAACTTGTAGGTGTTTACTGACAGTGGACATTACTGTTATGCTGTTGTGTGACCCACAGATGCTGCACCTCTGGCATGGGATGCTCACAGTGACATATATATGGCTGGCTGTGTGTGCTGTGGTGTTTGTACAGCTGTGCTGTATGTGGCTGGGGGGGCATGTATGATTAGACAGGCATACTGGTGTTGGGATATTCCCAATACTAGCCCATGTGCACTGCATGATGTGTTCCAGCTTTGTGGTCACACCCAGTCTGTGGCACAGCCTGGCCACCTGTACACCCTCCCTCAACACCCTCCATGCCCACAGTGCTGCATGTGTGTGTGCTGGCACCTGTTGGTGTCCACAGAAGGGTGGTCTGCAGGTTGTGTGCTAGTATGGCCACACTGCCATGGTGTCCAATAGGGACTGGTTCACCACTTACTGCTTGGCATGGCTGTGACTGATGGCAGATGATGGCATCATTGTGATGCCATCAGTGAGCAGCATGTTTCCTCTATGTCTGGCTTTTTCTCTGTGTCATACTTATTGGTTAGGGTCGTGCAAAGCTGCGCAAAAGCCATGCAAACACTGCGCAAAGCCACAATGTCATGCAAAACTGGATTGCCCAGGGTTAAGACTACCTTTTCCTTGGTGGTAATTTGCACCATGCAAAGTGATGCACTAAGTCACACAAAACCACTTTACATGACACCAGTCACTGAATATAGCATTGCCTGTTTTCATGTACATGCCCCTCAGTTGTCCCTTGCAAACATTATGATTTTACCCAGTACTAATGCAGTCTACGCTTGCTATTTGGCTTTTGAATATAGCAGACCCACTCAAATCCCACGCTAAACCTGCGCAAACAGTTTGCACCCAGCGCAAAGTTTTGAATATCTGGCCCACAGTATTTTAGTGTTAAGCAACCTATACCTTTTCTTATTATACCTGTTGACCTAAATTGTTTCTTTTGTATAATGGTAACACCTGCAATGAATAGCAAAGAAACAGGAGCAAAAGTAGGAGACTGTATTGCTATTATTCCATCCTGACAAGGCCACACCGGTGTGTTTGTGATATCGACCACCCCAAAGACCTCACCTGGGGTGATCACAAATGGCATTTGGTCATGCTGCTCCACTCTGTGGTTTTTGGCTATCTGCAGCCAGAGCATTGGCTCCAGGTGGCTGACACAGTTTGTTGCATCCGAGGGAATAACTGGAGAAAAAATACACTGGAGAAAAAATTGCAGCAGCTGGTGGTTGTGTTGGTAGAGTTAGCACCTGCAGTTCTCCACACCATGGTGGGGGTCAGATATACCCTTCCCCATCACACATCGACTACATTCTTTGGGACTTGTCAACTGTAATTCCATCTGGTTCACCCAGGTTTTTATTTGTTTTTTGGAAACAAGCTCGTTATCAGATATAAACACATAGTTAGGATGGCCTTGAAAATTGTGGCATGAATTAAAATACCCTGTTGAAGGATAGTGGAAAATGTGGCCACTGGTTTGCAAGTTTGGATAAATAATAGGGATGTCTGTAACTGTTCCAGTAAGTGATTGATTTGTATACTTTGCATCGGACACTGCACCACCTGGTTGGGCGATGCACATGTACCATGCACCCCCCACCACAGCAATTGAAACTATGAGGTAACTCTATGTTCTGGTGCTTCAATCAATGTACTGTATAATATGCAGATTGCCTTGGTTGTTTGAGGGATTTTCAGTTAACACTGGGTTGTTTAATGGAAACAAGTTATGTGGTGGATACAAGAAGGAAATATGTGGTGGCTGCATTATGGGACAAACTGGGAAGAGTAGTGCCAGTAGGCTAACAAAGGAAGGGTTTATTTGTGGAATAGTTTATGATTTCTTGTGCTCTCAAGAGGAAGCCCCTTGCAAGCTGCTGAAAATCAGTAAGAGTCTGCATTTTGTACAACTGGCAGCTGGTTTTGTGTGTTTTAAGCAGATTCAAGGACACATTGCTGGGGGGGGGTCCTGCATGCCCCCCATGGGAATGGAAACTACTGCAGTAACTCTATTCAATGACTGCTTAAAATGCCGAGTGCCTGGTTAAAGTGCAAGTTTCATTTAGACGGTGTATTTTTTCCTGGATTTTTATTAATAAGAAAAAAAATTGGAACCTTGGTTGAGTTGTTGCACCCATGTGACAGAGCTTCTGGTGGGCAGACTAGGTGGGCCAAGCAGTCTTTATCTGCCGTCAAAGTCTATGTTTCTATGTTTAACTTATCTTCAGGACTGTGTAACGCTGTTATTAAGAGTTCTTTATTGGATCTCTATAGGAAGGATCCTATGCATATAAATGGCTACACAGCCAGTCCTGTGCCAAATGTTTTGCAATCCTGGGCAAGCTCCCATTGTGGGCTGTGGGCCTCAGCTGAACTAAAAAAAACCAAGATCACATGAGTCACCCAAGAAATCCCAGCAGGAGCCACCCCACATGGGTGGCCCCTAGAGATGCAGCAAATTTTAATTTCTCTGGTGAAGTGCCAGTGAAGTGAGCACTTTGGGTTGTCACTCCACTACATGGAGTGGCCAATGTGAAAGTCTCACTTTGCCTTGTAATTATGATTTGCGTTGTCATTCTGCCTTAACACAAAGTAAGGCAAAGAGACAACAATATAGGCAGCCCCCCACACACATCACATGGCTTACAGTACTGTAAGTCACATGCTTTAGCCAGGCAGGAAAGAAGTGACTCATGCAAGCAGATACTTTCACTTTCTCCTCTGCAGAGGGAGAGATAGGAGGCAGTTTATCTTAATGGGAGCAGGAAGAAGTCATTTTATTATAAAAGTAAAACCCCAACAGCTTTTTGAAAGCTATTTTGTTGACAGTTTAGTGGTTTTGTACTCTTGTTGTAGACTGTTAATTTTTGTTTCTGTGATTTCTTTGTTTTTACTTTTATAAGTTTTTGTTTGTCTGTGTGTGTGTATGAGTGTTTCATTAACTGTCTCGACTCAACATCTTGTGCTGACAGAGGAAGGAGGGAGGGCACGTCTGGGACTGTGCCAGGGCCAGTGGGACCATGTCCACAGCAGCATGGATGGCAGGGGAGGAGTGCACACCCATGGTGGGGGTGTAACTGGGTGCTGTTGGACCATTCTAAAATCTTGGGTCTTCCTCCCCAGAAGCACCAGCAGCAGCAGCAGTTTCAGCAGCACCATCTCCACAGCAGGGTGTGCTGGAGGTTGATCACTGCCATATCCAGGCTGCTAGTGCATCTGGCCCTCCAGTGCCTGGTCCCCACCACACCGGCTCCCCAGTTTGGGAGTTTTTTGACAGTGTCAGGGGACAGCTGCCTGGTATGTTGCCACATCTGTGGTGTAGAGGTGCTGCTGTGGCCCTCGGGGACACACCTGGGAACTGGGGCCAGTGCACCCACATGCTAAATCATCACAAGGGGGAGTGGAAGGCTGCCACAGAACAAGCCAGGCCTCCACCTGCTGGCCCTTCTGTGGCAGTGGCAGAGGGTGCTGCTGTGTGTCACGGCAGCAGCATGAGGAGGGCCACAGCAGCAGCAGCTCCAGCACCACCCCCACTACCACCATCAGCAGCTGTGCCACCACCAATGGACCCCATCCTGCCTCTTACCCTGGCTGACCTTGCTGTGTTGTGGTCTGCAGTGGAAGAAAACAATGAGAGGGTGAGTGCTGTCCAGCAGCAGTTGGAGCACATAGAGTGACACCAACTACAGATTGTGTCAATGCTCCATCTGCTGCTGGACCATCAGGGGATCCCACATTAGCTTTTTGTTCAACACTCCCCCCCACTGTGTTATACTTATAATCCAAGTTAAGAATGTGTACCCTCCCTAATGTGTTTCTGGTGCCTCAGTAATGTTTGCTTAATGTTGTGGAGTGATTGTGGAAAAGCAGGACTGAGCAGTGCAAGTATAATGTGCTAAATTGCATGTGTGCACTGTGCAGTCAGTGTTCTTTCCTGTGTGTGCAGACCAGACACTGTCCAGCTTTGTGCAAACATACATATGGTGTGACTTGTTGCAGTACATAAAGAATAAAGATAAGAATATATAATGTATATTTTATTGGTACCATCATCATCAGCGGACTAAGTGTTATGATATTTTTTCCCAAAGGTCTCTGGCCAGAGAGCACCTTAGTCGCACTCACACAGTGCACACATGACTTTTGGAGATCATATAGCAACTAAAAATACTGCTTTTCAACAAACCACTCCAACAGACATGAAGTATTGGTGATGGTGAGGCACACAAATATTTGACAGACAGTGTACAGACACTATAAAGTCAGAAAATATATAAGGTCCAGTTCACTCACTGCCAAATGCCAACACACTGTGCTACCACAGTTCTTCTTTTCCTTTTTGTTCTGGAATAAGTGATGTCTTTGTAGTTTAGAGTGTCAGTGTCAGTGTTTTAGCAAGTTGATGTACACCATAACGTGACACAGTGCCAGTGGTTGCACAGTGTGGTGACAGTGGGCTGCAGGACCTGTTATATATTCCGACTTTAAAATGTCTGTGCACCATAACATATTTTGGGTGCCTCAGCAATATTTAATGTCTGTTGGGTATTGTTTGTTGAAAAGCATTATTTTTTTGTGCTATTGTCTCTGCAAAATCATGTGTGCACTGTGAGTGACAGAGATGTGCAGTGGCCCGAAACCTATGAAAAAATATCATATCACTTACTCTGCTGCTGCTGATGATGGTATCAATAAAATATATGTTATATATTCTTATCTTTATTCTTTACATACTGCAAAAGTCACACCATATATGTTTACACAAGCTGGGCAGTGTCTGATCTGCACACACAGGAAGAACACTGACCCACATAAGCAGTTTAGCACAGTATACTTGCGCTGCTCAGTCCTGCTTTTGGACAAACACTTCACGACAGAAAGTAAACATTACTGAGCTCAAAAATATTTATTTTTGAAATAGATATAAATTTATAATGTATGACATTATAGTGCACACACAGTCACCAGAGTTTTTGTGCATCTCCAAAATGCAACTGTCTTGTGTCCAGAAAATTCCCCAGTGCTGATCAAGTGAAATGGGAGCATTACACCAAATGCAAAGTGTCCCAGAATTAATGACATACTCATTAGACTGCCTCACAATAACTGTCATTGATAAATGGCTATATGCCAATCAAATGAACCTGTTTAAAGGAAATTAAATTACTTTTCCATACCCCAGTGGGAGGAATAGTACTAAACTAATTATGTTTTTCCTTTTATATTTTCTTTTAGGTTCTAGAGAGAGATATGCTTGCTTTTATGCTTATTCTTTTAGAAGCATGGGTCTTCTTACAAGCCCAGACTGCACATTTTATTGCAGATGAGAACCAGTGACCTAAACAGATTGTTGAGGCAGAGTACCTCACAAGCCCACATGATTTAATTGCATCCTGTAGAATTCACACTAAAGTCCTGAAAGACATGTTCATTGTCCAGAAGGGTAGTGAGGCCCTACTGAATGTTATGATCATTGCTTTGGATCAATTCTAGAAGTCAGACTTGATCTGGACTCCTGTTTACATTTTATTGATAATCAGGAATTTTGTATCCAAAATTTATATGGCAATAAAAACCATTAGATCTTAAGGTTTTTAGCCCAATGATGCTTCATAATTTGTGACACTTAGTACTGAGTGTCCAAAACAGAACCCTGGCCCACCCTGTGGTCTAACAGCCAATTCTCAACCAGGTACCTTAGTTAATAATGTGCAGTTCATGCACATTCCAAGTGATTTTAAATCTCACCTTTAAACTTGAAATGATTTGTTTTATGTTTCACATCAAACATTTCCCACACTTTTTTAATAATGATGCAATTGGATACCCTGGCAGCATACCAGGTATCCATTAATGACTCCCTAAACAGGGACTGATAGCACCACACATACACTCACTCAGGATTTTCACATCCTGACTGCTAGTGGTACATCTTATGACTGTAAACCTACCCAAACTCATTAGGCATTTTGTTTTTTGTTTTCTTATTTATAAAAAGAAAAACAGGTTTAGACTCAGGCCTATATGGCTGTGACATATCTATTTGAAATAGGGATGATATAGCCATTATTCAAGCACATATGTTAAAGGTTCATGATAGTATGAAATATAATATCATACCCCCCACCCAACTGCATGGTATACATGATTTTGCTCATTAACAGTAATTTACATTTACAATATTAAGGATATTGTGAAGGGTTTGACCTGACAAATGTTCATATTAATGAATTATTTTCTGCTCACATTAAGGAAGCAGATGAGCACATAGCTAGGAAAGTCCTTTGCACTGCCTACAGCTATTATGTTCTTACACCCATTTCGTCATCTCTTCCAGGATCTGGAATTAGGATATATCCTTGATCTCATATATGACATATGTATGGGTCAGTGGCATTGCCACATTTTGCACTTCTATTGCATGTGTTAACAAATGTTTATTTGAATCTAGCACTATTCCCTTGTCAGTGGTAAGGAACCTTGGATATGTCACCACACACACCAGTATTGCTACATGTTTTGAAACTTATTCCTGCACAATCCTGGAAGCCATGTTTGTGACTCTCACAGTGTCATTGCCACATTTTCATCCAGCAACTTCCATCTCTGATCGTCTGGCAACTGTTCATTCTAATGATCATCTATATGGAACTTTTATTGTGAAAGGTTAACACTACCTCCTTTTCATTGTTTACCATGAGATCTTGGAATTGTGACTGACTCTGAATATTGAATGTCGTACCTGAAAGGAACATTACCTTTCATGCAGATTTGACATCTTTCAACTTGTATTACCAATTTGTGAAAACAGGCCTAATGACTGAAATTAGGCTTCCACTTGTGAACTTTCAAATAAACTGTATTCAGTTACAGCCAATTAAGTTCTACAATCAAGCTCATTGTTATGCATACTATGAAGCAAGTATGGGGTAGGGCAATCCCCTAACTCAGCAAGAAGACTCTTCTTCATTTGATCTACAATCAAGAAATCCATTTTCTTCTCTGCTTGTTTTCCAAGCCTGGCAGGCACCTCATACAAACTGAGTACTGTCATAAACCTTTACATTTTGTGCAGCCATGTGATCATCTTCAACTGAACACTGTTGCTATTCCATTGTAAATCTCAATGTGCAATCTAATGCACCTCCTGCTGAGGCCTCTGAAAATATTGCAGCCTCCTGAACATTTTGATCTACCTTTGGAAAATGTGAATGCATCAAATCTGAATTATGAATCTTCATCTAACACTTGAAGAAACCCTGGATTTATCCCTGGAACTGTTCGTAGTTTGCTTTATGGACATTGACATTTCGTGTCCGGTTCAACTTACCAACTGAAAATGCTATCCATTAAGGTGGTATATATATTTTTTAGTTGTTTAACCAGGAGTAGCACTAAACTGAAAGCTTTTTTTACAGGAGTGACCTGGGAGCACAGGGAAGTTAAGTGACTTGCTCAGGGTCACGCAGTATGCAAGTGGAAGCTGTGAGATTCAAACCAGGTCTGGTCTGCTGGATGTCATCAGATTTGCAGTTCAGAGCCTTAAACCTCTGCACTATACTGCCTCTTCTACTGATTTGGAACATTGCATGATGACCAACTATACATTCTTCTGACATGGACTAAAAGTTATGCAAAGTGAACTTTTCTAACTTCTGTTTCTACTCCCTAAACAGGTTATAGGTTATACAGTAATCACACCTGTTCCCATCCCAGAATCAGATATCATTAAGTCTAGTCCTAACTATCTTGATGCTATATCTCAGTTTTTTACTTATTTGTAATATCCATACAGGCAATTTAAGTTTGTCTCTTCAATTTCTTCCCAACTGCACAGATACACACCTGATACATATCAGTATTTACTGATTGTTTTGGTATTGGAAAACCCCTTTGTGAAGTTTTATTCCAAATATTTATAGTAATACAAGGTTTACTAACATTTTCCCTTATAATTATATTTTGTTGTTTAAGGAAAATCCTGAAATACCTGTGTGACCAGTTAATATTCCTCTATCAGGCTCGTGCCTTGGGCCTGTAGATGAATGGTGCCTAACCTCCTTCTTTTTATTGTGTTGCCAGTTTTGCAATTAGGGCAAAAAAGTGGGGATTGTTACAGCTGGGTTATGCCCCCTATTGTTCCACAAACACCTCACACTGTATTCCTGGTCTATTGTACTGTGATACTGCTATTATGCATTAACATATAGATATGGGTACATATCATATAAGCATGAGTGCTAGGAATGTGCTTTGCTGCTAGGATATGCTAATACTGATCATGCATGATTCATTATACCTCACTATAATACATTTATCTAGAGTCTGTTTGTCTTTTACATATATTCCACATATAATCTACCTAATCACTGTTATGATGACTCTGGGGGATCATTAGTGATTATTGTATACTTATATTCTCATATAATTATATGTAGTGTGTGTTTTCAACTCAGGCAGATATGTAATAAGGACCTGTCAGCAGTTCTCTTTGTCTAAGTAAGCTGACACAGAGAGAAAGCCTTTGTTATGTCTTTATGTTTCATACGGTATGTAAGCAAGAAATGCCACATGTAGTTTGAACCTGTCAGCATTTCGTTTGTCCAAGCTATAACGCAAATGGAAGCATATTCTGTGTCTCCTAAGTCATTCTCCAATGGAGAATGACTTAGGATCAATACATATTGTTCCTCATATCTGTAACTATGAAATAAAGGAATTCTGGAGGTCAGGGGTAAGGTGCAACAGACTTCTAGGAAAACAAACTGAACTTACAAGCTCAAATGGGCAGACTGGTTGGGCCATAGGCCCTTATCTGCCCACACTGTCTATGTATCTATGTATGAGGTAATCTCTGTTGCTATGCTGTTATCTGCAGTATATAGTTGTCTGCAAACGTATTGTAAGTCTTGGGACACTACTAGTTCAGCTCTGGAAGACTAGTACTCTCTGGCAGAGAGCTGGAGAGTGGAGAGAGAGACAAGACCTTAGAGAACCTAAAATCTACAATCCTGGAGATTATGTACATTCTTCAGGCTAGTGGTGAGAAACCCATCTCCCTTGTGATTTTCTCTGTCACATGCTTGGCATAAGTAGTATAATAAACTTTATTAGTACTCCTTTCTTGTTACGAATGTTTCTTGGCAGACTCCGAGACACAAGAATCTGTATTATTATTATTTACCCAACACACCAAAAGTGTTTAGATTACATAAATGGTGACTGCGGAGTGGAGTCTGAATGTTTGCCAAGTTTCATTTGTATTTCCTCTGTAAATTAAAACATTGGGTGAGAAATCCCAGTAACAAGCAGCAGAAATTGTCCTGTGTTTAACTTTTTTCAGTCTGTTGTGTGTTCCACATTGCAGTGGTAGCTCTACCACTGCACAGGTGGGCCAGCCACTAAAACTTCTTTATTCTTGAACCACTGGTAATGTCTCACAAATGGATAGTCACAAAAAGGGAAAGGAGTAAAAACCTATTGTGTGCACCTAGAGCACACTGTTGCATTGAACTGAGAACTCTCCATCTGATCATCAGATGCCCAGCACTGAGAAAGGGATGTTCATACCCTCCTAAACAAGTCTCCTGTGCACAGGCTATCCCCTTCCTGGCTACTCAGTTGTGGGGGCTTGCAATGGTTTAGTTACTTCTTTCTTTCTGTGGCTGTGCAGCTGCTGGACTTTGCCAGCTGTTTAAGAATAAATAAGTGTTGCTACCTCAGGGAGCATTACTGTGACTATTTTCCACATTATGTTAAAAGAGGACCTTCCCAGTCCTTTTGACTTTCATGCATAAATTACCACTTCTTGCATTGATTCTGGAATTGTATTTTATTAATGTCTGTTGCAGTTAGTTTTTGCATTCTGAACTGCTAAAATCTGCAGGGTGTACCATACCAGAGCTTCTATACCAAGCCTGGAGTTGCTGTGGGCCCAGGGTTGTACTGCTGACATCACTATAGGGCAGAGTCAGTTTCACAAAAAAAAAACATGCTGACAAGGCATTTGGATTTTGGCATAATGCTTTGCTAACAGGGTGTCTTGGGGAAGGGGAACACAGTATGTGCACGGAGTACTGGTAGGTTTCCCTTGTAACATTGTTGCAACTGCATGGCACTGCATGGTGTGAGTCACTCCTCTACCCAATAGTAATGTCATTAAGAGCTAGCAGCCCAGCAAATGAACAGCAAAGGCAAGTGCAGCAGGGCTCAAAAACAAATTCAAATTATGGAAAGCAGAGTAAACCTTGGCCAAAAATAACAAATGCACACTCCTTTTTCAGGTCTAGTACTGCATATAATGACTACAAGCTGTAACTTTTTGAACCATAATGAAAAGTCCTCTTTAAAGAGGTGCTGTCAACTCAAGGAAACGTCTACAAACAATATATTTAGGTACAATTTATCTTGCATTCCCTATATCAGCTATAGATTTCTCCTCCATTATTTATTACTGAGGACATTTGCATGATTAAATGATTTTTATCCATTAGGGTTCATCTGTTTCTCTAGCGTATTCCCTATTTGAAGGCATATCATGTGTTGTGACATTACAAGGTGTTGCCATAGGAGTAACTATGATGTCATAAGCAGTGCATTATGACCTCGGATAGGAATTAAGTAGCAGGAATGGTTGAACTCTTCTGGAGCAAAGATCCTGTTTCATGCAGATTACTTCAGTAATAAATAACAGGGTGGAGAAATGCAAAGCAATTGTGAAATATCACCTGAATTGTGTCTACATATTATGTCTTTGTAAATAACTCCTGAAGGTGGAAACAAAGGGAAAAGCTATGCTTCAGGATACGGGAAGGTGGAAATCCTGGGTGGCTAACCTAAAAACTTCAGCAAAACAAATGGACTACACTCTGTTCAGCACAAAGGAGGATTTGCTGACACCAAATTAATGCCATTAGTGCAATTTCTACTTGCTAATGCTTGTGCCCCAAAGGGGTCACCATAAAGAAGGCAGGGTTTAAGCAGTGTCAACTGACAGTTTACATCATACAGTCAGCATTTGAAATTATAATGACAGAAAGCAAAGGTCTCATGCCAATGCAACAAAAATATTGCAAGTCATAAGCAAGATGCAATGCAGTATGGACCCAATCTGGCAATCACCCCAGCACTTACGCTCCAACTCAACTTGGAGTCAAAGTGCTGGGGTGACTGGTAGGTTAAGTTCATTCTGCACCGCACCTTGCTTTTAACTTGCAAAATATTTTTGCTACATTGGCATGAGACATTTGCTTTAAACTTTGGTTAATACTTCAGTTATAGGGCACCAGAATGCTGAGGCCCACAGATGCTGCACCCCCCCGCGCAGTGGAAGTTACCCGGGTTGCCTTCTTGTATGAAGGTATCCAACCCTTTTTTGAATGTTGCCATGTTTGGTACATTCACCAAGCAAAACAGGCAGCTGATTCCAGAGTCTAATAGCTCTAGGGATGAATGCATTTTTTCAAACTTCTGATTTAGGCACTGATTCAACCAGTTGACACTTTTGTCCTCGGAGGTCGTATTTGATGTCCTTGTAAACCAGATCCAGACCCTCACTTTGGACATGATCCTACAATAACTTATACAGGAGTAACATGTCCCCCCTAGTTCTCCTTATGCTCAACTCCCACAGTCCCAAGTGATTTATGTGCTGTGCATATGATAGGTCCTGACAACTTGGGACAAGTTTGGTAAATTTCCTCTGCACTCTATCAGTCATATCTGTATCCTTCCTGAGGTATGGACTCCATACTTGTGAACAGTAGTTCATATGTGGCCAAGTATATGTTCTATATGTTCTATAAAGGGGCAATAAAACTGAGCTAGATATAGCAGAGAAAGGACCTGTGAATGCAGTTTGGTAAGTGTCCCATTTTGGATGCCACCTGTTTGCAATGTGTGCTGGGCTTCAGGTCATTACTTATAAACACACCCAAGTCCTTTTCAGTAGTCACTGATTCGTCTGTGGTCCCATTTACTTGGTATATTTGTATACCAGTGTTCCTACCAAAGTGCAAGAACATACATTTTTTCTGTGTTCAATTGCATTCTGTTAGTGACAACCCATTTACCTATGTTCTTCAGATTATCAAGCATCATGTTTCTCTGTGCTTCATTGTCCACTGTTCCCCAAGTTTGGTATCAGTGGCAGACTTTCAATTTGTTGTTACCTGTTAGTGTCAGGTCACTAACATATACTGTATGTTAAAAGCAGTGGTCCCAGGACAGAGCCCTGGGGTACTCCACTGGTCACAGTGCCCTCTGAGGAGACTATGCCATTAATTCTGATGGCCTGACTCCTACTTGCCAGCCAGCTCTGAATCCATTTAAGTAGGCATATATCCACTTTTAAGGTTAATTGTTTTTTCACTAGGATGTTATGAGGGAGGGCATTGAAAGCCTTCCTGAAATCTACAAACAACACATCAACCCCTTTCCCTTGGTTTAAATTAGGGCTAACAAACTCATAGATGTTGATTAAGCTGGTAGTACATGACCTATTATTTGTGAATCTGATGGTGCGATATATCTGTTAACCCCCTACTCACCAGGTCCTTAACTAGTTCATCCTTTATTATACTCTCTATAAACTTGCCCACTACAGACATTAAGCTAATAGGCCTGTAATTGCCATGGTTAGATTTACTGCCCTTCCTGTGGATAGGTATTGTGATGGCACTATGCCAGTACGCATGT
Organism: Neoceratodus forsteri; assembly: GCA_016271365.2. NCBI lineage: Eukaryota > Metazoa > Chordata > Ceratodontiformes > Ceratodontidae > Neoceratodus > Neoceratodus forsteri. Next base: position 1,147,037,047 of record CM057458.1, on the reverse strand, counting down.
ACACAAGCATTTAAAATGGATCTATTCCCGATATCTGCTTTCTGTCATTATAATTTCAAATACTGACTGTATGCTGTAAATTGTCTGCTGACTGCTTAAACACTGTCTTCTTAATGGTGGCCCCCTTTTGGCACTAGCATAAGCAAATACAAATAGCACTAATAAAATATATTTGGTGTCAGCAAATCCTCCTTTGTGGTGTATAAAGTGCAATCCATTTGTTCTACTCCTGAAGGTGTCAGCTGCTCTCAAACTATTGAACTGTAAAAACTGTGATTGGTACTACACCACCTGCATGGTTACTCTCAGAGAGCCTTTTCTGTATTTAATTCTGCATGGTGCTTGGATCAGGGACTGGAACACCTCAGTAGGGGTTAAGGAAGTGAGCCCTGTGATATTTTGTTTTACAACATTTTATTTATCAACTGTAAAATCTGCTCACTAGTGCTATAATGGTTGCATCTAAAGGCACTCTGGGAAATTGCTCTCTGCATGCTCCTCATGTTTTGCAGGTTGTACCCATGTGTCTGCATTACTGCACAGCTGCATGATTTGCATTTTCTGCACTACTGTACCTGTAATAGTATATCACTATTCCTTGTATCCTTCCACAGGTCACCCATGAAAACGAGCCTCAGCTTATCAGACCTTTCATGGTCACAAACTGGATAATTAAATAAATCTCATAAAATAATTTTGGTTAATTATATTACAGAAAATAATGTTACTTACAGTTATTTCTTTAAACCAGTCTCACTGCTCCTTCTTTTCTTGAGACTGTTGTGCTTACTTGTGTTTCCATTGTATCTCCTATTTTACTACAAATTCTTTCTTTAAATATCTTTATAACATCTTGCCTTAACTTCTCTGTTGTTCTTATTCCATATATAATGGGGTTGGCAACAGGCGGTAAAATAAAACTCTGTATGGATAAGACATGCTGGAGAAATGATGGGATACTGGTCATGTTCAGCCGAGGCTGAAGGACAATAAAGAAAGCACTGCTCACAAAGACCAACAATATCAGCAAATGAGTACTACATGTCTGCAGAGCCTTCACTCGTGCTTCTTTAGACTTTTTCATACAGACTATAAATATTTGTACATAAGAGCAGACAATGATAACAAAGGGAATTCCCACATTAAATATAAGAAAAACTATACCTAAATAATTGTCAGCAGATGAGTTTATACATGAAAGCTTAACAATGGAGATACTGTCACAATAGATTTTTGGGAGAGTGAAGCCACACAGTGGAAGTCTTTGAGTTAAGAGAATAGATATCAGCATAATACAAAATGGATTCATCCATGCAACCAACAGAAGCTTGAACATTTTTGCAGATGTCATAATATTTGTATACTGTAAAGGGTAACAAATAGCCATAAATCGGTCATATGCCATAACTGTCAATATATTCATTTCAGAAAAACCAAAAGTATACAGGAAATATACCTGAATGTAACAGCCAGAAAGAGATATAGTGTTAGATTCCAACAAAATATCAGCCATTAACTTTGGCAAAAATGTTGTACTGCCATATATTCCATTTACTGCCAAGCTACACATAAAGAGATACATGGGCTCATGTAAATGTTGTCGTAAAATGATAATGCTTATAAGAAACAGATTAGCTAGAATTGTAATTAAATACAGCAAAAGTGAAAATGCAAAATACATATATCGAATGTTACCCATTTTACCAAGTCCTGTAAGTACAAAATAAGTGATAGTAGTAGTGGAATTTTCCATTCTTCAGACCTGTAAAGGATAATACAATTAAATTAGATATATAACCGAATGACTTTTAGTGCTTGAGACATAACATATCTTAGTCTTGTGAATTACCAAAATTAGTTAAGCAAAAAAACACAAATCTCGGACTTCACAAACATTGCATTATTACTGCATGTCAGCCCACAATAAACGTCTTACATTCATTTGCCATATGCTTTTAAAATGACAGTTACAACATAGTACATTAAAAGTGGTAATGATAATGAACCGAGACTGCCCCTAAACATTTTACATTCATTTTAGCATTAGCAATTGCAATGATAAACAGATCACTACTAAAGCTTTCATTTCACGTCTTAATAATAAAGCTGCATATATAACTCATATGACTTACATTCCTGCAAATGTGAAAACAGTTGTGATCAAACTGCAGCTTACCTTTCCAGGAGATTGTATTCACAATTTACTGGTGAAACTGCAAAGTTGTTACTTTTATACAGTGAAACAGCTCTATGCCTCTGACAGGAGTCTTGTATAATGAGAGAGATAGAGTCCCTGAGCACCCTGCTTGCCAGTATTTGCACGGTCTATCTTTCCCACGTGTAAACATCCCTTGATTGTTTTTCTTTTCAAGAAGGTTAGATCATCCAAGCACAAACAATTACATTTTATATTTTTCTGATACTGGTACAGACTAAATGTCTAAGAAATGCCTATATTTTCTTGTTACATGCTGGTATTGTTTATTGCAGAGATACCACTTAATAGTCTAGGTATTTTAGGGTTAAAAACCTATTAATTTCCTATTATACCTGCTGACTTAAATTACTTTTTGTATACTTTTAATCTTGAAATTGCTACCAGGTTCATCAGCAGGGGTTGCACCTCCTCATGTGTGGATAGCACATTTAAGGATGCATGTTATGTCAGTGGAACTGAACTTTTAGAAGCTAGACATGAGACAAAATCGCCAAGGACTAATTTTGTTACCATATATACAAGACATTCACAGGATATTAAGCATAGTATTATCTTGCAGAGTGAACCCCTTCTAGAAGGGGTGACAAAAGAAAAACCAAGGATGGTGTATAAAAGAGGCACTAACCTTAGGGATAGATTGGTACACAGCTATGAAGGCAGGTACACTCACACACTTGGCACCAGACCTCTGCTACTCAGTGGAATGCACCAATGTGAAAACTGTAAATTTTGCAGTTCCATCCTTAGATGCAATCCATTTACCAGCTGCAACAGTGGTCAGAACTATGCAATAAAAGAATTCATAACATACAGCACAGAGAATGTGGTGTACGTGGCAACATGGTGTTGGTATTTATATTTTGATATTTATAAATTTAAAATTCTGTTTTCACTTTATTACTGTCATTCATTACTCATAAATATTGTGCTGCAAAAGCATTTTGCATAAACATGCACTTTTAGTTAATAGATTATGGAGCTGAGCACCAATGCAGTTTAGACATATAATATAGAATTGTGCACTGTCTCTTTAAGTAGAGCTCTTGATAACTGGGTAATGATGTCTAGTGACCATCCCCCTGATGACATACTGATATACAAAACTGGTCTGGGTTGTTTGTAAGCTCTGGTTACTTTGTAGCTGCATGGTGGCAGTTTTAAACTTTTTCATATAATAAAGCCTTTTTGGGGGCTATTACTTTTTCCCTCCTCTCATGGCATACCTGGTCTGCTTCCCCTATTTCTGGCTGCCTCCTCAGGGATTCCAGCTGCTGTATAAAGCCTTTTTTAGTATCAGCAGCCGAGGAGTGCAGATTTCTTGCTTTTCTACATTTGTACCTTTTGGGGTCCACACCCTCCGTGGAGTAGTGGAGCGGTATTTGCAGTAATTCTTAACACCTGCAATGAATAGTAAACAAATGGGAGCAAAAGAAGGAGACTGTAATGCTATTATTCCATCCATGGGAGGCCACTTTGGTGCATTTGTGATACCGACCACACCCCAAATTCTCACTTGGGGCAATGATACATGGCCTTTGGTCATGCTAGTCCACTCTGTGGTTTTTGACTATTTGCAGCCAGACCAATGGAGCCAGGTGGCTGACATACTCTGCTGCATCTGTGGGGACCAATGGGGAAAAAATACATGCAGAAAACATTGCAGCAGCTGGTGGTTGTGTTAGTAGGGTTAGCAACTGTGGTTCTCCACACCATGTGGTGGGGGTCAGATATACCCCCCCGCCGCACACTGACTACATACTGTAGGACTTGTCAGCTGTAATTCCATCTGGGGCACCCAGGCTTATACTTGTTTATGGAAACAAGCTAGTTTTCAAATATAAACATATAGGGCACTATGCATGAAGGGCCCCACAAAATGTGTTGAGTGGTAGTAGACCCTGTGTACCCCTACGTGGTGTGTAGGGCAAGGCAGACATGCAGCATGCATGACCACATGCACATGGCATGCAAACCGAGAGGGTATGAACCAGGACCATGCGGAGCATAGTGCAGACACAGAGTGGGCGAGGCCCGGATACATGGAACCACCCCTTGACCCCCCCATATAACGTGATGCAGGCCACATTACACAGCAGCATGGCTGTGAATGCAGCGCAACAGCACTGTATACAAGACATGCCAGGATGATGGAAGGATGTGGAAGTGCCTGTGGAGGTGGACAGAAAAGGTGGCAGCAGAGGGGAGGAGTAAGAAGTAGATGATGTGGGGGTGGAATAAGGACATGCTCCACGAACTTCAGCAGTGGTCAAGTCTGATCACGGATATCAGGCACAGCTATGACAGGGTGTACAGGGCCCTGGCACTCAGCACTGCCCCTGAGGCGAAGGCCTGTATGTGGCTTGACATTCAGGCAGCATCAGTGCTGCTGGTGCAGAGGCACGTATGCTGACTGTGGTAAAACATAAGTGGCGTGACCTCCGTGCAGCAGTCAAAAAGAAGCTGGCAGCTGGTGCACAGGAGCAGCAAGGCATGGGCAATGGGTCCCCTGCACAGGACACACAGCTGACACCTATGGAGAGACTAGTGGCAGAGACCATCTCAGAGGAGCCACTCCATGGCGTGGGTGGAGGGATGGGCACACTGGCAGGTAGGTGCAGCCCATGTGGTGGTGACAGGGTGGTGGGCAGCATGGTTATGCAATGCCATCACTACAGTGTAGCCCTCTCCCTGCCAGACAGGGGCTGTGCACCATGGAACACAGCAACCAGCAGGACACTAGCAACACATGCCACTGTGCCAGAGCCAGGACCAAGCTGCACCTCACAATGTGAGGCACTGCCTGGTAAGCGTCATTGACCACTGGTGTGTGATGCCCCATCTGGTATGTGGGTAAGAATATTTCACTGATGCAGTCCAGTGTTGTCTCCACAGGGACAGAGATGGACACCAAAACCCAGCTGGACAGTGACAGCAACGCTGAGCTGACCGTCACCCACACTGAAGAGGTGGACAGCACCTCCGGGAGAGAGGGTCGTCAGAATGAGGGCCCCACAGACGGTCGTGGCAGTGGACAGCACCATCCCCAAAGGGCACCACTGCCTCCCTCAGGCAGGGGCACCACTGCAGCCCCTGACACCATGCCACACACAGCACCAACAGTATCCAAAAGAGCCACAGATCCTGCTGACAGCGCAATGAGAGCCCATCCACAGCACACACAGACATGGATGTACCCCAACATGACCCATACCAGATGGAACAGTACTGCATGCTCCAGCAGCTGGAGGGGAACTGTCTGACCGAACAGCAGAACACCATGCCTGCCACTGCTGCCCTGACTTAGGTCACATTTGCCATATGCGATGGCATCACATTGTCCACCATTGCCCAGGAACCGAACCTGCACCAGATACAGTCCATGCCTGTCACACCCCCTGCAGGAACACCCCCGTATGGTATCTGCCCAGGCAGACATCTTTCCGGAGCAGGGCGTGTGCAGTGATGTGCCACCTCTGCTGGGCAGAAGTGCCGTTGTATAGGCCATGCCGCCATGCACAGGAAGTGGCAATGAGGAGGGTGGCGATGTCCATGTCACCATAGCAGACAGCCAGGACACACCGGCACCACCACTCCACTATGCAGTGCTGACACCCAGGGCTGTGAGGGGCGCAGGGTCATGGGGCATCACGTGCACATGCAGCACCCAGGCACCTGGGCACATGGGCATCATCACAGCTACAGTCCCAACCTGATGTTTTGGGGCTGTGAATGCAACAGCACAGCACACAGTCAAACACCGACACATGACACCACCCCACCTCAACACCCCCCACAATGCCCCCCCCACAAATGGCCACTTAGCATAATATGTCATCCTCATGGCTGCAGTCCCAGTGATGTCACTGGTTGACACACACTGCATGCTACGCACAGACAGTGGCTGCGTCATGCCCATGTGGTGCCTGACAGGCGTGTGCAGCTTGGCACCATCAACATGAGAATGTCGCCTTTACAAGCGCACGCCATGCCGCATGGCCACTGGCCATGCCATGCTCCCTGGGGTGCATAGCACCATCACCATTGCCATCATCGACATCATCACCATTCATGGGGTCCAGAGGTGGCACCATCGGCAGCAGCATGGCCTCATGCTTGGCCAGGTTGTGCAACAATGCAGCAGATGGCAAACACCCTGCATGCCCTAGCGGGTGACAGCATGACTGTGCCCTCTGAGTGGTCAAGACACTGGAAGCACATCTTCAGCAGTCCAATGGTCCTCTCAACGATGCCACATGTTCTCCGATGTACAATGTTGAAGGCCTCCTCTGCCTGAGTCCCTGGAGCCAGGATTGGTGTCATGAGATAGGTCTGCAGGGGTTATCCACTGTCACGTGCAAAGAGGCGTGACAATGTGAGTGAGGACCCCATGTCGGATGGGGCACAGGACATGTGTGTGGAATTACCCAGTAGTCAGCCATTGATGGGCCTATCATGCAGCAGGGCACCGAGGCCGGAGGCATCCAGTATGTATGAATCATGCGTCGACTCCAGGAACCTGGCACACACATCCATGAATAGGCCAGTGGCATCACACACCACCTGACAGTTCACACTGTAGAATCCCTTCTTGTTATGGTATGCCTCCTCATTCACTGTGGGTCCCAGGATCGCGATGTGTGTGGCGTCGATAGCCCCGCACATATTGGGCATCCTGTGCATGGAATAGAATGCCTGCTTCGTGTCACGCAGCTCCTGTGCATTCTGAGACAGGTAGACGTGGTCCCCAGGGTGTGCCAGCAGTGCATCGGTGACCTGTGCCATGGCAAGGGAGACTGAGGACTGGCTCATGCCGAGTGCATCCCTAGTCACATGCTGGAATGACCCATTCGCAAAGAAAGACAGTGCACACATGACCTTAGTCTTCACCGTTATCGCCATGGAGGGCCAGGTCCCGGGTGCTATGGCCGTGCGGACAATGTCACACAGCTGTGCAACGATCGGCCATGGGAATCTGAACCATTCCAGCAATGCACGTCCCACAATCCTATGGCATCAACCCTGTCACAGAACACCCTGGGACGTGGCAGCCTGTTCCTTCATCTCCTGTCATTTGCCTCCAGCAGTAACATATGCAATCCCACATCTGGGCACATCCTGTATCACTGTTACACCTTCCCCTCACACGGTGCAGCCTGCAGTATGCTCACACTTATAGACTCATGCCGATGTGGGCATGGCACTCCCTGCCATCGGCATGCTCTTGCCATGTCCCGTGATTCATGCCACGTGCCCAGTCACACGCATGACCCTGTGGTGTTTCCAATCCAGTGTTGATAATGGTGTACACAGTGGTCGACAGGATGTCCATGTTTCCCCAGCACCTCTTCAGGGTGTTGGAGGAGATGTACACACCTAACTGGGGTGTGGGGGACCTGTGGCAGGCCTATGAATTTGGCCAGGTGAGTACAGCATGACCCATGTGCGCTGCACTGTGACACTGTCTGTGTGGGCCATGTGATTCACTGCCTCCCACATGTCTCCTATACAGGACCATCATGGATGGCCGAGCGGATGGAGCTGAGCCTGCAGGTACAGATGGATGGTGCTCTGTACTTTGCACTCCTGGACAGCGGCTACAGAGGTACTGGCACAGGTATCCCAGCTACATGATGCTGAAGGGGGGGCAGCATGCTATATTATGAGGATGCGACTGACAGTCAGTGGGAGATCTACGTCCCATCACGAGTAGGTACTGTTGGCGTGGTGCAGAGTGCCTGAGTTTGGGTCACTGTGCCACCATTGAATTGTTCCCTTTATCTTGCAGCACTACAGGGGCCTGGTGAGGTGCATCATGCTTCAGAATATCAGTCGCCCACTGCAGGAACTGGAGGTGGACACCAGCTCATCATGCAGTGATGTGGACCTGCAGGATGGCCAGCCTGTGAGGGTGTGAGGGACCATGCTGTTTCAGAGGATGGTCTGTGTTTAATGCCCAGTGTATGGCAGGACACTGTCTGGGTGGTGCTGTTGGCCTTGTCGGGGTGTTGTGTGTGGCAGCACCTGCACATATCTGGGAGGGGTGTATAAATGATGGACCTCGAAGTGTGCTGTCCTTGTTGTACTGCTCGGGGGGGGTCATGCACTCTGTGTAGTGCTGCCAGCTGTGTCTGTCAAAACATTTAGCATGACACTTGTGTTCTCACTGACTCGGGGGCAGTCAGACCAGTTCAGTCATTTGCTGTTACTGGCCAGTGCACTGAGGCATGCTTGTATGGGGAAATGCTGCATGGTGTTTGTGCATGTGCATGCTGTGTGGTGTGCACATGTGTGGTGACCATGAGGGCAGCTATGTTGCCCATACCTCTCCACATCTGTGCCACATGCTTCGTGTGCCCTGCCCTGCAGCCATGTGTGACACACACTTGGGCCACGTGGGTGACAGTCACCCATGTGGTGGACCATGCCAGTATGGCATGCCCTGTGTATGGAGATGTGCCATGCTGCTTGCCGGTGCATGGCGGTGTGCTGTATGGCATGCCCTGTGTATGGAGATGTGCCCTGTGGATGAGGATGTGCCGTGCAGTATGTCTGCATGCTGTACTGTGCCCATGGGTGCTGCCCTGCCAGACTTGGCCACACTACAGTGGCGGCAGAGTCGATGTGTCCACCTGGCTCAGGAGTGCTGGCTGCATCATGTCCAGCATGCCGTGGTGTGGTGGGGCACGGGGGGTGTTGCCTGGGGGGAATGGCTCTGTAGTGGTCCATGTCCTCCTGTGTGCATGTCCTTATGGCAGCCTCTACCCTCGCATACTTGTGTACCCCCAGGCCTGCGGCGCCTGCATGTCATGCTTGTCTTGATGTATACGGGACGGATCCCATTGTGCATGGGTACACCCTGCAGTATGGCTCCGTGGTTGCCTTGCTAAAGTTGTGCATGTGTCTGCTTCATGCTCATAATGCATGCTGCACTGCGTATGACTGCCTGGCCGGTGTCATATCCCACCCTGCGATGGCTTACGCACAGTCGCTGGGTTCATACATAGCGCCCAAAGTAAGGATGACTTTAAAAATGGTGGCGTAAATTAAAATACCCGGTACAGGATGGTGGAAAATGTGGCCACTGGATTACAAGTTTAGCGAAATAATGGGATGTCTGCATCTGTTCCAATAGGTGATGGATTTGTATGCTTTCCATCAAACATCACACCACCTGGTTGGGGGACACTCATGCCGCACCCATCGGCATTTAAAACTAGTGAGGAAATGCTATGTTCTGGTGTTCCAGCCAATGTATAATAGGTAGATTGTCTTCATTGTTTTAGAGAAGTTTCACTTAACACTGGGGCCCAGATATTCAGACTGCGCTGGACAGTGGCACAAGCCTAGGCACAGCTCAATGTGGCTGCGCCCTGTCCATGACCAGGCAATATTCAACGGTGATGTGCCATGGCACAGCACCATTGAATATGGCAAGTTCGGTGCACAAACTGTGCATGGCGCAGTGGCACTGCACCAGCACAAGCCACGGATAGGGAGCACAGGGATGCACCAGCACAAGTGCCGTTGAACTAGGCGCATCGCCCACAATATTCAGCCGGGAGCATGCAAATGCGGCCATTATATATATATATATATATATATACAAAAGCAAATGGGGCCATTGCATGTCATTATGGCCCCATTGCATGCCTTGTGCAGGGCAGACTGGCGACTTGTGCCTGGCACCCTGCACAGCATGACGTGGACTGTGGGGATCCGGGGCATCCCCCACCCCATAGCCACAATCGTGCAATGAATATATACACCAAAATTTCTGATAGTCTAGTGGCCCTCCCAGTCCTCCATACCCGATACATATTTATGTGACCATCCCTGGTGGTCTAGTGGAACCCCTCCTTCCATTGCCGCGATCACTGGTTAAAACCGTAAGAACTTCCGGTAGTCAGTGGTCCCCAAACCCGATCATGGTACAGCACCATATGTATAGTCCCTGGTAGTCTAGAGGTCCCCATCCCTGCCCGTTGTTGCAATTGTGGTACAACTCCACGGGTACGTCCCTGGTGATCTGGTGGCACTCCCACCTCCCACCCACAGAGACCCCTTGCCCTCCCCTCCCCCATCATTGGCAGGTGGCCACAGCCCCCACCCCGCCACCCACTGAATGACAGGTACAGTATGGGCTTGCAGGGCATGCCGTACTAGATGGTCCCAAATATGTGAATGAAGTCATTCACATATTTGGTACTGTGTAGTACAGTATGCCCTACAAGCCCATACTGTGTCTGTCATTCAGTGGGCTGCCAGGCGATATGAGGGTGGGCTGTGGCCACCTGCTGATGACAGGAGGCAAGACCGGGGTGGGCAAGGGGTTCTCTGTGGGGAAGGATTGAGTGCCACCAGATCACGGACGACCTGGGCTGTCTGCGACAGTGGCAGCGGGCGAAGGTGAGGACCACTGGACTACCAGGGAACTATCATGGTACTGTACCACGATTGAGGCTGGAGGGACCACTGGACTACCAAGGTTCCTACAGTTTTAACCAGCAATCGTGAAGATTTGAAGGGGGTTCCACTAGACCACCAAGAGGGTAGTGTGCTTATCGGCGGTGTTCTGGGTGGGCGGTGGTCACCCACGGTTGATGGCTGCTGTGTTGCAAGTTGCAATACAGCAGCCCACCTGTGGGTGGCAGAACTTGTTTCTACTTTCTGGGGCTCAACTTTGGGCCCCACTATCAGTGCAATGCAGGGTTGTGCGGCATATACTCCACACATCCCGGGCCGAATATCGGGATGTGACTCACATGCATGGGCACGCTCCCAGCATCTGTACCACATACCATTACATTGCACCCCGGCACGTCGGGATTTGCGCTGTGCCAGGCAGCCCTTTCAATATCACACCGGGGCATAATGCTGGGTTGCGCCGGCACAACACTGTTGTGCCAGGTGCAACCCCTTTGAATTTCCCAGCCCGGGTGTTGTTTTTGTAATGGAGACAAGTTCTTTGGTGGGTAAAAGAGGAACATACATGGTGATTGCACCATGGGACAAATGGAAGAATACTGCCAGTAGGCTAACAAAGGAAGGGTTTACTTGTGAGGTAATTTATGATTTCTTGTGCACTAAAGTGGGAGCCTCCTTGGAAGGTGCTGAAAGGCAGTGAGAGTCTGCATTTTGTACAATAAGCAGTAGGTTTTGTATGTTTTTCAGCAGATTCCAGGCCATGTTGTTGGGGGCTGCAGCCCCTCCTTGGGAATGGGAACTAACGCAGTAACTCTGTTCAATGACTGCTTAATATGCTGAGTGCCTGGTTTGAGTGCAAGTTTAATTGAGATTGTGTATATTGCCCTGGAGTTACATTAACAAAAAAGTTTTGAAACTTGATCAAGTTGTTGCAGTGATATTGTCAAGGAATCTGAAATACCCTCTAACTAAAAAGAAACTTATCTTCAGGACTGTGTAATGCTGTTATAAGAGTTCTTTAGTGGGTCTCTATAGGAAGGATCCTATACATATAAATGGCTTGCAGCCAGTCCTATGCCAAATATTTTTTCAATCCTGGGCAAGCTCCCATTGTGGGCTGTTTGTCTCAGGTGAATTAAAAACAGGCAAGATCACATGAGTCTCCCAGAAGTCCCATCAGGAGCCACCCATGTGGAGGAACCCCACCCACCCCAGCTCAAAAAGCCTGGCAGCAAAGTATGAGGATATCATTTGCTACTTTAACTGAACAAGCAGACCAAGCCAAGGAGGCCTAGCAGTTGCTACACCACATGGCTCCCCCACGGGGACACTTTAAAAACACAGAAAATACACTGGGGTAATGATATCAAAATGCTCTAAACTGGGAAGCAGGAATACATCCTCGCAGTAATGTCAGAATGCTGGAGGTGAGCCAGGACTCAGGAAAGACAAGAATACAGTCACATTTCTAGTTTAAGATATGTTGACTGTTCCTGGCAGTTCTGGCAGAGTGTGCAGCAGGTAACACATTTGTGGACAAGATTCCCATTTGAGAAGGGGCGAAAGAGTAGTGAGGGAAAAAGGCGGAAGCTGACCTGCAGCTTACTGGCACACTTAAGTGTGTTCACTCAGCAGGAAAAGGATCAGGATTCAAATCCTGGTGAGGGGCTTATACACTGATGGGTGTTGGTGGTAGCTAGGCAGGTCTTAGAGATGGCTTGGTCCTGTGGGAGTTTGGTCATGTGAGGTCTAAAGCTAATTTGTGCTACATTACAGTTTATCTGGTAGTGCAGTTTATGTGGAATCTGAACAGCAAACAAGGTTTTCATGGGCATGGTTGCATTCAGTTTGTTACAGCTCAGAGTCAACAGAGTGGCAGCAAGGCCCAACATGACTGCAAACATCAAACAGCAGTTGATGGCCCTGGTGTGGGAGAGATGGAGGAAGGGAGGTAGAGGATGGTGGGATTCAGTCTTCAGCAATTAGTGTGGACCTGACCAAGTGGAACTGGCAGGACACCCATGGCTGGGCTACCATTCCTATCCAGGAATCAGCATGTGCTGCACAGCCAGGGGCAGCGGAGGAAGTTGAAGAAAGGTCAAGAATGATTCGCCAGTTCCTGCACCACCACTATCTGTTAGGCTTGACTTTGATTGTATGTCAAACAGTGATTTACTGGATTTGTTTAGGCAAACTTTCCAGATATCTACACCAGGGCTGGGATTGCCACCTCCTAAAAAATATCAAGGAAACAACGTAGGGGGATGCCTCAGCTGGAGGGTCCCCTGGGAACACCACAGCCAATGCTGCCTATACCAGCAACCCCAGGCATGGCACCCTTGCTGACACAGTCTCTACACCCCATTCCTGGTTTCCCAACTGGGGTTGCAACCATCGGTCCCAGGACATATGCCCTTGCTGACACTGGCTCCAACTCCTGTCCAGTGGTCCCATTAAGTGGGACCACAACTACCAGACCCACTCCCATTGGGACTATTCTATGGGCCACAGCCAGGGATGGTGCCTCTGCCAGAGCTGGTGCCTTACCCACTGGGCCCTCTGACAACCCTTCATATACTACTATGGCTAGTGCTGGTGCAGGGGCCACTTCCTGGGTCGCTCACTCTAATACCAGCTTTGCCTTTCACACCAAAGGTCCCTGTGGCCCCACTGCTGGTACCACAAGCTGATCTTTCCATCCTGCTGTTGACATGCCCTCCCACCCTACAGCCTGGCAATCCCTTGCAGCCAGGGGGACCGAGTACACTTCCGTTGCTGGTAGGTGCTCCTATTCCTCAACTCACATTGAGGTGAAGATGAGCAAGTTGTTGGCCCTATAGATGGAAAAGAAACAGACAGAGACATCTGGGGGTGATGCAGGATTTGGGACAGGGTAGTTGGAGGTGGGAACCGGAACAGCAGCAACTGGCACAGCCAGCTCAGGGTCTTATGTGTCCACTGTTGAGACCATAGGGTTGCACCTGACTGACAATGTGCAACAACAGATTGTGAGTGGTGAATTTATGGATGTTTTTGCATTGCTTTGTCAGGCCCAAAGAGCCAGAGGTGGAGAAGGAATCAGAAAGACAAGGAGTAGGAGATGGTGTAGAGCACAGGAGGAACGTAGTTGTTCTGTGCACCTGGGAAAACTGGTAAGTGGGCTTTGCCATTTATGTGGGATTGTTAATGGGATCATGTCAGCAAAAAGCTCAGGGTGGGATAATAATAACAACAGAAATGGAAAAGGACCTGGGGTTGGTCATATCAGATGACTTTAAGGTGGGCAAGCAATGTGAGAAGGCAGTGGAGGGCTGGTGGGATACTGGGATGATAGGGAGAGTCATCACCAGCAGAAAACTGGAAGTTGTTATTCCTCTGTTCAGACAGTTGGTCAGACCCCATCTGGAGTTCTGCGTTCAGTTCTGGAGACCTCATCTCCGCAAGGACATAGACAAGATGGAGGCTCCCCAGAGGAGGGCAACTAAAATGTTGCAGAGTCTGCACTAGAAGACACACAAAGAGAGAGGAAAGAAGCTTAATATGTATACACTCGAGGAGAGGAGGGATAGGGGGCACATTGTAGAAACTTTCAAGTACATCACGGGAATCAACAGAGTCTAAGATGGTAGCATCTTTCAGAAAAAGAGATGTCCAAAACAAGGGGGCACAATTTGAAGGTAGAGGGGGGACTGCTCAGAGATAATGTGAGGAAGTATTTCTTCATGGAGAGGGTTGTGGATACATGGAACAGCCTTTCTGAGGAGGTAGTGTAGTCAAAAACAGTGGGGGAATTCAAGAATGCATGGGATAGACATAAGGCAATTCTAGTGGGGGGTAGGAGGATCTAGGCAGTTGGTTAACTAGGATCTGCAGCCTATCCATTAGGTAGGGAAATGGGCAGACTAGGTGGGCCAAGCGGTCCTTATCTGCCATCATATTCTATGTTTCTATGCCACTATGGCTAGTGCTGGTGCAGGGGCCACTTCCTGGGCCGATTGCTCTAATGTCAGCTTTGTCTTTCCCAGCTCGGATCCCTGTGGCCCCACTGCCAGTGCCACGAGCTGGCCTTTCCATCCTGCTGTTGCCATGCCCTCCCATCCCACAGCCTGGCAATCCCTTGCAGCCAGGGGGACCGAGTACACTTCCATTGCCGGTAGGTGCTCCTATTCCTCCACTCACATTGAGACGAAGATGAGAAAGTTGTTGGCCCTATAGATGGAAAAGGAAAAGAAACAGGCAGAGACATCTGGGGGTGATGCAGGGTTTGGGACAGGGCAGTTGGGAGGTGGGGAACCAGAACAGCAGCAACTGGCACAACCAGCTCAGGGGTCTCATGTGTCCTCTGTTGAGCCCATAGGGTTGCATCTGACTGACAATGTGCAACAACAGATTGTGAGTGGTGATTTTATGGATCTTTTTGCATTGCTTATCAGGCCCAAAGAGCCAGAGGTGGAAAAGGAATCAGAAGGACAAGGAGTAGGGAGATGGTGTAGAGCACAGGAGGAAGGTAGTTATTCTGAGCACCTGGGAAAACTGGTAAGTGGGCTTTGCCATTTATGTGGGATTGTTAATGGGATCATGTCAGCAAAAGCTCAGGATCTGTGGAGTTACTATGGCTGCATCATGGAGATGTGTTACCAAATGAGGATGGGATGGTTAGAGTATAATGGGGAGCTTTGCAGGAGGAAGCAGAATGAACCCAGTAGGGCTTGGGGGTCTGGATCTTCCCCGGCTCTGGTTTCTTGAGGCCAGCGGGGGGGGGGGTGCAACATTGTGATGATGGTGGTTTCCCAGTGTACTGTACCCAGTCTCCTAGACAGAGGTTTGTAATCGGGAACAGTGGTCTTACAACATGAAACATAGGAAAAGGGGTGGGGGAAGGTGGCAGTGCTACCGTTACAATCATAGAAAGTGTAAGGTAGAGGCTTGCAAATACAAGCACAAGTGCATTGCTTGTGGGTACAATCGCCTGTTTGTGCAGAGCATGAAAGGGATCACCCTGCAGCCATCTTAAGAGGACAGAGAAACCTTTCAACCCCAATAAGGGTAGAGAGCATTGACAGCTGGTTGGAAGGCTACCCAGGCAGACTGTCCACCACATCACTGTTACAGGGCTTTGCAGAGAGTTTCAGATCCCATACAAAGGTCCTTGCAAGCTTTGTGAGGTGGAGCATTTAAAATCTTCCAGGGACTGGCTGGACATAAGGCAAAACTTCAGAAGGAAGTAGCATTAGGCTGGTTTTGGGCCATTTGAACCTCCATACCCCCACCTCCAGGTATCTCTGATAGGCATCACACCAAAGAAAGTGCCAGGAGAGTTCAGATTGATACATCTCTTATCTTACCCAAAGGGTGACTTGGTCAATCAACTCAATATTGTGGATACTGCAGTGGTGTATGCACTATTTGATGCAACCATCAATGTGGTGAAGGGGTTCGTGCACACATATGTCCTTTTGGTATCTATATCAATACTGTCACCATGGTGTTCAGCTGCCACAGAAGAAGGTCAGTGTCCTGAGAGGTTTGCTGCACAAGGCAGTTCATGCATGAAAACTCCACCTGAGGGAGTTGCAGCTGCTCCACGGGCAACTGAATTTCACCTGAAAAATAATCCAGATGGGGGGCCTTCTGTGATAGGCTAGTCAAGTGCATGGTGGGCTGCAGGATGCCCCATCACAGGCTTCAGGTCACTGAGTCCATACAGGATGACGTCAAGGGTTGGTTGGTATTATTGTTATATTTTAATGGGGTGGACATTTGGTCCACAGAGGTCACAAGTCAAGAATTGAGGCTTTACATGGATGCCTCTAGAAGTGTGGGCTTTGGGGTTTACTTTCAAATGGCCTGGTGTGCAGGCCTTTGCCCCTGGCATGAGTGGAGACAAACTTGCTACACCAAGTCACACTCTTCAACTTGTTTACCATTGTTGTGGTGTTAGAGATTTGGGAGAAACATTTTTACAATAAACAGGTAACATTTAGGACAAACAATATGGAGGTAGTGTATATCATTAATGAACAATCAGGGGGAAAAGTCCAATGGGAAATCTAATGAGGCTGTTCATATTGAAGTGCTTGATTTTGAATATACAGTTCAGGGCAATGCCTTCACCTGATGTAAATAATGATGTGGCTGATGCTCTTTCTCATTTACAGTCAGAGAGATTTGGAGAGCTGGCACAGTAAGCAGACACAATCCCCATGGAAATCCCACCTACCTCTGTGAGTTGGTATTCGGAAGACTGTGAATGAATCAAGTGCTTGTTAGAGTCCAGCAAAGGGCAGCGTATCAGAGAGGGATGGAGAACTTTTGGGGTGAGGCATCAGCTGAGCTGAGAAATTACTTGACTGGTACTGAAAGACCAACTGTGTGTACCTACTCCACATGATGCATCAGGGCTCTACACTGGCATTGGTGGGGTGGCACTTGGCAGTGATTATTTGGTTTGCTAAGGCAGTGTGGGTAGGAATAAAATGTGGGCCTTTTGGTGTGTAAGATGTTGGAAGGATGTGCCCAGTGACCCAACAGTTGGACACACGATACTCACTGTTCAACATTGCTGTTTAAAATAATGACCATCCTTCCTAACATTTGCTCATCTACTTTGGAAGCATGGCTGTTTCAAACAGCCTATGTAGTGGCTTTCTGCAGGGCTTTAATGGTGTCCAAAATAACTTAACTGAGCAAATCATCTTCTTGTCTGTAGCACAGGATGGGGAAGATGTGATAGCGACCATTGAGGCTTTTTTGTATGCCTACAGCAGTGTAAGACAGACGGGGGGGGTCAGGGGCTGCTGGTGCAGCTTTAGTTCCCCTCCTGGGGTTGAGTGGGACACCAGGGGTTGGGTCTCCACTTATACCAGCAGTTGTGCCCCTGCTTGTTGCCTGTGTGGAGCTCAGGGACTGCTCCGGTGGTGGTAGCTGCAGGGAGGCGGTCCACGCGGTATAGCAGGCTTGCAGCTGAAATCTTGACTCTCACAATTTGGTCAAGACTTCCTCCGACTAATGATCTTGTTGGGTCTCACACAGATAGTTACCTCTGCCACCCAAAATTGCGGTCACTCATTGGACCTGATATTCCACCTGGGGATGAAGATATCTGATTTGGTGGTGCAGCCGGTCAGATGGTCAGACCATCACACCACAGGGTCCAGTTTTGAGGCTCCTCTAATAGACCTGCCCTTATGGAGATGTCCAATTATGCCCTTTTAAGGGGTGTAACCCCAGATTTTTAATGGCAGTACTGGACCTGTCGGTTGTGATGAGTGAAAGTTTAGACCCAGAAGATCTGCTATGGGCCTATAATACGGTGGTGATGGTGGCCCTGGACTCACAGCTCCTGTCCATGTTCACCCTCTCATTTCACCCAAAGTCCCCTTGGTTTGATGGGACTTTGAAGGAGATGAGACAAGTGGGTTGAATGTTGGAGAAGCATTGGCGAAAATTGGGTCTGCTAGATGAGAGACTTAGATTGATAGACCATTATAAGGACTATCAATTGGCAATCACCCCTAAGAAGGCAGAGTTCCTGTCCAGAAAGATTGCTGTGCAAAATTGATCAGCTCAGCTCTTCCGGACAGACTGTGCAATCCAATCGATCTTCAGTCTTGGGGAGTGTTTTCATAAATTTGTTTTTGTCAGTTCTATTTTTGTCTCCCGGTATTCACAACATGGATCTGCTTTCCCAATCAGCCCTGTTACACAGGGCCTCATGCCCACCAACTGCCAGCCTCCAATATGACCTCTCGATGAAAGTAGGAAGACTGTGACTTGCCCCATGGATGGACCATCCCCAGAGGGGAGAATGGGAGAGAGAGAGAGGCCACATCACCCTTGGGCCTTGCCCTTCGTGGACGGGCATTGTTTGGCTGTGGTCATGTAGGACCCCGTCAAAGGCATCATCCAGTCATATATGGGGTTCTTCCATGTGACTTCCTGGGACAGCGGATGTGCAATGACGTCACAGCACCTTGGTGATGATGTCTGCAGCATCCCTCCCCTTATTTTGACTCCACTCCTGTAGTGCCACCAATCTCCACTGGAGGCCACTACAGAGTGATGTGTCCCGAGGAACCCACTCCAGGAGAGGAGAGCAGTACTTCACATGCTCAGTCCTCTCATCCCCTGCCAATCCCTGTAACCCCAAGTCCATTCTCAAACCCAGGTCACCAGCATGGTGCAAAGTATGGCATCCAGCACCTCATCCCTCAGCGCCACCGGGGGTGGCCATGTTTTCACAAATTACAGTAAGTGTGACAAGTTTGTTCACTTCTTCACAGATGTTGTTGCCACCATCAGCCCTGAGATCTGCCTAGCACCCTCTAAAGGGTGTTACAGAGGTTGGCAGGGGGCTGCAAGTGCCCAGTTTGCCTGATCTGACTTCGGCCAGCTGGTGATCACTGACATTGTGATGATCATCCAGAGTTTGCAACCAACCTGCTGTAGTTTGGATCTGGGCCCAATGTGTCTCCTTGTAGGATGTGTTGAGGTAATCAGCCCGGTCCTAGCTAAGATAGTCTGGAGTTCATTGGAGACAGGGCTGTTTCCTGACCCCCCTGAAGGAGGTGGTTGTGAGACCGCTCTGTAAGAAATCCACCCTCAACCCTGACTGTCTGGCTAATTACAGACCTGTTTATAACCTACCCTTTGTATGTAAGGTTGTTGAGAAGGTGGTTGCACTGCAGCTGGATCACCACGTAACCGTCCACGATGTCTATGATCCTCTCAGTCCAGATTTAGGAAGAGGTATTGTACCAAGACAGCACTGGTTCAGGTACTCAGTGATCTCCTAATAGCGAGAGATCTTAGAACTCATTTGATCTTAGCTCTGCTTGATCTATCTGCAGCATTTGACAATGAGGACCATGGTGTGTTGTTTGACTGCAGTGGATCTGTGGACTGTTGGGTGCAGTCCTCAGGTGGTTTCAATCTTTCCTGGTGGATAGGACTTAGAGAGTGGTGTAGGGGAATTTATTCCTCAGCTCCTCCACACCTATCCTGTGGAGTCCCACATGGCTCCATTCTATCACCCATGTTGTTCGCAGTGTATATACTGCCATTGAGAGACATTATAAGGTGGTACGGGATGCATTTTCACTGCTATGCAGATGATACTTGTTCCCAAACAAAAGGATGCTGTCTTGATTTTTAATGACTGCCTCTGAGATCCAGGGCTGGATGAGTGCCAACTGGCTGAGGTTGAACCTGGGTAAAACTGATATGTTGGTAGTGGACCCAGATCATCCAGGGTTCTTAGCTGTTCAACCACCCAGGGTTTGGCTCAGTGGTACTTAATTGGTGAACTCTGACCCGGTGTGGAATCTGGGCATTATTTTTAACAATGGCTTAACTCTTAAATCTCAGGTGTTGGCCATTGTCAAGACCTCTTTTTACTGTTTGAGGAATAGTACCCGAATAAAACATCTGGTCCCGCCCAGTGATCTTCTGACATTGGTCCATGCCTTCATGACCTTCTGCCTTGACTACTGCAATGCCCTTTACTTAGGGCTTCTGGGGGTTGATATCTACCACTTTAAGCTGGTGCAGAATGCAGCAGCCAGGTTGATTGGTTTATCAAGATTTTGCCATATCACACATGTGCTCCATGGCCTGTACTGGCTGCCAGTTCAGAGATGGATCATCTTCAAGGTTGGGTTACTGACCTATAATGCCCTACATGGTCAGGGACCTTGGTACTTGAAAGATCTTCTTTGTCCCTACTGCCCCCTCTGCTCCACCAATGAAGGATTGCAAGATGTTCCCAGGGTTCAACTTAAGACCTCTGGGGCCCACTTCTTTGCTTTTGTGGCCCCTACCCTGTGGAACTCTCTACCTCATGCGGTAAGAGAATGCCTGACCGTCGGGAGCTCTAAGTCTGCCCTTAAGACTTACTTATTTGGCTTTGCTTTTCCAGATCCTCTCTAAGTTTGGTAATTCGGGATTCTTCAGAAGTGTAATTTTAAAATGATGAATGAGTATGTTGTTTTGATGGTTTTTATTTTGTAAAAGAGCAATGAGCGCATGGAGTTGCACTTTTTATAAATAAATGTGATATGATTTGAATCTTTAGGGGCATGCTTTTTTCCACCATGAGTATGGTTCCCCACTCACATTGTTTCAGTTCCTCCATTGGACAAGGCCCTGCAGGCTTTAGGGATGGTGGATCACAAGTATAAAGAAAATACAAAATCACACATGCTGTCACAATGCAAAGCATCATGGGCTGCATATGCAAATCACCACAGAAAGTTATGCTGGTCCAACTTTAAGCAAAATTGCATGGTGCCGAAAGGCCTCTCACACAGTTTGCAAAGGGTGCTAACAGAAGACAAAGGCACGTGTTTCGTCCTACCAGGACTCATCAGTATGCCTCATCTGCTTGACACCCCAGTGGACTGGACCAGCTACCCTAAGGCAGTGTGTCTTGGATATGTTGTGGTGAACCCATTAAAATAAAAAACTATTTAAAAGACAAAGAACCTCTGTGTGCAAACACTGAAGCAAGGGTTACCCCAAAGGGCATTTGGCTGGGAAGCCAAGTTTCAAGAAAATACAAAATCACACATGCTGTCACAATGCAAAGCATCATGGGCTGCATATGCAAATCACCACAGAATGTTATACTGGTCCAACTTTAAGCAAAATTGCATGGTGCCGAAAGGCTTCTCACACAGTTTGCAAAGGGTGCTAACAGAAGACATAGACATGTGTTTCGTCCTACCAGGACTCATCAGTATGCCTCATCTGCTTGACACCCCCAGTGGACTGGACCAGCTACCCTAAGACAGTGTGTCTTGGATATGTTGTGGTGAACCCATTAAAATAAAAAACTATTTAAAAGACAAAGAACCTCTGTGTGCAAACACTGAGGCAAGGGTTACCCCAAAGGGCATTTGGCTGGGAAGCCAAGTTTCAAGAAAATACAAAATCACACATGCTCTCACAATGCAAAGCATCATGGGCTGCATATTCAAATCACCACAGAATGTTATGCTGGTCCAACTTTAAGCAAAATTGCATGGTGCCGAAAGGCCTCTCACACAGGTTCTTTGTCTTTTAAATAGTTTTTTATTTTAATGGGTTCACCACAACATATCCAAGACACACTGTCTTAGGGTAGCTGGTCCAGTCCACTGGGGTGTCAAGCAGATGAGGCATACTGATGAGTCCTGGTAGGACAAAACACGTGTCTATGTCTTCTGTTAGCACCCTTTGCAAACTGTGTGAGAGGCCTTTCGGCACTATGCAATTTTGTTTAAAGTTGGACCAGCATAACATTCTGTGGTGATTTGCATATGCAGCCCATGATGCTTTGCATTGTGAGAGCATGTGTGATTTTATATTTTCTTGAAACTTGGCTTCCCAGCCAAATGCCCTTTGGGGTAACCCTTGCCTCAGTGTTTGCACAGAGGTTCTTTGTCTTTTACAAGTATAATACTCACTTCTTCCAGATACAGTAGGTGCTGCCTCACATGCTGGGGTAGAAGACTGGAAGGATGCATAGATTCAGTTCCTTGGGTGGTACATATCTCAGGCATTTGAGATTATGTGCATCTAGTTACTTTAACTTCTCTGTTTTGGTTTTATTGGTAGGTCAGGACTGTCTGGTGAAGTGAGTGGCATATGTGGCCATTCGTTTGTCAACTGGGTGGAAGTGAGAGGACCGCAGTTCCAGGGGATGAAAATCTTCTTTTGATCCCCATTGAGTACAGATATATTGGATGGTCTGGAGGGGGCAGAAGTGGGGAGAACTGCACCCCTGGATCACAGCTGAAGCTTGACACTGTGGCCTGCTGGACGTGCTCCTCCTCAGCTGAAATAATTTGGTGCTCATGAAGTTTGTTGAACTGCTGAAGTGAATGAAAGAAGATTAGGGATGGGTGCATTATGACTGGGCAAGAAAGCAGATAATGTGGTCCCTCATAATATAGAGACAGCGGTGGCATCATGATCGGAATCCCAGTGCCATAAAGAGGGTGTGTGCTTTTTTTTTAATGTAGTAAACTTTATTGAGGTCTTGTAAACAAGCAAAGAAATACATGTATAACAACATCTTCAGAAAAACAAAAAGATGGCCAAATCTTGAAGCACAAATTATGACCATACAAAATAAATAAACATACAACAACAACAACTAAACCCTCACATCCCTCATCCCTGTTCACCCTCTTGAGTGCTGAGAATATCATAGAAAAGCTGTAAAGGGACTGAGAAGAGATAGCAGAAAACAAACATAATAAAGCCAAAGGTACTTAAGAAAAAAAAAAAGAAAAGAGGTGGCCCAATCTGTTGAGGCCCCCTTGAGGTGGTTAACCCTGATATTTGCCCACACTGGGAGATTGCAAGGACAAGAAAGCATACAGTGGCTCCCACCTCAAGGTAAAAAGATCAGGATGGTGCCTGAGTGATGCTATTTGCTTTTTGACCTGCAAAGCTTGGAGCATTTCCTGGTGCGATTTAATGAGTGACAGGATTGATGTTCTCCTTCCAGTGGTGGAGAATGTCCACTTTTGATGCCATTGCAATTACAGCCATATGGCCTTTTTGGGGGCTAAATAACTGCAGTGGGATGTATCTAATTAAACAGATTTCTGGGGGAAAAAAATCTTCAAGGCCTGGGGAGAGGGACCTGGAACAGTTTAATGGTATTTCAAAGTGGGTCACCCTTGAGCGATCCCATAAAACATGCTTAAGGAACCCTCAGATTCTCTGCATCTAAAACACAGGGATGCCACAGATTTGCCTATGTAGAAAGTTTAAGTGGGGTATAAATTGTGCAAGGCTTGCATTGAAGCATCTGGTACTGATCTTGTTTAATAGACTTGTATAAATTCTTCCAAACAAGTTGCCACTTAGCGTCATCCCACTGCAAAATTAAAGAGAGCTGCCAGTAGTGATAAACCGATGTGCTGGTGGAGTCCATAGTCTGAAAAGCACTGTACAACCCAGAAACTGGGTGAGGCTTAGCCGCAACAGCTACAAGAGTATCTAGATCACCTCCCCCCATTCCAGGGATGAGGACCAAAATAGGCTTTGATAACATGAGATATTTGGAGAAATTTAAAGCATAATAAGGGAGAATGATGCAGCCTTCCCTACAAGAAACAAAAGAGGGCAGCCTGTCCTCCTCCAAGAGGTCACCTACCATGATATTCTGCAATTGCAGACAGAAGTCCAATGGTATGGGGTTGGATGCAATCTGATTGCTAATAGACATTGCTGTAGTCTTTTCATCCACATGGCACCTAAATATAAAGCAAGCTTATGATGGGCCTAAAGTGACCAAGACAGCAGGGTTGATTTTAGGGGTGCTGGGAGCTGAAAGGGTTTGATAAAGAGGAGGCTGTGGGGATGAAGCCCCGACTTCAGCAGAGATCCCTCTCAGTGCGTAACCAAGAGGGGTGTATCGAAGCCCTGTATCACCATCTGGGCCCTGCCCCCACCGTAGATGGTACCATGTGATAAGAGTGCAAACAAAATTGATGCTCAACACAACGGTGAATACATATCGCCAAGAGTCAAAAGGGCAAGCCACACATCTATGACCTTCACAATCCATGACTCACTCTCAGTAACTCTACGGTGCTAAAGGATACTTTACATTTAAGATGGGGAGCTGCACCCCCTGCACCCCTCTTTAAAGGGAGAAAGTCCCCAGCACACCCATCTTTAATATAATCAACTCTGGGGGGGGGACATGACAATGGGGGAAAGGGGAAACTCAGGAGGAGGGCTAAGGTTGGTACAACAATAAAAAAATCCCTATAGCTAGTCCCGAACCCTGGTCCATCACAGACACAGGCATTGTCTCCAATCACTACACCAGATGGAAAGCTCAGGACTGGCTCTCCCAACATATCCCCATATACTGCATAACTCCTCCTCCCTACACAGGCAATCTCTCTATCTTTCCCATGGGTTATTAAGTACGCATAGTCCATTTTACAATCGCCATTTTGACATCACCCAAATTAACTTGCTCTTATTGATTCACCCATGTCACAGGTTACCCCTGAAATACTTACTTGAGCGTAGAGCACAATAGTACAAAAGAAATTCAGGAGTCATAACCCTCAACTTTTCATAATAGTTAATTTAAATACGTTGCTCTAACTGCACCCCAACAGAGAAAACTGTTATAGAGATGTTGTAGCCATAAAAAACAAGCTTTGATAAGATGAATGCATAGCATCCCAAGGGAATACAGGCTGCAGGGTGGGACCTTCCTTTTAATAAAACTGGTACATCCCCAGAGGGTGAGGGGAAGAGCTGCCCAGCGGTGTAGAAGATCCAGATTGATGGCGTGGAGAAGGGGAGACAGGTTGTTTTTCAACAGATCTGAAGAAGATCAGGAAATCTTTATACTCAAATATGTTAATGCAAGAGGTTCCCAAACCAGCCCCATCTCAGATACCTCCCACCTGCTCAAAAGATGGTTTAATGACAGAATCTTAGTCTTGCTCAAATTGAGCTTGTAATCAGAGAGTGCTGAGAATATCTGAATCTCAGACAAAGTGGCTGAAATTGAAACTAGGAGACCCTTTACATGAAAGAGAAGGTTGTCTGCATAGGCTGAAAGTTTATAACCTGCCCTTCCCAGCATAGGCTGAAAGTTTATAACCTGCCCTCCGCCATTATCCCCCATGCTGAGGGGATACTATGGAGCCTAGGTATAAGGGGCTCAATATACATCATAAAAAGGAAGAGGGATAGAGTTGTTTAAAACAAGCTAAAGCACACGCTTACCCACTAAAATTCAGACACGGAGCAACTTTTAAAATCCATTTATTGAACACCAAGATGCGCTTGACGCGTTTCGGACAAAATCCTTTCTCAAAAGCTGATAGGGATAGAGGACACCCCTGCCTTGTCCCTCTCTGTAAATGAATCGGTCAGAGAGGACCCCATTTCACCAGATTCACAGTAACGGTTTGAAATAATATTTTAATCCACCTAAGAAATTCCCTTGCAAACTCAGATTTTTTAAGCGTAATGAACAGATAGGGCCACAAGACCTGGTCAAATGCTTTTCCACATTCAAGGAGACAAGGGCTACAGAAATCTTACCCTACCTGGACACAGAAATTAGGTAGTGCAGTTTTTGGAGGTGATCAGCAGACAACCAGCCCATCGTAAACACAGTCTGTCCTCAAATCAAGTCAATCAAACAGTCCCAAACCTGGAGGAGCCTGCTAGCTAACACTTTGGTGAGACTCTTAAGATCAGAATTGATCAGTGAAATAGGATGGTAACTACCTGGTAAGGGTGTAATCCCTGTCAGATTTAAGCAGTAAGGTGATTCATGCTTCTGCTAAAGAAGACTCAGACAGGCCGGGAGAATGGATGTATTTAAACTTTTTATTCAAAAAAGGGGCCATTTCACCAACAAAGGTCTTATAAAAAACAGTTGAAAAGCCATCCAACCCTGGGACTTTATCATGGGGGAGCTGTTGTATGACTTGTACCACTTCAGGTACAGAAATAGGGTGAGAAAGCAACTCCTGCTGTTGGGAGATCAGAGATAGGAGCGCTATTTGATTGAGATATGCTGTAATTGTCTCTGGCAATGAATGTTCGCCCTGGCTGTTCGAGTATAAAGATTCATAAAAGTCCCTAAAGATTGCCGCAATATCCCAAGAGTTAGTGACAGGGTCCAATCAGGGCCCTGCCCGAATAACTCAGACAGTTTTAGAAGCCTCCAAATGATGGAGACAGAGTGTCAAAATTTTCCTGGTGCATTGCCCGGATACCAGGTAGCGGGTCGTTATGCAAACAAGAGCCAGTTCAGTCCATTCAGTAGGAAGACCCATGTAATGGGTCCTTAACAAATTTAACCTAAGCTTGTCTTCCTCCTTGGAACCCAGAGAAAGCTGGACCTCAATGGCCTGAATATCCTGCAAGAGACTGTCTAGTTTCATGATGCGGGACGTGTTGCAGATGGTGGCTAGGCGAATACACTACCCCGATTACACATTTTGCTGCCTCCCACAGGATGTTAACAGCAACTACTAACCCCTCATTATGTTAAAAAAAAGTCCAAATGTACTCTTTGATTGAGGCTAGTAAAACATTCAGGGTCTTGGGTTACATAGGGTAAAACTGCCAAACCTTGTCCATCACCTCCCCCCCCCAAACTGCAAGCCACATGTGCACCAAGGCATGGTCTGAGATCACTAGCTGTTGTACATCTTTTTTTTTTTGCAATTAATTAACCAAGACTAGCACACCAAGCTGAAAGCTTGTTTACAGGTGCGACATGGGAGCACAGGGAAGTTAAGTGACTTGCTCAGGGTCACACAGTATGCAAGTGGGGGCTGTGAGATTCAAACCCAGGTCTCCATATTTGCAGGTCAGAGCTTTAAACCACTGCGCTATACTGCCTCCCATCTATGGATATCACGACTGATATACTGCCTCAACTGATCAAGTAATAATCGATTCTGGAGTAAGAATTATGTGGAGAGACTGAAAAGTGTATTGTCTGTCCAAGGGATGGAGGAGATGCCAGGGATCCATCAGTCCCAGCTCTTTTATAAATTCATGGAGTCCATGCTGTCCTGGAGAGAGGCCCCACCTGGCTCCATTTGGGAGAAAGGTTCCAATCCCCTCCCATGAGAATTGGGATTTGAGTAAAGGAGACCAAGAAGGGAGTAAGAGCTGTAAGGAATTTTGGGGAATCTACATTAGGTCCATAAATGATCCCCAACAAAACCTCATGAGGACCCAACCTCCCATGTAAAAAAAAGGTAGCGGCTCTCCAGATCCCAAATCTCCTTCAGCACTGAAAAAGTGACACTACAGGCTATAAGGATCGCAACCCCACCTCACTTACTACTATAATCCACACCAAAATCTTGACCCAGCCAGTCCCTCCTGAAATACATAATGTATAGCCTCCCATTTCAGATTAGTGTCTTGTAAGAAAGTGAGCCCTGTGTCAATTGCTTTAAATGATGGAGAATCGTAAGCTGTTTGCACAATTTCTGGGGCCCTTAACATTTTAAGTCATTAACTAAACTGGCTGCCCATCCAGAATCACCAATGAAGTCCCAATTTAAGAAGCATTCCTCGTAGTACCATATAAAAGTGCACTCTGAGACACTCCTTAAAAGATAATCCACTCAACAATGAATACAGTTTCAACAGATATAATGCAAACAACACCTACTAAATACCCTTTAGAATACCCCAGTACCCAGGATCGAACACCAAAAATGTAATGCCCTTAATGATCTCCTATCAACCAGATGCCCCCTACCTCCCACCCTGCCCACTGCCCCATTACCCCTACATCAACAGATAGCCAAGAACAACCAAAAACAGCATCCAAGTGTTTGGACTCACCAAAGTAAGGGCTGCCACCTACCCAGCAGCACAAACAGGGCAGTATACCAGAATGACTCCAACCATGAACTGAATAAGCCCTCAGAGGATAAGGAATTAGAAAACATACCTGAGAAAAGGCAAGTAGCAAAACTGAAATGTCAAATATAAACAATAGCCATGTAGGGGCTCTCCCAAGCTAAGGGCAAATGCACTAGCATACGAAAAGGACAGTAACAGACCACCCATCCCCAAAAATAATAATCATGAAAAACTACTATAGCAGTTGGGAGTTCCTGCACCACAGCCAAACCCCAGGACAGTGAAAAGAAAAGAACAGCATGCTAAGGGGTTCAGTATTAGGACCAATAAAATAAACAAAGATGCTGCTGAGAGGGTGTAGAGCCTGCATATAACCACATAATGCTCAGTGAGAAAAATAACCAAACAGCCCAACCTGAGAACCCCACCAGATGTTTGTACATTCCAAAAAAAAAATCTGGTCAGATCCACCACGGCTGCATAATGAAGTTAATGAGGTTGTGTGAAATTGTTCAGGAGGCATGGAGAAACAACACAATGATTTGTGAGTGGTAAGATTTGCTTTATTTTCTATTCTAAGGAAGGCAGACACATTATTAGGAAAATATATGGAAGTGTATATTTCAATGGAAGGAATGGTAAGTAATACAGGTTTGACAGGTACAGTAGGTGGCAGTACATGAAAAAGTAATGGCTGGCATACAGTATGTTCAGTCTTGGGATTATTTATTTATTTGCTTTGATGACCGGGTATGTACACTGGGCAATAACCCTGCCCACTTTCAGGCACGATCTGATAGGTAAAATACCGTAAAACAAACAGCAGCTAAGCAGGAGTAAGATAAAGTGATACATAAAATGAAAAACAAACCACAGAACTTAAATATGCATATAAAACCATCCACCTGAGGATGGGCAGACAGGTATGGTCAAGCAATATAATAAACATGCAGTGTAATAGGACGCAGTATATTTACAGTTCTAGAGAAACAGGGCTTTTGTCCATCAGGTGATGTAAGTTATAGTTAAGCAATGTGTTGATGTAAGGCAGCCAAGTGTGATGATGGACTCTGTTAGGAGAGAAAATGTGGTAGTAACTTTCAGAAGGGGTCACTGTTGATAAGATTAGGGTAGTTATACTTGTGATAATGGGAATGTCAGGGCAGTATGAGGTCTATGCAGGAGTGGAGTACAAATATGCACTGTGTCATATGTATTTATTCAGAGTGCAGGCAAATGTGATATGTAGGTTTGTTTTACAAACAGATAAAAATATCGATAGATGCAATTGATAGATAGATAATTACATAGCTAGCTAGATAGATAGACAGACAGACAGACAGGCCAGAGTGCAGGCTATTATAAAAAATACAAAAAGCACAAAAGTGCAAGATAATGTATCTGGGTAGGGGAACCCTGAGGAGAGCTACAGAATGGGGGCTGACTGTCACCAAGAGGAAAGGACCTAGGGGTTATCATATCTGATGACCTTAAGGTATTAAAGCTGTGCGCAAAAGACTGCAGGAGGGCCAGTGGCATTCTGGGGTGCATAGGCAGAGGCATTACCAGAAGGAGACAGGAGGTGTTAATGCCATTGTATAAAACACTGGTAAGATTCTCACCTGGAGTACTACATGCAGTACTGAGACCACACATGCATAAGGACACAGACAGGGTGGAGGTTATCCAGCAAAGGTCAACAAAGATGGTGCATGACTTACTTCACAAAACATATGAGAAGAGACTAAGACTCCTCAATATGTACTCACTGGAGGAGAGGATAGAAAGGGGGGGGACATGATAGAAACTTTCAAGTACCTCAAGGGCATAAACAATGTGCAGGTGAGGATATTTTTTAATATAGAAAATATATCAGAATGAGGGGACACAATATGAAATTGGAGGGGGGGTACATTAAGAGGTAATGTGAGGAAGTTGTTCTACACAGAGAGTGTGGTGGACGCTTGGAACAGTCTGCCACAAGAGGTGGTGGGGCAAGTACAGTGGAGGGGTTTAAACATGCCTGGGACAGGCACAAGGGAACATTGGAGGGGGAGGGGAGTGATGAAATGCCATTGATCACTTAGGGTCAGTGACTGCATACAAGTTTAGGGCTTATGGGCAGACTAGATGGGCCTAGCGGTCCTTATCTGCCAACAATTTTTATGTATCTATGTATCTAGTCATGACAGTCTTTAGAGAGGCAACTGCCCCTAGAGTCACAATCATATTCGCTAATTTGGGGTGAAAACCTTTTCAAGCAGCACTGTTTTGCTGTCAGTAGTCGCCTATGGGTTTAAGCATGCATTTGAACCCCTTAAATCAGTTATAGTGCAAGAAAAACAATGAAAGCAATTGTGTTGTAGTTTAGCACTGAAACATACAGTACATGTTGCCACCTTGCTCCAATGAGCACCCTCCCACAAGCAGAGAGCCATTCTTAATTATAAAGAGGAGAGCTGAAACATGTGTCTCAAAGTTAGTGCAGAATCATTTTCATTAACTCTGTTTCAAGATATTAGGCTTTCATCATTTTTTTTAATTTAATGATAAAAAGAAGTAGCATCTTTCTTCTGACTGGACTTGATGGAAATGATGACAGTCAGTGTTTTGGGATATGCTAGGTGTCCCCAGGAGCAAGATGTGCTCCTTTGCTGGCTAGAGAGCAGACTGATAAAAAAAACAAAAACACACACACAGATCAGACATTCTACTGAGACACATAATAGTGCAGCCTATTGGAAGAGGAAGAGAGACTCTCAGTTCCTGTGGAACCTGGGAGGGTGGCGTGGTTCACCAAATGATATTTTTTAATTACTGATTAAAAGAAAATGGGCATCTTTCTCCCAAGTGGACTGATGCAAATAATAATGTCAGGCGATGAAGAGCTGTCCACAGGAGCAAGGTGTGCTCTGTGTTTTTGCTGGCCCAAAGTGCAGGCTATTATAAAAAAATACAAACAAAGAAATGTTGGGAGAAGAAGACTGAAACCTGGTTCCAGTGGAACCATAAGGGGATGGGGGCTCTCCAGATGGTAATTTTATTAATAAAAGAAAAAAAAAGGAATTTTATTTATAAAAGGAAAAAAAGGTAGAATCTTTCCCACGACCAGACTGACGTAAATTATGCTGGTTGTGAGATGCAGAGGTGTCCCCAGGAGCCAGGTGTGCTCTTTTGGTGGCCAGTGAGCAGGCTAGATACTCAACTTCTTGACTTCCTGAGCTGTCAAATCATAGGTAGTGCTTGGTAACAACTATATCTCTGTAGCACCCTGTACTTGTTCAGCCTGCACACATCACAATAAGCCATGGTGTCAGTGTGTTTGTGATTCTTTCTGCTTGGCCAGATTGGGGGTTGGATGGGGGTACTAGTACAAAGTCACTGGCTTTAGCATAATGGATTTTTTAATTAATGTTTTTTGTTTGTTTGTTTTTTTCATTTTTGTTAAATTAGCCTGACAAGTTTGTTTGTTTGTCTTACATGCTGCAGTTAGAAATCATGGCATCTTTTTATATCATTGTAGTACCTAAATGTTACTAGTTGTAGGTAATTGATGACATCCATAAACCAAGGGGAGCTTTTTTTATCAGACAGGTTGATAGTAATAGTCTGTTTTTGCTGGCAATTTGAAATCACAATTGAGATATAACATCACATGGCTTTAAAATGATATTAGAGCATGTAAATCTCTGTTGTGTAGGCTTTCCTTTCTATGGTACAAAGGAGACAGTTTTCAAACAGCTCAAAAGCTTTCCGTGTGTCTGTAAGCATATATCACACCAAGGCAATCACCCCTCTGTTCACCCCAAGACAAATGCAGTCCCCTAATACAATATTATTAGTAAGAAGGCATAATATTACATTAGGGGACTGCAATTGTCTTTGGGTGACCTGAAAGGTGTTTGTGTCTGATACCTGCTTGGCAGATCCACAGGAAGCTTGTGAGCTGTTTGAATACTGTCTCCTTTTTTGCTTAAGAAAGGAAAGCATATGCCATTATTATCATTATTATTATTATTACTTTGTATCTTGTATGCATATATGTATGTACTCTGTCTTGCTATTTTGTATATGTTCCTGATATATGTTCCAGGACCTCCTTGTGAATGAGCTTGCTCAAGGGAGTTATCCCTGCAATAAACTTGAACACCAGAGAGATTTATATGCTCTAACAACATTTTAAAGCTGCACCAGTTTTGTCAAAACACTTGATTCTCATCTTCAGCATGCCATATACCCATTCAGTGCTGCCCTTTGCATGTCTGTGTGCATCATCGTGAGTAGAACAAGTAATATAAAATTCAACTCCTGTACACTGTGTATTTATACATGTTTTATGTTTTTATTTCTTGTTGTGCCACTTCAAAACATCATCAGAAACCAAACCATCATTTTGTGTACATCTTTGACTTCCTCAATGTTTGGAGGACACTGTTAATTTAAAACATCATGTTATTGAATCATCACTGGAGCCTGAGGAAGTGGCGCTGCCACCAAATGGTTGCCCATTTGGAGAGAGAAGTGAATGAAGAACAATTGAAATGTGATAATTAGTGGAGTTCCTTTGTGATCTTATTCATGGTTTCTCTTACTCCCTGCTTCCACTCCCCTCCCCCCAACACATTTTACATTCTAAAACTATCATTACTATTTTCCCATTGAAATTATGTGCTCCAATTAAAATGTTATACTGAAACTTAAAATAAAATTGGTTCAGATATGTACCTTCAAAAGACATGCTTTCTCTTTTCTGTATTAGACATTGAATTTCATTTTTCTCCAAGTATTTCTCATGATTAAAGTGAACATTGTAATGTGAAATCCAGATCAGGATTTGATGAACATTAGGAATCCTGTGTAAAGAGTATATAATGGTATTTTACTGCAGTCTTAATAAATAAGAAAAAATAAGAGGAATGCAAATCAGAATTGAAATGCAATAAAAGAGAAAGAGTAGCATGCATAGACGCAATGTCAGTACAAATCCGTGAATATAAATGCAACCTATGGTAGATGAATGGAGGGAAATATTAGGAAATGGGAATTGAAAGGAGTTCATTTTACAATGTACATTCTAGTCACGAGAAATGTCTGGAGGGAAATTAAATTCAATGTCTAATACAGAAACATACTGTAGAAACATATATTTATAGACTATGACAGCAGATAAGGACTGCTTTGCCCGCCCAGTCTGCCCATTTCATTTTACAAACACTTTGAATGTAAACAATGTAAGTTTTGTTTCTTTAATAACTAACTTATTTTTGTACTTATTATTTTTTATTCAGGATACTACATTTCAGTATCAAGCACACTAACGTTTGCCAAGTGTGCAATACCAATTCCATCAATATCTGTATAGCTATATTTCAGATCATATGACTGGTAGCACAAGCTGTCTTGAGTGTGCAAAATTGGGTGTTACTTCACGGGGCAACAAGTAACCATCATCTTCATCACTCACACAAGACATTCATTTAAAATACATTTATGCCTGTTATGAAACTGGGGGTAGGTTCCATGAGTTGTCAGATGGAAAATGAACACAAACTACAGTTACAAAACATTAAATTCTTGTAGTACATTGTAAAAGTAGCATTAAAAGAATAAAATATTTCCCATAGTTTACAATACCAATTTAAAACAAATACCTCTAACTGAGCTGGCCTCACTGAGACAGCTAAGTGCATCTGCCATTGACACTGAAAGCAGAAGACCTGCAGAATTGAAGATGGGGAGGCATTATGGCAAAATGGGAACAGCACAGTCTTTAGGACAGGGAGAGCCAGTTTCAAATTCCAAAACAGCCACTTACTCAGACTGTGACCCTGAGCAAGTAAATAAACCTCCCAGTGCTTCAAATTTCTCAGCTGCATGACTTCACTGAAAATGAGATGCTACAGCTCAGTTGAGTTCTCCTGGGTAAATACATTTAGCAAAAATAAAGAGGAGCTAGGGAATTGGAAATAGAGGGAGGCAGTATGTCAAACTTCGAACAGCACAGTCCTGAGGACTAGGAGACCCAGGTTCAAATTCCATAACAGCCACTTGCTCACACTGTGACCATAAGCAAGTGCCTCTGCCTCCACGTGATTCAAACCTCCCAGCTGCATGACTTCAGTGTAAATGAGATGTTGCAACTCCGAGTATAAATTAAAAAAGGACTCTTAATTGAGTTAGCCTTGTTAGTTGGAGAGGTGATTATTGTTTTTCAAGCCTGCATTTAACTGCAACAAAAGCCAGGCTTAACAATATCACTGTACTGGGTCTTTAACTTGGAGAGCACTACAAAGAGTGTCACACCAGAGACACACAGAGAGTGGCATGTTATTGGAGATGGTGATAAACTTTTGAAACTAGCTAAACCTAGTATATAACATTATATAAATCTAAGCATACCGTTTAACTGAGTCATTTTCAGAAACATAGCACCAGTGAAAGCAGCTGGCATCAAGAGTTCAGGACAACAGGTAATTGTCATCTTCGTCACTCACAAAAGAGGTTACTGAAAACTACATTTAGATCTGTTATGTAACTGAGGTAGATTCCATGATTTGGCAGGTAGAAAAATGAACACAAAATACTACAGCTACAAAACATTGTGTTCTTATACTACATTGTAAAGTAAAATTAAAAGAAATTATTGACCATATTTTACAATATAAATTTTCAACAAGTACCCTTAATTGAGCTTGCCTCACTGAGACAGCTAAGTGTATCTGCCATTGACACTGACAGCAGAGGGCCTACAGAATAGAAATCAGAAATTAACAAATAAATCAAGCATTTTTACATTTACATTTTATGTCTGTCAGACATATGCGCTAATGCAGCTATGGAACCAACACATCCAAGGAAAATATTACCTAAAATCTTCTTTTACTAAAATCTACACTCTCCTCATTGGGCCATGGTTGACTTAATCTGTACTTATTCCTTAAAATTCACAACACAATGCTAATTTACAGGCTAAAAAAACAAGCCATAGGTCACGTCACAAGACAATGCTAAACTTCATCTCCACGATCACCAAGCTAAAGCTTCAGACATATTGTCATTACAGTAACATGTAGGTGTTGAAATGTACCTATATGCAGACAACAACCACTTAGGCAAATAAGCTGGCTTTCTGTGCCATGCATGTTATCCACTATGAAATATAGTCTACATCTGCTGCTGAATAGAAGAATTTCTTCCATTACTCATAACTTTCCCACAGCAATAAATTTTGACTCTATCAGTAGCAAATGGCCTAATATACTGTCTATGCAAGATGTGTTTGAATGGCTACTGCATTACTGCTAAAGGTATTTCATGACAAGAATATTTCAATTCAAAAGCTGGTAAAACAAAATAGGAGCATCTTCTGTTATTGGATTTCATAACAGCACTTTCAGAAGACCTTTCATTTCAACTACTTCATTTATGGGTGTACTATTTCCATTTACATGCCTAATTCCATAAGTTTTCTTGTTCCTTTCTAATATATGCCTGACATTACATATAATTCTCTTTTGTGAATCAATAATGCATAATTGTACAGCTTTCTGGAACATTTTTCAACCACTATGTAATTAATACAATTTAATACATGTTTAAGCTAACACATTTTACATCACTGCAAAATGTGCATATATTCCACTGTTTCAATAAGCAGGAAGGAAAAAGACTTAGGCCCAGATATTCAAACTGCGCCAGGCTGTGGCGCAAGCCTGGGTGCAGCTCAACTTTGCTGCGCAGGGGTGTGGCCTTGGCAATATTCAATGGAGCTGCGCTATGGCACAGCAGCTTTGAATATCACACCCTGGCCACACCCACTGTGCATGGCACAGTGGCACTGCGCCAGCGCAAGTGGCCAGAGTGGAGCATGGAGATGCGCTGGCACAAGTGCCATAGCACCATGCACAGCACCTGCGATATTCAAAAGGGACATGCAAATGGGGCCATAATTTATGCAAGGCACACAGGGGGCCATTTGCATCTCATTATGGCCCCATTTTCATGCCATTAGCATGCAGGTGCGCCGATCCCCGACGACTTGCACCTGGTGCTCTGCCAGATAGCAGCCGTCGGGACCGACGCCCCCTGCAGCCCGATTGCGGGCATTCCTGTAATACAAAAAAACCCCGGCCAATATCTCTGGTGGTCCACTGGACCTCTATGTGCCTGATTGTGGGCATCAGTATAGTCCCCCCACGTCCAATATCCCTGGTGGTCCAGTGGACGATGCGCCGCCGATCGTGGGCATCCGTAACACATAACAGACCCCTACCACCCTGGTGGTCTAGTGTCCTCCTCCCCACCCACTGAGCCTACCACCGCTTCCCTCTTGTGCCGGTGGCAGCAGCACCACCCACCTGCCACCCAGCCGCCGCCGACCGACACGCATGGTATGGCTCATTGTTCACAGCATGAGCCAATGGGCATGCAGTCCAACCGTAGTGCTCAGTCCAGACATGTGAATGAATCACATATCTGGACTGAGTAGAGGTTATGGAGCTGCATGCCCATTGGCTCACGCGAGTGAACCACCGGGCAAGCAGCCCTATTGAGTTAGTCAGTCAGCGGCAGCATGCGGTGGGTGCTGCCGCCCACTGGCTGATGGGGAGGGGGTGGTGGGGCTCAGTGGATGGGTGGGGAGGGGACACTAGACCACTCAGGGGTAGGGGTCTGTTATGTGTTACGTAATGCCCATGATCAGGCAGTGATCGGTCCACTAGGCCACCAGGGATATTGGACGTGGGGACTATAGTGATGCCTCGTGATCGGGCACATAGAGATCCACTGGACCACCAGGGATATTGGACAGGGAATTTCACCCGGGATGCCCGCGATGGGGCATGGGGTGGTTAGTGCCGGGCAGGAACTTAGGTGGCCACCAATATGTGACAGCTGCCGTGTTGCACCCTGCAATGTGGCAGCTTACCTGTGGGTGGCCATCACTTGTTCCTTTTTTTTTTGGCTTAACTTTGTGCAGGCATAGGTAGGGGTTGTGCATGCATGACTCTGCACATCCCGGGCTGAATATCGGGCTGTGCAGGTTATGCATGGGCACGCCCACCCACCTGTGCCTGCATACATTACTGATGTGCTCCGGTGCATCGGGATTTGTGCGGCGCACTTTTCCCTTTTGAATATCATGCTAGGTGCATCATTGCACCATGCGCAACCCTTTTGAATATCTGGGCCTCAGTGTTTACCATTGTATTTATTTATTTATTTATTATTTCAGTTAAATAGCAGCTCTTACATTGCAGGGAGGGTATTACATCACTGCATAATGCACATTAACATTTGCCAACTCTACAGTACACTAAATATGTGAGTATTAACCATTTCAGATAATATGAATTACAAGTCCAGTTGGTATCATTGATTAAAAGAAATAGTTATTGCCCCTTCTTTATTATTCTGCCAGTACTAATTGTCCTTGTACTAAAATCAGATTGCCACTGATCTGGTGTTCACATCCAGGTGAATATATTGCCATAATAAGGATGGGGGAAAAGCATTTATTTTCTGATTATCCTGCTAGGGTCATGTGCTACTGAAAGCAGTCCTACATGCAGAATTTGAATCCCACAGCAGACAAATATCATTACTACAATCTGCTAGGACATAACATTACGTATTTGAACAGCAGTGTTAATTTTTTTTTAGTCAGTCTGTGAGAATTACTTTTTGATTTATGAATGAGGGCAGACCCAATGAACACCAGTAATAAATGTGGATATGACTCCCAGTTTTACAAATGCTCTGAATGTAAACAATGTAAGTTTTGTTTATTTAATAACTTACTTATTTTTGTTTTATTATTTTTTTTATTCAGGATACTACATTTCAGTATCAAACACACTAACATTTGCCAGGTGTGCAATACCAATTCCATCCATATCTGCATAGCTATATTCTCAGATGATATGACTGGAAGCACAAGCTGCCTGGAGTGTGCAAATTGGGTGTTACTTCACAGGGCAACAAGTAACAACCATCTTCATGACTTACACAAGACATTAATTTAAAATACATTTATACTTGTTATAAAACTGGGGTCAATTCCATGAGTTGGCAGATGGTAAAATGAACACACACTACAGTTACAAAACATTTAATCCTTGTAGTACATTGTAAAGGTAGCATTAAAAGAATAAAATATGTCCCATAGTTTACAATACCAATTTAAAACAAATACCCCTAACTGAGCTGGCCTCACTGAGATAGCTAAGCATTTGCCTATTGACAATGAAAGCAGAGGGCCTGCAGAATTGAAGATGGGAGGCATTATGGCAAAATGGGAACAGCACAGTCTTTAGGACTGGGAGACCCAGTTTCAAATTCCAAAACAGCCACTCACTCAGACTGTGACCCCAAGCAAGTAAATCGACCTCCCAGTGCTTCAAACTTCTCAGCTGTTTGATTTCACTGAAAATGAGATGCTGCAGCTCAGTTGAGTTCTCCTGGGACATTTAGGCATATGTCTGCAAATGTTTGTTCACACAGTTAGATTTTAGCTAACTGCATTAAAAATGCAGAGCAGATTGGTTCTTTCTCTTTATAATTTGAATTGAGCATTTTTCTGTATTGTAAAGATGCTATTTTAGGATTAGAAGTTCAGATAATACAGAAATTCATAATCAACAAAGTAAGGTGATTATTTTGTACGGCATTTTTGAAAGGGAGACATCAAACTGGTTACAGTGAACACCACACTTGTGTTTATATCTTGGTATGATGTGATGCAAGGAAGGCTCCTTCATGCTGTTATGCCAACTGAAGTTTAAACGTAAAAACAGTATTTATTTAAAAAATATTTTATCAGGAAAACTGAAGTAGGGCAAAGGCAGAGTCACACAGTATGCAAGTAAATGTTGCCAGAGTCAAACTATGTCTGCTGGATGTACAAAGCTCATTCACAGCTCCTTAATATAACCTCCAGGGAATAATGCCATGCTACCAGCCCCATTGTTGCAGTTTGAAATGTTGCAGTGTCAGAGGAGGGAGTAAAGTGTATCACAAAATATATTGTAATTTGAATGCAGACCATATTCATTTATTTTATAAATGTCACAGCATCGACACTCAACACTTACCAGAACATTCCCAGGTTCACAAGGTATGCTTTCTGCTTCATTGACAGAACCCTTGATGTTCCCTCTGAGACTGTTCTTGCAACCTAGGAAATGGAGAAATTAGGAGGTATTCCTCCCTATCCCTGGCTGAAAGTTCCTTTCCTGTAACAGCTGCCTGTCCCTAGTGGGTGGTTTGCTTGCCTCCTCCCAACCTGTTGATCTGGGTATCCTGTCATGCCTCTAGACAAAGTCCTGCCTCCTTTGATGCCTTGCAGAGGGAAATTAACTTCTCAAGTCAGAGGAAAAATATTGTCTCCAGATCCCATACAAACATAGCAGTGGTAATGAGGCTTCAATGAAGGACATTATTTTTAACACTTCATGTTGTTGTTTGGAAGGTAATTCATAGGGTGTCCTTTTGAAGCAAACATCTCCAGGGTTATGCCCATCGCAGCTGTAAGGCAACCTTCTGACTGCTTTCTCCTAGAAGTTGTAAAGTTATTAACCATCGTCTGTCATTCCTGGTAAAAGATATCCGTGTATGTAATTAGGTACAGTCATAACTATGGTAATAAAACACTGATATGCAGTCATCCATTTCAACCAAGGATATCAACAAAGGTCCTCAGCAGCCGGGATAGAAATGCTTCTATGATATCTGTCCTGGAGAATAAGTCGCAAAAGGTTTTGCAGACCAGATTGGGCTTTTTCTTACTGACTACAGTTAGTAGGGGGACTCAGTTCTCCAGACCTAGGTTTCTTGAGTGGTAAACATTTGAATTTAACATGGGCAGCTACTGTTTAGAGATCTGAGGATGTTATGCTGCTCTGTAGGTCAAACGTTGGAGAAGGTACTGAAAGATTTACAGTTTCCCAGATTCCTCTTGCAGGCAGTGGATATTAGCTGCAGTGTGCTACTTGTCCAAGAAATTGAGCAACTTCACAATAATGTGACATGGATATTTTCTGAAGCATGGTATGATGTGGAATTATTCCTTATTGCTTATACAGGTCCATTCAGAGATGGTCCCACCACTTTTCAGCTTAGTTTTTTAACAAAGTGACATGTTTGCCCTCAGCATGCTCTTGCATACCTGTGATTGTTATATTATTTCGTCAACTGTGCCCATCAAGATGTCTCTATTTGTTGCTCAAACTTGTGAACCATATGCCCAGGGACACAAGCCCAGGTCTATACATTGATTATGATCCCTAAGGAGCCAATTAAGCTTCCACACCACTGACCTCTGAGAGCTCCATGGTTGAATTTGGATGGTTTAACATTGGTGGAGGAAACAAGATGTGGTATAGTAGTGGTTGGCTGAGCTGCAAACCTAGAGACTGGTTTTGAATCTCACAGCCCCCACTTGCATACTGTTTGACTCTGAGCAAGTCACTTTAACTTCCTTGTGCTCTCAGGTTGTATCTGTAAACAAGCTTTCAGCTTAGTGTGTCTCTCTGGTTAAAAAAACAACAGTTATGTTGTTCCACAAAGTATGAGTTCTTGGTAATGTGCCACAGTCAGAATATCCAGGGGAAGAGGAGTTACAGCACTGTAGACATCCGCTTTGGGCCTTAGCTGGCCCCATCAGAGAATCCATTGAGCAGGCAAGGATTGTTCTGAGCTGTACTTAGAATGGATAAGTGGGGGGAGAATTATCGTATAAGGCAAACTCTGATAAAAAGAAGTCGATTTTGGAGAGGGTGAGGGAGCGAGTTGAGTGGAAGCTTCAAACTTACTGTAGTAGGATCAGTCACATGACCTGGCTTGCATGGTTTTTCCAATATAGCCATGATTCAGAGTAGGACTCCATTGGGAACTTGTGCTGCAGCATGATGGTATCATTGCAAAGTACCACAGCTGTATGCAAAGATGTAGTGTGCCTATCAGATTTGGGAAATGATTACATTTTAGCAGATTTATGATGTGGGTTAGAGGAAAGTGGTGGTGTGTGATGTGATTGGAGGATAAAGGGGGTCCTAGTCAGCTGGGATGAACTGCAACAGATGCTCACATAGTGTCAGTATGGTAGTTACACAGTATTGTACAGGAGGGGCTTAGAGGACTTGTTGCACATAAGAACATAAGAATTTGTTAGCAGAAGGGGACCTCTTGATCCATCTAGTCTACCCAGAATATCTTCCCCACTTCTCTTGTGGACTATTTCCTTTTGCACGTAGTGTTTATCCCACGCAAGTTTGAATTCCCTCACATTTTTAGTGTACTACCTCTTTCTGGTAGGCTATTCCAAGGTCAACCCACTCTCCTTGGAAAAAATACTTTGATGTTTCTAAATATAACTACTGCCAGTTGTAGATTCTGGCCTCTTTGTATGACTTCGATTTCATCTTGAAATGTTCTCCTTCTGTGCCATGTTAATTCCCTTCCATACTTAAATTGCTTCTAATCATGTACCCTCATCTCTTCTCTGTTCAAATGAGTACAGCTGAAAGTTTAGTCAGTCTGGTTTCTTTAGTGGCTGCTGGGTGCATTTCCAGGCAGGCCCTGAGGCTGGGGAGGAGGGAAACATTGGGTGGCTGGTATTAAAGAGATGCCAGCTACAGGTGAAAAATAACTCTGACTTAGGGTCATCAGTCACTGCATTCCTGTGATGGGGAGGGCACTCCC
The DNA here is from genome assembly GCA_016271365.2 of Neoceratodus forsteri. Lineage (NCBI taxonomy): Eukaryota > Metazoa > Chordata > Ceratodontiformes > Ceratodontidae > Neoceratodus > Neoceratodus forsteri. Next base: position 1,146,995,340 of record CM057458.1, on the reverse strand, counting down.
AAGACTGGCCCTTAAGAGCCATTCATGCCTCAGTGGCCAAAGGGCCTTGTGAGGCTTGTAATCATGTCCACCTCTAAAGAGGATAGAGAGCCTATAAATACTCAGTGTGCTAAATTTTGTAAATTCATTAGTTGTGACTACCATGCTATGCAAATCATGCCACACGGTTTTGTATACATAGATATACATAATGGGGAAATGCAGCCACAGGTAAAAGATAACCTCTTGACTTAAGTGACCAGTTGCACATTCCCTGACTGAGAGGAAGCTCAAGACTGTCACTTAAGATCATCCTCGTGCCTCAGTGGGTGGCCATAGAGCCTTGGTAAGGTTATAATTATTATATTGGCCCCTCTAAAGAGGTGAGATAAGGCATATAAATGTTGAGTAAATCTAGATTTGTAATCTCATTAGCTGCGAGTACTCTTGCCGCCCACATTCACGCCACTTGGTTCCTACACATATATATGTGTGTGTGTATGTGTGTGTGTGTATATATATATATATATATATGTATATATATATATATGAATTTCTGGCAGCCAAGGAGGACCACTGAGACAATTCATAATCCCTTTCAGGGTTGACCCGGAAGACAACAACACAAGTACAGATAGTTTATATTGGATTTAGGAATAGTCAGATTACAAGAAAAGTATAATATACACAAAGTTAGGTTACAAAAAGAATAAAAAGAAGAACTACTTATTTACAAGATATACATTGCATAGCTATACACATAGTGTACTATCAGCAGACAATGATAGCAGATATAAAAGCACAAATCAATATAAAGCAGAGAGATAATCACACAGTAGTTCATAAACAATTTTTAACCGTGTTCAAGTGTGGGCACCTTAAGCAACCTCAACCAGTAAATGAGTGCAATAGCTAGGTTGGGGAGTCAGATAACAACAAAGAGGAGCAGAGGCAGGGTGATGGGATTGATGAAGGGATTTAGGGGGATGGAGGAGAAAAAAAAGGAGGGGTAATGGCTAACTAAGGTAAAACGAGGAGTTACAACTGCAGACTTACAAGTGAGCAGTAAACAGCCTACAATCTCAAGGGTGAAAAGTCAGCAACAGAAGCAAGTGCAATTTGCAGAGGAGGTAAGAAATGTCAGTAGATTGGACTGGAGCCTAGGAAGTGAGATGCAGGACAGGACAGGGAAGGCAAATGAGTTCCAGCCAGTTACAGCAGCAAAGAAGAAGAAGGCCTTGTGTACACCAGCCAGCCTCAGATTAGCTCCATGGAGAAGAGGGAGGAGGGAGGAGGCTGATCTGAGTGCCAAGGGACTAGTCTCCAACAGATAAGCTCACTGAGGCATGGAGAGTGTATTGTGATAAGTTTGCATGAAACTCAAGGTGAGAACGTCAGCTTTGATCTCATAAGGCAACCAGCCCAACGATGAGAGAACATTACAGTGGTGGAATCTGGAGTTGAATAATATATATATATATATATATATTAGAGGCAAAATCATTTCACGGTCAGTTAAGTTATTCGACAGTGAGAAAGTGAGGAAATTGTTAGTTGAAAGTCTTTGACCCCTCACTCATCTTTCAACCAGCATCAGATCGCGTGCGCTGGGTTTGTCGCGCCCAACTCTCACCCCATCACATGTGTAAATAAGCAGAGGTATAGGAGAATGGGTGAGAGTTAGACGACCACCCCAACGCGCACCTTTACGCCGCTGGGGGGTGCAGGGGTCCAAGGAGGGCTTTCAACCTAACGCCAAATTTCCTCACTTTTGTTGCTGTGGAACAACCCTAACTGATGCATTAAATGGAGTTTTTTGCCTCTAATTTCCTTTCTTTTTGAGAATGAGGACGAGAAATAGTGAATGGAATGTGGTGGCAGGAGAGCAAGGCCCTTTGGCCCCATGCTTCTTATTTATTTATTTATTTATTTATTTAAGAGATTTACCAGGAAAGCATGCTGGAGCAGAGTACCGCCAATTCCAGATGCACCCTGGGTAGGGAGATTACACTGGTACAGTAGAAACTGAATGCTTCAAAACAACAGTACAACAACATCAGCAAGTATTACATTTTACGATTGGTGCAACAATGGATGAGGTAGTCAATATTGATAGAGAAGTGCATATTCATAGTATTTAGCAATATAAAGTGCAGACTGAAAACAGGAACCAGGCTGGTGACATAGATGGGAGGTAGGAAAATGTGATGGGGGTCAGCGGGGAACAGGAGAAGATGAAAGAGAAGTGCATTCTAAGGAGGGAATTTTGTTGTGGAGTGCTTGTGGAGTGTCTAATAACTGCTGCCAGGGAGTTCCATAATTTGGGCAGCCTGTAGCTGAATGCAGCCTGGCCAGACTGGGTAGATCTGTATGGAATGTGCAGGAGCCTAGAGTCTATGGTTCTGAGAGCGTAGGCCAGTGGAGAGAGGGTGGTTAGGGATGACGACTGGTAGAATGGGAGTGTCTGTGTCCAGAACTTGGCAGAGGTTCTAGCACAGTGAAGCAGTCATCGGTTATGTAGTGAGGAGAGTCCCAAGGACTGGTAGAGGTCACAGTGATGAGTATTTGGAGGCTGGTCCAGAGAGAAGCAGCAGGAGTTGCAAAGGGGATCAAGCCTCGCTAAGAAGGTTTGGGAGGTGGCACAGTAGACAACATCACCATAATCCATAATCAGGAGGATCATTTTTTGAACTATTGCTTGCCTGGTTGGTAGAGGAATGCAATTCTTGTTCTGGTAGAGGGCTCCCAGCATGGGGTGCAAAATTTTGTGTGGACCGCCTATATTTATTTGCTTTTGTTAACCGGGTAGGGCACACTAGACACCAAGCGCCTATTTTCAGGTGCGACCCGGGAGGGTTACAGTGGTGGAGGCATACAGGAAACAGTTACATACAGTTGGTGGTAAACCTGAGTCAGTTTCATACAATAGAGGCAAACAACGGGATTGACAGAATAAGCAAGCAGTAAAGTACATGTAAGGTAATCAAGAAAAAAACAACGAACATTACCTGAAAAGAAAAAGGAAGCAATGTGCCGAGAAGTCAAGGTATTGATCTAACCAGACGCCGAGATAGCGATATGACGTCCAGGTTTCTAGTGGAGATCTGTCCAGAGTGTAGAAAGTGGGTGGTGCAGTAATCCGGGTTAGCTTGGCCCGAGATCGAAAGGTGAGGGAGACATTTTTTTTAGAGTTCAAGAATAGTTGGTTTGAGAGGAATCAACGTTGGATGGAGTCAAAGTCCTTCTGTAGACAGGCTGTCATGGCGGTTATGGATGGGCCAGAGGCAAACAAGCACCATATCGTCTGCATACATATGGAGAGCTGATTGAGAGCAGGCATCAGGCAGGTCATTTAGAAAAATAGAGAACAGCAGTGGGCTGAGTACAGACCACGTTCTACCACATGATGTCCTGTTGCATAGTAACAGGAACTGCAAAGCAAATGCAAGTGGCAACAGTTACACACATGGTAAAGCAAACATAAATGGTAAAGCAAATGTTAATAGAAACGCAAGCGTAAAGTGACGCCGAAGCGAACAGTGATATAAACGGACACACAAGCGCGTACGAAAATGCAACTGGTAATGCGCACAGTGATGGCACTGGTATTTTAAATGCAAATGTTATGTTAGAGCAACAAGAATGCCAAACGTAACAGAAATGAAAATGCGAATGGAATCACACACAAACGCAAATCAACGCACACAGGCATGGTACCGCAATTGTAAAATGCAAATGGTAAAGTTAACATGAATAATAACGCCCAAAGGAAACAGAAATGTAAACGATACATAAACACAAACTGTAATGCACACAGTCATGTTACCACAATTGTAAACACTAATGGTAATAGCAACAATAATGCCAAAGGAAACATAAATGCAAAAGAAAATGCAAACACATATGGAAACGCAAACTGCAATGCGCACGGGCACAGTAACGCAATATGGTAACAGTAACAGCAACGAAGATGCAAAGCGAAAGACAAATGCAAACGCAAAGGAAAGGCCTGCCATAAACACTAATGCCAATGCACACAGTGATGCAAACCAAAATGCAAACACAAACAGTAGTGGAAACACAAATGGTAATAGTAATACAAACGCTAGCGCAAACTGATCCAGGTTATTCATCCCTAGGTGGATAATGACATCCAGGTCACTCCCCATTGCAGCTGCTCCATGATCCTGAGGATTCATTTCTTGTCCCTCCAAGCCATGGCACCAGGCAGGCACCTTACCTCCCTTTCCCTTCCTTCCCCCAGTTCTACCCCCTAACAATTGAGTCCCCAACAGGAGTTGTTTCCTTCCCCTGTGGGGTCCTGTGACACCCTCCTGTGGGTCTCCATTGTGGAGATTCCCAGCATCCTCTGTGGTCTCCACAGTGGGTGCCTCCATAGAGGTACCATGCTCCACCAGAGTGGTGAATGAATTGTGGAGAGGCACAACTGGAGGGATGTGCCTCTGTTCCACCACTCTCACCCTCCCTGAGCCAACCATTGTACAACCACTCCTCTTTCTTGGCAACTTCTGAGGTAGTGGCGGTGGCCTGGGTGGTCCCTGGGTGGGGGATCAGGTTTATGAAATCATTGCCAGGTCAGCATGGAGATGAGCAACCTCCTCCCTCAGGCCAGAGAGGTACCTGCAAATAGGGCAGCAATGCAGTTTCCAGAATGTCTCCCGGAAGACTGCTGCTCCACAGCCAGTACATTGCACCACTCCCCACATGTCTGTGTCCCTTCCTGTTACAGATGCTTTTCTTGTGTTTTTTTGTTTGTTCTTGTTTTAGTGTGTGCAAACTTGTGAGTGTCTCTACCCCCTATTCAGTGTGCTGTGCCTTTAAGGATATGAACAAGTGTGTGTTGTTAGCAGTTTTGGGGAAGTGATGTCAGAACCCCTTCTATAAAGGAAGTTATGTGCTTGGGGTGGGTGGGGTGCGAGGAAGGGTGGGAGAGATTAAGCCTATGCCGTCCAGAAACAATCAACTACAACTCTGACCCTCCACCCCGGGGAGTGCCTTCCTTCCTTTCAGACACCTATTTCACAAAGGTTGAGTTACAGGTCTAGTCACAAATGACTGCAAATATCTCCCAGCTACAGTTTCTCCCTGGTAAATTAAAGTTAAAACTTAGACAAGTCAACCCCAAAAACAGAATTAATACTAGTTACTTACACAGGTCCAAAAAGTAATAATTCAGTTCAGTGTAGTCTAGAAAATCACCTCCATGATTTAAGAAAGCTCTGGCTGCTTTCTCTCTCTCTCTGTGTCTCAGCAGGAGGACAGCTATTCTCTCCCCAGGGAGGAGTGGGTTGAGTGGGTTGGCAGTTCCACAAAATGACTACCCCCAGGTGGAGGCCTAAGGACAGAACAGGTCAGGGACACCAATGGAAGAGAGGGTGCTGTGGGACTCCGCAACATGCAGGCACCTCCATGCTTGTGCATTGACATGTTATGCCCCAGCATTGGGGGGAGAAAATGGACAATGGTCAACTGGCAGGATGACACTGGTCCCCCACAAGGTCTGCACCTAGCTAACTGGATACCTCAGTGCCATCCAGATAAGTCTCAGTGGATGCTGGGATAATGGGCTGGAGGGACCAGTGGAAAGGGGCCAGTCAACCCGGAGGAGAAACTGTAGATACAGGAAAAAAAAGAAAGTCTGTCAATGTATGCATTTACATTTTGCATTATGTGCCCTTCTGGTCCTCACCCCCACCACTTACTGCTGCTCTGTCATTCATTAGCTTATTAGACAACTGTATGTAGGTGTAACCCCTAGGTGGCACTATCCCAAGGACTACTACTCCTGCCTGCTTGACCAGAAGTAGGACAAGGGGCCTGAGTTCTGAAATGGGTGCCTCCAAATGGAGGTCAGGGTTGGTAGTGATCAGGCTAACCTGGGCATAGCCCTCTGGGATGCTGTAACCCACCTCTTTCCCCTCTAGTGGCCTGAACACTGTACAATAATCACTTTCCCAATACCCCTGGTACACCACACAAGTACCCACACCTTTTGCACTTACCACTAGGGCTGGTTCCTCTGGTTTGACCCTGGAGAACTCCTGTAAAACAAAGTTAAGCACAGCAAATAGCAACAGTACAGTACTTTGAGCACAAACTGGAACCACAGTCAGATGACAAGAAAAAGTTAGATCTGATTTATTCAGGGGACTTGAACAAGGGAGGGGCAAAATCAGGTTAATTAGCTTAAAGGTTATATCAGTCAAGCAGTTATGCATGCACCTTGAGTCCCCCCCCCCCCACAGTCCACCTCTGGGTACCCAAGTAGAGAAGACATGGGCTAGCCAGGACAGTTGCCTGGGGTTGCAACTGGTTGGGGCCCTGTGATGGAAAACACAACATGCACACTACACAATATTTGTAATCTGGTGCCATAGGGCTCAGTTCGTAAAAGAAACAAAACAACAAGACAATCAGATGACACACTCGGATTAAGCTGTTGTTGTAGGGAGCTATCCTGGTATTTACTCACGATACTCAAGGCTGGACACAGGCTGGATGAAAATCGAGACTGCAGGTGATTGATCTGGAATGCCAGGAGAAACAGGACCCACACAAGTTGCAGAGGTATTGTTCCTGTTCAAGCATGGAGCAGGGGGCTGATCCCCAGGCAGGTCTCTCATCGATGGCTTCTCTGTGCAGTGGGTAGTCTGGCTGGGCCAGTCTTGCAAAGCCCAGACTGCATGGAGACAAGTTTGGAAACAGTCCGTTTTGGGCTGGATACAGCTTCCAGCAAGCAGAACACAGTTCTCACAGTGGGGAACTAACTCACAACCCACTAGCAGCTCATAGCACATTTACATGTACAGGAATTCTACTGTACCAGGCAAAGCGCTTCCCGGGCACAATCACAAAGTCTTTGCACACCGGGAGCTTAGGGGTAGCTGGAACTCCTGACAGGTCGATCGCATTCAGCAAAATCTTCAGTCTTCTTCAGGTTGAGCCTGGCCCACTTCAGTAGCTTACATTAGTCACACAAACTTGGATTTAGTCCAAAATAATTCTCTACTTTCTCTCTCAGGAGCAGCAGGCAGACATGGAAGCCAAACTCTCAGCCTTTTCATAGTTCTCCCATGCGAATCCACTCAGGATTGCTCTCAGGATCACTTCAGAATCACTTCTTGCTCAGCTTCCAGCTTAGTTCTAACTGAAAACTGCCAGCAGCCCGGGACTTCCCCAAGATCCAAAAGATTTGGTTGGCTGATTTGGCTGTCAGTCAAAGCAAGAGCTCCCCCTTCAGTTGCAAAAAAGGTGCAAAAAAACTTCCAAACTAAAGTTCCTACAGGTTTTGAATTCAGACAGCTCCTATAGTCCGCCTACATTTTAGGTCCCACCAGTACTGTTTGGTCCAATTTGCAGTGCAGGACCAAGATAGTGGAGATAAACAAAACAGTCCTTGCTACAAAGAAAGCAGGTTAGACAAACTACATTATGTTATTACTCTAAATGATTTTCAGTAAATAGTTACATGTTTCAACAGAGCTCCCTCTCAGATTACTTAAACTGCAATTAGGCAGCTCTTAAAGAGACAGTACACAGAGGCTATACAAGCTCTAGTAATCACATTTAAACTGCTAAAACTCAGGACACCAGCCTGGCAGTGAGCATTTAGGCAAGCTCAAGGAAGACTTTTTGGGAACCCCCATTTGTAGAGGGGTTACATAGGAATGAATCTCCATATGACTAGGGCAGTACCGGACTGGGTAAATGGGTTAAGGAAGAGGACAACAATGAGTGCATACTGCAGGCTGGAAATGTGGTTTTACCAGTGAAGTGTCAAGGTGAGAATTAAAATGTCCTGGCACTGTTGTTGATGCCTTATTCCTACATCTTTTCTTTGGTGCTGTTGTCAGTTTCCAGCGTTGAGGGATGTGTAAACCAGATTAGTCGCTTCACAGAGAGGTCCACAGTTGGGAGGAGGAGGCTGACAAGTGGCACTGTTTTCCTTATTCCTTTACACATCTCATGCTAGTATTGTTTAGTGCTTCCTATATAGCCATGTTCTGATTTTTCTGCCATGCACTCTCCTGTCAGGTCATCTCCAGTGGCTGCCACCAAAAAGTCAATTATGCTGAAAAAACGATGTGTCTAAAGGGACCTGATTTACTTGTTTACTTGCATGTTTCATTTAGAGGGCACTGTCAACCCCTTAGGCCTCAAAGTGTCCCTAATTTAAAAACACATTTTATGATTGCTCACATTCTATAGAAAATGTTAATACAACTGGTCGTTTGAGTCAGATAATTTTTTCTTTTATAAAGTGAAACACTATCATTCTGGGCCTGCTGTGGGGGAAGTCTTAAATCAGCAACCATGGAGGCAGGCTGACTCTGTTTCTTTCTTGCAGCAGCACGAGTCACTGGTCCAGGGGAGTCAATTTCGGTGGGTTCAGCCTCAATTATAACTTGTCCAATAGGTAGCAAGTGGTTACGGTGCATGGTCTTAACAGCTTTGGAGTTATTATCTGGGCACTTTGTACACTGGCAAATCATCCAACTTTCCAGCTATGACATGGGGAAGATGGTGCCATCGATCAGCAATTTTGTGTTTACCATGCAATCCTAAATTTCACAACAACATATGGTCTCCAGGCCTAAGCTCTTGAGCCTTTACTTTTCTATCATGTCTCTCTTTGTTGGCTAGATTTCTTTTGTCGGCCATTGTCTGGGCCAGTTGATAGGCATGGTTCAATTGAGCTTTCAGTTTTTGTACATATTGCAGGTAATCTTTGGCTCAGACCCCATCGGGAGAAACCCCAAAACAGACGTCAACAGGCAACCGGGACTCTCTCCCAAATGTGAGGCGGTAGGGAGAGAACCCAGTAGCATCATTCTTTGTGCAACTGTATGCGTGTACCAAGGTGCTAATCTTCTGGCTCCATTTATGCTTATGTTTTGGGTGGAGGGTGCCTAGCATGTCTAGTAGGGTGCAGTTAAAGCGTTCTGGTTGAGGATCCCCCTGCGGGTGATAAGGGGTGGTTCTTGACTTTTGCACCCTCATAGAGAGAGCATTTCTTTGATTAGCCAACTCTCAAAGTCCCGGCCCTAATCAGAGTGAATTCGTTGGGGGGCACCATAGTGGACAAAGAAATTTTCCACTAACACCTTGGCCATGGTAGATGCTTTTGATTTTTGGTGGGAAAAGCTTGCACACCGTGTGAAATGGTCCATAACCACTAACACACTGCCAATGTTTCGCTGATCAGGCTCTAAACTCAAGAAGTCTATGCAGACTAGTTCCACTGGGGTGCTGGTAGTAATATTGACAAGGGGGGGCAGCCCTCTGAGGCAGGGCTTTGCTCTGCAGGCAGCGACTACAAGTCCTTACATGGTGCTCAACATCGGCCCCCATCTTAGACCAGTAGAATCGAGATCGTACTAGGTAAAGGGACTGGTCGATACCAAGGTGGCCCATATGATTGTGGAGGGACCTCAGTACCAAATCTTTGAAGGCAGTGGGCAGGACCAATTGTTGCTTGTCTATTTGGCCACCCTGATCTACAGTCTCTCTATACAACAACTGATTAAGCAGCTTTAACCTGGGACCTTCTTTAAACAATAAAACGGTTCTCAGATCAGAGGAATGCAACTTGGATACATCTTTTCCTGCATGAAGAGCGTCAAGTGCTGGCTGAATCATAGGATCTCGGGATTGAGCCCGTTGAATGCTGTCATTGTCAAACTGAGGTTGTGCACTAATATCTAGAGTAAAGAAGTGGCAATACGCAGCTGGTATGCAGGTGTCAGAGGGGCCCAAGCAATCTACTACGCAGTCCTCTGTGTCCATAGACATCTGTTAATTTCTATCAAACTTTTGGCACAATGCTCGGATGTCATGTTCAGACAGCCTGACCGATCGCTCTTGAAATGGGCCTCCTAGATAGGGCATCAGCATTAATATGATTCGGGCCTGGTCTGTATTCGACAGCATAATCATATGTTGACAATGCGAAAAGCCACGGTGCCCTGTGGAGTCTAACAGCTGAAGTCTGTAAATAGGTCAGTCGGTTATTGTCAGTCCTCACCAATATTTTTGCCCCATAGAGGTAATCATGAAACTAGTCGACAATGGCCCATTTTAATGCAAGGAACTCCAACTTGTGCACAGAGTAGTTTCACTCTGATGTGGTCAAGCTCCTACTGGCAAATGCTATTGGTCTCAAACCATCCTCATGGTCTTGATACAGTACAGCTCCTAGACCCTGCAGACTGGCATCAGTATGCAGCACATAGGGTTTGGTGGGATCAGCATAAGCGAGGATGGGGACGTTGGTGAGCTGGTATATGACTTTGTGGAAAGCTGCTTCTCAGTCAGGTGTCCAATGGGACCTGAAAAGTTCACCTGGACAGAAATATGCTTTGTCTGGTTCTTTGATGGACCCTTTTTTGTATTTCCGATTGGTAGGAGGGTAACCCTGGGTAAGATTCAAGAGTGGCCGATCGCTTTGGAATAGTCCTTTGTGAACGGGTAGTAGCCACAGAATCCTAGGAAATATTGTAGTTCTTTCAAATTGTGGGGCTGGGGTCAAGTAGTCAAAGCTTCAACTTTACTAGGATCAGTCTCTATCCCCTCTGTAGACACTATGTGCCCCACATACTTCACAGAGGTTTGGAAAAGCTGGCACCTGTCGATGGACAACTTGAGGCCGAAATCTTCCAGTCGGTCTATTACGTTGAACAGTCGACTCTCATGTTCCTCTAGGGAGCTCCCAAACACAATGACATCGTCCAAGTACACCAGGCATTCCAGCAAATTCATGTCTCTCACCACTCGTTCCATCAGTCACTGGAAGGTGGATGGGGTGCCCGATATCCCCTGTGGCATTCTCAGGAATTCGTAGAACCCCAAAGGACAGATGAAGGCTGTCTTCTCAGGGTCCTCCACAGCCATCGGAATCTAGTAATATCCACTGGGAAGATCCAACACCAAGAACCATTTGCTCCCATTTAAACAATCCAGAGCATCTTGTATACAGGGCATGGTGTATTGATCGGGGATGGTCTGCCGATTCAGAGTTCGATAATCAACACACATTCTCACAGATCCATTCTTCTTATGCACAACCACAATGGGAGAAGCATATGAGCTCCTGGAATCTTGTATCACACCAGCTGCGAGCATTTCCTGCAAGTGTCTTCTCACATCGTCTATGTCTGCAGGGGCTAGGCATCGAGACCTCTCTCAAAATGGCCGTTCATCATGCAGGTATATGTGATGCTCCACACCCTGGACACATCCCATGTCCCATTCCTTCAATGAAAGCACTTGATCTCTCTGAGCAAGTTTCTGGCTATTTCTAGTCTTCTATTCAGCTGGAGCCGGGGAGTCACCAAAATCAAACAAGTCAGGAATCACTCTATCTGTCTTCCCAGGGTGCTTGTTGCTGGGCAACACTGCAGTGTCTGTGCAGTGTACCATAGCTAGGGTGCGTCCTCTGTTCACCCAGATCTCCCAGTCTGACACATTATGAATCGGGACCATCACTCATCATGCATAGGCATGAGCACGAGCTGGCAAGATGCTGAGCTTAACCAATAATCCTTCTGGCAATTTTCCATCGCCTGGTGCGTCCAACATCAGTATTTTGTTCTTGATGTCTTTGCAGAGGCGGACCTCCCTTTGAACTGTACACTGGGTGTTCGGGGCCAGTACCATTAAATCGGGATCCTTCTTCCACACGACCTCTACCGGTTCATCCTGGTCCACTCCGTTGGGGTTCCATTGCAAATCATAGGCCCTCTTGATCAGAGCAGGAATTCTTAGGGCCCTCCCAGTCCATCGCCCTTGTTTCTTATGACAGAGTTGTGCCAATCTTCCAAACATATGGGCGTTGGTCCCAATTAACAGGGGAACCCCATCATACAGTCCAGTAGGGGGGACACACTAAGGCCACTTGCTCCTCTACACCAGTTACAGCTGCAGGAAATGACAACCAGAGGATGAAATATCCTAGGTAGGGATAAGACTTGTCACTCAGCCCCCACACATGTAGGCCTTCCAGGGATTGTAAGGGCACAGCAGATAAGTGTCTATCATACCAGTCCTTAAATACAATGGTCACTTGCGACCCACTGTCCAACACAGCCTGAGTAGGAATACCATTCACAGCCACCGTAGTCTCCATTGAAGGGCCCACTATTTTGGATGAGTCTGGAGGGACAGCAGCAGGGGCCTGGAGAGATGATTTAGCCACATAGGGATTTGAGTTACTACTTCTTGAACCCTCTCTGCAGTCATTTTGGGTACTCCTTGACCGCTGATTCATTCTCCGAAGCTCTCCTTGAAGCCTGTATACAACTTTATCTAGGTCTTTTGTGGACTGGCATTCCCTCTTCCTGTGCCCATCCTTCCCACAATTATGGCAAAATATGTTTTCTGGGATTTGGGGTGGCCGAGGCATCACACTGGGAGCTGGGACAGTGGTACTACCAACTGAAAACCTTGGTGCCATCTCTGTCTGCTGTGTGGTGAACATTTGGAGACCTCTCATCAGTTCTCTTACTTCCATAATCAAAGCATCAAGTTTTGAGCTGCTGTCAGCAGGAGATGCCTGGGTGGACACCCCCACCCCCATAGCAGATGCAGTTGGTTAAGGGTTGGTGCCTGTACTTGCAGGAGCGGTCTACATAAAGGGACTGTTTTTTGTTTCTGTGAACTCCCTCAGCAGTTCATCCCATGGTGGCACACCCTCATTGGTCCCCACTTCAGAAGGGCCTTTCGATGCCATGATCACTTGGGCTGCACTCACCCCAGAATTACAATCCCCCTCTTCATCTTCAACCTCCTGGAGTTCTTTTATCAAGGCACAATAGTCCTGTGGGTTACCCCTTCTATCTGGGAGCCTTAATTGAAGAAGCTGCAATTTACAATGTTTTGCTTGTTGCAGTATGTGCTCCAACCTCACATGGTTTAAGTCATGGCGGCTACCCACCCTTTTCAGTAAGCCTTGTGCAGTGCTCTTTCCAGATGAGTAACATATGCAGACAAACTTTCCCCTGGCCATTGTTTTGTACCTCGAAATTTCCACATCAAGTTCTCCCCTGATTCAATGCTCCCAAAATTTCCTTTGAGTGCAGATAGGTACTTCCGGGCAGATGTATCAGGGTTTGTGGACCTCAGAAATTTAATGACCTCTAGGACGGGACCCCTCAAACATTCTATGATCCTTTTCCATTTCTCAGCCTCCGCACACTGCCATTCAGGTACCAAAGGGGAAACACAATCTATCCAGACCTCCCAATCATCCTGCCCTTGGGGTTTGGGGAGGGTGTCGGAGAAGATTCTCAACCTTCGGTAAGAGTCGTGACTAATGGCAGGTACAGACATAGGAGCCAGCATTGGCATGGGCACAGAAGGAGGGGCAATAATGGGTGCTGGAGCGGGATGGAGGTGTTGGGGGAGGAACACCCTCGGGTGGCAGGAATAATTTCTTTAAGTCCTCCACAGTTTTCCCTTCCTCCAGCAACAACTTAGCAAATTTCTCCTCAAAAGTCTCAGATAGTGGGGGGGGGCTCATTCTCCTCGGGGTCTTTACTGTCTTTAGTTATCACTCTCCTGGCAGTGAGGGCTCTTTCGGGGGTGATAGACTGTGGCACTTTGGAACTGTCTACTGGGTTCTTACACTCTACTAATGCCATGAAACTTTGTGCGAGCAGATTAGCCTGTCGACCCACCATCACAGGGCTTTATAAACATTCAACCTTGGAAAGTACTCCCTCTACAGTGTCCTTATTGGTACCCAGGAGAATATCCAGGATAAGTATAGCATTTTGGGGGTCGATCTCCTGCCCAGTACACCACCCCACCAACTGGTGTACAGCCATTCTGTTGGGGTAGCCATTTATGTTTGACAATAATTCATAGTTTCGCCACTAGAAGACACAAAATCCTAGTGGTGAACCTCCAAGATGTAATGCCTATGTGGCACTATCCCAAGGGCTACTACCCTGCCTGATTGACCAGCAGCAGGCCAGGGGCCTGAGTTCTGAAACAGGTGCCTCCACCCAGGGTCAGGGTTGGTAGTGGTCAAGCTAACCTGGGCACAGCCCTCCAGGATGCTGTAACCCCCCTCTTTCCCCTCTAGTGGCATGAACACTGTACAATGATCACTTTCACAATACCCCTGGTACACCACACAAGTATCCACACTGTTTGCACTCACCACCAGGGCTGGTTCCTCTAGCTCGACCCTGGGGACCCCCTGTAAAACAAGGTTAAGCACAGCAAATAGCAACAGTACAGTACTTTGAGCACAAACTGGAACCACAGTCAGATGACATGTAGAAAAAGTTAGTATCTGATTTATTCAGGGGACTTGAACAAGGGAGGGGCAAAATCAGGTTAATTAGCTTAAAGGTTATATCAAACAAGCAGTTATGCATGCGCTTTGAGTCCCCCCACACAGTCCACCTCTAGGTACCCAGGTAGAGAAGAGATGGGCTAGCCAGGACAGTTGCCCAGGGTTGTAACTGGTTGGGGCCCTGTGATGGAAAACACAACATGCACAGTACACAATATTTGTAATCCGAAGTCAGAGGGCTCAGTTCATACAGGAAATGAAACAACTAGACAATCAGATGACACACTCAGATTAAGCTGTTGTTGTAGGGAGCTACCCTGGTATTTACTCACGATACCCAAGAATGAATGCAGGCTGGATGAAAATCGAGACTGCAGGTGGTTGATCTGGAATGCCAGGAGTAGAATGGCCCACACAAGTCGCAGAGGTGTTGTTCCTGTTCAAGTGTGGAGCAGGGGGCTGATCCCCAGGCAGGTCTCTCGTCGATGGCTTCTCTGTGCAGTGGGTAGTCTGGCTGGGCCAGTCTGGCAAAGCCCAGACCGCAATGAGACAAGTTCAGAAGCAGTCCGTTTTGGGCTGGATACAGCTTCCAGCAAGTAGAACACAGTTCACACAGTGGTGAACTAACTCACAACCCACTAGCAGCTCATAGCACATTTACATGTACAGGAATTCTACTGTACCAGGCAAAGCGCTCCTCGAGCACAATCGCAAAGTCTCTGCACACACCGGGAGCTTAGGGGTAGCTGGAACTCCTGACAGGCTGATCGCATTCAGCAAAATCTTCAGTCTTCTTCAGGTTGAGCCTAGCCCACTTCAGTAGCCTACTTTAGTCATACAAACTTGGATTTAGTCCAAAATAATTCTCTTCTCTCCCTCTCAGGAGCAGCAGGCAGACATGGAGGCCAAACTCTCAGCCTTTTCATAGTTCTCCCATGCGAATCCACTCAGGATTGCTTTCAGAATCACTTCTTGCTCAGCTTCCAGCTTAGTTCTAACTGAAAACTGTCAGCAGCCCGGGACTTCCCCAAGATCCAAAAGATTTGGTTGGCTGATTTGGCTGTCAGTCAAGCAAGAGCTCCCCCTTCAGTTGCAAAAAAGGTGCAAAAAAAACTCCAAACTAAAGTTCCTACAGATTTTGAATTCAGACAGCTCCTGTAGTCCGGCTACATTTTAGGTCCCACCAGTACTGTTTGGTCCAATTTGCAGTCCAGGACCAAGATAGTGGAGACAAACAAAATAGCCCTTGCTACAAAGAAAGCAGGTTTGACAAACTACATTATATTATCACTCTAAATGCTTTTCAGTAAATAGTTACATCTTTTAACAGAGCTCCCTCTCAAATTACTTAAGCTGCAATTAGGCAACTCTTAAAGAGACAGTACACAGAGGCTATACAAGCTCTGGTAATCACATTTAAACTGCTAAAACTCAGGACACCAGCCTGGCAGTGAGCATTTAGGCAAGCTCAAGGAAGACTTTTGGGGAACCCCCATTTGTAGGGGGGGTTACATAGGAATGAATCTCCATATGACTAGGGCAGTACCAGATTGGGAAAATGGGTTAAGGAAGAGGACAACAATGAGTGCATACTGTAAGCTGGAGATGTGGTTTTACCAGTGAAGTGTCAAGGTGAGAATTAAAATGTCCTGGCACTGTTGTTGATGCCTAATTCCTACATCTCTTCTTTGGTACTGTTGTCACTTTCCAGCATTGAGGGATGTGTAAACCAGATTAGTCGCTTCACAGAGAGGTCCACAGTTGGGAGGAGGAGGCTGACAAGTGGCACTGTTTTCCTTATTCCTTTACACATCTCATGCTAGTATTGTTTGGTGCTTCCTAGATAACCATGTTCTGATTTTTCTGCCATGCACTCTCCTGTCAGGTCATCTCCAGTGGCTGCCACCAAAAAAAGTCAATTACGCTGAAAAAAACAATGTGTCAAAGGGGACCTGATTTACTTATTTACTTGCCCGTTTCAGTTATAGGGGCACTGCTGACCCCCTAGGCCTCAAAGTGTCCCTAATTTAAAAAACACATTTTATGATTGCTCACATTCTATAGAAACTGTTTATACAGCTGGTAGTTTGATTCAGATAATTTTTTCTTTTATAAAGTGAAACACTAACTGCCCACCACACACGAAAGCATGTTTGTTTACATTTCTTCACTAGCTCCCACTGCATTTTTCCTGGACTCAGGAACATCCCCAACACAATCTAGCCACATATTATGCAGTGGGAGTAGATGAGACTATTATAGCATGAGTGGCTGCACTGTTTGAGGGTGATTCTGACATTCAGGAAGTGTGCAGCATGAGTAGTTCAGTGATATGAAGCAAAACAATGCTGGGCTTTGCTATATATTACCATGCATGTTGGTTCTAACAAGCAAGGAGGCAGATAAAACAATCAGTAACATCAAGTAAGCATTAAACCATGGCAGAGTACAGTTCTACTCTAGAATTAATCCATAGTTGGTGAGGGGGGGCATGGGGCCGCAGG
Source organism: Neoceratodus forsteri (assembly GCA_016271365.2). NCBI lineage: Eukaryota > Metazoa > Chordata > Ceratodontiformes > Ceratodontidae > Neoceratodus > Neoceratodus forsteri. The sequence goes on along the minus strand of CM057458.1, from coordinate 1,146,978,537 downwards.
CCAAGTTCCTCCAATGACCCAACCATGGATTTATTCCACAGTAGAACCATGCTCGCATGCTCTGGAATGGTTTAATATGCTTGTAACATGGCACATGTTTATAGAAAGCAGATTCATTGTTTACTGTAATGCAAAAGAAAAAGACACACAATGATTTGAATCCTTATGTTTAAGACCATATTGATAGTGCACAGTCTGCTGAATGCACTTGAGCAAAGAATTGCTGAAGCAAGCATGGATTATTAGAGAACTGTGCTATATATTTTATTGTAGTTCATAATGATATTACACAAGCAACCATGGTTCTACTGATTAATTATTCCATGGTTACTTAATGGTCACCTGTTGCTGTTTATCAAAACCTTGTTAATTTATTTATTTAGTTATTGTTGACCGGGTAAGTGCACTAGACAAATTCTGCCAATTTTCAGGCATGACCTTGGGAAGGGAGATACAGATGAATGCCAAATGACCTTGAACCAGATTCAGCTGTTGGGGTATGTTTAGTAAATGGGGGGAAATTTGGCCAGAGCACTGGGGAAAGTCCCCAACTCAATTGAAGGGGAAGCTGCTGCTGGTATGATGGCCAGTACTCTGGAGGAAGTGAGCTGTGGATGCTGGAGAGGCTAGGAAGCAGGTCTCCCCATGCCTCAGAACATATGAAGACCAACAGACCTTGGAATGATGAAAAATAACTGATGAAAGAAATGGAGCTACACCTGAGAGTGGGGAAGTTGTGGAGGGTCCATGAGCTAGGAACCCACTTCAATGTCTACTGTCAATCAGAAAGAGCTACAATGGCTCCTACAGGAAGAGGAGTGTTGGCATCAATCGAGATGTGCACAGCTGGAGACTGTACTCTGGTGCGGGAGTATGGGCTTTATACAGAACGTGGCATCTGGAATGTTGGAAGAACAGATACTAGTGACAGAAGAAGAAGGAATGCAGAGGATGAGCAAACTGAGTCAAAAGGCTGGTACAGGACAGGAGGCAGCCCCTGAGCCAAAAGGTACTGTTGAAAATGGCACAAATGCAAAGCAGCCAAATATACATATCTGCAAAGGTCCAGAAGGCATAGAAACCCAAATAAATGATAGCAGGTCTGTAAAGTCCCAGGGGCAATGCCCCATGATAGAAACTGTATAGCATGGAATATAAGTTATACTTATACAGGCAAAATTTATGATTGGAACAGCAGGAGGAGCAGTTAAAAAACTTAGCAAGAAAACTGCTAGTGGGGAACACACTAACAAAAGCAGTGAGGGTGCTGCTAAAGTGCACTTCTTACATGCAAGAAAGGGCACAAATAATACAAGCACTACCGACTCTACCTCTAGTCCCCCCCATAGGTTACTGAAGTACTGGAAAATGCAGGGTGGAAACAAGCCCATGATGGCAAAGGGTGGGAGGCAAACTACCCAAACACTTCTACTTCTCCTGTACAGCCTGTTGATACTGTATAGCAATGAGGGGTGAACAAACTGAGCCTCTTATGGAAAAGGACAGCCCTCAATAACACCTGGGAAGAAAATAGGGCACAGGGTACACTTCAGATAACTGAAGACACCCCAAATGACTTATTGAACAATATAAAAACAACTGAAGAGCCTGGGGTAAATGCAAAATCACTAGACTCTGCTGAACCCATGGTTTGTGTAGTCCATGGGGGTGTGAACCCAGAAGAGTCTTCTGAAGATGCAGAAGGTCTGGGGGAGGAAACAGCTGCTGCTCCAACACCTCCAACAAATGTCTGGACAATGAATGTGAGGGAGAGATTATCCCCTAATGCGAATAAAGCAGTCTGTGAATCAGCAAAATGGTGAAACACTGTGCATTTAAAATACAGAGGGAGTACAGCTGACTTGCCTGATTGTCAGTATGTAGGGAACATACTAATAAAAGACTGCATGAAAATCTATGCTTTTGAAGTATGCGCACTCATACACATGCCTGGGGACACCCTGTTTGACATAAGCTTCATACATCCTGCTGGGTTGGAGCGCTTCTGGAAACAATATCACTTCTTAAAACTACACCCCTTTGGAAACCTTTTGCGGCCATACCCCTGACAAAGCCTGCTTTTAAATGAGTTATTGTTTTGTTCAGAAATGAGGGGGTCAAAGTCGCTAATAATACAGTTTGGATGAAACAAAAATGCAATGTGATTGGGTATCCAGAAACTATCTTGGACACTGAACACTTCTGGATGGGGTTGGCATTTCAAGGTCACTTTGAAACAGGTGGATAATGACATCCAGCACCTCCTGAACTGTTTCTTTTTGGGTCAAGATAGGGGTGTGGTCGTTTACCCTGGGCATCCCTGGTCATGCTATTGCTGTGGGGACACTGGGCACCTCAGTAATGCATGTGAAAAACAAAAATGTGGGCTTTGTGGGGTTATAGGGCATATCAGTGCGCAATGCCCTAACCCCATGAGATTTAACTTATGTGAGGATCAAGGCCACACATTTTGAATATGTTCTTGGGTGTCTCACAACAGTTTTGATCAAACCCTATGGGCAGAACAAGATTAATATGTCACAGTTGCACAAAATAAAAGGCTAAAACTGATTACAGATCCTGTCTGTAGCAGTCCGCAACGGCCTAGGGGTGTTGAACCACAGGAAGACCCCACAAGATGTGAAAGACAGGTGCTCCTCCTGCCTTGGGCTTCGGTCCTGAGGCTCTGACCCAAACAGTAGACAGAAGTAATGTTGAGCAGGACACGGCAAGGTCAAACAGGGATACAGTAATCCCAGAGGAACCTGTGGTTGCACAGCAATCCACAGGAGACACACCCTCAGTATCACCTGACTTAGACATGATTACTGCATCCCAAGCTATGCCCCCCCCCCCACTTGGGCCTGTGGAGGCTGGTTTTAAAATGGTGACCAGATCCAAGTCTACAATTCCCACACAGTATCCACAAAAATAACCTAAGGAGCCTGACCCCTTTGTGGTTCAGAATCAGTATGCGGTCATACAAGACCAAGATTGGACTGCATCTGAAGAAGAACTGGATATCTCCTTAGTGGACTCTTCTCAAACAGAACAAGCCATGGAGATTACCCAGTAGGGGAAACCCAAGTTCAAGAAATGGAAAATAAAGAAAGTGCACTAGTTTTTGGACATAAGAGAATATCACTATGCTTCCAATGGTTATAAGTTTCTTTTTTTCTTCTTTCCCTTTCTCTTCTCTTTATGGCTATAGTGAATTTTCTAACTTGTAATATGAACATCATAAAAACTGCAAATGAGTGACAAGTTACTTTTTTAATTTTGCAAAGTTTAGGGGGTGGTTCAAGGGCAATGGGGGCAGTTCAGGGGCAATGTGAGGAAGTATTTTTTTCACAGAGAGAGTGGTGGATGCATGGAACAGCCTTCCTGAGGAGGTTGTGGGGTCTAAAACTGTGGAAGAATTCAAGAATGCATAGGACAGACATCAGGCAATTTTTGTGGAGGGTAAGAAGAAATAGGCTGTTGGTTGACTAGGATCTGCAGCTTATCCTGTAGGTAGGGAAATGGGCAGACTAAGTGGGCCAAATGGTCCTTATCTGCCATCAAAGTCTGTATTTCTATGTTTCTATGTTTACACTGTGGGGTGATTTTCTTGCAGGATACTAGGTTACACACTATCCCTGAGGTTCATCAAGCCAGGAAGGAGTGGAGATGGGGTCCATTCTTATGGTCAGTGGAGGAAGAGTTATGCTCTGGCTTGGACATTTTGTTTTCTGGACAAGAGGTTACAGTGATTAAAATAGTTGCTGTTTGCCCTGGGAGGGCAATGGTGGTAGATGTCACTTTAAATCACAGGCATGTACATTTAACTCTTACACTGCCAAGGTTTTTCTGTAAATTGCATATCCTTGCTGCCTGAGGTTTTTTCATTGGGTTTGTACACCTGTCGGTTACGATATTATTACATAATTTTTCTTAATACCCTGGTAAAAAAAATGTGTCAAGCTAGAAAGAACCTAACACAACTATAATTTAAAGTGATAATATAAGTTTTCCAACTAAGTAATTCAATGATATATGTTTATTTAGTGAAATTTCAATTGTTTTTGTGAATTTGTATTCACAAAAAATATTGAAGTTTGTAAAAACATTAAAATCGGTTGGATCATTAATAAAAAATGTTGCCGAAAATGTAACTAATTTTCAATTTCAGGTTATAAATTCTTTATATAAACACAAAATTTCACATTTGTTTCTCACCTACAGATTATGAGAGTGACCAGAACTAACCACCCACAGTAGGACCATGCTGGCACATGCGGGGATATCTATTGGATTATGGGGTACACAACTCATTTATTGGGATAACTAGATTATAAAAGTGGTAAATGTCAATGGATTACATCTTTTCTTACATCTGCAGGGGCTTGGATGAAATTTCTGATCCCTAATTTCACATTATAGACCCACCTGCAGATAGCTGCAGTGCCATACCCAACCACCCATCATATGCTCATGCTGGCCAATGGGGTGTCCACCTATTGTATTATAGGGTGCATGCCAATAAATTAAAAAAAGAAAAGTAAGAATCAGCCTGTTTTACATGACAGGGAAGAGAATGAGTAAATCAAGGCCCAGATTCTAACCACGGCTACATTTCCTGGGTCACATGAAGAAAAACAAGATGGCTGACACTGTTCAGTCATTTTCTGTGTCAAACTGTTTCTCTTACATATTTATTGGGATAACTAGATTATAAAAGAAGTAAATGTCAATGGATTACACATTTTCTTACAGCAGCAGGGACTTGGATGAAATTTCTGATCACTAATTTCACATTATAGACCCACCTGCAGATAGCCAGGGTGCCATACCCAACCACCCATGGTATGCCAATGCCGGCCCATTGGGTGTCTATCTACTGCATTATGGGGTACATGTCAATAAATCAATAAAGAACAAGTATGAAGTAGCCTATTTTACATGAAAGGGAAGTGAATGAATAAATCAAGACCCAGACAGTACCTATATCTGCATCCCTTGGGTCACATGAACAAAAACAAAATGGCGGCTACCATTCGATCATTTTCTGTGTCAAACTGCTTCTGTTACTCATTTGTAGGGATAACTAGATTATAAAAGTGGTAAATGTCAATGGATTACACCTTTTGTTACATCTGCAGGGGCTTGGATAAAATTTCTGATCACTAATTTCACATTATAGACCCACCTACATATAGCTGGGGTGCCATACCCAACCACCCATGAAGGTATGCTGGCTCATGGGGGCTTCCTATTGCATTATGGGGTACATGCCAATAAATCCATAAAGGAAAGGTAAGAAGTAGTCTGTTTTACATGACAGGGAAGTGAATGAGTAAATCAAGGACTAGATTGTACCCATAGCTATATCCCCTGGGTCACATGACCAAAAATATGGCTGCCACCGTTCGGTCATTTTCTGTGTTAAACTGCTTCTGTTACACATTTATTGTGATAACTAGATTATAAAAGTGGTAAATGTCAATGGATTACACTTTTTCTTACAGCAGCAGGGATTTGGATGAAATTTCTGATCCCTAATTTCACATTACAGACCCACCTGCAGATAGCAGGGGGTGTCATACCCAACTACCCATGGTATGCCCATGCTGGCCCATGGGGTGTCCACCTATTGCATTATGGGGTGCATGCCAATAAATTCAAAAAGGAAAAGTAAGAAGTAACCTGTTTTACATGACAGGGAAGGGGAATGAGTAAATCAAGGCCCTGATTCTAACCATAGCTACATTACCTGGGTCACATGACCAAAAACAAGATGGCAGACACTGTTCAGTCATTTTCTGTGTCAGACTGTTTCTCTTACACATTTATTGGGATAACTAGATCATAAAAGAAGTAAATGTCAATGGATTACACATTTGCTTACAGCAGCAGGGGCTTGGATGACATTTGTGATCTCTAATTTCACATTATAGACCCACCTACAGACAGCTAGGGTGCCATACCCAAGCACCCATGGTATGCCCATGCTGGCCCATTGGGTGTCTACCTAATGCATTATGGGGTGCATGTCAATAAATAAATGACAAGTATGAAGTATCCTGTTTTACATGAAAGGGAAGTGAATGAGTAAATCAAGGCCCAGACAGTTCCCATATCTACATTCTCTGGGTCACACGAACAAAAACAAGACGGTGGCTACCGTTCGATCATTTTCTGTGTCAAACTGCTACTGTTACACATTTGCAGGGATAACTAGATTATAAAAGTGGTAAATGTCAATGGATTACACCTTTTTTTACCTCTGCTGGAGCTTGGATGAAATTTCTGATCACTAATTTCACGTTATAGACCCACCTGCAAATAGTTGGGGTGTCATACCCTACCACCCATGGTAGGGCCATGCTGGCCTATGGGGGGCCCATCTATTGCATTATGGGGTACATGCCAATAAATTCAGAAATAAAAGTAAGAAGTAGCCTGTTTTACATTACAGGGATGTGAATGAGTTAATCAAGTCCCAGATTGTACCCATAGTTACATCCCCTGGATCACATGACCAAAACCAAGATGGCTGCCACCGTTCAGTCATTTTCTGTGTCAAACTGCTTCTGTTACTCGTTTGTAGGGATAACTAGATTATAAAAGTGGTAAATGTCAATGGATTACACCTTTTCTTACATCTGCAGGGGCTTAGATGAAATTTATGATCACTAATTTCACATTATAGACCCACTTACAGGTAGCTGGGGTGCCATACCCAACCACCCATGGAAGCATGCTGGCCCATGGGGCCAACCTATTCCATTATGGAGTGCATGCCAATAAATTCATAAAGAAAAGTAAGAAGTAGCCTGTTTACATGACAAGGACATGAATGAGTAAATCAAGGGCCAGATTGTACCCATAGCTACATCCCCTGGGTCACATGAACAAAAACAAGATGGCTGCCACCATTCAGTCATTTTCTGTGTCAAACTGCTTCTGTTACATGTTTATTGTGATAACTAGATTATAAAAGGGCAAATGTCAATGGATTACACCTTTTCTTACAGCAGCAGGTGTTCAGATGAAATTTCTGATCACTAACTTCACATTACAGACCCACCTACAGATAGCCAGGGTGCCATACCCAACCACCCATGGTATGCCCGTACTGGCCCATCGGGTGTCCACCTGTTGCATTATGGGGTACATGCCAATAAATTCAGAAAGGAAAAGTAAGAAATAGCCTGTTTTATATGACAGGGACATGAATGAGTAAATCAAGGCCCAGATTGTACCCATATCTATATCTCCTGGGTCACATAAAAAAACAAGATGGCTGACAACGTTTAATTATTTTCTGTGTCAGACTGCTTCTCTTACGCATTTATTGGGATAACTGGATTATAAAAGTGGTAAATGTAAATCGATTACACCTTTTCTTACATCTGCATAGGCTTTGATGAAATTTCTGATCACTAATTTCACATTATAGAGCCACCTGCAGATAGCCGGGTGCCATACCAAACCACCCATGGTATGCTCATGCTGGCTTATTGGGTGACCACCTACTGCATTATGGAGTACATGTCAATAAATTCATAAAGGACAACTAAAAAGTAGCCCTTTTACATGACATAAAAGTGAATGAGTAAATGAAGTCCAAGACTGTACCCATATCTACATCCACTTGGTCACATGAACAAAAACAAAATGGCTGACACCATTCAGTCATTTTCTGCATCAAACTGCTTAAGTTACACATTTCTTGGGCTAACTAGACTATACAAGATTTAAATGTCACTAGATTACACCTTTCATACAGCTTTAGGATCCATGATTATATTTCTGATGACTAATTTTACATTACAGACCAACCTTCAGATAGCTAGAGTACCATACCCCAATATTCAACCACCCATGATAGTGCCATGCTGGCCCATAGGGGGGCCAACCAAATGTATTATGAGGTACATGTCAATAAATCCTTAAAGAAAAAAAAAGAAGCAGCGTGTTTTACATGACAGGGAAGTGAATGAATAAATCAAGGCCCAGATTGGCCCCATTTCTACATCACCTGTGTCACAAGAACAAAACAAGATATCTGACACCATTCAGTCATTTTTAGAGCCAAACTGATCTTCACACATTTATTGGGATAACTAGATTATAAAACTGGTAAATGTAAATGGATTACACCTTTCTTACAGCATCAGTGGCTTGGAAGCTGTTTCTGATCACTAATTTCACATTACAGACCCACCTACTGATGGGTGCCATACACCCATACCCTTCCACCCATGCTAGGGCTGTGTGGGCCCATGAGGGGCCCACCTATTTTGTTATATTGTACATGTCATTAAATCCATAAAGGAAAACTAAGAAAAAGACTGTTTTACATGACAGGCAGGTGAATGAGTAAATCAAGGCCCAGATTGTACATGTATGCATGTATATATGTGCGTGTGTGTGTGTGTGTGTGTGTGTGTGTGTATATATATATATATATATATATATATATATAATAAAAAACTCAGTTTAATGCATTAGTTAGGGTTGTTCCACAGTGACAAAAGTGAGGAAATTCGGTGTTAGGGTTGAAAGCCCCCCTTGGATCCCCCCAGCCTACCCCCCAACCATCATCAGGGTGCGTATTGGGGTCATTGGCACTAACTCTCACCCTATCACATGTGTGAAGAAGCAGAGGTATAGGAGAATGGAGTGAGAGTTAGGACCGATGACCCCAAAGTGCACCCTGATGCCAGTTGGGGGGGTGGGTGGAGGGTCCAAGGAGGGCTTTCAACCCTAACACCAAATTTACTCAGTTTTGTCACTGTGGAACAACCCTAACTAATGCATTAAACTGAGTTTTTTTTGCCTCTAATTTCCCTTCTTTTTGAGAATGATAACGATAAATAGTGAACGTAATGTGGCGGAGGGCCCCACGCTCCTATCACATGATGTCTTGTGACATAGTAACAGGAACAGCAATGCAAACAGAAGCGTGAACAGTGGCGTACATGGTAGTGTAAATGTAAATGGTACAGGAAATGTTAATAGAAATGCAAGAGCAAAGTGACTCCAAAGCGAACAGTGACGCAAACGGACATAGACGCACGTACGAAAATGCAACTGGTAACGCAAACAGTGATGGCAGCAGTATTTTAAATGGAAATGTTAAGTGTCACAGCAAAAAGAATGCAAAAGGGAACAGAAACAGAAATGCGAACGCAAGCGCACACATAAACGCAAACCGTAACGTGCACAGGCACGGCACTACAATTGTAAATGCAAATGGTAAAGTTAACATGAATAATAATGCCAAAGGAAAGAGAAACAGGAACAGAAGCTCGTACGGAAATGCAAACTGAAACGTGCACGGGCACAGTACTGCAATTGTAAATGCAAATGATAACGGTAACAGCAACAATAACAGCAAAGGAAACAGAAGCGCAAAAGGAAACGCAAGTGCATATGGAATTGCAAACTGTAATGCGCATGGGCACAGTAACGCAATTGAAAACGCAAACGGTAACAGTAACAGCAAGAGAGACACAAAACAAAAGAGAAAAGGAAACGTAAACAAAAGGGCTGCCAGAAACGCAAAATGGCAAAGCGCACAGTGACGCAAACAAAAACAGAAACAGTAGTGGAAACGCAAATGGTAACAGTAACAAAAACACAAGCACGAATGACAACGCAAAGGGTAACGCACACAGTGGCATACATGGGAACGGTAATGCAAATGAGGACATAAACGCAAATGGAAACAGTAACTGTAACAGTAACGGAAGCGCATACCCTGTTTTTGCCAAACAGGTGCATACAGAAACACAATGTGTACAAAGAATGCATGCATTGTAATGGGGATCAAAGCTTAAAACGAGCATTGGAAGTATTTAATTGCTAATACCTGAACAACCGCACGACGTGGAAAAAAAATTAAAATTTCACAAAAATCTTGATTTTCTTGGCTAGGTTTTTGATATTACATAGCCTAATGGGCTATGTAACTCGCAACAAAAAATCTGTATCTCACATCGTTTTCAAGATACGAGCCCCGAAAGGTGCAGCGTACGCCACCATGTCAGTCTATGGGAAAAAAATGCCAACTTCGGAGTACCGTAACTTGCAGCAGTACAATATTTTTTCACCAAACCACCAACAGGCACATCTGTGAGATGTTGGCAGCCCTCTCTCAAAATTTCAGCCCAAAAGACCAAACCGTTTGTTTGCAGCAGGGTGGCAAATAATTCCTGTCATTTTGGCCATAGTCTGAAAAGTAGTGTCGCAATTTGCGACACTTTTCGAAAAAATTTGTGAAAGTGTCATGCTTGCGACACTACTTTGTGACACTACTGTTTCCAGAAATTTGAAAAACACATTTCTGGGGTGTTTAACCCCAAAATAAAGACATGGCTAGCATCCTCAGGGACCGACTAGGTGAACACAAAAATAATTGTGTCCCTAGAGGGTCCCAAATTAAAATGGCAAGCATTTTACTGATCACCAACTGAAAACAAAATGGCAGATTTGCAACACTACTAGGGCTATTTGTGACACTAAAAAGTGCATTTGCAAAAGTGTTGAATATTTTAACTTTTCCCATTAACTTATTATGGGAATTTGTTTTTTGAATAACTTTTGAACTGTTCAATATTTTTTCATGAAATCTTCAAAAAGCACATCAGGGACCCTGGCCACATGTTCCCTGAAGTTTTTGGACCAGTTTCACAAACTGTGCAACCTGTAGGTGAGAGCAAAGAAATCGCAAAAAGCGTAATTGTGCAATTGGTTGTCACTTAGTAAATCCGCAGCCATATATCCAACTGGTATAAAACTTGGCAGATCCCAAGATCTACCATGACCAATCATGCATGCCAAATTTCAGGCAAATCTGTTGAACGGTGGCAAAGTTATTAAGGTGCAAAATTTGACCCTTTAACCTTAAACGTGCTACTCAACCCTAACTATGGTAGCACTACCGTGCTACCATTATATAAACTATATATATATATATATATATATATATATACACACACACATATATTGGGGCATTTGTCCAAAAGCAAGATGGCTGACACCATTCAGTCATTTTCTGTGTCAGCCTGCTTCTGTTACACATTTATTGGGATAACTAGATTATAAAAGTGGTAAATATCTATGGATTACACCTTTTCTTGCTGCTCCCAGGGCTTGGATAAAATTTCTGATAACTATTTTCACATTGTAGTCCCACCTGCAGATAGGCAGGGAGCCATTTCCAACCACCTACTGTAGGGCCAGGCGGGCCCATGTGGGGGGGGTCCACCTATTGCATTATGGGATGCATGTCAATAAATCCAATAACTATCATGCCTGTGACCTGTGAGGAAAAAAAAAGTCCCATCTACTATAACATTTTCATTGTGCTGTATGTACTAAAGCAGAATGTGAAGTCATTCTGTTTTAGTAGTGACTTACTATTGCAGCAGAAAGACTTTTCAAAACCTGTACTGATCATCATACACAATAGCATTCCATCAGATGCTAGAAGACCACAAACCAGCGGAGAAAAACCCTATCCTTTCCCTCTTCTAAAACATGTCATGTAGTCTACTCTTTGTTTAATATTTATTTCAAACACACTATTGCCGATCATAGAAACATAGAAACAAAGACTTTGATGGCAGATAAGGACCGCTTGGCCCACCTAGTTTGCCCATTTCTCTACCTAATGGATAAGCTGTAGATCCTAGTTAACCAACAACCTACTTCCTCCTACCCCCCACTAGAATTGCCTTATGTCTGTCCCATGCATTCTTGAATTCCCCCACTGTTTTTGACTCTATGACCTCCTCAGGAAGGCTGTTCCATGCATCTACAACCCTCTCTGAGAAGAAATACTTCATCACATTACCTCTGAGCCATCCACCCTCTATCTTCAAATTGTGCCCCCTTGTTCTTGCACATCTCTTTTTCTGAAAGATGCTACCCTGATGGACTTTGTGGATTCCTTGAGGTATTTGAAAGTTTCTATCATGCCCCCCCCCCTCCTTTCCTCGAGGATATACATCTTAAGCTCCTTTAGTCTTTTTTCATATGTCTTCTGGTGCAGACCCTGCACCATTTTCAATGTCCTCCTCTGGACAGCCTCCACCCTGTCTATGTCTTTGCGGAGATGGGGTCTTCAGAATTGTACACAGTACTCAGATGGTCTTACCAACTGTCTGTACAGAGGGCCAACAACTTCCTGTTTTCTACTGGTGATGCCCCTCCCTATGCATCCCAGTATCCCCCAAGCCCTTCTTACTGCCTTCTCACATTGTTGGCCCACCTTTAGGTCATCTAATATGACTACTCCCAGGTCCCATTGACCTGTATGAAAAAACTGTCTTTCCATATATCTATCTACTGCCTTCATGCCTGTGACCTGTGGAAATAAATGCCTGTCTACTATTATCCTATACTATTACTTTTTAGATCACTGTACTGCCCCTGGAAATGGAACACATTTTTCTTAATTTACCCTATCCTGCTATGCCTTGATTGTTGTTATTCCCATGTTTTTTCTCCCCATACATTATATAGAATAGTAGGAGGTTGTCAATACACAGCAATGAAACACCTTCAACCTAAGGGTATAGCGAGGACAGCAAATTAAGAAAACTTTTAAGAAAAGTGTTGCTGTGTATTTAGGCCACCATACAGTATTTTATATAGTGCATTATAGGAAAGAAACTGAAATAGCTTACTTTTTTTGATTACCATTAGCATTTATCATTAGTGGTCCACATTTCACCTTTGGTATTTTGCTGATGTGTCAAATTCAACATCCAGACGTCCCATGTACCACGATGTTGGGGTCACTTGCACTGTGACATATATACTAAAGCAGAATGGGAAGTCATTCTGCTTTAGTAGCAAAGTCACTGTTGCAGCAGAATTACTTTTTCAAGTGTATGGATCATCATACACAAAAAGCGTTCCATCAGACAAAATAATACCAGGAAACAGGGGAGAAAAAACCCGATTCTTTCTCTGTTCTAAAACCTGTGGAGAAAAACCCTATCCATCCCCTTTTCTAAAACATGTCATGTAGTCCACTCTTTGTTTCATATTCATTTCAAACACACCATTGCTAATTCTGTAAGGAAAAAAACTGTGTTTCCTTATATCTATCTTTCCTGCCTTTATGCCTGTGACCTGCAGAAATATCTGTCTACTATTAACCTATATTATTATTTCTTAGATCACTGTACTGCCCATGGAAAAGGAACACATTTTTCTTAATTTACCCTATCCTACTATGCCTTATTCTCATGTCTTTATACATTTTTTCCCAATATATTATATAGAATAGTTGGAGGTCATCAATACATATCAAAGATACACATTCACCATAAGGTTATAGTGAGGACAGTAAATTAAGAAAGGTTTAAAGAAAAGCATTGTGTATTTAGGCCACCATACAGCATTTTATATAGTGTACTATAGGAATGAAACCAAAATAGTTTACTGTTTTTTATTACCGTTAGCATTTACCATCAGTGATTCATATTTCACTTTTGATATTTTGCCGACGTGAACCTTTTTCAAGCCTGTGGATCTTCATACACAAAGAGCGTTCCATCAGACACTATAATACCAGAAACCTGTGGAGAAAAACCTTATCCTTTCCCTATTCTACAACCTGTGGAGAAAACCCCTATCCTTTCCCTATTCTAAACCCCATGGTAAAAATCCTACCCTTTCTCAATTCTAAAACCACTGGAGAAAAAAAACCTTTCCCTAGTCTAAAACCTGTGGAAGCCCTATCCTTTCCCTATTCTAAAACCAGTGGAGAAAAACCCTACCCTTTCCTATTGTAAAACCTGTGGAGAAAAGCCCTATCCTTTCCTTATTCTAAAATCTGTGGAGAAAAGCCCTATCATTTCCCAATTCTAACACCTGTGGAGAAAAATACTGCCCTTTCCCTATTCTAAAACCAGTGGAGAAAAACCCTACCCTTTCCCTTTTTTAAAACCTGTGGAAGCCCTATCCTTTCCCTATTTTAAATCCTGTGGAGAAAAACTCTACCCTTTCTCTATTCTAAAACTGGTGAAGAAAAACCCTACACTTTCACCATTCTAAACCCTGTGGAGAAAAAACCTATATTTTCCCTATTCTAAAACCTGTGGAGAAAAACCCTACCCTTTTCCTATTCTAAAACCTGTGGAGAAAAACCCTACACTTTCACTATTCTAAAACCTGTGGAGAAAAACCCTACCCTTTCCCTATTCTAAAACCTGTGGAGAAAAGCCATATCCTTTTCCTATGCTAAAACCTGTGGAGAAAAGCCCTATTGTTTCCTATTCTAAAACCTGTGGAGAAAAATACTACCCTTTCCCTATTCTAAAACCAGTGGAGAAAAACCCTACCCTTTCCTATTCTAAAACCTGTGGAAGCCCTATCCTTTCCCTATTTTAAAACCTGTGGAGACAAAGCCTACCCTTTCCCTATTGTAAAACCTGTGGAGAAAAACCCGACTCTTTCCCTATTCTAAAACCTGTGAAGAAAAATCCTTCACTTTCACTATTCTAAAACCTGTGGATAAAAGCCCTATCCTTTCCCTATTCTAGAACCTATGGAGAAAAACCCTACACGTTCACTATTCCAAAACCTGTGGAGAAAAACCTTACCTTTTCCCTATTCTAAAACCTGTGGAGAAAAGCCCTGTCATTTCCCTATTCTAAAACCTGAGGAGAAAAATCCAACAATTTCCCTATTCTAAAACCAGTGGAGAAAAATCCTACCCTTTCCCTATTCTAAAACCTGTGGAAGCCCTATCCTTTCCCTATTGTAAAACCTGTGGAGAAAAACCCTACCCTTTCCCTATTCTAAAAATGGTGGAGAAAAGCCCTACCCTTTCCCTATCCTAAAACCTGTGGAGAAAAACCCTACCCTTTCCCTATTCTAAGACCTGTGGAGAAAAGCCCTATCCTTTCCCTATTCTAAAACCTGTAGAGAAAAGCCCTATCCTTTCCCTATGGTAAAACCTGTGGCAAAAAACTCTACACTTTCCCTATTCTAAAACAGAAAAACCTTAACCTTTTCCTATTCTAAAACCTGTGGAGAAAACCCCTACCCTTTCCCTATTCTAAAATCTGTGGAAAAAAGCCCTATCCTTTCCCTATTCTAAAACCTGTGGAAAAAAACCCCTACCCTTTCCCCATTCTAAAACCTGTGGAGAAAAGCTAAATGATTTCCCTATTCTAAAACCTGTGGAGAAAAACCCTACCCTTTCCCTATTCTAAAATCTCTGGAGAAAAACCCCATCCTTTCCCTATTCTAAAACCTGTGGAGAAAACCCCTATCCTAAACTCTGTGGAGAAAAATACTACCATTTCCCTATTCTAAGACCTATGGAGAAAAACCCTATCCTTTCCCTATTGTAAAACCTGTGGTGAAAAACCCTACATGTTCCCTTTTCTAAAAAGAAAAACGTCAACCTTTCCCTATAGTAAAACCTGTGGAGAAAATCCCTACCCTTTCCCTATTCTAAAATCTGTGGAAAAAAGCCCTATCCTTACCGTATTCTAAAACCTGTGGAGAAAAAACCCTACCCTTTCCCCATTCTAAAACCTGTGGAGAAAAGCTGAATGATTTCCCTATTCTAAAACCTGTGGAGAAAAACCCTACCCTTTCCCTATTCTAAAATCTCTGGAGAAAAACCCCATCCTTTCCCTATTCTAAAACCTGTGGAGAAAACCCCATTGTTTCCCTATTCTAAACTCTGTGGAGAAAATTACTACCCTTTCCCTGTTCTAATACCAGTGGAGAAAAAACCCTACCCTTTCCCTATTCTAAAATCTCTGGAGAAAAACCCCATCCTTTCCATATTCTAAAACCTGTGGAGAAAACCCCTATCCTAAACTCTGTGGAGAAAAATACTACCCTTTCCCTATTCTAAAACCAGTGAAGAAAAACCCTACTCTTTCCTATTCTAAAACCTGTGGAAGCCCTATCCTTTCACTTTTTTAAAACCTGTGGAGAGAAAGACTACCCTTTCCCTATTCTAAAACCTGTGGGGAAAAAACCTGACCCTTTCCTATTCTAAAACCTGTGAAGAAAAATCCTACACTTTCACTATTCTAAAACCTGTGGATAAAAGCCCTATTCTAGAACCTATGGAGAAAAACCCTACACTTTCACTATTCTAAAACCTGTGGAGAAAAACCCTACATTTTCCCTATTCTAAAACCTGTGGAGAAAAGCCCTGCCATTTCCCTATTCTAAAACCTGAGGAGAAAAATCCTACAATTTCCTATTCTAAAACCAGTGGAGAAAATCCTACCTTTCCTATTCTAAAACCTGTGGAAGCCCTATCCTTTCCCTATTGTAAAACCTGTGGAGAAAAACCCTACCCTTTCCCTATTCTAAAAATGGTGGAGAAAACCCCTACCGTTTCCCTATACTAAAACCAGTGGAGAAAAACCCTACCCTTTCCCTATTCTAAAATCTCTGGAGAAGAACCCCATCCTTTCCCTATTCTAAAACCTGTGGAGAAAATCCCTATTCTAAACTCTGTGGAGAAAAATACTACCCTTTCCCTGTTCTAAAACCAGTGGAGAAAAACCCTACCCTTTTCCTATTCTAAAACCTGTGGAAGCCCTATCCTTTCCCTATTTTAAAACCTGTGGAGACAAACCCTACCCTTTCTCTATTCTAAAACCTGTGGAGAAAAACCCTACACTTTCACTATTCTAAAACCTGTGGAGAAAAACCCTACCCTTTCCCTATTCTAAGACCTGTGGAGAAAAGCACTATCCTTTCCCTATTCTAAAACCTGTAGAGAAAAGCCCTATCCTTTCCCTGTTGTAAAACCTGTGGTAAAAAACCCTACACCTTCCCTATTCTAAAAAAGAAAAACCTTAACCTTTCCCTATAGTAAAACCTGTGGAGAAAATCCCTACCCTTTGCCTATTCTAAAATCTGTGGAAAAAAAGCCCTATCCTTTCCCTATTCTAAAACCTGTGGAGAAAAAACCCTACTCTTTCCCCATTGTAAAACCTGTGGAGAAAAGCTGAATGATTTCCCTATTCTAAATCCTGTGGAGAAAAACCCTACCCTTTCCCTATTCTAAAATCTCTGGAGAAAAACCCCATCCTTTCCCTATTCTAAAACCTGTGGAGAAAACCCCTATTGTTTCCCTATTCTAAACTCTGTGAAGAAAATTACTACCCTTTCTCTGTTCTAAAACCAGTGGAGAAAAATCCTACTCTTTTCCTATTCTAAAACCTGTGGAAGCCCTATCTTTTCCCTATTTTAAAACCTGTGGAGACAAACCCTACCCTTTCCTGATTCTAAAACCTGTGGAGAAAAACCCTACACTTTCACTATTCTAAAACCTGTGGAGAAAAACCCTACCCTTTTCCTATTGTAAAACCTGTCAAGAAAAACCCTACACTTTCACTATTCTAAAACCTGTGGAGAACACCCCTACTTTTTCCCTATTCTAAAACGTGGAGAAAAGCCCTGTCATTTCCCTGTTCTAAAACCTGTGAAAGCCCTATCCTTTCCCTATTCTAAAACCTGCAAAAGTGTGAAGAATGCCATTAATGAGGTTTCCGGCGGCTGCTAAATGCAGAATTACAGGTCCACCTAATCGGGGGATATTATTACAGCCAACTATAACAAATGGCTTTTGGCATTGTGGTTTTGTCCATCAGAAGCTGATGACCACTACATTCATGTCAGTTAAATCTGACGCATACTGCAAATCAATAAAAATCAATTAATAAATCAATCATTCAGTCAATAAATAACATTTTCTCTGTTCTGTTTCTCCAGCATTTGCATTATGTGTTTGGAATCTATTATGCAGGGTCTTATATCAGGGACCAGGCCTTTAGCATCATAATCAACATACATACTGTAGGTAGTGGTTCCATAATGGAATCCACATAAGCAATAAGACATGATGGGGTGTGCATTATGGTGGGATGACCGCATTTCCAGGGGCGTAGTTAGGCACATAGTACTTTAGCAGGCTGTTTGGTTAGTTGG
Source organism: Neoceratodus forsteri (assembly GCA_016271365.2). Classification (NCBI taxonomy): domain Eukaryota; kingdom Metazoa; phylum Chordata; order Ceratodontiformes; family Ceratodontidae; genus Neoceratodus; species Neoceratodus forsteri. The sequence continues at coordinate 1,146,960,564 of CM057458.1, read as the reverse complement.
CCATTTATAAAAAGAGAAAGTCAACAATTGGAATAGGCTTCGCAAGGCATAAAGGCATTTAAATGTCTCAAGGAGTTTAAGCTGAAACCTTTATCTGATCCCCAACAAGATTTCTCACTGTTTCAAGAAGTTAAAACTGAATCCTTTATCTGATGGCGCAGCACATTACTCATCCACTGTGAAACTTGAAGCTGTACAGTATTATCCCTTATCCCTTGCTGTGCTCTGAACTGATATAGCAGTCCAGATATCTTATACATTTTAAGTCTGTCAGCAACATCATACTAAAGGGTGAAACTTTATTTTCCTCATGAAGAAAATAGTGTGGGGGGAGTGGGGAACTGCATTGTATTAAATGGACAGTACGGCAGTGAGATGTTGTTCAACTCCTATCCATGGAAGCTGATAGGCTGTGCTGCTTTAGGAAATATTCTACAAATTCCAGAGCATCATTTCTCTACTGACATAATCACACTACGTCAGCATACCTCTACTCTGCAACTGTTAAAAACAAGCATTTGTCAATGCTGAATGTTTGCTTGCTGGCATTAGCAGTGGAAGTGCAGGAATTAGACAGATGCAGTATAGGAATAGCAGTGAGGTATTGAACTGACACCAACTCCACCCCAACCTGCTGAGATGGACAGGCATTGGGTGTGCCTTGGTTGTCACTCATAACGGTCACAACATTTCACCTCACCCTACCTTGCAGACACTGACAAGTGTCGAGGTGTGCCTTGGGGTGTCTGAACTTTACACTCACCTCATTCCATAAGGAAGTACACTGAAATGGGTGCAGTATAAGAGAATGGTGTGAACTCTGGGGCCAAAGAGTCCAAGGTGCACCTCGATGCCTGTCACTGGCTGCAGGGTGGGGGTGGAGGGTGGAGTGGCATGAGCATTACTGTCAACAATCCCAAGTCACACCCCTGATGCTGGTCAGTCCCTACAGAGTAGGGCAGATGCCTGTCAAACCCTACAGGGTAGGGCGTTATGGTCGGAAACCCTAAGGCTCTGGGTGAGTTTTGGTATTTTTACTCTAAGTTTTCAACATGGGCTTTTTGTGACCCCACCGCATGAACAGTGACACTATCAGTTTGTTAGCTGAAAAGTGATTTTGCACAGTGACTGTGCCATTTAGCACCACAGGTGCAAAAACACATTTCCAAGATGATGTGAAAAATGACAGTTGTACTGTTCATGAGGAGGTGTAAAAAAATGGTAATGTTGAAAATCTGGAATGAAAATATAAAAAAACTGATGAAGTCACGAGTGTGCATAGAAACTGTGAACACACACCCATAATGTAATTAGTTTTGGGATTTTGTACAGCAGATTTTAAACATAGGCATTTTGGGACCTCCACTCATGAACAGTGTTACTGTGATTTTCTTAATCTGTCCCGAACATTGATTTTGCATACTGACCACGCCACTGTGCGCTACATGAGCGAAAACACATTTCGGGTGAGATGGGGAAAATGACTGTTGTACTGTTCATAAGGAGGTGTGTTAAAATGGTAATGCTGAAAATCTGGAGTGAAAATATTAAAATGCTCAAAGTCATTTTGGGGAATTTGTTCCCCGAATTTTCAACATAGGGTTTTGGGGGGTCTACCTCATGAACAGTGTCACTGTGATATTCTTAATCTGTCCTGAACATTGATTTCACACACCAACCACGCCATTGTGCGCTACATGTGCAAAAACACATTTCAGGTGAGATGTGAAAAATGATAGCTGTACTGTACATAAGAAGGTGCAGTAAAATGGCAATGCTGAAAATCTGGAGTGAAAATATTAAAATGCTCGAAGTTATGAGCGTACGTAAGAACTGTGCAACACACGTCAGAAACAGTCATTTTGGATTTTTTCATATTTTCAACATAGGGTTTTTGGGGCCTACCTCATGAACTGTGACATTGTTGTTTCTCAATCAGTCCGGAAAGGTGGTTCCATGCAGTGACCAGGAAATCACCTTTCGGGACGGAATAACAAAATGACAGTGACTAGGTATACGAGGTGGGGTCCCAAGAACCCCATGTTGAAAATTTGGTGAAAAATTCTCCAAAATGGCTGAAATATCCACCTAAGTTGATAAAAATCCGATTTATGCCATTATACAGCTTACCAGTATTTCTTCAGTTCGCGGTAGGCTTTGAAGAGTGCAGACGTGTTCCTGGTCCACTGAAGATCATTGCGTGGAGCACCGGAGGTAAGCATGGGATGATAGGGGTGTAAGGAGGTGGGTGCACAGTGGACGGATGCGGGTTGGGGGAGGGCACGAAAGACTGGGAGGGACCATTTTCTTTTTTATAGGTGTTACAAATAAATAGACGACGTGGAGGCTTTTTTGCATGCTGGAGTGGACTCCCAGCATGTTGGCACACCTGGGTGCTTCTTTTTAGGGGGTGCTGGTGCCGACAGGATTGGGCACCCTGTCAGCCATACACTATGCCTGTGCTTGGGGGTAGTGCATTAGCCGAGAGGATTGGGTACCTCCTTGGCACACAACAAATGGGGGGGCATCATGCCGATGGGGATTGGGCTACCCTGTTGTGAACCAGGTAAGGTGCATGCTGACAGGGGGATTGGGCACCCCCGGTCGGCTTTCATTTTATTTATTGAAATACTTCACCAGGAAGGCACACTGAACAGCGGGTGGTGGCTTTCCATCATTTTGTGGGGACTGTGAGAGGCCAACAGAGAAGCTTTCACCATGGGAACACAGCACAATGGAGTTGTGTAATTGGTTGCTGCAGTCAGGGAGGCCCAGCAGCAAAAACAGCTGATTGTGCAGTAATGAGGCACTCCCTGATTATAGCAGCTCAGTTTCTTTGATCCAGTGGCCTGCTCATTAACTGCCAGTGATCGACAGCATGCTCCTATATTGGCCGAGGCAGAGACCAGCCCCTGAATAGGCTACTGCCATTCGACACAACGCTTCCGCACCTCCACAACCCACTTGTGAAGGAAACCTGATGCAATGTGTTTCTTGCACATGCATGCAAGCAACACAAAAAGAGGTGGAGTAAAATGGGGGAAGGGGAGACATTACACATGTGGGTAGTTTAAGAAAATAGTGTTAAGACAGAATATGAAACAAAATTGTCTGCCAAATCAATGTTTGTTAAGAGACACAAGCTCTGGTCAGAGCCTAAGCTACTGCTAATGCATAAAAAGGAATCTGTACCTTGTACAGCACTTTACAGATATCTGAACCTTACCACCTGTTCTAGCCATGGAAGATATAAAGCTGGTGTTACCAGAAACCTCCAAATAATGTTTCATAAGCTTGTACAGCCCTCTCAATACCCCAAACTACAGTGCGATCACCATGGTAGCTAAATGCAGGCACACATTGTCCCTTCTGATGATGTTCATACTTCACCACCTACTGCAAATGTGGACGATAACCAGCATAGATCCGTGTTAGTGTACAGTGTTGACTTACTATAGCTGTACATTCACAGTATGAAATACACACATATAGTATTGGAGTAAAAGTTTCTATATTACACTTCCAGGATCTTCCATTAGCATCTTTTATTTCTGTTCCATTTCACAAAGCTTACATTCTATCAGGCTCTCTGCTATCATTGCAGCACCTGCAGTGCATGCCACTGCCACTCTGAAGTTAGTGTGCATGCCAGAATTACAGATGGGCAGTTAGGGATCCAGTACTATTAAGTGAATCAGGAAAAAAATATAAACATAGACTAACTTCATCATGCCCCAGTAATGGGTGCCTACATTACCTGCTAGAAAGTAAAAATGAGCATGGGAAAAGTTAGTTTGGCTATTTGCAACTGATTACTGTGAGTGCACATCACTGCAACAGACCAGCTGAGATGCAATATTTTTTTTCCATAGAAATGTTCCTGGACTCTCTGGCAGGCTGGACGATTATATAAGACTTTCTCAGTCAACAGCCATCCCATGTCCCCCTTCCTCCTCCTCCTCCTCCTCCTGAAACCAGGCAGGCCATTGGTGCTGATGGGGAGGCTTCATTAAACCCTGTCTCTGTATTTTCCACCTGTTTTCTTCCTGGGACTTGTGATGAGCGGACAAGCACACTCGACCTCCGAGGAGGCACTCTGAACACCAAACCAAACCTCTAACTGCAGAACTCATGTGTGACACCAGCTGGTGTCCACCAGGTGGCAGTCAAGCATCAAGTCATGGAATCCCCCTTCCCTGAAGGAAGAGAGCTGTCCTGTGGACTCTCAATCTCCGCCCCCCCCAGCCAGGCACCTGAGCAAACTGAGTCCATTCTTGAACTTGGGTCACTGGCGTAGCAGCAGGGAGGCATGGATACCTCAACCTGAAGCGCCACTGGGTAGCACAATATCTACAGTATTTTCAAGTGGGGATTTGCTCTTACCCAGTTTTACACTGAATTTACTAAGGATGAACCATCTGAAAGGCAAAATTTCATTTTCGGTGGGCACTGTTTTTACAATATATTTTCCAAGGACAGACCAGCTGAGATGCAATATATCCTTTTCACTGGGACTCTGCTAAAGTGGTGTCCTGATTTTACCCATTTTTACAATTTATTTACCACAGGATAGCCCAGTTGAGATTAAATATCCCAGTTTAGTTGGGCCCTGACCTTGAATTTTCAAGACAGCATTATGTTTACCGCAGTGTACGAACATGACAGGTGCCATTTTTCAAATGCCACTGAAATGTGATTTTGCAAAATGACTGTGAAAACAGTTTTCGGGGGGGGGGGTTAAAATTAGACATGAAGTGTTCACAATATAGGGTAAAAAAAAAAGACTGTTGAAAATGTTGATTCAAAAATAAAACAAACTGCAATGTTATGAGTACACTGTGAAAAAATGACAATATTTGTTCATAACTTTGTTGGTTTTTTGAGATTTTGAGTCCAAATGTTGAACACAGTATTTTTATGACACCAGCTTATGAACATGGCAGGTGTTATTAATAAACTTCTGGCCAAAACATCATTATGTGACACAAGTATAAAATATGTTTTGGACAAGAGTTTAAAATTACCCCTGTTGTGTTTATGAGGTGTGTAACAAAGACACTATGCTGAAAATTTGAGTCAAAATATATAAAGTTAAAGTTATGACTAAATGTTGAACAAAATGCCATTTTCCTTCATTACCTTTTTTTTTTTTTTTTTTTTTTCACATCGCCTCCTCAGATTTTCAGCATAGTCTTTTCATGGCCTAACATTATGATCAAGGCAACTGACATTTTTTAAATCAAGTCCAAAAGGTGATTTTGCAGAATTAGTATGAAAACATGTTTTGGAGGGGACTTGACAAATTGCACATGCTGGTGAGATGTGGTAAATTAATGCTTTTTCTACCTTCCTTATGACAACTTCCAGTTTACTTATTTGTTGTACATTTTTTTCTTCAGATCTTCAATAGAGTTTATTCAACTGAAAAAAGGAGGTGGGGCAAAAACAATATATGCTGAAAATGTGAGTCAAAATGTTAAGAAATTGCAAAGTTATGAGCAAATGTTTAAAACACAATAAAAAAACATTAACTAAACTTACCATGTTTCCAGTCAGTTTGTGGTTGGCCTCTGAGGACTCAAGAAGAAGCAGTGGACCACATAGGCAAGTAAGGTGGAGAGGTGGGTTGGTTGGTGCTAGAGGGGTTAGAGTTGGGATGGGGTCAGGAGAGCAGAAAACATCTATGGACTGCATTCTTTTGAAGATTCTCCTGCCCCAAGGCAGGCATTGGGGTCAGGAGAGGAAATGTGCCATTGATTGCAATGATTATAGCAGAGACCACATTCCTTCCTCGACCCCAGGGCAAGCAGCAGTGTTGGGAAAGGAAATGAACTGTCAACAATTGCAAAAACCAAACTCCCTCCCTGGCCCCAGGGCAGGCAGTGGGTTCAGGAGAAGAAATGAGCTGCCATATGGGGCAGAGACCACACTCCCTCCCCAAACCCAGGGTAGGCAATGTGCGGTTAAAGGAAGAAGAAAAAGTAGTTCTGGGGATAGGGAGGAAAAGAAAGACAAACATACATTGATATTATGGTATTTGGAATCACTGATCCATTTATTGGTCTCAGAATACATGGGATTGAGTTCCAAATTTAGGGTCTTGATAGAAAAGGAAGATCTCCCAACACTTGATCTTTTTAAGGGTAGAACCTTCTTTAATTTGTCATAGCTGTAAGCTATGCCTCATATATTGTAACTAAGGGCTCTATCTTTATGGCATTGATAGATGACGTTGATAGTATATAATTGCCTCCTTTTTACGCCTGTGGGTGGAGCCTGCAGCTGTTTTGGGTTCATTTTGAAAACAAGCAACCCGGGGCATGCTTCCATTAGACTCTCATAAGTATTCTTCCTACCATCTAAATGAGCTTACAACAGTCCATCACGGTCACTCGCTTCAGAGCTACAACGGCACTATTTCAGCCGCTACTTCCGCAATCCAGACCAGAACTGTGCTGCCATCTTGGAAATGGCAGTATGACATTCAACTCAACTGCTGTTCATGCATGAGTGCCATGCATGTGCAGTTCTGATGCCTGCACTCCTTCCTCAGACCTTCCTCAAGCTTGCAACAGTTGTATGAGCTCTGGCTAGATCTTGTTTATGTGGCCTTAACCATCTCAGCTCCTAGTACATATGGCAATGATGAGTCCTTCGCGGTGGTGGGGGCATCAAATATGAAGCAGGCAAAGCTGTTGTAAATCATGTCCAGCCTCCCAATATGTCCACGAACAGGAGATATCCATTGTCAAATACAGGGATAATCGTGCTTACAACATGTCTACAGGACATACATTTTAACCTTACTGTATAAAGGATCCTCATTTTTGGCCAACATTTGGTACTGTCTCGTCTTTATAAATGGCCAATTTACAACTTTCACCAAGTCATACCACTAAGTATTTGTATGGGTGACCCTGTTGCAAAGACAATTTATCTTTGGTTAATATTATTATTGTTTCCTCAGCAAATTATGGTTTAAGAGCTCCTCTAAATAATCATGTTTGAGATTTTTTTTTGCATTTAGTATAAGTTTGTTCTTATGGAAAAATTGACTATAAATGGACAAATGCATTTTGCAGACCACTTCATTTTGCTTTACAGTTTTTGCCAGAGGCAGAGATGATAGTGTCATCTGCATAAAGGTGAACTTTAATATTAGGACTTTAGAATGATAAGTCATTCATACAGGCATTGAAGAGCAAGGGTTCAATGCTGACCCTTGTGGAACACCTGACACAATCTCTGTGAAGCCAGAAACAAAATTCCCCAGGGTGACAATTTGTTGCCACCTCTTAAGATATTCTCCAAACTATTTTAGGGGGATTGATATCAGACCCAAGTTTTCTAGCCTGGGCAGGTGAGTGTGGTGGCCCAATGTATCAAACACTTTAGAAATATCTATCAACAGCCAGTCAGGTGGTGCTGAGGGCTGAGGTGCTGGACACCTTACCTCGCACTATGCTGGTGACCCATGTTCAGGAAGGTGCACAGGCCACTGGTGGTCAGCGGGGGGAGGAGAAGTATTGAGCAGCCAATCAACTGCTCTCCTTATCTGGGAGGGGGGTCCTCGGTAGTTGGTGCCTGTTCACCCCTAGTGGAGGCTGGGTGACAAGGCACCATGCCACAGTCAGGGAGGAGTTAGGGCAGATGCTTAGAGGGGAGCACTTATGGATGCATGTGCACTTCCTCCATCAGTGTCATTGCACACCCCCCAGCTCTAGGGGAAAAAACACAGAGGAAAAAGAGTAGCCACTGCACAATGATGGAGGGCACCTCGCAGGCTCTGCTCCCAGCTAGCCATGGCCCTAGCCACTGAAATTGGACCTCAGTGAGGGGTTGGGGAGCCCCACCTACCCCACGGGGGGCAAGCCCTGAAGTTTGGTCAGGGTCTGCTGGTGGACACCGGGGGACAGAGCCTTCCCCCGTACTTAAGATGGTTGTGCTCAGAAGGGGAGGGTGAGGAAGGGGAGGGATCAAGGGACCAGAACAATGGGCAGACAAACAGGAAGGGGAGGGAGATAGGGAGGTACTTAAGGGATAGCACAAGGGGGGCCTCAGCCACTTTTGCTGGAGTTTTGATATACAAAGAAACTGCAGCACATCAGATTGGCATTTTGATTGACTGAGCAAGAGGTTTGTGCACTAGGAAATCAGGTAAGAAACAGACAACTTTGTGTAGACATGAAGTAGAAATTTTTAAAAAAGGGGAAAAAAGTGATTGTGTGGATTTACTAGCAGAGCAAGGTGCAGGTCTGCTACTGCCTTTAATTTAGAAGAAGAGTAACATATATGGATGCTGGTTCTGGGTGAATGCTTTTTCAAGAGGGAGCGATCATTGCTAGGTTAAGTGATTTAAGGATGCGTGGCTGGGTCATGGCACTCTATATAAGGGGCTCAAATCACATCTGTTGTGGTGAATATCGGTAGAGAAATTTCAAAGTTTTTACTTTCCTGTTCCGATAACTAAATTCTATAGAGATGCTGAAAAAGAGACATATGGTGGTGTTTGTATGCTTAGCATTTGCAAGTTTTAGGGAGATAATCAGAATTTGGAGAGCGAGCGAGGAGAGCGAGTGGCGAGATAAGGGGAGCACCCGTTGTCAGAAGGAAAAGAGCAGCATGCGAGGGATCGGCCAGCGTCGAGGAGTTTTGAAGAGGACAGGTGAAGGGGAAGTGAAAGGGAGCGATGAAGGTGGCAGTATATTAAAAACAAAAAGCAGGAGGGTGTTAGCAACAACTCGCTGAAAGAGCGAGGGAGCCGGATGTGAAGTCGGTGCAAGGGCAGCAATAGGAGGGAGAAGCCCTCATCTTTGGTCTGTTGCTGAGCTGGGCTAGATTTGAGCAGGTGGACACCAGCGTTTAGGGAGGGGTCTTGGTTATGGGCCTGCAAGGGGCTGACAGAAAGTCCTCGTGGCGTGACATCACACGCCAGGCCCAAGGTTGGATGAGCAAAGGGATTATACCTTTAAGAGGGATTGTGATCTGAGGGCAACAGGCAACATTTTAAACTGTATGCACTTTATACTGTAGAAGACCTAGCACTTTCTGTTTGTTTCCTATAAAACGCGACTTACTCAAAGTGGCTTTCCTGGAGGCTGAATGGTAGGCCTGGGGCATGGACTGCGTGGTGGTGTTGCACACCACGGGGGTTGTTGGGGCAAATGCCTTGGTTCGGGCCGTGGGGCTCTATGTGGTCATTTGTTTGCCCATTGGGAGTGGGAGGCCTGGAGGAAGCCGTGGAGGCTGGATGAAGTGGCGCGATCCGGGGTCCACGTGGCGTGAGGACACACGCCGCGGTGTGAGGGTTGAAAAAACCCTTTGTCCTTGTTTGGGGCCCAGGGCTGTGTTGTGGCCATTTTGGTTGCCTGGGGAGGAATGGTAAAGACTGGAAGAGGCCCAGTTGCATGGACCACGTGGCATGACATCACACGCAATGGGAGGGTTATGGGAAGGTACTTTCCTGGCTTGGTGCTAGCTGAAGCTAGTGAAATAGTAGGATAGTCATCAGTAATTAATGCTAAGGGACAAGTTTTAATCCTAAGGGTAACCTTTGGGGGGGCTTGGGGTTGTGCAAGACCTTTTTCTTTTCAAGTAAGGATAGTAGGCCTGGGAAAAGGCCCTGAAACAATGGGGCCACATGATGTGATGTCACACACCATGGGAAGTTCAGGAAAAAGCTGATTCCAGGTGCTCAGGCTGTGGCACAGCTTTGGTGGCTTTTCTGGGGTGGACTAGGGGGAGAGCAAAGGGTCTGGGAAAGGCTTGGGGCGGAAGATGAGGGAGCGCGACCCATGATCCCCGCAGGTGATGTCACCCACCACGAGGTGGCCGCATGGGAAGTAGTACCCTTACTTTTTGGTGGGGCTCTTTGCTGTGTTTTGGCCCTTCCCCCCTTTTTTGTTTTTGGGATTGGGTGGTGGGTAAGAACAGAGGATGGCAGAGATTTCGGACCACGTGGCACGACCACCTCTATGGCGGGGATGCTGACTGTGGGGTGCTTTGGTCAAGCCAGGCAGGTGAGGCAGACAGCAGGGTACACCAAGTGGGGACTTGCTATGAACAGAGAAGGGAGGACCGGAGGGGTCACAAGCGAGTGACAGAGAGTGGCAAGAAGCTGGTCAAGAGTGAAGGGGGTCTTGTCTGATTGCCAGACGGCGGAACGGGGGGTACAGACGGAAGTAAAAGCGTTCCAGATGGTACAGTTATACAATTAACCTTGTTCTCCTCTCATAGTTGTTTTCACAGGGTAAAGAGTAAGAGGACAATGGCACCAAAGAAGAGCAGGCCATCAAAGGACGAAACTTACAAGGTGATAATGGAATTGTCGGAAAAAGCGAACAGAATGTGGGAGCTGGTGGAGGGAGAGGAACCAGGGAGACCCGGGGAAAAGAGAAAGGCGGCCACAGGAAAGGGCGGCAAGGAAAAATGACCAGCCAGAGGGCCGAGTGGTACCGGGAAGGCACCACCGGTGGTAAGGGGGCCAGCCAGGACGGCAGATCCATTGCCCCTGCAGCTTACAGTCACTGAGTCCCTGGTCTCCCACCCAGATCAGGGTGGCATCTCCCTGGTTGAACCCAGTTGCGATACCCAGAGTGGTTTGCTCCCTCCACAAAACCCAGCAGCCCAGCCCCCTCCGCAGCTACTGGGAGAAGCAAGAGGCACCTTGGAAGACTCCAGGCAGGACGGCCCAGACAAGGTCACAGGTAATACATCCAGCACAGTGGGGGACAATATAAAAGAATATATAGGGCAAATCGTAATGGCCTTAGGAGCAGGCAGTATAGGACAGATGGAATCGGCACTGGCAGAGATCAGGAAGGAGAAAGAAGGGACAGAAGGGAAGGAACAGGGAGGGGTGAGAGAGGAAAAGGATGAGAGAGATAGGCACCCTGGAATGAGGATAGGCGAGCATGTGCCATTGACCACGAAAGAAAATTTGGAAAGGAGAATACGTGGACATATTCACCTTGGTGAGCCGCGAGGCCGCCGCAAAGTATGAGGAAGCTGAGGGCATAAGGAAGAGTGAGATGGCAGCGGCTATAGTGCTTTTAGGGAAGAAAGAGGAAGACAGGATCACAAAAGAGAAGACTTGGGATAGATGGTTCCTAGGTTTCTCTACTTTCTCAGCCATTGTCATGGAAAAGAGGCCGGAATTAGGCATCCCGCTCATTACCTATTCCTTGATAATTCAGAAGGCAAAGGCAAAGGGTGGGATGGGGTGGTTATACTATGACAAAGCCTTTAGGCAGAGAATGGCAACATTTGGGGACGTGAGATGGGACACCAAACAGATAGATTTATGGACGGATTACGCCACGGATCAGTCCACTTGAAGAGGAATGGAGCAAGAAGGGTTTTGGGACACAGAGATGCGGCTGGACTTATAACAGAGCCTTTTGTTCCTGGCCTCAATGTCAGTTTTGGCATGTGTGCTCAAGGTGCGGGAGGCCACCCAGCTAGCAAATGTAGAACGGCACGGGACAAGGGCACAGGGGTATGGGGGCAAGGAACAGGCCAACAGTTTTTCGAGAGGTCAAGGTTTTAGAGGTCAGACATGGAACCAGGGAGGACGGGTAGGGTGAACACAAATAGGGGGAGCAGAGCCGATGAAGGCCGAGAGGTCAGTCAGAAAGAGATAGAGGAAAAAGGGGAAGGGTGGGGACGAGATGAGGCACGGTTTGGGATGGCCAGAACCCCAATCAAAACTAAGGTATGGGCAGGTTACATGGACAAATATCCAGACATAAGAGTGAGGAATATGATTTTGAAGGGTTTAGCACTGGGTTTTCATTACAGTTTACGGGACCTAGGCAAGCAATGGAAGCCAGCAACCTAGGGTCAGTGAAAGGGAAGGAGCAGGTACTGAGACATAAGATAGAGAAGGAAGTAGCAGCAGGGAGAGTCGAGGGCCCGTCTGACAAATCCCCATTGCAGAGCATGCGGGTCTCACCATTAGGTCTGGTACCCAAGAAACGGGAAGGGGAATACAGAGTGATTCACCACCTGTCCTATCCAGAAGGGGAGTCAGTGAATGATTTCATCAGTGAGGAACACAGTAGGGTGACTTATGCGACACTAGAAGAGGCGGTCCGGATGATCCGGGCCACAGAGGAGGCATGGATGGCTAAAACGGACATTGAGTCCGCTTTCAGACTGCTTCCGGTCAGGAGGGAAGACTGGGATTTATTGGGTTTCAAAAGTGAGGGAAGATACTATTTTGACAAAGCAATGCCAATGGGTTGTTCCACAGCATGTGCCACATTTGAGGCTTTCAGCACCTGTTTGCAGTGGATATTTCAAGAAAAAACAGGTTACAGGATGGTTATACATTATCTGGATGATTTCCTATTTATTGGAAGAGGAAAAAGGAAGACACAAATGATGCTGGGTAAATTCCAGGAGTTGTGTCAGGAGTTGGGGGTGCCACTAACCCCTGAAAAGACAGAGGGACCCAGCAGGATTATAGAATTTTTGGGGATTGAGATAGACACCCCGAATGAGGTATTTAGACTAACGGACAAGAAAGTCAATAAGCTGAATGAACTAATTCGATTGCACACCAGCAGGAGACGGGTACAGCTAAAGCTGGTACAACAGGTGCTGGGGCACTTGAATTTCACCTGCAGGGCCATCGGGCCAGGGAGGACATTCACAAAGAGGTTAGCCAGGGCCACAGCAGGGGACACCAGATCTCATTACTGGGTAGACTTGATGCGAGGGGTTAAGGAGGATTTTAAGATTTGGGAAGAATTCTTAGGAGTACAACGGTGCTCGTGCTGGCAGGAGGAATGGCTATACAACACAGATCTCGATCTATACACAGATGCAGCTGGGGACTGGGCATGGGGGGTACATGAGAGGTAGATGGTTCTGAGAACCCTGGCCGGCCAGTTTGGTGCAGGAGGGAAAGGTGAGAGACATTATATTACTAGAGATCATGCCCATATGGGTGCATACTTTAGTCTGGGGAGGAATTATGGGATCAAAAGTACCTTTTGGTGTGACAATAGTCAGACTTGTATCGTTCTGTGATATATGTGTGTGTGTGTGTGTGTGTGTGTGTGTGTGTGTGTGTGTGTGTGTGTACAGGTGGTTCAGCATTTTTAGAAACAAGCAAATCACTACACTTTGCAACATTGCAGGAGGATAGATAACTGCAGTAACTATAACGGGAAAAGAGGCAGCACTGTTACAAGACATATTAGAAACTAATGTACATGCAGAGGGGCACACATGATCCCCAGATATTCACCGTAAGACTAAATCAGCACTCCCAGATCATGAACTGACAAAATTAAAGTTCAAGAACAAAGCAGGCAGATCTTTTTCAGCCTTTCAATTGCTGACTGATAACTGGGGTGTGCCTTGACACCATCTGGAGTCCACCACGAGAAACAGGTTGGATGAAGAAGGCAATGCTTGAGTCCAGCCTCTTTCGTTTTCTTTTAATTGGATGGAAGGCTTTCCTTTTCTTTAACCGTTCATAGGGCAAGTCATTAAAACATTTTAGAGTGATTCCTTGATATTCCAAAATAGGTTTATCTCTGACAGCACATTGAGAAAAGGTTTTATGCTGAAAATTGAGGAACCTGATGATAATTTTTTTTTTTCCTTTTGTGGATTTGGGCTTTAGAGAAAAATGGGCTGTCTCCAGTATGAAGGATTGCAGTCTGTTGGGAGCGGCAAGATGTAAGAGAAGTTTATTAATAAAACCAGTAGCATCCAGTCCTTCCCAGCCTTCAGGTATTCCAATAACCCTCAGATTGTTTCTTCTATATCTCAACTCCTGATCCTCCAGTCTTTCTTTGAGTTTGGCAATATGACACAAAGGATGTATAATTTCTTTATTATCCTTAAAGGCCCAATTTCCAATACTTTAATACAATCCTGGTCACAGTTCACTATTAAATCCTTCCCATGACATGAAATCCACTAAGGAATTAAATTCAGTGTGGGGTACTGTGTATATCACCCATCTGGTCCACCTATAACAAAAGCTATGGTTCAAGCTCTGTATTGCATGAAAGTGCTCTTCTATTTTATATGTACTGTATAGTTACCTAGTTGACTCCACTCCTGCATATTCAGGGTTAAAGAGGACAAACATCTTTTAGTGATGCAATTTTAGCTAGAATTATCAACAGACTTGCTAGTTTTATGATATATCTGCCTTTAATTTGAGGTAGGAACTATGATAACGGAAAGAGAGAAGGTATATGAGAAAATAGGGTTCTAAAGAGTTCTGACATGGTTCTTTCCATCTCCATGAAGAACAGACTTAACACAGAGCAGGCCCACATAATGTGGGTATGTGTGGTTTTATTCTCATCACAGTTCCTCTAGCACGCAGCATATGCTACGTCCTCCTATGTACTTGTATTACTGGAGTGAGAAAGAAACAGAGGAGGAGTTTCCAACTGCATTTCCTCCATTCAAGGGATAGTGACACCTGATGTGTGGCAAAACAAGACTAAAGCTATTCTTCATCTACTCACCATGTTATACACATTTTCCCAGGTGACAATCACAGCCAGTCTACGGGGTTTAGGGAGGTTCCTGATTGCCTTATATCTTACTAAAATGCTGTGTGTTTAAGTGCCATCTTGTTGGATGTCGCTCAAATACTGTACTCCTGGATATAGTTCTTTCAGGGAAACATGTGATATCTGCAAACAAAGGAGGTAATCCTTGCTTGGAAATACCTGTACAAATCCAGTCTCAGGAGAGAGGAGAGTTCCATTAACTCAGGAAAAGAGTGAAAAAAACTGGAGAAAAAACTGAGACAGATAAGAGAGCCAAAGATGGTCCCAATTTCAAATTCCTATTTCCAAACAGGCAGGGAAGAAAAAAGGATGTAAGCACAAGGGAAGCACATAGAGTAGATTGAAGTAGCCTTTAATTTCACCAGTCTTCACCATACCTCTCCTGTGACCACCACAAATGGGTTTGAGAGATTTTGGAATTTAGGTCTAAAACAACAAGCATTTGTCAATGCCAAATGCTGTCTTGCTGACGTTGGCATTTGTAGTGCAGGAGTTAGAGGAGATGCATAATAGGAATGGTAGTGAATTACAGAAGTGGCGCTAACTCCACACCACCATGCAGAGACTGACAGGCATTGAGGTGTGCCTTTGGGTCATTAACCATAGCGCTCGGGCCATTTCACCTCACTCTACCCTGAAGACCCCGACAAGTATCACGTTGTGCCTTGGGGTCCTCTGGCCTTATGCTCACCCATTCCATAAGGAAATACATTGAGATGGATGCACTATAGCAGAATGGGGTGAACTTTGGGGCAGAAGAGTTCAAGGCACACCTTGCTGCCTGTCAGTGGCTGCAGGATGGGGGTGGGGGTGGAATGGTGTGAGCATTACAGCCAAAAATCCAAAGTCACACCCCTGACACCGGTCAGTCTCTACAGGGTGGGGCACTATGGTTAGGAACCCTAACGCCTGGCGTTTGTTAGTATTGCACTCCAAATTTTCAACATGTGATTTTGTGACCCACCTCATGAAAGCGTTTGGGACCTCTGCTTATGAACAGTGTCTCTGTGATTTTGTTAATCTGTCCCGAATGTTGATGTCCCACAGTGACAGCGCCATTCTGCACCAGATGTTTGAAACCACATTTCAGGCAGGATGTAAAAATGACAGCTGTACTATTCATAAGGAGGTATGAAGAAATGGCAATGTTGAAATCTGGAGTGAAAATATTAAAAATTCTCAAGTTCAGTGTGCATAGAAAGTGCACAATGGATGCTCATAACACAGTCATTTTGGGAAATTTTCACCAAATTTGCAGCATAGGCTTCTTGAGACCCACCTTATGAACACTGACACTATTTTGTTAATTGGTCCCAAAAGGTGATTCCACACAGTGACTCATGAAATCACCTATTGGGACGAAATGAAAGGGACTTGAGTTCATGAGGTGGGGTCCCAAGAACAACATGCTGAAAATTTGGAGCCAAAAGTCACAAAATGGCTGAGATATCCACCTAAGTTGAACCCCCATTTATGCCATTCTACAGGTTACCAGCATTTCTTCAGTTCGCGGTCAGCTTTGAAGAGTGCAGACATGTTCCGCTCCATGGAAGATTGTCCGCTGGGCTCCAGAAAGCATGTGGGAGGTCAGGTACACAGAGGGTGGGTGCGGGTTGGGAGGGCAACCAATGGCGAGGGACTGTTTTCTTTGTTTCAGGGTACTAAAAAAAATTAATAAATAAATAATCACCGCAGACCATTTTCTTTTTAACAGTGCTGGGCACACTGGTGTGGGCTCCCAGTGTGTCCCGTTTGTTTGGGGGTCATGTTAGCCACACTAGGGTGGGCTCCCAGTGTGGTACACAATTTGGGCAGGGGCAGGAAAATGCTGATGTAATGGGAGGGTTAAACATGCCGACAGGAGGTTGGGCCTCCCGTCGGCAAAATGTGTCTGTGTTTGGGGATGATGCCAAAGGATTGGGCACCCTTGGCAGACAAAAACAGTAAAGGGGGCAATATATGCCCACAGGAGATTGGGCACCCCAAAGTTGCCTTCCTGGGAACTGTGATAGGTGGACGGTGACAGCTGCCACCACTATATTTATTGAAATGTTACACCATGCAAAGCACACCCTGCAATGATGGGTCGCTCCTCATTGCAGCAGCAAATGTTTCAAGTTGGTGGCAGCTTTTGCACTGCTGTCATAAATAGGGTGCTATTTCATTTGTGCCACAGAGCCCAGCCTGAAAAAGCAGTGGCACCATTGGCACAACATGACCACACCTCCAAAACTTGCTATTCCAAGCTACCACAGTACATTGCTTGCATGTGTGCAAAACAACATAAAAAGGAAGAGCTACTTTTGAATGAGAGCTTCTGAGAGATAGAAACATCTGTTTTAGCCCATGCTGTGCAGGGTCCTCTCTACAATCAGATGACCAAAGTCTGAAGTTGAGCAGCAATTCACCAGCATTCTCCATGTGAAAGGCATGGGTTACCCTTCATTTTAGATAGTTGGAGGATTGAATATTTAATTCTAAGGGGTTTCCTTAAGCACCAAATGCATGATGTTGCTTTATTCCACTTATTCCAGTCTTCCTTGTCCATTTGGATTGGAAATGACTGGAATAAGAAGACATTTTGGGAGTACCATCATACAAATACATTCAATCTATTTGTCTAAAGAAAGTGGCAGGTTATGCCTCCTCTCTAAATCCACTGTAGGTTGCATAGATAGTGGATTATAATTGAGGCCACTTAAGGAGGAGAGCTGAGAGGAGATTTTCCTTCTAGATATCTTTTTACTTTAATTGTTTATGCCCACATCCAGCTCCACAGCCAGCCTTCCTTTCTTATACCTTACAGCATCCATTTGCTCCACCCATCCCCAGGCACCCCTAGTGGCCCATCCCCTAGTCTGCCTCAGTTTACCTCCCTGATGGAGAAGGAAGAGAGCTTTCCCATTTCTCCTCCTACTGCAAGCCTTGTTGGGTCAGTGTCCATGGGTTCTGAGTCATGTTCTTGCTTAGCACTAGGGATTTTCACCTGGCATGGCTGTGGGGCCATTTACTTGTTCTGGATGTTCCCAGGGACATAATCCCACAAGGAGTTCAAGGAAGCATGGACACACAGAGGTGTGCTCACACAGCTGCAGAGCTTGTTGATGTCCTCCCTGTTTTCAAGTCCTGAGCTGCACCACCACCCTGGTCACCCAGGTGGCAGTACAGCAGTGTAGATGATGGCCTCCCTCCTTCAGAGGAGGTCAGCATCCTCTGGGATCTCAGTCCTCTTCCTCAAGTTGGTCCCCAATGACCTGTGCTCATTCCTGAACTCGAGTCCCTGCATCAGCACGTTAGTGCTACCACTGTACCGATGGGCTGGTTACTTCTTATTTTAACTCTGAGACCAGTTAAGAGGAAATTGGGATTGGAGATCTTGCCAGTGAAGCATTAAAATTCCAGTATTGGTCTCATTAACCTTATGGCCCCACAATAAACCTAAGTAATGTACTTTGTCCACAATTAATGGGAAAGCAGTTTGAGGGATACAAATACTGTATAAAGAGTATATCATCTGACTACAGAGAGATGTAATGCTCTCTGTCTACCACAGTGATGCCTAAAAGATCAGTTGATTATCTAATGTATTGGTTACATGGTTCCAGATACATTGGGAAAAGGAGAGAAGAAAGGGCACCTATAACCTGTTTTATCAGTATAACATTTTCTGTGAAGGGGTGAGGCGGAGAGCAAGATAGGTACCAGCAATGTCTACCTGGGGAAGCTTGAGCTAAGGCAAAGACCTGGGTGTATCCCAGTTTGGAAAATTTAGCACCCCCCACCACCACCATAGCCATATGTGTCTCCTGCATATAGACAATATGCAGTCTATAGCTAATAGCCACCAGTACCTTTGTCCTCTGTATGGGGCTATGCAGACTGTTAAAGAATAAAGAATTAACATAAAGGATTGCATTTTTAGGATCAATAATGGGTGTTTAAGGGATCATCAAACCATATCCAACCAGGAACAAAAGTCTCCCATATCTTACACTAAGGGTAAAGTACCTTAATTCCCAGAATTTGTCTTAAAATATTGTGCTGAAATCTCCTAAATCTATGTACATTAGCATGAAAACAAACTGATGAACCATAATCAACTGGGCTTCCATAGTAGGGAAAGATGTACACCTTTCCCTGTGTGCTCAGGGATAAAGCAGGTGGTAAAACCATATCTCTTGGCTGAAGTAAAGTCAGAAGGAAAAGCCTTGGGGGCCTTGTGACAAGGTGGAATAGGACCCTGTCCCATTTGTTATGGAGAAAGTGTTTAAATGCAAGGATCTATTCTTTCCTTTTCTGTCTCTTCTCTGTCTGGTTGAGCAACCAAATTTTCTTGTGAGACTTTGGACTTAATCACCCTGACAATCTCGCAATTCTTTGCCTCTCACTGTCTCTCAGTTCTCTCTTGCTGTCTGTCTTTTCCTACCTTTCATAGCTGCTAATATAAAAGATGTGCAAATCACTGTATGGCAATGTAACTGATATTGGGATCCCTTGTGTTTAGAAAATAGATACTGTTACTGTTGAAATGTATATAATTATATTTTGAGATGATTGTAAAAAGTGAATGGAAAACTCTAGAGGTTATTTGAGTGCAAATGTTTAAGCCTTTTGCAAAAGCTGTGCAAATGGGGCCTCTCAGCTGAGGCACAATGTATTCTAGCAGCTCCTGCCCTGAAATTTACAAAAACAGGATGCTCGCTAAGGATGGGGGTTGAAAGGACTTATAATACCTAAGCTGCCACTGCAAGAAAGATTAGAAGAAAAGGGACACAGACTGAAGTAAAACTATTGTATTTCTCCTCTGTACATTGTTATTCTGAACAAGTTTATTTCTTTTTATGTTACTGCTACTGTAAATAAATATTTGTAATGGATTGTACAACTGCTCCTGGTTTTCCCTATGCTTCCTGATCTATGCCTAGATGACAGATGGTGTCAGCCTAAGTGTGATTTAAAGCCATTCATACCCTAAGACAGGAGCTTTATGCATGGGTACTGGACCTAGTACCAGGGAAGAACAGATGAAAGTATGGATTCTACAGCAGCAAGTCCAGGAGTGGTTACAGGAGAATGGCAGCCAAACTGGCAGAGACAGAAGTCAGTTTGAGATTGTACAGCTAGCACAAGTTATTGAAAAAGAACAGGCAGTGACAGAACCTGAAAGCCTGATGGACTTTTTCAAATGGTGAGTTATACAACAAAAAGAGATTGAGAAGCAGAGAGAAGAGATGCAAAGACAGGAGCAGCGATAGCTGGATGCCTTGCAAACTATCAAAGAAAGAGGACCTGGCACAGATCCAGATGAGCAACAACATGCAAGCAACTTAAAGCCATTAAACTTACAAAGTTGTGTCCCTTAGATGATATTGAGGCATACCTGGCAACTTTTGAGCGTTGCCATAGCCTGCCAATTGCTAAAGCAGCAAGGGACAATCAGACTGGTACTCTACCTGACAGAGAAAGCCCAGCTTGCCTACAGCAGTGTGGACACTGCACAGTCAGAAAACTATGACCTGGTGAAAAGTGAAATCCTGAAAGGTATGACATCTCCGGAGAGACCTACAGGCAGAGACTTCAATCTCTGAGGTACAACTCAGTTGACAATCCTTGAGAAGCCTTCACCCAACTCAGAGAACTCCTGATAAAATGGATCCAACCTGAGAGCAAAACAGTCCCACAGATGATCGACACATTTGCCATGGAGCAATTCATCAACATCTTGCCTACAAATGTGCAGCTGTGGGTAAAGGAACACCAACCAGAGAGTGGGAAAAGGCTGTTTCTTTGGCTGAGGACTACCAAATGGCCAGACAGACGCCACAGCAAAGAGGTAACAACCAAGCACCGGTAAGATACTCTTTCCCTTTTAAACTCCAAGCCCAATAAGGACTCTGGGGGGTAACAAATCTGTGCCCAAAGATGTCATCTGCTAGAACTGTAATAAGCCAGACCATTTTGCAAGAAACTGCCATAGTAAGGAGAGTGGCACTGGAGCAGATTTGTCCTTGGCAAATTGAGGCAAGTACTTAACAGATGTGAAGGTGGTTGATAAGACTGTGAAGGGACTCATTGATTCGGGAAGCAGACAGACCCTAGTGCATGTTAAGGTGTTGGGAAAACACAGTGCAAAGGATCATGTACTGGTGTCATCTGCATCCACAGGGACACTGATACTATCCCACCACCCATGTGACTCTGACCATTAAGGGTTTGTCGCACCAAATGAAAGGGAGGTAGTATCCAAGTTACCTGTGCCTGTGATTATTGGAAATGATTTTCCAGGATTTACCGAGTTGATCAAAGAGGAGTAAATCCTGATGTTTCAGCAACTGTGGTGACAAGAGCTCAGGCAAAGAAAATTTCAGACAATGGGGACACTTTTCCTTTCAAAGATTTTGATTCAGACTTGTTTGAGCACAGCTCCAAGATCCGTAAATCCAGGAAAGAAAGAAAGACGAAGCCTGAAGAAACTGTGGCAACAAATGACTGATGGACATAAAGGATTAAAATATGAAAATGCTGAAACTAAATTGTTAACTGATTATGATTTTCTTTCAGAGCAAGCTAACGATGTTTCTCTCCAGGGTTATTTCAAGCAGCAGGGGTGAAACCAAAACAGGTGGACCAATGTTTAAAAAATGTAATAGGTTACTGTACAGAGTTTGGGTTAAACCTCAGACACAGAAACAGACAGAACAATTAGTTATACCACAGAAGTATAGAACAGAACTGTTACAGATAGCACATGATAGTCCTATGGCTGGTCACTCAGGGAGGGATCACACCCTTGCCAGATTGATGTACATATTTTACTGACCTGGAATTCATGAAGATGTTGTTACCTATTGTAATTCCTGTGCAGAGTGTCAGAAAGTAGCCCAGTCACTAGAAAAGACAAGGTGCCCTGGTGCCCCTACCCTTGATAGATGTGCCTTTTGAGAGAATTGCAATGGATGTGGTTGGTCCTTGACAAAAGTTAAAGGGTAATAGATTTATCCCTGGTAGTATGCGACTATGCTACTCAATACCCATAAGAGTTCCAATCGTATTGTTACAGCCCCAAAAGTGGCAACAGAGCTTGCCAAAATTTTCAGAAGAGTGGGCATACCTAAAGAAATTATGACTGATCAGGGTAGTAATTTTGGTGCTGCATTGCTTAGGGAGCTGTACAGACTACTAAGTATCACTGCCATAAGAACCTCCCCCATCACCCTTAGACAGATGATCTGTTGACGCTTTTAACCAAACCCGAAAACACATGTTAAAAGGTTTGTAAAAGGGAAGGAAAGATTGAGACCAATATTTGCCTTACCTACTTTTTGCCTACAGAGAAGTGCCACAGGCATCAACAGAGTTTTCACCATTTGAAATGTTGTATGGTAGGCAGCCAAGAGGGCCACTGGATGTGATAAAAGAAACATGGAAGATAACCGCACTCAGAAACAATCTATAACATCTTACATGTGTGCCCTAAGAAAGAAGCTGATAAAATATGTTGAAATTGCCCATAATAATCAGGAAGAGGCCCAAAACCAGCAGAAGGTATATTATGACCATGGGGTAAAAGAAAAGTTTTGAGCCAGGTGAAAAGGTTTTGCTACTGTGACCCACAACAGAAAATAAACTGTTAATGAAGTGGCAAGGGCCTTATAAAGTTCTTAGACATACTGGCACTGTTAACTATGAAACTGAGACCCCTGACAGGAAAATCCTTTTAAGATATACCATGCTAACCTCCTCAAGAAATGGGTTGAACAAAATGCCGAAGCTGCTTTGCTGGTTTACCAGAAACTGATCAAGAAGATATTGATATAGCTTATGATAGACTGGAACAAACTGTAAATGCTGATGCTGTAAAGGTGAATGTTTCCTTAACCTCAGAACAAACTGCAGACATTTGTAATGTCCTATAGACATTTAACAGTACTTTACCATGGTACCAGGCCGAGCAAAAGAGGTTGAGCACTTAATAGTGACAAGTGAATGCTCGTCCTATTAGGCAAAAGACATACAGGTTGCCAGAGTGGTTAAGAGATAAATGTGTTTAAGGAAATAAAAAAATGAAAAAATTGGGTATCATAGAGGGTTGAGGGTGCTTGGTCATCTCCCATGGTAATTGTAAACAAAAAGAAAGGGTGTTAGAATCTGCCTTGATTTTAGGAAACTTAATCACGTGTCAGAATGTGACAGTTATCCTATGCCCAGAATAGATGATTTGGTGGACAAACTGGGAGTGAAAACTATATCAGTACCCTCAATCTCATCAAGGGTTATTGGCAAATACCTTTAACTAAAGAATCCAGAGATAAAACTGCATTTGCCACCTCATAGGATTCTATCAGCTCACCACCATGCCATTTGGTTTACATGGATCACCAGCACATTCCAGAGGTACATGGATGTCATTTTATCTCCTTACACTGGTTATTGTGCTGTGTGCCTGGATGATGTCGTGGTGTACAGTCCAGACTGGAAAACCACCTGGAACACCTACGAGCAGTTATCCAAGCTATCAAAATGCAGGTCTGACAATTAATCCTACTAAATGTGCATTGGGCATGCAGGAAGCCAGATATTTAGGCTATGTGTTGGGAAATGGAGAAGTTAAGCAAGAGGTTTCTAAAATAGAAGCTGTTGCTTACAGCCCTGTACCTAAAACAAAGAAACATGTCAGGTCATTTTAAGGCTGGCTGGTTATTATCAGAGATTTGTTCCCAACTTTGAAGAGTTAGCTACTCCCTCACTGAGTTCACAAAAAATAGTACCTAAATAATGTGAAATGGACCCCAGAGAGTGATGAAGCTTTTCAAACCATTAAGGCTGCATTAGGTTCGCCCCTGCTTAAAAAGCCCAGACTTTGAGAAACCATTTTGTTGCAAACAGATGCATCAGAGGTAGGCCTAGGTACAGTACTGAGTCAAAATGTAGATAGGATAGAACATCCAATTCTGACCATAAGCAGGAAGTTGCATGACAGAGAGAAAAGGTACTCTGCTATTGAAAAGGAATGTTTAGCAGCAAAGTGGGCCATGAAGTCCCTTAAGTTTTATTTGCTAGAACGGATTTTGTTCTTGTAACAGATCACAATCTTCTTTGCTGGCTTTACCAGATGAAAGATAAAAATTCCAGAATCACACGGTGGTACCTGGCACTACAGCCATTTAAATTCATGGTGATACACAAATCTGGTAAAGAGAATAGCAATGCTGATTTTCTGTCAAGATATGGATCTGGAATTGAGGGTTATGAAGGTTGAAAAACGAATGTATGGGTTTGAACTTTGCCATTTGCTGTACTATTAGAAAAATACAGATCATGCATATGTTCTTAATTGCTGAAAGCAGCAAATGTTAGTGGAGAATTAAAAACGTTTTGGAAACCTGTCTGATAAAACAGATTCCCTCTTAGGGAGGATGCATGTAACAGGGTGTAATAAGACCCTGTCTCATTTGTTATGGAGAAAGTGTTTAAATGCAAGGATCTATTCTTTCCATTTCTGTCTCTTCTCTGTCTGGTTGAGCAACCAAATTTTCTTGTGAGACTTCGGACTTGATCACCCTGACAATCTTGCAATTCTTGCCTCTCACTTTCTCTCAGTTCTGTCTTGCTGTCTGTCTTTTCCTGCCTTGCATAGCTGCTAATATAAACATATGTGCAAATCACTGTATGGAAATGTAACTGATATTGGGATCCTTGTGTTTAGAAAATATATAGTATCACTGTTGAAATGTATATAATTATATTTTGAGATGATTGTAAAAGCTAATGGAAAACTCCAGAGGTTACTTGAGTGCAAATGTTTAAGCCCTTTGCAAAAGCTGTGCAAATGGGGCCTCTCAGCTCAGGCACAATGTGTTCTAACAGTTCCTGCCCTAAAATTTACAAAAACAGGATGCTTGCTAAGGATGGGGGTTGAAAGGCCTTATAAGAGCAAAGGTGCAACTAAAGAAAGATTAGGAGAAAAGGAACACAGTAAAATCACTCTGTTTCTCCTCTGTACACAGTTATTCTGAATGAGTTTATTTCTTTTACGTTACTGCTACTGTAAATAAATATTTTGGTGAATTCTACAACTGCTCCTGGTTTTCCTATGATTCCTGACCTGTGCCTCAACGACAGGCCTCCATAGGCACATTTTCACCAATGGAAAAAGAATAGGTAGGACATCACCAGGAAATGGCACCCATCAGTACAGATGTCAGTTCAATGCCTTAGGTGCACAAACTACTAATTGGGAAGTCATCTATCCAGACATTGCCACTATGCCCAGCCACTATAGGTAAATAGAAAAACTATTTTGGGAGGGAGATGCAGTACTCTCTGCCATTGGAATTAAGTGAAACCATATGGCTGCTGTGGTACAGGGGTTATAAAAATCATTAATAAATGTCCATGTTTTCTAGGGGAACAGAGAAAAAAGGTTATACACTGGCTTTACATTCAGGGCCATAAATGGGGGTAGAGGCGGGGGTGTTAGCTGTAATATAGCATAAACGTACATATATTGGAGTAATAATGAGAGGAAAGAATACCACTGTATAGTCCATATAGTTCTTTTGCTCAGGTGTGCCACTCAAAAGGAAAAGCAACAAACTCTCTCTGCTGAAATAGACAACAGAAGAACATAAATAAATAAACAGTGCTCTTTTGGTATTGTTGCTCTAGCACTAAAATAAGCTCACACTCCAAACTGAGAGTATAGTACCTGATAGAGGAGGTCTCCTCTAAAATTCAGCAGTGGTGTGTCTGCCTCTACCCTCCACACAGCCATGCCACTGAACCCCAAGTCATCAAACAGTCTTTCAAAACTCACCTATAAACATTTCCTGCTGGCCCTTGACTCTTGAGCTCCACCATGTAAACCAAAATCCCACAAATCTGCATCTGAACCAAAAATGTGTTACCTGAAAAGTGTATAAAGTGGATACAGTGAAGAGGTGCAAATTGCAAGCACATGTGGTCCTGAACTGCCTGTTTCAATTTCTATATACAGGTTTTAGCCTTCAGCACTATTTTAAACACCAGTTGGTTACTCCCAACCAGTAACTGAGATACAGTGCCAAGGGATTTATGGCTGTAAAAGTCTGCAGTAGCCCCAAGGGTTGGGTAGAGCAGAAAGGGTTACCCATTCCTCCATCCAGGCCCCAGGATGACCACTGCAAACCAAACACAGTTATGCAGGTAGCAAATATCAACATCAAACTAAGGCAGTACTAATGCTATCTGCCCCCTCCTTTCAACTCACCCAGAAGTCAATTAGTGTCAGCAGCAGAAAAAACAGGCGCCTATAAGGTCCCAATCTGAGGTGCACAAAGAGTCAGGATAACAGCAGGAAACTAGAGGCACGTGAGGATGGCTTGCCATGGCTCGAACAGCCAAAGAAGCACAGAGAGAGGAGAGAGAGAGAAGTAGGAAGAAAACATACTGCAGTGCTGCACACATAGTGAATAAGGTAAAAGCAGTCCTCCATTTCAAGTATGGTGATCTTCAGGAATGCTGTGCCCCGAGGGAGAGGCAGTGTAGTGTTGTGGTTAAGAGCACTGAGCTACAAACCTGGAGAACTGGGTTTGAATATCACAGCCACCACTTGCACAATGTGTGACCATGAGCAAGTCACTTAACTTCCTTGTGCTCCCAGGATGCACCTGGAAACAAGCCTCTCAGTGTGTGTCTTTCCCAGGCAAACATTATGAAATAAAATGTAAAAAAAATTGCATCTGTTTTCAAGCATTGGAGAATGTCCTGCAATATGGCTAGGGCATGGATGTGCTTCTCAGAGCAACAATTCACCTGCCTAATTTGCTTGTTTCCACAGGCAACAATGTGTTATAATTTTGCCTACAGCACACAGGAATGGAAGGCACAGTGGTTCTCTCCATTTGTGTATCTTTTGCAAGTTCACTGTTATGGGAATCCCACATTCAGTCAGTTTGCCTAGAACTGCAGCCATGGTTTGAAATGTCTTTTGACCATCAGGGGATTGGATAACCAGGAAGGAGGAAATGGCATTGAAACTTCAACTTCTGAGCCCACAGCACTTTTAAGATTGGTATGTACTCACGGCATCTCACCATAATAATAGGTGGGTAGTTATTGTACAATATACATGTGAGCTAGCATATACGAGTATAAACTCCTGTTGTCTCCTTGCACAGGCGAGCACATCTTCGTAATGGTATAAATAAGGAACCTCTGAACTATGGAGCAAGTTTGGAGCTAAGGCGCAGATACACTCTTTGTAGGTATAACAAGTAGAAGGAATCCAGGCCTACAACAGTATGGCTTATCCACAAAAGGAAAATATTTGTTAACTTCTTGACCCTCAGGTGGACCATATATTCCACTACTCCCAGCTTTCTATGTCCTCCAATGACTTTGGAACTCTTGATGCTGGTGACAAAGAGGGTCATTACTCCTTCCTACCATCCAAGTGTCTGTGGCAGATGTCTGGCATTTGACTTCTACAATATTAGTTTCAGGTCTCCTACTGTACTTTTTGTTTAAGGATGGGAGGTAGCTTTCATCTCAACAGGAAGTCTTGCAGCTCCTTTATTAAATAAGCAATCGTCTTGCCTTTTTTAGGATGTTTTCTTCTTCCCTGGGCTGACATAGTACTGCATGGCCACACTATTTGCGAGCAAGACCTCTCTGTCTGTGTCCCCCATTGGTAATTCAGCAGGAATCCTCAGTCTGTGACAGACTTTCCATCTGATGCCGTTTCACCATGCTCAGGTAAGCTCTTTTCCACATTATCTATGTAAACTGTATTAGTTTAAATGATCTTAAAGTAGGTAATTTAGCAGGTAGGCAGGAGAGTTGTTTAGACATTAGCCATCCACCCAATTTCATCAACGGAACTATCTCTATTATTCTATTTGTATGGTATGGTATTGTATTTGTTGTGTTGTCACAAACAGGAGGGCATTATAACTTCATCTCTGAATGATCCACAACTGCTGATGAAGACTGTTTAGGATAATCCTTGGATCTAGAATAATCTATAGATGAGGATTATTCAGGATACTCATAACTCCTGAGTAATCCTTATCTGTAGATTAGGATTATTCAAAATCTCATTTGCTGAATAATCCTTAGCTGTAGATGTGGGTTATTCAGGATAATCCTCAATTCCTAATAATCCTTAGTTATAGATGAGCTGTAAGAAACCAGCTGTTTTCATGTAAATATCCATCCTGATGAAGAGTGTAATGGTTGAAAATGTGAGTGTTTTTATTGTTGTGTTTCTGATGCCAACTGTGCATTTAACTGACTTCCACTTGCCTGTCCACTAATGGCACTGGTTTTTAAAGCTACCTGGAAGAGCGCACCAGCAGGTGAAAATAGCCAATGTCATATCTGACCGCAGCTTGTCTGCTCTGGTGTCCACAAGGCTCTATTTTGGGTCCTCTCCTATTTAACATCTTTCTCAACAACCTCCCTAGCCCCTGCCACCAATGAGTCCTCCATTATGTGGATGATATGGTCATCTATTTCAGCAACCTTGACTCTAACAACTGGAACACCACCTACAACTCAGCTTTAGGAAGTGGAGGATTTGTTCAACAAACACAAAGTGCTCTGAACTACAAAAAAAGTCACGATGTTGAGCAGTGCTGCAATAAGCACAAATCCCAAGCCCTAACTATCAGAAACTGCTTGGGTGTCTGACTTGAACAAATTCACTAATTCAGATATCTGGAGTTACTCTGGACAATTCCTTATCTTTTGCCCAGCACACTGACTATGTTGCTAGGGCTGTCAACATCAAGATTGGTTTGCTCCATAGACACAAGCACTGCCTCATGCCTGAAGCCCTCAGACTTGCAATATTTAGTTCTGAAATATCTATCGACTGTGGTCTGGCACTCTATGGCTCAGCCCCACTTCATACCTCAAAAGGATTACTGTGGCACTAAATAAGGCTTTCAGACTTCTCACTGGTACTGCGCCTCAGCCACACACATGATCCAAACGCCCAAACAGGTTGGCTACAGCTAAGTGGAAGGATCCAGTACCAAGCCTGCTTGTTAACAAATAAGCACTTCTTGGGCTCTTGCCCCTGGTGTTGAGGACCTAATAAACCCACATTGCAGTTCTCAGCACACTCATAGCTCTGCTAATCAATAGCTCTTTGTTCCAAGATGTCAGACAACACAAGGACAGCAATCATGTTTGCTTATAGGGCACCTCTTTGATTTAATCACTTCCCAGATATATAATGACCATACCAAAGCTGAGTCCATACAAACAGAAGCTCCATCAGCATCTCACAGCTATAGCACTTGTGACTGCTTCTCTAAGCTACCACCACCCTACGGGTGGCCCCACTTGATGATCTCCTTTTGCCTTAATTTTGCAGTTTGTCCCTCCCTACCTCTCTCTGCCCTCTATACCTCCCCTTTTCCCAGCTCCCTGCCCCATCCTCACCTGTCATCCCTCTCTTCTCTCCCAGCACCATTCATCCTCCCCTACCGGTATCCTGTTCTCCCTACAGGTGTGACAAGGCCTACGCTGCATTCATCTATCTCCTTTGTTACCTCAGTATATTCTCCTCTCACTTTTACAACTGGCTCACCTTCCAAACATTTGGCTTTTCTCCTACTTGCAATGTAAATACTACATTGCTGGACTGTTTGTTTGAAACTTTGTATTGCTTGACTGTTTTTTGTTAGCTACTACATATTTTGCCTCCTTTGTATGTTTTGTCACCCTTCCCAGTTTTGACGTGGAACCTCCATAAAGAGCCGCTATATGCTCAGAGGTATTGTAATCCAAGATTGAATAAATAAATAAATTATAACGGGTCAAATCCTCTCTTTAATATAATGTAATGCACTATAAATGAAGAAAGTGGTGTTCTTGAATACAAACTGAAAAAGAAAAGCAAGTTAGAAATTACATTTCAACAATAATTCATATAGCAGAAAGTAAATAGAGTTAGCCAGTATGCTACTGCAGTAACTTTTTGTTTCTAGATTTAACATAAATAACAGTTAGTGATGGGGTTAACATCCATTTTGCCTCTTTCCATCTTTTGGCTCCTGCATTCCTTTCTTCTGTTATGGTAAGCACTTTTTCATTTTCCCTTGATTTTGACAGCATGCACAGTACTTACAGAATGCAGAAGAGAAGGACAAGACAGACACAGCAAAGGTTATGTTAAGACTATGGCCGGGCATAACTCTTGGGAGATGAACTAAGAGGTGAATTGGCAACACAGCCAACTTTTCTAAGAACATTTTATCCCTTGCAGCATTTTAAGTAGTGTCAGTTGTACAGCACTGGCAACCTATTATCTGCTTACATAATACCACCACCACCACCACCACCCTGGGAAGAAGGCATAACAGAGATTCTCGGTATACCCAGTCCCTCTGCATAATGGCAGTACTGGCAGAAGAAAGCCTATCCCAGATTGGATTGATTGTTCATTGCATTGTTCATTTGTGAAAGCCCAGATAACTGGTATACAGTAAGTGCAGAATCAGCCTCTACAGGCTTGTCCAACTCTAACCATGAATGCAAGGCCTAACAAGGTGATTGCAGCAAACTCAGTATCATGCAGTCCCATTAAAAATGTCCTTATGGGAAGGTTCTTAGTAGGGTTCCACTAACAAACATGAGGTCCAAACCAGCAATGCAGATCACACTGTTAAAGCTTCATGGTCATCTTTTGGATGTACAATGGCTACAAGAATACTATCATATATTGACTCTCTTAATTACTGTTACTTTCACCCTTTTTCACATAATGTAGGGAGGCATTCATAAGCAAAATAGGCACTATATGCAAATCAATAAAGGAGCTCAGAATATGATGATACATGGTTTAGATATGAGATTCAGACCATCAGTTTTCTGCCTTCTTTTTTCTTGCCATAAAGCTTTTTCTCCAGCATATTGACCAGACAAGCTACTCAGCCCTGCCCCCTTCCATGCCCAGATTCTGCCTCCCCAGATTCACATTGCCTGTTTTTCATCCCATAAATTGCCCCCGTGGTGGGGCCAGGAAAGGAGGGCCATCCTCCCCACTCAGTGCCTCTCATCCAGAACCGGGTTGGTGGTCTCGGTGGCGGTGAGGATGGGGCAGGCAGTCAGGGCTTCACTGAGCTGGCACCAACCTTTCCATTTTCTCCTCGTGATCCCCAGCCACCACTGCATGCACACATGTGTGCGTGAGGTGCACACATGCTACAGAACCATGGCCCCTCCCTTCGACACTGCTTGTAATTCTAGTACAACCTTCTGGCATCCACCAGATGAAACCAAGGACCAAGATGGCATGCCTCCCACCCAGAGAGAGGAGAGCTGTCCAGCAGACATTCAATCATCCCCCAGCCAACCCCTGGCAACCCAAGCTTGTTTCTGAACTCAGGTCACTGGCATGGTAGGAGGTAAGGAGCAGAGTGCCTCGCCCTCTGCACCACTGGGCCATCTAGTATTCTGCCTTCTGATTGGGTTTACACTCATGTAACATCTTGAAATGAGGTTCCCATCATTCAGTGCCCTTGTTCTATTAGAAATCATGTCTTGATTTCAGCCAGTCAACATACAGAGTCACTGCACCTCTTATCCTGTGCATAGTGGTCTCTCATGCAGGAGTTTTAGAGTGGAACCTTCCACTTCACAGCCAGTGGGAGGGCAGTTTCAATTAAGTTTAAAATAATAAAAAATGCTTATTAATTGTAAATCATTCTAGCCAACTCAAAGTGTTTATAATAAGTTACTAGGACCTCTGCAGAGTGTAAACATGGTATAAGAGACTCCTGTTATGAGGTTTGGGCAGCCAGAACCACTCAGCTATGCTGCGGTATCTCACCCAAACCTTCATGCTTTGAGTCTCTAATACCAGAGGAGATACCCATGCAGACCCAACTGACTTATAAAGGTTTATGCCAAAATGAATCACTGAAATAGCGTGACTAAATTTGTGTCTGACACAAAATAGCCAGGGTAGTAGACACTGTGCAGGAAGGAAATAGGTTACAAAGAGATCAAGAGAACTAGATATACCAGGAAACAGGCTGGATAGATAAAAAGAAATACAGTGCAGACAAGTATGAAGTGTTTCCTTTAGTGTGTAAGAAACAAAAGGATTGAATACACCTTAAATGGTACAAAAACTAACAGAGATAGACCAGAAAAAAGACATTGAGGTTATTATAGACAGGGAACTGAAGATCAAGCAACAGTATGTGGCAGCATTAAGTAACGCTAATCGGATGCTCAGATGCAGTAAAAGGAAAGTAGTAAGCAATTCACACTGAATAATGTTGCCACTTTGCAGAGTACTGGTAAGGCCACACATTTAAATACTGCGTGGCTCTGGTCACTGTCACAGTTCGAATACTGGGTGTGCTCTGGTCACTGCACTATAAACAAAATCTGGTCAGATCCACCACGGCTGCATAATGAAGTTAGTGAGATTGTGTTGAATTGTGAAGGATACATGGAGAAACAACGCAATACTTTTTAACTAGTAAGATTTGTTTTATTTTCTATTCTAAGGAAGGCAGACACATTATTAGGAAAAGATATGGAGGTGTTGATTTTAATGGAAAGAATGGTAAGCAATAAAGATTTTGTGTAACGATCATATACTCATAGCGATAGAAACAGACTGATTCAGAACCCTGGAACCACACCATCAGAATCAATTAGGAATGCACATTCTATTATTCATATTGAGGCCAATCAAACCAAACATCATGACTCAGTTGGCTTATACTTGCATGGCATGGCTAACCCCGCTCTGCAGATGCAGTCCCTGTTCTCTACATTAAGATGCAATATTTTATCTATGGACTACTGATTGCTACTTTGTGACTGATATCAGGACTGTGACACTTTCCTCTATACACAATTAGAACAAAAAAATATTTAGGATAAAACATACATTTTCCCAGATAACACATGGGTGTTCCTATTTGACATAGCAACACTTATTCCAGTTTCTGTTATACACAGACTTGTAGCTAAGAATTACAGAGTTTTGAACAGTCCAATTTCAGATATTAGGCTACTGTTATTTAATATATGACAATGCATATGTCATCTTGGGAATATTTCTATATTATCCTTTTTTTGGGGGTGGATTTGCATAGAACAAACAGTGACACTCATGATATCAATCACAAAATTTGTATTCCTACTCATTACACCAAGATGTTCCATCTACTGTAGAGAATAGGGACTGCATCTGTGAAGTGGGGATTTACCATACCATGCAAAGACACCTCAGCTTGCGTCATGATGGTTGCTGAGGGACCAGAAGGAAAAGTATGCCTCTTTACAGACACAAAGATGTGCAACAGGGTTGATACACAGGGAAGGTGGAAAGGATGAGAAGGGACTTGGCAAGGTTGGAGTAATGGTCAGAAGTAGGCCGACCCCCGAGGCGCCAGCCGGTTAGAATTCCATCTCTGGCGCCAGTGACAGGGTTCAGAAACAGACCCGGGGAACAGGAGGGCTGACTGAGAAGAGAAGATTAGTGTCCACAGACTCTCTCCTTCTCCAGGGAGAGGTGGGGCTGTGTGGGCGCACTGGGGACTCCTGGCGGAGGCTGGGAGATCCCACGTGCCCGAGCCATCATGTGTGAGAGGCGGGTCGCTGGCATCATTCCATATCCCTGCCCCTGCTAACAGGAAAAAAACACAAGCTGGATGTCTCTATGATGCCCTCCCCAAAGGCCTCAATCAGCCTTTGAGCTGGCTCCCGACCAGACACAAAGTGCGGACCTGGTACTGGGGCCACAACCCCACCCTCTGGGGGCAAGCCAGGGTGACTGGGAGTGCCGGCACCTTCAGAGGGGAGACTTGGGGGTCTGTAACCTGGGACCAATCCTGATGGTCAAGCTAGGATGAAAAAGCATACTAAATAAAAAAAAAAAAATGGAGCGGTCAGAAGTATGGCAGCTTGGATTCAATGCAAAGAAGTGCAAAGTAATGCACCTGGAAAACAAAAACCAGGGGAAGAGTACACGATGGGGGAGTGGTAAAACAACAACAATGGAAAGGGACCTGGGGGTAATCATATCAGATGACCTAAAGGTTAGTAAGCAATGTGAGAAGGCAGTAGCGATGGCTAGGGGATACTGGGATGTATGGAAAGGCATCACCAGTAGAAGACAGGAAGTTGTTATCCCTCTGCACAGATAGTTTGTGAGACCCCATCTGGAGTACTGCATCCAGTTCTGGAGACCCCATCTCCACAAGGACATAGACAGGATGGATACAGTCCAGAGAAGGGCAAATAAAATGGTGCAGAGCCTGCAAGAGAAGCCATAGAAGGAGAGACTAAAGGAGCTTAATATGTATACCCTTGAGAAAAGGAGGGAGAAGGGAGACATGATAGAAACTTTAAGTACCTCAAGGAGTCAACAAAATCCAAGAGGGTGGCATCTTTCAGAAAAAGAGATGTGCAAGAACAAGGGGACACAATTTGAAGACAGAGGGGATGGCTCAGGGGTAATGTGAGAAGTATTTTTCACAGAGAGGGTGGTGGTGGATGCATGGAATGGCCTTTGTGGGGAGGTTGTGGGGGTCAAAAATAGTGGGAATTCAAGAATGCATGGGACAGACATAAGGCAATTCTTGTGGGGTTAGGAAGAAATAGGCTGTTGGTTAACTAGGATCTACAGCTTATCCAGTAGGTAGGGATATGGGCAGACTAGGTGGGCCAAGCGGTCCTCATCTGCCATCAAAGTCTATGTTTCTATGATTTTTGTGTTTCATCTTTTTTGACTATGCTTCATGAAATGTGCATTCCTATTGATTCAGATGGTGGGGTTCCAGGGTTTCACATCTTTGTGTTTCTCATTCCACTATATGACTGGATGTGAAAAGAACTTAAAACTATTTTTGAGTTTACTTTCAGTACACTACAAGTTGTTTTACAGGTCCTGTACCAATCTACTGTACTTAGTAAACTACATGAATTTTAATTTTAATTTATTTATTTTACACTTGTCATTTTTAATCACAGTTGGGAGCTATGGTAGGCTGTTGGTTAACTAGGATCTGCAGCTTATCCATTAGGTAGAAAAATGGGCAGACTAGGTGGGCCAAGCAGTCCTTATCTGCTGTCAAATTCTGTGTTTCTACTGTATGTTTCTGTGCACAACAGTAAGATAGGCCCTAGGATTTCCATAAAATACATGCATCATAAAATAACTTGGATCATAAAAACATAAAATGGGAATTTCCAGATACTGAACCAAGTCTGAATAATGTGATATCAGCATGACCACAATTAACATTTAAACGAGCCAGTACTTTACAAGGTACCCTTGTTAAATCTATATTTATAAAAGTAACATTTAATCTGAGAACAACTTGAATGTCTGACAGTCCGCATTGAAGAAATGATTTTGACAGTTTGAGAGGAGACATGCGAAGGAGATAGCTTCAGCGAGATCCTTACTGGATTTATAAATGTCACAGTTTGCAACCAAGAGGTTTAAATGAAGATGTCAGACTGGACAGTTATTTATAGTTTTTGCATTTTCAGTAGCTGTAACTTGTTTAGTGAAAACATTTATTTTCCAGGAACTGGGAGGAATCAGTATATATTTTCATTGGTTTTACTGTATATATGATGTGTGTTTTTATATGTTATTACTTGTAAGATATGTGCTTTGCACCCTTGTTTCTATGATTACAAGCTTCATAAAACTACACACACAAAAAGACAAAGAAAACCAAGTTGTGTTTAGCACCTCATTTACAAGGGGTTTCAGAAATCAATGCGATCATAATAAAGAAACTGAGAAGTTATAGGTATTGAACTGTGCTATTCAAAGTGCAAAAAAATTACAATTAAAACTGATAAAGGTGTAAAGCTGTAAATAAGAGTGAAACAACCACGCTGGTATGCACACCACGTAAAGTAGTTCTTGAAAGGATACAGATTGGGGATGGCTCAATTAACACTGTAGGTCCAGAAAAAATATACATTGTCTCCTCTTGCTGTACTGAAATGCTACAGCTGATGCAAAATACAAAGCAAGGTGGTGGGGGCGAGGTTGGAAGATGGGTGTGAATAACACCATATACCCAACAGGAGGGACTTTACATCTCTCAGAATTTATTTGTAAAATGAGTGATCAGGATAGGAATGTAAGCTGAGCCAAGGCTGGTTAAAAAAATAGTTGCTTAACTTGTAGACTTGAAATAATCGCATGCCTTCCTTTCTGTAACATCTTTCCATGCACAAACAGGCTTTGGCTTTGAAGCTAACTTGCTTAACTGTGTTTGGTAGATTTTACTCCTTATTTCTGTTTATGACAGGCAGTAAACATTCCTGCATGAAAAGGCTTTACCATTGAAGCCCCTATAAAGTGAGGAACTACACAGTGACATAAAACATCACTTTATAGGAGCTTCAAAGGCAAAGTCTGTTCAGGAATATTAACTGCCTGTCATGAAAAGAAGTCAGGAGTCAAATCTACAAAAAAGTTAAGTAACTCACAGTTGCACTAGCAAATATGATTCACACTTTACAAACATTTATCAAGTAAAAGACATGCTTCAACTTATTCTAAAACAAGAAGCAAAACTCAGTAACCACACAGGCTCAGTACACCTGCATTTCCAACAAGACACTGGCCTGCTGTAGGGGCTATTAGACATCAAACCAAAGGGCACTCTGTAGAACAATCCAACAATACATGAAAGAAAACCCTATGATATATATCACTGTTTTGCAAAATGTATCCTTACAATTTTTTTATTTGCAAGACAGCATATACTTATCCTAACAAATCTGTCCTACTGCCACATTCAAAACACTATCCCTTCCTTCTTGCCACATATAAACTCAATTACAACACTGCTACACTTATATATAATACATACTTCTCAAACTTAAAGAAAAAATACACTTTATCATCAAATCTCTCTTTACCAAGTACTGTGCCCATGATTAAAATAATTTGAATCCCTCACAAAAAAATGTGCCCTCACATGAACCTGCATGTTTAACTGTAAAGACAAATAAAAATGTATTTCTAAATGCATTACTAAGTTTTGAAACTACTAAAGAGAAACTATATATATATATATATATATATATATATATATATATATACATACACACACACACACATAAGCGTATATACAGTATATGGTAAACAAATATTGTTAATCCCAAAAGCTGTTTTTAGTATATAAATGTTTAATAAAAACCTGTGGCTCTTTCAACTTGAATCAGAATGCTATGTCTATTGTTTTCTTGGGAGCTGCAGTTTCAAGCACTCCTTACCTCTTTCCTTCTGAGTCCCAGGTGGCTCTGATAATTATTTGTTCAAGGGTTTTTAAGCAGTGTTGGGTAAGTTACTTTTCTATTACTTTCTATTACGTTTGGAAACTTGTTCCAGGAAGCTCTGTGCAGTCACTAGCAAGGATGGAGAAGTGCTAGAAAAAGTAATACATCTTACACTTATAGTTACTTATTTCTTTTTATACAAAAACAATGCAAAATAATAAATAACTGTAACAGATTACATTTTATGAAAGTAATAGGTTAGTTACTAGTTACTTTCAAATAAATGTAATCAGTTACAGTTACTTATTTCTTTGTATAAAAGACATAAGTAACTGTAACTGTAGTGTATTACTTTTCTAGTATTTCTCCATCCTTGCTATGTGACTGCACAGAGCTTTCTGGAACAAGTTTCAAACGTAATAGAAAGTAATAGAAAAGTAACTTACCCAACACTGTTTTTAAGTCAGTTTGAAGGCATTAGTACCTTCTCTTCTCCTAGTCCTTAATAAAATGCAGGGCTCCACAATTCAATCACTCCACAGACTTGTTCTGTTGCTTGCTCCAGGTCCCAAACTAGTGTGTCTCATTCCAACATGATAGATCCACCTCATGCCCCTCCCATATGAATAAAAAAGGTGGGGTGGATCTTTGGGAGCTTCTTGGGTGGAAGTGGGGGTGGATCTTACTCCCCAAAAAGAATGCTGCCTCCCACTACTCAGGTTCCAGTTTTGTACCGCCCATTTAAGAAAGAAAATAACACCCTGTAACCATTGACTAATATGAAAGTGTATTTATTTGAGGGCAGAAAACATTTCTTGGAGGAGGGTAAGGCAGAGGAGACTATTTACACCTTCAGTCAGTTCCACGGACAGAAAACATGACATCACTCCTTTTGTACATGCAAAACGTCTGCAGGCTCCACCTACTGCAGCTGTAAAAGATATTGTGGGAATAGAGAAAGTGCAGTACAGAACAACAAACATGACTATGGAGTTATAGATATAACCCCTAGGTGGTACTATCCCAAGGGCTACTACCCCTGCCTGCTTGGCTAGTTGCAGGTTAAGGGGCCTGGGTACTAGAGCAGGTGCCTCCACCTGGAGGAAAGGGTTGCTAGTAGCAAGGCTAACCTGGGTACAACCCTCTGGGACACTGTAACCCCTCTTTCTCCTCTAGTGGCCTAGACAATATGCAACAAACACTTTCACAGTAGCCCCTATTCAGCATACAAATCCCCCACACTGTTTTGCCTTACTACCAGGGCTGGTTCCACCAGTTTGACCCTGGAGACCCACTGTAAAACAAGGTTAGACACAGCAAATAACAACAGTTCAGCTACAAACTGGAACCACAGTCAGATTAAATGCAAAAGAGTTAGATCTGATTTATTCAGGGGTATTGAACAAGGGAGTGGTGTAATCAGGTTGATTGATTCTAAAACTGATCTAGTCAGGCAATTATGCATGCACTTTTAGTCCCTGCACAGTCACATGCTCTGGGTACCCAGTTGGAAGTATGGTGGGCTAGCCTGAAATGTTGCCCAGGGTAGCCGGCATCGCAGCTGGTTGGGGCCCTGTGATGAAAAGAAAAGGTATGCACAACCACATACAATTTGTAATCCAGAGCCAGGAGGCTCAGTTCATGAAGATTAGGCAAAACAATTAAATCAGATGACACACTTTGATTGAATTGTTGTTGCAGGAAACTACCCTAGTGTTTGCTCACGCTACCCAATGCAGGACACAGGATGGACGAAATGGAGACTGCAGGATGACTTGCTGGTTTGCGGGAGAAGCAGGGCCCACACAATTCACCATGATGTCATTCCTGTTCGTGATGTTGAGCAGGGGCTGGTCCCCAGGCAGGTCTCTCGTCGATGGTCTTCTCTGTGGCATAAGTAGCTGGCTGGGCCAAAGTGGGAGGCCCAGACCAATTGGAGAAGAATATGGATTCAGTCCGGTCGGTGCTGGATGCAGCTTCCAGTAAACAAGGCACAATTAAACAGTGGGGAACCAAACTGTGACCCACTAGCAGGTTACAACACATTTATAGTAAAGCAATCACCATACCACCAAGCGGATAGCAATTGGTCACAATATCAATGTCTCTGTGCAAAACCGGGAGTTCTATGGTGAATGTATGTCCTGACAGGCTATCGCATACAGCAAATCTTGGTCTTCTTCAGGTTTAAATCTGGTCACTCTTCAGTAACTTTATCCACTCCCATTCAGATACATTCTGATTACTAAGCCTTTCAAAGGATTCCCTCTCCAAGGGACAGCAGGCAGACAGGCCAAACTCAGCCTTTCCACCAATCTCCGAGCAAACTACACAGAAGCAGCTGCTTGAATAACTCAGCTGTTCACTCTTCAAGCTCTACCTCCAGACTGACTTCTGCTCACCATGCCCATTGATTGGGGCAAATGAAATAGCTCGGAGATGTAGTCTAAAATAAAGCTCTCTTTCTCTCCATGCTGGAAAGCTGAAGGCAGGCAGGCCAGACTCAGCCTTCCCACCAAGTCCCCATGCTACCACGTGAGGCAACAGCTCCCTGAGCTGGAGCTGCTCATTCTTCTAACTCCAACTCACTTCTGCCTCACTGCTGCAGGCAGCTTGGGAATTCCCTTTGGTCCAAAAGGTTTGATTCATTGATTTATCTGTCTGTCAAAGCAAGGGCTCCCCTTCAGGTGTATTTAGGTGCCAAAGTCTCAAAACTACAATTCCTACAGAAATTCACTCCCACAAGACCCTGGGGACAGACTCCATTTTAGGGTCCCCAAAGGTACTGATTGGCCCACTCTGGCAGTCCAGGACCAAGATGGTGGTGATAAACAGAACTGTCCATGCTGCAAAGAAGGCAGGTTAGACAAACTACAATATGATTACTATTCTAATAGATAATAAGCAAATAAGTACAGCTTCTAACAGAGCTCCCTCTGTGCAAATAGCGATGGCAGAATGGTGTGATTATCTAGCAGCCAGGTGGGACTCGAGCATAGAAACACTCATCCCCTCCCGGATTAAATAAGCACCTCATTATAGGCAGTTCTGAAAGAGACAGAGCACAGAGGCATCAAGGCACTCCCATACAAACACTTTTAAAACACTAAGACACAGGATGCCAGCCTGGCAGTGGGCATTTAGGCACACCAAGGAAGACTTTCGGGAACCCCCATTTGTAGGAGGGTTACATAGATTTAAGCTATGAGGAAGGCTGGAGTAACTGGGGATGCCTCTACATGGGAACATAGAAATGTGAGATGGAAGCAAGCCTTGTTGTCCAGTGGGACCACCATGTCACAGTGGTTCATTACCACATACACCTCCCACATGTGCTTGTCCAACTATGATTTAAGGGTGTTCAACTTGTCTGCTAAAACTCTGCTTCTGGAAGACTGTTCTATGCATTCAGTACCCTATGTGTGCAGACTTGTACTACAGATAGGAAGAATGAGGGGTGGGCTAGGATAGCAGTGTCTTAACATTTTAAAGGCATATAATGTAGGTAAAATAAAGCTGTTTCTAGTAGTACAGTATAGGGGCCATATCCTGAAGGTAAGAGGAGCATGTTGCAAGTAGATGTCAGTGTGAAGTGAGTATGGGAAAAGCTGCCAGAGAGTACTGTGGGATTGAAAATACAGTGATTTTTTTTTAGTTAATTTGGAAAAGTTCTTAAACAAACATAGCACTGCATTGCAAGTTATGAGAACTGAGCAAACTAACAGGGTGTAGTTGGTACTAACATAATTAAGCATTATAAAATGGATAGGGGAAGCACTGCATCCTGATTGGTCAGAGCATGTGCATTGGTACAGCACAATGTATAGGTAAAAAGTGCTGGCAATCAGCACATAATGGATTAACAATATTTCATTTCATTTCATTTTCTTTTAATACTGAAAAGCATGAGAGTGAAACTGCCCATTTTCACAAGTGTCCAGTGCATCAGAATCGAGAAGAAACAAGGCAATTACAAGAGTGTACAAAAGCATAAATATAAACAGTACATTGGTGTGATTATATACAAAATAGATTGAGGACAGCACTTGAATTTACATGGAATTGTGCACAAATCACAGTAATTATTAAATCATTGTGGTAGTAATGAAATAATTGTCAAAGGCTTTGATGGGGAGGCTTAGTGTGAGGAGCAGGGAAATTATGGGGAAAGAGATGAACTGAGAGAGGACAAGGTAAAGCTTAAGGGCAGTTGCATGAAAAGTTGTTGAGGAGATTTGTTTGAGTGCTTTTGAAAACAGCAATGGACAGGCACTGGGTGAGAGAATGAAGCAGAGCATTGAAGAGTTTTGTGCCTCTGTAGGCAAGTGAGGCGTTGTCCATGTGAGGAGTGTTGTAGTGGGGTTGCAAATGTACTTCGGAGGAGTGTCTGGGAGTGCAGGTGTGCAAGTCTGGGAAAGAGGGAGGAGGTACTGTTGGGGAGGAGACCCTTAAGGGATTTGAATAGGAAGGTGCAGGTTTTGCTGTTGAACTGTCTTGAGGGGAGCCAATAAGCTGATTTACAGAGGGTGCAATGGTGGTCATTCTGGAGTGACCAGTGACAAACTGGAGGATGCTGTGGTAAGTGGACTTCAGTCTGTCAAAGTTTTTGAGGGAGGGAGCAGACTAGGGAGCTGTAGTCCAGGAGGGCAAGCAGGAGACTGCCAGCAAGTCAGGCCTTAGAGTCTGGAATAAGAATTGCCTGGTGCCGTACAACATCCCCAAGTCTCTGATGCACTTTGTTGATAAAGAGATTTATGTGTTTATCAAAGGCTAAATGGCTGTCAGGAAAGATGCCAAGATATTTGAATTTGGGGACTCTTCGATCAGGTTGCTGTCATTGTCTGCGAGTGAAGTCAAAGTTAGTGCTTCTCGGATACCCAAAAACCATGGATTTTTGGCACTGAGAACAAGGCCATGTGAGGAACAATATGAGTGGAGTCTACTGAAATCAGATTGGGTTTTGGTGAAGAGCAGAGGGGTTTTATCGCTGCAGTAAAGGCTGCATCATCCATAGAGTATGAGCTTAGTAGAAGTGTATATGCCTGGGAGGAATTCACAAAAGGGAGAACAGTAGGGGGAGCCTTGTGGGACACCATATTTAATATGACAGACATAAGAGAGGTGACTCTCAATCAAGGTTCTAGTAGTCCTGTGGTTGAGATAGTTGTGGACCCAGTTAACTATGTTATTGGAAAAATTCAGTTTGGTGAGAGTTTTGAGCAGAATGCCATGATCGATCAGATTGACGCTTTAGTGAGGTCTACAAAAATAGTACCAGTACACGGGCCATCGTCCATGGCCTGATAAATATCATTGTTAAAGTTGACCAAAGCAGGCTTAGTGTTGTGGTGGGCCCTAAAGCCATGCTTGGAGCTGGATAGGATGCTGTATTTGTTAAGAAACCAGTGGTCTGGTCAAGGACAATTTTCTCAATAATTCTGGAGAGTGGTGCAAGGTGAGATGGGTCTGTAGTTGCTGATGTCATTTTAGAACCCGATTTGTGGAGGGGTCTGATAGTCAAATTTTTCCATATGCGGGAAAACCCTGTGCACAGGAGTGGTTGAAAATGTTAGTGAGGGGACTGCATTGGGGATACTAACAAGTTTAAGGATGCGGTAATCCAAACCATCAGGACTGATGCTTGGTCTGGGATTGGTTTTATTGAGCTATCTGACTGTGTCGAATGGTGTGAGGGTCGAAAGTAAAACTTAGGGGTGGGGTGGGGACTGAGGAGCAAGGTGGATTGTTCATATGACTTTGACCTGTTGGAGGGATCAGACTTTAAATTTGTCCAGTTGACCGAAAAGGAATTGAAGTGGTTTGCTACTGAAAGGGGTTCATTAATATGCCTACCCTTGACTGAGGGTGATACGCTTGTCATTTTGTCCAAGCCAATTAGTTTGTTGAGGGTCCCCACAGGAGTCTGGAGTTACCCTCTCTAGGAATTGTTTGTTTTCAAAAAATTGATCTTGGCAGTGTGGACAGCAGATTTATATTTGTTGCAGAGGATTTGCACTGCTGGATGAGACTGGGAGTGCTGGAATTTCTGAATTTTGCCCAGACCCTGTCCTCAGTCTCATTAGTTTCAGGAGATCCAAAGTGATCTATTCATTGTGTTGTCCTCTGACCTGATCTCTTTCAGTGAGATAAAGGAGTCACATATATAAAGGTCTTACCGAAGTGTCCAGGGTGGCATCGATGTGTTGGGTGAAGGACCAGCCCTTAGAGGACTGCGTTCAAGAATTCCTTGATGTTTAGATTTGTTTAGCTGTCTGGTGTAAATGAATTTGGGCTCAGATTTGAGGCCCTTAGCAGATCAATTGCAAAAGATGGCCCAATGATCACTAATGGAATCTGGTAGGGTCCCAGAATTGGTTACCCTGGATGGGTCTGTGACAACGATCCAGTCGCTTAAGGATTCATGTCCAGTTCTATAGTTAATGCAGGTGGGTGTGGTGATGATTTGGTGCATCCAAGGCCAGACTTGTACCCAGTTTGTGTTGAAGTTGCCAAGGATTATCCATTCATGGTTACTGGGGAGGTATTATTAAAGTGGAGGAAGGTGACAAGTTCACTGCCGGGGTGCCAGGAGAAAGATATGCTATGGAGGCGTGATGGTCTTTTCATGACCAAGGCGATGTTTACTGAGAGGGCTTCGAGTTTGGAGGTTCTGGGGTTGAGGTCAAATTCTGCATAAGTGAGTTGGTTAGAAATGTATATAAGGCAGCCACTGACTCTCTGCCAACTCCGCATCTAATTAGGTGTATCCTCCAGTGCTGAATTCACTGAAGGGATTTTGTCAGTGAGCCAGGTCTTGGTTAGAGCAATGACACTGAATTCATTGGAGGCAACCCAGGATTCAAAAGGGTTTCTTAGCAGAAACACTGGATATTAAGGTGGACTAGTTTGAGGGGTAGCTGGCTCTGGGAGAGTGGCTGTGGGTGGGTGGGTGAGGGGAGGTGGCTGGGATGGGTGAGGGGAGGAGGGCCGGGATTGGGGTGAGCAGAGCCGAGAGGAGCAGCAAGA
Organism: Neoceratodus forsteri; assembly: GCA_016271365.2. NCBI lineage: Eukaryota > Metazoa > Chordata > Ceratodontiformes > Ceratodontidae > Neoceratodus > Neoceratodus forsteri. The sequence goes on along the minus strand of CM057458.1, from coordinate 1,146,916,726 downwards.
GCATGTGAGGCAAGTGTACCTTCTGGAAAGGAGGTAAAGTTTTTAGCTGAGGTGGAGTGGGCCCTAGTTGGTTTATGTGTGGGTGGTTGCTGAAAATGGAGTAGCTACATTGCTGAAAGCATAGGTAGTTTGTTAGGGTCATTCAGGGCAAGGTGTATATTTCCCTCCTTGGCAAGGTTGGGGATGACAGGAGTGCAGAGTGGAGGCTGAATGAGGGAGGTGCGGGTACTAGGAAGGTAATGGAAGAAGGTACCAGTGTGGGGCTTAAAGGGGTAGCATGTTGAGACCTAGAAGGACAAAGGCCACAGTTTGAAATGAATAGCAGAAACAGAAACATGTTGGGGAGAATGAAGCAAGCTGGAAAGAGTGAACAGAGTAAGTGTGTGAGGACAACTGGCTAGTTTGCCAGTGGTATCCTTTAGGTGTAATAGTGCTTGGTGGAGCAGGTGGGAATGGCCAGGAGGGGATGTGCAGGGATTGAACCAAGTGAACCAGGGATCACCAGTGGGGACAGAACCAAGTGAACCAGGCAGCTGGGGGAGAAAGTGCACTGCTTGGTTCTGGCTTACAGTCAATCCAAATATCAATTCCCTTCTTCAAAATTCTTGATTGCCTTTACAAAACATAGCTACCACCTTTACAAACAAAAAAAATCATCTAAGTCCTAAAAAAACTCCTTCAAAATTAAAAGAGCAAACAAATTGATTAAATGTTCTTCATTCCCTCCTTACTCGAGTAAGTTACCTGGTCATCCCCATGTGTCTAGTGCTATATGATCGCATCTAGTCCCAGAGAGCCCCTGCCTTTTGTCATGAACACCACTTCTGCACCATTACCAGTTACCTTGCCATCTCGGATCAGGGACAATAGGAACCATAGGAACCTTAACCAAACTTTTGGCACCATTAACATGAGACCACATACAAACTACAATATCCATACTGGGCTGTGATCATGCATGGTATACAGTCAATTCCGCTTGTATGCCCATCAAGCGGACCACAGTAATTATGGCATACAAGCGGAAGAAGTTGTTGCGCATTAAAATGTGGTAGCAGTGAATAAACCGAGATCACACAGATGCAAACATGCGTAAAAGTTGTTTAATAATGACATTTATTGTACTCTAACACGACCCCCAAATTTCAATGTTAAAAGTCCATTTCATTAACAGTCACTGATGGGGTGTCAGCTTCAGTTGTGGTGAGCAGTAATGTGAAAGTTTGACTGGTAGCAGCATCATTTTGAAATAAAATGTCGGGCAAAGTTTTGTTTCAGTGGAAAGACTTTCAAAAAAAACTTTGACTCACATCATTGGCAGACTGTCCTTTTCCTCGCTCTCCTGTGTTAACCAGCTCTCAAGTATAGCTGCTTTTTCCACGACATACTAAAAGTACAACCCACTTTTCAAAAGCGTAGAACCATTCATACTCTTAGTTCCCTTGCTGCCACATAACGCTGATTTTTCCCCATCATGTTCCATACCTCTAAAGTGGAAGGGACAGGCTCCTCAGGCTCATCTTCATCCTCTTCACCCTCTGCCTGTGTTTCAATTCAGGATGTCCTCACAGATCTGGCTTCTGTTAGACCACCAGGCGTCAACTCCTCAGCGCCCACACTGACGTAGCTGGCAAATTCAGTTTCAGCATTCCTACTGGTGGGGCAACACTTTCTACTGTCTCCACTTCCTCCTCTGCTATGTTACGGCTTTGATGTAACCGTTCGCTATTGTTTGTGGCTTTTACCTCCTTCCAAGCATATGGACTAAGTGGATGCCATCCAAAATTGAAATTTTTTGCCTTCTCAATAAACATTTCATTTGAAGCATCAATGTCATCCAGAAGCCTACTGAGAACAGATTTTCGATAGTGCACTTTTAAACTGTGGATGACCCACTAATCCATGGGCTGAATAAGTGCAGTGCAATTGGGGATGAGTTTAATGTGTGACAGTATGATTGGCTTGTGAGCAGGGCAATTATCGACCAACATTGCAATTTTTCTTCTGGATTCTCATTCGTTATTGAGCTCCTTTAACCATTCATGAAAAGTTCAGCTGTCATCCAGGCATTAAATTGCTATGATACTGGACTGGTAGTGCATCAATATTAATGTTTTAAAGCATCTAGGCTTCTTGGATTTACCGATCACTAGCAGAGGTAACCTGTTTCCAGTTGCATTAGCACAAACCATTATTGACACCCTGTCTCTTGCTTTCTTGTAACCAGCGGGTGTTTGGTATCGAATGATAGGGTCCCATCTGGGGTGGCTCAAAATAACAAGGCAGTTTCATCGCCATTAAAAATATCGGGTGGTGCATAGTCATTTAGCATTGTGGGCAGTACACTTCTTATCCACTCTTAGCTGCAGTGGTGTCGTTTTCTGCCTTCTGCCTATGTATCCGTCGATAGCATATGCTATTGCGCTCTTTCCACCTTGACAGCCACCCGGCTGTCGGCTCAAAACTCACACTGGGGGATTGTGAGAGGCTTGGACTTTCTCCATCAAAATGTTACCCGATATTGAAACTCCTCGATCTCTGGAGGCAGAGAACCAGCGGACAGAGCCTCCTCTACTTGTGGGTCTTTACCCTCCCTTTTCTTTTTTTTTATCTCCACTTTATTTCTCCTCGCTTCATGCGGGACCCCATCTGACCGACTCCCCAGCCCCATTCCCTGGAATTACCGAGGCTTACCTTATGCCGGTCTGGGGCGGTGCCTGTGGAGAAATCGGTCGCCATCCTGCTGCCGGTTGCCTTTCCGTTTCTCCCTTTATTGCCCAGGACCCCAGAAGAAGGGCCTTGCGTGTGGAGGCATCATCGCTTACAGCCCCAGTAATGGCCTCCTCCTCCCGCCCCATTGGCCATAGCTGGCACCCTCACTGCGTAGCCCCTCGGCCCACCAGGGGTAGCTATGATTGAGGTGCCACCCTGCCTCCATCCTGCTCCACCCACCTCCCCAGTGCGGACCTCCGATGAACTAGGCTCGCTCCGAATCCGGGTCGCCCGGCGTGACACAGAGTTAGACATCCAGCGCCTCAGCCTCTGTGCTACCCTCCTTTTCTTTTTCCTTCTAGTATTCCCTCACGCTCAATTCATGCAGTATTTTCTCCTGGCTTCTAAGAAACCTGCTGACACTGAGATGTCAACCCGAATTTAAGGCGAGTTCTTTTCGGGACATCTTGGAACACTAGCCTTTTCGATCAGCTCAACTTTTTAGCTAGAGACAGCACATTCCTCCTGCTTTTGTCCATACTGAAGCATTGTAAGCATTAGAAGCAGACAGAGCTTACTGAGGATCGAGGATCCAATGTGCAGGTGTTCGCAATGCTGTTTAGTAGGCAAAGCTATCAATTAGCACCTCGTTATAACAACCGCACGGAGACTGACAATCACTTAAACGATCAGTTTTGGTCTGAAAACAAAAAGGCATATAAACGAAAAACACGAGGCATACAAATGGAATGGATAACATTAATCAGACAGGGAAAAAAATGGGGCCAGCGATAAAGAGGCATATAAATGGAAAAGGGCATACAAGTGGAATTAACTGTATTTTAATAGCTGCCTAGGTTTGTACACGCTCTCTGGAGCATTTCCATGGCCACATTCCTTCATGATGTTCCAGTGCTCACACTACATCCAGTTATTCTGTTGGGCCATGCTCTACAAAACTACTCTCCCAAAATACTCTGTGGGCTTCTACCTAAGCTCCCACCTCTAGTATGGCATTCCTCCAACTGCTATTTCTTCATCACTGGTCTGGTGATCTCCAGTGTTTAGTGGGCCTTTGCCCAACCCACTACCATAACTCTTACCAGGTTCTTCCCTGAAACTAAAGGGGTATACTTACATATTGGTCTTAGTAATGTGTTTCTTTCAACCCTACAAATCCCTAACCTCCTCTTTGGGGTCCCTAGAGCTCTTGCATTCTCAAAACCAATTGTGTAGTGGCACTCTCCCAGGCAGGAGAGTACTAACCTGGGGCAAGCTCAAGCTGTGTCATCATATGTCGTTAGACGCCCATAAAATGATAACAAATATGAAAGTACATCATCATATGACATTACTACAAAGTGAATAAAAGCTATAGTTGGTCTGACCACGTGTGTCTCCTTTCCAACATCACAGCCCTAGTGGCCCATAGAATAGCTCTCATGGCTGCCCACGCCTGGGACTTAACCCCAGTTCTTGCCAACCCCCCCACCTGATGACTAGACTTCAACTACACTGCCAGGGGTTCACTACTCTGTCTGCTTAGTACTTTTCTAAAACACACACTAGAGCATCTTTTCTGAGCAAGGTTGACTTTCAGTTCACTCTATATTCAGGTTAGTTCATGTTTATTGTTCAGCTCATTGTGAGTCTTTACAAATATAAAGACTATACAAAGTGTATAAAAACATTCCACTGTACAACAAAGCATTCATTAGTAAACTTATTATAGTGCATAGTAGAGCATTGTTCTGTATAGAATTCCATTCCTTTCAAAATGGCCAAATCCACAGGTCATAGAATGTGATTGTACCCTTCTGTGGTACAACAACATTCTGAAACCTCTAGAGAATGCACTGGTTAGTTTCATTCTGAAAGTGAAAGAACCACTGTGTGTCATTTCACTTAATACTATACACTATAAACAAATACAGGATGAGCAACTTATGCACAACCAGTATGTTCTGCCACCTCTGGGTTCTGATTCCCATGGACCTCTCAAGCTTTGCTCTTGAAGTCAGAGGAATCAGAACCCCTCTGTGCAGAACATAGAGAATACTGGATGGGCAACCATGCAACCAATGTGTTCTGCCACAGAAGGTGTTCCGATTCCTCCTGCGACCGAGAGTGAAGCTCAAGAGGTCCATGGCATCTTAGCCTGAGGTGACAGAACACACTGGTTGGGCATAGGGTTGCCCATTCAGTATTTTATAGTATATGGTACCTCTCCAAATAATTTAATATGCTTTAAGCAATGTTTATATTTTAAGATATAAAAGAAATTATTTGGTGCCCCATCTTATTTCAGGAATTAAAGCTAGTTGCTACCATTAGTTGTGTGGTTGAGACAGACTAGACTTCCCTACATTGTAGCACACCTCCCAATGATTGTCTATCGGTATGGGAGGGATTTTCAAGGGAAAAAATGGCGGCAGTATTTTTGTTAGCGAGGTCATGAACTATAAGGAAGCTATTGTTACAGTATTTAATAAGTAATTTTAAATATCTGGTTGATCCTGCATTCATGTTTATATATAATTGTACATATCTGGTTCATCCTGCATTCATTTTACATATAATTGTACATATCTGGTTGATCCTGCATTTTGTATCTGGTTGATCCTGCATCTGCATCGTGCCATCGCTGTGTCATTTATCTGGCTGATTCTGCAGCTTCTGTTGCCGGGCTGTTACGTCCGCTTTTTAAATCTGTGTGTGTGGCTTGTGCGCTTTCCAGTCTACTGGAGCGTTATTCTGCCAAAGAAGGGTTGAACAGCATTCCATGATCGTTCAACTATGGCATAACAGCATTTCAGTAGAGACAGAAATCGGTAGAACAACATCCCACCATACACAGGTTATGTATCATTGCCCAACCAGTATTCTCTATATTGTACGGTAGCACCACTATAGTTAGGATTGAGCAGGGGTTCTGTGTTAAGCCTCAAACCTTGCCTTGCAATCATTCAACAGATTTGCATAAAATTTTTAATGAGCAATCTGGGAAGGGGAGTAAATCCTTTGATGTGCCAAGTTTCATTCTGGATGGATGTGGGGCTTCGAGATACAGAGAGAATTTTTTTAAAAATCACTGTTTATTTGTCATCTTCTAGTACCCAGAAGGTTTGGAATTGTGGTCTGAAATTTTCAGGATAGGAAGGACTTACCCATAGATGTGCCTTTTACTAGTTTGGTGAAAAAATATTATTCTATTGCAAAGTTATTAAATCTTGAAACTTTGGCTCTGAGCATGCTCAGTACAGTCTTTTGAATAGCTGCTTAGAATGAAAACATAATTTATTCCACATGAAAAGGATCCTTTTTGAATAGGGGTAATCTTTTTATGAGGAAAAATCTTTTTCATTTGGCCACCATCTTGTTTCATTTTTTCTTTTTAATTTTCAAAATCTACAAAAATAACAACCTGCACACACACCAACACATGTACTGTATCTTGTTAGACAGGACCCTGTTAGGTGGATTCTGCACTAGTTTCTGGAGCTATGATCCTGAAATGCATTTTTAACATTTAAAAATCCTTTTTCGTGAGCCAATTTTCTTTTTCGTATGAACATACGAAAAATAATTGATCCATATGAAAAAGATGGCTTCATACAAAAAAAGAGTTTGGATTTCAGGTTTTTTTTGTACAAAGGCATTCTTTTTCATATGAACAAAAAGCATACAAAAGGATGCCTTCATATAAAGAAAAGAATGGGAAGAAAACTAAGTCCAATATTTTTTTGTATGAAGGCATCCTTTTACATAAAAACGTAGAAACATAGACTTTGAGCAGATAAGGATCGCTTGGCCCACCTAGTCTGCCCATTTCCCTACCTACAGGATAAGCTGCAGATCCTATTTAACCAGTAGCCTATTTCTTCCTACCCCCACAAAATTGCCTTATGTCTGTCCCTTGCATTCTTGAATTCTCCCACAGTTTTAGACCCCACAACCTCCTCAGGAAGGCTGTTCCATCGTCCACCACCCTCTCTATGAAAAAATACTTCCTCACATTGCCCTCAGAGCCATCCCCTCTATCTTCAAATTGTGTCCCTTGTTCTTGCACATCTCTTTTTCTGAAAGATGCCACCCTCTTGGACTTTGTTGATTTCACTGAGGTACTTATAAGTATTTATCATGCCCCCTCCCATTTCATATGCTTTTTCATATGCTTTTTTCATTCATAAGAAAAAGAATGTCCACATATGAAAAGATTTGGATTTAGTTTTTTTCCCATTCTTTTTTGTGTGAAGGCATCCTTTTCATATGGCTTTTTGCTCCTATGAAAAGAATGTCCTCATATGAAAAAGATTTTGAACTTATTTTCTCTCCCACATTTGAACTTCAACAAGCCATAACTCCCTCAATATTTGGACTTAAGGGACAATCTGCATATCACAACAAAGCTCTTAATGAGTGCTACAAGAATAATATATGATCCCCCTAAAAATAATTATGGCCAACATAAAAGCCTTACAAATTAAAAATGAAAATTCTCATAGGATAACATTGAACTTTAACAAGACATAACGCCTTGATATTTGGACTTAAGGAACAATCTATATATCAAAACAAAGGTCATACTGAGTACTGCAAGAATACCCCTCCCTCACACACACAAAATGTTATGTGCAATACAAAAAATGAAAATTCCCATAGGATAACATTGGAACTTCAACAGCCCATAATGCCCCAATATCTGGACTTAAGGGACAATCCATATATCAAAACAAAGGTTTCAATGTGTATTACAAAGGTAACACATAATTCCCTTGTTAACATTTAGGGCAATATAAAAAGGACGAAAATAAAGCATAACTTCCCATGGGATAACATTGGAACTTTAACAAGCTATACAAAGAAGGAAAGAAATTGCTGTTTTGGCAGAAATGGAAGTGCAAGGCCCTCTGGGCCCTGCATCACAACATTGCTCTATGAATGCATCTATGGAGGATGGGCGCAAGGCCCGGGGCCCTGTGCTCCCACAGGCAAATAAGGATACATTATACTATCTCAAAAATTAGGAAATTCATGCAAAATCTTCATTAATGCACTAGTTAGGATTAAACCAACAAAAGTAGGAAATATAGCATTAGGGTTTCCAACCCCAAACACCCCACCCCACCTGCAGGCAGCAACAGGAAAAAAATTACTATTTTACCTCTCCTATGTCTTCAGAAATTGGGGATAGAGTGTGCCATGGGGTCGCCAACCCTAACACTTACCCCATTCTCACATATTGTACACATCTCAGCTTATTTACTGATGGAATGGAGTGAGCATTAGGTTGATAACCCTAAGGCACTCCCATACCTGATTTGTGAAGATGTAGGCAAGGACAAATAACAATGGCTTTTCCTGTTGCTGCCTGCAGGATGGTGGTGGGGCATTAACCCTAATACCACATTTCCCTATTGTTGTCAGTTTAACCCTAACTAACACAGTAACAACGTTTTTGCAATGAATATTATTACAAATATGGGCACATCAGATCAACCTGTTCATAGAATATTATGGCATTTTATTCTGTCCACAATAAGAGTTTAGCAAGATTATCCACCTTAAAATTAAATTTGTATGTATTTCCCAAGGTGGTTCAGACAAAATGAATACATATTATTATTAAATGTGAGCTTTCATTTATCCAGAGGGTGAGTTACTTTCACAAATTCAGCAGATCATAGACTGCAGCTGAATGTAAATAGAATACACTGCAGGCCACAATCACTATGACATGTGTAAAATGTCTGTCATCACAGAATTTCCTACAGCAGAAACATAACACCTTAGCGAATAAAATCAAGTCACCCAAGGAAGTCATCCTATGGATAAGCTGTACAGAAAATTATGAATTCCATGATGTATAAGTGTGCATCCAACTGTATACAAGACAAAAATGTCTGCATATCAAGTCATTATTGACACTTATAACAAAGGTTAGGAAAACCAACAAATTCAATTTGTAAAACAGCAGCAAATGACTGTGCATTAAATGCCTGTATGGTCACAGTTAATGTGCTGGTCTCTGAAGCAGTGTAGCACTTGTTATGTGCTGTCAAAGTGAGTTCTGAAAAGCAGCCATTTAAAATTGTACTAAGCGAGAGAGTGCTGCACTGTGTTCTCACCCACTGCTGTTACACCAACTGCACTGACAGTTTATCCAAACCCATGGAAGTACATTTGTGAGCCAGTAGTGCTGTGCCTCTGTTTCTGTGAGGCATGAGTGAGTGCAGAAGCATGTGCTGCAGATTTCCGAGACAGTGACAAAGGACCACTCCTCCCCTCAACCCAACTAGCAGAGACATGGCCATTGCATGCAGTGTACTCTGTCTATCTGTGTTCAGTTGTGTGCAGGTCCTGCCACAGCAAGTGAAGTATTTTCCCACTACATGGCCAACTGTCCGCTAATCCGAGAGACACAGACAGTGGGAGAGTGGCAGTGTAAGGCAAAGTCAGCTCGCTCCTTATCTTGCTGTTGGTGTGTCTGTCTGTCTGTGGCTCACTGTCTATGTTGCCTGACACTGTGAAGGGACATGATTCCTCTTTTGGAATCATAAGCCATGCTCAGGAGTTATCATCCACTTCAGAGCTTGGCACAGTGAGTGAGAGACAGAGGGAGAAAGAGAGAGCCATGGACAGGCACAGAGGGAGAAAGTGACATGGAGGTGAAGATTGAAATGAGCAGTGCTTCTGACATGCAGCTGTGTTTCTCTAGTCTGTCTATGGCTGTACCCCCTTCTGTGGCCAAGCAACATGTTTCTCTGTTGTGTCCTCCCAGAGAGAGCATGCCATGGAGCGTGAGAGAGGGAGAAAGTCAGAGTGAGCTGGTGACTGAACAGAGAATTCCTTCAGAGGCAAGTAATCATTCTCTCTCTCTCTCTCTCTCTCTTCTCTGTGGGGCAGTCTGAGGATGACCATTATCATAGCAGAAACCCAGGATTCTTGGGAGAGGGAAAAATTGTAGGAGGCAGGAGTATCTGTAGTGCCCCAGAGAAATTGGGGCACCACAGAAAATAGTGGAACTGGGGCATCACAGAAAATAGGGATCCCCAGAGACATGAGGGGTCAGACAGTTATGGGGACCCTGGCAGCTTAATGGGAAACTCTTGAGAAGCTTAGAGGACCCTCTGAAACACAGAACAGGCCCCTCTCCAGCAGACAGTCCTAGCAGTCTAAATTCAGGGTTTTAAAGAAAACCATTTTTCCTTCTTTGTCCTCCCTTTCCCTGCTCAAGACTGACACCTAATCAGCTAAGGCCAAGCCAGTTTGGCACATTCCTGTCCCAGCAGGGGAGAAGCCAGGCTGAGACCCTCAGCCAATCCCTGTGTGAGGGTAGATTCAAATTTGGAGACTTTTTTAAGCCACTGACCCAGCCTCAGGAGGCTGACCTCTGGATGAAGGAGCCAATACCCTGGCAGGTAGCCAGGACCTCCCTAGCCTAGAGAAGGCTCTGCACATGCTAGAGACAGGAGAAAGAGTTTGACCAGGGAGGGTGAAGGACGTAAGCAAAGATGTCAGCTTCCCTGTTAGAAGGTTGAACCGAATCCCTGGGCCCCTTTGGTGTAACCCCAAGAAGATCTCAGTAGCAGCCTCGGTCAGTTTTCTTCAGAAATTTGCCATCTAGCAGGGTCCCCCAGTGCAGCAAGTCAGTCTATTTGCCTGGGAAACAGACCCAGTGAACCTTTTAATAATAATAATAATCTTTATTTATTTTGCGCCTTTCAAATGTCAAGGCGCATTACAAAATATAAAACCTCATAAAACAACAATAAAATACATAAAACCATAAAATTACACAGTTAATCACAGTATGCCTTACTCTGCTGGAGTCTGCCTGTAGCAGGCTCCAGCAGAAGAAACCTTATCACTCCTTTGTGGTTGTGCATTCCCAGGGTACAGAAATTCTTGTTGAACTCCAGGGTGAGTAGGCTTGTTGCCCAGCAATTCCTTTAATAATTATTCATAGCTAGACCTGCTTCAACCAGGGAAGTATTGTTTGTTTAGCAATCATATTGTTGTACTATGTAATTATTGTTTATAATTGTTAAATTGCTTCCATTATAACCCCAGGGTGGAGGAAAGTTGTTTACCTTGTCCAATTGTATAGAGACAGAGACAGAGAGAGAGAGAGAGAGAGACATCAGAATCAAGAAGGAAGAAGCTAGGAGGGTTCAAACCAAATAATTGTTGGACCAAGATTAAAGGTGTTTGTGAGCTCCTCTCTTAGAGGAACCTCTGCTAGTCTAACTTATTCTGAGCAGTCTGTGCTCCAGATAGAGAGACTTGGGTACTCCTCTCAGCTAATAATCAAAGAAATGCTAGGTAAAGCTAGCTCAAAGTATTACTGGTGAGGAGGAAGTTTTCATGCTGAATTTCCAATTGTTTAGCTGTAGAAGCTAATTACTAGAGGCCTGGCAGAGCCTTGTGCATTCTTTTCTCAGAGTTCTAGGGTAACCTGAGCCCTAATAATGGGAAAGCTTAGTCCCTTATCCATATTTAGTAGAAGGGCAGGGCAGCCCATAGCTGGGACAAAGAGATTAGGACTTTGGCCTCCTCAATATTCAGAAGGCACCCAGAGCTGATCCATATTAACAATTACAAAGGGTGGGTCATCAAACTGTTTCAATGCCCATGGACCAAACTGTATTTTCTTTATCTACCTGCAATCTCCTTTTGCTTGCCTACCTCTCAACTGTCCCTGATTTTGCCTCAGAAATATCTTCTGTCCCTCCTAAATTTGGCATTCCTGGCACTAAAGAGTAGGATTGGAATCATAAAATAATGCCAGCCATTGATGTTACGGTCTACTTCTGATTAAGAAAATGCTATTCACACTAAGAAGCATGTTGTACACAGTTTCTGGAACTAATATTACTATTTTATCAGATTGATGAGGGAGGTTGAGAGGTATGGTTGCCTGGACCCACTGCTTGCTGTGTCTGAACTGCTGTATTCAATCAAACCATTTTAAGTGGTTGAACTGCTTGCTGTGACTGAACTGCTATATTCAATTGAAGAGTTTGAGTGACTGAACTACCTTATTCCTGGTGTATCATGACTGCAGTGCCTTATTTCCTCAATTGTCCTGTGTGACTGCACTGCCCTGAGGGCACTGATTGCTGCAATTGCCTACTGCTACTTCCTCTGAAGACATTTGGGGCCACCCATCCCAAGTGGTAGGGCTCTCGGTCATAAAAGAAAGGGGATTGCCTTTCAGGTTTTCATTTTTGTTCTCTTTCAGGCTCCTGTCACCTCATCTAGGGTTTCTCCGGTGCCTCTTCTTCGACCCAGGGGGTCCCGGAAAGTCCAGCATCACCTGCACCCATCTCCACCGACCTCCACCAACCTCAAGTCTTCTCCATGACACCCCAGGTTTGAGTTGCCAGTCATAAGTGGTAGCCAGCTGGTAGCTAGGGCCCAACAAAGTGAGTCAGGTTAGGGGTCGCCCTGGCTCTAGCAGGGACTTTATTAGATCCGCCCGAACTCGGGTCATGTTGACCATTCTCCTGCATAGGCGTTGTCCCAAGTTGGCAGTACCGGTGGCCTATACTAAGGCCTTGCTGAGGATTGCCAGGCTCTGTGCCTCATCCCCAAGGTTGTATAAGTACGGTGGACCATGCAATAGGCCACACCGGGGTCACCATGCTCATGATTGTACTGTATGTAAGGGTCTCGTGTTCTAGTAGCTCATCAAAGGTCACACCAAAGATTGCCAGATTCTAAAGCTGCAGGGTGAGGTGGTAAGGGTTCGAGGGACCTACCCAGAGGTCATCCAGTGGATCAACACACCCAGCATCCTTTCCTTGACTGGATACCACCTGCCCTCCTGCCCAAGATCACCACAGCTGACAACTCCAGATAAAGGCTCTCTTCACCTACAACCAGGTGCTTCCCTTTGACATTGCCTCAGTGATACCAGAAGTCACCTTCTTTCCAGGGCCAGGAGGCCTACAGTCCTTTACTCTGTTTCTGGTTCACTGGGGACACCCCATTTTATGGCCTGTATAGGAAGTGCCTCCTTGGGTTCACACCGGGTTTTCCGACCAAAATATTAGAAACCCAAGCTTGGTGCATCGGATTGCTACATCCTTAGAGTGTGAATCACCTGGGCATTTATATGACATTGGTGGGGCCAGTTTGTAGTCCCAGTAATCTTATTCATTCTTTCTCTTGTTTGATAGTGATAGTGAATGCTAAGTCTTTTCTGTGTGCTCCAACTGTTGCTAATAAACCTTGCATCTTGGCTCTAGAGTACACCTCAGCCTCTCTTCCAGATTTATCTGGTATCACCCTAAACTATTGGGGTACAAACCACCAGCTCATCCACCACATACATACTTGTAGACCACAGCAAAAAAAAAGCAAGTATGACACCCTAGTATGATTAGTTGCTGAGCATTCTTGGGAAGGTACTCACATGCAGTAGGAATTATGCAATTAACAAAAAGGGAGAATAGAGGAGCACCAGGACTTGTCTGGTGCTATAATAAAACTTATGAATGAGAGCAGTAGACATATGAGCACCCATACAGCAATAAAGCGGACAACAGGTGGAATATAACTCCAAAGTTTATAGATATGCAGACATCACAAGTACAAAAAGTGGCTTAGGAAAGTACCTTAAGCCACTTTGTACTGTGCTCTCTGCTATCTATAAACTTTGAGTTATATTCCACCTGTTGTCCGCTTTATTGCTGTATGGGTGCTCATTTGTCTAGTGCTCTGATATATGCAATTAAAGATTATTAAGACAGAATGCTAACCAGCTGCTAATGGCAACTGACAGGCAGTAACATAATGAAAACAGTTAATACATCCATCTGTCGTGCGCACTTGCTGTTCACATAGCCACTGATCTGTTGGCAGCTGTGGCTGTCTGGTATATTGCTCAGATGTCCTGCTTGCCTTCACCCATACACAGCCCACAAATGGTGCCACGTACCACATGTGATGAGAGCTATGCACACGGTGATGATGGGTCATGGTGCCTGCAGTCACTCCGTGCACTGGAATGTGATTCTTAGTTAGCCCCTCCAGAGTCAAGTGATCCTAAATGGAGTCAGAGCATAATCTGCTGTAGCAACAGATGGCTGAAAGACATTTCTGCAGCACTGGAAGTCAACTTTTCACTATTAGGAGAGTTGACTCTGCATAATTAGCTCAATGTCCGTTTTCTGAATGGTGAGGTGCACCACGGCAAGTTGTTAAAATACGGACTGCAGAGTGCACAGACAGTGATGAGGAATGTCATGCGCTGCAGTCCCTGTGTCCACCTAATCAGCCTGAAAGTCCTGGAGTCAGGAGATGTTGACAGTGTAGCAGCTTCGGGCAAGGTATTACAAGGCTCAGCAAGCGGGATCTGCAGCGTAGCACAGGACAAGTGTGTGCACATCATTCCCTGTCTCAGTACTGCTGGTCAGCTGAGTGCTGTTGACTTTTCAATGTGCCCACTATAGGAACTGGAAGTGGAGTTAAGGTTCAAGGTCGTGTATGTCAGAAGGAAACCAGAGACAGTACTGTACTACATCTGCACAAGTGTGTGTGCTGTGAGAGACAGAGCAGGAAAGACAACACCTAACTGTGGAGTGACACAGTGTCTGACAGACCATACAGAAGTACCTTTGAAGAGCACAGACAAACAGGATGTCTTTGTTTCTGTAAGCAACGCCTTCCCAAATGTACACCAGGCATCACAGAACTGCAAGTTGTAGGTGAGAGTAATGACGAACTCAGCAGCCCAGCAGCACAGAACAGTGGCCATTGCATGGTGCATAGGGACACTGTGCACAGCAGGCCATAAGAGGAAAGGACCAGCAGTCTGTCACAGGATATGTTCCATGTCATTGTAAAAATCTCTCAGCAACATATCATCCCCACTTGTAGTACAGCAGGTGATATTACAGCTGCAACCATGCAACAGGACATGTCAATCATAAAAGAACTTGTGTCATGCAGTTGACATCTCACTTTGTCAGCAAAGAACTAGACATGCTGCAAACCGGGCTGTAAATGTCATAGAGGATTGGCTGCATTCTAGGAACACTACACTGAATTATAAAGAGATCTCCATACTTGAATTAGTACTCTGCTGCGTGGTTTTTATGCCTGTGCATGGTTTTCATGGAAACACACCATCAGCACATTACTGTGGCGAGGGCAGGCATAAATAATTTCTTGAATAATACTGAGAATAACAGGATGATAAACATAACAAGTGACTCTCCCTTTAAAGCAGCAAATGATGTGTTTACAGCTGTGTTGAAACATATCCCAAGGAAGGCAGCGACTGTATGCGCCATCACCCACCGATCAGTCAGAGTGACCTTGTGCGATTAAGAGCATCACCGTGATGTCACCAGACAGAGCCGGAGGGTTGGTGAAGCCGAGTCTGGTTTGAGCTGCAGTTAGCACTTGCACACGCAGATGTGAAGGTATCCACCAACTGAAACAGGACTCATTCATAGTTAAGAAGAATGAATATGACAAAGAGTTTTTGACTCTTGCATACAACCCATTCAAAGAATCATATCAATGTGCATGAACAGAATACAGAATGTCAATGGGGTTTTGTATTTGCAGATCCTAGTAACCTGCAGTGTCAGTCCAGCTGTTTAAGCAGTACATAAGCAGATGTCCAACTACTGCAGTACTGCTGTATCTGCATCCTAAGCAACTAATTCATCCCAATAACAGCCACAGGTATACCCACCAACCTATGGGTGTAAACTATCTTGAAGGGTTAATGCCGAAGATATCGGAAGATGCAGGTCTCAGTCAGCGATACACAAATCACAGCATCCATAGTACTGCTGTACAGCTGTTATCGAAGTAGGGCTGGCATCACGAGAAATCATGGCCATCACCGGACACCGTTCAGAAACAAGCCTGAGAAACTACTGGAGTCCCTCCACTAGTAATCGAGAAAAATGGAGTAAGCTGCTGACATCATCAACACCTCATAAGAGGCTGGAGCATCAGCCAATAGTGCAGCCTGTAGCTGTGAAATGGCATCCAGTGCACCAAAGAAAGTGCTTGAGAAGTCAGAGATGACTAGTCACATTGAACAAGTGTTACAGTCAGCAGCCAATAGTGTTTCATCAATGGTAACACAGCAAAGACAGTGCCGTCAATGTAACTGAGGCCAAAAGCAAGCAGTCTGGGTGCAGCATGCAGTGAAGCAGCTATAAATGTCAGCAGTTCTATGTTCCCAGGCTTTGATGTGAAGCACCTAACACATTTTGGAACTGTGAGCATTTACTATCATAGTTATAGAGAAAGAATTTGAAAGTACAGATGTGAAGACTGAAAGCAATGAGACACCTCATTTGTGTAGTGATACAGTCACTAGAGTGCTGTTATTGGTTATGGGTCATTCCTCACACCATTGTTCATCTTAGACATATTATTAGTTAAATATGTCTCAAATCTCCCCTGTGGTTGAATGGGTAATATCTTGAGAAAGTATAGTGACCAGCAGTGCTGACCCAGTGTGTGACATATGCCACAGCTGCATAACACTATACTGTATTTATTGTGCTCATGGTTGGTGTTACATTCATAAGCTGTAGTGCAGAAGTACAGTACAGTACTCATACAGTACACTACTGCACTGCACAGGTTGTTTTCCCTTATAATATTTTCTGTTTCACAGTTAGAGTGTGCAAGTCACACACTCATTGCAGCATAGGAAGCTGTGGAAGGTAACATAACCCATTACCCTGTGTTATGTTATATACACTGCAACTGCATAATATAAGCTGTATTGCACAAGTACACTGTAGTAATCATATGCATTACAGTACTGTAGCAATTTTTGCACCTTTCCTTGTCAATTGTCTTGTTTATAGCTTCAGTGTACAACTTGCACACTTATCACAGCACAGGACAATGTTGAACAGGCGATGAAACCCATAACCGCTGTCTAATGTCAGCTACACTGAAGCTGCATACAGACAAAACTGTAGTGCACCAGTACAGTGTAGTACTCACAAAGTATAGCACTGTCCTTTTTGTGTGCTTTGTTCACCTTGTAAGACTGTTTCATTTCATACCTGCAGTGTGCAAGTTACACAGGCGTTCCAGCATACTCAGCTGCAAAAGTGTGAAGTCACACATGGCACCTGTGTTATGTCACGTATGTGGAGGTTCAGAAAGCACTTTTTGGGGTGTTTTGTTTTTCTCTATCATTAATGTTAATGTCAGAAGCTGTACTGTTGTGTATTGGCCCATGGTAGCAGTCTGGCTGATGGTAGCAGCAGATGCCCTACAGTATCACAGCTGCCAGCAGCTGTGGAGAAATAGCTAATATTGTTGTTAAGTTCTATTTATGCCACTGCACGTGCACAACAACAGCACACCTGTAACATAGGTATCAGCAGTATCAGTCAGTAATGTACTGGGAACTATGCAGTACATCATGTAAGTGGCAGTTCAATAACCTGTTAGTTTAACCTCAGTGGTAGGGAAAATGATGGAATCACTTCTGAAGGTAAGAATTGTTGAGTATCTAGAGGTTAGAGGGCTCAGGACCCAAGGCAGCATGGATTCACAGCGGGAAGGTCATGCCAGACAAATCTGATAGATTTCTTTGACTGGGTGACCAAAGTAGTAGATCAGGGAGGGCTGTGGACATGGCCTACCTAGACTTTAGCAAGGCATTTGACACAGTCCCACACAAAGATTAATATACAAGTTAGCCAGCCTGGGACTGGGTCCCAAGATGGCAGCCTGGGAAAGAATTGGCTGGAGAATAGGACACAGAGGTAATAGTAAATGGAGTCCACTCTGAAGAAAGGGGGTTACTGATTGGGGTACCACAGGGTTCAGTAATGGGACGGTCCTCTTCAATGTCTTTATAAGCGATATTGCAGAGGGACTGGAAGGAAAAGTATGTCTCTTTGCAGATGACAGAAAGATCTGCAACAGAGTTGATGCACAAGGTGGGGTGGAAAGGATGAGAAGGACTTGCAAGGTTAGAGAAATGGTCAAATGTATGGCAGCTTAGATTCAATGCTAAGAAGTGCAAGGTAATGCACCTGGAAACAAAACCCAGGGAAGAGTACACAATGGGGGTGAGATACTAACAACAACAAAAATGGAAAGGGACCTGGGGTAGTCATATCAGATGACCTAAAGGTGGACAAACAATGTGAGAGGGCAGCAAGGAGGGCTGGGGGATACTGGGATGCATAGGGAGAGGCATCACCAGCAGAAAACAGGAAGTTATTATCCCTCTGTACAGACAGTTGGTGAGACCCCATCTGGAGTACTGCGTGCAGTTCTGGAGACCCAATCTCCGCAAGGATATAAACAGGATGGAGGCTGTCCAGAGGAGGGCAACTAAAATGGTGCAGGGCCTGCACGCAGACATATGAAGAGAGACTTAAGGAGCTGAATATGTATAGCCTCGAGGAAAGGAGAGAGAGGGACATGATAGAAACTTTCAAGTATCTCAAGGGAATCAACAAAGTCTAAGATGGTAGCATCTTTCAAAAAAGAGGTGTGCAAGAACAAGGGGCACAATTTGAAGATAGAAGGGGCAGCTCAGAGGTAATTTAAAGAAATATTTTCTCACAGAGAGGGTTGTGGATGCATGGAATGGCCTTCGGAGGAGTTGTGGAGTCAAAAACAGTGGTGGAATTCAAGCATGCATGGGACAGTCATAAAGGCAATTCTAGGGGTGGGGTAGGAAGAAGTAGGCTGCTGGTTAACTAGGATCTGCAGCTTATCCAATAGGTAGGAAATGGGCAGACTGGGTGGGTCAAGCGGTCCTTATCTGCTGTCAAAATCTATGTTTCTATGTTTCTAATAAAAGTTATAACTGTTCACATTGTTGTTGTGTTGATGTGCTGTCTGTAGTGGCCACCATGGTACGACAGCTGATGTCCTGGTAACAGTACAGAGACAGTAGGTGTAGTGGTGGAAGGAAAATTGTTTCATAACTTATCAGCTGTACAAGCAGTCATCAGCAATATGGAGTCCCCAGCAAGGTGTGAACTGTCCATGCCATGATGTACAAAAGGTAAGGCATGTTCTGCAGAGTTGTCAGTACACCACGCCCATGGTACCACAGTCTGTGTGTGAAACATGAGGTAATGCAGTGCAATATAAACTGCATCTGTGTCCCAGGCCCATATGTCTCTTATGCCCCTTGGACAACATGTACTCAGGGTAAGAGGCATAATGATCTATCTGCCCTGCACAGGGAAGACAGAGAAACACAGAGCAGTACATGGTGGTAGTGGTCAGCGTATGCCTTTCCCAGAGAAATGCTGAACTGAAATCTGTCTATGCCTCTCTCCTTGCCCAGAGAAATCCAGAACACAAATCTGTCTGTGTATCTCTTTCTGTATCCTTGTACAGACAGGAGTTGCCTAAGCACCTATGGGTACCACAGTGTCCGAGACATGAGGCAATGTGCTGCTATATAACTGCACTTTCGTTCGCTCAGGCCAATCCATCCCTCATTCCCCCTTAGAGCAACAGGTACTTAGGGTAAGAGGCATAATGGTGTATCTGCCATGCGAGAGTCACACAGTGGAGAGGGAGAAACACACAGCAGTACATGGTGGGGTGGTCACTGTGCGACTTTCCCAGAGAGAAATGGTGAACAGAAATCTATCTCTGTGTCTCTCCTTTCCCATAGGAATCTGGCACACAAATGTGTCTGTGTGTCTCTTTCTCTATCCTCCTTGTGCAGACTGGAGCTGCATAAGCACCTATGGGTAGAAGAGGAACTGTCAGCAACTCACGTTATAAATGTATTCTACAGTCCTGCACATAGGAATCCCAAATGCACAAGTCACAAGCCCTGCAACTTGTGTTAATGTAATTCCCTGATCTTGTTCCCAGTGAGAGACAGTGATTAAGAGAGCGGAGCATGGCCCCCACCCTTGTTCCCCACACACAATGAGAGCATTGTTGAGTGGGAGACACTCTGTTCCCCAAGCACCCAACAGAGAGAGTGAGACATGGCAGAATGGGACAGATGAACAGCAGAAGAGGCAGAGACAAGAACCGGAAGACCAACACAGTGTCATCTACGGGTGAACAAGAATGGGTAGTAGTACTCGGCATGGGTCAATAGCGCACACGCAGAATGTTGTGCGACATAATCATGTTGCGATTCAATGTTAACTTTTATTTCTGTGGGGCTGTGCCCCAAACCCTGTTCTGGGGGCTGCACCCTGGACACCCCCTCACTAAGGAGTCTAACTCTGGGGGTCCAAGCACAGAGATCGCACAGGTCCGAGGTTTGACATAATGCCGATGGCCAAGTGTACGGTATTATGACCTGGTATGGTAACACTGTCCCCAGCTGGAAACCTGTAAATGATCATCGCATCAGCATGCCTCCCAGTCAGCAATGTTGAACAGCACTATATGCCGTCCTCCCTATCACTGACAGGAGACACACACAAGAGCAATAATCAGGTGAGAGAGAGAGCACTACTCCTTCCGGCCCCTTCCCCCAACCCAACCAGTGGAACATAGAAGCTGAGAGACAGTGACAGGCAGACAGGAACATACAGTACATGTGATATCTTCGGCTTCTGCCAGGACACTCCTGTTTTTGGCTGAACTCCAACCTTCCCTCCCAGGAAACAAAATCTCCTGCTTAAGTAAAATTCTGTCAAAAATATCTATTAATGTTTTTGTTTTTTGCAGATAAAGATATATAAAAAGTAAATTAGTGATGAACAATGTATCTGATAACTTTGTATGACTAGGTGTGCAGTTGGTAGCAGCCACCACCCACCACACAGCCGCACACCATCGCTGTGCTGGCGGGAGCTGAGTCTGGCTACAGTTGTAAGGTTGCATGCACACTGTCGTACATTGTTGTATAGAAGAAATCTTACAGATCATCTCAATATAGTGTCATTGACATTTGTATGTGCACCAGAACAAGGCAGTATGCATTTTGGTTAGAGACTATTTGTCAACGTGGCAGGATACACTGGTTTTCTTGCTTTAAAACATGGGAAACACCTTTTGGGGTGCTGTAGCCAGTGGTCATCCTAACCCATCTTATAAGTGTAATAACCCACTCCGGTGTGTGTTTATAGGCATTTAATGCATGCCTGGGGTGCTGTGAGGACACTCGGCCTGTGGTCTTCTGCCTCACAATGCACTCAGGCATGCATTAAATGCCTATAAACCCACACCCTGTTATGATTATTGCTTATATATTTTATTGGAATTGATAGGAATTATTCTTCTTACTGTTTTTTTTTTGTTTTTGTTTTTAGTATTGTTATTTTGCATGTAACCATTGTAAGTACTTAAATAACCTCACCATCACAGATTCTGAGAAAAGACACATGAGGCCCCTTATTATGATTTCTCCAGTCCCTGGGTCTGATTAAGGTAGGGGCTAAACACTCAGATCTTATACCATTGAATTTATCATGCTGTAAAAAATGTGATATCATGTTTAAAACTCTCCTGAACCAGTCACTTTTTAAATCTGTTGGTACTTCAGCTGTATCACTATTGATATACCTATAGTTTAGTAATTTTGAAGGAATATTTTGAGTCTGAATTTCAAGAAAATTCTTCTACCAGTGGGTATCATAAACAAAAATAAGCTATGGTTCCAGAGTATGTGTTAATTTGTGTTGTGAGCACTACATAAAAGATTTAAGATTTCTCAGTGTCTTCCATTGCTGCTGTATTTCTCAGCCTGAGTTTAACGTTGGCATGTAAGTTGTAGATGTATTTATACCTTTTAAAGAATCATTCTATAAATGATTTAACTGTACTGAAGTTAATATTTCTTCAATTTCCTTAAGCCAGGTGAAATATTGTCCTTAGATAGCCATGACATTTTCCTAGTAAACATTTTTAAAGTTCCAAATACTTAAGCATGGAATAACAGAGGCTTGCTCAAAATGTTTACTAGAGAAAATGTCATGACTATCTAAGGACAGTATTTAAGAACTATTAACCTCGGTACAGCTAAATCATTTATGGAATAATTCTTTAAAAGGTATAACTATATCTGCAACTTACAGAGTTAGGTCAAAGTGTGCAGACTAAAAGAGCTAAACAGTGATTCTACCAAAATTTCTGTAAAAAGTTGCAACTTTCAACACAGAATTGTTTTGGGTGGATATTCTCTAACAAATAGTTTAGAAAACGTTACAAAATTTACCACAGGGAGTTTTATTTGTTAATTTATGTAGAGTATACCAGAGGTCTCGGAGTACGTTATTTGCACACAACCTCAGACACCATATAAATCTGTTTTAGCTCTTTTAGTACACGTGGTTTTCACGGACACTTTCTGTCTTCTAATAATTAAGGGTAAAACATATAAAATACAAAAAGGAAGTTAATGCAAATAAAAGATGACATACTGTGTTTTAATGCCATATATGGGGATTCAGCTTTTGCAGGCTGCATAGATAAAATGAACAGTGTATCTTATATATGCTGAAATATAGAATAGCGACACATCTACTACTATTAAACTTCATTTTAGTTAATTCTATAGATCAGGTCTACAGGTACTGTATTTAAATCTACTCCTGCAGAAATAATAAGATCTCAATTGGAAAGATAAAAAATGGTATCTTTAATCAAATCCAGGAAGATAGCATACTGGATAAAATGATTAGGTATCCAGCCTAAACCAAGATAGTGATAGGACTTTTCTATTCCATGTGTGATGTCATTTATTTTCCTTTTGTTTTCATTTGTTCCGTATAACATAATTTTGCTTTTTGCCACATTAATTTTTTATTGTTTCTCTACAGTATACTTCTAGGACAGCTAGTTTACAATTTAAGCCTGCTGGGAATACTGAAAGAAGAATTAAATCATCTGTGTACATTAACGCTGGCACAAATGTCCCTTTGCAGATGGTAATGATCCTCACTTCCACAGAATAACAGCGGCAAATCATTTATGGATAAGTTAAACAAAGCCAGTGATTCTAAGCAGTCTTGTTTGATGCCTAGATTTGATAAGAAACTCTGCGAGATTACATTGTAAATCACAGCTCACTACTGAACAATTATCTGTAAAAGATTTATGATGATATAAAGAATAGTTTAGCAATACTTAATTCGATTTATTTTTCCCATAATAATGATCTTGAAGTAGCAAAGGCTCTTTTAAAATCATTAAATGCCATGTAATGTGGAAAATGCTTTCTTATGTAATATTGTTCAATTAGATGCTGAAGTATGAAGCACTGGTCTATTATTGAAAAGGACTTTCTAAAGCTAGCCTAAAAAGGAATAAGAATATTTTCAGCTTCTGTCCAAACATTCAATCTGTTCAAAGGAGAACAGTGCTGAACCTGCAAATCATTTCCCAAGTAGAAGCAGTTCTTTTAGATGCTGGTTTCAGTTCTGTTACTGTTTCATCTATACTGGCCTATTAATAACCTTAGTGGTTGATTCTGATTTACACTCCAGTGGTAAGTGCCATTCTAGAATTTAATAATGTAGTTTATGTCCTGTCAACCACAGAGTTCCGTGGCTGAACTTGGATGCATTGTGCCAACAATAGAGGGGCAGAGCAAGGCATATAAACTACTGTACATCATACAGCTCTAAGTCACTGTTTACTGCCTGTGCATAAATCAAAAACACCCACTAGGGGAACAAAAAAGCTCATAGAGATGGAACAGTAACAGAACTGAATCCAGTATTTAAAAACTTTTCAAGGGAAAAGGGCTTATGGTTCAGAGCAGTTCTCTTTTAAGATGATTCCAATGAAAATAAAGCTAATCCACCTATAGTTCTCTGGGAGATCTAGATTGCTTTTTTTATAAAGCGGACGATTATGTTCCCTACCATTCTCTAGGAAACATCTCCTCCTCTATCAGTCTATTAAATAATATTGCTAATAAATGGCTCCACCAGCTAAACTTTGTGTAACCCTAGGTGGCACTATCCCAAGGGCTACTACCTGTCTGCTTGGCTAGTTGCAGGTTAAGGGGCCTAGGATCTGATACGGGTGCCTCCACCTGGAGGTCAGGGTTGGTAGTTGTCAAGCTGACCTAGGCACAGCCCTCCAGGACACTGTAACCCCCTTTCCTTACTAGTGGCCTGAACAGTACACAATAATCACTTTCACAATGACCCTTATTCACCAGGCAATGATCCACTCTTGCACTTACCACCAGGGCTGTTTCCTCTAGCTTGACCCTGGGGACCCCTGTAAAACAAGGTTAAGCACAGCAAATAACAATGGTACAATACTCTTGGCACAAACTGGAACTACAGTCAGGTTAAATGCAAACAAAGTTAAATCTGATTTATTCAGGGACTTGAACAAGGGAGGGCATAATCAGGTTGATTTGCTTAAAAGCTATACAGTATTTATCAGACAGTTATGCATGCAGTTCAGAGTCCCTACACAGTCACACATCTGGGTATCCAGGTAGGAAAACAGTGGACTAAGCCAGGAATGTTGCATCTGGTTGGGGCCCTGTGATGGAAGAAAGCAACATGCACAATACACTATTTGTAATCCATAGCGGAGGCTCAGTTCATGAAAGAAAAGGCAACAAGATAATCAGATGACAACACTTTTAGATTTAGCTGTTGTTGCAGGGAGTTACCCTGGTGTTTACTCATGAGTACCCAATACTGGACACAGGCAGGAAGAAATGGAGACTGCAGGCTGTTGAGCTGGAGTGCCCAGAGAAGCAGGGCCCACACGAATCACCGAGGCATCGTTCCTGTTCAAGGCATTGAGCAGGGCTGATCCCAGGCCGGTCTCTCGTGATGACTTTCTCTGCATAGCAGGAATTCTGGCTTGGCCATTGTAGCAGGGCCAGAAATGGAAATGGATACAGATTCAGTCCGTGGAGCTGGATACAGCCTCAACAAGCAAAACACAGTTCAGACACATAGTGAGGAACCAAATCACGACCCACTATAGCACACAGCACATTCACATGTAAGAAAATTCCACTGTACCAGGCAAATGGCTCTCTGGTTGCAATTACAGAGTCTCTGCACAATCCGGGAGTTCAGAGGTAGCTAGAAGTACAGACAGGCTGATCGCATTCAACAAATCTTTGGTCTTCTTCAGGTTAAAGCCTGGTCACAATTCAGTGGCTTAATTCGCTCTCCAAGTTCAAATTCAGTCTGAAAAAAGCACAAGTTCCCTCTCAGAAACAGCAGGCAGGCATGCAGGCCAAAACTCAAGCCTTTCCACAGTTCTCCCACATGAATCCACTATGGTTGCTGCTCGAACTATCTCAAGCTGTTACTTCTTCACTTCCCAACTCAGATCTAACTGAAATGCAAGCAGTGTGGGACTTTCCCCAAGATCCAAAAGGTTTGGTTGGCTGATCTGCCAGTCAGTCACAACAAGGCTCCCCTCCAGGTTATTTTAGGTGCCAAAAGCCCAAACGACAATTCCTACAAGTTTGGCCCCACCAAGCCCTTGTAGGCAGGCTCCATTTAGAGTCCCAAATGTACTGATCAGCCCATTCTGCAGTCCAGGACCTAGATGATGAAACAAACAGAACTGTCCATGCTGCAAAGAAGGCAGGTTAAGAACAAACTGCAATATTATTACTACTCTAACAAATGATCAGCAAACAAGTACATCTTCTAACAGAGATCCTCTCAGATTAATTATGACTGCAATCCAGGCAGCTCTTAAAGAGAGACAGTACACAGAGGCTATACAGGCACTCTCTGGCAATTACATTTAAACTGCTAAACGCAGGGACACCAGCCTGGCAGTAAGCATTTAGGCAAGATCAAGGAAGACTTTTCGGGAACCCCCATTTGTGTGGGGGTTACACCCTTCCTGCCTGAGAAAACTTGGTGTCTGCGTCAAGTCTGTACCATCACAATATCAAAAATGCAATATAAATGAGATATATATCATTAGCTTGTTACATCATTATACCTTTCAATATACTTGCATTACTACATCCATATTGACAATACTTATGCATGTTTCATACAGGTAATGCTGATTCCACTATGATTAACACATTAGTAACATCACAATACTGCTTCAGGTAATAATCTTGCACATTAAACAATGTAAGAGGGGGACCCTTCCTATCAGCTAACTTGGGGCCAGATGGGGCAGGGGAACCGTGCTTAGAGGGGAAAACAAGTAACCTGGAATTGGCCGTCAAGTTCAATTTGGGCAGTGAGCTTGGCGAGATGTAAACCCTTTGAGAACCACATTGAGAGGCAATACACTGGCCTCCCAGGGAATCATAACTAAAACGTAGTACTGGCTTGACAGCTCGGCCAGTCTTTCTGGGGGAGCAGCCACAGTCTCTGTACTTTCAGCACTAACTTTGGAGCTTTCATCACTTGTGAGGGGTACTCTGCATGGATGGGAATGTTCAAACTGTGAGCTCTGTCAGCTCCTGCTCTGTAGGCTCTGGTTCCACAACACTTTTCTCATTACTATCTTCTGATGAGGGCCTAGCTGACTGATTTTGAGAAGATTTAGGCACAATTAGGCTTTGTGGCACTGAAATGGGTCTGTCAGCACTCTCATACTGTTCTTCAAGTTCTGGTGTGTCACCAGGGAGACTCAGACCATCAGCCCCTCCTTTGGGCAATTCACACAGTTCCACAAAACACAGAGTCCGGAACCTCAGATGTGATGCTTTTGCACCTCACTTTCAGGAGCACTGGCTTCAAGGATGAAACTGAGGGGTTAGGCAGTCCAGAAGGCCCAGCTTCATCCCCACAACTAGTCATAGGGTTACCTTGAAACAGCTGACTCAATTCATGGAGGGGTAATAGGCATTGTCACACTCACTATTGTCAGAAATGGACTGACAGTCACTATCATCCTGGGCCTGCTGCAGGGAAACCTTAACTCTGTAACTACTGGGGTAGGTTGACTCTGTCTCTTTTGCAGCAGCATGAGTCACCAGCCCATGGGAAGCAATGTCTGCTGGCTCAGCTCCAATAATAACTAGGCCGATAGGCAGCAAATGGTTAGGTGTATGGTCTTGACAGCTTTGGAGTTATTCTCTGGGCATACCTTGTATACTGGTAGATCATCCAACTTTCCAACTACTACATGAAGAAGATGGTGCCACCTATCAGCAATTTTGTACTTGCCATGTAGTCCCAAATTTCAAAACAACACATGGTCTCTGGGCGTAGCTCTTGAGTCTTTACTTTCTCATCATGCCTCTCTTTGTTGGCAAGATTTCTTTTAGCAGCCATTGTCTGGGTCAGTTAATATGCATGGTTCAATCGAGCTTTCAGTTTCTGTACATACTGCAGGTAGTTTTCAGCTCAGACCCCATCTGGAGAGACCCCAAAATAGACATCAACTGGCAGGCAGGCCTCCCTCCCAAACATGAGGCGGTAGGGGAGAACCCAGTAGTGTCATTTTTGGTGCAATTGTACGCGTGTACCAAGGTGCTAATCTGCTGGCTCCACTTATGCTTGTCTTTTGGATGGAGGCACCCAGCATGACTAGAAGGGTGTGGTTAAAATGTTCTGGTTGAGGGGTCCCCTGTGGGTGATAAGGGATGGTTCTTGACTTCCGCACTCCCCCACAGAGGTATTTCTTTGATTAGCCTACTTTCAAAGTCTCTGCCTTGGTCAGAGCGGATCCGCTGGGGTGCACCATAGTGGACCGAAGAATTTTCCACTAGCACCTTGGCCACGGTAGAGGATTTTGATCATCTTTAGTTGGAAAAGCTTGTGCATACCATGTGAAATGATCTGTAACCACTAACACATTGCCAATATTCCATTGATCAGGTTCTAAACACAAAAACCTATGCAGACCAGTTCCATGGGGCGCTGGTAGTGATATTGGCAAGGGGCAGCCTTCTGAGGCAGGGCTTTTCTTTGGAGGCAACAACTACAGGTCTTTACATGCTGCTCAACATCGGCCCCATCTTGGACAAGTAGAATCAAGATCATACCAGGTCAGAGTCCTGTCATATACCGAGGTGCCCCATGTGATTGTGGAGGGACCTCAGTACCAAGTGTTTAAAGGCCGGGGCAGGACCAATTGTTGCTTGTCTACTTGACCACTATAATCCACTGTCTCTCTGTATAACAACTGTTGAGTAACTTCAACCTGGGGCCTTCTTTAAACAATAGGGCAGTTCACAAGTCAGGGAATGCAACTTAGACACTTCTTGCCCAGACGCAGGGCTTGAAGTGCGGGTTGAATCATAGGATCTTGGGATTGAGCCCACTGAATACTGTCATTGTCAAGTTGAGGTAGTGCACTAATATCTAGAGCAGAGAAATGGCAGTAGGCAGCCGGCATGCAGGTATCAGGAGGGCCCAAGCAATCTACTAGACAGTCCACTATGTCCACAGACATTTGTTCTTCTTATCAAACTTTTGGCACAATGCTCGGATGTCAGGTTCAGACAACCTGACCCAATCACTCTTGGAGACTGGCCTTCTTGACAGGGCATCAGCATCAGTATGGTTCAGTCCTGGCCTGTATTCAACAGCATAATCATAGGTTGATAAGCAGAGAGCCACCGTGCCCAGTGGCATCCAACTTAGCTGGACGCCTGTACTTAGGTTAACGGGTTATTGTTGGTCTTCACCAATATCTTTGCCCCATAGAGGTACTCATGAATCTGGTCAACAATGGCCCATTTAAGGGCAAGGAACTCCAGCTTGTACACAGGATAGTTTCATTCTGACGGGGTCAAGCTCCTGCTGGCAAAAGCCACTGGTCTCAAACCACCCTCATGGTCTTGATACAGCCAGCTCCTAGACCCTGCAGACTAGCGTCTGTATGCAGCACATAGGGCTTGGTAGGATCAGCATAGGCGAGGATGGGGGCATGGGTGAGCTGGTATATGATGTCGTGGAAGGCTGCTTACATTCTGGTGTCCAGCGGGCCCAAAAGGTTCACCTGTTCGGAAGTATACTTTCTGGATTCTTTGACAGACCCTTTCTTGTATTTACGGTTGGTAGGGGGTAACCCTGGGTGAGATTCAGAGCGGCAAATCATCTTGGAATAGTCTTTTATGAACCTGCAGTAGTAGCACAGAATCCCAGGAAACATTGTAGTTCTTCTAGTTATGGGGAGGGGCCAAGTAGTCAGTGACTCGACCTTACTGGGATCAGTCTCTATCCCTTCTGCAGATACTATGTGCCCCACATATGTCACAGGAGGTCTGAAAAACCTGGCACTTGTCAATGGACAGCTTGAGGCCGGAGCCTTCCAATCAGTCTAGGACTTTGAACAGTTGGGTCTCATGCTTCTCTAATGTGCATCTGAACACAATGACATCATCTAGGTACACTATGCATTCCAGCAAGTTCATATCTCCAACCCATGGTCCATCAGTTGCTGAAAGGTGGCCAGGGCACCGAAATCCCCTGTGGCATTCTCAGAATTCATAGAACCCCAAAGGACAGATGTAGACAGTTTTCTCATGGTCCTCCGTGGCCATCAGAATCTGGTAATATCCGCTGTGAAGATCGAATGCTGAGAACCATTTGCTTCCATTCAACAATCCAGGGCATCTTGTATAGGGCATGGTGTATTGATCTGGGACGGTCCACCGTTCAGGGTTCAATAATCAACACACATCCTCACTGACCCATTCTTCTTATGCACAACCACAATGGGAGAGGCATATGGGCTCCTTGATTCCTGTATCATGCCAGCAGCGAGCATTTCCTGCAGGTGTCTCCTCACATCATCTATGTCTGCTGGGGCGGGCCAGGATCTCTCTTGAAATGACCGGTCATTATGCAGGCGTATATGATGCTCTGCACCCTGGACACACCCATGTCCCATTCTTTTAACAAAACACTTGATCTCTCTGGGTGAGTTTCTTGCTAATCTTAGCCTTCCATTCATCTGGCAGCGGGAATCACCAAAGTCAAATAAGTCTCAATGCCTCCTTTGGCCAGAGTACTTGTTATTGGGTAATATTGCAGTGTCTGCACAGTGTACTGTAGCTAGAGTGCACTCTGTTCACCTGGACCTCCTGATCTGATACATTTCAAATCTGGACCATCACGTCATGCATAGGCATGGACATGGGCAGACAAGATGCTGGGTTTAACCAATAATCCTTCTGGCAACTTTCCATCACCTGGTGCATCCAACATTAATATTTTTTCTTTACGTTTCTGTTTAGGTGGACTTCTCCATGGATTGTGCACTGGGTGTTGGGGCCAATACCAAGGAGTCAGGGTTCCTTTACCACACTATCCCACTGGCTCATCTGGGTCCTCTTCATCGGGTTTCTGTTGTAAGTCATATGCCCTTTTACTAAGGCTGGAATTCTTAGGGCCCATCCAGTCAGTTGCCCTTGTTTCCTCATGGCAGAGTTGTGCTAGTCTCCCAAACATGTGGGTGTTTGTTCCAATTAACAGGAGATCCCCATCATACAGTCCGGTGGGTGACACACTAGGGCCAGTGTCTCTACTTGCTCCTCTACACCAGTTACAGTTGCAGAAAAAGACAACCAGAGGCGGACATATCCTAGGTAGGGATAAGACTTGTCACTCAGCCCCCACACATGTAGACCTTCCAGGGATTGTAATGGCAGATCAGATAAGTGTTTGTCATACCAGTCCTGAAATACAATGGTCACGTGCTACCCACTGTCATGCACAGCCCGTAGTAGGAATACCATTCACAGCCATGGTAGTCTTCATTGAAGGGCCCACTATTTTGGACCAGTCTGGAGGGACAACAGTATGGGCCTGGACAGACGATTTAATCACAGGGGTTTGAGTTAGGATGGCGAAGCCTTCACTGCGGTCATTACGTGCATCCCTTGACCACTGACTCATTTTCCAAGATCTCCTTGAAGCCGGTTCACCACTTTCTCAAAGTTCTTCTGAGACCAGCATTCCCTCTTCATATGGCCATCCTTGCCACAGTTGTGCCAAATGACAGGCTCTTGGGGCATCCTTGGGAGAACATAGCAGGGGATGCTGGAGCATCGATGGGAGATTGTGATCTGACTTCTGCTGGTAGTGTACCATGTCTCAAAAGTTCCTTTAGGGTGGCAGTCAATTCCTTGAGCTCAGCAGAGAAGCCACCCTTAGTAGAGGATGCCTGAGGGTGCACCACCACCTCCATAACAGTCACGTCCTGACAGGGCCAGGGTCTCTGTCAGCAGGGGATGCCTCAGCAAATGCACCCGGTTGTACATTTCTGACTTCCTTCAGCAACTCCTCCCCCACCGCTTAGCCCAGGCAGGACACTCGAGTGGTCTCCATTTCAGAAGGGCCTTCTAGTGCCATGTTCACTTGGACTGCACTCACCCCATAATTACAATCTCCTCTTCACCTTCCACCTCCGGCGTTCTTTTATTAAGTCACAGTAGTCAGGTGGGTTACCTCTCTATCCTGGAGCCTTAACTGGATGATCTGCAGTTTAGAATGCTTGGCATGTTACAGTATGTGCCCCAATCTCACATGGTCCAAATCACTCATGGCTACCCCACCTTTCTGGTAAGCTTTCTGCAGAACTCTTTCTAGGTGAGTAACATACACAGACAAACTTTCCTTATTCCATTGTTTGGTGCCTTGGAATTTCCACATCAAAGTCTCCCTGACTCAATGCTCCCAAAATTGCCTTCAAGTACAGATAGGTACTTCTGAGCAGATGCATCAGGGTTCATGGACCTCAAAGGCTTCAAGGGCAGGCCCCTCAAATGTTCTATGATTCTTTATGCTTCTCAGCCTCCGCACACTGCCACTCGGGTACCAAGGGGCAACATAGTCGATCCAGGTCTCCAGTCATCATCCCCCAGGGAGTGGAGAGGGTGCCTGAGAAGATTCTCAGCCTTCGGTAGGAGTCATGACTAATGGCAGGTACAGATATAGGGGCCAGCATTGGCACGGGCACAGAAGGCGGGCAGTAACAGGTGCTGGAGTGGGAGGGAGTGTGGAAGGAACACCCCAGGTGGCAGGAATAGTTTCTTGAAGTCCTCTCGTTCTCCCTTCCTCCAGCAACAACTTAGCAATTTCTCCTCAAAAGTCTCAGATAATGCTGGGAGCTCATCCTCCCAGGGTCTTTACTGTCTTTTGTTATCACTCTCTAGGTGGCTAGGACCCTTCTGAGGCAATAGTCTGTGGCACTTTAGAGCTGGCCACGAGGTCACTACACTCTACCAAGGCTATGAAAGTTTGGGTGATCAAATTAGCCTGTTGACCCATCACCACAGGGTTTTTAAACATTCAGCTTTGGAGAGTGCTCCTCTACAGTGTTCTTACTGGTACCCAGGGAATATCCAGTATAAACAGAGCATTTTGGGGTCAACCTCCTGCCCATTACACCACCCCACCAACTGGTGTACAGCCATTTCTACTGGAGTAGCCATTATTCTTTAACAATAATTCATAATTTTGGCCACTAGAAGGCACAAAATCCCAGCGGTAAGCCTCCAAGATGTAACCCCTAGGTGGCGCTATCCCAAGGGCTACTACCCCTGCCTGCTTGGCTAGTTGCAGGTTAAGGGGCCTAGGTTCTGATACGGGTGCCTCCACCTGGAGGTCAGGGTTGGTAATGGTCAAGCTGACCTGGGCACAGCCCTCCAGGACACTATAACCCCCCTTTCTCCTTCTAGTGGCCTGAACAGTACACAACAATCACTTTCACAATGACCCTTATTCACCAGGCAATTACCCACACTGTTTGCATTTACCACCAGGGCTGGTTCCTCTAGCTTGACCCTGGGGACCCCTTAAAACAAGGTTAAGCACAGCAAATAACAACAGTACGATACTCTTGGCACAAACTGGAACCACAGTCAGGTTAAATGCAAACAAAGTTAAATCTGATTTATTCAGGGACTTGAACAAGAGAGGGTGTAATCAGGTTGATTTGCTTAAAAGCTATATTAATCAGACAGTTATGCATGCAGTTCAGAGTCCCTACACAATCACACACTCTGGGTACCCAGGTAGGAAAATGGTGGGCTAGCCAGAAATGTTGCAGCTGGTTGGGGCCCTGTGATGGAAGAAAGCAACATGCACAACACACACTATTTGTAATCCGGAGCTGGAGGGCTCAGTAAGTGTAAGAAAAGGCAACAAGACAATCAGATGACAACACTTTTAGATTTAGCTGTTGTTGCAGGAGCTACCCTGATGAATACTCACGATACCCAGTACTGGACAGAGGCAGGACATAATTGAGACTGCAGGCTGTTGAGCTGGAGTGCCCAGAGAAACAGGGCCCACACGAATCACTGAGGCGTCATTCCTGTTCACGGTATTGAGCAGGGGCTGATCCAAGGTCGGCTCTCGTCAATGATTTTCTCTGCAGTAGAGTGTTCTGGCTGGGCCATTGTAGCAGGGCCCAGGCAAATGGAAATGGATACAGATTCAGTCCTGGAGCTGGATACAGCCTCCAGCAAGCAAAACACAGTTCAGACACACAGTGGGGAACCAAATCACGACCCAACATAAGTACACAGCACATTCACATGTAAGGAAATTCCACTGTACCAGGCAAATGGCTCTCCGGCCGCAATTACAGAGTCTCTGCACAATCCGGGAGTTCAGAGGTAGCTAGAAGTCCTGACAGGCCAATCGCATTCAGCAACTCTTCGGTCTTCTTCAGGTTAAAGCCTGGTCACAATTCAGAGGATTAATTCGCCTCCAAGTTCAGATTCAGTCCGAAAGAAGCACAAGTTCCTTTCAAGAACAGCAGGCAGGCATGCAGGCCAAACACAGGCCTTTCCACGGTTCACCCATGCAACCACTATGGATTGCTGCTCAAACTATCTCGAGCTGTTACTTCTTCACTTCCCAACTCAGATCTAACTGAAACTGCAAGCAGTGTGGGTCTTTCACCAAGATCCAAAAGGTTTGGTTGGCTGATCTGTCTGTCAGTCACAACAAGGGCTCCCTCCAGGTTATTTTAGGCACCAAAAGCCCAAAACTACAATTCCTACAAGTTTTGGCCTCACCAAGCCCCTGTAGGCAGGCTCCATTTTAGAGTCCCAAATGTACTGATTGGCCCATTCTGCAGTCCAGGATGAAGATGATGGAAACAAACAGAACTGTCCATGCTGCAAAGAAGGCAGGTTAGAACAAACTGCAAAATTATTACTACCTAACAAATGATCAGCAAACAAGTACATCTTCTAACAGAGATCCTCTCAGATTAATTATGACTGCAATCCAGGCAGCTCTTAAAGAGACAGTACACAGAGTCTATACAGGCACTCTCTGGCAATCACATTTAAACTGCTAAAACGCAAGACACCAGCCTGGCAGTAAGCATTTAGGCAAGCTCAAGGAAGACATTTTGGGAACTTCCATTTGTAGGGGTTACATTTGTTTTATATACATTTGGTAGAATTTCATCAGGGCCAGGAGCTTTACTGCCCTTTTGTCATGTCCATCGCCTCAGCTTCTTCTCATAATATAATTTGTAGTACACTCCTATTTCACTGTAATACAAATAAAACTTTTCAGTGATAAGAATCAGCATGATTGCAAAACATCTGTCGATAATTTATCCATATCATTGGTTTGGTATACGTGGAGATATTATTAGCATAATTTCCATTGTCTTTAGTTACTAACAGTCAAAATGTTAATCATCCTGTTCCAAAATTTACTGAAAGATCACGTTCCATTGCCGTTACATATAAAACATTTTCTGCTCTTGTAAAACTCTTTGTTTTGTTTTTCTAAA
This sequence comes from Neoceratodus forsteri, assembly GCA_016271365.2. Taxonomy (NCBI): domain Eukaryota; kingdom Metazoa; phylum Chordata; order Ceratodontiformes; family Ceratodontidae; genus Neoceratodus; species Neoceratodus forsteri. The sequence goes on along the minus strand of CM057458.1, from coordinate 1,146,882,394 downwards.
CTTATTAAGAATGAGTTAATTTTCTTTTGAGGAATTCTACTTGACAAATTTAATTGTCTTTAGTACAGCTGCTTTATATTTTTATAGCCATTGTTAAACCAAGCTATGGGTTTTACAAGTGATTTAGGTTTGTATAAAAGTTGCAGAATGAAACGATAAATTTCCTTCACAGAAACATAGAATTTGCCAGCAGATAAGGACCGCTTGGCCCACCTAGTCAGCCTCCATTTTTCCCTGCCTTTAGTATCACCCCAGATCCTACTTGATCTCCATCCACTCACCCCTTTCCCTTTCCTTAAGATTCCTTATGCCTACCCCATGCATTCTTGAACCCACCACTGTTTTCGCCCAGCATCTCCACTGGAAGACTGTTCCAGGAATCCATCACTTTTTGTGAAGAAGTACTTCCTAATCTCTCCTGAATCTATGCCCCTCCAACTTTATCATGCCCCTTGTCCTTGAGCACTTTTTTTCTGAAAATACTTCCTCTTGTACCTTGTGTACCCCGTGAGGTACTTAAAGTTCTCCAACATATTCCCTCTCTCCCTCTCTTCTGGGGTGTACATATTTAGGTCCTTTAATCTCTCCTCCTAGGGCTTCTGATGCAAACCCAGCACCATTTTAGTTGCCCTCCTCTGGACCGCTTCCACTTTGTCTGTGTCCTTTTGAGAAGCTCTCCAGTACTGGATAGAGTACTCTAGGTGGGAGACTTACCAGCAACCTATACAGAGGCAACACCACCCTCCTCATTCTGCTAGTGACACCCCTTCCTGTGCACCCCAGCATCCCACGTGCCCTCCCAAGTGCCTTGTTACATGCTTGGCCACTTTTAGGTCATCCACTATGATCACCCAACTTCTCTTTCCAGCTTGGTGGTCATCAGTAACCCTACCCCTTCTATTTTGTACTCTGCCACTGGGATTCTGTGCCCCAAGTGCAATATTTTGCACTTTTTCTCATTGACACCCAGCTGCTATACCCTTGAAGACTTCTCAAGTTTTCTCAGGTCAATGCTTTTCTTTTCACACACGTACCCTGGACCTCCACCCTATTGCAGACTTTGGTGTCATCTGCAAAGAGGCAGATCTTCACTTTCAGCTCCTCTGCAGTGTCACTCATAAAGACTTCACAGCTTGTTACTAGTCTCCATATATGGGACAGTCACAACACCTTACTAAAATCTAGGTAGGCTACTTCCACCGGCCCACCCTGATCTAGTTACTTGGTCTCCCAGTAAAAGAATTCCAACAGATTAATTTGACATGATCTCTCCTCCTCCCCCATGAATCCAAGCTGCCTTGGGCCTTGTAACCCACTGGATTCAAGATATTCCATAATCCTCTTTCAGCAGTGATTCCATTAACTTTCCCACCACTGAAGTTAGGGTGACTGGCCTATAATTGCCAGCCTCTTCCTGCTACCATATTAGTGAAGCGGGACCACATCTGCCCTCCTCCAATCCTCCAGGACCACTCTTGCTTCCAATGAGCTGTTAAATAGGATCATCAGAGGTGCAGCCAGTACTTCCTGAGCTCCCTCAATACCCTTGGGTAGATCTGGCAGTATAGCCTAGAGTTAGAGTAACAAGTTGTGAATGAACTTGATACCTGAAGAAATGGGTTGATTCCCACAACTCCACTTGCCTACTATGTGACTCTGAGCAAGTCACTTGACCGCCCAAAGCTCCCGGATCGCTCTGAAAACAGGCACTTGTGTCTTGTCTTACAAACCTAGCACCTATGCTTTTAAGTAGTTTTTTTTTTTACCAGGAGTAGCACACTAAGCTCACTAAGCTGAAAGTTTTTTTACAGGTGAGACCTGGGAGCACAGGGAAGTTAAGTGACTTGCTCAGAGTCACACAGTATTCAAGTGGAAGCTGTGGGATTCAAACCCAGGTCTGGTCTGCTGGATGTCACTAGATTTGCAGTTCAAGCCTTAAACCACTGCGCTATACTGCCTCCCCAAAGTCTGGTGCCAGATCACATAGGGCCTTGTTTGTCAACAAGCCGATCTTGAATATGATGTGCGAATGCAAAGGCAGCCAGTGCAGGGCACACAAAACAGGAGAAATGTGGTCCTTCTGTGAAGAACCCACCAACATCTGGGCCATGGCATTCTGCACAGGCTGCAGTCAATGCATCAAACCTCCAAATAGCCCTAGGTAGAGATCTTCACAGTAATCCAGCCTTGTGGTGACAAAAGCATGGATAATCGTTACTAGGTCATCCTGAGCTAAGTACAGCCAGAACCTAGCGATGTTCCAGAGAAGAAAGAAGCCAGACTAGATAACAAACAACACCTGCTGTTCAAATGTCAGTCCATCATCCAGAATGACCCCCAGATCTTTAACGGCACTAACTGCTGTGAGGGGCTGGCCACCCAGAACAGGGAGGGCAACATCCTCGGCAACAGACAAGCCCCGGCGACCAGGTTTGATACCATGACCTCTGTTTTGCCCAGGTTGAGACATATCCAGTTAGAAGCCATCCAGTCATTAATCTCAGCCAAACAATGACTCAGCACAGATGGCTCAGATTTATTATCAGGGCACAGGACAGGTACAACTGGGTATCATCTGCATAGCAGTGAAAACCCATATTGTACCACCTTATGACCTCCTAGTGGCAGCATATACATGAAGAATAAAATGGGGGTGAGGATCGAACCCTGAGGAACACTGCAGGATAACACAGATGGCTCCAAGTGAAATTTCCCCAGAGCTACCCACTGTGTCCTACGGGTTAGGTATGAACCATCCCACTGCAGAACTGTGCCAGTAACGCCAACATAGTTCCTCAGGCAATCCATCAACACCCCATGATCCACCTTGTCAAATGCAGATAATGGTCCAAGAGCACCAAAATAGTGTATTGCCCTCAGTCCCAAGCTAGAAGAGATCATGCGTTACCCTGACAAGGGCTGTCTCAGTGCTGTGCCAAGGCTGGTAGCCTGTTATTATGGCAACCACGATTGAGCGCTTTCAAAAAGGGCGACTCAATTACGGCGCCTGTACACAGGGCTACCAGGCAGGGAGGGCAACCGGATGGGGGGTCCACGAATATAGCACGCGTGCGGGGGGGGGGAGTGAGCATGCCGTGCGATGGGTGGAAGGGGAGGGAGGGTTTGTGAGGCATACTGCGGTGGTGGGCTGCCGAGCTGGCCCTGTGGCATGGTGGGTTGGTGGCAGGCTAGGGTTGTGAGGCTGCTGGGTTTGGTTCTGGGCACATGTTCATTTTGTTGCTCCCGACCGTGATTTATTTCCCCTGTTTTCACCCCCAACATGCACACACCTGGAGTTGAGAATTCTTTAGTAGGGGTGCCTTCATAAAAAAGTCTCTTTAAGCCTTTCGCTGTGCATTGGGAGTGTACATTACTGAAATTGATTTTCGCAATGTACACTTGCTCTAACAGCGATCGCCTTTCCACGATCGACGTTATGACATGGAACCCCAAGGCCAATAACCAGATTGGAGAAACTCAAAGACAGAAAGACACTTCAAGTGGTCTATTAGTTGCTCTACCACCACCTTCACAATAACCTTCCTAAAAGGGAAGGTTAGAGATCAACTTGTAGTCCACTAGAATGTCAGGGTCAGAGTTGGCTTGTTAGAAAGGGCCTCACCACAGCCCTTTTCAAGGTGAAGGAAGAATACCCTTCCTCAAGTACCCATTTATGATCTCTGCAAAAACTGGGCCTATACTAGAAGGGTCTCACCACAGCCCTTTTCAAGGCCGAAGGAAAGACACCCCTTCCTCAAAGACCCATTTATGATCTCTGTGAAAACTGGGCCTAAGAACTCAGCACGGACAATAATCAGCCACGTGCCAGCCCGGTGGCACTGAGGGTTGAGGCACTGGATGCCATACCTCACACCACACCAGTGATCCGGGTTTGAGAACGGACTTGGGTTAATGGGGGTTGACAGGGGCAAGAGAGGATTGAGCGACCAGAGGATTGCTCTCCTCTCCTGGGGGCGGGTGAGTTGGGTCTCCCACTACTTTTCAACTCCCAGTGGAGACTGGGAGCATCACTGCTTGCAGGAACCACACAGACAGGGGTAATGGAGATGGCAGCAGACATCCTGCAGGTGGGTGCGGGAGTGTGCCCGCTGTGCGCTGGAAGTCACTGTACGTCCGCACTCTCCAGGAAAAGGAAAACCCTGGCATCCAGACAGGTGAAGGTGAGCCCAGTGGAAGACCCCACGCCTCCGCTGGGTCTAACCTAGCTGGTCTCCAACTCTCTTTCACTCCCAGACAGCCCCTCTAGATTATAGATAGAGTGCCGGAGAACTTAAAGGCAGTCCCACCTTGTGGGGCTCAGAGCCGGGGGGATGGGGTGGTTGGCAGAGTAGGGGGTGAGTTCTGGCAGCAGAGCACCAGATTGGGGGATCTCAGGCTGGGCAGGATACAGTCACTCTGAGCATCCCACTGGAGAGAGGTCTAAGGACCAGTGACGGGAGGATAAAGAAAGTTAAAAAAAAAAAATAATCAGCCAAGTTGGACCCAGGTCTAGTTCACAGTTGATAAGTATTAAACTGACGATAACTCAGAAGACCTCTGCCTCAGATACCAGTTGAAACTCATCCCAGGCTGACAGATCAGAGTCACCATAGGGTCAGCTACCCCCAGTCCAAGCCAGGCCACTAAAAGAAATGCTGGACCTAATGGCTGACACTTTGTCAGCAAAAATTTCTAAACTTTTTGCATCTTTCTGCAGAAATAGCTCAAGATCAACCCCTGTGTTCCAAACTGTTAACTTCTCTAACAAACCCAAGTAGCTGTCTGTAATCATTTTAGCAATATAATTTTACATGTTTGCAAACCAAGGGATCCCAGTTTCCCATAGAGTCACACATATGTTTTTTAACCAGAGAGAAGCAAGGGGAGAAAGAAAGAATAGAAATAGCAAGTGAAGGAAAGGAAATAATGGGAAAATTGTGGGACCATTGGAGTGGCCAGTTCTTAGGTGCCACAAGAAAACTTTGATTGCGCCATCAGATAGGCAAGAGACAGGCAAGTGGCAGAATAGGACAGGAGAAAACTAGACCATTGCCTTTAACTCTTTCTGTATGACAAATAAGACAGGGTCTTACCAAACCCAATCACACTACAGACTACATGACATATCAATCTGTTCCACTTGTACAAATTGATAGCTAGACTGGTTGTAAGCCTCTCTTCTGTCATTTTCATTCCAATTGCAAACCATGTCCATATAACAATAAGAATCATTTGCCACTTACTGACAGACCATTACTACCCAGGTACAGTAAACACACAGTATAAAAACACACTCTTTTTACTTTCTGAAAAGAGAATGACTGATTTGCTAGATCAATTATGACAGTGAGCCCCGAGACTCGAACAGCTAGCAGTGTTATGAACACCTCTGAAAGCATCACACAGACTGCAATGACCTAAGAGCCAGGAGCGCACACGGTCACAGTAGATGTAGTTGAGCAAGGTGTGTATGCGCGAGTCCCCACTCAACTGGGAAATGGGCTGACCGGCAAACTGTGACCAGTTTAAATTTTTTTATGATGCAAGAGTTCGAGCTCAACTGGGAAACTGGGGCTGACTGACAAACTGGGACCAGCTTCAATTTTTTTTCGGCTGGCCCATAGCGCTCTCACAGCAGCCTGTAAGTGACAAACAATACAGACAGACCGCCATGTTGTACACTTAACTATTCTGGATAACATGCCAAACTGTCTGCAAGTCTCAAAGTTACACATGATGTTAGAACTCTTTCTGGACATATAAACTATTTAAAAAATTAAACTAACTAGAGAGTAACATTCTTTAAAGATCACTGGCAAATATGGTTTTCCTGATGTGACCAGTCGCAGACTAAAGCAAAGAACCAGAAAAAAACCTTACTAATTTAAGCAACTGTGCGTTTCGGTATGCATTTATTTAACATATATATATATCGAGAGAGAGAGAGAGAGAGAGAGAGAGAGAGCTACGATGCAGGAGTGACAATATTCGCCATAGCACACGATCTGCACATCATTTATTCGATTTATAAAATAGGGCTAGGAGTTTCAGAAGTATTGTTATGTTGTCTTGTGTTCTGTTCCTGTTTATGTGTTTGCTTATTCTGTGTGTGAGTTTTTCTGAATGGGCTGGCAGTGTTACAAACTCTTGGAAACAGATGAGTGTGTTTTGCAATACTAAATAAGTTAGTTTTAGGTAGGAGTGAGAAACAGACTATTTTGTGAAGCTGTATTCTTTAGATGTCTGGCTGCAGTCAAGCTGAGAGTATCACAGTAATTGTAATGGGCTGAGAGGCAGAGTTTGAGGAGCAGGTGAGTGTTTCTAGTGGTAATTGAGTTAGCTGCAGGCAGCAGTGAGGAACATACTGTTCTGTGAAGCTGCGCTCTTTAGAATTCTGGCCGCAGTCAAGCTGAGAGTATCACAGTAATTGTAATGGGCTGAGAGGCAGAGTTTGAGGAACAGGTAAGTGTTTTTGTGGTAATTGAGTTAGCTGCAGGCAGCAGTGAGGAACAGACTGTTCTGTGAAGCTGCGCTCTTTAGAATTCTGGCTGCAGTCAAGCTGAGGGTATCACTGTAATGAGCTGAAAGTTAGAGTGTGGGGAATAGGGATAGTGTTTTGTAATGCTGAGTTAGCTGCAGGCAGCACTGAGACCTCTCATGTAGTTCTGCATTTGTGTCTATGGTAACAGCACAGCTGTTTTTTGTATGCTGAGGGGAAAGCTGCCTAGAGTGATGATATCAGTGACATTTGTGTTACCTGTGTGTGTAAATGACTGATATCATCACAGTAGAGCAGAGGGTAAATATATCACACTGCAGTGGATGATACACTGTTTTATCTCATTCATGTATCACTCACTCCTATTGTATAATTATATAAGGGATATGCAGGGAGTCAGCGTGTGATAAAGCGTTTATGTAGCACAGTTGACAGTGACCTCAAGTAACCTCACGAGTGCCAAAGGCATGGGTGAGTGTTACACGAGGTCACTGTCAACTGTACTACATAAATGCTTTATCACACACTGACTCCCTGCTTATTTGATTTATGCAACTGGCACCTTTTGTTTTTGGGTGGTGGTGTTTGTGCTGAGTGTGTGTTTCTTTTTTGTTTTATGTTAATGTTTGTGGGGTTATTTTCTTACGCGGGTGGTTCTTCCGCATTAGTTTTCTATGTTTTAGGTGGTAGGATGAATGGGATTGAAGTTCTGTATTTTGATTGGGTGAGGATTGAAGTGCTGTAATATGATTGGTGGTTTATGTTGTAAAACTGGGTTTGGATTGGTCATATTTGTAAGGAGGTGTGGCTTGTAGCTGGTGTGATTGACAAGTGTGAACGCACTGTGATTGGTTGGAGGGTGTGGTAGTGTGTGGAGTGTGTTGATTGGTGGGTGTGCGTGTCAGTCTTTTATGCCATTTTTCTATTGGTTGTCGGGTGGGTCTTTAGGTTGTGGCGCAGTTCAGAAGGGATTGGCAGCAGTGGCGTGTTGGAGGAGCGCTTCGGGGAGTGGTGTGGTGTCTTCAGGGGAGCCAGAGAGGAGTTGCTGCTACCGGATGGATGTTCATGGGGAGCTCAGTGATTTCGGCGGCCTGTTCTGGATTTCCTCGGTGGTTTTTGTTCAGTGATGGCTGGATGGACATGGATCTTGGCATCTGGCGTCTGTTGGGGAGTGCTTCTTTTTGGTCACTGTTGGATTACTTCATTTGGATGTTTTTGGTTTTTTTTCACTTTAGATTCCTGTATTTTCGTTGGATTATCTGCTGTGGATGTTTCCTGAGTTTGGATCATGGCTCTTGGATGTCCTATATCTGGATTTGATTTTTTGAATTATTTTTGTTTTTCAGGGTGACTTTCTGGAGATTCTGGATTTTGAGTGGAAGTGTCACACCATTTACCTTTCTGGATTTTTTTTTTTTTTTGTTTTTTGTTTGGGGGGGCTGCACTTTGATTTCTGAACTGGAGTTGTACTTGGAGACATGCATGACAAGGTAAGCAACATTTAGCAAATTTATTGAAAAGTTGACAGGGCCCAGATATTCAAAAGGGTTGCGTATGTTGCGCCATGCGCAACCCACTGATGTGCCCAGGTGCGATATTCAAATGGGGATTGCGCCTGGCACAAATCCTGATATGCCGGAGTGCATCAGTAATGTATGCAGGTGCAGGTGGGGGGGGGGGCGTGCCCATGCATACTCTGCACATCCCGATATTCAGCCTGGGATGTGCTGAGCCATGCATGCGCAACCCCTACTTGCGCCGCACAAAGTTGATCCAAAAAAAAGGAGCAACAGCCAGCCACCCACCCACAGGTGAGCTGCCGTATTGCAGGGCACAACACAGCAGCTGCCACCTGTGGGTGGCCATCCGTGCTCTGGCTGCACCTCCGTGGTGGCGCCCCCCGATGCCTGATCGCGGGCATTGGTATGTAAAAATAGAATCCTATATCCCTGGTGGTCCAGTGAACCGCTGTCAGCCTGATCGTGGGCTTAAGTAAAATAATAAAGATTCCTATATCCCTGGTGGTCCAGCGGACCCCTCCCCTCCGCCACTGATCCCCACTGCCCCGCTCCCCGGTCAGTGGCAGGCAGCAACACCCCACCGCCTGCCGCCCGCTGCCCGCCGCTGACACTGTCAGTAGGGCTGTCGCCCATTGGTCCTAGCGTGAGCCAATGGGCGTGCAATATACCGTTCTACACATTCAGATATGTGACCATTCACATATCTGGAATGTATATGTATGGGCTCATTCCCATTGGCTCATGCTGTGGACCAATGGGCGACAGCCCTACCGGCAAGTGGGTGCTGCCGCCGCCGCTGACTGGGGGTGAGCGTGCAGTGGGGATCAGTGGGGTGGTGGAGAGGGGGTCCGCTAGACCACCAGGGATATAGGAATCTTTATTATTTTACTTAAGCCCGCGATCGGACTGACAGCGGTCCACTGGACCACCAGGGATATAGGAATCTTTATTATTATACTTAAGCCCGCGATCGGGCTGACAGCGGTCCACTGGACCACCAGGAATATTGGATACTTTATTATTTTTCAAATGCCCGCGATCAGGCTGTGGGGCACATTGCTGCACTGCACAGGGCGTCGGTCCCCGACGGCTGCTGCCTGGCAGGGCGCCAGGCACAAGTCGCTGGGGATCGGCGCACCTGCATGCAAATGGGGCCATAATGACATGCAAATTGCCCCATTTCGCGCTTCATACATTATGGCCCCATTTGCATGTGCATTCTTTTGAATATCGCGTTGTTGCACCTAGCACATGGAACTTTGCTAAAGATCCCCTGCTCCCTCTGGCCACTTGCACTGGCACAGTGCCACTGCGCCATGTGCACTGCAGGTGGCCAGGGTGTGATATTCAACGATGCTGAGCCATGGCGCAGCTCCGTTGAATATCGCCCAGTCACTGCCCCTGCGCAGCCAAGTTGCGCTGCACCCAGGCTTGCGCCACAGCCTGGCGCAGTTTGAATAATTGGGCCATGGCATACAAACACAAAGCTAACAGTGCACAGGAAACATTTATTTTTATTACTGTCAGAATTTTCTAATTTTACATAGAACAGCAATCTAATAGTGAAGGTAGGCACTGTTTAAAGACTTTATAGTAATGTTAACTGAATATTGGATGAATGAAGGGGAGTAGAGTAGAGTCTTAGAGCTGGAAAGGTAGTAGGTTTGTGAAACTTTATTGCAGTATAGAGAGATGCAGAAGTTTTGCAACAGTTTTCTTTTTTTTTTTTTTATGTACAGTAATTCTTCTGTGAACATTTACTTACGAGTCAATCTTTCCAAAACTAATGCTGTCTTTTGGGTAATGGTATTGAATTATTTCTTCATACCAATCCAGAGTTCATTCAGCAGTTCACATTGTCATTTTGTGTAACATACCTGTACATGTAGGCAGTCACTTCAGGATATGCTGCTGGAATGGTTCTTCAAGAGATTTGGGCTTGATGTTTACTTTTTTAGTCTGAGTCACTGTCGGAGTCCAGTACCATGGGACTTTTTTTGTATAGGAGTCATATTTGTTGCCTGTGATAAAGAGAGAGATACATTTTAAGTTGCATTATTTTGTGTGTGGGGGGTGGATAGGAATGTGTGGCTTTTGGGATGTAGTATTTTTCTTACCTTGAATTATGGTAAAGTGGATGTTTTTTTGCCTGGATAGAGGGTCAGTAGAAACAGGATCCAAGAATGTCTGGATAAATTTCTGGTATGACTTTTAGTTGTGGTTGTGTTTCTCATTGACTGACTTTTGAGGTGCTGGGCTCACAGCTCAGGATATTTGAGATTTTTCTGCTGTTGTTCTTCATTTAACCATGAATAGTCATTTAAACTCTGTAGGTTTTTATGGCCTGAGATTTGAATGATCTCAGTAGGAGGTATGCCAGAGCCATCTAGGTTTTGTATCAAATGCTTCCTCACAGAATGATTTGATAACCACTTTTCAGTTTGTATGAATGATTTGTCAGTCATTGTTTTTACTATTGCTGCAAGCTTGTGGATTCCCACAGGTTGGGTTTTGAACCACAGGGATGGCTGTTGCTGCTTACTATGGTTGTTTGTAGCAAGGAAGAATGGTGACTCATCTGTCAAACACTGTGGTGATCGTTTGTCTTTATAGGTAATGTGGTTAAGCACTGGGCATTTGTAAGGGCTGTTTAGTAGATGGTAGGCCCTGGGTTTTATTTTTCTACTATCCTTTGGGTTAGCTCCAGTGCGGGTCTTTGTTTGGCATTCTCGGTCGTACTGCAGGTACTTCTGTCTGTTTTCAGCTGTTTTTAATGATGTCTCCCCATTTTAAATTTCTCATTTCTGTGTTTCCTCTGAGTCCAAAATACATGCTGGTGACCACCCACATTGTGTTTAGCAGTGACTTAGAGCTGTGGGGTGCCAAGAGATGTTCTTCATACAGTTTTTCTAAAATGTTGTCTGTTAGCTCATTTGCCACTCTGGGTTTTGAACCCTTGCCGTCTGATTTTAGGTTTTTCTGTTTAAATAATAACACTTGCCTGGCCTTTTTCAAGACTCATGAGGAAGATAATGAGTGTGGGTAGTCTTCACTTTTTGAAGTCTCTCTCGATGCTTTGAAATGTTGTACGCAATGTTAGTGGCTCATACTCTGAGACATCTCTTTTTTTTGCAGTTTATGAAGTAGTGGCATAGAAAAGTGTTCAGTGATTCTGGTGGAATATTCTGAAGAGGGCATTCTTCTGAAAAGTCCTCTTTCAGGTAGTGTTTTTTTGCAGTATTTATGTTTTTGGCTTTTTGGATGTAGGTTTCTGTTTCTTCTACGCTCATATACACTTTCTCATTGTTGCTGTAGGAGTCAATGTGTTGGGAAGTACTGCTGGTTGAAGGCTTGGCATGCTGGTGCAGGTCTTGCTCTGCGGTTGTTGTGAATACAGTGGCGATGGCAGTGCTTGGCTCTGTCGGTGGCTCAAGTTGTTTCGTATCTTCTTCTATCTGTGTCATTGTTTGCTCCAGTTCTAATTCAAAACTGCTGTTGGGTTGTTCATTTGTGGCCATTTTTTAAATGTTTTTTTCAGGCTTTTAAATTGGTGCTCTGTGAGGCAATGTGTTCGTTGTTTTCTCTCGGAGGCTGGTCTTCTTATGTTTAGCAGTTGCCATTTGGTTCACCACGAGGATTCGAGGGGCATCTTTGCCATCTGTACGCAAGATGGTATTTGTGAAGGATTTTGATTGGTTTATGTGTGGTTGCTATAGGTGTTTTAGGAGTGAGGAAATTAGGTCCGGTCTGTTGTATGTTATGACGTAGTTACTGTGTGGATAAATTGAGTGTGACATAGTATGTGGATACATTTATTTATCCACATACTAGCACAGATAAATGGATTTATCACTGCACATTTATCCAGACACCTGTTGCATAAATATATATATATATATATATATATATATAGCATATTTTTTCACTTTTCCTCACCTTAATCTTCTCATGATCGATGCAGCGCTTAGTCAGCTAGTGGGTCTTCTGTGCTGATCTGCAGATATGTCATAGAGGTCATGACGTTACTCTGTTTGTTTTTTTGTCATTCAAGCATGAACAGAATGTTCACAAATGCATGTGTAGACAGTATTATCAACAAGCCAGGAGCAGTTTATGCACATCAACTGCAGTTTGATAGCCAAGTGTGCTACAAACAGGGCTGATGATAGAACAGAGCCTCTCACTATATTCTAATATATAAGAAGAAACTCTCACTATGGAGGGACCATACCGAAGGACTGGAAAAGGGCAACAGTGGTTCAGCTCCAAAAAGCTGGGAGGAGGCTGGCAATTACCATCCAGTAAGCCTCATGTTGGTGGTAGAGAAGTTGATGGAGATACTACTCAAACAAAGAATCACAACATATCTGGAATCCAGTGGGCAGCAAGACCCAAAACAGCAATGGTTCACGGCAGGCAGGTCTTGCCAAACTAACCTGGTCGACTTCTTTGACTGGGTTACAAGGATAGGAGATCATGGAATGGTGGTAGATGTTGTCCATCTGGACTTTAGCAAAGCCTTCAACTCTGCTCCAGACAGAAGACTGGTAAGGAAGCTGGACCACATGGGGGTGGGCAGGGAGGTGGTTGAGTGGGTGAGTAGCTGGCTGAGAGGAAGAACACAGAGGGTTCAGGTAAATGGGGCATTTTCAGCTTAGAGAGAGGTGACCAGCGGGGTACCACAGGGTTCAGTACTGGGTCCCCTACTCTTCAATGTGTTCATAGCAGACATTGCAAATGAGCTGAAAGGTAAAGTGTGTCTATTTGCTGACAACACCAAGATTTGCAATAGAGTGGACTCCCCTGAGGGTGTGAGGAGTATGACTTCAGACTTGAAGAAACCAGAGGAGTGGTCAGAAACATGGCAGCTGAAATTCAAGGCCAAAAAGTGCAAAGTCATGCACTTAAACTAAAATGGTATTTATTTATTTATTGGAACATCAGTTTAACAACCTTTGAGCCAGAGGCTCATTTACAAAGGTACCTCATCACAGTGAGGACAAAACAGTGCAGAAAAACAAACAAACAAGCAGACAAAACATCTGAGAACAATTAGGAAGCAGCCAGAAAATGCAGGCATTTGTCAAACACAGTATACAAACAGGCTTACATGTGCACTTTACAGAGTAGACAATATACAGTAGTTACATGGTAGCAGCCAGGTTGAGCGCTTCTGCAACAACGCTACAACCCAGGGTGATCCCAAAAGTGCTGCAGCTGAAAGAGTGAGTGCACACATAAGCAGAACGACACTGGAAGAGTGAAAAGCTCAGCTGCACTGTAAGAGTGTGCCCCACACAATCCAGCAGCAGGACCGTGAGCCCCAGAAGGCCACGCACAGGGGAGGCGAGACCAGGACACAGGCCACCAGGCAGATCGCGCACAGGACGACCAGGACAGTGATGGCAAGGCTGGGCAAACAAGGCCACAGCAAGTGGAGGCCACAGGCACCATGGGGAGTCCAGGGAGGTGGCATTGCTGCTGGGGAGACCAGGCGAGGGGAGAAAGAGCCAGGGAGAGGAAGGACAGAGATGGACAGAGGGGTGACAGTGAGAGGCAGCACCACCCCGCAGCCCACACAGAGACCAGGGGCCAACACCAGCCAACAACCCACACAGGAGGCAGAGCCCCCTCCCAGCAGTAGCATACTGCAGCAATGAAACACTCACCCATGCAGGACAGCTCACAACAGGCAGGGGTCCACAGGGCAGCACCCAGGCAGATGATGCTCATCATGCAGCGAGTGAGGACCACAGTGAGGGTGGCCCACAGGCCACACAGACATGGGGAAGGGGGGCACCTTGGCACTGGCAGCTATAAGCCCCAGGGAGGAAGGGGGGCATGGGCAGAGGCACACAGGGTGGGGCCCACAGTGGCTATAAGAGTGCCCCCAGCAGCAGCAGGTGCAGAAGGGAACACTGCACTCAGCATGTAGGTGTGCTATGTTCCCAGCCAAAAGGGCAAGCCACTGACTGTCTACAATGGCTACATGTACAGGTGTGACAAAGAGGGGCCTGAGAAGGTCTACTGGAGGTGTGCAGAGGCACGCAGGTACCACTGCCTAGCCCACCTGTACACTGTGGAGGACACGGTGGTGGCCACAATCCAGGACCACAACCATGCCCCGATGCTGCGGATGTGGGCATGCAGTGCATCCTTGGAATTCTGTGGGACAGGGCATGGTGGATGATGGACAGTGCATCACAGGTCATTGTGGCCAGTACATCGGGCATACCTGCGGCTGTGGCCAGTCGACTGACAGGAGTTCGGGTGCTGCAGTGGACAGTACAGCGAGTGCAACACATGGCGCAGAGCTGGCCAACCACCACCCTGTCAGCATCCATGAGGAGTTCACCCTTGCCAGCGTTAGCACGTGCATCCTCCTATATGGCAGTGAAAGGGAGCGGGACCATATTGTGGTCTATGCCATGGACTATGGTCTGCAGCATTTGGTGAGCTGTATGGACTGGTTCATGGACGGCACATTCAGGGCATGCCCCACCCTGTTCAGCCAGCTGAACATCATCCACGCTGTCCAAGTCAGTGTGGTTCTGCCCGCCGTCTATGCCCTGATGTGTACAAGGTGGGCACAGACCTACGTCCGCCAGCTGGGCCAGCTGAAGCAACACAGCCCAGATCTTGCACTTGCCACAGTCCTGCTCGACTTTGAGCATGCAAGCTGGCATGGGGTTGGCACCGTGTTCCCAGATGCCTGTATCTGGGGCTGTTTCTTCCATTACTCCCAGGCCCTGTGGCGCAGGGCGCAACAGTTACCAGACATCCTGGCACGGTACGCTGCCGACCCCAACTTCACCCTGCATGTGCGGATGCTGCTGGCACTGGCATTCCTCCCATCTGCGGATGTGCCAGCCATGTTTGACGAGATGCGGGAGTGGGAGTACGTGTCCGTGAATGAGGAGGTCCTCCAGCCATTGCTGGACTACATGGAGGACACCTGGATCGGTCGCCCCACAGGGCGGCCGGGGTGCCACTGTGCCATCTTCCCCATAGAGCAGTGGAACTGCTATGATGCAACCCTGGGCCTGGTATGGATGAACAATGCAGTGGAGGAGTGGCACAGGGCCTTCAACACCCAGGTCGGTGCATGCCACCCCAGCATCTGGTGCCTCCTAGAGTGCCTCAGGGAGGAGGAGTGTCTGACTGCCATTCGTGCAGAAATGCTGGTGTCAGGGGTGGCGCCACCACAGCCCCGGCATCAGTACCATGACCTGGACACCTGTATCTGCACAGTTGTGGCCGAGTACAGCACCAGGAGCCACTACGACTACCTACTCGGACTGGCTCACAACTTCACATTCCAACTGTGGGCATCCGCTTCATGGCCCCTGGCATGCCCTGCCCCCTGTGAGCCCTTTGCCATCACTGGGCTACATGGCTGTGTGCGGCACCATGTGGCGCACAGGGGGCAGTCCCTCCTCTCCTGCCTACTGTGGTGTCGCCCTGCCATATGCACCCACAGCTCCACTGCTTCCCCTGAAGTTGCCTTTCTGACCCGGGCATGCAAGGCAGTGATACAACAGATCCTTATGACAGGTTATATGACTATATGCAGCCCCTCCCAGGCTTAATTAATATGCAGCCCACTCAGATAGTGCTGTACTGCCCTTTCATCTGGGACTGTCACCATATCATAACCCTCTGTCAGTGTCCATTGTATCTACACTGCATATTCTACACTCTCCTGATGGCTGCTGGCACAGTTTACACTGCGATGGTCTTTGTCCAAAGGATGAGTCACTACTGTATGTGTCGCAGCAACATCCCATCTGACAGAGCCTACACAGTGCCTCACACATAAGCATTCTGGACACAAGATGTCACTGGACTGCCCATTGGATGAGCCCTCACATATGCAACCCCTCCTAGTCCTACTTAACATGCAGGCCACTCAGCTGCTTCTGAACTGTTCCTTTTATTACTGCTGATGTACGCAAGATGATACTCCTCTCTTGGTGTCATGCCCCAGCCTGTCCCTGCTGCGGGTGCAGCTGCCATTCCCTGACACCATGTTGGGGGGTGCCCCCGCCGTCCGTGCTGTGCCACCGCTGTGGGCTCTGTGGGTGTGTAGCCCTCCCGGGCCATGCTGCATGCCTGC
Organism: Neoceratodus forsteri; assembly: GCA_016271365.2. Classification (NCBI taxonomy): domain Eukaryota; kingdom Metazoa; phylum Chordata; order Ceratodontiformes; family Ceratodontidae; genus Neoceratodus; species Neoceratodus forsteri. Next base: position 1,146,866,259 of record CM057458.1, on the reverse strand, counting down.
TGCCCCTGTCCACACACAGTGTGGGACACGGCCATTGGCTGTCACCCTATCCGCATCACCCATCCCTTAGTGCCCAAGCTGCATCCCGGTGCCTCCTCTGTCTCTGCGCGCCGCTGTGTGAGCTGCCACCCTTCCAGACCCTTCTGCTGCTGTTACTCACATTGCCATTCGGTGATGTTTCCCTCTCACCCATGCGGTGATCGCCATTTTTCTTTCACCATTTCGGGCTGCATCATGTGGGGGGGGACTCATATCACATAAAACCATCAGAAACAATCCCACAGAGGACTACTACGTGGGAGGACAGAAACTAGCCTCCACCAGCCTGGAGAGGGACCTAGGGGTCATTATTTCAGAAGACTTGAAAGTGGGTAAACAGTACAAAAAGACGGTACTAAAGGCAAGTGGCATGCTGGGCTGCATTGGGAGGGGAATCACAAGACACAGGAGGGAGGTGGTGTTACTACTTTACAGAGCACTGGTGCGCCCCCACTTGGAGTACTGTGTACAGTACTGGAGACCGCACCTCAAAAGGGACATAGATAGAATCAAGATGATGCAGAAGAGGGCCACGAAAATGATTCAGGGACTGCACCATATGGCATACCAGGACAGGCTGAGGGAACTCAACATGTACTCCCTGGAACCAAACAGGGAGAGGGGCAACATGATTTACTTTTAAACATATAAGGGGTATAAATAAGGTTAACATTCAGGAGCTTTTCCAATTGAAAGAGAGTGGGAGAACAAGAGGGCATGACATGAGGCTGAAGAAAGGGGGTTCAGGAGTAATATAATGAAGTTCTTCTTTACAGAGAGGGTGGTGGACTCATGGAATAGCCTACCCAAGGAGGTAGTGAGGGGCTAAAATGTTAAGAGAGTTCAAGAATGCATGGGATTGACATAAAGGTAGCAACAGAAAGGCAAAGGAGGGGGGATAACACCAAATAGGTTCTTGGGCAGACTAGATGGACCTTGCAGTCCCTTTTTGCCGTCACTTTCTATGTTTCTAACATTTTTGGATGAAACTCCTAATATTTTCCCTCCATTAGGTAAAGCAGGCAGGTCATTTACTATGGTGTAGTGTATTATCTTTCTGTGACTGACATTAATCTGTGATATTACCCAAGCGGGCACCAACGGCTTTTACTGACCCCGTAAGTTGCAGACTGACATTTTGTTTTCAGATTTGTTTTCACCCTTTCTCAGACTCTATCAGTCTCACTTCCTCTCTTCAAATACCCTCCCATTTTCCCTTCCAGCACCCAAGAAAGGATCTCAGTCTGTTAGCTGGAACCAGCTTCCCCACCCAGCACATTAGTGCTCTCCCCATCGGTTTACATTATGGATTTTCACAAATACAGGTTTCCCCCAGTTTCTGCCTGGTTCTAGTGTGCTATTGATTTCTTCTGGTTCCAGTGTACTGCATGCTAACCCCCCAACCGGTCATGCATCCCCACGGGCATTGATAGTAGCAATAGGAAGCAACGGTTTGGGGAGTTGTGTCTGGGCCACTGGGAAGTAAGTCAGCATAAATTGAAAGGAACCAGAAATGATCAGTGGTCAGTCACCACCCAACCAACACTGGACTGCAAACTGCAGTCAGCTTAGGGTTACTAGATGTCCTCTTTTATCCAGACATGTCCTGTTTTTAAGCTGAGAATTTTCATCCGGGCAGATTTTCATTGCAGTGCTCTTTTGTCCGGGTTTTGCGTTTCTCCCCACTTGGCATGTCACTGACAGATTCACTTTTGTTTGTTGCCATGGCAACTGTCTCAGGCAAGTCTGCAGGTGAAAAAAAAATTCTGTCATGCTGTTCCACCTTTGCTATCTGTGCATGACAGTCTGTTTTCACCCGCACACGGGATTTGAGTCTGTGTAGAAGGTGGTATGCGGAATGCAGTGGAACTATTCTCTGGAAGTAGTGACAGTGTTAACTTCTGCTGTCCTGATCCCGAGTGAGACCCCCCACCAGAACCCCAACCAAGCTAAGCCTGTGTGAGCAGCTGACCTAATTGTCCTGACTAACCCTCACCTCATAAAACTGTCTGGTGTGAAGTGACTACAACTGTCTTTATTGTGCTGCCTGAGTGATCCAGAGAATTAGCGAAGGCGGAGTGAGGAAGAAGGTCAGAAGTCACTTATCACTGTCAAGACTGACACTGTCAGTCAGTCGTTTGCTGAAACTAGCAAGGTTTGTGGTAACTAGCTGCTGCTGAGCCTGAATTTCTGAAATTTAATACATTGGAGATGTTGGGCTTGGGGGGGCAGTGGGGGAATAGGGTGGGTTGGGAATGGGGAGGATACAGTACATAAGTAGCTGTTGTGGTCTGTGATGTCCGTCCCAGACCCAGACTTCACCCTCACTGTAAGTTAACACTGTCTTGCAGTCTGATCCAGTGGCTTTTTTTTTTGTAGTCTCGTCCTGATCCTGACCCAACCTGACCCATCACTGTCACCCGTGATCCAATGAGACTCCCAACTCAGCCACACGCCTTAGTCCTTAGATAGTGTCCTCTTTTTGGTGTCCCAAAATCTGGTAACCCTAAGTCAGCTACAGTCACAGACAGTTAATGTTAAAAAAGTACCATCTGGGACATCTGGTTTGACAGCATCCAAGATGGCCGCTTCAGCTATCGGTTCCTCAGTTCGGGCTTGTATTAATAAAATATCCACTTTTCACAATCACAGTTTTTGGAAGTTTCTTTGGCAGAATTCATTAGCCTACAGACCCCTTAAATGAAATCAGTGCCTCACTGGGTAAATCCAGAAAAACCCTGGCATAATAATCAAGTGAAGTTCGTTCTCCTCACCTGTCATTATGGCAAGGAACGTGGAGCAGGAGCGGTGATGGGCACTGTAAATCCCAAAATTAAACAAATGACAGAAAGGATTTTACATAAGGTCACTAGAGTAAAGCAGTCCATAACAGCACTAGAGGAAAAAATGGAAAATCTCACCCTGAGAATGTCAGGCTCAGAAGCCAAACAGAGACAGTTTGATATACGTGGTGTCCAAAGGGACACTGAAATACAATTGCTGAAGAGAGAAATTGCCTTTCTCTGGGAAAAAAAGTCGATGATCTTGAATGTCAGGGCCACAGAAATAGTCTGCAGATTATAGGGGTACCAGAAGAGTCTGAAAGCAAAAACATGCCGGACATTGTTCAAGATGTATTAAGTGATCTTCTAGGATTCAAGAACTTCCCTCTAGAAATACAATGGGCCCACAGATCACTTGCCCCTCAGCCTAAAGCTGGTGAGAACCCCAGACGAATAATTGCTTTATTCCTTAAATACGCTGTCAAGGAAAAAATTGTGTCTATGGCAAGGGAAAAGGGTCCCCTTATTATCACAGGCACCGCATCTTTATTTACCAGGACTATTCCACCAAACTGAATAAAAAGCATGCATCATTCACTGATGTCAGATGGACATTTCAGAAATTGGGAATAAAATACAAAATGGCATATCTTATAGTATTTAAGATAGAGTGCAATGGTCTCTACCATGATTTCACTGATCCACAGAAGGCAGTGGGTTTTATTAAGAGGACTTGAACGGAGACAGTCCCTAACACTGTGCCAAAAGAAAACACCAGAGGAGTTCCTGCCAGCATGCCCACAAGAGGCCAAGAAGCCCAGGACATGGAATTCACTTGCTATTCCCCCAACCCTTCTACCAGTAGCGCACCTCCAGACCAATGGCAGCGATGGAGAAGCAGCAGGAAGAAAGCATCACAAGGCCAATTGGCATCCCGAGGTAATGTACCCCACACACACAGAAGTCGCAGTAGAGGATCCCGTCAATCCAACCAGTTCCTCTCTTCTGGGGATTTGACCCCTGAGCACCTCAGCCAACCCATTATTCACCCAGAAAGTCAGTCACAAACTTTGCTAACCCCGATAGCTGCACTGCAACAGAATGGTCCCAGCAGCACCCGTTGATGTCATGAGCCAAAGCAGTAAAACTGCCAAGACAGGTACAGAAGCTATCAAACACAGAGAACAGCATCAATGGCCTCCTAGGACTTGGGGGTAAATTAGCCACCCAATTGGCTCCCTAATCACCTGTTGTAGGTACAGAGTATGATGGACTAAGTACACGGTTTACATTGGTATGTGTTACTTTCTTAAATGATCCAACAATTTCTTATGATTATTCCTTGCATTTTGCAGCCTACATTTAATTCAGGTCTGTTACCTATAGAGTAAATATGTATATAGTAATAGTCTGCAACGTACAAATACATCTTCATAATACTTGGCAGCATAATCACAGGGTGAGTTAGGGAATGGCAAGGTGGCAGAAGACAACAGCAGTGAGTTACTGGAGTAGCCCTAGATACTTGTCCTCTCCCCCCAAGGATTATTGTAGTGGGAGAACAGAACTTAGTATGGCCACTATGTCCGTTATGGGTGGCTCATCCCAGCCCATGGCCGAGACAATGGGGGGGCCTTGGGAAGAGGACAGCTAACTGACAATATAAGCATTGCAGACAATACACAGTAGTGCTTAACTCAGTACATGCCCCCTCCTCTGGCATCCAACCCAGCTTGAGCCCGGTTGTATTTCCTGGTTATCCCTATTCAGAGAGGTGATTCACTACTAGATGCAGTTGACTGATGCAAGTTCATCCTTGGGAGGCACTTAATGTTGATCAAATTACCTCCTCAAGTTCTTCTTAACACCATTAGTAATAATATTTCTGGACATATGAAATGTTTGATCACTATTATTGCCCGAAGAGGAAACTGGAAGTTTCATTCATTGTCTCTTAAGCAACAAGATAAGAGACTGATAGGTTTCATTGGGGCTGATGACTGTACCGGAGTTTACTAAGCCCGCTAGTCTCTCCTGTTCAGACAGTAGTTTGGTGTTTACTTTTTATGCTGGTTACTTATATAGATGTGGTGATGCTTTGTATGGGAATTATTCAGTGGTTAGGTTATTATAGTCAGTTCAGTAGCTGGGTCAGTTTGCACACTGCCTCGCAACCGTACTTTTCAACATTGGTGCGCTGGTTGTTCCCTGTAAGCCTGTAGAACTTGTGCAGGACTGTACCCAACTCATGCAGTGGAGTTGGTTATTTCCCAGCCCTGTCATGGTGCTTGATGCATCCTTCAAATATTTTCATAGGTTACCGGGTATCATGGCTGCGGATCATAAGTTATTTCAATATTACAATATCTCTTGGAATGTGCAAGATCTCAGCTCTCCTATGAAATGGAAGCAGATACTGATCCATCTCCGCAGACACCACTGTGGCATCACAGTGTTGCAGGAAACTCACTTGCTTCATGCAGAGACCCAAAAACTCATCAGGGAATGGGTAGGGCTGGTAATAGGGAGCTCATACTCAAGAAAATCCAGGGGGATTGCCCTCCTGTTTCCCAAACGTCTCAACACCCAGCTCCTAGCTTCTGCAGGTTCAAAGAAGGGTTGATAGGCATTAGCCAGGGCCCTTATCAATTCCCAACCTATTTTACTGGGTACCATCTATGGCCCGTATGTGTATTCGGACACCTTCATCCCCAAAGTTGAACAGGCGATATTGGGGCTTATACATGAAAGTGATAGAGTGGTACTAGGGGGAGACATTAACAAAGTCTGGGACCAATCTTTGACAGACTTGATTGTCAGGGCCTCAGCATCACTAAGACTCACAAGGCTCTTTTTTATCTAGCAGAGGAGTTCCAGCTCACAGACTCCGAGAGAAGCCTAAACCCCAAGGGTAGAGATTTTACATGCCATACCTCCCCCCACCAGAATAGTAGTCACATTGACTTTTTCCTCCTTCCTGTTAAGCATATGCAGGATGTACAGCAGATACCCATAGGCCCAATTATCATATCTGACCATGCTTATGTGCACCTAACAATGGGGATAGGTCCGCAGGAGACTGGCCCTCCTTGATGGCAGATGGATACATCCCTGTTGTCTAGAGTGGACTTCAAAGAGTGGCTCACACAGGAGATCCACTACTTTCTGGTCATTAGTGAAACTCCTGAAACATCCCAAGCCATTCTATAGGATACAGAAAAATTGTATGTAAGAGACAGAGTCATCAGCTTTGCCTTGCATGTTAAAAAACAGAGACTGAAAGAGCTTGCAGATTTGGAAAAAGCTCTCAAGGACAAGGAGAAGCTATACAACTCCACTACAGCGCATAACCCGGATCTGCACTGGGACATGCTACAACTTAAGTTTCAAATAAATTCTCTCACATCAGTGTCAGCCCAGAAGGCATTGGTGCATACAGACAACTGATACTGGGAGTCCAGAGAGAAGGCCAGTAGGCTTTTGGCTTACCATACCAAAATGCAGCAAGTGGCCAGGCATGTTGGTAGCATATGCCTCCCTTCAGGGGCAGTCACTAACAATCCAGATACAAATTAACAAGGCATTTACAGTTTTACTCAAAGTTGTATGCATCCAGAGCAGACCCATTAACCCCCACACCCGCAACATTTCCTGTAGGAAACATGGCTGCCCAGCCTCTCAGATGATCAGGTAGCTGCTCTTGAAGCCCCCATATCACTGCAGGAACTGCAAGCGGCAGTCAAACTGCTTCCTAAACAGAAGACCCCAGGCCCTGATGGCCTCCCTGAGGAATTCTACCAAACTTTCTTTCCTCTCCTAGGGGACACTCTCCTAGCTACCTTTAAATCCTCATTTAGCAGTGGTGCCTTACCTCCTGCCCTCTCAAAGGTGCTGATTATCCTCCTCCCCAAGTCAAGCAAGGACCACCAACTGGTACAAAACTATAGGCCAATTTCATTAATTAATGTGGATGCCAAAATCTTGGCAAAATTACTGGCAGTCAGGCTGCAATAGATCATCTCTTTTATCACTGAATTCCAACAGGCCAGTTTTGGGAAGGGGAGAATGGAAGCTGACAACATACAAGTGGCTCTGCATGTCATGTGGTCATTGGCCACCAAGAAACAACCAACAATCTTGGTCACCGTGGACACCGAGAAAGATTTTCACTCAATGGAGAGGGGCTTCCTTACCCAAGTCACGCATTTCATGGGCCTACTATAGGTCCCTCCTTCATCAAGTGGGTACAGTTATTATATGCAAATCTGACAGCAAGGATTCATACAAACCCTTCTGTCTTCCCCTTTTCAACTGAGTAGAGATACAAGATAGGGGTGCCCTCTATCACCTCCTAAGGAAAATACGTCACTCCAAGGAGATTCAGGGCATCCAGTGTGGTAACATACACTTAAAACAGTAGCTTGTACTGATGATCTGCTAGTGGCATTAGCCCAACCGGACACCACCCTCCTCGCTCTATTGTCTGTACTGAATACCTTCACAACATTCTTGGGACTTCGAGTAAACTGGAAAAAAACGAGGTCCTTCTACTTAATAAAGCGACTATAGGCATTGGGCCTCCAACAGAAGTCGATGCATATTACCTACCTTGGTATACTCCTCCCAACTGATTTATCCCAATTAGTGACCCCGAATCTCAAACCTCTTATCCCTCTCTTGGAAATGCACTTTAATCAGTGGAAGAAGTTGAAGCTGATCTTTGCTGGGAAGATAGCAGCTTTTAAAATTATTCTTTTTCCCAAGATTCTGTTTGTTCTCAACAGTCTCCCTGTTCTCTTCAAGAAGAAACTACTACAAAAGCTGGAGAAGCTGTTCCTGTCCTTCTTATGGGAAGGAGCTAAACCCAGGTTCAGCCTAATGAAACTTCAAGCCCATGGCAAACATGGGGAATGGGTCCTGCCATGGCTATGGGCATATCACCAGGCTGAAGAAACTATTTACTGGCTAACAATACCCTTAGAGAAACACCCAGTGTGGTTCCCACTGGAGCAGGGGGTTGGGGGTGGCCCTCCATGGGCAGTTCTGCAGAGGCAGATGAGGGGATGGGGCCCAGAGACCACCTCCCCAGGGCAAGAATTTGTGAGGCACGCTTGGTCCACCTTGGTGAAGTCCCATAACTGGAATAAAAACCATTTAGGGGAAATGGGAACCTCTCTGGCATAATCCTTATATCTCCATTGAAGATAGAATTCTTAACTGGGAGATTTGGGCAGTCAAGGGCATCTGGACAGTGGGCCACCTGAAAAGTTGGTTATGGCACTCCTGGATTCCTTTCAAAATTTTGAAAGGAAATACAATCTGCCTTGCTCAGATTTTTGGAGGTATTTGCAGCTGAGACATGTGCTGACTACTTGCAGACAAAACCTGAGCTCAGACTCTGACACAACTCTGCCAATTCGTATCACTCAGTGGGTGGTAAACCTGATGAGACTAAGGGGTAGAATCTATTCTGTTGGAACCTCTGTGCCCTCGGCTAAAACCCCAACAAAGTGCTTGGGGGAGGCAGAGTTACAGCTGGCCCTACTGGATGATATCTGGTCCTTGGTGATCAGTAGTGCTCATTCGAACTTCAGAGACATGCAGTATCAGCTTATCCAGAAAAAGATTGTACACAGATGGTATCATATACCCCTAAAATCCTTAACAAATTGGCCTCTTATCCTCGAACTCCTGCTGGCAGTGTCTGAGTCACAACAACAGCCTCTCACATATCCTGTGGAGCTGCCCCATCCTCCAAAATAATTGGTCACAAATATTTTCCATCTGCCAGTGGGGCAGGTGATCCCAAGAGATCCGTTCTTCTGTATATTGGAAGGGCCATTGCCAGATACTTTGCTCCATACTGAGAACAGTTTATGGCTGATTCCCACAGCATTAGAGGCCAAATATCAGATACTTCTCAAGTAGAGAAGTGATACCCCCCCCCTTCCATTTCAGATTGGGTGTCCGCTTTATATAGGTTAGTGGAGTTTGAGCGCCTTTCACATCTGTCTAACTATAATATTGACAGATTTCATAAACTTTGGGATTCTTTTATGCACCTTGTCACCTCCTGCAGCTGATTGTAACTTCACTTATTAGTGTTAGGATTGTTTAGACCTTATTAGTTATATAGTGATTTATACTAGTATGTTATTAGTATTAGTCAATGACTGTTTTTATGTAGTAGATATAGAAAAATGTGCAAAGGACATCATGTATGCATTGTTCTTAAATGTCCATAATTGTTTTATTGGTTCATTTGTACTTGTACGTTATTATTTGTTGTATGACTTTGTATGTTCTCTTCTTTCAAGAAATAAAATTTGTAAAAAAAAAGAAAAGCAACATCTGTTATATGCCGAATTGCCGGTGATGAGAGGATTAAATAATAATAATTGCACTTTACAGATGACCTCACTGGGTCGCTGATACCTTACTGTCATTTTTTTTTATTTGGGATCCACATGATCATCCAATTGCACACAATCCCAGCAGACCTTTATTGTCGGGGGCCTAGTGCTGTGTGATTTATTTTTTAGCCTCAGCAACTTGAAGAGGCCAGGCTGAAAAAGAAAGCAGTTTCTTTCTCACCGACAAACTGCTTTCTCTCTCTCTCAGCCTGAGACTGACCAGCTGACTTTTAAGATCTTCAGTCACTGGCCCAACTAAGGTTCAAAGTCATGATCAATGCTCTGTAGCAGCCCACCAGACTCAGCCTACTGCTATGGGCATGTCCTTTTTTTGGGGAGGGGGAGGCATACTTAAAAATTAAAAGTACACCATCATCCCCTGCCCTGGCAGCTGTTCTAACTACAAGAGGCTCATAATAAGCTGCTTAGTTGGACCGGTGTCATGTGGGGGCAAGTTTGCAGCAGCTGCATCCAGTCTTTCTGATGGTTCTAATTACTCCTCTATATCTCCACCATACTTAGCATGAAGGTACTTGGAGGGAGATTGAGAGACTCTGATATGTGTGGGGGGAGGCGTTAGCACACAGTACAATGGAACCAGGCAAAAATCAGTGGAAATCTGTATTTGTTGACATCTGTAATGTACCCGAGCATGAATATACCAGGTGGGAAAACAGAAATGATACTGGGAGAGCCTGGAGGAATGCTGCTTACAGTAGGCTAAGGAGTCAGGAAAAGTGAAAAAAAATAAAAAATATATATATGTTAAATAAATGCGCACCAAAGGGCATATTTGCCTAAATTATTAAGATATTATTCTGGTTCTTTGCTTTACTCTGTGATTGGTCACATCAGGAAAACCATATTTGCCAGTGATCTTTAAAGACCTGCACTGAGATGTGGAGGCAGACAGGGAGATAAGGGTGACATCCACTTGCTCGCTGCAGCTGGGCTCCTGGCTCTGGATGCAGCTACTGGTCTTCACAGTCAGCAGGTTCAGAAGTAAATACCCGTAGAACACCATTTGTTGTGGGGGAAGAACCAGCTGTGCCACGGAAGACACTTGTTTGGAAGGGGCTGGTTTATGCAAATGAAAGGAGTCAGTCATTCCAGTGAATGGAGCAGCTGGCGCCTTTCAATTAAGCAACGTTTCCACCCTGCAAAGAGGAAACATGAAACCATCAGCCTAGCTGATCATTAGGCTGTTGCTGCTGAGCCCATTGAAGTCTGAGCTGCACTGGACCCGATGGTGACACACCTCTGAAATCCTGTACCACAACATGTTCACTTTGTGCAAGCACAAGGGCAAACACAAAAGGCTGTACTGAAAGCACCAGATCTTTGTGGATTCCAAGAAATTTGTGGCCCTTTGGAGGCCCTCTATTCTCCCTGGTTGGCCTGACCACTGATCCTGTTCACTGTATGCCCGTCTCGGTTCAGCGCCATTCAGTGACACACATATACAGGTTACTCACCTGTAACAGGAGTTCTAGGAGTGGTATATGTTGTTCATCCACACTGACTGGCAGGTTCCTTGCCGCTTTAAGTTGGGCCAGAAAGTCTTCAAGCTGGCTCCTCCCACCCACCCGGGTGGTAAAACCCTCAGCTCCGCCCCATGACACCAGATCTAGCCCACTGGAAGCCAGGTTGCATGTCAAAGCCGCAGAGGTTGGGTGGGTCGTGTGGATGAACAACATATACCACTCCTAGAACTCCTGTTACAGGTGAGTAACCTGTATTTCTAGGGACGTGAACATGTTGTTCAATCCACACTGTCTGGCAGACTCCTAGCAGTTCTCTGGGAGGAGGGAGGCAAGGCGCGCTCCCCCGATACCTACTTGGGGAATACAGACTGGAGAACCGAGATCCCAAAACCAGCATCCCGGCATGACTCTAGGTCAATGTGGTAATGGGAAATAAAGGTGTGTGCTGACTTCCAGGTAGCAGCCCTGCAGATTTCCTGGATATGGACGTCCCTAGAAGCAGCCACTGAAGCAGCGGTATGGTGGGTAGAATGACCTCTTATCCCTTTGGGAGGCTCCGTGCCCACCAACCTATAGCAGAGATCTATACAGGAGGTGACCCACCTGCTTATCATCCACTTGGCTGCAGGTCTGCCAGGTGCGGATTCAGCGTAGGTGACAAACAGCTGGTGAACCTCTCCCCGAACTTCAGTCATCTGCTCCTTGTAATAAGCGAGCGCTCTTCTGGGGTCCAAAGTATGGAGCCTATATTCAGCCTCCGAGGTGTGATTGGGGCAGAACACCGGCAGAGTCAACACCTGATTCAGGTGAAACTCTGATACCACCTTTGGAAGGAATTTTGGGTGGTGGCGAAGGACAACCTTGTCCCTGTGGAAGACCAGATAAGGAGACTCGATGGAAAGCGCCTGGAGCTCTTTCATCCTTCTGGCTGATGTTATTGCCACCAAGAAGGCGGTCTTCCACGACAGGTGGGAGATATCACACCTGTGCATCGGCTCAAATGGCTTGCCCATGAGCTTAGCCAATACCAGCAGTAGATCCCATGGAGGTGGAGATTCTCACACCGGAGGGGATATGTGATCAAGGCCTTTGAAAAAGCACCCAACCACCTTCTCTTGTGCCACCGACTGCTTGCTGGCCCACGCCCAGTAAGCAGAGATGGCTGCCAGGTGCACGTTAAGGGTCGTCGACTGAAGCCCTAGCTGAGAAAGGGACCACAGGTAGTCCAAAATGCTAGCCAATGGACAGGAAGAGGGGGTCCAACCCGTTGTCCTGACACCAAATGGAGAATCTCTTCCATTTAAAGGCATAGCATTTTCTGGTCGACTCCTTACGGGATGTTTCAACGACATTGACAACCTCATCAGAAAGACCCAAGGCCTGGAACTCTAGCCGCTCAGGAAACAGGCCATCAGGTGTAGGGATTGAAGGTCCGGATGGAGAACCTTCCCCTTGTTGACCGAGATCAGGTCTGGGCGGGCTGGAAGCCGCCTCGAGACCCTGGAGCTGAGGCTGAGGAGATCTGGGTACCAGAACTGGTGAGGCCAGTCTGGGGCTAGCAGAATCACCTGCGCCTTGTCCCTCTTCACCTTGAGAAGCACCTTGTGGATCAAGGGAAATGGAGGGAAGGTGTAGAAGAGGCCCGGGGTCCACGGCCTCAAGAAGGCATCCCCCTGCAGTGAGCCCTGCTGAGAGGGGTGGGCATGAAACAGCTTCAGCTTCGCGTTCTCCTTGGAGGTGAACAGATACACTTGAGGGTGCCCCAATGGAAGAACAGGCCTTGAACTACCTCCGGCAGGAGAAACCACTCGTGAGATGCAGCACCTATCTGGCTGAGGGCATCGGCCAGAGTGTTCGAGGCTCCTGCCACATGAATGGCTAGGAGATCCACCTCCAGGCTGATCATGAGAGACCAAATGTGGAGAGCTTCCTTGCACAGAGGCAAGGAGTGCATCCCGCCCTGATGGCTGAGATAGTACATGGTCGTGGTGTTGTCTGTCTGGACCTGAACCACTTGACCCTGTACAAACTGACGAAGGCAGTGAGGGCTAACCGTACCGCTCAAAGCTGCAGCAGGTTGATGTGGCATCAGGACTCCTGAGGGAACCAGAGGCCGTGGGCCTAGAGCTCCCCCAGATGGGCACCCCAACCCATCAAAGAGGTGTCAGTCGTAAGAAAGACCGTCGGCTCGGGGCAGACAAATGGGATACCCTCCTGCAGATGAGCTGGGATGAGCCACCACTGCAGGCCATCACACATCTTCTAGGTCACGCTTACTGGCTGGTCCAAAGGACCAGAGCGCTGTGACCACTGGCAGGCCAGCCCCTTTGCAGGGAACGCATATGCCAGTGGGCCCAATGGACCACGCTGGTGCAAGCCACCATGAGACCCAGAAAGTGCAGGAAGTCCCAGGCAGGGCGCAATTGCCCAATCAGAAATGATTGGGCAAAGGAGGAAAGGACCTCGGCCCTGTCCACCGGGAGCCGGGCTCTGACTCGAAGAGAGTCGAGCTCTACCCCAATGAATTGAATCATCTGTGATGGTACAAGCTCTGATTTGGCCTCATTGATCAGGAGACCAATTTGAGAGCCGATCTGGAGGGCCAGATCTCTGGACCGCTCCACCTCCAACCTGAAGGGGGCTGCTATCAGCCAGTCATCCAGGTAAGGGTACACCCAGACCCTTCGGTGCTGCAGGAATGCTGTCACCACTGCCATGCATTTGGTGAAGACCCTGGGAGCTGGAGAAAGGCCGAAGGGCATGGCCCAGAACTCGTAGAGGGGTCCCTCTGCCCTGAAGTGGAGGAATTGCCGATGTGACAGACAGACAGATTGGGATGTGAAAGAACATGTCCTGGAGATCCAGAGAGCAAAACCACATGCCTAGTTCCAAGGATGGTATGATCTGAGCCAGAGTGACCATCCTGAAGGTGCGCGGCCTTAGGAACTTGTTCAGGTCGTGCAGATCGAGAATGGGGCGCCAGCCCCCCATCCATTTTGGGACCCAGAAGTACCTGGACACAAACCCTGGGCATGGAGGAGGATCCGCCACCTTGCTGATCACCTCCTTTTGGAGGAGCAGAGCTATGTCGGCTCAACAAGCTGACAGAGAGGCTGCGGAACTGGTAGCCCCCTGAGGGGCGAAGACTTGATAGGGAGGGGTCCGCTCGAATTCCAGAGGCAGACCCCTGCTGACCACTTCCAGCACCCAATGGTCCATGGTGATAGCGGACCAGGTGGAAAGGAAGTGGCCAAGCCATCTCCCCATGGGGGGACCCAGGGGAGGAGTGACAAGGTTGGGGGCAGCACCCCTCAACCCATCACTGGGCAGGCTTGGAGGAAGGGCCAGCCAAGGAGCCACCTGGACCTTTCCCTCCAGGCTTCCTGCTGGAGGAAGCAGCAGGCTTGGCCTTGGGGTGTCAAGCGTGAGCCTGCTGGTCCTGTTGCTGGTGCTGCTGGGACGGATGTGCCGCGGGGCGGACAGGCGAAAGGGCTTACGCTGCTGCTGGTGGTCTTGTCCTTCTGGGCAGATGTGACAGAGTCCAAGGTGGCATTGGACTTCTTGATCCTCTGGAGATGGCTCTCCACCCCAGGTCCAAACAAGTCAGTGCCTACAAGGGGACGCCTGCCAGCTTGTGCTCGTATCCGCTGGCAGGAGCCTGCAGCCAAGCTCTCATGTGCATGGCTACTGTGGCCGCTACTGACCGGGCAAGAGTCTTCAATGTCCAAGGCAGTTTGGAGCTGTTGTTTGGCCACCGTCCTTCCCTGATCCTGCACCTGCTTGACCATCGTTTGAAGGTCAGCCGGGAGATGAGGAAGCACCTCATCCAGGGAGCCCATAAGGGCGTGTGAAAAGTGTGCCATCAGTAAAGCCAAGCTAGCCTGTCGAAGGCCTAGGAAGGAGGCAGCGTAAACTCTGTGCCCTGAGTAGTCCAGCTTTTTGAACCCCTTGTCCGGGGGCTTTTCTACATCCCTAGCATTTCCAGAACACCGGAAGACACTATCGGTTACCAGCCCTTCAGCCGAGGGGTGCTCCAAAACCGGAGAGAGAACCGGTGGGGACTGCATACTTGCGGGCCATGCTGGCTGAAGGCACAGGACAGGATGCAAGCCACTGCCACAACTCCAGGGCTGGACCAACAATGGTCTCAGCCACTGGGAAGGCCTCCGTGGGGGAATCCCCTCAGTCCAAAATCTCTGTGAGGGGATCTCCGGCCCATTTCTGCATGGGTTAGAGCTGCATTCCAGTAGACTCTGAGATGAGCCGAACAATTCCCAGGATTGAGGATAGGCTGTCGTCCACCGACAGACCCCCGGAGGATTCCAGGTCGAGGGGCCTGGAATACAGTGAGGAGTCATCAGACTCCGAGGAGTCCGCGAACAGCTGCCGAGCGCCTGAGCCACCCTCCACTTGCTGAGGCCGATCGGGGGTGAGAGTGACTGACAACCTGTGGGGTAAGCCCTGATCCGACTGAGAATCCTTGGTCGGGGCCCCAGTCTTTGGTTGTGGGAGCGGTGGTTCCACCACAATGGGTGGAGCAGCCGGTTTCGGCCAAGCAATCGGTGACAGAGTCGGCTCCTCAACCAAGGAGCCGATAGCGAGAGGTTGCTTTGGCTGTTCGGGAGACAGCCACTTAATGGCCAGGGAAGGTGATGGAGTCAGCTTGTTGCCAGCCAATAACAGCTGCTGCCACATCATGTCCTCATAGCACCAACACAACTTGCGCTGGAGCCTATCCTCCAAAGAGGACGAGCGGCAACGCCGCTTTCCATGATGCCGGGACCAAGACCGCTGATGTCGGTGGGACCTACCCGACACGGAGGAGGACAGAGACCGTCAGGGTTGCCAATGCTGGGTCGAAGAGGGGGCTGAAGAAACCCGCTAATCCCTCGGTTCGGGGTCCTTGACCAGGGACTTCGGCATGGGAGGCTGAGACAAGTCCTTGGTAACCACCGGGGGTAGCGGTGAAGAAGGGTTATCATCTTCTCCAGTCGACAACCCATCCAACGGGTTGAGAAAAATCTTGACTGCATCGATGGGTGTCTCGACCGGCTGACCTGATGAGGACACTGTTTATCCCACGAATGTCGACGGTGGGACTTACCCTTCGGTTCCTTTTTTTTTTACCTACTCATGTGAGTCCCTGAGGGCCTTCTCCTTGGTGGAGGGACTGACAAAAGCTCCTTAAAAGAAGCAGTGAGGAGGCCCAAGGAGGCGGGATAAACACAGATGCCGAGGAAGAAGAAGAAGCGGCCTGGGCGCCTCCTCCCTCCTCGAGGCGATTAACTGCTTCAGCTGCTCCGGAGCCTGCAGCCACGGACACCGCCCAACGGGCCTCCTTCGACTTCACCGGCGGAAACCATTTCTCAAGGCGCCCAGTTGAGTTGGGCAGCGGTCTTCCAGAACCGACCATAAAAGGCTTGCATAGATCGCAGGTATTCTTCTGCCCACAAGGGCACTGACAGAAGCCAGGAGTAGATTTTGAATCCATCGTAGCCACGAGGGAAGTAGAAGACTTAAGTCTTGTAAACTTTAAAACAATTTTGGAAAACCAAAGGATTAGGATCCAGGCCTAAAGGCATAAGAGTGCTAGGGAGGAACCTGAGCTTCCAAGTGGTAAGGAAGATCTGACATCATGGGGTGAAGCCGAGGTTTTACCACCGGGTGGAGTGGGAGCCAATTTGAAGACTTTCCGGCCCAACTTAAAGCGGCAAGGAACCTGCCAGACAGTGTGGATTGAACAACATATCCACGTCCCTAGAAAAAAAATTTCCAAGTTGCTGATAGAGTAGGCAATGTCCCAAAGATAAAATGCAAAACTGTGCAGCAATAACGCTTGCCGACTGCCGTTTACATCAATGCTGAGCTCAGGTACAGGTTCCACTTTACGCTTCTGTATTTATTTATTGATTGATTGATTGATTTTATTTGGGAGGAGAGCTTGCCCCAGGCAGTTGAACTAGTTAGTACTTCCAATGGCTGCTTTCTACTATCCAAGTGAACTTGGATTGACTCAATCAGCTAAGATTGTTGCAGTAACCTCAGCTCCTCTCCTCCCAATGGTAGTCCTCCTGAAGACTAAGGCCCCATCCAGACTAAATGGCTCAAAACAGTTTAAATTGCTTAAACCATTTAAGTTAGCCTGACATGGACCACGTCCACATACAAGCAGTTTAAACATGGGATCAAAAACTGTGTTAAAGCCTGGATAGAACTTGGGCTTTAACATGGTTCTTGAAATGGATAACAATAAAGAGTCGTGATACCTGCAAATCTGGAAACAAAGGCACGGTTCCATCTCTGCTTCAGTCCCCCAAAAAGCATCATTGGCGAGCCCCACTGAGCATGATCAGAGCAACAAGTGTGGACCCTACAGCATGGATGTTCTACCTGTGCTAAAACATGGCTGCACTCAGTCAGGACGCAGCAACACAGTGATAAAACTTGTATAAAACGTTACAACTTACCATGTTGTAGTCTGGATATGGCCTGATTTGATTAGTTCTCAAACACGGTTCTGGCAGAAAGTAATGCAGTTCTAGCTGATGAGAAGTGTTTTTGTTTGTTCTGCCTTCCTTGCTTTCCCAAAACTGGATCGGTTACTATGGACCTTCCAGGTACACCGCACTCCGCACTTTATCCTCTGCCTCGTCAATTACAGTAGTGGTTGCAGTATGAAGCTCTGCGAGGAGAGAACTTTGTGATCAGGACCAGTATGGGGTAAGAAGAGAGGAAGAGGGGGGAAGAAAGAGATAGAGAGGAAGCAGACTGATTCCTGCATACTGTATGTACTTCATCTACCACTGGGTGGCATGCAGAACAAACACTTGTGATGTATTCTGTATCCTGTCATGCCCCCACGCCCCCTTTTTTGTCTCCTCCTCCCATTTTCTATAATCAGCATGACTTTCACTATACAGCCATAAAAACAGTTAAATCATTTTCCATTACTGAAAGGAACACTTGACTCTACAAAGGTAACACCCCTTTTTGTTTAAGGCTCGTTATTTTGGCTAACACTTGTGCATATAGCATAAAAAGTTTTTAAGTATAAAAATAAGAAAATTCCTTCAGTTTAAAACTGATCAAATCACACGCTGAAAAGGAATGAAACTCCACCTGTAGCTGGGTTCCCTAAATATGCTTCAGGAAGATTATTAACTAAAGTGCAAATTACCCCCCCAGATTTTACAGGGATTACTATCAGCTTCAAAATCTCACAAACGCAAATGCTGCAAATGGGGGTAGGGATTAACTGGAGCTGCTTGTTTTTAAAGTGCTAATATTTTAAAACAATCACCTAAAAATAAAGAACTTCATCTTTAAAAAAAAACCCTGGGGAAGAAAATTGAGTACATGAGGGATTAACTGTTACCAATGTGGATTATTCAGCGGCAGCTACTATAGTACCTGTAAACCCGAGGCATTCGATTGTCATTTCATTTCATTTATTTTTTATTCTTGATGAGCAAAATGCCAATTTTCACAGGCTACAAGTAGGAGTATACAGAATACATAAAACAAGTACAATATGACATTAAATCACAATACAAAATAGACAATACAGCAATGTAAAATTGTTAACAGCATAAATGGACAAAATTACATATAATAACAGAGAATAGGAAATGGAAAAATCACTTCTTGTGATCACAATGCTGTAGCTCTTTTAGAAGCAGCTTCATGCAGGGTCCTTGCCATGCACACCTCAAGTACAGCTCCTTAAATTGTAAAATGGTGCAAAATGTTAATCTGCTGTAGAACTCATGAAGGTACAGCATAATTACATTGGAGAGGTGATCTTATTTCAAAGGACTATCTAAATATTTTAGAGGTGTTATTGTACCATGCACCACAGGGGTTTACATGACATGCAACTGGACATTTTTGCAGTGGACCTGCTGGAATTATCTTCAGTCAGATACCACTCCAGGGAATTTTCATTTTTATGTTTGCTTGCACGCATGTGCAAAAAACATAGTGCCACCACACAAATTTTCGTTGGTGTGCCACCCGGTTTCCAATGCCCTGCTCCTTCTTGCAGGCGCGGCCTCACCTGTACCAATAAATGTCCAAGCTGTCTATGATAGCGTGTAGGCAATTTACATACTGCCGTCCGCAATATGCACAGTGCCTATATGTCAGCACTGCATCTAAACAGCTGTCATAGACAGCTCCATTTTTTTCATTTTTTTCTTGGTCCCCCCAAACAAACACCCAAGTAGCATGCTGGGAGCCCACCCAGCGTGCTCCATGCCTCCCCACACACTGTATGGCCAGCGGGGTGCCCAATCCCCGTTGGCTCCACTGCACCCCAAAAACAGACTTCAGGGTGCCATGCTTGGGAGCCCACCCAGCATGGCAAAGTCTGCTATGGCCCACGGGGTGCCCAATCCCCATCAGCTCCACTGCTCCCCAAACAAACTTCCAGCTGCCACACTGAGAGCTCAGCCCAGCGTGGCAAAAGTCCCTGTCGTCTTCATAAAAAGAAAAAAACAACACCTGTAAAAAAAAGCGGTCCCTCATTGACTGTCTGCCCCTCCCCAACACGCCCCTCTACACCACCTCCCCCACTCCATACTTACCTCCGGAGCCCAGCACTATGATCTTGGTGGACCGAGAACACGTCTGCACTCTTCAAAGCCCACACGCAAACTGAAGAAATGCCAGTAAGCTGTATAATGGAATAAATGTTTTTTTCAACTTTGGTGCATATCTAACTGCCCTTGGACTTTCCCAGGATACCACCGCATAGTTTATGCAGACAGCGAACTTCCCATAAGGCGTCCCTCAAGGGTCAATCCTGGGACCACTGCTATTCAGTTTGTTTCTGAATAGCCTTCCCCAAGCCTGTCAGAACTGCATCCTCCACTATGCAGTCAATGCTGTAATCTTCCACAATGGCCCAGATCCGTGCACCCTTGAACAGCAACTGCAAGATGTTTTCTGCCGTGCCGAAAAATGGTTCAGTGACCACAAACTAGTCATGAACCACAAAAAGACTAAAACCATGCTGTTTTCCAGCCCTCACAACAAACACTGAAAGTACTCCCTCTCCATAACCAGTAGCTCTGAGTCCTCCCTGGAACTAGTCCAACACTTCAGATACCTTGGTATTACAATAGACAACATGCTCACCTACGCCCTCCACATTGATAATACCGTCAAAGCTATAAATTCATGGATCAGGCTACTGTATAGACATAAAATCAGTCTGACACCTGAAGCCCTAAGCATAGCTGTCCACAGCTCTGTCGTCTCTCTCATGGACTATGGTCTTGCCATATATGGATCCTCCACAGACACTACTCTCCGGCACCTAAAAACTGTGCTCAACCAAGCCTGCCATCTCGCCACAGGTGCACCCCAGCTGACACATAGCTGTGATCTCTATGCCAGTGCAAACTGGCTACCACTTAGCAGCCATTTAAAATACCAAGCCTGCTTCCCAGCCCAAAAAATCTGCCTTGGCTGCATGCCTCCCAGGATCACACAACTCCTTGTCCCATGCATTAACCCACGTCCTACTCGTAACTCTGAACACCAGTTCTTCTTAATCCCCAAATGCAGAACATCCCAGGACAAAGGTCCTTTGCTTACCGAACACCACTCTGGTTTAACTCCCTACATGATAACATTGCTAACCTGTCTACACTTAGTGCCTTTAAACTGAGCCTCAAGCACTAGATGGTACTGAACTCCGATGTGACTGCCTTCACTAGTCCTACATCTGACCTACTCCATCTACTACCACTCAACCTACCTCCTTCTCTCTTGCTCTCTCTCTCTCTCTCTCTCTCTCCAGATCTCTATGCTTCTTGCCTCCTTGGCCCTCTGGAGCCCACTTACGCTTTCCTCCTATAAGACAATCGGGGCCCTGTTTCCCCTGAGCACCCAACTTTCAAGTGTTTATCTTCCTATTACTCTCCAGGTCTATGTTCCCATATCTTGTTATTTTATCCTGTATTAGCCTCATCTCCCTGTGTAACTGTTCGCATTACTCAAATTGTTTTCTGTTTTCTTTTTTTCTCATTATTTGTACACAACGTGGAACCTATGTAAAGCGCTTCCAGCTCAAATGGTATTTCCAAGATAGTAATAAATAAAGAAATGTTTAGGCATTTTCTCAAATTTAACATGGGTTCTTGATTCACCTCATGAACTCAGTCACTGACATTTTGTTATTCAGTCCTGAAAGATGATTTCGCCGTCACTGCGGCGGAACCACCTTTCGGGACTGATTAACAAAATGACAGTGGCACAGTTCATGAGGTAAGGCCAAACTATGTTGAAAATTTGGGATCAAATTTCAAAATGACTGTTTTATAAGCTGCATGCTATGCAGTTCCTACGACGCTATAACTTTGAGAATTTTTAATATTTTCACTCCAGATTTTCAACACTGCCATTTACCACACTTCCTTATGAACAGTACAGCTGTCATTTTCATATCTAGCCCAAAATGTGTTTTTTCACATGTAGCACACATTGGCGTGGTCAGTGTGCGAAATCAATGTTGAAGACACATTAAGAAAATCACAGTGACACTGTTCATGAGCAGAGGTGTTAAAATGGCTATGTTGAAAATTATATGACAAAAGTCCATAAAATGACTGTTACGGGCGTGCATTGTCCAATTTTCACGCACCCTCGTAAGTTCACGAATTTGTAATATTTTCAGTCCAGATTTTCAACATTGACATTTTTCCATGCCTCCTTATGAACAGTACAGCTGTCATTTTTCACACCCTGGCCGAAATGTGTTTTTGCACTTCTGGCACAGAATAGCGCAGTCGCTGTGGGAAATTAGTGTTCAGACAGATTAAGAAAATCAGAGTGACACTGTTCATGAGCGGAGGTTCCAAAATGCCTATGTTGAAAATCTGCTATAAAAATCCCAAACTAATTACATTACGGGTGCACATTGCACAGTTTCTATGCACGCTCGTGACTTCACCAGTTTTTGTATATTTTCACTCCAGATTTTCAACAATGCCATTTTCAACACATCCTCATGAACAGTACACCTGTCACTTTTCACATCCTGTTCGAAATGTGTTTTCACACCTGTGCGCCAAATGGCGCAGGTCACTGTGCAAACCACCTTTCACCTAACAAACTGATAGTGTCACTGTTCATGCAGTGGGGTCACAAAAGCCCATGTGGAAAACTAGGAGTTATAATACCAGAAACACCCAGAGGGTTAGGGTTTTCAACCATAATGCCCTACCCTGTAAGGGACTGACAGGCGTCAGGGATGTGACTTTGGACTGTCGACAGTAATGCTCATGCCATTCCACCCCACCCCACCCTGCAGCCAGTGACAGGCATCGAGGTGCACCTTGGACCCTTTGCCCCAGAGTTCAACCCATTCTCCTATACTGCACCCATTTCAGTGCATTTCCTTATGGAATGAGGTGAATGTAAAGCCCAAACACCCCAAGGCACACCTCGACACTTGTCAGTGTCTGAAGGGTAGGGTGAGGTGAAATGTCATGACAGTCATGGGGGCCACGACCCAAAGGCACACCCCAATGCCTGTCCATCTCTGCAGGGTGAGGGTGGAGTTGGTGTCAGTTCAATACTTAAATGTCATTCCTATACTGCATCTGTCTAACTCCTGTACTTCTACTGCTAATGCCAGCAAGCAAACATTCGCCATTGACAAATGCTTGTTCAGTCTTACTACTGTAGACTGCTCCTCTAACACCCGCAACAGCTTGGTCTGCTGCTCTCTTACTCTGTTTCTGCAGTGCAGGGGACAGTCTTGTGAGAGGGAAGGGAGAACAGTTTTTCTGTGTGAGGGTATTGGGCCAGAGATGGGGTTGGCTGCTGAGACTCCAGGATTTCATAGACAAAGTAGCCCCACTGGGTAACTGAAAAAGGGAGGGTGGGACACATGGTGAAGCGAACAATTTTGATGCTATAGGTACAGTGGTGTTGGTGAGCACCAAACAATTACAGTGGGTTCCTGCTTCAAATGTGGAGCAGGAGCCAATGCTTTATCACAAGTGTAAGGTCATAGCAGCACCAAGGCGGGTATTTCCTAGCAAAGCCCAGAGGAGTGGGGCAGTTAACAATGGTAGGGTGGGTATGACAACAGAGTGGTAGTGTCCATGCACCAGACAAACTAAAATAACCAAATCTGACAGTCATGCCGAGGCATGGAAGGACATCTGTCAGATAAAAGAAATAAAAAGAAAAAAGGCAACAGTCAATACCAGCATTTGCAGTACACAGAGGGCTGCTTCTGCTGCAGCCCATTCAGCATGCCCACCCCTGACACCCGCAGCAGCATGGTCTGCAACTCTCTCACTCTGTTCCTGCAGCACTGGGGACAGTCTTGCAGAGAGGGAAGGAAAGGTGTTTTCCTGTGTGAGGGATCAGACCAGAGATGGAGATGGTCTACAAAACTCCAGGGGTTTCACAGAGTAGCCCTGCTGGTGGGATGAGAGTGTACCAGCATGGGAATGCAGTCAGCAGGTAACACAGTTCCATCAGGGTGTAAACGCGGCTCAGATTGGTGAGGGTTTTATTTTTGTTTGTTCTGCCTGCTATGCTTTCTTGAAACTGGATTCATTACTACGGACCTTCCCGGTACACCGCACTCCACACATGATGCTCTGCCTTGTAAATTACACTGGCAGCTGCGGTGTAAAGCTCTGAGAGGAGAGACTTTTGTGATCGGCACTGGCAGGTGGAGAAGAGGAGGGGAAGGGAGAAAGCAAGACAGGAAAGAAGAGAACTGATTCAAGTGCTTCAACTGCATTCACTAGGCAGAGCACAGAGCAAGCATTTGTCATGCATTCAGTATCCTGTCACACCCCCACACCCCTTTTTATGTTTGCTTGCGCATGCGCAAGAAACATTATGTGACAGCTTAGGAGAGAAGGGGTTGTGGAGGCGCGGCACTGTTACAGCCAAGGGAGGCACTACATTTGGGGGCTTGGCACTGGTGGACCAATGGAAGCACAGTGTGCCGATGACACTGGTCTTCCAAAAGTGCACAAGTTGTAACGTTTTGCCACTGCAATCAGTGGCCGCTTAAATCACTGTAGCATCAGTCGTTCTGCTGTAATGAAGAAGTGACCAGTCTTTGCAGGGCGGAACGTTAGCTAGCCTAATACTGTTTGTGAACATGGGGGTGGCTTGGCCTGTATTCACAAACAGTATTAGGCAGCCAGCTCCCTTGCCGAGGGGGTGCCCAATCCCCCTCTGCAGCGTGTGCCCCCCAAACAGTCTTTGTTTGCCGGCAGGAGCCCCAATCCCTGCCGGCTGCAGTGACCCAAGTATTTTGCCGATGGGGAAGCCCACTCCCTGTCGGCATGATGTAAATCCCTCACCCATTTTCCTTGTCTGCCGACGGGGTGCCCAATCCCCATTGGCATAAGTTCCCCCCCCTTTTGCTGTGTACCGACAGGGGTGCCCAATCCCTGAAGGCATAATGGCCCCCGCTTTAGTTGTGTGACAACAGGGATGCCCAATCCCCTGTCGGCTACAGTTGGCTCCCCAACAAAAGACTCCCTTGGCATGCTGGGAGCCCACCCCAGCATGCCAAATGCCCCTGTGAAGTTAAAAACCGTCCCCCGATGTCTGCTTTTCCCCAGGAACAAGAAACGGTCCCTCGTGGTCTCCGGGGCCCTGCCACAACCCATGCCCACCCACTGCGTACCCTTCCTCCCCACACCCTCCCTCACCCCATACTGACCTCCTGAGTCCAGCATGACGATCTTCGGTGGACCAGGAACACGTCTGCACTCTTCAAAGCCGACCGCAAACTGAGGAAATGCCGGTAAGCTGTATAACGGGATAGATAGAGTTTTTTCAACTTTGGTGCATATCTTGGGCATTTTGTGGAATGTTGGCACCAAATTTTCAGCGTGGGGTTTTTGGGACCCCTCCTCATGAATTCTGTCACTGTCATGGCATTAATCGAGCCTGAAGGGTGATTTCGTGTTCACTGCACAGAATCACCTTTTGGGACCAATTAATGAAACAACACTGCCAGTGTTCATGAGGTGGGCTCTCAAAAAGCCTATATTGCTAATCTGGTGAAAGAATTCCTAAAAATGACTGTTTTACAAGCGTGCGTTGCGCAGTTCCTATGCACGCTCGTAAGTTAGTGAATTTTTAATATTTGCACTCCAGATTTTCAACAATGCCATTTTACCACACCTTCTTATGAGTAGTACAGCTGTCATTTTTCACATCTTGCCCAAAATGTGTTTCCGCTCATGTAGCGCACAATAGCGCAGTTGGTGTGTGAAATCAATGTTTGGGACAGATTAAGAAAAGCACAGTGACACTGTTCATTAGCAGAGGTCCTAAAATGCCTATGTTGAAAATTTGGTGAGAAAAAATCCATAAAATTACTGTGTTACAAGCGTCGTTACTGAACTTCCATGCGTTCTGTATCTTCGCGACATTTGCAATACTTTACCCAGATTGTCAACACTGCCATTTGTCTGCACCTCCTTATGAACAGTGCAGCTGTCATTTTCACATCCCAATAAATGTGATTTTGCAATTCGTCAGAGAATAGCGCTGTCGCTGGGAACCATGTTCGGGACACATTTCAAAATTACACTGACACTGCTCAGTAGCAGAGGTCTAAAATGCCTATGTTGAAAATTTGGTGAGAAAAAGTCCACGAAATGATTGTGTTACAAGCGTGCATTGCGCAGGTTCCACGCACGCTAGTGCCTTCGCACATTAGCACTATTTACACTCCAGATTGTCAACACTGCCATTTGTCCGCACCTCCTTATGAACAGTACAGCTGTCATTTTTCACATCCCAGCCCAAATGTGTTTTTGAACTTCAGGCGCAGAATAGCGCAGTCGTTGTGGAAAATCAGTGTTTGGGACACATTAGGAAAATCATATTGACACTGTTCATTAGCAGAGGTCCTAAAATGGCTATGTTGAGATATGGTGACAAAGTTCATAAAATGACAGTGTTACTGCGTGCATTGTGCACTTTCCATGCATGCTGTCGTAACTTCACAAGTATTACTCATATATATTCACGCCATATTTTCAACATCACATTTTTCCGCACCTCCTTATAAACAGTAAAGCTATCATTTTCATATCCTGGCCAAAATTTGTTTCACACTTCCAATGCAGAATAGTATGGTCTGGGGAAATAATTGTTTGGGACACATTACAAAAATGACAGTGACACTGTTCATTAGCAAAGGTGTTAAAATGCCTGTGTTGAAAATTTGGTGATGAAAGTCCATACAATGATTGTGTTATGACCGTGCATTGCGCAGTTTCCATGCATGCTTAGAACTTTGCACATTTGTAATATTTTCACTCCAGATTTTCAACATTGCCATTTTTCTGCATCTCCTTATGAACAGTGCAGCTGTCATTTTTCATATCCTGGTCGAAATGTGTTTTTGCCATTCCGGCACAGAATACCATGGTTGCTGTGGGAAATCAGTGTTCAGGACACTGACAAAATCACAGCAACACTACTCATGAGCACAGGTCGTACAATGCCTATGTTGAAAATCTGGTGATGAAACTCCATAAAATGACTGTGTTATGCGCATGCGTTGCGCGGTTTCCCACATATGCCTGGAACTGTGGGCATTTTTAATATTCCCACTACACATTTTCAACATTGCTGTCTCTTCTTACCTCCTATAGATGGTACAGCTGTCATTCTTCACAACCTGCTTGATCTGTCTTTTCGTACATGTGGTGCAGAATGGCACTGTCACTGTTGGAAGTCAGTTTTCGGGACACATTGACAAAATCACACTGCCACTGTTCATGACTAGAGATCCCAAATGCTTTCATGAGGTAGGGTCACAAAAAGGCCATGTTCAAAATTTGTACTGTAAACACCAACAAACGCCCAAGGCATTATGATTTCTAACCATAACGTACTACCCTGTACAGACAGACAGGCATCGGGGGTGTGCCTTTGGATTGCTGCCTGTACTGCTCATGCCATCCCACCCCCACCCCCCACCCACTGACAGGCATCGAGCTGTACCTTGGACTCTTCAGCCCAAGACTTCACCCCATTCTCCTATGCTGCACCCATTTCACCATATGTCCTTATGGAATGGGGTGACTGTAAAGCCAAACACCCTATTGCACAGCTCAACACGTGTCGGTGTCTGCAGAACAGGGTGAGGTGACACGGCTTGACCATTATGGGTGGCCCAAACACTTATCCTAAATCCTGTCCATCTCTACAGGATGGAGGTGGACTTCATGTGAACTTCAATACTTCACTGCCATTTCTATTCTGTATCTGTCTAACTCCTGCATTTCTAATGCTCATACCAGCAAGCAAACATTCGGCATTGACAAATGCTTGTTTCTCTCCTCCTACTGTTCACTATACATCAGCAAAGCTCTCATTATGCAGCTGAAAAAAAGAGTTCCTGCTGGGATTTATAGATAATGGAAGAGAAAATAACAATGGTGACATAATGTACTGTATATAACATAAATATTAAAAGCAACAATGCATGTTATGGTAAAGATGTTTTGCCTATTGAGTTTTTATTCCATTTTATTTATTTATTTAATATCAAAGTCTATGGACAACAAGTGACTATTTGTATAAATGTCCAACCATCAATAAAATAATACAAATAGCAACACATTGAGATAATAATAGTCTATACAAAGTATAATGTCCTCCAACATTAAACAATGCAACAGATTTAAAATTATTAAAAATTACTTAGAACAATTACACCACTGTGGAGAGCCAGCGAGGGTGGGATATCTTTTATATCAGTGCAGTGTGATATGCATAAAGTGTGTGCACCTTCACATCCTTGCAGGGAATGTCCCTAAGGGGCTGGGAGAATTGTGGAAAAATTGCCCTAGTTCCTAAGATGACTGTCCCAGTACATCCAAGCCCCACCTCACCAGCAGGGTCACGTAAGGAAATAAGAAGTTCAGGGTTAAATCCTTTCATCCCATCCCTGCCAGGAGGAAAGCCAAGGCTCTGTGGAGGTAGTGTAGCTGTGGTTAGTGTGAGGCAGGGGATCAGGGTGCACCTTGAGAGCTCCTGAAGGAGATAGGTGCTGGTGATAAAGGAAGGGGACATAAACAGAAAGTGAAAAAAGGTAAGGCAGGCTCAAAATAAGAAAAGGGCATCTTACACAACAGGAGAAAAAGAGTGATCTACAAAGGAATACACATATCATTTTAAAATGTTCACTGTAACATCAGGGGTTAAAATTGACAAGAACCCACAGAGCATCAGTTTTCCCACCTCAGATAATACTGTTGACAGATCCTGCACCTGTCATACTTCCCCACTGAACACTATAGGAGAGCTCCACCTCCTAGGGTTGACAGTTTCCCCACCTACAAATCTAGAGGTGAGAGCTCCCGTACCAAAACTTTCAGATTTTACTACTGTGTTACATGCACTGTTGCTTTAAGTTTACTGGACTAATCACACACACACACACACACACAATTACATAATTACATTACGTATCTTTTGATACTTAAAAAGACACATTTTCTCTTGCTGTGTACCATCAAGTAACATTTCAAAGTCATGTTTAGGGAGTTTGAAGTACAGAAAATATGAAGAATGTGCTATTTGTGACAGCAGACTCTTAAAACCTCAGTTCTTGTTGTTAGCAATATAACTGCATCCAGTTCTGGAGACCCCATCTCCACAAGGACATAGGATAGAGGCAGTCCAGAGGAGGGCAACTAAAATGGTGCAGGGTCTGCAAGAGAAGCCGTATGAGGAGAGACTAAAGGAGCTTAATATGTATACCCTTGAGGAAGGAAGGGAGAGGGGGGACATGATAGAAACTTTTAAGTACCTCAGTGGAATCAACAAGTCAAGAGGGTAGCATCTTTCAGAAAAGAGGCGTGCAAGAATAAGGGACACAATTTAAAGATAGAAGAGGGGTTCAGGGGCAATGTGAGAAGTATTATTTCACAGAGAGGGAGTGGATGCATGGAACAGCCTTTCTGAGGAGGTTGTGGGATCTAAAACTGTGGGAGAATTCAAGAATGCATGGGACAGACATAAGGCAATTCTTGTGGGGGGTAGGAAGAAATAGGCTGTTGGTTAACTAGGATCTGCGGCCTATCCTTTAGGTAGGGAAATGGGCAGACTAGATGGGCCAAGCGGTCCTTATCTGCCATCAAAGTCTATGTTTCTATGTATATTTATTTTTCATTTAATTAATTATTAATTAATGTATTATTGTTTATTTAGTCTCATTTCCAATCATGTCCCAGGAAGGATGTTCACAAAATAATGGCAAACTCCCAATAGCTTAAAGCCAGCTGAGTTACACTTATGGGATACAAACAAAACTGGCATCATCTAGTATTATAAAATGGGTACTAAGAATTCTGCATCCTGATTGGCTGAAACTTGTTCCTACCAATTGGATTAACACAGTACAAGTAATGGGTATCAAACAGAACTGGCACAAATGTTGCTCAGTTACTACAAATATCAGTGTACAGCTCTTCGATGTTGCAATCCCAGATTCCAGTTCCATTTTCATGCATTCTACTACCTTGATTGTCCAATCAGACACTGAACCACAACATCTAAAGCCAATTGTTTGCAATTCAAACACTAAAGTAAAACATCAAGTTTGTTTTAATGTAAAGAAAAAAGAGGAGCAAAACAGGGTGGGGAGGGACTTCAAGAGACAGTTCACTCAAAAGCACACAAGCATAGTGGCTGACGCAATGCAACAGGCTAGCATTCTGTAGTGACAGCCCATGTGTGGAGGAACTATTTAAAAAACTACTGTACTTAATTTTAAACATTTCAAGTTTTTATTTTTAATTTTCTCACTTCTTAACACAAACCCCATTTTATAAGCCCAATAAGACACTCCGGGATATTGATTGTGCTTCAGCAACCGCACTTCCAGGATCCTGCAGCCTTATGCCTTACTACACCCCTGAACATGTGATTGGAACAGCACAACCAATACTCCATCATCTCTTATTGCTTACTTTACATCCAATTAAAGAATGATTGTAATGATATACGGTATATATGTATGACCGCCACTGACAGCAAGATTCATATGTTGTCTTCAATAGGGTGGGCTCTATCATTGTCCCAGGTTTGAAGCTTTGGACCCCTTACCATGGGAATTTCAGAAATGATTAGCCTTGTGGTCTGAATGTTACAGCCTGAATGGGATCAATCTAATTTACCATGATCAAGGCCACTGATTTATGGTGATTAAAACAATTCAATTCTGTTTTCAAGACTTAATATTCCGGAATTTCACTGGTGATTGTTACTCTAATTTCCGGATTTTACCGGGATTCTATTATCATTCTTTTAGTATGTGCATAAATAATCAGAATTAAAGAAGGCTTAATATACAGAGCATTAAATAAAGCAAACTGAAAATAGTACAGGAAGGAATTGAAAGAAAAACAGACTTTTTTATAGAGTTACTGATCTGATAGAAAATGCCAGATTCCATGAAATCTTCATTTTTACCAGTTTTCAGGCAGCCCTAATCCGAATTTACCGGATTTTCCGGTAAAAAACGAAAAACAGTGGCCTTGACCATGATACCTAAAACTCATTGCACTTTGAGCTTGGAACCATGGAGGTCACTATCACACACAAAACTGCACCCAGTGTCATGCTTCCTCAGCAGGCACTCCCGTCATCAAGCTTTGAAAATGTTCCCCCTTTAAATCCCATGACAAAGTGCTGGCATTCTTGCCCAGTTCTCCATTATAAATAAAATGTTTGGCATACATCTCCTGACTACTATTACCTGTACATTTTAGGCAACATTGCCATTTACTATTTTCTTTTTGCTCAAAGTGTGCAGTAACTCATGTGTTCTGCTCTGTAAGCAATAATACCTGACAGGGTGGGCGGTATTGGGCAATACCGGACTGCCCAGGGGTGTAATGAGGCCCGATGCTGCAGGCGGAGGGCCTTATAGCTCCTGGAAGGTCCGGTATTGCCCATACCACCCACCCTGGAGGGTATTATTGCACTTAGAAAATTGGCTACCTGTGTGATTTTAAAAAATTCCCCCCAAAATTTCCAAAATGAAAAAAAACAGAGTAACAATGAAGTTAATAATAAAGTAATCCCTGTTTCTGTGCTGTTGTATGTGCCCATCTCCCCCTCAAGCCATTCTCTTCTACTCGCCCCCTCCCCCACACCACCACATCTAGAACACGTTTCTTGTAGAGTCCCCCACCCAGTGTCTCTGTAACCTTGTTGCGATAAAAAAAAAATGGAGAAATAGTCAGGACCACTAGAGCGAGGGTGCATAGCAAGTTGTAAGCAGCAGGTACATTATTTTTACAGTACTGTACAATGCAGTTCACCGTTGGAGAATCAAGTGCAGCAGGACTTACGTGTGAACATGCTGAAAAATGGAAACATGGAACAAGGGAAGCGTGGGAGTGGTAATATCAGGCGGTGACACAGAAAAAGCAGTCACAGGAGTGGTAGCTGAATCGGAATGTTAGGGAAAGCTGTGAGTTGTATCAGACGGCGACAGAAAAAGAGTCACAGGAGTTTCAACTGAATTTGTATTAAAACAAGTTTTTTTTTGTTTTGTTTTTGTGAGGTACTGAGTTTATGGCTTGGAGCTGTTTGACTACTGTTCTGGAGGCGCTACGCTGGGGTTTTGAACGCGGTGATGTGAAGCCGATCGAGGACGGCTTGCTTTACATTTCTTAACATGTATTCTCTTTAATTTGGTGTCATTTATTAATGTAGCCAGAAGTGAGCACCGGGGAGGTGGGGTCCGGGTTCATGTGGCAGCTGGCACTAAATTGGGCAGTGGGAGGGTGCAGGATCTCTCACTAAGCGAGAGAAAAAATGGTGGCAATTTTGAATTTCTTAGTGTGATTCTGGCCAATTAGCAAGCACGGTGGGCACAGGAATACTAGAATGGGTGAAAGAGCACTTGAGCTGGGACTTTTATTTCCTGGTCGTCTATTGTAAGATATTTCTACCTGCATCTGCCTGCTTCCTGTTGATGTGTGGCCCTGTGTCTTTGTTCCACCTTATGGCCTGACGGTTACAGATGTATGGGTTTATTTGATGAACCACCACCCTTGCAGCATGAACTGTGGGGGGCAGGCCCCAAACACTGCAATATATCATACCTCCTGTCATGCCTCTGCCATTGTGGCAAGATGAAAGATCATCTTACAGTTATTAAGATATATCCCAAATAGATTAAATGGAAAGAAAAAGTTAGCAAAGTCAGTGTGTGCTGAGATTCTTCTGGAATGACACAATTGTTACTCAGCCTCGGACAATTACCTGTAGATTCACAGCCTTAGAACTACAACAGCCCTATAGTGCAGCATGGTGTTTCTGTGCATGTAGTCATCTAACTCAGATTTTTGTGTGGCCTAATTCCCTACATCCCATGATGTTTAACTCTATTACACAGACCATTTCACTGAACTGAAACAGTGCTTTGTGTTCCAACTGCATATGCAATATAATCTCACTTAATTCAATCACGATTCGTCTAAAGCGCAAGAATGTAGTAATGTGATTACAATTAGTTTCGGCAATGATATACATCACAACCCCCCCCCCGTAATATTCAAAAATCTTTAAAGCAGTATGTTTTTACTACTGCATAAGAGTCTACTGTTCACATTCAAATGCTTCCGCTATTTCAGTAACTACAGTATGTTTGTATTCTCCATATACAGGTGTGTTGTATTCTAGTTGTGTTCTTTAAAGTAGCAGTGAAAGAAATTGGTCAAAATGTTACCCTACCTTTTGGTTATAAAAGATTTCAGACATCCTCTAGTTTTACTTAGTGGTGAAATTTCTAGCACCACCAACATTTGAGTATTTTATTAATATTTTAAATTAGTTTTGTCTCAAGAAAAAAAAATGGCCACCACATTTGACTTAGAAATAGCACTGTAGACTAGCAAGGATTAGCATCAAGAAAATAATTAAAAATACATGGTGTGCAGTCTAGGAGGAAGACAGAAAAGTAGACTTGACAGGTGTGCTAATATTTCATTAATTGTACCTGAAAGTAGCTTTTTGGAAGAAAAAAAAACATTTGTTGCAGTATTGCTTTCAGATACTGCAGTCGTGGTCAGTTCCATTGCACCGAGCAGTAAGGAATCATTCTCGCATGCTGGCAACCTGGCTGTGTGCTTTGAGCCCAGAACATCAGGACCAGAGACAAGCTGGGAGAGTTCCTTTGGACACTCTGCTCCCAGACAGGGAGGTCACTGGCTCGCCGCTGCAGTCACAACTCCTGGTGAGGGCATCTGGGCAGTGCTCTAGGTGGTTTGGGTGACAAGTCACTGGGTACCCCCCTCCCAAGACATTACTACATGCACATGTAGAAATCTGGAAGGCTTGCTGCATATGGGAACCCTCAAAGCAGTGTGACTCTACCCATACCAGCCGTTGGTCTGAGGTGACACTGCTTTCCTTCTTTGTAGCAGTACGTATTCAAACTTCGTAAACAGCAGCTGTAATCCTTGCCCCCCCCTTCACCTCTCCCCCCCCCAGCCTTCTGATCTAAGGGCAAGTTTCCGGTTTGGAGTCATGCCACACAGGTCTGGTGTTTCATCCACATCCTACACATTCTATGCCTGTAATTAAAATATTTGTGGGGCATAGCTAAAGAGTTTTATATCCATTTAAGATGTGGCTTACTATGCACAGACTACATAGACATAGAAACATAGACATTGACGGCAGATAAGGACTGCAAGGCCCATCCAGTCTGCCCATTTCTTTTTCTACCTTATAAATGTGCCATCGTCCTTTGCTGTCGGTGTCCTATCTATTCATACTCATCTGTATTGCTCCCTTACACCTATCCCATGCCTGTTTGAAGCCCTGCACTGTATTCATAGCCACCACTTCCTGAGGTAGGCCGTTCCATGCATCCACCACCCTTTCTGTGAAAAAGAACTTCCTCACATTACCCCTTAATCGGCCTCCCTCTAATCTCATGCTGTGTCCTCTTGTCCTGCTATTTTTCTTATATTGAAACATGTTAGACTCTTTCACCTTGTTAATGCCCTTAAGGTGTTTGAATGTTTCGTTCATATCACCTCTCTCCCTTATTTGCTCTAGGGTATACATATTGAGCTCTGTTAATCTGTTCTCATATGTCTTCTGATCTAGTCCCTGCACCATTTTGGTTGCCCTTTTCTGGACTGCCTCAATTTAGTTAATGTCCTTGTGAAGGTGTGGCCTCCAGTACTGCATGCAGTACTCCAGATGGGGCCTAACCAGTGTCTTGTAAAGAGGGATTATTACCTCCCTCTCACGACTTGTGATACCTCTACTAATACACCTAACATCCCCTAGCCTTACCTACTGCTTTAGAGGTCTACTTGGATGATTTCAGGTCATCAGTGGTGATGATGATGCCCAAGTCTCTTTCTTCCTTTGTGACTGCCAGCAACCCCTCCCAGTCTATAATGTGACTTCAGGTTTTCTCTCCCTATTTGCATGATCTTGCACTTCTTTACATTAAATCCCAGTTGCCACTCTTCTGACCATTTTGCTAGTTTATCCAGATCTCTTCTCATTCTGCCCACCCCATCTGGATCATCTACTCTGTTGCAGATCTTGGTGTCATCTGCAAACAGACAAGCCTTACCCTCTAGTCCATCTGCAATGTCACTGATGAAGATATTGAAGAGGACTGGCCCCAGGACTGATCCCTGAGGTACCCCACATGTGACTTGCATCTCTTCTGACTGCAAACCATTTACCACCACTCTCTGTTTTCTGCCCGTCAACCAGTTTGCCACCCAGTTGACCAACTTCTAACCCACCCCAAGCCTACCCAACTTGTTTATCAATCTTCCATGTGGAACAGTGTAGAAAGCTTTGCTGAAGTCAAGGTAGGCGACATCAACTGCTCCTCCTTGGTCCACCACTCTGGTTACCCAGTCAAAGAAATCTAGGAGATTAGTTTCACAGGACCTTCCTTTTGTAAACCCATGCTGGCCTTGGATCCTGTGCCCTTATGGATTCCAGGTGTTGCACTATCCTTTCCTTAAGGAGTGCCTCCATAATCTTGCCCACTACTGAGGTAAGAAAAAGACTGCACCACCCCTCTCATGCTGCACTACAGTGTCAGTATTGGGATTTAACCTAAGTGCCTGATGTGGGGATAGAACCCACAGTCTTCTGATCTTCCGGCCTCAGAGGCAAGTATGCAACCTACTGAGCCACTGACACTTTACTATGTGGACCCTCTGTAAAGCAGCAGACTTGTTAGAGATTTGTAAATACTGTACACACTGAACAAGTACTATGCACATTGCACAAGTGTAGTTTTCTTTCGTTAGGACACAAATGTGGAACTACTCAAAGCAAGTTACATTTCTGGGACATGTATACTGTTTTACATCGGGTTTTATTGAAGCTGTATGAAATAGGTTATAAGTGCATGGTACATATCCTGCTAGACTACAGGTGAACCAAAATGTGAAGCATTACAAAATACAAATCAAATATAAAATACTGCTGTTATTGTATACTGTACAATACACAGGTACACAAGGCCATACATCAACAAGCATACAACTGTGTGGTAACTGTACAACTTAGCACTGGACCTATGAAGACTTACATGAATCAGCCCTGCAGCATGGAGCCAAATCTGTAGCTTGGACTTGAGTCACAAAGGTAAGGGATGAGATGGGGATGGGGATTAGCATTGTTATTCACAATTTTGTGAATATATATTTTCCTGTATGGTTTATTTATTTGTCATTTTTGACCAGGAAGCACATTAAGCTGTGATAGCTTGTTTTCGAGTGTGTCTCGGGGTGGGTTACATGGACATATTTTACCGATGGGCGGATGTTGGCAATCCACTGGGGAAAGTCCCTACTGTCCTGCAGGGGAACGCTGACCATCTGTGAGATGGCCAGTTCAGGAGAGCAGCCAACAGAGCTGGATGTGTGGGAGGCTGGGGTGGATCTCCTCCTGCCTCTGGAGTACTAGAGGCCCATGCTTTCTATGATTCTAAGGCATCTTGATTCTGAGAAATTGTGGCTGAAATGATTACTGTGGAGGTTCAGGAGGAGTTGGTTCCGCACTGCTGGGTAGTGGGGCATGGAGATTGGATTGACGGACAGCAAATCAACCTGATGCTGACATCCTTCATTTGACTGCTGAAAAGAAATGGAGTATGAAAAGAAGAAGGCATACATCGCAACCTTTTGTTCCCAAATGCAGAACATTGCCTCTCAAAATGTGGAACAAATGAGCAAAATGTGGAACACTTAATCAAATCTTTACCTAAGAAGCTCAGAATACTGTTAAAATGTTTGCATTTATATTCAGAAAGTCTGTTACTGATTGAATAATATATTTTGTGCATCATTTACTATTGATTTTTGTTTTAAAATGTTAACACTGAATGTGGGACAAGTCTTCACAATGTGGAGCAGCGACCTTTTGTGAAGTAAAATGAGGAACGTTCCTCGTAATGTGGTACAGTTGAGAGATATGGAAGAAGGCTGACCTGTACCTCCAGCTGCAAACCAGATTGACACATTGTATTGAGCTGCCAGCAGGGATGGAGGATCCATTTTCAGATACGGAGGAACAATGGAGTTGTGGCTGTGTGGCTAGGGGACGGTCCTCCCGTATCTGAGGAGGGTATTCCATCTACTCCTTCCGGGTCAGGCACAGGAGAAGGGGTGCAGTTTAATTTCACCACAGCAGCATAGAATTCTGCCTTGTTTGTTTTTAGAACTACACCAGATCAGGAGTCTCTGTCCGGAAAGGCGTTTTTGGCTTCTGAACAAGCTGGCCTATGTCGGTGTCCCCCGAAATGAGTGGTTGTTCCAGAGGTTACTCTACCTGGTACATCTACAGAGGATTCTATAGAAAAGAGACTTTGGAGTGCAGGTCGGGCAGTGGATTCATTGACTGGAAAATGGATTTCAGATATGACACCTACCAAAATGCCTACTTCTGAACTAGCTTCTGCAAATAATACTGTTACTTGCATTAACTCTGAGGTGATCATGAACTCTAATTCGGATATGGAAGCTATCAGTTCTGGTGTCAGATGTCCTCTAGCTTTACCACCTGAACTGTGCTTTACACCACACCCTTCTTTGCCTCTTTTATCACGTCAGGAGGCCGCGACTCCCAGTACTTTTAGGGGTCACACGACTGTGCGGACAGCACAGACTGCCTCTTCTATGATTGATGGTGCTGATGCTTTATCTATGGCTTCATCCAGCACTGGAACCCAGGCCTTACAGCCAGCATCTACATGACCTTATGCTTCACTATTTCACACACCAGCATTCCCTGCTAAGAGGCATAATGTAGTTAGACTGCATTATGAAAGGGGTTTGGAATCACACCCAGACAGGATCTATGTGGCACGCACCCTGCTAAAGGGCTCTATGGGCTTTCACATCACAGAAATATATGCCTTGATACAGGTCTCGAGTGAGACAACATTTGACATAAGCTTTAAATTGAGTTCGAGTCTGGAAACGTTTTGGAAAAGATTTAATGAACTCATGACCACCATTTGGGCTTCGTTTGATGCCTCACTGCTGACTAAACCAACTTTTCAAACAGTTACCATCTTGTTTCAATATGAAGGGGTCAGTGTGACTGATCTGGTGTACTGCCTGAAGCAAAGACGTACTGTCCACGGAGCTCCGGAAGCAATTTTTTTTTCAACTCTGTTTATTCTCCTTGTGACCTGGAACTCTCTCGAGCTACCTCTGCTCACCGGCCGCTCTACCACCGACCTGATCCCCTGCCTCCTCAGAGGATATGCTGCCCCTCCTCCAACTTCCAACCAGGAACCCCCCCAGCTCTGAGCCCCCTGGGGTAAGGCCGCCACTCCATCCAGTGCTCTATCTACAATCTAGCGCTGGCCAGGGAGGAAGACGGGAGAAAGGCAGAGGCAAGGTCCGATATTGGCGTGTGGAGGTGGCCCAGAGCGGAGCCATCACCTATTCAGGTGCAAGGGTTTTCTCATTTGTTACTTGCCCCGAGCACAGTCATGCAATGGCGTCAGCATGTGGCTGCCCATAGGCGACTGCAGCGCTTGTCCTGATTCTTGTTCCTGCGCTAGTAGTACCCCCAGTCTCCACTGGTGGTCTCTACTGTGCCAGGAAGACCCTGCATCCCTCCCAATGGAGAGGAGAGCTGTCCCACGGATGCTCAATCCATCTCCTCCCTGCAGACCCCCAGCACCCAGGCTCACCCCGAACCCGGATTGCTGGTGTGGCACGAGGTGTGGCGCCCAGCACCTCAACCCTCAGCGCCACCAGGCCGGCCTCCGGAAGCAATTTTTGATGCAGAGAATATCTGGACAGGAGGTTGGCGGGTCAGGGTGGTCTTGAACTCCTCTGATTCTGGCCTACAACACCTTCCAAATAGTTTCTATTTGGGTAGAGATAAAGGTATTCTTTTCTATGCAGGCCAGCCCAAGGCCTGTTACCAGTGTGGTTCATCCACACATCTCAGTAGTATGTGTAACCCCCCTGCAAATGGGGGTTCCCAAAAGACTTCCAGGAGCTTGCTTGAATGCTCCAAGCCTGAATGGTGTTTGGCATTTAAGCCATTTATCAGTGAGTGTTTTTAGAACCTCTGGTACTGTCTCTTTAAGAGCTGTCTGCTTGCAAACATAATTAGTTTGTATGGGGGACTGTGTGTTTCTTTGATTGAGTACCACTCAAGCTGCTGCCAATTCACTTCATTTTGCAGTCACTAGGGTGCAAAGGGAACCTATCTGAAAGATGTAACTGTTTGCCAGAAATTATTTAGAGTAATAATGAAATTACAGTTTGTCTAACCTGCTTTCTTTGCAGTCAGAACTGTGTCTGCTAGTTCCCCATTCTAGTTTTGAACTGCTAAACTGGACCAATCAGTGTGGGTAAGCTAGCTCTAAAATGGTGCCTAGACGAATCAGAACTTGGACTCATAATCTGAGCCAGCCACAAGAGGATTGTATGGGCAGTGACTCTGGGAGATGTAGTTTAGACTTCAGTGCCTTTTGGACCAACAGCAGCAGTCTATTGTGAGTGACAGCCAATCCAGTCAAGAACTGGGAGGAACTCCAAGGAAGTGCCCGGTTTTGTCGGTTGGAGTTTCAGTTGAGCTTTGGCAGTGAAGAAGGAAGGAGCCCTGTGCTTTTTCAGTGTGCAGTTTTAGTCAAAAAACGTGTGTAAGGCCCAGAGTTCCGGTCTGCAGCTTGTTAGGACTGAATCCGTCCTGTGAAAAGAATCAAAGGATCTCTGAAGAGTAGAACCTGTAGAAGACTGG
Organism: Neoceratodus forsteri; assembly: GCA_016271365.2. Lineage (NCBI taxonomy): Eukaryota > Metazoa > Chordata > Ceratodontiformes > Ceratodontidae > Neoceratodus > Neoceratodus forsteri. Next base: position 1,146,827,256 of record CM057458.1, on the reverse strand, counting down.
AAGAATTGCTGAAAATTGCACTCGGTCTGTCAGGAACTGAATCTGCTGTGTGTTCTCCGGGTATTGTGCAGTAATTGCGATCGGGATACAGATGCAGCCTGCCTGGTATAGTGCTTTCTTTATATAAATGTGTGAAGAGGTTTGTGTACCTCAAGTGAGCCCTGCTGACATTGAAGGACCCTATCTTATTTGGAGGTCGTGAGTACTAATTCAGGGTCGCTCCTGTTGAATTGCCACATTAAATCCAAATGGAATTACTGTACTGCTGACTGTTTAATTCTCCTTTCTCTGTGTGAAAGGGCCCCTACCAGCTGCCACGGTTTGGACTAGCCACTAGGGCTTGGGTACCCAGGGACAGTAACTGATAGGGATAGGCCTGTGCACAGAGCCATAGGTAGATTATTAGAGTGATAAGCTAATTAACCTGATTTCCCTGTCCTTGTTATATCCCCCAAATAAATCAGAGCTGCTTGTTTCAGCAAAGTTATACTGCCTGAGGTATTTGTCTATGTTAAAGTACTGTACTGTGATTGTTGCACTGTATCTCATTTCACAGGAGGTCCCAGTGCCGGAACCAGACCTGGGGTAAGTGTATACTGTGAAGGTAATTCTGATATATTGTGTGGGCCACTAGTGGGAAGAAAGCGGGGTTGCAGTGTCCCAGAGGGCTGTGACCAAGTTAGTTTAACTATTGCAAACCCTGACCTCTGGGTGGAGGCACCCGCCATTGGATCCAGGCCCCTCAACCTGTTAGTGGCAAATCAGGCAGGGGTAGTAGCCCCTGGGATAGCGCCATCTAGGGGTTACATATGTATGACAGGTTAAAATGTACTTTGTGCAACACGACAGGTCACACAAGTGAACAGTGTACTAACAAAAGGGTGTGCGGCTTGTGCTCCGAAGTCGGTCACTCCTATGCAGCATGCCCTCAGGCAGCCCACAACCAAGACAATCTGGCTGATCTTGTGGAGTAGAGGCTACTAATCATGGTAGCCCAGACGGACATGACTAATAAGTCACAGTGGGTAGATAGGCGGAGTATTCCTCCTGTGCCTCCTCCCCCGAATAGAGTAGATCCTGTACTCCCCCCCCCCGGAAGAGGTGATTTTGGTTGATACTCCCACTGCAGGGTCTTGTCAGAACAGGCAGCACCTTTTACCCCTTCAGTACCCAATGAGACTCCAGAGCCTGTCCTCATGGAGGTGCAACCTGCAGCACAATCAATGCCCCCTCCACCAATGCCCCCCCTCCACCAGTGTCTGCTTCAGGGAGTGGGAAGCAGATGGTCCTGCATAAAAGGGATGGCAGGAAGCTACCACCGCAGAAACTACTAAAAACCTCAGATTTGCCTCTTTCCAATTGATTTGAAGCTCTTCCCCACCAGGCTGACTGGTCCGGTGAGGACTCTGATGAATCCTCCTTGGGTTCCTATACCTTAGATCAAGGGATGGATCTGGAGGAGGTCGAGTCAGATAGAGCTGTCCTCCTAACTGGAGGAAGATAAGACTTGTCACAAAAAGAAGAAGAACAAACCTAGAAATGTGAAAGGAAGCAGAAAAGCCACCTTGATTAACTGGTTGTAGGCTTGGATAATTTTTCTTTGATTTTTCACTCCCCCTCAAATACAGTGTGTCATCCCTTTCCTTCTCTTGAAATGCGAATAGCATTAAGTCTCCGAGAAAGAGGGCAGCCATGTTTTCAAAGCTGATATCAGAGAGTCCAGGTATTTTTTTCCTACAAGATACCAGATTGCATTCTTGGTTAGATATCTCTAAAGGGGTGAAGCAGTGGTGTGTGGGATCATCTTACTACCCACAGCTCTCTTCCTTTTGGCCCTGGTCTGTGGAGATTTTTTCCAGCACAGTTAGAACAGGTTGCTTTGAGAGCACATATTGCACAATTTGTTAAGCCAGGAAATGTGTTTTGGTTTTCTATGATTCTCAGATTTTATGGTGGATGGATACAAAACGAGATCTGATTGCCCTATTAAAATAAGAAAGTCAGCAGCTGAGGGATTTATGATATTGGGAATACTTGCTGAACAGGAAACAGTTGCAAAAACTAATTTCATTAAGTGATAGTACAGGCTTTGACTACTCTACCCAGATTTCTACCCTTAAACAGGCTATGATGCAATATCACTCTTTCAGGCAGAAAAAATTAGAAAGCAACACAGTATGGGATGCAGGGAAGGTGGATGTAGTATGTCCATATGACACATGTACACAGAAGATAGCTCAAAAACATTTTCCAGTTTAAGAGATGAGCACCAGATTGTTTGCACTTCAGCTTCAGACACAATGGAACTGTTGACAAAACATTCCTTAAAATTGTTTGCATCCCAGCCGGTCTCTTCCGTAGGCCAAGACCATTTTTTTGATAATTTTGCCATACCTCAGTGTCACCCCAATAGTTTATAAGCTCTGGAGGGTACTGTTTCCTCCTTAGAGGTAATGGCAGCTGTTCAGTCATTATCGACTGGAAAGGCTCCAGGGCCTGATGGCCTCCTGAGAGACATATACAAGCTGTTATTACCAGGTTTTGCAGAGGAAATGGCTACAGTTTATACTTGTATGTTAACATCCTAAGAGAACCCTTTGGATATGTCCAAAGGGAGTCTTATCTTTTTATTTAAGAAAGGAGACAGGCAATGCATAGAGAACTGGAGAACAATTAGTTTATTAAATAGTGATTTTAAGATTCTGACAAAAATTATACAGACTTGATTGGCAAAAATAGCACCTTATCTTATTTTCTCAGCTCAATTTTGTTCTCTCAAGGACAGGTCAGTGACGGATAATTTGATTTTGCTTCGTGAAATTTTTGACCGGGGAGGAAAAATCAAGTTGAAGGGGTTGTAATGGCATTTGACCAAAGAAGGGCATTTGACTCGGTAAACAGGGAATACCTATGGTTTGTATTGAAATCATATGGTATTCCTCAGACTTTTATTAATTGGATTAGTTCTCTATAGCATATGGCTATGGTTACACCTGTGGCAAATGGTTGGGTGGGGCCAATGATACTAGTAAGATCAGGGGTTAGACAGGGCTGCCCATTAAGCCCGCTCCTTTATGTTTTTAGTATCGATCCTTTATTAAGGCAGCTTAATAATATCCCGACTATCAGACATCTCCGGTGCCCAGAAGGGCTTGTACCCTTTTCGGCAATGGCTTATGCGGATGATCTCTGTTTAATGGTTGCAGATGATATTTTGGTAGAAATGGCTGTTCAGACATGTCAGGACTTTGGATGTTTTGGGAGTTTCCTTGAACCTTGAGAAATGTCAGGGGTAAACACCACGGGGCATATGGTGATGAAGTGAATTCCATTGCTGGAGTCACTCTGGTCTCCACACCTGTTAAGATTCTGGGTATTTGGTTTACAGAAGGAGATATGGAGGTCTTAAACTGGTCTCTGAAACTGTAACAAGGGAAAACCTTGGTATCTCAGTGGAATTGCCATAAAATGTCTAAGAAAAAAAGGATTTTTTTTTTTTTTTATTAAAACTTTCTTGATTCGTCTCCTTTAATATATCAGTTATATTTTCCCCCCACCTAAAATGCTGGAAGTCACACGGTACAGATTTTTTTTTCCAGGCTATCTGGGACAGCCGTTTAATCCCGTTCAGGAGAAACATTTTGTATTTGCCACTGAAAGAAGGTGGTCTTGAGATGGTGAACCCTGTGGTATTTTTTTTGGTCTTTATAACCAGTAACCTAAGCCCTTTGTTTCACACTGAGAGTGCTGGACTCAGCTTTTTATGCGTCAGTATGCCCATGATTTAAAAAATGGGACTCTGGAACTCTCAGGGGTCTGGGGATGACTGGTTCAGCGCCACTTTATGTTTGGCATTTGTTTCTTAAGATTAAAGCTTGACAGATTATTAGTCGGACTATTGCTACCAGACAGAGGAAATCTCTCTGTCAGCAGGTCATTTTAACTTATTTTACGGATCAGAATACCTTTCCGCAGTGCCCCCAGACTTTAGTGCTGGATCTGCTGACTCCGCTGACTAATACTCATATCCCCCCTCATGTTTGGGAGGTCCACTGGCTCTGTTGTCATGAGATATTGAATGTCAAGGCTAACCAAAAGCACAAACAGATGGCGGAAAGATTGTGCAGTAGGCCTCTGTGCTCACAACAACTTGAGACCCTGACCATCTTTTTCCTGCTCTTATATTACACATTTAGGTGTTTTTGGTAGGCAGTGACAGATGCCTGTGATTTGTACATTGGGCTATAATGAATTGATATATGGGGCTTATGGGCCTGCCTGGAGTAGGTGGGACACAAGTACTTTACAAGTAATTTTGCAGTTGTCAGGTGGTATATTTGATTTCAGAAGTGTGTACACACTTTGACAGAAAGATATGGATTTTTCAGAATTGGCTACAAAAATCAAGTTTGATTTGCACAGACTTTATTATGAGGAAATTAAATGTGGAATATTACAGTATTTGCAGGTGAAATGGTGGAATCTTCCTTGGATAACATATACTGATGTTCCAGTTACATGAATTTCAAGCAGTAGAGTTTCCTGGGGAGTTTTGTCATTGATTGTTGCTTATTGGAAGTGGTTTGGATTGCTTTTTGTTTAATTATTTCCTGCTTATTGCACACATTTTTTTCCCCTTCCCAGTTTATTTTTTTCTTTTCCTCCTTTTTTTCTTACAGGGTTTGTTAATTTATGTATATAATGTGGAGTTGATATAGATTGTTTCAAACTTATTCAAACTTAGTCTATCAGTATGCTTGTTTATTTTCTTGTTTTTTTCCCACATATTTTGGTGGTGGCGGGGGGAGATTGGGAGGGTGGTTTGCTGTGTGGGTTTTTCTTGTACTGTTCTTGGTGAATTGATGTTGTATAATTTTTCTTTCCCTAATAAACACCCCTACTCTTGGGAAGGGGCGCTGCTGGCCACTTCCAAGATTGAGGATCTGGAAGCTGCAGAAGCTGGAGAGCTGCAGCAAGCTGAAGTTCAGTTCTCTGACCCGCCAGAGAAAGCAAGAAGGATGAAGAAAATTACTTTCAATCTCTCGATTTTATGACTAAGGAACCAGATACAGAGATTTGTGATACTGTTACAGCAATGGACGAGGACATGGCATAGAAACTTTAAATTGGCCGCTGAGTTGGAGATTGCAACAGCTACAGCACAAATGGACAAAGAAATTGAAGAAAGACGGAGGATTTTATTGACAATGATAGCAGAAGACAAAGAGACTACACAAAAGAAAGCTGGATTGAGAAAATGACTGCACAATGTGTCACTAAGGATTCCAGAAAATTATTATATTAGACTCTGACCTACAGTAGTTGCTAGTACTTCAGAAGCAGGAGCTGTGCAAAATCCACAGAGAGTTGTCCAGACACCCTCGGACACTGCCCCTGATTTTCAACAGTGTGCTGCATATCAAAGACTAACGCTGACTGTATTGGAGCAGATGAAAGCTGTATTTAAAGTACAGTTGGCAGATTTAGAGACTGCTGGATGGATGCCTACACACGCTTTAAACAGGGCAGGGTGGATACAAGATGAAATGGGCAAATGGCTGCCTGCTCCTGAATGGAGTCTGTCAGAGAGCCTGCTACCTGAATACTGTACACCTCAATTGGGGTGGCATCTAGATACACCTTCTACTGAGCCAGACACTGCTTGTGCTGTAGAGAACACAGATCGGAGTCAGGTAACAAGACGTTTTGTTTACTGTTGCTGCAACAAATGAGGAAATTAATGAAACAGTGACTGAGGGTACGAAGCTGGGGATAGCGAATGATAGTAGCATATCTGTTCATGTACAAATGCATATAATACACTCTGGCCCAGATATTCAAACTGCACCCAAAAAGTGCGCAACAGCAGGAGCAAGCACAAGTCCACTGCGCCCATGCACAAGAAGTGCAATATTCAAAAACTACGCAGGCCAAGATGTGCCTATGGCTGATGACTGAATATCGCACCACCTGCACCATAGCGCAACTAGGGAGGTGAAGCTGAGCATATCTGATGCGCCGTAGCACAACAAGGGATGTTCAGCTGAGCAGTCCAGATGCACCATAGCGCAACCAGGGATGCCCCCAGCAGCAGGGCAGCAATGCAACAGCACAACCATGGATGCAGGGGCCCACCACCCATGCCACAGATGGGCAGAGGAACACACAGCAGAACGGACATCGTCCCCCACACCCCATGCACTGCACAACTGGGGGAGAGCTGGAATAACCACCAGCCCATGGATACCAGCAACCAACCCACAGCCAGACCATGGTGCCCCAGCACACCCTGGCAAGCTGTGACCGGCACACAAGGAGGGCCGACCACCCAGACCACACCATCCCACCAATGCAGACCACACCCTGCACCATGATCCCCATACACCCTGCCCAGAAGTAGCACCCAACAGTGCAGAACACCCCATGCATGCCACCACCCCCACTGTGACAATGCAACCCTGTGCACCATGGAGCCATGCAAGGCAGCCCACCATGGGCAGCCTGCAGCAGGCAGCAGCAGACAGTGATGCAACAGATGCATACACAGTGCCACGCTGCATGTCCCCCCGAGGTACAGCTGAGAGACAGACCATGCGTCAGCACACGAGGTACCCCACATGCGACAGGGCATGCCCCGGACCCCACCTCCAGCGGTACAGCACCCTGCACACCCTCCCCAGGACACCTCCCGTCCCAGCACTGGCCGCAACAGCCAGCACAGGCACACACAGTGTAGCATGGAGGCATGCACCACACAGGATAAAACACAGTGCATGGACAAACACCCACCCATACCCAAGGGCACAGCAACACAGGGACACAGTGACGGGTCAACCAAGCCACTGGCGTGTGGTCACGGCTGACATGTACACATGGCCAGCACCCCTACATTGCACAGGTGTGCCAGCCACCCTGTGCATGCACCATGAAGCTGTATGCCACCAGCATGCTGCCAGAGCACAAGTGACAGACACTGGAGCACATCCTCTGCAACAGACACAAGCGACAGCACAGATGGTGGACAACAACAGCGGAGGCCACAGTGCCACTGGAGGCAGATGTGCACCATACTGGTGATGGCGGTCAACCTGGCATTGTGCCCGGTACAGTTGTTATCCAGCATGGACAGCCACCACTGACACACCAGCAGACCGTGCATATCACAGACATGCAAGGGTGTCAGCTGCACAGGCCATGGACGGTCTGACAGGGGTGCCATGCACACAGTGCAGGCCCCGTGGACCACTGCACACAGGCATCCAGTGCACAGAGTACAACACACAAACCACAGACAGTGACTGATCCCTGTCCACACCACAGGTGGTTCACCTCTGCACACACACACACACACACACACACACACGCCAGCGGCACCACCCCGACGCCATGCACACCACTGCAGCTGAGCACCTGTAGCCTGCTGCAAATCAGAGACCACCACAGTTGTTATAACAAAATGTATATATTAAAACTATGTACAGTAAAGCTATATAAACTATATACAATAGTGGGGGAAGGGCCACATAACAGGTGGGGATGGGTAAGGGGCAGGGGTGAACATATGGAAGAGGGAAGAAGGGGTGTGAGGGTGGGTCAGAGGGGGGAAGGTTGTATTTGGGGCATGGGGATGTCACTGGCCTCCTCGTTCCTCTTTTTCCTGGTGCCAATGGGATCTCCACCTCCTCTTCCTCACCCCATGGCGGTGGATGTGTCGCAGGAGCTCCAAGGTCTCCCTCCTGACCTGCAACAACTCCTGGATGTTCCGCTGGATCTGCCGGAGTGTCCGGCCACCTAGGACAAGGGAGCAGAGTCAATAGGTGTGACTGTCCATCCCTCTGCAGCCCACCCATTGTGCATGGCATACAGCCATGTGACACGCCCCTGTGATGGTGTGCGACCACCCACAGTGACTGTGTCCACAAGACCTGCCCACCCAGGCAGCCACAGCCATGTGGACCACTGCACACACCCACTGCCCATGTCCTGCACATCACCACCATGGCCATACAGTGACTTGGCTATGCGGTGTAGAAGGCAGTGCCAACCATGTGCCTGGTGCCGCATGGACCACCATTGCGCCTCCCAGACATGCAGTGCCACTGGACAGTGCTGACTGTAACAAGTTGCATGCATGGCAGTGGTGTTACTGGATGGTGGCCATGCCAACTGCCCAGTTATACAGCATGCAATAGTAATCATGGATGTAAGACACGCACCATCAGCAAGCTGGTCCACACGCCTGGACCACCTTCATCCCTCCTGTCCCTCTCCTCCAACATGCAGTGCCTCCCTCTCAGTTGCACCTCCGTTCTTCTAGCTAAGGTGCAAACATGAGAGAGGAACATGAGTACAATGCAGCAATGTCCCCTCACCCCATGTGTGTGCAATCCCACACAGCCAGACCCACCCACCCCACACCCGCTACCACCACCACTGCCAACACTGGATGCCCCCCCATGTGCCGGACACATGCAACCATGATATCCGTATGGACGATAAAAGTGTATGGATGTTGCACCTACCTGGCACGTGCCCGCAGGCGGGCAAGCAGGTCCAGGTCCCTGCTCCTCAGGTCCCCATAATGGTGGCGGCACTGCTCCACCATCTGCCCCATACTGGTGGCCTCCTCCAGGCGTCGGTCATCTCCTGCCATACTACACTCCTGGCCCTATCCAGGGGTACCTCCCCAAACAAAGCCCCAACATGGGGCTCGACTATGGCCACAAGGTTTGCCAGCTCGATCTGGCTCCACTGCACAGCACGCCTCCGCGCCATCTCTGCTGCTCAGTTCAAGCAAAATGGCGCTCTGCAGCCTTGTCCTGCCACATGCAGATGCTGCTTGGTACAGCAATGCCATTGCCTATCGCTGTCACTGAACAACATGATAGTGGTGCACCCATGCCTGATGCATGGCGCCTAGGGGCAAGGTTGGGCACAGGGTCAAGGGTCTCTGGGCGCATGGACAGCCACAGTGCAATTGGAACCCAATACTTGTAGTGCAATTGGGTGCCTGTGTGCCACCTCCTGTAGGGCCTACCCGTGCTGTGCCCCAGTGCGCCTATGACTCTAGTGCCACAGCGCCATATAGGTGAACAACAGCTGTAGCACTACTGGTACAATGGTCACCATGCCCTGCATTGCCTCCCACACACAGCATATCAGCAGCAAGGCAGATGCCTGCGCCATCAACCCAGGCATGCGCAGTTAGGTACCATGCATGTCACAGAACTGCGCCTTGACTCAGCCACATTCAACACATCAGGCCAAAGCGCAACAGCGCCGATATTCAGCCAACATATGCAAATCATCTAATCAGCCATTCAATGGCGAGTCACTGCATTTGCATCCACTTAATGAAGCGCCCGCCTCATTTGCATGGGTTGCACTATAAAAGTGCAACATTGGGCTGCACTGGCTATAGTCGGTTACTGCAGTCTATTAGGTGGGATTGCATGCTGTTTGGGAGTGTGAACTGTGGTGTTTGGGACATGCATGGGACTGCACAGTCACAGGTAACACCTGTCATTCTCACAGGATGAATCATGACTGAGCGTGTGGTGGAGAAAGAGGAACAGAGTCGTGGGAGGAAGAGAAGGCAAATTTCACTAAGGCTGAGACAGATGCCCTGTTTGAGGCCTACCTAGACCAGGAGCCACTTCTCAGTGGACACCAGGGAACACCACAGGCCCGTACTGCTGCATGGGAGGAGGTGGCGCGTGCTGTAAACCTGCATGGCAGCCACCAGCGCTCCATGTAGGAGTGCAAAAAGAAGATGGGCACAGACAGGCGGAGGATTAAAGAGAAGGTGGCTGCCATCAGGGCAGCATGGTCTGCGACAGGTGGGGGACAGCTGGAGGTGCTACGCCTGACCCCACAGGAAGAGCGGGTTGCTGGCATCATGCAGTGTTGCGCCATTGAGGGTGTTCCAGGTGGTGTATTCCAGATGGGTGGTAGCCCGTCACTGCATGGTAGGTCATGGTCTGTCTATTGGGGGGGCAGGGTAGGTCACATGCAGTAACGCGACTTTTTTTTTCCCCTTACAGCTCCTGAGCATCTGCATGGGTCAGCGGTGGTGGGCTTCTCCACTGAGGCCAGTCACATGGAGATGGAGGAGGGCCCATCCACCTCCACAGGATACGGGGTCAGGGTGACAGTGGGCCGCCTGGATGTCGGACTGATGTTGGTGGAGCAGGTGCAGAGGAGGCCCTGCCTGTGTCCCAGCATGCGGCATCCATGGATGCCAACATGCTGAGACTTGGCTGGTGCCGGATCCATCACCGATGATGATGGAGCTAACGTCCTGGGCAGTGACACGTGTGCCACAGGATTGCCATAGCAGGTAACATCGCGGCCATGGCTGTGGAGGCTCGCGTGTCATCACAGTTCCAGCCTGTGCCTGTCAACACCAGTGAGACAACACTAGTGTGTCCAGGACAGTGGGACTGTTGCGACCGCGGCGGCATCATTGAGCCCTGGGAGCAGCAGCCAGAAGGGCAGCATCAACAGTCGGCCAATGGTCATGGGGTACAGTGTCAGAGGTGGCATCAGTGCACAACCTGTGGACATGCCCAGGCCTGGCCCTGGTGCAGCGCCCACCCTCAAGGGTGATGAGCATCAGGCCAGACATCCTGAGGGACAGCATGCTGATCAGGCAGATGACCTCTTGGATGAGCACACCCGCATACTACAAGCATCAGTCAATCAGCAGATGCGGCTTGTGATGGCGGTGGATGCACTAAGTGCGGCTCTGCACCAGGCAGAGGAGCATCGCAGCAGAGACACTGCTCTGCTCCTGGCAGGGATGGACCGGTTGCGGGAGGATGTGACCGCTGCCATTGACAGGCAGACACAGGCATTCACTGCTGTCGTGGCCACAATGGGCACACAGTTATTTGCCTATGCGTCACAGACACCATGCAGTGCAATGTCCACCCCCCCCCATTCCTGGCGTCGTGCGACACCATCCTGGTCGACACTGGTTTCAGCTGTGGGCATCCTGAGCATGCCTGGCACAGGCATGTTCACGTGCTACAGACCTCTGCACAAGCAGGCCGCTGCTCATGCAGTGGAACCCTGGGCGATCATCGGTGCCACCCATGAGGCCAGTGGTCAGCCTGTCACTGCTGACGGTCTCAAGCGGGCCACCCATGCATCTGTGGTGGCTGTGGCACTGTGGTGCGTGACTGACCTGTCTCCCAGCGTGGCTACTGTCTGATGCTGCCCTGCATGCATTGTGTCATTCAGCAGGCAATGCACGGGTGGATACCCGGCCCTGCACGCACACACACAGTCCATCTGCATACCCCCCAGCTGCTGTCCACAGTTGCATGTGCATGATGATGCCTGCATTGCACTGTACACCACTGTGCAATGGTGCCCAGCGTCTGACACACCCATAATGACAGGCAGTGGATGTGGTGGTCTGTGGATGTGTGTGGCTGGGGTGGCAGTCTGGGTCGGCGTGCCTCCTACCCTTTGTGCATGTCTGGTGAGGTGTGTGTGTGTGTGTGTGTCTGTGTGTCTGTGTGTGTGTATGACCACGTGCCATGTTAGACCTTGCCCATCCCTGGTAGTGTGTGCGGTTCCATGCCCGGCCACTTCCCTTGATGGCATGCACCCCTGGTTTGTGTCCATGTGTGTTTGTGGGTTGTGCCTTTGCCACTGGTGGTTGCACATGGCCCCGTGACTTCCCTGGGTTGGCTGAAGTGCTCCTCCGTGATGGTGTCCCGCTGCAGCTGTGCCAGCCGGAGCAGTCGGGGGTCCCATCACCCAAGGGGGAGCTGCCCATCACCATCGTCACCGGCGTCCTTATCGTCCCCATTGCTGTCCCCCTCTTCAACCTGTATGGCTATCCCACATTCGTTGGCCATGTTGTGCAGGATGCAACAGGCCAGGAATAGCCCACAGGCCTTTGAGGGGCTGTACTGTAGGGCACCGCCGGAGGTGTCCAGGCAACGGAAACTTGCCATCAGCATCCCGAACACTCGCTCAATGACATTGCGTGTGGTGGCATGTGCCTCATTGTAGCATTGCTGTGATGGGGTCGCAGGCCGCCGGTATGGTCTGAGCAGCCAGGGATGGAGTGGGTATCCACTGTCACCTGTCTGTAGATGGTGGAGGTTAGTTTGGTAATCAGCATCACTCTGCCTCGGGCCATGTAGGTCACTACCCATGTCACTTCTGACCATGCCCCTCCCAAGCTCTATGTTTGTCCATGTGGTTTGCATACTCACCCACTAAGTGGCCAGTGGGGATGTCCCCACTCTCAAATCTGTGGCACAGTGCTGACTGGTGCCAGATGAAGGCATCATGTGCTCCCCCAGGGTGCGTGGCACAGACATTGATTATGCGCCCCCTGGCATCGCACACCACCTGGCAGTTGATGCTAGCATAGCCCTTCTGATTAATATATGCAGCCCCTCAGGGCCAGGTGGTGTCGCGGATGGCCACATGGGTGCAGTCTATTGCCCCTAGCATGCCAGGCATGTGCTACCCTGTGCAACTCCTGTATGTTTGCGGTGCACTCAGCCGATGTGCTGGGGAAATGGATGTACTCCGCAGCATGTGGCAGCAGTGCGCTGAGGAATTGGGTGAGGTGGCGTGACGCAGACAACTGGGTTATGCCTGTGGTATCCCCTGTTGGTCTCTGGAAGGTACCCGTGGTGAGTAGGCACATGCAAGCTGTCACTTTCATCTCCACTGACAGGGCATGGCTCCGTCGTGTGGGTGCCTGCATCACATCACTGCACAGCTCACAGAGCCACCTCAGAATTGCCCGATTCAGGCGGTACTGGCCCACAATCTCAGTATCGCTGTACAGCTCGAAACTGGTGTGGGCTCGGTACTGCCTGTTGGGGGCATACCGCCGACAGGCCCTTCTATGGCTGCGCCCCCCTGCTGCCCGCCTTCTCACCCCCCTCATTACTGCCTCCATCTGGATGGTGGCACTGGCCATATCCCTGGCTTGTGTTCGCCTCCCCGGCAGCTGTTTCTGTGTTCCCCCACTGTCCTGGCTGCTACTTCCCCCACACCGGGAACATCTTCCTGTGGTGGCCTCTGTGCTGTGTGGCACTTCCCCCTTCTGCACTGGCTGTGGCTTCCCACACCTTCCCTGTGCCTCTCTGCTCAGGGTACCCTTTCCCTGGCCTGCCCTGTGTGTCCCTCCTGCCCAGTTTAAGTTGCTAGAGTTCAGCCTCACGTGCCTTCCCTGTAGCTTTCTTGCGCCTCTCCCTTGATCCTTTTTATTTTGACTCATTTCCACTATCACGCAACTTCCACTTGCTCCTCTATTGCACATGGCGATGTTGTTGAATATCGCACTGCACCATTTATGCATGGTTCCTCCTTCAGTTACACATACATTCATTATCACTGTGCTATTGCTCAGGCGTGATTTGGGGGATGCATCTCGTCCCGCTGAATATCGAATGGTGCATTTCAGACTTACGCTGAGTACCCTTTGCTGAGCATGGTGCAACCTTTGGAATATCTGGGCCTCTGAGTCTAATATCGCTACAGAAACTGAGACCACAGGTTTGTAAGAGGATTCCTGCCTGAGTGATGAGGGGGTAATGGCAGGTACATCAGGGCAAGGATTAAGAGAAATGGGAGGATGAGGTCAACAGACAGTATTGCAAATGGGGATGTTGCACTTGTGCATACCCTAAAAAGTGAGATGGGGCAAAAAAATCCTGGGGACCCTGAAGGGACAGAGGGGCACCAGCCTATACAGGACAATACCAATAATTCTACTTCATGCCAGCTACCAGGATGGAACATTCCTAGGCCCCCACACCTCATTCACAACCACTTCCACAACGCCCCCATTTTCTGAGTTATTTCACAGAACCAAACCCCTCCCGAGGCAGAATGCTGTCCATTAAAGATGCAAAGGGGGTATGGAGCCTCGACCTGACAGGCTGCTTTGTGGGGAAAACTATATTAAAAGAAAGCATGAAGTTCACTGCATCAGAAATCTATGCCCTAATACACATCTCTGGGGAGGACAATTTCAATATTAGCTTTAGACACCTGCACAGTTTGGATTGATTTTGCACATTATACCACCAAGTAAAATCCGCTCCTCAGTGGGCTCCATTTATAGTGATTCCTTGTCAAGCCTCCCATAAAGAATGTTACAGTGATGATCAGAAATGAAAATATCCATGTAGCTGACATAAGGCATTGGCTCCAGCAAAAGTGGAGGTACTAAATGCCCCTGAAGAAATAATACAGTAGATTCTGAACTCATATGGACAGGGGGTTGGAAGTTTAAGGTCAAACTACAGCAAATCCTGGAGTGGATTGTATACATTCCTAATAGCGTTTTCTTGGGCCAGGATAGACGGGTATGTTTTTACTCCAGATAACCCAAGGCCTGTTACAAGTGTGGGGCAAAAACACATTTATCAAATGTTTGTGACAGAATGCTGTGTGGGATCTGTGGAGAATTTGACCACATCGGTATGCAATGTGCCAACCATTCTAAATGTAACTTATGTGAGGAGCATGGGCATATCTTTAGAGACTGCCCCTGGACGGCACATAACAAGAGACACACTATTAATCCAGATGACCTTATCAGAAAGGTACAACAGCAGGAAACAGAGAATGGTACTCAGGAGGTTTCTCTCAGTACTGCCCAACCTCCTGATCAGAATATAACCCCTGTGCATCTGGCCCAGTTGAGACAACCCCCTGCACCTATTGATCCACCTTGTGAGCTGGTGGTTGAACCAGATGTTGCCACATGTGCCATAATCAACGAGGCTACTGCCCAGTTAGCAGAGCCCCTGAGCAAGCTATGACAATGCCCCCCAGGCATGGACTGCCCACTGCCAGATGGAGAAGTGTCAGAAACCTTAAGCCTTTCCTTCCATATGCAAAGATTGATACTGAAAACCAGTTTGAAGCCTTGAACTCCCAGACTGAGGAGGCTACTGACACTGAAGACAGGGTGTTAGATGCATCTTCCACATCAGGAAGACAAGATCTTGAGGAACTACCACAGAAAAGGAAAAAAGGAAGAAGAAAAAGAATAGTTTTTTCTTACTTTTGGACTAAATGGACACATTTATTGTAGCCTCCTTGAACTCCTGTAGCTTGAAGAATGTACAAAAACTAATGGCACTGTTTTCTATGTTACATGATTTTAAGCTTGATGTTATCTATTTACAGGAGACATGGATGGATTCCATCAGCTTATGCACACCATCAGGAATAACTAGATGTGGGGACCTTCATATTAGTCTTTTGGTCTTGACTGGGCAGATGGTGTGGGCATTATATTTCCGGGCCCCCATTTCACCTTTCAGATATTGTTGGATTTAATTCCAGGGAGGGTTTTGATAGTAGATGGTCTGTGGCATAAACTACCCAGTCAATTTATTGCTGTATATGGCCCTCAACTGAAAGTGGACAGAGTTTATTTATGCAACTGCAACCTTTTTTAATGACTGGTAAGTATCTAGGAGGAGACTTTAATTCTACTGTAGATACTGGAGAACAACAGGAGAAAGGAAAAACATTCAATGTGATTCCATGCTTTCGAAAATGTATAATCTGGCAGGCATGGTGATTGACTGTTCTGCTGCTAACCAAAAATCAAATTTACCTATATTCGTAATGAATTGACTACTAAAATCTATTATATCTTTGTTTCCAAACATTTGGTAATACACCAGGCAATGGCAATACTAGTGGACTTTTCAGACCACTTACTGGTTAAAATCGTGCTTAGTTTGAATACCCATTATGTTAAACCACACACTAGAGGGCAAATGAACATTGGCATCTTAAAAGAAGCTGAGGTAGAACTGAACCTTTTAACAGTTCTTATTGCAAAGTGTCCCTACTTGTTTTTTATGACATTGTGAGTTTATGGTGGGAGGAATCAAAACAAGATATAAGAGACTGGATGACACAATTTGGGAAAAAGAAGTTCAAAGAAATTGTTTTCATTATCAGAAGTTGCGGACTCAACTTCAACAGCTTTATTGAGAGACATATTCATCTAATCAAGATTTCTCAGCTTAAATTACAAACATAAAGTCAGAAATGAGGCGGTACTAATATCCTCGATCCTCATCCCTACAGGCAGCTATGTCTTTTGGCACACAAAAATCTCTGTATGTGAAGCCTGCAAAGAAAGAAGACAGAATTCCCAGATAAGTAGTCTGGTTTCCCGGGGCTACCTTACAATGCATATTGAGATACAGAAAGCTTTTTGGAGGATTATTTAACTAACTTCAGTGTAGTACATACAGTTAATCCAGAGGATCTGAACACATTTTCACAGCACATACATGTACCACCTTTAACTCATCCCATGAGGCAGTCATTAATTAGCCCTATCACTACAAGGGAAGTCTCTGAGGGGATAGGTACTTTAAAATCTGGGGTATCTCCCGGTCAGGATGGTATACCTAATGAATTTTATAAAGCATATAAGGGTTTTCTGATTTTTTGTTTAGTTAAAGTATATGATTTTTTTTCCTTTTACACCAAAATGGAGTACCTTCTTCTTTTTCCAAAGGCCTTATTAGTTTCTTGCATAAATCTGGTGCAAAAAACAGCTCATGAATTGGAGACCAATTTGTCTCTTAAACTCAGATTTTAAAATATTAACTACAATATTACAAAAAAGTCTGAGATCAGAAGCTGAGGAATTAATTCATCCTGTACAAACATGTATGTTACATGGCAGGAAGATTCAGGATAATTTAGCCATAATTTGGGATGTTATGGAATTCTGCAAACAGACAGACACGACTGGTTTTCTACTGTCACTGGACCAAAGTAAGACACTGGACAGGGTCAGCCACAAGTACTTATTCCAAGTGTTAGAACATTATGGAATCCCTTTGAAATGTGTTACCTAGTTACTTATGTTATATGGGATGACTGACATAACTCATTTGACCCAGGGCTTGGGAGGAAGAGTATACAAATCAGAGCAGGTGTACAACAAGTGTGTCCCTTAGCCCCCTTTTATATATCTTTGCATTAGACCCTTTTATTAGGACAGTATTGCAAAATCCACTAATTACAGGTATTACTGGCAGAAGCTCTGATGTGGAAATGAAATTGGTAGCTTATGCTGATAATTTATGTGTATCTGTGAAAAATTAGTTCAGTGCTTATTATGCTCTGAAAGACATGACTAAATATGCTACTGTATCAAGAGGCGTTACTAAGCGTGGACAAAGGCAAGGGGCTTGCACTAGGTCCTCAAGGTCAACAGAATACACAAGTGGCTGGTATACAGATTACAGAAGGTCCTCTCAAAATTTTAGGGATTCAGATTGGTCATGGGAATAATGCACAAATAAATTGGGAGGAAGGCCTCAAAGTTTGTGAGATGAAGGTCCAAAGGTGGGAAGGTTGGAAATTGTCCAAATTAAAGAGGGTACTCACTATTAAGCAATTCTTGATACCGACATTATTATACCTAAGTATGGTGTTCCCATTACCTGTTATGTATGAGACAAGGATCCTGATCATTTTATTTTTCATATGTTATGGGGTAATAGGCTAAATCCCATCAAAAGAGTCTACACTTATTTACCAAGAAAAATAGGAGGATAAGATATGGTAAATCCTATTATTTTCTTTGACACGGGAGTCATAATGTCACGGACAAAACCATACACATCAAGACTGCGCACCAGCAAACAGTGTGCGGCAACACCAAAAAGGTCTTCTTTTGTTTGCAGGGGGCTTCATCCCCAACACCCCCCAGAACTATTACAATCAACCCACAAGGGGGTGTAGGCACAGGGGAAGAAAAAAAATTAAAAGTAAAAGATTCCCTAGCAGGGAATCAAACTACGATCATCCCAACCCATCCACTGCAGGGCTGGGTGCTCTAGCCATTCCACCATGGGAGCAGCTCAGCTGAGTAGCTGACCAGCAGTGGCTACATCCACTTTCTCCTCTGTGGTGAGTGTCAGGGGTAGCGATACTTTCATATCATTGATATTCCCCAGTCGCTCTAAATCCATGTCGCTACTGACAGCATGGTCGTGATGTGTGCTGTTTTGTCTGCACAATTATGACCTGAGATGCGTTTTCTTTCATTCGTTATTTTGGACAGGGCCACTTAAGGTAGCTTTCATGACAGTGGTATCTCCTGCTCAAATACTGATACAGAATTTATTAGATGACTTTTTAGTTCAGTGGATAGATACACTCCGAAAAATTTTAAAAAGTATGATTATCCCAACTTATTTTAGGCCTATGTTACAAAAACTAGTAAAATGGAAGGTATGCAAACAGAACCTATTTCAGTGTTCCAGGAAACAACTTTATAGTTTTGGCTAGAGAGGGAGTCCAACAAGCAGAGTTAAAAAATTGCAGGTCTTCTAAACAGTCTTTGGTGTACAGGCAACTTCAAAATAAGAGAATCCCACAGAAAATATGGGATACTCAATGGTTAAGTTTGTATGGTAAGCTACAAGTTAAAGGGAATAATAAGAACAAGACTATAGAAGAAAGAATGTGTCCATACTTAGAATGTATTGCCCAAATGGAAATGGAACATTTTTCATTTTCGTGTAACTATGCCACCCATTTTGGGGCTTATGCCGCAGACAAATGGAATTTGCAATAGCTCAGAACACTGACATAGGAACAACTGGTGTTGGGGATTTTCAACAGTTAGCTTTACAATATGACACAAGTACTCTGCAGGTGGTCTACGCTTTCTTAAATATTATCTGTGGTAGGCTAGAAGTCAATATGTCTTACAACAGCAGTGCATGTCTTTTTGCACGTTATGTACAATATGTGAATCTGCTCTGAAGGAGGTTTGTCTGACAGACTGTAAATATCATCCAAAGTCAAAAGCGACGTTTTGGTGGCGGGGTTTCTTATTTTTTCAGAAATATAGGTAATAGGTGGGATTGATCAAGTATGCACTTTTTTATTTATATAATGTTAATAAGTTAGATTTTGATTTTGTGTTTTTTTTTTCATGATGACATTGTGATATTATCTGTGTTGTTTTGATTCCTTAATAAAACAATCCCCTACTCCTCATCAGTAAGTGCTATGGGATCTTTACTTTCACCTGGACAGTGCCAGAGATAGGCAGAAGGGACTTTGGTTTAATGTCTCATCTGAAGGACAGCAACTCAACACTGCAGTCCCCCATACTGCACTACCATGACAGTTATGGGTATTTCCTCAAGTACCTGCTGTGGTACTAGAACCCAGAACTTTCCAGTCTTCCTGCCCCAGAGAGAGTGCTACTTAGTGGGCCACTGACTCTGCCACACTTTTGACATATGGCCCCATGCCAGTAGCTTGGCCTTGAGTAATGAGGGGAGGGGTTGGGAGTTAGACTTGACAACCCTAATAACACATTTCCAAATGTTGTGGGCATTGGGTTAAAAATTCTGGTAGAACATTTACAAAGTTTGAGGCTAATGCACAAACAGCAGACAGCCCCTATGCAACTCATAGCCATTGAAAGTATGGAGATCTGCCTCCTAAACGCTCCATCCATAGCCAGGCAGGATGCACATATGTGGTGCAGAAGCGCAGAGCCAGCATGCACATACCACCACCTTAGCTGCGCTACACATGGGCAGAGAAGCATGGCCGCATATCAGCATGCATGCGCCACACACATGTGCATTCACAATGGGCCATATGTCTGCCCATGGCGTAGTACTACAGATGCAGCAATACACTATGGGGAGGGCTGCCCCAAACTGCATGCACACAGGGCCTGTATGACATCTTGCAGCACAGTCACAGCTGAAGGCCACCAGGGCAACAGGTCCAGTGTGGGTACTGGGAGCCCCAGGAACCGCAAAGGAGCAGGGGTTGGAGTACCCAACACCCATGCCTAGTGTAGACCACAACAACCAGTTGAGGAAATGAGTGGAAATAGTTCACCATCAGTCATGCCCCTGGACTGGGCAGGAGGACCCCCCCCCCATACTCCTGTGCCCTTGGTGCTGTAACACAGCACATATACACTGGAACCCAGTGTGGCCTATCACCTGTAACAAAATAAATCACAGGAGAAGTCTCATGCCAGACAAAGCCCATCTATGCCTCACCCATCTTTGCAGTAATGGACTCACTCACCACATATATTCTTCATTTTCATAGTTTTATTTAATAACCATTAATCACAGTATTGTTTACCATTGCCAGTGTTTTGAAGGAAATCCTCTTCCTCAGGGCAGACATTTACTAAAATATAATGAAACATAAATTAAGACCTTATTCTGTGAACTGTTACTCTGTGTTTCATAACTTTGTCATATTAATTTCTTATACTGACTTATTCATTCAACTGCAGAATCTTGCAATCAAAACATCAACCAAGTTAAATAATACACACATGCTTTACCACTAGAAATGAGTTACATACTTTGTAAATTCTGCCTACTGCTGTTATGTCATATTGTGCAATTTTATCTGTCTCCCCATATAAACATATTTATACCTTTTATTTCCTACAAAATTTCATGCTCGTAGGGTAAGCAACTGGTTTTCAATACAGCCACACCTGGCCAAATGATTCTTTTAGACAAACGGGCTGTTTTTTGTATAAATTCATCATAATTCCTAAAGGAATAAAGCAGAAACAATTACTTTCTGAATACCAATATCCACATTCTGTCATCTGTAAATAGCAATAACCTGCTGTACTAATACACCAGAATAACTACATTCAGTGCATACAGCAGTATTACTAGTGCATTGCTATTATATAATTTGACTAACTTTTTCAGTGTTTCCCCTCATCAAAACACACATAAAAAACATTTTTTTCTACGATATTAGTAGCAAAAGCACCACTTCCTATTTCAGTCTTCGTATTTTCTATTCTCTTTTTACCTTCATAGCCAATAGTATTAGTTTTAAACTACCTTCTATTTTTATTCTTTTCAGTAAAAACAAAAGCTGCACTGAATCTCTTTTCAACATCAGGGACCAGACATTCAAAACTTTGTGCCAGGCGCTAACTGATTGCACCACTTTTGCATTGGATTGCTATATTCAAAAGTCAAAATAGTGCTGGTGCAGCATGTTAGCGCCAGTGCTGAAAGATAATGTATGCACAGTGGAAAGTGAGGGCAGGACATGCATACAGGCGCAGTGGTATATTCAAAACTATACTGCAGTACAACGTATTAGTGCGACATGTAGCGTAGTGCAAATTATTCCCTATGAAAAGGTAGTCTTAACTCTGGGCAAACCAAGGATGGGGCAATGGAAACAGCAGCAACAGAGAACAAGGCTGTATGCAGTCAGTGAGGAGGCAGCAAGGGCAATCAGCACCGCTGGCCCTCCATATGCACAGGCACCCACAGTGTGGAATACAGTGCCTCAACATTGCTTGGAAGCTAATATCATGCACGTTATACGACACAGCTAAAACTCCACTTGCAGCAGCAAACTAATTGCATTGCTCTATATGAATTGTGTGTTGCTGTACATTGTGTGTATTTATTGTGCACTGCATCATCATCATGTAGTGGCTCTGTGTCATTCCTGAATATAGACCATGGACCACTGTGACTCTCCAGACAACACAGCGATAAACACAAATGAAAGTATTACATAAATGACAATGCGGCCATACAGCACACACCTCCAGCCCCCCAATGGGGTACACCAGCACACACATGCAGCACTGGGGAACTGGAGGGTGTTGAGGGGGGGTGCACATGTGGCCAGGCTGCACCATATAGTGTGATTTGCCACAAGGCTGGGGCCATCCTCACGGTGCATATGTTCCAGTGTTGGGTATGCCCTGACACCGGTGTACATGTCTGATGGTAGTGTCACTCCCCACGGCACATACCTCAGACACCATAACACATGGCCAGCCATGTGTATGTTACCTGGTATCCATGCCAGTGGCATAGCACATGTGGGACACAGGACAGCATGACAGTGATGTCCACTATCAGAACACACCTGCCAGCTGGTCCTATCACTGTGTGGAGAGCAGTAGTCATTGATGCCTGACACACCATAGGCATTGCTGTGTCCCTTACTAAACTGGCCACTATGATACTGCAGCATCTGCTGTGCACTGTAGCAGGGACTACAATATGTCCATGGCTTGCAGCACTAACACCTGTGGCTGTGGTGCTAGTCCTCTGGGGCACACTGGACTCTGTTGCTGTGCACAGACGTAGCCTGCAGCTACCATCATGTTTCTCCAGTCTGACATACAGGTGGTGCTGTGGGGAGACCCAGCCTGCAGCTATAGACCTGTAGTTCCAGTCCAACCTATAGGTGGAGCTGCGTGCATCCTACAATAGTGCTGGGCAATCCACATGGAACTACATGCAAATCAGGCAACGATGACAAGCTAGTGTGGCTGTTTGCCCACGGATTGCCTAAGTAGGCTTATTTGCATAGTACTTTTGAATATAGCAACATTTTGCACTGGGCAAACGTGTTAGTGCCAGGCAAACATGTGAGCCCCGCGCAAATAAGTTTGCCTATGCAAAACTGTCAGGACCTTAGCACAGTTCTGCAGTATTTGGTCTGTACTGTTGTTTGCAGTTTTTGTGAATCCACTCCTTTGCTAACACACACATTGGCCATGTAGTTCAGCTTTGCTTTACTCCACGTCTGTGTACATGGGGCTGCTGTTGTAGTTTGCACTGCCCAGTTGCCATATTCAGAGCTGTCTTATTTGCCAGGCTATGGCTGCACTGCATTCAAGGCCTTGTTTGCACTCCGTCATTTGCACACTATATTCAATTGAATTAGCCCCAGGGTTATTCCTTTGAATATAGCATGCAAATGGTTCCAGGCTATTTTTGCACACCATGCAGTGCTAATTTTGCCCTGGGGCTAAGTTTTGAATATCTGTCCCCAGAGCTAATGATGTGGAACCAATTGAACAGGTCAATAAGCTTTGGATACTTGGGATTTTTCCTGTGCATCACCCTTTCCTATTCCCAGCATTTCAACTACATTGTAAAAACAGTCCACAAGAGGCTCTGGGCCAGATAGTCAAAACTTTGCCCCTGGGCTAAGTTAACACTGCCCCGCAGGCAAACTTAGCCCGGAGCACAAAGCAAGCTATATTCAAAAGGAATAGCCTGGGGCAAACAGCTTCAGAAAATAGCATGGGAATGAGGCCGTCAAACTGGTTGGGAATGCAGGGCAAACGAGCCCTGGAATAAGACAACACTGAATATAGCAACCACGAAGTGCAAACCACAACAACAACACAGTGCACAGCGACGTGAGGGCAGGTAGAGATGAACTATGTGGCCAATGTGTGTGCCAGCAAATGCGTGGACCCTGTACAGCTGCAGGCAGCAGCAGATGTGAAAGAACAGTGATCAAACCTGCATACTGTTCCCCGAACCGTTAGCTCCGCGCTAACACGTTAGCTTGGCTTTAGCGCAGAGCTAAGCTGTTTGCCTGGTGCAAACATATTTGCCTGGCACTTGGATTTGCCATATTCAAAAGTGACATGCAAATGAGCCTACTTAGGTAGTCTCTGGGCAAACAGCCAAATTATCATCTCATTATTCCCTGATTTGCATGCAGTTTGCCCAGCGTTACTGCAGGGTCCCACAGCTCCACCTGTAGGTCAGTCTGGAAGTGCAGGGGCTGGCCAGGTCTGGATGCAGCTCCACTTGTAGGTCAGTCTGACAGTGCATGATGGTTGCTGCAGGCTACATGTATGCAGTACAGCATAGCATTGTGTGCCCCAGGGGACAACACAGCATAGGCACAGGCAGTGGTGGTGCTGCATGCAACCGTCACACTGTAGGCCATGCTACAGTGCACAGCAGACACTATAGTAGCAAGGGGCGGTAGTGTGAGGTACACAGCAATGCCTATGGTATGTAGGGCACTGATGACCACTGCACTGTACACAGTGACAGGCCCAGCTTACAGGTGATTACTGACAGTGGACAGTACTGTTTCACTGTTGTGTGCTCCACAGATGCTTTACCTGTGGCATGGGATGATCACAGTGACATATACATGGCCGGCTGTGTGTGCTGTGGCATCTGTACAGTTGTGCGGTATGTGGCTGGGGGGGCATGTAAGATCCAACAGGCACACAGGTGGTGGGGTATTACCACTACTGGCCCACGTGCACTGCTTGATGTGTCCCAGCTTTGTGGCCACACCTGGACTGTGGTGAGGTCTGGCCACCCGTACACCCTTCCCTCAATTGCCACCATGCCCACAGTGCTGCATGTGTGTGCTGGCATCTGCTGATCACCACAGATGTATGGTCTACAGGTGTGTGCTGTATGGCCACACTACCATGATGTCCCCTGTGGGCCAGATCACCCCTTACTGCCTGGCATGGCTGGGACTGGTGGCAGCTTTTGGCATCATGGTGGTGTCATCAGTGAGCAGCATGTGTCCTTCATGTCTGGCATTTTCTAAGTGTCATGATCATATGTTAGGGTCACGCAAGCCACGCTAATCCTGCGCTAACACCACACAAAGCACCAATGTCGTGCAAAGCTGTTTGCCCAGGGTTAAGATCAGCTTTTCCTGGGCAGTAATTTGTACCACGCTAAGGGTCGCGCTATGTCGTACTAGACACCTTAGCGCGGCGCTAGTCGCTGAATATCTCAGAGCACCTGTATTCATGTTCACTTGTCCCCTGTATATAATTATGGTTTACCCAAGCGTAATGCAGTTTGCGTGTGCTATTTGGCCTTTTGATATGACAGACCTGCGCTTACTCCGTGCAAATGGTTTGTGCACCGCGTAAAGCTTTGAATATCTGGCCTCTATTACTTCAGCTTTGGAATTTCTTAGTGCATGCATTTCAGCTGTCCCTGATTTTCAGGGATGTCCATGATTTTGCCTCAAAATTTTCCTCAGTCCCTTGTAAAGCTTGTGTTTTTATGACTGAACTGTGGAGATTGTAAGCACAAAATAATGTCAGATATTACATTTACAGACTTGTTTTTCTTCTGAAAATGCATCTTAAACTAATCCCCTTATCCTATTAGCTTTCTGAGTGAATATTATCAATTTTCAAGATGTGTCCCTGTTTTGGGGTCTTTGTCCCTGATTTTTATAAGCCTTGTCCTTGATTTATGAGGCAAAAGGTTCAGAAGTATGCCTTACTGCCTAAGGCCAGAATGTTCCTTGTAATTAACCTACTCTTACCCTTTTTGAACTATGGCGTTTTGAGCTATTTAGGGTGCTGTCCAGGACTCAATCTGCAGATTCATTAGAGGATTGCAGTGCCAAACTAATCACTGCCCATTGTACAGTAAGGCAGACTACCTTTCATTTGAGGACAGAACTACTTTTAAAACTTCTTTTTCTTCCACAGACCTTTTATTGAAAATTGCCTCCTCTGTTACTAAACTTTTTCCTGTAAATGCATTAAACAGAACACAAGTTCTCACCCCTGTTTTCAATGTATAGTCCTTTCAAAACAAACCTTAGCTGGTCAGAAATCTCTTGCTTATCATGGAACCCACTTACATAGATACATAGACAGTGTCGGCAGATAAGGCCTATGGCCCACCCAGTCTGCCCATTTGAGCTTGTAAGTTCAGTTCGTTTTCCTAGAAGTCTGTTTCCCCTTTCCCTGACCTCTAGAATTCCTTTATGTCTATCCATGCATTCTTAAATCCCTTGATTGTTTCAGCCCCCACCACTTCCTCTGGCAGGGTGTTCCACTTGTCCACCACCGTTCTGTGAAGAAATTCTTTCTCATGTTTCCTCTGAATCGTCCTCCTTCCAACTTCATCCCATGCCCTCTAGTCCTGGAACATCTTTTTCGCTTAAAAATAGTGTTTTCGTGCACCCTGTTCCTCCCTGTAAGATACTTGTATGTCTCTATCATATCCCCTCTCTCCCTCCTCTCCTCCAGGGAGTACATGTTCAGTTCCTTCAACCTGTCTTCATAGGACTTGTGATGCAATCCATGCACCATCTTTGTTGCCCTCCTCTGAACCTTCTCTACCCTGTCTGTGTCCCTACGTGAGGTATGGTCTCCAGAACTGTACGCTGTACTCCAGGTGGGGCCTCACTAGTGTCTTGTATAGCGGAATTATGACCTCCCTTTCCTGCTAGTGATGCCCTGCCTATACATCCCAGCATCCTATTTGCTTTACCTGCTGCCTTGTCACACTGTTTCCCTACCTTGAGGTCATCAGAGATGACAACCCCAAGATCCCTTTCTCCGCTTGGTGCATGCTATGTTCTCACCCCTTAACTGATATATTGTGCCAGGGTTTTGTGACCCATATGCATTATCTTGCACTTCTTGCATTGAATTTCAACTGCCAAACCCTTGACCATTCTTCAAGTTTCTGCAGGTCGCTTCTCATTCTGTCTACACCCTCTGGTGTGTCTACTCTGTTACAGAGCTTTGTGTCATCAGCGAACAGTGAAATTCTGCCTTCTAGGTCCTGCGCAATGTCACTGATGAAGATGTTGAATAGGACCGGTCCCAGCACTGATCCCTGTGGTACCCCACTGGTCACTCTTCCCTCTGTGGAGTGCCAGCCATTTACCACCACCCTCTGTGTCCTGCCACCCAGCCAATTACCTACCCACCACACTACTGTCCTGCCCACACCCATATTCCCCAGTTTGTGTAATAGTCTTTATGTGGCACAGTGTCAAAGGCCTTGCTGAAGTCCAGATAGGCCATGTCCACTGCCCTCCCTGATCCACCTCCCTAGTCACCCAGTCAAAAATTCAATGAGGTTGGTCTGACATGACTCCCCTTGGTGAAACCATGCTGCCTTGGGTCCTGTAGTCCATTGACAACCAGATGTTCCACCAATCTCTCCTTCAGTAGTGCTTCCATGATCTTCCCCACTACCCGAGGTGAGGCTGACTGGTCTGTAGTTCCCTGCTTCCTCTTTGTTCCCACTTTTGTATAAAGGGACTACATCTGCTGTCCTCCAGTCTTTGGGTACCTCCCTGTTTCCAGTGATCGGCTAAACAAGATAGCCAGAGGTTCAGCCACCACCCTCTTAGTTCTTTAAGGACCCTGGGTGCACCCTGCCTGGCCCCATTGCTTTATCAACTCTTATTACTTCCAGTTCCTTCAGGACCCTTTCTCGTGTAAGGGACTTGTGTCCATTTCTGCACCATTCTCACCCCTTGTACTCCCTTCAGACCCATTACCCTCCTCTTCCTCAGTAAAGACTGAGCAGAAATACCTGTTCAATATGTCAGCTTTACTGTTGTCATCCTCCACTGGCTCCCATCCTCCCCCTTCAGTCTCACTATCCCTCCCTTTGTCTTTCTTTTTTCACTTATGTACCTGTAAAAGGTTTTGTCCCCTTTACCTACTGATTTTGCAATGTGTTCTTCTGTCTGAGCTTTGGCTTCCCTTACTGACCTCCCTACCTCCCTTTGCTTCTCCTGGTACTTCTCCCTATCCCCTTCTGCCTGTGTCTTTTTGTATTGCCTGAATGCAATCTTTTTGGCTTTCACTTTCTTTGCTACCTCTTTGGAAAACCATAATGGTCTCCTCTTCCTTTTCCTCTTGCTAACCTGCTTAATGCATAATTCTGTTGTTCTTGTAATCCCATTTTAAATACTGCCCACTGTTCCTCAACCCTGATTCCTGTCCCATTCCCTTAATGCCTCTTTCAAGTATCTCCCCATTTTCCCAAAGTCTGCCCCCTAAAATCCAGGATACGTGTTTTTGTGTGGTTTGGTTCTGCTCTTTCTGTGATTTCAAACCACAATGACTGGTGGTCACTGTTACCCAGGTGCTCCCCCTGTTACCCCCATCACACTGTCGCTGTTTGTGAGCAAAGGTCCAGTATTGCCTTCTGCCGAGTTGGTTCTATGACCAGTTGCTTGAGAAAGGCACCCTGAAGGAGTCCAGGATAAATCTGCTCCTAGTTGATGCTGCTGCTGGGATGCTCCAGTCCACGTCTGGAATATTGAAGTCTCACTTCTATAATAATCTCCACCAATCTGTGAATGGTAGCCCATCTCTTAATACTTTCAAATACTCACTACTGCAATTGCTGAAGGACCAAGGCTGTTTTACTGTTTTAGGTGTCAGCATGGCTCAGTTGGTATACATCCGCCTGTAAACCAGAAGGTCATGGGTTCTCGTCCCACACCAGGATGGACTTGCACCTAAAAATCGCTGGCATCTGAGTGCAGTATTGGGGGTGCTGTACTGCTGGAGTGTGCCATCCTTCAGATGAGATGTTAAACCGAGGTCCCTTCTGCCGTCCTGGTGGGTGTCCAGGTAGAAATAAAAAACCCAGGGTACTCCTCATAAAGAGAAGGGAACATTCCCGGTGTCCTGGCCAACATTCCCCTTCCCATAAATCGGTTCATGCAATTATCCAGGCTGTGTGTGGGTGATGATGTGTGATATGGCTGCCACCACACATTCAGTCACTTCACTACCAGTCTAGCATTGCTTGTAAAGTGCTTTGGGATACTATGTATGAAAAGCACTATATAAATGCTGATTCTTCTTGTTCATGCTACTTTTTTCATTCTGTGGATAACTTTTTAATCATGTATAATTGTTTTTGTATATTTTTGTACATAATTTGTATTGCTGTATGGTTTTTGTATTGTTCTGATTGTTGTCCTACTGCAGGTCACTTTTGAAAAAAGGGCAATTCTTGCTCAAAAAATCAACCAGGGTAAATAACAATAAAATAAAATAAGTGTTTTAGCAACACAAATGTTGCACTATATTGTTTCTGTTTGTGTGACTGGATGTATAATACCACTGTAAGTGGCACATTTAAACTTGTATACTTTTTATACTATGCATTCCAACTATGTGTGATCGACTCCATTGCACCAATCCATGTCCACCACCCAGCAGTGGCATAATGATGCACTGAGGTAGTTGAAGGCAGCAAGGTGGATGTTGAACATTTCTGGAGCATTCCTGGAAGAGGCCTGGTATAGTGGATGGCAGGATGGCTCTGAGGTACCATTATAAGGACTATCGGAGGGCAATAACCCTGTGAAGGGCAACATTCCTATCACAGGTTATTACCAAAAGAGGAAATAGGCCTGCTCAACTCTTCCACACAGCATAAGTCCTAAAACCAAAACAGCTCCCACAATAACAGTACAGGCAAAACAACTAAAACAAAAACAGCTAATGTCAATAACCACTTCACAACGGCTGGCCTTGCCTTTGACACCTCCCCAGCTAACCTGCTGAGGGAACAATTAAGCTCCCAGCACACTGGTGTTCTGAGAGCTGACTCTTCCTTCAGCTTCAAATCTGTACTGTTGAAGCAAGTAGAGGACCTATTATGGCAGCTGAATACCAAAAAAAGCGCAGGGGCAGACTCTCTGGACCCCTACTTTCTAAAGATTGCATCCCACATATTTACAGTCCCCCTAACTCATCTCTTTAACCTATCTCTAAACTCTGGTTCTATTCCCACACTGTGGAAGACAGCCCAAGTGGTTCCCTTCTAAAAATCAGGGGACCCTATGGAACTTAATAATTACAGGCCCATTCCATTCTACCAGTGCTATCCAAGATGCTGGAGAAATTAGTGAGTAACCAGTTAAGGAGTATCTTGACAATGCTAACCTCTTGAATCCAGCTCAATCTGGATTCAGGGCCAAGCATAGCACTATTACTGCACTAGCCAAGGTCACAAATGACTGGCAAACCCGAATTAGATAAAAGAATAATGTCTGTGCAGTATTTCTGGACCTGAGCAAAGCATTGATACTGTGGACCACGGCACCTACTATCATCCTTGCTCTCCCTTGGCCTAGATCCACCCTCCTTAAGTGGTTCAGGTGTTATCTCACAGGTAGGTCACAGCAGGTAAAGCTGAAGGTGACCTATCCCCATTAAAACCATTGTTAAGAGGAGTCCCCAAGATTCTATCCTGGAGTCCTATCCTTTTTGCCATTTATATAAATAACATTGATTCAACCCTCACCAATTCCTCTGTACACCTCTTTGCTGATGACACTGTTTTATATGTCAGCAACCCTTCGTCTGCAGCTGCTTGTGAAATCCTACAAACAGAATTCTCCCTGTTACAATATCAGTTACTTGAGAAAAAGCTTCTGTTGAATGCAAAAAAAACTAAAGCAATGATGTTCACAAATCAAAGCTCCACCAGCACTTCCTCTTCAATCATTCTCCCCCAGCTATGCACTATACTTGGAGAAAACCTGGAGTATGTAGAAAATTTCAAATACCTAGGTGTGTGGATTGACAACAGACTCGACTTCATTCATCATTTAGAAGAACTGCTAAAAAAGCTTCGCCAAAGGCTTGGCCTTCTCTATAGGTTAAAACCCTTCCTAAACAGAGATTCAAAGATGAAGTTAGTTCAGGCCATTTTTCTCTCAGTTGTTGACTATGCAGACTTCCTTTATAGTCACTGCCCCACCTTCTACCTACAAAAGTTGGATACCTTATACCATAGAGCAATAAGATTCATTACAGATTTGCCATCTAATACCCACCACTGCTCTCTTTATGCTGCAGTTGGATGGGTTTCCCTTCACCTCATAAGGAATAGAAATGCAGCCCTATGGATTTAGAGAACGTTGTCAAAAAACTTCCAAACTATATTCTGGACTGCTTCACCCAGACCATTCCTAGCTCCTATGCCCTAAGAAGCAACAACATCATCCTGTTCAAATTGCCCAAATCCAACACCAGGCTAGGGAGGGCAGCAATCAGCTATTCTCTAGCTATAGCATGGAACACCCTACAAAAATCCCTAAAACTGTCCAATATTATTCCAATTGCATCCTTTAAACAGCGTTGTACAGTTTTCTTCACAGAGAAATGCAGTTGCTACCGCTAGAGCTAGCTTTGTCATCTCACAATCTCCCTCCCAAAAATTCACCATATATGGCATAATCTTTGTTCTTCAGTTCTCCCTCCCAGGCAGACACCCCATCTTATGGCACCCAGTAACACCTTCCGCCATCCTAGTATTACATCATGCTGTGTGTTTGCCATGGCCCCTCCACTGGGATATGTATATACTGTATATACTAAATATTAGCTTAACTCTCCTATAACCCATTTTTATCATGTGAATTTTACTGTACATCACTGTGTTTATAAACATTTTTTTCCCCTGTATGTATAATTGTTTTATTTAAGTGTATGATGTATCTGTTATGTATCAACTGTTGAACCTTGACCTTATCAGGTCCATCTTGTAAATGAGCCTTGCTCAATGATGTTCGCCTGAATAAATAAAGATTTGATGATGATGATGATGGTAATGCTGCTGCACCAGGACACTGCAACCCAGGCAATAGCAAGGTACCCTGAACAGGGAGGCAGGAGACAGGTAGTGCAGTGAATAAAGTGGCGTTTACTGAAAACACACAGGTGGTACACACAGTGTAGTGACACACAGCAATATCCCCCCTGAAGCAAGATGTCCATTCAGACCTGGAAGCTTAGGTTAAAGGCAGTGCCCACAGGTCATCAGCCATAGTGCAGGACCCATAAGCCAGTACAGGAGCAGAAAGCGCATAAGCTGGCATCCTTGTACTTGTGCTCGCTGTTGGCATGGTGTTGCCCACAGTGTGCTGTGTCAACTTCAGATCTGTAAGGCACTGCTATGGTGAGGGCCCTGATAAAGCATCAAATGTTAAGGTGACATGCCCCTATCCTAGTGATGAAATTGCGGTGCCAGGCCTCAACAGTAAAACCACAGAGCCGATGTTAATGTGTGTGCCTGCTTGGTCCAGCTGTGTTGATCATGGTGCTGTTGTCATGGGTAAACTGCAGCAGCCCCAGGTAGACCCTCAAGCCTGTCTACTGGTGCCACATAGCTTCCCCTGTTAAGCACATGTGTGTGGAGGGGTGGGACAGTGAAAAAGCCATTTGCAGGGCCACACGGGTGCATTGGGCTGCACATCCCTGCTGCCTCCCTTTCTACATAGCAGTGCGGCCACCACCATTGCTGCACCTGTGCAGGTGCTGTCATTCAGCTCAGCAGCTCATGGAAGTGACAGTGCTGGCAACACACTCACAGCATGGGAGGACGTCACATCAGTGCTGGTACAAGGGGTGAAGATGTGGAGCACAGGACGTGTGACACTGCCAGGTATGTCTGGTGGACCCAGCTGCAGACAGGTGCCACTTGCCCACCCCGCCATCAGTAGCCATGGCCACTGTACATTTCTGCCGCTGTCTGGTGCAAGGATGCTGTGCTGTTTAATGTCCGCAATGGTTCTCTGTGGAGTAGCACTGCTGTTATCCTACCTATAATATGGACACGCATGTTTGCCACTGTCACAGTGACAGCTACATCTCCATCCAGTGGTGCCTGTCGTCGGCGCTAACATCCATATTCTGCACTGGCAGCATCTTCGGGTATGGGTGGCTTGAGGTTACTAGCTGGGGCAGGAGTGACTGCAGCATGACACAGGCAGGGGTGCTGATGGGCTGTACGGGGTGCTTTCAACATATCATGGGTGGATATGCTCCCAGACTGGCTGGGGTGCTGTCAAAATGTCACAGGCAGGTGTGCTGTAAAAGGTGCATGGACCACCTTACACTGCTTTGGTCACATGGTGCAGGCACCCCCAGTGCAGCGGTATGTGGTACAGGTGGTCAGCGATGGGTGCTGTCCCTGCCTGGGGATGAGTGGCAGTGGTATCCATGGCATGTCAGGCGTCACTGCCTCTGTTGTCACGACGGAGTCTGCCATGGGTCTTGATCCTGCTGCCCTGTTTCCACTTGAATTTCTTTCTTTGCAGCAAGCAAGTAAGTGAACATGAATTTAATGTTTGCTCGGGACACTACCTGCTATATTTGCTGCATCTGTGAAATTTCATTAGAGTATACAAAGCAATCAGTTTGGATGAACTTGTGATTATATGGTGTCTGTATCTTTGGCATCGTTTGCATTGTTGTACGTTGAACTATTCAAAGTCACATCCACAAATAGAAGCATGACAACTAGTTCTGAATTATTTGATGATTTGAGGACTTAAAGACAAAATTTGAGACCGGTTCAGTTGGAATTACATTGACTTTTGTTATCGGGCCCCTCCCCCCACCCCTGATCACTTATTTTGGACTTTTATGTCTTTGAAGTTGATTTTGAGGCACATTTATCTTTAAATAAATCCCTACATACTTTGAATGGACTGGATCATACTGTAGAATTATATAATCTGCCACAGACAATCATATACTGCCTTTTTTGTAAGTGGACATTTTACAATTTATAACTATATGAGTGCAAGACATATATGAACTAATCTGTTGCTAAAAGTTACACTCACAAGCACTTCGATTGTATGCATCTACAACACAGAAGTTGCTGCATGTTTATGCTGAATCCTCCAACTTAGAATTTGTTATTTGCTTCATCAATGAGTATGAAGTGTGCAGTGTAAAACATTGAATTTGGCCTTGCAGTATAACAGCAAAATCTGGAATTCGAATAATTGAAATATTATAGCTCATTGTGTACAACTTTGAATTCATGTGCCTTCTAGTGTTTGGTTAAAGTATACCTGTTCAATAAGGTTTGAAATTATGGAAGTACTGTTTCTGTTCTATTAAGAATCCATAATATCAACGGATGTCAGACTCTAATGAAACGTCTAAAACAACAGAAACAATTTCTGACAGTGAATGCTAAGCAACATTTTGTGCTTTGAGAGCCCCAGTGAGTTGGCTAGATGCCGTTCTGAATTTTCTAACAGTACCTCTACAACTACAGCTGAGGCCGCGTGCAAATGACAAACTAAAGGAACTTTATAATAGATTTGAAAAACTTAAAAGAAATCAATGTATATTATAACAAGCAATATCTTGGTGAATATCAAGTGAAACATTGGGTACCACGTGGGCTGCATATCCATAACAGCTGACGGAGGCTTTCTTAATGAGACCTATCAAAATAGATGGGAAAAGGGCCCTGACTACATGCAGATGAACTGGTGAATATTGTGGTTGAGCAGGATGATGATGAAGTATATGCTAGTGTGACTCAAGATCTCAATAAAATCCAAGAGGAGCTTTTGAAACATAAAGCTAATCTGTCTTTTAAAAGTTTTGAGATCAATTTACATAAAAAATTGCAAAAACATGAGAACGAGATTGTGACTCAGAAAAAGACAAAACTGTTAAGGGATTCCAATGACTACAAATTAAACCAAGTATTTGTGTGGCAGCAACCACAGTTGCCTAAACAAAGAGGCAGGCCTAGATCATGCTTGCATCCTGATAATCGAAGAAACAAGTCTGGCAACATATCTTTTTCCAGAAATCAAACCAGGAGCAATAACAATTCGAATCAAAGGTGGTAGCTGACAAAATAAACAAGTGTCTTTTTCAGACAATACCCCAACTGCATCTCAACCACCTCCAACTCAGCAATGAAAAAATGTAAAACAAGGAGAGGGCAACGTGGGTGGGACAAAACACAGAAACAAGTGCCAACAAGAAATTAGTAGACAACCTGAGGAGCCAAAGTGCGAAATCTTGAACTTAGCAAACTTCCAACTCACCGATTTGCAACAAAAATTGTTAAATAAGGGCTTGTTCTTTGTGCCAGATACACCTGTCGACTATTTTGGAACCTACATTGATATCAAGAAATTTTTTAGGAAACGTCACCTGAGGAACTTTTATTGCAAACAAAATTGGGCTCGTAATCCTTCTATTACGTTTCCACCTAATGAGGATGTCCAAGTACTTTTGAACTTGTCTGCAGAAATTGATGACACCCTTGATTCATCTGATATCTCAATATATGATAGCAATGTTACACCAGAATTCTCTATACAGCCTATTGAGAGGTTGACCCCATTCAGGGAACCATCTACATTTAATCCTCCACCATTTAATAGTCCAGCATTACAAACATTTGAAAATTTAGTTGAACAAGAGTTAGAAGATTTGTTCAATACACAATGGACTTACCATAATCATAACCTAACTATAGAAGAACGCTCTGCCTTACAAAATCTGAAGAACATCAAATCTATTGTAATTAAGGAAGCTGACAAAGGTGGCAAAGTGGTTGTTATGAATGCAACCCAATATGAGGAAGAAATACGCAGACAGTTGGATGAAACCAAAAGTTATATGAGACTACAATCGGACCCCATGACAAGTTTCAAAAATAAACTTGATTCATTTTTACAAATGTCTTTATCTATAGGTAGTATTACTAAGAAAGAAATAGAGTTTATGCAAATTGAATTTCCTACTGTACCTACCATCTATATACTACCTAAGATTCACAAGCACCAGACAACCCCCTCTCCCCCGGTAGACCTATAGTATCAGGCTGTGGTAGTCTCACTGAAAATGTTTCCAAGTTTATTGATATTTTTTTAAAGCCGATTGTATTCTGGCAACAGTCATATATACGTGATAGTACAGATGTACTTAATAAACTGGGGGAAGGGGTCATCTGTTCCAGTGATCTTAGGTGGGTTACGATAGACATAGAAAGTCTTTACACCAGCATCAGGCATGACCTGAGTTTACATGCCCTGGATTTTCATTTACATAACACAGATATTGCTAGAGATTTACCAGCAGCTTTCATTTTGGAAGCTTATTCTAAGTACTATTTTCTTTTTGGTAACAGGTACTGCCTTCAAACATGGGGTACTGCGATGGACACTAGTGTGGCACCCTCCTATGCCAACCTTTTCATGGCCTGGTGGGAGGGTGCCACTGTGGTTGACCCCTCTCGCAACCCTTTTCTGTTCTACATAGTTTTGTGGGACAGATATATAGATGATATCTTGCTAATATGGCAAGGTGATAAAACAACAGTGGATAATTTTCTTAAGTTTTTGAATTCCAACAATGTAGGTTTGAAATTTACATATCTAACAGACTCCAATACTTTTATTTTCTTGATTTGAATTTACAGAGTGCAGATGGACAACTTATTTCCAGCTCCACCCATAGGAAGCCTACCTCTGCCAATATGCTTTTGCACACTTCCAGTGCCCATCCTTTACATCTTAAAAAGTCCATACGCTTTGGTCAGTTTACTTGACTGTGAAAAAATTGTTCAGATTTGATAACCTTTGAGGAACAGGCCCAGGAGCATAAAATACATTTTTTTAGGAAGAGGTTACAACCTAAATCTAGTAGAGGAAGCACTGGATAGGGCTAGAAATTTGGACCGGAATGATCTTTTAATAGTAAGGGATAAATTCAAACAAACTGAACAGCCTGTTACATTAGTGACAACTTACAATTGAGTATCAAAAGATGTTTCATCTATTATTAGAAAACATTAGAATGTCTTGCAGGAGATCCTACTTTTTAATGAAGTGGTGACCTCTCCATGGATTTCTTTGCATCATGGCCCAATTTTAGAGATAGTCTAACAAGCAGCCTGTTTGTAAAAGAGAAGATAGACCTACACCTTATATGGATGACCCTTGACCAGTTGGTTGTTACAGATGTGGCAAGTGTAATATTGTTATGTTTTGTACACAGAACAAAGTATTTGAACATCCCATTACACATCAAGAGTTTATAACATTAGGGAGTTTATTAATTGTTCCACTCCCTATATGATATACATACTTTCTTGAACATGCCCAAAAATATATGTGGGGTGTACAACTTGACCCCTCAAAGAACATGTGCAAGAGAACGTCCGTGGAATAATAAATGTTGATTTGGACAGCCTCCTTGGGTCACACTTTGCTTCATATCATGACAGCAGTGTGGATGACTTTTCCTTTATTGGCTTGGAACAGGTGCAAACCAATCCAAGAGGGGTAATAGACACAGGATTTTACTGCAACATGAAATGAGGTGGATTTTTAATCTGAAAGGCCACACAGACATGGGTCTCAACAGTAATCATATTGATACTGAACCCTACTTGTTATAATTTGTTTGTTACTGATCAATAAACCAGCATTTTAGAAGCCTTTTACTTGACCCTTGTCATTTAGATGGCTCTAGGGTATCTGTCTTTGAATATAAACTTGATTGCATGTAGTATATTTGCCTGCCTTCTAAGCATATTTATTCACAATGCATATTCAAAAGAAAGTTTTTCTCCTACGTTTATATCAAGCAAACATATGAAGTTCACAAAGAAATATTTAATCAGGTACTGTAATCTGTTGCATCATAGAATTTGTATAAATTTTTAGTACATATTTTTTTGTGTGTTATTTCTTTTCTCCCCAGCTTGCATCCACGCTAGCCTCTCCTTCAGGTGAGCCAATGCTTCTACCAACTCGTCCTGTCTCCTGAGCTTCCACTCTCAAATGACAGCCATCTCCCCGGGTAACCCGGCGTAACCCTTTGCTGGATGGGTCCCCCTCCTCCAAGGGGAAAGCACCAACCAGGGAGCCGTAGACCAGCACAACATCTAGGCCTGGGGAGGTGTGGTGGAAGGCTTCAGAGGCATTGACAGGCTCAGAGAGCCAGGCAGCCATCATGCGGCGTGACATGGAGCATTTTCATATTTTTCTGTGTATGTCCCTCCTTCACCGTCATGCAGTGCTCCTGGTCTCCACCAGAGGCCGCTGCTGACCGATGACTCCTTACCCACCCTGGGAGAGAAAGCAGTCCCTAAGGATGCTCAATCCTTCCTGCCCTGCCAGCCCCTGGCGCCAAGTCCGCTCTGAACCTGCCGGGTCCAGGTAAGGTTTCACCACCAACCCTCACCACCGGGCCGGTACATATTTTTAATAACTATTGGTGTCTTATTGCTTGCTTTTGAGCACCTCACATTTCTCTTAAGTGTTCCTGTACATCTAATTATTTGAATACTATTAACAGAAGGTGGTTTTAGCGCTATTAATTTAAGCAGCTCTTTACTACTTAGATATTTTGAATATATATATATATATATTACCAATATATTCATGTAAAGAAATGGAATAGGAATGCATTTTTGTACACTGTGTCTTTAACTGTGCATTTTAAATGGATTGTATGATTGCTCACTTGCTCTTCCTCCTGACGAAGCGTCACAGTTAGACACGAAGTGCCGAGGGTTTGAGACTCACCAGGGTTCTCATGAAATAACTTCTTTGCTGCTGCTTTATTTTGGCAATCTGTTTTTTATGTGCCTTTATTTCAGTACCTAGTACTCGGTGCAGGCAGTGCAGCCTGTTTGCTCTTTTTTGCCTGTCTCTCTGCCTGCCTATCTACAGCTCTGTGTGTGATTCTGTACCCCTCTGCACCACGAGTGCAACCTGGCTGCTTCTGCATCCCAATGTGTGTCAAGGGTTTTGTGGGGTGGGAATCCCCCCCACCCGCTAAAGAAGATAGTGACTAACGCACAACAGTTGGAAGGGGTGAGACACCACATAAATCACTGTTTTACCTGTAGCGATGTATGAAATATGCTGTCTTCACTGCAAGCTGTATTTACCATCACTGTTTTGCACCAGGAGCTGTTATGTGGCTTGCGCTGTTATGCCACAGTCCGATCTCTGTGTGTACTGTTTTGTATTTGAGGTTATGCTTTAGCTGTTATACAAACAGCATATTGACCAGTACCCTTCCACATAGTGAACAGGTTGCTTAATCCAGTTACACTTTATTTTAAGTGTCAGTTAACTACACTGTAGTTACAGTGTAACTACACTATAACTGCATAATGCTAGCTGTCTTCAGTCCAGAGGAGTTTTGTCTCAAGAAAAATGTGAGGAGTTTGGACTTTTCTTTCTGGACAGAGTGTCCTCTGTTTGAGCTGGTATCTCTACAGGTTGCCTAACAGGGGCTAGCAGTGGTCTATGGGAAAGGCAAGAGAGCACTCCATGGGTCTGGTCTGAGTTCTGGCCAGTTATTATGGAGGATGTGCTGGAGGTTATAGCAGTGCTGCACCCCACCTACTGTGTGTCAGATCTGGGGCCTACCAGGCTGTTGGTTGACTGTTCCATGGCCATGGGTCTGGTGTCAAGGGCACAGTCAAGGGTTCCTTAATGGAGAGCTGTTTCCCACTGGGTCTGAAAAAATGGTTGTGGTGAGACAGCTCTTAAAGAAAATATCTTTGGACTCTGGTATGTTGGCGAACTACAGGCTTGTCTCAAACCTTCCTTTTAGGGAAGGATATTGCGTAGGTGGTGATGGCACAGCTGGAAGCACACTTTGAGCAGCCTGTCATCTATGTGCCATTCAGTCAGGTTTCAGACCATTCCCAGTACAGACCACACTCATCAAGGTGTTTGATTATCTGCTTCTGGCAAGAGATGGTGAGCACTCAATTGTCATCCCCTTGAGCTCTCATTAGTGTTTGACACTGTGGGCCATGGGGTTTGATAGACTACCTTAGAATATGGGGGACTCACTAGTACTAAAGTGGTTTGAGTCCTTCTCACCGGCACGTTACAGCAGGTTATAGTGAGAACTTTCTTTTTGTAGCCAGTAGCAATTAGCTGTAGTGTTCGCAAGGGTAAAATTCTGCCTCCCATTTTCATGGTGTGCATGCTGTCACTGGGGCAAGTTATCAGACAGTATGTGCTGAGTTTTCACTGCTATATAAATGATACTCAGCTGTACATGTCCTTTACATTGGATGGGCGAAAGGCGGTGATTGTGCTGGAGCATTGTCATAAGGAAATTTTTAACTGGATGGCCTCCAGTTGGTTGAGTCTTAATCCGACCAAGACAGAGTTGTTGCTGGTGGAACCGGGTCCTTGATGGTCAGACAGAAGATATGATGCTGTCAGAATTCCACTGGGTTTAAAATCTGGGAGTCATTGTGGGCTCACGTCTGACTCTCGAACATCAGATGTCAGTTGTGGTCTACTGTGGATGTTTCCAATTAAGGAATATCTCCTGGACAAAACACTATTTTCATAGGGGTATAGGTCAGGAAGCAGTACAGACAGACCAGGAAGTTATAAATTCACAAGTAGCATTTTATTTATTTATTTATTTAGTTTTTGTTTACGGGTAAGTACACTAGCCAACAAATGACTATTTTCAGGCACAACCGAGGAGAGTACAGGGCACTACATACAGAAAAGCATTTCAGAAATCCATGACAGCAGTGAAGCTTGTTCTTGACCATGTAGACAAAGATGACAGTAAACAGAAAACAGTAAAGTGCCCCACAGCAAAACAATGTAGCTTATTTTTAGCCATGTAGGCACAGATAACAGTAGATTGGCTAACAAAACATTAGCCAGTATTACATGCAACAATAGCAAAGATACTACAGTCAACTAAACATATAATGGAACGGGTCATAACAGGAAGGGAACAGGCACTAGTACAGTCATACATTATTATAAGTAGGCATTAACTATGGTATATAAAACACCATGTAGGATAATACAGTCAACTAAACATGTAGTAGAACGCATCATAACAGGAAGGGATTGGGCCCCAAAGAAAAAGTGTTTCATGCATGTGTCATCACAAGAGGGTACACATTTGCTTAGAGAAGTACCTAACGGATTTAAATTGAGGAAGAGAACTGGGGGGGGCAATAGCAGTAAGATACTGTAGGTGAAATAGGGGAGTTGAGGGTGTGTGGGAGTAGTAGGAGGGGTCCTAGAAGCCTCGGGTAGATGAGAGGAATGGGGAGGAGAGAGAGAGATGTGGGGGGTACAAGAAGTAGGAGATTTAGATCGTCCAGTGGCTGTGACACAGGGCAGGTGAACCACCTGTTAGGTCAGGTAGGGTCAAAACAGGTACAATGTTCATCCAGACACAGGTAACATTTGCAGCCACTTTTAAGTGATAGTGGGCTGTGGATGTCTTAATTCCGAATGCCCCGGTCCCTTGGAGGTGTGACACCTGGGTACCCTCAGTAGTGATTTGTCAACTGATCTCAGTCCTCTGTATGAGGTGATGGGATTTAATAGCTTTGTAAGGAGGCCAGGGTGTGCAGCCTGATTATGGAGTCAGATAGAGAGCCAATATAGTATTGTCTGGATGCAGAGGGGGAAAGCCAACCTAGGTCACTATAAAGCCAACATCAATGTTTGAGCCGAGGGGACGATGATGCGTAACAACAGATACTGTTATAGGTGATGTTCCATTTCAGTAGCGATAATTTATGGGCAGCTGCAAGGATAGGAGCACAATATGTCAGGGTTGGGAGCAGGATCCCCCGGGCAATGGCCAGCTTAGCAGAAGGAGTTAGCATGTAGCTAGTTTTGTAGGCAACACCCAGTTTACTGTTTACTGTTTTGCAGGTTGATTGAATGTGGAGGCTTAGATCTAGAGATTGGTCAAGTATAACCCCAAGATACCTGAAGGATGTGACAGACTCTAGTTGGTTCCCCTCAAGGTCGTGGACCATCAAGGGTGAGGGACAAGTTCTTAGTTTAGGGGCAGAGCCCAGGAGCATGGTTTTTGTTTTGTTAGCATTTAGAACCAGTCTATGGTTGCAAAAACAGCTTTGAATGCTCCTGTAATCAGTGGTCAGAGACAAGTTGAGGTAGTCCATGTTAGTTGAGCTGGTGTAGATGACAAGGTCATCTGCGTAGAAGAAGAGAGAGCAAGTTGAGATGTTGTCAGATTATCGATGACAATAAAATATAAAAAAAATGGTACAGGATAGCTCTTCATAAGGCAGTACAATCAACACATTGCTCTCTTTTTACAAACTATCTTTTCCTGGCAGTTTAGACTCTGCATTCTGCTCCTGTAAGTTACATCTCCTGTCTTTCACAAAATGTATCAGAACTTTTGTCAGTTTCTTTTCTGTGACCAGTCTGAAGAGCAAGTCTAGTCTTAACAGGTGCAACAAAATAGAACATTCTGTTCCAGAGCTGATCTGCTGTTGACAATTCTGTAAACCAGCTTGTGGAGGTCAAAATACATCTCAAGGTCAACCCCATGTATTACAGATTGTTATTTTATAAGAAACCCAAATAGCTTTCTACAGTCATTTCAGCAATATAAGTATATACATTTGTAAACCAAGGGATCCCAGTTTCACATAAAGATTCACAGATATTTTTAACCACAGAGATGCAAGGGAGAAAGAAAAAGAACAGAAACAGCAAATCAAGAAAGGGAGCTAATGGGGAAATTGTGGGACTATCAGAGAGGCCAATTCCTAGGTACCACAAGGAAGATTTTGATTGCACAGACAGGCAAGAGACAGTTAAGTGGCAGAATAGGAAAGGACAAAATGGATTCTTGCTTTGAACTCTGTCCTTTTAACAAATGGGACAGGGTCTTACCCAACCCTGTCATACCTATCTAGTGTAAGAGGGCCTGGTGAACCTAGTACATGCCTTTGTCACCTCAAGACTGGACTACTGTAATGCTCTATACTGAGGGCTATCTGGGGGTTTGGTGCGCTACCTCCAGCTGGTGCAGAATGCCGCAGCCAGGACAGTGGCAGGGGCATGGTTTAGAGATCATATTACCCCTGTGCTGCGGCAGCTGCACTGGCTTCCAGTTAGCTGATGCATCACCTTCAAGATTGCTATGGTAACATACAAAGGCCTGCATGGATCAGGCCCTGCATACCTGAAAGACCTCGACCTGGTATGCTCCTGGTTGCTCTCTAGGCACCACCAAGGATTTATTGCTAGTCATCCTGAGATCTTTCCTAATATAGTCTTGCAATAGGGTCTTCTCAGTGGGAGCACTGGCAATTTGGAACTGCTTGCTGTACCATCTTAGGAGTTCCCCTTCGATACAGGCGTTTAAACAAGCCAGAGAAGCTAACTTTTTGAATTGGCATACAGACCTGCTAATTAGTATGTATTGCACTTGTACCTCTGTATTTTAAATGTTTTTCTTTGAATTTTATGATGTTTGTTTTGTTATTATTTTGTGAAGCACCCTGAGCCCATGGGAAAAGAAGCTACATAAATAATTACATGCCTTGCCTTGCTTTGCCCTTGTATGTTTGATGATGTAAGAATAGCAAAGGCCTGAACCGAGGAAAAAATAGCCAACTTGGTTAAGAAGGGGGATAAAACCTTTTATAGGTACATTAGGGAGCAAAGAAAGACTAAGGCAGGGATACTGAGGCTGAATAAAGAGGAGGGTGGTTGGGCAGAGAGTGACAGTGAAAAAGCAGGGATATTGAACGAATACTTCTGCACAGTATTCACAGTGGAAGAGCAGGGGGAGATACCTAATCCAGTCAATAGAAGCACTCTGGATGGGGGGGGTTGATATTAGTCCTTTCACAGAAGAAAGGGTTCTGAAAGAACTCCTAAAACTGAAAGTGGATATAGCAATGGGGCTTGATGGGATTCACCACAGAATTCTAAAAGAACTAAGGGAAGAACTAGTAACACCACTGACTACCCTTTTTAATAAATCATGGGAGGATGGTGTGATACCTGAGGACTGGAGGAAAGGAAAGGGAAAGTGTTTAACCAGGAAAGGCACACTAAGCCGGAGCTTGTTTCTAGGTGTGACCTGGAGCACAAGGAAGTTAAGTGACTTGCTCAGGGTCACACAGT
Organism: Neoceratodus forsteri; assembly: GCA_016271365.2. Lineage (NCBI taxonomy): Eukaryota > Metazoa > Chordata > Ceratodontiformes > Ceratodontidae > Neoceratodus > Neoceratodus forsteri. The sequence goes on along the minus strand of CM057458.1, from coordinate 1,146,783,921 downwards.
ATGCAAGTGGAAGCTATAGGATTCAAACGCGAGGTCTGGTCTGCTAGATGTCACCAGATTTGCAGCTCAGAGCCTTAGACCACTGTGCTATACTGGTGTGATTCCCCGTCACAAAAGTGGGAGCAAGACAAAGGCAGAAAACTACAGACCTTTCAGTTTGACCTCAGTGGTAGGGAAAATGATGGAATCACTTCTGAAGGAAAAAATTGTTGAGTAACTAGAGGCCAGTGGGCAGAGGACCCAAGGCAGCATGGATGGATTCACAGCAGGAAGGTCATGTCAGACAAATCTAATTGATTTCTTTGACTGGGTGACCAAAGTAGTAGACCAGGGAGGGGCTGTGGACATGGCCTTCCTAGACTTTAGCAAGGCATTTGACACAGTCCTGCACAAACGATTAATAAACAAATTAGCTAGCCTGGGAGTGGGTCCCAGGGTGGTAGCCTGGGTAAAACACTGGCTGGACAACAGGACACAGAGGGTAATAGTAAATGGAGTCCACAGTGAAGAAAGGGAGTTACTGAGGTGCTACAGAGTTCAGTACTGGGGCCGGTCCTTTTAATGTCTTTATAAGTGACATTGCAGAGGGACTGAAGGAAAAGTATGTCTCTTTGCAGAAGACACAAAGATCTGCAACAGGGTTGATATGGGGTGGGGTGGAAAGGATGAAAAGGGACTTGGCAAGGTTGGAGGAATGGTCAAATGTATGGCAGCTTAGAGTCAATGCAAAGAAGTGCAAAGTAATGCACCTGGTAAACAAAAACCCAGGGGAAGAGTACACAGTGGGGGGTGAGATACTGACAACAACAAAAATGGAAAGGGACCAGGGGCTAGTCATATCAGATTACCTAAAGGTGGGCAAGCAATGTGGGAAGGCAGTAAGGAGGGCTGGGGGGATACTAGGATGCATGGGGAGAGGCATCACCAGTAGAAAACAGGAAATTGTGAGTCCCTCTGTAAAGACCACATCTGAGTACTGCACAGTACTGGAGACCCCAGCTCCGCAAAGACATAGACAGGGTGAGCTGTCCAGAGGAGGGCAACCACAATGGTGCAGGGTCTGCACCAGAAGACATATGAAGAAAGATTAAAGGAGCTTTATATGTATAGCCTCAAGGAAAGGAGGGAGAGGGGGGACATGACAGAAACATTCAAATACCTCAAGGGAATCAACAAAGTCCAAGAGGCTAGCATCTTTCAGAAAAAGAGATGTGTAAGAACAAGGGGGCACAATTTGAAGATAGAGGGGGACGGCTCAGAGGTAATGTGAGGAAGTATTTCTTCACGGAGAGGGTTGTAGATGTATGGAACAGCCTTCCTGAGGAGGTTGTGGAGTCTAAAACAGTGAGGGAATTCAAGAATGCATGGGACAGACATAAGACAATTCTAGTGGGGGGTAGGAGGAAGTAGGCTGTTGGTTAACTAGGCTCTGCAGCTTATCCATTAGGTACGGAAATGGGCAGACTAGGTGGGCCAAGCGGTCCTTATCTGCCATCAGATTCTATGTTTCTATGTAATCTAAATATGTAACTGAAATGTCTAAGATACATGATCATGAGACCTTTATGCAGACATCTGTGCTACAACTGTGCTTCCCCTAGTGCCAGTACCCAACCCGAGGTATATTCAGAGATATTGCACTGGTGCTAATACCTTGGAATAAAGGGCTGCACATGCACTGCACAAATGTATTATGCTGTCCCAGTGCTAATAGCACCAACATAGCACAATACATTTGCACAACACTGAATATACCACTGAGTATAGTGCTAAATACAGGGGGCAGCGGTGGGCACAGCAGAAAAAAAGGGCAATAGTCTCTACAAGGAAATGGAGGAAACGGAAGAGCAACCCCACTGTAGCAAGGGAGGGCAACTAAGGAAAAGGCAACCACCTGTACGAGGAAGAGGGACCAAACATGAAAGTCCACTCCCTCAAGGAGTTGCAGCAGGTGGTAGTGGTGGTGGGTGAAGCTGCTGCAGTGCACAGCCATATCACTTAGCCTATGTGTTCTACTTCAACCATCAGATCATGATATGCTGCAGGTGGATCTACCTGCACAGCAGGTCATCCTTATCCTCATCCTCACTCAGCATCAGAGCCATCCTTTCACCTGCATGCCCACCGGGTACCTATGGAAAGAAATACGCTAAACCCAGCCAGCTGTGCATACCAGATGAGAGACACAGGAGTGGCATAGTGTGCACTACAAATGTACAACCAGATGAGACATGGGTCAACATGCCACACGCAGGTGGATGGAGTCACAGAGCGACAAAGGAATGTGTGTGGCATACCATTGACGGCATTGTGTACCTGAACAGTAGAGGAATACACATATGAGTGTGCTGTGCTGCAACAGGGCTGGACAGGGGTGTGCAATGGACAAAAAACACCAGCAGGCATGCCAGATGTGGAAACACAGTGCATATCCCAGGAGTGCAAAAACAGAGCCCAATAAGCTGAGCAAATGCACATGGTGCCATGAGGTGCACCTACACAACTAGTGCCCTGCAGATCAGGCCTCCAGCACACAGTCCCATACTGGTGTGCAGGACACTAGACATGCAGGAGTCACCTGGCCAGGAGCAGGTGCGGAGCCAAAGGCACACACAGTGGTGGTACACCCGCATAGCTGTACACGGATTGAACCATCATGCAGTGCCATGTAATGTATGAATGGCTCCAGTAATGTACTGCAGAATGATCACACAGTAGACATCACTGTTGGGTAGACACTGCTAACTATGCATCAGAATGCAACACAAAGGCATAGCAGGGTTCAGTAGAGGCCCATCAATTACTAGAAGCAGAGAAACATAGAAACACTCTTGTTGGGGACCCCCATTCCACATAAGGCTGGGTCTGGTAGGATGCAGTGGTGTGGTGCCTAGTACAGACAGCATTGGGTCTGGCACTCATGCTGGCATGCTGCCACAGGTGCTATATGCCACACACAGCATGTGGCAGGGCTATACCAGTACAATAAAGGGGAGTGCCTGCCACTGCCAGACAGATATGCATACCTAGGCCCAGCAATTTGGCATGACAGACTCGATTTAAAATGGCAGATGTACAACCCAGGCCTGTGAGCATTACTGCCACCGCCCTGGTGTACAAGGTCTGTCAGGAGACATACCACTGCACAGTGTAATGCATGCAAGGCACAGTTTACACACACACACACACACACACACACACACACACACAGGGCGGCATGCATGTTGCAATGATGAGCAGACTGTAGGCAGCACAGCCACATGTCATGTTGTGGGTGGACAGGACATGTAGGGCCATGTCCTAACATTGTGCACAGCCATAGCACCCCACACAGACAGGTGAGCCAGGGCCCAGATGAAGCAGGAACAGTGCATCCCACTGCACTAACAGTAGCTAGCACTTATGTAGTGCCACTATCAGCTGTCCCGACCACCCATGTCCAACATACCCATACATGTTACCTACAGGTCACATATACCTCATAATACACAGTAGGATACATGCAGCCCCAGGCCTCATGTAACAGGGGCACTGGAAGCATACCTGTGCAACAAGAAGGAGGACATTGAGCCATAGGTGTACCCCAACAGAATGGAAGGGCCAAGAGTGTCACACACAGTCCAGTATAATAGTATACTACACAACATGAAGCACATACGTACCAGCACCCATGTTACATAACACAAACAGTGTACAAGGAACAGACGGTGGCCTCTGTAAAGTGCCGTTCAGTACACCTGCCACCATAGCTACATGTAGACCACATGTCACATAACATAGTCATCTATCCTGACATATAGCATATGGCCATGTTACCACACCCTTAGTGCCATGGCTCCATGATCCACAGTGTATCCTGTATTGCACAGGCCAGTAGGGACACCTATTGGGTCACTGGTCACAAACATACTGTATGCCTTATCTGCGTGCTGCTGGATTGTGGATCTGAAGGAGGATTCACCATTAAGATTTAATAGTACTAAGTCAGCTATTACTGCTTTAGTAACTTTCTGGACAAAGCTCTGAATAAGAGCATTATAAATCTTATTTGTTAGCACTCGAGTCTTTCTCCTGGGAAACAGAAAATCACCGCTGGGTTTTGTTAATATTATTTGGGGTGGGGTTGAGTAGGTTAGGGGTTTTGGGGGGTGAATGTGTACGTGCTGAGCGAATAATTAGTTTAAGCTTGTATTAGTTAGGTTGAGTGTGGAGAGTGATTACATCCGTAACAGCTGCAAAACTACAAATTACAAGCTGGGCCTGGCCTACAGAGCAAAATCGTGCCTCACCCCAGCAGCTCGACTGGCCCTAGCCAGGGGGGTCCTCCTACCCAGGCTCTGTTATGGCCTTGAATCCTTTGCCCATATCCCAAAATCCAGTCTCTCAAAATGGGACACAGCGTATAAAAATGTATGCCGTTTTTCTCTCGCTGCTCCCCGCCTCACTCATCAATGTGATCTTTACACCTAGCTGGAGTGGCTCCCACCGGAGTCCCACTGCATCTTCATCCTTGGCAACTTCTTAGACAACATCATCTGTACTTCCACCCTTCTGCTCTTGCCCTGTCCCTCACTCCTACCGCCTCCCCTACCACTTAAGATCCAACGACTCTCAGGTCCTCCTGGTTCCAAAACCCACACTCGTTTGGGTGACCAGGCCTTCCCTGCCTTAGCACAGAAGCAGTGGAACTCCCTGCCAGCCTGCACTCGCACCTCCCATCACATTCCGGCTTCAGAACCTCCCTATGGGGCTTCCTGAAATCAACGCCACGTGTCTCTGTGCCTTAACTGCTTCTCCTGGTACCTACCTCTGGGTGGCCTGTCCGTGGCTATAACCAACACTTTGCTTCGCTGGACTCACCTGTGTCTCCTGTCGTACACTGCTGGGTGCTCTATTACCCTGTAGTGCCTGGTCCTGGATGGTAATCTACCCGATTCTCCTTTTACCCCTGTTCTGACTTATCCTGCGGCCTTGTACCTTGGTATTCTTCAAGACCATTGGAGTCTACCATCACCTATTTTTCCTGTACTCGACTGGATGCCAACTTACGTAGTTATCTATGCTACCTCATAGTTGATTTCCACTCATTGTGCTCGGTCAAATGTGATCTATGAACCTCAACTATGTACCTTATTCGGATGTCTCAAAAGTGCCTTAAGCTATGTACCCTATTCGTATGATTTATCATGTTGCCTGAACCTAATGTATGTTAACCCTGTTTATACCTGTGTGCCTGATGTTCATGTATTGTCCCATTGTAACCCTCCCGGGTCACACCTGAAAATAGGCACTTGGCTGTCTAGTGTGCTCACCTGGTAAACAAAAGCAAATAAAATAAAATAGTAGTTTTATTAAATGGTTGTGATAACCAGTCTATCTGGATTAGTATTTTGTGTTATTTGTTTTTGCTGTGTGTGTGGTGGTGTGAGTGGTGAGTGTGACTGCTGTTATGAGTGTTTTTTCTTGTCATTGCACTCTTGTTTTAACATCTAGTGCTTTCTTGGGACTGGTCCCGCCAGGCAGGAGATGTGCTGGTGCCGCGGCCTTCCCCATGTCACCTATGCTGCCTCTTGACTCCATGACCATCGCCCCTTTACTGACCTCCCAGTTTTAGATACTGCAGTGAGGTGCTGCAGGGAGGTCAGTATTACTAGGAGGCATGTGGTTCATCGAGTGCCGAGGGCAGCTGAGGAGGGGGTGGTGAGCAGCATTGAGGTCTTCCAGTGCAGGAGATGCCCTGAGTGTAACTGGAGCCTAGGGAGAGGCCCAGCATGTTTGGTCTCCGTACCCAGGGTTCCCACCAGATCAATGCAGCTAGAGGACTGGCTGCATCCTCTAATACTCTTTGGGCAGTGCTTTGCAATGCCAGGTCAATGAGAAACAAGACCGTGATTTCTGCAGACTTGATTTCTTCTGTTGACCTGGCTTGCATCATGGAGACCTGGCTGGGTGATGAAGCGGGCCTAGTTTTTGAGGCAGCCATCCCTGCTGGATATACCAAGGTGCACTGTCCAAGGAAGTATCGCAGGGTTGGGGGAGTGGCCATCATTTTATGATCCAGTTTGGGCTTTTCAGTGCACCCAGTTGGTGGCACCCGATCTTATGAGTGCATCACCATGCATTGGGGTACAGGTGCAGGTTGCAGGATTCTCCTCATTTACCACCCCTCTGGGGTGGGGGAAATTTGCAAGAGGTAGCAGACTTTATCATCGACCAGGTGCTGGAGTCCCCCAGGTGTTTGATCCTGGGGGACTTCAATACATGGGTTGACAAGGAACCCTCGCATTTTAGCTACGACAGCCTCCTGTTGATGCAATCACTGGGCCTGTCACAAGCGGTTGCTGCTCCTTCCCACCAGCATTGCCACATACTCAATCTGGTGTTCCAGCTGGGTCTTCAGATTAATAACCTCAAGACTGATAGGGTCATTTGGTCTGATCACTGCACCATGGAGTTCAACTTTGCGGCCCCCTCAAAAGTCCCTCCCCTGTGGAGATGATCAGCTATCGCCTCTTAAGGGGTGTTGACCCAGAGGGACTGTTAGAGCTAGCTGACCTATCTAGGGTTGATGCAGCATGTGCAACTGGCACTGGAGAGGCAGTGGCCACCTACAATAGGGTGGTTTCCAAAGCTCTAGATGCCATCGCACCAGTCCGTATAGACCCAGATCCTCTCACTTGAGATCCCCTTGGTTTGATGGTGATCTCAAGGTGATGAAGATTAGGGGTTGGAAGGTGTAGCGGTGCTGGCAGAAGACCCAGCTGGAGACCGCCAGGCTGGCCTTACGTGCTCACTATGTTGAGTACCAGGGGTCAACTTCCCGTAAGAAGGCAGAATTTCTGTCCAGGGAAATTGCCGCAGGGAGAAACAGACCATCTCAGCTGTTTCAGACCATGGACAGGCTTTTATATCCTGCCTGTCTCTGGCGAAAAAGCTTTTCAACCACTTAATGTGAAGAGTTTGCTCTGTTTTCTCTGACAGTGTTGGCCATCCAGTCGGGATTCTGCCAGGAGGCTTTTGCCTCACAGTGATCAAGTCAGGAGTTTCAGAGGAACTTGGTCTGTCTAGGAGAGTTTAGGCCTGTGGAGGTGTCTGAAGAGACTATGGTGATCTTGGAGCTGAAGCACACCTTTGAACTGGACCTGGCACCAACATGTTTCTTAATGGGATGTATCGATGCCATTGGCCCAGTGTTCCAGGATTGCCAGGTGCTCGATTGTGGAGGGAATCTTCCCAGTTGCTTTGAAAGAAGCACTGGTGACCCCTCCAAAAGAAATCTTCCCTCAACACAGATGTCCTGACAAATTACCATCCGATCTCCATGCTGCCTTTTTTGAGCAAGGTTGTTGAGAAATTGATGGCACAACAGCTCGGGGATTGCCTGGTGTCCTCGGATATCTATGAGGCTTTCCAGTCAGGTTTTTGAGCCAGACATAGCACTGAAACTGCTCTAGTGAGAGTGCATAATGATCTGTTCAGTGCTAGAGATAGAGGAAACAGGTCAGTTCTTTTGCTCCTAGATCTCTCTTCAGCTTTTGACACTGTGGATCATGTTGTGCATCTTGATCGACTCTGTGAGTTTTGTAGACTCGCCGCTGCCGTAAGCAAATGATTTGAGTCCTATCTCTCGGACAGGATGCAGCGGGTGGTGATGGGAAATGTCTCCTCCTCTCTCATGCCTCTGTCCTGTGGAGTGCCTCAGGTTTCAATCTTGTTGTCGATGTTGTTTGCAGTCTATATGCTGCCCCTGGGCAAGATCATTCGTCAATACAGTGTGGAGTTTTACTGCTATGCAGATGACACCCAACTGTATTTGTCCTTTGCACCTGGCACATTGGGAGCTGTTGACGTGCTTAACAACTGTCTGATTAAAATCAATGACTGGATGGCTTCCAGCTGGCTGAGACTCAACCCAGTTAAGACTGAGGTACTGGTGATTGAGCCTGGTCACGGGCATGATGGGTTGCCACCAGGGGTGGACACTGGACTTGTTCTGGGGTCTGTGCCGCTGGTGGTTTCTCTGAAGGTGCAAAATCTGGGTGTGATCCTTGAATGTAGATTGATCTTTGAAGATCAGGTGTCATCTATAGTCAGAGCGTTTTTACCACTTGCGGAACATTGCCCAGATTAAGCCCCTCATTCCCTTGAGCATCTGCCGACACCAGTGTATGCCTTTGTGATTTCCAGGCTCGATTACTGTAATGCCATGTACATTGGGGTCATGAGAGGGACCCTCCGTAGACTGCAGCTAGTGCAGAACGCAGCAACCAGGTTGCTGACGAGCCTTTCGAGGTCCAGTCATGTGACTCTGGTCCTGCGTGCTCTGCACTGGTTGCCAGTCAGGTGGAGGGTCCTTTTCAAGGTGGATCTTCTCACCTTTAAGGCCGTATATGTGCTGGGTCCTGGTTACCTGTCTGAGCTCCTGACACCGGTGTCCTCTGCTGGCTCCCTCTGCTCCTCCTTGAGGGGGCCCCCTGAACATTCCCAGGGTTCGGCTCAAGACCTCGGGAGATTGTGCATTTAGTGTCTCTGGGCTGACCCTGTGGAACTCGCTTCCCCCTGCAGCCTGGGAGACTCCCTCGATAGGGGTGTTTAAGGGAGACTAAAGGCCCACCTCTTCAGTCTGGCCTTTGGCTGCTGATGTCATCCTTAGTTCCAGCCAGCCCCTTGAAGTATGACTTTTGTCAACCTTTTATTGTTGCAGAATATTAATTTTATTATGGTTTTAATGAGGTTTTATTATATGTTTTAATGTATTGCTGTATATCCTACTCATGTTTTGTGCCCAGAACCTCTGGGATTGGGTGCCTTATAAATAAAATTGCCTTGCCTTAGCTCATTTATATAGAACAATACAGCTGGGTTGGTCCTATAGGACAGAGTGGACATACCAGGGTCACAGTGCTACAGTGCACAGTCCTTTAGAGACAGTAACCCAGAAGTACAGTATCATGGAAACAGTACCACACACAAGAAACAACTCCAACCACACATATAGCCAGCTGTACTCACCTGGCCACTCTCCACCATGTTCCTGAGCTGCTGCAGGCACCTGGGCTGCCTCCTAGAAAAGGTCACTGAACTGGTGCCTGCACTGGTCCCCAGTCCTGACCACTTCTGTTATTTGTGCCAGGCACCTACTCACAGAGGCCCAGACCTCACACCTGGGGCTGCCTACTGCCTCTGCCCCTTCTGCAGCTGACCAATGGGTATCCCTCTGGTGAACAGCCCTCCTCCTTCTGTCTGCCATTATCTCAGTAGTGACTACCAGCCCTCACATCCAGCTAGTGAAATGTCCCTGGTTGTATGGGGGTGACCTGCCATTTCAATCAATCAATCAAGCTTTATTTAGTTAAGCACATTTCTCGACTGTGAATCAATGTGCTTTACCAGTCTAAAAACTTTAAAAATAGAATACAAGCCAAACAAACATATAAATTAATACAGACATCAATTCACAATGAAACATACTAACTATTCATGAAAGCTTGATTAAATAAAAAGGTTTTGAGCTCCTTTTTGAAGATGTCAACTGTCGGACTCTCTCAGATATGGTGAGGAAGGGAGTTCCACAAGATTGGGGCTGCAGAGGAGAAAGCGTGAGCCCCCGATGTCTTTAAATGAATCCTGGGAACTCCTAAATGACCCTTATCTGTGGAATGAAGGGAGCGGGTGTGCCGGTAGGGACACAGAAGATCTTGCAGGTAACCAGGCCTCTGGACATGTAGGGCCTTATAGGTCAGCAAACCAACCTTCAAGGAGATCCACCACCTCACTGGCAGCCAGTGCAGAGAGCACAGCACAGGTGTAAAATGGCATGATCTGGGTAGACCATTCAACTACCAGGTCGCCACATTCTGCACTAGCTACAGGTGGTGCAGATCTACCCCCACTAGCCCTAGGTGCAGGGCATTGCAGCAATCTAGGCATGACGTTACAAAGGCGTGAACTAATGCTCACAGATCAGCTGGCGGTATCAGGTGTTTAACCCTAGTGATGTTCCTTAGATAGTAAAAAGAGGTCTTGACCATGGCCGACACCTGTGGTTTCAGCATCAGACCACAGTCCAAAGCAATGTCAAGGTTCCTCACCTGATCAGAGGCGAGCAACTAGGAATCCACAAGCCAAAGCCCTGAGACTCAACCAGTTTGCCCCCTCATCCCCTGGTGACCAGGTTCCAGCACCAGTACCTCAGTCTTATCTGGATTTAACCTCAAGCAGTTTGCCCCATCCAGTCTTGGATCTCATCCAGGCAAATGTTCAATACTGAGACTATCTTCTGATGCTTGGGTGCAAAGGACATGGAGAGCTGAGTATCAGCTGCATAACAGTGAAAACTTTGCCCATACCACCTTATAATGTCCCCTAGTGGTAGCATGCACACCGCAAACAACATAGGAGACAAAATGGAGCCCTGCAGGACCCCACACAGCAGGAGCATGGCTGAGGAATAAATCCCAGACACCATACGCTGCGACATACCAGTGAGGTAAGATCCAAACCACTTGTGGACTGTATCCATCAGTCCACAACATACCCACAGGCACTCCATCAGCACCCCATGGTCCACAGTGTTAAACGCTCCAGAGAGATAGAGGAGAACAAGGTGAATATCCCCTGACTACCCGCCAGGAGATCATTCAGCACCAGAACCAGGGTAGTCTCAACACTATGCCTTTTCTAAATCCCAGCTGGAGAGACTCATAGATGATGTGGCTATTAAACAGGTCTCCAGTTGAACTGCCACCACCTTCTAAATAAACTTCCCTACAAAGGGAAGGTTAGAGACAGGCCTGTAGTTTGCCAGACAGTCCGCATCCAGTGAAAGTTTTTTAAGGAGGGGCATTAGATTGGCCTCCTTCAGGGGCTCCGGAAAGACCCCCGACACCAGAGAGCATAGGACTACCTTGGCTAGGACCAGGCCAATGCCTCAATGCACCCCACAAGGAGGCGTGTTGGTCCCAGGTCCAAACTACAGTAGGCTGGCCATAACTCCTGGATGACCCTCACGACATCTACTACTGCTACCTGATCGAAGTTGGATCAGACAGACTGAGTGCCTGCGATGTCACGTCCTTTGCTGCAACACCCATTTGAGAGCATTGACTGAATTTTCAATCTGAAGGAGGTGACCTTATCAGCAAAAAACAGAGCAAACTCGTCAAATCTTGACTGCGAAAAGGCTCCTGTGGACCGAAGACAGGCTGGATTACAAAGCCTGTCCATGGTGCGGAAGACCTGAGATGGTCTGTTATTGCAGCAACCTCTCTGAACAGGAACTCTGCCTTCTTACAGGAGATTGCTGATTGATAGCCCCTATAATGGTTGATCAATATAAGTTTGTCTTCCCCCAAACCAGACCTCCACCAAAGCCACTCTGAACTTGGACCCTCCTCCTCATCTCCCTGAGGGTCCCATCAAACCAGGGAGGCCTCTGGTGTGAGGTGAGGGGTTGAACATGGACAGATGCAATAGAGTTGAGGGTCTCGACAATCACCCTATTATAGGTCAGAACCAATTTCCCCGGCTCCTTGCATGCACTCATTGGGCCTGATAGATCCAGCACCACCACTCGGACCCTGTGGGTCAAACCCGTTAAAGGCGGTACTGGACCATCTCCATGAGGAGGTCTATTGCAGGGGCCTCAAACAAGAATTTCACAGTATGGTGGACTGACCATACAACCGGTTCCACCATAAGGTCAAAGACCTTTCCCAGCAGGAAGAGACGCGTCCAACGAATGGCCATGTATATAGGTTGCAGAGGTAACAACCTGTGTCAGGCCCAACTAACACATTAGTTGGAGGAAGTCTTGACCAAACTTGAGAGAGTTTTTAATTTTTTTTATTTATTTATTGAAACTTCAGATGACACCTTTGAGAACACGCTCATTTCATAGGTTCCACATCAGATGTACAATACATTTATTCATTACAAATCGGGTTTACAGCCTTTGCGTTAGAGACTCATTTACAAGGCACCTCGTCGCAGGGGGGCAGACATCAAGACAGTTATTACAGTGCAGATAAAAACAGAGGATAACATTACAGGCGCAGTTAACAGAACATTTAACATAGATACACTTAGGTTACATAATGTAATAGTTTGTATGTTACTTAGGTTGCATAGTGTTACAAAACTGAGAGTTACACTCATGGATATATTAGGTCCTCAGAGAAGACAGCGGGTTACATCCCTGTTTGGACCTAGTAGGGAAGGAGTGGGTCTGGGGAGGAGGGTTGTCCAGTGGAGTTGTCGAGCCAGGGGCAAGGCGGGTGGGTACCACAGGTTACAACAGGGGTTAGTTGCACCTACAACAGCGGGTATTAAAGATACGGTTCCAAAGGGCTATTTTGAAGGAGCCAATTTTTGGCAAGTAGGAGGGAGTTGAACCAGGTGGGGCTCAGTAGAGGAAGGATCTCTTGGCAAGAGGGTCTTGGTTCTGGGCACCTTGAAAGTGTACTAACAGAGCTATGGGTGGTGATGGATGATGATGACTGCAGTTGGGAGGTGGAGACCCCCGGGGGGGGGGAGAGTCCTAACAGTGATTTCTTAGCGAGAAGGCAGGTCTGGTAGAGCAGTCGCTCCTCAAAGTTGAGCAGATTGGTGGTAGTAAAGAGAAGGCAGGTGTGAGTACAGCTGGGGGCACCAGTCAGGAGCCTACAGGCCTTATTGATGGAGAGTTGGATTTTGGAGAGGGCAGTGTTGTCAGCTGTGGCATAGATGGGCAAGCCATAGTCCACAAGGGACAAGACGAGGAGGTGATGGCCAGCCTAAGGGTAAAGTGAGGCAGGCAGTCCCTGTGCCGGTATAGCAGGCCAATCTGAGAGTTAATGCAGCTGACAGGGCATTAATGTGGGTGTGGAAGGAGAGGGCAGTATCGAACGTGATGCCTAGGTACTTGGATATGGTCACTTGTTCTAGTGGGTGCAGAGTGCTGGGGATAATCAAGACAGGGTATTTTAGCTTTATTTTGGTGGTGGGAGAAGAGCATTGATTTGGTTTCTTTAGGCTAATGACCAGTCCGTGATCGCCAAACCACCTTTCGACTTGGTTGTAAGCTTGCTGGAGGGATAATTGGAGGGCGGTGGGATTGGGATGTAAGGCAACAAGGACTGCATCATCAGCATAGAGGAGCATTTTACCAGTACATGAGCTGGGGAGGGTGTTGAGGTAGAGACTAAAACGTATTAGACCCAGGATGGAGCCCTGAGGGACCCCGGAGCAAATGAGAAGAGTGCTGGAGAGGGAGCCGCTGATCTTGACACGCTGGGATCTAGCAGAGAGGTAGCTAGAGAACCAGGAAATAGGATCACCAGAGAAGCCAAGTTGGTGGAGAGAGTCAAGTAGAAGGGGATGACAGACAGTGTCATAGGCCTTGGAGAGGTCAATGAACGCTGCTCCTGCAAGGCTGCCAGAGTCGAGACCAGCATGCAGGTGTTGGGAGAATTCCAGGAGAGCCATGGTTGTACTGTGTCCTGGGTGGAAACCGTGCTGCTCTGGGCACATAATGTCGTACTTGGTTAGGTATTCAGAGAGCTGGATCAACACCACTTTTTCAAGGGCTTTAGAGAGTGGGGGGGAGGATGGAGATCGGACGGTAATTGTTGGGGTGGTCAGTCCCCACTCTTATGTATAAGAGTGATTTCAGCAGTTTTCAAGCACTTGGGAACTGACCCAGGCATAGAGACTGATTTAGAAGGTCAGTCAAGGGGACTAGGACTTCGTCCAAGGCCATACGGAGGATCCTGGAGTCGAGGGGGTCACTGCCAGGGTTATTGCTGCTTAAGGCTTTTAGCAGGTGCGGCCTGGCTTCTTGGGGGGATAGGGTGCGCAGGTAGAATGGTGGGTGATGCAGGACTGGAGGGAGAGAGGTGGGGATTGGGTCAAAGAAGCTGCTGGGAAGGACCAAGCTTAGGTCAGAGAAGGCAGTGTTAACGCAATCGGCTATAAGGAGTGGATCTGTGGTGGGGGTGCTATTGATGGATAGCTGAGATGGTGGGGGGGGAGTAGGACTTCCCATTTAGCTCTTTCATATTATCCCAGAAGGTCCAGGCTGAACCCCAAGTAGAAGCAAGGGTGGTCTGGTAGTGCTCTGCCTTGGCCCGCCTAATGGCCCAAGTGCAGTTATTGCATTCTGCATTGTAGGCCTGCCTATCAGACGCCTTTCCAGATTCTACAGCAATGTGCCAGAGATTATCTCTGTTTTTGAGTCTCTGGAGGAGGGGTGGGGTGATCCATGGGGCATTGCATTTTTTGGATCGGATCCTGGTGAGGGGGGCGAAAAGGTCACAAGCTTTACAGAAGGCATTTGTGAAGTGGTCAAGAGCTGTGTCAATGTCAGGGGTGCACTGGATAGGGGACCAGTCTAGCTGGGCTGAGTATTGTTTTAATTTTCTGAGGCTGCCGGGGCATAAATGGCAGCCTAAAGTGGCCTGGGACGCTGGCTTCAGAGTGGAGGATGACCAGAGACAGAGGACTGGGAGTGATCACTAAGAGAGTAGGGAGGACAGTGACATCCGGATTTTGTAGGCGGTTAGATATAACAACATCTAGAGAGTGCTGGTGCCAGTAGAGTGGTTGAATCTGGTGGGCTGGGTGACTAACTGGGACATATACAGGGCAGCAAGGAGTCCCTTATATGGGGAGGCAGTGGAGGCAAGCCAGTTAACACTGAGATCACCTAGGATGACTTGCTCCACTTTGTGAGGAGAGGTGAGGGTAGTCATTGAGGACTGGACCGCTTGGTTTTGATTCCTCGGGGTAAGTAGGAGACCGTGAGGAAGAGGGCCTCAGGCAGGGTCAGGTGTGATTTTTAAGGTGAGGGCTTGGGCTCCATATTCAAGTTTAGGAGCTGGGGTGCCCGACCTATAAAGGAGTCCCTCTGAGTGAGTACGCACCACCACGGCGTTTGCCTACTCGGTCTTCCCTGTGGATGGTATATCAGGAGTGTGATAGCAGAGTCAGGGGTGGTTGGACAGCCAAGTCTCTACCAGTGCAATTATGTCAGGTTGATGTTGAACAACCCAGCACTGGGGGCAGCAGATTTCTTTAGGAGACTGCAAATGTTTAAGGATACAAAGCGGAGACCAGTTGCAGTACAGGGTTTAGAAGGGCTGGAAGCCATAGATCCTGGGTTTGGGTGTACATTACCAGATAATAATAATAGCAGTGTAATTATTCTGGTTGGTGGCTGGTGGCGATGGAGACCCTGGGTGCGACACCAACTAAGGACTTTACAATCAGGGTGCATGGGATAGATAAAGTGCGAAGGGTGGGAATGGCAGGGGAGAGCTGGGTCCAGGTTGGGACTTGGAGGGCAGAGGAGTGGGGATGTTGGCAGGGTGGGGTGTTGGGGGGTCACAGGTGTGTTGTGGGTGGGTGGGAGGGCCGAGTCACTGTGGGGTAGTCTGGGGATGAGGTGCCTAGTGTGGAGGAAAGGTGCTCCAGTCAGTGTGAGGTCTGTACCAAGAGGATGAAGGAGAGCAGACTTGGTGATGGGGTGTAGGTACCCATAGCAGCTGAGCAGTAAAGGAAGAGTACGAGGAGTAGTAGAGTAAGGAGGCGTAGAGCAGCTTTAGCACGATTGGGGAAAACCCATCTAGTGGGCGAAGAGTATAAGCTGCAATTGGGAAAAATCAGTATCAATCAGTAGAAGAGGGAGGGGGCAAAGATTGATGAATAGTGATAGACTGACCACACAATAAGTGAGATGAGACAGGAACTGTATTGTGTTGGATTGGGTAAGTGTGCTTATAACTGGGCCCTCTAGTGGCTAAAAGATATAATCTGCTAATGAAAAAGAGGAAACAGTTCCGAAAGGGCACAGTAGTCCCCTGGTGAGATAAGGTGAGAGGACGAAATTAAATAGCAGGCTTGGAGGGGAGAGCAGTCAGAAAACAAAAGAGAAATTAACAGTTTGGGAGGGGTTGAGAATTAAACAGAGATAGTTTAAGCAGGAAAGTCCTAAAGCAAGTTGGGGTTGGGAGGACACTGCAGTATGCTCATCCAGACCAGATCCCAGATATCCGATACCGATGACCCATCCCAACCACCAACCAGATAACCAACCAGGGTCCAGACAGACCAGATGCCCAGATGTCCATCATCCAGATATCCATCCACATGTCAGAGGTCCACAACCTAACCCACTGTGCCAACTAGATATCCAGACCAGAGTCCAGATCCAGATCCACAGATACCACAACCAGAGGTCCCAGACCCCAGAAACCAGACTACCAGATGTCCGATCCAGACTACCAGGATCCAACTACCAAAAGCCATCCAGACTTCAGATGCCAGATATCCAGCAACCGAAGTCCAGAGGTCCCAGAGTCCAGATACCAGTCCAACCAGGAGGTCCGGGGATGATAAGACGGATCCACTCCGCCACCAATCCATGCCAGTCCTACCCCTGCCAACATCCACAGGTCCTAACTCCACACTCCCCAGGTCCAGCAACTAGATATCCACACACAGCCCAGACTGCCCAGATATCCAGCCAGAGCCTCAAGATCCACAGCCAGAGGCCAGAGGTCCAGAGCCAGAGGGCCAGAGGTCCAGTGCTGAAGGTCCAGAGGTCCAGAGCCAGAGTGCCAGAGGTCCAGTGCGGAGTCCAGATCCACTGTGCCAGATGTCTGGCACTGGCAGTCCACTCTCCAGCTACACAGTGTCAGAGGTCCAGCACCAGAGGTCTAGAGCCAGAGTGCCAGAGGTCCAGATACACAGTGCCAGAGGTCCAGCACCAGGGGTCCAAAGTCCCGATCCAGACTGCCAGAGGTCCAATGATGGAGGACCAGGGATCTAGATCCACAATGATACAGGTCCAGCAACACAGGTCCAGAGCAAGAGTACCAGAGGTCCAGCGCCCAGAGGTCCAAATCCACAGTGCCAGAGATCCAGTGCCAGAGTGGCAGAGGTCCAGCACCAGAGGTCCAAAGGCCTAGATCCATAGTGCAAGAGGTCCAGTGCCAGAGGTCCAGAGCCAGAGTGCCAGAGGTCATGTGCTGGAGGTCAAGAGGTCCAGAGCCAGAGTGCCAGAGGTCGAGATCCACAGTGCAAGAGGTCCAGATCCACAGTGCCAGAGGTCCAGGGGTTCAGATTCACAGTGCCAGAGGTCCAGCACCAGAGGTCCAGAGCCAGAGTGCTAGAGGTCCAGTGCTGGAGGTCCAGAGGTCCCAATCCACAATGCCAGAGGTCCAATGCTAGGGACCCACAGCCAGAGTGCCAGAGGTCCAGCACCGTTGGTCCAGAGGTCCAGATCCACAGTGCCAGAGGTCCAACATCAGGGGTCCAGAGCCAGAGTACCAGAGGTCCAGCACCGGAGGTCCCGAGGTGCAGATCCACAGTGCCAGAGGCCTAGTGGTCCAGACCCACAGTACCAGTGGTCCAGATCCACAGTGTAAGAGGCCAAGCACCAGAGGCCCAGACTCCAAGATCCAGATTGCCAGAGGTCCAGATCAGGATTGCCAGGGGTCCACCACCAAAGGTCCAGAGCCAGAGTACCAGAGGTCCAGCACCAGAGGTCCAGAGGTCCAGATCAAGAGTGCCAGAGGTCCAGCGCTAGAGGTCTGGGGGGAGGAGGGGGACAGATCCAAGTTTCAGCAGCCAATCTCATGCTGCTTGGCTTGAGCACATCCAGGCTCTGTGAATTTCACATTTCTAGGTCCAGCGCCAGAGGTCCAGAGCCAGAGTGCCAGGATCCGACGCCAGAGGTCCAGAGGTCCAGATTCAAAATGCTGGAGGTCCAGATCCAGACTGCCAGAGGTCCAATGCCGGAGGTCCAGGGGTCCAGATCCACAGTGTCAGAGGTCCAGAGAGGATACCAGAGGTCCAGCACCGGAGGTCCAGAGGTCCAGATCCACAGTGCCAGAGTGCCAGAGGTCCAGCACTGAGGTCCAGAGGTCCAGTGTAAGCATGCCAGAGGTCCAGTGTTGAGGTCTGTATCCACAATGCCAGAGGTCCAGCATTCCACATCCACAGTGCCAAATGTCCAGCACCAGACGTCCAGAGCCAGAGTGCCAGAGGTCATGCACTGGAGGTCCAGAGGTCCAGATCCACAGTGCCAGAGGTCCAGAGCCAGAGTGCCAGAGGTCCAGTGCTGGAGGTCCAGAGGCCCAGATCCACAGTGCTAGAGGTCCAGCACCAAAGGTCCAGCATCAGAGTGCCAGAGGTACAACACTGGAGGTCCAGGGTTCAGCTCCGAAGGTCCATATCCACAGTTCCAGATTTCCAGCACTGAAGGTCCAGCAGTCCAGGTCCACAGCACTAGAGGTCCAGAGTCAGTGGGTCAGAGGTCCAGATCCACAGTCCCAGAGGTCCAGTGCTGGAGGTCCAGAGATCCAGATCCACAGTGCCAGAGGTCCAGTGCTAGGGGTCCAGAGCCAGAGTGCCAGAGGTCCAGCACTGAAGGTCCAGGGTCCAGAGTCATAGTCCCAGAGGTCCAGTGCCAAAGGTCCAGATCCACAGTGCCAGAGTTCCAGCACTGAAGGTCCAGCAGTCCAGACCCACAGTGCCAGAGGTCCAGAGCCAGTTGGCCAGAGGTCCAGATCCACAGTCCCAGAGGTTCAATGCTGGAGGTCCAGAGGTCCAGATCCACAGTGCCAGAGGTCCAGCACCAGAGGTCCACAGCCAGAGTGCCAGAGGTCCAGTGTCAGAGATCCAGAGGTCCAGATCCACAGTGCCAGAGGTCCAATGTCAGGGGTCCAGAGGTCCAGATCCACAGTGCCAGAGGTCCAGCGCTGGAGGTCCAGGGTCCAGACCCACAGCAGGAGAGGTCAGAGCCTGAGTACCAAAGGTCCAGCACCAGAGGTCCAGATCCACAGTGTCAGAGGTCCAGCACCAGAGGTCCGGAGGCCCAGATCCAGATTGCTAGAGATTCAGTGCCAGAGGTCCAGATCCAGATTGCCAGAGGTCCAGAGCCAGATTGCCAGAGGTCCAGCACTGAAGGTCCAAAGGTCCAGCACCAAGGGTTCACTACCGGAGAACCAGAATCAGTTCCTCAGGGTCAAGAGTGGATCATCTGGGATGGTTGGAAGAGGACCTTCAACATAGCAGCTTGCCCCACTGCAGACAACAAGGTACATTGGGGTCAAGAGTGGATCATCTGTGGTGGTCCAAAGAGGGGCTTCACCCTAGTGGCTTGCCCCATCGCAGACAATGTGGTATGCTGGGGTGAAGAGTAAACCATCAGGGTGGTCGGAAGATGGCCTTTGCCATAGTAGCTTGCCCCACCACAGACAACGTAGTACGTCGGGGTCAAGCGTGGACAATCTGGGGTGGTCAGAAGAGTGCCTTTGCTAAAGCAGCTTGCCCCACCACAGACAACGTGGTACATTGGCATCAAGAGTGGACCATCTGGGGTGGTCGGAAGAGAGACTTCGCCATAGCAGCTTGCCCCACCACAGACAACGTGGTATGTCGTGGTCAAGAGTGGACCATCTGGGGTGGTTGGAAGAGGGCCTTTGCCGTAACAGCTTGCCCCGCTGCAGACATCCCTGGCTTCAGGATAAAGAAACTGTCATCTTCCAGTGACCAGGATGGCTAACTTTTTAGCTGTCACTTGCTTGGACTCTTCAGTACCATTTTTGTGAACTATTTTCACTTACTAAGAGTTACTGTTTTGTTCTTGTATTAGTTCCCCCTAGAGTTATAGATCTCTTTACTGTTTTAGTTGGTGTAATTGTTGAATCTTAGTCAATTTTGTTTTTATCTGACTTTTCCATGTCCATATCTTTTCTGTTGATCACCCATTGGTACTATATAGGGAACAGAGCTCTCTTTGTTCTGGCTCTTCTAAACTTACCAGTTGCTGGTGCTGGTTCGCCTGCGTTTAGGGGTCAGTCACTTGGTCATTGGGCCCAACAACAACGGACCCGATCCCTTAGCTAATTAACAAATGATCCTGGTGGGCTGGGTATAATATTATACTATTCTACAGTCAATGCGCTACCAGTATTAAATCAGTACCTATGGTATCGAGAGATGCCAAAGCAATCTCTTCACTATCCTTCATAATTTCTTCAAACTTCTCAGCTCTTTCATTCTTTCCCTTCACTCTGTCTTCTGGATTAGAAAATGGGCTTGAAAAATAAAGCATGCTGACTGGCTGAAAGTCATGACCAGGCATGCAGTTATTTTTTCAATAGAGCCCGGTAAAAAACAAGTGCCAATTCAGGGTGCCCCAGTAACTAGTGTATCATTGGGCATCCTGAATTCTCAAATGGAGCAGCTGCCATGTTTTTTGTCTCACTAATGGGCGACCATGCAAGATACCCCCCTCCCTGAGAGAAGTCACCTCCCCTAAACACAGTGTAGCCAACCCATTATAAATCCACTGTTTTCTCTTACGCTTTTTTTTTAAGAAAAAATAAAAAAACTTTCTTTTCTGTGACACCAATACCCTCCCTGACAGCTCCACTGCACAACAGCCTGTAGTCCATGGTCTTGTGGCAAAGCATTACATACTAAGAATAGTTCTCTTCCTCCTGGCCACACACAAAACATAACACCGGTTTTTTTTCTTTTATACCTGCATATTTTTCCTTCTGTTGCCCGCTCACTTGAACTCCCTCCATCCAGAATTCACAACATTCGGTCCCAGGTCACGCTGATGGTACAACCAGCAACAACATTGTACTACACTAAAACTTAAACAGACAGTAAAATAAATTGAAACAAACTAAAAAAAAATTAAACAAACACACTCCACTTCTTTGCAAAGTTTTTCTCTCACCCGTGCTGATGTTGGTGGTGGTGAGGGGGACCATGACAACGAGCACAACACTTACTGCAGCGAGGGCTCCACTGGGACAAGAGTCCCTACTTTGGAGACAGTATAGTGCAGTGGGTTAAGACTCTGAGCTGCAGATCTGGAGACCTGGTTTGAATCCCATAGCTGCCTAGTTGCATACTGTGTGATCCTGAGCGAGTCACTTAACTTCCTTGTGCTCCCAGGTTGCATCTGGAAACAAGCTTCAGCTTAGCGTGCTACTCCTGGTTAAACAATGTTTCTTTTCCCCTTTAAAAAAAAAACAGTATTCGAATGAGGTGGAGCAACTGTTTTATTATAAATTAAAGCAAACATCAAAGAGTTTAAACATTTACTAATAAGAATTATTGTTTTTCACACATGTAAAATACACTAGCCCATTTTCTAAGTGCAATAATACCCTCCAGGGTGGGTGGTATTGGGCAATACCAGACATTCCAGGAGCTATAAGGCCCTCCGCATGTGGCATCGGGCCTCATTACACCCCTGGGAGGTCCAGTATTGCCCAATACCACCCACCCTGTCAGGTATTATTGCTTACTTACAGGACCAGAGTGAGTGTCAAATTGTTTGATCAGGTATAGTCCAAAAGAGGAGGAGGATAATGCATCTACATACTACAGTACATACCAAAAAGCAATGTAACCAGCCACTTCTCCCCCAGAAGACTGGTTACTAAATAACTAAAAGTGGTATAACAGAAATGTTTGAGTCCCAAAACCCTCCAGGCTCCTCTAAAGAAAACAGCTTAGACTGTTGAGTTACTGTGCATGCCTCCCATATACGCTCAGTGGCAATTCTGATGGGATGCTGCCTGCTCCTCCCTGCCTGTATTGTGGAGAGGGTAGAGAATGTGAGTTAGTTCTGGGCTTCTAGTTCAGCAAGGAGTGCTGAGCTCCAGCTCCGACTCAGACCCAGACCCAGACCTAGGCCAGTCCTGACCATATCAGTTTTAATATAATTTATTTGTTCAACAACAAACAACTTACTAAATTCAAACTTGTTAGGTGGGTCAGACTTGATGGACTGAGCTTCTTGGTAGTTGGTCAGTCACTGCTGCAGCTAAAAATAAACTAATGAAGAAGGCAAATGGGCAAATGGCGAAGTCCAAACCGTCTAGACTCCAGGCCAAAACCAAAGTTACTAGCAGCCTGTGTGAACTAAAGCCTTAGGGACTCAACTGGCTCTGGACTCTGGAGCCAGCAACTAAAAATAAACTGAAGAAGAACTTGGCAAATGGGCGAATAGTGAAGCCAAGCCCAAATCTGTCCAGACTCCAGACCAAAACCAAATCAAAGCTACTAAGTTGGCCTGTGAGAAACTGAAGCGAATCCTTAGGAGTAGAGTCCTCTTTTAGATCTTTTTAACGTTTTCCTATTTTTTCGATACATACCTTCAAAGGCCCAGAATATCTTTTTTTTTTTTTTCAGGAGGCTCTGAGTCTGTCCGGTCCCAGTCCCAGGTGTCTCACCAGCATGACTCTGTGGTGTGTGTAAGGAGTTTAGAAAACAAAATGGCACAGCAGAGGAGATGACAACGTGCTCTTTGATGGCATGTGTTCAGCTCATGGTGGCTTACGCACGCGAGTGTGGCTGCACTGCAACTGGCTGAAAAATCAACATCATCATGGTTCTTGCAGGCTTTCAGCCAATCAAATTCGGGGGCTCAGTACAATACTAAAAAAAATTTAAAGATGCAAGTTGCAGCGGGCAGCCATTCCCCTCCAAAACTCATGTCGGTCCCATATCCCAGTCAGAAGGAGCAAAGGAACCATTCTTAGGAGTCAAAGTGCTGGTCTTTTGCCCCCATAATGTATGCCACTAATAGCGGAAAGATCACTGCAGTTTCTCCACACTCTGTGGGGTGGGGAAAAGTTATTCCTGGCCAGAAGCAGCAGGTTCTCTGCAGTGAGAGGTGGGAGATGAGAAGGAAAGATGAGAGAATAACCGACAGGTACAGAATGAGGTTAGCCACGAGGAAGCTGAAAGGAGAAAGTGAAAGATTATGAGGCCATATGGTCTCACCAGGTCAGAGGAGAAAGCAGCTGAGCTGTGGGGGTTTCCCCTCAAAGGAGTCACTCAGGGTATATGAAGGCCTTTTCCACATCTCATGGTGGAAGAGGAGCTGCAGCGGAATCAAAGGGAAATCCTCTTCTAATCCAGTCAATGACATAATCTTCAGGAAAAGGTCATACATGGGTGTCAAGCATGCCATGTCAGGTGTATATGTCTGTGCTTGGGAGGCTCAAGCAAGTTTGCGCTTTGTGAACTGGAGCAAAGTTAGGATGTAAGGGAGACTGGGAAAGGTGCTACACAACATCAGGCCCACCCCTATCCTGAGGTCATCCAGGGTGCATAAGAATAAAAGACAGACATGGAGAAGGAGGTACAGTATGGGCAAGAATAAATAGTGTGGAGGGACCCCTGCTATTCAGGAACCCTATGAAGTGTCCAGAAATATATTAAGTCTGTATATGTAATGTGTCTCCTGAAGGGAACTACAGTTGTGGTTTTATGTGACTCTCAATAAATTAAGTTATGCTTGACTCTACTTTCCTGAGTGGACAATCGCATTTGTGATTTTAAATAATTAGCAGCCTTTTAGGGACATCACTGTAGTCCCCAGTGCCCAGATACTTTCACATACATAGAAACATAGAATTTGTCAACATAAAAGGACCGCTGGCCCACCCAGTCTACCCAGATGTTCCTTACCTACTGAGTCTCTGCAGACCCTAACTGGTATCTTGTGACCCCCCATGACACTGTTTTCATCCTTACCACATCTGGTGGCAGGCTGTTCTAGATGTCCTCCACTCTTTCAGTGAAGCAGTGTTTCCTCACGTCCCTCTTAAACTCTCTTCCCCACCTTTGTTGCATGTTCTCGTGTTCTGTTGCACTTTCTACTTTGAAACAGGCTCCCCACTTGCACCAGTTCATCTCTGTGAGGTACTTGTAGGTCTTTATCATATCTCCACTTTCCATCCTCTCCTCCAGGGTGTACAGGCTGAGATCCCCAAGTCACTCTATGTACGATTTTTCATGCAACCGCTGTACCATTTTGGTTGCCGTCCTATGGACTGCCTCTAGGGCTGTGTGAGTTGGCAAATTTGCCAACAGGCCTATTTCCTAAGCCAGGCCAGGCAAAACCTGAATAGATCCAATTTGACCTGAAATTAAATGAAGGTTTTTGAGTGTTAAAACACATTGGATTTTTGATGGATTCTCACGTATTATTAAAATGTGCTGCGGAAGTGCATGATAACCAATGAATAGTATGTGTGAGTAGAACTTTCACAATGAGCAGGGTAGGGTACCATACCAAGAGGCTAAGAGTCGGACGGCAAACCAAAACTCTTTCCTGCTCCACAGTTCCATCCCTCCCAAACCTGCCCCTTACATACAGATTATGTAGTGCTCCCCATGGCAGTGCTGATGATGGTGCAATGATTAATAATTATGATGACAGCAAGTGTTGTACCCCAAAGTTGCTGGCATGGCAGAAATCTAGTTAAATAGATAAGGGACCCTGTCAGTGTGTCCACCCCCTTCCCAATAGTGAGCAGGAAGCATGAACAGTGGTGACCACGTGCTGGGACTGCTGTCCCTGTCCAGCACGTAGCATTTAGTTTTAAAATTAATGGGACTGGTAGGTGCAAGCTCAGGGTTCCAGAACCGGAACCCTGAATGTAACCTCTTGAAGGGAGTTTGTTTGGAGAGCAGTTGTGATTGGGACAGAGAGGTGTGAGGCCATGGTGTGTGACAGGGATGTGGGAAGCACTTACCAGTGTTGCAAGTCATCCTGTCAGCTCTTCTATGTGCTTACACCTGCCTTCTGTCACCAGTTCAGTAAGCAGCATCCAGCAGTCCAGAAGCTCCGGCAGGGTATCCAGTGTGCATCGGGACACCGGAAGAAGAAGCGGCGGTCAGCAGTCATCTGCGGTGTGGGGTCTGTTGCTCCTTTAATTATTTCTTATTTAAAAAGTTAGATTCTTTGGTCCCATGGTGGTGGCATGTGGAAGAGCCGCATCTCCTGGGGTCAGCATCAGGGTGGAGCATCGGGTCACGTTGAGGCCCCAGGAAGAGGACTACCCAGTGCCTGCAGTCATCCCTCCCACTGCCAGAAATGTCCCACCTTCCTCCTTGTCTTTCACCCCAGGCCAGGGCAGTGAGTCGGTGGCAACACTAAAAGAAGAGTGCTGACCACCAGTAACAAAGATTTTTAATTTGTCTAAGAGGCACCCGAGGCCATGGGGCTGCATTTAAATAAATAAATATTTATTTCAGGTGGAGCAATGCCCAGCGGAGGGGCTA
This sequence comes from Neoceratodus forsteri, assembly GCA_016271365.2. NCBI lineage: Eukaryota > Metazoa > Chordata > Ceratodontiformes > Ceratodontidae > Neoceratodus > Neoceratodus forsteri. The sequence goes on along the minus strand of CM057458.1, from coordinate 1,146,758,838 downwards.
GGGCAGAAAGCCCAGAGAAAAGGAAAATAAATATTTATTATAAGAGCTCCCAGAGGTGGAGCTAAGGTGGGGCAAGGGATGAGATAAAGGCATTAGGCCCTATTCAGGTCAAAGAAAATATTTAAAAGGGCAACTCCCAAGGAGAATTAAAGGGGCAAGGGAAGACCACAGCTTAAAGGGGCCCAGCAGAAAAGGCCCACAGCTTAAAGGGGCCCAGTCAAGTGTAGCCTGGTGATTTAAAAGGGACCCAGCAAGGCTATCCCTGTGATTCAGGGGGTCCAATAAGGTAAGGTCTGTGGTAAAAGGGGGGCCCAGCTAAGTCAAGTCCTTTACTGAAATGGGAACCCAGTAATTGGAGCCCAAAGTTTAAAGGGGGTCAGCAGAGCAAGCCCCTCAGTTTACAAGAAAAGGGGTTCAATAGGGCATTTTGGGGCATCCCAGAGTGACAATACATCTGAGACTATATCTGAACTGTGTTTATTGCCTAGACTGCCTCACTTGTGTTTATTGCCTGAAATCTGCCTTGAACTGTACAATTGCCCAAAAGGCGCTTTGTTTACCTTCTAACTGTGTAATTGCCCCAGGTTGCAGTTATGCTGAAGTGTGTCAGCATCTTGTACCAAGTGTATTCCTGAAGCAGTCTTCAGCAGCCTTCAAAGGAGGTTCAGCAGGTGTATTCCTGAAGCAGTCTTCAGCAGCCTTCAAAGGCGTCCAACAAGCAAATTCTAGAACCAGTCTGCAGCGGAGATCCTCTGAAGATCCACATTTTGCTGTACCCCATAATGTCACGCTTTGTTGTTTTCCGCTAAGTCCCAGTGTACGGCCTGGCCCAGTGCAGATTCTGCTGTCCGTTTATTGTTTTCTTCTTCATCGCAGTTTCTTCAAGCTTTTCTGCTCCAATTTCCTAAATCAACTTCCCGCTTATTGTTTTACATTTATACTTGGCTCATCTGAACTTGGCATCCAGGGCTCTACCATTCGCCTGGCTTCGAAGAGATCCTCATCTTGGTTCTCAGTTTCCATGGGATCCTCCCAATGTTTCCTGCATTTATTGAATCCCAGCAGTCCACAAGCCGGACTGTGGCAGGGTGGTCTTCTTCATCTGTCGAATACAGGTAATCCACAAGTGGGCTGTGGCAGGGTGGTCTTCACATCAATCGAGTCCCAGCAGTCCACAAGCAGGCTGTGGCAGGGGTGGTCTTCTGCATCAACTGGGTCCCAGCAGTCCACAAGTGGGCTGTGGCAGGGTAGTCTTCTGCATCCATTTTCTCATCCCAGCTGTTCACCAGAGGACTGTGGCCGGATCCTTGTGCTTGTTCCTCATTTCTGGTAGCCCCCTAGTGGGTTTTGAGTTGAAGAGTTCTTGCATTTGTTCTTCAATTCCAGTGGCCTACCAGCGGGTTTTTAGCTGAGATAGTTCTTGTGCTTGTTCCTTGTTTCCAGCAACCCTGGAGAGGTGGGTGTAGCCGATGGACCTATGGCCTGTCTAAAAACCTCTCCACACACCTTTAGCCCCACAGAAATCTCATTAGCCACGCTGGCCAGTGAGCCTGCTTGTTCCCCTTTCAGGATCATCCTTGTTTTCCTGTTTCTTTCTACAAACGATCAACCATCACATGGACAAAGACTTAGATAGCTGTGGATGAATTGTACATTGTACCATTTTAGATTTCTACTATAGCTTATTGCAAATGTTCTTCAGTCTGGAGTACTCCAAAGGTAGCCCCAAGTGGGCAGAGGTGCACCTCAGGGTTAGGGTAGAGTGCTCACACAGCCTGTAGAGTATTGATATAGCCTGCAGAGCTATTTGTATAGTTTTGTAGAGCTGACAGAACATTTTGAGAGTTTATGTTAGATGTTTATGTGTTACTGTTTAGATAACAATGCTGTCCATACTCCCTGTCATTTTTACCATTGGTGTTTTCCTCTATGACTGTGTCCTCCTTCCCCTCCTGTCAAATAAACATCTTTGTTTTATCGGACCTCTGTGTATGACTCCTCCCTCTCCTTGTCGGGTGCCTCCGTCCACCCACCTAGGAACCTACAGAGTCACCCTGCCACAACACCTGCCAGGGAGTGACACTGTTGCTGGTAGTAAGATAAGTTACATCCACATCTCGGAGTGAATAACTCACTAGAGGTCTACCAGAGCAGCACCATTACACAAGAGAGTTTGAGAAAATGATCAGCAATCAGAAAAATGTAAGTGAGCTGTGCTGCTGCAGTGCTCATGAGACTGACAGACTGCGAGGCAATTGCATTGTGGCTGTCCACCGAGGACACCAGAGCATATACCCAAGGGCAACACCTTCCTTCTCCTCCTCTGTTCCATCCCACCCAACCCTGCTCCCTTAGGTAGTATTCCCCATGGTGGTGTGATGATGGAGTGATGATGATGATGACGATGATGGCAAAAGGGCTTCAGAAAATGAAAATGGTCAGCAATCAGAAAAATTAGAGTAAGCTACTATGCTGCTGCAGTGCTGAGACTAGGAGAATGAGAGGAAATTCAGGGCAGGCAGGCAGATGCATATTGTGGCTGGCTACAGTGGGCACCAGAGCATACCCATGGGCAACACCTTCCTGCTCCTCTGTTCCATCCCACCCAACCTTGCTCCCCTAGGTAGTAATCCCCATGGTGGCACTAATGATAGAGTGATGATGACAACAGTGATTTACCAGATAATGACCAAGACTAAAACTCCTTTTAAATAATCCCACATACACAGTAAATCAATTACATAAGAGAGAGAAGGAGAGTTCATGTATTTGCAACATACACTAGGGCACTCAGAGTCTGATTCTATAATCTTAAGTTTATGCAGAAATGTTATACTTGTAATTAAGTCGTGGCATATTTATTTTCAGAAATGTTAACTGTACAACATACTCAGGATCTAAACTACTTTGAGAAGGGATACAACATCACCAGCAGTACTAAAGATGTGCTCTGATGGCGCACTTGTGGGTGGACATCCAAGATATTTTACTGCCACTTGAGTCATGGCTGGTCAGACTGAGCACTTGCGTTTCCGTAGATAAGAGGGTCACATTTGGGGTTAGTCTCTCGTGGCTCAATGTGATACATATTCAGCACTATTTCAGCAGTATGCACACATGACTGTTCTGAAATTAGTGTTGAGCAGTCAAGGGCATTTAGCTTTATCCGGGTATCATCAGCTTTGTTAACTTTAATGTGAAGTGGACAACATGGGGAAGGAGAGCCAATGTTTGTTGCCACTGACAATGCAGGAGAGCTACTAGTTGAGTCCCACTGTGACGGCATTGGTGATGGTTATTGCTGCTGAATGCCATCAAGTTTGTTTTGGACCTCCCAAATCTCTTCAATGAGTTCAGCCTTGATATGAATTATTGGCAAAATGTCTCACACCAAAAAGATGTCCTTGAAATGGGAATCTAGTGAGCAGTGACATACTTTTGTCTATAAGACCAGAATCAAACCTCCTATGCAGCTCTGTATTTAAAATGGTAGCTACTTCAGTAATCTATTGGGATTGTCCCTCACCACCATTATTGTCCATGGCATCAGCTGTGTCTTTGGGAAGAATGCATACCATTGGTATGACCTGACAATGGATGCATTGCCACTACTAAATACCTTTGTTGCATTTACAAATGGTGCCAATACTTTAACAAGGTCTTCTAACAACTTCCATTGAGTGATTAGGCCCCTGATGTCATGGACAAAGGCCATATTATGTACTGCCAATGTTTGCTGCAGTAGCGGTCCAATATATAATAGGTGGGTTTCACTGAGTTGCTATATCTTGATGAGACTATTAGATGGCACTTTGTACTCACTTTGGTATTGTCAAAGAATGGCTGTGGCCTTTACCAATCTGTGAAAGTGCCCCCATATTTTATGTGCAGTTTGAACTAGGCTAGATACATCATTTTGGTTTTGCAGGGTATGGCGCACAACCAAATTCAGAGTGTGTACGAAGCAAAACACATTAACTCTGCGCTGAGTATCACGGTTCTGGAGAGCTTTGATAACATTTGCTCCATTATCTGTCATAGTCATACCAAAGGTAAGGCCCCAGGACACAATCCATTTTGCCAGCGATTCTCTAGAACAAACCATATATTTACTGTGTTATGGTCGGTGTCCATCGGAGACACACTAAGTAGTGCCATACCGCTGTCTTCATCTAGAAGCAAAGATGTTGCAGTAGGTTGATTAACTTTTTGGTTTGTCCTGCTGACGATGCTGCAGACTCTTTAAATGTGATCCAGTGAGCTGTGAGAGATAAGTAAGCATGTGGTGCAAAGCTTGTTCAAAGGTCTGTCGTGAAATGAACAAATCCCCTTCTGCCTCTGTCAAGTGACTGGCAACTGCATTTCTCATTGCATCATATATGTCTGGAATAATGCAATTGGCAAAATTTGTTCATGAAGGTATTTGATGCCTAGGCTGTGATTCCTGTAACAGTCACTGGAAGCAAATGTGTTCTGCTTTTTAATATGGCTCTAAATCAAGTGCTACCATTTCCCCTATTAGACGGATAATTTTGACAGAGCAGTTTGATGACCTGGTTGAAATTTGGTTTTTGCAGCATATGCTGCCTTTAAAGTTATCCAATTATTTTAGTGACTACTTCATGGTTGAATGGAGTCTGAAAATATGTATAATTTCTTTTCTCAGGGACATGATGGTCTGATATGGTATTTGTTGCTGCAGACTGTGGGGTACCATCTTCCATAGACTGTGAAAAAACAGATTAGCTGTCTGGCTCTTCAACCTATATGGGATTACTGCTGCACGTACCTGTCACCATCATCATCATCATAAAAATTCATTACCTGAGCATCATCAGTTACCTTCATCATCAAGTCACCACCATCATCATCATCATCATCAAGACTCATATTCTTTTCATTACTGTTGGATGCTGGTGTTGAAGGTGTCTAATTAGTGCAGTTGTACTCAGGTTACATGAGGACTTTCCCCTGCTAAATCTACTTTTGTAGTGAATGCATACTGCTTTAAAGGAATCAGTCAGGCATATAGAAAAATGATTCCACACTACAGAAAAACCTTTCCTGCTTCTTTTTCCAAGTAGTGAATCAGATACTGGCTGACACTGCACTTGTGAACTGTTAGACAATGCTGGGAAATATCTATGAATACTGTAAGTTGCATGCCGATTTGCAGCGACACTTGTACCAACAGTATGCAAATTGCCTAAGGTCGATTGTGGTGGAGGGCTTGTGGTATTATGCAGAACAGTATTTCTATTTACTGATACTGAAGGAGAGGAGGATGAGAACTGGTCATCATCATTTACAATGGTGACAGCAGGGGAAGAACTGCCTGGGATGACATTATCATCATCACCACCACTCTAACACCATGACAGCCTGCAACTTCACCACTGACGTTGTCCATTTCCAGTACATTAGATTCACATTCAGCTGCAACCAACTTGTCTCCCTCCTCATCATCATCATACAAAGAACAATCAGTGGTTCTCTCTCTCTTGTCTTGTTACTGCAGTATTTTTCATAGTTCGTTGATGTGAAACTACCAAGCTTTTTGCACAACTGTTTTTCTCAGCTGAGACAATGTGTTCCTTTTTACAGGTGTAAACAACCTCTTGGGCTTAACTGTATGACTGGATCTTGTTCAGGTTACATTAGTCTGTTTAGGGCATGGGGCCATCACTTTCTTTGGAGCTAGAAGATACATTTTTCTGGGGGCATTTTTGGCCAGCTTTTCCGAGTCTGTTGTTCTCCATTATTATTGTATTAGTTGAACAAACAATGTTTCTCACTGAGGACATGAAGCATAGTTATAGAAACTCATATCAGACACAGGTGTCATCACTTCTGCCTGGGACAATGAGACAGTGGCACTGCCGCACTACAGTGGGCTCACTAATATTTTATTTGACCACAGCATAAAGGTTTCTCACTGGGGAGATGAAGCGTACTTAAAAAAGAAACTCAAGTCAGAGCACAGGTTCTTTCACTTCTATGTGGGACAATGAGATAGTGGTGCTGCCACACTACAGTGGGCTCACAAATATTTTTGTTGGCAACAACAAAAGGTTTCTCACCGGGAGATGAGTGTACTTAAGAAACACAGAGTCAGGGCACAAGTGCCATCACTTCTATGTGGTACAAACAGACAGTGGCATACCACACTGCTGTGAGCTCACAAATACAGTATTTTATTTGACCACAACATAAAGGTTTCTCACTGGGGAGATGACACATAGTTAAAGAACCTCAAGTCAGAGCACAAGTGCTGTCACTTCTACCTGGGACAACACAATGCCACTATAAAGAAAATGTTTTTTTTATTTCTCTCTGGCCCTGACAACCCCCTCTCTCCCCCTACTCCCACCTCCAAGCAGCAACCTCTGTTTCACTTTAGTTGGTTCACTTCACCAATCACCACTGTTCTGCTGCTGCTATATTTCTCCAAGATGGATTAATAATACATTTCTGTGCTCTGTGGCTGCTAAGCCCTCCTGCCTGCCTGCCTGCCCTGAAACTAGTATTTTTTTAATTTAAGTTTTCTAATCATTCTTGCTGGACCGTGATGTGTGCGCTGACTGGGAGTAACTGACGTGCTGCTGCTACTTGCCTGATTGCCTCTGACCTTGCTGCACCATGTGAGGGGTTTATGACGCCCCTCAGTGTCATTCTGCCTGCTCCAGTCAGTGCAGACTTTCTAGCAGTGAGGTCAGAGCAAACTGGGAAACAGATTGTCTGACTGGACTTCCACTAGTGCAGTCACATGACTATCTCCTGCTTTGTGCACTTGTGTGTGCATGGCATCATGTGATCACCAAGAGGAGAATCAGGCATGAGAAGGGAGGAGGCATAGGAGCAGGCAGAGCAGAGGAGGAGACCAGAGGGAGACATATCAGCTGTAGCTACTAGCATTCAGGTACGTCCTCCAGCTCCTCCTACTAGTCCCGACCTCCACCCTTTCACCAGAGCACATCAGGTGAGTCCTGTAGCCCACCCCCCAACTGAGTCTGAAACAGTAGAAAAAGCTTAATTTAAATTTCGGGTCAGGGCATTTTCAGCTTTTGCCAGTGAAACCCGATTCAGTGTTTTTTTACACTGCCAAACCCAAACAGCCTGCAACCTGGACCTAACTCGATGCCTGGCTCTAACTGTCTCTACCCTATGTCCTTTCTGAGATGTGGTCACCAGAAGCGGACACAATATTCCGGGTGTGGTCTCACCAATGATCTACACAGTAGTAATATCACCCCCTCCTCCTGATGGGGAAACCTCTCCCTATACACCCCAATATTCCAGTGGCCTTGCCTACTGTCTTGTCACAATGCCCTGCAACTTTGTGGTCATTAGATATTATATCCCCAAGGCCCCTTTCCTGTTTAGTAACCGACAGTACCTCCCCCATCCCTTCATTTTATACTCAGCTCCTTGGGTTTTATGCCCCAGGTACATGATTTTGCACTTGCTGGTATTGAACCCCAGCCTCTATACCTTGAACCACTATTCCCATTTCTAAAGTCCCTACCTATTTCCTCCATCCTCTCCTGAGTATCCACCCTATTACAGATCTTGGTGTCATCTGCAAAAGGTATACCTTCCCTTTAAGTTCTTCTACAATGTCACATATGAAGACATTGAGACGAAACCAGTGCCAATTCTGAACCCTGTGGCACCCTGATGGTCACTCTCCCCCTCATTGGAGTGAGTGCCATTACCACCACCCTTTGCCACCTATCCATTTATTGTTTTTTTTACCCAGTTTACAACTCTAGCTCCCACTCCAGGACCATCCAATTTCTTTATCAGTCTCCCATGTGGCACATTGTCAAACACCTTGCTGAAGTCCAAGTAAGCCGTCTACTGCCCTACCCTGATCTATTTCCCTGGTCACCCAGTCAATGAAATATATTAGATTTGTCTGGCATAACCTCTATCTCATGAATCCATGATGCCTTTGGTCTTGGAACCTACTGCATGCAAGACATTCCACTAGCCATTTTTTTAACAGGGGTTCCATTAATTTCCACACCACTAATGTGAGGCTGCAGATCGGGTCTGCACGTAAAGTGTTAAGTGGAGGAATGTCTGAGTCAGATCATTGGCATGGCATTGAGTGCATGAGCAGCAGAAGTCAGAAGAGAGCCTGCATGCAGCCCTTGTGCTCTGAGGTGCCTGCTCATGGAGATCGAAGAGTTTTTGATGCTAAAGGTCCTAATAAACTGATAACTGTTTATGCCGTGGACAACATCTAGCAGACATAATGTTGTCATGACAAAATGTTGACAGATACAATGCTGGCGGATATAATGTTGCTTGTCAGTAATGTTGCACTGTATTGATGGGCAAACTGACAATGCACTAATCAATGGCAATGTATTTTTTAAATAGCATGTTTGGAATTCAGCATATTATTCAGCACTTGCACTTTAGTGTGTATTTTACATTATAGAGAATAATGGCTGGGCAGAGGGTTATAATGATAATTTTACATCCCCCCCGAAGTGTGGGATGCCACATAAACCAATAAAGAAAATCAAGGGGTTTATGAAGGCATCCCACACTGAGGGGGAGTGTAAAATTCAAGTTTTTACACACCTACCCAGTCTTTATTTTATATAATTGCTGTGGAGTGATTTTTCATCACAGCGATTATATAAAATTAAGGTATAGCTGTTGTCAGTGGCGGTCCAATCAGATGAAACGCAGTCCAAGGTGGCTGGAAAATTTCCGCTTTGTTTTGTTAATTAAACACAGAAATTTAGCTCAGCTGATTGCTGTGTTTACACCCTCCCTCCAGTTGCTGTCGCCTGTTCTCTCCTCCACTCCCCCATTTGAGCAGCTCTCCTGCGGTTAACTGGCCGCTATCAGTTCCCCTGTGGCTGGCTGTCTGTCCAGCTTATGTTTCCATGTTGTCCTTCCTCCTACCTCCTTTGGGGTGCTGTTCTTTGTAATTATTTAATTTTTATTTAACTCACCACTGAGTGCCAGTTGCGGTGAAGTGTCCTGTGGCGGTTGGCAACTTGTGGCTGAGGAAGGAGACAAAGTTTGGGCGCATGCGTGGGCGTGAGGAACCTAGCACATGTTTTCTGTTATAACCAGCTGCTTATAACAGCAAATTATAACTGGTTTCCATTAGGAAAAATAGCTCCCAGTCATTATAATGGAATTATGCACCTTTGCACCTTTGTAAGCATGCACCTCAAGCACTTTCTACACTGCCTGTCTCTTTAAATAATTCTTATAAAATAGGCAGCCATGTATTGCAACACAGTTGGCGTGCAAAATGCTGAAATGGACTGCCTGCACACCTAGCTACCGGGTTGATTTATATGCTGAAATAAAGGATTTTGTACGTCTACAACTGAATCCTGTGACTCCTTTCAACATGGGTGAGAGGTGTAGGTTTTCTCCTTAGCTCTGTATGATTTTACTGGCTGCCTCACCATCTCTTTATGCAGCCTTTTCCTGTGTTCCATTCTACGTGGCACCCCAGGACTTCTTGTGCATAAATTGATGAGGAAAATTAGACACTACCCCTATAAGGAGAAGTTACAGATTTTAAAATACATGTTGAAAAGAATACAAGAATGTATTAGAAAGTAACAAGTGTAATCCTCAGTTGTTAAGAAAAAAGGTGTTCAATTCAGTTAATTTGACTGATTCAAAGATGTTTTGGAAGCTGGTGGCCAAAAGCATGGATAAGTGGCAGAACACTCAAACATGGGTGAATAATTACTAAAAAAAAATGAATAAAGCAGGGAAATAGGAGAGACAAACAGGTTACAGACAATAAAGAGCAGGAAAAGAAGTGGAACAGAAGAACAGAAAGGAACTTGGCACATCTGGTCACCTGGAGATTGATATTTTACTTAAACAAACATAACTAATATGACTAAGGACATTATATTAGCCCAGATTGGAACAGATTCTCACTAGCGATGTATGCAGAGATGATTTGTCCGCAACTAAATACCACCAGCAGCGTTTTCAGTATTTTTCTTATCCCCATGACATTGTGTCCACATCGTTATAACCATAACATTTTGTCCGGATCTAAAACAGCTAGCACACACCTCCATACTCCATGACTCTTCTATACCCTTGCAAATGTCTGAAGGGTTGTTAATTTTTCTACACAAGAAAGGAGATGAGAAAGACATAAAGAACTGGAGGCCTATTAGTCTCCTAAATATAGATTTTAAGATCTTAACAACAATTTTAAATACAACATTATTGCAAGCAGCCTGATTTTTAATTACTCCTGCTCAATCATGTTCCATTCTAGAAAGGAGAATGTCAGACCAACTAATACTCATAAGAGAAATAATAGAACAGGACTAAAGAGAAGGTGGAAGGTTTCTATTTTCATTAGATCAACAGCAAGCATTTGATGCTGTCAATCACACCTACTTGTGGCAAATACTTCATCATTATGGCATCCCAAAGGCTTTCATTAGCTGGTTGAAAAGTCTGTATAGGACTGCTACAGTTACTCCTCTTATTAATGGGTGGTGTGGCCCTATGGTACCAATCCAAAAAGGAGTTTTATAGGGGTGCCCTATGAGTTCCCTACTCTATGTTTTCAGCCTTTACCCCTTGGTGAGGGCTTTAAACTCCTCACACACCTTAGCAAAAATACAGATAGAAACAACAGCTGTTTCATATGTAGCTATGGCATATGTGGATGATGTGTTTATACTGGTTAAGAATCACAAGTCTGCAGTGCAAGCTTTAAATATTTGCAAAGAATATGGCACATTTTCAGGGGCCACATTAAATATCCAAAAATGTACAGGGCATCAGTTTACATGCACCAGCGATAAACTGCAATCTATAGCAGCCAGGTATTCAATCACTGATGATCCTGTTACAATACTATAAGTAAAATTTAGCTCTGGTCCTCTAGAGCTCCTTAATTGGGAAGCTAAGATAGTTAAAGGACAACAGTTAGTACAAAATGGAATCAAAGGCTAATGAGTAAAACCAAGAGGGTGTATTTAATTAAGACCTTTTAATCCCAGTGTTTCTCTACATTTGTTATTTGTTTCCACCTCCAAAATCCCTGGAAACCACCCTATTAAGTATATTCTTCCAAGCAGTTTGGGAAGCTGTCTGAAGCCCCTAAAAGAAATATTTTATACTTACCGTGAAGCAGGGGCCTTCAGATGGTGAATCCACTGGTATCCTGTTATAGTATCTATATAATGACTAATATAAGGCCATTATTATCACAAGTAAGAAGAATATGGACTTCTTTATATAGTGTCACCTGTGATTCTTGGTTAGCACACTGGCAAACTGGTAGTCAGTAATAATCCCCAAGCAAAGACCAGCCCCATTTGAGAGAAGTTTTGTAAAACTCAAATCTTGGAATATTACTAGCCAGATGGTTCTTGCCAATCATAGAAAGCTGCTGTATAGACTGGTAATACCTCTAAGTTTAAGAAAAGGTAATTTTTCGACCTGCCCACCCAACTCTCTTCCCGACCTACTCAAATTACTTAATAATGGCAGGATTCAAAAAAAAATGACAGATATACACTGGTTATGCTGTCATGAGAAACTAAACATCAAAGCTAATCAAATGCACAAGCAACAATAAGAAAGATTCTGTTCTAGACATACAGTAATATCAAACGACAGAGACAATACATCACTTATTCTTCACATGTAGTTATCAAACACCTTCCTCACTTGCTGTGATGCTTGTACCTCAAATCTCCTCCTATGGACTGCGTTCGGTGGATAAGTACCTACTTAATGTGCCCAGATGTCATATATCCAAAGGCTCTGGAGCTTTCTATCACACTGCCCCTAAACTCTGGAACTCCCTTCCTGTTGCCCATAGGCAGGTAAGATTCCACATCAACTTTAAAAGGGAGCTTCACTGTCATCTATCTCTCGCAGACCCCTACACTTATTTTGATCCTTCTTAACTCCCATCAACCTCCAGTTACTTCCTGCAATCCAATCCACCACTTAACTCCCCCCAGTACCACTTAATCCTTTCAATCTCCTTTGTGAGATAATCTTGCCTTCCCTCTTATTGCTCCTTGAATTGTTTTTCACTGTTGAAACCAATTTTAACCAAGATTACACTGACTCTGTGCTAGTTTCTTACATCATGTTCTTTGCTATTTGGCTGAATGTATCAATTTATCGACTGTTCTACCTACCCTATGTTAAATTTTTTGTAAGTTTTTACATCACGTAACGTTTTTTGTATGTATCTTTTTTTTTTACTGAATGCTCATTCTGCCCTTTATGTAATTTTTCTGTACTTATGCAATGTATCTGCCAATTATTTGTTGTACTCTCCTGGGTCGGCTGAAAATTGTCATTTCATGGCTAGTAATTACCTGGTTATTAACAAAACTAAATGAATAAATGAAACATTTCTTTGTTCTGGGAACCAGTGGTAGATGGTGAAAGAAAATGCTTTAGATGGGCGAATTATGCTATTTTAAAGTATAAGCGTACTGGAAGGATCATGGAAAAAGTGGGATAACAGTAAAATGAATATGGTTTCACTGTTATGAAATGGTAGATATGGAACTCCAGACATCTTTTACTTCAACAGAAAGACATTTCACAGTTGGAATTAGTGCAAAAATTACTTAAGAATTGAAAACTATTTATTACCAGGAATCTGAAGCTGTTAATAGTGCTGTATTGAACAAACAATGGAGGAACCTACAGTACCTTGGATCACAGATACAGATGTTCCAATTACTTAATTCCCTTTGCAGTGTTATGATTTATTTAGCATGTTAAAACCTCCTCAGATCCATACACTTAATATAGAAAACGTTTTTTTTTTTAACAAGGGAGACTGAGGCGCTAATGAGCAGCTGAGTGGCCGGTTTACATAAGCTCTGCCGGTTTAGCCCGTTATTAAGTATTAAACAAGGATTTCCCGCTTTGAGCAAGTTAAACCGTGATATCAAGTACTAGAGGAAACAATGGATGAATGTCTGACCCCCATGTCCTCCAAAAGTCAGTGGGCGACTGGAAAGGCTGGCAAGAAGGGAACAACAGGCCCTGGAGGAGAGAATGTAGGCCTGGTATCGCTCTCGGTGGCCGAGGTGGCGGCCCTGGGAAAGGAGTTAACGGGCCAGGTTATCGCGGCCCTAGAGCCACGTTTAGTTAAGTTGGAGGATAAATTAGGTAGCAGACTGCAGGAGGTACTGGAACAGCAGGCACAGCAGAGCACCCGATTGACTGAAGCTGAAGAAAGAATTTCAAGGCTGGAGGATGAAGTACTGGCAGTCCCAGGGCAGGTTCGCACGCTGCAGAGGGAGCTTGAGGAGTTTAAGGAGGCTTATGACTACCAGGAAAACTATCATCAGTGGCTAAATTTGTGTCTCAGGGGGCTCCCTGAGGGTCTGGAGAGGGATGATGCTCTTGACTTCTGTGGCAGAGTACTACCTGAAATACTGGGTCTTAAGGTGAAAAATGGCAAGTTCAAGCTGGAACAGGCACATAGGGCAGTAATGCCACGGCCCCCTGCGGATCAGCCTCCTCACCAGATAATAATGCGATTCCACAATTTTCAGGACCGAGAAGCATTGCTGAAGGCATATAGGTCTCAGGGCCCCCTAAGTTTCGAGGGCCATAGATTATTCATCTCACAAGATTGTTCAGCTAGGTTGCTGAAAAAGCGGAAGGCCTTTAATGGACTGATGGCGCAGCTGAGAAGCCTTAAGGTGGAGAATTTCTTGGTCTACCCCGCTACACTCAAAATCAAGCACGAAGGGGTGACCTATTCCTTTTGTGAGCTCGAGAGCGCAGAGGAGTTTATAAAGGGCCTGAAGAGAAGAGTAAGTTGAACGGCTGTGGAGGTGTTACCAAGTGTTGAGGAGATGGTGGTGGGAAGTTCCTGTATTGTTACGTTTTTTCCTCTCTCTCTCTATTCTTGTCCATGCAGTATACTGCCATTCAGTGCATAGACTATGAACTGAGTTATGTCGGGTGTGTTCTTGGTTGGCGCCATTGCGCCTTACTTATGGGAAGAGGATATTTACTGGAGGAGGGGAATGATGGCCCAGTTGAGGTGGAAGATTATTGGACTGCAGGGGCCTGAGCGGCCTGGACACTGGCCTACAAGATGCATTCCCCTCTGTCTTCATGAGGGGCTTCCTCTTATAGACTGTTGAATTGCGGTGAATGCAGAGAAGCATGGATGTGAAGGGAATCCCGATGTTCATGAGGTAGGAGGCGGGGAGGGCCTAGCGTGGCTTTTGATAGCGTGGCCTAGCCCCCACCACCTGCATGGATATCATCATGGTCTGATGTTTAACAACTGCATCTGAAGTCTGAATAAGGGGCAGGGAGAGTTGTTAAAGGGGAAGAGAAAGTGAAATGCACATGTGGGCAGGTAAAGGGGCAGGAGGAGCTATTAGCGTGGGGTAAGAAAGCTTCACAGGCCAACCCATAATGGTTGGGGTTCGGGGTTATTGGTAGGATACAGGCTGAGCTGGGTCAATGGGAGTGCTGCGAGGAGGTTTAGGAGAAGGTGGTTTGGGGGCTGTGGGATGGGGGTGGAGGACATGTTCTTCTGTGGGGGGGGAGGAAATCTGAGTGCGTGATATAGCGTGGTGCCTATGCTTGGTGAAAGTCGGTACTGGGCATTGCGTTGCACTCAGGCATCAAGCCGCAGGGTGGGAGCAGTAGGACAACGTCAGGCTATAAGAATAGAGGGTGGTGTTAGTAGTTGCTCCACTTAGTAGTGAAGGGGGGGAGTAGTATAATGGTTTGGGATGGAGAGTTGGAGGAGGGCTTGGGTGGACAGTCTTAGGGAAGGAGCAATAGGTTGCCTCAAAAGAGAATGACAGAGGACTGGAGGAGATATAGTGTAGGTTAGGGCAAGTGAGGTGGGGGGATAGGGGGGTTGGGACGTAGAGGTGGGAAGGAGGCGAGGGTGAGGTGGGGAGGGGCTCCCGAAGCAAGAGCTGAGAGCGGAAGAGGATGTGCAGATGCGAGTTGAATCTCGCAAGAAACACCGGGAGGGGGTAATAGATCCGGAAGGAGGATTCTGGCTGATGGTGAGGGTGGCCTGATGCACATCTTAGTTTTAGAAGAGGACTTTTGAACGTTTGTTTTTGTGTTGCGTGGCTACACTTGTGCTATGTTAGCAATTAGTGTAGTAGGAGGAGGGTGGGGGAGGAGAAGTGATAAGGAGGGAGGGACTGGGGAGAAGGGGAGGAGAGGAGGGGAGGTTTGGAGGGGATGGGATATGAATGTTAGGATAGATAGATCCTTTATTGTCTTAGTTTGTAGTGCAGTTGCCTGGTCATATCTGAAGAACAGTAGTTGAGTGTGCAGGAATCAAAAAAAAAAAGTGCATGTTTGGTCTGATAAGGGTTGTGATAAAGTGGATGTATACAATGCAATATCATGTAAAAGTATTCCCAAAAATGGAAAGTGCTATTAGATGGAATGGGTGATCCAGCCACCTAAATGTTATATCCTGGAATGTGAAAGGTATAGCGAGCCCAGTGAAGAGGACTGCACTCCTAACTGTCTTAGACGTTACAAGGGCAAGTGGCATGCACAAGAGACACATTTAACAGAGGTGGAGCATGCCAAATTGGCGACGGAATTGGGTTGGTAGCAGCGCCTCTTATTCCTCACATAAAAGGGGGGTTGTGATACTTTTGCATAAAGACCTACAGTTTGAGGTGAAGAGGGTGGTAAGAGATCCTAAAGAGGGTAGATACATCTTTGCTACTGGGGTATGGCGCGGGGAAACACTTACATTTGGATGCGTTTATGCACCGGCAGTGTATGACCCGATATTTTATTCCTCTTTACTGGGCCTGCTTGTTAGAGAGCAATTCCCTGGGCTTATTATGGGGGGAGACTTTAACTGGACAATGGACGCAAGGGTGGATCACTCGACAGGAAAGGGGCGGGTGGCGGAGGTTATGAGCCAGTGGAAAGTTGAAATTGCAGATCTAGACATGGTGGATAGTTTGGACAGTGGCTAACCCAACTGGATGGGAGTATATGTTTTATTCCAACCCCCATAAGACTTGGTCTCGATTAGACTACATTTTTCTGCCTAGAAGTTGGATGGGCAGGATTAAGAAGATAAGCCACAGCCCTATTTACATTTCGGATCATGCTATGGTGGTGCTAAGAATCACGGGAGAAGGGGGGGAGAGTAGGCACTCATCCTGGAGATTCCCCACATATCTAGTCAAGGATTGGGGATTCAGGGAATACCTGCTGGAGCAATGGAAAACTTATGTAGAATTGAATGATACAGGTGAGGTGTCCAGTGCTATCCTTTGGGAGGCGGGTAAGGCTTATATGAGGGGGGCTGTAATAGCATATGTTGCCAAGATAAAAAAACAGAACAGGGGCAAAAGGAAGAATTAGAAAGGCAGGTGAAGGAGTTGGAGAAGCGGGTAGGAGGGGAGAAAGGGAGAAGCCCCAAATTGCTCACAACGTGAGGAAGCTCTTAATTCCCTCCTGAGGGAAGAAGCGGGAAAACATGGTTTTGCTGTCAAAGGAGGATCTTCGAGTGGGGAACAAGCCCAGGCCTATGCTGGTGAGGTTGATGAAAGGGCAGATGCCTAACGAGATCCTGAGGATTAGGGAAGAGGAGGGGCAGGTCACCACAAGTTTAAAGGGCATAGCAGAGCACTTTGGGAGTTTTTATGAAAAGTTATACAGGGCAGAGCATGTGGGCAAGAGGAGCGATAAGGGAGTTTTGAGGGTATCACTGCAGGAATTATGGATAAGCAGAGGGAGGAGTTGAGTCAGCCCATCTCAAGAGCGGAAATTCTGAGGGCCATACAGAAACTGCAGGAGGGAAAGGCTTGTGGACCAGACGGATTTCCAGTTGAGTATTATAGGATTTTAGGGGGGGAAATGGCGGAGGTACTGAGAAAAGTATTTGATAGAGGGGAGGAGGGACAGGTTCCAGTGCTGCATGAGTCATGTTACGAAGCCAATATTTGTTTAATACGTAAGGGGGGCCAGGATGAGCTTGAATGCTCAGCTTATACACCGATCTCCCTTCTTAATGTGGATATGAAAATCTTAGCCAAAATCCTCGCCATGAGACTGGAGAATATCCTACCGGAGGTGATCCACCCAGACCAGGCTGGGTTTATTAAGGGGAGGCAGTCCTATTATAATGTTCGTAGATTGCTAAATATTGTGTGGCGGGCTGGACGGGCTGGTGTTAGGGCTGGGGTGATATCCTTAGACGCTGAAAAAGCGTTCGACAGGGTAGAATGGGAATACCTCTTTGAGGTAATGACCCAGTATGGTCTGGGGTACACGTTTATAGGGTGGGTCAGGGACATGTATCTAAGGCCTTGCGCACAAGTGATGGTGAATGGGTACTTGTCTAGAAAATTTAGGCTGGGTAGGGGGATGAGGCAGGGATGTCCTTTGTCCCCCCTGCTATTTGCCTTAGCGATCAAACCTCTGGCGGCGGCGATTCACCAGCATGAGGGCATGGTAGGGGTGGGCGATGGGGAGGGCAGAGAACACAAGGTGGCGCTATACGCTGACGATATGTTACTCTTCTTAGGAGAGATGCGGGACTAAATGAGGTACCTGATGGACATTATTGATAAGTTTGCAGGGTTCTCCGGGTATAAGATCAATGTTAGGAAATCGGAAGTCATGGGGTTCCCAGACATGGACCCAGAGGTGCAGTGGAAGGGATTCAGGATTGTAGGGTCAGATTTTAAATATCTGGGGTGCAGATTGGGTGAAGGTGGGAAGAGTTGTAGAAGTTAAACTTCCACTCCTTGACCAAAATGTTGCTGGCAGACCTGGAGAGATGGAGGCAACTGCCAATATCTTGGATTGGGAGGATAAATCTTATAAAAATGAATATTATTCCCCACATTCTTTACCCTATGCAAATGTTGCAGATGAGGCTTACACAAAGGGACATGAAACGGCTGGAGAAGGGATTCACAGGCTTCATTTGGCAGGGGAAAAAGCCCAGAATTAGCTTGGCAAGGCTTAAGGCAGATGGGAGTAGGGGAGGCCTTGGCTTCCCAGACTTAGATGCATATTATAAGGCAGTGCAACTCCGGGGTGTGGCAGACTGGGTACATAGGCCTGCAGTGGCCAGCTGGGTTGGGATGGAACAGGAGGTACTCCCAGGAGGCTCACAGCATACCTTCATAGTAAGGGGTTGCGTGCATTTAGAGACCTGGGTAATGGCAACCCATTAGTCCGGGAGACATTAGAAGCCTGGGATCACCTTTGGTGGAGAAAGGGATTAGCCCAGAGGGAGACTATCCTACTCCCGATTGCGAGGAACCCTTTTTTTGCCCCTGGGATGGAAGATAGGGGATTCCTAGAATGGGAAAGGGGAGGAGGGGTATGTGTAGGGGCCCTATTGGAGAGAGGTGAATTGCGTGAGTTCAATGAAGTCAGGCGAGAGTTAGGGATAGGGGTCACTCATTTATTTTGGTATTTGCAGGTGAAGACATACGTAGGGTGACAAGGCATGAGCGGAAGGGAAGGTGTGCCTATAAGTAGAATCGAGCAGGTGGTATGCCAGGCTAGGAAGGACCAAAAGGGTTTGTTGGGAAAATAGCTAAACTAGAGAAGCAGAGCTTGCCAGACCTAACAGGCCCCATAAAGGCACGGTGGGAAAGGGATTTAGGACTGCAGATATCGGAAGAGAACTGGGAGCTGGTGCTAGGTATGCCAGAGGAAATTATGATTTGTAATAAATTTAAAGAGGCTTTTTATAAGTTTTTGCACAGAATATACTGGCTGCCAGTGGCAGTGCATAGGGTGCACCCCGCTATCTCACCGAATTGCAGAAGGTATAGGAGAGGGTTGGGTACCTTTTTTCATTGCTTCTGGATATGTCCCACCTTGGCTAACTTCTGGGGGAGGGTAGTTCAGGAGGTAAACAAAGGGATGGGGGACTGACTGACCCATGATCCACTAGTTTGTCTATTTGGGGTAGAAAGAATAGAAGGGGAAGTGGAGTGGCAATTATTACCTAGATGGGCAACGGTGATGTTTGTGCTGGCCAGGCATTGCATTCAGAACACCTGGGTGGCTGGAAAGGGACCCACGTTGGTCGACTGGAGAAGGCTGGTTCTACGCTCACTAGCTTTAGAGAGACTCACATGGTTAGTCAGAGATAAGGAGGAGAGGTTCTTGAGAGATTGGGCGCCTTTCTTGGCAACCCTGAGTGTGTCCAAAAACTTAATGCTTCGTGCGGGGTTGAATATCTAAGCCTAGAGCGTTTGACAGGGCTTGGGATTCACCTCCCGTGGCTGTTGGTGGGTGGTGGGGGGGGATTATGAACAGTTAACTCAGGAGTTGGAGAATGAGGGTGGGCCTGGCCTCTTGCATAACATAAATGGGCAGTAGGATGGGGATTGCCTCTGTGCCTTCTTATCGACGGTATGTTTAGCTGGGAGTAAGTTACATACATAAGTTAATGGGATATATTTGCACACCTCGACTACATTTTTGTAAGTGGAATATATATGATAAATTATTGATGTGACTGGGACTTATTTGTATGTATGTATCTGTGTCCATATGTGTTTCTTGTTGTATGTAGTATGTATCAATCTACGGTTTGAAAACTTTCAATAAACAGAATATACAAAAAAAAGGGAGACTTAAAGCTCCAGTGTTAATGCAAATCAAGACTTTTATAATGGAAAGGACAGTCGTTTTATAATACTTATGATTATTTTTGAAAACACAGGATGTTACCTAGCACTTTGTGATGGTAACAAAAATGACTCAGAATGTGACTAATGTTATTGTGGTTTTTTGTGTGTTCTTAACTTTTGTTGTCTCTTGGTTTCAATGTATTTTCTGCATTTTTTCTTTGTGTGATTTTCAATAAAAACAAATTCACCTACTCTTTGCAAAAAGTGCCTTAGGTTCTTTTACTTCCACCTGCATACCGACCAGGGCAGTACCAGAGATGGGTAGAAGGGACCTCGGTTTTACGTCTCATCTGAAGCACGGCACACCCCAACAGTATGGCACACCCCTAATATTGCACTTGGGTGCCAGTGTTTAGGTATGAGCCCAATTCCAGTGTGGGACTAGAATCCACAACCTTCTGGCCCAGAGATGGATGTGTTACCAACTGAGCAACACTGACACTTGTTGACATGTAAACATTGCCCTCAGCCCCCAATGAATAAATAAGCTACACAGCACTAGTCAGTCCCCTGAAGGTGACATTTAGCTTTCACTGACTTGATTGAGATATTGGGCTCAAGATGTGGAACTTTGCCCCACGCCAGTGATAAGCAGGACCATACATCAGTAGTCTGCCCTCTGCAAGTGACGTTCAGTCTTTCTGAAAAGACTGAGATTCTGAGCTCATGATATGCAAAACATGGGCCACCCCCCAACCCCATAATAAGTGGGCACAAGAATCATTAGTCTTCCCCTGCAGATGATGTTCAGCCTTCACTAACCTGATTAAGACACTGAACTCATGATGTATGAACCTTGCCTCCTCTCTCATGCTAAGTGGGCAGGTGTGCCACTAGTCTGTCCCCTGCAGGTGACGTTCAGCCTTCAATGACCTGACTGAGATATTGAGCTAATGATACATGAAACTTGGTACCCCCCACCATGATAAGTCGGCACACAAATCATTAGTCTGACCGCAGCAGTTGATATTCAGCTGTCACTGACCTAGCTGGGATACTGTGGGCTCATGATGTGTGAGCCTTTCCATAACCCCCCCATGATAAGTGACACATGTGCCACCAGTCTGACCCTTGCAGATGATTTTGAAGCTTCACTTAGCTGACTGATACCCTGGGTTCAGGATGTGTGAACTTCTGTCCCCTCACCACCACCCATGATAGGTGTGTGCAGGTACTTGGGCAGGCTAGGCTTTTTTTTGTAACTTATTTGTTACTGAGTTTTTCATCCTCCACAGTACAGAACAAGTGGCAGAGGTCAATACAGCACACTCCTCCTTCCTTAAAAAGGGTGTTTATACATCACTCATTGCCAGCTGTAACAGTAACTGTTTACATTGGCACTTTTGGGACTTCATAGCAAACTTCAGTACAACCAGTTCAGGAGCAATATATCCTGACCCTTGATTAATGAGTAACAGTAACTGTTAGTTGCCATACAGTTTTTTTTTCCAGCAATAATATTTGTCTGGCAAAAATATGAAGATACACATTTTTCTTTTTTGTTTTCTTTCATTCCTGAATCAAGATATGAGATTTTGAAGCTTTTAAAAGTTTCCACTCCCATACCATGCCTGCCATGAAAAAGTTAAATATCTTGGTATCATGCTGTACTGTTTACCATCAGAAATACATGGCAGCACCACCCTAATGCATCCATAGTCTGAATCTAGCATGTACATTTAACAGGCAATCTCATAAAAAGGGCCAGCCGGCACAGCTGTAGCGCTACTGCTTGGAATCCCAATGACCTAGGTTAGGAAGCAAACTTGGAGTGTTGGAAGGTTGGCCGGGGAAAGGAAGATGGGCATCCGATGGACTGCTCTCCTTCTCCAGGGAAGGAGTGTCTTGAAGCCCGGCAATATTCTGACCCCTGTCAGTGGCCAGGAGTGGGTGAGTGTTGGACCAAAGCAGATGCTGGGACAGGTTGAAGTGGCGGACATCAGCATGTCGGGCATGGGAGCACATCTGATGTGCCAGAACATCACTCTATGTCCAGTCCACCAGGAAGCAATGCACACAAAGTCCAAAATCTTTTGAGGCAGCACAACATGACACTGCCAGGGCTGGTTCCTATTCAGACTAAAAGATTCCAAGCCTAAGACTTGGACAGGAATATTTTTTTAAACTTCTTTTATTGAAAACTGTGGATGACATAATACATACATTGTACAGAATAATGATCATGACCTGAAACATTCTTACTAACTATAGCAGTTTATAACCATATTGAAGTCGGGACTACAGGGTTGATCTCGGTTTCTCCCTCAGGAGTCATGCACCACCCACATGAGCAGCTAAAGGAGATTGCCATTGAGGAAGATGGGGTTGTGAGCCTGGGGAGGATTTGGGGTACATCTCTGCCTGGATCGAGAGCCTAAACTGAAATAAAAAAAAAAAGACAACCTCAGTCAGAGAGATTTTTTTAAAAATTGCCAGTAGCAGCCATCTTTAATAACATGAGTCATTAATTACAAAATTAGCTATAAAAGCTGTTTTAACAGTATCTGAGAAAACTAAAAATACAATGAGAATGAATCTAAGGATGTCAGAAATACATTTTTGCTAAAAATCTATTTGACAACATTTTCTGCAGACTAACAAATACTGCTGCTTTAAAAACTTAAAACTATTGCCTAAGGAATGAGGTTTGGGATAATACAGTAAATAATACAGTGATGCACACAAATACTCTACTATGTTAAGCCAGCATAGAGCCAGGGGATTGGGTCTGGCAGCCCCACTAATATCATGACTGTCCAGCCCTCTTGGTATGTTCTAAATATGTAAGGAATGGGAGTCATTCGGAACACTACTTACTTTTACAAAATCGGAGTACTGTACAGTGATTATATATGGGACAGATTGAGACATAGGCAACATAGGCACAGGCCTAGGGCCCCTGCCTGCCAGAGGGCCCCTGGCCTGAGCAATCCCCAAAATATATTTACTACATATGCTTTTCTTTCTGCCTGAGCTGCATTTTTTGTAAAGGACTCAGACACCGGTAATCTGAACAAAGCAGTGGCTGAACTGTGACATCTCACCTCCCTGATTAGGTGTTATGCAGCTAATAGCTTCGGGGGGCCCCAGTCAGGCTGTCTTTTAAGGTGTCAATGGGCCCATTTCCTTTTCTTTGTTTTCCACCCCAACTTAGAATCAAGTCTTACTCATAAATATAAAAGATTAACAGTTACATTCAGTATGTATGCTTTGGCCCAGATATTCAAACTGCGCCCAAAAAGTGCGAAACAGTAGGAGCAAGCGCAAGTCCACTGTACCCATGCGCAAGAAGCACAATATTCAAAAACTGTGCAGGTCAAGATGTGCCTGCAGCACACAACTGAATATTGCACCACCTGCACCATAGTGCAACCAGGGATGTGCAGTGGCGCAGTTCAGATGCACCATAGCTCAACCAGGGATGCTCAGTGGAGCAGTTCAGATGTGCCATAGCACAACCAGGGATGCTCAGTGGAGCAGGGCAGCAGTGCAACAGCACAACCAGGGATGCCCAGTGGAGCAGGGCAGCAGTGCAACAGCACAACCAGGGATGCTCAGTGGAGCAGGGCAGCAGTGCAACAGCACAACCAGGGATGCACAGGGGCAGGATGCGGGGCCCATCACCCATGCCACAGATGGCAGAGGAACACACAGCAGAACAGACATTGCCCCCACACCCCATGCACTGCACAACCGGTGGAGAGCTGGAATAACCACCGGCCCATGGATACCAGCAACAAACCCACAGCTGGGGCATGGTGCCCCAGCACACCCCCTGGCAAGCTGTGACCGGCACACAAGGAGGTCCGACCACCCCGTGCCACACCATCCCACCAATGCAGAGCACACCCTGCACCACGATCCCCAGACACCCTGCCCAGGAGCAGCATCCACCAGTGTAGGACACTCCATGCATGCCACCACCCCCACTGAGACAATGCAACCCTGTGCACCACAGAACCATGCAAGGCAGCCCCACCACGAGCACCCATCAGCGGGTGGCAGCAGACAGCGATGCAATGACTGCATACACAGTGCCACCACGCACGTCCTCCCTGTGGTACAGCTGAGAGACTGACCATGCATCGGCACACGAGGTACCCCACATGTGACAGGGCATGCCCCAGACCCCATCACCAGTAGTACAGCACCCTGCACACCTCCCAAGGACACACCTCAACCCAGCACTGGCTACAACAGCCAGTGCAGATAACTCCACAGTGATGCATGGAAGCATGCACCACACAGTGCAGTGTCAGTGGCTCAGGAGCACATTCTCGCCTCTGAGGCCGGGAGATCAGAGGCTGTGGGTTCAGTTCCCACATCTGGCACTTGGGTTAATATCCCAGTACTGAAACTGTAATGCAGCATGAGAGGTGCTGCATTGAGGTGCCGCTTCGGATGAGACGTTAAACCGAGGTCCCATCTGCCTGGATTGGTGGTAGTTCAGGTGGATGTTAAAGATCCCATGACACTTATCGAAAAGAGTAGGGGAATTTCTCCGATGTCCTGGCCAAATTTCCCTCATTCACTAAAAATACCACCAACAGCTTAATCTGGTTCAAGGTCAGTTGGCATTCATCTGTATCCCTTTCCCCGGTCGTGCCTGAAAATAGGCAGGATTTGTCTAGTGCACTTACCCGTCAACAAAAGCTAATAAATAAATAAATAAATAAATAAAGGATGCAACACAGTGCATGGACAAACACCCACCCATACCGGGGGCACACCAACACAGGGACACAGTAGCGGGCAACTAAGCCCCCAGCGTGGCCACGGAAACTGTGTACACATGGCCAGCACCCTCCATGGCACAGGAGTGCCAGCCACCCGCGCAGGCATCATGGAGCTGTACGCCACCAGCATGCGCCCAGAGCACAAGTGACAGACAGTGGTACATCTCCTGTGACACACACAAGTGACAGCATGGGTGGGACAACAACACGGAGGCCACAGTGCCACCTGAGGCAGACATGCACCACACCAGTGACAGGAGGCA
Organism: Neoceratodus forsteri; assembly: GCA_016271365.2. Taxonomy (NCBI): domain Eukaryota; kingdom Metazoa; phylum Chordata; order Ceratodontiformes; family Ceratodontidae; genus Neoceratodus; species Neoceratodus forsteri. The sequence goes on along the minus strand of CM057458.1, from coordinate 1,146,734,157 downwards.
ACCTGGCATTGTGCCGGTACAGTGGCTTTCCAGCATGGACAGCCACCACTGACATGCCAGTAGACCGTGCAGGTCACAGACATGCAAGGGTGTCAGCTGCACAGGCCATGGAGGGTCTGACAGGCGCACATGGACACAGATCATGCACTGTGGACCACTGCACACAGTCATCCAGTGCACAGGGAGCAACACATAAACCACAGACAGTGACTGATAGCTACTCACACCATAGTCACTTCCCTACAGACACACACACACACACACACACACACACACACACACACACATATGCCCATGACTGCACCACTCCAGACGCTATGCACACCACTGCAGCCGAGCACCTCTAGCCGCTGCAAATCAGAGACCACCACAGTAGGCATAACAAAGCAAATGTATTTTAAAAGATCAAAACAACTATTTATAGCTATGTACAAAGGTTGGGGAGGGCCACAAACAAGGTGGGGGTGGGTAAGGGGCAGGGGTGAACAAATGGTAGAGGGAAGGAGGGGTGTGAGGGTGGGTCCAGAGGGGTAGAGGAAATCATGGGGTGAAACATGCTCAGCGGGAGCCCCGCTCACCGCTCTGACTGCGCCTCCTGCCATGCCTCTGTTGGACTCCCAGACGGTCTATGCATTCCAAAATCTCAAGGGAGGCCCTGGCCTCCTGCAGTATCTCCTGCAGCGTCCGTTGGATGGTCTGCAACTGCTGACCACCTAGGACAAGGGAGCAGAGTCAATAGGTGTGAATGCACAGCCCACCCACTGTGCATGGCATACGGCTGTGGGACATGCCTCTGTGATGGTGTGCGACCACCCACAGTGATCGTGTCCACAAGACCTGCCCACGCAGGTGCACACAGCCATGTGGACTGCTGCACACACCCACCGGCCAAGTCCTGCACAGCACCACCGTGGCTGTACAGTGACATGGCAATGCGGTGCGAAGGCAGTGAGTACAGCTATGTACCTGGTGCATGCATGGACCACCACTGACGCACTCCCAGACATGCAGTGCCACTGGACAGTGCTGACTGTACCATGTTGTGTGCATGGCAGTAGTGTCTATGGATGGTGGCCATGCCCCGCTGCCCGCCCTGTTACACAGCATGCAAAACAAATCATGGATGTAAGGCACTCACCATCATCAGGCCGGTCCCTGCACTGGTCTTGTCCGGCCGCCCTTGCTGCATGCTGTGCCCCACGCCACAGCCTTCCCTCCCTGGCACGTCGGCGCTCCTCAGGGCCTAGGGTGCAAACATGGAGAGAGGAACATCAGTACAATCCGGTAGCAAAGTCCCCTCCCCGTTGGGTGTGTGCAATCCCACACAGCCATACCCATCTGCCCCCCAACCCTATACCACCACAACGGCCCACACTGGACGCCCCCCCCATGCTGGACACATGCCACCATGACACCCGTATGGACGTTAACAGCGTATGGATGGGGCACCTACCTGGCCGTGGAACCGTGCCCCTCCTGGTGCATGACCACAGGTGGGCAAGCCTGTGCGGGTCTCTATATTGCAGGCCCCCATAGCGGTGCCTGTACTGCTTGGCCATGCGCTCTGTGCCTGTCACCTCCTCCAGGGCCACCGCCACCTCCTCCCACATGGCACTCCTGGCCTGTCCAGGGTGGCTCCTCAATAGACCAGCAGCATGGGGCTCCACCAGGGACACTAGGTTGGCCAGTTCAACCTGGCTCCAGATTGTGCCTGTCTCGTGCCATCCTCCAATCTTTCAGTATCAAAATGGCGCTCTATAGCGCATGTCCACCACATGCGGATGCTGCGCAGTTCTGTGCTGCCATTCCTCATCGCGCTGTCACCGAACAGCGTGATAGAGGTGCATCCATGTGGACTCATGGTATCTAGAGGCAAAGGTCGGCACAGGGTCAGGGGTCTCTCATGCACGGACCACTACAGCACGATTGGTACTCACCGTGTGTAGCAAGGTAGGGCGCCTGTGTGGCACTTCCTGTAGCAGCCTACCGTGCTGTGGCCCCAACAGCCACCGCGCCCAGTGCCAATCACGGCTACATGTGAATAGTGCAGTAGCACCACTGGCACAATGGTGGCCTATGTTTGCACTGCCTCCCACGCACAGCACATCAGCAGCGTGGCAGGCATCAGTGTCAGCACCCTGGGCATGCACCGCTTCGGTGTCCACACGCGCATGTCACAGAAATGTGCCTTGCCTGAGCACATCAACACACATTACAAGGCACAATAGCGCGGTATTCAGCCGCATATGCAAATCAGCTAATCAGCTATTTAATGGTGCAGATACTGCATTAGCATCCACTTAAAATTGGCCGCCTCATTTGCATGCTGATGCTATATAAATGCGACATTGGGCTGCAGAGGCCATAGTCTGTGTTGCAGTCTGTTGTGGTGAGTTGCATGCTGTTTGGGAGTGTGGACTGTGGTGTGTGGAAGATGCATGGGACTGCACAGTCACAGGTAACACCTGTCAGTCCCACAGGATCAATGTTGAGCGATCGGAGGTGGAGGAAGAGGAACAGAGACATGGGAGGAAGAGGAGGCCAAACTTCACCAAGGCAGAAACAGATGCCCAGTTTGAGGCCTACCTTGACCAGGAGCTGCTGCTCAGCGGACACCGGGGAACACCACAGGCCCATGCTGCTGCATGGGGAGAAGTGGCGCATGCCGTCAACCTGCATGGCAGCCACCAGCGGTCCGTGCAGGAGTGCAAGAAGAAGGTGGGCATGGACAGGCAGAGGATTAAGGATAAGGTGGCTGCCATCAGGGCAGCACGAGCTGTGACCAGTGGGGGACAGCTGGCCATGCAACACCTGACCCCACAAGAAGAGCGAGTTGCTGGCAGCATGCGGTGTTCTGCCATCAAGGGTGTTCCAGGTGGTGGTAGCCCGTCACTGTATGGTAGGTCCTGATGTGTCACTGGGGGGGGGATGACACAGGGTAGGGCAGATACATTAATGCTACTGTGTTCCCTTACAGCTCCTGAGCGTCTACATGGGTCAGCGGTGGTGGGCTCGTCCACTGAGGGCGATACCATGGACACAGGTTTGGGCCCGTGCACCTCCATAGGTGTCAAGGGTCAGGGCGATGGGCCCACCTGGCTGTCTGGACTGATGTTGGTGGAACAGGTGTGAGGAGGCCCTGCCCGTGTCCCAGCATGCCAGCATCCATGGATAACAGCATGCTGAGACTCAGACTGGTGCGGATCCGTCACTGATAATGATGGAGCTCTCATCATGGACAGTGATACGGTAGGGGCTGCAGGATGGCCACACAACAGGTTGCAGCACGGGTATAGCTGTGGTGGTGCTGCCATGGAGGCTCTGTGTGGTATCACAGTCCCAGCCTCAGCCTGTCTGCACCAGTGGGGCAGCACTGGTGTGTGTCCAGGACAGTAGGGCAGTTGTGGCTACTGCGGTGGCACTGTTGAGCCCTGGAGAGCGGCAGCTGGAGGGGCAGTGTCAGCAGTCCACCAATGGCCATGGGGGTACAGTGTCGGGGGCAGCATCAGTACACCGCCCCGCGGACATGCCCAGGCATGGCCCTGGTGTGCAGCACCCACCTCAAGAGGTGCTGCCCATCAGGGCTGCGAACACGCTAGGGACAGCATGCAGATCGGGCGGATGACCTCTTAGATGAGCACACCCACATACTCCAAGATTCAGTCGATCAGCAGTTGTGGCTTGTGACAGCAGTGGATGCACTCAGTGCAGTCCTGCACCAGGCAGAGGAGCGCGAGAGCAGGACATTGGTCTGCTCCTGTCAGGATGGACCGCTGCAGGAGGATGTGACCACCGCCATTGACAGGCAGACACAGGCGCTCACAGCTGTCATGCCACAGTGGGCACACAGTTATTTGCCCATGCGCCGCAGACACCGTGCAGTGCAATGTGTCACCCCATTCCCCGGGCGCCGTGCAACACCCTCCCTCGCTGACGCCCCTGTTTAGCTGTGGGCATCCCAGCACGCCTGGCGCAGGCATGTTCGTGTGCTGCAGACCCCTGCATGAACACGGTCACGCTTATGCAGTGGAACCCCTGGGGGACCATCGTGCACCCATGAGGCCATTGGTCAGCCTGTCACTGCTGGCGGGTCTCGTGGGGCCGCCTATGCATCTGTGGTGGCTTTGGCACTGTGGCGCATGACTGACCTGTCTCCCCACGGCTGCTGTCTGGCGCTGCCCTGTGTGCAGTGTGTTTGTTCAACGTGCAATGCCACGGGTGGGGTACCCGGCCTGCACACACACACACACATCGTTCCATCTGCACCTCCTCCCAGTTGCTCACCACTGTGGTATGTGCATAATGATGCCTGTGTTGTTGTATGCCACTGTGCAATGGTGCCCAGCGCCTGACACACGCACAATGACAGGCACTGGGCATGGTGGTCTGTGGACGTGTGTGTGGCTAGGGGTGGCGGTTGGAGTCGGCGTGCCTCCTACCCTTGTGCATGTCTTGTGGGGTGTGTGTGTGTGTGTGTGTGTGTGTGTGTGTTTGTACTGCGTGCTGTGTTAGACCTTTCCATCCCTGATGGCGTAATGTGATTCCATGCTCAGCCATCCCTTTACGACATGCACCCTGGGGTTTGTCCACACGCTGCTTCAGGGTTGTGCCTTGCCACTGGTGGTGCACATGGCCCCATGACTTACCTGGGTTGGTTGAAGTTGTTCTCTGTGATGGTGTCCCGGTGCAGCTGTGCCATCTGGATCAGTCAGGGGTCCTTCGACCAAGGGGGCTGCCCATCACCATCTTCACCAAGGGCCATCGTCCCCATCGCTGTCCCCCTCTTTGACCTGTACAGCTATCCCACAGTCGTTGGCCATGTTGTGCAGGATGCAACAGGCCAGGAATAGCCTGCAGGCCTTTGAGGGGCTGTACTGTAGGGCACTGCCAGATGTGTCCAGGCAACTGAAACGTGCCTTCAGCATCCCGAACACCCGCTCAATGACATTGCGTGTGGTGGCATGTGCCTCATTGTAGTGTTCCTGTGATGGGGTCGTGGGCAGCAGGTATGGTGTGAGCAGCCAGGGATGGAGTGGGTATCCACTGTCACCTGTGTGTAGATGGTGGACATTAGTTTGGTGATCAGCGTGCCCCTGCCATGGGCCATTTAGGCCAGTCACATATGCACCTCTGGACTATGCCCCCTCCCAAGATCCATGTCATTCTGCGTGATTTGCATACTCACACACTAGGTGGCCAGTGGGGATGTCCCCACTCTCGAACCTGTGGCACAGTGCAGACTGGTGCCAGATGAAGGCATCATGTGCTCCCCCAGGGTGCGTGGCACAGACATTGGTTATGCGTCCCCTGGCATCGCACACCACCTGGCAGTTGATGCTTGCATACCCCTTCCGATTTATGTATGCTGCCCCTTCAGGGCCAGGTGGCATGCGGATGGCCACATGGGTGCAGTCAATGGCCCCGAGCATGCCAGGCATCCATGCTATCCTGTGGAAGTCCTGTATATATGCTGTGTGCTCCACCAGTGTGCTGGGGAAATGGATGTACTCTGCAGCATGTGGCAGCAGTGTGCTGAGGAATTGGGTGAGTAGGCATGACGCGGCTGACTGGGTTATGCCTGTTGTGTCCCCTGTTGGTCTCTGGAAGGTACCCGTGGTGAGCAGGGACATGACAGCTGTCACTTTAGTCTCCGCTGACATAGCATGGCTCCATCATGTGGATGCCTGCATCACATCACCGCACAGCTCACAGAGCCGCCTCAGGATCACCTGGTTTAGGCGGTACCAGCCCATGATCTCAGTGTCACTGTACAGCTCAAAGCTGGTGCGGGCTCGGTACTGCCTGTTAGGGGCATACCATTGATGGGCCCTTCTACGGCCGTGCCTCCCCTGCTGCCTGCCTTCTCACACCCCTTAATTACTGCCTCCATCTGAATGGTAGCACTGGCCATGTCCCTGGTTTGTGTTACTCCCCCCGGCAGCTGTATTACCGTTCCCCCCGCTGTCCGTACTGCTACTCCCCCTGCACCAGGAACACTTCCCAGTATTGCACGTCCTGCCCACTGTCCGTGCCCTCAGTCCTATGTGGCACTTCCCACTTTCCTCCTGTGCAGTGGCACAGGCTCCCCACTCCTTCCCTGTTCCTGGTGGTTTCCAGGTGCTCTGTCCTGCTCCTGCCCTGTCCTGCTCACAGCTACCGTGTGCCTGCTTTCAGTTAGCTTGCTCCCACATGTGGCTTTCCTGTAGCGTTCTTGCGCCTCTCTCTTGTTCCTTTTTTTTTTTGGATCATTTCTGCTATCGCACAACTTCTGTTTGCTCCCCTATTGTGCATGGCGCATGCTGTTGAATATTGCACTGCGCCATTTATTCATGGTTCCTCCCCCTTCAGTTGCACATACATTCGTTACCATTGCGCTCTTGCACATTGTGATTTGGGGGGGGCGCAACTGCCTCCCGCTGAATATCGCACAATGGTGCATCTTCTGACTTGCGCTGGCACATCCGTGTTGTGCATGACGCAACCCTTTTGAATATCTGGGCCTTTATATTTAATCTCACTCCTAAAATTAAGAAATCTACAATGCATTTCAATGGTACAATGAAAACTCATACTCTATTTAATTCCCTCATCTCACTTATATTAAAGTTCTGACCTTGATATAGATCTGTTTTCAGGATGAACAAATGAATGCATTTCCAAATTCCCATCAGTAAATTACAGAAATATTTCATCCTTGGAAGGATTTCTTCCAACAGTCACTCAGTCTTCAACATAATCTCTGAAGTTCAGGACTCCTGCTAGTAAACCACCAAATTAATTCCTACACCACCCAAGACAAAGCCTCTTTTAGAGATGGGTCCCTACCCTACCCAACAAAACTCCCACATCCTGGTTCATACTACTTGACAGGGCAAAATAATAACACCTAGAATGTGAGCACACATGTGTGTGTTTGGGAGGAGGCCTTTGGAGAAATGCAAATCATGACATTTCACACTCAAATAAACAAGTGTATCAGGCCAATTAGCAATTATTTTCTCTAAATGATCAACGTGCAGGCTGCTGTTATTTTTCCATACTGATATTATCAGTTTCCTTAATTTTGAAGCATTCTAGTTGGGTTATGTTTTATGGCACTTTTTAGGGACAGTAAGACATTTTGCCCAAAAATTTAAAAGAGTTGCGCATGGTGCAGCGGTGTTGCGCCATGCACAACCACTATCGGTTGCAAAATTTAAAAGGAAAAAGTGCACCGCACAAACTCGATGCACTGGGCGACATCAGTAGTGTATGCAGAGCACAGTTAGCGCCCATACAAACTGCACAGCCCGGACATTTCAGCCCGGGCCGCAGCAGAGTTATGCAGGCGCAACCTCACCTGCACCTGCACAAAGTTACGCCAAAAAAAGGAACAAGTCGAGGGCCACCCACAGGTGAGCTGCCGCATTGCAGGGCACAACACAGCTGCTGCCACCTGTGGATGGCCATCACCTGTTCCACGTCGCACCTGGCTGGCGCCCCATGCCCAATCGCGGGCATCGACAACCCGAGTCAATATCCCTTGTGGTCCAGTGGACGCGATAAGCCGATTGTGGGCATAGCGGTATCCCCCACGCAATTAGCCCAATCACGGGCATCAGTATCCCCACCAAAGTCTAATATCCCTGGTGGTCCAGTGGACCGCAACAGAGCCTGATATGGCGGCTTTCTCACCTCACCCCAAGTCCAAAACCCTGGTGATCTAGTGGACCCCCACCCCCTGCCCACTGGGCCCACCACCGCTCCCCCCATCAGCCAGTGGGCGGCACCCACCCGCCTGCCACCCGCTGCCCGCTTGCGACTGACAGCCCATGACCGTACTAGTCAGTCCAGATAGTGAATGAATTCATTCACATGGACTGGACTAATGTCTTATAGACTGCGCGCCATTGGCTCATGCTCTGAACCAATGGGCGGCAGCCACTCCGGAGCTGTCAGTGGCAGGCGGGGCGCGGGGCTATGGTGGTGCTGCCACCCGGCTGATGGGGAAGCGGGTGGTGGGGGCCCAGTGAGGCGGAGTGAGAGTGGGTGGTCCACTAGATCACCAGGGACGATGACTTGGGGGTGAAGAATACCACCCGCGCAGGGCTCCGTGCAGTCACTGACCACCAGAGATGAGCACAGAGATACTGATCTCAGCGACGTAATCGAGGGAGATACAGTTATGCCGCGATCGAGCTAATCGCACCCACTGGACCACCAGGAAAGAGAATTCTTTGTCCCTTACGGGACGTCCACGATCGGGCTACAGGGGGCGTCGGTCCCCAACGGCTGCTGCCTGGCAGGGCGCCAGGTACAAGTCATCGGGGATCGGTGCACCTGCATGCTAATGGCATCCAAATGGGGCCATAATCAGATGCAAATGCCCCCCCCGTGCGCCTTGCATAATTATGGATCCATTTTGCATGTCACCCTTTGAATATCGGGTGCTGTGCATGGTAATAGCACTAGCATACCGCATCTCAATGCTCCACTCTGACCACTTGTGCTGGTGCAGTTCCACTGCACCATGCACAGTGGGGGTGGCCGGGGGGGGCAATATTCAAAGCAGTTGTGCCATAGCGCAACTCTGTTGAATATCACCCTGGCCACACCGCTGCGCAACAAATTTGAGCGGCGCACAGGCTTGCGCCACAGAATGGCGTAGTTTGGATATCTGGGTCTTTGTTTTCAAGTTTCAGTAACTGATATGCAGTGGCTAAGGGTGCAGTCACAGCGAAGGGGCACAGTCATGGTGAAGGGGCATAGTCATGAGTGAGGGCCCCAGATGTCTCTTGGTCTAGGGCTCCAGGTTACCTTACTCTGGCACTGGTTATATATTTTACGTCTAATGTATTTTAAAATCTGCCTCCAGTCTGAGTCAGTTGGTGGAATCACAGTGAGCCACCTATGGATGGATGATTGCTTTAGCTGTGGCTACAATAAAACAAACAACATTGAAACGCATCTCTTTGTTGTGTGTTTATTTCTGCACAAAGCATACCTAATAACCAGCTTAATCTGGTTCAAGATCAGTTGGCATTCATCTGTATCCCTCCCCAGGTAGTGCCTGAAAATAGGCAGGATTTGTCTAGTGTACTTACCCAGTCAACAAAAATGAAATAAATAAAATAAAATAATATAGCACATGCTGCACTCTATGGGGCATCTGAATGTCCATAGCATCCTATTTGCTTTTGTAATTGCCCTACTACCTAGTATTTGGCTAGCACCTTACAGAGCCAAAATGTGTGCACATGATCTCCTTTGCCTCTCATTGCCTCCAGCATGCATCTGTATATAGAAACGTAGACAATGGGCCAGCCCACCGGCGTAGCAGAAGCACTACTGCTTATGACACTGATGACTCAGGTTTGGAAGAAACTTGGGACATTGGCTGGCCAGCTGGGAGGAGGACTGAGCACCCTTAGAACTGCTTTCCTCCTTGAGGGAGGGTGGTGTGCAGACTGTGGTGCCTTGACCCCTAGTGGAAGCTGGAGGAGAATGAAGCCCCAGTCAACACACAAGGGAAGCCGCCCAGTGGCATTGAGGGTTGAGGCGCTGGACACCACACCTCATGCCATGCTGGTGACCTGGGCTCAGGAATGGACTCGGGCCACCGGAGGTTGGCAGGGGTAGGAGAGGATTGAGCTTTCTGGAAGACTGCTTTCTCTCCTGGGATGGGCTCCTGGGTTTGCATCGCTCTTAGTGGCCCCCAATGGAGATCGGGGGCACTACAAGAAGCAATGCCGTAGTGAGGGATGGAGCAGTGGTGGACATCAGTATGTAGTGTGTGCAGACATCATTGCAAGTCCATGCTCTGAGGGAAACTACAAGGGAAAACCCCGGCTCTCATAGGAGGCAATGGTGACCCGGGTTACTCTAGCCCACATCCCCAACCGGCTCTCCTAAGACCTTGCTCTGCTGATGGCACAGCTGTCTGGATTTCAGATGAGGACACCGTGTAAGGTGTTGGGTGGCCCCACCCCAGGGGGCATAGATCCAGGGGTCAGCTGTGGTCTGAGCAGCAGGGTGGGGTGTCTCTGTCCCCAATTCCCCAGTCAGAGAGTTTCAGGTGGGAGTTAGGAGCTGTAGTCAAGGGGTATGCCTGAGAGATGCCCCGAGTAAGCCGGAGATAAGTAAAGTCAACAAAAGACAACACACAAGGGGCATGGCAGGCCTTGACACACGTAATGAGGGAGCATGTGGCATGTGTCATGATGCCACTGCATATCACGCTTCCCAGGAAACAGTACAAGAAAAGCCTGTTGTAGGATGGTGCCAAACACTTGCAGGCCCTGCACCCGACCAGGGGCATGCAGCTGGAACTGGATCTTTTACATGATGGGGGTTGGGGAACCACACCAACCCCACCAGGGGAGCAAGCCCTGGGGAGGATGACAGCCGTAAGTCATAGAGAACCATTTGACCATCCATAGCATCTCAGAACCTCTCAGTCCGGTTTTCAAAAGGCATAGTACGAGACCTGCGCTGGTTGGGTGCTCAATGATCTCCTGATGGTGACAGATTGAAAAAAGGTCCATCTTGGTGCTCCTTGATCTCTCATCAGCTTCTGAAACCATGGATCATGGGGTACTGCTCGGCGCCTAAGGTTCATCTGTGGCCTGACAGGTTCAGTCCTCAGATGGTTTAGATCTTTCCTCACTGGCAGAACTCAGAGGGTGGTGTTGGGATTTATTCCTCCAACCTCTCTCTCTCTGTCATGTGGGGTTCCTCAGGGCTCTGTGCTGTCCCCATGTTATTCGTGGTGTATATGCTGCCCTCAGAGACACTGCAAAGACGGTATGGGCTGATGTTTCACTGCTATGCTGATGATACCCAGCTCTACCAGTCTTTTGCACCTGACCAGGATGGAGCATTCTCAGTTTTAATAACTGCCTCATTGAAATCCTGGATTGGATGAATTCCAGCTGGCTGAGGTTGAACCCAGGAAGACTGAGGTGATGGTTGTGGATCCAGGACACCAGATAGGGGGTCGAGGGATGGGTCACCTATCGGGGCTTTTCCTGGGGGCTCCAGCTCCGACCTCTGAATGGGTGCAGAACCTGGGGTGATAGTTGACGATGGGCTGACACTATGTTCTCAGGTGTCAGCTGTTGTTAAGTCTTCCTTTACCACCTGAGGAACATCGCTGGGATCAAGCACCTTGTTCCATCCGGTGATCTTCCACACTGATCCATGCCCTTTGTGACCTCGTGCCTTGATTATTGCAACTCTCTTTACTTTGGGCTTCCTGGGGGTTGATATACGCCACTTGCAGCTGGTGCAGAATCGCAGCCGTTGTTGGAGGGACTCCTCAGACTTCCCATATTACACCCATGCTGCACGAACTGCACTGGCTGCCAGTTCAGTGGTGGATCACCTTCAAAGTTGGATTACTGACTTATAAAGCCCTATGTGGACTCGGCCCTTACTACCTGAAAGAGCTTCTGTTCCATTATCACCCCGAGCGATAGCTCCATTCTGCAGATGAAGGGTTGCTAGAGATTCCAAGGGTAGTTTTAAAATCTTCAGGGGCCTGTGCATTCGTGTACACTGCCCCAGCCCTTTGGAATTCTCTACCCCGTCTGATTCTGGAGTGTGCGACCCTGGGGGGGGGGTTCAAACAGGCATTGAAGACTTATTTGTGGAGCAAGGCATACTGTGACCAATTAGGTAATTACCTCTGAATTTTATTATGTATTTATTGTTGCTGTTTTTATTTGTTATTTTCTATTTTGTGATGCACCTTGATATTTGAAAGGTGCAATATAAATAAAGATGATTATGATTATAGAGGCAATCAGGGTGATGGAGTTGGGGTGCTCACCAGATGGGGCAGACTGGGGAGGAGAAAAGCTTGGCAGATGGGGGTCAACCAGGAGGAGACAAAAAGGAAATATAGACAATGATGGCAGAAAAAGACCAATGGTCATCCAGTCTAGCCATGTTCCCTATTTTGCCCTCAGAATTACTGTTCCTCCACAGTCCTAGCCCTCCCTTTCAAGCAATTCTCCCAGTTTCTGCCACCCTGAGCCCTCACTATACTCTTCATTCTGTCCCAAATGTCCTTGTAACCACTAATGGTTTCCCACACACCATGTTGGCTGGAAGACTGCTCCCAGCTCCATCGCCCTTTCTGTAAAATAATATTTCCTCATGTACCTCCCAAATCTCCCTCCTGTCAGTTTCCACTCATGTCCATGTGACAACAAATTAGTGTTCAAGCTAAATAGTTGCAACTGGTCAGTTCCTGGGGTTAGTAGAATCCCATCAGTTTTAGATCAGGCTGATAGCTGGGCAATGTTAGAGGGTTTTAAATGCTCTCTGTAAAACGTTACATCATCATTTGTCTGGTTCTGCTGAGCAGAGGATGAGGTAATGCTATTCAGAAATATCGCAGCAGCATAAGCCACACTTGACTAACAGCTGTTGCTGGAGCTGTCAGTTATAGTCTGAAGTTGTAAGTGTATATCTTACAAAGTTTTAACTGAATTAAGTAGAAAGATAGTGTTCCTTTAGAGAGATCTTTGTAATATTTTATTATTTTATTCTGTTTTGTAAAATCTTACTTAAATAATCATGGGGAAAAGCAAAATAGTTACTTTTTGGATGGGAGTGGGTTTGGTTATAATAAAGTGTGTCCCAGATAATCATCCATATAAGAGCCTGGAACAAAGCTTATTAGAAGGAGGGAAATCACTGGCTGTTCAACTTGGGGAACAAATACTACCCAATATGAAGTAGCCTCAGAGAATCTAAGGAACAGAAGAAACCTTTCCAGGTAGTGATAATTGAACTAGGAGACATAAACATATTAAAATTAAACAAACCATAATAGGAAACAGTAGATTAATTTTAATAGTATTGATTCTAAGTGGAGATACAGAATCAAACCCTGGTCCATAAAAGATTTAACACTTAAAATGATTTATGATAATGCAAAAGTCTGAAAACAAAATGGATTTATTCAGAGCATGGGCCCAATCAGAATCACCAGACTGTATAGCATTGACTGAAACATGGCTTAATCAGAGGGTGCAAAATAACGAAATAGCAATCGATGGTTATAATACTCACAGACAAGATAGAAAGCAAAAAAGAGGGGGAGGTGTGATGTTATACACTCAGTGGGAAATGGAACCTACAGAAGTACTTCTCGTAGGAGAAACTACAGGTATTGAATATTTGTTAATTAATGTAATTAAACACAGTTTAGTGATGGGGTGATACCAGTATATTCCCCACCAAAATGAAGACTACAGAATTTGAAAACCTAGCTCAGGAAATTCAAAACCAAACATCAGGGAAAGAACTTGTGTTAATAGAATTTTAACTCTGCCTGGGGACATCCAAGAGGCCGAGCATTAGAACTTAGCTTTTCCCAAATAGATCTTAGGCAAGTGATAATTCATTCTACAAGGAAAAGTTAATTGCAAAGTCCAGGTAATATATTAGATCTAGTATTTGTATCACAACAAATTGAAGTGAAACATGCCCAGGTTCAGCAGCCAGTTCTGGGGACCACAACACATTGAGTTGTGGGATAAAATTATCAGTTAAGAGAAGTTTTGAGAAAAAGAACAGCAGGTTTGGTGAAGAAGCTTTAAATCTTTTAGTGCAGAGTTGTTCCAACAAACATTAAGGACAGTTAAATGGGAAAGATTGTCTCTTGATTCCATCCCTGGAACTAGCAGTTTCGAATTTAATACAGAGTTTGTCCAGGCTTGTGACAAACTAGCCCTTATGTTAAAATACATCAAAGAAGAAATCATGTACCACGGTATCTGAAAAAATAAAAAAAGAAATTTGATTAAAAAATAGGTTATGGAAATTGGCAAATAAAACTTTGAGTCCAGTAGATCTGGATAAGTATAAGCAAGCAAGAAATGTTTTGAAAATAAAAATAAAGCAAGCAAAATAACAATATTTTAGAAATAAGAGTGAAGAGACAAGAGGTACAGGAAAATATTGGACTTTATTAAAATCACTTGAGAACCCCTTGAAAGGAGCCCCAAAAATTCAAATGGAACAGAATGGTGTTTTATAAGATAGTATAAAATCGGCTAATATACTAAATAATTACTTTACTGCTCTTCCAGGTATGGCAGGAAACTAGGTGAAAATTACAAATAGAAAAGAATGGAAAGATGCAAAAGCTGTGGGGGAGTATTGGGAAATGGAAGACAAAATAAGAAGGTATACTTAAACAATGAAGGAAACTCTGTGCCAAGATTTAGGTTTAAATACGTTATTTGTAAACAAGTCAAAGAAATATTAAGATCATTAAATAAAAATAAATCCCAAGGAAGGTTAAGATCGAAATAAGATTTTTGAAAGATGCAGAGTGTGCTATAACCCCAGTTTTGACTAAACTATTCAGTTGGAGCCTGATGGAGGGAATGGTCCCTAACCTATGGAAAGAGGCAAAAATAGTTCCAGTTTTTAAAGGAGGAATTACAACTGAACCCTCAAACTACCGACCCATAGTCCTTTTACCTGTGGTATCAAAGATCCTGGAAAGACTGGTGCATGGACAGCTATGCAACTACTTGGAGACATATGGCTTGATGTCCAAGCACCAGTCAGGATTTAGAAAGGACACCTACCAACACTGCGCCACTGACTTCATAGATTTAGTGGCATCTTCCCGGATAAAGGAGAAAAGTGGGTGCAGTGTTCAGAGACTTGTCCAAAGCATTTGATACAGTAACCTACCAAAGGTTATTGGAGGGTATAAAACATATAGGTTTATCAGAGGAGATATGCACCTGGTTTCTCTCATACCTGGTAGGATGAAGGCAACAAACTATATTGGATGGGAATTACTCTGATAATTTAGAAGTATCGTGGGAGTAACACAGGGATCTATATTGGGGCCTTTATTATTCTTAATTTATACAAACCAAGTGACTGATGCTGTAAAGAAATCACAAATTAGACTTTATGCGGATGACACAGTCATATTAACTACAGGGTCTGATCGAGACCAGGTGCAAATAAATCTATGACAAGATTTTCTCCAAGTTCAGATCTGGTTTGAAAATTCAGATTTAAGTTTAAATAGTAAAAAATCAAAGGTGATGATGTTTTCCGGTGGTATTAAGTCAACTCAAGATTCTTTGATGCTGGAAATAAAACTAATACAGGAAAGTGTTTAAACCAGGTCAATGAATATAAATGTTTAGGACTATGGGTAGATAGTAAGCTTAAGTCTGAATATCACATAAACAATTTGGTTAATAAGGTTAGCTGTAGGCTAGGTGCTCTGAGAAGGACAAAGTATTGCTAGATGCTAAAATGAGAAGGTCAATAGTAAACCAAATGTTAATCCCTATAATAGATTACAGTTTACATATTTAAGGGTTGCCAGTGCTAAAAACTTAAAAATGTGGAGGTATTATACAGTCGACTAGTGAAATTTGCATAGAAAGCCGATAGCTGGTCTCATCATTGTCACCTATATGAGAAATTGAACTGGCATCCACTTAGGGACAAATAAAATATTATTTGAATAAACCAAGTAAGAAACATAATAAACCTACAAAGCCCATTTATCTACATAATAAATTGGTAAAAATAATCATTCATGTAACCTACAAAATGATAAATTGCTTAGAGATTATCAAATAAAAACTCAAAAAACAAATATGGAGAAATGACCTCATTCTATGCAATAAAAGTTAGAACAAATGTAAAATACAAATGAAAACATAAATGATAGTAAAAGACATGCAATACAGCTCTTAAACAGGAATTATCAAAGAGATGTACATGCTTTGATTAAGACCAATAAATGAATGCAACATGTGTACTACTAATAATTCATTTTAGATTACATGTGATCTAGTATTTGTATTGAACTCTTGAAGGAACATTTGTGTACTATATAGCATTATATATGTTTTAAGTAACTTATGTACAGTATAAATTGTATAAATTCAGAAGCACCTTTGAAAATGGGACTGTGGTCCTAATGGTTTGTTGTGCCATCAAATCCTGTTGAAAAATAAAGGTTTTACTACTACTACTAAGCTGGAGTCTGAAGTGAGAGGAGCTCATTGAGAGTTCTGAGGGCAAGACCTGCTTGTGGCACTCTTGTCAAGATAGAAGAACCCTCTGTTTTGTTTTCCTGCCATAGTTCAGTAATCCAAAAGCTGTTTTTCTGGGAAGTGGTGGCTACCAGATCCTGTGAAGCCCCAAGGGAGTGAAGATTCTTCACAGTAGAAAAAGAATGGGACTGAAGGTTCGGTAAGAACTTGGGGCAATCCCCACACAGACTGTAACAGCTATCAGCACTGCCCACATATACAGACTTTGAGTGTACAAGTTACAGAAATGGACTTGTTCGAGATCTGAGGATTTCAAGTACTTTTCAAGTGTTCAAGTTAGGGTTTTCTGGTGTCTGTCAGATACAGGTGCCACAGACCCTGGAACAAGTCTGTGAAATGTAAACTGTTTACGGGGGCTGTTGTCTGTCAAGATCCAGGTGCCATGGACATTGTACACAACGTTTGTACAGTAGGACGCCTTGTAGCCCTATGTGGCAGAGAATCCTGACTCCTAAAGTAATGGCAGAGATAACCTAGTTTGTGATCAAAGTGAGCTACCCCCTTATTCAGGTGCAAATAGATCTAACTGATTACTTAGAGGAAAATGTGTTTTTAGGTGTTAACTACAGTCACCTAGTGATGCTTTAAATAAGTCCAGGAACCCTGTATAGAGCTGGCAGCAGTTTGAAAAAGTCCATGTCTCCTGAAATAGGGCTGGACAGGTGTGGAAAATGTGTCCTTTTGTAAGTCCAAGGTCCCTGAAATAGAGCTGGCAGAAGTAAGTCCATGCCTCCTGAAATACGACTGGACATCTGTGGGAAGTGTTTGTGGAAGAAACCAGTTTGCATGCAAGAAAGTTTGGAAATGTTTTGCCTGCAGTAAGTGTCATCTATGAAATTACAGTTACAAGCCCTAGGGACAAAACCTTATTCAGCTGTTAACACTGTGCCAGGAATAAAAAGCCTTACAATAACACCCCAAATTCCTGGTTGTGGACAATCTGTTAGTGACCTGAGTGATGTTTTTGAGGCCCCCACATTTAGAAGACACAGCATAGCTCTAACACTTCTCTCCCTGACTTGGGTTAAAATAGAAATGTTGTTTCGTGCACTAACCCCCTGACCTCTGAGATACCCGAGCCAAGTATTTGCCCTAATGCCAGGAGTGATTCTTATTTTCTCCCAACTTGTGGTTTGTTGCCTTGTCTGAGTAACGAGTAAGGGGGTCAGTGTTACAGAGTTCCCCACAGTTCACCTTGTTAATTTACATTAGGAACTTGAAGGTCTCTATCATATCTCCCTTTCCCTTCTTGTCTCCAGGAAGTACATGTTCAGGGCCTTGAGACACTCCTCAAAGGACCTGCCCTGTTGTCCCTGAATCATTTTTGTTACTTTGAAATGCCAATATATTTTGCTTTGATACGACAAGTAACAGAGGGCAACCTAAAATAATTATTAGTTACTTTCACCAGAATTCCATCCAATCACTGGAGGCCATAATTTTATGGATATTATACCAGCCTGTCCCCAAGTCTGGGGATAGTATGGGAAACCCACCACCTCCTTCCAGGACTTTTTAAGCTACATGTTAGGATCCTCCTGTAAAGCTGTGATGCAGCCATACAGACTAGATGTGTCTCTCTGTCTGTTTGGACCATCCCTCAATGACCTGAAAAAGATAAGAACAGACCTGGTTCTGTCGTAATCTGCCATAATCCCCTCCTGGTTGAGAAACATCTAAACTGCTAATATTGGTAAAAAATTTTTAGCTGGAAATTTTAATTCTTTTAATATATCAGCAAATAACTTGCACCCATGACCTTCCCATCACCATGGCCACACTCTGAATCTAATCTTCTCATTGAGACTTGACATTAGTGCGGTCAAGGTTGAGACGGTCTGTTGGTTGGATCATCATGCGGTAGCATTCCTTTGTGGGGTCCCTGTTTCAATACCCCTTCCGTGGAGATTGTTTGATTGTCCAGGATCATCCAAAACACAAGCTAGAGACTTGCAAGCTCCAGGAGGTACTAGACATCTCAGAAATTATGCCTGATTGTTCCCAGTGGGCTGACAAGTCTGTGGAACACTATAATATGGTTTCATGGCTGCCTTAGACTCCCTGGCACCTTAGCACATTTGTCTCTTCACGTTCCATTACAGTTCACCTTGGTACTCTGATGAGTTGCAGTAGTTGAAGACTAACAGATGAAAGTTGGAGCATTCTTGGAAAAGGTCATAGTCTGAGGAGGAAAGGTTGGCACTGAAAACTCATTACGGTGAGTATCAACAGGCAATCAACATGAAAAAGAGTTCCTGTCAAGATCGACTGCTGCAGGGAAGAATCAGCTAGTTCAGCTCTTTTGCATCATAGACGTGTTATTAAATCCTCCCGGTCTGCGAACTGTTAAAGCCTTTTCAGGACATAAGTGCAAGGAGTTTAGTAAATTCTTCTCTGACAAGGTGTCCTCCATTAGATCTGGTATCTCTGAATGAGATTTGGGAAATTGAGCATCTTACAGCTAAGCTGCATTTTTGACAGGAAAAATTTTTAGAATTCTGGCATCCTTGGGACACTCACGTAACAGGACACTCAGCCACCTAAGAACTCTGTTCCTACATTCGGGCCTTGTGTGTATGGTTCTCTGCCTCCTACAACACCTTAGTACTGTATATTAAACTTAGCTTCTTCTGACTACAACTGGGAACCCATATGGCCTCTCTACTTGCCATCTCACAAAGTTATACCTTTGTCCCTGTTGGAAAAGTTTTATATCATTTTTGTTGTTCTGTTCTTTTTTTTCTAATTATACAAAATTACAGGTTCTGTACTCTACTTGTATCAACTGCTGAGCTTCCTTTATTCACCTGTGACCAGTGGTGCAATGTTTAAAAATGTATGTATCGCTGGTCTCTGATCAATAAAGTGGAGTTAAAAAAGATCTCCTATATCTTCAAGTGGCCTGTCATGGGCTAGCTGTAGTCTACCTTCTGGTAATGTAGATCTGCCCACCTGGATTGAGTTCAGCTGGTTTTGGAGGAAGATTTGCTTTGTATGATTTCTAGTTTGCATCCCACCTGCTGTATACTGGACCGGGATTAACCTGGTTGCTTTTGGGCTGCAGCGAATCTTTGGGTCTGGTGATTGCCAAGCTCATCACTGGCTCCTTGAGGGAGGAGTTTTATCATCTGCCCTAAAAGGCAGTGGTTAGACCCTCCTAAAAAAGCTATCATTGAACCCTGATGTTCTAGAAAACTACAGACCTGTTTTAGACCTTCACTTTTTGGGGAAGCTTATTGAGAAAGAGGTGGCTGACCAACCTGTGGATCACCTGGAGAACTGTAACGTCTATGAATCATTCCTGTCAGGTTTTGGACCTGCCATGGCATTGAGACTGCACTTGTCTATGTGACTCATGATCTTCTCCTGGCAAGGGATCAAGGACTTTGTTCCATCTTGGTCCTTCTTGATCTCTCATTGACATTTGACACAGTCGATAAGGGGTGCTGTGGATTACCTGAGGTACTATGTGGGTCTCATTGGCACAGTTTTACATTGCTTTTCAGTCCCATAACCAGGAGAATGCTGCATGTCTTGTGTAATTTAATCCTGGGGCTTCTGCACTCTCGTATGGGGCTCCCAAAGGTTTGATCCTTGCCTCTGTGTTGCTTTCTGTGTACATGTTGCCCATGGGGGAGATTATTAGATGGTATGGGGCTGAGTTTCACTGCTATGCAAATGATACTCAGCTGTACTTGTCTTGTTCTCCCAGTAGGGTCATGTGGCTTCGGTGCTGGGGTGATGTCTTACTGAGATAAACAACCAGATGGCCTCAAACCGACTATGTCTCAACCCAAGGAAGACAGAGGTCATGTTGATCAAGCCGGGTTGATGAGCTGCAGCAGCAATGGGAAGTGCCATAGCCCTTCCTGTGATGAGTGTACAAAGCAATTTATTGTTGGTCGGTTATAAAACCATTACAACTCAGAACAAACTAAAATACATTTAAAAGAGGCTGCAAAACAATCTACAGAAGGACATCTATACATATTCAAGCCAAGTCAGGCCTGCTCCACATATTTCATCTTAATATAACAATAAAATTACCTAATTTGAACTATTTCATACACAAGGTAATGCCCCAAGGTCAATTTCTTACTAATATTGGTACTTCTTTAAGATTCATTAATTTTTTGTCTTATCTAGAGTCAGAATTAAACACTCTCAACGTGATTAACTATCATGAAAAAAGGACTCAAATGCAATGCCTCGTTAGAGCACATAGGATGCCAACCGAGCTTCCACTGAAATGTGAAGCGAGGCCCTGCCACTCTGCACCCATGCCATAAATCATTTAAGCCATCACTCAGTGAGTGGGGTGGTTAGACGGATGTCAGACCCTATATGGACAATGGCCCCTTCACAGATTACTCTGTCCCACGTAGTTTGACCCATCCAGGTGCATTTTGCTCCTTCTGTACCTACCTAATAGCCCATAAGACCTGCTGATTTGGGAAGTCCCACTAGGGTACCATGCAGCACATGCTGCTCCAAGCCCCACTGGCACCCTCTACAAACAGCCCCTCCTGCCGGCCATTCCCGAGGCACATACTAGGATCCATTGCCCAAAAAGGTCTATTCCACGTGGGCATTTTATCCCATGGAATTATGCCTGATGGCCACAAACTAGCCCAGATTGCCATTTCTCACTCCACTTCCCCTTCTTGGCCATCACTGGATGCCGCAAAGGTGCCCTGCAGCAGCACCACTCCCCACACCCAATGAGCAACCTCCATTCCATCCATATGTGCCATAAACTGTATCACAGCAAAAGGACCCTTTTTTTTTTAAAGTATATGTCAGTGCCAATTTAACTAAAATCCAGTGCAAATATCAGTTCTATATTAAATATACCTTTCTAATACTTAAGAATGAGATACTAATGCACCTGGATATTTAATGCCTCCCTTACAGTATAATAGTGTCTCAAAATTTCTGTATTGCTCTAATTGAATAATTAAGCAACAAAATAACTGTTGCTCATTAAGTACAGCTTGTTTACAATAAAGACATACCTTAGCAGCACACAATTAGGTTGCATAATCAAATATGTATATAAAAATAAACTTCATATTTGTCTTAAGAACAGACCCAAAGCTTTATATTCATATGGAGACACCTAAGTTAACTACACCTAGAACAATTCTGAACTTATAACTAATCCAAAAATTTAATCAAAGGGCTCAGTGTACTCGTGTCTCCATATACTAAGCAAACAAAAATACTGCCCAAGAGAAGAAGTGTGTGCCTCATAATACAGGTCCTTATTTTAGGCAGAGATTGATGGCTCCTTTACACACAGGAGTCCATATTCACAAATAAAGGCCAAAGATTAAATTTTGCTCAGGAGTCGATATTTTAACTAGAGTTCCAAACTCCTTTATGCTCAGAGTGTTATAATTCACCAGTTTTCCCATATGCCATAGAGTCAATCACTATATTTAATATAAAAGTTTATCAAATTAACCAACAAATAGTGGCTCAGATTAGCTTGTTATTTTCCCGCTATTTGGTTATAAAGTGGAGGTAAACCAGCCCTTAAACACAGCAGCATTTTGTTTTAAGGAGGGAGAAAAGAAAATGCTCTGTATCCCATCGCATTGAGTCACTAGAAATAGCATCTCCATTTAACAACAAAATAAAGGCTAAATAACCTTTTAAAATATATGGAAACTTGACCTGGACCTTGTAAGGCAGGGTTCAGAACCCAATGTTAAGTTTTTAAATAATGGTGAGATATTCAAATTCCAGTCTCAAGTGGGACACAATTCAGCCTCAGGTGAAAAATAAAAACAGTACCTCATAGGGAAAATACCTTTTGTCAAATCACCAACAGACATCAATGCAGTGTCCCACAGGGCCCTCTGGACAGGCCATCACACTCAAAACTTGTAAAACAAAATTATATTCCATTCCCTTTGCTGAAAAAGCAGAGTACAAGGCCCAGTCACCCTCCTGGGTAAGGCTCTCCCTGCTGGCTCTCGCGTTCTTTAAATCGTACTCCCACCACTGGGGTGTTATGAGCTCAAGGCACCTAGAAAGTAAAACACAAAAACATCACTCACCTGAGCGTAATAAGTTTCATACTGTTTAATAGAGAACACCCTGCATATATGCAAATATGGCATACCTTTTAATAGTACAATACATGCATATCAGCACTTAGCATGACATCTTTGTTGTCCAAATCATTGGTTTCCCTGGTCTCCTGACTTCAGGCACTTCTCTGGCTCCTGATTCTACCTCCATCTCTGGTCTTAGGCTGGCGTTCAGCACACACACAGTATAGTTGTAGTGCTCACTATCTCTCAGTTGCAGTCTGCAGCACAATGGGGCAGTTAACCCCATCTCATCGCCTCGAATGAAGTGAATGCCGCTTGGAACACCAAAACCAATGGTCAGCCAGATAAGAATTCACAGGTAAAACACCTTTACAGCCTTCAATGCGAATCAATAAAGGCGTATCCAAAGGGAGAGGATCAACATAGCCAGGGTTTCATTCATAAAGTTTAGTCAAACCCCAGTAATACACAATTTGCAACTACAAACGACAGCAGGGCAGAGAGCAGCCTGGAGCGGAGCAGCGTTGCAACTATCTTGCTGCCCCCAGTTACAGGTGTAATCAGTACCTCCTGTGATGAGTGGCTGATCTCTTGTTGCTTTTGATGTGATTAAGAATCATGGGCTCATTTTGGACAGCAGGCTAACACTAGACCAGCTGGTGTCAGCGGTGGTCCGAGCTGGCTTCTATCATCTTCAAAACGTTGCCAAAATCAAACCACATTTAGCCCTTGCTGACCTCATGATGATCATTCATGGTTTCGATACCTCTAGGTTGGACAACTGTAATGCTCTGTACTTAGGGCTATCTGGAGGTTTAATGCGATGCCTGCAACTGGTCCAGAATGCTGCAGCTTGGCTGGTGGTGGGAATTTCTTGGAAGGACCACATTATGCCAGTGTTGCATGCACTGCATTGGTTGCATTTGTGGTGTTGTATAACCTTTAAGATATGTTTGTTAATGTGAAGCACACATTAAGTATGGAGCTTAATGTTAAGCTGCTGCCCCTTTAAGAGCACTTAGAACTTGCATGTAATGAATTGTTGCACTGCCTGGCAGTGCCATGTATGTCTGTCAGTCAGAGAAATTGTCAGTCTGGGGCTTGTCCTCATGAAAAAAACACCTGCAGCACAGAATAAACCTGCATTATTATTATTTTATGCGTCTGTCCAGTTATTCACACGGTCCAGATGGGGTCCTCACCAGCAGTAACTGAAGGGTCTGGCAGACCACAGAGAATGTAAGGGGTCCTTTTAGTGGCAGACCAATACAAAACACCACACATGGTGTGGAGAATGCAGCCCATCTTCTGTCCAGATCCCCATCTCGCTTGCCTGTGTCACTGGGTACTCCTAAGTCATCATCCCAGGATGCCTGAGCTGCTTGAATGATTATCTACTACACACAGCCTTGGCGCAGAGAAGAATAAAATGAACTGTCTCCTGTTCTCTGCTGCAGCCCTCCTACTTTGAACAGCCTAGTACATAAATGTGTTCCACACTGCTGCTAGCCTACTGCTCCTGGCATGATCTGTTCAAAATTAGCCTTTGCTAAGCATCTGCTCCACAAAGCTCTTAACAGACCGTCGTTGCCTCCCCCATGGCAGGGATCCTCACGAACTGTTCATTTTACCAAGCAAACAACCTCCACAAGCTACTCAGTAGAACTTGCAGACAACAGAAAAGGAGATTTAAAATCAAGCTGGCTCCATTCTGCTGGCCCCTCAGTCTCTTCCAGTAGTACCAACCCCAAATCCAAATGGATCAGGGCCGCACTGCAGTCTGTCTGCTGCTGCCACCTCCCAACTCAGGAGCTTTTCTGTGGTTCCTTTCCGCCAAGCTACAACGGCCCTTCAAGAAACAATAAAATAAAGGCACACAGCACTAGCAGCTCTATGTGCTGCTTCCCGCCCACTCTGCCCTCCAGCTCAGCCAGCTACCCAAGAAAAAGTGCCGCTCCACAAGCATCCGGCTCCTTGCCACTGTAGCTCCTCGAACATCTCACGGCTCAGTTCTGCCCTTCTTTCAGCCACTCAGCGCCTCACATGCCCACTCCTGCAACAACAGAGCCTTCACTCCACATTTCTAGCTGCCCCCCCAAACAGCCGCCCAGCCAGCTGTACTCAGTCAGCTCACCAGTTGCTCCACAACAGCAGCAACACATTTCTCTGTCTTTCTCCATGGTGCAAGGGACCGCGGCCCAGTTCCTCCCGACAGGCTCTCTAGCGAGCTTCCCTACGCAGATGAGCGCTGCTCCTCCCGAAGATGTCTATCGCAGCCGCACAGAGTGCTCTTCTGCCCAGCTCAGCCATGCTACATAAATGGCCCAACAATAAAGAAAAAACATAGTGACTGTAGGAACTCCATGGAGCATATATAATACGTGGGAGCAAAACAAAAATCAACACAGGACTGCAAACTCCTTACGGGGGCCATTAAAAAAATAAATAAATAATAAACGGGGCAGAGAAACAAAGACACAGAAGCAGGGCACAATATAAAACAAATAATGAGGGGCAAGAAAACAAAAGGCTGCACAGCAGCATAAGCCAATGCAGGGCAATACAATAAATAAACGAGGGGCCAGGAAGTAAAACAAAAAAGCACAAGCTCCATAAACATAACAGAAAGGAGTCAAATACAGTGATTTCCCCAAGCAATTGTGACACTCACCACAGAAAACTCCCGCCAATTTCAGTGGGGAAGAGGGTGGCAATCACCATTTTGACCATCACAGATCAGCCAGGCAGCCTCATGGAAGAAATCCTCCATCTTGTGCAGAGCAAAACAACAAGTCAGGAAGTGAACCTTGACCCCCCCCCCTTGCTGGCTGCCATCTTGCTACAGTTAGGCCTGTCAAATCCCACAGGAACTACATGTCAAAGTTCGGTGGCCATCTTGTGAAGGGCACAAATTGATCTCACTCCATTGAAAGCAATTGCAATCCTACTGAAATGAATGGACATTGCGACCAATAGCTGATTTTTGCAACAAAACCTTTATTTAAATAATGAACAACACAGAATTGAGTGGGAAGTTCTTTATTAAGATGTCACTGATGAACATTGCTACAAAAATTTGTACCTTTGTCTACAAAAATAATTTTTGCTTGGCACTTCATCCACGACATGGCGTTGTGTTTCCTGCATGATGGCAACTCCTTCTCACCCGTATGACCTTCGGCTTGGTGAAATGAAGCTATCTCCAACACGATGTCTGTGACGACACAGATATGGGTGCTGGGCCGTCCGAGTCCTACCTTCACCCACCTCTAGGGCATGGGGCTACAAAATTGAAACAATCCTCCATGACATCCAGTCTTCTATTTACGCTCAAGGAGCACCAGCTATGCAAGCTATTCAAGATGACCTGGCCTACATTAAAGCCATTTCACCACAGTCCATGGTCCATGCCAGCCTACAACCGGTACCCTTCTCAGCCTTGCCTCACGAAGATGCTGTCAACTGGCTGGAACAATTCCAAGCATGGATTTCTTTCAATGGTTGGACTGATCCCTTGCGCATCTCCAATGCCTTGCGCTTGCTTCTGAGAGGGACTGCCATTTCCTGGTTCAATGCACTTCCAGACCAAGTCAAAGGAGACACTGCCACACTGTATACAATCTTCAAAGCCCATTTTCTCCAAGCACAACACCCTGGTTATTGGAGCAACAGCTGTGGAGCATACAATGCAACCCACTGAATCTCTTGAAGCCTTTATAGTGGACACTGAGTCTCGATGTAAATGCCTACAGAAAACAGAGAAAGATCAAGTAACAGCCTTTGTCCGGGGACTGCCTCCTCAATTTCGTACCTATGTCATACAGCAAAGCCAACCACTTGGACAGACACCATCCAAGCTGCGCGGCTAGCCCAAGAGTCCATCTCAATGTTTCAGTCTGCTGGTGCTCAGGTGTCCCAAACCTTATAACTGGCTGCACTCACCACATGTGTCCAACAGCAACAAGCAATGATTGACAAGCTTATTTCAGCTGGCAATACCTTACACATCAGCTCAACTGCCTCCTCGGCAAATACTAACGTTATGCAACCACCTCGACAGCGACCAGATCCACCTCCGCCTTCCTGACAGCCTGTGAATTGCCAGTGGTGTGGATTCAGTGGACACACTGCTGCTGTCTGCCGAAAGTTAAAGTATTACCACAGGACTCAAGAAGAACCAAGGACGCCCACCACAGCGCAATCAACATGATAACTGCAACTTACTCCCAGGATCAGGGAAATGGCGCCTCCCAGCAGACTAGGGGCTTTTGTTGGGCAGGGAAACACAGCAACTGACCATCACTCTGACTCTTGCAATTCAAACAAAATGCTTCCTCCATCTGCGAACTCTGGCACACTCTCACTTCCAGGGGCAAAGGTACCTGTCATCTGATCATCTCTCCTAGCAAACTATGTACCTGTAACTATCAGAGATTGGTCTACATATGCCTTGGTTGACACTGGAACAGAAATATCAGTTATCAACAACAGTTTCTAAACAACCAAGCTGTTCTTCACATACCTAATGTCTCCAGCCGACATAAAGTACATTATCACAGCAAGTACAGCTACAATACCTATCACAGGCATGGTCCATCTCAAGCTCCACTTTGGCTCACAGCAAGTTACTGTCAAGTTTTACATAGTGCCTTATCTTCAACCTGCAATAATTCTAGGCCTGGACTTCCTCAAAGCTCACAAAGCTATTCTATACTTTGCCTCAAACAAACTGTCGCTAGATCCTCAGAGGCAACTAGTAGTTATAGACTCAATCACTGTGCCTCCTCAGTCAGAAATGGTTTTGATTGCCAAGATTCGAGGTGAACCACTTCCACAAGGTGCTGTTGGCATCCTCACAGGATCCCTCATGCTGCATTCGTCAGGTCTCCTTCCAGGAAATACCTTATTGGCAGTGCATGATGGCAAAGTCTTCCAAAATGCTGCAACTTCACAGATGAGCCAGTGGTCATTTCAAAGGGTGCCAACATCAGAAAGTCTGTCTGCTTGTCTTCAGGGGACCAGCTCTATCTCTTGCAAGAACCTCAGCCTGGTTCCACCAACTCTAATCCTGTCAGTTCTATCATGACCACTCCAACTTCAATAGCGTTACCCCTCAGTCAGCGACTATCCTCTTCAAACTTCCAGCATCTCCAATGGAAAGCAGCAACTTTTGAAATTCCTGGAAAATTACCCAGATGTCTTTGTTGGTTCAGATAACAAGCTCAGATGCTGTGATATCCTGCAACACACAATCGAAGTACAGCCCAACCAGAAACCAATCCATCAGCGAGCCTACAAAGTGGGACACAAACAGAAACAAGTCCTCGAGGACGTAATCAATGACATGCTTTACCAAGACATTGCCGAAAAATCTACAAGCCCCTGGGGTGCACCTTGCTTGCTGGTGGTAAAAAAGGACAAAGGGTATCGCTTTGTGGTAGACTATAGAAAACGCAATGCCTACACAGTGCAGGATGCTCATCCCTTGCCTACAACCGAAGATGCTTTAGAGAGTCTTGGTGCGGCCAGTCCTGATTACTTCACCACTCTAGACCTTCGAAGTGGGTTCTATCAAGTTTCCATTGATCCAGCCTCTCGTCCATACACAGCATGGTGCTGCCACTTGGGACTTTTAGTTCAAACGTCTACCTATGAGTCTTGAACAGTCCAGCCACATTTCAACATGTTATGGAAGCCGTACTACATGGGTTGTCTTGGAAATCTTCCTAGTCTACCTGGATGATGTGATTGTCTTCAGCAGAACTTTGCCAGAGCACCTCCAACATCTCCAAGAAGTGTTTGAGCACGTCTCAGACAAGCCAATCTCAAGCTTAGCCCAGAAAAGCACTGTTTTGCACAGCATCAAATTCATTACCTGGGACATATGGTTAGTTCTCAAGGCATCTCTCCAGATCCAGACAAGCTCTCAGCAGTCAAAGACTATCCAGGGCTAACAATCTCAAAGACCTTCGAGCTTTCTGGGCTTGTCTGGCTACCAAGCTCATTTGCAACTATGCCAAGATTGCAGCTCCACTGTCGCCTCTCACCAAAAGGGATGTGACTATATTTGGACTTCTGAATGTAAAGAGGCCTTTGAAACCTTAAAACAAAACCTAATTTCCTGTCCAGTATTGGCCTACCCAAGGTTCGACCAGCCCTTCAAGCTCTACTCAGATGCTGGTTCCTTTGCAGTGGGCACTGTGCTCTGTCAAATTCAAGATGGAACAGAACGAGTTGTCTCCTATGCTGGGCACTCTCTTTCCTCAGCTGATTAGAACTATGGCATCACAGAAAAGAATGTCTAGCCATGGTATTTGCTGTAAATAAATTTGACTGCTACCTTCGCTATTCCTCCCTTACAGCTATCGTTGATCACTCGGCCCTCAGATGGTTATTTGAAATGAAGGAGCCAGTAGGCAAGTTCGCCCGATGGATCGCCATGCTGCAATCCTACAACTTTGAAATTCAATGCAGACAGGTCGAGTTCACTCAAATGCCGATGATGTAAGCCAGAGACAATATCCCTCTGCATCCTCCTCAACAGATGAAGAATCCTGCTTACAAGCTCGTCCCTTCCATGCCACAGATGTGCTCCTGTGGACACTCCTACATCACCTCAAGTTGCTTTGCTGCTACCAACTGCTTTTACAGAGAGACACACAAATCCTCAGTTACCGCAAGCAGCTGAAAAGCTTCTCTTCTCCTCAACATCCAATCTGTCCCCGGCAACTGTTAAAATGCAACAAAGAACTGACAATCAATTTACAGACACAATCACCTACTTAGAGTCTGGAACCTTACTGCATCAAAAGAAACCTCGGCAAGATTAACTTTTCTTTGCTTCACAGTGCTTCCTCAATGACGGTGTGCTATTTCACATTTGGACCAAGGAAGGCAAGGGTCATCGCTGGATAGAACTCATGTACAGCTAGTTGTGCCAGCCTCTCCCATCCCTCAGGTTCTTCTCTCCACTCATGCCTCTCCACTTTCTGAAGGTCATATGGGAATACACAGAACTCTGGAAAGACAAGGCTTCACTTCTTCTGCCACACATGAAGAGGACATTGTCCAATTTGTAAAATCCTGCCAGCCCTGCTCCCAAGAAAACCACTTGCCACACCAACAAGACACACATCATTCCATTGCCTGTAGCCACTGAACCATTCAAAGAGTCAGCACTGACATTCTTGGGCCCTTACCAACATGTTCTGACTCTGGCAACAAATACATCCTTGTTTTTGTGGACTACCTGATGAAGTATTTGGAATCATCCCCTAAAGACATTAAAGCCACCACTGTGGCCAGTGCCTTTCTCAACACAATCATTTGTTGTCACGGTACCCCATCGTACCTACAGTCAGACAGAGGCACTAACTACCTTTTCCACCATTGTCTGAGAAACTTGCAAACTTCTCGACATAAAAAAGACACATACCACAAGTTACCATCCTCAATGCAATGGACAGAATGAAAGAATGATGTCTACCATTCTCGGCACACTCTCCAAGTATCTGGATGAGACTCATGACACCTGGAACTATTTTGTTCCCTTTGTGCAGTTTGCATACAATACCAGCCCTTGTGTTGACAGCACAGAATACACCCCATTCTTCTTAGTCCATGGACGTCACCCAAGAACTGGACAGGGATCTCTCGCTGCTAGAGGTTCCTAAGTCAGCTTCTACTTTCATTATCCCTCTGCTGGAACAGCTTGAACTTGCCCGACGTGTTGCAATCACCACGTTGGGCCAGAGAAATCGGCAATGCAAAAATGTCTGCAGCCAAGGTGCATGAGCCTTCATTCTCTGTTGGGGACACTGTTTATTTGTACCAACCTGTTCTTGTTCCGGGTGCCACCAAGAAACTGCTTCGCCCCTGGACTGGTCCCTTCTACATCTTAGAAAAGCTTCCTCCGGTCCACATTTGTCTGCGACGCAAGTCGGATGGAAAGTTGGTACACAACAAAGTCCATATAAACCGATTAAAGCATGGCTACCTGAGTAACAACCTTCCAGACAACCCCAGTCCACCCAGAAATGAAGTTGCTCTTGAGCTTGCCATCGTCTCTGAAGCTGAGATCCCTCTAGACAACTTGTAACTAGTTTCTACAGATCTTCCCACTCCTGCACTCTCCAGCCAAATTCCGCTTTACCAGATGATTTGCCTTGGACTTCTTCTTCTTCTCAACCTTCTTCTTCTTCTCAGGACTCTCTTCTACACCACAGTGTACCAGATCGAAAAACCTTTTTTTTAAATCTCATTTTTATTTAGATTTTTCATATTACGACAAACATACATACACGAAAACAGTGACAGGATTATTGATTTACAATAAATTGATTTGAGACTAATACATAGATATCTGATAACGCTAATGTTCATTAATTAATTCATAAGGGGATATCGAATCCTTATTACCTTAACATCCTCCGAGTTATCCCTCTCCGAGATCAAATAAACCCGCGGACATAACACCCTGGTGAGGCCTCTCAAATCAATCAGCAATCCCTACTCTCTCTCCAGTGTCGACAGCCCGCAGGACTGTACCCGGACAGGTATTAATTTCAGATAGTCCATTTATTGCCCACTCTCACTCCAAGAGCAGTGGCCACTTCTACCATGAATGCGATATCGCTTTCCAGGCCTACTCAACTACCTCAAGGTATAAAGGTGTCATCATACCTCATATAGTATATTAACCAGCGGGACCACCTATCAGTGAACTTCTCTTTTAATTGATTTAGCCCATGGGTGATCTGCTCCATCTGATAAATCTGCCTAGTGACCTCCACCATTGCTGGATGGTGGGCGGTTGTCTGTTAGCAAAAGCTTAGTAACTACTTTTTGGCGCCGTAAGCAGCAGATGTAGGAGGTATCTAATATTTGGGGTTTTGTACCTTGGAGTATCAAGAAAGAATATACCCTCCCTGTGAGTTGTAGCTGAGGTCAAATATCTCTCTCAAGTGTCTCTGCAATTGATCCATGAAGGGCTTGAGTTTCGGGCAGGACCACATAATGTGGGTGTGTGTAGCTCTGCTCTCTCTGCATTGTCTCCAGCAACCTGCCGAAGCTGACTGTGAGTAGTGACTAGTCATTACTGGCATTCTGAAGTATCTAATTAGATTCTTCCAAGCAAATTCCCGCCATTGATGGGAGCTTGCGACCCTAGAAGAGTATTCGCATGCTCTTCGCCAGTCCTCGTGTGTGAGAGGAGAACCAAGTTCTTCCTGCCATTGAGCTCATATGGTCCCTGTGTATCACTCCTGAGTATTGAGGGCCTTGTAGTAACAGGCGATTAAGTGAAGCTTATCTGCCCCTGTATTTAACAGAGACTTGACTACTACCAAGGCAGGGGTAACTCTCTGGGCTATGAGCAATCCTGGGAGCCTCGGCAATAGTGCCTTAACTGTAGGAATCTTAAAAATCCCGATTCTGAATATTAAACTTACTTTGTACTCTATTAAAAGGCCATATTTCTCCCTAGGACATTATCTGTGTAAGATATCTTAGCCCATACCTCTCCCACATCTGGAATCCATGGTCAAGTCGGTTGGGAGAAATCCCCAGCCTTGAAATTGGGCAGATCAGAGCCAGGAAGGAGACAGGATTGACCTTTTTAGTCGTTGCCATGCCTTACTTGCTCTCTGAGCCACGGATCAGAAGGGAGCCGAGGATCAAGCCTGGGGCTAGAAGCATATAAGTTCTGATAGTAATCTTTATCTGGCATAAGGGACTGTTCAATTTGTAACCAATGTGGTTCCCCCACCTCGTTCTGTCTAGCCATAACATGGGTCATCATAGCAGCCCCATAATACAGCTTCAGATCTGGTAATGCCAAGCCTCCCTCCCTCCGAGGAAGGCTAAGTATCCTCATTCGGACACGAGACTTCCTGGCCCCCCAGATAAACTTAGAGATAAGGCGGCTCCACTCCACAAATGTTTTTTTTTCTATGCAAAGTGGGACATTCTGGAACAGGTACAGGGCCCTAGGCAATGTTACCATCCTTATTAGGTCTATTCTACGGCTTAATGTGAGGGGCAATGAGGCCCAGGCCCCCAGGTCCGCCCTGAGCTGAGCTGTAAAGGGCCATAGTTATTTGAAAGCATTCAGCAAAAGTGTAATAATTACCCCCAAATATTTAATTTTGTTAAATTCCAGTTACATGGGAAAATGGAGCTTACCTGTGGCGAGGGAAGGTAGTGAAATGACAGGATTTCTGTTTTGACAAGTTCAACTTATAACCGGGCTTGACTATACTGGTCCAGGAGTGTCCTTATAGTTGGTGAGGATTGTTCTGGGTTGTGAGGGTACAACAAGACATCGTCGCATATAACAGCTATTCGATGCTCTGCGCTCCCCATATTCACACGGTGACATCCGGCTTCTCTAATGTACTGGGCTAGGGGTTCTAAAAGGCTGCAAATAAAAGGGACGATAATGGACATCCTTGTCTGGTCCCTTCTGAGTGGGAAGTACTCCAGTGCCCCCCCCACCTTAGCAGCAGGCCTGAGGGCCCGTGTAAATGGCTGGGAAAGCCAAGTTTCTCCAGAACCTTATATAGAAAGGGCCACGCCACTCTGTTGAATGCTTTTTCAGCCGAGACTAATGAGGACTGCTGGGACATTTCCTGATTGCATACTATGCACAATATGCATCGACGCTTGATGTTATCTGTTGTTGAGCATTCTAACAAACCTGTCTAATCCTGATCTATTAACATGGGCATAATCCTGTCTAGCAGACGATAGCTAATATATGCATGAACATCTTATAATCTGAGTTTAAGACCGAGATAGGCCTGTATGAGCTGCAATGCTGTGGGTTCTTCCCGGCTTGAATTACAGAGATCGTTACGAGAGCCCATGATGGGGAGAAGCTCCCAGCGTATGGAATTAAACAGAGTAAGGAGTTGAGTGGATACGCATTGCCTCAAAGCCCTAGAACTCCTCCGTAGCCATCGGGACCTGGAGATTTTAAAGCTTTTACAGGAGATTGTCAGCTATCTCTGCCCGTTATGATTGAGGTAAGGATTCTGCTTGGACTTGGCCTGAGTCGAGGCAAGGTTATTTTCCCAAGGTACTGCATAATTTGTGACACAGTGGGAGACTGTTCTGGGGTATAAAGATCCAGATAATACTTTGCAAATGCTGCCATATCATTTATCTTAGTTAGACTGGCCCCACTGGGTGTTTAAGGGAAGTGATTGTTGAGGCTTTCCTATCCCCGGCCTGATACGCTAGCAGCCTAGTGGCACGAGGTCCCACCTCGTAGTATCTCTGCCTCAGGAAAGTCAGTGCTAGCTCAGTCTGTTGGAGGGTCAGACGATCCAGTTCAGCCTTAACCTCCTGAAGCTGGGGCAGCACGGAGGTGTCCCCACACTTATGTGCATATTGGAGAAAGTGTAAGTTCTCCTCTAGGGTGGCCCTGCGGGCCTTTCTCCGTCGGTTTAGTTCTGCAGTGTGTTGTATGATATGGCCTCTTAGGACAGCTTTGATAGTGTCCCAATGCATTGCGGGTGCCGAGTCCGCTGGAGGATTGAGCTCCAGTATCTCAGCTAATTTATCCACTAAAACTCCTAAACTTTTCAGGCGTAGGTAATAGGGGTTGAGTCTCCATCTGGAGTTCTTTGGCTGTAGTCCCATCTCCCAGGTTGTCCACAGCGGGAGCATGGTCTGAGAGAGATATCCCCTATTTGAGCCTCGCCCACCAGTCCAAAAATTCCCAGCCTGTGTGTATATTTGGTCTATTCGTGAGTAAGTCCTATGTACTGCTGAATAATGTATGTAATCCCTGGTTCAGAGGGCGTAAATGTCTCCAGGACGTCGCTACATCCTACCTCTCTAACATATCTCCTAAAGAACTTTTTGCCCTAGCGTTTGCTTAGATACCTTAGGATTGGAGGAATCTAGTGAAGCATTCTGTGTCAAGTCAAAATCTCCCGCTAGCAAGAGCATGCCCTTTGTCATCCTGGAGATTCCCACATATCTAGTCAAGGATTGGGATTCAGGGAATACCTGCTGGAGCAATGGAAAACTTATGTAGAATTGAATGATACAGGTGAGGTGTCCAGTGCTATCCTTTGGGAGGCGGGTAAGGCTTATATGAGGGGGGCTGTAATAGCATATGTTGCCAAGATAAAAAAACAGAACAGGGGCAAAAGGGAAGAATTAGAAAGGCAGGTGAAGGAGTTGGAGAAGCGGGTAGGAGGGGGAGAAAGGGGAGAAGCCCCAAAATTGCTCACAACGGTGAGGGAAGCTCTTAATTCCCTCCTGAGGGAAGAAGCGGGGAAAACATGGTTTTGCTGTCAAAGGAGGATCTTCGAGTGGGGGAACAAGCCCAGGCCTATGCTGGTGAGGTTGATGAAAGGGGGCAGATGCCTAACGCAGATCCTGAGGATTAGGGAAGAGGAGGGGCAGGTCACCACAAGTTTAAAGGGCATAGCAGAGCACTTTGGGAGTTTTTATGAAAAGTTATACAGGGCAGAGCATGTGGGGCAAGAGGAGCGTATAAGGGAGTTTTTGAGTGGGGTATCACTGCAGGGAATTATGGATAAGCAGAGGGAGGAGTTGAGTCAGCCCATCTCAAGAGCGGAAATTCTGAGGGCCATACAGAAACTGCAGGAGAGAAAGGCTTGTGGACCAGACGGATTTCCAGTTGAGTATTACAGGATTTTAGGGGGGGAAATGGCGGAGGTCCTGAGAAGAGTATTTGATAGAGGGGAGGAGGGACAGGTTCCAGTGCTGCATGAGTCATGTTACGAAGCCAATATTTGTTTAATACGTAAGGGGGCCAGGATGAGCTTGAATGCTCAGCTTATACACCGATCTCCCTTCTTAATATGGATATGAAAATCTTAGCCAAAATCCTGCCATGAGACTGGAGAATATCCTACTGGAGGTGATCCACCCAGACCAGGCTGGGTTTATTAAGGGGAGGCAGTCCTATTATAATGTTCGTAGATTGCTAAATATTGTGTGGCGAGCTGGACGGGCTGGTGTTAGGCCGGGGGTGATATCCTTAGACGCTGAAAAAGCATTTGACAGGGTAGAATCGGAATACCTCTTTGAGGTAATGACCCAGTATGGTCTGGGGTACACGTTTATAGGGTGGGTCAGGGACATGTATCTAAGGCCTTGCGCACAAGTGATGGTGAATGGGTACTTGTCTAGAAAATTTAGGCTGGGTAGGGGGATGAGGCAGGGATGTCCTTTGTCCCCCCTGCTATTTGCCTTAGCGATCAAACCTCTGGCGGCTATTCACCAGCATGAGGGCATGGTAGGGGTGGGCGATGGGGAGGGCAGAGAACACAAGGTGGCGCTATCGCTGACGATATGTTACTCTTCTTAGGAGAGATGGGACTAAATGAGGTACCTGATGGACATTATTGATAAGTTTGCAGGGTTCTCGGTATAAGATCAATGTTAGGAAATCGAAGTCATGGGGTTCCCAGACATGGACCCAGAGGTGCAGTGGAAGGGATTCAGGATTGTAGGGTCAGATTTTAAATATCTGGGGTGCAGATTGGGTGAAGGTGGGAAGAGTTGTAGAAGTTAAACTTCCACCCTTGACCAAAATGTTGCTGGCAGACCTGGAGAGATGGAGGCAACTGCCAATATCTTGGATTGGGAGGATAAATCTTATAAAAA
This sequence comes from Neoceratodus forsteri, assembly GCA_016271365.2. Lineage (NCBI taxonomy): Eukaryota > Metazoa > Chordata > Ceratodontiformes > Ceratodontidae > Neoceratodus > Neoceratodus forsteri. The sequence continues at coordinate 1,146,698,357 of CM057458.1, read as the reverse complement.
TGAATATTATTCCCACATTCTTTACCCTATGCAAATGTTGCAGATGAGGCTTACACAAAGGGACATGAAACGGCTGGAGAAGGGATTCACAGGCTTCATTTGGCAGGGGAAAAAGCCCAGAATTAGCTTGGCAAGGCTTAAGGCAGATGGGAGAAGGGGAGGCCTTGGCTTCCCAGACTTAGATGCATATTATAAGGCAGTGCAACTCCGGGGTGTGGCAGACTGGGTACATAGGCCTGCAGTGGCCAGCTGGGTTGGGATGGAACAGGAAAATCCCGGGAGGTTCACAGTATACCTTCATAGTAAGGGGTTGCGTGCATTTAGAGACCTGGGTAATGGTAACCCATTAGTCCAGGAGACATTAGAAGCCTGGGATCACCTTTGGTGGAGAAAGGGATTAGCCCAGAGGGAGACTATCCTACTCCCGATTGCGAGGAACCCTTTTTTTGCCCCTGGGATGGAAGATAGGGGATTCCTAGAATGGGAAAGGGGAGGAGGGTATGTGTAGGGCCCTATTGAGAGAGGTGAATTAGTGAGTTCAATGAAGTCAGGCGAGGAGTTAGGATAGGGGTCACTCATTTATTTTGGTATTTGCAGGTGAAGACATCGTGAGGGTGACAAGGCATGAGCGGAAGGGAAGGTGTGCCTATAAGTAGAATCGAGCAGGTGGTATGCCAGGCTAGGAAGGACCAAAAGGGTTTGTTGGGAAAATAGCTAAACTAGAGAAGCAGAGCTTGCCAGACCTAACAGGCCCCATAAAGGCACGGTGGGAAAGGGATTTAGGACTGCAGATATCGGAAGAGAACTGGGAGCTGGTGCTAGGTATGCCAGAGAAATTATGATTTGTAATAAATTTAAAGAGGCTTTTTATAAGTTTTGCACAGAATATACTGGCTGCCAGTGGCAGTGCATAGGTGCACAGCTATCCCAATTGCAGAAGGTATAGGAGAGGGTTGGGTACCTTTTTCATTGCTTCTGGATATGTCCCACCTTGGCTAACTTCTGGGGGAGGGTAGTTCAGGAGGTAAACAAAGGGATGGGGGACTGACTGACCCATGATCCACTAGTTTGTCTATTTGGGGTAGAAAGAATAGAAGGGGAAGTGGAGTGGCAATTATTACCTAGATGGGCAACGGTGATGTTTGTGCTGGCCAGGCATTGCATTCAGAACACCTGGGTGGCTGGAAAGGGACCCACGTTGGTCGACTGGAGAAGGCTGGTTCTACGCTCACTAGCTTTAGAGAGACTCACATGGTTAGTCAGAGATAAGGAGGAGAGGTTCTTGAGAGATTGGGCGCCTTTCTTGGCAACCCTGAGTGTGTCCAAAAACTTAATGCTTCGTGCGGGGTTGAATATCTAAGCCTAGAGCGTTTGACAGGGCTTGGGATTCACCTCCCGTGGCTGTTGGTGGGTGGTGGGGGGGGATTATGAACAGTTAACTCAGGAGTTGGAGAATGAGGTTGGGCCTGGCCCTCTTGCATAACATAAATGGGCAGTAGGATGGGGGATTGCTCTCTGTGCCTCTTATCGACGGGTATGTTTAGCTGGGAGTAGTTAAGTATACATAAGTTAATGGGATATATTTGCACACTCGACTACATTTTTGTAAGTGGAATATATATGATAAATTATTGATGTGACTGGGACTTATTTGTATGTATGTATCTGTGTCCATATGTGTTTCTTGTTGTATGTAGTATGTATCAATCTACGTGTTTGAAAACTTTCAATAAACAGAATATACAAAAAAAAGGGAGACTTAAAGCTCCAGTGTTAATGCAAATCAAGACTTTTATAATGGAAAGGACAGTCGTTTTATAATACTTATGATTATTTTTGAAAACACAGGATGTTACCTAGCACTTTGTGATGGTAACAAAATGACTCAGAATGTGACTAATGTTATTGTGGTTTTTTGTGTTCTTAACTTTTGTTGTCTCTTGGTTTCAATGTATTTTCTGCATTTTTCTTTGTGTGATTTTCAATAAAACAAATTCACCTACTCTTTGCAAAAAGTGCCTAGGTTCTTTTACTTCCACCTGCATACCCGACCAGGCAGTACCAGAGATGGGTAGAAGGGACCTCGGTTTCGTCTCATCTGAAGCACGGCACACCCCAACAGTATGGCACACCCCTAATATTGCACTTGGGTGCCAGTGTTTAGGTATGAGCCCAATTCCAGTGTGGGACTAGAATCCACAACCTTCTGGCCCAGAGATGGATGTGTTACCAACTGAGCAACACTGACACTTGTTGACATGTAAACATTGCCCTCAGCCCCCAATGAATAAATAAGCGTACACAGCACTAGTCAGTCCCCTGAAGGTGACATTTAGCTTTCACTGACTTGATTGAGATATTGGGCTCAAGATGTGTGAACTTTGCCCCCACGCCAGTGATAAGCAGGACCATACATCAGTAGTCTGCCCTCTGCAAGTGACGTTCAGTCTTTCTGAAAAGACTGAGATTCTGAGCTCATGATATGCAAAACATGGCCACCCCCACCCCATAATAAGTGGGCACAAGAATCATTAGTCTTCCCTGCAGATGATGTTCAGCCTTCACTAACCTGATTAAGACACTGAACTCATGATGTATGAACCTTGCCTCCTCTCTCATGCTAAGTGGGCAGGTGTGCCACTAGTCTGTCCCCTGCAGGTGACGTTCAGCCTTCAATGACCTGACTGAGATATTGAGCTAATGATACATGAAACTTGGTACCCCCCACCATGATAAGTGGGCACACAAATCATTAGTCTGACCGCAGCAGTTGATATTCAGCTGTCACTGACCTAGCTGGGATACTGTGGGCTCATGATGTGTGAGCCTTTCCATAACCCCATGATAAGTGACACATGTGCCACCAGTCTGACCCTTGCAGATGATTTTGAAGCTTCACTTAGCTGACTGATACCCTGGGTTCAGGATGTGTGAACTTCTGTCCCCTCACCACCACCCATGATAGGTGTGTGCAGGTACTTGGGCAGGCTAGGCTTTTTTTTGTAACTTATTTGTTACTGAGTTTTTCATCCTCCACAGTACAGAACAAGTGGCAGAGGTCAATACAGCACACTCCTCCTTCCTTAAAAAGGGTGTTTATACATCACTCATTGCCAGCTGTAACAGTAACTGTTTACATTGGCACTTTTGGGACTTCATAGCAAACTTCAGTACAACCAGTTCAGGAGCAATATATCCTGACCCTTGATTAATGAGTAACAGTAACTGTTAGTTGCCATACAGTTTTTTCCAGCAATAATATTTGTCTGGCAAAATATGAAGATACACATTTTCTTTTGTTTTCTTTCATTCCTGAATCAAGATAGAGATTTTGAAGCTTTTAAAAGTTTCCACTCCCATACCATGCCTGCCATGAAAAAGTTAAATATCTTGGTATCATGCTGTACTGTTTACCATCAGAATACATGGCAGCACCACCCTAATGCATCCATAGTCTGAATCTAGCATGTACATTTAACAGGCAATCTCTAAAAAGGGCCAGCCCGGCAGCTGTAGCGCTTCTGCTTGGAATCCCAATGACCTAGGTTAGGAAGCAAACTTGGAGTGTTGGAAGGTTGGCCGGGGAAAGGAAGATGGGCATCCGATGGACTGCTCTCCTTCTCCAGGGAAGGAGTGTCTTGAAGCCCGGCAATATTCTGACCCCTGTCAGTGGCCAGGAGTGGGTGAGTGTTGGACCAAAGCAGATGCTGGGACAGGTTGAAGTGGCGGACATCAGCATGTCGGGCATGGGAGCACATCTGATGTGCCAGAACATCACTCTATGTCCAGTCCACCAGGGAAGCAATGCACACAAAGTCCAAAATCTTTTGAGGCAGCACAACATGACACTGCCAGGGCTGGTTCCCATTCCGCACCAAAAAGATTCCAAGCCTAAGACTTGGACAGGAATATTTTTTTTTAAAACTTCTTTTTATTGAAAACTGTGGATGACATAATACATACATTGTACAGAATAATGATCATGACCTGAAACATTCTTACTAACTATAGCAGTTTATAACCATATTGAAGTCGGGACTACAGGGTTGATCTCGGTTTCTCCCCTCAGGGAGTCATGCACCACCCACATGAGCAGCTAAAAGGAGATTGCCATTGAGGAAGATGGGGTTGTGAGCCTGGGGGAGGATTTGGGGTACATCTCTGCCTGGATCGAGAGCCTAAACTGAAATAAAAAAAAAAAGACAACCTCAGTCAGAGAGATTTTTTTAAAAATTGCCAGTAGCAGCCATCTTTAATAACATGAGTCATTAATTACAAAATTAGCTATAAAAGCTGTTTTAACAGTATCTGAGAAAACTAAAATACAATGAGAATGAATCTAAGGATGTCAGAAATACATTTTTGCTAAAATCTATTTGACAACATTTTCTGCAGACTAACAAATACTGCTGCTTTAAAAACTTAAAACTATTGCCTAAGGAATGAGGTTTGGGATAATACAGTAAATAATACAGTGATGCACACAAATACTCTACTATGTTAAGCCAGCATAGAGCCAGGGATTGGGTCTGGCAGCCCCACTAATATCATGACTGTCCAGCCCTCTTGGTATGTTCTAAATATGTAAGGAATGGGAGTCATTCGAACACTACTTACTTTTACAAAATCGGAGTACTGTACAGTGATTATATATGGGACAGATTGAGACATAGGCAACATAGGCACAGGCCTAGGGCCCCTGCCTGCCAGAGGGCCCCTGGCCTGAGCAATCCCCAAAATATATTTACTACATATGCTTTTCTTTCTGCCTGAGCTGCATTTTTTTGTAAAGGACTCAGACACCGGGTAATCTGAACAAAGCAGTGGCTGAACTGTGACATCTCACCTCCCTGATTAGGTGTTAAGTGCAGCTAATAGCTTCGGGGGGCCCCAGTCAGGCTGTCTTTTAAGGTGTCAATGGGCCCATTTCCTTTTCTTTGTTTTCCACCCCAACTTAGAATCAAGTCTTACTCATAAATATAAAAGATTAACAGTTACATTCAGTATGTATGCTTTGGCCCAGATATTCAAACTGCGCCCAAAAAGTCATAACCAGTAGGAACAGCGCAAGTCCACTGTACCCATGCTGCTAAGAAGCACAATATTCAAAACTGTGCAGGTCAAGATGTGCCTGCAGCACACAACTGAATATTGCACCACCTGCACCATAGTGCAACCAGGGATGTGCAGTGGCGCAGTTCAGATGCACCATAGCTCAACCAGGGATGCTCAGTGGAGCAGTTCAGATGTGCCATAGCACAACCAGGGATGCTCAGTGGAGCAGGGCAGCAGTGCAACAGCACAACCAGGGATGCCCAGTGGAGCAGGGCAGCAGTGCAACAGCACAACCAGGGATGCTCAGTGGAGCAGGGCAGCAGTGCAACAGCACAACCAGGGATGCACAGGGGCAGGATGCAGGGGCCCATCACCCATGCCACAGATGGCAGAGGAACACACAGCAGAACAGACATTGCCCCCCACACCCCATGCACTGCACAACCAGTGGAGAGCTGGAATAACCACCGGCCCATGGATACCAGCAACAAACCCACAGCTGGGGCATGGTGCCCCAGCACACCCCCTGGCAAGCTGTGACCGGCACACAAGGAGGTCCGACCACCCGTGCACACCATCCCACCAATGCAGAGCACACCCTGCACCACGATCCCCAGACACCCTGCCCAGGAGCAGCATCCACCAGTGTAGGACACTCCATGCATGCCACCACCCCCACTGAGACAATGCAACCCTGTGCACCACAGAACCATGCAAGGCAGCCCCACCACGAGCACCCATCAGCGGGTGGCAGCAGACAGCGATGCAATGACTGCATACACAGTGCCACCACGCACGTCCCCCCTGTGGTACAGCTGAGAGACTGACCATGCATCGGCACACGAGGTACCCCACATGTGACAGGGCATGCCCCAGACCCCATCACCAGTAGTACAGCACCCTGCACACCCTCCCAAGGACACACCCCAACCCAGCACTGGCTACAACAGCCAGTGCAGACACCCACAGTGATGCATGGAAGCATGCACCACACAGTGCAGTGTCAGTGGCTCAGTAGGTAGCACATTCGCCTCTGAGGCCGGGAGATCAGAGGGCTGTGGGTTCAGTTCCCACATCTGGCACTTGGGTTAATATCCCAGTACTGAAACTGTAATGCAGCATGAGAGGGGTGCTGCATTTCTGAGGTGCCGCCTTTCGGATGAGACGTTAAACCGAGGTCCCATCTGCCTGGATTGGTGGTAGTTCAGGTGGATGTTAAAGATCCCATGACACTTATCGAAAAGAGTAGGGGAATTTCCCCGGTGTCCTGGCGAAATTTCCCTCATTCACTAAAAATACCACCAACAGCTTAATCTGGTTCAAGGTCAGTTGGCATTCATCTGTATCCCCCTCCCCCGGGTCGTGCCTGAAAATAGGCAGGATTTGTCTAGTGCACTTACCCGGTCAACAAAAGCTAAATAAATAAATAAATAAATAAATAAAGGATGCAACACAGTGCATGGACAAACACCCACCCATACCGAAGGGCACACCAACACAGGGACACAGTAGCGGGGCAACCAAGCCCCCAGCGTGTGGCCACGGAAACTGTGTACACATGGCCAGCACCCCTCCATGGCACAGGAGTGCCAGCCACCCTGCGCAGGCATCATGGAGCTGTACGCCACTAGCATGCGCCCAGAGCACAAGTGACAGACAGTGGTGCACATCTCCTGTGACACACACAAGTGACAGCATGGGGTGGGACAACAACAGCGGAGGCCACAGTGCCACCTGAGGCAGACATGCACCACACCAGTGACAGGAGGCAACCTGGCATTGTGCCGGGGTACAGTGGCTTTCCAGCATGGACAGCCACCACTGACATGCCAGTAGACCGTGCAGGTCACAGACATGCAAGGGTGTCAGCTGCACAGGCCATGGAGGGTCTGACAGGCGCACCATGGACACAGATCATGCACCGTGGACCACTGCACACAGTCATCCAGTGCACAGGGAGCAACACACAAACCACAGACAGTGACTGATAGCTACTCTCACACCATAGTCACTTCCCCTACAGACACACACACACACACACACACACACACACACACACACACACACATATGCCCATGACTGCACCACTCCAGACGCCATGCACACCACTGCAGCCGAGCACCTCTAGCCGGCTGCAAATCAGAGACCACCACAGTAGGCATAACAAAGCAAATGTATTTTAAAAGATCAAAACAACTATTTATAGCTATGTACAAAAGGTTGGGGGAGGCCACAAACAAGGTGGGGGTGGGTAGGGGCAGGGGTGAACAAATGGTAGAGGAAGGAGGGTGTGAGGTGGAGTCCAGAGGGTAGAGGAAATCATGGGGTGAAACATGCTCAGCGGGAGCCCCGCCCACGCTCTGACTGCGCCTCCTGCCATGCCTCTGTTGGACTCCCAGACGGTCTATGCATTCCAAAATCTCAAGGGAGGCCCTGGCCTCCTGCAGTATCTCCTGCAGCGTCCGTTGGATGGTCTGCAACTGCTGACCACCTAGGACAAGGGAGCAGAGTCAATAGGTGTGAATGCACAGCCCACCCACTGTGCATGGCATACGGCTGTGGGACATGCCTCTGTGATGGTGTGCGACCACCCACAGTGATCGTGTCCACAAGACCTGCCCACGCAGGTGCACAGCCATGTGGACTGCTGCACACACTAACGCCAAGTCCCGCACAGCACCACCGGGCTGTACAGTGACATGGTAATGCGCGTGCGGCAGTGAGTACAGCTATGTACCTGGTGCATGCATGGACCACCACTGACGCGACTCCCAGACATGCAGTGCCACTGGACAGTGCTGACTGTACCATGTTGTGTGCATGGCAGTAGTGTCTATGGATGGTGGCCATGCCCGCTGCCCGCCCTGTTACACAGCATGCAAAACAAATCATGGATGTAAGGCACTCACCATCATCAGGCCGGTCCCTGCACTGGTCTTGTCCGCCGCCTTGCTGCATGCTGTGCCCCACGCCACAGCCTTCCCTCCTCAGCAGCGCCCTCAGGGCCTAGGTGCAAACATGGAGAGAGGAACATCAGTACAATCCGTAGCAAAGTCCCTCCCGCTGGGTGTGTGCAATCCACACAGCCATACCCATCTGCCCCCCACCCTATACCACCACAACGGCCCACACTGGACGCCCCCATGCTGGACACATGCCACCATGACACCCGGATGGGCGTTAACAGCGTATGGATGGGGCACCTACCTGGCCGTGGAACCGTCACCTCCCTGGTGCATGACCACAGGTGGGCAAGCCTGTCGCGGGTCTCTATATTGCAGGCTCCCCATAGCGTGCCTGTACTGCTTGGCCATGCGCTCTGTGCCTGTCACCTCCTCCAGGGCCACCGCCACCTCCTCCCACATGGCACTCCTGGCCCTGTCCAGGGGTGGCTCCCCAAATAGACCAGCAGCATGGGGCTCCACCAGGGACACTAGGTTGGCCAGTTCGACCTGGCTCCAGATTGGTGCCTGTCTCCGTGCCATCCTCCAATCTTTCAGTATCAAAATGGCGCTCTATAGCGCATGTCCACCACATGCGGATGCTGCGCAGTTCTGTGCTGCCATTCCCCATCGCGCTGTCACCGAACAGCGTGATAGAGTGCATCCATGTGGACTCATGGTATCTAGAGGCAAAGGTCGGCACAGGGTCAGGGTCTCTGCACGGACCACTACAGCACGATTGGTACTCACACGTGTGTAGCAAGGTAGGGCGCCCTGTGTGGCACTTCCTGTAGCAGCCTCACCGTTCTGTGGTCAACAGCCACGGCGCCCCAGTGCCAACACGGCTACATGTGAACAGTGCAGTAGCACCACTGGCACAATGGTGGCCATGCCTTGCACTGCCTCCCACGCACAGCACATCAGCAGCGTGGCAGGCATCAGTGTCAGCACCCTGGGCATGCACCGTTCGGTGTCCACTGCGCATGTCACAGAAATGTGCCCTTGCCTGAGCACATTCAACACAATTGCACAAGGCACAACAGCGCGGTATTCAGCCGGCATATGCAAATCAGCTAATCAGCTATTTAATGGTGCAGATACTGCATTAGCATCCACTTAAAATTGCGCCTCGCCTCATTTGCATGCGTTGCGCTATATAAATGCGACATTGGGCTGCAGAGGCCATAGTCTGGTGTTGCAGTCTGTTGTGGTGAGTTGCATGCTGTTTGGGAGTGTGGACTGTGGTGTGTGGAAGATGCATGGGACTGCACAGTCACAGGTAACACCTGTCAGTCCCACAGGATCAATGTTGAGCGATCGTGAGGTGGAGGAAGAGGAACAGAGACATGGGAGGAAGAGGAGGCCAAACTTCACCAAGGCAGAAACAGATGCCCAGTTTGAGGCCTACCTTGACCAGGAGCTGCTGCTCAGCGGACACCGGGGAACACCACAGGCCCATGCTGCTGCATGGGGAGAAGTGGCGCATGCCGTCAACCTGCATGGCAGCCACCAGCGGTCCGTGCAGGAGTGCAAGAAGAAGGTGGGCATGGACAGGCAGAGGATTAAGGATAAGGTGGCTGCCATCAGGGCAGCCGAGCTGTGACCAGTGGGGACAGCTGGCCATGCAACACCTGACCCCACAAGAAGAGCGAGTTGCTGGCAGCATGCGTGTTCTGCCATCAAGGGTGTTCCAGGTGGTGGTAGCCCGTCACTGTATGGTAGTCCTGATGTGTCACTGGGGATGACACAGGTAGGGCAGATACATTAATGCTACTGTGTTCCCTTACAGCTCCTGAGCGTCTACATGGGTCAGCGGTGGTGGGCTCGTCCACTGAGGGCGATACCATGGACACAGGTTTGGGCCCGTGCACCTCCATAGGTGTCCAAGGGTCAGGGCGACAGTGGGCCCACCTGGCTGTCTGGACTGATGTTGGTGGAACAGGTGTGGAGGAGGCCCTGCCCGTGTCCCAGCATGCCAGCATCCATGGATAACAGCATGCTGAGACTCAGACTGGTGCCGGATCCGTCACTGATAATGATGGAGCTCTCATCATGGACAGTGATACGTGTGGGCTGCAGGATGGCCACACAACAGGTTGCAGCACGGGTATAGCTGTGGGTGGTGCTGCCATGGAGGCCTGTGTGGTATCACAGTCCCAGCCTGTGCCTGTCTGCACCAGTGGGGCAGCACTGGTGTGTGTCCAGGACAGTAGGGCAGTTGTGGCCACTGCGGTGGCACTGTTGAGCCCTGGAGAGCGGCAGCTGGAGGGGCAGTGTCAGCAGTCGACCAATGGCCATGGGGGTACAGTGTCGGGGGGCAGCATCAGTACACCGCCTGCGGACATGCCCAGGCATGGCCCTGGTGTGCAGCACCCACCCTCAAGAGGTGCTGCCCATCAGGGCTGCGAACACCGTTAGGGACAGCATGCAGATCAGGCGGATGACCTCTTAGATGAGCACACCCACATACTCCAAGATTCAGTCGATCAGCAGTTGTGGCTTGTGACAGCAGTGGATGCACTCAGTGCAGTCCTGCACCAGGCAGAGGAGCGGCGCAGCAGGGACATTGGTCTGCTCCTGTCAGGGATGGACCGGCTGCAGGAGGATGTGACCACCGCCATTGACAGGCAGACACAGGCGTTCACAGCTGTCATGGCCACAGTGGGCACACAGTTATTTGCCCATGCGTCGCAGACACCGTGCAGTGCAATGTCCACCCCCATTCCCGGCGTCGTGCAACACCCTCCTCGTTGACACCGTGTTTAGCTGTGGGCATCCCGAGCACGCCTGGCGCAGGCATGTTCGGTGTGCTGCAGACCCCTGCATGAACACGGTCACGTTCATGCAGTGGAACCCCTGGGGGACCATCGGTGCCACCCCATGAGGCCATTGGTCAGCCTGTCACTGCTGGCGGGTCTCGTTGGGGCCGCCCATGCATCTGTGGTGGCTTTGGCACTGTGGCGCATGACTGACCTGTCTCCCACCAAGGCTACTGTCTGACGCTGCCCTGTGTGCAGTGTGTTGTTCAACGTGCAATGCACGGGTGGGGTACCCGGCCCTGCACACACACACACACACACGTTCCATCTGCACATCCTCCCAGTTGCTCACCACTGTGGTATGTGCATAATGATGCCTGTGTTGTGCTGTATGCCACTGTGCAATGGTGCCCAGCGTCTGACACACGCACAATGACAGGCACTGGGCATGGTGGTCTGTGGACGTGTGTGTGGCTAGGGGTGGCGGTTGGAGTCGGCGTGCCTCCTACCCTTTGTGCATGTCTTGTGGGGTGTGTGTGTGTGTGTGTGTGTGTGTGTGTTTTGTACTGCGTGCTGTGTTAGACCTTTCCCATCCCTGATGGCGTGTGCGGTTCCATGCTCAGCCAATTCCCTTTACGACATGCACCCCTGGGGTTTGTCCACACGCGTTTGTGGGTTGTGCCCTTGCCACTGGTGGTGGCACATGGCCCCATGACTTACCTGGGTTGGTTGAAGTGCTCCTCTGTGATGGTGTCCCGGTGCAGCTGTGCCATCTGGATCAGTCAGGGGTCCCTTCGACCAAGGGGGGGGCTGCCCATCACCATCTTCACCAGCGTCATCGTCCCCATCGCTGTCCCCCTCTTTGACCTGTACAGCTATCCCACAGTCGTTGGCCATGTTGTGCAGGATGCAACAGGCCAGGAATAGCCTGCAGGCCTTTGAGGGGCTGTACTGTAGGGCACTGCCAGATGTGTCCAGGCAACTGAAACGTGCCTTCAGCATCCCGAACACCCGCTCAATGACATTGCGTGTGGTGGCATGTGCCTCATTGTAGTGTTCCTGTGATGGGGTCGTGGGCCGCAGGTATGGTGTGAGCAGCCAGGGATGGAGTGGGTATCCACTGTCACCTGTGTGTAGATGGTGGACATTAGTTTGGTGATCAGCGTCGGCCTGCCATGGGCCATTTAGGCCAGTACACATGTCACCTCTGACTATGCCCCTCCCAAGATCCATGTCATTCTGCGTGATTTGCATACTCACACACTAGGTGGCCAGTGGGGATGTCCCCACTCTCGAACCTGTGGCACAGTGCAGACTGGTGCCAGATGAAGGCATCATGTGCTCCCCCAGGGTGCGTGGCACAGACATTGGTTATGCGTCCCCTGGCATCGCACACCACCTGGCAGTTGATGCTTGCATACCCCTTCCGATTTATGTATGCTGCCCCTTCAGGGCCAGGTGGCATGCGGATGGCCACATGGGTGCAGTCAATGGCCCCGAGCATGCCAGGCATCCATGCTATCCTGTGGAAGTCCTGTATATATGCTGTGTGCTCCACCAGTGTGCTGGGGAAATGGATGTACTCTGCAGCATGTGGCAGCAGTGTGCTGAGGAATTGGGTGAGTAGGCATGACGCGGCTGACTGGGTTATGCCTGTTGTGTCCCCTGTTGGTCTCTGGAAGGTACCCGTGGTGAGCAGGGACATGACAGCTGTCACTTTAGTCTCCGCTGACATAGCATGGCTCCATCATGTGGATGCCTGCATCACATCACCGCACAGCTCACAGAGCCGCCTCAGGATCACCTGGTTTAGGCGGTACCAGCCCATGATCTCAGTGTCACTGTACAGCTCAAAGCTGGTGCGGGCTCGGTACTGCCTGTTAGGGGCATACCATTGATGGGCCCTTCTACGGCCGTGCCTCCCCTGCTGCCTGCCTTCTCACACCCCTTAATTACTGCCTCCATCTGAATGGTAGCACTGGCCATGTCCCTGGTTTGTGTTACTCCCCCCGGCAGCTGTATTACCGTTCCCCCCGCTGTCCGTACTGCTACTCCCCCTGCACCAGGAACACTTCCCAGTATTGCACGTCCTGCCCACTGTCCGTGCCCTCAGTCCTATGTGGCACTTCCCACTTTCCTCCTGTGCAGTGGCACAGGCTCCCCACTCCTTCCCTGTTCCTGGTGGTTTCCAGGTGCTCTGTCCTGCTCCTGCCCTGTCCTGCTCACAGCTACCGTGTGCCTGCTTTCAGTTAGCTTGCTCCCACATGTGGCTTTCCTGTAGCGTTCTTGCGCCTCTCTCTTGTTCCTTTTTTTTTTTGGATCATTTCTGCTATCGCACAACTTCTGTTTGCTCCCCTATTGTGCATGGCGCATGCTGTTGAATATTGCACTGCGCCATTTATTCATGGTTCCTCCCCCTTCAGTTGCACATACATTCGTTACCATTGCGCTCTTGCACATTGTGATTTGGGGGGGGCGCAACTGCCTCCCGCTGAATATCGCACAATGGTGCATCTTCTGACTTGCGCTGGCACATCCGTGTTGTGCATGACGCAACCCTTTTGAATATCTGGGCCTTTATATTTAATCTCACTCCTAAAATTAAGAAATCTACAATGCATTTCAATGGTACAATGAAAACTCATACTCTATTTAATTCCCTCATCTCACTTATATTAAAGTTCTGACCTTGATATAGATCTGTTTTCAGGATGAACAAATGAATGCATTTCCAAATTCCCATCAGTAAATTACAGAAATATTTCATCCTGGAAGGATTTCTTCCAACAGTCACTCAGTCTTCAACATAATCTCTGAAGTTCAGGACTCCTGCTAGTAAACCACCAAATTAATTCCTACACCACCCAAGACAAAGCCTCTTTTAGAGATGGGTCCCTACCCTACCCAACAAAACTCCCACATCCTGGTTCATACTACTTGACAGGGCAAAATAATAACACCTAGAATGTGAGCACACATGTGTGTGTTTGGGAGGAGGCCTTTGGAGAAATGCAAATCATGACATTTCACACTCAAATAAACAAGTGTATCAGGCCAATTAGCAATTATTTTCTCTAAATGATCAACGTGCAGGCTGCTGTTATTTTTCCATACTGATATTATCAGTTTCCTTAATTTTGAAGCATTCTAGTTGGGTTATGTTTTATGGCACTTTTTAGGGACAGTAAGACATTTTGCCCAAAAATTTAAAAGAGTTGCGCATGGTGCAGCGGTGTTGCGCCATGCACAACCACTATCGGTTGCAAAATTTAAAAGGAAAAAGTGCACCGCACAAACTCGATGCACTGGGCGACATCAGTAGTGTATGCAGAGCACAGTTAGCGCCCATACAAACTGCACAGCCCGGACATTTCAGCCCGGGCCGCAGCAGAGTTATGCAGGCGCAACCTCACCTGCACCTGCACAAAGTTACGCCAAAAAAAGGAACAAGTCGAGGGCCACCCACAGGTGAGCTGCCGCATTGCAGGGCACAACACAGCTGCTGCCACCTGTGGATGGCCATCACCTGTTCCACGTCGCACCTGGCTGGCGCCCCATGCCCAATCGCGGGCATCGACAACCCGAGTCAATATCCCTTGTGGTCCAGTGGACGCGATAAGCCGATTGTGGGCATAGCGGTATCCCCCACGCAATTAGCCCAATCACGGGCATCAGTATCCCCACCAAAGTCTAATATCCCTGGTGGTCCAGTGGACCGCAACAGAGCCTGATATGGCGGCTTTCTCACCTCACCCCAAGTCCAAAACCCTGGTGATCTAGTGGACCCCCACCCCCTGCCCACTGGGCCCACCACCGCTCCCCCCATCAGCCAGTGGGCGGCACCCACCCGCCTGCCACCCGCTGCCCGCTTGCGACTGACAGCCCATGACCGTACTAGTCAGTCCAGATAGTGAATGAATTCATTCACATGGACTGGACTAATGTCTTATAGACTGCGCGCCATTGGCTCATGCTCTGAACCAATGGGCGGCAGCCACTCCGGAGCTGTCAGTGGCAGGCGGGGCGCGGGGCTATGGTGGTGCTGCCACCCGGCTGATGGGGAAGCGGGTGGTGGGGGCCCAGTGAGGCGGAGTGAGAGTGGGTGGTCCACTAGATCACCAGGGACGATGACTTGGGGGTGAAGAATACCACCCGCGCAGGGCTCCGTGCAGTCACTGACCACCAGAGATGAGCACAGAGATACTGATCTCAGCGACGTAATCGAGGGAGATACAGTTATGCCGCGATCGAGCTAATCGCACCCACTGGACCACCAGGAAAGAGAATTCTTTGTCCCTTACGGGACGTCCACGATCGGGCTACAGGGGCGTCGGTCCCCAGCGCTGCTGCCTGGCAGGGCGCCAGGTACAAGTCATCGGGATCGGTGCACCTGCATGCTAATGGCATCCAAATGGGGCCATAATCAGATGCAAATGCCCCCGTCGCCTTTGCATAATTATGGATCCATTTTGCATGTCACCCTTTGAATATCGGGTGCTGTGCATGGTAATAGCACTAGCATACCGCATCTCAATGCTCCACTCTGACCACTTGTGCTGGTGCAGTTCCACTGCACCATGCACAGTAGAAGTGGCGGGGGCAATATTCAAAGCAGTTGTGCCATAGCGCAACTCTGTTGAATATCACCCTGGCCACACCGCTGCGCAACAAATTTGAGCGGCGCACAGGCTTGCGCCACAGAATGGCGTAGTTTGGATATCTGGGTCTTTGTTTTCAAGTTTCAGTAACTGATATGCAGTGGCTAAGGGGGTGCAGTCACAGCGAAGGGGCACAGTCATGGTGAAGGGGCATAGTCATGGTGAGGGGGCCCCAGATGTCTCTTGGGTCTAGGGCTCCAGGTTACCTTACTCTGGCACTGGTTATATATTTTTTACGTCTAATGTATTTTTAAAATCTGCCTCCAGTCTGAGTCAGTTGGTGGAATCACAGTGAGCCACCTATGGATGGATGATTGCTTTAGCTGTGGCTACAATAAAAAACAACAACATTGAAACGGTATCTCTTTTGTTGTGTGTTTATTTCTGCACAAAGCATACCTAATAACCAGCTTAATCTGGTTCAAGATCAGTTGGCATTCATCTGTATCCCCTCCCCCAGGTAGTGCCTGAAAATAGGCAGGATTTGTCTAGTGTACTTACCCAGTCAACAAAAATGAAATAAATAAAATAAAATAATATAGCACATGCTGCACTCCTATGGGGCATCTGAATGTCCATAGCATCCTATTTGCTTTTTGTAATTGCCCTACTACCTAGTATTTGGCTAGCACCTTACAGAGCCAAAATGTGTGCACATGATCTCCTTTGCCTCTCATTGCCTCCAGCATGCATCTGTATATAGAAACGTAGACAATGGGCCAGCCCACCGACGTAGCAGAAGCACTACTGCTTATGACACTGATGACTCAGGTTTGGAAGAAAACTTGGGACATTGGCTGGCCAGCTGGGGAGGAGGACTGAGCACCCTTAGAACTGCTTTCCTCCTTGAGGGGGGAGGGTGGTGTGCAGACTGTGGTACTTGCTTGACCCCTAGTGGAAGCTGGAGGAGAATGAAGCCCCAGTCAACACACAAGGGGAAGCCGGCCCAGTGGCATTGAGGGTTGAGGCGCTGGACACCACACCTCATGCCATGCTGGTGACCTGGGCTCAGGAATGGACTCGGGCCACCGGAGGTTGGCAGGGGTAGGAGAGGATTGAGCTTTCTGGAAGACTGCTTTTCTCTCCTGGGATGGGCTCCTGGGTTTGCATCGCTCCTTAGTGGCCCCCAATGGAGATCGGGGGGCACTACAAGAAGCAATGCCGTAGTGAGGGATGGAGCAGTGGTGGACATCAGTATGTAGTGTGTGCAGACATCATTGCAAGTCCATGCTCTGAGGGAAACTACAAGGAAAACCCCTGCTCTCATAGGAGGCAATGGTGACCCGGTTACTCTAGCCCACATCCCCAACCGCGCTCCTAAGACCTTGCTCTGCTGATGGCACAGCTGTCTGGATTTCAGATGAGGACACCGTGTAAGGTGTTGGGTGGCCCCACCCCAGGGGCATAGATCCAGGGGTCAGCTGTGGTCTGAGCAGCAGGGTGGGGTGTCTCTGTCCCAATTCCCCAGTCAGAGAGTTTCAGGTGGGGAGTTAGGAGCTGTAGTCAAGGGGTATGCCTGAGAGATGCCCCGAGTAAGCGGAGATAAGTAAAGTCAACAAAAAGACAACACACAAGGGGGGCATGGCAGGCCTTGACACACGTAATGAGGGAGCATGTGGCATGTGTCATGATGCCACTGCATATCACGCTTCCCAGGAAACAGTACAAGAAAAAGCCTGTTGTAGGATGGTGCCAAACACTTGCAGGCCCTGCACCCGACCAGGGGGGCATGCAGCTGGAACTGGATCTTTTACATGATGGGGGTTGGGGAACCACACCAACCCCACCAGGGGGAGCAAGCCCTGGGGGAGGATGACAGCCGTAAGTCATAGAGAACCATTTGACCATCCATAGCATCTCTGAACCTCTCAGTCCGGTTTCAAAGAGGCATAGTACGAGACTGCGCTGGTTGGGTGCTCAATGATCTCCTGATGGTGACAGATTGAAAAAATGGTCCATCTTGGTGCTCCTTGATCTCTCATCAGCTTCTGAAACCATGGATCATGGGGTACTGCTCGGCGCCTAAGGTTCATCTGTGGCCTGACAGGTTCAGTCCTCAGATGGTTTAGATCTTTCCTCACTGGCAGAACTCAGAGGGTGGTGTTGGGATTTATTCCTCCAACCTCTCTCTCTCTGTCATGTGGGGTTCCTCAGGGCTCTGTGCTGTCCCCATGTTATTCGTGTGTGTATATGCTGCCCTCAGAGACACTGCAAGGCGGTATGGGCTGATGTTTCACTGCTATGCTGATGATACCCAGCTCTACCAGTCTTTTGCACCTGACCAGGATGGAGCATTCTCAGTTTTTAATAACTGCCTCATTGAAATCCTGGATTGGATGAATTCCAGCTGGCTGAGGTTGAACCCAGGGAAGACTGAGGTGATGGTTGTGGATCCAGGACACCAGATAGGGGGGTCGAGGGATGGGTCACCTATCGGGGCTTTTCCTGGGGGGCTCCCAGCTCCCGACCTCTGAATGGGTGCAGAACCTAGGGGTGATAGTTGACGATGGGCTGACACTATGTTCTCAGGTGTCAGCTGTTGTTAAGTCTTCCTTTTACCACCTGAGGAACATCGCTAGGATCAAGCACCTTGTTCCATCCGGTGATCTTCCCACACTGATCCATGCCTTTGTGACCTCGTGCCTTGATTATTGCAACTCTCTTTACTTTGGGCTTCCTGGGGGTTGATATACGCCACTTGCAGCTGGTGCAGAATGCTGCAGCCCGGTTGTTGACGGGGACTCCTCAGACTTCCCATATTACACCCATGCTGCACGAACTGCACTGGCTGCCAGTTCAGTGGTGGATCACCTTCAAAGTTGGATTACTGACTTATAAAGCCCTATGTGGACTCGGCCCTTACTACCTGAAAGAGCTTCTGTTCCATTATCACCCCGAGCGATAGCTCCATTCTGCAGATGAAGGGTTGCTAGAGATTCCAAGGGTAGTTTTAAATCTTCAGGGGCCTGTGCATGTGTACACTGCCCCAGCCCTTTGGAATTCCCTACCCTGGCCTGATTCTTGAGTGTGCGACCCTGGGGGTTCAAACAGGCATTGAAGACTTATTTGTGAGCAAGGCATACTGTGACCAATTAGGTAATTACCTCTGAATTTTATTATGTATTTATTGTTGCTGTTTTATTTGTTATTTTCTATTTTGTGATGCATGATATTTGAAAGGTGCAATATAAATAAAGATGATTATGATTATAAGAGGCAATCAGGGTGATGGAGTTGGGGTGCTCACCAGATGGGGCAGACTGGGGAGGAGAAAAGCTTGGCAGATGGGGGTCAACCAGGGAGGAGACAAAAAAGGAAATATAGACAATGATGGCAGAAAAAAGACCAATGGTCATCCAGTCTAGCCATGTTCCCTATTTTGCCCTCAGAATTACTGTTCCTCCACAGTCCTAGCCCTCCCTTTCAAGCAATTCTCCCAGTTTCTGCCACCCTGAGCCCTCACTATACTCTTCATTCTGTCCCAAATGTCCTTGTAACCACTAATGGTTTCCCACACACCATGTTGGCTGGAAGACTGCTCCCAGCTCCATCGCCCTTTCTGTAAAATAATATTTCCTCATGTACCTCCCAAATCTCCCTCCTGTCAGTTTCCACTCATGTCCATGTGACAACAAATTAGTGTTCAAGCTAAATAGTTGCAACTGGTCAGTTCCTGGGGTTAGTAGAATCCCATCAGTTTTAGATCAGGCTGATAGCTGGGCAATGTTAGAGGGTTTTAAATGCTCTCTGTAAAACGTTACATCATCATTTGTCTGGTTCTGCTGAGCAGAGGATGAGGTAATGCTATTCAGAAATATCGCAGCAGCATAAGCCACACTTGACTAACAGCTGTTGCTGGAGCTGTCAGTTATAGTCTGAAGTTGTAAGTGTATATCTTACAAAGTTTTAACTGAATTAAGTAGAAAGATAGTGTTCCTTTAAGAGAGATCTTTGTAATATTTTATTATTTTATTCTGTTTTGTAAAATCTTACTTAAATAATCATGGGGAAAAGCAAAATAGTTACTTTTTTTGGATGGGAGTGGGTTTGGTTATAATAAAGTGTGTCCCAGATAATCATCCATATAAAGAGCCTGGAACAAAGCTTATTAGAAGGAGGGGAAATCACTGGCTGTTCAACTTGGGGGAACAACGAATACTACCCAATATGAAGTAGCCTCAGAGAATCTAAGGAACAGAAGAAACCCTTTCCAGGTAGTGATAATTGAACTAGGGAGACATAAACATATTAAAATTAAACAAACCATAATAGGAAACAGTAGATTAATTTTAATAGTATTGATTCTAAGTGGAGATACAGAATCAAACCCTGGTCCGCAGCAAGATTTAACACTTAAAATGATTTATGATAATGCAAAAAAGTCTGAAAAACAAAATGGATTTATTCAGAGCATGGGCCCAATCAGAATCACCAGACTGTATAGCATTGACTGAAACATGGCTTAATCAGAGGGTGCAAAATAACGAAATAGCAATCGATGGTTATAATACTCACAGACAAGATAGAAAGCAAAAAAGAGGGGGAGGTGTGATGTTATACACTCAGTGGGAAATGGAACCTACAGAAGTACTTCTCGTAGGAGAAACTACAGGTATTGAATATTTGTTAATTAATGTAATTAAACACAGTTTAGTGATGGGGTGATACCAGTATATTCCCCACCAAAATGAAGACTACAGAATTTGAAAACCTAGCTCAGGAAATTCAAAACCAAACATCAGGGAAAGAACTTGTGTTAATAGGGGATTTTAACTCTGCCTGGGGACATCCAAGAGGCCGAGCATTAGAACTTAGCTTTTCCCAAATAGATCTTAGGCAAGTGATAATTCATTCTACAAGGAAAAGTTAATTGCAAAGTCCAGGTAATATATTAGATCTAGTATTTGTATCACAACAAATTGAAGTGAAACATGCCCAGGTTCAGCAGCCAGTTCTGGGGGACCACAACACATTGAGTTGTGGGATAAAATTATCAGTTAAGAGAAGTTTTGAGAAAAAAGAACAGCAGGTTTGGTGAAGAAGCTTTAAATCTTTTAGTGCAGAGTTGTTCCAACAAACATTAAGGACAGTTAAATGGGAAAGATTGTCTCTGATTCCATCCCTGGAACTAGCAGTTTCGGAATTTAATACAGAGTTTGTCCAGGCTTGTGACAAACTAGCCCCTTATGTTAAAATACATCAAAGAAGAAATCATGTACCACGGGTATCTGAAAAAATAAAAAAAGAAATTTGATTAAAAAATAGGTTATGGAAATTGGCAAATAAAACTTTGAGTCCAGTAGATCTGGATAAGTATAAGCAAGCAAGAAATGTTTTGAAAATAAAAATAAAGCAAGCAAAATAACAATATTTTAGAAATAAGAGTGAAGAGACAAGAGGTACAGGAAAATATTGACTTTATTAAAATCACTTGAGAACCCTTGAAAGGAGCCCCAAAATTCAAATGGAACAGAATGGTGTTTTATAAGATAGTATAAAATCGGCTAATATACTAAATAATTACTTTACTGCTCTTCCAGGTATGGCAGGAAACTAGGTGAAAATTACAAATAGAAAAAGAATGGAAAGATGCAAAAGCTGTGGGGGAGTATTGGAAATGGAAGACAAAATAAGAAGGTATACTTAAACAATGAAGGAAACTCTGTGCCAAGATTTAGGTTTAAATACGTTATTTGTAAACAAGTCAAAGAAATATTAAGATCATTAAATAAAAATAAATCCCAAGGAAGGTTAAGATCGAAATAAGATTTTGAAAGATGCAGAGTGTGCTATAACCCAGTTTTGACTAAACTATTCAGTTGGAGCCTGATGGAGGAACGGTCCCTAACCTATGGAAAGAGGCAAAAATAGTTCCAGTTTTTAAAGGAGGAATTACAACTGAACCCTCAAACTACCGACCCATAGTCCTTTTACCTGTGGTATCAAAGATCCTGGAAAGACTGGTGCATGGACAGCTATGCAACTACTTGGAGACATATGGCTTGATGTCCAAGCACCAGTCAGGATTTAGAAAGGACCACTCCACGAACACTGCGCTCACTGACTTCATAGATTTAGTGGCATCTTCCCTGGATAAAGGAGAAAAAGTGGGTGCAGTGTTCGTAGACTTGTCCAAAGCATTTGATACAGTAACCTACCAAAGGTTATTGGAGGGTATAAAACATATAGGTTTATCAGAGGAGATATGCACCTGGTTTCTCTCATACCTGGTAGGATGAAGGCAACAAACTATATTGGATGGGAATTACTCTGATAATTTAGAAGTATCGTGGGGAGTAACACAGGGATCTATATTGGGGCCTTTATTATTCTTAATTTATACAAACCAAGTGACTGATGCTGTAAAGAAATCACAAATTAGACTTTATGCGGATGACACAGTCATATTAACTACAGGGTCTGATCGAGACCAGGTGCAAATAAATCTATGACAAGATTTTCTCCAAGTTCAGATCTGGTTTGAAAATTCAGATTTAAGTTTAAATAGTAAAAAATCAAAGGTGATGATGTTTTCCGGTGGTATTAAGTCAACTCAAGATTCTTTGATGCTGGAAATAAAAACTAATACAGGAAAGTGTTTAAACCAGGTCAATGAATATAAATGTTTAGGACTATGGGTAGATAGTAAGCTTAAGTCTGAATATCACATAAACAATTTGGTTAATAAGGTTAGCTGTAGGCTAGGTGCTCTGAGAAGGACAAAGTATTGCTTAGATGCTAAAATGAGAAGGTCAATAGTAAACCAAATGTTAATCCCTATAATAGATTACAGTTTACATATTTATGGGGTTGCCAGTGCTAAAAACTTAAAAAATGTGGAGGTATTATACAGTCGACTAGTGAAATTTGCATAGAAAGCCGATAGCTGGTCTCATCATTGTCACCTATATGAGAAATTGAACTGGCATCCACTTAGGGACAAATAAAAATATTATTTGAATAAACCAAGTAAGAAACATAATAAACCTACAAAGCCCATTTATCTACATAATAAATTGGTAAAAATAATCATTCATGTAACCTACAAAATGATAAATTGCTTAGAGATTATCAAATAAAACTCAAAAACAAATATGGAGAAATGACCTCATTCTATGCAATAAAAGTTAGAACAAATGTAAAATACAAATGAAAACATAAATGATAGTAAAAGACATGCAATACAGCTCTTAAACAGGAATTATCAAAGAGATGTACATGCTTTGATTAAGACCAATAAATGAATGCAACATGTGTACTACTAATAATTCATTTTAGATTACATGTGATCTAGTATTTGTATTGAACTCTTGAAGGAACATTTGTGTACTATATAGCATTATATGTTTTAAGTAACTTATGTACAGTATAAATTGTATAAATTCAGGAGCACCTTGAAAATGGGACTGTGGTCCTAATGGTTTGTTGTGCCATCAAATCCTGTTGAAAAATAAAGGTTTTTACTACTACTACTAAGCTGGAGTCTGAAGTGAGAGGAGCTCATTGAGAGTTCTGAGGGCAAGACCTGCTTGTGGCACTCTTGTCAAGATAGAAGAACCTCTGTTTTGTTTTCCTGCCATAGTTCAGTAATCCAAAAGCTGTTTTCTGGGAAGTGGTGGCTACCAGATCCTGTGAAGCCCCAAGGAGCAAAGATTCTTCACAGTAGAAAAGAATGGGACTGAAGGTTCGGTAAGAACTTGGGCAATCCCCACACAGACTGTAACAGCTATCAGCACTGCCCACATATACAGACTTTGAGTGTACAAGTTACAGAAATGGACTTGTTCGAGATCTGAGGATTTCAAGTACTTTTCAAGTGTTCAAGTTAGGGTTTTCTGGTGTCTGTCAGATACAGGTGCCACAGACCCTGGAACAAGTCTGTGAAATGTAAACTGTTTACGGGGGGGGGGGCTGTTGTCTGTCAAGATCCAGGTGCCATGGACATTGTACACAACGTTTGTACAGTAGGACGTCTCTTGTAGCCCCTATGTGGCAGAGAATCCTGACTCCTAAAGTAATGGCAGAGATAACCTAGTTTGTGATCAAAGTGAGCTACCCCCTTATTCAGGTGCAAATAGATCTAACTGATTACTTAGAGGAAAATGTGTTTTTAGGTGTTAACTACAGTCACCTAGTGATGCTTTAAATAAGTCCAGGAACCCTGTA
Source organism: Neoceratodus forsteri (assembly GCA_016271365.2). Taxonomy (NCBI): domain Eukaryota; kingdom Metazoa; phylum Chordata; order Ceratodontiformes; family Ceratodontidae; genus Neoceratodus; species Neoceratodus forsteri. Next base: position 1,146,674,777 of record CM057458.1, on the reverse strand, counting down.
TAGAGCTGGCAGCAGTTTGAAAAAGTCCATGTCTCCTGAAATAGGGCTGGACAGGTGTGGAAAATGTGTCCTTTTGTAAGTCCAAGGTCCCTGAAATAGAGCTGGCAGAAGTAAGTCCATGCCTCCTGAAATACGACTGGACATCTGTGGGAAGTGTTTGTGGAAGAAACCAGTTTGCATGCAAGAAAGTTTGGAAATGTTTTTGCCTGCAGTAAGTGTCATCTGTAAATTACAGTTACAAGCCCTAGGGACAAAACCTTATTCGCTGTTAACACTGTGCCAGGAATAAAAAGCCTTACAATAACACCCCAAATTCCTGGTTGTGGACAATCTGTTAGTGACCTGAGTGATGTTTTTGAGGCCCCCACATTTAGAAGACACAGCATAGCTCTAACACTTCTCTCCTGACTTGGGTTAAAATAGAAATGTTGTTTGGTACACTAACCCCTGACCTCTGAGATACCCAGGCAAGTATTTGCCCTAATGCCAGGAGTGATTCTTATTTTCTCCCAACTTGTGGTTTGTTGCCTTGTCTGAGTAATTGAGTAAAGGGGTCATGTTACAGAGTTCCCCACAGTTCACCTTGTTAATTTACATTAGGAACTTGAAGGTCTCTATCATATCTCCCTTTCCCTTCTTGTCTCCAGGAAGTACATGTTCAGGGCCTTGAGACACTCCTCAAAGGACCTGCCCTGTTGTCCCTGAATCATTTTTGTTACTTTGAAATGCCAATATATTTTGCTTTGATACGACAAGTAACAGAGGGCAACCTAAAATAATTATTAGTTACTTTCCACCAGAATTCCATCCAATCACTGGAGGCCATAATTTTATGGATATTATACCAGCCTGTCCCCAAGTCTGGGGATAGTATGGGGAAACCCACCACCTCCTTCCAGGACTTTTTAAGCTACATGTTAGGATCCTCCTGTAAAGCTGTGATGCAGCCATACAGACTAGATGTGTCTCTCTCTGTCTGTTTGGACCATCCCTCAATGACCTGAAAAAGATAAGAACAGACCTGGTTCTGTCGTAATCTGCCATTAATCCCCTCCTGGTTGAGAAACATCTAAACTGCTAATATTGGTAAAAATTTTAGCTGGAAATTTTAATTCTTTTAATATATCAGCAAATAACTTGCACCCATGACCTTCCCATCACCATGGCCACACTCTGAATCTAATCTTCTCATTGAGACTTGACATTAGTGCGGTCAAGGTTGAGGCAGTCTGTTGGATTTGGATCATCATCGGTAGCATTCCTTTGTGGGGTCCCTGTTTCAATACCCCTTCCGTGGAAGATTGTTTGATTGTCCAGGATCATCCAAAACACAAGCTAGAGACTTCAAGCTCCAGGAGGTACTAGACATCTCAGAAATTATGCCTGATTGTTCCCAGTGGGCTGACAAGTCTGTGGAACACTATAATATGGTTTCATGGCTGCCTTAGACTCCCTGGCACCTTAGCACATTTGTCTCTTCACGTTCCATTACAGTTCACCTTGGTACTCTGATGAGTTGCAGTAGTTGAAGACTAACAGATGAAAGTTGGAGCATTCTTGGAAAGGTCATAGTCTGAGGAGGAAAGGTTGGCACTGAAAACTCATTACGGTGAGTATCAACAGGCAATCAACATGAAAAAGAGTTCCTGTCAAGATCGACTGCTGCAGGGAAGAATCAAGTAGTTCAGCTCTTTTGCATCATAGACGTTATTAAATCCTCCGGTCTCGAACTGTTAAAGCCTTTTCAGGACATAAGTGCAAGGAGTTTAGTAAATTCTTCTCTGACAAGGTGTCCTCCATTAGATCTGGTATCTCTGAATGAGATTTGGGAAATTGAGCATCTTACAGCTAAGCTGCATTTTTGACAGGAAAAATTTTTAGAATTCTGGCATCCTTGGGACACTCACGTAACAGGACACTCAGCCACCTAAGAACTCTGTTCCTACATTCGGGCCTTGTGTGTATGGTTCTCTGCCTCCTACAACACCTTAGTACTGTATATTAAACTTAGCTTCTTCTGACTACAACTGGGAACCCATATGGCTCTCTACTTGCCATCTCACAAAGTTATACCTTTGTCCCTGTTGGAAAAGTTTTATATCATTTTTGTTGTTCTGTTCTTTTTTTCTAATTATACAAAATTACAGGTTCTGTACTCTACTTGTATCAACTGCTGAGCTTCCTTTATTCACCTGTGACCAGTGGTGCAATGTTTAAAAATGTATGTATCGCTGGTCTCTGATCAATAAAGTGGAGTTAAAAAGATCTCCTATATCTTCAAGTGGCCTGTCATGGGCTAGCTGTAGTCTACCTTCTGGTAATGTAGATCTGCCCACCTGGATTGAGTTCCAGCTGGTTTTGGAGGAAGATTTGCTTTGTATGATTTCTAGTTTGCATCCCACCTGCTGTATACTGGACCGGGATTAACCTGGTTGCTTTTGGGCTGCAGCGAATCTTTGGGTCTGGTGATTGCCAAGCTCATCACTGGCTCCTTGAGGGAGGAGTTTTATCATCTGCCCTAAAAAGGCAGTGGTTAGACCCTCCTAAAAGCTATCATTGAACCCTGATGTTCTAGAAAACTACAGACCTGTTTTAGACCTTCACTTTTTGGGGAAGCTTATTGAGAAAGAGGTGGCTGACCAACCTGTGGATCACCTGGAGAACTGTAACGTCTATGAATCATTCCTGTCAGGTTTTTGGACCTGCCATGGCATTGAGACTGCACTTGTCTATGTGACTCATGATCTTCTCCTGGCAAGGGATCAAGGACTTTGTTCCATCTTGGTCCTTCTTGATCTCTCATTGACATTTGACACAGTCGACCAAGGGGTGCTGTTGGATTACCTGAGGTACTATGTGGGTCTCATTGGCACAGTTTTACATTGTTTTCAGTCCTACATAACCAGGAGAATGCTGCAGGTTGCCCTAGGTAATTTAATCCTGGGGCTTCTGCACTCTCGTATGGGGCTCCCAAAGGTTTGATCCTTGCCTCTGTGTTGCTTTCTGTGTACATGTTTGCCCATGGGGAGATTATTAGATGGTATGGGGCTGAGTTTCACTGCTATGCAAATGATACCAGCTGTACTTGTCTTGTTCTCCCAGTAGGGTCATGTGGCTTCGTGCTGGGGTGATGTCTACTGAGATAAACAACCAGATGGCCTCAAACCGACTATGTCTCAACCCAAGGAAGACAGAGGTCATGTTGATCAAGCGGGTTGATGAGCTGCAGCAGCAATGGAAGTGCCATAGCCCTTCCTGTGATGAGTGTACAAAGCAATTTATTGTTGGTCGGTTATAAAACCATTACAACTCAGAACAAACTAAAATACATTTAAAAGAGGCTGCAAAACAATCTACAGAAGGACATCTATACATATTCAAACCAAGTCAGGCCTGCTCCACATATTTCATCTTAATATAACAATAAAATTACCTAATTTGAACTATTTCATACACAAGGTAATGCCCCAAGGTCAATTTCTTACTAATATTGGTACTTCTTTAAGATTCATTAATTTTTTGTCTTATCTAGAGTCAGAATTAAACACTCTCAACGTGATTAACTATCATGAAAAAAGGACTCAAATGCAATGCCTCGTTAGAGCACATAGGATGCCAACCGAGCTTCCACTGAAATGTGTGAAACGAGGCCTAGCCACTCTGCACCCATGCCATAAATCATTTAAGCCATCACTCAGTGAGTGGGGTGGTTAGACGGATGTCAGACCCTATATGGACAATGGCCCCTTCACAGATTACTCTGTCCCACGTAGTTTGACCCATCCAGGTGCATTTTGCTCCTTCTGTACCTACCTAATAGCCCATAAGACCTGCTGATTTGGGGGAAGTCCCACTAGGGGTACCATGCAGCACATGCTGCTCCAAGCCCCACTGGCACCCCACAAACAGCCCCTCCTGCCGGCCATTCCCGAGGCACATACTAGGATCCATTGCCCAAAAAGGTCTATTCCACGTGGGCATTTTATCCCATGGAATTATGCCTGATGGCCACAAACTAGCCCAGATTGCCATTTCTCACTCCACTTCCCCTTCTTGGCCATCACTGGATGCCCCAAAGGTGCCCTGCAGCAGCACCACTCCCCACACCCAATGAGCAACCTCCATTCCATCCATATGTGCCATAAACTGTATCACAGTAAAAAGGACCCTTTTTCTTTTTTAAAGTATATGTCAGTGCCAATTTAACTAAAATCCAGTGCAAATATCAGTTCTATATTAAATATACCTTTCTAATACTTAAGAATGAGATACTAATGCACCTGGATATTTAATGCCTCCCTTACAGTATAATAGTGTCTCAAAATTTCTGTATTGCTCTAATTGAATAATTAAGCAACAAAATAACTGTTGCTCATTAAGTACAGCTTGTTTACAATAAAGACATACCTTAGCAGCACACAATTAGGTTGCATAATCAAATATGTATATAAAATAAACTTCATATTTGTCTTAAGAACAGACCAAAGCTTTATATTCATATGGAGACACCTAAGTTAACTACACCTAGAACAATTCTGAACTTATAACTAATCCAAAAATTTAATCAAAGGGCTCAGTGTACTCGTGTCTCCATATACTAAGCAAACAAAAATACTGCCCCAAGAGAAGAAGTGTGTGCCTCGTAATACAGGTCCTTATTTTAGGCAGAGATTGATGGCTCCCTTTACACACAGGAGTCCATATTCACAAATAAAGGCCAAAGATTAAATTTTTGCTCAGGAGTCGATATTTTAACTAGAGTTCCAAAACTCCTTTATGCTCAGAGTGTTATAATTCACCAGTTTTCCCATATGCCATAGAGTCAATCACTATATTTAATATAAAAGTTTATCAAATTAACCAACAAATAGTGGCTCAGATTAGCTTGTTATTTTCCCGCTATTTGGTTATAAAGTGGAGGTAAACCAGCCCTTAAACACAGCAGCATTTTGTTTTAAGGAGGGAGAAAAGAAAATGCTCTGTATCCCATCGCATTGAGTCACTAGAAATAGCATCTCCATTTAACAACAAAATAAAGGCTAAATAACCTTTTAAAATATATGGCTTGACTACGGACCTTGTAAGGCAGGGTTCAGAACCCAATGTTAAGTTTTTTTAAATAATGGTGAGATATTCAAATTCCAGTCTCAAGTGGGACACAATTCAGCCTCAGGTGAAAATAAAACAGTACCTCATAGGAAAATACCTTTTGTCAAATCACCAACAGACATCAATGCAGTGTCCCACAGGGCCTCTGGACAGGCCATCACACTCAAAACTTGTAAACAAATTATATTCCATTCCCTTTGCTGAAAAGCAGAGTACAAGGCCCAGTCACCCTCCTGGTAAGGCTCTCCTGCTGGCTCTCGCTTCTTTAAATCATACTCCCACCACTGGGGTGTTATGAGCTCAAGGCACCTAGAAAGTAAAACACAAAACATCACTCACCTGAGCGTAATAAGTTTCATACTGTATAGAGAACACCCTGCATATATGCAAATATGGCATACCTTTTAATAGTACAATACATGCATATCAGCACTTGTAGCATGACATCTTTGTTGTCCAAATCATTGGTTTCCCTGGTCTCCCTGACTTCAGGCACTTCTCTGGCTCCTGATTCTACCTCCATCTCTGGTCTTAGGCTGGCGTTCAGCACACACAGTATAGTTGTAGTGCTCACTATCTCTCAGTTGCAGTCTGCAGCACAATGGGGCAGTTAACCCCATCTCATCGCCCTCGAATGAAGTGAATGCCGCTCGGAACACCAAAACCAATGGTCAGCCAGATAAGAATTCACAGGTAAAAAAACACCTTACAGCCTTCAATGCGAATCAATAAAGGCGTATCCAAAGGGAGAGGATCAACATAGCCAGGGTTTCATTCATAAAGTTTAGTCAAACCCCAGTAATACACAATTTGCAACTACAAACGACAGCAGGGCAGAGAGCAGCCTGGAGCGGAGCAGCGTTGCAACTATCTTGCTGCCCCCAGTTACAGGTGTAATCAGTACCTCCTGTGATGAGTGGCTGATCTCTTGTTGCTTTTGATGTGATTAAGAATCATGGGCTCATTTTGGACAGCAGGCTAACACTAGACCAGCTGGTGTCAGCGGTGGTCGAGCTGGCTTCTATCATCTTCAAAGCGTTGCCAAAATCAAACCACATTTAGCCCTTGCTGACCTCATGATGATCATTCATGGTTTGATACCTCTAGGTTGGACAACTGTAATGCTCTGTACTTAGGGCTATCTGAGGTTTAATGCGATGCCTGCAACTGGTCCAGAATGCTGCAGCTTGGCTGGTGGTGGGAATTTCTTGAAGGACCACATTATGCCAGTGTTGCATGCACTGCATTGGTTGCATTTGTGGTGTTGTATAACCTTTAAGATATGTTTGTTAATGTGAAGCACACATTAAGTATGGAGCTTAATGTTAAGCTGCCCCTTTAAGAGCACTTAGAACTTGCATGTAATGAATTGTTGCACTGCCTGGCAGTGCCATGTATGTCTGTCAGTCAGAGAAATTGTCAGTCTGGGGCTTGTCCTCATGAAAAACACCTGCAGCACAGAATAAACCTGCATTATTATTATTTTGTCGTCTGTCAGTTATTACACGGTCCAGATGGGGTCCTCACCAGCAGTAACTGAAGGGTCTGGCAGACCACAGAGAATGTAAGGGGTCCTTTAGTGGCAGACCAAATAACAAAAACACCACATGGTGTGGAGAATGCAGCCCATCTTCTGTCCAGATCCCCATCTCGCTTGCCTGTGTCACTGGGTACCCTAAGTCATCATCCCAGGATGCCTGAGCTGCTTGAATGATTATCTACTACACACAGCCTTGGCTGCAGAGAAGAATAAAATGAACTGTCTCCTGTTCTCTGCTGCAGCCCTCCTACTTTGAACAGCCTAGTACATATAAATGTGTTCCACACTGCTGCTAGCCTACTGCTCCTGGCATGATCTGTTCAAAATTAGCCTTTGCTAAGCATCTGCTCCACAAAGCTCTTAACAGACCGTCGTTGCCTCCCCCCCCATGGCAGGGATCCTCACGAACTGTTCATTTTACCAAGCAAACAACCTCCACAAGCTACTCAGTAGAACTTGCAGACAACAGAAAAGGAGATTTAAAAATCAAGCTGGCTCCATTCTGCTGACCCCACTCAGTCTCTTCCAGTAGTACCAACCCCCAAATCCAAATGGATCAGGGCCGCACTGCAGTCTGTCTGCCTAGCCGCTCCCAACTCAGGGAGCCTTTCTGTGGTTCCTTCCGGCCAAGCTACAACGGCCCTTCAAGAAACAATAAAATAAAGGCACACAGCACTAGCAGCTCTATGTGCTGCTTCCCGCCCACTCTGCCCTCCAGCTCAGCCAGCTACCCAAGAAAAAGTGCCGCCTCCACAAGCATCCGGCTCCTTGCCACTGTAGCTCCTCGAACATCTCACGGCTCAGTTCTGCCCTTCTTTCAGCCACTCAGCGCCTCCACATGCCCACTCCTGCAACAACAGAGCCTTCACTCCACATTTCTAGCTGCCCCCAAACAGCCGCCCAGCCAGCTGTACTCAGTCAGCTCACCAGTTGCTCCACAACAGCAGCAACACATTCTCTGTCTTTCTCCATGGTGCAAGGGACCGGCCCAGTTCCTCCCGACAGGCTCTCTGTGAGCTTCCCTCGCAGATGGCGCTGCTCCTCCGAAGATGTCTATCGCAGCGCACAGAGTGCTCTTCTGCCCAGCTCAGCCATGCTATAAATGGCCCAACAATAAAGAAAAAAACATAGTGACTGTAGGAACTCCATGGAGCATATATAATACGTGGGAGCAAAACAAAAATCAACACAGGACTGCAAACTCCTTCACGGGGCCATTAAAAAATAAATAAATAATAACAGGGCAGAGAAACAAAGACACAGAAGCAGGGCACAATATAAAACAAATAATGAGGGCAAGAAAACAAAAGGCTGCACAGCAGCATAAGCCAATGCAGGGCAATACAATAAATAAGCAGGGGCCAGGAAGTAAAACAAAAAGCACAAGCTCCATAAACATAACAGAAAGGAGTCAAATACAGTGATTTCCCCAAGCAATTGTGACACTCACCACAGAAAACTCCGCCAATTTCAGTGGGGAAGGGTGGCAATCACCATTTTGACCATCACAGATCAGCCAGGCAGCCTCATGGAAGAAATCCTCCATCTTGTGCAGAGCAAAACAACAAGTCAGGAAGTGAACCTTGACCCCCCCCTTGCTGGCTGCCATCTTGCTACAGTTAGGCCTGTCAAATCCCACAGGAACTACATGTCAAAGTTCGGTGGCCATCTTGTGAAGGGCACAAATTGACCTCACTCCATTGAAAGCAATTGCAATCCTACTGAAATGAATGGACATTGCGACCAATAGCTGATTTTTGCAACAAAACCTTTATTTAAATAATGAACAACACAGAATTGAGTGGGAAGTTCTTTATTAAGATGTCACTGATGAACATTGCTACAAAAATTTGTACCTTTGTCTACAAAAATAATTTTTGCTTGGCACTTCATCCACGACATGACGTTGTGTTTCCTGCATGATGGCAACTCCTTCTCACCCGTATGACCTTCGCTTGGTGAAATGAAGCTCATCTCCAACCACGATGTCTGACGACGACACAGATATGGGTGCTGGAGCGTCCGGAGTCCTACCTTCACCCACCTCTAGGGCATGGGGCTACAAAATTGAAACAATCCTCCATGACATCCAGTCTTCTATTTACGTTCAAGGAGCACCAGCTATGCAAGCTATTCAAGATGACCTGGCCTACATTAAAGCCATTTCACCACAGTCCATGGTCCATGCCAGCCTACAACCGGTACCCTTCTCAGCCTTGCCTCACGAAGATGCTGTCAACTGGCTGGAACAATTCCAAGCATGGATTTCTTTCAATGGTTGGACTGATCCCTTGCGCATCTCCAATGCCTTGCGCTTGCTTCTGAGAGGGACTGCCATTTCCTGGTTCAATGCACTTCCAGACCAAGTCAAAGGAGACACTGCCACACTGTATACAATCTTCAAAGCCCATTTTCTCCAAGCATAACCACCCTGGTTATTGGAGCAACAGCTGTGGGAACGTACAATGCAACCCACTGAATCTCTTGAAGCCTTTATAGTGGACACTGAGTCTCGATGTAAATGCCTACAGAAAACAGAGAAAGATCAAGTAACAGCCTTTGTCCGGGGACTGCCTCCTCAATTTCGTACCTATGTCATACAGCAAAGCCAACCACTTGGACAGACACCATCCAAGCTGCGCGGCTAGCCCAAGAGTCCATCTCAATGTTTCAGTCTGCTGGTGCTCAGGTGTCCCAAACCTTATAACTGGCTGCACTCACCACATGTGTCCAACAGCAACAAGCAATGATTGACAAGCTTATTTCAGCTGGCAATACCTTACACATCAGCTCAACTGCCTCCTCGGCAAATACTAACGTTATGCAACCACCTCGACAGCGACCAGATCCACCTCCGCCTTCCTGACAGCCTGTGAATTGCCAGTGGTGTGGATTCAGTGGACACACTGCTGCTGTCTGCCGAAAGTTAAAGTATTACCACAGGACTCAAAGAGAACCAAGGGCGCCCACCACAGCGCAATCAACATGATAACTGCAACTTCTCCCAGGATCAGGGAAATGGCGCCTCCCAGCAGACTAGGGGCTTTTGTTGGGCAGAAACACAACAACTGCCATCACTCTGACTCTTGCAATTCAAACAAAATGCTTCCTCCATCTCGAACTCTGGCACCTCTCACTTCCAGGGGCAAAGGTACCTGTCATCTGATCATCTCTCCTAGCAAACTATGTACCTGTAACTATCAGAGATTGGTCTACATATGCCTTGGTTGACACTGGAACAGAAATATCAGTTATCAACAACAGTTTCTAAACAACCAAGCTGTTCTTCACATACCTAATGTCTCTCCAGCCGACATAAAGTACATTATCACAGCAAGTACAGCTACAATACCTATCACAGGCATGGTCCATCTCAAGCTCCACTTTGGCTCACAGCAAGTTACTGTCAAGTTTTACATAGTGCCTTATCTTCAACCTGCAATAATTCTAGGCCTGGACTTCCTCAAAGCTCACAAAGCTATTCTATACTTTGCCTCAAACAAACTGTCGCTAGATCCTCAGAGGCAACTAGTAGTTATAGACTCAATCACTGTGCCTCCTCAGTCAGAAATGGTTTTGATTGCCAAGATTCGAGGTGAACCACTTCCACAAGGTGCTGTTGGCATCCTCACAGGATCCCTCATGCTGCATTCGTCAGGTCTCCTTCCAGGAAATACCTTATTGGCAGTGCATGATGGCAAAGTCTTCCAAAAATGCTGCAACTTCACAGATGAGCCAGTGGTCATTTCAAAGGGTGCCAACATCAGAAAGTCTGTCTGCTTGTCTTCAGGGGACCAGCTCTATCTCTTGCAAGAACCTCAGCCTGGTTCCACCAACTCTAATCCTGTCAGTTCTATCATGACCACTCCAACTTCAATAGCGTTACCCCTCAGTCAGCGACTATCCTCTTCCAAACTTCCAGCATCTCCAATGGAAAGCAGCAACTTTTGAAATTCCTGGAAAATTACCCAGATGTCTTTGTTGGTTCAGATAACAAGCTCAGATGCTGTGATATCCTGCAACACACAATCGAAGTACAGCCCAACCAGAAACCAATCCATCAGCGAGCCTACAAAGTGGGACACAAACAGAAACAAGTCCTCGGGGACGTAATCAATAACATGCTTTACCAGACATTGCCGAAAAATCTACAAGCCCCTGGGGTGCACCTTGCTGGGTGGTAAAAGGACAAAGGGTATCGCTTTGTGGTAGACTATAGAAAACTAATGCCTACACAGTGCAGGATGCTCATCCTTGCCTACAACCGAAGATGCTTTAGAGAGTCTTGTGCGGCCAGTCCTGATTACTTCACCACTCTAGACCTTCAAGTGGGTTCTATCAAGTTTCCATTGATCCAGCCTCTCGTCCATACACAGCATGGTGCTGCCACTTGGGACTTTTGTTCAAACGTCTACCTATGAGTCTTGGAACAGTCCAGCCACATTTCAACATGTTATGGAAGCCGTACTACATGGGTTGTCTTGGAAATCTTCCCTAGTCTACCTGGATGATGTGATTGTCTTCAGCAGAACTTTGCCAGAGCACCTCCAACATCTCCAAGAAGTGTTTGAACGTCTCAGACAAGCCAATCTCAAGCTTAGCCCAGAAAAGCACTGTTTGCACAGCATCAAATTCATTACCTGGGACATATGGTTATTCTCAGGCATCTCTCCAGATCCAGACAAGCTCTCAGCAGTCAAAGACTATCCAGGGCTAACAATCTTAAAGACCTTGAGCTTTCTGGGCTTGTCTGGCTACAGCTCATTTGCAACTATGCCAAGATTGCAGCTCCACTATACGCTCTCACCAAAAAGGGATGTGACTATATTTGGACTTCTGAATGTAAAGAGGCCTTTGAAACCTTAAAACAAAACCTAATTTCCTGTCCAGTATTGGCCTACCCAAGGTTCGACCAGCCCTTCAAGCTCTACTCAGATGCTGGTTCCTTTGCAGTGGGCACTGTGCTCTGTCAAATTCAAGATGGAACAGAACGAGTTGTCTCCTATGCTGGGCACTCTCTTTCCTCAGCTGATTAGAACTATGGCATCACAGAAAAAGAATGTCTAGCCATGGTATTTGCTGTAAATAAATTTGACTGCTACCTTCGCTATTCCTCCTTACAGCTATAGATCTGATCTCAGCCCTCAGATGGTTATTTGAAATGAAGCCAGTAGGCAAGTTCGCCCGATGGATCGCCATGCTGCAATCCTACAACTTTGAAATTCAATGCAGACAGGTCGAGTTCACTCAAATGCCGATGATGTAAGCCAGAGACAATATCCCTCTGCATCCTCCTCAACAGATGAAGAATCCTGCTTACAAGCTCGTCCCTTCCATGCCACAGATGTGCTTCCTGTGGACACTCCACATCACCTCAAGTTGCTTTGCTACCAACTGCTTTTACAGAGACACAAAATCCTCAGTTACATAAGCAGCTGAAAACTTCTCTTCTCCTCAACATCCAATCTGTCCTCGGCAACTGTTAAAATGCAACAAAGAACTGACAATCAATTTACAGACACAATCACCTACTTAGAGTCTGGAACCTTACTGCATCAAAAGAAACCTCGGCAAGATTAACTTTTCTTTGCTTCACAGTGCTTCCTCAATGACGGTGCGCTATTTCACATTTGGACCAAGGAAGGCAAGGGTCATGTACGGATAGAACTCATGTACAGCTAGTTGTGCCAGCCTCTCCCATCCCTCAGGTTCTTCTCTCCACTCATGCCTCTCCACTTTCTGAAGGTCATATGGAATACACAGAACTCTGGAAAGACAAAGCTTCACTTCTTCTGGCCACACATGAGTAGGACATTGTCCAATTTGTAAAATCCTGCCAGCCCTGCTCCCAAAGAAAACCACTTGCCACACCAACAAGACACACATCATTCCATTGCCTGTAGCCACTGAACCATTCAAGAGTCAGCACTGGCATTCTTGGGCCTACCAACATGTTCTGACTCTGGCAACAAATACATCCTTGTTTTGTGGACTACCTGATGAAGTATTTGGAATGCATCCCCTAAAGACATTAAAGCCACCACTGTGGCAGTGCCTTTCTCAACACAATCATTTGTTGTCACGGTACCCCATCGTACCTACAGTCAGACAGAGGCACTAACTACCTTTCCACCATTGTCTGAGAAACTTGCAAACTTCTCGACATAAAAAGACACATACCACAAGTTACCATCCTCAATGCAATGGACAGAATGAAAGAATGATGTCTACCATTCTCGCACACTCTCCAAGTATCTGGATGAGACTCATGACACCTGGAACTATTTTGTTCCCTTTGTGCAGTTTGCATACAATACCAGCCCTTGTGTTGACAGCACAGAATACACCCCATTCTTCTTAGTCCATGGACGTCACCCAAGAACTGGACAGGGATCTCTCGCTGCTAGAGGTTCCTAAGTCAGCTTCTACTTTCATTATCCCTCTGCTGGAACAGCTTGAACTTGCCCGACGTGTTGCAATCACCACGTTGGGCCAGAGAAAATCGGCAATGCAAAACATGTCTGCAGCCAAGGTGCATGAGCCTTCATTCTCTGTTGGGGACACTGTTTATTTGTACCAACCTGTTCTTGTTCCGGGTGCCACCAAGAAACTGCTTCGCCCCTGGACTGGTCCCTTCTACATCTTAGAAAAGCTTCCTCCGGTCCACATTTGTCTCTGACGCCGTCGGATGGAAGAGTAGTACACAACAAAGTCCATATAAACCGATTAAAGCATGGCTACCTGAGTAACAACCTTCCAGACAACCCCAGTCCACCCAGAAATGAAGTTGCTCTTGAGCTTGCCATCGCCTCTGAAGCTGAGATCCTCTAGACAACTTGTAACTAGTTTCTACAGATCTTCCCACTCCTGACACTCTCCAGCCAAATTCCGCTTTACCAGATGATTTGCCTTGGACTTCTTCTTCTTCTCAACTTCTTCTTCTTCTCAGGACTCTCTTCTACACACCACAGTGTACCAGATCAGAAAACCTTTTTTTTTAAATCTCATTTTTATTTAGATTTTTCATATTACGACAAACATACATACACGAAAACAGTGACAGGATTATTGATTTACAATAAATTGATTTGAGACTAATACATAGATATCTGATAACGCTAATGTTCATTAATTAATTCATAAGGGGATATCGAATCCTTATTACCTTAACATCCTCCGAGTTATCCCTCTCCGAGATCAAATAAACCCGCGGGCATAACGCCCTGGTGAGGCCTCTCAAATCAATCAGCAATCCCCACTCTCTCCAGTGTCGACAGCCCGCAGGACTGTACCCGGACAGGTATTAATTTCAGATAGTCCATTTATTGCCCACTCTCACTCCAAGAGCAGTGGCCACTTCTACCATGAATGCGATGATCGCTTTCCAGGCCTACTCAACTACCTCAAGGTATAAAGGTGTCATCATACCTCATATAGTATATTAACCAGCGGGACCACCTATCAGTGAACTTCTCTTTTAATTGATTTAGCCCATGGGTGATCTGCTCCATCTGATAAATCTGCCTAGTGACCTCCACCATTGCTGGATCGTGGGCGGTTGTCTGTTAGCCAAAGCTTAGTAACTACTTTTTTGGCCGCCGTAAGCAGCAGATGTAGGAGGTATCTAATATTTGGGTTTTGTACCCCCTTGGAGTATCAAGAAAAAGATATACCCTCCCTGTGAGTTGTAGCTGAGGGTCAAATATCTCTCTCAAGTGTCTCTGCAATTGATCCATGAAGGGCTTGAGTTTCGGGCAGGACCACATAATGTGGGTGTGTGTAGCTCTGCTCTCTGCATTGTCTCCAGCAACCTGCCGAAGCTGACTGTGAGTAGTGACTAGTCATTACTGGCATTCTGAAGTATCTAATTAGATTCTTCCAAGCAAATTCCGCCATTGATGGGAGCTTGCGACCCTAAATGTGCATGCTCTTAGCCAGTCCTTGTGAGAGGAGAACCAAGTTCTTCCTGCCATTGAGCTCATATGGTCCCTGTGTGTATCACTCCCTGAGTATTGAGGGCCTTGTAGTAACAGGCGATTAAGTGAAGCTTATCTGCCCCTGTATTTAACAGAGACTGGACTACTACCAAGGCAGGGTAACTCTCTGGGCTATGAGCAATCCTGGGGAGCCCTCGGCAATAGTGCCTTAACTGTAGGAATCTGTAAAAATCCCGATTCGGAATATTAAACTTACTTTGTACTCTATTAAAGGGCCATATTTCTCCCTGGGACATTATCTGTGTAAGATATCTTAGCCCATACCTCTCCCACATCTGGAATCCATGGTCAAGTCGGTTAGGGAGGAAATCCCCCAGCCTTGAAATTGGGCAGATCAGAGCCAGGAAAGGAGACAGGGATTGACCTTTTTTAATTCGTTGCCATGCCTTACTTTGCTCTCTGAGCCACGGATCAGAAGGGAGCCGAGGATCAAGCCTGGGGCTAGAAGCATATAAGTTCTGATAGTAATCTTTATCTGGCATAAGGGACTGTTCAATTTGTAACCAATGTGGTTCCCCCACCTCGTTCTGTCTAGCCATAACATGGGTCATCGTAGCAGCCCCATAATACAGCTGCAGATCTGGTAATGCCAAGCCTCCCTCCCCCCGAGGAAGGCTAAGTATCCTCATTCGGACACGAGAGCTTCCTGCCCCCAGATAAACTTAGAGATAAGGCGGCTCCACTCCACAAATGTTTTTTCTATGCAAAGTGGGACATTCTGGAACAGGTACAGGGCCCTAGGCAATGTTACCATCCTTATTAGGTCTATTCTACGGCTTAATGTGAGGGGCAATGAGGCCCAGGCCCCCAGGTCCGCCCTGAGCTGAGCTGTAAAGGGGCCATAGTTATTTTGAAAGCATTCAGCAAAATTTTTAGTAATAATTACCCCCAAATATTTTAATTTTGTTAAATTCCAGTTACATGGGAAAATGGAGCTTACCTGTGGCGAGGGAAGGTAGTGAAATGACAGGATTTCTGTTTTTGACAAGTTCAACTTATAACCGGAAACTTGACTATACTGGTCCAGGAGTGTCCTTATAGTTGGTAGGGATTGTTCTGGGTTTGTGAGGTACAACAAGACATCGTCCGCGTATAACGCTATTCGATGCTCTGCGCCTCCCATATTCACACCGGTGACATCCGGCGCTTCTCTAATGTACTGGGCTAGGGGTTCTATAAAGGCTGCAAATAAAAGGGACGATAATGGACATCCTTGTCTGGTTCCCCTTCTGAGTGGGAAGTACTCCGAGTGATGCCCCCCCACCTTAACGCAGGCCTGAGGGCCCGTGTAAATGGCTGGGAAAGCCAAGTTTCTCCAGAACCTTATATAGAAAGGGCCACGCCACTCTGTTGAATGCTTTTTCAGCGTCGAGACTAATGAGGACTGCTGGGACATTTCCTGATTGCATACTATGCACAATATGCATCGTACGCTTGATGTTATCTGTTGTTGAACGCATTCTAACAAAGCCTGTCTGATCCTGATCTATTAACATGGGCATAATCCTGTCTAGCCGACGTGCTAATATATGCATGAACATCTTATAATCTGAGTTTAAGACCGAGATAGGCCTGTATGAGCTGCAATGCTGTGGGTTCTTCCCCGGCTTCGGAATTACAGAGATCGTTGCGAGAGCCCATGATGGAGGAGGAAGCTCCCACGCGAGTATGGAATTAAACAGAGTAAGGAGTTGAGTGGATACTTGTTGCCTCAAAGCCCCATAGAACTCACTCCCGTAGCCATCGGGACCTGGAGATTTTAAAGTTTTCGCTGAGGAGATTGCTTCAGCTATCTCTTGCTCCGTTATGATTGAGGAAGGATTCTGCTTGGACTTGGTGAGTCGAGGCAAGGTTATTTTCCCAAGGTACTGCATAATTTGTGACACAGTGGGAGACTGTTCTGGGGTATAAAGATCGAATAATACTTTGCAAATGCTGCTGCCATATCATTTATCTTAGTTGAGGACTGGCCCCACTGGGTGTTTAAGGAAGTGATTGTTGAGGCTTTCCTTTGCCTCCGGCCTGATCGCTAGCAGCCTAGTGGCACGAGGTCCCACCTCGTAGTATCTCTGCCTCAGGAAAGTCAGTGCTAGCTCAGTCTGTTGGAGGGCCAGACGTCCAGTTCAGCCTTAACCTCCTGAAGCCGGGGCAGCGGAGGTGTCCCCACTTATGTGCATATTGGAGAAAGTGTAAGTTCTCCTCTAGGGTGGCCCTGGTCTTTCTCCGTCGGTTTAGTTCTGCAGTGTGTTGTATGATATGGCCTCTTAGGACAGCTTTGATAGTGTCCCAATGCATTGCGGGTGCCGAGTCCGCTGGAGGATTGAGCTCCAGTATCTCAGCTAATTTATCCACTAAAAACTCCTAAACTTTTCAGGCGTAGGTAATAGGGGTTGAGTCTCCATCTGGAGTTCTTTGGCTGTAGTCCCATCTCCCAGGTTGTCCACAGGAGCATGGTCTGAGAGAGATATCCCTATTTGAGCCTCGCCCACCCAGTCCAAAAATTCAGCCTGTGTGTATGTTTGGTCTATTCGTGAGTAAGTCCTATGTACTGCTGAATAATGTTGTAATCCCTGGTTCGAGGACGTAAATGTCTCCAGACGTCGCTACATCCTACCTCTCTAACATATCTCCTAAAGAACTTTTGCCCTGGCGTTTGCTTAGATACCTTAGGATTGGAGGAATCTAGTGAAGCATTCTGTGTCAAGTCAAAATCTCCCGCTAGCAAGAGCATGCCCTTTGTATTTTGCAGGATTTTATCCATCAGCATTTTCAATTGCGGGAACGGGGGTCCCAGGAGGGAAATAAGCGTTAGCCAGGGTAACCAGCGTCCCGTTCAGGGATCCTTGGACTATTATCAACCGTCCCTCTGTATCTCTTATGGTGCGTTGGTGTTGAAATGGAGTACCTGCTGGAATGATTATTGCAACCCCCCTTCGCCTGCCTGATCTACTTGAGGAGCTATATAGTGTTCCCCTACTGAGCCTGGCGAGCTTGAGATGTTCCCCAGAACTCAGATGGGTTTCCTGGAGGTATATCAGTCCCGCCTGACTCCTACGGAGAAATGTCAGGACTCGTGACCTTTTTATTGGAGAGGTAATCCCATTAATGTTCAGGGACAATAACTTAACCCGTGCGTTGGTCATTGTAACCTATAAGGTGGTCCCGCTGGTCTGAAAGATCCTCCCCTTTTCTTCATTCTGTATCCCATCAGTATCTATCAGCTCAATACCTGTCATACCTAACTGAATACAATCACACCAACATGTGGAATTGGAACACACAAACAAACAAACTATTAACATGAAATAAAAAAACCCGGTACTTCCAACAGTGGGAAACTGGAACAGATTCTCTGGCATGGAACTGCCCACACCTTGAGGCTTCATCACTAAGCGTGATGCCCCCCTGACACCTAAAGTGCCTATTCTGAGAGTGGAATAAAGAAACGGGTGGTGACACTGGATTTTGAAGAGTCGAATCCAACTATTTCATCTTGTGTACTGTAACGATGAGTGGTATACGAATTATTTTAACCCCAATATCCGCCTGCCCCCAAATGTCCCTCGGCAGTTTATAGAGGCGTTTTGACTCAACAGGATTAGATTGAGGTCTATCAAATTCGCACTCACCCTAAGGGGCTGCATGCGCTTTAAGCCTCCCTGAAACCCTCCCCCCCCTCCAGTAAGTCTGTTTCCCGATTCCCCAGTGTCCTGGACGGGTATTCCATGGTAGGCTCCGTTTATGGGTTGTCTCACTCAGCACCTTCCCCTCCCAAAGCGGCAGGCCCACCTTGTTATGTACTCGGGTTACCCAATCGGGACTTACCTGCCCCGTCCGTCACTTGAACAGGCCCCCACCATGCTTTATAGACAGGCGCCTGCCCTTACTTTCTAAGGGGACTTCCAGGTTCACCTACAAGCATCTTTGTCCCACCCCAACCGGGCCCCACTGTGATCACCCACCATCGTCTCTGCCTCCGCTTACCTCTTGAGTACAGTAGCCCGGCTATCTGAGGTTCATTGTCTATCTTATCCCCCAATTCAATATCCAAGGTGTAGCTGGGCGCAGTTACTCTCTCAGATTGGCCCCTTCGGAGTGAGGACTCTTACCAGCATCACGATAATAGCTTCAGTGCTGCAGCAAATCCTGAGCCAACCTCATTACTTAAAGGGATCTGGAGCCATACCATGGACACCCTCCTCTTGCCCCCAATATTGTCAATTACAGCAGCCTGCACCTATCCTAAATATGGGTGATACTACCCCCAAAGATAATCCAGGTCTCGGCAATCCATAGTAGTGTGAATATTTCCTCCATCCATTCCAACCATCCTGATTTCACCCGGCCCATTAGGGCTTTGGCTGTATTGGAAGGGACCTATCACCAGCGGACATCTGAAATCAAGGTCCCCCAGCAGGCCCACTCGTTCTCCCTCAGGCATCCTCCACCTAAGGGTAACCCCTGTCGCTATGTAGCAGACCTTCATCTACCCGAGCCTACCCTAATTAGCGAGGTTTAGGAAAAGTTCCCTTTGAAAAGTGCTAAGTCGCTGCCTGAGGGAAAGAAGTACTCATGAAGTCTTCGCACATATTCAAAGAATCTCCCCTGCGAGCGTGTGGCCCTGAACAGTAAGCCCGCTCTCTCTGCCAGGCGTTCCTCCCCGCTCACCCCGGTTTGCTAGCATTAAGGAAAACATTCCCCAACCTGCCCCGATTCCCTGTCCAAGCCGCCCCCGGCCGACTCATGCCCTTGGCTGTGAGGCCGAGCCATTCAATGGACAGCAAGACAGCCGAGCACCCCCAGTAAGCCATAGCCCACTTCTCGAATAGGCCACAGACCCACCGACTGGAGGGAACAGAGGACCCAGAGCAACACCTGCGGGACGGTTGCATCTGCTCTCCTGGACCTCGGATAGCCCGGACTCTCCTCCACCCCCACCCCAACCATTAACATCCCGCCCCAGCGCTCCTCCAATCCGGCAGAAAGGTGAGACCTTAGAGGAAGTCGCTGTACAATGCCTCAGTGCATCTCCCGACCAGCTGCGTCTTGCACAACTGGCTCTCTTAACTGCTCTCAGCCTCTGATTTATTTTAACCACGTCCCCAACTTAGCCTATAAGGCTCCATATTCAATTTGGTGCAACAGCAGAAAAAAGAGCGTGCATTTCGCTACCCCTCCTTCCCCCTTTCATTGCACAGCAGATTTAGGTTCCAGCGTTCCGCCGACCGTGGGTGGGGCGGATCCACACAACTTTGGATGTCAAGGACGAAGGCCCCCGCCTTCCCCCTGCCCAAGGCCTTCAAGCGGCTTGATCTTGACCCCGGGCGGCGACCTGAGTCTAACCTATGGGCACACCCCAGTCACCCAGCCGTACTGCTCGATCTGAGAGATCAGCCTCAACGACTTACCTTCCATCGCTGAACCCTGCTCATTGTAAAACCCACAAGTAGCACTCCACCCGCCCCTCCCGAACTACCCTCGCCCCCACCCCCAGTACCAGTCTATCCATGCTGTGCGAAGGTTTTGTGTGGATGAGAGTATCCCATCCCTCTCTTCACGTTCAAGGAGCAGAGTTCAAACATGTCCAAAAGCAGTTCCAAATTCTTTTTGCCCAAGAGCAGTTCCCCTGCGAGTAGCTACTCAGCCCAAAAATGTACTTATGGCTCTCATCCTTCAGCTCCCAGATGTCCCGATCCTCCAGAGCCTACAGGGTTTGCTTGCTCAACGTTGCCACAATGTTCTGGATTGCTTCAGCTCCCTACGCCGTCTCCTTCTCTCTGACCGTTGTTCCCACTTTAAGGGCCAATTTGGAGGCTATTGAGGGTTCAGGGTTTGTCCGTTGCACCTGCACATCGATCCCTCGTTTCCACAGCTCCTGCGTTGCTGATGCAGCATTGTCAAGCGTCAGCGGGCCGTCTCCGAACAATGCGGTGAGCCCGGCTGGGTAGGGGTTCTAAATCTTATCCTTTCAGCTTCAAGGCCCGCATCAGAGGGATGTAGGCCCTACGTCTGGCCATGATCTCTGGTGTGTAATCGTTCTCGAAATAAAGCCTGTTGCCAGCCAGTGATACGACTCCTGCCCTCCACGCTGCATGCAACACTGCTTCTTTGTCCTGGAACCTGAGAAATCGCACTAGGATTGTTCTGGGGCGAGCTCCCGGCTGTGGTCTCGGCCCTAAGGTACGATGTGCTCTTTCAATCTCCAGGGTCACTGTCGGGGGAAGTGAGAGCAGCTCTTTTAAAGTTTTGTGCATAAATTCCAGCATTTCACCTCCCTCAGCCCCTTCAGGAATCCCAGAAATTCTAATATTGTTTCTGCGGTTTCTGCTTTCCGCATCTTCGGCTCTGTCTCTAAACTTAACGATTGTATAGTTGTACTATGGCCCTCGGTTTCAGTCATTGGGACTCTGTTTCTTGCGCCTGGGACTCAGATTCATCTTGCCGTTTCTCGAGCTTATTTATATCGGTACGCAGAGCTGCTGTGGTGGACCTAATTTCTTTGCGAAAATCCCTCAACTCATTCAAAACAAGAGATATTTGTCACTGTACGATATTCAGTGATATCTGGCCACTTTCAGCAACATCCCGGGAAGAGCCGCTCGAGACCTGTGAGCCTTCGCTTTCAGATTCATCTCCCTGCAATCTCTCAGCATCTGGCGGATCTATCGCTCTATTTTTCACTCGATCGTTTTTCTTTGGCATAGTGTACCTCCCGCTGTCCCTTTCTAAAATTTTGATATTCTAATAGGAGAAATTAGGAGGTTAAACTCGTAGATTGTGACGGAGCTCCTAGTTCAGGCCGCCGACTCGAGCATGACGTCACCGGAAGTCCAGATCGAGAAAATCTTAAGGAAGAAGTTCACAAATGGATCCTGGACCTACAGAGTCAAATGGTGTGGATTTGATAGTGGGCAGAACTTCTGGGTTGCTTTTAAAGACCTGACCCCATCCTGTCAGGAACTAGTGCAATCAACACATTCCATTCCCACTGACCGGAAAAGTTGACGGAGGTCTTGAACTTTTCTTACCGGACTCAGTGTGTTTTGGGACTAATTCCTTTTCTGTCTTTAACTGTTTTGCAGTAAATGTCTTCCTATACCTATATGAAACTGTTCTGATGGTACTGCATATAACACGTTTTCCCCGTTAGGAATGTCCTTACATTGACAGTCCACCTATATTGTTATGCAACTGTTAATAAAGTTTTGGCCTGCATTCTGGGAAACCTCCTGCTGCTACCCTTCCCTCTCTTCCCTTTTCCTTCCCCACCTTAAGAGCTTGTGGCATGACCAAG
This sequence comes from Neoceratodus forsteri, assembly GCA_016271365.2. Classification (NCBI taxonomy): domain Eukaryota; kingdom Metazoa; phylum Chordata; order Ceratodontiformes; family Ceratodontidae; genus Neoceratodus; species Neoceratodus forsteri. The sequence continues at coordinate 1,146,652,837 of CM057458.1, read as the reverse complement.
TCTCAAATAATATTGTGTTCCCCATCTGTGGTGCTACTCTGACTGGTCCCCAGTGTAGTCAGGTCCCCCCACCCCAGCAGTGAAATTCTGTTTTGTGAAAGTAATGCCTTGAAATGCATGAAAATGTTTTGCCTTAAAACTTACCTAAATTTATCTCTTACTTAGAAACTGTTTATAGATTATTGCTTGTTGAGTGATGCTCACATTCACTGTTCGGCAGTGATGTGAAGCACACATTAAGTATGGAGCTTAATGTTAAGCTGCCGGTCCTTTAAGAGCACTTAGAACTTGCATGTAACAAATTGTTGCACTGCCTGGCAGTGCCATGTATGCCTGTCAGTCAGAGAAATTGTCAGTCTGGGGCTTGTCCTCATGAAAAGAACATCTGCAGCACAGAATAAACCTGCATTATTATTAGTTTATGCATCCGTCCAGTTATTCGCATGGTCCAGATAGGGTCCTCACCAGCAGCAACCGAAGGGTCTGGCAGACCACAGAGAAGGTAAGGGATCCTTTCAGTGGCAGACCAAATAACCAAAACACCACATTAACATACAAGGCCCTCGTGGTCTCGGACCTGACTACTTGAAAGACTTAATGATTCCTCACTTCCCAACCCAACCCCCCACTCCAACAAAACCAGGGAAGAGTACACAATGGAGGATAAGATACGCAACAACAAAAATGGAAAGGACTTGGGGGTAGTCATAACAGATGACCCAAAGGTGGGCCAACAATGTGAGAGGCAGTAAGGAGGGCTGGGGGATACTGGGATGCATAGGAGAGACATCACCAGTAGAAACAGGAATTTGTTGTCCCTTTGTACCGACAGTTGGTAAGACCACATCTGGAGTACTATGTGCAGCTCTTGAGACCCCATCTCCACAAAGACATAGACAGGGTGGATGCTGTCCAGAGGAGGGCAATGATAATGGGGCAGGGTCTGCACCAGAAGACATATGAAGAAAGACTAAAGGAGCTTACGATGTATAGCCTTGAGGAAAGGAGGGAGAGGGGGGACACGATAGAAACTTTCAAATACCTCAAGGGAATCAACAAAGTCCAAGAGGGTAGTATCTTTCAGAAAAAGAGATGTGCAAGAACAAGGGGGCACAATTTGAAGATAGAGGGGGGACGGCTCAGATGTAATGGGAGGAAGTATTTCTTCACATAGAGGGCTATAGATGCATGGAACAGCTTTCCTGAGGAGGTTGTACAGTCAAAAACAGTGGGGGAATTCAAGAATGCATGGGACAGACATAAAGCAATTCTAGTGGGGGGTAGGAGGAAGTAGGCTGTTGGTTAACTAGGATCTGCAGCTTATCCGTTAGGTAGGGAAATGGGCAGACTAGGTGGGCCAAGTTGTCCTTATCTGCCATCAGATTCTATGTTTCTAATTTCTGTGTTTCATTGATGCCAGCTTACTTGCTGTTTCCTCTTCCCACTTTATACAATCTGGGGACAGATCCTTTGGGGTAGCAGCTCCAATGTTGTGGAACTTTCTTCCGAGGAGTATCTGCTGTACTGGCATGGTGGAAGCCTTTAAAAGATCACTGAAGACAAAAATATTTGAGTAGGCTTTCCTGAGCTAGCTATTATCAGATGAATAGCAGTTTAGGTATTTTAAATGGCTGTGATGTATTCATTTCATGGTATGTTTCGCCTTTTTATGGATTATGTATTTTTTTTAATCTTTTAAATTATGTACAGTGCTATGAGCCTTCGGGAAAGGGCACTTATAAATAAAATTGCCTTGCCTTTGCCTTGCCCTATCTTCCCAGACCTGACTTAACGGTTTGAGATTGAATTTCTCTCATAATTTAAATGTGTCTTCTATCCTATTGGGCACAAAACTGGGGCAGCTGGCAATAGGAGTGTGTAAACTACCCCTCTTGGGGAGGGGGCTTACTAAAGTTACCTTCTCTCCCTCTGGTCAGACCCGGTTTTGATGGGCAGCCTGGGTCCGCCTCGAGGTGCTCCTTTTTCCTCTGCCCTTTAAAATGGGCCCTGAGGAGTGGTTTGGGGAGGCCAGCGGGTTTGAACTGGACAAGGGTGCCAGGGTTTCGAACCCTCAGCCCTGAAGATGTGGCCATCTTGGTTTTGGCCCTGGTTTCACAGCTGGGTTCTTGGGTGGAAGTTGTAGGAGCATGCGACCATGGGAGCAGGGTCTTCCAAGTGGAAGTGGCAGCTGTGGACCAGAGAAAAGCGGATTAAGCCCACCTCATGCACCGGGGTGGATTGGGATCCTGGTTCCATCCTAGCGAGGAGTTGACAGTGGGGCTGTTACAGCAGTGGCAGGGCTGTGACAGGGTCTCCTTAGTAAGTGGCAGTGCTGAGGAAGCCACTACCTGGTGTGGCACACTGCCGAGTATAGTCAGGTGGCCTGCATGGAGCATGTGAGTGGGGGCCTGCCATGCCCATGTCTGGGGTGGGTTCCTGATCTAGGCCCAAAGCGCGGGTATGGTGAAACTGAAAGGAGGGAACTGAGTCATTTTGCTCTTTATATCCTGCAACCTTTCCTGGTAGGGTGGGCTGGGGACATGTTGAACTCCGGCAAGTGTTAGAGGCGGCCGTGGTTTAAAGGCCATTGCCGTTTGGATTATGCCAGTGGAAGTTAGTGACATCCTAGTGTGAAGTAGGCCCCAGGGAAGGGGGTTTACATCAGTACCAAGTAACAGTCTGAGCTTGTTCTGGCTCTTTGTAGCTGGGTGGAGTCTGTCCTGGACTAATTCGGCCTTTTGGAACCTACAGGCTTGTGCTGTATGCATCGCTGCTTGTGTGGTTATTGATCTCTCTGACCCTCTGCTTATAAGAGCTGTACACTGTATTTATTAATATTTAATAATTAATTACATTTGCTTTTATTATTTTCACCCTGTGTGTGTGCTGGGATTATTTTCGCTGCCTAACTATGTTGCTCCTTTCAAAGAATAGTAGCATCTGTCTTTCCAGTTCTGTCCTTGAAGCTTTGCAGCCTGTTCCTGGTTATCCAGTGGATCAAGAACCACTTTCCTCCTGCATCATGAGTTCCTGTAGGTGAGGTAAGACCATCTTATTCAAACTAAAGGCTGTGTCTCCTGGGAAGTTTCTGATTTGGGCCCCCTGCCCCTATTTTTGCATCAGGACCCCTAGACACTGGGGAAGGGGGCTTACAAATGTAGCAAAGGCCCAAACTGAGGAAAAGATAGCCAACTCGGTTAAGAAGGGGGATAAAACCTTTTATAGGTACATTAGGGAGTGAAGAAAGACCAAGGGAGGGATAGTGAGGCTTAATAAAGGGGAGGGTAGGTGGGCAGAGGGTGACAGTGAAAAAGCAGGGATACTGAATGAATACTTCTGTTCAGTATTCACAAAAGAAGAGGAAGGTGAGATACTTAATCCAGTCAATAGAAGCACTCTGGATAGGGGGTCAATACTAGTCCATTCACGGAAGAAAGGGTTCTGAAAGAACTCCTAAAACTGAAGGTGGACAAAGCAATGTGGCCTGATGGGATTCACCCCAGAGTTCCAAAAGAACTAAAGGGAGAACTAGTACTTCTAACTACCCTTTTAACAAAGCATGGGAGGATGGTGGTGCCTGAGCACTGGAGGTGGGCAGATGTGATTTCCCTTCACAAAGTGGGAGCAAAGCAGAGGTAGAAAACTACAGACTTGTTAGTTTGACCTCAGTGGTGGGGAAAATGATGGAATCACTTCTGAAAGAAAGAACTGTTGAGTACCTAGAGGCCAGCGGGACACAGGACCCAAGGCAGCATGGATTCACAGTGGGAAAGTCATGTCAGATGAATCTGATAGATTTCTTTGACTGGGTGACCAAAGTAGTAGAACAGGGAGGGGCTTTGGACATGTCCTTTCTAGACTTTAGCAAGGCATTTGACACAGTCCCACACAAAAGATTAATAAACAAATTAGCCAGCCTGGGAGTGGGTCCCAGGGTGGTAGCTTCAGTAAAATATTGGCTGGACAACAGGACACAGAGGGTAATAGTAAATGGAGTCCACTCCGAAGAAAAGGGGGGTTACTAGTGGGGTACCGCAGGGTTCAGTACTGGGACTGGTCCTTTTAATATCTTTATAAGAGACATTGTGGAGGGGCTGGAGGGAAAGATGCGCCTCTTTGCAGATGACACAAAGATCTGCAACAGAGTTGATACTCGGGGGGGTGGAAAGGATGAGAAGGGACTTTTCAAGGTTGGAGGGATGGTCAAAAGTAAGGCACTTAGATTCAATGCAAAGAAGTGCAAAGTAATGCACTTGGAAAACAAAAATCCAGGGGAAGAGTACACATTCGGGGGCGAGGTACTAACAACAACAAAAATGGAAAGGGAACTGGGGGCAGTCATATCAGATGACCTAAAGGTAAGCAAGCAATGTGAGAAGGCAGTAAGGAGGACTGGGGGATCCTGGGATGTATAGGAAGAAGCATCACCAGTAGAAAACAGGAAATTGTTATCCCTCTGTACAGACAGTTGGTGAGACCCCATCTGGAGTACTGCGTGCAGTTCTGGAGACCCCATCTCCACAAGGACATAGACAGGATGGAGGCAGTCCAGAGGGCGCAATTAAAATAATGCAGGGTCTGCACCAGAAGCCATACAAAGAGAGACTAAAGGAGCTTAATATGCATTCCCTCAAGGAAAGGAGGGAGAGGGGGGACATGATAGAAACTTTCAAGTACCTCAAGGGAATCAACAAAGTCCAAGAGGTAGCATCTTTCAGAAAAAAGAGATGCATAGAACAAGGGACACAATTTGAAGATGGGGTGGCTCAAGAGCAACGTGAGGAAGTATTTTTTCACAGAGAGGGTGGTGGAAGCATGGAACAGCCTTCCTGAGGAGGTCGTGGTGTCAAAAACAGTGGGGGAATTCAAGAATGCATGGGGCGGACATACGGCAATTCTAGTGGGTGTAGGAAGAAGTAGGCTATTGGTTAATTAGGATCTGCAGCTTATCCAATAGGTAGGGAAATGTGCAGACTGGGTGGGCCAAGCGGTCCTTATTTGCCATTAAAGTCTATGTTTCAATGTCTCTATGCTTGTCCAGGATCGATTTTGGATGTTTCTAGGTGGACTGGTTGGAGCAATAGCTTGACTGCTGTAGAGGGCACTAGACATTTTGTTTTGGTGCGTCGTCATGGGTCAACATTTTGTGTGTGGTTCGCGCCTTCTCCCCTTCCATCTTGCAAGAGATAGCGCCTGGCAGTCTGGCACTTTGCCGAAGTGGTCAGGCTTAATCATAATTTAGATGAATGATGAGACCAAGGACCCCTCCAAAATGTATGACAAGTAAGAACATGGGAGTTACTTAAAAAAAACTGCAGGCTTTGAAGCAGTAAAAAAAGGGGGGCTCTGATACCTTAACTATATGCTTTTTGTCTGGTCACACACCAGGTGCCTCCCACAGATTTTACTAAGATGCATTGTAAATGCAGGGGTTGAGCTTGCCAAACCCTTTATATTGATTTGAATGTAGGAGAATTGTGGCCTTTCTAATTGGCAAGCTCCCATTGAACACATGTGAACCTCTTATTGGCCAGAGCACACAATATAAGTAATGAAGCCAGGAGGTGGTTTTCCCACAAAAATATAGAGAAACTGGGGGACCTCAGCTCTGTAAGGCAAGTTAAAATGTGATGCTGTGATGCTTTTTCCCTGACCGAAGGAGGTGTGGTCACTTTGCTGAAGTGGTCAGACTTAATCATAATTCAGCTGGATGATGAGACCAAGAACCTCTTTAAATGTATAACAAGTAAGAAAATTGGAGTTACTTTAAAAAAATTGCAGGCTTTGAAGCAGCAAAAGGGGGGGGGGGGCTCTGATACCTTAACTATATGCTTTTGTCTGGTCGCACACCAGGTGCCTCTCCACAAACGTTACTAAGATGCATTGTAAATGCATGGGTTGAGCTTGCCAAACCCTTTATATTAGTCTGGTGGAATGGTCAGGTGGGGCGAGGCAACAACTCTGATTGGCCTGTGGATCAGCGGTGTGAGAAACATGCTATAGAAGCGCCATTTCTCTTCGAGCCTGTGGCGTAAAAGCAAGTACTGTAGACAGCAGAGAGAAAACACTAATATGGCTGAGAAAACTCCCGTTGATAAGCCCCAGGTCATCATTCTGGCGTTACTGCTTTCTAGGCTGTGGAAACCAGATGGCCGGGGAGCAGTAGAGAAAAGATGTGTAAGGTGCAACTACCAGGGTGAGGGAGTGCTTTGTTTGCCTCTGTGTTCCGTCTGTGCTAGGTGGCCCTCTCCATGCATTTGCTTGGCTGTACCCTTCTGTAGCATCAGTGGGCACCATGTCTCTGTTATCTATGGGGAGCCTGGAGTTAGCTGATGAGCCTAAGCCATCTGCTCCCATGCTGAACCCATTTTTGATACACCTGATGTGCTTGTGTAGGCCATGGAGGAGGAAGTTGAGGAGGGTGCCGTGGGGTTCTAGCCATCTGCCCAGCCCTGCAGCACCTGCCACTATTGGCTGTCCCAGTGACAGAGGAGAGGTAGGGGACAGTGAGTTACAGCTGGCAACCACCCCCAGGGCCCAGGGGTTAGCCACGGTTCCCCCTGGCAACAGTGGTTCAGTGAGTACCCCGTGCAGAGGCCTATAGACAATTTCCTCAAGCCATCCAGGGGTGGAAGAGGCGGAGAGTGCGCATGTGGGAGGTGCCAGTTGCATTGCCCCTGAACAAGATCTGTGGCCTTGCCAATTTGCAGATCAAGAAGTGTACTGGGGGATGGACTTCAGGTGAGCGCACCGAACTAATGGCAGCCTAGCTGAGAAGCTTCATCTTGCTGCTTGCTTATCCACCTGAATCCAGTGTATATTGGACCCATCCGACCACGCAAAGCAGAGGAAAAGGCTTAACCATGACTTCCAGACATAGATCTAAGGAGAAAAACAACAATCAACCAAGCAAACAACATAAAACGTTGTTTGACTATACACAGCCTACCTCGGCTGGCATGGCTGCGGCCTTGCAACTCTCCACAGCACCCTCAGAAGAGCTAGTTGAACAGGACTGTACCATAACATCCAAACAGCTTTGTGCAACCTTACAAAAAATGAGTCCTACTCTAGAGAGAGATTGGAAACAACGACCATGGAAGATCGGAAAAAAATTTAAACCTTGGCCAAAAAAAATAAACAACTCAAGGACGGCCTCTCCGATTGCTCGACTACCGTGGATGTGCATAATGCAGCCCTCCTAGACCTGCACAGAAGGGAACAATGACTGGAGAGCAGGCTGGAGGAGCTAGAGAATAGCAACAGGTGAAACAATGTCCGTATTCACGGACTGCCAGAAGGGACTGAATCCAGCACGATGATTATGTTTTTGGACTCATTTTTAATAAAAATTCTAGGCTGGTCAGCTGACAAACCACTGAATATCATACGGGCGCACTGCTCATTGGTGCCAAAACCAAAAGACCCTAAAGTCCGTCCTCGCTCTGTGGTTTTTGCATTTTTGGACTTTCGCACCAAGGAAGAGGTTTTAAAACTGGCATGGTCAAGAAAGGAGATCACATTTGGGGACACCAGGTTGTTCTTTGAACAAGATTACACCCCACAGCTATTAGCTAAGAGGCGAAAGGTCTTGGCTGTGGTTCGCAAACTCCAACAGAAAGGGGTCAAAGCCTTTGTGGAATATCCTGAAAACTTAAAGTTATGACAGAGAATGGGATATGGCAATTTCCTGACCTTAGTGCAGCAGAGAGGTTTCTTTCTTCAATGGATGTGGAATTGCCTCAAGACCTGGCCCAATATCAAAGAGACTGAATTGCTGACAGAGCCTGGCAAAAGGCAGGAACCAAACGTAAGGAGATGCATGACAGTCCAGACGCTTCCAGTTTGTGGGACACCCTTCAGACCCGCAAAGACCTCAACGCCATGTAGACTTTGAAAACTACAGAAACTGCAGCCACCACAGAGAAGAATGATACCCCAGGGCAAGAACTTGAGAGGGCAATCACACCGACCTGAAAAGGATTCATGGTTAATTTTAGGACTCGTCTATATGGGGCTGTGAGTGTTTAACTAATACAGTTGAGACTGGCTCACTCACAGGAGCTGTTTCTCTATGGTAGTCCCCTTTACAGGAGGGGACAATATAAGGTTTCAAAACATTGATTATTTTTAAAGGTGGACATTCTTTAAGTTCCTTTTCTCCTCTCTTGGCTAGATCTTATTTAAAGCTGTGGGTGAGGGGTCTGCAGGACCCTACCACCCGTCCTGGGGGGTGGGGGCCTGGGGATTGGACCCCAGTGGCCAGGTTGATCCACACACAGGGTTGGGTCACTGGCGAGGACTTTACAATGTTAGCCATGCTGTATCTGGCTGAAACAGATATGGCCTGAACCAGCAGGATCCTAAGGCACGGGCACTAGGGCCTTAGACAGGTTGGTTTCGCCATCCAGGCCTGCTACACTTTTGATGGTAACCGGATCTCGGGCATAATCACCTGCCCTTACTGGCAGACATCGGGTGGGGTGTGTGGTCTTTGGCTCCCGGGGGGCTCCTCTCCCTCTCTCGGGGTGGGAAGTGATGGTGGGGGTCGAAGTGGGCTACCTATGCTTCAGCTTTTTGCTGAGGGTCATAGATGTTAAATGATTTTTATAGTAAATGACCTCTAGTTTTGGTAATAGACCTTATGTGTTGAGACTGACGGAGGGAACGGAGAGAATCTCCATGGACCCTTAAGGTATACGTGGCGGGAGGGAGGATTTCTCTTTTTCTTTGTTTAGACTGGTATTCTAACACCACCAGTTACTGTTTTTTCATTATTGAATAGTGCGTTATTAACACTCCACCCTTCCGGTATTCAGGTTATTTTATACCCTGAGCTGGATGGAGAGCCTTTGCATTTGAGGCCACCCAACTACTCCTCATTAGAGTTGTTAACCAGGAGGGTGGATATAGGGTGAATATACCTTGAAGTCAATAATGTTTCATTGGGCTATATGTGTACATAGTTTATGGCAGTTCTATATTTCTATTTGTTCTTTTAAAAAGTTGTTTAAGTTGCACAAAGCTTTACAAGGGTTAGATGTGAAGATGGTCTCTCCCTTTGAGGATCAAGGTTTCGGTTTCCTCCTCTTACCCCAAATTAAATGGCGGATTTAAACATAGTTACACTTAATGTCGTGGGATTAATAACCAGTGAAAAGAGCAAAAGTTTTACAAGGACTTTCTAGGCAGTGGGCCAACATTGCTTTCATACAAGAAACCCATTTAACAGCCATAGAACATCTTAAGCTAAAAGGTCATGGGTGGGAGGTATATACCTCACATTTAGAACCAGTCCACACTGCAGGGAGGTAGCGATTTTAGTGAAACAGGATGCCCCTCTTGTGGTCCAGACAGTAAAAACAGACCCAGAAGGCAGATTCATACAAATTCTGGGTACCTATAGAGGCCAAGATTGTACCCTGTTGAAAATCTATGCTCCAAATGAAGAGGCCCCTAGAATTTCTTTTCTAGAAAGGGTTGTCAAGGGGGAAGTTACAGATGCCCAGAGTTTGGTAGTGATTGGAGGAGACTTCAATGAGGTAATACATCCGGGGTAGATAGGTCTGGGAAAATGAAGGGAGGTGCTACATGAACCGGGAAGCTACTATTAAGACTGAATCAGGAGCTGGGACTTACAGATAGTTGGTGTTTTTGCACCGAGAGAGACTACCTACTATTCCCTCAACATGGTGGATATTCCAGAATAGATTATTTTCTGATATCCTCTAATTGGCTTCAGAAAATCGAGAGATGTGACATAGGTTCCTTCACTATTTCAGACCATGCCCCTGTTTCCCTTAAGCTACTAACCACCCCCACATCTCCGCAGTCCTGCTGGAGGCTGAATGTGAGCCATCTGAATAGAGAGGAATTTAGGAAACTAGTCGTGGACACTATCCAAAATTTTGAGTGAGATAATCCTAGGGGACAGATGGGAGAAGGTATAAGGTGGGACACTCTAAAGTGCTGCCTTAGAGGAGAAACAATTAAATATTCAGCTAAAATTAAAAGAGAGAATGCAAACCAGGATAAAACTTGAACAGACAATAGCGCAGCTGGAGACTCTGCATCAGTTTAATCAGGATGTCCACCTTAAACAAGACTTAGACAAAGCCAGGCGGAACTTAACAATTACTAGATACCCAAAGCAAGGAGCAATTAAGATACACCAGACAGAAATATTTTGAACAGGGCAACAAGGCTGGAAGGCTGTTGGCATGGCAGCTCCGTCAGTAGGCAGCCAGCAGGGCAGTGGTATGACTCCGAGTGAGGGGCTTGATCCACCACCATTTCACTGACAGAAGTCTTGCAGAGATTTGAGAAATGTTACTCTACTTTATATAAAGCGGAGACCCCATTAGGCCACTTAGAGGAGGTGCAGTCATTTTTGGCCACTCTTCCTATCCCCACCCTGCCTGACCCAGTCAAAATAGCCCTAAACTCCCCGATAACCACTCAGGGGATATTGGCTAAAATTAAACACATGAAGAATGGTAAGACACTGGGGATGGATGGCTTCCCTGCCGAATTTTATAAGAAATTCACCTCTCATCTCATGGATTACCTGGTTGCCACGTGTAACGAGATTTTGTTGCACCACAAACCAGTACCACCTTCATGGAATTTGGCCTAAATTTCAGTGATTCCCAAATCTGGCAAAGACACTGAGCTTTGTATTTCATATCATCCAATCTCTCTAATGTCAGTAGACTTAAAAATATTTACGGGGATTCTCGCAGACAGAATGCAGAAAGGTATCTCTACTCTCATTCACCACAACCAAACAGGTTTTATTTTGGGGAGATTTCTCCAGGACAATATCCGCAGACTGTTAAACATCATAACAGCCCAGACGGGATCTACATCCTTTCAGTTAGCAAATAGTATGGATGCTGAGAAGGCCTTTGACAGGGTGGATTGGCACTTTATGTCCTCCACCCTGTCAAAGTTTGGACTGGGGGACCACTTTGTTTCAGCTGTAATGGCCCTCTACCAACAGCCGGAAGCCAGAATCAAAATAAATGGCCTTCTTTCAGACCGTATACAGCTAAGAAGGGGCACCAGACAGGGTTGTCCCCTTTCTCCTCTCTTCTTTGCGCTAACATTGGAGCCATTGTCTATCTGGATATGTAACAACCCTAATATCAAAGGCATCCAGACAGGGGGATTAGAGGAAAAAGTGGCACTCTATGCAGACGACTCCGTGTTTTTCCTAAAGGAACCCCAAACTTCCCTGCCCCATCTGTTGGAGGCATTGAAGAGATTCGGATCTCGCTGGATATAAAATAAATTAATCTAAATTGGAAGCAGTGGTGCTAAGTGGCACCCCTTCAAGACAGTTTAGGGAGAATTTCCCCTTCACATGGGCCAGAAAATACACTTTTAGGTACCTAGGGATTTTGGTCTCAGTAGACACCACTAAATTATTTCAAAACAATTTTAATAAACTGTATAATGCTATGCAGTCAGACTTTGCACGTTGGAAGCTTCTGCCCCTGACTTTGTATGGCAGAATCCAAGTAATAAAGATGAAAGTGCTTCCTAGATGGTTGTTTCTCTTTCAGATGCTTCCGGTCCCTGTCCTCCCCCGGTTCTGGAAACAGTTAACACAGGATATCTCTAAATTTATTTGGGCAGGTAAACGTCCCAGAATAGCTTTCAACATTTTGGTTAAACTAAGGGAAGAGGGGTTTGGGTCTTCCCCACATGTATTATTATTATTTGGCAGCCCAGGGTGCACAGTTGATTACCTGGGCCAAACAATGCATGGATTCTGGCTGGTATATAATTGAAACAAACACAGTGCCACACCTTAGGTTGCGGACCTTGCCCATGACCCCTATTGATCTCCAGGCCTGGTTGCCCATCCTGAACCCCTGGGTTAAACATTCCCTGCGCATCCTTCTGAGACTGCGGAAGGTGTCCTTAACCCCAAATGCACTGGGCCCCCTCTCTTTGATCCGACATGTAGACAGTTTGGTTCCCCCTAGATTGGACCCAGGTTATGCCTACTGGGAAATCAAAGGTCTTACTACATTTCGACAGCTACTAGACGGGGTGAGTTGTCTCACCTTTGTAGCCCTTAAAGAGCGGTTTTCACTCCGTAGAGAGGATTTCTTTAGGTATGCCCAAGTACGACATTTTATTACCAGTGGAGATATCCTCCAAACACTAGGTAGAGAACTAACATCCTTGGAGTCATACTGGTGGGATTCAGTTAGGATCAGAGACAAACTAAGATACCTATCGATATTGTACTCAGTCCTCACCACCCAGGGAGAGGTTTTGGGCCTGGATACGATCTGGGAAAAATGGGAAATAGATTCCAATGAAGAAATCCTTAGGAAGGACTGGTCTCAGAAACTTAAGAAGGGTTGGCAGGTAACTTCAGCCACAGTATGGAGAGAATTTAATTGGAAGGTACTCACATGTTTTTAGGACCCCAGTGGTAACCATGCATTTCAATCCACAGGCCTCATCAGCCTGTTGGCGCCTATGTGGAACACCACGAGGCAGACACTACCATATATTTTGGGGATGCAATAAGTCTGGTTTCAGATACACAGGGCAATGGAACAGGTGGGGGTCTTTTCCATTCCCTTCACCTTTCAAGATTTAGTCTTGGGCCTTCCAACCCTTTCTTCAAAAAAAAAGGAAAATAGTAGAGCTCTGTCAAATATTAAGGGTCGCAGCTCTGAAATGCATTATGACTAAATGGCTAGCACTGGACCCTCTATCTTTGACACAGTGGGTTCTGAAGGTAGAAGAATTGGAATGCCTTGAGAATATCACCCACGATTACACCTGAAATAAAGAGAGATTTCTGGAGCTTTGGCAACTCTGGCAGATTTGAAGGGGGCTTGGAGGGAGGAGGAGGGGTTGGAGGATGAGATGGGATGTCAGACTGGATGAGATAGCCATGCACTTAGGAAGGATAGTCACAACAAGAGTGGGATGAAGATAAATATAGGAAACGCAGATTTGTATTCGGGGGTTGGAGTCCAAGAAGAACACATATTAAGGGAGGACTGGGAATAATCCATGAATGTAATATGGTTACTGTGCATACTTATTTTTGTTTTTCTTTTCTATTTAACTTTCTTCCTAGTTATTGATGTTTTAGTAATTAAATATGTGAATGTGGAATAAAACAGATATGCCTGGACATTGAGACAGAGACTTGGCCAACACTGCACAGAACTGTATCCATCGATTTTGGGCCAATGGCTCAATGCAGTGGACCACTCTTGCATACACCATTAGTCTTTCTTTTTGTACCAGTCTGTTGATCACAGAATGTGTTTAGGCAGTTTAAGAGTTATATAAAGGTATATATCTGCCTTTAAAAATATGAGACCTGTATCAGTATGGATGTACTCATTGTATTGTTAATGAGAAGTTATGATGTATCTCAAATATACCTATAATAAAACCTGAAGTTAAAAAAAAAAGAAGTGTACTGGGCCATCCCTCACCCTTATGTGCATCCTGTACTTTCACTGCCTGATAAAGTCCCACTCCTGCTGGTGCCATGTAAAGCAACATATATGAAAATATATGGACTTTTAAATAACAACCCTGTGCATGTGCCCTACCAGACTGGAGTATGGCTGGACTTTGGCAGAGCCCAGCGGAACAAGCGTCCGGGACCTCCCGGAGTGGTCACAGGCTGAGAGGTGGGTATGCAGGAGAATGCACATGGAGTACCCCAACGCAGACTGTCCGTATGTACCTGAGAGGATTTGGGATATTATTGAGGAGAAGCACCCAGACTGGATATTTTTTGGCATGATTCAGATGCTGCTTCTGTGATCTGGAGTGTCCAGCCCACTGTCGGAGGAAGTCACCAGAAGGGCCAGGTCTCCGCCTTTCTCTGCGGCCTCAACAGGACTCACCCTTTTAAAGCATCATGCCATGGTGCAGGCTGTGACTGTCTGCAGAATGAAGTATTACATCGTATTTATAGACTCATTCAAAGAAGAGACCACCTGCCGGACCCTGCCTAATATTATCCTCAAGGGAATTCTACCATATAGACTGTGCATACTCAGGGTTTGTATTTTGTCAGGACTGTTTATAACACTTAATGTGCAGTTACAGTTTTGCTGATTGAAGTTTTGAATCCCAAAGTCTGGCACCTGGTGGAGGTCGCTACAGGACTGTTTCCTGTATGTGGGAACTGAGACTGTCTTGACTGAAACTACTGTATTTACTGTCAAATGTAAAGTGCAAAAGTTCTGTGACAAATTTATTGCCTCTTCCCTTTTTGGGGAGATGTAATCTTGCTTTCAGTTGAGGGAAAAAAAAAAGAGAATGATGTTAATGTTCCTAATTCTGCAATTAGGCTGTGAGTGTGAGGGCTGAAAGGGAGTGTATTAGAGGTATGTGAGATTATGGGAGGTATTGTGTGTTCAGCTGAGTGAAGTGCGTGTGTGTAGTGTGCGTGTGGCTTTTCCTCCAGGAAGAGCAGTAAGTGTTATTGAATTTAGAGGTATTGTTATGGTTGTTTAATCTTTAGTAATTAACAGCCTGGCACTGTTTGTTCTATTAGGTCAGAAATCCTGTTTGTGCCATTTAGGCAGTACTGGCTCCATGCAGTGTTTCGGGGGTTTTAGGGCCCTGGGTTTGTGTCAATGGCGTGTTATGGGAGGGCTGCCCTGGAGGGGTGTGTGCATAGCTGTTGGGCAGTTTTCTCCCATTGAAGGCTGGGTACCCCATTTCCTGTAGGGAAATGGAGTTTAAATAAGGGAAGAGTGTAAGTCACCCCTCTCGGGAGGGGGGTTATTAAAGTTACCTTTTCTTCCTCTGGTCAGTCTGGCTTTGATGGGCAGCCTGGATCCACCCCCTGGGGGTGTTCCTTTATTCCTCTGCCCTTTAAAATGGGCCCTGGGATGGTCAGGGAAGCCAGTGGGTTTCAGTTGGTGCAAGTGGGCTGGCGTTTTGAAACCCCGGCCTGGGAAATGCAGTCATCTTGGTTTCGGCGCTAGTTTCATAGCTGAGTTCTTAGGGGGAAATTGTAGGAGTATGCGACCATGGCAGCGAGGTCCCTGGAGTAGAAGTGGCAGCTGTGGATCAGAGAAATGGAGTTTAAGCCCACCTCGTGCACCGGGGTGGGTTGGGATCCTGGTTCCATCCTAGCAAGAGTTGACAGTGGAGCTGTTACAGTGATGGCAGGGCTGTGACAGGGTCTCCTTGGTAGTGGCAGTGCCGAGGAAGCCGTTACCTGGTGTGGCACACTGCCGTAGTATAGTCAAGTGGCCAGCAGGGAGCATATGTTATTGGGGCCTGCCATGCCCATGTCTGGGGTGGGCTCCAGATCTAGGCCCAAAGCGCAGGTATGAGGAAACTGAAAGGAGGGAGCCGAGTCATTTTGCTGCTTTATATCCCCTGCAACTTTTCCTGGTAGGGTGGGCTGGGAACATGTTGAACTCCAGCAAGTGTTAGGGCAGCCGTAGTTTAATAGGTCATTGCCCGTTTGGATTATGCTGGCAGGAGTTAGTGACATCCCCAGTGTGAGTAGGCCCTAGGGGAAGGGGGGCTTACACCAGTACCAAGTAACAGTCTGTGCTAGTTCTGGCTCTTTGTAGCTGCATGGAGTCTGTCCTGGCCTAATTCAGCCTTTTAGGACCTACAGCCTTGTGCTGTATGCATCTCTGCTTGTAAGGGAATATTGTTTAACCAGGAGTAGCACACTAAGCAGACGCTTGATTCCTGATGCGACCTGGGAGCACAAGAAAGTTAAGTGACTTGCTCAGGATCACACAATATGCACCTAGGTGGCTTTGGGATTCATACCCAGGTCTTCAGCTCTGCAGCTCAGAGCCTTAACCCACTGCATTACATAGAAACATAGAATTTGACGGCAGATAAGGACTGCTTGTCTTTGAGGAGATGGGGTCTCCAGAATTGCACAAAGTACTCCAGATGGGGTCTCACTAACTGTGTACAGAGGGATAACAACTTCCTGTTTTCTACTGTTGATGCCTTTCCCTATGCATCCCAGTATCCCCCCAGCCCTCCTTACTGCATTGAATCTAAGCTGCCATACTTTTGACCATCCCTCCAACCTTGAAAAGTCCCTTCTCATCCTTTCCACCCCCCTTGAGTATCAACCCTGTTGCAGATCTTATGTCATCTGCAAAGAGACATACCTTTCCTTCCAGGTGCTCTCAATGTCACTTATAAAGACATTAAGAGGACCAGTGACAGTACTGAACCCTGCGGTACCCGCTAGTTACCCTCCTTTCTTCACTGTGGGCTCCGTTTACTATTACCCTTGCGTCCTGTCGTCCAGCCAGTTTTTTATCCAAGCTACCACCTTGGGACCCACTCCAAGGCTGGCTAACTTGTATAATAATCTTTTGTGTGAGACTGCGTCAAATGCCTTGCTAAAATCTAGGTAGGCCATATCCACAGCCCCTCCCTGGTCTACTACTTTGGTCACCCAGTCAAAGAAATCTATTAGGTTCATCTGACATGACGTTCCTGCTGTGAAACCATGCTGCCTTGGGTCCTGTGCCCACTGGCGCTAGGTACTCAACAATTCTTTCCTTCAGAATGATTCCATCATTTCCCTACCACTGAAGTCAAACTAACTGGTCTGTAGTTTCCTGCCTCTGCCCTGCTCCCACTTTTGTGAAGTGGAATCACATTTGCCCTCCTCCAGTCCTCAGGTACCACCCCATCCTCCCATGATTTGTTAAAGAGAGTAGTCAGTGGTGTTACTAGTTCTACCCTTAATTCTTTTAGAATTCTTGGGTGAATCCTATCAGGCCCCATTGCTTTGTCCACCCTCAGTTTCAAGAGTTTTTTCAAAACCCTTTCTTCTGTGAATGGACTGGTATCGACCCCCCTATTCAAAGTTTCTCTCTTATTTGGCTTAGGTACATCCCCCTCCTCTTCCGTTGTGAATACTGAGCAGAAATATTCGTTCAGTGTAACCCCCACCCAGGTATGCTGTTTCCATCTTGACAGCACTACCTGGTGGGCTGGGTTCGGGGAGAAATATGTCACTCGGCACATTGGCTAGGTTTGGCTACTCTGCAACAGGTGCACCCAAGTAACTCCGGACACAGGAAGCAATAACTGTAATGTCCAATACCAGAAGTGGGATTCTAAAGTGTGGCTTTTATTCACATCCAACAGAATAACAAAGCATAGATGGACCCCACGACTACCTCCTGGTAATGCAGATTTATGGAGATCAGAACACATCCACTTTCAGTTTAGCCCTCAGGCTTTGAAACACATTGGGCACACAGCCCGAACTTGTACTCTGCTCTGGGTTTCCCTGGCTCAGCTCCCTTGCCAGCCACTTGGACTACCTTCCTTCCATGGCTCGGCTATCATGCCAGCCCTTTGGACACTTTCCATATAACATGGAAACATTTACTGGTGGCTCCCTAAACCAACTATGAGCACCTCTGGCTCCATCAGGAATCTTCCTCATCAATCCCACGTCTGGATACTTTCCTCAGGCACTGGCCAAGTACCTGAGAGAAAGCAACAGGTGTCCCAAAGCAAACCCCTAGAGGTGAATTTGGTTACTATTGATGGGGGGTCTCCCACCTCTCGCTCCCGTAATTCATACCCGGCTATTTGTCTGGACTGTAACACCTCATCCTTGAAAACACTTTGCTGTGTAGATTCTCTTTAAATGTATTCACATTCAATCTACTGTCTTTACATCCCATTTGTGCTGAACTTGAACATACTTAATAAGTGGCTGTGTCCATTACTCTAGACCCCACAGAGTTAAGCAGTCCAATCCCACATCTTCCAAACTGCACTTGCCTGTCTTTTCCTGACCCCACAGTAACAGTTACTTTAGTTTCATCTTGATTCAGGTGAAAACACATTGGCCCTTTAGCAGGGCTTAACTCTTCCACCCTTGCTGCAGGTGCCTTGGCAGGTGATTTCTCTTCAAAGAAATCTCGTGACAGAACTCTGGTGCCTCAGCACGAACTTAACTCAGGCAGCTTCTTTTTCCCTAGCCGGACCAGAGGAGTTGCCCCTGGAAGCAGGCTGATTCCTTCCCCCCATCCCCACAGGATGGGGCCCTGAACCACTGAAAGCAGTTTCTACCACTTCACTGGGCTCTTCTTGTGTTCTTCTTCAGGTGAGAACACACACCTATACAAAAAAATAGCTCTTTGACAAGAGCTTAGGACTCTGAGGGCCTGCTTATAGCAGAGTACCTCCTTCCTCTACTACAGACTGCAACAGACTCTTACAGACTGACTTCAAATTCCCCAACATTCTACTCTAACCTCCAACTGCAACATTCCAGTGTGGCTTATGCAGCTACGACAGTTCTAAAATGATGTCATCCAGAACAGAGTGAGACAGTGTGAAATCCATTTAACTGGAGTTTCACAAGCTGCCTTCCCTGCCTACCACTAGGTCTAACTGGGATTCTTGTAACCCCGGGTAACAGGAGGGTTACATCAGTATCCCTGCTCTTTCACTGTCACCCTCTGCCCACATTGCCTCCCCTTTATTAAGTCTCTGTATACTTCCCTTGGTCTTTCTTCACTCCCTAATGTACCTATAAAAGGTTTTATCCCCCTTCTTAACAGAGTTGGCTATCTTTTCCTCAGTTTGTGCCTTTGCTATTCTGACTGCCTTCCCTGCCTCCTTCTGCTTTAACTGATAAAGTTCTCTGTCCTGCTCCTTCTGTGTTTCCTTATATTTCCTGAATGCTATCCTTTTCTCCTTAACCATCCCTGCCACCTCTTTTGAGAACCATAGTGTTTTTTTCCTTCGTTATGTTTTGTTGATTTGCTTTAGACAAAGGCTTGTTGCCTCTGCAATGGCTGTTTTGATTATTCCCCATTGTTCCTCCACCCCTCCTTCTTGCCCGCTTGCTAGTGCTTTTCTGAGGCACTCTCTCATTTTCCCAAAGTCAGCCTTCCTAAAGTCCAATACTCTTGTTTTTGTATGGCTTGACTCTATGGCTGTGTTTATTGTGAACCACGCTGTTTGGTGGTCACTTGTTTCCAGATGGCTACCCACTTCTAAATCTGAGATCCTTTCTCCTTCCCCATTTGAGAGTACCAGGTCTAAGACTGCTCCCTTCCAAGTGGGTTCCAACACTAGCTGTCTGAGGCATGCCCCTGTAGGGCATCAAGAATGACCCCTGTCTTGGATGTGCTCTGCAGCAAAGGTACTCCAGTTAACATCTGGCATACTGAGGTCCCCATCAACAATATTCCTTTTTTCTGCCATTTTAAGAATGCTTTTATCATTTCCTTGTCCATTTCTCCCCTGAGATGGGGGTCTGTATACAACCCCATGCAGATTGTGGTGCAATTTTCTGTCTCCAGGGTGACCCACAGTGACTCATCAGCTTCTTGTTTATACTGCTTGTGTGGCTACTGATCTGTCTGACCCTCTGCTCCATGAAGCTGTGCCCTTATTTATGAATATAACCCCCCTGCAAATAGGGGTTCCCAAAGGTCTTCCAGTAGCTGGCTGAGTGCTCCCAGCCTGAATGGTGTTCGGCGTTTAAGCTGTTTATCTGTGAGTGCTTTTAGAGCCTCTGGTACTGTCTCTTTAAGAGCTGTCTGCTTGCAGACTTCGTTAGTTTGTATGGGAGGCGCTGTGTATTTAATGCTTGAGTCCCGCCTGGGCTACTGAGCAAATCGCTCCATTTCTGCAGTCACTATATGCTCAGAGGGAGCCCTTTCAAAAGATGTAACTGTTTGCCTGAAACTATTAAGAGTGTTAAGTAGGGTGTAGTTTGTCTAACCTGCCTTTCTTGCAGCTGGGACTCTGTGTGTTTTGCCCCTCCATTTCAGATCTGAACTACTGAATAGATCCAATCAGTGCAAGGAGGGCCTCTAAAATGGAGTTTGTTTGGACCAACCAGAATCAGGACTCTCTTGGGAGCCGGCTTGCCATAAGAGATATAGCTAGTAATTCTGGGAAGTGAAGTTCTGAACCTTGGCGCCTATTTGCTCCAACAGGAGGAGTTCTGACTGATTGACAACTGAGTCCACCAATTGGACCGGGTGGCGCCCGAATGGAATGCCCTGCCTTGTGTCTGGACAGGCAGATCCATTGTGACCGTGACAAGAGAAGGAGCTCCGAGCTTCTGCGCTGCACAGTTTTCGCGCGGGAAGTGCGTGGGAGGCCTAAACTCGGGCGGTGTGTTGCCGCTTTGATTCGGACTAAATCTGCGTCTACCAACAGGAAGAGAGGCTGAACGAGTGGGAACCAGGCTCACCCTGTAGAAGACTGGAGAAACTGCTTAATCGCGCTCGGTCTGTCAGGAAAGTGAAGCTGCAGTGTGAACTCCCGGGTTAGCAGTAAGTGCGATCAGGACCTGAAAGCAGCTGCCTGGTATAGTAATTTCCTTTACATATAAATGTGTGAAGTGCTTGTGAAGGACAGCTGGATGGGTCTTCTTGTCCCCGTGCGGTATAGACTGAAAGCCAAGTGAATGTATGCGGACTGAATCCGTTGCTGATAGAAGCTGTGTGCCTGGCTTGTAGAATTTATCTCCCTGCTGTATGAGGGAGTCTGGCAATTCAGAACCCCATCTGTGCCAGTTTTCAGCATCGAGGTTTGTGAGAGTACAAATCAGGGTAGCTCCTCAAGCACGGTTTTCAAACTGCAAGTGTGCTCACCTAATTATTGTGGTTCCATTTCTTCATGGACTGAGCCATCCGGCCCGGATTACAATTGGGTGTTGTGCATATTTTCTTCCACAGGGCCCTTTTCCATCTGCACCTGCTGGCCAACCCCGGGCAACGGACCTGGCAAGCCCCCCCCCACCTGGGTACCCAAAGTGTGACTTTCTAGACCCTGTAATGTGCACAGTACTGTGATCTTATGCTGCTAATTAACCTGATCTCCCCCTCCTGTGTTAATGTCCCCCTAAATAAACCAGATTTGATGTTGTTAAACTTTAAACTGTTTGAAGTGTCCATACCTACTCATCCAGCATTGTAAAGGTTGGTGTATATTGATTAACCTTATTTTGCAGGGTGTTCTCCGAGACGAACTTCAGGATCAGTCTCGAGGGTAAGTGGTATCCTATGATTAAACCATGTGTACATGTGGGGTATTGGGACTGTAACTGTTGTGCATTGTATGTGCCACTAGAAGGGATAAAAGGGGGTCTCAGTATCCCAGAGGGCTGTGACCAAACTAGTCTAACCACTACAAACCCTGACCTCTGGGTGGAGGCACCCGCCATAGAACCTAGGCCCCTCAACCTGTCAGTAGTCAAACAGGCAGGGGTAGTAGCCCTTGGGATAGCGTCACCTGGGGGTTACATGAATTTTAATAATTAATTAAATCATTTCTTATTATTTTCACCCTGCGTGTGTGCTGAGATTATTTTCACTGCCTAACTATGTTGCTCCTTTCAAAGAATAATAGCATCTGTCTTTCCGATCCTGGCCTTGAAGCTTTGCAGCCTGTTTCTGATTGTCCAGCTGATCAATAACCACTTTCCCTTGCCGGCCTGGTGGCACTGAGGGTTGAGGTGCTGGATGCCTTACCTCGCAGCACATCAGTGACCCGGGTTCGGGAACGAGCCCAGGTTGTTGGAGGTCGGCAGTGGGGGGGGGGGGCAGAGCTGGATAGAGCTGCTGGCAGGCAGGCTCTCCTTTCTGGGGAGGTGAGGCGGCATCCCTGGGCCAATAGCGGCCCTTAGTGGAGGCTAGGTTGGCACAAGCTCAGAGGAGGCTGGGCGCTAGGCCATGGGGTGGGGGAAGAGGTCATGACCGGCGCTAGCAAGCATGGCGCCTCCACGCACATGCACTCCTACTCCTGGGGCCCTCGGGAAACCAGGGATCTAAAATGCCGGCAGCAGCAGGATGATGACCGGCTCCTGCAGGCACCGCTCCTGGGCCGGGCACAAGGTAAGCGTCGGCTATTCCGGTGATGGGGCTGGGGGGTCGGTCGGATGGGGGCAGCCAACCGAATGAGCATAAAAAAAAAAATAACCACTTTCCTCCTGCATCATGAGTTCCTGCAGGTGAGGTAAGACCATCTTATTCAAACTAAAGGCTGTGTCTCCTGGGAAGTTTCTGATTTTGGCCCCTGTCCCCTATTTTTACATCAGGACCCCTAGACACTGGGGAAGGGGGGCTTACATGTGTATTTACTGACTCATGCTGTACATCTTTCCTAATGGAATACTATAATGACAGTGTGAGTTTTAACCACCTGTTAGACAGGCTTCTTAGGAGCTCTGGAGTTATCACAATAAATGGAAAGGCCTTCAGAGACAGCTTTGGCACCCATCTAATTCCACAGAGAACTATCCTGACTCCTCATCTCCCTGGAAAACATCACCATTGCCTAAGGTTGTGCGGCCACAAAATTAGGCTTCAAATTTAGGACCCCTAGGCACCCTCTCCCAGGTCGGTATACTACAGTTGAATGAGCTTATGCTCTTTCCTGTCCCAAATCCCTGTTTCACTTCTACTGCCCCACACTTCAATGTACCAATTCAGCCTCTCATAAAAAATATCTAAGCACTTCCTGCAAAGCATCCCCTCATAGCTATAGATCTGTTCCTATCCATTGTCCATCCACCCTTCCTTTTACATCTTCTCACTACTCTGTTATAAATTATTTTGAAACAATGCATGTTAATGTAATATAACTTTGCTGTAACACCTAAAGAAGAGATCTGTTAGGCCTAGAAAAGGAGGGCAGATGTAGTCCCGCTTCATAAAAAGTGGCAGCTAGGAGGAGGCTGGCTGGCATAAGTCAGTCTAATATCAGTAGTGGGGACATTAATGGAGATTCTTTCAAAAGAAAGGCTAATGGGGTATCTTGAACCCAGTTGGTTACAAGGCCTGAGGCAGCACAGATTCATGGGACTGGGGGGGGGGGGGCCATGTCATATGAACCTGATCGATTTCTCTGACTGGGCGACCAGGGAAGTATGTGGGGTGGTGGATGTGGCCTACTTAGACTTCAGCAAGGCCTTCGACATTGTACTTCATAGGAGTCTAATAAGGAAACTGGGCCATTCGAGGGTGGGACCCAATGTGGTAAACTGAGTACGGAACTGATTTATGGATAGACAACAGAGGGTGGTGGTAAATGGCACTCACTCTAATGAGGAGAAATTGACCAGCGAGGTACCTCAGGTACTGGGACCAGCCCTCTTCAATGTCTTTATAAGCGACATTGCAGAAGAGCTCGAACGGAAGGCATGCTTCTTTGCAGATGACACCAAAATCTGCAATGGCATAGATACTCTGGAGTAGCTGGACAGAATGAGTAGAGACCTGAGGAAAACTTGAGGAGTGGTCAAGGGTAAGGCAGCTGGGTTTCAATGCGAAAAAGTGCAAAATCATGCACTTAGGGCACAGAAACCCAGGGGTGGTGCATAAAACGGGGGGGGGGGGTTGGAGGTACTGATGGTCACTAAACAGGAAAGGGATCTTGGTATTATTATGTCCGATGACCTCAAGGTGGCAAGGCAGTGTGACAAGCAGTGAGCAAGGCCAGCAGGATGCTGGGGTGCATAGGGAGGGGAATCACCAGAAGAAGGAGAGAGGTGGTGTTACCACTGTATCAATCATTGGTGAGACCCCACCTGGAGTACAGTGTCCAGTTCTGGAAACTGCATCTCAAGAAGGACATAGGGTGGAGGCTGTCCAGAGAAAGGCAACTAAAATGGTGCAGTAGCAGCATCATAACACCTATGAAGAGAGACTAAGTAATCTCAACGTGTACATTCTGGAAGAGAGGAGAGAGAGAGAGAGAGGGGGGTGCCATAATAGAGACTTATAAGTACCTCACAGGGATGAAAAAGGTAAAGAAGGGGAGTATTTTTCAAGTGACGAGGTATAAGAACGAGGGATTACTTTGAAGCTGGAAGGGGGGAATTTAGGAGGGATTTGAGGAAGTACTGAAAGAGAGGTGGACGTCTGGAACATACTTATGGCAGAAACAGTGGGAGTTGCCGGGGGTCGGCCAGGGAGGGAGAGGATTGAGCATCCAAGAGACAGCTCTCCTCTCCCAGGGAGGGTAAGGGAACATGGACTGACACTTGCCTGACAACTAGTGGAGGCTGAGTCCTGTATGTTGGGGGGCAGAGGAGGAGCAGCCACTGACCTGCAGTGTGTGGACATGTGCACTGCATGCCACTGTCGGCATTGCACACTCCCCTCTCCAAGAAAAGCGGAAAACAGGTCCTGGCCATGTGGCACAAATACCGTCCCCAAGGCGCTGCCACCAAGATGACACCTACCTGGTTGGATCCGTCTGGTGGGTTGAGTCGCCCCCACCATCCCAAGTGAAGGGTAAGTCGGGGGCATAAGGGAGGGGGTCTGATCCTTGGGGGACAGCGCTGGGAGGAGTGAAAGAAAGGAACAGGAGCCGGCCGAGATCACGAGGAGAAAAAATAAAAGAAGCAGTGGGGGGTGAAAACAGTAGTGTGTTTTAAGCACGCATGGGATAAGCAGCAGTGGGAGGGTTGGGGGGAGAGAGCAGCCAGAGATCAGGTAGGGTCTGCAGTAACAGTATAGCCATGGACAAAATAGGCAGACTGGGTGGGCAAAGTGATCCTTATCTGCTAACTAATTCTATGTTTCTAAAGCTTGTGTACTATACCATAAGAACATAAGAAAGGTCCATCACTCTCTCCATGAAGAAGTACTTCCTGGGGTTACGTTTGAACCTTCCTCCCACTAACCTCAGATTATGGCCCCTTGTATATGCTGTTGTGTTCTGCTGAAAGAGATTTTCTGCCTGAGTTGTGTTCAGACCCTTCACGTACTTAAATGTTTCGATCATGTCACCTCTGTCTCTTCTCTGCTCGAGAGAGTATAAATTTAACTCCCTGAGTCATGCCTCACACGTCTCGTGGTGTAGACCCTGCACCATTTTAGTAGCTCTTCTTTGCACCGTCTCCAAACAATGTTCTTTCTGAGGTGAGGTCTCCAGAACTGACTGCAGTATTCCAAGTGTGGCCTCACCAAGGACCTGTAGAAAGGCATGATCACCTCCAACTTCCTACTTGTAATATCTCTACCAATACAGCCTAGGATGCCATTTGCTTTCTGGACTGTCTTCTCACACTGTTTTCCTACCTTTAAGTTGTCAATGATTACTATGCTGAGATCTCACTCAATCTGTGTTTCTTCTAGTTGATGTCCTCCCAGTGTGTACTTATTTCCTGGGTTCCCCTTACCTAGGTACGTTACCTTACATTTTTTGGCATTAAATTTTAACTGCCAATCCCTGGACCATTCCTTTAACCGTTTAAGGTCAGCTTCCATGTTGTCTGCCCCTTACTGTGAGCCCACTCTGTTGTAGAGCTTTGTATCATATGCAAACAGGCAAACTTTTTCCCCTTCAGTTCATCTGTGATGTCTCCTACAAAGATATTGAAGAGGACAGATCCCAGCACTGACTACTGTGGCATGTCACTGGTTATCCTCCCTTCCCCTCCCTTCCCCCAACAGAGATCCATTTACTAGCACTCTCTGGGTCCTATCATGTAGTCAGTTGCTGATCCAATTAATTACCTTTGTCTGACTCCTGTATGTTCCAGCTTGCTGGTTAGCCTTCTGTGAGGAACGGTGTTGTAGGCCTTGCTGAAATCCAAGTATACCATGTCCACCACCCCTCCCTGATCCACTATTCTGGTGACTCAGTTGAAGAAGTCGATCATGTTGGTTTGACAAGATCATCCTGCTGTGAAGCCATGTTGCTTTGGGTCCATTTTTCCGGTATCTTTCAGGTATGCCACTATTTTCTCTAGTAATGACTCCATAATGTTCCCTATTACTGAGGTCAAACTGAGGGGTGGTAATCTCTACCTCTTCCTTGCTTCCGCCTTGTGCTAGGGCACAACTCAAGGCTCTTTCCAGTCCTGAGGTATTAACCCGCTGTCTAGTGACTTGTTGAAGAGCTCAGCCAGTGGCGTGGTTAGTTCCTGTCAAGCTCTTTTAATGCCCTAGGGTGTATGTCATCAGGTCCCATGCTTGTCCACCTTGAGTCTACTCAGCTCTTCTAGGACCCTTTCCTTTGTGAAGGGACTAGTGTCCACTCCCTGAGCATTGTGCTCTGTCCGACCTAGTGTGGGACCTTTGCTGCTGTCTTCTGTAGTGAAGACAGAGCAATGAACTCATTTAGGGTCGCCTTTTCCTCATCTTTCTCTGCCATCTTACCTTCTTTGGTTACTATTCGGACTATTCTGCCTTACTTTTTCTTTTTTCTGTTATGTATCTGTAGAAGGTTTTGTGTCCTTCTTAACACTCTGTGCTATTTTCTCTTCAGTCTGCACTTTTGCCTTCTGACTGCTTTCCCTGCTTCTGTCAGTTTATTCCTGTACTCTTCTCTGTCTGCTTTGCATTTTTGTTCGTTTAAGTTGTCTAAAAGCCTTTCTTTTCTCTTTGATTTTGGTCGCTACTTCATTTGACTTTTGGACTTGCTGGTCTGCTTGGCGCATTAAGTTGTTACTGTGTGCAGAGCAGCCTTTAGGGTAATCCAGCATTCCTCTATATCATCCCCTGAGTTTCTGCCTTCCATTATGGATGCGAACATAGTTTGCATTTTGGTGAACTTAGCTTTTCTGAAATCTATTACCTTGATCTTGATGTGACTAGTATCCTCCACCTTGTTTACAGTTAACCAGACTGACCCATGGTCACTGGTCCCCAGATTGACTCCTACCTGAGCTTCAGTGACCCTAATGCTGTTTGTGAGCACCAGGTCCAATATTGCTCCGTCTCTGGTGGGTGAGTTCACCAGTCGATGCAAACCTGCTCCCCCTCAGTGCAAAGAGGAAATCCTTGCTCTGATCTGAGGATGCTGTGTATGATGACCAGTCCACAACTGGTAGAATGAAGTCCCCTACCAGCAGTAATTCACCCTCGTCTGCAATCATCATGATGGTTTCTAGGAGCTCTTTGTCCACATCATATTCCTGGGATGGGGGTCTGTTGACTCCCACCTGGATGGGAATTTTGTCTCTGGCTCCAAGCGTAACCCAAAGGCTTCTGCCTTACTGTGACTACCCTGGATTTCTGTTGCTGGGGTCTTCTTTACAGATAACACCACTCCACCTCCCTTTTCCCTCCCTATCTCTCTGCGTTAGCGTACTTCAGCCTGGGATGGTGACATCCCAGGTGTGGTTTCCGCAAACCAGGCTCTGTAACTGTGACCCAGTACAATTTTGCTTCTGCTATGATGGCTGTGAGATCCGTCCATCTTTGTATAAGACATATATTGGTCCAATAAAAGGTATCACGCCATCCAGTGACTACTGTATTCCCTGTCCCTAAATGTATTTTTTAAGTAAAGTTGGGTAATGTCTTCCAAGTGGCCTTTGTGAGAGTAATGGGGAGAGTGAAACAAAAAGAACTGGGCTAACATGTTTATACAGATGGTCTCTATAGCCCAAAGAGGGAAATGGAAACACTGCCATCTTTTTAAATCAGCACTGACTTCTGCAATAAGCTTATCATAATTTACATAACGAACATAAAGACATGCCAGCAGATAAAGGCCTTTTGGTCTATCTTGCCTGCTCGATTGTCTAAAATGGGATCTGCCCCCTCCCCAAATCCTCCCCAACTCACCTCAGTTCCCCCAACCCTCCCCACCAGCAACTTTCCCCTTCATTCTGTCCCATCCTCTCTTGAAGCTACCCATTGTTTTCAGGGAGACCACAGCAACCCGTTCCAGTTGACCACCACTCTCTCTGTGAAACAGTGCCTCCTCATCTCCCTCTTGAATCCTCCCCCTACCAGCTTTAAACTATGGCCCCTATTTAACTTGTTCCCACTAAGTCTTAAGAGGACCTCCATATTCACCCTATTGATATATATATATTTTTTTGTCTTATCTTTTTCTCCCCTACGTGCCTCACGACCCACCACTCCCTCGAGCTGCCTGGTCCCATCCGCTCTGCCTGTCCCTACTGAGCCACCCACCTCAAATCGCAGCCATCCCTGGGGTAACCCGACATAACCCTTCGACGGGCGGGTCCTCCTCCTCCCGAGAGGAAGGCACCGGGGGGCACAGCACATACTTCAGCTCCAGGGTGCTGTTGAGGAATGGTCTCCTTCAGGGCATCGGCAGCAGCGGTGGACCGGCAGCAATCATCCGGTCGGGTCGCAAAGTGGATTTTCAGCTTTTCGGCTGTTCCTCCCTACATGGCCTGCAGAGCTCCTGGTCTCCACCGAGGCTGCTGCAGCGCGACGTTGACCCGCAACTCACCCCAGGAGAGGAGAGCAGTCCTATGGATGCTCAATCCTCTCCTTCCCCTGCCAGCCCCCGGTGTCCTGAGTCCGTTCCCGAACCTGGGTCGCCAGCATGGTTTGAGGTAAGGTGCCAGCGCCTCAACCCTCTACGCCACCGGGCCGGCGACTATTGATATATTTAAGGCATTTGAAGGCCTCAATCATATCTTCCCTCTCCCTTCAGTCCTCAAGGGAGTACATGTTGAGCCCGTGAGTCTCAACTCATAGGTGTTGCCCTACTGGTCTGGCATTATCTTGGTCACCCTTCTCTGACCTATCTCTAGCAAGCTGATATCCTTCTTAAGATAAGGGCAACAATAATGTACATGGTACTCTAGGTGTGGTCTTACTATTGACCTGTACAGTGGTACTGTAGTATGCCCTTTACCTTCCTGCTGGTAATCCCCCTGGCTATGCAGCCCAGAATCCAATTTCTTTTGCTGCTGCTCTACTGCAGTGTGCCAAGTGCTTCAGGTCACTCTTGATGACAACCCCAGGTCTTTTCTTCATCAGACTTGGTGACCTGAACACCACCCAGCCAGTATTCGGTTTCTGGGTTCCTTGCTCCTAAGTGCATAGCTTTATACTTTTTAGCATTGAACCACAGTTGGCAAATGCCAGACCACTTCTCTAACCTAGTCAGGTCTCTCACTAGTTCTTGTCTCCCTTCCTCCATGTTCATTGTCCCACACAGTTTTGCATTATCTGCAAACAGGCAGATTTTACCCTTGATCCTATCCACTATATGTCTGATAAGATGTTAAACAACACAGGACTGAGCATCAAGCCCTGTGGGACTCCACTGGTCACTAGACTAACTTTCAAGAAATCCCAACCCCCCCAATCACCACTTTTTTGGCTTCTATCCTTTAACCAGTTTTGATCCATCTAGCGAGCTTAGCCCCCACCCCAGATCCTCCAGCTTCCTGACCAGTCTCCTATGAATACATATTCAAAGGCCTTGCTGAAGTCCAGATACAGGACATCAACCACTTGGCTTCTGTAAACTGTCTTGATCACCCAATCAAAAGAGTCCATCAGATTAGTCTGGCAGGACCTTCCTGACACAAACTAATGCTTGCCTCTCATCTTGCAACCTGCTTTCCTCAAGAAAGCCCACCAGTCTCTCCTGCAGGATAGTCTCTATCAGTTTCTCCACTATTGAGGTCTGACTGACTGGCCTGTAATTCTCTGGTTCATCCCTTGGACCGCTATTATGGAGAGCCACCACGTGTGCAGTTCTTCATTTCCAGGGAACACTCCCAGACTCCAGAGAGTTGTTAATCAGGTTTGACAGGGGGACCACCAGCAGCTCCACCAGTTCCCTTAGGACCCTCGGGTGCACTCTGTCTGGCCTTAGACATCTGTTCACCTTCAGGGCCTTTAGGCCCTTCTGCACCCTATCCACCTCTATTATGCTGTCAATGACTCCCCCTTTTCTCCGTCCCCACCCCATGCTCCCTTGTAGCACTGGTCCATCCTTCTCACTAGTGAAAATGGAGCAGAAGTACTTGTTAAGCTCCTACACTTTCTCTTTACTTCCTTCTGCCCAACCCCCCTCCTTTTATAACCTGACAATTTCATCTTTAATATCCCTCCTCTCCTTATATGTTTGAAGTTGGCCTTTTCACCTGATTTTACTCCCTTTGCCAGCTGTACTTCCCTAGCAGTTTTCTCTCTAACTGCTCTGCTAGCCACCCTTGATTTATCATTATTATGTTTCTATGACCTCCCTATCCTCCTCATTCTGAGTATGTTTGTATTTCTGGAAGGCTGCCTTCTTTTCCTTAATACGTGGCCAGGGAAAATGGTCAGTGCTGATTCGTCAACAGCCATCAGCTGACCGTGGATTAATTCTCAATTAGTCCACAGTTACTGTCTGCATAGCTGAGACACAGTGCTCGCGCTTGTGGTATTCCCCCTCTGACTCAGCTGCTTAGTTGCAGTTGTCCACAATCGGCACAGTGCCACAGCAGTGCCAGAAGCAACATGCTGCAAACTGTTACAGTGAATTTTTCCCTTTCTGGAAATGTTAACATTTCACAGTAGGTGGACCAGCAGTACGGAGAAGAGCAACCTCCACCTAAGAAACATAAGGCAAAACAGAGACACAGTCTTGATGTAGCAAGTGCACAGCCAACTCCTGATATAGCAGCGACAGAGATCAGCCCCCACGGCAGCAGCAGGCATGTCTCCCTGACTGCTAGTGAACTAGATGCCCTTGAATGGAAAACAAAACGAGGCCAACACACATAAAATGACAGCCTGGACACTGAATGTGTTTGAGGGCAGGCTGCAGTGCACGTCCCGGTAGTTTGATCTAAAAACAGTGACAGCTCTGGAACTCTCCGATGCCCTGAGGCATTTCTATGGCTCAGTGATAATCACCGTTGGCAGGCAGTACACGGTGAGTTCATTCATAGGCTTAAGAGCTGGAATCAACAGACATTTAAACAGTGTGGAATTAAATTGGCAGGTCAACATTTTTATGGACACTGAATTCACTGCTGCCATTAATGGCTTTGTGGCAGTCCTACTTAGCACAGCACCCTCGCATCACAGAGGTAGATCTCCATGACATTCAGACTTGCCCAAAACTCAGCACAGACACTGCGTATGGGCTTGTACACAGTGGTTCAAGCTCCAGCTCGGGTTAGTGCGACGAGGCTGAGAACAGCTCTCAAAATTAATACACAGCTCTTTCACACTGACAGCAGATGAGAGTGGCCAAGAATATATTACGCTCTCATTCAGTGAGGCCACCGAGAATCACAGCATGATCAATGAGAAGCAGTGAGACACCCTCCGAGGTGTTCTATTAGCACAACCAGGAAACCCGGACTGTCCGGTGGCACTGTTCAAAAAGTATGTTTCTGAATGCCCTCCACCCACCCCCTGCCTTGTACCTACACCCAAAAAGCTACTCCAGTGTGTATTAGACCTGCAGCAGTGGTGGTATGGGCAACAACCCATGAGGGCCAACTATCTGGGACAGCTGAATATCCAATGTCACATTTACCACCGTTTGCATGTTGTGACATCCAGATATGTTACAGTCTTGTTGTTTCCTCGTAGTCAGTTGAGCACTGCCTTTAGATGCGAAAGCGCTGATGCTCTGCAGTGTTTTGTTGTATGTTAAAAAAAGTTTCCACCGTTGTGTTCTGTGTTCCTGAATAAATACTGCAGTTGCATGATCGCCTGTGTCCTGTGTCTCTGTATTTCAGGGTGCATGCCCAATTTTCCCTTGCCATGTTATAAGTGTATTAATCCACTCCAGAGCATGGGTTACATGGGGAATTAATCCACGGATGGGTGGTTGTCGGTACTCGGCCTGTGGCCTTGTGCCACAATCCCCCCAGCCATGGATTAATTCCCCAGTAACCCATGCTCTGTTGAGGGTTAATCCTTACTTATTGCATTTGCTACTTCCTTTCTGAACCAGCTGAGCTTTTTGGCCTTAAATTTCTTACTTTTGATTTTGGTACACTCAGTCCCTCCTTTATTATGACCCATTTCTGTTCCACCTCCATCTTATTGATCCCAGCAAGGTGCCCTATCAGAATTTCTCCCATCTTTTTAAAGTCTGCCATCCTGAAATCCCAAACCCTTGACTTGGTCCTGACCATCCCTCTGTCCATGTCCAGGTGGAATCACACTGTATGGTGGTTGCTCCCTGCTCCCTGACCACTTCGGCAAAGTGACCACCTCCATCGGTCAGGTAAAAAGCATTACATTTTATCTTGCCTTATCAGAGCTGAGGTCTCCTTGCTTCATCTATATTTTTGAACAGACCACTCTCTAGGCTTCATTACTTACAGTGTGCTCTGGCCAACGAAAGGCTCACAAGTGTCTAACAGGGAGCTTAACAATTAGAAGAAGGCCACAATTCTCCTACATTCAAATCAGTACAAAAGGTTTGTAAGCTCAACCCCTGTATTTACAATACAATTTAATAAATTTAGTGGGTTGGCTCCTGGTGTGTGACCAAACAGAAACATATGGTTAAAGTTCTTACTTTTCATACTTTTTGGAGGGCTTAATCATGGGTCAACTGGATGATGAGAACCAAGAGCCCCTCCGAAAAGTATGACAAGTAAGAATATTAGAGTTAATTTGGAAAAAAGTGCAGGCTTTGATGCAGCAAAATGGCAGGGGGGGGGGGTTAGGGGGGGATAAGGCCCTGGAACTTTAACCATATGTTTCTGTTTGGTCACACACCAGGAGCCACCCCACTAAATTTATTAAATCGTATTGTAAATACAGGGGTTGAGCTTGCAAACCTTTTGTACTGACCTTAAAATTGAGTCTGTTCCCAGGGGTCTTGTGGGAATGAATTTTTGTAGGAACTGTAGTTTTTTCAATTTGGCACCTAAATGGACCTGGAGGGGGAGCTCTTGCTTTGACAGACAGATGAATCAGCCGTCTGAATCCTTTTTGGATCAGAAGGGAGTCCCGGTGCTGCCTGCAGCAGAGGTCAGTCTGAGTTTGGAGTTGAGAGAGTAAACAGCTCAAGTGATTTGAGCAGCTGCTCCTGCGTAGTCACACGGGAAACTGGTGGAAAGGCTGAGTTTGGCCTGTCTGCCTGCTGTCCCTCAAAGGGATCCTTAAAGAGTGCTTAAATAACCGGACTGTATCTGAACCAACTGTGACAAAAGCCACCGAATTGTGACTGCACCTTTACCTGAAGAAGACCGAAGATTTGCTGTACACGATCGGCCTGTCAGGACATCAGAATCACTACAGAGATCACGGTTTTGCTCAGGAAAGCTGAAATTGCAACCGGACTATCATCTGAACTGTGGTATTGCTTTTCTTTTACTATAAGTGTGCTGAATGCTGTTAGTGGGTCGCAGTTTGGTTCCCCACTGCCTAATTGTGTCACGCTTGCTGGAAGCTGCATCCAGCATTTACTGGACTGAATCCAAACTGTTCACCCAGCCTGGGCCCTGCCAACTTGGCCCAGCCAGCTACTCGCGATGCACAGAAAACCATCGACGGAGAGCCCTGCCCGGGGATCAGCGCCCTGCTCAACACCTTGAACAGGAACAATCGGTGATTCGAGTGGGCCCTGCTTCTCCTGGCAAACTAGCAAGTCATTCTAAAAGTCTCCATTTCGTCCATCCTATGTCCTGTACTGGGTAGCGTGAGTAAACACCAGGGTAGCTCCCTGCAACAGCAGCTCAATTAAAGTGTGTCATCTGATTTAGTTGTTTTGTTTATCACGAACTGAGCCTCCTGGCTCTGGATTACAAATTGTGTGTGGTTGTGCATGCTTCTTCGTTCCATCACAGGGCCCCGACCAGCTGCCATGCCGGCCTACCCTGTCAACGAATTAGGCTAGCCCCCTTTTGTTACAACTGGTTACCCAGAGTGTGTGGCTGTGAAGGAACTCTAAAGTGCATGCCCGATTGCCTGATTGAATCAGTTACACAACTAATCAGTCAAATTACACCCCTCCCTTGTTCATTCCCCCTGAATAAATCAGATCTAATTGCATTTAATCTGACTGTGGTTCCATTTTGTACCAGAAGCACTGTACTGTTGTTACCTGCTGTGTCTAACCTTATTTTAAAGGGGGTCTCCAGGGTTGGACTTGTGGAACCAGCCCTGGTGGTAAGTGCAAACAGAGTGGGGATTTGTATGCTGATTAGGGGTTATTGTACCTGTGTATTCTGTTCATTGCTTAGGCCACTAGAGGGGAAAGAGGGGGGTCACAGTGTCCTGGAGGGCTGTACCCAGGTCAGCTACGCTACCACTAACCCTGTCCTCTGGGTGGAGGCACCTGTTTTCAGTACCCAGGCCCCTTAACCTGCAACTAGTCATGCAGGCAGGTGTAGTAGTCCTTGGGATAGCACCACCTAGGGGTTACACAAGTTGGACAGCTGTGCTGGGATCCTGACCCTTTGTTACCTAATATGTCTCATGACCCCATTGAGAAAGATCAGTTTTTTATATTGTCAGTACAATCCTCCCAACCACAAGACCTTAGATTTTTCATGTTTGCATTAAAACCTTATATATTATAAAACCATATTAGCTAGGCTGGACCCTCTCTTCCACTCTTTTTGCCACTTCGCCCTAAACAGCCCCTACTCCACATACCACTGTGCCCTATATCAAGCAATGAACCTCACCTCACTTGACTATCGCAGGCTAACTCACTGTGCAAAAATTACGGCCAAGCATTGGTCTCAGCGGCTCCCTTCCTACCTCTCCGACATGTTAACAAACCCTAGCGCACAATCATACACACTCAGAAACTCAGAAACTCAGACTCCAGGTCCCTAGCTGTCCCATACCGATCTACCTCCACAGGGCAATCAGGGTTCAGCTACCGCATTCCCTCGCTATGGAACTCCCTCCCAGCTAACATTCACGCTTCACCTCCCTGTTGCACCTAAACTCCATGCTCCAAGATAATTTCGTCCCTACCTGTGCTTGTGTCTAGAGCCTACCAACTACTAGCAACCTCTGGGAATGTTGGCACTTAGCAAATTTGTAATTCATCAGTATCTAACTATTGTCCACTCGACTTATACTGTATCTCGTATGGCTCAAAACTTAATTTTGTTCTATACTTGCTGTATGCAACTGTGCTACCAACTGCCACACTCAAACCTGTATGTAGTGGTTTCTGAACCAAATGTTAGTGATCTTCCACAATATATTCACTTGTCAATCCTGACTTCAAGTGTTTTCTCATACTGTATGTACTGTGGTTACCAATTTGTCTCTCTCAAGCTACTACTGACATGTAACCAGATCCCAATGTTAAAATTTCTCCCACTATGTATGTTCTTGTCTATACTGTGTAAACTGTTTTCCTATGTTCTCCCCTCCCCCAGGACGCATCTGTAATCGAGCAGTACTCTGCTCAGTATGCCTTCCTGGTAAAACGTTTAAATAAATAAATTAATTAATTTTCCCAAAATTTAGAAGAAGTTGCTTAAGGGGGGTATAAGATGTAGGTGTATCTTGGTCCCTTAGATACGGCATAGTGCCATCTACCTAGAATGATAGCTTAATCTCTTCTGTATGTCAACAGCAAGAACAACCAGCGTCTTGGTGAAAACTCTGGGGGCCGATGCCAAACCAAATTGTAGAAAATTGTACTGAAAGTGACTGTTGCCTACTGCAAATCTCACACACTTGTGATGCAAGGGCCAAATTGGGATTTGTAAGTATGCATTCTTGAGATCTATCAACATCAGAAAATCTCCTGATCGTGGAGTGTAATGTCTCCATTTTGAACTTCCTGTAAGTCACAAACTGGTTGAGATACTTTAAGTCCAGTACTGACTGAACACCCCTGAGTTCTTGGTGACAATGAAGAAGGAATAGTACACCCCCTGGATCATTTCTTCTGTTGGGACAGGAGAAACAGTGTTGTCGGCTATCAGATTGGCATGGGCCAGAAATAGCGCTTCCCTCTTTGCTTGACAAGCCAGTAGCAGAGAGGAAATGTGTCTGTGTGTTATGTTTGTGCATTCCAACTCTATGGCATAACCTAACCCATCTTTTCATCGTTGTTTGGGACCACAGAGCGCCAAACTATTGAAGTCTTCCAGCAAATATTGGATGGTTCTCCAGGGCTCACCTCATCTCATCTCAAGCTGCAGTTACTGATAAAGCATGGTTTATTGTAAGCCACTTTGTTGGGGAACTTGGGTCAAGCAGACCACTACTTTGATCCTGATTGAACTGAGGGCGTGTCTTTGGCCTGGGTTGCTTGAACTTTGGTCAAAAGGTCTGGCTTGTGAGCAGGTACAGATTCTTGTCACCTGATGCTTGTTTGTTTCCTCCCTGCACTTAAGAAATGGTGTCAGAATCTCCCTGAAAAGGTAACCATTTTAAAAGGTATCTTCATAAGGGTTGCCTTTGACTTACTGTTGGTCTGCCACAATTTCAGTCAGAGGGCCCTATTCGCTAACATTGTGATTCTTGTTCCCGAACCTGAGAGCATCTGATGAAGCATCTGAAAGGTATCTAGCAGCTTGTACAGCACAGTCCCTTGTATTCTCCAAGTGTAAGCCATCTGGCATGCTTTGCGTCATGGCTTCCATCCATTGGAGTAGAGCCCTGCTAGCTCATTCCTTCCTGATGACGCCATATGGCGTCATAACAATACATATCTCTTTTTCCTGATGACGCCATATGGCGTCCTAAATCATGTGCTGTAGTGCCTGATGACGCCGACTGGCGTCCATATCTTTCTCTTGGTGCAGCTCAAGCATTTGTTTACATTTGATGA
Source organism: Neoceratodus forsteri (assembly GCA_016271365.2). NCBI lineage: Eukaryota > Metazoa > Chordata > Ceratodontiformes > Ceratodontidae > Neoceratodus > Neoceratodus forsteri. The sequence continues at coordinate 1,146,616,360 of CM057458.1, read as the reverse complement.
ATTGAGATATACCAGCTATTAGGGGACATCGTACCCTTACTGATTTTACCTAATATAATATGCATTCCCATTGGCTATTTTTGAGAAAACAAGCCTTAATAAATAAATAAATAAATAAATTTACTGGCCCAGATATTCAAAAGGGTTGCGCCATGCGCAACAGGGTTGCGCCATGCGCAAGTCCAAAATGCGCCATTCTGCGATATTCAGCAGGAGGCAGTTACGCCACTGGCAACAGGTTGCGCAAGAGAGCAATGCAAATGAATGCATGCTCAACAGGAGGGGGAGGATCCATGCATAACCTGCGCAACCCGATATTCAGTCGGGTTGCGCAGAGTTGTGCATCGCTAACCAACCTGCGCCCGCCAAGCTTGGCCAAAAAGGCTGAAGTTGAGGGCCACCCACAGGTGAGCTGCTGCATTGCAGGCGCAACACAGCAGCTGCCACCCTGGCTGGCCCAACTCGGTCCCTGTGCCCCCCCACCAGCCCGATCGCGGGCAGTCACAGTTACATGAACCCCCCCACACATCTCCCACAGCCCGATCGCGGGCAGAACACGTACATGTCCCCCCCACACACACATCTCCCACAGCCCGATCGCGGGCAGAACCTGTATGAACCCCCAGTGCCCGATCGCGGGCAGAACCTGTATGAACCCCCAGTGCCCGATCACGGGCAGGGATAACCCTCCCCCCAACCGAATAACTCCCTGGTGGTCAGTGGACCCGTAAAGCCCGATCGCGGGCAGAATGTCACAACACACCCCAAACATCATTCACAAATCTGGACTGTCATATACGGTATGGGCTGCACGCCCATTGGCTGTAGCTCTGCACCAATGGGCGTGCAGCCCTACCGGACAGTCAGTCGGCGGCGGGCGAGGCGGCAGGCGGGTGGGATGCTGTCGCCCGCCCGGCTGCGGGGAGCGGGTGGAGGGGCTTCGTGGGTGGGTGGGGGACACTAGAGCACCAGGGAGATGTTTGGGGGTTGTGCTGTGACATTCTGCCCGCGATGGGCTACGGTCCACTGGACCACCAGGGAGTTATTCGGGTTGGGGAGGGGTTACATTCTGCCCGCGATCGGGCACTGGGGTTCATATAGTCCTGCTCCGATCGGGCACGGGGGTTCATACAGGTTCTGCCAGCGATCGGGCTGTGGGAGATGTGTGTGGGGACATGTCGTGTTCTGCCGCGATCGGGCTGTGGGAGATGTGTTGGGGGGACATGTACGTGTTCTGCCCGCGATCGGGCTGTGGGAGATGTGTGTGGGGGGTGTCCTTGTAACTGTGATGCCCGCGATCCGGGCTGCATTGTCCGTCGGTCCCCGACGGCTGCTGCCTGGCAGGGTGGCCAGGAGCAAGTCCTCGGGATCGCGCATCTACATGCAAATGGGGCTACAAATAGATGCAATGGCCCCTGCGCCTTTGCATAAATTATGGCCCATTTGCATGTCACCTTTGAATATCGGAAATTTGGCGATGAGTAATGGTACTTGCGCCACCGCAGTTTAATGCTCAACTCTGGCAACTTGCGGTAGCGCAAGTTCCACTGCGCCATCTTAAGTGCTGTGGCTGGGGTTGATATTCAAAGGGATTGCTCAACAGCGCGCTCCTTTGAATATCACCCTATCACACCCTCTTGTAACTATTTTGAGCAGCGCAGGGGCTTGCGCCTCAGACTGGCGCAGTTTGAATATCTGGGCCACTATTTTTTGCATGTGCTGTGAAAAATGTATTATGTTCATTCTGCCATTAGTTTGTATTGTAACAACAAATCATCTTGTTTTAGTGTAACATGTTAAGCTGATCAGGTTGACACTATAATTAATTTCACAATTTATATTTTTTTTATTCGAGCAATCCGATTGGCCGTCACCACTTTGGTATATTTTTTTGTCTTTTGGGGTATTTTTCTACAATAACATGTTGTCACTGATATCATGATTGTTATAACTATTAGTCCACTTATACCACTAAGTGAGCTGAATATTTCTGTGTTTAAAAATCGAGCTCTGTGATTGGTCAGATTTTCTGACATCATCAATTCTGAATTTAATTGATATAAAGGGATTGTCTTAGATGCAGGCACCATCCCTCTGATGAAGCCTTAGTTATCAAGCACCACGGAACCTGCGCAGATCTTTTGTTATGCCTTCCACTATTCTATTAAATGTGTCAGCCTGAAACGTTAGACTAAATCCTTATTTAGTATTCAAGCAAGGACTTGTATTTTTTGACAACCGTCACCGGAGGGAAAGTAGCTCTCTGGGCTCTGGAGTGTACAGTGATTTTTTTTTTTTGATGTTTCAGTTAGGGGTCGCAGCCCTCACCTGCACCTGCCCTAGCTCTGTAGTGCGGCACCATTTGGTCATATTGATCCTCACTGTTGCCATGCTTGCTCTATGCTTATTGTACATGTCACTATTTCCATTAACCAGTCAGAGCACACACTGGAGCAGGAAGAGCATGGTGACTGGAAACTTAGTTTCAAGGTGGAGGTGCTGCTCTTATCCTAAAATACTCACTTCATTTGCTGCCAAAACCTCGATTTGTAATCTGTATTTACTTTATTTTATTTATGATAAAAGTTTTCATACTTGTTACTTTGTTCATTTTGGGCTAATTTCTGGTCATCCTGTGTGATCACATCATATGGATCCGCTGGCATTCCTGATGGAGAGAGTGTTTCTTGTGCATGTACTGCATGAGGTCACATGAATTCAGCACCTTTTGTTACTTTTTAAAGAGTTTATGTTCGGATTATGGCTATGTTAAAATCTATGTGGCATGTTGCTCCCTGCGTTATGGATGATAAGTGGGTTAGGGCAGGGCTGCAGTAATGGAAGGTGGGGAAGTTGTCCGGGCCCCGAGCTCAGGAGGGGCCCACCTTAGGAGTTGGCTTTACCCCTGGCATTAGCTGGTTTGGGAAACAGGCCCATTTCGAGTGACTTGTCCGGGGCCCTCAAATTCATAGCTGCAGCCCTGAGTTAGGGTCAGTAGCATGTTTGTCTCATGCTCTGCACTTGAGTTTTCTCCCTAATACGCAGTTGCTGATTGTTTAAAATGAAAAAATAATGGTGTTGCCTTCAACTTATCTGGCATCAGTCCAGTCCCAATCTCTGATGCATTGTAAAGGCCAAATCAGTTTTGAATCCCTCCACAGTCACTGGTGTTGTCCATCAACTCGTATGACGTTAGTCCAGACTCAACCTCTGATGCACTGTAAAGTGTTCAGGTTAAAATCCTCCACAGCCACTTGTAAGATCTAACTCCTTACCATGCATCAGTCAGAGCCCCAAACTGTAGTGAACAATGAAGTGCATTTCAGGTTCAGATCCCTCCTCAACTGATGGTGTTGTCCATCAACTTACCATGCATCAGTCCAGACCAGTCCTAGTGCATTTCATGTTCAAAACCCTCCACATCCACTGGTGTAGTCCATCAATTCATATGACATCAGTTCAGCCCCAATCTGTGATGCACTGTAAAGTATTCTTCAGGTTCAAATCCTCCATAGCCACTTGTAAGATGTGTCTCCTTATCATGTGTCAGTGGAGCCCCAAACTGTAGTGAACAGTGACGGCATTTCAGGTTCAGATCCCTCCACAGCTGATGGTGTTGTCCATCGACTTACCATGTATCAGTCCAGACCCATCCCATAATGCACTGTGAGTGCATTTGATGTTCAAACCCTCCACATCCACTGGTATAGCCCATCAATTCATATGACTTCAGTTCAGCCCCAATCTCTGATGCACTGTAAAGTATTCTTCAGGCTCAAATCCTCCACAGCCACTTGTAAAATCTATCTCCGTATCATGCATCCATCGAGCCCCAAACTGTAGTGAACAGTGAGTGCATTTCAGGTTCAGATCCCTCCACAGCCAATGGTGTTGTCCATTGACTGATCTGGTGTCAGTCCAGCCCAACCTCTACTGCACTGAAAGTGCTGTTCAGGTTCAAATCCCACCAGAGTCACTGATTTAGTCTATCTGTTCATCAGTCTTCAGTCCAACCTTTATCTCTGACACTCTGTGATGTGCATTACTGATATGAATCCCTCCTCAGTCACCATGGTGTAGTCCATTGTGCACATCAAGATTCATTCCAACACTACCCTCAGATGCACTGTAATGTTCTATTCAAGTTCGAATCACTCCACAACCACTTTAGTCCCTTGTGCTTATAATGCTTCAGACAATCCCTTACCTCTGATACACTGTGATGTGATCAATGCCAGTGTACGACTTATACAGTCCATTCAAATGAAACATAGCATACAGTACACATGTGCACCAATGAGCATCACTCCATGTTGCAGGCATACCCACACTCCTTCCCACCCACACAGTGCATCACACTGAATGTTGCAACATATCACATATGTATGCAGGCAAACCATGTGACACAGCACATAGTACACAATCTTTACAGGTGCCTATGTCATCACCCTATATGTGTACCCACAATGTTTCTGCATGGCATATGAACACCATTACCAGGTACAGGCAGCCCCACCTGCTTCCCTACAACTGAGTATACCCCAAGGATGGGTGCCAATTCGTGATGCAAAATGACTGCAGTGCCTATGACCATCATTCCTTGGTACAGGCACACCCACCCCCTTCCCCATAACACAGTATACCCCAAATTACCAGTGCCTTTTCAGCAATTTCATCATCCTATATGTATACCCGTAATGTATCTACAGTGTATATTAGCACCATTATTATATGCATACAGCCACTCTCATTTCCCCAGAACATATGAAGTGCATCTGAGCATGTATTTTGAATACTGGACCCTGCCGCCATTAACACACAGTGCTTCATCATACAGTCATTCCCTCACCTTAAACCATCCCATAATACAACCCCCCCCAAAAAATAAACTATGCCAGGAAATTAAATACACAGATTTATGTAACATGATGTATACTGAAAGACTGTGAACCTTTACATGAACAACATCATGCTCTATTTACAGTATGATAAAGCAAACAGCACAAATAAAATACAGTTTCCTATACTCATTATGGGATTTTATTACAAAAATAAAATAAAATATTTATTACAATGAAATTACATTTTAACAACAGCACATATGCAATCAGTCATAGAGAGACCTCCAGCACTAACAAATGTCTCCATTTCCTGTGTCAGCTCACTGACATACACTGGAAGTGTTCTTCCTATTTACATCACTTGACCTCACAAAGCACTTCCTTCCTGCATCACTTCCTGATCGTACTTCTAAGGTAATGTGAAGTTTGTTCTTACTAAACTAGGGAAAAACAAAAAATTGATAATCTGTTTCATAAACTAAAATCAGTGGGTAAGAAGAATTAAACACTGCAAAAATTCCAACCAGTGGAGTGGAACAAAAAAACTGAAACTGTAATAACAAGAGATTCAGATATTGATTTCTGACTAAAAAAATGGTAAAAAACTTGCAAAATTTATATTTAGACATTTACAGATGTTTATTGTATATTTTTAACAATTTTAATCAACAGTTTTACAGAAATTTGATATTTTTGCATGATTAACTAAACAGAGAATAATTATCTTTAGATAAAATCATCAGAATTTATTAAAATATGAAAACAACCTTACACAACATTAAATCCACTTAAATAGACATTACCAAACCTCACTCATTTTCAAAAACTTTTTGTCCTGAAAAACTTTTCTTTTTACAGTTTTAAAATTGGATGTATGGTTTTTAAGATATGTAGATTTAAGCACAGTGTGTTTGTATGAATGCTGCAGATCTAAAACCCCTTCAGGCACACAGGTGTTCTAGCAGCAGGCAGAGGGTACCTGAACATTCTAAGTGACAATAGGATAGAATGAGTTATAAAATGGCAAGAATGGATTGTCAGTGCTGATTGGCTAATACCATCTCCAAACTGGGCATTTATTTTTCAATAAATGCCCAGCAAGAAGTTAGTACCAGCCTGAGTGCCACCTTACCACATACTCTTGTGCAGGAGTGTTCACCCTGCTTGGTCATTGGCTGAAACCACCAGCTAACTTTTAAAATCCCCGCCATATTTTTATCTTCCTTAGCGAGAGCAACTGGACCCCACACACACACTCGCTCCTTCAGTATAACCTCGCGCCTGTTCAAAAAAAAAAAAAAGACACTCCATATTCTCAAATTGGAAAAGATGCAAATCTTTTTTTTCTCACAGCTGCACTCTCCCCGACCGCACTATCGCAGCACCGGCTTAACCGGAAGTGAAAGAACTGCTGTTCTAAGCTTGCTGCAAGGAAACACCATTTCAAAATCGTATCATTATTCTGCCACAAGCGTCAGAACTGCCTCAAACTACAATGCTCCCACACTTATTCCATCTACCAATGTAAATGAAATACATCATTTACCTCGGAGCTGTTAATCAGCATTCTCATCCACAGGTCCCAGCTTGACAGGCGCAGCGTGCAACTGCAGCCAATTAAAAAAAATAAATGTTAAACAAACATGCCGACCTAAAAGCGATGTCCACAGACTGCTTCTGCATATTTACTACTTCCTCAGGTGGATGTCTCTGTCTGGGAGGCGAGGGGGTGGTGATAGCTGTGTGGAGGAGCAACAGAACCTGGAACAGCCTTAAAGAAACATGGACTATTTTTTTTTAAATAGTTTTGTTTCTGCTAATACTGTTAATTTTTATAATACTTTCCTCTCTTCATTCAAACTTACTAAGAAAACCATTTTATAAGCGCAATAATACCTTCCAGGGTGGGTATTATTGGGAAATACCGGACCTTCCAGGGGCTATATGGCCCTCCGCCTGCGGCGTCGGGCCTCATCACGCCCTTGGGCGGTCCGGTATTTCAATAATGCCCACCCTGTCGGTATTATTGCCTACCTAATAAACCACATGGCTGTTCGACAGAGCAACAAGCCAGCAGGTTTGTGAATCTTATTCAAATGTTCTTCAACTTTCTTGTCCAGTGGGTCTTTTATATTGACAGTGCTCTCAATGGTATTGTCATGCATTTCGAGAGGGCTGAGACCTGGGGGGGTCGACCTTCAGAGCCCTGAATCAGGCCTCCCATTTGGTAGCAGAAGACTGGGAAGAATTTTCCCACCTTGTACTTTGCTGGCAGTCTCATTGCCTCCAGTGTATCATACTCTTTCTGAGTGATCGAGTCGACTGCTTGACATGAAGGAAAGTGGGGACCGACTGCTGGGACCCCTGGAAGGAGGACAAGGTCAGTGGATCCCATGGTAACTGGAGCTTCATCCAGCATGCTGAGGATACCCCTCACCATCCTGATAAGCTCATTAATATTTTCCCTCAGGCAAAGTCCGGCAGATGATGTGTCTGGGCCCTCTTCCTCAGTATCAGATGCATGATGAGGGGAGCCATTTGGGGCTTTTTGGGTATTTTGGCTGGTGGACCCTGGGTGGTTGAATAAACCTGGTTTCCTGGTGCCAATGCATGTGGTGCCTTGGTTTTGAGCTCCTCCAGGAAACAGAATAACAACTGTGCCTGCTGCATCCAAGGCCAGAGGTGCTGTTTGTGGAGTGTGGCATGGGCCTGAAATGACTGCTCCTTGTTGCTGAGAGATGTCACTATCCTGCATGTCACTGCCCTCAGTGATGGTGCACACTGCACATATACTGTACACTGTCCCACATGCATTTCCAGCAATGGGGTCCCGTATTCCTCACATTTGGCCATTATGTGGACTCCTTGTAAGTCTATGAGAAGGAGGCAGAAAAACTGTATGAGCGATGGGAACTGCTTCCATTTTGCATACATGCTCAAAACAATGCCTTGCAGAAGCATAGAGTGGAATAGGCCTGGTGGAATGCATAAGCTGTCACCAAAAATGGCCACCACGAGATTATGTGGTAAAATGACCACCTCTCGCAAGATTTGGTGCCTTGTTGCGATGAGGGTGCCAAGTAATATGGCTGGGAGTGGCTTTCCCATTCAACATGGCTGCCATTCTTGCAAGAACTGAGGTCCTGGGCACTACAGAATGGGCTCCTATCATGGCCACGGAGATCTCGTGGTTCCAAGATGGCCACCCCAAGATCTCGTGAGTTTCCATTGATCTCAACAGATAACTCACAAATCTCATGAGATTCAGCAATCTTGGAATGGAGACAGAAGGAGATGTCTCCACATAAACAAAGCCTGTGAATGGCCAGCATTAATGGTGTTGGTGCTATGCTGACCACTCGGATGAAAGGACGTCAGGGTGCTGATGTATCCAGAGCAGCACGCAGCCCAGCCAGGAAGTTGGGAGGGAGATTATATGGAGGAAACAGGTGAAGACAGCAGATAAGGCTCTTTAAACATTTCTTACCAGCCAAATTAGTCCCAAGGGAAGCAACAGGCACTGAATGCAGAGTCTTAGTTCTCCCTCTCCCCAGTGGCATAGAATATAAGGAGTGGACACAGCAGGAGGGTCCATGCACACCAGTGACCAAAAATCTATGCCCACCTGATTATGGAAAGGGACACTACAGGAGGGTCCCCTTCATCAGGTATGCTGACCATGTGCAGGGTAGCAGGAACGCTACAGAGATGAAGTCCTTTTTTCAGGGGTGACCCGGAGTTAGTTACATGAAAGTAGCAAAAATGTGACATTTTGGTATGAATACGACAGCTGAGGCAGAAATTTAGTGATAACCAGGAGTAAGAGACACAAAGTATGTAATTTTATACCTTTTATTGGAACATGAATTTTTCAGTCCACAGACTTTGAGCCTAGCTCTTCACGTGATTTTGGTATTTTTTTCATATGATTTTGGTATACATTTTTAAATCTTGAGTTAGTATTGAGATTGGTTTACAGCTACTGGTTTCTTATGCATTTTTACCTGCTTCTTGCAGAACTGTGACTGTGGCCACATACTAAGAAAGTGTCATTTCATGGAATTTAGTACACTTTTAAAAGTGGGTTTGTCTAACTCTTTGGAAAAACTGTACTGTGTACCCTTCTGGTCATTGGCTCTCCCAGGTTTAACATATTTTATTGCCTATACCAATTCTTTATCAAACATATGAGCACCTAGCAGAGCTCTAGTCTTTGAATTAAATATGGGAGGATAATATTTCATAAAAATCCTGCATGTAATGTGCTATGGTCAATATGGTCTTCTCTTGTGTGCAGTTCTTCATAAACCTTACAAAACTGTTCTGCAGTAACTTTTGAGCTACAGTAGCTAGGGTATCCACAGGATTGTTATATTTTGTAGCTTAAACACTGTTCTACTGCAGGTTGCTTGTTTCTGCAGGCCAAATGCAAAGAGTTGACCTACCTATTTCCCTGCACACAACATCATTTTCACATACCTCAGCCTTTTCTCCACATGAAGTATTAGGAGATCTTATAGATGCTTTTCTAAGAGATGACTATTGCTCCAGCAGCTGTTGGGTTCCTTTTTTGTTTCGTAAGAAACATATTGCGGTAGAATGACATTTCAGAGGTGTATCATGGACAAGTCCATGCAGAGCACTCTACAGTGGGAACGTCCCTCACAGACCAACCAGACTGTGACACTAGTCTGTGTTTCACAGCTGGAAGCCATTCTCTAGTTGAAAGAAATTAAGCGCTCCAATGATAGAGCTTCATTTCTTTCATTTGCATAGTGCTGTTGGCCCAACCCTCTGTTCCCCATCCCAGCATCACAATTAAACCCTCCTGCTCCTCCCTCTGCATGCAGTCCACCCTGCTCCCTCTGTTCCCCATCTCGGCATCACAACTGAACCCTTCTGCTGCCACAGAATTCATTGCTGTACTACTTCAAGTGTATCTCTGTCCGATAACAGCCTCCTCATATGTACCACTACTCTCTTTACCTGCTCCCCTTACTCCTCTCTGTCCATCCTCTCCATACCTTCAGTCACACTGTACCTCTCTCTTTTATAAATACTGATTTGGTTCCCTTCCCTCCTACCGCTCCTCACTCTTATCTCCAGTCTCTCCCCCCACTTCAGGGACAACTGAACCTTCTCCACTCCTCTTCTCAGTTCCTCTGCTGTGCAATCTGCCTTCCCCTATCAACTAACAACACTCTGTAACCTGCTTCTTTCTTCCCTCTGCCATTCCACCTTACCAAGCTCTCTCAGGCAGCAGCTGAAACTCCTCTCCCCGCCCACCTGCGCTTGCTTCCAGGATGTGGTCTTTCCTGGTGGCACAAGTGGTGCAGGGGTTAGGCACTCCCCAGCTTAACAGGTCTCTATTGTACTGCTGTGCTTGCCTTTGTGACTACCCATGGCTTTATTTTGCACTCGTATAGGTGTGATACTCCTGTCCTATAACTGCACATTAGTTTGTACCAAGATATGTGCCTATGATGATTTATTTATGGTACTGTGTCTGCACTTTATTCTGTACCAAGTATGTACTGTGTTTTGTTCACTGTACTTTCTGCAACCCTTTCCCCTGGGTTGTACCTGGAAATGAACCTTGGCTCAGAGTGCCTTTCCCAGTCAACAGTTTTCAAATAAATAAATCAATTGAGCAATTTCACATTATTACCCTCTAAGTGAATCATATGGGGGGGTGAAGTTATAAGTCTTAGACTCAGGGATATATTTTTGGAGACCTGGGACCTGTGCTGTGGGTGTCCAAACAAATGGCTCCCCATCTCATAGAACATCTCTAACTTAAATGCAAAATATAAGAATCTCTCATTGGCAACTATTTTTGCCATGTTCTGTATCCAAGTTTCCATCAGGGGTGGATTTGGTTGTCTCCCCTTGCAGAGTATTAATCTTCTGGCACATAGTAGTCCTCCCTGGAGTCACCTGAGTCCCTTCCGGGGATGCCTCTGACCCTGCTGTTGTCTCCCAGAATACAAAGTTGGGGGTTCAAGGGAGTTACTTAACACCTCTTCATAGGTTCTCCCAACCCTTCCCAAACCCCACAAGTTTGTTACAATGCCATAGTATATGAACTAAGTCTGACCCTGCTGTCTCACATCTCCACCAAAGTGAGTGCAGGAGTAAACCCATGTGATGTAGTATCACAGGTGAATGGTATCACCTGTGAAAAATATTGTATTGTATATACTGACCACTTTGCAGCTTTTATATGTTGTCCACCAGCAGGCCTGCCACACCCTGTTGATAATCTCACATGTTAAGTTTGTTACCCCTTTGGACTTCAGGGTTGCGGCAGTGGGGTATAACTGGGTTCCTAGCATGTTGTATATTTGTGAGATGTCTCTCCTACCTAGTCCAATGGTTCCAATTAGGGCACCCCAATCTGGGGTATAGTGGAGCTTGTATACTGTGGCAGCAATAGGGTTTATGGGCAGATCAATTTGTAAATATCTCCAATGCTACTGGCTGGGTATACCATATATCTGTGTCACCTGGGCAAAGGACATTAGGGTGTTTTGTTCCTGATCAGTGAGGTGACCAGCTTGTAGATACACCTCCTGACCCACAGGCCACCAACAGGTGTTTTCTTAACTATTTAAATGGGGTTGAACCATAAGGAGTACAGTTATCTGAGAGGCCCCCATTTGTGAGGTGTGGTCTCTCACAAGAAGGAACTGTTGCGCAGGGGTTATGTGGTCCTTTAGGTGTTCTGGGAGGAATAGGGTGCATAGGTTATTGGTGAGCCTCCTGGGATACTCAGGTCTGCCTCTGTCTGACACCACTGTGGTGCACCCAGCTGTCCAAGGGCAGTAACTACCCTTAGATTGGAACAGGGCAGCAGCTAGTGAATGTTCCTTAATCTAGGGAAGGTCAAAGTCCACCTCCGACCAGTGGGCCCTCAGTTTAGCTATGCTGAATCATGGTTGCTTGCCAGCCCAGATATACTAGTTGAAGAGTCTGTCTACTTGCAGGAATACAGCCTAAGGAATTATAAGGGGAAGGTTCCCATATATATCTATTTTTTTTTTTTGGAGACTTATCACTGTAAGAGCACTAATTTTGCCCCAAAGGGAAAGGTTCAGTGCTTTCGAATGGGCAATGTCTGTCTCTAGCTCTCTGATAAGTGGGATTGTGTTTGCCTGTAGTATTTTACTGATTTGCACAGGGACTACTATATTCAAATATGTAAGTACTTTAGTTGCCCACTTCATCTGTAGCTGACTAAACTGTGACTTTGTGCAGCTATGAGATATTGGGAGGTTATGATTTGCTCTAGTTGGCATGAAACACTGAAAGTTTAGGGACTACCTCATCAAGACAAGAGACTACTGGCAAGGTCAACAGAGACTATCAGCATATCATCTGCATAAGTCAGTGTTATATATATTCTGTTGCCTACAGTTATCCCTGAAGTGCAGGGGTTTTCCCTATGTTTTTGGAGAATGATTCCAGGGCTAGCACACAGAGGGCTGGGAGAGGGACAGTCCTGCAGGCTGCCTCTTTCAGGGGAAAGAGTCCATGGTGATGTTCACCAGGACTGTTGCTTAGGTTCAAAATACAGTGTGCTAATCCAGCTAAGGAGGATGTCCCCAAATCCAAATTGCTGAAACACTACCTTCAGTCGACTACTCTAAGGGTAAAGGTGCACTCGACATACAGGACACTACCCCTGCTGGAGTGCTCTTCCCAGCCTACCACATAAGATCAATTTGCAGATATTATCCACCCATATCTTCCGGGTACAAATCCAGCCTGATCCCTGTTCACCCAATATGATAATACAGTATTAAGTTGGACTGCCAGCATTTTAGCCAAGATTTTGATGTACACATTCAGTAGGAGATGGAACAATATCCTTCACAGGCATGGGGTCTTTCCCTTTTATGTATTGAAGATATTACTGTCTCTCGTAGCATAGGTGGTAGGCGTTACTGCTGCAGAGCTTTGGAAGACATGAAGCTGGCATACGGTTGGGGAGGGAGCTCAGTTTGGGCCTTGTAAAACTAGCCTGGCAGCCCATCTCTTCCAGGGGTCTTAGCCATTGGGAGAGACTTTATTACAGCAGTGATCTCTTCTATTATACCAGAGTCATCAACTTGCGCTTGCTGTTCCTGGTAGAGTTTGAGCAGGGTACTGAAGCTAAGAAATCTGCTAACTGCTGCTCTACAGGCTTTTCTCAGGTTTTATATAATTGGGCAAAGTGGTCAGCAAATAAATGGTGGATTTGCAGAAGGTCACTGGAGTCCATCCCCTCTCCCTTACACAGGGCAACAATTCGGTTATCAGTTTGTTGTTGCCCAAACCTATATGCAACCAACCTACTGACCTTTTCATCTGATTCCCAGTATTTCTGGCTAGTTCTAAATAAAGGTGATAGGAAACAGTTTTCTACTTTGCTACATGCCCTGTTGTCCCTTTAGTCTCTGTCCAATATCCTGATATGTTGTTTACCTTTTTTGTTAAATTAATCATCTAATTTTGTTGCCTTTTAACTACCCTTAATCCCTCTCTTCTCAGCAGTTGCTGCTCTCTTTTCATACTGTCTGAACATTCTATGACATCAATAACACCGTTCCAGGTCATTCAGATGAATAGCATGGCGTTGTGTTATTGATACAAACACTCAAACATAAGAAGAAGGCCATTTGGTCTATCCAGTATGCTCATATTGCAGGGTTCACAGCTTGAGCTACTGTCCCTGCCCCCCTCCCCACTCCTCCCATCCTCCCTACCCATGATCTTTAACTTCCACCTATGCCTATCCCAACGTCTCTTGAAACTGCCCACTGTCTTCACTAAGACCACTTCTTCTAGCAGCGCATTCCAAGTTTCCACCACCCTCTCCATGAAGAAGTTCTTCCTGACCTCCCTCCTAAACCTCCCACTCTCCAGCTTAAGACTGTGCCCCCTTGTGTTATGGTTGCCACTCAGCTTAAAGAGACCCAACTGATCTACCTTATTTATTCCTTTCAAGTACCTGAGGGTCCCAATCATGTTTCTCTCTCTCTCCCTCTCCCTCTCTCCCTCTCCCCCCCTCTCTCTCTCTCCTGTCTTCCAGGGAGTACATGTTCAGTGCCCTCAATCTCTCCTTGTATGCCTTATCCTGCTGACCAGCTATTATCTTTAAAGCCTTCTTCTGGACCTTCTCCAGCAGGTTAATGTCCTTTTTGAGGTGTGGGCACCATTACTGAACTCCATACTGTAAATATGGCCTCACCAGTGACCTGTACAAGGGCAGTATAACCTCTCTCATATTACTGATCTCCCTAGCTATGCATTCCAGCATCTTGTTTGCCCTTGCCGTTACTTTCCTGCAGTGCATTAAGTGCGTCAGGTCACTAGTGATCATCTCTCCTAGGTCCTTCTCCTCCTCTGATACAGATACTTAGACTCCACCCAGGTAATACTCCATCCTGGGATTCTTGGCTACAATGTGCATAACTTTGCATTTCTTGGGATTGAAGCTAAGCCGTCAGGTCCTGGACCACCTCCCCAGTTTTTCCAGATCATTCTGTAGATCCTGTATCCTTCAGCTGTGTCCACTTTCCCACAGAATTTGGTGTCATCCACAAATAGGCACATTTTGCCCTTAATGCCATCCCAAATGTCATATGAAGACATTGAACAACCCTGAGCCTGCAGGACCCACTGGTGATCTCTCTGGTGCCAGATAGCTCTCCCCACAACCAACCTCTGGGTTCTGTCCCTCAGCCAGCTTTCCACCCATCTGGCCATTTATCCACAACCCCGAGATCTGCCAACTTTCTGATCAGCCTTTTGTGGGGCACAGAGTCAAAGACCTTGCTAAAATCAGAAAGAGGATGTTTACCACTTTGCCCCTGTCTATTGTCTTAGCGATCCCCCAAGAGGAGTCCCCCAAGGTTCTATACTGGGTCTTATCCTTTTGCCATTTATATAAATAATATTGATTCAACCTCACCAATTCCTCTGTACACCTCTTTGCTGATGACACTGTTTTGTATGTCAGCAACCCTTCCCTTCAGCTGCTCGTGAAACCTACAAACAGAATTCTCCTTGTTACAATATCAGCTACTTGAGAAAAGCTTGTTAAATGCAAAGAAAACTAAAGCAATGATGTTCACAAACCAAAGCTCCCCAGCACCTCCTCCTCAATCATTCTCCCCAGCTATGCAATACTTGAGAAAATCTGGAGTATGTAGAAAACTTCAAATACCTAGGTGTGTGGATTGACAACAGACTCGACTTCACTCATCATTTAGAAGAACTGTTAAAAAGATTCGCCAAAGGCTTGGCCTTCTCTATAGATTAAAACCCTTCCTAAACAGAGACTCAAAGATGAGGTTAGTCCAGGCCATTTTTCTATCAGTTGTTGACTATGCAGACTTCCTTTATAGTCACTTCCCCATCTCCTACATTCACAAGCTGGATACCTTATATCATAGAGCAATAAGATTCATTACAGATCTGCCATCTAATACCCATCATTGCTCTCTTTATGCTGCAGTTGGGTGGGTTTCCCTTCACCTTAGAAGGAACAGAAATGCAGCACTATAGATTTACAGAGCGTTATCAAAAAAACTTCCAAACTATATTCTGGACTGCTTCACCCAGACCATTCCTAGCTCCTATGCCCTAAGAAGCAACAACATCATCCTGCTCAAACTGCCCAAATTCAACACCAGGCTAGGGAGGGCAGCAATCAACTATTCTCTAGCTATAGCATGGAACACCCTACAAAATCCCTAAAACTGTCCAATATCATTTCCATTTGCATCCTTTAAACAGCATTGTACAGTCTTCTTCACAGAGAAATGCAGTTGCTATCGCTAGAGCTAGCTCTATCATCTCACAATCTCCCTCCCAAAAAATTAACCATATATGGCATAATCCTTCCAGACAGACACCCCATCTTATGGCACCCAGTAATACCTTCACCATCCTAGTATTACATTATATTGTGTGTTTGCCATGCCCCCCACTGGGATATGTATATACTGTAAATATTAGCTTAACTTTCCTGCAACCAATTTTTATCATGTGAATTTACTGTACATCACTGTGTTTATAAACATTTTTTTTCCCCCATATGTATAACTGTTTTATATAAGTGTATGATGTATCTGTTGTGTATCAACTGTTGAACCTTGACCTTATCAGGTCCATCTTGTAAATGAGCCTTGCTCAATGATGTTCGCCTGAATAAAGATATGATGATGATGATCCGGTCAAAAAAGTCAATCAGATTAGTTTGACATGATCTCCACCCCATGAACCCATGCTGCCTCACATCCTGGAGACCATGCTCCTCTAGATAGTCTACCAATCTTTCCTTAAGTATGGTCCTCACGAGCTTGCACACAGTTGAGGTCAGGCTGACTGATCCGTAATTCCCTGGGTCATCCTTGGGACCTCTTCTGGGGGGGGTGGCACCATATGTGCCATAGGTACCATGCCTAACTCCAATGAACTATTAAATAGGCCTGCCAGCTCCTCAGCCAGCTCCCTTGGTACCCTTGGATGTACTCTGTCCGGACCTGGTGCTTTGTCCACCTTCAATGTTAACAGTGGTACCCAGCTGTGTATTGACCAGATTGTAACCTACTGACCAGATTGTAACCATTAATGGTCAGCAAACCTACTTCTGTATGTGAAATGTGTGTACTATGTAACTAAATTCGGGTTGCCCCTGAAAAAGGGAACTGCAGGGCTCAGCAGGCCTACCTGGTTATCAAAATTGAATAAATAAATAAAATAAATAAATAACAGCCCCTCTCTCACTCTGTCCTCTTCTATCACTACATCTGTGTTCCCCTCCCCCCCCCGCTCCTCTTTTCCCTCCTGAAGGCACTGGCCTGTCCTTCTCCCAGGTGAATATGGAACAGAAGTATTCATTTAGTATCTCTGCTCCCCCCCTTATCCTCCACCCACTCTTTGCCTTTCTTAAGCCTAATAATCTCATCCATCTTGTCCTTTTTCTCACTTACATAAGCAAAGGAAGGCCTTCTCCCCCTTCTTAATTCCTTCAGCTGTCTGGAGCTCCTTCTGTACCTTAGCCTGCTGGACTTCCTTACTTGCCTCTTTAGGCAACCTTAGGTAATTTTCCCTATCCAACTCTCTCTTGGTCTTCCTGAATTTTCTATAGGCTAACCTCCTTTCTCTTACTGCCAGGGTGACCCCAGAACCTAACCAGCTGGGTGCTTTGGCCATTGTGTTCTTCCCCCTGAGGCTAACGCACTCCTCTGTGGCAACCAGTATTCCTTCCTTAATGATGAACCACCTTTGGTCCACCCCCATATCTGCTCTGATGCCTGCCAGGTGGCTCCTTAGCACTTCACCCGTCTTTCTGAAGTCCATCCTCCTAAAATCCAAGGCTTTGGTCTTAGTCAGGATGTTTTCCCTGCCCATATCCAACTGAAACCACATTGTGCAATGGTCACTCCCACCCAGAGGCTCCCTAATCATAATCCCTAAGCAGAAATGCAGCACTATGGATTTACAGAGCGTTGTCAAAAAAACTTCCAAACTATATCCTGGACTGCTTCACCCAGACCTCTCCTAGCTCCTATGCCCTAAGAAGCAACAACATCATCCTGCTCAAATTGCCCAAATTCAACACCAGGCTAGGGAGGGCAGCAATCAGCTATTCTCTAGCTATAGCATGGAACACCCTACAAAATCCCTAAAACTGTCCAATATCATTCCATTTGCATCCTTTAAACAGCATTGTACAGTCTTCTTCAAAGAAATGCAATTGCTACCACTAGAGCTAGCATTGTCATCTCACAAATCTCCTTCCAAACCATATGGCATATTCCTTCCAGACAGACACCCCATCTTATGGCACCCAGTAATACCTTCACCATCCTAGTATTACATTATGTTGAGTGTCTGCCATGCCCCCACTGGGATATGTATATACTGTACATACTGTAAATATTAGCTTAACTTTCCTGTAACCGTTTTTTATCATGTGAATTTACTATACATCACTGTGTTTATAAACGTTATTTTCCCCTGTATGTATAACTGTCTTATATAAGTGTATGATGTCTCTGTTGTGTATCAACTATTGAACCTTGACCTTATCAGGTCCATCTTGTAAATGAGCCTTGCTCAATGATGTTCGCCTGAATAAATAAAGATTTGATGATGATGAAGATGATAATCATTATTTCCTGTACATGCTCCCCATTTGTGAGCACCAGATCAAGAATTGTTTCTGCTCTTGTTGGTTCTGTGATACCCTGAGTCAGGAACCCACTTTGCACTCCTTCCAGGATCACCTGACTCCAAGCACATGTTTTGGATGGTACACTTCAGCCCCCGTTGGGTAGGTTGAAGTCCCCCAAAATTACCACCTCTTCTTTCGCCGTAGCTTCCAATATTTGCAAGCTCAGTTACCTTACCCTCTCCTCATCTTGGTAGAATGGTCTGTAAACTACCCCAACCTTACCTTTCTCTATCTCTCTCTCTCTCTCTTAGATTGTAATTAAACCCATAATGCCTCTACCTTTCCTTCCTCCAACTCCTCCCTCATACAAGTTATTCCCTCTCTGATGTAAACTGCCACCCCTCCCTTCCCAATTACCCTGTCCCTCCTGTATATTTTATATACAGGGATTGCAATATCATAGAATGCCTTAGAAATTTGAACAGAAAGAGTAGTAGCTGGTTATGGCAGTGGAACTCTATGTAGCTCAGAGGGCACCCCAAAGCTTAATTATTTCATTCTCAGAAATTAGTTAAAGCCAGTATCTTTTTGCTGTTTCAGAAACTGCACCAGACAAGGCCCAGGACACAGGAGCAAGTCTCTGCACAAAACACAGCCCATTGAAAAGAGTAACAAAAACTTTAAAGGCCCTCGCTGCAAAGTAAAAAGATACTGGCAGGCTATTTAGAGGCCCTACACATGAATCAATAAGAAACAAGAAAAGCTAAAAATGAAAAACAGTTACCAAATAACATAAAGGGGGATTTACAGGTATGTGTGAGACTGAACAGCAGATCCTTGCCACTGATGAAGCCCGAGTTGGGTGAAACGTTGGGCCACAGGGGATCACTGTGTTCATAGTAAAGCAACAAATACAAGAAAATAGATTTTATACAAAACAAGTATGGCTGCTTGATGAGCAATAAAACTTTTTATTTGCTACAGGAAATGGCATGACTGTGCTACCCTATAAAAGGAGTGTATCATGGGGTGGTTGGGGATGCGGGTGGGTGACTGGGCCCTTCCCCTGCCGAAAAAGAAGAACCATGGACAAAAGAAACAAGGAGGTAAGAGCAGAAACAATCAACCAACAACAAATGCAGTAGCCCTGAAAGTTTAGCCTAATGATAGATAAAACTGTAAAACCCGTAAAGCACCACCTGTAATAATTGCACAGAAGATATACCCTGTAAAAAACACTTTGTTAAAGAGAAAAATAAAGCAGTAACAGAAGATAAACCTTGCAAAAAACAGTTTGAATCTCTGAAGATTACAGCAGTAATCTGTAAGCACAAAACAGTAACAAACCTGTAGGCACACCCTGTAATAATGCAGCAGAAAGTATACTCTGCAACAGCAATTTGAATCAGAGAACAATAAAGCAGTAAAATGTTAGCAACAAACAGTAACAAACCCTGTGAGTACAAAAGAAAATAACACACTGTAAATCTACCTAGCCAAAAGAAGCCTTAATCTTTTTCCTTGCTCTGATAATGTTCCTTGCTCTGTCCTTACAGGCAGCGCTAGAAGAAAAGAGCTCATGTGAAGCTAGGTGCCTTTGCCATCAAACCTAGTCTTTCACCTCAAAAACACCAATTAACCAGACCTCATCTGTCGACAGTGTCTATGTACCTATGTAGTAGCCATTAGTGAGACATGGCTCACCAGTAACCACACATGGGAGACTTCAGTACCTGGCTATGTACTCTTCAGAAGAGAATGAGGTGAAAAAGGGGGGGAGTAGCTCTTTATGTCAATGACAATATCAAAGCTATAGAAATTCAGAATACACATAACGAGCCAGAAGAACTGTGAGCCACCTTGGAAACAGGAAATGGGACAGCCATATGAACTGGGGTTATCTATAGGCTTCCAGACTAGGGGTAGGACATAGACACATTACTGTTAGAAGATATATAAAACATGAACGCTAAAGGGGAGATTTTGATAATGGGAGTTTTCAACATGCCATATATAGATTTGTCAATACCAACAGGAACATTCGCCAGAACTAGACACATACAGTAGTGGATTCCCAGCAGGGGGAGGGCCTCAAACAATTGGTATAAAACCCACAAGAGACAGGGCTATCCTAGATCTAGTACTGACTAACAGGGAAAGGATCACATATCTCCAGGTAGTTCAAGTTTATTATTACAGGAATTACTCCATTGAGCAAGCTCATTCACAAGGAGGTCCTGGAGATTTCAAACAATACAATGATGTACATGATCTTATATAAAACAGATTTGGATAGCACAAGTAAACAGCAATGACAATGATAAGGTACAACTTGGATTGTTTCTTCACTGGGGGGCAGAAGGAAAGTAAAAAAGAAAAAAGTGAAACCATGGGGCTATAGATGACATCACAGAGGAGGGTGGTAGGTTCAGCAGGACAGGAATATTGTGCACAAAGATGGGGGTACAGGGAGGGGGATCTAGGGGAGGGAGGTGACTGAGGTAGGGGAGGAGGGGGTAGGGAGACAGGGAGGTGGAGGAAGGGAAGAACTGCTAAGAGGCAGAATGGGTAAGGGGGTTGGGGTAGGAATACAGGGGTAAGGGAGGAGGGGGTAGGGAGACAGGGAGGTGGAGGAAGGGAAGAAGTGCTGGGAGGCAGAATGGGTAAAAGGGGGGGTCACCTGGGGACCAGTGACCATCACATGGTATGGTTCAATTTGGCTACTAGAACTAAATCATCCCATTCCAAAGCAAAAATATGGGACTTCAGAGGAGCTGACTTTGATAAGATGGTCAACAGAGTTAAGCTAACCCTGGCAAGAAGAAATACAGGTGAGGAGGTACAGTCAAAGTGGGCAAGCATTAAGGATGCAATCCTGGAAGCAACATCCCATTGTGTTAGGGAGAAAGGCATGAGCAAAAGAAGGAGGAAAACACTTTGGTTCTCAAAAACAGTAGCAGAATAGGTCAAAGCCAAAAGGTTGACCTTCAAGAAAGGGAACGCAGCAGGACGGAGATAGGGAAGTATATCAAACTTCCCTAAGGGAAGCAGGGAAGGCAGTATGGCAGGCAAAGGCCCAAACCAAGGAAACACTAGCATGAACAATAAAAGAAGGGGACAAGACTTTCTATAGATACATTAGTGAAAGGAGAAAGTCCAGAGGGAGTATTGCTAAGATCAAAGGGGATAAGGGGGAGTGTGTGGAGGAGGACCAAGGAAAAGCAACTATCCTAAATAGATACTTCTGCTCAGTATTTACTGAGGTGAAGGTAGGACAGGCCCACAGCTCCAGTATCATGGACACGGGAGGGAATTGTGCACAAGTCCCTTCACAAAAGAAAGGGTCCTACAAGAGCTCGATAAGCTCAGGGTGGACAAGGCAATAGGACTTGATGGCATACATCCCAGGGTACTAAAGGAGCTAATTGTGGAACTAGCAGAGCCATTAGCAGAACTGTTCAGTGAGTCTCTGAGCACAGGAGCGGTCCCAGAAGACTGGAGAAGGGCTCATGTGATCCTGCTCCACAAGAGTGGCAGCAGGGAGGAGGCAGGGAACTACAGACTAGTCAGTCTTACCTCAGTAGTGGGCAAGATTATGGAGGCACTCCTTAAGCAAAGGATAGTGCAACACTTGGAATCCATAGGAGCACAGTATCCAAGACAACATGGGTTTACAACAGGAAGATCCTGTCAAACTAATCGCATAGATTTCTTTGACTGGATAACCAGAGTGGTGGACCAAGGGGGTGCAGTTGATGTAGCCTACCTTGACTTCAGCAAAGCTTTCAATACTGTTCCACATAGAAGATTGATTAATAAGCTGGGTAGGCTCGGGGTGGGTCAGAAGTTGGTCAACTGGGCGGCAAACTGGTTGGTGGGCAGAAAACAGAGAGTGGTGGTAAACAGTATACAGTCAGAGAGATGCAAGTCACAAGTGGGGTACCTCAGGGATCAGTCCTGGGGACAGCCCTCTTCAATGTCTGTATCAGTGATATTACAAAATGGACTGGAGAAGAGTTTGCCTGCTTGCAGATGACACCAAGATCTGCAACAGAGTAGATGATCCAGATGGGGTGGACAGAATGAGAAGAGATCTGGAAAACCTGGCAAAATGGTCAGAAGAGTGGCAATTGGGGTTTAACACAAAGAAGTGCAAGATCATGTACATAGGCAAGAGAAACCCTCAAGCCACCTCTATGTTGGGAGGAGTTGCTGGCAATCTTAAGGGAAGAGTGATGTTGAGGTGTATTAGTAGGGGTATCACAAGTCGTGAAGAGGGAGGTAAGAATCCATCTTTACAAGACACTGGTTAGCCCCATCTGGAGTACTGTGTGCAGTACTGGAGGTCACACCCACCCAAGGACATTAAGAAAATGGAGGCAGTCCAGAGAAGTGCAACCAAAATGGTGCTGGGACTGCATTAGAAAACATATGAGGACAGATTATTGGAGCTCAATATGTATACCCTAGAGCAAAGGAGGGAGAGAGGTGATATGATCGAAACATTCAGACATCTGAAGGGCATTAACAAGGTGAGAGAGTCTAACATGTTTCAATATAAGGAAAATAGCAGGACAACAGGACACAGCATGAGATTAGAGGGAGACCGATTAAGGGTTACTGTGAGGAAGTTCTTTTTCACAGAAGGGGTGGTGGATGCATGGAACAGCCTACCTCAGGAAATGGTGGATATGAATACAGTGCAGGGCTTCAAACAGGCATAGGATAGGCCTAATTAAGTAATACAGATGAGTATGAACACATAGGCCATTGACAGAGTAAAGGCCTATGGCACATTCATAAGGTAGAAAAATGGGCAGACTGGATGGGCCTTGTGGTCCTTGGCTGCTGTCAACTTCTATGTTTCTGTGTTAATTAACACCCATCTACACTTTGTGTCTGTTAACATTTGAGTGGCCATGAAATTCAAGCCTCCTCTACATAGTATAGCAACCCTTCTTTGCTTTGAGATGAATGAGCTATCAAACACCTATTCGCTCCACATCCCATGGAGCCTGACAGCCTCAGCCCTTGGGTCTCCTTGAACACGGCTATATCACATTTTAATGACTTTATATGAGTTAGGACCTTAGTCCTTTTGATTGCGTTCCCCATACCCCATGTATTCCAGGATATGATTTTCAGTTCAGGGGATCCCATGGTTTATCTCATAGTGGGTATCCCTCTGTGTTCACTCCCTCCCCACCACTGCAAACCATTCTGCTGAGGTAATCATTATTGTGCCCTTCAGGCGTGGTGAAACGTTAAACATTACAACACTAAACCATAACATAACCATCATAACAAGCATCATTTTAAAAACCCTCTTTAACAAAGTACAGGGAGAACAGTAATTTGGTTGAATGTTCTTGCAGTCCTGACTGACTGTTATGGCCACCGGTGTGTCGATTCATGACACCAGACCTAGATGGATCTTCTTCTTTTGGGGTGCTCTGAGCCCCCAGATTAAGTTGTAAACCAGACAGTGCAGCTTGGCTCCTGTCCCTCTTCTCTCCCCTTCCCTTTCCAAAGGTTCAGCCCTCCCCTGCCAAGTCCCATTAACATTTGTCTAGCTTGCTTACCCATGCCCTTTGGTATGTAGTTCATTGTGAACATTCATCTATGACAAAGGGGGAGAGCCACTTGAGAGTGCAGCCTCTCAGGGTTATGTTGCTCATCAGGAGTTTATAATTATCCAGCCCCCTCTTTCTTCCCTGTCTGTATTGCTTTATTCAGTCTAGTCATGATGAGCCAGTCATGTGATGGGGAGGGTACGGGAGTGCCATACAAGGGGACGATTTGTCTCCCATGGAGGATGGAGGGAGAGTCACGAGCTAAGGTCTTGTTTGTTAGCTCCTGTATGATCTCACCAACTGTAGTGCTTTCCCTTGTGTGAGTCTCCCCCACCTTCCATTGGAATCAAGGCTGTCAACACGTGGCGGAGCAGCCCCAGATAGGTAGAGACTTCAAATTTAACTAACCAAACTGCTCGGTGGGGTGGGGGTGTGGTGGTGGTATGGAAACCAACCATTTGCACAATAAACATAAATTTAAAAAATGTATTCTACTGAGGTAGAATGTACTCATACATCAACTGCAGAAATAAAAACCATGAGATGTTTAATCCAGAGAGATCTGCACTGCTTGACTGATGCCATTTCAGCTATTCTTCTTGCTGCCATTTCCCTCTGCTATTGGCAGGCCGTCAGCTTCCTCCCACACTCGAGGGCCTCTGCTGCACTGCTATGGTTCTGATGAGTCCCATTTGCCAAAATATTTACAGTGGCCAGTAATAACATGGCATATTTGATCCCATGGGCATGGAGCAATTTCTTTGCATCCCAATACTGTTTGCTGAACTCCAACATCTCTTTAGGAAGATCAGGGAAGACTGACAGCTTGTTTCCATCCCAGTTCGGGTCACAAATGTTTCTTGCCAGCTGCATAATTTTCTCTTTTACCTGAAGTCTTAACATTCTGGCAATGATCATTGAAGGGACGAGCATTTGGAGCCATCAGTTTGGGTTGGAGTACCTTGTTTACTTGCTCAGACTGTCTAGTTAAGTCCCAGGAGAAATCCTTGTAAGAGCCATCTGAAGAAATTCAATGGTGCTTTTCCTTTTTGCTTTTTTGGGGATGCCTGCTATGGAGATGTTACACCTCCTGCCCTTGCAGTCCAGATCCAGTACTAGTTTCCATAGTATTTGTATCTTGCGGCTGTTGTCTATGGGGTGGGCCTCTATCTCCTGTAACATATCCTCCGCTTTGCCAGTGCATCTTTCTACCTCCACTATTCTGTCTGTAAAGTCTTTAAGCTGCCCCTCCATGCATTTCAGGGTTGCTCTGATTTGAGTGATCTCCCCAATAAGCATAGTGAGAGAGCCAGCAATGTCTCCCATTTCTTTCAGGAGATCCACTCGGGAGACATCTGCCACGCTTTCCAACACTAGCGCGGGAGAATGCGAGGGGGTTGCTGTGTCTGTTTTTGTTTTTAAGCCAGAGAAGAGCCACCAGAAGTCAGCATTCTGTTTCTCTGTGCTTTTGGTGAGTTCTGCAGTTGGTAGTCTCATTTAAAGTTACTGATGTACACTTTAATCACCTGGATGGCTCCAGCCTGCAGCTCTCGGACTATCATGACCATGTTGGTTGCTGCTTGGCCACCCCCTCATGCAGGTTATTTAGTATGGGATCCCTCTTGAACTTCACAATGCCCCTCATTTCTCCACCTATGGTGGAAATCCTATTAAATATGAAGTAACAGCCACACTGTATAAGTTTAAGATTAGCTCCCAGTGAGTGATAACAATTCGGTGTTCACAGAGGGCATCCTCAGTCCCAGTAGTACTGCAAGCCTGCCTATACCCTCGAGTAACCTGCCACTGAATTCTCTGAGAGTTGATGCACTACAAATAGATAACTCTGCCAATACCTTTGCTTCCTCCTTAAAGCAATTTGTATCATAACAATCATAACAGGGAAGTCCATCAGGCTATCTGCCTATTCAAGATCTTGACCACCTCATCTGGACTAGCCCATTCATAGTGACCTACTCTTTAATTGCCACTTTAAGAGCATGGATATACCACACAGGCAGAACACCCCTGCAATGCATTGTCTGGGTCCTCATTCACAGTAGCAGAACAGTGTTGGGAGTTAGGAGAGATGCCAATGCCGTGTATCTAACTGATCATACACAGGACTGAGGGAACAACTGTATAAATCAATTTGCCCTGCATCACATCTATCTGCCACTGTCATAGGTACAGAAAACTGGGAAAACTTTCACCTCCAGTGCCTCATCCTTAGCAACTAGGACCTTAGCCATTCATTCCAGTTGATGATTTTTCTGTCTCCGAGGTCACAGAAGCAGCAAGCAGAACTCATCACCATGAGTTGTCATTTATTGTGTGTTGATTTTTATTTTGTGTTTGCATATTTCACTTTTACTTTGCCTTGTATAAGATATTGATTTGTGTAAATTTTTGTATTGCAATTGATGTTTGCTGCTATAAAACCCATAGAACTTCATTAAAATGAGCTATGCTCAACTGATATTTTACCTTATTCTGCTAATAAAAACATTTACTACTACTACTACTACTACATGAGTTTGGGAACAGGGAAAGGAAAACAGAAAATGCTGCCTGCTGCCCCAACAAGTACCCTGGCTGTGACTACAGACGACGTGGTAAAACAGATAATGTAACTACCAACATCTGTCTTTGTAATCACTAGAAAAAACGTGAATGCTTGTGCCTCTAGAAGTAGTGCAACATAACAGCAGTGTGAATGATTATACCTCTTCTGAAACCAAAGCTGAATTACTTGAGAGTATTTCTGGGATTCTTGGAGATATGCACAGATCTTTACACAAAGTGGGCTTCTGGCAGAAGTAAAGCAAAATCCTCCGTGGTTTTAAAACCTCAGCTCATACACTTTGAAATGTAATATGGTGCAAGCAGACTGAGAACCTCTGGAGCAGAATCCCAAGAGCCCTGCCAAGTTGCACTTGAGTCACAGTGCCAGCACTGCATGCTGAAACATGACTCCAAAACAACAAATCTGGAATACAGAGCAAACTGGTTTTAGGGTCAGGAAAACTCACAGGAAGACATGCCATTCAAGTCTACCAGCCTGTTATTAGATCCCACTCCAATCTATTCAAGTAATCTCATAACAAGATGTGCCACAAAGTGCAAGGGCTTTCCTGCCGGTTATTAGATGCCTCTTGTAGCTGTTCAGGGAAGTTCACAGTTAGACATGCCACACAGAACAAACGTTTACAGTACCTGCTGTTATAAGACCCCACTCAAATTTGTTCAGGGAAACTCACAGTAAGACAATATGCCATACAGTAGAAGAACATACCTGCCAGTTATTAGACACCACTGCACTGGAATCATCAGTTCCTTTTTTGAGAAAATGTTTGTTTTAATGTGTGTGCAGCGTGATAAACACTGTCTCTCACAAACTTTTGAAAATCTGTGTGTATCATGAAGTACACTACGTATCAAAAAGCTTAAAATAAAAGCATGCTAGAGGCACAACACAACGTGAGTCATGTATTCATGTCAAGGCTAGTTTGCAGTCAAGATGTTTTGCCTGGTATCAAAACAGTGCACTGAAAGTTGAAAGGGAAAAGAAAAACAAAGTACAGTTACATAAGAACTTACCGTAATAGTAGATCTTCGAGAGGGGCTCTTGCAGCAGTAATACCATTAGGACTAAAGCCGCCAGGCGTTAGGACCCCACAAGAAACATTTTCTAGCTGGCAGACTGTGGCGGCGACGTGTTATATAGGGGGCGGTCCCTGATGCCACCTCAGTTCTCCCACTGGAGACCGGCTGAAAATATAGATGGAGAACCGAGGAGGATCTTTCATCTCAAGAGAAGATGTAAAGTGATGTCCGGGGGCAGGTGGGTGGGAAAGCCACCTGTTGCTAAACTCCTCTTGAATATCTACTGTTACAGTAAGTGCTTACGTAACTGTACTATCTCACTTTGAGGGAGCTCTTGCAGCAGGTAATACCATTAGGACTGAGTCCTAAGAATGCCCAAGGAGAGACCCAGATCGAAAAGGGTGGAGGACAATAAATGCTGTGATAAATTAGGAGAGGAGAGGAGTCGTAGAGGACTGCTAGGCGAAACCTGCTCTCCTTCTGGAAGCAATGTCCAGACTGTAGTGCCTCACGAAGTATGCATGGAGCTTGTCAAGTAGCGGCTGCACAGAGGTCTGCTGAAGAAACATTCCATGAGGGAAGCGAAGATGTTGCCACCCCTCTGGTAGAATGACCCCTCACCTGTCCCGGTAGGGGTTTGTTGTGGTGCTGTAGCAAAGGTGATGCAGTGCACTAGCCACTTAGTTAGGGTTTGTTTTGTGACTGGTGTTCCAAGTTTTCTGTGGGAAAAGGAGACAAACAACTAGCCTGTCTGTCTGGTGGATCTAGTCCTGTCCAGATAGTAACGTAAAATTCTATGTACATCCGGAGTATAACAATGCCTCCCTGTTATTCGAGTACTCTGGGTAGTAAACTGGTAGTTGAATGTCCTAGTTCAATGTGAACTCAGACACTACCATTGGTAAAAACTTTGAGTTTGTACGCAGGGCTACTCTACCCTGTGAAAAACTAAATAAGGTTCTTTACACATCAGAACCTGCAGCTCAGAAATCCTCCGTGCTGAAGTGACAGCAACCAAAAATAATGCCTTCCAAGAGAGAAGGCGGAGCTCACAGCTTGCGGCTGATTCAAAGAGTGGCAAGGTGAGCTTCCATAAAACAAACGGGAGATCCCAGGATGGTACCGGGTCTCTCCTGGGGGGTTTCATATGCAAGATGCCTCTCTCAGGAATGTCTTGCAGATGTACAGCTGTGCCAGAGTCTTCCCATCTAATGGCGATAGTAAGCTGACAGAGCACAGAGATGCACCTTTATGGATGAGTAGCTGAGACCCAAATCTGACAGGTGGAGAAGATACTCAGGACAGATTCCACTGGATAACCTAGGGATCCAGAGAACGAAGAATCACCCATAAGCAGAAACACCTCTATTTCACGGCATAGGTCACCCTGGTAGAGGGTTCTCTCGCTGCCATGAGTATCTCTGCCATGCTAAAGGATACTCCAAACCTATCCTTGACTAAGTCTATAGGAGCCAAGCATGCAGGTGCAAGGACTGGAAGTTTGGCTGGACTAACGTCCCTTGCTCTTGGGAGAGCAAGTGAGTGGAGAGGGTCAATGGAACTGGTGGTTCAACAGTGGGAACCAAATCTGTCGAGGCCAAAATGGCGCTACCAGAATCATCCTGGCCTTTTCTGCCTGCAACTTGAGCAGGACCCTCTGAAGTAGAAGGAAGGGAGGAAATGCATACAGAAACCTCCCTGTCCAGGACAGGGACAATGCGTCTTGCCAGAAAACACCAGGCCCTGGATCTAGCGAGCAGAAACTGGGCAGTTTGGCATTGTGTGGGGATGCAAAAAGGTCCAGTTCTAGCTGACCCTACCTTTTGAGAGATAATCTATGACTTTTTGCTGTAGTTCCCACTTGTGGTTCTGAGATCGAGAGTGACTTAAGCTGTCTGCAAGGACGTTGTGGATTGCTGGAATATGAACTGCCATGGTGTCCAGTTTGTGATCCACCACCCAGGACCAAACTCTCATTGCTTCTCTGCATCGGGGATATGGGTGTGTACCCCCTTACTTGTTGAAATGGAAGACTACTGGGGTATTGTCCGACTGGACTAGTGGCGATCCGGGAAGAAGCACCCCTTGGAAAGCTTGAAGGGCGTACAAGACAGTTCTCATCTCCAAAATGTTTATGTGGAGAGCTCGTTCTGTTGAATTGTAGGAGCTCCTTGTCTGATGCGAAGCAAGATCTGCTCCACATCCCAGTCCCAATGTGTCGGTGGTGAGGGTCTGCAGTGGGCTGGGTTTTGAAAAGGAATCCCTATGATCAGCTGGTTGGGGGTGAGCCACCAGATCATGGACTGTCAGACTGCATTGGAGATCCGAATGGGCTCTTCCAGCTTGTCTGTGCCTTGATCCCACTGAACCTTGAGGTGCCATTGCAGAATCCTTATGTTCAGACGTGAGAATGGAACTGTCACAATAGCTGCTGCCATGTGACTCAACAATTGTAGAACCACTCTTGCTGGACCAAGTCCGAGTCTTGTATCCTGCGAATGACCTCCCTTAGCCTTGTTGCCCTGTCTGTGGGCAGAAAGGCTCTCCCTTGGACTATGCCCAGGACTGCTCCAATGTATTGCAGCCTTCGAGCTGTCCACGGTTGTGACTTGGAGAGATTTAGGGTGATGCCTAGAGTCTGGAACAGGCTGAATGTGTCCTCCAAGGTGCTGTTCAATTGGTCTTCTATTGATACGGTAAGAAGCCAATCATCCAGGCAGGGGCATTAAGTGACCTCTTCTCCTGAGGGCCACTGTTACGACTGCCAGGCACTTGGTAAGACCCTTGGTGCTGAGCACAGGCCAAAGGCAGAGCCCTGAACTGGTAGTGCCCTCCTTGGAAGGTGAAGCGTGGGTACTTTCTGTGGAGACGGAAGGATCTTGATGTGCATGTAGGCGTCCTGCATGTTCAGTGAGCAGAGCCAGTCTCCTTGGTGGAGCATTGTTAATAGGCT
The DNA here is from genome assembly GCA_016271365.2 of Neoceratodus forsteri. NCBI lineage: Eukaryota > Metazoa > Chordata > Ceratodontiformes > Ceratodontidae > Neoceratodus > Neoceratodus forsteri. The sequence goes on along the minus strand of CM057458.1, from coordinate 1,146,586,219 downwards.
CACCAAGGTCACCATTCTGAACCTTTTGTATTCAGTAAAGGTGCTCAGTTGACTCAGGTCCAGAATGGGACGGAGGTCTCGCATTTTTTTTCTGGACAAGAAAGAAATGGGAATAAAATCCCTTTCCTCTTTGAGCAAAAGGAACCTCCTGGATGGCTCTTTTTCCAGCAAGGCCTGTATCTCTGCTCGCAAGAGTAGTGCATGGAAATGGGAGCAGCAGGAGGGGACTGGTGGATTGTCCAGTGGAAACTGGGTGAACTCTAGGGAGTATCCACTTTCTGCCATCTGGAGAACCCATCTGTCCAATGTTATACTGAACCATCCGGATTGGTAGAGGGAGACTCTCCCTACTACCGCCTCCCCCTATATTAAACAATATTTAATATATGGATCTTCAATTTAGAAGGTCTGTAAAGCATACAAAAAAAATCCAGTAATACCACCAAAGGTTCAGCGATAATAGTATTGTCAATCACTGTTAATAGTACTGTCAATCACTGTTAATAGCATTGTTTTGTGGTGATAATAGTATCATTGCAAGCTTATGAAAATATAGCTTCTGCCCCCACGTCGTAAGCGTGCCTCCTCATTGGCTACTTTTTCGTGGGCGGGCAGAACAGTTTAAAAACATGGCAGCCCTTCTCTCTCACCGAGAGCTTAACTCCGTCATTGGCGCCGCCTCGCTTTTTATTTTACTTTTTCCCTCAGAAAATGAAACTATCTGGTTGATCCTGCCATTCCAGTCCTGAAGAGCAGGTAGGATCTCAATTTAAAAAAAAAACGGGTAGGGGCCAGGAACCGTCACCAGTGGAGTGAGCAGACAGCTGAACCCACAGCGGGAACAATGTGGCGGTCGACTCAGTACAAAGTCATTTCTCCACTGAAACGGTCGATCCGCCAATCGAAACAAACGTCGATCCATATATTAAAAAAATAACCAATAGGGTTCCTGTGTCCATTACCAGGGAGTACTGGCATCTCGAGGTTCTGGACACAATGGAACCTCTCGAGCTTTGCTCTCAAGGTTCATGTGTCCAGAACCTCTCAATGCTATTACTCCCTGGTAATAGACACAAACCTCTTTATAGTTACCCAGTGAGTAACAGACTACCATCTCATCATTTAGAATTCTCTCTCTCTCCCAAAACTCCCCTCATTGTTTTTTTTTCTGTTTTTTTTTTCTCTGTATACCTGTGTAGTCTGTGGGCATGAACAGCAAGGCTGAGCAAGGTGAATACAGATCAGCACAAATACTGCTGACTATGCCTGTATTCAGGTTGCTGAGCCAAAATCCAAATACATGCCATTTTTGGTTTGTACTTGTGCAAAATAGCAGGCAGGCTTTTTTCCACCTTTTGCTCCCACTTATGTTTCTTTATTTTTTTTTTAAATCTGGGATTCTGTTGCCTTTCATCTTCCCTTGGTTGGGGGGGGGCATGCATGTTGGCTGAGCAGGAGAAGGCAGTCAGTGAGTCAAGGTGGGCTGCAGCAGTGGAGGGGCAGCTGACTTGACCTATAGCAGAGAGGGAAGTTTTGCAGACCCGACAAAAGACTGGTCACTGCCGTGAGTTGAACATGTGATCAGAAGGCTGTAGGCAGGAGAGCACATTGTGTGCTCAGTAAGGACAGGGACAGGCTGTGTGAGCTGTTTAGCGTGGGGACTGTGCGCGCATAATCAGACTGTGGGGGCTGATTAAACCTACAGGGCTGTGTGGGCTGGTTGTGAAATGTGCTTTCCCAATGGTGACATACAGAAATAGATTAGTTGTCGTATTGGTCCTTGTAAGAACAGATTCAGAAGTAATTATGTTGATACCTTTAATTGGTATCAAAGGTACCAAACTATTTGCTTCTGGATCTGTTCTTTCCCAATGGGAAAGACTTGTGCTACTGTAGTAGTCCATTACTAAAACTGTAACAACAAACAAAAGAACACCAACCAAAAACAATCAGTGTTGCAGATGGGAGGGGATGGGGTGGCAATGGAGCAGATTGGACTGCAGAGTGCAGACTCATGGTGTGGACACTTTGGGTGTTCTATATCTCATTCTCAGAGAGAGTGCAAGTCTTATTCAGGAAAGTTTTGCAGAAGGAAGTAAGGGAGGAAGTTGGGTGGCAGAAAAGAAGATATAAAGTAAGCAACCCAGTTCTGACAAAAGGGCTTCTATTTGTCAGTTTACCTCATGCATATTGCTTAATGTGACCATTAAAAAAAAAAAAAATCAGTTGGTTCTTGTCTTGATGCACCATAGTGGTGTAAGAAGACTTTGATGCAAACAGAGGGGTTTAACACTGAGCACGCCAATCAACCCTAACTAAACCGGTGATGCCGTGCCAGTATAATATCTACAGTGGAGATGGCCAGGGTGCAATACAGTGTCCTGTGACACTGCATGACAAAAGGGATCAAATATAATTGAAATTGTCATGTTTACTGCAGTAACTCTTCTGCATTGTGCTGAAATTTTGTGTTGCATCCTGGTGGCACCAGAGTGTATATACTCACACACAGGAGTTAATTCCTTAACAAGTGTGGCATGATCACAGGCAACAATTTATTTTTAAAATGAAACTTTTTTTTCAGCTTCTTTATGCCCCTACTCATCAGTCTCCTGGCCTCTCTCCAGTGTGGTCTCTCAGGTATGGCTTTTCTCCCATTCACCTGAAGCCCCCGACTGACTCCTGGTCTGAGCCCATCTCCACTCCATCTCCTTTGGCCACCCAACCCCCCAGCTCTGAGTCCCTCCCTGGGGTGGGACTGCCGACTCCTGTTGGCACTCCATCTAGAATCTAGTAGAGTGACCAGGGAATGGAGGGAGAACTAGTCATTGGCAGGCAGGACCTGGTACTGTGCGTGGGGTTGGTCCCACTGGACCCACCTTCACCAAGCAGGTGACTGAGGCTTTTCTATTTTTCTGTCCCCCCAAGGCTTGGCAGTGCAATATGCATCAGCACGAGATGTGTGCATGCCTGCGCATGTTCACAGGAGCACCACTGCAGCCCATCCCCTTACTGGAGATCCTGACTGTTGCTGCACCCCTAGTCACCACCGGGGGTCACCAGACAGCGGGAAATGCTACCCCCTCCCTCCCAGGATAGGAGAGCTGTCCTCATGATGCTCAATCCTTTCCTTCCCCACCATCCTTTGATGACCCGGGTCCGCTCGAACCTGGATCACTGGCGTGGTGCGAGATAAGGAGTCCAGCACCTCAGCCCTCTGCACCACCGGGCCGGCTCTTTAAAATTATACTTTAGTGGATTTTCTTTCATATTCTATATACAAGACATACAAAAATACATCAAAATATAACAGAACATCGAGTTAAAAGTCTGTTTGCATTTAGCATATCTAATTATGACAGGGTGGAATAGGACCCTGTCCCATTCATTATGGAGAAAGTGTTTCAATACAAGGATCTATTCTTTCCTTTTCTGTCTCTTCTTTGTCTGGTTGCGCAACCCAATTTTCCTGTGAGACTTTGGATTTGATCACCCCGACAATCTCGCAATTCTTTGGCTCTTACTGTCTCAGTTTTCCCTTGCTGTTTGTTTTTCCTCCCTTGCATAACTGTTAATATAAAAATATGTGCAAATCATTGTATGGAAATATAACTGATATTGGGATCCCTTTGTTTAGAAAATGTATAGCATTACTGTTGAAATGTATATATTTATAATTTGAGATCATTGTAAAAAGCTAATGGAAAACTCCAGAGGTTACTTGAGTACAAATTTTAAGCTTTTGCAAAAAGCTGTAGAACCTCAAGCAAAGCACACTGTATTCTAGCAGCTCCTGAAACTTACAAGAACAGGATGCTTGCTAAAAGTGGGGTTGAAAAGACTTATAATAGCAAAGCTGCAACTGCAAAAAGATTAGGAGAACAAGGACACAGAGACTGAAAGAAAACTTAATTTTATTTAGCCTTGTAAATAGTTACACTGAACAAGTTTATTTATGATACTGCTGTATAAATAAATATTTTTAGGTGAATTCTACAACTGCTCCTGGTTTTCTATGCTTCCTGACCTGTGCCTCAATGACACTAATCTGTCACATAATTGTATTTCATTAAATATTTAGAGGTGTAACAAATATTTTAAGCTAATCAACCTAATGGACTGAAGGATCAGTTGGATTAGGCATCTATAATCTATAAACCATACTAATTGATGCCAAAGCACCTTAGAACATTTCATTGTAGCAATCTATGTAATAACTGACAAAAACATTAAAAACAAGATCCCATTAGAGTTGCATAGTGCGATGCGACAATGGTCAGGATAACTTAGTGGTCTAAGGCATGAGGCTTAAAAGAAAATTTGGCTCATTGGTCTAGGGATGTGATTCTCACTCGGATGTGAGAAGTCCCAGGTTCAAATCCTGGGTGAGCCCTTAATTCATGTAATTAGAACCATCTCAATCTGAGACTCATTTGGGAAGTGGATCCTGGGGATCACTAGGGCAGCAGGACAGGAGGGAGAGCTGGATGTCATTGTTCAACTGGACACTAATGATCTGACTAGGGACAGGGCTGGGATAGCAGGAGGAGTTTAGGAGTTGGGAAGGGGTCTTAGACAGGTAGCTCGTTCAGTGGCTTTTGCGGAGGTGCTGCATGTCTACGACAGGGGTGAGGAGAGGGATCTCTGCACCAGGAGCTTCAACTCATGGCTGAAGGACTGGTGCAGAGAGGATGAGGATAAAAGTCTATCTATGCAGGGGTGATGGCCTGCATCTATCCGGAAGGGGAACTACAGTCCTCAGTGGATGGTTTAAATGTTACTTCGATGAACATTTAAACTAGTCGAGGGTCGTGGTGGAAGGAATCAGGAAGGCAGAAACTGCCCCCCACAGCCTCAATTAGAGAGTAAGGAGAAACCAATGGGAATGGGTCCCAGTGTGCAAATTAATAAAGGAAGCAGGGTGGTATAAGTGGAGGGGGAAGGAAATAGCATTAAAAAGAGAAGGAGGAAGGAGGGAAGGCAAAAAGGGAAAAAAGGAGGGCAACAAACAGAGTAGATACAAAATCTGGAAGGCCATGTGTGCAAATGCTAAAAGTCGAGGACATAAGATTCCAGACCTACAGGCCATCATGGCAGAGGCCAACCTGGGTATTGTGACCATTACCAAGTCATAGTGTACTGAAAACCATGACTGGGACATGGCCATACCAGGCTATACTCTATTCAGGAAGGACCAGGTGGGAAGGAAAGGTGGGGGTGTGGTGCTTTATTATATTTATTTATTTATTTATTGAAATGTTTCACTAGGAATGGCACACTGAACAACAAGTTGCTCATCTCACGGTGCATCCTGGGGGGAGGGAGGTCATAAGGGAGAACACATAATAAAGTACATACACAGAGTTGCATAACAGTTGACAGATAAAGTGAACAGATTAATGGTGTAGACATACAACATACTACGCAATATATACATTGGCTACTTTAAGACCGAGGACATTATCACAATGTACTTCTATACAGAGTGCAGAGTGGAATCCACTGGCAAGATGACAGAAAAGGGAGAGGTACTGTTGGTGGGGGGACTTCAACCTGCGGATGTAGATTAGAGCCTCCCAGCAGTGGCTTCAGCTAGATGCAGGAACGTCCTGGACTCTGTGCAGGGGCGTTCCTCAGGCAACTAGTCAGTGAACCCATCAGTGAGGTGGCAATACTGGACCTGGTACTCACTAACAGGGACAGTATTGCAGACATCGAGGCGATAGGCCACCTGGGTACCACTGATCTCCATACGGTGTGATTCAGTATAAGGATGGCTGTGGAACTGAACCACACAAGGGCGAGGGTCCTGGACTTCAGGAAGGCAGATTTTATAAAGATGGTGAATGCCTCGGGATGACCTGGCTGGGGGCATGGCCTGGGAGGATAGAGGAACAGTGGAAAAGCTCAAAGGGAGCATAGTAAAGGCAACAAACCTCTGTGTCAAACAAGCAAGCAAAAGCAAGAAGAAAAAGAGACTGCTGTGGTTCCTGAAAGAGGTGGCTGAAAGAAAAAAGGGTAGTATTCAGAAGGTATAAGGAGATGCAGGGGGAGGGGGATAGTCTCAGGGGAAACAGAGGGAAGCAGGGAAAGTAGTAAGGTACACAAAGGTGCAAACCAAAGAGAGACTAGCTCAGGCAGCAACAGAAGGGGACAAGACATTTTTTTAGGTATGTAAGTGAAAAGAGGAAGACAAGGGGTGGGATTGTAAAGTTAAAAAGGGAAGGGGGGACTGTAAAGAGGGGTACCCGGAAAAGGCAGACATTCTGAACAAATACTTTTGTTCAGTGTTCACAGAGGAAGAAGAAGGGGAAGTGCCACAAAAAAGTAACCAAAGTTTTGGAGGGAGGGAGGTGCTAGTCCTTTTTTGGAGGAGAGTCGTGAAGGGACTCGCTAATCTGAAGGTGAACAAAGCAAAGGGACCAGATGGGGTGCATGCAAGGGTATTGAGGGAGTTCAAGTAAACACTACCTGCACCTCTTACAGTTCTGTTTAACAGCTCAGTGGAAACAGGGTGGTTCTGGAAGGCTGGAGGAGGGTGAATGTAGACCCACTGCACAAAGTGGTAGCAGGGAGGAGGCTGGCAATTATAGGCCAGTCAGTCTCACATCGGTGGTGGGAAAATTAATGGAATCACTGCTGAAGGAAAGGATGGTGGAATATCGAATACAGTGGGTTACAAGGCCCGAGGCAGTATGGCTTCACGGGGGGAGGACATGTCCAACAAATCTGATAGATTTCTTTGACTGGGTGACAAAGGAGTTAGATCAGGGTGGAGTGGTGGATGTGGCCTACTTAGATTTCAGTAAGTCCACCATTCCACATAGCAGAGTAGTAAGCTAGTCAAGTAGCTTAGGAGTGGGTCCAAAGGTGGTAAGCTGGGTAAAAAATTTGTCAGGGGATAGGCGACAGTGGGTGGTGGTAATGGAGTTCACCCCGAGAAAGGAGAGTGACCAGCAGGGTGCCTCAGGGATCAGTGCTGGGACTGGTTCTCTTTAATGTCATTATAAGTGATATTGCAGAGCAGCTAGAAGGAAGGTCTGCCTATTTGGCGGATGACACCAAAATCTGCAATAGGATAGACACTCCAGGGGAGGGAAAGGATGAGCAGAGACCTGAGAAAACAAGAGGAGTGGTCAAGGATATAGCAGTGGGTTTTAATGCAAGAAAGTGTAAAATAATGCACTTGGGGCACAGAAATCCAGGTGCAGAGTACAAAATAAGTGGAGTGGTACTGACAACCACCAAGCAGGAAAGAGACCTGGGGGAAATCATACTGGATGACCTAAATGTGGCCAAGCAGTGCAGCAAGGCTGTTAGGAGGGCTAAAGGTGCGGCAACGAACGGCTCACTTCAATACATTTGTATTGAAGCGAGCGGCGCGTCGCTGCACCTTTACAGTTAATGGAGCCCTCCCTGTGTCCGCCATACTTCCAGGTAACTGATTTTCAGAATTAAAATAAGATACCTTGTGGCGCAAGAAAAATTTCGCTTCTACTTTACAAAGCTAAACCAGTGGCTAAGCCTTGTTGGGATGGGAGACTGGTATTTGGACAGCTTTCCTTTAATCAGGCCCTGCCTATGGAATGAGTACTAAGCAGTACTGACCATAAACAGTCTGGGTGGCTGGAGGATACAGGCCTAAGAAAGAAGGCCTTAAAGCACAGTCAGGCCAAAGCCAGCCCTTTTGTGGGATGCAATGTTCAGACTGTTCGCTTGGTTAAAGTGTGGACAGTACTTTTGGTGGTGGCTGCACTAATCTTGCAGCAGACACATTTTGAAACAAACAACAGAAGTGGCCATGCCTCCAGTGGATGACCACAAACTACTGTACATCAGGAAGTTCAGTACCCTATTTCCTGTAACAGGAAACAATACAGTTGACCAGCATCTGGACAGGTACTGTTAAGAAACAGGATCACCCTCTTTCCCAGCAGTGAGTGAAAGCAAAAGCTACAAGGAATTTCTGTAGTCATTCGTACTGTGTATATAACACCCAAGCATTCTATATACCGTGCATCTAGAATATAGAGAAATGCTTCCCCTGGAGTTGCATGGTCTGGAAAAGAAACTGGCAGATGAATGGTTTAATTTAAAGTAAATTCAGACACCACCTGCAGTAAGAACTTAGGGCTGGTGCACAAAGACACCCTCTCTTTGTGAAATCAAAGAAGGTGCACACATGAAAGCCTGAAGCTATGAAAATCTTCACGCAGAAGTAATAGCAACTAAAAATAATGCTTTCCCAGAAGGGAAGCATAAACCACAGGTCACACTTGGCTCAAAGCTTAATCTGGTTCAAGGTCAGTTGGCATTCATCTGTGTCCCGCTCCCCAGGTCATGCCTGAAACTGGGCAGGATTGTCTCTGGTACACTTACCGGTTAACAAAAACTAAATAAATAAATAAATAAATAAAGGGAGCCAAAGTAAGCTTCGCAAAGAAAAGTCAGGGAACAAGCTGGGACCTCACTGCGACTAGGAGGCTTTATATGTAGAATGCCCTCAAGAATATACCTGCTGCTGGGCTACCGTGACAACCATCAATAGGCACATAGAAAGCTGAAGTAGCAGCCAAGTGCACTGTGATAGAACAGTATTATAGACCTGCCTCTGAAAAAGAGCAGCAGATACTCCAGTGCCTGGTTTACTGATTTACAGGTAAACAGAGCCACGTGATGAGAAGCGTGTACAAGCAAACCATGTCCACTTCATAGATAGTGATTCTGGTGCAAGGATTTCATGAGCCACCAAGATATCAGCCACCTTCAGGAAACTCATGTCTAGCACTGGCGGTGCTGTCAGAAGCCGTGCAGAGGTGTGACAATAGGCCTGGCATAAAAGGCAGGGGCACTGGTAGTGCCCCAGCCAATTGCTGTAATATGTGGAACCAGATTTGTGGAGGTCACAGGGAGCAATGAGTATCAGAGTTGCCCCCTCCATTTGGAGCTGAAGTAACATTCTCTGCATAAGAGGAGAGGGAGGAGAGGCACACACAAATGGCCCTTTCCAAGAAACGGACAGTGCGTTTCACCAAAACCTCCAGGCTCAGGAGTCAGCGAGAAAAAAGCGACAGGTTTGCTCTACGAGGGAAGGCAAAAGGGTTCAACTCTGGATGGCCCCATTTACCAAACAGATTGTCCAGTACTGAGGGCAGCAGTCCTCCTTCATATATTTCGGACTGTTACCTGCTTAGCCCATCTGCTAGACGTGGCATGGCTCCTGGAACATGTGCTGCTAACAGTTCTAGGCCATGTTCTAAAACCCAATATCAGACTCTCATGGCATCCCTGCACAGGGGTAGAATGAGTTCCCCTTGCTTGTTTATGTAAAGCATCACACTGATGTTGTCCACCTGTATTAACAGATGGTGCGGGGATAGGTGAGTCTGAAAGGTCTGTAGGCCATACAGAATAGCTTGTATTCCCAGAACATTGATTTGAAGGGCACTCTCCACTGCGTTCCACATACCCTGTGGCTGGTGGGCCCCCAAGTGTGCTCTCCAAGCCCCTCCCCAAGGGATCTGTAGTCAAAATCAGATATGGAGAGGATGGCAGAGAAGGAATCCCCTTTAGGAGATTGCTGGGTTTCAGCCACCAGTGGTACACCCTACAGCCAAGATAGGGTATCAGAACCCTAAGCTCTAGAGCGTCTGTACGCTGATCCCACTGAACTCTTAGAGACCACTGAGGGATTCTCATGTGGAGACTGACCAGGGGTCCTGTGACACTGGCCGCTGCTAGCAGGCCTAGAGATCTCAAGGGTGTCCTGGTTGTGACATATCGGCTGTCGTGGACCATCTGGGCCTGTGCAATCAGGTGTTTGGCCCTGTCCCAGGGCAGGAAGGCTAAGCCTGGGGCTATGTTCCAGACTGCTCCTACATACTAGAGAGCTGGTTAAGGAGTCAAGACAGACAAGGGCACATTGACTGTGAGCTTTAGAACATTGAACTTATGCCTGGCACATGCTAAGGTTTGCAAAAGCTACTCCTTGGAGTGAGCTTTTAGTAGCCAACTTCAGGTAAGGGAGACATTCAGGTGTGCTCTGTGCAGGGCTGCTATCACCACTGCTAAGCATTTGGTAAAACTGTAGCACAGATAATAAGCCAAAAGGCAATACTCTGAACTGCTACAAAAGTAGACATCCCGCATATCCAGGTAACTAAGCCAGTCCCCTGCCTGCCATAGTGTGAGCAGCCCTGCAGAGTGACCATTCTGAACTACTTGTGCTTGGTAAAAGTTCAGAGCACAGAGATCTGGGGTAGGCTGCAGATCTCCTGTCCATTTAGGGACTAATAAATAACTGGAATGAAACCCTGTTCCTTTGTTCCTGGGGAACAGGTTCTACAGCCCTTCTCTGAGGTAAGGGTGGAACTGCCTCCAGAAACTGGGAGAGGTTCTGGAAGGTAGTGTGAAAACATGGATGAATGGTCTGGAGACCATTCTAGAAATTTCAGAGTATTTTCTAGGGCTATTATATCTAGGGCCACCTTCTTCCATCAGTACCCTCCACTGGTCCAGGTGAAGGGAATGGCGACCCTTGACGACCACCCTTTAAGGCAACGGTAGCTGAGGGTTGTAAAGGGAGTCAGACAGAGCCCACTGTGGTGGCTGCTGCCACCCTGCCACCCGTAGGTGCCATTGAGTGGGCACTTGAAGTGATTTCCAGAGTAGGTGGGTCTCCTGCTGCATCACCTAATCTCTGGCATTGGAAGTGGGACTCTATCTACCACTGTCCGGACAAAAATGTATCCTCTGTCTCACCCCTTAGGTGGTGCTGATAGGGAGGAATTGGCAGATCTCAGGGTTCTACCTGAGGCCTGTAGATTAGCAAGACCATCTAGGCAGCTGCCCCAAACAGTTTATACCCTCGGGGAGGCAGTGAGAATGGACTGTTGCACAATGTGTGTAAAGCCAGCCACCCTGAGTCAGGGGCACCTCCTGAGGAATATTCCTGAGGCAGTCATCCTGGCAGCAGCATCAGAAGTGTCATAAGCCATACATAGGAGTTGTATGCAGTGTCTATCGAAGACGACGGCTATCGGCTTCCAGTTAGCATGGGCCAGATCCTGAAGGAGGGAATGATTTTCAACAATTTATATGAGTGGAATAATAGCATTTTGGGGGCTTTAGTTCTGTGTATTTTACGTACCATAAAAGATGATATGGTGATCGCTAATAGCATCAGGTAGAACACCTGATTTTATTACCCCATGGGGGTGGGAAGTGAGGCCCAGTTGATATGGGAATGGCTTACTGGACTTATGGTTCATACAGGTTGGTTCCAGAATGAGCTGTGAAGTTAAGGCAGAGATAGCAGTTTGTGTTTTAGTAAAGGAGATGGTTAACCAATTATGGTTGAAGTCACCCATTATATAAGTTTTAATTGCTGGAGTGAGTGAAGTAATGGTATTGATGAGTTCGGTGATGGCAGTGGGGTGAGACCAGGGCGGCAGTATGCACCCGCTACATAGACAGGTACCGAGAAGGGGAGGGAAAGTTTAAGAATTAGAACCTTATATGCTTTAGGGACCGAGGAGGCAAGTATGCTCATGAACTTGAATGGAGGAGGAGATGTAGATTGCCACCACACCACCCCTGGTGGGATGGCCTTCTCGTGAGATAGTGTAGCCAGGTATTGAGATGGCAGGGTCACTTATTTTGTGATTTAGCCACATTTCGGTAAGGATGAGGATTTCTGGGATATGTGAGACAACTAGAGGTTGCAGCAGATCAATTTTAGGAAGCAGGCTGCACATGTTTAAATGCAGGATTTTTAAGCCACGGGGCAGGGTAATGGGGTTGCTTGGGGTTGGGGCAGTAGATACAGATACAGTTGGCGGGGTACCTGAGGGGCATGGCCCTGGACTGGGGTTTATGTCACTTGAGGATAAAAGTAGTAGCGCAATGACCAAAAAATGGATTTTTACACTCCTATACCAGGGTGGGGTTCTAATATGGGAAAGGTAGATAATGGGAGATGGGATGAGGAAGGTCAAAATTTTATTATGTGTAGCAAGGTGAAGTATGTTGGTATAAGTAGGAGAGTTGCACTGGGTCGAACAGGGTAGTGCATCCTGCCAATGAAAGCAGGTGAAGGGGTAGTTACCTGGTTGTAGAGAGGAGGGAGAAGCAAAGGGCAAAAAGGGTCAGGCAGCATAGGTGAGGGAGCAGGAGTGTAGGTGAGTAGAGGAAGGCAGAAAGCAAGTAGGATGGTGTAAAGTACCCTATAGGGGGACAGGTACACAGCATAAGTAGTCATGTTGCAGCCTAGTAGTTGTGTCTGAAGAGAGACTGGGCAGTAAATGAGGGTTTTACTAAGGGGGTAGGGGGGTAGTTGGAGCAGGGTGGAGCATAGAGCAAGGCTCTGGAGTTGGGCTGATGTATATAATTAACGGCAGGCATATGCAATGACAGCACCCTGGGAGGAGAGATGATCAGCTAACACAGCTGCAGAATTATGAATAATGTTCTGCCAGGGTAACAGAGGTAGACTAAGAGCCATAGCAGGGGACATTCTACACTTGTGAGTCCTATTAGTGGTTCTTAGTTAGAGGTTGCAACAGGTGGCATGTGTCATCTGCCAGGCAAAACTGAGGCAGATTGGAAAAGAGTGTAGAATGGCTGAATTGTAATTGGAGGCAGGGGGCTGCAGGGCAGGGTTTGCGTTCAGCCGAGTGGATTTAAAAAGTGCTGGGGCAGGAGAGGGTGGGAGGGCCAAAAGATTCAGTTTAGTAGTAGTGGCAGCAGGGAGAACAGCCGTGAAGAATTAGTCAAGAGGTGGCTGAGCTTAGCAGAGGAAAGCGGCATACAGCAGGCAGTCAAAGGAGCCAATCAGTGAACGCCTGTGAAAGAGAGCAGCCAATCGGGCTGCAGCCAGGAGAAGGTGGCAGTATTTGAAGCTCCAGATTCAACGGAGGGACCGTACCTGTAGAGGCTTCCTGAGTCGGCAAGCGCAGGAGCGTGCGGCGGCAGTAAGAAAGGCTGCATCGCTAAAGGGAGCACACCCGTCTGGGAGTACAAAATCTGTGGGAGGAAAAAAAAACAGAAAGGGAATTAGTAGAGGATCAGAGGCAGGGGGCAGGTAGCTGGGACTGGGAGTGTAAGGAATTCTGAATAGGGGGCAGCGTAAGCAGCAGACAGCAGAGCAGCAGGGGTTGGCAACAGAAACAGCTTTAGCTAAATCAAGGGGCTAGCACAACAATTAAGAGAAGTTCTGAATAGGGGGCAGGGGTAAGCAGCAGACAGCAGAGCAGCAGGGGTTGGTGACAGAAACAGCTTTAGCTAAATCAAGGTGCTGGCACAACAATTAAGAGGGAGAAGAGGAGACAGGGAGCAGGGCAGGTCAACGCCAGGTGCCGAGGGGGGGGGCTCGGTGGGAGGGAGTAGGCAAAAAGAAGTCAATGGCAAGGAAAATAGAGAAAAAAGTTAGTGCATTACTGAGAGAAAAAAAGAGCATTGCTCTCAATGAAATAGCAGTTTATTGATTTTAGTTGTAAAATGGGTAGCAGGCTACACAATTAGTTTAGTAACTTAGCTCTGGAAACACAGTAATATAGCAATTTCCTTACAGTGATTTAAAAGTTTGTGCACAACTGGGAGATTACAGTAGAATGAATTAAAGGGACACCAAAGATTGCAGGGGTCACTCAAATTATGACCGCCCATAAAAAGATCTTTTAAATGAGGTATTGGGTTTACCTGTAGGGTACAGGAGTCTTGAGATATGAATAAGTAATGTGTAAATCAACTCATAGCAACAGCCATTTCAAGCAGTCTTAAAAACAGGAAGTGATGTCACTGAGGGGCTAGCTCTATGTTGTTAATTACAGCTTGCTCCTTAGTGACATCACTTTCTGTTGTAAGACTGCATGAAATGGCTGCTGCCTTGTTTTGATTTACAGATGATTTAAATATTCATATCTCGGGACTTTTGACACCAACAAGGAAGCCACATACCTCATTTAGCATAACTTTTCTTGAGCTTTCACAGTTTGAGCAATCCCTGCAATGTTTACTGTCCCTTTAACTATAGCTGTAAAATGGGTAGCAGGCTAACTGAACTTGTTTGGTAAACTTAGTTCTGGAAACAAGTAATTTAGCAATTTCCTTATAGAAAAATTTGAAAGTTAGTGCACAACTGGGAGAATACAGTTGAGTCAAATTAACTTTAGCTGTAAAATCGGGTAGTAGACTAGCTCAATTTGATTAGTAAAATAAGCCCTGGAGACACAGTGAATTAAGCAATTTCCTTACACTGAAATTAAGCAATTTCCTAGTAGATTTAATTACACTGAATTAAGCGATGTCCTAATAGAGTGCATAAACATCACAATAAACAGTAAACTGTCTGTAGAAAACAAGCCAAAATTTTATTTAATAGTAGCAGCAGCAGCAGGGAGAACAGCCATGGAGAATTAGCAGAGGTGGCTGAGCTTAGCACAGGAAAGCAGCTTACAGCGGCTGCAGCCAGGAGAAGGCACCAGTATCTGAAGCTCCGGATTCAACAGAGGGACCAGGGGCAGGATTCACAAAGAACACCAAAATTCCCACAGCTGCGGGAAAACGGCCTGCAGTACTGCGGAAATGCAGTTGCGTGATATTCTTAAAGAAAACTTACGCAGGTACGGAATTCCGCAAAAAGCTCTGCAGATGTGGAAATTTAGCAGTTGCGGAAAATGCGCAAGTGCTGAAAATCCGCAGCTGCGGGAATGGCATTGGAGGCATAAGTTACCCTAATTAACTGAAGCAGCAGACTTCAACAGTTCTGCCATAGCGTGTAGATGAAAGCACTCACAGAGACCAGCAACCAGTCCCTCAACTGGAACCACTGCAGCACCACATGTACCAGCAATATCATAGCACCACAGTGGCTGTCTGTCACTGCTGGTTATCCTTCCTGGAGTGTTCCTGTTGCCTGCAGGAGTAGCACGTGACTGCAGACTGTTCTAGGCCCACTGCCTGTGGGGCCCCTTCATGGGCTGCTCTGGATCTGTTGGTTGTTTTTCGTTGCCATTCCATGGCAATGTGTGCTAATGCTGCTGTAACAGCAGCCACTGATATACCCACTGGGATGCTATTACCAGTACCTGACCTCCACTTTAATTGTATTTCAGTTGTTGGGGCACTACTGCAGTTTGCTGAGGGAGTGTTATGCCTCACTCCAATGTGTGTAACATTTTTTCCGCAACTGTGGAAAAAATCTGCCTGAGAACAACCTTTGAGGGGATGTGCCATACTTATCAATTACTTTTTTTGTCTCAGGAACCTCCTCAGCTGCTCTTTTTTTTCCACAGTCCGTAGTGTATTTTTTCTACAGCTGCAGAAGTTTTGTGAATAGCACAGAGCAATTTCCCCTTTTTTTCCATAGCTACGGAAGTTTTGGGGATTTAGGGAAGATTTTGCACCTTCAGAAAGCTTTGTGAATCCTGCCCTGTACCTGTAGAGGCTTTCTGGGTCGGCAAGTGGAGGAATGACCGCACAACTAAGGGGAGCGCACTCAGTTGGGAGCAAGAAATCTGTAGAGGCTTTCTGGGTCGGCAAGCACAGGAGCAGGCAGCAGCAGTGAGAACGGCCACACCACTAAGGGAAGCACACCCGGCTGGGAGCACAAAATCTATAGAGGCTTCCTGGGTCAGTAAGCACAAGAGCAGGCGGCAGTGAGAACTGCTGCACATCTAAGGGGGGGGGCGCACCCAGCTGGGAGCATGGAATCTGCGGGGGATCATGTTAGGCCTATGCCAAGCAGCAAGAGTGGCATCCTCCAAAGCTAGTAAGGAGGGAGGGTGACACTGGGGGGCAACCCTAAGAACTCCAGCAGGTTCTTCTTGGTTATGGCCTATCCCACTGAAGCAAGCCCCATGGCAGTCTGCAAGTGCTGCATCATGATTATAAAAGAAGGGGCCTCGGGGGGGGGGGAGCTGGGTGTAACATACTAGTCCTCACTCCTGTTGGGCACAGCAGAACTGGTCCTCTCATAGGGGCTTTCCCATAGTCTTCCCCCTCCTCTGCATCCTGTATTATAAAAACAGAAAGGTATCACTGGGCAGCATCAACGTGGATGATGGGTCACAAGGAGTGAGATAATGGGGCCCTCAGTGCTCGGAAGAGAACTGGTGCAATGGCCATACAGGCGTTGATGCGGGGCCTTGGCTTGGGTGACACTTGACATAGCCCCTGTGATGGGAAGAGGAGGTAGCAGCATCCTAGTATGTCCATAAGGGATAAGAGTATCGCCTGGATGTTGGCGCCCATTTGAAGGTCAACAGGAGAGGCAGAGGCGCCACCAAAAACACTGATACACCAGCAGGTATAGGGGTCCATGGGGGAGGTGGAGGCACCACTGTTGACATGTTACTATATCCACTGGGAAAAAAGAGGGCAACAGGGAGGCATAGGCACCACTGTTAATGTTGCTGTACCAGTTGAGACCTGGTAGAGACTACCCCAAACCCCAAACTTGGCGCCTGGTTCAATAGTCGGGGGTGGGCATCGCACTTTAGAAGATGATGCCAGAGAGGAGGTTGTCCTTGTTTTTAAGGGTGCTGGGGTGACCTGGAACACACCACGGAAGGCCTTCCCCTAATCCCGGTGCTTGATCTTGGGACTCCCATTGCCTGCTAGGTTTTGTCCCCAGGTTTAGAAGCCCACGAGGCAGCACAAATGCATGGAAGCTGTTGCTGTGTTGTCTAGCACTCATTGTCGCATTCACACTGGCGGAAGAGTGTTTTTTCAATGGGCTTTATTTTTTTGTTGTTGTTGCTTTCTTTATTCCCCCACCCCCACCGACCAGCTCCCTTCCATCAGCCCCCCCCCAGCCCCGTCACACCAGCATCCACTGACTCTTACTTCTTGGCTTCAGAGGTGCCTGATGGCCAGGTGTGGTGCCTGCAGGGAGCCGGCATCATCTACCGTCACTGGCATTTGTTTTGGCCTGTGTGTCTCCTGACCCCAGTGCGGAGGTACAGCGCGCAGTGACACCAATGGCTGAGCCGCACCTTCCACTCCCATTCTCTGTACAGCTGGTGTGCCAGCCTCCAGCCACCACTAGGGACCAGGCAAGCACAGCTCTAGTCTCTCACCCCTCCCGGAAAAAGAGGCTGTCATGGACGTTCAATCTCCTCCGGCCGACACCCGGCGACCCTGCCACTTCTGCGAACACAGGCCGCCGGCATAGCAGGAGGAAGGGAAATGGATGCCTCAGCCCTCCACACCACTTGGCCAGCTTCAGTGGTCTTTTTGATGACATATAGATCTTTGGAATCACATTAAAGTGAGTATTTGTATCAACAAGAGGAAGAAAAATGGTGACAAAAAAGTGACATTGCCGCTGTAGTCCAATGAACTCTGACTGAGGTCAGGAAAAGAACTGAAGATGAAAGGGGCCATCCATGCCTATATAGGGAGAGTCAACGTAGGACATCATCATGGGAAGCCCTAGTGGACCGCTTGCAAAAGTTTGCCTGTGGTCCTAGTGCCTGGCGGCTATAAGTTCCATAGTTGTGGCCTGATGAAAGAGATATCCTCAAAGAAGATAATTATTTTTAGTTATTTAGGGTAAGAAGAAGGGTTACAGATATGATATGCGGCTGCAAGTGATTTGTTTTACTGATGCATGTAGCTAATCATATGTCCTCCAAATCATGTGACTGTGAGAGAGTGGAAGATGACTTACGGAAGCTTCTGTACTTTTTAATATTTTCATTTGTCTTTATTTGTAAGTACCTAGTCTATACACATGTACTGTCTTCTGCTACTAAGTAAACATCCTGACCTGTATTGTATCTTACCTCTACTCACTTCTATGTCAACCTCCTGACCTTGTGCATCTTACCACTGTTTTGCTTGCACCCATTGCTTTGTGAAACCTTTGTAAAAGAACCCTTGGTTCAAAGGTATTTGTAATCCTAGTAATAAATAACTAAAAATAAAATAAAACTTAAGTTCAGGACCTTTATACTTGGACTCAGCAGGTCAGGATTAGAAAATTCCTCTCGTTATCCCTACCAATCCACTCTGGAGTACCCCAAGGTTCTATCCTGGGTCCCTTGTTATTCGGCATATTCCTGAACAATCTCCCTGCCTCCTGCCATAACAGAATGTTACTGTATGCAAATGATGCAGTAATCTTCACTTGCCACACCGACCCCACCTCCCTTCAGTCTCAACTACAGAAAAGTTTCAATAACTGGAAGACTGGTTTTGCTCACATAACCTCACATTATTCAACATCTTCATCAGTGACATTGCGCAGGACCTAGAAGGCAGAATTTCACTGTTCGCTGATGACACAAAGCTCTGTAACAGAGTAGACACACCAGAGGGTGTAGACAGAATGAGAGCGACCTGCAGAAACTTGAAGAATGGTCAGGGTTTGGCAGTTGAAATTCAATGCAAAAGTGCAAGATAATGCATATGGGGCACAAAAACCCTGGCACAATATATCAGTTGGGGGTGAGGATATAGCATGCACCAAGCAGGAAGGGATCTTGGGGTTATCATTTCTGATGACCTCAAGGTAGAAACAGTGTGACAAGGCAGCAGGTAAAGCAAATAGGATGCTGGGATGTACAGGCAGGGCAACACCAGCAGGAAAAGGAGGTCATAATTCCGCTATACAAGACACTAGTGAGGCCCCACCTGGAGTACAGTGTACAGTTCTGGAGACCATACCTACGTAGGGACATAGACAGGGTAGAGAAGGTTCAGAGGAGGGCAACAAAGATGGTGCATGGATTGCATCACAAGTCCTATGAAGACAGGTTGAAGGAACTGAACATGTACTCCCTGGAGGAGAGAGGAGGAGAGAGGGATATGATAGAGACATACAAGTATCTTACAGGGAGGAACAGGGTGCAGGAAAACACTATTTTAAGCGAAAAAGATGTTCCAGGACTAGGGCATGGGATGAAGTTGGAGGGAGGACGATTCAGAGGAAACACGAGAAAGAATTTCTTCACAGAGCGAGGTGGTGGACAAGTGGAACCCCTGCCAGAGGAAGTGGTGGGGGCTGAAACAATCGCAGGATTTAAGAATGCATGGGATAGACATAAAAGAATTCTGGAGGTCAGGGGTAAGGGGCAACAGACTTCTAGGAAAACAAACTGAACTTACATGCTCAAATGGGCAGACTGGGTGGGCCATAGGCCCTTATCTGCCGACACTGTCTATGTATCTATGTAACCTCATTCTTTACCACAAAAAAAACTAAAACAATGTAATCCCATGGAACCCACAACAAGTACAAGGACCATTAGCTCATAATTAGCAACCAAGAAGGCGTCGCTCTTGAGCAGGTGGATATGTTTAAATATCTGGGCCTGAACCTTGACTGCTCCCTCTCGCATACCAAATACATTGACAATATCACTAAAACTGTGAACCCCCGTATTGAGTTACTACACAAGCAGAAACATTGCCTAACGGCTGAAACCTTGAACCTTGCTATCCAGAGCTCTGTCATCTCAACTACTGACTATGGGCACGTTATCTATGGATCTGCTACTGATTCTGCACTCCGGCGCATAGCTGTAGCTCTTAGTAAGGCATGTAGACTCCATATTTCAGCTGCCCGCCTTTCTCACACGTGTGACATTTAAGAGCAGACTAACTGGCTCCAGCTATCCAGCAGGCTAAAGTACCAGACCTGCATCCTAGCTAAGAAGACATCACTGGGCCTTATGCCCCCGGAGTCCAATTAATATTGACCCTGCAGCGTGTCCGCTGCCTAAGTAGAAGATCAGACAGTCTAACCTTTACAATACCTCGCTGTCGGACCTCTCAAGCTCAGCGTTCTTACCTTGTCAGAGCCTCCACCTGGTTCAACCTGCTACCTACAAAAATCTCCAACATTGCCACGACTGGTGCTTTTAAGTGTAAACTGCATCAACACCTCGTGGCTAGTGCCTTCTGTGATTGCTTCTTATAATCCCCTCCAGGCATACTACCCTCAAGCATCCATCCTCACTGTCTTAGCTCGTCCTCCTCTCCTACCCCCCATTACTGGGTATAGGATGAATCTGTCTCCTTTTC
Source organism: Neoceratodus forsteri (assembly GCA_016271365.2). Taxonomy (NCBI): domain Eukaryota; kingdom Metazoa; phylum Chordata; order Ceratodontiformes; family Ceratodontidae; genus Neoceratodus; species Neoceratodus forsteri. The sequence continues at coordinate 1,146,566,191 of CM057458.1, read as the reverse complement.
TCTTTCATCCGCCCCTTTTCTCCTCCCTTGCTGTTTCCCATCTACCACATACCCAAAGCAATGCCCTCCCCATTTCTCCCCTCCTCCTTCTCTCCCATACCACCCCCTCACCACCACTCTTCTTTCTCTTTTCCCACTAACCCACTCCCTAACAAAGCTTCACTGAGCCACCTATGACTTGTACTGTATAATTAACTCGCAACACAATTCCTTGACAATGCCTTTGGCTGCTATTATTGTAACCTTTTTTTTTTTTGGTAAGTTCCAATGTAATGATCATGTTATAGTTTTGTACCTTATTGTCCTTATTGCCTTGACATGGAACCTCTGTAAAAGAGCCCTCGGCTCAAAGGTGTCATCCGAAATACAAATAAATAAATAAATAAATAAATTCTGAGTGCAGTTGGCAGTAGACCCATCAGAAGTTAAAGAAAGCCCTTCCACCCACTCTCTCGGAATTCCACAATACGAGCACTACAAGTCCATCTTTTATCAATATTGAGAACAACATTCTGGCCATCGTGGCAGCTGTGGAAACCTTCCACATCTCCTCCTCAACTTTCTCCAGACACATTTCAGGGACCCCCCACCCAACACACGAAACTGATCCACCTTTTTATCCCAGCAACAGATAGCTTCAGGAACTGCTTTTATCTATGTTTCTTCCTCACAGTTGGGGCCTGTGTTGGTAACTGCAAGGCTTCAAGAGAACCCAAGACTTTTTCATCTGTGGCACACAGACTCTGTCGTCTCCTGCCTTCCCTCCACTTCTGGCACCTCATGACAAAAATCCAGACAAACAAAGGCAATAGAAGTGATCAGTATGATGCCTGGAAGCCAAATCTTATCTTTTGGGTTCAAATAACTGAAGTTCAACATGTTTCTTAGTTTAAGGCAAGTTGAGACAAAGTTCTATGTAAATGTGCCCTGACTGCTGAACCATAGTCCCCCACCTCTTTTGAATTAATGGTATTCCTATGTTAGATTGATGTCTCTATGTCCAATGCACCGCATTTACCCAAAGCATGAGATACTTACCAATGGATTCTTCAAATGCAAAAAGTACTTCTTTTCCATTATCCATTAGACTCTTCACTCTATTTCCAACCCATTTAAAGCCAGGCAATGTTTCCTGAAATGGAAACAATTGCAAATATATTTCAGCTTTTCTACAAAATTTACAGGACACATAAAAAGTAACCATTGGTTTGCGTCTTCCAAATGATTTTTTATTTTACTTACTTTTTAGTTAAAATGCAGTGTTTCACCAAGGACAATTTAAAACGACTGTGGCTTAGGCACCAAAGTCACATGACAGACTTGTTCCTTGTCTGTTCTAGAATTGCTTGCACCTTTTATTCCCCCAAGCACTTTAACTTCACTTCTGTTTCACCTTTCCTTTAAATCTTTGCCTTTTCTATGCAGCCCTGGCCCCGTGCTTTATTATTATTTTCCTAACAATTACCTTAACTGTGATGCAACATCTTGTTTCCAGAGGGGGTAATTCTTCTTGTGCAGGAAACTGGTGTAGCAGTTAGGGACATTCTTCTATCTTCTTCCCTTCCTGTTGTATCAGTACCTCTAGAAAACTATCCTGTTCTTTTTCCAACACTGCAGTAGGTTGGCCACCTACAGCAATCTTTTTGAATCCTCCCCAATTTCTTTTCTTCCTTTCTTGGTCACTATTCCATCCCTCACAAGAAGCCATATGCCTTTCTAAGGATACAACAGATATCACTATGAGCAAATACAGTAGCTGACTGTATATAGGAAGAAGGCTGGAACCTGAATAAATATGTATACCTCCATAAAATGCCAAGCTTGCTTGCTGGGTGTTTAATAAAGAACTACATGTGCTTTATATGAAGAAAGATAAGGAGTAGGGGCATGCATTACAGGTAGAAGAGGCAGGTTCCGAGGGAACACCAGAAGAACTTTTTCTCAGAAAGAGTGGTGGAGAAATGGAATGGGCTCCCAGAAGAGGTGGTAGGGAAGACCACCATAAAGGGCTTTAAGAAAGCATGGGACGGATGGACACATGGGTCTGGTATCGGGGTGGGGTGCGAGATTAAGTCCTATTCATCAGCTAGGCACCTTGGGCAGAATTAGTGGGGCCAGGCAGTCCTTTTTTGCCTCTATGCTTAAGGTACTTTCAAACAAAGTGCTGGCAGTGCATTAATGAAGTGCAAGGTGCTTTATACAATGAAACTTCATGTTGTTTGAAAACAGTGCCCTACAAATACTACAAGGGAAGGGGGGTTTGATATAATTAGAGTGCTAGATAAAAAGAAATTGCTGTTGTTTAAACTACAGTTATTAAGTACAGTCAGAAACAAAGTGCAGCATGCTTAAAAGAAATTATTGGCACCATGCATTCCTGCTTGAAGCTGAAAAAGCCTAAAATGTCATGATTTGCATATACATCCCACGATGCTTTGCATTATGTGGGTATGTATGATTTTGCATTTCTCTGAAACTTGGCTTTATAGCCAATGCCCTTTGGGGTAACCCTTGCTTCAGTGCTCTTGCACGGAGGTTCTTTGTCTTTAGTTTTTTTTTAATTTATTTGGGCTCACTGTCACCCAAACAAGCAAGATCAACATATGGGATAGTTCACTGGAGAGAGAGAGAGAGAGAGATCAGTGGGTCAGTAGGTGCTAAGTGCAGAGGAAGGACATGCATAGTCTGTGGCTGCAAAGTGATGTAGTGAAGAAGGGATATGCCCAAGGCCCCAATTTTTCTGCGGCAATGTGGGTCTAAATTCTCTGGCAACTCCCCTGTTGCCACAGAACCTCTGCAGCATTGGTTTCCTATTTTTGCAGAAATTCTCGCGCCGCAGTTGGGGGCTTCAGAAACAGTCAGCAACTAACCCCCAAGCTAGGAAAATGTTAGTTTTGGGGCTGGGACCTACAAACCAGAGAAGACTGCCAATTAACTCATGAGTTCTTAGTATTAGAAACTAAAATATTTTTGGTTTTTAAATTCCACAGAATTCCCAAAAACATTCTGTAGAATTTAACATAAACTGCAGAACAGTTTTACAGGGTTTATATGAGCCATGGAATAACCGTAGTTTATATGATCCATGAAATAGTTTTCCTTGGTCAGAATCAATGTAAACTGCAGATTTGTTTTACTTACAATTTATACTATTTTTTTTATTTATTATGCTTTATGTCATCTCTCGCCCCCGTTGGTCCAATCTATACGCGCTCAATTACGCCACACACCCCAGGACTTACCTCGCTCCCAAACACCTCCAGCTTACCTTCCAGGGATGGGGCCACCAGGGGGGCCCTTCCACCGATGGAGACTGAACGGTAGAATGGGAGCGAGAGCCCAGTCGGTGGCATGAGGTCTGCAATGTGGAGCAGACATCATTGTGTGGCGGCAGAACCTCCATTTTCTGTTTCCTCCCTGGGAGGCGTGTCGTGCAATGACGTTGGGGCAGCATGCTGAACATCTGAGACACCTCACAAATGTGGTCAATCCCAGCTGTCGCACCCTAGATTACAAGAGGTTACTCAAACTCTGGTGGACTTCCCCTCCCCCCAAAGGAAGAGAGCAGTCCACAGGATGCTCAATCCTCCTCCCCCAGGGCATCTCTCCAACTTCCCAGGCTCGTTCCCGAACTCTGGTCATCAGGCTCGCGAGCGGTAGCAGGACCGTAGTTCCGACAGGACGGCTAAATACTGACTCTTCACTATAAACTGCGGAATAATATTCTGCATTTCATGTAAACAGCGGAATAATTTTCAGCAGTTCACGTACACCGCGGAATAATTTTCCGCGGTTCATGTAAACTGCGGAATCATTTTCCACAGTTCATGTAAACCACGGAATATTCCGTGGTGTTTCCACGGTTGATACTAAATTCTGCAGCAATTTCCGAGGCCGTAGAATCGCGGAAAATACGGGGCCTTGGATATGCCATTGCTTAAAGTTATCCCCTGTGGTCACTAAGGAAAATGAATTACCTGCAATTCTGTAAAGAATTTTGCTTTATTTGTTTTGGAGTTAAATATTTTATCCTGACTTTGAAAGAAAATAAAGCCACACTGCGGTGTGCTGCACAAATCTGCTGTTCTCTGCATTATCCTTCACCCACACCCTGCGACACATGGTTTTAGAAGTGGGATGCTGACTGGAGGTCAAGGATAATAGGGGGATTCCAGTCAGTTGGTACTAGCCCTGGTGCCCGAGATAACTGGCAGAGGTGCATGGCAGTGGAGACTGGCAAGATGAGGACAGTGTCTACTGGATGCAACAACATGGATGAGGAACTACGGAGTGGTCAAGGTGGACCAGAAGGACAGGAAAATGACTGGATGGTGGAAACCCTGATAAGGATGATCCAGTGGATGAGTGGGCAATGGCTAGAGGCAGACCGACTCCACAGAAAGGCAAAACACTGGTGTCAGGGGCTACTCAAAGTGGTCCCAACCAGAAAGTTTCGCTGAGGAATCAGAAGAAAATGATTTGTGGGCTCAGCAGGAGGAGGAACCCATGACTGGACAGGATATTCTATTGCTGCCCAGGTTCACTGGATGTTACTTGATAAAGGCTGGAGAAGCCAGCATGCAACTGGAATGTGAGACCCCAGGTAAGACCGTGACTGGCACTGTTGTACTGGGGGAGAAGAGTGCAATCAAGACAGAAGAGGCCGTTAGGGCTGAAGGGACTTTTCAGGGTTTTAAATAATTGATTAGCAGTTTTTTTCTTGGGACTATGCTAACTGTGCAGAAAGTATTTATATAGATTTTCTAGAAGTGCTGCGTTTGTTAAACACAGTGAGTCAAGAGTTATGCATTTTCACAAAGATTTAGCACTTTTATGAGCAAAATGCTAATCAATTTTTAGAGTTAAATAAATCCCTGCTTTTACATGTGTTGATCTATTTGTAGCAAGTAACATTAGTCAAAGCAGTATTGCCTGTGGTATACTACAGTCTAAAGATGCTAATGTTGCCAAGTTGTTACAGTATGTTAAGGTCAAGGAGGGTGTGCAGGTTAAAGGTGGAATGGGAACAACACAATGTTGGTGGTATGAACTACAAAAGAGTGTTCTGTACCACAAAAGGCCTACCCATACAAAATGAGTGGATGCCCAGGTAGTGGTGCCTGAGGCCTACACACAAAAATGATGGAGGCTGCTCACTTTAGTCCCTGTGGGCATCTGAGCCATGGTGGGGTACTGGCTAGATTAACCCCGTACTATTATTGGTCATGTACAGATAGGTGGCAGCCTGTTTTATGTACAACCAGATAGAGATACCTGCTGGGGACAGCAGAGGAACTAGTACCCGGGGTGTGGAAAGAGTGACCCAAAGGGTAGAGGTCAAAGAAAAAAAAAATAGCGCTCTTGGAAAAAGTGAAAGCTCCCACACAGGTCACAAGGTACCAGATAGCTGAAATAAGCACACATATTTAAAAAGGACTAGAACCTCTGTTGGGGTAACACCTACAGTGTCTACCCTCAGGTGTCTGTATCAGTAACAAGCAAAATTAATAAATCAAGAGACACAGTGGGTTTATGTAACGGGGTTGAACCTAGGACTGGGCCCCTGCTTAAAACCAACATGTCTGGTGGGGTTGGAGCAGGTAATTACTCACCCTAGAGAAATTCTTTCTATGGTACTGGGCTTTACAACCATCCAAATTTTCAGTTAAGAAACATGACTGACAGCATAGAAATGCAGATTTTTTTTTTTTTTTAATATCACTGTGTTGAAGTACAGCAACGAAACAGCAAACTATATACTGTATATGGTACTATGATGATTTTTAGTACTATGCAAGCCCAGGGTAATTGTATTAAGAGTATTTCTATTAAAGAGGCTATTACATAGCATATAGGCAATACTGATTCTTACCTTATTTAAGGGACCCTGGGGCGGAGCTTCTGTAGGGGATGGGTGGAAGCTCCAACCAACCCCTCAGGCTGCTGAAAGAGGTTGATAGTCCAGAAAACCAGTTTGAGGACCCCTGGTTTCCTCTTAACCATGGGTGTGTGTGGTAGAGTTGTGCTCTACGCAGGAAATTGGTGTAGCAGTTAGGGACATTTTTCTATCTTCTCCCCTTCCTTCTGTATAATCTGTTGTAACAATACCTCTAGAAAACTATTCTGTTCTTTTTCAAACACTGCAGTAGGCTGGCTACCTATGACAGTCTTTTTGTATCCTCCATAAGAACAGGTTACTCACCTGTAACAGCAGTTCTAGGAGTGGTATATGTTGTTCAGCCACACTTCTTGGCATGTCCCTTTCCCCTTTAAATCTTGCCGGAAGTCTTCAAGCTGGCTCCTCTCACCCACCCGGGTGGTATATACCTCAGCTCCATCCTGTGACACCAGATCTTAGCCCGCTGGAAGCAAGGTGGTGTGCATTCACAGCCGGGGAGGTCGGGTGTGTCCGTGTGGATGAACAACATATAACACTCCTAGAACTACTGTTAAGGCGAGTAACCTGTTCTTCTAGGGTTGTGGATGTGTTGTTTATCCACACTTCTTGGCAGACTCCTAGCAGTTCTCCGGGAGGAGGGAGGCAAGGCGCACACTAACTCAATACTTACTTGGGAAACAGAGATTGGAGAACTGAGGCCCCAAAACCACCATCCCTGCATGACTCAAGGTCGATGTGGTACTGGGTAATAAAGGTGTGTGCTGACTTCCAGGTAGCAGCCCGACAGATCTCCTGGATAGGGATGTCCCTGGAAGCAGCCACCGATGCAGCAGTATGGCGGGTAGAATGAGCTCTTATCCCTCTGGGAGGCTCCTTGCCCGCCAACTCATAGCACAGACCTATGAATGATGTAATCCATCTTGCAATGGTCTGTTTGGCTGCAGGTCTGCCACAAGTGGCTTCAGCGTAGGTGACAAACAGCTGGCGAACCTCTCCACAAATTTCTGCCATCCTCTCCTTATAATAGGAGAGAGCACATCTCAGGTCCAAAGTATGGAGCCTGTACTCGGCCTCCGAGGTGTAATTAGGGTAGTATACAGGCAGAGTCAACACCTGGTTAAGCTGAAAGTCTGACACCACCTTCGGAAAGGAATTTCGGTGGGGCGTGGGACTACTTTGTCCCTGTGAAAGACCAAATAAGGATTCCACAAAAGCACCTGGAGCTCCCTGTACTTCTGGCTGATGTGATAGCCACCAAGAAGGCCATCTTCCACAAGTGTGACAACTCACACTTGTGCATGGGTTCGAATGGCTTGCCCATGAGCTTTGCCAGTACCAGCAGTAGATCCCACGGAGGTGGAGGTTCACGCACCGGAGGGGATATGTGATCCAGGCCTTTGAAAAAGCGCCCGACCACTGCCTCCTGCACCAATGTCGGCTGACCGTCCCACGCCCGGTAATCAGAAATGGCTGCCTGGTGCACCCCGAGGGTCGATGACCGTAGACCCCCTTTGTACAGAGACCAAAGGTAGTCCAGAATGTCAGCCACAGAACAGGATAAAGGGTCCAGGCCCTTACCCTGACACCAAGTGGAAAACCTTTTCCATTTGAAGGCATATCATTTCCTGGTCGATTCCCTTTTAGATGCCTCCACCACGGTGTAGACACTTTCGGAAAGACCCAAAGCCTGGAACCCTAGCCGCTCAGGTACCAGGCTGTGAGGTACAAGGATTGAAGGTCCAGATGGAATACCTTCCCCTGATTCAGAGATATCAGGTCTGGGCGTGTACAAAGCCGCTCTGGAGGCCTGCAGCTGAGGCTGAGGAGATCTGGATACCAGAACTGGCACGGCCAGTCTGGGGCTACCAGAATCACCTTCAGCTTGTCCCTCCTCACCTTGAGTAACACCTTGTGGATCAAGGGCAATGGAGGGAAGGCGTAGAGGAGGCCTAGGTTCCACGGCCTCAAGAAGGCATCACCCTGCAGTGAGCCCTGCTGAGGGGGGGTGGGCATGAAACAGCCTCACCTTGGTGTTTTCCCTAGAGACAAACAGGTCCACCGCCAGTTTGCTCCAACGGGAGAACAGGCTGTAAGCTACCTCTGGATAAAGAGACCACTCGTGGGATATTTGGCCTATGAGGCTGAGAGAATCCGCCAGCTGGTTCAAGGCTCCTGCCACATGGATGGCTAGGAGATCCACCTCCAACCGGCTTATGAGGGTCCAGATGTGGAGCGTCTCCTTTCATAGCAGATGGGATTGCGTGCCGCCCTGTTTGTTGAGGTAGTACATGGTCGTGGTATTGTCCGTCTGGACTAGAACCACTTGACCATAGAGCTGAGGAGCAAAAGTTGACAGTGCCAGTCTGACTGCTCTGAGCTCCAACAGGTTGATGAGGGAATCGGGATTCCTCGGGGGTCCAGAGCCCGTGGGCCCTGTTGTCCCCCATGTGGGCTCCCCAGCCCATGAGAGAGGCATCGGCCATGAGGACGACCGTCGGCTCGGGGCGGACAAACGGGATCCCTTCCTGCAACCGTTCTGGGGTGGTCCACCACTGGAGTGCGTCCCACATCTTCTGGGTTACACTGATCAGCTGGTTGAAATGACCATGGCGCTGAGTGCACTGGGCGGCCAGCTCCCATTGGAGGGTGTGCATGTGCAACCGGGCCCAACGAACCACTGAGGTGCACGCCGCCATGTAACCCAGAAGGCATAGAAAGTTCCAGGCAGGGCGCAAGTGCCCAACCAGAAATGATCGGGCAAAGGAGGAGAGAACCTCCACCCTGTCCGCTGGGAGCCGAGCACTGGCTTGACAAAGAGTCAAGCTCTGCCCCAATGAAGCCCATCACCTGAGAAGGCACAAGTTCTGACTTGGCCTCATTGATCAGGAGGATGAGTTTGGAGCAGGTTTGGAGGGCCAGATCCCTGGACCTCTCCACCTCCTGTTGGGTGGAACCTGAAAGGAGCCAATCGTCGATGTAAGGGTAAATTCTGACACTCCCCCCCGCCGACACCAGAGGTGGGCCGCCACCACTGCAATGCATTTGGTGAAGACCTGTGGAGCCGATGACAGGCGTAACGGCATGGCTCGGAACTCGTACAGGGTCCATCAACCCTGAAGCGGAGGAACCGCTGATGGGACGGACGGATTGGGACATGAAAGAACGCGTCCCGCAGATGCAGTGAACAGAATCACGTTTCGCTCCAAGGATGGTATGATCTGGGACAGAGTGACCATCCAAAAGGTTCATGACCCGAGATACTGATTCAGGTCGTGGAGATCTAGAATGGGGCGCCAGCCCCCTGTCCGCTTGGGTACCAGGAAGTACCTGGAGACAAACCCTGGGTCTGCTGAAGGATCCGCCATGAGAGCTACTGCCTCACTAAGGAGGAGCTGAGCGATGTCGCCTTGAAGAGCCAACTGGGTGTGTGCGGAAATCCGTTCTTCCCAAGGGGCTCGGCTGGGAGGGTACTGTTCCAATTCCAGAGGCAGTCCCTGACCGACCAACCACTTCGAGAACCCACCTGTCCATGGTGATAGCGGACAAGGTGGAAAGAAAGTGGCGGAGCTGGACCCCCATGGGAAGACCCAGAGCTGGCGTGACGGGAAAAGGGGTGGCAACCCCATCCCGTCACTGAGTAGGCTTGGAGGAGGAGGAGGAAGCTCCAGGACCTGAGCCTCTGCCTCCTCTGTGGGCCTGTTGGGGGTCGAGGCTTGGGCCGAGGGTGCCAAGCTTGAGCCTGCTGCTGATGCTGCTGTCCTCCCTGGAAGGAGAACTGCTGAACTGCAGGGGAAGAATGACGAAAAGGCTTCTTCTTTTTCTTCTGCTGGTTCTTGCCCGAAGAACTCTTGGCAGAAGTGGCATCCAAGGTGGCACTGGACTGCTCTATGTGCTGTAGGTGACAGGTCACTCCTGGGCCTGAACAAGTCAGTCCCAAGGAAGGGCAAATCAGCTAACTTGTGCCGAGTATCCGTCGGGAAGGAGGAGAGCCTCAGCCAAGCCCTGTGTCAAGAGGCAACTGCAGCGGCCATCAAGCGGGCACAAGAGTCCCCGATGTCCAGGGCCATCTGGAGTTGCTGTTTGGCAGCAGCTCAGCCCTGATCCCGGACCTGCTTAACTGTGGTCTGCATGTCCATGGGGAGATGTGGGAGGACTTTATCTAATGACCCGAGAAGGGCATGAGAGAAGTGTACCATGATGATGGCCGAACTTGCTTGACGAAGGCCCAAGGAGGAAGCTGCATAGACCTTCCGCACCGAATGGTCCAAGTGCTTGGACTCTTTGTCAGGAGGTCGGTCAGTGTCGGCAGAACTGCCAGTACGCCTGAGCACAGAGGTTGTCACCAGGCTCTCGGCCGGAAGGTGCTCTGTGAACCCCCGCAAGGGACCCCATGGGCACAGCCTACTTGCGGACCATGCGGGCAGACGGTGCTGGACATGAGGCAGGACGCTGCTACAGTTCGAGCGCCAGACCAACAATGGCTTCGGCCACAGGAAAGACCTCCACTGGTGTATCTCCCCTCTTGAGAATGTCCATGAGAGGGTATTCCGTCTTTTTTTGGATGGGTTCCAGAGGCATCCCTGTGGAATCAGAGATGAGGCGAAGGATCCCCTGTAAGGAGGAAGGACCTTCCTCCATCCCTGTGCCAATGGACGACTCATCATCCCTGGGATGAGAGTGAAGCCCCGTGACATGAGTCCGAAGAGTTGGGGTACAGTGGCCTGCCACCCAAATCACCCTCAACCCGCTGAGGGCGATCCGGGGTGACCGTGATCGATAGATGTCGGGGAAGTCCAGTATCTAGTTGGTCCTCTTTGGAAGGAGCCCCTACCACAGGCTGCTTAGGCGGCGGCTCCACCACTATCGCTGGAGAGACCGGTACAGGCCGTATGGGAATTCACGCCGGATGGCTTCGGTTCCAAGGGAGTCGGCTCCGGCCTAGAAGGCAAAAGCCAAGTAATGGCTGGGGTAGGAGTCGAAGTCGGCTTGTGCCCGGACAATATCAGCTGTTGCCACATGAGATCCTTGTAGCGTCGGAGTTTCCTTTGGAGCCTCTCCTCATCCGTAGAGGACGACCGGTGGCGTCGCCTCCTTTTGGAGCGCTTACGGCTCTTCCTCGGCCGTCTGGACGAGGGGGTTCTAGACCTCGACCGAGATCAGGCAGACCGACTCGGTCGTTCGAGAGACACCAGCGGGACTGGTGTGACCCGGGGATCCAGAATCGGTTCCTCGATTGGAACACCAGTGGGCTGGGTCTCCTCATCAGGGAAGACAAGGACCAGAGTCCTTTCCAAAGAGTCGTCGACTGGGGCTGGCGACAGTGGGTCAATTGGATCGAGAATGATCTTGACCTCATCGGCCGCATCTTCAGTCGGCTGGCTCGACGAAAGTTCAGTGAAGCCTGCGGCCGAGGAAGCGATCTCGACAGAGGTCGAGACCGGATGCTCCTAGGACCGAGACACCTCTCGGTCCCAAGAGCGCCTTCACTGAGATAAAGATGTGCTCTGTTCCTTATCTCGCCTTCGAGATCGTGAGGAGTGCATGCCCGTGGGTTCCTCTCCCCGGGTGGGGAGGGACTGGCACAATTCCTTGAAGGAGTCAGGTAATGTGGAGCCCAGGTTGAGCGGAATGAAGAAGCTTTGAGTGTCCGAAGCACGGGTGGCTTCTTCGAACGCCTTCATACGTTCCTGGCTGTTTGGCGGAACCCGCAGCCATGGAAACTGCCCACCCAGCTGCCTTGGACTTCACCAGAGAATTCCTTTTCTCCGGTCTCCCCAGTTTAAGACATGCCAGGCAGTCGTCCAAGACACTGGGATGGAAGGCCAGACAAAAACTGCAGAATGAGGTGTCATGGCCGACACCGAGGCAGTAGGCGCACGTGAGGTGGGGATCGGTGTGTAACATTTTTTGGCCACAAGGACACCGGCGAAATCCAGAGGAAAATTTCTCCTTTATGATCGATGACGCAAAGAGGCGATCACTAAGTTGAACAATTTTTAATTTCGTTAAAACCGAAGTTTTTAAAGCCAGGGCCTACGAAATGCATAAGCACAAGGGACGCAACCTGCATCTTCCAGCAGAAAGGAAGATCTGGTGTCACGAGGCGGAGCAGTGATATATACCACCTGGGTGGGTGGGAGGAGCCAGCTTGAAGACTTCCAGCAAGATTTAAAGGGGAAAGGAACATCCCAAGAAGTGTGGAGGAACAACATATCCACGATCCTAGAAATTTATTTTCTCCCTTTGTTTCTTATTCACCATTCCGTCCCTCACCAGAAGCCATATGCCTTTCTAAGGAAATAACAGATATAGCTATGAGCAAATACAGTAGCTGTCTGTATGCAGGAAGAAGGCTGGAACCTGAATAAATATGTATACCTCCATAAAATGCCAAGCTTGCTTGCTGGATGGTTGTTCAATAAAGAACTACATGTGCTTTATAAGAAGAAAGATAATAGTGCTTAAGGTACTTTTAAGACATAAAGTGCTGGCAGTGCATTAATGAAGTGCAAGGTACTTCATACAATGAAACTTCATGTTTGAAAACAGTGCCCTACAAATCCTGCACGGTGGGGGTTGATATAAAGTGCAAGACAAAAAGAAATAGCTGTTTAAATTATTAAGTACAGTCAGAAATAAAGTGTAGCATGACAAAGTAATTATTGGCACCATGCATTCCTGCTTGAAGCTGAACCAGCCTAAAATGTCCTGGTGATTTGCACATACATCCCATCATGGGTTGCATTATGTGGGTATATGTGATTTTGCATTTCTTTTAAACTTGGCTTTATAGTCAAAGCCCTTTGGGGTAACCCTTGCTTCAGTGCTTTTGCATGGAGGTTCTTTGTCTTTAGCTGTTTGTTTTTTGTTTTTTTTTTAAATTTGGGCTCACTGTCACCCAAACAAGCAAGACCAACATACGGGATAGCTCATTTCCATAGGAGAGATAGATCAGCAGATCAGTGGGTGCTAGGTGCAGAGGAAGGACATGGAACTGGTCATCCCTCTGAACAGACAACTTGGCGAGACCCCATCTGGAGTACTGCGTGCAGCTTTGGAGACCTCCATCTGCATGAGCATATAGACAGGATGGAGGCGGTACAGAGGAGGGCAACTAAAATGGTGCAGGGTCTGCATCAGAAACTGTATGAAGAGTGACTAAGAGAACTTAATATGTATGCCCTTGAGGAAAGGAGGCACATGACAGAAACTTTCAAGTACCTCAAAGGAATGAACAGTCTAGGAAGGTAGCATCTTTTAGAAAGAGATGTGCAAGAAAGAACAGGTTATTCACCTGTAACAGTAGTTCTAGGAGTGGTATATGTTGTTCATCCACACTTCTTGGCATGACCCTTTCCCCTTTAAATCTTGCCAGAAGTCTTCAAGCTGGCTCCCCTCACCCACCTGGGTGGTAAATACCTTGGCTCCTCCCCATGATGCCAGATCTTAGCCCGCTGGAAGCAAGGTTGTGCATCGAAGCCGGGAAGGTCGGGTGGGTGTGTGGATGAACAACATATACCACTCCTAGAACTACTGTTACAGGTGAGTAACCTGTTCTTTCTAGGAGCGAGGATATGTTGTTCATCCACACTTCTTGGCAGACTCCAAGCAGTTCTCCAGGAGGAGGGAGGTGAGGCGTACACCCCCTACTTGGGAAATAAAGATTGGAGAACCGAGGCCCCAAAACCAGCATCCCGGTGTAACTCAAGGTCAATGTGGTAATGGGTAATGAAGGTATTTGCTGACTTCCAGGTAGCAGCCCGTCAGATTTCCTGGATAGGGATGTCCCTGGAAGCAGCCACCGAAGCAGCAGTATGGTGGGTACAGTGAGCTCTTATCCCTCTGGGAGGCTCCTTGCCCGCCAACTCATAGCACAGACCTATGAATGATGTACTCCATCTTGTTATGGTCCGTTTGGCTGCAGGTCTGCCAGAAGCAGCTTCAGCATAGGTAAACAGCTGGCGAACCTCTCCACGAATTTCCACTGTTCTCTCCTTATAATAGGAGAAAACACGTCTCAGGTCCAAAGTATGGAGCTTGTACTCGGCGTCGGAGGTGTAATTAGGGTAGTATACCGGCAGAGTCAACACCTGGTTAAGGTGAAACTCTGACACCACCTTCGGAAGAAATTTCAGGTGGGGGCGCAGGACAACTTTGTCCCTGTGGAAAACCAGATAAGGGGAGTCCACCAAAAGCACCTGGAGCTCTCCTGTCCTTCTGGCTGACGTGATAGCCACCAGGAAGGCCATCTTCCATGACAAGTGTGAAAGCTCACACTTGTACATGGGTTCGAATGGCTTGCCCATGAGATTTGCCAAAACCAGCAACAAATCCCACGGAGGTGGAGGTTCACACACCGGAAGGGATATGTGAGATCTAAGCCTTTGTGGGGAAAAAAAAAAAATCACCTGACCACTGTCTCGTGCGCCAATGTCGGCTGACCGGCCTGCACCCGGTAAGCAGAGATGGCTGCCAGGTGCACCCTAAGGGTCGATGACCTAAGACCCCCTTTGGAGAGAGACCAAAGGTAGTCGAGAATTTTAGCCACAGAACAGGATATGGGGCCCAGACCCTTACCCTGACACCAAATGGAAAACCTTTTCCATTTGACGGCATAATATTTGCTGGTCGATTCCTTTCGAGATGTCTACACCACGGTGTAGACATCTTCGGAAAGACACAAAGCCAGGAACTCTAGCTGCTCAGGTACCAGGCTGTGAGGTGCAGGGATTGAAGGTCCAGATGAAGGACCTTCCCCTGGTTCAGAGATATCAGGTCTGGGCGTGTACAAAGCCGCTCCGGGGCCTGCAGCTGAGGCTGAGGAGATCTGGATACCAGAACTGGCGCGGCCAGTCTGGGGCTACCAGGATCACCTTTGCCTTGTCCCTCCTCACCTTGAGTAACACCTTGTGGATCAAGGAAAATGGAGGGAAGGCATAGAGGAGGCCTGGGGTCCACGGCCATGAGAAGGCATCCCCCCTGTAGTGAGTCCTGCTGAGGGGGAGCGGGCATGAAACAGCCTCACCTTGGTGTTTTCCTTGGAGGCAAACAGGTCCACCATTGGTTTGCCCAATGGGAGAACAGGCTGTAAGCTACCTCTGGATGGAGAGACCACTCGTGGGATGTCTGGCCTACGCGGCTGAGTGCATCTACCAGCTGATTCGAAGCTTCTGCCACGTGGATGGCTAGGAGATCTTCCTCCAACCGGCTTATGAGGGTCCAGATATGAAGTGCCTCTTTGCACAGCAGACAGGAGTGTGTGCCGCCCTGTTTATTGAGGTAGTACAAGCTCGTAGTATTGTCCGTCTGGACTTGAACCACTTGACCCCGGAGCTGAGGAGCGAATGCTGACAATGCCAGTCTGACTGCTCTGAGCTCCAACAGGTTGAAGTGGCATTGGGACTCCTCGGGGGTCCAGGGCATCAGTCATAAGAACGACTGTCGGCTCAGGGCGGACAAATAGGATCCTTTCCTTTACTGTTCTGGGACGGTCCACCACTGGACAGTGTCCCACATCTTCTGGGTTACAGTGATTAGCTGGTCGAAGTGAACATGATGCTGAGTCCACTGGGTGGTCAGCTCCCACTGGAGAGGGCGCATGTGCCACCTGGTCCAACGGACCACTGAGGTGCACGCCGCCATGTAACCCAGAAGGCGCAGAAAGTCCTGGGCAGGGTGCATGTGCTCAAGCAGAAATGACTGGGCAAAGGAGGAGAGAACCTCCACCCTGTCCGCCAGTAGCCGAGCTCTGGCTTGACAAGAGTCATGCTCTACCCCGATAAAGCCCATCACCTGAGACGGCACGAGTTCCATCCTGGCCTCATTGATCAGGAGGCCTAGTTGGAAGCAGGTTCGGAGGGCCAGATCCCCAGACTTCACCTCCTGAAGGGAGGAATCTGTCAAGAGCTAATCGTCGAGATAAGGGTAAATTCAGACTCCTCGACGCCGAAGATGGGCCGCCACTACTGCAATGCAGTTGGTGAAGACCTGAGGGTCCAATGACAGACTGAACAGCATGGCTCAGAACTCGTGCAGGGTCCCCTCGACCCTGAAGCGGAGAAACCGCTGGTGGGACGGATGGATAGGGACGTAAAAGAACGTGTCCTGTAGATCCAGAGAACAGAATCACATGTTACGCTCCAGGGATGGTATGGTCTGGTTCAGAGTTACCATCCGGAAGGTGTGAGACCTGAGATACTGATTCAGGTTGTGGACATCTAAGATGGGATGCCAACCTCCCATCTACTTGGGCACCAGAAGTACCTGGAGATGAAGCCTGGGTCTGTCAGAGGATCTGTCATCAGGGCTATAGCCTCCAGGAGGAGCTGAGCCATGTCGTCTCAAAGAGCTGACTGGGTGCAAGCTGAGATCCTTTCCTTCCGAGGGGCGCGGGCTCAGCTGGGAGGGTACTGCTTGAACTCTAGAGGCAGACCCTAACTGACCACTTCGAGAACCCACCTGTCCGAAGTGATATCAGATCAGGCAGAAAGAAAGTTACAGAGCCAGACCCCCATGGGAGGACCCAGAGCTGGCACGATGGGAATGGGGGAAGCAACCCCCAACCCGTCACTGAGCAGGCCTGGAAGAGGAGGAGGAGGCCCCTGTGCCTCAGCCTCCCTTACGGGGCTGTTGAGGGCCCTGCTTGGGCCGCAGCGCCAAGCTTGAGCCTGCTGCTGTTGTTGCTGACCTCCTTGATAGGAGGCCTGCCTGACTGCAGGGGAAGAATGCCGAAATGGCTTCTTTTTCTTCTGCTGGTTCTTGCTCGAAGAACCCTTGGCAGAAGTGGCATCCAAGGTGGCACTGGACTAATCTATATGCTGAAGGTGACCGGCCACTCCTGGACCGAACAAGTCAGTACCCAGGAAGGGCACATCAGCAAGCTTGTGCTGGGTATCCGCCGGAACAGAGGACAGCCTCAACCAAGCCCTGCAGTGAGTGGCCACTGCGGCTGCTAAAGAGTGGCCACAAGAATCTCCACATCCAAGGCCATCTGGAGCTGCTGTTTCGCGACAGCACGGCCCTGGTCGTGGACTTGCTTGACCATAGTTTGCATGTCCGCCGGGAGATGAGGGAGGACCTCGTCTAATGACCCCAGAAGGGCATGAGAGAAGTGTGCCATAATAACCACCGAGCGGGCCTGACAAAGGCCCAAAGAAGAGGCCGCACAGACCTTACGGGCAGAATGGTCCATATACTTGGACTCCTTGTCCGGGGGTCGGTCAGTGTCGGCTGAACTCCCAGTACACATGAACACAGAGGCAGTCACCAGGCTCTCGGTTGAAGGGTGCTCCGTGAACCCCACAAGGGACCCCATGGGCACCTGTACTTGCAGGCCATGCGGGCAGATGGTGATGGCCAGAGGCAGGGCGCTACCAAAGTTCAAGAGCCGGGCCCACGACAGCCTCAGCCACTGGAAAGGCCTCCGTCGGGGTATCCCCGCTCTTGAGCATATCAGTGAGAGGGTACTCCGCCTTTTTCTGGATGGACTCCAAGGGCATTCCGGTGGATCTGGAGATGAGGCGAAGGATGGACCTTTCTCCAACCCTGCCACGGACGACTCATCATCCCCGGGATGTGAGTGCAGTCCTGCGACAGTCAGAGTTGGGATAAAGGGGTTTACTACCTACGTCACCCTCGATACGCCAAGGGCAATCTGGGTGACAGTGATAACAGGCGCTGGGGAAGCCCGTGTCTGGCCAATCCTCCTTCGAGGGCGCCCCTCCCTGAGGCTGCTTAGGTGGTGGTTCCACCCGGATAGGTAGAGAAACCGGTTTGGCCGAACCAGAACACGGGAACTGAGGGAGTCTGTTCCGAAGGGGTTGGCTTCGGTCTAGGAGGCGAAAGCCAGTGATGGCCGGGGTGGATGGCGGAGCCGGCTTTTGCCTGTTCAAAATCGGCTGTTGCCACATGAGGTCCTCATAGCATTGACAGAGTTTTTCGCTGAAGAGGATGAGGATGATCTGTGGCATCCCCTTTTTAGAGCACTTATGGCTCTTTCTCAGTCGTTCAGCTGAGGGGGTTCTGGACCTCGATCGGGAAGGCTGACTCAGTCGATCAGGAGACATCGGAATTGGTGAAACCCAAGGGTCTGCAACCAGGTCCTTGATGGGGACACCAGCAGGCTGGGTCTCATCATCAGGAAACATGAGGAAAGGAATCCTCTCCAAGGAATCGTCGGGCAGAGCCGACGATAAAGGGTCGACAGGATCGAGGACTATTTCCACCTTGTCGACCACTGCGTCAGTCCCCTGGCCAAACGGAATATCCGTAAAGCCGGCAGTTGAGGATGTGATCTCGACTGAAGTCAACAGCGCGTTTTCCCAGGACTCGGACCTTTCTCGGTCCCAGGAACGTCTTCATCGGGATGAAGACATCGGGTCCTTGTCTCTCTTCCGAGAGCGGGAAGAGTGTGAGCCCGAGGGCGCCTCACTCTGGGTGGATAGAGACAGGCACAACTCCTTGAAGGGGCCCGAAAAGGTGGAGCCAAGGTTCAGTGGAACGAAGAAGCTTCAATTGGCCGAAGCTTGAGCTGCTTCTTCCTCAAATGCCTTCATTTGTTCCAGTTGCTCAGCGGATCCCACGGCCGCGGAAACCGCCCACCTCGCCTCCTTCGGTTTCACCAGCAGGTTCCTTTTCTCTGGTCTCCCCAGCTTCAAATGTGCCATGCGGTCATCCAGGACATTGGGATGAAAGGCCAAGCAAAAAGTACATGTCGAGGTGTCATGTCCGGCACCTAGGCAGTAGACACACGTTAGATGGGGATCGGTGCGCAACATCTTCTGGCCGCAGGGGCACCGGCGAAATCCGGGGGAAGATTTTTCCTCCATGTCCAATGCGGAAGAATTGGAATCGCTAACTCAAACGAGTTTTAAAAGTAACTACGGTAAATACAGACATTGAAAGTCCAGGGCCTACGAACTGCTGCAACAGCATGAGGAAACCTGTATCTTCCAGCGGAAAGGAAGATCTGGCGTCATGGGGCGGAGCTGAGGTATTTACCACACGGGTGGGTGGGAGGAGCCAGCTTGAAGACTTCCAGCAAGATTTAAAGGGGAAAGGGACATGCCAAGAAGTGTGAATGAACAACATATCCACGCTCCTAAAATGGAAATTACGCACCTACCGTAATTCTTGATCTTCTCTTGTATCTTCACCATTCATTACTGCTTAGGTGTAAGCCGCAGCACTCCAACGAGTTTTCTTTTTTTTTTGAGAGGAATCGACGCTGACGGCGGCGCCTCTAAGAGCGACGCACTACATGGTGTAGCAGGGCGGCCGCTAGGCACCGCAGACTCCTCCTCCATCCCAATTCTGTTAGCCGGAGAGGCGAAAAAATGATAAGAAGAAAAAAGGGGAGCGAGGCAAGACAGCCAAGGAGTAGGTAAAGGAAAGGATATAAACTGAAAAAGGAATAAGCTGATAGAGGACAGGAAAGAGAAGAACCTACCATATGGGACCGCAGGCCTCACTTCTGGGGCGGCTCCAAGGAAGGAACAGATAAGGGAGAAAGAGAAGAAGAAGAAAAAAGGGGATGTTGGGAGGAGGGAGAAGCTCTGCCAAGTTGTGAGGATTGGCTTGAAGGCTCGTAAGCTCGGGACCAAGAAAAGGAGCAAGGATCCCATTTAGGAAAGACTGATGAAAAGGTTCAACTGAGCCTTTGCACAGCTTGATAGACAAAAGGCAGACTCTCTGCATCTCCCGCCATTCCCAACCCCTTACACTCCAGCTGAGAGCTCACAGATTGCCTATGCAGAAAATCTGTCTGAAGGAGAGCGCCCAACTAGGAAGGGGAGGAAGCCCACTAGCACTGTTTTGTGCTAACACAGATGTGTGGTGGTGGTGGGGGGGGGGGATTTGAGCCTCAGAGAGGGCACCCCCTGCAAAAGGACAGAGT
The DNA here is from genome assembly GCA_016271365.2 of Neoceratodus forsteri. Taxonomy (NCBI): domain Eukaryota; kingdom Metazoa; phylum Chordata; order Ceratodontiformes; family Ceratodontidae; genus Neoceratodus; species Neoceratodus forsteri. The sequence continues at coordinate 1,146,546,398 of CM057458.1, read as the reverse complement.
GGAAACTCAGTATGACTCCCCAAGGATAGGCAAGCAGATCACCAGATCAAGGCAATGGTTGCCAGCATAGCATTTGACTAGCAAAGGCTGGTGCAACAGGAGATTAAACCTGCCAGAGGGGACCCAGAAACAAGAACTGAACCAAGAGGGACGGTTTCTCTAACTGTGAATTGAACAACATAGCTAAAGAAAGAGCCAAGAGGTCACCCCCAGGGGCAATCAGAAAGAGTCCCCTTAGGATAGAGATAAATACTACTCATTCCTCTCCCCTGCCAATAAGAGGATCCATTCTGAGAGAAGAACCAAAGGCTCAAGAATGGTTTTTTTTTTTTTGCCTGAAAGGAGAGGGAAGGAACGAGCAGGGGGAGGGAGAAGCCAAAGGAGGAGTCCCGCGAGGGGAAGGTGGGCAGGTATCAGTAATGAATGGTGAAGATAACAAGGGAAGATACAAGAATTATGGTAGGTACTGTACATAATTTCCATATCTTCCCTTGTCAATCTTCACCATTCATTACTGATTGGGTGAGTACCAAGCCCCCCTGAAGGGGGACTTAGGAAAAGCCCTGAGGGAACAAGACCCTCAGCTTGCTGCCGGTGAAAAGCAGAAGGAAGAGACCCTGGCCTAAAAGACAGGAGTCTAAAGCTGAGGAGAGCTAGGCGGTGTCCCTCGGAAACAAAGAGACAGAAGAAGCCCCAGCAGAAGCCTTCTAGCCCTGGTGGAAAAGAGGCGGGTCCCTCGGAAAGTGGAGCGAATCACCCTACGCCGGGCCAGGAGTGACAGTCTTGATAGACGAAGCCATGCCGTCCGCCTAATGCAGATCACTGTCCCCGCAAGCCTGGAAGCCACCTAATTGGCGTCATAGGATGTCCTTGCGTGGTGCCTTGCCAGTTCCAGGCCAATAGCGGAGAGGGCAATAGCTTGTCTGGATTGCTCCGAATCAGGCACTGATGCTAGGACTTGGGAGAGCATCGACCATAAATGCCTACTGTAGGCAGCAAGGTGAGCCTGATGTGATGCAATGCATAACATCACACGAGAGGAAGAGAACACTTTTTGCCCCCACCGGTCAAACTGTAGGGAACCTGAGCCCGGTGGATGGTCGTGCGCCAGGTGACGGGGCCCGGAGGGGGCTCTAGGGACACCAATCCCATGGATGGGTTGGAGAGTGCACCCAGAGAATACAATGGTGCACAATACCTCCTCCTGCAGTCTACCGGGGCTGGAAAAGGGGCGACTGGAGACTGCCAGGTGCAGACAGACGCCTCCTGGAAAGGAATAGGCCAGGATGGTACCACCAGGTGTTGGGCACTGAATTCCCCAAGGAATTCATGCGTCTCCCACTCGGAATTGTCACGTCTGAGAAAGGAGATACGGAGATCCTTAACCATCCTCGACAGGAATCGCTGATAGTCCGTGAAATCAGCATCTGATAAAAGGTGAGCCAAGGGTTCCTCTCCCTCAGAGGAGGGAGACGAGGAAGGTGAAGAGCTCGAATGTCCAGAGGACTCCTGCAGCGGTGGGGAGATGCAAAACACCCGCTCATGCATGTAGCCAACATATGAGGGGAAGGCCTCCTCAGAGCCTCTGAATGACTCCCAGGATAACGGGCCCATAGGACTGACATGGTCTGGGAGAGAGGGAGGTGGCTGCAGAGGAATGGGACAGGGGCACCTACAAGAAGGTAACTGTCCTCTGAAATCTAGGGAACGGAGCCTGAGCTGACGGGGTCCTGGATATCAATCCAGGTCACAAAATGGAACCCTTGGGAAGCGAACTCTGGAACAGCCTGGATGGGGAATCTCCCCTGTGACGCACCTGGGGTTGCAAGAGTCCAGAAGGGCAACCCGCAGCAATGCCACCTGAAGGGTCCCTTGAGCCCAAATGGGAGAGATGGGGTTCAGCGCTTCGGCTCCTCCCTACACACCAAGGGGCAGAAGGTGGAACTCGATGCCCTCACCCCGACCCCTCAGACTCTGAGGACGCCCTACTCCTCGACCCCAGCAATAGTTTCTGTCGAACCCGAGGCCTCCCAAGGGGGGCCCCCGAAGACGGAACCTCTAGTCCACCCTGGGAAGGCGCGGCAGAACCAGGAACGGCAGCAACCACAGCCCCCTCTGAGGAGACAGCCCACTCCTCAATCCCCAAACCGCCCTCCCCGATGGACTCCAGGCCATCCCCGCCTGGAGATCCTCACAGGAAGATGGATCTGGGGACTCAGGAATGGGAACGCTGGATCGCCTGACTCCGCGTTCCAGAAAAGACTCCGACTCCAAGGAATCTGGGCGCCAAGTCGGGTCAACCTCTGAATCGTCTCCCGAGGAGGAGGAGGAGCAGAGCAAAAGGACCTCAATGCTGGCCACCCCAAGAGTCCCTTGAGAAACGGTGCCACTAGCAGCACCGGAATCAAGCACGGCGCCATGAGGTCCCTGCGCATCACCCACAGCACCAGAGTCCAGCCCCGATCCACCTACAGCTCCAGCTAGGTCCCTGGTGCCGCCCCGGCACGGAACCCGACACGGCACCACTAACCGAATCATCCAGACCTGCGGCTCTGCGAGTGGCGCCATCAACCAACACAACACTGCACACGGCGCCACCCTGATCACCGGCACCGCAAACGGTGCCAGGATCAGAGATGGCGCCGGAAGGACGACGTCGAGGGTCCACCAATGCCGGACCCAGAAACCGTGGGCTGCGACACTGGGGGAGCCTGCACTTCCGAAGAGGTGACTGCCGAGACTGTGTCTCCACTGCGCCCCGGGAGGGGCCACGACATTCCCCTGACACCGTGAAAGAGGCCTCCTCCTCCTCAGCAAGGCTTGAAGATGAGGAGACCTCCTCCTCACCAGACCGTATAGGCCTGAGAAGGGACCCGGAGAAAGAGTCTAGAGACCTGGCCTGGGAGGCCCGAGAGCGATGCTGTCCTCCAAAAGTTGGCGGAGACTTGCCGATTTTGAACAGACGGACTTTGAGAACACGGTGGTGCATCGAGAAACAGGCGTCGCATCTGTCCATATCATGGTTAGGTCCCAGGCACCGAAGGCAGACATCATGCCGGTCTGTAACAGAAAAATGCCGGCCACAGGAGCACCAACGCATAGGGGCACGGCCCGCTTTCGACTTTCGCTTAGCTCCCGAACCGGGCATGATGCAAAAATAACCTAAAATACAGAAAAGCTCCCAGTGCCGTCAAAAAATAAAATGGAACGGACTTAGCGGAGTCAACAGTGTCGGGAAAATCGAACTGGGATGAAGGAGTCGCTTCGAATGATGAACTAGGCCAAATGGCGTACTGGGAAATCACTCTACACGTGCAGTAGGTGCAACCTTGATGGCAGAAGAAACAGAACTGGGATGGAGGAGGAGTCTGCGGCGCCTAACGGCTGCCCCTTGTGCACCACGTAGTGCACTGCTCTTGGGGGCGGCGCCGTCGATGCCTCTCCAAAAAAAACAAACAAACAAAAAAACCCCATGGCGGGTGCGTGCCTCCAGCTTACATCCAAACAGTAATGAATGGTGAAGACTGATAAGGGAAGATCAAGGGGGCACAATTCAAAGATAGAGGGGGGACAGCTCAGGAGCAACGTGAGTAAATATTTTTTCACGGAGAGAGTGGTGGACTCATGGAACCGCCTTCCTGAGGAGTTGTGGGGTCAAAACGGTGGGGGAATTCAAGAATGTATGGGACAGACATAAGGCAATTATAGTGGGGGGTAGGAGTAAGTAGGTTGTTGGTAAACTTGAATCTTCAACTTATCCAATAGGTAGGAAAATGGGCAGACTGGGTGGGCCAAGTGGTCCTTATCTACTGTCAAAGTCTATGTTTCTAAGTCTGCTGCTGCAAACTGATGTATTGAAGAAGGGACATGCCATTGCTTAAAGTTATTCCCTGTGGTCACTAAGGAAAGTGAGTTAACTGCAGTTCTGTAAAGAATTTTGCTTTATTTAGTTTAGAGTTAATTATTTAATCCTGCTTTAGAAGAAAATAAAACCATGCTGTGGTGTGTTGCACCAATCTGCTGTTGTCTGGGTTATCCTTCACCTATACCCTGCAACACTTCTACCCGGTTGTACAGCTGGGTGGGCTGAAGCATATGGATATGATGTGGTCTGCTCAAGAGTGTGCAGAGGAGTCAGACAGAAATACAGTATACTACATGGTTACACAGATTTCACAGCATTAGTCGACAGTGCCACCAGGATGCAGATATTATATGGTGGCCCATGGCAATGGTGTAATTTCACTACAGAGTATAATAACCCACAGAAATACAGAATTTCTCAGCAGAAAAGGGTCACTTGGCCCACCCAGTCCGCCCAGAAGATCCTTGCCAAGTTAGTTTCTGCAGACCCTAACTGTTCTCCAGTGACCCCCTCTCCTCCCTGCCTATTTACTTATATTCCCCCATGTCTATCCCACGCACGTTTGAAGCCCCCTACTGTTTTTGCCTCCACCACTTCCTCTGGCAGCCTGTTCGAGAAGTCTGCAACCCTTTTACTGAAGTAGTACTTCCTCACATCCCTCTTAAACTCCACTCCAGCTTCATCGCATGCCCTCTGGTCCTGGGGCTTTCTCTCATTTAAAACAAACTACCCTCCTGCACCCTGTTTACCCGTGAGGTACATCCCTTTCTTGCTTAGTGATCGTCAGTACCCCTAAAAAAAAAATCCTATTCTCTGTTTCTGGGTTCCTATGCCCTAGGAGCATGATTTTACACTTTTTGGCATTGAACCTCGACTGCCATGCTCTTGACCACTCCTCGAATTTTCCAAGATCCCTATGTATTTTCTCCAGCTCCTCCTGAGCGTTAACTTTATTACAGATTTTGGTGTCGTCTGTAAAAAGGCATACCATCCCGTGCCGGCCCATCGGCGCAGCGGTTGGATTTCCGCTTACGACGCCGGCGACCCGGGTTCGGGAACAGATCCGGGTCGTCGGAGGGCTGGCCGGGGGGAGTAGGATCCAGCGTCCGATGGGCAGCTCTCCTGCTCCGGGGGGAGGGTGTGGGCAGCTCTCGGTGCGATAGAGACCCCTGGTGGAGACCGGGGAAGTTCCACGCAACCGACACTCGATGTGGAGGCTGAGGCGGGCGCGCTGGCGTCGTGCACGTCCCGCCTCCTCGGGGGGAAAATCCGGTGGAAAAAGGAAGGCGGGCAGGACCACCCGATCTCTGAAGCCCTCCCTGGAGAGCCTCACATTGCCGCTGTCCGTGCGGGACCTGACCAGTTACAGCTCCGGGTCACGCAGGTGACCCGCGGCCCCACCCTCCGGGGGGCAAGCTGGAGGTGACTGTGGGTCCCCAGCAGCAATTGACGGCGGTAGAGGTCTCCAGGGGCCGTGACCAGGGCAGATGGCCCCGGTGGTCCTGCCAGAAAAAGGCCAAATAAAAAAATAAAAAAAAAAATACCTTCCCATCCAGTTCTTCTGCAGTGTTGCTTATGAAGACATTGAGGAGGACCAGTCCAAGTTACCGAGCCTTGCAGCACCTTGCTGGTCACTCTCCCATCATTAGAGTGGGTGTCGTTAACCACCACGCTCTGTCTCCTATCCATTAACCACAATTAACCACTTTGGATTCCACAGGCTGCTCAGTTTCTTTATCAGACTCCTGTGCAGCACAGTGTTGAAGGCCTTGCTAAATTCCAGATATGCCCACATCCACTGTCCTCCTCTGATGTATTTCCCTGGTCACCCAGTCGAAGAAAACCAGATTGACTGGTATGACCCCCAAATCCATGCTGCCCGTGATCTTGCAGCTGACTAAATTCAAGATGTTCTATCAACCTTTCTTTTAACAAGGTTTTCATTAACTTTATCACCACTAAGGTAACTCTGACCGACCTACAGTTGCTAGCCTCCTCCCTGCTTCCACTCTTATAGAAAGAGACCATGTGTGCTCTCCTCCAGTCCTCCAGAACCATGCCCATTTCCACAGAGCTGTTGAATAAGGCAGTCAGTGGGGAGCTGGCACCTCCATAAGTTCCTGAATTACCCTTGGGTCCAGCCCCATAGCCTTGTCCACTCTCAGAGCTGCAAGTGCCTGCTTTTTCTTGGTCCTCTTCTGTGCAGTCCCCACTGCCACCTTCCTTATCCTCACTAGCCCTCCCTTGCTTTCCTCTTCTTACTGATGTACCTGAACCAAAAAAAAAAAAAAAAAGTAATCACCATAGTGACATTGTTTGCAATCAGTCCACCGGAGTGAGTTGCCTCAGAGATGGAACGTATGCTAATCTAAGAATTAGAACCAAATTCAAAAACTCTGCACTGTGGTCTCTCTCCCCCAACAGTTAAATTTATTTCTAAAGCGAAGGAGTGCTATAACCATTAACACCAACAAAATGGCTACCAAAAATGTTAAAAACATTTTAATTACATTTGAGAAAACATTAACCAACTTATGCAGACAAAAAAATAAAATTAGTAGAAAACTTTTTGTAACTGACCTATCAGCAACTATAAAGGAACTGCACCAAGTAATACTCAAGCAACTTAAAGAGACTTACCAAGTTAAATGAAGCAGCCCCTGCACCCGATATACAGGTGCTGTACCTCATGGGGCTGCTTCCAGTGTAAAGCTTGCCATAAATAACTATGATGTTAAAAAATTAGAGCGCTTGTAAAATTACAAACACGGGGTCCCAAGGACTTCCTGGTTCAGCCCATGCTCCGCCCCCGTGCTCTGCAGATTTATGATGCGATGCCAGGGAGAGTTCGGGGATGTGCTCCTTTATACTCTATGGGCGGCACCTTTTCTTTCTTTTTTTTTTTTTTAATACTTCCTTTATTATGGTAGGCCCAGAGGGGCTTAATACATCATGTCCAAACATATAGATCATACATCTGTTACATAGGTACATAAGATAAATCTTGCTGACATCACAGTGTGTCCCTACAAGACAACTTTTTACTGAATAAAAGCATATGATGATCTAGGTAGACTGAACTACAAGATCTCACAGATCTTTTAAATAACGCTACTAATGTTTCTATCCACTACAACTCGATGGAGATATTGGAAGATTATTCAGTGCATTGATTGGAGTAATGAAAAAAAATATATATATCTTATTTTTTATGAATTCTTGATGAGAGAGTGAGACAGAGGGGAATGGGGCCCAGTAGTTTATGGCTAAGCATCTATATGCAAATTAGGCTCACACTAGAGCCTTCTGGTCCACCTGTTTTGATATAAGTGGGTTTTGTTGGTGAAGGCCAAATGTAATCCTCTCCATTAAGTGTATATTGTCTACTATATCCTTCCAGTCTGCTAATAGACTGGAAGCTCTCTGTGCCCATTTCTTAGTAATAGCCTTTAAGGCAGCTATTGTAAGAACCAACCATAAATATGTTGCCTCTCTTCCCCGTATCTCCTTTGGTCAAAGACCCAAAACCAGATGTTCAGGGCCCAGGGGAGACAAACTGAAAAACCTCCTTAAGATGGTGTCCTATATCTGTCCAGTACCCCTTTAATATCTGACATGTCCAGAAAATGTGAGCCCTGGAGGCTGGAGCGAACCCACCTCCCTTCCAACAGTTCGAACCAGCTGCTGGTGCAAAGTGCACCACCTGTGTAGGGACACGAAATACCTAGCTCTCACCTTCCAGCCATATTCCTCCAGAGAAGGGCCCTGTTGTCCTCATGGTGGCACCTTTTCAGTCTTTTTTGTTATATTATATTGGCCACCCTGGTCATAAAACCTGAGCTGGGTCCACTAACAAGAGCCTTGTTAGCTCACCCGCGCCTAACGCTTTATGACTAGATGGCCATTATAATATAAAAATAGACTGAAAAGGTTCTGCTCATAGAGTATAATGGAGCACGTCCCCGCGCTCTCCCTGGCATCGCGTCATAAATCTGCAGAGCATGGGTGGCACCTGAAACCGGGAAGTCCTTGGGACCCCATGTTTGTAATTTTACGAGCGCTCTAATTTTTCAACATTATCGTTATTTATGGCAAACTTTGCACTGAAAGCAGCCTCGTGACCTATAGCACCTGTATATCGGGTGCAGGGGCCGAGGCTTGTGAGACTCTTTAAGGAACAGATTCTTGTATGAACCCATTTTCAGGTTCTGGAAAGGGAGGCAGGGTAAGGGATTGTAAAGCTTACTGATGGATCCCTTGAGAAGAAACATTACTATGGTGAGTCATTTTTTGCTTCTAATCCTACAAAGCCATCAGTATAGTTTTACAACAGCAGACTCCATAGCAGTACCTTGGGAAGCTGGGTCTAGAACCTGTTTAGGAGAAACGTTCTGCAAGCCAGCAGTGCCAAAATTGATATCCCTTCTGGACTGTATCTCCAGACAACAGTGTTTTGTAAAGGTGTAAACTGTCTTCAAGGTAGCTGCTTTACAGATTTCTCAAAGGGGAGGATACCCCTTGCTGTAGTAGTAGTAGTACATGATTTTAATAATTAATGGGTTTAGCTTTCTCCTATATGGAAACCTGTCACGTAATTTGCCATTATAAAGGAGTGCTTATAATGGCAAGCACATGCCGTGTTTCCCTGGCTCTGCGCATGCGCAAGTCATGACTCTTCTGGGTTTTCTCTGCTCCCAACTCTGCCTCCGAGACCGCACTAACACTGATGACTCAGCGGTAAGTTACTGAAAAAAAAAAAACACTCTAAAAAAATCAGCTACCAGCAGGACAAAACAAAACAGCGATTACCACAAAGCGACCGTGGACCGCTCTAAAAGCAAACTGGACCGCAGCCGCACCAGAACATCACTTGTTTTATATAACTGCTGGGACGAGAAAGCTAAACCCAGCAACTATATAAAATAAAATATGGAGTGTGTGTAAACTCGAATTTTACACACACACACTTGGTGCTGGATGCCTAAATATACCCCTCGAGCTTCGCTCTCAGGGTTGATGTGGCATCCAACACCTCGGGTGTGTGTAAAATTCTTGTTCCACACACTATCACATACTTTATTCTATTTTTTATATATTGCACCCTTCCCCTGAGGCCTAGGGCACCATTACAATAAAACATAAAACATAAAATGCATGTAACAGATTAATGATTGTCATACAAAATAAAACACTGCAATATAAAACAGATCAATAATAATACCCACTAAAACATACCCATGAATAACACCTATACTAAAACTCAATTAAAAGGCTCTGGATAGATGAGCTGCGGATGTTATAACATTTGACCAAAAGCCTGCTAAAAAGAAAAGATTTTAAACCCTTCTTAAAAGTCTCCACCGAGGGGGGCCTCCCTCAGGGACTTGGGCAAGAAGTTCCAGAGCACTGGGCCTGCCACTTCAAAGGCTTGGTTGCCTGAAGTTTTTAATCTTGCCCTCGGGACTGTCGGCAGGTCCTTGGAGGAATGGAGTGATTGAACTGGGGTGCAGGAATTCGGTCAAGTAGGCTGGGCCCAGTCTGTGCAGACCTTTACAGGTTAACAAACCTAATTTAAAATGAGAACCGCCACTTCACATGCAGCCAGTACAGATCATGAAGTGCCGGAGAAATATGGCTAGATCTCGACAAGCCCGCAAGTAGCTGAGCAACTGCAGGTGCTATAGCCTACTTCTGTTAACCCAGAAGTATACAGAGCTACAATAGTCCAGCCTCGAGGTTACAAATGCATAGATCAGTGTGGCAAGATCTTGGGGGAGAAATCAGAGATCTGATCTGCAGATGTTCCACAGATGAAAAAAGCCACTCTGGACAATGGCAGACACCTGGGCCTCCATTATCAGGCCGTCGTCCAGCATGACTCCCAGATGTTTCACCCTGGGGCAAGCTAACAGAACAGTCACCAAGCCTGAGCCCAGTAACTCCCCCGCCAGCTGCCAATCCCCCCCCCTTTCAGCCTGGCTCAACCACTAATACACCTCAGTCTTCTAGGGGTTCAATCTCAGCCAGCTAAAAGCCATCCTGTTCTTGATCTCCACCAAGCACTTATTAAACACAGACAGCAACCTGAATCCCGGGTACAAAAGATAGATTCAGCTAGGTATCATTCGCATAGCAGTGAACCCCCAGCCCAAATTGTCTAGTGACCATGCCAAGAGATAGTATGTACACTGCGAACAACACTGGCAAACGGACCGAGCCCGGGGGCATGCCACAGGACAGAACCAGTGGGGCATCGAGGAATAACTCCCTTTATAAAATGGGCAAAAAAAACTGTCAATGCTGATTGGCTGGAAGCTCTTTCCAGCCGTGTCCCTATCAGGACATATCATTACAAAGCGCACTACTTGCGGTAAAGATGACGCAGTATAGGGAATATCAATCCATGGCACCACTCTCCTCTTCGCATCGCATGGAACAGCTGCTGAAGTGACGCAACCTTGGAACTGCCATTCAAGGCCCCCCCAAACACACACAGGCTCACAAAACGTCTCTCTAAATCCCCAAACATTTTTTTTTATTGGACTAAACTCTCACCTCTTTTCCTTTATGTTGTTTCCCTCTGTCATTGAAACCGAATGCAATAAAGTCAGCGAACACAGTATTGCCCCTTTGAACTACTAGTTTAGCCCGTTGTCCAGCGATCTTAAAATAAACTTGGACTCTGCTTCTCCACCACCACGTTTATCTAAACTACAAAAAACCTTTTTTTTTTTTTAAATCATCTACTACAGACCAACCCGCCATCACAAGCGCAATCCAGGAAGCATGTGAGAAAACGCTAACTATGGTGGCTACAGGGAGACACGCTCGCTCTCACTCAAAGTGATGGTCACTGTAAATCAAATGGCTACTGGGGGGATTTGAACTAGATAGCACATTTCAGTCTTCACTTAAAATAAAAACAGGGACTAGATGGTGACATACTAAAGGCAACACTGCACACAAATGCATAAGGAGTCCTATACTGCTGATAAACAGTTTTTAAAAGACATTAAAATGGGGACTATTTTTTTGTTATTTCGCTTATTAAAACCTCTTTTTTAATAGTTCTGCTCTTTTTTTATGTTTCTGATTTTTTTTTCTTCCCATTAGTAATTACTTGGGGACCCATTTTATAAGCACAATAAGACACTCCGAGTTGTGGGTTATGGCCTGATAAGAGAACTTCCCAGGTGCTAAAGGCACTCAGCGCAAGTGCCTCGTGCCTCATAACGCACCTGGGGTGTGCTCTTATCAGGCCATAACCCACACCTCGTCGTGTCTCATTTCTGACAAAACAACCCTCTGTGTTCTATCCCGAAGAAAGAACTCACACCAGCGAATCAAAATGCCTACGAGTTCCACATACTCCCTGAACCAGTCCACAACCATGCCATAGTCCATGGGTGTCAAATGCCATGGAGAGATCAAGGAGGACAAGAACTGATTGCTCTCCTCTATCTGAGCAGGTCATTCAGCACCCTGACTAGGGCCATCTCCATGCTGTGCCTAGCTCTGAAACCCAAATGGAATGGCTTGTAGATGATGGAGGCCTCCAAGTGTTCTTCGGTAAAAGACTGGATGGTAGCTCGCCAAGACATCCAGGTCCAAAGATGGTTTCTTCCCTTGGGGGTCACACAGAGCATACTTAAGCACTTCTGGAGACTTCCAGTGATATCATGGACAAGAGGTTGAGGAAAGAGCTCCTGTCTCCCCCAACTAAAAAAATACTCACTTAACAAGTGTAAAATTCAACATACAGTAGAATGGACTTAAATGACAGGAAAAGGTGTGGCAAAAGGTCATAGCACCAGAGCCAGAACAAATGACAGACAGGAACAGTGCAAGTAGCGGGGATGGCTGCACAAAGAACAGTTATCTAAGAACTTACCATAATAGTAGATCTTCGAGGGGGATCTCCACTCATCAGATCACACCATGGGAACTTCACCGGAGAAGCAGGAACCACACAGAAGATTTTCACCAGTACATCTGCGGCCGCCCACACCACTGACGTCACCAACCCTATAAAGGCATGAGTGACCACCACTCCCTCCTCAGTTCTTTCCCCCGGAGACAAAGGGAGCCAAGGTCATGCCATGGGGAACCGAGGAGAGACAGACAGCTGCCCAGGCCCATATGAAAGGCTGGATACACAAGACAGCCAGTTCCAAAACAACAGCCCCAAGAAGGTAGTGGTGGGAGAGAATGCAGACCCGATAACTGAGATCCCCTCGAAGATCTATTGTTACAGTAAGTTCTAACGTAACTGTTCCAACTTCTTTGGTGGTATCTTAGTCATCAGGTCACACCGTAGGAACAAGTCCCAAGCAGTTACAAGTGCAATCAGACAGTCTGGGAGGAGGGCTCACTGTAACTGTAAGACAGTAGGTCCTGTAGCACAACCCTGACAAATCCTGCATGGGCTCTTGAAGCAATATCCAGACTGTAGTGCTTGGCAAAAGTATGGACGGTACTGCAGGTGGCAGCCGCACAGATGTCCGCAGCTAAGACCCCTCGGAAACAAGTCACAGAGGTAGCCATGCCTCTTGTGGAATGAACTTTAACCACTCCAGGCAATTCTTTGCCGTACTTCTTGTAATAGAACAGAATGCAATTTATCAACCATTTGGATAAACACTGCTTAAAAACTGAAGCGCCCTCTCTACCTGGGGCGAAAGAAAACAACTGCTTCAACTTTTTACACTCCTTGGTGCATAGCAGGTAGTACTTCAAAGTTCTGCGCACATCTAATGTATGGAGCAGTGCTTCCCTGGATTGGCACGCTCAAGAAAGTTAACAGGAAGGTAGATGGATTGAGTGTAAACTCAGAACATCTTAGGAAGAAAAGAACAGTTACATAAGAACTTACCGTAACAGTAGATCTTCGAGAGAGGCTCTTGCAAGTAGGTATTCACAAACAGGACTAAGCTGCCAGGCGTTAGGACCCCACGGAAAAATCTCTAGCTAGCAGTCTCTGGCTGGGGGACCGCCCCCACGTCAGCTGACTGGCATCAGTCTACGTCAGTATAAAGGAGCAGTCCCCTATGTCTGCCTTCCAGTTCTTTCCTGCCAGAGGCTGAATGGGCATGACAGGACAGAAGAGGATATGCCCCCTAATAAGAAGAGAAGAAACACAGGAAAGCGGAGAGTGAAGGTAATATCTACTGCAAGAGCCTCTCTCGAAGATCTAGTATTATGGTAAGTTCTTACGTAACTGTTCTATCTTACTTCGAGAGGGCTCTTGCAGTAGGTATTCACAAATAGGACTGAGTCCCAAGCAGTCTGGAACAAGCCTAATAAAAAGGAGTAGAAAAAATCATCCACAGTCAGAAAGGCAGGAGAAGAATTCATGAAAGAAGTCCCTGCAACACAGCCAATCTGAAACCCGTCGTGCAGTGAGAGGCAACGTCCAAACTATAATGCTTTGTAAAGGTATGGACAGAAGTCCAAGTAGCGGCTGCACAAATTTCAGCAGCTGACACATTCCTGAAACAAGCAGCAGAGGTAGCTACACCTCTGGTGGAGTGACCTCTGACTTGACCCGGGAGGGTCTTGTTGTACTTGTCATAACAGAAAGTGATGCAATTAGCTAACCACTTAGAGAGGCACTGCCTAGATATAGCATTGCCTTCTCTCTTGGATGCAAAGGAAACTAAGAGTTGATCCATTTTTCTGAGATCCTTGGTCCTGTTAGTGTAGTATCTCAGAAGTCTATGAACATCAAGAGTATGTAGAAGATACTCTCCGTGATTCGAGTGAGCCAGGAAGAATACCGGGAGCTCAACAGATTGGTTAAGTGTGGATTCAGCCACCACTTTAGCAAGAAACTTAGGGTTCATACGCATGACCACACGGTCCCTGTGGAAAACCAGATAAGGTTTGAAGCTCGGAAATCCTTCAAGCAGAGGTAATGGGCACAAGAAAAAGTCTTCCAGGAAAGGAATTTTAAATCAGTCTCCACTGCCGGTTCAAAGGGGCAGCGTTAGCTTCTCCAGAATGAAATTAAGATCGGGGGATTACGGATCGGGGTCTTAAGTGAAGAATCCCTTTAAGGAAAGTCTTGGAGATTTCCAACTGAGCAACCGTCTTGTCCCCAAGGGAATGTGGTAGGCTGAAATGCGCGCTGGGCGCCATATGAACCTTCAAAGAGGAGTAACTAAGGCCCAGATCATAGAAGTGCCTCAGGTAATCCAGGATTTTGGTTGCAGGACATGAAAAAGGTTCCAGATCCTTGGAACCTGCCCAAATGGAAAATAGCTTCCACTTCATGGCGTAGGTAGACCTGGTGGAAGGCTTTCTGGCCTCCGCCAAAATGTCCACCATTACAGGCGAAACGCCGAAGTAAGCTGTGGCTATGTCTGCAGGAGTCAAGCACGATGGTGGAGCAATTTGAGTCCTGGATGGACCAGGGTCCCCTGATCCTGCGATAGAGGGAGGGAGAGGAGGTTCCTCTGAACACTGTTGCAGAAGAGAGAGCCAAACTTGCCTCGGCCAGAAGGGAGCAATAAGAATCCATCGCACCCCTTCTGCCCCAAGTTTGCTCAGTACACCCTTGGAATCAAAGGAACGGGGGAATGCGTAGATGAATCTGCCCTTCCAGCACAGAGACAGCACGTCCTGCCAAAAAACATCTCACCCTGGAGCAAGCGAGCAGAAGGTGGGAAGCTTGTTGTTGACTAGGGAGGTGAATAGGTCCACCTGAGGAGTCCCCCCACTGCTTGAAGATGTCGTTTATGTTGTTCGAGTTCCCACTCGTGAGACTTGGCTGACAAGCGAATGAGTGCATCTGCCAGGGTGTTTTTCACGCCTGGCACGTGAACTGCCGTCAGATGCATGTTGTTCTGGGATGCCCAATACCAGACTCTCATTGCTTCCTGGCACAGGGGATAGGAATGAGTTCCTCCCTGTTTGCTGAGATACCAGACTACACACATTGTCGGACTGGATCAGAAGGTGACTGGAAAGGATGAAGGGAAGAAGAGCCTGTAGGGCATACAGAACAGCCCTCATCTCGAGAATGTTGATGTGTAACCTTTTCTCGAAGTGAGCCCAGGTTCCCTGAGTTTTGAGAGACCCTAGGTGGGCACTGCAACCTGCACCTGATGTGTTCGTTGTCAGAGTCTGGGTGGGATGATCAGTGCAGAAAGGGACCCCCGGACTGAAGTTCTCCTGAACCGTCCACCACTACAAGTCCTTGATCATCAGGTCCAACACTAGGACCTCGTGATCCAGATCATCCTGGGATTGGTCCCATTGAGAGCATAGAGTCCACTGCGAGACTCTCATATGGAGTCGTGCCAGAGGGACAGTTGGGATGGCTGCCACCATGAGTCTGAGAAGTCGAAGGACCTTCCGGGCCCCAACCAGTCTGAGGCAGGACAGAAGGCGAGCTTGGGTTAGGAGCATCTCTATTTTGTCCGGTGGCAGAAAGACCTTGCCTATGGTCGTGTCTAACACCGCCCCAATGAACTGCAACCACTGACAAGGGGCCAAGTGGGATTTGGCTTGGTTGGCCATGATACTCAGGCTGGAAAAGACTTCCAGGGTAAGAAAAAGGGATTGTTGGAGGTCCTCCATGGATGGAGTCGCTAGGAGCCAATCGTCCAGGTAAGGTAAAACTTTGAACTCCTTGGGTATGCAGGAAGGCTGCCACTACCGCCAGGCATTTGATGAATACTCGGGGGGCCAAGGAAAGGCTAAATGGGAGGGCCCTGAACTGGTGGTGTGCCCCCTGGAAACAAAAACGGAAGTATTTGCAGTGGGAAGGGCATATGGGGATATGTAGGTAAACATCTTGCACATCCAGGGTGCAAAGCCTCAGTCCCGACTGGAGCAAGGGAAGAAGACTCTGCAGAGAGAGCATTTGGAATCTTTTGTACTCACCAACTGGTTTAGAGAACTGAGATCCAGGATGGGTCTCAGGTCGCCTGTTTTCTTTGGTACTAGGAAGAAATGCGAATAGTAACCCATCCCCTGGTAGGGGGAGGGGACGGGTTCTATCGCTGCCTTTCTGAGAAGAGAGCTGATCTCCTCAAGTACCAGTGGTATGTGAAGAGGGGAGTACAGCGACGGAGGTGGTGGTCTGTGGGGTGATTTTTGGGGTAAACTCTTTTGAGTTTCCTGTTGACACCAACTGTAGAACCCATAAATCGGTAATTATTCTCTCCCAGCCCGGAAGATGGGAGGAAAATCTTCCTCCTACCGGTTCCTCTGGAGGTACTAGAGGAAGAAGGAGAGGCAGGGAGTCAGGAGGCTGAGGACAGAGTGGCAGCTGGGGCTCCGGGAGTCTTACAAGACTTACTCAGGGGCTTGGCGCTGACACAGCTCGCGTATACTGGGATGCTTAGCCTGCATCTGTTTCTATTGTCGGCAGTTTTGGCGCACGAAGGACGCTTCGGCCCTGAGAGGATTTATACATGGTCTGGACTGACTTTTTTTTTTTTATAACTCAAGTTTATTCAACTATCATCATATTACAACAGTATATAGTCATCATTGTAATGTCTAACAAAATATAGCTATTAATACTTCATACAAAGTGCCTTATATTTATTTATTTAAATTTTGGTAACCAGGTAGGCCCACTGGTTCCTTGACAATCCCTTTTTCAGGGGAACCAGGGTTAGTTACATGTACCTAGGGAAGAAAACCAGTGCTTTGATATTTACGTACCGCATAAAAGTACATAGTGTACAGGAATAGACAACGACAGCCAAAACTATAATACAACATTGACAACTAGGTGTATACACTTTGTTAGAACGGACATACACATCTATCAAATCACGTGGCAAGTGAAAAGCCAGCGCCATTTGTCAGTCTCATTGTCCCTACATCTCATTTGACTGAGTTCCCTAAGCATCGACACCCTTTGTATAGTCCCATTGTTAGTGCTCAATTAGGGCAGCGGGACTGGGACCCAGGGCTATGGTGTAGCTTTAGTCCTTTCTTGAAACCCACAAGATGTGTCTATTAAAACTTCTTCAAGAATTAGACATTATAAATCAGTTCTAAAATTCCTATTTACTATTTACAAAAGAAAAAAGAAAAATCACAACAGCAGCAGGGGAGAGAGAACATATAATCAACATGCCAAGTAAAAATCCACCATAATCAACACTTTTAGAGAGTAGTGTGTGGAAGAGAAAAGGAAGAGGGGGAAGAGTGAAGAAAAAAGAGGAGAAAAGGAGACGAACGAGTCAACTGAAACTATACATTAGTGGGAGTATATGAATTGTACCCATCTAATGTGCTCCTATACTTATAAAGTAGTTGATGAGTGAGGGAGGAGCAAGTTCCTCATCAAATGGGTATGCTAGGGAGCCACAGAAGGGCGGGGGAGAGCGGCCTCCCAGGCAATCCAAGGACCCCAAACTACTCTGAACCGTTCTTCCTTCAGCTGTAACTTGGCCATGATGGATTCCATATCCATAATATTAACAACTCTGGAGACCCATTCCCCATACCAGGGGCTCCAGCACAACCAGTGTGCTGTTAGACATTTCAGGGCAGCAGCAATTAGGGCCAGGGCCAACTTGTTTGGGTTGAGGGAAGGTGCACCACAGTCGAGAAGCTCAGTACCCATTCTGTAAAGGTATTTGGTATCTGTTCTGATAACACCTCCTATTTCCTCTTTATACCCTTCCAATAGTGTGCAATGATCCGACAGCCCCAGGAAATATGCCAATGCGCTCCACTGAACCACATGCCTCCAGCAAAGGTCTGTGCTGGTATTACTTTGGTGCCAGGTAACCAGTGGGACTAAAAAGTACCAGACCAGGATTCTCCGAAAGGATTCCCTCCAGGTAGGGATGAGGTTACTCTCACCCCAGTTTCAACCTCTTAAGCCACTGCTCGTCTGGGATGGTCTCTGATATCTCCTTCTCCCATGCCAGTTTTACTGTCCTTAAATCAATACTGTTCCCCAGGCCCTATTAATTTGTATAATTGAGAGGTCCATCTCACCTTTTCTTCCGAACTCTGTACCATTAACTCAAAGGCCTCCCATGGGTTTGGATGGCGTGAGTTCTTTGAAATTATCTGAGGTATTAACAAAGTGACGTACTTGCAAATATCTGTGGAAGTCTGAATCCTGCAGACCAAACTGCTCTTTAAGTTGGGCAAAGGAGAAACAAGTACCCTCCCCTATTAATTGTAAGAATCGAACTAGCCCTTTTAGCTCCCACCTAGCATGTGCGCCATCCAGTCGTGGGGGGAAAAATCTGTGTGGTAGCGAATCTGGGAAAGGGGACCTAGGATCTCTTCTGAAGCCAACCTTCTTCTAACCCTCTTCAGGACTCGCAAGGTATGCTGTATCCATGGATTGCTAGATAACGAGGAGACCGGAGATGAGGGCAGCGTGTAAGCTAGTGAACTCAGGGGAACCTCTGTGGTGTCCTGCTCCTCTATATCCAACCAACCCAAAGAACTACACCCCGCAGTCCAAGTGTGAACCACTTGAAGTTGACAGGCCAGACAGTACGAGTAAAAGTCAGGCAGACCTAAGCCCCCCAATCATGCGGGAGGGATAGTGTCTGGCAATTCGTGGGTGGCAGCCCCCCCATATGAACTTGGGACAAACCAACTGTGAACCCACGTTAGAATGTCAGGGGGATCGGTATCGGAAGGTTGGTAAATAAGAACAAAAAGCAGGGGAGCGGGTTCATCTTAATAAAATCTATTTTCCCAGTAACCATCAAGGGTAGCAGGGACCATCTGGCTAAGTCTTGTCATGCTATGCCCCATAGTTTATTGTAATTGATTTCAAATTGTTTGAAGGTGTCCACGTGGATCTGGATGCCCAAATAACGAATGGGATTATTCTTGGCCCAAGAGAAAAGGAAGAAACTCAGACTCTGACAGCAGATAAGGACTGCTTGACCCACTTAGTCTGCCCATTTCTATACCTAGGATAAGCTGCAGATCCTAGTTAACCAACAGCCTATTTCTTCTACCCCCACAAGAATTGCCTTATGTCTGTCCCATGCATTCTTGAATTCTACCAGTTTTAGACCACAACCTCCTCAGGAAGGCTGTTCCATGCATCCACCACCCTCTCTGTGAAAAAATACTTCCTCACATTGCCCCTGAGCCATGCCCCTCTATCTTCAAATTGTGTCCCCTTGTTCTTGCACATCTCTTTTTCTGAAAGATGCTACCCTCTTGGACTTTGTTGATTCCACTGAGGTACTTAAAAGTTTCTATCATGTCCCCCCTCTTCCTCCTTTCCTCAAGGGTATACATATTAAGCTCCTTTAGTCTCTCCTTGTATGGCTTCTCTTGCAGACCCTGCACCATTTAGATTTCCCTCCTCTGGACTGCCTCCATCCTGTTTATGTCCTTGCAGAGCGGGGTCTCTAGAACTGGGCGCAGTACTCCAGATAGGGGTCTCATGAACTGTCTATACAGAGGATAACAACTTCCTGTTTTCTGCTGGTGATGCCTCTCCCTATACATCCAAGTATCCCCCCAGCCCTCCCTACTGCCTTCTCACATTGCTTGCTAACCTTAAGGTCATCTGATATGATTACCCCCAGGTCCCTTTCCATTTTTGTTGATGTTACTACTTCCCCCATTGTGTAATCTTCCCCTGGGTTTTTGTTTCCCAGGTGCATTATTTTATTTTATTTTTATTTATTCAATTTTGATAACCGGGTAAGCCTGCTGAGCCCCGAAGGTCCCTTTGTCACTTCTTTACATTGAATCCAAGCTGCCACTGTGGAAACCTTGAGGGACTGTTCCACTTACCTTAAAGGCCTCTGATTTGGCATAATTTAGTTTATACCCAGACAATTCACCGAAACTCCCTAGAATGGATAGGAGACAAGGGACTGATCTCTGGGGGCTACCCAGAAAAAAAGAGAATCGTCTGCATGAAGGGCAACTTTCTGCTCCTTCCCACCGGCCACCACTCCACTGCCATCACCTGTGGGTCCTGGCCTACAGCCGCTGTCAGGGGTTCCAGACAGACTGCAGAAAGCATGGGGGACAGGGGGCATCCCTGTCTTGTACCTCTGGATAAGTAAAAAATCCTGGAGTTCACCCCATTTACTTTAACTTGGGCCTGTAGCAGGGTATATCAATTTTGAAAAATCTTTAAAAATTTTGGGCAAAATTGCATCTTTTCCATGGTAGATTTTAGAAATAGCCAACTAACCCAATCAAAAGCCTTTTCCGCATCCATGGAAACAGCTAGTTGAAATTCTGATTTATGCTGCTGGGAAGTAATTATATTGAGTAATCTCCTTATATTGTCAGTTAAATATCTCCCTGCCACAAAACCAGTTTGGTCTGGGTGGACAACCTCCCTATAACCTGTTACAGTCTGTCTACCAGGATGCCAGTGAATATCTTCATGTCCACGTTCAAGAGCGAAATGGGCGGTAAGAGGAACAGTACTGAGGGTCTTTGCCTTCCTTGGGGCAGCATCACTATCTGAGCCTGTCTCCATGATAATTGAACTTCCGTATGTGATGAAAGCACTGTAACATACTGTACCAGGCAATAGGCCTTTCTTAAAGCATTTATAAAATTCAGACAGTAAACCACCCAGGCCAGGAGATTTTCCAGACTTAATTTGTGCTATTTTATTCAGGACTTCCTGAGCAGAGATGTTCCCATCTAGTAAGGCCCTATGATAGGCTTCAAGGGAGGGAAGCACAATATTATTTAAAATGGACTCTACCTTGGTTTCATAGTTAGGAACTGGTTCCTGCCTATATAGGGCTGCATACAAATCTGCAAAGGAGGCAGATATGTTTAAAGGATCTGTAACCACCCCACCCCCCGTCTCCGGATCCTGAATTTTAAGGACTGCTCTGGAAATCATTTGTTTCCTTAAAGCCAGGGCCAAAAGATGTCCTGCCCTGTTACCTCCCTCGTAGAACCTCTGTGCTGAATGCCCGAGCATGCCCTCGGTCTGAGCAACCAGTAATGTTTCTAGCCTCTTTTTCTTTGCTAACCATAGGGCGTTGTCTTCAGGGTGTAAAGTGAACTTATATCTAAAGTCTGCTTCCAGTAACTCCTCCTCTATAGCTGTAGATTGGCTTTTTTTGCTGGGAACCGCACAGACTAAAAATACCCCTCAGCACAGACTTCAAGGTATCCCATCGGATCGAGGGGGTTGTATCTGAGGGTGGATTAGTGTCCAGGAATTCCTGAATAGAATCAGATATTTCTGGCTTAACTAGGGATTGATTTAAGAGCCCTACGTTTAGACGCCAGGTGCTATTTCTTGGGCTAGGGGAGAATACTAGTTAACAGTACTGGAGCATGATCAGACCATGTCATGGGAAGGATATCACAGACATCCAGCATATTAACCCGCTCCTTGGGGATTAGGAACATATCAATCTTAGAGAAGCCAGCATGTCTGTGTGAATAAAAAGTAAAATTAGCTGTAGTAGGATGGGCATGTCTCAAGGCATTGAGGAGCCCCACCTCTCCCAACAAGTGTTTGAGAAAGCTTTCTTTGGCCACACCCCCCCTATCAGTCTGTAAACCTCTTCCATCTCTCCTAGGTGACAGGACAGTGTTAAAGTCTCCACCCAAAATGTAAATGGTATCAAGGTCTCCTATAGTATTAAGGATTGTTTATTTTAAGAACACAGAAACAGAGAATTTGTCGGCAGATAAGGAACGCTTGGCCCACCTAGTCTGCCCATTTCCCTACCTAACAGATAAGCTGCAGATCCTAGTTAACCAACAGCCTACTTCCTCTTGCACCCCACTAGAACTGCCTTATGTCTGTCCCATGCATTCTTGAATTTCCGCACTGTTTTTGACTCTACGACCTCCTCAGGAAGGCTGTTCCATGTATCCACAACCCTCTCTGTGAAGAAATACTTCCTCACATTACCTCTGAGCCGTCCCTCCTCTATCTTCAAATTGTGCCCCCTTGTTTTTGCACATCTCTTTTTCTGAAAGATGCTACCCTCTTGGATTTTGTTAATTCCCTTGAGGTATTTGAAAGTTTCTATCTTGTCCCCCCTCTCCCTCCTTTCCTCGAGGCTACACATCTTTGTTCCTTTAGTCTTTCTTCATATGTCTTCTGATGAAAACTCTGCATCATTTTGGTTGCCCTCCTCTGGACAGCCTCCACCCTGTCTATATCTTAGCGGAGATGGGATCTCCAGAACTGTACACAGTACTCCAGATGCAGTCTTACCAACTGTCTGTACAGAGGGCCAACAACTTCCTGTTTTCTACTGGTGATGAACATAGAAACATAGAAACATAGAAGTTGACGGCAGATAAGGACCGCAAGGCCCATCCAGTCTGCCCATTTCTTTTTCTACCTTATAAATGTGCCATTGGCCTTTGTCAGTGACCTATCTATTCATAGTCATTTGTATTGCTCCCTTATGCCTATCCCATGCATGTTTGAAGCCATGCACTATATTCATAGCCACCACTTCTTGTGGTAAGCCATTCCATGCATCTACCACCCTTTCTGTGAAAAAGAATTTCTCACATTCCCTCTTAATCGGCCTCCTCTAATCTCATGCTGTGTCCTCTTGTCCTGCTATTTTTCTTATATTTAAACATGTTAGACTCTTTCACCTTGTTTATGCCCTTAAGGTGTTTGAATGCCTCGATCATATCACCTCTCTCCTCCTTTGCTCAAGGGTATACATATTGAGCTCCGTTAATCTGTCCTCATGTCTTCTGATGCAGTCCCTGCACCATTTTGGTTGCCCTTCTCTGGACTGCCTCAATTTGTTAATGTCCTTTTGAAGGTGTGGCCTCCAATACTGCACGCAGTACTCCAGATGGGGCCTAACTAATGTCTTGTACAGAGGATTATTACCTCTTACGACTTGTGATACCCTACTAATACACCCTAACACCCCTAGCCTTACCTACTGCTTTAGAGGTCTGCTTGATGATTTCAGGTCATCAGTGATGATGATGCCCAAGTCTCTTTCTTCCTTTGTGACTGCTAGCAACTCCCTCCCAGCCTATAAGTGGCTTCAGGTTTCTCTTCCCTATGTGCATGATTTTGCACTCTTTGCATTAAATCCCAGTTGCCACTCTTCTGACCATTCTGCTAGTTTATCCAGATCTCTTCCCATTCTGCCCACCCCATCTGGATCATCTACTCTGTTGCAGATCTTGGTGTCATCTGCAAACAGACAAGCCTTACCCTCTAGTTCATCTGCGAGTCACTGCTAAGAAGATGTTGAATAGGACTGGTCCTTGAGGTACCCCACTTGTGACTTGCATCTCTTCTGACTGTATACCATTTACCACCACTCTCTGTTTTCTGCCAGTCAACCAGTTTGCCACCCAGTTGACCAACTTCTGACCCACCCTGAGCCTACCTAGCTTATTTATCAATCTTCTATGTGAACAGTGTCAAAAGCTTTGCTGAAGTCCAAGGTAGGCGACATCAACTGCTCCCCTTGGTCCACCACTCTGTTACCCAGTCAAAGAAATCTATGAGATTAGTTTGACAGGACCTTCCTTTGTAAACCCATGCTGTCTTGGATCCCAGTGCCCCTATGGATTCCAGGTGTTGCACTATCCTTTCCTTAAGGAGTGCCTCCATAATCTTGCCCACTACTGAGGTAAGACTGACCGGTCTGTAGTTCCCCGCCTCCTCCTGCTACCACTCTTGTGGAGTGGGATCACATGAGCCTTCTCCAGTCTTCTGGGACCTCTCCTGTGCTCAGAGACTCACTAAACAATTCTGCTAATGGCTCTGCTAGTTCCTCCTTTAGCTCCTTAAGTACCCTGGGATGTATGCCATCAGGTCCCATTGCCTTATCCACCCTGAGCTTAGCAAGCTCTTGTAGGACCCTTTCTTTTGTGAAGGGAGTAGTGCTCACCTCCTCCCCGTGTCCATGATGCTGAGCTGTGGGCCCTGCCTACCTTCTCTTCAGTAAATACTGAGCAAAAGTATCTATTTAGGATAGATGCCTTTACAGGGTCCTCCTCCTCACTTGCTCCCTTTTCTCCATTAAGCTTAGCAATACCCCTCTGGACTTTCTCCTTTCACTAATATATCTATAGAAAGTCTTGTCACCTTCTTTACTGTTCGTGCTAGTGTTTCCTCAGTTTGGGACTTTGCCTGCCTTACTGCCTTGCCTGCTTCCCTTGAGGCAGTTTGGTATGCCTCCTATCTTCATCCTGCTGTGTTCCCTTATATTTCCTGAAGGCCAGCCTTTTGGCTCTGACCTTTTCTGCTGCTGTATTTGAGAACCAAAGTGGTTTCCTTCTTCTTTTGCACTTCCTTTTCTGTCTAACTCAATGGATGTTGCTTCAAGTATTGCATCCTTAATGCTTGCCCACTTTGCCTGTACCTCCTCACCTGTGTTTCTTTTTGCCAGGGCTAGCTTAACTCTGTTGGCCATCTTATCAAAGTCAGCTCCTCTGAAGTCCCATATTTTTGCCTTGGAATGGGATGATTTAGATGTAGTAGCCAAACTGAACCATACCATGTGATGGTCACTGGCCCCAGGTGACCTTCTACCTGGAGATCTGTGATCCCTTCTTTGTTAGTCAGTACTAGATCTAGGATAGCCCTGTCTCTTGTGGGTTGCTGTACCAGTTGTTTGAGGCCCTCCCCCTGCAGGGAATCCACTATGAGTCTAGTTCTGGCAGATGTTCCTGCTGGTATTGACCAATCTGTATCTGGCATGTTGAAGTCTCCCATTATCAGAACCTCCCTTTAGCTGTCATGTTTTGTATATCTTCTAACAGTAATGTGTCTATGTCCTCCCCTGGTCTGGGGCCTGTAGACAACCCCAGTTCTTATGGCTGCCCCATTTCCTGTTTCAGGGTGACCCACAGTTCTTCTGGCTCCTATATGTATTCTGAATTTCTGTAGCTTTTGATATTTTCATTAACATACAGGCCCACCTCCCCTTTTGCACCTCGGTCTCTTCTGAACAATACATAGCCAGGTACTGAAGTCTCCCAAGTGTGGTTACTGGTAAACCACGCTCACTAATTGCTACTATGTCCAGTTTAGCCTCTGACATTATTGCCTGCAGGTCTGGGATCTTATTTCCCAGGCTGTGAGCATTTGTGTACATGATTTTCCATTGGCCAGATTTTTGGTGTGTTAGTTGTTGGGTGAAGTTTGGCATTCCCTGTGCATCGTATGGGAGACAAACCTTTTTCTTACCTGGTGATGCAAATTAACGGCAAACACGCTGAATTCCTGTTTGACCACTAGCTGAGGGGAGGTGTTCTTCCCATTCGGCGTGGGGTGCTGCACCCTCTCCCATTTGCTAGTTTAAATGATGCCTCTCCCTATGCATCCCAGTATCCCCCCAGCCCTCCTTACTGCCTTCTCACATTGCTGGCCCACCTTTAGGTCATCTGATATGACTACCCCCAGGTCTCTTTCCATTTTTGTTTTTGTCAGTATCTCACCCCCCATTGTGTACTCTTCCCCTGGGTTTTTGTTTCCCAGGTGCATTACTTTGCACTTCTTTGCAACTTGTTTTATTAAAGAGGGCCTATGAGCATTGTAGGATCATGGGAGCAGCATGAATATTAATGAGGGGCTCATAAATATTGATGAGCAAGCCTATGCAGAAAGATGGGGCAACAGCTGGGGGAAAGGCCTAGTTGGGGTTGCCAGCTACCTGTCGTCCCTGGGCCTGTGTTATGCCTTTCCCCATGTTAGAGGAATTTTGGTTTGAGGAATTGGTTTGCAGCTTCAACTGGAAGAGAGCTGCAGGGCTCAGCAATACCCTCCTGATAGAAAGCTGCAGGTTTGAGAGGGCAGTGAAATCTACACCTGAACAGTGAAAAGTATGGATAAAAGGTTCAAGGAAGGAAAAGGTTCTGTCTGTACCCTGGTTGGACTTATCACAAGGAAAGGGATGGACACTGGCTCATGAATGGTTCAGGTTCTGTTTTCTGATTGGTCATTCAGGGCATAAATGTTCAAAAATACACCTCATGTTGAAGAAAGTTACCTGTAGTCAAACATAACGTCCCCTAGGGTCCAAGTCCACCCTTTCCACTTTAAGTGGAATGTTTTTCCTAATTAAAATAGCAGTTCCTCTCCTGTGGGGATGCTCAGGCCAGGATGCAGCGTAGACCTCTTCCACCCACATTTTCCGCAATGTTGCATGCTCAGGTTTGGACAGGTGTGTTTCTTGCAAGAAAATCAGAGAAGCTTTCGATCTGCCCATTTCTTGAAGCACCCTAGCCCTTTTAATCAGGCTGTTCAAGCCCTTGACATTGCAGGTGATAAGCGATAAATCCATCAAGTGCCATTAAAGCATCTATCAAACCCCTTATTATGGTCAAAGGCGCTTTCCTGCCAGGAACCCCCCACTGGTCCGTCCTTCCAACCTTCCACAGCATGATGTACGCTCTTCCCCAATGCTAACAATACACTAAGAAAATAGAGTAAATATTGCAACATTAAAAATTTAAACTGAAACAAAACAATTGGAACTTTGAACTGTGACTTCCAAATGTATGCTACCGTTCTGACCTCTATGAGGAGGTTGGAAGGTCGCGATAACCAGTTTTCACACCCAATCTAGGACCATACTCCTACGCCCCATCCCGAGTGGTGGATCATGTCTCCCTGATCATGGCGCCACACGATCTTTGACGGGGACGTTGCTGTTTCCCATCATGAGTTCCTCAAATCCAGACATTGTGCTGTTGCCGTGCAGAGTGAGACACGGCAGTCCTGACAGAGAAGCCCAATTGGGACATATATTACATTTAGCCCTTGTTAAATAGAATTTAATTATCTTCTTGGGCTCACACCTAATGAAGAACAGATGCCTAGCAGTTGAACTGAAGAAAAATTGCCTAGGTTACCTGCTTTCATTTGAACCTGCTTCAGGATGGCTGGCAGAGTCTTTGCTGTTTCCTCTCGCTCTCTTTCATTTTGTTTCCAAGCCCAGACATTGAAGCTGTCTTTTCACGGTGTGACAAAAGACGTCCTGATTACAGAGTCTGATTGGGATATACAGAAAGCTGCTGTCCAAGTTCCAAATTTACATGCTTTTCAACTGGCAGAGTCACAAAGCGTATGTATGATATACACTACAGTACTGCTGAAATTTTAAAATAAAATTTACTGAAACAAAAAGCTGCTGTCAAGCAATTAAACTGATGCAACTGACATTTGTTTTTGTCAGCAGAAGGAAACCACTCCTTCTGTGGACAACCCCTGCAGCCTACTTATCTTGTTGATGAACGGTTGTTAAAAAAAAAAAAAAAAAGCAACATATGGTAGATAAGAGGCTATCGATATAAAAGTCGGACTCCTAGTAACACATTTTAAGGAGGGGAGGAGCAGGGCTTTCCAGCTGGGATGGGAGAGAATAGTTTTGCTTGAGTGGTAATTTCCTCCCCCCAAAAAAAAACAAGAAGAAAAAAAGGAGAGGGGAGAATGAGAGGCAATGTCTGTAAGGGCCTGTGACCTGTATACAGAAAAATAATCTCTCCACTGAGGAAAAAGGGCTACCTCCCAACTAAGACAAAAGGAGTAAACATTCCACATGGTTCACGAACATAGAGTTTTAGTAAGAGCTGTTCTATTTTATCTTAACTGCCCAACCCCACCCCACCCCCGAATTATTCTTAGCCATGGCCCTTTATAACAATATTTCAAGGTTTTACCCTTGGGCCACTCTTTGGGGGACAAAAGCATTAAACAATTGTAACCTCTCTTGGGGGAACATATAGTCACTGTAAAGGAGAAAAGAGGTACTCTCGGAAACAATATACCTGAGAGGTATCATAATGCTTCCTTTTGCATTAAATGGAGCCGGGAGAAAGCATGACAGCATTCTGCCCATGGGAATCTTTGAGAGGGAATCAGACCCTTCTTAAAAAGATAGGCAACACCTCTTTGTAGCATATACTCCCAGGGGCAAGGGAGGGAAGCAGCTTATAGCCACTATGCTGGAACAGTAGGCTACTGGTTCTACACTGGCAAACTACCAGATGGTTGGGGGAGGCAGGGAAAATCCAGTTTTCTCACATACAATTATGTTTTGTGCATCACTACTTGAGTACTGTTTGGGCTCATTTCTTCGTGAGATAGCCCTGAGAGGCGCCCCCCCCCCTTTTAGGGGAACAAGTACCACAATCAATCCAGATGTAGGAATACAGCAGAGCCATGTACCGACACTGGATGTAGAGAGTACCATTACACACTCTTCACTATTGGAAGTGACAAATTGTTAGAAGTTCTTGAGGCCCAGTTAGCCAGAGTTACAGAATTTTCAGTTGCTGTAATAGCTAGAGTGGAACCCAAAGATGAAATGTACATATTAGCCCACTGGAGGGCACCAGAGGATAATTTAAGGGATTTTCAAATTGAAAAAAATGAAATAAGTTCTATAAGCTATCATGAGTAACATAACTAAAATCATGTCTTATAATGTAAATGGCCTTACACATCCCATGAAAAGAGGGAAAATAATGGCATACATAAGGAAAAATACTGTAGACTTCATTGTGCTACAGGAGACTCACCTATCTGATGCTTAACATCAAAAGTTGTGTAAGTTGGGATATGAACAAATTCACCACTACTCTTATAAATCTGAGCAAAGGAGGAGAGTTGCTGTCCTAATTCCATGAAGAGTCGCTTTTACAGTTAAGACTGTCCATACAGATAACTAGGGTAGATATGTGGTGGTGACTGGAGACTATGAAGGGCAAGCTATTACCCTTGCCTCAGTCTATGCACCCTGGGTTCAGATTTTGGGTTCTATAGGAACATTTTTCATTCCTATTGGAAAAGGGAGAAGGACAACCAATTCATGGAGGGATCTCAACCTTTATTTGTTCCTCAGACTGACCCTACCTCAAAGATACCCATGGAGGGTTATGGGATAATGGATGGTCCAGACACCAAACTTCAGGTTCAACACACAATCTCTGTGCGATGTTTATTCAAAATACAGTAGATAACCTTCAGCAATGGCATATCCCTCTTAATACATCAGTATGCAGCAACTGACTATATGTATGTCCTTCGTCTGCACTTACTCAGCACCTACTGACCCAATGATCTAAACTTTCAGTTGACATTCAGCTTCCCATGTGGGCCCTGTTTGCTTGGGTGGTGTGGGCTCAAATAAAAAAAACAAGCTAAAGACAAAGAACCTCAGTGTAGAAGCACTGAAGCAAGGGTTACCTCAAAGGGCATTGGCAATAAGCCAAGTTTCAAAGAAACACATCACCCATACTCCCAAAACGCAAAGCATCTTGGGAAATATATACAAATCACCATGAAATTTCAGACTGCCTCAGTTTACAGCAGGAATGCATGGTGCCAAAGGGACTCTCAAGCTGTAATTTACATGCATTTTAAATAACACAACTAACAATTTTTATAACACAGTCCCCTAGTAACTTTTTACCTTATCAAAAACACCTAGTGCCGTAGTATTTTTAACATTTACAGGTTTCATACACATAAGGCATATACATCAAGGTATTTTATGATACAGTGCCACTGCTTACTAAATCCACGAGGAACACAGCCTGTTTTACGTCAACTCAGAGGTCACAACAATAACCTCCCTTACGTGAATCTGAGAGGGAAAAGGAAAATTAAAGTGGGCACTATAGCGTAGTCAAGAAAGGGGAGAGGAGTGCCCATACGTGGCCAATCTTACAGACTAGAAATTGTAAAGGATAGATTAGGCTAAGAAACAGAACTGTTGCAACAGATTTAAGAAAAGTCAGTCCTCAAGAGAGGCAGGACCTCCCACCCCCAAATCCACATATCTCCCACCTTAAGAGGGAAGCAATTCTTTCAGACTGCTTCCCACCTTCCTGTCCCAGGAAAGGATGGAGCTTCCACCCATCCATCTTCAGAAGCTCTGTCTCAGGGTCCCTATTAACGATAAACATTCCATCATAAACACAATGGGTATCATCATGCTTTATCCTGAGGCGTTAAAACATTTCTCAACAGAAACGATTGTTGCCTTCCCTGCACTATCTCCGTTTAGGGAGAAGTCCATTAACATCACCATTAATGTGCATACCCTCCTTGATCTTAACATACTGTAACAGTTTGGCAACATTGGCATCTTTAGCCTGCAGTATACCCCAGTCAATACTGTTAACAGATTTAGCTGTATCAATACATGAAAGTCTCTTCAGCCTCATAGGCTTTTTCTGCTTGCTTGGAGTCTTCAACCCAGCACAATATCACTAGGCACAGTCTTACCTGGGGTCTCACATTCAAGCTCCATACTTGCATCTCTGACCTCCAACAGGTAACATCCTGGCAACACAGGCAACAAAGAAATACCCTGCTCAGTCAGGAGTCTTCTCAAACTGAGCCCACGAAAAATCATCCTCAGATTCTTTATCCAAACTCTCTGGTAGGGACCTATGAGCACCTGGCACTGACCGTGTTCCGCCTCTCTGCATAGTCGGTCTGCCTTGACCCTATGGTAGTTCCTCATCCTTTGCATCTCTTCTTTATCTTCAGGCTTGGCCTTCCTCCGAGCTCCCAGGTCCAGTCCAGACAGCAGTTTCTCTCCGATCTGTCAGCCATGGTTCTGGTCAGAACTCCACAGACTTTCTTCTCCAGGTTCTTCTTGGCAACTCCAGGTGCATCGGTTCACCCAGGATATCTGAGCGATATCCACTGGAAAACATCTCTCTTAGGCCATTCCAGACATTTCCAGGAAGTTATCCCACTTCTAAAACCAAGTCTGTGGAGGGGTTGTGGGATAACAGATGGACCAGACACCACACCTCAGGTTCAACACAATCTCTGTGTAATGTTTATTCAAAATACAGTAGATAACCTTCAGCAATGGTACATCCCTTCTTCAATACATCAGTTTGCAACAACAGACTATGCATGTCCTTCCTCTGCATTTACTCAGCACCTACTGACCCACTGATTTAACTTTTCAGTTGGGACTCAGCTTCCCTATGTGGGCCTAGTTTGCTTGACTGGTGGGGGGCTCAAATAAAAAGCAAAAACATGCTAAAGATTAAAGAACCTCACAGTAGAAGCACTGAAGCAAGGGCTACCCCCCCCCAAAAGGGCACTGGCAATAAGCCAAGTTTCAAAGAAACACAACATCAAACATACTCCCAAAATGCAAAGCATCATGGGATGTATATGCAAATCACCATGAAATTTCAGACTGGCTCAGTTTACAGCAGGAATGCATGGTGCCAAAGGGCCTCTCAAACAATCTGTAATGTACATGCATTTTAAATAACACAACTAACAATTTTTATAATCCAGCCCCCTAGTAACTTTTTTACCTTTATCAAAAACACCTAGTGCCGTAGTATTTTTAACATTTACAGGTTTCACACATATAGGGCATATACATTAAGGTATTTTATGACATAGTGCCATTGCATACTAAATCCAACAACAAGGGACACAACCTGTTTTACATCAGCTCGGAGGTCACAGCAACAGCTTAATCTGGTTCAAAGTCAGTTGGCATTCATCTGTATCCCCTTCTCCCAGGTCGTGCCTGAAAATAGGCAGGATTTGTTTAGTGCACTTACCAGGTCAGCAAAAACTAAATAAATAAAATAAATAAAAAATAACCTCCCTGTATGAGGACCTGAGAGGGAAAAGGAAAATTAAAGAGGACACTATTGCATAATCAAGAAAGGGGTGCCCATAGGTGGCCAACCTTATGGACTACAAATTGTAAAGGATAGATTACGCTAAGAAATAGAGAACTGTTGCAACAGATTTAAGAAAAGTCGATCCTCAAGAGTGGCAGGATCTCTCTGTCACAATACCAAGAAGGGAATATGGGGAATTGTGAAGATAGGGTAAGGGCCTTGCTCGTTGAAAGTACAGCTACGTAAGAACTTACCGTAACAGTAGATCTTCGAGAGAGCCTCTTGCAGTAGGTAATTACATACTGTATAGGACTGACGCCGGCAGGACCCCACGGAAACATTTCTAGCTAGCAGTCTCTGGCGAGGGACCGCCCCTATGTCAGGTGACCGGCGTCAGGAGATGTCGGTATAAAGGGGCGGTCCCTCATGCCGCCTTCCAGTTCTTTCCCGCCACAGGCCAAAAGAGGGCGCATCGATAAAGAAGCGTAATATTTCCTACTGGAAAAGGAGCTGAAAAGCTTAGAGATGGATGGAATAGATATTTACAGAAGAGCCTCTCTCAAGATCTACTGTTACGTAAGTTCTGCGTAACTGTACTATCTTACCGAGGGCTCTTGCAGTAGGTAATTACATATAGGACTGAGTACCAAGCAGTCTGGAACAAGAAGAAGCAAACTGGAGGAGGAAAGCTACTCAAAGTAGATCCTCTAGCCGTGAAGGCCTCAAGAAAGGAGGCCTTGCAGAACAGTAAGCCCGCAGCCTGCTCTATGGCGAGAGGCAATATCCAAACTGTAATGTTTTGTAAAGGTATGGATGGAAGTCCAACTGGAGGCAGCGCATATGTCCACCGCTGACACATTCTTGAAACAAGCCGCTGAGGCAGCGACTCCTCTGGTGGAGTGGCCTCTCACTTGATCCGGAAGGGTCCTGTTGCACTTGTCATAACAGAAAGTGATGCAATGAGCCAACCATTTGGATAGGCATGGCTTAGAAACAGCATTGCCTTCTCTTTTCTGGGCAAAAGAGAAACAGTTGATCAGTCTTTCTGAGATCTTTTGTTCTGTTGGTGTAGTATCTCAGAATCCTGTGAACATCCATAGTGTGTAATAGATACTCCCCTTGATTGGAGTATTGTGTAAAGAAAGCGAGTAACTCTATGGACTGGTTCAATGTAGATTCCGCTACCACCCTGGGGAGAAACTTAGGACTGGTGCACAGCACAACACATTCCTTGTGAAAAATCAAATAAGGGATTTTACACATCAGGGCCTGGAGCTCGGAAATCCTCTGAGCAGAAGTAATGGCCACTAGGATAAGCATCTTCCATGAAAGGAACTTCATGTCTGCCGAGGCTGCCAGTTCAAAAGGAGGCAAAGTAAGCTTATCAAGAACAAATTCAAATTCCCAAGGAGGGGCGGGAACTCGGATAGGGGGTGTCAAGTGGAGAACAACTCTGAGGAATGTCTTAGAGTCTTCCAGTTGAGTGAACGTCCTGTCCGCGAAAGGGACATGGTAGTCTGAGATGGCTGCCATGTGTACTTTCAGAGACAAGTGACTAAGACCCAGATCAAAGAGATGGTGCAGGTACTCCAGCAGCCACCCAACAGAGCACAAGAAAGGCTCGAGATCTTTTGAAGCGGCCCAGATAGTGAACTGTTTCCATTTCACGGCATAGGTAGACCTAGTGGAGGGTTTTCTAGCCTCCACCGAGATTTCAGCCAATCAGGGTGAAACCCCAAAACAGGCATGAGCTACGTCTGCAGGAGCCATGCATGCAGCTGAAGGGACTTGAGACCTGGATAGACCAGGGTCCCCTGATCCTGGGTCAGTAAAAGTCATGGAAGAGGAGGTTCCTCTGAGTATTGTTGCAGAAGAGAGAACCAAACTTGCCCTGGCCAGAAAGGAGCAATCAGAATCATTCGTGCTCCTTCTGAACCTAGTTTCTGTAGAACTTGCGGTATCAGAGGGATCGGGGGAAAGCACAGATGAATCTGTCCTTCCAATCTAGAGACAGAGCGTCTCTCCAAAAAATGCCTCGCTCTGGAACGAGCGAGCAGAAGTCGGGAAGCTTTGTGTTTAGAGGTGATATGAACAGGTCCACCTGTGGTGTTCCCCAACGTAGGAAGATATTGTCTAGGACCCCCTGATCCAGCTCCCACTCGTGAGCTTGAGCGGACGAGCGACAGCTTGTCTGCTAAGGTGTTCTCGACCCACGGGACATGGATTACCGTGAGGTGAAGGTTGTGTTGTGCTGCCCAATCCTAAACTCTCATCACTTCCCTGCAAAGAGGGTAAGAACGAGTCCCTCCCTGTTTGCTGATGTACCAAACCACACACATATTGTCTGTCTGGATGGCTAAGTGGCTGGGAAGAAGATGCAGATGTAGAGCTTGGAGAGCACAAAGCACCGCCCGAAGCTCAAGCACATTGATATGAAGCGTTTTCTCGCACTTGGACCAAGAGCCCTGGGTCCAGCGAGGTCCGATATGGGCTCCCCAACCTTCGCCCCAGGTGTCTGTAGTCAGTCTCTGAGGGGGAAGGAAGGCAGAATGGAACTCCCGGAAAAAGGTTCTCTCGAACCATCCACCACTGCAGGTCTCGAACCATGGGGAGGAGACTAGGACAAGCTGGTCCAGGTCGTCCACCAACTGATCCCACTGAGAGCGAAGTGTCCACTGAGAGACCCTCATGTGGAGCCAAGCACGAGGGACTGTTGGGATAGCAGCCGCCATAAGCCCAAGGAGGCGAAGAACCAACCTCGCACTGACCTGCCTGCAGGCGGACAACAGGCTTACCCGAGTCTGGAGTGTGGCCGCCCTGTCCGGAGGCAGGAAGACCCTGCCCAGAGTCGTGTCCAGGATCGCCCGATAAACTGGAGCCCTGGGATGGGATTAAGTGAGACTTGGAATGGTTGATGGTAATACCCAGGCAGGCAAAGACCTGCTGGGTAAGGGAGAGGAAGTGCAGGAGTTCCTCCCTGGACGAGGCTGCCAGAGCCAATCGTCCAGGTACAGGAAAACTTGCACCCCTGGGTACACAGGTAGGCTGCTACCACCATAAGACATTTGGTGAATACTTTGGGGCGCGAGGAAAGACCAAATGGGAGTGCTTTGAACTGTAGTGGTCCCCTGGGCATAAAATGAAGGTATTTAGGTGGGAAGGGCAGGATAGTGTGCAGGTAAACATCCTGCATATCCAGAGCACACAGCCACTGTCCCGATCGAAGGAGGGGCAGGAGACTCTGCAGGGAGAGCATCCTGAACCTCCTGTACTCCACGAATAAGCTCAGGGAAATGAGATCTAGAATAGGTCTTACATCTCCTGTCTTCTTCGGGACCAGGAGAAGTGGTAATAGTAACCCCTTCCCTGAAGATGTAGGGGGACGGGCTCTATCGCTTCTTTCAGTAAAAGTGCTGAAATCTCTTCCTGGACCAGAAGATGTTCCCGAGAGTACGACGGCCTTGGGAGAGGGTGACAAGGTGGTTTCTGTAGAAACTCTGTTGAGTGTCCTTCTGCGATTAGCTGGAGCACCCATGAATCTGAAGTTATCCTCTCCCAGCCTGGGAGGTGGAGGAAAACCTCCCTCCGACCGGTTCCTCCAGGAAGCCGGAGGCTATGGGAGAGGAAGGAGTCAGATGGTGTCGGGCAAGCCAGCTGAAGCACCCTGCTTTTTGGGCAGGGGGCCTTGGCAGCTGGGGGGGCCTGGCGTTTAGTGGCCCACTTTCCCTGGGGCTTCGGCTTTGGCTGATTCCATCTGCGAAAGGGACGGCGCTGCATTTGCTGGGGATGATACATAGAGTCAACAGACTTTAGTGCCATCCCCTTCTCCTGCAGATTGGTGATGATGTCCTTGACATCACCACTGAACAGCACCGAACCCCGGAAGGGCACTTCCTGGATAGCGGACTGCACTTCCAGGACCAACCCGGACACACGGAGCCAAGCATGACGTCATAAGCCTACGGCGAAAGCCGAGCTCCTGCCAGCAGTATCCACTGCATTGTAAGTCGCACGAAGCATGTGTCGACTGGCCGAACGTGCAGAACGGATGAGGTCAGCCACTTCCTGCTTGACTTGAGAGTCCAGAAGGGAGTCCAATTTGGCTTCCACCTCATTAAGAATTGCCTTCTGGTAATCCCCCATGTGACCGACATAATTCAGGGCCCTAATCCCCAGCGTGGAAGAAGCGAAATCTTCTTGCCATACTGGTCCAGAAGCGGACTTTTGTCAGCGCCGGCGAGCAAAGATGTTCGGGTTACCTGTCCGGCCGTGAGTGGCGTCAATCACGACTGAGTCAGCTCAAGGGTGAGAGTCTAAATAGTCAACACCCTTGGGAGCCTGATACAGCCTATTCGACTTCCAAGGAAGTGGGCTAATGCCGAGAGCTGTTTCCAAATGGTGGTAATGAAGTCGGCATGAGGCTCAATCCAGGGTGACACCAAGGTGGAAGCTGTCACGGCAGATCCAGATGCTCAGCAGTTTTTACGCTGTGGATCTGGCTCCAAGGATAGCCACTTATGTACCGCCTGGATTCTGCGTAGCAACGTCGTGAAAGAAGGATCCTCCGGAGGAGGCTTCGGAGGAGTCCTTGGCCTGGGTTTAGACTGAGAGCGTGGCTCGTCATCCCACTCAGAACAACCTTCTGAGTCTGAAGTGTCTGAGGAGGAAGAGGAAGATGGTGATGAAGAAGACTCCCTCTCCCGGCGAGGGGGAGGAATGGACCCCTTGGGAAGCATGTCCTGCCCCTCTCTGGACCCGGAGACTTTAGCCCTGGTGTCCAGAGGTGGTGAGGGAGTTTGTCGTCGTGGACGTACGGGAACCGGCACCATCGTCTGAAGACGACTCCCCACCTCTCTGGTGAGCTGAACCTTGGCCTCAGTACACCGGCGGCTGGTGGGGAGGTGGAGGAGGAGGGGGATGCAGGTATGGGTTATACCCGTAAGGCGCGTATCCATAACCCAACGGCACAAAGCCTGGCGTCAGGTACTGGGGTGCCGGGTACTGCGGTGTTTGATAGGCTGGCGTCGGGTACTGAGGCATCGGATACAGCAGCCCCGGGTAAGACGGTGTCAGACACGATGGAGTCGGATACCCGGGAACCGGGGAGCTGCCGGAGCAGGCGGCCGGCGGGCCCCACGGGTGGGTCTGGAGCAGAAGGCCGGTGGGGAGGACCCGGCGTTAGAGCGGCATCCGGAGCGGGATGTCACCCAGAGTCGGCAATACTGGCATTGGAGCTGGTGGCAGAGGAGCCAATCGGAGCGGTGTCCCGGAAGCAGGCATCAGATCGGTCGGACCAACAGGCGGACGGTCTGACGAGTGGAACAGGAACCTCACCGTCGCCCGGGGATGAGGAAGAAGAAATCCTCGGGGTCAGGCTGAGACCACCCAGGGTCCCGGAGGGCAGCGAGCTGAGGAGAGCCAGGGACGACGGGCGTGGGAGGTCCGGCATCAGCCTCTTCCGCTGTGTGGACGCCAGGCTTAACCAACATTTGAGCTTACCAGTGGATCCAGACGGGCGCCGCAGGAGCCGGCGCGTTTGACTTAACGGACTTTCGCCAGTGGCAGGACGCGACGGAAGGGCGGCCTGGTCGGGCAGAACAGTGGCCATGCACCATCCCGAAGGGTGGGGCGACTACTGACTTTCTCCGTGCAGGCGTCGAGGAGCAGAGCGTCTGGCTTAATGGAGTCGCTCACACTAGTAGGCTGTGCAATTATGAGCTTTACGGGGCGGAGACCTCTAAAAGCCGGAGGCGCCGAAGGCCCAAGCATGAGCCAGGCCAGGCGGGCAGGCGCGCCTTAAAAGCCTCTAAAGTGCCGTGCGGAAAGCGGTCCCGCTGAGGGAGATACCTGCAAGACAGCGACTCCCGAAGAAGTTGCGGTGGATGAGGAGCCCTTGTCCAGGTACCTCTCCTTGTCCTTTTTCTTGCGATGGCTTTCAGGGGAAGTGGACACCTGCTGGAGCTTCTTCAATTCCTTCTCCATGGAGCTCATTTTCTTTTTCAAAATATGGGCCTCCAAGGACTGCTGCCGCCGTCTTCGGGTGGCCACGTTGAAACTGAGGCAGTGCTAGCACTTCTCCACCGGATGGTCGGGCCTAGACAAAAGAGGCACAGGAAGGGCCGTCCTTGTGTGGGAGTTAGGCTGCATGAGTCGCACTTGTTTGTGCTCGAGGATGTAGGGGACAACATACACCAACAAATACCTGACAAATGCGGGGAAAAAAATAGAAAAATACCGGCAAAATATCGACGATAGAGGCTGACGAGCAAGGAACTATACCGCGAGGCGCTGGCATGAGCTAACACAGGAAAGAACTGGAAGGCAGGTATGTGGGACCATCCCCTTATACAGGCGTCTCCTGGCGCCAGTCACCTGGCGTGAGGCGGTCCCTCCCAGAAGACTGCTAGCTAGAAATTTTTCCGTGGGGTCCCGCCGCCTGCCAGTGTCAGTCCTCTATGTAATTACCTATTGCAAGAGCCCTCTCAAAGTAAGATCTGGGGTTGCACGACGCCTAGAGACACATACAGGGCTCAGCGAGGGGGTATACATTTCATTCAGCAGCACGTAGTATTTATTTCCGTCTTGACTTGTTTTTAACATCACGGGAATTCTCAGACAGACTGTATAACTGTGCTATCAGCCCAGCTGGTATCTCAGAACATGTGCCAATAATAGTAATGTATCAATTACAAATGACTAGAAGAACTTCTGAAGACTAAACGTGTCTTTACTACAAGATAACGAAATTCGAAAGCAAATACAAGAATATATGGCGCAGACAAGACAATAACAATACACTGAGGTTAACTCTAGTATTCTCTTGGACACGATTAAGGCCATGGTCGGAGGGGCAAAATAACAGCCATAGTGGTGGGCGAAAAAGAAAGACAGCAGGAACAACAGGAATTAGAACCCCAAATAAAGACATTGGAACTGCTGCAGCAAGGCAG
Organism: Neoceratodus forsteri; assembly: GCA_016271365.2. Lineage (NCBI taxonomy): Eukaryota > Metazoa > Chordata > Ceratodontiformes > Ceratodontidae > Neoceratodus > Neoceratodus forsteri. Next base: position 1,146,508,022 of record CM057458.1, on the reverse strand, counting down.
ATTAGATAAACAAAGCCAAGAACTGTTAAAATTAAAGGAATTAAACTAAGGTGGAACAAAACTTAAAATACTTGTGACAAAGGTACAACGAAGGGACCCTAGAGCATTAAGACTGTTAGCCTACCGAATAGGGCACATATAAGTAAACTGCTGCACCAGGTAAAGGCTCAAAGAGTGGGGAAGAAGTCAGAAATTACTGAGCCATTCAAATCTTATTATAAAACACACTATAGTCCCCTAAGCCCTCATAGCCAATCCAGGAAAAGACTCTTTATTGAAATCCCTATAACTCCCACAGGTAACTCCAGGGCATTGACCAGGGGTGAAAGAGCTACGGCTGCAGTAGGTCCACACTGTCTGGGGCCCACTGCCTCAGAGGACAACTCTAAGAATATTTTTCATCACAGACAGGCTTGCAGTTTTCTTTCTCAATTGGTTATCCATTTGATTTTGCGTCTGTCACCAGTGGCATCAGAAGATTCTTACTCCAGTTTCATGTGGTGGTGAGTAGAGACCATAGAAGCAGTAGGGCCCATTACTCAAAACATCTAATCTTGGTGTTTGGGTCACCAGGAGGAACAGGAACAAATTAAATTTAGTTCCTTGATCGTGGCACCAGCAATAGATTGGGAACAGCATGGACAAAATATGGATGCTTAGCAGGAGTGATATAAATAAACAAAAACTGATGCTATAAAAATTTAAAATGCACTGATGGTTATTGCACATTTATTGGTGGGGGCAGTAGGGCCCAACAACGTATTTTGCAGGGGGGTCTATACAGTTGTTGGCACAGCCCTGGGTAACTCCAGCACAAAATATCACACTTTGCACCCCTATCATACAGGCTGAAATTCTGAGAGAAATCCAGAGAAGTAAAACTGGAAAAATGTCCTGGGACAGATGAATTCCCAGCAGAATTTGATAAGGCATTTACGCAGACTGTCATACCCACACTACAGGGGGCATATGCAGAAGCTATGACAGACAGAGGCCAATCAGCTCCATCATGGAATTATGCAATAATCTCTGTAGTACCCAAGCCTGGCAAGGACACTACCTTATGTCCCTCATAGCCATCTATTATTAAATGTTGATTTATGAGTATTTTGCATCCATATTGACTAGAAGGCTGGAAAATATTCCAGGCATAGTGGGATTAGACCAGACTGGATTTATTTTTGGTCACCAGGCTCAAGACAGTGAACGCAGAACCTTGCACATTACAGACCATTTTAATGGTAACTCCATTCCGGCCATTCTGATGAGTATGGATGCTGAAAAAGCGTTTGACCAAGTAGATTGCTTTTATCTATCTAGGGTCCTTGCAGGATTTGGATTATTTTCCACCTTTCAAAGATTTATACAAAATACATATACATCACCGACTGCCTATGTTAAAGCCAATGGTCATCTTCCTGAAGTATTTACACTAGGATGAAGCATGAGACAGGGATGGTCCCTTGTATCCAGTGCTTTATGCACTATATATATAGAACCCCTCACACAAATGATATGTAGAGTTGGGGGAGGGAGGGAGAGATGAGGAGAGTCTGGCTTGACTTCCGGAACAATAAATTAGGTGTACAGCAGATGATGTTCTGGTTTCTATTACAGAACCAGCAACATCATTACCCCGACTAATGGAACATGAAAGCAATTTTCCAGATTGTCAGGTTATACCCAAAATACTGAAAACAAAAATCTTAACCCTCCTGTATGTTCCATCCCAGAATTCCAGAACCAGCTCCCAATGAAATAGGGTCTCCCTAAACTCAAGTACCTAGGAATGTACCTAACGGCAACAAATTCCCACAATTATGAAGACAATTTTAGTCCATTAATATTAAACATACAAAACAGACTTTAAGAGGTGGTCCTTTCTTCCCACTCCCATTACGTAGTCAGTTACAATCCACAAAAATGAATATACTCCTGAGATATTTGTATCTGTTCCAGTGCACCCCAGTTCAGTTAAACAGAGCATGGTTTAACCAAATGCAAAGACAAATATACAAGTTTGTCTGGGCTACCTCCAGATTGCATGTTCGAAGTGGGGTACTACTGGCTAGGAAGGAGTGGGGATGATGTGCACTTCCAGACTCAGAAGCATACTGGATCGCGGAACAAGTTAAAAATGCTTTGTTGTGGATAGATTTCCAGTATCAAGCCCACTGGAAAACAACAGAAATGGACACAGTGGAACACATCCTACTAGCAGCAATGCTATTTGACCCTAAAATAAGTAAAAACCTGGCAGACAACTTATACATAGCAATGCGTGTTACATGGAGAGCATGGGAAAGATTTTTTAAGGCTCCACATATATCTCGAGAACTATGGAGGTTCTGCTGCTTGGAATGGGACACTAGGTTTGCCCCGGCAGCCCTGTAACCCTGGTATAAAAGACAGCGTACAGGTGGATGATAATTTCCAGAACAAATTTTTAAAGAATCCACCACTATTTCTTTCAAAGACTGCCACAAGTTATTTGGCTAATCTACTACAGATCACTTTCATTACTTTCAAATAATTATATTAGAGCTCAACTCAGAGCAAAAGAGAGGGAGGTATGTAAGGAAACTTTGTGTAAGGAACCCAAATTGAGCTCAGTACTTACATTTCCAACAGAAGGTTGCTATTACCCTCTTCAGTTACTCCTATTAATTAAAAACAAAAAAACAAACACATACAATATACAAGTAAATGGTACTGGAAGCCCAAATCCAACTGTCTCTGACAGACTAGCTTAAGATATGGCAGCGAACACATAAAACCGCATCCTCCCACAACAGCATGAATATGCCTACAAGGTCCAAACAAGATGCAGTCCAAATGGGATATTCACAGACAAGCTGGGAAGTGGAGCCATCGTGGAGAAACATGAGCCATACATTATCACATATTCTGAAGCTGCCCTGAAATTCAATCCTTTTGGGCAGAGGTCTCCAACCAGATAAAAGGTTATTTACAGTAAAAGAATTATTATTCCAACATTTACTGTTGGGACTCTCTTCAGAGAAGTAGAGGAAGGAGATATTGTACCTATGGGAAGTTTGTGTGGTGGCGGCATCGAAAGTCATAACCAGAAGGTGGTTACAAACCTCACCCCACAGAGAGGTGAATGGGAGAATATAATGGGCCAGATCTCTGAAATGGAAGAGCTTACCTTCAGGGTACAGGATAGACTGCATGCCTGTCATTCTGGACCCACTGGGAGTTGACACAGGTCAGGGTGAAGAGGAGAAGCTTAATTACACAAGAAAGTGAATTCGTAAAATCTTACCATAACAGTAGATCTTGAGAGAGGCTCCTGCAGTAGGTAACAACCACTAGGTCGAAGCCGCCAGGACCAAATGGAAAACGTTAGCTAGCAGTGTCTAGTGGGAGACCGCCCACGCAATGTAACGTGACAGACATTAGTGTGATGCTATATAGTGAGTGGTCCCCACACCCGACCTCCAGTTCTGCTGCAGACCTAGAAAGGTGTGACAGGAGGAGTGGGCTCCTGGAGCCAAGAAAAATCTATGGAGCAGCAGCAGAAAACTCAGGGTGAAGGTAGGAGGAAAGCAGTACCTACTGCAAGAGCCTCTCTCAGAGATCTACTGCTACAGTAAGTAGGGTTACCACCTGTCCTGATTTTCGCAGGACAGTCCTGATTTTGGGCAGCTGTGTCCTGCAAAAAAACATGAAAAATACTAAATGTCCTGATTTTACAGTAGGAAAAATATTTTCTAACTTTCCACTAAATGTTCTAGAAAACTTTAATAACTTAACTAAAACACCTTAAAATGATAAACAATAGAAGCAACTCAGAAACTACAACACTTAGCCTTAATTCTGATTATATAGAGAAAACAAGTCTGTTGCATCGGTCGAGGTTAGGTACTGTCCTGCGAAAAATTGTGTCTCAGTAAGAAATGTCCCACTTTGGGCTTCTTAAAAGGTGGTAACCCTAACAGTAAGATTTTACATAACTGTACTATCTTACTTCAAGAGGGCTCTTGTAGTAGGTAATAAGTAGGACTGAGTCCCAGGCAGTCAAATTTGGACACGTCTGAAACATGGGAGACAAGGAAAGGTCTGCAGTACACAGGGGTCTAGGATAAAAAACCCTGAAATATGGCTAAGCCAAAGCCAGTCCTGCATACAGAAGCAATGTCCAAGCTGTAATACTTAGTAAAGGTGTGGACAGAACTCCAAGTGGCTACCGCACATGTCAGCGGCACAGACATTTCTGAAACATGCAGTAAATGCAGCCATGCCTCTGGCTGAATGCCCCTTAATTTCCCTTGGAAGTGGCTTGTTATACTTCCGATGATAAAAAAGGATGCAGTTTGCCAACCATTTGGACAAATACTGTTTAGAAACAGCAGCGCCTCTCTTTTGGACGTAAAGAAATGAACAACTGATCCATTCTACAGACTGACTGTCCAGTTAGTGTAGTAATGCAAAATTCTATGTTACATCTAGGGTGTGTAGAATTGCTTCCCCTTGATTAGAATGTTCAGGGGAATACGCTGTTAAGTGTATAGTCTGATTCAAAGTAAACTCAGAAATCACCTTTGGTAAAAACTTAGGATTTGTACACAAAGCCACCCTGTCTCTGTGGAAAATCAAATTGAAGATCAGGGGTCGGAAGCTGGAGCGTCGCTGGTGGAAGACCCAGCTGGAGGCTGACAAGCTGGCCCTGCGTGCCCACTATGGTGAATACCAGGGGGCAATCTCCTGTAAGAAGGAAGAATTCCTGTCCAGGGAGATTGCTGTGGGGAGGAACAGACCTTCTCAGCTGTTTCAAACTGCAGACAGGCTTTTACACCTGGCCTATCTGCAGCCGAAAAAAGCTTTTTCAACCACTTTATGTGAAGAGTTTGCTCTGTTCTTCTCCGACCAAGTGTCGGCCATCTGGTCGGGCTTAGCCTAGCAGTGGTCGGGCTGGGGAATAGAGGCTCTCGCCTATCTTGGAAGAGTTTAGGCCAGTTGAGATGTCCTAAGTGACTAAGGTGATCATAGAGCTGAAGCACACATTTTGTGAACTGGATCCAGCCCTGACATGGTTCTTAATGGGATGTGTTGAGGTTGCTGGCCCGATGTTGCGGGACTTGTCAGGTGCTCGATGGCGGAGGGAGTTCTCCCAGTTGCCTTGAAAGAGGCACTGGTTAGGCTCCTCGAAGAAATCTTCCTCGACCCTGATGTCCTGGCAAATTACCATCCTATCCCCAACCTGCCTTTTTGAGCAAAGTTGTTGAGAGTTGGTGGCTCAACAGCTCGAGGATCACCTGGTGTCCTTGGACATTTATGAGCCATTTCAGTCAAGTTTTCAGCAAGACACAGCACAGAAACAGCTCTAGTGAGGGTGCATAACCTGCTCAGGGCTAGAGATAGAGATAGAGAAGACAGGTCAGTTCTTGTACTCCTCAGTCTTTCCTCAGGTTTTGACACTGTGGATCACGTCGTGTTATTGGATCGGCTGTGAGTTTTGTGGACTCGCTGGTACTGTCATCAGGTGGTTTGAGTCCTATCTCTCAGACAGGGTGCAGCGGGTGGTGATGGGGAATTTCTCCTCCTTCCCAATGCCTCTGTCTTGTGGAGTGCCACATGGCTCAACCCTGTCACCGATGTTCGCAGTGTATATGCTGCCCCGGGTGAGATCATTCAACAATACAGTGTGGAGCTTCACTGCTATGCAGATGATACCCAACTATATTTGTCATTTGCTCCTGGAACATCAGGAGCTGTGGATGTGCTTAATATCTGCCTGGCTAAAATCAGTGACTGGATGGCTTCCAGCTGGCCGAGACTCAACCTAAGACAGAGGTGCTGATGATCGAGCCAGGTTGCAGGCATGATGGATTGCTGTCCGGGGTGGCTTCCGGTCTTGTTCTGGGATCTACTCCGTTGACAGTTTCCACAAGGGTGCGGAATGTGGGCGTGATCCTTGACAGCAGGCTGACTTTTGAAGATCAGGTGTTGTCTGTTGTAAGTAGTGGGTTTTACCATCTACGGAACATTGCCCAGATTAAGCCCCTCATTCCATCCGAGGACCTGCCGACGCTGGTACATGCCTTTGTCTCCTCCAGACTCGACTACTGTAATGCTCTTTTCTTCTGTGCCTCTTCTAGGGGCCTCATGGGTGTTCCCAGGGTATGGCTCAAAACCTCTGGGGATGGCGCTTTCAGTGTCTCTGGGCCGTCCCTGTGGAACAATTTATCATCTGCAGTCCGGAGGCCCCTCGGTGGAAGCCTTTAGCGGAGGTTGAAGGCACACCTTTTCAGCCTGGTGTTTAATGAATCCTGAATTTTATTATGTTGCCTGGTCCCAATTAATTCATTTTTACTAGATTTATGTGCTAACTGTATTTGTACTATTTTATATTTATGCTTTTAACATTTATTTTATTGTACTGTGAGGCGTCCAGAGCCCCTGGGATTGGGCGCCATACAAATAAATTTTCCTTGCCTTACACATCAGGGCCTGAAGCTTGGAAGTCCTAACCAAGAAAGGTAGCGCATGTCACAACTCACAGCCAGTTCAAATGGGGGCACAGTGAGTTTCTCAAGAATGAAATTCATGTCTCAGGGAGGAGCAGGGCTCCTAACTGCGGGTTTTAAGTGGAGGATCCTTTTCAGAAAAGTTTTGGATACCTCCAACTGAGCCAAAGTCTCGCCATCCACATGAGTGTGGTAAGCCGAAATGGCAGACAAGTGGACTTTTAGAGTAGAGTAGCTTAGCCCAAGGTCAGACAGATACAGCATATACTCCAGGACCTGTAGTACAGGGCACGAAGAAGATCCCAGCCCTTTGACATGGCCCAGGTAGAAAATCTCTTCCATTTAGCGGAGTGTAAGTAGATTTTGTTGTACTTTCTAGCCTCCATTAATACTTGAGACACCCTGGAAGAGACTCCAAACGTGAAGCCGCAACAACAGCAGGTGCCACATGTGAAGGAGAAGGAATCTGCGGCCTGGATGGACCAGGGTGCCCTGCTCCTGAGTCAAGAGATCCTGGCAGATGGGCAGAGGAACCGGGGTTCCATCATCAACTGCTGAAGTAGAGAGAACAAAACTTGGTGCAGCCAGTAAGGGGCGATCAGAATCAAGTGGGCCCCTTCAGTCTGCAGTTTCAGCAGTACTCTCTGTAACAGTGGGAAGGGATAGAAGGCGGATACGAACCCCCCTGACCAACAGAGAGACAGCACATCTCGACAGAAAACACCACGCCTGGGAACGAGCGAGCAGAAACTGGGTAGGTTTGCGCTGGACGAGGATGAACAGAAAGAAGTCTGGGTCTATCCCAAAGGTCGAACATTTCTTCTACAGACTGTCTCAGTTCCCACTTGTGAGCCCTGGCTTGTGTGGAGGCTGTCTGCTAGGACGTTTTGAACACCCAAGGCGTGCACTGCTGTGAGATGAAGACTGTGTTGGACTGCTCAGGATCATACACGCATTGTTTCCCAATATAGAGGATACGAGCGCGTGCCTCCTTGTTCAGATACCATACCACGCATATATTGTCCATCTGGATCAGGAGAGATCCTGGTCTGAGGAGGGGCTGGAAGGCCTGCAAGGCACATAGCACTGCTCTCATATCCAACACATTGATGTGTAGAGGCAGTTCCCTTTGAGACCAGGACCCCTGCGTCCTGTGATCCCCTAAGTGAGTTCCCCAACCCAGCCCCAAAGTGTCAGTCATTAGGATCTGGGAGGTGGGAGACAGCTGAAAAGGGACACCTCTGTTGAGGCTGTCCAAGTTCTGCTACCAAAGGAGATCTTGGGTCATGGGATTGGAGACCAAGACCATGTGATCCAAGTCATCCGATCTCTGATCCCACTTTACCCGAAGTGTCCACTGCGTGACCCGCATGTGGAGTTGGGCTAGGTGAAATGCTGGGATGGCTGCTGTCATGAGGCCCAGCAGGCAGTGAACTGACCTTGCTAAGGTCAGACGCTGGGAAGCCACAAAGCTGGCTTGCCTTCTCAGAGTTTCCACCCTGTCCTGGGGAAGGAATGCCCGTCCCTGGACCGTATCCAGCACTGTCCCAATGAATTGCAGGTGCTGTGACGGTAAGAGATGGGACTTGAGGTAGCTGACCGTGATGTCCACTTGTTCGAAAAGGTCCAGGGTAGCAGATAGGGAGGTAATCAGACTGTCCCTCGACGGGGCAGACAGGAGCCAGTCGTCGAGGTACGGGAAAACATAAATGCTCTGAGGGCGCAATGTCGCATCCACCGCCGCCAGGCACTTCAAGAACACCCTGGGTGCAGACGAAAGGCCAAAGGGGAGGGCTATGAATTGAAAATGCTCCCTCGGAATGTAAATCTGAGGAAGCAGCGCTGGGATGACAAGATGGGGGTATGTAGGTAGGCATCCTGTATATCCAGGGCACAAAGCCAGTGTCCCTGGTGTAGCAAGGGAAGGAGGCCTGCGAGGGTCAGCATACGGAACCTCTTGTACTCCACATACAGGTTTAGGTTGCTCAGGACCAAGATCGGTCGAAGATCGCCCGTCTTTTTGGGCAAGAGGAAGAAGTGGGAGTAGTACCCTGGCTACTTTTATTAGTAGAGAGTATTTCCTCCCAGACAAGATGAATGTGTCCAGGAGGATAATGAGAGTGACCTGGAGGGTTTGTTGGAGGTCTCTCTATAAACTCTATTGTGTGACCTTGAGCTATGAGCTGAAGTATCCACAGGTCTGAAGTGATCGCCTCCCAACCCGGTAGGTGGTTTTCAAACCTGCCTCCTACCAGTTCTTCCTGAGCTGGCGATGGAGGCAGGAGGTGCAGTTATGAGTCAGGAGGCGGAAGGGAAATTGGTAGGTGCTGCTCTGGAGGCTCTCTGGGATTTGGCCAGGGGGGGGGCAGCACCTGTCAAGGGAGCCCAACATATGTTCCGACAGCAGTTGGGTTGTTGATTTTGATGACATCTTTGCTGCCTATGAAATGGTTGCTTAGGCTCAGTAGGGGGCTTGTACATGAACTGGACAGAGCACAAGGCTTTGCCTTAGTCCTGTAAGTCAGTGATGATGTCTTTGACGTCTTCTCCAAAGAGAATAGGTCCCCTGAAAGGAGTGTCTTGGATGGCAGACAACTTCTGGTGCCAAGCCAGAAATTCTCAGCTATAAGTGTCTGCGTAGGCTCACAATGGTAGCTGTACCGTGGGCTGAAGCATCTACCACATTGTAGGTGGCCCTTAGGGCATGACAGCTGGCTGACATAGCTGTTCTTACCATTTGAGCTATGTCTGCTTTCAAATCCGAGTCGGGCAGAGTCTCAGTATTTGATTCTAACTGACCCAGAAGGGATTTCCAGTAAACCACCATATGGGCTACACAGTTAAAGGCTTGAATGGCTAGTGTATAAGATGAGTAGAATTTACGTCCAAATTGATCCAAGTTGCCTCGACTCCTTAATACAGAGGGGAGGTGCTCAGGTGCTTTGGCGTGGTCGAGCGGTCATGAGCCGCGTTAGTGACCACTGAGTCGGCCTTTGGATGGACACTAAGGTGGTCCTTGCCCTCAGGGATACGATAAAGCCTGTCAGAGGGATACACGTAGGAGACAGATCTGTCAAACTGAGATGTTCAGCAAGTCTCTGCCATTGAGGATCTTGTTCCTTGGTCCTCCAATCGTATGCTTCCTCACTCTTCCGGAGGAGCTCCATTAAAGAAGGGTCCTCTGGAGTGGAGTTAGGAGATTCCTTAGGCTTTGGGTCATCCAGTACAGGGGACTCATAATCCAAGCCCAATGGAGAGGAGTATGATTCAGATTCTGTCGGACTCCTGTCAGGTTGTGTGATCTTAGGCAGGGGGTTTTCAATGGCTGCCAGGAGTCCTCTGGGATGGTCAGTCAGATTAGGGTCTTGTGCGATCCACAAGAGGTCGACCGGCAAGACTCTAATGGTGAAAGGGACCTTATCATCGGTTCTGAGTGGACTGTTGAAGGAGTAGCCACTGGCTGACACCTGTCTAGCTCGGAGGCCAACTGCGTCTTAGCTTTGTTCCACCAAGAGTGTAATATCGCCTGCAAGGTCACCTGAGGCTGGGGAGGAGGTGGTTGACAAGTAGGAGGATACCTGGCAAAGGATAACCCAGCACAGGGTATTGATTCGTTGGGTATACTGGTGATGGGTAATCCAGCACAGGATATCCCAGCGTGGGGTACTTGGGCGTCAGAAATTCTGGTGACAGATACCCTGGGGAATGGTAATGTAGCGTGAGGTAGCTGGGTGTCAGGTAGCTCAGCTGAGGACCCAGAGGGGCCTGGCTACGGACCCAATGGCGGCACCGGGGGACCCAGCAAAGGTTCGATGGCAGCAAAGGGATGTCTGGCATCTGGCCTCCAAGGGAAGGTTCATGTGGCCCCAAATGGCCATATAAGGTCCTCTTGGGGTCTGGGGAGAGAGGTCCAGAAGGGGGGATGTTAGTGTATACACCAGGCCCAGAGGAGGCTCAGACGGGCAGTCTGGCATCGGCATCAAGGTGAAGCTGGAACAGGGCCTTACAATCCTCAACCTTGTGCTCCAGGCCTAGGCAGACACGGCAGAGGGAGGAGAGTGTTTGTGCAGTAGCTCCGTCACATGAAGCACACTATTTCTATGACTCATGGAAGACGGCTAATGATACATGCACAAAACCAAATAAAAACTCAAATATACAGAAAAAACATTTACCCAACCGAAAAACACGATCGAATTGCAGTGTACAATCTCCACAAGGCCCGACATGCTCAGGTCGATGGCGGGAAAGAACTGGAAGGTGGGCATGGGGACCACCCACTATACAGCATCATGCTGACATTCGTCACGTGACCCCAGGGGAACAGTCCCCCATTAGACACTGCTAGCTGAAGTTTCCATGTGGTGCTGACAGCAGAGGGGGCAGTCCTCAAGGTTATTACCTACTGCAAGAGCCCTCTCAAAGTAAGATGAACAGTTACGTAAGAACTTACCGTAACAGTAGATCTATAAGGGGATCTCTGTCATCAGGTCACACCATAGGAACTTTCGCTGTCAGTGAAAAGAAATCCACATAGAAGATTTACAGCAGAACTGGGGCCACCCAAGCCGTCAACATCACCCACCCTATAAAGGTATAGGCGGCCCCGCTCCCTCGCCAAATCTTTCCCCCCGGAGAGGAAGGGAGCAAGGCTCTCGCCCTAAGCAACCAAGGAGAGAAAGAGGTACCCAGACCTAAGCAAAAAGCTGGATACACCAGATAGCCAGTGCCTAGTCAGGAGCCCCAAGAAAGGGGATGATGGGAAGGAAATCCTACCTGATGAATGAGATCCCCTTGAAGATACACTGTTTCAGTAAGTTCTTATGTAACTGGTCTATCTTTTTTGGGGGGTATTTCAGTCATCAGGTTACACCGTAGGAACAAGTACTAAGCAGCGACAAGAGTAAACAGACAGTCTGTGAGGCTAGATCTCCATAAACATAACACAGGAATCCTTGAAACACAGCCCTGCCAAGACCTGCACGGTTCTTGAGGCAGTGTTCAGACTGTAATGCTTGGTGAAAGTGTGAACTGTACTCCAGGTGGCAGCCGCGACAAATGTCAGCAGCCAAGACCCCTTTGAAACAAGCCACCCGAGGAGCCATGCCTCTGGTGGAATCAGCTTTGACAGCACCAGGCAATTCTTTGCCGTACTTGTTGTAGCAGAACACAATGCAATTTGCTAACCATTTGGATAAACGTTGCTTAGAAACTGAAGCACCCCCTCTACCTGGGGCGAAGGAAACAAACAACTGTTTTGACTTTCTGGACTCCTTAGTCTGAAGCAGATATTGTTTCAAAGTTCTGTGCACATTTAATGAATGGAGCAGTGTTTCCTCTGGATTGGCACGCTCGGAAAAATACACAGGAAGGTGGACAGACTTATGACAGGAGAACAGATTGGAGGTTTCAGATGTAGGATGCCCCTAAGAAAGGTACAGGAGACATCCAGCTGAGCAATACTGTGATCAACCATGGGCTCATAGAAAGGCAGAAATAGCAAAAGGTGGACCTTGACGGAGGAAAACAGAACACTGGAGGCCTGGTCGGACAAAAAGATCAGGTAGTCCAGGATATGATTCAAACAGGTGATAGGGTCCAGGGCATGTTTGGCAGCCCAAATGGTAAGCCTCTTCCACTTCATGGCATATGTGACTCAAGTGGAAGGCTTCCAAGCAGCCACCAGGATGTCCACTACTCTGTTAGAGACCCCAAACCTGGCGATGGCTATGTTCTCAGGAGCCAGGCAAGCAGATGAGGGGACATGAGATTGGGAGGGACAAACCCTGATCCTGGGTCAGCAGATTCTGCAAAGAGAAAGAGGGACCGTAGGTTCCTCTGCCACATGCTGAAGCAGAGGGAATTGTATCTGGTGAGGCCAGAATAGAGCCACCAGAATCATATTGGCGCCCCTCCGTCTGCAACTTGATTAGCACTCTGTGAATCAGAGGAAAATGAGGAATGCATACAGAAACCTCCTGCTTCAAAATAGTGGCGACACGTCACACCAGAAAACTCCAGACCCTAGATCTAGCAAGCAGAAATTGGGCAGTTTTGCGTTGGGTGGGGACGTAAAAAGGTCCAACTCTGGACAATGCCATCTGTCCAACAAGTCTTCTGCGATGGATGAGAGAAGCTCCCATTCATGCAAGCTGCACTGCATCCTGCTGAGACTGTTCACCAGGGTGTTTAGGATGCCTGGCATGTGGACTACAGAGTGTGTCAGACTGTGATCCGGCACCAAGTACCACACTCTTGTGGCCTCTCGGCAAAGGGGGTACAAGTAGTCCCACTCTGCTTGTTGATGTAGTATTACACTCAATTTTCCAACTGCACCAGCAGCTGGCCCGGAGCAAGATGCTCCTGAAAGGCCTGCATGGCACAGAGCACGCGCTACCATCTCCAGGACACTGATATGCAGGAGGCTTTCCTCTGGGACCAGGAGCCTGAGTTTGAAGGGGCCCAGGTGTGCTCCCAGCCCAGACTGGAAGCATCTGTGGTTAAGATCTAATGAGGGAAGAAATCTGGAAGGAACAAATTGAAGCAGATTCAAGGGGTCCAGTCACCCCTGTAGTACCCTACATACTGGAGAAGAGACCAGGACTGGATGGTCCAACTTGTCCGCACTGGTCCCATTGCACCCTAAGGGTCCGCTGAAGGGCACGCATATGAAACCTAGCCAGCGGACGGTAGGAATAGCCACTACCATTAGACCCAACAATCTGAGGTACACCCTGGCAGGAATGTACTGACTTAGAGTGACTTACTGAGCTTGGGCAAGAAGGACTTCCCCTGCTCAGAGTCCAGAACTGCCCCTATATACTGCAGCCTTTGTGATGGTACCAGAACCAACTTGGGCAGGTGACGGTAATGCCCAGGGAGTGGAAGAGCTAGAGAGTGTGCTCTAAAGGCGTCAAAAGCTGTTCCCTGGACGGGGCCTTGAAAAGCCAATCATCCAGGTAAGGGAAGACATACAGTTCCCTCTCTTCTGAGAGCTACTGTGACTACTGCTAAGCACATGGTAAAGATTCACGGCACAGAGGATAAGCCAAAGAGCAGCACTTTGAACTGGTAATGCTCACCCTGAAAAAGAAAACGAAGAGACTTCCTGTGTGGAGGAAAGACAGAGATGTGCAAGTAGGCATCCTGCATGTCAAGCAAACAGAGCCAGTCCCTGGTCTTGAGGAGGGGCATCAGGCCTGGCAAAGTTACAATCCGGAACTTTCTGTACTGGACAAACAGACTGAGTTCCTTTAAATCCAAGAAGGGCCTCAAATTTCCAGTCTTTTTGGTGACCAGGAAAAATCTGAAATAAAACCCCTGGTTTCTCTGGTGCCTGGACACTAGTTCGATGGCCTGCTTGCACAGAAGGGGCTGTACTTCTTCCAGGAGAACATACAAGTGAGCTGGGGTGGGGAGATAACTGGAGGAGGGAGTCTGGAGGCTACTGTATGAGCGTCAGGCTGTGACCCTTTTCTAGTATCTGCAGAATCTATGCCTCTGAAGTTATGGTCCACCATTGAATCAGATGGAGGGAGAATCGACCTCTGACCACAGCCTCCTGGGTCTGACCCAGAGTGGGGGGTCTGGCAAAGAGTCAAGCTGAGGTGGCGCACGTCGCAGAGGCTAGTCAGTCACTTCTGGGGAGCTTGGCCACCACTCCAGTATCGGAGGGGATGGGCAAGAGAGCCTAGGCTCTATGCTTTCCCCGAGTACGGGGAGTTGATTCAGGCCTACTGGTCTGTTTACGAAAAGCAGGCCACCCTCCGCACCTTGGCTGAGTGTGGTAGAGGGAATGTACTGATTTGATGGCTGTATTCAAGGCCTGCAGAACATTTATGAGGTCCTGGACATCAGGGCAGAACAGCTTAGTACCACTGAAAGGGGCATTAAGCACTTTATGCTGCACATCAGCTGCAAAACAGACACTCTAGCCAGGAGTGCCTACGGAGGAATATGCCAGTGGCAGCTGCCTGGCAAAGGCATTGGCCATGTCAGAGTGCTCAGAGGAGATATTTACAACATCCTCAGCCGCCTGGAAGCACTGAGGCAATTCCTGCTTTGTGAGCCATCAGGAAGGGCCTGAGCAGTAGCCTTACCTCTTCTTCCAGTTGGCATTTTGGTATCTGACCATATGTGACAAGTAGTTTACAATCCTCAGGCCTAAAGTGGAGGTATAAACCCTCTTTCCCAAGAGGTCTAGCCTACAAGATGCCTTGCCTGGGGAAGGGAACTATGGTGTTTAGCACCTTAGATCTGTCATGAGTTGCCTTAATGACCACTGAATCAGTTTCAGCCTGGCAGCAAAATAGGAAGACCCTGAGGGCGTGATAAAGCTTGTGTGCCCTGGTGGCATAGCTGGCACGCCTGGTCTGTGCCAGGCTGCAGTAGCAGCATTTTTCGATGCTAGAAGCACTGGAGGAATGATCTTTGGGGGGGGGGGGCCAGATCTTTCCAGGTGTCACCCTCTTCCTCAGTGTGGAAGCACATGGTGTAGGGCAGTTGCTTTATCACATTAAAAAATGTGGGGTCCTCAGGAAGGGACCTGGGGGTATACTTCAGAGTCCTCACTGACAGAGGCGGCAGTGGACTTGTCAGAAGTAGATCTCTTCCTCTTTCCTCCACATCATCAGGAAGAATGAAGTCAGATTGATAATTCTCTTCGACATCAACCACTTCTATCTCAGGGTCTGCATCGTATTCACTGGAGGCCCACGGGGAAGAGACTCCCAGGGCCGATGAACAGGTGTCTATGACAAAGCAGCCATTGACAGCAGCGGCAAAGTGAGCCTATTCAAGGCATCTACCTGCTGAACAAGTACATTAGTGAACTTAATCAGTACTTCGTTCCGGTCAATAGTGGATGTCAATGGAGGGGGGATTTGACAGCACAGGTGTCGATGACCCACCTGCTATGTCCTACAAATCAGACAAGCCTGTAGCCCTGGTTGGAGAAGGGGTAGGCCTCAATGAAGAGTCATCAATAACAAAACCAGTTGACGACAATGGAGGGTCCAAGGATCCAGAGGTCGACTGCCTGACGCCCTGTGAATTGGGTGGAGGTGCTGTCGTTATGGGTCTGGCAGGCAGAGAGACCTGGACAGCAGTTCTCTTTGACGGCATGACCACAGCCAACGAAGAGCCCCAGAAGAAGGAGAGGCCAACAGGGAGCAAGATCGACGCCATGGGGAGCAAGTGCGATCTGGGTCTTTGTGGCTTTTCCCTGAAGACTTGTCTCGGGCCTTGGGAGGAATGGGAGCTCTAAGATCCAGTTGGTGACTAGGAAGTCGGTGCTCCGGAGGACACCTGCCTGGAGCTGGCTACCTGTTGTTCCACCAGAAACTTCTTAAGAGCCTTTTTGCATTGCTGAAGGGTGGTTTGATTAAACTTCTGGTAGAGCTCTCAGTCGGACTGGTCAGGACCAAGACAGCGACACAAACTGAATGTTAGGCTCAGAGGCAATCTTCTTCATGCCGCAGCATGACAGAAAAGAAGAGGAGGGCACCCTGGAGTCCCGCGCAGGCAGGGCGCCAAACTGATGGAGCTCGGTGAATAAAAAGTCTAAATTACTATAAAAGCAGACTTTTTGTACAAACTAACTGGTACTAAACCTATAGAAAGGTGTGCTGGAACCCACCTACTACATCATGGGAAATCCTCATAAGGATCAGACCCAGGGAACAGGAGCAAAATCCAAAAATCAGCCTGCAGCTTCCACTAGACTAGCTTCCAGGACTAGAGGGCATGGGATGAAGCTGGAGGGAGGACGATTCAGAGGAAACATGAGAAAGAATTTCTTCACAGAACGGGTGGTGGACAAGTGGAACACCCTGCCAGAGGAAGTGGTGGGGGCAGAAACAATCACGGGATTTAGGAATGCATGGGATAGACATAAAGGAATTCTAGAGGTCAGGGTAGGTGCAACAGACTTCTAGGAAAACAAACTGAACTTACAAGCTCAAATGGCAGACTGGGTGGGCCATAGGCTCTTATCTGCTGACACTGTCTATGTATCTATGTATCTATGTACTACCAGGTCTAATCAGGCCCGATCGGAAGAACCACTTGAGACATCGGGAGAGGAGACTCTACAAACCGAGGTCTTAAACTGAATCGCCTCATAACCCTGGTAGCAATCTCAGCTGATGAGTTTGATGGACTAACTGAGTGGTAGTGTTGGAAACAAGTATGGATTCGATCAAAAGCAGCTACAGCAGATGCAGTAAAAGCAGGCAGACTCCGCAATGGGTCCGGTGTCAACAGTCATTAAAGAAAGCACCCACTGGAAAGCCCGACTAAAACCCTAGAGAATCAGGTGCGGTCCTTGAATGTTCGTGATTTTCAGGATGCTGGAGGAGGTGAAGGACCATGGTGCTCTTTTTTTTTTTACACAGGACTGGCCTACAACAGCTTGGGCAGGAGATCAGTGGAAGACCAAATTCTTTCAAAAGGCTTACCGTGTAAACCAAAGAGGTAAGCCAGACAACTCGGAAGCCCTCAGAGCTATTGTGCTGGTGACCGATGGAACTGGCATGTCACCGGGGTCCCTTACTGTTTGATGGCCAAATAATTCAGCTTTTTCCGGACGTCAGCTACACCATGCACCAAAAGCGAAAACGCTTCAATGGGGGTGTGGGCCTTGCTTTGCGAGGTTCAAATACCACACGGAATTATTTTCCCGGCCAAACTGCACATTGCACACAAGGGGAAGGTCTTTCTCTTCAACGACCCAAGCAATGCATTGAGATGGGCCAGAAGCCACGCGGGGGCTAAAACTCGACCAAACGAGTTGAATGAGAGTTCATCGGAAGCAGAAGACACATGAGGGTATGCCGTTCCCTGGACATTTTCTTAAAGGATGATTCCCTAATAGCATACAAATCTGTGGACTATAGTTTATTATTTTGCTGTGAAGGATCCTCTTGTGATCTTAATTAGTTGGCTCCCTTTGGGAAATAAATATATTTTACTAAGCCCTCCTTATGATGGCTATTGAAGTTTAAACTCTGTTTCTTGATCTTTATGCATAATGCCTTACGGGGGACTGCTAGCTTTTGAGGGAAAACATGGACATTAAATAAAACCCGTACTTAGGAAGATATTTTTGGGGGAAACCAGATGTTTAAGTAATGCTAAGCGCCAGTAGTTTAGTACTGAGCTGCTCTGTTTTGACAATACACTGCTTGGTACTGATTCATCAGTTTATCTCTGATGCACCTTTGTGCTAGACATTTTCTTTGCATGGTAATCACCTATTCCTCTTTGTGAGGACCAGGACTTTGAGAGGACTATCTTAGTTTTAATGGACTATATACCATGCGGCTCATGGTCCATAGATGCAGCTTTATATCGTATGACTTTGTTTAAATGTATGTTATAACCCCTCCAGAACGTATATTTATAGCAGAGATAGATCCAGTATGTATTTTTTGAGGAGTGGCGCCATCGGGGATATAATGAGTTATTTGTAACATCTCTGCTTGAAAATTCAACTTGTTTTCTAAAATAAATAAAGTACAAAAAAAAAGAAAAGAGGAAGGATTAACTCTCAACATAAACAGAACAAGAAATCTCTTGAGATTTTTTTACAAAATAAGTGAAAAAGGTTGTAGGATGAAAAAAGGCACGAATACTGCGACGGAGCTTCCGCGGAGACCCATGCAAGCGAGCAGACGTCGGGAATGAAACGAGGAGGGAGCAGCGCCACATTCGCCTATATAGGGTTGGTGATGTACACGGTGTTGGCAGCCCGAGCTGTACTGCTGAAAATCTTCCATATGGATTCCCCTTCACCGACGTCTAAGGTTTCTACGGTGTAACCTGATGACTGAGATACCCCTGAAAAAGATTTAGTTTATTCGCCATGGACCCAGACTTCTACCAGCGATGATCCAACCTCTGTCCCTTGGATTTAAGTGCCCTCAGCTAACCATCGAACCACAGTGTGTCGAGGCGTGAATACAGGGGGTGGACACGAACTGGCACTAGTGTGTCAAGGGCCCCGTTATGAGTATTATAGGCCAACTCTCATGCCCACACACAAAGTGCATGCCAGCATCTCCGAGGTGTGCAGTATCGACAGTCCTTCAGGTCCTAACCCCATCAAAGGCTGGTACTGGACTATCTCTCTACAGGGGATGGACTACCAGGAAAGACCCTGAAGAAGAACTTGATGACACAGTGATCCGATCAACTGACTGTATCAATCTCAAGGCCATCCACCTTGAGCACCACGGAGAATATCCGGTCCAGTGCGTGGCCATGGAGGCAAGTCGCAGAGGTAACCACCTGTGCTAGGCCCAGAGTATCCATAGTCTGGAAGAAATCTCTGCCACAGTTTAAAGATTTATAGTTTTTTGTCTGGACAAGAGCAAAAATTCAGAAAAACCACCATATATTTGTTTCACACGACACTTCCGGGATTGTGGATTCTGTCACGTGATAATACAACCTGAAATTTCAATGGAATCTGTAAAACCATCTTTCTGCAAGAAGCAAACAAAAATTGAGTTTAACATAACTCACCTACCACCCTAACTATAGGAGCTGCACCATGCAACTATAATATGAGCGGGAACAGTAACTGTGGTTAGAGGGCAGATCACGAGGTAGTGTATCAACCAGCAAGGTACAACCTGCAGGATCATTACTACTAGGCACATCCAAAATACGTTATGTATAAGCGAGCCATTGTTCGGTACAATAATGATATGCAAATACAGCAGAGACTCAGGGTAAAAGACCCAGATACATTTCTGTAAGACAAATGGCAAATGTGGCCCTGTGATAAATTATGCTTACAATACATGCAGTACCTGATAAGGGGATGAAACGGACAGTGAAGTAATAGAATAGTCCATAATCACTAAAGGCAGGTAGTGGGGAGGAAAGTGAAGAAACTGAAGCAGGGGTGGGGAGAGGAAGATAAACCTGGAAGAGCCTGGGGTATACTGAGGAAGAAAGAAAATAGGAAGGAGGAATACAATGAAAAAACTTAGGGGACCCTATATATACATGGAGTCCACATCAGAGGCTAGTAATAAAGGGAAGTGATGGAGAGGAAACAGCTCTGAAAGGGAGAAGAAGATGAGTAAACAGACAGATGGAATGTAGGTGTATGCCCATGAAGGTAGGCGGTAGAATGAGATCAGCACAGGGAAAGGATAAAGGGGGACCTGAAAGGAGAGTCACGAGAAACAAGTAGGATGACTAGGGGAAGCAAATTATTACCAGTAAACTATGGAATGTAGCATAGCAACCTTTGTGGAGGATAACTAAACAGGCTACCAATGCAACAGATACTTAACAGAATTAGAATTTTAGGGAAATCTAAAGAGCAGCCTATAACATTGCGCCAATGTACATGACCTTACAGTAACTACGATATATAATGTCCAGGAGAGGAGAGCTAGAGCGCCAGGCTGGACCGGGAAGACTGCAGCAGACTCAAAGCAGACAGTTTCTCCATCCTTAGCGCTTAGGTCTTTTGCACAGATGGGCCACTTGTAGTCAACAACTTATGTAGGAAGATGGAAGCTCCACCTCCAAAGAGGATCTACCACCAGATTGGGTGAGTAGCTGAGGGGACTATACTTGGTAAAAGTCCTGTGCATTTGTTGGAGGTCCTGGGGTCCAGCAACTGTTGGGGGCTGAGGGTCAGGTGAAAACTGAGAGTCCTCATGACCCTTGTGCTCTGGTGCAGTTCTGTGGTGGTGATATGACCAAGGATGCCGCTGTGAAATTTAAACCTGGCACCAACAGTTGCTGCCCAATCTCTAAGGAGGATGTGCCATCAGACAGGGTGAGTGGCTGAAAGGAGATTGCACTCAGTAAAAGTCATGTGTGTGTCTGGTGGAGGTGCTGGGGTCCGGCGACCATTGGGGGAGTGGGAGGGTGAAAACCGTTAGCCCTCACGACCCCTTGTGCTCTGGTGCAGTTCCGCAGCAGTGATGTGGCCATTTAGCATTAAGTAGTGTATCAAGAACACAGGAGCATGAGTGGAAATTGGGGGGTGGGGTGTTCAAGAGGGAAGCGAGAAAGTTGAATTCACTGAAAGGGTGGTGGAGCCATGGAACAATCTGCCAGCTGATGTGATGGGCACCAAAACTATCAACAGTTTCAAAGAAGGTTGAGACAGAGTAAAAAGCTTACTGGTTGCTCAGAGTTGTAGCAGTAGGGCAGGAAGCATAGGGATGGATAGTGTGGGTTAAAACCCTTTATGGTCAATAGTAGCTGGGTTTGTAGGGTTTTATGGGTAAGACTGGAAGGACCAATGGTATTTTTCTGCCATCACTGTCCATGTTTCTGTGTTTCTAATGATCATAAGGTAGTGCAGTACTCGGAGGTGTTGACTTGGTGAAGGTGACACTTTTCAGATTAGATGTTCAACTGAAGTTACATCTGTCCAATAGTGATGGCTCTCCATGTACAAACGAAAGATTCCATAGCACTTTTCGCAAAATGAGGATTATCCATAGTATCCGAACAGTCCCTCTACTCATAAAACAGACTGTTGTAAAGGAAGTGTCTGAGTGCAGACATCAAACATCTAACAGTTTCAAATGACTGCGTTCAGTCCCAATACTATCAATCTCTAATTCATTGCTTACCAAGGTGATATTAGAAATACCCTGCATTAAAGGTTTTATATATTTATTTTATTTACTGAATTTTGTTGACCTGGTAGGCCCACTGAGACTAGAAGTCTCTTTTTCCGGGCAACCGGGGATACAGATGGTAACCAACTGAAATTGAACCAGATTAAGCTGATGGTGGTATTTTTTGCGAATGGGAGAAATTTGGCCAGGACACCGGGGAAATTCCCCTACTCTTTTCGAGAAGTGCCATGGGATCTTTAACATCCACCTGAACAACCACCAGAACAGGCAGACAGGACCTCGGTTTAACGTATCATCCAAAAGATGGCACCTCAGTAGTGCAGCACCCCCCTCATGCTGCACTACAGTGTCAGTACTGAAATTTAACCCAAGTGCCTGGTGTAGGGAGAGAACCCACAGCCTCCTGATCTTCCGGCCTCAGAGGCGAGTGTGCAACCTGATGAGCCACTGACACTGACTGATCACGTACTGTGTGTGTGTGTGTGTATATGTATATATATATATATATATATATATATATATATATATATATAAAAAAACAGTAAAAAAAACATATCACTTTCTGTTTCATTTTAGGAAATGGCAAGAAAAAAACTAGAAATGTCACTGGCCGAGAGATGCCACCGGATTACACATTAAATTCCTAGTACTGCATGGCCAGGTGCCAGATCTTATTACTAAGGCAAAAAAGCCTCATTACCTACAAAAATCGAGGACTATTTCATATATGCATTTTGTTAAAATGTATACAAATCAGTTATATAAAAAAATCATGTTAAAAATGTTTCACTTCACACAATACAGAAGAGCAGAGAACCATTTCAAATGTGCAATAAGCAATACCAGGGTATGCATAAAAGCATTTCAATGCAATTCCCAGGAATGTTAAGGACACTCGGCCTTTGGACTCATTCCTTACTCCCCTAGGGCATGCATTAAGTTAGCAATAACCCACAACAGAATATGGGTTTATAAGCATTTAATGCACGCCTGGGGTGTGCTGAGGTATGAGGTCGCAGGCAGTGTCTCCTCACAGCACCCCAGGCGTGCTTTAAATGCCTATAAACCCATACCCAGGAGTGGGTTATTGCACTTATAACATGGGTTGTGTACAAAACTTGAAGAGGGAGAGAAGAAGTTTTTCAGGTGTGCAGTCAAAAGGGACTGTATCCTTCCGCATCTCAAAGCAGTCCCTCAGAAGAAAAGCATACTGGATGCCTGTTATGCACAAGAAATGCCACACGCACTGTAGGACTGTGATGTGTCACATTTCTTATGTGTCCCACTGCTTTCTACCTGCAGCGTGTGCTGAGCCCCCACCCCAACTCTATCTGTTGCTCAATGTCTCTGAATGTTACAGGACATGATGGCATAAGAGTTGCATGACAATCTTTTCCTGCTCTCAAAACCGCAGTCTCTGACTCCCTTCTCTCATGGACAACAGTATCAAAATCGGATGCACCCACTTGTGCATTTTGCCTGCTACTCCCGATTGCCATGTCACTCAAGATCTCTATGTGCCACTGAAGGTGGTCGAACTGTACGCTCTCTCGCTCTCTGTCTCTCGCACTGGCTCTCACTTTATCGCACCCTGCCAGACCCAATGTACTGCTTACAACATAACACGGGCACTCACCCTCTAACTCTGTGTCCTCCATCTCCCTGCAGTGTGGTGCTGCTGATTTACTGTAGAGAATGGACTACTGGCACTTCCTGCTTGCCCTCACAACTGCTGCTTCTGTCAATGGGGAGCAGTCGAACGGTGGTTGCTGTCACACTTCTCTCCTCCCACAGTGCAGTCTCTGTGTATTGTGCTTAAATGCTGCCTGCCCACTGAAGGAGGGTAGAGAGAGGACCATCGACATGTGCCACTGTCAGTGAGTGGAGGACCAACAGCGAAGACCATCCGGGGTGGGGGAGATCCTTTGTCTACCACTCCAGCCACAGAAAGAATGGCAGCGGAGGCAAATACAAGCTGTCTGTCCCCACTGCGGGTCAAAACTTGCATGGATCACAACAAAGACATACAGTAATGTCAACTCACTGATCAGCACAAAATGCCAGCGTAGGGCACTCTACAGCGTTTGCCACAAGTGATGAGTACCTGTCACTTTCGGTGTCTGCCAGTCGTTCTCTGGCCCTCTCTGTCTTATGGGTCTCTCAGACTCTGTCTCTCCGCTCCTCGTCTCAGCTGCTGCGCTGTGGTGTGGGGGAGGGAGAATGGGGTTGAATGGGAATGCAGGATGCCATCCAGAGCACCTGAAAGACAGGACACCTTCTATGTTGTGTTTCTCTCTCTCTATTGCCTGTTCCATTGTTTGCCAGTCTGTCTTTCTCCCCGACTGTGGTGCCCACTGTCTCAGTTGGGGGGGGCCTGAGAATGCAATGTGCTGCAATTTGCCTGGTCCTGTTCCTGTCTACCTCTGCTTCAAAAAGAAAATTCCATTGCTTTGGGTAGGAGCGGGTAGCTCTTCCTTTCTCTGCTACTGCTCCATCACTAACATCTGTCATGTGTGCTACCCAAGGATTGAACCGCAGACCCGGACTTCACCTTCAGAAAGCACTGTCACCCTGAGGATGTCTTTTAAGCATTCCGAACTGTGTGACACATACTACCACTCTCGATTTCATGTACTTCTTAAACAAAACCAGAGACAAGCAAACCTATCCTCGCCCTCTCCTCTGGCACAATATATTACACAGTAGGTTTATAGAATGGGGCGAGTGAAGTACGAGAACATAGAAACATACATATAAGTTGACGGCAGATAGGACTGCAGGGCCCATCCAGTCTGCCCATTTCTTTTTCTACCTTATGAATATGGCATAGGCCTTTGCTCTGTCAATGGCCTATCTATTCATACTCATCTGTATTAGCCTTAGCTCTATCCCATGCCTGTTTGAAGCCCTGCACTGTATTCATATCCAATTTCCTGAGGTAGGCTGTTCCATGCATCCACCACCCTTTATGTGAAAAAGAACTTCCTCACATTACCTCTTAATCTGCCTCCTTTTAATCTCATGCTGTGTCCTCTAGTCCTGCTATTTTTCTTATATTGAAACATGTTGGACTCTTTCACCTTGTTAATGCCCTTAAGGTGTTTGAATGTTTGAATCATATCACCTCTCTCCCTCCTTTGCTCTAGGGTATACATATTGAGTTCAGTTACTCTGTCCTCATATGCTTTCTGATGCAGTCCCTGCACCATGTTGGTTGCCCTTCTCTGGACTGCTTCAATTTGTTTAATGTCCTTGTGAAGGTGTGGCCTCCCATACTGCATGCAGTACTTCAGATGGGGCCTAACCAGTGTTTGGTAAAGAGGGATTATTACATCCCTCTTCTGACTTGTGATACCCCTACTAAATACACCCCACCATTCCTCTAGCCTTACCTACTGCTTTAGAGGTCTGCTTGGATGATTTCAGGTCATCAGTGATGATAACGCCCAAGTCTCTTTCTTCCCTTGTGACTGCCAGCAACTCCTCTTCCAGCCTATAAGTGGCTTCAGGGTTTCTCTTCTCTATGTGCATGATCTTGCACTTCTTTGCGTTAAACCACAGTTGCTACTCTTCCGATCATTTTGCTAGTTTATCCAGATCTCTTCTCATTCTGCCCACCCTATCCGGATCATCTACTCTTTCGCAGATCTTGGTGTCATCTGCAAACAGACAAACCTTACCCTCCAGTCCATCTGCAATGTCACTGATGAAGATATTGAAGAGGACTGGCCCCAGGACAGTTCCCCGAGGTACCTCACTTGTGACTTGCATCTCTTCTGACTGTATACTGTTTACCACCACTCTCTGTTTTCTGCCCGTCAACCAGTTTGCCACCCAGCTGACCAATGTCTGACCCATCCCGAGCCTACCCAGTTTATTAATCAATGTTCTATGTGGAACAGTATCAAAAGCTTTGCTGAAGTCAAGGTAGCAACATCAACTGCTCCCCCTTGGTCCATCACTCTGGTTACCCAGTCAAAGAAATCTATGAGATTAGTCTGACAGGACCTTCCTTTTGTAAACTCATGTGGTCCTGGATCCTGTGCGCCTATGGATTCCAGGTGTTGCATTATTCTTTTCTTAAGGAGTGTCTCCATAATCTTGCCCACTACTGAGGTAAGACTGACTGGTCTGTAGCTCCCTGCCTCCTCCCTGCTACCATTCTTGTGCAGCGGGGATCACGATGAGCAAGGTTACACAGAAGACCACAGAGACTTAAGTACATGAGCATGGTTATATAGCACACCACTGGCCAATGCCTGTTTATATTCCCGTTTTCTTCTCTTGCTTGGCCCCATTTTAAATGGCTGCCTCTCACTGCTATAATTTCCTGAAACCTAACAAGTTCTGTTCTGGCCAGCCATCCCACCCCAACTGTGCATTAAATAGTGAATTTAATGCATGGTCAGGTGATGCTCTTTGGCCAGTGCCCCCTCTCCCTGTTGTCCACCCATGTTATAAAATCCTTTCATGCATACCATGTCATGGTTTATTCTTAATTCTTCAACTTTGCTGCCAAAACTCTGGATTGTTGTGCTAGGCATTTCTCCTTAAAACATCTTCCATAAAATATGATCAGCTCTGAGCAGTCGGTCAGCAAGCCTCTGAATTATCTACTGTCTTGGCAAATAAATATGTACTGGTATGTTGTGCTTCGAAAAACTATCTACTAATAAAACACCGTATTAAAATAATGACTGAACAAGGTACACTTCAAAGAATAGTTTGTTTTCCCAATTAGAAGTTAAACTGTAATATATAACTTGTCCACATGATGGCAGAAGTAGCCTAAAACTCGAAACATTAGTACATCTTGACCTTGATTTCACTCATTTTTATGTTCACCCTTGAATTTGCGCAAAGTGAACATGTTGGTGTGGTACTGGATTTTGATAAGTGTGTCACTGTCAGTCCAATGCAGGGCAGTCTGCAAGGGGCTCGAGTATCAGAACAATCATCAGCCAGGCTGATCATGCCACTCTTCTGGGCTTGCTGGGCAGAAGCTATGGGTAGTTCAAAGAAAACAGCTGCCCGAATCATAGGGCAGCTCTTTCCTTTAAGACAGCCAGCAAGCAGAGCTGATCAGCATCATAATCAGCCTGCTGTGCCCCCCAATGTAAAAACTATCCATGCCACCCTCTGCCAAATATTCCTCCTACCTCCCATTGCGTGCTCCTTCTTAAATTTTATGACACCAGGGTGCCCACTCTCAGGTGCCAGCAATTACCCCTTACTTCACCTGTTTCCACTGTGTGACACTAGGGTACCCACCCTCGGTGCCACCAAACATAATAATCAAGTGCTAAATCACCAGTGCGCAATAAACAAAGAAAATCATCCCTGATAGTTATTTTTTAACTGATGTAATCCCACCTCTGCCAAGTACCCTCCCACCTCCCTGTCGCTTCCCGTGGCCCTACAGGTTAAAACTGACACTGGAGTGCCCAATCCACACTGTCAGTACCGGAAATAAAGAAAATCATCCCTCATAGTCTTTATTTTTATAGATCTTTTAAAAAAAGAAAACAGTCAATCAATGTCTACTACTGCTGCCGTCCCACCACTACTGTTACTTTCCCACTCAGCAACCCCCCCACACACACACACCCTTTACTTAATTACAGGGGGATCGATGCTGTAATCCTCTCTGGACCAGACATACATCTTCACTCTTCAATGCCAGACCGGGAACTGAGGAAATCAGGTATACGGTTTAATGTATTTCAATGCATTTTGAACTAGTCGTATCTAGGTTATTTTTTTTTTTTATATATTTTTTTCCCTCAAATTTTCCACAACATGGCCTTTTTGGGACTATTCCTCATGAACAAGGTTGTGAAATTATTCAATCCATCATGAAAGTTTATTCTGCAGTCGCCAGATGATATCACCTTTCAGGCAGGATTTGAACACTTTCTCCATCCTTGTTCATGAGGTGGAGGTCATAAGAAGGATATTTTTTTTTTTTAATTTAAACTTTATTCATTTTGACAAACATAAAGTATAACATGGTAAAGACATGGTAAAACATGAAGGAACAAGCACTAACTACCTCAAACCTCCCCCATACCCTCCCCCACCCCCCCCCGGAGGATGCACCACCAAGAGGAAGGAAAAGAAAGGGAAGCAGAAAAGACAAAGAAGGGAGGGAGGAGAAGAGAGAAGCATCCAAGGTGAGTCACAACTTGAGGTCTTATCACCTGGAAAGGTACAGAGCATAGAGTTTACCCCATTTTTGTAGAAAGGGCAGGCAAATCATGTCTGATACTGGCAATCAATTTTTCGATTTTAAAACTTTGTGACATTTCGCCACCCATTCCTGATAGGTAATTTCGGATTGGTCAGCCAGTGAGAAGGACCAGCCTTTAACAGCTACATCCAAATGAGGGCCATGTGATATTTCTTCAGTTGACCTTTGATAGAGGAGAAGATGCCTAAGACACAAATTCAGGCTTAAATAGGTTTTGTAGACCCAAAAGTGGACTTAGTTATCTCGGATGTGTTGCCACAAAGAGCTACTTTGTCACAGGCCCAAAAAATGTGTAAGATATTTCCCTGGCCAGTACCGCATCTGGTACATTTAGGGAACTAATTTTCCCAAACTTGACTAAATTTACTGGGTATAGTACATGTTGTTGACTATATAAAACTGTGAAGTTTATTCTCGTCTAAAGAAAGAAAGTGTAAATCTGACCAAACCTGAGCCCAAGAATGGGGCACAACCAAGCAGCTTATCCTACACTTTGGAACCAGATAAAGTGTCCGGAGCTTACTGAGAAGGAGGTGAGTAGAGTTTGAGCAGTGGGGTTCATTGACTGGCGACTTAAGCAAATCTAAAAGAGGATATATACTAGATGTCCTTTTCACCGACCAAAATAGCTAACTATTAGATGCCTCAGCTGGAATACTTCAAATATGGCCTGAGAAGGAATATTAAACTTGGACATCAGATCCCGAGAGGAGCCAATAGAATCCAGAAGAAAGAGGTCATCCACTACACAATCTCGAATTTGCGGTAGCCAGGAGGGGAGCAGCCAATGTGCACCCAGCTTAACATTGGGGTTAAGAACTAGCGGTTGGGCGAAGTCCTTGGTATTTTGTATATTAACCGAGAAGCAATACTGATTGAAAACCTTAACTGAGGTCCCGACTACAGACTGCGTATTGGGGTGGGAAGAGATGAGATTACAGTAAAATGCAGAGTGAGGATCTATATTATGGGACTTCAGCAAATTAACCTCAAGTTGCAACCAGAAAGGCCGATAAGTATTTGGAGAAGGGGAGAGCCATTTGCCCATTTTTGACAGGTGGCTAGCCCAGTAATAAAATTCGAGATTGGGAAAACGAAGACCACCGTTAGCCTTGGGTAAACATAACTTGAAGAAAGCTCTCCTTGGTTGTTTATCTTTCCAGATAAACTTGGTAACCGAGGAATGTATTTTCCAGAAAAAGGCCTTAGGTAGCCAAATATTAAGCAGGTTTAGGGGATAGAATATACGTGGAAGTATGTTCATCTTGATTATACTTATTCTGCTACCTAGAGACAGGGGAAGGTAGGTCCATCTGTTGAGGTCACCTTGGATCCTGTCTAGCAGATCATCGAGGTTAAGTTTCCTAATTATGGTAATATCGCGGGCTAGGTAAATACCCAGGTATTTAAGGTGGTGGTGCTCATTTCATCCAGAAATGGGCTACATCCGCATGAAATAAGAGGGAATTCAACGGAAAAATTTCGGATTTAGTCAGATTCAACTTGTAGTTGGAAACCTCCCCAAATTGATTGATAATTTTCAGGGCTTCCTGAATGGAGCAGACTGGGTCTGATAAATGTAACAAAAATGTCATCTGCGAACACTGACATAGTGAGTGTTGTTGGCCAACTGCTTGCCAACTGAGCAATAGCAGGCGAGATCTGACTGAGCTAACAGAGGTTCCAGATAAAGATTAAATAAGTAGGGTGAGAGAGGGCATCCTAGACGAGTACGGAAAATAAAGAAATCTAGAAGAGAACACCCCACTGCAATACACTCTTGCGGAGGAGAACTATAGATCGCCTTGATCCACTGAATAAATTGTATTGGAAAACCCATAAATATTCAAAGTAGCCCATAAAAATTCCCAGCTAACTGACCGAATGCCTTTTCGGCATCTAAGGCTACTAGGGCCATGGGAGATTGAGAGTTTTAATGTATAAAATGTGCGAGAGGGTTCTTAAGTGGTCAGATGCTGATCTCCCTGGACAAAGCCTACCTGTTCTGCACTTAGAGTGATTGCCAAACTTGTTTGATTCAAAGACAGAATTCTGGTCAGGATCTTAATGTCATAATTAAATAATGAAATTGGTCTGTAGTTGGCGGGATCTAAAGTTGATTTATTAGGCTTAGGTATTAAGATTATAACTGCTTCCAGAAGTGAGGGTCTAAGGCCCTAAAGTGAGGATATAATTAAACAGTTTTAACAAAACAGGGCAAATTCACTACAAAGCCTTGTAAAATTGGGGAGAACCCATCAGGACCAGGGCTCTGTCAGGGGAGACCGTGAATAGCATCTGTAATTTCTCTAGGGTAATGGGAGTAGTTAGAACCTCACACTGACTAGGATGAAGCTTAGGCAGAGGGGTGTTCTCAAGGAAAGCCGTTATACTGGGGAGCTTCGAGGGGGAGGTAATGGTCCCGTATAGGTTCCTGTAGAAAGATTCGAAAACCCCAGCTATGTCCCTCGGATCAGTTTTGATAGAGCCATCATTAGCAGAGATTCCTGGGACTAATCTTGAACTCTCCACTTCTTTAAGTTTAAGAGCCAGCAGTCTACCTGGTTTATCTCCCTGGTCAAGGTATTTCGTTTTAGTTTTCAAAATGGAGTATTCCGTTTTCTCCTAATTAAACCTTCATACTCATCTTTAAGCCTATAAAGATTTTTAAAACTATCTTGGGGATACGAAGCAGAAAGCTTCTCTAGGCTAATTTGATCTGATTAGCTAAGGAGTTGGTTCTTTCCAGCCTTACCTTTTCCTTCTAGATGATTCCTTGATAAATAGCCCCTAAGAAAGCATTTTAGAGAGCACCACATCAAGTCAAATCTGAAACTGAATCTTGATTAACCTCAAAAAGATGAGATCAGAGCCTTGAAAAGCAAGACCGCCCGATCATCTTTCAAGATCTGGTTATTAAGTTTCCAGGTAGTGTCCCGCTGACCTGGAGGTCCTGGTGCAAGCCTAACCCAGGTCATGGCATGGTCTGAAATGACAATTGGCTCGATATTGGTGGCGGAGACATTAGCCAGAAGGTTGGAGCTCGCTAAAATGTAGTCTATACGAGACCAGGAATTATGGGCTGGGGAGTAGAAGGTATAGGATTTAGTGGAGGGGTTAAAAAGTCTCCACGGGTCAACCAATCCCAGCAATGAACAAAATTCTGCTAGGGCAAGCTGAGCCGGCGACGTATTTCTGGTATCCTTACTAGACCGATCCAGGGCTTGTACTGGGGAGATGTTCCAATCCCCACCCAACACAAAGTTAGATGATAGGTAAGTGGTCAGTCAGACCCATCAGAAATATGGCATCACCTCCCACTGGACCATATATAGAGCCTAGGACAACTTCAACGTTGTAGAGCAAACCCCAAGCAAGAACGTACCTGCCATTTGTATCCTGAACACATTTCTTCAACATAAAGGGGATATTACGTTTAATTAGAATAGCAACCCCTTTGCTATTAGTGGACTGACCAGCAGCAAAAACCTGTGAGAAACCTTTAAATTTCAGTAGCTTAGATTCCTGTACCATAATGTGGGTTTCTTGAAGGAAAAGAATATCCACCTCCATTAAAGAACTATTCAATAGAATTTGACTCCTCTTGGACGCCTCTCTCAACCCCCTCACATTCCAAGTAGCGAACTTAACATGATTTAGTGTCATTGTCCCTAGAAGGAAGTAAGTACAAGGGTAGCAATAAAGAATGGCATCTGCAGTGAAATCGATTAGTGGCGCAAGCCCCCTCAAAACCAGTTACTGACCAGCCCAAAACATGTGTAAATAATACCACAAATATGTTCAACACACAAAGGAATATAAAGCCAATTAATCAAACTTCAAGTCGGCAAAATCTTAGGCCGGGGTAGCCATAACACTAAAGTTGACTTTACAAGTTTATAAACTCCAAACCCTCCCTCCATAAACCCCAATTTAAATCCCACATAACTATATACAAATACCCCCAACAATAGGCGGCAGAATAAAACTCTTAGGTTTGCAACAAGGTCTGAAAACCCACCCCAACAATACCATGGCCTACTCCTTGATGGATTAGACAAGTACAAAAGAACTATATACATCAACCAAGTGTATAACTTAATTAACCAGGAGCACTGACATTTAAACCCTAAAAGGAGAAAAGGCCATGGCATCCCTCTCCCCTAATGCAGTCATGAGGCAGGATCAGACAGCAGATTTCGCCTCCGACTCCAAAACAACCAAAACCTTCTATACCCCTGCAGAGAAAACATGGGAAACAGCAAGTAACTGAAAAGAAAAGGGTAGATCAACTAAAGTTATGATATCAACACGGTAAGTACCTCGCTAGACCGGTGGAAGCAGGTCCGAATGTTTAAAGGGCAGAAAAGATGGACTTACCTTGAGAAACGACCCCGGGGATGTAGTGGCCCAAAGGAGACCCATCATGAGGCACCGGCTTTGAGTACGGCTGAACGGGAGGAAGCGCAGGTCGAAAACAGCCAGGACGGACCTAAATGGTCCGAGCGTTAATCCTTCCTCCCGGAAACACCACCCTGCACTAGAGTTCCGGATTTCAACACTAACCCAGCACGCGAGGAGCCTCAGGAAATCGGGCCTACACAACCCTTTAGGCCGCTGCCTACATCGGACCCTCACTATCAGCCCTCCCCGATCAGACGAGACCCACTAGGCCAGGTAAGACCAAACTTCAGGACTGTAACGCTAGAAGGTTAGGGGCAAGACTGAAACCGGGAACCAGAACCAATCCATAACTTAGACCAAAAACGGGTTACAAAGCTTAATAGATAGCAACCACGTCAGGATCATTTAAACAAATTAGGAGTCTCTTGGCGAGGTCAGCCAGGGCCTGGTTGGGATCGTCGTAGGATTATCCAACGCCATCCAGAATTACCACTAACTCGCTGGTAGACCATTCTAAAACTAATTTCAGCAGCAATGAGTTTTTAACAACCGTATGGTAAGCGGCCTTCTTTTAGGACT
The DNA here is from genome assembly GCA_016271365.2 of Neoceratodus forsteri. Lineage (NCBI taxonomy): Eukaryota > Metazoa > Chordata > Ceratodontiformes > Ceratodontidae > Neoceratodus > Neoceratodus forsteri. Next base: position 1,146,475,680 of record CM057458.1, on the reverse strand, counting down.
TCTATGGTAGATCCTGGGAAATTCTCAACTAGCTTGGTTCCAATGAGAGAGTCTATTTTTAACTCAATAGAACATGTTGTCCCAAGATAACTCAAAACTTAATTATGAGCGGGCGAGGAGGAGAATTCGGTGGGGTCTGGGCTTCAGAGATCTATGGGCCCGTTCTATATGGTAGGTCTGGTTGATCGGGAGGGACCAACCACTTTATTCAGAAAATGTTGGATGAATCTGACTGCATCGTTTCCTTCCTCGGCCTCCGAAGCCCCAAGAATCAGGATGTTATTTCGCCTGCTTGACCCTCTAGATCTTCCGTTTTAGCTTGGAGTCTCTGTACTTGTTGTTTTAATTTAGTGATCTCTGGGTCGGTTTACTTTTCCAGCGGTCCAAAGATGAGGCGTTAGCTCCCAGATCCCCTACTTGCCGTGATAGATCAGGAAGTCTTTTCGGATGGATTTGATTTCAGTAGATATCTCCTGCACAGTTTCTCTGAGCAGCAGGATTTCTTGCAGAAAAGCGATCCTCAGTCAGCAGGGTACTTGGAGGAGCTGAAACAGCTTGTTTAGAGGGGCAAGAAGAGTTTGATTTCTGGCTTTTTGGAGGCCTTTTCAAGGCGTCGTTGTTGGAGTGTGTCTCACACTGGCTGACTTCATGTCAGGTTCCATCGCTGTAGCAGCACTAGACCAGCTTCAAGCGCCCTAAAAATAAGCTTAAGGATGCTAAATGGAAACAGCAAGCCTTTAGGTCGCTAATATAGAATAGGGTGTTGATTTTCCTGAAGAGAAAGGTTGTTTTGTAGGTGAAGGAAGGGGCCAGATAGGGCTGCTCTCAGCCACACTGCATCATGTGACTCCTCCATAAGAAGGATATGCTGAAAATCAGAGGGAAAAATATTAAACAACAAAGTTAAGAGCATAGCTTGAAATTTTTCAACGCATGCTCGTAACTTTGGTAGTTTTCAATTATTTGACCTCAAATTTTCAACACAGTTATTTCTAGGAGCGTGGATATGTTGTTCATCCATACACTCTGGCATGTCCCTTTCCTCTTTAAACTTGCCAGAAGTCTTCAAACTGGCCCCTCCCACCCACCCAGGTGGTAAATACCTCACTCCGCCCCATGCGCCAGATCTTCCTTTCTGCGGAAGATACAGGTCCCTCGTGTCTACTTCTGTACTTCGTAGGCCCTGGTTTCAAAACGTTGGTTTTAACACAGCTTGCTATCAAACTCATTAGAGTTCGCAATTCCGATTCGGATACGGAGGACAAATCATCCCACGGATTTCACCAGTGTCCCTGCGGCCAGAAAATGTTGCGCATCGATCCCCACCTAGCATGTGTGTACTGCCTCGACATCGGACATGGCACCTTGCTGTGCACAATTTGTTTGGCCTTCCATCCCAACGTTCTGGACGACTGCAAGACGCGCCTTCAACTGGGGAGACCAGAGAAAAGGAACCCACCAGTGAAATACAAAGAGGCGAGGTGGGCGGTTTCCACGGCCGTGGGATCCGCCGAGCAATTGGAACAGATGAAGGCATTTGAGTAGGAAGCAGCTCAAGTTTCTATTGGTCAACGCTTCTTCATTCCCCTCAACCTCGGCTCGACTTTATGGGCTCCTTTCGGGAGCTGTGCTAGTCTCTCACCACCAGGGGTGAGGCACCCTTGGGCTCGCACTCCTCCTGCCCTCGGAAGAGGGACAAGGACCCCATGTCATCTTCCTCCAGAAGAAGAGCTCCTGTGACTGAGAGAAGTCTGAGTCCCAGGAACACGCGGTCTCGACTTTGGTCGAGATCGCATCCTCGGTCGCTAACTTTACGGATCTTCCGTTAGGCCAAGACACCGAGACGGAAGAAACGGCCGAACCGGCCGAGATTACGCTTGATCCCATCGAGCCCTTATCACTGACTCCTGTCAATGATTCCTTAGAAAGGACCCCGGTTCTTTCTTTTCCCGACAAGGAGACTGTACCTTCGTGTAACCTTCTCAAGGAAACCATTCCGGAGACTCTGTTTTCCTCGACTCCAGCGTCCCATGGTCGAACCAGCTGACCCCGTTGGTCTCGATCGAGGACCAGGACCCCTTTAGTTGAAAAACCGAAGAAAGTTCACAAACACTCCAGAAAGAGGTGTCGCCACCGATCCTCATCCTCCATGGACGAGGAGAGACTACGACGGAAACTCCGTCGATGTTATGAGGAGCTCATGTGGCAACAGCTGATTCTGACTGGTCAAAAGCTGGCTCTGCCGGCAGCACCCGACCATTAATTGGCTCCCGCCTCCCAGCCCGGCCTGACCCCTCCGGTGATCCTGGTAGCCCCAGATTGGCGCCAGTTCTGGTACTAAGATCTCCTTAGCCTCAGCTGCAGGCCCCCGGAGCAGCTTTGTACACGCCCAGACCTGATATCATTGAACCAGGGGAAGGTATTCCATCCAGATCTTCAATCCCTGCACCTCACAGCCTGGTACCTGAGCAGCTAGAGTTCCAGGCTCTGGGTCTTTCTGAGGATGTCTACACCATAGTGGAGGCATCTCATAAGGAATCGACCAGGAAATGTTATGCCTTCAAATGGAAAAGGTTTTCCATTTGGTGTCAGGGTAAGAGTCTGGACCCCTTATCCTGCTCTGTGGCTAACATTCTAGACTAAGTTTGGTCTCTCTCCAAAGGGGGTCTATGGTCATCGACCCTTAGGGTGCACCTGGCAGCCAGTCAGACGACTTTGGCTCAGGAGACAGTGGTCGGGCGCCTCTTCAAAGGCCTGGATCACATATCCCCTCCAGTGCGTGAACCTCCACCTCCGTAGGATCTCTTGCTGGTTTAGGCAAAGCTCATGGGCAAGCCATTCTAACCCATGCTCTCACACTTGTCATGGAAGACAGCCTTCCTGGTGGCTATCATGTCAGCCAGGACAGGGGAACTCCAGGCACTTTCAGTGGACTCCCCTTAGCTGGTCTTCCACAGGGACAAAGTTGTCCTGCGCCCCCACCCAAAATTCCTTCTGAGGGTGGTTTTAGAGTTTCACCTTAACCAGGTGTTGACTCTGCCGGTATACTACCCTAACTACACTTCAGACGCTGAGTACAGGCTCCATTCTCTGGACCTCAGACGTGTTCTCTCCTATTATAAGGAGAGGACGGTGGAAATTCAGGGAGAGGTTCGCCAGCTGTTTGTCACTGACGCTGAAGCCACTTCTGGTAGACCTGCAGCCAAACGGACCATTGCGAGACGGATTACATCACGCATAGGTCTGTGCTATGAGTTGGCAGGCAAGGAGCCTCCAAGAGGGATAAGAGCTCATTCTACACGCCATACTGCTGCATTGGTGGCTGCTTCCAGGGACATCCCTATACAGGAAATCTGTCGAGCTACTACCTGGAAGTCAGAAAACACCTTCATTACCCACTACCACATCGACTGAGTCACACTGGGATGCTGGTTTTAGGGCCACGGTTCTCCAATCTCTATTTCCCAAGTAGGGGGTGTGCGCCTTGCCTCCCTCCTCCCAGAGAACTGCTTGGAGTCTGCCAGAGAGTGGGGATGAACAACATATCCACGCTCCTAGAAGAACAGGTTACTCACCTGTAACAGTAGTTCTAGGAGTGGTATATGTTGTTCATCCACACGCACCCACCCGACCTCTCCGGCTTTAGGTGCACAACCTTGCTTCCAGCGGGCTAAGATCTGGCGTCATGGGGCAGAGCGGAGGTATTTACCACCCAGGTGGGTGGGACGAGTCAGCTTAAAGACTTCCGGCAAGTTTAAAGGGGAAAGAGACATGCCAGAGAGTGTAGATGAACAACATATACCTCTCCTAGAACTTCTGTTACAAGTGAGTAACCTGTTCTTTTTCACATCACCTCACCAACGTGGCAGCTGTCATTTTTCAAGTCCTGGCCATAATGTGTTTTTGCACTTGTAGTGTGAAATGATGTTTCAGCCACTACTTAAAATGACACCTGTCATGTTCAGAAGGAGGGGTCATAAAAAGATTATATTGAAAATCTGGGGGCAAAATGTGAAAAAACAACTAAGTTATGAAGGAAAGCTAAACAAGCCAGGTATCACACAGCCCACAAAAGGTTGATCAGGAAGTTGGTGGATCTCGGGGTTGGGGAAAAGATGGCCAGATGGGTGGATAACTGGCTGAGGGACAGAACCCAGAGGGTGGTTGTGGGGGAAAGAGTTCTCTGGTACCTGAGAGGTAACAAGCGGGGTCCCGCAGGGCTCTGTGCTGGGGCTGGTGTTGTTCAATGTCTTCATCAGTGACAATGGAGATGGCATTAACATAGAAACATAGATTTTGACAGCAGATAAGGACCGCTTGGCCCGCCCAGTCTGCCCATTTCCCTACCTAATGGATAAGCTGCAGATCCTAGTTAACCAGCAGGCTAATTCTTCCTACCCCCACCCCCTAGAATTGCCTTATGACTGTCCCATGCATGCTTGAATTCCACCACTGTTTTTGACTCCACAACCTCCTACGGAAGGCCGTTCTATGCATCCACAACCCTCTCTGTGAAAAAATATTTCCTTAAATTACTTCTGCCCCCCTTCTATTTTCAAATTGTGCCCCTTGTTCTTGCACACCTCTTTTTTTGAAAGATGCTACCCTCTTGGACTTTGTTGATTCCCTTGAGGTACTTGAAAGTTTCTATCATGTTCCCCCTCTTCCTCCTTTCCTCGAGGCTATACATATTAAGCTCCTTAAGTCTCTCTTCATACTGTGTCTTCCGGTGCAAACCCTGCACCATTTTAGTTCCCTCCTCTGGACAGCTTCCATCCTGTCTATGTCTTTGCGGAGATTGGGTCTCCAGAACTGCACGCAGTACACCAGATGGGTTCTTACCAACTGTCTGTACAGAGGGATAACAACTTCCTGTTTTCTTTTGGTGATGCCTCTCCTATGCATCCCAGTATCCCCCAACCCTCCTTGCTGCCCTCTCACATTGCTTGCCCACCGTTAGGTCATCTGATATGATCTAACCCCAGGTCCCTTTCCATTTTGTTGTTGTTAGTATCTCACCCCTATTGTGTACTCTTCCCTGGGTTTTGTTTCCCAGGTGCATTACCTTGCACTTCTTAGCACTGAATCTAAGCTGCCATACATTTGACCATTCCTCTAACTTTGCCAAATCCTTCTCATCCTTTCCACCTCACCTTGTGCATCAACTCTGTTGCAGATCTTTGTGTCATCTGCAAAGAGACATACTTTCTTCAGTCCCTCTGCAATGTACTTATAAAGACATTGAAGAGGACCGATCTAATACTGAACCCTCACGGTACCCACTAGTAACCCCCTTTCTTCAGAGTGGGCTCCATTTACTATTACTCTCTGTGTCCTATTCTCCAGCCAATTCTTTACCCAGGCTGTCATCTTGGGACCCACTCCCAGGCTGGCTAACTTGTATATTAATCTTTTGTGTGGGACTGTGTCAAATGCCTTGCTAAAGTCTAAGTAGGCCATGTCCACAGCCCCTCCCTGATCTACTACTTTGGTCACCAAGTCAAAGAAATCTATCAGATTTGTCTGGCATTGCCTTCCCGCTGTGAATCCATGCTGCCTTGGGTCCTGTGCCCCTCTGGCCTCTAGATACTCAACAATTCTTTCCTTCAGAAGTGATTCCATCATTTTCCCTACCACTGAGGTTAAACTAACAGGTCTGTAGTTTCCTGCTTCTGCCTTGCTCCCACTTTTGTGAAGGGGAATCACATCTGCCCTCCTCCAGTCCTCGGGTACCACCCCATCCTCCCATGATTTGTTAAAAGAGGTAGTCAGTTGTGTCACTAGTTTTACCCTTAGTTCTTTTAGAATTCTGGGATGAATCCCATCAGGCCCATTGCTTTGTCTACCTTCAGTTTTAAGAGTTCTTTCAGAACCCTTTCTTCTGTAAATGGGCTGGTATCAACTTCTGTATCCAGAGTGTTTCTACTGTTTGTTTCAGGTACCTCCCCTCTTCCTTTGTAAATGCTGAGCAAAAATATTTGTTTAGTATCTCTGCCTTTTCACAGTCACCCTCTGCCCACCCTCCTCCCCTTTATTAAGCCTCACTAACCTCCTTGATCTTCCTTTGCTCCTGATGTACCTATAAAAGGTTTTATCCCCCTTCTTAACTGAGTTGGCTATCTTTTCCTCGGTTTGGGCCTTTGCTCTTCTGACTGCCTTCCCAGCTTCCTTTTGCTTTAACTGATAGAGTTCTCTGTCCTGCTCCTTCTGTGATTCCTTGTACTTCCTGAATGCTTTCTTTTTCTCTTGAACCTTCACTGCCACTTCCTTTGAGAACCATAGTGGTTTCTTACATCATTTCGTTTTGTTTATTTGCTTCACACAAAGGCTTGTTACCTCTGTGATGGCAGTTTTTATTATTCCCCATTGTTCTTCTACCCCTCCTTCCTGCCCATTTGCTAGTGCATTCCTTAGGCACTCACCCATTTTGCAAAGTCAGCCCTCCTAAAGTCCAGTACTTTTGCCTTTGTATGGCTACAGCCATTGCTATGTTTATTGTGAACCATACTGTTCGATGGTCGCTAGTTCCCAGATGGCTACCCACTTCTACATCTGTGATCTTCTCTTCATCTCCATTTGAGAGAACCAGGTCTAAGACTGCTCCCTCTCGAGTGGGTGCCAATACTAGTTGTCTAAGGTATGCCCCCTGTAGGGCATCTAGAATAACCCCACTCTTCGAAGTGGCTGCTGCAACTGCACTTCAGTTAACATCTGGCATAATGCGCCTATTTGTGGATGACAACAAGCTCTGTGGGAGAGTGGACACAGCTGAAGGGATACAGGACTTGCAGGAAGATCTGGAAAAGCTAGGGAGGTGTTCCAGGATCTGGCAGCTTGGCTTCAATGCTAAGAAATGCAAAGTTATGCATACTGGAGCCAGGAATCCCAGGACAGCGTACTACCTGGGTGGAGTCACAGTATCTGCATCAGAGGAGGAGAAGGACCTGGGGGTGATGATCACTAGTGACCTGAAGCACTCCACACACTGCAAGAAAGCAGCAGCAAAGGCAAACAAGATGCTGGGATGCATATCTAGGGGGATCAGTAGTAGGAGGAAGGAAGTTATATTGCCTTTGTACAGGTCACTGGTATGGACGCATCTAAGAATATGGAGTTCAGTACTGGTGCCCACACCTCAAAAAGGACATTAACCTGCTGGAGAAGGCACAGAGGAGGGCTACAAAGATGACAGCTGGTCAGCAGAGTAAGGCATATGAGGAGAGCTGAGGCACTGAACATGTACTACCTGGAAGACAGAAGAGAGAGAGGGGACATAATTGGGACATTGAAGTACTTGAAAAGGATAAATAAGGTTGATAAGGAGTCTTTCTTTAAGTTGAGTGGCAACCATAACACAAGGGGACACAGTCATAAGCTGGAGGGTAGGAGGGAGGTCAGGAAGCACTTCTTCACAGAGAGGGTGGTGGAAACTTGGAATGCGCTGCCGGAAGAAGTCATCTCGTTTAAGACAGTGGGCAAATTTAAGAGAGGATGGGATAGGCATAGGGGGAAGGTAAAGATCATGGGTAGGGAGGATGGGAGGAGTGGGGAGGGAGGGCAGGGACATTAGCTCAAGCTGTGGACCCTGCAATACGAGCAGACTTGACAGACCAAATGGCCTTCTTCTGCTGGCTTTGTCGTATGTTCGTATGTGTCACTTTTTAACTCCCTTCCAAAATATGTTTTTGCAGTCACACTGCAGTCACCTTTTGGATGGGATTTAAAAAATTCCACCTGTCTTGATAGTAACATCAGGTCATGAAAGATGGCTGGAAATTTGGGATCAAAATGTGGGAGCCCACTTAAAATTAGTTGTCTCTCGGTGGGCCTATCCTGGGTAAATACAATCTAAAAATGAGTAGAAGCATGACACCACTGAATTTGAGATACTGCATCTCATCTGGTCTATCCTGGGCAAATATTTTGTAATAATGTGTAAAAGCAGGACTCCAGTACAGCAGAGTGCCCACTGAATTGAGCTTCTATACTGCTCTGTCCTAGGAAAAATAAACACAGACATAGAATTTGCTAGCAGATAAGGGCTACTTGGCCCACCTAGTTTGTCCATTTTTCCCAGCCTATAGTATCCCTGCAGATACTACCTGATCTCCGACCCATTCACCCACCCCCCTTCCCTTTCCCAAAGATTCCCTTATGCCTATTCCATGCATTCTTGAATCCCACCAGTGTTTTTGCCCCCACCACCTCTTCTGGAAGACTGTTCCAAGAATACTCCACTCCTTCTGTGAAGTACTTCTTCACATCTCTCCTGAATCTACCCTCCCTCCAGCTTCTTACCATGCTCCCTTGTCCCTGAACACCTTTTTTTCTGATAAATACTTCCCTCCTATATCTTATTCACCCCCTGAGGTGTATATAAAGGTCTACAACATATCCCCCGCTCTACCTCCTCTCTTCCAGGGAGTACATATTTAGGTCAGTCTCTCCTCGCAGGGACTCTGATGCAGACCCTGCACCATTTTAGTTGCCTTCCTCTGGATTGCCTCCAATCTGTCTATGTCCTTCCACAGATATGGATTCCAGAGACTATGAAATACACTGTAAAATCTGGACTCCACTACAAATATAAAGTACAGTTGCGTAAGAACTTACCATAACAGTAGATCTTCGAGAGAGGCTCTTGCAGTAGGTAATTACATATAGGATTGACGCTGGCCAGCAGCAGGACCCCACAGAAAAATTTCTAGCTAGCGTCCCTGGCGAGAGGACCTTACGATCAGGTGACCGGCGCCATACGACATCGGTATAAAGGCGGTCCCGGACACCTGCCTTCCAGTTCTTTTCCCCGCCACAGGCCGGAAGGCCCGGACGAGAAAGCAGATATTTCCCTCAATGGAAAAGGTGCTGAAAAGCCTAGGGGATGGAGGCGGAGAGGTATTACCTACGCAAGAGCCTCTCTCGAAGATCTACTGTTACAGTGGATTCTTACGTAACTGTACTATCTTACTCGAGAGGCTCTTGCAGTAAGTAATTACATATAGGACAGAATCCCAAGCAGTCTGGAACAAATGAAAGGCACGGGAGGAGGAACTACTCCAAAAGTAGAAAATAATCTAGCAGGTCTCAAGAAAGGAGGCCTTGCAAGACAACTAACCAAGCCTGCTCTACTGAGAGGCAATGTCCAAACTGTAATGTTTAGTAAAAGTGGGACTGAAGTCAAGTGGCGGCAGCACAGATGTCTGCCGCAGACATTCTTGAAACAAGTCGCAGAGGCGGCAACTCCACGAGTGGAGTGACTTCTGACTTGACCGGAGGGTCTTGTTATACTTGTCATAACAGAAAGTGATGCAATGGGCCAACCATTTCGATAGGCATTGCTTAGAGACAGCATTGCCTTCTCTTCTGTGAGTGAAAGAGACGAACAACTGATCAGTTTTTCTGAGATCCTTCGTTCTATCGGTGTAGTATCTCAGAATCCTGTGAACATCCATGATATGGAGCAGGTATTCTCCTTGATTGGAGTACTGCGTGAAGAAAGCAGGTAATTCAATAGACTGATTTAAGGTAGATTCAGCTACCACCTTCGGAAGAAACTTAGGATTCGTGCGAAGAGCTACTCGTTCTTTGTGAAAAATCAAATAAGGGATTTTGCACATCAGGGCCTGGAGCTTGGAAATTCTGCGAGCAGAAGTAATGGCCACCAAGAAGAGCGTCTTCCACGATAAAAACTTCAAGTCTTCGGAAGCCGCAGGCTCAAAGGGAGGAAGGGTAAGTTTCGAGGACAAAGTTTAAGTCCCAAGGCGGAGCTGGAGTCCGGACAGGGGGCCTGAGATGAAGGACCCCTCTGAGGAAAGTTTTGGATACCTCCAGCTGGGCAAATGCCTGATCAGTGAAAGGCGTGGTAGGCTGAAATAGCCGCCATATGGACTTTCAAGAGGAGTGACTGAGACCCAGGTCGAAAGATGGCCCATGTACTCAAGCAGAATGGTCTGGGGCAGGAAAGGCTCCACATTCCTGGACTGGCCCAGATAGAAAATCTTTTCCATTTCATGGCGTGAGGTGGACCTAGTGGAGGGTTTCTAGCCTCCACCAGAATCTCGCCACCTTAGGAGAAACGCCAAACGAGATTGAGCTAGGTCTGCAGGAGCCATGCATGAAGTTGAAGGGGCTTGAGTCCCAGATGGACCAGGGTCCCCTGATCCTGGGTCAGCAATCCTGGAGATAAAGGAAGAGGAAGAGGAGGAACCCCTGAGTATTGTTGTAGAAGAGAACCAGATTTGCCTGGGCCAGAAAGAAGCGATCAGAATCATTCTTGCTCCTTCTAAAGCAAGCTTCTGTAGCACACGAGGGACCAGAGGAATTGGGGGAAAAGCATAGACGAATCTGTCCTTCCAGCTTAGAGATAGAGCATCACTCCAGAAAGCGCCTCGCTCTGGAGCGAGCGAGCAAAAGATTGGAAGCTTTGCATTTTGGGAGGAAGCGAACAGGTCTATCTGAGGAGTCCCCCAAATCTGGAAGATGCTTTTTAGAACTTTTTCGTCCAATTCCCACTCGTGTGGTAGAGCCAACGAGCGACTTAATCTGTCTGCCAGGACATTGTCGACTCCCGGAACATGGATCGCCATGAGGTGAAGGTTGTGAAGCGTTGCCCAATCCCAAACCCTCATCGCTTCCCTGCACAGCGGGTAGGACCGAGTCCCTCCCTGCTTGTTGATGTACCACACCACGCACATATTGTCTGTTTGGACAGCTAGGTGACCGGGAAGGATGTATTGGTGAAGGGCCTGGAGAGCATACAGCACTGCTCGAAGCTCAAGCACGCTGATGTGGAGAACTATATCCAACTTTGACCATAGGCCCTGGGTTCGGTGAGGACCTAGATGGGCTCCCCAACCTTCGCCTGAAGCATCCGTGGTCAGAGTCTGATCGGGGGGAGGATGAAAAAAGGGGACCCCCCGGAATAGGTTCTCTCGAACCATCCACCATTTCAAGTCTCTTACCATCGGCGAGGAGATCAGAACCAGATCTAGGTGGTCTACCCGTTGATCCCACTGAGATCGGAGAGATTCTCATGTGGAGGCGTGCGCGTGGAACCATCCGGATGGCCGCCGCCATAAGCCCCAGTAGACGGAGCACTGACCTCGACGGAACCCTCCTGTGTTCCAATAGGAGGGAAATCTGTGACTGGAGGGAGGCCCCCCTGTCCGGAGGCAGAAAGGCCTTGCACAATGTTGTGTCGAGAACTGCCCGATGAACTGGAGCCTCTGTGAAGGATCTAGGTGAGACTTGGAATGGTTGATGGTAATACCCAGGCCAGTGAAAACCTGCTGGGTGAGGGAGAGAAAATGCCGGAGTTCCTCCCTGGATGGGGCCACCAGGAGCCAGTCGTCCAGGTAGGGAAAAACCTGAGCTCCCAAAGAACGCAGGTGGGCCGCTACCACCGCCAGGCATTTGGTAAAGACTCGGGGGGCTGAGGAAAAACCAAATGGGAGCACCCGGAATTGGTTGTGGACCCCCTGGAACGCAAACCTGAGGTACTTTCGATGCGAAGGGCGAATGGGGATGTGCAGGTATGCATCCTGCATATCTAGTGCGCAAAGACATTGGCCCAGCCGAAGCAGGGGCAAAAAGGTTTGAAGGGAGAGCATCCTGAACCTCTTGTATTCCACATACAGGTTCAGAGAGCTGAGACTGAGAATAGGTCTGAGATCTCCCGTCTTCTTTGGTACAAGGAAGAAGTGGGAATAGTAACCCGTCCCGTAGAGGTGAGGGGGAACGGGATCTATAGCCTGTTTCGCAAGAGCGCCGAGATTTCTTCCCTGACCAAAGGAAGATGGTCCCTTGAGTAAGCAGAGTTCAGAGGGGGGTGACGTGGAGGTTTCTGTAGAAACTCTATGGAGTGCCCCTCTGCCATGATCTGAAGCACCCATGAATCCGATGTTATCCTCTCCCAACCCGGAAGGTGGAGGGAGAACCTCCCTCCTACCGGTTCCTCCGGGGCTTCCGGAGGCGGTGGGAGAGGAAAGGAGTCAGGTGGTGTGAGGCAGCGCCGCAGCTGGGGCACCCGTTGCTTTTTTGGGCGGCGGGGGCCTGGCAGCTGTGGGGGCCCGACGTTTAGTGGCCCGCCTTCCCTGAGGTTTCACTTGAGGACGGCTGCGTCTGCGAAGGAACGGCGCTGTGGGCGTAGGGGACGGTACATTGAATCAACAGATTTAAGGGCCGTCCCTTCTCCTGCAAATCAGTGATGATGTCCTTGACATCACCACCAAAAACACAGAACCCTGAAAGGTGCTTCTTGGATCACTGACTGCATCTCCGGACCAGACCTGACACAGGAGCCATGCATGACCCAAGACTCACGGCTACGCAGAGCTCCATCCTGCGGTGTCCACTGCGCCGTAGATCGTCCTCAAAATATGATGACTGGCGAGCGAGGCAGAACGGACCAGGTCGGCCAACTCCTGCTTGACTTGGGAGTCAGGCAAAGAGTCAATCTTAGATTCCGCCTGGGTAAGGGCGGCCTTCTGGTAATCCCCATATGTGTTACATAGTTCAGGCCCTAATCCCCAGTGTGGAAGAGCGTAGAATCTTCCTTCCACACTGATCCAAGCGAGATTCCTTATCCGGGAGGCAGGCTCAGAATGTTTCAGGTGTGCTGACGGCCGTGGCGGGCGCTAATCACAACCCGAGGTCTGCAGGGGTGAGAGTCTAAAAGTCTACACCCTCCGGACCTGGATAGCCTGTTCGACTTCCTGGAAGTGGGGCTAAAAGCCGGCGGTTGCTTCCAAATAGTGAAACAAGGTGGGCATGAGACTCGATCCAGGGTGGCACTAGGGTAGGAGCCGTGAAGGGCAGAAGTCCAGATGTTGGCGGGAGTTAACCCGTTGAGGATCTGGTTCTAGGAATGCCACTGATGGACTTCCTGGATCTTCCTGAGCAACTCCACGAAGGAAGGATCCTCCGAGAGACTTCGGAGGAGTCCTCGGCCGGGCTTGGACGGAGAGCGTGGCTCGTCGTCTTTCTCGGAACATCCATTGGAAGCCTCCGAGGAGTCCGAGAGAGAAGGGGAGGAAGAATCTGAAGCAGAGTAAGACTCTCTAACTTGTCTAGGGGGAGGAACGGGTTCCTTGGGAGGGATCCCAGAACGCGTGTCCTGCCTCTCTCTGGATCCCGAGGGTAAAGCCCAGGAATCCGAAGGAAGACAGGGAGTGTGCTGTTTGGGGCGTACGGGAGCCGGGGGTGGCACCGTTGCCGTAGGACGGCTCTCGACTTCCTTGGTGAGCTGAGCCTTGGCCTCAGCCCACCAGGAGGTGAGAGTCTCCTGAAGATCCACCAGCGGCCTAGGGGCCGGTGGAGGAGGAGGGGGGGTAGTTATACGGAGGAAATCCATAGGGGGAGTATCCGTAACCCGGCTGCGGGTATACCGGAGTTGGGTACTGCGGTGTCGAAGGAGTCGGCACTGGGTACTGCAACGCAGGATACTGCGGACCTGGGAAAACCGGCGTCGGATATGACGGCGGATACCCAGGCACTGGAGGAGCTGCCGGAGCAGAAGGCCCAGCCAGTTACTCCATGGGCGGATCAGCCAGGATAGGCCCATGGGGTGGAGGGCCCGATGGAAGAGGAAAATCCCCTGCTGGCGTTAGAGAGGCCGGCGTCGGAGGAGCCAGCGCCGGCGTCAGATCCAGCTCTTCAGGAAGAGGATCGGACGGTAGCCCAGGGTCCCGAGCCTCGTCCAGGGATGGAGGGGAAAAATCCCCAGGGTCAGGCAGGGGGGACTGGGGCTAGGACTAGGTGTCAGCGTGGCTCAGTTGGTAGCACATCCGCCTCTGGACCAGAAGGTCATGGGTTCTCGTTTCACACCGGGATTGGACTTGCACCTAAAAATCGCTGGCATCTGAGTACAGTATTGGGGGGTGCTGTACTGCTGGGGTGTGCCGTCCTTCGGATGAGACCGAGGTCCCTTCTGCCCATCCTGGTGGTGTCCTGGTGGGTGTCCAGGTGGAAGTAAAAGAACCCAGGGCACTCTTCGCAAAAAGTGTAGGGAACATTCCCGGTGTCCTGGCCAACATTCCCCTTCCCATAAACCGGTTCATGCAATTATCCAGGCTGTGTGTGGGTGATGATGTGCGATATGGCCGCCACCACACATTCAGTCACTTCACTACCAGTCTAGCATTGCTTGTAAAGCGCTTTGGATGTAAAAGCGCTATATAAATGCTGATTCTTCTTCTTCCCTAATGGCAGTGAAGGCTGCTGGGAGCCTGGTTCACGACAGATACAGCAGGGTCTGCCGTAGGCTCAAGGCCAGCGCGTCCGGGGAGCCGGCGTTGTGGCTTATGGGCGAATCGGCGGACGGGCGGGCCGAGGATGAGAGGCCCGGTCCGAGGGGACACTGCGTCGCTGCCCGAAGGTTCAGGCGTCTTAGCGGCCTTCTCCGGCATCGTCAAAGGAGCAGGCGTCCGGCAAGGAGGTGCCCGCACCAGTAGGCCGCAGGCCTCTTGGTGATACTGGGGCTGGAGTCTCCTTTGCCCGAGGCGCCCGCGGGCCTCGAGCGAACCCGGCGAGGCGGGCAAGCGCCTCCTCAAAGCCTTGGAGACTGTAATCGGCAATTCCCGGAAGGATGTTACCTTGCCCACGACTCCGGCGGAGTCGGCGGAGGAAGCCTTCTCCGGTGCCTTTCCTTGTCCCGCTTCTTATGCCCTTCAGGGAGGTCGGCGCCTGCCGAAGTTTTCTCAACTCCTTCTCCATCGTAGACATCTTTTTGAGGAGATGGGCATCGATAGACTGCTGGCGTTGTCTGCGGGTGGCCGCGCTGAATCGAAGGCAGTGCGGACACTTGTCGACCGCGTGGTCAGGGCCTAAGCAGAAAAGGCAGAGGGAGTGACAGTCTTTGTGAGGCAGTTGGGCGCCGCATGAGTCACACTTATTCTTTGAAGGGGATGACATATACCGAGCGTTCACCTGACAAAGAAGAATAAATTCTATACTGAAAACTATTCGGAAAAAGCGATGCAACAGGACTAGCGATATAGACTTAACGCGAGGTGCTGCATGAGCTAATGATGGGAAAGAACTGGAAGGCGGGTGTCCGGGACCACCCCTTTATACCGACGTCGTAGGACGCCGGTCACCTGACGTGGGGGCGGTCTGGTCACCTGACGTGGGGGCGGTCCCCGCTAGGGACTGCTAGCTAGAAATTTTTCCGTGGGGTCCTGTCGCCGGCCGGCGTCAGTCCTATATGTAATTACCTACTGCAAGAGCTCTCTCGAAGTAAGATCTTGCCTTTCAGCTGGGCTACCCTCGGTAAATGTAGTGAAAAAAAGTTTCTGGAGACCAGCCACTCAGTTCATCATAAGAAATGTAGTTTTATTTTGATATTTTCTTAGAACACCATGATCCCCCTAGGTACGCCCAACGTTTCACCCAACACCGGGCTTCCTCAGGGGCTTAGGATCTTATTTATTTATTACATTTTAATAACCGGGTAAGCCCGCTGGGCCTCAAAGGTCCTTTTTCAGGGGCGACCCGGGGAATTACATGGAATAATACATGGGGTAGCATACAGCACAGGTACATTACACTAGACAGCGAGGAACAGAATACATAGTAGTTTTTCAGCAGTTACATTTAAGAGGTAAGACATGGTAGCTTCTTAGCAGTTAACATTTCCTGGGTAAGCTCTACAGATAGGGTGCAGTGCTATATAGATGGGGTGCAGTGATAGTCGCTATTTCCATATGAGGGAGAGGGGTGGGCTTCCACTTAGGAGCCTCTCACTTTAGCAGCTGCATATGGAGGTGACCATCATATGAGCCTTCAGCCTTGTGCGGAAGGTGTGGGTAGAGTAGCATCCTAGACACCAGGGGCAGGGAGTTCCATAGGGTGGGCGCTGTGATGGCGAATGACTTACCCCCACCTTGGTTCTAACCCTTGGCACTCTGAGGAGGTTCTGTCCGTTGTTCTGAGGAGCCTAGGGTTCCTCTTTGGGCAATGAGTCCAGTGAGGCTGGGAGGAGGAGATGGGCTGAGTAGTTTATGAGTGTGGCAGAGTAGGGGGTATTGGAGCCGGACTTCCCAGGAGGGCCAGTTTAGTTGGGACAGAGTGTCACAGTGGTGAGCCCGGGAGCCAGATAGGGTGGCGAAGCGAGCCACCTTGTGATAGAGAACTTGTAATCTGTTCATCTCTTGTTTGGCAGCTCCCTGTATCACCGGGGCTGCACAGGAGAGGGTAGGGAGGACGACGCTTGTGGCGATGGAGGCCCTGGCCGCGGGTACCAGCTGGTCTTTCAGCCTATACAAGGTCCCGTGTTTGGCGTAAATATTTTTGGTTACCTGGTCGACATGATCCTTGAGGGAGAAGCACTGATCCAGTGTGAGGCCAAGGTATTTTATCGATTCAACCATCTCAAGTCTTTTTCATGATTTGGTCATCAGCCTGAGATGTGGGCTTCTGTCCCAGCCAAGGGTTCTTGGGCCAAATAACATGTCCCTGGTCTTGTTAGGGTTAATGATCATTCTGTTGGTGACAAGCCACTGCTCAAGGGAACCCAGGTCTTCCTGTAGCCCAGAGCAGAGATCTCCCAGATTAGAGGAGGGGCAGTATATGACCGCGTCATCCCGCTTCGTGCCACTGAGTTACCCCAGTGTTTACTGAGATTGATTGTGAAAAGAGAGAAGAGAAGGGGCCAAGGATAGATCCTTGGGGCACTCCATCCATTGGGGGAGAGGCTCCGACAGGAGTCTTTCCATTTTACCCTCTGTGTCCTCCCTGTGAGGTAGCTGTTGAACCCACGATAGGGTGGCTGTCTAACCTGACCTGGCTCAGTTTTGTAAGGAGCAGGTTGTGGTTTACAAGGTCAAAAGCCTAGGAAGGTCAATGAAGACTGCCCGGTGGGGATCCCTTCCAGTTACTTAGAACATCAGTGGAGAACTTGATAAGTGCAGTGTCAGTCCCATGATTGGTTCTCTGAAACCATGCTGGGAGGAGGCAAGTAAATGGTGGCGCTCTAGGTAGTCCCGAGGTTGTCCGTAAATTAGTCTCTCTTGAATCTTACTACCAAGGCTGAATAGCAGGGAGATCTTGTGTTCCTAAATAAATTCTTTCATTATTGGCTTTAGAACAACTAGGAGTCAGTTTTCTGTTTGTTTCTGTCAGTGGCACTCAAAAAAGTAGACAATCCTAGTTACTATCACAATCAAAATCTTCTCTTAGAGGAATCAAGTGGTCCTCTTCCTTATAACCTTCTAGAGGTATTCAAAGTCCTTTCCACCCACATGTGGTTACCATACACCACATTTGAAGTAAATGCTGCCAAGGAATGGAATGTGGGTGGGTGCCCTTTGTATAAAGTAGACCAAATGTTCCTATTGGGGGCTGGTTGAACGGTTGACTTCAATGTAGTGAAAAAAGTTTCTGGAGACCAGCCACTCAGTTCATCATAAGAAATGTAGTTTTATTTTGATATTTTCTTAGAACACCATAATCCCCTAGGTAAGCCCAATGTTCACCAACACTGGGCTTCCTCAAGGGGCTTAGGATCTTGTGTTCCTAAATAAATTCTTTCATCATTGGCTTTAGAACAACTAGGATTCAGTTTCCTGTTTGTTTCTAGCTTCAGATTATAACTTTTGATCTGAAACAAGTTACAACCACTTGGAGTCTGTACTTAGATTTCATTTCAGACCACCAAGGTACCATTCCAAACTTCCCTTCACTCATGCTCATTACAAAAAAAATTAAAATGCATAGTTATTTGTTTAAACATTGGGAACGCTTCTGCTATGCACAGTAATGCCATAAACATGTTACTTAATACTAGCAAACCATTTCCTTGGCAGCTATCCTCGGTAAATACATTACGAAAATGCATAAAAGAAGGGCCCCAACAAAAACGAGATACTACATCTCAGTAGTGCTATCCTGGGTAAATACTGGGAAAAGTAGAATCCCACTGAAAACATGACAGCAACAGAGCTGTGCTATCACAGATGCGTTAAAGCCGGACCCAATTGAAAATGAGATACTGCATCCCAGCTGGTTTATCCTGGGTAAATATACTGCAAAACTGTGTAAAAACAGGACCCTACAGCAGACCCCACTGAAAAGATGCTGCATCTAAGATGATCTGTCCTAGAATAATACAATATAAAAGCGGGACCGCACTAAAAACGAGATACTTGCATCTTACCTGCTATCCTAGGTAAATGCAGTATAAAACTATGTAAAATTAGGACCCCATTGCAAATGACATATCACATCTGGTCTATCTTTATTCTTGGGTAAACATATAGCAAACGATGTACAAGCACGACCCAGGATAACAACAATTCAAGCAGTGAACATTCAGCATTTTATTTATTTCAGTTTTGATTAATACCTTTGAGTCAGGGACTCTTTTCAAAGGTTCCACATCAGTGTTGAACAAACATTACAAAAACACAAGGTTTACAGAAAACACTAAAGCATATACACAGGCAATAATAAAATCTGAACACACACATTTAATTAGTACGTATTAACAGCAAGAATGATTAGATAAGAGAGGGTAGGAGGGATCAGCCAGAGGTGGCACTGTCAGAGGTTTGGGGGTGGGAAGGTGGAGCTTCAGCCATGTGAGGACATCTCGGGTACTTGGGGGTAAGGGAGAGGGTTAAGAAGAAAAGTGGTACAAAGTAGAAAGATATAGAGGGTGTAGGTAATGGGAAACTGGGGGCTGAGGTACTATCAAAATAGCAGACAGGTACAAGTAATTTTAGAGCCAAGGAAGGATCTGAGCCCAGCTCTGAAAGTACTAATCTTGGGTGTATCAGAGAGGTCAGCAGGTAGTTCACTGTACCATTTCAGTCCTTGATACAGGATGGAGTTCTGGGCAAATTTCTTCCTTTTGAAGGAAATCACCATCCTGCCAGTGGCCACACTTCGAGTAGATTTCATTGGGACGGTCAGCTTAAAGTGGCCTCCCAGGGTGGGGGATGTCAGTCCAAGCAGCACTTTTTTAAGAAGTAGGCAGGTTTGGTATTGCCTCTAAGATGGAGCAGGAGCCACCCAGTTTGTGTAGAGCAAGCAGGTGTGGGTGTCAAGAGCAGCCCCAAAAGTAAGATGGCAGGCCTTACTGAGGAGTGTGCTAATCCTGTTAAGAGCAGTTTTTGTGCCCGCCCCATAAACAGGCAACCCATAATCAATGGTAGACAGTATTGAACTACTGGTGGCTAATCTGAGAGCGTTGGGTGTCACTGAATGTCTCTGACGGTAAAGTACACCAAGCTTTATATTTGCAGTCTTGACAACAGAGTTTACGTGGTTTGAGAAGGTGAGTGTGTCATCAAAGGTAATGCCGAGATATTTCAACCTAGTTACTTGGTCTAGAACCTCACCCTTTTGGTTATGAATAAGCAGGGTCAGGTATTTCTTTTTTGCTTTGGAAGGTGGTGAAGAGCATACTCTGTTTTTTTGATGTTTAATAGTAGTTTGTCTTCTGTAAACCAAGATTTAAGATTAAGTAATCTGCTTTGGAGTTCAGTTGTGATGCAGTGGTGGTCTTTACCTGCGACTGATATTACTACATCATCAGCACAGAGGACTGTGCTCGCTAAGTAAGCCATTGGGGCAGAATTGATGAAAAGGCTAAGGAGTAGAGGACCAAGGATTAACCCCTGTGGAACCCCAAGGAGCACCTCCTTAGCTGCAGATAGTGCATCACCAATTTTGACTCGTTGTGACCTGATAAGAGAGGTACTACAAAACCACAGTACCGTATCTGTGGACAGACCTGTAGACAGAAGGCTACTTAGGAGGAGGTTGTGATTAACAGAGTTGAAGGCCTTCGTAAGGTCGATGAAAACCGAACCAACTGTCTGTCCACTATCCAAGGTGTCGTATGGTTGGGATGAATAATCAACAAGTGCGGTGAGAGTGAAGTGTTTTTTTCAGAAGCCATGCTGCTGTGAGCAGAGTAGATTATTATGGTTATCAAGGTATTCAGTAAGCTGCTCCGAGACCATTCTTTCGAGTACTTTCGAAAAGGGGAGGAAGGATGGATATAGGTCTGTAGTTGGATATTTGGGTTTTGTCCCCAGCTTTAAAGACATGCATGATGTTTGCCGACTTCCATACATTTGGAAACACTCCAGATTTTAGAGAGGCATTAAACACCATGGTAAGAGGACTGGCAAGTTTGTTAAAGAGAAGACCAACCAACTTCAAGTCAAGCGGATCTGCCCCCCATACTGGTCTTGCCAAGGGCCCCTTTAATGTGCTTGATGGTTTCAGCCTTGGTGACACGTCTAAAGTAAAAGGGTGGTACATCTTTCCTTGGGGGAGCTTGAGGGGCAGTTGGGTGTTGCTGATCATCCATATCCTTGAGGTAGTCACCAGGGAGTACACTTGAAAGGTCAGTGAATGCATTGTTGAGATCATTGGCAACATCGATGGGTTCTTGTAGGGACCCCTTCGCAGTCACTAGTAGGTCAGGGGGAGCCTTGGGGGACTTGCCCATCAAGGATTTCAGAGAGCACCAAAAATATCTTCCAGAACCCCAGGTATTGTTTAGTAGATCCTTACAGTAGGAGGCTTTAGCCTGTCGAATGAGTTTGGTGCAGGTATTTCTGGCTGCCTTGTACGTATTAAATGCAGCAGGTGTTCCAGCTGCTTTTGCTATATGCCAAAGATTGTCTCTGTTCTTCATAAGTCCAATAAGGGAATTGGAAAGCCAGGGATTGGAGGTTCCCCCAATTGTTTTAATTTTATACAAGCACAGTTGAACACCATTATGAAGTATTTAAGGGCCTCATACCATCAATATCCCAGCCAACGGGGACCAATCCAGTTGTGTCACGTACAGCTTAAAATGTTTGAGTAGCCCGCCTTAAGCAGTAGTTTTTTGCACACCTTGGGTGGCCTCTTGGGGAAATTGTTAGACAAGGTACACCTCACAGGAGTGGTCATGAGGCTGTCAGGCAGGACAGTAACATTGGATATATGCTCAGGATGCAGTTGTAGTAGTAAAAATTTTACTCAATATGAATAATGAATTGGTAATTCAACTGAGTCAAAACTCATTTCCAGTGAGATCCATAAAATTCCACATGCATAATTGCAGTTCCACATACATTACAAATATCTAAATATGACAAGAAGTCAACATACTTCAAAATATACAAAAACATAATAACAACCAAAGACTGTACACACTTGCAACATAGAATATAATATTGCACTATTTCCTTATCACCTGTTAAAATATGATGCCTTTATTTGTCATTAAAGTGCATTTACCTTTCTTGTCCCAAACCAACTCTTGATTTGTCCCACTCTTCTTTTACCATCTTTAATCCTAATCTCTACTGGTAGTAAATTCCAAAGAGATGGTCCTCGATGGAAAAAATTGCCCCTTCTCAATTTAGCATTATACTTTAATGGCAGGTATTCTATTCCTTTCGCTGACCTAGGACCCAATTTTATCGTTCTTTCCTCCAGACAATCTATAATATATCTTGGTACTTTGTTAAAAAAAAAAACAGTTTTCCATATACAGCAGTACATGTAAGGATCTCCTTTCCCCTAATGCATACCATCCTAAAGTACGGTATAAATCCGCCCAATGCGTCAATCCGGTGCCATTGTAATGTAGTGCACCATTTTGTTACATACAATTTCTAATTTCCCCAATAATGTTGAATTAGCCCCCCATATATATTAAATCCCCATAATCTAATAGAGGGATCACCGTAGTGTTTATCAAATGGTTTCTAATTGCATATGTTGTACAGTGTCTTATTCTATATAGAGCTCCCACACGTCTACTGATTGTTTTTCTCATTTGTCCTATATATGTTTATCCCATTTTAAAAAAACGATCAAAATATACTCCCAAATACCTATAACTTTCCACCTGTTCCGAAGTTTGACCATCAATAGTCTTAATCCGCAGAACCCCTTCAGTCTGATTCCTACCGATCTTTCTTTGAAAATAGTTTGAGATTTTTTTGAATTCAGGATAAGTTTGGATGAGACCAAAAATTTCTGTAGTTCATCGAAAGCTGTTTGTAATTCACCCTCTATCTGGGCATTTACTAGTCCAGATAGATAAATTATCGATTGTCAGCATACAGATGGTACCTTACTTTGGGATTTGAGAACTGCATAGAGTTAAACACCATATAGCAACTGGCCCAATTGGGAGCCCTGAGGAACTCCCATTTTTATTTGACGGATTTATGATTTCCATTGGTCCACTGCTACAAATTTGCCTCTATCAAATAAATAGGATTTGAACCAATCTATAGGCCGTTTTGATAACCCCATATGCTGAAGCCTGGACAGGAGAATATCGTGGTTCAGAGTGTCAAATGCCTTTGAAAGAGCTACATATATGGCTCCCACAGATAGACCCCTGTCCAGGCTTCCAGACAAGGAGCTAGTAACCTGCAAAAGTGCAGAGGTTGTACCTTGTACTGCTCTAAAGCCTGACTGGAACTTATTTGAGGAAGAGAAAATCTTACAGAAGTTCTGAACCTGCTTAGCAACTATACCTTCAAAGATTTTAGCAACCACTGAAAGGAAATAATTGGATGTGTGGTCAGGAGCCAGTCTATGAGAGAACTGCTCCCTGTTTTGTAGTCAAGTCGGGTGTCATCAGTGACCCTCTGTGTTAGAAAACGGCTAGATATTAGATCCTTGGCTTTTGTTTCCTTCTGTGAATGCCAGTTAATGTTGAAGTCACCTACAATGACCTTCTACTATTGGCTGCCTAGTTGCTCTTTGTTAGCTATGACATGGTTTAGCCCAGCAGGTTGGTGCCCTGGAGGTATGTATAATGCAGAGAACAGCAAGACTTTATTCTGTGGTCCTATGCTTAATTTGAGGTTCATAATTTGGGCCTCTTTTGTATTAAGACTGTTATCAAGGACCTGTATCTTTATTGCAGACCTGGCATATACTAGGTACCCACCCCAGCGTTTAGCAAACCTATCTTGTCGGAATGGGGTGTAGCATTCAAGGGAGATAAGATACATCTGGTATCTTAGGGGAAAGCCAGGTTTCTGTTAGTGATATAATGTCTGGGTTAATCACCTGCACCCATGACTGGAGTTGTGTGAACTTGTTAAAGTTTTGTGAGGTGTTTCTATTTTCAATTCCCATCCAGGCTGGTCAACCTTGTACCATGTTCTGGAAATGTCCTAGCTAACAACATTCCCTGTAGCTTATATGCAATGTAAGAAAATAACCAACACTCATTAAGACATTCTCAGTTTTACTTGAACACAGTAAACTTTGTTAAAGGACTAAGAAAATGGAAATATAGTAAATAAGGGTGAGTGATATTCAAGAGACACAAAGGAGCAGTAAATCAAAAAAAAAAAAAAAAAAAAGCAAAGTGATGTGCATTCAAGATACTGATATTATGGTGTACTTCAAGCTGGACACCATAAAACCAGACTCAAATCTTCAAATTTTAGAGCCAGACCTGCCAATTAATGTTCTGCTGAGGAGGCGGGGAGCTGGAACGGACCTTGGAATGTCAGTCAGCACCAAGAACCAAAGTAGCAATACTTTCCATCTGCTCTGGGACCTACAAACTGTGCTCACCACTGGCAGACTGAAGCCAATGGCTGGCCAGCCCCTCCAATGACCTTTTCCCCCCATACACATTCTCAGAACTGGATAACTGTAAGCAGAAACCATAGTTAGACAAAGCAAAGTTACTTATAGTGACTCCACGTCTGCAGAAAATCTTCTCCACAGAGCCACACTCTTTGGTCTTAGGGATAGTGGCGCTAGGATCCACTGGGAGCAGTGTTCCCTATTCATTGTTTTAGCCATGAGGCTGGAGGGGTCGTGGAGCCCTAGATTTATTCATTCGCATTTTTTATGCACAATTGTTGTATGTAAGTACTCAATTTTATGCTTACCCTTTAATCTTTTAGAAAATAATAATAAAATATTATGCTCCCTGAATTATGGTTCTAGAGTCCTGGATTTTATTTATTCATTGTTTTAGCATGGTAGGTCACCACCCTATAATTTTCTACCACAACTATATACTTTTTTGCTATCATCCCAATTGTTTTTCATAAAATTCTTCAAAATGGCCTTTTACCACCATTCTTTATTGTACTTCTACCCGTTTTGATACCAGTGTGCTGTACCTTATGAAAAAACACTTATGCACATGCACAGTGCATCTAGGAGTCTACGGAATCATGCATCCTTGGCCTTGATCACCACTGCCACCACCCAATATTCCTAGGGAGTGGGGAATCCTGGGGAGTACAACTTTTATTCAGGGCATTGGCAATAGTGATGGCACCAGCACATGCACATCACCACACACAACAGAGCAAATAACCATTTACTGTGCCCTAATTGCCTCTGTTCTGTTAGCATGAAGAGTAAAAAGCAAGTGCCATGCTCACAAGAAGAACAGAAAAAGGATATAACCAAGAAAGGAAACAACCAAAATGAAATAACTACCAACCTAAAATAAAGGAAGGCAATTGACTCCCTTTCTATGATCCCCCCATAAATGAGGAATGGGCTGGAAGGCCTTAAAGGCAAAAATAGGTGGTCTCGAGCCAGGTATTGCTAAGATCAAAGAGGATAAGGGGAGTGTGGAGGAGGAGGACCAAGGAAAAGCATCTATCCTAGATACTTCTGCTCAGTGTTTACTAAGGAGAAGGCAGGAAGGCCCACAGATCAGCACCATGGGCACAGGGGGGAGGGAGGTGTGCACTAGTCCCTTCACAAAAGAAAGGGTTCTACAAGAGCTCACTAAGTTCAGGCTGGACAAGACACTGGGACCTGATGGCATACATCCCAGGGTACTAAAGGAGCTAAGGTTGGAACTAGCAAAGCCATTAGCAGAACTATTTAGTAAGTCTCTGAGCACAGAAGTCCCAGAAGACTGGAGAAGGGCTCATGTGATCCGCCACTAGAGTGGCAGCAGGAACGAGGGGGAACTACATATCAGTCAGTCTTACCTCAGTAGTGGGCAAGACTTGGAGACACTCCTTAAGGAAAGAATAGTGCAACACCTGGAATCTATAAGAGCACAGGGATCCAAGACAGCATGGGTTCACAACAGGAAGGTCCTGTCAAACTAATCTCAGATTTCTTAGACTGGGTAACCAGAGTGGTGGACCAAGGGGTGCAGTTGATGTTGCCTGCCCTTGACTTCAGCAAAGCTTTGATACTGTTCCACATAGAAGATTGATTAATAAGCTGGGCAGGCTCTGGGTGGGTCAGAAGTTGGTCAACTGGGTGGCAAACTGGTTGATGGGCAGAAAACAGAGAGTGGTGGTAAACGGTATACAGTCAGAAGAGATACAGGTCACAAGTAGGGTTCCTCAAGGAATCAGTCCTAGGGCCTGTCCTCTTCAATATCTTCATCAGTGACATTGCAGAAGGACTAGAGGGTAAGGTTTGTCTGTTTGCAGATGACACCAAGATTTGCAACAGAGTAGATGTTCCAGATGGGGTGGGCAGAATGAGAAGAGATCTGGATAAACTAGCAAAATGGTCGGAAGAGTGGCAACTGGGGTATAACGCAAAGAAGTGCAAGATCATGCACATTGGGTAGAGAAACCCTGAAGCCACCATTAGGTTGGGAGGGGAGTTGCTGGCAATCACAATGGGAGAGAGAGACTTGGGCATCATCATCACAGATGACATGAAATCATCCAAGCAGACCACTAAAGCAGTAGGTAAGGCTAGAGGGATGTTGGTGTGTATTAGTAGAGGTGTCATAAGAGGGAGGCAATAATTCCTCTTTCAAGACACTGGTTAGGCCTCATCTGGAGTACTGTGTGCAGTACTGGAGGCCGCACAAGGACAGTAACAAAATGGAGGCAGTCCAGAGAAGGGCAACCAAAATGGTGCTGGGACTGCATCAGAAAACATGAGGACAGATTAACGGAGCTCGATATGTATAGCCTAGAGCAAAGGAGGGAAAGAGGTGATATGATCGAAACATTCAAACATCTTAAGGGCATTAACAAGGTGAAAGAGTCTAACATGCTTCAATATAAGAAAAATAGCAGGACAAGAGGACAGCATGAGATTAGAAGGAGGTCAATTAAGGGGTAATGTGAAGAAGTTCTTTTTCACACTAAGGGTGGTGGATGCATGAAATGGCCTACCTCAGGAAGTGGTGGATATGAATACAGTGCGGGGCTTCAAACAGGCTTCGGATAGGCATAAGGGAGCAATACAGATGAGCATGAATAGATAGGCCACTGACAGAGTAAAGGCCTATGACACGTTCATAAGGTAGAAAAAATTGGCAGACCGTATGGGCCTTGCGGTCCTTATCTGTCGTCAACTTCTATGTTTCTACATGATGTTTCTATGACTACGTAGCCGAAGGTTGGGTCAAAAGAAAAAGAATAAGCACCTAACAGCCACACCCCACACTCATAAAGTGGACTATAATGTGTACTTAAATGAGGTCCAAGGCCACTCGCGGTGACCTGTGTGAAACAGGCTACAAAGCATTTGGAAATAAGTGCCATATACAAGGATGTGTGACAGCCGGATGCTTAAGAGAACCAGAATATGAATTTATAGAGCAGCTGATGCCACCTTTGGGAAAACTTTGGAAAACATAATATTTAGACATAATTCAGTTTGTATTTCGCATAACATTGAGATTTCTCCTCTCTGTTATTTACTACTAAAGACATTTAAAGAAAAAACAAGATCCTTATCCCTCAGTTTTCATGTGCCTCTATAGCTTATTCCCTACTTGACATTATTCTCTGTTCTGACATAACAATCCATTGCCATGGAAATAACTGATGTCATAAGCATAGTATGACAGCAGGCTGGAAAGAAGCAACAGACGCTGATGAACCTTCAAGGAACAACTATCCTGTTTTCATGTGTACAACCTCAGCAATAAATAATGAGGATAAACAAGCATTTGTCAATGCCGAATGTTGGCTTGCTGGCATTGGTAGTGCAGGAGTTAGAGAGCGAGAGAGGCATAATAGGAATGGCAGTGAAGTACTGAACTGATGCCAACCCCACCCCACCCTGCAGAGACTGACAGGCACTGGGTGTACCCTGATCAGCAATAATGCCATTTCACTCACCCTACTCTTGACATCGACACAGCACGGCAATGCCTTTGGGGTCTTCAAGCCTTCACGCTCATCCCATTCCATAAGGAAATACGCAGAGATGGGTGTAGTATAGGAGAATGGGGTGAACTTTGTGGCTGAAGACTCCTAGGCACACCTCAATGTCCGTCACTGGCTGAAGGGTGGGGGTGGGGGTGGAATGGCGTAAGCAACATAGCCAATGATCCCAAGTCATACCTGACGCCTGTCAGTCTCTACAGGGTTAAGCGTTATGGCTGGAAACCCAAATGCCCTGGGAGTTTGTTGGCATTTTCACTCCAAATATTCAACATGGGCTTTTTGTGACCCCACCTCATGAACAGTGGCACTATCAGTTCATTACCAGAAAGGTGATTTTGCACAGTGACTGCGCCACTTGGCTCAAGTGTGAAAACACATTTTGGGTAGGATGTGAAAAATGACAGCTGTACTGTTCATAAGGAGGTGTGAACAAATGGCAATGTTGAAAATCCAGAGTGGAAATATAAAAAATTGGCAAAGTTATAACCGGCACGTAGAAACTGTGCAACACACGCTCATAACTCATTCACTGTTGTAATTTTTCAATTAATGTACAACATGGGCTTTTTAGATCTTCCTCATGAACAGTGGCACTGTCGCTTCATTAATCGGAATCTTCAAAGGTGACCGCAGCAACTGCAAAATCACCTTTCAGACCAAGTAACGAAATAACAGTGACCAGCTCATCATGGGGTCCAAAGAACCCATGTTGAAAATTTGGGGCCAAAATTCCAAAAAACGGCTGAGATATCAACTTGTTGCCCCCAACTGACCCATCTGGTGTTTACTACCTGACCTTACTATATGTGGGGCATGTTGAAGGTGGCTCACACCATGGTTGTCACCTGAAAACCATTTGACATGGTGCAGCAAACAGCAGATTTGTGTCCTGATGGAGGATGTGAACCATGTAACTGCATGTCTGACACCTGATTTCAGTCTGAATGTACTTAACATTTTGAAACATTTCTGGACTTCTATGCCATGTTAAGCAGTGGCAACACCATGATTAGGCCTTAAACCATTGGTAAACAGTGGGCCAATCATCATGTTTTAGTCCTGGTAGAAGGCGTGCAACATATTACAGCATGATAGTGACCTGATTTTGGTCTGATTTACTGTAACACTTTTGGGAAGCATGTCAGGACTTGTGGAGCATGTTAGGCAGTGGCACTACCAAGGTTAGGCCTGAAAACCATTTGAAACGGTGCAGAAAACAGCAGCTTTGGGTCCTGGTGGTAGATGTGAATCATTTAACTGTATGTCTGACACCTGATTTATGCCTGAATTTACTGTAACATTTTCTGGGAAACATTCTGGTAATGCTGGCCTTCTGGGGCATGTTGTCAGTGCCGGCACCAGATGTGTTACATCTTCTTAATATTGTACACAACAATATGTGATACATCATATAATTGTGAAATAGTTTTTTAAAAGGCACAATAAGTGAAATTTGTGGATAGGAGGTGGAAACATGTTAAAGAGCAGGTGACGCCTTCAACGTAACTTTAACAAAATATAACATTGACCAACAATTCAGTTGCGTTCCCCATATATGGAGTTTGCAAAGAAGGCCTGCGTATCGAAGGTTGTGGAACCATTGGGGCTCTGTGCACAGAGTCAGTATTTTTATTCAAATACCTCATGTGAGTTGCTTCGACTCAAAGTAAGAAATAAACACCACAAGCACATATCCATAAAGTGCTCTTTCTTTATTACAGTGTGGTATGCAAACAATGTAAAAAATGCTTAAATATAACAAAGATAAAAATTTCCCGCTCCCTCAAGGCACCCATACTTCATGATACATATAAGGAATGATGGTGCCTTGGGGGAGCAGGCATTTTTAACTAGTTATATGGAAGCACTTTTACATTGTTTATTACCACACTGAAAGACCAGAATAAAGAACTAACACCTTATGGATGTGTGCTGTGGTAATCATCTAACATTCAGTTGAGCAACTCACACAGGTATTTTAATTCACAAAAATATGCACTAGTCTATGTACAAGGCCAAGATGACCAACATCCTTTGGCGAGGACCCACATTTCATTTGCAAACTCATATATAGAGGAATACAACTGCATACACATCATGTTGTTAAAGGAATCTTGTAAGTGTAACCAGCTCTGTGAAGTAACAAACACCACAAATAATAAGGGAATAAAGGTGTGTGTATTGGGGAGGGATACACGGACACGGGACAGAATAAGCACAGAGAATGACAGGCAGGATCAGCAGGACAAGGTAATGCAACAATGAGGGAGGAGAACTAACAGAGAGAGAGAGAGAGAGAGAACAAGAAAGGGACTGAATTTTATAGGGCATAAGACAGTAACAAACACAACAGCAATGGTCAATAAAATTATTTTACATTCAAAGTAAAAGAAACAAAGAGGACTTAAGGAATGGA
The DNA here is from genome assembly GCA_016271365.2 of Neoceratodus forsteri. Taxonomy (NCBI): domain Eukaryota; kingdom Metazoa; phylum Chordata; order Ceratodontiformes; family Ceratodontidae; genus Neoceratodus; species Neoceratodus forsteri. The sequence continues at coordinate 1,146,446,163 of CM057458.1, read as the reverse complement.
TGTCGATTAAAGAGGGCAGAATAGCTTCTTTTGGTTTTATTTATTTTCTGGGGATATATAAACAACAGAATGGAAAACAGAAAAATGAAAACAAAAGACAAATTAATTAGTGCTACCACATTAAGTGCCAGTGGGCCACCACGGAGTTCAGACAGGATGCCCATGATTTTGTCAACATCACACTGCAGTTTGAAATATCCCCCCGACATTACTAAATTCCTGTCTGAAATTGTTTAACTCCTGTCAGAGATGCTGGACTTCAAACAGGACAGCAGATGAGTCTGCATGTGTCACTGGCACTGCTGGCAGGGTGGGGGCTGTCAGTGCTGCTGACTTTGGATGGGGGCCCTGGAGGGGTCTTGATGTTACTGACTGCTGCTGTTGTCTGGTATGGCAAGCACAGCGAGGACATTTACCTGGTCCAGCCACACCTCCCTCCTGCTCACCCCCTTCAGCGCTTACACCCACACTGTTTATTTCAGCTGCACTTGATGATGCCACCACCTACCGCAATCTAAGGTCTCATTGCAGTGGGTGTTAGTGGACCATGTGGCTACGTTGGCCGGTTGTCCCAAGTGGGATCCACAGTTTCCTCGGCGCACTTCCTGCCCGTATAGATTGCAGGTGATCACTGGGTCACCAACCGATATTAAGTATTAAAATCCTAGAAAGGAGAACTTGGGGATGGCAAGGCCCAAGGAGGGGTCCACAGATAATGCCCCAGGCACTGACTCTCTGGCTGCTTAGGAGGGCATGGCCTCCTGCTGCCTGGGCAGAGGAATAGTATCCTCACTGTGTTGGGGAGGGCACTGTCTCCAACTGCTGCTGCTGCTGCAATCTCTTTCCTGCTGCTGGGGAGGGCACAGTTTGCTGCTAGTGCTAGTGCTGGAGCAAAAGCCTCCTACTGTGGCATTTCATTTGTGAAGGTTAGGTGAAATGCATGTACAGGTGCTCCACTGTCTTCACCCTTCTCCATTATGTCCACAATCCACAAACACCACCAATCAAAAAAAAAAAACAGAGATAGAGACTCAGAGAGCCATGGGGGGCAGGAATCAAACACAATCACACACAAACACACACTCACCAGGAACTAAAATATGAACTATAACACAGACAAACAAGAAAAGTTAGAAAAATAGCACAAATTAAGCAATTTAGGTGTAAAGTGCACTCTGCAGTCACAGGGAGTATAAATGCTGCCTGCTTCCTCAAGATATATAGCACAGGAAATGAATCACTCATGTCTTGCCTGTTTAGACTCAACCATGTGACCACCAGCAGCGAAATGCCCAATTTCACCTAATTTTGCCTCAGATGCACAAGTGTAATTGGCGGTGAAATTTCACTGGCACAATTTCACTGACAGGCCATAATTACATGAAATGTATCACTGGGTGAAACTGGTGATTTCACCATAAGTTCGATGGAGAAATAAAATGTAGCTGTAACTCTAACCAAGACTATAGGTAAATAGTGTTTCTGATATGTCTCTTGACTAATCAAGATTGTTGTCTTGAGACATCTTTGCATTCAAGAACTGCAAGCACAGCTGAACAGTTCTGGAATGCAAAATATCTTAAGAAGACATGATTAGCCAAGGGACATCTTGGAGACACAATTTAAACTTTATTAACCCTTACACTGCCAACAGAATTGGAACATATAGGAATTCTGGACTGCAGTCCACAGCACAGCAAGGGTTAAGTGTTTCTTTTAAAAAACTAGCATTTGAATTGCATTCTGTTTAAATTACTTACTGAACTGGACTGTTTGTGGTGTGAGAGGTGGAGCAGCTTTTCTTTTTCATTGTGATGCAGTTGTCCTCAATGTTATTAAGTTGTCCTTTCTCGACCATACAGCAATGTTCACTGGACTACCACTTCTTAAATCTCTTGCTTCAGTTTTCCACAAGATTTGTTACTATTTCCTGACACAGCCATCAGTCTACCCTAAACTAGATTTTCATTGGTTGACATTGCTGCCGATTTCTGCCTTTCTCAATGATGTCAAAAGTAAGGAAAAATGGATAAAATAATGCTGACTAGTACCAAACTAATGCCATAACCATAACATAAGGAAAAAGTGATTGGTAAACACATACATTTTAAAGCATTTCTTTATAAAATGCTAGATACAACTGTAAAAATGATACATTGATGTACCACTACACAAGTACTGTCTTTGTAAGAATGACTGCTTTTGTCAACAGCTATTAAAAGATGAAACAAACTCTGCTCAGAGCCACAATGGCTGTTAATGCATTAATGTGATAAGAGGTTAATTTATTTATGTATGTATGTACTTCAAGGGTTTTAACAGGGACGACATATTGAGCTGGTAACCACTCATTTTAGATGTGTCCTGGGGAAGGAAAACAGGAAAAGATAACAGATTCAAAACTTCAGAATATTAAATACACAGAAATGGAACCAAGTATAACAAAATAAATAGAACAATTATGATTAAGAATAAATTGACAAAAATAAGTTACCAGGCAATCAGTTGTGGAACTGACCAAAGAACAATAAAATAGCTATAACAAAAGAAAAACTAGGTAGCTGACAAAACTGGCAAAGAGATATAGAAATAATGTGTGACTTAGTTGTAGTACTATGATGTGGATGTCCCACATTTACACCACAATAGTAAAAGAAACAAAACCATAAACATCAAGATAATGCAGTGAACAGTGTTTTTAGATTGTGGACATTCACACACCTTGAAAATACTACACCCATAAACACACACACACACACACACACACAGCTGTTACAAAAGTTCTGAACACAAAAGGGTGTGAGTGTGATTAATGAGATAGGGCAGCTGAACTGCAATATTTCATTTTCAGTGGGTTCTGCTTATACATTTTTACAGTGTATTAACTAGAGTTAGTACAGCTAAAATGTAAAATGTCATTTTACTGGGGTCCTGCTTTTGTATACTTTTACAATGTAGTTACCCAGGATAGGTCAGTTAATATGCAGTACTTCATTTTCAGCGAGGTCATGATTGTACATATTGTTACAATGTATTCTGCCAATAGTGAACAGCTGAGATGCAGTATCTTGTTTTCAGAGGATCTTGCTTATAGTGAATGTAGGTAGTTATTTACACAAGTTGTCATTTCAGTAGAAGATGGAGATTTATGATTTCAGTATGGAATATGGGACTGGTGAGGTGCAGATGTCATAGAGAACATTCTAATATAGTATATGGGTGCCTTCTGTTGTGCATGGATTTCAGCAACTGCTGAAATCTTGTTGTAGGGCAGTTCAAAGGTCAAAAAAGCTGTTGTACTATCGTTCTGACATCACATCGATAGTACAACAACTTTTTAACTTTGACCTGCCACCTGATTGGCTCAGACTAGGCTCGATGAACAAAATAAAGACAAACATGGCGGCGCAATGTAGTGAGCGCTGGGCAGTGCAGTCACCGACGTTTAAGTTCAGAATCGAGACATGGACTAGAGCCATACATGGCTCCCTCTCAGAAAAAAACGTTTTTTTTATTTTAAAAATAAGCAGTGTGGAGGAACCGAAAGTAAAGCGGGACCGAGCATGAGTGTCAGCATCAGGAACGGGAGTGAGCAGGAGCACCAGAGGGAACGGAGCAGCACCCACAAATAATTTTATAAATAAAATAATGTGAAGCTAAACAGAAGGCACCCATATACTATATAAAACAGTGGAAGGGTGACCATCCACAACTACGGCTGTGTTTCCCTCTCGGGAGGTTGATGACATCAGCAAGACCTCTTGATCTTCGCTCTCGAGGTCTCTGATGTCATCAACTCCCTCGAGGGAAACACAGCCTTGTTGTGGATGCTCGCCCATCCACTATTCTATATGTTGTTTACAATTTATTCCCAAGACAACTCAAATATGTTACCACATCTAGTTTTCAGTGGAATCTTGCATCTACCTGCAGTGCAAGTACAATAGCCCCCAATAGAGAACTCTAGAGCACAGTCAGCAAAGGGATGGTTTAGCACTGACACACTGATGCACAAATACTGTACAATGACTGAAACTGGGAGAGAAACAAAATTAATATGTGACTTAGTTGTAGTTGTATTATTGTGATGTAAAGTCCCACATTTACACCACAACTGTGAAAAAAACCATAAACATTAAGTTAATGCAGTGAACAGTGTTTTTGGTTCTGGACATACACCCCCTTGAAAATACACACACACACACACACACTGCAAGGGAGAATTAAAATGTCTCAGTGCTGTTGTTGATCCCTGATTCCTCCACCTTTTCTTTAGCCTTGTTGTCACTTGCTGGAATTGAGGACTTGTAAACCAGATTAGCTGCCCTCATAGAGGTCCACAATTGGGAGGAGAAGGATGGCAGGCAGCATTGTTTGCCTTATTCCTTTACACATCTCATGGCATTGTTTGGTGCTTCCTAGATAGCCATTCTCTTGCTTTTCCACCCTGCCATCTCTTGTTAGGTCATCTCCAGGGCCACACCCAAAAAGTCAATCACCTAAAAAAACAATGTGTCAAAATGGGATCTGATTTACTTATCTACTTGCATGTTTCACATTAAGGTGAGTGATTGCACATAGCAGGATTTTTATATATGTATGAGATCTTCAGTTGATATTCCATCTGGCCCTGCTGCTTTGTGCTTTTTAATGAGTATATAGCCAGATATACTTCATCCAAAGTAACTAGGTGAAATAAGTTATTAATCAAAAAGTTCTGTTTAGGAGCTTCCTCTTCCATTGGGTCAAACAAATCCCAGTAAAATGTGCCAGCCATCAATCCTCAGAGATGTATGTATCCATATTCACTTTATACTTGTTGGTCCCTTAGCTACCAGGGTCCAAAATAATTTAGAATCCTTATTCTGTACAGCCCTTAACATCTTTGACCATTTAGACTCATAATATCCCTTTTCTTTTCCACTGTTAAATTCTTATATTTCTTTTTTTTTCTTATTTAACTGAATAAGAATTTTTTACTTTTGGACTTATTATAACCTCTACAAAGTTTCCTAACCTTAGATTTCAGCCTTCCTACAGTCTTTATCAAACCAGGTGTCCTTACCACACTATCTTTCTTATTTATTGGACATTCCAGCATTAGTTTGATCTCCATAAAAAGTGCATTAATCTGCTTTAAGATAGTATCTAAATCTGAGAGACCAATAATCCCAGTAGCTTGAGCCAATATGTATCTTTGTAAGATTGGTATAATATTATTCTGCGAGTCCTACCTCCAGATGATTCTACGAGAGGTTTTAATTTCAGTAAAGGGCAAATTATCTGTATCCTGTCTTTCCTCATATACCCTTTTTATTTCTAATATGATTGGATAATGGTCACTTTGTGCTCTTATTTGTACAAAACATTTACTCCAATATCTTGGTGCATCTGTCAAAGACAAAATCAACCAAAGAGGCTCCACTTGTGGACCAAAAGTGTATTCACCATCTTGATCCATTTCAAATCTTCCATTGAGTGGATATCAATTATTTTCTTTTAATATTTCGATCAATATCCTTCCAGATTTATTTAATATTTTATATTTTGATTGCTTTGACCTTAACTTATCTAGTGGGCAATTAAAAAAAAGAGGGTAGTCTGTGAGACCAAGAAAGGGTCCAATACATGCACTAAAATCTCCTAACACAAGTAGTTCTGCTACAGGAAATACTTGTTGGGCTTCTTTATAGTTCCATTCAGCTCATGCCAAATTGTCTCAGCACAATAAATAGAGTTTTCTGGTGGTACATAACAATTGACTACTAATATTTCTTTTTTTTCGTCCTTAAGTAGAACAACCAAACAGTTCTTTAGGGATCTCAGACTGTCACTCTAAAGGGACATCAATTTTAACTAGAGTAATAATCCTCCTGAATATCTACCAGTTCCTGTAACTTTGGATCCTGCTACCTGATGGCATTCATATCCAGTTAGACTAACAGTAGTTTCCATGGAATGCCATGTTTCCTGTAAGCAGATAACCTCAAATCCTTTCAAAAGCTAATACAGTCTTTATCAGCCACAGACTTTGCCAATCAGCTATATTCCAGGTAATATAACCTGTTTCAAGCAGTGTATGATTGTTATTGGTCACAATATTAACTTTGTTTGTACCTAGTCATTTATCGTTGTTACATGGCTAAAATAAAGGGACCACAGGCAAGAGAAATGATTGGTCCAACTCGTCCAGCTGTTACAAAACAACACAGCATTATTCCAGCACTAATGCCGTGTTGCTGTGAAAACTAAAAAATGAGCCATGGAGCACAAAGTAGCAGTATTTCTGAATGGGAGAACCACAACATAGCAAATGTCTTGTCTTTCCCACCACAAATGGCTACAGTAGTTGCACAGCAGGAAACACATAGTGCCAAGGTTCAATGTAATCTGGAACTGCAAGTGCCAAACATATCACCACCTAGGAAAAAAAGAAAAAAGAAACATTTAGACACAATAATGCAAACACTGGAAATATCAGACAAGTGCACAGCAGTAGTATCAACAGTCACAAAGACCAGCAACTCAAAGAGCAGGCATGCCATACTTTCCCAAAGTGACCTGGATGCATCAGAAAGAAAGAATGTGAAGTGAACACTCAAAAAAGTACAGTTTGGACATGTAACATCTTCTGAGTGAATCAGAGCAAAGAAAATGTCAGTTGATATAGGTACAGTAAAGTAGACACACTGTGCAGCATATTGAGGGAATGTTTTTGGGTCAGTAAGAGCTGAAGGGAGACAGCACTATAGCATAAGCTCCTTTACCAAATTAGAGCAGGACTGAATAGATACTTCAATAGTGTTGAGGTGATGAAGAAATATTAACATAATGTGTGACCCCAAATTTCAGTCCACCAATAACATTTTTCCTTGCGGTAGTAAAAATTATCGAAGAAGGAAAAGACACAGTGAGCCATCATCCTGTATTACAAAAGAAGACCTAGATAAAAATGAGATAATCAAAGCTGAACCCAGAGACCACACGGGCTAGTAAAATGGCTGTGGTTCGAGGTCCAGCTGGGTTTAGCAAGGAGAGGACAGGAAGGGCCGCAGCAACTCAAGCAAGAGTCATTTACCATGCAAAAAGATACCAGTGACACAGAATATATGTGAGTTTTAATGAGGCCACTAAAAACCATTCAGGTGTAAATGAGAGGAATAAGGAAGTGCTCAGAGGAGTTCTGTATGCTCAAAGTCAGTCACGCGTTTGCCCTGTTGCTCTTTTTAAAGAATATGTCAGCCGGTGTCCTGAGAACACTCCTGCCTTTTATCTTCACCCAATAAGGCAACCTCAGCAAGTGCTAGACAGGAAAGAGAAATGGTTCTCAAGACAGCCCATGGGGCAAAATTATCTAGGAGAAATGATGGCCAGAATATCGGAGGAAGAAGAACTCAGCAGGTGGTACACAAACCACAGTGTAAAAAGTACCGCAGTCCAAATGTTATCGGAGGCTGGTCTTGCATCCCGAGAGATAATGTCGGTAACTAGTCACTGATGCGAGACCAGTCTCCGAAACTACTGGACACCAAGCACAGATGACCGTAAGAAATGGTCACAGATTCTATTGAAACAGAAAAACCCAGAAACAACCCAATCAGCATCAGAGGGAATCTGGCAAGAGCACAAACCAAACACACCTAGCAAACCAGCACTAACCAGAGACAAAGACCACAATATGCACACCAAATACCTACACAGAAACTTAGAGCCACATCGTCACCGGAAGAACAAGGAGAGCAGCAACAGTAACTGACAACCCCTCAGCAGGATCCCAGAAAACACACAACCCAACACTGGCTGAGTAAGGCACACATATGTGTGGAAGCTGTAGCAGGAGAAGGATATTGCGACCACCAGACCCATATGTCGTGGCGGCGCTGCAGAAGAAGGAACCCAAAATCTGTATCAATTTCAGTCTTTCATGGTGCGGGACGTGAACTTCAGTTACTATGGACAGCGATCCCCAGCCGACAGAAAAAATAAATGTTGCAACCGACAGCTGTAGTAGCAAAAGAGTAAGTTTATAAATACGAGCAATGTGTGTGAAGGAACACACGAAGCAGGGGGGGAGGGCATGTGCAAATTATGCAGTTGGGCAGAACCCAACTGAAGAAGAGTCACATGCTGCAGTTCTCCTCAGCAGGCTGGAACAGTAACAGTCGTGTCAAAGTCGGCAAAAATAAGACTTTTGTTTAATGACACATTTCTGTTGTTGCATGCCAAAGTTATAAATGCACACATCTGTATGTGAAAGTGTCAGATGTATGTTTGAAAAGTACAGTAAAGTTTTCTTTCTACCTGAAATACAGTGACTCAATCATTTATTAAGAAAGTGCACAATTATTTCTGACACTCATAGTAATGCACATACCATATTACAAGCTCATTAAGCCACTGTGAAGGTGGCATCTCATGGGAAATTCATGCATGGTTGGGCCATTGTAGGGCACAAGGCTGAATGGTCCCAACCATGCATTAATCCCCATTGATGCCACCTTTGTCATCAGGTTAATGCTTACATACCCTGCTAATAACATAAATCTATTTGCCAAAGGCAGAACAACACTGTCCCCATTTAGACTAGACAAAATTTTACCAGGACTACCATTGTCTAAATCTCTGAAATCCATAAGATACAAGCCTAGTTGGTCCAATTTTTCTGCTTGTAATAACATTAAATCAACCAACCCTTTATTCCTAACTATAATGTCAATTTGACTTCCTTCATGCACCTGCTTAGCCTGAATAGATCCCATACTTTCAACAGGAACTGCCAAGAAATTGGTCAACAGGTCCTTTATTGCCAATGAAAAATTCAAATCTGATTCTTGATCCAGATGACTCATACCAAATAAAGTCAGGGTCTTAAATTTATCTGGGCCTAAGTTATTTTCTACTATTTTATTGAATTTTCCTCTATTTGGATGCAAAAGTATCACTTCATTGTTGTGCAATGCTTCTCTGTTGACCCAAACATAATTGACAGTTCTAGGAGAAACAAAAACAATGTCGATAATGGTTGCTGAGCTGATTGGCAATTTTCCAATTTCTACAACATCTTCTTCTATCACTTCAATATCCAATTCCTTGTTCAAATATTCCAAAACATTATATTCCAATTTTGCAGACTCAAAATTACCCCAGTTCTGCACTTCATATAATCTAATTATTGGAAGGCTATCAATATTCATTGAATGTGATATACCCCTAAATAATATTCCCTCTCTTTATTTTTTCATCCTTTTCGCCCCTCTAATGTTATGATTGCAGAATTTTTTTTCAGTGAATCTCCAACACATCCCAGCTCCTGATTCAATTCTGTGATTTCTTGCTCTAACCTAGTTGATTGTGTTATTAAATTAGTATGCTTTGCTAGACCTAGTACACCATCAAATACTTCTGGAAGAATTTCATTTTTTTGCTAAACTGGGGCCTCTTTATTCGTATTATCAATAGGTCTGGCCTCTTGTACCAAGATTGATCATTTAGCCTGGCCTCTTGTACCACGATTTGGTCATTTACAAGTGTTGTACTCCTCTTTCTCTTGTTGGGTCTAGGTTTTCTCTTTCTCTTATTCCACATCTCATTTTTTTTTCCTGTTTTCTATTAACCACAGGATTATCTGGGATTTCAGTCACACTGAAATTAAGCCTCAATTGGCAATCTTCAGAACTGCTTGAATTTATTTAATCTCTTTCTTCATTGTTTGTCATTGAATGCCCCTGTTCAAATGTCTCAAGGATCTGATTGATCTTCGCTTCATTAAGTGCAATGTGTGACCTCATACTCTCAGTTATGTCCTTATTGATTACCAGTTGTTCCATTAAAATTAAAAGACATTATTGGGATTCTTAAATAATGTGATTAATTCCTCACTTAATCAGTAGGTATAAAATGATCCACTAATTGCACATTTGATTCTTTCCATCAATTCTGATTGCCCCATTGACCATAGTGCCTTGAATAGTTAATATTTTCCTCAAGACATCTGAGTCCATCTACTGTGTGCTATAATTCCTCAAGTACTTCTCTTATCTTGTTTTTTATTTGGGTAGTTAAAACTATACTTGGCTCATTATTATATTCATCACTACCCTAGTTGTCACACTATTGCACCAAAGATCAGGAGTTCTTTCTAGGTTATCAGAATTACTGATGTTCTCCACTTCAAAACCTTCAACATCCATGTTATCCTGTTAGTCCTGAGTATATCCAGGGCTATCGGTACCTATGGTATTGGTTTCTGATCTACCCGAGAGAGCCAACACTAGAGGTATCTTTGGCATAACTTGTGCCCTTAGCAGACCATCACTGGGGGTTAAAACCCCACTCGGCATAGAAGTTTTATTTTTAATAACCAAGTGATCAATGATTTTCATTTGTCTGCTGGTCATCCTAGGGTCTTTTGGTAATAATTCCTGTAAAGGTGAAGACCTACTATTATTTAATCTTTGTAATCTTGTATTCACCATCCTGCACAAACTAGTGCAAATGCAGTGCCTTGATTACTAACCTTTAAGATCTGCTTTATCTATTAGCAATCTCAATAACAACCAGAAAGTACAACATATATAAAGGTGCTACATAAATATAGTACTATAACCTTGGTCACTGGTGTACTAGTCACACACACACACACACACACAAAGTAGCTCCCTTCTGTACCTATATTACTCAAACACACATTAATAGGACCACTTTCTTAACTGTTTAAGATAATCTATAAACAAGGATTTCAATAACAAATTATGAGTACTCCATAAGTCACTAATATTGGCTAATTTTAACCAAATCAGTTAGCACCTTAGGATTCCCAAAGGGACCATATACCTCTAAAGTGCAAAAAGGTGCAAAGAATATATTCAAGAATTCTTACACTAATTTAATTAACTAGAATATTGCACAGACTCAACTGTATAGACACAAAAACTTAGCTATATTACATAGGATTGTACTTTTTCAAAACCTAGCCTTAAATAACACATAGTTTTAAAATCAATATAATCTGTGTAGGCTAGTTTTGTTCAAAAGAACCATTCTCCATTTCTAACCACAACTTCATTCATCCAAGTTCATTCCAGGTCAAGGTCATTAGAGAAATGTTCATTTTATTGCACTTGAGAAAGGGGTTTGGGGGGGTATTGAGTCCCATAGTTTGCAATAAGGTTGTTGAATTTAACACATTACTCAAGCAATAAAGTCATTTCTTTTCACTTCATTTCCCTCCTTTAATCACGCTGTCTGATCTACAGCTCAGTCCCAAACCTCTTTTCACTCTGCTGGTTACCAATACGGACTGAGTTTCATTCTTCCACAATTTCCCCCTTTAACTTTTTAACTACTCTGCAACAGATTTCAGTTAATTGTACACCAACTCTGGTTAACTGGATATTAATCTGTGTAGTCAATATAACTCTTTACAAAAGAGAAAAAAGAATATGGTAACGTCTAATTCTTACAAGTCTCTCTTGTATTTAGGTTCTAGCCAGCACCTCACTATCTACTAATATGCCCAGTACTAGTGAAATTGTCTACAATTATACATAACTTATACTTCTAGCAAATAAATCAACAGTTACTCCATGCTAATAATCTTAACAGGCATTAGGTAAACTTCTTTCCCATCTTATGGAGTACTACAGACTTTACCAAGAATGCACCAAGTTTTAATTGCAAAATGGACCCGCATATAATCACTCCTTGTTCATCTCCTTCTCTACTCTCAGAATCCTTATCTTACTTTATTTTATTTTTTTTATACTTTATTTTTTTTTTTTTTGTGACACAATATACACGATACAGCGTATTTCACATCAGAGAATACATGTTATACATCACAATCAGAAAGTATTTTAAAACATATAATAGGACTATGCAGTAATATGGTCCAATCCTTTCTGGTGAATAACAACTTATATCTATTCAAGGATTTAATTCTATGGTAGGATAATAATGTAGAAAATGCCACTCTCACCCAACTATTTACTCAAAGGGCTGTTCACCATTATTTCCCACCCTCATAGGATTCAATAAGGGCGGAGGGCTGATTATCCTAAAGAGGAATACTAAACCAGGTTCTAACAAGGTTGCCAGGGCTCAATTAAGTTGCATTGCACCCGTACCACAAATGCTAGACCTGCTAACAGATAGGGAAACAGGTTATGGAAACAGACAATCACAATAAGTTCACGAACTGAGTGGGGTATTATACCCCCTTCATTTGTAGTATATCAGAATAGGCAGGAGTTTCAGATTTAGACAGTAGCACCAACATGGCTAACTTAATAATAGCAATAAATCTCAGCAAGACTCAAACAATCAAGAAATAAACAGATATAGATTTCTCCATTTAAGCTATCTTCCCTGGAGATAGATTTAATTAGACTTCTGAGTCTTATTTGAGAAGGAGCCATGCATTAAGTGTCCACCATGTTGGGTGCTCAGCAGTGCCCCCCCCCCATCTTACTTTAAAAGGGTGACAACCCATAGAAATGAGAAAAGGACAGATAGCACACCAAAGCAATTCTACCATACGCAAACTGAATCAGACAGAAAACTGAGAGTCTTGCATCCATTCATTCATCTGTGAGGTAGAGCAGAAAAAGGTGATCTGTCCTAAGAACACCAGCGCATGCTTTTTCAGGAGAAAGATCATGTGGTCCTTAAAGAAGCATAAATTTTAAGCTTTAAAACTTTGAAATAATGAAAATAATTAGCCTTCTAAACTAACATCTCCTGTCTATCTAAATTGTGTATATTCAATTTGCAAAGCTGCCCTTCCTACACTATCTAGTTTAACAAACGTTAAACAATTTTCGTGGGTTGTAGAAAATCTTAAAAATTGACATTTTAGGAAGAAAATATAACCAACATAACTTTTTTCCAGGAAAAAATTAAATTTTCACATAGGAGCCTTCCTTCTCTTCTTCTCCTTTCCTAATCACTCATATCCCTATCTCAAGCTGCCTCTGAAGTTGGGGACAAACAACACAGATTGCAGTTCTCTTTTCCCTTCTTGTTTTGCTCGACTGCAACTAGGGTCTCCTCTGTCTTGACCACACTCTGCAGTGCTTCCTCTTTGACTTTCTGGAGCAGGCTACCCCTCCTTTGGCACCCCAGTCCTATGGGAGAGAAAGAAGGGTGACAGCAGAGGGGACACAAGAATCCAGCCACACAATTCGACCCGGCAAGTGCTGCACAAATTAGACAGGTATGGAGCATATGAATGGTGGTATACCTTTTCTAAAAATAAAATGCATTGTGCATCTCCTGCTCAACCAGCTCCTCCACAGCTAGTCAGCGTGCAGCAGCTCCCCCGACTTCACTTTCTGGATGCTAAAACAGGAGGCCCCTTTAGTTTTAGGGAAATTAAAAATAGGAAATCCATCTTTTATTTAGCATTCTCCACGCAAACTGCTCATAAACTTTGATTAAAAAAAAATTACAAGAGGCAGTTGGAGAGGTTGCCATAAGCAAAGGGGTACTAGGGAATCTACAGCACTCCTTCCCTTTAGCTTTTTATATATATGTTTTTCTGGCACTTGCTAAGAGTAGCCAGGCAACAGATATGAATATTGATAATTGACAAGGGCTTCTAGGAGAGCAGGGCTAGCAAGCTGGTCAATGTGACACCTGTTTATAATATTACTTTTATTTATGCAAAGTCACTTTACCAGTCATGGGATTGGCTTACTGTGCATGCTTTGTTCTTAGCCCTTTCTTTTACAGCTTTCTAGTGACTGCTAAAATTGCCAAATAAAAGATATACATTTGAAACCATCAGGGGCTCCCAGGAGGGCACAGTTAGAAAGCCTGTCAATGCTGCCATGGCGGTGACCTGTGTTTGAGGTGCAAGCGGGTTGATGGGGGTCGGCCAGGGAGAGAGCAGATCGAGCATCTGGAGAAACATAGAATTTAATGGCAGATAAGGACCGCTTGGCCCACCTAGTCTGCCCGTTTCCCTACCTAATGGATAAGCTGCAGATCCTAGTTAACCAATAGCCTATTTCCTCCTACCCCCTACTAAAATTGCCTTATGTCTGTCCCATGCATTCTTGAATTCCCCCACTGTTTTTGACTCTATGACATCCTCAGGAAGGCTGTTCCATGCATCTACAACCCTCTCTGTGAAGAAATATTTCCTCACATTACCTCTGAGCCTCTATCTTCAAATTGTACCCCCTTGTTCTTGCAAGTCCCTTTTTTGAAAGATGCTACCCTCTTGGACTTTGTTGATTCCCTTGAAGTATTTGAAAGTTTCTGTCATGTCCCTCCTCTCCCTCCTTTCCTCAAGGCTAAACATCTTAAGCCCCTTTAGTCTTTCTTCATATGTTCTCTGGTGCAGACCCTGTACCATTTTGGTTGCCCTCCTCTGGACAGCCTCCACCCTGTCTATGTCTTTGTGGAGATGGGGTCTCCAGAACTGTACACAGTACTCCAGATGTGGTCTTACCATCTGTCTGTACAGAGGGCCAACAACTTCCTGTTTTCTACTGGTGATGCCACTCCTTATGCATCCCAGTATCCTCCCAGCCCTCCTTACTGCCTTCTCACATTGCTGGCCAACCTTTAGGTCATCTGATATGATTACCCCCAGGTCCTTTCCATTTTTGTTGTTGTTGTCAGTATCTCACTCCCCATTGTGTTCTCTTGCCCTAAGTTTTTGTTTCCCAGGTGCATTACTTTGCACTTCTTTGCATTGAATCTAAGCTGCCATACATTTGATAATTCCTCCAACCTGGCCAAGTCCCTTTTCATCCTTTCTGCCCCACCTAGCTTATCAACCCTGTTGTAGATCTTTGTGTCATCTGCAAAGAGACATACCTTCCCCTCCAATACCTCTGCAATGTCACTTATAAAGACATTAAAAAGGACTGGACCTAGTACTGAACCCTGTGGTACCCCACTAGTAACCCTCCTTTCTTCACTGTAGACTCCATTTACTATTACCCACTATGTCCTGTTGTCCAGCCAGAGTTTTACCCAGGCTACTACCCTGGGATCCACTCCCAGGCTGGCTAATTTGTTTATTAATCTTTTGTATGAGACTGTTTCAAATGCCTTGCTAAAGTCTAGGTAGGTCATGTCCACAGCCCCTTCCTGGTCTACTACTTTGGTCACCCAGTCAAAGAAGTCAATTAGATTTGTTTGACATGTCCTTCCTGCTGTGAATCCATGCTGCCTTGGGTTCTGTGCCCCACTGGCCTCTAGGCACTCAACAGTTCTTTCCTTCAGAAGTGATTCCATCATTTTCTGTACCACTGAGGTCAAACTGACAGGTCTGAAGTTTGTTGTCTCTGTCTTGATCCCACTTTTGTGAAGGGGAATCACATACACCCTTCTCCAGTCCTCAGGTACCACACCATCCTCCATGATTTATTAAGAAGGGTAGTCAGTGGTGTTACTAGTTTTTCCTTAGTTCTTTTAGAATTATGAGGTGAATCCCATCGAGCCCCATTGCTTTATCCACCTTCAGTTTTAGAGTTCTTTCAGAACCCTTTCTTCTGTGAAAGAACTAATATCAACCCCCCTATCCAGAGTGCTTCTATTGACTGGATTAAGTCTCTCCTCCCTGCTTTTCTATTGTGAATACTGAGCAGAAATATTTGTTCAGTATCCCTGCTGTTTCACTGTCACTCTCTACTCAACCACCTTCCTCTTTATTCAGCCTCACTATCCCTGTCTTTGTCTTTCTTAGCTCCCTAATGTACCTATAAAAGGTTTTATCCCCCTTCTTAACTGAGTTGGCTATCTTTTCCTCAGTTTGGGCCTTTGCTATTCTAACTGCTTTCCCTGCTTCCTTCTGCTTTAACTGGTACAGTTCTCTGTCCTGCTCCTTCTGTGTTTCCTTATACTTCCTGAATGCTATCTTTTTCTCCCTTACCTTCCCTGCCACTTCTTTTGAAAACCATAGTGTTTTTTTCTTTCATTTTGATTTGTTTATTTGCTTCACACAAAGGCTTGTTGCCTCTGTGATGGCAGTTTTGATGTTTCCCCATTGTTGCTCCACCCCACCTTCTTGCCTGTTTGCTAGTGCTTTTCTGAGGCACTATCCCATTTGACAAAATCAGCCTCCTGAAGTCCAGTACCTTCACTTTTTGTGGCTTGACTCTACAGCTAAGTTTATTGTGAACCACACTGTTTGATGGTCGCTTGTTCCCAGATGGCTACCCACTTCAAGATCAGAGATCCTCTCTCCATCCTCATTTGAGAGTACCAGGTCTAAGATTGCTCCCTCCTGAGTGGGTTCCAAAACTAGCTGTCTGAGGCATGCCCCCTGTAGGGCATTGACAATGGCCCTGCTCTTGGATGTGGCTGCAGCAAAGGTGCTCCAGTTAACATCTGGCATATTCAGGTCTCCCATCAGCAATATCTCATCTTTCTCTGCCATACCAAGGATGCCTTCTATCATTTCCTTGTCCATTTCCTCCCCCTGAGACGTGGGTCTGTATACGACCCCTGTGCGGATTGTGGAGCCATTTCCAGTCTCCAGGGGTACCCACAGTGCCTCCTCTCCTCCCTGTTTACCATTTAGGTCTGTTGCTTGATCCCTTCCCTTACATAGAAGCTATCCTCCTCCTCTTCTTCCTCCCTGTCCCTCCTATAGATTGTGTACCCTGGTATGTTGACATCCCAGTCATGGTTCTCTGTGTACCATGTTTCTGTGACTGCCACGATATCCAGGCATCACTCTTCCATCAAGGCCACCATTTTGGGGAGCTTTTTACCTAGACTACGGGCATTGGTACTCGTTACCCTCCATTTTTTATGACTTTATTTCTTTTTGTCCCATCCCTGTCCTTACTGCCTTGGTCTTTTTCTCCATTTACCTCTACCCTTATCCCTATCGACTGCTCTGTCTTGGTGTTTACCTCACTAACTCCTTCACTTGACTCCCTCAGTGACACCAACAAAGCTTTGGACCTATTTATCAAACATTTCAATGAGCCTGTGACATCTATGCCAGTGAAAAGAAGAAGGTCTAAGGACAGACCAACCCTGGGTTACTACTGACCTTTTAACTCTGCTCAAGCACAAAGACCACCTCTGGCATTGCGCTCGTGCAACTCCAATGCAAGTAAACATACAATTATACAAAGCAGCCAGAAATGATTGCACTCAAAATATGGAATGCTAAACGCAGCTATTACAAGAGGCTCTGACCAACTCTTGGGGCCAGGAAACAAATTCTGGAACAACATGAAAGAACTCACTGGCAAGGATCCTACAGCACCACCCACTATGCTCAACCTTCATGGCACTCCTACACTCGACCTAGGTATCATCACCAGCACTTTTAATAATGCATTTACAAACCTGGACAGTGTCCTTCCACCAAATTTTTTCGATGATCTCCCTTCCAGCTCCTCCCAAGTTACCCCCCAACTAGAACGTACAACCTCAAAGTTTTTTTTTTTAAGGAGGTTTCACCACAAGTAGCTAGAAAATACATTCAAAGGCCATTGGCAAACAAAGGGTGCAGTGGTGACTCCCTTGACCTGAAACTGCTGGCACAAGTCCTCGATGAAATCTTAGAACCACTTACAAAGATCTTCAATCTCTCACTTAGATTGGGCCATTTCCCCTCTCTGGAAGAAAGCCACTGTGACACCGGTTTACAAAAGTGGAGATAGGACACTGCACACCAAATACAGACCTATCTCACTCCTCCCCCCACTATCTAAAGCGCTGGAGCGAATAGTGTCGGACCAACTAATTGAATTCCTGGATAAGTACAATGTACAGTGCCCAGAGCAGCATGGCTTCAGAAAAGGGCACAGCATCACCACTGCACTACTGGAATTTACAACCTTCATCCATGCCACGCTTGACAAAGGGAATTGTGGAGGGGCAGTATTTATAGACCTTACCAAGGCATTCAACACAGTTAACCACCCCCTACTGCTCAAGCAACTGTCCTCCATTGGGATCTCAGTGATGCCCTTCCATGGTTCACCAGCTACCTTGATAATCAGATCCAACATGTAAGGATTGCAGGGATCTCTTCAGATGAGAAACCGGTCCACTCCGGAGTCCCCCAGGAGTCTATTCTGGGCCCTCTACTCTTCTCCCTCTTCATCAACAATCTCCCCAGTGCCTGCCACCAAAAAATATTACTATACTCAGATGATGCAGTCCTGTTTTCCACCCACCATGACATTACAGTCCTTGAATCCCAGCTGCAGCTCGACTTCAAGCGCATCGAAGACTGGTTCAGTTCTCATAAACTTGTCCTGAACCACAGCAAGACTAAAGCCATGTCCTTCTGTAACCGATGGAGCAGGCACAACTCTCTGTCCCTCACCATCAAGAACCACACTGGGAACCCACTCGAACATGTCAAGGAGTTCAAGTACCTTAGTATTACCCTGGATAGTACCCTCTCCTACTCTCGGCATATTGACACTGTTGCCAAGACCGCCAATCTTACTACACAAACACAAGCACTGTATGCCTGTGGATGCCCTTAAACTAGCCATCTACAGCTCTGTCACCTCTATCATTGACTACTGACCTTGCCATCTATGGCTCGGCCTCAACAAGTGCCCTCCGCGGGATCTCAGTTTCTCTCAACAAATCCTGTAGACTACTAATGGGTGCAGCCCAACAAACTCACACCTGTGACCTCTATGCACAGGCCAGCTGGCTACCCCTACTCAGCAGAATACAATACCAGACCTGCTTATTTACCAAAAAGATTCTCCTCGGTCTCATGCCACCTGGTGTTAGCTCACTCCTTACTACCTACAGTGGCACTCAACAAACATGTGGTGCCCATTTTCTAACCTTTCAGGTTCCCAGATGTCATACCTCCATGGGTCAGCGGTCCTTCATCTATAGAAACCCTCAATGGTTCAATTCCCTCAATAAAGCACTTTCCTCTACTACACTTGGACCCTTCAAAGGAATCTCAAACTTTACCTCACCTCTACCACTCAATGTGACTGCTTCTCTGAACAGAGATCTCTCTACGCCTCCCAGCTCACTCAGGTCTCACAGCCTGCCCTTTCCCAAGTCTCATTCCCTCTGGCACAGGACCTTCCTTGTGACTCCTTTCCTGCTTCGCATCTCCACTGGTACAAGACTTTTTCCACCACCATCGGACAGTGGCCCATTAGCCTGCCAACTTCCTCTCCTGGTCGTACGCCTGCAATACTAACTGCCTATGGTGCCCTCTATCTCTTATTGTTACCACAGCCAGCTGCCTACTCAAGCTGCTCATTATATGAATATTATCTCAAAGTATGTTATAACTGAGTTTCTTTATTTTTTCTTTTAGTTGTTTTGGTTGTTTATTGTGCAATCTTTTACTACCTCTGTATGTATGTTGACCCTCATCCTTTGACGTGGAACCTTTGTAAATGAGCAGTTTCTGCTCAAAGGTATTTGTAATCTGAGAATTTAATGAATAAATAAAATAAATAAATATCTACCCTGATTTTTTGGGTGGCTAGGATTTCCCTTCTCCTTTTCAGTGCCGCCTCCCCCCTTGGCTAGTTTAAATGCTAGCCAATGAAGCATTTAAACATATCACCTAGGATCCTGGTTCCCCTCCAGGATAGATGCAGACCATTGTCCCTGTATAGGCCTGCATCCCTCCAGGTGGAGCCCCAGTCCCCAATGAAGCCAAATCCCTGAGATCTGCACCAGTTTTTTCAACCAGTCATTGAATCTCATGGTGTGGAGTGCCCTAGCCTCATCCATGCCATAGACAGGTAACACTTCCGAGAAAGTTACCATGTTTGCTACTTGTCTAAGGCCCCTCCCCAACTCCACAAACTCCTGTTGCACTGCTCTGATCCCATTATCATCCAGGTCATTCATCCCTAGGTGGCTAATGACACCCAGCTCACTCCCATTGCAGCTGCTCCATGATCCTGAGGATTCGTTTCCTGTCCCTCAAGCCATGGTGCGGGCAGGCTGCTACCTCCTTTCCCTTCCTTCCCCCAGTTCTACACCTAACAATTGAGTCCCCAACAGGAGCTGTTTCCTTCCCCTTGGGGTCCTGCTGACACCCTCCTGTTGGTCTCCATAGTGGAGATTCCCAGCATCCTCCTTGGTCTCCACTGTGGGTGCCTCCATAAAGGAACCATGCTCTGCCAGAGTGGTGAATGAGTGTGAGAGGCCCAACTGGAGAGATGTGCCTCTGTTCCACCACCCTCACCCTCCCTGAGCCCACTGTTGTCCAACCACTCCTCTTTCTTGGCAACCTCTGAGGTAGTGGCAGTGGCCTGGGTGGTTCCTGCGTGGGGGAGCATGTTTCCTGAATCATTGCCAGGTCAGCATGGAGATGAGCAACCTCCTACCTCAGGCCAGAGAGGTGCCTGCAAATAGGGCAGCAATGCAGTTTTCAGAATGACTCCCAGAAGACTGCTACTCCACAGCCAGTATATTGCACCACTCCCCACATGTCTGTGTCCCTTCCTGTTACAGATGCTTTTCTTGTGTTGTTTTTGTTGTTCTTGTTTTAGTGTGTGCAAGCTTGTGAGTGTCTCTACCCCCTATTCAGTGTGCTGTGTCTTTAAGGATATGAACAGGTGTGTGTTGTTAGCAGTTTTGGGAAGTGATGTCAGAACCCCTGCTATAAAAGAAGTTATGTGCCTGGGGCAGGTGGGGTGTGGGGAAGGGTGGGAGGGATTAAACCTATGCCATCCAGAAATATTCAACTACAACTCTGACCCTCCACCCTGGGGAGTGCCTTCCTTCCCATCAGACACCTATTTCACAGAGGTTAAGTAACAGGTCTAGTCAAAAATAACTGCAAATATCTCCCAGCTACAGTTCCTCCTGACAAATTAAAGTTAAAACTAAGACAAGTCAACCCAAAAACAGAATCAATACTACTTACTTACACAGGTCCAAAAGTAATAATTCAGTTCAGTGTAGTCTAGAAAATAACCTTCTTGATTTAAGAAGCTCTGGCTGCTTTCTCTCTCTCTATGTCTCTGCAGGAGGACAGCTATTCTCTACCCCAGGTAGGGTGGGTTGGAGTGGGTTGGCAGTTCACAAAATGACTACCCCCAGGGGAGGCCTGAGGGCAGAACAGGTCAGGGACACCAATGGAAGGGAGGGTACTGTGGGACTCCACAACCTGCATGCACCTCCATGCTTGTGCATTGACATGTTATGCCCCAGCATTGGAGGGGGGGAGAAAATGGAAAATGGAAAATGGTCAACTGGCAGGATGATACTGGTCCCCCACAAGGTCTGCACCTAGTTAACGGGGCACCTCAGTGCCATCCAGATAAGTCCCAGTGGATGCTGGGGTGATGGGCTGGGGGGACCAGTGGAAGGGGGCTGGTCAACCAGGAGGAGAAACTGTAGATACAGAAAAAAAGTCTGTCAATGTATGCACTTGCATTTTGCATTATGTGTCCTTCTGGTCCTCATCCCCCCTTTTCTGCTGCTAGTGGCTCATTAGGCAACTGCATGTAGGTGTAACCCAAAGTGGCGCTATCCCAAGGGCTACTACCTGCCTGCTTGACCAGCAGCAGGCCAAGGGGCCTGAGTTCTGAAATGAGTGCCTCCACCCAGAGGTCAGGGCTGGTAGTGGTCAAGCTAACCTGTGCACAGCCCTCAGGATGCTGTAGCCCACTGTTTCCCCTCTAGTGGCATGAACACTGTACAATAATCACTTTCACAATACCCTGGTACACCACACAAGTACCCACACTTTTGCACTTACCACCAGGGCTAGTTCCTCTGGCTCAACCCTAGGGACCCCTGTAAAACAAGGTTAAGCACAGCAAATAGCAACAGTACAGTATTTTGAGCACAAACTGGAACCACAGTCAGATTGCATGCAGAAAAAGTTACATCTGATTTATTCAGGGGATTTGAAAAAGGGAGGGGCAAAATCAGGTTAATTAGCTTAAAGGTTATATCAATCAAGCAGATATGCATGCGCCTTGAGTCCCCCCACACAGTCCACCTCTGGGAACCCAGGTAGAAAAGAGATGAGCTAGCCAGGACAGTTGCCTGGGGTTGCAGCTGGTTTGGGCCCCTATGATGGAAAACACAACACACACAGTACACAGTATTTATAATCCGAGCCAGAGGCTCAGTTCATAAAGGAAATGAAACAACAAGACAATCAGATGACACACTCAGATTAAGCTGATGTTGTAGGGAGCTACCCTGGTATTTACTCACGATACCCAAGACTGAACACAGGCTGGACAAAAATTGAGACTGCAGGTGGTTGATCTGGAATGCCAGGAGAAGCAGGGCCCACACAAGTCACAGAGGCATCATTTCTGTTCAAGCGTGGAGCAGGGGGTTGATCTCCAGGCAGGTCTCTCATCAATGGCTTCTCTGTGCAGTGGGTAGTCTGGCTGGGCCAGTCTGGCAAAGCCCAGACCACATGGAGACAAGTTCAGAAGCAGTCCATTTTGGGCTGGATACAGCTTCCAGCAAGCAGAACACAGTTCACACAGTGGGGAACTAACTCACAACCCACTAGCAGCTCATAGCACATTTACATGTACAGGAATTCTACTGTACCAGGCAAAGTGCTCCCCAGGCACAATCACAAAGTCTCTGCACACACCGGAAGCTTAGGGGTAGCTGGAACTCCTGACAGGTCGATCGCATTCAGCAAAATCTTCAGTCTTCTTCAGGTTGAGTCTAACCCAATTCAGTAGCTTACTTTAGTCACACAAACTTGGATTTAGTCCAAAATAATTCTCTTCTGTCCCTCTCAGGAGCAGCAGGCAGACATGGAGGCCAAACTCTCAGCCTTTTCATAGTTCTCCCATGCGAATCCACTCAGGATTGCTTTCAGAATCACTTCAGAATCACTTCTTGCTCAGCTTTCAGCTTAGTTCTAACTGAAAACTTCCAGGAGCCCAGGACTTCCCCTAGATCCAAAATATTTGGTTGGCTGATTTGGCTGTCAGTCAAAGCAAGAACTCCCCCTTCAGCTGCAAAAAAGGCGCAAAAAAAAACTCCAAACTAAAGTTCCTACAGATTTTGAATTCAGACAGCTCCTGTAGTCCGGCTGCATTTTAGGTCCTACCAGTACTGTTTGGTCCAATTTGCAGTCCAGGACCAAGATAGTGGAGACAAACAAAACAGTCCTTGCTACAAAGAAAGCAGGTTAGACAAACTACATAATGTTATCACTAAATGATTTTCGATAAATAGTTACATCTTTCAACAGAGCTCCCGCTCAGATTACTTAAGCTGCAATTAGGCAGCTCTTAAAGAGACAGTACACAGAGGCTATACAAGCTCTGGTAATCACATTTAAACTGCTAAAACGCAGGACACCAGCCTGGCAGTGAGCATTTAGGCAAGCTCAAGGAAGACTTTTTGGGAACCCCCATTTTTAGGGGGGTTACATAGGAATGAATCTCCATATGACTAGGGCAGTACCGGATTGGGAAAATGGGTTAAGGAAGAGGGCAACAATGAGTGCATACTGTAGGCTGGAGATGTGGTTTTACCAGTGAAGTATCTAGGTGAGAATTAAAATGTCCTGGCACTGTTGTTGATGCCTAATTCCTACATTTTTTCTTTGGTGTTGTTGTCACTTTCCAGCATTGAGGGATGTATAAACCAGATTAGTCGCCTCACAGAGAGGTCCACAGTTGGGAGGAGGAGGCTGACAAGTGGCAATGTTTTCCTTATTCCTTTACACATCTCATGCTAGTATTGTTTGGTGCTTCCTAGATAACCATGTTCTGATTTTTCTGCCATGCTCTCTCCTGTCTGGTCATCCCCAGTGGCTGCCACCAAAAAAAGTCAATTACGCTGAAAAAACAATGTGTCAAAAGGGGACCTGATTTACTTATTTACTTGCATGTTTCAGTTATAGGGGCACTGTCAACCCCTTAGGCCTCAAAGTGTCCCTAATTTAAAAAACACATTTTATGATTGCTCACATTCTATAGAAACTGTTGATACAGCTGGTAGTTTGATTCAAATAATTTTTTCTTTTATAAAGTGAAACACTAACTGCCCACCACACACCAAAACATGTTTGTTTACATTTCTTCACCAGCTCCACTGCATTTTTCCTGGACTCAGCAACACCCCAACACAATCTAGCCACGGATTATGCAGTGGGAGTAGATGAGACTATTGTAGCATGAGTGGCTGTGCTGTTTGAGGGTGATTCTGACATTCAGGAAGTGTGCAGTATGAGTAGTTCAGTGATATGAAACAAAACAATGCTGGGCATTGCTATATATTACCATGGATGTTGGTTCTAACAAGCAAGAAGGCAGATAAAACAATCAGTAACATCAAGTAAGCATTAAACCATGGCAGAGTATAGTTCTACTCTAGAATTAATCCATAGTTGGTGAGGGGGCATGGGGCCGCAGGCCAAGTGCCTCCAACCACCCAACCATGGATTAATTCCACAGTAGAACCATGCTCTCATGCTCTGGAATGGTTTAATATGCTTGTAACATGGCAAGTGTTTATAGAAAGCAGATTTATTGTTTACTGTAATGCAAAAAAAAGACACACAATGATTTGAATCCTTATGTTTAAGACCTTATTGATAGTACACAGTCTGCTGAATGCAACCTTTCCTACATATATTGTGGGTGTAGGGGGGCATTATTTTATAACATTGTCATTTTAGTGCATGGTGTTATTATTGCAAAATATACTGCTCCATTAACTATTACAGTAGTTTTTCTCCTAATTTACAGTTTGGATTGGTGTTAGATGTGACACATATACTTGTTATTATATTGTATCATATTTGTGATATAAGTATATGTTTCTGTGAATGTCTGCTTGGAAAATATGGCAACCAGCAGAATAGCACTATGGGAGGTGGAATTTCAAATGTGTGGTCAGGCTCTCCATGACCCAGTGGAAACTCTAATTAATGGCTTTCTCCAGCTACCAGATTGTAACAGGTTGTAAAATGACAACTCTTACCTAGGAAACTAGCCATAAAAGACTGCATTTTTACGACATCAGGAGGGAAGCCAGTTCTGTTGAATGCCTGTGAAAATTCACACATCTAAGAAAAATGCTTTTCAGGATGTTTTTCTGAAGATCAAAGGGGGGATGCTCTGATGAGGAAAGAGACTGTTCTAATTTAATATTGCTATTTTTGCAGATGTCAAGCAAACAGTAAAATGACATCCTTTTGGTATACATGGTCATGTTACAAATTAATTACAGGACTAATAGTGACCTCATGTGCTGTGTCATCACAAGGAGGTTGGGACTTTGAACTTTGAATATTGCCAGGCAGTCTGAGGGACCGTGGCTCACTCTTATTCCATCTTTGAAAGAGAACACACACTTGTGTTCTAGACTTAAAGCACTTCTGTCAAGAGTAGGTAATACCCAACTGAAAACTGACTAAGAATTTGAAATTCAATTGCAAGGTGTTTTGTTTTTGTAATTTCCATTTTTTTGACTGTAAGCATTAATGTATATATGTTCTGTGCTTTGTATTTATTTACTATTTTTAATTCTAGTAAACTTTTTTTTGGTTTCCTAAATTCTGCCTGAGTCTTTTCTCATTTTGAATGTGATTGCTGGGACAGTGTTGAGAAGTCTGATAGAACTGTTAAGTGCTTATAGTGTGTTATCATATGCACTCAGGTAAGGAAAAGTACCTAGGTCTCAACTAAGTCAAAAAGGGGGAATTGTGAACCAGGCTGGGTGCCCACTGGGTTAAGTATTGCACTGCATTTCCCTGAAGATGGTGTGATACTTGATCCTGTTAACTGGGCGTGCTAGCAAAAAAGGGTTAATATTTGACCTCAGGACTCCAAACTAGTAAGTGTTTCGGACCCAAAACAGACAGGAGGGTTACCCTGTTTGTTTCCTGTTCACATATTGCACTTTGAGGTTTGGCACTGTGGGAGCAGAGGGCCTGACCTGCAGAGTGCATTTGTGACAGATCTGGTTGGCAGCGGTATGATTTAAAAGATTTGGTTTACAGTGCTGCAATCAAAGAGATTTGTCTGCATACTGTGGAATTATTGGTGACATGAGCATTAACAGGCCAACAGATGGCTGTGATTGCTGATAAATGTAATATCATGAGTTGGAACTGAACAATTTTCAACCAGTAATTCTATACACATTAGCTATACATTTACTAATATGGTACTTTTCTCTAACTTAGTGTTAGGATTGGTGCTACATACTTTGATTTTCATCTGTATGTATAACATGATATGGGTGCACTGCATGATGGGACCATGCTAAGGTAGATCATCATGTTTTGTTTCTGCAGTTCCCTTGGCAAGCCAACACATGGCTGTGAAACAATGCTAGCTGCACAGCACTGTTTTACAGCCATTTTTAGATCACTTTCCAAATGTACTGAATTCAGCCAATCTGAAAAAACTTACATAGACCAAGTACTATTTTTGTGAGTATTAACATTACTTTTTCCTCTCTAAATTATCTAGCTCAGCAGGAGGTAGAACAACATGATGTTTACTGCTCACACCTTTCAAATGCTTTTTGGATTAGTATTGTTAGTTTCTTTCTTTGATTTCCTTTTGTTTTTCTAACTTTCTTTTCACCCATGGAAGCAGCCTCTTTCTTTGATCTTGCTTTGTTGATCTCAATGTTTTTGTTATTTTTACTTTCTGTTATAGAAGATGCAGGCTCATCCTTACCATACTGTGTATTTACCAAGGTAGTGATGCCCACTACTCCACACAAACACAAAGGTTGACATTAACATTATCCATTGCTCTCCTTCTGTGATTCACTTATGAATGGTGATACACTGGGTGAGTGGGTGGGAAAATCAGGGAATTCTGCTGTTTTACAATGGCTGTGAAATGATGCTAGCAGCACAGCACTGTTTTACAGCCATCTTATGGGCTGCCATGGGAACTGCACTTGAGCAAAGAATTGCTGGAGCAAGCATGGATTATTGGAGAACTGTGCTATGTATTTTATTGTGGTTTATACTGATATTACACAAGCAACCATGGTTCTACTGATTAATTATTCCATGGTTTCTTAATGGTCACCTGTTGCTGTTTATCAAAACTGTGTTAGTTTATTTATTTAGTTATTGTTGACCGGGTAAGTGCACTAGACAAATTCTGCCAATTTTCAGGCATGACCTGGGGGAGGGAGATACAGATGAATGCCAACTGATCTTGAACCAGATTCAGCTGTTGGGTATGTTTAGTAAATGCGGAAATTTGGCCAGAGCACTGGGAAAGTCCCTACTCAATTGAAGGGGAAGCTGCTGCTGGCATGATGGCCAGTACTCTGGAGGAAGTGAGCTGTGTGGATGCTGCAGAGGCTGGGAAACAGGTCTCCTCCTATGCCTAAGAACATATGGAGACCAACGGACCTTGGAATGTTGAAAAAAATAACTGATGAAAGAAATGAAACTATACCTGAGAGTGGAGAAGTTGTGGGAGGGCCCATGAGCTGAGAACCCACTTCAATGTCTACTGTCAATCAGAAAGAGCTACAATGGCTCCTACAGGAAGAGGAGTGTTGGCATCAAGCGAGATGCGCACAGCTGGAGACTACTCTGGTGCAGGAGTATGGGCTGTATACAGAACATGGCATCTGGAATGTTGGAAGAACAGATACTAGTGACAGAAGAAGAAGGAATGCCGAGGATGAGCAAACTGAGTCAAAAGGCAGATTCAGGGCAGGAGGCAGCCCCTGAGCCAAAAGGTACTGTTGAAAAGGGCACAAATGCAAAGCAGCCACATATACATATCAGCAAAGACCCAGAAGGCATAGAAACCCAAATAAATGATAGCAGGTCTGTAAAGTCCCAGGGGATATACCCCATGATAGAAACTGTAGAAGGTGAAATATAAGTTAGGCTTATACAGGCAAAATTTATGATTGGAACAGCAAGAGGAGCAGTTAAAAACATTGCAAGAAAACTGCTAGTGGAACACACTAACAACAGCAGAGAGGGTGCTGCTAAAGTGCACTTCTTAGATGCAAGAAAGGGCACAAATAATACAAACACTACCAACTCTGCCTCTAGTCCCTCCCATGGGTTACTGAAGTATTGGAAAATGCAGGTGGAAACAAACCCATGATGGCAAAGGGTGGGAGGCAAACTACCAACACTTCTACTTCTCCTGTACAGCCTGTTGATACTGTATAACAATGAGGGGTGAACAAACTGAACCTCTTATGGAAAAGGACAGCCCCCCAATAACACCTGGGAAGAAAACAGGGCACAGGAGTACACTTCAGATAACTGAAGACACCCCAAATGACTTACTGAATAATATAAAAACAATTGAAGAGCCTGGGGTAATTGCAAACCCACAAGACTCTGCTGAACCCATGGTTTGTGTAGTCCATGGGGGTGTGAACCCAGAAGAGTCTTCTAAAGATGCAGAAGGTCTGGGGAGGAAGCAACTGCTGCTCCAGCACCCCCAATAAATGTCTGGACAATGAATGTGAGGGAGAGATTGTCCCCTAATGCGAATAAAGCAGTCTGTGAATCAGCAAAATGGTGAAACACTGTGCATTTAAAATACAGAGGGGGTACAGCTAACTTGCCTGATTGTCAGTAAGTATATAGGGGAACATACTAATAAAAGACTGCATGAAAATTTATGCCTCTGAAGTATACACACTCATACACATGCCTGGGGATACCCTGTTTGACATAAGTTTCACACATCCTGCAGGGTTAGAGCGCTTCTGGAAACAATATCACTTCTTAAAAATACACCCCTTTGGAAACCTTTTGCGGCCATACCCCTGACAAAGCCTGCTTTTAAATGAGTTATTGTTTTGTTCAGAAATTAAGGAGTCAAAGTCGCTGATAATACAGTTTGGATGAAACAACAATGCAATGTGATTGGGTATCCAGAAACTATCTTGGACACTGAACACTTCTGGATGGGGCTAGCATTTCAAGGTCACTTTGAAACAGGTGGATAATGAAGCCCAGCACCTCCTGAACTGTTTCTTTTTGGGTTGAGACAGGGGTGTGGTCTTTTACCCTGGGCAGCCCTTGGCATGCTATCGCTGTGGGGACACTGGGCACCTGAGTAATGCATGTGAAAACCAAAAATGTGGGCTTTGTGGGGTTATAGGGCATATCAGTGCACAATGCCCTAACCCCATGAGATGTAACTTATGTGAGGATCAAGGCCCCACATTTGGATATGTTCTTGGGTGTCTCACAACAGTTTTGATCAAACCCTATGGGCAGAACAGGATCTATATGTCACAGTTGCACAAAGTGAAAGGCTGAAACTGATTACAGATCCTGTCTGTAGCAGCCCACAAAGGCCTAGGGGTGTTGAACCACAGGAAGACCACACAAGATGTGAAAGGCAGGTGCCCCTCCTGCCTTGGGCTTCTGGCCCTGAGGCTCTGACCTAAACAGTGGACAGAAGTAATGTTTAGCAGGACACGGCAAGGCCAAACAGAGATACAATAATCCCCGAGGAACTTGTGGTGGCACAGCAATCCACAGGAGACACACCCTCAGTATCACCTGAGTCAGACATGATTACTGCACCCCAAGCTATGCCCCCCCAATTGGGCCTGTGGGGGCTGGTTTTAAAATGGTGACCAGATCCAAGTTTACAATTCCCACACAGGCTCCACAAAAATAACCTATGGAGCCTGATCCCCTTGTGGTTCAGAATCAGTATGCAGTCATACAAGGCCAAGATTGGGCTGCATCCGAAGAAGAATTGGCTATCTCCTTAATGGACTCTTCTCAAACAGAACAAGCCATGGAGATTACCCAGTAGGGGAAACCCAAGTCCAAGAAATGGAAAATAAAGAAAGTGCACTAGTGTTTGGACATAAGAGAATATCACTGTGCTTCCAATGGTTAAAATGTTTTGTTTTTTTTCTTCTTCCCCCTTTCTCTTCTCTTTATGGCTATAGTGAATTTTCTAACTTGTAATTTGAACATCATAAAATCTGCAAATAGGTGACAAGTTACTTTTTTAATTTTGCAAGGTTTAGGGGTGGTTCAGGGGCAATGGGGCAGTTCAGGGCAATGTGAGGAGTATTTTTCACAGAGAGGTGGTGGATGCATGGAACAGCCTTCCTGAGGAGGTTGTGGGGTCTAAAACTGTGGGAGAATTCAAGAATGCATGGGCCATACATCAGGCAATTTTTGTGGGAGGTAAGAAGAAATAGGCTATTGGTTAACTAGGATCTGCAGCTTATCCTGTAGATAGGGAAATGGGCAGTCTAGGTGGGCCAAACGGTCCTTGTCTGCCATCAAAGTCTATATTTCTATGTTTCTATGTTTACACTGTGGGGTGATTTTCTTGTAGGATACTAGGTTACACACTATCCCTGAGGTTCATCAGGCTAGGAAGGAGTGGAGATGGGGTCCATTCTTATGGTCAGTGGAGGAAGAGTTATGCTCTGGCTTGGACATTTTGTTTTCTGGACAAGAGGTTACAGTGATTAAAATAGTTGATGTTTGCCCTGGGAGGACAATGGTGGTAGATGTCACTTTAAATCACAGGCATGTACATTTAACCCTTACACTGCCAAGGTTTTTCTATAAATTGCATATCCTTGCTGCCAGAGGTTTTTTCATTGGGTTTGTACACCTGTCGGTTACAATATTATTACATAATTGTTCTTAATTCCCTGGTAAAAAAAAATTGTCAAGGTAGAAAGAACCTAACACAACTATAATTTAAAGTGATAATATAAGTTTTCCAACTAAGCAATTCAGTGATATATATATGTTTATTTAGTGAAATTTCAATTGTTTTTGTGAATTTGTATTCACAAAAAATATTGAAGTTTGTAAAAACATTAAAATCGGTTGGATCATTGATAAAAAATGTTCTCGAAAATGTAACTAATTTTCAGTTTCAGGTTATAAATTCTTTATATAAACACAAATTTCACATTTGTTTCTCACCTACAGATTATGAGAGTGACCAGACCTAACCACCCACAGTAGGGCCATGCTGGCCCATGTGGGGCATCTATTGAATTATGGGGTACACAACTCATTTATTGGGATAACTAGATTATAAAAGTGGTAAATGTCAATGGATTACACCTTTTCTTACATCTGCAGGGGCTTGGATGAAATTTCTGATCACTAATTTCACATTATAGACCCACCTGCAAATAGTTGGGGTGTCATACCCAACCACCATGTGGAGCCATACTGGCCATGGGGGCCCACCTATTGCATTATAGGGTGCATGCCAATAAATTCAGAAAAGAAAAAGTAAGTAAACCTGTTTTACATGACAGGGATGTGAATGAGTAAATCAAGTCCAGATTGTACCCATAGCTACATCCCTGGATCACATGACCAAAACCAAGATAGCTGCCACCATTCAGTCATTTTCTGTGTCAAACTGCTTCTGTTACTCATTTGTAGGGATAACTGGATTATAAAAGTGGTAAATGTAAATGGATTACAGCTTTGCTTACATCTGCATAGGCTTTGATGAAATTTCTGATCACTAATTTCACTTTACAGAGCCACCTGCAGATAGCCAGGGTGCCATACCAAACCACCCATGGTATGCTCATGCTGGCTTATTAGGTGACCATCTACTGCATTATGGGGTACATGTCAATAAATTCATAAAAGACAACTAAGAAGTAGCCCATTTTACATGACATAGAAGTGAATGAGTAAATCAAGGCCCAGACTGTACCCATATCTACATCCACTTGGTGACATGAACAAAAACAAGATGACTGACACCATTCAGTCATTTTCTGCATCAAACTGCTTCAGGTACACATTTCTTGGGATAACTAGACTATACAAGATTTAAATGTCTATAGATTACACCTTTCATACAGCTTCAGGATCCTTGATTATATTTCTGATGACTAATTTTACATTACAGACCAACCTGCAGATAGCTGGAGTACCATACCCCAATACTCAACCACCCATGATAGTGCCATGCTGGCCCATAGGGGGGCCAACCTAATGTGTTATGAGGTACATGTCAATAAATCCTTAGAGAAAAAAAAAAGAAGCAGCCTGTGTTACATGACAGGGAAGTGAATGAATAAATCAAGGCCATATTGGCCCCATATCTACATCCCCTGCGTAACAAGAACAAAAACAAGATGTCTGACACCATTCAGTCATTTTCAGAGCCAAATTGTTTCCATTACACATTTATTGGGATAACTAGATTATAAAACTGGTAAATGTAAATGGATTACACCCTTTCTTATAGCAGCAGTAGCTTGGAAGCTGTTTCTGATCACTAATTTCCACATTACAGACTCACCTACTGATGGGTGCCATTCCCCCATACCCTGCCACCCTTGCTAGGGCTGTGTGGGCCCATGAGGGGCCCACCTATTTTGTTATATTGTACATGTCATCAAATCCATAAAGGAAAACTAGGAAGAAGCCTGTTTTACATGACAGGCAGGTGAAAGAGTAAATCAAGGCCCAGATTGTACATGTATGTGTGTATATATGTGCGTGTGTGTGTGTGTGTGTACATATATATATATATATATATATATTCATGGCAAAAAACTCCATTTAATGCATCAGTTAGGGTTGTTCTACAGTGACAAAAGTGAGGAAATTCGGTGTTAGGGTTGAAAACCCTACCTCACATTCACCCCCCCAGCACCACACACACACACATGCAAGTAGGGAGGAGGACCAAGGCAACACAACCAATTACAGACAATCAGCAGCAGGTGACAGAAATAAAAAACAACTGTCTAAATGTGCTACAAGACATCCCCACCCACCTGACCAGGTACTGCATGCTCAGTGGAGATCAACAGCAAAACTGAGGCCACGTACACCAAATGTACACATCCCTGATTGCAGGTGCACACAACGTACCACACTTAGGAGTTGCATGGCCTTACCTAGCGATGACCCACACCCTACCACACCTGGTACTCCACCCGACTGTACATCAACAATGCAACTCTCTGATTGCAGCTATACAAAGGTTTGTACACTTATGAGTAAACAGAAATAAAAACAACTGCATAAATGTAGTAAAAGACACATCCATCATCAAGATACAAGAACTGTTGCATTTAAGTATGTGATGTGTGTAGTAGTAAGTTTACTGCATCTGTCCACTCAAGATACACAGCCTGATCTGGAGGTACAGGGGAACTATTGCCTGTACAAAGCTGTGCAACTCCTAATGGCACTAACAGATATACAGTTTCAGTGATGTAGGTGTACTGTTGATGTCCATGTACTTACCTTCAGTGTGTTTGTATGCTAAGAATGCAGTAACTGGTCTGTCTAACAGAGAGTGGAATTAGCTGGCTGAGGCCAAGCAACTTCTAAATGTGCTAACATTAGTGTACCTACAATGACAGAGGTGTATCACAGATGTCTATAGGCTCACTTTTCCTGTAGCTCTCTACTGAGGATGTAGTACCTGGTAAAGAAAATGGCATTGCCTCTCTGACACCACAGAAATCCAAATCGCGGTAAGTTGAGTATCCTTGCAATGTGTGAGCTGTACCATTTATGTCCACAGCCTCACTTTTTGCAGTTGGTCTACACTCAGGTTGTAGTACCTGGTCTTTGGGTTTGGCAGACCATTAGTGGCTGACGCCATACAAGTGATAACTATGATAATTGTACTGCACCAGCAATCAAGTAGGTATACCGTAGATATAAACAGACTTTTTTTTTACTATAGCTTTCAGTCACAATGGACCGAGTGTTGTAGGATGGAAGGGGGCATTCTTTCCCACAGACTGTGTGACTCATTACTGTACTAACTTTTGCAAGGCTGCAATCATTGAGTAACAGTGTTGCTCTTCATGGGTTCATTTTAACTGGGGTTCTCCAGTAACTATGCAGTGCCTGGTATCAGTGGGTGGGGCACTGCCTTCGATAGTCCTCTAGTGCCTAACAGTGGGACGTTGTGTATGATGAAATCAACTACACATATTATACCTGTACAACTACTTAGATTTGCTGTGCTCTTATAGCTGAGGTGCAGTACCAGGTGTGGTGGTGTGGGGCATCGCTAGGTAAGGCCATACAACTCCTAAGTGTGGTACATTGTGTGCACCTGCAATCAGGGATGTGTACATTTGGTGTACATGGCCTCAGTTTTGCTGTTGATCTCCACTGAGCATGCAGTACCTGGTCAGGTGGGTGGGGATGTCTTGTAGTACATTTAGACAGTTGTTTTTTTATTTCTGTCACCTGCTGCTGGTTGTCTGTGATTGGTTGTGTTGCCTTGGTCCTCTCCCCTACTTGCACGTGTGTGTGTGTCTGTGTGTGTGTGTGTGTGGTGCTGGGGGGGTGAATGCGGAGTTAGGGTTTTCAACCCTAACACCGAATTTCCTTGCTTTTGTCGCTGTGGAACAACCCTAACTGATGCATTAAACAGAGTTTTTTGCCATGAATATCCTGTCTTTTTGAGAATGAGAAGTAGCAATACTACCCATAATGTTGTAGTGGCAGCACCAGACACACATAGCCAAATGCACACATATGAAGAACACAGTAAGTCATCTAGCAGAATTGTCTGTTATGAAGAGTAAGACAACATCCATCTCAAGTATATGCCTCTTAATATTTATCTATTTCCTTTTGCTTACCACTGTTATGTCAATACTGATTTATGGTGTTGCACTGTTTCACTCACTATCTTTTTGCAGCCAATGAGACTACTCTTGTGGGACATAAACAATGTGGCACTCTGTTTCTCAGCACCACTGTTAAATATTTAGATATCTTACATGGTCCTCTTCCACCTTTACTAGACACAAATTCTGAACATAACTCATACTTATTAATGTACCTATAAAAATGTTGTCATAACACTGCAAGATATGTAACACAACAACAATTGTAATGTGTTATCTGATTAAACCTGAAACTTTGTGTATAATGCCCTTCTTTACCAAACTAAGGAAAAGGAATGCTTTCTTATAGAATATATATTGATGACAAAGATCCCCACAACTTAATAATACCACAAGAAAAGTGTAATTTTCAAAAATATTTATTTCTACATATATTAAAGTAAAAATATTATTTTAGACGCTCATATCAAACAGTCAGTCCTGACAAAAATTGTTAAATAAATTCAATCGTGTTTAATAGAAAATTTAAAAAAAAAAAGATATATATATATATTTTCTTATTTATCTACAAAATTAAATGGTACATAAAAAATAGATATCTTCATTAAAAAGTTACAAAAATGATTATTTTACAAAATATGTGAACAAATATTTTAAAAACTATGTACAATATTTACAAACAACTCTCAGAGAGAGGTGTGTTGCTGCTTGAGGCTGCCCAACCCATAAGTTGGACTCAATGTGGAGGTGCAATAGAAGTGGAAGCTTTTGCACCTTCCAGAGGAGATACCAGAGGAGCTGTGGAGGCTGGTCACTCTTTGCCAGGGAAGCTGGATGCCACTGGTGGAGGTGAAGTGCTTCAGCTGGCCACAGTCTCACTTGCCGCTGTCACCACAGGCTCAAGCACAAGGTTGACAGTCGCTTGTTGCGCTTCCATGAAGGACAGCAATTTCTCCTGCCCTTCACGGAGCGCAACATTGTCTCTTATTAGACTGTCAACCTTGCGCTCAAGCCTGCGGTAACAGCGACAGTGGCCAGCGCACTGCTTTAAGCGAGGGCGCCCTGCAAAGTGACAAAAAACATGAATCAATATATGAGCCTCAAAATGATGATTGCCTACCTGTCTTTCGTCTTACAATATTGATATCTAATTCAATAATTGTAATACATTTTGCTGAGCACTCTCAAGACTATCGAGGAGAGTGATGTAAATCAGAACTCCTGTCTTGTCAGTTCCGTTATTATATTTTTTTCTACCGTATTATGTTCTTCGTGGACAACTTGAAAAGATCTATAAGAACAGTATACTTTCTATACTGTTGTTCTACATCAGTTAGTATTTGCTAACACTCACTACTTAAATGTTTTGGCATAATGAACAACACAGTGTGATATACAGTGAT
This sequence comes from Neoceratodus forsteri, assembly GCA_016271365.2. Taxonomy (NCBI): domain Eukaryota; kingdom Metazoa; phylum Chordata; order Ceratodontiformes; family Ceratodontidae; genus Neoceratodus; species Neoceratodus forsteri. The sequence goes on along the minus strand of CM057458.1, from coordinate 1,146,410,257 downwards.
ACTAGCTCATCAATTGTGTATGGACAAGTGAACTTGAACATCTGCACCTATATTATTTGTTCACACCTGCATGAGAATAATAGCATGACCTGTAGGCCAACAATACTATTTCCGTTATCTAATGTTCATATAATCATCTGTTTAATAACTGCTACAAAAGAGACACACATGTCATATACTTATTTATTTTGTGTACATATTTTCATAGAAGCAAATCATCTTTTACTGCTGTTACATTAATATTTGAAATAATGTTAAACATTTAGAAACCAGCAGCTCAGTGACATTGACAATTAATTAATTAAATATTTTCTCTACACATCTTGTAAAGAAACAGTGGTTGGGATATTCAGAAGGGTTGCGCTGCAACAACAGTGTCACCATGCGCAACCCACTGATGCGCCATGGCATGATATACAAAAGGGGAATGTGCCTGGTATAAATGCCGATGAGTCGAAGCACATCAGTAATGTATGCAGTGCAATTAGGGGGGCCATGTCCATCCTTGTTCCACACATCCCGATATTCAGCCCGGGACGTACTGACCCATACAGTCACAACCCCTACTTGCACTGCACACAGTTGATCCCCCCAAAAAAGGAGCAACAGCTGGCCAACCACAGGTGAGATGCCATATTGTAGGGTGCAACATGGCAGCTGCCAGCTGTGAGTGGCCACCAGAGCTCCAGCACCACATTCGTGGTGGCACCCCCCCATGCCTGATCGCAGGCATTAGTATAGTAATAATGGTTCTATATCCCTGGTGGTCCAATGTACTGCTCACAGCCCGATTGCAGGTGTCAGTGATATATTATGACAAATCAATCCATCCCTGGTGGTCCAGCAGTACACCCTTCCCCATCCACCCACTAAGCCGCACCACCCCGCTCCCTCCCCCATCAGCAGCAGTCAGAAGCTCCTCACTGGCTTGCCACCTCACCGGCCGAGGACTGACTCCATACGGTAGGGCTGTACACCCATTGGGCCACAGCGTAAGCCAATGGTCGTGCAGCCCATACCATACTACACAACCCAGATACTGTATATGAATGGATGCATTCACATTTCTGTACTCTGTAGTATGGTACAGCCTGCACACCCATTGCTTACGCTGTGGACCAATGGCTGTACAGTCCTACCGTATGGAGTCAGTTGGCAGACAGCGGTGTGGCAAGCAGATGGGCAGCTGCCACCTACCACTAACTGGGGGGTGGGGGGTGGCGGGGCTCAGTGGATGGGTGGGGAGGGGAGTACAGCTGGGCCACCAGCGATGGACTGGTTTCTCATTATATCTTACTGACACCCACGATCATGCTGCGAGCAGTCCACTGCGCCACCAAGGGTATTGGACTATAATTTCATTACATATGACCGTGATAAGACTGCAAGTGGTCCACTGGACCACCAGGGTTATAGGACATTGTAGTTTATCACATATAGCTGCAATCAGGCTGTAAGTGGTCCACTGGACCACCAGGGATATTGGACTATTATTTCATTACATTTTCCTGCAATTGGGCTACAAGTGGTCCACTAGACCACCAGGGTTAAAGGACATTGTAGTTTATCACATATGCCGTGATCAGGCTGTGAGAGTTCCAGTGGACCAGCAGTGATATGGGATGTTTATTATTTATACATATGCCCACAAATGGGCGCCGGAGCATGTTGCCAGTAGGGGCAAGGGGCATCGGTCCCCAATGACTGCAGCCTGGCAGGGTGGCAGGAACAAGTCATCAGGGATTGGCACACCTGCATGCAAATGGGGCCATAATGACATGCAAATGGCTCCATTTCTGGCTTGCATGCATTATAGCCCTATTTGCATCTGCACTTTTGAATATTACAGTAGTTGTGCCTAGCACAACGGCACTTCCACTAGTGCATCACCCTGCTCCACTTCGGCCACTTGCGCTGTCACACTGCCACTGTGCCATGTGTACTGTGGGTGGCCAAGGAGCAATATTCTATGATGTTGTGCCATGGCACAGCTCCATTGAATATCACCCTGTCAGTGCCCAGGCACATCCCAGTTGTGCTGTGCCCAGGCTTGCACCACAGCCTGGCACAGTCTGAATATCCTGCCCAGAATGTACAAATAATAAATAGTAAATAGTATATCAGTATCTTCTAATTTACTAAAAAGTTGTTTTTATCTCAATGTTGTACACAATACAATTGTTCTCAGAAGTAACACTTTTCAATTGCCACAAACATACTAACTTACATATGTAAAATTGTTTTAACACACATGTAGAGCTTCACCATATGCTGAACAAGGTCTCACACTATTTCAAATAAAGATTATTATTATAATAACAATAAGCTGCAGCCAAGAATCATGTAAATAGTGACCTAATCACCCTGTAGTGTCATGTTGCAGTCATGCACACATCGGACACATTGCACCGCTGCACAAAGATTGATACGCTATATAATTACACTTGCTCATGCCTTGAAACTTAATACTACTTACACCATGAGAACATTGATGCGTAGACTCAGGATTGTTAAACTGTTGAATCCCACTTAACCATAAGCTATACAGCAGTACTGAAGTTATGTTTGGAACAACTACATTAGACTATGTTGATGAGTTGAATATATGACAACAGTTTCACATCATGAAAATCTTGAGTGGTATATCCTTGTGTAAGGATCAAAATGATAACCTGATCAGCAGTTTGCTGTAATGAAACAAAGTGCAACAGTAATTGATGCAAAAAAATAAATGGCCCGTTAACATGTATAGTCATCAGTCTTCATTACTCACTCTGTAATCTGTGTCATATATATAGCTGCACACTAACCTTCCACTGTCTGTGTGCGGGGGTACGGGTGTGAGCATACACCATAAGCAAACAACAATATGTACCCACTTACAGGTGACTTGACACATTGCAAAGCATTACAGTATACCCATCATCCATGAATGGCAAGTACACCATGTGACATATCCATTGTACCCTCCCACTAGCATTTATCACACTTTTACAATATGGTAACTAGCTCTATTACAACACTAGGCCCTCCCCATTGAACTGAAAACTTGTTTTGAATTGGTTGAGTATGCATTGTAGTACAGTAGGCCTTATCATATTGATTATCATGTACTTTCTATCTATAAATACACTTCTTATCCCAGTACACTATCCCCTTCATACAATAACACTTATGATGACATACATGCATGACACACCAGTCCAGTACACTCCATCACCGCTGCACACACATTGTGATAATTATAACATACTCAGAATTGGCTTAGTACAGCTGCTCTCATGTGCCATACTAGTCTTACCACATCATACATTCCCCCTTGATGTAGTACTACCACCTTGACCACCTACCCTCTGAGAACCAAAAATGTAATCATAAGTGTAGCATCATAACAAATAGGGCACACTGTACAGCAAAATACCTCCCAACTATGCATGAAGTGACACCATATAGTACACCTGCATGCATAGTAAAGCAAAAAGTGGGTATCTGAACATAGATAACAGACTGTGTCACAGAATCTCAATATACAAATTATCCATTCACATGTTGAGACTGTCTACTACAGTACTGTTTGCATCACCACTTACTCATCCCTTTCACAAATAGCCACACTGCTCTCACAGTACCTAGCAATTAGCAGTTCTATGGCTGCTTTAGGGGTGACAAGGTCCTCCATACTACTGAACAGAGGTTGTGGGTGCAAGGGTCTGTGACACTACATCTTGTATGAATATCTTTCATGATGGTACTTACGCTCAGAGCTGGTGCCAGGCTCCTCCTTCACCTCCACAGTTGTTACTGGCACTGCTTCCCAGGCCACTATAAAACATATAAGTAAAAAATATTATAACATATACCACAATATATTAATTTACCACTAAACTTTTATTGTGAAATACATTTTTTATAGTGTCTCATTGTGTAATTCAACCATGTACCACATTTCTCTCTTGCAAATGACACTTCTGTGTTTCCATGGATGTTGTGTCATTCACCAGCAGTGACATCCACGCACCAGCCCTGCTCGTGAGTACAGCAACAAACTCACTCACATGAAGGGTAACGGCAGTGCAGCAGCCGATCTTCCAGAGAAGTTCCCACACCTTGCCAGCCACATCAGCACTGCACACCCCACAGTAATTCAGAAACTCTCTCTGAGCAGTACTGCATGTGGTCATTCAGCTGCTCAGTGACACCCACCCCATTTTCAGTTACTACCCCAATGTTAGCATAGACACACAATACCGTCCATTCAGAAATATACAGATTCCGGCAATATATTACCAGGACATAACAGGCTCAATATCACAATCTGTTAGGTATGCATGGGTCGGCCCCCCCAACCTGATTAACATATATTACTACTCTAAATATACCAGCCAAGATCTAGATAACATATATTGGGATGAGTACCTGTATTACTCATTTTGAATATGAGATGACACAAAGACACAATTCAGATCTGTACAAATATCTTCTTAGAGTACAATGAAGACAACATTCACTTATAAAAAAATAGATAAGAAATTCATAGGACAACAATACTTCACATACCATTGGTATCTAGAAATGTAATCACCAGTTGTAGATCATAGTCAGTTAAACCAAACTGAGATGTATACAACTACCGTACATCTGGCTATAAAATCTGTTCCTTTTGAATCACCAGTTATGTTATGAAGTAGTATACCTTGTTGTTTAGAATTTTTAAGCAATATACCCCAACAGGGTGTTGGTTTACTGGAGGATTTACCATGGCTGGTGTAGTTCAGTCACAGGGTGCAGCCGAGAGACTTAACCACGCCAAGATTGTTAAATCCTCCAGTATACCCACTCTCTGTAGGGGTATATTGCGATTAGACAAAGGGCCTGTTTGTTTGTTTACAAAAAAAAAAAATATTTAAAACATCCATTTGATTTCAAACTTGCTGCTCGTTTGTTTGCCATCCATCCGTTAGCTTCGCAGTGGTGTGTTTGCGATGAACATATGGATTTGCCAGGGAGTTCCTGATGCGGCTGAGTGGTGGCTGGCACCTTTTACAGTGGGTACACTGGAGTATTTACAATGCTGAAAAGGTGCCAGCCAGACAATCAAAATTCAGAATTCTATTTTTTTGTGTACGTTGTATTATTACAAATATTACATGGGTGCTGGAACTCATGGTAATTTTTCTGAAGAGTATTTCCTAAAAAGAAGTGAGTTAAGTAGTCCAGCTCACACCTTACATGACAGCCTCATACCACCCCAATTATGTAATGCAATTATTTCTATCAGCATCTTACCATCTGACGCGACAAGGATGACACTGTCAGTGTCAGAGATCTCAGCCTCCACAGCTTCTGACTGTGCTGGTACTACCTCAGCTGGGACTTGGGGGGGTGCCTACGCTGGTCTGTGAAAGAAGATAATAAGTAGATCCACTAAGTTTTTCATGTGAATGTCAACACATTTTAATTACACTTACTTTAAGCATTCAACATGTTTCATGCACCTAACATTGCCTGTAATCAGGTATTGCAGAGCCATTGCAGACACACATAAAATCACAGTTACTGCAAATAAATATTTCATAAATAAAAGATCATAAGCTGACTCAGCACACAATACTTAATACTTATATAGTATGCCACATGAAATACAATTCTGCTTCAATAAAATTGATACTGGATAGTAACTCCATCACTATCATTGGGTTATTCATTCAACAGCATCGTAAAATACATGTTTTTATCTAAGTCAATATCAGGACACATGTATTGTATGAACATATATATATATATATGTAACAAAAAAATGCATCATTATTATTTAATAACGGTTATAAATACTTTTTCCCTTAAGACAAAAAAGAAAAGACAAAAAAAATGACATCTCTCGTGACGTACGAAATATTCCGTTGTTTTACACTGCAGCCACTTGACTTGTAACATCATATTGTGATAATAACACGGCTACAACAACAAAGACTTCAATCAGAAAAAGACTTTCTTTTACCTGATTGTGTACCTATACTATAATATCATAGAATCTGCAGAATTTTTTTGAATAACTTACGATGAGTGAGGCATTCCCCTGCAGCTGGCTTCCCTGCAGCTTCCCATAGTTCATAAGCGAGGTAGTACCAACACTTGTCATTCTCCTGTATCTCCTATCTCTGCTTCAAAACATAGAAGCATTGGTGCAACAGCTTCCACTTCCTCTTCAACTGCACAATGGTCTTATTTTTTACTCTTAAGACCATGTGCAGGAAGCTCTTAATGCACCTCCACATTGAGTCCAACTTCTGGTTAGTGCTCCACATTAAGATGCGAGCACTACCCCTCGCTTGGACTGTCTCAAGCAGCAAGCACACCTCTCTCATGGACCACTGCCTCATTGTTCAATTTTCTATTCTGCAATAAAAACATACACAAACATTCCGTTACTCTCATGTCTCAGAGCCTATATGTTTCTATGTATTTTAAGAAGTATTCTGATTAGAACATGGCAAGAACAGCATTTTAAAACATAATTTTCATAATCACAAATATAATCATTCAGCCACGTGAATTAGTGTATTTCAACACACTAAAAACATACACAACTCTGTGTCGTGTCATGGTATGTTCGAGTAATAACATATACCACAGCTTGAGTACAGCTACATCAAAAGTTCATCTTCCTGTCTATTGAAGATGAAGCATTGTCTGTCTCATGTTGGTCTGCTTCACAACCAGCATCTTGTGGTACTACAGAGTTAGAGGAATGGTTACTGTTGGGTCAGATGCACAGTACATAACAGTAGGTGTGTTCCACATTCCCCAATCACTCAACAGCAGTTGCCACCACCCTGCCTACCTAATTAGGTGATGACATCAGAGAAATGTTAAAGTGTAATGAGAACAAAGGTCTTACACAGTGTTACCATAACACGCCTCTCCCTACGTGCACCCAACATAGCAGCACTGAGTGCTGGTGTTGCTTATGAACACACCCATTTATTGTGTGTTTATGAGGGTACCCAGTGACCATTAGCATAATGTAACCCACTCACATTTTTTTTTTGCTTGCCAAGGGTGTGATAAATCCCTCTCGGTTTGTGTGCCCCCTTTCCTTGTTTGACAAGGGGGGGTACCCATAACCCCATCACCACATGCATCCCCCTTTCCTGTTTTCTTGATGTGGGTGTCCAATTCCCCGTTGGTTAGACCAACCACCAACACACACACAGTCAGTTGGTGTGCTCAGCAGCTCACCCTAGCATGACAAAAAACCTCAATAAATGAAAACAGTGCCCCGATGTCTCTTGCAGCATTTTTTCATATCTACAAGTGGACATCACAGTAGTCACATGTAGGAGAAGCACTGTCACACTGGTACACACTGGTGCTCCACTGTGGGCACTTGCCCTGGCACTATGACACAGAACCATATAATATGCAACTGCCACAGTCACATATTTCAACACACTTGACCCATGCCATGATGCCATAAAATATCACCCTGGCAACAACTGTCGTGCATCCAAGGTCAACTGTTACCAGCCCTGCATTTCACTGTGAATATCACCAACTATGTGTTACTCCTGTGTGAGTGCTCTATATACCTATTCAATTTTTTGACCAACATGTTTGGTTCTTTAAAGAACTTTTTTTTACAGCTCACTAAGTATACAAACAGTCTGACATTATTAGAGTACTTTGAGGATTCCATCTCAAAGCTCTCCCAGGAAACAGCAATTACCAGCATGTGAGAAGTGCACACCGTTAGATAGGTATAACCAATCATAAGAAAACTTAATTTCAGGGTGACATATGGTGTGCATTACACACATGCGTAGATATGCAGACATTTGTATGTTCACCTTTCTCCATGCTCTGTCAAGCAAGTACACATGGAGTTCTGCTTGCCAGATCCTACACTCTATAATATCTGAAAAAATGATTTTACAGGCTGGCAACATACTGATAATAGAAACAAGTTCCAATTTTGCTTCTGCCACTAAATCTACCCAATGCTTGATGCCTAAATCATCCCGGCCAAGATGTGTTACAACTATGTCTGGGTGAGGTTGGCTACTCAGAAGTCTGTCCATTGTTGGCATGAGGTACTCCCACCTCATTACAACCCTGCCATACCTCTTCACACAGAAATTATTTTTCACATGGGTTGTATTGTGGTACAGTAACACTCCTATGCACACTTGACACATCCTGGTATTGATCCCATGATACTGTGAGCATCTGCAACTGCAACCCGTACTTCTGCTGCACACTGTTGAGGCCCCCAAACAAAAAAAAATTTAAAAAATGACAACCACAGTGTACCTGCAGTATTGCACAGTACAACATGGCAGCCAACAGCTGTGGGTGGCCACCCAAGCTCCAGGGCTACCATGTGTTGGCATCAGCCCTCCCTCACCAACTGTGATTTTGCTATGAAAAATATATCCATGATGGTCCACTGCACCCCACCTCCTCACCCAATTGTGGGCTTTCTGTTTAAAAAGTAACCATTGTGCTGTAGTGCAGCTCCCACTCCAGCCCAATCAAATGAGGAAGTAGAGTGAACAGGGCCACGAGGGATAAATTTTATACAGTTAACCCATGGTAAGGTGAAAGGATAGAGTCCACTGTACTACCAGCAGTATTTTTTTAATTGAAAAACCAAGATCTAGTTTTGAGATACATTACCACAAAGCAACCGGGGGGGCATCAGTAGCCAACAGGTACTGCCTCACACAGTATCAGGGACAAGTTACTAATGATCAGCATACCTGCATACTAATGACACCATAATGATATCCAAATAGGTGCATTAACACCTTGCATGCATTATGGCTCTATTTGCATATACAGTACTAAATACTGTCATACTTGAACCTACCACCACTGCACTTCAGTGCTGTATCCCCCCACTCCTCTCTGGCCACTTACACTGGTGCAGTACCAGAGTAACATTCACAATGCAGGTTGCCATACTGAAATATTTAACACTGCTGACCATACCCAGCACTGTAAAATATCACCCTGACAACAACCTGCTGCACTGCAGTTGCACATTACCCAGGCTTGTTCCACAGCCTGGAACAGTCTGAATATTCCCAATCCATGTGTTACATCTGTGTGAGTGATGTATGCAGCTGTTCTATTTTTTGACCAACATTTTTTGGTTCTGAAAAGAACCTTTGTTTGCACTTTGCTATTTGTTCAAACAGTCTGACTTTCTTAGAGGACTTTGAGGACTGCATCTCAATGGTCTCCCAGAAAATGACAATTGCCAGCATCCGAGAAGTGTACACCATCTGGTAGGTATAGCCAATCATAACAATACTTAATTTCCTGGTGACGTATGGTGTAAATTCCAGACATGTGTAGAAATTCAGACATCTGTATTTATTTATTTAGTTTTTGTTGACCGGGTAAGTGCACTAGACAAATACTGCCTATTTTCAGGCACAACCCGGGGGACAGGGATACAGATGAATGCCAACTGACCTTGAACCAGATTAAGCTGTTAGTGGTATTTTTAATGAATGAGGGAAATTTGGCCAGGACACCAGGAAAACTCCCCTACTCTTTTCGATAAGTGCCATGGGATCTTTAACATCCACCTGAACTACCACCAATCCAGGAAGATGGGACCTCGGTTTAACGTCTCATCTGAAAGACGGCACCTCAGAAGTGCAGCACCCCTCTCATGCTGCACTACAGTGTCAGTACTGGGATTCTTCAGGCTCTGTCAATCAGGTACATATGGTGTTCTGCTTGCCAGACCCTACGCTCTGTAATATCCAAAAAAAATGATTTTACAGGCAGGCGACATACTCATAATAGAAGTGAGGTCCAATTTTGCTTCTGTTACTAAATCTACCCAGCGTTTGGTTCCCAAATCAATGCCTCCAAGATGTATCAGCAATATGCCTGGATGAGTCTGAGTACTCAAAAGTCTGTGCATGGTTGGCATGAGGTGCTCCCACCTCATTCCACCCTACCAAACCACTTAACACAGCAATCTGGGAGCTGCAGGTTGCTTTCAAAATCACTATTCTGAGCATACTCAGATGCTCGTTTCACTATACTGCTTTCAACAATCCACAAAGTCCTTTTGGCTGTTTTCTGCCATTCTCAGCTTTTCAACTTAGAAGTGGACAGAGAGCTACCAAAAAAGTCAGTGTTGACCCTGCAGTACCTAAGCAGTAGTGAAAGTAAAACTGCTATTTTCCCTCCTAACTTCAACCCAGCTTCAGTGGACTGATCCATGACACACAAATAAAACAAATCATTGGTTACTACTGTGCCTTCATTAACCAATGTAGTCTATGCACTGACTATCACTGCACTTCTGCTCCAGCTAAAATGTGCTAAAATTTAAAGATGGGGAAAAATGCATCCTTTTGATAGGCAGTTTTAAACAATTACAAATGCAGATGCATGTCTGATTGGTTCCCTCTTCTCTTGTGGGTAAATGTGCACCTTGCTATCTCCCTCCATTTGCAGCTGTATCTGTGCAAGTAAGTACCAAATAATTGTCTGACTTTAAACAGTTGTACCTAAATAATGAACCATCATAGGTTATTTCTAGCAACAAAGTCAAATACAGCAGTAAAAAACATTTTGATTAACACTATTTACCTGTTACTAACACTTTATATCACACTAGAAAAATGCTTTATAAAATATGATGTACTTACAGTTATAAATGTAGTGTGTCTCAGTGTAGGCTAAGATGGCTGCTGTGGACTTCTTCTTCAGTATTCTCCATCTCTGATTGGTTGTCTCACATGGCCTGATAAATCTAGCATAACATTGGCAGAACTAGCTGTCAGTCAAATAGCAATCAGATATGATTCAATAATGAATACAGTTGTCACTCCCAAGCTTAAATTTGCAACACTTTTGCACACACAACACTACTTTTGTGACATTTTCGCACGCATGACACTACTTTTGCGACACTTTCAAATGCACAACACTATATTTTGTGGCACTTTTGTGCACATGACACTGTTTTTTCGAAACTTTGAATTTACGACATAATGATGATTTTTTCCCAAAAATGATGATTACTGAAGGGAAAAGTTTCCTGCTTCTTACCTAATGTACAAATACATAAGTTCACACAATTTCACATACTTATTCTGAAATCGTAACTCTACTTGTACAACTGTGTAGTTGCTGAAGCTACATTTTCGCATTTCATTGTTTTCTGTCTCTCCACAAGTGACCTCAATATTCATTCCTAATCAATAATTGTGATTATTTGTCTTTGCAATAACACATGAACAGAGCTTGGCTTAACAATATCTTAAGCACTCCCTAGAGATGTAATGTGGCACAAGGTAGAGTCAAGTGTTATATTGCCCCAAAGACATAATTAACTGTCAATGTGATTCTTGTGAATTCCTTATGGCTATCATGACAATTAATATTCAAAAGTTAAGTGTTTGAAGTTGACTTTATTAATCTGTTACTCATTTACAGAAAGATTTTAAATAAAGTAGTTCTTTGACCAGCAGTTTAACAATACTAGGTCAAAATCACTATACAGAATTGCAGTGATTCTGCATTGCTGAACAGTGAAATAGAACTAGAAAAATCTATGTGTCACGGTGATAACGCTATACAGGACAGTGTAACATGAATCAAAATAAGACTGTCAAAATTTGAGCAACCAATCTGATTACAGCATTTTCTGAAACTTTTTTTTGTAATATTTTATACATAAATCATCTGTGTCAATATACAATGTTAGGAGTGATCAACACAAGCATATACTAATATTTTCTTTTTCTGTGTCTTTTATGCAGGTGTCTGATACTTCTGTAACATTGCTGACTGCTACTGTGAACTAACAGATTGAAAGATGCCTAGTAAACACAGATGAGCATGTATAGAAAGATGAAACAGGTATCATAGTACTTCACTGTTGCTTAAGAATGATAAAAAAACAGTGATGTGAGTTCAAGATGTAAAACAATATAGAGTTCTACTGGAATAGTGAGCTCTACAGTAACTCACTCCACAACAAAACCACATACTTGCTCAACAGCAAGTAAAAAATGTTTACCTGAGCAACAGTTGTGTAGATCTCTCAGACAAAACACAACTATTGATACAGCAACCATAAACAGACCTTCTAAAAAGTGCCATAAACTCACAGCTGGTGATTTTCATCTGAGAAAGCAAAAGTATTTCCGATCGCTAGCAAGTAAAGTTAAGATCAACAGGCTTATTGCTGCTGTGATGAGGCATAAGGGCAAAAAGACAAAGAATCATCTGACTTTGATGAAATTGCATCTCAAAGTACACACATTTGTTAATAGAGCAGTTTTTGTTCTTCAACATTTATGGCATAAGATGTCTCATGTGCTTGAACTATTCAGAAAAGGTGTGTATGACATCAAAAAAAGGCTACAACGGTATCCTACTTTGACTGTGTATCATTTCTGGGATGTATTCACAGGTCATTGGATGCACACACAGCATTCACAGGCATATTTCTGGGAAGAATCTTATTATTCACAGAAAAAAGAAAGCACGTTCACCATTGATGAGTCTGGTAAGCTGGTCAATGTGCTCAGTGTCTGTGATGACACAGCAATGGACACAAATGATGACTGTGATGCAACCACTGTGTCCCATAAATGGCACAGTCTCTCTTGGCCATATGATGAAACCTGCAACTGTAGGCAATCGTCATTTGAAAAAGTTGAACAGTTTGTCAACCTATTTGTGATAACAGATCACAAAGAAAGATATAAACTGTTTAACAAGATTGATCTTTGTGAAATCCATCCACATACTGGATTTATGGGTCACTCACTAGCATGCCTCGATAGTGGTGTTTGTGACAGTGTCTTTCACAACATGCAGATGCTGGGAGTGCATCAAACAGGCATGCAAAACTTTGTATACAGGGTATATGAAGTCTGACAAGTTGTCAATCAGTACACTTGTTTAAATGACTTATTGCTGTCTGGTGACATGCAGGGTGCCATCACATTTCTCAAACAGCAGCAACATGTGACTTCTGTACCAGACACAACTATTTATCAGTCAGCAAGTTCTGCTGAAACATCTGTTTCTGTGTTAGAAACTGACATACTAAAACAATACGGCAAAGAAATTGCAAAATTTTAGCTGGCAAAGGCTTAGAAGTTTGACTCTGTATGTGTGTCATCTGACCGTCTGTGCTACAGCAAACAAACAGTCACAGTGAACCTTAAAACCTTGTCACCATACAATGACATGTGGTTCCGTCTCTCAGCATTTTTGCTGATGAAATCTGACTTTCAGTTACAGACCCCCATCCCCAACCACCCCACACTACACTCTTTTTTATGTAGCAAAACAGGAAGGAGCGGATCAGTGGGGCATCCACAAGGTGAGCTCATTTACAGGGGCACTAGTAATTTAACTTGTTATAACAAGTTATACAAAAACAAAACACAAAAGCAAACCATTACTTGCATTTTCTTCCTTCTAATTACTCTGACCAGGTTATAAACCCAGCAACTTATCAGGAATGGATATCATTAACTGCAGGTACTGTGGAACACTTTTCAGAAGGACAGTCTTGCAGGATTTATGACACTGTCCTATATGCTGGGCCATTGGAGATATTAGGGCTCAGCTCCAGGCAGCATGGGCAGAGATTGCGTACCTCAAATTTCATATTCAAGAGGAAATACATTATAAGAACAACCTGCCATTTCCCCAACATCCAACAGAAGAACCTCAAATGCAGAGGGTAGTTGGTCCAGAAGGTTGGCAGGTGGTTAGGAGGGGCAAATCAGGTGCCCCATCACTCTGTGCTCTCCAACATATTACCCAAAAACTATATAAACACTACAAACAGGTATCTGCCTCTATCTCCGAAATCAAACAAAGGGGCAGAGGATACTGCAGAGCAGGACACTGCAGCATAGGAGCTAGCACAACAAAACTTGTCCAAAACAGGAACCAAAACAGAAAAAGCAAAAAGGAAATCCAAAAAACTTCTGATCATAGGAGACTCCATGATTCGGGGAATTGATACCCATCTCCAGCCAGGGGTAATGGTCAGATGTCTCAAAGGTACATCAGCTTGGAGAGACGCTGACCACATTGCTAAAATTGTTTACAAAGCAGGAGGAAACATTGACATCCTGGTACACATAGGGACTAATGATCTTGCCAGCCAGTCTGTTGTGGAGGCCAAGGAACACCTGACCAGGCTGGGTGACAAATTAGCATCCATTTCATCCAACATCTCCTTCTCTGAGATCCTTCCAGTCTGGGAGAGGGGAGCAGATGGACGGAAGGTCAGAGAAGGGGAGACAGGGGAGCTAAACATGTGGCTCAAGGGCTGGTGCCAGGAAAAAGGACACAGATTTGTAGGGAACTGGCAACAGTTCTGGGAGTGAAAGTTCTTTAAATTTGATGGACTGCATCTGACTAAGGAGGGAGTTAGTGCATTGGGGCAGAAGTTTGACATCTTTGCAGAATATTTAAACTAGTAAATGGGGAGAGGGGTGCAGCACCCCATACATCGAATGGGAAGAACACCCCTCCCCCCACAGCTAGTGGTCAAACAGGGATTCAGCAAGTTTGCAGTTCATTTGCATCCCCAGGTAAGAAAAAAGGCCTGTCTCTCCATACGACACACAGGAGACATGCCAAACCTCACCCAACAACTAACACACCGAAATCTGGCCAATGGAAAATCATGTACACAAATGCTCACAGCCTGGGAAATAAGATCCCAGACCTGCAGACAATAATGTCAGAGGCTAAACTGGACATAGTAGCAATTAGTGAGACGTGGTTCACCAGTAACCACACTTGGGAGACTTCAATATCTGGCTATGTACTGTTCAGAAGAGACCGAGGCGCAAAAAGGGGGGGAGCCCCGTATGTCAATGAAAATATCAAAGCTACAGAAATTCAGAATATACATAAGGAGCCAGAAGAACTGTGGGTCACCCTGGAAACAGGAAATGGGATAGCTATAAGAACTGGGGTTATCTACAGGCTCCCAGACCAGGGGAGGACATAGACACATTACTGTTAGAAGATATACAAAACATGACAGCTAAAGGGAGGTTCTGATAATGGAGACTTCAACATGCAGATACAGATTGGTCAATACCAGCAGGAACATCTGCCAGAACTAGACACATGGTAGATTCCCTGCATGGGGAGGCCTCAAACAACTGGTACAACAACCCACAAAGACAGGGCTATCCTAGATCTAGTACTGACTAACAGGAAGGGATCATAGATCTCCAGGCAGAAAGTCACCTGGGGTCAGTGACCATCACATGGTATGGTTCAGTTTGTACTACATCCAAATCATCCATTCCAAGGCAAAAATATGGGACTTCAGAGGAGCTGACTTTGATAAGATGGTCAACAGAGTTAAGCTAGCCCTGGCAAAAGAAACACAGGTGAGGGGTACAGGCAAGTGGGCAAGCATTAGGTATGCAATACTTGAAGCAACATCCCATTGTGTTAGACAGAAAAGAAGTGCAAAAGAAGGAAACCACTTGGTTCTCAAATAGAGCAGAAAAGGTCAGAGCCAAAGGCTGACCTTCAGGAACTATAAAGGAACACAGTGGATGAAGATAGGAGGCATACAAACTGCCCTAAGGAAGCAGGGAAGGCAGTAAGGCAGGCAAAGTCCCAAACTGAGGAAACACTCACACGAACAGTAAAAAGAAGGTGACAAGACTCTATAGATACATTTGTGAAAGGAGAAAGTCCAGAGGGGTTGCTAAGCTCAAAGGAGAAAGGGGCAGGTGAGGAGGAGGAGGACCCTGTAAAGCATCTATCCTAAATAGATACGCTCACTCGTGTTTACTGAAGAGAAGGTAGGTCAGGGCCCACAGCTCAGCACCATGGACACAGGGGAGGAGGTGAGCACTACTCCTTCACAAAAAGAGTCCTACAAAGAGCTTGCTAAGCTCAGGGTGGACAAGCAATGGGACTGATGGCATACATCCCAGGGTACTTAAGGAGCTAAAGGGTGGAACTAGCAGAGCCATTAGCAGAACTGTTTAGTGAGTCTCTGAGCACAGGGAGGTCCCAGAAGACTGGAGAAGGGTTTGTGATCCCGCTCCACAAGAGTGGTAGCAGGGAGGAGGCAGGGAACTACAGACCAGTCAGTCTTACCTCAGTAGTGGGCAAGATTATGGAGGTATCCTTAAGGAAAGGATAGGAAAACACCTGGAATCCATAGGGCACAGGATCCAAGACAGCATGGGTTTACAAAAGGAAGGTCCTGTCAAACTAATCTCATAGATTTCTTTGACTGGGTAACCAGAGTGGTGGACAAGGGGAGCAGTTGATATCACCTACCTTGACTTCAGCAAAAGCTTTCAACACTGTTCCACATGAAAATTGATAAATAAGCTGGGTAGGCTCAGAGTGGATCAGATGGTCAACTGGGTGGCAAACTGGTTGATGGACAGAAAACAGAGATGGTGGTAAAATGGTATACAGTCAGAAGAGATGCAAGTCACAATTGGGGTACCTCAGGGATCAGTCCTGGAGCCAGTCCTTCAATATCTTCATTAGTGACATTGCAGATGGACCAGAGGGTAAGGCTTGTCTGTTTGCAGATGACACTAAGATCTGCAACAGAGTTGATGATCCAGATGAGGTGGGCAGAATGAAGAGATTTGGACAAACTAGAAAATGGTCAGAAGAGTGGCAACTGACGATGCAAAGAAGTGCAGATCATGCAAATAGGAAGAGAAACTGAAGCCACCTATAGGCTGGGAGGAGTTGAAGGTAGTCACAGGAAGAAAGAGACTTGGGCATCATCATCACCGATGACCTGAAATCATCCAAGCAGACCACTAAAGCAGTAGGTAAGGCTAGGGGATGTTAGGGTGTGATAGTAGGGTATCACAAGTCGTAAGAGAGAGGTAATAATCCCTCCTTACAAGACACAGGTTAGGCCCCATCTGGAGTCTGCATGCAGTACTGGAGGCCACACCTTCACAAGGACATTAACCAAATTGAGGCAGTCAGAGAAAGGCAACCAAAATGGTGCAGGGACTGCATCAGAAGACATATGAGGACAGATTAACGGAGCTCAATATGTATACCCTTGAGCAAAGGAGGGAGAGAGGTGATATGATTGAAACATTCAAACACCTTAAGGGCATTAACAATGTGAAAGAGTCTAACATGTTTAAATATAAGAAAAATAGCAGGACAAGAGGACACAGCATGAGACTAGAGAGAGGCCGATTAAGTGGGAATGTGAGGAGATTCTTGTTCACAGAAAGAGTGGTGGATGCATGGAACAGTCTACCTCAGTAAGTGGTGGCTATGAATACAGTGCAGGGCTTCAAACAGGCATGGGATAGGCATAAGGGAGCAATACAAATGAATATGGCTAGATAGGTCATTGACAGTGTAAAGGTGTGTGGCACATTCATAAGGTAGAAAATAATGGGCAGACTGGATGGGCCTTGCGGTCCTTATCTGCCGTCAACGTCTATGTTTCTATGTAGACCACCATTGTGCTGTGCAAACACTGTTTCTCCAAACTAAAGCCCAACATTCTGCCACCAATGTCACTGTTGAATAATATGGAGGCACATGTTACACCAAGTGAGATTGCGACATTGAATATGTTTGAACACATTCTAATTCAGACAATGAAACCATTTCAAACCATTCTACGTCTGAACACAAAGACACGGAACATTCCACAGAAAGAACTCATTAGATCTCTAAAAGGTTCCATAATGTATTCCCCTCTCTCTACAGGAAAATGTGGAGGCAATCTCATGGAAAATAGTTTGGTGATTCTAGTAAATGGTGTTCCAACTAAGTCCAAGGTCATCTCGCAAGATGTTGTCAATGTACAGAAGGTAAAGCTTGCTCTAGTTCTTTAAATAATAAACCTTTATGCAGACCTTGACATTGATCACATGACTAGTCTCTCTGTTCAACATGATCTCGTAGAAACAACTAAGCCAATGATTGAGAAGGTCAGTGGACAGACAAATGACAATGTGTATGAACATTACACAATTCACCCACTACATGGCAGAGATCCAGTAGGAGACAACATTGCTCTCTATCAAATGAAACAGGTGGAAGGTGAGCCTGTCAGCATTTGAGAGGCAACACTGTTTCCCAGACTTATTATCAAAAGGGGTCAGATGGACAGCTAGATGAAAGGGAAGTGCGTGTACAGGGTGCTGAGTACCGCACTAGCCATGTGCTCAGTAAAGATGGCAAATTCAGACGTAACATACAGTACCTGTTTCATCTCCTCTGGGAGAGTGAACTTAGCATTCTGTCTGCGTCTATTGCACATACTATTTGTCTCACAACTCCACTAGATGGAATAACAGCTGCTCAATTTCTAGAGAAATTAAAGCAGAAAGATGAAAATGTAAGTGAATCTGTCTTCCATACTTTCAAGTCTAGGTGGCACCAAGAATATTGGTATCATGAGACACTCTGAGTGATGACAATGCTGAGAGGTGGTGCAGCCACATGGTTGTCACACTTGGTTGCTGAATATGCCTGGGACGAGCTCACTGAACTGTTGAAGTGGGCAAATTCACGATCTTGTGACATTTCATCAATGACTGTCAGAGAAATGTGTTCACTTGATCCTGTGTCTGTCACAAGACATTTTCACAAGTGGTTCCATGACATTCTGACTTTCATATTGTCAAAGGACAATCCACCTCTTGGTACTGTGGAACATTCCTTTTGGAGGATGGAATATCAACCACGGGGGCCCCTCATATTCATATGTTATTGTGGATCAAGAATGCACCATGCATAGGTGAGCATGAAGCTGCAGAAGTGCTAGCATTCATCAAGCAATATATCACTTGTCACATTCCAGACAAGTATGACAGTCCTGCACTATGGAAGTTGGTACAAATGTTCCAGCGACATATTTATGCAAAAGCTGCAGACGAGTAGTAAAGAACAATCTAATTGGTACATGATGTCGCTTCGGTTCCTAGGCAGAGAGTTTGTCAGGATGGTTCCATGAATGAACTTTTTCAGCAATGGACAACCACTTAAGGCAAATCAACCAAGAGGGGCATATGTTACCCAGAGATGAGAAAGAGGTACGCCAACGACTACAACCCAACTCTTCTCCTAATGTGGCAAGCAAACATAGATGTTCAGTTCATGGCTGACAACTCATTGGCCCTGGTGCTGTACATGACTTCGTACATAACCAAGCATGAGCAGACTAGCTTGCAAGATCTTTGGGAAGATATTGCCAGTTCAAGCAAGAGCCTGACATCTCAGCTGTGGTCACTGGGCTTGAAGACCCTTTCACACAGAGAATGTGGAGCTTATGAAGCCAGTGACTGTTTAATGGCTACACATCTGTACGGGAAGTCTGATGCTATCCAGTTTCTCAGTGTGAACTACAAAGAGAAATGCAAATGTGTACTGATTCCCCATGCTGAGATTGAGAAACTCACTGCCAATAGACCTTCTTCAAAACATATCTTGAAGAATAACCTGATAGACACATACTACCCTGTGACACACAAATGACATGGATGATATGTGTCTCTTTCAGGTGGCTAAGTGGTATGACTACAAGGCAGATATATCACCTGACTCATCATGGCACATTTACAAGGTGAACAGAGTGGATGGCTGTCTCATAAAGAGACACAAGCCATGGCTCATAGACCACTGTAAATTACATCTAGCACATCAGAGAGCAGAGACATTACTACTTTGCTCTCCTATTCCTATTCAGACCCTGGAGGAATGAGTCTGAATTAAAAGGTGACTGATGATACATCTGAAGAAGGTCAATCTCAGTTATGAGACTTTCAAAACTGAATACTCAGAGACATACATACAGAGACTGGAGGCTGAGAAAGAACAGCTTGAAGGCAGAGAAGCAGCTTCAGGAAGACAATCCTGTTAGCTCACAAGACAATCTTGATCCAGAAGGACAAGCTGCTCTAGGTGAACCTCTACCTTTAAATCCCACAAAGTGTTAATCTCAGAAATTGAGACTGCTAGGAGACATGGAACACACTCCACTGTCAACCCAGATGACTTAAGAAAGACTGAATCAGTAGCATCATGTAGTTCACTCTCCAAGTCACTGGCCGTTGTTCGACACGGCCTACCACATGAAACAAAAAAATGTGACTGTCTTGACTATAAACCACTACTGATCTTTGTTAGTGGTTCAGCTGGCACAGGAAAGAGTTTCCTTATTCAAGCCATCACTGTTGGAATATGGAGCCTGACAGGGTCATCAATGTCTGTTGCTGTTACTGCTCCCACAGGACTGGCTGCATACAACATTGGTGGAATTACATTACACCATCTCTTTATGTTGCCAGTGGAACATGGCAAAACAGGAGAGTATCATAAACTGTCATTTGAGGTTGCATCTCAGCTCCGTTCCATGTTCACAAAGATGAAGTTACTCATCATTGATGAAATCAGCATGGTCTCCAATGTAATCTTGCCTGTATACACACTACGTCTACAGGAGATCTTGGAAGTACTGACGATGGAGTACCATTTGGTGGCAAAAGTATTGTTGTATTGGGGACCTTTACAGCTTGCACCAGTTAATGCAGAGCATGTTTTTAACTGACTGCCAAACAAACTAACAACATGTAGCTGCATTGCAGGTTTTAACATTTGGGAGTTATTCACCTATGATGAGTTGTATGAGAATATAGCGCAAAGTGGTGATCTGGCTTACAAATCACTTTAGATCAAGCTCGTATAAGTTCTCTATCACCAGAACATGTTGCTATATTAAACAATCAGAGAATCAGAGGAGATACTACATCTATAGAAACAGCATGTAATGTTTTCAGCGATGTGTACTCTACAGGCACAAACATAGTGTGTCTTATGCCATGACTAAAGAAATGCACTGAGTTCAACAATGTTATGCTGCTGAGAGAAAACCAAGAAATTCTAACTTTGCATGCTGTTGAGACACTTGATGGTGTCATTCTCAGTCACAGTCTAGTAGCAAAGATGACTGAATGACTCACTGAACTGAAGTCAGATGTTTCACGATAGCTGGCCTAGAAGCTGTTCTTACACTTTACAGCGAAATGCCGCATTATCGTACCATGACATAATCTTGATGTTGAGCGAGGCATGGTAAACGGTGCTAGGAAACATCACTGACTTTGTCTACAATGTCCAGAGGACATATATAGAGACACTTGTAGTTCACTTTGACAACATGGAACAGCCTGTACAGATAGAAACGTACCTGTGTGAAATTTCAGGTATTTAAGAATATCTATGTAAACAGGAAACAGTTTCCACTATGTGTTGCATATGCTGTTTCTATTCACAAATCACAGGGCTTGAGTTTGGATTCAGCAATGGTGGACATAGGTACAGACATTTTCAAGGATGGCATGAGCTACGTGGCACTTTCACGTGTCCGTAGTCTTTCTGGGTTGCACATTATAACTCTTGCACCTCAGCAGATACGAGCTGACAAATGATGTATTGTTGAGTACAGCAGGTTACGTACTCTCCATCAGCCACAAATGTCTTCAATACCACTGCCTACATATCTGGCTGTCTCACATTGTACAGTCATATCTGCACGTGTCAGCAAACAGGCACGAGCTTCCAAGTGATTCAACTCTAAAGAGTTCAACAAAGGTGCAATATCAACTACACATTTCCAGAGCCAGCTGTTCATCCAGAAATCAGTTGGTGTGGCACAACAGTGCCAGTCTTTGACAACAGCACTAGAGTGAACTGCTATACTAATTCAGCTATACCAAGTTTTTCTCCACATACCACACGTTGTGCAGGCAATATCTGTCTACAAGACCTCCCCTATTAAAGACATTGAAGCAGATTGTCAACATGGCTTCTGACCAGTCTAACGATGTGCAGTCACTATACCACTACAGCAGGTGTTAGGTACATGTGACAGATGCCAGTACATTTGCTGCAGACAGACAGCAAGACACTAGTGAGTTTATGATGATGATGTAAACAACTTGATGAAGACGCACTCCAATGCGCCAATGCTACGTTGTGTCATATGTAACCAAATATGTATGTGTATCATGTGGTAATTCACAGCGTGAAACCACAGAAGACATGTTGTGGATTACTCTTTTAGTCCCTCAAGCCAAAAGTGTCAAATTTCTACAGCTATTTATCAATGCTCAATGTGGTCACTCCTGTAAAAGGTGTGGAGGCAGATGTACTCAGGCCATACGTCTCAGGAGTTCATCTCAATATCTGTTGCTTATATTGCACAGATTTGACTCCAATGGGCTCAGAGTTGACACTCCCATCACAGAACACACAGCTGGTAGAATAGTTTTTAACCAATCAGTGTTTGACACTCACAGTGTAGTCTATCACCATGGTCAATCTATGCATTCTGGCCATTACACCTGCTTACTAAGGTACAGAAGTGGCTGGGTAGAGTGTGATGACTCTACAAGCAGCTTTAAACAGAGACTGTCACGACACTTAAAAAATACATATCTTCTAATATTGAAGAATTATGATGACCTTCATATTTCAGAAGAATAGCAGACAATATCTGGCATTTTTAAATGACTACTTTGTGACAGAATCAGTCGTAGGTCAGTACAATTGTTTCCAATCTACAACTGTCAATAAACCATTGCATATCAATAAAATGATATACTGGCAGAGACATTTCATACACTATGACATCTAAGATCTTGTGTGGATCAGTGACAACAAGGAAATTGTTGTAGTGGTTTCAATTAGCACCAACAGTATTCACAGTCACTAGCGAAACCATGCTTACATGTCTATCGAAGATTGTACATGTCAAAACAGAGTCCTTTCTGGCTCTCCTGTTCTGTACATATCTTTTCTTGTAGGTGTATCATACCCATACATAACAAGAAGTTGTTGCCAGTTGCTAACTTTTTGCCTCTGCAGAGGCACAAAAGTTGTCCCTTATCAATTTAAATAAGTGTGTAACACATGTCTCATTCACCAAAGAGAACACTCTGTCACAAGTTTTCTATCACCAGTTTTTTTTGTCTATTATCTGTTGACATTTTGACAACAGCATCATTCTTTCACCATGCAACAGTGTTGAACTATGCCTGATGTATTTGTTACACTGAAACTGTACATATGTAAATATAAAACTCTTTAGTCATAATGAAGCAAGTGAAATGAAGCAAGTGTGAATACTGAAGTATTGCAGCTTATTATCAAATGACTCTTGCATACCTATGTAATGACATGTAAATAATATTTACATTCTCATTTCGTCTCACCATTGTTGTTAATTAGTTTAATTGTTCAAGTAAAAGTGTTACTATAAGAGTGAAGTAACAATTTCTCCTTAACATATAATAGAATACTATAGTGATTAAGTTCAGTGACCCATATCTTTCATAAAAACAGCATGCTACACACATTTGTTATTTACTAGTTCAGAACTGATATAGTAACTAATGTAACCATTGAAAGAAATGTATATTGTACATGTAATAATATGAAATCTGTTGTACTTGTCATACAAGTAAATGTAATCTATGTTAATAATACTGGAAATTGTAAATCAGACACTTTTACTGATCGCAACGCACTTCATACCTGTTCCTGGCAATGTTTATGATCGCCTCTATTGAGGGGTCGGGTGGGAATTTTCCATATGCACCTAGTCAGTGATATATCTTAAAATATTTAACTGAACATACCAGTTATCTAATGTCACTGAAATCATAACATTTTTATATTCTATTACTTGAACACTTACCATCTGGTTTTTCACCCACCCAAGGAACATACACATTATCAGTCACACAATAACAACAAATCATCACTGTTTCATGTGTGTAATCACTGCTTAGAAGCTCCTGACATACCTTCATTAATGTAGGACAGGACAAAGGGATGAGACATGATTGTAATATTCAACTACTTAAAAGGTATAAATAATATTGATAACCAAAGTGTCTTCAAGCTGAGTGGCAAACATATCATGAAGGGGCACAGTCTTCAGCTTGATGCTGGGAGGTTTAGGAGGAATGTCAGAAAGCACTTCTTTCCACAAAGAGTAGTGAACACTTGCACTGCACTGCTAGAAGAGGTCACCTCATTAAAGACAGTGACCAGCTATAAAAGAGACAGGTATATGCATAGAGGGAAGATAAGAATCATGCCTAGGGAAGATGGGAGGACTGTGCAGGGATAGCAGAGACATTGGCTCAAGATGCGGACCCTGCAATATGAGCAGACTTAATAGACCAAATAGCCTTCTTCTGCTGCCTTCTTTCTATGCTCGTATTTCCATATGTACATACTTATTCCAGTTCATATCATGTACTTACTATGCATGACACACATTTAGATATATTCCAAGCAATGATTACACACATGCAAGGATTGTATTGTGAGACTGATTTTGTAAAAAAATTTAAATCTTAATTTAAACTTAATTGGCCCTTTCTCAGTTTCACCAATTGGCAATAAATCTTTTTTAAACTTAACCACCTGTGTTGAGTCTTTACTGAACCGTAACATTATAACATTAGAATGTAACTGTTGTTCCTTTTAAGCATGAAAATCAACTGGAAGAAATAGTACCACACATATGTGTCCATGGGCTTATTTTTTGCTATTGCTCTCCACTCAGTATGCACTACGTGGGCTAGGGTGTGGCACATTGCCTGACACAGTTTCCATAATTCCTAAGTGTGTTAAGTAGTCTGTACTGCCCTTCATTTTCCTGTGCCTCTCCAGTCAGCGGGCAGTAGCTGCTGTAGCGAGGTGTGGTACTAACACTATGCAGCTGTGGCTATACACTCAGGATGCAGTAACTGCTATGTGTGCTGCAATTGCCTGGCTGAGCCCATGCAACTCCTAACTGTGCTAACTTAACTGTACCCACAATTACAGAGGTGTGCCATTGATCTCCAGTGCCTTATTGTCCCTGTGGATCACCACTTATGATGCAGTACAAATATTTTGGGGGGGAGCAGCATTAGCTGCCTAAATCCATGTAAATCCTAACTGAGCTAACTTCAGTATCCCTGCAATCAGTTATGTCTGCCATTGATGTCCATACCCTCACCTGTTTTGTGTATCTCCACTGAGATGTCCATACCCTCACCTTTGTTGTGTATCTCCACTGACAATGCAGTACCTGCTGTCACGTTTGAAGACACATTGCCTGCCTGAATACATTCAAGTGAAAAATGTACTAACTAGACTATACCTACAATCAGGAAGCTGTATAACTGATGTGCATTGCCTATCTTTTCCTGTGGCTGTTCACTCAGGATGCAGCAAGTGGTCTGCAAGTGCAGTTCTCACATGACACTGTTCATCTCCATGGGCTTTTTTGTTCTGTACTCTCCACTCAGTATGCAGTATGTGGGTAGGGGTTCGGACATTACCTGACACAGCTCCTGTAATTCCTAACTAAATTAACTAGTATGTACCACCCTTACTTTTCCTGTGAGTCTGCAGTCAGAGTGCAGTAGCTGGTGTAGAGAGATGTGCATCAATGCTAACTAAGTCCATGCAGCTGTGGCTGTACAGTCACAATCAGTAACTGGTATGCATGAGAAAATTGCCTGGGTGAGCCCATACAAATCCTAACTGTGCTAACTTGTGTCAACCAACAAATACAGAGGTGTACCATAGATGTCCATTGCCTCAGTCTTGCTCTGCATCAGTACTCATGATGCAGTATGAATTTTTTGGGGGGCATTACCTCTCTGACCCCTCCCCACAAACACTAACTATGCTAACTTGAGTGTCCCTGCAATCACTGACATCTACCATCGATGTCCATACCCTCAGCTGTGCTGTGGGTTTCTACTGAGGATCCAGTACCTGGTGTCACAGTTTGGAAAGGCATTGCCTGGCTGAGGCCATTTAAGGGATAATTGTGCTAACTACACAGTACCTGTAATCAAGGAAGTGTACCAGTGATCTGCATCACCCTTCTTTGCCTGTGGCTCTTCACTTAACATGCAGCATGTGGTCTGGAGGTGTAGTCCCCTTCCCCATGAGACTGTGCAACTCCTAAGTGTACTAACTTCTGTACACCTGCAATGACACCCCTAAGTGTGCTAACTTCTGTACAGCTGCAATGACAGAGCTACACTATTCATGTCCATAGGTGTATTTTTGCTGTGGCTCTCCACTAAGTATGCAGTATGTAGACTAATTGTATGTTATTTCTGACACCTCCTGCTTATTGTCTGTGATTGGTCCTGTTGCCTTGGTTCTCCCCCCTACTTCCATGTGTGTGTGTGTTTTTGTCTGCCAGTGGTGCTCAGGGGGTTGGGGGGTAAATGCACATTTATGCTTTTGAACCCTAACATAGAATTTCCTCACTTCTGTCACTGTGGAACAACACTAACTGATACAGTAAACAGAGTGTTTCTCTCTAATTTCCCTTCTTTTTGAGAATTACTCTGACAAATATTGAATGTAATACAGTGGCAGGAGTGCTGTCTGTCACATAATAACACACTGCCAGCAAACACAAATGGTAATGCACATGGTAACACAAAGCAAAACACAAAGATAAACAGTACTGAGAAATAGTGAATGTAATACAGCGATGGGCCCCACGCTCCTGCCACGTGATGTCTTTACACATACTAACACAGTGCCCATAAATGCAAATGGTAATGCACATGGTGACACAAAGCGAAACACAAAGATAAACAGTACTGAGAAATAGTGAATGTACGCTCCCGCCATGTGATGTCTTTTCACATACTAACACAGTGCCCACAAACGCAAATGGTAATGCGCATGGTGACACAAAATGAAACACGAAGATAAACAGTACTGAGAAATAGTGAATGTATGCTCCCACCACGTGATGTCTTTTCACATACTAACACAGTGCCCACAAACGCAAATGGTAATGCACAAGGTGACACAAAGTGAAACACAAAGATAAACAGTACTGAGAAAAAGTGAATGCAATACAGCGATGGGAGCGCAGGGCCCCACGTCATGTCTTGTCACATAGTAACACAGTGCCAGCAAATGCAAATGGTAATGCGCATGGTAACACAAAGCGAAACACAAAGATAAACAGTACTGAGAAACAGTGAATATAATACAGTGACGGGAGCATGGGGCCACGTGATGTCTTCACACATACTAACACAGTCCCCACAAATGCAAATGGTGATGCACATGGTGACACAAAGTGAAACACAAAGATAAACAGTACTGTAGACACAAATGGCTAAAATTACAGAAACACAAGTGCAAATGAAAACGCGAAGGGTAACTCACAAAGTGGCATAGACAGGAAAAGTAAGTGAAACAGGTACAGAACCACAAGCAGAAGCATTAAGGGTAACAGTTATGTAAACGCACACAATAGTTTTCCCCTAAAGCTGCATATAGAAAGACAGTGAGTACAAAGAATGTATGTATAATAATGGCTCTCGGAACAGAGAATGAGGACTTGGAATACTAAATTGCTCATATCTCAGGAACCGTACGACATAGAAAACATTTTTTAAAGTCATATGAATTATCACTTTCCTGGCTAGTTTTACTCTTAGCCCCCTAAACATTTTTCTGATGAAAAGTCTGTATCTCACACCATTTCCGAGATACGGGCCCAGAAAGGCGTGGCAAATGCCGTAATGTTATCCTATGGAAAAAAAAGACAAATTCACAGTGCCATAACTTTGCCTCCCTGTAATATCTTTCCACCAAACCACTAAAAGGCACATCTGTGGGATGTTGGCTTTCTTCCTTCCAAATTTCATCCCAAAAGACCAAACCATTATTTTGCAGCAGGGCGGCAAAGGATTCCTGTAATGCAGCGGACGTCATAATGTTATCCTATGGGAAAAAGCATCAACTTTGGAGTGCTGTCACTTTGCTTCCATGTAATATTTTTTCACCAAAACACTGAAAGCAAATCTATGAGGTGTTGGCTGCGTTCTCTCCAAATTTCAGCTCAAAACACCAAACCATTCTTTTTCAGCAAGGTGGCAAAGAATTGCTGTCATTTTCCCACAGCCTGGAAAAGTACTGTCGAACTCTGCAAAAGTACTTTTTCCAGAAATTGGAAAAACATATTTCTGGGGTATTTTTCCCCAAAATAAAGACATGCCTAGAAACCTCAGGGTCAGACTAGGTGAATACAAAAAGAATTAGGTTGCTAGAGGGTCCCAAATTTAAATGCCAAGCATTTTTCTGATCACCCACCAAAAACACAATTGTGGATTTGCGACAGTAAAAGGGCCATTTGTGAAAGCAAAAACTGCATTTGCGACACTTTCAAACTTTTTGTTAACTTTTCCCATTGACTTATAATGGGAACTTGTTTTTTGAATAACTTTTGTACCGTTTAACAATTTTTCACGAAATCTTCAAAAGGCACATCAGGGACACCGGCCGCACATTCCCTGAAGATTTTGGACCGGTCACGCAAACCGTGTGACCTGTAGAGACAAGCAAAAAATTCCAAAAAAGCATAAACGCGCGGGCAGATCACACTTAATAACTCAGCAGCCGTATATCCGAACAATACGAAAGTTGGCAGATCCCAAGATGTATGGTTCTTGATCGTGTATTCCAAATTCAGGCAAATTCGTTGAACAGCTGCAAAGTTATTAAGGTGCAAAATTTTGGATTTAACATGTAAATGGCTCCTCAACCCTCAACCCTAACTATGGTAGCACTACCGTGCTACCATATTTCTATATATATATATATATATATATGAGGCAAAAACTCCTTTTAATGCATTAGTTAGAGTTTGTTCCACAGCGACAAAAGTGAGGAAATTTGGTGTTAGGGTTGAAAGCCCCCTTGGACCACCCAGCCCACACCTAACTGGCATCGGTGTGCGGCGTTGGGGTTGCCAGCCTAAATCTCACCCCATCAGATGTGTGAAGAAGCAGAGGTATAGGAGAATGGGGTGAGAGTTAGGACCGATAACCTCAATGCGCACCCTGATGCCGTTGGGGTGTGGGTGGGGGTCCAGGGGGCTTTCTAACCCTAACACTGAATTTCACTTTTGTCACTGTGGAACAAACCAAACTAATGCATTAAACAGAGTTTTTTGCCTCTAATTTCCTCTTTTTGAGAATGATAACAAGAAATAGTGAATGTAATGCGGTGGCAGCGCTGGACCCATTGTGCCCGCAAACGCAAATGGTAATGCGCATGGTGACGCAAAGCAAAACAGAAAGAGAAACAGTACTGTAGACAGAAATGTTAAAAACAATGCAAAAGCAAGTGCAAATGAAAATGCAAAGGGTTACGCACATGGTGGCGTAGACAGGAACGGTAAGTGAAATGGGTATGGAACCACAAGCGGAAGCAGTAACAGTAACAGTAATGTAAGCGCACAGGCTGGCTTTCCCCAAAAGGTGCATAGATAAAGACAGTGAGTACAAAGAATGTATGCATAATAATGGTCTCGGAGCAGAAAATGAGGAGTTGGAATACTAAATTGCTTATATCTCAGGAACCATACAACATCGAAAAAATTTTTTAAAGTCATATGATTTATGACTTTCCTGGCTAGTTTTGTACTTGGCTCCCAGTAGAGGACTAAGAACTGTTCCAACGAAAAGTCTGTATCTAGCACCGTTTCCGAGATACGGGCCCTGAAATGCACGGCGAACGCCGTAATGTTATCCTATGGGAATAAAAGAGAAGTTCAGAGTGCCATAACTTTGGCTCCCTGTAATATTTGTTCACCAAACCACTGAAAGGCACATATGTGGGATGTTGGCTTTTTTCCCTCCAAATTTCAGCCCAAAAGACCAAACAGTTATTTTGCAGCAGGGCGCCAAAGGATTCCTGTAATGCGGCAGACGCCATAATGTTATCCTATGGGAAAAAATGTCAAAAGAATTAGGTTGCTAGAGGGTCCCAAATTTAAATGCCAAGCATTTTTCTGATGACGAACTGAAAACAAAATGGTGGATTTGTGACAGTAAAAGGGCCATTCGCGAAAGTAAAAACTGCATTTGCGACATTGTCGAACTTTTTGTTAACTTTTCCCATTGACTTATAATGGGAACTTGTTTTTTGAATAACTTTTGAACCGTTTAATATTTTTCTACGAACTCTTCAAAAGGCACGCCGGGGCCCTGGCCGCCACGTTCCCTAAAGATTTCAGACCGGTCGCGCAAACCGTGTGACCTGTAGAGATGACCATAGAATTCCAAAAAAGCGTAAACGCGTGCGCAGATCACGCTTAATAACTCCACAGCCATATAAGCAGCTGGTACAAAATTTGGAAGATCCCAAGGCATATGGGTCTTGATCTTGTATTCCAAATTTCAGGCAAATCTGTCAAACAGTTACAAAGTTATTAAGGTGCACAATTTTGGGTTTAACATGTAAATGGCTCCTCAATCCTAACTATGGT
Organism: Neoceratodus forsteri; assembly: GCA_016271365.2. Taxonomy (NCBI): domain Eukaryota; kingdom Metazoa; phylum Chordata; order Ceratodontiformes; family Ceratodontidae; genus Neoceratodus; species Neoceratodus forsteri. Next base: position 1,146,379,893 of record CM057458.1, on the reverse strand, counting down.
AGCACTACCATGCTATCATAATTATCGGTGTCCATTGTCACTTGTTGTCATCACCTCTTCCCATTCATTCTCTATTGTAGTGCTTTCTTCTGCTGATAGCTGAGTCCTTTTACCACAAGTCTTCTTGGGCATTGTATCTACTGATGTTGTGGGGGTCTCTTCCTGATCTTCCAACTCCATATATAGCATGCAATGTGGATCAGTAACTTCATCTTCAAAAGACTCATTCTGCACTTCCACCAGATCCAGATTGCACAACCTTTCTTCAACATCCTCTTCACTATCTGATTCAGAGAAATAGGACTAGCTACACATCTGAATCTCGGCCAAAACATCCAAAGCCGTCATTCTGCTTTTTGCCATGATGATTATTCTGTAAGGTGTAGAGATAAAAAAAAACACATCATTGTTGTAAATTATCTTTTTTGAGCGATTCTAACAAAAATATTTAAAATGAAGCCTCTATTTATACCAGTTTTGCTCAATAAACCCTCCTCCCCCACTCCCCACTGTACACTGATTTATATTTGTAAACGTACCGGAAAATATTCTATGTTCTGTAGAATTATATCGAATATACTGCAAGGAATCAATTAACCTAAAAGACAAAAAACAAAAAGTTAAATGTGAAGTGTTAACATGTAATATCTTTAACAGAATACTCAAACTCATTTTCACACATACAATGTGTTTCTGACTCATCAAGGATACAATTTTACAAATCAATTTGTGCTTTTAATCTAACATCTTAATTCTATGATTTGAGTCTCATTATTGGTACACAGATTCATCAACCGCATGCTTATGTGGTGGTGACTAGATGGGCAGAATTGGTGGGCAAAGCGATCCTTATCTGCTGTCTGTCTATGTTTCTGTTTCAAATAATGTATCAACTGTTCATAGCTAGCATTACGATAATAATGGATGTTCACATGAGTCATGCTATAATAACCAACACAAAATAGAAATTTTAACTTACCGAATGCATTATGTACTTGCCTCAATTGTTAATTGATTATTAACTCTTAATATGATCATATGTAATTTTATTTAAATTGTTTCATAATTGGAGATTTGTTGCTGAGTTTATTTTTTTTAATTATGGTACAAGAATAACTATTTATAATGTCCAGTCTGAATAAAATTATTGGTTACTCCATTTTCATATCAAAAACATTACATTTAATTTATAATAGTTATCCAATGGTATTGCAGATGCGATTATCGTAATTATGCTTCCATGTCCTTACAACGTGTAATTAGCTGGTCTGTATAACAATAGTTATGTTGGAATAAGATGAAAAATTGTATAACTGCATTCTGCTTTGTTTTCTCTTCTACTTATTCATTGATATAATTGAATTTTTAACAAGATGTTCATCTAAATTTCATATTCCAAGTTGTTGCAGTTGGAAGCATGTATGACATCTGCTTGTAGTACTGGATTAAATGTTCTAAAAGAAAAGGAAATACAAAAATAACTTATTATCAAAATGTGTTATAAATTCCTTTTATCTTTCTACTTAATTACCATGGTTTTCTGCATGCACACCCCACTTTCATGTCTTTATACCTCTCGGGTTGTGTACATTGATTCAAGTTGCTGGTGGATGACGAGAGGAACACATTGAGCAGAAGCTAAAATGCATCAAAATGGCTGCCTTTGCTAAAATGCCCCAAGATGGCCACCTTTGCTAAAATGCTTCCTGAATGGGTGTAAAAGTAATGGAAGGGTTTCAGTTAGGCTGTGGCTATGATCTCATGATACAGTGTCCCATTTTTTGGGGGGGGCATTATCAGAGTTGGACCATACAAGGTCCGACAGTTGAATCGTATGTCTGGATGATGTCCAGGAGGTTGGACTGAAATGGGAAGGGATTCAGTTATGCTGTGCCTGTGACCTCATGATCCAGTAACTGGGCAATGTGAGGAATCCAGCACCAGGTATGTGGGGGGAGAGGAATTCCCTAAGTTGGACCGTTCTCCCAATTCCCTGACATAAGAGGCTCCAACAAAAGAAAATGTCTTCCTGGTGACCAATGGCCTCATCATGTCCTCCCAAACCAAGCCCAACCACAGTAAAAGCATTCCCTGGTGTCCACTGGTCTCCCAATTCCTTCCCATACCATGCAGGCATGAGAACATATAAACGTAGAAATTGTTGGCTGATAAGGACAGACAGACCCATCCAGTCTGCTTGAAGGCACTACACTAGTTTGATTCCACTGACCCTATGCCTGTCCCATGCATGTTTAAAACAACCCACTGTGTTTGCCCCACCACCTACTGTGGCAGTTCACCCCATGCATCCACCACCTATTCTATGTGAAGAAAAGCATTCTCACATTTCCCTTCAGCATGCACCTCTCCAAATTTGATGTCATGCCCCCATTGTTTTGTGCATCTCTTATATTGGAAGAAGTTATCACCTTTTACATTATTTATGCCCCATAGGTACTTGAATGTTTCTGTCATGTGCCTGATCTCTCCTCTCCTCCAGTGAGTACATATTGAGGTCCTTTAGCCTTTCCTCATATGTTTTATGGTGCAATCCTTGTGCCTTCTTAATTACCCTTCTCTGGACCGCCTCTACCCTGTCGATGTCTTTATGATGGTGCAGCCTACCGAACTGCACATAGTACTCTAGGTGAGGCCTCACTAGTGTCTGGTACAATGGTATAACCACCCCACACCTTATACTTGTGATACCTCTATCTATGTATCCCAGCATGCTGTTGACCCTCCCTGCAGTCTTTGTATTCTGATTAGACATGTTTAGGTTCTCAGAAATTAACCAGGCTCATTTTTTCCTTTTTAGTGGTCAGCACCCCCCATTCTGTAGCATTTCCCAGTGTTCTCTCTTCCCAGGTGCATTACCATAACTCACCCAGTCAAAATATAACCAAGTAATATGTGAAGAGTCTCTTACCAGGGTTACTAGGGAGCCAGAATCAGCAATCTTCAGGGGACAACGTCTGGCAAAACTGTAAAGTCAGAATGTATGAAAGCAGTCACAAAGGATCTGTAGTACTTAATGAGTAATTAGTAAATATAGGACAGGTTAGTAATAGAGTAATAATTATCTGATGGGGACGGAGTCAGCATCCTGTCAGACCTGTTGAAGAGAAAGGAAAAATAGGTTAATATGAAGAATATACAGTAGCAATACAGAAGAACACCCCACCTCCTCACCGTCAAACACTACTTCCTCCCGTTCCAACCACATATCCTCTCCTTCTCTTTCAGTCCTATCTCACCTGTCTAGTATTTTTGTGTAGTGGTGAGGGGCTAGACAGAGAAGTCTTGCTCACCCTTACCAGACCCCAAAGAAAAAAAAACAACCTATTTCCTTTTCCCTCTCATACCTTGCGACTCCAAAGAAGCTCTTCTTGGAGTCCAATGACCAACCCATGCCCACCCTCACCAGAACCCACCAGAAATAAGGAATTCACGATTTCCAGTGGTCCCCACTGTAATCCCATACCATGAGCCACCACAAGATGAGGACTTGCTAGAGTCTGGTAGCCCTCTCATGCCCTCCCGTACAAGGCCACCACAAAAACATTCCCTGTTGTCAATTAGGTCCCCCATTCCCTCCCATACCAGGCTCCTCCACAAGTAAACAACTCTATGGTGTTCAAGGCCCTAACAGTGCCCTCCAAAGACTAGGCTCCAACACCAGAAATGTAAAGCACTCCCTATTGTCCAGATGCCACAGCCAAAAATAAAGAATTCACTGGACTGGACTCCAGTGGACTCAACCAACCCTTCCTATACAAGATACCAGCATAAGTAAAGCATTCTCTGATGTTCAGTGATCCCCCCATGCTTCCTATAACAGGTGCTACAACAATTACAGTATTCCCTGGTGTTTATTGGTCCAATCTAAGCTCTCCCATACCAGGCACTACTTAATATAAAGAATTCACTGGTGTCCTGTGGTCCCTCCATGCTTTCTATAACAGGTGCTACAACAAATACAGTATTCCCTGGTGTTTACTTTTCCAACCTAAGCTCTCCCATACCAGGCACTACTAAATATAAAGAATTCACTGGTGTCCTGTGGTCCCCCATACCCTCCAATAACAGGCCCAGACAAAATAAAACCAAGTATTATGAGGAGACTCGCTTACCAGGATACTAGGGAACCATAATCATGAATATTGAAGGGATAATATCTGGCAAAATGGTAAAGTAAAAGGGAGGGGGTGGAAACCAAGGACACAAGGGAATGCTTTTTCTATGATGGTGCCATGTCTTGAGGGTGAGGATGGAACCCATGTAAGCAAGTGAATTTTTTTTTGTGATTGTTCCATGGCTCGGGTGGGGTGGAATCAATGGACACCAGGCAATGCTGCTTGTTTGATGGCACCAGGTCTCAAGAGGGTGGGGATGATTCCCCAAGACACCAGTCATGCTATGGTCCCCCAATTTACTCCAATGCCGGGTGCCACAACAAGAAAAGCTTACCCCAGTGTCTTATGGCCTTCCCTCTCTATCCCAAACCAGCCTGTACCCCAAAAACAGCATTGCCTGTTGTGTAGTGGTCATCCAATTAACTCTGATACCAAGCACCACAACAAGTAAAGCTTTCCGCTGGAATCTTATGGCCTTCCCATGCTCTCCCAAACTAGGCCCCGCCCCAAATACAGCATTCCAGGTTGTGCCTCCCCGTTTGTAATTCTGTCCCTATTGGTTAGAACTAGGTAAAGAATCACCATGTCTGGAGTGTGATCAAGCAAAAGCTGCATGAACCCTGTTTCTTGAAGGGATTCCAAAATATTCTGGCTCATGGTTGAAGTAGCTGATGATGCAGTCTACTATACGTCTGGTGTATTGAAATACCACATCAGTCTCCAAAACTACATTCCACAATAAGTGAATTATCACCTGTTGCCCAATTGCCCCCCACAAGCCCTCTAATACCAGACTCCATACAAAAATGGGATTCCCTGTTGTCCAGTGGTACCTCAATTACCTTGCATACCAGATGCCACCACATGAAATTCACTTCCTGGTGTCCAATAGCCCTCCAATGCACTCATATACCATGCACCATCACTCAAAAAGGATTCCCACTTTGGTCAGTTGTCCTCCGATTCTCTTCGAAACACTTGAACTGAGATTAGAGGGCACCTGTCCAACTCAAACACTCCTGTACTAGACATGACAAAATAATATGTGGAGAGTAGATTACCAGGATAATATTGAGTTGTAATGGATACCTGGTAGTCTGGGCTTGGCTTGACTATGCAGTCTGGTGCAGGAAACTTGGCGTTTCGACATCCGTCAGACTGTAAAACAAAATATAGGAATGGAGTCACAAAGGATCCATACTTCTTAGTGAATTAATAATACAGAGCATGTTCACAATAGAGTAATACTTATCTGATGGGAAAGGAGTCCTCATCCTTTCAGGTATGTGAAAGAGAAACAGAAATAGCTCAATATGAAGACGTTACAGTAGAGAGAAAAGAAACCGAGAGTGGATAGATATGAACGGGGTGTCATACTACATTTGAGAAAACAGTGGCACATAATATACAAAGTTACTGCTAAAGCTGAGTGTGAAAATGGAGATATACAGAAATAAAATGAGTTAAGATAGGATAAGGGAAAAGATGAAGTTAGCAGTGGAGAGGATTAGAAAGACCAGTGCTCTCCGCCTAGGTGGCCTAGTTTCCTGTAATTGAAAGTAGTTTCCCGGGTGGGATAGGAAATATTCCATTTGGGTCACTTGCCCAATGTTGCTTAGGCAATCAGTTAGGCTCTTTCCACGGCCCTTTTCATGTAGTCTATTCTTGGCGTCTCTTCTGTCAATGAAGCACCTAGTTCACTTCAACCATCAAGTTGTTCCAACATACACCTTCATAACATGCACCATCATGAAATTAGCACCCTAATTCTCACCAAGTTTCAACACTCACTAAGATAAAATGTATACACAATAAAACAATGGGTTGAACATTGGGACATTGTCCTGCCTGAACCACAAAGACACACTGAATCTAGGAATAAACATTATTTGTGATTTCTGAGACTGTAAAATGTCTATTTGGTCCCCAGTACTTAGTATCTCAACTCTCTCTCTATCCATTCTAGAAGGCACAAGTCAAAAATTGCATTTTGCAATCTAGCCCTTGCCCTGCCTGTACCAACTGTGACAGGAAAACCTTACTTTGTGTCATCAAACAAAAGCACTTAATGGTGTCCGATGGCCTCCCCATGTCCACCCAGACCAGTCATTGCTACAATAAACACCTTCAGTGTTGACCAGCTATACCCCAAATTCCCTCCCACACCAGGTGCGACAACTTGTAGAGAAAAATATCTGACCTTGACTGTAGAATCAAATGATGTTCAAAATATCTCCGGAAACTCGGACCAGGACTCTATGAAACAGATGTTGTTGTCATTCGATAAGATGCCCAATCAGATTTCCTGCCGGAAGACATTCAGTGAGATTATAATAAAAACATGTCCTTCAGTATAATGTGCCACCTCAACTAAAGCATTTCCTTGTGTACAATAAACCCTCATAAACCCTCTCATACCTGGACCACGAGACATGTTTCGGCTGGCATTTTAGTGTGTTTTTAATGCATAGAACTGACCTTGACAAGTGAATAAACTAATGTTCGAAAATCTGCGTAAACTCGGACCAGGGCTCTACAAGACAGATGTTCTTGTCAATCAGTAAGATGTTTGATCAGGAGTTTTTCTGCCGGAAGACACAAAGTGATATGAAAATACAAAATGAACACTTGAGTAATGCATATGTGTATGTGGTTCTGGGCATCGGCTGACATGAACTGCTAAGTTATATAACAGATTAGCAAGGAAAATGACTATGGGGTTATGACCGGATAACATCATTCAGCATTTTCACCACCCTTTCGTGTGTGTTAATGGATTCTGATGTTACACGGTAACAACCAAATAGTGTTTTACCTTACTATGAAGACAGACTTGCAATTACCTCATGAACACTTGACTACTGCATATGCATATGTGGTTCTGGGCACCAGCTGACATGAACAGCTAATTGGAATAACAGATTAGCAAGGAAAATGACTATGGAGTTATGACTGGATAACATCAGTTGACATTTTCACCACCCTTTAGTGTGTGTTAATGCCTTATGATGTTACCCGTTCGTAACCAAATAGTGTTTTACCTTACTATGGTCAGAAGAGACCTGCACTGATCTAATAAACACTTAAGTAATGCATATGTGTATGCAGTTCTGGGCATCGTCTGACATGAAAAGCCAAGTGAAATACCAGATTAGCAAGAAATTGTGGTTCCATTGAACAAAGTGGCATGCAGTTTTGGTGGTGTGGCCTAATATGGGAGGAATTGTGGGTGGTTTTTGGACACCAGGAAATGCTTAACTAGTTGTGTCACCCGATATGTGAGGGATTCAGGGGAACATTGGACACCATGGAATGGTTTTTAGTTGTTTGGGCCTGATTACGGAAGTCCCTACAATATCAGGCTACAACACCAAAAATGCATTCTACTTTGTTGCATGGTCCCCAAATTCCCTCGCATATCAGACGCCACAACAAGTTGAGCATTTCCTGGAGACAAATGGTCACCCACAATCCCTCCGATATCAGGCACCACTACCAAAAAATGCATTCCACATTGTTCAGTGGATCCCCAAGTCCCTCCCAAATTAGACGTCACAACAATTTAAGCATTCCATGGTGTTCAGTGGTCCCCACAAGTCCTCCCATATCAGGCCACACCACCAAACATGCATTCCCTGGTGTCCAGTGGTCCCCAATATCGTCCCATATTAGATGTCACAAGTTAAGCATTCTATGGCATCCAGTGAACCCACCCAAGCCCTCCCATATCATGCCTCACCACCAAACACACATTCAGAGTTGTTCAATGGACCCCCAATTCCCTCCCAAATCAGGTGCTACAGCAATTTAAGCATTCTGTGGTGTCTTATGGGCCCCCACACATCATTCCATATCTGGCCCCACCACCAAAAATGCATTCTCCATGGTCCAGTGTTCCCCCAAAACCCTCCCATATCAGGGGTCACCACAATTTAAGCATTCTGTGGTGTCCAATGGACCCACACAAGCCCTCCCATATCAGGCCCCACCAACAAAATGCATTCAATGTTGTCCAATGTTCCCCCAGATCCCTCCCATACCAGGTGGCATGCAAGGTTAAGCATTTCCTGTCGGCCATTAGACTACAGTGAATGCTTAACTTGTTGTGGCACCTGATATGGGAGAGAATTGGAAGTCCATTGAATAACACTGAATGTGTTTTTGGTGGTGAGGCATGATACGGGAGGGCTTGTTTGGGTCCATTTGACACCACAGAATGCTTAACTTGTGGTGACGCCTGATATGGAAGGGTATTGGGGGACCATCAGACAACAGGGAATGCCTTTTTGGTGATGGGGCTGGATATTGGAGGGCTTCTGGATGGCCATATCTCACAAGGGAATGCTTGACTTGTTGTGGCACCTGAAATGGAGGGAATTATGATCCATTGAACAAATTGGAATGCATTTTTAGTGGTGAATCCTGATATGGAAGAGCTTCGGTGGGTCATTGTACACAAGGGAATGTTTAACATCTGGTGATGCCTGATGTGGGATGGAACTGTGGGACAACTTGACATGCGGGAATGCGTTTTTGGTGGTGGGGTCTGATATGGAAGGGCTTATGAGGGGCCATTAGACACCAGAGAATGTTTAACGCCTGATGTGTCAGGGATTCAGAGGAACAGTGGACATCATGGAATGGTCTTTTAGTTGTTTGGGCCTGATAACGGAAGTCCCTACCACATCAGGCCTCAACACCAAAAATGCATTCCACTTTGTTCAGTGGTCCCCAAATTCCCTCGCACATCAGACGCCACAACAAGTTGAGCATTTTCTGGAGACAAATGGCCCCCCACAATCCCTCCAATATCAGGCACCACCATCATAAATGCATTCCACATTGTTCAATGGACCCCCAATTCCCTCCCAAATCAGATGCCACAGCAATTTAAGCATTCGCTGGTGTCCAATGGTCCCCCACAAGTCCTCCCATGTCAGGCTCCACCACTAAACATGCATTTCCTGTTGTCCAGTGGTCCTCCAGTACCATCCCATATCAAGCATCACCACAAGGTAAGCATTCTATGGTGTCCAATGGACACACACCCAAGCCCTCCCATGTCATGTCTCACCATCACAAACACATACAGAGTTGTTCAATGGACCTCCATTCCCTCCCAAATCAGGCACCACAGCAATTTAAGCATTCCTTGGTGTCAAATGGTCCCCCACAAGTCCTCCCATATCTAGCTCCTCCACCAAAAATGCATTCTTTGTTCTTCAATGGTCCCCCAAAACCCTCCCATATCAGGCATCACCAAAAGTTATGGTGTCCAATTGACCCACACAAGCCCTCCCATCTCAGGCCCCATCATCAAAAACGCATTTAATGTTGTCTAGTGTTCCCCCAGATCCCTCCCACACCAGGCAGCACTCAAGGTTAAGCATTCATTGTAGGCCATTAGACTACAGAAAATGCTTAACTTGTTGTTGTGCATGATATGGGAGGGAATCTGGGAAACACTGAACAACAATGAATGCGTTTTTGATCGTGAGGCATGATATGGGAGGGCTTTTTGGGTACCAACACCCTCCCAAAAAAAAAAAAATCCCTGTTGTACCCCAATTTCCTCCCATACAATGCTCAACAACTTGTGATGCATAGAACTAACCTTGAATAGTGAATAAAGTGTTGTTCAAAAATCTCTGAAAACTCAGACCAGGACTCTATCAGACAAATGTTCTTGTTGATCAGTAGGATGTCCGATCAGGAGCTTTTCTGCGGGAAGACACAGTGATATGATAAAAACATCCTATCCCGTATCAGGTGCAAGCTCAAGTTAAGCATTCCCTAGTGAACAATGTCAACCCCCACTAAATCACTATAGGGTTATGACCGGATAACATCAGTCAGCATTTTCACCACTCTTCAGTGTGTATTAATGCCTCCTGAGGCTACACGGTCATTACCAAATAGTGTTTAACCTTATTATAATGGCCAGAGACCTGCACTGACCTCATGAACACTTGGGTACTTCATATGTGTATGCAGTTCTGGGCATCGGCTGACATGAACAGCCAAGTGGAATAACAGACTAGCAAGGTAAATGACTATGGGATTATGTTCGGATAACATCAGTCAGTATTTTCACCACCCTTTTGTGTGTGTTAATGCATCCTAATGTTAACCGGCCATAACCAAGTAGTGTTGTACCTTACCATAATGACCAGAGACCTGTAATGACCTCAGGAATACTTGACTACTGCATATGTGTATGTGGTTCTTGGCATCGGCTCACATGAAAAACCAAGTGGAATATCAGATTAGCAAGGAAAATGACTATGGGATTATGACCGGACAACATCAGTCGGCATTTTCACCACCCTCCAGTGTGTTTTAATGACTCCTGATGTTAGCCAGCTATAAACAAATAGTGTTTAATCTTACTATAATGACCAGAGACTTGCACTGACCTCATGAATACTTGGGTACTTCATATGTGGATGTGGATCTGGGCATTGGCTGACATGAACAGCCAAGTGGAATAACAGATTAGCAAGGTAAATGACTATGGGATTATGTCCAGATAACATCAGTCGGCATTTTCACCACTCTTTAGTGTGTGTTAATGCCTCCGGATGTTACCCGGTCATAACCAAATAATGTTTAACCTTACTATAATGGCCAGAGACTTGTACTGACCTCATGAACACTTGAGGAATGCATATGTGTATGCAGTTCTGGGCATCGGCTGACATGAACAGCCAAGTGGAATAACAGAATAGCAAAGAAAATGACTATGGGGTTATGACCGGATAACATCAGTCAGCATTTTCACCACCCTTCAGTGTGTGTTAATGCATCCTGATGTTACCCAGTCATAAACAAATAGTGTTTTACCTTACTACAATGACCAGAGAGACTTGTACTGACCTCAGGAATACTTGACTACTGCATATGTATATGTATATGCAGTTCTTGGCATCGGCACACATGAAAAACTAAGTGGAATATCAGATTAGCAAGGTAACTGACTATGGGATTATGTTCAGATAACATCAGTCAGCATTGTCACCACCCTTTTGTGTGTATTAATGCATCCTGATGTTACCCGGCCATAAACAAGTAGTGTTGTACCTTACTATAATGACCAGAGACCTGCACTGACCACAGGAACACTTGACTACTGCATATGTGTATGCGGTTCTTGGCATCGGTTCACATGAAAAGCTAAGTGGAATATCAGATTAGCAAGGTAAATGACTATAAGGTTATGACCAGACAACATCAGTCGGCATTTTCACCACCCTCCAGTGTGTTTTAATGCCTCCTGATGTTACCCGGCTATAAACAAATAGTGTTTAACCTTACTATAATGACCAGAGACCTGCACTGACCTCATGAACACTTGGGTACTTCATATGTGTTTGCGGTTCTGGGCATCAGCTGACATGAAGAGCCAAATGGAATAACACAATAGCAACGTAAATGACTATGGGATTATGTCCAGATAACATCAGTTGGCATTTTCACCATTCTTTAGAGTGTGTTAATGCCTCCTGATGTTACCCTGTCATAACCAAATAGTGTTTAACCTTACTATAATGACCAGAGACCTGCACTGACCTCATAAACACATGAGTATAGCATATGTGTATGCGGTTCTGGGCATCGCCTGACATATGAACAGCCAAGTGGAATAACAGATTAGCAAAGAAAAGCGACTATGGGGTTATGATCGGATAACATCAATCAGCATTTTCACCACCCTTCAGTGTGTGTTAATGCCTTCTGATGTTACCCGGTCATAAAAAAATAGTCTTTTACCTTACGACTATGACCAGAGACTTGTACTGACCTCAGGAACACTTAACTACTGCATATGTGTATGCGGGTCTTGGCATCGGCTGACATGAATAGCCAAGTGGAATAACAGAATAGCAAGGTAAATAATTATGGGGTTATTACTGGATAACATCAGTCTGCATTTTCACCACCCTTCAGTGTGTGTTAATGCCTCCTGATGTTACCCGGCTATAAACAAATAGTGTTTAACCTTACTATAATGACTAGAGACCTGCACTGACCTCATGAACACTTGGGTACTTCATATGTGTTTGCGGTTCTGGGCATCGGCTGACATGAAGAGCCAAATGGAATAACACAATAGCAACGTAAATGACTATGGGATTATGTCCGGATAACATCAGTTGGCATTTTCACCATTCTTTAGAGTGTGTTAATGTCTCCTGATGTTACCCTGTCATAACCAAATAGTGTTTAACCTTACTATAATGACCAGAGACCTGCACTGACCTCATAAACACATGAGTACAGCATATGTGTATGCGGTTCTGGGCATCGCCTGACATGAACAGCCAAGTGGAATAACAGATTAGCAAAGAAAACGACTATGGGGTTATGATCGGATAACATCAATCAGCATTTTCACCACCCTTCAGTGTGTGTTAATGCCTTCTGATGTTACCCGGTCATAAAAAAATAGTCTTTTACCTTACCACTATGACCAGAGACTTGTACTGGCCTCAGGAACACTTAACTACTGCATATGTGTATGTGGGTCTTGGCATCGGCTGACATGAACAGCCAAGTGGAATAACAGAATAGCAAGGTAAATAATTATGGGATTATTACTGGATAACATCAGTCTGCATTTTCACCACCCTTCAGTGAGTGTTAATGACTCCTGATGTTACCCGGCCATAACCAAATGGTGTTTTACCTTACTATTCAAGACAATTACCAAATTGAAACCTTTCTTGTTTTGGAACTTGCAACTTTTATTAACCATACAATATGCAATATCACAACACAGGAAGAACTTCACGTATATCAAGTTAGGAAGAAAATTCAAAGTGCAACTGATATCCATCAAAAAGTCAAGTTTAAAGTTCCAAAAGAGTCTATGAGTCAGTGAACCAATAAATGTAAAAATGAACCATTGTTCTCTTATGATTTGCAGGTGTTGTCTCAATGAAGATGATGCACAAAAAACTCTAAGTGATCAAGTCAGGACAGGGATTATTAAATTGACCTTAGACATTTGCAAGGACACATCACACATGTTAATTCAGTGATAAAATCGACCCATTTATGTCTTATTAATAAAGCATATACATCCAAAGTCTTGTTTATAGTTTGTGAATTCAATTGTCAGTTGTTCTGATTACATTTGTTTTATATCGTAACATATTACTAACAGTATATTACATGAACACATTACTGCTGTACAAGTAGAAGCAAAAGTGAACATATGTATTATTATATATTTTCTTTTAAATGCTGAACTGATTTTATCATCAGCATCCACAGAAGCACCAGATGGTGCAACCTATGTGGTGCCGAACACTTTCATAGCATAACATTCCTCACGCTGCCTGGAAATTGAATGATAATTGAGTGTTCATCGTCACTATATTTCTTTTGAAACAGCTCAAGAATATTAATTGTTAGACTGAGAAATATTGAAAATATGTAACATTAGAAAAGCACTTGAAACATATTCAATGGGAAATCTCAGATCAATACTGTGTATATTTTTCATCCAGCAGAGTGGAGCAAAGGGCTGAAGCATCCATGACTTTCATCTTGTCATACTGCTGGACTTTATTCACGTTGTGAGTGGTCCCCCATGGCTCAGGTGTGGTGGCACAGCATTGTGACTGGTGGACAGTGGAGCACAAGACCCAAGGCAGCATGGAGTCACAGCGGAAAGGTCATGTCAGATGAATCTTACTGATTTCTTTGACTGGGTGACCAAAGTAATAGACCACAGAGGGGCTGTGGACATGGCCTACCTAGACTTTAGCAAGGCATTTGACACAGTCCCACACAAAAGATTAATAAACAAATTATCCAGCCTGGGTGTGGGTTCCAGGGTTGTAGCCTGGGTAAATCACTGGCTGGACAGCAGGACACAGAGGGTAATAGTAAATGGAGTCCACAGTGAAGAAAGAAGGGTTACTAGTGGGGTACCTTAGGGTTCAGTGCTGGGTCCGGTCCTTTTTAATGTCTTTATAAGTGACATTGCAGAGGGACTGGAAAGAAAAGTATGTCTCTTTGCAGATGACACAAAGGTCTGCAACAGGGTTGATACACAAGGGGGGGTGGAAAGGATGAGAATGGACTTAGGATGCATAGGGAGAGGAATCACCAGTAGAAAACAGGAAGCTGTAATCCCTCTGTACACACAGTTGGTGGGACCCCATCTGGAGTACTGTGTGCAGTTCAGGAGACCACATCTCCGCAAGGACATAGACAGGATGGAGGCTGTCCAGGGGAGGGCAACCAAAATGGTGCAGGGTCTGCAACTGAAGACATACGAAGAGAGACTAAAGGAGCTTAACACGTATACCCTCAAGGAAAGGAAGGAGAAAGGGGACGTGATAGCAACTTTCAAGTACCTCAAGGGAATCAACAAAGTCTAAGAGGGTAGCAACTTTCAGAAAAAGAGATGTGCAGGAACAAGGGGGCACAATTTGAAGATAGAGGGGGGATGGCTCAGAGGTAATATGAGGAAGTTTTTTTCTTTCACAGAGATGTTGTGGGTGCATGGAATAGCCTTCCTGAGGAGGTCGTGGAGTCAATAACAGTGGGGGAATTCAAGAATGCATGGGACAGACATAAAGCAATTCTAGTGGGGGGTAGGAGGAAGCAGGCTGTTGGTTAATTAGAATCTGCAGTTTATCCATTAGGTAGGGAAATGGGTAGACAAGGTGAGCCAAGTAGTCATTTTCTGCCATCAAATTCTATGTTTCTATGTTTCCATCTCTTCCCATTGGACACCAACCTGAGGCACTGGTTCGTTACTTCCATTAAGGATGCCATCAGGTATTCCCAGAGTAATTCAACCACTTAACTTGTGTCTCCCTTCTCCATGGCTACCCTGATACATCTCCCCATCTCAGTGAAGTCAGCCCACTTGAAGTCTATGAACTTCAGTGGCGTGTGGCTCAATTTCAGTCCCTGTCCCCATGCTAAATCACACTATAGTACAGTTACACAAGAACTTACCATAACAGTGATCCCACACAAGCCTTCTCATATCAAGCCCCACCACCAAAAATGCATTCAATGTTGTCCAATGTCCCCCCAAATCCCTCCCATACCAGGTGACACTCCAGGTTACACATTCCCTGTAGTCCATTAGACTACAGTGAATGCTTAACTTGTTGTGGTGCCTGACATGGGAAGGAATTGGGGGTCCATTGAACAACACTGAATGTGTTTTTGGTAGTGAGACATGATATGGGAGGGCTTGTGTGGATCCATTGGACACCATAACTTATGGTGACACCTGATATGGAAGGGTATTGGGGGACCATTGGACAACAGAAAAGGCATTTTTGGTGGTGGGGCTGGATACTGGAGGGCTTCTGGGTGGCCATTTGTCACCAGGGAATGCTTAACTTGTTGTGGCGCCTGAAGTGGGAGGGACTTGTGGGTCCCCTAGTGTCCTATAACCTCCACATGCCCTCCCAAAGCATGCACCTCTAAAAGAAAACATTTTCTGTTCTCCAGGCCACCCCCCCACCTTCAACCACATAAAAATCATTCATTAGTGTCCAGTGGTTACCCCCCACCCTCCAACACCCTGCACCATCACACATAATGCATTCCTTGTTGTCCAAGGCATCCCCCCACCATCCGAGACCAGGCCCATCACACAAAAAGCATTCACTGGTTCTCCCCACCCTCCAAGATCCAGAAAAAACACACAAAACCCATTTCCTGGTGTCCAGACCCCCCCACCATCAACTCCAAAGACCTGAAATCATCACAGAAAAAACATTACCTGGTGTAAGGGGGACCCACCCCACCCTCTGAGATCCAGCATCATCACAATTCATGTATTACTTGTCTCCCTCCCCCACTCTGAGGCCCAGCAACACCACACAAAACCCATCATCTGATGTCCAGGGCCCACCACCACCTTCACACACCCAGAACCATCACACATAATGCCTTCCCTGTTGTCCGTTGGTCTCCCAAATCCCTCCCATACCAGACACCACAAAATGTAGAGCAAGTAAGGGGTCTACTGAGTAATATAGGATATTCTTGTCTCAGAACTGGACAATCAGGAGCTTAAAGGGCACACAGGCAGAAAGTAAGGAGAGAGAGAAAAAAACAGAGGAAAGAGTAAGGACTGCAAACAGTTAAGGGGCCAGAAATAAGACATGATTGGAGTGGTGCAGTGCAGTGGCTGTGGAGCAGCAGTCTTCCGGGAGATGTTCTGGAGGATGCGGTGTTGTCCCATCTGCAGGCACTTCTCTGGGCTGAGGGAGGAGGTTGCTCATCTCCAGGTTGAGTTGGCCAGGATTTGTGGGACCCCCTCTTCCAACCAGGGACCACCAGTGCCACTGCCGTTGCCACAGAGGTTGCCAAGAAAGAAGAGCAGTTGGACCACAGTGGGCTCAGGGAGGGTGAGGGTGGTGGAACAGAGGCACATCCCTCCAGTTGTACCTCTCCACAATTCCTATGCCATTCTGGCAAAGTGTGGTTCCTCTATGGAGGCACCCGCAGTGGAGACCAAGGAGGATGCTGGAAATCTCCACAAAGGATACCCACAGGAGGGTGGCAGGGGACCCTGCAGGGGAAGGAAACAACTCCTGGTGGGGACTCCATACTAGGAAGGTAGAACTGGGAGAGAAGGGAGAGGAGGTAGGTGCCTGCCTGGCACCATGGCTTGGAGGGACAGGGAGCGAATCCTCAGGATTGCCCGAGCAGCTGCACAGGGGAGGGAGCTGGATGTCATTGTCCACCTAGGGACAAATGACCTGGCTAAGAAAGGGATTAGAGAAGTGCAGGAAGAGTTTGTGAAATTGGGGAGGGGCCTTAGTCAAGTAATACGCACGGTAACCTTCTCAGAGTTGCTGCCCATCTATGGCATATGAGAGGCTAGGGTGTTCTGCACCATGGGATTCAATCAGTGGTTGAAAAGCTGGTGTGGAGCTCAGGGATTTGGCTTCATTGGGGACTGGGGGTCCACCTGGAGTGATGCAAGCCTATACTGGCATGATGGGCTGCATCTGTCTGGGAGGGGAACCAGGATCCTAGGTGATAGGTTTAAATGCTTCATTGGCAAGCATTTAAACTAGCCAAGGTGGGAGGCACTGGAAAGGAGCAGTGAAATCCTAGCCTCGCCCCAAAAAAATCACAGTAGTAAGTGTGGCAAACACCAACATAGAGGTGTCGATAGGGAGAAGGGCAGGGGTAAATGGAGAAAGTGACAAAGGCAAGAAGGACCGGGATGGGGCAAAATGGAGTAAGGCCATCAGGAAATGGAGGGTAATGAGTACCAATGCCCATAGTCTGGGCAACAAGCTCCCTGAGCTGGTGGCCTTGATGGAAGAGGGATGCCTGGATATCATAGCAGTCACAGAAACATGGTACACAGAGAACCATGACTGGGATGTTAACATACCAGGGTATATAACCTACAGGAGAGACAGGCGGGGGGGAGGAGTAGCTCTCTATGTAAAGGAAGGGATAAAAGCAACTGAACAAAAGAGTAAACAGGGAGGAGAGGAGGCACTGTGGGTCACCTTGGAGACTGGAAAGAGCACCACAATCTGCACAGGGTTGTGTACAGACCCCATGTCAGGGGAGGGAATGGACAAGGATATGATAGAAGGCATTCTTAGAATTGCAGAGAAAGGAGATACTGTTGATGGAGACCTGAATATGCCAGATGTTAACTGGAGCACATTTGCTGCACCCACATCCAGAGCAGGGCCATTCTTGATGCCCTACGGTGGCAGGCCTCAGACAGCTAGTTTCATAACCCACTCGTGAGGGAGCAATCTTAGACCTCGTGCTCTCAAACGGGGCAGTGAGAGGATCTCAGATCTAGAAGTGGGTTGCCATCTGGGGACAAGTGACCATCAAACAGTGTGGTTCACGTTAAACTCAGCTACAGAGTCAAGCCATACAAAAGTGAGGGTACTGGACTTTAGGAGGGCTGACTTTGGCAAGATAGGAGAGTGCCTCAAAAGCACCAGCAAACAGGCTAGAAAGAGGGTGTGGAGCAACAATGGGGAATCATCAAAACTGCCATCACAGAGGCAACAAGCCTTTGTGTGAAGAAAATAAACAAATCAAATGAAAGAAAAGCCACTATGGTTCTCAAAAGAGGTGGCTGTGAAAGTCAGGAAGAAAAGATAGCATTCTGGAAGTATAAGGAAACACAGAAGGAGCAGGACAGAGAGCTGTACCAGTTAAGGCAGAAGGAAGCAGGAGGAAGGCAGAATAGCAAAGGCCCAAACTGAGGAAAAGATAGCCAACTCAGTTAAGAAGGAGATAAAACCTTTTATAGGTACATCAGCGGCGTAGAAAGACAAAGGAGGGATAGTGAGGCTGAATAGAATGAACGGTGGGTGGGCAGAGGGACAGTGAAAAGCAGGGATACTGAAACGAATATTTCTGTTCAGTATTACAAAAGAGGAGAGGAAGTGCCTAATCCAATTAACAGAAGCACTCTTGATAGGGGTCGATCCCAGTCCTTTCACAGAAGAAAGGGTTCTGCAAGAACTCCTAAAACTGAAGGTGGACAAAGCAATGGGTCCTGATGGAATTCACCCAGAATTCTAAAAGAATTAAGGGAGAACTAGTGAAACCACTGGCTACTCTTTTTAATAAATCATGGGAGGATGGTGTGGTACCCGAGGACTGGAGGAAGGCAGATGTGATTCCCTTCACAAAGTGGGACCAAGACAGAGGCAGGAAACTACAGACCTGTCAGTCTGACCTCTGTGGTAGGGAAAGTGATGGAGTCACTTCTGAAGGAAAGAATAGTTGAGTACCTAGAGGTCAGTGGAGCACAGGACCCAAGGCAGCATGGGTTCACAGCGGGAAGGTCATGTCAGACGAATCTAGTAGATTTCTTTTACTGGGTGACCAAAGTAGTAGACCAGGGAGGGGCTATGGACATGGCCTACCTAGACTTTAGCAAGGCATTTGACACAGTCCCACACAAAAGATTAATAGTCAAATTAACCAGCCTGGGAGTGGGTCCCAGGGTGGTAGCCTGGGTAAAACATTGGCTGGACAACAGGACACAGAAGGTAATTGTAAATGGAGTCCACTCTGAAGAAAGAGGGGTTACTAGTGGGGTACTGCAGGGTTCAGTATTGGGTCCAGTCCTTTTTAATGTCTTCATCAGTGACATTGCAGAGGGACTGGAAGGAAAAGTATGCCTTTTTGCAGATGACACAAAGATCTGCAACAGGGTTGATACACAAGGAGGCATGGAAAGGATGAAAAGGGACTTGGCAAGGTTGGAGGAATGGTCAGAAGTATAGCAGCTAGGATTCAATGCAAAGAAGTGCAAAATAATGCACCTGGGAAACAAGAACCCAGGGGAAGAATACACAATGGATGGGAGGTAGTAACAACAACAAAAAAGGAAAGGGACCTGGGGGTAATCATATCAGATGACCTTAAGGTTGAAGCAATATGTGAGAAGGCAGTAGGGAGGGCTGGGGGTATACTGGGATGTATAGGGAGAGGCATCAGCAGCAGAAAACAGAAAGTTGTTATCCCTCTGTACAGACAGTTGGTGAGACCCCATCTGAGTACTGCATCCAGTTCTGGAGACCCCATCTCCGCAAGGACATAGACAGGATAGAGGCAGTCCAGAGGAGGGCAACTAAAATGGTGCAGGGTCTGCAAGAGAAGCCGTATGAGGAGAGACTAAAGGAGCTTAATATGTATACCCTTGAGGAAAGAAGGAGAGGGGGACATGATAGAAACTTTGAAGTACCTCAGTGGAATCAACAAAGTCCAAGAGGGTAGCATCTTTCAGAAAAGAGGCGTGCAAGAACAAGGGACACAATTTAAAGATAGAAGGGCGGTTCAGGGGCAATGTGAGGGAGTATTATTTCACAGAGAGGGTAGTGGATGCATGGAACAGTCTTCCTGAGGAGGTTGTGGGTCTAAAACTGTGGGAGAATTCAAGAATGCATGGGACAGATATAAGGCAATTCTTGTGGGGGGTAGGAAGAAATAGACTGCTGGTTAACTAGGATCTGCGGCCTATCCTGTAGGTAGGGAAATGGGCAGACTAGATGGGCCAAGCGGTCCTTATCTGCCTTCAAAATCTATGTTTCTATATAACTGACCTTGACTAGTAATCAAAGGAAATTCAAAATTCTTCCAAAAACTGGTGACAAATGGCCTCCAACAAGCCCTCCCATATAAGTCACCACCACCACAAATGCATTCAGTGTTGTTTAATGGACCCCCGATTCCCTAACAAATCAAGTGCCACAACAATTTAAGCATTCCCTGGTGTTAAATGATCCCCCCACAAGTCCTCCCATATCAGGCCCCACCACCACAAATGCATTCACTGTTGTCCAGTGGCCATCCAATACCCGCCCATATCAGGCATCATCACAATTTAAGCATTCTATGGTGTCCATGGACCAACACAAGCCCTCCCATATCAGGCCCCACCATCAAAAATGCATTCCCTTTTGTCAAGTGGTGCCCCAATTCCCTCCAATACCAGGCGCCACCCCAGGTTAAGTATTACCTGGTGTCCAATGGCCCACAACAAGCCCTCTCAAATCAGGCCAATGTTCCCCCTATATCCCTTCCATACCAGGCGGCACTCCAGGTTAAGCAATCCCCGTAGGCCATTAGACTATAGGAAATGCTTAACTTGTTGTGGCACCTGATATGAGAGAGAATTGGGGGTCCATTGAACAACGTGGAATGCATTTTGGGTGGTGTGGCCTGATATGGGAGGGCTCGTGGGGGGCTACAGGATATCAGGGAATGCTTGCCTAGTTGTGGCCCTTGATGTGTGAGGAATTCAGTGGGACATTGACCATCATGGAATGGGCTTTTTGGTGGTACAGCCTGACAATGGAAGACCCTAATATAGCAGGCACCACCACCAAAAATGCATTCCCTGTTGTCCACTGATCCCAAAATACCATCCCATTTCAGGCGTCACTACAAATTAAGCATTCTCTGGTGTCCAATTGCATTCCATAAGCCCTCTAATATCAGGCCCACCACCAAAAAGACATTCCCTGTTGTCAAGTGGTCCCCCAACTTCCACCCAATTCAGGCGCCACACCAGGTTAAGCATTCCCTGGTGTCCAATGGCCCACCACATGCCCTCTCATATCAGGCCACACCACCAAAAATGCATTCAATGTTGTTCAATGTTCCCCCAATTCCCTCCCATACCAGGTGGGACTCCAGGTTAAGCATTCCCTGTAGGACATTAGAGTACAGAGAATGCTTAACATGTTGTGGTGCCTGATATGGGAGGGAATTTGGGAAACTCCAAGCAACATTATGTGTTTTTGGTGGTGAGGCATGATATGGGACGGCTTGAGTGGGTCCATTGGACACCACAGAATACTTAACTTGTGACACCTGATATGGAAGGGTGTTGTGAGACCATCGGATAACAGGGAATGCCATTTTGGTGGTGGGGCTGGATACTGGAAGGCTTTTGGGTGGCCATTTGTCAACAGGAAATGCTTAACCTATTGTGGCGCCTGAAATGGGAGGGAATTGTTGGTCTCATAGTGTCATATGGCCTCCGCATGCCCTCACAAAGCTTGATCCACTACAGAAAGTCATTTCCTGTTGTCCTGGTCACCCTTTCTCCACCTTCAACTACCGAGAATCATCACCCCCCCACCCTCCAACACCCAGCACCATTACACATAATGCCAACAGTTCTCTAGGTGAGTCCTCACTAGCATCTTGTACAATGGCATAACCGTACCACACCTTCTGCTTGTGATACCTAGATCAAAATATTGAAATATCACAGCCACACTAACTAATCTTGTCTGCCAGCAGTGCTGCAGTCTCCATCATCAATACAGTAAAAGAATCCAACCTCCCAACCATCAAACACTACCTCCTCCCCCTCCAGCCTCATATATCCTCCTTCTCTTTCAGTCCTATCTCATCTGTTTAGTATTTTTTATGTGGTGATGGGAGGCTAGATTGAGTATCCTCGCCCTCCCATATCAGACCACAAACAAAACAAAAACACTTTTGCCTGTTATCCAGTGGGCCTCCAATTCCCTCCTATACCTAGCATCTCCAAAAGAAAAGCTCTCACTGGTGTCCAGCGACCCACTCTTGCCCATCCACAGCAGCCCCCACCAGAAAGAAAGAATTTACTGATTTCCAGTGGTCCCCCGCTTTAATCCCATACCAGCCGACACCACAAGTAAAGGACTTTCTAGAGTCTGGTAGCCCTCTCATGCCCTTCAATACAAGGCCACACCACACAAAAAACAAAAAACAAGCATTCCCTGTTGGTGAGTAGATGCCCCATTCCCTCCCATAGCAGGCTCCTCAACAAGTAAACAACTCCCCAGTGTCCAGTGTCTCTACCGGTGCCCTCCATAACTAGGCCCCAACACCAGAAATGTAAGAACAAAATGGAAGCATGACACTACATGGCTGGAAACAAAATGGAGGCACCCCACCACAAGGATTCAAAAAATATGGAATTACACCTCCTCCCATATGAAGACAAAACGGAGGCATTCCAGAACCCATATTCTAACAAAATGGAGGCACACCGCCACTCGTATGCAAACAAAATTGAGAGACACACCCACCCACCCATATGCAAACAAAACAGAGGCATGACACAGCCCATATTAAAGCATTCCCTGGTGTCCAATGGCCACCCACAAGCCCACCCATACCAGGCACCACCAACAAAAATGCTTTCTCTATGGTCCACAGGTCCCAAAATTCCCTCCCATACTGGGAGCAGCACCAATTAAAGCATCCCCCTAATGTCCTATGGCCTACACATACCCTCACAAATCAGGCCCTGCTCCCAAAAAAAACCATCTTTACTTGTTCAGTTGACCCCCAATTCAGTCCCACACCAGACGACACCACAAGTGGGTCCCGTCAGGTTAAATAAAAAAAAATGGATAGTGAAAGGTAAAAATCCTGCACTCACCATCCAATAAAGAAGCTGTTGGCAATTTAGCCAAAAAAGTGTCATGTTTATTTTATCCCAGTGCTACTAGCCACAGTTCACCATTACTGTCCTGCCATGTGACCAGAGCCACCATTCCTGACACACAATGTATCTGGATCCACATCTTCAGAGGTGTCATGAGCCACTGTCAGTTTACAAACGGGCTGCCCCAACACTTTGTTTTCGGCAGCACAGGTGTTGCTATTTTCGCAAAAAAAGGAAAAAACAGGACTTGGAGCCTCATTCCTACCTCTTGCCATTCAGCGCTCGGAACACTTAACATGTTTGGCACCTTATATGGGGCCTGATAACGTAAAGACCTACATATCAGTCACTACAACCAGTTGAGCATTCCCTGGTGACAAATGGCCCCACAAAAGCCCTCCCATATCAGACCACACCACCAAAAATGCATTCCCTTTTGTCAAGTGGTCCCCCAATTCCCTCCCATACCAGGTGCCACCCCAGGTTAAGCATTACCTGGTGTCCAATGGCATACAACAAGCCCTCTCACATCAGGCCAATGTTCCCCCTATATCTCTCCCATACCAGGCAGCACTCCAGGTCAAGCATTCCCTGTAGGCCATTAGACTACAGGAAATGCTTAACTTGTTGTTGTGCATGATATGGGAGGGAATCTGGGAAACACTGAACAACAATGAATGTGTTTTTGGTGGTGAAGCATGATATGGGAGGGCTTTTTGGGTCCCATATTAGATGTCACCACAAGTAAAGCATTCTATGGTGTTCAGTGGAAGCACCCAAGCCCTCACATATCATGCCTCACCACCAAAAACTCATTCAGAGTTGTTCAATGGACCCTTAATTCCCTCCCAAATAAGGCACCACAGCAATTTAAGCATTCCCTGGTGTCCAGTGATCCCCCACAAGTCCTCCCATATCAGGCCCTGCCACCAAAAATGCATTCCCTGTTGTCCAGTGGTCCCCCAAAACCCTCCCATATCATGCGTCAACACAAGTTATGCATTCTATGGTGTCCAATCGACCCACACAAGCCCTCCTCTATCAGGCCCCACCATCAAAAAAACATTCCATGTTGTCCAATGTTCCCCCTTTATTCCTCCCATGCCATGTGGCACTCCAGGTTAAGCATTCTCTGTAGGCCATTAGACTACAGGAAATGCTTAAATTGTGGTGCATGATATGGGAGGGAATCTGGGAAACACTGAACAATGAATGCATTTTTGGTGGTGAGGCAGGATATGGGAGGGCTTTTTGGGTCCATTGTACACCATAGAATGCTTAACTTGTGGTGATGCCTGATATAGAAGGGTGTTGGGGGACCATCGAACAACAGGGAATGCCTTTTTGGTTGTTGGGCTGGATATTGGAGGACTTCTGGATGGCCATATGTCACCAAGGAAAGCTTAACTTGTTGTGGTGCCTGAAATTGGAGGGAAGTGTGGGTCCATTGAACAAAGTGGAATGCATTTTTAGTGGTGAATCCTGATAAGGAAGGGCTTTTGGTCATCATTGGACACAATGGGAATGTTTAACATCTGGTGATGCCTGATGTGGGAGGGAATTGTGGGACAACTTGATAACAGAAAATGCGTTTTTGATGGTGGGTTTGATACGGAAGGGCTTATGAGGGAACACTGGACACCAAGGAATGCTTAACATGTTGAAGCGCCTTATATGGGAAGGAACTTAGGGTCCATTGAACAACATGGAATTCATTTTTGGCAGTGAGCCATGATATGGCCACCTGGCCAAAACGATTACGTCAGCTTACAATATCTTCCACAACATTCTATCAAGGGCCCTTAATAAGTATGCTCCCCTTATTAAAGTTCGAACTAGGACCAAAACCTGTAAATGGTTCACCCCTCAGATCAAGTCCTTGCTTCTAGAAAGAGATAAGCTCTGGAAAAAAGCACGCATAGACTGAACACTGCAGAGGATTGGAACCAGTTCAGGAGACTACAAATTATGTACCAAAACAATCAGAGAATCGAATGCCACCTTCTTCAAATCCGAACTCGACTCTGCCACAAAGAGCCCAATCAAGCTCTGGAACACAATCAGTGATCTGCTAGGCCACTCCCCAGGAAATTCACTCCCGACCAAGATTACCTCTGGCAACTTGACTATAACCGAAAAGATGGATATACTTGACGCATTCAATAACCACTTTGCTACTGCAGGCATGGCATTTGATAACTCCCCTGCAAACATACTTCGCTCCCAGACTGCCAGCCAACTGCCTGAAACTCCGATAGCTTCACCGCCTTTCTCACTTCAACCTGCCACACTGAAAGAGGTAGAGGACCTCTTGCTTCAGTTGGATACTAGAAAAAGTGCTGGGGCCGACTCCCTTGACCCTTACTTCCTAAAAATTGCCTACCACGTACTAGCAATACCAGTCACCACCTTTTAACTTATCCCTGTCTCAGGGCACCTTACCACCTATGGAAGACAGCACATGTCATACCACTGTTCAAATCAGGTGACCGTGGCAATCTCAATAACTACAGGCCAATTTCCCTCCTTCGGTCCTGTCCAAGCTCCTAGAAAATTGTAAATGCACAGCTGAGGACTCACCTTGAGTCTAGGGGACTGCTAAATCCTATGCAGTCCGGATTCAAACTAAACATAGCACTATCTCAGCCCTCGCCAAAGTTACTAATGACTGGCAGTGTAATCTTGAGCAAAACTTTGTTTGTGCTGTTTTCCTCGATCTAAGCAAGGCTTTCGACACCGTCGACCATAGTCTCTCCTCCTCTGCCCCTTCAAACCATAGGTGTGGACCCCTCCTCTCTGCGTTGGTTCACTGACTATCTTACAGGGGCGCCTTCAACAAGTTAAAGCTGAAGGGGCCTGTCCCCTTAAAACTCTGCAAGAGGGGTACCTCAAGGTTCTATATTAGGGCCCTTACTTTTTGCAATCTACATTAATAACATCGACTACTGTATAAAAGAAGCCAACATCCATCTGTTTGCAGATGATACAGTTCTCTACGTGAGTCGCCCAACACCTGAAGCTGCCTGCAATGACCTACAGTCAGAATTCAACCTTTTGCAAAGCCAACTCCTCCAAAAAAAGCTACTCCTTAATGCCAAAAAAACTAAAGCGATGGTCCTCTCTCCTTTTATCCATACAGCTAACCCTGTGTCCAGTGGGACAGTTCCCCAAATTACCACAGTTCTAGGTGAAAAACTAGAATTTGTTACAAAATTCAAGTATCTGGGAGTTTGGATAGACCAAAGACTCTCCTTCATTGAACATATCGACGACTTGCTAAAACGACTTCGGCAAAGGCTTGGACTGTTTTTAGAATCAGCCAATTTCTCACCAGAGATGCCAAGAAACAACTGGTCCAATCCATTTTCCTATCATTGGTTGATTCACGCTGACTTCCTCTACAGCCAATGCCCCAACTCTTACATGGCTAAACTGGACACACTCTACCATCGAGCACTGAGGTTTATAACGGGACTCCCCTTCAACACACATCACTGCACCCTATATGCGGCAGTGGGATGGACATCACTAAAGTTCAGGCACCACAGAAACTCCGCTCTCTGGACCTATAGAGCCATCTCTAATAAGCTGCCTTACTATATCTCCTGCTGTCTTCCCCTGAGTATAATTGGGAAATACGCATTAAGAAGTTACTCAGCTATTACACTTAAAGTACCCAAAGTAAAATCCCGCTTCGGCAGGGCAGCCATAAGCTTCGAGCTACCTACCTTATGGAACGATCTACAAAAAACCCTCAAATTAAGCACTCTAATCGGTATAAATGCTTTCAAGATGCTTTATTTCCGTACAATCAGAGAAGTATGTAACTGCTTCACCCACTCAGACCCAGTACCGGTGTCTGCACTGGTATATAGCCATGCCTAGACCCAATTTTAAGTACTGACCCCCCAGCTTGCTCCTCACCAGCCTAATTGTTCTCTCTCTTATCCCCCTGTCTTATCAACACTAGGCCCATCCATCCCCTTATTCTTCCTTTCCCAATCTCGGATAGGAGCTCACTACCCTGGGTTGTGACATCCTACCATGCCCCGTACTTTATAGCATTCAATCCCGGGGCTCACACATACTCCTTTTCTCCATCCACCTTCTCTACATCCAGCTTTACCAACTCCTTTCTGTGCACCGTGCCCTCCTAGCCTTTCTCCCCCTACTTCCCTCCCTCTCTTCCCCCCTACCTTCACCTCTACCTGGTGTATATTTTTATTTTTTTTTTTCTTCTGTTACTTCCTCCTGCAACCTTAGATAACCTGCTTTATCTTCCTATAGACACTTCTATGTATGTAAATACCGTGTAATCTGTACAATATCTGTATAATTCTATGTACATATGAACTTCCTTTTCTTCCTCTCTGTAAAGAGTATTATCTGTATTGCCTTGTAAAATACCTGTGTTGACCTGTTTATACAATTGTTCATGCTCCACCCAGGTCCATCTTGCAAATGAGCGTCTGCTCAACGATGAACGCCTGGTTAAAATAAAGACTTGATATGGTAGGGCTTATGAAGGCCCATATCTCACCAGGGAATGCTGAACTTTTTGTGGTGCCAGAAATGGGAGGGACTTGGGGGTCCACTGAACAATGTGGAATGCATTTTTGGTGCTGTGGCCCAATATGGGAGGAATTTTCACCACCCTTTTCTGTGTGTTAATGCCTCCTGATGTTACCCGGTCATAACCAAATAGTGTTTTACCTTACTATAATGACCAGAGACCTGCACTGACCTCATGAACACATGAGTACAGCATATGTGTATACGGTTCTGGGCATCGGCTGACATGAACAGCCAAGTGGAATAATAGATTAGCAAGGAAAATGCCTATGAGGTTATGACCGGATAACATCAGTCTGCATTTTCACCACCCTTTAGTGTGTGTTAATGCCTTCTTGTGTTACCCAGTCATAACCAAATAGTGTTTATCCTTACTATAATGACCAGAGACCTACACTGACCTCATGAACACTTTGGTACTTCACATGTGTACGCGGTTCTGGTCATTGGCTGACATGAACAGCCAAATGGAATAACATAATAGCAAGGTAAATGACTATGGGGTTATGACCGAATAACATCAGTCGGCATTTTCACCACCCTTTAGTGTTTGTTAATGCCTCCTGATGTTACCCGGTCATAACCAAATAGTGTTCTGACTTAATATAATGACCAGAGACTTGCACTGACATCAGGATCACTTAAGTAATGCATATGTGTATGCAGTTTTGGGCATGGGCTGACTTGAACAGCCAAGTGGATTAATAGATCAGCAAGAAAAATTACTATGTGGTTATGACCAGATAACATCAATCAGCATTTTCACCACCCTTCAGTGTGTGTTAATGCCTCCTAATGTTACCCAGTCATCACCAAATAGTATTTTCCCTTACTATAATGACCAGAGACTTGCACTACTGGGTGTGGGTTATGCTGGGATTTAGCCACGGCTGACCTGGTAACATGTTGAGCATTTTCTAGTGGAAAATGTTCCCCCCACAAGACCGCCGATATCAGGCACCACCACAAAAAATGCATTCCTTGTTGTTCAATGGACCCCCAATTCCCTCCCAAATCAGGCTCCATAGCAATTTAAGCATTCCCTGGTGTCCAATGGTCCCCCACAAGTCCTCCCATATCAGGCCCCACCACCAAACATGCATTCCCTGTTGTCCAGTGGTCCTCCAATACCCTCCCATATCAGGTGTCACCACAGGTTAAGCATTCTATGGTGTCCACTGGACACACACAAGCCCTCCCATAACATGTCTCACCACCACAAATGCATTCAGAGTTGTTCAATGGACCCTCAATTACCTCCCAAATCAGGCATCACCACAAAGTAAGCATTTACTGGTATCCAATGGTTCCCCATAAGTCCTCACATATGTCACATCACCAAAAATGCATTTCTTGTTCTCTAGTGGTCCCCCAATACCCACTCATATCAGGCATCACTACAATTTAAGCATTCTATGGTGTCCAATGGACTCACACAATCCCTCCCTTATCAAGCCCCAACATCAAAAACACATTCAATGTTGTCCAATGTTCCCACAAATCCCTCCAATACCAGGTGGCACTTCAGATTAAGTATTCCCTGTAGGTCATTACACTACAGGGAATGCTTATGTTGTTGTGGCTCCTAATATAAGAGAGAATTTGCGGAACACTTAACAACACTGAATGCATTTTTTGTGAAGAGACATAATAAAGGAGGCCTTGTGCGGGTCCATTGGACACCATAGAATGCTTAACTTATGGTGATGCCTGATATGGAAGGGTATTGGAGGACCATCGGACAACATGGGATGTCTTTTTTTGTGGTGGGGCTCGATACTGAATGGCTTCTAGGTGGCCATTTGTGACCAAGGTATGCTTAACTTGTTGTGGAGCCTGAAATGAGAGGGAATTGTTGGTCCCTTAGTGTCATATGATCTCCACATGCCCTCCAATAGCATGCCCCACTACAAACAGCCATTTCCTATTGTCTGAGCCCCCCTCCATCTTCAACCACCAAGAATTATCACATAAAAAACATTCATTGGTGTCCAGTGGTTTCACCCCACCCTCCAAAACCCAGCATCATCACTCATAATGCCTTCCACATTGTCCGGTGGTCTACCAAATCCCTCCCATACCAGGTGCCGCAAAATGTAAAGCATATAACTAACCTTGACCAGAAATCAAATGATGTTCAAAATTCTTACAAAAAAGCAGACCAGTGCTCTGCTAGGCAGATAGTCTTGTTGTTCAGTAAGATGTCCGATCGGGAGCTTTCATGCAGGGAGACATGCAGTGAGATGATAATAAAAACATCCCAGTCCATAACAGGCGCCACCTCAACTTAAGCTTTCACTGACATACAATTGCCCCCCCCTCAACATACCATCCCATGAAAGGTCCCACCACCATAAATGTGAAACAAAAAGGTGGTGCATGGTCAAGAAGGGAAGGTGTGGAAACCAAGGACACAAGGGAATGACTATTCTGTGATGGTGCTATTTCTTGGAGTGTGGGGGTGAAACCCACCTACACAAGAGGATGATTTTTCTGTGAGTGTGCCATGTCTCAGTGGGTGTGGTGGAACCAATGGACACCAGGCAATGCTTTTAGATGATGGTGCTGACCCAATCCCCATAACCCACCAAGACCCGGCACCATCAAACAAACAGCATTGCCTGGTATATGTGAGTTCCGCCCAAACCTCAAAGACATGGCACCATCACACTTAATGCATTCCTTGGTGTCCAGGGAACCCCACCTAAGCCTCTAAGACTTGTCAACCTCAGACATAATACATTCCATTGCCCCCCCGACCTTCTGAGACCCGGTGCCATCACATAAAAAAACATTTTCTGGTATCCTGGGCTCCCCCACCTTCAACCACCCTGAACCATCACAGACAAAGAATTTCCAGTTGTCCAGTGGTTACCCCACCCTATGTCAAATGGCACCATCACACATAATGCATTGCCTTGAGTCAGAGCCCCCCCCCCCACCATCATCTGAAACCCAGCAATAGATAACTAGGTTTTCCTTTTTTTTTTTTTTAAATCGAAATTTATTCCACCTACATCTCTACCAGAGCCGCATCTTCGGGAGTCACCAATGGAACCCATCTCTGCCACCTTCTAGCCTGTTGTTCGGGTGCCTCCATCCTGCCACAGATTGCCCCCTGGCTGGGAGCGGGGTGGGGCAGGACACCCCTGAACCTTGGTGTCTCATCAGGCCCCTGAAACAATGGCAGACGGCAGAACATCAGAACTGGGCTCAGCACTCCCTCTACCCAGCTCCAGAGGGTGTTTTTTTCCCTTTTTCAATGGGACATTGCATACCCTAGCATCAAGGCGCACATGTCAATGCCCGCAACATCCCTTCCCTCCTTCCACGAAGGAGCTGACCTGGAACTGACTGGTCCCAGGCCTACGCCCTAGACCAATTTAGCCCCAGTGACACCAGCTTGCTGTCGCACCCCCAGCCTCCACCAGGGGTCACCACTTGCTGGTCTGGAAACCTTCCTTCCCCCCAGAGAAGGCAAGCTGTTGTCAGATGCTCCAGCCTTCCCCCCCCCGGGCAACCCTCGGTGTCCCGAGCTCGCTCCCAAACCCAAATCTATGGCGTGGTGCGAGGTGTGGTGTCCAGCGCCTCAACCCTCAGCGCCACCGGGCCGGCTGATAACTATGTTTTTCAGTGGCCCTGCAATCACCTTAGACTGTTTTGTTAGTACTCTTGGATATATTCTGTCTGGGATTTGTGATTTCTACACCTTCCCTCACTCTGTCCTCCTCTATCACTGCATCTGTGTTTCCCATCTCCCCCTGTTCCTCTTCTCCCTCTGGATGGCACTTATCCACCCTTCTCCCTAATGAAGGCTAAACAGAAGTATTCATTTAGTACCTCAGCATTTCCCCTATTATCCTCCACCCACTACTCCCCTTTCTTAAGCCTAACAGTTCCTTTCCTCATTGTACCATTTCTCATGTCTACAGTGAAAAAAAAACAACGTACATCAGGCAATACTTTAGTGCCATGTGTAAGTGGGAGGGTGGAATCAATGGACACCAGGCAATGCTGCTTTTTTGATGATGCTGGGTCTCAGAGGGTGGGGCTGAGGGAACGCACTTTGTTGGATAGTGCCAGGCATAGCAAATATCAGCACCATACAACAAGCAACTTCACCTGTTGTCCTGGGGGATGCCCATAACCCTCCAAAATCCATTACCATCAACAAAAAGCATTCCCTTGTGTCCAAGGGGTCCACCCCACCCTCTGAGACCCAGTACCATCACACAAAATGAATTCCCTGGTTACTCCCCACCTGTCCTGCAAGATCCATTACCTTCACACATAAAGCATTTCCGTGGTCCCCCACCAACCTGCCTTTCTAGACCCAGCACCATCACACAATTCCCTTTGAAACCAGGTACCACAATAAGTATAGAATTCCCCTATTGTCAAATGCCCACCCCATGCCAGTCCCATCCCCCAAAAAAGGATTTCCTGTTGTCTAGTGGTCCTCCAGTTCCTTCCCATATCAGTTGCCACCACAGGTAATGCACTGCATGGGGTCCAGTATCCCCCACAAGCCCTCCCATACAAGGCTCAACCACCAAAATGCATTCCCACTTGTCCAGTGGTCCCTCAATTACCCTCCATATAAGGTGCAACAACCAGTAAAACACTCCCTGCTGTCCAATAGCCAACACATGCCCTCCCAGATCCCCCTATGAAAAGGGGATCCCTGTTGTCCAGTGTTCACCCAGTATCTTCCAAAACCAGGCACACCAATAGGTAAAGCACCCCTGTTGGGAAGTGGATCCACACAAGCCCTCCCACACCAGGCACCATCCCAAAAAAGAGGTTCCCTGTTCTCCAGCAATCCCCCAATTACCTCACGTACCAGGTGCCACCACAAGTTAATTCAGTTCCTGGTGTCCAAATAGCCCACCAATGCCCTCATATACCAGGCCCCACCCCTCATAAAGGATTCCCAGTTGCTCAATTGACCCCCAGTTCACTTCGAAACAAGGCACCGCATGAACCGGTATTAGAGGGCACCTGACCTACCCAAGCCCCCCTGTACCAGACACAATAAAGAAATATGTGGATAGTTACTTATCAGAATACTATGGAGTCAGAAGCAAGAATCTGGAAGTGACGACATCTGTCAGAACTGTAAAATAAAATATAGGAATGGAGTCACAAAGGATCCACAGTTCTTAGAGAATTAACAGTATAGAACATGTTAACAAAAGAGTTGTACTTATCTGATAGGGAAGGAGTCCTTATCATTTCAGGCATGTGGAAGCAAAACAATAACAAATTAATATGAGGAAGATACAGCAGCAAGAGAAGAAACTGAGAGATGATATACAAGAATAGCTTATCTGACTACATTTGAGTAAACACCTACGCATAAGATAAAAAATTAATGCTAAAGCTGAGTATAAAACTGGAAGTCTAGAGAAATACAATTAGCTAACAGATATGAAAAAAAAAGAGAATGTGTTGTTAGTAAAATTTATTTTTAATCCTAATTAGTCTCTGTCTCTCTCCCCTCAGCATGGCATAAGTCACAGGTTTATTTTTCCAGCCTGCCCTAGCACTGACTGTACACACACTTCCATGATGAGGCCAGAAATAAACTTCTTTTGTGTTTTCTGTGACTGCAGAAAATCTTTTTGGTACCCAGTAGTCAGTCAGCCTCTCAATCTCTCTATCTCTCTCTCTCTCTCTCTCTCTCTCTCCCCCTCCCTCTCTCTTCTGCATAGCATAGATCACAGATTTTACCAGTCTGCCCTTGCACCGACTGTACTCACACAGAGACGCTGAGGCCAGAAATAAACTTCTTCTGTGTTTTATGTGACTGTAGAAATGTGTTTTTGGTCACCATTAGTCTCTGTCTTCCATCTGCACAGCATAAGTCACAGTTTTATTTTAAAAGTCTGCCCTTACCCTGTCAGTGCACACACAGCCACGATGAGGACCGGAATAAACTTATGTTGTGTTTTCAATAACTGTAAAATTTATTTTTGGTCCCCATTACTCTTTATCTCGCTGTCTTCCCTCTGCATGGCATTAGTCACTGTTTATTTTTTCAGCCTGTACTAACACTGAATGTACACACACTTCCAGACTGAGGCCAGGAAAAAACTTCTTCTGTGTTTTCTGTGACTGTGGAAAATCTTTGTGATCCCCATTAGTCTCCATCTCTCTCCCGTCTGCATGGCATAAGTCACAGATTTATTTTACAAGCCTGCCCTTATCCTACCAGTACACACAGCCATGATGAGGTCCGGAATAAATGTATTTTGTGATTTCTGTAACTAAAATGTCTTTTGGACACCAGTAGCTAGGTCTCTCTCTCTCTCTCTCTCTCTCTCTCTCTCTCTCTCTCTCTCTCTCTCTCTCTCTCTCTCTCTCTCTCTCTCTCTCTCTCTCTCTCTCTCTCTCTCTCTCTCTCTCTCTCTCTCTCTCTCTCTCTCTCTCTCTCTCTCTCTCTCTCTCTCTCTCTCTCTCTCTCTCTCTCTCTCTCTCTCTCTCTCTCTCTCTCTCTCTCTCTCTCTCTCTCTCTCTCTCTCTCTCTCTCTCTCTCTCTCTCTCTCTCTCTCTCTCTCTCTCTCTCTCTCTCTCTCTCTCTCTCTCTCTCTCTCTCTCTCTCTCTCTCTCTCTCTCTCTCTCTCTCTCTCTCTCTCTCTCTCTCTCTCTCTCTCTCTCTCTCTCTCTCTCTCTCTCTCTCTCTCTCTCTCTCTCTCTCTCTCTCTCTCTCTCTCTCTCTCTCTCTCTCTCTCTCTCTCTCTCTCTATGGCATAAGTCAGAGAATTTACCAGCCTGCCCTTGCACAGACTGTACACACACATCCACACAGAGGCCAGGAATAAACTTCAAGTAAAGGTTTTGTGTACGCAGAAATGAATAAAAGCAATATATTTTGTGAATAGCTAAAAGGTTTTACTTCATATAAAACAGAAAACACCAGAAAAAACATTACGACATTCAGAACTAACCACTTTTCATCTCCAGTGACATTTGCAGTGTAATTATTCATAAATAATGAGCACAGTTATAGATAGATCAAAGTTTTCTTTTCAAATTGAGGGAAATCTGCAAACCAGCTACAAGACAATGGGAGAGACCCCTCTTGCATGCATGCAGCATTTTACATGTATTCTCCTTTTTTGTATTCTCTTGATGTTGAGTAGAGATCAGCAAAAAACAATAGCCAACTTCACCCACCAAGCTTGCCATCTTACAACTTGCAGCAATAAAAAATACAAATAAAAACATCACTAGCTTGTGATAGCACAAATAAAAATGACAGCGTTCATGATGAAGTTAATGGTTTTATATGGGAAGAAAAAGACTCTCCCAAGTATCGCATGATAGAAAATAAAACACAAGCTTACTATTTGGAACTGTCAGGCAGCACAAAAAAAATATTTTCCAGTGTACTGCATTGTAAGATTACAAAACTAATATAGAAGACACAAAAAAAAATAAAAACATGTGAGGTGAAAGTATATAAAAAATGAAACAAGTACAGTATATATGGATTAAAACCAGAACCACCAGCTATCACAACTGAGAGAAAATTCTGAACCAAAACCAACAAAGACCAAAACACAGAAATTTAGAAAAATGTCTACAAGCAGCCGGATTTTTTCAGAAATAATTGCTCAAGAACAGCATGTATCCTGAAACTCGAAACAAACCGCGTGAAACCCATACAGAGAATTATTGAAAAATATGACAAAATCTTAAAAAAACAAAACTAAACTAAAAACATGCCTACCACCATTACTAGATAAAATCAGAGAGTAACAGAGTCCGATGAGAGCATTCAGGCAGAGCAAAATTCCATGGTTCTAGTAATAGGCTCTCGCCAACAGCAAGGTCAAGGGAGTACAGTGCAGAGCAGCAGTGAAGCACTTCAAAGAACTGAATCCCACCACTAAAAAACAACCTGGACATAATGGGTGAAAGCAAAGCCTCAAAAGATGCAGTAGGGTCTGCTACTTATGCTGCTGCTGGGCAGATCACAAACGTTCACAGTCTGACCAAAGACATAAAGTACGCTCTACACAGATTGGAACTTGGACAATAAATCAGAAAAGAATCTGTTCCACAGCTGGATAAAAATAGAAAGAAAAAGCAGCCAGACATAGCACATTCAAACATGCAGGTTGAGAGAGAGAGTGCTGGCACTAAATCAAGCTCTCTAGATGTAGCTTACCAGTAGAACAACAGAGATTTGCAAGGAACAGTTTTTGGTTGATGACTGCTGAGTTTACCCTTTTCCCATAACACTTGAGAGACAGCAGAAATGGCTGCAAAAAATGAGAAAGTCTGAAATGATGTACAGACCCTGAAATACTCAAAAACAAGAAGACCCTGCCACTACTGTACCTTGTCGCAGCCGGAAACATCCTGCCTCCAACATCATTTATACAGTTTTATCAACATTTATTACTTTGACAAAATGTTCAACTTATAATGCTACATACGTGTAAAAAAAAGTCAACCTAGAGCAGGTGCAAGATGAAGCCTGTGCCCTCAATCAGCTTGAGAGACATTAGCAAAGCTAGAAAACTAGTTTCCTCAACCTTTCTCTTACTCACACGATCTGCAGGAGAAAAAACAAATGGTTTGGGATAAGGAATCACAAAATAAAATTACAATTTGTATTATCTGAGATAACACACCAAACACTGCTCAAATGTAGAAGTTCCTGCCACTGCCTCGGCTCATTCAGAAAACTACTGCTTTTTTTATTTTACAACATAGACTAATCATTATTTAAGCATATGATAAAATGCTACAGGCATGTCCAAAAAAAGTGAGAGAAACAATGGAAAAATCAGCACAAATACGTAAGACAGATGCTAAATGTATATTTTTTTGCACCATTGAACTGGGGAAAATGAGGTTGTGGAAACTATCTTTGTGTTTTACAGTCTCTTATATGGCTCTGAAGCTCAATTCATTTGTGCCATTTAGGCAGAACATGTCATAAGCAGACATCTGTAAATGTGAACTGACAGTGTGAAGCATGATCAGCTGCCAGCAAGCTCACAGGAACGTAAATATTTATTCCATAACCTGGAGGATGAGGGGAAGTTGGGTGGGGGGGGCCCTTCAAGAAACATCTGATTAGGGGGAGCATGCCATCCAAATGAGCAAGAAATAAACCATATGCCATCATCAAAAAGTAAGGACTGACCCAGACTATTCTCTCAATAATAAAAGAAGTTCTAGCAGTGCCCAGAATTTTACCACTGAAACTGACAAAAGTAAATCAAAGATAAAAAAAAAAGGAGCTAAAATCAATATTTCACACATTTTACTTTGCTGGGAATCCACTACAGCAAAAAATCATAAAACAAGCAAAAAACACACTCCGATTGCTGTCTCCCCACTCTTCAGAACCACAGCATGAAACAAACTACATGTGGTTTTCGACATTGCCGGCATTTATTTTTCAGGCTGATGCAAGCTTCACAGTTGACAACATAGGTAATTAGCATGATAAAACAATAAACAGATGAGGATATTTTCAAGGAGAATAATAACATAATAGAACTATAACAAACAGATATTTATTTATAGTATATGGTTAGGGCTTATTGTGGATAAAAAGCGATGGCTTTCCAAAAGCTGCTGTAGGACAGTCCAAAGGTCAAGAAAAGTTGTTGTAGTATCGTTCTGACATTACAACAATACTACAACAACTTCTCCCCCTGAGCTATTACCTGATTGGCTAAAACAGCTCAGTGTTCAAAATACAAACGGGGTAAAATGGCGGCACCGCTTAGCGAGCGGAGGGGCAAGTGTTTCACTAAGATAGTTTGGACACAAACTGCCATTGTCGGCTCCGTGTGTCGAAACTATCAGTTTGGCATTTTTTTTTTTTTTTAAATAACCAGAGCTTTGAAATATTGGGTGGTGAGCGGAACCATAGCAAGGACCGGAGGCAGAGCAGGACGGAACCATATACTATGTAAAATAGTATATGGGTGACCAGACACAACAAGGCTTTGTTTCCATCTCGGGGATGTGATGATGTCAAGCGGACCTCTTGAGCTTCGCTCACGAGGTCTGTATGACATCATCACATCTCCTCAGTATATTGTATGGTCACCCATACACTATTCTATATATGCTGCCGACTCTACTCATCTTTTATCTAGGGGCTTTGCAAATACCGCCAAAGGTACTCTGCTAGAAAATCCCTGTGAAAAAAAAGATGAAGCAAATAGATGGCAAAAAAATGGAAAAATAAAGGGAATAAGTACTAAATGATGGAAAACACAGAAATTATAACCCCTGACAACCCGAAGTCTCTTCCGATCACCAGTCCACAATAAACAGTCACAGACAAAAGCACTGAAAATGCTTGACAAAACCCTAGAAACCTTACTTTTGAAAGTAAACACAGGTGTACATTTTCCAGAGGTCAGTGTTCAGGTTACAAAGCAGTATTCTATGTCCTCCATCTGAATTCTGCTACACGGTTAAGTCCGCGTGGTGCAGAGCAGGAGTAAAGAGAAGCAGAGAGCAGGGAAAAAAAATGCCACTAAAACCACCTGACTCTGCAAAAACTATCAGTTGTTGATTGGTTAAGAGATCCTTAGAAGATACTCTGTGATCCTTTGCATATGCTGCTGCAAGGCAGATTGTGATAGCAGTTAGAAAAAACATATTCTGCACTAGTTAAAAAAAACATATCTGTGGACGTAGTAACACGTTGGTAGTGGCAAGCAATTTTTTTTTTTTTTACTTTATTTCCCTCCGGTCATGGCCCTGCGGAGTCTCTCTCTCAGGCATCCTGCCCATATCCTGCCCACCTGAGGTCTCCTCAACCTGTGCCTCCTCTCTCCCCCTCCCGGCAGCCAGCATCCCCAGCTTAACCCCTCCAGGGTGGGGCCACCTCTCCTCATTGGCGCACTTACTAGTCAGTCTCTGGTTGCAGGCGAGGGCCCAGGCAGAGGAACTGGAAGGCCAGGTGAGGTGGACCCAGCAGAGTGCATGGGGTACAAGTGCCATCACCTACCCCACAGAGCTGGTTGTTTCCTTGTTCTGGTGACCTCCCCCCTCTCTTGCATGTGCAAGCCTGATGCTATGGTGCATGGCAACCCTGCCTGCGTCAGCACACTGATCTATGTGCAGCCCACACACTGCAGTGCTCCCAATCTCCACCGGGAGCTGCTGGTGTGCCGGACTATCCCCCACCCTCCCCTCTGGGGGAGATGAGCAGCCCTGTGGGTGCTCAATCCTCTCCCCTTCCCTGCTGACCCCCAGCACCCGAGCTTACTCCCAAACTCAGGTTACTGGTGTGTGAGCATTGTGGCATCCAACGCCTCAACCCTCAGCGTCACCGGGCCAGATGGCAAGCAATATTAACAAACAGGATGTAGTATTGCGTTGGTGGTGATAGGAGGGTTAATTAACATATACACCCCCAGCTTAAACCAGAAAGGACAAAACTGTTAAATAAATTGGAGCCTTTCCTGCATAGTTCCAAACTGACCCTATGGGGTGGTAACTTTAACTGTGGGCTAGCCAGAAGGGATTGGGGGAGAAAATCAGTTAAAGTTTATTGTGATACAAATTTGTTAAATAATATCTTAAGACGTTCAGGTTTTAAAGATGCATATGATATGCATATGATATTTTAGGGGCACAGCCTAGTCACACCTTCTAAAAGGGATCCATTTCTTCCTACATAGACTTGTGATTTGTTCCAGGAAAAAAGAACAATCCTGCTGCTAAAATCATACCTGTAGGAACTTTGGATCATGCTGCAGTATGGGTCTCTATAGCTTTAGACAGACATGCACAAGTTGAAAGGGGGTATTGGCGCATGAATACAGCCCTATTGCAGGAAGTACAATTGGAAGTGGAGGAGTTTTTAAATGCTAGAACTTCAATGCAATTTTTGTATGACAACCCTGTTGATTGGTGGGAAGATATGAAAAGGGACCTCAAACAACTTATGCTACAGGTCTCACACAAAGCTGCAAGTTCCAAATACTGTTGCAGATGACACAAAGATCTGCAACAGAGTAGATGATCCAGATGGGGTGAGCAGAATGAGAAGAGATCTAGATAATCAAGCAAAATGGTCGGAAGAGTGGCAACTGGGGTTTAATGCAAAGAAGTGTAAGATCATGCACATAGGGAAGAGAAACCCTGAAGCCATCTATAGGCTGAGAGGTGAGTTGCTGGCAGTCACAAGGGAAGAAAGAGACTTGGGCATCATCATCACTGATGACCTGAAATCATCCAACCAGACCACTAAAGCAGTAGATAAGGCTAGAGGGATATTTATTTATTTATTTCGTTTTTGTTAACCAGTTAGGTGCACTAGCCATGAAACGACTATTTTCAGGCATGACCCAGGAGAGTACAACAATCAAAGACAGGTCATAGCATGAGTACAATGAAATTACAATAGCATAGGTCAAAACAGTTAGTAGTAATGAATACATGCAGCCAGAACAATAACAATCAATACAATTCTCATACATTTTTTAGGCAGAGAAAACCTACACAGCCTAGGAAGAGATACCACAACATAGTAGCAAGAAATATTGTTAAAATTAGTCACAACAGTGAAGATTCAAACAGGCAGCGAAACAAGGCAAGGAAAATTCCTGACTGGGCAGGATACATTATCATGGCCTCTGAAACAAGGCTCAGGTGTGTGCATTGGGAGGGGGGAGTTGGAGTAGATTAGCTGTCTAGGAGATAGTAAGAGTAAGAAGTACTATGAGGTAGTAAGGTTAAAGTTATGTCAGGCAGCATCTGGAGGGTGAGTGGATCAGGGAGGAATAAAACAAGTGCAGGGATCAGCAAGGGATAGATGGAAGCGCAGCTCCTTTTTGAAGCTGTCATGGGATCCAGATATTCAAAGTGCTTGGGGGAGAGAGTTCCAAAGCTTAGGAGCAGAGTGATTGAAGGCAACAGAGCCTTTTGATGTTTTACATCTAGGTACATTCAGCAGTTTATCTACCGATCACAGTCTATAGGAGGGCGTTTGAGTACCAACAATGTTGCAAGCACTGAAGGGTCTGGTTTCTGAGCATAGAGTCAATCAGGGGGCCCAGAGAGTATTGACAGCAAGCTGAGGGGGATAACCAGCCCAGGTCCCTGTACAGTTGGCAGTGGTGCTTAAGCCATGGTGACAAGGAGGCGTATCGACAGATATTATTATAAGTGACATCCCACTTATGAAGGATGATTTTGTGTGTGACAGCAAAGGTCGGCATGCCATAGGTGAGGGCAGGGAGTAGTATGCCTCTGGCAATAGCAAGTTTAGCAGAGGGAGTCAACATGAAACTGGACTTGTAAGCAACCCCCAGTTTAGCATTCACTGCCTTGCAGGCAGATTGTACATGCAGGCTGAAGTCCAGGGATTGGTCCAAAAGAATTCCGAGGTACTTAAAAGATGTAACGCATTCTATTTGTGTGCCACTGCAGTCTTGCACCAGTAGGGGAGTTTGACATGTCCTGAGTTTAGGGACAGATCCAAGTAATATTGCTTGGGTTTTCTTAGCATTAAGTACAAGCTTATGTGCAGAAAGCCAATTTTGGACATTTGTGAAATCTGAAGAAAGGGATGCATTTATGCTGGTGACCTTATCAGAGCTAGACTAGAGTACAAGATCAGCATGGAGAATAGATGAGCATGAAAGAAAAACCTCATCTATCTTATTGATAAAAAGTGAGAAAAGAAGAGGTCCCAGAATAGAGCCCTGGGGAACCCCAATATTGATGGTAGCACCATCAGATAAAGAGGAGTTGAATTCCACAACTTGAGTTCTATTTGATAGATAGCTTCCATACCAGGCGACAACCGGCAGTGAAAAGCTCAGATTGCAAAGAGTGGAGAGGAGCAGGGGGTGATCAACAAGATCAAAGGCCTTTGTAAGGTCTATAAAAACTGCCCCGACAGCTGGTCAGCATCCACACTGGCAAGCACATCGGTAGTGAATTTGAGAAGTGCTGTAGAGGTACTGTGACCTTTACAGAAGCCATGTTGTGTCTCAGAGAGAAGGCTGTACTTTGTGAGGTAATCAACAGTTTGATTTGCAACAAGTTTTTCCAGAATTTTACTTAGGACTGATAGGATGGCTATAGAAACATAGAAACATAGAATTGGATGGCAGATAAGGACCGCTTGGCCCACCCAGTCTGCCCATTTCCCTACCTGATGGATAAGCTGCAGATCCTAGTTAATCAACAGCTCACTTCCTCATGCCCCCCACTAGAATTGCCTTATGCCTGTCCCATGCATTCTTGAATTCTCTCACTGTTCATGACTCCACAACCTCCTCAGGAAGGCTGTTCCATGCATCCACAACTCTCTCTGTGAAAAAATACTTTCTAACATTACCTCTGAGCCGTCTCCCCTCTATCTTCAAATTGTGCCCACTTGTTCTTGCACATGGCTTCTATGTCTCTTCATCTCTGGCTATAGGCCTGTAGTTAGTAATCTCCTTGGTATCACCTTTTTTAAGGACTGGCGTTACACGAGCAATCTTACAGAGGTCAGGAACTTGGCTATTAGAGAGAGACAAGGTGAAAATTCTAGCCAGAAGGGAGGCAGTGTATGGTGCTGCTAGTTTCAGGAACCGAGGCTCAAGTGTATCTGATCCAGAGCTAGTGTTGTCAGAGACAGTCAGTAATAGTTTTAAGACCTCAGTCCTTGAGATTGTCTTGAAGTAGAATGGAGGATTTTTAGACATTTGTTGGGAAGGATAGCTGGGAGTAGTGGGCTGTGCTGATGTTGCAAGCCGAGAGGCTGCCTGGGGAGATGGGAAGGCAGAGGTATACTGAGACAGGTCCGAGAACATTTGATTGAAGAAATTAGCAATGGTGTTGGAGTCATTGCAATGTACTCCATTTAATACCATGTCTCTGGTGCTAGCTGACTGGGACGCACCAAAAAAGGTCTTAACATTGGCCCAGAATTTCCTAGGGTTCCCAGCAGAGCTTAGCAGCAATTCTTTACAATAGGCACTCTTAGATGTTCTGACCTGTTTTTTACAGAAGTTACATAGGATTCTATATGTAGCATAGTCAGATTGTAGCCCCGAGGCTTTGTACTTTTTCCAGCATTTGTCCCTAGAGTGTAGATTTTTCAGCAAGTCTTTGTGAAGCCATCTTGTTTGTTTAACCCTCACCCTCTGTGTCACCTTGGGGGCATGCTTGTTCTGGAGGGCCAGGAATTCATTAAGGAAGATACTTAGTGCAGACTCAACATTATGAAAAAGGTAAATACAAGACCAGTTTATCCTCGAGACATCATGACAAAAAGCCTCAATATCCAGGTTGGCAAAATTTGTAAAGCTGACATAGCACGGTAGAGTGGATGGAGCAGCCTCAGTACTCCAGATGCAAAAGACAGGGGAATGATCAGTAAGTGAATCTGCCAAGATGCCTGCTTGGTGTACATGATCCAGACAGTTTACCAGTACCCAGTCAATAAGGGAAGAGGATTTTAGTGAAGGAGGAACTCTGGTATTCTCCGTTAACAGCTGGTGGAGGTCATAATTTTGTACCAGAGAGAGCAGTGTGCTATGGGCAGCCCCTAGCCAGTTTTGGTTAAGGTCACCCAATATAATGACCTCCTTATGTTTGGAGTGCAAAGAGGTCTGATCAAATAAGTCCTGCAGACCTACAGTGCCCCCATTTGGGGGATTGTAGGTGCAGACAATGTGGAGTTTCTTGGCTCCCAGGGTGAGAGTAGTGTGAAGGGACTCACAGGTGGAGGATGTTGAGAACAGGGTGTCCGTGATGTTTAGATAATCTTTATAAAACATGGCAACCCCTCCGCCACACTTTGAGGAGAGCCTATCCCTACGGATAAGGCAGTTGTTAGTCAGGGAGCATACAGAGTCAGGGATAGTTGGCTTTAGCCATGTTTCAGACAAACAGAGTACATCAGGCTTGCAGACACCCACCCAAGCCTCAAGATCACTGAAGTTTCAGGAGAGACTTCTGATGTTCATATGAGCAATGAAAAGCCCTTTGCTAGAAATTGCAGAGATTTCAGCCGGGGA
Source organism: Neoceratodus forsteri (assembly GCA_016271365.2). Classification (NCBI taxonomy): domain Eukaryota; kingdom Metazoa; phylum Chordata; order Ceratodontiformes; family Ceratodontidae; genus Neoceratodus; species Neoceratodus forsteri. The sequence continues at coordinate 1,146,336,247 of CM057458.1, read as the reverse complement.
GAAGAGGGCACATGTTCGGGGGGTATTGGTAGGGGTATCACAAGTCATAAGAAGGAGGTAATAATCCCTCTTTACAAGACACTGGTTAGACCCCATCTGGAGTACTGTGTGCAGTACTGGAGGCCACATCTTCACAAGAACATTAACCAAATTGAGGCAGTCCAAAGAAGGGCAACCAAAATGGTACAGGGACTGCATCAGAAAACATATGAGGACAGATTAATGGAGCTCAATATGTATACCCTAGAGCAAAGGAGGAAGAGAGGTGATATGATCGAAACATTCAAACACCTTAAGGGCATTAACAAGGTGAAAGTGTGTAATATGTTTCAATATAAGAAAAATAGCAGGACAAGAGGACACAGCTTGAGATTAGAGGAAGGCTGATTAAGCGGTAATGTGAGGAAGTTCTTTTTCACAGAAAGGGTGGTGGATGCATGGAACGGCCAACCTCAGAAAATGGTGGATATGAATACAGTGCAGGGCTTCAAACAGGCATGGGATAGGCATAAGGGAGCAATACAGATGAGTATGAATAGATAGACTATTGACAGAGCAAAGGCCGATGGCACATTCATAAGGTAGAAAAAGAAATGGGCAAACTTATTTCCCGTCAACGTCTATGTTTCTGTGTTAAACGGAGAGCTTGGTTCTTACAGCTCCTCACACAGATGAGGCAAGTAAGCAATAATACCTAACAGGGTGGGCGGTATTGTGTTATACCGGACTGCTCAGGGATGTAATGAGGCCCAAGGAGGGCCTTATAGCTCCTGGAAGGTCCAGTATAGCACAATACCACCAACCCTGGAGGGTATTATTGCTCTTAGAAAATGGGCAACGAGTAACATTAATGAGACAGACACACAAAATAGTTTTTCATTTAAAACTTTTTTTTATTCATTCAGAAATGTCAACTTTAAACTGTTGGGAGACAAAAATAATCCCTTTTTGGGACGGGGATGGGGAAAATAATCAAACGCTTTTCATAACCCGCATGTTGCACTTTGGTTTTGGGACAGACAAAATAATAAAATGTGCCCCTTCATTTGCTGTAGTTGATAAAATTAACCGGTGCTGTGAAGGAACAATTCAGGAGACTGAATGGTGTTGATGAGGTTCCAGTAGGTGGCATGGATGAACTGCAGCATGGCTTTTCCTCATCTGGTTCTTCTGCATCTTCTGTCCTCAACTTTTTTTTCCACTGCAGGATGTGTTGTCTGTGCACCCAGGACATTGCTCCATTTCTTTTTATCATCTGTAGATGGTTTCCAGTAAGTTTGCAGGCTCTGCTCACATTTGTGCCCTGTTACTGACATTATCTCTCCAGCTTGGAGACCTGCGTCTGATAAGATCTGTACTGATGTGGCACGGATACTGTGGTTGGTATATCTAGTTGAAAGGTTTGCTTATTTGTGCCATTAGTGAGCCTAAATAATGTTTCCCCATAGGTTTATTCGAGTACCATGTCTGCTGGGTATCTAGAAATACCTGGGGAAGTCTTCTAGGATGCAGATACATGGCTTTGAAGTCTGCTGGGATTTTTGATACTGTATGTACTTCATGTACAGTTTGACTGGACAGTTTTTATTTTCAGGCTCCTCAAATATAATGCCTCTGGTGTTTTCTTTGCTGCTTTCCCTGGGCTGGTCGCGATTCTTTGTATGCTGATTGTGTGACAGGCTTAAGTATCTGCAGCCCCTTTCATCCTGCTTTACTTCAAATGCCTTGGGTATAAGCTCTCATAAGCCTTCTCTGCCACGCCGGGCCATGTGGATTTGTATTACAAACCACAGTCGTGGTCTTTTCACTAAGCCCAGCATGGTATTGGGTGACACAGCGTCGGATTCACAATTTTATTTTAGGTCTGCCGCGTTAGTTGCAGGGTGGTGGGTAGCCTTGTCTTTATTTGCTTTCCTATATTTCTTTAGGATGCCGGTAAACACATTGCTTGCTGGCAAGAAAATTGGGTCACTAATTATGTTTAGGCTATGTGCTACTATGGTGCTGCTTACATGCCAGTTGAGCAGTGCTCGGATCGCACAGTAGCCGGATACTGAATATTCTGTCCCAGCGCTCTTACGCACCTCTGCACAAAACTGCCTGAGTATGCTACTCAGATTTTCAGCAATTTCACTTTTAAAGATGACAGAGACACCACATTTTGCTGCTCAGTTGACAAATATTCCCACAGCCCAAACAGTGTTTTTTTAGTGTTAGCCTCATCCCTACCGTTTTCTTTGGCATCCAACTCAGTTTCACTCACGGTTATATAATGGCTTGACTCGAGGTGCTCACTGTGTTTATCTCTGTGTTTTTTTCTTTGCAGCTGATGATTCTGGTGATGGGAAAAGTTTGTTGAGGCTCTACTCACTCATGAAATTGAAGGATAAAGGTACGTGGTCTGATATTACTGGTTTTCTCCTTTTGCAGTTTCGGGGGCACACGGTACATAAAATGGTGGCTTTTGGCAGCTGTCAAATCTTTGACATTCAAACAGTTGAGTGATTGCCGTGATGGGGCACAAACGCTGGCACCTTTTATTGGCTGTGGTCTATTATCAGATGGATAGCTAGATAGATAGATAGATAGATAGATAGATAGATAGATAGATAGATAGATAGATAGATAGCTAAATAAAAACTTTATTTTTATACAGGAAATTCTAATCATTAGGATTATACAATCCTGTTCTCAAGATAGTCCTGTTTGTCTTTCACTAAGTTACATCTAAACATATAACATAACACTTCTTAAATAATTACAAAATATACACAAAACACAATATACAATATCCAACAATACATCAAGACACAAATACAAAAAAAGAAATACAGAATTTCACAATAAAAACTACCTAATCAAACAGAGTCATGTGCAACTACATTCTATTTTATAAAATTTCAAAATTTCATTTTTAAAAATTGTGTGGTCATCTAAAGATCTTATTGGTGGGGGTAGAATATTCCATACTTTAGCTGCCTGACATGAGAGGGAACCATTGCCATATTTATTATGAGTTTTTATGGGACAGACTCTATGTCTATGTACAGATCTTAATAATTCATGCTTGCCTTTATTAACTTTGGGAAAAAGTGTTTGTGTAATATAATGATCAGGGTAGTATATCATATATTTAAGTATCAGTATTAACCAATTTTTTTGAGAAATCATTTCTAAAGACTGCCAGTTTAATTTTATAAACATATTATAATGGTGAGTTCAATATGCACACTGTAGAACATATCTAGCTATTCTATGTTGCACCCTATCCAATCTAATCAACTGTTGTTTGCTCGCAGTTCTATAAATTAAATCTCCATACGTCAATGTTGGCATAATCAGCTGTTCGGCCACTTTTTTCCTATCCTTAATTTATAGACATTTAGTAGTTCGCCTCAAGACTCCCAATTTCTTGGTCACCTTTTTTATAGTATTATTTATATGAATGTCAAAAGTTAGCAAAGAATCAAACGTCTCCCCCAAATAATAGTAACTATCCACCTGTTCAATAGATTTGTTTGTATTTGTAACAATATGAATCTGTGATATAGTCTTCTTATTTGAAAAGTACATGAACTTTGTTTTGTTAACATTCATCAAGAGCCTCGACCTGGTGAGCCACTCCCCTACCCTGGCAAAATCTGTTTGAAGCTTTAGTTGAAGATCCAAGACAGAACTTCCAGTGGTGACAATCTCAATATCATCAGCATACAGCCTCATGGCTGAATGCCTCACCACCTGGGGCAGATCATTATTAAACAAGAGAAACAACAACGGCCCTAAAATGGACACCTGTGGAACTCCTCTACTAACATTTCAAAATGTAGATAATGTCTGTGAGACCTCTACCCTCTGAGTACGTCCTGTTAGATAAGATTTTATCCAATTTCTGGGCCCATCAACTGTGCCTATTTCTTTTAATTTATCCAGTAGGAGGGAGTGGCTTACCCAGGTCAAAGGCCTTGGATAAATCCACAAATACAACAGCAGTGTCCAACCCCAGATTTAAAGAAGTACAAACCAAATTTTTAAACTCTAATAATGCCGTAGTTGTAGAATTACCCTTTCTAAACCCTGATTGATGGGGTGTCAGCGATCTATATTTATCCAAGTGTTCATAGATCTGCCTATTGACACATTTTTCCAAACACTTGGACAATATAGATAGTAAAGCTATAGGCCAATAGTTATTCAGTTCTGCAGTATCACCCCCTTTATGATTGGGGTTGATCTTACTTTCTCTCCAAGATGTAGGAAAGCATTCAGACTCTAAGCTCCAATTAAAGATGTAAGTTATAATTGGAGCGATATCGTCTGCTGCTAACTTAAGAAATCTACCCTCAATTTCATCTGGCCCTGCTGACTTATGGGCATTTATAGACCTTAATTCCCTACATACTTCTGATATTTTCACGGCCTTGAATCTAAATGGTGGTAAGCTAGGTGAATTCTCTATTTGCATAGGCAGTATGTCCCCTAATATAAAACCTTCTAACTCATTACAACCTGGCAAGTCTATAAAAAAATTATTCAAAGCCTCAGAAGTACTCTCTGGTTTATCTATTAGGTTTGCCCCAGTCCGTAAATTTAAATTTACTTGTGTTCCAGATTTACCAGGGTTTGTTAAACGATTAAAAGTATGCCAAAACTTGCATGGGTCAGAATTACAACTCATCTTATTTCTATAATAATGGGCCCTAGACTTTCTTATAAGATGCTTACATGCATTTCGCTTAACTTTAAACAACTCCCAATCAGAGACTAATTTAGATATTATAGCCTTTTTCCACAATCTGTTTTTTTACTGATATTTTTCAAAATCTTATCGTTAATCCATGGTAACCGAATATGTTTATCACAAGTTTTAGATTTTAGTGCATGATAATCACAAATCATGCAAAAAGTAGTAGAAAAATATTCTACTGTTTGATCCAATTCTGGTACTAACCTGCATCTTTCCCAATTTTCATTTGCTATACTTTGCAGGACTCTCTGTTCGGAGAAATTCCGCATATTTCTTTTCTTATTATTATTTGGACATTCTAACAAACACTGGACCTGTTTTGTTACCACGGTCCATATTGGATTATGGTCACCAAGGTACGGAGGTAAAATTCCTAAAGCCTCAATATCTATTAAAGTATTTGTAAATAACAGGTCCAGTATGGTTCCTTCAGTCCTAGTATTTGTATACCGAGTAGATGTTTTAATATGCTGAGTTAGTCCCAGAGTTGAAGCTATCTCCTTTAATTTCCTACCTCTAGGCTTAAACCAATCACAATTCATATCTCCGATTAGGATTAATGACCTATCCTCTATACAAGCACAAATCTTATTTAGTACTTCTTCAATAAAAACAAGACTTGATTTTGGTGGAGAATACACCACAGCAAAAACTAATTTGAGTCTATCCACATACACTACCAAGTATTCAATGTTATTCTCACTCCCCTTTAAGAGGAGTTCCACATGGCTTACCACATTTTTTACATAAAATATTACCCCCCCCCCCCATCTCTGTCAGATCTAAAAATTTGGTAGTTTGGTAAAGTCAATTCACTATCCCCAATCTTACTTGATAACCAAGTCTCGCTCAATCCTAGTACATTTGGGTCATGTTCTGCTACCAATAAAGCTAATTGGTCAGTCTTTGGTGCCACACTATGTGTATTATCATGCATTACTTTACAGGTATTATTTACTGGGCTGGGATTCAATTCTATATCTCCTCCCAAAATCATCAGCATTATAAAACAAGCCCCTTTACAGTCAGGTACTATCCTTGATGAATTAACAATAGAAACCTTTATGTTATTATAATAATCAAATCTCCCCCAATTTCTAGTAAAAACATTCCTTCTAGTAGATTTCAATTTCTTCTCTGAGACAGAAGTTGGCCAATATGCACCCAACTTATTTCTATTCGCTCTAGCAGTAGAAGCAAACATCAGAAAACAAAGACATACAGAACAACTTAGTACTTTACATGCAATCATTTTTAGATGAAGCTGCTAAAACTTAATGTATACTCCCACTCTGTAGCAAAAATATAACCTACCTACAGTACAAGTGTGATTTTAACAAGACTACCTTAGACTAAACCCACTATTTTTTTTTATTCAAATATTGCAGGGTGGTGCATGCATGGTAAGTCCAAACCTAAGCAAAACAACTTAAGAATTACAATCAAAAGGCAGCACCGTTTAATACAATGCAGCCACTCTTACTCATAATAAATAAAACACAGGATTACCATGTGTGTCCCAAACCTCAAACAATAATCAAATGTTCCTACTTCCAAATACACCAGAGCTTCTCATAAAATATTTCTTCTGAGTGGTGCAGCCACTCATGCTCGCGGTCGGCGAGCGGCACGGCCTTTTAAAATACGTTAGCCCCGCCTCTTCTGCTTGCTAACTGGCTGCCAGCTCTCCCGAGCCCCCACACTCCAGTATACCCTTTCAGTCACAAAATGACAGTCTGCTTCTTGAAGTGCTGTAGAAATAGCAGGCAATACACAGCAGAACAAAGCCCCAGCACAGATGGAAAAGCTGGGCAAGTTGTAAATTTCAGCTGCCAGCAGTCTCTCCTTCTCAGCAAGTGGTGCAGGCTTTTAAAGTATGTTAGCCCTGCCTCTTCTGCTTGCTCACTGGCTGCCGGCTCTCCTGAGCCCCCACACACCAGTATACTATATATTAGGAGTCTGATGGACCTGTCAGCCAATCACGGTTCAGCCTTTTTTATGCCCATTTTCTAAAAAGGGATAGACCTGACTGCACAGTTAAAAGAAATAAAAGAACAGATGTTCTCTTTTCAATATGATAGAGAACTTTCCTTTCAGTTGGAACAAAAATTTGGGACACAGGGGACAAAAGTCCACATCAGTCCATACGCTAGCTATTCTGAAAGAATAAAACATAGAGTAATGATTGCCTTGCAAAGGCCAGATGGCACAATAGTTACTAACATGAATTCTTTGTGCACTACAGTTCAGCAATACATAAAAAACTAAATTTTAATGGGAAGAGGGACAAACATCAAGTACCTTGTTAATGAACATCCACCCTCCTATTTTAACAGAAATAGATGTACAGGCCCTGAATACTCCCATTACTGTACAAGAAATACAGCAAGCCATTCAGTCATTATCTGTAAATATAGCACCTGGCCTAGATGGCATCCCGAACGAGTTTTATAAACAAAATTCAGAAAAACTTGCACAAATGTTTCATGATGTTTTTTCGGAACTTACCATAAGAAATACCTTGAGTAACAGTATGTATAAGAAAGTAATGTTATTTCTTTTTAAAAAAGGGAACCATATGAATATGCAGAACTGGAGGCCTTTCAGCCTGCTTAACTCCGATTATAAAATATTGGCTAAAGTAATTACTGTCCATTTAGCAAAGATGGCACAAAAATGATCTTAGTTGCCCAGACCTGTGCAATTCCAGGGCATAATATCACACAAAACTTAATGTTTATTAGAGAAAATATCGCCCAAGGCTTAGATAAGCAGTTGGATGGTTATCTTTCATCTATAGACCAAGCTTTTGATTCGGTGAATCGTAAGTACCTGTGGCAAGTATTGAGAATGTATGGCATTCCAGAGAACTTTAGTTCCTTGACTCAAACTTTATATGGGGAGGCACAAGTTCAGCCATTAGTAAATGGGCATTTAGGGCCTGCAATGTATTTGAAAAAAGGGGTGCATCAGGATTGCCCCTTGAGTCCTTTACTGTATATTTTTAATTTAGACCCTATATTGAGAATCACTGAGGAGGACTTACAGGTCCAACAAATCACAAATCAGGGAGGTTTTGGCTTATGCAGATGACTGTGTAATTTTAGTAGCAAATTTAGAATCAAGAACTAAGGCCTTAGAGATCTTGGAATGACAGGCATCATTGACAGGATTAAGGATAACTAAAACAAAAAGTTTGGTTGCGGTACTAGGGAATGCAATGGTCCCACTTGAGTATGACATCCCAATCACACAAGGAGAGATGAAAATCGTAGGAGTTATTTTTGGAATGGATAATGCAGCACAGCTGAACTGGGGCACGAAAATGGAGATAGCACAGCAAAAGGTGCAAAGATGGAAGGTGTGCTCCATGACCAGACAAAAGTGTATCTTCCTGCTTGGGACCTTTATTGTACCAATTGTTTTGCATATAACACATGTTTTCCCACTGCCTTTTGACATCCATAACAAATTAATGAGTATTTTCTTCCAGCTAGTCTGAGGAAGTAGGCTTAATCATATAAAGCGGAATTATACATACAGACTGTGGAAAGAGGGAGGTCTTAATATGATCCACCCTTTGGTGTTCTTTTTTAGTATATTTTTTTATACTAATGTCTGACCACTTTTGCAAGGGGAGAGCAATTTCTGGTCATGAACTTTTCAGAGCTGGCAGTGCCAATTCTTTCAAGGCATGGGGAATAGGAAAGTGAACAGTAAGAGAAAAAAACTGCACCTGTATGTGCAAAATGTATTGAAATATGTCTGACTGTGGAAAATAGATTTATTGTGGTTTAAACATATCGGGAGGAAACAATTTTATATATAAATTATAACAAGATGTTATGAAGAGCCATTTTTTGATGTGGATTAGCATGGTCAGGTGAAGTATATACTAGCTGCCATGCTAGAAAAGCAGATCCCACGCAAAATGAAAGATGCTATGTGGTTATGTGGGCATGGTAGGCTGTATGTGAGAGCAAATCACAAGCATAAAGGAATGGAAGAGTGGCTGTGCCTACATGTGAAGTGCAATTCACAACTAGAAACTATGTAACATTTGTTTTTTGATTGCCCTTTTAGGGGGGTTACTAGTGGGGTACCACAGGGTTCAGTTCTAGGACCGGTCCTCTTTAATGTCTTTATAAGTGACATTGCAGAGGGACTGGAAGGAGAGATATGTCTCTTTGCAGACGACACAAAGACCTGCAACAGGGTTGATATACAGTGTGGGGTGGAAAGGATGAAAAGGGACTTGGCAAGGTTGGAGGAATGGTCAAATGTATGGCAGCTTAGATTCAATGCTAAGAAGTGCAAAGTAATGCACCTGGGAAACAAAAACCCAGGGGAAGAGTACACAATGGGGGGGTGAGATACTAACAACAACAAAAATGGAAAGGGACCTGGGGGTGTCATATCAGATGACCTAAAGGTGGGCAAGCAATGTGAGAGGGCAGTAAGGAGAGCTGGGGGGATACTGGGATGCATAGAGAGAGAGGCATCACCAGTAGTAAACAGGAAGTTGTTATCCCTCTGTACAGACTGCTGGTGAGACCCCATCTGGAGTATCGCATGCAGTTCTGGAGACCCAATCTCTGCAAGGACATAAACAGGATGGCGGTAGTCCAGAGGAGGGCAACTAAAATCGTGCCGGGTCTGCACCAAAAGACATATGAAGAGAGACTTAAGGAGCTTAATATGTATACCCTTGAGGAAAGTAGGGACAAGGGGGACATGATGGAAACTTTCAAGTACCTCAAGGGAATCAACAAAGTCCAAGATGGCAGCATCTTTCAGAAAAGGAGGTGTACAAGAACAAGGGAGCACAATCTGAAGATAGAGGGAGGACAGATCAGAGGTAATGTGAAGAAGTATTTTTTCACAGAGAGGGTAGTGGATGCATGGAACAGCCTTCCTGAGGAGGTTGTGGAGTCAAAAACAGTGGCGGAATTCAAGAACGCATGAGACAGACATAAGGCAAATCTAGGGGGTGGGGGTAGGAGGAAGTAGGCTGTTGGTTAACTAGGATCTGCAGCTTATCCATTAGGTAGGGAAATGTGCAATTGAATTGCTAGTTCTCGGGCAGCTTACAGCCACATGGCTGAAGCGGGACAGAAGCACAGTCTAAGTCATTTTTACATGTTTAAAATGAGTCATATGACACACAAGGTGCCAATTCTTTTAAGGGATGATGAGATCTCCTTGAATGATGTTATTTTTAAAGTGCAAGCATATTTGGATAACATTGACCAGTTTGAAGTTAACCAGCTGAGAAGATAAACTTGTGCAATGCTGTGGAAAAGTACTGATTGGGTGGATTAAAGCAGAAGGAGCATTTCTTGGTTTGGGGAATGTACTTAAAGGAAAGCAGCCCAAAACTAGACTACCACATCATGTAATGTATTACCTTGACATTACCCATTTGGTGAGTGTCCTCCTTGTTGTGGTTTCAATTAATGCTTTTAATTTTTAAATTTAAATCCCACGTACTGTGGCGCCATATTACTGATAGGAGTGGTGATCGCCACAACACCTATGTAAATGAGCACTGTGTGCTCAATCCCACTGTGTTACTATTGGCTCTCGCTTTCAGAGCTGGGCATTCACCGGGATGGTAATCTCGTGTTGACAGCATGCAGCAGGTATGAAAGCACATTCCAGTGTAGCGCTTCCTCTACGGCACTTCTAGGCATCATGGTGCAGTAGACATAAAAAGTGTTAGAACAGGGCTTCATTGCTGTAGTCCCAATCGGGATCGTTACATTTGTTTGTTTACTGATACGAATGTTATTTTGAAACCAGAATTGGTGCTGCACAGCCTGAATAGTGATCTTTTTTTTCTATAGCCCTGTTTCAGTATAGATAGCAGTACCAGTACTCCACCATTGCACTAGCTAATAAACTGCTGAGGTGTTTTCTTTACAAAACGCACTATATGATGAAGTTATGGCTGTAAAAAAAATCAATATTCAGGCTGTGCAGCACCAATTTCAGTTCCAGAATAACATCCAGATCACTAAACAAACAAATGTAACTGTACCAATTAGGACTACAGCAACAAAGCCCTATTCCAACACTGTATGTCTACAAGGAATTTGTTACTTTATGTTCTGCCCTTTTCCAGCTCGGAAAGTGTGCCAAACTGTCAGGTTGCTGTTCAGACTTCTGTCCTGTGCCTGTGGGGTGTCAGAATACATGTGGTGCTTCCCTATCATGCCAAAAGGTTGATACACTTGTGTTCAGAAAGGGTGTTGTGCCTTGCTGAGTTTGTCCTGTGTGCAGGACAGAGGTTTTTTTTTTATGGATCAAATGTGGGCTCCATTTCCCTTGTGTTGTGTCTTCTGTTCTGCAGTTCGTTGTGTCAGGTCATGCACGGTACTTATGTACATGCTGTGGAGGAGGAGGTTGTTGTGATTGATTCACAGTGGTGCTGACAAAGGGGTAAAGACTTCAGAACTGTGGTGTTTCATGCTTGTGCAACATAGTGCAGTGGCAGGGTTTCAGTGTTATGGCAAGGGGTATGAATGCCAATCCTTCCAAGGGCGATTAGGTTATTGCTGTAGAAACATAGAAACAGAAACATAGAAGTTGATGGCAGTAAGGACCGCAAGGCCCATCCAGTCTGCCCATTTATTTTTCTGCCTTATGAATGTGCCATCGGCCTTTGCTCTGTCAATGGTCTATCTATTCATACTCATCTGTATTGCTCTCTTATGCCTATCCCATGCCTGTTTGAAGCCCTGCACTGTATTCATATCCACCATTTCCTAAGGTAGGCCATCCCATGCATTCACCACCCTTTTTGTGAAAAAGAACTTCCTCACAGTACCCCTTAATTGGCCTCCCTCTAATCTCATGCTTTGTCCTCTTGTCCTGCTATTTTTCTTATATTGAAACACGTTAGACTCACTCACCTTGTTAATGCCCTTAAGGTGTTTGAATGTTTCGATCATATCACCTCTCTCCCTCCTTTGCTCTAGGGTATAAATATTGAGCTCCTTTAATCTGTCCTCATATGTTTTCTGATGCAGTCCCTGCACCATTTTGGTTACCCTTCTCTGGACTGCCTCAATTTGGATAATGTCCTTGTGAAGGTGTGGCCTCCAGTACTGCATGCAGTACTCCAGATGGGGCCTAACCAGTGTCTTGTAAAGAGGGATTATTACCTCCCTCTTCCAACTTGTGATACCCCTACTATTACACCCCAACATCCCTCTAGCCTTACCTACTGCTTTAGTGCTCTGCTTGGGATGATTTCAGGTCATCGGTGATGATGACGCCCAAGTCTCTTTCTTCCCTTGTGACTGCCAGCAACTCCCCTCCCAGCCTATAGGTGGCTTCTGGGTTTCTCGTCCTTATCTGCATGATCTTGCACTTCTTTGCGTTAAACTCCAGTTGCCACTCTTCCAACCATTTTGCTAGTTTATCCAGATCTCTTCTCATTCTGCCCACCCCATCTGGATCATCTACTCTGTTGCAGATCTTGGTGTCATCTGCAAACAGACAACCCTTACGCTCCAGTCCATCTGCAATGTCAATGATGAAGATACTGAAGAGGACTAGCCCCAGAACTGATCCTTGAGGTACCCCACTTGTGACTTGCATCTCTTTTTGACTACATACCATTTACCAACACACTCTGTTTTCTGCCCGTCAAGCAGTTTGCCACCCAGTTGATCAACTTCTGACCCACCCTGAGCCTACCCAGCTTATTAATCAATCTTCTATGTCTAACAGTATCGAAAGCTTTGCTGAAGTCAAGGTAGGCAACATCAGCTGCTGCCCTTGATCCACCACTCTGGTTACCCAGTCAAAGAAATCTATGAGATTAGTTTGACAGGCCTTCCTTTTGTAAACCCATGCTGTCTTGGATCCTGTGCTCCTATGGATTCCAGGTGCTGCACTATCCTTCCCTTAAGGAGTGCCTCCATAATCTTGCCCACTACTGAGATAAGACTGACTGATCTGTAGTTCCCTGCCTCCTCTCTGCTACCACTCTTGTGGAGCGGGATCACATGAGCCCTTCTCCAGTCTTCTGGGACCGCTACTGTGCCCAGAGACTCACTGAACAGTTCTGATAATCACTCTGCTAGTTCCACCCTTAGCTCCTTTAGTACCCTGGGATGTATGCCATCAGGTCCCATTGCCTTGTCTACCCTGAGCTTATCGAGCTCTTGTAGGACCCTTTCTTTTGTGAAGGAACTAGTGCACATCTCCCTCCCCTGTGTCCATGGTGCTGAGCTGTGGGCCCTGCCCTACCTTCTCTACAGTAAATACTGAGCAGACGTATCTATTTAGGATAGAAGCTTTTACATGGTCCTCCTCCTCACACGCTGCCTTATCCCCTTTGTTCTTAGCAATACCCCCTCTGGACTTTCTCCTTTCACTAATGTACCTATAGAAAGTCTTGTCACCTTCTTTTACTGTTTGTGCTAGTGTTTCCTTGGTTTGAGTCTTTGTCTGCCTTACTGCCTTCCCTGCTTCCCTTAGGGAAGTCTGGTATGCCTCCCTATCTTCATCCTGCTGCGTTCCCTTATATTTCTGCTACTATTTTTGAGAACCAAAGTGGTTTCCTTCTTCTTTTGCACTTACTTTTTTCTCTAACACAATAGGATGTTGCTTCAAGTAGTGCATCGTTAATGCTTGCCCACTTTGCCTGTACCCCCTCACCTGTCCTTCTTTTTGCCAGAGCTAGCTTAACTCTGTTGGCCATCTTATCAAAGTCAGCTCCTCTGAAGTCCCATATTTATGCCTTGGAATGGGATGATTTAGTTGTAGTGGCCAAATTGAACCATACCATGTGATGGTCACTGGCCCCCAGGTGACCTTCTACCTGGAGACCTGTGATCCTTTCCCTGTTAGTCAGTACTAGAGCTAGGATAGCCCTGTCTCTTGTGGGTTGTTGTACCAGTTGTTTGAGACCATTCCCCCTGCAGGGAATCTACCATGTGCCTAGTTCTGGCAGATGTTCCTGCTGGTATTGACCAATCTGTACCTGGCATGTTGAAGTCTCCCATTATCAGAGCCTCCCCTTTAGCTGTCGTATTTGGTATATCTTCTAACAGTAATGTGTCTATGTCCTCACCCTGGTCTGGAGGCCTGTACAGAACCCCATGCTGAACTCCTGTTTGACCACTAGCTGAGGGGCGAAGGGGGTTCTTCTCATTCGATGTATGGAGTGCTGCACCCCTCTCCCCATTTGCTAGTTTAAATATTCTGCAAAGACATCAAACTTCTGCCCCAATGCAGTCACTCCTTCCTTAGTCAGATGCAGTCCATCAAATTTAAAGAACTTTCGCTCCAAAAACTGTTGCCAGTTCCCTACAAATTTGTGTCCTTTTTCCTGGCACCAGCCCTTAAGCCACATGTTTAGCTCCCCTATCTCCCATTCTCTGACCTTCCATCCATCTTCCCCCCTCTCCCAGACTGGAAGGATTTCAGAGAAGGAGATGCCAGATGAAATGGATGATAGTTTGTCACCCAGCCTGGTCAGGTGTTCCTTGGTCTCCACAACTGACCGGCTGGAGAGATTGTTATTCTCTATGTGTACCAGGACATCAATGTTTTCTCCAGCTTTCTGAACAATTTTAGCAATGCAGTCAGTGCCTCTCCACGCTGATGTACCTGGGAGACATCTGACCATTACCCCTGGCTGGTGATATATATCAACTCCCTGAATCATGGAGTCTTCTATGATCAGAAGTTTTTTGGATTTCCTTTTTGCTTTTTAGTTTCGGTTCCTGTTTTGGGCGAGTTTTGTTGTGCTAGCTCCTGTGCTGCAGTGTCCTGCTCTGCAGTGTCCTCTGCCCCTTTGTTTGATTTTGGAGATAGAGGCAGATACCTGTTTGTAATTTTTATATGGTTTGTGGTGGTGATATGTTGGAGAGCACTGAGTGATGGGGCACCCGATTTGCCCCTCCTAAGCACCTGCCAACCTGTGACAGTGTCATGGAATGAGGATGGGGATAGGTCGAGTAAGGAGGTGCCAATCACAAATCAAGAAGACAGCAAACAGAGGGGAAAAACCAGCTGACAGGTCTCTTTTTAATGTAAGAAAAGTACAACACTAGCAGCCACTATTAATACAGCATGTGGAGCATGACAAGGAGAGCAGGACACTCACACAACACTGAATGAGCTGAAGAGAAACAGAACAGGAAGTTGTCCAAGAAAACGGAAACGCCTACAGACTAAGCGTGTGCATGGGATGGGAAGGGGGACGAGCACAATCTTCTCTTCTGGTGCATTGGCAACTATGAAATGGAGCTTCACTCTAACAGAAATAACCCCACGATCCACATGAAGACCTACCAAAAAAGAAAAAAAGGTTAGTGCAAATATGAAAATCACTTTAGCGATCTTGCATAACGCAGCTTGCAGCATCACCAGCAGTGGGACAGCAGCATTTGGGCTGCTTTCCTTTAATGCTTTTGGAGTCCCAGATTTATAGACAATTTTTGTTTCATTTCTTAGTTAAGCCAGAGCAAAGGTTTTTTTTTCCTTTCTTTTCTTTTTGTTTCCTTTTTTCTTTTGTATGATATTAATAGTAATGTTTTTAGTTGATTCTTTGGTTAGTTTTTTTATCAATTTCAGTTTTTAATCATCGCTGTATGTGGATGTAAGCATGCTGTATTATTTGTTTTTGTTGCATTAAAATATTGCCCTACTCTTTTTGAGAAGTGCCATGTGATCTTTAACATCCACCTGAACTACCACCAGAACAGACAGATGGGACCTCGGTTTAACATCTCATCCAAAAGACAGCACCTCAGGAGTGCAGTACCCCCCTCATGCTGCACTACAGTGTCAGTATGAGGATTTAATACAAGCGCTTGGTATGGGGATAGAATCCACAGCCTTCTGATCTCCAGACCTCAGAGGCAAGTGTGCTACCTGCTGAGTCAACCACACTGATTTTATTATAGTACTACTACTAATATTAATAATAATACTAGTTATTTTAGTCTCTTGTTTAGAGTCATGTTACAATGAATTTTAGAGGAAATGAGCAATCATAAAATATGGGTTTTTACCTAAAAATAATTTGATGCAAAAAAGGTCGACAGTATCACCTTAAGGTGAGTGATTGCACATAGCAGGATTTTTTTTATATGTATTTGATCTTTTCTTTCCCCAGTAGTACTGCAGTATTTTATTTCATGAAGTGGGGTAATTAAATTGGTATGCCACCCTTACGGCGACACCAACACAGTGAAATACATACCTGTCAGCAAAATCGACACTTTGCCAATAGGTCACTGTGTTGGTGTGCCCGAGACAGGGGCATGCTGTCTCCCAGTCCCGCACCCCCAGCCCAAATCAACTCCTACTGGAGTTGAGAATCCAAAAGATGGGGGTGGGGGGCAGAGCCCCCCACATAGGGGGTTCAGGGAGTCAGAGTCACCCCCCAATAAAAAAAAACAGGACTGGGAGACACACAGGAATCATGTCGACTGCAACTTGTGGTTGTCATGATTCCTGTCAGTGAAATGCCGGTCAACATAAAGAATGTCGAACCGGCATGGTAGAGCCAATTAAATTAACTGCAACTAAAAGTACTTGTAATATGCACTTATGGGAATTCCTTTGGCTTTCCTGTTAATTTTGGTCAAATCCTCTTTTCCCCCCTCCCCCCATTTAAATCAGATTATTTCAAGAGGAGTTATGAAATGTATTTATTGCTTTTGTCAAAACTCGGGTCCCCTGTTGACACACGGGGCTCAATTTTTAAAAGAGCCCTAAGATCACCTGTGATCCAGGGCTACAGCATACCTCGGGTGTGTCAGGAATGATGTGCCTGATTCTGCAAAATTGGGGTCCCTGCATTAAAAACCTGGGTGTTGCTGCAACCCCAAGACTGGGCCCACCTGAGGTGTTTGACAGAGGAATTTGTCATCCACCTACTCTATGCAAGAAGATGGGACCCGTAAAGGTGGAGATGAGGGTGAACCCCTGGCTGGATGGTGGTGAATGGGGTTGCTGGGGCTGGGAGGGTGCCATAGGGCATGTAGGGGGCACTGTGCAGGTATATAGAGCAGAGGAGGTACCTGGCAGAGGTGCCTTAGAGCATATGGATACAGCCTATGGCATCTCTGCCAGGTGCCTCCTCCTCCTCCATTCCCTATGCCTGCTACAGTGCCCCTCATGCCCTATGGCACCCTCAGTGCCCCAGTGTCCCCCATTCACCACCTTCCTTATCCACTAGCTCACCCCTTTCCATGCCAATCTCTGGCACAAGACCCTTAGACCACCTCCTAGCTGGTCTAACTTCAGCCTCCTATTGTGGCCACAGTGGGCCTGATAGAATCCAATATAAGGGAATGTTGCAGCCCCACTGTGGTGCAAGCCCTCTTGCAACCCAGTGTAGGGGCACATTTGTCACAAGGGTGGTGCAGGAGAGCTTTGCTGCAGGTGATGTAATTTTGTCACAACTGGCGTTTGAAAATTGGGATTGCTGTATTCTATGATGCAAGGTGCCACTTGTGTCATGCAATTTTGGTGCAGTTACCTTGTGCCACAGAATTTCTTTTGAAAATCGAACCCATTTTTTTTTCAGCATGATTGTAATTTTTTTTACATTACAAGTTTATAACTATCGAATCATACCCACTAGCCTACTTAGCTAACACCCATGTCATATAATGTACTATTTTGATAGGTTTGCTAACTCAAGGCCCCGAAAATTGTACACTAAACATCCAGAGGGCTTTATTGACAGGTACTCAACAGAATGTACGCAGTACACATTTCCCTATAAACAGGTATATATCAGGAGAATGGACACTAAAACAGGAGGCACCTTTAGTTTTAGGGAAATGAATAAAATGAAAACTATTTTTCATTTAGCATTCTCCATGCAAATTGCTCAAAAACTTTCATTAAAAAAAATTTCAGAAGGCACTTTGAGAGGTTGTTGTAAGCAAGGGGGTACTCGGGGAATCTACAGCACTGCTTCCCTTTAGCTTTATATATATATATATATATATTTTATGGTAGCACAGTAGTGCTACCATAGTTAGGGTTGAGTAGCACTTTTAAGGTTAAAGGGTCAAATTTTGCACCTTAATAACCTTGCCATCATTCAACAGATTTGCCTGACATTTAGTACACATGATTGGGCATGGTATATCATGGGATCTGCCAAGTTTCGTACCAGTCGGATGTACGGCTGCGGAGTTATTAGGCGACAACCAATTGTGCAATTATGCTTTTTTGTGATTTTTTGTTTCACTTCACAGGTCGCATTTGCCCAGCGATCGGTCACAAAACTTCAGGGAACATGCAGCCGGGGTCCCCAATGTGTCTTTTGAAGATTTCATGAAAAAATATTGAACATTTCAAAAGTTATTCAAAAAACAAGTTCCCATTATAAGTCAATGGGAAAAGTTAACAAAATATTAAACACTTTCGCAAATGCACTTTTTAGTGTCGCAAATGGCCCTAGTAGTGTTGTAAATCTGCCATTTTGTTTTCAGTTGGTGATCAGAAAAATGCTTGCCATTTAAATTTGGGACCCCCTAGGGACACAATTATTTTTGTGTTCACCTCGTTGGACGCTGAGGATGCTAGCCATGTCTTTATTTTGAGGTTAAACACCCCAGAAATATGTTTACCAAATTTCTGGAAACAGTAGTGTCACAAAGTAGTGTCGCACACACTACACTTTCGCAAATCTTTGCAAAAAGGGTTGCAAATTGCGACACCACTTTTCAGGCTATGTCCAAAATGACATGAATTCTTTGCCAGCCTGCTGCAAACAAATGTGCCTTTTGGTGGTTTGGTGAAAAAATATTGCACGGCTGACAAGTTACAGTACTCTGAAGTTGAAATTTTTTCCCATAGACTAACATGGTGGCGTCCGCCGTGCCTTTTGGGGCTTGTATCTCGGAAACGGTGCGAGATACGGAATTTTTGTAGCAACAATGCATAGCCTAGCAAAACGCAGGCAGGAAAATCATGAATCATGGGAATTTTTTTTTTTCTATGTCGTACGGTTCCTGAGATATAAGCAGTTTAGTCTTCCAACAGCTCATTTTTCCTGGTCTGAGGCCCATTATTATGCATACATTCTTTGTACATACTGTGTTTCTCTATGCAGCTGTTGGGCAAAAACAGGGTGTGCGCTTACGTTTTTGTTACACTTAGCATTGCCACTTGTGTTTCCATTCCTGTTTGTGTTACTGTTCCCGTGTATGCCACCGTGTTCGTTACGCTTTGCGTTCTCGTTTGCGTTTCCATTTCTGTTTCCTTTGACATTCTTTCTGCTGTTAACGTTACTGTTTGCGCTTCCAATTGCCGTGCTGTGACCATGCACATCACAGTTTGCATTTCCATATGCTCTCGCATTTCCTTTTGTGTTTCTGTTTCCTTTGGCATTATTGTTGCTGTTACCGTTACCATTTACATTTACAATTGTGGTAACGTGCCCGTTCACGTTACGGTTTGCATTTCTGTACATGCTTGCATTCCCATTTCCATTTCTGTTTCCTTTTGCATTATTCTTCATATTAACTTTACCATTTACATTTATGATTGTGGTACCGTGCCCGTGCACGTTATGGTTCGTGTTTCCGTTTCTGTTCCCTTTGGTGTTCTTTTTGCTGTAATACTTAACAGTTGCATTTCAAATACAGGTGCCATCACTGTGCGCATTACCAGTTGTGTTTTCGTATGTGCTTGCATCTCTGTTTCTCTCACTGTTCACTTCGGGGTCACTTTGCGCTTGCGTTTCTATTAATGTTTGCTTTACCATTTACGTTTGCGTTACCATGTGCGTAACTCTTGGTGCTTGCATTTGCATTGCTGTTCCCATTATTATGTGACAAGACATCACGTGGTGGGCCCAGTGTTCCCACCACCGCATTCTATTCACTATTTATTGTCCTCATTCTCAAAAAGAAGGGAAATTAGAGGCAAAAAACTCTGTTTAATGCATCAGTTAGGGTTGTTCCACAGTGACAAAAATGAGAATTCAGTATTAGATGAAAGCCTTCTTGACCCCCAGCTCACTCAACCGGCATCGGGTGTGCGATGGGTTCGTCGGTCCCAACTCTCACCCCATTCTTCTATACCTCTGCTTTACACATGTGATGGGGTGAGAGTTAGGCCGACGACTGATACTGCGCACCCGCTGCCAGTTGGGGGGCTAGTCCAATGCTTCAACCCAACAATCGAATTCTCACTTTTGTCGCTCAGGAACAACCCTAACTGATGCATTAAAAGGAGTTTTTTCTCTAACATATATATATATATATATATATATATATATATATATATATATATATATGTGTGTGTGTGTGTGTGTGTTTTTCTGGCAATCACTAAGAGTAGTCAGGCAAGAGATATAAATATTAGTAATTGACAGGAGCTTCTAGGAAAGCAGAGCTAACAAGCCAATTAATGTGACACCTGTTTTATAATACTACTTTTTTTATGCAAAATTACTTTACCTGTCATGGGGTTGGCTTACTATGCGTGCTTAGTTCTTAGACCTTTCTTTTATAGCTTTCTAACAACTGCTAAAATTTGCCAAGTAAAAGATATAAATATTGAAAACTGACAGGGGCTCCTAGGAAGGTGCAGTTAGCAAGCGTGTCAATGTATGCATTAGTATTTTGCATTGCATGCCCTTCCCGTCCATTTTCTCCCCATCCCCACTCCCTCTGCCCATGTTCTTCCACAATGTGGTTCAGAGGCTCATTATGCAATTGCATGTAGGAATGAATCTCCCTATGACTAGGGCATTACAGGATCAGGAAAATGGGTTAAGGAAGAGGACAACAATGAGTGCATACTGTAGGCTGGAAATGCAGTTTTACCAGTGAAGTGCCTAAATGCTAGCCACAAGAGCAGGTATTTGTAGCCACATCTAGTCTTGGGTTCCAGCAGCATGCCCTTTATGGGCTCCCATCACAGCACTGACCTATAGCATTTCATCTTGGCACTGGAATACTGGGATCACAATCGGAGGGTGGGGGTGCCACAACTCACTAGGGAAACATTAATTTATTGCAGACAAAGATCAGAGGGTGGGGGGGGTGCCATTAGACACCAGGGAAACATTAATTTATTGTGGGAACAGCAGTCAGGGGGAAGGGTGCCACAGGACACCACGAAGCTATTATAGTTTGATCTGTTATTGACATTGGCTGTTCATAGTCTTTTCCATTTGAACAGTAAAGTCTGAACTGAAAAAGGCTGTGAATAGTTATTTTCAGACTAAACTATCCTTACATTAGTGAGTAATGGGTGAAATTATTATAGGCACAAAAACAAACATTCACCCTGTACATGTCAACATTTTAAATCACAAAATAGTTTTAATTATGTGAATGATAAATAAATACACATCTTGTTCATTCTTTACCAAGAAATATTTTTAAGAAACCCATTTTTTAACCTGTAAAAAAATAGCTGGCTGACATCATGAACAGTATTTCTTTGGGCATCAACAGTAAATCCTTAACTATTAAAAGTTGGCAACAGTTTTCATTTACCTGCCTGTCTAGTGGCTATCACAAAAATCATTTTAAATAAAAAAATTGTGAGATGTCTTTTCACCAAACCATTTAAAGGTACACCTTTGACACAGACCCTATCATCCCTGAAAAATTCTAGAAAACAATTAATTCTGTCAGGGCTGTAGATGAGGGCAAAAATTCCCATGTTAAGTATAGGAAAAATGAATTTTTTTTGTTACCACTCCATATCTCAAAATCCATACAAGATGCCATCACAATACTTTTCACATATTGAGACACTGACAGAATTGCTAGGCATGCCAACTTTTGGGCTGTTTCATCATAGAGCGCCAACGTTATTAGGTGGAAAATTTTGGATTTAACATAGATGTGCCGGTAGAACCCAGTAGAATCCTAACTATAGGGGCACTAAAGTGCACCTATACTGTAATCTAGTTGTGTTTTGGACAGCATATAAATGTTATCTAGGCTGTTTGGGCTGACAAAACCTCTCAGCTTTGCATCACAGTTCTCTCATGCAAACAGCATTAGGCAGCCTTCTTTAACTGTAAGAAATACACTTAACTAGATGTATTAATACATAGCACCCTGCCCCAAGGGTGCAAGGCACTTCACTGTAAAGGAAACATACAACAGTTTAACACACAAATAAATAAATAACCCAATTTTACAGAGACAGATTATAAACAATTAATCTGTGCTAAAAGCCTATGAGAAAAGATAGCCTCTCCCACCACACACACACACACACACACACACACACACACACTCACGGTGGAACTCAAAGATGGAAAGTCAGTAAGTTGCAGATTGACAGGGCTGCCACCAACAGTGTCCAATACCCTGACTGTTTCAGGATAGATCTCAGGATGGGTAATAACAATTCCTCGGTGGAGTAGATCTAGTGACCAGGAGTATACCAAACCAATAGATCATTGAGGTAGCCAGTGCCCAATCCAAGCAAGGATTAGTAAATGAACACTGTAATCTTGAAAGTGGTGCACCATCTTATAGATAGTTAACACAGTGGGCAGAGTACAGGTGTGATATGATCTGAGTAAGCTGTTCTGGAGATCAGTTTGGCTGCAGTATTATGCACCAGCTGCAGGCTGTGCACAATCCCTCTCCTCCCATAACCTTAAGAATATAGAGCTTTGCAGTAGTTGGGACTCAAAGTAACAAAAGCATGTGCCATGGTCACCAGATCCTCTTGCATAACATAGGTTTTATCTGGGAGATATTTCCAAAAGCTGGAAAAAACTTTGCAGTCTATGGCCCTTACATGATGTTCAAGCATTAGCCTAGTGTTCACAGTATAACTCCCAGATAGCAAACCCTATCCACAGCTGCCAGAGTGGTGCCATTTAAAGATGGCAAAATAGAAACAGCATTCTTTTCTTACCAGCCAATCCAAGAAGACGTGGTTCCATTAGCAACAGCTCTGTCTTGACTGGATTAAGGCTCAACCAGCTGGAAACCATCCAGTCGGCTACTTTTTATAGGCATTCTTTTAACGCTGGTACAACATCTTACTCATCCAATAAAAAGCACAGGTACAGCTGAGCATAGTGTCCAAAGAGAAAATTAGCCACACTCTGGAGTTGAAGGAGCACTGTGCTGGCACAATGATGTAGGCGACACCAAATGTAGTTTAAATCATCAAATCAAATTTATTTATTTTTTGGGTTTTTTGTTAGTACTTTTTCTCCCTGGCCACCAGTCTGCTTACCTCTACATGCAGGCAACCCCTCTGAGGATTCTGTATAGCCACCATCCTGAGGATTCCCCTGGCTCCACATTCGGGCCCATGGCACCCCCCCCGCGGCTTGCCCTCTCCCCATGGCGGGGAGGTGGAGAGCCCCCCTCTCAAGCTGTCTCACCAGACCAGGATCCAGTTAAGCCATGCACCCTCGGTGCTGAGCTAGTCCTTCTGGGGACCGCCATCATGCCGCCGGGACTGGTGCCCATATTTTCCATGTTCTCCCTCCCCATGATGTCTGCAGTGTGCAATGATGCCAAGGGACAGGAGCTCACACTCTGCCGCACGCACTCCTTCCTGGCATCTGCTGTAACATGTCCTCCAAGTCTGCCTGTGACCTGCCGTCACCCCCAGCCACTGCTAGAGGCCACTGGGATACCCGAGACATCCCACCCTCCCTCCCTGGAGAAGGAGAGCAGTCCTATGGACACTCAATCCTTCTCCTCCCCTGCTGACCCCCGATGACCCAGGCTTGTTCCCGAACCTGGGTCATCGGTGTGGTGTGAGGTGTGGCATCCAGCACCTCAACTCTCAGTGCCACCAGGCTGGGCCATCAAATCAAATTTATTCTGTGCAGCACCATAACAGCACAATAGCAATTTGTTGTTACAGATTTAAGGTATGAGTGCAGCCATTCTGCGCTAGCCTAGGGCTATTATTAGGCCACAAGCCCTTAGCCAGCACCACAGCTTCATCCCTGGTGCAGTTATTTCATGGTTGGTTCAAGACAGCTGAGCATAGCTTCACAGTGAAAACTCACAGGATGTACCATCTAATGATCTTCCCCAAAGGCAGATTGGATACTGGAAAAAGCATGAGGGACAGCATCAAACCATGGGGAACTCCACAGCTGACTACAGCTGACTGCAATGAGAATTGCCCCACCACAACCTGCTGCAGACAGAAAGGACTCTAACCACTTCCCTGCTGTCTCAGTAAGTCCCAAAAAAACTCACTATGGTGCTCTTTCAAAACCCTATGATCCATGGTATCAACTGCAAATAAGAGATCAAGAATGACTATTTTATTCTTCCTCCATATCCCTCACAAGGAACTCATCATTAAACACCTTCACAAGCATGGTCTCCATACTGTGTTGAGGCCTGAAATCCATCTCGAATGGTTCATGCAACAGAAGTTAAATTTCTCAGAGTGAGCCTTGAGTGGCACTGCCACCACCTTTTCATGACATTTCCCCAAAAGGGAAGGTTCAAGACAGGCCTGTAGTTTGCCAATAACTCAGGGTCCAAAGATTGTTTCTACAGTAGGGGACACACTACAGCTCTTTTAAAAGACATAGGTGATGTAAACACTCCTCTGTAAAGAAACACTGGATGATGCTGGCAAACACTGGAACCTATTCTTACCCAAGGCAAGAGCCCATGACAGAAAATGCGACATTTTCATGGATATTGCCCTCTGATAGTTCTAATAATGGGATCCCAGAGCCGTCTTGTTGTTCACTGAGCCAGCACTCTCCCAGAAACACTTCAACCTCTGTCTGGTTGCCTTCAGCTACTTCAGCTATTATTATATCATAGTGAGTTGTGATGGGAGGCCAATGGGCAGACACAAATTTGTGTAAGACATTCCAGTGCAGTCATGACCATAGTGGTTATTGTGATTGTAGTCACAGTGATCTTCGTAAGTAATTATGGGATGTGTTTTTTTTTAAATATCTTTTAATTACTGGTGATCATCTTTTATGCACAGATAACGGAGGTTTTATCCCATGTTGCAACCACAGAGTTGATATTTTTGGTTACAAATGGGTGGTTGTAATCAGTAACTGTCAATAAAGCTCCACCACAGAAAGCTCATTGGCGTTTAGTCTGCCTGTGGGTGGGCTAAACATAGAGCACTGGTACCAGCATTCAATCTTTGCCTGACACTGTGAAGGCAGGTGTAACCCCTAGATGGCGCTATCCCAGGGGCTACTACCCCTGCCTGATTTGCCACTAACAGGTTGAGGGGCCTGGATCCAATGGCGGGTGCCTCCACCCAGAGGTCAGGGTTTGCAATAGTTAAACTAACTTGGTCACAGCCCTCTGGGACACTGCAACCCCCCTTTCTTCCCACTAGTGGCCCACACAATATATCAGAATTACCTTCACGGTATACACTTACCCCCAGGACTGGTTCCGCACTGGGACCTCCTGTGAAATAAGATACAGTGCAACAATCACAGTACAGTACTTTAACATAGACAAATACCTCAGGCAGTATAACTTTGCTGAAACAAGTAGCTCTGATTTATTTAGGGATATAACAAGGACAGGGGAAATCAGGTTAATTAGCTTATCACTCTAATCATCTATTTATGGCTCTGTGCACAGGCCTATCCCTATCAGTTACTGTCCCTGGGTACCCAAGCCCTAGTGGCTAGTCCAAACCGTGGCAGCTGGTGGGGCCCTTTCACACAGAGAAAAGGAAAATTAAACAGTCAGCAGTACAGTAATTCCATTTGGATTTAATGTGGCAATTCAACAGGGCGACCCTGAATTAGTACTCACGACCTCCAAATAAGATAGGGTCCTTCAATATCAGCAGGGCTACTCTTGAGCTCCAAGAGACTCTTCACACATTTATATGGTAAAAAAAAAGTACTATACCAGGCAGGCTGCTTCTCTATCCCGATCGCAATTACTGCACAATACCCGGGAGAACACACAGCAGATTCAGTTCCTGACAGACCGAGTGCAATTCAACAATTTCTCCAGTCTTCTACAGGGTGAGCCTGGTTTCTACTCTTCAGAGATCCTTTGATTCTTTTCACAGGACGGATTCAGTCCTAACAAGCAGTTACACAAGCTGCAGACCGGAACTCTGGGCCTTACACACGTTTTTTGACTAAAACTGCACACTGAAAAAGCACAGGGCTCCTTCCTTCTTCACTGCCAAAGCTCAACTGAAACTCCAACTGACAAAACCGGGCACTTCCTTTGAGTTCCTCCCAGTTCTTGACTGGATTGGCTGTCACTCACAATAGACTGCTGCTGTTGGTCCAAAAAGGCGCTGAAGTCTAAACTACATCTCCCAGAGTCACTGCCCATACAATCCTCTTGTGGCTGGCTCAGATTATGAGTCCAAGTTCTGATTCGTCCAAGGCACCATTTTAGAGCTAGCTTACCCCACACTGATTGGTCCAGTTCAGCAGTTCAAAACCAGAATGGGGAACTAGGCAGACACAGTTCTGACTGCAAAGAAAGCAGGTTAGACAAACTGTAATTTCATTATTACTGTAAATGATTTCTGGCAAACAGTTACATCTTTCAGATAGGTTTCCTTTGCACTCTAGTGACTGCAAAATGGAGTGAATTGGCAGCAGCTCGAGTGGTACTCAAACAGAGAAGCACACAGTCCCCCCATATAAACTAATTATGTCTGCAAGCAGACAGCTCTTAAAGAGACAGTACCAGAGGCTCTAAAAACACTCACTGATAAGTGGCTTAAACGCCAAACACCATTCAGGCTTGGAGCATTCAAGCAAGCTCCTGGAAGTCTTTTGGGAACCCCCATTTGCAGGGGGGTTACACAGGTAACTTTTTAAAATATTTTTAAATATCTGTCTAGTTGATCCTGCCTGTGAAACAACAAAAATCTACCTGGTTAATCCTGCTGCTGGTACCCTTCAAGCGTAGCTTCTACACACAGCGCGGCTATGCCAATGGACTGTGACTTACTAATTAAATCATTACGGAACGCGGTTTGCACTGTAATGTAAAAAAAATTACAGAAGTAAAGAAAAAGCAGATTAATGCCTGTAATGAAAAGGGAAAGAAGGTAGAGAGAGTGTGTGTATATGTGTGTGTGTGTGTGTGTGTGTGTGTGCGATATCTCTGTCTGTCTCTGAGAGAAGTACTGCTCTGACTCAGCTGTGCTGAAACAAAAAAAAGATCACCAGTAATTAAATAAAATAAAATAAAACATATGTAAAACCAGAATTTTTTCACATTCCCTCAATGTGGGATGCTTTTATAAACCCCTCAGGGTTTATATAGCATCCCACACCTCCAGTGTGTGTAAAATTCTAGGTACACAGATTGTCCTATGTATTATTCTATATTTTATTAGTTTTTTGTAGCACATAAATAATAAATACAACATTATGCTGCTGGTACAGTACACGACTCATACAGTCAAACAATGAAGATCAAAATAACAGATTTATAAAAGGTTGTCTGTTCAGTTAGGAAATGTATCAGACAACAACTCATGGGATCAAGTCATTATGTTTCCCCATAATATAAAGAACCTATCTATGCCATAAAAGGTTGAATGCAGGTAACCTATGTTGCACTTGGGCTGTGAGCTTTTCTAGCACATATACATCTATCATAAGACTCTTCGACTGTGGAATCATGGAGGGGGGAGTCAGAAAGCCACCATTTTATTATTGTTTTTTTACTTAAAAGTACACAAATCAAAAGTAGTTTCCTAATATGTGATTGACTGTGCCCATCCAGCATATCCAGAAGCAATATCAGTTGGGTGGCATCATTTGTTAGGTGGGGGTAAACAACTCTTTCATTTCCTGTTGCTGGGCCACCCAGAATTCTCTAAGTTTAGGACACAACCACATAATGTGAGCATACAAGGCCTGATGTTTCCCACATTGTTGCCAGCAGATGGGGGTAATCTGTGAATCAAATTTAGCCAGCTGGATGTTGTTGTAAAAGAAACAGGACATACATCTCCAAGCATATTCTTTCTATATATGAGACACTGTAGGTTTATGTGCATAGCATAGATACAATTCACATTTGTTTGTAGGGATCTCTAGATTCAGGTCTGTTTGTCATGTGACTCAGTAGTCTGTGTTTCCTCCTTCTGTTTACTGTAGTGCCTTATATAAGTTAGAAATTGGAGATTCAAGTAGAGCACCTTAATGATTTGATAAGTATATATTGTTTATCAGAGGGATGGGATGGTCGTTCTGGCACTTCTCTCTCTCTGTTTCTGAAGAAAACTTTTTATCTGTGTATATCTCAAAACATCATTAGGCATACAGTGGAATTTGGTTATTATAGCCAGAAACTCAAGAATATCAGTTTCTTGAATAACATGTACAGCAGAAAAAGACCCAGTCTCTCAACTGATTCAAAAAGGAGTTCAGCTGAGCAAGCAAAAAACTCTTGCTATATGCCTAGGGAGAAAGAAGACATCTAAAAAGAAGTATTATGGGGGTATGCTAGGGTAATACACCAAGCCTCTAGAGAAGTGGCAGTAAATCTTTTTTCTAAGAGATTTATGTGTGTTTGTGATTGAGGTTGTGACACTCCCTAGGTAAGAGGGAGCAAGTCCTCCTCAGTCATTTCTATGAACTTGCACAGGGTCGTATATCAAGAAGAAAGCCAAAAAAGCACAGTACTGATTTGTGCTGCCTTTAGATATCTACCTAAGAGTGAAAGGGCTAATACTCCTTTGAATTTTAGTAACTGTAAGGTAACTGTAATGTTGAATACTGTATTTGAAGTTGAGCCACCTAACCAGAGAAACTGAGAAATCATCCTATCCCACAGGTGAAGGTGTGTTCCCTGCAGGTGTATTGGTAAAGACTGGGATAGGTAAAGAACTCTAGGGAGGATATTCATACAGATGAGATCCACTCTTTGAATAAGTGGGAGATTTATAGCTTCCAACAGTTTAAATCTGCCTAGAAAGTTTGGGCAAGCAGTAGGTAATTCATATTATATAACTGAGGTATATCTAAAGTGAGGTGGACACCAAGATATTTTAGGGAGAACATAACCCATTTAAACATTAACTGAGCTTTGATTTGGGGGGAAGGTTGATAGTTAAAGCACAAAACGTCTGTCTTTGTGGTATTGATTTTATAGTTTGCACAGTTTCCAAAGTCAGTAGGGATGTTCCAGAGGAAGGGGATAAATGTGTCTTGATTGCAAAGGTAAATCATGAGATCATCCGCATAAACAGCAAATTTCTGAGGTCTGCCTCCTAGGTTAATGCCATGTACAGAAGGGGTTTGTCTAAGGGTCTGGGCTAAGGGTCCCAAGTATAATGCAAAATGTTAAGGTGAAAGGGGGAGTCCCTGCCTAGTTCCCCTATATAAAGGAAACAAGGAGGATATCTGGGCATTTACTTTAACATAGGCTTTAGGGGCCACATAGAGGTTCTGTAAAATGGTGATAAATTCAGAGCAAAATCCCAATTTCCGAAGGACGGCAAACAAAAAAGGCCATGCCATGCAAGACCTTTCCTGCATTACAACTCAAAAATAGGCAGCAGATACGGGGGGCAGGGTGAACACCAGTCCAGTTACAGCTGAGAGAGTCCTAGAGAAGCTCACAAAACTAAAGATGGACAAGGTAATGGGCCATGATGGCATACAGCCCAGGATATTGAGGGAGCTAAGGGAGCAACTGGTGGCACCACTGGCAGCCCTGTTCAGTGAGTGGTTCCAGAGGACTAGAAGAGGGTACATGTAGTCCCTCTTCACAAGAGTGGAAGCAGAAAGGTGGCAGGCAATTGTAGGCCAGTCATTCTAACATCAGTAGTGGAGAAGATTATGGAAATACTACTCAAAGAACAGATGGTGGAATAGTTGGACTCCATCGGAGCACAGAATCCAAGACAGCATGAATTCAAGGCAGGAAGGTCATGTCAGAGTAATCTGATAGATTTGTTTGACTGGGTGACAAAGGAGATGAACAAGGGGGATGCAGCAGATGTGGCATACCTCAATTTCAGCAAAACCTTCAACACTGTTCCAAATAGGAGATTGGTAAATACATTGGGCAGCCTGGGTGTGGGCCACAAGGTGGTGAACTGGGTTAACAACTGGCTGAAGAACAGGAAATAGAAGGTGGTGGTTAATGGAACCCAGTCTGGGGAAAAGGAGTGGGCTAGTGGGGTACCACAGGGCTCGATCCTGGGGCTGGTCCTTTTTAATGTCTTTGTAAATGACATTGCGGAACAGTTGAAAGGGAATGTGTACCTATTTACAGATGATGCCAAGATCTGCAAAAGGACGGACACTCCGGATGGGGTGGACAGCATGAAGAGAGACCTGGAGAGGCTGGAAGAATGGTCAGATAGATGGCAACTGAGGTTCAGTGTGAAGAAGTACAAAATCACTTACCTACAGTAGAGCACAGAAACCCTGCAGAAAGCTGCAGGTTGGGGGGATTACTGGCAGTCACCAGGGAGGAATGGGATTTGGGGATTATCACCTCAGTGGATCTAAAGGTGCCCAAGCAATGTATAAAGGCAGTAGGGAGGGCAAGTGGCATGTTGCACATAGGCAGAGGTATCACTAGTAGGAGAAGAGAGGTGGTGATGCCACTATACAAAATGCTGGTGAGGCCACATTTGGAATACTGTGTACAGTTCTAGAGACCACATCTATGTAAAGACATAGACAGAGTGGAGGTGATTCAGAAGAGGGCAACAAAGATGATGCACGGATTGCAGCAGACAAATGAAGACATATGGGGAAAGACTGAAGGACCTCAACATGTATACACTGGAAGAAAGGAGGGAACGGGGAGATATGATAGAAACCTTCAAGTACCTTAAAGGTATGAACAAGGTACAGGGGGAGACCTCTTTCTGTATAAGATTAGTACAAGAGCAAGGGGCACAAAATGGGATTGGAGAGGCAATGTGAGAATGTTTTATTTCATGGAAAGGGTGGTGGATACATGGAACAACCTACCCCAGGAGGTGATGGAAGCAAGCACAGTGGGGGTATTTAAATATGCATGGGATAGGCAAAAGGGTACCCAAGGGGGGGCGCTAACCACTGGCCAGTTAGGGTCAGAGCACACTGTTTAAGTTAGGGTGTTTGAGCAGACTGGATGGGCCTGGTACTCATTATCTGCTGTCAGTTTTCTGTGTTTCTATGGGGTGTGTGTGTGTGTGTGTGTGTGTGTGTGTAATAAAATCTGACAGACACCCACCAGTGCCACTCCTGAATATGATCTGTGTGACCCCACCCCCCGAACAAGTCAGTCAGCTCTCATTTCTTCCTCCCTGTGCTCTGTGGGGTAAATTTACAAGCTTTGGCTCAGTGGACATGGCAGCCTGTCACGTGCAATAAATAATGAAAAAAAATAACCACTGAAGGAAAAATAAAGTAATATTGTGTCATAGAGGGTTAGGTCAGGTCCCTGAATATCTATGGGTATCAGCAGCTGCAGCATCAGCCCTTATAGCCTGGGTGCAGTGTGTGAACTAGTGTGTGTGTGTAAAATAAAATCTGACAGCCAGCCACCAGTGCCACTTCTTGCATACTCTCTGTCAGTCAACTCTCATCTCTTCCTCCCTGTCCTTCATGGGGTAAATTAACAAGCTTTGGCTCAGTGGGCAGGGCATTCCATCACATTACATAGAATAAATAAAAAATAATCATTGAAGGAAAAAGACTGTGTCAGAGAGGGTTAGGTCAGGTCCCTGAATCTCTGTGAGTAGCAGTGCCTGCAGCATTAGCCCTTATAGCCTAGGTGCAGTGTGTGAACTACTGTGTGTGTGTGTGTGTGTAAACTAAATCTGACAGCCAGCCACCAGTGCCGCTTCTTACATACTGTCTGAATGAACCCCCTGGCCACTCTGAACAAGTCAGTCAGCTCTGATCCCTTCCCTGTGCTCTACGGTGTAAGTCTACAAACTTTGGCTCAGTGGGCATTTTGTTACATGGAATAAATAATATTAGAAATAAATAATCCTTGAAGGAAAAGAAAGTACTGTGTCAGAGAGGGTTAGGCCAGGGTTCCTGAATCTCTGGGTGGCAGCTGCAGAACCAGCCCTTGTAGCCTAGGTTGTGTGTGTGTGTATATGTATATGTATGTTAAGTACTGTGTGAGTGCGTGTGAGAGATCTGTGTGTAAATTACTCTGACAGCCACTACCACTAACTTTTGACCCTGAGCAAGCTACAGACTGGCATTATGAGTACTTCAAAAAACAGAGCAAAGGCCAGGGGCAAAGGAAGTAAACATAAAAGTTTATTCAATAGCCCAGAAAGACGTGTCCCAAAAAGTAAGGTAAAATCACCACAGTCTGTTGAAGGGGCTGAGCTAAATGCTGCTACTATCAATATGCAGGTTAACTCTTAAAATACTGAAAACTCAGCAAGGGGGGGCAATGTCTATATTAGAGGGGCTCAGTAGTACAGCAAATAAAGTTTCAAAAGATAGTAGCAAGTTGTCTAAGAAAAGTGCAAAAACAAAGAGTATTCAATTGTACATAAAGTTAAAGCACTTAACAGGTACAATTCACAGTGGAGTTGCTCAATTTGCAATACTTGCATATCGAATAACTCAATCTGTGACTGCAAGTGTTAGCTCTACTGAATGTGATGAGGATGGTGATGACCATGGTCATGGTAAGTCTGAAGATGAGCTTGTGACTTTACCTTTAGTTAATGCCTCATTCTGGTTCTGACAGTAACAACGTGGATAAAGATAAAGACAGTAGTAGAGTGTCAAATGGGAAAAAGTCAAAGGCACAGGCCACAAAATGTGAAACAAAGCCTGACAGTAGTGATGATGGCAATGGTCCTGCAGAGGATTCTATGATTGTTTCACCTGATGAACCTGAATCTTCTGCTGATATGACTTCCCAATGTAAACGCAGCCACTCAACTCTTACTGAGCTCGTTACTAGACCTAGACAGTCCACCTCTACTGTTTGGAATCATTTTTACATAAACCCCAAGGATGCTTGCCAAGTTATACAGTATGTGTGCATTGCAATACTTGTGTTAGCAGGGGTAAAATAAAGTGCATCTTGGAACCACAACAATGATGTGACACCTTTCACGACTTCTTCCCATTGTTATATACGGTTCAAATAAAGAGTCTAATATTGGTGCCTGGAAATCTAGCAGGGCTCTTGGTGAACAGTAACATTCTGCTGAAACAGTGGGAGATGATCACCAGGCAAGATCGAAAAGTCTGC
Organism: Neoceratodus forsteri; assembly: GCA_016271365.2. Taxonomy (NCBI): domain Eukaryota; kingdom Metazoa; phylum Chordata; order Ceratodontiformes; family Ceratodontidae; genus Neoceratodus; species Neoceratodus forsteri. The sequence goes on along the minus strand of CM057458.1, from coordinate 1,146,303,343 downwards.
TTTTACCTCAAGATAATTCTATAAGGTCCTCTGTTTGCCATGTAGTCATACAATACCCCCAGCCAATGTGTAACTTTATCTCCCCAACCCCCGATAAGAGGCAACTGAAGTTAAAAGAAGTTTTTGAAAGAAAGTTTAAATATTCATGAAACCATCCCATAGGGCTGGCAATAAATCATAAAACAGCAGAATGATTGTACTTGATTTGCAGCCATACTATAGTGTGGAAAATGTGGGTTTCAGAAGGCTTATGGAACACTTAGAGCCACGATATTTAATACCAGGTAGAAAATACTTCTCAGTAACTGCTGTGCCCAGGATGTATGACAGCTTAGTACTTCAGGTAAGGCATGCTCTCCAAGAGGCTGAGGACAAGGTAGTCTACTTTACTACTGATATGTGGACCAGCAGCCAAACCATTGCCTAGCTTTCTCTTACTGCACACACTGGGTCACTTTTGTGGGAAACTCATCATCATCCTCAAATACTACTCTGTCTGCTACCCCTTACCACTTCAACCAGTACTACTACTACCAGTTACTATGTCTCAGAGTTAAAAAAAACATCACGTTTCAGAAAATGGCAGTTCTCCATGTATCTCACTTTCAAGACGCACACACAGCTCAACACATTCAGCAAGAACTGGAAAGACTAATTACTGCTTGGGTCACTTCACAGGGTTTGAAAGTTGTTTTTTGTTTGTTGCCAACAATAGTTCAAATACAAAAAAGCATTCAACGATGGCAACTATGTACATGTATGTTGTTTTGCACATTGTCTTAACCTAATCGTTTGAAGCTTCCTGGATAATGACTGGCAAGTATCAACCACTATGGGTAAAGTGCACAAAAGTGTGTGGCCATTTCAACCATTCGGTAACAGTACATGACATTCTTGTTGATGTCCAGAAGGACAAAGGTCTTCTTCATCTCCAGCTTGTTCAGGATGTACCAACAAGGTGAAATTCAACTTACTTTATGATTGAACACATCCTTGATCAAAAGGTAGCTATCATTGAATGTATCATGTATAATGATATCAGGAAGGGAACTGCACTCCACTTTACTCAATAGTCACTGCTGAAACAGTTGTGTCACATTCTGAAACTATTTATGAGTGCTACAAAAGAGGTCAGTGCAGAAAAAGCATCCCTTAGCCAAGTCATTGCACTCATTCTACTTCTCAAAAAAAAAAAAAGGTCGAAGAAAATGAAGAACAACTTAGATATAAACCAATCCTTACTCAATAACATGCTTTCCAGGCCTAGCAATGATGAGAAATTATCAACCATTACACATAGCAAGGAGTATCTCTTAGCAACATTGCTAGATCCACATTTCTGGAACAGACACTTTCCTGAGGTGGTTTTGGAGGAGATGGAGGAGTTGAACTACAGGCAACCTTTTTTTGTGCATTATTTGTTTATCCACCTCTTCATCTCAACCAGCCTCTTCTTCAGGATGCCAGGGACACTCTTGTCCCCCCCCCATCGCCAACTCCCGCCTCACATTGCAGCCACTCTATAGGGTAACCTGATGTATCCCTTTTGCCAGATGGGTCTTCTCCTTTTGGAGAGAATGTACCTTGCAGCTTACCTTTCTTTGCCCTGGGTGCTGCTGATGTTGGTTCTGGCTGTCCAGGGGCTTGTGGAGGTGAGGGTTTGGGCAGCAATCCAGTCAGCTGAGATGCCATTTTACCTAATTTTCTTAGCACCTGCAGTGCTCCCAGTCTCCACCAGGGACCGCTGTAGAGATAGGCAAGCCCCCAGCCCTCCCCAGGAGAAGAGAGCAGTCCTCTGGATGCTCAATCCTCTCCTTCCCCTGCCAACTCCCAATGTTCCAAATCCGTTCCTGAACCGCAGGTTGCTGACATGGTGCAAGGTGCGGCATCCAGTGCCTCAGCCCTCTGCACCACTGGGCCGGCATGCAGACAACCTTTGATTGATGAAGTAGATGAGGTTTCATTAGGGGGTTGAGATACAGTACTGCAATGACACCACCCCAAATTCAAAAGACTGCTCCAAAAACCAGTAATGAAGCAGACAATGAGGAGGATGACATTTGGGGCCAGCTGCAGGACATTGAAATTCCACAAGGAAAAAATGCATGCTCAGTAGTAAGCATGGTAGATGCATATCTGTCTGAGCCCAACATTAGCATTAAGAATTACCCTTTAGCTTACTGGCAACAGAAAAAATCTTGCTGGCTAAAGCTGGCTACACTGGCTTGTAAGTATATTGGATGTCCACCCTCCAGTGTCTGTTCCAAATATTTATTTAGCTCTGCTGGCAATGTTGTGACTGATAAACAAACAAGATTAACACCAGAAAATGTGGAAAAACTAATGTTCTTGAAAGTTAACTTGCCAAACTTTGGCTACATATGTGATGCTAATCATGAAGAACATGACACTGACAGCAGTACCTGTGCTGCATCTGTTGATTAAGTGACAAATCAGCTTTCAATTTTCAGACTGGACTGGTTAAAAGTAGAGATCTGGGACTCGTCTGCCATTGGACAGCATCATTTTCATCCTGGGGTGCGTGGAAGGTGCAGCTAGTACAACACATCATTGTACTGCTAACTACTGTGGCAGACAAGTCCCTGATCTCACACACAGTCACTTTCTCATTCTGAGGAGATCATTTAGCTAAATGCACCTAAGTAAGAATACCCATTATATAACTGTATCGATACATGCTGCTAGCTGTTTGTTTTTTTTACCCTTAATAGTAGCAGTAGTAATAGCAGTGGTGAAGTGGTCACTTTGGACTGCCTGGTGCTCTTCTTTTAAATCACTTTGCATTGTGTTCCATACCAAGAGCCGTTGCTATGCTAAACATAATTGGTGACATACAAACACACTGACCCCTTCTACAAAACATCAGACTCAGGAGACTAGTTAAAAAAAATAAAGATCTGGGGTTTGTCTGCCTATGGATCACATCATCATCATTCTAGGGGTGGGTGGGAGGTACAGTCAGCACATCATATCATTGTACTGGTAGCAAGTTGCAACTGTGGCAGACAAGTCCCTGATCACACACAGTCATTTTCTCATTATCATAAGATAATTTAGCTAAATGCACCTAAGAATAATTAGTATATACTGTAACACTATGGACACATGCTGCTAGCTCTGTTTTTCCCACTGATAGTAGTGGTAGTAGCAGTGGTGAAGTGGTCACTTTGGACTGCCTGGTGCTCTTCCTTGACATTGCTTTGTGTTGCATTCCATACTAAGAGCTGTTGTTATGCTAAACATAATTAAACACACTGATCCCTTGTACAAAAAGTCAGACTCAGGAGACTGGTTCAAAAAACAATAGAGATCTGAGCAGTGCTTGCCTTTGGGCTGCATCATCGTCATCCTTGGGAGGGTGAGAGGTGCAGCCCATACATCACATCATTGTACTGGTAGCAACTGTGGCAGACAAGTCCCTGTTTTCACACAGTCACTTTCTCATTCTGAAATCATTTAGCTACATTAAATGTGCCTTAACCAGATTGATTAAAATTTAAAAATGTTGCTTAGCTCTGTTTTTTGCCCTAATAGTGTTGGTAGTAGCTATAGTGAAGTGTTGACCTTCAGACTGCCCAGTGCTCTGTCTTCTCCCACATTGCTTCACGTTGCATTCCATACTGAGAGACATTGCTATGCCTAACTGGTGCCAAACATATTCCCTTCTACAAATAGTCAGACTCAGGATACTGGTTAAGAAACAGAGATCTGGGACTTGCCTGCTTTTGGACGAAATCATCACCATCCTCCAGTAGCCACATCCACAGTCACATTATTCACCCCTCATCTCATTTCACTAATCATGCTGTTTATTACTACTAAATAGTGGTGTAATTGCTTTTTCTATAGATGTATTGATTAAAAGCTGTTTAAAATTATTTTTTCACATACAGTTACCATAAAACAATAATGGTTATAAAAGGTTCGGATAAAGTTTGGATAAGCATTAAAACCTTTTTTTGCTTATCATAACCTTTTAGAACCTCAGAACCTTTTGACATTCTCCCATCCCTAGTTTTACTTAAGTCCACCATAGAAGGGCAAGCATCCAGGTAAACAATACTATAATGGGACTCCCCACCAAGTTGAGACAGGTCTAGGATCTATAGAAAGCCCAACATGTGGTCCCATTACCTCCAGCCTGATCCAGTGGGAGAGGAACCCAGAAGGTAAACTGTAAGTACCACATAATAACTACAGTACTAGCAAATAATCTTGAAGCTGATGTTTGATAGTGCATATAAATTTTTTGCAGCCAAAGCATGTAGACCACAAACATAGAATGAACCAGCAAAACAAGAACCATATCAAGGTATTTGCAACTGGCAGGTAAAAGAAATAAACACTGGCCAGAGCCAATAGGGCTGCAGGAGAGGAATGTGGGTCATCCTTAGGATACGAGGAGGCTCATAAAGTTACAACTGGCAATAAAGGTAATGAAAAGTATAACATCAGACCTGGTATTAACTACCCACAAGGCATATTTTCAACAGTTGATTAGTAAATGAAAGTATTAAAAAAAACTTTACATATAAACCACAATAACAGTAAATATAAATGTATATCAAAGTCCATGTTGCACATGTTGGGGTGAAGCACTGCGAATATAAAATGTTTAGGTGTTCATCCATATATATTCCTTCTCTTGGGAGACATTTTCTCTTGCACTGTGGATCCGATGAACTCTGCAATACAAAATACAAATGTCAGGCATGTATTCTAAAAAAAAAAAAAAAAAAAGCTGGACATTATTATATTAGATGCTCATTTAGTCATAATCATACAGTGGCAGCCGTAGAATGAGGCAACATCACATTACAGCCAATACAAATTGCAACATGAGTGCCTCAGTGGTACCTTGATGTAGGCAACCTTTAGATAACTACCACTATAATACAATAAAAAAAACACTTCTGTTGCAAAATATGCCTGCCATCTTTATATACAGGAAATAAAGATTGTCTATAGAAATCATTCACACCTGGGCTATAGTGAGCCCCCAAGGTATAGATCCATTATGGCTGAGCATCTGATATAATAAAGCCCTACTTTTTATCTACTGTAATGTTTTAGAATGGATTCCTGATATTCGGAATCATTGTACTAAAGAGTTCATTGGTTCCACAGTTCTAAAGAAAATGTCTCTGAAGAGAAGTGATATATAAATGAATACCTGTCAATTGTATATCCTCATTGCTTCACTCCAGCATCCACAAAATGGATTTCTATATGGTTTATATTTCCTGATATTGTAGTTCATATGTAAAGCTTTTTTTTGCAACTACATACACTAACCAACTGTGAAAATATGCCTTTTGGGTAGTTTAAACCAGGTTTGATATACTTTTCATTACCTTAATTGCTAGTTGTAATTTTATAAGTGCATCCTTGTATCCTGAGGATGCATCATATTCATTGTTTCAAATTTTCCATTTGTACACATCACTGGTGGTGGATAATATAATAACCAGTTACAATAGTGCTACAAATATAGCATAAGGAAAAAACAGCGATGTCCGAATGGCGTACCACAGACAGATACAGGGATTAAACAGTGCTGTGCAGTAAGCACTACCCATAGAAACATAGAAACATAGACTTTGACAGCAGATAAGGACCACTTGGCCCACCCAGTCTGCCCATTTCCCTACCTATTGGATAAGCTGCAGATTCTAGTTAACCAACAACCTACTTCCTGCAACCCCCCCACTATAATTGCCTTATGTCTGTCCCACACATGTTTGAATTCCTACACTGTTTTAGACTCCACAACCTCTCCAGGAAGGCAGTTCCATGCGTCCACCACTCTCTCAGTGAAAAATGATTTCCTGACATTACCCCTGGGCCGTCCCCCCTCTAGCTTTAAATTGTGCCCCCTTGTTCTTACACATCACTTTTTCTGAAAGATGCTACCCTCCTGGACTTTGTTGATTCCCTTGAGGTACTTAAAAGTTTCTATCATGTCCCCCCTGTCCCTCCTTTCATCAAGGGTATACATATTAAGCTCTCTCAGTCTCTCTCCATATGGTTTCTGATGTAGACCCTGCACCACTTTAGTTGCCCTCCTCTGGACTGCTTCCATCCTGTCTATGGCCTTGCATAGATGAGGTCTCCAAAACTGCACACAGTACTCCAGATGGGGTCTCACCAACGGTCTGTACAGAGGGATAACCACTTCCCTTTTTCTACTTGTGATGCTCCTCCTATGTATCCCAGCATCCCCCTGGCTCTCCTTACTGACTTCTCACATTGCTTGCCCACCTTTAGGTCATCTGATATGACTACACCCAGATCCCTTTCCATTATTGTTGTTGTTAGTACCTCTCCTGCTATTGTGTACTCTTCTCCTGGATTTTTATTTTCCAGGTGCATTACTTTGCACTTCTTTACATTGAATCTAAGTTGCCATATATCTGACCCGGGTCGTTGTCCATAGTACTAGGAAGAAGACAAGGGCTAGGAAATTGAAAATGGTGGATAAGCTACTCCTGTGGCAGAGAGGACTGAGACATGGAGCTGCTTGACCACAATGGTGGTGGAGATCAGGGATCTAATCCTGGCAGTCAAAATTTAGTTTTTCTCCCATAATCAAGCCAACTCAGAGTTGATTATTTTAGTTAAGGGTGGGTGGTGGGGCAGACTCCCCACTAAAATAAGTGTTTGGACTGGTAGCAGTCATCACTGTGCTTTGTGACTGCTACCAGTGGCATTGCCTTTACTTGCTGCATTTGTCCCTGCCACTGTTCTGCATAGTGCTGTATGGAAGGTGCCGTTATTGACAGTGCTGTTCATACATGTGCTATTCAGACCTAGTGACAGATAATATAAGGGCATTTCTGCATAACATTACTAACTCTGATAAAACTCTGCTTCTGGAGTGAAACATTAGTTGTTTTTGCCCCAGTCTGGCATAGCATTGCTCCCTGATAGTCATTGCACTACTGCACTTTTGTTATTTTTAGTGTTCATCCTATGAATTCCCATATGCTTTTCTATTAAGCGGGTTAAAGTTTTACTGCTGACTATGGAAACTGCTTTTTATTTGATGTACAAGTGGCAAGTACACAAATGTGCAATAGTACAATGAATAACAGGGAGCAATGCTACAATAGATTAATGCAGAAAACAACTAGCAAGGTGACCCCCTGGTCTAGAGCTTGAAAAAGGCAGTAAACAAAGGGGAATCTATAGATTGTTATCCATGGACCAGCACCCCTGATTGTACCCCCCACCTCATGGACAGCAACACATATGTAGGTATATGTACTAACCTTAGGGCACAGACACTTGTCATATAAGCATGAGTGTCAGGATCTGAGTTCTACTGTTCTTTTGCAATGCATATTATGCTTCATTATATTCTCACAATATATTGTACCACTGGGAGAGGTTTTCTAGTATATTTTTACTGTATAATTATTAGTTAGGCAACAGTGCCATCTTTAGTGCTTGTGCAAACTGTAACTACAAGTGATCTTGGGGAAGCATCACAGGGCTCATTGTTCAACTTTCCTATGCTAGTTAGGATTGTTACTCTCTGGATACCTGTTTTTAACCAATTACTTACTTTTTATATATCTTCTTTTATAGTTGCTGTAGTAATTATCAGGGTATAATACACTTTGTATCATGTATTTTCTCTCAGAGAGACTTTACTGCACCTATAGGTAAGGAGACTGGATAATCTCCAGGTGATTATTACACTGTTGGTTGTAAGTCTGTATTATCCTCATTTACCAGTAATAAATTACATGTATTATCTGAATACCACTTGTCTGTTATCTCTTCCTTTTGTGCAGTTCCAACAAGAATCTGAGAAGGGTAATTTATTGCCCAATAAAAAGATCTAGCCAGAAAAATGCAAGTAGGCCATGGGTAACAGATTTCAGTAAGGCTGATGTTCATATCAGATATTACTATTTAACCTTAAACTGATGCAGTAGTCCCTAGGAAATCATATCCCAATGAAAAGGTCCTGGAAAACTGGTTGCAGCTGTTCTAATGGGGAAATCCCATTGTGGAGTGCTATGCCACTTGAAAGGTCCTAAGGATTCACTTTCAGTTGCTATACTACAGAGAATGCAATGCAACACAGCATATCCAAAATAAATAAGTCTCTGGTGCCATCTAGTGATTTAAAAAAACACTAGCATAAATGAATGAAACAAGCCAGTAGAAATGAAGTAACCTTTTGCACTGGGATTCTATAATAGCTTGAGTTTAGCATTTTTTTGCTCTCACCTACAGCCTACATGAAATGGAATTTTTCTCCAAACGTGCAGGGCACATGTGTCATTTCCTAAGGTAGTGCCTTTGATAGGTCTGGTGAAAAAATATTAAAGAAGGAGTCCTGCCAAAATTTCTGGCATCAATAAATTCAGGATTTGGATCAACATATCCCCAATCAGCCTCATGTTAAAAATTATATTTCTAAGTTCTTTGTTTAAAAGTTACTAGCCATTTTGTAACCCTAAATGTGCTGCCTGTTCAAAAAAGCCAGTTTCAGTGAAGAGTTACTGATGATGTCATAACCAGAAATCACTGTCTAGTCTTCCCTTAAAGCTACCTTATAGGATTTACTATTCCAGTATTACATAAAACTGCAGTTGCAGTTGTAGTAAACATCTAAAAAAGGAAAGCTGACACTTCAGAATATGATGGGGGGTTGGAATGCAGTGGCAAATATGACTTTATAATAACAAAGTTGCATACAATTTTGAGAGTACTGCAAGTATGAGATTTTAAAATTCCATTAGGTTACAACTGAGGAATGCAGCCATGACACAGTCTCAGAAAGTAGCTGGCAAACATGTGTCAGGGTTGCCAAAATTCATGATGTGTCAGTGTCAAAATACTTATAGAATGTGGCAGAGATACAGAATTTTGAAATGTGAAAGATACATAGCTATGGACGGTGGCAGAGATATTTAATTTTGTAATGTGTTATGGATGCATAACTTTGACATATGGTGGTGACGCATAATTTCACAATGTGGTTGTGATATTTGATTTTAGATTGTGGTGGCAACATGCAGTTTCACAATGTGGCATGGACGTGGAATCTCAGAATGTGGTAGTGATGCAGTTTCAGAATGTGGTAATCACATACAGTTTCATAATGAGGCATGATGTGTAATTTTAGAATGTGGCTTGGACACACCAGTGTGTTAAAGAAGCTGAAAAAATTGATTAGCAGTTTTATGTGTTAAAGTGTTAATCAACTGTAAAATGCATAGCACTAGGCACAAACTGAACGGCAAAATTATAAGATAGATAACCCATCTACAGTGTGCGGTCGCACTCTGATATACAGATGCCTTGGGTGGTTGGCGCACTCAAATGCACACCAAGGCGTGCGTATATCAGAGAGTGACCGCACACCTAAGAGTGGGTTATCTATTACATATATATATATATATATATATATAGTTGTATTTATGTTCTGTACTATGTCATGGACTCACTTAAAAAAAGGTTAGCAGTCTACTGCCATGCATTCTGGAAATGGTTAGCATTACTGCCTGTTTTGCATAGCATTTTGCTACGCTGTACCATCTATTTAACCATTAGACTGCTGACAAAATTAGAACGTACTGGAGATCTGGACAGATATATCAGTCCAAGGCAATGTAAGGGTTAATACCCTGCATGCAGCTACAGCATGTGGCAGTGACACCCATTTTCAGAATGCGGTGGAGACGTGCAATTTTGGAATGTAGTGGGGATGCACATTTTCAGAATGTGACAATGACAGGCAGTTTTGTAAAGTGGAAGTTTACACAATTTCAGAATGTGGCAGGAAGGTACAATTTTAGAATGTGGTGGAGATATGCAGTTTCGGAATGTGGTGTGACTCATAGTTTCAAAATGTTGCAGATATGCACAATTTCAGAATGTGGCAATGATGCGTAATGCACAACTTCGGAATGTGGTAGTGATGTACAATTTCAGAATGTCGCAATGATGCACAATTTTGGAATGTGATGATGCACAATTTCAGAATCTCGTAATGATGCACAATTTGGAATGTGGCGATGATGCACAATTTTGGAATGTGGCAATGATGCACAATTTTAGAATGTAGCAGTGACACACAATTTTTGAATATAGCAGCGATGCAGTTTTGGAGTGTATTAGTGATGCACAAATTTGGAATGTGCAGTAATGCACAGTTTTGTAATGTGGCCATGATGCACAGTTTTGAAATGTGGTGGTGATGCACAGTTTCTAAATGTGGCAGTGATGCACAATTTCAGAATGTGGCAGTGATGCACAATATTAGAATGTAGCAGTGACACACAATTTTGGAATGTGGCAGTGATACACAGTTTGGGAATGTGGCAGTGATGCACAGTTTTGGAATGTGGCAGTCTTGCAGTTTTGGAAAGTGGTGGTAATGCACAGTTTTGGAATGTGGTGGTGATGCACAATTTAGGAATGTGGCAGTGACAATTTCAGAATATGGATAGAAACACAACTTTGGAACGTGTCGAGGATGTGCAGTTTTGGAATGTGGCTGGTGCACATAATTTTAGAATGTGGCTAGAATGCATAGTGTTGGAATGTGGTGATGTGATGAACAATTTTTGAAATGTGATGGGTGTGTACAATTCTGGAATGTGGCAGGGACAAGCAAATTCAGAATAAAATGATGTGTCCTGTCATATTCCAACTTTGTGAATCCCCACTATATTCTGAAATTGCCAGTCCCTGCATATTCCTCAATGTGTGTTCCTGTCACATTCCTTGAGTGTCCCACCACATTTTCAAGTGACATATTCCTGACACATTCCAAGATTGCACGTCCCCCCACCAACATTTTAAAACTGTGTAATGCCTTGACATTCCATGCCTTGGTTCAGTGCTGCATTCCAGAACCGCCTCCTGACAGGTTCTAAAGTATTGTGCCATGCTCCTGAACATTCTAGAAACACAAACACTGCAGCCAATCATGTCAGTTTTTTTTTAAATGATTACTTCAGCTACAGTTTCTTAAACTTTGGAAAAATGGGTCAGTCCTATTAGGTTGCTAACAGGGAGGACTAGGCTGTGAGTTCTGGTTATGACATCATTAGTAACTCTTCAATGAAACTGGCTTTTTTGAACAGGGAGTGAAATTAGGGTTACAAAATAGCTCACAACTTTAAAATGAAGTAGCGCAGAAATGTAATTTTTGATATAAGGTTTATTGGAGTTCTGCTGATTCTAATTCTGTAATGTGGCACTTTTGATCAGACTCCCTCTTTAAATGATTCCAGAGTTATAAGTTTTTTAACGTTTAGTGTTTTCATAACATTCTGGTCCGAAATGGAAAATTTGATGTTGCAGGACCCTTTTTTTGGTTTCTCACCACTTACTCCTCACCTTCTGAAACATTTTTTTGTGCCATGAGACCACCATCTTGTTTTTTCCTCCTCAAACAAAAACTCCAGCTAAACAGGATCCATTTTGCTAGATTCTGGAGTTTGTGTTTAAAAAACAATGCCAGAAATACATTTTCTGGGCAACACAAAATACAGGCTATAAATAGAGCAAGAAATAACGAACCACTCAGATGTAAACAAGAGACACTGTTATGTCCCTGCACCATGAAAACTGATGGTTTGTAGGGAAGCTAACATACCTTCTCTTAAAACCATAAGAAAATTAAATGCAGGATGCAGCATGCAAACAATACAGTTCCATCTGCCTGCAAGTCTGATGAGCTTTTTTGAGAAGAATGTTAATGAAGCTGAAATGAGTTTGCATCCACTCTTCCTCCCCACACCACACAAAACACACTGGATGCCACTGATTTTAAAAATTAGCAATTCCAGCCTCTGTCATGCAACCTGCACCTACAGCATCTGCACCCACAACCCTTCCCCAGTCCAACCATTCACTGTCTTTCATGCACCTCTTTATAGGATTTAAAGGCAACTGCACTGCTGCATTCCAAAGTAAAAGCTTTGTGTTTTCAGTATAATACTCACTATTACACAAATTTACTAACATGCAATTATTAATAAAAATACAGTTCAGTGCTATTTGAATAAGAATTGTAATTAATGCAAGGATAAGGTATATCGTCGGTGCAGTGACACCGGCACACTGAAACCCCCACAGCAAAACACCCACCGCACCTATACCTGCAGCGATGGGGGTTTCACTTTGATCGACTGTTCGGTGATGGGGGGGTAAATATCTAACTCCACTGTCTGTGTGACATGGAGTTAGATATCTATAGTAGGGGGGTTGTGGAGGGTGCAGTCCCCCCCCACACTGAGCATCACTGTGTTGCCGGTCAATCCAAGGATGTGTCAGGGATGGGGGTGTTGACGGGTTCCCAGCATGGTCGAGGACATTGGTGTATTTGTTGTCACGCCAACATCATAGATCCCAAGGATAATAGGGTAGGTGTTGTACAACTCTACCATGTAGCCGTTGATGCCCCTTAATCATCAGTTTCAGGTAACACTGACAATGTTTACATGCTGCCTAATTTCTGATTTGAATGGGATTTCTCAGATACTTGATTAAGTAATTAACTTATTGCTGTTCATGTCAATGGACAGTTTTCTGATTAATTGAATTACCTGATTTGTTCAATTATCTGGTTGGTCTACCATGAGATTTCCTCCTTGAGTCAGAAATCAATAATATGTAAACAGAAGACATGCACTTAATCTGAAAACTGATTGGGCAGGATTCACTAAGCACTTGTGCTCGGCGCATCTCGGATGCCCCGGGGCAAATGAGATGCGCCAAGCACAAACTGTGGTAGTCACAGAAGATGCACCAGGGATGCTCCTGGTGCATCCCCTCTGTGAATAATACATTTGTGCCCAGCCCTGGCTTCACCAGCGCAACCCCATGGTCAGACTGGGAATCCAATTGGGCAGTGCATCTCCAGATGTGCTGCGTCCAAAGTTGCCATTCAGAGTCATAAATATGCAAATGGGGCCATTAGGCATACAAGGAATAATGGGGCCATTTGCATGTTATTATGTATGACAAAATCAGTTAATTAGATTGCTTAAGTATTTAATTGTGGTTTTGTAGACGCATATGTTCATTACATGACGTACAGTATAACCAAATAGCTCATTCACTGAAATGCCATTCCATTTTTATCTATATTATTGCTGACATTAACTTACGATCTCTTCATCATTTTCCTCCCCTCCCCATCCCCACATTGACCACCACAAGAATAAAAAAAAAGTGCCAATAGTTCACAACTCTGACTGTTAGCAGGATACAGTATATAGGCTATAGAAGAACACATGCACACAAAGCAGGCACATGTTCACAAGCAACACACAGGGCACATCCACATAAGAAATACAGAGGTGCACACACATGACATAGCCACACAAGCAATGCTAAGCCACACCAGGAATGCACAGCCCAACCCTCAAATGGCTATAGCCTAAGTAATTTCAAGTAGGATGACTGCACGGCTGAGGCTTTTGTTTTAGCAAGTCTGAGTAAATTGCACCCTTGCCCACCCCATCTAAGCCAGTCCCATATACTCCCTCCGTCCCCGAGTCTGCCAGTAAATCTTTTCTAAAACTTATACATCACATGGCAAAGTGGGTGGAGGCTTTTTTGTTTACTATGTATTTAAAAAAATATCTGGGGAAGAAAGAGAGTGGACAGTTTTGTATGTGTTTGGGTGGAGTAACGATCATGGGACTGCCAATACAATCATGGGACTGCCAATAGCCAATTGAGAAGGGTTACTTTACTCACCATACTCCAGGATATACAGTATGTGAATACTCTTACAGTTGTATGAAGATGTCATTGGTGATATCATGTATAAAACAGCATATTCGCCTGTTTTGTTGGTGCCTGTCCCTCAATCACTTAGCTTCTCTTAGCATTCCTTTCATTAAAAATTATGCAGAAAACAAACAAAAATTCTTAATGCACTTTGATAGCCATAGGAAAAAAGTGTTGCTGTCCAGAAAACATATACAGTAGGTGCTCATGGAAATATGTGTTTGATTGGCAATGTGTGTCGACTGCAATCAACATGATCCTCACCTTACAAAGCGCCTAATTTACTGTACCTCTCGTGTGCATTATGCATGTTCATGAATAATCTACATTTCCAAGAGAAAAGCACTCAAAGCTGGAAATACCAAGGCTGATGATCACATATACTTTTACACTGACAAACATCTACAGTATCAATGCATGCTATTATCTGTAAACGTATTCAAATCTATGTTCTATGGCAACATATATATGAAGGACATTATATTAGAGTCTAACGATGCTACAAATATATGATTATTTGGACTGAAAAAGAGGAGGAAAAACACAAACTTAAAAGGGATCAAGTGGCAGATACATGTATAATCCTGTTGCAATCAGTAATCCAAAATGGGAAGAAAATTTGTCGCATTATTAGATACCAGATCCAATTAACAAGAGAAGATAGGATAATGCAGAAGCAAGGTCTAAATAGCTTAATAAAGATGATCATGAGTAAATATATAAAATAAACAAGAAGAAAACATTCCTCCTCAAATGCACGCTTTGTCAGTTTTTTAGATATCCCCACTCTACCCACCCCCTGCTTACCCCTTCTCTTCCCGCTTCTCATTCCCCTATAACCCCCTCCTTCCTTTCCTCCCACACCTGTCCTCCCCGTCCCCCTCCTTCCAAACTCTCTCCCCATTCCCTGTTGTCCATTGCCCCCCCTTTTGCTCCACCCTCTCTGTCCCTTTTGTGGATGTCACTGTGCTCCACTCCCACTTCACCCCTATGCTCCACTCCCACTTCACCCTCAGACTATCACGTACTCAACTCTTTTCTTTTCTATCTCTTTTCTACCTTCTTGACCTTTCCACCCATGACTCTATAGCATATATGTCCACCCCTTTTTTGTTCTCGCTATCTCCTGCTCATCCCAATGCATTTACCCACCTCTTCCCATTTCTCACCTCTCTGATCTCTCACCCCTCTGAATCAGCCACTCCTTCAACCCTAATTCAGTATGCTACGCAAGTGGGTTCTAATAACCACCCAGCTGACTGTTGCTTAAGTCTTTATTGTTTGCGCTGTATTTTCCCATTCAACCCTGTAATTAGTCAACATGTTACCATGCACTGTATCTTGTCACTTAATTACCATGCACTTTATCACTGTATTGCATGATTATTATTTGATTTCCCTGTTACTTTTCTGTGCATAGCACTTTATTTTATCTTTTATTGTTGTCATGCAATTGTTCTGTAGATTGTTTCAACTGTAATTCACTGTAATTGCTTTTATGTGTTGCACATACCATTGTTGTCTATATGTGTATGTCCCTTTTTTTATGTAGTGAGGACCTCCTTGTGAATGAGCCTGCTCATTGAAGCCTTTTCTGCAATAAACTTGAATTTAATTGAATTGAATAGAATATTCTGGTTAAATCTGACCTCACCATGGACCCATTAACTACTTGATGAAGCCACAAATCACCGTATTACATGAGCATGCATTACCTTGCACAGTGGAAATTAATACCCCTGTTATACGAGAAAGATTTCTTCATATTGGCCTGCCTTTTTAGAGCAGCCTTGGTTATCCTCTTCTAAATCTGTTTTATTCTTGACTCACTAACAGTAACTGCCTCCAGCTCCAAATGGCGACAAGCTGTATAACTCAGTATATGCAGCATTATGAGTAATATGGTTATTGTGAAATAAAATTATTTGAAGGACCAAGCATCACATGTTCATGATGCCCTTACAGCTTTCATTTCTTAAAACTCCTTCCCCCCTTCAGCCCACCACCACCACCACCACCACAGGCAGGATGCAGCAGATTCATTTCTGGTCTGCTCGTTCAGATTTCTTTATTTGCCCCATTTGTTTCTGTTTTGTCACCCCCTCATTTCTGTTGGTAGTGGAGGACATGAGTTTGGTGGAGAACCTGACCTACTAAGACTTAAAGATACTGGCAGAAGACCAAATAAACTGATTGCCTGGTGGAGTTTAGGGTACAGACAGCATAAGAAAGGGCCTATGAACTAGAGAGCTAAAGTGTTCAAAACCATCTAAAAATTTCAAAAGCAACATTAAAGATAATGTTGCCCATCTTAATACAAGCCTCAGAGGAAACCCCCGATCCCTACTCAACTCTTCAGCCCAATATACTATACTGGCTGATTGTTCCACTGATTGCAAATCTTCCACCGATATGAATTTGTGAATATATTACTGAGAACATCATACACTTGGTGTATCAGCTCTCTTAACCAACTCAGTCTTTTCCCTTTAGCATACTTCCTTGAAGGAGGTCGAAGAACTCCTACTAAAGTTGGACGATAAGAAAAGTGCAGGCGCTGACTCTCTGGATCCTTACTTTCTAAAAGTCGCCTTCCATGTCCTGTCTGCACCTACTACCCACCTATTCTATCTTTCTGTGTCCCACGGTACCCTCCCATCCTTATGGAAAGCAGCTCATGTTATTCCTCTGTTCAAATCTGGGGACCCTTGTGATCTAAATAATTACAGACCGATTTCATTACTACCTATACTGTCTAAATTACTGGAAAAAATTGTAAACAAGCAACTGAAAACTTACATAGAATCTATGAATCTTCTAAATCCTATGCAATCCAGCTTTAGAGCTCAGCACAGCACTATCACAGCCCTAGCTAAAGTGACCAACGACTGGCACCGAGACCTGGAAAATAAGAAACTTGTCTGTGCTGTGTTTTTAGACCTCAGCAAGGCCTTTGACACTGTTGACCATGACCTGCTCCTCTCCTCCCTTAAGGCCATAGGTCTGGATTCTCTGTCCCTACATTGGTTTGCTGACTACCTCTCTGACCGGTGGCAGCAAGTAAAGTCAAATGGCGAACTATTTCCCCTCAAACCTCTGCAAAAAGGGGTCCCTCAGGGTTTGATCCTAAGTACACTACTGTTTGCAATCTACATGAACAACATTGATATTAACATAACTAAGGCCAGTATTCATCTTTTCACAGATGACACGGTCTTCAACCTTAGTCGGTCCTCATTCAAAACAGTCTGTAAAGACTTACAATCAGAATTCAATATTCTCCAGAGTCAACTCCTTAAGAAAAAAATGTTATTAAATGCAAAGAAAACTAAGGCTATGCTGTTTTCTCCCTTTCTACTGGATGCAAACCCAGCAATTGCTGGCACCGTCCCACAGATTACCACAATCCTGGGTGAAAATCTAGAATTTGTTAGTAAGTTCAAATACTTAGGGGTATGGCTTGATTATAAACTCTCTTTTACGGACCACATTGAAGACCTCCTAAAGACAGAGGCTTGGTCTCTTTTTTAGGATTAACAACTACCTCACCTGCAGTGCCAAACGACGGCTGGTACAAACCGCATTTCTCTCCTTGGTTGACTATGCTGACTTTCTTTATAGCCACTGCCCTGCATCACACCTTGCTAAACTGGATACATTGTATCACAGGGCCTTGAGATTCATTACTGGTCTACCTCATGCCACCCATCATTGTGATCTTTATACAGCCGTGGGGTGCCCCTCCCTCCACTTCAGGAGAAACAGAAATGCTTTACTTTGGACATTCAAAGCCATCAAGAAACTTCTCCCATATATCTCTGATTGTCTCCAGCTTTGCCAACCCTTATTTACATGAAGGTACCTAGGCTGAAAACACGTATCGGGAGAATGGCTATAAGCTTTGCACTGCTGTCTTTGTGGAATACCTTACAAGAAACACTGAAGCTTAGCTTCCCGATCAGCATATCCTCCTTTAAGACCTTATATAACCTTTTAGTTAAAGAAATCTGTAACTGCTTTCCCTGCCTCTAAAACTTGCACGTTGGCTGACCGGGGTTTATATACCCACCCGCTATTCTACGCCCCTGGAGGTCTCCTGCCCTGAGCTACCCCCCCACTTGTCCCTTTTTTCCTGTCAAAACTCCTATCCCCACCCTTGTTGCCCTTTCCACCCTGACCCTCCCCTGAATCTCCTGCCTGTCTGTCCCCCAGTGGACAGGCTAGATACTCTGAAACACCTAAATTATATGTCATTCCCCAACTTACAGAAAGGCCATAACTCCCCTGTACCCTAGATGGTCCTTTAGTCCAAACTTCCTGTACATGTTCACTTACTAATGCTATTCATTTTTGTACTGTACCACTGTGTTCCTTGCTTCATTTGTATTTGTACATATTGTACATTGTTCAGATTGTGCTGTTATGCTTTGTATACCTATGTATCAGGTCCATCTTGTAAATGAGCATGCTCAATGGTGATCGCCTGAATAAATAAAGATTTTGACTGATTGATTAATTGATTGATCAAATGGGAAATCAGATGTAAAAATAAATCAACAAGACAGACTAATAAGACTACCAGGTTTGTTTTACAATAATTAAAGAAACATGAAAAACATCACCTTTTGTTGGCATATAGAGTGGTTGTCATCTCTGGGTTCAACTTGTGACTTTTCAATTTTGATATTTGACCCTGACTTGTGCCACGCTGGCATCAAACTTGTAAAATCATTTGCTCTGACCCAGTGAATTTTTTATGGAAAACTACTCATAGAACATAGAAACATAGACTTTGACGGCAGATAAGGACCGCTTGACCTATCTAGTCTGCCCATTTCCCCTACCTACAGGACAGGCCGTAGATCCTAGTTAACCAACAGCCTATTTCTTCCTACCCCCCACAAGAATTGCCTTATGTCTGTCCCATGCATTCTTGAATTCTCCCACAGTTTTAGACCCCACAACCTCCTCAGGAAGGCTGTTCCATGCATCCACTGCGCTCTCTGTGAAATAATACTTCCTCCACTGCCCTGAACCGCCTCCTTCTATCTTTAAATTGTGTCCCCTTGTTCTTGCAAGTCTCTTTTCTGAAGATGCTACCCTCTTGGACTTTGTTGATTCCACTGAGGTACTTAAAGTTTCTATCATGTCCCCTCTCCCTTCTTTCCTCAAGGGTATACATATTAAGCTCCTTTAGTCTCTCCTCATACAGCTTCTCTTGCAGACCCTGCACCATTTTAGTTGCCCTCCTCTGAACTACCTCTATCTTGTCTATGTCCTTGCGGAGATGGGGTCCCCAGAACTGGACACAGTACTCAGATGGGGTCTCACCAACTGTCTGTACAGAGGGATTACAACTTCCTGTTTTCTGCTGCTGATGCCTCTCCTATACATCCCAGTATACCCCAGCCCTCCCTACTGCCTTCTCACATTGCTTGCTAACCTTAAGGTCATCTGATCGATTACCCCCAGGTCCCTTTCCTTTTTTGTTGTTGTTACTACCTCCCCACCCATTGTGTATTCTTCCCCTGGGTTCTTGTTTCCCAGGTGCATTATTTTGCACTTCTTTGCATTGAATCCTAGCTGCCATACTTCTGACCATTCCTCCAACCTTGCCAAGTCCCTTTTCATCCTTTCCACTCCTCCTTGTGTATCAACCCTGTTGCAGATCTTTGTGTCATCTGCAAAAAGACATACTTTTCCTTCCAGTCCCTCTGCAATGTCATTGATGAAGACATTAAAAAGGACTGAACCCTGCGGTACCCCACTAGTAACCTCTCTTTCTTCAAGTGAACTCCATTTACAATTACCTTCTGTGTCCTGTTGTGCAGCCAATGTTTTACCCAGGCTACCACCCTGGGACCCCTCCCAGGCTGGTTAATTTGACTATTAATCTTTTGTGTGGGACTGTGTCAAATGCCTTGCTAAAGTCTAGGTAGGCCATGTCCACTGCCCCTCCTGGTCTACTACTTTGGTCACCCAGTCAAAGAAATCTATTAGAGTCGTCTGACATGACCTTCCCGCTGTGAATCCATGCTGCCTTGGGTCCTGTGCTCCACTGGCCTCTAGGTACTCAACTATTCTTTCCTTCAGAAGTGACTCCATCACTTTCCTACCACAGAGGTCAGACTGACAGGTCTGTAGTTTCCTGCCTCTGTCTTGGTCCCACTTTGTGAAGGGGAATCACATCCACCTTCCTCCAGTCCTTGGGTACCACACCATCCTCCCATGATTTATTAAAAAGAGTAGCCAGTGGTTTCACTAGTTCCTCCCTTAATTCTTTTAGAATTCTGGGTGAATTCCATCAGGACCCATTGCTTTGTCCACCTTCAGTTTTAGGAGTTCTTGTAGAACCCTTTCTTCTGTGAAAGGACTGGGATCGACCCCCTATCAAGAGTGCTTCTGTTAATTGGATTAGGCACTTCCCCTCCTCTTTTGTGAATACTGAGCAGAAATATTCGTTCAGTATCCTGCTTTTCACTGTCCCCTCTGCCCACCCACCGTTCATTCTATTCAGCCTCACTATCCCTCCTTTGTCTTTCTCGCTCGCTGATGTACCGATAAAGGTTTTATCCCCTTCTTAATTGAGTTGGCTATCTTTTCCTCAGTTTGGGCCTTTGCTATTCTGACTTCCTCTCCTGCTTCCTTCTGCCTTAACTGGTACAGCTTTCTGTCCTGCTCCTTCTGTGTTTCCTTATACTTCCAGAATGTTATCTTTTTTCTTCCTGACTTTCACAGCCACCTCTTTTGAGAACCATAGTGGCTTTTTCTTTCATTTTGATTTATTTGCTTCACACAAAGGCTTGTTGCCTCTGTGATGGCAGTTTTGATGATTCCCCATTGTTGCTCCACACCTCCTTCTAGCCTGTTTGCTAGTGCTTTTCTGAGGCACTCTCCCATCTTGCCAAAGTCAGCTCTCCTAAAGTCCAGTACCCTCACTTTTGTATGGCTTGACTCTGTAGCTGAGTTTAACGTGAACCACACTGTTTGATGGTCACTTGTCCCAGATGGCAACCCCTTCTAGATCTGAGATCCTCTCACTGCCCTGTTTGAGAGTATGAGGTCTAAGATTGCTCCCTCACGAGTGGGTTCTGAAACTAGCTGTCTAATACCTGCCACCTGTAGGGCATCAAGAATGGCCCTGCTCTTGGATGTGGCTGCAGCAATGTGCTCCAGTTAACATCTGGCATATTCAGGTCTCCCATCAATAGTATCTCCCTTTCTCTGCCATTCTAAGAATGCCTTCTATCATATCCTTGTCCATTCCCTCCCCCTGACATGGGGGTCTGTACACAACCCCTGTGCGGATTGTGGTGCCCTTTCCAGTCTCCAAGGTGACCCACAGTGCCTCCTCTCCTCCCTGTTTACTCTTTTGTTCAGTTGTTTTTATCCCTTCCTTTACATAGAGAGCTACTCCTCCCCCTCTTCTCCCCTGCCTGTCTCTCCTGTAGGTTATGTACCCTGGTATGTTAACATCCCAGTCATGGTTCTCTGTGTACCATGTTTCTGTGACTGCTACGATATCCAGGCATCCCTCTTCCATCAAGGCCACCAGCTCAGGGAGCTTGTGCCCAGACTACGGGCATTGGTACTCTTTACCCTCCATTTCCTGATGGTCTTACTCCCTTTTGCCCCATCCCTGTCCTTCTTGCCTTTGTCACTGTCTCCATTACCCCTGCCCTTCTCCCTATCGACACCTCTATGTTGGTGTTTGCTGCACTTACTACCATGATTATTTGGGGGGGCTAGGGTTTCCCTGCTCCTTTCCAGTGCCTCCCCCCCTTGGCTAGTTTAAAAGCTTGCCAATGAAGCATTTAAACCTATCACATAGGATTCTGGTTCCTCCCAGACAGATGCAGCCCATCATGCCAGTATAGGCTTGCATCACTCCAGGTGGACCCCCAGTCCCCAGTGAAGCCAAATCCCTGAGCTCCACACCAGTTTTTCAACCACTGATTGAATCCCATGGTGCAGAACACCCTAGCCTGTCCTATGCCATAGATGGGTAGCACCTCCGAGAAGGTTACCGTGCGTGCTACTTGACTAAGGCCCCTCCCAAATTCCACAAAATCTTCCTGCACTTCTCTCTAATCCCTTTCTTAGCCAGGTCATTTGTCCCTAGGTGGACAATGACATCCAGCTCCCTCCCCTGTGCAGCTACTCCGGCAATCCTGAGGATTCGCTCCCTGTCCCTCCAAGCCATGGTGCCAGGCAGGCACCTTACCTCCCTCTCCCCTTCCTCCCCCAATTCTGCCTTCCTAACAATGGAGTCCCCCACCAGGAGTTGTTTCCTTCCCCTGCATGGTCCCCTGCCACCCTCCTGTGGGTCTCCTTTGTGGAAGTTCCCAGCATCCTCCTTGGTCTCCACTGCGGGTGCCTCCATAGAGGAACCACACTTTGCACTTACTCTGTCACAGAAATATTTATTATTATGTTTTCTTGGGGCTGATCAATTAAACTATTGGTCATTTGAGCTCCTGAACTAATCCCAAATAAAAATTGCTTTCTATGTTTTTTTTTAATTTAGTTGTTTAACCAGGTATAGCACACTAAGCTGAAAGCTTTTTTACAGGAGCGACCTGGGAGCACAAGGAGGTTAAGTGACTTGCTCAGGGTCACATAGTATGCAAGTGGAAGCTGTGGGATTCAAACCCAGGTCTGGTCTGCTGGATGTCACCAAATTTGCAGCTCAGAGCCTTAGACCACTGCGCTATACTGCCTCCCTATGTGGACCTCTTCTAATGTTTGACAGTCACTACTGTGTTTCTTCCAGGTAGTGATCAGCTATTCTGCTGACTGCACTGGCTCCCACTATGAAAGATAGCGCAGCAAAGGCAGAACAGCTGATTGTGCTCATTCATCATGAATGCCCACGTCCAAAAGCACTGTTAGATTTGTGCAACCATAAACTCATCAGCATGTGAAACCCAAGACTGTTTTGTTTAATTGATGTCAGACAGAGTTGGCTTCTCAGGTCTTTCACTGTGTTTCTTTTAAAGCTGCTCCTGTTAAGCTGGCCCAGTGGTGCTGAGGGTTGAAGTGCTGGATGCCACACCTCGCACCACGCTGGCCACCTGTGTTCAGAAATGAGCATGGGCCATTGGGGGTCAGCAGGGGTGGCAGAGGATTGAGCATCAGGAGGACAGCTCTCCTCTCCCAGGGAGTGTGAACTGGCATTCTTGCCAAATGACTACCCCCAGGTGGAGGCCGGAGGGTAGTGTGGGTCAGAGGGGCCAGAAGAAGGGAGGATTCTGCAGGACTTCTGCAGATGAGCGCACGCCTCTACTTGTGCCATTCTGTGTATGCACCACGGCAATTGGAAGGGAGAAAAATGGAGGAAAAACACCTCTGACTGCAGATGGTGACCGACCTTTCACAGGCTCTGCACCCAGTGACTAGGCAAGGGTAAGTACTGGTGATACCAGAGTGAAGGGACTGGGAAGGTCAGTCAGAAGCGGGCAGCTGGGGGCAGTGGAGCATAAAGTACATATCAAAAAAAAGCTGCTCCTGTTAGCCTGCCACTACACTCAACCCCCCCTTCTCTACAATCAGCTGTTTGTACTATTGACACAGCTGATATCTGCTGCCACCAGGGAGAGGGTTTTCTGGGCTAGTGGAGCCTTTGGAAACAAGTCTATGACTCAAAGGGTTGTGATTCTGATTTATTAAATAAATAAATAATAAGCCATGAGAGCACAACAAAAGAGAAAATCTCCAACAATCAGACTTCAAAGCTGATAGGAAAGCTAAACTGCCACTATGGTCAACTCCCCCTTCCCTCGAGCCAGCTGTTTGGACCACTGACAGCAGATATCTGCCTAGTCACTTAATAGTGACTGTTTTTCCTTCTCGGGTCCATCCCCAAATAAAGAGGTGTACCCCATTGCTTTAAATATGACTATAGCCAACATGCAGATTTTGCGGCATATACCATTCCAAATTTGGACTTAGTTTTTTTTTGTTCCAATTCTGGAGCTGCCCCTGTGACTGAGCATAGTGGCTGATTGCCACTATGCTCAGCCCCCTCCCACACACACACATTACCTCTAGCCAGCTGTTTGGACCATTCACACAGCTGATATCTGCAGCTGCGAGGGAGAGGATTCTCTAGGCTGAAATATGGTCTAGCTGGGGAGCAGCTCACTCTCGTCAGTCACAAAAGGTATGAATGAAATGTGACATGCTCCTTTAATAAGTAAGTAAATTTTTATTCACAATCATTGTCACATGATATGAACATAGTCAAACTGCAGTTGAGCCGAGGTTCATTTTCAATGGATACCATAAGCAGTAGTCTAGGTTACCAAGTGCATTACAATACAATACAAGAGCATCAATGATTACAGTAGGATCAACATCAGCAGTTCCCAATTACATTTTCAAACTATACGTGGCAATATAATACAAAGGCATTTGTGGTACAATAGGATTGGCTTCAACTGCGGTACAGCAGAATTAACTTCAGCAGTTACAGATTGGGTACATAAGATTAACTTCAGCAGTTACAGGTTAGGACATATACTGTACAATGTCATGATGGTGAGGCGACTTAGGTTAAGCTCTAAGTGTGCAGGTACAGGACCACATGGACTAGTCTGGTGAGCCATAGATCTGTGAGGCATTATCCTGTGTTGTAGTCTTGGCAACAGATTAAAGGTTTCAAAGCTTCTTGCATTAGACACTTTTGGATAGGGCCAAGTCTTATTGGATTAGTCTTCAGTCTGAGGTGTATAGGCAAGGAGATGCAAGCTGAGGGTTCCCTGAAAAGGAAAGATCACCTGCCAGTGTTTTTTGACCCCTCAAGAGGTCCTGACCTCCAAACCATCAGCAGATCTCAGGGCAGACCTGTTATTATCTTTGAGTTTCATTTTGTCCAGGGACGTAACCTGGAAGATGTTTTTTTTTTTTTTTGCAATTAAGTATGCTTTATTAAGAAAAAGAAAATAAAACACAAAACTGAGAAGTACAACAGTTAACAACAAAACATACAGTAACAACGTACAGTAGTCCCCCCACTCAGCCACGCCCTACTCCAAACCAGCCTCCTCCCACCCCCGATGCATCACTAACCCCGCTAAAAAGCCGAGAACTCACTCCTACTATGGAAAAGAATGTGGCATGAGTGAACAATGAATACCAATACACCACACCAGAAAGGGGCTAAAAGATAAACCTCAATAACCAGAGAGTTGTCTAATCTGGGAATAAAGAGGGCACCAACAGTCCTGATATCTCTTCCATGAATGGTTTGCAAGGGCAACTGCACATTCAGCATTTAAAGCAGTGAGAAATTCTGCCCACCACTCAGTATACGAAGATGACCATTCTCCTTTCCACTGATGCAGAATATAGAGAATAGTGCATGAACAACAATGCGCAACCAGCCTACTGTACCACAGAGGGGTTCTGATTACCTCAGACCACGAGAGTGAAGCACAAGAGGTCCAAAGTAATCAGAACCCTGAGGTAGTACAATAGGCTGGTTGCACATGAGGTTGCCCATGCGCTATTTTTTATAGTGTATAGTCCCCATTTTCAATTACGGTTTTAATTTTCAAAATACAAAAAAAAAAGTTTGTTGCTCCATCCTGCTCTTCAAGTTAGGGCATGCTTGCCAGGTTGTGTGCGTGGTTGCTAGGGAACAGACGTGTCTTTGTTTAATGAGCAGCCTTCTATTGGCTGTCATTCTGGTGTGGGAGAGATTTTCAAGAAAAATAAAATGGCGGTCATGGTTCTCGCTAAGCGACAAGGAGTTGGTTTGGGGATCGTTCGCTCGTTGTTTTTTTTTAAACTAAAAATATCTGGTTGATCCTGCATTTTCACAATATCTGGTTGATCCTGCATCTTTTGAGGCTGTGATGCAATGGCTTGTACTGCCACTGGCGGGAGTGTGGAGCCTACCGTTTCCCCGTGTAAAGGTAGGAGACTGAGTGCATGGAACCACTAGAGGTTTTCAAAATGTTGTTCTGCTGCAGTAGGGTACAATTGCATTCCATGACCCTTTGAACAGCAGCAGAATAACATTTTTAGAACCTCCAGTTTCAATGCACAATAAGGGTTTACTATACACTATAATCACCTTTGTGAGTAGGAAAATGGTCACCATTTGCATTTTTTGTACAAGTGCAGGAATGGAGGAGTAATGCCACAGCAGACAAACCTCCCTCATGAAAAAAGAGGATAGACCCAGAAAAGACAAAATGTTTTCCCTGATGGTATCCCAGAAATTTAGAAATTTTGGACATGTCCATAACTTATGGTATAGGGAACCTTCGTGTACACCACAATTATCAGAAATTTGAGAAGGGCACTTGCCCATCTGATATAATTTTGTGGGTGTTAGATCTTGTTTGGTGAAATGATAGATGTCTGACCAAATTCCTCACCAAGAGGTATCAGAAATTTGAAGAGCTAAACATTGCTTCCAGTAAAATGCTGCTGGGGGAGATTTGTCCCATAGCTGATGCCTTATTTCTCTGTATAATTTAGACACTGGTTTGGGGCCTTTGGACAGTACAGATAAGGATAACAGAAGCGTACCTCATGTGCTTGACCATGGTGCTGGGCCTAGAAAGGAGGATAGACAGTTTTGAATCTGTAACAACTTAAAAATATATTTCGGGGCTATATTAAATTTCTCCTGAAGAATGGAAAGGGGCAATAATTGGCCCTTGCATAATAAATCGCCCAAGAAAGTCTCAGGGGCTGGCCACCAGCTGTCTGGGAGAATTGGGGCTTTGACAATGGTCAAGTTGGCATTGCAAAACAGTGGTTGAGACAAGTCTTTATGAACCTGTATGTTGAGCCAAAGACAAAGCTGATGGTGAGCCCAGATATCCCAGTCTATAGGTGTTTCCGGCAGATCCTTGGGAACCTTGGACCACGGCCCAAACAGCAGAGCTTTCAAAGACAATTTCTGCTTGGACATCGATTCCTGTTCCAATAACTGCCAAGCTGTTAGGGGGGTGGCAAGGTCATCCAGAGAGAACCACTGTAAGTATCTAGCATCATGAATAGCTAAATAATATAGATAAAAGTATGTCAATTGTAGCCCTCCAGCATTTTTAGGCCTGGCGAGCTTCACGTATACCTGACGAGGTGTCTTTCCCTATAAAAAGTCCTAACATGACCGTTGCAGGCTTGAAAAAAAAGTTTTAGGTAGGTAAATATTCAAATTTTTGAAAGGGTAAAAACAATTTGGGGAGAATTAACATCTGGATCACACTAGCCCATCCTCAGAAGGTTAAGGGACATGATCGCCATCATCTCAGGTCCTCTGCAATTTGCCTTATGAGTGAGCAAGGTCGAGAGACCGTAACTCCCCCAGATTCCTAGAAAGTTTGATCCCCAAATAAGTTAAAGCATGTGGTTCCCATTGGAGATCCAGTTCTTGGACTGAAGACTGCAGTCCCAGTCTATACAAAGAATACACTATAGTCTTACTTTGGTTCAATTTGCAACCAGAGAATTCACTGAAGTGGGAAATAAACTGAGTGCTTTTGGCAATGATGCTTCCCAATCCGATAAATGTAGGAGGAGATCAACTGCAAAGAGAGAGAGTTTAAATTCCAACTTCCCCATGCATAGTCCCTGAATCTCCATGTCCCTGTTAAGGACCCTGGCCAAGGGCTCAATATATTGATTGAATGGAAAAGGTGACAATGGACATCCTTGACGGGTCCCATTTGCCAGCCAGAAAACCTCTGAGAGTTCATTATTACACAAAATTCTAGCTGAAGGACAATGGTATAACATTTGAACTCTACAGATGAATTCGGCAGGTATCCCATACCAACCAAGGGCACAAAACAAGTATGTCCATGTGACCATAACAAAGGCCTTTTCTGCATCCAGGGAAACCAGCACTGTCCCCAGTGCTGGATCCCTGGATGTAGAAATAAAATGAAATAACTTATGAAAATGTTCACTGACATTGCGGCCCGTCACAAAACCAGCATGCTCCGGTCCTACTAAGTGATGACATACTTTAGTCAAATGGAGGCCAAAACTTTTGCATGAAGTTTGACATCTACATTTAAAAGTGAAATGGGTCGATAATTCTCGACCTGCTGGGAATCCTTCTTGAGTTTTGGAAAAAGAACTATCTTTGCTTCAAGGAGTGCTTTAGCAGTTACCGGGGAGGACTCCCAAGAGTTAAATAATGAAGTTAAAAGAGAGATTACCTCGTCTTTATGGGTTTTATAGAACAGGTCAGTGAACCCATCTGGCCTGGCACCTTGTCCGAGGGTAGGGAGTTGATAGCCTGTTGTACTTTGGTTGGGGTAACAGGACCCAAAAGAAGATCCTGCTTAGTGATCATCAGCTGGGGCAGTTCTGCAAGGTCCAAGAATGCCTCTGTTTGATCTTCTTGTTGGGATGACAAGAGGGGGAGAAGAATAAAGATTATGATAAAAAGTATGGAAGATATCCGTCATACCCTTGGCCTTGAGAACCAGGATACCAGAGCTTGGGTGAAGGACAGTCAGAATCCATTTTGAGGCAGCTTGCTGTTTTAGACAAAGAGCCAACAGTTCCTCTGCCTTACTGCCCTGGCTGATATACAATGTTTTATTTTGGATGCAGCTCTACCTGCCTTTTTGAGGAGGTGAGAAGCATACTCAGCCCTGAGGTGAGATAGCTTCCACTGCTTCTCCTCTGACAATGCCATCAAAGCTTGATTATCCAAAGCCATATCTCTTCCAACCAGGTGGACGTTTGTGCCATCTGTTTCTTTTTGTGTACTGATACCAGGTGAATTAACTCACCATGCCAGGTTGCTTTTAAAGCTGACCAGAGTGTATCACAGGCTGCAACCGAGCCCTGATTTAAGTGAATAGACTCTCGAAGAAAGAGCTTAAAGTGGGACACCAATCACATATCTTTTAGTAGTAAATTGTTAAGGGCCCGATTATGTGGTCTGACAGTAAGAGTTGGTAAATCCATGGCCAAAGACACCGGCAAGTGATCTGATATAATCCTGGCCTGCAGATGACAGCTCAGAATATAGGGGATGAGTTGGTGGCTTAGGAGAAAATAATCCAAACTGGAATATACTCCATGTACTGGAGAATAAAAGAAGTCTTTCAATTGAGGGTAGAGGAGCCACCAGGGGTCGATTAACCCCAAATGGGCAGTGAACTCCCTCAAGGCCTTTTGGGCAAGGGAGGGGCCATCTCTGTTTCTATATGTTCTATCAATATCGTTAGTGAAAGCCAAATTCCTCTCCCCAAGGAGAATTGGACAGCGACTAAAGGGTGCTAAGGCCATAGCCAGTACAGGAAAAAAGGAGGGTGTATCTGAATTGGGACCATAAATGGAACCCAACAACAACTACTCAGTACCTCCCAATTTCCCATGAAGGATCTCCCACAGAGTCCAATACAGTAAAGGAGAATGATTTTTCAATTAAAATAGCCACACCCCTGCATCAGGGACTAAACCCTGCCCCAAAGACCTGATCAACTCACTTCTTGTGAAGATGTCCTAACTGATCAGGCATCAGATGGGTTTCTTGAAGGAAAACAATCTTAGGAGAAAATCTGGCCAAATGATTTAAGACAACATACTTCTTGGAATTATCTTTCCCCCTTTGATGTTCCAAGCAATAATCTGAAACATATTAGTCATACTGTATCAAAAACAAAACAAAAGACTGAAAATTGGTGGTAAAAGTGGCACATCAGGGGTGCCCCCCCAATAACCCCCCTTAACCAGAATGAATCCCAAATAACCAAGGATAAAACACAATAATAAACACAATCCCCATGAAACAGTAAACGTATAAACTACCCTTCACTGGGCCCGAAGCCCACTCCACTAGCAACGGACTGTAATACCTATCAGAGGGAGCTGACCATAACCCTCCTAAAATGTCAAGGACAAGTGGCCAAGGAACCATACCAGCTATATAAACAGTAGAGTAAAAATCCCACAATACACCCTTTATCTCTATGTATATAGTGTATGGTGGAATGTGGTTGTGTATGGAAATCCATACACCGCAAAAAGTTGTTCTGCTGCAGTAGTGACGTCCTCATTAACGCAGGATGACTTTTCATTCTGCGTTAGTGAGGACGTCATAATACAAGGGGCTACAGCAGACATCCTAATTCATCCCTTGCTGTGTGAGAGGGGCACGCGAGTGTGCTGGGCAGCGGCAGTTGTGAATCGATGGCCTCAGCAGAACCGAGTGAAAATATGGAAAAGTGAGTCTCTTTTTGTCTTTTTTTCGGGCACCATACACTATAAAGAACAGTATATGGTTACCCATACACTACAAGGCTATTCTATCACCTCATAGATATAATGCCGACTTGGAGACCTCTCGATCTTCGCTCTCGAGGTCATCGTATCCACTCGGTGGAAGAATAGCCTTGTAGTGTATGGGTAACCATACACTATCCTATATTTACTGACCCCTTCCCAAAAGGACGGCCTGTCCTAGAGTACCATAGAGCATGAAACTATTGGAAAAAAAAATGCAAGTCCAGTATCTAACATACTAACATACAAAAATGCCAGCAGAATAGGCCTAACAGTCTTTCGTGTCTGCTCGTTTGGTCAGCCCCCACCCTGGGTGCTGACCTTGCTGTCCCCCTCGCCTTCTCTGGCTTCTCCCTTCCCAGTTCCAGATATTCTTGCTGCATTGGATTTTGCTTCCAGAACCCTTCCCCTGTACCTGTCCCACCCCCTCTTGAACCCCTCTTGAACTGTCTCTGCCTCCACCAGCCCCCTAGGTAGTGCATTCCATGGCTCCACCACCCTCTCAGTGAAGTAGCACCTCCTCCTTTCTCCCCTGAATCTTCCCCCCTCCAGCTTCCACCCATGCCCTCTAGTGGCCCTTCCTCCTTCCTTCAAGCACCCTGACTGTTCCTCCCTATTTACCCTCTTCATGTACCTGAAGACCTCTATCATGTCCCCCAGTCCCTCTCTCTTCCAATGTGTATATATTTAGCTCTTCAAGCCTCTCCTCATAGGTCCTATCCCCCAAGCCCCAAATCATTTTGGTTGCCCTCCTCTGGACCCTCTCCAGGAGGTTAATGTCCCTCTTTAAGTGTGGCCTCCAAAACTGCACGCAGTACTCCAGGTGCGGCCTCACCAAGCAGTTATACAGAGGGAGTATCACTTCCCTCCTTCTGGAGGTGATCCCCCTAGCGATGCATCCCAGCATCCTGTTGGCCTTGGCTGCTGCCCTCCTACAATCTAAAGATTATAACAATAAAACCTGATATAGAAAATGAGAACCGTTAACTATCATATCTTAAATGTAGTAATTGAACATTTCAGAACAGTATAAAGAGCCTATCTATTCAGTGCAAGGCAACAGAGCCTTTTTAACGTAATATATTATAATACAAGAGTTTAGAAACAGATCTAGGCCCCTTCAATCTTGATAAGGCTCCTTCAATTTAAATAAAAATAATGAAACAAAAATCAGTTAATCATGACTTGGGGCCATCTAATCAGTTTATGAGTGTCAGAATTCTGCAACTTTAAGGGGAATGATACTCTGTGGTGGAACACGTGTCAGAAGAACAAAACTGGTCCACTGCTAGGAAAAAAAGAAAAGGGGACCTAGGTTTTCCCAGCCTTAAAGCAGTCCTGGAAGTACTTCTCCAGTAATTTAAACAGCATAAAACAAACTGAACATGACAGCACAAAGCAATGAACAGGAAGAATGGTTATCCCAGCCCTCTATCCAGTCAACTTCAAAAACTGGGTTGCCAAAAGGTAGTGGACAGTGCTCCCGACGACATAAACCCATGTCCTAAGGATCTCAATGGAAGCCATGACAGCTGAGATTTTCAGCAATTTGTTGACAAAGGTCACATCATTAATATCAAATAGTGCGCAGCCCATGCTCTCTAGAAAGGGGTTACAAATCTTTGAACAAAATTGAGTTGATAGGCTGGGAACCAAGCCAAACAAGTCACTTTATAATGTTGCAGCTCCAAGCAATAGCCAAGGGAGGTACCACAAGGTAGGATTCCAAAAGTAGGAGTCAATTAGAAACAGACAGTAAACATGAAATAGGTCTCCCAGCATTGATTTCTATACATACAGAGGTCCTTGGGAGGTACCCTTCACCTCCCAAAGAGGTCTGGAAAGAGCTTTCTCAATTCTCTCAAGGCTGTTTCAGCCGATTCAAATCTCTGGGGGCCTGCAGAGGTGGTCACTTCTAACTTAGCAGGGTAGAACATTCTATGCCTA
Source organism: Neoceratodus forsteri (assembly GCA_016271365.2). Lineage (NCBI taxonomy): Eukaryota > Metazoa > Chordata > Ceratodontiformes > Ceratodontidae > Neoceratodus > Neoceratodus forsteri. The sequence continues at coordinate 1,146,271,345 of CM057458.1, read as the reverse complement.
ATTTGGGCTGCCCATAATTTGGATGTGATGGGGTGAAAAGTTACCATAGCTTACCAAACCTTCAGAGTGAAATCTGGCACAATGCATAATTCTTGCCCTCCCACAGTATTGCTGATAATTTTTGGGCCTCTTTTAATATGAATTCATGGTCCAAGAAGTTCAATAGTTTGAAAATAATAGGCCATGGTAGTTCAGAGGGAGACAGGTTAGCCCTTAAGGAGCTATGGGCCTGTTCTCTGATATGTTGTGGCTTGTTGGGACAAGGCCTCACTGTCTTTACTAAAAATTTCTGCAGGAACTCAAGAGTTTTCGCGCCTTTCTCTCCTTCAGGAAGCCCAATTAATACCAGGTTAGACCTCATGTTTCGCCTTTCAAGATCTTCTATGTGGTCTTCTAACTTGGTCACCCTTTGCATTAGGGAGACATCTTTGGGTTCAATTTTCTCTTGCCTGGCTTCCACAGAGGTAACCCAAGCCTCAATACCTGTCACTCGGGTGGCAAACTCCTTCAGGGTGGGCTTAATCTCTTTAATCTCTTCAATCAGTTGAAAAAGAGCCTCCTTAATTGTGAATAATTCCAAGAAAACTTATGCAGGAATATGTTCACTGGACTCTTGATGCTGTGTCTGGGCCATCAATGAACTAAGGTGGGGAAGCTTGGTCTCCATCTCTGGCAGGGCTTCTTCCCCTGTCAATGAGAGTTCTGATGCTGGGCAAATTAAGTATTCATTGTTGCAATCCAAAAGCACTGGTAAATAAAAATGATAGTTAACACTCCCAGTGGACCAAATTATAACACAAAAGCCGGTATTTAAACTAATAAAATAACCAGGGGGTTAACAGAGCTCTACAGAGCACATCTCACCCTAGCAAAGGCATCATGTGCCTCCCCTGGGAGATGTTTTTTGCATATCATGAACATGAGGTTCAATATGTGTAGTTGCCTCCTGACTGCCAAGCTTTTTCATGTTAGTTCTCTGTATAGTAAACAGTGGTGCCTTTTGTGCCCAGTATACAGTATATCTTGTGAATTTATTATAAAGTACATCAATTTTATTCAATTCAGTACTGGATGCCCCTCCATACAGGACATCGTCGTAGTCCATAACAGGCAGTACGATAGTCTCTACTATTCTAATGCTGGCTTCCCTTGGTGTCGTATTTCAAACTTGATAGAGCGCCCCTAGTTTTTTATTTTGGCTTTTGGTCATTTGGTTGATGTGAACATTCCGTTTACAGTTTTCGTCTATTCATAATCCCAGGTATTTGTAAGCATTGACCATTTCTAGTTTATTTCCAGCATACGTTACAATGTCCAGCTTCTCCAGTGATTCCGTTGGGTTACAATGGGGCTTAAAAAGCAAAACTTTTCAATTTTTTGCTTTGAGTACTAGTTTTTGGCTGTACAAGAAGCTTTGTAGAATGTTAAGAGCCTCTTGCAGGGCCACGTGGATTTGTTCTGGGGAGTTGCCTGATGTATGCACAATAGTATCATCTGCATAGAGGTGGAAATCAATTTGGCGGATGGGAAATTGCAAGCAAGGGGTTCATGTAGATGTTGAAAAGCAGTGGACCTAAAATAGAGCCTTGAGGGACTCCAAGTACAGATGGCAACATTTTTGAGTTATATTTGTTCAAAGTGATCTGCTGGAATCTGTCAACCCTTGGGATAGATTTTCAAAGAGCACTTAGATGCAGAGTGCATCAAACAATCATCTTACATCAGATCCAGGTGCACCGAATATGGTGCATCATATTTTGCAAGAAAAGCATTCTCTGTGGAAAAGTCCCCAAAACTGACTCAAGAGGTCCGCTGCATCAAAGAAATGATGCAAGGGATGAGAATGACACAAAATGTGTTAAAAAATATGGTGCAAGCTGAATCAAAAAAATGACTCAAGGAACAAGAATGAGACAGGTTGAGTCAAAAACATGGTAGAAGCTGAGTCACAAAGATGACTAAAATGAGAATTGCATAGGTTGACTCAAAAAATGGTGTAAGCTGAGTCAAAAAAATGACTCAAGGAATGAGAATGACACTAGTTGAGTCACAAAACGGTGCACGTTGAGTCAAAAAATGATGCAAAAGATGAGAATGACCCAAGTTGATTTAAAAAAATACAACAGATGAAATGGCCAGGAATAAGCCCCCAAAACATTCTAAACTAGTCCTACAGGGAATATTGGCCCTTAATAGTACCATAGTCAGGTCTACCCCCCGATATTTGCCTCTTTATATGCTCTAGTGTATGTCAGACCATCTCTGGCTGGTCTAACAGTGACATGCATCTTAGGCACAAGGACAAGACTCACATTATTTGAAATTCCCAAATAAGGAGATGGTGCACCATTTCAGTGACACAGGCATTCCTTCTGATATGGCACAGGCATTTTTTCAGCACAAGCTAGTCTGGCACATGCAGACCTGTTTCTGATGTAAGCACCATTTCAGAATCAGAACTGATGCAAGTTTGTTTGTGTTTTTTTTAAATCTCTTTTTATTGAAAAGATTTTCAGACACATTATCATTGAGAGCTCATGTGGAAGTTACAGCATTACATCTTTTTGTTGTATTTAACATCATCTCTTAATAGTGTACAAGTTGATGTAGAGGACAGGTTTTACTTTGGGCATTTCCATTCTTTTTTTTCAGTCTCTTATTCCTGTGAATAAAAACATGTTAGCAGTAACATTTTTCTTTTTAAATTTATGTTTCCTTTCCTATTCCTAGGGAATAAATTCTGGATCCACTAGGGAACACTAAAAGATCCAGCCTCTCCACTTAATTTGAAATAGTGCCCATTTATCTTGCATTATAGCTGAGATGCTCTCCATCTGATATATTTTTTTTGCTAGATTTTGCCAGTCTTCAATTGTCGGTATCTTAGGCGACATCCAACATCTGGCAATATGTTTTTTATGGCCAGCAGATAAATAGGAACCAATGTTTTGGACCTTGAGAGGGGATGATCCGGATACACCACCAGCATCACCATTTCAGCTGTTAGCTCTACTGGCTCTCCCAAGCAGTTTGATAATTTGGTCTGCAGAGTGCTCCAATAGGGCATTAAAAGAGGGCAGTTCCACATTATGTGCCCCAAGTCTGCCATCCTACAACCACAATTTCTCCAACAGGTACTGTATGAATCCAGGAGGTATTTGGTTAGTGCTGCGGGAGAGTGGAAATATCTGGAATGACACTTCCATGCAAACTCCCTCCATGGAGGGAGGAAGTTATTTTGATTGCCTGAAGCATCAATTCTGACCACTCCAGCCTGGAGACCTCGATGTCTAAGTCTTGGTTCCAGCTTGTTAGTATGGTCTCAGTGGAGTCCCCTTCCACGTCTCTCATAATTCTATATATAGATCCCATTATATGATCCCAGGTGTGTCCCTGTAAAAAATCCATGAACATCTTTATCATAGGTGGCATAGGGACCAGTAATCTTGCCTTGATGGAGCGTTGCTGGAGGAGAATTCCTGATTTGAAGGTAACGAAAAAAATTGTCAGCCCGGAGGTCAAAGTTTTCTCTTATAGTATCAAATGGAAGAATCCCATTGTTGTCTAGAAGTTGAAACACATGGGATAACCCTTGGTGCCACCATTGGTAAAATAACTGGTCTGACTGGGATGGAATGAATAAGTCATCTTCTGAAAAGATTTTACAATAAGCATAGGTTGGTATGTAGGCAGACCTTTTCCGCATGTCATACCATATCTTTAGTTTGCTGGAAGTTATGTCATGTAAATCATTAATGAGAAAGTCCAATGTTTTCCAAGGGGCCGCATAATCTTGTGACAGCCTTTGGAATAGTATTTTCCAAAAAGCCGCCTTTGAGTACAGTCTAAATTTAGGTAAATTGGCACCCTCTTGGGACATAGGAATGTTTAGGATAGCTTTACGAATTCTGGGCCATTCCCCCTTCCATATAAATTCGGAAACCATTTTGTCTCAAGGTTTAAAATAGAAGGTGGACAGGAAAAAAAGGTATATTTTGATAAAAATATAATAATCTAGGGAGAATGTTCATCCAGATTATTTCTACCTGGTGGAAAAGAGATAGGGGGATTGATGACCATTTGATCAGGTCCTTTTGAATGAACTGCGTTACAGGTTCATAATTTACGATTTCTAGCACGCTCAAGTCAAGCAGAAGAATGATCCCTAAATATTCAATCTTGGTAGTACACCAGTGTAGGGTGTATTTGCTTCGGAGGAGGTTTGAAGGGACAAAATTGAGCAGTAAAACTTCAGTTTTTCCCACATTCAGTTTTAGTCCGGCAGCTCCTTTGAATTGGTTGAGAATTCCCCTAACTGCAGGAATGGATGTTTCTGGAGATAGCAATGTTAGTAGTATATCATCTGCAAATAAATTGACCCTATACTCCTTTTGGCCTATTGGAATGCCCTTTATAATCCCCGCTGTCCTCAGGGCCACCGCCAGAGGTTCCATGTAGAGGGCAAACAACAGGGTCGACAAGGGGCAGCCTGTCTTGTTCTCCATGTATTTGGTATGGGGGGATATTCTCCATTAACTCTAATATATGTGTTTGGGGACTTATAAAGGTTTTTAAGCCAATTTACAAAAGGGTCCTGGAAATTGGAATTTTGAAAGGGTGTCCCATAGAAAGGACCAGGACACCCTGTCAAAAGCCTTCTCGGCATCTAAGCTTAACAGGGCTGCTGGGATTTGTCTGTTGTTGATGTATTCCATCAGAATAAATGTTCTATGGGTATTGTACGAGGTACTTCTGTTTTTAATGAAACCCGCCTGGTCCTGGTGAATAATATGGGTGAGAATCGACTCTAATCGAGAAGCCCAGATTGCCATTTATATCTTATAATCGGTATTTAGAATAGATATTAGGAGGTACATGGATGGATCGGAGGGATCTTTATTCGGTTTAGGTAGGGGGGTTAACATGGCATAGTCCCATGAGGAGGGGAACGGCCACCCTCCCAGATCTCATTAAACACTAAGGAAAGTTTAGGCAATAATTCCTTGGAAAATGTTTTGTACCATTCTGATGGTAGGCCATCCGGGCCCTGGCAATAACCACCTGCTAATTTTTTTATGCCTTCCTGAATTTCTTCTGATTTTATAGGTGCAACCAGTTTCTGTTTTGGGGTTTTAGATAGGTGAAGGAGGGGTAGGTTGTTTAGAAAATTCAACCCGGGGGTGGGGTCTTCTGGGGCCCCACTACTGTATAAAGATGAGTAGTATTCTAAAAAAATTCTCCTTATTTCTGAATCCTTGTGGGATGTTTGTTCTGTTCTAGGGGTTTTAATTTTTATGATGGTAGCCGCCTTTTTGCTCGCTCTAATTCATTGAGCCAGCAGGCAAGAACCTCGGGCACCTCCATTATGAGTGTGTTTTAGGTAGAGTAATGCTTGTTGGACTTTCAGGTCCATTATTTTTTGAATTGCTGCCTTGGTATCTCTGATTGTTTTGCTGTAGGACCCAGTCACCATCCCTATAAGAGTTGGTAATTCTGGAGATTGTTTAACAGTTCTGTTAGTTTGGCTTCCTGCTGCTTTTTTTTTTTTTTTTGGTTGCATACACTATCGCCTCCCCCCTTAATGTTGCTTTAAGAGAGTTCCAGATGATTAAACTCAGGATCCCACAATTTTTCTTAGAATATGCATCTCCTACCCCCTCTGAATCAGTCTGTTCTAAGTATTGTTTGTCTTTCAGGAGAAGCGGGTTTAGTCGCCACAATGTCTGTTTCTTAACCTTACCTAAATCTAATTTAATTTGTAAAGGGTGGTGGTCTGAGAGTATGTTGGGTCCTATAGTATATCTTGAATCAGGGATAAGTGCTCACAGGTTGTGATGAGGTAGTCCAAATGAGAGTAGGAGTAGTGTCTGTGGGAGTAAAACGTGTACCCCAGGTCCGATGGAAATATCTTGTGCCAGATGTCAATCAATACAAGGTGATCGAGGGTATCTCTTAAATATTTAGTTGCTTTGGTCTGTCGGTGTAGTTGGGGGTGTGAGCAATCCTTGTCTACTGATATGGTCATGTTCAGGTTCCCTACTAGTATCAACTGACCCTGGAGGAGTTCCATCACTTTTCCAAGGAACTGTCTGATTGTGGGAACCTTAGATCGAGGGGGAGGTATGCATTGACCAAAGTCACAACCTGACCATATAAAGAGCCCTGGAGTATGACATAATGCCCTTGTCCATCAGTGTATGTGTCTTTTACCACTAGTGGGGTAGTTGCAGGCACCAAGATTGCCACACCCCTCTTACGACCACCCAGGTGTGAGGAGGAGTAAACTGAATATCTCTGTCCCCAATGTAGCTTCTGGTGCTCTGTTTGGGAAAGGTGGGTTTCCTGAATCAGGAACATATCAGCTTTTTGTTTTTTGATGTATTGCATGAAATGGAAATGTTTAATGGGGCTATGCAGACCGTTTATGTTCTGTGAAAATATTTGTATTGGTTGGGTAGTCATTTTTTTTATTTGTTTGTTTTTTATAGGTTCTGCTGACTACATCCGAATTACTCTCACCTCCCTCCCAGACAGCCAGCCCGAGGGTTTACCTACAAGTTCAAGATTCCATGGGATAGCTTTCTGCTCCCAGTCTGGTGCCCTTTTCTTTGCCATAACATCCTCTCTCTCAAAAAGACTTGCTGTCGTCGTACTATTTAAATAAACAGTTTCCTCTTTAAACTTAATGAGTGTGTGTCTTTTTTTTCTTTTTAAACCAGTAACTTAACAACAGTAACATATACATATGAACTCTGACAAATCTGATTCCCTCCCCTAGTACTGCCACCCTTTAACTTATCAAATTAGCCCCTAAATCTGGGGGGAAAAACCTTTATGACTCAGTGAAGAGTATATAACTATGTACAAGTTGACTCCCAATGTGGATGGGCATAACCAAAGATCCCTTCGGGTGTCCCAGACCCAGGGCTCCAGCTGAGAAAACTGATGTGGGGTGTGGGCCTCAGCTCCTAAAAGGGAGTAGAGAATCCAATGAACAGTTAGAATAACTCTTCTTAGGGTGAATGGTCGACCTGGGCCATCCACTTTAGCTGATTTCAGCATGGCTTATTACCATCTTTCAAGGAGACTCCCCACACTCAGATCTGTAAAAAGGAATAAGAGATTAAAGTGCATCATTGAGTTGGGGGGAAACAACAGGCGTCCAAACACTGCTTCCATTTAGCTGACATGGTTGACAGTTCTTGGGTCTGGGTGTGAGTTAATAGAGTAGGTGAAAAATGGGAAGAAAACGCATTATAGGAGATAGGGGAAGAAAGGGGGAGCAAAAGAAAGGGGGGAGAGGTGTGAGGGGGGGAAAGGGAACCTGTTCTTGCCAGATCCTCCTGGCAGGAGGTCTGTATGACACCCCTGGGTAATTAAGAGAAATTGGGGAATTTTCCCCAGGCAGCTTTTGGTTGGTTCTCCCTTAAGTGATGCCTTCAAAAACTAGAGACTGAAAAATAATAAAAGGAGATCCAGTCCACTTGATGGGGAGGGGGAGAGGGGATTAAGGAGAGGGTTAGGGAAGGGGGTGAGGGGGTAACTAAGCTGGAACCTGTCTTTAAGTTTTGTGGGCCTATGCCCCAGTTAACCCTTTTTATTATACATTTTCTTTCTTCGACCTTTTTCTTCTTCCCCCTTTCAGGCAGTTAAATATTGTCTTTTAAGTGTTTTATGTCCCATTAATAGTCCACTTCTTATTCCCTTCAGGTTGAGAGTCTGGTATTTTAACAGGGTTCTGTCAGGAAAATCCTTCCAGAGTTTTCCCAGGGTCTTCAATGGGGGGTAGGGAGGGGGTCTGGGTGGGCACCTGTAGAGGGAAGGACATAGAGGAGGAGAAAATAGTCAAGCTTGGCACCCAGTGATACTCAGCCAGCTAGGCTCTTCGCCCGCTATCAACTGGTTATTTTAGATAAGAGGGCACTATGTGTAGTTTAGGTTATTTCCTTCCTTGGTATTTAATATGTACCCTTCTCTCTCCAGGGGTCCCTCGCTCCCCTCAAGGCCAACTCCGCTCACCCCTCTACCCAGTTCTCCACACACTTAAGGAAGATGGGGGGGAGGCAGCAACATACCCAGCTCCATGCTTGATGGAAAATGTCAAGTCTGCAGGGTTCGGTTCCTGAATTGGCGCAGTTTATTAATTAAATCCACCAGGGAAAAATTCGAAGGTTGGTTTTCCAGGGCTCCAAGTTATGGCCTTCTTTGTTTCTGGATATCCTTGTCCTGCAGAATTCCTCTGTCTCTCATATCCTTTTCAGCTTCTTGGGCTGTTGTATATGTTTTGTTGCTGTTTGGATAGAGTACCGTTAGCTTGGCTGGATATGGGGTGTGGTAGCGTAGCTGATGGGAGCGCAAGATAGGAAATAGGGGATCATATTCCCTATGCAAGTGTTGGGTGCATGGGGCAAAATCATGGTCAAAGATCAGCCGATGGGAGGCCAATATTACCTTTTTTCCCCCCATGCTTTAATCAGTAATTGCTCTTTTATCTGGTAACTTTGAAAACACACTACAAAAGAGCGCAGTCTTGCATCTGGCTTGGCAGGTTTTGGGCCTAGGGCCCTGTGTGCCCATTCGATGTCAAGCTGGTATACAGGGCTCAGATCTAGTAGAAGGTACAAAAGGTAGTTCATGTATGCCGCTGGATCATGGCCTTCTTCATCCTCTGGTATCCCATGGATGCAGATATTTTTCCACTGTCTCCTATTTTCAGAGTCCTCCTGCTGCATGGACATGAGCAGCTGTTCAGTTGCTAAGGATTTTAGTTGGTGCTCCAGATCATTTAATTGGGTCAAGTTGTGATCGATCCGCTGGTCTGCCTCTGCAGCTCAGGCTTGGAGCGTGTTTAAATCAGTTCATATGTCTCACAGGGAGTCATTCATCTCGGCCTGAAATTCGTTAATTGCCTGCAATACTGCATCTTTTGGGGCTGTGTCTGCACTTTTTTTTAGAAGAGGCTCTTCCCCCGTGATTTGTTGTGTCCTTTTCCCTGTTGGTGCTGTGGGTTCACCAGTAGCTATCTGTGTGTGCTGTGGCTCCACGTCGGACTCACCATTTTCATCAGGGTCGTCATCACCTAACAGTTGGAACCTGTTCCTTTGACTGACTCTAGACATCCCGCTGACATCGTGCCCCCATTTCTTTTTAGTTGGTTGGAGTCCACGGACTGCACTGGCTGCCGGTGTTCTGGCGAATCACCTTCAAAGTCGGTTTGCTGACCTATAAAGCCCCACATGATCTGGGACCTGCCTACCTGAAAGAGCTCTTGTGCCCCTATAGTCCCTCTCGCCCCCTCCGATCCACTGACGAGGGATTGCTAGAGATTCCCAGGGTACGTTTGAAAACATCTGGTGCTAGATCATTTAGTTTTATGGCACCTACCCTGTGGAACTCTCTACCTCGTCAGGTGCGAGACTGCCCGACCGTCCTTAGTTTTAAAAGGGAGTTGAAGACCCACCTTTTTAATATTGCTTTTACGGATTTCTGGGATTTGATTTATTATATTTATTGTCATATTTATCTGTACAGGCGCTTTGATTTAAGAAAAGCGCCTTTTAAAAATAAAGTTGAAATTGAAATTGAGTCCACGGTCACTTAGGGAGGTTTTTCCACTATTGGACCCCGGAGGTAGGTGGAAATTTGCTGGTTTTATTGATTTAGGCTGAGCTTGTGTGGGTGTAGAAAGTAATTTTACAGTAATGTGTGTCTTTGCACAAATTTTAATGGTTGGCAGGGGACAGGCTACAAAACCCCAAGTACAATCTGATAAAGCTAGTAAGTGGGTGCATGAGCAAATACACAGAAAGACAAGAGTATAAAAAATGATGTATACACAATGCAGTTACAATGCAACCACAATACAGATATATTACAAAATGGTGTTTAAAAACAAAACTTATGTGTGTGAAATGGTGGACAAAACGAAACGTATGTGTGACATTTCCTCCAAATGATGTAGGCATTTCTTATAAATGCTGTGTGTCATATTTGTCATAGCTCTTACTTATCATAGATACACAGTGACCTATCAGAATGTGACAGCAGCTTGCTAAGGAACAAGTTCATATATGGTTATAAAGCATATTGCATTTCTTGGTAACTGTCTGCTAAGAATTTGAACCATATATCCTGTTAATGCCATAGTTTGAACTGCAATGCAATTTCTAATGTTTTACGTATGGTAGGAAAAAGGGCACAGTTATAACAAAACATATGTCAGATCAGCTCTAATGGGTGTCAATGGAAAACTGTCATTAGTTATACAATGCTGCCATCTTGTGGGAATTGGCATTTATTACACTTATTCCATTTTCTCTGCATTCATTATTAGTCACCAAGATTCTACATCATTCATTTATGCTCGTCACAGTGTGACTACAGGAACTTGCAGATGTTAACTCTCCAATTACAGAACTAATTTACCAACATTACCTTGTTTGGAGACAGGATGTATGTCCTTTGTTTGTTCAATCATATATAAGGTTTGTAAGTTCTGCCTAAAGACAGAACGGCTTTTTATTTTACAACTGAAGCTATGATCTTTGTACCACCTTAAGAATGTATCCTGAACGAGTAAAGCTTCATGAAATCTCCTCTGTTCTCCGTGTGGTATGTAAATATATCTAGGTGGTTTAATAAAGTATCGCGGAGGGAGCCAGCCCCTCCTCAGAGGTCCCTTAGGGGTCTCCCTGTTACAGCGGGGGAGTCTCATCTTGAGCCGCTCACAGTACCATGCCGGAACCAGAAGTCAGAACTGATGCAAGTTTTGATGCATCCTGCTCTTTGTGTCAGTTGTTTTTGATGCAAGCACCCTGTGTCATTCTCTGGCCTTTGAAAATCTGGTCCCTTGCATCTAGCCTGATTTCATTGAGTTTGTCAGTCAGGATGTTGTTACTTAGGGGGCATGATTTTAGAAGCCACATGCATCAGACGCAACTTGTGGCAGAAAAGAGGGCTGTGTCTGATGCAGTTGTGGCAACTGCAAAACTTGATATTCCAGAAGGTTGGTGACTTGCACCAAACCTTCTGGAATAGCCACTAAAGTTGGTCTGTAGCTGAAAGATGGGCAGAATTGGGGGTCCTGATGCAAATCCATGCACGCATCCATGGACAAGTGTATAGGAGGACACCTCAGGTGCCAGAAAGAGCACCAAGTCAGGAACCCAGGTACAGAAGGGACAGCTGCCACAAGAAAATACAAAATCACACATGCCCCCACAGTGCAAAGCATCATGGGCTGCATATGCAAATCACCACAGAATGTTATGCTGGTCCAACTTTAAGCAGAACTGCATGGTGCCGAAAGGCCTCTCACACAGTTTGCAAGGCTGTAGCATGGCTAATTTTGCTTCCCAGGGAAGTGCCCTACTATTGTCAGGGTGGCCGTATGCCATAACATTGAAATGCATGCCTTGGCAGGCTCTCATCAACCCCCAGCAGGCCCACAAATACCAGTTAGTGGGTGGTATATTGCCTTCCTGCCCCAACCCACAAGGAGCCCCAGTCCCCCCCAAAAAAACCAGTCCTAGTCCGTATCCTCCCCCCCCAGCACATACCATGCCCGCACACACATATGGCAGCACAGTACCTGGTGGTCTAATGGACCCCCACCCTCCCAACCTTGACAGATAGTGGTCAACCTCCCCACTTCTCCATACCTGACCAAGTTCTGTGACTGGCACTGCCCTTCTCACACCACCATGGCCAGCCATAGAATGCGATTGCACAGACCATGTAAGTGAACTTATGCAGTCTGTGTGAGCACATTCTGCGACTGGCCATATTGGTGTGAGGAGGGCAGTGCCAGTTGCAGAACTGGGTCATATGGGGGGAGCAGAGTGGTGGAACACTGTCTGTCAGGATGGGGTGGATGGGGGCCACTAGACCACTAGGGCTTATACCTCAGCCTCAGGACTGGGCGGGTCACTACCAGGGATCTTGTTTTGCAACTGACTACAAATTTTTGACAGTTTCACTCAGGCATCACCCCAACTGTCACTGCAGCAGCACCCTGTTGGGTGACTAGGCACAACAGGCTGATGAACAGCTGTACCCCGACACCCCCTGTCTCATCACCTGCCCTTCATGCACCCCACTGTCTGCTAACCTCTGGAGTCCCACTGCTGCAACCACTTAGATCACCTCCTGGCTGGTCTAGGTGGTGCCACCTGCTGTGTCCATGGTGGGGCTTTGGAAATCCCATAAAAATGGATGTGGCAGCCCCACCATTGTGAAAGCTCCCTTGTGACTGAGCACACTGGGGTCTTAGACACAACCCTGGTGCAAGGGGGCTTTGCTGCAGCTCTCTCTCTGGATCAGAAGCAGGCCAGGTTAGAAAATCCTGTTTGATGCAAATTGTGATGCAAGTCACCACTTGCACCAAACACTTTTACAGCAACTCCCTTGTGTTGGTCGCACCTGACTGAAAATCGGGCCCAGAGTGTTGTATGCTTTGTTCGGGTCTACAAATACGACATCCACATTTAACCTTTCGTCTAAAGCTTTCTGGACATTGATAGTTACTTTTAGCAAGGCTAATATTGTACTGTGTTTCTCCCTGAAGCCAGATTGATACAGGTTCCACAGATTATTAAGTCCCATGTAAACAGTTAGTTTACTAACTAGTTGTTCAAATAGTTTGGAGGCAATTGGTAGTAAAGAAATAGGTCTGTAATTACCTATGTCTGTTTTTTCCCCTGATTTAAAGATGGGATTAAATTCAATATTTTCCAGTTGGATAGGTATTCTCCTGTCTGTAAGGATAGGTTAAAGAAATATGTTAGAAGTTTCACCAGCACAGAGGAGGCAAATTCTAGTAGATTACCTACTAATCTGTTGAGCTGTATTGCTTTTTTTGTGTTTAGTCTGAGGAGTTCCCCCAGGACAAGTTCTGGGCTGATTTCTTGAAAGACAAAATTGTTCTACATGTTTATGTTCTCTTCTGCGTGATTATTAGCAGTATAGGGTGGTTTAGTTAGTGATCCCAGAGCCTCTGCAGCCATGCTAGAGAAGAATTTATTAAAGCCATCAGCTGCTTCTTGGCCAGTGGAACTTCCCACTCATCTATAACACATGTGTTTGGGAGTTCTGTTCTGATTCTGCAGCTTTCGCAGGAGTCCACAGAAGTTACAAGGGTTGCAATTGAAATTGTACAGGAATGATGCCTTGAAGTAATTTGTTTTTGCCTTTTTCATCTTGCTCATGTATTTACTTCTGGTTTGCCTAAATTGTAGCCAGTTCGACTGTCTATTGTTTTTTTCCAAGTTTTCAATGTTTGTTCTAAACCTCCTAAACTTTGCCAGTTCCTTGGTGTACTAGGGGCAGTGCCTATTTTAGTTAATTTTCTTTTGATGGAAATGTGTGAGTTACATATTGGTCTAAGTTCTTCTAGAAAGAAATTCCAGGCATTGGTAACCATGGATACCAGGGTGAGTCTATCCCAATTTATTGATTCCACTTCCGTTATGAAAGCTGGTAATCAAAGTTTCCAAGATCTAAAGGACACAAGGTTTGATCCTTTTAGTTTGTATGTCTTAGCTCTTACACATATGATCCCTTTGTGGTCACAGAACATGTCTGCTACTACACCTGCAATGTTGTGGTGCGTGGGTTTGGAGGTGAAAACAAGGTCCAGTGTAGTGAAGGTGTTAGTGTCTGGGATTTAGTCTTGTGAAGTCCTTTATACAGTAAGTTGGGTTAGGCCCAGGTTAGTAGTTAAGATGAATAGTATGTTGTTTTGGTCTACTAAGTTCCAATTTACATTAATGTCATCCACCAAAAGCTGGTCATGACTATGTAAGAATTTCTGTAATTCATCCTGTGGGTCACTGAAAGCCAAACCAGAAGACTTTGGGGGGTGGTAAATACCTACTAATAAGATAGGGTGAGCATGAAGGAGTTTTATTTCTATGGGCAGAGATTCCAGTGGGGTTTTGGGTAGACTCAGAGGCATTTGTTTTTCACTTGGGCATGTTTGCTGTAGATGACTATACCTCCACCCCCTTTTAGTCCCATCCTTCTTCCACAGCTGGTAGTTTGGTATATTTATATGGCTATCTGAGGTCTTGGGATTTAGCCATGTCTCAGTCAAAACTACCAGGTCTGGCTGATATTGCAGGATGCATCCCCTAATGGGATCAATTTTTGGTGCAAGACTTCTGATGTTAAAATGGGTAAAGCTTAAGTTATTGCTGCTGTATTTAGAACCTTTAGGTCTATTAGCCCTCTCCTTTCGAGACACAGATTAGTGTACACATCCCCACATAGGATTAAGAATATGCATAGCATGTACTTAAGGTGTCCCTTCCTTCTACTTAAAAATATCAGGTATAGTTTATGGCTCAGTGTGCCTGTTTTTTTTTTCCAGAGTTCTAAGGAGATGGAGCTGATAGCTCTTGTGGAGTGCAGTGGTTTCCTATTTCATGCAGTCTGAGATGATTCTCGAGATTATGCTTGGGGCTATCTGAAAGTTAGGGTTAGGAACCTACCTCTGCATAGGTGTGTATGCTCTAGATCCATGGTTTCTATGACTTATGTTTGCTATTGGTGTGTCCCTACATTCATCACCCAAGATTTTACCCATAAGTAGGGAGTCCCCTAGGTATATCACTATACCTAACCAAAGCAGCCGCTATGGGCTCATTTTACTCTCGGAACAAGGATGTTACACCTACTGTATATGTAGGACAGTTTCAGCAACAGGGATTTGTGCTAATGACCCCTGGACTCCTTAAAGGAGATGGGAAATGAAACTAGTATTTATATAGTTCTATGCAGTCCATGTCATCTGTGACCTTTGTCAATCAATGTGTAGTTGTAGAGCGACTGTAATGCTGGTTTTTATCTACCTCAGTACTGGCCAGTTTCAGACAGCTATTCTCAATCACGATCACGGTTTCAGGGTTTTTTTGTTAGTTACTGCATGCCCTAATGTGTGCTGTGACATCACACACACTGTAAACAAACGAGTAGAGGTGTTTTAAGAAGTCGGTATGGAAGAATTCACTGAAGATGCTGGTAAATTATCTGTCGGTTCACATGAGTCTGACATGAATTTCTATCTTCGTTCAGATAGAACTATTCAACCCTACATGTTTGAGCCTGAGCCACGTAATTCTGGGCAGAGAGCAACTGTCAGTGCCATGCTTTCTGCCTCTAATAGCTAGACTGCTAGTGGTAACCCAGAAGTGCAGACAGTATCAGAATGGTTTGTTTGAGCTGATAATACTTTTATTTCATTAATTTACTGTATTTTTTAAAGGATGTTCTTCAGTCAGTTAAATAGGAGTGAAGGGGTGGGTTGGGGGGACATGCTGGCCATTGTTAACCCTTCTTTAAATGTCCTGTATGCTATCTATTTTTAAATATTTGTTCTTGTTGGGGCAGGAATCTCCTTTTTTTAGTGTATGTATTCCTGCATGCCAACTGCTGAAGTTGGCTGAAACTTCATTGAGATAAGCAACGTCTTTTCTTGTTGTCAGGATAATAGTCCCTAGTCCCGCCAATGCCACTTGACCAGTTCACACCAGCAGATCCAGCACACCACTCTCCCTCTTTCTCCCTAAAGTCCCAACTCCAGTCTCAGTTTCAACCTGTTGACCTGAACCTCACTTTAAAAAAAATAAAACACACACAGAAGTTTTTTTCACCCATTCTTCACCCTCCACCCACTCCCCATTCACATGCCCATCCCAATGCTGCTGACTGTATGAAGTTAGATCTACTAATCACATCTAGTCGGAGTAAGCGCATCTAGTCAGGGAGTTCTCACTTGCCAGGATTGCTATCATCTGGCAGATGGGATGGACGGGATCATCAGTTGATCCTTGTTGTGACGAGCCAGACTCAGACTAACCGCAAAATTATTTTTGTTTACCATTGCCAGCATATGTCGGAGCTTGTTTTAGGAGACTGACAGTGACATATTTGTATCACTCTCTCATCTCTGCAATACCCAAGTGCGGATACAGCCTGCAGTTGAAACAGATGGACAGATGGTGGTGTTGTGGGGGGTTGGTCTTGTAACGGAGTCCAAGTAACTAGAGTGATGTGTTGGGGATAGTCTCGGAGACTGTGACAGTGCTGATATACACTTGCGATAAGTAGTTCAGTGTGGAGGGATGGAAGGATGCCTTAGTTTGAATGGATCAGCAGCTGCACTCTTGTGCTGTACGTTGAACTGTGTAATTGAGAGAGCTCATTCAGTATTTATGCAATGATTGCTCCATCGCATGCTGACAGGCTTGCAGACCATGAAATTTGCAGGCTGAAGATAATCGGATGCTTCGAGTTCTTGTGGGAAGGGGGTGTGGGGTATTTGTGCCTTGTTGCCCTGCTGATATAATGTGTCAGTTTAGTTCTGTGGACAAGTTTCAGGCTCACAGTATTCTTGCAGGTGATCCCTGGTCCATGGACCGTGGTGAGGATGGGGGGTGAGGGGGTGTCATTGTACCTGAATCTTGTTGCATTAGTAAAGACAGAACTGATATGAGGGGTGGTGGGAAACACAGCTTGTCACCTACAAGGATGGGATATTGTAGAACAGAAGATCAGAATGAACAATTTTTTTTTCTAACATTGTTTTGCTATGATTTTTGGCCCCATTTGTTACCTGCTCCTGTGCATGCAACTTGTATGTTACTTTGGTTTGTGTGTTGCTTTTGTGGGGAGGGTTTTTTTGTTTAATCATGACAAGAGCAGTCATACAAGGCACTAGTACTGCTATCATTAGTAATATTACTGTGCATTTGGTTGTATTTTGTAAACAAATTACATTTTTAACAGTTGTGATAAACTTTTTTGCTATTATGATTTGATTGATAACATTATGAATCACTTGTCTTTCTATATATTTCTACCTGTGAACACAGTAACACTGTTATGCTTTGTCACAGCTTATGTGCAAATGCAGTCAAAACCCAGTTTTTTGGAAAACTATTTAGTGGACAGTTTATCATCCACAAGTCATTATCTGCACACCCATCTTCCTATCATCATTTCATTTGAGCCTTACACGGAGTTATACAGCTACAGGTCAAAATGTTTGTTGTCATGTCTGCTTTTATTTGTTGTAGACTGCATGGTGGTGTTAAACCTTGATCATAAGACACTAATTTGTGTGTAGATTCGAAGCCTTTGTCCTGATGTAATGTTGACAGAATCAATACCATGATACCAGTGTTGGGTAAGTTACTTTTTCTATTACTTTCTATTACTTTTGAAAACTTGTTCCAGAAAGCTATGTGCAGTCACTAGCAAGGATGGTGAAGTACTGGAAGATGTAATACACCTTACAGTTACATTTACTTATGTCTTTTTATACAAATGAAATACGTAACTGTAACTGATTACATTTATTTGAAAGCAACTAGTAACTAACCTATTACTTTCAAAAAATGTAATCTGTTATAGTTATTTATTATTTTTGCATTAAAAGAAATAAGTAACTATAATTGTAAGGTGTATTACTTTTTCTAGTACTTCTTCATCCTTGCTAGTGACTGCACAGAGCTTCCTGGAACAAGTTTCCAAATGTAGTAGAAAGTAATAGAAAAAGTAACTTACCCAACACTGCATGATACCCCCTTCTGAATTGTACAGTGATTTAGTTTGGTGTGCTATGATTTACTGCACTTATCTCAATGATTAGGCATTGCATAACATTTTTTCTTTTTTTGAGTATTCAGTTTATTGACAGTTTTTAGTTTACAGACAAACTTGGACATTTAAAAGACACACAAATAACAAAAGCAGATAAATAGATGCAATCGTGTAAATAATCTATTATTGACATTAAGAAAAGGAAAAGGATCATATTTCCAATCCATTCCACATGGTCAGGTGCCATTCCAACTCATATATTTAGCCCCATTCTGAGCATCACATTTTCGGAAACACTCAAAGAGGCTAGGAAAGGCGACCATTCTCTCACAAATGCCTCCTCCCTATCCCTGACCATCTGCGTCAGCCTTTCCAGTGTGAGGGAGTGAAGAATTACCCGCCGCCACTCCAACACTGTAGGCCTAGACCCTGAGACCCATGTATTTTGAATACAATGACGGGCCAATACAAACAGAACCCTTATCCATCTAGGAAGTGGCAGCCACTCCTCTTCACCTCCAATTACCTCCACTCCAAACAAACATATCAGGGGGTCTCATGACAATTGTCTCCCAGCTATCTGTTTCACCTCTTTCACTATCTCCCCCCCCAGAATTTGACCAATACTGGACAAGACCAGAAGCAGTGGATATAGGTGCCTACGTCTCTATTACACCTTCGACACTGTGAGGATATCGCAGGGTGTGCCCTGTGCACCACTGCTGGGGGCCAATACATTCTGTGTAGAAACTTAAAAAAGGTCTCTGAACTTATTACATACCATTATGCCCTCCGGCATACCTAAGGCCACTTTCCAGTTCTCCCCAGAAATTCGTTGACCCAAATTTCTTCCCCATAAAGCCTTTGTGCTCCCAGTCAAATCTGGTATTCTTTGTTTGCTCTGCTTGGCAACCTTCCCTATGAAGTCCTTTGGATTTTTCTTGGCGTGATACACCAGCTGTTCAACCAAGTTCGGTTGCATCCCTTCCCTACCGCTCTTATCCAGCTTCCCCACAAAGGCTCTTAATTGCAGGTATCTATATAAGTGGGATGCCCCCCAGCCCAAAGTTTTGCCTAACCTTTTCAAATGTACTGATCTCTTCTTTCTCTAGCAAACTGCCCACATTATCTACCCATTTCCTTTCCAATTTTTGAAAGCCTCCATCTTCTATCCCCAGTAGAAAAAAGGGATTCCTCACTATCTGTAACAGTATAGTCTCCCCTGCCCCAGGCCTTTCCATCTCCAAAGGTGCTCCCATGCCTCAAGCGTCTCCCTGACCAAGGGGTTACCACTCTCCAGCTCCCTATATGCACGAAGTCCCCTACTGTGCAAATATGCAGTGAGTCTCCCTGGGGTCCCTCACTGTTCTAACTCCACCCAGCTTGCTAACGGTGGTTGATGTACCCAGTCAGCTATCCCTCTGAGCTGCACCGCCATATAGTACATACCCAGATCTGGAAAATTAAGTCCCCCTCTAGCCCTATCCACCTTAAGCCACTTTAGACTAATTCGGGGCTTCCTGCCCTGCCAAATAAATTCTGAGAACCCCTTCTCTATCCTTTTTACATCCCCCAAATTTAGTCTCAGTTGTAACATCTGCATAGGGTACAGAATTCGGGGCAGGATGTTCATTTTTATCAGGTTGATCCTTCCTAACCATGAGATAGGGAGTTGCATCCACCTTTTAAGATCTGCGAGAACTGTCTTAATCAAGGGAGGATAATTCAACTTATATAAATCCCACCACCTCCACCCTATCATTACCCCCTAGATACTTAAAATCTGTCTGAACCACTTTAAATCCCATTTGCTGAAATTCCGTTATCTCAGATTTTCCAACATTAACCTTGTAGCCAGAAAAACTGACAAATTCCTCAATAATAAACATCAGGTGCCCCATGGACCTTCGCGGGTGTCCTATAAACAAAAGCATATCATCTGCGTATAACACCACCTTATGTTCCACCCCCTTTGCCCCACTGATCCCTTCCACCCCCTTATGCTGCCATATCGCCACCGCCAGTGGTTCGATCGCCAAGGCAAACAGGAGAGGAGACAAGGGGCATCCCTGCCTTGTGCCTCTCCCTAACCCGAATTGTTCCTATAGGCATCCATTCACCATAACTTGTGCACTCGGCTTAAGGTACATAGCTCTTACCCACCCTATGAATGAGTCACCCAGACCAAACCGGCCCATAAATTCAAATAGGTAATCCCATTCCACCCTATCGAACACTTTTTCAGCATCCAGAGAGATCACCCCCATTTTCTCTTGTGATCTGCCTGCTCTCCATATTACATTAAGTAATCTCTGCACATTGTGATATGACTGTCGGCCTTTAATGAACCCGGTCTGGTCTCGGTGAATCAGGTCTGGGGAATATTCTCCAGTCTGGTAGTGAGAACCTTAGCTAAGATTTTCAAATCTACATTAAGCAACGAGACCGGTCGGTAGGCTGCACAATTGAGCCCATTTTCCCCTGACTTGGGTATCAGGCAGATATTGGCATCATAGCAAGAGTCAGGTAATACTGGGGTCTCTGCCTCACATACCTCACACAGCACCCAGGATAGCTGACCACTCAGGATTCTGTAATATTCAATAGGGAACCCGTCCGGGCGACTAGCCTTCCCTGGCTGCATTTTTTGGATGGCCCTTAAAATTTCCACTCTTGAGATAGGCTGTCCCAACAATTCCCTCTGCCCCACCGTAACCATCTGCAGTTTAATCCCATCTAGGAATCTCCATATGTGAGCTTCTTTTCCTGTATATTCAGCTTTATACAGCGATTCATAAAATTTCCTAAAACATTCCGCTATTTCCCTGATTTGGCACAGATCCTTCCTTCCCCATTCCTCACTCTTAATATACATGTTGGGAGCCAACCCCCTTTCATCAGTCTCACCAACATGGGTCCTGGCTTATTACCCCATTCAAAAATCCTTCTCTGGCAATAAAACCATGATTTCCCCACCTCATCTCGCAGCAATGCATTAAGAGCCTCCCTGGCAGTTAATAGTAACCTGGGGGGTTCCCCTCTTTCTCCTCCCCCCACCCATTTCTCCAGCTCCTTTACTTGTCTCTCCAGTTCCTCTCACTTACACTTATTTTGCTTTTTAATTTTTGCTACATGGGCTATAATAGCCCCCCCCTCATAAAGGCTTTACCAGTCCCCCCAAAAAATAGCTCTGGAGAGCTCCTTCGTGGAGTTTGTTTCCTCATACAGTTTCCACTGTTCTGCTAGGTATTCCCTAAAAGCCTGATCTTTAATCAAGTACATGGGAAATTTCCAAGTTGGGGGTGGTCCTCCAGGTACTTTACCCATCAGCTTCAACTTCACCTTGGCATGGTCCGAGACGTAGATAGGGCTATGAGATATTTCTCTTATCTTACCCACCCAGCTTCTGGGAAGATAAATATAATCTAAACGAGACCAGGTCTTGTGAGGGTTCGAATAAAATGTATAATCCCTCGCCCCTGGGTTGACCGACCACCATCCGTCCACTAAATCTAGATCTGCCACCCCAATCAGCCACTGATCCATAGCCTCTGAAATGCGTCCCTTCCCTTCAGAGTGGTCCATGCGTGCATCCATTATCCAATTAAATTCCCCCCCATAACAAACCCAGGGAACTGCTCCCTGACCAACAAGCCCAGCAAAGAGGAATAAAACTGCGGCTCATAAATCGCCGGGGCGTAAATACAGCCAAACGTAATTTTATCTCCCTGTAACAGACCCGTAACAAAAATATACCTGTCTTCTCTCGGATGCTGCACCACCCTTTGAACCTCAAAGCGAAGGTTCTTGTGTAAGAGTATCGCAACACCTCTTTTATGAGAGGAAAAGGAGGCTGCGTAACATTTCCCTACCCAATTCCACTCCAATTTAGTATGCTCCAAATCCGTCAAGTGGGTTTCCTGCAACAGGGCCACCTGAGCACCCCTTCCCCTTTTTAATGCAGTCAAAAGTGTTGTCCTCTTTACCAGGCTTGCTATGCCCTTTACATTCCATGAAATAACATTTAAATCTGTGACGTCAGCCATGTATCATAATGTAATCTTTCCAGCTCTGGCCTGCTCCTCTTGGCCCATTTCCCCTTTCTTCTCCCTTTTAAGCGGCAACATTTTAAACAGTCTTGCAAAGTAACATTACATTTCACATCGACGATTGCATCTATAGTTAACACAACTATCTTAACAGTAACAGTTCGAACAGAAAAAATATTTTTAACGTTGTGAACTCTCCCCTCTGCCCCTCCCCGCCCCCAAATTTCCCCAACTCCCCCTATGCCTCGCATGTTTTCTCAACAACCCTTATTTCCCCAATTTGAACCCTTCCTATACCCGCTCTCTTTGCTCTTCAGCTTTAGTCTTTCCGCATCAAAAAATCTCAGTTCATCCTCCCACAGACTCTCCTCTAATCCCCCCAACACTAATTGCTAATATAGCACAAGTGTCTTAAGAAAAGAGGCAATAACCTCTCCTCAACTGAAATGTGCATCCCGCCGTTCCGCCCCACAGCCACTCTCCCCCTCTGGTATTAGCTCTTGTGAGCAGCTCCAAGTCATTAAAACCTATCCTGAAGCAGATCTCCATTCACCTCTATCTCTCCCCCTAGTGCACAACTTCCCACAGCTGCTCAACCCCACAGTCCACCCTTGATTGTGAGTCACTCCATCTTGTGCCCAGAGCTCCTCCTCCTACCCCCCCTTCTTTCTGGCCTAACCTGGGCAGCTCATATCGATCCCATCTCATTGGACCCCCCCATGTCAGTTCGAACCTCAGCAACTACACTTCTGCTGAGGTCAGAAATAGACTAAGCCCACATAACCTTTTATCTTCCTTGTCCACCTCCTTCCCCCTCCTCACTCAGTTCTCCCATCCCCCTTTTGTTACTCGTTACATAGCTGCTGTATGCTCAGACCCTTCACCTTTCCCACAATCTCTTCCCCCCTGCAACCATCCCCCACAGACAAATAAAATTGGCACCCCGCCCCAGCAAAAGGAACCGAGAGAGAGAGAGTACAATGGGCGCATGAGCAAGGCCACGTCTTGTAACATTCACGCCACGCTCGCTCTCGCTCCCGCCCTCTACGAGTCCGGCACCAGGGCTTAAGATCCACCACACTGCCCAGTCACCACCCACTGGGGCTCCCCAAATAAGCAGCAAGGGTGTAACAGGCCACAAGACCCATTCTCCATAAAGGTGGTGAATCCAAGTGCGATTGAGCATCCCATCTGCAGATCCAACAACCACCCCTCATTCCTTCCCCCTTCCATGTGAGGGCAAGCAAATAAAAAGGCCCTAGGATGTCATACCCATTGACTTTGTCCCCACTAGAGGACCCTTCCCTTTAATTAATTTGTCCCCCACAGAGAGAAAGACAGCAAAATAATAATACAAAATCTCCTCATGGCCGCCCCTCCCCTGTTTCTGTTCCCCCACAAGGCGACTCACGGTCAGACCCCTCACCCTCCCCAGCATCCCCCTCATTTACAAGTATTCCCCCTAGTTAGGCAATATTGACACCTCATTACACCCAAGAATAGTAAGAGGGATGAGTGTGAGGGTTGCAAGAGGGTTGCAAGAGCTAGGCCGTGCCTTCTAAACACATGCGCTAAGCCCACTCTCGCCCCTACCTTTCAGCAGTCTGACATCAGGGCTCAAGACCTTCCACTCCACAGCACCAACATCAGCGGGGGATCCCTGAATAAACAAAAAAGAGAGTGGGAGTTGATTAGGCTACTATATCCAGTCACCACACAGAGGCGAGTCTCAGTCCAATCCAGTCCAACATCCCCAAATCCAGTAAATGCCCCATTTTCCTTTTCCAGCTCCATGTGAGGGAGAGTAAATGAACTAAACATTACTTTGACTTAATATGTCCCAACAGAGCACAAAAAAAAACAAGAAAAGTAGAACAACACGAGATCTCCTCATGGCAAACAGCTCGCCATTACCCCAAGGATGCTTTTCCCTCGTGTCTCTCATCCCACTTTCTTTTTCAGGGCCTTCCCGAACTCCTCAGCTTTCTCCAGTTCCCAAAATGAGAAGGTCACCCCTTCATGCTTGATTTTTAATGTGGCAGGGTATACCAGAAAATTCTCAATCTTCATGTCCCTCAGCCGGGCCATAAGTCCATTAAACCCTTTCCTCTTCTTCAGCAACCTTGCAGAATAATCCTGTGAGATGAATAATCAACTACCCTCGTAGCTCAGCATGCCCTTCATTCTATACACCTTCAAGATTGCCTCCCAATCCTGGTAATTGTGGAACCTCATAATAATTTGGTGAGGTGGTGGATCTGAAGGTGGACGCAGGAGCACAGCATGATGAGCCCGTTCCAATTTTACCTTGCCATGCTTAGCATGTAGGCCCAACAGCCCTGGCAAAACTCTGCTACAGAAATCCAGAATGTCACCACCTTCTCGCCCCTCCAGTAGCCCTCTCAGTCGGAGGTTTAAACGTCTATGGTAATTTTCTTGGTAGTCAAAAGCTTCCTTGAACTCCTGCAGTTCCTTCTGGAGTGCCATGACATGCCCAGGCACTGTTAGTACTTTGTCCTCCAGCCTCGACACCCTCTCCTCCACTTCTGCTAACCTAGAACTCTGCTGGGCCTGTTGCTCTAGCACTTCTTGTAGTCGGCTGTCCAGTTTATCTTCGAGCTTTATTAATCGTGGCTCGAGCACCACAATTACATGGCCAGTTAACTCCTTTCCCAACGCGGTGACCTCCACTGCAGAGAGAGACACCAGGCCCAAGTTTTCTCCTGCGGGGACCAATGCACCCTTCTTCCCAGCTTTTCCTACAGCTCATTGATTTTTGGTTGGATTAGGGGTTAAGTACTCATCCATACTGGCTTCCTACACCGCGAAATACCGTAGTTTGTCTGCTCACAGATATTGTAAGTTTATTTTACTATTAATTAGCGGCTGCACTAGCGGAGCGACCAGGAACCGCGTCTGTTCAGCTAGCTGCTCATCAGCGCCCCCCAGGCATTCCATAATATTTTAATTTAAACATAATACTTAATTCTGATATCTTTAAGTAATAATAAAGCACACAAATACAGAGTTATTTTATTTGGACCATGAGCTCCTGATTTTTCATTTATAATTTTTTAGGCATGTAATGTACAATACTGTCCCATTACACTTTACTTGTTAGATATAAAAGTAAAAAAATAGATTGTTTTCTGTCATAAGTAAGAATCACTTCTCCATCTTTGACTACTTGCATGTACTGATAATTGTTGGGGGTTGTAAGCCAGCAATGAAGTGTACTAAATCATTAATGATATAGCCTTTATTATGTGTCATAGCACTGCTGTTTTAAAATGTGTCTCTGTTTTAATTTTTTTGTGTGTGATTTATTTTATATATTAAGATGTAGGTGTATTGTATTTATTACTTTGTTTCAATATGTATTTTACATTTTTTTCCTGATTTTCATTTTTCAGCCTGTTATCATGTATTGATCAAATGCTCTATAGAATACAGTGGGAAGGCTGTCCTGAGGGAGGAGGTATTCCAAACAGGGCCACCCAGTTGGCAGTAACATCACATGTGCAAGGAGCACAGTGTTCAACAAAGGAAGCAATGACACCACAGAGGTGGAGAAATGGAGAGTGCATATGACTAGCATGCCTGTTATATATGGGTTGTGAAGAAGGCACTGCTACCATAGTACCATGTACTGACATGCTGTCCACCATGCCGGATGGGTACAGGCATGCTGCAGTCACTATTTGTCATCCACATGACACTGGTTTCATCAAGGATCCTCTGATGTGTGGGGATGCGCAGCTGAGTCACCATTACAGGGGTTCTGTGTAGTTCTGTCACCTGGAAGGGTTGCAAGACAGCTGTTTGTCATTGGGGGGAGTGTCTGCTCTGCAGGAACAACCCTCCAGTTTGGGGTGACCTTATATGATCAGACCCATAGTTGTCTCAAACATGTTGCAGAGGTGCCGTGTCCCATTATTGCCGCTGGTAGTGGAGCTCAGAAAGTATGGAGGTGTCCTCACACTGTGTGGATGTGTTTAATACATAGAAATACACAAACTGACGCATATAGAAACATAGAAACATAGAATTTGACGGCAGATAAGGACCGCTTGGCCCACCCAGTCTGCCCATTTCCCTACCTACTGTATAAACTGCAGATCCTAGTTAACCAGCAGTCTACTTCTTCCTACCCCAACCCCCTAGAATGGCCTTATGACTGTCCCATGCATGCTTGAATTCCACCAGTTTTTGACTCCACAACCTCCTCCGGAAGGCCGTTCCATGCATCCACAACCCTCTCTGTGAAAAAATACTTCCTTAAATTACCTCTGAGCTCTCCATCTTCAAATTGTGCCCCCTTGTTCTTGCACACCTCTTTTTTGAAAGATGCTACCCTCTTGGACTTTGTTGATTCCCTTAAGGTACTTGAAAGTTTCTATCATGTCCCCCTCTCCTCCTTTCCTCGAGGCTATACATATTAAGCTCCTTTAGTCTCTTCATATGTCTTCCGTGCAGACCTTGCACCATTTTAGTTGCCCTCCTCTGGACAACTTCCATCCTGTCTATGTCTTTGGCGGAGATTGGGTCTCCAGAACTGCACGCAGCACTCCAGATGGGGTCTGACCAGCTGTCTGTACAGAGGATAATAACTTGTTTTCTACTGGTGATGCCTCTCCCGCATCCCAGTATCCTCCAGCCCTCCTTGCTGCCCTCTCACATTGCTTGCCCACCTTTAGGTCATCTGATATGCCTACCCCAGGTCCCTTTCCATTTTTGTTGTTGTTAGTATCTCACCTCCCATTGTGTACTCTTCCCTTGGGTTTTTGTTTCCCAGGTGCATTACCTTGCACTTCTTAGCATTGAATCTAAGCTGCCATACATATAAGGGCCATCAGGTGGAAGTTGACTGCCCAGATTCCCAGTCCTCATTAAAAAGAACAGACTCTACTCGATATCTGGCTTTACCTCCATGTTCCTACTGCTAAGGTTCCCCTATGCCCATCCCATGCATGTTTGCCCCCAACAATGCTGCTGGGATACTATTCCATGAATACACCATCCTGTATGTGAAGAAATACTTCCCCACATTCAGGTGAACAGATGAGGGGAGCAAAGGAGTATGATACTACCATGTATGCCACATGTACTCCCACTTTCTGATGTTAGGAATTTGTTCCCCTCTCTGCTCTTTTACATTGGTTGATATATAGTCAAAAATATAACAGCATATAGCCGGCCCATCAGCGCAGTGGTTGGATTTCCACTTGCGATGCCAGTGACCCGGGTTCAGGAATGGACCTGGGTCATCAAAGGGCCAGCCGGGAGATTAAGGATGGAGCATCCTGTGGATAGCTCTTCTTCTCCAGGGGGAGGGCGAGGGGGAGAGGAATGCTTGGCATGCAAGGGACTCCTAGCGGAGGCTAGGAGTCCCCACATAACCAACATTTATCAGATTCAGGAGGCAGGGCAGACACAGGATGTCATTGCATGTCCCCACCTCCCAGAAGACAAAAATTGGGAAAAAAACTCTCTCTCTCTCTCTCTCTCTCTCTCTGGGGCGCTCTGGATGATGCTGCCCCTGTGCCTAGCCTCCATCGGTTCTCGCCGCGCAGCCAGCAACTAAATCCCAGTTCCACAGGGGCTCCACTACCATCCCTAAACCCCGCCCTTGGGGGGGAAGCGAGGGGGGCAATGCTGGGGGGAACCAACACCTTACCCGTTGTAGATGGGGGAGTTGTGGAATAGGTGTTCCCACTCTGGGGGACAAGCCAGTTAGTATCGCTGGCAGGTGGCAGTCATTGGGGAGTAAGGCAAGTGCAGTGCAGCAGATGTGTGAGTGGTCAGGGGCGCAAAAAGTATAATTAAAAAAAAATATACATATATAACAGCATAAGGCAGTGCTAGCAGTCATTTAGCCACACACTAACAGAGTAAGCAGTAAAGCTGGTGACATAAGTAGCAGTCATGTGCAATACAGGAGACAGTATCAGGAGTGCTCACAGACTGGACAGAAAGGCAATTGCGAACATGGCTAGGATAGTTAGTGGGTGCAGTCACCCAGTGGATATGAGACTTGATGTACAGGTAGGGGTTCCAAGGCAGGTAAATGGATGGTATTACAACCATTTAGATGACCATACTACCAGGTGGGAAAAATCTTGCAGTAAATACATCACTGACCAGAATTTGTCTGTATCCCTGCTCAGGCTACATCTAAGGCTACCACTGTCCAACCTCATGTCATGCCCCCTCAGTCCAGCACATCTCTGTATCTGAAAGATGCTTCCCTTCAGTACCCTATGTATGCCTGTCAGATATTTGAAGGTTTATATCATATCTCCCTTGTGTCTGCCCTCCCCCAGGGTATACATATTGAGGTATACCAGTCTGTCCAAATATGACATTTGGCACAGGCCCTGCACCTTCATTATTGTCCCCCGTTGAACTGTCTATCCTGTCTACATCCTTACATAGATGTGACCTCCTGAACTGGACACCGTATTCCAAATGAGGCCTCCAGTGATGTGTAAACCTTCATGAACACACTCCATTGTGGGACACTGAGAAGTGGCCTAGCTGGGGGACAAAACACCTGTATCAACACTGTTCAGATGAAGGCACCCACTATGCGCATCATGATCCAGTTTACCACCTTGGAACCCACTCTCAGATTGCCCAACTTGTTTATTATACAATGGTGTGCGAAAATCCTGTAACCTCATTGGTCAAAACATATCACATGACTGTGGGTAAATCCTGCATAACCCATAGCTTAGGAAAGGCATTTATAAAAAAACATAAACACATTTTAAATTTATTTTACACATGGATCCATTGTATAATCACAATAAGACACTCCAGGGTGTGAGTTATTGGATGATTTACCCACTCTTGTGTGGTTAAGTCACTCGACTGCACCTCGTAACACACCATACAAGGCGTGGGTAAATCCCCAATAACCCACACCCTGTTGTGCCTTATTGCTTAACTAACCTCTTGTGCAGGATGGTGTCAAATGCCTTGCTAATCACTGCTCTGTTTTGCTGCAGCTGCACGCAGTTGTAAATTGGTTATGGTATACTGTGGTTATAATTAAATAAATACATAAATATTTGTATTTTTACATGTAGGTGTACTTTCGAAATTTGTCAGCCTATGCCCACTCAAATTGAAAACATGTGTTGCCATGGTTATTTACAAGTTCGTAGAAGAATGTCTCAGGTTAACACACATTGCATTACTATGCATCCTGGTTTTGAAGTCAATTGTTGAAACATCTATTGCCTTGAGACAGTATATTACACCTACATTGAGCAAGATGGACCACATGGTGATGAAGAACCTACTAATGAGTAGGTATCTCTATATATAATATAATATTATTAATACTTCTTTTGAAGTGATATGTTTTCCCTTATGAAAAAATTAAGCAATAAATCACAACAGGGTGTGGGTTATTGGGTTTACCCACACCTTGTGCACTGTTTCACGAGGCACAGCTGAGTGACTTAACCACACAAGAAGTGGGTAAATCCCCAATAAATCATGCCTTATTTCGATTATACAATGGACCACACTTGGTTATAACAATATTTTGACTGATTTTCGTACTGAACGAGGTAGCAATTTGTTGAATGGTAAAACTGCTGTGCACACATATGAGAGTATTTAGTCAGTCTGCATACAAAAATGCAAATATATACCATTGTAAGCAGACACAGGCATCCTGGTCTATTGAGTCTGCTCAGTTGTGCAGCTAGTCCCTTGTCTTGCAGCTGCTCCTTCCACACCCCCTTCCCAGTATGTTTTCCCTATACAAACATTATTCTTATTGCACACTCCGGGGTGCTTTAACTTTAACACATATCCGATCCTCATGAACAGACATTGCGGTTTAAAAATCAGCCCATTCTGTCAAAGGGATGTGAACTCAGAGGTGATGATAAATATTTCACAGTAATAGCAACTTCAAATAGGTTGTTGTTAGATTGTGGTTAGTATTCAAATGAACAGTTTATTTGTGTTCATAAATGTTTGAAAATGTATTTATTATATTTTAATAATAACCAGCTTACCCTTTTTCCCATAGGGAAACCGTGGCGTAATTTGTCGTTATAATGGAGTGTTTATAATGGCAAACACGCGTACAGTTTCCCTTGCTTTGCGCATCCTCATGCAGCAGCACCACCACTCAAGACCGCTGACTGCTTCCATCTCTCCCGAAACAGCACTGCCACCACCAGAAGAACTCGGCAGTAAGTTCTCCCCCCCCCATCACAGTGAAAACCTCACAAACCAGGACAAAAACAAAATGTTTTAAAATACGCCAATTCAAATCGGCACCTGAGAAGCCACACGGCGGATGCACCGGAAGATTTTATTTTATATAATTGCTGGCGAAAAGGGAAACAGCAATTAAATAAATAAAATATGGGTAGATGTAGGTCAAACTTGATTTTACTATCATTTCGTTGTGGGATGCTTTTTTCATTAAACCGGGCTTCTCGGGTTTATGTAGCATCCCACAACTCAGCTGTGTGTAAAATCTCGTTACACACCCCGACCCATACTTTATTCTCTATTTAATTTCCTAATAGGACATATCGATACTTGGCATATTGCCAGTTTGTACACTGGATATTCAAGAGACTGGGAAAGAAAAATCAAAGGTTTTACCTTCTTGTGTTGTCAACTCTATTCGACATGCATTTCCATCAGAAACATACTGTGGTTTTAAACACCCTCAGTGGGATGTAGTTCCACATGTTACATTTTGATATGACAACACTTACAGTCAGATTATCATAATTAATTATTTATTCTTAGCACCAGTATGTGTTTATATTTGTTTCTTTATAAATAAAAATGTGCATAAAATTAGAATAGAATTTCTATAGAAACTTTCTTAGATCGTTTTTAGCAAATATGATGCAGAATTCAATGTATTGCAATTTTCTTATCTTTGTTCTACCGTTGACTTATACTTACTAAGGTGATTACATAAGTTATATGACAGACACTGTCACAATGCTCTATCTGTCCAAAATAATAGCTTCTAGTAAAATATTGGCAACACGCATGGTAATACATGAAGTATCTAAACTGACAATGTCTACCCCGTACCATCCAACTTTGCTGTCCCATACAAACAAAATTGTTGAACTTTATCTGAAACTGAAACATTTTTTTTTTAAAAGTAAGAAGTAATATATAAAGACCGTTATATTTTTTAAAGGGTTTCATGTATTTAAACTTGTAATAAACAGCTTTAAGTATATGGTAATTTAAACATTTGACCCGGCTGCACCTTATGAGGGACGTATCTAGAGGCTCAGAATCTTGTAATGTTATGATGGGAATCTCGAGATGGAATGATGTAGTAATAAAAAACTGTTTTGAGGGCTGTGGGTGTGTTACATTTTGGGAATTGATGGGGGGGGTGCAGTGGGCAGAGCCACCAGATGATAGTAAATGGGAATTATATATATAAATGATATTTTGGACTCTATATTCACCATCCCTCATAAACTGCAAATGCACTAAACAGTTTTAGTAATGCTTTGAAGATATGAAAACCTGCTGTAACACATGTCACCATCTTTTTTATTGTCATGTAATGCATTGTATCATTTCAAGATTTTTTTCATCAACAAACTCATGTATAGTTATGAACCAAATGATGGCTTCATCTGCGTGTTGCTTTCATTTTTCATTTCAATGTTGAACCTGCTGTGGCGGTGTATAACAGCCACTGATATGTTAATTTTCTCATATTTAGATGCCAGATTGGTAGGCACTGAATTACTGTTATCTTTAATGTGTGTACTCATAGAGTCATAAGTAGGATAATTCCATCTGTGATCTTGTATGGCTGTCATTATATCTTTTATGTAATCTGTTGTGAAAAATCAAATAAATTAAACATTAATTTTTTTTTATGTTTTATAGCTATATGACTATGGCATGTAACTTTTTACATATGAACATGCTTTTCCCAATAGTCTAATGTAAAAAAGAGTCAATTTTATGAGCACAATAAGACATGCAGGGGTGTGTGTAAACCATATTTTACAGCATGGCCAGCAGCTGAAGTCACCCAGCATTCAGCCTCTTGCCTTACTATGTCCCTTGCCGTGTTGTAAAATATGGTTTACACACCCCTGAGTGCCTTACATAGTGTACAGTAGAGTGTTGTTCTGTATAGAATTCCATCCCTTTCAAAATGTTGATCCACCACAGTTCCAAAGGTCATGGAATGTGATTCTGTCATACTGTGGAAGAACAGCATTCTAGAACCTCAAGAAACTGCTTGAGTCAGTTTCGTTTTGAAGGCGAAAGAACTCATGCACACATATTTCACACAGTACTATACACTATAAAAAATACAGGATGAACAACTATATGTGCAATCAGTGTGTTCTGCCACCTCGGGTTACTGATTCACATGAACCTCTCAAGCTTAGCTCATGAGGTCAGAGGGAATCGGAACCTCTATGTGGCAGAACACGTTGGTTGTGCATAGTTGCCCATCCAGTATTCTTTATATTTTATACATATATAAATCATTATGACATCAGCCATATCTAGTAGAAATATAATCCACAAATATTGAACATGATTTATCACACAGAGTATATGGAGGAGAGGATAGTTGAAAGTCTTGTTCTGGTTGGGTTGTGGTACACACATATATAGTGCCATAAGTGGTTATGGCATCATACAAATGATCAAAGAAATCTGTGTGTCCTGATTGGTTGATACTTTGTTCTAGCCATTGCAGTAAGAGAGTGCCACCACTGGCCTCATTACGCCCTTAGGCAGTCCGGTATTGCACAATACCACACACTCTATCTTTTATTATTTCTTAATTATTCAATGTGGTAACTCTAATAGTACTTACCATAAGTACAGGGGATTTTCACTTCTTTTACACTGCCGCAACCAGATTTGTATTTTGGGTATGATACTTTCCATTGACGATCTCCCATTTTTGTTCTTGCTTGCTGTCTGCATGAATTTTCGTTGTAGTGAATCGCTGCAAGGACGATTCTATGATACATCAAAATTAACATTTCATAAAAAAATGTATAATGGACATGTTAAATCAAACTTTCATAATGTCATCAAGTTTAAAATTATCTATATGTAACTCTTTAATTAATATTCCTGTATGACTATTTCATATTCCGTACACAGTATTCCACTTTTAAATAACATTTTTTTATTATATTTTCAACAAAGAACAATGCATCAGTTATGTTGGTAGCAATAAATTCACTTGAAGAAACTTCAGCCTGTAGTGTACAGCAAATAACTTCAATCTATTAACACTGACAAGGAAAGGTAAGGAATTTATTTTTTTTTTTAAGGTCAGTTCCATGGTGGATTTGGTCGCCTTAGCACAGTAAACTGTAATAACATCATTAAATAAGTTAAAATCAGAATACATTAGCGAACTTAAATGAACATAAATGAAAACATGATTCATGAATGTGGACACAAAAAAAATGCAACTATCTGGAATTAAAAAAATAGTTCAAATGTAAGTCCATATAAAAACACTTTTTCACTACCTGGCTTTCATGTATGTGAAGAAATAGCGCAAGCTCTTTGGTGCAAACTGTATAACTATCTTGTGGAATGCCTCTACGCAAGATGTTTGCTTGCGTGGGGGCACCAGAGTGACATCAGTCAACAGCTGCATATTATGTAGTATCATCAGTAGTTCTTTATGCTGCTTGGAACCTGTTGTGAATGGATTGAACAATGACAATGTAATTTGAGATCAAACACGTTCAAATCATTTTTTAGATAGTTATTTGTTGAATAACTTTCATGCTTCACGGTACCATGCTATCATTTTTCATTTTAAAGTTATTTGCATTTGAATGTAGTTAATAATGCTAATGAATCTGAACATTCAAATTGACATAAGCACTGTATATATACGTGGCTGATAACATAAGAGCTATGTGGATAAACGGTTGATGACATAAGCACTGCATACATAAAGTAAGCAATAACACATGACTGGGTGTTTGGTTATCCACTTTGGGTGGAGGCACGAGTCACCAGCTGAGTGCTCTTTAACCCTGGTGGGGTGTGAGGTAATTCACTAATAACCGCAAATCCAGAAGTGTATTATTGTGCTTTTAAAATGGGGAAAAACAAATTATAACTGGTTGAGCAATGTCAAACAACCTTTTATTTACCACTTAAAAAATGAACAACAAGTACTAAGTAAGAAAGCAATCTATAAAAATCTTTAAAATGGCATTATAAACGTATTAACATACTAACAATGAACTACTAAATCGCTATTCAAATAAATAAATAAATAAATAAGTGATAAAAATGTCAGCTTAGTACACTGGGGTCAGACTGGAAATCAAGAACCTACACTTTCAGGATGTATAACAGAACAGAGCAGGGTGGTTAATTAAGCACTAATGCATGACAGGGTGTGTGTTGTTGTGCTGAGATAATATCACGCCTTGGGTGGTTGAAGCACGAGGTCGCTGGACCTAGTTAAAGTTTTTTTTATATATGAGTAAAGGATGTAGCCATGTTTGTGAAGAAAACTAGTAAATAGGTGGCTTATGAAGTCTGTGAGTTGTCCTGATTGACAGGGACTTGTTTTAGCCAGTGTTGGCACTCTCTTACTACAATGGCTAGAACCAAGTCTTAGCCAATCAGGCCACAGGTTTATTTGCCTTTATTTATATATATATATATATATATATATATATATATATATTTATGCAATAGGTGTGAGACCAAAAGCCATTGAATAAATCCATTTATTTCACATATGTGGAATAAATCTAACCACCCTAGATTTATCCCACATATGTGGGATAAATGCAAACTGCCAATCAAAGCTTTTTTGTTCACTTTTTTGACAAACAAATGTGAATAACTTTAAAACGAAAAATGATAGCATAGTACTGTGAGCACGAAAAATGTTCTGGACAAAAATATCTACAAAATGAGTGGTGTTTCATTTATAGATACCTTTTAGTTTTTTTTATAATTAGCAAAAAACAGCAAAAATCCTATTTTCTTTTCACTTTTCAGACAAACAAATATAAATAACTTTAAAATGAAAATGATAACATGGTACTGTGAGCACGAAAATGTTCAGCATAAAAATATCTGCAAATGAGTGGTGTTTAATTCAGAGATACCTTTTAGTTTTTCAAAATTAGCAAAAACAGCATAAAATTCAGTTTTCTTTTCACTTTTTCGACAAACAAATGTGAATCACTTTAAAACTAAAATGATCGCATGGTACTATGAGCACAAAAATGTTCAGCATGAAAATATCTACAAAATGAGTGGCATTTCATTAATAAACACCTTAAGTTTTTTTTTTTTATAATTAGCAAAAACAGCATAAAATTAAATTTTGTTTCACTTTTCATCAAACAAATGTGAATAACTTTAAAACAAAAAGGTAGCATG
Organism: Neoceratodus forsteri; assembly: GCA_016271365.2. Classification (NCBI taxonomy): domain Eukaryota; kingdom Metazoa; phylum Chordata; order Ceratodontiformes; family Ceratodontidae; genus Neoceratodus; species Neoceratodus forsteri. The sequence goes on along the minus strand of CM057458.1, from coordinate 1,146,236,270 downwards.
ATACTGTCACCATGACATTTGTTCAGCAAGAAGTTCTCTACAAAATGAGTGGTGTTTCATTTAATAGCAACCACCGCTAGAAGGACATACACCAGGAAAGTTAAACCAAAAGTCCCAGAAAGTCCCAGAAATTGCCATTTAAAAAAGAACATAAACAGTCAAAACCAAATGTTCCCACACTGATAGAAGCATCCCTATTGCATAAATGAAATATACAATGGTGAGCTGTCAGATAAATGATTTATCTACACTTGTACTGTTTGACCTCGGACACCTCACTCGTGGCTTACGCCACTCGTGAAGTTCCCCGAGGTCAAACAGCACTTGTGTAGACAAATCATTTATCTGACAGCTCACCATTGTATATCCCATATATATATGCACATGTATACACACACACACACACAGCAGATTATTATAGTTACACAATTAAAGAAGGGATATAGTTAATAAAATATAATCTCAAAACAAACTTAACCTGGAATTAGCCATTTTCATTCATCAAGTTCGTCATGTAAGCATTCTGGAAACCTCTCACTATGACCACTGTGTATGTTAGCTACATGGTTTCCAACACTACCCCCATTTAGCTCTAACTAAGTTAGTGTCACCATCGCTTGAAACCACACACCAATGCAGATGATTTGATATAGATGATGTCCAGTAACCAAATGTATTACATTATGCTTTCCTTGATGCAGCATCTATTTTTTTCCTTAGACCTTGTGAACAGCAAAGTAGACAGAAATATTATTATCATATTGAATTTGTAGTGACACATGGGGATTCTCAAATATAGCCTTATTAACATACCTTTCAATATATGCCATTCAATATTACCAGTGCTTAATGCTTTGACAATTCTCACATAAAAACTTGCAGACCTGTGGGTGTCTGTCAGTGGTTAAACTTTTGACAGTCATATACTTATCATTAAGATATTTCTGTCCTCTCTTCAGACCCTCTAACTCCATTGCATTTGAGTTTGCCACTTCATTTGACTATGTGAAATTAGAAAAGTAATAGTTATTTGTAATATCTATTGTCACTAGGCTGTAAAACAACTTAAATAAATAAATAGAGATTAAAAACAAGATGGCATTTTAAAAATGAAAATTCTATGGACTCTGTTGTATGATATATGCCTACCTGGATAGGGTTATCAGCCAAACAGAGCCCAGGAAATTCTTAACCCATTTTTTTAAGTTTGTTAACTACCTTGAAACTATCCAATAAACCAATTAACACTGATATCTCATGTTAACAAACAGTACCTGCACAAGTTCAACATGAAGAACCTTGTTAATATTTAGCTCCAAGAATGAGTAGCTACCATATTTAGCACTGTGGTCTGGAGAACAACACCTGGCATCTCCTCCAATGTCTAATGCTTCTCCTGCTAGTAGATCAAATATCATATTTTGTTGTTCTTTCCAAAAATTAAAAACACTAGGGGCAACATACAACCTCCGTAGTGAAGTGAACGATCTGTAACTTATACATAGGGGCCCGGATATTCAAACTGCGCTATTCTGAGGCGCAAGCCCTTGCACTGCTCAAAATAGTTGCGCAGGGGTGTGGCTGGGGCGATATTCAAAGGAGTTGCGCTATTGAGCAACTCCTTTGAATATCACCCCCAGCCACAGTTACTGGTGCATGGCGCAGTGAACCCGCGCCACCGCAAGTTGTCAGAGTGGAGCATTCAACTCGCAGTGGCGCAAGTACCATTGCGCCATGCACAAATTTCCGATATTCAAAGGTGACATGCAAATGAGCCATAATTCATGCAGGCGCTGGGGCCATTTGCATCTGATTATGGCCCCATTTACATGCCATTAGAGATAGTGCGCCGATCCCTGAGGACTTGCACCTGGCCGCCTGCCAGGCAGCAGCCGCTGGGACCGACGCATCCTTCAGCCCATCGCTGGCAGAACATGAAAACAACCCCCAAACATCTCCCAATGCCCGATCGCGGGCAGAACGTGAAAAGAACCCCCGCCCAAACATCTCCCTAATGCCCGATCGCAGGCAGAATGTATAATGACAACCCCGCCCAAACATCTCCCTAATGCCCGATCTCCGGGCAGAATGTATACTGACAACCCCCAGTGCCCGATCGTGGGCAGAATGATAAAAGACCCCCAACCTGAATATCTTCCTGGTGGTCCAGTGGACCATAATGCGGATCGCAGGCAGAATGTATACGATAACTCCCAAACATCTCCCTGGTGTCTCAGTGTCCCCCACCCACCCACCCATGAAGCCCCACCACCCGCTCCGCCCGGCAGCGCAGCATCCCACCGCCTGAAGCCCGCCGCCGCCGACTGACTGTCGGGAGGGCTGCCGCCATTGGTGCAGAGCTAGAGCCACGGCGCGTAGTTCATCAGACATGACAGTTCAGATTTGTGAATGAACATCATTCACAAATCTGGACTGTCATTACGGTATGGGCTGCATGCCCATTGGCTCTAGCTCGCACCATCGGGCGGCAGCCCTACCGACAGTCAGTGTGGCGCGGGTGGCAGGCGGTGGATGCTGCCGCCCGCCGCCGCCGGGGAGCGGGGTGGGGGCCGTGGGTGGGTGGGGTGGGGGAACACTAGACACCAGGGAGATGTTTGGGGGTCTTTACATTTTGCCCACGATCGGGCATTAGGAGATGTTTGGGCGGGGTGTCATTATACATTCTGCCCGCAATCGGGCACTGGGGGCTGTCAGTATACATTCTTCCCGCGATCAGGCACTGGGGTTGTCAGTATACATTCTGCCCGCGATCGGGCATTACGGTCCACTGGACCACCAGGGATGTGAACGGAGGGGGCCACATTGATGCCCGCAATTGGGCTGGTGGGGGGGCACAGGGACTGAGTTGGGGGCCAGCCACGGGTGGCAGCTGCTGTGTTGCACCCTGCAATACAGCAGCTCACCTGTGGGTGGCCCTCAACTTGATCCTTTTTTTGGCTCAAAGTTGTGCAGGCGCAGGTTGGGGGTTGCGCCTGCACAACTCTGCACAACCCGACTGAATATCGGGCTGTGCAGTTTATGCATGGTTCCTCCCCCTCCTGTTGAGCATGCATTCATTTGCCTTGCGCTGTTGCTCAACCTGTTTTCAGTGGCGCAACTGCCTCCTGCTGAATATCGCAGAATGGCGCAATGTAGGACTTGAGCATGCGCAACCCTGTTGCGCATGGCTCAACCCTTTTGAATATCCCACCCAGGATCTTTAATGAACGGAACATATTTATTGCTTTCATTGGTGTAATTCCAGTTAAGAATATGGCAGATACTATATGCAGCTTCCCTGTTGGCATCCTACCAAATTTTGGTTGTGAAACCCATTTGTTGATATGGCCAATTCTGCATATACAGACAACTGTAATGCAGCTTCCAGACACAATTGATATAAAAAGTCTGTATACTGCAAAACAGATTGGGCAGACAGACAGTAGGAATGCAAGAGATTCTTCATGTACCACAAATTTCTTCTGATCTTGGATTGGCTTCTCTGTTGTCATTTCATATAACCTAATAAATATTTGAAAAATAATTGATTTACAATAATTACACTTAATTCGACAGTAAGTAAAGATATTAGGCCCAATTCCAGGTCAAATGTTGCAACTCGCCAGGGACACTGAGCTGCATTCCAGGAGCGGCAGTGTCCCGGCACTTGCAACATGCAGGTTACACCATGCAGAGGCTAGTGCAAGCCCCTTATGTCGCAAGTTGTGACTCGCTACTGGAAGCCCCTGAACCCCCCTTTTCCAGAAGATGCAGCACGCAACAGGGGGCATGGGGGCAGGACAGGTGGCACAGGAGTCAGGGGTGGCGCACTGGATATCAGACACCCGGGGTGATGTAACCCACAGTTGGCTTAGCCCACAGCTGACATGTAGCAAGGCACCTCTAGGAATCGGAGCTGGCATAATGCTTGGCACAAGTCTGAGATACACCAAGGGGTTCGGCGTACATCTGCTTGCGCCAGCACATACCAACTTGGAATCGGACCCATTGTCTATAATTACAACACTTATTGGTAAAACTGTATCACATATTGGCTATAAGGAGCAACAATTAGAATCACCACCTACTGGAGACCTCCTCTACAGACTCCACTTACAACAGCTGCCAAGACAGCCCTCTATATTAACCACTTTATGACACTTGCAATAATGCATGACAGACAACATTACCATGTGTATATCCTCCAATATACAACCTGTAAAGATCCCAGTAATAAAATGTTTACTTTCTTTGATCATAATTCATTTTTATTTTAACTTTTTAATAACATATTAATTTTATAATCACTAACAAATGCATCTCAGGGCATGTATAGTAGTGGGATTTATACTCTTCTTGTGTGGTTAAAGGCAATTGGCTGTGCCTCTTGACTTACCGCACAAGGCCTGTGTAAATCTTACATGTTCTGTCATTCATTATTGTTTAACTATGTATTATTTTATACAACACATTCTATGCAAAATTCTAATATTTACTTTTTATTGTTTATTATTTCATCTGCCTGCTTGCTAGTTTCATTTTCAGATTCATGTTCATGATGTTCAAATGTCCAGTCAGGGTCCTTTTCAATGTTATCTTCAAATTCATCACTTGTGCACTCAAGATCATCATATTCAATTGCAGAACTGTTCCAGTTGCACAAGTTGCACTGTGTAGCTTGATCTTTAAATTGAACATCATAACTGTGGTCTTCTGTTTGTGTTGATTTACTTTTATACCAGGGTGGGTTAGCTACTTGAGTTGATTTATTCTTTTATTTTCTGAACTCTGCTTGTTTATAATTATATCCTTAAATAAAACGTATATCACAATTGAATAGTTTGAGATTTACAAACAGAGGTAATACCTTACATTGAGAAATAAAATCAAAATGATTATATACACAGAAGTAATGGTATCTCATATACATTTAGCAGTATGTAATTTGTAAAAGGCAATTCAGATCATACTTCCTGTTGCCTGCCGCCCCCTGTTGCCTGCCACTTCCTGTTCCTGTTGCCTGCCACCCCCCTATCTTCCCTATCCCATCACCATACTTGATCCGCATTTGACTATTATGAACAGTCTAAAGCATTGTTTTCCATAATGCAGTGTCAACCCACCCCATAATTGAGATATCCATTTAATCAAGTATCCCACCCAATAACTTTTCCACACTTTATAGTCCTCCAGACTGTTATTTATTGATTCTTTGGTGATGGTCTGAGTTGTGGGTGGATGGGTGGGGGGGGTTAAGACTACAGTGGCTTACCAACACACATATTAATTTGCACCAATTCCAACATACCTTCTTTAGCCTCTTGTTAGTCTGGTTTCCTATTGAATCATGATTTGTGTTTCTTTTACATTTTGTAGTTATTGGAACATCGTATTCGAGACAGTTTAATTTCTTGAAGAAATCCATGATGGAACAGTTTGTATATGTCCATTAATTACTACAGATACAAGAAAATGAACCCAATATTCCTTTAAATATGTCTCAAATTTATATCAGTTCATAGTATTATTCATGTGTAGATGTTCAATAGTGCAATGCTGTTCACAACAGATGTGATGACATAGCTACTGTAGCATACCAAAACCATAATATTTATTGATTCATATCCATAACAACATTCTACCACACCTTTTATGATATTTATCATGTATAAAGTACCAGTCTTTTTGTACTAACTTTTTACGAGTATGATGGCATTGGAGTACTGCAGGTGGGATAATTTGACATGGAATCCAATAGAGTACATGAGGTTTCTGATACTGTATTGTCCGGAGGTGACTCCCCAAAGAATGTTAGCAATTCATAATCTTACAGTTGATCCAATGTAACAATATCTTGTTCGTTCTGTTAAAAAAAAAATATAAAAAGGTATCAGAAATGCTGCAATATGATTGGCTGTTAACATTCTGATAGCCTTGTATTAATCCTTGTTACACTGTCATGTACAGCCTGATCACTATGGCTCATGAATTCTTCCTGTCAGCATTCCATCCTCTAGCACTGCTGAATGCATGGAAAGATGCACTATGTTTCTGAACCAGCATTCTGAAACTGTTTGTGGAATAACTAATTTATTAAAAAATCTCCCTCTCAGTGAGGAAAACATTCAAAGAGTTCTATTTTCACACTTGTCTTTTGGAATAAGTTTTATAATAGCAATAAGGCACTCCCAGGAGTTAGATTAACAGTCAATCACCCATTAGGGGCAATGTGGTACTCGGCAGTGCCTCGTGCCACATTACACCCATAGGGGGTGATTAACAGACTGTTAATCTAATCCCTGATCATGCTTTGTTGCTTAATTATATTTCAGAATACATGACCATAAACAACTCAGAGCATCTAGAAAATGTCACCCTGCAACCAGAATTACCTCTCATCAGTTAAAACTAACTTTACACAGTAAAAAAGTCCTCAAATAGTTCTCCATAAATGATTTTATAGTATGACAGTTAATTGGAGACATTACTCAATCACATTATTACACTGTAGTACCATATAATTTCCATGATGGAAAGAACATTGTGAGTGACTTATTAGAAAAAAAAATATTAAGATATGGAAACATGTGATATTAGAACAGAAAGTAAATCAGACATAAAGCATAACATATCATAATGTATGACAAATCTATAATTTGAGGATTTTTTTCTACAATGCAAACTATATTATATGCATCTTGTTTGGAATTTAAATGGTTATATTAAGATAGGCAAGCTCATAAGTGCATAGTAAAATAAATATCACCAGCTACTAACAAAACTTTTTCATACTGTAATACTTACAGTAATGATGTCGAAACATGTATCTTGGTTCACCACTATATTATCAGTTGTCGGCTGTTGGTTTTGGAAACCGTCTTCTGACATGCAACTAAAATCAATCAATGTTAATGCTGCTTGTACCTCTTTATTGCAGTAAGTAGATGTTGACCTGATATCATCAACATGCAAAGAAATGGAAATATTAAATAAAAACTCTTAATAGATGTACTAACTTTTTAATTTTTAAATCATATGATTTGAGATTTTTAATGAATTTTATTTTTCCAGACAGTAACAGCTACTTCAAAATAAAAAAAGCTTATCTACATATATTCCTCGTTCCTACTAGTCGAAATAAAGACAATAAGGCTCATTGTGAATGTGCCCATGATGTACATGACTGTTTAATAGGGAAACATGTTTGGTTTTTGGAATACTGAATGCAGATGAGACATCGACATATATAAGACACTATTTAAAATACAAATTAATGAATCATCAATGGTATATAGTGGACAGCTGATATGCATGAAGTTCCATGCATGGAATATTCTTGCTACGCAGCAGTAGTCACATCATATCAAATTGGAATACTGCCACATAATTGTTCACCTTTTTCAAATTGTGTAGTAGAACAGCATGCAATAACATCTAGAGATTTCACAAGTTAATTTCATTATGAGAGAGAAAACAATTTCAATACACACATTCAACATTAAAGTATATGTTATTACCCAATCCATAGAAACATAGACGTTGACGGCAGATATGGACCACAAGGCCCATCCAGTCTGCTCATTTTTCCTACATCATGAATGTGCCATATGCCTGTACTTTGTCAATGGCCTATATACTCATACTCATCTGTATTGCTCCCTTAATCCTATCCCATGCCTGTTTGAAGGCCTGCACTGTATTCATATCCACCACTTCCTGAGGCAGGCCATTCCATGCATACACCACCCTTTATGTGAAAAAGAACTTCCTCACATTCCCCCTTCAGTCCAGAGGAGGGCAACTAAAATGGTGCAGGGTCTGCAAGAGAAGCCGTATGAGGAGAGACTAAAGGAGCTTAATATGTATACCCTTGAGGAAAGAAGGGAGAGGGCACATGATAGAAACTTTTAAGTACCTCAGTGGAATCAACAAAGTCCAAGAGGGTAGCATCTTTCAGAAAAAGACGGTAAGAACAAGGGACACAATTTAAAGATAGAAGGGTAGTTCAGGGGCAATGTGAGGAAGTATTATTTCACAGAGAGGGTAGTGGATGCATGAAACAGCCTTCCTGAGGAGGTTGTGGGGTCTAAAACTGTGGGAGAATTCAAGAATGCATGAGACAGACATAAGGCAATTCTTGTGGGGGGTAGGAAGAAATAGACTGTTGGTTAACTAGGATCTGCGGCCTATCCTGTAGGTAGGGAACTGGGCAGACTAGATGGGCCAAGCGGTCCTTATCTGCCATCAAAGTCTATGTTTTTATGTTTGTAATTGGCCTCCCTCTAAGCTCATGCTATGTCCACTTGTCCTGCTATTTTTCTTATATTGAAACATGTTAGACTCCTTTACCTTGTTAATGCCTTTACGATGCTTGAATGTTTTGATCATATCACCTCTCTCCCTCTTTGCTCTAGGGTATATATATTGAGCTCCATTAATCTGTCCTCATATGTTTTCTGATGCAGTCCATGCACCATTTTGGTTGCCCTTCTCTGGACTGGACTGCCTCTCTTTTGTTAATGTCCTTGTGCATGTGTGGCCTGCAGTACTGCACACAGTACTCCAGATGGGGCCTAACCAGTGCTAGTTTATCCAGATCTCTTCTCATTCTGCCCACCCCATCTGAATTATCTACTCTGTTGCAGATCTTGGTGTCATCTACTAACAGACAAACCTTACCCTTCAGTCCAACTGCAATGTCACGGATGAAGATATTGAAGGGGACTGGCTCCAGGACTGATCCCTGAGGTACCCCTCTTGTGCATTGCATCTCTTCTGACTGTATACCATTTACCACCACTCTCTGTTTTCTGCCTGTCAACCAGTTTGCCACTCAGTTGACTACCTCACCTGTATTTCCTGATCCATGTGGTTACTAAAATCTTATCAATATTATTGGTAGGAAGGCAGCAGGTATAGAGCTAATTAGGGGCAGGAATGATCTGCTTTGTTCTTTGTGCACTCAATGGACAATCACCTAAATGTTATATGGTGTTTGCAGTTATCTTGTATAGGACCTGGGACAGACTGTTTTGACCATCTACCCCATAGGGTGTTTTTCTTTTCTCCTCATGTTTTCATTGTTCCATGCCATGAGGATGGTACAACTACTGTGACTACTGTATATGAGACTATGCCTGTATCTCCACACTTTTATTAGGGGAGATAATTGTCTGGGTGTGTGTGCCCATATTTGCCCGTAGATACGAATGGATTGCACCTTTAAGTGCTCCTAGTTCTCACTAGTATGAATTAAGTAAAGTTATACTTGTGTTATGAGACAGCTATAGTGATAAAGTATTCCGAGCCATATTGCATAGGCCTCATAATCATCAGCACTGATGGTAATGTCTGTTTCATATAATAAAGATACAATTGCATATTACCTGATGTTGATATTTTTTACTAGGTATGCTCCCCTTTTCAGACTAATTTTCTTGAACCCACACTGTTTGGTCAAATGTGGCAGGACTACAAAGTTTGTGTCTTGGAAATGATCCTCACATAACACTGTGCGAAAAGTTGGTTCCCACAAGGCAGGTCTGCTACAGAAAGACTTCCATTTCTCGTGCAAACCATGTAACTTGGGGAACATTTAGAATGGTTACCCAGACAATTCAGAGTTCTTGCAGAGTGGTGCTACATATCTCACCATCTATTTTTTGACAAATAAAATGAGATTAGCAATTTTTACAAAGTACTGAATTTTACATACAATAATTGACACCACTGCCAGATAATAACTATTACTTTCTCCTCAATCTAATACAGGTAGAGATACAGAGATACTCCAGCCTCTCCTCATAGGGCCTCCCCTCTACTCACAGTATCATCATGGTCACCCTCATCTCGACCCTATACAGAAATGCAATGTCCCTCTTTAGGGATGCTAAAACTGCACTCAGTATTCAAGTTGTGGTCTAGCCAGTCAATTGAACAGTGAGAGGAGCACATCTCTCCTCCTTTAGGTTATCACCCTGGCTATGCACCCTGTAGTCTTGCTTGCTCGGGCCGCTACCCTTCTATAATACTCTGCGGTGTTCATTTTGGAACCCACAACCAACCTGATGTCTTTCTCACACCTAGAAACCTGCAATGCTGCCCCCCCAGGATGTGGCACAGAGTCAAATGCCATGCTGAAGCCCAGGAAGATAAAATCAACTAGCCTGCCCTGTTTCAGAGCACTTGCCACCCATTTGTATAATGCAACCAGGTTGGTCTGACATGATATGCCCCTAACAAAGCAATACTGGTGATCATCTAGATAACCATGTGCCTTCAGAACCCCATCCAGCCTCTACTTCAAGATGACCTCCTTCACTTTGCCTACCACTGTCATCAGGTAATCCCGGTATATAGTTTCCAGACTACTCTTGCAAGGAACCCTTGTGTATAGCCATGATATGGGCCATCCTCCAGTCACAAGGTACCCATCTCAACTGCAGGGAGGAGTTAAGTAGACCCAACAGGGGTACGGACATGGTATCAGCCTTCTTTTGTTTGCCTACAATGCCCCCTTTGTGCACATATACCTCATCTTGCAGCAAAGAAAGTATCACCCTGTAGAACAGCTATTGTGCCCTAGCTCTGGCTATTTAAAGCCAGTCCATATTGGTTCCTCCTGCACCAATTGGCTAACTGACTTTGTATGCCAATCAGGGGCACCCTGTCTCTCTATCTCTCTCTCTGTCTCTCTCTCTCTCTCTCTCAGTGGCCACCCAACCCTCTGGCCCTGCCACCTACACATCTGATCCCCTCCTCTAGAAACCGAATACGGCCATGAAACTATTTCCCATCCTCCAGACCTGCTGCCTATGCGGCTGAACATATGCGGCAAATAAAACAGCTCCCTGTATAACATCAATCCTGTAGCTTTAATACAGTGTTTCTAATCCACATGTGCATGAACATACAGTGTTATTTTTTTTTCATTATATTTAAAATGTTAAACATCAGTACATATTACCGACTTCTAAAGGCCTCATCTAATACTTGCCAAGCTGTCTGGTGAATCAACCCAGTATCATTTTTATAACTTTTTTTTTTTGTCCCATCTTGGAAATGGCAAACACATCCTCCAGCTGTAATGTAATGCCACTGATTATGACATTGAGAATAACAGATCACCAGACAGCTCTGATCATATGATAAATGTTTACCCCTTACAAATGCTTAACAAATGTTTTGCACAATGGAAACTGTACATATAATCCTCGCGTTGTGATGCCACATCACATACAACCCAGTTTATCATAGGCCTTCCCCCACAACCGTTTAGGCTTGCTTGCTTGCCTTAAAGTCATCCATGATGGTGACCCACATTTCTAACTGGTAAATGACAGTATAACCAACCTCCGAACATTGTCTTACGCAACAGTGGCAGGCAGTAAAGTGACCAGTATTTCCCAGACTATTTCTTTCTGCCACTCTTGGTATGCATGTGATTCAAATATGTTTACAGTCACTAATAATGGTATTAAACTAATCCAAGGGGCACCATACACTATTTAAAAAAAAATGCAGTATGGGGAACACATTGCAGAACCAGTATGTTCTACTGCATCAGGATATGATTCACAAGGACTACTTGAGATCTGCTCATGAGGTCAAGGGATAAATGGAATCAGATCCATCTGATGTAGAACTCACTGGTTATGTAAGGTAACACATCGACATATATATATATATATATATATATATAGATATATAGATATTACATAATGTTATTTTTGTTCAACTTATTTCATTTTAAGTACAATATTATGTTGGGAGATAAAATATAAACATCAGCTTGTAATTATATTCCATCCTATGAATAAATTATGTTGCATTTCATACTAATAAGGATATGATATCTATTTAAAACATTCCATGTACTACAGAATCATAGCAATACAGATAGATTTTTTCAGAATACGAATGTAGATATTTTCAGCGAATTTAGCAGTTATAAAAAAATACATGACATGTCATCACACACACACACGTATAAAATTGTAAGACATGAAACAAATGAAAATACGACAACTGTTAGTTGACAGTAACTTTATTTAATAAAATCATTTACATTCTAAATGCAACCCTGCAAATCATCACCATGCAGAAACAGAAAACAATATGCACACCAAAATTAATGATACAAATGCAAGGATATAATGAACTTACAAGGACAATAGAACTCAGAAATGTGTCCTTATTTTGAAATTACTGAAAATACCTAACAGTACTGAAAGCACAGACCCAGAACCACGAAAATATCAAGAACATGATTTTGCTTGACTGATATTTAGATTACACCCCTCCCCCCCCAAAACCCACCGCTAACAGTACAGATTACTACGGGAGCCTCCACCCTTTCCCAGATAGCAAGTTTAAGCATTTGCATACATTAATAGTGTAATTAATTAAATTAATAGATAGACAAAATGCACAAGCAAATGTGTGGAAGTAAGACAGTAGACATGTTAGACATAGTAGTATTACATAGCATAGCAGTGCAGGAGAACGGCTAGCAAGGCAAACAGGATGTTGGGATGCATCGTAAGGGGGATCACCTCTCGGAGCAAGGAAGTGATTCTGCCGCTGTACAATGGACTGGTTAGACCACACCTTGAGTACTGTGTACAGTACTGGAGACCACACTTAAAGAGGGACATACAGCTCCTAGAGAGGGTACAGAGGAGGGCAACAAAGATGATACGAGGGCTAGGGGATTTGACGTATGAGGACAGACTTAAGGAGCTCTGCCTGTTTTCACTGGAGGAGAGGAGAGACAGGGGGGACATGATTGAGGTCTTCAAGTACCTCAAGGGAATAAATAGGGTTAACATGGAGGGGATCTTTAGACTAAAGCAGGGAGGTATCACCAGAGGGCATGGTTTGAAGTTGGAAGCTGGAAGGGTAGGGGGGAAAAGAGGAGGAGGTTTTTCACTGAGAGGGTGGTGGACCCTTGGAATGCACTGCCTGGTGAGCTAGTTCAGAGATCCACAGTGGAGGGCTTCAAGAGAGGATGGGACAGACACAGAAAGTGGATGTATCAGATGATGTCCTGTCCCAGGGGGGTGGGGATGGATGATACGGGTTTCTGGAGCACAAGGGATGGGAGGGTCTCGGCACCCAACTAAGGATCTAAAGTTTGAGCAGACTCGATAGACCGTAAGGCCTAATCTGCTGGCAAATAGTATGTTAGTATGTTAGTAGATGTATCAGATCAATTTGGTGGTGTCTCAAAAAAAATACTTGAACATTTGGATAGAGTTTTGATGTGGTCAATAGATTGCAACTACCACAGCAACCAATGAATTTAATCAGAGTCCAGAGGCTTGCACTGGGTCAGTGAATAAGGGGTGAAAAGATCAAAACAAAGCAAGTAGAATTTGGAGGGGGGGAGACCTGACACCAATTAAATGTTAGAAAGAAATAAATGTAAATTGTTCATTCTCATCTTCTGTTCTACAACATCCCATCCTCGTAGGTGACAAGCTGTGACTCATCCTACCCCCGCCTCTCATATCAGTTCTATCTTTAGTAATGCATCAAGATTCAGGTACAATAGCACCCCCCACCCCCCATCCTCACCACGATCCATGGACCAGGGACCACCTTCAAGAATACTGTGAGCCTGAAACTTGTCCACAGAACTAAACTGAAACATTATATCAGCAGGGCAGCAAGGCACAAATACCCAACACCCCCTCCCCACAAGAACTCAAAGCATCCAATCATCTTCAGCTGCAAATGTCATGGTCTGCGAACCTGTCAGCATGCAATGGAGCAATCATTGCATAAATACTGAATGAGCTCTCTCAATTACACACATCATCATACAGCATGAGAGTGCAGCTGCTGATCCATTCAAACTAAGGAATCCGTCCATCACTCCACACTGCACTACTTATCTCAAGTGTATATCAGGACTGTCACAGTCTCCGAGACTATGTGCAACACATCACTCTAGTTACTTGGACTCCGTTACAAGACCAACCCCCCCACAACACCACCATCCGTCCATCTGTTTAAACTGCAGGCTGCACCCGCACTTGGGTATTGCAGAGACGAGAGAGTGATACATATATATCACTGTCACACTCCTACAACAGGCTCTGACATATGCTGGCAATGGTAAAAAAAAGATAATTTTGCAGTTGGTCTGAGTCTGGCTCATCATGACAAAGGTCAATTGATGATCCCGACCATCACATCTGCCAAATGACAGCAATCCTGGTAAGCGAGAACTCCCTCACTAGATGCATCTACTCCGACTAGATGTGATTAGTAGCTCTAACTTCATACAGTCAGCAGCATTGGGATGGGCATGTGAATGGGGAGTGGGTGGAGGGTGAAAAATGGGTGAAAAAAACTTCTGTGTGTGAGTTTTATTTTTTAATACTGTGTTTCATGTCAAAAGGTCAAAATTATACCTGGAGTCTGGACCTTTGGGAGAGGGAGACAGAGTGTTGTGATGGACCTATTGTTGTGGAATGGACAAGCGGCACTGGTGGGACTCGAGATTAGGGACAGACAATGGGAAAAGATGTCACTCATCTCAAGGTATTTTCATCCCATTCCTGTGAGAGGAATAGGAGAACGGACATTTGGTGACCGCACTAAATGATTCTTTATTAGCATTCGTGATGTTACTAATCTCATTACAGCATTCAGTTACTGTGAGACCTCATGCTAATTAGAATCCACATCATCCTTCGCCACATCACCCATCAGATCAGATCAAGATAGTAGATGGAATGGTTGGTTGTTGAATAATTAACATGCAGAATACAATTCTATACTTAAAAGAAAAAAATAAAGCATGGTGTCTCACAAATGTATCAGTTAAGTACAAACAGTCTGCTTGAAATACCGATCTCAAGATTCTCGTACGACTGCAATAAAATTTCAAATTGTCATACTCAAAATCCAGTTTCATTATACATTTTGTGATGCTATTCTACTTAAAAGCAGAAAACTATTTACCTTCAAAACCTCAAGATTTGTGATCAACAAGAATACATTTAGTTAATGAAACAAAAATTTGAAAAATAAGCATTAGATTACACAGACCACAAGACTGATATTTTAGCAGTTATGCTTGTCTTATGGCAGCATGTGAAGCAGGGTGTTGTTGACGCCACCACACAGAACTTACAGCGCGAGCAGCAGTCGCTGTCCTAAGACAGAAATGGGTGAAAGCAGTCAATTTACAGACATGACAGCATAAGTGTAAAATGATCAAAAACAGATTATTTACATATAAAATCAAAGCTTAACACCTAAAGAACACAACCACACAGCAATTTATTGGTAAATCAATACATACTGACATTTCCTATCACCTTTAAGGCATTACCTTACATACAGGTACTGTGGTTTTTTAGGCATGCACAGGTTTCAGTTGTTGTTTGGACATAGTTCTCAGTATCTATGGGCTGTACATGTTACAGTAGATCTTAAATATGGGTAGTAGTGATGGTAATTGCCAGGCAGAAGTGATACATGTGCAAGGCAGGGTTATATATGGTTGCTTCACAGTGGGGGTGTGGAACTTCACTGATTGTTTTTTTTTTTTGGCAGTCGAGATAGTCCTATAAATGGAACACCAACTTAGAGTGGGGGTAAGGGGAGTGTGCAATGGTGCTGCAAGCGGCATCGCTTAGGGGGTGTATTGTCTGCCATGTTTCCACCCTCAGAATGAGCCAGCATTTAGGTACCAGGCAATTAGGGTACCAATTGGCAATGTTGCCAATCACTGTTTATGTGGGGGGCTATGCCCTCACACCACCCATTGCGGGGGCCTGTGCTCCCAACACCCCCCCCAACTATAGAGGGGGGGATCTCATGGAAGAGGCAGTGAATCCCAGATTTGGAACCCTAATTGTGTGGTGCCATAATGCCAGCACCTGAGTGCCTGCAGGGGTCTGCCACTGGTAGGGAGCATGCCCAGGGAAGGGCAGCACAGTCCAGGAGCCCCCTCAACCTCTTGTGAACTCTGTGAGTTGCTGCTGCGGAGAAGAAGAAAAAGGGACCAGGTGAGTGACACTTAAACCAGAGAGGGAGGGATTCGAACAGTAGGAGGGGAGGGTAAAACAGGACCCCAGCAAGAGCAGAATGCAGAGTAAGGCTGGGCAGCGTAAACACTAATGTGGCTGCACCTAACTAAAGCACATTGCAATACAGAGCATACTGTTTCTGGGTTAGCTCCAGAGGAGAAATGACCATGACATGACATGACATGAGCAGCATGGATTCATTTCTGAAAGATCCTGCCAGACCAGCCTAATTGAATACTATGACATGGTAATGGGGGAACTGGATAAAGACCATGCAGTGGCTGTGCTGTATTTAGACTTCAGCAAGGCCTTTGACTCAGTGCCTCATAGGTGACTGGGGGGTAAGTTGCAATATGTGGGGGCAGGGACAAAGATGGTAAACTGGATTGTGAACTGGCTTAAGGGGAGGCAGCAACAGGTGGTGGTGGTGGGGGCACTCTCTTCCCCAAGGGCGATGACAAGTGGAGTGCCGCAGTGCTTAGTACTGGGTCCGGTGTTGTTTGGGTTATTCATATCAGATATCTCACATGGCGTCAGGAGCAAGATCAGTCTGTTCGCAGATGATACCAAGATAGAGGCAGTGGTGGATGATATAGAGGGGTGGCAGGGGCTACAGGGGGAACTGGATCAAACTGGAGGAGCAGTCAGAAAAGTAGCAATTGAGCTTCAGTGCAAAGAAGTGCAAGGTTTTGCACTTTGGAGCAAGGAACCCAAGGAGGAGCTATCAGTTGGGAGGGGTTCAGACAGAGGTCACAGAGCAGGAAAAGGACCTATGGGTGAAAATAACTGGGTAACATGAACAACTGAGCTCAGTGCAGGAAGGTGGTAGCTAAGGCCAACAAGATCCAGGGGTGTATTGTGAGAGGAATCTCACCCAGAAATAGGGATGTGATCCTGCCACTATACAGGTCACTAGTCAGGCCACATGTGGAGTACTGCATGCAGTTCTGACATCCCTTTCTGAAGAAGAATATCAGATTGCAGGACAGGGTGCAGCATGGGGCAACAAAGATGATCCAGGGGCTGGAGGGCAAAACTTATGAGGACAGGCTGACTGAGTTGAATATGTACACCCTGGAATAGAGGAGGGATCAGGGGGATATGATTGAGACCTTCAAATATTTGAAGGGGATTAAAAAAACAGGAACAGAAGGAATATTTAAGCTAAGGAGAGGAAGGGACACCAGAGGGCATGGTCTCAGGCTGGAGGGTGGAAGATATCGGAGAAAGGTGAAGAGGCAATTTTTTAGAGATGGTGGTGGAGAAATGGAACACTTTACCCGAGGAGCATCCTGTAGCACAGTGGGCAGTTTTAAAAGGGCATGGGATAGGATGTGAGGGGGTAAAGGTGAGAAGGGGTGAGGAGGGTGGGTAGCTGTAATATAGGGGTGCTAGCTGTGCATTCAAGCAGACTAACTTGATAGACTGTAAGGCCTGTTTCTGTCAGCAGATTCGTATGTTTGTATGACCTGGCAATACAGACTACACGCTGTGGGGAGTCTAACACAGACAATACATTAACTATAGCATCATAAAAGGCTAATTCAAAGGGTTCCATGTTGCCATAGTGACAGGAAATGTGCCGACCATCATTACAGTGACAACACAATGTAAACAACTGGCATTGTGCCATCACTGTATACAAGGTTTTGGTTTTTTTACGGGAGGGTTCCCCCCCCCACCACACCCCCTCTTTTGGGGGCTCTGCCCTCACACCACACTATAGATTACCAACTCCAAGTTGGAGCTGGTTCGGGGAGTGGGTGAACTCCCCAGAGACAGCAGTGTTGGGGGAAAAAAGCAGACCATCACAGCGAACAGCCAGTTCTGTCACTATGATGGCCTTCACTGTTTTCCCAGCACTGTGGTAATGGTATACAGTTACATAGCACAGACATGAATTTCAATCCCCACTGGAAAGGTGGTATTATCAGGCAGCTACATCTGAATTAGTACAGCAGGACCACAAACAAAAACACATGCAGGTTCTAATGAAATTAAAGTGAACAGCAGAACGGGGGTATAACTGTACCCCCCCCCCCAACAAATAGGGGTTCCAATAATGTCTTCCTGGGCTGCTTAATGCCCACTGTCAGGATGGTGTCTTGTGTCTTCAGTAGCTCTAAATGTTTTGCATGAGAGTGCTCCAGTAAGCCTCTGTGCCTACTAGGAGCCTATCTAATCTGTGTGAGAAAATTAGTCTGGGCTGGGTTCGAGTGACTAAAGGCTTGTGACCAGACAGTCTGTATTTCTGCTCCATTTTGCAGTCACTACTTGCACAGAGGGAGCTCTGTTAGGAACTGTGATTATTTACTGTTTATCTGCTGTACTAATAATAATATAGGAGTTTGTCTAACCTGCTTTCCATTGCAGCTTGAACTTTTCATAAGAGCCACCCTTTTAGTTCTGGACTGTCAGTGTTGGACCAATTGAACCTCAGGGGACCCAAAATGAAGACTGTCCCCAGAGGTCTTGTGGGTCTGAATTTCAGTAGGAATTGTAGTTTTTAGTGTTTGGCACCTAAACGGACATGGAGGGGGAGACCTTTCTGTGATAGACAGTTCCCTCAGCCAACCAAACCTTTTGGATCACTAGGAAATACCCAGAACTGCCTGAAGCAGTGTGTCACATGAGAATTGGAGTTTGGAGAGTGAACAGCTTGAGCCATCAAGCAGCTGCTCCTGTTAGATGCATGGGAGAATCGGAGGGAAGGCTCTGCTGAACTGCCTATCACATCTTCCAGTGTGAAGTATTGCCTTGATTGTGAAAGTTGGATTCATCTGATTGCTGAATTGAGACCTGTACCTGAAGAGAAAAGTGTGTTATTGCTGTCTGCAAGTGGACCGAAGACTTGCTCCAGAAGCTATCGGCCTGCCTGGCATTGAAGTGAGCCTCAGATCAAGTGGTTTGCGCAGAGAAGCTGTGATTTGCAAATGGACTTTACCCAAACTGTGGCAAGTTACTTTAAGTGTTATAAATGTGCTGAAGGTGTTGAGTGGGTCTCAATTTGGTTCCCCATCATGAGTTCTGTTATGCCAGCTGGAGGCTGTTCCAGCACTTCATCACAGGCTTCATCCAAACCACTGACTCTGCCTGGGCCCTGCCATCTTAGCCTAGGCCACTGCCCGCGATTCAGAGACATTCACGGTGAAAGACCTGCTCTGGGATTCGGCCCCCTGCTCTACACCATCGAACAGGTAGCGACCACCATGGTAAGCAGTTTAAGTTCTGCATCCCCTGGCCATCCAGTAAAATATTCTGAGGTTTTCGTCTCGTCTATCCTGCATTCTGGTCCGGGTAGTGTGCGTGAGTACAAAACAGAATAGCTCCCTGCAACTAAAACTACAATCATTTGTGTCTCATCTGATTTACTCGTTTTGGGGTTTATTGCTATGGACTTGGCCATCCAGCCCCGGATTACAAATCTTTGGGTTGAGTGCATGTTAATTGTTTTCCTTCCTAAGGGCACTAACATCAGCTGTAATGCCGGCCTACCCCAGGCAGCACTTTAGGCTAGCCTGTGTAACAATCTGGGTACCCAGAGTTGTGGGACTGTGTTAGAGGGACTGTATTGCATGCTTGATCAGCCTGAATTTAATCAGAACTGCCAATCATTTGCTTGATTTACACCCCACCCTTGTTTACATCCCCCTGAATAAATCAGATTATAGTTGTTCACATTTAATCTGGTTAGTGTGTACCTTTTTGGTGGGGATATAGTACTGCTATTGTATTGCTGCATCAATGATCTTGTTTTCCAGGGAGTCTTCAGGGCAGTCACAGAGGATCCAGCGCTGGTGGTAAGTGCAAGGGTTGAGAGCATATTATTTCTGTCATATGGTATTTATTTATTTATTTATTTATTTATTTGTATTTCGGATGACACCTTTGAACCGAGGGCTCTTTTACAAAGGTTCCATGTCAAGGCAATAAGAACAATAAGGTACAAAACATAACATGATCATTACAATGGAACTTACAAAAAATAAAAATAAAAAGACTAGTAAGGTTACAATAATAGCAGCCAAAGGCATTGTCAAGGAATTGTGTTGCGAGTTAATTATATAGTACAATATGGTAAATGTGAATGTGCTGTTGCTGAACTGTTTAGGCCACTAGAATGGTTGGTGGGTGGTTATAGCATTCCAGAGTGCTATACCAACAGCAGCTATGCTACCCCAAAACCATTCCTCTGGGTGGAGGCACCCGTTCACCGAACTCAGGCCCCTCAACCTGTGCCTAGTCATTCAAGCAGGGGTAGTAACCCTTATGATAGTGCCACCTAGGGGTAACTGTTTAAAAGACTGGACCATTCCCCACTTCATAACCAAACTTAAGAAACTGGGTATTTCCTTCAACTTCAGCTAAAAAGCAAGAACCATTGAAATTATTCTTATCAGCTAAGTCCCGAGGAGGTGGCATTCATACTCCTATTGAGCCCCTTCCTCAGCCAGAACCTGATGCAGCTGCCAAGCTCCGCAGTCTTCTGCCTCTACTGGCTACTTCCATATCGAATGTCCAAACTAACCTCGCATCTTTATAAACTTCCCTGCCTGTGTAACTGACACTTAATTCAGTGCAAACAGATGTGTGAACTCATCTCTGGTCTCTTGAGGCCTGTATTTGTATGCAATCCACACAGCCTACACATCCTGACTTAAAAGCCTCCCAGTCTACCAGCTCTTCCTGTACTGATGTGATATTGCCTCCCTTTTCTTTTTCCTCTACTGCTCCAGTCAACTTCTGCTTAAACTTCTCAACAGGATTCTGGTACTTCACCAGCGGTTGCTCCTCTACCTATGATATCTCCCATACATCTCAATCCAAGTCACCCGCGCAAAGACATTTTTGAAAGGAAAGATGTTAACTTAATTTCCCTCCTGATTTCCTCTCATGACTCCCTCGAGAACAGAGTCATTTCTTGTGGTAATGTTTCAGTAGTCTTAAAATCCAAGGATCCCAGGCTCATAAAGAAACTAACCATTCCAGAATTTGACATCGCCTGCAGCCTATATAGAGACATTGTTTGCTCTGCATACCCTTCCCGATGTCAGGAACTGGACTCTTATTTATACCTTATCATGGATTTGGGAATCAGATATGGAGGCACTCATTTTTATGACTACCATTATTCCTTTTCTTCCAAAGTGGCAGCTTCCCTAGCCCATTTTAATACAAAACTCAGTTGGGCCATACTAGATAACAAGCTATTTTGCTGCCATTTTGCAGGTCAGCAGGCCCTCTCCTGCCAGCTATGAGGCTTATTCTCTCATTTTGCCTCTCTTTCTCCATTGTCAGTCTCTCAAATGCCTGTTCCTCCTAAAAAGAACTCATCTGGGGACTCAGATTCTATCTCCTCAACATTTACTTGCACCATTATGGATCCTGGCACTCTGCCCCGCACCAGTCATGATAGACATGGTCGTCCAGTAACCTATGTGGGAAACCAAGCTGTCTGCAACAACTTCAGTATGACTGGTTGTACTGTACAGTCTATGGTTGTCACTATCTTCATGACTGCAGTTTAGTAACAAAGCCCACTCCAGAGCCAATTGCCCTCAACTAAATCAATAATAACAATTCCAATTTCTACAAAGTAGATCACTCCATCCTTTTATCCAAAATAGACACTTATCCAAATCCAGCAGAGATTCATATTAACATCTCTGAAGTTACTACTATCACTCTTGACTCATCTCACCTTGGGCCTTGCCATGTCAAACCTACGGGGAGGTCTCAAACCAGCTAGGCCTATGTGGAGGCCTTGATTCGGTGCATCTACATTCCCAAACTCCAAGTCTTAGGTATTCTGACTCTGTTCCTTTCATGGGTACAGGGCCTGACATATATTCCCACACTCTCCATAATGGTACATTTCTGTTTCAAGGAAGTCTGAAGACAAAAGCAACTGCCTCAAAGTTACATCATCACCTACCTTCAGAACTCCAAGACCTGAGATATCAGTGATGTGTATCCTATCCATCCCAGTTTCATTCTCTTCGTTTACAGTCAAGTGCTACATTCATTTTGAAGCCCTCCATCTTCCCCACCTCCTCCTTCTCCGGCACTCTTCTCATCCTTTGTGCTGGGCCTTAATTCCCATTCCACTCCCTGCTTCTTGACAAAGGGGAAGGAATGAGTAAGGCCAATGCAAATCATAAGTCATACGTTCTCACAAGCATAAGTTGTTTCCACACATTGAATATAATATTTGTGCCAAAAATCTTTATTCTTCAATAGTGTCATAAAATTAATTGCATGGTTGAGCACTTACAGTTACACACTAAGTTCACATATTGAGATTAAAAGTATTTTCAGTAACATAGGATCCACTCAGCCCAAAAGCTGGCTTCTGTTCAGACTCAACCCCTTGCCCCTGGATTGATGTCATCATGAATTTTTTGGCACTACTGAAGCATAAAAATTTTGGGCACAAATATTATATTGGAATCCATGATCTTTATGTGTAAACGGAATCACTTAACTACACAGAGTCTTTAGTAGGTGCCGGTCTTTCTGTTGTTAATGCATATATTGCGTCGAGTTGCTTAGTTTTTCTCTAAATGCATGTCTATAATGTAATTTGTTTGCAGACTGCTAAATTCTCCTGTAAAATATAGGGACCAATCTAGCTCTGGGAGCACTCTCATTCCAGACTGACATGCTGCAATTGGAACACAAATCTGAGCCCCACAGATCTGCAGATGTTAGTTTACCCCCTGCCTTCTTTCGTGATTTAGGATAATACATTACACCATATAATAGAGAATGTATACAGTATGTTGTATGAATGTTGTAGGACTGCAACCAGGGAACAGTAGTACCACAGTCAGAAAACCTGAAACTTACAACAGAAAGACCGGCACCTACTAAAGGCTCCCTGAGACCATGAATTCCAATATAATATTTGTGCGAAAAATCTTTATTCTTCAATAGTGTCATACAATTTATTGCATGGTTGAGCTCTTACAATCACACACAAAGTCCACTTTTTGAGATTAAAAGTTTATTCAATAACATGGAATCCACTCAGAACAAATGCTACCTGGCATCAGGCTTGAACCCTTGCCCCTGGACTGATGACACCATGAATTTTATGACATTATTGAAGAATATTTTTTTTTTTTGCCACAAATGTTATATTGGAATCCATAGTCTTTATATGTAAAAGGAACAGTATGTTCCTGGGAAGTTTCAGCTCCTCTGTCCTGGACCAGAATTTTTTTTTATTTATTTTAGTCAGGAGCTGGATACACTTTGAATTTCCAGATTATTGCACCACTGAGACAAATGAAATGATTTCAGGGGACTCATTGAAGTCTAGCATTTGAAATCTCCTTTTCACTTACTGAGGGGAGGATTGTGAAATGCGACTTATTTTTGCTGTTATTTGATTACAGGGATCCCCCTCAAAGAACGGGACCAAGTGGAGAGACTGTCAGGAGTCGAGTTCTTACATTTTTTAACTCCTTTAAAGATAGTACAGTACTACAAAAGAACTGTATTGTTTGGGTTTAAGGGATCTTCACACTAGGATCACACATTATTTCCATTTTGTTGATAAGATCATTTTCATAAAAAGACTTATGGTGGTGGGGGCAAAATCCCCAATTCAGCGTGACCACATTAAAAATCAGTAAACAAAGCTAGTGCAGTTAGGAGGCGGTTAGCCCATCGTAAAGTTGCAGCCCAAGCAAAAAGCAACAAATGTAAAGTCAAGGAGCTCATGAAATGATTCCATACACAAAAGCTGTATGAAATATTGAAACTTTATTTGAAGATAGTAAAACAGCATTTAAATCACAGACGGACCCCTCAGCACTGCCAAACATTTTTACCCTACTCTAGGGCTTTGTCAGGGCAAAGCTAGATCATTACTGTTTACAGATATGTTTTGAAGTCGAACAGAATAAGATTTAATTGTTAAACTTAGTGGTTCTGATCTCAGTTTTATAAAAATGTATTTATATGCCAATGTAGGTTTGCAGCTTTATGCTTTAAGATAAAGTCTGGGAAACGTGGATTCTGCAGTAATATTATTGCACCATGCAGCACACTCTTGTATTTACACACACACACACCATTTGCGATCGATTCCCCCTTATTCGCATATGTAATGTTTACTGTCGTGGTTTCCTTTTATCACAGTCACTCATTTCATTTTTTAAATTGTGGAACTGTCTGAGAGGAAGTGGAAGAAGAGGAAGGAGGAGAAGAAGAAGAAGAAGAAGAAGAAGAAGAAGAAGAAGAAGAATGCCCAGGAGAGCACAGACAGTAGCGTGGGAGAGCTCTGCATGACCCGAGTATTAAAATAGTCATTTCTCTGAGTTTCTTTTAACATTGAGATGTGACAACATAGTTTTACTGAATCTATGTACAATGACAGAAAATCTGGAAGACTTATAAAGTGTAGATAGCTTCCTACAGCTGGACGACTTAGAATGGGAGCAGGAGCCTGTTGTAGGCCTCGAAGCCAAAAGGCCAAAACTAAGTGCTTCTCCTGTGTTGCCGCCTCCTATGACCACTGATACTGTTACGATGGAGCAAATGTACACAGAGCTGAAGGCCATAATAACGGCACTATTTACACTAGTTGATGGCTTCAAGGAATGAAAATCTTTGGTCCGAGAGCTAGTTCAAAGGACGATGGATATGGAGGCATGGATTTCCTCAGTGCAGGATTAAATTACAGAAATTGAACCGATGGTGGTTACTTGAAGGCATCATGTCAAGAAGCTAGAGGAGAAAGTGGAGGATTTGGAAGGTTGCTCTAGAAGGAACAACCTAGTCCTTCTGGGGCTCCCAGAAGGAGAAGAGGGCCCTTTGCCTATTGAGTTTCTGCAAAAAACTGCTCAATTGTCTCACAGATCCATCGCCGAATAGCCCTACATATATCATAGAAAAAGCATATCATTCTGTCAGACCCAAGCCTCAAGAAATATTGAAAAAATGGAATGGTCTGGAAAGAAACTTAGGTTGGTCCCAGATATCACCTTTAAAGTACATCAAGAGTGAGCAGGTTTTCAACCAATTCAATCAAAGTTATGGGCTGTCAAAATTAAGTACAAAATGCTTCACCCTGCTGGCCTTGAAGCAGTTACAGTCAAAGGCATCTTCGGGTATGACAACCCAGAGCAAGCATCTAAGGAACTGGGAAAATTGATGCTTGATCTTTTTGGCAAAGGTGGGTGATGCGTCACTTATTCTCCCAAAAGCTTTGAAATTAAAATAGTTGCTGAGACTGTTGGGTTTCCAATCTGGTGACTTTTCTGCAAATAGATTATAGTACATCTATCTCTACTATTCTAAGAGCAAGCAGCTACTCATTCAGTACCTTCCCATTTCAGTAATCAGTTCCTCAGACATGTTTGGAGCTGAAAAGCTCGAGAGCCATTAACCTACTTGTGATGAGATCCTCTGTGACATTATAATTCCTTTAAAAACACTGTGTTTCAGACAAGCTGGTACACTACATTAGTTGGAAGGCAAAAGCTCTAAACATTTGTCAAAGAGACATGGTTATTTCTCCTGGCACATGCTGAATTTACTGTATTTTGGCGTGAGACTTTTACTTTTGATCCTTTTTTTTTTCTGGACTGCAATGATTTGGGAATTGCTTCAAAGACTGTAAACTGTTAATTGGGTGGCTTTAAGGTCAATATTGGAATCCATTTTTTCTTTTCTCCTCGAATTTCATCCCTAGTGGATATAGATGCCCTCCTGGGGCACTCTAGTTTTTAGTTGTATATACCACTACAGAAATATTTCCTCATTAACTTCCAAAAGTATCATGGAGAGCTGAATCATTTGACTTTACCTTTCATGTTTTATAAAAAAGATCTTTGACTCTTAATGCGGTAATATGTTTTTTTCTTAATGCTTAAACATTTATTATAGAGAAAATGCCATTTCATTATTTGTCTAAATGTCTTTAACTGCTTCACAACAGCATGGAAGCCAAGAGGTTTGAACTGGGAATTTGTCAGCTGATATTTTAAACTGCATAATTGGGGGCTGTAGTGGGGAAATCCATGTTTAATTTTTTACGGATAAACAGGATGTATCAAACAGATCAGGAAAAATGCATATGTTTATTTACCTTTACTTCCCCACTTTAAAACATTATGTTTCAGACAAGCTGGTACACTAGATTGGTTGAAAGGCAAACGCTCTAAACACTTGTCAAAGAGACATGGTTACTTCTCCTGGCACAAGCTGAATTTGCTGTATTACTTCCCCACTAGATTCTTGTTCAGGTTTAAGACTATTTATGTAGAGAGTGGAGTTCCTAGGTTTAATTCAGAGATGGGTCAAGGGGAGCTCTTCCTCCTTGGGCATTATGGACCGTTTGTTTAGGAGGGGGCTTTCAGCCTGGGTGGTATGCAAGAGTTGGGGGGGTTCCTTTTATTGGCTTTTCTGTGGGTAGTGGAAGGGGGGCAAGGGATTTTGATTGGAGTAATGAGGATTATTTTTGGTTATGGGGGGGCAATCAAGGTTGTTCTATGGGGAGCACATCATGCCACTTTTCTTTTTTTGTCAATTGAGTAAATGGTTTGTTGGAAGGTAATTACATGGAAAGTTAAAGGGGGTAAAGACAATAATAAAAATACTGCATCCTTCATCACCTAGGGCAATATTCATCACATATTGTTATGCTGCAGGAGACACACATCCCTATTGCTCAGTTGCACCAGTTAAAAAAATTATTGGTGGGCCAAATTTTTGGGGCGGGATTGAGTTCCAGACAATAAGGTGTAGCAATGTTAATTCATAGATCTGTTCCTTTCAGTCTGATTAAAGAATGGCAGGACCCAGATGGTCACTACATTATTATCCATGGCCAACTTGCCAACAAGGAAGTTGTTTTGGCCCCATTTATGGGCCTAATACAGATAACCCCCATTTTTTCCACCTTTGACCACTTTATTAGCATCATTTGGAGAAACACCTTGCCTTTTGGGTGGGGTTGTCCCCTGTCCAAAGAGCCATGAAGGAGTTTATGTCAGATTTGGGTTGGAAGACCCTTGGAGGCTTCTTCACCAGGGGGAGACAGAGTATACCTTTTACTCCTTCCCTCCCCTCCACTAAGGTATACTCCAGATTAGACTACTTCCTGCTTAGCAAGCAGTCTTTGTCTGGGGTGGAAGAAACAGGTATATATACTAGAGTGCTATCAGACCACTCTCCAATATGGATTACTTGGTCCATACCTTGTCGCCCCTCATTTGCTGGCACTTGGTCCCTTAGTCGACAATTTTTATCTGATTCCTATATTTTGAAACATATGAAAAAATTAATTCACTCTTCATGGGAAGACAACCATAGGTCCATTGAGGCCAAGGATGTTTTTTGGGGGGCTACGAAGGTGATATGGTGATGAGAATTTCTCCACCTTGCAACTGTGAGAAAGAAAAAACTAAATCTACAGGTGGAGGAATGGCTATCCCATATCCATACATTAGAAACACAGTTATTTAAGACTTCTCCAGAACATTTATGGGAAGAACTTAATTCATTGAGAGTTAAATATTCAGCTTATCTCCTAGACAAAGTTAGCTATTCTGTCTCTAAGATTAAGGCCACATACATTGGACAAGTGGAGAAAGCTGGTCAGCTTCTCACCAGTCGACTTAAACAACAGAGGGCAGATCAATGGGTGGCAGATTTAGTAGATCCACAGTCTGGGCAAACATATTCAGATCCTTCCAAAATTGCTTACATTTTTAAGGAATACTATCAATCATTATATACAGCTCCGGTGGATAATGAAAACTCTAAAGGTCTATTAGAAAATGTTTTGGAGGGAACTGAATTACCAACCCTTAAAGAACATCAAAAGGACATTCTAAGAGGGTCCATCATGACAGAAGAAGTTATTGAAGCCATAGATAGATTTCCCCTTAAAAAAAGCCTCTGGCCCAGATGGTGTCATTCCTACTTTTATAAATCATTTAAGACAGAACTTGCTCCCTTACTGAAAGAAGTCTATAATTTTCATTTCATCTCAATTAAGGAAATAGTTATTTTTGAGGCCAGAATGGTAGTGTTGCAAAAACCAGGGAGAGATCCAATTTCACCTAGCAGTTATAAGCCTATTTCACTTCTAAACATAGGCATCAAACTTTTAGCAAGAATATTGGCTTTCAGACTAAAAAAAGTTTGGGACATCCTAATTGGAGCTGAGCAAGTTGAATTTGTTGCAGGGAGACAATCCAGTGACCATTTTAGAAAATTTCTTCACCTTATCTCCGTGTCTGGGAAGGGGAAGGCTGATGAGGTCCTTGTCTCCCTAGCCATGGAGAAAACTTTTGATCGGATAACCTGGAGTTATTTATTCAATCTACTGCCCAGATATGGTATCCCTGAAGAATTTATTCAGTGGGTAAAGGTATTTTACATCTGTCCATCGGCTACAATTTTTAGCAATGATATTACATCTCCACATTATTTTGTGACTAGGGATAGCCAGCAACAATGCCCACTTTCACCAATGCTCCTCAATCTTTATATTGAACCTTTGTCCAGGAAAATCAAGGCTGCTCAGTAGGGTAAAGGTATTAGAATGTCACCTTCTGAATTCAAGTTATCAATGTTTGCAGATGATGACCTTTTACATCTTTCTAACTTGTCAGTCTCCCTTCCCACTGCTCTTCCTATCATTTCAGAATTCAGTGTATTTTCAGGTTATAATTTAAATCTTCATAAAACTACAGTTTTGTCTTTATCAAATTCCTGCACTCATATGAAGGTTATAGATTTGGGCCTTAAATGGGCACCTACATATATTACATTTCTGGGAATTGAGCGCCCTAAAGATCATAAGCATTGCAATCCCTTAACGTAGACCCTGTGGTTGATAAACTAGACCAAGATTTACAATGGTGGCAACATTTATCACTCTTACTTTGGGGAAAGGTTAATAGTTTAGAAATAGTTGCTTTACTGAATTTATTATCCTTTATCAATGTTGAATATCCATCTCACCAAAAAGTGGTTTCAAAAACTCAACTCTAAATGGTCTAAATTTGTATGGGTGGGGAAATCTTCTAGACAAGCTCTTATAAAACTTTTTCACACAAAGGAAATAGGTGGTTTACAGATCCCACATATGCTTATATATTACTTTGCTTTTCATGGTGCAAAATACTTCTGCTGATCTCTAATAGGCCCATATCAGCTGTTCCTGATTGGCTGACCATAGAACAATACAGAACAGAATTTCATCATATTTCTTTGGGTTCTTTGCTGTACATCCCTTTCAGTAAGCTCCCTCCTTCTTTGAGGGACTGTCCGATCTGATGGTTGATCCATGCTCACCTTCAACTATGCCAGCATTTTAAATTAAATAACTATAAGGATCTGGGGCAGCCATTCTACAATAACAAGAATATTTTAATTGGCAACAAGGTCATTCAATCAGCCACCTGGAAAGGACTGAGGGTGGCATCTCTAGCAGAACTGATTAATCAGGATAGAATTATAACTTATCTAGAATTCAAAGAGCTTGTTTATCTCCTGGCATTTCATGTTTTAAAGTATGCTCAGATCAAACATTGTTTCCAGTCATTCTTGGGTAATCCTCCCTGGTACCCTGTGGGTAGTTTTTTTTTTGTTTTGTTTTGACGCTATCTAATTTGACAGTTCAACCTAAACCGATCTCAAAACTTTATAAGGAACTTGGAGCAAGGACTTGGAAAGGCTGGCCTTGTACTGTCTTTTACTGGCAACAGGCCACCAAGCTCACTTATAGTACAGAGGTGTGGAAGTCAATTTGGTTAAATATATACATATTTATTGAACAGGATAGACTATGCCTTATTCAATTTAAAGTGCTACATAACTTATACTACACACCTCTAAATCTATATCACATGGGTAAATGATCAGACTCCCAATGCCCAAGATGTTCTCATGAAAATGGATCTATACTCCATATGCTTTGTTCATGTCCTAATGTGAACACCTTTTGGAAAACAATAGAACATATATGTTCCAAGCTTTTTAATCATTCTAGGTACTTCATTTTGGACATATGTGCTCTAGGTAATTATACTCAAATTAGTTCAGCTAAGCATCAGTCATATATGGCCTTAATTACTGCAGTGACTAAACTTCTTATAATGAGGCATTGGGTAGATGAAAATCCTCCTTTGTTAAGAGAGTGGTCCAAAGAACTAGGGACTGCTTTAAATGCAGGAAAGGCCATTGCAATACAAAATCATAATTTAATCAAATGTATAGCTACATGGAAATCATTCTTACAGTTCATTACCGGGAGATGAATTGGCCTTAATCTCATATGTTCCTATCTGTTTTACTCCCTGACAACCAATGTTATGGTCTTGGCATGTTTATTTATCCCGGCCGATTTGTTTGTTGTGAGGTACCAAAAATTGCTCCCTAATATTCATTTTGAGAAGTAATGTTGCCGGGGGGGCAGGTGGCATGGGTAGTTTGACTCATGTTGACAGGGAGAAGGGTGGCATTATATTTACTTTTGCTTATTATTTATAGTTCATACATTTCATCTGTACAAGTTTATATTTATCACCTGGATACAGAATATCATGATGACCTGACATGATTGTTTTGTACTGTTGTTCTGTATTGCTGTTCTAGGAAATACTCAATAAGGTATATTTGTGGCAAAAAAAAGAAGTAGTAGAAGAAGAAGAAAAGTCAAAATTGGATTTTAACCTTTTCCCATTTCTCAGCATGCATTTTATGTAACCCTTTTATTTACAGTCCACATGCTGCTGAAGTTTTAGTTTAGGAATTGTTTAGTAGTATACTATTGAGTGCCACATATTTACAGAGAATAAAGAAATCCAAGTCTATTTTTAACATCTAAAATTCAGAAATGCTACTGAACTCCAGATTTAATCAGGATTCTACCATCTAGTATTTGTTTGAATAAATATTTTTAATAAAAGTGGGAGTAAATGTTGTAGGGGTTATTCAAATTGCGAAAGTCTGTGTAAACATCTTTCAAACCGGGTGTTGGGTTTTCACACGTAGAGTATGTGCCAGGAGTCCTGATGTATCCTTATCTACATTTCTCCCTCATGTCTATCTCTTTATCACTCTAGCTCTTTATTTATTTTGTTCTTTAGCAGACAGTATGCCAGCTGTGGGAAAATCATGCCCAAGAAAATGCAGCCTTTAGTTACTGGACTGAGAAATCAGCCTTAGCCTCCACTAAGCAAGAGTAAGTCTCTTAAAAAAAATTGCAAAGTTCCATTCACCAAAGGAATTTCATTAGTGATGGCCTCAGCCCCCAAAAAAAACAACACTGGTTTCACAGCAAAGCGATCTTGTCTCATTTGCAGTGGAAAAGGGATGTCCTGAAGTTACAAGTCAATCCTGCAATATTGGAGGACACCTCATTTTTAACCAGGGCTTGCTCTTGTTCTAGCAACTGAGATGCAGGGTCTTCAAAGAATTGCACCAAGCTGTAATCTTGCATTTTCTATACAGGTGATAGCTAATGTACTTCTCAAATTGAACAACTATTGCTAGCATCCGTACATCTGAAATGGTGACCATGTGCAGTCAGTTGTATTGTTGCTGGTTCTACAAGGAGAATCAACCCATGTTGCTAGTACATTAGAAATGCACCATTCCATTTGATTTCAAGGGAGTATGAAGCATACATGCAAGTACATTATGGAGCTTCAACACTGGACACAGCGCTATGGGAGGTCAGAGTCATCTGTATCCATCACCTTACAAACTTTAGGGGTAATGGTCAAGCAAGTTGTAAGTAATACACACACACACACACACACACACACACACACACACTCACTCACTCACTCACTGGTGAGGCTGAGGGTTGAGGCACTTGTACACCTTACCTTGCACCATGCCAGCAACTCAGGTTCATGAATGACCTTTGGTCATCAGAGAGCCAGCATGAGGGGAGCAGGATTGAGCAGCCTAAAGGCAGCTCTCCTCTTCCCAGGTGGTCATCACCCTCTCCCCATAGTTCTGGTCCCACTGGGTGGAGGTTCAGTTGGTAGGGTAGGCACGGGGGTGGCTGTGTACTGGGGGGTGACCTGGGGCATGGCATGTACATGCCTCCATATGCATGCTGACACCCAGGGTTAGGGAAGGGAGAAAAAAATGGGGAGTAAAAAAAAGATAAACACACACACAAAGTCAACCATCCATCCCCAGACATTTACACATGCACTTGAAAGTCCAGAAATGAACTGAAACATGTTTGCCTTTTAGAAATATTTCAAAAATGCTCCATATCATACAGTGTGACACAAAGTTTAGAGCAGCGAACTGTGGCTTGGAAGATGACAGATTCAAACCCCTCCACAGCCACCAGGTCACCTGACCTCCTTGTACTTAATTTCTTCTGACATGTAAAGGGGATTGTTGATTTCTTCTGTACATGTTTTGTTTACCACTGACCAAATAACAGACAGCTGTATAGTAACAACAACAAATATAGATATATATATTCATGGCAAAAAACTCAGTTTAATGCATCAGTTAGGGTTGCTCCACAGTGACAAAAGCAAGGAAATTCGATGTTAGGGGTTCCCACCCCCTTGCACCCCATCCCCACCCGGCCCCCACTAACAGGCATCGGGGTGTGCGTTGGAGTCATTGGTCCTAACTCTTACCCCATCCCATGTGTAAACAAACTGGGGTAGTGCAGTATAGGAGAATGGGGTGAGAGTTAGGACTGATGAGCCCAACGCACACCCCAATGCCTGTTGGTGGGGTGGAGGTGGGGTGAAAGGAGGGTGGGAACCCTAACATCGAATTTCCTTGCTTTTGTCACTGTGGAATAACCCTAACTGATGCATTAAACAGAGTGTTTTGCCATGACTTTCCCTTCTTTTTGAGAATGTGCACTATAAATAGTGAAGCAATGGCAACGCAAGCACAAACGCTAATGCGCATGGTGACACAAATGTAATCGGTAATAGAAACGCAAGCTCAAATATTAATGAAAACAGAAATGCAAATGCAAGCACATACAGAAATGCAAACCGTAGCGTACATGGTCACAGTAATGCAATTGGAAATGCAGACACTTATGGTAACAGCAATGATGACGCCAAAGGAAACACAAACAGAAATAGAAACGCGTACGCAAAAGGAAATGCAAACAAAAACAGTAATGGAAATGCAAATGTTAACAGTAATGCAAATGCAAGCACAAATGAAAATGCAAAGGTTAATGCAAATGGTGTCATAGATGGGAACGCTAATGCAAACGGTACTGGAAACGCAAGTGGACATGCTAACCGTAACAGTAACGAAAGCGCACAGCCTTTTTTCCCCAAAAGCTGCATAGAGAAACACAGTGAATACAAAGGATGTATGCATAATAATGGGCCTCGGAGCAGAAAATGAACACTTGGAATACTAAATTGCTTATATCTCGGAATCGTACGACATAGAAAATTTTTTTTAATTTCATATAATTTATGACTTTCCTGGCTAGTTTTGTACTTAGCCCCCAGTGGGGGGCTAAGTATTTTTCTGATAAAAAGTCCATATCTCAAAGCGTTTCTGAGATACAGGCCCTGAAAAGCATGGTGGACGCCGTAATGTTATCCTATGGGAAAAATCATCAACGTCAGAGTACCGCAATTTTGCAGCCCTGTAATACTTTGTCATCAAACCATCAAAAGGCACATCTGTGGGATCTTGGCTGTCTTCCCTCCAAATTGCAGCCCAAAAGACCAAACCATTATTTTGCAGAACGGTGGCAAAGATATCCTATTCTTTTGGGCATAGTGTCGCAAAGTAGTATCGCAAATCACAACACTTTCTCAAATAAAATCACAAAAGTGTCAAAAGTGCGACACTACTTTGCAACACTACAGTTTACAAATATTTTAAAAACATATTTCTGAGATGTTTAACCCCAAAAAAACATGGCTAGCATCCTCTGGGCTCGACTAGGTGAACACAAAAAGAATCGTGTCCCTAGAGGGTCCCAATTTTAAATGCCAAGCATTTCTGTGACCAGCAACTGAAAACAAAATGGTGGATTTGCGACACTACAGGGGTCATTTGTGACACTAAAAACTGCATTTGCAACACTGTCAAACTTTTTGTTAACTTTTCCCATTGACTATAATGGGAAACTTGTTTTTTGAATAACTTTTGAACCGTTTAATATTTTTTCACAAAATCTTTGAATGGCACATCGGGCATCCTGGCTGCATATTTCCTGAAGTTTTTGGACCAGTCGCACAAACCATGCGACCTGTAGGCGTGAGCAGAAAATGCACAAAAAAATGTAAATACGACTTTCTATTGCACTTTATAGCTCTGCAATTGTATATCCAACCATTACAAAACTTGGCAGATCCAGAGACCCCATGGTACTGCTCCATGCATGCCAAATTTCAGGAAATCCATCATATGGTGGCAAAGTTATTAAGCTGCAAAATTTCACACTTTAACCATAAATGGGGTACTCAGCCCTAACTATAGTGGCACTACTGTGCCACTATAATATATTCATGGCAAAAAACTCTGTTTAATGCATCAGTTAGGGCTGTTCCACACTGACAAAAGCAAGGAAATTTGGTGTTAGGGTTGAAAACCTTAACTGCACATTCCCCCAACCCCCACCACCACCACACACATACACACATATACATGCAAGTAGGAGAAGGACCAAGGCAACAGAGCTACCTGAGTGACCGCTCCCAAAAAGTCCGCTGGAAGGGCACTCAATCGGGACTCAGACCCATCACTACTGGGGTGCCTCAGGGCTCAATTCTGGGCCCCCTGCTTTTCTCACTCTTCCTCAATGATATTGAGGGAAACTGCTCACTCAGTAAGCTCATTTTGTATGCAGACGACACTGTCTGATATTACAGTGACCCTCAACCTAGTGTCATCTCCATGAAGCTGCAGGACAGTCTCTCAAAGCTTGAGGCCTGGTTCTCAGCGAATTCCCTCTTACTCAACGAAGATGAAACCAAAGCTGTGCTGTTTGGGTCTAGACACTTAGGCCTTGACAGAAGTCAGATGCTCCAGATCAGCACCAACCAAGGAAAAAGAGTTGAGATATTGAGCAGCTTTAAATACCTTGGAATACATCTTGACCAGGAGATGACCTACAAGTCCCACACTGACTCCATAACCTGGGCCATCCACCAAAAACTTGGTCTCCTCTACTGACTGGGGGATTCCCTCTCCCCAGCTGCACAATGGGCAATTGCTAGCTGCAATCTTCTCCCCACCATTCTATATGGTGCTCCACTACTGCAGTTCTTCTGAGAGTCAGAATTCAACAAACTATCCGTACTCTATAATTGAGTGGCACGGTTCGCCACCAGCTCCTCTCCTAGAAGGCATCACTTTCACGGGGGCACTTAGGGAACTTAATTGGCCCCACTCAGGCACAAAACCGCATACCCCATCACTTGCCTTACCTTCAAGTTCTCTACCCTGGGTCCCCCTCCCCATCTTAGAGGACTACTCTCCCCTAAAGAACAAACCAGAACCTTGCGATCATCCGCAAAACACCTACTGGACATCCTTCGGGTGAGCTCCAACAAAGGCAAGCGCTCTTTCAAGTTTGCTGCCTCCCACCTATGGAACTCCCTTCCCACCAGTCTGACTGACTCTCCCACCCTCAACCAGTTCAAGTCTGGACTCAAACTTTACCTACTCAATCTCAGTCTCTGTGGCTGCAACCGTCAGCCCCCAAGCCCTGGTCTCCTGCCTGACAAACTGCTCTGAACCTCTCCACTTCCTGTCTTTCTACCTAGCCTCATCTGGACCGGCTAACACACGCTAAAAGATGGGAGCCAGGTGTCTGAACATGAAACTGATGTCTACTACTGTATGCTGTTTACTAATGTCTATCTATGAAATTAATGTCATAGCTGTAAATCATGACTGAAGTCTAGTTGGGTGCCTAACTGTACTATCCCTGTATGCTGTCGTAATGTTTATGTATGTACAATATGTAATTACTGTATATAGTGCCTATAAATGCCTCTTTATGTAACTAATTCTGGGTCACCCCTGAAAAAGGGACCTCTGGTCTCAGTGGGCTTACCCGGTTACCAAAATCCAAATAAATAAATAAATAAATCACACACAACAAGCAGGAAGTGTATACCTGTGTTACAATACCAAGTAGGTAAGAAATCCAATTTCAAGTATCATACAGTATTTCCAAACTTGTTACACAAGGTTAGTTCTCCTAAAGGTGAAACAAGGTGGCAGTAGCGAAAACTGTGTACCTCGCTACTTTTTCAAAATATGGGTGGAGAAAGGCATCATGGGTACTGCAGTGTTAGTCTATGGGAAATTACGCAATTTCAGAACAGTGTAACTTTGTCATCCTTAAGTATTTTGGCACCAAAGCAGGGAAAGGCACATCTGTGGGACCAGGGCTTGCCACCCTGCAAATTGCAGCCCAAAGGACGCAACCGTTTGCTTGCAGGATGATAGCAAAGATGTGCAGTCTTCAGGAGCATACTTTCACAAAACAGTGTCACAAACATGAAAGTGTCATAAATGGAACACACGGCAGTGTCCCAGTTTCAAAAGCACGCAAAATAGTGTTGCAAAATAATGTCACAAACACGAAAGTGTTGCAAATGCATACCACGAAACTGTCACATTTGCGAAAGTGATTTTTGAAAGTATTTCAGTGAATGTGCAGAATCCTGTTTTGGATCTTGTACATCCCAAAATACCATATGTGTAGTCTGTATTATGTGTTGGTGGCAGCGTGTGGCCCAAGATGCCCAGTTGTCCATAGTGATATCTATTTTGTGGTGCATGGAACATCTGGATTCAGAGTTAGCAGTGATGACCCCATGCCACAGCCCAATGGGAGCATGGGTGTGTAGTTTTGTGGTTTAGATAGTTGTATGTTATTTCTGTTACCTGCTGCTGGTTGTGTGTGATTGGTTGTGTTGCCTTGGTCCTTCCCCTACTTGCATGTATAGGTGTGTGTGTGTGTGTGTGTGTGTGTGTGTGTGTGTGTGTGTGTGCTGCGTCGTGAGTGGGGGTGGGGGAATGCTGATTAGGTTTCAACCTTAACACCGAATTTCCTTGCTTTTGTCACTGTGAAACAACCCTAACTGATGCATTAAATGGATTTTTTTGCCATGAATTTCCCTTCTTTTTGAGAATGTGCACTAAAAATAGTGAATGGTATGTGGTGGTGGGAGTGTGGGGCCCCACCATGCTTCCCATTTTGTGTAATAACCTTTACACTAATGGTAAAGCTAACAGTAACAGTAACGGCAACAGCAACAGTAATCCTAATGGGAACATTCACACTAACAGTAACGCCAACGCTAACGGTACCAGTAAGAGTAATGAGAACAGTAATGGTAATGCAAATGGCACTGGAAATGCAAACGGTAATGGTAATACAAACAGAAACGCAAATGGTAATGGTAATGGCAACGGCATGGCACAAGGAAACAGTAATTCAAGCAACAACGTAAATGCAAGTGCAAATGCAAACGCTAATGGTAACGAAAACACAAATGCAAATGGTAACGCAAAGCGTAACGAAAACACCAACGGTAACGGTAACACAAACAGAAATGCAAATGCTAATGGTAATGCCAATGGTGACACCAAAGGAAACAGTTACGCAAATGGAAAAGCAAATGCAAACAAAAATGCAACTGCAAATGGTAACACACACAACGGTGATGCAAAATGAAACGTTAATGCAAACTGTAATGAGAACAGAAGTGGAAACATGAACGCAAATGCTAAAGGTAAAAGTAACACAAATGCACATGCGAACAGAAATGATTATGCAAATGCTAATGGAAATGTAAGAGCAAACATAAATGCAAACAGTAATGGTAACGCAAATGGTAATAGAAATGCAAATGGTAACGGTAGTACAAATGGAAACACAAACACAAATGCAAATGCAAATGCAAACAGTAACAGCAATGGTGAGGCTGAAGGAAATAGTAACACAAGTGACAACGTAAACGCAAGTGCAAACGCTAACGGTAACGAAAACGCAAACACAAACGGTAATGCAAATGGTAACGAAAACACCAACGGTAATGATAATGCAAATGGAAATGCAAACACTAACGGTAACAGTAATGGTGATGCCAAAGGAAACAGTAACGCAAACGGAAACACAAACGAAAATGCAACCGCAAATGGTAACGCACACAGTGATGCAAAATGAAACGTTAATGCAAACTGTAATGGGAACGCAACTGAAAAGATGAAAGCAAATGCTAACGGTAAAAGTAATGCAAATGCACATGGTTTGTGTCCCAAAAAGGTGCACTGAGAAGTACATTGAATACAAAGAATGTGAGCACAATAATGGCCCTTGGACCAACAAAAATGAATACTTGGAATACTAAATTGCTTATATCTCAGGAACCGTACAACACAGAAAAAAAATTAAAATCTCATATTATTTACAACTTTCCAGGCTAGTTTTGCTCTTAGCTCCCTGTGGGGGAATAAGAATTTTTGTGACAAAAAGTTCGTATCTTGAACCGTTTTCGAGATGCAGGACCCAAAAGACGTGGCGGACACCATAATGCTATTCTATGGGAAAAATCATCAACTTCAGAGTGCCGTAACTTTGCAGCCCTATTATATTTTGGCACCAAACCACAAAAAAGGCACATCTGTGTGATGATGGCTTTCTCTCCTGCAAATTTCAGCCCAAAAGACCAAACTGTTGTTTTGCAGCAGGGTGGCAAAAATGTCCTATTGTTTTTGGCATAGAGTTGCAACGTACTTTCGCAATTCATGACACTTTCACAAAAAAAAATCACGAAAGTGTTGCATAAGCAAAAGTACCTTACGACGCCATTTTTAAAAAAAATTAAAAAAACACACCCCAAAAAGAAGACATGGCTAGCATCCTCAGGGCGCGACTAGGTGAACACAACAAGAATTGTGTCCCTAGAGGGTCCCAAATTTAAATGCCAAACATTTTTCAGACCACCAACTGAAAAAAAAAATGGCTGAATCACGAAAGTAAAGGGGCCATTTGTGAAAGTAACTTTTCCACCGTAAGACGGATTTCCCTGAAATTTGGCACGCATGGTCTGGTACCATAGCTCTCCGGACTTGCCAAGGTTTGTTAAGGTTGGATGTAAGGTTGCAGAGTTGCAGAGAGCAAAAAAAACTCATAAATTACAGGTGTTTGCACATTTCTTTGCTCGCACCTACAGCCCTCACATTTAGCGCAGTCAGTCCAAAAACATCAGGGAACATGCAGCCGGGGTCCCCGATGTACCTTTCGAAGACTTCGTGAAAAAAACATTAATTGGTTCAAAAGTTATTCAGAAAACACTGAATCCCATTATAGTCTATGGGAAAAGTTAACCAATGTGAAAGTGTCGCAAATGCAGTTTTTACTTTTGCAAATGACCCCTTTACTTTTGTGATTCAGTCATTTTATTTCAGTAGGTGGTCACAGAAATGCTTGGCATTTAAATTTGGGACCCTCTAGGGACACAGTTCTTGTTGTGCTCACCTAGTCGAGCCCTGAGAATGCTCCCCATGTCTTTTTTAAAATTTTTGTAAAAAGTAGTGTTGCAAAGTACTTTCGCATGTGCAACACTTTTGTGATTTTTTTTTGCAGAAGTGTTATGATTTCCGAAAGTACTTTTCGACACTGTGCCCAAAACAATAGGAAATCTTTGCCACCCTGCTGCAAAACAACAGTTTGGTCTTCTGGGCTGAAATGTACAGGAAAGAAAGCCAACATCACACAGATGTGCCTTTTGGTGTTTTGGTGCTAAAATATAATAGGGCTGCAAAGTTATGGCACTCTGAAGTTGACCATTTTTCCCATAGGATAACATTACAGCGTCTGCTGCGCCTTTCTGGTCCCGTATCTCGAAAATGGTTAGAGATATGAACTTTTCATCACAAAAATTCTTAGTCCCCCACTGGGGGGCTAAGAATAAAACTAGACTAGAAAGTCATAAATAATATGAGATTTTAATTTTTTTTCTATGGCACATGGTTCCTGAGATATAAGAAATTTAGCATTCCAAGTACTAATTTTCTGTTCCAAGGGCCATTGTTGTGCCCACATTCTTTGTATTCACTGTGCTTCTCAATGCACCTTTTTGGGACACAAAGCATGTGTGTTTGCATTACTTTTACTATTAGCATTTAAATTCATGTTTCTGCTTGCGTTCTCGTTACAGTTTGCATTAGCACTTCCGTTTGCATCACCATGGGCGTTACCATTTGTGTTTGCGTTCTTGTTTGCATTTGAATTTCCATTTGCATTACTGTTTCCTTTGGTGTCACCATTGCCATTACCATGACAATTTGCATTTGCGTTTCTATTTGCATTACCATTACCATTTGTGTTATCGTTACTGTGTGCGTTTCTGTTACCATTAACGCTTGTGTTTCCGTTGTCCCTTGCATTACTGTTTCCCTGTGTGGCGCCATTATGGTTACCATTTGCATTTGCATTTGCATTTGCACTACCATTACCATTTGTGTTTCCATTACTGTTTGCATTTATGTTTGCACTTGCATTTCCATTACCATTTGCGTAATCATTTGCATCATCGTGTGCATTACCGTTTGTGCTTATGTTTGTGTTACGTTAGCATTGCTGTTTCCTTTTGAGTCACTGTTGGCATTACCATTTGCGTTGGTTTTACCGATACCGTTTGCATTTCCAGGACCATTTTCTTTAGCGTTTTCGTTTATGTCACCATGTGTGTTTACCATTTGTGTTTCTATTTGCACTTGCATTTGCATTTCCATTTGCGTTACCATTATGGTTTTCATTTTCATTGCCATTTGCATTACCATATGTGTTTGTGCTTGCATTTCCGTTACTGTTTGCGTTGCCATTTTCGTTTGCTTTTGCGCTTGCATTTGTGTTACCATTTGAGTTACTGTTTCCTTTCATGTCACTATTGGCATTCCCATTTCCACTTGCGTTTGCATTTTTGTTACCATTTGTGTTGCCATATGCATGTGCGTTTTTGTTATCATTACTATTCTTGCTACTGTTACCGTTACCGTTAGTGTTGGTGTTACTGTTAGCGTTAACATTCCCATTAGGATTATTGTTACCATTGCCACTACCATTACTGTTAGTGTTACCATTACTGTAAGGGTTATTACACAGAGATGGGAAGCATGGTAGGAGCGTGGGGCCAAAGGGCCCCGTACTCCCACCACCACATACCAATCACTATTTATAGTGCACATTCTCAAAAAGAAGGGAAATTCATGGCAAAAAAATCCATTTAATGCATCAGTTAGGGTTGTTCCACAGCAACAAAAGTGAGGAAATTCAGTGTTAGGGTTGCCACCCCTACCATCCCACCCCCATCACCATCAAACAGGCATTGGGGTGTGCGTTGGGGTCGTCATGCCTAACTCTTACCCCATTCTCCTATACTGCACCACCTTGCCTCTTTACACATGGAATGGGTAGAGTTAGTTTATTTGACTCCTAACGCACACCCCAATGCTTGTTTGATGGGGTGGGTGGGTGAGATGGTAGGAGTGGCAACACTAGCACTGAATTTCTCACTTTGTTGCTGAGGAACAACCCTAACTGATGCATTAAACAGAGTTTTTTTGCCATGAATATATATCTAGTATATATATAAATATGTAATAGATAACCCATTCTAGGGTGTGTGGTCACGCTCTGATATTTGCATGCCTTGGTGTGTGTTGTGATGCATGAGGCTGCAGGCCAAGTGTGTTCAACCACCCAAGGTGTGAGTATAGCAGAGCGCAACCCCACACCCTAGAGTGGGTTATCTATCTTATAAAATGTCCGAAAATGTTTTTGTTTTTCTCCTTGGGAGTTGCAAAAGGTAGATCTTCTCTATCAGGAATTAGATTTTTATCTATGTAATCTGGTTGATTCGTGTCCTGGTTGTTTGGTAGAAATAAAGAGTTTTATTCAGGTGTTTGTAGTGGAGGGGCATAAAGTAGTCCTGCTTCATCTAAAATTAGACTTTCAGTTAGCTGATGTGGTTGATTGTGATAGTGTCTGTATGGCAGAAAATGGGTTTTATTAAGGCTATTTGGTTGATCCTGCAAAGTGCTTACAAATCTTATGTGTTGTTCCTGCCTCATTTGTAATCTTGGAGGCATAATTACTTTCACTTTCTGGTGTGACCGTAGGGTGACTGAGTGGTGTTCATCGTGACAAAGAATATGGTGCCAAAGTAATAGAACAAGAAGCAGCCTTTTGAAAACTATGCTAGTTACTAGGTTTAAAGTTAGTTTTGAGCCTTTTTTGTACAAGAGACCTTCGAGCGCAGAGCGATGAAGTGAGTGAATGGGTGGCTTCAGATAAGTAGATGCAAACGTGAGCAAGTGTCCGCTTGTGTCTGCTCATCTGAAGCCACCCGACTGGCACAGAAAAGGCACAACACTGACTTCAAACCTAGTAACCTGTATGGTTTTCAAGAGGACACTTCACATTCTGTTACTTTGGCACCATATTTTTTACAGCAGTGA
This sequence comes from Neoceratodus forsteri, assembly GCA_016271365.2. Lineage (NCBI taxonomy): Eukaryota > Metazoa > Chordata > Ceratodontiformes > Ceratodontidae > Neoceratodus > Neoceratodus forsteri. Next base: position 1,146,193,749 of record CM057458.1, on the reverse strand, counting down.
AAACTGCTTGGTCACACTACAGTCACAAGAAAGTAAAGGTAATTACACCACGACTGTAAACATGGCAGGGTCAGCCAGATAAGTTCTATTTATCACTTTTTATGTATCAACATGATACTAGGATTAAACAGATAATATGATTATGGGACAGCAAAACACATTTAATTGATAATCGTTTTGTCAGGCTCTGTCTGCCTGGTGTGTATGCCCTAGGTAAGTGCCAGTCTGTGTGTGGCAGGTGTGGAGTGACTCACTTGTAGTGAGAAGGCTCTGAGGGTAGGAAAGTAGAGCAAGTGCGCAGTTGTACTATGAGGCATGTGGTCCTTGTGGAATAATGCACGGTCATATGACATGTTTCATCCAGTTAGGACACTGAATTTTGACCAATTTTTCATACCCATTTTATACATATAGATATATATATACATATATCTATATATATATATATATATATATAGATATATGTATACAATAGGGTTGAGTGATAAATGAGTGTAATAAAAACATGCATTCTCACTGTGGTGACATCACAACAAGTGATAAATCATGTTGTGACATCACGACTAGTGATAAATCATGTTGTGACATCACCACTGTGGGAGATATTTCACTGCTGCCTGCAGCTAACTGAGTTACCATGGCAAAACATTCTCAGGTGTTTCCTATACTCTGTCTCACTCCCAATACATTGCTGTGAAGCTCTTAGCTTGACTGCTACCAGAATTCTAAAGCAGATAGTTTCACAAAACAATTTCATTCTCACTGCTGCTGCAGCCAACTCAGTTACCATGGCAAAACATTCTCAGGTGTGTCCTATACTCTGTCTCACTCCCAACCCATTGCTGTGAAGCTCAGCTTCACTGCAGCCAGAATTCTAAAGCAGACAGCTTCACAAAACAATTTCATTCTCACTGCTGCTGCAGCCAACTCAGTTACCATGGCAAAACATTCTCAGGTGTTTCCTACACTCTCTCACTCCCAACCTATTGCTGTGATGCTCTCAGCTTGACTGCATCCTGAACTTTAAAACACACAGCTTCAAAAACAGTCTTTCTCACTGCTGCCTGAAGCTAACTTACTTAGCACTGCAAAACACACTCAGCTTTTCCCACAATTTGTAACACTGCCAGCCCATTCAGAAAATCTCACACACAGAAACAGCAAACACAGAAACAGCAACAGAACACAAAAAATCATAACAATACTTCTGAAACTTGTACCCCTATTGTATACATAGAACACATGTTGGGCAGATCGTGTGCTATGGAAAATATCTTCACTCCCGCATCGTGAGCTCTGGATACTCTCACTCATGCCTTCGGCACTCGTGAGTATCCAGAGCTCATTCTGCAGGAGTGAAGATATTTTCCATATCACACTCCTGCCCATCATGTATCCTCTATGTGTGTAGTATATATATATATATATATATATATATATATATATGTATTACATGAGAGCTGGTTGTGCACAAAAATTTGAAAACATTTCATTTTGAGCAGGACATTTTTGCATAATACATCACACTTGAGAATTCAGGCAATTTCAATGCTTTAAAATCCTGGGCAACAGCCCCCACTCCAAAATTTTTTTTCAATGTTTCCATGATATACTGCATTGTAAGTGCAGATGCTTTGAACATGTGGAGCAGGATTGGAACTGTCAAACTACCAGTCCTTAAAAGAAGTCAGTCTATAAATTTATAATGGTATACAGTCTGTTAATATGGTTTGCTTTCAAAAAAAACAAAACACAAGCCTGATATAGAATAAAATATGACAAAATTAAAAAAAACTTCTGTGACCAATGAACTTCATATGAAAAATATAGGATAGTGTATGGCTCCTGAAGCATAACAAGGCTATTCTCCAACTGAGTAGTTACTATAGCGAATGTTGACCTTGAGAGCGCAGCTCAAGAGGTCTTACAGTCACCATAGTAACTACGAGGTTGGAGAGCAGCCTTGTTGTGTTTCAAGAGCCATACACTTTTTTATATCATGTATGGAGCAGAGATTTCAGTCTTATAAAAAAAAGAAGAAATCTCTCAATACTAGTAGTTAAAGTTAATAACAAGAATTTACTGTTTTGGAAAAAACACAACCAGAATCGATACACAGAAACAGTGTCCCATTTAAAATGAGCCTACTGGCAGCAGCTCTCCAGTGAAACCATTACATTTTCACTTTGCCAACTGATCTCTTGTAGCTCACACAGCATGACTCCTATGAAGATATATATCAAGGAGAGGGGGAGAACACAAAAACCCCATTAAGAATAAGAGCAGAGAACAGAACAAATTGCTTACATTTAGACCTTCATGGACATGTGAGATGTAAACTTCTGCCATTTACTGATCTTCTCGGCTCTCCCCTCCCCCAACATTGGTCACTTTAACACAAAAAACAGAAACAAAATACTGCATTACCCTGTGATCCCTGACACAGACACTTATAACTCCCACCTACATTTCCTTATGTAAATTATGATGGCTGGAGGAAAGTGAGCAAGGAGGAAAAAAAGGGTGATTGATCAACGGGAGAACCAATGGCACTCACCTTAGTCTGACTCTGAGGAGAAGGAGTCCTCGATGATGGCCACATGTTTGCGTTTGGCTACTCCGGATGGATTCGGGATTTTAACAGTTATTGTGGAGTTATTAATCACACAACCCAACCAAATATCTGCATGTTGGAGAGCTCGTTGAGTGGATTATGGGGTGCTTGTGCAGAGGTGGATGGTGCAGCTGCAGATGAGATCTCTTGGTGAGAATGCACAGTTTGTGGCTGTGCTTGAAAAAATCATTGGGTTCCTCTTTTGTTTGCCCTCAGATAAGAAATAACTATTGAGCGACTGTATGTTCTTGTGTCCAGACACTTGGGCTACCTCGGTTGGTGGCGCATTGTGGTCTACCAGTCACTGAACTGACATTTTGCATGTTGAGTGGTTTGTAATCTTTTTGGATTCAGGTAGTCCTGCTGCAATGTTTATTGATTTCTTCATGCCATGGATTTTGTTCTCACCAACAGTCATGGTACAATACCAATGGGAGATGCTGGGATTGTAATTAATATTCAGGGCCAAATAGAAAGAGGCATTTGGGTCTTGTATTTTAGGTGGCCTTTCTGACCTGTACTGTTTAAAGGCAGTGATCGGGTCTCTTTTAGGGGTTTGGCTCTCATACACATGGTTTTAGCCTGCCTCAAGTCCTGTGTGTTCTCCTCAGACCTAGTTTTAGTCTGACGCTCATTTAGCTCTAAATATTCTACTCCTTCTGAGTCCTGACAAAGCAGAAGATCGCCCCATTTTAATTGATATTGTTCTGCAGCCCTCAGAGCAAAATAAGGCCTACATTAAAAAAACATAAGGTTCAAAAGTGCTGATTGTGCTGACCGAGTGTGCCAGATGTATAAACGTTTCCAATATCTGTAGCAGTAAGGGCCTTGGCTCTGTTAGGTTTGTTGCCTTTGCCCATTTTTTTAAGATATTTGTTTTGCTTTTAATGTTTTTACAGTATCAGGGAAAAATGTTTCAACTGACTTTTAAATAAATTCTCTACGACCGTGTTTGTTTAGGTGGCGGTCTACACTACCCAGTATGCCTTTTAATGTAGGCGGCTCGTAGTCAGTGCTGTTTAGTCTTTTAACTGTAAATATGAATTCTGCTAGTAGAGGGTCTAACTCTGATGTCGGTATGTCTTGAATGTCTCTGTGTTCGTCATTATACTGAAGATCGCTATGGATTTGCTTCAAGTCATTTTCTGTTTTTTTTTTATAATGTTTTAAGATTTTCCTGCTGCAAAATAAATAGCTGGCAGTCTTAAAGTGGTCTGGATAAAACCATGGCAGACATTGCTTTGCAGAGGTATATTCAGAAAATAATGGTGCACACAATGTTTTGTTGATGGCTGCCTTTGAAAACCTTCTGTTGCTGGGATGTTGTGACAGAATGCCATGTGGCAGATGGATCTGTTGTGAGATTTTGAAACACGTGGGCATTCCAATATGACGTACCTAGTGCAGCAGAATGTAAACTCATTCTGCTGCACTGCATACATCACTACTAAAGCAGAACGATGTTTTGGGGAACATTGAATTCCATGCTGAACAGCTCTTCTCCATACACTACATTAAAGGGCTGTGCACAGGACACACAATCAGGGGGCATCTAGATATTTATTAACAAACATGTTTATTAAAGAATAAAAAGACAGCACCAAATGAATATGTGCACTTTATTAATGTTGTCATTTCCATCTGTAGTTTAATTGAATGTATGCTTTACTTGTATCATATTAATTAATTGTTCTAACATTCAAACTGAGTTGTGTTCTATCCATGATGGTCACCTGAGGCCTGCCAGCTGGGTTTATTAGGCTATCCCCCTCTTTGTGTTCTCTACCAGGTAAGATGAAGTGCTGAGGGAGGACCAAATGTATTTTATCAGTAATTCTTTTTTTATTTAGCTTTTTGGTCCACATCACCTCCTCATGCCAACTGCCAACAGGGACACATATGTGTTTTTATGTTTTTTATCCCCTACCCCACCCCCCCAAGGCACCAGCACATGACCATGCGAATGTGTGGAGGTACACTTCACACCTCATGGCACCATCTCAGCCCCTTCCACCTCCTAATACTTTGCCACCCCCTCTCCATCTACACTCATGCAGGCAGACAAACACCCCCTTGGTGGTCACTACCAAATTCTCCCCATCCAGTGACACTGCAAACAGATGATTTGCTTAGTTGAGTTACTTCAGACACCCTAGAAACCCTGCAGACTGCCACTACAAAGGCCGCCTCAAACAGCCATGCTTCCAAAGCAGATGAGCGAATCTTAGGGAGGATGTTTTTTATTTTAATCAGCAATGCTGGGCCAGTTGGTAATGTGTGTCCAGCTGTGGGTCACTGCAGGCACATCCTTCCAACATCTTATGCATTCAAAAGGCCAACGTTGTATTCCTCTCCCCCATTGCCTTAGCAAACCAACTAATCATTGCCAAGTGTCACCCAACCATTGCTGGTGAAGATCCTGGATCCATCTTGTGGAGTAGGCACACACACACAGTTAGTCTTTTAGTACCTGCCAAGATGTTTCTCAGTCCAGCTAATGCCTCACCCACAAAACATTATCCCCCCCTCTCTGATATGTTGCCCTTGTGCTGGACTCTAACAAGCACTTGAGTAATTCCCAGTCTTCCAGATCACCAACCCACAGAGGTAGGGTGTGATTTTCCTGGGGATTGTGTCTGCTTCCAGCACCAGCTCTTCAAATCTCTCTGACTGTAAATGAGAAAGAGCATCAGCCACATCATTATTACACCAGGTGAAGGCATTGCCCTGAACTGTATATTCAGAATCAAGCACCTTAGTATGAACAACCTCATCAGATTTCCCATTGGGCCTTTCCCCCCCTAATTGTTCATTAATGTTATACACTACCTCCGTTTTATCTGTCCAAAATCTTACCTGTTTGTTGCAAAACATTTCTTCCAAACCACTACCACTACCACCATGACAATGGGAAACAATTTGAAGATCCCTTCCCCCATGTCAGGGGAAGGGAATGGACAAGGATATGATAGAAGGCATACTTAGGATGGCAGAGAAAGGGGAGATACTGTTGATGGGGGACCTTAACATGCCAGATGTTAACTGGAGCACCTTTGCGGCAGCCACATCCAAAAGCAGGGCCATTCTTGATGCCCTTCAGGTGGCATGCCTCAGACAGCTAGTTTGGAACCTACTCATGAGGGAGCAATCTCATACCTTGTACTCTCAAATGGGGACAGTGAGAGGATCTCAGATCTAGAAGTGGGTAGCCATTTGGGAACAAGTGACCACCAAACAGTGTGGTTCACTATAAACTCAGCTACAGAGTCAAGCCATACAAAAGTGAGGGTTCTGGACTTCAGGAGGGCTGACTTTGGCAAGATGGGACAGTGCCTTAGAAAAGTACTAGCAAACAGGCTAGAAGGAGGGGTGGAGCAACAATGGGGAAATATCAAAACTGCCATCACAGAGGCAACAAGCCTTTGTGTGAAGCAAATAAACAAATCAAAATGAAAGAAAAAGTCACTATGGTTCTCAAAAGAAGTGGCGGTGAAGGTTAGGGAGAAAAAGATAGCATTTAGGAAGTATAAGAAAGCACAGAAGGAGCAGGACAGAGAACTGTACCAGTTAAGGCAGAAGGAAGCAGGAAGGGTAGTCAGACTAGCAAGGCACAAACTGAGGAAAAGATAGCCAACTCGGTTAAGAAGGGGGATAAAACCTTTTATAGGTATATCAGGGAGCGTAGAAAGACAAAGGGAGGGATAGTGAGACTGAATAGAATGGATGGTGGGTGGGCAGAGAGTGACAGCGAAAAAGCAGGGATACTGAATGAATACTTCTGTTCAGTATTCACAAAAGAGGAAGTGGGGGAGGTGCCTAATCCAATTAACAGAAGCACTCTGGAGAGGGGGGTAGATCCCAGTCCTTTCACAGAAGAAAGGGTTCTGAAAGAACTCTTAAAACTGAAGGTGGACAAAGCAATGAGGCCAGATGGAATTCACCCCAGAATTCTAAAAGAATTAAGCAGAGAACTAGTGACACGACTGACTACCCTTTATAACAAATCATGGGAGGATGGTGTGGTACCTGAGGACTGGAAGAAGGCTGATGTGATTCCCCCTTCACAAAAGTTGGAGCAAGACAGAGGCAGGAAACTACAGACCTGTCAGTTTGACCTCTGTGGTAGGGAAAGTGATGGAATCACTTCTGAAGGAAAGAATTGTTGAGTACCTAGAGGCCAGTGGGGCACAGGACCCAAGGCAGCATGGGTTCACAGCAGGAAGGTCATGTCAGACAAATCTAACTAATTTATTTGACTGGGTGACCAAAGTAGTAGACCAGGGAGGGGCTGTGGACATGGTCTACCTAGACTTTAGCAAGGCATTTGACACAATCCCACACAAAAAGATTAGAAGTCAAATTAACCAGCCTGCGAGTGGGTCCCAGGGTGGTAGCCTGGGTGAAACATTGGCTGAACAACAGAACACAGAAGGTAATTGTAAATGGAGTCCACTCTGAAGAAAGAGGGGTTACTAGTGGGGTACCGCAGGGTTCAGTACTGGGTCCAGTCCTTTTTAATGCTTTGTAAGTGACATTGCAGAGGGACTGGAAGGAAAAGTATGCCTCTTTGCAGATGACACTAAGATCTGCAACAGGGTGATACACAAGGAGGCGTGGAAAGGATGAGAAGGGACTTGGCAAGGTTGGAGGAATGGTCAGAAGTATGGCAGCTTGGATTCAATGCAAAGAAGTGCAAAGTAATGCACCTGGGAAACAAAAACCCAGGGGAAGATTACACAATGGGGGAGGAGGTAGTAACAACAACAAAAATGGAAAGGGACCTGGGGGTAATCATATCAGATGACCTTAAGGTTGGCAAGCAATGTGAGAAGGCAGTAGGGAGGGCTGGGGAGATACTGAGATGTACAGGGAGAGGCATCACCAGCAGAAAACAGGAAGTTGTTATCCCCCTGTAGAGACAGTGGTGAGACCCCATCTGGAGTACTGCATCCAGTTCTGGAGACCCCATCTCCTCAAGGACATAGACAGGATGGAGGCAGTTCAGAGGAGGGCAACTAAAATGGTGCAGGGTCTGCAAGAGAAGCCATACGAGAAGAGGCTAAAGGAGCTTAATATGTATACCCCTGAGGAAAGGAGGGAGAGGGGGGACATGATAGAAACGTTTATATACCTCAGTGGAATCAACAAAGTCCAAGAGGGTAGCATCTTTCAGAAAAAGAGATGTGCAAGAACAAGGGGACACAATTTGAAGATAGTGGGGGGATGGCTCAGGGGCAATGTGAGGAAGTATTTTTTCACATAGAGGGTGGTGGACGCATGGAACAGCCTTCCTGAGGAGGTTACGGGGTCTAAAACTGTGGGAGAATTCAAGAATGCATGGGACAGACATAAGGCAATTTTTGTGGGGAGTAGGAAAAAATAGGCTGTTGGTTAAACAGGATCTGCAGCTTATTCTCCAGGTAGGGAAATGGGCAGACTAGGTGGGCCAAGCGGTCCTTATCTGCCGTCAAAGTCTATGAGTGTGACTTAATGTAGCAAGCATACCTCTACTCATGCCTGGGGCAAAGGCCCTGCACACCAGACCCCACAAAAGTAAACCCCAAAGCCCACATAACTGGAGGCATCTGTATAAAGCTTCAACTCTTGACTTGTGACCTCTGTGAGTCAAATGTGCACCCCATTAAAACACGACAGGAATACCAACCAAACCTTGTGGTCATCCTGTATGTACTTTGTGACCCGAAGCCGGTGATGAGGCTTGCTGCAACCCAACATGTACTTGTCTATCCTATGAAGAAAGCCTCCCCCATTATTTTGCAGTAGCTGCTGCAACTCCCTCAGGTTGAGTTTTCATGCCTGAACTGTCTTGAGCAGCAAAGCTCTTAGGGCACAAACCTTCTCATGTGCCAGCCAAAACTCCATGGTGACAGGATCAATTTTGATACTCGAAAAGGACATGCATGTGCATGAACCCTCTGTCTTGTCACAAAATAATGCCACTTTCAAATCCTTGCACATGGTTTTCAATGCTCCAATCAGTTGTGTGTAGTTATCAGTCCTTCCTTTGCCAGCAAATAAAAAGTAATCTAGGTAGTGTATAAGTTCCAGCCTACCTTCCACCTTAGTGGTTGCCCAGTGCAAGAAAGTGCTGAATTGATCAAACACAGTACACAGCACGGCACAACCCATGGGCATACTGTTATCCACATAAGACTGGACCTTGAACTTCATGCTCAATTCATCCTTGTCACAAGAGTGTACTGACAACAGGCAAAAAGCTGATTCGATATTGGTCTCAACCAGTAATGCCCCCTTTCCCACCCCCTTCACCACCTCGATAGTTGTATTAAATAGCTCATACAACATTGCAGTATCTGCAGAACTGAGTTGATGATTGACTAAATCACCCTCTGAGTAAGATAAGTGATGTATTAATCTGAACTCCCCAGCACTTAATTTGGTGCCAGGCCTATCGGAGCTGCCCAGATGTGGGGTTATAGAGGTTGCTCAAATGGCCCAGTAACCAGCCTAATGTTATTTCTTTCCTTCCTTCCCAAGTTTTCCCTTAACTATGTCCGCTGGTCTCAGGAATACTTTAAGTTCTCCACCTCACAAGGCTTGTTAGGGCCTTTGAAATTCTCTGAAAAGCCCTCTGCCAATGACGTGATGGAAAGTTTGTCTAGGTAGCCTTCTAACCAGCATTCAATGCTTTGTACCCTTATTGGAGTGGAAAGGCTTTTCCTGCCCCTTCTGAAAGGACTGTGGGTTGATCCCGTTCATGTACTGCACAAACAGCCAATTATATCCACAAGCAATGCACTAATGCTTGTATTTACAAGCCTCTACCTTACACATCCCTTGATTGTAATGGATGCACTGCCCCCTTCCCCCATTCTTTTTCCCATATTTAATGTTTTAAGACCACTGCTCCCCATTGCAAAACTCTGTCTAGGAGACTGGGTATGGTGCACTGGGAGACCACTATCAGAATACTGTATCCTCCCCCCTCCACTGGCCTCAAGAAGTAAGAGCAATGAAAGATCTGAAGCCGCCCAGGCCATACTGGGTTCATTCTACTTCCTCCTGGAAAACTCCTCATCATACTCTAACCAACCCATCCCCTCTTTGTAGCATGCATCACCATAATGTGGCTGTAGTAACTCCACAGACCCTGAGCTTTTTGCTGACATTATCCCATTAACAATCCCACATAAATGGCAAAGCCCACTTGCCAGTTTTCCCAGGTGCACAGAATAACTACCTTCCTCCTGTGCTCGACACCATCTCCCTACTCCTTGTCTTTCTGATTCCTTCTCCACCTCCAGCTCTTTGGGTCTGTTAAGCAATGTACCTGTAATACAATGTACCTCAATGCTGTAAATTTATTTGTATTGTGTAATAGACTTGTATAAATGTAACCGTGGAAATTTTAGATAACAGTAACTCAGGAGCACCTTGTAAATAGAATGCTGTCCTAATGGAGCATGTGTCAACTGATCCTGTTAAAAAATAAAGATTTTTACTATTACTAAAAACATCCAAAAATTACCACTCTCAATCTACTGTTCCACTTTGTCAGACAAGAACAATCCCATGGGCTCACCAATGGACAGTTGCTCCTGCGCTGGCTCTCCACCTCTAAACTGCTCTGCCAACAACCCACACCACCCCAAGATGTCTCCATCTGTTTATTTTCCTTCTTCAGGGCCAACAAGGGCCATCAACCTGTCCAACATTTCTTCTAACGTCAATGGAGAAATCACAGGGTTCACTACTAATGGAAGTGGACTTCCTTCCCCTGGCTGCAAAAGATTAACAGGCTGTGGGGCAGGATGGGAAGACCAGCTTGTAGTCCCAGCAGCAGCCCACAGGGAACAGAGCTAGGGAAGACAAAGCTGGCAGTGAAGCCATTGGCCCAGGAAGTGGCCCCTGCACCAGCAACAGCACTAGCCATAGTGGCATATGAGGGGCTGTTAGAGAGCCCAGTGGGTAAGGCACCAGCCCTGGATGAGGCCCAGGGAATTGTACCAATGGGAGTGGCTGAGGCCCAGGGAATTGTCCCAATGGGAGTGGAACTAGTAGCTGTGGCCCCACATGAGGGGACCACAGGATAGGAGCTGGAGTCAGTGTCGGCAAGGGCATATACCCTGGGACTTGTGGTTGCAACCCCAGTTAGGGGAACAAGGGATGGGTGCAGTGCCTGTGTCAGCAAGAGTGCCATGCGTGGGGTTGTCGGTGCAGGCAGCATTAGCTGTGGTGCTCCCCAGGAGTAGCCAGCTGAGGAATCCCCCTACATTGCTTCCTTGTTTTTTGTGGAGGTGGCACTCCCAGCCCTGTCATGGGTATCTGGAAAGTCTGCCTAAAGAAATCCTGCAACTCATTGTCTGACATACAAGTCAAGCCCATCAGGCTGTGGTGGTACAGGAACTGATGGATCCTTCTTAACCTTTCTCAACCATCCACACCTGCCACCTAGCTGTTCTGCAGCTGCTGGTACCTGGATAGGAATGGGTAGCTCCAGCCATGGCTGTTCTTCCAGTTCCACTGGGTCAGGTCAACTCGGATTGTCAAAGACTGCAACCCACCATCCTCTACCTCCCTCCCACACCAGGGCCATCAACTGCTGCTTGAATTCTGCAGTCATGTCAGGCCTTGCTCCCACCATGGTGACTCTCAAGTTGTAACAAAATAAACACAACCATGCACATGACCACCTTGTTGCTGTACAGGCCTCCACGGCAACTGCACCACCAGGTAAACTGTGATTTAGCACAAATTAGCTTCATACCTCAGGTGACCAAACTCACAGGGTCAAGCCATCTCTAAGACTTACCTAGCAACCACCTACCAGGATTTGAACCCTGATCCTTTTCTGCTACGTGAACACACATTCAGTGTGCCAGTAAACGGCAGGTTGGCTTCCCTACCCCTTTCCCCTCATTACTCCCTTTCTGTCTCCCTTCTTAAATGGGAATCTTGTCCCCACATGTGTTACCTGCTGCAGACTCTGCCAGAAACTGCCAAGAACATTCAACATGTCTTATACCAGAAATGTGACTATGCAATTCTGTCTTTCCCAAGTCCTGGCTGACCTCTGCATTCTCACAGTACTGAGAGGATGCTTTCCTGCTTCCCGGTTTACAGCATTTTGATACCATTACCACAGTGCCTTTTCTGAGTTTATTTGTTTTTAATGTTGTCTTACGAACGCGCAAGCAACATATTGTGGTGGCTTGGAATAGCAGGTTTTGGAGGTGCAGTCATGTTGTGGCCAGTGGCGCCACTGCTTTTTCGGGCTGGGCTCTGTGGCACAAATGAAATCGCATGCTGTCTATGACAGCAGTTGAAAAGCGTGTCACCAACTTGAAACAATTTCGCCGCTGCAATGAGGGAGTGACCCATCATTGCAGGGCATCTCTTGCCTAGTGTAACATTTCAATAAACATGGCGGGTGGCAGCTGTTGCCGTCCGCCTGTCACAGTCCCTAGGAAGCCAATTTCGGGGGTGCCCAATCCCCCTGTCAGCATATGTGGTCCCTTTACTGTTTTTGTCTGCTGAGAGGGTGCCCAATCCCCCTTGGCATCATGTCCCCAAACACAGACATGCTTGCCTACGGGGGGGGGCTGCATCCCCCTGTTGGCATGTTAACCCACCCCACCCCCATTGCCTTGGCATTTTCCTGGCTCCGTCCCACCCCCAGTGTGGCCAACAACTGTTAGAAAATGATCCAAAGTGATTTTGTTAACTTTTATTTTAGTTACCTGAAACAAAGAAAATGGTCCCTTGCCATCAGGTCTCCTCCCCAGCCTGCACCCACCCTCTGCACACCCCACCTCCCCACAACCCACACCCCATACTTACCTCTGGAGCCTGGTGCGATGATCTTTGGTGGAGTGGGAACATGTCTGCACTCTTCAAAGCTGACCGCAAACTGAAGAAATGCTGGTAAACTATATAATGGCATAAATGGGAGGGTCAACTTGGTGGATATCTCAGCCATTTTTGTGACTTTTGCTCCAAATTTTCAACATGGGGTTCTTGGGACCCCACCTCATGAACTTAGTCACTGTCATTTCATTATTTGGTCCTGAAAGGTGATTTCACGGTCACTGCAAGGAATCACCTTTTGGGACTGATTAACGAAATGACAGTGTCAGTGTTCGTGAGGTGGACTCCCAAAAAGCCTATGCTGCAAATTTGCTGAACAAATTCCAAACAATTACTGTGTTACAAGCGTGCATTGCGCAGTTTCTATGTGCACTCATAACTTCACAAATTTTTTATATTTTCACTCCAGATTTTCAGCATTGCCATTTTTTCTCCCTTCTTATGAACAGTGTAGCTGTCATTTTTCACAACCTGCCCAAAATGTGTTTTCGCACATGTGGCACACAATGGCACAGTCATTGTGGGAAATCAATGTTCGGGACATATTAAGAAAATCACTGTGGCACTGTTCATGTGCAGAGGTCCCAAAATGCCTATGTTGAAAATGTGGTGACAAAATTCCACACGATGACTGTGTTATGAGCGAGTGTTGCGCAGTTTCCACGCACACTCATAACTTTGAGAATTTTTAATATTTTCATTCCAGATTTTCAACATTGCCATTTCTTTGCATCTCCTTATGAACAGTATAGCTGTCATTTTTCACATCCACCTGAAATGTGATTTCACACATCTGGAACAGAATGGCGTAGTTGCGGTGGGACATCAACATTCGGGACAGATTAACAAAATCACAGTGCCACTGTTGATGAGCAGAGGTCCCAAATGTTTTCATGAGGCATGATCATGAAAAGACCATGTTGAAAATGTGGTGTGTAAATACCAACAAACGCCCGGGGCGTTAGGGTTTCTAACCATAACGTCCCACCCTGTAGAGACTGATCAGCGTCAGGGGTATGACTTTGAATTGTCAGCTGTAATGCTCATGCCATTCTACCCCCAACCCCACCCTGCAGCCACTGACAGGTATCAGGATGTGCCTTGGACTCTTCGGCCCCAAAGTTCACCCCATTCTCCTAAACTGCACCCATCTCAACGTAACAATGCGATACTTGGAGTCTACAGGGTAGGGTGAGGTGAAATAGCATGAGCATTATGGCCGACACCCAAAGGCACACCTCAATGCTTGTCAGTTTCTGCAGGGTGGTGTGCGGTTGGCATCACTTCCATACTTCACTGCCATTCCTATTATGCATCTCTCTCTAACTTCTTTACTACCAATGCCAATGTCAGCAAGACAACATTTGGCATTGACAAATGCTTGTTTAAAATGAATCTCTCATACAGGGGGGAACCACTCATGTTGCATAGCATCTGCTGGACCATCTTGAGTTGCTCTGTTTGTTCAGTTTAAGTAGCAAATGATAACCTCACTCTTCGCTGCAAGGCTTTTTGAGCTTCTGGGGGTCACTCATGTGGGGTGACTCCTGCCAGAACTTCATGCGTGACTCATGTGATCTTGCTTTTTTTTATTTACCTGTGGCCTACAGCCTGCAATGGGAGCTTGCCCAGGATTGCAAAATGTTTTGCACATGCAAAACCATTTATATGTATATGATCCTTCCTTTAGAGACCCACTAAAGAACTTTTGATAGCAGTGATACACACTACTTAAGATGACCTTTTTTATTTAGAGGGTATTTCAGATTCCCTTGAAAATATCACAGCAACAGCAGTTAAACCAGCACTTACTTTGGTGCCATCATATATTTTTTGGTAATATAAAACCGGGAAAAATACAGAGCCAAAATGAAACTTGTACTCAAACCAGGTACTCAGCATATTAAGCAGTCATTGAACATAGTGACTGCAGCAGTTCCTATTCCCAAGGTGGGCATGCAGGGCCCCCTTCCCCAGCAATGTGGCATGGAATTCACTGAACAGCATACAAAACCAGCCACATGTTGTAAAAATGTAGACTCTCACTGCCTTTCAGAACCTTGCAAGGGTATTCCCACTTTGGTGCAGAAGAAATCAAAAATGTCCCTCAGATAAACCTTTCCTTTGTTAGCCTACTGGCAGTACTTTTCCCAGTTTGTCCATGGTGCAATCACCACATCTTTCCCTCTCATACCCGCTACAGAACTTATCTCAATTACAGCGAAACCACCCAGTATTAACTTGAAACTTCCCTCAACTAAGGCAATCTGCATATTATACAGTATATTGACTGGAACACCAGAACATAGAGTTACCTTGCTAGTTTCAAGTGCCAAGGGAAGGGGGGGTATGTGCATCCCCCAGCCAGGTGGTGTGATATCCAATGGAAAGCATGCAAATTGATCACCAGTTGGAACAGATGCAGTCATCCCATTATTTTTCCGAACCTGCAGTCCAGTGGTCACAATTTCCACCATCCTTCACTGGGGCATTTTAATTGATGTCACCATTTTCAAAGCCATGCTTACTATGTGTTTATATCTGATAACTAGCTTGTTTCCATAGAGCAAGTACAAGCCTGGATGTGCCAGATGGAATTATAGCAGACAAGTCCGACAGTATGTAATCGGTGTGTGGCGGAGGGGTATATCTGAACCCCACAACATGGTGTGGAGAACCACAGGTCCTAACTCCACCAACATGACCACCAGTTGCTGCAATTTTTTCTCCAGTGGCCCCCGTGGATGCAACAGAGTGGGTCAGCTGTGTGGAGCTGTTGCTGTGGCTGTATATAGCCAAAAAACACAGAGTAGAGCAGCACAATCAAACACCATGTATCACCACCCCAGGTGAGGTTTTGGGGGGTGATCGATATCACAAACACACCAAACTGGCCTCCCAAGGATGGAATAATGTGTATCCAGTCCCCTTCTTTTGTTCCTGTTTGTTTGCTATTCATTGCAGGTGTTACCATTATACCAAAGAAACAATTTAGGTCAACAGATATAATAGAAAAGGTATAGACTGCTTAACCCTAAAATACCTAGATGCTTAAGTTGTATCTCCGCAATCAACAATACCAGAGTGTAACATGAAAGTATGTGAATTGCTTAGACTTCAACCTGTACCAGTGTCAGAAAAATATAAAAAATGTAAATGTATGTAAATGTGCTTGGAGGATCTAACCTTTTTGAAAGAAAAAATAATAAAGGGACTTTTACACGTGGGAAAGATAGGCTGTGCAAATACAGTACTGGTAAGCAAGGTTCTCAGGAACTCTTTCTCTCTCTCTCTCTCTCTTTCATTATACAAAGCTCCTGTCAGAGGCATAGAGTTGTTTCACTGTATAAAAGTAACAACTTTTCAGCTTCACCTGTAAATTGTGAATGCTATTTCCTGGAAAGGTAAGCTGCAGCAACATTTGATTACAATATATTCACATTTCCTGGAATGTAAGTCATCATAGCAGTGGTATAACTGCAACTTTATTATTAAGACGTGAAATTAAAGTTTTAGTAGTGATCTCAGTTTATTATCATTGCAACTGTTAATGTTAAGACTTCATGTGAAATGTTTAGGAGCAGTCTTGATTCATTATCATTACCACTTTTAATGCAATATGTCTGCTTCCAAAGGCCAAATCTATTACCATTTTTCTTGTAACTCTAATGTTAAATGCATACGGAAAAATGAATGCAAAGATGTTCATTGTGAGTTGACTTCTAGTAACACTGCTATGCTTATCAAGTCCAAGATGTGTTTTTCTTGCTTAACTAATTTTGGTAATTCATAAGAAATAAGATTTGTTATGTCTCAAACACGAAAAGTCATTAAGTTATATAATTAATTTAAATTGTATTATCCTTTACAGATCTCAAAAATGGAAAATGCTACCACTACTACTATCACTTATTGTGTACTTACAGGACTTGGTAAAATGGGTAACATTCGATATATGTATTTTGCATTTTTACTTTTGCTATATTTAATTACAATTCTTGCTAATCTGTTTATTATAAGCATTATCATTTTACGACAACATCTACATGAGCCCATGTATATCCTTATGTGCAACTTGGCAGTAAATGGAATATATGGCAGTACAACATTTTTGCCAAAGTTAATGACTGATATTTTGTTAGAATCTAACACTATATCTCTTTCTGGCTGTTACATTCAGGTATATTGCCTGGATATGTTTGTAATTTCTGAAATAACAATATTTACAGTAATGGCATATGACCGATTTACAGCTATTTGTTACCCTTTGCAGTATGGAAATATTATGACAGCTGCAAAATTGTTCAAGCTTCTGTTGGTTGCATGGATGAATCCATTTTGTATTATGCTAATAGTCATTCTCCTAACTCAAAGACTTCCACTGTGTGGCTTCACTCTACCAAAAATCTATTGTGATAATATCTCCATTGTTAAGCTTTCATGTATAGACTCATCTGCTGAAAATTACTTGAGTATATGTGTTGTTATATTTAATATGGGAATTCCCTTTGTTATCATTGTCTGCTCTTATGTACAAGTATTTACACTCTGTATGAAAAAGTCTAAAGAAGCATGAGTGAAGGCTCTGCAGACATGCAGTACTCATTTGTTAATGTTACTGGTCTTTGTAATCTGTGTTTTGTTTGTAGTGCTTCAGCCTCGGCTAAACATGACCAGTATTCCATCATTTCTCCAGCATGTCTTATCCATACAGGGTATTATTTTACCTCCTGTTACCAATCCCATTATATATGGAATAAGAACACAGAAGATCAGGCAAGAAGTTAGAAAGATATTTAAAGGAAAAATTTGTAGTAAAATAGGAGATACAATGGAAACACAAGCAAGCACAACAGTCTGAGCAACAGAGAAAGGGGACAGTGAGGCCAGTTTAAAAAAATATCTGTAATTTATTTATTTAAAAGTTGGTAACCAGGAGAGGCACACTGAGCTGATTCTGGTTTCCAGGTGCAATGCGGGGGATGGGGAGAGGGAGCAAATACAGATATTAGGTGTATTACAATATAAGACATAGGAAAAACTGACAGATTTTTAGCAGAACATGTGGCATTTTGTTAATAATTACATAAGGAGCTGAATTCAGTATTTTTACAGGTATATAAATGTTTGTAACCAAAGTGCATTATGTTTGGTCATCAGAGTTCACCTGAGCAGAGCAACTGACTAGTTTGCAGAGGATAGAAAGTGAAATAGATGGGGTTGGTAAGTGGCTAAATGGGTAGGTGCAGTAACTAGAATGAGCAGGTGTCAGCAAAAGAAGGGTGTTCAATGAGAGCTCTTTTGAGGATGGGTGAGGAGGATGAGAGATGAATGGAGAGAGGAAGAGAGTTCCAGAGAGAGGGAAGCCTGAAGGTGAAGGCAGCAGAGCCAGCGCAAGACAATGGGCAAGGAAGGGAAAAAGTGTGGGAATCCCTGGACTGGAGGGGATTGGAGATCTGAGCTGCAGGGAAGAGAAGAGAGAACAGGAAGGAGGGGAGGGTCCTGAACCAGAATTTGGAGATGAAGAGAGAGGAATGTAGCTTGCGATGACTGTGAAATGAATAGACAAAAAGGGAAGAGTACAGAGTTCAGTGGTGGGTGCAGGGAGGGGTGTTCAAAACAAAAGTGACAGAATGCATTGCAAAGGGAGTTAAGCCTAGCCAGAGTGGAGACTGGGGTATTACTGTAGACAATGTCACCATAATTGAAGCTGGGAAGGATCATTTTTGTGAGGAGTGCGAAGTGAGCATTCTGAGGGAGGGAGACTTTGTTGTGATAAAGAGCACCTAGCCTGGGGCAGAGCTTAGAGTGGATGTGCTCTATGTGTTTGGAGTAGTATAGGCAGCGATCGAGCCAGACACCCAGGTATTTAAAGTAGGGGACACCATCCAATATGGCCCCATCCAAGGTTGAGAATTGTGGCATGGAGGAAAAAATGGCTAGTTTGTGAGGGAAACCAAAAGTCACTGACACAGTTTTTTGACATTAACTTTGAGTTGATTGACTTGAAACCACTGTAAGACTGAGTGAAAGTCACTTTGTAGCTGAGATTCAACATCAGGAGCAGAAGGATCAATGACATGAAGAATAGTATTGTCAGCATAAATTTGTATGTTTGGGGAGAACAGCATCCACGAGGGGATATTCGTGGGAAACAAACAAATTTAGTTAGATCCTGATGGTGGCAGTGTCTGGCTCATGGGACCAAGGACAGGGCTGTGCAGTCGTCCTTGGGCTGAGAGCATAAACAGAAATTATAGTAAAAACTTATACTACCTCAAGTACCTGTAAATGCTGTGGCAGGTAGATTTCCAAAGAGCAGTGTCTAATTTTTTTGGATGCAGCTGCTGAAATCCATCCCAAGAGTTAGACCACAAAAAGTTGGTGTAACTCCCAGGATGGAATTCTGCAGTTGCTTCCCCAAAATGGCTGCAATTACCACATTTGTGGCAGAAATTGTTCTAAACTGGGAATCACTGCATGTGTGTCCAAATAACATTTTAACATCATGTTTGGAAATCATGCCATGTGGGCCTTGTCTACAGTCTGTGAAGTGATGAAGCCAACAACTTCAGAATGTTATGCCATCTAGCAAAATTTAATTGCTTTCCGGGGCTTGGTTATGGAAATCTATTTTTCTTCCCATCTGAATCAAGCACTTTTATTTAAATTATTGACCTACAGTAAAATATCAACTTAGGCTTAATTCTTTTCTCCACCCATAATGCTCCACCCCATTAGAGTATGTTTTATACTATATAAGGTTTTATTTTTTAGCAAATGTGATCAAAGTCAGCTCAATAAATATGATAAAAAATTGATTTGTGTTATTGATTTTAAGTCAACAGGACCTTGCAGCAATATTTTCTTTATGTGATTCAGCATTTTGGCAGGATGTACGAGATGTACTCATGTCCACATTGACAAAAACTTGTTTTCCTCTTACAGAGGATAATTTGCCTCTTTGCTAATGACTATCTACAATTCACCATCCAGTTAAATCTCTTTTGCTCTGTACATAGGAGTTGGAAATGTGCTGTCTGTGACAAGCAATATGACTGTTTCTCTAGCTTTTACACTTTGCATTGTGCTTACTGTAATTGAATGTTCAACTATGCTGAAAGCCAATTGTAAGATACCCTATACTTTCACTTTAATTAATTACAGCCACAGCTTTGAGTTAAATACTGTTGAACACTATGGTTTTGTTTGACTCTAATGTGAGTATTATTTTTTATTATTCATAGAGAACATGATCCACATCAGTGTTTTCAACCCCTTTTTGAATGCAGCTCAAATACATGTGTAAGAATGGCTACCATGTGCTACAAACATATGAACATATGAAAGAGCCAGCAGAAAAAGGCCATTTGGTCCATCAAGTCTGCTTGCTGTTGTAGGGTCCCTAGTTTACTCTGTTGACCCAGCCCCTCCAGCCCTCCCAGTCTTCCCTTCCTCCCCGTCTGCTCTCCCACAGTCTCATGGGCTCCCCTTATGCTTATCCGAGACCCTCTTAAAGCTGCCCAACATCATCTCTTAGACCAGTTTCATCAGCAGTGCATTTCATGTGGCCACCATCGTCTCTGTAAAGAAATGCTTTCTAACATCCATTCTAAACCTCCCCACCCCCCACCAGCCTTAAACTGTTATTGAATTTATTTTTAGTACTTTTTTCCTTTTTGTAATGTTTGACCAAGAAAGGCACACTGAGTTCTAGACATCATGTTTCCAGGTGCATTCTGTGCAACTCTCAGTGAATGCCTCCAAAAATGGTCTTGATGACCTTTGCTACTAGACAAAAGCAGTCCAGACTAGACTCCACCCCCAGCTTTCATACCCTGTCCAGATCCAAACTAGATGACGTCCCCTCTTTTAAGTATCTTGGGCTGTTGCTAGAATAAAATCTAGACTTTGGTGTACACATTAATACTATTCACAAAAAAATCCTCTCAAGCTTGGTGCCCTATACAGATACAGCTGCTGCCTGACCATGCAAGCCAGGCATGAAATTGTCCAAAAGTCTTCAAGTCTGCCAGTCTTCGATTTTGGGGACATTGTCTACAATTCTGCACCTAAGACCACCCTAGCCAGGCTGGTCACTCTCTTCAGTTCCTTCTGCCGCTTTCTCCTTGGCTGCCCCTCTCTCACCCACCACTGTAATCTTTATACCTCCCTCTTCATTCCTTCCCTTACCACCAGGCGACAGTCCCACACCGCTAAACTAGTAGGTAAATACTGTCTCAGCTCTCTACCTTCTTATCTGTCCTCTCTCTTGTCGATCACCCCCACTCCCTGTTACTCACTCCGATCCTCAACATACAGAATGCTCACCCTCCCCAACGGTGTATGTCTTCTGGTTGCAATGCCTTCTCATACACGTTCCCTAGCTCCTGGAACTCCCTGTCCCTCAAAATTTGCTTTGCCCAGACTCACCAATCTCTTGCACACCTTCAGAAACACACAGTTCACTGCTGCAATTGCACCTAATCTCCCCCTACCCACCTCCACCATTATCTAGACCTATTCGCACTCCCTCAGACACTCTAACTTTATTACATCCCTTCCTCTACTTTGCCTGCCCTCCACTCCTTACTTCCTCCACCCTTCCCCCATCCCTCTTCAAGGGAGTAGGCAGGCATACTCACTGTACACATTTGTGTACAGTCATTTTTTTATTTTTTTATTTATTAGATCATCGGTTTACAGACCTTTGAGTCAAAGACTCATTTACAAAGGCACCTCATCAAGAGAGCAATACATCAAGCTACAGTACAGTACAATGATACAGTACATAGAAATTAGTTTATAGGAGCAACCAGTGTTACAGAAATTCACTGGAGGTACAAGCTTGGTATTAGATAGGCCATAGTAGACAAAATATAGGTATACCAGTACCATGTCAGGTAGCCACCAGAGATATTTTTATTACATTAGTCAACAGATGAAGCCTGTGATCCCAGGCAAATTACAGAAAAAACAGACAGGACATATCTAGCCTAAGGTGAGAGTAAGGGGCAGGTGGGGGGATTATGCACAGTTGCAGCAACGGATGTTTGTCAGATGGCTTCTGAGGGAAACCTTGAAAGGCCAAGCTTAGTGGAATCAGCTATGTGAGCTGGGAGGGAATTGAACTAGGTGGGAGCTGTATAGTAAAAGGATCTCTGGGCCAAATAGGTCCTTATCCTAGGGACAGTAAGGAAGGTTTTGACAGTGCTGCAGGTAGTGACTGAGGGTGAGGCCTGCTTTAGGAAGGTGGTGACCCGGGAGGGGGGGGGAGCCCTAGCAGGGTATTTTTTACAAGTAGGCAGGTTTGGAAGTGGAGTCTTTCTTCCAGGTTGAGCAAGTTGGTGGAGGAGGACATCAGTCATGTGTGTGTGCACCTAGGGGAACCCAACATTAGCCTGCAGGCCTTGTTTATAGAGAGCTGGATTTTTGCAAGCACAGTCTTGTCAGCAGCAGCATAGATCGGCAGCCCATAGTCGACTAGCTACAGGACAGAGGAGGTGATTGCTAATCTGAGGACCTCTCGTGATAGGCAGTCCCTATGGTGCTATAACAGTCCAGTCCTGACATTGGTGGTAGCAGAAAGGGCATTGATATGGGA
This sequence comes from Neoceratodus forsteri, assembly GCA_016271365.2. Taxonomy (NCBI): domain Eukaryota; kingdom Metazoa; phylum Chordata; order Ceratodontiformes; family Ceratodontidae; genus Neoceratodus; species Neoceratodus forsteri. The sequence goes on along the minus strand of CM057458.1, from coordinate 1,146,171,682 downwards.
ATGGAACGAGAGTGCCGAATCAAAGGTAATGCCCAGACAATTGTAGGAGGAAACCTGCTCAATGGGGTTTAGTGTGCTAGGCATCATCATGAGGGGGGCCCCCACTGTCTTTGCCTTGGCGATGTGAGAAGAGCATGGCTTTGGTCTTTTTTAGGTTCAGGACTAGCCTTTGTGATGTGAACCAATGCTCAGCTCTGTGAAAAACTTGTTGGAGGGTGGTCTGGAAATGGGTTGGGGTCTGAAGCGAAGAGCACAGTGTCATCCGCATGCATAGAGGAGGATCTTACATGGGCAGGCTGAGGGAAGTGAGTTAAGATAGAGACTGAAGAGGAGAGGGCCTAAAATGGAGCCCTAGGGCACCCAGAAGTGGACAGGCCAAGTGTCAGATAGGGTGCTGTTGATTTTTACGCATTGAGCTCTGGCCGAGAGGTAGCTGGTGAACCATGCAAGGGGGCCAGAGGAGAAACCAAGGCATCTGAGGGAGTCAAGCAGGAGGGAATGGAAAACCATGTGAAAGGCCTTGGAGAGGTCAATGAACACGGCACCGGCAGGACTTTCGGTGTCAAGAGCAGAGTGCTGGAAGTTGGAGAATTCTAGGAGAGCAGTTGTAGTGCTGTGACCTGCACGAAAGCTATGCTGCTTGGGGCACAGGATATTGTACAAGGTCAGGTATTTGGTAAGTTGGTTGGCTAGTTTTTTCCAGAGCCTTAGAGAGTTGGGGGAGGATGGAGATGGGACGTTAGTTATCCAGGCTGGATCGATCGCGGCTCTTTAAGATGGGAGCGATGGTGGTTTTCCAGGTGCTGGGAAACTGCCTCAGGCACAGGGAGCAGTTAAGCAGTTCAGTAAGTGGGTCCAGGCTAGCATCCAACTTCAGACGAAGTAGCCTAGTATCCAATAGGTCGGTGCCAGGGTTGTTACTACTGACGGCTTTTTGCAGAAAGGGTCTGGCCTCCAGCGGGGAGATGGTACATAGATAGAAAGTGGTCACTGGAGAGTGGGCAGGGGCATTGCTGGGACGGGGTCAAAGAAGTTACTGGGCAGGACTGAACTTAGGTCCAAGAAGCTGTGGTTTAGGCAGTCTGCAATGCCAAGGGGGTCAGAGCAGACAGTTACATTAACGGAGAGTTGAGAGGGTGGGGGAAATGGGATTTCCCATTCAGCTCTTTTATGTTATCCCAGAAGTTCCTAGCTGACCTCCAGGAGGAGACAAGAACAGATTGGTGGTACTGGGCTTTTGCCTGTAGAATGGCCCATGTACACTTATTGCGCTCGGTGTTTCATGCTTGCCTATCAGCTGACTTGCCAGATTCCATGGCAATGTACCATAGATTGTCTCTCACTTTAAGTTTGTGAAGGAGGGAGGGAGTGACCCATGCTGAGTTATGCTGAGTGCCTGTCACAAACCATATGCCATTCTGTTAACATTTTCATTCTAATCTGTAGCATTTGAATTAGTGTTGGCCACTGAGAAGTATCTCTGTTGAAACATCTGTTGTTTAGGAGACATATGCATATGCACAAGCATAACCTCTTTAGAGATTAAAGGAATCATCTGACAACAATTTTACTTGTTTGGAAGGGGGTACCATTTGGAGAGGGTGTGTATATTTTTTAATGGGGGGGTAGCTATTGGAGATTGTGTGTACAAAACAGACATTTCTTGCTACACCCCGTCCCTCTTCTCTTACTCACCATCTCCAGTTTTCTGCAGCCTGCTTCCAGGCCCCTTGCAGGGTTATCTGCATCATGAAGGGGTGATGGTCCTGGATACCCACCTCCCTCTATCCTTCCTCTTCTAAGTCACCTCCCCTCCATCACTTTTGCCATCTTTTCCTTCTGCCAACTCCCCACCCCCTTGCAGGGTTCTCAGCATCCTGAAGGGGTAAAAGGTCCTGGCTACCCACTTCCTGCTACCTCTCCTCCTACTCTTTCCCCCTCTCTACTGCACCCCTCCACCACTTTCTCCTACATCCTCCATCATTCCTTCTCCCCTCCATCCCCATCTCCTTTTCTCCTCTGCCAATGCCCAGACCCCCTTGTAGGGTTCTCAATATCCTGAAGTGGGAAATGGCCTTGGCTTCCCATCCACCCCTCCTTCTCCTCCTCTTTCTCCCCGCCTTAAACTCCAACCTCCAAGTATTCTAAAGCAGAGACTCTGACTGATGCCTAGAAACCTTCTTCCCCCCCATATAACATGCTCTTATATCCCATGCCTGCCTCAACTGTTTCACTATCACCACTGTCTTTGATTGACCCACCCTCACACTTCCACCTCTGTTCTCAGCTACCTGTTCACCCCTTATTTCTAAAAAAAAAAAGGTGGGGTTAGTCACTATGTTTATGTCTAACATGTATCCATAATAAATTTGCTCTCCTGACATTATGATTCAGTGACATGCTGTGTTATCAGAATATTTGTAAATTATGCCCTGCTATTTATAAATTGGGCACTTGTTTTTATACCCGGATTGTATGATGTATTGTGTGTATATGTTTCGGTACACTGCTTACTTATCTGTTGGTTTATCCTTCTGCTATTGTAATCCCTTCCCCCAGGACACTTCTGGAAATGAGCTGTTTACAGTTCATGTTGCCTTCTATGGTGAATCTCTTCTATATACATAAACAAATTAAATGGGTTAGTTACATAACTCTATTTTATTGACTCGATAGTGGAATTTTGGCTAGAGCATCCTGAAAATCCATTGTTTTAATAAATAGTGTTATGAGATCTTTAAAGTTCAAATTGACAGCTACTAGAGGTGGGCAAAAGGAACCTTGTTTTAATGTCTCACCTGAAATATGGAACAACAACAGTGCAACACAACCTAGTACTGCATTACAGAGTCAACACTGGGATTTAGCCGAAGAGCCTTGTGTGGGACTAGAACCCTCCTCTGACCTTCCAGCCCCAGAGGTAAGAATGCAACCCACTAAGTCACCAACACTGACGAAAAAATGATAGATCACGTTTTCAAACTGTTTTTTTAATTGTGGGCAATACTCTGTCAAACAATTTTTATCATATGATTTAGATCAGTGACCTACAAAAGTTTGCTGGTTGTAGAGTACATCCACCTCTGGAAGCATAGATTTTGCTGGCAGAAAACAAACTGTGGTGCATCGAACCTGCCTGGCACCTACCTTATTGCCACCAGTCTAGCACTGATAGGGTGTACTTAGTGCTGCTTGCTAGTAGCTCAGCCTTGGCAATTAAATGAGCCCCTCCTTACCACCCCACCCCCAGCCATTTATACCAGACCCATGTGTCTAACCTATTCTCTCTTAAAACCTGTAATCTTCTCAGAGTTATTTGCCTCCCCAATCAGATGGCTTTATTTGTCTACCACCTTCTCCACAAAGAAGTGTTTCCTGACATCCTGCCTGAATCCCCTCACCAGCTTATAATGATGTCCTCTTTCTGTAGACCCTTCACATTGTCTGAGCAGTTATAAGCTGGTATTTTCATGTTGCAAGAATATAACCTCTCTTTTCATTCTGGCCTCCTGGGAGTGCATGTTAAGGTCTGTCACTTAGTCCTCAGAGGTCTTCCCTGATACTTGTATATCATTTTTGTTGCCCTCCTCTAGACCAATTCTAAGTGACTCATGGCTCTTTTAAGGAAAGCATTCCAGAACTGTGTAGAGTAACTGTGGATGGTGCTCTAAGTATAGCTCCCACTGACCTACTAAATGGAATGATCATTTCCTTCCTTCTTAGGAAGGCCCTGCCTATGCACCCAGCCTTTTACGTCAGCTCTCTCAAGCCATAAACTATCGTCCTCTATTTCCAAATAGGTAAATTCCCTGCTGAGAGTCCAGTAAGGCAGAGGGGGCTACTGAGAGAGGCAGGTGAGTGAGTGAGTGATGTCAAGGAGTAGGAGCTACCCCTGGTTGTTAAAAGCATCTGCTGCTCAGCATAACTCACAGCTGTAAGAGTAAAGAGAGTGTCCTGTTCGGAACTTTTACATCAGCTCCCTCAAACCATAAACTGCCTGCTTGGCCCAGTGTCTTTTCCCTATTGGTAACCATGTCCTACCACTGCTGAGGATGGGGTAAGCTAGGGGTAGTACTAGGACCAATGCTAGAGGTACTACTAGGACCAATGGGTGCATGAGTAACATCAGGAGGTGGTGTTTCCCATGGCTGTTAAAGGCAGAGCTTCTCAAGCAGCTCTCCACAAGACTGGCTCCAGCTGGAGTGGTGGGAGCCACTTAGGTTTGGCCTGAGGGGAGTCTATTACATGTTGTATTCTACTGAGTTTACTTGTTTTTTAATCTTTTCCTTTGAAATGTATAGTTTTTTTTAGTATTACAGGGAAGGAGGGGGGTGATAGTAGGGGACTTCAACCTGCTGAGGTTGGAGTGGAACATACCTACCACAAAGAGTAGCAGAGAACAGGTAATGTTGGGTGCCTTCCAGGAAAGTTTTCTAGAATAGTTGGTCAAGGAACCAACTAGGGAAAGGAACACCTTTGATCTCGTACTGATGAACAGGGAGTGGGTAGGGAGTGACCACCAAACAATAAGGTTCCAGTTACAGATGGCTAAAGAGAGGATGTCATCTGGCACAAGGGTGCTGGATTTCAGGAATGCCAACTTTAAGATGATGAGGGAAGTAGTACAAGGGTTCCTTTGCAAATATAAACCGGATCTGGACACACAGCAAAGGTGGGAACTGATAAGACAGAGGATAGTGGAGGCAACAGAAACTTGCAGCAGTGTCCAGACTAAGAAGGCTAGGGGGAAGAAACCCAGCTGAATAAGTAAAGGTGTGCTAGACAGGGTGAGGAAGAAAAGGGCTGCTTACAGGAGATACAGAAGATTGGGGAGGGAGGACCATAGGGAGAAATACCTGAAAGAAGCAAAGGAAGTGACCAGGAGGGTAAGGACAGCCAAGGCAGCAAGGGAACTACAGCTGGCACAGGGCATATAAAAAGGGGAGAAAGACTTCTTTAGGTACATCGGGGAGAAAATAAGCTATAAGGACCAATTTGTAAGAATTAAGAAGGAGGGGGGATGGGTGGAAGAAGGGGTGTAAAAAGGCAGAAGTGCTCAACAACTACTTCTGTTCAGTCTTTACAAAAGAAAAGGAAGGGGCGCTACCCATAGTAGGAGGGACTACAGAAACAGATGAGGGGTGACAGATAGAGAAATCACAGAGGGGAGGGTGCTGGAGGGGTTAAGGGCATTGAGGGTAGGCAGGACTCCGGGACTGGATGGAGTACATTCAAGAGTGCTGAAAGAGCTGGCAGAGGTCTTGGCAGGACCCTTGGCAGACTTATGTAATTCATCTCTAGACACAGGATGCATACCGCAGGACTGGAGACTGGCTCATGTGGTTCTCCTCCACAAGAGTGGACCAAGGACGAACCAGGGAACTATAGGCCAGTACGTCTAACATCCATAATGGAGAAGCTAATGGAGACCATCCTAAAGGATAGGCTAGTGGCACTACTGGAGGTGAATGGGGTGCGGGATGGGAGGCAGCATGGCTTCATCAAGGGCAGGTCATGCCAGACCAACCTGGTGGAATACTATGACTGGGTGACTAGGCAAATTGACAGAGGCCGTGCAGTGGATGTCCTGTACCTGGACTTCAGTAAGGCCTTTGATTCAGTACCACATGGGAGACTTGGAATCTAGCTACAGGGCACAGGGCAGGGAGCAAAACTGATGGGGTGGGTGAAGAACTGGCTAAAAGATAGGCAGCAGAGGGTGGTGGTAGGTGGGTGAATACTCATCCCCTAAGCCTGTGACAAGTGGTGTTCCACAGGGTTGGGTTTTGGGCCCAGTGCTGTTTGGCATATTTACTGCAGACATCTCAGAGGGCATCAGCAGCAGAATCAGTCTATTTGCAGATGACACCAAGATGGGAGCAGTGGTTGACGACCAAGCAGTGATGGATGACCAGAGGGGGTGGCGGGGGCTACAGAAGGATCTGGGAAGACTGAAGGCATGGTCTGACAGATGGTAGCTGGGGTTCAATGCAAAAAAATGCAAGGTGTGGCACTTCAGAACAAAACATCTGAGGAGAAGTTACCATCTGGGGGAGTGGAGCTGAAGGTAACAGAAGAGGAGAAGGATCTGGGGGTACTTATCATGGGAGCAATGAACAATTCCGCCCAATGTAGAAAGGCAGCAGCAATGTCCAACAAAATGCTGGGGTGCATTGCAAGGGGAATTACCTCGAGATGAAGAGAGGTGGTAGGGACAGAAATCTCCTGCTTCTGGATAGGGTTTCTCAGGCCTATGTCATCGCCTGGTAGACCTGGATTGTTACCGAGAGGACTTCTCTCGAAGGGAGTATGCCTACAAAGGAAACATACAGTCAGACCTTAAATTAACTTATTCCAGTGATGTTTGTTTCTGGGCTATCAGGCAGTGAGAATGCCTGTTTTATCTTGGATCCCCCAGGTAGTGAGAGGGTCTGGGGGGTCTGAAGTCATTTGTTATCGCCTGCATTATCTGTCCTTTTACACTTCACTGAGAGAGGATGTGTTTATGATTCTACTTTTACAATCGACGGTCTTAAGTTACAGCCCACATGGTACAGTATTTATTCTATTCTGAGACTTGAACTCTTCAAGTGTAACCCCTAGGTGGCGCTATCCCAAGAGCTACTAAATCTGCCTGCTTAACTACTAACAGGTTGAGGGGCCTAGGTCCAATGGCAGGTGCCTCCACCCAGAGGTCAGGGTTTGCAATAGTTAAACTAACTTGGTCACAGCCCTCTGGGACTCTGTAACCCCCTTTCTTCCCACTAGTGGCCCACACAATGCATTAGGAATATCTTCACAATGTACACTTAACCCCAGGACTGGCTCCATCGACTGGACCCCAGGGAGCCCCTGCAAAACAAGATGATACAGTGCATAAACCACAGTACAATACTTTAACATAAATGCATACCTCAGCCAGTGTAACTTTGCTGAAACCAACAGATCTGATTTATTTAAGGAGCTGTAACAAGGTAGGGGGAAATCAGGTTAATTAGGTTAAACACATTAATAATCACAGTATTGTGCGCATATTCAGAGTCCCAAATTGTCACTTTCACTGGGTACCCAGGATGGGGGGGGGGCTAGCCAGGATCGGTGAAGCTGGTTGGGGCCCTGTGATGGAAAAACACTGGCACAATACCCAAATTGTAATCCGGAGCCGGTTGGCTCAGTTCGTGAAGAAATGAAAAAAAACAAAAACAATTAGTTGACACACTTGCAATTCGATAAACAGATGGCAGGGAGCTACCCTGCTTTGTACTCACAAACTCAGTGCTGGGAACTGGATGGAAGGCAGATTGTCCTGGATTGCCAGGAGGAGAAACCATGTGGACAAGGTCCTTGTGACTGGACCCCACTGCAGTTTAGAGCAAATGGATGTAGTCTGGATTAAGCTGGGGTTTACTTCCAGCTTCATGCACTCAATTCACTGTACAGGGGGTTTGAAACGTGATTACCCACAAGCACTACACACATTTATATGTAACAGGAAAGTACTATACCAGGCAGGCTGCTTCTCTATCCCGATCGCAATTACTGCACAATACCCGGGAGAACACACAGCAGATTCAGTTCCTGACAGACCGAGCACGATTCAGCAATTTCTCCAGTCTTCTACAGGGTGAGCCTGGTTTCTGCTCTTCAGATCTCCTTGATTCTCTTTACAGGTCAGATTCAGTCTGAACAGGCGCTTGCACAAGCTGCAGACCAAACTTAGGGCCTTACACGTGATTCCCATGCTAAAACTACACACCGAAGAAGCACCCAGCTCCTTGTCTCTTCACTGCCCAAACTGATCTGATCTTTCCAGTAGACAGAGCTGGGCATTTCCTTTGAGTTCCTCCCAGTTCAGTTGGCTGGTTTGGCTGTCACTCACAGTAAACTCCCCCTGTTGGTGGAAAAAAGGCGCCAAAGTCAAAACTACATTTCCCAGAGTCACTGCCCTTACAATCCCTTTACAGCAGGCTCCAGAGGAGAGGCCAAGTTCTGATTCACCCAGAGCAGGCTCCATTTTAAAGGATCCCCACCATGATTGGTCCAATTCAGCAGTTCAGAACTAATATGAGGAAGTTACTCTGCACTGTCCTTGCTACAAGAAAGCAGGTTATATCAAACTTCATTTTCATTATTACTCTACCAGATTACAAGCAAACAATTACATCTTTGAAGAGTGCTCCTTCTGCCCACTTAGTGATGGCAGAAATGGAGTGATTTGGCAGTAGCTTGAGGGGACTCAAGCAGGAAAACACACAGTCCCCCCAGACAAACTAATTATGCCTGCAAGCAGACAGCTCTTAAAGAGACAGTACCAGAGGCTCTAAAAGCACTCACAGATAAACGGCTTAAACGCCAAACGCCATTCAGGCTTGGAGCATTCAAGCAAGCTCCTGGAAGACTTTTTGGGAACCCCCATTTGCAGGGGGGGTTACACCAGTAAAAGTTTTCTTTTTGGTGGTACATTATTTACTTCCCTGGCATTTGAACTCCTCAAGCAGAGCTAACTTTTTGTCCAGGACTCTGATGATTGGCCTGACAGAATTTTTCCGAGTGGCCATTCATAATTTAAATTTATCATAGCTTTACATTGTATTATAGTTCATTGTATGTGTGTGGGGGGTGGAAAGGGTTATTTATTGTAGGTCTGACTTTGTTTAACTGTCTGAATCTCTATCCTCTCAGTGAGAGAGGAGTTTCTGAAGGGGGTTTAATGTTACTGTTAGTTTTGGTTGATTGATTGTCTCTTGTTTTAATTTTGCTTGATTCTCCCTCAAGTGAGAGCTGTGGGAGTAGTGAATTGTATTATTTACTTTGGGTTTTTGTTTTATATCTATTTTGGTGGGGGGTCTTTTTTGGCTTGGTGTCATTCTATCTGTTCTGGATAGTATTATGTGTTGGAGGCCTGCCCCCCAGGTCGTGTGTTGTTCACCCTTTGCCCTCTTTTCCTCTGCCCTTTTTCCTCTCCCCCTTTAAAGTTTTCAACCTATCAGTGCTGTAGAGTGCTGGGCATTGCCTGTGGGGGGGGGCGGGGGGTATGAACAGCAGAGAATGAATGAGCAGGGCTCTCACATTGGGGTTGTTAGGTCCAGAAGATGCCCTGGGGTGAAATGGATTCTTGAAATTGTTTCCCCATGTCTGGTCTCCATACCCAAGGGCACCACCACTTTTGGTGGGCAGGCAGCCGGGGTGGCCCTAGAGATCTGCCCAACTCGAGCGGTGTTATGCAATGCCAGATCCAGCAAGAACAAGACTGCAATTATTGCAGATCTTGTTAGGACAGCTGATCTGGCTTGCTTCACTGAGATCTGGCTGGATGTAAATGATGGCTCCATATTGGAGGTTGCGATTCTGGCCAGGTACTCGGTGATACACCGCTCAAGATTGGACCATGGGGGGGGGTGCAGTCTGTTTCAAGACCAAATTGGGCCTCACGAGTGTACCAGTTGAGGAAGCCAGGTCATTTAAGTGTACTGTAGTAGCAGGTGTAAGCTGTAGGATAGACCTCATCTACCGTCCACCAGAGGATGAGAAGTGATTCCTTCAGGAAGCGGCAGAATTCATGATCAACTTGGCATTTGCATCACCCAGGTTGATGGTCCTGGGCAATTTCAATGCCTGAGTCGATGATGAACTCTCACAATTTGGGCAACACTTCCTCCAGTTGATTAAATCACTGGTCCATTTCACACCACGAACATCGTGGAAGAAACATCGCTGGCAGAGCAACGCAGAAGTAATGCCGCAAACAAGAACATCGTGGCAGACTCAACAATGCAGAGCACAAATACCGCCAATCCACAAGCAAAGCAGAGCACCACAGCAGCAGCAGTGTAGGGGTGCACAAGGAATCGTATGGAGAGGGAAACCCAGCATTGCCAAAACCATGTCGCCGCCAGCAGGAAAGCACAACCGGACACACAACAAGGCCACCGAACGACAGCAAGACAGGAAACAACACAGGACCCATGGAGCAGGAGGCATCTAGTGCACAGAGGGAGGCAGAAGGCACACAGTGTGGCAGACAGGCCCCGAGAAGGGGGGGCACCACCGCAGGTGAGCAAGCCACAGGGCTTACCGGTATGGACCCAGACCACACATGGAGTACGACGACTTGAACGCCTCCACAGGGCCACAAGAGAGACCCAGCCACACAAGAGGTATGCAGCATGCAGGGAGAGGGGCAATGGGACAGGGGCAGGAGGTTACCACCAGGACAGGACACCTGTGCCCAACGATGCACCACACACAACTGCAAGGGTGGAAGGCCACACAGGGGGAACACCACAGCATGAGGACTGGTCCCACACCAACCTAGGCAAGCAAAGCACACCATGCTGACAGACAGCAGGACACACAGAGGGTGGGGAAGGGCACCACATCATGGATAGAAGGCTAACAGTGCACACCTGTGAGCCGGGTGTGTGCCGCCAGGGCAGGTGCTGGTAATCCCACACCCAGCGGTGCTCCCATAAAGCAGCACAGCACACAGACCACACTAAGGTGCATGGGAGAGTCATGCAGAGGACAAACACTGTGTGGGAGGCACGTGAGCAGTCTGCAGAAACATGCCACTGCAGCATGTGAACAGCCAAAAGGAGAAGACTGTACTGCAACATGAGGGCTACCTGTACTACAAGAAGTGGAACCTGGCAGAGAAGACATATTGGAAGTGCTCATTGTATTACTGGGCAAAATGCCCTGGGTGTGTCCACACCATTAGGAAGGAGGTCAACTGGGTGGTGAACAGCCACAACCATGTACCTGACCGCGGGGCCATAGGTTTCCAGGAGGCAATCACTGACATAAAGCAGAGGGCCCTACAAACATGGAGACATTCCATCAGGTGGTGGCAGCATGCAGTAGCAACATATCTACCACTGTATCCAGTAGACTGCCCAGCATGCACCTCCTGAAAAGGAGTGTCTGCCATGCATGGACAGCCACCAGTCAGCCGCTACTCCTGCCAACCTCACTAGAGAACCTCACCATCCTAGACGTGTACACTGTGACACATGATGTGTCCCAGTTCCTGCTCCATGACAGTGGTAGTGCCTCAAGACTACTAATATACACCACAGACAAGAACCTGCAGCTGCTGTCACAGTGCCAAACATGGTATGCAGATGGTACATTTAAGACTGCACCACCACACTTTGCGGCTGTACACCATACATGGGGAGCAATACTGCACCATAGTGCCCATTGTGTTCCTCCTGTTGCCAAACAAGATGGGGGTGATATACACAAGGGCATTCACCACAGTGAGGGAGCTCCGAGAGGACCTCAAGCCATCCATGATAATTATGGACTTCATGCAGGCTGCGATAAAGTCCTTTGGCACAGTCTTTCTGGATGCCAGCCAGCACGGCTGCTTCTTCCACCTGTGCCCGGCCCTGTGGAAGAAGGTCCAGGAGGTTCCCAAGGCTGTGCACCACTACATTGAGGATGAGGACTTTACACTCCATGTGTGCCTGTTGCCTGCACTCACCTTCATCCCCACAGGGGAGGTGTCCACCATCTTCAAGGTACTCAGGTCATTTGAATTCTTCATCACACATGATGAGCTGCTGGCACCAATAGTTGACTGCTTTGAGGACACATGGGTAGGACGCCCCATCCGTGGTGGTGTCCGCAGGTGCCCCCTGTTCCCTGTTGACCTGTGGAGCTGTTACAATGCAGCAGGACAGGCAGTGCCGACACCAGTAACTCTGTGGAAGGGTGGCACCATGTCTTCAGCACCCTCATAGGTGCATGCCACCCCAGCCTGTGGAAGTTCATTGATGCCCTGTAGTTGGAGCAGTGGCTCAATAAGCTGAAGATCAAGCAATTCATTGTTGGGCACTATGCACCACCATCGCTGAAGTGGTCCAAGGATGCGACAGACTGCATACAGCACATTATTGGGGAGTACAGCACCAGCTCCACATACAATTATTTATTTATTTATGTGGGCAATACCATTTACCCAATCTGAGATCATGAATAACATCTGGAATTTTGCCTGATTCCAAGTCCCTGAAGAGAGCATTAACAGTAGAAATAACATAAGAACCATGAGTAGAACATAGAATTTCACACCCAATATATTGCTTGTCCGCCTCATGGTTATTCGGAAAAATAAGATCATTAAGTTTCTATCTCATATCATTGAACCGTTAAGCAATCTCCTTCATATTATACACTGCATAATGTTCTTCCTCACTAAGAGAATTAACACCTTGCAAGACAGGGGCATAACATCATTGCAAAGTGTTTGTTGGAACTTAAGTGTCTGTGCCTTAATGGAGGCAATATCTGCTCTATTCCAAATAGACATTCCTGAGCCAAAAAGGCCAGTAACAGTGCCAGCTACTCCAGTTATACCAGAGACAGAACTGGCTGCACTAGCGACATCTGAGGCTGTGTCTCACTTGGTACATTTTGGTCTGGGTTTAGCATATTTACAGGCTGGTCTAAAAACACCAATATGGTCTGTGGTGTGAGGTCCACCAACAGGATCATTTGTGTGTGTTTGGTAAGCAGCTACCAGATCAGTAAGCATCAGACTGTGAAACTTAGAAGTATTATTCTGCTGACATAAACCAAATTCAGCCATATTCCAATGTGATAAATAGAAAATAACTGGGACATGCATAAATTGCACATTGCTTATCAGAGCTCTTGGGATTGATGTGGCGGTCAAACCACTAGGAGAGCCATCACACATACGAGGGCAGCAAGCAGTTCTTCCTGACTGGGTGGGACTACAGAGAGGTAGAGAGAAGAGGATGCAGTATAGTTTTGGAGACAGAAGTCAGTAGCCTCCAGTGAAGGGAGTTTCTCACAAAAGGCAGGATCAATGAGAGCAGTACGATTATACTGACCAGTGTGTCATGGAGAAGCCTGTCTGATAGAAAGAGAACCATTTTGAGATATGCCAGTATTAGGCCAGCCATGAAATGTACCTTTGGCCAGGTGAGCTACAGGGATTGTATAGCCCATTGCATCAGTTTGCCATTGGATGGAAAATGAAGATTTATCTGGGGCAACCACTACAGCATCCAGAAAGGCATCTTTGCCTTGAGTAACCTTAATGTTTTTGTTTGGAATGTTAATCCAAACACCCATGGGAGTTGAATATTCCATTTGACCAAGCAAGTAATCCAATCGGTCATTGTAAGTCTGTGGGGGTTTGAGTGAGGGTGATATAGTGGTTAGAGACAGTAGTCCCACCAGTAGGAGAGGAGGGAGCAAGATAGCCATCTTGCCAATATCTGAAAGAGATAGAAAAGGATTAGTTAGCTGAAAGTACTATTCCACCATATGGGGTTAGGAAAAGTAAGTTTTTAGTAACCTTTGTATAGTTTGAGTTGGTTAGCATGGAACCACTTGTCAGCAGTCTTTTTCTGCTGCTGTTCTCTGACTTGATACACAGCAGGGCTGAGCTTATTGACAGTGGGATAGGAACCTTGCCATTTACTGGCAAATGAGTATGTAGGTTTGTCTGTACTGGAGAAGCATTACTTGGTCTCCAACTTGCCAGTTAACTTCTTTGACATGCTTTTCAAAATGAGCTTTGGCTTGTTGTTAAGCCTTGCCCATTTGCTTGGAAGCGAACAGGTGTGTCTTCATGATGTCATCATGAAGCTTTTCCACATACTTGTCTACAGATACTCTATCTGCAGTAGGGGTGTGGAGATCAAGTAACAGGTGCTCAGGTAGTCTCATGGCTCTACCAGTCATAACCTCATAAGGTGTACACTGAGTGGCAGCTGCAGGTGTGCCCCTTATTGCCATCAGTAGTAGTGTCAAGAAGGAATCCCAATCCTTGGGATTATCATCAATGAATTTGTATAACATCTATTTTATGCATCTGTTAGCTCTGTCTACCTGACCCAATGATTGAGGATGGTAAGGAATGTGAGATTTCTGATCAACTCCAAGAAGTTGGAGTGTCTTTTGCATCAGTTCAGCTATAAAGCTGGTTCTCTGGTCTGAGTCTACCTTTAAAGGTAGGCCTCACCTGGAGAACAACTGATCCACCAGGATCTTGGCAGTTGTCTTTGCCATGTTGTTCTTAGTGGGAAATGCCTCTACCCACTTGTTACCCACTTGGAGAACAAATCTGTGACAACAAGTGCATACTTGTTGTTCTTACTGGAGTTAGTAAGAGGGCCAATGAAATCCACCTGTATTGCATTCCATGGTCCAGACTGCCTTTGAGGCAGTAACTTGGCATTTTTCTTCACTGAAATTGGATTGTTCTGAGCACACACTATGCAGTTGTCTACATAGAGTTCTACATTGTTGGCCATGCCAGGCCACCTGATGACTGTCTTGAGTCTCTGGAGAGTATTCTTTGTCCCCTGATGTCCACCAGTGGGAGTTACATGAACCATATAAATGAATGTGTCATCTGTATCCTGTTTGTGATGCCAGATGAGTTTCTGATCACTGGACAGATACAAATTGTCCAAGTGTCTTTTGTAGAGGCTGCCAACAGGCAGTGGTTGTTCAGTTCCCTTATCTAGGAATTTGAACTCATCTCTGATCTCTGGATCTGCTTTCTGTGCAGCAGAAAGATCTAATGGGGGTTCTGGTATTGGTTTCTTGGTGGCAGCAATTATAGATGTCACAATTGCTGCTATGCACTGTGGGTGAGTCATTTCCCATGTCTCCACCCTCGAGCACCTGCTTTGGCAAGCGAGTCTGCTCATTCATTGAATTCATGGTAAGGGTCAGATTTGCAGTAAGCCTTTACCTTGTGAATGTATAACCTGTGAGTGAACATTTGTGTCAGGGTGTGTATATACACAAACAGTTCCCTGTACTTGACAGAAGTACCATCAGGTGAGGTAAAGTTGTTCTTTTGCCAGAATGGAAAGAACTCAGTTAGGGATGAGCATACCCAAATGGAGTCTGCAAAGATGATGGCATCCTTGTCACCATATGACATGATCTCCAATGCACAGGCCACAACAGCCAGTTTGGCATACTGTGCATTTTCTAGCAATGTGCCTGAAATCACCCTCATGATCCTTAATGAGCACTCCAAGCCCTGCTACCTGTTCTCCATCCACATAGGATGCAGATCCATCTGTGAAGATGCAGAACATTGTGTTGTCTTCCAGGACCTCAGGCATGGCTGGCAGGAAGGACCCTGGGTCAGGTAGGTCAGGTGGTTGGAGGGCACAGTCATAGGGCTTACCTGCATACAGCAGGCCATGGGCCAGAATTAATGGCAATTTGGCAGGCAGTACTTTGATGTCTCTATCCTGCAAAAACAAAGACCAGTGGGTGAGTCTGGTGTTAGAGACTGATCCATCTTTTACTTTGTCTGAAAGCAAAAAGTTAGCTGGAGAGTGACAGGTATACAAAATGATGGGAGCATACCCCATGATGTAGAGAAATGTTTGACAGCCCAGAAGGTTGCCAAGAGTGTCCTTTCACAGAGACTGTATTTTCTCTCAACTGGGGATAGCATCTGAGATGCATAGGCAATGGGCCTGCAGTGCCCATTGTATTTTTGCACCAGCACTGCAGACATGGCCACATCAGAGGAGGCATTTTTGAAATGGAAAGGTAATCTTAGATTTGGGTGATCAGTGCTGGGGCTGAGGCCAGGGCCTGTTTAAGCTGGGCCACAGCTTCAGTGTGTGTGGGACCCCATGTCCATGGGACATCCTTTTTCAGCAGTTCAGACAGGGAGCAGCCTTCAAGGCAAAATCAGGAATAAAATCCCTGGAGAAGTTTACCATTCCTAGGAAATGTCTGAGTGTTGCCACGCTTGTAGGAAGTGGTAGATTTTGTAAGCCTTTGATCTTCTTGACAGCTTGGCTTTGGCTTTGGTCTATGATGCATAGGCCAAGGAACATGACCTCATTCTGACACAATTGTGCCTTAGAGGGGTTGCTCTTGAGGCCTGCTCTCCTGAGGAGAGACAGCAGTTCAGCCAAAAGGATTAGGTGTTCTTCTTTGGTGGAAGTTGCTAGAAGCGAGTCATCCACATACTGCAGGAGGCACTAGGGAGTGGAAAACCCCTTCAGAGCATCCATCATGTGGTGATGGAAGGGGGAAGGGCTGCTGTGAAAGCCCCAGGGCAGACAGGGCCAGGTGTATTGGCGCCCATCAAAAGTAAAAGCAAATTTGTATTGGCTTTCCTGTGCTAATGGGAGTGCCCAAAACCCATTAGAGATGTCAAGAAATGAAAACCACTTTTTTGTCAGGTGTCAGCAGCTTGAGAACATCAGGAGCTGATGCCACAGTTGGGGTACAGCTGGGGGTAACTTGGTTGAGCTTTCTGTAATCTAATGTAAGTCTCCAAGCTCCATCTGGCTTTTTCACAGGCCAAATGGGTGAATTCACAGTGGAAACACAAGTCAATCACTTCTTGTTGTAGCAGTGATTGGATGGTCTCCCTCAATGAGGGTAAGGCTTCAGCAGAAAACAGATACTGCTTCTGCCTCACAGGATTTAGGTCCTGGGATTTCAATGGAGGTGTGCATCCTACCACAATCATGCTTGTTGGTAGCAAACACATCAATATGTTCCTGTAGCAATGGTTGTAGTTCAGGAAACAAGTCATGACTTTCAAGCAGAGCCATGATGTCATATTCTTTGTTATTATGGGAGATGGCTGCCACCACATGGGAGTCTGGTATGGTGACAGCATGACATTGTTCCTTGATCTGTAGCAATAACCTGTTAGCTAGGACCACCACACAGCCATGCAGTGCAAGAAAATCAATTCCCAATATGCTGGGGTGATGACATAATACCATGTGGTCAGAAACAAAATTTGTTTTGAGATGGCCTACCTGCATAGACAGAGACACTGATCGATAAATTTGCAGTTGGGTGCCATCTACACCCTGTATGCTGGTCTTCCAGCTGGTAGACCAGGCAGACATGCCTGGGTTCTCATCATGGAGAACAGACGTAGCTGCTCCTGTATCCAGAAGCATGTCCAGTTGGTGGCCCCTAACCGTGGCCCTTACAAAAGGCTGCTCATTTGTGTAGATGAGCAGGCCACTCACAATCCAGACTGGGGCCTGTAATTGTCAATCAGTACTGCTCCCGGCTTCTTCGTCATCCTCTCATTTCTGCAGCCTTAGGCCTAGGGTGCCTGGTTGGGCCTCTCTATTGTGGTTTACTGGACATGAGTATTGTGCCTCTGACATCAGAGCCACAATCTGTAACTGTTCAGTTGGGGGTTCCCAAATCACCACATTGGCCTGGCCAGTGCCTGATACCATGAAAGAGTTTATTCCTCAGCTGCTTGCTTGTTCAGTAGCCGAAGACCAGAAAGGGTTGGTGCCATTACTAGCCATTGCCAGGGCTGCCACAGAACATGTGGATGTGGCCTCTTTTGCAGCATGGGCCTCCTCCAGCTGTTTGTGGAGGGTTTTGTTTTCATCCTTTAGATCCCGATAGCTAGGCCCATTATGGTACTTGCCATTGGAGTTTGATCTGCCATTGCTGTTGTAGTTGTTGTTGTTCTGGTTATTTTTGTAGTTCCGGTCCTCCCCCATTGTGCTACTGTCTGTCATCAGAAGGGGCTTCCTGTTTATCATTGTTGCCTTCCACTACATAGTGGTTGGGACAGGGCCTACCATGGCGACTTGGGCCAGGGTGGCCTGGGCCATTGGATTTTGGATGGCAGTGACCTTCTTGGTCTTTCTGCTGGAAGTTAGGTTATGGAGGCAGACCTGGAAGGCATGCTCCATCTTGGTAAGGATCTGCTCAAAGGTGTTGGTCTGCAGGTAGATGTAGAGTTCAACCTTCACCCAGAGAGCTGGAGTCATGTTCTGGATGTACAAATCCTTCTACTCAATTTGGTTTTTGTTAGCGTTCACACCCACTAGGCCTTTGCAGGCCTCGCAGGAGAGCCACAACCATTGATGGTAAGCTGCTGGTCTTTCTTTCACATTTTGCTTGACCTTGTAGGTGAAACAGGCTCCAACAATACCTGGGAAGTTGGCGGCAAGGAGTGCCAGTGCGATATCGTTGTAGTCGAGCATCTCACAATTGCAGACAGCCTCTGGGAGTTTTGCCCAGAGGGTAGGCTCGATGATTTGTCTCAGGACTTGGACCTGGTACTCGGGCTGGAGAGAAAGCTTCTCACAGAGGGAGCACACCTTCTCCAAGTGACAGCTAAAGTTGTCAGTTGGGCCCATCTGCCTGATGCCTTGGGCAATTTGCTGAACAGAATGAGTGACCTGAAGGGGATTGGAAGTGGGTGATCAGGGAACAGTGTTTAGTTCCCCATGACCCAAAGCACCACAAAGGGCAGCTTCCACCGCCACATCAGCGATTGCTTTGAATGCATCCTCCTGGGTTACAGCATTTTCAATCATGCATCTGATCTGCTCCTGCATGGAAGAGCTTCCCGCAGGGGTGGATAGTCTAGTGAAGACATCCTGTACAATGCCTTGCACTTCCACACCATCTTCCTGGGAAAGAGAAGCCAGTGAAAGTGGGCTCCTACTTGAAGGCGGGCGACCTCCTGTATCATGGGGGCCACTATGTTTGTGTTGACATGGCAACATTGAAGGCATAGCAACGTGACTTGGGGGTGGGCTGTAATGGCCGCCATCATGGGAATGGCTGGTAAAGGCCACCACCCTGTGGGGCGGGGTCTTAGACATGACGAGGCACCCTAAGTCCTCTTAATCAGAGTCATCATCACCACCTGATGAGGTAATGTCAATGGGTGTGTACTGAAAACCATTCATGGCTTTTACATGGCCAGCAAGAATATCTCACTGATGGCACATTCTCGCCATCTTGTCTCTACATTTCTTGTGACAAACTTTAGCAATGCCCTGCTCAATACCTTCTCAACCTCACATTGCAATACTCTGTACATGGCACCCAATTCAACATTTTCCCTAAGCTCTTTGTCTAGCTCATGCATCAATCTCACATTAGCTTCCTTCAATTCAACATTATCCTTTCTCAAACTTTCATTCGTGTCACTCAACATGTTCAAATAAGATAGCTGTTTTTTATCACATTTCAACCTCTCATTGTCATCTCTTAACATACACAATTCACGCTCAGAGTCTTGAGCAGTGCAGTGCAACAGTTTGTTATTATGATCATGAAGTGACTGTGTCTCTTCCATGAGTTTCTGTTCCCTTTTCAGTACCTCTGATACCTGCAAGCCCAACTCTTTTTTTAGAGAATCATTTTTCAGCTCAAGGGAAGCACATTGTGCTAGCAAACTTTTGACAGCTGTATGTAAAGCCACTACCAAGATACCTTTGGTGTGGAATTTCTTGGCTTTTTGCTTGGAGTTGAGATATTGTTCAGAGATCGCAAGTAAGGGGTCTTCAGCTGATCTTGCATCCAGCATGAAATCAGTCCATCTTCCATGGGAGATGAGGTAGCTAAAGACATCCAGTCTCAGTTCTGTGCACAGTTCAGGTGTAACAAACAAAGAAAGCTGTTGAAAGACAGGAATAAAATCCTTGGCACCATCACCCAACTGTTTTCCAGTCCCCCTGGGCAAATGGTGGTGCCAAGGTGGTATGTTGCTACTCACAAGGGAATGTTCCAGTGGTTCGGTGTGGGTCTGCCACACCCGAAACCGAGATGGAACAAGTCCGTAAAGGAACAACCACAGTAAGTTTGAGTAGGTCCAGGTGGGCTAAAATGACCCACACTACTCAACATTCAGTTCAAAGAACTCAAATGGAATCCTCACTTTGTACATTCCAACCTGCACATGGTCACCAAATGTAACTGGGTAATAAAATTACATTTCTCAGGTTCTTGTTGGAACTGTACTAAAGTGAAGAAATGACAGACAAGTAGTGTCCAGCACATAAAGTGATTTATTTCTGGTATATAAAGCAGGCTTACAACCAAACCACAGTGATAAACACCAGGGAAAACACCCCCAATCTTTCTTACCTACAGGCAGCAATAAGTTTCTTCTTTTCAGAGAAAAAGATGCAATGCGAAGGGTCTTATACCCCTGATAATAACCATAGCAGCCACTAAAAAGATATATAAAAGTCTCATTATTGGATAACAGCAAATAACCTAACTTTTTATGAGCCTGGAAAAGCATGCTGAGCTAACAGAAAGACAAGATAACTAAACAAAGGACCTGTATTTGTGAAGGCTACTTGTGGTTACACATATAATCGCATAGGTAATGGCTGTTCTGCACTAGAACTAAAGATGGCAGTATTGTCTAACTAATGATTATACAATGGTATAAACAGAGGTGTCTCCCAAGTGATACAATTAAAATGATGGCAAATTCATTATGATTCTCAGTAGAATACATTAGAACTCAGATCCTGACATGTATGCTTGTACAATAAGTGCCTGCACCCTAAGTATTACTGTCTGTGAGATAGGGGGCCAATCAGGGGTGCCGGTCCATGGATAACACATGGGACAGACATATGGCAATTATAGTGTGGGGTAGGAGGAGGTAGGCTGTTGGTTAACTAGGATCTGCAGCTTATCCAATAGGTAGGGAAATTGACAGGCTAGGTGGGCCAAGTGGTCCTTATCTGCCATCAAAGTCTATGTTTCTAGTAGTGAACCATTAAGGTGGTTTTAATGATGCCACAGGAAGTTGCTGATATGACCATGGAATGCCTTTCTCAGTTGTCAATGCAGTCATCAGAAAAATTTCAGGAAAGTAATAGACCCCTCAGACACATATAAGTGTTGAAATTGGTGATAGCTCATAAGTTCTGTAAAGTTGAACCTTTGCACTGTGCGTTACATGCCAAAGAAGAAGCTGAACTTGTATGCCTTGAAGCATCAAGAATTTTGTCTAGAGTACACCAATATGGTTTACCGCACCGACCACGACATTTCGACAGCACGTTCCCCTACAGTGACTACAGCACCACGTTGCTGTAGGGACCATGTTGGAACCAAGCACTGTCTGTCGAGGGTCCTGCACCTCCAAATCAGCTCGGAGTTACCAATCCTAAGTGTGGGGTGCGGGGGCACAGCCCCCCATATGGGGGGGTTTGGGGGCAAAGCCCCCAAAGAAAACACTTGATGTAGTTCGAAACCGGCAGCCAACTGCAAAATGTGGTCGATTTGCTGGTTCCACTGTCTGGTCATTCGACAAAATATTTGTCAACGACCCACTAATATGAGTGGCCACACCAGTAGTGCCAGTAATTACAAAGTCTGGAGTAATCCATGTTTGAAGACATTTCAAAGTGTAATAAATCTGGTATTAAATGCTGACAAATACACATTACCCTGCTCTGAGAACATATTTGCCTAGCTGTCAAAAGGAAAATGTTTCTTCAAGATTGGTCTAGTGCAAACTGATTTGCAGATAAAAACTAAGGAAAATTGAAAACAATTCTTCACCATCAAGAGTCACTAGTTTTTTTTTTCAGGTACAGCTGACTAGTGTTTGAAATTTCATCAGCTCAACTGATTTGGCAGAACACCATGGATCAGGTACTTTAGTGAATACCCAGCACCAAGTGCTACTTAGATCACATGATCATCAAGGCAGCAAATGAAATTGAACACTTAGAAAATCTGCAGAAGGTATTGTCTAGAAACACTGAAACATAGACAGTGATGGCACAAAAAAAACATTGGTCCTTCCAGTCAGCCCATAAAAACCTAACAAACTTAGGACCTAATGTCCATACAGGGTTCTTACTCACACTATCCACCCCCACGCTTCCTACCATAATACTACCACCCAGAGTAACCATTTAGGCTCTTCACTCTGTCCCATTTTGTATTTGGAACCATTAATGATTCTAACACCCACCACATAAGATGGCAGATTGTTCCATGACTCCACCACCCATTCTGTAAAATAAAACTTTTCCAATGTCCCTCTTGAAACACATGTGTACCCATGTTTTTCATCCACTACTCATGCTAAATAGTTCCTCACCATTTACCTGGTCCATATCTTTCAGGAATATGATGGTCTTTATCATATAGCCCTTCTCTTATCTGACCTCCATTGAGTACATGTTCAGTACCTTAAGCCAATCTTCATAAGATCTGCCATGCTGGCTCTGAATCCTTTTGTCTGCCTGATGCTGCACTCCAGCCTGTCCGTATCTTTTCTTAGCTGAGATCTCCAGAACTAGGCACAGTACTTCAGGAAGGGCCTCACTGGCGCTCTCCAGAGAGGAAGTAATACCTCCTTCCTTCTGCTGTTAATAACCCTTCCTATTGACCCCAGCATCCTGTTTGACTTACTATAGGTCTTGTTACACTGGCTTGATGGCTTTGGGGAGTCACTGATGATGACACCTAGGTCTCTTTCCTTAGAGGTCATGCCCAGCTTTACCACCCCTCCCCCCCATCCAGTACTCTGTACTGAGGTTATTGTTCACTATGTGCATTACCTTGCACATTTTGGCATTGGATTTCAACTGCAAACCTTTGACCACCTCTCTAGCCTTTGCAACTCTCTCTCTCTGTCTCTCTCTCTGCATCTCCCCTAACTCCCTCCTCACCATTCACCCTGCCACATAGCTTAGTGTCATATATGAAGAGACACATCTTGCCCTGGATTTCTTCTCCCATGTCGCTGATGAATATATTGAAAAGTACCAGACCCAGGGCTAATCCTTGTGGCACCCCACTGGTGAACTCCCTCTCCTCTAGTGTGGGAATTACAACAAATTTGATCAATAGTTGTATAGTAGGCTCAGCCCAATGGTGCTGAGGGTTGAGGTACTGGATGCCACACCTCGTGTTGCACTGGCATCCCAGGTTCGAGAACAAGCCCAGGTCATTGGGGGTTGGTGGGGGGGCTGGATTGGCAGACAGCTCTCCTCTCCAGAGGAGGTTGGGTACTGATCCAACTAGTGGTTGGTGTCAGGAGGAGAGAGTGCTGTTAGGTGCTTGGTGGAAGCTGTGTCTCTGTAGGTCTTCCTGCCTGGACCCTGGTACTTCATGTTGGTGCTCTCAGGGGGGGTAGGGGTTCACACAGCCACTTCAGTAACTGTGAAAAACCCATACCCCTGCCATGCGCTGTGATCCCAGCAAGGGGGGGATGGAGCAGATGGTCAGTATGCCACCACCAAACCTCGTCAGTGGAAAATGTTCTAATATAAAAAAATATTTGTATAGTAGAAGTTTTACATTGCCAATGAATTTTCAACCCCTAGTTTCTATTTTGAATCAAAGTGTGTTTCAGAGATGGTTGCAGTCCAGCTGCAGAGATGGGCTTTGTTCCTTGGTGTGCATTGATATGACATTGAGTTTAAGGGTGCAAAGCATCACACCAATGTTGCTGGACTATCCAGTCTGCCACCAGAGGTACTGAAAGAGGTAGCAGAGTCAGATTCTATGGGCTTATTTTACAGAATACTGATGGAACTTCTATCAGTGACAAGTGCCACAGTTTTATTAATTTTTTTATTTATTTATTGTAGATTTGGATTACATAACCTTTGAGCTAGACAGCTCATTTACAAAGGCTCCACATCAGAAATCAAGGTGCAGAGACATTTTAGAGCTACACAAGTACAGTAGTTCCTCAGTGTATCAAACAAAGTTGTACAGACAATTGTGGGTTGTACATAGGACAAAGAGGTGCAGGTACAATAAGACATAAAGGTGCAAGTAAGCAGCCAACATGGCATTGTCATGTTTTATTTAAGTGTTATAGTTTGGAAGAAAAACCTAGATGAGGTATTGGAGGTTGGAGGGAGGACATGCTGCCTGTCTGAGAGGGGGAGGCTGGGTATAGCAGTCACATCCATCAGACAGGGATAGGTGGTTCTGAAGTGTCAGTTTGAAAGGGGCAATTTTATTGAACTTGTGAAGGGTGTCAGGGAGTTCATTTAACCATTTAGGGCCCTTTTAAGCTAGGGACCTTTTTGTTAGGGTGGTGTGTCTAAAGAGGACCTGGAGAGCATTTTTTTCTACTTCTGGTATGTTCAGTGGTTTTAGACAGTTGGAAAAGCTTCTTCAGGAGGGCAGGGATTAGGTTTAATTTGACTTTTTTTGCCAGCAGACGTATTTGATATTTGATACCTGATCCTGCTATGTAGGGGGAGCCAGCTGGTTTGTGAGTATAGGGTACAGTACATGTATGTGTTAGTTTGTCTGTTCCAAGGGTGAGCCTGCAAGACTTGTTGAGTAGCAGCTTAATCCTTTTTAGAGCTGTGTCTGTAAATAACTAGCCCATAGTCAATTGAGGACAGTAATGAACTACCGATGGATAGCCACAAGGAACTGGGTGTCATAAAGTTCCTGTGCCTATAAAGTACACCTAGCTTAATGTTGACTGATTTGACAACATGGTCTATGTGAGGTATAAAGGAGAAAGGTTTACCTAGGTACACTCCAAGATACTTAAATGAGCTTACATGTTCAAGTTGTACATCATCACAACTGTGTATTGACAGTGGGCTTGCCTTTTTTTTTCATGTGAGATGTAGAGAACAGCATACTTCTTTTTATAGTTTAGCAGTAGCTTATTTTGTTGGAATCAGTGTTCTAACATTTGGAAGCTGTCTTGGAGTTTCTTATTCAGTTGGCTCAGTTGTTTGCTCCTAGTAAAGATTAATGCGTTGGTGGCAACAGTAGCATATTAGTAGGAAAGGCCTGGGGCAGGGAGTTTATAAATAAGCTAAATAGTAAGTGGCCAAGGACTGACCCTTGAGGGACTCTGAGGGAGACTGTTCTTGGATAAGACATTGCCCTGTTTATTTTTACATGTTGAGTACTTTGTGAGAGGTAGCTTTGAAACCATGTCACCGTTTATGGGGACAACCCCAGGGCCTGTAGTTTGGTTATAAGAATTTGATGGTTTACAGTGCCAAAGGCCTTAGTGAGGTCTCTGAAGCGAGTCCCCACTAAGTTACCTTTGTGCAGGGCCTCATAGAAATAGCTGGTAAACTCTATTAGTGCAGATGTGGTGCTGCTTGCTTTCCTAAAGCTGTGTTGTTTCTGACACTGCATGTTATATTTAAGATAGTTTGTTAATTGGTCTGAAACATTGTGCTCCAATGCTTTGGAGAGTGGGGACAATATTGAAATTAGTTGATCATTTGAGTTATTAGTCCTTTCACCTCTCTTATAAACTGGGGTGACTAGTGCAACCTTCCATTTGTTTGGAAATGTAGCTGTCCTGAGTGACAAGTTAAAAATCTTTGTTATAGGATGGGCAATCTCATCTAGGGCGAAGGCTAGGATTTTCATGTCAATCGTATCCCTTCCAACCCTAGTTTTGTCAAAGACCCTCTTTACATATTTCCTAGTCTCTGACACTGTGACTTGCCTGAAGTAGAACTGAGGTAAGCTGGGGTTAGGCTGAGTAGGGCTGTCATGTTTCAGCTGGCTGGGCTTCAGACTCCTGACTTCAGACTTCCAAAGAAAACTAAAATGTAATCATTACTGGCTCAACTCTATTAACTTGCTCTTAAGAGTTAGCCGTACTAGATGGATTTACTTTTATCTCTTTTTATAATGGATGTCTAACTATCCATTCAACAGGGCTGTATCATGTGTATCAGCGGGGTGCTAGTACCCTCTAGACTATGTATTCAGGATTTGAAAGTCTTGGGCAGGCACCTGGGGCCAAAAAGTGAAAATGCTTGCTCACAGCTACATTTGATAGCCTGGAATTAGAAAGCAAACTAAGGAGATAGCTAAGCAGTGTCAAGGCTACCAATACACACTGTGGTTACCAAAAGTGTTCTCACTGCAACCATGGCAGTGGTCTTCTACCCCATGGCAAAGAATTTACATTGTTTACACTGGACCTTTATGAAAATGATGTTCTTTGAAGTGGTAGACTGGCACTCCAAGTGGCCTGAAATTTTTCTGAGGAATTGGCTACATCAACATAGATCATTGAAATATTGAGAACTTTGTTCACAAGATCAAGAAGGCCCGAACAAGTCATAAATCATAATGTGACTCAATTTACTTCAGATGATTTTCAGACTTTCATTAAAATAAATGAAATTAGGCACATTAATTTGACACATAGTATCATGCCATGAATGGTCTGGCAGAGAGGTCTATTCAGATATTTAAACATCTATACAACTAATAAGCAAGAAGTCTGGGCCATTCATCAGAAGATTGCAAATTTTGTGCTAGCCTACCAAAACATAGTACAATTTACAGCAAATCAAACTCCAGCAATTCCATTCTTCAGATACCTTTAAAATCATGACATGACTTATTGAAGCCTAGTTTCTCAAGGGAGGTGGGATAGAGACAATTTGAGCAAATGATGGCTAAAGGACATACAGTACACTCCTGTTCACATTTCTTGTGGGAGAGACAGTTTTAGCTTGACATTACAGAAACAAGAGTTGGACAGCTGAGAAGATCACTTCACAAATGAGTCCACTGGCATATAAAATGGAAATGGGACTAAATCGTATGTTGCATGAGCATGTAGAATAGAACAATTATTTGGGGCAAGTTCTAAAAAACAAACTTTTCAAACTAATGCTTTCACTTTAACTGTATTTGCTGTATTATTGAGAATCCCACAGAACACCACCAAGATGAACCTGTCGTTGTGATGTGAAGCCAGCCACCACTGATGTTCCTAAAATGTTTCCTGATACTTTCCTGAGATGTCATCCTCAGAAGGTTTAAAAACCAACTAAGAGACTCTGTCTGTGAAGGAACTATTAAATGAACATACCGTTATGACTGTTACATTACACTAATCATGCTGAATTACTAAGTTGGCTAGACATTACTCTTTTAGAAAACAAATAGTTTATTGCATGCATGTTCCATTTGGGTATCACTGTAAACGCAAGTGAGGAAGAAAGAATTATTGTTATCTACAGTATGAGCTAATAGTTCAACCACTGTAAACTATTATTAAACTATCATTGCAAAAACACTCTGTTAATGCACCAGTTAGGGTTCAGCTCAAGTCAGGATCCTGCACTTCTGCATCCACAGATACACAAGTACACTGCAATACATACACATCCACTTCTGACTGCACATATAAATACATGATACTCAAATCAAAATACTACTTCTGTCTGCAGAAGTTCAAACACATGAGGGGCCAGCCCTTCTGCAGAAACAGATACCCACATATAGTGTAAGACATACAGTAAGCACACACTTCTACAGCTCCAGATACAGATCCACAAAACTAAAATTACAACACAACCTTTGCCATCATAAGCACAGGCCCCTATGGAGCCAGTTCTTCTGCAGCCAAAATAGACATGCACAGTACAAGACATGCCCCTTTTGTCTGCAGAAGTGCTGGCCCCTTCAGGGCCTGCATTTTTGCAGCCACAGATACAAATCCTTGATACCCAAATTACAACATTACTTCTGTCTGCAGAAGCGCAGGCCCTGAGGGGACTGAACTTCTGCAGTCTCAGATACATATGCACAGTGCAATAAATACACACCCACTTCTGGCTACTGAAGTGCTGGACCTTGCAGAACCTGCACTTCTACAGCCATAGATACAAATCCACAATACCCAAATTACAACACTACTTTTGCAGTTACAGATTCACATGCACACTGCAAACATACACATCCACTTCTGCAGGTACACTATTACATTTCTACTATTACTGCTTTATTACTATTACTATTACTGGTGTAGTATTTTTTTTAAAGTACAGTTGTTTATTGTTTGTCTTACATGATGATGGTTATTTGTTGTTGATTGAGTGGTCTTGTCCTTTTGCTGCTGTGTGGGGGTGAAAAGTAAGGGATGGAAACCCTAATGCCACATTTCCTTACTTTTTGGGTGTTAAGTTAACCCTCCAACAAAATCTGCATTAATGCAGTTTTAAAATTATTTTCAGCAAGTTAAAATTAAAATTACAACTCCTTTTTCTGGCTACAGAACTGCTGGCTTCTGTGGGGCTAGCACTTCTGCAGCCACAGATACACATGTGCACTGCAAAACACACACAGATGCTTCTGGCTGCAAAGGTGCAGATAGAAATGCACAATACACATAGTACAACCCTTTTCTGACTACAGAAGCATGGCCCCATTAATGCATTACATGATTGTGCAATTTGCATAGTGCCCCTTTCACAAATACCATACAACAGCCTTACCCACATTAGCTTAATGTACATATGGGCCCTTCTGGGTGTACAAATTTGTGTAGGGCATTTTGGTTCCCATGCAAATCCCATACATGAATCTTTAGAATTTGTGTAGGGTCCTTTGGGTGCTATGTAAATCCTGTAGTCCAGCATCACATGCATACTGTACCAACAGAATTGCACCACAATGCACATCTCATTTTTCAATGTGTATGTCCCAAATTGTCAGAACTTATACTTTAAACCTCTATCACAGCCACTGAAGAGACAGACTTGTAATATGACCTTTAAAATGGTTTTGATGGCATTCCAACATAACAACACATTTTGAGGTGCAAATAACAGTTCATAATCACTGTGTTTCTCTATGGGCCTTAAAAAATAAAATTATTGAACATTTGATGAAAACTTGTTAAAAACAGCTGAGTAACAGTTGATTTTGCACACAAGTCTAATTTTTTCATGTCACAAACAGAACTGTTTGTATTTTTTTGTGTTGTGAGGAATGAAAGTTTGCACTCTTTTATTTCACCAACAAAGAAATCTTTGTTTGTACTCCTACATTTTGAGGTGGAAGTGACAGTTGTCACTCACTGTGTTCACGTAAGGGCCTTAAAAAAAATTGTTTTAAATTTGATGAAAACATTTAAAAAAAAACAGCTGAATTATGGACAAAATAGGTGATTTAATACCTATTATTGGACCAACAGAATTTTACAGAAAAATACTTTAAGCATGCAAACTACACATAGTCCTTCCTCAGAAAGAATAATGCAGGCTGAAGCTGAATTGTGGGTAACAGCTGATTTTTGGTACAAAGTCCACATTTTTATGTTGAAAACAAAGAATTCTTTATTCACAAGATTCTTTGTCCACAATTCCTCATGAACAAAGAATTCTCTGCACATGACAATAAAATCATATCTCACTAAGCTGGTGACCAAAGATTTTGGGCACCCAGCAGTACCGTAGGGAAGGGTGGGTGGTGAAGCAGCCTACCGGGCAAGCTTCCTAGGGCTTAGGTTTCATTCAGAAACTCACAGTACTATAAGTTCAAAAGTGAGTACCGTCGCTTTAAATTAAAAAACTTTTAATTACTTTAACAGTAATTACTACTTGCTGCCAGTAGTGGGTGCATCCGAGGACCAGCAAATTGGGGGTTCACATGGTGTGTTGCAGCCTCAGCAAGAAGAATCATGTGTACAGTTTCAGACAGCCATGTCGTCCAGCCGGCGGCAAGTACATGAGGTGAGAGCAATGTGCGTGCTGCTGCAATCTAGAACTGTTTGAGACGAGAGGTAGTAGAGGGAGGTCAGAGTAGAGACAGTGTTGTGCTGCAGGATTTTCAATGAGCATGTCTGTTTAATAAATTATATTAGTGATCTGTGCTGTGAAGTAGGTTGGAAAAAATAGTAAAAAAAACTACTGATCTGTTTAAGAAGGCAAAGAGATTAGGATAGGAATAGGATTATTTGACTACAGTGTGTTTGTTTCAATTGTTTGGACCTTGGGCTGCCTAGCGCAGCTGCGTTCTCCCCCACCAGATTCCATCCTCCTGATTCTTGATCCTGGTCCCCCGTCTTGCTGACTCCTGAGGTCAGGAGGCCTGCACCCGCTCACTGCTTTCGTAGTTTCGTTACATCCTTTTAAAACTAGGCTCCGGGACTATCTCACTACCAACAGCTCCTGTGATTGCCCAACTTAACCTTGTTTCTCCACTTCCCTTCCTGCTCTAGTGGTCACCCCCTCACTGGATTCTACCCTCACATCTTGGTATACCCAGTGCTGCACTTTTCACCCTCCCCCACCCTTCCTACATTCCTTCCCCGCTTCCTCTCCCTATGACTCTGGTACTTCTTATCTGTTGTCTATTTTCTGACAAATGCCCTTGGCTGCCTTGTTACAATGCTACCCTTGAATTGTATTAATCTGTACTCTGTTTGCAATGTCCACATTGTTGTAATGTCTGTCTTGATGTTCCCCATAATTTGTATTTCTCTGACATGGAACCTTTGTAAAAGAGCCAAGGCTCAAAGGTATTTGTAATCCTAGACTTAATAAATAAATAAAAATAAATAAATAAATAAACATCCTTTCTTTGGGTACTGTCTATGCTGGAGGCCAGGACAGGTCTAAAATCCATTCTCCCGAGTCCCAAGTGAAGTGTGAGTGAATAAATACATTGTGCAAATTGTGAAAGGGCACTGCTACTGAGACTGAATCAGTCTGTGATGACTAGACTTGCGTTCAAGTTTTTCAACTGTCATCTTGCTTAGCCTGATGAGTAAAATAAAAATTTAAACTTTTATTTCCTTGTGTGTGTGTGTGTGTGTGTGTGTGTGTGTGTGTGTGTGTGTGTGCTCCCCTGTGCGTGCCTGCCCAAGTGCCTGGATTTTTTTGGTGAACTGATAATCACCGCGCCTTAGTTCGATCTTTCTTCGGATCTTTGATCAGGGGGCATCCGATTGAAAAACTAAAATAAAATGAATTAATTTCTGGTGTGTACAGTGTTTGAATTGCTGTCTGATTTTACTCCGGGGGGAAGGGGCAGGCTGCAGGAGAGACAAGAGTAGTAGTCATCATTACAAAAAAAAATGCCAACTTCCTGGCTAGAAGGCTCTTCTGGTCTACACTTTTTCTTTGTGTGAGTGTGCTGGTCCAGCACAGAGAGAGAGTGAGAGTGAGAGAGAGAGAGAGTATGAACCAAATGTTTCTAGTCAGGAATTCAAATTTAATTGCAAACAAGCATATTGTTGCTGTTTTGTATTATTATTTGTAATTTTTTTATAGATTTTCTTACTTCGCTGAAGTTCTGTACTTGTTTAATGTTTGCCCTATTTAAATTAACTGCTTACTAGTCTGTAGCTACTAGACATCTGCCAGCAATACCAGTGTGTACCCTACCAGGTGTATCAGTCACCAAACTATTGCTGTAATTGGTATACTGACTTACTGTATCTATTAGCCTAACAGATACAGTAAGTCAGTATACCAGTTATGGCATTGTCTGCTCTGTTATATCAGTCTTTGCTCACATTTATGCCAGTGTGGCAGTGTCCCATTACACATAGAAACATAGACTTTGATGGCAGATAATGACCGCTTGGCCCACCTAGTCTGCCCATTTCCCTAACTACTGGATAAGCTGCAGATCCTAGTTAACCAACAGCCTATTTCTTCCTACCCTCCTCCGACAAGAATTACCTTCTGTCTGTCCCATGCATTCTTGAATTCCCCCACTGGTTTTGACCACACAACCTCCTCAGGAAGGCCGTTCCATGCATCCACCACCCTCTCTGTGAAAAAATACTTCCTCACATTACCCCTGAGCCGTCCCACCACCCCCATCTTCAGATTGTGTCTCCTTGTTCTTGCACATCTTTTTTTCTGAAAGATGCTACCCTCTTGGACTTTGTTGATTCCCTTGAGGTACTTAAAAGTTTCTGTCATGTCCTCCTCTCCCTCCTTTCCTCAAGGGTATACATATTAAGCTCCTTTAGTCTCTCCTCGTATGGCTTCTATTGCAGACTCTGCACCATTTTAGTTGCCCTCCTCTGGACTGTCTCCATCCTGTCTATGTCCTTGTGGAGATGGGGTCTCCAGAACTGGATGCAGAACTCCAGATGGGGTCTCTCCAACTGTCTGTACAGAGGGATAACAACTTCCTGTTTTCTACTGGTGATGCCTCTCCCTATACATCCCAGTATCCCCGCAGCCCTTCTTACTGCCTTCCCACATTGCTTACCTACCTTATGTTGACTGTCATCTGATATGACTACTCCCAGGTCCCTTTCCATTTGTGTTGTTGTTTATAACCCCCCATTGTGTACTCTTCCACTGGGTTTTTGTTTCCCAGGTGCATTACTTTGCACTTTTTTGCACTGAATCTAAGCTGCCATATTTTTGACCATTCCTCCAATCTTGCCAAGTCCCTTCTCATCCTTTGCACCCTTTCTTGTGTATCAACCCTATTGCAGATCTTTGTGTCATCTGCAAAGAGGCATACTTTTCCTTCCAGCCCCTCTGCAATGTCACCTATAAAGACATTAGAAGACTGGTCCCAATACTGAACCCTGTGGTACCCCACTAGTAACCTCCTTTTCTTCAGAATGTACTCCGTTTGGTTTACTATTACCCTCTGGGAACTGTTTTCCAGCCAGTTTGTCACCCAGGCTACTACCCTGGGGCCCACTACCAGGCTGGCTAACTCATTTGTTAATCTTTTAGTGTGGGACTGGGTCAAATGCCTTGCTAAAGTCCAGATAGGCCATATCCACTGCCCCTCCCTGGTCTATTACATTGGTTACCCAGTCAAAGACTGCAGTTCCTCCTAGTTACAGTTAAAGTGTCTTGGTTATTACAGCAGTTTCTCTTACCACTCCAGTTACAGTTATGCCAGGATCAGCTTCCTGATATACCAGTGTCTCTTCCCAGTTACACCCCTCAGTATTTCAGTTACAGCATTGTCTCCTTCTTTTTATGCCAGTGTCTCCTCTGAAACATAGAAACTTAGATTTGAGAGCAGATAAGGACCACTTGGCCCATCTGGGGAAGTCTGTCCACCACTCCTCCTTAGTCTTTAAATAATAGAATGTGGCCTTGGTTGTAGCTGCTTCCCCACAAGAAAACAAACAGTACCTATAGTAGTTTTGTGTTTTGTATATAAATAAATAGAATGTGATGGCATTTGCTGACTGTGAGGGCAATTGCCCTTACATTCTATTTATATAAAAGTACTGTATGTACTGTTTGTTTTCTTGTAGGGAAGCAGCTGCAGCCAAGGGAAGTCAAGTTTAGTTGAAGTTAGTTGGCTGTTAGTGCTATGTTGGAAGTGGAACTTGACCTGCTGGCAGCCAGGCGGTCAGCCCACCTGACTTGTCTGTGTTTGCGCTGCTCTCACTCTCTGACTGTGAGGGGTTGCCTGGACTCAGGTCATTATCTTACCTGGGTGATCAATGATTTCCCTTGTGCACCCAATTCCCCTTGGGTGGGATGCCAGCAGTAAGTGTGCAAGCTGTGATGCACACAAGCATTCAGATTGCAACACTGTTGGTGTTCCCTTCCCCATATACCCCTTACTCCTACTTGTGCATTGCTACCTGTTGTCTCACATGTGACATGCGGCAGTATTGCACCAGCACTGACAAACTTACACTCCCCGGAAGAGGAGGAGGAGGAGGGTTTCCCCATGGACACTCAATCCTCCTCCTACTCCTCCCTCCCACAGCAACCCAGGTTAGCTCCCAAACTCAGGTCACCAACATTGCAACAGGTAGCACTACAGTTGTGCCAAGGGATCAGCCATAATATGTGTGTGTGTGTGTTTTTTTGTCTATAGATCTACTGATACCTCAGAGAAAACTTTCAAAAATATAACATGATATTTAGATTTTAGACATAATTCAGTATGTGTATTGTGTGTATCTGCAGAAATCTACAAGAACACTAGATCTTTATCCCTTAAAGTGAATTTCCAACTTACCCTATGGCAGCTACCACTCGCATGGTGTGGTAGCTGCCCTCCGAGGCAGTTATTCTAGCCAGGTTAGAAATATTGTGTGCAGCTAATAATCCAGATATTTTACTCATAAATTAGTTTTAGCATTGGCTGACCGATGCATTTTCAGAGCCCCATCCCCCTGTCCCTCTTTCCCCCACGCTCAAGCAAGTAATGACATGTGGCCAGGGAGGGCATGGGGGTGCGCCAATTTGAAATGAATGGGGCTAGAGTTTTTATTCATTTTTAACATCAAGAATGGCTAGTAACACAATAATGAAAGGCACTGCTTGACTAACAGGATCCTTGTTGGTCAGCCACTTGTCCACAACAATGTGGCTGCATACTCTGATGCCAGCCAGCCAGTGTCTCCCACATCTCATATTCCATGGGAGCAAAATATTCCCTGAAATCAGGGGTAGGGAACATGCAACAAAAGTATGTTTTTTTTCTTCCAGAAAAGACCTAAAACTCACCACAGAGCATGTAAACACCTCAGAGCTTATGGGGGCCTTGCAGCCCCCAGACCCTGGCTATTTTCTCGGGGGGGGGCGCAAAATTTGTCTCTTGCCCAGGGCACCAAAATGCCTTCCTACAGCACTGGCACCCAGAAAAGGTATTCCTGGGTCATTTTTCATCAAACAACCCCCAGATACTAGTTTAATAGGTCCTGTTTTCCTTGGTTCAGGTGTTTGATTTTCAAAAACATATCATTTCTATGTGTTTCTGGAAATGTTGTTTGCCCAAAACAAAAGGCAAAGATGGCATTGGCCATAGCATTTTCTCTCAATTATGAAAAATGGTTCTCACAAAAAATAAAATTGACTCACTTATGCAAATTCTTTGTTCATACCAGACAACTATCCTGAAAATCCTACTGAGCATGCTCAGAAGCCAGATTTTAAAACATTATAACTCAGAACTGATTGATACTTTTTTGCAAAACTTGTAAAAGGCACACTCTT
Source organism: Neoceratodus forsteri (assembly GCA_016271365.2). Lineage (NCBI taxonomy): Eukaryota > Metazoa > Chordata > Ceratodontiformes > Ceratodontidae > Neoceratodus > Neoceratodus forsteri. Next base: position 1,146,137,201 of record CM057458.1, on the reverse strand, counting down.
TGGCCAAGCTCCTTATACTCTGAAAGTTTCTGAACAAAATTCTAAACTGTTTTTGATCTACAGATAAGCACAAAGATGGCAAAAGGTACATTTTCAAAATCTTTTTAAATTTTTGGATCTCAGAATCCAAATAAGTGTCCATCTCAAAACTTCAAAAGTCTTAAGAACTTGCCACCCATACCATGCATCTACAACTTCCTGCAGTTTCATCAAATGGCACCCAAGTTATTAAGGTGCAAAAATGTTGGGTTAACATTAAACAGTGTGCTCAACCCTAACCATACTTGTGCTACTGTTGAAGTATAATGACTTCTTTAGGAATGGCTTGGTTCACCTTTTGAGTTTATGATCTCTGCTGCCACCTGTTGATAGCCAATCCATATGTTCAGCAAAACGTTATGCTGTATTTACTGTATAAAAGCCTGATCTGTTGTTTGTTGTTAAGAAAGTCTGTCTCCACAAATACTACGTTTTTCTAAAATGTCATACTTACGTAATAACCACAGATTCACCAAGGCTCAAGGACTTCAAGTTGGCTATAGCATCACATTTCCCTACTTCTAAGGCTTTGTGCCTCACCTATAATAACTGATGTAACTCAGTATTTCCAGGCATGTCCCATTTCTCTTCAGAAACAATACTTGTTTTTTGACTGAGAGAGTCTGTCAATCCTGCAGCTATTGTCAATGCTCCAAAAATCAGAATGAGACTCCATCTCAGTATCCGTACTTATTTATTTCATGTAGCAGACCTCTGTGATATATTTTGCTATTTGTTGGCCTAGTCATGCATGGTCCTTTCTCTTTCCCACATGGATACACAGTTGATAAACTCTTAGTTTATACATAGACTTTCTTTGCAGGCATTTTTACAGACATGTCTGGTTCATTGTATCATCCCCACATGCTTAGGGTCGGACATCTTGCCACTCACAACACCACATAATGAAACAGTGGGAGGATCATTTTGAGAACAACCTCGTACCAGGCTACAGGAGGTAGACAGTATTTATTCATGTGAAGGGTACTGAGTTTGGGGTGCAATTTTTAGACAATGGCATCAATGTGAACCGAGCCATCACGATGACTGTCTAGCCACATACCAAAGTATTTGAAACAGGGGACTGTCTCCAGGGGGGGTGCCATTAAGAGTTTTGAATACAGGGGCAAGCTAAGCCTACTAATCCATTAGTGGATTCCAGATAGCTTGGAGACTTTTTTTGACATTAAAGAATAGTTGCTTTGCACAGAACCAGCACTGAACATTGTCATATTCACACTGTAGGGACTGTAACAGCAGCATGATGGAGGTTCCAGTGGCAAACAAAGAACAGTGTCATCAGCACACATAAGAATGTTGATAGAGACACATGCTGAAGGGAGGTAATTTAAGAAAACAGAGACGAGGATAAGGCCCAGGAAAGAGCCTTGTGGCACACCACAGGTGATGGGGAGGAAAAACAAGAGGAGTTCCCCAATGGGACCAACTGGTTCTGCTTAGAAAAGTAGGAATGGAACCACTCAAGGGAAGAGACTTAGAGCCCAGCAGCCTTTAATTTGTCAATAAGTAAGGAATGATCAACAGAGTCAAAATCCTTGACCAGGTCAACAAAGACTGCTGCCTAAGCTGGCTCTGTGGTGCCAATGGAAAAGGGATTTGCTTGGCATGCTGGCAACCTGGATTTATGTCCCAAGCCTAGGTACCAGGAGCAGAGTCTGGCAGGGAGGGAGTGCAAAGTGTCCATTGGACACTTCCCTCTCAGGGTGTGGGCAGACTTGTGGCATCTGGTGGTGGATTGGAGACATACTTGATGGCATGCTGCCTCAATGCACCACTGTACATCTCCACCCCAGGTTGTCCATGATAGGGTCATTTGGGGAGGTGGGTGGGATGACCAGAAAATGAAAAATGGACACCCAGCCACTGGATGATGGTGGCTTATCTTTCCATTGCTGCCATAGCCCCAGGATTCAGACCGAGCTACACCCTCACCACTAGAAGGATCAAAGATATCACTTGCAGATGCTTGAAAGTCTCTCCTCCCAGATGCCCCACAGGCAGGCCCCCCCCCAATGAAGGGATATGCTGGGTCAGCTGGAACAGCAGACGAGGGGTAGCAGATGGCTGATGGGAGGATCATGGGTGATGGAGCTGGCTGCCTGAAGGAGAGGCGAGCTGGTTTGGCAGGGGGAGGATAAAGATGATAATACAAAAAAAAAAAAAGACTGCCACCTATACTTGACCCTGATCCATCCCTGTGGAATGGGCTTTGTGAAAGCCAGACTGGAAGGAGGAGAGAAAAGAGAAGGAATCAAAAAAGTTGGAGAGCTATGTAAAAAACAGCTTTTACTGCAGTCTAGCTAGAGTGGGAAGGAGGGAAATAAGTTGATAGTTCCAGGGGTGCAGGTGTCATCCCCTTTATGTAGGAGGAGGACTTTAGCAAGTTTCCAGCAAGCAGGAACTTAAGAGAGTTGAAAGGAAGGTTCAGGAGTAGGTGGGGAGGGACAACTGCAGAAGAAGCCAGGACCTAGAGTTTGGAGTCAATACCATCGGTACTACACCCGTAAAGGGATTTAGAGAAATAAGGGTGGATGTTAAATCAGAGGTAGTGACTGCAGTGAAAGTGATCATAGACGAGGATGATGGAAGAGCAGCAGTGAAAAAGGATGTGTAAACTAGAGTAGTAGTGGTGACACAGATGGTGAAGTGCGTGCTTAAAGCAACAGCTACCTTGGCATGCTCATAAATGATGACAGGAGGTTGCTGAGCTTGCGGGTGGGAATGGATACATGGGAAAGGGGGGTTAAAATGGAGTGGATAACCCTCCAGAATGTATTAAGAGACTTATAATTCCTCTGAAGGTTTGAGGCAAAGTAATTGTTTTTTCCTGTTGGAGAGACTTGATGCTGGCATTCTGTAATTGACAATAGTTCAACCCTCAACCTGTTCTCCTAGGATCCTGAACACTTGTGGAGGGACCAGACTGAGTCATGAGTCCTGATGAGGTGGATGAGTTTTGTGGAGACCCATGACAGGTGGACACCATGTACATGAGACTTCCTTGGGGGGGGGGGCTGCTCATCTGAGGCAGACATAAAATTTGAAGTAAAGTGGGAGAGGGCAGCACTGATGTCCAAACAGTGGACAAGGGGAGTCAAGTTGGAGCACCACAAGACATCTAGAAGATTGTCCAAGTTCAGTGAGTTGAATGACCAGGTTCAGATACACTTCGGGGGGGATTTAGCATGATAATTTTTCCTAACACAGTGTACCATGCAGTGGTCACTGAGGAAGTCAGAAATAGTATCAGCGATATTAATTCTGTGCAGGGGGAACGATAGAATCCAGTCCAGGAGTGAGTGGTTTGTGGAGTGGGGGGGGGTTGGGCCAGGTGGGATAAGTTGAGAAAGATCCAGAATCTCGAAAATGCAAGATGAGCACAAAAAAGCAGCATATTCCACAAAATGACTTTAAAAAGCAAGTGCAAGTTTATTAAAGGATTGCCAGGCTGCCAAAAAGAATTGCGCTTCATGGCATGATCTGTTTAGGTTTTTGGCATCCTGTCAATCCTTTAACAGACTTTCCACTTGCTTCTTCACATTATCTCCTACAGTATCTTAACTTTTTGTTCTTGTCTTTGCTCTGTACTCATGTCTGATCTGAAAGCAATCAGTCCCTTCCCATCAGTCATAGACTTTGTTGTCAAGAAATCGTTACCATAGGTCCTTGTTGAGCTGAGAGGGGTACATCTTGATCTGTGTTTCTTACTACATACAGAAATTCAGTCTTCTGTGGATGCTTCAATGAAACCTAAAAGAATTAAAATTACATATTATACAACGGCAAGGAAATTTCTTGCCCTCTGATTGATCAGTGTGTGCCTGGAACAGTGATGTTATTTAAGCAATAAGGCATGACCAGGGCTTAGATTAACAGTCTGTTAATCACCCCCTAGGAGTGTAATGTGGCACAAGGTGCAGCTGAGTGCCATATTGCCTAGAGGTGGTGTTGACTGTTAATCTATCTGAGAGTGCCTTATTATATTAAAAATATTCCAAAAGAAAAGTGTTAAAAGTATACTTTTTGAATGTTTTCCTCATATAGAGGGAGATTTTTAATAAAATAGTTCTTCCACCAACAGTTTAAGAATGCTGGTTCAAAATCAGAAGCCATCATTCCAGTCATTCAGTAGTGCTAGAGAATGGAATGTTGACAGGAAGAATCCATGTGTCGTGGTGATCAGACTGTACATGACAGTGTAACATGGATTAATGTAAGGCTGTTGGAATCCTAACAGCCAATCAGATTGTAGCATTTCTGAGACCCTTTTTATAATTCACAATAACATCACTGTATGAGTCCAGGCACCCAGATGACTGTATAACACAGTAACAAATCATGGCATGGCTATTTCATCCCTGCTCTTTCCCCTGACCTGAGCGACTTTACTAAACTGTGCAGACTGTAACTGCCAGTCACGCACTTCAGTGAGACAGAAGGACTGCACAAACATTCCCTACCTCAGTACAGAGGGGATACAATTCAATGTTAATGAATATAGTGCAGTATGTGTATTTTTAAATTTTTTATACATGCATGTACAAATACATATGCAAGAAGTCTTTTGTGTATGTGTAATATGTATGTTTTCAAATTGTAACAAATAACTTGTTATACAATAAATTTTGATACTGATGATTTCCCTCAGTACTGTAGACAACTCAAGTCACTACTGTAAAGTAAATATGAAAAAAAAAATGAACTTGAGAAACAGCCACTGTGTGTGAGCAGCTTCAGTGCTGATGGCTCCATCCCTGAATTTACCACGTGTTCGCTCCTCGGTGATAAGCAGTACACAGAAGCACGTTAAAAACCCCTCTTAATTTAACTAAAAACTCTGAGCTCCTGTCTAACATATCAGGGTTCCCTTGTAACAAAAAAATAAAAACAACAGTTTCATTACTTGCCTTGAGCCGTTTCATTGAGAGCAACTTTCCAAAATGGAAAACTGGAAGTGTCCCCCTGGCTCCTCCTAATTCCAACATTGCTTCACTACATTGACTACTGCAAGGGGTACATCTAGGGCTTTTGTGGGGTGGACATCCACTACCTGCAGCTGGTGAAGAATGTGGCAGCCAGGCTGTTGATGGGCTTATCTCAATCTAGCCATGTCACAACTGTGCTCCGTGAGCTGCACTGGCTGCCAGTGCAGTGGAGGATCACCTTCAAGGTCGGTTTACTGACCTATAAGGCCCTACACGGACAGGGACCACATTATTTGCAAGGCCTCTTGCATCCCCTACTGTCCCCTCTGCCCACTCTGTTCTACTGACGAGGGATTGCTAGAGGTTCCCAGGGTCCGTTTACAGACCTCGGGGTGAGATCTTTTGCATTTATGTCCCTGACCCTGTGGAATTCTCTACCTCATCAGATTAGAGAGTGACTGTCCATCGAGACCTTCAGGGCTGCCTTAAGAATGTATTCAAGTCAGCCTTCTCAGTTGCTTTTTAATTGGAACCTTACTGATTTTATTTGATTACTGCTTTTATCATCTGTTTTAGTATGTTTTATGCCTATGTACAAGCGCTTTGATATTTTGAAAAGCGCTTTTTATAAATAAAATTGACATTGACATTGTGGTTTTTGCTTACAAAAAAAGAAAAAAACACAAAAGTCACACATCTTCACCCAGTTCCAGAGAATTTTAACTGGACTGGCTGAATTAAAGTGGCGGTGAAGCAACAGTTCAGTCAAACAGAAGCAGGAGTATGGGAGGGAAGGATGTGAAAAGCAGCAGCACCATCATCTACTGGGCAAACAAAACAACAGCTCTATTTTTGTGCATGCAAACCTACCCAGTAAAAAAAATGACAAAAATCATTTGTAAACATAATTTTAATGCATTCTTTTATTTTATTTTTCAAATAAGCCATTGTATAATAGCAATAAGGCACCCCAGGGTGTGGGTTATTGTGCACTAACATCACTTCTCGGGTATTGAATGCACTCAACCTACAGCTCTGTGCTTCAACCACCTGAGGCATGACATTATTACACAGTAACACACATCATGTTATGATTACTGCTTAAGTATAATACTTTGCTCAGTCAGCATTCAGCAACATGGGTCCCATATTCAAAGCGGTCACAAAGGCAGAAAAACAGCTTTGTGGCCAAAAAGTTGTGTCTAAGCAAAACGTTGTCATATTCATTGATGTACCTAATACATTTGGAACCCCCTCCCCCAAATACACACAGCAATATATAATACTGTCTACCAAAAGCAAAAAAAAAAAAACAACATATTTGTCACCTGTAGCAGTGTGGTCCACCTGGAATATAATACAAAGCTGGGGAGGGATCTACACCACAAACTCTCGTGTAACACCAAGCAGAGTGAAGAAAATGACATGCTTACCAGTATATTTTTCAGTTCCTTTTATTAAAAGTGTCACCACCAATATGTGGCATATCTCAGAATGATGGCCGACAGTTCATGGTCTTAACAAATACTGACCACTTCTTCAGGACATATTAATGTGCCCTATTCCTGGTAACTCTATGGCAGTCTAACTCTTTTATGAAAGCCCTGGAAGTCTCTATTTTCTATGCACTTCAATTGTTAGTATTGTTTTTATTTGCAGAGCTTTTAAGTGACATGCCCCTCACTCTCCAAACAGCTTTCCTGCTGTGTTGTCTTTATGAGGGGCCCCTCATAGTGCATTGAAAAAAGAGCCTACCCATACTTTCAAAAATGATCTAGACAGATATGGAGCTGCCAGGAATAAAGCATATGAATATGTCCTGAAGTAGTATCTGTTAAGACCTCAATATGTCAAGTATTCTGAGATATGCCATACCTATGGCATAAGTGTGGTGACACTTTTATGTAATAAAAGGAACTTAAAAATATACCAGTGAGGGGGTTGTTTTCTCCACTGTGCTCGGTGCCTTGTTTGTGACTGTGATTTCCCTAAATAAAGTTTATGCAAAATGAATTGTGTGAATTGGAGTGAGACCATGTTCAACTCCAACCATGCACATGAAGTCCTCACTCACATCCAGTTGTTAGGGATCTATAATTATTGTAGTGACATAAGGGGCATTGCAGTGGGACAATACTTCTATAATTGTTGAAAGGAACTGTTTAAGTAGGCAGTAGAGACGACTAGAGACCATGTCATCAATGAAAGCCTGTGCATTGTAAAATAATAAAGGAATAATGCATGACAGGGTGTGTGTCGTGCTGGGATAACGCCATGCCTGGGGGGGTTGGGCACGAGGCCGCAGGCTGAGTGTGTCCAATGCTCCAGGCATGGCGTTATCCCAAATGACACACACCATGGAGTGCATTATTCCTATCATACAATGGCTTGTTGTTATATATAAAATAAAAAAATAATTTTAAAGAATATTTTTATTAGTGTGGAAAAATATTTTTGTTTCTTAAGAGGAGATAAAGCCATCTGCCATAAGCTCATCTGCATTGGTTCACAGTGTTGAAAGTAGACCCATGGCATCATGCTGGGATAACACCAAGGGTCCAGCCCCAAAACTGACCAATCACAGTCCAAGATTCTTTCTTGCCATTGTATAATCAACAACGTTTGGTGCCTAAATAGCTGCAATCTCCTCTTTATTTGTGATTTTCTGTAGTTGCAATGTTTTTGTCTGTGTCCTCAAACATTTGTACAGCACTTTGAGCCTCTGGAAAAGTGGTAAAAACTGTAAACAAAAGTCTACTACTACCACTAGTTTGTATCTCAGAAACTTCATGTAGAAGGACTTCTTTTTCTATATACATTTTATGCTCCCCATCGCCCTTAGCTCACCCCCTTCCAAACAGTCCTCCTACTCCTATCACCTGGCTTCTCCAGGACTTATCACACTGATGCCTAGCTTTTGGGCTGTGGTGGGGTGCCTGGTCACTGGTGAAAGACCTGCAAAGGACCAGACTTCATCCTGCAGCCAAGGGGGGGGGAGTCCACCTTGGTTGAAGGTTTCTCCTAGGGCCTAGGCTGTGCAGTACATGGATGGGTAAGCTCCAGCTACACAGAGATGTCCTCACATGTCTAGCCATGGCCCTAAATACAGATGCACCCAGACATCTCCAGGTGGCAGTGTTGCAGCAGGTTGCAGTAACCCCCCCCCATGAGGGACGGGAGCTGTCCCTGTGACACTCAATCTTCCCTCCCCCTCCGCCAACCCCCGAGCGACCCACATCCATTCCCAAAACGTGGGTCGCCAGTGTGGCAGGAGGTAAGGTGCAAGCACTTCAGTCCTCCATGCCATTTGGCTGGCAATGCACAAGGACTTTCTAATTCAATTCTGCTTCTTTTTGTTTGTCTCCTAATTGCCAAACTGGTGCATTACAATTATCAAGCATTATATTTTAGAGGGAACATATTGTTATACATCCCAACTTGTTTCAAGAATTGAAATCTGCTTCTAATCGTTTCTCCAACAGGATGTAATGTCTCTTTTACAAGTGCTCCTGCTATTTACAAACCTCTGGACAATGCAAAAGACAAATGTTATTCCCTTTAGGATGCAGGTTTGCTCCCAAACATCATGCCAATAGATGTCTGTAGATGCCTTCATCATTCAGTCAGGACTACTGGCATGACAGCAGAATGGCTTGAAGCATTCAAATATGGAAAAAGAATATGTACTGTAATCATAGCAGGGGTGTTGAATGCTTTGACAGGACTCTATGGTAGTGGTCATATGCCACCCAAAGTCTTTGAATGTTAGGCAACTTGGTAAATTGCAGACAGAAAAAGGTGTTAGCCCATCATGTTTGTCTCCCACTCATTGTGGAATATTTTCACACTAGTAGCCCATATATTTGTCTAATTCATTTTTAAATGCTTTATGATTGGTGACATTTACCAAACCCTGGGGTAGTTTATTCCACAATCTCGGTAGCCCAACTGTAAAGTAATTTTGCCTTTTGTTGTGTTAGTTTTATGAACTACAAATTGTCTGTTATGTGATCTTAATTCTAGGTCCTTTCTCAATGGTACAGTACTGTAACCTGTTCCGAGCGCTTCATTATTTATTAGTGCAAAAAACCAAAGGTAGTCGCTTCTAGTTCTTCTTTCACTTAGTGGCATTAGATTTAGTTGTTGGAGTCTCATATCAAATGGTAGATGTTTGAATCTTGGTATAAGTTTTGGTACCCTACTTTTCATTCCCTCTAACAGATGACTGTCCTGTTTTTTTATATGGTGCCCAAAAGGCAGATGCGTAATCTACGTGGGGTCTAACATAGTTGTGATATAGATTCAATATGCATCGCTCATCCCTAGAAATGAAAAAACATTTTTTTATTATATTAATACATTTACAGTCAGCACTCAGATATCCGTCTCCCTTGGTTCCCAGGCATGGTGACGGATATGTGAGAGAAACGGTTAAATGCATCTTTTTCTGTCTGATTGTCAGAACTCATGGAAACCATTTAGAAATGCAGGAAAATAGTTTCTGGTGAGCCTGCAATACTTTAATGACTCTAGATATTAAGTAAAACACTAATAAAATACGGCTTAAAATGTAAACTGGTCTTTATTTCTTATTTTTTCTTGTTTTAGCACGTTTTTTCACTGTGCAGTTCTGTACCTGTAGTGCTACAGTACAGTATATTTTTTACAGTACTGTACATTTTCCACTTTTTAAAACAATTAACCTTATTACAGTACAGTAATCAAAACAGTACCCTGTACTCCATCACAAGAAATCATGGCATTTTCAGTTTCATGAAAAAACATTCCACCACACCATCACAAAGAACGGCATCCCCCTCCCCCAATACAGTACTGTACAGTACAAAAAAAATGGCAATTTTTTTTCAGCCTCATGCAAAACAGTTCTCCACGTCACCATGAAACAAGGCACTTGCTATGAAAACAGTCCCCGACAAGCCGAGAATAAAGCATGACATTTGTTTAACTTTCAACACCTCATCATCACAAAACCATGGCATTTCCCCCCTCTCACCCATAACATGGCATTCTGTTTTTCATTTAAGAGACAACAGTCCCCCATATACAGTACATACTGTACCCAGAGTAAAGAATGGCACCTTTTTAACTTTCAGGGACAACATTCCACCGCACTATCACAAACCATGGCATTTTGCCCCATCCCACCAATAGCATGGCATTTTTTTTTTCATCTAAGAGACAACAGTCCCCCACATGCCCAGAGTAAAACATGGCACCTTTTTAACTTTCAGAAAAACATTCCACCACACCATCACAAAACCATGGCGTTTCCCCCCTGCCACCCATAGCATGGCATTCTTTTTTTTATTCATTTAAGAGATGACAATCCCCCACATGCCCAGAGTAAAACATGGCATCTTTTTAACTTTCAAGAAAACATTCTGCCACACCATCACAAATCATGGCATCCCCCCCCCACCTAGAAACCAGGGCATCCCCCCACAGCATTGCATTATTTTTGTCACTTAAGAAACCACAGTCCACCATATGCCCAGAATAAGCATGGCATATGTGTAACTTTGAGGAAAAAAATTCCACCACACCATCACAAAACCATGGCATACCCCCACCCATAGCATGGCATTCTTTTTTCATTTAAAAGATCACATTCCCCCACATGTTCTTGGACTTACCAACAGTGCCATAACATGACAATTGAAAATTAAATGCACTGACTCACAGTTTGAAGTCCCTCACAGTTCACTGCCTTCATGATCTTTCTTAAAGAATTGCTCGACACAGTCTGACGTGACTTTTTCTGACCCACCACAAAAGTCTTTGCAATCAGGGCCCAGATGCAGTCAATATCCTTTATGTCGAAGAAATCCATATTCTGTTCGGCATATTCCAAGGCAACTTCCAATCCATGACGAGCATCCACTGCTGTCTGGGTGACAGGTGTTTCTGTGTCATCGATGCTGTCAGTGTCTTCATCAGAATTTTCTGCTTCTTTGGATGGTTTCACCATCCGAACAATTTCCTCTTCATCTAGTGCTGCACAGGTTTCAACATTCTCATCAGCCCACAGGATATCTACCGCATTGACATTTGTGGTGTCAGACAGTTGGTCAAGAATGGAGGAGATGGATTGCACCACAGAGTCAGTGGAGTTGTTAGGTTGTTCTTGGGTGGCACTGTTGTCAGTAGACGGCTGAGCAACAGGGTACAGAATTTCCATATGTTTCCAGTAATTGATGACTGTTGTTGTGCTCACATCGTGCCAACTGTCCCATATGAAATCGAAGCCTCCTTGATGTTAACATCTGCTGGTTTGCCATCATCCAGGCAGTTGACATAGTGCTGCAGTTGCTGTCGTCGGTACAGAGCCTTAAAGTTCTGGATTTTGCCAGCATCCAATGGCTGGATTTTAGAGGTAGTGTTTGGAGGGAGGAAATGAAGGGTGACATTATGGTGGCGAACTGTGTTGGAGTGCGAGGAAGCATTGTCAAGCAGCAAAATCACACGACGTCTCCGCAGACGCATAGGTCGGTCAAACTCCTTTAGCCATTCTTCGAAAATTGCAGCTGTCATCCAGGCTTTTCTGTTAGTGTACCAGTAGCAGAAACTGTTAGGATCAAAGTCCTTTCCAAAGCACCGAGGTCAGTTAAATTTCCAGATGACCACTGGCTTACGTTTGTCTGTGCCACTTGCATTGACACATAGTGCCACTGTCAATCTATCTTTATTTTTCTTTTTTCCAGACATTGGCCCTGTTGAAAGTGTAGCATTGGGTTCCATCCAAAAGAATAGACCAGATTCATCCATGTTGTAAACGTCATTAGGGTCATACTCTTTCAAAACAAGTTGCAACTGCAGGCGCCCATCAGACACAACTCCTTCATCCACACTTGCAGCCTCACCATGCAGTTTGTAATGCCTAATGTTGTGACGCTGTTTAAATCTTTGCAGCCACCCACTGAATAGGAAAAGAGTCTGGCACACCCAGGCGCTGGCCAAGTGATTTTGCTTTGGTTAACAGGACATCATCACTTATGGTTACTTTTTGCATCCTGGCATCTGTGAACCATAAAACAGGGCATCCTCTAGTTGTTTATGCTGAGGCTTTCTTACTTTAGTTGAGGCATCAGAGGACGAACAGGCTAACCACTTGTCCTTCTCTCTCAAAATGTCTGAAACTGTGGATTTTCCTATTGACAGTTTATGCTCCTTTAAAACATAGGCAACTATGTCAGAACTTGAGCATTTTGGATTCTGGGTATGGAAAACACAAATGCTGCATTTCACATTTGCAGCAATGGCTGTCCTGGCCCTTTTGTTTGCAGGCTCCATCTTACAGTACTGTACGTACTGTGCTGTGCAGATTACAGTCTACGTAAGCACCTTCAATCTGTAAAAAAAGGTTGCTGTTTACTGTACTGCACAGCTGTACCCACCTCCTCTGCCTTCTCCCCCATGAAACAACAGGTGGTATTCCAACATTTAGTTTATGGCTGCTTGACTGGTGGCAGAAAAAGTCACTGTACCCCCTCCTCTGCCTTCTGTCCCTCACCCCCATGAAACAGCAGGTGGTGCTCCAACATTTAGTTTATGGCTGCTTGACTGGTGGCAGAAAAAGTCACTGTACCCTCCTCCCGCCTTATGGCTCCCCATGAAACAGCAGGTGGTGCTCCAAACATTTAGTTTATGGCTGCTTGACTGGTGGCAAAAAATTGCTGTACCCTCCTCTGCCTTCTGTCCCCCACCCCCACACATTTAACAAGAAGTGGTGCTCTAACACTTACATTATGGCTGCTTGATTGGTGGCTGCTTTGCCTGCTTCAGTTTGTCTGCACAAAAAGTTTGAGGTGCAAATTACACTACACAGGTTCTGTATTGTACAGGTTTTACTGTACAGTACTACTGTACCTGTACTGTCTTCTATTTTATTTAAGTACTGTACAATACTGTAATGTACACTACAGTGCAGTAGTTTTCTTAATCTTCACAATGGTGTTTGTGATGGCACATTTACAGAGCTCTCCCAATGTGGCTGGATCCTCCTTGATGTACTGCTTCTTCCGAATGGTCTGCTTTGAGTGCCTAGAAGTCGTGTTAAAAAACCGCGATGTTTCCACAGCATAGTCTCGCGGAAGGTCGGTTATCTGAGAGTGGAGACTGTGAGCTGCATAGGAGACAACATGCAGGATCAGTGACGGAAACGTATAATGCAAGTGACGGTTATGTGTATGATAACACAATGGGGTGGAAAAAAATAACCGGTTGATGATGGATACATGCGTGCACCGGTAAAATGCGAGACAGATAAACGAGTGCTGACTGTATTTGCTAGCTGTGTAGATTTACATATCTGAGCATGCATCGAAAAGGAGTTGTCAATTATTATACCAAGATCTTTCTCAGTGATAACCACTGATAGTTGGTCATTTTTCATAAAATAATTATATTGAGGGTTATTTCGTCCCAGATGTAATACTGTGCATTTATTTAAACTTAATTCCATTTTGTTTTCAGTAGACCACAGTGCAATTTGTTCAAGGTCTTTTTGAATGGATACATTTTTAATGTTAGTATCAACTTCCCCAGTTATTTTGGAATCATCAGCACATTTGATTATTTTATTTTGTATTCCTACCTGGAGGTCATGTATGAAGCAGTTAAATAAAAATGGTCCCAGGATGGACCCCTGGGGGACTCCACTAGTCACATCCCTCTCAGATGACATCCTCCCTTGACGTCTAACCCATTGCATCCTGTTATACAGCCAGGATTGTATCCATTTGATTAGATAATGACTAAAACCCATATTAATTAATTTTATTACAAGATCGGAGTGGGGCACCATGTCAAATGCTTTTTTAAAAATCTAGAAGTATTATATCACCGAGTTTACCAGAGTCTAGGTTTGCACTAACTGATTCATAAAACGTGATCAGGTTGGTAGTACAGGATTTTCCTTTAACAAAACCATGTTGTGTATAATCTTTTAAGTCCATATTGGTGGTTTCTTCCTGTAGCCTGGTTTTAATAAATTTTTCTAGAACTTCCCCTGGGACAGAGGTGAGACTAATGGGTCTATAATTCTTAGGTTCCTCCTACTACCTTTCTTAAAGATACGTATTATTGCTGCCTGTTTCCATTAGAGTGGAACTTCACCAGTAGTAATGGATTTATTTACAAGCAGTTGTAGAGGAAAACTTAAGCTTGATGCAAGATTATTTAGGTAACTTGTGTGTATCCCATCCAGACTTGGTGAGAAGTGAGGTATCAAAGCTGATAGACTAGTCTGAACCTCTGCCAGTGAAATTAACTGTATATTTTGTTTGTCATTATAAGTAGGTATATCTAAATCAGACTTGCTATTAAATATTGTTATAAAATAATTGTTAAAGATATTAGCCATTTCTAACGGGTCATTTATTGTTTTCCCCTGTATTTTTAATGCTTTAATTCAAGTTTTCCCTTTACTCATATTATTAATGTAGGAAAAGAAGGTCTTTTGATTTCCTTTGGTTACTGCAATTTTAAACTCGATTGCATTTTCCCTTTTAATCATGTTTTTAGTTTTCCCTAATTCTCCTTTGTATGCTGAGTATGCTTGTGAGCTCATCTGTTTTTTATATTTGTTATACACTATTTCTTTTTTAATTATCTGCCTTTTTAAGTTATTTGTCATCCAGAGTGGGAATGCTCCTTTATTGTTACCAATTGGTTTATTTGGTATGTACCAATCTTCTGTTGTCTTAAAAATAGTTTTCAGGGTCTTCCAACATTCATCCATTGTTTTATTATCCATTTTGTTTTCCCATGATATTGAATTAAGCACTTCCTGAATTTTCTCATAGTTAGCTTTGTTGCAATTCTTGGTTGGAATTTTATTATGATTTACATGCAAGTTCCCTGTACATACGAATATACGAAATGCCAGCAGAAACAGGCCTCATGGTCTATCGAGTCTGCTCGATAGTGCAACTAGACCCTCAACTTGCAGCTTCCCCGCCCTCCCCTCCTCATAACCACCCCCCCTCACTCTGTCCCACCCTCTCTTAAATCCTCACACTGTTCTACATGATACCACCTCCTCGGGCAGAGTGTTCCACTTATCTACCACCCTTTCCATGAAAAAGTGTCGCCTGATTTCCCTCCTGAATTTCCCCCCTCCAATCTCAGCTGATGTCCTCTTGTGTCCCTCCCACTTCTGATCTGAAGAATCCCTTCTGTATTAATCCTGTTAATACCCTTTAGGTACGTAAAGGTTTCAGTCATATCCACCCTATCCCTCCTCTCTTCCAGGGAATATATTTGCAACTGTCCCAGCCTCTTCTCATAGGATTTTCCCTCAAGTCCCTGTATCATCTTCATTGCCTTATGCTGCACTCCCAGCAGCAATCTGATGTCCCTCTTCAGGAATGGACACCAGTACTTCACGCAGTATTCCAGGTGCGGCCTGACCAGTGACCTGTACAGGGGTAGGATCACTTCTCTGTGCCTGGAGGAGATTCCCCTTGTTATGCACCCCAGCATCTTGTTTGCCTTTGCAGCTGCCTTCCTGCACTGAGCTGAATGGTTCACATTCCCCATTATTAATACCCCTAGATCCTTTTTCTCCACTGTGCTTTCCAACTGTACCCCTCCCAAATGATATTTCCTCCCCTGTTTCCTTGCTCCAAACTGCAGTACCTTGCACTTCTTGGTGTTGAACCCCAACTGCCATGTCTGTGACCATTCCTGTAGTTTGGTCAGGTCTTCCTGCAGCACTCTCCACCCCTTTATGTCATCTACCACTGCACCAATCTTAGTATCATCTGTGAAAAGACTGATCTTACTCTGGATCCCACTTGAGATATCGACTAAGAATATCCCAAACAGCACCGGTCCCAGTACTGAACCCTGGGGCACCCCACTCATAACATCCCTTGGTGATGAGAGTTCCCCCACCACCATCACCACCCTTTGCTGCCTACCCCTCAGCCAGTTGGTGATCCAGTTGACCATTTTTGTCCCCACCCCAATGTATTTCAATTTTTCCCCCAGCCTCCCATGCAGCACCAAGTCACAGGCTTTGCTGAAGTCTAAATATAAGATGTCCACCGCATGGCCCCTGTCCAGTTCCCTGATAACCCAGCCATAATACTTAACTGGGTTCATCTGGCAGGTGCTACCCAATACAAAACTGTGCTGATGGCCATCTTGGAACCCATTGTCTTCCAGAAAGGTAAGTAAGTAAGTAAAAGTTTATTTATATAAGGCACCCTTCCTGAGCTCAGGGTGCCTTTTCAATGCTTTGTACAATTATGATATATTTAAAATCAATAAAACTGATAACACAGGCAATAAAAACCATTCAGTAAGTCTCCAAAAATGCCTGGTTAAACAAGTAAGTTTTAGGGATTTTTTAAATCCTTCCATGGCCAGGCTATCTCGTATCTGACGAGATAGAGAATTCCACAGGGTAGGTGCCATAAAGGCAAAAGATCTTCCTCCAGAAGTTTCAGGGATACCCTGGGAATCTCTATCAATCCTTCATCAGAGGATTGGAGTGAGTGGGAGGGGCAGTAAGAAAACAGGAGTTCTTTCAGGTAGTGAGGTCCCAGCTCATGTAGGGTCTTACAGGTCAGCAATGTGACCCTGAAGGTGATCTGCCACTGTATGGGCAGCCAGTGCAGTTCACGCAGCACAGGTGTTATGTGACTGGATCTGGGCATTGCAGTTAACAACCTGGCCATTGCATTCTACACTAGCTGCAAGCAGTGGATATCCACCCGCCGGTAGCCCTAGATAGAGGGCAATGCAGTAATCAAAATGACTGGTGACAAAGGCGTGGACCAAGGTAGGAAGAACTTCAGGCAGGACCAGGTGCTTCACCTGGGCTATATTCCTTAGATGGAAAAAGGAGGACTTGACCACAGCCGACACATGCACCCTCAGCATCAGGCCCTCATCAAACACCATGCCCAGGTTACGGACCTGGTCCAAGGCCATAAGCGGGGTTCCCCAAAGGTATAAGCCTGTGGGTTTCCCCACCCATGCCCCTGTCATCCTAAAACCAGGGTCCACCACCAGTCTCTCTTTTAGGACTGACTCCATAAGGTTCCCCACGATTGAAGTGAGACTCATCAGTGTGTAGTTGCCTGGATCACCCTTTGGGCCACTTTTAGGAATGGGCACCAAGTGGACCATCCTCCAGTCATGTGGCATGCATCCTGTGTCCAGTGATGTACTGAACAGGTCTGCCAGTGGTCCCACCAGGATGTCCACTAGCTTTCTAAATATCCTAATGTGAATGCCATCTGGCCCCCATGCATTGTCCACCCTCAGTGCCCTTAGTCCCTCCAGCACCCTGTCCTATGTAATTCTGATATCAGTCACCCCACCCCCCACCCACTCCACCTTTTCCATGGAGTATCTGCCCACCCCTTTTCATTTGTGAACACTGAGTAGAAGTACTCATTCAGTGCCTCTGCCTGGTCCTCCCCTTCTTCATCCACCCCCATCTTTCCTAATCTTCACAATCTGGTCATTGTTTCTTCTTCTTTTGCCATTGTATCTGAAGAAGTCCTTTTCCCCATCCTTGATTTTCTGTGCCAGTCTCAGCTCTCTGGAAGCCTTGCCACTCTGACTAGCCTGGTAACCTCCCTGGATGTTTTCGTGTACTCATCTTTGTTCCCTTGTCCTCCTGATTTCCTAATCCTCTGGAATGCTTTTCTCTTGGCCCTCATCCCTTCCATTACCTCCAGAGTCAGCTAGCTCAGCTTCTTTACTCTCCCCTTCTTGCTCCATGTCCTGGTGCAGGTCTCAGTAGCCTATGCCAGCCCATTCTTAATGATATTCCATTTTTGGCTGGCACTCATGCATGTCTGAATTCCCACCAGATGCTCAACCAAAATTTCCCCATCCTTTTAAAGTCCACTCCCTTAAGATTGATCACCCTGGTACCTGTTCCTCCTGTTACCCTTCCCATATTGAGTGTGAACCACGCCGCATGATGGTCGCTCCCAACCAGGGGGTCCTCCACTCTCAGATTCCCTTACAGCATCCCTGTCTGTTAATACCAGAGTAAGTAAATAGCAGAGTATTGTGATCACTGCAACCTAGGGGTTCTTTGATTTGTATTTCTGATATTCCATTATTCAAATTTGTTGAGACAAGGTCCAAGATATTTTTGGCCCTGGTTGGATGTTTGAACAGTTGGTTAAGTCCTGCTGTGGTAATAGTATCCAGAAACATTTGTTCCTGTACAGAATGTCCAGTGAGGTTCTCCCAATTTATGCCTGGGTAATTAAAGTCACCTAGCATGATAGCCTCATTATTTTCCACTACTGTTAGGATTTCCATTGATAATTGCTTATTCGACTCTGGGCTACTAGCTGGGGGCCTATAGCAAGTTCCAGTTATCAATGGTTTATTGTTTGGTATTTGAAGCTGTATTCATGTGGATTCAGTAGTGAAGTTAGAGGCATTGCTTACTTTAATCTCTATTCCTTTATATTTATGTTTTATGTATAAACAAACCCTTCCCCCCTTTTTGTTCGTTCTGTTTTTATTGAACAGGGAGTAACCTTGGATCTGTCTAGACCACAGGGTGGTTTCATCCCACCAAGTCTCCTGTGATTCCTATGATGTCAGTTCTCTCTTTCAGTAACCATATTTCCAGCTCTGTTTTTTTGATTACATTAAAACTACGGACATTTATAAGTAAGAATGTGCGGCCAGATTTTACCTGATATTTCTTTTTAGATGAGCTTATGTGCCCCTGTCCCCTGGTTTCTAGTTTAAAGACTTGTTGATAAAATGTGCAATTTTTTTTATCTAAGATGTTGCTACCATGTTTATTCAGGTGCAAACCATCCCAACAATACAACCCATATTCAAATCTCTCCCAATGTGTTAAACACTTTAAACATTTTTCTAAGGTCCATTTCCTAAGCCAATTGGTAATGCATCATTCATTTGTATTAATATATGAGACTTATCAATTGTAGTATTGGTGGTAGGAGTACCTCACAGTCATCACTTTATACTGGGGTATGTGCTGAAACAGTCTCTTTTTCACTTTGTTACCACTTGTCAATTTCCTGCACACAAGGAGGATGCATTGTGGGCCTGCAGAAAAAATATGGGGACTCTGTGCCACCACTGTGCGCATGACTGAGTGCGCCATTGATTCTGGGGGACTTTGTATGTGCTGAAACAATCTCTTTTCACTTCGTTACCACTTGACAATTTTATGCACACAAGGACGACGCATTGTGGGCCTGCAGAAAAAATATGGGGACTCTGCCACTTTTGTGTGTTCTGTGATTGTTGCTGTGAGATCATAGTCAAGATGTCATAGTGACATTTTTACAATTAAAGCAGCATTGCAAGAATGTCCTCACAGTTCTGAACTGTACTTTTTTATGCTAGTTTAAATTGCCACAGCAACCACTACTTACATCCAAGTCATCAGACAGTGACTTGAATGATACGATTCTTCTCACAATTTGTCTGCTTCTCTTACTCCTACTTTTTTCATGTATGAAAACAAAATGAGCAAGTCTTCCAATATTGTTCCAACTAGCTTTGTATTTATTTGCAGCTGCTTTTCAATAACTACTGTTTATGGTGTTATATAAAACACTGACTGCTGCATAACTGTTAGTTAACAACAGAAGTGATATATGACAACTACTTGATGTGATGGAGAAAAGCAGAGGAAAACAATGACAAAGACCTGGTCACACTCATTGTCAGCAGCACCAATTTAAAAGGAATGCTCCTTTCATTATTTTACACACAAAAAAAGGTAGTACAGCACACTCAGCTACTGCAAATTATCGTATCATTCCAGTCAGTCAGTATGTAAATAAAGGAGGTTGTAATGTAGCATTAAAAAATATAGGTCAGAGTTATCAACAGATTGTTGCGCTGCTGCTTTACAGACAGTCACCACATTACATAGTTATGGTGATGCACAAACTAATATGTAGGGGAATTACTACCACTGGAATATTTCTTGCTCCACAGAGTGCAATACATGTCTGTGAAAACTGCCAATAATTTCATTACAGTGAGTCACATGATGGAGGAATTAACAATCTGAAAAGCAACCCATATTTGTGCCACATTTCCTCAGCAGCATTAAGACGTGATGGCAGGGGGAGTGCAGGTGCATGCTCCACTATACTGAATGTCCAGCAGCTATCCCAAGCAATGTTTCCTAATGTTATAAGGTTCACTTTGTGGTGAAATGTGGAATGTTTCAAGGTTCTTCTTACTGGAAACGTGGCCACACATTTCACAACAAACTGACCATTTACATAAAGAAACATTCGCAGACCTGCACAATCAGATATTCACTGTAAGGAGCACGCTCACGCGCTCTCCCTGCCATCACGTCCTAATGCTGCTGAGAAGGGAGGCAGAATGTGGGCAGCTTTTCAGAATGGGAATGCCTCCATCATGTGACTCACTGTAATGCATTTATGCCTGGTTTTCAAAAAAATGTATTGCACTATGTGGTGCAAGAAAGATTCCCCATTTAGGGAAAATGTGTATGATTTAATAATAACAAACAAAAACACACAACAAAAGTACAACACAGTAGTGGGGTGGGTGGGGTCAGGGGTGGGGGTAGGGTGGGGGGCAGAAAAACAATACCCAGACTTACTATGGCCGTAGGATGCCATGGTAGTCCAGCATTAGGTGCAGCACTGAAAGTATTTGCTGCTGCTGGGCTTCCACTCTGTTAACCTGCTGCTCCAAAGCACTAAAACGCTTGTTGTTTTCCCTCCAGTGCTGCCCACACCAGGAAGAGGTCAGACTGACTAACAGGGACTGTGCCGGGGTCCACTGCAGCAGGTAATCCAGGTAGTGGGGCTGGTGGTGGACAGGGTGGTGCTGGTGGCTGTGGTGGCGGTGGTGTTGGAGCACCTGATGTAGCCCTCCTCCTCCTGCTGCAGTGGTGACTGCTGTGAGGCACATCTCCCACCCAAGCAGCACCCTCGGCCACTGCCACAGAAGGGTCAGCAGGTGGATGCCTGGCCCCTTTCCATGGCAGCCTGCCACTCTGCTCTGTGGTGAGTCATCATGTGGGTGCACTGGCCACCGGTCCCCAAATGTGTCCCAGGGGGCCCACGGTGCACCAGCACACCACACACACAGCACTGCACTACTGTGCTGTCTCCCCCCAACACAATTAAAAAACTCCCACACTGGGGAGCTGCGGGGGAGACCAGACACAGTAGGCACTTGTTGGGCATGAGTCCCACCACCACCTACAATTGCCGGGGCCACCTCCTGTGGCTGTGGAGGTGGTGCTTCTGGAGCCCCAACAGCTTCTGCTAGTGGTGATGGTGGAGAAGGTGGATGAGCAACAGCCACCAGTGGCATTGGTGCTGCTGCTGCTGCTCCTGTTGCTTCTGCAGGGGAAGTAACACTGGCCAGGAGTCTGGAGCAGTCCAACATAACATGACCACCCCGCCCCCCATGGGTCCGCACTCCTCCCCTCCTAACGCTCCCACGTGCCAGCGACTCACCTTCTCCAACTCCAACGTGACCGTCCATCCTCCTGGGTCCACGGGACCACACACACACAGACAGTGGACACACACGCATACACACACACACACACACACACACACAGTCAGTCACACACACAAAACAAAAACAAAACTTATACAAAAAAATTCACTAACAAAAAAAACACTAAGACAATACAAACACTAAATAAAATAGCTTTTAAAAAAGCTGTTTGATTGTTATGGCAGTAACAAGAAATGACTCCGAGAGCCAAGCAAACTCCTCTCCTCTCACAATTTTGCTTTCTCCCTGTACAAATGCAAAGGAGAAAGTGAAACTGCTTCTCTGACTCCCTTCCTGCCTGGCTAAAGCATGTGACTTACAGTACTGCAGACCAAGTGATGTGCCTATTTTCTTCTCACTTCGCATTAAGGCATAATGAGAATGCGAAGTGGTAATGATAACGTGAAGTGAGCACTTTACAGGGTCCACTTCGTGTTGTGCTCCATGGACGTGAAGTGGACACTTAGCGTCCACTTAGCTGGCAGATTTATAATTCACTGCATCTCTAAATATGAGATGTAGGGGATAATCCTGAGCCATCTGGTAATGAGCCCAGCACTGAGTATCTGTTTGCCAGAGGAATCTCCGGATTTATTGGAGTTGGCAATTCCTTATTTTCCCTCCTTTTTCTTGTTGTAGGTTGCACCAAAGCCCAGTCATTTTCAGTTATGCTATTTTCATCAGCACACTTCCTTTTCCCCCAACCTGACATTATTTATATAATTTGATGCTGAATCATTAACATGTTCTTTTCTAAGCTTACATTCCATTTTTTGTTGTGCTGCCTCTAAATTATGAAGTCTGGCACTTAGACTCTTTATTTTGTCCGTCAGTTTTGCAACTAATATGCATTTCTCACAAATGAATTCCCTTTAATGACCTCATTATTTATGATCAAATACATGGAACATTTTGTACATTTAAACCCCACATCTCCATTCAGGGTAATAACTGTGTCACACATAGCTCTGAGGTAGAGGAGTGAATAGTGGAACTGTGATTTATGTAGCTGTCTCCCTCACAACTCCACTTCCTAACACAGAGTCACTGTTTATGATTAAGACAATACAATGAGTAACAGTGTTATATGTTACCAACCTACAATCGCAGGCCTGACTTGCAGTGTTTATTTCTGCCAATCACCTCGACCGTCTCTGGGCGCGTGGATGCTGCGTGCTCACCCCACTCACTGACGGACGAGTTAATATAGCAACTGACCCAGAAGTGGAGTCAGGTCACAGTCCTCGGAGAAAGGACAGGTTGTTTTTAAATTTCAAATTCAAACCCTCCTAACCCTTTGCACTACCTGTGCTTGCACCAGAATATCATCAAGTGCAATTTCTAAGTAATGTACAAGGGTTTGTGGTCCATGAGGGCTCAATCGCGAACTACAGCTGTACTCAACTTCCTGTTTCACTGCCTATTGCTATGGCAATGAGACCCCACCCACTCTCCCCCAACACTGACAGTATACTTTGCGGCAATATAGTAAAATAAAAACAAATAAAAGATAACACTCAGTAATCTGCCACACAGCTTTCGGCTGTCAGGCAGAGCAGAGTTAAGGCAAATAAAATCACAACGCCCCGTGTGCTGAGGGGCAAGTTAATATAGTAGCTGACCCAGAAGTGAAGTCAGGTCACAGTCCTTGTAGAAAGGACAGATAGTTTTTAAATTTCAAATTCAAGCCCTCCTAACCCTCTGCACTACCTGTGCTTGCACCGGAATATCACAGAGTGCAATTTCTAAGTAATGTACAAGGGTCTGTGGTCCATGAGGGCTCACTCACAAACTACAGCTCTGCTCAGTTTTCTGTTTCACTGCTTATTGCTATGGCAATGAGATGCCACCCACTCTCCCCCAACACTGATAGTATACTTTGAGACAATATAGCAAAATAAAAACAAATAAAAGATAACACTGCTATAATCTGCCACACAGCTTTTGGCTGTCATGCAGAGCAGAGTTAAGGCAATGTGCACTGGAGACACACATTGCACAAACCATGGAGATGTGTCCATGCCCAGTGGTGCTATGCAGTTGGTGGTTTGTACCACTTTGCATGTGCCCCCAGTGTGCACGCCACCATCAACATGCAAGAACACCTGTCTAGCACTCATGGCAACTAGGCATACTAGCTGTTGATAAATGTGACTGTGTTTTGGGTTTTGTTAGTGCTTTTAAATTTGTACCTGACCCTTTAAATAAAATCAATCATTCAATCAATCAATATCTTTATTTATCCAAGTGAACATCATTGAGCGAAGTTCGTTTGCAAGATGGACCTGGGTATAACAAGGTCACATACAAAAAAGGGAAAAATCATACATAGGTGTATATATAAGCACACATGATCACAATGCACTAACAATACATAAGGCACAAACTGCAACAGAAAATAGACATACACAAGGGAATATCGTGAGAGAACCATATATCAATTTCAGTATCCATATATAGCTAAGTAGTGGGGCAAAATCCAAGGGAGCCCATTTCTAGTACTGCATGAGGACATATACATCAGGTGGCAGGGAAGGGAAGAATGGTGGGTGAAGGGTAGTAACCCGATTGGAATGAAGTTAAAGTCCTAGGGACCAGAACCAGAAGCCAGGATCAGGCAGCGTTATGCTAGAAGGATGAAGGGATAGGCATAGGTACAACACAGAGTAGGACGACATTGCAGGATTAGGATCAAGGGAGACAATTACAAGACTCCTTAATAAGACTAGAGTAAAGGGTCTTGAAAGTGGTAACACTGACAGAAGTACTCAGCTTCAATGCTTTCCGAAGATTGTTCCATAGGGAGGGCAACACAAAACTTATAGCCACTCTACCACAGCATGATTTAACTTTGGGGATTGTCAAGGAGATGGTTGTAAAGCTCCTCAGCACATACTTGCCTAGCTGGTTTATGGGGAGGCAATCAGCAATGTATTTGGGTAGCTTGTTGGAGATCACTGTAAGAGTCCATAGAGCAGCATTTCTATTCTGTCTAGACTGGAGAGAAGTCCAGCCCATGGCTGCATATAGTACACAGTGGTACGTAGTGAAGGGAAGCCCTGTACTAAATCTCAGGGCTCTGTGATATAGCATGTCTTGTTTTGAGAGGTGAGAAGCAGGATAATGACTGTACAAGAAATCTGCATAGTCAATTAAGGTAAGAAACATTGTTTGAACCAAACGTAGCTTGGCATCCTTTGTTAGGTTGGGGCCGTTCCTAAAAAAAAGGCTAATCTTTGTCATACTTTTTTTTTAGTAAGTTCTCTATGTGCTCTATAAATGAAAGCCTATGATCCAGCCAAACTCCTAAATATTTGAATTTTGAAACAAATTCCAATTTTTCTCTGAGGATTGTAGAAATTTGCGGCACTAGTCCTATATTGACAGGGTTAACTGCATGAACCCGAGGAGAGAAAAGCATTGCTTGGGTTTTCTTAACATTGAGCAAAAGCTTTTTGTTTAGGAGCTGTTTTTGTAGTAAATTGAATTCAGCTTGTAGGTCATTACATGCTGCTTCTGGGGTTGAATGGCTCAAATAAAGTACAGTATCATCTGCAAACAGATGAATGTTGGCCCTGGTTATAGAGACATCAGTGTTGTTGATGTATATAGCAAACAAAGTAGGACCTAATATAGATCCCTGAGGAACGCCTCTTAGAAGTGGTTTGAGGGTTGAGAATTCACCTTTGGCCTTTACTTGCTGAAGACAGTCTGAGAGGTAGCAGTTAAACCATCACAAGGATAGAGTGCCCAGCCCTATTGCTTGCAAGGAAGAGAGTAGCAGACTATGATCGACAGTGTCAAAGGCTTTGCTTAAATCTAAAAATACAGCACAGACATAATTTCTATTATCCAATTCTCTTTGCCAATCGTTTGTCACCTTTGCAAGAGCTGTAATAGTGCTATGTTTCGCTGTGAAGCCTGATTGGACAGGATTTAGGAGATCCGTATCTTCTAGATATAGCCTTAGCTGATTACTTACAATTTTTTCCAGTAGTTTAGACAGGACAGGAAGAATGGAAATAGGCTTACAGTTGTTAAGATCATCGGAACTTCCTGACTTAAACAGAGGAATGACGTGCCATTTTCCAAATAGATGGTATGATCCCTTGGGATAAAGAAATGTTAAATAAGTGAGTAATAGGCACAGCTATCATATGTTGTGCCACTTTCAAAAATTAGGGGTCGAGAGAGTCTGTACCAGCACTTTTCTTTGTATCCAGCTTCAATAGCATATCTTGTACTTCTTTGAGAGAGGTAGGATGCAGGGAGAATCTCGAGTGAATGACACAAGGTTCCTCATCTTGGTCACCAAGCTGTAGGGGTAGTAGGTTTGCAGGAGAGTTATCAAATGCTAGGCCTGCAGTCACAAAGTGGTTGTTGAAGGAATCCAGTATCTTCAACCTGTCACTAATAATATCAGTGCCAGAGGTGATCTTGTCTGGTAGAGAGTTTCCTGGCATGTGACCAGACAGATCCTTAAATATTTTCCAGAATTTAGATGGATTCTTGGTGGCATCATCAAATTCAGTGTGATAATAGGCCTCTTTTGCATCTCTAATCAATTTGATGCATAGATTCCTAGCCCTTCTGAACTGGCACCAATCTGTAGGGGTCTGAGATTTTCGTGCTTTTTTCCAAAGCTTGTCCCTCTCTAATAGTGCAGATTTAAGATCTGAAGTGACCCATCGACAAGTTTTTTTTGAAATGCGGACTTTTTTAATGGGAGCATATTTGTTTAAGGGCCCTATGATTATTTCATTGAAAATGTCGTAAGCTGATTGCACGTTTTTTGCCAAATATAAATCTTGCCAATGCAGGGAATATTTGAGTTCATTGATGTAGGCAAGTAAGTCAAAATTCCACCTAGATCTCTTGTCTGTGAATTTTGGGGAGGATGTTGGTTTATTGATTGACTTTACACAGGCGGTGAAGCAGTGATCACTGACGTCACTGAAGAAGGTGCCAGCGTGAGAGAAGAGGTGAGGTTTACTTACTAAAATGACATCCAGTAGTGAGCTATTGCCAGGGTTCTTTTTGTTGACACATGTTGGTTCGTTGATAAGTTGCATTAGGCCATGTGTATCACTAAAGAAAGATGGGGTGCTGAGGCATTAGATAGCCAATCGAGGTTGAGGTCCCCAAGGATAATTGATTCAAACATCCCTTGCCTCAAGATGGTATTGAGATGTGTTAGGAGCTGTAGACCTGCTGAGGGGGGTCTATAGCACCCTATTATATGCAGTGACATATTGGGCCAGATCACAGTCTTAAGAGTTAGACATTCAAATTCATTCACGACTGAAGTTGAGTCAATACAAGATGATGAAAATTTATCTTTGACGTAAATAGCTACCCCACCTCCTCTAGAGTGCCAATCTGCTCTAAATAGTAGATAGTTTGGAATATTAATCTCACTGTCAGGAGTAGCAGGTTTGAGCCATGTTTCGGAGATCACAAAGACGTCTGGTGTACTGTGTCAGACCCACGCCTGGATCAGAGATATCTTTTTTAATAGGCTGCATACATTAACATGAAGGAAACTCATGCCTTTGAGGTTAGCAAGCTCCGTAGGTGATGCGATGGCATGTGGTGGCCCTGAATTGAGTTCTACATTACCTGAACATAATAAGAAGAGGAATAGAATCTTTTTGAGGGCAACAAATGTCAGATTAAAAGTTCAGGTATTTTTTCGTCTACACATTTTGGTAGCTATGGGAGTCGGATCCCCCCTTGTGATGCTCTTCCAAAGTAGTGTATCAAAGACTAGGACCCCGGCTGCAATATGCAATGCAGGTTCAGCCTTAGGGAAGGCGGGTGCTGTGCATTGCAGAGGTAAATCAGTTTTAGTTCCACCAGTGGAAGTACCGCAAGAATAGTGCTGGAGAGGCGGGAGGTTGTAGAAGCAAAGATATCCAAGGGGTGATTTGTTGATCATGTGGCAAAATAGTAGTGCATCATAGTCTCCATAAACATTATCTTGAGAACCCTGATCGATACCGCATGGCACAAAAAGTAAGAGGGACCAAAGAAAAAGACACCGAGTGCCCCATATGATGGATCCCAATGAAGGGCGCAGATACTAGTTTTAACAGAAGGAGAAAACACCTCCAGCTGAATCAGGGGGTGTAGAAACTAGCTTTAACAGAGGGGGGGGGATTTCCCTTTGATTGAAGTATGGACTGAAATAAGGAGTTTACGAATATTATCTAATGAAAGTGTTGTCTTTGGATGTAGGCAACACCAGGCAGAGCGTTTAGGGAAGAATACCAGTGCAGGGCAGGGAAATAGTAATGATCCAAGGCTGATATGCTCAGGATTTCTGCCTGCCCTGCTGCTCACCTTCAGAGAATATAAGAAGAGGGAGGAGAAAGCATGCCTAAAGAGAGAAATGAGAAGTAGGAGGAAAGGATATGAAACAGACCTATTGTATCATAGGATGACAAGACCTGGAGGGGCGTGGTGTCATAAGGGACATGGGAGGAGTGCATATAATAAATATTGAGAAAAGGGAAGGGTGAGTGGGCATAAAAGTTGCAGCTTTAGTCGTACTGTACCTTGAAGTGCTGAGTGTCCACTCTCGTGGAGGCAGGTGGCAGCTGAAGGAGCGCCGACCTCCCGCTGGCCGGGAATCCCTCAGCGGGGAGCAGAGAGCCCTGGAAGGCCACTTCTCAGCTGTGGAGGCAAGGAAGATGGTGGCTTAAATCCCAGCTGAACAAAGGGGTAGATAGCACAGGCAGGGGGTCCTATTAAGAATGAATAGGAAGCAATTTAACTTGGCGCCCTGAGGTCTGGGTCCCAACAAAAGCAGAATGGAAGGGCTGTGATTACTTGCTCCTTTCTACAGATTTCAAGATTAAACCTTTTCTTTTTTTCCCTTTAGAAACACACTTTTTATACAGTTCCCAGTATTACTAGACAAGCATTTTACAGTCAGGTTGCAAATTCACATTCCAAAAGCTAAGCCCAGAGGAAAAGAAAAAACAAAGCAAGCTGCAGTCCTGGGGACCAATCGGAATTGGAGCCCAGAAGGCACTTGCATTCCGATTGGTTGTGGCTTTAGCTGTACCTTGAAGCGCTGAGTGTCCGCTCTCATGGAGGCAGGTGACAGCTGAAGGAGCGCCGACCGCCCGCTAGCCGGGAATCCCTCAGCAGGGAGCAGAGAGCCCTGGAAGGCCGCTTCTCAGCTGTGAGGGCAAGGGAGATGGTGGTTTAAATCCCGGCTGAACAAAGGGGTAGACAGCACAGGCAGGGGATCCATTTAAGAATAAATAGGAAGAGATTTAACTTGGTGACCAGAGGTCTGGGTCCCAACAAAAGCAAAATGGAAGGGCTATGATTACTTGCTCCTTTCTGCAGATTTCAAGATTAAACCTTTTCTTTTTTTTTCCTTTAGAAACACACTTTTACACACAAAATACAATGTCAATATTAAATGTATGCTGAAAATAGAGTTAGAATTAATGTTTTGACCATAGGTCTTCTTTAAGAATTATCTAAAAGAGAAAAAAGGCAAAATTAGCAAAGTCTTTTTTCTCTTGATAACTCTTGAGGAAGATCCATGGTTCAAATGCCAATTCTAACTCTCTTTTTCTTTTTTCAGCGTACATTTAATACTACCATTTTGTTTTGTTTCGAGACTACACCCTGACTGTGCTACATGTGTTACTGGGAGTTACAGAAGTATGGTCTTACGACTCAGAACTTAGCCAATCATAAATCCTCTGTTTTTGAGTGTTATAAGCATTAAGTATGCCACTTGGATCCACAGTTTTGACTCTGCCACTGTATTTCTGCTCATAATCACTGAAAATGTGAGACAGAGAACAAACACTGATGTGAAACCATGTTCATTTTCTAATATAAGAGTTACAGTACTCACTGGACAGACACAAACAATTTATTTATTTATTTAGTGTTTGTTTACCGGGTGGGTGCCATAGACACAGAAGTGACTATTTTCAGACACAACTCGGGAGGTTACAAACAAATTAGGCAGTCAACAAATACAGGTGAGGTATACAGAAAGTAATCGTACAGAAAAACAATTAACAATACAATAAAACAATAATAATGCATTTAATACACATGGTAAGTTAATTGATAGCAGAGGTCTATGGGGGATAGCAAGTAGCCTGGGGGGGGTTAAAGCAGGTGCGTTTAGAGCGATTGATGAGGAAAGTGTAATGCTGCTTTTTAAAAGCAGCATGGTTGGGTGCAGAGTGGACTTCTAGTGGAGGGAGTGCCAATATTTTAGAGCAAAGCTAGAGAAGGCTGCAGTTCCTTTAAGAGTTTTGTATCTAGGGGTGCACAGAAACGAGAGTTCATTTGAACATAGGCCATAAGAGGAGGACTGAGCCACTAGCATAGAGGCACGAGAGATGGGTAGGTTGGATTTTAATACGTTGTTAAGCAGAGTCCCCAGGCAAGTAATCAGTGGATGGACAGGGAGGGAAGTTTAAGTCAGCAAACAGCAAGCAGTGGTGCTTCGGTCTTGAGGAGGCAGAGGCATAGTGGCAGATACTATTGTAGGTGGTGTCCCATTCGCCGAGAGTGTTTTTAGGAGCATTTATGTAAGTCACTGCCCCATACGCCAGGGTGGGATTAAGATGCCCCTAGCTATGGCCAGTCTAGCTGAGGGGGTGAGCATGCAACTTGTTTTATAGGCTAGGCCAAGTTTTGAGTTTACTGACTTGCAGGTTGCCAGGATGTGTTGCTCAGAGTTTAGAGTTTCATCAAACAGAAGTCACCTAGGTACTTGAAAGAGTTAACTATCATAAGGGATGAGCCATCAGCACACGGTGCATCATATAAATTGCGATTGGAGTTAGCAGAGGATCCAAATAGCATACCCTACATTTTACTGATGTTTAGGACAAGCCTATGTGTGCAGATCCAGTCTTGCACATCGGTGAAAGCAGATGTGAGATAATTTATTGCTTGTGTATCTGTAGAAGAGATGTATAAGATGAGATCATCTGCATAAAGGATAGTCAAGCATAGCTGGGAGTCTGGGGATATACAGTTTATAAACATGGAAAAGAGGAGAGGCCCCAATATGGACCCTTGGGGGACACCAACATTTATTTGTATAGTGTCAGATACCACTGAGTTGAACTTCACCTGCTGGCATCTGTCAGTTAGGTAACTGTGAAACCATATGAGAGATTGAGAGGAGAAATCAAGCAAGGTAAGGCAGGTAAACAAAAGTGGGTGATCAACAAGATCAAAGGCTAGCCGGCCCTGTGGTGCTGAGGGTTGAGGCACTGGATGCCACACCTCGCGCCATGCCAGCAACCCGGGTTTGGGAGTGAGCCCCGGCATTGGGGTCAGCAGGGGGAGGGAGTTGGATTGAGCATCTGTTGGACAGCTCTCCTCTCCCTGGGGAGGGTTCCAGGGGATTCCCGATGCAGTAGAGACCCCCCCGGTGGAGACCAGGGGTACTACTGGCGTGGGAACAGAAATTGGAGATGAGTGCAGCGGGCATCTACAGGGTAGCCGCATGCTGACACCATTGCATGACTGCACTCGGGGAAAAACAAAAGAAAAATCCTCTAGACTGTCGGTGAGATGACAGTGACCCCAGTGGAGCACCCACATCCCAATGCTGGCCCCAACGCACCCAGTTCTCTCCATGGTCGACCCGACGACCAAAGGTAAGGCACCTTCACACTTAGGAGTTGACTGCCAGGGATGGGTGGAACCAGCCCCGGAGGTGAGCCAGGGGTCGGGCCTACTTAGGTCGGTCGGGGGGGGAGAGAGCTTGGGAGATGCAAGGGGTTCAGGCTGGGAGTTAGGGTAGCATTTGTGTGGGCACTCCTGAAAGATGCCCGGGGGACTGGATGTATAAAAAAAAAAAAAAAACAAGATCAAAGGCTTTAGAGAGGTCAATAAAGACTGCACCAGTCATGAGACCTTTATCCATGGTAGTAAGGACATCGTTGGTGAGTTGAAGTAGGGCAGTGGAGGTGCTATGACCTTTGTGGAAGCCATGTTGAGTTGGGGACAGCAGGCTATATTTGGAGAGGAACTCTGTAACCTGTGTGGCCACTATTTTCTTTAGGATTTTATTGAGCACTGATAGTATGACTATGGGCCTGTAGTTTGTAATATCCTTTTTATCACCTTTCTTGAAGACTGGAGTGACTTTTGCAATCTTCCAGATACTCGGAACATGGCCCTGGCAAAGGGACATAGTAAATATTTTTGCCAAAGGACCAGCTATAAAAGGTGCAGCTAGCTTCAGGATTTTGGGTTCAAAACTATATGAGCCTACACCAGTATTGTCCGATATGGTGTTTAGTAGTTTTATGATAACTGCTTTGGAGATAGCTTTAAAGTAGGAGGCAGATGTTCTGATGAGTTGGCAATAGGGAAAGGTGGTGTGCCTTGATTTGAGGGCAAGGAGGCAGTGTGTGCCAGTTTCACTTACAAAAGTAATTTTGAAGGTCCACATACTAGCACTATGGGGACCCATGTTATCTGCAGTGCTAATAGACAAATCACAAATTATTACTTTAGGCTTATCTTGGAAAACCTGTTCTGAACCAAGACATGATATTCTAGTATTTTCTGTTTACCAGCTTTCATTGGAAAGTTCAAAGTGAAGTACGGTAATCATGACATCTTGCATTTAGCATAAAACAAGAATCAGTCCCAGGACTGGTTGATAGATGCCAGGAAAAGCTTCCATGGGAAATGTTCCCTTGAGCTTTAATTGTTACAACAGAATCAGTAGACGGATATAAAGCTTGCAGTTTGAGCTCTCCTGTAAACATTATAGATGTGACTTCAGGACTTAAGGTAAGCTGTATATGCAAGAGTTACATGTCTTAAAGGCAAATGGAAGGTCAGAGATAAAATTTATATTTCTATAATTGAATTGCATTGTGATTCTTATATTAGATCAGGTATTTAAGCTGCAATCTGAACAAGAACATTTCATGTCATCTTGATTGCTTGTTGCATAGCACCAGCAGAAACATATTAGTTTGCCAGCATTTAGTTTAAGACATGGGCAAGCTTTTCAAGTTACACATTCGGTCTTGTTGGTCTAGCAAACTGTAAAGCACTTTTTGGTGGGAAAAAATGTTTGCCTATGACTTTGAAGGAAATCATTATAATTTACTATAATTATTGATTGTATTAATATTTCCAGAGACTTTAATTTTACAAATATCTAGCAAAAAAAATGTAAACTTGTAGGAGAAACCATATTGCATGTGTAAATACAGTATAATGGCCTTGCAAAAGGTGGAGTATTGAAAACCACTCAGGAAATAAACAGTAGTTTCCATTTTCTTTTATAATAATGCATATTAGCACTAGGAGGCAATGACCGTGGGCCACACTGTAGCATAAATGACAGTTATTTGCATTATATATCTTCTACAATCATTGGTTCATATTGCGGCCTTCAGCATGTTACTTCATCTCCATGTGCTTCTATCTTTCCAGTTATAAAAATGGGTGGAGTGAAGACCTTCCTGATAAGGAAAGGTTGCATCATAGCTAGGGTATCAGTAGTTGTTTTCCATAATAACAGAGATAAACAGTTGCTTGCTACTGAGTTTGGTAAATGTAACAGTTATTTGGATCTAATAGATAAGCCAACCAGAGAGGCCTCACACACCCACTACCAAGAAACACTGCCACATGAAGACTGCTTCCTGGCCCTGCATACAAC
The DNA here is from genome assembly GCA_016271365.2 of Neoceratodus forsteri. Classification (NCBI taxonomy): domain Eukaryota; kingdom Metazoa; phylum Chordata; order Ceratodontiformes; family Ceratodontidae; genus Neoceratodus; species Neoceratodus forsteri. Next base: position 1,146,103,988 of record CM057458.1, on the reverse strand, counting down.
TGTGTACTCAGGTACAGGGGCAACCAGTGGCTGAAGATGCTGATGAGTATAGAGCAGCATTAGAGGTGAAGCTGTGTGCCATTAATGTGCGAATTGTGCATATGCCTGTCTGCGGACTGAACCCTTAGCTGCTAAAACATAAATAAATTCAAATCACAACAATTCTTCTCTATTAGAAAAAGCAAGCATGAGGATGGGCTAAATCAGTTAAAAAGTCACTACAAAAATGACTACATTCTCCACATCAGTTGCACAGCTTATACAGATAAATCACAGACTAATAAAAGGGAATAGCACTGATAGATTTTTTCATATCTAATGTACATATTGAAAACATAAAAAAACCTTTGTTCACACAATAATCCTACAATTCTTCCTTAAAGTTATGTCAGATATTTAACAAAGGCTGTCAAAATCATAATACAGTGTCATCAGTTTTCTCTTCTTTGTGCAGATATAAATGGTCTTGCTACGATATACTTAAGGAGCATTGTTTTCCAGTTGGTACCTGCTGGTGCCTCTGTAAATATCTGACATAACTTTAAGGAACAATTGTAGGACTGATGCAAGAAATGGGGTTTTATGTTCTCAGTATACAGTATAGATATATAGATATGAAATATCTATCAGTCTTTTTCTGGAATTGGATAAAGTCTCACCCTGGAAACTGAGCCACCCTGAACGTGGGTGGATCGTACTTAAGCAAGCCCAAACCAAAACTACCTCAGTTTGACTAGTTTTGCTGTGTCTTCATTTCTTTCCAGGGCTCCTCCGATGCCCCATTATGTGGAGAACATGAAGTTGACTGTAGGGAGGCAAAACAGTTACAGTGAGTATTGGGAGCGAATGACATTGCTTTAGGGTGGTGTTTGTGCAAAAATGTTCATTTACAAATGATGATCTTACACAAAAACCTCCCTTATGCAGCATCATGGTCTCCATTGCCGTAGTATGTTCTTCATCTGTGCGTCACACCAAGCCATCCTTGTGGCTATTTTCCTTTGCTTCCCCCACATATTGTGGCTTTTGGTGGAAGCTCATGGACTTAGGAGGGTAGGAGGGTTTGGAGGATAGTAGCAAACACACCTGCACCCACCAGGAGAACATAAACATTTAAACAGGGGGAGCCAAGTTTTGAAGGGCCCTAATCGTGCTGCTCCTCCATCATAAAGCCACACAGCAGTTGGTGGCTGAGGTAAGCACAGCAGTGCTTTTCAAAGATCTAGCTAGTTATAATTTTTTTTTTTTACAAGGGGGAGTTTTGAAAAAGGAAGCATGTCTCTATTATTCTCCTTCCACATTAAGTGCTGAACATTTGGGCTGAGGAGTTGGAGGATGGGGGACCCATAAGCTGTACCCACCCAAAGATTTTACAGTCTATGATCCTGTTATTGCTGTAGATTGCAGTGGAAAGATGGTGCACATGAAGACCCCAAAGATATCAAATGGTAGAGAGGGGGCAGCAAAAGGTATGTTTGAGAGATAGATAGATAGATAGATAGATAGATAGATAGATAGATAGATAGATAGATAGATAGATAGATAGATAGACAGACAGACAGACAGACAGACAGACAGACATATTTTATTTATATAGCACCTATCTCCAAAGACTCTGGGTGTTGTACAATATAACACATATGACATACACCATACAATAATACAATTTGAAAACTAACTATGGCAATATATACCTAAAAACAGCAGCTTAAAGGGGAAAGTGGGATAAGTTATATTCAAATGCATTTTATTTATCCAGGGACAGTTTAGGTGAAATAGAGTTACCAGATGACCTGGTTATTGCAAAGGTATTTGATTTAACTGCAGATAAATATGAAGGCATACTTCAACAAATCCTAACCACAAACCCCAGCACTTTTAGTCTGGATCTTAACGACCCTTTGTCTGCAGCCCACTACTGAACAGTCATCCAGACTCAAAGCACTTAGGTGAGTGTTGCTGTATGTCTGCAGTTAAATCAATTACCTTTGCAAAAACCTGTCCATCTGTTGAATTTCATTTGGACTGGAGTGCAGCTGTGTTATGAAAACTGTTTTGTGATAAAATCTGAGTTTGAAGCAGAAGATTCTCTGCTGCTGTTTGCCTGCCAGCCAACGTTAGCATTGTGTGTTCTGATGAACTGTATTCTGTTTCTGATAAAATAAAACTTCCAGGTGGAAACAGAGAAAATAAGAAGCTATTTTTGTATTTTTGATATAAGGTGAAAAAAGGTGGCACTGCAAATTGTATTTACAGTTTTATCACTGTAAAGAGCTTTGATGGGCAGCTTCAGCAAAAGTAGAAAAATTATTTTATGTAAAGATTTTAGCCAATCAGTGAGGGGACATAGTAAAGGGATACCAGAATGTGAGTGAAGCCAAGACAGTACCAGAAGTATCAGACTGTCTGGTGGTCAGTACTGAGGAAGGGGAGAGAGTACCTGAGTGGGGAGGTGTGTGGAGAGACAGTACTGTTGGCCATAGTACTACCAGTATTAGTGCGGGGGTATGTAATACATATAGACCCATGCCAAGCAAATCCAAATCCTTTGCAAAACCAAACAAGCTTTTTCTGGATTTGGCAAATCCAAAACCAACTTCAAATCCACCACAGATCTGCCCATGCCTAGACATATTCCCTTCTATCAGTCTGTGATGTATCCATTTATATGCAAGTTGTACAACTGATATAAGGAGTATATGGAAATTTTCAATAGTGCCATTTTTTGACAGTTTTAAATTACTGGCACTTTGCACTGTATTTGGTATGAAATCACTATCAGTTTAAGAAATGGTTATTTGGTACCAAAATGTCACATCAGATTCTGTATAAATTTAGGCAGTTTAGACTTCACCAATAACCCTTGAAAAAGTGCCTGGACTAGGCATGAAACAAAACAGCTTTGGGTGGTCTAGCGAGGTGAGGGTAAGCATACCTTGCTAAATGCCTTGCATTGTATATGGCACTATATGTAAGACAGTAGGAAATAAATTGCACAGTTTTGTACATTATAGTATTGTCTGGCAGTGTTTCTTGGTGGTGCATATGCAAGGCCTCTCTGGTTGGTCTCTGTGGTTGTTCTATCACTCTGCAAGTCCTGTGGTGAACCCCTCCTCATGTGTGCTTGATACAGTAGAAAATTCCTGTGATTTGAATCTATTTGTTTTAGAAGCTAAGGGTTCAGTCCACAGACAGTCAGGCACATGTACAATTTACACATTAATGGCCCACACAGCTCCACCTTTGATGTTACTCCACATTCATCAACATCTTCAGCCACTGATTGCCCTTGTACCTAAGCACAGAGTTGTATGCAGGACCAGGAGGCAGTTTTGGTGTAGAGCTGGGCTCAACATTGGACTACCTTTAGGAAACCCAGGTCAGAAAGCTACAAGATTCTTTGCTCAGACTATATAAAGGATTATGGAATATATGAAAATTCACAACCAGGAGGCACTCTGGAGTCAGAAAAAAAGCAAAGTGCAAAAGTAAAAGATATACTGTAATGTGAAGAATTTAGTAATTCATAACCTCAGGCAGAGCTAGACAGGGGGTAGGGAAAGGCACTTTAACATTTCACCAAGGACTTTAGCATTGAAGAGAGATTGGAGGATATAGCAGTATGACTCAAACTACTTTACTGCCTTTACAATTAGTACAAAATTTGATTTAAACAAATAAATGTTACCCCATCCCTCCTAGCCTATTTTTTTCTAAAACTGAAGGCAGCTGCTTATGCCACAGCAGAGGACCTATATCCAGGGCCACCCCATGTAACCTCTATGACCACTCAAAAGACAATACACATAGATGAACTCACTACCAGTATTGCTGTAGAGAGCATCCATTCTCCCTGATGGTCCCTGACCTTCCCACTCATATAGTTTGTGGATTGGGGAGGGAGCAGCCTTCTGTCGGTGGGGAAGGATCAAGGAAATTCAAAGACTTCAGCATGTTCAATAAAGGGGTCTCTGCACTCCAGGAGCTGCCCTCTGCACTCCCAAAGAGTTGTAAGGGACTGTGGATGTGACTATAAACCAAAACTTCCATTTTCATTTTGCTGTTCATTTAGTCTATTTGTATTCCTTGCGCTGAGAATGATACTGAAATGTTAAAAATCATAGGGCATTCTGTGGTTCAAGAATATAAAACTGTACTGCAATATCACTGCAGTCTCCACCTGTTCAATCTCCACCTGTTCAGTAGCTAAACATTCTTTTGTACATTCTTTTTTTACCAATAGGCTGCTTTTTGCATCTCAGCTCTGCTTATGGAGAGGGGACATGGAAAACTTCTCCAGTGTGACGACATTCATACTTTCTGGATTTGATGAAATTAATCATGTTCAGCATTTCTGTTTTGTGTGCTGTCTGGCATGTTATTTAGTTATTGTACTTGCTAATATTGTGCTATGTGCAGTTATCATTCTGGAGAACAGCCTCCATGCACCCATGTACATGTTTATATGTAATTTATCTGTCAATTGCTTGTATGGCAGCACTGTTTTCTTTCCTAAACACTTGATTGATATACTGTCAGAGTCTAAAACTATATCGTATGCTGGTTGTTTCTTTCAGATGTTTTTCACATATACCTTTGGCTACAATGAAATAACATTCTTGGCACTAATGGCATATGATCGACAGATATCCATATGTGATCCATTAAGGTATCCTAGTATCATGACAAATGCCAAAATGTGTAAACTGATAATATTTTCTTGGACGTATTCTTTCTGTATTGTCATGACACTTCTTTTGCCAACTTTAAGACTCCCTTTATGTGGTTTTATTATATCAAACATCTGCTGTGAAAATGCTTCGCTTCTAAGACTGTCTTGTGTAAATACTGCTTTGGAACGTGCATCTGAAGCATGCATAACTGCATGCAATCTTACACTTTTATTTACTGTCATTATGTATTCATATGTAAATATTTTTAAAGCATGTCAAAGATCTTCAGATGGTACAAAGGCCAAAGCATTATATACGTGTGTTACTCATTGGCTATCCTTATTAATATATCTCACATGTGGCTTGTTTCAATTTTTAAGTCAAGTGGGTGTAATTGCATTCTTACCCTTTTTACAGACCTTTACATCAGTAGCATTTTTTATATTTCCTTCTCTTTTGAATCCAATTATTTATGGAATTAGAACACAGGAGATAAAGAAACAAATCAAGAAAATGTTAAACAAAGGAACTGCAAGCTTTAATATAAAACTGTAAGTAAGGCAATTTGGGATATTCTGGCTCATGTTGAAGTACACAGAAACATAGACTATGATGGCAGAAGAAGACCACTGATCCATCCAGTCTGCCCATAAGTGGTAACAAACCCAGGACCTATTATCCATACAGGGTTCTAACCCCCACTATCCACCTCCGTGCTCCCTGTCCTAATGCCACCAACCTAAACAACTACTAAGCCCTTCACTCTGTCCCAGTTGTGTTTGAAATTGCTGATAGTTTTGGCACCCTCCACATCAGCTAGCAGATTTGTCCATGGCTCCACCACCATTTCTGCAAAAAACACTTTTTCTCTTCCCCCCTGGCCACCCGCCCCAATCAGTTTTCATTTGTGCCTCCATGTTCTTGATCCAGTACTTATGCTAAATAGTTCCTCACACTTTACATTGTTCATTCCTTTCAGGAACTTGAAGGTCTTTATAACATCAACCCTCTCTCAACTGGCCTCCAGTAAGTATGAGTTCAGTGCCTTGAGCTGGTCCTCATAAGATCTGCCCTGCTGGCCCTGAATCATTTTGGTCACCCTACATTACACTGTCTCCAGCCTGTCCTTATCTTTCCTTAGGTGAGGATGCTAGAATTGGGCACAGTACTCCAGGCGAGGCCTCACCAGTGTACGTGGGCATTAAAGACAATAAAGCCTCACTGATACCATGAGATCCTCAAAACACTGCCAGTGAATCAGAACATGTTCTTTCACAGCACATGAAGCATGCTAAGGTGTATTTATACATATACTGTCCTGTGTCTCTTACATGAAAAGAAGATTATTTCATACTGTTTTGGGCAAGAGGATTGCAAAGCTGAGTGGTTCTGTCAGCCCAGAATAGCACAAGATAATGTTCTTATTATGTAGGAGGCCCAGGTCACTATCTGTATTAATATATTATGGAGCAGTGTAACTCCCTCTACTGATAAAAAATTAATCAGAGACTGTAATTAAAGTAAAATGATTTAATTTATTTTCTTTCAGTTATGCGCTCTCCCCTTTACCTACATCAGTTAACGGTATGTTCCAAGATGCCACTTACATAGTGGTTAATAGCAGTGGGGTACAAAGAACAAGTTGAGCGGGTTTACAGTTTTAAAACTTTTAATTGATTTCATGCTGGAATTACTTTATAATAAACAAAACTACAAGGTAAATGGGTCCAATACTATAGCTATCTAACATCAGGAGACAGAAATCAGTTTCTTGGGAATCAGCTAAATGGAAGGGCATAAGGTGTTGACTGTATACTGGATAAGAGGTACACTAAACTAGCACTCTGATTGACTGAGGTAGTTAAACTGCTTTATAATAACATAAAGAGTGCCTTGTGTTCTGCTTGAATACTGATATTCATATTTCTGGCAACCATTCAGGCTATAGCTCTTAGTAACTGGCACTCAGTAAAAAAGTCACAGCACTAGCAAAAAACAAAGATGTACAACACAGAATACAGAACAGGTAAAGTCAGTAATTTTTTTTTTTTATACAATTGGGTTGAGTGTATATGCTATCAAGTATATATATGTAAACTCACCCCCATTGTCTAACCTAGCAATTATGTACCCACAGTGGAATAACCTGAAATAAACTACACTTTGGATATGTCACCAACTAAATGTATTTATTTATTTATTTATTGTTATTTATTTAGTTTTTGTTGACCGGGTAAGTGCACTAGGCAAATCCTGCCTATTTTCAGGCACGACCCGGGGGAGGGGGATACAGATGAATGTCAACTGACCTTGAACCAGATGAAACTGTTGGTGGTATTTTTAGTGAATGAGGGAAATTTGGCCAGGACACCGGGGAAATTCCCCTACTCTTTTCGATAAGTGCCATGGGATCTTTAACATCCACCTGAACTACCACCAACCCAGGCAGATGGGACCTCAGTTTAACATCTCATCCGAAAGACGGCACCTCAGAAGTGCAGCACCCCTCTCATGCTGCACTACAGTGTCAATACTGGGATACTAACCCAAGTGCCAGATGTGGGAACTGAACCCACAGCCCTCTGATCTCCCGGCCTCAGAGGCGAGTGTGCTACCTACTGAGCCACTGACACTAAATAAACCACTCCAGATACATTAAAGCCCCACAAAGCCGACCTACTTTCAGGAAACAAAACTAAAAAATTAAACAGACCTGAAGCTGCTAAAACAAAGTCAACTACCTGCATGGGTCTCTCATGCACCAAAATATACCCAAATACAGCATTGAAAACTCAAGAATTCCTCACTCCTAAAACCCAGGACAGAATGTAAAAACAGCACTTTGCCTTTTCTCGACTAATTAGTAACCTACACAGATAACCACACTGCTCCTCCATTCTCCACCACCCAGTGAAAAACCTTGCTCCAATATTTACTACAAGACGCCCCCGCACACCAAGTTGATCACAATCTCACTCAGCACCACAGTAAAAGAAAAACACAGCAGCACAAATAAAACAAATCCTGCTACCACAAAGCTCTTCTTCTAACTAAGGAAACTGACAACAAAGCTGCCATATTCTAAAATGTGTCTGACCCTCCCACATACAAAACTTACAGTAGTCATACACAACGTATGCTCTGAGCACAACTATGGCAACTGCATAGTGACAAAGCTAGTGACCCTACCAAGCACTCTAATACCACAACAAGCATAAAAAGTCCCACTTATTTAACTAAAAAAAAAAAAAAACTTTACACACAGAAAAAAAAAAACAACAACAGCACTATGTCCTCTTATTGTGTAAATGTCACACATGATGTATGAGTGGCTCTGCCACTCGGGATGTTACTCGAAGTCACTAAGCACTCATGCAAATATTTCCTGTATTCTACACTCGCCCATCACGTATCCCCTTTTTAATTTTTTCAGCATCTTTATGTCCAGAGAATACTTTGCAAGGCAAAACTAACTCTTCTTTTCTTTTATGTGGTTATACATGATCCATTAACACTTCTGACAAAATGAGAGTGGATTCAATTGCTTTCTTAGAATGACAGAACAAATCCACTTTGCTTCACAGTTCTGTTTTCAAGTTGAAAACTGTTATTGTATTTCAAAACATACAACAACAGTTAACAAGAATTACACCATGAAAGGAGGACACTGTGCAAAGGGCAAACATACACAATAATGCTGCATAAAGCTTCAAAGTTTTCTTAGTATAGGAATGCGTGTGAAACCATTCTTATTTTGTCAAGAGCATTGATAGCCCATGTATTAACAACAGAAAGGTTTACATCAGATGTACAGATATAAGACAACTGCTGTTTTTAAAAGGAATTATAAAATAATGTTTATCTTATATTAATAATATTCATATTTTTATTTGTAATCCTATGTGTTTTGACACCCCTATAGTCTTATTTTCAGAATCACGTGTAAGAGAGTTTTGTCATATTATGCAACTAAACTATACAATAATTTACCATAAAACCCTACATAGCACAATGCTGTCTTTGCTTTTAGAACAAATCAAATTGACTCATATGGATCAATGTCCATTTGTAACTGTAATGAGCAAACATGACATGGGCTGTTTGTATTTTATTTTATCTGTTTATTGTATTCATTGCTAATTTTATATTTTGTTAAATGTTACACAAATTCTTGTCATTTGTGAAAATTGGCATTTTTTGCCTACAATGCTTACCCGTATAATCAATAAAACAAGCAAACATAGTATTCAAATAACACTGTTTTCACTTGCACTATATTTAAAGAGTACTGCAAACATAGCAAAATTCTATATGGAAGATTGATTTTATTAAGATAATCAGTTCTGTCAAAAACATGTTAAATATTTGTACAGTATCATTCCTGGGCCACTCTACTTTTACTGCTTTCCAAACAATAACTAGTAGCATCATCCTCATCAATGGAATCTCATAAGAGCAGTCTCTTTTTTTGAACTGAGGAAAGTTTTACTTTATCTTCCACCATAAAAGCTAGTCATCCAGTACTTTGCAGAAGATAACCTAAAACAGACTGCATGCTACATTAATTGAAACTACTGTAACTAGAGATAATCATGAGACCAAGACAGGACTGCTTGCCATACATACATGGGTTCATGAAGGCACCACCATCTGTTCCTTAAAGGGTTTAGTATCCATTTACAGATACACAGCATATTTCCTTTTGACATGTTTTTGAATGGTAGACCCTTGAATTAATGCTGGGCAAGTTGGTGGTGAGCTGCATTGCTGGTACATTGACCTCTATTTAGCTTTTTATTCCATTTTTGATGTAATGCCCTGTTTTATATCTCACTTGCCACGTTTATTACATTTGAAGTACTGTACTCTTTTTTAATATGGCTATCTCTAGAGTTTTATCATTATTTTTTTCACCATTGCATGCACTGCTGTCCTAATATTAGAAGACACAGCACTTATTGTGGGGTAATGAGATATGGTCCTAAAGCGGACAGGGAATCTGTGTGCATTTGCAGCTACTTTTAATGTGTTAATATTCTGTGTCTAGAAATTATATTCAAACCCTGAACTCTTTTGTAGCTCTAATCAGTGTTTTTGTAATGTATTTTATTTATTTAAAATGTGTTGAAGGAGAGATACACTGAACTGGAGTTTATTTCCAGGTGTAACCTTGGAACGGGGGTTACAATTCAATTCACATTTATTTAAAAAGGTGGTCTGGGTAATATGCCCTTTACAGCCATGCCTAACAAATAAAATATGTCCTGTATATACAAATTTAACAGATAAAAGAAAAAAAAGATCTACAGTTATTCAAGGAGGGACAGATACAGTACATTCAACGTACTTAAAACATGTACTGTGTAAGTTGGTGTACAGTAACTGGTAAATTAATAATTAGTCTAGTTTTAAGTGACAGTACCCCGTATTCTGCATATAGAGAAACAACTACCCCAAACCTCCCCACAGGTTCTTCTCTGTCAGGGACCTAACTGACTTCAATTAGAATGCATTCATTGATAGTCTAAAGGCAGTAAACTAGTTGCCAATAATAGACCTCCCAGACATTAACCAAGCCTTAGACTACCTAATTCACATTAGTAACATGTCAACAAATTTGCCCTCATGAGAAAATGCAGGACAAAAGGCAAAGATATCAAATGGATCCCTAGTGACTGCAGGAACTGATGAGGCATAGAGACAGTGCCTGGGAAAATTTCAAAATATCTGGTCAGCTGGCAGATTTGCAAACTTATAGGAATCTAAGAAACAACTGCAAGAATTGCCTCAGAAGTGCCAAAAGGAGATACCTAAAGTCACTACAAACATCCAGCCTATCCTACCCCAAGACTTTCTAGCCCAAATCAACCAACTATTAAAGGGCAGTCCTGATACCTCAGCTGGAGAGCTGTCCATTGATGGTCGAGTCACCTCTAACCCCATGGTCATTACACATAGCTTCAATGACTTCTTTACGGATCTGGAAAGATTCAGAGTCCCTTCTACTGACACCTCAACCTGCTCCGAGCCTCGTTCCTATCCCTCGACTCACCCACCTCAACCCAACTTCCACTTCAGATTAGTCACTAGGAGTAATTTCCTTAAGAAGTTCCAGGGCCTAAGAGTCGATGGCACATTAGGTTTTGATGGCTTAGAACCCAGATTCCTCAAAATTGCTGCACCTGTTATTTCTAAACCTCTTGCTCACCTCATTAATAAATTACACTTACTTGGGGCTATCCCAGAAAAATGGAAGGTAGCATTTGTCACCCTGGTACACAAAAACAGCAGGAAAGACCTATTCAAAAACTACCGACCAATCTCCTTGCTTAGTATACTTGGTAAACTACAGGAGAGACTGGTATTGGACCAACTACAAGAATTTCTTAATTGTAACAACTCTCTAACACATGCTCAACATGGCTTCTGAAAAAAACACAGCACTGACACTGCCCTCACATGAGTCTCCACAGACATCCTTAGGGCTATGGATGCAGGCATGGTAATAGAGGCGGTCTTTGCAGATCTGACAAAAGGATTTGTCTTGGTCAACCATGGCCTGCTATTAGCAAAGTTGTGGAACTTTGGACTAGGTAACCTCTCCCACCAGTGGTTTACAGACTACTTAACAGAGAGGAAGCAATGTGTTAGATGGCAGGGAAACACCTCTGCCCTAAAACAGATAACTGCTGGGGTATACCAAGGTTCCATTCTTGGTCCCTTACTGTTCTTGCTATTTATAAATGACCTACCTCTTCAGTGCAGGAATGCATCCTTAGAGTTATATGCTGATGATACCATTCTTTACAGGTCATGGGATGATGTTAGCTGAATCAACCTCAAACTATGCAAGGACTCACAGCTTGTGGAGAGCTGGTTCTCAAAAAATAAAATGAGGAAAAAAAACAAAGTCATGCTTTTGGTAACAAAAGGTTGGGACCCTGTAGAGACCACCTCCTCATGCTTTCCATTAAATTAGATACCATCTTAGAAGTAGTGAAATTGTTCAAATACCTAGATGTGATGTTAGACTAGGAAATATCCATTGAACCCCATGTAGATGCCCTCTCATAATCCTTAAACCAAAAACTTGGGCTACTTTATAGACTCTCCCGCTGCCTCTCTGCTCCCCTGCAGCTTGCAATAACAAGAAGCACTTTATTGCCAATTCTTTTCTATGCTGCCCCAATAATACAATTTGCTTGTGGCTCTGTCTTAGTCAAACTAGGGACCCTCTACAACAAAATGTCACACTGTGCTGCCAGTGCCCATCTGATGGAGCAGCACTACAGTGTCCATGGTTCACTAGATTGGCCCACACTTGAGGCAAGATTATGATTCCCACTACTTTGACTGACCTACAAACTACTGCAACCTTCTGCTCCCCCAGCCTCAAACTCCTACTTCAGTTTAGGCAGCCTGCCAGGTCACTGAGATCTCTCTCCAATTATCTGCTAGACACCCCCAGAGTCCGATCTACCATCAGCAGTAGATTATTTGATGTAGTTGCTCCAGCATTATGAAACTCTCTTCCCTTGGATGTCTGTATGAGCCCGGCAGTCTCGCAATTTAAAAGGAGGCTTAAAATTCTCCTTTGGACCCCAGCACTTTATCAATGTCATTCTCAACCATGAATTTGATCTATAGCATTGCTATACTAGAAAGTCTGTAGCTAATTATTACTGTGCTTGTTTTACCTTCTGTGTGATCTACTACTGTGCTGAATTTGTGTGTATCTTTGCTTTGTAACTAACCAGGATCACCCCAGAAAAAGGGACTCCACAATCTCAGTGGGTTTTTCCAGTTAACAAAAATTCAATAAATAATTAAATAAAACATTGTGCAGATAAATAAAGAGAGAGATTTCCTGGAGATTGTTTAATAACTTGGGACCATAATGAGTGAATAATCTTTCACCAAATTTAGTTTTTGCAATGTGTTTTGTAAAATGTAACATACATTTAGTGAGAAGACATATATTATAGCTCACAAAGTGTCTTACTAACAATACAGGAAAATGTTTATGGTACCTGTATATTTCATAGGAAAAAATAGTACACTGTTCAGTATAAGCTCATCTGGAGGTAATACATGCAGACCAGTAGACATAATACAATAATGCTGTTTTTAAGATACAATGGGTGCAAGGAGAACAAAAGAGCAAATATTATTTGTAGCAACTTGATATTTGGTTTATAGTGCAACAGAGGAGTAAAAATACAAAGGAATACTATAATCAAGTTTTTAAAGAACCTGTTTGGAAATTGTCTTCAAGCTTCAGTTGCCATGACATTTTTATTTCTATAAAGAAAGCCTCCTCTTGATTTGATTTTGTAGTTACAGCATGTAGTAATAATGTAAAGTTATTTTTTTTCTTCTAAATTAATTCTCAAATAGTTAAACCAATTAACTTTGTGAATCCTTGCTTCACTTACATGAACAATGAACAGGTCATCCCTAACTCGGGCATGCCTCTGCTCAATACCAAAAATGATCAATTTAATCTTAGATTCATTCAGTAATATTTTATGTAGCATGAAAAAACATTGTTGCAGATTGGATTGTATGTGATCCATAAAGGTCACTGAACGGAGGATGACCAGGTTATCTGTGTACAACATGGTCTTCAGTGTTTTCATGCTGTCTTGTACTTTTTTTTGTAAATAGTAGTTTTTTTTTTCCTTGCAGAATAAAAAATATAGATTCATGGATACATTCATAGGTGAATGATTTGGTATAGAACTAGAACATTATAGATTGTGACTATACGTGAATGGAAGTACATCCTCATTTAACAAATATGAAAGCAACCCTTTATTTATAGTGCATTTTATGTAAATGATTTTTACTTTATAAAATCTTCTTTTGTTCAGTCCTCTGTTTTATTATTGAAAATTCTCCTCACTGTTTCATAATCAATGAAATATTTATAATTATAAAGTGCACTTACAAAAAGCTGTTTCCACTCTAATTCAGGAAACACTGAATGGTTTGGAGATAGGAAAGGGAAGGGAAAGGGAACATTGTTTAACCAGGAGTAGCACACTAAGCCGAAGCTTGTTTTCAGATGCAACCTGGAAGCACGAGGAAGTTAAGTGACTTGCTCAGGATCACACAGTGTGATAGGGTGGACTAGGACCCTGTCCCAGTTGTCATGGAAACAGTTTGAATGCAGGGATCTGTTCTGTTATCTCCTTTTCTGTCTCATCTGTCTGGTTGCGCAACCAAATTTTCCTGTGAGACCAGGGATTTGATCACCCTGACAGTCTCACAATTCTTTGCCTCTCACTGTTTCTCAGTCTTTCCTTGCTTTTCTGCCTTTTGTTCCCTTGCATATCCGTTGGTATAAAAATATATACAAATCATTATGTGGAAATGTAACTGATATTGGGATCCTTTGTTTAGAAATTGTATAGTGTAACTGTTGAAATGTATGTAATTATAGTCTGAGATGATTGCAGAAAGCTATTGGAAACTCTAGGGGTTACCTGAGTTTTTAAGCCTTTTGCCGAAGAGCTGTGGAAAGGGGGCCTCAGTTCTGGGACACTGTGTTCCTGCCCAGCACCTGCCTGAAATATACTGTACTAGAAAACTTTAGAAAAAGCAGGATGCTTGTTGAGAAGGGGGGGTTGATAGGACTGCTGGGAGAATTGCAACAGGGGTAAAAGGGGGAAATAATGTGCAGGAGGAAGAAGAGGAGCTGGAAATGAGAGAGGGAGCTGAATGGAAGCAAGCAGGGAGTAAGAGGGGTGGAATCTTAGTTCTGGGGGACTCAATACTAAGAGGAGTCAGGTGGGGTAGCAAGGGGGAGAGGCATAGTCGTATTTGGGTGGAGGCCATGCCAGGAATGACAGCGGAAAGGGTGGGACAATCTGTTCTGAAATATGCTAGAAGGGGTAGGGACAAGCCTCATTTAATTATACATCTTGGGACAAACGACCTGGCTGACAAGACAGTAGATACAGTCCAGAGGAGGTTTGAGGAACTAGCACAATTATGCGAGGGGGCAGGAAGATCAGTAACTTTTTCAGAGATACTTCTGGTGCCAAAGGCAAGCACAACAAGAAAGCTGTTAATAGAGGAATTTAACGGATGGCTAAGAACCTGGTGTTGTGCTAAGGGTATGGGCTGTTGGGGGTGGGAGGGACCTGGGAGGACAGTAGTCTCTATGCCAAGGACAGACTACACTTGAGTGAGGAGGGAAAGAAAGTGTTGAAACAGAGGATGGAGGAATACATAGGAGGTTGGGAATTTAAACTAGGAGTGGGGGTAGCAGTTGGGGAAGAGATATGCAAAGACCACAGGTTGGGAAACCATATGAGCTTACCCCCCATAACAGTGACAAAGGACAAATGGCAAGTACTATTGGTGATGCTAGGAAAGGAGGGCAGGATGGGAGGAGGGAAAAGGGTGGAAGGTGGTTACCCTTAATGCTAGGAGCCTTGGGAGGAAAACTGCAGAGTTACAGGTTCTCATGGCAGAGGGAGAGGTGGACATTGCAGCCATCACAGAAACATGGGCCACCCAATACAATGACTGGGACCTGTCTGTACCAGGGTACAGGTTATTTCGTAGGGACAGGGTGATTGGGAAAGGAGGGGGGGTGGCACTATATGTGAAGGAAGGACTGAAGTGTGTAAGGGAGGAAGGGGAGGAGGGTAGTACAAAGTCACTTTGGGTGCAAATCCATGATTCCAAGAATAGGATTCTTAGAATGGGAGTGGTGTATAGGCCACCATCTCAGATGGAGGAGTTAGACAGGGAACTAGCGGGACAGATCAGGAGGACCTGCGAGAAGGGTAATGTGGTGATTGTGGGGGACTTCAACATGCCAGGAGTGGACTGGAGCACAACAACAACCAGGAACAGAAGGGAGCAGGTACTGCTGGATGCCTTCCAGGACAGCTTCCTGCTGCAAATGGTCAGTGAACCAACCAGGTTAGGGAATACCCTTGACCTTGTGCTGGCAAATGGGGACTTTGTGAGAGAACTTACAGTGGAGGAACCGCTGTCAGGGAGTGACCACCACTCAGTATGGCTCACATTGGATATGGGCAAGGCAGGAGTGGAATCTGGCACAAGAGTGCTGGACTTCAGGAGGGCTGACTTTGGGAGGATGGGGGAAGTGGTAAAAGGTTACCTGGCCAGAATTCAACTAGTATGGACACTAACCAGAGGTGGAGCTCATAAAGCTGGGGATAGTGGAGGCAACCAAAACCTGTTGCAAAGCCCAGAGCAAGAAGGCTAGGGGCTAAGAAACCGAGCTGGTTGAGCAAGGGGTCATGTGAAAAGGTAAGGAGGAAAAGAGCTGCCTTTAGGAAGTACAAGAAAACAGGGAGGGGAGGACAGGAGGAGTACTTGACAGAATCGAAGGAGGTGATACAAGGGCAGAGGGAGCCAAAGCATCTATGGAACTCAGGCTGGCACAAGGCATTAAGAAGGGGGAGAAGGACTTCTTTAAGTACATCGGGAGAAAAGGAGCTGTAAGGACCACATAGTAAGGATAAGGAAGGAGGGAGGTTGGGTGGAAACAGGGTGCGATAAGGCGGAAGCACTAAATGAGTACTTCTGCTCAGTATTTACTAATGAGAAGAGGGGGGTGACACCCAAGGTGGGAGAAATGGCAGAAGCAGGGGGGGAAGTGGTGACAGATGGGGAAATCATGGAGGGCAGAGTTCGAGAGGGTTTGAAGGCACTGAGGGTGGACAAGATGCCAGGCCCAGATGGCATCCACCCCAGGGTACTGAAGGAGCTGGCAGAGGTCCTTGCAGGACCTTTGGCAGACCTATTTAATGCCTCACTACATTCAGGGTGTGTACCTCAGGACTGGAGGATGGCTCATGTGGTGCCCCTCCACAAGAGTGGCCCCAAGGATGAACCGGGAAACCACAGACCAGTGAGCCTCACATCCATCGTGGGTAAGCTAATGGAGACTATCCTGAAGGAGAGGCTGGTGGCCCTCCTAGAGGCCAAAGGACTACAGGACAGCAGACAGCATGGCTTCATACGTGGCAGATCCTGCCAAACTAACCTGGTCGAGTTCTATGACTGGGTAACTAGGCAACTGGACAGGGCCATGCAGTGGATGTCCTGTATCTGGACTTCAGTAAGGCATTCGACCCAGTGCCGCATGGAAGGCTGGGAAGGAAGTTAGTAGGCACTGGGCGGGTGCAAGCTGGTGAGCTGGGTAGGAACTGGCTTCAGGAAGGCAACAGAGGGTGGTGGTGGTGGGGAGCTCTCACACCCAAGGGCAGTGACGAGCGGTGTTCCACAGGGCTCGGTGTTGGGACCAGTGTTGTTTGGGATATTCATTGCAGACACATCATGGGACATCAAGAGCAAGATCAGTCTGTTTGCTGATGATACCAAGGTAGGCGCAGTGGTGGATGACCTAGGGGGATGGCAGGGGTTGCAGGATGATCTGTCACAGCTTGAAACCTGGTCAGACACCTGGCAACTGGGGTTTAATGCCAAAAAGTGCAAGGTGCTGCATTTTGGGATGAAGAACCCAAGGAGGAGTTACCAGCTGGGGGGAGTGCAGCTAGCCCAGACAGAGGAGGAGAAGGATCTGGGTGTGCTCATCACAGGGTCAATGAACAACTCAGCACAATGTAGGAAGGCAGCTGCAAAGGCCAACAAAATGCTGGGTTGTATTGCAAGGTAATCCTCGAGGAGGAAGAGGTGATTCTGCCACTGTATAGGTCATTAGTTAGACCACACCTGGAGTACTGCATGCAGTACTGGCTCAGATCTGAAGAGGGACATTAGTTACTGAGGGGTACAGGCAGGGCGACGAAGATGATCAAGGGCTGGGACTTATCATACGAGAGGAGGTTGACGGAGTTGAACATGTACTCACTGGAGGAGAGGAGGGACAGGGTGACATGATTGAAACCTTTAAATACATGAAAGGAATAAACAAGATGGGTACAGAGGGGCTGTTCAAAGTAAGGGAGGAGGGCCACCGGGCCATGATATGAGACTGGAGGGAGGGAGGAAGGTTCAGGAGGGAGATGAGGAGACACTTTTTACAGAGAGGGTGGTGGCTGGGTGGAATGGTTCACCTGCAGAAGTGGTATGCAGTAGAACAGTGGACTGCTTCAAAAGGGGATGGGACAGGACAAGGGGGAGGGTTAATGAAGGGGAAGGGTGGAAGGGAGGGGCAGCTGCAGAATAAGGGGTGCTAGCTGCACATTCGAGCAGACTTGATAGACCTCTAGGCCTTTATCTGCTGGCAAATTTCGTATGTTCGTAGGACTTATAAGAGGGACACAGCTGCAATTGCTTGCAAAAAGGAACACACAGAGATTGAAGAAAAACTCTGATGGATCTTCACTATTTTATTCTGCCTTTGTAAATAGTTGTACAGAACAAGTTTGTTTATTTTTTTGTTACTGCTAGTACAAATAAAATACTTTTTGTGAATTCTACAACTGCTCCTGGTTTTTCCTGTGCTTCATGACCTGTACCTCAATGGCACACAGTATGCACCTAGGCAGCTGTGGGATTCAACCCCAGGTCTGCAGATCTGTAGCTCAGATCCTTAACCCACCACACTATACTGCCTCCAAGATTATTTCCATTTTTTCCAAATCAATCTTTTTATTGCCGTAATACTGGGTTTCAATATTAGTCTATAGTTTATGGCTAAAATTAAATCACTGTACATTTCTAGAATCACACATTTGTAAATATTGCAATATTGAAAGATAAATCCTAGTTTTCTCAAAATGCAGTAATGAAGGACTGCTCCCACCATTCAGAACTACATTGAGATTGCCTAAAAATGTGAAAGATATCAGCTTCTGAATCCCCGCAGTGCCACTATATATTAGATAATGTCACATTAATTTTACATAATCTATATGGAGTATAGTATGCCCTGTTCAAAATTTTGAATTGAATTGCTTTGTCTCTTGTCAGTTTATAATTATGTACTGAATTACATGCCAAACTCCATTGTTGTTCTGTGATGGAGTGCTGCATTTCTTGTTCCCATTTTTGTATTGTTTTTGGGGGGTTTTATACATCGATAAAAAAGTTTTTTAAAAATGGATAATTATCCAGGCGTACAGTTTCATTTTTGATTGATGAGCAAAACGTTTCTTTAAATCCATCTCTATTTCTTTATTATTGGGAAAACTTTCCCATCTTTTATAGTATTTTGTAAACAGACTACTTAACTGATTAAAGTAAAAGTAATAGTTGTCTTGTAACCTGAATTTGTCTTTGAAAGCAGTCCAGGTTAATTTAACACCATTTTCAAATAAATCTTCCCACTTTTTAATTCCTTTCTGGATTCAGGATTTCTAGTACAAAGTCACGCCCTGTAATATAAAATTAGGGTTATGCAAAATATCATATAAAGGAGAAGTTGTAATTGCCCATTTTGTTTTATTAAGGAATTTAATTATAAGGCATATTTTTTTATAATTATGCGCATAGAATTGGAGAATATATTTGCCAAAAAACAGCACTTTCTTAATATTAATATCTTCCTTAAGGTGATCTCTAAAACTGAATTTTCTAAATCCAAATTTACATCCATATTTGTATTAAATGCCCAAATTAATACCAACTCCACAATGTATGCAAAGCAACATATTTCTATATCAGGGCAGGACAGGCCTCCTTGCTCTTTTGGCATGCATAATTTTTGCCAAGAAACCCTGGATGCTTTATTGTTCCAGATACAGTAAATCTTCAAAAAAGGTTATTAATCTTTTTAAACCATAGAGATGGAATAGGTGCTAGGATAGTTTGTAATCTATACGCCAGGAAATGTACTGTAACTATTTTAATTATTTGAACCTTCCCCCAAATAAACAGAGGAATTTTCCTCTGGCCTAAACATTTGTCCTTCAAAAAAAATGTACAGTTGATCATGATTCATAATGTAGAATCGATCAGTTTTGTTAGATATGGTGATGCCGAGATACCTTATTCCTTTTTCTTGTGCCACTACATTCATAGTTTCTCTCAGATCCTCTGGAAATTATAAGAGGTTCAATATTGGTCTATAGTGCAGAGCTAGTAATAAGTAGATCTTTGGTTATAAAAATGTAATCCAATCTGGAATACATTTTGTGATGTGCTGAATAATATGTATAGTCTTTTTCATTAATGCGTAATTCTCTCCAGGAGTCAATCAAATTGTTTGAGTTGAGAAACATCTGTAATAATCTTAATTTGTATTTATCCCAATTTGAAAGTTTAAATGTATTTTCTAAGAGCAATTTAATGAACAATTGAAGTCGTCCCCCCCCCCCATGATTATATTAGTACAGTCCCAGCTGTGTGGCAGTTTACATCATATGAGGAGAGACTGAGAGACCTCAATATGTATACCCTGGAAGAGAGGAAAGATAGGGGAGATATGATAGAAACCTGCAAATATCTAAAATACTTAAATAGGATACTGAAGGGTAGCATCTCTCAGAAAAGGAGATGACCAGGAACAAGGGGGCATGATATGAGGTTGGAAGGAGGTAAACTAACGGGTAGCATGATAAAGTATTTCTTCACAGAAAGGATGGTGGATGCATGGAATAGACTCACAGTAGAGGTGGTGGGGCAAACACAGTGCATTCAAGCATGCATGGGACAGGCATAGGGGAACCCTAGCAATAAGAACAAGGCTGTAAAGTCAGAGATCATGTAGGATCTGCAGCTTTTACAGTAGGCAGGAAAAATTGGCAGACTAGATGAGCCTTGCGGTCCTCATCTGCTGTCAGTTTCTATTTATTTTAGCTAGAAAGTTGGCACATCCCACAAAAGGGGCATACATTGAGGCCAAAATCAGATCCTGGCCTGTTTCTGTTTTGGCAACCACAATTCTGCCTTATGTATCTGTTATATAGTCAACTACTTTCCACATACATTTTTTGATAGATAGCAGGGCCACTCCAGCACTTTTTTTTTTTTGATGGCCTTAATGAACAGAATAGCACCCCAGCCATTTTTTCTTTAATTTTTCAATCTCTTAATCATATATATTTAAGAAAAATTTTTGTAGCGTCACCACATCAAATTGTAATTTTTTTTTTAAATTCTAGCAAGGATCCTATATCTCTTAATGGGGGAAATAACCCATTGACATTCCAGGATGCTCCTTTAATGGTCATCAACATCTATAAAAGAAACACATTTCTACAAATTCTGCCCTATTGAAATACCATCCTGCACCTTCTGGAAAAATAAATATTTTCCCCACCTTGTACCTCTTCCCATTTATTCCCTTCCATAACCTCTTGCACTTAGAAAACAATTTTATCTTCTGTATTAATTTCTTGAGGTCCCCTTCCCTCCCCATTTGTCATAGACCTTCATCTGGCAATTCCCTGTTATAAAATCCAGGTAGAAAACAGAATAAAATCATACAGAATAGGCTTGATGCCATAAATGTGTTTTAAGGGCTTTTTTAAATCCCTCCACAGTCACACACTCCCAGAACTGGTGGGGTAGAGTATTCCAAAGGGCTGGGGCCATGTACATAAATGCCCAGGCCTCAGAAAATTTTAAAGAAACTCTTAGAATCTCTAGCAAACCCTCGTCGGCCAAGTGGAGCAATCGCCCAGGGCAGTAAGGAACCAGAAGCTCTTTCAGGTAGTCTGGGCCCTGTCCATATAGAGCTCAATAAGTCAGGAGTCTGACTTTAAAGGTGATCCACCACTGCATCAGCAGCCAGTGCAGTTCATGCAGCACTGGGGAGATGTGACAAGACCAAGGAGTCCTCGTCAGTAACTGGGCTATGGTGTTCTGTACCAGCTTCAGATGGTGAATATCCACCCCAGATAGCCCTAGGTAAAAGGAATTGCAGAAATCAGGGCACGAGGTCACAAAGGCATGGAGCAATGTAGAGAGATTGCTAGATGGAACAGGGTGCTTAACCCTGGAGATGTTCCTCAGATGGTAGAGAGAGGATTGAATGACTGCTGACACCTGTGATCACAGTGTCAGCCCTTCATCAAAAACCACCCCCAGGTTTCACACCTATTCAGAGGTAAGGAGTAGTAAGCCCCCAAGGAAAAGTCCTGAAGGTTTAATTGCTCCCAACCCCTCTATCCAGCACCTGTGGTCCACAATCAGCACCTCAGTCTTTTCCGAGTTCAACCTCAGCCAGCTCAAATTCATCCAATCCTGGATTTCAATGAGGCAGTTGTTATTATCAAAAGAGCTCTATCCTGGTCAGGTGCAAAAGAAAGGTAGAGCTGGGTATCATGAGCATAGCAGTGAAACATCAGCCCATACTTTCTTACAATGTCTCCAAGGGATAGCATGTACACAGCAAACAACATAAGGGGGACTACACTGAACCCTGAGGAACCCTATATGACAGAGAGAGATGGGGTCAGAGAAATGAATCCCCGACACTACCCTCTGAGTTCTGCCAGTGAGGAAAGATGTAAACCACCTGAAGACTGTAATTGACAGGCCACAGATGAACCTCAGGTGATTGAGAAGAAACCCGTGGTCCACAGTGTCAAATGCTGATGTCAGATCTAGAAGAACCAAGATGGAATGGTTTTTCTGATCCCTCACCATCAAGAGATCATTGAGCACCTGAACCAGTGCCATCTCAGTACTATGCCTCTTTTGAAAAATGTATTGGAGAGGTTCATAGATGTCATGGACTGTCAAATGGTTCTCCAGTTGTATGGCCACTACCTTACTAACATACTAACATACTAAAATGCCAGCAGAATAGGCCTAATGGTCTTTCGTGTCTGCTCGTTTGGTCAGCCCCCACCCTGGGTGCTGACCTTGCTGTCCCCCTCGCCTTCTCTGGCTTCTCCCTTCCCAGTTCCGGATATTCTTGCTGCATTGGATTTTGCTTCCTGAACCCTTCCCCTGTACCTGTCCCACCCTCTTGAACCCCTCCACTGTCTCTGCCTCCATCAGCCCCCTAGGTAGTGCATTCCATGGCTCTACCACCCTCTCAGTGAAGTAGCACCTCCTCCTTTCTCCCCTGAATCTTCCCCCCTCCAGCTTCCACCCATGCCCTCTAGTGGCCTTCCTCCTTCCTTCGAAGCACCCTCACTGTTCCTCCCCTATTTACCCTCTTCATGTACCTGAAGACCTCTATCATGTCCCCCCGTCCTTCTCTCTTCCAAAGTGTACATATTTAGCTCTTCGAGCTTCTCCTCATAGGTCCTGTCCCCAAACCCCAAATCATTTTGGTTGCCCTCCTCTGGACCCTCTCCAGGAGGTTAATGTCCCTCTTTAAGTGTGGCCTCCAAAACTGCACCAGTACTCAGGTGCGCCTCACCAAGCAGTTATACAGAGGGAGTATCACTTCCTCCTTCTGGAGGTGATCCTCAGCGATGCATCCCAGCATCCTGTTGGCCTTGGCTGCTGCCTCCTACAAGTCTCAGAGTTGTTCATCTTGACATCCACCACCACCCCAGGTCCCTCTCAGCCATTGAGACTTGTAGTATTTCTCCCCAGGGTGTACACTTGGCCTGGGTTTCTGGCCCCAGATGGAGTACCTTGCATTTCCTGCATTAAACCCTCAGCTTCCACTTTCTAGACCATCTTTCCAGAGCCTCCAGGTCCCCTCGCAGGCCACCCTCCCTCCTCCCCATCCACCACTGCCCCAGTTTCGAGTCATCTGCAAAGAGACTCATCTCACTCCTGATTCCTGTCCTTATGTCAGATACGAGATGCTGAACAGAAGGGGCCCAAGGACTGATCCCTGTGGGACCCCACTAATGACCCTCCTTGGGAAGAGATTATCCCACCAACTACGACCCTCTGGGTCCAGTCCTGGAGCCAATTGCCTATCCATTGATCATCTGGTTTCCACCCCATTTCTCCTAGTTTATCCAACAGGCCCCCATGAGGAACAGAGTCAAATGCCTTGCTGAAGTCCAGAAAGAGGACATCCACTGGTCTACCCAGGTCCAAGGCACTTGTCACCCAGTCATAGAACTCCACCAGGTTGGTCTGACATGATTTCCCTGGGATGAATCCATGCTGTCTATCGTCCAGGCACCCTGACTTATCCAGGGCCCCCCCTAGCCACTCCTTGACAATGCCCTCCATCACCTTGCCCACCACTGATGTCAGGCTGACAGACCTGTAGTTCCCTGCCACCTCCCTTGATCCCCCCTTGTGGATAGGCACTACATGCGCCATCTTCCAGTCTTGGGGCACCCACCCTGTCCTCAGAGAGATGGTGAAAAGGTCTGCCAGGGGTTTCGCAGGACATCTGCAAGTTCCTTCAGCACTCTAGGATGTAATTTATCCGGCCCCGGTGCTTTCTCCGTCTTAAGGGAGCTAAGGGCTTCCCTCACTCTCTCTCTGTGATTTCCACTTCCAGTACCTCTTCTCCTGCTTAGCCCTCCCCACCTGCCAGTGATGCCCCTCCCCAGACCTGCCGGATTGGTAAGGGTCCCCCTCCTCATTATCTCTGTCTCTCCCATGTATGATGCAGCATCCCCATTTTCCCTAGAGAAACTGAGGTGAAGTACTCATTTAGTACCTCAGCCTGCTCCTCTGGGTCTTGTGCCCATCTCTCCCTGATTTAATCCTGCTAATCTTCCCTTCACCCTTCGCTCTTTCCCCAATGTATCTAAAGAACCCTTTTCCTCTCCCACTTCCTGGCCAGGTTCTGCTCCTTCCTTGCCTTAGCCGCCTCACCACTCTAGTGGCCCTTCTAGCCAACAGCTTATACCCCTCGATCCCTTCACCCTTGAGCACTTGAATTTCTTATAGGCTGCTTTCCCAGCACCACCTCCTGACCTCCCTGGTCCACCAACAGGGTTTTGGGCCCCACCGCATTTTCGTCTTACTCTTGCACAGGTGCTGGTAGCATCCTGCACCCCTCTCCTGATGATTTCCACCTACTATCAGTGTCCATGTCTGACCCAATCCCATCCAAATGCTCCTAAGGATCCTTCCCATTTCCTTAAAATCCACCCCTGAAGTCGGTTACTTCCGCCTTGTGCAGCCTTCACCCTCCTAAGTCCAGGCAGAACCAGACCGTGGCATGGTCACTCCCGCCAATGGGTCCCTTACCTCCAGGCCCCCCAATCTGGTCACTGTCTGCCAGGACCACATCCAGTACCCGTGCCTCCCTGGTCGGTTCCTCACCTGCTGAGTTAGGAATGCGCCTTGAAAGACATCCAACAACCTCTGTTCCCTGGTCACAGAGGATGTCATAGTCTCCCAGTCTGTTCCTGGCATGTTTAAGTCCCCAACACCACCACTCTTTCCTCTGCCCAGTCTGCAGTGTCTCCTAACATCTGCCACCAGACTGTCCTCCAGCTCCTCCGCCAGGCAGGGGGTCTACACCATCCTATTTTTACCTCTTGCCCCTTTGTTATCAAGGTGACCCAAATCGCCCACGGTTCCCTCCGCCTCCTCAACTCCCCCTATGCCAATGCAGTTTTTACTATCATTGCTACCCCTCCTCCCTTCCTCCCCTGTCCTTCCTGAACATAGTGTAACCCTCCAGGTTCAGGTCCCAGTCATGTCTTGCAGTGGCCCAAGTCTCAGTGACCACTGCCACATCCACTGCTCCTCAGTTAACGCCCTGAGCTCACAGGCATTTTATTGTGCAAGCTCCTGCATTTAGCAGGACTACCTTCCACCCTTTCCCTATAGTTTCATTTCCCTGCTCGTGTTCCCTTTGGGATTCTGTTTTCTCCTGGTCTGCACTTTGCCAGTTGGTCTTTTCCTGCAATCCTCCTGGTTCCCAGGGGTGGAGACAGAGTCCCTCCTTTATCGGCATCCCCTTGACTGCCTTTTCTCCCATCCCACCCCCCTTCACAAGTTTAAACCCCACTTTTCACCAATGAACTCCTCCATTTTCAACTTAAGGATTCCCCTCCCCTCCAAATTGAGATGTAGTCTATCTCTAGCATACAGCTCCTTATCCTCCCAGGTCTCCCCCCAATCCCCCATCAACCCATACCCTCTGGCCTCACACCACTCCCTGAGCCACTGGTTTATCTCCCTAATTTTCTTTTGTGTTCCCCACTAGCCCTGGGCACTGGCAGGATTTCTGAGAAGGAAACTGTGCATCCTATGTCATGACAGACCCTGGCGAGCTCCCTGAATCTTGCCTGTATCTCTAGCTCGCTATTTCCCTCAATGTCATTTGTGCCTAGGTGGACCAGTATGTCTGGGGAACCCCCACAGTCCTTTGCCAGCTGATATACCTCGTGCTTAGCCCTGTGCAATCGTTAGTCCAGGAAGCATCTTGTTCTAACTGGCCAGGCTTCTCCCTCCCTATTCCATTTGATACCCCTGATCATAGAATCCCTCAGCAGGAGCACTCTGACCACTTTCCTCCATTTCCCCTTCCATGTCCCTCATCCTTCTACCGGCCCCCACCCAGCTGGCTCCTTGTTCCTCCCTCATCTGGGTGCCACATGCCACCTGCTCTTATTTACCATGGCCACTCCCTCCCTCCAATCCTATGTCTCTCCTCCTCCTGAGTATCCTTCTGTACCTTGTTAATTCCCCTCACTGCTCGCAACTGGTCCTTCTCCCCCATCTGCTAAACTAGCCTGGCTCATCCTCCCTTCCTTCCTGTCTCCATTTAGTTCCTCCTTGCTCATTGTGCCCCTGGCCTAACCCTCAGCTCTCTTTACTGAATCATCCTTGTACTTGGTCCTTCTTACCTTTCCTCCCAACTGGTCCTTCTCCTTGCTTTCCTCCTCTTCCCCTGCTCCAATTTACTACTCCCCATTCTCCTGCATTCCAGGTCCCCCCTGTTCTTCCTGCTATCTGGCCCCTGCCTCCTGCCCCCACTCCCACACCCTTTCCGTCTCTAACCACCTCTGTCGTATTAAATCCCCCATCCTTGAGCAGAAGAAGAGAATTGAAGCGTTACTAAGTATAAGGTCTGATCCACCTCCCTGCCTTGCTTCCTTCTGTCCAGCACTGGCTATCTGCCTACTTCCCTGAGAATGTTGTCCTCCGTCCCCTTTGTGAGGGTCCCCAGTTACCTGCCTGCTTCCTTGGTAGTGTCCTTTTGGCCCTCTGCCAGGGTCCCTATGTGACCCTGAGTATTCTCCTGCACTCCTTTCCTATACCCCACCCCTGTGCTTGGTGCAACCCTGTGGAGATTTCCAGCCCCTTCCCCAACCATACCACCCCTTCCCCCAGCTTTCTCCTCATCCCCACAACCTCCTCCCTTGCTGTGCCAGCTGGCAGCACACTGCAACCACCAAACTTCCAAGCCCAGTCCAGTATCATGGCTGCTTCACACCCTGTGCACCCCACCACCCTCCCAAAGATGCCGCCCTAATGATGTGTGGTTCCATCCCTTTCAAATAGTTTTCCTTGGGTGAGCCACCAGGTTCCCCTATTCCAAGATACCTCTACTGCCTAATCAGGTCACCCACTAATCCTAGAGACAGTCCCACTGTACACCAGTAACTCTGTTACTAGGTGCAGTACAACACATTAAACATGTAAGGAAAATGAACAACTCCCTAAGCTCCTCTCTCCCAGCCTTTAAATCCAACCCCAGTGGCTAGAACTCACATGAGCTGCACTAGCAGCCTTTTCTCCAATTGCAGGGCAGGTCTTCCCATAAATTTGCAGACTTCTGGGAGGGAGGGTGGGGAGGCGGGTCTTGGGCAGACACCTGACAAGAGAGAGTGTATCAGCCCTGTGTCTCCTCCAAGCCCTGCAGCTAAAGAACCATCTCCAAGCAAATTCCACCAAACAGGTTTTAAATCAGAAGAAATAGGCCTCTACCAGTGCAGCCTGTTACAAAGTGAAACATCTACAAAAAGAGCCCCACTTACAGCCACTAAATCAGTTTACAAACATCCAGGATCCCCCAGAACAATACCCTGCTAGCCCCTTAGAAGCAAGAAAGAAAAGAACTAACCTACCAAGTAAAATCCACAGGAACCCTGTGAAAACAGCAGCAGCTACTGTCCTGGAACACAACTGATCCTGCCCCCTTCCAGTTCTTTCTGAGAAGACAAAGCAGCTAGCACCTCAACCTGATTCAGCCCTGCCTCCACTCAATTGGCTGAGTGAGACCTGGCCAGACCATTAACACCCCTCCCCCACTATGAACTAACCTTTACAGCTAATGGAGTCAGCACAAGGAATCAAAATTCAAGTCAAAGCCCCCAAACTATGTTTGCTGCCAAAGGAAACAGGTCTCCAATTTAATCAGCTTCACTAACACCAAATCAAACTAGGCTTGAAATTAACAGATATAGGTCTCCAATTCAAATACCCATCTCCAAGCAAATCCCACCAAACAGGTTTTAAATCAGAAGAAATAGGCCTCTACCAGTGCAGCCTGTTACAAAGTGAAACATCCACAAAAAGAGCCCCACTTACAGCCACTAAATCAGTTTACAAACATCCAGGATCCCCCAGAACAATACCCTGCTAGCCCCTTAGAAGCAAGAAAGAAAAGAACTAACCTACCAAGTAATATCCACAAGAACCCTGTGAAAACAGCAGCAGCTACTGTCCTGGAACACAACTGATCCTGCCCCCTTCCAGTTCTTTCTCAATCACCTTTCCTGTAAAGGGAAAGTTAGAGATTGGTTCTGTAGTTAGCAGGGCAGTCTGGGTCCAAAGAAGCTTTCTTCAGGAGGGGTGTCACCACCACCTCCTTCAAGGAGATGGGACACACACCTGTCTCCAAGGAGCACCAGACTATCCATGCTAGGACCAGGCCAATGATATCACTACAATCCATAATCAGGGTAGTTGGTCCCGGATCCAAACTACAGAACATAGGGTGCATACCCTGGACAATCCACATGACCTCCATGAACTCCAGCCAGTCAAAGAAACTCCAGGAAAATTGAGAGACAGAGACCGAGTACCAATCCAAAGCATTTCCCATAGAGTGTGCTGGTTGGAGCTCCGCCCTGATGTCAGCCACCTTAGCTGCAAAGAATCAAGCAAGCTCATCACACTCCACTTGTGAAAAGGCTCTTCGAATCTGCAGGCAAGCTGGGTTGCATAGTCTGTCTACAGTTCAAAAGAGCTAAGCTGGTCAGTTCTCAGCAGCACAATCTCCCTGGAGAGGAACTCTACCTTCTTGCAGGTGATTGCAGATTGATAGACTCGATAATATTCCATCAATCTAAGGTGGTCGGAATCCTAACCTTTGTCCAAGTCACCGCATCTCCCTCAAGGTCCCATCAAACCAAGGAGACCAAGGGAGAGAGGATGAACACGGACAGGAGAAATGACATCCAGAGCTGCAGAAATGGCCTTACTATAGGCCACAACTAAAGCCTCTGGGTCATTGTTTGCCACTGGAAGAACCGATAGGTCAAGCACCACCACCAGGCCTTCAGAGCTTACACCTCGTAAAGGGCTGTACCTGACCATCTCCACAGGGGTAGGCCTACGAAGGGGAGCACAAAAACTGAACCCCGTGGTGCAGTGAACTGACCATCTGACAGGTTCCACCCTCAAATCAAAAGCTTCAATCCCCAGAAGAAAGACTAGGTCAAAGAGTGGACCGTGTTTATGAGTAGCAGTAGTAACAATCTGTGTAAGGCCCAGAGATATCATCAACTAGAGGAAGAGTTGTCCAAATTGCGAGAGTACACTTTATTTTGTGGTGTTTCCCCTTTTGGCTAGACCAGAAACCTAATGCGTCAAACCGTGACACGCTATGGGAAATTATTTCATACTTATAGCAAGGTTTCCCTTAGATTTTACGACCATGTAGTCAACAATTTCTGGAAATTAAACTACAAAAAAAAAATGGAATAATATGATCAAATGGTGATGAGTGTGTGAACCCCTTTTACAACTACTAGCAGTCCTAATAAATAATCCCTTAAAAATGTTTGACATTTTTATATTGGTAATTTAATGATTGTGTTCTAAAAAGTCCAATTAATATGTTTGCGACCTCCTGTTTGTTATGCCATAGGTGTTTCTTTTGAAATGGTTTCCTCCATAGTTAAAGAAATTGTTACATGTTGCTTATGAATTAAGAATAATGCAAAGGACCGAAATGCTACTTGACCGCAATTCTAACATACAACAAAGCAATGACTTGTTTGATCCAGTTACTTAAAGTTTCTTTTCTTACCCCAGGGAAGTCCTACAGAAAGACTCAAGAGATAGCTTTGCAGTGGACTAGGGGAAGACCTCATACAGCTGAGCTTATATAGAAACAGAAACATAGACTCTGACAGCAGATAAGGACCACTTGGCCCACCTAGTCTGCCCATTTCCCTACCTATTGGATAAGCTGCAGATCCTAGTTAACCAACATAGAGGATAATGGATGGGCAACAGTGAACAACAACAACGTTGTTCACTTTGTGAGGTTGTTATGACAACCATATAAACCTCAAGAGCGAAGCTCGAGAGGTTTTCGGTTATCATACAACCTCAAAAACGTGAACAGTTGCTGTTGTTTACTGTTGCCCATCTATTATCTTGTATAGTGTATGGGGGAACAGTAAAATCAGCAGCTGCTCACTTAGAGGCATGATTTTCTGACTTTGTCACTCATCACACCCCGCCCATCCGGGGAACAAGTTCCACTCTGTCCCAGTCTCCTCCCACCCACCTGCTCCCACATAAACATTTTTATTTATAAAACATGGCCCCTCGCTCTCAGATAAACCTTTTTTTTTTTTTTAAATAAAATGTGGCTGCTGCCTTTAATTAGGATTTGCTTCACATGGTTCTACTAACCGGAGTAGTCACGGAGACAGCCGTTTCCTGGAGTACAGGGCATTGAAAGATGTGCACATGCGCAGTGTTGACTGATGCTGTTGTACCATCGATGTGACATACTCAAGATGGTACAACTGCATCCTGATGTCACATCGATGGTACAACAGCCCTATGTTTCCATCGATTTCCATACACACTAGCCCTTACCCATACACTATAGCCTACTTCTTCCTACCCCCACCAGAATTGCCTTATGTCTGTCCCATGCATTCTTGAATTCCCCCACTGTTTTTGAACCCATGACCTCCTCAGGAAGGCCATTCCATGCATCCACCATCCTCTCTGTGAAAAAATACTTCCTCACATTGCCCTTGAGCCGCCCCCCCCCCCCATCTTCAAATTGTGTCCCCTTTTTCTTGCACATTTCTTTTTCTGAAAGATGCTACCCTCTTGGACTTTGTTGATTCCCTTGACTTTTAGAATTCTGGGGTGACCCATCAGACCCCATTGATTTGTCCACCTTTAGTTTTAGGAGTTCTTTCAGAACCCTATTTTCTGTGAAAGGACTTTGTATTGACCCCATATCCAGAGTGCTCCTATTGATTGGATTAGGTACCCCCCCCTCTTCTTTTGTGAATACTAAGCAGAAGTATTCATTCAGTATCCCTGCTTTTTCACTGTCCCTCTCTGCCCACCTACCCTTCCCTTTATTAAGCCTCACTATCCCTCCCTCTGTCTCTCTTCACTCCCTAATGCATCTATAAAAGGTTTTATCCCACTTCTTAACCGAGTTGGCTATCTTTTCCTCAGTTTGGGCCTTTGCTATTCTGACTGCCTTCTCTGCCTCCTTCTGCTTTAACTGGTAAAATCTGTCCTGCTCCTTCTGTGTTTCCTTATACTTCCTGAATGCTATCTTTTTCTCCATAACCTTCCCCGCCACCTCTTTTGAGAACCATAGTGTTTTTTTGCTTCACACAAAGGCTTGCTGCCTCTGTGATGACAGTTTTGATGTTTCCACATTATTCCTCCACCCCTCCTTCTTACCTGTTTGCTAGTGCTTTTCTGAGGCACGCTCCCATTTTGACAAAGTCAGCCCTCCTAAAGTGCAGTACCCTCACTTTTGTATGGCTTGACTCCGCGGCTGTGTTTATCGTGAACTACACTGTTTGGTGGTCACTTGTTCCCGATGGCTACCCACTTCTAGATCTGAGATCCTCTCTCCATCCCCATTTAAGAGTACCAGGTCTGAGATTGCTCCCTCCCAAATGGGTTCCAGCACTAGCTGTCTGAGGCATGCCCCCTGTAGGGCATCGAGAATGGCCCTGCTCTTGGATGTGGCTGCAACAAATGTGCTCCAGTTAACATCTGGCATATTCAGGTCCCCCATCAACAGTATCTCCCCTTTTTCTGCCATCCTAAGGATTCTTTCTATCATTTCCTTGTCCATTTCCTCCCCCTGAGATAGGGATTTGTATACAACCCCTGTGCGGATTGTGGTGCCATTTCCAGTCTCCAGGGTGACCCACAGTGCCTCCTCTCCTCCCTGTTTACCCTTTAACTCTGTTGCTTTGATCCCTTCACTTAAATAGAGAGCTACTTCTCCTCTTCTACCCTCCCTGTCCCTTCTGTAGATTGCGTACCCTGGTATGTTGACATCCCAGTCATGGTTCCCTGTGTAACATGTTTCTGTGACTGCCACAATATCCAGGTGTCCCTCTTCCATCAAGGCCACCAGTTCAGGGAGCTTGTTACCTAGACGACGGGCATTGGTACTCATTACCTTCCATTATTTTATGGCCATACCATTTTTTGCCCAATCCCTGTCCTTACTGCCTTTTTCTCCATTTAACCCCACCCTTCTCCCTATCAACTTCTCTATCTTGGTGTTTACCTCACTAACTTCCCTGATCTTTTTGAGGTGGCTAGGATTTCCTGCTCCTTTTCAGTGCCCCCCCATTGGCTAGTTTAAATGCTTGTCAATGAAGCATTTAAACCTATCAACTAGGATCCTGGTTCCCCTACTGGACAGATGCAGACCATCATGCCAGTATAGGTCTACATCCCTCCAGGTGGATGCCCAGTCCCCAATGAAGCCAAATCCCTGAGCTCTGCGCCAGTTTTTCAACCATTGATTGAATCCTATAGTGTGGAGCACCCTAGCCTCACCCATGCCATAGACAAGCAGCACCTCTGAGAAGGTTACCATGCATGCTACTTGTCTAAGGCCCACCAACTCCACAAACTCCTCTGCACTGCTCTGATCCCTTTCCCAGCCAGGTCATTTGTCTCTAGGTGGACAATGACAGCCAGCTCCCTCCTCATGCAGCTGCTCCTGCAAGCCTAAGGATTCACTCCCTGTCCCTTCAAACCATGGTGCCAGGCAGGCACCTTATCTCCCTCTCCCCCCTCCCCCAGTTCTACCATCCTAACAATGGAGTCCCCACCAGGAGTTGTTTCCTTCCCCTGTGGGGTCCCATGCCACCCTCCTGTGGGTCTCCTTTGTGGAGGTTTCTAGCATCCTCCTTGGTCTCCACTGAGGCTGCCTCTATAGAGGAACCACACACTGCCAGAATGGCATACAAATTGTGGAGAGGTACAACTGGAGGAATGCACCTCTGTTCCACCACCACCCTCACCCTTCCTAAGCCCACTGTGGTCTAACTACTCCTCTTTCTTGGCAACCTCTGAGGCAGCAGCAGCAGCCCTAGTGGTCCCTGGGTGGGAGAGGAGGTCTGCTGAATCCTGGCCAGCTCAGCATGGAGACAAGCAACATCCTCATTCAGCCCAGAGAGGTACTTGCAGATGGGACACTACCGCATCCTCCAGAATGACTCCTGGAAGACTGCCGCTGGACAGTCACTGCACTGCACCACTCCCATCATGTCTTATTTGTGGCTCCTCAACTGTTGTTTTGTATGCTTCCTCTTTCCTCTGTGTTTATTTTTTTTTCTCCCTACCTTCCTACTGCCTCCATGTCCTTAAAGCTCCTGCTCTTCCTGTTCTAGGAGAGGAAGTTCCTGTGTTCCTCAGTAGTCTTCTTCTTACTTGCTCAGAGTCAGACCTCCAGCAGCTTGGGGGGGGACTACTCTTTTCCTTCTAGAATGGTGAGTCTTTTGTGTCTTTGTGATCATTCTTTTTCTGCTCCCAAATAGTACGTTCCTGTTGTCGGTCAAATCCTATGCCTATAAAAGTGGAACTGGTTAAGGGTGGGGGTGGAGGGAGGGAGGAGGGATGGCTATTCATTCCCAGCACAGTAGTAAAGTTCTAACAGTGCCTCCTTCCTCTTGCTGTTCTCTGCCAAAAGCTATCTAGGGCAGTTTTAAATTCAAACACCTGGCTTCCTGCTGCCTAAGCCACTCCACCTAATTCACAGTTCCCTTATTCACCTAGCTAACTGAACAGATAACAGTTCCCTTCATCCAGCTTAGACAAACACACTAACTCTTGTTTTTTTTTTGTTTGTTTTGTTTTTACCCTAAATTGAAGGTCCCAGTAGTAGAATTCTAGTTCTTAAGTCCCAGTAAAGTAGTAAAGTTCTAACAGCATCTCCTTCCTCTTGCTGTTCTTAGCCAAAAGCTATCTAGGGCAGTTACATTACACACACAATCTAAGGCCATGTCCATACTACACACACACAGCAGCAAATATGTTTGGTAAATGGTTTAAGTGCCTACCATTATAGGTCATCTGTACTTGAGCCCAAAGTTCATTCCGTGTTTCTTTTTTTCTTGTCATTAGTTCTGGATGTGTCCACACTGTAGCGAGGAACTGTGTAAGGTAAATATGGTTCCCAAGCATTTCAATGTTATGTCTTGCCATCTGGCTCACAATGCAACACCGGAAGTGTTTGCCAATGCTCGTATGTCCCATAATGCAATGGGGCATATGCATGGCAACATTTGTTTATGAATGGCAGTGTCCAATGGAACTTAGGCGATTCAGCAGGGCTAAAGTCTGTAACTCGATGGGTATGTACTGTAACAGCATCTGACATGCCCTACTAAATAAAAATATATAAACTTGACAATGTGTGTATTTATTTTTCAGTCAAGGTGAATAGTAACATAGGCACAGAACTGTGGTGACTGGCTGGTAAACAAGCATGTGGCATATGACAGCCACCAGCAACACACTAGCTGGCATTTCTGTTAGGCAGTTGAGCCTGGCAGTTTGATAACACTGCTGAGGTTTGTGTTGAAGCTGGCAGTAACATAATTATTTGAAGCTGCGTGTTGCTCTTCAGCCTTGGAGTTTGAGAACATTACTTGGAGCTGTGTGTGGCAATTGAGCAATGCTGTTTGACAACTTTCGTTGGAGCTGTGTGTGTGTTATTTCTGTGTGGCAGTGTATCCTGGTGGTTTGACCACAGTACTTGTAGCTACAATCAGGGTACTTCATAGGCTCATACCATGTCTGCGAAAAATAATGAAATGCTACTGATGCTCCTTGATTTCAGACATAAATCAGAACAGGCCAACATAAGGAGGAGAAGGGCAGAACATGACAGAAGAGACAGGATGATGATGTATTTGCAGGTGTCATTGTTGCAGACAGACTGTGACCTTCCTAAATGACATTTTGATGTGCTTATGTGGCTCTGATCCCAGAAGCATCTGGATGGTGGCTTGAACTTGTACTTGGTGGACCGAAATAGTACTGGGGGTCTGGTCAAATGAGCAATGGCTTGCCAATTTTCGTATGAAACGAGAGACTTATTTTCCTTTGCAATGCATTGGCTATGAAAAGCTGTTACAGTTCAGAAGAGAGCTTTCATTACTTTGTGGCACCTAGTGACTAATATT
Organism: Neoceratodus forsteri; assembly: GCA_016271365.2. Lineage (NCBI taxonomy): Eukaryota > Metazoa > Chordata > Ceratodontiformes > Ceratodontidae > Neoceratodus > Neoceratodus forsteri. The sequence goes on along the minus strand of CM057458.1, from coordinate 1,146,068,875 downwards.
GAGTATTGTACCCTGGCACACCTGTTTGGGGTTGGACAATCTACAGCAGGCTAAATAGTAATAGAGGTTTGTCAAGCCATTGTTTCCACTCTGATGCCATGGATGATAAAAGTATGAAACGCAACTGAGATCATAAATGGATTTGAAAGGGACTGGAGATTTCCAAATTTTTGTGGTGCAATTGATGACACACATGTACCCATAATATGCCCCCCTAGTAATGCCACTGAGTACTTTAATCAAAAATCTTATGATGCTGTCATCCTACAAGTGCTAGTCGATCACAAGTACCGTTTTCTGGATGTGAACATTGACTAGCCAGGGAAAGTGCATGATGCATGTGTATTTCAGAACAGCACACTGTACCAACTAGCACAAACTGGGAAACTTTTTCCAGTTATTAATCATGACATTACTGGAGTTTCTGTTCCTGTTGTAATATTAGGAGACTCAGCATTCCCATTACTTGCGTGGCTCACAAAGCTGTATCCAGATTACAATGACCCCCAAAAAGGCACTTTTTTTGTTAACTCTATTTGTGCACTCTGGATGTCCAGGGCATCCTTCCAGAGTACCCACACAATGCTGCCTCTACTCCCAGTCTGAAACCCCCCATATCGGTCTCCCCTCCGACCACACAATACATCCAGCCCCCCCAGATAACCCCTTGGGGGAGGGCCCGTCTACCCATGGTGGCCTATCGAGAATTAGAGGGACCCATCATGTGATTGGGTCAGCCATGGGAGGTGCCAATGCAGGCAGGTCTGACCATGGGATGTGGGCAGGTCCCTGGGGTCTCCTTCATCTCTGCTGGCCGCCAGAGGTTTTTTTTCTTTGCATTTCCCCTTGAGCACGAATATGCAATGGCGTCCATGCACAGACGTGCTGACGCCCGCTGATGCTCCCAACCCCTATGTGCAGCACTGCTGACTGTAGTGTCCCTTGATCTCCACCGGGAGTCACTGGTGCAGGATGCAAGCCCTCTATCCACCCTAGAAGAGGAGAGCAGTCCTCTGGACACTCAATCCTCTACCTCCTCAGCCAATCCTCAGTGGCCCAAGTCCGTTCACGAACCCGGGTCATTGGCATGGTGTGAGGTGTGGCATCCAGAACCTCAACCCTGAGCAGGACTGGGCTAGACAAAAAAAGACACTTCAGTTGTCATCTCAGCAAATCCCAGATGGTTGTAGAATGTGCCTTTCTGCCATCTCAAAGGTCGTTGGCAATGTTTACTGAAATGGAATGACTTTAGCATTGACAATGTACTGTATGTAATTGGGGCCTGCTGTACTCTCCACAACATGTGCGAACTGAAGTCAGAGGATTTTTTTAAGAATGTGGCTGACTGCAGAGGAGGATTCGGTATTCCAACAGCCTGATGCAAACACTATATCATCTGATGACGTCTCACTAGCTGCCACGAACAGGCATGCTACAGCTGTGAGGGATGCATTTGCCCAACATTTCCAAATAGAAATCTGAAGTAATAATTGCATATAACTGTGTCATCAAGTTTAAGGGGTCGACATCTAATTATTTTGTGGTGCATACCTGCTCACCAAGAAATTGAAAGCAACTGTTATCACATATAAACAGATTATACATTTTTTTCCGGGTGTACTGTTCAGTTGATTATACAAATTTTTTCATGCTGACTCCCACCATCCTGTTTTCCTCTATTACTTTCATATACAATGTGATTTGTCCCTACTCCTCCTGCTCACACTGGCATCCCAGTTTCATTTCAGGAGTGTAATTGGCCCTTTTGCTGGTTTGGTATGGCCCCCCAAAACACCTATACTGGTAGGTATGATTTTCTGCCATCACTACTGACATACCCATCTTATAATTGCTCATCAATTCACAAAAAGGCAATGTAAACTTTGTATGTGATAAAATATTTCAGAATGCTAACATGTGAACCACTGTCTGCACTGTCATTGTTGGCCATACTGCAAATGCATCACTTACAAACACCTGGCCATGGTTGCTATACTATTTGACGTTCTTTCAGATACCAAAAGAGTTAATGTACAATTCCTAATGCTGACTATATTAAAGTCACACACCTGACACAGTCATTATGCTAAAAACAATTTATTGTATGTGAATTGCCAACAACACAACACAATGACCTATTGCACAACTTTTCTGTGATGTTTACTTTGTTTTATTATAATTAACAAGAAAGTTATAGACCAACTGTGCTGTAAGAAAAGTATTATCAGCAACAATATAGATGTTAACCATTTCATCTGTTTAAAAGTTACAGTAATAACAGTTTATATAACAAATGACAAAACATCACTAAGATGAAATGTTGTGTTTAGTTATATGTTTCAGTATGAATTTTCAAGTTACAGTTTTTAAACAATTACACATATGTAAACTCTTGAAAGACAGAGAACAGTATTGAAGAACCGCAACAGTATACTCCATAAGATATATCTTTACTTCTAAAGTGCCTGATATGAGCAAATGTTCACCACTGCTTCTGTTTTCAACTGTGATATTGTTTAGTAAACAAGGGAAAAATGAATATCTTCAGCTTTTTTTTTCATTACATTTTTAGAACCATAACAGGGTTTGTATAACAAATATTCATACATGCAAAACTGTATACATCCAAAGAAAACCATATACTCTCCCAACACAAACATGATAATGGGTCAAAAGTGAAAGGAATGTAAGAGTATGGTCATTGAGCATATACTGTGTGGAGGAAAGGAGAGTGAGGGAATGCACTGCAGGAAGAGGTAAAGTCACTGAAGACAGTGTGCAACTTCAAGATTAGATGAGTTCAACATAGTAGGAGAGTAAGAAAAATCTTAAGTGAGGATGTGAGGAGTTGGGTTGTGGTGGTGGGGGGGACAGTCAGTATCTCAAGTTGTGGGCCATGCAATATCAGCAGACCACATATAACCAAAAGCAATATTCAGCTTGTTTCATCATATGTTCCTATGTATGAAACACCTTTAATGGTAACATACTTTATTCACCGACTCCTGCACATGGTTGTCATTCAGTTCAGTGGAGCACAGCATGTTGTTCATCATTGTATTTAATTGTGCATAGTATGGACAGGTAAACTGCAGCATTACAATGATGTCCATGTAAAGCCTTCACTAAACAGGTCAGCAGTGAAGGAAGCTGTTACTGGATTTCTAGAAGTTATGCTTTGATTTACTGGTGGAGTGTGATCTTGACTGGGTCAGTCACCGGAAGTATCATGATGTCGTACTTGTAAGTTTTCAGGTTGATACTGTGAGCTTGTGCTATGCATATTACCATCAACTGTCAGCGTGGCTCAGTTGGTAGCACATCCGCCTCTGGACCAGAAGGTCGTGGGTTCTCGTCCCACACTGGGATTGGACTTGCACCTAAAAATCGCTGGCATCCGAGTGCAGTATTGGGGGGTGCTGTACTGCTGGGGTGTGCCGTCCTTCAGATGAGACGTTAAACCGAGGTCCCTTCTGCCCATTCTGGTGTTGTCCTGGTGGGTGTCCAGGTGGAAGTAAAAGAACCCAGGGCACTCTTCACAAAGTGTAGGGAACATTCCCGGTGTCCTGGCCAACATTCCCCTTCCCATAAACCGGTTCATGCAATTATCCAGGCTGTGTGTGGGTGATGATGTGCGATATGGCCACCACCACACATTCAGTCACTTCACTACCAGTCTAGCATTGCTTGTAAAGTGCTTTGGATGTATGAAAAGCGCTATATAAATGCTGATTCTTCTTCATCATCAACACCACCATCATGTGCATTTTAGTACAGGGGCACACGTGATGACACAGTGGGTGACACTGAGACATTAGTGCTATTTGGTACTGACTGGGAAGGGTGAATGACTGACATCGTATTCTGCTGAGCAACAAATTGCTGGGACTGTGGGATGGCAGTCATCATATCCGGCTGAGCAACAAATTGCTGGGAAGCTGGGATGGCAGTCATCACATCTGGCTGAGAAACAAATTACTGGGAAGCTGGGATGGCTGTCATCATATTCAGCTGAGCAACAAATGACATCTTATTATTTGAATATCCCGGAGTTGCATTGCATCGCTGTGTTTCATAGTGAGATGAAAAAAACATTAATTTTTCAATAATAAATTGTTCTGCTCAGCTTCCTCGCAGTGCAGTTGAGCCTCTAGTTCCTGTTCTTCCCTGGCCCTCTCTCTCTCCCCATCTCCAGCATCTTGTCCTGTTGTTCCATAAGCATGCATCAAGTAGGCTCCAACATAGCCTCCACAATCTCCTGCATTCATGCACTTTCTCTTCTTTCTCAGATTCAGTAGGGGGTCTAGGCTGGGATTCCTCTTTCTTCCATGTTAAACTCCATTTGAAGCATGGCCTGCAGATGTGGCACCTTCTGAAACTGCTGCATCTTCGGCTGACACATCTGCAGACATAGCTTCCAGGACTGATATTTCTTGCTGTTCATTATCTGTAAAAGGAATGAGAAACAATAATTGTGTCTACAGTCACAGGTACAACAAACACATAATGCTTGTGAAATACAAATTAATCACACCATAATGCAGTACTGATACATACCGAACTCAGGCATGGGCTCAGGCTAAAAGTAATCATCTGTATCCATCTGGTCAGGGTCTTCTACCACAGTGCTCTTGAGCACAATGGAAGGCTCTGATGTTGGTTTGGTTCCCATGATTTTGTCGAGCTCATCATAAAAGGGGCAAATTACACGGCCACCATCCGACTGATGGTTACTGTCCCTTGCCTTATGGTGCCGTACCTTTAACTGCTTAATTTTTTCATGGCATTGCTTCGCTGAGCATTTAGTATCATGTTCGAGCAGTTGCTGTGCCACTTTCTCATAAATCTTGGTATTTCTACGACAACTGGCAAGTTCATCCTGTACTTGCTGAGACCAATAATCTATCAACAGATGTGTGCCTTTGTCAGACCATGTGGTGCTTCTGTCTATTATGGACACCATATTCAGTTAACTTCAGGCAAACAAGCTTCAATGTATGCCTTAACAAACAACTTTTTTCAGATCTGTAGTAATTAAACTACACCTGCAATCAGTTGTTAGGCCTAATGCTACCCAGAACCTCTGTAGTTTATTAGTGTGCTGCCTGATAAATAAGTCACACTTCTGTGCAATGCATACATTTATTTACTGTATAGTGCTGTCACTGGAGAAGCATTACAATAACCAGCATGTACAGTGTACTGCACAAGAGGTCTGTTTACTTCTGCTGCCATTTTGACATCTGAGCAACTATAGGGTTACTGCTGTCACTGGAGACCCTTTAAGATAAGCAGCATGTGAAGACATTAACTATTAACTTGTGTGCTGCCCAAGAGGTCTGTTTACTACAGCTGCCATTTCATGGGAGACATGTTACAATAAGCAGCATGTGGAGAAATCAGCTATTCACTTTTGCGCTGCTTAAAGGTTCATTTACTACTAATGCTGTTTTGCCAGCTAAGCAACGACAGGGTTAAACCAAGAGAAACTACCCTTTATACATGAATCGCATGAAAAAATTACTTGTCATAATAATCTTGTTTCTTCCAAGGGAATCTTACAGTATTCTGACATATGCATTATGGTCTTACCATAAGACTGCCCCAGATCCAAAATGGTTAATAGAACCTATGCTAGTGATGGAATGCTAGGCTCAAGCTTGGTTTTCAAACCACTATCCATGATATAGATCTTACAAAAGTTAAAGTCTTATAAAGCATGTATAATAACAAGCTAACTATACTATCCTAATAAATAATTAACACCCCAAAAAACAAACAATCCCCTTTATTTAAAAGTGTGGGCATCACTAAGACTCAGTCACAAATTCCCAATCAAAAAACGGTATGGACAGCTGTGGTGCAGTGTGTGGAGGGGTTGTGGGATAACAGATGGACCAGACAGAGAACTTCAGGTTCAACATACAATCTCTGGGTGATGTTTATTTAAAATACATTACCTTTAGTAATGGCATATCCCTTCTTTAATACATAACTTTGCAGCAACAGACTATGTATATCCATCCTCTGCACTTAGCCAGCACCTACTGACCCACTAATCTAACTTTTTAGTGAAAACCACTTCTTCCCTATGTTTGTTGTTTCCAGGACCATCTTAAAAATTAGCTTGCTCAATGATGTAACTGCCTGGTTAAATACAGTTCGATTGATTGATTTTCTTGTTTGTTTGGGTGATAGGGGCTCAAATTTTAAAAAACAAAGCAAGTTAAAGACAAAGTATCTCGGCGCAAAAGCACAGAAGCAAGGGTTACCCCAAAGGGCATTGGCAATAAAGCCTAGTTTCAAACACAACATCACACATACCCCAATAATGCAAAGCATCATGGGATGTATATGCAAATTATCATGACATTTCAGACTGGTTCAGTTTACAGCTGGAATGCATGGTACCAAAAGGGCCTCTCAAACAATCTGCAATTTACATGCATTTAACAGCACAATAGTGGGGGTTCTGATATCTCTACCCTGGTAACTTAATTTCTATAATACAGTTACCTAGTACTTTTTATCTTTATCAAAAATACCTTGTGCCATGGTATTTTCAACATTTACAGGTTTCATACACATACACATACATCAAGGTATTTTGTGACATAGTGCTATTGCATACTAAATCCAACAACGAGGAACACAGCCTGTTGTTTTACATCAGCTCAGAGGTCACAACAATAACCTCCCTGTGTGAGGACCTGAGAGGGAAAAGGAAAATTAAAGAGGACACTATAGCATGGTTAAGAAAGGGAAGGGGGTGCTCATAGGTGTCCAACCTTATGGACTAGAAATTGTAAAGAATAGATTAGGCTAAGAAATAGAAGAACTGTTGTAACAGATTTAAGAAAAGGTTGGTCCTCAAGAGTGGCAGGACCTCCCTGTCACATATGCCCCACCTTAAGAGGGAAGCAGTTATTTCAGACTGCTTACCACCTTCCTGTCCCAGGAAGGGATGGAGCTTCCACCATTCATCTTCAGAAGCTCCATCTCAGGATCCCTATTAATGATAAACATTCCATCATAACATAGTGGATATAATTATTCTTTAGCCTGAGGCGTTAACACATTTCTCAACAGACATAAATGGTACCAGTCTCTGTACTATTTCATGTTAGGGAAAGTCCGTCATATTTTACTGACTGAAAATCTGGATGGCTGTAAAGTCCAGTACCACAGAAAGACTTTCTCTGGGGTGAGTAATTACCTGCACCAACCCACCAGACATGTCAGTTTTAAGCAGGGGCCCAGTCCTAGGTTCAACCCCTCTACATAAACCCACTGTGTCTCTTGATTCATTCATTTCACTTGCTACTGATATAGACACCTGAGTGCACACACTCTAGGTGTTACCCCAACACAGGTTCTAATACTCAGAACACCACTACAAAAAAACTCCCTTTAAAAAAAGGGAGGGGGCTACTCAAAAAAAAAGAGCCAGTGCACTTAAATATACCTCAGAGCCAAAACCATCATATCCACAAACAACAGAGTAGGCAATTCTACTCCTAAGAGGTCAACACTTCAGGCAGCTTGTAATAATAAAACGCACAGTCGAACATGATCTTGTGAAAAAACCTTTATTACAAGCAATTCAGCGCACTTCCTCTTGGTAACCTCATGCTGTCTCGGTGTGCTGCATGCTGCTATTTCAGTGTGGACTGTGCTTTTTTTCAAATTTTCTGCATTAAAGCCTTTGTAGTTACGTGCATGGCATCTAGATATGTTGTGACCAGTCGGTTCGGCACCATAGTTTTGAGACGTTGCACCAAGGAATTTGAAAGGCATATTCTTCTCCATCGTTAGCACTGCACCAAGCACTTTACCAGCTCTGCAAAGCACTTTATGCAGGAGTGCACCGGGACAACCTGTAGGAGATGTGGGAGAGATTTTCTGTCTATGGCATTTTATTGTTGCATCTTTTTTGCTTGTAATAAAGTTTTTTTCACAAGGTCTTGTTAGATTGTGCCTTTTATTATTACAAGCTGCCTGAAGTGCTGATTTCATAGGAGTAGAACTGCCTACACTGTCATTTTTGGGCAGATTCTATTACTTTTATTTGTGCTTATTGCACATGTTTGTTACCATCTGGTACCTTGTGTCCTTGGTGGAAGGTTTCCCCTATTCCAAGGGCACCATTTCTTCTCCATAATGACCCCTTCCCTTTGGGACACTCTTCCCACTCCCTATGAACCAGTACCTCTGCTGAACGAATGTCTTCTGTTCCCAGCAGGAACATCCACTACACTGCACATTGGACAGGTCCTAATATAGGCCACCACCTGTCTATACATACCAGGCCAGTAACAAGGAGTTAGCTGAGCCAAGACACTGCTATGGCTTAGATGCCCACAGGGACTGGGGTTAACAGCCTCCATCATATATTGTCTGTAGTTCTCAGGTACCAATACTTGGGTATCCACATTTTTTGTATGGGGGTTTGGCCTCATGTGGTACAGAACACCCTTCTTCAGTTCGTACCACCAACATTGTTTTGCCCCCACGCCACCATTAATCTGCACACTCTCCATAATCTTAACATACTGTAACAGTTTGGCAACATTAGCATCTTTAGCCCGCAGTATACCCCAGTCAATACTGTTACTAGAGTTAGCTGCATCAATACATGAAAAAGTCCTTTCAGTCTCATAAACTTCTTCTTGCTTGCTTGAAGTCTTCAACCCCAGCACAATATCATTAGGCACAATCTTACCTTGGGTCTCACATTCAAGTTCCATACTTGCATCTCCGACCTCCAACAGGTAACATCCTGGGAACACAGACAAGAAAGGAATATCCTACTCAGTCAGGGGGTCCTTCTCCAGCTGAGCCCATAAAAAATCCTCCTCCGATTCTTTACCAAACTCTCTGCCAGGGAATTCTCAAGCACCTGGCACCAGTGGTCCGCCTCTATGCATAGTCGGTCTGCCTTGACCTGACAGTGGTTCCTCATTGCTTTCCATCTCTTTGTCATCTTAAGGCTTGGCCTTCCTCTGAGCTCCCAGGTCCAGTCCTGGCAGCTTCTTTCTGTCTGTCAGCCCTGGTGCTTGTCAGAACTCAACAGACTTTCTTCTCCAGGCTCTTCTGTGGCAGCTCCTGGTGCATCAGTCCACCTGGGATATCTGGGCAATATCCACCACAAAACATCCCTCTTAGGCCAGTCCAGAAGTTTCCAGCAAGATATCCCACTTATGAAACCAGGTCTGTGGAGGGGTTGTGGGATAATAGATGGACCGGACGCAGAACTTCAGGTTCTACTCACAATCTCTGTGTGTTTATTTAAAATACAGAGGATAACCTTCAGCAATGGCATATCCTTTCTTCAATACATCAGTTTGCAGCAACAGACTATGCATGTCCTTCGTCTGCACATAGTAAGCATCTACTGATATAATTTTTTAGTGAAAACCACTTCATCCCTATGTTTGTCTGGGTGATGGGGCTTAAATTAAAAAAGAAATAGAAGAACTGTTACAACAGATTTAAGAAAAGGTCAGTCCTCAAGAGTGGCAGGATCTCCCTGTCACACAGTGCCCATAGGTTCTAGTAGGAGAGGTAGGGTGGTAGCTCAGAATACAGTAAAATTCTCCTGGAAGAAACAAGATTACTATGGTAAGTAATTTTTTATTCAAACCTCAGGAAATATTATTGCATTCTGACATATGCAGACTACCCAAGCAGTACCTTTTTTAGGAGGGTAGAGAACCTATTTAGCAAACAAGCTCTGCAGTACTGCTGTACCAAATCTGGCATCACTTCTGGCCTGGGTATCCAGGCTATAGTGTTTGGTAAAAATGTGAACTGTTTTCCAGGTAGCTGCTTTAGACATTTCCAACAAAGGAATATCTCTTGCAACTGCTATAAAAGCAGCTGTATCCCTTGTAGAGTTGGCTCTAAGGCCTGCAGGGGGTTCTTTACCTACTTTTTTTTTAATTACTATTTATTCTCCTCCATCCCCTCTGGAGTCACCTCTTCAGGAGAGCCAATTGACCCTGTCCCTACCCGGTCCTACTCACCGGTCAGGATCCTCTATCATGCTGTGGTTTACCCCCTGCACAGGGTCGGGGTAGGGGCACCCTGAACCTTCAAGTCTCATCAGGAACCGATCCGGCTGGGCAGGCATCGACAAATTGGGACCCAGCTCGGCTCTCCGTCTACCCAACTCTGAAGGGGCTTTTTCCAATTTTCATAAGTGGACTTACATGCCCCCAGCATCAAGGTGAAGTTGTCAATGCTCCCAAAGTCCCACCCCAAGTTCCCATCCCTGAAGCTGATTGGCCCGTGGCTTATGCCACTGACCAATCATGCCCCAGTGACTCCAGTAGCTGTCGCGCCCCCCAGCCTCTACTAGGGGTCACCGCTTGCTGGTGTAAGTACCCACCCTCCCCCCAGAGAAGGTAAGCCATCGTTGGATGCTCAAGCCTTCTCCCCCCGGCTGACCTCCAGCAGCCTGAGCTCATTCCCGATCCCAGGTTGCCAGCGTGTAGTGAGGTGTGGCGTCCAGCACCTCAACCCTCAGCGCCACCGGGCTGCCTCATTCTTTACCTACTTGGCTGTAGTAAAACTGAATACAGGCAACAATCTAGCAGGCAACAGACCTCTGAGGCAAGTTTGCCCTTTCTCCCTTCTCCATAGGTCAAGAAGAGCTGAGTGCTATCCTGCCTGTGGCCCTTTGTGTGATCCAAGTAGAAGCTTATAGCACTCTTGACATCTAGGTTATGCAGTCTACATTTCCCCTGAACAGGAGTGGTCAATGAATAAGACTGGCAAAGTGATGGACTGATTCAGGTGAAAGTCTGACACCACCTTGTGGGGAAACTTCCTGTTAGTCCTGATTACTACCTTGTCCCTATGGACTGAGATGTTATCTGGCTCTGTGGACAAGGTCTGGAGCTCACTGATCCTCCTAGCTGGGGTGATGGCTACCAAGAACACTGTTTTCCGTGTTACATACTTAAGCTCTGCTGATCACATGAGCTCAAATGGTGGCTGCATTAGCTGGCCAATACATATACTGAGGTTGCATGCAGGAGTGGGTTACTTGGGAGGGGGACACAAGTGCAACAGGCCTTTGGAGAACTTTCTGACTATCTGGTTAGCAGCCAGGGATGACCCTTTACTAGCTGAGAGGTAGGCAGAGACAGCTGCTAGATGCACCATGAGGGTGGAAGGCCTAAAGCTGAGAGAATGAAGGCATGCCAGATACTGTAGAATGACTGATAAACCAGCCTGGCCATAGTCTGTCTCTTTTTGCAGACACCAAATGGAAAACCTTTTCCACTTAGAGGTGAAAGTCTTTCTGGTAGAGGGTTTTCTAGGAACTTTAAGAACCTCTAGCACCCCTTCAGAGAGGTGCATGTCAGCATACTCCAAGTCCTCAAGAGCCAAGCCCTGAGCCTGAGGGACTAGAGATTGGGATAAAGGATCCCACCCTGAGAGGAGGTCAATAGGTTGTGCCTCCTGAGTAGGGAGATTGGTTTGGATATTGACTGGGTCAGAAGCTGAGAATACCAGGGCTGCCTGGCCCAGTCGGAAGCAATGAGGATAATTGTTGCTGGGTGAGCCCTGAGCTTGTTCAGTACTCTGAGCAACAGAGGAAATGGAGGGAAGGCGTACAGAAACTTCCCTGTCCAATCCAACAGCAATCTATCCTCAGGGACTGTGCCCACTGTAGGAGGTCTGCAACAGAATTGTGGCAGCTGGTGATTGTCTGGGGCTGCGAAGAGGTCCACCTCTGGGGTGCCCTGCCTTCAAAACATGACTTGCAGGAGCTACCTGTTTAGTGACCACCCGTGGTGATTCTGGTTGATCCTGCTGAGGGCATCTGTGAGGACATTATCTTTCCCTGGGAGATGGACTACTGAGAGGAAGATTTCCAGGGAGTAGGGCAGATTCCAAATTTTCATGGCCTCTGTGCACAGGGGGGATGACCTTGTGCCCCTTGCTTGTTTATGTAGTACATTGTGGTTGTATTGTCTCTTCTGATTTGAACCACCTTGCCCTGCAGCATTGAGGGAAATGACTGAATGCCCAGGTAAACTGCCCAGAGTTCCGGTAGATTTATGTGAAGCAGCGACTCTTGCTGTCAGCCGGGCACCATGTGCGGTGTGCTCCCCCAGGTGGGTACCCCATCCTTGGAGGGAAACATCCATTGTTAACACTGCTGATGGTGGCTGCTGAAGGAAAGGCACACCTTCCCTAAGGTTGTCCTTTTCCTGCCACCACTGGAGTACTTGAAGAAGGGTTCCTGTGGCTGGTACCATTTTGACAGGGAATCTCTTTTCTGAGACCACTGAGATCTGAGATGAACTAGAGATCTCATCTGGAATCTGGCACTGCTGCTGTTGACCTAGCTGTATGTCCCAACAGCTGAAGAAAATGCCTTGCTGGTTTGGGGGTATGCAGTTGTAAGGAGCTGGCTAACTGTATGAGGCTGTCCAGCCTCCCCTGAGGGAGGAAGGCCTTTCCTCTTAGTGTGTCCAATTCTGCGCCCATGAATTCCATGAGATGAACTGGTCTCATCACTTACTTTTTCTGGTTTATCAGGAAGCCCAAGGATCGCAGGGCATCCTGAGTGGTAGTCAGTGCATCTTTGACCTGCAGGGGTGACTGGTCTACCACCAACCAGTTATCCAAGTATGGGAAGACTAACTCTCTGCCTCCTTAGGTGTGCTACCACTACTGCTAGGCACTAGGTAAACACTCTTGGAGCAGAAGTCAGGCCGAAAGGCATGGCTCTGAACTGGTAATGGCCTGATGGCAATCTGAATCTGAGGTACTTTCTGTGGGATTGCCTGATAGGAATGTGGAAGCAAGCATCCTCTAAATCCAGGAATGCCAGCCAATCTCCTGCCTGAGTGTAGGGAGAATGGTAGCCAAGGTGAGCATTTTAAACTGCGGCTTTGTCAAAATGTCTGTTTAAATGTCTGAGATCCAATATGGGTCACCACTCCCTGTTTTTGTTAAGGTGAGGAAGTACCTTGAGTAAAGACACCTTCCCCTTTGGGCCAAGGCAACAGGCTCTACTGCATTATCCTGAAGGAGTTTTGCTACTTCTGCCTCCAATAGAACTGTTTGTCATAGGGTAGCATGTCTGAAAACCCTTGCCCTCAGTCTGGGTAAGACCTTGAAACTGAGGGCAAGTCCCTGGCTCACTGCCTCCAGGACCCACTTGTCTGTGGTGATGGATTTTCAAGCCTGGAGATAGTGAGCCAGCCTGCCTCCTACTGGAAGTGGGGAGGTGATCCTGACAGATCCCTCAGGGGTCTTCTTTGCTTAAACACTTGGCTGAGTGCTGGGGCTACCACAGCTGCTGCCCCTTCTGCCTCTGCCTCTGAAGTACCCTCTCTGAGGTTGATAGGCTGGCAGGCCCCGAGTCTGGAAGAAAGGTTTGTAGTGGGTTCTACCACTACCTCCTCTACTCTGGTACTTCTGAGGTGTTGCTGCTTTCTCCTTTGCAGCATCACTCTTACAGACTACCTTGTACTCATCCATCTTTTTCATGTAAGCATCTGTTTGCTCACCAAAGAGGGATATAGGCTCACAAGGAAAATCCAAGGACTTCACCTGGGTGTCCTGGAACAGATTAGTGGCCCTTAGCCAAGCAAACCTCCGCAGGGACACTGAAGTTGCCATTTGCCTGACTGCAATGTTATTAATATCCACTGCCATCCAAAATTGGCATTTTGAAGCCTCTATTTTTGCAGCCTCAGTCAGGTCTGATGCCATGGGTGCAGGGCAAGCTTTGGCAATTTCCAAAACTGTGTTACAGAGACTTTTTTGATATCTGGAAACATAAGCCATGCCAGTGGCCTGTCTAATGGCCAAGGAAGAACCCAGGTAGGACTTCTTGGCCATAGAACCCATTTTTCTAGAGTCTTTATCCAGGGGGTGTGATGCCAGGAGAATACCTTCCTTATCACATGCAGCAGCCTGCACCACCCCTTCATGGCTGGGATGTCCAATAAGGAACTCACCTCCAGCCATAGCCACCCAGTACTTCCTATCCATCTTCTTATCCACTGGTGAAATGGAAGTGGGGGTCTGCAAAATTCTAGTGGTTTGTCTCTTTAGGGACTTGTGTATGTGCAACAACAGCCTCTTAGTTGCTGGCACATCCATCATTTCCATATAATCTGGTTCCTCCTCCTCTGTAGATTCCTGAGCAGAGAGGTCCAGAGTCTGTGCAACTTGCTTCATGAAGGCAAAATGTGAAGAACAATCCTCAGTTCCCTTGTCAGGGGAGTCAGAGCATTGAGGATCAAGGGAAACATCTGGTTCAGGAGGCTCCCCAAAGTAGTAATCGTCTCCTCCTCCTCCTCCTTCTTCTTCTTCTTCTTCTTCTTCTTCATCATCATCATCATCATCATCATCATCGCTATAACCATAAATAACAGTATAGTTTTCAAAGTACCAGGAACTGAGGAGGAACCCGGAGTCTGAAATGATGACTGTGAACTGGGTCGCTGAACCAGCATTGCGGTATTGGCTTGCAGCAACTGGATAGTTCTATTAGTGCTAGCAATCTCCTCAGCGGTAGGAACCAGCTGGCTTGTCAGTTGCAGTTCCTTCCCAGAGTGTTTCTCCTTCTTTTTCTTTTTGGCAGAAGTTGCTGGTTCAAAGGCAGTATCTGTGGTTCATTTTCTTTTTTTTTTATATTTACTATGCTGTTTGCTGTGCCCCCAGCCATCAATATCTGTCCTGGTCACAGACCCCCGTACCTCCACCTCGGATTATTGCCTGCACTCCCCAGTCATCCCTGGCTTTCCCGGCAGAGGGCAGGGTCATGGCACCATCACCCTTCAGTGCCGCGACATTAGTAACTAGTCAGGGAGCCAGCTGCGGAGGTTAATAGAAGCCTGGGGGCAGGCCTTCATGGAGACAGTAGAGACACAAGGTTTTTCTCCCTTGTAGGCAGGGGTGGGGACATACAATGATGTCCAGCATCCACCCTGCCCCTGAGTTAAGCAGGCATCGGTGTATGTGACGAACCCAGGCTCCACAGGGTGTCACTACTGCACCAACTGCACTTGCCCTTCTTCCCCCCAGAGAAGGAGAGCAGTCAAGGGACACAATCCTTCTCCCCCAGCTGGCCCTCCTGCAACCTGGGTCCATTCCCGAACCTGGGTTGCCGGCATCGCAAGCAGAAATCCAACTGCTGCGCTGATAGGCCCCATAGTTAATTTTCTACCCAAGGAACCTTCAGCCTGGTCAGAGTTCTGTTCAACCAGTTCCTTGGGTTTCTCTTTTGAATGAGAAGGAGATGATTTATCCGAGGCCGGATCAGCAGCCTTATTGAACATTTTTTCTCTCAGTGGGTTCAATCGCCTATCAAGCGTCGACTGAGGAATGTTTTTACAAATTTCACAGTCTGCATTCAGGTGGTCAAACTCTAGGCAGAAAACACAAATCAAGTGTGGATCAGCTTTAACAAATGGTTCACACACTCTGTACAATGCTGAAAACCCATAGGGATGGTTCTTTTCTTGGGTTGTGACATAACATTAAAAAACCCTGAACTGGTTTTCTCTGAGTCAAATACACACACTTGTAAACAAATACTTTTTTTTTTTTAGTGGTCAGTTCAGCAACTGATGAGAGAACCAAGAGTTACCCCAGTTCCCTTCACAAACTGAATAAAATTAAGTGACTAGCCAGAGAAGATGATTTTAAAGAGAATTTACCTTAAAAATATATACAAAGGTTTGGTTTCCTCTTGTTTGTGATGAACCTGCAGGGAACTGAAAAACTTACTGGAATAACACTAAGTTTAGACTAATCTACCTGTAAAACCAAGGACAGTGCTTTAAAAACAAAAATAATTAAACAGTACTTGGAAAAAATGACAAAATAAAATCTTCAAGAAAGATTAAGGTGAGCTCTCTGAGGCATCTTACTTAGGCAAGCGGAGTAAAGAATCGGATGGTTGCAGGATGTATTCTAGGGACAGTGGTCTGAAAACTAAGCTCGAGTCAAGTATTCCATCATTAGCATAGGTTCTATTACCCATTTCAGCTCCAGGGCAGTCCTATGGTGAGATCATACTGAAAATGTCAGAATACAGTAAGATATCCTGGGGTTTGAATTACATATTTTCAACCTCTATAATCACACACACACACACACACACACACCACGATCGTGCATGATTTGCACATGCGTGAATTATGCAAAGCACTATGGACTTCACCAATTTTTCATATTTTCACTCCAGATTTTCAACGTTGCCATTTTCTTATGCCTCCTCATGGATCATACAGATGTGATTTTCCACATCCTGCGCAAAATGCATTTTCATCCCTGTGTCACCAAGTGGTATAGCCGCTATGCAAAACCACTTTTCAGCTAACAAACTGATAGTGCCGCTTTTCATGAGGTGTGCTCACAAACAGCCCATGTTGAAAATTTGGAGTGAAAATACCAACACACGCCTGTGGAGTTAAGGTTTCCAACTGTAACACCCCACCCTGTAGAGATGGACTGGTATCAAGGGTGTGACTTGGGATCATCGGCTGTAATGCTCACACCGTTCCACCCCCACCCCACAGCCAGTGACAGTCATCGTGGTGTGCCTTGCACTGTTCGGCCACAAAGTTCACCCCATTCTCCTATACTGCACCCACCTCAGCATATTTCGTTATGGAATGGGTTAAGTATAATGCCCAAAGACCCCAAAGCACACCATGACACTTGTCATTGTCTACAGGGTGGGTGAGATACAATGGCATGAGCATTATAGCTGATGACCCAAAGGCACACCCCAATGCCTGTCGGTCTATACAGGGTGAAGGTGGGGTTGGCATCACTTCAATACTTCACTGCCATTCCTATAATGCGTCTCTAACTCTGGCACTACCAATGCCAATGCCAGTGAGACAACATTCGGCATTGACAAATGCTTGTTTCTTTTGGTGTGCTGTAGTTTGGGGATAGGAAAGAGAAAGTCAGGAATGGCAGTTTGTTCCACACACCTTCACATGGAACCTGCTTTCTGACTAAATACTGAATTTTTGTAATGCTTGATTTTTATAGGGAAAAACAAGCTGGCATGTAAAAGGTTGGAATTTATTACAGTATTGTAGTATTGACAGGCTCACTGAGAGTACCCCTCAACTGTCCCTCATTTTACTCCTCAAAATTGCTCTGTCCCTTATTCCTCTCTCTGCACATAGTGCTGTCCAGTCAAAGAATGTGCTGTATATTCAGACTTTAAAGCAGAAATTCATAATTTTTAAAGATGGTAAGTCAAAAATAAATGTGTACTTATAAATGTAATGATTTCCACAGTACTCTGATATCAGATAGGAAGTCAGGTACAATATTAGATATGATTTCTGACATGGGGAACAGTTCTTGGAAGCAGTTCTGTTTCCAAGAACTGTTCCTGATTTCTAAAATTGTATCTGATAGTGTATAATATCCTATTTGATATCCTATCTATGTCTCTTTCCGTCTCCCCTCCCCACAGATCATTGCAGCAAGTTTTGCTGGGAGCTGATGCTGATGTGCCACTGGAGACTTCAAAGCACCTTGAAACTTACAGCTACCAGCTTGTAAACCTGACTGTAGCCTTCTAATTTCAAACACTGCCTCATACAGCTGATCCTCGATTACAGCACAAATCAGTTCAGTTATACTCACTGGTTCTGCTTTACTTGTCTGTCTATCTATTGTCCATCCCCCAGACCATTGCAGAAGGTTTTGCTCTGCACTAATACTGATGTGCTACCAGAGACCTCAGAGCACAGCTGTAAAACCTGCAGTTAAAAACTTGCAATCCCGATAGTAGCCTTCTAATTTCAACTGCTACCTCACACATCTGATTCTCAATTACATACGCTGAATGTCGGGAGCAGGGCTATGTAAGTCACTGTCTAAAAAACAAAAACTATAAAACATTCCTATGTGGCAGCATGAAGCAGTTCAGTCAAGCTCACCACTTGTTTCACACTTTGCTTGCTGCTGCAACAGTTTTTTGAAACCAAGGCAAAGTTTCAGACAGTAAGAATAGAGTAAGGCAATTCCTGACTGTTATGTCTTTGTCTGTATTTCCCAACAATCCAGTTGACAACATACAAAGAAATTTAATATATTTCATCCTGAATGTTGAAAAGCTGAGCAAGATGATAGCAGAAATTTTTAATTTTCAAAGATGGTAAATCAAAAATAAATTTACTGTAGACTTGTAAAGACAATGGTTGCCACAGTACAACAATATCAAAAAGGATATTATGTACAATATCAGATATCATTTCAGATACCAGGAATAGTTATTAGAAACAGTTCTGTTCTGAGAACTGTTCCCGATGTCTAAAATTGTATCTGATATGGTATGATGATAACATATTTGATATCCTGTCTATCTGTGCCCCACCACCACCACAGCAAGTTTTGCTCCATGCTGATGCTTATCTCGATGTCTGAAATCTTATCCGATACGAACATATGAAGAAGCCAGCAGAAGAAGGCCATTTGGTCTATCAAGTCATCTCATATTGCAGGGTACACAGCTTGAGCTAATGTCCCTGCCCTCCCTCCCTCCCTGCTCCTCTTATCCTCCCTACCCATGATTCTTATCTTCCCCTAATGCCTATCACAGAGTCTCTTGAAGCTGCCCATCATCTTCAACAAGATTACCTCTTCCGGCAGCGCATTCCAAGTGTCCACCACCCTCTCTGTGAAGAAGTGCTTCCTGACCTCCCTCCTAAACCTCCCACCATTCAGCTTAACACTGTGCCCCCTTGTGATATGATTGCCACTCAGCTTAAGGAGACTCTCCTTATCAACCTTATTAATCTCTTTCAAATACCTGAATGTCCCAATCATGTCCCCTCTCTCCCTCCTGTCTTTCAGGGAGTACATGTTCAGTGCCCTCAACCTCTCCTTGTATGCCTTGCCCTGCTGACCAGCTGTCATCTTGTAGCCCTCCTATGTACCTTCTCCAGCAGGTTAATATCCTTTTTGAGGTGTGGGCACCAGTACTGAACTCCATACTCTAGATGCGGCCTTACCAGTGACCTGTACAAGAGCAGTATAACCGCCTCTCTCCTACTACTGATTCCCCCAGCTATGCATCCCAGCATCTTGTTTGCCTTTGCTGCTGCTTTCTTGCGTGGAGTGCTTCAGGTCACTAGACTTGGAGAGTTCAAACATAAGCTCCAAAACTCATCTCGTAACTGAAAACTCCTGTGATTGCTCCATCTAATTCCCAGGTCCCTTTCAGGACCTCCACTAGTCCACCCCCTCCTTCTGAGACCTCCTCTCACTGACACCTCTATCACCCCCATTTTATAAACCTCCTCCCTGCCTTTATCCCTCTTCCCCTCTTCCTCCTCTTTCTAAGACTCTTTCCTCCCCCCATCATAGTTTCAACTTTACAAGGCTGCCTGGCTGCTCCTCTCCCTCTTGGTTCTTCCCCCCAACCACTTTTCTTCCCACTGCCTCTGATCAGGTTTTGCTTAATGTGTATATAACTGAAACTAGATTGTCCTGTACTATAATGCAAACACATGTACATCTGTTCTGAAATATTTTGTATGACTTGTCTGTTTCCCTGCAACTGTTTGTAACCCTCCCTACTGACGTGGAACCTTTGTAAATGAGCTGCCTGGTGCTCAAAGGTATAGAATGAATAAATAAATAAATAAAACTAGTGATCATCACTCCCAGGACCATCTCCTCCTCTGATGCAGATACTCAGACTCCACCCAGGTAATACTCTGTCCTGGGATTCTTGGCTCCAATATGCATAACTTTGCATTTCTTGGCATTGAAGCCAAGCTGCCAGATACTGGACCACCTCCCCAGCTTTTCCAGATCTTCCTGTAGGTCCCTTATCCCTTCAGCTGTGTCCACTCTCCCACAGAGCTTGGTATCATCTGCGAATAAGCACATTTTGCCTTTAATGCCATCCCCAATGTCACTGATGAAGACATTGAACAACACCGGCCCCAGTAAAGAGCCCTGTGGGAACCCACTGGTTACCTCTCTGATGCCAGATAACTCTCCCCACCATCACCACACTCTGGGTTCTGTCCCTCAGCCAGTTTTCCACCAATCTGACCATCTTTTTCCCAACTCCAAGATCCACCAACTTCCTGATCAAACTTTTGTGGGGCACAGAGTCAAAGGCCTTGCTGAAATCAAGATAGAGGATGTCTTCCGCTTGGCCCCTGTCTACGTGATACAGTCAAAGAAGTCAATCAGATTTGTTTGACATGATCCCCCCCCCCATGAACCCATGCTGCCTCTCATCCTGGAGACCATGTTCCTCTAGATATTCCACCAACCTTTCCTTTAGTATGGTCTCCATCAGCTTGCCCACAATGGAGATCAGACTGACTGGTCTGTAAATCCCTGGATCATCCTTGGGACCTCTGTTGTGAAGGGGCACTACATGTGCTGTGCTCCAGTCCTGTGGTATCATGCCTGACTGTAGTGAACTATTAAATAGGTCTGCTAGCAGCCCTGCCAGCTCCTCAGCCAGTTCCTTTAGTACCCTTGGACATACTCTGTCTGGGCCTGGTGATTTGTTCACTTTCAATGCCAGCAGACCCTCCCTCACTCTATCCTCCTCTATCACTATGTCTGTGTACCCCTCCCCCCGCTTCTCTTTTCCCCTCCTGAAGGCACTGGTCCATTCTTCTCCTTGGTGATGACAGAACAGAAGTATTAATTTAGTATCTCTGCTTTTCCTCCATTATCCTCCACCCACTCCACACCTTTCTTAAGCCTAACAATCCCTTCCTTCATGTCCCTTTTCTCACTTATATAGTGAAATAAAGCCTTCACCCCTTCTTAATTCTTTCAGCTATTTGAAGCTCCTTCTGATAAATCTTATCTTAGCTTATCTGATATAGTATCTGATATGGTATCTAGCTCTGTCAGATTCAATATCACACACAATATCAAATACAATTTCAGAAAGAAGTCAAATGAGACTTGCTCAATTTACAGAAGTGTAAACATGTTTTGTTTTATTTCAGACCAAATACTTTCCATCCCTATTCCAAATTTTGCCATCTCTTAGGTGAGAACATTTATCAAATGTTTTTTCACTGTACAGTGTTGCATTTTGTCTCCCCATTCCTAGTACAACATTGCTTTTGCAACATTATGCTCTGTAACATATTTAGTTTGTTTTGTTTAATATGAACATCAACATCATTTTCAACTTAATTTTCAGCCACGCATGACAGAATAAACTATAGTACATACAATAAAATGATACAATAAAATCCAATATAAACAGTAGCAACAAACATGATAAAAGAAACCGCAGGTCACATTTCTTCCATTACTCTTATGTATAGAAGTGGCCATTGAAGCAATGCAGATAATAGGTAGGTTTAATACTTATAACTTAGAAGCAAAATTAAGTGGATGATCTTTTACCTAATTCAGATTTGCATTCTCTGGATATACATTTATTTAATAAATTACAGTGTAAGGTACTCAGAAGGTTGCACGCTAGTCTCTGATACCCAGAGGTCAGAAGGTAGTGGATTCTACCACCACTCTATGAACTTGGGCTACTACCCAATAATGATACTGTATTGGCGCAATGAGGGATGCTGCAGTGTTTATGTGCCCTCAGCTGGATGTCTATCTGTTGAAAAAAAAAAAATATATATATATATAATTACAAAACCTTGTGCCTAGAAAATCTGGTGTAAAAATATTAAAACCCAATGAAGTTAGGAGCTTACATTGAATTTTGCAAATGTAGGCTCCTGACTTTGGTAATTTTCAATATTTGTAACCCAAATTTACAATATAACCATATCTTTACAGCACCTCATGAATGTGACAGCTGTCATTTTTCAAATCCTGGCCAAAATGTTTTTTTACATCCCGAAAGGAGATTTCCCAACGCCTGTGTGAAATCACCTTTCAGGAAGAGTTGAAGCTTTTCTCTGCCTTCATTCATGAGGTGGGGTAATAAGAAGGCTCCGTTAAACATTTGGTGTAAAAATATTAAAAATCAATAAAGCCAAGAACTTACATTGAATTTTGTGAACACAGGCTTGTAATTTTCACTATCTGTTCCCCAAATTTATGACATAGCCATTTCTTTACGGCACCTCATAAATGTGACAGCTGTCATTTTTCAACTCCAGCCCAAAATGTGTTTTTTCATTCTGAAAGCTGATTTTGCAATCCCTGCACAAAATCACCTTAAGACCAGGAGCTGAACATTTTCACTGCCTTTATTCATGAGGCAGGGTATTAACAAGGCTATGTTGAAAATTTGGTGTAAAATTATTACAAAAACACATTTTTCATACTTTTACCCCAAATTCTTCACCTGCAGCCCTATCCGCTCTGGCCAGAGTTTGTTTATTGTGTTTTAGTTAGACTTTTGATTTATTCCTGCTGTGCACTGCACTTGTATTACACACCTCACTTTTCTGCTTACCCCCAGCACACACCAGTATGAACTGTTGTCTTTGGCTACTGTTCCCCATCTTACCTGTAAAGTATTGTGTATTTTCCTATATACTTTGAGTTTTGTATATTTGTGTGCACCATGCTTAACTGTAGCTAACATTTGGCATGGTACATTGCTCCCCTAGTACAGGTCTGTCTGCTGTTTGCCAGATTTAGCTGTTACAGTTGATAAGTAGCTTTATCCAGCAGCACAGAGTAGTAGCTCAATGTTATGCACAGCAATTGATTTTTGAGCTACCAGGGCAGTGTATTTATTTTTGCTCACCTACCTGGATAGTATTGCAGCCCTAATTTTCAGACTGTGCAGTTCATTTAATGCTTAGCTACCAGGATGGTCTTATAATTTCTCTAAAACCACACTGCTCTGGGCTATTTTATGTACATTTGATAACTGTGCAGTTTATATTATTCTTAGCTACCTGAGTGGTGTTTTTACTGTCTCTGGAACCTCACTTTCTGAGGTTAATTTATGTACCTTCTCAGCCATTTTTTCCATGCTGTTTTCTTGGATTCCCTGAACCCTCCCTATTGACTGCTCTCTCACTAAATTGCTATCTAAGGTTCATCTGTCCCTACTCCAACTAGCTCCCTACATTTTGACTTCTAAGGCTCCACTATGGCCTCTCTGCTCTCCCTTCCCCAAAATCTGCTCAAAATCCATTAACCTTCTTGACTACTCATACTCCCTTTGTCTCTCCTTGTTACCTGGGGAGCAAAATCTGGCTTATGGCTTTCTGTATGATAGTGTCCTTGCTCGGCTGTTTGCCTGACTTATCTATTTACAGTCACATCCAAAGAAATGGTCAGATACTTCCTGAAATTTCTTTGATATTTCTAGAGAAATCTCCTGCTTTCTGCAGTTCCACAGTAGGGGCAGCAGAGGGAAATGCTTTAGAAATGTTGTGATATATCTGGAAATATTTGACCATGCCTTTGGCTACTACTGTAATCTTTGCTCCTTTCAGGCTCCTCCTCAGTCACATCCCAGGCTCTGTGGTGGTCAAGAGGACAGCTTGTTTTCAGCCCCCCCCCCCAGAATCCAAGGCCGTACACACAATTGACTACAGGTACTGGAATCTGCTCGCTTACCTCGGCATTCAGTGCCACTACACAGGCCCAGCCACGAAGCATTTATTGTCAGTGTACTGGTGCTGATAGTGCACATTATGTTGCTACTGTGGCTCTGTGGCTCTCTCCCTCCTCAGAACTTTCCCATCCTCTTCACACCTCTCCCCAGTTTCTCATGCTCCCCTTCTCTCAACCTGGAGCTAATCCACAGGCTCACCTCTCCTACATAGCAACATACAAATGCATACACTCTACATACAGGCTAAACTACACAAATCAGCAAATAAACTTTTTTTATCTACTCCTCCTACTAGCTGGAGACATCCAACCAAATCCCAGACCAACCTCACAACCCTCCCCACCTCCAAAAGGCCTCACCTTGTATCACTTCGATGCCAGGAACTTGCTCCCAAAGATCGACCTCCTCGATGTTTGGGTATACTGACACACCCCTGATATCTTATGCATTACTGAATCCTGACTCTCTCCCAGAATCCCTGATTACCAACTCTCCTTACTGAGCTACCACATCTACTGGCAGGACTGCTCAAAGCGCGGTGGTAGTGTAGCCATCTATACCTGTCAAGACCTACCATGCTCAATCATTTCAAGAAGGTCAGTTTGAAAGCCAAACAAGCTCTTCCTTATTAAATTACAGCTCCCCTCCTCCCTTCCCCATCTTCACTGGTGTGCACTACACCTCCCCTCAAAACCCCACCCTTCGTGGTCAACGCCATCTCCTCCTTATCATCCCTCACCTCTGCTGGCAAACTCATCCTACTCTGTGATTTTCATACTGGGCTATGGATGGAAGAAGGCACATCTGCCCATGTTGACCATCCACCCACATTAGCAGGTCCAAATACATCCCCTATCCAGAAGATATTTATCCAGTTGTTTCCTGAACATATTCAGATTATTACATTCCACTACATTACTTGGTAATTTATTCCATAGTCTACATGATCTTTGCATAAAAAAATTTAATCTCCCACTTTTGGTTGAGGTGTCAAGCTTTAGTTGTTGTTTATGAGTCCTTAGCCCACTTGGTTTTTGCTGTATCAAAATATCTAAATCCTGCATTAAATCCTCATCCTTTGTAATTTTGTACATCAACAATAAATCTCCCCTCAAGTCTCCTGGTTTCCAAGATAAACAAATTTGATTTTTGTAGTCTAGCTTTGTAATTTAGTTTCTTCCACCATTTAAGTTATTCTACGCTGGATCCCTTCCATCCTATTAACTTCCCCCAATAATGAGGGCTCCACAATGGGGACTCATAATCCAAATATGGTCTTATATATATATCTTATAAAGTGATAATACCAAGGATGCTGACCAACTTGAAAATGATCTTTTTATGTTTCTGACCATATAGTTAGCTTTCCTAATAATACTTGAATGATGTTCTATAAAATTCAACTGCCGATCAATAATAATTCCACAGTCCTTTTCAGTTTCAACTTTCTAGATTTTTTTCCCTGTTCAGTGAGTATTCCTGTTTTTTATTTAGTTTGCCCCTATGTAGAACAGAACATTTATCCACACTAAAGTGCATTTCAATAACCCTTGCCCAATCATCTACCTTTTTCAAATCATGTACCAGCTGATCCACACCTTTTACTTTGTCAGCGGGTCCTCCCAATTTCACATTGTCTGCAAACTTCAAAATCCAACTATTTACATTCTTATGTAAATCACTACTATATGCAGAAAACAGCACTGAGCCTAGGACGGACCCCTGGGGCACCCCACTGGTCACATCCCCATCATCTGATGTACAACCCCTGATCCTGACCCTCTGCCTCCTACCAGACAACCAGTTACAAACCCACACTACCAGTTTAGAGTCAATCCCTATAGTTATTAATTTGTCAATTAACAAATCATGAGGTACATTATCAAAAGCTTTTTGAAAATCAAGCATTATTACATCTGTTTCTATGTTATCACTTACACTTTTATTAACCTTATTGTAGAAACTAATCTGATTTGTTATACAAGACCTATTTTGTCTAAATCCATGTTGCATTCTATCACAATAATTAATGGCACTTAAATTTTCTTCGAATTTAGTCTTAAGAAAGGTTTCAGCCAGCTTACATATAATCGAGGTCAGACAAATAGGTCTATAATTAGAACATACCAATCTACTACCCTTCTTAAAAAATGGAACAACAGTGGCATAGCACCAGTCACCTGGTACTAGTCCTGTTCTAAAAGATGAATTTGAATAAGTAGGATAATGGTCCTACAATGGTTTTGTTTCTTTTAACAGTCTTGGAGGTACCGAGTCAGGCCCAGCTGCCTTATTTGTTTTCATTTTAACCATCTCAGACACTTCCCTCAGGCTAACCTCCAAATTTAATCCCTTTCTATCATTATTGATTATATTATTCTGACTAGATTTTTTTGTAGAAAAAAACAGAGCCAAAAAAAAACTCATTAAACCTATTGGCCATACCTACAAGATCCATTATAACCTGCTCCTTGTATTTTAATGGACCTACATTCGTGTTTGCTTTGTTATGACTGTTAATATACACATAAAAACTATTCCCCATCTTTCCTATGAGCAATATTAAATTCAGTTCTTAACGTTTCCCTTCTAATAATTTTCTTTAATTTTTTAACTTCTGATTTGTACTTATTCAATGCTACTGAGGATCGATGTCTTTTCATAAGCCCATAGGTATTCCTTTTCTTACTAATCTGTCTTAAAACTTTCCTACTACACCATGGAGGCAATTTTCCTCTTTAGTTATACAATGTTTTGTTGGGTACGTACTTTTGTTCTACAACTCTCAACTTGTTTTTAAGTATGTCCCATATTTTCAGAGTGTCTTTATTATGAAAATCGTATTCGCATTTCTTTCTTTTTAAGTTATTGATTTTATTAAAATGAGCTCTATTATAATTCCTTATAACTGTCTTTCCCATCATTTTATCTATTTCTTGCTTGCATATACTTGCCACAAGCTTATGATCACACCCCCCTAAATTATCCCTTAATATAATATTACCCACTCTGTCCTCTGTATTAGTTATCAACAGATCTAAAATATTATTTCCTCTTGTCAGTTTAAGGAGCATTTGCTGCAACACAGCAGTAGACAGAGCATCCAAAAAAAGGTTTTCCATCCCACCTGGAGCCATAACATTTAATCAATTTATATTAGGGTAGTTGAAATCACTCATGATTACAACATCCCCCCTTCTCAGACATCTCAGTTAGCTGCTGATTAATTGCCTCTGATATTACTGTGCTTGCATTAGGGGCCCTATAAAAAATACCCAAGTATAATTTTTTTGCATATTTGGTTCCAACTGCCACCCATAAGGACTCAATGTCCAAGTTTGTTACATTTTCTATATAGCTCTGAAAGGTATCTTTCATATAAATAGCCACACACCCACCATTTTATTCTGTCAGTCCTTAGCATACAACCTGTATCCTTCTATGTTTTTATTCCAATCTACATTGCTGTCCCACCAGGTCTCTGATATCAAGCAAACATCGATGTTCTCCTTACATAATACTATATCCAATTCTGCCTTCTTCAGACAATTCAAACTACGAACATTTAAAGCCCAAATCTTTAATTCTCCTTTTTTGGTTTTCCAACCCAGGTTACCCTTTGATGTTTCCTTAATCTTTATTAGTAGATTCCCATCACTTCCAGGTCTCCCCCTATTATTTAGTTTAAACAATTGCTCACAACATGTTTTAATCTGGTGCCATGTTTTCTACTACCTAGTTTATTTAGATGCAAACCATCCCTGCTGTAATATTGGTGATCAACAAATTCTTCCCAATGTGTAACACATCCCATTCCCTCTTGCAATGCCCAAAGCCTCAACCAATTATTTATAGATTTAATTTTGGTTGTTCTACTCTCATTTGCCCTGGGAACTGGTAAAATTTCAGACAAATATAGTTTACAGTTCAGTCTATAACGTTCACTCTTAATGGCTTTAAATTCCTCTATTACATCAGATACACTTTGACAGGGGATATTGTTTGTACCCAGGTGCAAGATTATCGCAGAAGACATGTCCCTTTCTTTAACTATGTCCACCAACATCGGTGCAATATCACCTATTTTGGCTCCAGGAAAGTAGCTAGTAGAAACTGTCTCCTTATTGCCTTTTGAGGCGTACCTATCGGTATACTTAAGTATGGAATCACCCAAAATATAAACCTGCTTGAACTTAGTCCCAACTTGTGCCTTATTAACTGAGTGCTCCCCAAGAGCCCCATCCTGACTGGAGCTACTCTCAATACTGAGTGCAAAGATCATTGACTACTGATGTATTACCACCATCATCCCTTTGTGACTCAGCAATATTCATGACATAGGGTGCACCATCTGACAATTCAGTTTGCTGCACCCTAACTTCTACCTCCCCTCCTGTTGTTTCAGTATGTGCAGCATCCTTATTATTCACATTGTGCCCCATTGTCTTGGTCATTTTCATACACTCTTGTATATTGATGTTTAGAAAATGGGCTTTTTATTTGGAGGCATCTGACTGGCTGGTACTCATTCCACAGGGGTACATTAACTTTCAATAGATGCCCACCAAATAAAAAGTGCCAGCCCAAACCTGTCTTATGCCCAGCCAAGTATCCTTGTGCCCAGCCTGCTTCATCATTGGCTGAAGCACTGGGCACACAATTTCAAACTGCCACCATTTTTTTTAATCATTTAGTGAGAGCCCCCCCCACCACACCACACTCACAGTCACTACTTGGAAGAGACAGCAGACAGTAACTGAGCAAAATCATTTCTACCTGTTTTCTCAAGCTTTAAACCAATCTCTCTGCTTTTTCCCCTGTAAGAAAAATGACTGCTGCCTCCCATCACTCACTTTCGCCTGACGGTCATCACAGAATCAGCCCACTGAACTGAATACATTTGCCTGAAAAGTAACATTATCTCCCCCCCATCTTTCAGTTCTTCTTCTGACCAGTGTCACTGCCAATTCCCCATCTTCCCAAGCAACAAAACGGACTTAAAAAAAAGGCACATCCGTAGAGGAACCAACATAGTTTTTTTAAACCCTGCAGTCCAGACAGCCATCGTACAGGAGGTCATGCCCGCTCCCAGCCCACTCCTCTCCTGTACTCCATTGAAGGCAAGTCTGCTGGCCAACACAGTGCAGCTTCTTCTGTCAACCAGTAAGCCATCCCTACCCACAAAGGAATATCCCTTCAAGTGTGGGGGACTTCCTTTTCGGCGACTGCTGCTGCCATCCTTTTCTACTCACTTTTGCCTTGCCACATGCTCCTGAAATATCCCGACCATATACTGGAAACTGCTCCACATTCAGGACACTCAGCAAAAGTAATTTGGCCATAACTCCTCACTAGTTTTGGTGGTGGCCAGAAAAAGCATGCTTTAAGTTTAAAAGTAAAATCATGGTACTTCCACCTCGGTATCCTCACTCTGCACTTCCTGTCTTTGCATGGCAGGGGCACACAACATCACAACTTCTGAATGGGGGGAAGAATATGTCAATACAGACAGAAAACTGCATTTTTTTTAAATAACAATAGGAAGAACTGTAAAAGAAACTCCTTTATTCTGAATGTGGTGCATTGAGCAGACAGTGGGTGGAGAAGAACACATTAGCTCTGTGGTGGGGGGAGCAACAAGACATGGAACAGCACAGAAAAGGAGGGACTACTTTAAAATAAACAGTTTTATTTCATTTCACTCTATTTTTTCAATTTCTTTTTAAATTTTATTAAATCCCACATAAAAATGCCACAGGTAGCCCATTTTCTAAGCATAATAATACCCTCCAGGATGGACAGCATGGGTAATACCGGAACTTCCAGAGGCTATAAGGCCCTCCGCCTGTGGCATCAAGCCTCATTATGCCCCTGGGTGGTCTGGTATTTATTACTCAATACCACCCATCCTGTTGGGTATTATTGCTTGCCTACCACATTCCCAACATTGGCTTTTTTCCTATTTAACACCAAATTATCCAAAGTATCCTCATCCAAATCAATTAAAGGTGTATGACTATTTTGCAGGGGAGTATGCCATATCATAGCTCTATGCCCCTTTTTAAATTTTCTAGTCTCTACCATCCACTATCTGTCAACATCATTATCTCTTGTTTTTTTTCTCTTCCCCCTTTGTTCACTATACTTGGTATATGTACACCAGTAAGTCCCTCATTTGATTTACTGATTGCCTGCACCTCCCGTCTTGCCCCCTCCTCTGTAATTTGAGAGTCATCCCCTTTTATTAGTTCGTGTTGACCGATAGTAATTTGTTGCATTTCCAAATATAATATTCTACTTTGTATCTCCCTAATTAATGTACATTCAGCACAGGTATAAATCAATACTTTATTTGTAGCCTCTGTGTTAAGTTTATTACATATGATACATTTGATAGCCAAGGTGCCATTCTGCATCATCACTATATTGAAGTCCATATTTCCTATAACCACTAATTAGCCATCTTGTACTCACACATTCAATGGTTGCTATACTGGCTATACTGGCTATCCTGGCTGACACCGGCAGACACTATCTGTCACAGTTGCTGTTCACCTTCACTAGTCCTGCCAATGCTGAGCTCACCGATGCTCGCTAGAATGGAAATCATATAGTGAGGAGACCAGAAGCAGCGTTCAGCCGGTGTTCAGTTTCCTTGCTACTACTAAACCCAATCAACAGGTTAACAAACAATTCTGGTGCCCTTAAAAGATCACCAAATCCATCAGGGCTCAGTGAGTTTATCTAAAAAATGGCTGAAATACTTCCTAGCAGTGTGTGTTCAGTTTGTCCCTCTCGAGGACTTCCTGGTCCCTCTCTGTCACCTTGGCAATGCCCCCAACAATGCAGGATGTCCCCTTACACTCAGTGAGTGAGTTCAAAAAGTATGCCCTTGGCCAGAAAGCTTCTTCAAATAGCTGCCTCTCCTCCTGCAGCTGGTGTCACCATGAGATAATACACATGCACAGCGCTCACTCTTTTAGTAGTGGGGGGGGACCGGAAACAGCGCTCTGCTGGCATCCGGTTTCCTCGCTACAACTAAACCCAACCAACAGGTTAAAAAATTATTCTGGTGCCCTTAAAAGATCACCGAATCCATTGGGGCTCAGCACATTTATCTAAAAAGTGCTGAAATACTTCCTAGCAGTGTGTTCAATTTGTCCCTCTTGAGGACTTCCTGGTCCCTCTCTGCCACCTTGGCAATGCCCCCAAACAATGCAGGGCAGCCCCTTACACTCAGCGAGTGAGTTCGAAAAGCATGCCTTTGGCCAGAAAGCTTCTCCAAATAGCTGCCTCTCCTCCTGCAGCTGGTGTCAGCATGAGATAACACACATGCACAGCACTCGCTCTTTTAGCAGTGGGGGGACCAGAAGCAACGCTTAGTTGGTGTCCGGTTTCCTTGCTACAACTAAACCCAACCAACAGGCTAAAAAATGATTCTGGTGCCCTTAAAAGATTGCAGAATCCGTCAGGGCTCAGCAAATTTATCTAAAAAGCGCTGAAATACTTCCTAGCAGATTTTAACCTGAACTGGGTCCCTTGCCTTAAAACCTATTACACAACAAATAGAATCCCTAAACCTCCACCAGCTTATAAGTGAACCCATCAGGCCCAATCCTCACTCAAATAACTACACCCTCCTACACTGGATCCTGGCCTCACACCCACATCGGATCTCCTCCACTGGAACACTCCCTGATATATTCAGTGACCACCTCATGACTTACTGCATATGCAAACTACAACTACCCCGCTCTTCCCTACTTACCTTTGGGTTAGATCCTTATGCTCCCTACACACCACCGCACTCCTACACGATCTTGCTTCCTCCAGTTGGTCCCTTTTCTACTCTTTTACTGAAGTCAACACTGCACTCTCCCTCTTCTGCCACATACTAAATAAAGCTTGGAACACCCATACCCCATCATGACACCGCAGCATAGGACACTACTACCACCACCCTTGGATATCAGTGGACATCATCAAGCTCTGCACCTCCTGTGACTGCGCATGGGCACACTACAAGGCTTCACTCTTCCACACCAACCTCTCAACCTACCACACTCTAAGAAACTCATGCACCAAAGCAATTAGAGCAGCCAAAGCTCAGTACTTCAGGAATACCTTACAGAAAAACCTTAACTCTCCCCACAATTTCTGGCAAATCCTCTCTTTCCTTTTCACCCACCCAAATTGTCCACTGCTTCCTTCCTTACTGATGGCAAGCTAATCTCTGAGCCCCCTCACTGTTGCCTCTGCTCTAAACAATTTCTTCACAACCCTGGCCCTTCTGTCCACTGCTATTAACACCCTCCCTTCCTTACACACTCCCACATCAACAAACAGCTTTCATTTGTCCCCCATCACAGCCTATGAAGTTCTTCACACTCTTCAATCACTGAATCCCTGCAAATCTAGCCCTGATGGGCTTGACTCTCTCCTTCCTCCACTCTCAGCCCCAGCTATTGCCCATCCCCTGTCCCATCTGCTAAACCTCTTTCTCATGTAGCACAGTCTTCCAAGCCTGGAAATATGCTGAAGATACCCCCCTTCACAAAGAAGACAATCACTCCTCACCAGGAAATTACTGTCCCATCTCCCTCCTCCATATATTAGCTGAGCTCCAGGAGTCCCTAGTTCAAAACAGGCTCACCCACTTCTTCTCCTCCACAAACTTCCTCTCCCCCTACCAGTCTGACTTTTGGAAAAATTACTCAACTGTCTCCTCCTTCTCTGGGTCACAGATGCCATTCTTACAGGCATGGACCAAGGACACCTTACCTCTGCCATTTTCATTGACCTTGCAAAGGCCTTTGATTCTGTCTCCCATCCTCTCCTCAATAAACTAGAACTTGCTGGCCTTTTCCCCTCCTACTGTTACATGGTTCAGATCCTACCTGTTCAGTTGCACCCAATGTGTCCACGCAGGTAATGCCCTTTCCCCCTCTCAATCCTACTTCCACCATCTCTAGACTGGACTCTTTAGTCAATGCCTTTTGCCTTTTCACCTTAAATGCTACTCCTAGGACTCACCACTGCACCCTCTACTCCTCTCTGTCCCCCCTTTCCTCCTGCTGCCTCCACCATGCCTCCATTATCACAGTCAAATACTGGTGTGGCTCACTCACCCCATACCTCACCTCTCTCCTTTCCCTTACCTCCCATCCATCCTATCATCTCCACTCTACAGACCCTCATACTTTCTCCCTTACCCATCCCCACACAAACTCCAGAATGGCTGCTTTCTCCTACCATTTCCCTCAAATTTGGAACTTTCTTCTAATGGCACTCGGTATGCTACCCTCATTAAATCTCTTAAAACATTACCTCTCCTGCTCTCTACCTCCCTCCTGTTCTTGCTCTCAGCTGGGGTAAGTCTTCTGCTGTCTACCAGGTTACTAAAAACATGCCAGCTCAATTTTTAGCAGACAAAGCCTAACTAAGTGCTCTTGCTGTATGTACTGCATTGTAACACACTTGCAAACAATATACAACTCTCAAATGCTCGTTTTTAGGGCTGTGGGCAGAGTCTACAGCTATTTTGCGACAGCTTTTTAGCTCTGAAAATAGCCAATCTCACAACCTCTTCCATTGGACTTTTGGAAGTATCCTTCCAAAAGCCCAGTGGAGCTGAAAATCCTCTGCCACAATCGGCGTATGGAATAACAGCCACACTATTTCGGCTGTTACTTCCGCATTCTGATGCATGCACTGCGCATGCACATGAGTCACATGCATGCGCAGTGCTGCGGTGCCATCATGTTGTGTATGGCACTATGTCATTCACTGTTTTGTGCCCCTTCCTGAAGTCATGGCCATCTTATGTCACACACTGGAAGTCCACCCCAGTGTGTGGAATTTGTGTTGTTTCTGTAAATTAGAAAATGGTCCCTCGTCAAGTTTTTTTTTTTTCCTGCTGGTGCCCCCTGCCCACATCATGCCCAACATCGGGGTGCTCAATCCCCATGTCAACATTCCTGTAGCACACTAGGAGCCCACCCCAGTGTGCTGAAATGTTGTATGTTTTTGTCCTTTTGCTGTAAATTTGAAAACGGTCCCTCGTTGTTGGTTTTGTTTCCCTGTGAAACTAAAAACGGTCCTTCATCATCACTGTGGACTCCCTCCCTCCCCCTCCCACTGCACACCCACCCCACCCTTACCCCATACTTTCCTCTGGAGGTTGGCGCTGTCATTTCTCAGGACATGTCTGCACTCTTCAAAGCCCAATCGCGAACTGAAGAATTAAAGGTGAGTGTGCTACACAGCCATTCAATGGGGTTTTCAACTTATGCTGATATCTCAGCCATTTTCTGGAATTTTTGCCAAAAAGTTTCAACATCGGGTTCTTGGGACCTCACTTTGGGACAACTGTCACTGTCATTTTGTTACTCGGTCCCAAAAGGTGATTTCGTGGTCACTGCGTGGAATCACCTTTTGGGACCGATTCTCAAATGAAAGTGCCGATATTCATGGGTGGGGTCACAAGTGACCATATGCAAATTTTGTGAAAAATTCCAAAAAACTGTTACGGGGCGGCATTACACAATTTCTATACACGCTCCTAACTTCGCTAATTTTTAATATTTTCACTCCACATTTTTAACATTGCCATTTTTGCACACCTCCTTCACAACAGTACAGCTGTCATTTTCCACAACCTGCTCAAAATGTGTTTTCGCATCTGTGGCACAGAATAGCTCGTTTGCTCTGCACAATCATCTTTCAGGAAAATTAAACAAAATGACACTGGCACTGTTCATGAGGAGGGGTCCAAAAAAGGGCATGTTGAAAATTTGGTGAAACAATTCCAACAAATGACTGCATTATGAGCGTGCACTGCACAGTTTCTACTCATGCTCCTAACGTCACTAATTTTTAATATTTTCACTTCACCTTTTTAGCATAGCCATTTTTGTACACCTCCTTCCAAATTGTACAGCTGTCATTTTCCACAACCTGCCTGAACCATGTTTTCACACATGTGGTACAGATTAATAATAATAATACTTTATTTATAAGGTGCCTTTCAACAAACCAAGCAGCAGCGGCTCTAGCCACAAATGGTTACCAGGGCACAGCTGGGGCACAACAGATTGCAGCCAGGGCACTCATATATTGTTACAATGGGGGAAGCTCTGCAGCACGTGGGGCACCAACTGGGGCACAGCATTTTTTTACTGGGGCACGTGCCTTGGCGGGCCCTGGCGGGCCCTTGTAGAGCCGCCACTGAAACCAAGGTGCCTAACAATAAGCTAAAACAACACCTAAAACAATAAATATCAACTCTTATAAAATTCAGATAGAATAAAATCAAACAAGGTAGGCTTGATATCATAAGTGTGTTTTAAGGCGCGTTTGGCCTGCACTATCACCTTTCGGGACAACTGAACAAAATTACACTGGCACTGTTCATGAGCAGGGGTCCAAAAAAGACCATGTTGAAAATTTGGTGCAAAACCTCCAACATATGGCCAAGTTACACCTGGGTGTTGAATAATTTCTATGCACATGTGTAACTTTTGTCACTTGGTGGCGCTTCACAGCCCTATCAGCTCTGGCCAGATTTTATCATCTCTTTTATTATATGTGTAACCTTGTATTTCTATATATGTGTATCTTGTATTCCCCCCAGGCTATCTGTAACCAGCCTGACAATTTGTAACCTTGCCTCATTTTCCCCCTCCCCCGGGTCACACCTGGAAATGAGCCTTGGTTTAGTATGCCTCTCCCAGTCACCAAACTTTTAAAAAATAAATAAATAAAATATTAACACACAGATGGGCTGCCTTCTTGCATATGCCTCTATATAATTACAGGCTTGCAATGATTATATGCATAAAACTGTTGTGTAACCCACCAATATACTCAGTTGTGTGTAAGGACAAGTGTGAGACAGCCGAGTGCTGCCATTTCTGACAGCATGAGCGCTGGCATTATTCTCCATGGTATACTGAGTGTCTGACAGGAAAAACATTAGTACAGTATTTCTGTCTCAGAAAAACAGTCAGTTCTTTAAAAATAAAATTTTCTACCTAAAAATATGTTGTTTTTGAATTTAGTGTAATGGTCACCCACTGTCCTTTCTATTTATGCCAACCTAAAACAAAATAATGGCAGTGTGGTTTCAGACACCCAACCAGACAGAGAGCACTTCTTTGTCATTCTAGTATCTGAAACTGTGGCAAAAGACAGAGCCAAGCTCCTTTGAAGTTAGCAATTATGTAAAATAATCCCCCTTAGGATTTATGTGAGGTCACACATCTCAGGTGTGTGTAAAAACGTACAGTATTACACACCTCTACCGCTACACTGTTCTCTATTTTTTCCTGCCATAACTGTAAGCTCAAGCCCCAGAATACAAAAAGGTGTGGAAAAAACTAAATCCATGCACATGCACAGTTTGAGTTACTTCATACTTAGTATTTTTGTGCACTCTTTTCTCTGTAAGTCAGCCACTCTACATACTGTAACTATAATTTCCGATCAGTGCATAGATTCCACTGTGTGCATCAAGATCCACACTAAAATTTACCATAGAACTAATCCCATAACTGCAAATTTAGTAGCACTGTAGGCCCCAAAATACAGTTACTTCCAGGCTCACAATTCTTCCAGTTATGCATATTTGGGCATCTCACAGAAGGACAACAATACAGTATTCAGATTGGTACTCATGATACTCACAAAAGCTGGCATCAAAATATTCCAGACCCTGCTCTTGGGGTCTAGGTAGTTAGTGACCTCCAGCTAAATGCTGTGCAGTACTGGGATCCATATGGCATGGAGCAGAACACTTAGAATGTGAAGAGCAAGTGTTTTTTTTTTTTTTATTATTTTCTTCATTTTCATGACATGATCATTGCCTGATGCTTATGAATCAAAATGGAACCAGCATGGGGGGGAGGCTAGCCATCAAGCATGGTGGCAATTTAGAGTGAGGAGGGGCAAACAGAGGGAAAACTCAATGCCATCTTGTAGTGGAGGAATTATAGCTGGGGGTCCTCCAGGCTATGTATTACCTCGAGACCTAGTTGTACATTACAATACAGATGACACAGACACAGTCGGAAGAGTAAAAGATATGTTTACTTCAGCATGGTGCTATACAGCCGTTGATGTTACATTTTCTCTTCTCCTAGAAAAGCAAGCATGTATATATATATATATATATATATATATATACATACACACACACACACACACACACACACACCATCTCTTCCCCACATCAGCATAAAATCACCCATGTACCAATAAAATCATTTTGTTATTAGCATCTAGGCAGAACTTGTCTAGGAATGTTTGGGCATTCTTGGGTATTGCATTCTACACATTGGTTTCTGCTAGACCCACATAAGGACATGCAGGCTCATGCCATTGTATGTTGCTATGGTGTGAGTGAAACTCATTGTTTCTATTAGGTCAAGTTGACCCACTGTGCACACATGAGCAGTTAGGCAGTTGGAGCCAGTGGATGATGACATAAGTACATTTATATGGTTACAATCCCCCCTTGTACCTATGGAGACAGCCACTCAGTTTGGGAAAATTTAGATCTCCTGTGCAGTAGTGGAAGTCCTCCGATAGGGGGCCCTATTAGGGACCCTCTGGGCGGCTTTTCCTATAAGTATGCAGTCCGGAGACTATTTATTAATTATGACATGGCTGCTCTCATAAGTCCTGCTCCATGCAGCATTTGCATTTCGTGTCTCATGCCTCTGATGGTACGTCTTAGGCAGCATGCACTAAACATTAAAATGGCTACCAACACCAGTTGTAGTACTAATAGGGCGTTGAAGGTTAGCACACCCCATGGCTCACCCAGTGTACTATATATCAAGTGTTCATTATCAGCATTACTAAGTAATTCTTGAACTTTAAGCTGCATTTTATGTGCTGAATTCTCAATGTTAATCAGATGTGTGTCCTTACGGTCTAGCAGGTTCTGTAAATTTAGACTAAGTGGCGGTACTGGTGCCTTAAATGCAGGTGTATAGTTATTAATTTGATATGCCTGATGGGGAGTTTGAGTTCAAATGTTAATTTGAGATGACTTATGACGTGATATAGGATGGAAAGTATAGTCCCCAATTTGCACATCACTGTTAGGTACAAAGCAGAACTTGGGTTGGGTAATAGGACAGGTTTTGCCTTGATGTGTTAATGTTTTAACATTTGTTACAATACAATATTGGTTAGTAGTATTATAAGTGGAGATTACACGCTGGGTGGTCCATTTTTGTATTTGAACTGGACACCAGACAGTATTATTGTTCTCTTCCTTTATGGAAAGTTCTCCACAAACTGGTTGAATTTGTGACATAACATTGCACTGGCAGATCCACTGGCTGTTTATCTCCTCACAACAATGTAAATTTGGCACTACCCAGGATCCATTCTTATTCTGCACTAGTATATTAGGTGGGTTCACACGGTATGCATAGTAATCCCCCTGGAGTTGACCTAGAGAATGGACCTTGACAACACTAGTATACCTTTGCTCGGCATGCTGTACTTGGGGTAATTTTACAGTGAGGCGTACCTTCATTGCGTCTGCTAGCATGCTCTTTGGCCTGAACCCTTGTGGTCTTGTATACACTTTGGCCACTTTCCTTACCCACCAAATGGGTGGGGCTCTAATGTAAGCGCAAGGGTTTAAACAGTGAGAGTCACTGACATCCCGACACATGGGGCAATACCATAATTTGATTTGGGCATCTGACATTTGATCAGGCAACATATTGTTGCTTAGTTGTTGTAACAGCTTATTTATAGTGGTTAGTACATAAGATCCATAAGCAGAACAGGTTATAGCTTTTCCTATAGTATGGTGCCCTACTTCCTCATTATGCTCATTTATAATGTCATTTATTTTATTCTCAACTTGTTTAAAAAGCTTAGCTATCTCATGCATATTATATATGGTCAGTCGCTCCTCGGCTGCCAGCCCAGCCTGGTTGACTGCTAATGGTAGGAGAACCTTTCTCTCCTCCTGTAGGTTTACAGTATTTTGGTGTTCTCTAATGGCTTCCAAATCGTCTCAATTCCAGATACTCATTACAGAGCCAAAGAGTCCCGTTCTGTCACCAAACAGGTCTCTTTTTCTTCTTTTCTGATTAGTAATCATGAACCCCCCCTTTCGAGCATGGAAAGCACTGACCATATCTAACAACATTGTGGCATAAAACTTTGATACATTTGTATTGGCACAATCACTTGTTCTATTTCAGTTCCAACTAGAAAAATCAAACCTAACAGGTAATCTAATGTATTGTACATCATTTACAAGAGTTTGATCAGTGGGTGTTGATGTAAGTCTACTGTTTGGCCCTGCAGTGAGGTTAGGACATGTGGCAGGGTTTACAGTCAGTGTTATTTGTGCACTGATATATTTTTGGAACGGGTATCATCATTCTCTTGGTGTATATTGGGCATTTTAACATCAACATAGGTATTCTGACATATAGTCACTTGGTAGGTGCCTGAATCTTTGGGGGTTGCCTTTTCTAACGCCAAAGTTCCGGTATTTGGTTTGACTCACCCTCGGTGAGATGTCCAGTGGGTTGCACAAATATATGGTTCAGTAGTCCAAAGTGCCTCTAGGCACCATCGTGAGGTCACAACTTGAGTATTGTTTAGTGTCCAAATTATTTTCCAAAACTGGACCACTGTTTCATTATGGCTCCATGTGTAGTTTATTTTTAAGTAGGCAGTGTCCTCATAGTCTACAACTATGTGACTGGTTTCAATGGATACTCGTATGTCAGAAGTTGCTCTGCAGTAGTGCGCCACCACCAATAGTAGTAATGTAAGCATGGTGTCAACATGGGAAGACAAATCAAATGCAGTATCATTATTTATTCAGCTTTATCTGATACCTTTTTACATTGGTCAACATGGACCCATAATTCTGGCCTGGTCTTTTGTATTTTCTTTTTGTTTACAAATGTTGATTGTTCCTCATGTTGTTGTTGCACAGTTTGTGGCACTGGTTTGATTTCTTTAGTAATTCTTTTTACGTATACTGCAGTCTCTTCCAATTTCTTTAGCATGGTATAGGGTCCTAGCCAATTGGCATCTTTCCAAGGTGATTTTTGTTCCCAATTTCGGACCATTACCGTGTCCCCCTCTTTTATTGGGGTGGCCCATCCCATAAAGTGTTGCCTGTAGTTAACATTCTTTTCATGTGCCCTGGCCATGTTTTGAGCGGCAAATCCTAGGTACTGTTCCAATTGTAACTGTACCCCGGACAGAAACTTTTCATGTTTTACCTTATCACTAATAGGACTGCTTGGAGAAGGCACATCTGCCGGATGCATTAGCCTCATCTTTTGCCCCATCATTAATTCATAGAGTGATAATCCTGTGCTTGCCTGGACAGTCCCTCTGACTGTCATTAGAATACCAGGCAAGTGATCTACCCAATCTTTTCCTGCATCTAAATTGCACTTTTTTAATGCATTTGTAAGTGTTCTATTCATTCTTTCCACCATTCCTGATGACTGGGGATGGTATGGTAGGTGGTATCTTTGTTGAACCCCAATTATTTGGCACATTGTGGCCATTACTTGATTTACAAAATGTGTGCCTCTGTCTGATTCGATAATATTGGGGAAGCCCCACCTAGTGCACACCTGGTTATATAGGATTTTTGCCGTTGTTATTGCTGTGTTGTTTTTGGTGGGGAATGCCTCCACCCATTTAGAAAACATGTCTATAATAACCAGCATGTACTTATATCCCCCCTTTGCCATTAGGAGTGGCCCCATATAATCAATTTGTAATGTGTCCCAGGGGCCATCTGCCAAGGGCAATGGTTGTAATTTTGGTTTGCCCCTCTTGGGGTCTTGTTGCAAACATATAAGACAGTGACATAAACTGTCTGTGATTGTGTTATCCATATTAGGCC
The DNA here is from genome assembly GCA_016271365.2 of Neoceratodus forsteri. Lineage (NCBI taxonomy): Eukaryota > Metazoa > Chordata > Ceratodontiformes > Ceratodontidae > Neoceratodus > Neoceratodus forsteri. Next base: position 1,146,028,421 of record CM057458.1, on the reverse strand, counting down.
ACCAGTATTTAGATTTGATAATTTGCATGGTTTTGTTGGACCCCCCCATGGCCACACCCGCAGTGGTTTCCATGACAATATCATGATATAATTGACTTGGAGGTATCCATTTTAGTGTTGTATCCTCCTCCTCCTGTCTAAACAGCATGTTGTCTCTGATTTTAAATTTGTAGTTATTTTGGGGGTCCTCTTTTGTTTGTGTACACTTATTTACAATCAAGGGGTCCTGGCTTTGCAAATCTCCCAAATTTGCTTTAGGTAACAGTTTATGGGTTGGCAGTAGCACTTTGATGGCTGGTTTAATTTGTACGGAGTGAATGGGAGTCTTTGGTCGGATCCCTTTCCAGGGGTCTTCCATTTTTGTGAGCTTATCTGCTCTATCATTTCCTAATTCTGCTGGAGTGGCATATTTAGAGTCAACATGGGCCTTAACCTTTATGATAGCTATTCTTCCTGGCATGCCATCCCCCATCTTTAATATGGCCTGTAAAAGTTCTCTGTGTTTGACGTGCTCCCCAGTTGCTGTTTTCATACCTCTGTTAGCCCATATGGGTAACCAGGTAGTAAGTGATCCCACTGCAAACAGCAAGTCTGTATGCATGCCTAACCTGCCTTTGGGGTTTGCCAGGATAGCCTCGTAAATTGCCACCAATTCTGTGAACTGGCAAGGGAAAGGGGTCTCTTAGTTGGGAAGGACAGCAAGTGAAAATCTTTCAAGACTTTTCCCTGATCTGTTCTGCAGATGCAGAGCATATGATGAGGTAAGGAGCCACTTCTATCATCTAAACATCCCAGCCTCACTTCGATACCCAGCTATGCTTAGAATCCAAGTTAATGGGGTTTTCATGGTTTTCCAACCCCCTGCGAGGCTGAACACTATTTGCAGATAGCTCAGGTTGGAAAGGCTACCTCCTCACAGCACCCATCGAAACCATGCTACCAGGAGAACACATCATAGAGGATAACTGCGTGCAAGCAGTTGTGCTGCCACCGGGGGGTTCTGATTCTGTTAGAGCTCGAGAAGTCACACAGAATCAGAACCCACAGTTTGCCCAGCCAATGTTTTTTATAGTGTATAGCTACCCCACAAGTTCCACAACAAAAACAATAAAACAACTTAAAATGATTTTGAATGTTATGTGCCCCTCTGCCACTTTCGGAAAAAACTCCGCCACCATCCTGTCAGAAAATTTACTCTTCAAATTCTGAGATGTGCGTGTGGTAGTTTTTTCTTTAGTTAAACTACTGGCTCATGCGCTCTTAAAAACAGCCAAGATGTTGTTGTACCACAGTATGGTATTACCGCATTCCATGAACTTTGAACTGTGGTACAACAACATTTTGACTACATTGGATTTCTATGTGTAACAAGGGGTCATCATACTTAGATACATAGATACATAGAATGTGATGGCAGGAGGAGACCTCAAGTCTATCTTGTCTACCCATGGTTCGCTGTATCTACCCCCCTCCTTTGTTAACTGGTCCAGGTAATGATGTCCTTATATTTGTCCCATGCTTGCTTGAAGCCACCTAGTTTTAGCCTTGACCACCCCACGGGGCAGGCCATTCCAGGTGTCCACCACCCTCTCTGTGAAATAAAACGTCCTTATGTTTGTGTTGAGCTGGCCCCCGCATAGTCTCTGGACATGTTCTCGCATTTTGCTGTCTTTCTTAAACTGGAAAAGTTCATTTGTCTGGGTCTTGTTTGTACCCTTGATGTATTTGAAAGTCTCTTATCATGTCTCTCCTCTCTCTCCTCTGTTCCAGGGAGTACATGTTCAGCTCCCTCAGTCTCTCCTCGTAAGGCTCCTGATGCAGCCCTTGAATCATCTTTGTTGCTTTCCTCTGCACTGTTTCTAACCTATGTTCTTTCTTAGGTGAGGTCTCCAGAACTGTACCCCAAACTCAAGGTGGGTTCTGACCAGTGCCCTGTACAGTGGCACTTCCCTTCTTCTACTAGTGAGTTCTCTCCCGTTGCAGCCCAGCTTACCCCCCACTTTAAGTGCTGCCTTTTTGCACTGTCTACCTGACTTTAGGTCATCTGTTATTATGATCCCCAGGTCATGTTCTTTACTTATTTTTGTTAGTTTTTCTCACCCCAGGTAATGGTCTGTTTTTGGATTGTTCCTTCCTAGGTGCATAATCTTGTATTCATTTGCACTGAATTTCAGTTGTCATGCTGTAGACCATTGTTTCAGTTTTTCCAGGTCCAATTTCATTCTTTCTACTTCTTCTGTAGAGTCCACTCTGTTACATATTTTGGTGTCATCTGCGAATAGACACACCTTTCCCTCGAGCTCCTCGGCAATGTCGGCTATGAATACGTTGAATAGTAGAGGCCCCAAGACGGAGCCCTGGGATACCCCACTGATAACCCCTCATTCTGAGGATAACACCCCATTTACCTACACCCTCTGTGTCCTATCGTGTAGCCAGTTTTGTACCCATCTCACTACTTTCTAACCTACTCCCATGCAATCTAGTTTTTTTAGCAGTCTTCTGTGGGGTACAGAGTCAAATGCTTTACTAAAGTCAAGGTAGACCACATTGATGGCCCCTCCCTTGTCTACAGCTCTGGTAACCCAGTTATGTTTGTTTTGCAAGATCTGCCTAATGTGAACATGTGCTGCCTACGGTCCTGATGTCCACTGGACTCCAGGAAAGTAACCATCCTTTGTTTAAGTAAGATTCCATCACATTTCCCACCACTGAAGTAAGACTTACTGGGCAGCAGTTGCCTACTTTTCTTGGCATTCAGCTTTGTGCAGTGGTACCACTGTTGCCCTTCTCCAGTCCTCGAGTACTGTTCCCTTCTCTAATAATTCAGTGAAGAGTTCTGCTAGGAGTTTTGCCAGTTGGTGCCTCAGCTCCTTCAGGATTCTTGGATCCTATACACTATAATGGAATACTCAAAGCCCAGAGCATCTCCCTCAGTGCAGGATATGGACCCAGCAGGAGGCCGTCTGACAACTGAGCAGTGGCAGCAGGTGCACAGGGAGAGACAAAGAAAGAAATGCAAGAATCCGGCTATAGGAAAACTTCTCCAGCAATGAGATCGGACATGAAGCCACCAAAGAGCCCAAGCAACATCCAATGCCAGCAGTGGATCCTCACACACTACACCTGTCAAATCATCACACAGATATGAGCCGCTAAGGGAAATGACACCAACTGCACTCCCATTGGCAACAGATGATCAGCAACTGAGCACGTCTTATAAGACACCACACCAAGAAGCAGAGCCTTGGGCCCCGATCTGTGCAGAATGGGTGGATTGCTTGAGTGACCCAGAGAACAGTGAGGATGCACTTGCTGCACAAGCCAAGGATGAAACTTCTGCTGTCGTTGCACCACCATGAGTAACTGTAAGAGAGACTACTGTTTTTTTTTTATTCTCCTGTTGGGTAAGGGTCTACTCAGGTAAGCCTTATTTTTGAGTGCGATTATTAAAATGCCATCAACATGTCGGATTTGGGGAGACACATAGGGGAAGGGACAGGTCTCCTTTCCCAAATCCCTCCCCCAACAGAATTTTATATTTAGGTGCATTTTTGGGTCTGTGCAAGGTTCCTGTTCTATAGGGAGCAAGATTTAGGGATGACCTTATGTTGTTATTGTTATGCTCCAAATGTCTGATTAACTGTCATTAAGTGTTACATGTAAACAGGGGGTGGAGGAATGGGGTACTTGCGAATTCTGGACATAGTAAATAAGATAGGTCACTAGATAGCCTGAGTAGTACAGAAGTGGCAAGTACCTCCAGTAAGGGCTGCAACTGTGATTCTGACAACATACTAGGCTCAGAGTGTTAAGGATCCTTCCCCCCCACCATTAATGAGCTATTAGACACCAACTGGTACATAGGGAATGGGGTGTCATTTCCCCATAAGGAGATAATGGCCAGCGTGCCCTTTTAGCCTTACCCCTAGATCCTCCATGCATAGTCCAAATAGAGAAATGGTAATAGAGCTGCATAGGATGGGTGGGACAAGCAGGTGCATGGAATATGAATGAAGCAAGGCATTCATGAAATGCTCGATGAAGTGCCTTCGGAAAAGTCATTCACATGGCCTGCCTAATGCAGTACAGTAATGTATGGGGGTTTAGAGCAGGTAAACCCACCCCATCAATGGGGAGCTGTCCCCCCCTCCTTTTTTATTCACAACTGTCTCCTTAACTGAACGCAATAAGTGGACAAAGGTTAACCAAGTGCAGGCAAAATGTATTTATTTATTTATGGCTTTGATAACTGGGTGAATGGACTGATCCAAAAGGACCGATTTCAGACACAACCCAGGCCAAACAAGATGGCAGCAAAGTGTTCAAGAGCAGTTATACATATTACATATCCAAGCAGTAATACAGCACAATGCAGGAGACTGAAGCAGGGTAACAGACATGAGGCTCTAATTATACAGAGCAACAGTATGTACAGATACATAGCTATCGGATTTTATACTACACAGAGCAACAGTATGTACAGATACATAGCTATCAGATTTTATACTACACAGAGCAACAGTATGTACAGATACACAGCTAATGGATTGTATGCTATACAGAGAGCAGTATGTACAAGAACAACAGCAATGGGGATTATTACAAGATCAGAGTTGTATCATCAAGCTATTAGAAACTGTGAACATTATTGCTGTATGTGATACATCAGAAAGTGCTAACTATGTACAGAGGTACAGCAGATATAACAGTCATGGACAGTCCTGATCAGTCAGGAGAAATAAGAGAGTGTGAGCAAGCCACGACTAAAGAGTAAGAGATGGAGGCTGACAAGGTAAGGGTCAGGGATAGAGGCTGGGCAGAAAAACAGAAGACTACGGAGGCTAGGGTGGATCATGGGTTGTAACATGGCCTGGGGAACAGCTGCAGGAAGATTCAGTCAGGAGTCAGGCTTGTAGGTTTCTTTTGAGGGCCACGTGGGAGGGGGAGGAGCGGATCAATGATGGAAGCCTGTTCCAGAAGGGAGGTGGCAGACACAGAGAAGACCTTACTGCCCATGACAGAATGGGTGTGTGGGACTTCCAGGGGAGGAATGGAGGAAGACCTGAGGGTTCTAGGCACTACCTACTCTATAAGTAGGTAGGAGAAAGGGGGACAGATGGCGATTTCTAAGTGCGTTATCAATTAGGCTGCCCATGGCATAGTCAAAATGTCCCTGAAGGTTGGGCCACCCTAGGGTTTTGTATAGTGTACAGTGGTGAGTTAAGTAGGGTGCTTGGAGGACAAAGCAGCAGATGGAGTTGTAAGTAGTGTTAAGGCGAGAGCGAAGTGAGGGGGTGGCAGCGAAGGAGTAGACAGGGAAGCAGTAGTCAAGCAGAGGGAGGAGGTTACCTTGCACTATGGCAAGGCAGGCATCCAGGGGCAGAAATAGTTTGGTTCTGTAGGCAGCACCAAGTTTTTGGTGTATTTTACTTATCACCTGTGTTATGTGTTCAGTTAATGTTAGGGAGGGATCAAGAGTCACCCCTAGGCATTTCAAAGAGGAAACTGTGTCGAGCGGGGGGCCAGCTGGGGAGTGTATAAGTAGGGATGTGTTTGTCTTTGCAATCTTGGCTAGAAAAGGCTTTGAGCCAAATAGCACGCCCTTGGTTTTTTTCTCGTTAACAAGTAGTTTTCTGGATAGGAACCAATCATGGGCCGCGCCGTAGTTAGTAGTAAGGGTGGACAAGATTGACTCAAGAGATTTGCCATTGTGGTACAGTACCAAATCATCAGCATAGTGGAGTGCCTCACAGTTTAGGCTTTCAGAGGAGAGAGAATTTATGAACATGAAGAAAAGTAGAGGGCTGAGTATGGAGCCCTGAGGGACTCCAGTGCATGTGGGTAGTGAGGCAGAGGGCACCCTTCCTATGAAAACAGATTGGGACCTATAGGACAGGTAGCTGCTGAACCACGCAGCAGTGTCAACACCCTTAGTCATCCATGCAATAGCGATCTAGGGAGATATCAACCATGCTAGAGTGGATAAGGAAGGTGGCTAAGATTTCTCAGCCATGCAGCTTCATTCACTGCACAAAACGCATGTAGTATGGTTCTGTCAGGGGACTGTGTAGAACATCTGGGCCCTTCCTGGCACGAAAACATGGAAATGTCACACTGATGGTTTTATGTTAGGCAAGGTGCAGTCACACTAGGAACCATATGCACATTATTTCTCCTTAGTGAGAAAGGATGAAGGCCATGGCATAGCTGAACCAGCATGCAACAAAGACGCCACCCTAGGTAGCTTACGTGTTGGTAGATAACCAGCTATCCCCCGACCCCAATTATGACTAGCTCTACGACATTCACAACATGGAATGTCAGAGGCCTTAACTCCCCTATCAAAAGGAAGAAAATCCTGGCCAGGCTGAAGAAACTAGGCACGCAGATAGACTTTTTACAGGAGACTAAACTTTCCCAAGTAGAAGTGCAGAAGCTTCAAAGAAAGTGGGTGGGATGGGAAACTCACAGTGTCTCTGGAGCAGCCAAAAGAGGGGTGTCCATCCTGTTGTACAGAAGCTTAAAATGGAAACCAGTCCTGCAGGTCAGACACCAAAGATAGATGGGTAATCACCAAAATGGATACCCTTGCAGGCCCCCTTCTCCTAGGAAACTTATACGCCCCTAATCAGGATGACCCACAATTTTTTGATAAGTTGTCACAGACCATCCTTGACCTGTAATCTGACAGCCCACGTTATCCTTGGAGGGAATTTTAGCCTGGTGATGGAGTACTGTCTGAACACATCAAATAGGAAACTGGAATCGCATGGGTGCATTCTGCACCAACTCAATGACATATGGAGGATGCAAAACCCATCTGAACAAGATTACTCATACTTCTCTGACCCCCTGCAAATGGCCATTAAATCAGACTTCTGGCTCACTTCACCAGCAGTAATGTCTGCTGCAGAGTCAGTTTCCATAGAGCCCCTCTATCTTTCAGACCATGTAAAGATGATGGTCTCTTTATTCCCTACCCCAGTAGGGTCGTGGTCATGGAGGTTAAACCCCACCCCCCGCAAGATAAAGACTTCCAAATAAGGCTAAAAGCAGAAGCCATACTATACTTTCAGGATAACCACACACGGTCCTCCAACCCCCTCCATGATATGGGAAGCATTTAAATCTACCATCAGGGGAAAAATAATTAGTTATGCGACCCATAGAAGGTGGCTAAGGGAGCAAGAACAATGCAGACTAGAATCCCAGCTTAAAGATCTGGAAGCCATTTGTAAAAGAAAAAAAAATTTAAGAATAGGAGTTGTTATCTGAAATCACCTCCCTGAGGATTCATCTGAACCTATTGGTAACTCGAACTGCTGAACTACATATTATCAGAACTAAACATAAATACTAGGCCAAGGTGGAAAGTGAGGCTGCTCTCATACCACCATCACAAACAACAGATGGAAAGATACATCCACCTTCTCAAAGACGGCTTGGGCAGGCCATAGACCTCCTCCAAGTCCATTAATGAAGGCACTCTATCAAACCCTATATCAGCCTAAGGCCCAGTGTAGCAATGTAAACTTTGACTCCTTTGCACAGCACTTCCAGGTACCTACAGTAGTAGCCACAGACATTGTCAGCTATTTCCAGATATTTCACGAAATTTCTGAAGAGTTTCCTTCTGCTGCCCCTACTGTGGAAATGCAGAAAGCAGGAGATATTTCTGAAAATATCACAGAAATTTCGGAAAATAGCTGGCAGTGTCAGTGGCTGCTACTGTAGCTCTACCACTTGCAAATGGAACTCCTGGAAGCCCCCACAACTGCCCTGGGGGTATCCAAAGCTATTTCAGCCATGGTCCTGCACAAAGCACTGGGAGGTGACAGCCTACCGATAGACTTTTATCAAATACTGAGAGAGGAAGTGACCCACCCTATGCTGCATATGATCCAGAGCTCACACAACAAAAAGGTTCTCCCTAAGATTATGAGGGAAGTCATAATAACGGTACTCCCTAAAGAAGGCAAAGACCCCGCTCTCCCCTCTAGCTATCGCCCCATCTCGCTAACGCAGATGCGAAGGTCATAGCTAAAATACTGCCACTACGGCTAGAGAACATCCTCCCAGACATTATTCATTCTTCACAAATTGGCTTCCTCAAAGGGAGAGTCAACTCAGACCATCTAAGAGTCTTGCTCTCTGTGCTACAAATAGCTGCAAACCTCCCAACCCCCAAAGTAGTGCTCTCTATTGATTTTGAGAAGGCATTTGACTCAGTAGAGTGGGGATTACTTGCTGGCAGTCCTCGGACTATTCAGTTTTGGTCCTAATTTCACCACATTGGTGCATACCCTATATCAGTGGTTGTCAACCGGGGGTCCATGACCCAAAAGGGGTCCATGAGCACATGCCAGGAGGTCCATGGAAAAGCCTGTAAACACAAACGTGAATCGCGTATTTTTACATGTTACATTTGCGGTTTGAATTTCAACTGCGAGCAAGCTGGTAATGGAATCACTCATTGACTGTTCTCTCTCTTACATCTATCTGTGCCTCCCACAATCACCTGCCTATTTGCAGCTCATTCTACCATTGTGAATAAAGCACCCCCTTTACAATAAAGCAAGTTCTTCAACTCATTCTTGATTGTTCAGCTGTTAGGTATTAATTACTTGCCTGACTGCTGGAAATGATTCCCCTTCTACATGCTGATAAATTTTTGGCCTCATGTGAACCGCGTTTATATCCTCTGCAGTTACTGCCCTGACGAATACCACATGTTTTCTCTGGCTGCCCTTGCTCCTTTGAATCCCTGTTATTGACCCAATTAGTGCTGCATGAAGCTCCGAAGTACCGAGTGATCCTAGCGCGTTTGTGTCCTCTGGCTTCCCTCGCTCCTTAGATCCCAGTTAGTGACCCGATGAATGCCTGCATTTTATTTCTACTAGCTACTTCTTGCAAGGCTTTGAAGGGGAAATGACAAGCCAGCCCTCTTCCTCTTCTGTGAAAAAAAAGAACAAGGAATACATGGGCTGAAGTAATTTTAAACAATGTTTAATTCAAATATCCTTTCAGAGTGTTACTGTGTAGGACTAAGGACAGGGAGCAGGCTTGAAAGCAGTAGTCTGTGTCCATTGGTAGACATTGTATTGAAGAACATATTGTAGCAATGTAATCTGTTTAATTAAAACAAGTACAGATTACTTTAACAAATCATCAAGTCCATTTGTAGTGAAAACATCTTATTTTAAATAAAAAAAGGCCTTAACTGAGCCTTTGAGTCTTTTCACAGACCCAGTACGTGGGGGGAGGGAGGGTATGAGGAGTGTAAGCCTGTGCACTCATCAGTGGTTTTATTACATGCAGTAACTATCCATGTGAGACCAAATATAATTTTGTAGTTTACTTTTCTGAGAAAATGAGATGGGGCTACTGCTCAAACATCACTAACATTGATTTTTCTTTTATGTACTGTTAGTTTACCTTTCCAGATATTAATAAAAACTAAATATTTTTTTATTAAATTAGTTTGCTGTTTGTTACTCATAAGTATAACAAATGTGTGTTTTTTGTAGGGGGTACCCTGACAAGGACGAACAGTTGCTAGGGGGGCTCCAGACCAAAAAAGGTTGACGACCACTGCCCTATACAACAATCCTACAGCCAAAGTTTTAACCAACAGCACACTGTCTAACCCATTGACTTTCTTTAGGGGCACATATCAGGGGCGCCCACTATCCCCCCTCTTGTTTCCAGGTAGGCCCTAAAAGATTCAGCACTAAGCTCTATGGGGGTGATTGCCTGGTGTTCTGCAAGAACGCATACCTAGCAGTGCCCACCATCCTGAACTTACAGCACCCTCAGCCTTACGGATTAACGTCTCTAAGTCAGAGATACTAACCATAAATCTGAACATGAAATATGACCCCATTTCAGTTCATGGCCTGGCATGGACACCAAAAAGACTCAAGTACCAGGGGATCCCAATTACCCCAGATATCCCACAAATGGCTACCAACAACATGAAACCCTTGTTAGACAAACAAAAAGAGGACATGGAGATGGAAGCACCTGAACTTCTCTTTAACTGGGAAAATTAATGCTATAAAAATGATACTAGCCCCACAAGTCTTCCATATCCTGTCGCACCTACCCATTGCAATAAAAAACATCAGGTTCCAAAAAATAGATACCCTCATTGGGAATTTTGTATGGGAAGGGGCTCCTCCCAGGTGAAGTAGAGCCAAACTGCAGATACATTGGGCAAGGGGCGGATGGGGCCTAGCTCATTTCTTGCAATACCACTATGCTTTCCTCATAGCTGAATCATGCAAACTGTTCTAAAATCCAGGGTCAGGGAATCCAACGTGGGTGGAGATCAAAACTGAACTAATGGAAGGGGTACACCCCCTCTGCATATCTCGGACATGCCCTCCCCAACCCACTACACAGATTGTGCACAATATCAACAGCACATGATGCTTGGAAAAGAGTGGGTGGTATAGCCAAACATTGTACAAGGACTGGTATGTCGATTCCACTGTGGAACATCCCCACATGCAAACTTGGACATTCTCCTATATAATGGGCCACTTGGAAGGAGAAAAAGATTTACTTTGTAGGCGATGCATCTATTCCCTTAGGTAACAGGATGGATGGACTCTTGTCAATCCTTAATGAACAGATTTCAGCTTCCAAAAGCTGACTTCTGGAGATATCTGCAATTATGAAACCTATGCACCCTACAGGAGAGGCAAAAATGTGACTGTTCCTTTTGTACCAGACTCCCAGGCCAAAAGATGCCTAAAGCACCAGTATCAGCATGGGTGAAAGCCAAAAAGGGCTGAGCAGGCCACATTTACAGGATGTTAAGGGTTGCAACCACAAACCCCTCCTTGACACCCAAAGATAAATGGGAAAACGAATTACAGACTAATATCCCAGACGAAGCCTGGTCCCAAGCCTGGAAGAACCTGCATCACGCAGGCCCAGACCAAAGCAGTGTGCTGATCCAGAACAAAGTCATGCATTAGTGGTACCAAAACCCAGCACAGCTAAAAACAATGGGCCTCTTATCCCATGACCATTGCTGGAGATGCAAGTCCCCAGCTGCTGATCTGCCCCACATCCTGTGGTTCTGTGCTCTGAAACATGACTACTGGAAAAAGTTCCTGAACCACTGTTCAGCAATACTACAAATGTAGATGCCCTTTTCCCCAACATTGGCCCTACTTGGGATCCCTCCTCACAAATCCCAACCCAACAAAGGAAATTGCTCATGTTAGCTCTCATAGAAGCTAAACAATTCCTACTTAGAAGATGGTGGACCAAAGAAGTACCAACTTTCCTGTAGTGGAAAACCACTATAGGTACACTGACCTCCAACTCAAGGATGTCCCATATGTCTTTTTGCACAAACTAAAGAACTATCAAAGCATGTGGGCCCCTTACTTTCAAATCACCCAAACACTTCCCAGACCTTTTCCCCTACCTCAAGAACACTCTACATCTACCCTGAATGCTCTCATAGCACAGAATTGGGAATAGAAAAGCTCAGACTTGTGAATGTGTATGGCTAGCCCCACAAAACATATCCACCTGAAAGACAATGTCCTGATAGCTAACATAAAAAATAAGTATACCCCTTAATACAAGTAGAGATGTACGACGAGTAGTACACCTGTCTGGATACAGCTAAATGACTTCCTTAACATATGTACATCCTATAGTAAACTGTTCCTTTTAATTTCACTGAATGCAAAGAAATACTATAGTGAATAAGTTGCAACGTATTGATTCCAGGATATGAAAAGAAAGAGTTGTAAGAGCCTGATATGTAATACCTATCTTGTAATGTCTTGTGCAAACTTAATAATACGTAAGCAATAAGACACAATGGGGTGTTCATGGAAAGGATATTACTGAACGCCCAAGGGTGCAATCAGGCACAAAGCCGCAGGCCACGTGCCTTCAGCCTCTGGAAGTGCGGTAATATCGGTTCCATGCACACCCCCGGAGTATCTTATTGGTTTATAAAATGGACTTTTTTTTATTTTTTAATGTAAGAAAACTCAATTTATATATATATATATATATATATATATATATATATATATATTTGAGAAAGGTATTATCACACTTTGCCATAAAACAGTCCTTACGCCACCTAGTCTAACATGTAATTTGTTTTCTGTTTGCTAACTTCAGACCTTTACTTTCACACTGTTGCATTCAGTAGCCCCCCCCCACCCCATCATGTATTGGAGTGGAGTTGACTCGTTATTGTTTTGTGAGTGTGGGATGGTAGAGCAACTAGTTCTTTAGGGTGACACAGTTTGCTTTTTCTGTAGAAAAGTGTGCCCACAGCAGAGCAGAGGTACAACAGAGACAGTGACTCCTCATCTTCCCAGACCAGACAACATTTTTAGGGAATGAACAAATGGAAGTACTTCTTCCCCTCCCCCATCACCTTGTCTACCGCAAATCAGGCTGAGCATATAAAAATCTTAAACTAATATTAAGGGTTACAGAACCTGATATTTGCTTAGGAACTGCCAGGGCAGGAGCACGATTAATACCAGACCCAGTGAAAGCAGACAAGCTGTGGGAGAGAGTAGGATCATCATCAGTACCTTTTCTTTATTAAATATCAGTTACAGACATTTTTTAATTAACATTTTAAATCATATGCTGCTGTCTGCAGTAACAGTGTTCGATGTGGGCTTTATTGGTTATGTGTTTTCCTCACTAAAATAAAAATAAAAATCCTCTCCATATAGTCCTGTTCCTCCTCCTCCTCCTCCTCAGTAGACTACTGAGTGGGAAGGTCCAGAGTTTGAGCAACTTGCTTCATAAAAGCAACATGAGATATGTAGTCCTCAGATCCCTTACCAGGGGAATCAGGACAGTGAGGATCAGGAGAGATCTCAGGCTCAATGGACTCTCCATAATCCTCATCCTCATCTTCCACCTCCTCTTTATAAAATTCAACACTCTGTTCCAGAGAACCAGGAACTGAGGTTGAAATGGAGGTTTGAACTGGTGTTTTGCCTGCAGCCACTTTCAACCAGAACTGGAGTTCCAGGCAGTAGTGACTGTATGATTCTGATTGCATTCGCAATCACTTCAGCAGTTAGACCCGAGGCCTTTCTCAGTTGCGGCTCCTATACTGTATGCTTTTCCTCTTTTTTTTCTTTTATCCACGGTAGCTGGTTCAGCAGCTGTATCCACAGCATGTTTTCTTCCCCAGAAACTATTACCCCCGTCAGAGGGCTGTTCCCTCGATTCCTTTGGAGGAGGAGCCAGTTTGTCTGAGGCCGGGTCAGCAGCCTTTTCAGACATCTTTTCCTGCAGTTTTTTAAGTCACCTCTCAAGAGTAGACTGTGGAAATTTTTTTCACCGATTTCGCAATCTGCCTTCAGGTTGTCAAACCCTAGGCAGAATACACAAATTAGATGAGGATCAACTTTAACAAATGGTTCCCCACACTCGGTACAATGCTGAAAACCTGTAAGGACCATTCTTTTCTTGGTTTTCTGTGACATCTGGCCAAGAAACATCACTCTCGGTTTTGTTTGGCTTAAATTGAAAGAACAGAGAGTTACCCCAGTTAAATAATAACCAAATTAACGCGACTTACCAGATAAGTCAAATTAGACTAAAATCTACTGATGTTCCCTTCAGGAAAAAAGGAATAGATATCGGTTCCCACCCAGTTGTGAGGAACCGAAAAGGAACCAAGAACTTACCCGATAAACACTAAATCTAGACTAAGTCTACCTGTGTACCGAGGACAGTGCTTCAAAAATCAAAATCAAGGGTACTTTTGAAAATCAGTGAAAATAAATTTTCTTCAAGCAAGTGAAGGAGAGCTCTCCGGAGCCGTCTTACTGAGACAGGCAGAGTAAAGAATCCAACAGTTGCAGGAAGTGCAACCAGGGACAGTTGTTTGAAAACCAAGCTCAAGCCTAGCATTCTACCATTTGCATAGGTTCTATTAACCATATCGGCTCTGGGGCAGTCCTATAGTGAGATCCTACTGCATATTGTCAGAATACAGCAAGATTTCCTGGGGTTTGAACAGTCACGCTGAGTTTTCTAAGTGGACGGGCTGACTGAAAATATAAAATACAGGTTTGTAGTGTGAATATAAAGAAACAACACTGACACTATTGTTTAATTTATTTTTGACTGGTTTATGTACCATTCAGGAACATATCTAAAATAAACAGAAACACATTTGCACTGATCATTAAAGAAAGGGCTTTTTTAAATGAAAATTGCTCTCTAGACACATGATTCTTTGAACCACCTTTGCACAGGTTTTCACGGTGGCTGTTAGGTATGGACTGGATAGTAGTGAAAGGCTAATGGAGAGACAGAGTGATATGAGCGAGGTGGGACTTTGATGACAGGTCAAGTGCGTAAAAAGCACAGTTCTTGTAGAATATGAACGACACCTTTAGTAGTTGGGGGGACTGTGGTTTACAATGCAGACACTGCCTTTCTTTTGCCATATTTGCTTGTTTTCAGAAACTGAAATACAGTATTCATCCAATATGCGATGTCAGTGTTGTCTGTATGTGTGAGAGTATGAGAGAGTGTGGGGTGTGTGTGTGGAAGAGGGGTTGAAAATGGTGGTTTACAAGAGAGACAAACTTTTTTAATCAAAATCTGGGGATAAGATACTGAGACGGCTTAATATCACATCTGAATAAGTATAGCACTACAACTGAATTAAAACAAAGTTGCTATGGTTTCCTATTAGACTGCTCCACAGCAGTGGTCAGATTCAATAATTTCCTCTTGAAACAGTTTCTATTCATAGCAGGTTCACAGTGATACATCAGAAGCAGTTGAGTAACATTCAGACACCATCTGCTGTCTGAATGCTGCATTGTGCAAACACAAAAAAATGTCCTTGACTTTTCCTGAAAACACTGCAGTATAACACAATTTTTTTGTGCAGTTCCACGCAATGTTCTTCATTAAGACACTGTAGTAATGTCCTTCATCCTGGTGGGCAGCACTGCACTACAGTGGTGAGTGATACCTTCCCCCAGCATCAACAGCAGCAAAAGAAAGCAAAAGTAGTAATTTTCCTGATGGTCTACTGGCTGTGGCACTGTTTCCTGCAGAAAGAAAATGCAAGAGAAGTCTGTTTCAAATAAACCCAAAAAATGTACTTCAGTGCTGAGTGATCCTCCTCCCCCGCTGTCACAACTGCCCACTGTCCTGATTGTCAGCCACCCCCTACAGTGAATCCTGGCCCAATATGCATCCTTTCCAAGTTAAATCCTTAAAGTGAATGAGAATAAAGACAAACTCTCCCTCCTTAGGGCTCAGCATGAATGCTTGAAGATAATGCTAAGCTCTCTTTCTGCCTAACTGGCACTTGTACATGATGTCATTTACCTATGCCCATTGGGCAGGAAGAAAGCTCAGCATTATTGGGCAGCATGCTATGCCCAGACTACGTAGGATGGATTTGGTTTTATTCTCAGTTGCTTTAAAAAGGCAACGTTCTGGACTGGGTTTGACTGTAAGGGGGCTAACAGAAGGCGGGTGAGATGTCGGGGGGGCTCACTCAGCACTAAAGTACATTTTTTGGATTTATTTGAAACAGACATCTCTTGCACTTTCTTTCTGCAGGAAACTGGAGCAATACTGCTGCTTTCTTTTAGTGACAGTGAAGCAGGGAAGGGGGTCACTCAGCACTGCATTACGTTTGTTGCATTTATTTGAAATCAACAAACTTTTACAGATTTAGCTTGCACAACAGAATACTGTAAATTCTTCTGCAGAAAACTGGAGCAATGCCACGGCTACTAGATCACCAGATAAATGACAATACTGTTTTCTTGTATTATTGTTGAAGCTGTTGGGCCCCATAAGCCTGTGTAAATTTGGCACTATATTATGTAAGAACACAAACAAAACCACAGCTTAACATGTGTATTGGAATAAATAATGCCCTGTTAAGTCATAATTTTGATATACTTAACAAATGCATTGAAAAATTAGTAAATGGGTACATAGTTATTAGTAGAGCCCTGTGAAATTCTTTTTATTTTACAGATTTTTTTTTTTTTTTTTTTCTGGAATTTTGTGTTATTTCTTTTTATTCACTGAAAATGTAGTTTTATTTCTTGTTATCACATTTACATTCAATAAAATACCTCAAAATGACCTTATGCACACTAGAAATCATATTCCTAGTATACTACATTGTATTAAGCAGTATTATGGTCTTGAAAGGTTTTGTGAATCAGACAATTCTAACGCTGCTTCCTTGCAGACTCTGTCTGCCGCAACAATGGAGCCTAAACAACAACTGCTACAAACATTTATTTAGATTTATTCAAAAAAAAAAATTTGTTTTACTTCTTTAATGTTAGTTTTGTTTCATTTCTTTTTATACCTTGAATTTCTTGTTATTTCTTATTTAAGAAAAACACAGGTCTCTTGTTATTAGCACTGAGTGTAGAAAGCAGTCTAGCTCTTTCTTCTATGACGTCATTAAGTTTCACATTTGCCAGCCATTTTGCAAAGCAGACCGGGTGGAAGTTTTGAAAGGAGAGGGCTGTTTATATTTTTCAAATGATATGAAAATGTATTTATGTTTATTTCATAACTGCAGTTTTAGCATTAATGTAAACAGCAACCTTTCCTTTACCTTGCTGTGAAGCCATTTTCTGAATCATTTAAGGACAAAACAAGGGGCTTAGTCTTCCTTTAACTTGGTATAACAGCTGAACAAATGAACAGTTACATAAGAACTTACAGTAACAGTAGATCTTTGAGGGGATGTCAGTCATCAGCTAACACTGTAGGAACCTTCGCTGTCGGTGAAAGGGAATCCACAGGGTAGATTTTTGGCAGTACCACTGGGGCCGCCCACATTGTTGACATCACTAACCCTATATAGGTGTGAGTGGTCCCACCCTCCTCGGTTCTTTCCTCCCAGAGACTAAGGAGCTAGGCCTTGCCATGGGGACTCAGCAGGAAGAGCCTGAAGCGCAGGCTCGTCTCCACCACAGTAAAAAAAAATAAAAAATAAAAAAAACACACAACGCTGCATTGTAGAAAAACTTTTATAATCAATGCAAAAAGAACATACAGCAGCAGTCAAGAGATCCACATGCGCCTCCTGCAATTCTGCGGTCTCCCATATGCTCACGAAATGCAGAAATATCCAAAATGTGGACCTTGAAGGAAGAGTACTGGAGGCCTGAGTCAGAGAGTGAGATCAGGTAGTCTGGGATGTGATCCACAGAGCAGGTTAAAGGGTCTAAACTATGCTTGACAGCCCAGCTGACAAACTGTTTCCACTTCATGGTATATTGGACTTAAGTGGAAGACTTCCAGATGGCTACTAGGATGTCCACCACTCTGTTAGACACCCCAAACCTGGCAATAGCTATGCTCTCAAGAGCCAGGCATGCAGATGGAAGGACCTTCGGTTGGGATGGATCTGGGTCCCCTCAGCCTGGATCAGCAGATTCCTGCAAAGAGGAAGAGGGACCAGAGGTTCCTAGGCCATCTGCTGAAGGAGAGGAAACCATATCTGGTGAGGCCAGAATGGAGCTACCAGAATCATACT
Organism: Neoceratodus forsteri; assembly: GCA_016271365.2. Taxonomy (NCBI): domain Eukaryota; kingdom Metazoa; phylum Chordata; order Ceratodontiformes; family Ceratodontidae; genus Neoceratodus; species Neoceratodus forsteri. Next base: position 1,146,010,864 of record CM057458.1, on the reverse strand, counting down.
GGCCCCTTCCATCTGCAACTTGATTAGCACCCTCTGAATTGGTAACCTGTGATACGGGCAACTCAAATTGAGCGACTCCGTTTGAGCACCTGTTTAGACAGCAACTGCCAGAAAACAGTAAGGGGGTAGTACAGCGACTGTGAAAGACAACAAGAAAAATAGCAAGGGAACACCAGCGAGAGAGCAGCAAGAGAAGGTTATACATATTTGTTTGGGAGGGCTGAGCCAGCTGGTCATCTAGTGTGGTGGTTAGGGTCACGGACTATCACAATGGTTGACTGGAGTTTGGGACTGGCCTGGGGTTAGGTTTTTTTTTTTTTTTTCTTGTTGCCTTGTGGAATTATTTATTTTTTGTTATTTATCCCCAATATTGTTTCCCTCTCCTGCCCACAGGTTGCCCTCCCACCTTCTCCCACTGCAGGTCATTGGAGTAGCCCTCCCTCCTGTGTTTATCTCTTTCCTCCAGTGCCCATCCCCCCCCCCGGAGTTGGTTATTTATAGATGGGGGTGTGGGGGGCAGTGTGATTAGATTATCCCCCTCTTTATATTTCTAGTTGTTCCCTCGCTGTATTTTTAGTCGGTGTAGTGCTGATCGGCAGTATTGTGTTTGGCGATTTGCACTTGCTCATGTGTAAGTCACAATTAAATCTTTGCACTAATCACATGGTGCCCTCTGAATCAGAGGGAATGCATAAAGAAACCTCCCACTCCAACAGAGGGACAACGTGTCTTGCTAGAAAACTCCAGGCCCTGGATCTAGCGAGCAGAAATTGGGTAGTTTTGCGTTGAGTGGGGATGCAAAAAGGTCCAGCTCTGGACAACCCCATCTGTTGAACAAGTGTTCTGCGACAGATGAGAGGAGCTCCCATTTGTGCATGCTGGACTGAGTCCTGCTGAGAGACACCGCCAGAGTGTCTAACATGCCTGGCACGTGGACTGCCGAGAGTGTCAGACCGTGATCCAATGCCCAGTACCACACTCTCATGGCCTCCCTGCAAAGTAGTTACGAATGAGCCCCCCCTGCTTGTTGATGTAATATACAATGCTTAGACTGTCTGACTGCACCAGCAGTTGACCTGGAGTGAGATGTTCCTGAAAGGCCTGCATGGCATAGAGAACTGCTCTTATGTCCAGGACACTGATATGCAGGGAGGTTTCCCACTGGGACCAGGTACCTTGGGTTTGGAAGGGACCCAGGTGAGCTCCCCAGACCAGACTTGAGGCATCTGTGGTTAGGTTCTGATGCAGAGAGATCTGGAATACTGGAGAACAGACCAAAACTGGGTGGTCTAACTCATCCATATGCTGATCTCACTGTACACAGAGGGCCCACTGGAGGATATGCATATGGAGTCTGGCCAGTGGAACAGTGGGTATGGCAGCTGTTCTGAGGCCCAACAACCTGAGGTATACCCTGGTAGGAATGTATCGACACTGAGCGACTTCCAGAGCTTGAGCTATTGAGGCAATCTGCCCTGTTCTGGGGCAGGAAGGCCTTCCCCTGCACAGAGTCCAGAACCGCCCCTATATACTGCAACCTTTGGGATGGTATCAGAAACGACACGGGCAGGTTGACCATGATGCTCAGGGAGTGGAAGAGCTGGAGAATTTGTTCCAAAGTCAGCAAAAGCTGTTCCCTGGACAAGGCATTCAGGGGCCAATTGTCCAGATAAGGGAAGACATACAGTCCCTCCCTTCTGAGAGCTGCTGTGACCACCGCTAAGCACTTGGTAAAGACTTGCGGCCCACACGACAAGCCAAAGGGCAGCACTTTGAACTGATAATGCTCACTCTGAAAGGTGAAACAGAGAAACTTCCTGTGAAGAGGAAAGACTGAAATGTGTAGGTAAGCATCCTGCATGTCCAGTGATCAGAACCAGTCCCTTGTCTTCAGGAGGAGCATTATGCCTGGCAAAGTTACCATCCAGAACTTATTGTACTGGATATACAGACTGAGGTCCTTTAGATCTAGAATAGGCCTCAGATCTCCAGTCTTTCTGGGGACCAGGAAAAACCTGGAAAAAAAAACCCTCTTGTTTCTCTGGTGCCTGGGCATTGGCTCGATGGCCTGCTTGTGCAGAAGGGACTGCACCTCTTCCCGGAGAACAGACAGGTGAGTTGGGGGGTAACAGGAGGGCAGAGGTGGGGTTTCTGGAGGCTGCTCACTGAGCTCCAAGGTGTGACCCTCTTCTATGATCTGCAGAATCCATGCATCCGAAGTTATGGTTCTCAATTGATTCAGATGGAGGGAGAACTGACCTCTGACCACTGCCTCCTGGTTCGCGACCAGAGGATGGGGGTGTCTGGCAAGGAGACAAGCAGAGGTGGAGCCAGCCACAGGGGCTGCTCCTTCACTTCTGGGGCACTTGGCTACCACTCCAACACTGGAAGGGGCAGGCAAGGGAGCCTGGGCTCTGCATTTTCCCTGGGGACAGGGAGCTGTCCCAGGCCTATTGTTCTGTTTGCAAAAAGGAGGCTGACCTCTGCCTTGTGTTTGGGCACAGTAGAGGGAGTGGACAGACTTGAAGACCCTGCCTGAGGCCTGCAGGCTATTTATGATGTCCTGGACATCAGGGCCAAACAGCTTGGTGCCATTAAAAAGGGCATTAGGCACTTTTTGCTGCATGTCAGCTGCAAAGCTGGATACTCTAAGCCAGGTGTGTCTTCGGAGGCATATGCCTGTGGCAGCTGCCCTGGCAATTTTGTCAGCCATGCCATACAAGGCTCCGAGGAGGTGCTTGGTGACATCCTCAGCAGCTGGGGAGGCACTGCAGTAACTCCTGGTTTTGAGTGCCTTCCGGAAGGGCTTGGGAAGAAGCCTTGCCCTTCTTTCAACTGGCATTCTGATATTTTACCATGTGACACAGATAGTTTGCAGTTCTCAAACCTAGAGTAGCGGAAGCACAAACCCGCTTACCCCAGAGGTCAATTCTATGATACTCTGTCTGGGGAAGGGAGCGAATGTGCTTAGGTGCCTTAGAACTGTCGCAGCTGCCTTAATGACCACTGAGTCATCCTCGAGCTGGGCAGCATAACAGGGAAGATGCAGGGGGGGCGTAATAAAGTTTGTCCACCCTACGGGGCATTGCTGGCACCATGTCTGGTCTGTGCTTGGCTGCTGTAGCTGCATTCTTCAAGGCTGGAAGCATTGGAGGAATAATCTTTGGGGAGATTCAGGAATCTCCAGGATATCCACTATTACTGGTGGCATCCTCTTCCTCAGTGTGAAAGCTCATGGCTAAGGATAATAGTTTCATCACATTAAAAAATGTGGAGTGCTGGCCCATTGGTGCAGTGGTTGGATTTCCGTTTGCAGCACCAGTGACCCAGGTTCGGGAATGGACTCGGGTTGCTGGAGGGCCGGCGGGAGGAGAAGGATGGAGCATCCTAGGGACTGCTCTCCTTCTCCGGGGTTGGGTGAGGACATCACCTGGTGCTTGATGGACCCCTGCCAGAGGCCAGGGGTACCGCAGCAACCGGCACTCGACAGTACTCAGGAGGTGGGGCAGATGCAGGACGTCATTGCACGTCCCCACCTCCTGCAACAACAAGGGGGAAAAAACACTCCTGCTGCCACAATGAAGACCACTCCGGCTGCATTAGAAGCTCAGGCTGACTCCCACCTTTCCCAAGTTCACGACACCCTTGGTCAAGGTGCCATGACCCTGCCCTTTGGGGGGGAAGCCAGGGGGTTCAGAAAGGACAGGTACAAAGTGAGCAGCTGCAGCCAGAGTCCATAACTGGGCTGATGGTCTCGGCGCAGGGATGAAGGGGGCAAAAACTGTAAATTGGAAAAAATAAATAAATAATGTGGGATCCTCAGAAGGAGACCTGAGAGTATGCTTTACAGAGTCCTCACAGACAGAAGATGCTGTAGATTTGTCAGACAGCAGGATATCTTCCTCCTCTTCTTCCTCCACATCATCAGGAAGAATGAGGTCTGGGTGATACTCCTCCTCCTCAATGCCGACCTCTTCAATATCTGGGTCTGGCATCGGGTGTGCCAGCGGTGGCCCATGGGGAGCCTTCCAGGGTCAATGAATAGATGTCGACGATAAAGCTGCCATCAACAGTGTCGGTGAAGGGAGCCTGTTTAAGGCAATCAACGGTTGCACAATCACATTAGTGAACTTTATCAGGACTTCAAGTCAATGGTGGTCATCGATGGGGGGGTGTTTCAATGGCACAGGTGTCAAGTGTCATGTGATAAACCTAATAAGTATATTATATAATATGTATGTTACAGAATTATGCTATGTGAATGTCTGCTTAGAAAGAAAACACCCCTAGCAGCTGTAATGGCCTGACCTTTTGACCGCAAAGGCCCCAGTGTGATGAAACAGCTGGCTGTCATAAAACTGTCCCAGTAGAAACTAATTAAAAACTTTCTTCCAAGGAACAGGTTGTAACACCTTGCAAAACCCTTCTACTCTGAAAGGCAGAGAGCCATAGAAAATTGTAACAGCTACATGTTATATTGTTCACCACTAGAAGAGAACTGTTGTCAGGATGTGGGTTCTGAGGCACCAAAGGAACTGCTTTGATCAAAGAGACTGCCATATTTATTTATTTTTTTTAATAGGTAACTGCTGATTTCCAGCCAGCAGTAAAATAACATCCTTTTGGATTCCTACTCAGGTTAAAGTTTATTGCAGGACTAACAGTGACCTCATGTGTGCTGTGACATCACAAAGAGGTGGAGAAACTGACTTTCAATTTGCTCAGCATCTGAGAGGATGATGCAGACTCCCTCTCTGAATTCAAGGTCACACTTCATTTTCTGGACTGAAAGCAAGGCACTTTTTGTAAAACATAGGTAACTTAGCTAGACTAGACCATTTTAAAACACCAGGCATTTTGTTCTGTAAAACTCCCAATTTATTAGACTGTAAGTACAGGATATCTGCTCTATATGTGAATTGTATTTTACCTAACTTTTTTAATCTTGGTAAACCTTCTTGGTTCTCCTAAATCATGCTTGAGTCTTTCTTTTGCATGTGTAGGTTGAAACTGTATTGTGAAATTCTGAAACTGTTAAGTGCTCAAGAAAAGGGTGTGTTACTATCTTGCAAAAGGTAAGAGTATACCTAGGTCTCATACTGAGTCATAAGAGTACACTTGGGAACCTGGCTGGGTGCCACTTGGTGAAGGATTGTACTGCATTCCCTGAAGAGGGTACATATCTGAGCCTATTAACTGGGTGTGCCTGGGGAAAAGGTTCACATTTGACCCCCCAGGACTCGAGGTGAGTAGGTGATTCAGACCCAAAACAGACCGGAGGGTTACCCTGTTTGTCTCCTGTTCACATACTGCATTTCGAGGTTTTGCACTGTGGGAGCAGAGGGCCTGACCTGCAGAGCACATTTGTGACAGATTTGGTTGGCAGTGGTGTGATTTAAAAAGTATTTGGTAATACGAGTATTAACAGTCCAGTGTGCCAGATTGATACTGTAACAGCTCACATGCAAAATAAGGCAGTGATTTAAAAATAGAACTATATCATTGTGCTTACAGTCTAAGTTCCCTTCCTGTTTTGTTTTCAGGTGCAAGCTAGTGTAGTCATAGGTTAGGGAAGAAGATGGCTTCCAACTACAGCAAGTACACTGCAGACTACTTGTGCCAAGAGAGAGGAGTCCAGCACGAGGGCTGAGCCAAAAAACAGCACCTCATGGAGGCTCTTGTGGTAGCCAATGCACAAGACTTCAAGTCACGGTCTGTGACTGGAAAGGACCAAACCCTGGGCATGGAGGGTCCAGTGCAGTGTCCAGATCCAGTGAGGAGGACAGCAAGACCAGTGCAAGCCAAGGACCACAGCAGCAGGGGAAGGTCACCAACATTCTGGAGCCAGAAGGGATCAGGCTGCAGATGGAGTTGTGGAGAATAGAGCTGGTGTTTTAGAGAGAAGATAGGCCAGAGCAGAGGAAAGAGAATGACAGTTTCAGTGAGAGGCTGAGCAAGAAGAGAGTGAGTGCCAGAGGCAACATGAACTGGAGAAGCTACGACTCCAAACACCAGCACCAGAGCAGGTAAGTGGCCTGGGGTTAACTGGGACTCCAGGACTGGGTTACAAATTAAATTCCAAATTGGTAGCTGAATTTAAAGAGGGGGAAGATATGGATGCCTTTTTAAATTTCTTTGAAAAAGTATGTATTCAAGCAAATATTTTATTTATTTATTTAGTTTTTGTTAACCGGGTAGTGCACTAGCCATAAAATGACTATTTTCAGGCACAACCCTGGACCTTCCAGCTATCCCTGCTACTTACCAGGAAAGTTCGGGATGCATTTGGTCAAATGGACAATGAGGACAGTAATGATTATAGTAAACCTAAAGCTGCCCTGCTAAAAAAGTATGATTTAACAGCAGAGGCCTACACAGTTAAATTCTGTAAGCTCATGAGAAGCGCTGACAATGAGCTAGAAGGAGCTAGCCACTAAACAAAGTCAGTTTTTAAAACATTGGTGGGACGGGATTGAAGCAGACTCTGTAGAGAAAATTGAAAATGTTGTACTGTTAGAGCAGTTTTTGGCGTGCCCAGCAGAGCTGAAAACCTGGCTAGAGGACCAAGATCCAAAAACAGTACAAAATGCTGCTGAACTCTTGGACTGCTATGCCAGGAGCAGACCTGCTCTGAGAGGGAATGGGGTGGGCATGGCAGTGCAGAAAGAGAAAAGTGCGCCTTCAGGGCAGCTAAAACCATCCCTGCCTCTATTGAACCCAGGTAGCCCCAGGTTACAAATAAAAGATTCATCTGAGAAAATAAATTAATGTTGGGTCTGCCGAGAACCTGGCCACCTTGCCAGGCAGTGTCCAAAAATGGCAAGCAGTGCATAAAGTGGTGCTAGGAAAGAAGTGGGGTGTTTGTGTGTCCCTGAAAGCATGCCAGTAAACATGAGGGAACACATACACCCAGTTACTGTGAATGAGGTACAGAAACATGGGTTAAGGAACACAGGGGTGTCCCTGACTTTGGTGAAAGGAATTTGGTAAAACCCGAACAGATTATACCCAATCAATTTGTTACTGTATGGGGATTCACTGGGGAGGAGAAAATGCTGCCACTTGCTAGTTTTATCCTGGACTGGGGTGAGATGGGGAGACTGTGCAAAAAGTTGCAGTCACAGAAAATCTTGCTTTAGACATAATTCTTGGGAACAATCTCCAGCAGGGGGTGGTGTAAGCAGTTACCTGCAGCCAAGCAGCAAAGGTAAACTGTAGTTCACTAGACCCCATAGAAGCCCCTGTGGGAAAGACTGGAAGGCTGGTTCCCCAGCCTGTGTCTCCTGATATGGAGAATAGTAAAAGGGGGGGGTTGAAATTCCCCAGGTAGCAGTTGACAGAAAAGCTACTGAGGTTTACTCGGAGGAAGAAGGGGTGATTCATAGCCAGAGGGTTAGGGATGGCAGTGATCCTGAATGCCCTGACACTAGAGCTAGGGATCCTAGTCTAGAAACTGAAGGGGACCTGTCCCAAACTTTGGGAATGTGTAAGGAGTTTGCAGCTGCTCAGAAAAGTGACCCTAGTTTAGAGAAGCTGAGGGCATAGGCAGACTCTGATGGAGCTCAGGGAGGTGAAGGGAAACATTAAGTTTACTGGGACAATGAACTGCTGTATACGCAAGATGTAAGGACAGAGGGAGGGGTGAAGGGCAGGGAGCTTGTCGTTCCCCATAGGTACCGTCAGCAGTTGCTCAAGATTGCACATGGTATTCCCATGTCTGGTCATCTGGGAATTGCATGCATTACGCAGCGACTGGCCCAGAATTTCTATTGGCCCAACTTCACCCAGCAGGTGAAGGAGTATTGCAGATCTTGTCACCGATGCCAAGAAATAGGGAAGGGGGGTAAGAAAACCCAAGCCACCCCAATTCCTTTGCCCATAGTGGTGGAGTGATTCCAGAGGGTGGGAATGGATATTGAGGGGCCTCTAAATATCTCCAGCTCCTCCGGGAACAGGTTTATCCTGACTGTGGTGGATTATGCCACCTGGTACCCAGAGGCAGTCACCATATCTTCACTTAGGACAGACAAAGTGGCAGATGCCTTGCTAGGGATTTTCTCCCGTGTTGGGTTTCCACAGGAGGTTATCACCGATTGAAGGGGTTCCTTCATGACAGATCTGATGAAATGTTTGTGGGAGAAGTGTGGGATGGTGCAGAGATGCACGACACCTTATCACCCGCAAGCCAATGGGCTTGTGGAAAGGTTCAATGGTACCCTTAAAACAATGCTCCAAGCGTTTGCTGAACAGCATGGGACGGAGTGGGAGAAATACCTTCCCCACCTGATGTTTGCATACAGGGAGGTGCCCCAAGAGCCAACAAGGTTTTCCACCTTCGAGCTCTTATATGGACTCAGAGTACATGGGCCCCTAGACTTGATTCAGGAGTACTGGGAAGGCAAGTATGCCACCCAGGGAGCTCCCATAGTGGATTATGTCCTTAGGTTTAGGGAAAAGCTGAAGGAGCTTATGGGAACAGCCCAGAGCAACCTGGCAGCTGCCCAACAAAACCAAAAGGTGTGGTATGACTGCAGAGCTAAAGCTCACTCGTACACTGTGGGTCAGGAAGTCATGGTCTTAATCCCGGTCCAGAAAGACGAGCTGCAGGCCAAGTGGGCAGCACTGTACAAGGTAGTCAGACAGGTAAATGATGTAAACTACATTATAGAACTACCTGACAGGAGACATACACAAAGAATGTACCATATCAACATGATGAAGCCATATGCTAATGGGGCTGACATGGTGTTTGCAGTATGTAGTCCTGGGGAGGGGATGGATAAAGAAGACCCCCTTCTGGACTTGCTGGAAGAAAACAAGCAGGAGTTCTCTGTTGAGGCAATTAAAAATGTCACCCCGGTGGACCCCAGGACAGATCCAGGAAGTAAAAGAGATTTTAGCAGACTTTGTCCCACTGTTTATTGCCAAGCCTGGACTAACCCCCTTAGTGACACACGATATGGAGACAGGGACGCAAGCGCCCATACATCAGATGGCATATCAGATGTCAGAGGCTGTCCAAAAGGACATTAGAAGGGAGGTGGAGGAAATGCTGAATTTTAGGGGTAATCCAGAAATCCTACAGCCCATGGGCCTCACCCGTAGTCCTTGTTCCCAAGCCAGATGGCGCTACTTGATTTTGTGTGGACTATCGTGGACTCAATGCAGTCATGAAGTTAGACGCCCACCCAATGCCATGGACAGACGGATGAACTCCTGAATAAGTTGGGAGGGGTGACATACCTTACAACTACTGACCTGACAAAGGGGTACTGGCAGGTAGAGTTAACTGCCAGAGCTAGGGAGAGGTCAGCACTCATCACCCCAATAGGGTTATTTGAATTTAAAGTAATGCCTTTTGGAATGAATAATGTCCCTGCCACCTTCCAAAGGTTGGTGAACCAGGTGTTAAATGGCACTGAAGAGTATGCCGTGGCGTACCTGGATGACACTGCACTGCCATCTTTAGTGTCAGCTGGGAGGAACACCTGTCCCACCTTAGGGAAGTGCTGGGCAGGATACAGAGGGCCGGGCTCACTGTAAAAGCTGAGAAGTTCCAGGTGGCCATGGGTGAGGTGGCATACCTTGGACACATTGTAAGCCAGGGACAGCTCCATCCTAACCAAACAAAAGTTGAGGCAATCAAGGCATGGTCTAGATCTGAAACACAGAAGCAGGTTTGGAGTTTTCTAGGAATATCAGGGTAACATAGGAAATTTGTACCAAACTACAGTGCCCTGGCTGCTCCTCTATCTGGCATATTAAGGAAAAGGATGCCTAAGAAAGTTATCTGAGATCCAGCCTGTGAGCAAGCCTTTACACGACTAAAGAAGGCACTGTGCAGTGCTCCTGTATCGGCAAACCCTTTGTAGTCCAGACTAGCACCTCAGACGTGAGTATTGGGGCAGTGCTTAGTCAAACGTCCAGCCAAGGGAAAGATCACCCCATAATGTACCTCAGTAAGAAGTTACTTCCCAGGGAGCAGGCTTACTCTACAGTGGAAAAAGAGTGTCTTGCCATGGTGTGGGCACTAAAGAAGTTAGAGCCATACCTATACTGGCAGCATTTTGAGGTACAAACAGATCATGACCCCCTGGTTTGATTGGCACAAATGAGTAAAACAAATGGTAGGCTGTTAAGATGGAGCCTTGCCTTGCAAAGTTATGACATGACTGTCTCCCACAGCGCAGGGCAGTGAATGAAAATGCTGATGGTATATCACATCAGTTTGAGATCTGAACTGAATTTGGGGAACTCATCCCATGCAGAAATAGATCCCCAAAATTCAGTCTAAAGAGGGAGGACTGTCACGTGATAAACCCTTTAATAATTATATTGTATAATATTTGTGTTATATAAATATGCTATGTGAATGTCTGCTTAGAAAGAAAACAGCCCTAGCAGTTGTAATGGCCTGACTTTTTGACCTCAAAGTCCCCAGTGTGCTGAAACAGCTGGCTGTCATAAAACTGGCCCAGTGGAAACACTAATTAAAAACTTCCTTCTAAGGAACAGGTTGTAACACCTTATAAAACCCTTCTACTTTGAAAGGCAGAGAGCCATAGAAAATTGCATCTTTTATGACATCCTAGGAAGCGACAACTTGTAACAGCTACATTTTACATTGTTCACCACTAGAAGAAAGTTGTTACTAGGATGTGGGTTCTGAGCCATCAACGAGACTGTCATATTTTTTTTTAATTAGTAACTGCTGATTTCCAGCCAGCAATAAAATAACATCCTTTTGGATTCCTACTCAGTTTAATGTTTATTGCAGGACTAACAGTGACCTCATGTGTGCTGTGACATCACAAAGAGGTGGAGAAACTGACTTTCAATTTGTCCAGCATCTGACAGGATGGTGCAAACTCCCTCTCTGAATTCAAGGACACACTTCATTTTCTGGACTGAAAGCAAGGCACTTTTTTGCAAAACATAGGTAACTTAGCTAGACTACACCATTTTAAAACATCAGGCATTTTGTTCTGTAAAACTCCAAACTATTTTAGGACTGTAGGTATAGGATATCTGCTCTATATCTGTTTTGTATTTTACCTAATTTTTTTAATCTTAGTAAACCTTCTTGGTTCTCCTAAATCCTACTTGAGTCTTTCTTTTGCATGTGTAGGCTGAAACTGTATTGTGAAATTCTGAAACTGTTAAATGCTTAAGAAAAGGGTGTGTTACTATCTTGCTAAAGGTAAGAATATACCTAGGTCTCATATTGAGTCGTAAGGGTACACTTGGGAACCTGGCTGTGTGCCACTGGGTGAAGGACTGTACTGCATTCCCTGAAGAGGGTACATATCTGAGCCTGTTAACTGGGTGTGCCAGTGAAAAGGTTCACATTTGACCCCCAGGACTTGAGTTTAGTAGGTGATTCAGATCCAAAACAGACAGGAGGGTTACCCTGTTTGTCTCCTGTTCACATATTGCACTTCGAGGTTTGGCACTGTGAGAGCAGAGGGCCTGACTTGCAGAGCACGTTTGTGACATCAACAACCCGCCTACTGCATCCTGAGAACCCAATGAGCCTGTAGCCCTGGAGGGAGAAAGGTCAGGTCTTGATGGGAGAGCCATTGATAATGAACATGTCATTGATGATGGAGGGCGGACCTGGAGGTCAACAGCCGAATGCCCTGAGAATCGGGCAGAGGTGCTGTTGATATGGGTCTGGTGGGCACAGAGAACTGGATAGCAGTTCTTTTCACCAGTAAGGCCGCAGCCGATGAAGATCCCCCCAGAAGAAGGAGAGGCCGACGGGGAGTGAGATCCGGGGGATCGGTTCCAATCTTGGTCTTTTTAATGACTTTTCCCTGAGGATTTGTCTCTGGCCTGGGAGCTCAAAGAACTGGTGGGTGACTGAGAGACCAGGAACCCTTCCCAGAGCTGGCTACCTATTGATCCATTAGGAATTGTTTTAGAGCCTTTCTGCGTCGCCTGAGGGCTTTTGGTTAAACTTCTGACAGAGCTCACAGTCAGAAACTTCGTGATTAGGCCCAAGACAGCAGCCACAGAGAGAGTGTTCATTTGTGGAGGCAATCTTCTTTCTGCAGCACCAGCAATGGAAGAGAGAAGCTGAAGGATACACTCTCGACATAAACAAAAAGAAGGAATCTCTTTTAAGAGAGAGATTTTTTAAAGGTATGCAAAGGAAAGCCAAAGGTTAAAAAAGGGATGAATACTGCAACAGAGCTTCTGAGGTGACCCATGTGAGTGAGTCGATGGCAGGAAAGAACTGAGGAGGGAGCAGGGCTACTCGCGCCTACATAGGGTTTGTGATGTCTACGGACTTTGACTACATGGGCAGCCACAGTTGTACTGCTGAAAATCTTCCATATGGATTCCCCTTCACCGACGGTGAAGGTTCCTACGGTGTTACCTGATGACTGAGACACCTCCAAAGATCAACTAAAAAAGGGTGGTTAGCTGAAGTTAATCCTTTGACTTCTCTCTTCCGTCGCTGCCGCTACAGAAAGAAGATTGCCTCCACAGACAAACACTCCCTCTGTGACTGCTATCTTGAGCCTAACCACAAAGTTTCTGACTGTGGTCAGTTGTTTTCCCTTTCTCCCATAGACTGATATCACCACATCCCAATTCCCTTATGCTGGGCATTCCAAATGCATTCTCATCTTCCCTAAGATCTCTGGCTCTGGCTGAATGCAATGAAACTACTCTAAGTATGCCTCAGGTTAAGACCTTCTACAAGTCACCTTTTCTGCCTTCACCCTCTACCTGCTCCCAGACTTGTCTTCTGCTATTATCTGGTGATACTGAGTTGAATCCTGGTCCTAGAAAGGCAGCAATTCAAAAAACCCTCTTGTCATGTCCTTACTGGTCCAACATTAAGGGACTTAATGTAGCCCATATGAACATCCACAGTATCAGATGTAAAATGGCTGAACTTGAAGCTTGGGTCAGACACTACAAACTGGATGTTCTATGTATCACTGAAACCAAGCTAAAGCCCTCCATCCCATCCCACAAAATCGCACTACCTGGCTTCACCTCCTATAGAAGCGACTGACTCTCCAAGAGAGGAGGTGGGGTGTTGAGCTATACTAAGGCATAGCTTACATCCTGTGAACTACCTGGTATGGGTATTAATTCATCATTAGAACACGCATTTATCTCAATCACCCTCGGTCAGTTTAAACAGATAAATATAGGGTGCATCCACCTACCCCCCCAACCTTGCTTCCTCCTCCTACTCTGAACTTTTTAATAACTTTTGACAAAATCCCACATGGAGATATTATACTCAGTGGAGACTTTAATCTAGACTGGTTAGGTCCAAACAGAACCAACTACCTTGCTACACTCTTGGATGCTAAAATAGTGCGACTAATTGACCAGCCCACCAGACTCAGCCTGAAAACAGGCAACCATAGCCTGTTAGACTGGATGCTAACAAATTATAACCATAATATTGAGGCAGCAGTAATTTTCCCTGATGCTCTAAGCAACCACTCCCCGACCTTCTGTGTCTGGAGGAATAACTCCCAACTCCCCCACTCCCCAAAAAAAAAATCATTAAAGCACAGGACCTTACAAATTTCCAGTGCTGCTGCTTTCATACATAGTCTTAACTACGGCGACTGGACCCCCCAACACTACCCTTCCTGATATAAATCAGGCGTTAGATTATTTCCTTGACACATTCCTCTCCATCCTTGACTCTCATGCCCCTTTCAAGTTAAGGAGAGCCAAAGGAAACCACTCCCCCTGGCTTTCTCAGGAATTAAGACACCTGATACACTCTCGTGATAGAGTTTGGGAAGCTTTAAAAAATCTGGACAAGGGGGTGTGTGTTAGCACTGAACTAAAGTGGACATTTAGTTCAGTACCTCCGTGATCCACCAAACTAGTCATCCTGAATTATCCGTAGCATGCAGTACTAATATTATCTGAAAATTTCTGATATAACAGAGGAGCTCCGGTGCACACCACGAACTACTTATTTCTTGGATCGAAGCACATACAGACGGGCAGACAGTTCCATTGTAACGGGAACCCTACAATGTGCTGCAGCATGGAGACGATAGCACAAACCACTCTGGACCCTGTGAACATCCAAGCTATGTTTGCTCAATTGGTCATGAACATGGACCAGGTCACCACGGCTTCAAATCTCACTACAGCCTCCATCCAAAAAATTGAAGTGCGGCTTTTCCAGAGAGGAGAATCAGGGCTCACGAGGTCGCAATTCAGAAGCTCAATGCTGTCTCAAGGGAACAACACACAAAGATCCAATACCTTCTCAGCAAAGTAGATGACCTAGAGAACCAGAGTTGCAGAAATAATCTCCATTTCCTAGGTTTTCCAGAAGGGTTAGAGAGTAACAATGTGGCCAGCTTCCTACAGACTGCTTTACCTGACCTCCTACAACTGCATGGCCAGGCACCATTATAAATAGAAAGGGCTCACCACACACATTGGTGCCAAGGGCCAGGGAAAGGCCCAGACCCCTGCTGACCTGATTTCTTGACTTGAGACAAAAGGATCCGATTCTTAATGCAGCCTATAATAAAGGAATTGGCAGACAGACGGAAGGTGTATACTGAGGCCCAAAAACACATGCATCGCCTGGGGGTATCCTTCTCACTGCAGTACCTAGCAGTTATGAGAATTATGCAGAATGGAGTCACCCTGAAGTTTGAACCCCCCCCCGAGCACCTTATGGACTGTCTCTATAAAACTTGGCCACAGGAGATACGGTGCCCAAGGATTCCGGTCGACAAGCAGGCTGACTATGGAGGGTCGGCCCTGAATTCAAGTACTGCAGTACAGCATCAGGAAAGAGGGAAGTACCTGGCTGACGCTGAGGAGGGATGGTGGCAACACCAATGTAGTAAAAAAAAGACAAGCCTCGAAACACCATGAGAGGAAAGAGCAATCGTCTGAGAGAACCGGACTCTGCAGCCCAAGAGGAAAAGATTTTTGACACAGCAGCAGTTTTGAGGAGGACCATAGGGCATCATACAACAGGTTTGCAGCCTTGCATTCCCCCTCTCCAGCCCCATCACCGATAGGCCTGGAATCCACGGACATAGCGGCGGTCAACTTGGATCCAGCAGAACAGCAACCAGACTCCTGGGTGGAGAGAGTAGCAACAGCATCCCCGACAGCCCCAGCAGAAGCAGAGGCTTATGACTGGGAGCAGGCCTTCTCAGTCACCAAACCGACAGACTGAAAGCCAAATGGAAGGTCAAGCAGATCCAACTCTTGAAGTAAACTGCTCCTCCAAATAAGTTGCATTTTTTTTCAGTGGGTTTTTGTAGGATGGGGGTAATTAGGATACATTAATGGGGGATCAGAGCCACTATGTAGCACTGAGACCCTGTTTGGTAGTGGCCTGGGGCAGTGGTTGAACGTGACTCCTCCCCCCATTTTTCACTTACTTACTGAGTCGCCAGCCATGAGTCCTCCATATAATGTAACAGGTGTATGGCGTGGACTGCTGAGCCGTACTGAATGATATGGAATTATGCAACAGGTTTCAAAGTCATAAGTACATGGGCTAGTTGTAAAGTCACATGAGCCGAGATTAGGTGGCTGCCTGAGCAGTCAAGCACATCTGTTAAATACCATAGAGACCCAGTGGTAAAGAAGGAGCTAGTGACTTGGTTTTTAGAGCAGGGAGGCAGGTTTTATTTTAATGTTTTAAGGTATACCTCCCCAACGGGCTCCCATAATCTGACTCCCCCTTCTCCCTCCCTCATCTGGCACCCCTACCATGGGGCTGAATAATGGAAATCGGTATCAGAGAATACCCAGTAGGTAAGGGTAAGAGCCTTCCTGGGGTGGTAATGTGGTAACATATGCTCTGCCGTCTTACTGAGCTACCACTCAGATTGATGGGACTAAACCCATGTGACAGATGAGCGGCACCTTCAAAGTGTGTCCAGAATTCCCAATTAAGCGGTTATACCCTTTCCTGACATATACACAGCGGCTCAAGTAGAACCACCCACCCTTACAATTCACCCCCACCCACTTGTGTACCCAGGGACCTGGACAGCAGAAGGGAAGCCACACCTGAATGCATCACGTCTCTCCCTCCTTTCCTTGTAATTTATTTATTTAAGTTTGATGACTGGGAAAGGCACACTGAGTCGAGGCTTGTTTTCAGGTGACTATCTAGTGTAAACGTACTTAACAGCCCGAGAAGATCAGAGGAGGGACCATGCCAGTCGGGGGCCCCCTCGACGCAGGAAGGGGCCCCCCCAGGTATCCCCCCATCATATGTGTCGGCACAATGGACTGCATCAAGAGGCATTCAATCATCCTCCAGGTAGCTGCCATGAAGGTGGATAAGGTGTCCACAACAGACCCCTCCCCAATCCCCGTCTCTGGTAATACTCTCAGCTAAGTAAGCACTCCAGACAGTAATCTTGCCTCCTGAATGGAGAGCGGAAAGCAAGGGACACTCCCCACCCCCCCAAGAGAGAGGGTGACCCTTGGGCAACCTCAGATGCCAGGTTTTCGTCCCCTTTGCTCCTCGATGATTCAGGCCTCGGCCTGTGCAGATATTTATGGTTGTACAAGTGTTACTGTTTTTACTGTTATGTCTTATGTAATGATGCATATTATGAAATAAATGTTTAATTGGATGTGGGATTGTTTTTTGAGTAGAGAGCTTCAACTGAGGTGTAGGGTTAGGGATATACTGTACCACTGGCTAGAGATGGGAGGCTAGGTCTGACTTTCGGTCCCCCTATGGAAATCACACTGGTCATTGATAAATTTCCCCAATCCAGGAATGGGTGAGGTTTCCCTCACTACTTGGAATGTAAGAAGGTTGAATACTCCATTCAAAAGAAAACAAGTACTCCTTCACCTTAAAAAAATCAGACATCGCCTTCCTTCAGGAAACCAAACTGACCCAGGTGGATCACTTGAGATTAGCAAGGGATTGGGTGGGACAGATGTTCCACTCTGCAGCCCCAACCTGGAAAAAAGGAGTGGCCATCCTAGTACATAAGAAATTAAAGCGGTCCCCTATTAGTACAGAGCAGGACAGACAGGGCAGGTGGGTTCTGGTATTGATGGATACATCCCAAGGCCCACTGCTACTGGGGAACGTGTATGGACCTAACATAGATGACCCATCATTCTTTTATATTGCCCAGAAAATAAGTACCCGCACCCCAGCGCCTACAACCAGTCCTTCTAGATGGGGATTTTAACCTCACCCTGGACCATAGGATGGATAGGAATGCCAGTCAGGCAGAACTTCACAGCAAAGGTACTGCGGTGCTAGTACAGCTAATGAAGGACATGGGCCTACTGGACACATGGAGGATTTTTCATCCATGGGACAGGGATTATTCATTTTATTCTCCAGTGCATGGGTCAAACTGTCATTTGGATTTCTGGCTGACATTGCCCCAGGTGACCATGGGCTCCACGACAGCCCTCATGATAATATCTGACCATGCCCCTGTACTACTGCATCTGCTATGGGGTCCACCACCACAGACCTCATTGTCATGGAGGTTGGGCCCTCTTCGAGACTCTGACTTTGCAGAATGGGCCCAAAAAACAGCCACCCTATTTTTTCAGGAGAACCCCATGGGAGATACGACACCAGGAAATACATAAGAGGCTTTCAAGGCCACCCTGAGAGGGGAATAATGGGACACCCGGCTGCAAAGAGGCGTGCCAGGAAGAAGCAGCAGACCTGGAAAAGGAGTTTGCTTTGGAGGAACTTACTTTCAAGTCCATCCCATGAGCAGATCAGAAGTCCCCCCCCGGCGAAAAATTCAGGGGTTACCGATGGACATCAGCGTCATCCTAAGAAAGAAAGGCATAAGTACTGGGAGGCAGGGGAAAAGGAAGATAATGTTATGGCCTATAGGTTGTGGAAGCAGCAGGGCAAAAGGTTCATATCCGGTCTACAAGACTCCAGTGGACATATCCAAACCTGTGCACTGAGATAAGTGTAATAATGAAGAGTTTCTTTAGTACCCGATGTAGCGAGCTAGCTACTGCCAGTCATTATTTTACACATATCTCTGTTATATGTTGGTTTTCTTATGTGATTTTGGGTATTTATTTTATTTAATTTTTGTTTACCAGGTAAGTACCATTAGCCAAAACATGACTATTTTCAGGCGCGACCCGGGAGATTACAATAGGTAGGGATATACAGGGAATACATTTTGATTTAGGGAAGAGACAAAATACAGAGCTGAAACAAGGTTTCACAATCACATGAGTAGGTAACAAGAAAGTTCATAGTTTAAAATCGGTAACAAAAATTCAGTGAGAAAAAATCACATGCGGCTGACAGCTACTAGGTTAAGGGTAGCTGAAACACAATCAAATTGAGACAATAAGTGCCTAAATAACATAACTAGATGGTCAGGATAAGTGGAGAGCAGTGTGCAGCAGTGGGGAAGTGGGATAGAGTCAAAAGCAAATTCAGGGGGGTTTGAAGCAGGCACAGGAGACCTAGCTGAAGAGAAAGAGTGACAACGGTTTTTGAACTGGGCATGACTGGGGGATTAAGTGTACAACAAGAGGCAGGGAGTTCCAAAGTTTGGCAGCTGAATGAGAGAAGGCAAGGGTGCCTCTGTTAGATTTACATCTAGGTATTTGCAGCAGCAATTTATCAGTCGATCGTAGGCCATGAGAGGAGGGCTGCAGAGTTAGTAGGGAGGCCAGCAAGACTGGGATATCTGATCTAATCATATCAGTCAAGGAGCCAAGGGCAAGAGTTCAAGCTGAAGCTGGGGGTAGCCAGTGTAGATTGGCATAAAGCTTGCAATGGTGTTTTGACCAGGGAGAGGCCGAGGCATACCTGCAGATGCTGCTGTAAGTAGTGTATCACTCCCTGAGGAGAGTTTTGGATGCACTGAGATAGGTAACTACCTCATAGGATAGCGACGGGAGGAGGATCCCATGGGCTATGGCTAATCTTGCAGACTATGTAAGGACATACCTGGTTTTGTAGGCTACTCCAATTTTGGCATTTACCGATTTACAGGTGGATGTTATATGCTTACCGAAGTTAAGATTCTCATCAAGGAATACTTCAAGATATTTGAAAGAGTGTACTGGTTCAAGGACCATCCCACCCTGACCAGAAACTTTAAATTGGTCCCAGTTTTTACTTAATTTGACTGCAGAACCAAACAGCATAGTATGCGTTTTATCAGCATTGAGGATTAGTTTATGGTGGAAGAGCCAAGACTGAGTGGACTTAAAAGCAGTAGTAAGGGTTTGGTTTATGTGGTGAATATTCTTATCACTACAGTACAAGACCAGGTCGTCCGCATAAAGGATAGCAGAGCAGTTGGGGATACTCGGTGAGATACTGTTAATAAAAATAGAGAAGAGAAGGGGTCCTAATATTGGTCCCTGGGGAATACCTAGATTAATAGCCATGGGGCTGGATACAGCAGAGTTGAATCTAATGAGCAGAGTCCTATCTGATAGATAGCTTTTAAACCAAGCAACCGAGTTTTGGGAGAAACCAAGGGCTAGGAGACTATCAAGCAGAAGAGGATGATCAACAAGGTCAAAAGCCTTTGTCAGGTCAATAAAAACTGCTCCCATGAGGTGGCCATCATCCATAGTAGTTAAAGTATCATTTGCAAGGTGAAGCAGGGCCGTGGAGGTGCCATCACCCTTCTTAATGCCATACTGAACTGACGAGAGAAGGTTATATTTAGACATAAATTCAATAGCTTGTATTGATACTAACTTTTCCAGGATTTTACATAGAACTGAAAGTACAGCTATCGGCCGATAGTTAGTCATATCTCTTTTATCACCTTTCTTGAAGACTGGAGTGACTCTAGCCATTTCCCAGATTTCAGAGACAACAGCTTTGCAAAGAGAGAGGCTACAGATCCTTGACAGAGGCTGGGCAATAAATGGTGCAGCCAATTTTAGGAGTTTGGGTTCTATCCCATCAGAGCCTACATTAGTGTTGTCAAAAACGGTATTCAGCAGTCCCAGGACATTAGATTTTGATACTGCCTTAAAGTAAAATGAGAGGTAAGTACAGTAGCAGCAGGAGGAGTGGGTAAAGGCTGACCATTGAAGACAAATGCAAAGCTGGACAGGTCAGAGAATTTTGTATTAAACGCCTCCACAATAGTCCTGGGGTATTGCAGTGGACCCCAGTAATGAACATTTCATCAGCCAGGTGAGTTTTCTTTGCACCTAGGAATGATTTTACATGTGCCCAGAATTTTCTGGAGTCACCTGATGCTCCCAGCAGAAGCCCCTCACAATATGCGCTTTTTGCTCGTCTAATCCGCTTTTTTGCAATCACTTCTCTGAGTCCTATAGGTGAGGTAGTCAGTAGTGAGATCAGTTTTTCTAAAACGCCTCCAGTTCTTATCCCTGACACGTAAAGCTGCCAGTAGATCTTTGTGTAACCACTTAGTGGGTGTCACGCGAACATGTCGGGTCACTAGGGGTGTATGTCTATCCTGAACTGAACGAAATTGGTCTAAAAAGTAGTTCAGAGCTGTTTGTGCATCCAGGGACTGAGAAAGATAAGACCAGTCAATTGATGAGATTTCATATAGGAACTTAGCCTGATCCAGATTAGCGTAGTTCCTGAAAGTGATATAGCATGGGGGCAGAGACTGGGAGCCACACACAAAAAATGGGGGAATGATCTGATATAGTATCTGGCAGAGTGCCTGCATCCACAGTTCTGTCAACCCCATTTGTTTACAGCCAATCCAGTAGCGTGCTTGACGTTGTTTTAGGGGAGATCCTTGTAGGCTCTGTTATAACCTGATGCAAGCTATAGTTTTGGATTGCAGACAGAAGTGAGCTATGAGTTTGTCCAAGCCAGTTTAAGTTCAGGTCCCTAAGAATAAGCAGTTCATTATGACCTGCTACTTTTACTGAGTCCTCCAGCAAATTTATGAAGGCAGACAGTCCTCCCCTGGGGCGGGTTATAAGCAACAACTATATGTAGATTTTTAGCACCCAAGCAGAGAAGTGCATGAAGGGATTCGCAAGCGGAGAACTGGGGTATAGTATTCTGTGAGATGTTTAGATGAGTTTTGTAAAACAGCACAACACCCCCACTCCACTTAGGAGATAGCCTGTCATTCCTGAAAAGGCTACAGTTTTATAATGAGCAGACTGAGTCAGGGGTGGAAGGCTTAAGCCACGTCTCAGACAGGCACAGTATATCCGGGTTGTAGATGGAGACCCAAGCATCTAGCTCTGTGAAATTACACATAAGGCTCCTAATATTGAGATGGGCTATGCAGAACCGCCCAGTAGTAGCCCAGGAGGCATTATTGCATGGCTGAGGATGTAAGGGACCTGGGTTTAGTTCCACATCACCTGCCAACAGGATTGCAAGCAGCAAGACATACCAGAGCTTGCGATGAATGATAGGAGAAACCATAGTAATTTTAAAGCAGAGTCTACGATCTAAGAAGGTGGTCACGAGATAATTAATGAATCTTGGGATCAATAGTGGAGTAAGATCAAGGTAGTCAGCAGGTCTAACCAGCATGTTAGAGAATTTGAAATTTCCATTAGAGTTTTGCAGCCAGGTGCTACTGTAGGAACAGGGTAGCAGGGAGGGCTTTGAGCAACAGGCTGGTCACTAGAGAAACCAACATTTTATGTCATAATGAGCAGTGATAGTACAGTTGCAAATGCAGGAAGTGAAAACTGCCATAGTGCAGATAGAAACATCAAGTACAGGCACTCGATATGCATGAATGATGAGCAGATGACCCCTAGTGGTAGTATACGATAAGGAGCTGATGGCAAAGTGGCCTGTTAGATGTCAGCTGAAACTGACATACTAAGCCTATATAAGTAAATGCCCAGATTGAGCGGGTGTGGGGCAGTAGTGGGGAGCCGAAAGCGCAGCGCCGGCAGGGCCTCTGCTTAGTAGCAGCGCCAAAACAACCAGCCAGGCAGGTGGCACGGACCATTCTCTGGTAAAAGTTAACTTTGCATTGGGCTTTAGGAGCAGGCAGTCTCCTGCAAGCAAGACCACCTTGATTTAGAGAGCGAGGGCTTGTCCGGGGGCCGTGAAGGATCCTAGGTGCGCCTGAGCAGGTGGAGAGTCCTGAGGAAGAAAGGAAAAGAGGGGATTTAAGTAGGGAGAAGAATAAGCAGGGCTAAATTTAAACAAAGAAACGGGGTGGGTAAAACTCCATATAACAGTCTTTTAAGCAGCAGGAACATGGTAAATGCCAGAACAAGTTAATTTTTAGCAGAATACAGCCCCCAGCTATCCGTATGATTTCAGTTAGAATGCAAATCAAATGGACTAGCACAGGTCTTTGCTGTAGGTTCTGATTAAAGCCCAGACATACAGCTAACTAAGCTACTTCTTAAAACAAGACTAATATAAATACAGATTTGTACAGCTCTCAGTGGGAATTTCATTACAGTTCAGCAGCAGTGTCCACAATCACATCTAGGAGGGACTGTGAGCAGCAGCAACAGTGAACCAACGGCTGGGTTGGGAAAAAGGTTCCAAAGAATATTCAAAAGTCCTCTGCTTAGTAGCAGTGCCAAAACAACCAGCCGGGCAGGCGGCATGGACCATTCTTCAGTAAAAGTTACCTTTGCGTTGGGCTTTAGGAGCAGGCGGTCTCCTGCAAGCAGGACCATTTTGATTTAGCTAGCGAGGGCTTGTCCGAGGGCTGTGAATGATCTGAGGCATGCCTGAGTGGGTGGAGAGTCCTTTGCATTGGGTTCTAGGAGCAGGCAGTCTCCTGCAAGCAGGACCACCTTGATTTAGCGAGTGTGGGCTTGTCCGGGGGCCATGGAGGATCCGAGCTGTGCCCAAGTGGGCGGAGAGTCCTTTGCATTGGACTTCAGGAGCAGGCAGTCTCCTGCATGCAGGACCACCTTGATTTAGTGAGTGAGGGCTTATCTGGGGGCCGTGGAGGATCCGAGGTGTGCCCGAGTGGGCGGAAAGTCCTTTGCATTGGGCTTTAGAAGCAGGCGGTCTCCTGCAAGCAGGACCACCTTGATTTAGCGAGCGAAGGCTTGTCCGGGGGCCTTGGAGGATCAGAGGCACGCCCGACCGGGTGGAGAGTCCTTTGCATTGGGCTTTAGGAGCAGGCAGTCTCCTGCAAGCAGAACCACCTTGATTTAGTGAGTGAGGACTTGTCTGGGGGCCATGAAGGATCCGAGGTGCGCATGAGCGAGCAGGTGGTAAAATACCACAAAGGAATGCCATGTTTTTTTTAACTATAGATTAACTATATTAACTATGGATTACCTATAGCCTCAACTAATATATGCAGCCTACTGGAAATTTGACTCACTACAAGCCTGGGCTGCCCATCATCAACCTGACATACTCTTAGTAGTCAAAACCTGGCTCACGCCTTGGGTTTTGGACACAGCTATCCAATTACCAGGCTACACCTCCTTTAGGCTAGATAGACTTGACAAGAGAGGTGGAGGATGTATTGTCTATTTAAAAGATCACCTTCAGGGACAAGTGCTTCAGCCAACAACTTCTAATTACAGCAAACAAATACTGGCAATAAAGATCCTTCTAGGCACAAAAAACAAAGCGCCAACACTGGTATCTGTTTATATAACTCCATGCCCTCGATTTCAGTACAGTTCTCTACTACCTTACTAACCTCTGCCAAAACATGGAGCTCATTATGATTAGTGATTTCAACATCAATTGGCTGTACCCCTCGATGCTGGACCATTTAAAGATGCATTAGCCTCCCTTAATACAGTGCAATTAGTAGACTCCCCCACTTGAACTAACTACCATACTGGAACAAGCACATTACTAGACTGGCTAGTCACAAACCATCCTGAGAGACTAACTCGCACTGTCATACTCCCAGACTCCATCAGTGATAATTCCCTCATACTATGCCATTGGTCAAATAAAGCCACTAAGATTCCTACAAAAACAGTCACAAATAGAGTCCTAAAAAATGTAATCTAAGTCGCTCAAAGCTCATATAAGTCAACAAGATTGGGACTTCCTAGACACCTCAACAGACATGATGAAGTTCTAGAAAGTTTCATCCACAAATTCAACGAAGCTTGCAATATCTATGTCCCTTATACAACGTGCAAAATCAGAGAAACTGGCAAATCCTGGATCTCTCCTCAGCTCCTTGAACAAATGAAACCAAGACAACCTCTGGTTCAAAGCAAAAGCCACAGGCTCTTGAGCTGACTTGTTGAACTATAAAGCTGCACATGATAAATGCACTTGAGTAATTCGATGGGCCAAAGCGACCATTTCAAAAATGAACTTATGAACTCCTGGGGTGACAGCCAGAGATTCTGGGATAATATTAAGTCTCTGTCCGGTAAACTGAATAAGATACCCCACCATGTTAAATTTAGATGGAAATCCTACACAAGACCCTAATGTCACTGCCAATACATTTAATAAAGCCTTCACCGAACTCAGCAGTGTACTGCCTCCAGGCTTCCTCCAACCATCGAGCGACAGCAACCTTACCCACAATTCAGCTACAAAACCAAGTTCACTACCCCCTTCTACCTCAAAATAGTCAATAAGGCAGAGGCCAAAAAGTATGACTCAAGTCCTTGCAAAATCCAGATCCAGATCCAATAGTGACACACTAGACCTTAAATTCATTGCGCTCACTCTTGAGATAATCCTTCCCCCCACCTCACAAAAATGTTTAATCTCTCACTTATAACAGGCAAATTCCCTTGGCTCGGAAATCTGCAGTTGTAACTCCAATCTTCAAAAGCAGGGACGGAACAAATCACTCAAATTATTGTCAGATATCAATTCTACCCATGCTATCAAATGTCTTGGAACGCATAGTCTCAGATCAATTAACAGACTACCTTGACAAGTATCAACTGCAGTGCCCGCAACAACACAGATTCCATAAGCAGCAGAGTACCACTATAGCACTAGTGGAATTTACGTGGTATATCCATGCTGCACTCAACAGGGGGCTCTTGGTGGGGGATACTTACGTTGACCTCACCATGGCCTTCGACACAGGAAACCATGAGCTTCTTCTTCTCCAACTAACTGCCACAGGACACTCCTCTGAATTGGTGTCCTGGTTTAGGAAATACCTCACAGGGAGAGTCCAAAAGATGAAAATCCTGGCTGTCCCATTAGACAATCCCAATATAACTACAGGGGTACCCCAAGGCTCCATACTGGACCCACGACTTTTCAGTTTATTCCTCAATCGCCTACCTCTAGCAATACAAGACAAGGTTCTTCTGTATGCAGATGATGTGGTACTATACTCAAGTCACTCAGATCCCATGGCTCTAGAAAATCAGATGCAGGATAATTTTACTTCAATTGAAGACTGGTTCCTACACTCAAAATTACTGATGAACTACAAAAAGACAAAAACCATGGTCTTTGCCTCTGCTCATAATAGACACAGCTCTTAACCCCTAAAAGTACTAAACATCTTAAACTTACCCCTAGAGATGGTTCAGAATTTTAAATATCTAAGGATAACGTCAGATAGCTCCCTTTCATATGTACAGCTATAGACCACATGGCTAAAACAGCAAACGCCAAACTAGGTCAGCTATATCGAATCAAATGGTGCCTCACAAATGATGCATTAAAACTTGCAATGACCAACTCAATGCTGTCTGCAATCATTTACAGCTTGGTAGTCTATGGTGCCACAACAGACTCGGCCCTAAAAAAAAAAGTAAAAACTTCACTAAACAAGGCCTGTAGGTTGGTACTCTGAGCGCAGCCACTTACACATGTGAGCTTTATGCTCAATCAGGATGGCTCAACCTAGATTGCAGAATACAATTCTATCACTGCCTCCTTGCTAAGAAATTCACACTAGTCCTAACCCCTCCTGGGGTGCAAAATCTCCTCAGTCCAACAAACAATGTCAGATGCACCAGGAGGTCTAATAGCAAACCCCTAAAATCCCATTCTGTCAGACCACAGAAGGCCAATGGTCCTATGAGTACCGTGCACCCCTCTGGTTAAATTCGCTCAATGATGAGCTACTTAATGAATTAAAACTTGTCCCCTTCAAATCAAAACTCTGGGCTTCTTTGGCTATAAACAGTAAGTGTGACTGTATGCTCTAATTTCACCTATTTCACAATTATCCAACCATAACTCGCGAGTAGTTTCTCCTCTATCCCTCTTTCTCCCCTATCTCTATTTCTGTGACCCCTCCTCCACACCTCCCCTACCCTCCCTATCATCTCCCTGCCCTCTCTCACTTCAGCAGTTGCCTCTTTTTGTGTCTTTAATTACCCTGCACACCTTACCCTGCTCCTCTTCACCCCCCTTTCTCCACCCTCCTAATAGCCTCCGCTAAACCTATGATTTTCCTACCTCTGTCTCTCCATATTGCACCTATTTGAATCTCCCTCTGTTTATACTATTTTAAGGACCCTCACACTACTACCATCTTGCTCCCACCCCCTGCTGCATCTCTTCCTCCCTCAATACTGGATATCGTCTCTGGTATCTGCCATTGCACTTTGTAAAAAGACTGTGTTTATCACTTAAGCACTTATGACAATAACTGTTACACATTTCGAACATGTTTGCTAAATTTTCTCCCACTTTAATTGCATTACTATTGTGTTTATCTCCAATTCCATGTTTAATTCACCTTTTGTATTTTTAAACCATTCAGTGTTGGTGTATATCTTCACTGATGTGAAACCTCTGTAAACGAGCCCCTGGCTCAAAGCTGCTGTAATCTGCAAACTATAAAATAAATAAATAAAAGGAGTGCACATGATTACTGAACCCCCCCCCAGGAAATGAGAGAAGGTCCTGCCAGATGTGTGATATTCCTAATTTAATCAGGAAGCTGAAAAGTACAGCCTCCTATGGAAATGATGTTTATTCCACATCTAAGAACAATCTACTGACAGGAACTGACAAGTACATCTTCAAAGGGTTGGAGGTCCCTGCTTAGCTAATTGGTACAATAGAAGCAGCTTAATCAGGACACCCCGGTGGCAGCTGTTTTGTCCCAATTAAGTGGCTGTCCCATTAAAAGGAAGTGCCTATTTTGTACAGATTTAGCGAGTTGTAGCAAGGAACAGTGAGAGCGAGTTGCAAGTTGCAGCACAGAAAGGGACCCTAGAGTAATTTTAACTCAGTTTGGGCAGGTAGATGATTGAACAAAGCGAGGTGCCAGCATCAGCTGAAATGGTATGGTAAGAAGCAGTAATTGGGGATCCGATTTGCTTTTTAAATGCAGATTCCCTTGCAGTGTGTTCGGGGGTCAAGTTAAGTGACTGAGCGAGTTGCGGCATGGAGCAGATTCTCTTTTCCAAGAGAGAGAGCAGGTTGCGAGTTGTGGAATTGAACAGCTTCTCTTTTTCAAGAGAAAGAGTGGGTTGCAAGTTATGGCATCGAACAGCTTTTCTTTTGAAAGAGACATCAAGTTGCGAGCTACGGCATGGAACAGCTTCTCTTTTTCAAGAGAGAGAGCGGGTTGCGAACAGCATCTGTTAGAGAGAGATATCAAGTTGCGAGTTGCAGCATGGAACTGATCAGCAGCCAGCATCAGCTCAAAGGGCATTGTAAGAAGCAGTGATTGGGGATCTGACTTACTTTAAGGGAATGGGCTGTGTAACTGACAAAAAAAAAATGGCCATACCTCAGCACAGCTGTGAAGGACTGCAATTCACACATACTTTCACTTTATTAGGTGTGAAAGGGTTCCGTAGGTGTTAATAAGGGATTACTGTGACTGCATTTAGAACTAGTGTACAAAAGATCAGCTCAGATCATCCCTAATAAATGGCGTGGACATCCCCTTTAAACACTGTATGCTTCAATTGAGTAATACAGGCACTTAATCAGTGCCTTGGGGGGAAGCGTCCCAATAAAGCGGACATCCCCATTATCCGCATCCTGATTAAGTGGCTTCTACTGTATAATAAAATCCCAGGATGTGAGAAACTATTTCCCCAGTCGTAAACCTTTAAGATCAAAAGGAAACTGGTCTTAGACAAGAAGTGTCTGAAAAGGTTCCCAAAGTACACTGACATTTTTTTATAAGTTCCATTAAGTGAAGGTATGTGTCCCATGGTAAAACTTTTGGGGGAAGGCACAGGAGTGACACGCGGTGGCCTGAAATGGAAAGGCCAGTCTCTATTCATAGACTGGGGTTAGTCAACCCTATTTAAATGCTCAAGCACAGACACTCACGAGTCATTTTGCTTGGACTCTTCCTCCTGAACACAAGAGAACTGCCGCCAACACAGAGACTGACTAAGAACCAAAGGCTGCTACAGAAAGACAAAAAAATTTTGCAAACCAGCAATTCTCTGAACTTTGAAATCTTCATATCTAAGGTAGAATTTAGCTAACAGTTTTAAGGCTTTTTTTTATACATGGTCCACTCTTTACTTTTCTGTTTATTCCGTGACAAATTTGCCAAAGTTAAAAATCTTTCAGCAGTAAATGTATGACTAGTAATTATTTAGTAAAATCCTTTGTTTTGTTAAAAAAAAACTTGCCTTGAGGGAATTTCTTATAGTGTGTGTCTGTAGAAGGTTATAAATAATCTGGGACTAAACTGTTATTGCTAAAGGGGTGTCATCCATAGCTACCAAATCAAGGGTCTGTAACAGGGGAAAAGGCTGGATAAAGATAGGAGAAAAATGAAAGTTTCAAAGAAGGGTCTGCGGGAATCTGAACCAGGTTATTGTATGCCTTGTGGGAGAAGGAAAAATTAACGTTACAATGCTACCCCAAAGAGGTTGTAATGTCAAATCTCCTCCCTTGTGTAATAACCAAGAGAGGGTTCTTATTTGGCTACAAGACTCAAGACTGGTATTATACCCTACTCATAAATAAAGAGGGTTTCCCTGGAACCTCTTGGCGAGTGTTCAATCGTGACCACAGCAAGCATTCTAGAAGCTCATGGGGTGGGTCTCCCTGTTTCCCCCCTCCCTGTCGCTTATTGCACCTAGGAGTGGGCACTGTAAGTCCAGTGACCTTGACCCTCAGGAGTGGGTTTGTGACAGATCTGGTGTGCAGTGGTGGGATCTGAAAGATCTGGTAGCAGTGGGATTCGAGAAATATTGGTGGCACAAGCATAGCAGCGGGATTCGAGGCCAGTGTATCAGATTGATAAAATGAAAACAATCCATACACAATAAAGGCAGAGATTTGGAAAAAAATAATTTAGTCACAGTATAAAGTTCCCTACCTGTTTTTCGTTTTTTTTCCCAGTATAACCTAGTACAGTAATAGGGAAGAAAATGGCTTCCAACTATAACATATACACTGCAGACTACCTAAGGCAGTTGTGTCAGGACAGAGGGGTCCAGTACAAGGGACTAACCAAAAAGAACCTTGTAGAGGCTCTTGTGGCAACAAATGAACTAGCAGTTGTCCAGGACCGAGTCACTGCCAGTGACTGAAAAGGACCAGAGCCTGGGCATGGGGGTGCCAGGGTGCATTGCAGTACCCAGTCCTAGGGATGAGGGCAATGATACCAGAGGGAACCCAGAGCCACAGCAGCAGTGGAAGGTTGCCACAGAGCTAGAGCTGGAGGTGGCAGAGATCAGGCTGCAGCTGGAATTAGAAACATAGAATTTGACACCAGATAAGGACCGCTTGGCTCACCCAGTCTGCCCATTTCCCTACCTAATGGATAAGCTGCAGATCCTAGTTAACCAGCAGCCTACTTCTTTCTACCCCCACCCCCTAGAATTGCCTTATGACTGTCCCATGCATGCTTGAATTCAACCACTGTTTTTGACTCCACAACCTTCTCCGGAAGGCCGTTCCATGCAGCCATAATCCTTTCTTTGAAAAAATACTTCCTTACACTACCTCTGAGCTGCCCCCCCATCTTCAAATTGTGCCCCCTTGTTCTTGCAAACCTCTTTTTTTGAAAGATGCTACCCTCTTGGACTTTGTTGATTCCCTTGAGGTACTTGAAAGTTTCTATCATGTCCCCCTCTCTCTCCTTTCCTCGAGGCTATACATATTAAGCTCCTTTAGTCTCTCTTCATATGTCTTCTGGTGCAGACCCTGCACCATTTAATTCCTCCCTGGACAGCTTCCATCTTGTCTATATCCTTGTGGAGATTGGGTCTCCAGAACTGCACACAATACTCCAGATGGGGTCTCACCAGCTGTCTGTACAGAGGGATAACAACTTCCTGTTTTCTACTGGTGATGCCTCTCCCTGTGCATCCCAGTATCCCCCCAGCCCTCCTTACTGCCCTCTCACATTGCTTGCCCACCTTTAAGTCATCTGATATGACTACCCCCAGGTCCCTTTCCATTTTTATTGTTGTTATTAGTATCTCACCCCCCATTGTGTACTCTTCCCCTGGGTTTTTGTTTCCCAGGTGCATTATCTTGAACTTCTTAGCATTGAATCTAAGCTGCCATACATTTGACCATTCCTCTAACCTTACCATGTCCCTTCTCATCCTTTCCACCCCACCTTGAGCATCAACTCTGTTGCAGATCTTTGTGTAATCTGCAAAGAGACATACTTTTCCTTCTAGTCCTTCTGCAATGTCACTTATAAAGACATTGAAGAGGACCGGTCCTAATACTGAACCCTGCGGTACCTCACTAGTAACCCCCCTTTCTTCAGAGTGGACTCCATTTACTATTACCCTCTGTATCCTATTCTCCAGCCAATTCTTTACTCAGGCTATCATCTTGGGGCCCACTCCCAGGCTGGTTAACTTGTATATTAATCTTTTGAGTGGGACTGAGTCAAATGCCTTGATAAAGTCTAGGTAGGCCATGTCCACAGCCCCTCCCTGATCTACTACTTTGGTCACCCAGTCAAAGAAATCTATTAGATTCATCTGGCATGACCTTCCCACTGTGAATCCATGCTGCCTTGGGTCCTGTGCCCCTCTGGCCTCTAGGTACTCAACAATTATTTCCTTCAGAAGTGATTTCATCATTTTCCCTATCACTGAGGTTAAACTAACAAGTCTGTAGTTTCCTGCTTCTGCCCTGCTCCCACTTTTGTGAAGGGGAATCACATCTGCCCTCCTCCAGTCCTCAGGTACCACCCCATCCTCCCATGATTTGTTAAACAGGGTAGTCAGTGGTGTCACTAGTTTGACCCTTAGTTCTTTTAGAATTCTGGGATGAATCCCATCAGGCCCCATTGCTTTGTCCACCTTCAGTTTTAAGAGTTCTTTCAGAACCATTTCTTCTGTAAATGGGCTATCAACTTCTGTATCCAGAGTGTTTCTATTGTTTGTTTTAGGTACTGCCCCCTCATTTGTAAATACCGAGCAAAAATATTTGTTTAGTATCTCTGCCTTTTCTTTTCACCATCACCCTCTGCCCACCCCCTCCCCTTTATTAAGCCTCAATATCCCTCCCCTAGTCTTCCTTCACTCCCTGATGTACCTAAAAAAAGGTTTTATCCCCCTTAACTGAGTTGGCTATCTTTTCCTCGGTTCGCGCCTTTGCTGTTCTGACTGCCTTCCCAGCTTCCTTTTGCTTTAACTGATACAATTCACTGTCCTGCTCTTCTGTGATTCCTTGTACTTTCTGAATGCTTTCTTTTTCTCTTGAACCTTCACTGCCACCTCCTTTGAGAACCATAGAGGTTTCTTACATCGTTTTGTTTTGTTTATTTGCTTCACACAAAGGCTTGTTACCTCTGTGATGGCAGTTTTTATTATTCCCCATTGTTCTTCCACCCCTCCTTCCTGCCCATTTGCTAGTGCAGTCCTTAGGCACTCACCCATTTTGGCAAAGTCAGCCCTCCTGAAGTCCAGTACTTTTGCCTTTGTATGGCTTGACTCTATTGCTGTGTTTATTGTGAACCATACTGTTCGATGGTCGCTAGTTCCCAGGTGGCTACCCACTTCTACATCTGTGATCCTCTCTCTCCATCTCCATTTGAGAGAACCAGGTCTAAGATTGCTCCCTCTCGAGTGGGTTCCAATACTAGTTGTCTATGGCATGCCCCCCTGTAGGGCATCTAGAATAACACCACTCTTAGAAACAGCTGCTGCAACTGCACTCCAGTTAACATCTGGCATATTCAGATCACCCATCAGCAATATTTCCATTTTATCTGCCATTATAAGTATACTTTCTATCATTTCCTTGTCCATTTCCTCCTCCTGAGAGGGGGGCCTGTATACAACCCCTGTGTGGATTGTGGTGCCATTGCCTGTCTCCAAATTGACCCACAGTGCTTCTTCTCCTCCCTGTTTACCCTTTCGTTCTGTTGCTTTGATTCCTTCCCTTATGTAGAGAGCTACTCCCTCCTGTAGATGTATCCTGGTATGTTTACATCCCAGTCATGGTTCTATGTGTACCATGTTTCTGTGACTGCCATGATATCCAGATGTTCCTCCTCCATTAAGGCCACTAATTCAGAAAGCTTGTTACCCAGACTACAGGCATTGGTACTCATTGCTCTCCATTTTTTTGATGGCTTTACTTTCTGTAGCAGCATCCTCCACTGACCTTTCTACCTTGGTCTTTTTCTCATTTAGTACCCTGTTTTGTAGGGGGAGGCTGGGATTTTCCTGCTGCTTATCAGTGCCTCCCCCCCTGACTAGTTTAAAAGCTTGAAGCACAGCTTGAGAGAGAGAGAGACAGAGAAAGACCAAGGAGAAATGGCACCAGCAAGAGAGAGAGCAGAGGAGGTTTAAACTAGAGATGCAGGAAAGAGAAAAACAGCTTCAGAGAGAGAGGCAGAGGAAAGAGAAAAACAGCTTCAGAGAGAGAGGCAGAGGAAAGAGAAAAACAGCTTCAAAGAGAGGCTGGGGAAAGAGAAAAACAGTGTCAGGGGGAGTTTGAACTTGAGAAGCTAAGACTCCAATGACCAGCACCAAATAAGGTAAGTGGCAGGGTTGAACCTGAACCTCAAGGGGTAGGGTATAAGTTAAATTCTATATTAATAGCTCAATTTAAAGAAGGAGAGGATATGGATGCATTTTTGAATTTGTTTGAAAAGGTCTATATTCAGGCAAAAATACCCAGGGAGTCCTGGAGCTTTCAGCTCTCCCCACTACTTACTGGTAAAGATCGTGAGGTGCTAGGCCAAATGAACAATCAGGACAGTTGCAATTATGAGAAACTTAAAACTGCTTTGCTTAAAAGTACAAGTTAACTCCTGAAGCATACAAGGTGAAGTTCTGTAAGCTCCACAGAAGCCCTGACAGCTATGAGAAACTCGCCACAAAGCAACATCAGTTTTTGAAATGTTGGTGGGAGGGAGTAGAAGCAAATTCTGTGTAAAAAATTGAGGCAGTTATGTTGCAAGAGCAGTTCTTTTGGGCTTGCCCAGCAGAGTTGAAAACCTGGCTAGAGGATCGAGATACGTAAATTATGTACCTACCATTCTTGATCTTCTTGGACAAAGTCTCCACCACTCATTCATACTAGTGGGACTATGCCGGAAGCCACTAGGACCCAAGCGGGAGCCAAAAATCTTCATGAGGGCCGGTGCTGGGGTAGGACCGAGCATGCGTGGCACCGCAAAACTGGCTCGCCCTGTGTAGGCTATCCCGGCGTCGACCCTCCAACTGCCTCGGTACCTTTTTTACTGCGGAGGAGCAGCGTAAACTAACCTATGTTAAACATAAGATAGTCCATATGACCTGTGTAAGAAGGGTCACTACAACAGTGTCTTTAAAGCCCAGTCAATGAGGGAGTGAAGACCAAAACAAGGCAAGTGAGCTCGGGGGATGGTGGGCAGGCATATGAATGAGTGGTGGAGACTTCGTCCAAAAAGATCAAGAATTACGGTAGGTAGGTAATTTACATATCTTCCTGGACATAAAGTCTCCACCAGTCATTCACACTAGTGGGAGAGTACCGAGCCAAAATGATCCCCCCCGGAGAAGGGCAGCAGGAGAGAAAGTAGCTCACTGAGGACAGAAGTCCACTGAGAACTGTCCTGCCAAAGGACAGATGCTGTCTGTCATGGACATCCAAGGTGTAGTGCTTCACAAAGGTGTGCACAGAGCTCCAAGTAGCTGCATTGCAGATATCTGCAATGGGCACATTTTGTATTTCTGCCAGAGATGCTACGACTGCTCAGGTAGAGTGGGTGTACACCCTGCCCTCCAGCTTGACCTGCGCCATTGAATAGCAATGGCAGAGACATGCTACCAGCCATGCTTAAATACACCTAATGGCAACAGGCTGACCCAGCTGGGCCATGCTGAATAAGACAAAGAGTTGCTTGGATTTGCAGATCTCTTTTGTTCCATTGCTGTAAAACCACAAAACTCACTTTATATCCAGAGAATGTAGGGTATATGTTCCCCTTCATTCTGAAAGTTCGCAAAGTAGGTCGGAAGGACCAAGGGCTGGTTCAGGTGGAATTCTGAGACTACTTTTGAAAGAAATTTAGGGCGAGTCCTGAGGACCTCCATATCCTTGTGAAATACTGTATATGGAGGGTCCAGGACCAGGGCATGTATTTTGGACACTGCGAGTGGAAGTAATGGCTACAAGGAAGGCAGCCTTCCAGGTCAAGAACTTCAACTCACAGGTTGCTAGAGATGTGAAAGGTTTATGAGTGAGCATGTCTAGCACAAGGTTGATATCCCAAGTAGCTTCCGGTTTCCTGACTGGTGGCCTAGTGTGGAGGATACCCTTAAGGAACCTTTTAACCAAGCATAGCTGAGCCACTGACATATTGTGGATAGGCTTGTGGTAAGCCAAAATCTCACATAGGTGTACTTTCACCACTGAGTATTGTAGTCCTGCATTTGACAGATCTGGCAGATACTCGAAGACTTTGTTTGGTGGACAAGAAAAGGGGTCCAGGGAGGACTTTGCACACCAGATGGAGAATCATTTCCACTTTGCCATGTAAGTTTTCCCAGTGACTGGTTTGTGGGCTGCTAGGAGAATGTCAGACTCTACAGGAGATGTTAAATCTACCTACTTCCGTATCCTCAGGTTCCAGGTGTGGAGATGAAGGGACCACAGGTTGGGATGTACCACTGGACCCTGGGTCAGAAGGTCCATTTGAAGTGGTAGTTGTCTTGGTGGAACTTCCAATAATCTATTGATTAATGGAAACCAAATCTGACAAGGCCAGTATGGAGTTATGAGAATAATTTTCCCCCCATGCCTCCAGCTTGAGTAACACCCTCTGAATGAAGGGAAGAGGAGGAAATGCGTACAGAAAGCATCTTGTCCACTGCAGTCTGAATGCATCCTTACAGAAAACGCCAGGTTCTGGATTTCTGGAGCTGAATGGAGGCAGTTTTGCATTGAGAGTGGATGCAAAAAGGTCCAGGTCTGGAGTGTCCCACTCTTCAAAGAGCGATTGCACGATGTTTGAGTTGAAAGACCACTCATGTGGATCTGCCTCTGTTCTGCTGAGGCGATCTGCTAGATCATTCTGGACTCCTGGCAAGAAGACTGCCTGGATCAGGGCTTCATGCTCCAGGCATCATTCCCCCACTCTCATCATTTCACTGCACAGAGGGTAAGAGTGTGCTCCATCCTGCTTGTTGATGTACTACATCACTGCCTTGTTGTCCATCTGAAGGAGAATTACTTTGTGACAGAGGATATTCTTTAGGGCTCAGACAGTGTACAGTACTTCTGGACTCCTTCCAGGACAGCTTCCTATTGTAGATAGTCAACCAGGTTAGGAAATACCCT
This sequence comes from Neoceratodus forsteri, assembly GCA_016271365.2. Lineage (NCBI taxonomy): Eukaryota > Metazoa > Chordata > Ceratodontiformes > Ceratodontidae > Neoceratodus > Neoceratodus forsteri. The sequence continues at coordinate 1,145,975,277 of CM057458.1, read as the reverse complement.
ATACCTCATGATGGTGAAGTGCGAGTTTGTAAGGGACCTGGGGGTGGAAGAACTGCTGACAGGATGTGACCACCATTCAGTGTGGTTCATGATAAACATGGGTAAAGGGGAAGTAGAAACAGGCACAAGGGTGTTAGACTTCAGGAGGGCCGACTTCGGGAGGATGAGGGAAATAGTACAGGGGTATCTGGCCAGGATGCATCCAAATATGGACACTAACGAGAAGTGGAAGCTCATTAAATTGGAAATTGAGGAGGGAACTGCAACATGTACAAGGGTCCAGAGTAAGAAGGTTAGAGCCAAGAAGCCTAGCTGGGTGAGCATGGGTGTCATGGAAAAAGTAAGGAAGAAAACAGCCGCCATTTGAAGGTACAAAAAAAGAACAGGGAGAGGGGAGGACAGGGAGGAATATCTGAAAAAGTTAAGGGAGGTGACAAGGGCAGTCAGGGAAGCCAAGGCATCCAGGGAACTCAGGCTAGCGTAGGGCATCAAACAGGGAGAGAAGGACTTCTTCAGGTGCATCAGAGAGAAAAGGAGTTGTAAAGACCAGATGTTAAGGATCAAGAGGGATGGGGTGGGTGGAAACAGGGGCAGAACAGGCAGAAATGTTAAATGAGTACTTCTGCTCAATATTTGCTAAAGAGAAAGGGGAGCTATACCCAAAGAGGGTGGGAGGTGGGCATGAGGGGTGAGACAGATGAGAAAATTCCACTGGGCATGGTACTGGAGGGCTTGAGGGCACTGAGGGTGGACAAGGTGCCTGGGCCAGATGGTATACACCTGAGGGTGCTAAAGGAGCTGGCAGAAGTCCTGTAAGAACCCTTGCAGACCTCTTCAATGTCTCCCTGGACTCAGGGAGTCTACCTCAGGACTGGTGGATGGTGCACATGGTACCCCTCCACAAGAGCAGCCCCAAGGATGAGCCAGGAAACTACAGACTGGTGAGCCTCACATCTATCATGGGAAAGCTGATGGAGACAATCCTGACAGAGAGACTGGTTTCCTCTCCTAGAGGCTAATGGGCTGCAGGATGATAGACAGCATAGGTTTGTCTCAGGCAGATCCTGTCAGACCAACCTGGTGGAGTACTATGACTTGGTAACCAGGCAATTAGACAAGGGCTATGCAGTGGATGTCCTGTACCTGGACTTCAGTAAGCCTTTGATTCAGTACCATATGGGAGGCTAGGAAATAAGTTGGAAGGTACGGGGCAGTGGCGAAGATGGTGGGATGGGTAGTGAACTGGCTGCAAGGGAGACAGCAGAGGGTTGTAGTGGGAGGTGAGCTCTCATCTCCCAGGGTGGTGACAAGTGGGGTGCCACAGGGCTCTGTACAGGGACTGGTGTTGTTTGGGATCTTCATAACAGACTTGACAAAATTGGAGGCCTGGTCAGACACTTGGTAGCTGGGGTTCAATGCCAAGAAATGTAAGGTGCTACATTTTGGCACAAAAAAAAAACAAGGAGAAGCTTCCAGCTGGGGTGGTGGGGGATTAAACTAGCCAAGATGGAGGAGGAGAAAGATCTGTGGGTGATCATAATGGGAGCAATGAACAACTCAGCACAGTGTAGAAAGGCAGCTGCAAAGACCAGCAGGATGTTGGGTTGTATTGCCAGAAGCATATCCTCCAGGAAGGGGGAGGTGATCCTGCCGCTATATAGATCACTGGTTAGATCACACCTACAGTACTGCATGCACTTCTGGCAACTGCACCTGAAAGAGGACATTAGGTTACCGGAGTCGGTGCAGCGCAGGGCAACAAAAATGATCCAGGGCCTAGGGGACTTACTCTACGAGAGCAGGCTGAGAGAGTTGAACATGTACTCCCTTGAGGAAAGGAGGGATGGGGTGGACATGACTGAAACCTTCAAGTACATGAACAGAATAAATAAGACTGGCACAGAAAGGCTTTTCAAATTAAGGAGCGGGAGGGACACTAGCAGGCACGAGCTGAGATTGGAAGGGGGAGGGTTCAGGAGGGAAATCTGGAGCCACTTTCTCATGGAGAGGGTGGTGTCTGGGTGGAATGCATTGCCAAAGGAAGTGGTATCCTTCAGAACAGTGGGCTGCTTTAAAAAGGTATGGGACAAGGGGAGGGTCACGGGGTGAGGAAGGGGCAGCTGCAGTATAAGGGCTGTTAGCTGCACAATCGAGCAGACTTAACAGACCATAAAGCCTTTATCTGCTGGCAATTTCACATGTTCCTAAGGTTTAGGGAGAAGTTGAAGGAGCTTATGGGGGTGGCCCAAAACAATCTGTCAGCTGCCCAGCAGAAACAAAAAGTCTGGTACAACTGTGGAGCCAGAGCTTGAACATACAACGCAGGTCAGGAAGTCATGGTCCTAATTCCAGTCTGGAAGGACAAGCTGCAGGCCGAGTGGATGGGACCATACAAGGTAATCCAACAGGTAACTGGCATTAACTACATTGTAGAACTGACTGACAGGACATAATCATAAGATGTACCATGTGAACATGATGAAGCCATATGCCAATAGAGCCGACATGGTATCTGCAGTGCGTAGTCCTGGGGAGGGGACAGAGGAGAAAGACCCTCTCCTGGGCTTGCTAGAGGAAAGCAAGGAGGAGTCCTCTGTGGAGACAATTAAGGTCTCACCCCAATTGACCCTGGAACAGACCCATGAAGTGAGGGGGGTTTAGAGGACTTTTCCCCTTTGTTTACAGCCACGCCGGGATGTACCCCCTTAGCGACACATGACGTAAATACAGGGACGCAAGCACCCATCCAAGGGACAGCTTACCAGGTGTCTGAGGCTGTCCTAAATGACATTAGGAGGGAGGTAGAGGAAATGTGGGATTTAGGGGTAATCCAGAAATCCCACAGTCCCTGGGTCTCACTCGTAGTCTTTGTTTACAAGCCAGATGGCTCAATTCGCTTCTGTGTTGACTATAGTGGACTCACTGCAGTCATGAAGTCTGACACCCACCCAATGCCATGGACGGACAAACTATTAGACAAGTTGTGAGGGCGACATACCTTACCACCATTGACTTAACAAAAGGGTACTGGCAGGTGGAGTTAATTGCCAGACCTAGGGAGAGATCGGCCTTCATCACTCCAATAGGATTATTCGAGTTTCGGGTAAGGACTTTTGGAATGAAGAATGCCCCTTCCACCTTCCAAAGGTTGGTCATCCAGGTGCTACATGGTACTGAAGAAAATGCAATGGCTTATTTGGATGAAACTGACATCTTCAGTGCCAGCTGGAAGTAACACCTATCCCACCTAAAGGATGTGTTGGGCAGGATACAGAGGGCAGGGCTCACTGTAAATGCTAAGAGGTGCCAGGTGGCTATGGCAGAGGTGGCATACCTAGGCCATGCAATGGGACGGGGTCAGCTTCATCCTAATCAAGCCGAGATTGAGGCAATGCAAGCGTGACCTATGTCAGAAACCCAGAAGCAGGTTAAGAGCTTCTTAGGGACCACGGGTTACTAACTGAAAGTTTGTACCAATATTACAGTACCCTAGCAGCTCCCCTATCCGGCCTGCTAAAGAAAAGGAAGCCCAATAGGGTAGACTAGGTACCAGACTGTGAATGAGCCTTTGCACAGTTAAAGGAGGCACTGTGCAGTGCCCCTGTGTTGGACAGTCCAGATTACTCTAAGCACTTCATAGTCCAGACAGATGCTTCGGATGTGGGGATCAGAGCATCCTCAGCCAGACATCTGGTCAGGGAAAGGATCACCCAATAGTGCACCTTAGTAAGAAGTGACTTCCCCGGGAACAGGCATATTCCACAGTTGAAAAGGAATGCCTTGCGCTGGTGTAGGCACTGAAGAAATTAAGAGTCCCACCTTTATGGGAGATGCTTCGAGGTACAAACCAGTCACAAACCCCAGGTGTGGTTAAATCAGATGGGTAAGACAAATGGTAGTCTTTTGAGGTGTAGTATTGCCCTACAGGCCTACAACATGATCATTATGCACAGGGCAGGGCTGGTGAATGCGACCACAGACAGCCTATCTTGACAGTTAGAACAGGAACAGCATTTGTGGAAACCTTACCATGCAGTAGGGAGCGTGTTCCCACAAATTTAGTCTAGGAGGGAGGGATGTTGCGAGCTAGCCACTGCCAGTCATTATTTTACAATTATACCATGGACATAAGTGAACAGCCAATGAAATCGTCAGACTGGCAGTTTACCACCATTGTAAATCCTCGGATAACCAACAGCTGTTGATGAGTGTGTGTGTGTATATGATATATATATATATATCCTCTGCAGCATAGGAATAAATACAATGAAAATGTTTTATATTTGTATTTTATTATAGTAAAAAAAAAAATGAACCTTGGTATAATCACTATAAGCTACTCAGAGGATGTGGGTTATCGGGGGATTTACCATGGCTAGTGAGGATTTACCCACTTGGCTGCGCCTCGTGGGCAAACCACTCCAGCCGTGGTAAATCCCGATAACCCACACACACCCCTCTTGGCTTATTTCTTAAATATCTGCTATATATTAGTTTTCTTATGTGATTTTGGGTATGGTAAAATGCCACAAAGGACAGCCATGTTTTTTTTTTTTTTAAAAACAAGGAGTGCACAGGGTTACTGAAAAAAAAACAGGAAATGAAATACGGTCTTGCCAGATGTGTGACATCCCTAATTTAATCAGGAAGATGAAAAGTACAGCCTCCTAGGGAAATTATGTTTATTCCACATCTAAGAACGGTCTACTGACAAGCATATCTTCGAAGGGTTGGAGGACCCTGATTAACCAATTGGTACAATAAAATCCCAGGATAAGAGAAACTATTTCCCCAGTCATAAACCTTTAAGATCAAAAGGTAAATGGTCTTAGACAAGAGGTGACAGAAAAGGTTCCCAAAGTAAACTGACATTATAAGTGCCAGGAAGTGGAGGCATGAGTCCCATGGTAAGACTTTTGGAGGATAGTGCAGGAGAGACACCCAGTGGCCTGAAATGGAAGGGCCATTCACAGACTGTGGTTGGTCAAGCACAGACACTCACGAATCATTCTGCTTGGACTCTCCCTCCTAAACAGAACTGGCAGCACAGAGACTGCCCAAGAACCAATGGTTGCTACAGAAAGAAATATTTTGCAAGCCAACGATTCTCTGGACTTTGAAATCTCCATAACTAAGGTAAAACTTAGCTAACAGTTTTAAGGCATTTTTTGTACACAATCCACTTCTGACTTTTCTGTTTATTCTGTGACAAATTTGCCAAAGTTAAAAAATCTTTTAGTTGTGAATGTATGATTAGTAATTATTTTAGTAAAAACATTTTTATAGTATATGGTTACCCTTTATGTATAAAAATCAGCCTGCTCAAAATCCTTCTTAAGCACATTCTAAACTGTTATGCGCATTCCAGCGTTATGCGCATTTTGAACAGTTGTTATGCACAGTTCAAAGGTCATACAATTTTAAATTTCTCATTTATTCTATACCTAGCTACTTACTAACCACCCAGTGCCCAAAGTCATGCCTTTTACCATTCAAAAGTCTGGAAATTTGATTTTTATATGTGAGTAGAACAAAGAAATGGCAATATTTTTTGTTTTCACTTCAGTGGGAGTCTGTCACTCTAGTGTAAAAAAACATATACTATAAAAAACAAAATATGGTCAACCACACACAACTCGGCATGTGTTTCCATCTCAGGATTGAGATGACAGCATGGACCTCTTGAGCTTCGCTCTCGAGGTTCATATGCTGTCATCTCAACCCCTCGATAGAAACATAGCCTTGTTATGTATGGTTGCCCATACATTATTCTCTATGTTAAGAAAACTTGCCTTGAGAGAATTTCTTATAGTGGTGTGTGTGTGTGTGTGTGTGTGTGTGTGTGTGTGACTGTAGAAGGTTATACATAATCTGGGACTAAACTGTTATTGCCAAAGGGGTGTCATCCATAGTTACCAAATCAAGGGTCTGTAACAGAGGAAAAGGCTGGATAAAGATGGTGGAAATACGAAAGTCTCAAAAAAGGGTCTGTGGGAATGTAAACCAGGTTATTGTATGCTTTGTGGGAGAAGGCAAAACCAGCATTACAACTTTATCCCGAAGAGGTTGTAACGCTGGATCTCCTGCCTTGTGTAATAACCAAGAGAGGGTTCTTATTTGGCTACAAGACTTCAGACTGGTATTATACCCTATCCAGAAGTAAAGGGGTTTCCCTGGAACCTCTTGGTGAGTGTTCAGTCATGACCTCAGTGAGCATTCTAGAAGCACATGGGGTGGATCTCCCTGTTTCCCCACTCCCTGTCACTTATTGCACTTAGGGGTGGGCACTGTGAGCCCAATGGCCTTGACCCTCAGGAGTGGGTTCGTGACAACCTATACATCATCTCGGGTCCCCAAGGAGGTAGAAAATTTCTTAGCTCCATTAGACATACCAATTCTCAACCCCCTTCGGACCACCCAGCTAGACACCCCATAACAGAAGAGGAGGTCAGGGAAGCAATATGTGCACTTAAACTAGGGAAAGCCCCTGAGGGGGACGGGTTTACACTGGACCTCTGGCAACACCTTTCTTTGATAACAGCCTTTCCACTTAGCTTAGGGTATGCAGAAGCATTAGACGTAGGACATTTCCCGCCCACCATTCTCCCAAAGAAAGGGAAGAACCTCACACTCCCAGGTAGTAACAAACCCATCTCATTGATTAACCTGGAGAGCAAAATATTTGCAAAAATATTGGCCCTCCAACTGAACCCTTTGCTACCCCAGTTGATGCACCCCTTACAGGGGGGGGGTTTCATACCCGGCTGATATAGCACAGACCACATGTATCTACAGTAGCTAGGTCCCTACCCACCTCAGCTGGACTGGCCATATATTTCAAAAAGGCATTAGGATTCTCTGGAATGGGACTACCTTCATTTGGTGCTGACCCATATGGGGTTTGGAGAAACATTCTTTGCATGGATCAGTTCCCTATATGCAGCACCCACAGCTAGGATTAGGAGCAACTCACTGCTATCTGACCCCATCCAGCTAAGCAGAGGCACCAGACATGGGTGCCCGCTATACACACTCCTGTTTGTACTTGCGGTGGCTATTAGACAATATCCACAGATACACAGAATCCCCGCAGAGGAAAAAGAGAACACTACGCTTATATATTGGTCCCCCTGGCAGACTACAACATATCTGCACAACCACTATTAGACTTGCTAAGTCATTTCACCCATATTTCCAGACAATGTCAATCAGAGTAAAATGGAGGTAAAGCAAATAAACATGACGTGCTAAGAGGATATGATCAGCCCCCATAGGATGCGATGGGTCCCAAAGGGCATAATGTACCTGGATATTCATATAGTTTAAGAAAGTTTCCAACAATGGGATTTAAATTTTAAACCCCTTCTTTATCAGATCAGTACAGAACTGGCCAGATGGAAGCTATTACATCTCACCGTGGCAGGGAAAATAGCCACCATTAAGATGGTGATTGCACCCAAAGAAAAAAATAACTTACCACAGTAATCTTGTTTCTTCCAAGGGAATCTTACTGTATTCTGACTACTGCAGTATGGTCTCACCATAGGACTGCCCCAGAGCCGAAATGGTTAATAGAACCTATGCTAATGATGGAACGTTAAGGCTCAAGCTCAGTTTTTAAACTACTGTCCCTGGAATACTGTACATCCTGCAACCACCAGATTCTTACGGAGCATGCATAATAACAAGCTGGGAGGCAGTATAGTGCAGTGGCTTAAGGCTCTGAGCTGCAAATCTGGTGACATTGAGCAGACCAGACTGCAGTTTGAATCCCACAGCTTCCACTTGCGTACTGTGTGACCCTGAGCAAGTCACTTAACTTCCCTGTGCTCCCAGGTCACTCCTGTAAAAAAGCATTCAGCTTAGTGTGCTACTCCTGGTTAAACAACTAAATAAAACAAATAAAACAAGCTATCTAAACTATTCTAATAAATAATGGAACACCCCAAAAAACAAACAATCTCCTTTTATTTAGAAGTGTGGACATCACTAAGACTCCGAAACAAATGCCCCAATCAAGAAACACTCACAAGTTTCAAACAGCATGGACAGCTGTGTTGCAGTTCCCATAGGTTCTAGTAGGGGAGGTAGGGTGGGAGCTCAGAATACAGTAAGATTCTCTTGGAAGAAACAAGATTATGGTAATTCCTTCTTAAAATCTCAGGAAATCTTACTGTATTCCGACTACTGCAGATTACCCAAGCAGTACCTTTGGAGGAGGGCAGAGAAGAAAAAATTACTCACCTTAGTAATTATGGTTCTTCTAATGGAGTCTTGCTGTATTCTGACTATTGCAGTTAGCCCCAGCCTTTAAACTGCCCCGGAAAACAAACGGTTAACTTTTCTATGCAGAGCACAGAATGCTGAGCTCTAACTCAGTTGAGGTCTCTGTCTGGAGCCCTTTGAAATCCAACCACCAGATTCTTACGAGCAAAAACTCACTAACTATTCTATGTGAAAGTTTTAACATTTTTACTAGCCAACTGGCAGCAAAAAGTTTTGGATTCCCAAAGGAAGACTCAAGTCAGGAAACCCAAAAACCAATCCAAATAAGAGTAATAATAAGAAGAAAAACACCCAAACGATAAGAAGAGGGTGTAACAGGAGCACCCCTGAGGTGAAACACTGCACCTGCCCACCCACTTCCCAAAAACTGGTTCTGAGAGTGGAGGCAGGGAGGGAGGTCAGAATACAGCAAGACTCCATTAGAAGAAACATAATTACTAAGGTGAGCAATTTTTTCTTCAAACAACATGAAGTCTTGCTGTATTCTGACTATTGCATACTACCAAGCAGTACCTCCATGGAGGAGGGACAGAACCTACTTTGGGAATAGGTTCTGAAGAACTGCTGTGCCAAACCGAGCATCACTCCTAGCCTGGATATCCAGAGAGTAATGTTTGGTAAAGGTATGGACTGTTTTCCAGGTGGCTGATTGACAAAGTTCTAAGAGAGGAATATCCCTGGCAGCAGCCAGGAAGCAGTTGTACCTCTGGTGGAGTAAGCCATCAGGCCTGAGGGTGGAATTTTTCCTAGTTTCTCATAACAGAATTGCATACAAGACACAATCCACCTGGCAATAGTTCTCTTGGTGGCAGGTTTGCCCTTTCCCACTTCTCCATAAGTGAGGAACAACTGGAGGGAATCAAACCTGTGACCCTTGGTATGCTCTATATAGTAGCTAAGGGCCCTTTTAACATCTAAGCTGTGTAGCCTCCTCTCTCCTGAAGAAGAATGATCGGTGAAGAAAACGGGAGACAGACTGATTCAAGTGGAAATCTGAAACCATTTTGGGCAAGAACCTTCTATTGGTTCTAAGGACCACTTTATCCCTATGAAAGGAGATAAAATCAGGTTCCACTGACAGGGCTTGCAGTTCACTGATACGTCTGGCAGAGGTAATGGCTACTAAAAACACAGTTTTCCAAATCAAGTACTTAAGCTCTGTTGAGTACATAGGTTCAAAGAGGGGTTGCATAAGTTGAGCAATGCAAATATTTAAATCCCAGGCAGGGGCAGGGTCTCTAAATGGAGGATTGGTATGAAGCAATCCCTTAAAAAAATTTATGGAACACAGGATGTGATGATAGTGAGGAAGACTTTCCCACTGACAGAAAAGCAGAAAAGGCTGACAAGTGCACATTGAGAGTAGCTGGTCTGAGGCCTAAGCCATTCAGATGGACCATATAATCCAGAACTATAGACAAATCAGCAGTATCTGGGGAAACATGTTTCTTGGAACACCAAATGCTGAATCTCTTCCATTGGAGTTATAGGTTTTTCAAGTGGCGGGCTTTCGAGAGGCTTTGAGAATATCCAGAACTCCCTGATATAGATGCAAATCTGCATACTCTCTTCAAGAGCCATGCCTTGAGATTGAGAGACTGAAGATTGGGGTACCAAATCTTCCCCTGAGAGAAGGTTAACAGGTTGTAATTCCTGGGAAGCGACAGGGGAAGATGGACTGCTAGGAACAGCAACAGGGGGTACCAAGGCCGTCTGGCCCAGTCTGGAGCAATCAGAATCACTTTGTAAGATTGTGACCTTATCTTGGCTAAAACTTTGAACAGTAGAGGAAAAGGAGGGAAGGCATACATAAATTTCCCCTCCCAGTTCAGAATCAGAGCATCCAGAGGGACTGAACCCAAGACTGGGGGTCTGCAACAAAAGAGAGGAAGTTGGTGATTGTCTGGGGCTGCAAAGAGATCTATCTCTGGAGTGCCCCACCTTGAAACAATCACCTTCAAGACCAGAGGGTCCAGGGACCATTTGTGATGGCCCTGTGAGATCCTGTTAAGTGCATCTGCTAGCACATTGTCCTTCCCTGGAAGGTGGACTGCTATCAGAGAGATTTGCAGAGAATAAGCTAGGGACCACAACTTCATGGCTTCTGTGCACAAGGCCACAGACCGTGTGCCTCCCTGCTTGTTGATGTACCACATTGTGGTGGTGGTGTCTGTTCTGACTTGAACCACCTTGTTCTGCACTGACTGAGAGAAAGCTTGCAGGGCCAGAAAAAATGCCCTGAGTTCTAGGAGATTGATATGGAGAAGGGATTCCTGAGGGGACCACAGCCTCTGGGCAGTGAGGGCCCCCAGATGGGCTCCCCAGCCCAGAAGGGAAGCATCCGTGGTAAGGACCACTGAATGAGACTGAGTGGCAAATGGGACCCCTTGCCTTAAATTGTCCTGATCCTGCCACCATTGAAGGGCTTGGATCAGGGTCTGGGTCACTGGAATCAGTTTGGTAAGGGAGTCCTTCCTCTGGGACCAAAAGGCCCTCAGATGGAACTGAATGTCCCTCATCTGGAATCTTGCCCCTTGGACCACTGCTGTAGAAGCTGCCATGTGGCCCAAGAGCTGGAGGAAAAGCCTTGCTGGTCGAGACACCTGAAAGCTGAAGGAAGAAGCCAGTTCTATTAGAACTCTTGCCCTTTCCAGGGGAAGAAATGCTCTAGCTTTGACAGTATCCAGCTCTGCCTCTGTAAAGGTAAGAAGCTGCATTGGCTCGAGAACTGACTTGGGAAGGTTGAGAAGAAATCCTAGAGAAGTGAGCACTTGCTGGATCACTTGCAGGTCTGACTTGACTTGGTCTGGAGACTGGCCCACTATGAGCCAGTCGTCCAGATATGGAAAAATGGAAATATTTTGCCTGTTTAGAAAGGCAGCGACTACTGCCAGGCACTTTGTGAAAACCCTTGGGGCTGATGTTAGACCAAAGGGCATTGCTTTGAACTGATAGTGGCCTGAGGGCAACTTGAACCTGAAGTACTTTCTGTGGGAGCACCTGATGGGAATATGAAAATAGACATCTTTGAGGTCCAGGGAGGCTAGCCAGTCTCCTGGCCTTAGAGAGGGAAGAATTATTCCCAGAGTTACCATCTTGAACTTTGGTTTTAAAAGATGTTTGTTCAGGTATCTTAGGTCTAGGATGGGTTGCCAATCCCCTGTCTTTTTTGGGGTAAGGAAGTACCTAGAGTACAGACCTTTGCCCCAGTGTAAGGTAGGAACTCTCTCTATGGCTTTTAACTCCAGAAGAGATGAAACCTCTGCCTCTAGGGTAAGGGTTTCTGAGAGACTTGCAGGTGGAAAAGATCTGGCTCTCATCTTCAGAAATTTTTTGAAGCTGAGAACCAGTCCCTGGCTTACTACTTCCAGGACCCACTTGTCTGAGGTATTAGACATCCAGTCCTGGACAAAGTAAGCCAGCCTGCCCCCTACCGGAATAGAAGAGTTGACCTGGGCAGAACCATCAGGGTGTTTGCTTGGCAGAGACCTTAGGCCGAGGAGTGGATGCAGCCCTGCTCATCCCCCTTCTGCCTCTCCCTCTGAAGAACCCCCTATGTGAAAAGGGAGAAGAGGCCTGTGCTTGGTTAAAGGGACTATGAAAAGGCCTGCCCCTGCCCCTAGACTGCTGCCTTTGAGGAGTTGCCTGCCTCTCCTTGGCCTGAGTACTCCTGTAAGTGGCCCTGTACTCGTCCATTTTCTCCATGTAATTCTCTGTCTGCTCCCCAAACAGAGAATTACCCACTACAGGAAAATACATGGCCTTAGCCTGGGTGTCCTGGGAGAGGCTAGTACATCTAAGCCAAGCCATTCTCCGAAGAGCCACAGACGTAGCCATGACTCTTGATGACATCTTTGGAATCCACAGCAGCATGAAACTGTACTTTTGATGCCTCATTCCCATCTGCAGCCACCTCTTCCAGCTCCTTGGCTAGCTGGGGGGAGGCCTGTTTAGCCAGTGCCAGTACAGTGTCCCACCTGGACTTCTGGTACCTGGCTGTATAGGCCATATAATTTGCCTGCCTGAGTCCCAAGGAAGATGCCATGTACTGTTTTTTTGCCATGGCATCAATTTTCCTGGAGTCTTTGTCCAAGGGGTGTGAAGCCAAGGGAATGTTTGCCTTGTCACAGGCAGCAGCCTGCACTACCCCAACATGGCTGCATTGCTGGTATAAAAACTCCATATCTGAGCCTGACAGTGTGTACCTCTTGTCCATCCTTCTGTCAACAGGAGGTACAGAATTGGGAGACTTCAGGATTTTTTGTGCCTACTTCCCAAAGGATTTGTGAAGGGGAATAGACAGTCTCCTGGACTCTGGGATGTCCATCATTTCCACATAATCAGGCTCCTCTTGATCCTCCATTGCCTCCTCCATAGGGAGCTGGAGGGTTTCAGCCTCTTTTCTGTAAAACAGAAAATGGGAAGGGGACTCAGAAAGCCTAGGAGGGGAAACACCAGAAGGTCTGTCTGGGGAGATGTCCGGTTCTACAGGCACATCCAGACTTTCACCATCATCTTCAAACTCCCCCTCCTCCTCAAACTCCGGTTCATAAAAATCTTGAGGGGTATAATCTTGAACCGAGGGAACCGACTGAACCGAACCCCTGCCAAAAGGTGCCAGATCGGTCGGGATCGGGCGAAGCGATTCCACAATCCGAATCGCTTTGGCTATCTCTTTGGTGGTCGGAACATGAACCTCTGGATCCGAACCGGTCGATTTTTCTTTGCGTTTCCTGGTCAGAGGGCACTCCTTCTGGCTCGGTCGGAACCAAACCGGGCTGGCCATCCGGGTCAGCAGATTTCTCGGCCTCTTTTTCCCTCAGTCTACCTAATCTCTTTTCAAGGGTAGATTTAGGAACATTTTTACAAATTTGGCAGTCTGAATTGAGGTGATCAAACCCCAGACAGTAAACACAGGTGGTGTGGGGATCGGCCTTAGCAAAGACCTCCCCACACTCACTGCAGTGTTGAAACCCAGTGGGCCCAGTTTTTTTCTTGGGTTTCTCAGACATGGCCAACCTAACCAAACTTACCCTTTTTATGGCAACCGCTAGGCAAGACTCCCTTATCAGTTCCTAACCGTGTCACGGGTATTGTAAAAGAAAGGTTTAAAACACGTTTTTTTTTTTAGAATCGATAAGGACCGGTAACCACACTCTAAAGTAAAACATGGATTCACATGTGATCAGTTCAGCCTACACTTTACAATTTCCACACAGAAAAACAGAACAAAACCTATTTATTACTCACGGTACCACAGACAGAGAATTTGGTTTAAAACCGACTATTTAACCGAGACTTTAACCGACTTCGAACCGAGCTGAAGGAGAAATTTCCGGAGCGACTGTTTAGTGAGGCAGAGTAAAGAATCTGATGGTTAGATTTCAAAGGGCTCCAGACAGAGACCTCAACCGAGCGCGAGCTCAGCATTCTATGCTCTGCATAGAAAAGTTAACCCTTTGTTCTCCGAGGCAGTTTAAAGGCTGGGGCTAACTGCAATTGTCAGAATACAGCAAGACTTCATGTTGTTTGAACCTGGCTCTGCAGTACTGCTGTGCCAGATATGGCATCACTTCTTGCTTGGGTATCCAGGCTATAGCGTTTGGTAAATGTGTTAACAGTTTTCCAAGTAGCTGCTTTACAAATTTCCAGCAAAGGAATATCTCTTGCAGCTGCTATCAAAGCAGCTGTACCCCTTCTAGAGTGGGTCCTAAGGCCTACAGGGGGTTCCTTACCTACTTTACTGAAGCAGAACTGAATACAGGCAACAATCCAGTGGGCAATACTTATTGATTTATTGAAATGTTTCACCAGGAAGGCACATTGAGCAACAGGTTGCTCGTCTCCCGGGGGGGCGGGGGTACAACAGGGATGAGACATTTTACATTCAAGTTACAAAGATCAACATAGCATACAATTAAGGCAGTTCTTACAAACAGTGACACATACATATGTAATTTGTGAGAACAATTAAGTGCAATGGTAATAAGTGAACAAGTGATATCATGAAGTTAGGGGTGAAGAAGAGAGAGGATAAGGTGTCATAGTGCAGAGTTGTGTCCCAGAGAGACCCCTTCAGGATGTGGGGAACCCTGCAAAGGGACAGGGGACTGGAGTAGGGATTAGAGAGGGAGAGAGAGGGAATCAGTGTGATTAACACCTAGGAGGGGAAATAAGGCCTGACCCAAAAAGAGAACCCTTCAGGATGAGATGAACCCTGCCAGGGGTCAGGGAAATTCAGGTGACTGAAAACCCTCCTGTGGTTAGGCGTTGTAATTACAGAGGGACAGTGAAAGGGAGGATATGAGAAATAATACCTGGGAAGAGGATGAGGCCTGATCACAAGGAACTCACCTCACTAGGCTACTGGGAACACTGCAAGGCGAAGAATAGGCAGATGAGGGAAGAAAAGGTGGCAAGCCTAGGCACTATATGACCCCTTCAGAATGCTGAGAACCCTGCAAGGGGAGTGTGAAGGCTAGGGAAGAAGGGGAAGGGAGAAAGATACGAGAACTAGCACCTAGGAGGGGCTATGGTCAGTAGAGGCAGTAGAGTCGATAAAGGCATTGGGTAAATTCCAAAGGAGGTCGAACTGTAAGGAGCAAAAAGGAAATGAAGGCATGTCATAACAGGAACAGTTAGGTGCAAGACAGTTGGAGAGCGCAGTGTTGATGGACTAGAGGGAGGAGGAGTGTTGGATTTGGGGAGGTAGAGAGTTTCATATTTTAGGGAAATGGTGAGAGTACCCAGACTGGCTGGAGAGGGTGGAGCGGCGGGAGACAGTTAAGTGTGTGAGTGTTGGTAGATCTGAGGGAGTGGGAAGAAGGAAGGGGTGTTATAAATGAGGGGAGAGGTAGGATGGGACTTCACCCAGCCAGTGTTTACCAGTGAATTTAGCGCAGTGTGAGAGGCATCTATTTGTAAGGGAGGGGAAGGAAAGGGCTTGATAGAGGTTACAGTGGTGGGTGCGAGAGGGAGCATCAAGGACAAAGTGGCAGGAGTTGAAGACAGTGTCCAATCTGGTCAGGGAGGACCAAAGAGTGGCACCATAGACTACATTGCAGTAATCAAAAATGGGGAAGATCATCTTCTGGACAAGCTCATGCTTAGCCGCAGGAGGGAGGCAACTTCAGTTCCTGAACAATTAAATAGACCTCTTTGAGGCAGGTTTGCCCGTTCCCACTTCTCCAGCGGTCAGGAAGAGATGAGTACTATCTTGCCTGTGACCCTTGTGTGGTTCAAGTAGTAGCTGATGGATCTTGAGATCTAGGCTATGCAGTCTACATTCCCCTGAACTGGAATGGTCAGTGAAAACCACTGGCAAAGTGATAGACTGATTCAGGTGAAAGTCCAACACCACCTTGGGGAAAAATTTCCTGTTAGTCCTGAGGACTACCTTGTCCCTATGGACTGAGATGTAGTCTGGCTCTGTGGACAAGGCCTGGAGCACACTGATCCTCCTGGCTGATGTGATGGCTACCAGAAACACTGTTTTCTATGTTACATACTTAAGCTCTGCTGAAGACATGGGCTCAAACGGTGGCTGCATTAGCTGGCCACTGCATATATTGTGACCATATGAAATTGCCACCAGAAACAGGCCTCATGGTCTATCGAGTCTGCAGCTAGCCTCCCATCATGCAGCTATCCCTCCCCCTTCTCAGTATCCCTTCCCCTGTACCTGTCCCAACCCCTCTTCAAACTGCCTGTGTTACAGGACACTATCTCATCTGATAAAGTGTTCCATTTGCCCACCACTCTTTCCATGAAAAAATGTCTCCTCATCTCCCCCTCCAATCTCATTCCATGCTCTCGTGTCCTTCCCCCTTCTCATCTGGAAAATCCCCTTCTGTGTCTGTCTTGTTTATCCCCTTCAGATACTTAAAGGCCTCGATCATATCCCCCCCATCCCTCGACTTCTCCAGTGAATACATATTCAACTGTCCCAGCCTGTCCTCGTAGGGCTTGCTCTCCAATCCCTGGATCATCTTTGTGGCTCTTTGCTGCACCCCCTCCAACAATCTGATGTCCTTCTTCAGGAATGGGCGCTAGTACTGCACACAGTACTCCAGGTGGGGCCTGACCAATGACCTATACAGGGGCAGGATAACCTCCCTTCTTCTGGAGATCTCTCTTGCAATATACCCCAGCATTTTGTTGGCTTTTGCTGCTGCCTTCCTGCACTAAGCAGAATTAGTCATGCTCCCCGTAATGATCACTCCAAGATCCTTCTCTGTGGAGCTCCCCAACTGCACCCCACTCAAGTGATAATCCTTCCCCTGGTTCCTGGCTCTGAAGTGCATACTTCTTGGCACTGAACCCCAACTGCCATGTTTCTGTCCACTCCTGCAGCTTAGTCAGGTCCTCCTGTAACCCCTTCCACCCTTACGCATCATCAACCACAGATCTCATCTTGGTATCATCTGTGAACAGAATGATATTGCTCTGGATTCCCGTGTGAGATATTTGCAATAAAAATATCAAACTGCACTGGTCCCAATACAGATCCCTGTGGTACCCCGCTTGTCACCATTCTCAGTGATGAGGTCGTCCCACCACCACCCCTTTCTGCCTTCCCCTTAGCCAGTTTGTGATCCATTTCACCATTTTTGGTCCCGCCCCCACATATTCCAGTCCCCTACCCCCAAACCTCCCATGCGGCACTGAATCAAAGGCCTTGCTGAAGTCCAATTACAGGACATGCACTGCATGGACCTTGTCCAGTTCCCACGTCACCCAGTTGTAGTACTCTACAAGGTTTGCCTGGCAGGATCTGCCTGCTATAAATCCGTGCTGTTGACCATCCTGGATACCATTTTCCTCTAAGAAGCTCACTAGCCTCTCTTTTATTAGGGTCTCCATGAGCTTTACCATATTGAGATCCCATGCAGGAGTGGGCTCCCTGTGAGGGGGATGCAAGTGTAACAGGCCCTTGAGCATCTTGAATACCTGGTTAGTAGCCAGGGATGACCCTTTACCAGCTGAGAGGTAAGTACGGACAACTGCTAGGTGCATTTTATGGGTGGAAGGCATAAGGCAGAGAGAATGAAGGCGTGCCAGATACTCCAGAATGACTGATAAACCAGCCAGTTTATCTACTTTTTGTTGGTGCCAAATGGAACACCTCTTCCACTTAGAGATATAAGTCTTTCTGGTAGAGGGCTTTCTAGAAACTCTAAGGACCTCTAGCACTCCTTCAGAGAGGTGTAGGTCAGCATACTCTAAATCCTCAAGAGCCAAGCCTTGAGTCTAAGGGACTGGAGATTGGGGTAAAGGATCCTGCCCTGTGAGGAGGTCAGTAGGTTGTGCCTCTTGGGTAGGGAGATTGCTTTTGATATTGACAAGGTCAGGAGCAGAGAATACCAGGGCTGCCTGGCCCAACCGGGAGCAATGAGGATCATTGTTGGTGGCTGAATCCAGAGCTTATTCAGTACTGTGAGCAACAGGGGGAAAGGGAGGGAAGGTGTACAGAAACTTCCCTGTCCAAACCAACCACAGTGCATCCAGAGGGACTGTGCCCACTGCAGGAGGCCTGCAACAGAATTGTGGCAGCTGGTGAGTGTCCGGAGCTGCGAAGAGGTCAACCTCTGGGGCGTCCCACATTCTGAACACAACTTGCAGGATCTACCTGTTCAGTGACCACTCATAGTGATTCTGGTTGATTGCTTGTTTATGTAGTACATTGTGGTTGTATTATCTGCTCTGACTTGAATCACCTTGCCCTGCAGCACTTAGGCAAAGTACTGAATGCCCAGGTAAACTGCTGAGTTTCAGTAGATTTATGTGATGCAGACACTCCTGCTCTAGCCAAGTACCGTGTGCTGTGTGCTCTCCCAGATGGGCACCTCATCCTAGGAGGGAAGCATCCATTGTTAGCACTGCTGATGGTGGATGCTGAAGGAAAGGCACACCTTCCCTGAGGTTGTCCTTTCAAACAACATGAAGTCTTGCTGTATTCTGACAATTGCAGTTAGCTTCCAGCACTTGAACTGCCCCGAAGAGGGAAGGGTTAAAATTCTATGCCAGGCATAGACCGTTGGGCTCGAGCTCGGTTGAAAACTCTGTGACACTTTGAACCCAAACATTCAGATTCTTTACTCCGTCTCACTGAACAGTCGCTCCGGAGATTTTTCTCCTTCTGCTCGGTTCAAACGCAGTTAAAGTGTCGATTTTAGTCTGCATTACGTTCTGTTTGTCGGTTCGAGACTCACTCTGTGGTACCGTAAGTATGTAGGATAGTTACTGTGTGGAAATTGTAAAGCTCTCGATCGGTTTGGCTGAACCAATCCTTTAGACAAAAATCTTTGTGAAAAAGTTTAGTGGGCGGTTACCGGTCCATATCGGTTTTAAAAAAAAACGTGAATTGAATGTTTTTTTCCAACACCCGTAACACGGTGAGAAACTGATAGGGGAATCTTGCCTGGCGGTTGCTTATAAAGGATAAGTTTTGTTAGGTTGGCCATGTCTGAAAAACCCAAGAAAAAAACCCAGCCCACTGGATTTCAACACTGCAGTGTGTGTGTGGGGAGGTCTTTGCTAAGGCAGATACCCACACCACTTGTGTTTACTGTCTGGAGTTTGACCACCTCGATTCAGACTGCCAAATTTGCAAGAATTTCCCTAAGTCTACGTTGGATAAAAGGTTGGGTACACTTAGGGATAAGGAGGCCGAGAAATCCGCTGACCCAGAAGGCTAGCCCAGTTAGGTTCCTACCGAACCAGAAGGAGTGCCCTCTGACCAGGGCGATACTTCTTTGGGCAAGAGGAGAGCCGATCCTGAGGGATCGGTTCCTACAAAGAGAAAACGCAAGGCTAGATTGGCCAGTTCAGATTCAGAACTTCATGTTCCGACCGCCGAAGAGATAGCCAGAGCGATTTGGATTGTGGAATCGCTTCGTCCGGTTCCGACTGATCCGGTGCCTTCTGGCAGGGGTTCGGTTCGATCGGTTCCCCCGATTCAGGTTTATTCCCCTGAACATTTTTAAGAACCGGAGTTTGATGAGAAGGGGGATTTTGAAGAGGATGATTATGACGGTGAAAGTCTGGATGTGCCTGTGGAACCGGACATCTCCCCAGACAGACCTTCTGGTGTTTCCCCTCCTAGGCTTTCTGAGTCCCCTCCCCTTTTTCTGTTTTACAGAAAAGTGGCTCAAACCCTCCAGTTTCCTATTGAGGAGGCTGTGGAGGATCCTGACTTTGTAGAGATGATGGATATCCCACAGTCTAAGAGACTGTCTATTCCCCTCCATAAGTCCTTTGGGAAACGGACACAAAAAATTCTTAGGTCTCCTAACTCTGTACCTCCTGTTAACAAGAGAATGGACAAGAGGTACACCTTGTCAGGCTCAGATACGGAGTTTCTTTATCAGCAATGCAGTCATGCTGGGGTAGTGCAGGTTGCTGCCTGTGACAAGGCAAACATCCCCTTGGCTTCACACCCCTCAAAGACTCCAGGAAGATAGATGCCATGGCAAAGAAGCAGTACATGGCATCATCTTTGGGACTCAGGTAGGCTAACTATATGGCCTATACAGTCAAATACCAGAAGTCCAGGTGGGACACTGTATTGACACTGGCTAAACAGGCTTCCCCCCCAGCTAGCCAAGGAGCTGGAGGAGGTGGCTGCTGATGGGATTGAGGCATCAAAGGTGCAATTTCAAGCTGCTGTGGACTCCAATGATGTGTCATCAAGAGTCATGGCTGCATTTGTGGCTCTTCAGAGAATGGCTTGGCTCAGATGTACAGTCGTGGCCAAAAATATTGGCGCCCTTGCAGTTTTTTCTAATAATGCACCATTCCTTCCAGAAAATTGTTGAAATTAAAAAATATTTTGGTATCCACATATGTATTTCTTTGGTTTGCAGTGGAATAAAACAGAAAAAGCAGAAAAATTTACTAAGTCTTAGCTTATTCCACACAGAAATCCTTAAATGGCCTGGACAAAATTATTGACGCCTTTTAGAAGTAGTTAGAAATAATTAGATTTCAAGCAGGTGATTCTCCTTCACTTTGGAATTGAACTCACCTGTGGTGAGTTGCAGGTGCCTGCAATATAAAAATCACTCATTCAACCAGTTTGAATAGAGAATAGGACTCATTCTCCTGTTTTGTGTCACTGTGTGTACCGTAATGAGCATGGAGAAAAGAAAGACAGCCAGAGAATTGTCTGAGGAGGTCAGACAGAAGATTGTAGCCAAGCATGGACAATCTCAAGGCTACAAATCAATCTCCAGAGACCTTGATGTTCCTGTTTCCACCGTCCGTAATGTTATCAGGATGTTTAAGGCCCATGGCACTGTAGCCAACCTCCCTGGACGTACGCAAGAGAAAACTTGATCAAGATTGCAGCGCAGGATTGTTCAATGATGAGAAAGCACCCGATCAACTGCCAAACAGATTCAAGCTGACCTTCAGACACAAGGTACGACAATTTCAACTTGCACCATCTGTCGCCAACTCGATGAAAGGGGGTTATATGGTAGGAGGCCCAGGAGGACCCCACTGCTGAGAGAGAGACATAAGAAAGCCCGACTGGGGTTTGCCAAAACACACCTGAACAAGCCAAAATCCTTCTGGGAGAATGTCCTGTGGACAGATGAGACCAAATTAGAGCTTTGGTAAAGCACATCATCTCTATGTTTACAGAAAACAAAATGAAGCATTCAAAGAAAAGAACACCTTCCCTACAGTCAAACATGGGGGAGGTTCAGTGATGTTTTGGGGTTGCTGTGCTGCCTCTGGCACTGAGTGCCTTGAACGTGTGCATGGCATCATGAAATCTGGAGATTACTAGACCATTTTGGAGCACAATGTGGAACCCAGTGTCAGAAAGCTGGGTCTCCATCGAAGGTCACGGGTCTTCCAGCAGGACAATGACCCCAAACACACTTCAAAAAGCACCCAGAAATGGTTCAAGATAAGACGCTGGACTGTTCTGAAGTGGGCAGCAATGATTCCAGATCTAAATCTCATTGAAAACCTGTGGAGAGATCTGAAAACAGCAGTTGGGAGAAGGCACCCTTCAAATCTGGGAGAACTGGAGCAGTTTGTACAAGAAGAGTGGGCCAAACTGCCAGTAGAGTGGTGCAGGAAGCTCATCCATGGCTATAGGAAGCAATTGATTGCAGTTATTTTGACCAAAGGCTGTGCTACCAAATATTAAGTCTAGGGTGTCAATCATTTTGTCAATGCAATTTCTTTTCATTTTCTGATTTAAAAGGATATATTAAATTCTGAATCAAAAACAAAGGTTCTGTAATATTAACAGAGAAATAAAGAATTGTGGAGACCAAATACTGTATTGTTGTTAATTTCAACTTAGGTTTATAGGAAATTGTGAGTTATATGAAAAAGTGCAAGGGCGCCAATATTTTTGGTCACGACTGTACTAGCCTCTTGCAGGATACCCAGGCCAAGGCCATGGATTTCCCTGTGGTGGGTAATTTTCTGTTTGGGGAGCAGACAGAGAATTACATGAAGAAAATGGACAAGTACAGGACCACTTACAGGAGTGCTCAGGCCAAGGAGAGGCAGGCAACTCCTCAAAGGCAGCAAGCTAGGGGCAGGGGCAGGCCTTTTCACAGGCCTTTCTACCAGGCACAGGCCTCCTCTTCCTTTTCTCAGAGGGGGTTCTTCAGAGGGAGAGGCAGAAGAGGGACGAGCAGGGCTGCATCCACCCCTCAGCCTAAGGCTCCAGCCAAGCAGACACCCTGATGTGTCAGCTCGGGTTGACTCCCCCATTCCGGTAGGAGGCAGGCTGGCTTACTTTGTCCAGGACTGGACGTCTGTTACCTCAGACAAGTGGGTCCTGGAGGTTGTAAGCCAGGGGCTGGTTCTCAGTTTCAAAAAATTTCCGAAACTGAGACCCAGATCCTTTCCACCTGCAAATACATCAGAAACCCTTGCTCTAGAGGCAGAGGTTTCCTCTCTACTCACCTTAACAGCCATAGCGAGAGTTCCTACCCTATACAGGGGCAACAGTCTGTACTCCAGATACTTCCTTACCCCAAAAAAGACAGGGGAGTGGCGAACCATCCTAGATTTAAGATACCTAACCAAGCACCTGCTAAAGCCAAAATTCAAAAATGGTGACTCTGGGAACAATTCTTCCCTCTCTGAGGCCAGGAGACTGGCTAGCCTCCCTGGACCTCAAGGATGCCTATTTTCACATTCCCATCAGGTGCTCCCACAGAAAGAACCTCAGGTTCGAATTGTCCTCAAGCCATTATAAGTTCAGAGCAATGCCCTTTGGCCTAACTTCAGCTCCAAGGGTGTTTAGAAAGTGCCTAGCAGTAAGAGTGGCTTTTTTAAGAAGGAAAAGGATTTCTATTTTTCCATACCTGGACGACTGGCTCCTTGTGGGCCAGTCCCCAGACCAAGTCAAGTCAGATCTGCAGATTACCCAGCAAGTTCTCACTTCCCTGGGGTTCCTTCTCAATCTTCCCAAGTCAGTTCTCGAGCCAGTACAGCTTCTCATTTTTATAGGAGCAGAGCTGGACACGCTCAAGGCAAGAGCTTTCCTTCCTCTGTAAAAGGCAAAAGCCATCTCTCAGCTGGCCTCTTCCTTCCTACCTCTGGTTTCTCGACCAGCAAGGCATTTCCTTCAGCTTCTGGGCCACATGGCAGCTTCCATGAAAGTGGTCCAAGGGGACAGGTTTCAGATGAGGGACATTCAGTTCCATCTGAGGACTTTTTGGTCTCAAAGGAAAGATCCTCTTACCAAGTTAGTTCCTGTTACTCAGACCTTAATTCAGGCCCTTCAGTGGTGGCAGGACCTGGATAATCTGAGTCAAGGTGTTCCATTTGTCACTCAGACTCACTCTGTGGTTCTTACCACAGAGGCTTCCCTTTTGGGGTGGGGAGCTCATTTGGGGGCTCTCACAGCCCAGGGACTGTGGTCCCCTCAGGAATCCCTTCTTCATATCAACCTCCTGGAGCTCAGGGTAGTACTTCCTGCCCTACAAGCTTTCTCTCAGTCAGTACAGAACAAGATGGTTCAGGTCAGGACGGACAACACTAGCAACATGTGGTACATCAACAAGCAGGGAGGCACTCAGTCCATGGCCTTGTGCACGGAGGCCATGACAATATGGTCCCTGGCTTATTCCCTACAGACCTCTCTAGTAGCAGTCCACTTCCCAGGAAAGGACAATGTGATGATAGATGCATTGAGCAGGATTTCCCAGGGCCATCACGAATTGTCTCTGGATCCTTTGGTGTTGTAAGTGATTTTCTCAAGGTGGGGCACTCTGGAGATAGATCTCTTTGCAGCCCCAGACAATCACCAACTTCCTCTGTTTTGTTGCAGACTCCCAGTCTTGGGCTCAGTCCCTCTGGATGCTCTGATTTTGAACTGGGAAAGGAAATTTCTTTATGCTTTTCCTCTACTGTTCACGGTTTTAGTCAAGGTAAGGTCACAACCATGCAAAGTGATTCTGATTGCTCCAGACTGGGCCAGGCAGCCTTGGTACCCCCTGTTGCTGTCCCTAGCAGTCCATCTTCCCCTGTCTCTTCCCAGGAATCACAACCTGTTAACCTCCTCTCAGGGGAGGATTTGGTGCCCCAGTCTCCGGTCCCTCAATCTCAAGGCATGGCTCTTGAAGAGTTAGAGTATGCAGACTTACATCTGTCCCAAGGGGTTCTGGATATTCTCAAAGCTTCTCAAAAGCCTGCCACCAGAAAAACTTACAGCTCCAAATGGAAAAGGTTCAGTATTTGGTGTTCCAAGAAGCATATATCCCCAGATATTGCTGAGTTGTCTACAGTTCTGGATTATATGGTTCACCTTAATGGTCTATGCCTCAAACCAGCTACTCTTAAAGTTTGTCAGCTGTTTCTGCTTTCCTGTCAGTGGGGAAATCTTCCTCTCTGTCATCTCACCCTGTATTCTGTAAATTTTTCAAAGGATTGCTTCATACCAATCCCCCTTTTAGGGATCCTGCTCCTGCCTGGGATTTTAATATTTGCATTGCTCAGCTTATGCAACCCCATTTGAGCCTATGTCCTCAGCAGAGCTCAAGTACTTGACTTGGAAAACTGCGTTTTTAGTTGCTGTTACTTCTGCCAGACGCATCAGTGAATTGGAAGCCCTGTCAGTGGAGCCTGACTTAATTTCATTCCACAGAGATGAGGTGGTCCTTAGAACCAATAGACGGTTCTTACCTAAAGTGTCTTCTGATTTCCACTTAAACCAATCTATGTCTCTTCCTGTGTTCTTCACTGATCACACCTCCTCAGGAGAGTGGAAGCTACACAGTTCAGATGTTAAAAGGGCCCTTAGTTACTACATAGAACGTACAAAGGGTCACAGGTTTTACTCCCTCCAGTTGTTCCTCACTTATGAGGAAGTAGGTAAGGGAAAACCTGCCACCAAGAGAACCATTGCCAGGTGGATTGTGTCCTGTATCCAATTCTGCTATGAGAAACTGGGAAAAACTTCACCCTCAGGCCCGAGGGCTCATTCCACTAGAGGTACAGCTGCATCTCTGGCTGTAGCAAGGGATATTCCGTTGTTAGAAATTTGCCAAGCGGCCACCTGGAAAACAGTTCATACCTTCACCAAACATTACTCTCTGGATATCCAGGCTAGGAGTGATGCTAGGTTTGGCACAGCAGTACTTCAGAACCTATTCCCAAAGTAGGTTCTGTTCCCTCCTCCTTGGAGGTACTGCTTGGTAGTCTGCAACTGTCAGAATACAGCAAGACTTCATGTTGTTTGAAGAAAAAATTACTCACCTTAGTAATTGTTTTTCTTCTAATGGAGTACTGCTGTATTCTGACCTCCTTCCCTGCCTCCCCTCTCAGAACCTGTTTTGGGAAGTGGGTGGGCAGGTACAGTGTTGCACCCCTGGGGTGTCTATAGCCCACTCCTGTTGTGCTGGGTGTGTTGTGTTTTAATTAGTTAAGAGTTTTCTTTATTTGTTATTGCTTGGTTTTTGGTCTTTGGGTTTTCTGACTTGAGTCTTTTGGGAATCTAAAGTCTTTGTTACCAGTTGGCTAGTAGGCATTTTACAATTTCCACATTATATAGTCAGTGAGTTTTTAGCTCGTAAGAATCTGACGGTTTGGTTTCAAAGTGTCACAGAGTTTTCAACCGAGCTCGAGCCCAACATTCTGTGCCTGGCATAGAATTTTAATCCTTCATTCTCTGGGGCAGTTCAAGTGCTGGAGCTAACTGCAATTGTCAGAATACAGCAAGACTCCATTAGAAGAAACAAAATTACTAACATACTAAAATGCCAGCAGAATAGGCCTAACGGTCTTTCGAATCTGCTCGATTGGTCAGCCCCCACCCTGGGTGCTGACCTTGCTGCTCCCCTCACCTTCTCTGGCTTCTCCCTTCCCAGTTCCGGATATTCTTCCTGCATTGGACTTTGCTTCCAGAACCCTTCCCCTGTACCTGTCCCACCCCCTCTTGAACCCCTCCACCGTCTCTGCCTCCACCAGCCCCCTAGGCAGTGCATTCCATGGCTCCACCACCCTCTCAGTGAAGTAGCACCTCCTCCTTTCTCCCCTGAATCTTCCCCCCTCCAGCTTCCACCCATGCCCTCTAGTGGCCCCCTCCTCCTTCCTTTGAAGCACCCTGACTGCTCCTCCCCTATTTACCCTCTTCATGTACCTGAAGACCTCTATCATGTCCCCCCGGTCCCTTCTCTCTTCCAATGTGTACTAAGGTGAGTATTGTTTTCTTTCCTGCCACCACTGGAGTGCTTGAAGAAGAGTTCTGTGACTGGTACAATTTTTGACAGGGGATCTCTTTTCTGTGACCAGTGAGATCTGAGATGGAACTGGATGTCTCTCATCTAGAACCTGGCACTTTTGCTGTTAACACAGCCATGTGTCCCAAAGCTGAAGAAAATGCCTTGCTGGTCTGGGGGTATGCAGTTAGAAGGAGCTGGCCACTTGTATGAGACTGTACACCCTCCCTTAAGGGAGGAAGACCTTTCCTCTTAGGGTGTCCAATTCCGCTCCAATAAATTCCAAGAACTGAACTGGTCTCAGCACTTACTTTTCCTGGTTTACCAGGAGGCCCAAGGATCACAGAGTATCCTGAGTGGTGGTCAGTGCATCTTTGACCTTCGGGGTGACTGGTCCACCACCAACCAGTTGTCCAAGTATGGAAAGGCTGTAACTCCCTGCTTCCTTAGTTGTGCTACCACTACTGCTAGGCATTTGGTAAACACCCTTGAAGCAGAAGTCAGGCAGAAAGGCATGGCTCTAAACTGGCAATAGCCTGATGGCAATCTGAACCTGAGGTACTTTATGTAAGATTGCCTGATAGGAATCTGGAAGTAAGCATTCTTTAGATCAGGGATGCCAGCCAATCTCTCTCTGCCTGAGTGTAGGGAGAATGGTAGCCACAGCGACCATTTTGAACTTTGGCTTTGTCAAATGTTTAAGTGTCTGAGATCCAATATGGGTCACCACTCCCCTGTTCTCTTCAGAGTGAGGAAGCACTCTAAGTAGAGCCCCTTCCCCTTTGGGCCAAGGACACAGGCTCTACTGACTTGTCTTGAAGGAGATTTGCTACTTCCACCTCCAATAGGACTGCTTCTGATGGGCTGGCAGGTCTGAAAACTCTTGCCTTCAGCCTGGGTAAGACCTTGAAGCTGAGAACAAGACCATGCCTTACTATCTCCAGGACCCAATTGTCTGTGGTGATGTATGTCCAAGTCTGGAGGTAATGAGCCAGCCTGCCCCCTACAGGGAATGGGGAGGAGACCCTGGCAGACTCCTCAGGGGGTCTGCTTTGCTTGAGCACTTGGCTGAGTGCTGGGGCCAGTGCAACTGCTGCCCCTGCCTCTGAAGTACCCTCTCTGAGGCTGAAAGGCTGGCAGTCTGAAATAATGGTCTGTAGTAGGTTCTACACCTACCCCCTTTACTCTGGTACTTCTGAGGTGGTGTTGCTTTCTCCTTAGCAGCAGCACTCTTATAGACTACCTTGTACTCATCCATCTTTTTCAAGTAAGCTCCTGTTTGCTCACCAGAAAGTGATGTGGGCTCACAAGGAAAATCCAAGACCTTCACCTGGGTGTCCTGGGACAGATTAGTGGCCCTTAGCCAAGCAAACCTCTGCAGGGACACAGAAGTTGCCATTTGCCTGGTTGCAATGTCACTGGCATCCACTACCATCTGAAATTGGCATTTAGAAGCCTCTATGCCCCTTTTTGCAGCCTCAGCAAGGTCTGATGCCATGAGTGCAGGTCAAGCCTTGGCATTTTTCAAAACTCTGCCCATGAGCTTTGCCAAAACCAGCAGTAGATCCCACGGAGGTGGAGGTTTACGCACCGGAGGGGATATGTGATCTAGGCCTTTGAAGAAGCACCAGACCACCTGTGACAGTAGTTCTAGGAGTGGAATATGTTGTTCATCAACACTATTTAGCAGTGTCCTTTCCC
The DNA here is from genome assembly GCA_016271365.2 of Neoceratodus forsteri. Lineage (NCBI taxonomy): Eukaryota > Metazoa > Chordata > Ceratodontiformes > Ceratodontidae > Neoceratodus > Neoceratodus forsteri. The sequence goes on along the minus strand of CM057458.1, from coordinate 1,145,947,594 downwards.
CTTTAAGAGATGCTGGAAAGTCTTCAAGCTGGCTGCTTCTACCCACCCGGGTGGTATAACCCTTGGCTCTCCCCCATGACACCAGATCTTGCCCACTGGAAGCAGCGTTGTGAACCTAAGCCAGGGGAGGTTGTGTGAGTCTGTGTGGATGAACATACACCACTCCTCGAACTACTGTTACAGACAAGTAAAAACAGGTTACTCACCTGTAACAGTAGTTCTAGGAGTGGTATATGTTGATCATCCACACTTCATGGCAGGTACCTTGCCACTTTAAGATGTGCCAGAAAGTCTTCAAGCTAGCTTGTCCCACCCACCTGGGTGGTATAGCTCTCAGCTCCACTCCATGACGCCAGATCTTAGCCCGCTGGAAGCCAGATTTGCGCGTCAAAGCTGGAGAGGTCGGGTGGGTCAGTGTGGATGAACAACATATACCACACTCCCAGAACTACTGTTGCAGGCGAGTAACCTGTTTTTCTAGGATTGTGGATATGTTGTTCTAGCCACACTTCATGGCAGACTCCTAGCAGTTCTCCAGGAGGAGGGAGGCGAGATGCACACCCCCTACTTAGGGAAGAGGGACTGGAGAACTAGGTTCCAAAACCAGCATCCTGGCATGACTCAAGGTCGATGTGGTAATGGGAAATGAAGGTGTGTGCTGACTTCCAGGTAGTAGCCCTGCAGATTTCCTGGATAGGGATGTCCCTAGAAGCAGCCACTGACGCAGCGGTATGCTGGGTGGAATGAGCCTTAAGCCCCTGCAGGAGGCTCCCTACCCGCCAACCTATAGCAGAGGTCAATGCAAGATGTAATTAATCGAGCTATTGTCCGTTTGGCTGCAGGTCTGCCAGGTGCGGTTTCAGCGTAGGTGACAAACAGCTGGTGAACCTCTCCCCGAACTTCTGCAGTTCGCTCTTTGTAGTAGGTGAGTGTTCGTCTCAGGTCCAGAGTATGGAGCTTGTACTCGGCCTCTGAGGTGTGACTGGGGTAGAACACCGGCAGAGTAATCACCTGGTTAAAGTTAAACTCCGACACCACCTTCGGAAGGAATTTCGGGTGGGGTTACAGGACAACCTTGTCCCTGTGGATGACCAGGTAAGGAGAATCAATGGAGAGCTCCTGTAACGCCCCAGTCCTTCTGGCTGACATGATAGCCACCATAAAGGCGGTCTTCCACGACAAATGTGACATGTCCCACTTGTGCATAGGTTCGAATGGCTTGCCCATGAGCTTTGCCAAAACCAGCAGTAGATCCCCACGAAGGTGGAGGTTTACGCACCGGAGGGGATATGTGATCTAGGCCTTTGAAGAAGCGCCAGACCACCTTTTCCAGCACCACCGATTGCTGCTCGGCCCACGCCCGGTAAGCGGAGATGGCTGCCAGGTGCACCTTTAGGATCGTCGATCAACGCCCCTGCTGGGAGAGGGACCAAAGATAATCCAAAATGCTAGCAACTGGCCAGGACAAGGGGTCCAATCCTTTGCCCTGACACCAGATGGAGAATCTTTTTCATTTAAAGGCATAGCATTTTCTGGTCGATTCCTTACGGGATGCCTCAACAACATTGAGGGCCTTGACGGAGAGAACCAAGGCCTGTAACTCTAGCCGCTCAGGAACCAGGCCATCAGGTGCTGGGATTGAAGGTCCGGGTGAAGTACCTTCCCCTGGTTGACTGACAGCTGGTCCGGGCATACTGGAAGCCACCTCAGGAGCCTGGAGCTGAGGAGATCTGGATACCAGAACTGGTGGAGCCAGTCTGGGGCTACCAGGATCACTTGCACCTTGTCCCTCCTGACCTTGATGAGCCACTTTGTGAATCAAGGGAAGTGGGGGGAAGGTGTAGAAGAGGCCTGGGGTCCATGGCCTCAAGACGGCATCCCTCTGTAGTGAACCCTGTTGAGGGGGGTGGGCATGGAACAGCCTCAGCTTCGTGTTCTCCCTCAAGGTGAATAGGTCCAGCTGGGGGGTTCTCCAGTGGTAGAACAGATTATGTACTACCTCCTGGTGGAGAGAACATTCATGGGATACCCCGCCCATCCAGCTCAGGGTATCGGCCAGCTGATTTGAGGCTCCTGCCACATGGATGGCCAGGAGATCCGCCTCCAGGCTGAGCACAAGTGACCAAATGCGGAGAGCTTCCTTGCAGAGGGGCAAGGAGCACGTCCCACCCTGCCTGTTGAGATAGACAACACCATGACCATGTACTGTCTGGACTTGGACCACTTGATCCCGAACAAACAGAGCGAATGTGGTTAGGGCTAGGTGAAACGCTCAAAGCTCCAGCAGGTTGATGTGGCATCAGGACTCCTGAGGGGACCACAGCCCGTGGGCTCTGTGCTCCCCAGATGGGTACCCCAACCCATCAGAGAGGCATCGGCTGTCAGGATGACTGTCAGCTCGGGGCAGACAAACAGAAGCCCTTCCTGCAGGTAGGACAGGACGAGCCACCATTGGAGGCCATCCCACATCCTCTGGTTCACAGAGACCAGCTGGTCGAGATGACCTAAGTGCTGATACCACTGGCTGGCCAGTTCCCACTGAAGGGAACTCATATGCCAGCGGACCCTTCAGACCATGCTGGTGCAAGCCACCATGTAGCCCAGAAGATGCAGGAAGTCCTGGGCAGGGCGCAATTGCCCAACCAGAAATGATCGGGCAAAGGAGCAGAGAACCTCCTCACTGTACACCGGGAGCCGAGCTCTGCCCCGATGAACTGGATCATCTGCGCAGGCACAAGTTCTGGCTTCCCTTGTTGATCAGGAGGCCAAGTTCTAGGCAAGTCTGGATGGATAGATCCCTGGACCGCTCCACCTCCAGCCTGGAGGGACCAGCTATCAGCCAGTCATCCAGGTAAGGGTACACCCGGACCCCTCGGTGCCTCAGGTACACCGCCACCACTGCCATGCATTTGATGAAGACCCTGGGGGCTGAAGATAGGCCAAAGGGCATGGCTTGGAACTCATAAAGGGTTCCCTAAGCTCTGGAGTGGAGGAACCGTCGACGGGACAGACGAATCGGGACATGAAAGAACGTGTCCTGAAGATCTAGGGAGCAGAACCACATTCCTTGCTCCAGGGGTGGCATGATCTGAGCTACAGTTACCATCCAAAGGGTGCAGGACCTGAGGAACTTGTTCAGGTCGTGCAGCTCTAGAATGGTGTGCCAGCCCCAGATCCACTTTGGCACCAGGAAGTACCTGGAGATGAACCCTGGGCCTGAAGGCGGGTCTGCTACTGGGCGCACCACCTCCTTGTGGAGGAGCTGAGGTAAATCGTCTCCAAGAGCTGACTGAGAAGCTGTGGACACCAGATCCCCCTGTGGGGCATGAGCTCCATAAGGAGGGGCCTGCTTGAATTCCAGAGGCAAGCCTCGACCTACCACTTTGAGAACCCAATGGTCCGTTGTGATAATGAACCAGGTGGAAATGAAGTGGCTGAGCCGGCCCACCACGGGAGGTCCCAGGGGAGGTGTGACAGGACTGAGGGAGGCACCCATCACTGGGCAGGCTTGGAGGAGGGTTCGGCAGAGGGAAGGCCAGGACCTTTCCCCCCGGGCTTCCTAAATGAGGATGCCATGGATTTGACCCGAGAACGCCAAGTTTGAGCCTACTGGCCCTGCTGCTGGACTAGTCTGGCCACAGGAGTGGACGAGCGAAAGGGTTTGCGATTTTGATGCTTGGAGCTCTTGTTCTTTTGGGCAGATATGGTGGAGTTCAAGGTGGCACTGGACTTCTCTATGCACTGGAGGTGACCCTCTATGCCGGGCCGGAAAAGGTCAGAGTCCAAGAAGGGGACATCTGCCAGCTTGTGCTGCGTATTTGCCATAAAGGTCGAGATGCATAGCCAAGCTCTGTGGCACATGGCCACTGCAGCTGCTACCGAATGGGCAAAGGAATCACCAATGTCCAGAGCCTTCTGGAGTTGCTGCTTTGCCACCTCCCTACCCAGGTCCCGGACCTGCTTGACCATGGTCTGGAGGTCAGCCAGGAGATGAGGAATTACCTCATTCAGGGAGCACAAGAGGGCATGGGAAAAATGTGCCACGATAATGGCTGAGCTGACGAAGGCCAAGTGAGGAAGCTGTGCACACCTTCTTCCCGGAGTAGTCCAATTGTTTGGAGTCCCTGTCTGGGAGTCTGTCCGCATCCCCTTTGTTGTCTAAGCGCTGAAACATGGAGTCAGCCACCAACCCCACCGCAGAGGAGTGCCCTGAAAAGCCCAACAGGGACCCCATGGGCACCGCGTACTTGCAGGCAGAAGGCACAGGACAAGATGCCGGACGCTGCCACAGCTTCAAGGCTGGACCCACAATGGCCTCAGACACTGAGAAGGCCTCTATAGGAGTATCCCCTTAATCCAGAATCTCTGCAAGGGGATACTTAACCTGTTTCTGCACAGGCTCAAGCTCCATTCCCGTGGATTCGGAAATGAGTCGACAAATATCCATCAGCGAGGTAGAGCCCTCGCTGACGGAGAGACCTCCCAAGGACATGATGTCCACCGGACAAGAGACCATGGAGGAATCCTCAGACTCTGAAGAGTCCTCGTACAGTGGGCGCCAACCCGTGTCACTCTCCACTTGCCTTGGGCAGTCAGGAGTGAGAGTGACCGACAACAGATGGGGCAGACCTTGGGCCGACCGAGAATTCTTGGTCGGAGCCACTGACTTCGGTTGCTCGGGTGGCGGCTCCACCCAGATCAGTGGAGTACCCGGCTTTATTTGAGCTGGCGGGCCCATGACTGGCACCTTGGTGATGGCAGCCAAGGCCAAAGTCGGTCATTCTGGCGAAAGCCACTTAATGGCCGAAGTCGAAACCAGGAGCGGTTTGGACCCAGATAAAACCAACTGCTGCCACATGAGGTCTTCATGGCGTTGACGCAACTTGTGCTGAAGCCTCTCCTCACCAGAGGAGGATGAAGATGAGGAGTGGCAGTGCCGCTTACTATGACAGCAGGAACGAGATCACCGGCAGGAGCGAGTCTTGCCTGATGTCAAAGTTGAGGAGCGGTACCGAGACCTCTACTGTCAGCGGGGCTGAAGGTGGACCTCGACAGGAGTCGGTGAAATCCTCGGCTCTTGGTCAGGTTCCTTGGTGGGTGGGTCCTGCCCAGCGGGCTGCACTGACCCATCCAAGGACACTGGGAGCACTGGTGTCCGAAAAAGAGAATCATCGGCCAGATCGGGCAACAACCCACCGATCGGCTTGAGAAAGATTTCGGCCTTGTCGACAGGCATCTCAGCCAACTGGTCCGATAGGGGTACCGTGAAACCAGTGGCCTCGGCCGCAAATTCGACCGAAGTCGAGACAGGAGATTCCTGTGAGCAGGACTGCTCTCGGTCCCAAGAATGTCGATGTGTCGACTTTTCTTTGTCCTTTATCGACTCCTTCTTGGAGCACAAAACATGCAACCCTGAAAGGCCCTCTCCCTTGGTAGAGAGAGACTAGCACAACTCCTTGAAGGAAGCAGAGTAGAAGGATCCCAGATGCAATGGAATGACAGCTGAAGCTGAAGAGGAGTCCACCGTGGCCTTAGCCACCTCCTCCTCGAAGGCCTTGAGCTGTTCTAACTGCTCAGCACACCCGCAGACGCAGAGACCACTCAACAGGCATCCTTCTATTTGACCAGTGGGTAATACTTCTCCGGTCGCCCCAACTGAAGTTGGGCAGCGCGATCTTCAAGTACATTTGGAGAAAAGGACCAACAATGATTGCAGGCCTGAGGATCGTGGTCCAGTCACAGGCAATACACGCACATAGCATGAGGATCCATGCAAAACATCTTCTGCCCGCAGGGGCACCGGCGAAACCTGGGGGCCGATTTTTCCTCCATCGCAAAAGCGAGAGAAGATGAAGAAAACTGAACTTGTGAGAGTTTTAGAACCAGTTTTGGAAGTGAATCTGGAGATTCAAGAGCCAGGGCCTATTACACGTGGGAGCTCTAAGGAGGGAATCTGAACCTTCCAGCGGAAAGGAAGATCTGGCGTCATGGGGCAGAGCTGAGGGCTATACCACTCAGATGGGTGGGAGAAGCCAGCTTGAAGACTTTCTGGCACATCTTAAAGTGGCAAGGTACCTGCCATGAAGTGTGCAATGAACAACATATCCACGATCCTGGAACCTCTGTTTTTAGGGGCATGTATATGTTGCTCTATCCACACTATCTGGCAGACTCCTGGCAGTTCTCTGGGAGGAAGGAGCCAAGGCGCACACCCCCTACTGAGGGAACAGAGACTGGAGAACTGAGGCCCCAAAACCAGCATCCTGGTGTGACTCGAGGTCAATGTGGTAATGGGAAATGAAGGTGTGTGCTGACTTCCAGGTAGAAGCCCTGTACATTTCCTGGATAGGGACATCCCTAGAAGCAGCCACAAACGCAGCGGTATGATGGTGGAATGAGCCCTTAGCCCTCCAGGAGGTTTCCTATCCACCAATCTATAGCAGAGATCAATGCACGAAGTGGTCCACCTGCCAAAAGTACACTTGGCTGCAGGGTCTGCCAGGTGTGGCTTCAGCATAGGTGACAAACAGCTGGCAAACCTCTCCCCGAACTCCAGTCATGCACTCTTTGTAATAAGCCAGCGCTTGCCTCAGGTCCAATTTATGGAGCCTGTGTTCAGCCTCCAAGGTATGATTTAGGAAAAACATCAGAAGAGTCATCACCTGATTAAGGTGAAAATCTGACACAATCTTCAGGAGGAACTTCAGGATGGGGCGCAGGACAACCTTGTCCCTTTGGAAGATCAGGTAAGGAGACTCCACTGAAAGCACCTGGAGCTCACTGATCCTTCTGACTGATGTGATAGTCACCAGGAAAGTGGTCTTCCATGACAGATGAGACATGTCACACCTCTGTATCGGTTCAGATGGCTTGCCCATGAGCTTTGCCAAAATCAGCAACAAGTACACCGGAGGGGAAATGTGATACAAGCCTTTGAAAAAGTGCCAGACCACCTTCTCCTGCACCACTGACTGCTGACCAGCCCATGCCCAGTAAGCAGAGATGGCTGAAAAGTGCACCTTAAGGGTCATCGACTAGAGTGCCCCTTTTGAGAGCAACCACAGATAGTCCAAAATGCTAGCCACTGGACAGGACAAAGGGTCCAGCCCCTTGCCCCGATATCAAATGGAGAATCTCTTCCATCTGAAAGCACAGCATTTTCTGGTCGATTCCTTTCTAGATACCTCCACTATGGTGAGGACATCTTCGGAGAGACCCAAAGCCTGGAATTTTAGCCACTCAGGAACCAGGCTGTCAGGTGCAGGAACTGAAGGTCTGGATGGAGTACCTTCCTCTGATTGATGAAGAGCAGGTCCGGGTGTATTGGAAGATGCCTCAGAAGCCTGTTGCTGTGACTGAGGAGATCGAGGTACCAAAACAGGCGGGGCCAGTCCGGTGTCACCAGGATCACCAAAACCTTGTCCCTCTTGAACTTGAGCAGCACCTCGTGGATCAAGAGAAGTGGAGAGAAGGTACAGAAGAGGCCTGGGGTCCACAGCCTTGAGAAAACATCAGCGTGCAGGGAGCCCTGCTGAGGGGGATGGGTATAGAAGAGCCTCAGCTTTGCGTTCTCCCTTGAGGCGAACAGGTGCACCTGAGGGGTGCCCCACTGGGAGAAAAGACTGTGAACTACCTCCAGATGGAGAGACCACTTGTGAGACACCTTGCCCATTTGGCTGAGGGTGTCTTCCAGCTGACTGGAGGCTCCTCCCACATGGATGGCTAGGAGATTTGCCTCCAGGCTGTGCACAAGGGTCCAAATGCAGATAGCTTCCATGCACAGAGGCAGGGAGTGCATCCCACCCTGCTGGTTGAGGTAGTACATGGTCATGGTGTTTTTCATCTGGACTTGGACCACTTGACCCCGAACATACAGAACGACTGCAGTCAGCACCAGCCGAACTGCCTGGAGCTCCAGTAGGTTGATGTGGCATCGGGACTCCTGAGGAGGCCAGAGCTTGTTGACTCTGTGTTCCCCTGGCCCTTGAGTGAGGTGTTGGTCGTCAGGATGACTGTCGGCTGGGGGGGGAGACAAATGAGATCCCTTACTGCAGATGCTATTGGACTAGACACCACTGAAGGGCGTCCCACATCTTCTGGGTCACAGTGACCAACTGGTCAAAGTGATCTTTGCCCTGAGACCACTGGCTGGCCAGCTTCCATTGCAGGGTGCGCATATGCCAATGGGCCCATCGGACCATGCTATGCAGGCCATGTAACCGAGAAGGTACAGGAAGTCCCAGGCAGGGCACAAGTGCCCAGTCCAAAATGATTGGGCAAAGAAGGAGAGAACCTCTGCCCTGTTTGCTGGGAGCTGGGCTCTGGCTCAGCAAGAGTCAAGCTCTGCTCCAATGAAGCTGATCACCTGTGAAGGCATGACATCCAACTTGGCCTCATTGACTAAGAGGCCAAAGGAGATGCAGGTCTGGAGGGCCAGGTCCCTGGACCGCTCCACCTCCTGCCTGGAGGAACCTGTGATCAGCCAATCATCCAGGTAGGGGTACACGTGGACCCCTTGGCACCTCAGGTAAGATGTCACCACTGCTATGCATTTGGTGAAGATCTTGGAGGCCGAGGAGAGGCCGAATGGCATGGCCCAGAACTTGTAGAGGGTTCCTTTGGCATGAAAGCAGAGAAACCGTCGATGGGACGGACAGATCAGGATGTGAAAGAACACATCCTGGAGATCCAGGGAGCAGAACCACATGTTTTGCTCCAGGGATGGTATGATCTTGGACAGAGTTACCATCCTGAAGGTGCAAGACATGAGGAATTGGTTCAGGTTATGCAGATCTAGAATGGGGGGCCAGTCCCCATCCACTTTGGCACCAGGAAGTATCTGGAGACAAACCCTGGGTGTTGAAGGGGAGCTGCTACTCTGACCATGACCTCCTTGCAGAGAAGCTGGGCTAAGTCATCTCAAAGAGCTGACCGAGTGTCTGTGGACACCAAGTCCTCCCGTGGGGTGCGGGCTTGGCTAGGAGGGTACTGCTTGAATTCCAGAGGCAGACCCTGACCGACCACCTCCAGAACCCACTTGTCTGTGGTGACAATGGATCAGGCAGAAAGGAAGTGGCAGAGCCAGCCCCCCACAGGAAGAACCAGGGGAGGTGTGAGGGGCATAGGGTGGCACCCCTCATCCCATCACTGGGTAGACTTGGAAGTGGAGGACCCAGCTGAGGAGCCACTGGGTCCCTTCCTTCCCCTCCCAGCTTACGGACCACCAGGCCATGTACTTGGGCCTGGGTCGCCAAGACTGAGCCTGCTGGCCAGACTGATGCTGGGCTTGTTTTGCTGCAGGAGTGGAGAACTGAAAGGGTTTGCATTTCAGCTGCATGGAGCCCTTGGGATCCTTCTGGGTGGACGTCATGGAGTTTAAGGTGGCATTGGACTTCTCAATGGGCTGGATGTGGCCCTCCACTATGGACCTAAACAGGTCGGTGGCAGGGAATGGGAAGTCTGCTAGCTTGTGCTGAATGTCTGCCGTGAAGGTTGAGATCCTCAACCAAGCCCTATGGGTGCATGGCAACTGCGGCCACCACCGAGCAGGCAGAGCAATCCCCCACATCCAGATCCATTTGAAGTAGCTGGTTAGCTACAGCCCGGCCCTGGTCACGGACCTGCTTGACCATGGTCTGGAGGTCCGCAGGAAGGTGAGGAATCATCTCATCCAAGGAGCCCAGGAGGTCAAGGGAGAAGTGTGCCTTCATGATGGCCAAGCTTGCCTGGTGGAGGCCAAGTGAGGAGGCAGCATAGAGATTTTTGGCTGCATGATCCAATTTCTTGGATTCCTTGTCTGGTGGCTTGTTGACTTCCCTTGTATTGCTCGAGCGTCGAAACATGGAGTCGGCCATCAACCCCTTGGCCGAGAGGTGCTCCGTGAAACCAGAGAGGGTACCGTTGGGGTGGGGACCACATACTTTCGGGTCATCTGGGCTGAGGGCACAGGGCAGGATGTGGGGCACTGCCACAGCTCCAGGGCTGGACCAACAATGGCCTCAGCCAATGGGAAAGCCGCTGGAGAGTCCCCTTTGTCCAGGATTTCTGTGAGGAGCCAGCTAGCCCACTTCTGGATGGACTCCAGTTTCATCCCCGTGAACTAGAAGATGAGGTGGAGGATGCCCATGAAGGAAGTGGGCCCTTCCTCTGTCAAGAGATCCTGCACAGACTCCTCGTCGACTGGATGGGAGTGCATTAAGGAATCCTCGGCCTCGTCGGAGTCTGCATAAAGTGACCAACCGCCCATGTCACCCTTGACCCACCGGGGTGGTCAGGTGTGAGTGACTGACAGCCAATGGGAAGCCCCTTGGCAGGCCGAGACTCCTTAGTCAGAGCGCCCGTCAGTAGCTGCTTGGGCAGTGGCTCCACCAAGATCGGTGGAGAGGCCAATTTTGGCCAAACTGGATAGGTTGAGGCCGACTCCGCTGGAGGAGGAACAGCATCTTATTTATTTTTCTATTTAAATTTTGATAACCAGGTAGGCCCACTGAGACAGACATGTCCCTTTTTCAGGGACGACCCAGGGAAGAAAAAATTACTCACCTTAGTAATTATGTTTCTTCTGGTGGAGTCTTGCTGTATTCTGACAATTGCAGTTAGCCCCAGCCTTCTAACTGCCCCGAAGAACACAGGGTTAACTTTTCTATGCATGGCATAGAATGTTCATCTCGAGCTCGGTTGAAGCCTCTGCCTGTTGTTATTCGAAACTGAACCAAAACAGACGTGCTGCGAGCCAAGGCTTAGTGGGGTGGTGCTGAAACAAGGGGTAGCCAGCCCAAAACAGACCATAAACCAAAAATAGTTCAGCACACTTAAAGCCTATGCAGAGATGAATCCAGGTCCAGACGCGATAAGCAAAAAAGATTTATTATGTTCCATAGAACGAAAGAACCAGCAGGCAAACAAAACAAAGCGCTTAACATGCCCCAGCGCTTCGACTCACTAATGAGTCTTCATCAGGGAGTAAAGGTTACAACATGACCATAGCCTTTTTATAGTCAATAAAATAAAAACAATTTATCAATTAATGAAAACACACATGATTCCAACAAGCACTTAACGTCTGTATAACATGTTAAACCTAGATAGGTCACTGGATGGTGCTATTACAGCACAAACATCATTTAATGGTATACACCAAAACATATATGATACAGTCTCAAAATGATGATGAAAAGATGAAATTAAATGAACAAAATGATAAAAAATGACGCCATGGGTGAAAATGAGACCAAACCTCCAGCAAATCCTGGTTAGAGGAGAGAGTGTGCGCAAGGCAACCAGAGTACAGGAAAAAGATGTAGTTTTCTCCAATACTAATCCATTTGGCAAAAATATTATACATTGGCATCGCTTTATTGACGATGTCTTATGTATATGGGAGGGACCTACTGATGCCATTTCTGAATTTGTAGGCTGGCTTAACAAAAACACATTCAACTTGAAATTCACTTATGTCACTGATCCATGAAGTATTTCTTTTCTGGATCTTTGTCTTTATGTTAATAAAAATAAGATAGAGACCAGGTGCTTCAGAAAAAAATACAGCTACAAATTCACTGCTATTGGCTAGCAGTGCCCATCCTTGCAGTCTAAAAAACTCCATCCCTTTTGGACAAATATTAAGATTAAAGAGAAACTGCAGTTCAGATACTGAATTCACAATGCAAACTGAAGAACTCATGAAAAGATTTGAAATGAGGGGTTATGACAAAAAACTTTTAGAACAAACAAGAGAAAAAGTACAACAAATGAGTAGAGATGATCTCCTTAAAGACACCAACAGAATAAATACAACACTGACAGAAAAAGTACCTTGCACATTTGTTACAGACTTTAACCATGTAGCAGGCCAGATAGGTAATGTTATACACAAAAACTGGCCCATCGTACTGGGAGATAATATGGTGTGTAGATCTGTGGGCCCCAGACCCAGAGTCACTTTTAATAGAAGTGAAAACCTTAAGGATAGATTGGTGCATAGCCAGACTCCTTGTGTAAATAAAACCACTGGCACGTGGTTGTCACGCCGTTCTAATGGCTTTTACAGATGTAATAATTATAACATTTGTAAGTATGGAGTACCAGTCAAAGAATTCACCCAACCTATACATATGGACATCAAAGCTGAGATCAGGGAACTCATTACATGTAATACCCCCTATGTTGTCTATGCATTATGGTGCACTTGCAATTTAGTCTATGTGGGTAAGACCGTCAGACCTTTAAAACAAAGAGTACAGGAACATATTTGCTCCATTGTGAATAATAAACAAGACACTCCTGTGGGTACACATTTTTCAGATGTACATAATTCAAAACCATATGATTTGAAATTTTTAGGGCTGGAACATGTGTCACAGATGAAAAATGGTGGTGACAGATCTAACCTACTATTACAGCATAATAGCTTTTGGATTTACACTTTACATAGTGTAAAACCACAGGGACTTAATGACAAGTGGGATTTGAAACCCCTTTTGAAATAATAAAATTTCTTTTATTGTTTTTTGATAGGATAAAATGAATTTGCTCACACATATTTAAATCTAGAGATTTGGAATTTCTTGTTAAAACTATGTAATATTGTCTTTCTCTTTCTTATAGGATACATTTTCATCTCATCTGACTGCCCTCCAGCTGCCTAGTCCTCAATTACTGGGAGGTCCTGTACTCTGGTTGCCTTGCACTCTCTCTCTCCTCTAACCAGGATTTTCTGGAGGTTTGGTCTCATTTTCATCCATGGCATCATTTTTTGTCATCATTTTGTTCATTTCATTTCAACTTTTCATCATCATTTTGAGACTGTATCACATATGTTTTGGTACATACCATTAAATGATGTTTGTGCTGTAATAGCACCATCTAGTGACCTATAGAGGTTTAACATGTTATACAGACGTTAAGTGCTTGTTGGAATCATGTGTGTTTTCATTAATTGATTGTTTTTATTTTATTGACCATAAAAAGGCTATGCTCATGTTGTAACCTTTACCCCCTGATGAAGACTCATTAGTGAGTCGAAGCGCTGGGGCACATTAAGCGCTTTGTTTTGTTTGCCTGCTGGTCCTTTCGTTCTATGGAATATAATAAATCTTTTTTGCTTATCATTGCGTCTGGACCTGGATTCATCTCTGTTGTTATTCGAACTGCAACCGTCAGATCTTTATGAGCAAAACTCACTAGGTGTTCTGTGTGGAAACTGTAAAATTTTTACTAGCCAACTGGCAGAAAAATAATGTTTTGGGTCCTCAAAGGAAGACTCAAGTCAGGAAACCCAAAACCAAAAACCAATCAAATGAAATAACATTCCACCCAAAGAGAACAGAGGGTGTAAAAAGGGGGCACCTCTAGGGTGCCAACACAATGCCTGCCCACCCACATCCCAAAAATCTAGGTTCTGAGAGGGGAGGTGGGGGGAAGGTCAGAATACAGCAAGACTCCACTAGAAGAAACATAATTACTAAGGTGAATAATTTTTTCTTCAAACAACATGAAGTCTTGCTGTATTCTGACAATTGCAGACTACCAAGCAGTACCTCCATGGAGGAGGGACAGAACCTACTTTGGGAATAGGCTATGAAGAACTGCTGTGCCAAACCGAGCATCACTCCTAGCCTGGATATCCAGAGAGTAATGCTTGGTAAAAGTATGGACTGTTTCCAGGTGGCTGCTTGACAAATTTCTAAAAGAGGGATATCCCTGGCAGCAGCCAGGGAAGCATCTGTACCTCTTGTGGAATGAGCCCTCAGGCCTGAGTGTGGAGTTTTACCCAGTTTTTCATAGCAGAATTGTATACAAGAAACAATCCACCTGGCAACAGATCTCTTGGTGGCAGGGTTTGCCCTTCCCAACTTCCCCATAAGTGAGGAACAACTGAAGGGAGTCAAACCTGTGACCCTTGGCACGCTCTATGTAGTAGCTAAGGGCTCTTTTAACATCCAAACTGTGTAGCCTCCTCTCTCCCGAGGAAGAATGATCAGTGAAAACAGGGAGAGATATAGACTGATTCAGGTGGAAATCTGAAAGTTTAGGCAAGAACTTTCTGTTAGTTCTAAGGACCACTTTATTTCTGTGAAAAGAGATGAAATCAGGTTCCACTGACAGGGCTTGCAATTCACTGATACATCTAGCAGAAGTAATGGCTACCAAAAACACAGTTTTCCAAGTCAAGTACTTAAGCTCTGCTGAGGACAAAGGCTCAAAAGGGGGTTACATAAGCTGAGCAATGCAAACATTACGATCCCAAGCAGGAGCAGGATCCCTAAAGGGGGATTGGTGTGAAGCAATCCCTTGAAAAACTTATAGAATACAGGATGGGATGACAGTGAGGAAGAATTTCCCACTGACTGGTAAGCCAAAACAGCTGCCAAGAGTACCTTCAGAATAGCTGGTCTGAGACCTAGGCCATTGAGATGGAACATATAATCCAGAACCCTAGGCAATTCAGCAGAGTTTGGAGAAATATTCTTCTTAGAACACCAAATGCTGAATCTTTTTCATTTGGAGTTGTAAGTCTTTCTGGTGGAGGGCTTTTGAGAAGCCTTAAGGATATCCAGAACCCCTAGGGAAAGATGCAGATCTGCAAACTCTAACTGTTCAAGATCCAAGCCTTAAGATCGAGAGACTGAAGATTGGGGTACCAAATCCTCCCCTGAGAGGATGTTAACAGGTTGCAATTCCTGGGAAGAGATAGGGGAACAAGGACTGCTAGGGACAGCAACAAGGGATACCATGGCTGCCTGGCCCAGTCTGGAGCAATCAGAATCACTTTGCATGGTTGTGACCTTATCTTGACTAACACTTTGAACAGGAGAGGGAAGAGGGGAAAAGCATACAGAAATTTCCCTTCCCAGTTCAGAATCAGAGCATCCAGGGGGACTGAGCCCAAGACTGGGGGTCTGCAACAAAAAAGAGGAAGTTGGTGATTGTCTGGGGCTGCAAAAAGATCTATTCTCTGGAGTGCCCCATCTTGAGAAAATCACCTTCAACACCCGAGGATCTAGGGCCCATTCGTGATGGCCCTGGGATATTCTGCTCAGTGCATCTGCTAGAACATTGTCCTTCCCTGGAAGGCGAACTGCTATCAGAGAGGTTTGCAGGGAATAGGCCAGGGACCACAGCCTCATTGCTTCTGTGCACAAGGCCATAGACCAAATGCCTCCTTGTTTGTTGCTGTACCATATGATGGTGGTGTTGTCTGTTCTGACCTGAACCACCTTGTTCTGTACTGATTTAGAAAAAGCTTGCAGTGCCAGAAACACTGCTCTGAGTTCCAGGAGATTGATGTGTAGAAGAGATTCCTGAGGCGAACACAGTCCCTGGGTGGTAAGTTCCCCCAAATGGGCTCCCCAGCCCAGCAGGGAAGCATCTGTGGTGAGAACCACTGAATGAGACTGAGTGACAAATGGAACCCCTTGCCTCAAATTGTCCTGATCCTGCCACCATTGCAGGGCTTGGATCAGAGTTCAAGTCACTGGAATTAATTTGGTAAGGGAATCCTTTCTTTGGGACCAAAAGCTCTTAAGTGAACTGAATGTCCTCATTTGAATCTTCGCCTTGGACCACTGCTGTAGAAGCTGCCATGTGGCCCAGTAGCTGAAGAAAATGCCTTGCTGGTCGAGACACCCGAAGGCTGAATGAAGAGGCCAGTTCCATGAGGGCCTTTGCCCTTTCCAGGGGAAGGAAGGCTCTTACTTTTACCATATCCAGCTCTGCCCCATGAAGGTGAGGAGCTGCACTGGTTCGAGAACTGACTTTGGTAGGTTGAGAAGAAATCCTAAAGAAGTGAGCACTTGCTGGGTCACTTGCAGGTGTGACTTGACTTGGTCTGGGGACTGGCCTACTATGAGCCAGTCATCCAAATATGGAAAAATGGAAATCTTTTGTCTTCTTAGGAAGGCAACAACTACTGCCAGGCACTTTGTGAAGACCCTTGGGGCTGATGTTAGGCCAAAGGGCATTGCTCTGAACTGATAGTGGCCTGAGGACAACTTGAACCTGAGGTACTTTCTGTGGGAGCACCTGATGGGAATGTGAAAGTAGGCATCTTTGAGGTCCAGGGAGGCTAGCCAGTCCCCTGGCCTTACAGAGGGAAGGATAATTCCCAGAGTTATCATCTTGAACTTTGGCTTTAAAAGATGTTTGTTCTGGTATCTTAGGTCCAGGATGGGTCGCCACTCTCCTGTCTTTTTGGGGGTTAGGAGGTACCTGGAGTACAATCCTTTGCCCCAGTGTAGGGTAGGTACTCTCTCTATAGCTCTTAGAGCTAGGAGAGAAGAAACCTCTGCCTCTAAGGCAAGGGTTTCTGAGAGACTTGCAGGTGGAAAAGATCTGGCTCTCAGCTTGGGAAATTTTTTGAAGCTGAGAACCAGTTCCTGGCTTACTACTTCCAGGACCCACTTGTCTGATGTAAGAGACATCCAGTCCTGGACAAAGTAAGCCAGCCTGCCCCCTACTGGGATTGGAGAATCGACCCGGGCAGACCCATCAGGGTGTCTGCTTGGCAGGGGCTTTAGGCTGAGGGGGTGGATGCAGGGCTGCTCATCCCCCTTCTGCCTCTCCCTCTGAAGAACCCCCTCTGTGAAAAGGAAGAAGAGGCCTGTGCTTGTTAAAAAGGCCTTTGGAAAGGCCTGCCCCTGCCCCTAGACTACTGCCTTTGAGGAGTTGCTTGCCTTTCCTTGGCCTGAGCACTCCTGTTAATGGTCCTGTATTCATCTATTTTCTTCATGTAATTCTCTGTCTACTCCCCAAACACAGAATTACTCACAACAGGAAAATCCATGGCCTTAGCCTGGGTATCCTGTGAGAGGCTAGTACATCCGAACCAAGCCATTCTCCGAAGAGCCACAGATGTAGCCATGACTCTTGATGATACATCATTGGAGTCTACAGCAACATGAAACTGAACTTTCGATGCCTCAATCCCATCTGCAGCCACCTCCTCCAGCTCCTTGGCCAGCTGGGGGGAAGCCTGTTTAGCCAGTGCCAGTACAGTGTCCCACTTGGACTTCTGGTACCTGGCTGCATAGGCCATATAATTAGCCTGCCTGAGTCCTGAAGATGATGCCATGTACTGCTTCTTTGCCACGGCATCAATTTTCCTGGAGTCCTTGTCTGGGGGGTGTGATGCCAAGGGAATGCTTGCCTTATCACAGGCAGCAGCCTGTACAACCCCAACATGGCTGCATTGCTGATAAAGGAACTCCGCATCTGAGCCTGAAAGAGTATACCTCTTGTCCAATCTTCTGTCCACAGGAGGTATGGAATTGGGAGACTTAAGAATTTTTTGTGTCTGTTTCCCAAATGATTTGTGGAGGGGAATAGACAGTCTCCTGGACTCTGGGATGTACATCATCTCTACATAGTCAGGCTCTTCCTGATCCCCCACTGCCTCCTCCACAGGAAGCTGGAGAGTATCAGCCACCTTCCTGTAATACATGAAGTGTGAAGGGGACTCAGAAAGCCTAGGAGAAACACCTGAAGGTCTGTCTGGGGAGATGTCCGGGTCAATAGGCACATCCAAACTTTCACCATCACCATAATCATCTTCCAACTCTCCTTCCTCCTCAAACTCCGGTTCATAAAATTCTTCCAAGGTATAATCAGGAACTGGGTGAACCGACTGAACCGAGCCCCTGCCAAAAGGTGCCGGATCAGTCGGAACTAGGCGAAGCGATTCCACAATATGAATCGCTTTGGCTATTTCATCAGCGGTCGGAGTATGAGATTCTGGATCTGAACCAGTCGACTTGTCTTTTCTTTTTCTTTTTGTCAGAACAGATTCCTCGGAATCGGCTCTCCTTTTGCCCGAAGAAGTATTGCCCTGGTCAGAGGGCACTCCTTCTGGTTCGGTCAGAACCGAACCGGGCTGGTCATCTGGGTCAGCGGACTTCTTGGCCTCCCTTTCCCTCAGTCTACCTAGTCTCTTTTCCAGGGTAGATTTGGGAAGATGTCTGCAAATTTGGCAGTCTGAATTGAGGTGGTCAAACCCCAGACACTAAACACAGGTGGTGTGGGGATCGGCCTTAGCAAAGACCTCCCCACACACACTGCAGTGTTGAAACCCAGCGGGCCCAGTTTTTTTCTTGGGTTTCTCAGACATGGCCAACCTAACCAAATTTACCCTTTTTTCGGCAATCCACCAGGCAAGACTCCCCTATCGGTTCCTGACTGTGCCACAGATCTTGGAAAAAAAATACTAAAACCCGTGGTTTTTTTTAGAACCGATACGGACCGGTAACCACACACTAAAGTAAAGTACAAGTTTTACCTCAAAATGATCGGTTCAGGTTTACAAGTTCCACACAGAAAACAGAACAAAACCTATCTAGTAGTCACGGTACCACAGACAGAGACTTGAACGACTATGCGAAAACTACAATTTCGGTAGAATAACCGACCGAAAACCGACACTTCAACTGACTTTGAACCGAGCAGCAGGAGAAATCTCCAAAGCGACTGTTCAGTGAGGCACAGTCAAGAATCTGATGGTTGCAGTTCGAATAACAACAGGCAGATGCTTCAAACGAGCTTGAGATGAACATTCTATGCCATGCATAGAAAAGTTAACCCTATGTTCTCCAGGGCAGTTAAAAGGCTGGGGCTAACTGCAATTGTCAGAATACAGCAAGACTTCATGTTGTTTGAATAAAGACAATTCCACGAGTTGGTACACTATATTCAGGATACAGGAGGTAAAACATAAGAACAAATGAGTAAAGTCCAAGCAAGAGACAGTATATATATCTATATATATATATATATATATATCTATATATATATATATATATATTCTATAGATATATCTATAGATATATATAGTCGTAAAAAATATTGGTGCCCTTTGCACTTCTTTTCAAGTAACTCTCGCATTTCTCTAAACCTAAGTTGAAATTAACAACAGTATTTGGTCTCTACAATTCTTTATTTCTCTGTTAATATTACAGAATCTTTGTTTTGATTCAGAATTTAATATATCCTTTAAATCAGAAAATAAAAAGAAATGGCATTGACAAAATTATTGACACCCTAGACTTAATATTTGGTAGCACAGCCTTTGGTCAAAATAACTGCAATCAACCGCTTCCTATAGCCATGGATGAGCTTCCTGCACTTTCTACTGGCAGTTTGACCCACTCTTCTTGTGCAAACTGCTCCAGTTCTCCCAGATTTGAAGGGTGCCTTCTCCCAACTGCTGTTTTCAGATCTCCACAGGTTTTCAATGGGATTTAGATCTGACTCATTGCTGGCCACTTCAGAACAGTCCAGCGCCTTGTCTTGAACCATTCCTGGGTGCTTTTTGAAGTGTGTTTGGGCTCATTGTCCTGCTGGAAGACCCATGACCTTTCGACAGAGACCCAGCTTTCTGACACTGGGTTCAACATTGCGCCCAAATGGCCTGGTAATCTCCAGATTTCATGATGCCATGCACACGCTCAAGGCACCCAGTGCCAGAGGCAGCACAGCAACTCCAAAACATCACTGAACCTCCTCCATGTTTGACTGTAGGGAAGGTGTTCTTTTCTTTGAAGGCTTCATTTTGTTTTCTGTAAACATGGAGATGATGTGCTTTACCAAAAAGCTCTAATTTGGTCTCATCTGTCCACAGGACATTCTCCCAGAAGGATTTTGGCTTGTTCAGGTGTATTTTGGCAAACTCCAGTCGGGCTTTCTTATGTCTCTCTTTCAGCAGTGGGGTCCTCCTGTGCCTCCTACCATATAACCCCCTTTCATTGAGTTGGCGACGGATGGTGTGAGTTGAAACTGTCGTACCTTGTGTCTGAAGGTCAGCTTGAATTTGTTTGGCAGTTGATCGAGGTGCTTTGTCCACCATTCGAACAATCCTACGCTGCAATCTTCAATCAAGTTTTCTCTTGCAGCCACATCCAGGGAGGTTGGCTACAGTGCCATGGGCCTTAAACATCCTGATAACATTACGTACGGTGGGAACAGGAACATCAAGGTCTCTGGAGATTGATTTGTAGCCTTGAGATTGTCCATGCTTGGCTACAATCTTCTGTCTGACCTCCTCAGACAATTCTCTGGCTTTCTTTCTTTTCTCCATGCTCACTGTGGTACACACAGTGACACAAAACAGGAGAATGAGTCATTTTCTTTATTCACACTGGTTGAATGAGTGATTTTTATATTGCAGGCACCTGCAACTCACCACAGGTGAGTTCAATTCAAAGTGAAGGAGAATCACCTGCTTGAAATCTAATTATTTCAACTACTTCTAAAAGGTGCCAATAATTTTGTCCGGGCCATTTAAGGATTTCTATGTGGAATAAGCTAAGACTTAGTAAATTTTTCTGCTTTTTGTGTTTTATTCCACTGCAAACCAAAGAAATACATATGTGAATACCAAAATATTTTTTAATTTCAACAATTTTCTGGAAGGAATGGTGCATTATTAGAAAAAACTGCAAGGCGCCAATATTTTTGGCCACGACTGTATATAGATAGCTATATATATGTACATACACACATACATACATATACACACACATATACATACAGTATATAAACACAAAGGTATGATGTGAGCAGAAATTCAGTTCCGTCCGATGCAGAATGATGATTCCAAAACTGGTCCGGAGGGGTCCTGTATTGATAATCCTTAGATTAGGCTTACGTCGAAAGTCCTTGGTGGGGCTTGAGACTGTTGTACTGGGACAGATGAGCTAGTCCAGTAGAAGCTACCGCACAGTACAACTACATTGTACAATATATTACATATTTACAAAATATGAGTGGAGAGAGAGAGATTTACAAAATGTAAGAGTGGAAAGAGAGAGAACGGGAGAGGGATGGGGTCAGGGGAAGACTGGAATGTCTGAGGGGCCGTGGGAGAGGTGGAGGGAGCTCAAGGGTAAGAGAAAGGGTTTGGGATGAGAATGGACAGCCAGAGAGGGTAGGTGAGTGAGGAGGGTACACTGAGGTAAACGGAGGGGGTTAAGTGCAAATACCGCTACAGATTGAAGGGGGAAAGAAGATTTCCTTGAAACTCCTCAAATAGGGGAAGAGACATACATTAGAGCAAACTAAATGATAGAGTATTCCATTTTTGCGGTGCGGAGAAAGTGAAGGACCACCTACCAATAGCAAGGCGGACTTTATGAAGGTTCAACAATGGGAGATGGGAGTGGCAGAGAGTCCTGGGGAAGGTGTTGAGAGTGAGCAGGCCGGAGAGGATGGGTTGGGACGGGATGCAAGTTTAAAGGTAGTACATAACACCGGGAAGTCCATTTTGGGCTCAAAGGATGGCCAACCAAGGGACCTCAGAATGCCACAGTGATGAGCCTGAGTAGGTGCACCAGCAGCGAAGTGAGCAAAGGCCTGTTTGAATTTGGTCTGAGTAGATAACATGACTGAGTGTATTATGGGCACACCATAGAATAAATCAGGGAGAAGGGTAGCTGTGGCAATGGTCTTTCTAGCACAAGGAGTTAGGTAGGGGGCAGTGCGATGGAATCGGTCGAGCTTTTCATTTGTAGTTTTAATAACACTGTTTACATGTGTGTCGAAGGACAGATGTTCGTCGAGAGCCATACTCAGATATTTGAAAGACCCCACCCCTTCGAGCGATAGACCAGAGGAGGTGTTAATAACCAATTGGGCTGGGTGGTTAGGTCAAAGGAGGTATGATAGAACAGCATGGATTTAGTTTACTTTGTGTTCAGTACCAGTAGGTTCATTTTGAACCAAGCTTCCAGATGCTGGAAGTCTTTTTCCAGGTGAGATTGAATGGTGGAGACGTTGATGCCATGCCGGTATAATATGGCATCATCTGCGTAGAGCTGGATTGATGCCCCCTCCACCCCGCAATTTAGGGGCAATTCGTTAATAAAGATTGAGAAAAGTAAAGGCCCAAGGATAGATCCTTGGTGGACCCCGTCCATGATAGGAGATAAGAGGGGAGAGGATGCCAACCCATTTGACACATTGGACATGGTTAGATAAATAGTTAGAGATCCAGGAGAGGGAGTTGGAGTTGAGACCTAAGGATTGAAGCTTGGAAATGAGGAGAGAATGGTTAACAAGGTCAAAGGCCTTCATGAGGTCAATGAAGACTGCACCCCGTGGCGATTACCTTGATCTATGACATGAAAAATATCAGAGTTGACTCGGAGGACTGCAGTCTCTGTCCCATGAGATTTCCTGAAGCTGTGTTGGTGTATTGTAAGGGCGTTCATTAAAGGAAGGAGTACAGCTGATTATAGAGGATTCTCCTAATAGGGCACAGAATGGATATGGGTCTATTGTTTTCAATGAGGTTTGTTGGGCCAGTTTTGTGCATGGGTACAACAGTGGCAGTTTTCCATTTGTCCGAAACAGAACTTGTTAGGAAGGATCAATTAATCAGCTGAGTGATCAGAAGAGCTAATGTGGGTGTACCAATCCTAAGGAATCGGTGGGGCAGGGTGTCAAAGTCAAGGGAGTTGTTGGGGTCGAGTCCCATTAGGAGCTTAAGGACTTCCTTATGTGAGATAAGTTTTATATGAAAGGAGGTGGTGAGCTTCGGTGTGGGGGGGGTTGCAGTGTGGGGCAGGCATCTGGGAGACCTATTTTGTATACATAGAGGGCGGTGAAGAACACATTTATTCCTGCAGCGATCTCAGTGGGCGAGGATAGCTCTGAGCCTTTCTAGATCGTGGTCTGAGTTTTTTCATTCACATCTCTTAAGGAGT
Organism: Neoceratodus forsteri; assembly: GCA_016271365.2. Taxonomy (NCBI): domain Eukaryota; kingdom Metazoa; phylum Chordata; order Ceratodontiformes; family Ceratodontidae; genus Neoceratodus; species Neoceratodus forsteri. The sequence goes on along the minus strand of CM057458.1, from coordinate 1,145,924,903 downwards.
GCATTGATCTGCATCCAGAAGCATTTAGGGTTGCTAAGGTTACTAGCTTGCAGGGATTGTAGATAGCTCCGGCATTGACCGGCCCCACCGGGGGTGGTGGTGATGGCCTGTCAGCGACAGCCAAGTGATGGCGAGTGTGGGAGCTGCAGTCGGCTTCAGACTGGCCAACACCAACTGTTACCACATGAGGTCTTCGTGATGTCAACCCAACTTGTGCCGATACCTCTCCTCACCCAAGCAGGATGAAGATGAATCGCAGTGGTGCCGCTTCCCGTGGCTTCGAGAGTGGGATTGCTGATGATGGCAGGATCTGCTCGACCCACTGGATGAGGAAAACAGAGACCTTGACCATGTGTGGTACCAACTGGGGATCTCGGAGGTAGTCAGGTAGTGCCGTGTCTCCTCCTGGTCAAGATTGGTGACCAGAGGGCTTAGCTGCCCCTTCCAAGGTTACAGGCAGGACTGGAGTCCTGAAGAGAGAGTTGTCGACCTCTTCTGACAACAACCGGTCAACAGGGTTGAGTAAAATCTTGGCTGCATCGTCGACTGGCATCTCGACCAAGTGGCCTAACAAGGTTTCCTTGAAGTCAGTGGCCAAGGCCACGGTTTCGACCGAGGTCAGAATCTGAGAGTTCTGAGACCGAAAATGCTCCTGGTCCCAGGATCAGCAATGGTGAATCTTTTCCTTCTCTTTCTTAGACTCCTTCTTGCAAGAGTGAGAGCTGTGCGACTCAGAAGAACCCTGTCCTTTAGTCAGGAGGGACTGGCACAGCTACTTGAAGGAGCCAGAGTAAGTGGAGCCCAATTTCAGCAGAACAAAGGCAGAAGCTGAGGAGGACAGCATGGTGCCCCGAGCCATCTCCTCCATGAAGGCCTTGAGCCGTTCCAATGGCTCAGCAGACCCTGCATCCGCAGAGACCACCCAATGTGCATCCTTGGATTTGACCAGCGTATGTCATTTTTCCAGGCAGCCCAACTTCAGGTGGGTGAGGGGGTCCTTCAGGACCGTCACATGAAATGACCAGCAAATGTCGCAGGCCTGGGTATCATGGTTTCAGCCCAGGCAGTAAACACACGTTGTGTGGGAACTGGTATGTGACATCTTCTACCCACATGGGCAACAGCAATATCTGGGTGAGGATTTTTCATTTATGGTGGATGCGAATAACTGACAGCAAACTGGAAGAGTTTAAAGTATTTGGAAGTAAATCTAAAGATTTTAGTACTAGGGCCTACACAAAGTGGGAGTGGTAAGGAGGGATCCTGCTTCTTACAGTGGAAAGGAACATCTGGTGTCATGGGGCGAAGCCGAGGGTTATACCACTCGGGTGTGTGGGAGGAGCCAGCTTGAAGACTTTCCAGCATCTCTTAAAGGGTAAAGGACACTGCCAAACAGTGTGGACAGAACATACCCACGTCCCTAGAATCTATTTTTCTAGAATCATTATCAGGTGGGTGTGATGCCAGGGTAATACCTGCCTTATCACATGCAGCCTGCACCACCTTTCACAGCTGGGATGTCCAAAAAGGAACTTGGCTCCAGTCTTAGCCTTCCAGTACTTCTTATCCAGTGGGGGTCTGCAAAATTCTAGTGACTTGTCTCTTCAGGGACTTATGGATGGGTAGTAACAGCCTCTTAGTTGCTGGTGTCACGAACCTACTCCTGAGGGTCAAGGTCCACTGAGCTCACAATGCCCACCCTTAAGTGCAATCTGTGACAGGAAGGGGAAAAGCAGGGATACCCTCCTTGTGTCCTTCCAGAGTGTTTGCTGGGTTTACAATGGAACACTTGCCATGAGGTCCCAGAGGGTCCCTCTTTACTTTGGAACAGGGCACAATACCAGCCTTGAGTCTTGAGGCCAAATATGAACTCGTTTCTTGGCTATTACACAAAGGAGGAAGACCCAGTTGTTACACTCTCTTTGGGGTAGCAGCATAACACCTGATTTGGCCTTCGCCCTACAGGACATGCAACAGCCTAGTTTACAATCACTGCAGACTCATATGACACACTGGTATTCTCCCTATCTTTCCAGATTCCCTTTTTCACACCCTTTTTCAATTTGGTTGCTTAGGGTGGCCCTTTTGGAAATAACAGTTTTCACAGATTATTATTAAACCTTCTACAGTCACATACAATATAAGAACTCTCACACAGGCAGAATTTCTGCAGAAAATCAAACTTTTTACTGAAATATTTATTTATTTAGTTTTTGTTGACTGGGTAAGTGCCCTAGACAAATCCTGCCTATTTTCAGGCATGACCTGGAGGAGAGGGATACAGATGAATGCCAACTGACCTTAAACCAGATTAAGCTGTTGGTGGTATTGTTCGTGAATGAGGGAAATTTGGCTAGGACACCGGGGAAATTCCCCTACTCTTTTCGATAAGTGCCATGGGATCTTTAACATCCACCTGAACTACCACCAATCCAAGCAGATGGGAGCTCGGTTTAACGTCTCATCCGAAAGATGGCACGTCAGAAGTGCAGCACCCCTCTCATGCTGCACTACGGTGTCAGTACTGGGATATTAACCCAAGTGCCAGATGTGGGAACTGAAACCACAGCCCTCTGATCTCCTGGCCTCAGAGGCAAGTGTGCTACCTACTGAGCCACTGACACTGTTATTAAATGCAGTTACAGCTAAAGGAGAACATATACAAGCAATAACACATGATGAGGTGTGGGTTACGTGCTAAGAGCATGCCCAGGGGTGTACTAATGGGCCTTAGAGTGTGTTATTGCGCTTATAAAATGGGCAATAAAGTCTGTAGAGAGATTCAAGTTTATTTTTTTTTCATTTGAGCTTGAAACAGGTTGAGTAACTGTGCTTTTTTTAGTGTATGAGAGATAAAATAGTCCTTTTTCAGTAACATCTTGAAAGAGTTAAAATGTTTTTCCAACTATTTTTAAGAGAGTTTTTTTTTTCCCTAAAGAATATAATTTTTTTATATGGAAAACTAGCGCAGTATGAATTCTGAATGAAAAAAGAACTGCACGAAGTGCTTTTAGTCACTAGCTTTACGAATGTAATCAGTAACGGGATTCAAACATGATAGCTGTCATCGTGAAGAGAAACCCCCATCCGGAAGTAAAACAAAATGGCAGAAACACCTGCACTAAACTTCAAGTTAACATTGAGCAAATACTTACCTAACTTGCAGCAGGAAGAAGAAATAGAGATGGATGTCAGAACTATGTGGAAAACAATGTCACTTTTCAGACCAGCACGGACGTCTCTAAAGACTGCTGGTAGGGACATCCGTGCTGGTGTGGAGGAGGATGATGGTGGCATCAGTGCCGATTTCTTTAACTGGCTGCAGGTTGCTTTAAGTATTTGGTCAATAATCAAGTGAAAGTTTAGTGCGGGAGTTTCTGTCATTGTTTTACTTCCAGGTGGGCATGTCTCTTCAGGATGAGAGCTGTTTTGTTTGGATTTAGGGGCAGTTATTGCTTATTGGGTTATGCTTGTGAAGCGAGTGAGTAGAAGCGCTGCGTGGTTCTTTTTTAGTTTTGGAATTTATGGTGTCATAGTTTTTGTCTGTAAATTTGCTCGTCCTCTGTGGTTTTGCTTTGTTTTTTAAATGAAATCTGTGGTTTACCCGTCAGCCTGTTTCTCAGTTCAGAGAATGACAGCTGCTGTGTGGAAGATGCCGTTTCACGGTATTGTGAGGTGAGGTGTGCCACTGTATGTTTCTCGTTTTCAGTTGGCACATCTCAGTGATTTCCTTTTGTAATGCGGTCGGGCAGAGGAAGTTAGAGCTGGTTGGCACAATACATGCTGATAAGGACACAGCTGAAACTAGGTTTTAGCCAAACAGGATTCTGGATTTTTTAACCCCATTTTATAACCTAATTTAGGTTGCAGTATGCAGAAACAAATGGGAAAAATGTATGGAAAAAAATGCACTAAAACAAGTTAGTTAAGTCTACCTTAAGTAGGAAGATTTCAAACTCCAGTGAATTGCTGGCTTGCAAAATATTGCAGTCTGTCTCAGTCCTTGGCAGCCACACTGGGTCTCAGTAGTTTGGTTTCTAGTGTGTGTCAAGCAGTGTCCAGAGGAGAATGTATTTTCAATTGGTTCTGAATGTCTGTGCTGGAGAGCTTAAATACCCTTCTGAAATCTGCAGTGGCATCAATTTTCCAGTTATAAGGAAACTAGTCAGTTTGTGGATAGACACTGACCTTTCCAATTTAGGCCACTGGGTGTCACGCTTGTGCTTCCAAAAGTTTCACTAAGGTTCTGACATTACAACTTCCTGGCAGATATTAATAACCACGAACATGACTTCAGAGTTAAAACTTTGATGTCTCAGTATAACACGCTGTAAGCTAATTCACAGTGTCCTGCCAAGAATGACTACTTTCCAAACTCCTGTTCAACACATCTTGGGCTCTGAACTTTACAACAGGGAATAGCTTCTCTCCATATCCTTGAGAGTTATATTACCTTGACTTCCCTCAATTAAACAGGAAAAAACTCTGATCAGCTACCCCCAAGCTGTTTAACAATAATGTGTTATTTTTCGGCAAGCAGCTGGCCTATCTGGTTAGAAGAAGGTCAAACCCTTTTTAAAAAAGAATAAACCCAGTTTCTTCCCATGTGCCTGGCTAACACTGGCATGTCTTGGCATGTACATATACAATAGAATTACAAGAAAAACATACATACAACAGAATAATATCTACAAATAAGGGCTAGTAGTGGGGTAGCTCACTACACTCCTCCCTATGCAGAGTGTGAGTTTCACAAATTCTGTTCATTGCTCTAACTAGCGAGATAGACCATCTGCATTGACATTAGCCGATCTGGTCCTGTGGGTCATGGTCATACCGTAGTCCTGTAAGGCAAAGCTCAATCTTAAGAGACCACCATTCGTTTTCCCCATCGGAGTCAGCCATACCAGGAGATTATGATCGGTCTGTACCTCTATGTGCCTTTCGTAGAAGTACAGCTCCAATTTCTTCACGGCCCATACCAGCACCAGGCATTCCTTTTCAACTGTGGAATAGGCCTGCTCCTGGGGAAGCAACGTTTTGCTAAGGTACACCATTGGGTGATCTTCCCATTGGTTAGAAGTCTCACTGAGGACTGCCCCAATTCCCAAATCTAAAGCATCTGTCTGGACTGCAAATGGCTTACTGTAGTCTGGACTGGTCAACACAGGGGCACTGCACAGTGCCTCCTTTAGCTGTGCAAAGCCTCGTTCACAGGTTCACTGCCATTTTGGGTATTCTTTTCTTTAGTAGGCCAGAGAGGGAAGCTGCCAGGGTACTGTAATTTGGTACAAACTTTCAATAGTACATGGCGATTCCTAGGAAACTCTGAACCTGCTTCTGGGTTTCAGGCCTGGGCCACGCTGCTACTGCCTCAATCATGGGTTGATTGGGGCAAAGCTGCCCCCACCCCAGTACAAATCCTAGGTATGCCACCTCCACAATGGCCACCTAACACTTTTCAGCCTTGACAGTGAGCTCGGCCCTCTGTATCCCACCCAACACTTCCCTCAGGTGGGACAGATGTTCCTTCCAACTGGTACTAAAGATAGCAATACCATCCAGATACACCACTGCATACTCTTCGGCACCTGGTTGACAAACCTTTGAAAGGCGTCAGGGGCATTTTTCATTCCAAAAGGCATTACCCTGAACTCAAATAATCCTTTGGAGTGATCCTTGCCGACCTCTCCCTAGCTCTGGCAGTTAACTCCACCAGCCAATACCCTTTTGTCAAGTCAGTGGTGGTAAGGCATGTCGCCCCTCCCAACCTGCCCAGTAGTTCATCCATCCATGGCATTGGGTGAGTGTCAGACTTTGTGACTGCATTGAGTCTAGGATAGTCTACACAGAAGCAAGTAGAGCCATCTGGCTTGGGAACAAGGACTACGGGTGAGACCCAGAGACTGTGGAATTTCTGGATTACCCCTAAATCCAGCATTTCCCCCACCTCCCTCCTAATTTACTAGGTAAGTGAGGACAAAAGGAAGCCATGAAGCCTATCTTGATTGTCCCTCACATTTGTGGGAAATTACACTTTATTGTTTATTAAGATCTAGGATTACAAATAACTTTGTTGTAGTTTTTGGACAGCCAATGATCTATGCCCTTTTTAAAGTATCCAAAGGTATTACAGTCTACTAGCTCTTGTGGTAGCTGGTTCCAGAGCCTTGGTGTTCTTACCGAGAAGAAATTAAGCCTCCTGTTTGTTTTTGCTTTACACACCATTAGTTGCTGATTGTGAAGTCTAGGTACTATTTTTCTTTGTGTTTTAACAATACAACATTAGTCCATCAGACAGGGCGATTTGAGAGTTTTATAAGAGAACAGAAGATCACCTCTGGAATGCCTAAACTCCAGTGAATGTAGACCTGTTTTTTGAAGCCTCTCTGGAAATGGTAGTGATGCTAAATGGGGCCCCATTTTTGTTGCTCTTCTCTGAACTCTTTCAATCACTTGAATGTCCCTGACCATGTATGGACTCCACACTGGTGACCCATAATCTGTATATGGCCTGATGTATGCTTTAAACAATGGGATAATACATTCTTCTGTCTTAGATATAAATGTACGGTTAATGCGCCTAAGTAGTGAATTAGCAGTTTTAGCTACATGATTACAGTAACTGGGGGAGGATAATTTGTCATCTATCAGGATGCCCAAATCTCTTTCACATATTGAAGATTTAATGATAATATTGTATAGTATATAAGTTTGTTTGGGATTATTGTAACCTAAGTGGAGAACAGGACATTTGTCTGTATTGAATGTCATTTTGTTTTTCTGTGCCCAATGCTCCAATACTGAGAGGTCGTTTACTAATAAGTCCATATTATAGTCTGAATCCACCCTGCCACCTAATTTTGTATCTGCAAATTTCCGAAAGTATGTTCCTGGAGCTAATCTTCATGTCTTGAGATGAAAATATTGAATAGCACTGGGCCCAGAACTGATCCCTGCAGTACACCACTGGTCACACCCATATTACTGGAATAGGCACCATCGATCCTAACATACTGAGTCCTGTTGGTTAACCAGCAACTGATCCATTTTATTATGTTACAAGAAAAACCTAGGTCTGATAGCTTAGCTAGGAGAACATTGTGAGTAATCTTATCAAATGCTTTGCTATAATCCAGAAAGATGTCATCCATGGAAATGTTATTGTCTAGTTCTTGGTTGACAGTATTGTAAAAAGGCTATTAAATTGGTAGTGCAAGAAAAACCTTGCTTGAACCCATGTTGTGAGTGGTCGATAATGCCTAGAGTTTGCATTTCTGCCTCTAATATGCCTTTAATAATTTTTTCCATTACTTTACATGGAATGGAAGTAAGGCTGATGGGGCGGTAATTACTCACTATGGAACGGTTACCCTTTTTAAGTATAGGCACAACTGTAGCAGTTATCCAATCAGATGGAACGGATCTTTCCGCTAATGATTTATGAAAAACAATGGAAAGTGGTGTGGCAATATTTTCAGCTGTTTCAATGTCCTTTAGGATGTCCTCGGACATCCAGCAGGCTGTCCATCGGATGGGTGCTTGCGTTTCTGTATCTGTCATGTGTTGCTAAGGGAGTATATCCCGGCTTGACCGCAAACAAAGGGGAAAAGTCCTCACCTCTGGGACTGTTCCAGAGTCAACTGGGGCAACAGTGATTGCCTCCACAGATGACTCCTGCTTGCTTTCCTCATGCAAGTCCAGTAGGAGGTTTTCTTTGTTCATCCCTTCCCCAGGACTACACACTACAAATACCACATCAGCCCTATTTGTATATGGCTTCATCATGTTGACATGGTACATTCTATGGGTATGTCTTCTGTCAGGTAGTTCTACAATATAGTTCACATGCCTTGTTCTGAGGATGGGATATCTGAGTCAGAGTGGCCATCCCGTCATGCGGGTCAAGAATGGGGCACAAGCCCCCCCGTCTGTTAGGGACCAGGAATACCTGGACACGAACCCAGGGTCTGGGGGAGGATCCGCCACCTTCCTGATCACCTCTATCTCGAGGGGCCAGGCAAGTCGGCTCAGCGGGCCGACAGCGAGGCTGCAGACCCCATGGCCCCACGAGGGGCAACGGCTAGAAGGGTGGGGCCTGCTCGCAATCCGGAGGCAGGACCTTCCCCTAGCACCCCCGACACCCAGAGGTCCGGGAAAGCAGACCAGGTGGAGGAGGGGCGGAGCCGTCTCCCCACGGGGGGAGCCCGGGTAGGGGTGACGGAGCGGGAGGCAGCGCCCCTCAGCCCGTCACTGAGCAGGCTTGGAGGAGGGACTGGCCGAGGGAGCTCCTGGGCCTTTACCTCCCTGCTTCCCTTTAGAGGAAGCCACTGGCTTGGGGTCAGGACGTCCAGCACAAGCCTGCTGGCCTTCATGCTGGGCCAGTCGAGCCGCAGGGGCCGAGGGACAATGGGGCTTACGCAAAGGCTGCCGGCGGCCCTTGTCCCTCCGGTTGGGGGTGACCGAGTCCAGAGTGGCATCAGACTTCTCGGTCACCTGGAGGTGTCCCTCCACTCCAGGGCTGAAGAGGTCAGTCCCCAAGAAGGGGATGTCTGCCAACTTGTGCTGGGTATCCGTAGGGAAAGAGGATAACCTCAGCCACGCCCTGCGGCGCGTGGCCACTGCGGCCGCTACCGACCTGGCACAGGAATCACCTAAGTCCAGAGCAGTCTGAAGCTGCTGCTTTGCCACCGCCCTACCCTGGTCCCGCACCAGCCGGACCGTGGTCTGCAGGTCAGCCGGGAGATGAGGGAGCACCTCATCCAGGGAGCCCAAAAGGGCGTGGGAAAAATATGCCATCAGTGCAGCCGAGCTGGCCTGTCGGAGGCCTAGGGAGGACACAGCGTAAACCTTACGCCCGACACAGTCCATCCTTTTGGACTCTGTCGGGGGGCCTTTCCACATCCCGAGCATTCACAGAACACTGGAAGACATTGTCGGTAACTAACCCCTTGGCGGAGGGGTGCTCCGAGAAACCGGGCAAAGTACCGACAGGGACAGAGTACTTCCTGGCCATCCTGGCCGAGGGCGCAGGGCAGGAAGTAGGCCGCCGCCAGAGCTCCAAGGCCGGGCCGATGATGGCCTCGGCCACCGGGAAGGCCTCCGAGGGTGAACCCCCTTGGTCTAGAATCTCCATCAGGGATAAGAGACCCGTTTGGACATGGGTTCAAGCTGCATCCGGTGAACTCGAGATGAGCTGAAGCAGACCCATAAAGAACGATGGGCTGTCGTCCACAGAACGTTCCGGAGAGGACCCCGGGTTCTCCCAACTGGGGAACATGGAGGAGTCGACGTCGGACTCTGAAGGGTCAGCAAAGAGCTGCCTCAGGCCTGAGTCACTCTTCGCCCACCGGGGGCGGGCGGGAGTGAGGGGAACAGACAACCTGCGGGACAGGTCGTGAACCGACCGAGGTTCCACCAAAGATGGTAAGGCAGCAAGGTTCGGATGAACAACCGGCCCTGAAGTGGGCACCTCGACTGCAGCGAGCGGTTGAGTCGGCCATTCGGGCGGCAGCTGCTTGCTGGACAGGGAATGAATCAGAGTCTATTGATTCCCGGACAATAGCAACTGCTGCCACATGAACTCCTCGTAACGTCGACGCCATCTGCAGTCAAGCCACTCCTCATCCGAGGGAGGAGACGAGGAACGTAATGCCATTTAACGGTGCCCGGATCGAGATCGCCGAAGTCGGCGGGAGCGGCTTGACCGAGAAGAGGACCAAGACCGAAACCCAGATCCTCAGGGAAACCGACGGAGGGCCTGGGAAGGAGCGGGGACGCCCGCTTCCTCGGTTAGACGAAAAGACCGAGGCCCACGCTCAAGGTGCAGGCAGAACTCGCCTCTGCCGGGAAACCGCGAAGGTTGATGGCTCCTGCAGTAGACCGCCCGGGTGACGGGTCGAGAAACTCGACAACGTCGACGGGAGTCATGGCCGGCTGACCTGACGGGGACACCGTGAAGCCAGCGGCCTGAGCCGCACCCTCGACCGAAGTCGAAAGTCGGCAGACAGGGGAAGGAGAACTCTCCCGCCAGCACCGACGATGGGACTTAGCCTGCGACTCCTTAGACCTGGGCTAAAAGGCAGGTCCCGAAGGTGCCTCTCCCTTCGAAGAAAGGGACTAGCGAAGCTCCTTGAATGAAGCTGAATGAGGAGAACTCAAAGAGAGCAGGAGAAGCGCCACGACCGAGGAGGAGGTGGGGAACAGGCTTGGTCACTGCCTCCTCCATGGAGGAAAAGAGATCGAGCTGCTCAACCGAGACAGCCGACGCGGACACCGCCCGACGAGCCTCCAAGGATTTTTCCAGCACGGAAAAAGTTTCAGGTCGCCCGAGCCCCAAACGGGCCGCACGATCCTCCAGGACGCTGGTCGAGAGGGCACAGCAAAAATTGCAAACTTGCGGATCATGGTCCAAGTCGAGGCAGTAAATGCACGTGGAGTGCGGATCCTTCCTGGAGGTATTACCCGGGCACCTCCGGGAGCCGGGGAACAAACTATCCATTGCAGCAGCGAGGGAGAAGACCGAAGTTTTAGAAAACTTCCAACTAAATTCAGAGAAAACAAAAAATCAGGAACCAGTCGAAAACGCAGAGCGCTAAGGAGGGAACCCGAGCTTCCAAGCGGTAAGGAAGATCTGGCGTCATGGGGCGGAGCCAAGAGTTTTACCACCCGGGTGGGTGGGAGGAGCCAGCTTGAAGACCTTCCGGCAAGATTTAAAGCGGCAAGGAACATGCCTGAAAGTGTGGATGAACAACATATCCATGTCCCTAGAAAAATAATTTATACAGACACGATTATATTGCAGAACAACATTATATCTTATTACTGCAATGGGTAAAACAAACAGAAAAATACCCTAATACAACAGACTAACAAACTACAATACATCAATTAAGACAATCTATGGGTAATCATATGAACAACACCCACCCTAATTATCCTGATTCTATTACTATGCAACAGTTTCTCAGGCTCACTGCTTGTGAACAAAATCATGCCTGTATTTTCCGCCAGCTAATTCTAATACCCTGTGGTCTAAGGTGACTTGGTAAATTATTCCACACCCTAGGCCCAATGTATGAAATGATAGCACAGCCAGCCTTAGTTCTATTATTTGGCATTTCAAATTCCATATATTGAGTTGATCTCAAACCAGTTTTTGTCTAATTTTTAACTTATTAATACAATCTGGCAAATCATTATTAACGCTATCATACATTATTTTACATATATGCATATTCCTTCTAAGGTCTAAATGCAACCAATTTAATTCTTGGTAAAGTTTGTAATGATGTGTATGCCAGTGTGCGCCTAATATACACTTTCCCAATCGATTATACATAATATTGACCTTCCTTAAATCAATTTTTGAAAACCCCCTGTATATAACATCCACGAACTCTATTAGTGGTATTATCATGGTATTGATCACATGCAGTTTAGCTTGCCTTGTTAATTCATTCTTTATTCTATATAGCATTCCAAGTTGTTGTCCCAGTTTTTTCACCAACTTACCTATATGTATAGTCCATTTACAATAGGCAACCATCCAGAGTCCTAGATATTTGTATTCTTCAACCTGTTGAATTTTGGTTCCATCATTTGCTGTCATGTCTAATGTAGTTTCAATAGTTAGATCTTTTTTCTTTTTGTCTAAATAGCATAACCTTCATGTTACCAGTATTTAAAACTAATTTGTTTATTGAAAAGTAAGTTTGTATATCATTAGGTACTTCTTGTAATTCTTGTTGTAAATGTTGTGCTTTAGTTCCTGCTAAATATATTATCATGTCATCAGCGTAAAATGATATTTAAGCCCTGCATATTTAAATTCTATATCATTCATGTACAGATTAAATGAAAGTGGTCCTAATATTGACCCTCACGGTACTCCCTGTTTTATGACTCTTAACTTTGAGCAATGTCCAGTCAGACATACTTTTTGTTTCCTTTCAATTAATCAAAAAAACATGCAACTGCATCTTCTGAAAAACCACCGAATCTGAGTTGACAAATCTATTAGTATTGCTCCTGTTTGCATCCCCTTTCCCGTATCTAATTGTATATCCCCAGTCACTTTAAGTAATGCAGTTTGAGTGCTGTATTTCTCCCTAAATCATGACTGGTTGGAGATCAAAATATTACTAACCTTCAAATAGGTCTTCATTTGGTTTGCAATCATCTTTTCATAGATCTTTGTCACCACTGGTATTAGGAATATTGGTCTATAATTTGTCATCTCTTTTTAACCCCTGATTCGAAGATAGGTATTACTTTCACTGTTTTCCATTCATTTGGAAAATCTCTAGTGCTCAGAGTTAAGTTAAATAATAATGTAAGGGGATATGCAATAATTGGTGCTGCATATTTCAGTAGTCTATTATTTAGATCAAGACCTATTGCTTTTTTTAACATTTATTTTTAAAAGTTTTGCTACATCCTTAGTGTCAATCATAGTAACATGAAATACCTGTACTCCTGTTCTATCTTGTCCATTCACTTTTTTTTGTTGGGCTAATGTTGTTTGAGCTAAATCCTGATTTATTACGCCCGTACTTACAAACAATTCACTGAAACATTCTGCACTTTTAGATCCAAGGTCTACCGCTTCTCCTTCAATGGTAAATATTTTTGGGTAACTATTTACTCCTGGTTGTTGTAGTTCATGCTTAAAGTGCCCAAACTGTCCTGGATTAGTTTGATGACCATCTTCGAGTGCTTGCTGATAATTTGATTTAGCCTTCCTAACCTCCTTTAGATATTTAGTCCTTATGGCCCTATAGTTTTCCCAAGCTGCCTGGGCATTAGTTTTCTTTGCTTTTTTCCAAATCTTGTTCCATTGAATTTCAATTTTATGTAAATTTCCCTTATACCATATTGCATGTTTTGGACTTTGGTATTTATTTATTTATTTGCTTTTGGTAACCGGGTAAGCACACTAGACAGCTGGTGCCTATTTTCAGGTGCGACCCGGGAGAGTTACAAGGCATACATGAGAGAAATACATAGTTACATGGTATACATGAGAAAATTACATAGTCACAGTACAAACCTAGAGCAGCATGCTCCAACACAGGAGTGAATCAAAAATGGTCATTTAAAGCAGTAGTACATAGTATAGAGATAAGCGTATAAGCGACACTAGTGGGTCGGGTATCATAGGGTACATACAGGCCTAGGGGCAGCAAAGGTATAGGACCCCCAGGGTGATAATAGACAATACATAGCATAATCTCAGGTAAGGTGCCGCACCAAGGTGGCGGACAGAAAGAGCCTAGCTGGGGTACTATTGAGGGAGGGAGGGCTGTCAGACTGGGCGTATGGCACACAGGCAAGGCGAGCAGGTTTCAGGAAAGTTCCAGAGGGAGGTTTTGAAGGTGGAATGAGAAGGGATGCACAAACATGTAAGGGAAGGAGTTCCACAGCTTGGGGGCATGGGTGGTGAGCGCCTGATCACCTGAGAGGGTACGGTCTTGGGGACCAGGCGGGTCTGGGACACGCAAGACCTGAGGTGGTAGAAGGGGGTGTTTAAGGGGAGGGCAAGAGAGGCAGGAGTGGCTATACGAATTATGTTGTCAATGAAGTTTCCCATGATATAGGTCCGATGTTTTCAGGGGAGCCATTCAGTCATGAGTAGAGTGTACATCGGTGTGTGAGGCGGGGGCCGAGGAGGAGCAGGCAGATATTGTTGTACGTGGTGTCCCACTTAGCGAGGCTAGAGGATGGGAAGGTGGCAAAGGCAACAAGACCATATGAAAGGGTGGGAAGTACTATCCCCTTGGCTATAGCCAACCGGGCGGTGGGGGTAAGGCAGTCTTTCACCCTATAAGCTAGGCCGAGTTTGCCATTGGTAGCACTACAAATGTTTCTGACATGTCCGGAGAGGTCAAGGTGAGGGTCGAGGGTGACCCCCAGGTACTTAGCTGAGTTGACTGTCGGCAAGAGGGAGTTGCTGGACCCATGGATTTCGAGGGGCGTGGTGCAGGCGGAGATTTTGGCCGCTGTGCCAAATAGCATGGCCTGGGTTTTCTTCAAGTTGACTGAGAGTTTACGACCATCCAGCCATGCTCTGACACGCGAGAAGTCAGAGTTGAGTTGGTTATTGATGCTGGCGGCATCAGGGGCGCCGGCTAAGATGACCAGGTCATCAGCATACAGGGTTAGGTGCCCTTTATGGCGACCGAGGGTAGCTCATTGATGAACATGGAGAACAGGATAGGTCCAAGGACAGATCCTTGTGGTACCCCACTGTTCTCGGGTAAGAGGGGTGAGAGGGTCCGATTGAAACAGGTAAGTTGCTTCCTGCCCCCGAGGTAGTTTGAGAACCAGTCAAGGGCATGGAGGGAGAAGCCAAGGGTCTGAAGTGTGGAGAGGAGGAGGGGATGGTCCACATGGTCAAAGGCTTTGGATAGGTCAACAAATATAGCCCCCATCAGCTTGCCCTGATCCATTGCAGTCCTGATCCTAGTGGTGACCTCAGCAAGTGCCGTAGAGGTGCTGTGGCCTTTACGGAAGCCATGTTGAGATGAGGAGAGGACACCATATCCCTGTAGGTAGTGGGATATTTGTGATGCAATGGCTTTTTCCAACAGCTTGCAGGCAGCTGATAGTATTGCGATAGGGCGGTAATTGTTTATATCCTTAGGGTCACCACTTTTCAGGACAGGGACAACCCTGGCAACTTTCCATATGTCAGGGATGACCCCTGAGATAAGCGATGCGTTGAATATATGGGCAAGGGGACGGGCGATGAAGGGGGCACCCAGGCTGAGTAGTCTAGGTTCCAGGCCGTCCTGACCCGCTCCTGTGTGGTGAGAAAGACCAGCAAGGAGAGCCTGGGTCTCACCCACAGTGATCTTTTTGAGGTAGAAAGGCGGGCGAGAGGGTGGGGACCAGTAAAAGTGAGCTGGGGCGGAGGACTGTGAGGGGGTGGCAGCCAGCAGGTCAGTGAAGAGGCGGTTAAATGAGGAGGCAATGGTATGGGGGTTATTGCAGTTGGCCTTACCAATGTTCATGTCGGTGACTTGTACTTGGTAGAACCACCGACAGATTTTTACTTTCTTCCAGAAGCGTCATGGGTCATTTGCAGTGGCAACTAGTGCTGCACTGCAATTCTCGCTGCTGCCTCGTATGGTTCGCTTTGCAGGAGTTCCTTTAGCTGTCGGTACTCCTGGAGGTCTTTCTGGTTGCGGATGCCCTGTATTTTGCCCAGGACTTGTCTCGCTGCTTCATAAGTGAGAGGAGCTCACTGTGAAGTCATTTTGTGACCGAGCCTCTGACCCTCCTCTTAGATAGGGGAGCATGCCTATTTTGAAGCGGGGCAAATGCTGCGATGAACAGGTCGAGGGCTTCGATGGGGTCCCACGTTGTCATGACGTGGGACCAGTCAACTCGCTGTAGGTCTTCCAGGTAGTTTGGGATTACTAGTTTCGAGTAGTCCCTCATTTGTATCACTCTGCAGGGAGCTTTGGCTAGGTTCGAGCCCCAAATGCAGTAGATCGGCGAGTGGTCAGAGATAGAGTCAGGAAGGAGCCCCGAGTTGATGATTTTGTCAGGTCGGTTGCTCAGAACCCAGTCAATGAGCGTCCCCTTGTTCCCACGATAGGAGAGCCTGGTGGGTTCCATGATAACCTGACTGAGGGAGAGGCCTGAGAGCGTTGGCTCAAACAATTTGGCACTGGGCCCCAGCCAATTAAGGTTTAGGTCACCAAGGATGAGGAGCTCGCTTGCGCCCACTTTATTCCGGAGTAGCTCTATGAGCGTGGTCAGTCCGGGAAGACCCCCCCTTGGGAGGATTGTATGCACACACTAAATGCACCTTCTTGGTGTTACCAAGAAGAAGCAGTGCGTGGAGAAACTCGCAGGGTGAGGGTCCCAAGGTTTGGTGCGGTACAGTGGTGACGTTTAAGTGGACTTTATGGTAAATGAGTACACCCTCGCCTCTTTTATTGCCGGCCCTGTCTAGTCGGACCATGCCGTAGCCCGGGAGGGAGCAGGCAGAGTCAGGGGTGCGAGGTTTGAGCCACGTTTCTGTGATGCACAGGATGTCAGGCTCATAGAGGGCAGTCCAGGCAGTTAGCTCCACATGTATAATTTCTTTAAGGGGGCATGACGATCACATACTTTCATAAATTCGTATTTAAAGTATTGCCATGCATCGTTTACTGTAGGAATTCGATTTATCATCTCCCAATCTATCCCTTCCAAATCCTGCATGAAATGTATATGGTCAAAATGTTTAAAAATTCTCCTATATTCCCAATTACCAATTAATTCCCTTTTTTCCCTTGATCGTATACATTTCACCCCTTGATGATCACTAAATGTATCCATCAATACCTGCATGTTCTGTATTTGTTTTTGTTGTAAATATCAAATCCAAAGTGGAGGATGCCAGGCTATCCTTAATGTTAATCCTAGTAGAGCCCTCTATTAACTGACAGCCCAAGACTTGCTGCCAAATCAGCAAGTTCATGTTCTGTAGTGATAGCACTCAAATTTACATCAAAATCCCCAATTAATAGTATTTCATGGGTCTTTTTAAACTTCGCCAGGTATTCAGTCAACATACTAAATTGTGCAAGCTTCACTTTTGGGGGTCTGTAGATTCCCATAAGAAGTACTGGATCAGAGCATGGTAATTTCAGTCCTAAAGGCAGAGTTTCTCTATCCAGTGAGTTAATTTCCCATGCAACACTATTAATTTGTGACACTTGTTTAGCATAAATCAAAATGCCCTTCCCCTCTTATTACGATCCCTTCTCCTAATCCGATAGCCTTCAATTCCTATATGTAAAGATGACATCCTTGAATTTAACCATGACTCTGTAAGTACAACTATATCTGGTTGGTATACCCCTAAAAGTATAGTCACTATATGTTCCATTTTCCTATCAATGCTTTACTACTATCCAATATTAAAGATTTCAGATAAGTTGGGAATAATCCTGTTTTGTAAACTAGGCTATCGCCTGTTTTGATATTTATATGTGTAAACTACAGTTTTGTACATAGGTACTTCAATCTGTCAATATCTTTGTAATTGCAATGTATTATTTATGGAATGCTTATGTTACCCAGGTCACCCCTGAAAAAGGGACAACTTTGTCTCAGTGGGCCTACCCGGTTATCAAATTCAAATAAATACATATCTGACAAACCAAATAAACAGTCACCAACAGTCACACACACACACACACACACACCAAAATAATCAGAATGTACGTACTGGCATTAAGAAAGCTGTAAACAGAAACACTGAAAGAAAACAGCAATACACTGGTCTGTTTGCACACACTTATATTTTTTCATCAAAAATGAAACATAGCAACCACTGGCTATAACATTTCACTGCACACACTTCCAAAGCTACTGTTTCTGAAGGCATTACAAGAGAAAGGATTCAGCAATGAGGTAACAGGATGTTCATCTTTTCATAGTAAAAAAAAGTACAAGGTAAAGCTTTACAGGTTTACGCATCATGGAACTGTGCCAGCACTTCAGTCACAACACATCATTAAAAGCACAACGATAACCAAATATATATTCATAGCAGCACTGTAAACAGCACACAGTAATAAATATACCCATGAGTCACCAACACCCAGAAGAGTGACACTGCTGCAAGCACATAAGAAAAGACAAAACAAAAACAAATTTCCCTGGATAAAGCAATTTCTGGGGATTGAAAGCCTGCCAATTACTGCATGACCCAGTGCTCCCAGATCTACAAGGATTCCTATATTTTCAGGGGTTTGAAGCCATCTACTGTGAAATTATTCCCTTAGACTTGCAGTGGTTATACAGGAAAACAGAGCAATTCGGCTTCCATAGGGAATAATGTAATCTACAGGAAAACAAAGGAAAATCACCCAGGAGTTGCAGGAAAAATGCAAAATCAATCTGGGAGCACTGATGACCCAAATTCTTTTTTTTTTTTTGTCGCAGAAA
The DNA here is from genome assembly GCA_016271365.2 of Neoceratodus forsteri. Lineage (NCBI taxonomy): Eukaryota > Metazoa > Chordata > Ceratodontiformes > Ceratodontidae > Neoceratodus > Neoceratodus forsteri. The sequence continues at coordinate 1,145,906,954 of CM057458.1, read as the reverse complement.
ATATTCTTCCCTTGAGATATGTGGCCACATTCAAAATCATTTCAGTGGGCTAAAGTTGAGAGTCTAATGTCCTATAATATTTTGACTATCACGTGACCCTTTTAGCCAAATGACAAAACATTAAGCTAAACCCTTCAACCCATCTCTAGATTTAGATTTATAGGCCATCTGTGGATTATTAGCTACATGCCAAAATGTTGTCATGTTAAAGCAGTTGTGCACTATACTAAGTATTTTGCTTCTGGCAGCTTATATACCAAATTCCCTGGAATATTACCTTTTATGCTGCCCTGCAACAACTGAGACATGCACTGACTGCAGGCATTCCGTATACAGTCCAGCACATTGTAGCTAAATTCAGGTAACAGTGTGAAGGCTGGAAAACTATGCTTTATAACCAAGTCATACAGGAAACCAGGCACTTCATGCAACCTGCATGTAGTGGGAGTGGACTTATTCAATCAGATGGGCATGCTAAAGGGAAAGCTTTAGAGAACTCCAGTTACAGTATTACCACGGATCCTTTTTTTTTTTTTTTTTAAGCCCCCGAACCCCCTGCAGGGGTTCAGCTCCTGCTCCCACCACCTCCCCACGCCCAGGCTTACTCCCACCCCAAGCAACGCTGCCAGGCTGGTGCCCACTCCCTCAAGGCCCACAGCAGCTTACCCTGGATTAACTCCCAGGGTGGGGCCAAGGCAGGAAGTGGAGGCAGCAGAGCAGAGCTTCACACTCCAGGGCCGGCATTTTTGTATGCTGTATTGGGGACAGGGATGTGCAATAGTGGCCAGCATCTGCCCCGCACCCACCAGTACGGCACCGGCACTGCGGCTCCTCCTGCCTCTGTTAGGGGTCTGTAGCGTGCTGAACACACAAACCCCCACCCCCCAGAGAAGGACAGCAGTCCCTGGGATGCTTAACCCTTCTTCCTCAGCCGGCCCTCCAACGTCCAGTGTCCATTCCCAAACCTGGGTCATCTGTGTCGCAGACGGACGCCCTGCCTCTGCGCCGATGGGCAGACATTACTACTGATCCTATCTTTTTCTTCTACAGTTGTTTATTATAATCCCTATACAAAAAAGAAAGCTCTCAACTGCATATAAAGCAGTAGCTACTCTTGCTTTTTCAATCTGAACAAGACATTTAAAGCTGGCATTTCTCCTAAAAAACGGAAGACTGCAAAATCCTGGTTATTAGACTGTACACACTTCATATCACATCACATGTACTAGATATGTACCATGGGCAGATAGCAATCGGGGTCCTCAGAGAGCCAGTGCCATCTAATGGTTACAGCACTTAACTGTGAAACAAGACATCACAAGTGCAAATTCAAAGCAGTGAAGCTACTCACAAGCACAAATAATAGAGAGGCAGTATAGCACAGTGGTTAAGAGCACTGAGCTGCAAACACAGAGAACTGGGTTTGAACCCCATAACCACCTCTTGCATATGGTGTGACCATGAGCAAGTCACTTAATGTCCATGTTCCCAGAATGCACCTAGAAACAAATCTCGGCTTAGTATGTCTATCCTGGCCAAAAATTTTAGAATAAATAAAAGGCAATTTACTGTCTAGTGCACCTACCTGTTAACAAAAAAATAACTACATAAATAAATAAAAATCCTGTCACTTTCGGTGTGACATCAAGAATAACTTGACTTAATGCTTTACTCTTCCCAGATTTAATCTTGAGTGGAAGCCAGATCTCAATGAACACAAGACGTTGAATTTTAGCTAATCAAGTCTTGCTAAATAAGTTATAAAAGCTAACTGTAACACACTTTTTTTTCAGTCAGCTAGAACAATTTAGATATTTAGTCCATCTGCACCTTCCCAGGTAGTGCAACAGTATACTGTGGGGAACAGTGTAACTCAATGGCAAGTAAGCCCTTTAGCCCTGCAGTATGTTATGACACGTCACTTACTGCAAGTTACTATGCTGCATCCTGGCTGGCTCCACTGAGTGTGTCTGTGTATCTATATCTGTATATTTGTTTTCCAACTGCAACATCTTAGTGGTCCAGCCTCCAGTTGGAAGAAATTAAGCACAAGGAGATGAGACGTACTCAAAGATGCACAATTCAGCAGTTGTGAAGTCAAACCTGCAATCTCATTTTACAGTTCAGTTCCCTACGCACTAGATGGCACTGTTACGTCTCGAGCTCTCGAATGGATATAGGTGTACCCGCCAGACAGCAGCACCGTTCAGTGGACAGTAAAAGGAGAGGACAGCCACTATCAACCAAACTTTTTTTTGATTTTTTCAGTTTCTGTTGACCATGAAAGGAGGACTAGACAAATCTGCCTATTTTCAGCCTTGTCCCGGGGAAAGGGGATACAGATGGATGCCAACTGACATTGAACCAGATAAAGCTGTTGGTGGTATTTTTAGTGAATTGGGGGAAATTCGGCCAGGACACCAGGGAAATTTCTCTACTCTTTTCGAGAAGCACCATGGGATCTTTAACATCCACCTGTACGACCACCAGAACAGGCAGATGGGACCTCTGTTTACCACCTTGTCCGAAAGACAGCACCTCAGGAGTGCAGCACCCCCTCATGCTGCACCACAGTGTCAGTACTGAGATTTAACCCAAGTGCCTGAAGTGGGGATAAAACCCACAACCTTCTGGTCTTTCAGCTTCAGAGGCAAGTGCACAACCTACTGAGTCCCTGACACTTGCTGCTAATTTAAGTAGTAATACAACTAATGGAGCCTGCGGGTATCCAGTTGGGATCCAGATGGTACTTTGTTATAGCCTGAATGCTTGCACCATTTGATCATTATAATTCTTTTCTCCCCATCTGTAGCTGCTGTCCTCTCATCCAGGCATAGAGGTCGTCACAGCTGCATCATTACTCCAGCGAGTGCTGAGCAGCTGATTTCGAAGTCAGCATCAATGCCTTGTGGCTAGCAGGAACTAGGTAAATACTGGGAAGCCCAAGCCTTGCCTCTCCTGAAGCCAGCATGTCACAGTCCTGATGCATCCTGCTCCTCCCAGCCGAGTTCAGTGTGCAATTCTGGGACTCGCCAAAAAAAAAAAAAACACAACAATAATGCCTCCAAGGTAGAATAACCTGCCAAAGCTCCATGGGATTTTCCACCTTTTTAGAGGACATTAAACAGCTTAAATGTAGATATTTTCAATTCCGTATCTGACAAGCAATAGCACTGATGCCAACATATGACGCTGCAATGAGCAGCCCACTACTGCACTCCTAACTGAAAGCTATTGGGAACATGCATGAGCAGGCTGGTGCGATCTTTACCAGCTGAGAAATAAGGTACTTAATGCCCTCTAAAAATGTTAATAACAGTTCAGCAGGTAACAACAAAGGAGGTCCAATCACAACAGGACACATCTGCTACACTGCTGCTTTAAAACGGGTTTCTGGTTAGGGTAATAAACAAATAGCTTATTGAACAATCTTCTTACTCCTTGTATTGCTAACATTTTCCTCTGGTGCCCTACTCATACACTTACAATACCCCCCCCCCCATGTGTATACTGTAACCTTTCAAACTTACAGAAATTGTCTGTAAAACTAGTTCTAAAATATCTTTCTACAAATTTTACTACTAAGAGAGGCAAGTGCTCAGGGGAGTCACCTTAATCATCTGAACACTAAATACAACTTTGTATTAACATCTCAGGCCACATGTGACCCCTACACTACCATTTTATGCAAGTCAAACAAGTCTTCTGTACATAGTGCAAGTTTCAGTAAGTACAAAATTTCCCTAAGCCATTAACAATATACTCCTGCAAAACATTTTCAGGCATCTGTCACTTTTACATGGAAATCCAGAAGTGTTTTATAACTCCACTTAGATGTGGATTACAACTGTGATTAAAGCAAAATGTTGCAATCTCTTGCATGCGCTACAAGGCTATAATGGTTTTGTAGTAAATGCACACTTTTATTAACAATGACAATTTTTAACATTATGGAAATCTTTTTTTGAAGAGACCCAGGAAGTGGGGCACGGTTAAACTAATAATGTCACTGCAAGTACAATGCTGCAGTAGTCTGGAAAATGCACCTTCTCTATGCTTTGTGCACACGGTAGTTACACTCACAGCTAACCAAAGCTTCTGAAGAGAACCTGATGACTGTGTGTACATTTTTCCCAGTGACAAGAATATGCTGTATACAGGCCTACCAATACATAGGTCTGCTTACAAGTAAGAAGCTTTTAAGACCACCACATGTGCAAACAGGGAATTTACACTCCCAAAGTTTGAAAAAAACTGCTGGCATGAAACGTTCACCATAAAAACAACTTGCGCGTCTTGAAAATGTTACTGTCCTTGATGCAAAATGTTCACGTGTGGTTATTAGAACACATACAAAATATGACATCAGGGAAATCCCCCTACTCTTTTCGAGAGGTGCCATAGGATCTTTAACGTCCACCTGAACAACTATTAGAACAGGCAGACGGGACCTCCGTTTAATGTCTCATCTGAAAGACGTTAAACTGAGGAGTTTTAATTAGCCAGAATTAAAACCAAAGGTATAATTTGCAACTTTATTTGTCCAGTGATCAACTTTTTCCACATCTGCAGCTGTTGAGTTAATTTTCATATTTTCTCCATTTTCAATCCTTTACCATTTAGGTTAACAAGTAAAAATTACTCACCGTAGTAATGCTGGTTTTTCCTGGGGATCCCTCACTATGCTTAACTGCAAATCAGCCCGCTGGTTTGAGCTGCCCCGGAGAGTAGAATTTTATGCTAATTATGGAATCTCAGAATAAAATTCAAACCCCTGCTGTGTGGTAATGCTCCACTCTGCCCTCTAATGCCAGATTTATTTCTGCAGCTAGGGAAGCACTGACCACTAAACTAGCTGAACCTATAAAAAAAGGAATGGTACAAAATTTTGAGTCCCCATGAGCTCATAAGTGTGGCAGATCAAATATCATAAACTAGATCACTAAAAATCAGTTGTAAGACAATGCAATCAGCAACGCGCAAGCAAAATAAGTAAGCGATAACCCACAACAGGGCATGGGGATTAATCCACACCCCGGGTGCATTGTGAGGAATGAGGCCACAAGCCGAGTGTCCTCACAGCACCCAGGGAGTGGATTAATCCCCAATAACCCCATGCCCTGGAGTGGGTTTCTGCACTTATAACATGGGTTATGTATTATTTATTTGGAAACATACGAAAAAAAATTTTTTTCAATGTTTAAATGGCAGAAATGTCACTATATCCTACCACTGTTAAAGCATTCCGCAACAGATGGATATTTGATGCATTGTTTGGAAAAACAAATGTCAGAAATACAGTGCCAACATGATTTCTGACATTTGATATCCATAACATACTTGGCAACACGTAAAAATATGCAGTACTGTCCCCCCCCCAATGCTGAGATACAGCCTCCTCAGAGTATGCAGTACTGCTACTGCTGTTCGTTCTCTCTCTCGCGCTCTCTGTCTTTGTGTATGTACTTAACATGATGGTGGGGGACACTGTGTGAGACATCTTTTGGAGAGGCGTAGGTGAATCTACATGCAGGACATCGAGCTCTGGATCACACTGTGCTCAATGCCATCTCTGTCTGCACCCATAGTCAAGTTTGGTGTACAGGGTGCAGAGAGGATATGGAGAAAAGGCAGCACGTTTCAGGTTAAAGGACAGCAGATGACTAGTATTGTCCATGTCCGTCTGTTGCTGATCCTACATTGAGCACCCTCACCCCACGGAATGACTCTCAATATTGCTGCTCAGCTCCAAAGAAGCTTGTTCCCTGTCTCGCTGTCCCTCAGTGTGTCCTGGTTCAGCTTCTTCCCTAGTGACACTGCCCATCTCCCGTATCATGACGGTCTCACTACTTCCCCATGAACAACCCGCATCCCAGTCTTGCTACTTCCCCATGATCAAGCTGCTGTCACTAACAGCATGGGGTGATAACAAGTCCAGACAGTGTTACTGTTCAGCGTCTAATGTTTGTGTCTGCCCAGGAATCTTGCCTGAGGGTGATTTACAGCAACTGTTGATTAGGTAGCACACTTAATTAATGGTCAGGTGATGGTGTTGAACCAATTGTGTTTCTTGCTTTTTACAACCCATGTTATAAAAGAAAATAATTGATTCTTGGGGAACCTTTTCCAGGTTCTAGAAGGGGAGGCAAGTTTGTTAACACAGTGAGGGATACATTGGAATAAGAAATATTACTACAGTAATGTTTTCTTCTTCACACCCCATGAATCCCCACTATGCTTAACTACATCAGACTACAAAGCAGTACCACAGGAGGCTGGGTACAGAACCTATTTTAGGAAAAGGTTCTGCAAGACAGTAGTGCCAAAACTAGCATCACTTCTGGACTGTCATCCAGACAACAGTGCTTTGTGAAGGTGTGTACTGCTTTCCAGGTAGCTGCTTTACTAATTTCCTGCAAGGGGATGTCCCTAGCAGCTGCCACAGAGGCAGATGTGCCACATGTGGAGTGTGCCCTGAGGCCTTGAGGTGGCAGCTTGCCAGCCATGCTGTAACAGAACAGTATGCAAGAGACAGTCAAGCGAAGAACTGTCCTCTTGGATGCTGGCCTGCCCTTGCCCACTTCACCATATGTGGCAAACAACTGAGAATGTGAGGACATGATCTCCTTTGTACGGTAGTAGCAGAGTGCTTCCTTAACATCCAGACTGTGGAGCTTCTGCTCCCCAGGGCTAGATTTTGCTGTGAAGAACACTGGCAGATTAATGGACTGATTCAGGTGAAATTCAGACACTACTTTGGGAAGGAATTTTTTGTTTGTCCTTAAGGATACCTTCTCCCTGTGGAAAATGATGTAATTTGGATCTGTACAGTGGGCTTGCAGCTCACACACCCTTCTGGCAGAAGTCATGGCCACCAGGAAAACCATTTTCTAAGTGATATATTTTAAATCAGCAGTAGCCATGGGCTCAAAAGGAGGTTCCATGAGCTAGGCAAGGCATAGGTTCAGATCCCATGGTGGGACTGGGTCCCCGACAGAGGGATGCAAGTAGAGAATCCCTTTAAAGAATGTTTTGAAAATGGGGTGTAAAGCCCGCATTTTCCCTTTACCTGCTTAAACATGGGCTGACACTGCTGCCAGATGCACTTTTAGGGTTGACGGTCTAGGACTCAGGGATAGAATGTGGACCAGGTAATCCAGGATTGTGGGCATGTCTGCTTTCAATGGACTGAGCTACCCAGGGGAACACCACAGGGAAAACTTTTTCCACGTGGAAGCATATGTTCTCGTTGTTGGTTTCCTGGAAACTTTAAGGCCTTCCAAAACATTTTCAGAATGGCTAAAGCCAGAGAATCCTATGTCTTTAAGAAGAACCATGCCTTGAGACACTGTGTTCTGAGATCTGGGATAGCAATCCTGCCCAGAGACAAAAGTCAGCAGACTGTATCTCAGGGGAAGGGTGATGGAACATCTGATAGAGATGGAGGAGGCAAGAGCAGAGAGTACCAAATCTGCCTGGTCCAATCTGGAGCTACTAGAATCACGGCTGCCGGCTACCCCCTCAGTTTCAACAATACTCTCAGCAAGAGTGGGAAAGGAGGGAGAGAAGGCATACAGGAACCTCCCTGTCCTGGCCAGAGTCAGGGCGTCCAATGGAATGGAGTCCACGGAAAGAGGCCTGCGACAAAACATGGGAAGTTGGTGGTTTTCCCATGATGCAAACAGGTCCATCTTCAGTGTATCTCACCTTCTGAACGCTGCAGCCAACACCTGCTTGTTTAGGGTCCATTCATGATGTCCCTGGCTGATCCTGCTCAGGAAGTCTGCCATGACATTTGTCCTTTCCTGGCACATAAAACTACTGACAGCTGCACTCCTAGGGAATAAGCTAGATTCCAGATCTTCACTGCCTCTGTAATTAGCTTTGAAGATACTGTCCTTCCGTGTTTGTTGATGTAGTACATGGTAGTGGTGTTGTCTGTCCTGACCTGTACTGAGTGCCCCCTGATGTGAAAGGTGAAAGCCTGTTGAGCCAGGTACACTGCTCTGAACTCCAGCAAGTTTATACGTTCCTGGGAGAACCACACTTCGCTTACGGTCAGGTGGTCTATATGCACTCCCCAGCACAGGATGGAGGCATCTGTAGTTAGCACTACTGTGGGTCACTGCTGAAGGAAAGGTACGCCCTCCCTGAGGTTGTCCTCTTCCTTCCACCTGTCCAGTGCCCTTAAGAGCGATTTTGACACAGGCACCAGCTTTGAAAGATAGTCTCGCCTTTGGGACCAATGGGCCCTTAGGTGGTATTGGATGTCTTTCATTTGGAACCTGGCACTGGCCACCACTGACGTGGACAAGGCCATGTGGCCTAATAGCTGGAGAAAGTCTCCTGCAGGCCTGGGTTGGCCTAATCTGAAGGATTTCACCAGGTCTACCAGATTTTGTACTCTCTCCTGAGGGAGGAAGGCCCTCCCTCAGAAGGCATCCCATTCTGCACCTATGAAGTCCCGTACTTGCATCAGCTGTGTCTGGAACTTTTGAGTGTTTATTATGAAGCCCAGCCCCTCCAGAGTGTGCTGAGTGAAAAGAAGAGAGGCCTTGTCCTCCTGGCTTGACTTCCTAGTGACTAACCAGTCATCAAGATAAGGGAAGATCACCATACCCTACCTTTCCAGGTGTGCTGCCACCACAGCCAAGCACTTTGTGAACACTCTGGGAGCTGAAGATGGTCTGAAAGGGAGGGCTGTGAACTGGTAGTAACCATTCCCTACCCTGAACCTAAGGTATTTTTTGTGACATAGCTTGACTGGAATATGGACATGGGCATCTTTCAGTTCCTGAGACCTAAAGCCAGTCCCCTTGCTGAAGGGTTGGGATTACTGACAGGGTTACCATTTTGAACTTTTCATTTTTATCAGGGGTTTGTTCAGGTATCTCAGCTCTAAAATGGGTCACCACTCTTCATTTTTCTTTCTGGGTCAGGAAGTACGTCGAGTAGAGGCCCTTTCCCCATTGTGAGAAGGGTCCATTTTCGCTGCATTTGCTTGCAGTATTTTTCTTACCTCCAATGCCAACAAGATTTTCTTTGTTGGAGTGAGAAGTGCAACGTTTTTGTGAACCTGCAGTCTTCGAAATGTTCTGAACTGCAGGGTCAGTCCCTGGCTCACTACTTCTAGGATCCACTTTTCTGGGGTAATGTTTTTCCATTCCTGGAAGCAGTGAGCCAGCCAGCCTGCCCCTCACTGGCAATGGATGGGCAACCTGGACCAACCTGTCAGGAGTTCTGCTCAGGCCGGCCCTTGGGTGCTGGGGTTGTGTCAGCACACTTAGAGCCACTACTGCCTCTGAAGAAAGCCGTTAGTTGAGAGACAGGATAGGCGAGGAAACCACGAGGAAAAGCATCCCCCACCGGTCTTCCTTTATACAAGGCCTGCTAGATATAGAGGCCTTTTCCTTCTCAGTATTACTCTTGTAGGTGGCTTTGTACTCCTCCACCTTGTTCATGTATGCCTCTGTCTTGTCATCAAATGGAATTTAGCTCACAGGGAAAATCCATTGTCTTCATCTACGTGTCCTAGGAGAGACTGGCGGTTCTGAGCCAAGCAAACTCCTCTGGGACACAGCATGAGCCATAACTCTGGAGGCAGTGGCATTTATGTCCATACGTACATACGTAACCGTAGCCATGCGGAACCGAGATGGTGGCATCTATAGCAGTTTTAGTGATGTCTGCTAGTTGTGCCAACTCACCAGATGCTTTTCACTCATGCCAGAATGGAGCTCCATAGAGCTTTCTGGTACTGAGCTGTGTACACCATGTAAGCTGCCTGCCTCAAAAGCAGGGAAGCGGAGTATAAACTTTCTTCCCCATGCTATCCAGTTTCCTGAAATCCCTGTCTGGAGGCTGGGAAGACCGGGGATCTTCAGCCTTGTCACAGGCTGCCACCTGGACCACCCCCTCAAGGTCAGGGTGAGGATATAGGTATTCAGCACTGTGCTTGTCCACCTGGTAGTTTTTTCTCTTTTTATCGATAACAGGGTAGAGGTGGGGATTTCCATGACCTTACAGGTTGTCTTCTTAAGGGATCTGTGACTGGGTAGAACCTGTTAGTAGGGGTTGGCCCCATCATATCCAAGAATGCCACTTCGGCCTCATTTTCAGCAGTCTCCTGGGTAAAGAGGTAGAGGGTGCTAACCATTTGCCTCACAAAGAGAGTAATGTGAGAAGAAATCATCCTGAGCATGAAGAAGGGAGCCAAATTCCTGCTCTGGGAAACTGTCAGATTCTCCCTCCTCTTCTTTGTCATAAAAAACTCAGCCCCTTCCTCCTCCGGTACTGGGGTAGGTACTGGAATGGGGAAGGGGAAGACAGGCATGCCCCTGAGTGATCCCACAGCCTGGAAGGCCTGGAAAAACTGCCATGCCTTGATCATGTCCTTTACTGAGGGCATTTTATTCTTGTCCACTGACGTCTCATTTTCTTCTTCAGGAGGAGGGGCAGTGACACGTTTTTCTTTTTCTTTGCTGGTCTCAGGGTTTCCCCGTTCAGACACCCTGGTGTCTGATTCATCTTACGAAGACTTGTCCTTCTGCTTACTGTGTGGGGCTAAATCCTTTTCTGAGCCTTTTGGTGACATGGAGGCAGAATGAGAAGCCATAAGATCTTAACTTTTTTAGCCCTTTTCTTAATAGTTTTAGGGCAAAACTTAATGCAAAGCTCACAATTGGAGAAATCATGATCTGGACCCAAGCATGTCAAATACAACTCGTGGCAGTCTGCTTAATGAGGAGTTTGAAACAAGTCTTACAATTTTTAAAGCCTGTAGGTCCAGTTTTCTTTTTGGGTCTGTCAGTGATATCAAGACGAGCTCAAAATCAGTTTGGTTCCAGTATCAGAAAAAAAAAACAGTCTGCGGTTCAGTTCCCACAAAGACAGAACCACTACTTAAATAGTGTTACAATTTATATTTTAAAAGAAACTCCAATTGCATCTTGGTTCCCACAAAAAAAGGGAACTGGGACAAATCAGGAACTGCAAGGCAGTAGAGAGAAAATCGTTTTCTTTTTTTTTCTTTTTAAACACTAAGCGGTGTTTCCCAGAATAGGAAAACTGCAACTCAATGGCCTTTCTCCAGTTCCAGGGAACCAATCAAGAACCAGCAAATAGTGAAGTATAATTACTTAAAACACCCTAACGCAGAAGATCGATAAAAGAAATAACAAAAGTAAACTCTGAAACACAAAATAAAATATCATAACAAAACTGCAACAGCACATAAGAATCAGAAGAGCTCTTTGGGGCAACTTTTTCCTCAGGTGGAGAAACACATTTGACATTAGAGGGCAGAATGGAGCGTGACCACACAGCAGAAGTTGCATTTCATTCTAAGATTCCAGAATTAGCATAACATTCTACTGTCCAGGGCAGCTCAAACCAGCAGGCTGATTTACAGTTGTTAAGCACAGTGGATTCCTGGGGTTTGAGGTAGTGGGCTACATTTTGTGCCTGGACTTTGTTACATTTTGATCCAAATTCTCAGTCAACTATGTACTCTTGTGAAAATCTGAATTCCTGACCTGGGAAAGTGCGACTGACCTCATTACTCTGAATTTAAAATGCAGCTGTGGGCATTTCTGTAATGTTTTTTCACCATTATTTTACTATATGTGCACGCACTGTTTCAAAAAAATTAACAATACAGTATAGAATTAACTGAACACTGCTTGTAATTGCATTTCGTCTAGTGGCATTCATGTATAGCAACACATTAGCAGAATCCTGTCTAAGAGCCAGCACCCAGAACTAACCAACAAAATTTGAAGAATACTGCCAGCATGGCACCAATGCCTCACACAAGGCTCCCTCCAACCAAAAGATCTTTCCACACAATAAATTATTTAAAGCAACATTACTTACTATTTAGTCAGCAAAAAAAATCTTCCTATCTTTTTTTAGCAGTAGTGTATTCTTGATAATCTTAAGATTCTTCACTGTGGTATTTTGAATTCATTCAGCCATTTTACGGCAGTGTTTAATTATAAATGTGTAATTTACATGGACCTACAATAAAGATGGCAGCCATCAGCATCTTTTAAAAATGTCCTCCCTAGAGGTCACACTTTAACTGCACCCACTGTATTCTTATTGCAGATATGTTAGTCTGTTGCCAGTAAAAAAATTTTCTTCTTTCATAAATACTTTTGCCTTTTTGTAATTTTTCCCTAGTCCCAATCCCATGTGTCCTCGATGTAGCATGTATGTGGAGTCCTGATGCGTCCGTCTATGGGAAGTCCCACTACCAGTCTCCTGTTACCACCTGCACCTGCCACTGGACCTCCATCCGGTGATGGCGGAACTACAGACGGACGACCCAGCCATCCGGGAGAGGAGAGCCAACGCTCGATCCTGCTCCACCCCCTCCCATGCCAGCACCCCGACGACCTGAGTCCATTCACAAACCCGGGTCACCAGCATGGCGCGAGGTGTGGTGTTCAGCGTCTCAACCCTCAGCACCACTGGGGCAGCTTGCCAGTAAATGTTTCTGATGGCCAACAGCACCACCCTGACCTGCTTGCATCCGTGATAGTAGACAAACTTTTAAAAACTTCAAAACCCTCTCTCATCTCAGGAATGAAATAAAGCAAAAAGGACATCAGATGTATTAATGTTTTAGTCTGTCGTAACTGCTAACTAAATTAATGATTTTTTTTTTTTAGAAACTAGTACTGCTGCTTTAACTTTTTAAAACCCAACAGACGTGGAGGGGGTTCTGTGTCAAGCAATGACTATCAACAGTATGTAACAAAAAAATGGATTCATTCATAACAACACAGTAACAGACACTATAAGCAGTACTATGAAAAAAGGGACCAACAAAGGCTACTTGAGGAAGAAACTTTGCTTAACTCTGAGCCAAACTTGGCAACCTTATTAGGCTAGAGGGCCATACAATTAGGGAAGCAGAAGCATGGGTGGTAAACCTTGCAGGTCTCTGCACAGAAGACAGATGTAGAGGCTACCACAGAGGAAGCAACACCCACAGTCAAGTGGGCATGAGGCACAAACGGAACACAAGAGACAAGAAAATGGCATTGTGAGATGAAGGAGACAAGTAGTAAGGCACAGCAGGGTGTGGAAAATTGTAGGATTTACTTATGCCTTGAGTGGTGTAGCACAAGGTGAAGCAGGGTGCCTTAAAGGAGACAGGAAATTTGTGCTAACTGACAACAGTTACTAATGTACATAGTAAGACAAATTAAAACACTGCCTCCAAATAAGCCATATTTAATTGTACCTGAATAAACACTGATGTGTAAAACTGTGTTTTCAATAGCTTTTCTTTTAGGGACAACATTCTGCACAGTTCTCTTCATGGAACCAGTAATGTGGAGTGTTTACTATGCCAGGGTTTGTGTTTAGAATGCTAAATAAACATGAGCTGTTGTCCTATCCGAACAATGCTTAAGAGTTTTATGCAGAAACCATGACATAGCTAAAACTCCAGATACTGGTTCTATGAAGAGAAAGGAAAATTACGTACCTACCGTAATTCTTGATCTTCTTGGACGAGTCTCCACCACTCATTCCACTAGTGGAGATTGGCGCGGAGAGCACTAAGACCATCGAGGAGCAAACTTTTGCTGGAGGAGTCGTACCCGAGCAGCGCCCGCGAGACACGGCGCCCCATGACAGCGGCGGCTTTCGGCGGTAATGACCATCTCGGCGGCGACCCTCCAACCGCCTCAGTACCTTTTTACCAAGGAGGTGCAGCTTAATTCAACGAAAAGGGTAAACCTAATGATTAAAAACGGACATAAGATAGTCCGTATGACCGTGTAAGAAGGGTCAGCAAAGAAGTCCTCACGGCCTAAAAGATTTGAGGAGTGAAGACCAATACGGCAGTGAGCTCGGGGGATGGAGGGTGGGCGTGTGAATGAGTGGTGGAGACTCGTCCAAGAAGATCAAAATTACGTGAGATGCGTAATTTTCCTATCTTCCTGGACATAAGTCTCCACCACTCATTCACACTAGTGAGAGTACCAAGCTGATAATCCCCAAAGGGCGGCAGGAAAGCCAGAGCTCACCGTCTAAGATGAAGCCATAAGGATAATTCTGCCGAATGCGGAATGCCGCCTGGCATGAACATCCAGTGCATAGTGCTTAACGAAGTATGCACTGAGCTCAGGTAGCGGCGTTGCTATATCTGCAATTGGAACATTGCGACTCGCTTAGGGATGCCGCTGACCGCCCTAGTAGAGTGAGCGTGACACTCTACCTTCTAATTTAACTTGAGCCATGGAATAGCAATGACGAAGGCATGCCACTAACCATGAAGAGATACATCTAATAGCGACAGGTTGACCCAGCCGGGTGTCGCTGAAAAAACGAACAGTTGCTGAGTCTTGCGAACATCCTTGGTTCTATCTAAATAGAACTCGCAAGCTCTCTTAACATCCAAGGAATGAAGAGCTCGTTCCCTTCATTTTGGAAATTAGCGAAGTAAGCGGAAGTACCAGAGGTTGGTTCAGATGGAATTCTGACACAACCTTGGGAAGAAATTTAGGATGAGTACGGAGAACTACCTTGTCCTTATGGAATACAGTATACGGAGGGTCCGTAACCAGTGCATGTATCTCAGAGACCCTGCGGGCTGAGGTAATGGCCACCAGGAAGGCAGTCTTCCAGGTAAGAAATTTTAGCTCACAGGTAGCTAAGGGTTCGAAAGGCTTCCGAGTGAGCATGTCCAGCACCAGGTTAATGTCCCAGGCTGCAACTGGACGCTTAACAGGGGGTCTGGTATGGAGAATCCCCTTAAGAAATCTCTTCACCATAGGTAACTGAGCCAGAGTTAAGGAAGAAACCGGCTCATGGAACGCTGAGATGGCACTAAGGTGAACTTTAACTGTGGAGTATTGAAGACCTAAGTTTGATAGGTCCAAAAGATACTCCAGAACCTTGCCAGGAGGACAGGAAAAGGGATTCCAAGAGGATTTTGCACACCAGAGAGAAAAACGTTTCCATTTGGAAGCGTACGTTTTTCGGGTGGCTGGCTTCCGAGCAGCCAGAAGGATGTCTGAGACTCTACGAGGGACGTTGAACCGATTCACTTCTATCTCTTCAGGAGCCAAGCATGAAGGTGAAGTGATTTCAGGTTGGGATGGACCAACGAACCCTGAGTCAGAAGACTGATTTGCAAAGAAGTGGTCTCGGAGGCTGCCAACATACTGTTGAGTAGAGAAACCATAGTTGCGAGGCCAGGAAGGAGCAATGAGAATCATCTTGGTCCCTGAGACTCGAACTTGAGGAGTACTCTCTGGATTAGAGGAAGTGGTGGAAAGCGAAGAAAGCGTTTTGTCCACAGAGCCTGAACGCATCCTGACAGAAAATGCCAGGCCCTGGATTTCTGGAGCAGAAGAGAGGCAGCTTTGCTGGTGGGGATGCAAAAGGTCCAGGTCTGAGTCCCCACTCTTTGAACAGGGACCGAGCTACGGCTGGATCGAGACCACTCGTGAGGTCTGCCTCCGTTCTGCTGAGGTGATCTGCTAGGTCGTTTTGTATACCTGGCAGATAAACCGCTTGAATCAGAGACTTGTGCTCCAAGCACCACTCCCACACCCTCATTGCTTCCCTGCAAAGGGGATAAGAATGAGCACCGCCTTGCTTGTTGATGTAATACATCACTGCTTTGTTGTCCGTTTGAAGGAGAATGTTCTTGTGACAAAGGACATCCTTCTGAGCTCGGATTGCATAGAGGACGCTCTCATCTCCAGGACATTTATGTGGAGATGAGTTTGAACTGAGTCCATACACCTTGAGTGTGGAGGGAGACAGTGAGCTCCCATCCCATTACGATGCATCTGTGGTGATGGAGATCTGATGATCCGGGGGAGCAAAGGGGAATCCTTCCAGGAGATTGCTCTCTTGAGACCACCAGGTGAGAGACCTTCGAAGGGGCTCCGTCACCTTGATGGGATAAGACTGGGGGTGAGAGGTCGGGGACCACTGAGTGGAGAGCATCCACTGGGTGGTTCTCATGTGCAGTCGGGCCAGAGGGACAGTGAAGACCGAGGACGCCATGAGACCCAACATGCGTTGCATCGAGAGAGCTGTAACCGATTGGTTCTCCCTGATGTAACGGGCCATACGAAGGATGTCGAGTCTTCTGTCCTCTGGAAGGAAAGCCTTCGCTGAAGAGGTGTCTAGAAGCGTCCCTATGAAAAGGAGCCTCTGGGAGGGTTGCAGTTGAGATTTTTTCAAATTCAGCAGAACTCCCATGGACGTGAGAAGGCGAAGTCGTTTGCAGCTTCCAAAGTCCCTTGGCCGGAAGGGCTTGATAGAAGCCAATCGTCCAGGTAGGGAAACACTGAGTCCGACTTTCCTGAGATGCGCCGCGAGAACTGCACAACACTTTGTAAAACTCATGCGCCGAGGATAGCCAAAGGGCAGGACTCTGAACTGATAATGCTAAAAGCTACAAACCTGAGGAATTTGCGGTGGGTCGGGTGGGCGAGGATATGCTGGTAAGCATCCTGCATATCCAGAGGCCAGCCAGTCGTGCTGATGCAGCAAGGGTAACAGGGTACCTAGGAAATCATCTTGAATTTCTCCTGGGGAGGAATTTGTTTAACTTTCTGAGGTCTAGAATGGGGCGCATCCCCCCAGATTTCTTTGGAACCAGAAAGTAATGGGAGTAGAACCCTGTGTTTCGCAGATGCGGGGGCACCAGTTCTATTGCCCTGTTGTTCAGAAGGCCCTGGATCTCCGCGGTGAGGAGATCTGACTGAGAGGCCGACAACCTGGGTTGTCGTATGGGAGGACAATTCGGGGGGGGTTCCAAGAAATTGAGAGAGTAACCCTCGCGAATTATCCGAAGAACCCATTTGTCTGAGGTTATGGACTTCCACTGGTTGTAGAAGTACATCAGACGACCTCCCACCGGAGGAGAAAGTTCCACCTCGGGCAGAGTGGATGGAACTTGGGCCAACGACTCATAAGGTAGCGCTGGGAGCTTTAGGTCCCTGCGCTTTCTGCTGCGTCTTCTTTTGAGGTTGGGCAGGTTGGCTTTTATGGAAGCTTCCCTGCCTCTGCCTCGAAGGACTGCGACTATGAAACTGCGTCTGTTCACATGCCCCGAGAGGGCAGGCGGAGGTCTGGCCAACAATGGCCGATCTAGTCTTCTGAGTGGCCTCAAGGCTTGCTCCACCTGAGGGCCAAAAAGAAAGGAGCCATCAAAGGCAGCGCCATCACCTGCTGCTGAGCATCATCTGTGAAGCCAGAAGCATGAGCCAGGAATGGCGCCAGTACAACCCCGCTGCCTGAGCTAGAAGCAGTGTCGAAGCATCCATGGTGGCTTTGACCTGTTGGTTATTGGACTCAATACCTCTAATAACGGTCAGA
Source organism: Neoceratodus forsteri (assembly GCA_016271365.2). Classification (NCBI taxonomy): domain Eukaryota; kingdom Metazoa; phylum Chordata; order Ceratodontiformes; family Ceratodontidae; genus Neoceratodus; species Neoceratodus forsteri. The sequence continues at coordinate 1,145,889,599 of CM057458.1, read as the reverse complement.
AGAAGCTCTGACTTGGAATCCGAATCTGGAAGAGCTTCAACCATTCTTTTCATAGAGTGCCACAGGATATACTCATACTGAGAAAAATAGCCTTGATAACTGGTATCGCATACTTAGAGTGGAGCAGCAAAGACTCTCTTACCTAATGTATCAATCTTACGAGACTCTTTGTTAATAGGTCGAGCTGTAGTAGTTTGAGGAAAACGACCTTGTCATTCTCTGCCAGGACTACAATAGGATCCGCAAAGGCTTGGGATGCCAAATGGGACGATCCTTGGGAGCTGAATACTTCTTATCAATGGATTTAGCCACTGAGGGAATAAGAGCAGGGTTATTCCATACCATTTGAGACAGCGTCTCGAAGGAAGGCTGAATCGGAGGAGTCAAATCCGTAGGGATCTCGAAGCATGAATACTGGAGTCTTAATATCTTCCCGGATCGATGTCTGTAGTCTGGAGAGAAAAGTGGATCCCAGGTTCTTCAACAGAGACTTAAAGGACAGGTCCTCGACCACAGGCTCTGTAGCAAAGAAAGATCCTGTTTCCTCCACTTCATCACCCAACTGAAGGTCTGGGTCAGGCTCAACATCATCTCCTGATGGTCCAGAAAGGACTGTTTGGACGGAAAGGAGAAAATTAGGAGAGGAGGAAATGGCAGAAAACAAGGAAGTCCCAAGGGCTGCAGCGCCGAGGCAGCAAAGCAGGGCTGAAAGCGGCACCGAGGCGCCTGGCGCGCCGAAGAGCGCAGCACCCTGCGCGCCCAGCGCGCGCGACGCCGCGCGCGCGCCGGCGCGGCCAGCCGCGCCACAGGCGGCGCCGCGAGCAGCGCGCGCGGACGGCGCGGCAGCGCCGCGAGCGGCGCGCGGCGGCGCGCCCGATCCGCGGCACCGGCGGCGCGCCGAGAATAGCAGCGCCCTGGCACGCGCGAAGACAAGCAGGCGCCGCCAGCGCGCCGCAAGCTCAGCGCCCAGCAGGCGCCGACACGGCCACAGACCCTGCAGAAGGCGCCGGAAAAGCCCGGGAACCTGGAAAACAAGAAGGAAAATACCAGGAGATAAGGGCATCGGTGAGGCCCTCGCCCGCAGCCATGTGAGGGGGGGAAACACCTAAGCACGGAGTCGCTAGCACAGAAGAAGGCGCCGCGCGACTAGGAAGGTCCAACCGCCCTACCTGATCGCCGGAGGAGCCCGAGGGCTCCGAGGTAACCGAGCCAGGCAGAAGAACCAACCTCCGAGCCCATCGCTCCATAAGAGCGGCCCACTGATGAAACTGCTCATCTGGAGCCCTACCTATAGGCGGGAAGGGGCTCCGATGTCGAGGAGACGATTATCGGAAGCTGGCGACTCGAAGAAGGAGACCGCAACTACAACGATAACTGACCGTCGGACGCAGAACATACCAGAGGGCGAACTTCGGTGATCCTTCTCTTTTGACCTGTGGGCCGAAGAAGAGCTCGAGGCCGAACGGCGCCGAGAATGCGACCGTTTATTTTTATGCCGGCGGGGGGACCGCCCATCCCCCCGGGCATCGGACTGACCGTAGTCGGAACCCCGCTGAGGAGAAGGAGGCTGACCGGACCCAGCCCGGCTGACTGAACAGTTTACACGAAGTCTCCCTACCGCTACCTGACCTGCTCATGGTCGACTCGCCCAGTAGGCCGAGACTTCTTCAAGTAAGTTAAATTTAAATATTAGAAAAATTTTACGAAAAATAGAATAAAACTAAGCGATACTACTATCGTGATAATGTTACAAAAACAAACTGAAAACTATCGCTAGTTTGAAGTTTGACTCCCATTTCAAGTGACGATAAGTCACTGAAGCACTCGACGGTAGGGAAAAAAGAACTGGTGATTGGGAGTGGGTCGCCGAGATGGTCATTGTCACAGGCTGCTGCTCAAGGGCGCCAGCACCCACGGGCGCCGTTCTCATACGACCCTCCAGCAAAGTTTGCTCCCGATGGGTCTTAGTGCCTCCGGCGCCAATCCCCACTAGTGTGAATGAGTGGTGGAGACTTATGTCCAGGAAGATCTATAATAGAATGCTGCCCATATAGAGGAAGCAATGCAAAATACAGTTTTTCATATCATTTTTTTTATTAAGGTACAGTACCATATGGGTCATTTAGTCTTATGGATATCACTTCTATTAATGGGAACATTATAAACAGCTACCAATTAGAAATCATTTCCAGTCCTCTTTAAACCACTCATGAAGTGGGTAAATACTACAATAACCCACACACTGGAGTGCTTCATTGTGAACTATCCTTACTAAAAAGAAAGTAAGAACAATGCAAGATTCTAGACTGTGAGTTGGTATAAAATTTACCATGGTCATGCTATCAGAAATTACCAAAGAATTGGACCCCCCCCACCAAACACATTTTATTAGGGCTCCATCCTAGAAATGTAAATGCTAAGTACCCTCTTAACATCAACATGACTGCCAGCTCTTTTACCATGGAGCCTAAAATACAGAGAACAATGTAGGTTGATTAAATATTGACATTTGGAAACAACCTTACACAAGATCCTTAGGAAACTCCAAAGAGTTTTACAGAGCAAGATAAAGTACACATTGTGAAATCCAAATTGTGAAGATGGCGCTACTGCACAGACCCCAGAATATAAAAAGGTGCCTGTGCACACTATACTCCCTCCTTTAAAAAAACTGCATGTTGCAAATTCAGGGCCCAATGTATTGTATTGTTTTATAACATCGGTTACTAAAAATGTACTACCCCATTGTAAAAGTGGTAAGTGAGCGAGCCTGATGGGTAGGTTTCTCCCCAGTGCTGTGTCTGCCAAGGCGGCAGGTGCAGCTCTCGGTGGACCGGAGCAACTGTGGGGTACTGAGAGAGCCCCAGCGGTTACTCTGAAGACCACCAGGGCACTAGTGACATACCCCCTTTGCACCTGTAGTGTCTTACATTTATCATCCCTCAGCGTTCCCCAAGCATGTTACTGCCTCCCACACAGAGTCTGTACCCCGTTCCCGGATGAGACATGTTAAGAACTGTGAAGCAGGACACAGCAAGCTCATCCAAGTCCATGTCAGATATAGCAGTGGGAGCACAGTGCCTCACAACGCACCCCAGGTGTGCATTAAATGCCTATAAACGCACACCCTATCATGGTTTATTGCTTACTTATTTCAGGAGGAAAATCAGCAGATACAGGAATTCATGTCTCTGTTTACTAATATTCCTCCTTAAAAAACAAACTGGGTACTGTACATTTGGACCCCGAATTTACCACGGAGTTTTTCTTTCTGAAGGCAGGCATGCTTTTTTGTTACATTTCCGGGGTTCTAAGAATTGCCTTATCCCTGGAACCCATAAAGACCATAAAAAACGCATTCAAGAGGTCTAATCCTTGGAACCCTAACTTTTAAGGAACCAAATTTTCAGATAAAATGACAAGATGTTTAAATGAGCTATTCTTCTCTTCAACCTGTTAAGGTCTTCTCTGAGAGTATGTAGATGTGATTACAAATGCACAACTGCAGGTTACATGGGCAACAGACTAGTGTGAACCAATCTGTTGTGATCCATTTTATCCTTCAGTACCAACCTTCAACAGAAGGGGAAAAGCATACCCAAATACCTCCCCAATCAAAAGTGTGAGGTTTCCTAAGAGACTGTTCCCATTCAGGAGGCCATATGAAGAGACTAAAGGAGCTTAAATATGTATACCCTCGAGGAAAGGGGGAGACATGATAGAAACTTTCAAGTACCTGAAAGGAATCAACAAAGTCCAAGAGGGTAGCATCTTTCAGAAAAGATGTGCAAGAACAAGGGTACAATCTGAAGATGGTGGGGAGGAAGGCTCAGGGCAACGTGAAAAGTATTGTTTTCACAGAGAGGGTGGTGGACACAAGGAATGGCCTTCCTGAGGAGGTCGGGGTCAAAAACAGTGGGGGAATTCAAGAATGCATTGGACAGACATAATGCAATTCTGGTGGGGGTTAGGAAGAAGTAGGCTGTTGGTTAACTAGAATCTGATGCTTATCAGACAGGTAGGGACATGGGCAGACTGGGTGGGCCAAGCGGTCCTTATCTGCCATCAAAATCTATGTTTCTACGTAAACAGGGGAAAGCACATTTACGTGGAGTGTGCATTCCTGTTTGAACGTATTCCATGTACCCTCTTTTATCTGAGACTGGCTCCCTATATTGTCTGAAAGGTAATCTGTGGCCATGTGGAGAGTAGGGTGAGGTGGTTGGAAAGGTACCCCCACCATGAGGTTCTGTTCTACTTGTCACTAGGGTAATGCATCCACCAGTTGAGACATCACTGGTATTGTGTAATCCATAGTCCTTCTAAGATCACCATTTCTGGTTGCCACTGAACTGTTCACATATGAACCCTTACCCCAAAAAATGTCTAAGAGGCAGGAAAGTTCCCTAGCTGTGGATATATAGCCTACCTGGAAAAACATCACTAAAGATACAGTATCAGGTCTGAGGCTTGGTTTAGGCCAGGAAAAATACACACTATGTAATGAACCCATTTCTGCACCAATGAATGTGATCTTACAAGAAGCTAGGGTCAAACAGGACTTCCCTTTATTCAAAAACGCACTTTTTTTTTTAAACGTGTTCACCATAGCATCCTGAGCCCTCAACACCTCTTGGTATAAATCCTATTCAATCAGCTTGAAATCTAGGAAAGGGTATACCAAAACTCTTCATCTTCGAAGGTAAGCGACTACCCCAAAAGACACTTGGTAAAAACCTTGGGTGAAGGAGAGAATTCAAATGGCAGGACTCTGTATTAAAGTAAATTTCTAATATTTTGTAAGGGACTTTTGGACTTTATAACCTGTTATCTTAGTGCAGTGTTAGCCCTTTGAACCACAAATGATTATTTGAATAGTAAAGTTAGAAAGGGGAGGATCGTAAATCAGGCTTAACCCAGGGACCAAACAATCCCTTCCACTTTCCGGTCCTGCCCTCTTGCTCAGACATTTTGTGATGTCTAGCCAGGGAGCACGCAGGGGCACACCCCATTGAAGTCTATGGTGCTCAGTTTCAAAACTATTTTTATATGGTAAAGCAACCTTCGATGTACACGAAAGCCAACACTCAACTAACAGTGGTTCATTACGGCTGAGCAAATGCCATGCTTTTCAGTGTGAACATTTTTTGTATTGCAAATATTTTTAAATGCATCTCATTAAATTTATTTCACTGGCTGGGGGAAGCAGATTAAATTAAGGCCTACTGCAGCACAGATAGCAGAGAGTGAGTAGTCAGGCATGTTGTCTACAACACTGGTCAATCAGCTGCTGTGGAAAGAGATCTTACCATGGTATCTGTTACAACAGAGATTAAAGTTCAGGTGGAGTCAATCCTCTAAACCAAAAGCCTCCTCAATGGGGGCCTTGGAATGGGAAGGAATACACTTCCTATATTTCATTTTATGTGTCTTGTAAAAGCCAGTGTTTCAAATTGGGATCAGAGTATACCACCAGTAGGAACTGGAACCTTTAAGTCCGGTGTCAGGGAAGGTACTGGTAGGTCTAGACACTGGTCTCTGAATCTTGGCACTAAATCCTGAAGAAAGAGAACCGACTTAGTAGCTGGAACTGGACCAAGTCTTGGTTCATTCTAAGACCCCAGAACCAGAGTTATAGTGCTGTCCATCCAACCAGGGAGCTCCACGACATTACTCAGTGACTAAGGTCCATGTTCAGCTGGTAAGCCAGAAGTAAGGGCTGTAGAGACAGGACTTATTTTCCAGACGGTGAAGCCACCCTAGAAGGTGGAATACACTGGTTCAACCTGGTATGGCATGCCTCAAAGGGTTTCTCATGCATTCTTTTGCAGGTTTCATAGTCCTGCTCCAATGAGTGATCTGGACCTAAACAGCTCATCCACTTGTTTACATCATCTAGTGGCAAAATGTTGCAGACCTTGTAGGACTTGAAATTACCTAAGGGGGGCCTTTTGGAGGCAACATAGAGTGGCGACATAATCAAGTATTTATGAGAAAATGGCTGGAAATTTTGAAGCAAGTGGAATGTCACAGAGAATGAGCTAAAAGAACAGACATGGTTCAAAATTAGACAATACTAGTAGTAAAGACCAGAACAGAAACTGAAGAGACTGATGATCTCTGCAAAAAAAAATAATCTGACAGCTGGAGGGAACTGTGCACAAGTCTTGAAGGTTATGCACACCGATTATTTTAGATGGTTTTGGGCACTGGTTCCTCAAGTCAGTATTCTACTAGTGAGCAACTATGGATGACTATATGGCACTAGATGCAAATATCACATACAGAATAGTGGATGGGTGACCATCCACAACAAGGCTGTGTTTCCATCAAGGGTGTTGATGACATCAGAGAGACCTCGAGAGTGAAGCTAGAGAGGTCTCCATGATGTCATCAACACCCGAGATGGAAACAGCCATAGTTGTGGATGGTTACCCATCCACTCTTTTATATAGTACATGGTTCCCCAAATCATTAAAAGAAATGGAAAAAAAAAAAAAGAAACTTTCTATTTCACAAGGTTTCAAAACTTGTGTTTACATCATGGTCCTGCTTGGTCTCAGTCGGCTCAGCGTGGTCCCACTCCACTTCCGACCGACCCTATGAGGATTTTCAATGGCAGTTGTCTGAGCGCGCTGTTTCTTCCTGTCAGGTGGCAGGAAAAGGCTAAAAAGTTGTACCATCGATGTGATGTCAGAACAATGGTACAACAACTTTTTTGACCTTTGAACTGTCTTACAAGATTTAGAAAGCCACTGATTTTCAGCAACAATAACCTCTGTCTAGCTCCGTATATTACACTTCTTTTGAACACAGCTACCACATAATCCAGTGACATGGGAAATTGAGAATGACTATGAATAATTATGCAATAAGACCTACATTTATAAATAATATTTACACTGAAATAGTTAACAGTCAACATCACTGTCAGCAATTTCTAATAACGCACACCCTCTATAAATAAGGTATCTTTTTAAAAAGGTACCATTTGCATTTAGAACTTTGTCAACACTTCAATTTACCAAGCAGTGATAACTGGATTGATTTAACTGGGAAGGTGCCTCAAGCCTTCAGGCATTAAATATAATGCTCTAAAAATCGGTTTAAGGTTATGAATCACCGTCAGATAAAGCCCATAGTGTAAATCTATTTGAATCAAGACATTTCATGTGATGAACACAGTGGTGCCCATAAGACAGTAGCTGTATGATCACTGGACATAACACACACAGTGCAAGTGGTATAACACTTTAGGTCATTACCAGCTATGGTCACAATAATGCTTCCGCCACATTACAGCACGTGGCATACCACAGTAATGTAGCTATTGTTGCCTGCCACATCTGTAAACAAAGAGTTGCCCACCACTGTCATGCAGCCTGGAATAAACAAATCTTTCGGACCTCTCTGGTATAATTAAATGACATTTTGTTAGCACACTGATTTGGCGACAGGTTTGACAGTGTTGAGCGTGGAGGGATTTCATTCCTATAGAGTTTAAGAAAGGAATTTAAGGCTTACAAAGGCTGACAATTTCCCAGAAAAACATCCTTCCTGGATGAGAAGTTCTATTACAACATTTGAGGGTTTTGAAAGTGACCATATGTTTTAAGAACAGTTTCTTCAAACTTTCACAACAAAAACAAAAACACTGATAACTAACAGCTAACAATTCTGAGTTAAAACTTTTTTCCTCAGTACAGATAATGGAGTCCTTTTACTTTAGGTAACATTAACAAATAGAGCAAAGGAAATGTTTTAGTGTTGTGGTACAGCTGCACCACACAGAAATGAACTATTCTATTCAGTGGTTTCAAGGAGGAAAACCTTTCGGCAGGCTGTGCTTTTTTTTTTTGGTTAAAGCCTCTGAAAGAAACATTCTTAAGGGGTACTGTACTTAATATGTATGCCATAACTAAAGTGCTATTTTAACGCTTAGATGCAGTCTTGTGTTCCTGGTTCTTTTGTTCTATTTCTTGCGGCATGAACAAAATTTCCATACTGTCCTCAAGAATGTTTAAAGTGAGCGCCAAATCAAGCCATTCTTGTTAGGTTCGAGAAAGTTTTCAATCAAAGCATCAATGAGATTCTTCAGCTCTTCTTCAAGATAGGCTGTGTCGCTAAAATTAAAATCAAAAAAGAAAAAAAAATTAGTAAAAAAAAAAAATTGAGATGTCTTCACGCAGAGCTGGTTAAGGACAGAAAAAAACCTGAGTCCACCGAGTGCGCCCTGAATTTTCTATATTGCTTTACTCTGCACCTTGAGTGCTCTCCCCAGCCCCATCTTCCATCTGTTACTAATCACCCTCTTAAAAATGTTCCATTGGGGTCCGAATGCTGAGATACAGTCTCATCATTAATCGCATTACTCGGTAAACTGTTCCACCTCTCCACCACCCATGTCCTGAAGCAATACTTTATGGCGTCCTTCCTGAACATCCTCCCTTCCAGTTTAAGGCTGTGCCCTCTGGTGGCTGTGCTGTTTCCAAACTGAAATAACCTTTTCCCCCTCCTAGCCTCCAAAGCATACTAAGGAACATACTAAGGCAGATGAATACATGTCTAGTCTGACCAGTCTTTCCTCACAGTTCCTATCCTGTTGCCCCGGATCAGTTTTCATAGTGCACTCTGCTAGATCATCTCTACTCTAACCTCTCCTGTTCCTTCAGACGAGGGTTCCAAATTAGCATGTAATACTTGCTGCCTAGCCTGTGACATGTGCAACAGCAACATAATTTCTACTGTGACTAGTGGATTCTCCCTGATGCACTCCAGCACCCTGTTAGCGTTCCCATATATATCATACTGCATTGGGAAGGAGCTTTTAAACTACTGTTTGTTATCACCGCCAGGTCCCCTTCCTCCTACAGGTGCTCTACTGTGATCCCTATGATACAAGATTTTATTTGTGGATTTTTGTTCCCACATGTGAATCACCACGTTAGGGCAATGAGCTGCAAAATACTGTGTATCCCCACATCATCACTATCCATGCTCCTAGAGTTTTGTGTCATCTGCATACAGACTCATTATACCCTAGGACCCCACCCCATGTCGTTTATACACATTAAATATCAACCTGGCCAAAGGAAAGACCTCTGTGGCCCTCCACTTGTGACCCTACTAACAACATTTGCCAAACAGGATAACTTTCTGAGTTTCAATCCATCAACCAGTTCCCAATCCAACTAATTAGCCCTATCCCCAAGTCCTCTCTAACTTCTTTATAAGCCTCCTATACAGCACCAAATCAAAGGCATTGCTGAAGTCCAGGCACAAGATGTCACTTGCCTGGCACATTTCTACCATCTGTGTCACTAAGATGAAAAAACATTTAAAGAAGTTCATTTGACACAGCCTTCACCGCTGTGAACCCATGACAATTCCAGTCTATAAGGTTGTTTTCCTCTAGAAAATCTAATTATTCCATTACAATCAACTCATGCAGCCTGTCCACTATTGACATCAGGCTCACTGGCATGTATAACCTGGGTTTTTCTATCCTCACCTTTGTGCAGGGAGAAATTTGCTACCCTGTAGTCCACTGGCACTTCATCTAATGTGCCTTCACAGGTAACACTTAACTGATGTTGAATTCACTTTGCGTGCAGCCTCGGGCTTCAACCCTCCAGAAGTATGGCATTTTTTCCACAACACCACACACCCTGTCTGGCATTACTGCTTAATTTTTAACTAACAAAATTTAGTTCACTGTCCCCTGTTAGGCAGACTTCTTGCAGTCCTTAGGAGGAGGAAGCAAGGCACTTGCTCCATATTAGGCAAAAAGAGACTGGACGTCCAAGGACATAAAAGCGGTATTACCATGTCCGAGCATGTCAAGATGAATGTGTATGTGCATTCAATCAGGTAGATGCCCTAAGGATGTACCTGGCCGTAGCAACAGGAAGCAGGTGGCTTCACCGCAGCCAACCTATTAATGCACCTATGAACAGTTTAATGCTGGAAGTCATTCATTGGGAAACTGACAACCAGCCTACCTAGGATGACTTCCACATATGTGACAAACAGCTGGAGCACCTCACCACTAAAAATTCTGCTGTTCCCTGTAAAACAGCTGAACCCTGCAAACACCTAGCATGTGGGGCACTCACTCAGCTTCTGACACCCATGGAGGAAGGTCAGTAGAAAAATGCCCAATTTAGGCGAAACTCAGGTTCTACTACCTTGTTCAAGAATTTCATTAAGAGGCATAGGACAACCTCGACCCTGTGGAAAACCATGTATAGAGATTCCACTCTCACTCACCCATCTGACTGAGGTGATGATGACTAAACACAAAGTTTTCCACAACAGATGTGAGACACATATGGGTTACTAACTTGTAACTGTAGTTCTATTAAGGATATTGAGTTCACATAAACACTTTGGCAGTCTAGCTGGAGATGGTGGAGTAATGGGATGGTACGTCTTTAAGCTAAGCTCCTTCCATCACTCACATGGTCTCACTCTCCTGGTCCACCTCTTGACGTCAGATCATGCATGCTGGAAATGGGGGATCCGGGTGCCACTTGCCAGGGGAGGTCGGGTGGTTATGGGGATGTGAACTTAATAGCCTTAGTCGAACTGCAGTTACAGTTGAGTAACCTAGACTCCTACCATCAAGAATTATAGGCACACTCTGGCAGACTCCTTGCAGTCCTTCAGGAGGAGAAGACAATGTGCACATCCCCATTGGGCAAACAGAGAGTACAGTACCGATGCCACAAAAGCAGCATCTCAATAACACAACACATTGATGCTGCAGTGGGACATGAAAGTGTGAGCTTTAGGCCAGGTTGCAGTTTTGCATATCTTCTCAACTGGGATATCCCTGGAAGCAGCCACAGATGCAAAGGTATGTCTGGTGGAATGAGCCTTAAGCCCCCCTGGGTGATTCCCCTACAAACCATCCTATAGCTGTGGTTGATGCTGGATGTGATCAACCTGGCAATTGTCCATCTGTACTGGTGTCAACTGCTTGACCAGGAGGGGGGGGTGGGCTGCTCAGGAGACAACCGGATTCGCCGACTGCTCTGGGTGAGGCCCTGCAGGACTGGGATCTTAGAGATCTAGTCATCCTGGACCCCCTTTTGATGATGTGTCAACAGGGTCAAGAAATATCTCGACTGGCTGTTCAATCTGTGTGGAGGCTGACAAGTCAAATGGGATCACCATGGAAGGTGCGGCCCATCCCTCTATTACAGAGGGCTGGGCCGAAGCAGAGGTCTTGAGCGGTTAGGGAAGACACAGGAGTGGGAAGATTATGCCAATTCTCAGTCCCATGACCAATGGCGGGCTTTCTTAGATTTTTTTCAAGTGGCGGGAGAGGCTCTCCCCAAAGGTCTGGAGGGCCCAGTACATCTCCTAGAATTCTCCATGAAGGGTATTCCAATGCTGGACCCCCAACGGGAGCAGCACCAAGACCAACAAGGTACCGGCCGTGACCCTGGCCATCTCCTCTTCCATCGCTGCAAGCTGGGCCGTGGGGGCCAGTTTGCAAGTTGTTTTTGTCTTGAGCTTCGGGTCACGATTGGCTTACTAGCTGAGAAGAAGGAAAGCCCAGTGGTCTTCCAGGGACAAGGGTAGCCTTGTTTGGCACAGGCCACAGGTGACATCATGTCATACCCCAGGCAGTAAAGGCATGTCAAGTGAGGATCCCTCCAGGATATCTTCTGCTGGCACTGGATACACCATCTGAAGTCGAGAACGGGCTTAGAGTCCTCGCGTTCCATTGAAGATGGCGGTCAACAAGAGTGGAACAGAGGAAAAACAGCAAAAGCAAAGCTGAAGTAGAAGTTGATCAAATTAGCATGCTTACCAAATGGCACACTGTTTGCTTAGACCTACACCACATGTGCAGCAGCATAAAAGGAGACCGGAGTCTTCCAGTGGAAAGGAAGATCTGATGTCATGGGGTGGAACTGAGGGATATAAAACCCAGTTGGTGGGAGAGGCTTCTTTTAATGATGGTCTGGTAAATTAGTCTATTAAAGGAAGACTGCCAGAAGTGTGGATAAGTGAACCATATCCATTACCCTAGAACTGACCTTTACTACCTCCCTCTTACGACTTGTGATACCCCTACTAATAACCCCACTAGCCTTACCTACTGCTTTAGTGGTCTGCGTGGATGATTTCAGGTCATCTGATGATGATGCCTAAGTCTCTTTCTTCCCTTGTGATTGCCAGCAACTTCCCTCCCAACCTATAGGTGGCTTCAGGGTTCCTCTTCCCTATGTGCATGATCTTGCACTTCTTTGCACTAAACCCCAGTTGCCACTCTTCTGACCATTTTGCCAGTTTATCCAGATCTCATCTCATTCTGCCCATCCCATCTGGATCATCTACTCTGTTGCAGATCTTGGTGTCATCTGCAAACAGACAAACCTTACCTTCCAGTCCATCTGCAATGTCACTGATGAAGATATTGAAGAGGATGGTCCCCAGGACTGATCCCTGAGGTACCCCACTTGTGATTTGCATTTCTTCTGACTGTGTATACCGTTTATCACCACTCTCTGTTTTCTGCCCGCCAACCAGTTTGCCACCCAGTTGACCAACTTCTGACCCAGCCCGAGCCTACCCAGCTTATTAATCTTCTATGTGGAACAGTAGCGAAAGCTTTGCTGAAGTCAAGGTAGGTGACATCAACTGCTCCCCCTTGGTCCACCACTCTGGTTACCTAGTCAAACAAATCTATCAGATCAGTTTGACAGGACCTTCCTTTTGTAAACCCATGCTGTCTTGTATCCTGTGCTCCTATGTATTCCAGGTGTTGCACTATCCTTTCTTTAAGGACTGCCTCCATAATCTTGCCCGCTACTGAGGTAAGACTGACTGGTCTGTAGTTCCCTGCCCTCTCCCTGCTACCACTCTTGTGGAGCTGGATCACATGAGCCCTTCTCCAGTCTTCTGGGACCTCTCCGGTGCCCAGAGACTCACTAAACAGTTTTGATAATGGCTCTGCTAGTTCCACCCTTAGCTCCTTTACTACCCTGGGGTGTATGCCATCAGGTCCCATTGCCTTGTCCACCCTGAGCTTAGCGAGCTCTTGTAGGACTCTTTCTGTTGTGAAGGGACTAGTGCACACCTCCCTTCCCCCTGTGTCCATGGTGCTGAGCTGTGGGTCCTGCCCTACCTTTTCCTCAGTAAATACTGAGCAGAGGTATCTATTTAGGATAGATGCTTTTCCTTGGTCCTCCTCCTCACACTCCCTCTTATCCCCTTTGATCTTAGCAATACCCCCTCTGGACTTTGCTTTCACTAATGTATCTATAGAAGCCTTGTCACCTTCTTTTACTGTTTGTGCTAGTGCTTCCTCGGTTTGGGCCTTTACTTGCCTTACTGCCTTCCCTGCTTCCCTTAGGGAAGTTTTGAATGCCTCCCTATCTTTGTCCTGCTGTGTTTCTTTATATTTCATGAAGGCCAGCCTTTTGACTCTGACCTTTTCTGCTACTGTTCTTTAGAACCAAAGTGATTTCATTCTTCTTTTGCTCTTGCTTTTCTCTCCAACATAATGGGATATTGCTTCAGGTATTGCATCCCTAATACGTGCTCACTTTGCCTGTACCCCCTCACCTGTATTTCTTCTTGCCAGGGCTAGCTTAACTCTGTTGGCCATCTTATCAAAGTCAGCTCCTCTTGGTATTTTCTCTGGGGATCGAGCATGGGAATCTTGAGCTTGATCCAGTCACTTAGTCTGATCACTGCTGATTAGGTTCACTTTCAGGCGCTTTTACTGTAGTCCACCCCTATGAGGTTGTCCATTTCTGTCCTATTTGAGGTTTCAGGTAGAGTGACTCTTGGCAGTTCTGGACACCTCAGATGTGTTGACATCATGCTGAAGGACTAGAGAAAGTTGTGCCAGCCTATAATAGGGCTTTCGTGGCAGTGTTTGATCTCATAACTCCAGTCTGTGTGTGCCAGCTTGTTTCATGCCTTGGCTCACCGTGGATTGATGAAAGCCAAGGGTGGGGGTTGGAGCATTGTTGTAGGAGATCCAGGTCCCAGGACAGACTGACTTTGATCTCTCACCAGGGTGAGTATCAAAGGGCAAACACTCTGAAGAAGTCAGATTTTCTGTCTCGGGAGATTGCTGCTGGCAGGAACCAACCAGCTCAGCTTTTTCAGACTGTGGACAGACTACTTCATCCTACATGTCTGAAGTCCTTGAGAGCATTTACACCTGTGAAATGTGAGGAGTTTGCTCGGTTCTTCTCAGACAAGGTGTCCTCTGTTAGGGCCAGGATACCTAGATATTGGCTGTCTCAGCCCAGCAAGGTTGAGCCTCTGAGTCTAGAATGCATTCAGTGGTCCTGGGGAGAGTTTCGTCCAGTAACGATGGAAGAGATAAGTAGGGTGATTTTTGGAGTTGTGGCCAGCATTTTGTAATCTGTGCCTAGGCCCAACATCCCTACTTGTGAGTTGTGTTGGGCAGCAGGGCCTGGTATTGACTGAGATAGTCCAGTACTTCTTCTCAAAGGGAGCTGTTCCCAGTGTCGCTGACAAGTGTCTTGGTGAAACCACTTCTGAAGAAGCCATCTTTGGACCTGGATGTCTTTGACAAATTACCAACCTGTATCTAACTAGCCTTTTATGGGCAAGATTATTGATGAGGTAGTTGCACTACAGGTTGCAGCACACCTCACTGCCTTTTGCATCTATGGGCCTCTCCAATGTGGGTTCAGGTCCAGGCATAGCTCAAGAGACTGCACTAGTTAGGGTACACAAGTGACACATAGATCCCTGCTTCCAGCGTGCAAGATCTGATGTCACTGAGCAGAGCAAGATAACAGCCGGGTGGGTAGGAGCTGTTGAGCTTGAAGACGTACGGCAGATTTAAATGGACTGGAAGACTCACTGACCTGCTCATGGCAAGAGATAGAGGAGAATCCCTCTTTACAAGACACTGGTTAGGCCCCATCTGGAGCACTGGAGGCTGTACCTGCACAAGGACATTAACAAAATGGAGGTAGTCCAGAGAAGGGCAACCAAAATGGTGCAGGGACTGCATCAGAAAACATGTGAGGACAGATTAACGGAGCTCAATATGTATACCCTAGAGCAAAGGAGAGAGAGGTGATATGACTGAAACATTCAAACATCTTAAGGGCATTAATAAGGTGAAAGAGACTAACATGTTTCAATATAAGAAAAACAGCAGAACAAGAGGACACAGCATGAGATTAGAGGGAGGCTGATTAAGGAGGAATGTGAGGAAGTTCTTTTTCACAGAAAGGGTGATGGATGCATGGAACGGCCTACCTCAGGAAGTGGTGGATATGAATACAGTGCAGGGCTTCAAACAGGCATAAGGGAGCAATAAAGATGAGTATGAATAGATAGGCTACTGACAGAGGACAGGCCTATGGCACATTCATAAGGCAGAAAAAATGGGCAGATAGGATGGGCCTTGCAGTCCTTATCTGCCGTCAACTTGTATGTTTCTATGTTTCAGAGCATGGCTGTGTTGATGGGTTGCAGAAATAACCACCTGTGCAAGGTCAAGGGATTCCATACCCTAAAGGAAACCTTGACCAAGATGTGAAAGTTTGTTGCCGACCCAAGCATTTAAGTCACCAAGAATAAGCCATCTTGGTGACTCCAACACTGTCAGTGATGAAGTCTGCAATTTACTGCAGAAATTTGGTGTCGGGGCAAAGGGTTGAATCCTCTGTCCTATCCAGTGGCTAGCATTCTGGATGATCTATGGTCCCTCTTTGTCAGGACTTCAGTCTTCGGGGAAGACGCCTTGAGGATCGTGGTACCAGAATTGGCGTGGCCAGTCCAGAGCCACCAGGATCACCTGTGCCTTGCCCCTCCCGACCTTGAGCAGCACCTTGTGGGTCAAGGGAATCGGAGGGAAGGCATAGAAGAGGCCTGGGGTCCAGGGCCTCAGGAAGGCATCCCGCTGCAGTGTACCCAGAAGAAGAGTACACAATAGCAGGGGAGGTACTAACAACAACAAAAATGGAAAGAGACCTGGGGGTAGTCATATCAGATGACCTAAAGGTGGGTAAGCAATGTGAAAAGTCAGTAAGGAGAGCCAGGGGGATACTGGGATGCACAGGAAGGGGCATCACAAGTAGAAAAAAGGAAGTGGTTATCCCTCTGTACAGACAGTTGGTGAGACCCCATCTGGAGTACTGTGTGCAGTTTTGGAGACCTCATCTACGCAAGGACATAGACAGGATGGAAGCAGTCTAGAGGAGGGCAACTAAAATGGTGCAGGGTCTGCAGCAGAAACCATATGAAGAGAGACAGAGAGCTTAATATGTATACTCTTGATGAAAGGAGGGACGGGGGACATGATAGAAACGTTCAAGTACCTCAAGGGAATCAACAAAGTCCAGGAGGGTAGCATCTTTCAGAAAAAGAGATGTGTAAGAACAAGGGGGCACAATTTAAAGATAGAGGGGGGACGGCTCAGGGGTAATGTGAGGAATTTTTCATGGAGAGAGTGGTGGATACATGGAACAGCCTTCCTGAGGAGGTCGTTGGGTCTAAAACAGTGGGGGAATTCAAACATGCATGGGACAGACACAAGGCAATTATAGTGGGGGGTTGCAGGAAGTAGGCTGTTGGTTAACTAGAATCTGCAGCTTATCCAGCAGGTAGGGAAATGGGCAGACTGGGTGGGCCAAGTGGTCCTTATCTGCCGTCAAAGTCTATGTTTCTACCCTGCTGAGAAGGGTGGGCACAATACAGCCTCAGCTTTGTATTCTCTCTGGAGGTGAACAAATCCACCTGAGGGATGAACAGGCTGTGTACTACCTCTGGGTGGAGAGAGCACTCATGAGACACCTCACCCACCTTTCTGAGGGCATCCGGCAGCTGACTGGAGGCTCCCGACAAGTGGATGGCTAGGAGATTCGCCTCCAGGTTGCACACAAAGGTCCAAATGGGGAGAGCTTCCCTACATAGGGGCAGGGAGTGCATCCCACCCTGTTTTCTGAGGTAGTACATGAGCATGGTGCTGACCATATGGACCTGGACCACCAGACCACGGATGTACAGAGCGAATGCAGTCAGTGCTAGCTGAACTGTCCAGAGCTCCAGCATGCCGATGTGGCACTGGTACTCCTGAGCCCGGGGACTCTGCATTCCCCCAGGTGGGCACCCCAGCCTATGAGAGAGGCATCGGTCGTAAAGATGACCGTTGGTTCTGGCCGGACAGCCGGGAACCCTTCCTGCAGATGCACTGGGACCAATCACCACTGGATGGCATCTAACATTCGCTGGGTCATAGTGACCAGCTGGTCAAAGTGACCCTTGCACTGAGACCACTAGCTGGCCAGCTCACACAGCAGGAAGTGCATTCTCCAGTGGGCCCAAATGACCACGCTGGTGCAGGCCACCATGTAGCCCAGCAAGCGCAAGAAGTCCAGAGCAGGGTGTAATTGCCCAACCTGAAATGATCGTGTGCAGGAGGAGAGAGCCTTTGCACTGTCCGCCGGGAGCTGGGCTCTACAAGACTTGAGCTCTGCCCCGATGAAGATGATCACCTGCAAAGGCACAAGTTCTGACTTTGCCTCATTGACCAGAAGGCCAAGGGAGACGCAGGTCTGGAGGGCCAGCTCCCTGGACCACTCCACCTCCTGCCTGGAGGTACCTGCGATCATCCAGTCATCTGAGTAGGGGTAAACCCGGATCCCTCAACACCTCAGGTAAGCTGCCACCACTGCAATGCACTTGGTGAAGACCCTGGGGGCAGAGGAGAGGCTGAAAGGCATGGCCTGGAACTCATAGATGGTTCCCTCTGCTCTGAAGCGGAGGAACCTTCAATGAGATGGATGGATCGGGATGTGGAAGAACACATCCTGACGATCCAGGGAGCAAAACCACGTTTCACTCAACAGATGGTATGATCCAAGACAGAGTTACCATCCTGAAGGTGCACAGCCTGAGGAATTTGTACAGGTCATGCAGATCTAGAATGGGGGCGCCAGCCCCCCCACCAAGTCTGCTTTGGCACCAGGAAGTACCTGGAGACAAACTCTGGGTGTTCTGGAGGATCCGTGACAGGAACCACAACTTCCTTGAGGAGGAGCTGGGCTACGTTGGCTCTGAGAACAGACAGAATGTCTGCGGAAACCAAGTCCTCCAGTGGGGTGTGGACTCGGCAAGGAGGGTACTGCTTGAATTCCAGAGGAAGTCCCTGATGCACCACTTCAAGAACCCAACTGTCCATGGTGACAGCGGACCAGGCAGAAAGGAAGCGGTGGAGCTAGCCCCCCCATGGGAGGAACAAGGGGAGGTGTGACGGGCTTGAGGGAGACATCCCTCATCCTGTCACTGGGCAGGCTTGGAGCAGGAGGTGGGCCCGGTTGATGCACCACCACAGCCTCTGCCTCCAGGTTTGCAGATGACAGAGGCTACTCAATTGGGCTGAGGTCGCCCAGCCTGAGCCTGCTGGCCAGCCTGGGGCTGGGCAGGTTTGGCTGCAAGAGTAGAAGTGGACTGAAAGGGCTTCCTCTTCTGCTGCTGCTTGGAGCCCTTAGGGTTCTTCTGGGCAGATGTCACAGAGTCCAAGGTTGCACTGGACTTCTCCATATGAGTGAGGTGGCTCTTGATCTCAGGCCCAAACAGGTTGGTGCCGAAAAAAAGGACATCTACCAGCTTGTGCTGAGTGTCTGCGGTGAAGGTCGAGATACTTAGCCAAGCCCTGCAGTGCATGGCCACTGCGGCCGCCACGGAGCAGGCACAGGTGTCCCCAATGTCCATGGCTGTCTGGAGCTGTTTGGCTACAGTCCGGCCCTGTTTGACTGTGGTCTGAAGGTCCATTGACAGATGAGGTAGCACTTCATCCAAGAAGTCCAGCAGGGCATGGGAGAAGTGGGCCATGAGGAGAGCCGAACTTGCCTGGCGGAGACCAAACGAGGAGGCAGCACAGACTTTTTTTTAGCCGCATGGTCCAATTTCTTGAACTCTGCTGGGTGACTTGTTGACGTCACCAGTGTTGCCTGAATGCTGAAACACTGAATCAGCCACCAGTCCCTCGGCTGAGGGGTGTTCAGTGAATCCTGACAGGGAACCGGTAGAGACCGCATATTTGCGGGCCATCTGGGAAGATGGCGCAGGGCAGGAAGCTGGGTGCTGCCAAAGCTCCAGGGCAGGGCCAAGAATGGCCTCCACCACTGGGAAGGTCTTCGTAGGAGAGTCCCCCCAGTCAAGGATCTCAGTCAGTGGGAAACGAGCCTGTTTCTGGATGGGCTCCATTTTCATAGCAAACCCGTTGACTCAGAGATCAGCAGAAGAATGTCCATAAAGGAGGTAGGGTCTTTTTCAGTCGAGATATCTCCCACTGACTCCTCATGAGTGGACGGGAATGCAGGAAGTAACCTTTGGACTCTGAAGAGTCATTAAAGTGAAGGTGACCACCGTAATCCCCGCTGATCCTCCAAGGATGGCGAGGGGTGACGGTGACCGACAGCCGATGGGGAAGCTCCTTGGCCAGAGTGCTGGCAGTTGGCTATTTAGGCGGTCGCGCCACTGGGATCGGAGGAGATGCTGGTGTCATCCGAGCCGGGACCATCTTGGTCGGCTCTTGAGGTGGAGAAGGTGTTAGCCTGCTGGGCGAGAGCCAGATGATGGCTGGTGTAGAAACCAAGGCTAGCATCATACTGGTGAACACCAGCTGCTGCCCCATGAGGTCCTTGTAGCTTCAACACAACTTGCGCCAAAGCCTCTCGTCACCCAAAGAGGACAAGGACCAAGAGCAGCGGTGACGCTGCTTCCCATGATGCCAAGGGCGAGAGCACAATGTCAGCGGGAACCGCTCGACCCACGGGAGTAAGACAGACCTTGACTGTGACCACCGAGGGGACTGGCGGCGGGGCTCAGAGGGACTAGAAAAATGCAGAGGCTCCTTCATGTCTTGATCATTGACCGGAGCTGGTGGGTCAGCAGACTGATCCATCCTTCCAAAGGTCTGAGTCAGGACCAGAGTACTGGACACAGAAGTGTCGGCCTCTTCAGTCGACAACTGGTCGGTCAGTTCAAGAAAAATCTCAGCCAGGACTTCAACCAGCATCTCTATCAACTGGCCTGATGGGGTTATCATGGAGCCGGTGGCCTGGGTTGGGGATTCGACAGAAGTCAATCCAGAGAAGCACAGGATTCAGAAGCTCTCAATCGAGAGCGCTCCTTATCACACAAATGACGGCGGGCCGTATCTTTTCCTTTTTGGATTCTTTTTTGGATTTGTGCCCAGAGAGTCTGTGTCTGAGAGTCAGCAGAGACTCGCACAATTTCTTGCAGGAGCCCGTAAAAGACGAGCCCAACTGGAGCGGCATGAATGCAGAAGCCAAGAGGAGCTAGCCATGGTCTGAGTTGTCTCCTCTTCCAAAGCCGTGAGCTGTTCGGCAGATCCTGCAGCCGCAGCGACCACCCAATGAGCGTTGTTGGATTTGACCAGCGGATTCCATTGTCCCTGGTGGCCCAGTTTAAAATGGTCGAGACGGTCCTCAAGAATGGTGGGGTGGAACAAATGACAAAAGTTGCCATCCTGGGGATCGTGCTCATACCCTATGCAGTAGATGCACGTGGAGTGCGGGTCAGTTAAGGACATCTTCTGCCCACAAGGGCACTGGCGGAAACTGGAATGGACTTATCGTCCATGGCGGTCACAATCGGAGATCGAGTGGAAGACAAAAACCTAAATGTTTTGAAAGTTTAGAAAGTAAATCCAAAGATTTAAGCGCTAGGGCCTACTCAATGTGGGAGCGGTAAGGAGGGAACCTGCTTCTTCCAGCGGAAAGGAAGATCTGGCGTCAAGGAGCAGAGCAGAGGGAGTTACCACCTGGGTGGTTGGGAGGAGCCAACCTGAACACTTTCCGGCAAGCCTTTAATTTTTTTTTATTTAGTTTTTGTTTACCGGGTAAGTGTGGTAGCCAAATCTGACTATTTTCAGGCATGACCCGGGAAAGTGAAAGGACACTGCCAGACGTGTGGATAGAACATCACATTTATTTATTTAGATTTTGGTAACTGGGTAAGCCCACTGAGACCAGAGATCCTTTTTCAGGGGCGACCCAATATCCGCGTCCCTAGAAGGGCCAAGATGTGCACCCCAGCCAGATCTGGAGGCATTCATGGTGAGGATCTGTACGTGAGCTGGTACAAAGAATGAAATGCCTTTTAACGAGTTTTTGTGATCCATCCACCATAACAATGCTTTTTGTAACACAGTTGTGAAGAGCACCATTTAGTCCAGCTCGTCCATCAGCTGATCCCACTGGACCCAGAGTGCCCACTCAGGGATCCTCATATGTAAGGGGGCCAGTGGCAGCACAGTCACAAGGGTCGCACGCATGAGTCCCAGCAGACATTACATGGCACTTGCATAAACACAGTGACTCCTGTATACCAAATGTGCTTGGGCAGATTTTCTGCTCTGTCCTGTGTCAGGAAAGCACATCCCTACTTTGTGTCCAAGGCTATCCTTACATATTGCAACTGTGACCCCCAAATCTTTGATTAACTGCCTTTTCTGAGTCAGGTTATGTAGTACAGCCTCCATGGAGCTAGCCTTCAACAGGCAGTTTACCAGACAAGGGAACACATACAGGCCTTCCCTGCAAAGTGCTGCTGTCATTACTGTCAAGCATTATCTAAAGACCTGTGGTGCAGAAGACAAGTCAAAGGGCAGTACTCTGAACTGGTAATGTTCTCCCTCTAGCGCAAAGCAGAGGAATTGCCTCTGGGATTTTCCAGGGCTCGAAATATAGCCTTTCCATATTTCCATGGAAATATGGAAAGGCTGTTGGAAATGTAAAAGTGCAGCCAGCATTTCTATTTGAAAATGCTGCTGCTGCTGGCTGCAGTACCTTTGTCTTGTCTGGTGATGGAGCGCTGTCAGTCCGTCATCTGGTCATTCTGCGGCTGTGCCGTCTTGCTGGGAGTGCACCGAGCAGCATGGATGGGCGTGAGATGTCTCTGCGGCTGCACCAGTTCTTGCGGGGGCTCTCTCTCCTTGAAATCACCTGAGATCGGAACTGCAAGAGAGTGACCAGCGTGACCTACAACAGCCTATTACGGATTGGCTGGTCGCACTCTCTTCTCACACTGCCACCGTGCTTTTCCCCATACAGCAGTTGGCAGCGAGAAAGGAAGGAGCTACACTGAGTTTGGAGTCAGGGCGGTTAATAACCGTCATTGGAGGAGTCTTACTGTGGAAAAATAAAACACAACTGACAGTGAGGGGTACTGACTGATGAAACATTACTGTTGGGAGGGGTTGGGTTACAAAAAAAAAGATTGAGGGGGGTGCTGCTGGATTCCCAAACAAAACGCAGGAATGGCTTGAGAATGGGGCCAAAACTTGGTGCTAAGATATCGAGTTGCTGATAAAAAAAAAAAATATATATATATATCAAGGGCAGCCAGACAGTATTTGCTGCAGTAAGGTCCCTCTTCTGTCTTTTGACACACAGTCTGTTGTTGGGGACAAATGGAGCAGCCCAGTGCAGCTCAAAGCTTTAAACTTAAAAAAATGTCAAGTCTCACTCTCAAACATCAGTATTGGGGAAATTTGGGCAAATAATTAAAAAAGATCCTCTGAGTCTTAAGACAGGCACTACATACATATCACTGAACTGTAAAGGCTAGTGTTCTGTGGAGGAGTCTCTACTGGTCTGCCCTAATCTTGTATTAGCTGCACTGAGTAAAACTTCCTTGGGAAGGCTGCTGATGGCAATCTGAGTAGTGGATTAGTGACAGAACTTAGCCTCTAGGGGCCTTAGTGTGGCAGTAGCCTGCTAGAGACTGTCAGAATAAACAAAAAGCAGTTTATTTTTTTTTAATCATAATATATATAAACATAAAAGCAGTTTCTGAACATTCTTATTGGTTTAATTGTGGGATTTTTTGCCTGACCTCTTGGGGCTGCTGTCTGTGTGTAAAGTTCACTATCCTGCATTCTAAAGTGCTCCCTGACCTACACTAGGGGATCACAGTTGCGTGGAGCTATCTTGGTGCTTTCTGTGTGTTTTAAAAAAATAAAGGCTCTAATTCCTGCATTCTAAAGTGCTCCCTGACCTACACTAGGGGATCCTAGTTTGTGGAACTATCTCAAAGCATTCTATGTGGTAAAAAAAAAATAAAGCTCTTCGTTCCTGCATTCTAAAGTGCTCCCTGACCTACAGGAGGGAATCCTAGTATGTGGAACTATCTTGGGGCTTTGTGTGTTTAAAAAATGTAAAGCTCTAATTCCTGCATTCTTAAGTGCTCCCTGACCTACACTAGGGGATCCTAGTTGCGTGGAACTATCTTGGGGCTTTCTGTGTGTTAATTTTTTTTTTTCAGACTTCGTTTTTATTCAGCTCTGATTAAAAGTGGTACATTGAAACACTTGTACAGTCATCAGTGTAACCATTACATTTGATACAAAAAAATTATATATCTTACTAGATATTGCAAAATACTATTTAATTTAAGCACAATATACCTAGTACATGAGTAGCCAAGGATACCAAAGCTGTTCAGAGTTTAGGATGAATTTATAGCTACTGCTAGCTAGTATAGATTTAGCCCAAGACTTGATCGAAAATAAGGCAGGTATTCAGTGCTAATGTTTGGGAATAAAAAAAATAAATAAATAGGATTCTAAAAAACCATATATAGCATAAACGTGGGTCAGCTATGAAACACATGAATTATCCAGGATTAACATTACAGGGTAATGTCAGCATGAAGGTATTCTTCCTTTACAACCGGGTCAATAAGGTAGGGGGTCTATGCCCTAGATGGAATGTAGCAGATATCAGGGCCTTTACTCTGTATTACCTTCTCATTGTAGGGAGAGGATGGGCATCTAAGCCTTTATTCTACCACCGAAAACTACCCGCAGGCTTCTGGGACATTCAAAACCCACCTGGACCACCAGTTCAGATACAGTGCAGGCTTATCTAGTAAGTTATGTGAGCTATTCTCAAAAGTTCTTATATGGTCCACAACACCATTCAGAGATTGGGGGGCCTCCTGTAGCCATCTCCTGGTTATTACCTTGTAGGCTGCAACCAGCAGTATAGACCAAAGGCACTTTGTATCTTTTTGTTTAAGAGATTCTGGGGGAATACCCAGGACCAAATTCTGTGCCGTCAAGGGTTCAAGAGTTAAAATATTAGAAATATGTTGGGTAACTGTTGACCAGAAGGTTTGAATTTTTGGACATCTAAAGAATATGTGCGCATGGGTTGCCCATTCTGTATCACATGCCCTCCAGCATGTAGATGGGAGGCTAGGATTTCTTTTAGCTAGTAGCTGGGGTGTTAGAAAAAATCTTGGTTGGACTTTCCAGACGTATTCACGCCAGTTAGGGGATGAGGTAGTGGACCAAGTCATCTGCCATATCTTTGCCCATTGAGGCTGTAATATTGCAAGGTGGAGGTCCTGCTCCCATTTAACTTTAAGGGGTTCCAACACATGCTCCTGTAAGGACACCAGGTATTTATATATGTGAGATACTGCGTGGCCCCCCCCCCCCATAGCGTTCAGAATTTGTATATATGGAGATGTGTCCTCTAGTATCTGGGAATGGGACTGAATACGCCTGTACTAGGAGTTTACATAATCTCTAATTTGAAAATAACATTCTCTCTCTCCTTCCCCCCATTTAAATTTAGTCTTGGCTTCCTCAAAAAATATCATGGTATTTTGCCTCATGAGCTGCCAGGGGCCAAAAATTCCCGTTTGCTTGGGTGGTATACCAGGTTGATTCCCCGGCAGGAGGAAAGTCCAGGTTGTTAATAAACCATTTATACTTCCAAGCATGTTCCTTAATATGCTTCCAAGGATGTCCCCTCCTCCAACCCTTCAGAACAGCGCGTATGCTCCCTCGTGTATCTAGTAGGGCTTGTTTCAGTTAGGTATCTGAAAATAACATAGCAGGTAGTGAGTACCTTAACTCTCTAGTTAAGTCAATTTGTTTCCAGTGAGCTTCATAGTACTTATTGCCCCACAACAACACACATCTCATTTACGCTGAGTTCCAATAGGTAAGTAAGTTAGGGAAAGCAATTCCACCCTGTGACTTAGATAGATGTAATGCCTGAAGCTTGAATCGTGGTTTTCTACCTTATAAAGGTAAAATTCACCGCCATATGAAGGCAGTGGGTATTCGTTGCCAGGCCTTAAGGTCACGTACTGGAATAATACAAGGTACCGATTGGAACAGATATAACAGGCGTGGCAAAACATTTAGTTTTATTGCCCGATTCCTAGCATAGAATAACGATGGGATTATATTCCACCTTTTAATATCTCATTTTATGTTATTAATCAACGGGGTGTAATTGTTACTAAGTACTTGACTGAGATCAGCTGGTATTTGAATTCCCAAATATTTTATAGATGGGAGGTCCCACTTGAATAAGAACTGCTTACGAATGACCGTAGGGACTGGATAATTGAGTGGGAGTGCTTCAGTTTTGGTCGTATTCAGGGAATAGTCAGATAGAACTGAAAACTTTTCAAGCTTTTGACAAAGAGCTGAGAGGGTCCTGGTAGGGTTTGTTAAATATACCAATACATCGTTGGCAAAAAGGGCCAATTTATGTTCTTTACCCCCCAAATTTATTCCCTGTATATCTGCTGCTTGTCTAATATATTGGGCCAATGGTTCAATGTAAAGGGCAAATAAAAGAGGGGAGATTGGGCAACCCTGTCTGGTCCCTCTGCGTAAGGGAAAATTGCGAGAAATGTGACCATTTGAGCGGATATACGCCTGGGGGTTCGACTAAAATTTGAAAATAAGATCAATACATTTTTGGGGGAAATCAAAGGCAGCAAGGACACCCCTCAAAAACTGCCATGACACTCTGTCAAATGCTTTTTCAGCATCTAAACTTATAAGGATTGCCGGTATCTTATAATTTTGTACGTATTCCATTAGATAGATGGTGCGTCGGATATTATCCAAGGCCTGATGACCTGGGATAAACTCGCACTGGTCCTGATGGACTAGACTAGAGACCAGATGTTTTAGTCTCTGTGACAACACTGAAGTAAATATTTTATAATCTGCATTTAGTACCGAGATAGGGCGGTAGGAGCTAGGTAAGGTTGGGTCTTTGCCTGCCTTTGGGATGACAGATATAATTGCTTGATCCCATGATTGGGGGGGGGGGTTCCTTCCCTCCAGGCGGGGAATATTAACAAATAATCTGGAGAGAAGGGGGGTTACTACCATTTTAAGGGATTTATAAAATTCTCCCGGGAGACCATCAGTCCCGGACACTTAAGTGTTTTCTACCTTTCTATCTCTGCCTCAATTTCCTTAACTGTTATAGGGCAACCAGGCCTAGACCTAGTTGTTTAGGCAGTTTTGGCAGACGTAAGGTTGCCAAAAGGTTTGTCTTTGCTCCTCTTTCACCTGGGTCGGGGCAGCATAAAATTGTGTGTAATATTGCACAAAGATATCAGATATTTTCTCCACCGTGTGGCTAGGGGGATGTTGGTGGGATTGCCTCAGGGTGGATATTAGTGCTTTAGCCCTTTGTTGTCTGAGACGGCAGGCCAACAGTTTCAAAGAGCGTGGCCCTCCATCATAGTACTTCTGCTTGAGAAACAATAGTTTCTGCTCAATTTTATGATCTAGTATGGCATTCAGTTCTTGTTTTAGCTTTTTCATTTCTTTTGAAATTTTAGGGTCAGTCTGGGATATCTGTTGAAGCTCTAATTTTTGTATTTGGGCAATCAAAGCACTTCATTTTTGTTCCCTTTCTTGTTTGTTTCTAGCTGATAATTCGATAAATTTGCCCCTACAGATCGCCTTGACAGTGTCCCATAAGATTGAGATATCGGTCTCAGGGCGATCATTTCCTCTCTCAGCCTGTTTGATAACCTCTTCCATTGTATGGATGATGTCCTTGCTACGAAGCAGTGAGAGGTTAAGCCTCCACATAGTATTTTTCCTGAAATTGTCTGAATCTAATCTAAAAAAACTGGGGCATGATCATATAGAATAAAATCCCCCATCCATGTCTTACCCGCCAACCCTAGATGCTCATGGGATATTAACATATAGTCGATTGTAGTATAACTTGAGTGGACTTGTGAAAAAAAGGTGGCATGCTTAGTTGTTCCATTTAGGTATTTCCATGTGTCCATATACCCCAGTTCCCTAAGCAATTTTGATAGTTCTCTCGTTTTTTCCCCCGTCTTACCCCCACTCCCAACCATCGAAAGATCTAAATTAAAGTCTCCCCCACATACCGTTGTACCTTCAGCCCACTGTGACATGAGGAGGAAAAAAGCATGATAAGCTTTAAACTCAGTGGCTGGGGGGAAATACACTGAGGCAAAGGTGATAAGTTTACCATTTACTTTCCCTTTGACCAGTATATACCGCCCTTCTTTGCCACCTAGCTGGTCTTGACATTCGAATGGCACCCTGGATGGTATTCATATAGCTGTACCTCTTCTGCGCCCACCCTTAAAAGATGAGGAATAGACCTGGGGAAACCCCAGTCATTTAAACTTCTCATGCTCCTCATGTGACAAGTGGGTCTCCTGGAGTAAAGATATATCCGTTCCAGAGCGCTTTAAATATGACAGCACCTTGGAACGCTTAATCGGCCCAGACAGGCCATGAACATTATATGAGCATATAGTATAACCCATTGTGGCTAAGTAATAATAACATTATCCCTTTAACATGAACCCTTTTTCCCAGAGCAAGTAAGATCACTGATACTGTTTCTGCTGACCCAGTAAGAAATATAACATAGAAACTCAACATACATAGCTGATCTGAACAACAAACCAGAACCAATTGTGCAAACAGTGCACTACCATAAATATTTTTAACTGACTTCCAAGGCAGGAGGTCAAACATATACAGTGACCTCTTATCCCACCTATCAGATGGTACTGGTTGGGGGGGAAGAGTGCTACGGATTCCCTCAAACCATAAGGGAACTCTTTCTGTGCCCTTACATTTAAGGGCTCCTGTAATGTGGTAATCGCCTCAAAACTGGCCATCAGAGCTGTGCTGCCCCACCTGTTATTAGTGCAAGAAAAACTCCCCCGGTTGCCCATTTAATCTTCGATTCCTCCTCCCCTCTCCCCACCCTCCGATACCCCCCATGGGCTTTCTGTGTGTTACACACTAGGGATCCAAGTTGCGTGGAACTATCTTGGGGCTTTCTGTGTGTTTAAAAAAGATAAATGCACAAGTTGGTTTAAAAAAGCTTTATTAACAAATCAAGTTCTGTTTCGCAGATCAAAAGCATGTGACTTCTTAGATTTGGTTTTACAAAGAAAAATACTGTGGAATTACCACTGCCATGTCCACCATCTTCCTCCACTGAACCTGACAGCTGCAGATTCCCTGACAGTAGTTCCATGCCTTTTGTGGAGGCAAGTACAGTGGAAACCCCTTCACCCACCAAAAAAATAATGCTTGGACGCCCAAACCAAGGAAAAATGTCACAAAAAGAAAAAGAGTATGAAAAACAAAGAACCAGACACTTTCAAGAGTCATGGAAAAAAGACAGAGAATGGCTTTTAGTAAATAATGACTGAACTGAGATGTACTGTGAATACCGCAGAAAAATATTTCCAAATGACAAAGGTTCATTTGTGGTTGGCTGCAAAACCTTTATGCTGGGCACAATAAAAACACATGAAACGAGTCACATTCATCGCGAGTCAAGCAGCCGTATTGCTGCTCAATGACACCCTAGCAAAAGCCCAATTGTCGGGGTTGCTATCAATGGATAAAGAGACAACAGAAATAATGACCCATAGGTTCCTGACCACTTTTTAAGTTCAGGATCAGGTTCCTCATGCTGTCTTGGTCCATTGCTCAGTCCATCGCTTTG
This sequence comes from Neoceratodus forsteri, assembly GCA_016271365.2. Classification (NCBI taxonomy): domain Eukaryota; kingdom Metazoa; phylum Chordata; order Ceratodontiformes; family Ceratodontidae; genus Neoceratodus; species Neoceratodus forsteri. Next base: position 1,145,860,773 of record CM057458.1, on the reverse strand, counting down.
AACTGGCTTTGCGAGATGCAGCCAAGCCTTGCTCTTTAGTACAGCAAATTGATGACCTGTTACAACTGATTTTTCGGTACTACCATTCATCAGCAATGATGCGTACTGGACTATAACAAACATCTTCTGTTATGGGTCTCCAGTACCTTGTGCCTGTGAATGTGTTGGGAACCAGATGGCTAGCCCACAGAGTTTGAGCATTAAATGTGCTCATTAAAATGTGGAAAAACATTATTGTGCATGTGACACAGGTTAGTGATGGTCAGGTCAGTACTAGTGGCCATGTGGACACCCGAATGAAAGCTGCTGAGCTGAGAAAAAGTCTAGTCTCATTTAAATACCTCATTGCAATTCATCTAATTCACAGACTTTTACAGATGATTGTGTCTGTATCTTTGGCATTTCAACAAGAAAAGCTGCTAATTTTCACAACTGCGGAAAGAGTTGAAGCTGCTTTTCTTTCATTAGAACATTATGACATTCAGCAGGCCTGTGAGCGCTTCCTTGCTGTCAACAACATTTCTGTGGACAGAATGGAATTCAAAGATGAGGTACTTGTGTTAGAACGGGGGCAACAGTTCACTGGCACTATACGTACTGTTACAAAGGAGGTGACCCATTTCAGAGATGAAGTTGTGAAGTCCATGAAAGTGTTTCAGTAACATGATAAGTCAGACACCAGGGGAAGACTGTGATGAACAACTTAATGTTGTACAAGCTTGTCAAATTTTCAATCCAAGCAACTGGCCAATAGTGCATCCTGACAGCAATGATGATGTTGCGTATGGCAGAAAAGATGTGACAGTTTTCTAAGGCACTTGAATGACAAAGCCTTAACCCAGCATTATGTTTTGGGGAATTCTGTCTGCTAATAAAATATGCCCTTCGACTGCTTGCTCTTGAACCACCACTACTGGCTAACAATCCTCATGCACTACTTAAAAAGTTATTTAGAAAACAGGATGACCTGCCCAACTTCATAGCTCTACTGAGCATTGTGTTAGTTTTAAGTTCCAGTTCGAGAATGACTGAGTCTGGATTTTCAGTCATTAAATGCATTAAAACTGACTGGAGATCATGCCTAACTCCAGAGATGCTAGGGCATTTAATGAATGTCAAACTAAGTCCAATACAAATCAAGGAGTTTGGTGCAACTGGTGCTTTATCCCTGTGGGCACTGGAGAAGGAGAGGAGACCAGAGACTGCAAAGTACAAAAGAAAAGACAAAGTGTTACAAAAACACATGGAATGCAACTTATCAAGCAGTTCCTCTGAGGGAGACAGTGAAGGGGAGGCATAAATTACCCTGGACAACTCTGTTTTCGCTGTTAATTTAGTTGTGTCATTTTCTATTATTTTTTAATGCGGAAATGTACTATTTGGTCAGGAAATGTGTGGCGAATCATCCACATTTCCGGTGGAAATGTACCCTTTCGAACACTATTTCAACCCCTGGCACCCTTCATGTCCAGAGAACACAACCAGTCCCATTTGCGGAAGGGGAATCACAGCCTGCAGGGATACCATTTGAAGCTTCTTGTATTCGATGTAGAAGCCCATATCCCGGAGATACAACACAGGATGCAGATTCCCTGTCCTTTTTGAAACTAGACACATATGAACATACGAAAAAGCCAGCAGAAGGCCATTTGGTCTATCTAGTTATTTATCCCTTTCAGGTACTTGAAGATCCCAATCATATCTCCTCCTCTCTCACTTTCCTTTTCTTCAGGGAGTACATGTTCAGTGCCCTCAATCTCTCCACGTATGCCTTACTCTGATGACCTGCTATCATCCTTGTAGCATTCCTCTGGACTTTCTCCAGCAGGTTAATGTCCTTTTTTGAGGTGCAGGCACCAGTACTGAACTCCATACTCTAGATGTGGCATCACGAGTGACCTGTACAAGGATATAACCTCCTCTCTCCTACTACTGACCCCCCCTAATCTATGCATCCCAGCATCTTGTTTGCCCTTACAGCAGCTTTCTTGCACTGCGTGGAGTGCTTCAGGTCACTACTGATCATCACTCCCAGGTCCTTCTCCTCCTCTGATGCAGATACCTGGAAGTATCTGGAGTAGAATCTGTTGTCTCACTGTCGAAGAGGAACTGGTTTTATAGCACAGTTTTGGAATAATTACTGAACTTTCTTCAGAAGGGATAAAAGGACCAGAAAAGTAGGCAGAGGATGGTCTGGATAGGTTTCTAGAAGCTCCAGGGCATGCCCCCTTACAACTATCTCCAGGACCCACTCGTCCGTTGTAATCTCCCACCACTGTTCCATATGCAGGGAGAGTCTGTTCCCCACAACCACCTCTGGAGGTAAAAGTGGAGGTGTGGGTGTATCCGGAAGAGAGTCAGATGGAATTGGTGGGGGCAGTGCCATCGGTACTGACCGCTTTGGGTGTTTCTGTATAGGCATCTGGGAGGGAGGGGGCCACTTCCCTTACCTCGGCCTTCTTGATAGGCACAGCCACCTCTGGCAGCAGGCTAATGAAAGGATCCCTTCTATAACCTCTGGCAGGAGTGGGATACAAGGATCTGATAGTCATTTTGGAGGTCTGAATGCCTCCTAGGGTCTCTTCTACATTACAGACAGAACAGTTTTGTACCTCTAAAAGGGGCATAAAAAAACTCCTTGCTACACACCATTGGTAAACCCAGCAACTCCGAGCTAAGAATATCTTCTCATACAAATTCCAGAACCCACAGCTTTGGCAGAAGCATCAAAGACACCATAAGCTGAGCGTAGCAAATGTCTGGCAACCTCAGCACCAGATGTTACTCTTAAGTAACTCATTCTTCTTTGAGCCATTAGGCAAAGCCTGGGCTGAAGTTTTTGCAGCTTTTCACAGGCTGTTCTGATATTACATCACACGGGTCTATAATATGCAATCCTTAAGCCCAGTTAGGCAGAACAGGTGTCAGTACGCTGGCCCATCACATCCCGCCTCCTAGGTTCTTTATCAGGAAGCAAAGCACTCATGTGTTTAGGTGCCCTGGACCTGTCAGGAGCAGCCATGATAACTACAGAGCCATTTTCTGGCTATAATAAAGCTAAGCAGATGAAGCAGCATACTGCTTATCAGCCTATCTGTGAGTTACGTCTGTACCAGGCGGAAAAGGTAGCTTCCTCTAATGCAGGGTATACAGAAGGAATTATAACGGAGAGTGTGCAAAGAACCTCCAGAAATTCCATTAAATTTCTTTTTTTGGAATCATCTTGTTCCACAGCGAAGCCCATGGCAGTTTGCAATTGCTGCATTAAGTCTTGAAATGTGGAATCCTCAGGAGGAGACCTCAGAGTATAAACCACCAAGTCTTCATTGCAGGATGACAGTTTAGAACTAGAGCAAGGTGCAGCATATTCTTCTCCCTCATATTCCTCCTTGAAATACTCTAAAACCATGAGGTCAGGATTATATTTAACTGTGTGATCAACGTCTCCATCAACAACGGGCGCCGCAGAGTGCGCCGACAACATTGGTGGTGGCCAAGAAGGAGGAATCTATTGCACACTAATAGAAGTTGTCAATGAGGGCTGGGTAGCAGTAGACCCCACCAGCGGAGTAACTGCATGTATCGGAAGTCCAAGTAGAATGTGTCTGATCATCTCTGATAATGATGCCAGCATAGCCTAGGAGTTGACAGAACCCTGTAAAGGGTCTGGGACTACTTGCATCGTTGGAACAAAGCCTGACAACAGTAGTCAAGCCTCGATCCTGGTGCCTCATCAACAGTCCCGATGGGGTGGGGGGCACTGTTGCCAATGCCCTCTGGAGCAGGCGATGAATGCATGAGATTTACCTTGTATCAGTGGCAACTGTCCCTATGCTTATGCTTGTGACTGGATGATGAGGAAGGCCACAACAGAGTATAGTTACGTACTTATGGTAACAGTACATCTTCGAGAGGATCTCTTGCAGAAGGTCATGCTCTTAGGATATGCCTTTCCCTGTCCTGATCCTTTGACTTCGGCAGACACTTCTCAGCCAATGGTGAGGGTGACACAGGTTTAGGACCTTGTTCCTTCTCCATGGCTTTTAGAGTTTTGAGGAGGATATTTTCTACAGTTTTCTTGCAGCACTGCCTTGTAGCCTGGTTGAAGCTCTGGCGAATCTCACAAGTTCTCACGTTGTGAGACAGGCCCAAACAGCACACACAGATCTCACATGTGTCTTCTTTGTAAATGTTATCTCCATGCTTACAATAAAGACTCTTTCGACTTTGGTGGCATTTAGAAATGACAAAATAAACTATTTAGTAAAATAAATAGCAACAACTATTTTGATGGCGTTTCCTTCAGCAGGTGCAACAAAATGATTGACATCGATAAAAGAACGGAGGCGCTATGGGTCTGTCCATGTTTATGCAGATGCAAATGCAGGACATCATTATGGGGAACCCCTAGCTAGCAAAATTTTCCATGTGGTCCTAGGGCCTGATGGCTAGAGTTCCAATGGTGTGGCCTACTGGAGGAGATATCCTCGAAGATCAGCCTCAGTTTTCCATTCTCCCAGAAGGCAAAAAAATCCAAAAGTTTGCCCCACAGAGAGAACAGGTGGTTTACCACCTCCTGATTCAGGAACACTCATAAGACATATCTCCTACCTGAGAGCATCTGCCTCTGCCAGCTGATTGTGAAGTCCTGCGAGGTGGATCACCAAGAAATCTGCATCCAGGCTGTGTACGAGGGTCCAGGTGCAGAGGGCCTCCTGACAGAAGGGAAGCAGAACATGGTCATGTTATTGTCCGTCTGGACCTGCACGACCCGACCTCTGACTAGAGGGATGAATTATGTTAGAGCAAGCCACACTCTGCATGGAGCTCCAGCAGGTTGATGAGGTGATAGGACTCCCTGGGTGAACAGAACCCATGGGCTCTGCAGTCCCACGGGTGCGCTCCACATCCCAACAGATATGCGTCCATTGTAAGCTTGATGGTCAGCTTCTAGGCAGACAAATGGGATCAACCACCACTGGATGTTGTTAAAAACTGGTTGGGTCACTGTGAACGGCTGGTCCAAGCAGTCTAGGTAGTGGGATCACTGACCATCCAACTCCCACTGCAAGTGGAGCATCTGCCAGCAGGTCCAAAAGATCATGCTGGTGCAGGACACCATGTACCCCAGCAGCTGCAGAAAACCCCGGGCAGGGCGCAAGAGCCCAACCTGAAATGATGAGGCAAAGGGAGTAAGATCCAGTGCCCAGTCCACAAAATGGCAGGCCTCGGCCTGCAGGGAGTCTAGTTCTGCCCCAAATGAACTTGATCACTTGCGAGGAGATCAGTCCGGACTTGTCCAGGTTGACTAGCAGGTCCAGGTCACTGCAGATCTGGAGGGCCGGATCTCTGGACTGCTCCACAGCCTCCTTGGATAGTCCCGCTATCAGTCAATCATCCAGGCAGAGATACACCCAGACACGCTTATGCCAAAGGAAGGTTGCCACCACTACCATGCACTTGGTGAAGACCCTGGGTGCAGATGAGAGGCCAAAGGACATCACCTGGAACTAATACAGAACCCCTTCTGTGCAGAGCCAAAGGTACCATCAGTAAGACAGACAGACTGGGCTGTGAAAAAACACATCCTGGAGATCCAGGAAGCAGAACCACATGCCCTGTTCCAAGGCTAGGATAATCTGGTTCAGGGTGACCATCCTGAACTTTTGCTTCAACATGAACAGATTCAGGTCATGAAGATCCAGTATGGGGTGCCAGCCCCTCATGAGTTTTGGAACCAGGAAGTATCTGGATATGCACATCTGACTCGCCAGGGTGTCTGGGACATGGGCTATAGCTACTCTCACAAGGAGCTGAGCGGCATCCTTCCTTAGGGCGAACAGCGTCTCTAGTGACACCAAGGACACCCAAGTAGCGTGGGATTGGCAAGGCAGGAGAGCCTCGAAACTGAGAGGCAAACCTCTGCCTACTGCCCCTAGTACCCACTTTTTTATATTAATGGTGGACCAATGTGGTCAGAAGTGGTGCAGCTGACCCTCCATAGGAAGCAGGGTCAGGGAATGGACAGGTGGGAGGCTGGCACCTCTGTCTTTGGGCAGCTGTGAAGTGGGCACCAGCGCAAGGGAAACCAGTTCCCCAACCCCCACCTCTTTTCAGTCCCTGGCTGGAGGGCTTGGGATGCCAGGGCTTGGTAATGCCCCTGCTGGGGCTGTTGTGGCTGGAATGACCGAAAATGAAAATGACGTACCTACTGTAATTCTGATCTTTTTGTGTATCTTCACCATTCATCATCTTCTGGTACTGGCCAGAGGTCATGAACCCATGGCAGCCCCCCCCCTTTATTTTGGGAGTCAACGCACCATCGGTGCCGCCCTCGAGGCCGACGCACTGCGTGGCACTCGCGGGTTGGCCGTTAGGTATTGCTGACTCCACCCTCCTGCCAGTTCTGAGTCACTGTAGAGTAACAAAGGGTTGAGAGGGAGGGTCAAGAAAGTCCAAGGGACAGGCAAAGGAAAATATATATAAACTAGAAGGAGAAATAAATGACTGAGAGGACAGAATAAGTTTGAAAAACTAAGGGGATTGGGTAGGGGCCCCAAACTCTGGAAGTAGAAAAAGAGGGAGGGAGGGTTAAGAAATTTAGAGATAAGGATGTTGGGGGAGAAAGAGAACACACCCTGGAACCTTGACTGGTCTCCAGATTGCATAGGAACTGCGAAGGAGTAGCCAAAAAGCTAACTGCCAGAAAATAAGTCCAAGAAGCAGAATCGGCTATTATGGAAGAAAACACATGATACAGGGGGGGATTATCTCTCCCCCCACCCAAATAAATTAAATCGAGGTTGTGTCCAAAGGACAAGGAAATTAAAGCAAGGTGATGGGAAGAAGGGGAGAGGGAACAGAAAAGAGGGCAACTACCAACCCCCACCCCACAGGGGTGGAGCCGAGGCACTGAAGGAGGAGTGCCCCCCATCCTGACCACTCTACCCCAGAGAGAATTATCCCTCTATGTGCCCCAAGTCACCCCACTCCTGACTAACAGAAAGGAGGGGGGCGAGGGAGAGGGAACAGAGTGGGAGGGAACCCAGAGACTGAGGCCCCAGGGGGATGGAGGGTGGGATTGTGATGAATGGTGAAGATACACAGAAAGATCAGAATTAAGATAGGTACATAATTTTCATATCTTATCTGTGTCAATCTTCACCATTCTTCACCTTTAGGTGAGTGCCGAGCCCCCCTGAAGGGGGCTTCAACCCTAAGGGACTGAGTCCCTTAGCTCTCAGTGGGTGACACACTAAGAGGGAGAACCTTCATGGGTCTGGAGGGGCCCGAGAGTGGGGAGAGTGAGATGGGGACCCCCCGGAGGGGGTAGGAAGTTGCTCCGACAGACGCCGCCTCACCCTACGGGAGAAAAGATAGGTTCTCAGGTGAGTGGAGTTAATCACCCTACGCCGGGCCAAGGGTGACAACCGGGAGAGACGCAGCCATGCTGTCTGCCTAGTGCAGATCGCTGTCCCTACGTCCCTGGTAGCTACCTCACTAGCGTCATATGATGCCCTTGCTTGATGCCTTGCTAGCTCCAGGCCACGTGCAGAGTGTGCAATGGCTTGTCTGGTTTCCTCCGTGTCAGGCATCAAGGCTAGGAGTTGACCTAGCCTGGACCACAGGAACCTATCATAAGTAGCATAGCGGGCCTGATGAGCAGATAGAGAGAAGCAACTGTGCCAAGTAAAAGGCCCTCCTACCCCAGAAGTCAAAATCCAAGGAATCTTGATCTGGGGGCCGCTAACGGTGCAGGGTGCGAAGCCCTTAAGGAGTATCCAATTGTGTCAATCCTGAGCTAGGATGAGGTAGGTTACCTGGAGACACCGGGGGGGCACAATACCTATGGCGGAGATCCCTAGGGGCTGGGACTCCGGAGGAACGGTCTCTGCCAGAACCGCATCGATGCTTCCCTAAAGGGAGCAGGCCAGGGGAGCACTACAAGAGTGTCCGCACTGAAATCGCCCAAAAAGGTGAGCGCCGAATGCTCCGGGTTGTGCTCAGTGGAAGGGGTGACATGCAGGTCCTCCAACATCCTCACGAGAAAACGCTGATACTCAACGAGATCAGCAGCTAGGGAGATGTGGACAGACGGTTCCTCACCTCCTGAAGAGGAGGATGCGGAGTCAGAGGACCTGAGAGGTTCAGAGGTTGGCTGCTCAGGGGGAGGTAGAAAAACCTGTCTGTCCATAGCCCTGACATAGGCGGGAAATTGAGCAGCCACAGCTCTGAACAGCTCCCAGGAGAGAGAGGACAGCTAGGACCAAGGATACCTGGGAGAGCAGGAGAATGTGGCAGAGGAGAGAGGGCAGAGCCGACAACATGGCTGTCCTCTGCCTGGGCTAGAAAGCGCACCTGGAGCCACAAGAGAAGAGGTAGCTCCGGAAAACTCCACAGCCGACAGCTGGTCAACCATACTGGAACTGCCTAGGCTATGCCCTGAAGAATCCCTCGTGAGGTGACCGAGGTCATGAAAGTCCAGAAGGATGGTCCCCTACCTCAAAAGAATGGGGCCCTCTCAGGGAAACCGAAAGGGAAGGGCGAGGGTCTGCGCTACGACTTCTCCCAGAGCCTGAGGGGGCTCCAGAAAAAGGTCGCCGCATGGAGCCCATACCCCTCGGAATATGAAAGTGCCCTCCTCCTTGAGAGAGTCAACCTAGGCAGCTAGCAACCCTGGTCAGCCCCCGAAGGGGCTATCCAGGGAGCAGCACCTTCCCCTCCTGTGGGTGCTCTGATCGGGCCCAAGTTGGGCGATTCAGGCACACCACTTCAGGGGGTATGACCACTGAGGGGTCAGAAAACCCTCCGAGTCCAGGCTGCAGAGCAATGGTGGCCTGCACCACTGCCTGCTGGTCAGCACCCCTGACCCTGGGTCCCGGGAGCCACTGTCCGCGCCTCAGAGGGGGGCTGATTCCAGCCTGTTGAAGACACTACCAAAGTGTCCATGTATGCAGTCAATTCCAAAGAGTCAGGCTGCCTATCTGACTTTGAGTCCGATTCCTTCTCTGAAGAGGTGGAGATCAAAGTTCTGTGCCAAACAGTGCGTGGATGCCTGCTGCTATCCCGACTGAAAAGGGCACCAGATCCAGAGACTGCACCAGAGTTGGTGCAGACATCCCCAGCTGCACTGTGAATCGTTGCGGGAAGAAGACACTGCTCCAACGACGGCAGCAGCATCTGAGCCGGAGCCTGTCATGGCACAGTCCCAACCCACGGCACCGCAAGTGGTGCCGAGGCCAGAGACGGCGCCGACAATGGCTCCGACCGCTCTCTCAGCGCCGCAAATGGCGTGGAGGTCGGAAACCCCCACGGCGTCGTCCCAACCCATGGCACCGCAAGTGGCGCCGAGGCCAGAGAGCACTGATGACAGCCCCGACCGCGGTCTTGGTGCCGCGATCCGAACCCCCCACAGCGCCATGTCCTTGCTCAGAGCCGCAAGCAGCTCCAGAGCTGGACATGGTGCCACGGACGGCACCAGGGCGAGAGAGAGAGTCAAGGACGGCACTGCAGAGCCTCCCACGGCACTGTGAGCACCATCAGCGCTGTGAACAGAGTCAACGGCAGCAATGGCACCGAGTGACGAACCGGCACAGACTATGGCGCCATCAGGACCCATGACGCCGATGGACGTCGTCAATGACGGCGCCGACCTAGGCCTTCCGAGCACAGCGTATGACACTGGGGGAGCCTTCACCCCCAAAGGGGTGATTGCCAAGCTGGTACCTCCTGCCTGTCCCCCGCGGGCCTCCTACATCACAGAAGGGGCTTCTGCCATGGCTTGGCTACAAGAAGCAGAATCCTCCTCGGTCCGTACAGAATCAGGAAGGGACCCAGAAGAAAGGTTGAGAGAATGTGGCTTGGCCAGACGAGTGCGTTCCCGTCCCCAGAAAGTTGGTGGAGCTCGTCCAACCTTCCACGCGCGATCTTCGATGACACGACAGTCCATGGAGAAGCAGGCAATCTATGTCGTGTAGCGGGCCAAGACACGAGAGGCAACAGTCATGTTGGTCGGTGACGGAAAACTTATGGCCACACAGGCACCAACGCATGGGGGGCCGTCCTGTCTTCATCGATTTCTTGCCCCCGACCGAGACATGACCTATGGAAAAAAACAACACCAAACAAGACCCGACATCACAAAATAAAGAAAGAAACAGTCTTACTTTAACCGCAGGCGACGTCAAGTGGAGTGAAACTGAACCAGCAGGAAGAATTCGAGAACGGAGTCCACAGACTCGTAACGGAACCTAAGGCTTCAAAATATACATCAGGCCTCTCACACAGCAGAGCTTCCACGAGGTGATCGCAACGGTGGGAGATGAAGAATTGGCAGGAGGGTGGAGTCGTCAAAACCTAACAGCCAACCCGCGAGCACCACACAGTGCATCGGCCTCGAGGGCAGTGCTGCTCCCGTGGGGTCATGCTTTTGGCCAGTACCAAAAGGTGATGAATGGTGAAGACTGACACAGACAAGATCTGAAAGCCTTCAAAGGCTTCTGGGCCTTGGTTCTTTTTAGGATGGAGACACAAGTCCAGGGTGGTACTGGACCTCTAGAGTTTGGTGAGATGTCCTGGGGACATCGACCAGTTTGTGCACAGTGTCTGCAGTGAAGGTGGACAGCTGCAGCCAAGCCCTGCAACAGCCACTGTCATGGCAGAGATGCAAGTGTTGCCCATGTCCAAGGCCATCTGCAGCTGGTGTTTTGCCAGTGCCTGACCTTGGTCCTTGACCATCATAACTGGTAGCTGCTTGTCAGCAGGAAGGTGAAGGAAGATTTCATTTAGTACTCCCAGAGAGTGATCAAAGTTAGCCATCATTACAGCATAACTAGCATGGCGGGGACCAATAGAAGAAGCGGCATAAACTTTTTTGGCCATGTGGTCAAGCTTCTTAGACTCCTTGTTGGGGGTACTGTCCACATCCCCTTGATATCTGAACTTCTGGAAGGCAGAGTCCGAAACCAGACCCTCAGCTAAGAGCTGGTCCGAGAACCCCAAAAGGGACCCAAGCAGGGAGTGTGTACCTGCAGAAAATATGGGAGGAGGTTGCTGAGCAGGATGCTGGATGCTGCCAGAGCCCCAGTGCCGGTCCCAAGATGGCCTCAGCCATGAGATAGGTGACCCTAGGAGAGTCGTAGTTGTCCAGAATGTCCTTGAAGGGGTACTTTGCTCTCTTCTGGACTGGCTCCAAGGATACATGGTGCCCTGCAAGATCAGACAGAGGAAAGCCCCAAATGACGCCAGCCAATGGCTGATGGACAGGTCCTCGACCAAGGTATGGTCAAAGATGTGGGTCTTCAAGGATAACATGGAAAACCTGTCTGATTTGTCTGAAGACTCTTCAAAAACACCCCGTGTCCGTTTAACTCATTATTACCTGGGTGGCCATTTTTTGTCAGGTAAACAATGGACAGTTCAGACTTCATAAGAAGTCTATTGGAAGTAAGGAGTTAATGCTTCTAATCACCCTACAGTCTTCTGACTGGATTATTTCCACTGACAGACGATCTGACAAGCTGACTACAGCATGGGAGTCCTTGGGACAAGAACGCTGCAGTGGAGGCAGCTCCACCAGCAAGGGAGGAGCGGCAGATGCAGAAGACATCTACAAAGGATGGAAAAGAATGCGAAGTACTGGGGCCTGCCAGATGACTAGCGATCCAGGGGGTAGAGCCCTACCCTGATCCAGTCCACTGCTACCAGAGTAGTTTCTAGTAGTGTCATTGCAACCTGCAGCTGTACCTTTCCTCACCAGAGAATGATGAACAACAACAGTGATACCTCCTGGCTGAGCAGAATCAAGAGTGGGAGCAGTGCCTCGACCATGACCTCGACTGCCGACCCACGGGCTGAAGCCGAGAAGAAACCACTGGAGGGTCAATACAGATCACACTGCTGAGGTGCATTGACAAGCACTGGCTTTGGCGGCATGGCCACCAGTGGAGACTGGTCCCGAATGGAGCCAGTTGGGGCCACCAACCAGTTTGGGAGAGGACCAGGAAAACCACAGTCCATGAGATTAAGTCCTCATTGATCTCCTCTGACAACTAGTAGACAGAGTCAAGAAAAATCTCAGCAGCCTGATCGGCTGGTGTCTAGGTTGACAAGCCCGACAGGGGCCTCGTGGAGCTGTAGACCAATCACTTGACCAAGTGGAGATCAACTGTAGTAGAGTGCTTGACACGCGTTGAGCAGTTGGGGGGAGTCAAAAGAGTGGGAGGAAGGCAATCTCTTCTGATCCCATGACCGGCGCCTGCGGTGCTTATACAAACATACATGCATACAAAAAAGTTAGCAGAAGAAGGCCATTTGGTCTATCAAGTCTGCTTGTACTACAGGTCCACAGCTTCAGCTAATGTTGCTGCCCTCCCTCCTCACTCCTCCCATCCTCCCTACCCATGATCTTTACCTTCCCCCCTATGCCTATCCCAGCCTCTCTTAAAGCTGCCCACTGCCTTCAACGAGACTACCTCTTCCGGCAGCGCATTCCAAGTGTCCACCACCCTCTCTGTGAAGAAGTGCTTCCTGACCTCCTTTCTAAACCTCCCACCCTCCAGCTTAAGACTGTGCCCCCTCGTGTTATGGTTCCCACCCAGCTTAAAAAGACTATCAACCTTATGTATCCCTTTCAAGTACCTGAAGCACTTGTTTCTTAACATGGTGGACAGGGCTCTCCCCTATTGACCTGGAGGGCCCAACACACTTTGCGTAACTCCTCAATGAGAGACACTCTGTTGCTGGCCTCAACCAGAAGCAGTGCCGAAGCCGACAAGGTGCCCGCTGTGGCAGCTGCCACCGCTTCTTCCATGGCATCAAGCTGAGCTGCAGACCCCGTTGCAGTGGAGGCCATCTTATGGCCCTTTGGCCAGAGTTAAAGATTCCTGTTGATTAGGACGCCAAGTAGAAGCCTGGCCACGTGATCTTCTAAGAAAACGGAAGCATCACCTGACATAGGCCACAGCCAGAAACATTGTTAGCTGCCCCTAGGTAATAGATGCAAGACATGTGCAGGTCCATTTTCGACATTTTCTGCCAACAAGTGAAGCAGAATTTTAAGCTGCGAGTCGACTTCACATCCTCGAAGTCCATCTTCCATCGACAAAGCAAAGCTGCAGCAAGGGAGAGGAAAGCCATCACAGAACACTGAAAATCTCAAAGAAAGTTTAACAAATTTGCCAATGGTGCACTTCGGTACCCCACAATGCTGTAGAAAAAGATCTAATGCAAGACTTGGAGACTGAATTAAAACTTAAAATATAGGTCTTAGACGGCACAAATTTCAGTTATTCAGCCAGACTGCCAAGAAAGAGGCAAGAACAAACATCTATACAATAATTACAATTTGGAACAAACTACCAAAAATACAGGTTACTCACCTGTAACAGGAGTTCTAGGAATAGTATATGTTGTTCATCCACACTATCTGGCAGGTTCCTTGCCGCTTTAAATCTTGCCGGAAGGTCTTTAAGCTGGCTCCTCCCACCCACCTAGGTGGTAAAACTCTCGGCTCCGCCCTATGAGGCCAGATCTAGCCCGCTGGAAGCCAGGTTGTGCGTCGAAGCCGGGGAGGTTGGGTGGGTCGTATGGATGAACAACATATACCATTCCTAGAACTCCTGTTACAGGTGAGTAACCTGTATTTCTAGGGACATGGATATGTTGTTCATCCACCTATCTGAAGACCTAGCAGTTCTCCGGGAGGGGAGAGGCAGGCTGCCCACCCCTACTTAGGGAATAAGACTGGAGAACCAAGGCCCCAACCAGCATCCCGGCGTGACCCAAGGTCGATGTGGTAGGGGTTAAAACGGTATGTGCCGACTTCCAGGTAGGAGCCCTGTAGGTATCCTGGGTAGGGACATACTCGGAAGCAGCCACCGATGCAGCGGAAGGGCAAGTAAGATGAGCACTTATCCCTCTGGGAGGCTCCATGCCCACCCACCTATAGTGGAGATCTATGCAGGAGGTGACCCACCCGCTCATTGTCCGCTTGGCTGCAGGTCTGCCAGGTGCGGCTTCAGCGTAGATGACAAACAGCTGGCGAACCTCTCCTGAACTTCAGCCCAACGCTCCCTGAGAAGGCGAGCATTCAACTAGGGTCCAAATGGAGCCTATATGTGTCCTCCGAGGTGTGAATGGGGTAGAACACTGGCAGAGTCAACACCCGGTTAAGGTGAAGCTCCGACACCACCTTTGGAAGGGCGCAGGACAACCTTGTCCCTGTGGAAGACCAGATAGGGAGACTCGAAGGAAGTGCCTGGAGCTCTCCCATCCTTCTGGTTGACATGGTAGCCACCGAGAAGGTGTTCTTCCACAACAGGTGGGAGAATCGCACCTGTGCATTGGTTCGAATGGCTTGCCCGTGAACTAAGCCCCATACCAGCAGTAGATCCCATGGAGGTGGAGATTCTCTCCCTGGAGGGGAAGCGTGATCAAGGCCTTGGAAAAGCACCAGACCACCTTTCCTGCACCACTGACTGCCTTCCGGCCTGTGCCCGGAGGACAGAGGTGGCTGCCAGGAGCACCTTAAGGGTCGTCGACCGCAGCCCTTGCTGAAGAAGAAGAAGAAGACGACGACGGACCAGAGGTAGTCCGGAATGCTCGCCAAGGAACAGGAGAAGGGACCAGGCCCTATCCTAACACCAAATGGAGTACTCTTCCATTTGAAGGTGTAGCATTATCCGGTTGACTCCTGGCGGGATGCCTCGACAAAGTCGAGGACCTCGCCGGAAGACCCAAGGCCTGGCAACTAGCCGCACAGGAACCAGGCCACCAGGTGCAGGGATTGAAGGTCCGGATGGAAAACCTTCCCCTGATAACAGAGATCAGGTCCCGGCGGGCTGGAAGCCGCCTCGGGAACCTGGAGCTGAGACTGAGGAGATCTGGATACCAGAGCTAGCGGAACCAGTCTGGGGCTACCAGAATCACCTGCGCCTAGTCCCTACTCACCTTGCCTGTGGATCAAGGGAAATGGGGGAAAAGGCGTAGAAGAGGCCCGGGGTCCTCGGCCTCAAAGGCATCCCCTTACAGCGAGCCCTGCTGAGGGGGGCGGGCATGAAACAGTCTCGGCTTCGCATTCTCCCTGGAGGGAAAAAGGTCCGCCCGAGGCGTGACCCAGTGGGAGAAAGATCTTGTGCTACCTCCGGCAGGAGAGACTACTCGTGAGGCGCAGCCATATCCGGCTTAGGGCATCGGCCAGGGCGTTGGAGGCTCCTGCCATCGAAATGGCTAGGAAACCCGCCTCCAGGCCTGCTGCGAGACCAAATGCGGAGAACACTCCTCATGTATGACAGGGGTGCGTCCGGCCCTGGCGGGCTAGGTAGCACATGGTCGTGGTATTGTCCGCCTGGACCTGAACCACTTGACCCCGCACAAACGGAGCGAAAACGGTGCGAGCTAAGCGGACCGCATAAAGCTCCAGCAGGTTGAAATGGCATCGGGACCCCAGGGGTCACCAGAGGCAGTGCACTCTGCACTCCCCCTGATGGGCACCCCAGCCCATCAGAGATGCATCGGTCGAAGAAGACCGTCGACTCGGGGCAGACGACCGGGATGTCCTCCTGCAGATGTGCTGGAACGGTCCGCCATAGGAGAGTGTTCCACATCCCTTGGGTCACTGTCATGGGCTGGTCCAAAGGATCGCAGAGTTGTGACCGCTGGCTGGCCAGCCCCCCATTGAAGGGACGCATGTACCAACGGGCCCAACAGACCACGCTGGTGCAGGCCGCCACGAGGCGCAGGAAGTCCCAGGCAGAGTGCGACTGCCCAATCAGACAAGATTAGGTAAAGGAGGAAGAACCTCGGTCCTGTCCGCCGGGAGCCGAGCTGTGTCTTGGAGAGTCGAGCTCTGTCCCAATGAAAGGATCACCCGCTTTGGCACGAGTCCCGACTTGGCTTCGTTAGAGAGGAGACCAGTCTGAGAGCAACCTAGAGGGCCAGAACTCCAGACCGCTCCACCTCCGCTCTGGAGGGGATGCAGTAAGCCCGCCGTCCGGGTAGGGGTGCACTCGGACCCTTCTGCGCTGCAGGAATGCTGCTGGGAAGAGGCCGAAGGGTATGGCCTGGAACTCGTAAAGAGATCCCCCCACTCTTGAAGCGGAGGAGTCTCCAAAGAAACGGACGGATCGAAAAGTGAAGAATACGTCCTGGAGGTCCAGGGAACAGAGCCACATGCCTCGTTTCGAGGATGGGGTATCTGAGACAGAGTGACCATCCAGAAGGTCCGAGACCTTAAGAAGTTGTTCAGGTTGTGCGGGTTGAGGATAGGGCGCCAGCCCCCCAACCATTTGGGGACCAGTAAAAACCTGGGCACAAACCCCAGGTCTGGAGGAGGATCCGTACCTTCCTGATCACCTCTTTAACGAGGAGCAGGATAGTGTTGGCTCGGCGGGCCAACAGCGAGGCTGCGGACCCCATGGCCCCCCGAGGGGCGACGGCTCGAAGGGGTGGGGCCTGCTTGAATTCCAGAGGCAGGCCCTTTCCTAGCACCTCCAACACCCAGCGGTCCGTGGTGATAGCGGACCAGGCAGAGGAAGTGGCGGAGCCGTCCCCCCACGGGGGGACCCGGGTAGAGGTGATGAGGCTGGGGGTGGCGTCTCTCAGCCCGTCACTGAGCAGGCTTGGAGGAGGGACCGGCCGAGGGAGCTCCTGAGCCTTCACCTCCTTGCTGCCTCTTAGAGGAAGCCGCTGGCTTGGGGGCAGGATGCCAAGCACAAGCCTGCTGGCCCTCAAGCTGGTGTTGATGGGCTGGTCGTGCCACAGGGGCCGAGGGACGAAGGGGCTTATGCAAAGGTTGCGGGTGGCCCCTGTCCCTCTGGGCGGGGGTGACAGAGTCCAGAGTGGCATTGGACTTCTCGGTTCCCTGGAGGTGTCCCTCCACTCCAGGGCCAAAGAGGTCAGTCCCCAAGAAGGGGATGTCCGCCAACTTGTGCTGGGTATCTGCCAAGAAGGTGGATATCCTCAGCCATGCCCTGCGGCGCATGGCCACTGCGGCCACTATTGACCTGGCACAGGAATCACCTATGTCCAGAGCAGTCTGAAGCTGCTACTTAGCCACTGCTCCCTACCCTGGTCCCACACCCGCCGGACCGTGGTCCACAGGTCGACCGGGAGATGAGGGAGCACCTCATCCAGGGAGCCCAAGAGGGCGTGGGAGAAATGTGCCATCAGTGCGGCCGAGCTGGCCTGTCGGAGGCCTAGGAAGGACGCGGCATCAACTTTGCGCCCGACATAGTCCATCCTTCTGGACTCTCTGTCGGGGGGCCTATCCACATCCCGAGCGTTCACTGAACGCTGGAAGACGTTATCGGTAACTAAACCCTCAGCAGAGGGGTGCTCCAAAAAGCCGGGCAAAGAACCGATAGGGACAGCATACTTCTGGCCATCCTGGCTGAGGGCGCAGGACAGGAAGCAGGTCGCTGCCAAAGCTTCAAGGCTGGGCCAACAATGGCCTCAGCCACCGGGAAGGCCTCCGAGGGTGAACCCCCTCGGTCTAGGATCTCCGTCAGGGCATAATAGGCCCGTCTGGACACGGGTTCAAGCTGCATCCCGGTGAACTCCGAGATGAGCCTAAGCAGACTCAGGAAGGATGATGGGCTGTCGGCCAAAGACCGGTCCAGGGAGGACTCCGGGCCCTCCCGCCTGGGGAACACGGAGGAGTCATCGTCGGACTCCGTAGGGTCTGCAAAGAGCTGCCTCAGGCCTGAGCCGCTCTTCACCCGCCGAGGGCGGGCGGGAGTGAGGGTGACTGACTACCTGCGGGACAGGCCTTGACCTGACAGTGGTTCTACCACAATCGATGGGGCAGCAAGATTTGGTCGAACAACCGGCCCAGAAGTGGGCACCTCGACTGCAGTGAGCGGTTGCGTCGGCCGTTCAGGCGGCAGCTGCTTGATAGATGAGGAATGAATCGGAGTTGATTGATTCCCGGACAACAGCAACTGCTACCACATAAACTCCTTGTAACGTCAAAGCCATCTGCGTCGAAGCCTCTCCTCATCCAAGGAGGAGGACGAGGAGGAATGGTGTTGCCACTTAACTCGGTGCCCCGACCGAGACCGCCGAAGTCGGCGGGAGCGGCTTGACCGAGAAGAGGACCAAGACCTAGACCCAGATCCTCGGCGAAACTGAGGGTGGGTCTGGGAAGGAGCGGGGGACACCCGCTCTTCCCTCAGCTCGGACAGAATGACCGAGGACTGCCGCCCCGAAGGCGCAGGCAGAATCTCGGCCTCCACCAGGGAAACCGGCGAAGGGTTGACGGCTCTTGCAGTCGACCGCCCGGGTGACGGGTCGAGAGAAAACTCAACAACGTCCACGGGAGTCTTGGCCGGCTGGCCTGACTGGGACACTGTGAAGCCAACGGCCTGAGCCGCAACCTCGACCGAAGTCGAAGGTCGGCAGTCCAGGGAAGGGGACCTCTCCCACTCCCACAAACGCCGACGATGGGACTTACCCTGCGACTCCTCGACCTGGGCCGAGAGGCAAGTCTCGATGGCCCCTCTCCCTTCGTGGAGAGGGACTGGTGAAGCTCCTTGAATGAAGCCAAATGAGAGTAACTCAAAGAGAGCAGGATAAATGCCGCAACCGAGGAGGAGGGAGATGCGGCCCTGGCCGCTGCCTCCTCCAGGAAGAAAGAGAGTTCGAGCTGCTCAGCCGACGCGGACACCGCCCGACGAGCCTCTATAGATTTTACCGGCGAGGAAAAATCCTCTGGGTGCCCAGGACCCAAACAGGCCGCACGATCCTCCAGGACGTTAGTCGAAAGGGCGCAGCACACCGTAAACTTGCGCCATGGTCCAAGTCGAGGCAGTATACGACGCGGGAGTGCGGATAAGTCCTGAGATATTCCGCCCACCAGGGCACCTCCGAGAGCCGGAACGGATTGTCCATCGTCAGCCGAGGAAGGAAAGACCAAGTTTTAGAAAACTTCAAAACTAAATTGACGAACCGAAGAATCAGGAACCAGTCGAAAACGCAGAGCGCTAAGGAGGGAACCTGAGCTTCCAAGCGGTAAGGAAGATCTGGCGTCATGGGGCGGAGCCGAGAGTTTTACCACCTGGGTGGGTGGGAGGAGTCAGCTTGAAGACCTTCCAGCAAGAGTTAAAGCGGCAAGGAACCTGCCAGATAGTGTGGATGAACAACATATACATGTCCCTAGAAAACATAGTGATGGTGTCCAACTCTGAGGCATTTTAAGCAAAACGAAATGGTTTTATGCTGAAAGGAAATCTCAGCGGTTACCACCACTGAGTAGTGGGGGACGGTCCCGATGGAATATGCTTTCTACTGTCCCATTTCCTAGTACAACACCTAGTAAGAAAAAAAGGTCAGTGTGACTGGGAAGATCGATCACTGGATATATGGAGACTGAACTGGAGAGTTTTATTTCAAAGCCATGAAGGATTTGCCTTCCATGTCTGACAGTTCCTCAAAGACGGCCCTGATCCATTTCTCAGGGTTGTGGACCACTCTAGAGTGCTGTGTGACTCAATGGACAGCCGACTGGGCAGACCGTGGCCGGCTATGACTCTTTAGTAGAGGCCCTTACCTGCTGCTGCAGGGGAGGGGGCACTACCATCAGTGAAGGAGAGGAAGAAGCAGCAGTTTGTGGAACCATTAGCTGGGGTGGCCACCAAGGAGGATCACATTATTCTGGGTCCCAGAAGCAGTGCTCAATACTGACCAGAAATGAACCACTGTTGCCAAAGAATATCTTTGTAATGTTGACAGAGTTGACATCGATACTAATCGAGGATGACCCATCTGAGTGATGTTACTATCAACACCAATCATTGAACGGGATCAGGACTGTAAGCAGTGCCTTCACCTTGACCTCGACCATGGACCAGATGGTGGTTGTCCACTGTCGGAGCCGAGTAGACCATATTCTTTAGCAGGGAGGCCATGATTGGCCTAATGATGTTTACCAGAGCGTTGAAGGTTGACTCAGGTAAGGGTCACTGACTGGGACAGTTCCTCCTGGGTGAGGACCAGGACAACTGGGGTCTGCAAGTTCAAATAATCCTCATTGATCTCCTCTGGTAGCTGGCTGAATGGCTCTAGAAAAATCTCAACTAAATGCTTAGCCAGAGTCAAGTCCAATGGGGTTACAATGGAAGCCTCGAACTGCTCTTTGATCAAGGTCAACCTGTTGGGTCGGGGAGGGAGGGGAATGAGACAGTGGGAAGAGCAAGATCATTCCAGGTCCCATGATTACTGGTGCCATTTTTTTTTCTTGTGTTTTCACCAATAAAGCAAGCTCTCCCAAGGGTCTCGAGGGCAAAATACATTTCATGGAACTCATCTGTAAAAGGCCCTCCCGATGGTGGACATGACCAGGACTACAGCTAAGATAGAGGATGAGCCTATCCCCGTTGCTGCATTCTCTTCCAAGGCCACAAGCTGGGCTGCAGCCCTGGCAGCTGCCAATGGCAGCATGCGGTTCTTGGGCCTACCGAGGTAAAAATTCACTTTGCTTTCCTCTAACAATGTCAGATGCACTGCCTGGCATGAAGGACACTGCTTCAGGCTGTGATGTAGTCCCAGGCAACACAGGCATGTGCCGTGTAGGTCCATGGCTGCCATTTTCTGGCTGTAACGCATGTAATGCTTAAAACTGGGTTTCAGTCTTTCCATCCTGCAATTCATCAACGCAGCACAAACTGGAACAATAGATGAGTTAAAGAGCTGCTGACACCTCAAAGAAAAATTTGAAAAACATGATATTCAAGTACAACTCAGCTTGCATTCCATATATATTCAATACATTTCTCCTCCCCATTATTTATTATTTAGGAAATGTGCATGAATAGACAATCTTTATTCTGAAGAGTTTCCTTAAGAGTTCATCTGCCTCTTTAGCTTACTCCCTACTGCAAGTCATAATCCTGTGTTGTGACATCACAATCTGTTGTCATGGGAGTAACTGATGTCACAATGAGTGATTTATGACCTCGAGTAGGGAGAAAGCAACAGTAATAAATGAACTCTACAGGAGTATAGTTCCTGTTTTCATGTAAATTACACCAGTAATAGACAATGGGGAGGAGGAATACAGAACTAATGTGAAATACAAGCTGATCTGGGTCTAAATATTGTTTTGTTAAAGTTCTCCTGATGGCATCAGCTGCTCTTTAAAGAAGTCAAATGATAGTGGGAGGTCACCGGCAGAGCTGAGCAGACCGACTTCCTCAGCAGGGAGGTGACAGTTTATTGTTCGACACGTCTTTACAATCTTACACATACAATAACAATATACATAATAAAATGATGCTTTATATAGCATCCTTCAACAGGGAGGCCAGAGGGATGACCACCAAGGCAGGCACAAGGGTCGACTCAGATGGGACCACTGACTGGGCTGGTTCCTCCTGACTGAGTGAGGACCTGGAGAACCAGGGTCTGCAAGATCAACAAATCCTCACTGATCGATCTCCGACAGCCGGCTGACTGGTTCGAGAAAAATCTCAACAGGCTGCTCGATTGTAGTCAAGGCTGATGGCTCTAATGGGGTTACCATGGAAGCCTCAACCAACCTGCCCCTCAACCACTGAAAGCTCAACCATAGTCAGCTGGTTGGAGGAATCGAGACAGCGGGAACAGCGAGATCATTTCCAGTTCCACGATCAATGATGCTAGTGCTTCTGCTTCTGCTCATAATGGGGGCACTCCACAAAAGTTTGGCCAAATACATTTCACAGAATTCATTCCTAAAAGGCCCACTAGTGGTGGATCCAGATGGGACCACAGCTGAGACTGAGGACAAGCCCATGCTGCCCACTGACGCTCCTCTTCCAAGGCTGCACATTGGGCAGTTCGTTGTTCTTGAGCCTACCAAGGAAAAAGTGAGCCTTCCTTTCCTCCAATGATGTTAGATACTTGGCCATGCAATGAAGGACACTACTTTATGTCACGATGTTCACCCAGGCAATCCAGGGACGTGTCATATGGATCCATAACTGACATATTCTGGCTGCAATGCATGCAGCACTTAGAATCGGGTTTTGGTCTTTCCATCTTGCGATTCATCCACAGTGTGTAAACCAGGAGACTAGATAAGTTAATCAGGTTGAAAGGCTAATGAACTAAGTTTGCCAAAGAAGAGCACTTGGAAAACTTTAGAATCCTCCAATGCATGCAAAGCTGCAAAAGAGGAGACCGGTCTCTTCCTGCAAAAAGGAAGATCTAGCACTGATGGGGTGAAGCTCGCGGATGAGCACCAAGAATATTGGGAGGAGCTTAGCTTGAAGACATATGTTTTTTCAGCTGTCGAGCAGAACTGCCAGAGTGTGGATAGTGAACTGTATCCAAGATTACAGCACATCACATATTTGTAGATCTTTCAGAATATCTTCTCCATAGAGTGGACAGAGCGCAGCAGGAGATGAGGACAAGATGGACCCAAAGTCTACTCCATCACCACAATATTGTGTGACCAAGAGAGGGAGGGCTCTGCCATTTCTTGTCCCAAGATTATTTTTCTTTCTTAAGTAGGACCCACACAAAGTTGGCCTATGGAAATGGCAAGCACCCCCAAGGCCACTGACCTCTGCCAACACAGTTCCCAATCCATCATGCTAGGATGTGCTAGTGCTGCACACATGCAAAGGCCCCACCCATGGGTTTAAGGACACTGTCTCCATGGTGCTCAAAGCACTTCATCAGTCCAGGGCTGAGAGTCAGGCATGGGACATGAGCCCAGGTCACTGGCATGGTAGACTGTTACCATTTTTTCCCTTTGTTTTTACACTTTTCATCATCTGGGTTCAACTAGGTATGTGGATAGACAACAAGCTTTCCTTCAACGACCACATCGAGGATCTATCAAAGAGGCTTAAAGCACGCTTGGGTTTCTTCTTTAGAAATAGGACCCTCTTTTCTCTCGCGACCCGCAAAAGACTTGTCCAAGCAACATGCCTTCCCTTGCTTGACTACGGAGACATTATCTTTATCTCCTCCCCAACCTTGAGCCTATCTAAAGTGGACGACTCTATCACCGTGTTCTTCACTTCATTACTAACTCTGCATGACAGGACCCACCACTGTGATCTTTATGCAGCAGTTAGGTGGACCTCTCTGCCACCAGACGCTCCTGCATGCTGGCATTTGGATCCTCAGATTACTACTACACAAACTGCCTGTCTATTTAACGCCTCTCATACACATCCTCAGATAGCTTCTACTTTCAAGGAACCGACTATCCTACTAGATATTCCAGGTCACGTACTACAGCTGGACAAAGAGCTGTCTCATACACCCTCCCAAACATCTGGAACCAACTACAAGCCATGTTGAAACTAACCAGCACAGTATCAATTAACTCCTACAAAACACTAACTATCTCTAAATTAAAAGACATATGTAGGTGCTACTAGGCCCCCAACGCCAAGTCAACTTCCTAGGTACCAACTGGCCCGCTAATTATTAAGCTGAAATGTGTTGCATAATTTAGGGCAAGGTTAAAGCTGGAATGTACTGCATATATAGCATAAGGACTTCTATTGTGTATACCTCTTGTATTACATATTGTTTCTTTGTTGTTCTACATTTTATATCTCTTGTCTATGTAATTGTGAGCTGTATGTGTATGTGCCTCAGGACCTCCTTGTGAATGGGCTTGCTCAACTGAGTCTTTCCTGCAATAAACTTGAAGTTGAACTTGAACTACAATGTGGTGACACCAGACTTGAGCTACTGTGGTTTGGGTAGATGCCTGTCACCTAAACTGAGGGGTAATTTTTTTTTATAATCTTTGTCCTTTGGATGAAATGGTGCTGGCAGGGATGTAACAGCCAGCCAGCAATATTAGCAATGTCAGTCCCAGCAATCCTAGCATGGCTCACTCAAACCCCTGTCAGCAACTCCAGCCCAACTAAAGCAGCAGTAACCCTGCCAACCCAAACAATCTCAGCCTGACTCAAAACACCTATCAGCAATCCCAAGAATGGCAGCCCCAGTGATCCCAATCCAAAACCCCAGCAATAAATTACATACTGTACAGTATGTGGATGCCTGCCTTTCTTCGGGTCACACTATAGCTGTAGATACACAGAAGGGATTAGCTTGCAGACAGACAGAGAGAGAGGGAGGGGGACAGAGTGTATGCGCGTGCGCATGTGTACCTGGGATACATCAGAATTTGGCACAAAAGCTTAGAACACTGAAAAGCAAAATAGTTACTACAAACAGAGAATTCCTCAAAACCTGGATTACAGTAAAAAAAAAATAATAATCCAACTCTCCCTACATAGCAATCAGGAAAGGTTTGACCCTAAAGCTGAGAGACTGTTTGCTCTGGCTGGCTACGGCAAAAACTCATTAGCATGTCAAACGCGTTTAAGGGTGTTTATCCTGGGTAAACAGTTTTGGTATGAGCCAAAAAGGGATGCTGCTTCTATTATTTGATAATGCTTCAAACAAGAGACACTTGTACTCAAGATTTAGAAGAAAAGCAAAAACTATAAACACACCTCTGTCCTGGAGATGCACAGAATTCTGCGTAGTACTTTATCTTTGGTTCTGTTCCACTTGCTCGTATAGTGGCAACGCAACCATTCTCGAAGGTGAAGGTGATCATCTGACTGCTTTTACTCACTGGCAAAACCTGATTAAGACAAAATTACTAGTAAGGAACTGCTGCAGTTTCCTGCCTCTTAAAAGGGAGATGACCAGAAAACTTTTATTTAAACAAAACCAGTGATGATAATGTCACAGTAATAAGAAGTGCTATTCAGCCTTATGACATAAAAAATTGTGAAAAATGAAAGTTAAGTACTTACCTTAACTGCCCATCTTCCAAAGTATCTGCACCACTGATTAGCACCTATGGATCTGGGCCGGAGGCTCTAGAACTCCACGGGAGCGAAGTTTTTGGCATACAGCCAGCAACAGCAACTGGGCACAGCTCCTGTGCGGCTCTCATGTGGTGTTGGTGTTAGCCAGTAACCGCTGCCGGCTCCCTCACCAACCACTGTTCTGTTTGTTATGAAAGCCATTAAGTGGGGGGAAACAGAGGGCTAAGAATTTTCCTAGCCCCAAGGGATAGGAAAATAAACAACAACATAAAACCCAACTACCAACCTCTGGATAGTTAGAAGGGTAACTAGGTAGAACAAAGAGGTCATTAGGCATGGAACCAGAGCCTCAACACCACTAGGCAGACAGCGGATGGGTGATGATATTTAAGGCAGCAGCCTGAAGCATTTGGCTGTGACAGAAGATACTAAGAGGGGAGTGCCCAGAATTGGGACTCCCTTGAAAATGACATGGCAACAATGTGCCAAAATACGAATGAACCACACTGATTCCCGGAAAAACAACCTCATAACAACAGAAATAATTCGTTAAAATATGCCCCCTTTCTTCTCCATCAGAAAAAAATAAAACAGAATCTCTGGAGCATGTGGAGTTGCAGGGCCAAACAGCCCAAGGCAGTCGAGATGTGTCCATCTCCCTACTTTCTCCTAAGGTTAGTGAGCTAAAGCACAGCTGGCATAGGAGACAAAGGGCACACCTACTAAGGACAATCTGGCATAGCCAAAAGAAACACACATTAGTCAGTGCCGAGTGTTTGCTTACATTTGCTGTGTAGTTGTTAGGCACAGAGGCAAATAAATTAATAGAGTTATAATAATGAAACTGTCAAGAATGGGAAACCTTGACACGAACGTCAACCCCATGTGAGGAAAGACTCCCTGATCTGCCACAAGATGTGTGTGTGCCAGAACACTGCTCTGTCCCTCCCCAGGCTGGGACCACTGCCACATGCCATAGCACCCCCCCCCCCATGAGCCTCAGTCCATTCAGCTGGCTCACTGAGCTCACACCCGAACTTGGGTCACTGGCACAGGAAGGCACTATAGTTCCCAGTGAGAAAACAGCCATCCCTGCAAACATGATTTCATATCTATCTTTTTTTTTTTTTTTTTATTTATTTTACTTTTTTGGGCTGGCTTCCCCAAGCCCCTAGGGGCGGGCTCGCCAGGCTCCAGCAGCCACTGCCTCATACTGGCTTGCCCCCCAAAAAAGTTGGGCCGCTGGTAGGCAAATTCTCTGTGTGTCAGAGGGGATGGTAACGGAACTGGCTCATTAGCGGAGGATGGCATTTTTGTGTACTGTAAATCCCACAAGGGCGTGCAATGATGACCCACGTCCGCCCCCCGAACGTACAGGCGCCGACCGCAGGGGAACTCCCGGCTTCCGCCAGGGGTCCGTCGTGCATCGGACACTCAACCCACCTCCCCCCCGGAGTAGGAGAGCAATCCACTGGATGCTCAATCGCATTCCCCCACCCCCGCCTGGCCCTCCAACTCTCAGATCCGCTCCCAAATCCCAGTCATCGTGCCGCAGATGGCATTGTGCCCTGCACCAGTGGGCTGGCTCATCTATCTTTTTTTTTTTTAAATGGCATTCTGAACTCAACATTTCAACAGTCTTTTTATGACACCTCCCCCCCCCCACTACACACACAATTTCTGAACACAACAGGTGTCATTTATAATATACTAGATGAAATGTCATTCTGAGTCAAAAGAACAAAAAGGCATTTGGGACAAGATCTGAAGAATGACACCCATCACGTTATGCGGTGATGTGAAAAAATGGCTATGTTGAAAAGGTGCTGTCAAAATACAGAAAATTAGCCAGCTTGGTTGTAAAAAGGGCTAAAGTGCAGTGCATACTTTCACTTTTCCCACACTGGTGACCTGGGTTTGGGACCAGACTTGTGTCACTGGCAGTCGGTTGGGTTGGGAGAGGATTGAGCATCCAATAACCTGCTTTCCTCTCCCAAGGGAGGGCGGCTGCTGTTCCCGTCATGTAGAGGTGGAAGCCTGGTGATAGGACAGCTAAGAGAGACACACAAGGTAGGGTGCTGCAGGACTTCTGCAGAGCATGTGTGCCTCCACAGGCATGATCCAATGTGTGCACCCCAATGCCAGGGAGGAACAAATGAAATGAATAATAAGAGGACAGGCTCTATGAAGCTCTGCCCATCTTCCTGTAGCCTGCCCCATCAGGCCGTGGAACCACAGACTCCAGATATGTTAGTTAGTGGGGGCAGCCCTCCCCTACCTAGCCCTGATGCAGGGGGTTGGGGAGGAATCCATGGGGGACCATTACTGGGACTAGCAGATGGTGGCCAGCCAACTATAGGATACGGGGCAGGGCTGAAGAGCTGCCAGTCTGTCCCAAAAGGTAGAAAAAATCCTTATGGCAAAAATATTGAAAGTTACCGAAGTCATGAGCGAGCACTGAAAAATGACAACATACCATCATAACTTTGTTGTTTAATATTTTAAACCCAAATTTTTAACATACTCTTGTTATGATCACACCTTATGAACCTGGTAGGTGAAAATGTTTAAAATCCCCACCAAAACATCATTATGCACCAGAGGGGAGAAAAAGAACAGGTTACTCACCTGTAACAGTAGGTTTAGAAGTGGTACATGTTGTTCATGTACACTTCTTGGCATGTCCCCTTTCACTTTAAATCTTGCTGGACATCTTCAAGCTGGCTCCTCCCATCCACCCACTCGGGTGGTATATATCTCGGCTCCGCCCCATGACACCAGATCTCAGGATGTTGGAAGCAAGGTTGGGTTGTGCACCCGAAGCCGGGGAGGTCGGGTGTGTGTGTGTGTGGATGAACAACATATACCACTCCTAGAACTACTGTTACAGGTGAGTAGCCTGTTCTTCTAGGAGTGTGGATATGTTGTTCATCCACACTTCTTAGCAGATGCCAAGCAGTTCTCCGGGAGGAGGGAGGCAAGGCACACACCCCCTACTTAGGAAATAAAGATCGGAGAACCGAGACCCCAAAACAAGCATCCCGGAGTGACTCAAGGTCGATGTGGTAGTGGGTAATAAAGAAGTTTGCTGATTTCCAGGTAGCAGCCCGACAGATATCCTGGATAGGCATGTCCTTGGAAACAGCAGTATGGCAGACTGAATGAGGTCTCATCCCTCTGGGTGGCTCTCTGCCCGCCAACTCATAGCACAGACCTATGCACGATGTAATCCATCTTGCTATGGTCCGTTTGGCTGCAGGTCTGCCAGAAGTGGCTTCAGTGTAGATGACAAACAGCTGGCAAACCTCTCCACGAATTTCCGCCATTCTTTCCTTATAATAGGAGAGAGCACGTCTCGGGTCCAAAGTATGGCGCCTGTACTCTGTGTCCGAGGTGCAATTAGAGTAGTATACTGGCAGATTCAACACCTGGTTAAGGTGAAACTCTGACGCCACCTTCAGAAAGAATTTCGGGTGGGGACGCAGGACAACTTTGTCCCTGTGAAAGACCAGATAAGGGGAGTCCACTGAAAGCACCTGGAGATTCCCTGTCCTTCTGGCTGACGTGATAGCCACCAGGAAGGCCATCTTCCAAGACAAGTGTGACAGCTCCCGCTTGTGCACGGATTTGAATGGCTTGCCCATGAGTTTTGCCAAAACCAGCAACAGATTCCAAGGAGGTGGAGGTTCATGCACTGGAAGGGATATGTGATCCAGGCCTTTGAAAAAGCACCTGATCACTGTCTCCTGCGCCAATTTCAGCTGACCAGCCCGCGCCCGGTAAGCAGAAACGGCTGCCAGGTGCACCCCAAGGGTCGATGACCGTAGACCCCCTTTGGAGAGAGACCAAAGGTAGTCGAGAATGTTAGCCACAGAACAGGATAAGGGGTCCAGACCCTTACCCTGACACCAAATGAAAAAAACTTTTCCATTTGAAGGCATAACATTTCCTGGTCGATTCCTTTCGAGATGCCTCCACCACGGTGTAGACATCCTCGGAAAGACCCAAAGCCTGGAACTCCAGCCGCCCAGGTACCAGGCTGTCAGGTGCAAGGATTGAAGGTCCAGATGGAAAACCTTCCCCGGTTCAGAGATATCAGGTCCGGGCGTGTGCAGAGCTGTTCCGGGTGCCTTCAGCTAAGGCTGAGGAGATCTGGGTACCAGAACTGGCGCGGCCAGTCTGGGGCTACCAGAATCGCCTTCGCCTTGTCCATCCTCACCTTGAGTAACACCTTGTGGATCAAGAGAAATGGAGGGAAGGCGTAGAGGAGGCCTGGGGTCCACGGCCCCGAGAAGGCATCCCCCTGCAGCGAGTCCTGCTGAGGTGGGCGGGCATGATACAGCCTCAGCTTGCTGTTGTCCCTGGAGGCAAACAGGTCCACCATTGGTTTGCCCCAATGGGAGAACAGGTTGTAAGCTACCTCTGGATGGAGAGACCACTCGTGGGATGTCTGGCCTATACGGCTGAGAGCATCCGCCAGCTGGTTCAAGGCTCCTGCCACATGGATGGCTAGGAGATCCACTTCCAACCGGCTTACAAGGGTCCAGATGTGGAGCGCCTCCTTGCACAGCAGACAGGAGTGCGTGCCGCCCTGTTTGTTGAGGCAGTACATGGTCGTGGTATTGTCCGTTTTGGACTTGAACCACTTGACTCCGGAGTTGAGGAGCGAAAGCCGACAGTGCCAGTCTGACTGCTCTGAGCTCCAACAGGTTGATGTGGCATTGGGACTCATCGGGGGTCCAGAACCCGTGGGCCCTGTTGTCCCCCATGTGGGCTCCCCAGCCCATGAGAGAGGCATCGGTTGTGAGGACGACTGTTGGCTCAGGCGGACAAACGGGATCCCTTCCTGCAACCGGTCTGGGGCGGTCCACCATTGGAGAGCATCCCACATCTTCTGGGTTACAGTGATCAGCTGGTCGAAATGACCATGGTGCTGAGTCCACTGGGGGCGGCCAGCTCCCACTGGAGGGGGTGCATGAGCAACCAGGCCCAATGGACCACTGAGGTGCACACTGCCGTGTAACCCAGAATGCGCAGAAAGTCCCGGGCAGGGCGCAAGTGCCCAACCAGAAATGAGCCAGCAAAGGAGGAGAGAACCTCCACCCTGTCCATCAGGAACTGAGCTCTGGCTTGACAACAATTGAGCTCTGCCCCGATGAAGCCCATCCCCTGAGAACACGAGTTCCAGCTTGGCCTCGTTGATCATGAGGCCGAGTTGAAAGCAGGTTCGGAGGGCCAGATCCCTGGACCTCTCCACCTCCTGAAGGCAGGAACCTGCCAAGAGCCAGTGATCGAGATATGGGTAAATTCTGACTCCTCGACGCCGAAGGTAGACCGCCACCACTGCAATGCATTTGGTGAAGACCCGTGGGGTCAATGACAGGCCGAACAGCATGGCTCGGAACTCGTACAGGGTCCCCTTGACCCCGAAGCGGAGGAACCGCTGATGGGACGGACAGATTGGGATGTGAAAGAATGCATCCTGTAGATCCAGTGAACAGAACCACATGTTGCGCTCCAAGGATGGTATGATCTGGTTCAGGGTTACCATCTGGAAGGTGCGAGACCTGAGATATTGATTCAGGTCGTGGAGATCTAGGATGGGGCACCAACATCCCGTCTGCTTGGGCACCAGGAAGTAATTGGAGATTAAGCCTGGGTCTATAGGAGAATCCAGCACTGGAGCTACGGCTTCCTTGCGGAGGAGCTGAGATATGCCATCTTGAAGAGCTGACTGGGTGCAAGCTGAAATCCTTTCCTCCTGAGGGGCGCAGGCTCAGCTGGGAGGGTACTGCTTGAACTCTAGAGGCAGTCCCCGACCGACCACTTCGAGAACCCACCTTTCCGAAGTGATATTGGACCAGGCGGAAAGAAAGTGGTGGAACCGACCCCCCACGGAAGGACCCAGAGTTGGCGTGACAGGTGTAGGGGTGGCAACCCCCAACCTGTCACTGAGCAGGCTTAGAGGAGGAGGAGGCTCTTGGACCTGCGCCTCGGCCTCCTTTATGGGGCTGCTGAGGACAATGCTTGGGCCACGGGCGCCAAGCTTGGGCCTGCTGCTGCTGCTGTTTCTGACTTCCTTGATAGGAGGGCTGCCTGACTGCAGGGGAAGAGTGCAGAAATGGCATCTTCTTTCTCTTCTGCTGGTTCTTGCCCAAAGAACCCTTAGCAGAGGTAGCATCCAAGGTGGCACTGGACTGCTCTATGCGCTGAAGGTGACCGGCCACTCCTGGACCAAACAAGTCGGTGCCAAGGAAGGGCACGTCAGCTAGCTTAT
Organism: Neoceratodus forsteri; assembly: GCA_016271365.2. NCBI lineage: Eukaryota > Metazoa > Chordata > Ceratodontiformes > Ceratodontidae > Neoceratodus > Neoceratodus forsteri. The sequence goes on along the minus strand of CM057458.1, from coordinate 1,145,829,705 downwards.
GCTGAGTATCCACCGGGAAGGAGGAAAGTCTTAGCCAAGCCCTGCGGCGAGTGGCCACTGCGGCTGCTAAAGAGCGGGCACAAGAATCTCCCATGTCCAGGGCCATCTGGAGCTGCTGTTTTGCAACAGCACGGCCCTGATTATGGACTTGCTTGTCCGTGGTTTGCAAGTCCGCTGGGAGATGAGGGAGGACCTCGTCTAATGACCCAAGAAGGGCATGAGAGAAGTGTGCCATGATAACAGCCAAGCTAGCCTGACAAAGGCCTAAGGAAGAGGCCACATAGACCCACGGGCAGAGGGACCATATTTTTGACCACTTGTCCGGGTTGTCTGTGTCGGCGATCACCAGGCTCTGGTCAAGGGTGTTTCTGTAATCCTGCCAGGGACCCCATGGGTATCGCATACTTGTGGGCCATGCAGGCAGATGGTGCTGGACAGGAAGCAGGACACTGCCAAAGCTCAAGGGCTGGGCCAACAATGACTTTGGCCACTGGAAAGGCCTCCTTCGGGGTGTCCCCCCTTTTGAGGATATCAGGGGTACTCAGCCTTTTTCTGGATATACCCCAGAGGCATTCCGGTGGATTTGGAGGTAAGGCGGAGGATGCCTGGAAGGAGGAAGGACCATCCTCCAACCCTGCCATGGATGACTCATCTCTGGGATGGGAGTGCAATTCAGTGATGTTCGTGTCCGAAGAATCGTGATACAACGGCCTCCTGCCTATGTCCCCTTCGATATGCCGAGGGTGGTCAGGGGTGACTGTGATCAACAGGCGTCGGGAAGCCGGTGTCTGCAGTTCTCTTCAGTGGAGCCCTCTGGGGCTGCTCAGGCGGTGGTTCCACCGAATCGGCCGAGAGACCGGATAGGGCCGAACCGTGGATAAGGGCCGGCTCCACGGGCGGAGGAACCGATGGCTTCAGTTCCGGAGGGACCGGTGCTGGCCAGGGAGGTGGAAACCAAGTGATGGCCGGAGCAGGCGTAGGAGCCGGCTTCTGCCTGGTCAAAATCAGCTGTTGTTACATGAGGTCTTCATAGCATCGATGGGAGTTTCCACCGAAGCTTCTCCTTGTCAGAGGAGGATGAAGACCGGTGGCATTGCCTCTTTTTAGAGTGCTTATGACTCTTTCTCGGCTGTTTGGCCGAGGGGGTTCTGGACCTCGACCGAGATCAGGAAGGCCGACCCGGCTGATCGGGAGACACCGGGGTCGGTGAAAACCGAGGCTCCAGAACTGGGTCCTTAATGGGAACACCAGCAGGCTGGGTCTCCTCATCATGGAAGACAAGGACCGGAGTCCTTTCTAAGGAGTCATCAGGCATAACTGGCGGCAAGGGGTCGACTGGATCGAGAACAAGTCTCCCCAGCTTTAAACGCGCCTTGTGGTCGTCCAGGACATTGGAATGGAAGGCCAGGCAAAACCCACACAATGAGGTGTCATGACTGACACCTCGACAGCAGACGCAAGTTAGGTGGGGATCGGTGCGAGACATCTTCTGGCCGCAGGGGCACCGCAAACTGGGAAGATTTTTTCCTCCATGTAAGATGCGGTAAAATTGCGATTGCTAACTTGAATGAGTTTTAGAACAATTTTCGGTAAGAACAGACGCTTTGAATCCAGGGCCTATGAATTGCTGAAACAGCACGAGGGAACCTGTATCTTCCAGTGGAAAGGAAGATCTGGCGTCATGGGGTGGAGCCGAGGTATATGCCACCTGGGTGGGAGGAGCCAGCTTGAACACTTCCAGCAAGATTTAAAGTGTAAGGGGACATGCCAAGAAGTGTGGATGAACATCATATCCACGCACCTAGAATAGAAATTATGTACTTACCGTAATTATGATCTTCCCAAATATCTTCACCATTTCATTACTGATGGGTCCTACCGGAAGTCAAGACCCTGCATGGAAATAAAAAAGAGCACTGTTTCTTTAAGAAATGTTTGTGTGGGTGGAGATAATGTCAGGATGGCACCCTCCTTGAGGCCATCATTCTATGTGGCACCCATGGGTTGGCCAGTAACCGCCGCCGACTCCTCCCAGCCCTCAGTTCTGTCTACCAGGCGAGAAACAAGATTTGGGGCCGGGGGGTCCAGAGGGCCAGGGTGCCTGAAAGATAGGTAAGGGCAGGGGAAAAAAACAAATAAAGCTGGAAGACTAACTAGGAGTTAGGTAAGAGGGAAAACTAAGAAGGGCACTGGGCTGGGTAAAAACAACTAAGAGAAGGAAGGAAGACAGACAGAAGAAAAGAAACTGGCCCAACTTTGCCCACTCCCACAGCCTGCAGGTCTGTCTCCTCAGGGAGCCCGGAGGACTACAGTAGATTCCACAAGTGGAAAAGGATTAAACCAGGGCTCAAGCATCCAAACTGGATGGGGGGGGGGAAGAGTTACAGGGGTGGAAGAGCCAGAGGCGTGGGGACTTGAGTACTTGACCATACTGAGAGAAAAGAATTCCTTTTTCCATTTTCTTCCTTTTAAAAAAAAAAAAAACAGAGAAAGAATCTCATCTCTCATATTGACAAACTTGTTCATTATCTTCTGTCTTCATCCATACCTTCTCTCCTAGTCCGAGTGTCCGTTCTCCTTCTAAAATTCACCAGAAGACAAAGAATTAGGTACTCAAAGAGGACTGCTCCAGGAAGCAGATCCTATGGACTGGAGGACTGCTCAACTGGGAAGGTCCCTAAGGGAGTCAACCCTAGAGATATCACATAAAAGTGGAGCAACCTTGTTGACCACCAGTGGTGGAGGCATCCAGACTGGACACAGGGTTTGCCCAGGACCGAGCCACGATGTCCCAATTCCCTCCGTCCAGAGGGAGGAGGAGAGAAAAAGGGGGCTGGGCAGCCCAGTGTCTGATCACAGGGTGGGGGTAATGAATGGTGAAGATATTTGGGATGATCATAATTATGGTAAGTACATAATTTTCACCATTCATTACTGATGGTTCTGAGTACTAAGAACACGAACCCTGGGGGAAAGGATATTCCCCCAGCGGGCCAAATCAGGCCCGGCTAGGCCCGAGGGCTTGACAGGGCTGGCGAATGCTCCCTGGATCTGGGAGGTGGAGGGTGTCCCTGAAAATCTTGCCATGCCCTGCGGGAAAAGAAATGGGTTTCCCGGAAAGGTGAGGACATCTCCCTACACTGGGCCAGGGATGACAACCTGGATGGGCGAAGCCACGCAGCCTGCCTAATGCAGACTGAGTATCCTACCAGCCTGGAAGCCACTTTGTTGGCATCGCAGACAGCCCTAGAGAGATGCCTCGCTAGATCCAGGCCTTGAGTGGTTAGGCGAATGGCTTGCCTGGTTCCCTCACCATCAGGAAGCGCTGCTAGGACTTGCCTAGCAGGGAACAAATATGCCTAGCATAGGCCACCTGGTGCACCTGATTAACCAATATCTGCAAAAGGAAACGTGCCGAAAAAAACACCCTCCTCCCCCATCGGTCGAGCTCAGCTGAGTCAGTCAGGGGGGCAGTCTTGACTAAGGCATTGATGCCCTGAGGGTGTGTCCAGGAACTCAGGCCTGAAGAAGGATGAGGCATGGTACTTGGAGACCCCACTGCTGTGCAGTATCTTCGTAAACAGTCCCATGTGGTACGAGAAGGGGCAGAGGGTCTTTAGTCATATGGTGTGCGATGCCTCCTGTGATGGCCTTGGCCAAGGAAGGATGACCAAAGTGTCAGCGATGTACTCCCCTAGGAATGACAGTGCTGCACGATAAAGGTTCCATACGACATGGTGGAGAATATGGATCTCCCTCATCATCTCCGACAGAAAACGCTGGTAAGACGAAAAGTCCCCCACAGAAGAAAAATAGTGTGAAGCATCCTCTTCCTGCACTGAGAAAGTCAAAGAAGAAGGGGAGTCTGATTCAGAGCCAGGCGGCGCTGAAGTGGGAGGTCTGAAAATGACCTCAGAGACGGCCCTGAAGTAACAAGGGAACAGTGTTGCCACCACCCTGAATTGTTCCCAAGAAAAGGGGCCTTCAGGGCTAAGAAACCCCAGAAAAGGGGGTAGGGGAGGCAGAGATAGAGGAGGAGGGATAGCCTGGCTAGACCAGGAAGTACCTCTTCCAGAGCACTGGGTTCATCCAGATATGCCCTGATTAGGGGGAAGAACTGGAAAAACCTGAAACCCCAACTCACCCAACCCCTAAGGAGTGGGCTGGGGGGACGCCCTTGGGGGTAATTCCCCGGAAATGAGGCTGTAGCCATGCAGCGCCTCTCGGGAGACTCCTGCCCCCACCCACTGCAGAACTCCCTCCTGGGAGAGGCGCCGAACTGCACAGTCCTCGACAATGACCCCCAGCAGCCCTAGGATGCGCTGGTCGTCAACAGACCGGTCCACCAGCCCTGTTCTCCTGGGAAGAAAATCTACCCCTCCCTTCTTAGGAGGCCCAGTGGAGGAAACCGGGTTTGCCCCCCCTCGAAGGAAAAGAACCTCCCACCCCCGAAGAGGTTAGAGGATCTCCCCAAGGTTCCTCCTCGTTGGCTGGAACCCTGGTCGCTGAAAGACTGGAACCGGGCCAATAAGGTAGAGCCATGAGTGGAGGAGGGCCTGATTTTAGCCAAGGAAGAGTCGATGCCGACCTTAGCGCTGCCAGAAGAGGCGCCGCCAAGAGAGGCGGCACCGACCACGGTGCCGACCACTGACCCGGCTCTGACCCCGACACCTGATATGGCGCTGCCAAAATCCAGACCCGGGAGAACCAGAGGAGGTTCTCGAAAGGTCTGGGACAGCGGCACTGCCCTCCAGACAGGAAGCCAGTGCTGGTAACTCCAATGGCCCTGGAGGCGTCCGAGCAGAGTCCGAAAAACCAGGGAACCAACTGGGGTCACTCCCATCACCATCCCCCGAGGCAGGGGAGGAGATAAGGGCCACTTCCAACCTGGCCACACCTAAAATCGTGAATTCCCCCAGAGCCCAGAGGCGCATCAGGGGAAGGCTTGGACACACTAGCCACATGCTCCCCTCATGGCACCAGAGACAGTATCAAGAGCCAAAGCTGACGAGGAGCGTAGTCTCGAGGGGACCTCCCAAGGAGAGCCTACCTATACCTCTGACTCCACGTCGGGGGTCGTCTGATCCTCCGAGGAGGACCTGGACTGCACGGGGTGACCAGTCGCCTCCCCAAAGTAAGACAACTTCCCCACCAACACCTCATGGGAACACCATGCCCCAGCAAGAGTAGCAGAGGAGGTCCCTACCCCACTGGGTTGTATAAGCCCGGGGGGGCTCAAAGTTCTTGCCTTGGTGTCTCGAGTCCACTGACGCCCACTAAAAGCCAGGGGTTCCTTACCTCAGGGCGCCTCTCAAACAACCAAGGTACGGAGCTCCATAGAAAAATAGGCTTCACACTCGTCCATCGGATGGCAGGGACCCAGGCAAGAAAAGCAATGACTGTGGAGGTCTGTGATCGTAATGAAGTTGCCACAGAGCACAGACACATGGGGCAACTCCGGACCGCTCCAACTCAGAATGACGCCCCAACCTCGATATACCGCTGCTGCAGCTTGAAAACAAATAAATTAAAGGAGAAAGGTACACCTGGCACCGAAATAAACTTAGGAAAAACAAGAAAAACCTCCGGCACTGAATGGCACTGGTACTTATGGCACTACAGAAATGGAGGCCTACACAGTGACGCAGCTGCTTGCAGAGATTCCCGCGCAGGATCCTTCCCTGATGGTGGAAAAAACAGAACTGAGGGCTGGGAGGAGTTGGCATCGGTTACTGGCCAACCCTCAAGGGTGGCGCCGTTCCGATATCATCTCCACCAACACAAAATTTTTTTTTAAAGAGATAGTGCTCTTTTTTATTTCCGTACAGGGTCCTGACCTCTGGTAGGACCCATCAGTAATGAATGGTGAAGATTAATTCGGGTAAGATCACATTTAGATCAGGATTTGAAAGAGGATAGCTGCGACATTCATGAGGTGGTGTAAAAAATAGGTACATTGAAAATTTGGGGTCAAAATATTGAAACTCACCAAAGATATGAGCGAGTATTGAAAATTTTCAACGTACAATCATAACTTTGTTGTTTTGTTAACATTGTTATGCCAAATTTTTAATACAGCCTTCTTATGACCCTCTCTCATGAATCCAGTAGGCAAATATTTTCAAATCTCACCCAAAATGTGATTCTGCAGAGTGACTGTGGAATCACCTTCTGGGGCAAATTTGACCTACCTTGTTCATGAGGTGGAGTCCCAAAAAGGTAATGCTGAAAACTTGGGAGAATAATATTAAAAAATGACCAAGCAGTGAGTAAAAGTTCAAATCATATTAAAATACATTATCCACACTTACCTGATTTCCTCAGTCCCAGATCTGGTGCTGAAGAGTTAAAACGTTTCTCCGGTCCAGAGAGGATTATGGTTTTGGGACCCCAATAGGTAAAGTATAGGGTGTGGGGTGGTGCTTGCTGAGTGAAAGGTCGTGGTGGGGTGGGAAGGTCAGCAGTGCTACATACATACATCGATGGACAATTTTCTTTGTTACAGGGTTAACAACAACAAAAAAAAAAAAATAAGGAAGACAAGGGACTTTTTTTGTTTGTTTTGTTACTGGTACTGGGAACTGGACACCTCAGTATCATCTGGATGTTCCATGGCACTGGTGGTGAGCACCATGGTGTCACATAGTATTTGATTGGAGGACGGAGTGCTTGAGCCGACACCAGAGATTGGGCACACCAGTGTCAAGCGGGTGAGAGTTGACGCGCTGTATGTGGCTGGTGGGAGGTTGTTACGGAGACAGTGAGGGGTAAACTGAACCGGCATTAATAACATGATTTGTACACCAGAAAATACATGTGAGATGAGGTGAAGGCTGATCATGACATGACTCGGTTGCTGGGTGGCACCATGTAGAAGAAAGCATAGAGCCATCTTTTGATACAAGTGGCTTTTTTCTTTCAAATGCACAAAGTTTCCACTCAAGCACAGAACAGTGTGATTTTCAACCTCACTGATCACTGGCCTGACGCTGTTGAGCCCACTGAAGACTGCCCTGCACTGGACTGTAGCAATATGTTTGCTATGTGCAAGCCAACATAAAAACCATCTCTAAAACAGAGTATCGATTACTGATTAAAAATGAAAATTAAGTACTCACCGTAATTCTTGAGCTTTAAGGAATATCTTCACCATGGATTCATACTAATGGGTACTAAGCCAGCGGTGCTAGGACTCTGTGGCAGCCAGAATATTTCAGGAGAGCTGGTGCCATGGTAAGCTGCGCATATGCACGGCACTGCGAGGCTGGCTCATGCTGCATGGCTTACCTTGGCACCAGCCCTCAACTGACGGAGTACCTTTATACCGAGGAGGTACAGCATAACCTAACTAGTACTTGTGCACTCTATCTACTGGCATAAGATAGCCCTGGGGACCACCCTAAGAAGGGTCACCAAACCAGTAACACAGTGTCTTCACGGCCTAAACCAAGACAACCGGGTTTGCTGGGAAAAGACCAAGAAACATACTGGAGTGAGCTCAGGGAATGGCAGGTGGGCATGTGAATTGATGGTGAAGATACTCCTAGAAGATCAAGAATTATGGGGAGTACATACTTTTCATATTTTCCAGGAATCAGTCTTCACACTAATTCACACTAATGGAGAAGAGTACCAAGCTCAGCCAAAATCTCCTAGATTTGCTCCTATGTGCCTCATGGCAGTAGGAGGAGTGGCTCGCTCAGGACTGACATGCATTCAGGACAGTCCTGCAAAAGGAGGCATACACGTCCAAGGCATAGTGCTTAACAAAAGTGTGCACTGTGCTCCATGTTGCAGTTCTGCAAATTATCACCAACAGGTACACAGCGACACTCTGCCTGGGACGTGGCAACTGCTCTGTTGGAGTGGGCACGTACCCAACCTTCCAGCTTGACATGCGCAACATCATAGCAATGGTGCAGACAGTTCACAATCCAGGCAGAAATGCAATTGATTGTAACAGGTTGTCCCTTCTGGTTAGAACTGAAGGAGACAAAGAGCTGTCTGGAGTGCCTGAAGTCCTTAGTTCTGACCAGGTGCAATTTAAGGACTTAACATCCAGAGAACGGAGAGTGCATTCTCGTAAGTTCTGGAAATTAGCAAAGTAGGTAGGCAGCACAAGTGGTTGGTTCAGATGGAACTCTGACACCACTTTGGGGAGGAACTTGAGGTGCGTACGGAGAACTACCTTGCCCTTGTGGAAAACAGTATGTGGGCGATCTGTGACCAAGGCATGAATTTCTAACGCACTGCAAGGGGAACAGATGGCCACTAGAATAGCTACGTTCTAAGTTAAAAACTAGTTCACATGTCACAAGGTGCTCAAAGGGCTTGCAGGTTATCATGTCTAGCATAAGGCTGATATCCCAGGCACTCACTCGCTTTCTGATGGGGGGGCCTTGTGTGCAAGATATCCTTAAAGAACCTCTTAAAGTGTGGCAACTGAGCCAGGTAGAGGGTACTGACGGGCTTGTGGTATACAGAAATAGCACACAAATAGTCCTTAAAGAGCTGCTGATGCCACAAAGAAAACTTAGAAAAACATGATATTTAGATACAATTCAGTTTGCATTCCATATACATTCTATAGTCTTCTCATCCCCATTATTTATTACTGAAGAAATCTGCATGAAAAGACTGTCTTTATCCATTAGAGTTCATCTGCCTCTACAGCTTACTCCCGACTTTAAGTCATAATCTTCTGCTGTGACATCACAGTCTGTTGCCAAGGAAGTAACTGTGATATCACAAGCGAAGTATTATGAGCTCAGGTAGAGAGAAAGCAAAAGGAATAGATGAACTCTTCAGTGGCAAAGATCCTGTTTTCCAGGCAGATAACATCAGTAATAAATAATGTGGGAGGAGGAATAAACAGGTTACTCACCTGTAACAATAGTTCTAGGGGTGGTATATGGTGTTCATCCACACTTTTTGGCCTGTCCTTTTCCCTTTAAGGATCACTAGAAGGTCTTCAAGCTGGCTCCTCCAACCCACCCGGGTGGTATAATCCTCGGCTCCACCCCATGATGCCAGATTCTAGCCTGCTGGAAGCCAGGTGTGTGCATCGCAGCCAGGGAGGTCGGGTGGGTCCGTGTGGATGAACAACATATACCACTCCTAGAACTACTGTTACAGGTGAGTAACCTGTTTTTCTAGGGACGTGGATATGTTGTTCATCCACACTTCTTGGCAGACTCCTAGCAGTTCTCCGGGAGGAGGGAGGCAAGGTGCATGCCCCCACAAAATACTTACTTGGGGAACAGAGACTGGAGAACTGTGGCCCCAAAATCAGCATCCCAGCGTGACTCAAGGTCGATGTGGTAATAGGTGATGAAGGTGTTTGCTGACTTCCAGGTGACAGCCAGACAGATTTCCTGTATGGGGATGTCCCTGGAAGCAGCCACTGATGCAGCAGTATGGCAGGTGGAATGAGCTCTTATCCCTCTGGGAGGCTCCTTGCCCGCCAACTCATAGCATAGACTAATGCAAGATGTAATCCATCTTGCGATCGTCCGCTATGCTGCAGGTCTGCCAGAAGTGGCTTCAATGTAGGTGACAAATAGCTGGCAAACCTCTCCCCAAATTTCCGCCGTCCACTCCTTATAATAGGAGAAAGCTTATCTCAGGTCTAAAGTATGGAGCCTGTACTCGGCCTCCGAAGTGAAACTGGTGTAGTACACTGGCAGAGTTAATACCTGGTTAAGGTGAAACTCTGACACCACCTTTGGAAGGAATTTTGTGTGGGTTGTCCCTGTGGAACACCAGATAAGGGGAGTCCACTGAGAGTGCCTGGAGATCCCCTGTCCTGTTGGCGACAATGAGTCGATAATCTCAGCTTCGTTGATTGACACTTCGGTCGACTGGCCCGATAGCAAAGCTGAGAAGCCAGCGGTGGAAGAGGCAATTTCGACTGAGGTTGAAATAGCCAGCTACTGGGACCAAGATCTTTCCCGATCCCAAGAGCGTCTCCATCGAGATGAAGACTGTCCTGGGTCCCTCTCCCACTTACAGGACTGAGGAGTGCATGCCCGCAGGACTCTCACCCTTAGTCGGGAGAGAGTGGCACAACTCTCGGAAGGAACCCGAGAAAGTGGAGCCCAAGTTGAGTGGAACGGAGCAGCCCTGAGAGGAAGATTCCGTGGAGCGAGCCGCTTCCTCCTCGAAGGCCTGCATGCACTCCACCTGCTCGGCGGATCCTGCAGCCATGGAAACCACCCATCAGGCCTCCTTAGATTTCACCGGCGGGTTCCGTTTTTCAGGCCTGCCCAATTTAAGGCATGCAAGACGGTCGTTGAGAACGTTAGGCTGAAAAGCGAGGCAGAACTCGCAGGTCGTGGTGTCATGGCCGACACCAAGACAGTAGACACACGCGGTGTGCAGGTCCATACATGACAACATCTGGCCGCACAGGCACCGGCGAAATCCGGGGGAAGACTTGTCTTCTATAATCGAGAAGCAACAGTTGCAATCGCTAACGCGAGTAAGTCTAATTTTCAGAATGACCGAAGGCTGAGAAGCCAGGGCCTACGGAATGAGAGAGCACGATGGAGGCAACCTGAATTTTCCAGTGGAAAGGAAGCTATGGTGTCATGGGGCGGAGCCGAGGATTATACCATCCGGGTGGGTGGGAGAAGCCAGCTTGTAGACCTTCCGGTGATCCTTAAAGGGAAAGGGACATGCCAAGAAGTGTGGATGAACAACATATCCACGTCCCTAGAAAGAGAACTAATGTGAAAAATAAGCTTAACTGTAGCTTATTTATTTATTTATTGATTGAAATCTTGGAGATAAAATACCTTTGAGCTAAAGTTCTACTGAAGGCGTCAGCAGCTCTTTAAGTGTGGGATAGTGTAGGCCAGCATCACAAAGGTCCAGAAAATACTACAGAACCCTGTCAGAGGGGCATCCAAAAGGGTCCACCCGGGTCTTGGAGCATAAGAGGGAAAATTTTTTCCATTTGGCTGTGTAAGCCTTCCTAACTGAAGGTTTATGAGCAGCAAAAGTATTTCAGAGACCCTCTGAGATACCTTGTACCTGTTCACTTGTATTTCTTCTAGAGCAAGATCTGAAAATGAAGGGAGTGCAGGTTGGGTTGGGATGGACTAGGTGTCTTTGAGTCAGCAAGTCCATCCTGAGGGGGAGGATTCACAGGGTGCTGACTGACAGTATGTTTAACAGAGGAGACTATATCTGTTGAGGCCAACAGGGGGCGATCAGAATCATCTTGCCTCCCCACCCCATGTGCCTCCAGTTTGAGTAGTACTAGAAGGATTGGAGGAAATGCATATAGAAAAAGATTTTGCCACTGCAGTCTGAATGCATCATAACAGAAAGAAAAAATTACTCACCTTAGTAATTGCTTTTCTTCTCATGGAGTCTTGCTATATTATAACATTAGCAGTCAGCCACTGCAGCTGAACTGCCCCGGAGAGGAAGGAGTTAACTCCAGAGAATCTGGAGTTCTACAGCGCGAGGGCGCTGTGCCCAAAGCTCTATCTGGCAGTTTCAAATGAAACTGTCAGATCTTTTCGAAGCTAACATCAAAGAACAGAAAGTCTGTGTGGAAAAAACTACACTAGCCCATGGCTATCTACTAGTAGTAGTAACAACAATATAAACAACAAAAAACACCCAGAACCATAATAACAAAAATTGATGGTATTATGGTTAGTTTCTCACCTGACAAGCACATTATGAACCCCCTTCCCCAAGACTCAAGTCCAGGAAGGGCAATATAAATAACCTAAATGAAGCAACCAGATCCTAACCCAAAGGAAAGGGGTAAAGGGATAACTACAATGGCATGACACAGTGCTTGCACTAATTGCCACCCCTACCCAAGTAGAGGTTCTGAGAGGGGCAGGAGGAGGGTGGTTATAATATAGCAGACTCCATGAGAAGAAAAGCAATTACTAAGGTGAGTAATTTTTTCTACAAACACCATGAGAATCTTGCTATATTATAACGATAATACCAGATACAACAACCTCCATGGAGGAGGGTCAGAACCTACTTGGAAATAGGCTCTGAAGCACAGCTGTGCCAAACCGAGCATCTCTCCTGGACTGGACATCCAGGGAATAATGCTTGGTAAAGGTGTGAACTGTCTTCCAGGTAGCAGCTTGACAAATCTCCAGAATGGGAATGTCCCTAGCAGCCGCTAGAGACGCAGCTGTACCCTGGTGGAGTGGCCCTCAATCCTGAGGGGGTACTCTACCTAGTTTCTGATAACAGAATTGGATACAAGAAACAATCCACCTTGCAATTGTTCTCTTAGTGGCAGGTTTTCCTTTGCCAACCTCGCCATAGGTAAGAAACAGTTGGAGGATTCGAACCTATGACCTCTGGTGCGCTCTAAATAGTAGCTTAAGGCTCTTTTGACATCCAAGCTGTGCAGTCTCCTCTCACCTGAGGAAGAATGCTCAGTGAAAATACTGGAGAGAGATAGATTGATTCAGGTGGAAATCAGAAACCACCTTAGGCAAAAACTTTCTATTAGTCCTAAGGACTACCTTATCTCTGTGGAAAGAGATAAAATCTTCTTCCACTGACAGGGCCTGTAACTCACTTATGCGTCTGGCAGAGGTGATAGCTACTAGGAAAACGGTTTTCCAAGTTAAATACTTGAGCTCTGCTGAAGACAGAGGCTCAAAGGGGGGTTGCATTAACTGAGCAATGCAAATATTCAGGTCCCAGGCGGGAGCTGGTTCCCGAAAAGGAGGGTTAGTATGAAGTAACCCTTTAAAAACCTTGGAGAACACAGGGTGAGAAGAAAGGGAGGCAGGCTTCCCTGCTGACACAAAAGCAGAGACAGCTGCCAGATGAACCTTCAGGGTAGCTGGTCTAAGGCCTAGGGAATTCAGATGGACCAAATATTCCAGAAGAATGGGAAGATCAGCAGATTCTGGGATAATCTGCCTCTCAGAGCACCAGATGGAAAACCTCTTCCACTTAGAATTATAAGTGGCCCTAGTGGAAGGCTTCCTAGAAGCCTTTAAAATATCCATGACACCTTGAGAAGGTGTAAGTCAACAAATTCTAGCTCCTCAAGAGCCAAGCCTTGAGGTGGAGGGATTTGAGGTCGGATACCACACTCTCCCCTGTGCACAGGCCAGTAAGTCATGGACTCTGGGTAGGCTCAGGGCAGGGTGAACTGCCAAGGACAGAAGCAGAGGGTACCAGGGCTGTCTGGCCCAATCTGGGAGCAATCAGAATCACTCTGCAAGGTTGAGATCTGATTTTAACTAGTACCCTGAAAAGAAGAGGAAAGGGAGGAAAGGCATACAGGAACTTCCTTTCCAGTCCAACAGAAAGCGTCCAGAGGGACTGAGCCCAGTACTGGAGCCTGCAACAGAAAAAGAGGAAGTTGATGGTTGTCTGGGCTGCGAAAAGATCTATCTGAGGTGCCCCATCTGGCAAAACGGACCCCAGCACTTGGCGGATTCAGAGCCCATTCGTGATGGCCCTGAGAAATTCTGCAGAGGGGCGATCCGCTGGGATATTGTCCTTCCCTGGGAGGTGAACCGCTATCAGGGAGGTGTTCAGGAGTAGGCCAGAGACCACAACTTCATTGCTCCGGTGCACAAGGCTGAAGACCGAGTGCCCCCTTGCTTGTTGATGTACCACATTGTGGTGGTATTGTCTGTCCTGACTTGAACCACTTTGTTCTGGACAGAATCTGAAAACACCCAAAGAGCTAAAAAGACAGCTCTGAGTTCCAACAGATTGATGTGGAGCAGAGATTCCTGAGGAGACCACACCCCCTGGGTGGCAAGATCGCCCAGGTGAGCCCCCCACCCTAACAGGGAGGCATCCGTGGTGAGGTGAGGGAGTGAGAAATGGGAATGAAGGGAACCCCCTGTCTTAAATTGCTCTGGACCTGCCACCAGTGGAGGGCTAGGATCAGAGTTTGAGTAACTGGAACCAACTTGGTTAGGGGTCCTTCCTTTGAGACCAATAGGCCCTCAAATGGAACTGAATGTCCTCATCTGGAATCTTGCTCCCTGCACGACAGCTGTGGAAGCAGCCATGTGCCCAAGGAGCTGCAGAAAATGCCTTGCTGGTCGAGAGACCCGCGGGTAAAGGAGGATGCCAGGCGATGAGTCTGTCCACCCTTTCTGAGGAAGAAAAGCCCTGGCTAACCTTGTGTTCAATTCTGTGCCTATGAAAGTTAGGACCTGAACCGGTTCCAGAACTGACTTTGGTAAGTTTGCTTAGGAATCCCAGGGAAGTGAGAAGCTGCTGGGTGACTTGCAAATGGGTTTCACCTGACCTGGAGACTGACCCGCAATGAGCCAGTCGTCCAGGTAGGAAACACAGCAACCCCTTGCCTTCTTAAGTGAGCCACTACTACAGCGAGACATTTTGTGAATACCCTTGGCGCAGAGGTCAGGCGAGAGGGCATTGCCCTGAACTGGTAGTGGCCTGAGGCAGTTCGAACCTGAGGTACTTCGGTGAGAAGGCCTGATCAGAACATGAAAATAGGCATCCTTGAGGTCCAGGGAAGCTAGCCAGTCCCTGGCCTTAGGAAAAGCAATATCATTGCCAGAGTCAACATTTTGAACTTTGGTTTCAAAAGATGCTTGTTCAGTACCTTAAATCTAGAATGGGCCTCCATTCTCCTGTCTTTGGGGTAAGAAAGTATCTTGAATAAAGCCCCTTGCCCTGATGGCAAGGAGGAACCCTTTCCACTGCTTTGCAGTCCAGAAGAGAAAAACCTCTGCTTCAAAGCAAGGGCTTCTGGAAAGTTTGCAGAGTGGAAAATGACTGACTCTCATCTTTGGAAAGTGTTTGAAGCTGAGAACCAGACCCTGGCCTATTACCTCCAGAACCCATCTGTCCGTAGTTAGGGACAGCCAGTTCCGCTGAAATAGGCCAACCTGCCCCCACTGGTACAGGAGAATCGGCCCTGGGCACCCCATCAGGGTGCCTGCTAGCAGCAGCCATAGGCTGAGGGAGGGGACGGTCTGCTTGTGCCTATCTACCCTGCCTCTGAAGAAACCCCTCTGCGAGACAGCAGAGGAGGCTTGAAATTGGTAAAAGGCCTGGAAAAGGCCTGCCCCTACCTCTGGGAGCATGCCTTTGTGGCATGGCATGCTTCTCCTTAGCCTGGGCACTTTGTAGGTAGTTCTGTATTCATCCATCTTTTTCATATAGTTTTCTGTTTGCTCCCCAAACAGAGAATTTCCACTACAGGAAAATCCATAGCCTTTGACTGGGTATCTTGGGACAGATTAGTGCATCTGAGCCATGCCAACTCTAGGAAAGCTACAGAAGTGGCCATGACCCTAGAGGAAACATCATTAACATCAACAGCAGTATGAAATTGAACTTTAGAGGCTTCAATGCCATCAGCAGCCACCTGTTCCAACTCACTAGCCAGCTGGCCATGGGCCTGCTTGGCTAACTGCAATACTGTGTCCCACCTAGATTTCTGATATCTAGCCACATAAGCCATATAATTTGCCTGCCTGAGTCCCAAAGAAGCTGCCATATACTGTTTCTTCGCCATGGCATCAATCTTCCTGGAATCCTTATCAGGAGGATGTGAGGCCAGAGGAATATTAGCCTTGTCACAGGCTGCAGCTTGTACCACACCTACATGACTACACTGTTCAGTAAGGAAGTCTGTATCCGAGCCTGACAAAGTATACCTTCTGTCCATTTTTTATCTACAGGAGGGACAGAATGAGGATTTTTAAAATCTTTGTTGTTTGCTTCCTAAATGACTTATGCAAAGGAATAGACAACCTCCTAGACTCTGGAATATCCATCATTTCCACATAATCAGGCTCCTCTTGCTCATCACAGCCTCCTCTAAAGGAAGCTGGAGGGTTTCTGCAACCTTTTGTAAAAAATAAAAAGAAGGGACTCAGACAGAATAGGGAGATTCTAAAGGTCTGTCTGGAGAAATGCCGGTTCAATGGGCACGTCCAGACCCTCCCAGCCACACATATATTGATCAAATTCTCCTCCCCTCCTGTGGTTCATAAAAATCCTCAACTTCAAAATCCTGAACCACTGGGACTGAACAGAACCAACCTTTTACTAACTGTTGGTGGTTCTACAGATCCCTGAGACAGTGACTGGACAATCTGAATGGCTTTAGCTATCTCTGCAGCAGTTGGAGCGCAATTCTGGACTCCAAACCTCCTGATTTCTTTGTCTTTTACTTGGGACTGGTTCCTCTGAACCAGTCTTCCTTTGCCGAGGAAGTCTCAGCCCTGGTCAGAGGGCACTCCCTCTGGTCAGTGGGTACTGACAGGACAGGCCATCGGGTCAGCGGACTTTTGGCCTCTCGTTCCCTGAGCCGCCCAATCTCTTCTCCAGGGTGGCTGCAGGGAAATTTTACACACCTGGCAGTCTGACAGGAGGTGGTCAGCCCCAGACAATAGACACAAGTGGTGTGTGGGTCAGCCTTGGCAAAGGCGTCCCCACAGACATCCACAGTGTTGAAACCAGTGGGCCGGTTTTCTTTTGGGTTTCTCAGACATAATGCCAGCCTAACCAAAAACTTGCCCTTTGATGGCAGTGCCAGGCAAGACACCCTTTATCAGTTCCTAACCGTGTCACGGGTATTTGAAAAAACGTAATAATTTCGGTTTTTTTAGAACCGATAAGAACCGGGAACCGCACTCTAAAACCCACAGTACAGTTTTAAAAGGCAGAAAAAACCAAGCGATCGGTTCAAAACCGAACCGATAATTAATTTTCCACACAGACTTGAATTTTTGTACTTACGGTTACCAGATAGAGCTTTAGAACCGAAATGCGGTAAAAATAATGACTTTTGCCGGTTCAAATGAACCGAAAACTACTCTCTTGAACCGAGAATGAACCGAGCTGAAGGAGCTGATCTCCGGAGCGACTGTTCAGTGAAGCGGAGTAAAGAATCTGACAGTTTTATTTGAAACTGCCAGATAGAGCTTTGGGCACAGCGCCCTCGCGCTGTAGAACTCCAGATTCTCTGGAGTTAACTCCTTCCTCTCCGGGGCAGTTCAGCTGCAGTGGCTGACTGCTAATGTTATAATATAGCAAGACTTCATGGTGTTTGAAACACCATATCCTGGATTCTGGAATAGAACTGAGGCAGTCTGGTGTTGAATGGAAACGTAAAAAGGTTCACATCTGGGGTTCCCCACTCAAACAGCGGTCTCGCGACATCTGGAGCTAGTGACCACTCATGAGAATTGGTCTCTGTTCAGCTAAGCTGATCTGTCATAGAGTTTTGCACTCCTGGCAGGTAAACTGCTTGAAGCAGGATCCCCTGCCCCAGGCACAATTTCCACTCTCTCATTGCTTCCTTGCAGATAAGCTTAGCATGTGCTCCTCCTTGCTTGTTGATGTACTACATTATGGACTTATTGCCCATCTGGAGGATGATTTTGCGGCACAAGATCCACTACGGCTCGCAGGCCGTACAACATAGCTCTAATTTCCAACACACTGATGAGTCTCTGAGAGGTCCCAGATGTCTTGTGTTTGCAGGCCCTAACAGTGGGTACCCACCTCAACGGGGATGCATCCATGGCGAGAGTCACCTGAGGCTCCGGATAAGGAAAGCCCTGGAGAATACTGTCCTCTACTGTCCACCTTTTGAGTGACCAAACTAGGAGCTTGGTCAACTGAAATGGGATAAATCTGAGGATGTGATGCTTATGACTTCTTCACACTGAGCATCCACAGAGTTGTTTTCATGTGCAACCGTGCCAGGACCACTGTGAAGCTGAGGAGGCTATCGGACCTAGCATGCACTGCATGGAATGAGTCTGCACAGATTTGCAATCCATTATTTAGGGTGCCATCAACAGGATCGCCTGCTGTCTGCTCTCTGGATGGAAGTCTCGGGCCTTGGTAGTATCCAGAAGAGCCGCTATGAACAGCAGCTGCTGTGAAGGCTGGAACTGAGACTTCTTCAAATTTGGCAGAACCCCCACTGAGGTAAGGAAATGAGAGACTCTGGCCACTGCTTGTTCAATCTCTTGTTTGGATGAACGGGCTATCAGCCAGTTGTTCAGATAAGGGTGAACCTAGAGTCCTAGTTTTCTCAGGTACGCTACGAGTACAGCAAAGCACTCTGCAAAGACTCGAGGTGCCAAAGAGAGAGCCCCACAAGGCAGAACTCTGAACTGATGATGTTGCCCCAGCACAATGAATTGAAGGTTTCTGTGGTGGCTGGGGTAAAACAGAATATGCTGGTATGCATCCCGCATGTCCATGGAGGCTAACCAATTCTAAGGCTTCAGGAACGGAAGCAGAGATCCCAGAGAAACCATCTTGAATTTCTCTCGATTCATAAACTTGTTCAGATTTCTGAGGTCAAGAATGGGGTGCAACCCTCAGATTTCTTTGGAACTACAAAGCAGTGGGAGTAAAAGACTATTTCATTCAGACTCTGGCAATACCTTCACTGCCTTGTTGCTCACAAGGCCAGCAATCTCCTGTGCAAGAAGCTCTGACATATGGGCTGATAAGAGGGGTTTCCTTCTGAGCAGATAGCCCAGAGGGATTTCTATGAAGTCCAAGGAGTATCCCTCTCAGATGATCCTGGGGACCCATTTGTCCACTGTGATCGACTCCCACCAATGGTAAAGCTGGGTCAGGTGCCCCCCCCCCACTCCCACTGGAGAGGAGACAAGAGGAGAGGTCTGCCTTGGGCAGCTGAGGCAGGACAGGTGCTAGAGGTTCAGAAGGTGGCACTGGGCGCTTTTGGCACCTGTGCCTCGGCTGCACCTTCTCTTGAGACTGAGATTTCTTTTGGGCTCCCCTACCTTTTCCTCTAAAGTACTTTCTGTTCTGAAAGGAACCTCCTTTCCCCCTCTGAGGGTTAGCAGGAGCTGGTCTGGAAGTCTTCAAAGTTGTTTTTATTTTCTGAGACATCTCAAGGGACCTTTCTACCTGCTGTCCAAACAAGTAAGTACCACCAAAGGTTACGTTCATTACCTGTTGTTAGACATCCTGAGAGAAACCTGACGCATGATGCCAGGAGCGTCTTCTGATACAAATGCCTGCTATACCAGAGCAAGAAGCAGTACAGAAGGCATTGTTACAGGGTTAAATAGGACCCTGTCCCACTTTTTATGGAGAGTTTGCATGCAAGGATATAGTCTGTTCTTTCCTTTACTGTCTCTTGTCTGTCTTGTTGCGCAATCAAATGTTCTTGTGAGACCTAGGATTTGATCACCCCGACAGTCTCGCAATTCTCTGCCTCTCACTGTCTCTCAACTTTCCCTTGCTGTTTCTGTCTTTTCCTCCCTTGCATATATGCTGGTATAGAAATATATGCTAATCTTCAGGTGGAAATGTAACTAATATGGGGATCCCTTTACTTAAAAATTATACTGTTACTGTTGAAATGTATATAATTATAGTTTGAGATGATTGCAAAAAGCTATTGGGAGCTCAAGGGGTTAACCTGAGAGCAGTTTTCAAGCCCTTTTTCAGAAGTTGTGGAGAAGGGGCCTCAGTTCTGGGACACCATGTTCTTGCTGCACCTGCCCGAAATTTACAAGAACATGTTAGAAAGAAAAAAAAACAAAAAACAGGATGCTTGTTAAGCGGGGGGGGGGGGTTGCAAGGACTTATTAGAGAGAGCTGCAGTGTTTTGGTGGGCACACAAAGTTGAAGGAAAACTCAGATGGATCTTCTCTGTTTATTCTGCCTTTGTATATAGTTATACTTAAGTTTATTTTTTTACATTACTGCTAATACTAAAATACTTTTTGCGAATTCTACAACTGCTCATGCTTTTTCCTATGCTTCCCAACCTGTGCCTCGACGACAGATGGTGTCCGCCTAAGTGGGATTTACGCTGTGCATACTCTAAGCCAGGAGTTTTATAGGTGAATACTAGACCTAGTACCAGGGAAGCATACAGAAAGGTATGAATTACAGGTTTTTCAGTTTTATCTATCATTAGGCTAAGCTTTCAGGGCTACTGCATTTGTTGTTGGTTGATTGTTTCTACTCTTACCTTTTTTTCTTTAGTCCGTGGTGGTTCTTTTTCAGCAGGGGAAGGGCCCAACCCCATCCCCAACCACCCCATGCTATACTCCTTTTATATACAGTAGCACAGTCATGACATTTCCTGTAGCAAAGCAGGAAGGGGAGGATCAGAGGGGTATCCATACAGTGACGCACTTACAGGAACACAATTAATTTAACTTGTTATAAAAAGTCATACAAAAACAAACTATATATATATATATATATATATATATATATATATATATATACACACACACACACACACACACACACCATATACATACACACACACACACACACACACACACACTCTCGGACCAGGTTATAAACTCGGCAACTCAAGTGCAATGGATATTATTAACTGCAGGAACTGCGGGATACTTTTCAAAAGGGCAGCTATATGGGATTTAGGATGCTGTCCTACATGCTGGACCATCGGAGATCTAAGGGCTCAGCTCTGGGCAGCATGGGCAGAGAATGTATGCCTCAGATTGCATGTTCAGGAGGAAATATATTACAAGAACCGCCCGCCATTTCCCCAACAACCAACTGAAGCACCTTGACTGCAGAGGGTAAATGGTCTGGGAGGTTGGCAGGTGGTAAGGAGGGGCAAATTGGGTACCCCATCACTCAATGCTCAGCAACATATCACCTCCACAAACCATATAAAAACTACAAACGTGCATCTGCCTCTATCTCTGAAATCAAACAAAGAGGCAGAGGACACTGCAGAGCAGGACACTGTATCACAGGAGCTAGCGCTACAAAACTCACCCAAAACAGGGACCAAAACAAAAAAAAAAAAGTAAAAAGGAAATCCAAAACACTTCTGATCACAGCAGCGAGACTCCATGATTCAGGGAGCTGATATCTACTTCCAGTTGGGGGTAATGGTCAGATGTCTCCCAGGTACATCAGCCTAGAGAGAAACTGACTGTGTCGCTAAAATAATGCAGGAAGCAGGAGAAATCGTTGCCATCCTGATACACAAAGGGACTAATAACCTCGCCAGCCAGTCAGTTGTGGAGACCAAGGAACTACTGACCAGGTTGGGAGACAAACTGTCATCCATTTCGTCCAGCATCTCCTTCTTGGAGATTCTGCCACTCTGGGAGAGGGGGCAGATGGACGGAAGGTCAGAGAAGGGGACATAGGGGAGCTAAACATGTGGCTCAAGGGCTGGTGCCAGGAAAAAGGACACAAATTTGTAGGTAACTGGCAACAGTTTTGGAAGCGAAAGTTCTTTAAATTCGATGGACTGCATCTGACTAAGGAGGGAGTCAGTGCACTGGGGCAGAAATCTGATGTCTTTGCCGAATATTTAAACTAGCAAATGGGTAGAGGGGTGCAGCACCTGATACATCGAATGAGAAGAACACCCCTCCCCCCCTCAGCTAGTGATCAAACAGAAGATCAGCATGTTTGTAGTTCATTTGCATCACCAGGTAAGGAAAAAGGTCCAGCTCCCCATACAACGTGCAGGGGAAACACTGGACCACGCCCAACAACTAACGCCCCGAAATCTGGCCAATGGAAAATCATGTACACAAATGCCTGCAGTCTAGGAAATAAGAACCCAGACCTGGAGGCAACAATGACAGAGGCTAAACTGGACATAGTAGCCATTAGCGAGACATGGTTCACCAGTAACCACACTTGGGAGACTTCAATACTCAGCTATGTACTGTTTAGAAGAGACCAAGGAGCAAAAAAATTGCGGGTGAGTGGCCCTTTATGTCAATGAAAATATCAAAGCTACAGAAATTCAGAATACACATAACGAGCCAGAACAACTGTGTCACCCTGGAAACAGGAACTGGGACAGATGTACGAACTGGGGTCGTCTACAGGCCTCCAGACCAGGGGGAGGACATAAGACACATTACTGTTAGAAGATATACAAAACATGACAGCTAAATGGGAGGTTCTCATAGTGGGAGACTTCAACATGCCAGATACAGACTGGTCAATACCAGCAGGAACAACCGCCAGAACAAGACACATACTGGATTCCTTGCAGGGGGAGGGCCTCAAACAACTGGTGCAACAACCCACAAGAGACAGGGCTATTGTGGATCTAGTACTAAATAACGGGGAAAGGATCACAGATTTCCAGGTAGGTCACCTGACGGCTAGTGACCATCAATCACACAGTATGGTTCAATTTGGCCACTAGAACTAAATTGTCCCATTCCAAGGCAAAAATGTGGGACTTCAGAGAAGCTGACTTTGATAAGATGGCCAACAGAGTTAAGCTAGCCCTTGGCAAGAAGAAATACAGGTGAGGGGGTGAAGGCAAAGTCGGCAGCATTAAGGATGCAATACTTGAAGCAACATTCCATTGTGTTAGGGAGAAGAGCAAAGGAATGGGGGGACACAGAGGAAGTAATATAAGTGCAATTAAATTATGAACAAACTACACCTACTAATGAGGGGGATAATACTGATATGGAGGTGGAAAATCACTCAGAAGGGAAGAGGGCCTATGTCATAGGGGAATCCATTTTTAAGTACATGGATGCTTATACAACTAAAAACTTGAAAGAGGCTGTAACAAGCTCCTTTTTTCAGGGGCAAAGTTATCGGATATTGCCACCATGATTCCAAAAATGGTAAAGAAGCAGTTAGACATACCATTAATCATAATACATGTCAGGCCAAAAGATATACAAAAAAGAGAAGACCAGATGTATTTATGGTTTATGAATATAGAGATTATAGAAAAGATAAATGGGAAGGTGGTTTTCTCAGAGATACTGCTGGTACCTAAGGCAGGAAGCAGAATAAATGAGACAATAATAAGAGTTAATAACAGACTGAGGAGATAGTGCCCCATGAACAATATAGAGTGTATTAGGTCCTGGGAAGTATTTGATATTAATGGTTTGTACTATGGAAAGGATGGACAGCACCTGAGTAAGAAGGGGAGTAAAGAACTAGGGCAGATATTTAGGAAACATACTGACAATAATTTAAGCCGATTGATCTGGATAAACTGGCAAAATGGTCTGAAGAGTGGCAACTGGGGTTTAACACAAAGAAGTGCAAGATCATGCACATAGGGAAGAGAAACCCTGAAGCTACCTACAGGTTGGGAGGGGAGTTGCTGGCAATCACAAGGCAAAAAAGAGACTTGGGCATCATGACATGAAATCATCCAAGCAGACCACTAAAGCAGTAGATAAGGCTAGAGGGATATTGAGGTGTATTAGTAGGGGTATGAAGTGTGTGAAGCAAATAAACAAAACAAAATGATGTAAGAAACCACTATGGTTCTCAAAGGAGGTGGCAGTGAAGGTTCAAGAGAAAAAGAAAGCATTCAGAAAGTACAAGGAATCATAGAAGGAGCAGGACAGAGAACTGCATCAGTTAAAGCAAAAGGAAGCAGGGAAGGCAGTCAGAACAGCACAGGCCCGAACTGAGGAAAAGATAGCCAGCTCAGTTAAAAAGGGGGGTAAAACCTTTTTTAGGTACATCAGGGAGCAAAGGAAGACTAAGGGAGGGATAGTGAGGCTTAATAAAGGGGAAGGGGTGGGCAGAGGGTGACTGTGAAAAGGCAGAGATACTAAATATTTTTGCTCAGTATTTACAAATGAAGAGGGGGAGGTACCTAAAACAAACGACAGAAACACTCTGGATACAGAAGTTGATACCAGCCCATTTACAGAAGAAAGGGTTCTGAAATAACTCTTAAAACTGAAGGTGGACAAAGCAATGAGGCCTGATGGGATTCATCCCAGAACTCTAAAAGAACTAAGGGTAGAACTAGTGACACCACTGACTACCCTCTTTAACAAATCATGGGAGGATGGGGTGGTACCTGAGGACTGGAGGAGAGCAGATGTGATTCCCCTTCACAAAAGTGGGAGCAGGACAGAAGCAGAAAACTACAGACCTGTTAGTTTAACCTCAGTGATAGGGAAACTGATGGAATCACTTCTGAAGGAAAGAACTGTCAAGTACCTAGAGGCCAGAGGGGCACAGGACCCAAGGCAGCATGGCTTCACAGCGGGAAAGTCATGCCAGACGAATCTAATACATTTCTTTGACTGGGTGACCAAAGCAGTAGATCAGGAAGGGGCTGTGGACATGGCCTACCTAGACTTTAGCAAGGCATTTGACTCAGTCCCACACAAAAGATTAATATACAAGTTAGCCAGCCTGGTAGTGGGTCCCAAGATGATAGCCTGGGTAAAGAACTGGCTGGAGAATAGGACACAGAGAGTAATAGTAAATGGAGTCCACTCTGAAGAAAGGGGGTTTACTAGTGGGGTGCCGCAGGGTTCAGTATTAGGACCGGTCCTCTTCAATGTCTTTGTGTTTACATTGCAGACGGACGGAAGGAAAAGTATGTCTCTTTGCAGATGACACAAAGATCTGCAACAGAGTTGATGCACAAGGTGGGGTGGAAAGGATGAGAAGGGACTTGGCAAGGTTAGAGGAATGGTCAAATGTATGGCAGCTTAGATTCAATGCTAAGAAGTGCAAGATAATGCACCTGGGAAACAAAACCCAGGAAGAGAGTTCACAATGGGGGTGAGATACTAACAACAACAAAAATGGAAAGGGACCTGGGGTAGTCATATCAGATGACTTAAAGGTGGGCAAGCAATGTGAGAGGGCAGTAAGGAGGGCTGGGGGGATACTGGGATGCATAGGGAGAGGCATCACTAGTAGAAAACAGGAAGTTGTTATCCCTCTGTACAGACAGCTGATGAGACCCCATCCGGAGTACTGTGTGCAGTTCTGAAGACCCAATCTCTGCAAGGACACAGGCAAGATGGAAGCTGTCCAGAGGAGGGCAACTAAAATGGTGCAGGGTCTGCACCAGAAGACATATGAAGAGAGACTAAAGGAGCTTAATATGTATAGCCTCGAGGAAAGGAGGGAGAGGGGGGACATGATAGAAACTCCAAGTACCTCAAGGAATCAACAAAGTCCAAGAGGGTAGCATCTTTCAAAAAAAAGTGTGCAAGAACAAGGGGCACAATTTGAAGATAGAGGCGTGCTCAGAGGTAATGTAAGGAGTATTTTTCACAGAGGGTTGTGGATGCATGGAACGGCCTTCCGGAGGAGGTTGTGGAGTCAAAAACAGTGGCTGAATTCAAGCATGCATGGGACAGCCATAAGGCAATTCTAGGGGTGGGGGTAGAAAGAAGTAGGCTGCTGGTTAACTAGGATCTGCAGCTGATCCATTAGGTAGGGAAATGGGCAGACTGGGTGGGCAAGCGGTCCTTATCTGCCGTCAAATTCTATGTTTCTATGTATCACAAGTTGTAAGAGGGAGATAATCCCTCTTTACGAGACACTCGTTAGGTCTCATGTGGAGTACTGCGTGCAGTACTGGAGGCCGCACCTGCACAAGGACATTAACAAAACAGAGGCAGTCCAGAGAAGGGTAACCACAATGGTGCAAGTACTGCATCAGAAAACATGAGAACAGATTAATGGAGCTCAATATGTATACCCTAAAGCAAAGGAGGGAGAGAGTTGATATTTTTATTTCTTATTTATTTATTTATTAAATTCTCGGATTACAAATACCTTTGAGCAGAAACTGCTCGTTTACAAAGGTTCCATGTCAAAGGATGAGGGTCAACATACATACAGAGGTAGTAAAAGAATGCACAATAAACAACCAAAACAACTAAAAGAAAAAATAAAGATACTCAGTTATAACATACTTAGAGATAATATTCATAAAACGAGCAGCTTGAGTAGGCAGCTGGCTGCGGTAACAATAAGAGATAGAGGGCACCATAGGTAGTTAGTATTGCAGGCATGCGACCAGGAGAGGAAGTTGGCAGGCTAATGGGCCACTGTCCGATGGTGGTGGAAAATGTCTTGTACCAGTGGAGATGTGAAGCAGGAAAGGAGTCACAAGGAAGGCCCAGTGCCAGAGGGAATGAGATTGGGAAAGGGCGGGCTGTGAGACATGAGTGAGCTGGGAGGTGTTAGAGAGATCTCTGTTCAGAGAAGCAGTCACACTGAGTGGTAGAGGTGAGGTAAAGTTTGAGATTCCTTTTGAAGGGTTCAAGTGTAGTAGAGGAAAGTGCTTCTTTATTGAGGGAATTGAACCATTGAGCGGCTCTATAGATAAAGGACCGCTGACCCATGGAGGTACGACATCTGGGAACCTGAAAGGTTAGAGATTAGGCACCACGTGTTTCTTGAGTGCCACTGTAGGTAGTAAGGAGTGAGCTAACACCAGGTGGCATGAGACCAAGGAGAATCTTTTTGGTAAGTAAGCAGGTCTGGTACTGTATTCTGCTGCGTGGGGGTAGCCAACTGGCCCTGTGCATAGAGGTCACAGGTGTGAGTTTGTCGGGCTGCACCCGTCAGTAGTCTACAGGCTTTGTTGAGAGCAACTGAGATCCTGCGGAGGGCACTTGTTGAGGCAGAGCCATAGATGGCAAGGCAGTAGTCAATGATAGAGGTGACAGAGCTGTAGATGGCTAGTTTAAGGGCATCCGCAGGCATACAGTGCTTGTGTTTGTGTAGTAGTCCAATCCATATATTGGCGGTCTTGGCAACAGTGTCATTATGCCGAATGTAGGAGAGGGTACTATCCAGGGTAATACCAAGGTACTTGAACTCCTTGACATGTTCGAGTGGGTTCCCAGCGTGGTTCTTGATGGTGAGGGACAGAGAGTTGTGCCTGCTCTGTCGGTTACAGAAGGACATGGCTTTAGTCTTGCTGTGGTTCAGGACAAGTTTATGAGAATTGAACCAGTCTTCGATGCGACTGAAGTCGAGCTGCAGCTGGATTCAAGGACTGTAATGTCATGGTGGCTGGAAAACAGGACTGCATCGCCCATGCGATAAGTAATATTTTTGGTGGCAGGCACTGGGGAGATTGTTGATGAAGAGGAGAAGAGCAGAGGGCCCAGAATAGACCCCTGGGGGACTCCGGAGCGGACCAGTTTCTCATCCGAAGAGATCCCTGCAATCCTTACACGTTGGATCCGATTATCAAGGTAGCTGGTGAACCATGGAAGGGCATCGCTGGAGATCCCAATGGAGGACAGTGGCTTGAGCAGTAGGGGGTGGTTAACTGTGTCGAATGCCTTGGTAAGGTCTATAAATACTGCCCCTCCACACCCTTTGTCAAGCGTGGCATGGATGAAGGTTGTAAATTCCAGTAGTGCAGTGGTGGTGCTGTGCCCTTTCTGAAGCCATGCTGCTCTGGGCACTGTACATTGTACTTATCCAGGAATTCAACTAGTTGGTCCGACACTATTCGCCCAGCGCTTTGACAGTGGGGAGGAGTGAGATAGGTCTGTAATTGTGTGTGCAAAGTGCATCTCCGCTTTTGTGAACCAGTGTGACAGTGGCTTTCTTCCAGAGAGAGGGGAAATGGCCCAATCTAAGCGAGAGATTAAAGATCTTAGTAAGTGGTTCTAAGATTTCACCGAGGACTTGTGCCAGCAGTTTCACGTCAAGGGAGTCACCACTGTACCCTTGTTTGCCGATGGCCTTTTGAATGTATTTTCTAGCTACTTGTGGTGGGACCTCCTTAAAAAAAATAACATTGGGGTTGTACGTTTTAGTTGGGGGGTAACTTGGGAGGAGCTGGAGGGGAGGTCGAAAAAATTTGGTGGAAGGACACTGTCCAGGTCTGTAAATGCATTATTAAAAGTGCTGGTGATACCTAGGTCAAGTGTAGAGTGCCAAGGAAGGTTGAGCATAGTGGGTGGTGCTTAGGATCCTTGCCTGCAGTTCTTTCATGTTGTTCCAGAATTTGTTTCCTGGCCCCAAGAGTTGGTCAGACCTCTTTGTAATAGCTGCATTTAGCATTCCGTATTCTTCGAGTGCAACCATTTTTCTGGCTGCTTTGTATAATTGTATGTTTACTTTGCGTCGGAGTTGCACGAGCACAATGCCAGAGGTGGTCTCTGTGCTTGAGCAGAGTTTAAAGGCCGCAGTAAACCCAGGGGTTGGTCTGTCCTTTGACCTTCATCTTTTCACTGGTGCATAGATGTCACAGCTTCGTTGAAACGCTTGATAAATAGGTCCAGAGCTTTGTTGGTGTCATTGAGGGAGTCAAGCACTGCCCAGTTCAGCCTGGTTAGATGGGATTTTAACAGCTGGAGGTGCCCTTGTTTGATAACCCTGGCATAGATAAGTTTGGGAGGGGCTTGTGGTATTTGTTTGACCAGGAGCAGATGACAGGAGTGGTCACTTATTGTATCCCGGAGTACAGAAACATTGGAGATGCTCAGGCGGTTAGACAGAATCCAGTCTAGAAGCATAAGGAGCCTGTCCTATAGTTACACCTAGTGGGGGCATTGACCAGTTGAGGAGGGTGATGCTCGCTGCTGCATCCTTATAGGTAGCGGCCTCAGCGGAGAGCCAGTTAATGTTAAAATCACCCATGATTATGGTTTCAGAATTATGTTGCTGGACCCTTAGATATTCCATGATGCTATGGAAGCCAGCAGCCTGGTCTCTGGGGGTAGGTAAACTGAGATGACAGTGAGTTCCTTGTTATGTGCACCAAGGAGGATTTTGATTGTGAGGACCTGAGAGGAGTTGCTCAGGCTAGGGATGGATGATGTGACCCATAAGGAATCCTTAAGATAGATGGCCGCCCCGCCTCTGCTTAGCAATCCTGTCTTGCCTGAAAATGCAGTAGCCAGGACAGAGACTGAGGTATCAGGGATTTTAGGGTTTAGCCATGTTTCCACAACTGAGAGACATCAGGGTTGTGCTGCAGGATCCATGTTTGGAGGAGTCAAGTTTGTTGAGGATGCTGCAGGCATTGATGGATGCCATTGTGAGAGTCCCTGTCCTTCTGCTTGGTGCCACTGCTGGCTGCCCAGTGGTCCTGGGTTGGGGTGAACATTTCCTGAGAGCAGGAGCAGCATAAGGAGAATCTGTAGGAGAAAGGATTTCAGCATCTTGTAGATACCTGTTGGTTAAGTCATAAGCCAAAATAAATTATCAACAGCTGAGGTCCAGAGTCACAGAATGTGTTAGAATTCCTGAAGGTGATGAACTGTGCCTGTGCATATGCAGGATGTGAAATCCTTTTGTCTGCATGCTTCTTTGTCATTCAAAGAGGTTGCTGAAAAGCCCACATACAGATCATGGAGCAGGTCAGACGAAAATGTGGATTCAAGCAGACATAGAGTCACTGAGTTTGTCAAACTTAATTGCTTGACTTATGTTTTGCTTGGGATAGCTTCCAAAAAGTTGATTTTTAAATGAAAAATGCAGATACCTGGTTGTGATGTTTTGCAGAAATCCAGTTCAGGAGACTTTCACGGATGTAGTGAGCAAGAATGGTGTAGTTACTCCAAGCAGAAAACCATGTAAATCCACAAAAACTAAGCTACAGACACAGACAAGCAGCCACTACAAACAAAGGAGGAGGATGAAAATTTGTTGTTTGATCGAAATATGATCGAAACATTCAAACATCTTCAGGGCATTAACAAGGTGAAAGAGTCTAAAGTTTCAATATAAGAAAAATAGCAGGACAAGAGGACACAGCATGAGATTAGAGGGAGGCAGATTAAGGGGTAATGTGAGGAAGTGTTTTTTTTACAGAAAGGGTGGTGGGTGTACGGAACAGCCTACCTCAGGAAGTGGTGGATATGAATACAGTGCAGGGCTTCAAACAGGCATGGGATAGGCATAAGGGAGCAACACAGATGAGTATGAATAGATATGCCATTGACAGAGTAAAGGCCTATGGCACATTCTTAAGGTAGAAAAAATGGGCAGACTGGATGGGCCTTGCAGTCCTTATCTGCTGTCAACTTCTATGTTTCTATGTTTCTGCAGCAGCAAGTCCAGGAGTGGTTACCAGGAGAATGGCAGCCAAACTAACAGAGACAGAAGAAGTCCAAGCTGAGATTGTACAGCCAGCACAAGTTATGGAAAATGAACAGGCAGTGACAGAACCTGAAAGCCTGATGGACTTTTTCAAACGGTGGACTATACAACAGAGAGAGACAGAGAAAAGAAGAGATGCAGCGACAGGAGCAGCACTGGTTGGATACCTTGCAAGCTATCAAAGCAAAAGGATCTGGCACAGGTTCAGCACAGCAACAAGGTACATGCAACTTAAAAGACATTAAAAATACAAAGTTGTGTCCCTCAGATGATATCAAGGCATATCTGACAAACTTTTGAAAGAGTTGCCACAGCCTGCCAATGGCCAAAGCAGCAATGGACAATCAGACTGGTACACTACCTGATAGGTAAAGCCCAACTTGCCTACAGCAGTACGGACACTGCACAGTCAGAAAACTATGACCTTGTGAAAAAATAAATCCTGAAAAGATACGATATATCAGGAAAGACCTACAGGCAAAGATTTCAGTCCCTGAAGCACAACGCATTCGCCAATCCTCGAGAAGCCTTCACCAGACTCAGAGAGCTCCTTATTAAATGGCTCCACCCGAGGGCAAAACAGTCCCACAGATCTTCGGTAGATTTGCAACGGAACAATTCATCAACATTCTGCCTACAGATGTGCAGCGTTGATTGAAAGAATATCGACCAGAAAGTGTGAAAAAGGCTATTTCTTTGGCCGAGGACTACCAAATGGCCAGACAGACGCCACAGCAGCGAGGTAACAGCCAAGCACTGGTAAGACCCCTTTTTTCCCCATTTAAACTCAAAATCTGATAAGAACTCTGGTGAGGGTAACAAATCTGCCCCCAAAGACTTTATTTGTTATAACTGTAACAAGCCAGGCCACAGTGCAAGAAACTGCCTTAGTAAGGAGAGTGGCACTGGAGCAGATTTGTCTTTAGCAAATTGGGGCAAGTACTTAACAGATGTGAAGGTGGGAGATAAGACTGTAAAGGGACTCATTGACTGGAGAAGCAGACAGACCCAAGTGCATGTTGAAGTGCTGGGAAAACACTGTGCAAAAGGACCACGTATAGAGCAGGAGCCAGCTGCATTTATCTACAGTATGTTTCAGGGTCCAAAAGGTTTGATGACTGTTTCTCATATAAAAAAGTGTGTAGAATTCAGATTTACAACTCTTATTCATCCATAGTTGTACGTTTTCTTGGAAAATGCACTTTCTTAACAGTAACTAAAAGTGTTATCTTTATGTAATGGACTCGGTTTACTTATTTATCAAATGTATTTATTAGACTCGGTTTACTTAGTTACTAATGTAATTTAATGAGTCAGATATGGCTAGCAAGACTTCCCACAAACTGCAGAGGCGATGCATCCTACACACTGATCCAGTCGTTAGCACAGACCATGGAGACCTGCTACCTTTTGATGATGCTTATTGGGAGAAAGTAGTTGATGTCAAGGAAAGACGTTCTAGTCAAACACTGTCAAAGTACGACATGGTGCGTCTTGAATTGCCTGAACGTTACTCCACCAGCCATGGGTATCATTACATCTGCTACAAGAACTTCACTGTATATAAGAATTCCAGTAAACTTGCAGCTGATGAAACATTAAAAAAAAAAAAACATCGTAAAGAGTTATCCAGCAAAACTGCTTCGTTCATAGTGCTCTATCTGAATCTGCAGCATCTACATCAGGCATATTCCCAAATGAATATATATTTTGCAATTCATACAAGAAACCTAAGGGGTCAAAGGAGACTTTTGAATATCCTACAATATGTGTAACTTATGGGGCAGCAGAAAGCATAAAAAATGCAGCAAAAGAAATGGACAATCAACAAATGGATATGATGGTAGGCAGTACTGATCTCATAGCCAAAGAAGTGAAGTACCACAACAGCTGTAAGAACAAGTATGTAAAAAAGGCAGAACGAATAAAGGGCACAGGTACAAAATGTGAATACAGTCAGTTGAGGGACAGTCACCAGGTTGCCTTTTCCGGACTTAAATATGTGCAGTGCTTCATTGTTAACGGAATGCAAGAAGAATCATTGCTATCTCTACATAAAATATACATGGACATTCTTATGGCGTGCAGTGGGCGCGCAATAAATTACAATCCACAGAGCTTGCAGTCAAAACTGGTGGATCACTTCAAAGATGGTTATCATATTTGATACCAAAAGTAGAAAAGCGAGTACAATCATTACGTCTGCTGAAAAAACAGGCTGACTGGAGGGAAGCACAAGCAGCACAACACATAAAAGAACAGTTGTTGGAACTCCTAAAGGTACAGTCTCATAATAAACCAAAGTTAAAGCTGAAGACTTGATAGAAGAAAATGTAAAACTGCCACCCATTCTTCACAGATTCCTACGTACTGTACTCACAGGTTCATCAGAAGTGGGCAGTGAACGACAGGAGAGGGTAGTTCAATCTATTGCAGATGACAGTGTTTGCAGTGTCAAGGGGAATAATCAAACCACAAAAACACCTCTTATTGGGCAGGGGTATTAAATCCATGACAGGCAATAAGAAAGTTTTAACTATTTTGAACAGGTTTGGTCATGGTATCAGCTACTAAGTTGTGGAGGAACTCGAAACCGCAGTCACAACCAATATAATGGAGAAGAATACAGCTACACCAGATGGATTGCTCAAACAGCCAGGTTTAGCTACTGCTTTGGCTTCTGACAATTATGATGAGATGACAGACACACTTGACGGTCATGACACTTTGCAGGACACTGTGGGTACAACATACAAAAACATACCATCCAGTATTGAGGAGACAGCTGTACACAAAGAAAGGTCTGAAGAAGCTATGACAAGAACACACATAGATGACCAAGTGCCAGCAAGAAATGAAACACACCCAACAGAAACAAACACAGATAAGTAAAGATCAAAAGTGGATGCCCATGACCAAGCAGGGCCTTCTTTAACATCAAAGAGCAAACAATGCAGAACATCAAAGACAAAGGCTGAAGATTCTGATGAAGATATTTGCCAAGTGTAAAGAAGCAGATATTGCAGTCAATGGCATGACAGGAACAAGACACTGTACCCAGGCACATTCAAATGTCTCAGAGGAAAAGAGCTCTAAATATTGGCAAGAAAGACATTCGACAATATACATCTGGAAACCAGGCCAGCCCAGTGGTGCCGAGGGTTGAGGCGCTGGACGCCACACCTCGCGTCACCGCGGCGACCTGTGTTCAGGAACGGGCACGGGCCGTCGGGGCCGGCAGGGAAGGGAAGGTTTGGCGTCCGGGGACTGCTCTCTTCTGGGGCAGCATCGCCGCTTGGCCATCCCCTGGTGGAAGTTGAGTGCATGGCGCGGGCGAGAGCATGGGGAGCTGGTTAGGATGCTTGAGGAGCATGCACAGATGTGTGCAGGCTCTCCCTGCTTGCGTCATTGCACGCATCCGTATTCAGGAAAAAATCCAGGTGGGTCTTCCGCCTCTGTGAAGCCCTCCCTGGACTTTAATTAGTCGCTGTCGCTAGAATTCCCCCAACCAGATACTTGTTCAGCGGACTGGATTGGGGACCAGTTCCTCGGCCCTGCCCTCCGGGGGTGACCTAGCAGTGACAGTAGGTGGCAGTCTGGGGGCTGTGACCAGGGCAGATACCTGGCAGAGAGCCCTACCACCAAATATATTAAATAATAATAAAAATCTATATATATATATATATATATATATATATTATTTGGAAAACCAAAAATAAGACCGCATCAATATAAGGTGACAGACAGCTCTGAACCAAAAAACCTCATGCAAGCTAAGAGCAGGGATGTTGCCTGGATGTCTTGTGCAAGTGTAGATGCTACTTCAATGTGGCATGGATGGAATGCTCTTGTTTCTGTAGATGACCTGCCACAACAGATCAGATTAAATCATACTTGGACCCTATAGGAAAGCCTCCTAAAAGCCTTGATGTAGTGCAAGACACTATGAATACTGCTATCAAGGTTATGGATGAATGCCAGGAGGACTATATGCCTATTACTTATGACTTGGCCATAGTATATCCTGTGCTACAAATTCAGTCCACAAAGTCCCAGGAATATGACAGACTTTTCATATGTTTTGGACCATTCCATATAAAATTAGCATATTGCAAAGGTCTTAGATACTTCCTAAATGGTTCTGGTGGAGACCACATTCTTGTTGACAGTGGTGTACTGGCATTGGGATTCCTGAAGGACTTCAATGAACATTTTTTAATTGGACAAAGAGGCTTCACCCGATGCTATCGCCGG
This sequence comes from Neoceratodus forsteri, assembly GCA_016271365.2. NCBI lineage: Eukaryota > Metazoa > Chordata > Ceratodontiformes > Ceratodontidae > Neoceratodus > Neoceratodus forsteri. The sequence continues at coordinate 1,145,795,625 of CM057458.1, read as the reverse complement.
CATCCAGAATTAAACATTTGCAGTACTTTTTACAATATATAGGTTTGTCAGACTTTTCAATTTCAAAGCATCTACAGCAGCTACTTAATGACCCATCGCCTTCCTCAATGGTGGATCTAGAGAATACAGCTGAGTTCAAGACATTTATGGAAGCATATGAAACGTTCTCAGATTCCACACACCGTGGTGAGCATGACGTAACTGCCCAATTTTGGCTGCACTACTGCATTTTGGCAGAATTGTACCAACTCTTCTGGCATTCTATTAGGACAAATGACTTGTCTTTCTTTGTATATAGCTTGGAGAAGAGGATACCTCTTTACTGCGCAACTAGGCACCACAACTATGCCAAGTGGATGACCCTGTACCTTATGAATTTGCTAAACATGGATGAGACCCACCTTGGACTAAGGAAAAAATCTGAAAATGGAGCATTACCCACTGCAAGATCAAAGAGAGGGTTTAGCAGAAATGACATAGACTTGACCTTGGAAAAGACAATTAATGCCAATGCTGCATCAAGACTAACCGGGATTTCTTCTCTGACAGAACATCAACGCAAGGAGGAGGTGGAACATTCTGCGGTGAGATCGAAGTAAAACTGTTGGAAGTCTTATGGACAAAGTTGGTCTTGGCAGCCATGAAGAAGCCAGCCAAAGCTGAAGAGTTTTAGAGGTAAACGAGATTCGAAGGATTTAAACAACGTGTTGAACACAATAGACTCCTCCATGAATACATTCTGGAATGCGTTCGAGGACAGCAATCTTTATTCAATAGGTAGTGGAAAAGCAGTATCACAAGAGGTAGCAAGCAAAGTGTTACAGGTTACTGAGCTAGGTACTCGGATGTATTATGTGTTTAGAGACTAATGCATTACCAAAGGCAGTAGATTCTAGGAGCCCATCAAAAGGTACAAGCTAAAGAAGTTTGCACATGATGCAATGAAGGTGAAGATTAAGAACAAGGACGAGAAAATTGTCGAGTTGAAAGGAACTCGAGACTTCTTTGGCACTTGCTATATCTATCTGCGACTTCAACAGTTGAACTTATGATGGTGTTTACCTACCCGCTAATCCCCTCTTTAGGAAACGTTGACGGATTAATGCACACAACAATGAAGTCAACACTGCTGAAGAAACTTGAGACCAGAGTCCAAAGTAACCAACCCGATGCTGTAAATGCCACAGTGGTTGATGACATGTTCTTGATCGGAAGTCTTACAAACCTGCCACCAACATTCCACAGTGTGCAAAAACATCCTGTCTATTGTTTGCTGTACTTCCACAAATGAAGTACACCTTGTCAGTGACTGTTACAAGTCACCATTGATCAACGTTCTTGAACAAGAGGAGAGAGGAAAGCATAGCATCGCTCCACTCTCCTATCTCATAACTAGTCCAGACCAAAGCCGACCAAGAGACCTTGCTGGATCCCTGTCTTTATATTTATTCAAGACGGCACTCCTATGTTTTCTAGCTACAGCATGGAATTCTGAGGTGTACTGTGAAGTTTTAGGTGATAAAATGCTCATCTATGCAGTAGGAGAAACTTGTTACTCATACAAAGTGGAATCTGGACATATGCACAGACTAGAGTGCAAGACCCCCTAAAAAGCAAACACACAGAAGCAGACACAAGAATCATGCAACACATACACTATACATTTGCAGTCAAAATGAGGGTGAAGATGTGCATGTAGTGGTCAGGGCAGATGATACTGATATTCTGGTCATTCTGCTGTATCATGCAAGTCTAAACGATAATCTCAAACTGCACCTAAACGTTAGCCATTCAGGGAATACCACAAGAAGATCCATAGATGTACGAGGGGTGGAGGCGGTGGAGGGCAGCGTGCAGGGGATTTGGGTCACTCTGCAAATTCAGGGGGTAAAAAGAGTAAAAATAGGGGTGGTATACAGACCCCCCATGCTAGCAGAGGTGCAGGAAGAGAATTTGGTGGCAAACATTGAGGCTCACTGTAGACTGGGGAAGGGTAGTGGTGTTGGGGGACCTAAACATGCCAGGAACAGACTGGAGGACTATGACGTCCCCAGTGGCCAAAGAACAGAGGTTGCTGGATGTCTTCCAGGATGCATTCCTGACCCAGCAGGTGGGGGAGCAGACTAGGGAAACTAGGACACTGGATGTAGTTCTCGCCGACAGTGACCAAATTAGGGGACTGGAGGTGAGGGACCCATTGGTGGGAGTGACCATGCCACAGTCTGTTTTTTCCAGGACCGTGGTGGGGAGCTGCACAAAGACGGTGGTAATCACTTAGGGGTGCAGATTTCAGGGGATGGGAAGGATCCTTAAGGGTTATTTGGACAAGATAAGGCCAAACATGGATGCTGACAGTAGGTGGGAGATCATTTGGAGGGGTTTACTGGAGGCTACCAGGTCCTGTGCAAGAGAGAGTCGCAAATTCGGTAAGGTCAGAAAACCCTGTTGGTGGACCCGGGAGGTTCAGGAGGCGGTGAGGGATAAGAAGGAGGCCTACAGTTGAGTCAAGCACTCAAGGGCGGAAAGGGATCGGGGGGAGTAGGAGCTGATGGCCAGGAGGTGAGAGTGGCTAAGGCGAGGAAGGAGCAGATCTTGGCCAGGAGGCGGGGACAAGGGGTCCTCTAGATACACTGGGGAAAAAAGGAAACTGAGGGGGCAAATCAGCAGGATTAGGACAGGGAAGGGATGGGAACAGGATCCGGGGGAGCAGGCCGAGGTGCTAAACGAGTACTTTGCCAGTTTTTGCCAATGAGGGGGACTACGTCTTTCAGGGAGGGGGGGTAGACAGGGGAAGACGTGGGACCCTTAGAGATCGGGAGACCTGGAGTGTCTTGGGGAGGGAAGGGCTGGCACCGTCTGGCGGGGGGATGGAAGTACAGGGAGCAAAGAGGGAGGATGCGGGGGTTGAAATCCCGGTAGAGAGTGAGGGAAGCCCTCAGGTCCCTTCAGATGGAGGAAGCACCAGGGCCGGATGAAATACATTCCAGGGTGCTGAGGGAACTGGCAGATGTCCTGGCAGAGCTTTTCAACATCTCTCTGAAGATGAGGTAGGTACCCCAAGACTGGAGGGTGGCCCATGCCATGCCAATCCACAACGGAGGATTATGAGAGGAGGTGAAGAACTACAGGCCCGTTAGCCTGATGTCGCTGGTGGGCAAGGTGAAGGAGGGTATTATCAAGGAAAGGCTGGGGGGTACTGGAGCAAATGGGGTACCTGGATGACAGACAGCATGGCTTCATCCCGGGAAGATCGTGTCGGACAAAACTTGTGAAGTTCTACGACTGGGTGACGAGTGCCCTAGGGCAGGCCGGTGGAAGTTCTCTTTCTAGACTTCAGCAAGGCATCTGATTCGGTGCCTCACAGTGGCCTGCTAGCTAAGCTGGGGGAAATAGGGGTGGGGATGCAGATGATCAGATGGACAAGAAATTGGCTCTCGGAGAGTACTCAGAGGGTGGTGGTTGGGGGGCTAGTCTCATCTCCAAGGAGGGTCATTAGCGGGATTTCCCAGGGATCTGTACTAGGACCTCTCCTGTTTAACGCCTATGCCTCTGACATAAGGAAGGATATCAGGAGTGAAATGAGTCTCTCTGCGGATGACTCAAAGCTGGGAGTGGTGGTGGATGGGGAGGAGGGGAGAGTGGCCCTGCAGGAGGACCTGGAGGCTCTGGAAAGGTGGTCAGGGAAGTGGAAACTGAAGTTCAATGCATGGAAATGCAGGGTTCTGCACCTGGGGGCCAGAAATCTGGGCCAAGTGTATACTCTGGGGGGAGACACACTACAAATCTCAAAGGGTGAGAGGGACCTTGGGGTGGTGGTGGATGTCAGAATGAACAACACTGAAACTTGTAGGAGGGCAGAGGCAAAAGCAAATAGGATGCTGGGATGCATTGCTAGCGGGATTACCTCAAGAAGGGCAGAAGTGATCCTTCCTCTGTATAACTGCTTGGTTGGGCAGCACCTCAAGTACTGTGTGCAGTTTTGGAGACTGCACTTAAAGAGGGACATTGCACTCCTGGAGAGGGTACAAAGGAGGGCAACCAAAATGATCCAGTGCCTGGGGAAAAGGACCTATGGGGAGAGGCTCGGGGAGCTCAACGTGTACACCATGAAGGAGAGGAGGGACAGGTGAGACATGATAGAGGTCTTCAAGTACATAAAGGGGATTAATAAGGAAAGCTCAGTCGGGGTGCTCCAAAGGAAAGAGGGGTGTACAACTAGAGGACACTGGTGGGAGCTAGAGGGGTGGAGACGAGGCGGTGTTACTTCACTGTGAAGGTGGTGGAACTATGGAATGCACTGCCCAAGGGATTGGTGGAGACAGAGACTGTGGAGGGGTTTAAAAGGGGCTGGGACAGGTATGGGGGAGGGTGAAGCTGACGAAGTACAACAGAAGGGGAACATCTTGGACTGAGGACAGAAAACCCCAGGGGTTTTTTAGTAGCGGAGACAGCAAAGTGGCACCCAGTATGGATACTGACCATCAAGCAGACACGACAGACCATTAGGACTCCTCTGCTGCCATTTTAGTATGTTAGTATCCCGCTTGTCAGCAAAGTTAGGCAGACCTGTGTGTGCAGGTCTACCAGGTCTCCATGTAATGACAGGGTGCGACTATTCACCAGCGTTCAAAGGCAAGGGAAAGGTGTAACTTCTAACAATTATGGAAAACAATAGAGTACACAAAAGCATTTGGAAAACTGGGATGTCCACACTTGTCTAAAGAAACTGAGGATACAATTGAGAGCTTTGTGTGTACCTTGTATGGACAGATAGTAAAGAGTGTTAACACAGCCCGCTACAGTATGCAGAATGTCAAGTATCGTCCAAGTGACTAAGACGCACCCTTAGAAAAGATCAAAGAAGCAGACACAAGCTCGCTGCCACCATGCAGATCAACTCTGACACAACACATCTGCCGTGCAAATTACATTTCGTTGTTATGAGAAAAACACAGACAAACCAGAAATGACACTATTGAAGCCAGAGGACAATGGCTGGATCTATGAGGATGGCAAATACAAGCCAACATACTTCACATGTAAGTGAACAATTGAACAAACACGACAACAATACAAATGAAGAAGATGATGACAGTGACTGTGATGTCGATATTGATGAGACAGATCTGATTAACATGTTAGATAAAGACAGTGAACAAGAATACTGATTGTTATTTAGGTTCATAAAACGTCATAAAAAGTTGATTGTTTCAAGTCAAATACAGAATAAAATAAATCACGTTAATATTAAGCCTTTGACACATACGCTGTGGTGTTACAATGTCTGTAGTATTTCAATAACAGTTTATAGAATTGAAATGAAAGAAGAAACCATTAATTAAAATATATACAATTTTCACCAACAGTTAATTTTCTCATTGAATAAGTGCATTTTCCAACAAAACATTCAACTTTGAGTGAATAAGAGTTGTAAATCTGGATTCTACACACTTTTTAATAAACAGTCATCAAACCTTTCGGACCTAGACACATAGATAAATGCACCTGGCTCCTGGACTAGTACTAGTGTCATCTGTATCCACAGGGGCACTCGATACTATCTCACCACCCAAGTGACTGTGACTATTAAAGGGTGTGTCACACCAAAGTGAAAGTGAGGGTAGCACCCAAGTTACCTGGTACCTGTGATTATTAGAAATGACTGTCCAGGATTTACTAAGTGAATCTCCGAGGAACTGAACCCTGCAGTTTCAGCAGCAGTGGTGGTAAGAGCTATGGCAAAGAAAATTTCAAACAGTGGGGACACTTTCTTTCAGTGACTTTGATTCGGACTTGTTTGAGAACAGCTCCAAGATCCAGAAGTCCAGGAAAGAAAGAAGATGTCTGAAACAACAGTGGCAACAAAAGACTGATGGATATAAAGGGTTAAAATATGAAAATGCTGACGCTAAACTGATACCAGACTGTGATTTTGTTTCAGAGCAAGCTAACAATGTTTCTCTCCAGGGTTATTTTAAGCAGCTAGGGGTGAAACCAAAACAGGGTGGACCAATGTTTAAAAAAATGTTATTGGGTTACTGTACAGAGTTTGGGTTAAGCCTCAGACACAGGTATAGACAGAACAATTGGCTATACCACAGAAGTATTGAACAGAGTTGTTACAGACAGCGTGACAGTCCTATGGCTGGTCTCTCAGGGAGGGATCGCCCCCTTGCCAGATTGCTGTACAGATTTTACTGGCCTGGAATTCATGAAGATGTTGCTACCTATTGTAATTTCTGTGCTGAATGTCAGAAAGTAGCCCGTCACTAGAAAATACAAGGTGCCCCTACCCTTGATAGATGTGTCTTCTGAAAGAATTGCAATGGATGTGGGTGGCCCCTTAGACACAAGTAAAAAGGGTAATTCATTGATCCTGGTAGCAAAGCGACTATGCTCCTGGATATGCAGAAGCAGTTCCAATGTGTACTGTAATAGCTTCAAAAGTGGCAGCAGAGCTTGAAAATATTTTCAGCAGAGTGAGCATACCTAAAGAAATTATTACTGATCAGGGTAGTAATTTTGGTGTTACATTACTTAAGGAGCTGTACAGACTACTAGGTATCACTGCCATAAGACCCTTCCTCTATCAACCAAAGACAGACAGTCTTGTTGAGCGTTTTAACCAAACCTTGAAAAGCACGTTAAAAAGGTTTGTAAAAGGGGAAGTGAAAGACTGGGACCAATACTTGCCTAACCTACTTTTTGCTTACAGAGAAGTGCCACAGGCATCAATGGGGTTTTCACCATTTGAAATGCTGTATGGTAGGCAGCCAAGCGGGCCACTGGATGTGATAAAAGAAACGTGGGAAGATAACCCCACTCAGAAACAATCTATAACGTTTCATATGTGTGCCCTAAGAAAGAAGCTAGCAAAAAATGCTGAAATTGCCCATAGTGATCAGGAAGAGGCCCAAAACCAGCAGAAGGTGTATTATGACCATGGGCTAAAAGAAGAGTTTTGAGCCAGGTGAACAGGTTTTGCTATGTTACCCACAACAGAAAATAAACGGTTAATGAAGTGGCAAGGGCCTTAAGAGTGCTTAGATGTACTGACACCGTTAACTACGAGACTAAGACCCCTGATAGGAAAAATCCTACTAAGATATACCACACTAACCTCCTAAAGAAATGGGTTGAAAAAACACCAAAAGCTGCTTTGCTAGTTTTACCAGAAACTGACAAAAAAGATATCGACGTAGCTTATGATAGACTGGAACAAACTATAACTGCTGATGCTGTAAAGGTGAATGTTTCCTTAACCCCTGAACAAACTGCAGAAATTCGTAATGTGCTAAAGACATTTAACAGTAATTTTACCACAGTACCAGGCTGAGCAAAAGGGGTCGAGCACATAATAGTGAAAAGGAATGCTCGCCCTATTAGGCAAAAGACATACAGATTACCAGAGGAGTTAAGAGCTGACGTGGTTAAGGAAATAAAAAAAATAAAAAAATAAAGAACTGGGTATCATAGAAGAGTAGAGGAGTGCTTGGTCATCTTCAATGATAATTATAAACAAAAAAGAAGGGGTGTTAGAATCTGCCTTGATTTTAGGAAACAATCAAGTATCAGAATTTGACACTTAATCTATGCCTAGAATAGATGATTTGGTGGACAGACAGGGGAGTGCAAAGTATAACAGTACCCTCGATCTCACCAAGGGTTACTGGCAAATCCTTTTAGCTAAAGAATCCAGAGACAAAACTGCATTTGCCACTCCTGTTGGATTCTATCAGTTCACCACTATGCCATTTGGTTTACATGGTGCGCCAGCTACATTCCAGTGGTACATGGATGTAACTATCACCTCACACTGGGTATTGTGCTGCGTACCTGGATGATGATGTGGTGTATAGTCCAGACTGGAAAAGCCACCTGGAATACCTTCGAGCAGTTACCCAAGCTATCAAAAAGGCAGTTCTATTAATCCTACCAAATGTACACTGGGCATGCAGGAAACCAGGTATTTGGGCTATGTGTTGGGAAATGGTGAAGTTAAGCCAGACATTTCTAAAATAGCAGCTGTAGCTAACAGCCCTGTCCCTAAAACAGAGAAAAATGTCAGGTCATTTTTAGAGCTTGCTGGTTATTATCGGAGGTTTGTTCCCAGCTTTGCTGAGTTAGCTACTCTCCTCAATGAATTCACGAAAAAACGGTACCCAAATAATGTGAAATGGACTCCAGAGTGTGAAGATGATTTTCAAACCATTAAGGCTGCATCATGTTTAGACCCAGTTTTAAGAAGCTCAGATTCTGAGAAACCATTTTTGTTGCAAACAGATGCATCAGAGATAGGCCTAGGTGCAGTCCTGAGTCAAAATGTAGTTGGGAAAGAACATCCTATTCCGTACATAAGTAGAAAGTTGCATGACAAAGAGAAAAGGTACTCCACCACTGAAAAGGAATGTTTAGCAGCAAAGTGTGCCATGGAGTCCCTTAAGTTTTATTTGTTAGGAAATGACTTTATACTTGAAACAGATCACAATCCTCTCTGTTGGCTTAACCAAATGAAAGATAAAATTCCCATGATCACAAGGTGGTACCTGGCACTACAGCCATTTAAATTCAAGGTGATACACAAATCTGGCAAAGAGAATAGCAATGCTGATTTTCTGTCAAGATATGGATCAGGAATTGAGGGTTCTAAAGGCTGAAAAACAAATGTATGAGTTTAAACTTTACTGTTTGCTGTACTGTTCTAGAAAAAAGGATACTGCATATGTGCTCAATTTCTGGAAGTTAGAAGCTCACGTTAGATAAGAATTAATAGAAAGTTTAATAGAAAGTTTTGGAAACCTGTTTGATGAAACAGGTTCTCTCTTAAGGGGGGGTATACGTGACAAGGTTGAATAGGACTCTGTCCCAGTTATTATGGCGAGTTTGAATGCAGGGATCTGTTCTGTTCTTTCCTTTCCTGTCTCGTCTGTCTAGTTGCGCAACCAAATTTTCCTTTGAGACCTAGGATTTGATCACCCCAACAGTTTCACAATTCTCTGTGCTGTCTCTCAACCTCCTCTTGCCATTTCTGTCTTTTTCTACCTTGCATATCTGCTGGTATAAAAATATATGCAAATCATTAGGTGGAAATGTAACATACTGGGATCCCTTTGTTTAGAAATGATATAGTGTTACTGTTGAAATGTATATAATTATAGTTTGAGATGATTGCAAAAAGCTATTAGGAGCTCAAGGGGCTAACCAGAGAGCAGTTTTTAAGCCTGTTTTCAGAAGCTGTGGAGAAGGGGCCTCAGTTCTGGGACACTGTGTTCTTGCTGCACCTGCCTGAAATTTACAAGAACATTTTAGAAAAAAAAACAGTAAGCTTGTTAAGAAGGGGGGTTGCAAGGACTTATAAGAGAGCTGCAGTGTCTTGGGGGACACAAAGAGATTGAAGGAAAACTCAGATGGCTCTTCTGTTTATTCTGCCGTTGTAAATAGTTACACTGAACAAATTTAGTTTATGTTACTGCTAGTACTAATAAACACTTTTTGCAAATTCTACAACTGCTCCTGGTTTTTCCTATGCTTCCTGACCTGTGCCTCGATGACAGGCATCCACAGCAATTTTGAACTGATGACTTACATAGAAACATATAATGCAGACTTTGACAGCAGATAAGGACCACTTGGCCCACCCAGTCTGTCCATTTCCCTACGTTTTGATAAGCGGCACATCCTAGTTAACCAACAGCCTACTTCCTCCTACCACCCACCACTAGAACTGCCTTTTGTCTGTCCCATGAAGTCTTCAATTCCCCCACTATTTTTGACCCCACTACCTCCTCAGGAAGGCCGTTCCAGGCACCCACCACCCTGTCTGTGAAAAAATACCCTCTCATGTTGCCCCTCAGCCATCCCCCCATCTTCAAACTGTGCCCCCTTGTTCTTGCACATCTTTCTTTTTGAAAGATGCTACCCTCTTGGACTTTGTTGATTCCCTTTAGGTACTTGAATGTTTATATCATGTCCCCCCTCTCCCTCCTTTCCTCTAGGGCATACATATTAAGCTCCTTTAGTTTCTCTTCGTACGACTTGTGGTGCAGACCCTGTACCATTTTGGTTGCCCTCTTCTGGACTGCCTCCATCCTGTATGTCCTTGTGGATATGGGGTCTCCAGAACTGCATGTAGTACTCCAGATGTGGTCTCACCAACTGTCTGTACAGAGGGATAACAACTTTCTGTTTTCTACTGGTGATGCCTCTCACTATGCACCCCAGTATCCCCCCAGCCCTCCTTACTGCCTTCTCACATTGCTTGTTTACCTTTAGGTCATCTGATACGACTACCCCAGGTCCCATTCCATTTTTGTTGCTGTCGGTACCCCCCCCATTGTGTACTCTTCCCTTGGGATTTTGTTTCCCAGGTGCATTACACTGCACTTCTTTGCACTGAATCTAAGCTGCCATACATTTGACCGTTCCTCCAACCATTATTCAGAGTGCTTCTGTTTGGTTTGGGTACCTCCCCCTCCTCCTCTTTTGTGAATACTGAGCAAAAGTATTCATTCAGGATCTCTGCCTTTTCACTATCACCCTCTGTGCACCTCCCCTCCTTTTTATTAAGCATCACTATCCCTCCCTTGGCCTTTTTTTGCTCCCTAATGTACCTATAATAGGTTTTATTCCCCTCCTTAACCGAGTTGGCTATCTTTTCCTCTGTTTGGGCCTTTGCTATTCTGACTGCCTTCCCTGTTTCCTTCTGCTTTAACTGATACAGTTCCCTGTCCTGCTCCCTCTGTGATTCCTTATACTTCCTGAATGCTATCTTTTTCTCCCTAACCTTTCCCGCCACCTCTTTTGAGAACCATAGTGTTTTTTTCCTTCGTTCTGTTTTGTTTATTTGTTTCACAACAAGGCTTGTTGCCTCTGTGATGGTAGTTTTGATTTTTCCCCATTATTCCTCCACCCCTCCTTCCTGCCCATTTACTAATGCATTCCTTATGCACGCTCCCATTTTCCCCCAAAGTCAGCCCTCCTAAAGTCCAGTACCCTTGCCTTTGTATGGCTTGACTCTACGACTGCGCTCTCTTTGTCCCCGTTTGAGAGTACCAGGTCTACGATTGCTCCCTCCCGAGTGTGTTCCAACACTAGCTGTCTGAGGCATGCCCCCTGTAGGGCATAGAGAAGGACCCTGTTCTTCGATGCGGCTGCAGCAAATGTGCTCCAGTTAACATCTGGCATATTCAGGTTCCCCATCAATATCATCTCCCCTTTTTCTTGCCATTCTAAGGATGCCTTCTGTTATTTCCTTGTCCCTTTCCTTCCCGAGATGGTGGTCTGTAAACAACCTCTGCAGATTGTGGTACCATTTCCTGTCTCTAAGGTGACCGCAATGCCTCCCCTCTCTTCCCTCTGTACCCTTTAGTTCCATTGCTTTTAACCATTCCCTTACATAGACAGCTACTCCTCCTCTATTACCCCCGTCCCTCCTGTAGTTCGCATAACCTGGTATGCTGACATCCAAGACATAGTTCTGTGTGTACCATGTTTCTGTGACTGCCACAAAATCCAGTCGTCCCTCTTCCATCAAGGCCACTAGTTCAGGAAGCTTGTTACTCAGACTACGGGCATTGGTACTCACTGCCCTCTATTTTATCGCCTAACCCCCTTTAGCCCCATCCCTGCCCTTACTGCCTTTGCCTTTTTCTCCATTGACCCCTGTCCTGCTTCCCATTGACTTCTCTACCTTGGTGTTTATCAGCTAACTACCCTGTTTTGTGGGGGAAGGCTGGAATCGCTGCTCCGTTTCAGTGCCTTCCCCCTTGGCTAGTTTAAAAGCTTTCCAATGAAGCATTTAAACCTATCACCTAAGACCCTGGTTTCCCTCCTGGACAGATGCAGACCATCGTGCCAATACAGGCCTGTATCCCTTCAGGTCAACCCCCAGTCCCCAATGAAGTCAAAACCCTGTGCTCCACACAAGTTTTTCAACCATTTAATGAATCTCATAGTGAGAAGCACCCTAGCCTCACTCATACCACAGACAGGCAGCACCTCCAAGAAGGTTACCGTGCCTGCTACTTGTCTAAGGCCCCTCCCCAACTCCACAAACTCCTCCTATACTGTTCTGATTCCATTCCCAGCTAGGTCATTTGTTCCTAGGTGTCAATGATATCCAGCTCTCTCTCTCCCCCGTGCAGCTGCTTCCGCAATCCTGAGGATTTGCTTCCTGTCCCTCCAAGCCATGGCACCAGGCAGGCACCTTACCTCCCTCCCTCTTCCTGTCCTACCCCCTCTAACAATTAAGTCCCCCACCAGGAGCTGTTTCCTTCCCTTGTGGGATCCCATTTCACCCTCCTTTGGGTCTCCCTTGTGGAGGCTCCCAGTATCCTCCTTGGTCTCCACTGCAGGTGTCTCCATAGAGGAACCACACTTCTCTAGAACAGCCTATGAACTCTGGAAAGGTACAACTGGAGGGATACGCCTCTGTTCCACCACCCTCACCCTCCCTGAGCCAACTGTGGTCCAACCACTTCTCATTCTTGGCAACCTCTGAGGCAGTGGCAGCAGCCTTGGTGGTCCCTGGGTGGGGGAGGAGGTTTCCCTACTCCTTGGCAGTTCGGCCTGGAGATGGGCAACCCTCTCCCTCTGAAGAGAGGTGCCTGCAAATAGGGCAGCACTGCAGCCTCCTGAATGTCTCTTGGAAGACTGCCGCCTCACAAGCAGTGCATTCCACCACTCCCCACATCTCTCACCCTTCTTGTTTAAATTTTTTTTTTTTTTTGGTGTTTTTGTTTTGTTGGTGTGTGGGTTCGCTAACCCCCTATGCAATTTGCTGGGCTGCTTAGGATATGACAGGTGTATGTCCTTTGCCCTTGGGGAAATGATGTCAGAACCCCAGGTATAAAAGAAATAACTTCCTTGGGGTGGGAGTGGTGAGGGGCAGGGTTGGGGGCCCAAGCCTGTGTCCTCCAGAAACAATCAGCTACAGCTCTGACCCACCAGCCAGGTCAGTGCTTTCCTTCCGTTCAGCAAGACAACCTGTACAACAATCTACCACAAAATATACCCTGCACAAAACAATTCCTAACAGAAAAATAAAGCAGTTGAGTGCAATACCTATGATGTAAGCACAGCCTTATACAACCTGGTGGTCTGAAGGCAATCAAATAAAACAAGTTTCTACCACCTGAGGCTATGTCTGGGTCAAATTCACAACCCACTAACCTGTACTAGGACCTACAATATAAAATCCTCAGCCCAGTGAATAAGTTGGTACAAAATGTCACCAAGATACTAGCTCACAAGTCAGCTGTTCACAAGGGAAGACAAAATATGCAGTATGTCAATCCCTCCGGATTTAATCTTCCAATCAATCTACAAAGCAGCACTGCACACCCCAAAAAAGAAGCAATAACAAGTGTAAAATTTAAAGTAAGCTACACCCTCCTTAGATGTCAGCAAGATTCTGTTTCCCTGCTGATTCCAAGTTCAATATTCTGTCTCCTTCCTAGCTCCCAGTTGTTTAAAAATCAGCTTTCACCTCCAAGGAGATTGGCTTTTCTAATTGTGGCTTATAGTAAACTGATCAGGTCTGGAAAACCCCACCCAAAAACTACTGGCTGACAATACCTATGATGTAGGCACAGCCTTATATAACCTGGTGGTCTGAGCTCCGAAGGCACTCCAATAAAATCAGTTTCTACAACCTGAGGCAATGTCTGGGTCAAATACACAACCCACCAACCTGCACTAGGACCTACAATGGAAAATCCTAGGCCCAGTGAATAATTCACAGTACCAAGAACAGTTTGATACAAAATGTTACCAAAACACTAGTCCACAACAAGCCAGCTGTCCACAAGGGAAGAAAATGTATGTAGTATTTCAATCCCTCTGGGTTTAATCTACAAAGCAGTATTACAAACCCCAAAAAAGAAGCAATAACAAGTGTAAAATTTAAAGTAAGGTACACCTCCCTCAGGTGTCAGCAAGATTATGTTTCCCCTGCTGATTCCAAGTTCAATATTTGGTCTCCTTCCCAGCTCCCAGTTGTTTAAAAAGCAGCTTTAACCTCCAAGAAGATTGGCCTCAAAACCAAGAGTAAAAGTTTGCAGGATCTTATGTTTAGTCTTCGAATCAGGCAAGGGTTCTGCAAAAGACTTATGTGAGCTCCAAAGGGTATGCTCATATTTCGAAAAAATGCCACTGGTAGCAACCAATTCATATGCCACGGGTGGCAGCTGTGAAAGCTCGCTTGCCCATAGTGCCTATCTTGCATGTCTCCTTGTTAGCAGGGTACGCAGTGACCTCCTGGGGCAGAGTGACTGTTATTCTCAGCAAGAAATGGAAATTACGTACCTACCACAGTTCTTGATCTTCTCTTGTATCTTCATCATTCATTACTGCTGGGTGTAAGCTGGTACAGGAAGGTTTTTTTTTTGGAGGGGGAGTCTGCGCCAATAGCGCCACCCACGAGAGCGACGCACTGCATGGTGTGTGAGGGGCGGCCATTAGGCGCCGCAGACTCCTCCTCCATCCCAGTTCTGTAAGCCAGAGAGGCGAAATGAAAAAATTACTCACCTTAGTAATTGTGTTTCTTCTAATGGAGTCTTGCTGTGTTCTGACAATCTGCAGTTAACTCCAGCTTTTAAACTGCCCCGAGAGTATAGGGTTCATTTTCTATGCAGTGCATAGAATGTTGAGCTCGAGCTCGGTTGAGGTCTCTGTCTGCAGCACTTTGAAACCCAACCGTCAGATTCTTATGAGCAAACACTCACTAACTATACTATGTGGAAATTGTAAAATGTTTAACTAGCCAACTGGCAACAGAAACTTTTGGATTCCCAAGGAAGACTCAAGTCAGAAAACCCAAAACCAAAACCTATCCAAAATAAAGATTATAATACAAAGCACCCAGAGACATGGAGGGTGTGCTGAGGACACCCTTGGGGTACAACACTGCACCTGTCCACCCACTTCCCAAAAACAGGTTCTGAGAGGGGAGGCAGGAAGGGAGGTCAGAATACAGCAAGACTCCATTAGAAGAAATACAATTACTAAGGTGAGTAATTTTTTCTTCAAACAACATGAAGTCTTGCTGTATTCTGACAATCTGCAGACTACCAAGCAGTACCTCCATGGAGGAGGGAGAGAACCTACTTTGGGAATAGGCTCTGAAGTACTGCTGTGCCAAACTGAGCATCACTCCTAGCTTGGATATCCAGAGAGTAATGCTTAGTAAAGGTATGGACTGTTTTCCAGGTGGCTGCTTGACAAATTTATAACAGAGGACTATCCCTGGCAGCAGCCAGGGAAGCAGCTGTACCTCTTGTAGAGTGAGCCCTCAGGCCTGAAGGTGGCATTTTACCCAGTTTCTCATAGCAGAATTGTATACAATATACAATCCACCTGGCAATAGTTCTCTTGGTGGCAGGTTTTCCCTTTCCCACTTCCCCATAAGTGAGGAACAACTGGAGGGAATCAAACCTAAGCTAAGGGCTCTTTTAACATCTAAACTGTGTAGCCTCCTCTCTCCTGAGGAAGAATGATCAGTGAAAAAGACAGGGAGAGACACAGACTGATTCAAGTGGAAGTCTGAAACCAATCTGGGCAAGAACCTCTTACTGGTTCTAAGGACCACTTTATCTCTATGAAAGGAGATAAAATCAGGTTCCACTGACAGGGCTTGCAATTCACTCATACGTCTGGCAGAGGTAATGGCTACCAAAAACAGTTTTCCAAATCAAGTACTTAAGCTCTGCTGAGGACATAGGCTCAAAAGGAGGTTGCATAAGTTGAGCAATGCAAACATTTAAGTCCTAGGCAGGGGCAGGATCCCTGAAGGGAGGATTGGTATGAAGCAATCCCTTGAAAAATTTGCAGAACACAGGATGAGATGATAGTGAGGAAGGCCTCCCCACTGACAGAAAAGCAAAAACAGCTGACAAGTGTACCTTGAGAGTAGCTGGTCTGAGGCCTGGCCATTAAGATGGACCATATAATCCAGAACTGCAGGCAAATTCAGCAGTGGCTGGAGAGATATGCTTCTTGGAACACCAAATGCTGAATCTTTTCCATTTGGAGTCATAAGTTTTTCTGGTGGAGGGCTTTCGAGAGGCTTTGAGAATATCCAGAACCCCCTGAGACAGATGCAAATCTGCATACTCTAACTCTTCAAGAGCCATGCCTTGAGATTGAGAGACTGAAGATTGGGGTACCAAATCCTCCCCTGAGAGCAGGTTAACAGGCTGTAATTCCTGGGAAGATGGACTGCTAGAGACAGCAACAGAGGGTACCAAGGCTATCTGGCCCAGTCTGGAGCAATCAGAATCACTTTACAAGGTTGTGACCTTACCTTGACTAGAACCCTGAACAGTAGAGGAAAAGGAGGGAAGGCATACAGAAATTTCCCTTCCAAGTTCAAAATCAGAGCATCCAGAGGGACTGAACCCAAGACTGGGGGTCTGCAACAAAACAGAGGAAGTTGGTGATTGTCTGGGGCTTCAAAGAAATCCATCTCTGGAGTGCCCCACCTTGAAAAAATTACTTTCAACACCAGGGGGTCTAGGGACCATTCGTGATGGCCCTGGGAGATCCTGTTCAGTGCATCTGCCAGCACAGCGTCCTTTCCTGGAAGGTGGACTGCTATTAGAGAGGTCTGCAGGGAATAAGCCAGGGGACCACAATTTCATGGCTTCCATGCACACGGCCGTAAACCAAGTGCCTCCCTGCTTGTTGATGTACCACATAGTGGTGGTGTTGTCTGTTCTGACCTGAACCACTTTGTTCTGCACAGACAGAGAAGGCTTGCAGGGCCATAAAAACTGCCATGAGTTCCAGAAGATTGATATGGAGAAGGGACTCCTGAGGGGACCACAGTCCCTGGGCTGTGAGAGCCCCAAGATGAGCTCCCTACCCCAAAAGGGAAGCATCCATGGTCAGGACCACCGAATGAGACTGAGTGACAAATGTGACCCGTTGCCTTAAATTGTCCTGATCCTGCCACCACTGAAGAGCTTGGATCACTGTCGGAGTCAGTGGAATCAGTTTGGTAAGAGGGTCCTTCCTTTGGGACCAAAAGGCCCTCAGATGGAACTGAATGTCCCTCATCTGAAATCCTGCCCCTTGGACAACTGCTGTAGAAGCTGCCATGTGGCCCAAGAGCTGAAAGAAGTGCCTTGCTGGTCGGGACACCTAAAGGCTGAAGGAAGAAGCCAGTTCTACAAGAACTCTTGCCCTTTCCAGGGGAAGAAAGGCTCTTGGTTTGACAGTGTCTAGCTCTGCCCCTATAAAGATAAGAACCTGCACTGGTTCGATAACTGATTTGGGGAGGTTGAGAAGAAATCCCAGGGAAGTGAGCACTTGCTGGGTGACTTGCAGGTTTGACTTGACTTGGCCTGGAGACTGACCCACTATGAGCCAGTCGTCCAGATATGGAAAAATGGAAATCTTTTGCCTCCTTAAAAAGGCCACTACTACTGCCAGGCATTTTGTAAAAACCCTTGGAGCTGATGTTAGGCCAAAGGGCATTGCTTTGAACTGGTAATGGCCTGAGGGCAACTTGAACCCGAGGTACTTTCTGTGGGAGCACCTGATGGGGATGTGAAAGTAGGCATCTTTGAGGTCCAGGGAGGCTAGCCAGTCCCCTGGCCTTAGAGAGGGAAGAATTATTCCCCGAGTCACCATCTTGACCCTTGGTTTTAAAAGATGTTTGTTCAGGTATCTTAGATCTAGGATGGGGTCGCCACTCCCCTGACTTTTTTGGTGTAAGGAAGTACCTGGAGTACAGGCCTTTGCCCCAGTGTAGGGTAGGAACTCTCTCTATGACTTTTAAGGTCAGAAGAGATGAAACCTCTGCCTCTAGGGCAAGGGTTTCGGACAGACTTGCAGGTGGAAAAGATCTGGCTCTCATCTTTGGAAATTTTTTGAAGCTGAGAACCAGTCCCTGGCTTACTACTTCTAGGACCCACTTGTCTGAGGTAACAGACACCCAGTCCTGGATGAACTAAGCCAGCCTGCCCCCTACAGGGATAGGAGCATCAACCCGGGGCAGGCCCATCAGGGTGTCTGCTTGGCAGGGGCCTTAGGCTGAGGAGTGGATGCAGCCCTGCTCATCCCCCTTCTGCCTTTCCCTCTGAAGAACCCCCTATGTGAAAAGGGAGAAGAGGCCTGTGCTTGGTAGAAAGGCCTATGAAAAGGCCTGCCCCTGCCCCTAGATTGCTGCCTTTTGAGGAGCTGCCTGCCTCTCCTTGGCCTGTGCACTCCTATAAGTGGTCCTATATTCCTCCATCTTCTTCATGTAATTCTCTGCCTGCTCCCCAAACAGAGAATTACCTTCCACAGGGAAATCCATGGCCTTAGCCTGGGTGACCTGTGAGAGGTTAGTACAGTGGCGTGAAAAAGTATTTGCCCCCTTCCTGATTTTCTCTATTATTGCATATTTGTCACACTGGATGTTTTCAGGTCTTTAGAGAAAATGTAATATTAGATAAAGGGAACCTGAGTGAACAAATAACACTTTTTTTTTTTTTTAATTTCACTTATTTAATGAAAAAAAGTTAACCAACACCAACTGGCACTGTGTGAAAAGTAATTGCCCCCTAACACTTAATAACTGGTTACGCCACATTTAACTGCAATGACTGCAACCAAACACTTCCTATAATTCAATATCAGTCTTTCACATCGCTGTGGAGGAATTTTAACCCACTCTTCCTCGCAGAACTGCTTTAATTCAGTAACATTTGGTAGGTTTTCAAGCATGAACTGCTCGTTTCAGGTCCTGCCACAGCATCTCTATTGGGTTTAAGTCTGGCCTTTGACTAGGCCACTCCAAAACTTTAATTTTACTTCTTTTTAGCCATTCTGATGTGGACTTGCTTTTGTATTTTTGATCATTGTCTTGCTGCATGATCCAACTACGCTTCAGCTTCAGCTGACTGAAGGATGACCGGACATTCTCCTTAAGAATTTTCTGGTACAGAGCATAATTCATGGTTCCTTTAATTATGGCAAGTCATCCAGGTCCTTAGGCAGCAAATCATCCCCACACCATCACACTACCACCACCATGTTTGACTGTTGGTATGGTGTTCTTACTGTGGAATGCTGTGTTTGCTTTACTCGAGATATTATGGGATCCATGTCGTCCAAAAAGTTCCACTTTGGACTCATCTGCCCATAGAACATTTTCCCAAAAGGCTTGTGGATCATCCAGGTGCTTCTTGGCAAATGAGACGAGGCTTATGTTCTTCTTGGTAAGCAGTGGCTCTTTCCTGCTACTCTCACATGAAGCCCATTTTTGCCCAGTCTCTTCTGATTGTGAAGTCATGAACACTGACCTTGGCTGAGGCAAGAGAAGCCTGCAGTTCTTGGATGTTGTTTTAGGATCCTTTGAGACTTCCTGGGTGATTTTCGCGCCTTGGAGTAATTTTGGCAGGCCGCCCACCCTGGGAAGATTCACTACTGTTCCAAGTGTTCTCCATTTGGAGATTATGGCTCTCATTGTGGTTCAATGGAGTTCCAGAGCCTTAGAAATAGCTTTGTAACCCTTTCCAGACTGATAGAGGCAACACATTTTTTCTGATCTTTCAGGAACTTCCTTTGATCATGGCATAATGTGCTTGTTGAATCTTTGTGCTGGCAACGTGACTCTGATGGTAAGGGTCAAAATAAGTGAGGTTTATATTGAGCAGGGCTGGCTGTAATCAAGCCTGGCTGTGTTCAATCAGCTGACTCTAATTATCCCTTTAATTGGGTTGATTTAACTAGGGGCAATTACTTTTCACACAGTGCCAGTTGGTGTTGGTTAACTTTTTTCATTAAATAAATGAAATAAGTAAAAAAAAAAAGTGTTATTTGTTCACTCAGGTTCCCTTTATCTAATATTATATTTTGTCTAAAGACCTGAAAACATTCAGTGTGACAAATATGCAATAATAGAGAAAATCAGGAAGGGGGCAAATACTTTTTCACGCCACTGTACATCTGGGTCAAGCCAGTCTCCGAAGAGCCACAGATGTAGTCATGACTCTTGATGACACATCACTGGAGTCCACAGCAGCATGAAACTGTACCTTAGATGCCTCAATCCCATCCACAGCCACCTCCTCCAGCTCCTTGGTCAGCTGGGGGGAGGCCTGTTTAGCCAGTGCCAGTACAGTGTCCCACCTGGACTCCTGGTATCTGGCTGTACAGTCCGTATAATTAGCCTGCCTGAGTCCCAAAGAGGATGCCATGTATTGCTTCTTTGCCAAGGCATCCATCCTCCTGAAGTCTTTATCTGGGGGTGTGAAGCCAAGGAACATTAGCCCTGTCACAGGCTGCAGCCTGCACGACCCCAACATGGCTGCACTGCTGGTAGAAAAACTCTGTGTGTGAGCCTGATAAAGTATACCTCTTGTTCATTCTTCTATCAACAGGAGGTACAGAATTAGGAGACTAACATTTTTTGTGAGGCTGCATGTTAGTTTTTGAGTCGGGCTAGAACAGGCGTTGACTAGCCCCTGTCTGGCATTACCAGGTAGTACAGGGACACCAGCTAAGTTCGATGACTGAGGGTTAGAGGACTGTCTCAGAGACTAACCCTGTTGTCCGGAGACTGAGCTAATGGGACCCAAAGGAATGTCCCCGAAGGCAAAACCTTCTGGGAAATCAGAAAGAGTTTTTAGAGAAGAACAGAAAGTCCCAAGGAACTAGAGAATTTAGGCCCCCGGTGAGTACCAAACCCCCGGAGGAGGCCTGAATTCACCTGAGGAACAGATCCCCAGCCTCCTACTGGTGGAAAGCAGGAGGGGAGACCCTAACCAATAGACTGGGGTAGTCTAAGGTGGCTGACGGCGAGGGGGTGTCCCCCGTGGCCGGGGGGGACGGAGGATACCCCTGAATCCTCCTCACCCTGTGGGAAAACAGGGGAAGTTACCCTACACTGGGCAATGGGTGACAGTCTGGACAGATGAAGCCATACCGTCTGCCTTATTCAGATCACTGCCCCTGCCAGTCTGGAAGTCACCTCGCTGGCGTCGTAAGACACCCTTGCCTGGTGCCTTGCAAGCTCCAGACCCTGTGCAGAGAGGGCAATAGCTTGTCTGGACTGCTCCGTATTAGGCATAGATGCCAGAACCTGTGCTAGCATCTACCACAGATGCCTGTTGTAGGCAGCATGGTGTGCCTGATGTGAACCTATGCACATCAAGCACACAACTTGAAAAGAAGACTCTTCATCCCCACCGATCAAATTCAGCAGAATCCGGATCTGGTGGTCTATCGTGTGCCAAGCACCAAGGCCTGGAAGGAGTATATAGTGACATCAGGCCTGAAGGTGGATGAGGTAGAGAACAGAGACTCATGGGGGGCACAATACCATCTCCTGCAGTCTGCCAGGCTGGAGACTGCCAGGTGCGGATAGACGCCTCCTGGAAGGGGGTTGGCCAGGAAGGCACCACGAGCACTGAATTCACCGAGGAATGCATGCGTCTGCCGCTCGGTATTGTCTCTGCAAATGTAGGAGATACAAAGCTCCGAAATCAGCCTCGAAAGGAACCGCTGATATTCAATGAAATCAGCATCAGAAGATAGGTGGACAGAAGGTTCCTCTTCATCAGAAGAGGAAGACGAGGAGGAAGTGGAGCTTGAATGGTCAGAGGACTCCTGAGGTGGGGGGGGCGAGGCGGAAGACCTGTTCGTCCACGGCCCTGATGTATGAAGGGAAGGCCGCTGCAGTAGCTCTGAAAGTTTCCCAGGCTAAGGGCCCCGTAGGACCCACATGGCCTGGAAGAGACAGGGGTGACTGTAGAGGGATGGGTGAAGAGCACCTAAGAGCATGTGCCCAGCCTCTGCCAGGGCTCTGAGATCCAGGGAGCGACACCACCAAGAGTGGGGACCCTGAGACCATACCGGGTTGCGAGGAGATAACTTGAGAAGGCAAACGCTGGAAGAGCCCAGAAGGGAAATCTCCCCTGTGACGTAACTGAGGCTGCATGTATCCAGAAGGGCAACCCTCAGTACCGCCACGAGAAGGTGCCCTGGAGACCTCGAGGGAAAAGTGGGGCTCAGCACTGCGACTCCTCCCCACACCCTGTAGGACAGTGGGAATGCACCGCTGCTCCTCACCCTGATCTCTCAACCCCTCCGACTCCGAAGCAGCCCTATTCCTCAATTCCAGCGTAGGAGCTCCCCACTCTACGGTCCTCCAGAGGGAGGTCACAGTAGCAGGGCTCTCGGCCCCTTCCCGAGGAGCCCCAGCAGCACCACGAATGGTAGCTGCCTGGGCCCTCACAGAAGAGTATCCTCTCCTGAATTCCTGAGCTATAACCCTTAGGGGATCCGAGACCACCCCAGCCATGGGACCCCCATGACGAACCTGCTCCGGGGACTCAGGAAGAGGAAAACTGGGCACAGCCTGACACCCTGGACTACAGAGAGTTCTGAATCCGAAGACCCAGGCTGCCAGTCCAGGTCCACCTCTGGGTCATCATCCCCCAAAGAGGAGTTGAGCAGAGTGACCACCAGAGAGGCAACCCCCGAAACACCTCCAGTGATGGCACCAGAAACGGCACCGACATAGACAGTGACGTCGCCAACGGCACCGCTCGAGTCCTCAGCCCCATGGATGGCGACGGAACCCACAATGGCACTGCCAATGGCACCGCCCAAGTCCCTGGCACCACGGTTGGCACTGGAACCCTAAGTGGCGCAGTGCCGACGGCACCACCCAAGTCCCCAGCACCCTGGATGGCGCCAAAACCCAAAGCGGCACCAAGTAACCGGTGCTGAAACCCAAAGCGGCGCCGTGGATGGCATTGAGGGTCCACCAGTGCCAGGCCCCACAACTGGAGGCTGCAACATTGGGGAAGCCTGCACCTCCGAGGAGGTGACTGCCGCGATGGCGCCAATGATGTGACCCGTTCCCCCAGTGCAGAAGAAGACAACTCCTCCATGGCAAGGCAGGAAGTGGAGGAGGTCTCCTCCTCGCCGGGCCGTATAGACCCAGGAGGGGACCCGGAGGAAGGGTCAAGAGATCTGGCCTGGGAGGCCCGCGGGCAATGTCCACCAAAAGTCGGCGGAGCCCTCCCGATCTTAAACATGCGATTTCCAGTACGCGGTGGTCCACAGAAAAACAGGCGTCACAGCGATCCATATCATGGCTGGGTCCCAGGAACCGAAGATGAACATCATGCCAATCCATGACGGAGAAATGCTGTCCACAAGGGCACCGACGCATAGGGGCATGGCCCGCCTTAGATTTACGTCTGGCCCTGAATCGGACATAATGCGAAATTATATTACAAAACTGTAAAGATTCGGGCGCCATCAAAATAAAAATAAATGAAATGGTCTTACTGGCTTCAACGGCATCGGGATGGAGAACCGGGATGAAGAAGTCAAACAAACGGATGTCGAACTCGAAGGCCTAATGGCACACTACGAAAAGCTTCTCACACTCGCGTAGCAGGTGCAGCCTCGATGGCGGGAGAAACAGAACTGGGATGGAGGAGGAGTCTGCGGTGCCTAACGGGCGCATTACTCAGTGCGTTGCTCTCGTGGGCAGTGCTGTCGGCACCAATTCCTCCCTTAAAAAAAAAAAACTCCAGTAGCGTGTGCACGCTTCTGGCTTACACCCAGCAGTAATGAATGGTGAAGACTGACAAGGGAAGATCAACAATGGCATCTGCTATAGGCTGAGAAACATACACTGGTTTGCCCTTAGCAGCAATGCATTTTCTAACGATCTGCCTACAGACAGAAGGGACAGAAGTAGGCCTATTCCAGTCTGCATCCAACAAAGTTTCAACTGCTGGAGGAATAGGGGGCGCAAGACTGCCTGGCATAGTAGTAATGTTAAACCACTGCAGACAGACATTTACCTTGGTCAGTGGCTGAAGGCTCAAAATCAAGCAATTTATCCCTCCAGGGTGTGGGTACACTGGAGGATTTACCACGGCTGGTGTGATTCGCTCATGAGGCGCAGCCGAGTGACCGAACCACAACAGTCATGTTAAATCCTCCAGTGTACCCACACCTTGGAGGGATAAATTTATATTATACAATGGCAAATGTTGTTTCTTTAATTTTTTTTTTAAACTATTTTCTAACTCACTGAGGTCCCTACACTTCGAAAGAGGATGTCATTTTGTAAACAATTTACCGCGGTGTTTTAGCTAAGCGGCGACAGGACAAATCACGCCAGTTTCGTTTGAAGTGAAAGTGACCGGATTAGCATGACATAAGGCTGGCTGGCATTTTTTCCAGTGGGTACACTGGAGGATTTATCACGGTGGTAATTGTGCCAGCCAACCAGTCAGGATGCAGGATTTGGGACATTGGATTTACCACATTGTATAATTAAGCAATATACCACAAGAGGGTGTGGGTTATGCTAGGATTTACCACACCTGGTGTGTTTGGTCACGAGGCCACCGGATGAGTGAGCAAATCACACCAGGAGTGGTAAATCCTAGCATTACCCACACCCTGGAGTGGTATATTGCAATTGTACAATGGCCCCCTTCAAGTTTTGTGGTAAAAAAAAATTGTTTCCCCCCTTTTTATGATTTTTTATTGTATTTATTCCTACGCAGGAATAAAATAGTCCTGTGTTGCTAAGGTAGTGTTAGGGGCTGGTAGTATTGTCTAGAAGTGACAGTAACTGAGGTTGGTAGAAGAAAGAGATCTGGGTTTCTTTCCCACAGCTGAGTTTACTGTTTTCGAGGTTTGTGTTTTTTTTGTAGGCACTGGGAGAGGCGTTTTGAAGTGTGAAGCGCCAGCTCTGTTTGTGTTCACTGTGCGCATGAGCAGGCATGAAGGGATTGCTTTCTGCTTTGTTTTAAAACATTTTTTTTTTATTTTTTTTTTTTAATGGGGGCATCGGGGTATGTTGTCGCCAGAGACATGGGGCAATTGAGGCTGAGGAGAAAGGTACCTGACCGATACTACTGGTAAAACTTCACAGTAAAAAAAAATAAATAAATAATTTTTTAAGTCACGCTGTTCACAGGTGCCTCTTTACGTGGACCAAATCTAACAGTAAGAGCCTTTATTCTGTATGGTTTTATCTATTGTTGAGCAGCTGTTCACTGCCACAGAAGGGCATTTCCTTTCTTTGTTTAAAAAATGATGAGTAAAACTAAAATATCCTGGAGAAAAAGCCAAGCCGTGATACAGGGCATGCAGTTAGGCATATGCACATGTCCAGTACCACGGCTCTGCTTTTCGGACGTGATTTATTCAAATTTTATAATTGCTTTTAAAATAAAATAAAAAAAAGTTTCCCAGGTTGAGCATTGTGCAAACTTTTTAAATGTTTTGCTACCTGAAGGGTTATGGATCCAGCTGACCCTTCATGACTGTTGCGGATCTTCAGTGCTGCGGTAACCGGTGCACTGTCTCACTTGACAGCAGATTTTGTGTGTTCGGGGTGATTTTCTGCGGGTTCTTGATGCAGCACACTGGTGGCCGGCACCTTTTCCTGTTGGTATATTGCAGGATTTACAATGGGGAAAAGGTGCCAGTCAGCTTCCAGGATTCTTGGACCCCACTGTATAATGCACATTTTATAGCAAAGCCTGGAAAATCAAATCCTTCTAAGGAATAAACAGGGGAGGGGCCTGGGTCTGAAGAGTCCTGGCTATTGAAAGAGTCATCATCACAGCCCTCAGAAATGATGCTGTCTCCCTCCAGCGCCACCCCAGAGGGAAGATCGGAAAGGAGAGAGGATCGCAGGCCTTCCAATCCAGAACGAGGCCTTGGCAACACTGACGACACTGGCCCCATTCTATGAGGACCCGGTGTCAAAGGCGTCACCATGGTCAGAACTGAATGTGGCATAAGGAGGGTTCCCACCATCAAGACTGGTGAAGAGCAGGCCCCAAGAAGCCTGAGCCCAGCACCGACATAGGCATCGATGGTCCAGCCAGCACCGGTGTATCAGCAAAGGCACCAAGGCTGGTCCCATCCTACTGACACTGAATGGGGTGCAGCCAGTTGGACAAGAGTCAAAGGTGCATTTGCCAGCAAGGGCCCTGAAACTGCTGACAGAGCCAAATGTTCTGCCTGGCTTGATGGCCCCCACCTGCGACTCGTTTCACCACCCCCAAGGTCCAGGGACAGTCTTCAGAAGTAGAGACAAACGAGCCACACGCTGCACCAACTGCTCTATAAGAGCTGCCCAGTGGTGGAACTGCCTTCTGTAGTCCCAACTAAGAGACAAAAAGTGACTCCGAGTCTGAGACCTCGATCTCTGATGAGCAGAAGCCCCCGGTGATGCAGACGGTGCCGGTGAAGGCCTGCGGCTTCAAGACGGAGGATCTCATGGTAGACGTCACAAAGGGTGACCTCGAGTGGTACTGCTTCTTTCCCCTTCCTATGGGAAGAGAACTCTAGGCTGAGTGGCGCCACGAACCTAAACAGAATCAGGACTAGGCCTGCTTATTTTTGTGCTCCTGAGAGGGCTGTCCTCTCTCCCGGTCCATCCATCCTCAGAACCCTCCCCTGACAGGGGAAGTAGACTGGACATGGCCCTGCTGCCAAAGCAGCTTGCCTGAAGAGGCTCCCTACCGTCGTCCATGGTCACTGACCATTGACTCGGCAGAGCTGTGACAGACTGTGAAAATATTTTTGCAAAATCCTTAAACTGACACAAAAATAAACTCTAACTTAAACAGTAAAAACAGAGAAGAACTGAACACTGTTGTCATACAGATGTGAAGTTGTGACTCCTGGTGGGTGAGCGATGTCGTCACTGTAGTGCACTCCACAGCAGGAAAAAAAAAGAACTGAGGCGGTTGAGGGTTGGTGTTGTGGTGAGCCATGCAGTGCGAACCAGTCTTGCTGTGCCATGCACATGCACCACTTACCTCATCACCAGCCCTCCTGAAAAGTTCTGGCTCCCGAGGGTCCTAGTACTTCTGGATCAGAATCCATTAGTGTGAATCAGTAGTAAAGACTGATTCTCAGAAGACCTGTAAAAAACCAACAAGTAGTATGAAAAAAGAACAGTTATGTAAGAACTTACCATAACAGTAGGTCTTTGAAGGAATCTCTGTCATCAGGTCACACCTATGGAACTTAGCCGTCGGGTACTAGGATCCCATGGAAGCTTTTCTGCAGCTGTTTAGTGTCTGCCCAAGCCGACGTCCGGTTCCATCACTCACCCTATAAAAGCAGGGGTGGCCCTGCTCCCTCATCAGTTCTTCCCCTAGCCGGAGGCCATGAGAGAAAGAAGTCACACTAGGGCACTGAGGAGAGAGAAAAGATGTCCAGCAAACAGAAAGGCTGGAGCAACAGGACAGTCGAGCTAGGGGGAGAGAGAGAGAGAGAGAGAGAGACAGACAGACAGGGGGGGATGGAGGGAGGGTGGCATGACTGGATGACTGAGATTCCCTCGAAGATTACTGTTACGACAAGTTCTTACGTAACTGTTCTATCTTCTTCGGGGATATCTGTCATCAGGTCACACCTATGGAATAAGTCCCAAGCAGTGCTGTGAGCAAGGACAGTCTGGGTGGCAGGAGCCCAGAGGCCTAAGAATGAAGGCCCTGAAGCACAGCAAGGCCAAGCTTGGCCTTCTTCGGGATGCAATATCCAGACTGTAGTGCTTGGTTGAAGTGTGAACAGTATTCAAAGTGGTAGCAGCGCAAATCTTGGCTGCAGACACGCCTCTGAAAAAGACAACTGAAGTGGCCATGCCCCTGGTGGAGTGGCCCTTAACTCGAGGAAGTTTCTTACCGTACTTCCTGTAACAGAAAATAATAGTTAACCAACCATTTGGACAAGCACTGTTTTGAAATTGGAGCGCCCTCTCTCCCAGGGGTGAAAGAAACAAACTATTTGAACTTCCTGCAGTCCTTGGTATGGTAAGTACAGTAATGCAAAATTCTAAGCACATCCGAGGCATGGACCAGTGCTTCCCCTGGACTAGCATGATCCGGATAATCAGGGAAGTGGATGGATTGGTTGAGGGTAAACTCAGACACCACCTTAGGAAGAAACTTAGAAGCAGTACGCAAAGAGACCCTGTCTTTGTGGAAAATCAAATAAGGCTGGTCACACATGAGCCTGTAAATCTGAAATTCTTCGAGCAGAAGTAATGGCAACTGAAAATAACGCTTTCCATGACAGAAAGTGAAGCTTGCAAGGCAGGGCTAGCTTTTCCAAAACAAAAGTTAGGTCCCAAGATGGAACCGGGTAGTGGATGGGAGGCTTCAAGTGGAGAATGCCTCTCAGAAAAGTACGGGCCACATCCACCTGTGCCACCGTATGGCCCTCAATGGGCAGTTAGAATGAAGTACAGTTACGTAAGAACTTACCGTAACAGTAGATCTTCGAGAACAGCTCTTGCAGCAGGTAACACCATTAGGACTGAAACCGGCAGGCATCAGGACCCCACGGAAATCTTCTAGCTAGCAGTCTTCAGCGGGGACCACCCCGGACGTCAGTCCCTCTTCGTCAGGCGTGGTATAAGGAGGCGGTCCGTAGATTCACCAGTTCTCCCGTTGGAGACTCCCGGCCGCAGATGACATCAGAATGGGAGACCGAGGATCCGCCATTGAAGAAAAGAAGGCGAAACCCCTGCCCGAGACTTGGTAGCCATACCTCTCCAAGGGGGAATGGTGGATGGAAGAATGCTGCAAGAGCTGTTCTCAAGATCTACTGTTACGGTAAGTTCTTACGTAACTGTACTATCTTACTTCGAGATACAGCTCTTGCAGCAGGTAACACCATTAGGACTGATTCCCAAGCAATAGCGCCTGTAAGCATTCTGGGAGAATGAAATTAGGAGAAATCCTTAAACAAGTCCTGACTCTAGGACAGGAGACCCTGTAGAACAGCCAGGCCGAAACCGGCTCTCCACCGTGATGCAATATCCAGGCAATAGTGCCTAATGAATGTGTGCACAGAGCTCCAAGTAGCTGCAGCACAGATGGCCGAAGTGGAGACATTACGCAGTGCTGCAAAAGAGGTAGCCACACCTCTAGTCGAATGGCCCCGGACTGAGCCCGGAAGGGGCTTCTGTTTGTTGTTATAGCAAAATGCAATACACTGGACAAGCCAGCGGGAAAGGGCCTGCTTTGAGACTGGGTGGCCCATCATTCTCTCAGCGAAGGAAACAAGTAGTTGTTCTGATTTATAAAGTTGTTTAGTTCTATTCAGGTAGTACCTTAAAGAGCGGTGAACATCCAGGGTGTGAAGCAACGCCTCTCCTCTAATAGAATACTTGGGAAAATAAACAGGCAGGTCAATGTCCTGATTGAGAGTGAGGGCAGAGACCACCTTAGGCAGGAATTTAGGATTCGTCCTCAGAGACACTCTGTCCTGGTGGAACACTAAATAAGGCTCCATGCACATGAGAGCGTGAAGCTCGGAAACTCTCCTTGCTGACGTGACAGCAACTAAAAGAAAAAATTACTCACCTTAGTAATGTTGTTTCTTCTAATGGAGTCTTGCTATATTATGACAATTGCAGTGAGTCCCCATCTTCGAACTGCTCCGGAGGTGAAATAGTTAACTTTCCATGCAGGCATGGAACTCTGAGCACGAGCTCGGTTGGAAACTCTGTCTGTTGTTCTTCAAACAGAAACTGTCAGATCTTTACGAGCTAAAACTCACTAAGGCTCTGTGTGGAAGCTGTAAACCTACACTAGCCAACTGGCTACTAACATAAACGCACATTTTTTGGTCCCAAAGCAAAGACTCAAGTCAGGAGACCCAAAAAATGAAAACACAACACCAATTCACCCCAAAAAAGGGAGGGGTGAAAAACAACAAGATGGGCATCAAATAAGTGCCAACACTGTACTGCCCACCCACGTCCCAAAAACAGAGGTTCAGGAAGGGAGGTCATAATATAGCAAGACTCCATTAGAAGAAACAACATTACTAAGGTGAGTAATTTTTTCTTCAAACAACATGAAGTCTTGCTATATTATGACAATTGCAGACTACACAGCAGTACCTCCATGGAGGAGGGACAGAACCTATTTAGGGAATAGGCTCTGAAACACAGCTGTGCCAAACCGAGCATCACTCCTAGCCTGGATATCCAGGGAGTAATGCTTGGTAAAAGTGTGAACTGTTTTCCAGGTAGCTGCTTGACATATCTCTAGAATAGGGATGTCCCTGGCAGCAGCCAGGGAAGCAGCGGTACCTCTGGTAGAGTGAGCCCTCAGGCCTGAGGGAGGAATCTTACCCAGTTTTTCATAACAAAATTGGATACAAGAGACAATCCACCTGGCAATGGATCTTTAGTGGCAGGTTTCCTTACCACCTCACCAAAAGTGAGGAATAGTTGGAGGAGTCAAACCTGTGACCTCGGCACGATCAATGTAGTAGCTAAGGGCTCTCCACATCTAGATTGTGTAACTCCTCTCGCCAGAGGAGGAATGGTCAGTGAAGTACACTGGAAGAGATATAGATTGGTTAAGGCGGAAATCTGAAACCACATTAGGCAAAGACTTTCTGTTAGTCCTGAGGACCACCTTGTCTCTATGAAAGGAGATAAAATCAGGCTCCACTGACAAAGCTTGTAATTCACTTATGCGTCTGGCAGAAGTGATGGCTACCAGGAACACAGTCTTTCAAGTCAAGTACTTAAGCTCTGCTGAAGACAAGGGCTCAAAGGGGGGGTTGCATGAGCTGAGCAATGCAAACATTAAGATCCCAGGCAGGGGCAGGGTCCCTGAATGGAGGGTTGGTGTGAAGCAATCCCTTAAAAACTTGGAAAATACAGGATGAGCTGAAGAGGAGAGGTTTACCTGCGAAATAAAGCAGACAGCTGCTAAATGCACCTTTAGTGTAGCTGGTCTCAGCCCTAAAGTGTTTAAATGGACCATATAGTCCAGGACTGTGGGTAACTGCAATCTGGGGAACATGCTTCCCAGAGCACCATATGGAAAACCTTTACATTTAGAATTGTAAGTAGCCCTGGTGGAAGGCTTCCTAGAAGCCCTTAAAATATCCATTACACCTTGGAAGAGGTGTAAATCAGCAAACTCTAACTCTTCAAGAGCCAGGCCTTGAGATTGAGGGAGTTGAGGTTTGGGTACCAAATCCTTCCCTGAGCACAGGTTAACAGATTGTGATTCCTGGGAAGACACAGGGGAAGATGGACTGCTAAGGACAGTAGGAGTGGATACCAGGGCTGTCTGGCCCAATCTGGAGCAATCAGAATCACTTTGCAGGGTTGAGATCTGATTTTGACTAACACTTTGAACAGGAGAGGGAAGGGGGAAAGGCATAAAGAAACTTCCCTTCCCAGTTGAGAATTAAGGCATTCAGAGGGACTGAGCCCAACACTGGGGGCCTGCAGCAAAAAAGGGGAAGTTGGTGATTGTCTGGGGCTGCAAAAAGATCTATCTGCAGGGTGCCCCATCTGGCAAATATTAACCCCAGAACCAGGTGGTCCAGTGACCATTCGTGATGGCCCTAAGAAGTCCTGCTGAGAGCATCTGCCAGGACATTGTCCTTGCCTGGGAGGTGAACTGCCGTAAGGGAGGTGTTCAGGGGTGTAAGCCAGAGACCACAACTTCATTGCTTCAGTGCACAAGGCCGTAGACCGAGTGCCTCCTTGCTTGTTGATGTACCACATTGTTGTGGTGTTGTCTGTTCTGACTTGTACCACTTTGTTCTGAACAGACGCAGAAAACACTTGAAGTGCTAAAAAGACAGCTCTGAGTTCCTGCAAACTGATGTGGAGCAGAGATTCCTGGGGGGGACCACACTCCCTGAGTGGAGAGATCGCCCATGTGGGCCCCCCACCACAGGAGGGAAGCATCTGTAGTGAGGGTCAAGGAGTGAGACAGAGGAATGAAGGGGACCCCAGTCTCAAATTGCTCTGATCCTGCCACCACTGGAGGGCCTGGATCAGGGTTCGGTCACTGGGACCAACTTGGAAAGGGGGTCTCTTTCGAGACCAAAAGGCTCTCAAGTGAAACTGAATGTCCCTCATCTGAAATCTTGCTCCTTGCACTACGGCTGTGGATGCAGCCATGTGCCCCAGGAGCTGCAAAAAGTGTCTTGCTGGTCGAGAGACCTGCAGAGTGAAGGAGGAGGCCAGAACCACCAAGTTCCTTACCCTCTCTAAGGGTAGGAAGGCTCTGGCCTGCTTTGTGTCCAATTCAGCACCTATGAAGGTGAGCACCTGAACTGGTTCCAGAACTGACTTTGGAAGATTTAGCAAGAAGCCCAGGGAGGTGAGCAGCTGCTGGGTAACTTGCAGGTGAGATTTTACCTGTTCTGGGGACTGGCCTACAATGAGCCAGTCGTCCAGATAGGGAAAAACAGCAATCCTTTCCCTCCTTAAATGAGCAACTGCTACTGCCAGACATTTTGTGAATACCCTTGGGGCAGAGGTGAGGCCGAAGGGCAATGCTCTGAACTGGTAGTGACCTGAGGGCAGTTCGAATCTGAGGTACTTCCGGTGGGAGCTTCTGATTAGGATGTGAAAATAGGCATCCTTGAGGTCCAGGGAGGCTAGCCAGTCCCCTGGCCTTAGAGAGGGTAAAATCATTGTCAGAGTCACCATTCTGAACTTTGGTTTCAAAAGGTGTTTGTTCAGATATCTGAGGTCTAAAATGGGCCACCATTCTCCTGTCTTTTTTGGGGTAAGGAAATATCTGGAGTACAGACCCTTGCCCTGATGTAGGGGAGAGACCCTTTCTACACCTCTGAGAGCCAGGAGGGTTGAGACTTCTGTTTCTAGAGAAAAAGTCTCTAAAGAGTTTGCAGGTGGGAAAGATCTGATTCTCATCTTTGGGAACTGTTTGAAGCTGAGAACCAGACCCTGGCTTACTACTTCCAGGACCCACTTGTCTGAAGTTAGAGACACCCAGTTCTGAATGAAGTAAGCCAACCTGCCCCCTACGGGTAAAGGAGAATCGGCCCTGGGCACCCCATCAGGGTGTCTGTTTGGCAGGCGCTTTAGGCTGAGAGGTGGGAGCAGGCCTGCTCACACCCCGTCTGCCTATGCCTCTGAAGAACCCCTCTGAGCATAAGCAGAGGAGGCCTGGGTTTGTAAAAAGGCCTGTGGAAGGCCTACCCTCACCCCTGGGATCTGCCTCTGAGGAGTGGCTTGCAGCTTCTTGGCTTGGGCACTCTTATAGGTAGTCCTATATTCATCCATTTTTTCATATAATTCTCTGTCTGCTCCCAAACAGAGAATTTGCCACCACAGGAAAATCCATAGCCTTAGTCTGGGTATCCCAGACAAGCTAGTACACCTGAGCCAGGCTAACCCATTTAAAAGCTACATGACGTAGCCACTGACTCTAGAGGATACATCATTAAAATCCACAGCAGCATGAAACTGCACCTTGGATGCCTCAATGCCATCAGCAGCCACCTGTTCCAGCTCATCAGCAAGCTGGCCAGAGGCCTGTTTGGCCAAAGCCATGACAGTGTCCCATCTAGATTTTTGATACCTTGCTACATAAGCCATGTAATTTGCTTGCCTGAGTCCCAAGGACGCTGCCATGTTTTGTTTTTTAGCCATGGCATCAATCTTCCTGGAATCCTTGTCAGGAGGATGTGAAGCCAGGGGGAATATTAGCTTTATCACAGGCTGCAGCCTGAACCACCCCAACATGACTGCATTGCTGTGAAAGGAATTCTGTATCAGGACCTGACAGTGTGTACCTCCTGTCCATCTTTTTATCCACAGGAGGCACAGAATTAGGAGTTTTTAAAATCTTTATTGTTTGTTTCCTGAAAGATTTATGCAAAGGAATAGACAATCTCCTAGACTCTGGTATATCCATCATTTCTACAAAATCAGGTTCCTCTTGCTCATCCACAGCTTCCTCTAATGGGAGCTGGAGGGTTTCTGCAACTTTTTTGTAAAACATAAAGTGAGAGGGGGACTCAGAAAGCATAGGGGGAGATTCTAAAGGTCTGTCTGGGGAGATGTCCGGTTCAATGGGCACACCCAGACCCTCCAAGTCACATTCATACTGTTCATAATCATCCTCCCCCTCCTCTGGTTCATAAAACTCCTCAACATCATATTCCTGAACCGGTGGAACCGACCTTTTACCAGACAGTGGCGGTTCGGACGGAACCGGAGAAAGTGACTGGACAATCTGAATAGCTCTTGCTATCTCTGCAGCAGTTGGAGAAGGAATTTTGGGCTCCACACCTGCTGATTTTCTTGTTTTCTTTACTGGAATTGGCTCATCCGAGCCAGCTTTGCGTTTGCCCGAGGAAGTCTCGCCCTGGTCAGAGGGCACTCCCTCCGGTTCGGTTGGCACCAACCAGGCCGCCATCCGGGTCAGCTGACTTTTTGGCTCTCGCCCTGAGCCTGCCAACTCTCTTATCCAGGGTGGCTGCAGGGAAATTTTTACAAATCTGGCAGTCTGAATTGAGGTGGTCAAACCCCAGACAATATACACATGTGGTGTGTGGGTCAGCCTTGGCAAAGACTTCCCCACAAGCATCACAGTGTTGAAACCCAGTGGGCCCGGTTTTTCTTTTGGGTTTCTCAGACATAATGCCAGCCTAACCAAAAACTTGCCCTTTTAAATGGCAGTGCCAGGCAAGACACCCTTATCGGTTCCTAACCGTGTCACGGGTCTTGGAAAAAAACGTAATAAATTCCATTTTTTTTAGAACCGATAAGAACCGGGATCGGCACTCTAAAACCTCTAATTTTGTAAACTTCAAGTTTTAAAGCAAGCTGATCAGTTCAAAACCGAACCGATAACATTTACAAGTTCCACACAGAATTTAAACATAAATTACTTACGATACCACAGACAGAGCTTGAACCGATCGGTTTTGCGGTTAAAATAAAAATATTCTCGGTTAAATTGAACCGAGAAAACACTGTTTAAACCGAGAAATGAACCGAGCAGTAGGAGAAATCTCCGGAGCAACTGTTCAGTGAGGTGGAGTAAAGAATCTGACAGTTTGTGTTTGAAATAACCCAGACAGAGCTTCTCTAACAGAGCTCATGCTCTAAGTTCCATTCTTAGAATGGAGTTAACTCTTTCACCTCCGGAGCAGTTCTAATGGTGGGACAAACTGCAATTGTCATAATATAGCAAGACTTCATGTTGTTTGAATACTCCATACATTTCTCCTCGGGTTTGTAATGGCTGAGGAAAGCTGCCAAGTATTTCCCTGACATTATTTTAAGTTCCGTCAGCTGGAGTAGGCAGGTCTCAACAAGTTGTGAAACTTCCAGTATTAGTATGTCATCTCAGTGAAACTGCAGTGACAGGTTTTTTAGTATTGGCAGGAAATTTTGAGGTATATAGAGATTTTATAAACTGCACACTCTGTACTTCTTTCAAGAGGGCCTTTGTTCTTGAATCTTCATCACCAGCAGCCGAAGATGCATGTTCCAGGTGTTGAGTGACAGTAGGCAGGTTAACGTGAACTGATCATGACCTACTGGCAAGCCATTTCACCTGTTTTATTGCAGTAAAGCGAGCCACATCAGTATCCATCATATTAGCAATTTCTTTGAGCTCTCACATTTTTTGGGGACTATAATGATAAAACTTAATTATTCCCTTGAGAGTACTTTCAAGTTTTGATACAAATGGATTTTTTTTAACACATCGAGAACTGCCAGCTCCAACTTATGAGCAATGCAGTGCATCACAATTATTTGAGGACAGTGTTCCCGCAACTTTGCTATGGTGCCTCCTCTTTCGCCCATCATGACACTGGCCCCATCAACATTTGCTGAAATAAGAAGCGATCCTGGATTGTTAACATTTTGTAGATTACTGAGGGGAAGATTTACAGATTTATTGACTCCAATGCAGTTGGTATTGCATGAAATACACCTTCTGCATGTGCACGTTCCAGTGGCACAGCTTGGATAAGGAATGTACACATCTGTTTTGAGTTTGGGTCAACAAAGAAAAAATTACTCACCATAGTAATGTTGTTTCTTCTAATGGAGTCTTGCTGTATTCAGACATAATGCAGTTAGCCCCAGTACTTGAACTGCCCCGGAGAGGCAAGAGTTAACTCCATGCAGAAGCATAGAATGTTGAGCTTGAGCTCTGTTTTCAAACCTGTCTGTGGTACTTACCAGTGTAACCATCAGATTCTTACAAGCAAACTAATATACTATAGTATGGAAACTGTTCAAACTATAGCCAAAGGGCAAGAGAGTCCTTTTGGGCCCAAAAGACTCAAGTTGAGAACCCAAGAAGGAAAAAAGGTAGTGACAATATTTAAGTATAAAACACCAGAGAAATAACAACATCTACCCCACCCAAGAGGGAGGGTACAAGGTACACTCCTGAGGTGCAACACTGTACCTGCCAGCCCACTTCCCAAAACCAGGTTCTGAGAGGGAAGGGAGGGAGGTCTGAATACAGCAAGACTCCATTAGAAGAAACATTACTATGGTGAGTAATTTTTTTCTTCAAACAACATGAAGTCTTGCTGTATTCAGACATAATGCAGGCTACCAAGCAGTTCCCTATGGAGGAGGGAATGCAGAACCTACTTTGGGAAGAGGCTCTGCAGTACTGCTGTACCAACCCTAGCATCACTCCTAGCCTGGATGTCCAGGGAGTAATGCTTGGTGAAAGTATGTACTGTTTTCTAGGTGGCTGCTTTACAGATCTTTAACAAAGGTATATCTCTGGCCACAGCTGGAGAAGCAGCTGTACCCCTAGTCAAGTGAGTCCTCAGGCCTTAAGGGGGGGCATCCTACCCAACTTGTCATACCAAAATTGTATACAAGAAACAATCCACCTGACAATAGTTCTTTTAGTGGAAGGCTTACCTTTCTCCACTTCACCATAAGTGAGAAACAATTGGAGACAGTCGTTGCTATGTGCCTTAGTATGCTCAATGTAGTAGCTAAGGGCCCTCTTAACATCCAGACTGTGTAACCTTCTTTCACCTGAAGAAGACTGGTCAATCAGTGAAAAACACAGGGGGAGATATAGACTGCTTCAGATGAAAATCTGATACCACTTTGGGCAAGAACCTCCTACTGGTTCTTAGGACCACTTTGTCCCTATGAAAGGAGATGAAGTCGGGTTCAACTGACAGAGCCTGTAACTCACTAATGCACCTGGCAGAAGTAATAGCAACCAGGAACACAGTTTTCAACGTCAAGTACTTCAATTCAGCCAAAGTCAGAGGTTCAGAGGTTCAAAGGGTGGCTGCATTAGCTGAGCTATGCAGACATTAAGATCTCAAAGCGGAGTAAGCTCCCTAAAGGGAGGGTTAATGTGAACCAGACCTTGGAAAAACTTCCTGAAAACAGGATGAGATTCCAGGGAAGAGCCCTTCCCAGCTGAAAGGAATGCAGAGACAGCTGCTACATGAACCTTCAGAGTGGCAGGCCTAAGGCCTAGACCAATGAGATGAACTAGATAGTCTAAGGATGTGGAAATGTCTGCAGAATCGGGCAGGATGCCTTTCTGACAGCACCAAATACAGAACCTTTTCCTTCTGGAGTTGTAAGTTTGTCTACTGGAAGGTTTCCTGGAGACCTTCAGAATATCCAGAACTCCCTGAGAAAGATGTAGTGCTGCATATTCTAACTCTTCAAGAGTCAGGCCTTGAGATGGACAGACTGGAGATTGGAGTACCAGATCCACCCCTGGGAGGGGGACAGGAGATTGTATGTCCTGGGCAGAGACAGGGGACGTGACTCTGACAAGGACAGCAGTAGAGGATACCAAGGCTGTCTGGCCCAATCTTGAGCCACCAGTATCACTGTGCAGGGTTGAGTCCTGATCTTGATCAGAACTCTGAACAGCAGAGGGAAGGCATACAGAAACCTGCCCTTCCAGTCCAAAAAGAGAGCATCCCGGGGAACCATCCCCAAGACTGGAGGTCTGCAACAAAACAGATGAAGTTGATGACTGTCTGGTGCTGCAAACAGATCTATCTCTGGAGTGTCCCGCCTGGAGAAGATGACCTTCAGGATGTGAGGAGCCAGGGATCATTCGTGGTGTCCCTGTGAAATTCTGCTCAAAGCATCTGCTAGTACGTTGTCCTTCCCTGGAAGGTGAACTGCTACCAGAGAAGTCTGAAGAGAATAGGCCAGAGACCACAGTTTCATGGTTTCTGTGCACAAGGATGAGGACCGAGTGCCTCCCTGCTTGTTGATGTACCACATTGTGGTGGTGTTGTCCGTTCTGACTTGGAACACCTTGCCCTTGACTGAATCCGAGAAGCTCTGCAGGGCTAGGAAAACTGCCCAGAGTTCCAGGAGATTGATATGAAGGAGAGTCTCCTGTGGAGACCAGAGCCCTTGAGCTGTCAGGGCTCCCCACCCTAGGAGAGCAGCATCCGTAGTCAGAACTACTGATGGAACTTGAGGTACAAATGGAACCCCTTGTCTGAGGTTGTCCTGGTCCAGCCACCACTGGAGGGCTTGAACCAGAGTCTGAGTCACTGGAATCAGTATGGTAAGTGAATCCTTCTTTTGGGACCAAAAAGACCTCAGATGAAAATGAATGTCCCTCATCTGGAACCTTGCTCCCTGCACCACTTCCGCTGCCATGTGGCCCAGGAGCTGGAGGAACTGTCTTGCTGGGCGGGAGACCTGAGCTCAAAAGGAGGAAGCGAGATCCACTACGGCCTTCACCCTTGCCAGGGGAAAGAAGGCTTTTGCTTGTACAGTGTCCAACTCTATGCCTGTAAAGGTGAGAAGTTGAACTGGTTCGAGTACAGACTTTGGAAGATTGAGAAGAAACCCCAGGGAGATGAGTAGGTCCTGGGTAGTCTGAAGAGCTGACTTGACCTGTGAAAGTGACTGACCCACTAAGAGCCAGTCATCCAGATACGGGAAGATGGTGATACCCTGTCTTCTGAGGTAAGCCACCACTACTGCAAAGCACTTTATGGACACACTTGGAGCCGATGATAGGCCGAATGGCATGGCTCTGAATTGGTAATGGCCTGAAGGCAACTCGAACCTGAGGTATTTTCTATGGAAGCACCTGATAGGAATATGGAAGTAGGTATCCTTGAGGTCCAGAGATGCTAGCCAATCCCCTGGCCTTAGAGAGGAAAGGATTATTCTCAGAGTTACCATTTCAAATTTGGGCTTTGAAATGTGTTTGTTCAAATACCTTAGGTCTAGGATGGGTCGCCACTCCCCTGTTTTCTTTGGGGTAAGGAAGTACCTGGAATATAGTCCTTTTCCCTTGTGCTGAGTAGGAACTTTCATTATAGCTCTGAGAGCTAGAAGAGAGGAAACCTCTGCCTCTAGGGCAAGGGTTTCTGAGACTGATCTAGGTGGAAAAGACTTGGCCCTCTTTTTTGTGGAAATTTTTTGAAGCTGAGAGCCAGTCCCTGGCTTACTACTTCCAGGACCCACTTGTCTGAGGTCACAGTCTTCCAGGCCTGGAAGTAGTAAGCCAGCCTGCCTCCTACTGGAAATGGGGAGTGGACCCGGGCTGACATCAGGGTGTCTGCTTGGCAGGAGCCTTAGACTGAGAGGAGGAGGGAGCAATCCTGCTCATCCCCCTCCTACCCCTCCCTCTGAAGAACCCCCTCTGTGGGAAAGGAAAGTAGGCCTGGGCTCGGTAAAAAGGCATTTGAAAGAGCATGCCCCTGCCCCTAGACTGCTGCTTGTGCGGAGTGGCCTGCCTTTCCTTAGCCTGTGCACTCCTGTATGTGGTCCTGTATTCATCCATTTTCTTCATGTAAGCCTCTGTCTGCTCCCCAAACAGAGAGTTACCTACTACAGGAAAATTAATGACCTTAGCCTGGGTATCCTGTGAAAGGCTAGTACATCTGAGCCAAGCATGTCTTCTGAGAGACACAGATTTAGCCATGACTCTAGATGCCACATCACTAGAGTCCACAGCAGCATGAAATTGCATTTTGGATGCCTCAATTCCATCAGCAGCCACCTCCTCCAGCTCCTTGGCTAGCTGGGGAGAGGTCTGTTTAGCCAGTTCCAGAACTGTATCCCATCTGGATTTCTGGTACCTGACTGTGTAGGCCATACAAGTAGCCTGTCTGATTCCCAAAGAGGATGCCAAATACTGTTCTTTGGCCATGGCATCCGCTTTCCTGGAGTCCTTATCCGGGGTGAAGCCAAAGGAATGTTAGCCCTGTCACAGGATGCTGCCTACACTACCCCAACATGGCTGCAATGACTATAAAGGAACTCAGCAGCCGAGCCTGATAACGAATACCTCCTGTCCATTCTCTTATCCACAGGAGGTATTGAATTAGGAGTTTGTAAAATTTTGTGTGTCTGTTTCACCAAGGATTTATGCAGAGGGATACACAGCTTTTTGGACTCTGGGATGTCCATCATTTCCACAAAAATCAGGCTCTTCATCCTCCTCCTCTGCAGCTTCAACCAAGGGAAGCTGCAGGGTTTCTTCCACCTTTCTGTAGAACAAAAAATGTGAAGGTGACTCAGAGCCTGGGAGGAGAGACACCTGAGGGCCTGTCTGGGGAGATGTCAGTTTCAATGGGCACAGCCAGACCCCTTCATCATCATCATCATCACCACCGGGATAGTCTTCATCTCCCTCCCACTCCTCATAATAAGCATCTGGATCATAATCTGGAGAAGACAGATCAGACCGAACCGGTGGTACCGGTTCAGATGGAACCGATCTAAGCGATTGAACAATACTAGTCGCTTTGGCTATTTCGTCCGCTGTTGGAGAGTGAGATACAGGATCCGAACCGGCAGACTTATGCTTCTTCTATGACGGAACCGACCCCTTGGGGTCGGCTCTCCTTTTGCCCGAGGAGGTATCGCCTAGGTCAGTAGGCACCTCCTCAGGTTCGTCTGCAACCGAACTGGGCTGGCCATTCGGATCTATGGACTTCTCGGCCTCCCTTTCCTTCAGCCTACTCAGTCTTATCTAGAGTGAATTTAGGAAAGTTTTTACAGATTTGGCAGTCTGACTTGAGGTGATCAAACCCCAGACAAACACAGATGAGGTGGGGTTCAGCCTTAGCAAAGGCCTCCCCACACTCAGTATAGTGTTGAAACCCAGTGGGACTGGTTTTCTTCTTGGGGTTTCTCAGACAAGGCCAAACTAACAAATTACCCTGTTGCAGCTTTCAAGCCAGGTAATATAATAACCGATCGGTTACAAACCATGCCAAGGGCTTTTTAAAAGAACCAGCAAAAGGTCCGGTTCTTTTGACAACGATCGGTACCGAAACACCACACTAATCTGAGAAAAAATAAAATGAAAATTAACAAGGTCGATTCCAAACCAGATCGACTGGGAAGAAACCGAAGAAAAGGACAATTTCCACTTTTTTCACCAAAATAAACACAGTCACTACCTATCTACACACTACCTGTACTGTAGACAGAAGCTGGAAATCTGAAAATAACAAAAAAAAAAATATGCGGTTTAAACTGAACGCTTTACTTTTACCGAACCCAGCAGAGGAAATCTCTGGAGCCACTTCACTGTTAGGCAGAGTAAAGAATCTGACGGTTACACTGGGAAGTACCACAGACAGAGGTTTGAAAACCGAGCTCGAGCTCAACGTTCTATGCTTCTGCACAGAGTTAACTCTTTCCTCTCCGGGGCAGTTCAAGTGCTGGGGCTAACTGCATTATGTCTGAATACAGCAAGACTTCATGTTGTTTGAACCGTAGGAAAACATTTTCCCACTCAGTTATACTGGTATCAGTACTGCTGTCAGCAAGAACTGTCACATATTTATCAGTAAGAGTCTGCATCTGGGTTCGGGATATAACTGCTGATATAGCGCTACAAAAGTCCCTGGCTCACTTATCATTGGTATAATTAGAGCCAAGCTTAATCCCATTTTTTATCC
This sequence comes from Neoceratodus forsteri, assembly GCA_016271365.2. Taxonomy (NCBI): domain Eukaryota; kingdom Metazoa; phylum Chordata; order Ceratodontiformes; family Ceratodontidae; genus Neoceratodus; species Neoceratodus forsteri. The sequence continues at coordinate 1,145,753,934 of CM057458.1, read as the reverse complement.
TGCAGTTCACAGAGCCACTCCATGTCCGAGAAAGGGTGCAGATTTTTGTCAATGGAGTACGCTGTTTTGAACAGGCGTTGCATCTTGACCTTAGTGCCCTCATCCAACTGCGTAAAGGCTTGATACAGTTGGGACTCTGTGATATCAAGATGTACTGCACGCTGACCACTGTCTGCAATATGCTGTTTCATACACAGCACATGTGGATTGGACTTGTCACGTGCACGTAGTGATGCTATCCTAAAATTATTTGAGCCAGTGGCAAAAACATTACGTTTCTTTGAAAAGGCCGGTACTGCAACAGTCGGATATTTTTTGCATACTGTGCAATACATCAGTTCTTTTTTTCCATCATATCTCAGCCACTTATAAATGGTTAACCAATGCCTTTGAAACAATCTGGCCCTTTTCTCCTGATCGTATTTCTTATCTTTATTTGCCCTCTCTGGCCTCTCATCTTGCTCATCGAAAACTAAAGTGCGTTTCTTAGGGAGTGAATATGAACTTTCAGTTAAGGCTTCATTGCTTAATTCAACACACTGATCAGCAATTATATCTCCTGACACAGATATAGGCTCATTTCCACTGTTATTACTTTTATCTGCAGACTCTGAGGTGGATTGTGTTTCTGTTCTAGGTAGTGTCTTGCTACTGCTAGAGGCGGCTCCTGGTACTTATGAGGCTACTGACCAGAGAGAGAGAGAGAAAAAAAAAGTCTGCTGTTTACAACTACTCTTCTGCATATTGTTGCACTTATTTTATTTTTCCCCAATGATAATAAAAACAGGTTATTCACCTGTAACAGTAGTTCTAGGAGAGGTATATGTTGTTCATCCACACTTATTGTCATTGTCCCTTTCCCCTTTAAATCTGCCGGAAGGTCTTCAAGCAGGCTCCTCCCACCCACTCAGGTGGTATAACCCTCGGCTCCGCCCCATGACGCCAGATCTTAGCTCGCTGGAAGCCAGGTTTGTGCATCGCAGCCGGGGAGGTTGGGTGGGTCCGTGTGGATGAACAACATATACCACTCCTAAAACTAATGTTACAGGTGAGTAACCTGTTTTTCTAGGATGGTGGATATGTTGCTCATCCACACTTACTGGCTCCTAGCAGTTCTCTGGGAGGAGGGAGGCAAGGCACACACCCCCTACTTTGGGAACAGAGACTGGAGAACTGAGGCCCCAAAACCAGCATCCTGCATGACTCAAGGTCGATGTGGTAATGGGTGAAGGTATTTGCTGTCTTCCAGGTGGCAGCCCAGCAGATTTCCTGGATAGGGATGCCTCTGGAAGTAGCCACCGATGCAGTGATATGAGGGTAGAATGAACTCTTATCCCTGTGGGAGGCTCCTTGCCCGCCAACCTATAGCAGAGATCAGTGCAAGATGTAATCCATCTTGCGATCATCCACTTGGCTGCAGGTCTGCCAGAAGCGGCTTCAGCGTAGGTGAAGAACAGCTGGCGAACTCTTCCCACCCCTGCCGCCCTTCCTTGTAATAGGAGAGCGCTCGTCTCAGATCCAGAGTATGGAGCCTGTACTCTGCATCCGAGGTGTAGTTTGGGTAGAACACAGGCAGAGTCAACGCCTGGTTAAGGTGAAACTTCGACATCACCTTCAGGAGGAATTTCAAGTGGGGGTGGAGGACAACCTTGTCCCCATGGAGGCTGTGGAGGACCAGATAAGAGGAGTCCACCGAGAGCGCTTGGAGCTCCCCTGTCCTTCTGGCAGACGTGACAGCCACCAGGAAGGTCTTACTCCATGACAAGTGTGACATCTCACACTTGTGCATTGGTTCGAATGGCTTGCCTATGAGCTCTGCCAAGACCAGCAGTAGATCCCACAGAGGTGGAGGTTCACGCACCAGAGGGGATATGTGATCCAGGCCTTAGAAAAAGTGCCCGACTACTGTCTCCTGCGCCACTGTCCGCCACACGCCCGGTAAGCAGAGATGGCTGCCAGGTGCACCCTAAAGGTCGATGACCAAAGACCCACTTTAGACAGAAACCAAAGGTAGTCTAGAATATTAGCCACAGGACAGAGGGTCCAGGCCCTTGCCCTGACACCAAATGGAAAATCTTTCTGTATGCTTCCATTACTGTAAGTACATCCTTGGAGAGACCCAAAGCCTGGAACTCTAACCGCTCAGGTACCAGGTTGTCAGGTGCAGGGACTGAAGGTCCGGATGGAATACCTTCCCCTAACTGAGATCAGGTCCGGTCGTGCTGGAAGATGCTTCGGGAGCCTGTTGCTGAGGCTGAGATCTGGATACCAGAACTGGCGTGGACAGTTTGGGGCTACCAAGATCACCCGAGTCTTGTCCCTCCTCACCTTGAGGAGCACCCTGTCGATCAAGAGAAATGGAGGGAAGGCACAGAAGAGGCCTGGGGTCCATTTGATTTGCTGCCACACATGCCAGTCGGATGACTGGTGCCTCCACCTGCATTTTACCATGGCCACCAATCACTTGTTCCTGCTTCCTGTACACGGATCACTTGACTGCCGCTCCAGTGGGTCAGATGACCACAGGTACAGCAGGACTTCAGTGTCGCCAGTGAGCACCCTGCTGGAAGACATTGGCACTGCAGGTCTCTTTTTTTTATTATTTATGATTTAAAGGGACACCATCAACCCTCTTAGGCCTCCAAGTGTCCCTAGCTTAAAAATACAGGTTACTCACCTGTAACAGGAGTTCTAGGAATGGTATATGTTGTTCATCCACACTTTCTGGCAGGTTCCTTGCCGCTTTAAATCTTGCCGGAAGGTCTTCAAGCTGGCTCCTCCCACACACCCGGGTGGTAAAACTCTCAGCTCTGCCCCATGACGCCAGATCTGGCCGCTGGAAGCTCAGGTTGTGCATCAGCCAGGGAGGTTTGTAGGGATGTAGGGGATGAACAACATATACCATTCCTAACCTCACACAGGTGAGTAACCTGTATTTCTAGGGACATGGATATGTTGTTCATCCACACTTTCTGGCAGACTCTAGCAGTTCTCCGGGAGGAGGGAGGCAAGGCGCACACCCGATACTTACTTGGGAAAAGAGACTGGAGACAGGGCCCCAAACCAGCATCACGGGCGTGACTCAAGGTCGATGTGGTAGTGGGTAATAAAGGTATGTGCCGACTTCCAGGTAGCAGCCCTGCAGATATCCTGGATAGGGACATCCCCGGAAGCAGCTACCGATGCAGCGGTATGGCGGGTAGAATGAGCTCTTATCCCTCTGGGAGGCTCCATGCCCACCAACCTATAGCAGAGTTCTATGCAGGAGGTGACCCACCTGCTTATCGTCCGCTTGACTGCAGGTCTGCCAGGTGCAGCTTCAGCATAGGTGACAAACAGCTGGCGAACCTCTCCCTGAACTTCAGCCGTCCGCTCCTTATAATAAGCGAGCACTCGTCTAGGGTCCAAAGTATGGAGTCTATATTCGGCCTCTGAGGTGTGACTGGGGTAGAACACCGGCAGTGTCAACACCTGGTTAAGGTGAAACTCCGACTCCACCTTCGGAAGGAATTTCGGGTGGGGCGCAGGACAACCTTGTCCCTGTGGAAGACCAGATAAGGAGACTCAATGGAAAGTGCCTGGAGCTCTCCCATCCTTCTGGCTGACGTGATAGCCACCAAGAAGGCGGTCTTCCACGACAGGTGTGAAATATCGCACCTGTGCATCGGTTCAAATGGCTTACCCATGAGCTTGGCCAATACCAGCAGTAGATCCCACGGAGGTGGAGGTTCTCGACCGAGGGAATGTGGTCAAGACCTTGAAAACCACCGACCACCTTCTCCTCCGTGCCACCAACTGCTTCCCAGCCCGCGCCCGGTAAGCAGAGATGGCTGCCAGGTGCACCTTAAGGGTCGACCGAAGCCCTTGCTGAGAAAGGGACCACAGGTAGTCCAGAATGCTTTCCAAGGGACAGGCGGAAGGGTCCAAGCCTTTCCCCTGACACCAAATGGAGAATCTCTTCCATTTGAAGGCGTAGCATTTCCTGGTCGACTCCTTACGGGATGCCTCAATGACGTTGAGGACCTCGTCGGAAAGACCCAAGGCCTGGAACTCTAGCCGCTCAGGAACCAGGCCGTCAGGTGCAGGGATTGAAGGTCCGGATGGAATACCTTCCCCTGGTTGACTGAAATCAGGTCCGGGTGGGCTGGAAGCCGCCTCGGGAGCCTGGAGCTGAGGCTGAGGAGATCTGGATACCAGAACTGGCAGGGCCAGTCTGGGGCTACCAGAATCACCTGCGCGTTGTCCCTCCTCACCTTGAGAAGCACCTTGTGGATCAAGGGAAATGGGGGAAAGGCGTAGAAGAGGCCCGGGGTCCACGGCCTCGAGAAGGCATCCCCCTGCAGCGAGCCCTGCTGAGGGGGGCGGGCATGGAACAGACTCAGCTTCGCATTTTCCCTGGAGGCAAACAGGTCCACCTAAGGCGTGCCCCAGTGGGAGAACAGGTCTTGTACTACCTCCGGCAGGAGAGACCACTCGTGAGACGCAGCCCCTATCTGGCTTAGGGCATCGGCCAGGGTGTTGGAGGCTCCTGCCACGTGAATGGCTAGGAGATCTGCCTCCAGGCTGCGCACGAGGGACCATATGCAAAGAGCTTCCTTGCATAACAGCATGGAGCGCGTCCCGCCCTGGCCGTTCAGATAGTACATGGTCGTGGTATTGTCCGTCTGGACCTGAACCACTTGACTCCGTAGAAACGGAGTGAAGGTGGTGAGAGCTAGACGGACCGCTCGGAGCTCCAGCAGGTTGATATGGCATCAGGACTCCCGAGGGGACTGGAGGCCGTGCGCTCGGTGTTCCCCCCAGATGGGCACCCCAACCCATCAGAGATGCATCGGTCGACAGAGAGACTGTCAGCTCGGGGCGGACAAACGGGATGCCCTCCTGCAGATGTGCCGGAACGATCCACCATTGGAGAGCGTTCCACATCTCCTGGGTCACTGTCATGGGCTGGTCCAACGGATCGCAGTGTTGTGACCACTGGCTGGCCAGTCCCCACTGAAGGGGATGCATGTACCAACGGGCCCAACGGACCACGCAGGTGCAGGCCGCCATGAGGCCCAGGAGGCACAAGAAGTCCCGGGCAGGGTGCAATTGCTCAACCAGAAATGACTGGGCAAAGGAGGAAAGAACCTCGGCCCTGTCCACCGGGAGCCGTGCTCTGGATCGTAGAGAGTCGAGCTCTGCCCCGATGAATAGTATCACCTGCTTTGGCACGAGTTCCGACTTGGCCTCGTTGATGAGGAGGCCAACTTGAGAGCAAACCTGGAGGGCCATATCTCTGGACCGCTCCGCCTCCGCTCTGAAGGGGGCTGCAATCAGCCAGTCATCCAGGTAGGGGTACACCCGGACCCTTCGGCGCCGCAGGAACGCTGTCACCACTGCCATGCATTTGAAGACCCTGGTAGCTAGGGAGGGGCCGAAGGGCACGCCCGGAACTCGTAAAGGGATCCCTCCGCTCTGAAGTGGAGGAATCTCTGATGGGACGGACAGGTTGGGACGTGAAAGAACGCATCCTGGAGGTCCAGGGAACAGAACCACACGCCTCGTTCCAAGGATGGGATTATCTGAGCCAGAGTGACCATCCTGAAGGTCCGAGACCTTAGGAACTTGTTCAGGTCGTGCAGGCCGAGAATGGGGCGCCAGCCCTCCATCCGTTTTGGGTCCAGGAAGTACCTGGACACAAACCCCGGGTCTGGAGAAGGATCCGCCACCTTCCTGATCACCTCTTTTTCGAGGAGCAGGGCAATATCGGCTCGGCAGGCTGACAGCGATGTTATGGACCCTGTGGCTCCCAGGGCGACAGCTCAAGGTGGAGCCTGCTCGAACTCCAGAGGCAGGCCTTTTTCCTACACCTCCAACACCCAGCGGTCCGTGGTGATAGCGGACCAGGCGGAAAGGAAGTGGCGGAGCCGTCCCCACGGGGAACCCGGGTGGGGGGGACGAGGTTAGGGCAGCACCCCTCAACCCGTCACTGGGCAGGCTTGGAGGAAGAACCGGCCGAGGGACCTCCTGGGCCTTTACCTCCTTGCTTCCTGTTGGAGGAAGCCGCCGGCTTGGGTTTGGGACGCCAAGCGCGAGCCTGCTGGCCCTGTTGCTGGTGCTGCTGGGCCGGTCGAGATCCAGGGGCCGAAGGATGAAAGGACTTCTGCTGCTGACGGCGGCCTTTGTCCCTCTGGGCAGAGGTGACCGAGTCCAGAGTGGCATTGGACTTCTCGATCCGCTGGAGGTGTCCCTCCACTCCAGGGCCGAAGAGGTCAGTCCCCAAGAAGGGGACATCCGCCAACTGTGTTGGGTATCTGCTGTAGGTGGGTATCCTCAGCCACGCCCTGCGGCACATGGCCACCGCGGCCGCTACTGACCTAGCACAGGAATCACCTATGTCCAGAGCAGTCTGAAGCTGCTGCTTCACCACCGCCCTACCCTGGTCCCGCACCTGGCGGACCGTGGTCTGCAGGTCAGTTGGGAGATGAGGAACAACCTCATCCAGGGAGCCCAAGAGGGCGTGGGAGAAGTGTGCCATCAGCACGGCTGAGCTGGCCTGTCAGAGGCCGAGGAAGGACGCATGGCGCACCTCTGCGCCCGCAAAGTCCAGCTTTTTGACTGTCGGGGCTTATCCATCCCAAGCGTTACGGAACGCGGAAAACACTGTCGGTGACTAACCCCTCGGCAGAGGGTGCTCGAGAAACCGGCAAAGAGCTGGTAGGGACCGCATACTTCCTGGCCATCCTGGCCGGGGGCAGGACAGGAAGCAGGCCGCTGCCAAAGCTCAAGGCTGGGCGACAATGGCCTCAGCCACCGGAAGGCCTCCGTGGGGAATCCTTGGTCCAGCTATCTCCGTCAGGGATACTTGGCCCGTTGGACACGGGCACGAGCTGCATCCCGGTGGACTCAGAGATGAGTCAAAGCAGACCCAAGAAGGACGATGGGCTATCGTCCAATGACTGGCCCCCGGTCGACCTGCCTGGAGAACAGGGAGGAGTCGTCTTCGGATTCCGAAGCGTCTGCAAAGAGCTGCCTCGGCCCTGAGCCACCCTTTACCTGCCGAAGACAGTCGGGAGTGAGGGTGACCGACAACCTGTGGGGCAGGCCATGACCCGATCGAGAATCCTTGGTCGGTGCCCCAGACTTCGGTTGTGGAGGCGGAGGTTCCACCACAATCGGTGGAGCAGCTGGCTTTGGCCGAGCAACCGGCCCTGGAACGGGCAGCTCGACTGGGGCGAGCGGTTGCTTCGGTCGTTCGGGCGACAGCCACTTGATGGCCGGGGTCTGGACGGGAGTCGGTTTAGCCCCGGACAACAGCAACTGCCGTCACATAAGCTCCTCGTAGCGCCGACGTAATTTACGCCAAAGCCTCCCCTCATCCAAGGAAGAGGACGAGGAGGAACGGTGTCGCCGCTTACCTCCGTATCGAGACCGAGACCGCCGATGTCGGCGGGAACGGCTAGACCGAGAAGAAGACCGAGACCCTCGGGGGGACCGAGGGTGGGTATGGGAAGGGCCGGGGGACACTCGCTCTTCCCTCGGCTTGGGCACTTTAACTGGGGACTGCGGCCCAGAAGGCACAGGCAGATCCTCGGTATCCACCGGGGGGACCGGTGAAGGAGGGTTGTCGGCTTCTCCAGTCGACAGTCCGTCTAACGGATCGAGAAAAATCTCGACTTTGTCGACGGGAGTCTCGGCAGGCTGGCCTGACGGGGGCACCGTGCAGTCAGCGGCCACAGCCGCAACCTCGACTGAAGTCGATGGTCGGCTGTCCGGGGAAGGGGACCTCTCCTGCGAACGCCGACGGTGGGACTTACCTTTCGACTCCTTCTTCTTGGGCCGAGAAGAATGTCCCGATGGCCCCTCTCCCTTCGTGGAAAGGGACTGACAAAGCTCCTTGAACGAAGCCATATACGAGGAACTCAGAGACAGCGGGATAAATGCCGTGGCGGAGGAAGATGCGGCCTGGGCCGCCTCCTCCTCGAGGGCGATCATCTGCTCGAGCTGCTCAGCCGAGCCAGCCGCCGTGGACACCGCTCAACGAGCCTCTTTTGATTTTACTGGCGGGAAATGTTTCTCGGGGCGCCCGAGCTTCAATCGGGCAGCGCGATCGTCCAGGATGTTGGCACAGAAAGAGCAGCACAACTCGCAGGCCTGCGGGTCGTGATCTAGGCCTAGGCAGTAGATGCACGTGGAGTGCAGATCTGTCCTGGACATTTTCTGCCCGCAAGGGCACCTCCGAAAGCCGGGAATAGATTTGTCCATCGCAGCCGTGAGGGAAGATGAAGACCGAAGTTTAGAAAACTTCAAAACCAATTTCGGACGAACCAAAGAGTTAGGATCCAGTCTAAAACGCAGAGCGCTAAGGAGGGAACCTGAGCTTCCAAGCGGTAAGGAAGATCTGGCGTCATGGGGCGGAGCCGAGAGTTTTACCACCCGGTTGGGTGGGAGGAACCAGCTTGAAGACCTTCCATCAAGATTTAAAGCGGCAAGGAACCTGCCACAAAGTGTGGATGAACAATGTATCCATGTCCCTAGAATACACATTTTATGATGGTTCACATTCCTGTGGGACTGCTGATGCAGCTGGTAATGTGATTCAGATTCCTGTTTTCTTTTAAAAAGTGAAAAACAGACTACCCACCATACTGATGTTACCACACCAAAACAGGTTTGTTTACATTCCTTGATCAACTCCCACTGCATCTGTCCAGGACTGGGGAACACCACCAATGCTGACTAGCCACTCATTATGCAGTGGGAGTAGAGAAGACTACAATATGGTGAGTGGTTGCACTGTTTGGGAGTGTTTCTAATGTTCAGGAAGTATGCAATAAGAGTGGTTCAAGGACTGGAAGCAAAACAAGGCTGGGTATAACTATACATTGTCATGCATTTCAGTTCTACTTAGCAAGGAAGCAGATAAAATAACCGGCAACATCAATGAATTTTAGAGAAGGTAAGCACACGTGGGTGTTTTTAACTGGAAATAATATGACGCAAAATAAGGCTGACAGTGTCCCTTTAAATAAGCACTTGCCTGCGGACAAGTAGGTCTGCCCAAAAATGCTTGTCCCTCACTTAAAACTGGTAGCCCAGGACATCGGGCTACTGGATTTGTCGAACCCTGGGAGGTCGGGTGGGTCAGTGTGGATGTACATCATATACCACTTCTAGAGGTCAGGTGAACCCCATTGGATGAGTAGCTCAGGCACGTAGCCATGAACGAGGATAAACATTCCAAGACTTGTAGCACTGGACATGAAAAAGGGTCCGTGGGCCGAGAAGAAACCCATATGGGAAAAAACATTACCATTTTAAGTAGGTTAGCCTGGTAGAAAGTTTGCGAGATACCAGCAGAATGTTCACCATTTGCAAGAAGACCTGGAGATGAGATATAAAAAGCATTTGCAGAAGCCACTCGTGGAAGTGAAAGGAATCCAGAGAGGGGGTGGAGTAACCTGCCTGTATCAGATCTGGTGTGATGAGTAACAGCAGTGGGTTTGCCACCGTTAAGTGTTGTAGTAATGGGAGCCAAACCTGCCCAGGCCACAGGGAGCAATAGCGATCATCGGGGCCGGTGCCAGGTACAACTAAAATTAGCATACTGTGAAGGAGGCGGAACAGAGGGATGACAGAGAAATAAAGTCCTGTCCAAGGGCAGGACAGGGCAGCCATAGAAAGTCCCCATTTTTCGGGAATGGACTGAAGGCCCCAGATGACAAGCCACCTTTTTCTCATGTTGAATAGATTTAAATGGAGTGAGGCAGAGACTGTGATTCATTGTCCTTAAGTTTTGAATGGCCCGAGATATTCGCCCAGCCATCGGGAAAGTCTCAGTAATTAATGTTTTGTGATGGTGGTAGGGGTTGAAAGGGGCACTCCGAGAGATGTGGGGTCAGCAGGCACACCAATGAAAGGTAGTTCAGAGGTGTAGAGGGACCCAAACTCCAGCCTCGAAGGAATTAGATTTTTGATGCCACTGACTGTAGTGCGTATTGGTAAAGTTTATGTACAACTGTAATGCATAGTGTTGCATGGGTACTGATCTTTGAGATGGCCATTGTCATAAGTCTTAAAAAGTAGTTGTCTTACTGACACATATTGCGCCTTGCGTTTGAATGGCCAGGGACATAAGTGAGGTTTGAATGTCCTCTGTTAAGTAGGCCCCAACATGCAGCGGTGTCCAAGACTACTCCCATGTACTGGAGACGATGGGTGGGGATCGGGAGGGAAGAAGACCAATTTATTGTAATCCTCTAGGCTGTAAATCGTATCAGAGGGGCTCATAGGGAAAAAGAAGGAGAGGACTAAAAAGGTGCCATGAAAAGCCAATCGGCTTGGTATGGGAAGATGTAGTGGGTATGACCCCAGATAGTCGCATGCGCTACTGCAAGTCAGGTGGTAAATAGCCTTGGAGTGGATGAAAATTCGAAGTGCAGGGTTCAGAACCAGTAGCGCTGAACCAGCAACTGAAACTGAAGGAGGCAGTAGGATAGAGAGTGGGGAGGAGGCAGTAGAGGCTTGCTGGGACGTAGCTTTGCCTCGGCCGGTGGCTCTGTAAGGTCCCCGCTTGCTACCCTTATCACTGGAATGACTGAAGCGGTAGTGGTATTGACTTGATAGCTGAGTAGAGTGATACCAGTTGTGGACTGTTGTAAGTCATCACCCAGACATCCGGAGGGTATCCAGAATCGTCTGGGTGGCAGGGTCACAAAGTTTGAACCATTAAAAGATGCAGTCATAATTTTTATGTTGCACAGCTGGTGTAAAATCAGAGAGTCTGAGCTACGCATGTTGTCTGATAGTAATATCTATGGTCAAGGTCAGGGGGGAAGCATCCCCGGCGTCATACTCTGATCTAAGGTGGTGCTATGAGATAAAAATACCAGTGAGCATAGTAGCCAACAACGGTCCTGGGTCATGGGAAAGAAGGGAGTCCGTTGACAACAGTTGTGGCTAAAGACCCGAGTGTACATGTTGGTATGTCACCATATGTCCCTTATAATTTGAGAATCTGAAGATTTATCGGTCCCGCATGGCATACTGGGTTCAGCAAGGTAGGCCAGATGGCTGGAGGCTGTGTTAGTTGGTAAGGAGCTCTCTGGCTATAACCCAAGTGTATTGCTGTGAGAAATTATCCCCATGGAAAATTTACTGTTACAGGTGGCGTGGACGTGGATATGATGTACTCTCCACACTTCTGGCAGACTCCTAGCAGTTCTCTGGGAGGAGGGGTCAAGGTGCACACCCCCTATTTAGGGAATAGAAATTGGAGAAGTGAGGCCCCAAAACCAGCATCACGGCATGACTCAAGGTTGATGTGGTAGTGGGAAATGAAAGTGTGTGCTGACTTCGAGGTAGCAGCCCTGCAAATTTCCTGGAAAGGGACATCCCTGGAAGCAGCCACCGAGGCAGCGGTATGGCGTGTGGAATGAGCTCTTAGCCCTATGGGAGGCTCCCTACCAGTCAACCTAAAGCAGTGGTCAATGCAGGATAAATCCACAGGCCAATCATCAGCTTAACTGCCACTCTGCCAGGTGCGGCTTCAGTGTAGGTGACAGCAGGCGAACCTCTCCCCGATCTTCAGCTGTGCGCCCTATAGAAGGAAGGCCAGGCCGCCGAGATCCATCTGTGGAGTATGGTTTGGCCTCGGATGTGGTTGGCGAAATACACTGGGAGATTGGTCATCTAGTTAAGATAAAATCTGATACAACCTTCAAGATGAACTTCAGGTTGGAGCAAAGGATAACCTTGTCCCTGTGGAAGACCAGATAAGGAGAATCCACTGAGAGCTCCTGCAGCTCACTGATACTTCTGGCTGATGTGATAGCACCCGGAAGGCGGTTTTCCACGACAGGTGATATTTCACACTTGTGCATTGGTTTGAATGGTTTGCCAATGAGCTTTGCCAAAACCAGCAACAAGTCCCAAGGTGGTCGTGGTTCACGCACCAGAGGGGAAATGTGGGCAAGGCCTTTAAAAAAAGCACCAGACCACCTTCTCCTGTGCCACTGACAGTGTACCAGTCCACGTCCGGTAAGCAAAGATGGCAGTCAGGTGCACCTTGAGGGTCATCAACCAAAGGCCTGATAGAGAGAGAGGGACCAAAGGTAATTGAGAATGCTAGCCAGCGGACCAGCTAAGGGTCAAGCCACTTGCCCTGGCACCAAATGAAGAACCTCTTCCATTTGAAGGCATAGCATCTGGGACAACTCCTTTCAAGATGTCTCAACCACAGCAAGGACATCGTCAGAGAGACCCAGAGCCGGGAACTCTAGCCGCTCAGGAACCAGGCTGTCAGGTGCAGGGACTGAAGGTCCAGATGGACTACCTTCCCCTGACTGCATGAGAGCAGGTCTGGGCAGAGAGGACGTTGCCTCAGGAACCTGCAGCCGAGGCTGAGGAGATCGGGACAGTAGAACTGGCCACCAGGATCATCCATGCCTTGTCCCTCCTTGCCTTGAGCAACACCTTGTGGATCAAGGGAAATGGAGGTAAGGCATAGACGGCCCGGTGTCCAGGGCCTCGAGAAGGCATCCCCCTACAGAGTTCCCTGCTGAGGGGAGGTGAGCACAGTATAGTTCAGCCTTGCATTCTCTTTGGAGGTAAACAGATCCACAGAGGGATACCCCACTGAGAGAACAAATTGTGTATTACCTCTGGGTGAGAAACCATTCATGAGACGCCTTGACCACACGACTGAATGCGTCCGCCAGCTAGTTGGAAGACACTGGCCACATGGATGGCCAGGAGATCAGCCTCCAGGCTGCACACGAGGGTCCAAACACAAGAGAGCTTCCCTGCACAGAGGAAGGGAGTGCATCCTGCCCTGTTTGTTGAGGTAGTACATGGTTGTGGTGTTGTCCATTTGGACCTGAATGACCTGACCCTGGACATGTGGAGCAAAAGCAGTCAGCGCCAAATGAGCTGCCCGGAGCTCCAGCAGGTTGATGTGGCACCAGGACTCTTGAGGGGTCCAGAGCCCATAGACTCTGTATTCCTCCAAGTGGGCACCCCAGCCCATCAAGGAGGCATCGGTCGTCAGGATGACCATCGGCTCTAGGCGGATAAACGAGATCACCTCCTGCAGATGTTCTGGGACTAACCACCAATGGAGGATGTTCCACATCAGCTGGGTCACAGTGACTGGCTGGTCGAAGTGGCCCTTGCACTGAGACCACTGGCGAGCCAGCTCCTACTGCAGAGAGCACATTCTCCAGTGGGCTCAATGGAACACACTGGCACATTCTGCCATGCATCTCAGGAGGCGCAGGAAGTCACAAGCAGAGCACAACTGCTCAACCCGAAATGACTGGGCAAAGGAGGAGAGCGCCTCCGCCCTGCCCACCGGAAGCAGAGCCCTGGCTCTGCAAGAGTTGAGTTCAGCCCTGATTAAATGAATCACCTGCGAGGGCACGAATTTCAACTTGGCCTCGTTGACCAGGAGGCCAAGAGAGACACAGGTCTGGAGGGCCAGATCCCTGGACTTCACCTCCTTCTCCCTGGAGGGCCCCGCAATTAACTGGTCATCCAGGTAGGGGTATACCCAGACTTCTTGGAGCCTCAGGTAAACTACCACCACTGCTACACATTTGCTGAAGACCATGAGGGTTGAGGACAGGCTGAATGGTATGGCATGGCCTGATACTCGCAGATGATCCCCTCTGCGTGGAACTGAAGGAACCAGCAGTGGGACAGACGGACTGGGACGGTATAGAATGTGTCCTGAAGATCTAGAGAGCAAAACTACATATTCTGCTCGAAAAATGGCATGATTGGAAACAGAGTGACTATCCTGAAGGTGCGTGGCCTGAGAAACTTGTTTAGGTCGTGCAGATCTAAGATGGGACACCAGCCCCCTGTCCATTTTGGCACCAGAAGTACCTGGAGATAAACCCTGGTTGTACTGGAGGGTCCGAGACAGGAGCCACGACCTCCTTGTGGAGGAGCTGGGTGAAGTCATCCCAAAGGGTCAACAGGATGTCTGACACCAAGTCCTCCCATGGGGCACGGGCTCAGCAAGGCAGGTAAGCCTCAAACTTCAGAGGCAGACCCCAACCGACCACTTCAAGAACCCACCTGTCCGAGGTGACAGCAGACCAGGTGGAAAGGAAGTGGCAGATCCAGCCCCACATAGGATGACCCAGGGGAGACAGGACAGGCATGAGGGAGGCACCTCCCCATCCCATCACTGGGCAGACTTGGAGACAGAGGAAGGACCAGCTGAGGAGCCACCAGGACCACAAACTCCTGGCTTCCGGACAACCATGGCCACTAACTTTGGCCGGGGATGCCAAGTCTAAGCCTGTTGTCCAGCCTGAGGCTGGACCAGTTTGGCTGCAGGGGCAGACAGGGGTCAAAAGGACTACTTCTGCAATTTAGAGCCCTTGGAATCCTTCTGGGCAGAAGTCACAGAGTACAAGGTGGCACTGGACTTTCAATGCGGGTGAGGTGCCCCTTGACCACAGGCCCGAACAAGTATGTGCCCAAGAAGGGGACATACTCCAGCTTGTGCTGGGTTTCCGCCATAAAGGTCAAGATCCTCAGCCAAGCACTGCTGTGCATGGCAACTGTAGCCACCATGGACCGAGGGCAAGAGTCGTCTATGTCCATGGCAGTCTGGAGATGCTGCTTAGCCACCACTCAGCCCTTAATCCCGGACCTGCTTGACCATGGTCTGTAAGTCCACCGGTAGATGAGAAAACACCTGATCAAGCATGCCCAAAAGAGCATGAATTAAATGGGCTATTAAGAGGGCTGAATATACTTGTCGAAGGCTCAGAGAAGAGGCAGCATAAACCATTTTGGGCATGTGGTCCAATTTTGTTGGACTCTTTGTCAGAAGGCTTATGAACATCTCCTTACATTGCCTGTGTGGCATAACGCAGAGTTGGCCACCAGAACCTCAGCTCTGTGAATCCGGAAAGGGAACCGGTAGGGACCGCATACTTGCGGGCCATCTGGGCCTATGGTGCAGAACAAGAGGTCAGATGGTGCCACAGCTCCAGTGCGGGGCCAAGAATGGCCTCAGTGACTGGGAAGGCTTCCCTAGGGAATTCACCCCCGTCGGGAATCCTGGTGAGCAGGTACCAAGCCCGCTTCTGCACAGGCTCCACTGGGAAACCAGTGAACTCCGAGATCAGACGGAGAAGACCATGAAGGAAGTGGGGCCTTACTCCGTCGACAAATCCTCAGCCAACCATACATCCACAGGACAATAGTGAAAGGAGGAGCCCTCAGACTCTGAGAATTTGTTAAATAAAGATTGACCACAACAGTCCCCGCAACCCTATGGGGTTGATCGGGCATAACGGTGCCCAACAGCCGATGAAGTTCCGATGCAAGGCGGGCCTCCTTAGATGGAGGGCCGGACTTCAGCTGTTTCGGTGGTGGCACCACCAAAATTGTCAGAGAGGCCGGGGGAGTCTGAGCTGGTTCCTGTCGAGATGGCTTCTGCCAAGGCTCAGCAGCGAAAGCCATGTAATCGCCAGTGTCAAGGCCAGAATGAGCTTCATCCCAGTAAACATGAGCTGATGCCACATAAGGTCTTCATAGCGCACATGTAACTTGCGTCAGAGCCTCTCTGCCCTCCTCATTAGCAGTGGTGCTGCTTGCCCTAATGCCGAGACCATGAACATCAGTGCTGACGCGGGCTGCTCGACTCGGGGCTACAGGATCTGGACTGTGACCTCGACCACCGGGGCTGCCGACGGCCAGTCTCAGAGGGGGCTGGAGAGAGCCAAGTATCCTCCAGGTCAGGAATGTGAGAGGTGGTGGATCAGCAGATTAGTCCGTTCCCCTCCTTGGGAGGTGAGAGGCAGGACCAGAGTCCTAGATAAGGAGGTATCGACCTTGTCTTGCAACAGGTCAACCGGCACGAGAAATATCTCAGCCAGAAGATCAACCTGCATCTCGACCAACTGGCCCAATGGGAAGA
This sequence comes from Neoceratodus forsteri, assembly GCA_016271365.2. Lineage (NCBI taxonomy): Eukaryota > Metazoa > Chordata > Ceratodontiformes > Ceratodontidae > Neoceratodus > Neoceratodus forsteri. Next base: position 1,145,738,012 of record CM057458.1, on the reverse strand, counting down.
TCGTGGAGCCAGCGGCCTAGGCTGAAGGATCAACAGAAGTCGGAACCTCCAAGGAAGCACAGGAATCCGAGGCCCTAGAGCCTCCCAATCCCATGATCGATGACAAGACCTTATCTTGGTCTCATTCTTCTATTTCTATTTAGATTTAGACAGTGCCCAAGGAAGGATCCTACCCATGGGTGGGAAGGGCCTGGCACAAATCCCTAAACACCCCTGAAAAGGAGGCACCCAAAGGGAGCGGCAAAAAGGCCGTAGCTGAAGATTATGCTGCAGCCTAGGCCACAGCTTCTTCAAATACAGCGAGCTGTTCGGCGAAATCCACAGCCGTGGAGACCAACCGACAAATGTCCTTAGATTTAACAGGAGAATCCCAGTCACATCAACAGAAGGCGAACATACCAGTCTTCTAAGGTTGACGGATGCAAAGTGAGGCACAGGTCGCAAGCCTGGGGATCATGCTCATGGCAAAGGCAGTAGACGCACATGCTGTGCGGATCCATCTGAGACATTTTCTGCCCACAGGCATATTTCTTGAACCCCAGTGCCGACTTTGCTTCATCCATAATGGATAATGAGGAGTCTCTTGAAGACAAGATTTTTCGCGAACTTTTTAATAAGCAAAGGGCCTACTCAGCGTGAGAACAATAAGGAGAGAACCTTCTTCTTCCAGCGGAAAGGAAGATCTGATGTCATGGGGCAGTGCTGGGAGAGTTACCACCCCCGGGTGGGTGGGAGGAGCCACCTCGAAAACGTTCTGGCAGGATTTAAAGGGGAAAGGAACACTGCCAGAAGTGTGGATAAGTACACCATATCCACGTCCCTAGAACTGTATGTACTGGTCCCCAAGATGATACTCAAACCACTAGACTGCACTGCCTCCACTGTTTAACTAAATGGCATACCAATATACCAATTAAAGAGCTGGTGTACTGCCTGGATTAATAGTAATTTTCAGACACAGTCAGCTATCACTTCCTACATCTGAAGCATTTATTTAACAAATCGGAAAGACCTTTGAGCCAAGGCTCTTTTACAAAGGTTCCACGTCAAGTCACAAGAATAGCAAATTACAATGGTTTCAGTAAATAGTACAACATGAAGAAAGTAATTACATAAACTTTTTTATCTTGTTTGCTAATTAGAAGATTTTCCACCTGGTAGTATTAAACCGATGTGTGGAGCAGCCCTCTGTTTGGAGGCTAAAAAAAAGTTTTGTTCCTCCCACTACGTTGTCAGAAATGTGACCAAACACACTGAGGCACCATAATCACTGCAGTCTGAGCAGTGACTTTTACAAGTTATCAGTCAAAATGCTGGAAATTGTGACATCACTAGTAACCAAGAAGAGCCACTCCTTGCTGTGTCATGTGAAAAAGAATAATCTGGCAGTGAGAAATGGTTCTCCCTGGTTACTAGGGACAAGACAATCAGCGTGGTCTCAGTGGCGATGTCGTGGGAGGAACATAACTGACTTTTTTTTAGACTCCAGATAGAGTGTTGCTCCACAAATCACCCCAGTACTGCCAGGTGATAAATCTTCCAATAAGCAAACAGAAAAGAAAAAATACTTCAGATACAAGGAGAGATAGCTGAATACATCTGAAAGTTACAATTAATTTCAGGCAGTACACTAGCTCTTTAAAGCATTTGGTTATCTCCAAAATAGCTCCACTCCATATCCATCAGAGCTCAAAAGAACATTAGTTTTCTGTAATCAAATCAGTTACAGGGACTGCTTCACAATTTACTACCCACAAGTGGGATGGGGAGAGACGGACAAAGACCGATAGATGATAAATGGGACCATTCAAAATGCCACAGCATGTTATTTACTAATTGGTTACTGTGACAGGGTTGAATGCAGCCCTGTCCCAGTTGTTAAGCAGAAAGCGTTTAAACACAAGGGTCTGTTCTATTCTCTTCTCTTCTGTCTGGTTGCGCAGCCAAATTTTCTTGCGAGACCTAGAACTTGATCACACTGACGGTCTTGCAATTCTCTGCCTCTCCCTATCCCTCTACCCTCACTTGCTATTCTGTATTTTCTTCCCCCCTTGCATATCTGCCGGTATAAAAATATGTGTGTATCATTTTGAAAACTATAACTGATACTGGAATCCCTTTGTTTAAAACTGTATATAGTTAACATAGAAACAGAATTTGACGGCAGATAAGGACCGCTTGGTCCACCTAGTCTGCCCATTTCCCTACCTAACGGACAAGCTGCAGATCCTAGTTAACCAATAGCCTACTTCCTCCTACCCCCCACTAGAACTGCCTTATATCTGTCCCATGCATTCTTGAATTCCCCCACTGTTTTTGACTCTACAACCTCCTCGGAAAGCTGTTCCATGTATCCACAACCCTCTCTGTGAAGAAATACTCCCTCACATTACCTCTGAGCCATCCCCCCTCTATCATCAAATTGTGCCCCCTTGTTTTTACACATCTCTTTTTCTGAAAGATGCTACCGTCTTGGACTTTGTTGATTCCCTTGAGGTATTTGAAAGTTTCTATCATGTCCCCCCTCTCCCTCCTTTCCTTGAGGCTATACATATCTTTAGTTCCTTTAGTCTTTCTTCATATGTCTTCTGATGCAGACCCTGCATCATTTTGGTTGCCCTCCTCTAGACAGCCTCCACCCTGTCTATGTCCTTGTGGAGATGGGGTTTCTAGAACTGTACACAGTATTCCAGATGTGGTCTTACCAACTGTCTGTACAGAAGGCCAACAACTTCCTGTTTTCTACTGGTGATGCCTCTCCCTATGCATCCCAGTATCCCCCCAGCCCTCCTTACTGCCTTCTCACATTGCTGGCCCACCTTTAGGTCGTCTGATATGACTACCCCCAGGTCCCTTTCCATTTTTGTTGTCACTATCTCACCCCCCATTGTGTACTCTTCCCCTGGGTTTTTGTTTCCCAGGTGCATTACTTTGCACTTCTTTGCATTGAATCTAAGCTGCCATACATTTGACCATTCCTCCAACCTTGCCAAGTCCCTTTTCATCCTTTCCACCCCACCTTGCGTATCAACTGGACTACTGCAATGCCCTGTACCTAGGGCTACCGGGGGTGGATATCCACCGCTTGCAGTTAGTGCAGAATGCAGCGGCCAGGCTTTTGACTGGTACGTCTAGGATCAGTCATATAACGCCTGTCCTCTGTGGACTGCACTGGCTTCCTGTACAGTGGCAGATTACCTTCAAGGTCGGTTTGCTGACCTATAAGGCCCTACACAATCAGGGACCTAGCTACCTGCAAGATCTTCTTCGCCCCTACTGTCCCTCCTGTCCGCTCCACTGATGAGGGATTGCTGGAGATTCCCAGGGTTCATTTAAAGACATCAGGGGCAAGATCATTTAGTTTTATGGCCTCAACCCTGTGGAATTCTCTACCTCATTGGGTGCGAAATTGCCTGACTGTCCAAAGTTTTAAATTAGCTTTAAAAACACATTTATTTAGTTTGGTATATCCTGATTTTTAAATATATTTTAATGATTAATTTTAGGCTGTTGTTTTAATTTATGTATTTGATTTACTTATTGTTAAAGCGCTTTGGAAAGGCACTTTTTAAAAATAAAGCTTGCTTGATTGATTGAACCCTGTTGCAGATCTCTGTGTCATCTGCAAAGAGACATACTTTCCCTTCCAGTCCCTCTGCAAAGTCACTTATAAAGACATTAAAAAGGACCGGCCCCAGTACTGAACCCTGCGGTACCCCACTAGTAACCCTCCTTTCTTCACTGTGGACTCCATTTACTATTACCCTCTGTGTCCTGTTGTCCAACCAGTGTTTTACCCAGGCTATCACCCTGGTACCCACTCCCAGGCTGGCTAATTTGTTTATTAATCTTTTGTGCGGGACTGTGTCAAATGCCTTGCTAAAGTCTAGGTAGGCCATGTCCACAGCCCCTCCCTGGTCTACTGCTTTGGTCACCCAGTCAAAGAAATCAATTAGATTTGTCTGACATGACCTTTCTGCTGTGAATCCATGCTGCCTTGGGTCCTGTGCCCCACTGGCCTCTAGGTACTCAACAATTCTTTCCTTCAGAAGTAATTCCATCATTTTCCCTACCACTGAGGTCAAACTGACAGGTCTGTAGTTTCCTGCCTCTGTTTTGCTCTCACTTTTGTGAAGGGGAATCACATCCGCCATCCTCCAGTTTTCAGGTACCAAACCATCCTCCCATGATTTATTGAAAAGGGTAGCCAGTGGTGTTACTAGTTCTTCCCTTAGTTCTTTTAGAATTCTGGGGTGAATCCCATCAGGCCCCATTGCTTTATTCACCTTCAGTTTTAAGAGTTCTTTCAGAACCCTTTCTTCTGTGAAAGGACTAATATCAACCCCCTATCCAGAGTGCTTCTATTGACCTGATTAGGTATTTCCCCCTGCTTTTCCACTGTGAATACTCAGCAGAAGTATTTGTTCAGTATCCCTGCTTTTTCACTGTCGCTCTCTGCCAAACCACCTTCCTCTTTGTTCAGCCTCAGTATCCCTGCCTTAGTCTTTCTTTGTTCCCTAATGTACCTATAAAAGGTTTTATCCCCCTTCTTAACAGAGTTGGCTATCTTTTCCTCGGTTTGGGCCCTTGCTATTCTGACTGCCTTACCTGCTTCCTTCTGCTTTAACTGGTACAGTTCTATGTCCTGCTCCATCTATGTTTCCTTATACTTCCTGAATGCTATCTTTTTTCTCCCTTACCTTCTCCGCCACTTCTTTTGAGAACCATAGTATTTTTTTCTTACGTTTTGATTTGTTTATTTGCTTCACACAAAGGCTTGTTGCCTCTGTAATGGCGGTTTTGATGTTTCCCCATTGTTGCTCACCCCTTCTTGCCTGTTTGCTAGTGCTTTTCTAAGGCACTCTCCCATTTTGACAAAAACAGCTGTACTGTTGAAATGACTGCAAAGTTATTTGGAACTCAAGGGGTTAACCTGAGATACAATTTTTAAGCCTTTTGCAGAAGATGTAAATAAGAGGTCAGTTCTGGGTCACAATGTTCTTTTTGCTGCACTTGCTGAAACTGACAAGAACATTGGAAACTTACAAGCACACTGTGAGAAGCGCGCTATTTTCTTAACGAGCTTCTGCACAGACTTATAAAAAGGAGCTGCAATGTTTTCAAGAGAGACAGAGACTGCGATTGGAAATTGAGAAGAAAAAACTCAGAAGGTCTCTGTTTTCTATGTTTCTGCTGCCATTGTAAATAGCCATTCTGAACTATTTGATTTTTTTATTTTGCTGTTAATAAAAAGCTACTTACGAATTTTGAAACTGCTCCTGGTTTTCCTATGCTTCCTGATCTGTGCCTTGACAAGTTACAATATTTCATAACATACAATTATACAATAATCAAATATAGAATAATGCATGGAGAAGTGTGGTTTATGGGGATCTGTTGCACCCCGGGGTGTGTGATACCCCATAAACCCCGAGAGCGAAGCCCAAAGGGTTTATATGAGCATCACACACCGAGTTGGTGCATAAAATCCCCAGAGAACCATACTTCTCCATGTTTTATTTTTTATACTTACTGGTTTTTGGTGTTTTTTGGTTTAAACTGTCTTTTTTGTCACTTTGTGAGGGTAACTGTTACCGCCGACAAGCTTGTATTGTGCTGAGTGACTGATTGTGTAGCGCCTGTGAACGTGCAGTACAAGGACAGCTTGTTAGGCGTTTTTTCTGGTGATGCTGCAGTACTGTTCTGCCCATGGTTTTCGAAGCTCCATAAACCACACAAGTGGTTTATGGAGCTGCTGGACACTTGCTGGCAGTGGTTTATAACCACTAACCAGTAAATATATGTATTTTATTGCACGGTATTGCAATATATATTTATATAATATAAAATGTAATCACTTCATAATAATACAGGATAAAAGCAGCAAATCTGAAAAGAAAACAAAACCAAAGTGCTCGGGGAATTTAGGAATAACTTACAGATCTCTTGTCAAGCTGGCTGCTGTCATATCCAGTAATACAATCCCGTATGTGTTTAATTGTGTATTTCCCACATGATTTGGGGTAATCGTTTGCGGTCTTAAAGTTCTGAAGGCGTTCAAATATCTTCGTTATGGTTGCAGGATTATGGCATACGAAATAAGATGTCTTCGAAATGTGATGACCATATCTAGAAGAAAAAAAGAAGATCAGTTAACTTTAATAAATGTTTTAACCATTCAGGCATAAAAAATTATTTAAGTAGTGTGGAATCCAACGCAGCCCAAACTATTGTACTTATCCACTGGTGTAATCCATTTTAAATGCACCTCATGTAGTCTTACAGAACTGGGTTTAGGTAAGCAACAATACAGTATTGTCCATACTGCCCATCCTGGAAGGTATTACTGCACTTAGAAAATGGGCCACTATATTATGAAAATGGTTTAGATGTTACAAAGTTGACTGTCTTAAGTGATGTATTTACTTTGTAAAAAAAGAACGGGTTACTCACCTGTAACAGTAGTTCTAGGAGTGGTATATGTTGTTCATCCAGACTTTTTGGCATGTCCCTTCCCCCTTTAAATCTTGCCGTAAGTCTTCAAGCTGGCTCCTCCCTCCCACCTGGGTGGTATATACCTTGGCTCCGCCTCGTGACGCCAGATCTTAGCCCGCTGGAAGCAAGGTTGTGCGCCTGAAGCCGGGGAGGTCAGGTGGATGCATGTGGATGAACAACATATACCACTCCTAGCCCTACTGATACAGGTGAGTAACTTGTTCTTCTAGGAGCGTGGATATGTTGTTCTATCCATACTTCTTGGCAGACTCCAAGCAGTTCTCCGGGAGAAGGGAGGCAAGGTGCACACCCCCTACTTAGGAAAGAGAGATTGGAGAACCCAAGCCCCAAAAACAGCATCCCGGCATGACTCTAGGTCGATGTGGTAGTGGGTAATAGAGGTGTTTGCCGACTTCCTGGAAGCAGCCACCGCGATGCAGCAGTATGGCAGGTAGAATGAGCTCTTATCTCTCTGGGAGGCTCCATGCCCGCCAACTGATAGCTCAGACCTATGCAAGATGTAACCCATCTCGCAATGGTCCGTTTGGCTGCAGGTCTGCCAGAAGCAGCTTCAGCGTGGTTGACAAACAGCTGGCGAACCTCTCAGTGAATTTCCGCCGTCCTCTCCTTATAATAGGTGAAAGCACGTCTCAGGTCCAAGGCATGGAGCCTGTACTCGGCGTCCGAGGTGTAATTAGGGTAGTATACCGGCAGAGTCAGCACCTGGTTAATGTGAAACCCTGACACCACCTTCGGAAGGAATTTTGGGTGGGGGTGCAGGACAACTTTGTCCCTGTGGAAGACCAGATAAGGGGAGTCCACCGAAAGCACCTGGAGCTCCCCTGTCCTTCTGGCTGAAGTGATAGCCACCAGGAAGGCCGTCTTCCACGACAAGTGAGACAACTCACACTTGTGCACGGGTTCAAATGGCTTGCCCATGAGCTTTGCCAAAACCAGCAATAGATCCCATGGATGTGGAGGTTCACGCACCGGAGGGGATATGTGATCCAGGCCTTTGAAAAAGTGCCCATCCACTGTCTCCTGCGCCAATGTCGGCTAACTGGCCTGCGCTCGGTAAGCAGAAATGGCTGCCAGGTGCACCCTAAGGGTCAATGACCATAGACCCCCTTTGGAGAGAGACCAAAGGTAGTCGAGAATGTTAGCCACAGAACAGGATAAAGGGTCCAGACCCTTACTGTGACACCAAATGGAAAACCTTTTCCATCTGAAGGCGTAACATTTCCTGGTCGATTCCTTTCAAGATGCCTCCACCACTGTGTAGACATCTTCGGAAAGACCCAAAGCCTGGAACTCTAGCTGCTCAGGTACCAGGCTGTGAGGTGCAGGGATTGAAGGTACGAATGAAGGACCTTCCCCTGGTTCAGAGATATCAGGTCCAGGCATGTGCAAAGCTGCTCTGGGGGCCTGCAGCTGAGGCAATCTGGATACCAGAACTGGCACAGCCAGCCTGGAGCTAGCAGAATCACCTTCGCCTTGTCCCTCACCTTGAGGATCAAGGGAAATGGAGGAAGGTGTATAGGAGGCCTGGGGTCCACAGCCTCGAGATGGCATCCCCCTGCAGCAAGCCCTACTGAGGCGGGCGGGCATGGTACAACCTCAGCTTGGTGTTTTCCCTGGAGGCAAACGGGTCCACCACCGGTTTGCCCCAACGGGAGAAGAGGCTGTACGCTACCTCTGGATGGAGAGACCACTCGTGGGATGTCTGGCCTATGCGGCTGAGAGCATCCGCTAACTGGTTCGAGGCTCCGGCCACATGGATGGCTAGGAGATCCGCCTCCAACTGGCTTACCAGTGTCCAGATGCGGAGTGCCTCCTGGCACAGCAGACGTGACTGCACGTCACCCTGTTTGTTGAGGCAGTACATGGTCGTGGTATTGTCCATCTGAACTTGAACCATTTGACCCCGGAGCTGAGGAACGAAAGGTGACAATGCCAGTCTGACTGCTCTGAGCTCCAACAGGTTGATGTGGCATCGGGACTACTCGGGGTCCAGAACCCATGGGCCCTGTTGTTCCCCATGTGGGCTACCCAGCCCATGAGAGAGGCATCAGTTATGAGGACGACCATCTGCTCGGGGCGGACAAAAGGGATCCCTTGCTGCAACCGGTCTGGGGTGGTCCACCATTGGAGTGTGTCCACATCCTCTGGGTTACAGTGATCAGCTGGTCAAAATGACCATGACGCTGAGTCCACTGGTTGACCAGCTCCCACTGGAGAGGGGACGTGCAACCGGGCCCATCGGACCATTGAGGTGCACACTGCCACGTAACCCAGAAGGCGCAGAAAGTCCTGGACAGGGCGCAAGTGCCCAACCAGAAATGACTGGGTAAAGGAGGAGACAGCCTCCGCCCTGTCTGCTGGGAGCCGAGATCTGGCTTGACAAGAGTCGAGCTCTGCCCCGATGAAGCCCATCACCTGAGACAGCATGAGTTCCAACTTGGCCTCACTGATCAGGAGGCCAGATCCCTGGACCTCTCCACCTTTTGCTGGATGGAACCTGCTAGAAGCCAATCATTGAGGTAGGGGTAGATTCTGACTCCCCCGATGCCGCAGATGGGCTGCCACCACTGCAATGCATTTGATGAAGACCCATGGGGCTGAAGACAGGCCGAACAGCATGGCTCGGAACTCGTACAGGGTCCCCTCGACCCTGAAGCGGAGGAACTGCTGATGGGATGGACGGATTGGGACATGAAAGAACGCGTCCTGCAGATCCAGTGAACAAAACCACATTTCGCTCCAAGGATGGTATGATCTGGTTCAGAGTGACCATCCGAAAGGTGCATGACCCGAGATATTGATTCAGATTGTGGAGATCTAGAATGGGGCGCCAGTCCCTCATCCGCTTGGGCACCAGGAAATACCTGGAGACGAAGCCTGGGTCTGCAGACGGATCCGCCACTGGAGCTACTGCCCCCTTGAGGAGGAGCTGAGCAACGTCGGCCCATAGAGCCGACTGGGTGTTTGCGGAGATTTGTTCTTCCCGAGGGGCGCGGGCTCGGCTGGAAGGGTACTGCTCGACTTCCAGAGGCAGTCCCTGACTGACCACTTCTAGAACCCACCTGTCCATAGTGACAGCGGACCAGGCAGAAATGAAGTGGCGGAGCCGGCCCCCCATGGGAAGACCCAGAGCTGGCGTGATGGAAATAGTGGTTGCCACCCCCATCCTGTCACTGAGCAGGCTTGGAGGAGGCTCTAGGACCTGAGCCTTGGCCTCCTTTGTGGGCCTGTTGGGGGGGGTCCAGGCTTGGGCCGAGGGTGCCAAGCTTGAGCCTGCTGCTGTTGATGCTGACGTCCTCCTTGGTAGGAGGACTGCTGGGCCGCAGGGAAGAGTGCCAAAAAGGCGTTTTCTTTTTCTTCTGCTGGTTCTTGCCTGAACAGCCCTTAGCAGAAGTGGCATCCAAGGTGGCACTGGACTGCTCTATGCGCTGAGGTGACCGGCCACTCCTGGGCCGAACAGGTTGGTCCCAAGGAAGGGCACATCAGCTAACTTGTGCTGAGTATCCGCCGGGACGGAGGAAAGCCTCAGCCAGGCCCTGCGGCGAGAGGAGACTGCAGCAGACGTCGAGCAGGCACAAGAATCCCCGATGTCCAGGACCATCTGGAACTGCTGTTTGGCAACAGCATGGCCCTGGTCCCAGACCTGCTTGACCTTAGTCATAGACATCAGTGGGGAGATGTGGGAGGACTTCTTCTAATGACCCTAGCAGGGCATGAGAGAAGTGTGCCATGATGATGGCCCAACTCGCTTGACGAAGGCCCAAGGAAGAGGCCGCATAGACCTTCCTCGCCGAATGGTCCAAGTTCTTGGACTCCTTGTCGGGAGAATGATCAGTATCGACTGAACTGCCCGTACACTTCAACACAGAGGCAGCCACCAGGCTCTCAGCCGAAGGGTGCTCTGTGTGAACCCTGCCAGGGACCCCATGGGAAACGCGTACTTGCGGGCAGACTGTGCTGGGCATGATGCAGGACGCTGCCATAGTTCAAGAGCCAGGCCAACGATAGCCTCGGCCACAGGAAAGGCCTCCATAAGAGTATCCCCTCTTGAGGATATCCGTGAGAGGGTACTCCGCCTTTTTCTGGATGGGTTCCAGGGGCATCCCTGTAGAATCAGAGATGAGGCAAAGGATCCCTTGGAAGGAGGAAGGGCCTTCCTCCTTACCAACATCGAGGGACGACTCATCATCTCCCAGATGAGAGTGGAGCCCGGTGACGTCAGAGTCCGAAGAGTCAGGGTACAGCAGTTTGCCACCCAGATCACCCTCGACAAGTCGAGGATGGTCGAGGGTGACCGTTACCGACAGACGCTTGGGAAGCCCACAGTCTGCACGGTCCCCCTTAGCAGGCGCCCCTCCCATGGGCTGCTTGGGCGGTGGTTCCACCAATATAGGTGGAGAGACCGGTAAAGACCGAACTGGTGGATGGGCCGCCCCCGCGGGCGGAGGAAAGTACAGTTACGTAAGAACTTACCGTAACAGTAGATCTTCGAGAACAGCTCTTGCAGCAGGTAACACTATTAGGACTGAAGCCGGCAGGCGTCAGGACCCCACGGAATTCTTCTAGCTAGCTATCTTCAGCGGGGACCGCCCCCAACGTCGGTCCCGCCTCAGACGTCAGGCGTAGTACAAAAGGGGGCAGTCCCGCCAGATTCCCCAGTTCTCCCTCCGGAGACTTCCGGTCGCAGGATGACATCAGAATGGGAGACCGAGGATCCATCATCAGAAGACGAAAGGGCATAAGCCCCTGCCAAAGGCTCTGAAAGCCATGCCTCCTCCAAGGGGGAAGGTGGGCGGTAAGATACCTGCTGCAAGAGCTGTTCTCGAAGATTTACTGTTACGGTGAGTTCTTACGTAACTGTACTATCTTACTTCGAGATACAGCTCTTGCAGCAGGTAACACTATTAGGACTGATTTCCAAGCAATACCGCTTGTAAGCATTCTGGGAGGAGGAGATTAGAAAATATCCATGCCAAGTCCTGACTCTAGGACAGGAGACCCTGTAGCACAGCCAGGCTGAAACCGGCTCTTCGCCATGAAGCAATGTCCAGGCTATAATGCCTGATAAAAGTGTGTACAGAGCTCCAAGTAGCTGCAGCACAAATGGCAGAGGTGGAGACGTTACGAAGCGCTGCAAAGGAGGTAGCCACCCCCCCCTTGTAGAATGGCCCCGGAATGCACCCGGGAGGGGCTTCTGTTTGGTATTCTAGCAGTATGATATACACTGGACAAGCCAGCGAGAAAGTGACTGCTTTGAAACTGGTTGGCCCATCATCCTCTCAGCAAAGGAAACGAAGAGTTGCTCCGACTTGCGGAGCTGTTTTGTTCTGTTTAGGTAGTACCTTAGACAGCGGTGAACATCCAGGGTGTGAAGCAGTGCTTCTCCTCTATTGGAGTACTTAGGAAAATAGACACACAGGTCAATGTCCTGATTGAGAGTGAGGGTGGAGACCACCTTAGGCAAAAACTTAGGATTCGTCCTTAGGGACACTCTGTCCTGGTGGAAAATCAAATAAGGTTCCTTACACATAAGAGCGTGAAGCTCGGAAATTCTCCTTGCTGACGTAACAGCAACTAAAAATAACGTTTTCCACGACAGAAAATGCAGCTCGCAATCTGTGGCAGGTTCAAGGGAGGCGTGAGTTGTTCCAGGACAAAGAGTAAATCCCACGAGGGGACAGGGTCCTTAATAGGTGGCCTAAGGTGTAATACCCCTCTCAAAAAGTCTTGAGAGACGTCAAGCTGCGCCACTGTGTGCTGTCCCACCGGGAAGTGGTAAGCAAAAATATCGCAGAGGTGCACCTTAATAGAGGAGTAGTCGAGACCCGACTGGAAAAGGGAGAGCAGGTAATCTAACACCGCTTAAACGCAAAACGGCAGCAGTTTGAAACTGTATGCCCAGTGCTTCAGCCAATGAGGAAGTAGGCTGGGCACAAGGATACTTGGCTAGGTATGAGGCAGGATTGGGCTGGCAGTTTTTATTTGCTGGGCATCTACTGAAAGCTAATATACCCCTGTGGAATGGGTACCAGCCAATCAGATGCCAGCAAATAAAACGCCCATTTTCTAATAGGCAGCAATTCAAGAAAGGTCATTGATCCAAATACATTTCTCCATTAATTCCAAGTAAATGCATGATTCACTACTGAACTACATATTCTACGTAGCAACAGCCTTTTTTTTTTTTATTTAGTCAGAAAGCGCAATAACCCACTCAAGGTCATAAATTTCTTGAGAAATCAGGTGCACTGAATTCAAACGCACCTGTACCATGAATTACACAACTTCTCAAGAAAACAGTTACTAGTAACAGTAGATCTTTGAGAGAATCTCTTCCATTGAGCCACATCATGGAATTGTAAGCCATCAGCATCAGGACCACCTGGAAACAACTTCTAGCTTGGGTCGCCCGCATCAACCTATATCATTGCTGCATATACAATGTGCCTCAGTTCCCTACCTGGAGGATCATTGGATCAGCAAACCTGGCACACAGGAGAGGAGATGGAAACATGAGTATTGGGATGACCCAATCAAGAGGAGAACCAGTGTACAAAAGCAAGAAGGAACACAAGAAACCACCTGATAGACAAGGAGGGCGGTCGGAGGCGGAGCTTTGGCTCAATGGAGGAGAGTTTCTTGAAGATCTACTGTTACAGTAAGTAACTGCTCCATCATCTTTGAAGCTATGTCCCTTCATTGAGCCACATGTTGGAACAATTCCCAAGCAGTACCAAAGCACTATGGGAGGCAGGAAGATCTAAGGAGCCTGAGTCAGGAAGCCTTGCTGAACAGTAAGACCAAATCTGGCAATGTCTATGAGGGACGATGTCCAGACAGCAATGTTTAGTGAATGTGTGAACAGTATTTCAAGTGGCAGCAGCACAGATATCAGCAGCAGACATACTGTGAAAACAAGTCACAGAAGTAGCTACTCTGAGTGAAGTGAGCACAGACAGGACTAGGAAGCTGCCTAGCGTGCTTCTGTTAACAGAAATTAATGCAGCAGGTCAACCATTTGGAAAGGCCCTACTTAGAAATAGGGGACGCCACCACAGAATTTGATGGCAGGTAAGAACCGCATGGGCCCATCCAGTCTGCCCATTTCTCCCTAACTACATTATTACCGGAGACCGTGCCCAGACTACAGTTCTTTCTCTCCCCCCTTTCTACTATGATTTCCTTGTGCTTATCCCATGCATTCTTGAACCCCACGTTTTTCGCCCCCATCACCTCCACTGGAAGGTTGTTCCAGGAATCCACCACTCTTTCTGTGAAGAGGTACTTCCTCACATCTCTCTTTAATCTAACCCCCTCCAGCTTCATGGCATGTCCCCTGGATCTTGAGCACCTTTTCTTCTGGAAGATACTTCACTCCTGTACTTTATCCCCCGTGAGGAATGTTAAGGTCTCTATCATATCTCCCCTCTCCCTCCTCTTTTCCAAGGTGTACATACTGAAGTCCTTTAGTCTCTCCTCATGGGGCTTTTGATGTAGACCCTGTACCACTGTAGTTGCCCTCCTCTGGACCACCTCCACTCTATGTTCTTTCAGAGATGTGGTCTCCAGAACTGGACATAGTACTCTATGAGGGGTCTTACCAGCGATCTACACAGAGGCAACACCTCCTCCCTCTTTGTGTTGGTGATAACCCTCCCTATGCACCCCAGCATCCCATTAGCCCTCCCTACTGCTTTGTCGCACTGCCAGTCCACCTTTAGTTAATCCAATACGACTACCATGAGGTCTCTTCTGCTTGGTGGTCGTCAATACCACTACACCCATTTTGTACTCTGCCCCTGGGTTTCTGTGCCCTTCGTGCATTATTTTGTACCTTTTCACACTGAAACCCAGCTGCCACACCCTTAACCGCTTCTCTAGTTTTCTCAGGTCTCTAGCTCATCCTTTCCACCCCGGGTGTCCACACTACTGCAGATTTTGGTGTCATTTGCAAATAAGCAGACCTTCCCCTTCCAGCTCCTCTACAATGTCACTTATAAAGACATTAAAGAGGACCAGTCCCAGCACTGACCTGAGGCACCCCGCTGGTCATCCTCCCCTCCCTTCCTTGGGGTGAACTCTGTTTACCACCACCCTCTGTTGCCTATACTCTAACCAATTTCTTACCCAGTTTACCACCTTTGGATCCAATCCAAAGCAATCCAGCTTGCTCACTGGTCCCTATGTGTAATGGCGTTGAAAGCCTTACTGAAATCTTGGTAGGCCATGTCCACCCTGATCTAGTTCTTTGGTCACCCAAAGAAATCTATCAGATTTGCTTGACATGACCTCGCCTCTGTGAAACCATGCTGCCTCGGGTCTTGTAACCCCACTGGATTCCAGATACTCCACAACCCTTTCCTTCAGCAGTAATTCCAATGCACAATATTGGACAGAAGTGAACAAGGGATTTAAAATGCATTGCCTGTGCACACCTACAGTATTTCATGTCATGGTCTCAGCTCAGACATGATAGACAGAAGTTATTTATTTATTTGAATTTATTTGAAAAACAATCGGATTTACAACCTTTCAGTCAGGGGCTCATTTACAAAGGTACCTTGTCACAGAGAGGACATACAGTGGACACAGTTACAGAAAATACTGCACATTGAGTGACAGATTTACACAGTTGAAAATCATACAATAAACAGTTACACATTTCATGGTGCAATACATTAGCACATGCTGATACATCAGAGGGCAAGGTACCAGAGGGAGATTATTGGGTGGGGGGTGATGTGGTGGTTCCAGCAGGCTTTGTCAGGTGCGAAAGATGGTAGCAGAGTGCCGATTAGATGCAGGTGCAACTGCGGGCATTAAATAGTTGATTGTGAAGGGCTGCACACCAATTAAAGTCATCTTTTGGTTATATGAGGCCCAACTCTTGAAACCCACTGCAGGTGCCACCTGCCTGCACCCATAACAAATGCAGACTTTAAAAACATGGAACAAAAAGCTCTAAAAGCATTTTAGATGGGAACAGGCTTAACCCTATAAATGAATAACAGAATTCTCTGTGAACAAAACTTTCACTTTTACCGTAAATCACAGATAAGACTAAACAAAGGCAGAGCCCTCTGAAAGAAAGACCTCCCTTTTCAGTGGAAAGATCTGGAGTGTGCAGGTGCATGGGACTTGAGGTGCAATCCATGAGAATTCCAGCTAATTACTTTCCAAGGACTCACACATACTTAGACACTGCATCCCTGGGAATGTGGAAGGAATCTAAGTGGTTAAAATAATGGGAGTTCCCTTCCTTTCAAATGTTGACATCTAAAGACAATACTGTAGTCTCTTATTTGGAGACATCATTACCTGATCTCAGTCTAAATTAGAACTGTCTAGTAGGTTTTCCTGAATTGCTTTTTTAATTAAACATTAGTGCTGCAAAATCAAGTAATGTGAAGGCAAACATAAAATCCAGTTTTTTTTCAATCTGGACTGAGATTCCCAGTTTGATTTACAAATGTCATTCCATGTATATACTGTGAGAGGACTGCAGTGCCCTTTAGAAACTGATGCAACAATGACGACTAAATTCTGAAGACAATCAATTAGGGTATCAAAAATACATAAAATAAGAAATACATAGCATGACTTACGTATCATATATTCTGCTAAGCTGCTGTGCCATGGTGATGTTCTTGCTCTTTAAGTAGGCAGCCATTTCAGCTACTACCACAGCTGCACTCACCCCATCTTTGTCCAACACTGCTGTTCCACACATGAACCCTGGAAGAAAGCCATACAGTCTATCTTATGTTTTGTGTCACTCAGATTTACAGTAAGTATAAGAAGCAGGAAAGCAGTGCTTTAAGTTTCCGGTATTCAAATGTGGGACAATTCTTTTCTTTTTGACAATTATTTTCCCAAGACAGCCTAGCATAGATATGACATCTCATTTCATGTGGGGTCCAGCTTTTATTCACTGTGTACAGCTGGGCTGACTGAAGCAGTGAGTGGAACACAGAGTTTGTGACTTGTTCAGGCTCATGCAGTGGGTAATTAACTGTATTAGGGCTGGCAGTATAGCCTAGAGGTTAGAATAACGAGCTGTGAATGAACTTGGTACATCTAGCAGACAGACATGGGTGTGACCCTGAGCAAGTCACTTAACCTCCCCACTGCTCCCAGGTTGCCCCTGAAAACAGGTACTGGTGCCTAGTGGGCCCTACCTGGTTACCAAAGACTAAAATAAAACAAAATAAAGGTATTGGGGGTTCCTGGTGCCCAAGCTTGTGCTCAAGTCACTATACCAGGGCTACCTCCCAATAATTTCATGTCACAAAGGTGGTGGTGGTGGTGGTGTGTGTGTGTGTGTGTGTGTGTGTGTGTGTGTGTGTGTGTGTGTGTGTGTGTGTATAGACATACACACACACACACAGACGGAGATGTTCAAAACTGGCACTGGACAAATGTTGGTAAAACTGATATCAGGTTAGTAAATATTTCCTTTAAATAGTTCTGCTGGCTTGTTTTAGACAAGGTAGCATCTGTAAGTACAACCACAAGCTGCTACCATTGCTTTTTTCTCTTTTAGATAATTCCTGAAGATGACCTATGGTCGAAATGTCGATTCTAACTGTATTTTCACCGTGCATTAAGTATTACCATTTTGTTTTGTTTCTAATTTAAGTCACTGTAATGGTGTCTACGGGACCAGTAGATTTCAACCATGGGAGCTATTTTTAACTACCTTGTCAGTATGGCGGATTAGGTTGCTCTCTCTGGTCTCTAGGTCAAAAGGATACAACTTTGATTAGAACTACAGGACAAGGGCTCGTATTCAGTACTGACACCAGGGCTGTCATTCAGGATGTACTAGAGGACCCGGGACTCAGCAGACTGCTATGATTTCTACTGCAATTCCTACATATGCTAAAGACAACAAAATAACACAGAATACTCACCTGTAACAATAGTACTAGGAGTGGTATATGTTGTTCATCCACATGTCTTGGCAGTGTCCTCTGCCTTTAAGAAATGTCGGAAAGTCTCCAAGCTGGATCCTTCCACTCACCTGAGTGGTACATATCCCTCGGCTCTGCCCCATGATGCCTGCCCGCTGGATGCAGTGCTGTGCGCCTGAGCCAGGGGAGGTTGGGTGGGTCCGTGTGGATGAACAACATATACCACTCCTAGAACTACTGTTACTGGTGAGTAACCTATGTTTCTAGGGATGTGGATGTTGTTCTATCCACGTCTTGGCAGACTCCTAGCAGTTCTCTGGGAGGGAGGCAAGGCGCACACCCCATAATTAGTAAATAAGGATCAGAGAACTGAGGCCCCAAAACCGGCATCCCAGTGTGACTCAGGGTCAATGTGGTAATGGAAAATGAAGGTGTGTGCCGACTTCCAGGTGTCACAAACGCATTCCGCAGGTCAAGCCCTCTGTTCCTACAGTGCCAACCTTAGAGTGCAATAGTGTGAACAGGTAATAGACAGGGTAACCCTCCTGTCTGCTTTGGGTCCGAATCACCTTTAGCCTTGAGTTCTGGAGGGATTCAAACTGTGAACCTTATGCTAGCATACCCAAATGTACAGGCTCAGATAATACTCTCTTCGAGGGGGATGCAATATATCTTTTGCCTAAGGGCACCTAACCAGGTATCCAAAATGAACCCCTTTTAACTCTATAAAGAGACCTAGATATTTCTTACCTTATTAAGCAAGCTCAGTAACACAATCAAGCTTTTCAACAGCTGTCAGACATAAACACAGGTACCATGCATGCAAAAAGAAACTGAGAAGGCACCCAGGCAGTATTTCAAAGAAAAGGTTGTTTACTGAAATATGACACAAAGAGGTAAAATTAAACACAGAACAATACATCTTACAATCATGTAAAACAAGAAGGAAGTTACAGAACAAAACAATCCTACCACAAAGACTTAATTTCTTCTAAGTATTACCTTGTAAGTGCTGTTTAAGTTAGATAAATTCTGTCTCAGAGCCCAAAAATCATGTGTCACATATCCCAGATACAGGATTCATTCAAGATCCCTCTCCCCATCCCCTTTTGGTGAGTCAGCTAGCTCCTCCCTTAGAATCAATTTCTGACATAGTTATCCCTGAGGATGTCAGTCATTACTTTGAAAGATCTGTAAAAAGCCATTTCCCAAATATGACCGTCTTTAATCAAACATTTCTCTCTGAAGTCCCTCTGCTGATTTCCTGGTGCTAGTGTCATCTGAGGGTTTTACGACTTCACACACTTCTGGCTATGTGCTAAAATAAGAGGAACCAGCCCAAATAAACAAAACAAGACGATGTAAGAAACCACTATGGTTCTCAAAGGAAGTGGCAGTGAAGGTTCAAGAGAAAAAGAAAGCATTCAGGAAGTACAAGGAATCGCAGAAGGAGCAGGACAGAGAACTGTATCAGTTAAAGCAAAAGGAGGCTGGGAAGGCAGTCAGAACAGCAAGGTCCAAACCGAGAAAAGATAGCCAACTCAGTTAAGAAGGGGATAAAACTTTATAGGTACATCGGGGAGCAAAAGACCAAGGGAGGGATAGTGAGGCTTAATAAAGGGGAGGAGGGTGGGCAGAGGGAGACTGTGAAAAGGCAGAGATACTAAACAAATATTTTTGCTCAGTATTTACAAATGAAGAAGGAGGTACATAAAACAAACAGTAGTAACACTCTGGATACAGAAGTTGATACCAGCCCATTTACAGAAGAAAGGGTTCTGAAAGAACTCTTAAAACTGAAGGTGGACAAAGCAATGGGGCCTGATGGGATTCATCCCAGAATTCTAAAAGCTAAGGGTAGAACTAGTGACACCACTGACTACCCTTTTAACAAATCATGGGAGGATGGGGTGGTACCCGAGGACTGGAGGAGGGCAGATGTGATTCCCTTCACAAAAGTGGGAGCAAGGCAGAAGCAGGAAACTACAGACCTGTTAGTTTAACCTCAGTGATAGGAAAATGATGGAATCACTTCTGAAGGAAAAGAACTGTCGAGTATCAAGAGGCCAGAGGGCACAGGACCCTAGGCAGCATGGATTCACAGCGGGAAGGTCATGCCAGACAAATCTGATAGATTTCTTTGACTGGGTGACCAGTAGTAGATCAGGGAGGGGCTGTGGACATGGCCTACCTAGACTTTAGCAAGGCATTTGACACAGTCCCACACAAAAGATTAATATACAAGTTAGCCAGCCTGGGAGTGAGTCCCAAGATGACAGCCTGGGTAAAGAATTGGCTGGAGAATAGGACACAGAGAGTAATAGTAAATGGAGTCCACTCAGAAGAATGGAGGGTTACTAGTGGGGTACCGCAGGGTTCAGTATTAGGACAGGTCCTCTTCAATGTCTTTATAAGCGACATTGCGGAAGGACTGGAAGGAAAAGTATGTCTCTTTGCAGATGACACTAAGATCTGCAACAGAGTTGATGCACAGGGTGGGGTGGAAAGGATGAGAAGGGACTTGGCAAGGTTAGAGGAATGGTCAAATGTATGGCAGCTTAGATTCAATGCTAAGAAGTGCAAGGTAATGCACCTGGAAACAAAAACCAGGGAAGAGTACACAATGAGGATGGGGTGAGATACTAACAACAACAAAAATGGAAAGGGACCTGGGGTAGTCATATCAGATGACCTAAAGGTGGGCAAGCAATGTGAGAGGGCAGCAAGGAGGGCTGGGGGTTACTGGGATGCATAGGAGAGGCATCACCAGTAGAAAACAGGAAGTTATTATCCTCTGTACAGACAGCTGGTGAGACCCCATCTGGAGTACTGTGTGCAGTTCTGGAGACCCAATCTCCATAAAGACAGACAGGATGGAAGCTGTCAGAGGAGGGCAACTAAAATGATGCAGGGTCTGCACGGAAGACATATGAAGAGAGACTTAAGGAGCTTAATATGTATAGCCTCGAGGGAAAGGAGGAGAGGGGACATGATAGAAACTTTCAAGTACCTCAAGGGAATCAACAAAATCCAAGAGGGTAGCATCTTTCAAAAAGAGGTGTGCAAGAACAAGAGGCACAATTTGAAGATGGGGGCGCAGCTCAGGAGGTAATTTAAGAAGTATTTTTCACAGAGAGGGTTGTGGATGCATGGAGCGGCCTTCCGGAGGAGGTTGTGGAGTCAAAATCAGTGGTGGAATTCAAGCATGCATGGGACAGTCATAAGGCAATTCTGGGGGGTGGGGGTAAGAAGAAGAAGTAGGCTGCTGGTTAACTAGGATCTGCAGCTTATCCAGTAGGTAAGGAAATGGGCAGACTGGGTGGGCCAAGCGGTCCTTATCTGCCGTCAAATTCTATGTTTCTATGTAAATACCTTTCTTCCTGCAACATCATAAAACTCGCATTTAGTTTCAACTTCAAAAGCATGGGCAGGTCATAAAAGGTAATAAAATGGCTTTCTGGAAGGATGTCTTAATTAAATAGTTCTTCTGGTCAGTTTAATGACATCCTGTGGTTTCAGTTACTGACCCTGAAACTCAAAGGTCAAATCTCTCACATACTGACATTTCATACACAGACCATTTATTTATAATATAAATATACAGGTAACTAGAAGCAGGGGCAGAGCGTCACACCAGGTAGCACCCATGCAGATTTCTTGGATAGGGGCATCCCTAGAAGCAGCCACCGACGCAGCGGTATGGTGGGTGGAATGAGCCCTTAGTCCTACGGGAGGCTCCCTACACGCCAACCTATAGCAGAGATCAATGCAGGATGTGATCCACCTGCTAATCGTCTGCTTGACTGCAGACCTGCCAGGTGCAGCTTCAGCGTAGGTGACAAACAGCTGGTGAACCTCTCCCCAAACTCCAACCGTGCACTCTTTATAGTAAGTAAGCACTTGCCTCAGGTCCAGAGTATGGAGCCTGTGTTCAGCCACTGAGGTATGATTCAGGAAAAACACTTGAAGAGTCATTACCTGATTCAGGTGAAACTCTGACACAACCTTCAGGAGGAACTTCAGATTTGGGCGCAGGACAACCTTTCCCTGTGGAAGACCAGGCGAGGAGACTCCACTGAAAGCGCCTGGAGCTCACTGATCCTCATGGCTGACATGACTGCCACCAAGAAGGCAGTCTTCCACGACAGGCGAGACATCAGTTCAAATGGCTTGTCCATGAGCTTTGTCAAAACCAGCAACAAGTCCAACGGTGGTGGTGGTTCATGCACCGGAGAGGAAATGTGGTTGAGACCTTTGAAAATGCACCAGAGCATCTTCTCCTGTGACACCAACTGCTCACCAGCCCATGACCGGTAAGCAGAGATAGTTGCCAGGTGCACCTTAAGGGTCGTCGACCAAAGTCCCCCTTTGGAGAGAGAACACAGGTAGTCCAAAATGCAGGCCACCGGACAGGACAAGGGTCTAATTCTTTGTCCAGACACCAAATTGAGAATCTCTTCCATTTAAAGGCATAGCATTTTCTGGTCTATTCCTTTCTAGATGCCTCCACCACGGTGAGGACATCTTCGGAGAGACCCAAAGCCTGGAACTCTATCTGCTCAGGAACCAGGCTATCGGGGCAGGATTGAAGGTCCAGGTGGAGTACCTTCCCCTGATTGATGGACAGAGGGTCCAGGAGTACTGGAAGACACCTTGGAAGCCTGTTGCTGAGGCTGAGGAGATCAGGGTACCAAAACTGGAGGGGCCAGTCTGGAGCCACCAGGATCACCTGTGCCTTGTCCCTCCTGACACTGAGCAGCACTTTGTGGATCAAGGGAAGTGGAAGAAAGGCAGTGAAGAAGCCTGGGGTCTACGGCCTCGAGAAGGCATCCCCCTGCAGCAAGCCCTGCTGAGGGGGGTGGGCACAGAAGAGCTAGAGCTTTGCGTTCTCCCTGGAGACAAACAGGTCCACCTGAGGGGTGCCCCAAAGGGAGAACAGACTGTGAACTACCTCGGATGGAGAGACCACTTGCGAGATGCCTCGCCCACCCGGCTGAAGGCGTTCACCAGCTGATTGGGAGTTCCTGCCACAAGGATGGCTAGGAGATCTGCCTCCAGGCTGCACAAGAGGGTCCAAATGCAGAGAGCTTCCTTGCACAGAGGCAAGGAGTGTGTCCCGCCCTGCTTGTTGAGGTAGTACATGGTCGTGGTGTTGTTCATCTGGACGTGGATCACTTCACACCGAACATATGGAGAGAATGCAGTCACTGCCAGTCGAACTACCCGGAACTCCAGCAGGTTGATGTGGCATCAGGACTCCTCTGGGGACCAGAGCCCCTGGACTCTGTGTTCCCCCAGATGGGCACCCCAGCTCATGAGAGAGGCACTGGACATCATGATGACTGTTGGCTTGAGGCGGACAAACGGGATCTCTTCCTGCAGATGCTCTGGGACTAGCCACCACTGGAGAGTGTCCCACATCTTCTGGGTCACAGTGACCAGCTAGTCAAAGTGACCTTTGCACTGAGACGACTGGCTGGCCAGCTCCCATTGCAGGGAGCGCATATGCCAATGGACCAATTGGACAATGCTGGTGCAGGCCGCTATGTAACCCAGAAGGTGCAGGAAGTCCCGGGCAGGGCACAAGTGCCCAGCACGAAATGATCGGGCAAAGGAGGAGAGAACCTCTGCCCTGTCTGCCAGGAGCAATTCTCTGGCTCGGCAAAAGTCGAGCTCTGCCCCAGTGAAGCTTATCACCTGCGAAGGCACGAGTTCCAACTTGGCCTCATTAACTAAGAGACCAAGGGAGTGCAGGTCTGGAAGGCCAGGTCCCTGGACCGCTCCACCTCCTGCCTGGAAGAACCTGCGATCAGCCAGTTATCCAGGTAGCGGAGTACCCAGACCCCTCGGTGCCTCAGGTAAGTTACCACCACTGCTATGCACTTGGTGATGACCCTGGAGGCCAAGGAGAGGCAGAATGGCCTGGCCTGGAACTCCTAGAGGGTTCTCTCAGCTCGAAAGCAGGGGCACCGTTGATGGGATGGACAAATCGGGATGTGAAAGAACATGTCCTGGAGATCCAGGGAGCAGAAATACAGGTTACTCGCCTGTAACAGGAGTTCTAGGAATGGTATATGTTGTTCATCCACACTGTCTGGCAGGTTCCTTGCCGCTTTAAATCTTGCCGGAAGGTCTTCAAGCTGGCTCCTCCCACCCACCCGGGTGGTAAAACTCTCAGCTCTGCCCCATGACGCCAGATCTAGCCCGCTGGAAGCCAGGCTGTGCGTTGATGCCGGGGAGGTCGGGTGGGTCATGTGGATGAACAACATATACCATTCCTAGAATTCCTGTTACAGGTGAGTAACCTGTATTTCTAGGGACATGGATACGTTGTTCATCCACACTGTCTGGCAGACTCCTAGCAGTTCTCCGGGAGGAGGGAGGCAAGGCGCATACCCCCTACTTGGGAAATAAAGACTGGACAACCAAGGCCCCAAAACCAGCATCACGGCGTGACTCAAGGTCGATGTGGTAGTGGGTGATGAAGGTGTGTGCTGACTTCCAGGTAGCAGCCCTGCAGATTTCCTGGATAGGGACATCCCTGAAAGCAGCCACCGATGCAGCGGTATGGTGGGTAGAATGAGCTCTTATCCTTCTGGGAGGCTCCATGCCCGCCAACCTATAGCAGAGATCTATGCAGGAGGCGACCCACCTGCCTATCATCCACTTGGCTGCAGGTCTGCCAGGTGCAGCTTCAGTGTAGGTGACAAACAGCTGGCGAACCTCTCCCCGAACTTCAGCCGTCCGCTCCTTATAATAAGCGAGCACTCTTGTAGGATCCAAATTATGGAGCCTATATTCGGCCTCCGAGGTGTGATTGGGGTAGAACACCGGCAGAGTCAACACCTGGTTAAGGTGAAACTCCGACACTATCTTCAGAAGGAATTTCGGGTGGGGGCGCAGGACAACCTTGTCCCTGTGGAAGACCAGATAAGGAGACTCGATGGAAAGCACCTGGAGCTCTCCCATCCTTCTGGCTGATGTGAAAGCCACCAAGAAGGCGGTCTTCCATGACAGGTGAGAGATGTCACACTTGTGCATCGGTTCGAATGGTTTGCCCATGAGCTTAGCCAATACCAGCAGTAGATCCCACGAGGTGGAGGTTCTCTGCAGGAGGATATGTGATCAAGGCCTTTGAAAAAAGCACAGACCACCTTCTCCTGCATACCAGCTGCTTCCCGGCCCTGTAAGCAGAGATGGCTGCCAGGTGCACCTTAAGGGTCGTCGACCGAAGCCCTATCTGAGAAAGGGACCACAGGTAGTCCAGAATGCTCGTCAAGGAACAGAAGGAAGGGTCCAGACCCTTGCCCTGACACCAAATGGAGAATCTCTTCCATTTGAAGGCGTAGCATTTTCTGGTCGACTCCTTACGGGACGCCTCAACGACGTTGAGGACCTCGTCGGAAAGACCCAAGGCCTGGAACTCTAGCCGCTCAAGAACCAGGCCATCAGGTGCAGGGATTGAAGGTCCGGATGGAATACCTTCTCCTGATTGACTGATATCAGGTCCGGGCGGGCTGGAAGCCCTCCGGAAGCCTGGGCCGAGACTGAGGAGATCTGGATACCAGAACTGGCGGGGCCAGTCTGGGGCTACCAGAATCACCTGCGCCTTGTCCCTCCTCACCTTGAGAAGCACCTTGTGGATCAAGGGAAATCGGGGAAAAGGCAGAAGAGGCCCGGGGTCCACGGCCTCAAGAAGGCATCCCCTGCAGCGAGCCCTGCTGGGGGGTGGGCATGATGGCGGCATGGGACTTACCCTAGCATTCTCCTGGAGGCAAACAGGTCCACCTGAGGCGTGCCCCAGTGGGAGAAGAGATAGAGAAAATGCAGTACCTACCGTAATTCTTGATCTTCTCTTGTATCTTCACCATTCATTACTTCCTGGGTGTAAGCGGGGCGCACCGCACGCGAAAACTTTTTTTTTTTTTTTTTAAAGTCTAGCTTACTTGGCACCGCCCTCGAGAGTGGCGTCATGCTGAGGCGGCCATTAATAGCGACCGACTCCTCCTCCAACTCAGTTCTGTGAGCCGGAGAGGCAAAAGAAAGCAGAGAATATAGATATGCGAGGCAAGATAGCCAAGGGATAGCAAAGCAAGGAAGAATGAACTGAAAAGGAATAAGCCGATGGAGGAAGGACAGAGGAGATAAAGTATCCTAGCCTAGGGACTGCAGGGCCTCCTTACCTGGGCGACTCTGGGAGGAGAGATAAGTAAGGAAATGAGAAAATAGAAGAAAAAGAAGAGAAGAAGAAGAGATGGGATGTTGAAGGGACCAGAATGCCCACTGAGCATAGTTAGCTTACAGCTGAAGGCTCGACTAAAGGGAAGCAAGAATCCCGGAGATAGAGCTGAAGAGAGGTTCACAGACCGCTAGACAGACTCAGGAGGGCACAGTCCTCATCTTCAACATGCCATTGTTCTTGATACCCACCTCGGGCTCCTGGCTGCGGAGGCCTTTAACTGGAGGACACCGAGGAGGGAAGAATAAAACCAGGCAGCATGAGCGCTGCTCAGGGGTTTAGAAATGGAAAATGTAAGCCTTTCAGGCGTCTTAAGATAGAAATGGGACTCAGACTGACTGGCCAAAGGCAGGCCAAGGCTTAAACTGGCTGGGATCGGATATGGTCAGCACTGCTCTTCTGCAAAATTGTCCAGGAGGACACTTAAAGGAGAAACCAATAAGCAAACTAGCGAGAAGGATAGCCTACCTTCTCATTGCCTTCTTGTTTATTTTCCTTTTTTTTTTCAGATAAAATTTTGTAGACTAGATGCATGACCCCGATACCAAGATGCCTATAACAGTCGAAGAGAGTTCCCTCAGCATTTATTTATTTATTTTTTTTGCAAAAGGAAAAAAGGAATAGACGTGCCCGTTCCTCTGCTCTGCAAGGCAAGAATGGGGGATTTGATTTCAGGGCAACTATCTGGAACACGGAATTGCAGGATCAAAACTGAATAGCCTGAGCCAGGCCAAAAAACCCAGAGGTATCTTGCCAGAAGAATGGCAAGAGATAGTTATGCAGTCTGATCGCCAATGCAATCCACGAGATGGCCCATGAATCTTAGAGTAAGTAATTTTCTGGAAAAATTAGAACCCCCAGAAAGATTTTTTTTGGAAAAATTAAGCAACTTTTCCTATATTTTAAGAAAAGTTATTTTTTTTTTTATATGCAGAGAGAGGAAGGAGGCGGGAGTGGAGAAGCCACAGGAAGAGGCCACTGAGGGATGGTGGGCGAGGTGTAAGTAATGAATGGTGAAGATACAAGAAGATCAAGAATTACGGTGAGTACGTAATTTTCCTATCTTCCCTTGTCAATCTTCACCATTCATTCTTCCTAGGTGATACCAAGCTCCTCTTCCCCTGGAGGGGGAAGAGGCCATACCCTGAGGGAACAAGACCCCCAGCCTTCTGTTGGTGAGAAACAGAAGGAGAAGACCCTGGCTTATTCAGAAAGCCTAAGTGGGAGAAGAGCTAGGAGGTGCCTCCCGGGGCGAGGGAGACGGATGGAGCCCCTGTAAAGTCTCCTAGCTCTGGATGAGAAAAAGCGGTCCCCGGAGGCGGAGCGCATCACCCTACGCCGGGCCAGGGGTGACAACCTGGAAAGACGAAGCCATGCCGTTCGCCTGATGCAGATCGCTGTCCCCGCAAGCCTGGAAGCCACCTCATTGGCGTCATAAGATGCCCTTGCTTGGTGTCTTGCCAGCTCCAGGCCTACCGCGGAGAGGGCAACGGCTTGTCTGGTTTGCTCCGTGTCAGGCATAGATGCCAGCAGCTGGGACATCATCGACCACAGATGCCGGTTGTAGGCAGCGTGGTGAGCCTGATGTGATGCAATACATGTACTCGCACGAGAAGAAGAGAACACTCTTCGCCCCCAACGGTCGAACTGGAGAGAGTCCGAATCCGGTGGGCGGTCGTGTGCCAGGCAACGGCGCCCAGAAGGAGTATCCAGGTATACCAAACCTGAGGACGGGTTGGGAAGGGAACCTAGAGACTCAGAGGGGGCACAATACCTACGCTGGCAGTCCGCCGGGGCTGGGGAAGAAGCGGCAGGGAACTGCCAGGACCGGATAGACGCCTCCTGGAAGGGGATAGGCCAGGAAGGTACCACCAGATGCTGGGCACTGAATTCACCAAGGAATTCACGCGTCTCCCGTTCGGTAGTGTCTCTCGAGCGTGGGAAATCGGAGATCCCTCACCATCCTCGAGAGGAAGCGCTGATATTCTGTGAAATCAGCAGGAGGACAGATGAGCAGGGGTTCCTCTCCCTCAGAGGAGAGGCGAGGATGATGGGAACTGGAATGTCCAGAGGATTCAGGCGGTGGGGAGTCGTGAAAGACCGGCTCATGCATGTATCTAACATATGAGGGAAGGCGCAGCAGAACCTCTGAACTGCTCCCAGGATAACGGACCAGTGGGACTGACATGGCCTGGGAGGCGGGGTGTAGAGCAGAGAGATGGGAGAGGGGCACCTCAAGGAGGCAACTGCTCTCTCGAGGGCTCTGGAATCCGGGAAGGAGCCTAGTAGGAGGGATTCCGGATATCAAACCAGGCCATGAGCGGAACTCTGGGGAAGCGGGCCTGGAAGAGCCCTGGGGAGAAACTCCCCTGACGGCCTTGAGACTGCATGGATCCAGAAGGGCAGTCCGCGCGCCGAGGACACCCTAGAACCCCGGGAGGGTGGGACTCTGCACTCGGCTCCTGGCCACCCCTGGGGTGGCCAAAGACCAGACAGCAGGCCGCCTGCCCTCAGCCCCTCCCGGTTAGAGGCCTCCTCCTCGACTGCAGCGCCCCTGTCCCTAGAGAGGCAACAGCACCGGGGGTAGCTGTCACCGGGCCCTCAGAGAGGGAGCCTCCCCTCCGTCACCCGTCTGCCCCGGGACCCTCGGCCACCCCAGCCGAGGAACCCTCAGGAGGCAGCGGCAAGGGGGACAGAGGAGGCCCACTGCACCGCCTGGTACCCCTAGCCTCAGAGGACCCAGATTCCGAAGAATGGGGGTGCCAGGATGGAGTCCACATCTGAGTCATCGTCTCCGGGAGGGCCAGAGACCAACAGGACCTCGATGCTGGCCACCCAGGGGTCCCAGAGCCCGCAGGGGCATGAGCAGCCCCGGTGCCAAATCTGCCCGCTCCCCCCACACCCGGCAGCAGGAGGCCTAGCCCCACACACCCCCAGCGGCTCCGGCAGGCTGGCACCGCCGCCCGAGGAGGAAGCCAGCCAGCGCCACCAGCAGCGTCGAAGCGAGGTAACACCGTTAGCGGCGCCATGTCCATCGGCACAGTGAGCAGGCGCCAAAGGCCATGGCACGCCAGCTAGCGCCCTGGATCAGCGGATCACCCGGCTGCCCGGTGCGGGATCGAAACAGCGCCGAGGGCAGCGCGCTGATCACCGGCACTCGCGAGCGCGCCGGGATCTGAAGCAGCGCCACGTGGCGTCGAGGGTCCCGCAAGCGGGCCCAAAGCCAAGGAGCCTCGACACAGAGGCCTGCACCTCCGAAGAGGTGGCTGCGGCCCAGTGTCAGCGCTCCGGCCAGGAGGGAACTCTGACGCTCCCCAACAACACCGTGGAAGGGCCTCCTCCTCGGCAAGATAGGATAGAAACCCCTCCTCCTCGGACCGTATAGGCCAGGAGGGACCCGGGGAAGAGACTAAGATCTCGCCAATTCCCGTGGCGTGCCGTCCCAAGTCGGTGAGGCCTGCCGAGCTGGCCCGGACTCCGAGGAGTGACGGTCCATCGAGAAACAAGCGTCGCCTGAATCCATATCATGGTTGGGTCCCAGGCATGCAAGGCAAGCGTCATGCCGGTCCGAGGCGGAGAAGTGCCGGCCACAGGAGCACCGGCGCATAGTAGCAGCCGTCTTGAGAAACGTAGCTCAGAACCCGGACATAACGAGACTCCAGCAGACTAAACACAGTAGGAAATACACCGGCGCGAAAGATGAAAAAAGAACAGTCTTACCGTATCGTGGGGTGCAAGGAAAGCAGTCGAGAAACTACGAAGAAAAAACACTGAAGCGCTGCAGCGGGACAGGTGCTGCCTCGGCAGCGGGAGAAACAGAACTGAGTTGGAGGAGGGTCGATTAGCTACTAATGGCCGCCCCTCGCGCGTGAGCGTCCTCTCGGGCGGTGCCGTTGGCTGAACTTTAAAAAAAAAAAAAAAGCTCCTGTGGCGGGTCGCGGCCTCTGGCTTACACCAGGAAGTAATGAATGGTGAAGATTGACAAGGAAGATCTTGTACTACCTCCGCAGGAGAGACCACTCGTGAGGCAGCCCCTATCCGATAGGGCATCGGCCAGGGTGTTGGAGGCTCCTGCCACGTGAATGCGAGGAGATCCACCTCCAGGCTGCGCATGAGATGACCAAATGCAGAGGTTTCCCTGCCCAGAGGCATGGGCGTGTCCTGCCCTGGCGGTTTAGGTAGTACATGGTGCGTGGTATTGTCCGTCTGGACCTGAACCACTTGAACCCGTGAAAAGCGGAGGCGAGGCGGTGAGGCTAGATGAACCGCTCGAGCTCCAGCAGGTTGATATGGCATCGGGACTCCCGAGGGGACCAGGGCCGTCGCTCTGTGCTCCCAGATGGGCACCTCAACCCATCAGAGGGCATCGGTCGATAGAGACCGTCGGCTCGGGGTGGACAAGCGGGATGCCCTCCTGTAGATGTGCGGAGCGGTCCACCACTGGAGGCGTTCCACATCCCTGGGTCACTGTCACTAGCTGATCCAGCGGATCGGTGCTGTGACCATTGGCTAACCAGTCCCATTGAAGGGGACGCATGCAGACCCCAGCGGACCACGCTGGTGCAGGCCGCCATGAGGCCCAGGGCGCAGGAAGTCCGGGCAGGGCGCAACTGCCCAACCTGAAATGATTGGGCAAAGAAGGAAAGAACCTTGGCCCTGTCCACCAGGAGCCGTGCTCTGGCTCGGAGAGAGTGGAGCTCTGCCCCGATGAAATGAATCGCCTGCTTTGGCACGAGTTCCAACTTGGCCTCGTTGATGAGGAGGCCAACCTGAGAGCAAACCTGGAGGGCCAGATCTCTGGACCGCTCCACCTCCGCTCCGGAGGGGGCTACAATCAGCCAGTCATCCAGGTAGGAGTACACTCGGACCCTTCGGTGCCGCAGGAACGCTGTCACCACTGCCATGCATTTGGTGAAGACCCTGGGAGCTAGGGAAAGGCCGAAGGGCATGGCCCGGAACTCGTAAAGGGATCCCTCTGCTCTGAAGCGGAGGAATCTCTGATGGGACGGATGGATTGGGACGTGAAGAAGCAGCGTCCTGAAGGTCCAGGGAACAGAACCACATGCCTCGTTCCAAGGATGGGATTATCTGAGCCAGAGTGACCATCCTGAAGGTCCGAGACCTTAGGAACCTGTTCAGGTCGTGCAGGTCGAAAATGGGGCGCCAGCCCCCCGTCCGTTTTGGGACCAGGAAATACCTGGACACAAACCTTGGGTCTGGAGGAGGATCTGCCACCTTCCTGATATCCTTTTTCGAGAAGCAGGGCAATATCGGCTCGGCGGGCCGACAGAGAGACTGCGGACCCCGCAGCGCCCCCGAGGGGCGACTGCTCGGAAGGGCGGGGCCTGCTCGAACTCCAGAGGCAGGCCCTTTCCTACCACCTCCAACATCCAGCGGTCCGTGGTGATAGCGGACCAGGCGGAAAAGAACCGGGGGGTGACAAGGCTGGGCGGCACCCTCAACCCGTCACTGGGCAGGCTTGGAGGAGGACCGGCGAGGACCTCCTGAGCCTTCCCTGCTTCCTATTGGAGGAAGCCACGAGACTAGGTTTGGGATGCTAGCGAGCCTGCTGCCCTGGTGCTGTTGGGCGGACGTGCACGAGGCGCAGAAGAGGCGAAAGGACTTGTGCTGCTGCTGTCGGAGCCCTTGTCCTTCTGGGCGGAGTGACCGAGTCCAGAGTGGCACTGCACTTCTCGATCCACTGGAGGTGACCTTCCACTCCAGGACCGAAGGGGTTGGTCCCCAAGAGGGACATCCACCAATTTGTGCTGGGTATCCGCCGTGAAGCGGATATCCTCAACCAACTCTATAGGCATAGCCACATGACACCAACCGATCTGGCAGGAGTCTCCTATGTCCAGAGCCATTTGGAGCTGCTGTAGCCACTGCCCTACTCTCTGGTCCGCACCTGCTGGACCCGTGGTCTGCAGGTCGGCGGGAGATGAGGGGATACTTCATCCAGGGAGCCCATGAGGGGCGTGGGACAAGTGTGCCATCAACCGCATGCAAACTGGCCTGGCGGAGGCCAAGGAGGATGCTAGCGTACACCTTGTGCCTGGCGTGAGTCCAGCTTTTTGGACTCCTTGTCGGGGGCTTGTCCACATCCTAGCATTCCAGGAGCAGGAAAATGCTGTGTTGACCAACCCCTCGGCAGAGGGTGTTTAGCTCCGGGCAAGAGCGGTAGGGACCGCACTTCCTGGCCATCCTGGCAGGCAGGACAGGAAGCAGGCAGCTGCCAAGCTCCAAGGCTGGGCCAACAATGGCCTCAGCCACCGGAAAGGCCTCCGTGGGGGAATCCCTTCGGTCCAGTATCTCCGTCAGGGGATACTTGGCACGTTTGGATACGGGCTTGAGCTGCATCCTGGTGGACTCCGAGATGAGCTGAAGCAAACCCATGAAGGACGATGAGCTTTCATCCAATGACTAGCCCCCGGAGGACTCCAGGTCAACCGGCCTGGAGAACAGGGAGGAGTCGTCGTCAGACTCGGAGGAGTCCACGAAGAGCTGCCTGGGGCCTGAGCCACCCTCCACGTGCCGAGGATGGTCGGGAGTGAGGGTGACCGACAACCTGTGGGGCAGGCCTTGACCCGACCAAAAGTCCTTGGTCAGTGCCCCCGATTTCGGTTGTGGAGGCAGAGGTTCCACCACAATCGGTGGGGCAGCAGGTTTTGGCCGAACAACCGGCCCAGGCTTGGGCATCTCGACTACGGCGAGGGGTTGTTTCGGCCGCTCGGGTGACAACCACTTGATGGCGGAAGCGGCAGGCGTCTACTTGTTCCCGGACAGAGTAACTGCTGCCACATCAGGCCCTCGTGGCGTTAGCGCAATTTGCGCTTGAAGCCTCTCCTCTTCCGAGGAGGAAGGCGAGGAGCAGCGGCGCCACTTACCTTAGTGCCGAGACCGAGACTGCCAATGTCAGCCGGATTGGCTGGACCGAGAAAGAAGTCCGAGACGAGACCTAGATCCTCGGTGTTTCCGAGATGGGTCTGGGAAGGAGCGGGGACACCGCTCTTCCCTCGGCATTGACGCCTTAATCGAGGACTGCTGAACCAGGGGCGCAGGCAGATCCTCGGTCTCCACCGGGGGAACTGGTGAAGAAGGGTTGTCGGCCTCACCAGTCGACAGCCCATCTGACGGGTCGAGAAAAATCTCGACCATGTCGACTGGTGTCTCGGCCGGTTGGCCTGACGGGGACGCCGTGAAGCCAGCGGCCTTAGCCGCAACCTCAACCGAAGTCGACAGTCAGCAGTCCAGGGAAGGAGACCTCTCCCACTCCCACGAATGCCGACGATGGGACTTACCCTTAGAGTACTTCTTTTTGGACCGAGAGGAATGTCCCAATGGCCCCTCTCCCTTCATGGAAAGGGATTGGCAAAGCTCCTTGAACGAAGCTGAATACGAGGTACCCAGAGACAGCGGGATAAATGCTGCAACCAAGGAAGAGGATGATGTGGCCTGGGCCGCCTCCTCCTCAAGGGCGATCATCTGCTCGAGCTGCTTAGCCGAGCCAGCCGCCGTTGATAACCGCCCAGCAGGCCTCCTTGACTTAACGGTGGCGGCGCTTCTCAGGCGTCCAAGCTGTAACCGGGCAGCGCGGTCCTCCAGGACGTTGGCCGAAAATGAACGGCATGACTCGCAGGCCTGCGGATCGTGTTCTAGGCCGAGGCAGTAGATGCACGTGGAGTGTGAGTCTGTCCTGGACATCTTCTGCCCACAAGGGCACCGCCGAAATCCGGGAGTCGATTTGTCCATCGCAGCCGCGAGGGAGAAAGATGACCGAAATCTTGAAAATTTTAAAATGAGTTTCAGGCGAACCGAAGAATTAGGATCCAGTCTATCACGTAGAGCGTTAAGGAGGGAACCTGAGCTTCCAAGCAGTAAGGAAGATCTGGTGTCATGGGGCGGAGCCGAGAGTTTTACCACCCGGGTGGGTGGGAGGAGCCAGCTTGAAGACCTTCCAGCAAGATTTAAAGCAGCAAGGAACCTGCCAAACAGTGTGGATGAACAACATATCCATGTCCCTAGAACCACATGTTTTTCTCCAGAGATGGTGTGATTTGGGACAGAGTTACCATCCTGAAGGTGCAAGACCTAAGGAGTTGGTTCAGGTTGTGCAGATCTAGTATGGGGTGCCAGTCCCGTCTGCTTTGGCACCAGGAAGTACCTGGAGACAAACCCTGGGTGTTCCGGAGGATCCCCTACTCTGACCACGACCTTGCATAGGAGCTGGGTTACGTCGTCTTGTAGAGCTGACCAAGTGTTTGCAGATACCAAGTCCTCCAGTGGGAAGTGGGCTCAGTTTAGAGGGAACTGCTCAATTTCCAGAGGCAGATCCTGATCAACCACCTCCAGAACCAACCTGTCCATGGTGACAACGTACCAGACGGAAAGGAAGTGGCGGAGCCGGCCCCCAACACGAGGACCCAGGGGAGGTGTGATGGGCATGATGGTGGCACCCCTCAACCTGTCACTGGGCAGGCTTGGAGGAGGAGGACCCAGCTAAGGAGCCACCGGGTCCCTTCCTTCCAGGCTTACGGGTCACCAAGACGGAGCCTGCTGGCCAAACTGGTGCTGGGCTGGTTTTGCCACAGGAGTGGAGAACTGAAAGGGCTTATGCTTATCCTGCTTAGAGCCCTTGGTATCCTTCTAAGTGGACTTCACAGAGTCCAGGGTGGTACTGGACTTCTCGCTACACTAGAGGTGGCCTTCGACACCAGGCCCAAACAGGTTGGTGCCCATGAATGGAACATCTACCACCTTTTGTGGCGTGTCTGCCGTGAAGGTTGAGATCCTCAGCCAAGCCCTATGGTGCATGGCAACTGCGGCTGCCACCGAGCGAACACAGGAATCCCCCATGTCCTGAGTCAACTGAAGTTGCTGCTTAGTCACAGCCTGGCCCTGATCACGGACCTGCTTGATCATGGTCTGGAGGTCAGCAGGAAGATAAGGAATCACTTCATCAAAGGAGCCAAGGAGGACGTGGGAGAAGTGTGACATCATGACAGCTGAGTTCACCTGGCGGAGGCTGAGCAAGAAGGCAGCATGCACTTTTTTAGCCACATGATCAGTTTTCTTGGATTTCTTGTCCAGTGGTTTGTCGACATCCCGGTGTGCCCAAGCACCAAAGCGAGTCTGCCACCAACCCCTCGTAGGGTGCTCCGTGAAACCCTAGAGAATTGCAGTGGGGACCCATACTTGCGGGCCATCTGGGTCAAGGGTGCAGGGCAGTGAGCGGGGAGCTGCCACAGCTCCAGGGCTGGACCAACAAGGCTCTGGAAAGTCCCCTTTGTCCAGAATCTCTGTAAGAGGATAACGAGTCCACTTCTGGAAAGGCTCCAATTTCATCCCCGTGGACTCTGAGATGAGGCGGAAGATGCCCGTGAAAGATGTGGACCCTTCCTCTGTTGAGAGATCCCCAACGGACTCCATCACAACAGGACGACAGTGCAGTGAGGAATCCCTGGACTCTAAGGAGCCTGCATAAAGCAGCAGACCGCCACAGTCCCTCTCGACCTGCTGGGGCGGTCAGGTGTGAGAGTGACTGACAGCCGATGGGGAAGCCCCTTGGCTGGCCAAGACTCCTTAGTCGGAGCACCAGTCAGTGCCTGCCTGGGCAGCGGCTCCACCAGGATCGGTGGAGAGGCCAATTTCGGACGAACTGAAACGGTTGTGGCCGGCTCCTCTGGGGGAGGAACGGCACTGACGGCCTGTTGGGCGACAGTCAAGTGATGACTGGTTTGGGAGCAGTGGTCAGCTTTGGATCGGCCAACACCAACTGTTGCCACACAACATCTTCCTAGCGTCAACACAACTTGCGCCGAAGCCTCTGCTCATCTGAGTAGGATAAAGATGAATAGCAGCGGCGCTGCTTCCCATGGCGTTGAGAGCCAGATCACTGATGAGAGCAGGATCTGCTCAACCCACTGGACGAGGAAGACCGAGACCTCGACCTTGACCACTGGGGGTAACGACGGGGCATCCTGGAGGGAGCCAAGGAGCGCTGTGGCTCCTACTGGTCAGGGTTGGTGACCGGAGAGTCCGGCTCAATGGACTGAGCTGCCTCTTCAGAGATCACAGGCAGGACCGGAGTCCTGAAGAAGGATTTGTCAGCATCTTCTGACAACAACCAGTTGACAGGGCAAGAAAAATCTAATCCGCATCATTGGCCAGCATCTCGAACAACTGGCCCAATGGGGTTTCCATAAAGCCAGCGGCCAAGGCCGCGGTTTCGACAGAGGTCAAAACCTGAGAGTCCTGAGACCAGGAGGGTTCTTGGTGATGGTGAGTCTTCTTTTCTTTCTTCGACTCCTCCTTGCGAGAGTGGGAGCTGTGTGACCCAGAAGGACTCAGCCCTTTAGTTGGGAGTGACTAGCACAGCTCCTTGAAGGAGTCTGGGTAAGTGGAGCCCAACTTGAGCGGAACAAAGGCAGAAGCAGAGTAGGACTGCATGGTAGCCCGAGCCACCTCCTCCTCAAAGACCTTGAGCTGTTCCAACTGCTCAGTAGACCCCGCAGCCCTGGAGACCATCTAGCTCGTGTCCTTGGATTTGACCAGCAGATGTCGATTTTCTGGGTGGCCCAACTTCAGGAGTGCGAGGACTGTCGAGTGAAATGACCAGCAAATGTTGCAGGCCTGGGTATTATGGTCGTGGCCCAGGCAGTAGACACTCATAACATGGGGGTCGGTATGTGACATCTTCTACATACGTGGGCACCGGCGAGATCCGGGTCAGGACTTTTTGGTCCATGGCGGCCTGATGACGTAATGTGAACTGAGGCGAAACTCAAAAGAGTTTAAAGTATTTGGAAGTAAATCCGAAGATTTAAGCGCTAGGGCCTACTCAATGCGGGAGGGGTAAGGAGGGAACCCAATTCTTCCAGCAGAAAGAAATGTATAATAATATGCTTTATTTTTACTGCGCCTTTCAGATGTCAAGGCGCAGTACAATTAAAACAGTTAAAACCTATGCTGTAATCACAGTAAAATATACAATACAGTTAGACTGTCATCTTCATCACCATATGCCTTGTTCCAAAGACAAACGTTTTTAAGGCCTGTTTGAATCCCCCCACGGTCATGCACGCCCTAATCCGATGGGGTAGAGAATTCCAGAGGGTACGGGCCACGAACATAAATGCCCGGGCCCCAGAGGATTTTAAAAACACCCTCCGAATCTCCAGCAACCCCTCATCGGCCGAGCGGAGCGGTCGCTCAGGGCAGTAAGAGACCAGAAGCTCTATCAGGTAGTCAGGGCCCAGTCCGTGTAGGGCTTTATATGTCAGTAGACCAACTTTGAAGGTGATCTGCCACTGAACAGGCAGCCAGTGCAGTTCCCGCAGCACCGGTGTGATATGGGAAGATCTAGAAATCCCCATCAAGAACCCTGGCTGCATAATTCTGCACCAGCTGCAAGTGGCGGATATCAACCACCGGTAGCCCAAATTAAAGCGAGTTGCAATAATCCAGATGCGAGGTCACAAAGGCGTGGATCAATGTAGGAAGGTCACCAGACGGAAAAAGGTGCTTGATCCTAGCAATGTTTCTCAGATGATAAAAGGATAACTTAATGACAGCTGACACCTGCGCACGAAGTGTCAACCCATCGTCAAGTATCACCCCTAGGTCTCGCACCTGTTCAGAAGTAGGAAGATTGGAGTCCCCAAGGAATAATCCTATGGGTTGACCTGCCCCCAACCACCCTATCCGGTGACCTGGATCCACGACCATCACCTCAGTCTTCCCAGGGTTCAACTTCAACCAGCTGGACTTCATCTAATCCTGGATTTCAGCAAGGCAGTCGTTAAATACCGAGAGTGCTCCATCCTGGTCGGGCGCGAAAGACAGGTAGAGCTGGGTATCATCAACATAGCAATGAAACCTCAGCCCATACCATCTTACAATGTCTCCGAGGGGAAGCATGTACACCACAAACAACATGGGGGACAGCACTGAGCCCTGAGGAACCCCACAAGACAGATAGATTGGGTTGGAGGAAAAGACCCCCGACACCACCCTCTGAGTTCTCCCGGTGAGGAAAGAAGTAAACCACCTGTGGACCAAACCAGAGAGCCCACTGATGAATCTCAGGCGCTCAAGCAGAACCCCATGGTCAACGGTGTCAAAAGCTGATGACAGCTCTAAAAGTACTAAGATGGACCATTTTTTCTGGTCTCTCGCCATCAGATCATTGAGCACCCGAACCAGCGCAGTCTCAGTACGGTGACTCTTCCGGAAACCAGAATGGAGAGGTTTGTAGATGCTATGGATAGTCAAGTGGTTCTCCAGCTGAGCAGCCACTACTTTCCCACTCACCTTTCCCGCAAAGGGAAGGTTAGAGATAGGCCTGTAGTTTGCGAGAGAGAGCCTGGGTCCAATGAAGCCTTCTTCAACAAAGGTATCACCACTGCTTCTTTCAAAGAGCAGGGATACTCACCAGAGTCAAGGGAGCACCAGACTATCTGCGCCAGAACCGGGCCGATAGCATCACCACAACCCATTATCAGGGATGTAGGGCCCGGATCTAAACTACAGCATGTAGGGTGCATCCCCTGGACAATCCGCATAACATCCACAATTTCTGGCTGGTCGAAGGAAGTCCAGGAAAAAGGAGGGATACTGACCAAGCATCGATCATCAACAACTTGCATAGTGTGCGCCGCACGAGTCTCCAACCTGATGTCGGCCACCTTATCAGCAAAGAACTGACCAAGCTCTTCACACTGCAATTATGAAAATGCTCTTTGGACCTGCAGACAGGCTGGGTTGCACAGCCAGTCCACAGTTCTGAAGAGCTGAGCTGGTCAGTTCTGAGCGGCAGCAATTTCCCCGGACAGGAACTCTGCCTTCTTACGGGAAATTTCTAACTGATAGAGTTGATAATGCTCTAGCAGTCCAAGATGGTCGGCATCTAAGCTGGATTTCTGTCAGCACCGCTCTAACCTTCGTCCTAGTCACCGCAACTCCCTCAAGGCTCCATAAAATCATGGAGACCGAGGGCGAAGGGAGAGAGGACGCACACGGACTGGAGCAATAGAATCCAGCGCTGAGGTAATGGCCTTATTATAGACTAGAACCAAAGCCTCCGGATCCCTGCTAGCCACAGGAAATTCTGATAGATCAATCATCGCAGCTAGACCATCAGGAGTAACATCCCATAAAGGGTGGTACTTGACCATCTCCACAGGGGTTGGCCTATGAGGAGGGGTGCAAAACTTGAATCGCACAGGGTAGTGATCAGACCATCCGACAGGTACCACCCCATCAGAGGCCTCGATCCCCAGGAGGAAAACCAGGTCAAGAGAATGGCCAAATTTATGGGTAGCAGTGGTAACCACCTGTGTGAGGCCCAGTGAATTCATCAACTGGAGGAAGTGTTGTCCAAATTGCAAGAGTTCGTCATCGATCCAGGCATTGAAGTCACCCAGGACCATCAGCCTGGGCAACTCAAACGTCAGGTCGATCACAAAGTCTGTCACTTCCTTAAGGAATTGCTTCCCATCTCCAGATGGACGGTAGATGAGAGCAATCCTACAGCCCACACCTGTACCACGATACATTCAAATGATCTGGCCTCCTCAACTGGTACACTAGTGAGATCCAATTTGGTCTTGAAACAGACCACAACCACCTCCCCCACCGGGCGGTGTATCACCGAATACCCAGCCGAAACTGCAGCCTCTAACATGGGGCCTACATTACCATCCAGCCAGGTTTTGGTGATGCACGCCAGATCCGCTGACCCAACAAGATCCGCAATAATGCGGTCTTGTTTTAACTAGATCTGGCGTTGCATAACACACGCCCTGAGTTGGACAGAGCTCAGGCTGCCCGACCTCCTGCCCACACCCCAAAGGTGGTGCCCTTGATACGGAGACTAGACAAGATGGCCACGTTCTAGACTCCACTTAAGCCCCAGGGCATCTTCTGAACTTAACAACCCCGATGAGAGCACCCCACTCTTCACACACCCCCACCCGGCCCCCCTCCTGCAGGCAATACCCAAAGTCCGACAGTTTGACAGGTGGAGAAAGACAACGGTGGGGGGAAGGGGCGGAGGGCATGAAGAGCGGAGGTTGAGTAGTGCATGACCTGGGGGGCAGAACGATGACATATGTCCCAGGCCCAAGACATGGCAAGGAAAAACAATACAGTGCAGATCTAGCTGATAAATTTACGACAATCATAAATTGTATAAAACCCCACAAATCATACCCTATCCTAAAATTCCTCACTCACTCACAGGAAGATCTGCATCTGGCATCATGGGGCAGAGCCGAGGGGTATACTACCCGGTTGGGTGGGAGGAGCCAGCTTGAAGACTTTCTGGCAACTTTTAGAGAGAAAAGACACTGACAAAACGTGTGGATAGAACAACACATCCCTAGAAAAAATGTTACTCACCTGTAACAGTAGTTCTAGGAGTGGTATAAGATGTTCATCCACACTTTCTGGCAGTTGCCTTTCCCTTTAATTCTGGCCGAAACGTCTTCAAAACTAGCTCCTTCCACCCATGTGGGTGGTTAACTCCCTCAGCTCCACCCCATAACACCAGATCTTGCTGGCTGGAAGCAGTGTTGTGCATTAAAGCCAGGGGAGGTTGGGTGGGTCCGTGTGAATGATCATTATATACCACTCCCAGAACTACTGTTATAGGTAAGTAACCATTTTTTCTAGGGACATGGATATGATGTTCTATTGACACTTTCTGGCAGACTCCTAGCAGTTCTCCAGGAGAAGAAAGGCAAGGTGCACACCCCTACTTAGGGAACAGAGACTGGAGAGCAGAGGCCTCAAAACCAGCACCCCGGCATGACTCAAGGTCGATGTGGAAATGGGAAATGAAGTTGTGTGCTAACCTCCAGATAGCAGCCCTGCATATTTCCTGGATAGGAGCATCCCTGGAAGCGGCCACTGAGGCAGCAGTATGACGGGTGGAATGAGCCCTGAGCCCTACGAGAGGCTCACTACCTGCCAACCTATAGCAGAGGTTGATGAAGGACACAATCCACCTGCCAATCGGCCACTAGGCTGCTGGTCTGCCAGGTGCGGCCTCAACGCAGGTGACAAACAGCTGGCGAACCTCTCCCAGAACTCCAGTTGTGCGCTCTTTGTAATAAACGAGTGCTTGCCTCAGGTTCAGAGTATGGAGCATGTGTTCGGCCTCCGAGCTGTGATTGGTGAAGTACACAGGGAGATTAATCACCTGGTTAAGGTGAAACTGACTCAACCTTCGGGAGGAACGTCGGGTTGGGGAGCAGAACAACCTTGTCCCTGGTAAGGAGATTCCACCGTAAATGCCTGGAGCTCACTGATCCTTCTGGCTGATGGATGACAGTCACTAAGAAGGTGCTCGTGCATGACAGGCGAGACATTTCACACCTGTCATTGGTTCAAATGGCTTGTCCAAGAGCTTTGCCAAAACTAGCAGCAGATCCCAAGGTGGTGGTGGTTCACGTACTGAAGGGGAAATGTGGTCAAGGCACTTGAAAAACCACCAGACCACCTTCCCCAGCATCACTGACTGGCCCGCGCCTGGTAAGCAGAGATGGCTGCCAGGTGCACCTTAAGGGTCATCAACCGAAGTTCTGACTTAAGAATGGACCACAGATATTCAAGGATGCTAGCCACTGAACAGGACAAGGGTTCCAGTCCCTTGCCCTGGCACTAAATCTAGAACCTTGAGGGCATAGCATTTCCTGGTCGACTCCTTCCTCGATGCCACCACAGCAATGAGGACATCTCTGGACAGACCCAAAGCCTGGAACTCTAGCCGCTCAGGAACCAGGCTGTCAGGTGCAGGGATTGAAGGTCCGTTTGGAATAACTTTCCTTAGTTGATGGAGAGGAGGTCCAAGTGAAGAAGAAGACACCTCATGAGCCTGCTGCTGAGGAGATCGGGGTACCAAAACTGGCATCGCCAGTTTGGAGCCTCCACAATTATCTGTGCCTTGTCCCTCCTGGCCTTAAGCACCTTGTGGATCAAGGGAAGAGGAGGGAAGGCATAGAAGAGGTTTGGGGTCCACAGCCTCATGAAGGCATCCCCCTGCAGCGTTCCCTGCTGGGTGGGGGGGACCGCACAAAACAGACTCAGCTTTGTGTTCTCCCAGGAGGCGAACAGTTCCACTTGAGGGGTGCCCCACTAGGAAAACAGACTGTACTACCTCTGGGTGGAGAGACCATTCATGGAATGCCTCATGTACATGGCAGAAGGCATCCACCAGCTGACTGGAAGTCCCTGCCATAGGGAATGGCTAGGAGATTGGCCTCCAGGCTCCGCATGAGGATCCACACATGGAGAGCTTCCTTGCAGAATGGCAGGGAGTGTGTTCCGCTGTTTGTTGAGGTAGTACATGGTCATGGTGTTGTACATCTAGACCTGGACCATCTGACCCCAAATGTGAGGAGTAAAGGCAATCAGCACCAGCTGAACTGCCTAGTGCTCCAGCATGTTCATGCGGCACTGGGATTCCTCAGGGGTCCAGAGTCCGTGGACTCTGCGTTCCACCAGGTGGGTACCCCAGCCCATGAAAGAGGCACCGGGTCGTCAAGATAACCATCGGTTCTGGGCAGACAAAAGGAATCCCTTCCTACAGATGTTCTGGGACTAACCACTACTGGAGAGTGTCCCATATCTGCTGGGTCAAAGTGACCCTTGCGGTGAGACCACTGACTGGCCAGCTCCCACTGCAGAGAACCCATTTTCCAGTGGGCCCAATGGACCACACTGGTACAGGTCGCCATGTAACCCAGCTGGCGCAAGATGTCCCAGGCAGGGCGCAATTGCTCAACCCGAAATGGTCAGGCAAAAAAGGAGAGCGCCTCCGTCCTGTAGGCCGGGAGCTGGCTCTGCAAGAGCCGAGCTCTGCCCCGATTAAGTTAATCACTTGCAAAGGCACGAGTTCTGACTTGACGAGGCCAAGGGAGACTCAGATCTGGAGGGCCAGGTCCCTGGACGGCTCCACCTCCAGCCTGGAGGGAGACGCAATCAGCCAGTCATCCAGGAAGGGGTAACTCCGGACATCTCGGCGTCTCAGGCAAGCTGCCACCACTGCAGTGCACTAGGTGAAGACCCTGGGGGCCAAAGACAGGCTGAACGGCATGGCCTAGAACTCTTAAAGGGCTACCTCTGCTCAAAAGTGGAGGAACCATCGGTGAGATGGATGGATCAGGATGTGGAAGAATGTATCCTGAAGATCCAGAGAGTAAAAATACAGGTTACTCACCTGTAACAGAAGTTCTAGAAATGGTATATGTTGTTCATCCACACTCACTGGCAGGTTCCTTGCTGCTTTAAATCTTGCCGGAATGTCTTCAAGCTTGCTCCTCCCACCCACCCAGGTGATAAAATTCTCAGCTCCGCCCCATGACACCAGATCTAGCTTGCTGGAAGTCAGGTTGTGCGTCGAAGTCGGGGAGGTCGGGTGGGTTGTGTGGATAAACAACATATACCATTCCTAGAACTCCTGTTACAGGTGAGTAACCTGTATTTCTAGGGACATGGATATGTTGTTCAATCCACACTGACTGGCAGACTCCTAGCAGTTCTCCGGGAGGAGGGAGGCAAGGCGCACACCCCCTACTTGGGAAATAAGGACTGGAGAACCGAGGTCCCAAAACCAGCATCCCGGCGTGACTCAAGGTCGATGTGGTAGTGGGTAATGAAGGTGTGTGCTGACTTCCAGGTAGCAGCCTGCAGATCTCCCTGGATAGGGGCGCCCCTGAGCAGCCACCGATGCAGCAGTATGGCGGGTAGAATGAGCTCTTATCCTTTGGGAGGCTCCATGCCTGCCAACCTGTAGCAGATCTATGCAGGAGGTGACCCACCTGCCTATCGTCTGCTTGGCTGCAGGTCTGCCAGGTGCGGCTTCAGCATAGGTGACAAACAGCTGGCGAACCTCTCCCGAACTTCAGCCATCCGCTCCTTGTAGTAAGAGAGCGCTCTTCTAGGGTCCAAAGTCTGGAGCCTATATTCAGCCTCCAAGGTGTGACTGGGGTAGAACACCGGCAGAGTCAACACCTGGTTAAGGTGAAACTCCGACACCACCTTCAGAAGGAATTTCGGGTGGGGGCACAGGACAACCTTGTCCCTGTGGAAGACCAGATAGGGAGACTCGATGGAAAGCGCCTGGAGCACTCCCATCCTTCTGGCTGATGTGATAGCCACCAAGAAGGCAGTCTTCCACGACAGGTGAGAGATGTCACACCTGTGCATCGGTTCGAATAAGCAGCCGCTGAGCTTGTATACCAGCAGTAGATCCCACAGAGGTGGAGGTGCTACTTTCGAGGAGGATATGTGATCAAGGCCTTTGAAGACACCAGCC
The DNA here is from genome assembly GCA_016271365.2 of Neoceratodus forsteri. Taxonomy (NCBI): domain Eukaryota; kingdom Metazoa; phylum Chordata; order Ceratodontiformes; family Ceratodontidae; genus Neoceratodus; species Neoceratodus forsteri. The sequence goes on along the minus strand of CM057458.1, from coordinate 1,145,694,025 downwards.
ACCTTCTCCTGTGCCACAGATTGCTTGCCAGCCCACGCCCGCTAAGCAGAGATGGCTGCCAGGTGCACCTTAAGGGTCGTCAACTGAAGCCCTAGCTGAGAAAGGGACCACAGGTAGTCCAGGATGCTAGCCAAGGAACAGGAAGAAGGGTCCAACCCCTTGTCCTGACACCAAATGGAGAATTTTTTCCATTTGAAGGCGTAGCATTTTCTGGTCGACTCCTTACGGGATGCCTCAACAACACTGAGGACCTTGTCGGAAAGACCTAAGGCCTGGAACTCTAGCCGCTCAGGAACCAGGCAGTCAGGTGCAGGGATTGAAGGTCAGGGTGGAGAACCTTCCTCTGGTTGACTGAGATCAGGTCTGGGCGGGCTGGAAGCCGCCTTGGGAGCCTGGAGCTGAGGCTGAGTTGATCTGGATACCAGAACTGGCGGGGGCCAGTCTGGGGCTACCAGAATTACTTGCGCCTTGTCCTCTTTGCCTTGAGAAGCACCTTGTGGATCAAGGGAAATGGGGGAAAAGGCGTAGAAGAGGTCCGGGGTCCACGGCCTCGAGAAGGCATCTCCCTGCAGCGAGCCCTGCTGAGGGGGGCGGGCATGAAACAGCCTCAGCTTCGCATTCTCCCTGGAGGCAAACAGGTCCACCTGAGGTGTGCCCCAGTGGGAGAACAGATCGTGTACTACCTCTGGCAGGAGAGACCATTCATGAGATGCAGCACCTATCCGGCTTAGGGCATCGGCCAGAGTGTTGGAGGCTCCTGCCACATGGATGGCTAGGAGATCCGCCTCCAGTCTGCTCATGAGAGACCAAGTGCGGACAGCTTCCTTGCACAGAGGCAAGGAGTGTATCCCGCCCTGGCGGTTTAGTAGTACATGGTCGTGGTATTGTCAGTCTGGACCTGGACCACTTGACCCTGTATAAACGGAGCGAAGGCGGTGAGGGCTAGTCAGACCGCCCGAAGCTCCAGCAGGTTGATGTGGCATTGAGACTCCTGAGGGGACCAGAGGCCATGCGCTCTGAGCTCCCCCAGATGGGTACCCCAATCCATCGGAAGAGGAGTCGGTCGTTAGAGTGACCGTTGGCTCTGGGCGGGTAAACAGGATACCCTCCTGCAGATGAGCTGGAATGATCCACCGCTGGACAGCGTTCCCCATCTCCTGGGTCACTATCACTGGCTGGTCCAGAGGATCGGAGCACTGTGACCATTGGCAGGCCAGCCCCCACTGTAGGGGACGCATGTGCCAGCAGGCCCAACAGACCACGCTGGTGCAGGCCACCACGAGGCCCAGGAGGCACAGGAAGTCCCAGGTAGGGCACAATTGCCCAACCAGAAATGATTGGGCAAAGGAGGAAAGAACCTCTGCCCTGTCTGCCGGGAGCCGTGCTCTGGCTCGAAGAGCGTAGAGCTCTGCCCTGATGAATTGAATCACCTGCACTGGCACGAGTTCCGATTTGGCCTCGTTGATGAGGAGGCCAATCTGAGAGCAGACCTGGAGGGCCAGATCCCTGGACCGCTCCACCTCCGGTCTGGAGGGGGCTGCAATCAGCCAGTCATCCAGGTAAGGGTACACCCAGACCCTTCGGCGCCGCGGGAATGCTGTCACCACTGCCATGCATTTGGTGAAGACCCTGGGAGCTGGAGAGAGGCCGATGGGCATGGCCTGGAACTTGTAAAGGGACCCCTCAGCCCTGAAGCGGAGGAATTACTGGTGGGACGGATGGATTGGGACATGAAAGAACACGTCCTGGAGGTTCAGAGAACAGAACCACATGCCTCGTTTCAAGGATGGAATGATCTGAGCCAGAGTGACCATCCTGAAGGTTCGAGACCTTAGGAACTAGTTCAGGTCGTGTAGGTCTAGAATGGGGCGCCAGACCCCCGTCCGTTTTGGGACCAGGAAATACCTGGACACAAACCCTGGGTCTGGTGGAGGATCCGCCACCTCCCTGGTCACCACCTTCAGGAGGAGCAGAGCAATGTCGGCTCGACGAGCCGACAGAGAGGCTGCGGACTCCGTAGTCTCCCGTGAGGCGACGGCTCGATAGGGTGGGGCCTGCTCGAATTCCAGAGGCAGACCCTTTCCTACCACTTCCAGCACCCAGCGGTCCGTGGTGATATCGGACCAGGTGGAAAAGAAGTGACGGAGCCGTCCCCCCACGGGGGGAACCCAGGGAGGAGTGACGAGGTGGGGGCAACACCCCTCAACCCGGCACTGGGCAGGCTTGGAGGAAGGACCGTCCGAGGGGCCTCCTGGACCTTTCCTTCCCAGATTCCTGCTGGAGGAAGCTGCAGGCTTGGCTTTGGGGTGCCAAGTGCGAGCCTGCTGGCCCTGATGCTGGTGTTGCTGGGCCGGACGTGCCGCAGGGGCTGAAGGCCAAAAGGCCTTACGCTGCTGCTGGCGGCCTTTGTCCTTCTGGGCAGACGTGACCGAGTCCAAGGTGGCGTTGGACTTCTCGATCCTCTGCAGATGACCCTCCACCCCAGGACCGAACAAGTCGATACCCAGGAAGGGAACATCTGCCAGCTTGTACTGGGTATCCGCTGTAAAAGTGGAGATCCGCAGCCAAGCTCTGCGGCACATGGCCACTGCGGCCACTACTGACCGGGCATAAGAGTCTCCAATGTCTAAGGCAGTTTGAAGCTGTTGCTTAGCCACCACCCTTCCTTGATCCTGCACCTGCTTGACTGTTGTCTGGAGGTCAGCCGGGAGATGAGGAATCACCTCATCCAGGGAGCCCAAAAGGGCGTGTGAAAAGTGTGCCATAAGAACGGCCAAACTGGCTTGACGAAGGCCTAAGGAAGACACAGCATACACTTTTCTGCCTGGAGTAGTCCAGTTTCTTGGACTCCTTATCGAGTGGCATGTCCACGTCCCGAGCATTTCCGGAGCGCCGGAAAACACTGTCGGTCACTAGCCCCTCCGTGGAGGGGTGCTCCGAGAATCCGGAGAGTGAACCAGTGGGAACAGCATACTTTCGGGCCATCCTGGCTGAAGGTGCTGGACAAGAAGCTGGTCGTTGCCATGGCTCCAGAGCCGGGCCAACAATGGCTTCAGCCACTGGAAAGGCCTCCGTGGGGGAATCCCCTCGGTCCAGTATCTCCGTGAGGGGATACTTGGCCCACTTTGAAACGGGTTCGAGCGTCACCTCAGTAGACTCTGAGATGAGCTGAAGCACTCCCAGGAACGAGGATGGGCTCTCGTCCACCGACTGACCCCCAGTGGACTCCAGGTCGAGGGGCCTGGAGAACAACAAGGAATCATCGTCAGACTCCGAGGAGTCTGCAAACAGCTACCGAAGGCCTGAGACACCCTCCACTTGCTGAGGTTGATTGGGAGTGAGGGTGACAGACAACCGATGGGGCAAACCCTGACCTGACGGAGAATCCTTGGTCGGTGCCCCAGTTTTAGGTTGTTGAGGCGGGGGTTCGACCACAATGGGTGGCGCAGCTGGTTTTGGCCGAACAACCGGTTCCGGCTTCGGCTCCTCGACCACAATGACGGGTTGTTTGACCGCTCTGGTGACAGCCACTTCATGGACGGGGAAGGCGACAGAGTTGGCTTGTTCCCAGTCAAAAGGAGTTGCTGCCACATCAGATCCTCGTAGCGCCGACGCAATTTGCGCCAGAGCCTATCCTCCAAAGAGGACAAAGACGAGGATGAGCGGCGCCACCACTTTCCTCAGTGCCGAGACCGCCAATGTCGGCGGGATCGGCTGGACCAAGAAGAGGTCCGAGACCGAGACCTTCATTGTTTCCGGGTGGGTCTGAGCGTGGTGAGGCTCCCGCTCCTCAGTTCGGGGACCTTATGCTGGGACTCGGCACAGGAGGCACAGGCAAGTCCTCGGTTTCCACCAGGGGAACCAGTGAAGAAGGGTTGTCAGCGTCTCCAGTTGACAGCCCGTCTGACAGGTCGAGAAAAATCTCCCTAGAACTACATGTTCTGCTCCAGAGATGGTATGATCTGAAACAGTTACCATCCTGAAGGTGCGTGACTTGAGAAACCTATTAAGGTCGTGCAGCTCTAGAATGGGGTGCCAGTCCCCAATCCGTTATGGCATGAGGAAGTACCTGGAAACAAACCCTGGGTGTTCCGGAGGATCCATGACAGGAACCACAACCTCCTGGCAGAGGAGCTGAGCAATGTAGTCCTGAAGAGCAGACAGGATGTCTGCAGATACCAAGTCCCTGCATGGGAAGCGGATTTGGCAAGGAGGGTACTGCTTGAATTTGAGGAGACAGATCCTGACCCACCTGTCCGTGGTGACACAGGACTAGGCAGAAAGGAAGTGGTGGAGCGGGCCCCCCATGGGAGGAACCAGGAAAGGTGCAACAGGCATGAGGGGGGGCACCTCTCATCCTGTCAATGGGCAGGCTTGGAGGAAGAGGGTCCAGCTGAGGAGCCACTGGAACCTCTTCCCCCCCAGGCTAACAGGCAACTGAGGTCACCAGGCGTGGGCCTGCTGATCAGCCTGGAGCTGGACTGGTTTGACCACAGGAGGTGAGGTGGACTGAAAGGGCTTCCTTTTCTGCTGTTGCTGCTGCTTAGAGCCCTTGGGGTCCTTTTGGGCAGATGTCACGTAGTCCAAGGTGGCACTGGACTTTTCAATTTGGGTGAGGTGGCCCTCTACCCCGGGCCCGAACAAGTCAATGCCCAGGTAATGAACATCTGTCAACTTGTGCTGAGTTTTAGCCATGACGGTCAATATCCTCAGCCAAGTTCTGCGTTGCTTGGTGACTGTGGCTACCACAGAGCGGGCACAGGAGTGCCCAATGTCCATGGCAGTCTGGAGCCGTTGCTTAGCTACAGCCTGGCCGTGGTCCTGGACCTGTCTGACTGTGGTCTGCAGATCTACCGGCACATAACGAAGCACCTTATCCAGGGTACCCAGCAGGGCATGGGAGAAGTGGGCCATAAGGAGGGCCGAGCATGCCTGGTGGAGACCAAGCGAGGAGGCAGTGTAGACCTTCTTAGCCGCATGGTCCAACTTCTTGGACTTTTTGTTGGGTGACTTGTCAGCATCCCCAGTGCTACCAGAGTGCCTGAACACAAAATATGGAAATGACGTACCTACCATAATTCTTGATCTTCACAATTCATTACTGCTTGGGTATAAGCTGGAGGTGCGCACCTGCCATAGGAGATTTTTTCTTTTTTTTTATTGAGAGGAGTTGGCGCCTACTGCCCTCCCCCAGAGAGGATGATTACGTAGAAAGAAGGCCATGGTGTCAGTAGACTTCTCCTCCATCCCAGTTCTGTTAGCTTTGAGAGGCTAAAAAATTACTAGAAAAAAGGGGCGCGAGGCAAGAGAGCCGAGGGATAGGTAAAGGGAAGGATATAAATTGAAAAAGGAATAAGTTGATGGAGGATAGGAAAGAGGAGAACCTACCCTATGGGCCCGCAGGCCTCACTTCTGGGGCGGCTCTGAGGGAGGAACAGATAAGGGAGAAAGAGAAGAAGAAGAGAAAAGGGAGTGTTGGGAGGAGGGAGAAGCTCTGCCAAGTTGTGAGGGTTGGCTTGAAGGCTTGTAAGCTTAGGACCAAGAAAGGGAGCAAGGATCCCATTTAGGAAAGACTGATGAAAAGGTTCAACTGAGCCTTTGTACGGCTTGATATACAAAAGGCAGACTCTCTGCACCTCCCGCTATCTGCAACCCCTTACACTCCTGCTGAGAGCTCACAGACTGTCTAGGCAGAAAATCTGTTCCGAAAGGAGAGCGCCCAACTAGGAGGGGGAAGGAAGCCCACCAGCACCCTGTTTTGTGCTAACATAGATGTGTGTAGGGAGGAGGAAGGGGGTAGAATTTGAGCCCCAGGAGAGGGCACTCCCTGCGAAAAGGACAGAGTGGAAACTCAGTCTGACTCCCTAAGGATAGGCAAGCAGATCACCAGATCAAGGCAATGGATTGCCAGGACAGCGTTTGACTAGCAAAGGCTGGCGCAACATGGGATTTAAACATGCCAGAGGAGACCCAGAAAAAGGAACCGAACTAAGAGGAACGGTTTCTTTAACTATGAATTGAACAACATGGTTTAAGAAGGAGCTAAGAGGTCACCCCCTGAGGCAATCAGAAAGAGTTCTCTTAGGATAAAGATAAATACTACTTATTCCTCTTCACTGCCAATAAGAGGATCTGTTCTGAGAGAAGAGCAGAAGGCTCAAGAAATGCTTTTTTTTGCATGAAAAGGAGAGGGGAGGAAAAAAGCAGAGAGGCGGAGATGCCGAAGGAGGAGGCCCATGATGGGAAGGTAGATGGCTATCAGTAATGAATGGTGAAGATACAAGAGGAGATCAAGAATTAGCGCTGAAACACAGAGTTGGCTGCTAGGCCCTTGGCCGAGGGGTGCTCTGTGAATCCCGAAAAGGAACAGGTGGGCACCGCATACTTGCGGGCCATCTGGCCAGAAAGCACGCAAGGCAGGAAGCGGGACACTGCCAGAGCTCCAAGGCAGGGCTAAGAATGGCTTCTGCCACCGGAAAGCCTCCGGAGAGTCTCCATGGTTGAGGGTCTCAGTCAATGGGTAATGAGCCCATTTCTGGATGGGCTCCATCTTCATACCCATCGACTCAGAGATCAAACGGAGGAAGCCCACGAAAGAGGATGGACCTTCGTCCGTTGAGATATCCCCCATGGACTCCACATTGACCGGACGGGAGTGCAGGGAGGAACCCTCAGACTCCGAAGAGTCGTCAAAGAGTGGTCTACAGCCGGAGTCCCCAATGACCCTCCACAGACTGTCAGTGGTGACTGTGATAGACAGCCGATGGGGAAGCCTCTTGGTCGGCTGAGACTCCTTAGTCGGAGTGCAGACACTCGGCTGTCTGGGCAGCGGTTTCAACACAATCGGTGGAGGAGCCGGAAATGGCAGAGTCAGGAATGTTTTAATTGGTTCTGTCGGTGGCGTCGGTCTTTTGGGTGATAGCCAAGTGATGGCCGGCATAGAAACCAGGGTCGATTTGGCACCAGTAAACACAAGCTGTTGCCACATAAAGTCCTCGTAGCATCAATGCAAGTTGCGCCAAAGCCTCCCGGCACCCGAGGAGGATAAGGATGATGAATAGTGGTGGCACTGCTTCCCATGGAGCGGAGAGCGGGAGCGCTGATGACTGCAGGACTGGCTTGACCCACAGGAAGAAAACAGACTTCGGCCACAGGGAGACCGGTGGCGGGGCTTGGAGGGAGTCGGTGATTGTCGAGGCTCCTCCCAGTCAGGGTCAGTGACCAGAGGCAGCAGTTCAACGGACTGATCCATCCCTCCAACAGTCCGCATCAGGACCGGGGTTCTAGACAAGGAAGTACTGGTCTCTTTGGTCGAGAACTGATCTGCTGCCGCGAGAAAAATCTTGGCTGGGATGCCAACCAGTGTCTCGGCCGACAGGCTCAACGAGGTTACTGTGGAGCCAGTGTCCAAGGCCGAGGATTCGACTGAAGTCAAATCTAGAGAAGAGCAGGAATCCGGCCCTCGATCCCATGCTTGATGAGTCTTCTTCTTTAGACTCTTTTATAGATTTAGATTTGCTGGTGAGTCCTTGACCAAAGGTCAGCAGAGACTGGCACAATTCCTTGAAGGAACTCATAAAAGTCAAGCCCAATTGAAGCAGCACGAAGGAAGAAGCCGAGGAGGAATGGGCCTTCGAAGGCCACCAGCTACTCAGCGGACTCCACAGTCGCGGCTACCACCCAATGGGCATCCATGGATTTGACCGGCAGGTTCCGTTGCACCATGCGGCCCAGTTTCAGGCGGGCAAAACCGTCCTCCATGATGGAAGAATGAAACGAGCTGCAAAAGTCACAGGCCTAGTGATCGTGCCCCAGGTAGTAGACACACATGGCGTGTGGGTTGGTCCTGGACATCTTCTGCCTGCAAGGGCACCAGCAGAACCCAGGAGCATACTTATTGTCCATCATGGTTGCGATCGAAGATAAGAGTTGAAGACGAAACTCGTGAGAATTTATTTGGAAGTAATTCCAAAAAATGTAAGCGCTAGGGCCTACTCAACGTGGAAGCAGTAAGGAGTGAACCTGCGTCGTCCAGTGGAAAGGAAGATCTGGTGTCATGAGGCGGAGCCGAGAGAGTTACCAGCCAAGTGGGTGGGAGGAGCCAGCTTGAAGACTTTTCGGCACATCTTAAAGGGAAAGACTACTGCCAAGAAGTGTGGATAGATCATCATATCCACGTCCCTAGAACAAAAGATATACAGCGCATGTTTGCGCTTCTAACTCTAACACTTTAAAGGTCCTCGGACGATCGGTACTGGACTTAAAAGTGCAAACATGAACTGTGTCTCTTTTGTTACAGTCTTATAACTATACTGTTACATAGAAGTCCCCATTGGCTGAGCCCGTCAGTTGCATCATCAAAGGGCTTGCCTCGGGTGACTCTGCAATAATAATGCTGGGCGGAGGTTCGCAGGATCAACCAGATAACAAATGTGTAAGCTATTTATAAACATCCTAACAAGCGCATTCTACCTAATTGGGACCTATAGGTCCTGTGTTTTTACCCAGGAAATGGTAAAAGTTCCCCTTTAAGTGTTTGACTTTGTGACAGGGTGGAATAGGACCCTGTCCCAGTTGTTATGGAAAGAGTTTGAATACAGGGGTATGTTTCTTTCCTTTCCTGTCTTTTGTCGGTCTGGTTGCGCAACCAATTTTCCTGTGAGACCTAGGAATTGATCACTCAGACAGTCTTGCAAGGATTTGCTCTCACTGTTTCTCAGTCTTCCCTTGCTGTTTGTTTTTCCTCCCTTGCATATCTGCGGATATAAAAATATATGTAAATCATTATTTATTTTATTTTAGTTTTTGTTGACCGGGTAAGTGCACTAGACAAATCCTGCCTATTTTCAGGCACGACCTGGGGAAGGGGGATACAGATGAATGCCAACTGACCTTGAACCAGAGTAAGCTGTTGGTGGTATTTTTAGTGAATGAGGGAAAATTTGGCCAGGACACTAGGGAAATTCCCCTACTCTTTTCAATAAGTGCCATGGGATCTTTAACATCCACCTGAACTACTACCACTCCAGGCAGATGGGACCTTGGTTTAACGTCTCATCGGAAAGATGGTACCTCAGAAGTGCAACATCCTTCTCATGCTGCACTACAGTGTCAGTACTGGGATATTAACCCAAGTGCCAGATGTGGGAGAGGCGAGTGTGCTACCTACTGAACCAGTGACACTGCTAACATTATGTAGACATGTAACTGACATTGGGATCCCTTTGCTTACAAATTATATAGTGTTACTGTTGAAATTTATATAATTATAGTTTGAGATGATTGCAAAAACTCAAGAGGTTACCTTAGTGCAATTTTTAAGCCTTTTGCAAAAGTTGTGGCGAAGGGGCCTCAGCTCAGGCACACTGTGTTCCTGCTAGCACCTGACCGAAAAAAACAAGAACACTTTAGAAGAAACAGGATGCTTGTTAACAATGGGGGTTGGAAGGACTTAGAGCTGAGCTACAACTGCATGTTAGAAGGACACACAGAGCTTGAAGGAAAACTCAAGATGGACTTTTTCTGTTTATTTTGCCTTTGTAAAAAGTTATAATGAACAATTTTAATTTTTATGTTACCGCTAGTACAAATAAATATTTTTGGTGAATTCTACAACTGCTCCCGGTTTTCCTCTGCTTTCTGACCTGTGCCTCAATGACAGACTTCCAACAAAAAAAATTAAATAATCATGTTTGTAGGTTCCAGTCTTATGGTTTCACACTCATCCAAAACACAGGGGAAATAAATCACAGCCCCCACTCCACCCTAGCACCATCCCACTTATGTGAATTTTTGTCTTACCTTTTTCTGAAGCACAGAAGAACAGTACTAGTTCTATCCTTAATCCACATGCTAGCTGATTATGTATTTTTAAGATTCAAGTTCTGTTCTGTGCTGGAATTGGAATCTATCCACTACATAGACTAAATTCTACAGGGATACATCGAATGAAACAGAAATTATTTTTATGGCACAGATGCAAACCTGCAGCTGGATGAATTTCTTCCTTACGTCCATTAGTTATAATTCAGTCACTGCTTTAGAATAGTATTTCTAGCACCCACACTTCTACTCAGTAGGACTCCCACAAAAAAAGGTGCGTGCAGGGCTGGTGGTGCTCTCAACGAGAAGAAACTGATACACACTGATGAAGCTGGGCACTCACCACCTCAAATGATGCAGACACCACAGTTGCTCCATTGTCTTGCATACTTAAAAAGCCAATCACAAATACAAGCACCCATCCTGTGCCAACCCAACGCATTCTGAATGCCTCTGATAAAGTACTGGCGCCTGAAATGCATTAGGTGTGCACAGGATGGGTACCTTTGTTTGCGATTGCCTATTTAAATAAAGACAATGCAGCAACTGTGGTGTCTGGATCATCTGAGGTTGCGAGTACTCAGTAGGACTGCAGCAATATTTGGAGAACATGGCAACTATTCTAGGATTTAAAAAAGCAAAACAAAAGATGGTGCACACATAAATAAAAGCTAGTGCAATGCATTTTCAGTGCACACAAAGATGTGCAGGCTCCAAGCACCCAAGCACTTTGAGTCATGCAGGCTCTTCTATGCTGTATGCATTATATACCCCCAGACTACCTAGCACTTATCTTTCTGTTCTTTGCACTTACAACAGTGTCAAATCCTTGACTGCCTACCCCCCTTTTCCCCACCCCTCCCCCTCTTATCCTCCACTCCTTGCTCCACTTATGTCACCCCTAGGATGGTTTTCATCTGTATCTGTGTCTTGCTATATATACACCTGTATTGTTAATTGTGCATTATTTGCCACTGTGCTAGTCTATACACATGTACTGTCTTCTGCTACTAAGTAAACATCCTGACCTGTATTGTATCTTACCTCTACTTACTTCTATGTCAACCTCCTGACCTTGTATTGCATCTTACCACTGTTTTGCTTGCACCCATTGCTGTCGCGAAACCTTTGTAAAAGAACCCTTGGTTCAAAGGTATTTGTAATCCTAGTAATAAATAACTAAAAATAAAATAAAACTTAAGTTCAGGACCTTTATACTTGGACTCAGCAGGTCAGGATTAGAAAATTCCTCTCGTTATCCCTACCAATCCACTCTGGAGTACCCCAAGGTTCTATCCTGGGTCCCTTGTTATTCGGCATATTCCTGAACAATCTCCCTGCCTCCTGCCATAACAGAATGTTACTGTATGCAAATGATGCAGTAATCTTCACTTGCCACACCGACCCCACCTCCCTTCAGTCTCAACTACAGAAAAGTTTCAATAACTGGAAGACTGGTTTTGCTCACATAACCTCACATTATTCAACATCTTCATCAGTGACATTGCGCAGGACCTAGAAGGCAGAATTTCACTGTTCGCTGATGACACAAAGCTCTGTAACAGAGTAGACACACCAGAGGGTGTAGACAGAATGAGAAGCGACCTGCAGAAACTTGAAGAATGGTCAGGGGTTTGGCAGTTGAAATTCAATGCAAAGAAGTGCAAGATAATGCATATGGGGCACAAAAACCCTGGCACAATATATCAGTTGGGGGTGAGGATATAGCATGCACCAAGCAGGAAGGGATCTTGGGGTTATCATTTCTGATGACCTCAAGGTAGAAACAGTGTGACAAGGCAGCAGGTAAAGCAAATAGGATGCTGGGATGTACAGGCAGGGCAACACCAGCAGGAAAAGGAGGTCATAATTCCGCTATACAAGACACTAGTGAGGCCCCACCTGGAGTACAGTGTACAGTTCTGGAGACCATACCTACGTAGGGACATAGACAGGGTAGAGAAGGTTCAGAGGAGGGCAACAAAGATGGTGCATGGATTGCATCACAAGTCCTATGAAGACAGGTTGAAGGAACTGAACATGTACTCCCTGGAGGAGAGAGGAGGAGAGAGGGATATGATAGAGACATACAAGTATCTTACAGGGAGGAACAGGGTGCAGGAAAACACTATTTTAAGCGAAAAAGATGTTCCAGGACTAGGGCATGGGATGAAGTTGGAGGGAGGACGATTCAGAGGAAACACGAGAAAGAATTTCTTCACAGAGCGAGGTGGTGGACAAGTGGAACCCCTGCCAGAGGAAGTGGTGGGGGCTGAAACAATGAGTTAAGAATGCATGGGATAGACATAAAAGAATTCTGGAGGTCAGGGGTAAGGGGCAACAGACTTCTAGGAAAACAAACTGAACTTACATGCTCAAATGGGCAGACTGGGTGGGCCATAGGCCCTTATCTGCCGACACTGTCTATGTATCTATGTAACCTCATTCTTTACCACAAAAAAAACTAAAACAATGTAATCCCATGGAACCCACAACAAGTACAAGGACCATTAGCTCATAATTAGCAACCAAGAAGGCGTCGCTCTTGAGCAGGTGGATATGTTTAAATATCTGGGCCTGAACCTTGACTGCTCCCTCTCGCATACCAAATACATTGACAATATCACTAAAACTGTGAACCCCCGTATTGAGTTACTACACAAGCAGAAACATTGCCTAACGGCTGAAACCTTGAACCTTGCTATCCAGAGCTCTGTCATCTCAACTACTGACTATGGGCACGTTATCTATGGATCTGCTACTGATTCTGCACTCCGGCGCATAGCTGTAGCTCTTAGTAAGGCATGTAGACTCCATATTTCAGCTGCCCGCCTTTCTCACACGTGTGACATTTAAGAGCAGACTAACTGGCTCCAGCTATCCAGCAGGCTAAAGTACCAGACCTGCATCCTAGCTAAGAAGACATCACTGGGCCTTATGCCCCCGGAGTCCAATTAATATTGACCCTGCAGCGTGTCCGCTGCCTAAGTAGAAGATCAGACAGTCTAACCTTTACAATACCTCGCTGTCGGACCTCTCAAGCTCAGCGTTCTTACCTTGTCAGAGCCTCCACCTGGTTCAACCTGCTACCTACAAAAATCTCCAACATTGCCACGACTGGTGCTTTTAAGTGTAAACTGCATCAACACCTCGTGGCTAGTGCCTTCTGTGATTGCTTCTTATAATCCCCTCCAGGCATACTACCCTCAAGCATCCATCCTCACTGTCTTAGCTCGTCCTCCTCTCCTACCCCCCATTACTGGGTATAGGATGAATCTGTCTCCTTTTCTCTTTCATCCGCCCCTTTTCTCCTCCCTTGCTGTTTCCCATCTACCACATACCCAAAGCAATGCCCTCCCCATTTCTCCCCTCCTCCTTCTCTCCCATACCACCCCCTCACCACCACTCTTCTTTCTCTTTTCCCACTAACCCACTCCCTAACAAAGCTTCACTGAGCCACCTATGACTTGTACTGTATAATTAACTCGCAACACAATTCCTTGACAATGCCTTTGGCTGCTATTATTGTAACCTTTTTTTTTTGGTAAGTTCCAATGTAATGATCATGTTATAGTTTTGTACCTTATTGTCCTTATTGCCTTGACATGGAACCTCTGTAAAAGAGCCCTCGGCTCAAAGGTGTCATCCGAAATACAAATAAATAAATAAATAAATAAATTCTGAGTGCAGTTGGCAGTAGACCCATCAGAAGTTAAAGAAAGCCCTTCCACCCACTCTCTCGGAATTCCACAATACGAGCACTACAAGTCCATCTTTTATCAATATTGAGAACAACATTCTGGCCATCGTGGCAGCTGTGGAAACCTTCCACATCTCCTCCTCAACTTTCTCCAGACACATTTCAGGGACCCCCCACCCAACACACCGAAACTGATCCACCTTTTTATCCCAGCAACAGATAGCTTCAGGAACTGCTTTTATCTATGTTTCTTCCTCACAGTTGGGGCCTGTGTTGGTAACTGCAAGGCTTCAAGAGAACCCAAGACTTTTTCATCTGTGGCACACAGACTCTGTCGTCTCCTGCCTTCCCTCCACTTCTGGCACCTCATGACAAAAATCCAGACAAACAAAGGCAATAGAAGTGATCAGTATGATGCCTGGAAGCCAAATCTTATCTTTTGGGTTCAAATAACTGAAGTTCAACATGTTTCTTAGTTTAAGGCAAGTTGAGACAAAGTTCTATGTAAATGTGCCCTGACTGCTGAACCATAGTCCCCCACCTCTTTTGAATTAATGGTATTCCTATGTTAGATTGATGTCTCTATGTCCAATGCACCGCATTTACCAAAGCATGAGATACTTACCAATGGATTCTTCAAATGCAAAAAGTACTTCTTTTCCATTATCCATTAGACTCTTCACTCTATTTCCAACCCATTTAAAGCCAGGCAATGTTTCCTGAAATGGAAACAATTGCAAATATATTTCAGCTTTTCTACAAAATTTACAGGACACATAAAAAGTAACCATTGGTTTGCGTCTTCCAAATGATTTTTTATTTTACTTACTTTTTAGTTAAAATGCAGTGTTTCACCAAGGACAATTTAAAACGACTGTGGCTTAGGCACCAAAGTCACATGACAGACTTGTTCCTTGTCTGTTCTAGAATTGCTTGCACCTTTTATTCCCCAAGCACTTTAACTTCACTTCTGTTTCACCTTTCCTTTAAATCTTTGCCTTTTCTATGCAGCCCTGGCCCCGTGCTTTATTATTATTTTCCTAACAATTACCTTAACTGTGATGCAACATCTTGTTTCCAGAGGGGGTAATTCTTCTTGTGCAGGAAACTGGTGTAGCAGTTAGGGACATTCTTCTATCTTCTTCCCTTCCTGTTGTATCAGTACCTCTAGAAAACTATCCTGTTCTTTTTCCAACACTGCAGTAGGTTGGCCACCTACAGCAATCTTTTTGAATCCTCCCCAATTTCTTTTCTTCCTTTCTTGGTCACTATTCCATCCCTCACAAGAAGCCATATGCCTTTCTAAGGATACAACAGATATCACTATGAGCAAATACAGTAGCTGACTGTATATAGGAAGAAGGCTGGAACCTGAATAAATATGTATACCTCCATAAAATGCCAAGCTTGCTTGCTGGGTGTTTAATAAAGAACTACATGTGCTTTATATGAAGAAAGATAAGGAGTAGGGGCATGCATTACAGGTAGAAGAGGCAGGTTCCGAGGGAACACCAGAAGAACTTTTTCTCAGAAAGAGTGGTGGAGAAATGGAATGGGCTCCCAGAAGAGGTGGTAGGGAAGACCACCATAAAGGGCTTTAAGAAAGCATGGGACGGATGGACACATGGGTCTGGTATCGGGGTGGGGTGCGAGATTAAGTCCTATTCATCAGCTAGGCACCTTGGGCAGAATTAGTGGGGCCAGGCAGTCCTTTTTTGCCTCTATGCTTAAGGTACTTTCAAACAAAGTGCTGGCAGTGCATTAATGAAGTGCAAGGTGCTTTATACAATGAAACTTCATGTTGTTTGAAAACAGTGCCCTACAAATACTACAAGGGAAGGGGGGTTTGATATAATTAGAGTGCTAGATAAAAAGAAATTGCTGTTGTTTAAACTACAGTTATTAAGTACAGTCAGAAACAAAGTGCAGCATGCTTAAAAGAAATTATTGGCACCATGCATTCCTGCTTGAAGCTGAAAAAGCCTAAAATGTCATGATTTGCATATACATCCCACGATGCTTTGCATTATGTGGGTATGTATGATTTTGCATTTCTCTGAAACTTGGCTTTATAGCCAATGCCCTTTGGGGTAACCCTTGCTTCAGTGCTCTTGCACGGAGGTTCTTTGTCTTTAGTTTTTTTTTAATTTATTTGGGCTCACTGTCACCCAAACAAGCAAGATCAACATATGGGATAGTTCACTGGAGAGAGAGAGAGAGAGATCAGTGGGTCAGTAGGTGCTAAGTGCAGAGGAAGGACATGCATAGTCTGTGGCTGCAAAGTGATGTAGTGAAGAAGGGATATGCCCAAGGCCCCAATTTTTCTGCGGCAATGTGGGTCTAAATTCTCTGGCAACTCCCCTGTTGCCACAGAACCTCTGCAGCATTGGTTTCCTATTTTTGCAGAAATTCTCGCGCCGCAGTTGGGGGCTTCAGAAACAGTCAGCAACTAACCCCCAAGCTAGGAAAATGTTAGTTTTGGGGCTGGGACCTACAAACCAGAAGACTGCCAATTAACTCATGAGTTCTTAGTATTAGAAACTAAAATATTTTTGGTTTTTAAATTCCACAGAATTCCCAAAAACATTCTGTAGAATTTAACATAAACTGCAGAACAGTTTTACAGGGTTTATATGAGCCATGGAATAACCGTAGTTTATATGATCCATGAAATAGTTTTCCTTGGTCAGAATCAATGTAAACTGCAGATTTGTTTTACTTACAATTTATACTATTTTTTTTATTTATTATGCTTTATGTCATCTCTCGCCCCCGTTGGTCCAATCTATACGCGCTCAATTACGCCACACACCCCAGGACTTACCTCGCTCCCAAACACCTCCAGCTTACCTTCCAGGGATGGGGCCACCAGGGGGGCCCTTCCACCGATGGAGACTGAACGGTAGAATGGGAGCGAGAGCCCAGTCGGTGGCATGAGGTCTGCAATGTGGAGCAGACATCATTGTGTGGCGGCAGAACCTCCATTTTCTGTTTCCTCCCTGGGAGGCGTGTCGTGCAATGACGTTGGGGCAGCATGCTGAACATCTGAGACACCTCACAAATGTGGTCAATCCCAGCTGTCGCACCCTAGATTACAAGAGGTTACTCAAACTCTGGTGGACTTCCCCTCCCCCCAAAGGAAGAGAGCAGTCCACAGGATGCTCAATCCTCCTCCCCAGGGCATCTCTCCAACTTCCAGGCTCGTTCCGAACTCTGGTCATCAGGCTCATGGCGGTAGCAGGACCGTAGTTCCGACAGGACGGCTAAATACTGACTCTTCACTATAAACTGCGGAATAATATTCTGCATTTCATGTAAACAGCGGAATAATTTTCAGCAGTTCACGTACACCGCGGAATAATTTTCCGCGGTTCATGTAAACTGCGGAATCATTTTCCACAGTTCATGTAAACCACGGAATATTCCGTGGTGTTTCCACGGTTGATACTAAATTCTGCAGCAATTTCCGAGGCCGTAGAATCGCGGAAAATACGGGGCCTTGGATATGCCATTGCTTAAAGTTATCCCCTGTGGTCACTAAGGAAAATGAATTACCTGCAATTCTGTAAAGAATTTTGCTTTATTTGTTTTGGAGTTAAATATTTTATCCTGACTTTGAAAGAAAATAAAGCCACACTGCGGTGTGCTGCACAAATCTGCTGTTCTCTGCATTATCCTTCACCCACACCCTGCGACACATGGTTTTAGAAGTGGGATGCTGACTGGAGGTCAAGGATAATAGGGGGATTCCAGTCAGTTGGTACTAGCCCTGGTGCCCGAGATAACTGGCAGAGGTGCATGGCAGTGGAGACTGGCAAGATGAGGACAGTGTCTACTGGATGCAACAACATGGATGAGGAACTACGGAGTGGTCAAGGTGGACCAGAAGGACAGGAAAATGACTGGATGGTGGAAACCCTGATAAGGATGATCCAGTGGATGAGTGGGCAATGGCTAGAGGCAGACCGACTCCACAGAAAGGCAAAACACTGGTGTCAGGGGCTACTCAAAGTGGTCCCAACCAGAAAGTTTCGCTGAGGAATCAGAAGAAAATGATTTGTGGGCTCAGCAGGAGGAGGAACCCATGACTGGACAGGATATTCTATTGCTGCCCAGGTTCACTGGATGTTACTTGATAAAGGCTGGAGAAGCCAGCATGCAACTGGAATGTGAGACCCCAGGTAAGACCGTGACTGGCACTGTTGTACTGGGGGAGAAGAGTGCAATCAAGACAGAAGAGGCCGTTAGGGCTGAAGGGACTTTTCAGGGTTTTAAATAATTGATTAGCAGTTTTTTTCTTGGGACTATGCTAACTGTGCAGAAAGTATTTATATAGATTTTCTAGAAGTGCTGCGTTTGTTAAACACAGTGAGTCAAGAGTTATGCATTTTCACAAAGATTTAGCACTTTTATGAGCAAAATGCTAATCAATTTTTAGAGTTAAATAAATCCCTGCTTTTACATGTGTTGATCTATTTGTAGCAAGTAACATTAGTCAAAGCAGTATTGCCTGTGGTATACTACAGTCTAAAGATGCTAATGTTGCCAAGTTGTTACAGTATGTTAAGGTCAAGGAGGGTGTGCAGGTTAAAGGTGGAATGGGAACAACACAATGTTGGTGGTATGAACTACAAAAGAGTGTTCTGTACCACAAAAGGCCTACCCCCCCCCCATACAAAATGAGTGGATGCCCAGGTAGTGGTGCCTGAGGCCTACACACAAAAATGATGGAGGCTGCTCACTTTAGTCCCTGTGGGCATCTGAGCCATGGTGGGGTACTGGCTAGATTAACCCCGTACTATTATTGGTCATGTACAGATAGGTGGCAGCCTGTTTTATGTACAACCAGATAGAGATACCTGCTGGGGACAGCAGAGGAACTAGTACCCGGGGTGTGGAAAGAGTGACCCAAAGGGTAGAGGTCAAAGAAAAAAAAAAATAGCGCTCTTGGAAAAAGTGAAAGCTCCCACACAGGTCACAAGGTACCAGATAGCTGAAATAAGCACACATATTTAAAAAGGACTAGAACCTCTGTTGGGGTAACACCTACAGTGTCTACCCTCAGGTGTCTGTATCAGTAACAAGCAAAATTAATAAATCAAGAGACACAGTGGGTTTATGTAACGGGGTTGAACCTAGGACTGGGCCCCTGCTTAAAACCAACATGTCTGGTGGGGTTGGAGCAGGTAATTACTCACCCTAGAGAAATTCTTTCTATGGTACTGGGCTTTACAACCATCCAAATTTTCAGTTAAGAAACATGACTGACAGCATAGAAATGCAGATTTTTTTTTTTTTTTTTTTAATATCACTGTGTTGAAGTACAGCAACGAAACAGCAAACTATATACTGTATATGGTACTATGATGATTTTTAGTACTATGCAAGCCCAGGGTAATTGTATTAAGAGTATTTCTATTAAAGAGGCTATTACATAGCATATAGGCAATACTGATTCTTACCTTATTTAAGGGACCCTGGGGCGGAGCTTCTGTAGGGGATGGGTGGAAGCTCCAACCAACCCCTCAGGCTGCTGAAAGAGGTTGATAGTCCAGAAAACCAGTTTGAGGACCCCTGGTTTCCTCTTAACCATGGGTGTGTGTGGTAGAGTTGTGCTCTACGCAGGAAATTGGTGTAGCAGTTAGGGACATTTTTCTATCTTCTCCCCTTCCTTCTGTATAATCTGTTGTAACAATACCTCTAGAAAACTATTCTGTTCTTTTTCAAACACTGCAGTAGGCTGGCTACCTATGACAGTCTTTTTGTATCCTCCATAAGAACAGGTTACTCACCTGTAACAGCAGTTCTAGGAGTGGTATATGTTGTTCAGCCACACTTCTTGGCATGTCCCTTTCCCCTTTAAATCTTGCCGGAAGTCTTCAAGCTGGCTCCTCTCACCCACCCGGGTGGTATATACCTCAGCTCCATCCTGTGACACCAGATCTTAGCCCGCTGGAAGCAAGGTGGTGTGCATTCACAGCCGGGGAGGTCGGGTGTGTCCGTGTGGATGAACAACATATAACACTCCTAGAACTACTGTTAAGGCGAGTAACCTGTTCTTCTAGGGTTGTGGATGTGTTGTTTATCCACACTTCTTGGCAGACTCCTAGCAGTTCTCCGGGAGGAGGGAGGCAAGGCGCACACTAACTCAATACTTACTTGGGAAACAGAGATTGGAGAACTGAGGCCCCAAAACCACCATCCCTGCATGACTCAAGGTCGATGTGGTACTGGGTAATAAAGGTGTGTGCTGACTTCCAGGTAGCAGCCCGACAGATCTCCTGGATAGGGATGTCCCTGGAAGCAGCCACCGATGCAGCAGTATGGCGGGTAGAATGAGCTCTTATCCCTCTGGGAGGCTCCTTGCCCGCCAACTCATAGCACAGACCTATGAATGATGTAATCCATCTTGCAATGGTCTGTTTGGCTGCAGGTCTGCCACAAGTGGCTTCAGCGTAGGTGACAAACAGCTGGCGAACCTCTCCACAAATTTCTGCCATCCTCTCCTTATAATAGGAGAGAGCACATCTCAGGTCCAAAGTATGGAGCCTGTACTCGGCCTCCGAGGTGTAATTAGGGTAGTATACAGGCAGAGTCAACACCTGGTTAAGCTGAAAGTCTGACACCACCTTCGGAAAGGAATTTCGGTGGGGCGTAGGACTACTTTGTCCCTGTGAAAGACCAAATAAGGATTCCACAAAAGCACCTGGAGCTCCCCTGTACTTCTGGCTGATGTGATAGCCACCAAGAAGGCCATCTTCCACAAGTGTGACAACTCACACTTGTGCATGGGTTCGAATGGCTTGCCCATGAGCTTTGCCAGTACCAGCAGTAGATCCCACGGAGGTGGAGGTTCACGCACCGGAGGGGATATGTGATCCAGGCCTTTGAAAAAGCGCCCGACCACTGCCTCCTGCACCAATGTCGGCTGACCGTCCCACGCCCGGTAATCAGAAATGGCTGCCTGGTGCACCCCGAGGGTCGATGACCGTAGACCCCCTTTGTACAGAGACCAAAGGTAGTCCAGAATGTCAGCCACAGAACAGGATAAAGGGTCCAGGCCCTTACCCTGACACCAAGTGGAAAACCTTTTCCATTTGAAGGCATATCATTTCCTGGTCGATTCCTTTTAGATGCCTCCACCACGGTGTAGACACTTTCGGAAAGACCCAAAGCCTGGAACCCTAGCCGCTCAGGTACCAGGCTGTGAGGTACAAGGATTGAAGGTCCAGATGGAATACCTTCCCCTGATTCAGAGATATCAGGTCTGGGCGTGTACAAAGCCGCTCTGGAGGCCTGCAGCTGAGGCTGAGGAGATCTGGATACCAGAACTGGCACGGCCAGTCTGGGGCTACCAGAATCACCTTCAGCTTGTCCCTCCTCACCTTGAGTAACACCTTGTGGATCAAGGGCAATGGAGGGAAGGCGTAGAGGAGGCCTAGGTTCCACGGCCTCAAGAAGGCATCACCCTGCAGTGAGCCCTGCTGAGGGGGGGTGGGCATGAAACAGCCTCACCTTGGTGTTTTCCCTAGAGACAAACAGGTCCACCGCCAGTTTGCTCCAACGGGAGAACAGGCTGTAAGCTACCTCTGGATAAAGAGACCACTCGTGGGATATTTGGCCTATGAGGCTGAGAGAATCCGCCAGCTGGTTCAAGGCTCCTGCCACATGGATGGCTAGGAGATCCACCTCCAACCGGCTTATGAGGGTCCAGATGTGGAGCGTCTCCTTTCATAGCAGATGGGATTGCGTGCCGCCCTGTTTGTTGAGGTAGTACATGGTCGTGGTATTGTCCGTCTGGACTAGAACCACTTGACCATAGAGCTGAGGAGCAAAAGTTGACAGTGCCAGTCTGACTGCTCTGAGCTCCAACAGGTTGATGAGGAATCGGGATTCCTCGGGGGTCCAGAGCCCGTGGGCCCTGTTGTCCCCCATGTGGGCTCCCCAGCCCATGAGAGAGGCATCGGCCATGAGGACGACCGTCGGCTCGGGGCGGACAAACGGGATCCCTTCCTGCAACCGTTCTGGGGTGGTCCACCACTGGAGTGCGTCCCACATCTTCTGGGTTACACTGATCAGCTGGTTGAAATGACCATGGCGCTGAGTGCACTGGGCGGCCAGCTCCCATTGGAGGGTGTGCATGTGCAACCGGGCCCAACGAACCACTGAGGTGCACGCCGCCATGTAACCCAGAAGGCATAGAAAGTTCCAGGCAGGGCGCAAGTGCCCAACCAGAAATGATCGGGCAAAGGAGGAGAGAACCTCCACCCTGTCCGCTGGGAGCCGAGCACTGGCTTGACAAGAGTCAAGCTCTGCCCCAATGAAGCCCATCACCTGAGAAGGCACAAGTTCTGACTTGGCCTCATTGATCAGGAGGATGAGTTTGGAGCAGGTTTGGAGGGCCAGATCCCTGGACCTCTCCACCTCCTGTTGGGTGGAACCTGAAAGGAGCCAATCGTCGATGTAAGGGTAAATTCTGACACTCCCCCCCGCCGACACCAGAGGTGGGCCGCCACCACTGCAATGCATTTGGTGAAGACCTGTGGAGCCGATGACAGGCGTAACGGCATGGCTCGGAACTCGTACAGGGTCCATCAACCCTGAAGCGGAGGAACCGCTGATGGGACGGACGGATTGGGACATGAAAGAACGCGTCCCGCAGATGCAGTGAACAGAATCACGTTTCGCTCCAAGGATGGTATGATCTGGGACAGAGTGACCATCCAAAAGGTTCATGACCCGAGATACTGATTCAGGTCGTGGAGATCTAGAATGGGGCGCCAGCCCCCTGTCCGCTTGGGTACCAGGAAGTACCTGGAGACAAACCCTGGGTCTGCTGAAGGATCCGCCATGAGAGCTACTGCCTCACTAAGGAGGAGCTGAGCGATGTCGCCTTGAAGAGCCAACTGGGTGTGTGCGGAAATCCGTTCTTCCCAAGGGGCTCGGCTGGGAGGGTACTGTTCCAATTCCAGAGGCAGTCCCTGACCGACCAACCACTTCGAGAACCCACCTGTCCATGGTGATAGCGGACAAGGTGGAAAGAAAGTGGCGGAGCTGGACCCCCATGGGAAGACCCAGAGCTGGCGTGACGGGAAAAGGGGTGGCAACCCCATCCCGTCACTGAGTAGGCTTGGAGGAGGAGGAGGAAGCTCCAGGACCTGAGCCTCTGCCTCCTCTGTGGGCCTGTTGGGGGTCGAGGCTTGGGCCGAGGGTGCCAAGCTTGAGCCTGCTGCTGATGCTGCTGTCCTCCCTGGAAGGAGAACTGCTGAACTGCAGGGGAAGAATGACGAAAAGGCTTCTTCTTTTTCTTCTGCTGGTTCTTGCCCGAAGAACTCTTGGCAGAAGTGGCATCCAAGGTGGCACTGGACTGCTCTATGTGCTGTAGGTGACAGGTCACTCCTGGGCCTGAACAAGTCAGTCCCAAGGAAGGGCAAATCAGCTAACTTGTGCCGAGTATCCGTCGGGAAGGAGGAGAGCCTCAGCCAAGCCCTGTGTCAAGAGGCAACTGCAGCGGCCATCAAGCGGGCACAAGAGTCCCCGATGTCCAGGGCCATCTGGAGTTGCTGTTTGGCAGCAGCTCAGCCCTGATCCCGGACCTGCTTAACTGTGGTCTGCATGTCCATGGGGAGATGTGGGAGGACTTTATCTAATGACCCGAGAAGGGCATGAGAGAAGTGTACCATGATGATGGCCGAACTTGCTTGACGAAGGCCCAAGGAGGAAGCTGCATAGACCTTCCGCACCGAATGGTCCAAGTGCTTGGACTCTTTGTCAGGAGGTCGGTCAGTGTCGGCAGAACTGCCAGTACGCCTGAGCACAGAGGTTGTCACCAGGCTCTCGGCCGGAAGGTGCTCTGTGAACCCCCGCAAGGGACCCCATGGGCACAGCCTACTTGCGGACCATGCGGGCAGGCGGTGCTGGACATGAGGCAGGACGCTGCTACAGTTCGAGCGCCAGACCAACAATGGCTTCGGCCACAGGAAAGACCTCCACTGGTGTATCTCCCCTCTTGAGAATGTCCATGAGAGGGTATTCCGTCTTTTTTTGGATGGGTTCCAGAGGCATCCCTGTGGAATCAGAGATGAGGCGAAGGATCCCCTGTAAGGAGGAAGGACCTTCCTCCATCCCTGTGCCAATGGACGACTCATCATCCCTGGGATGAGAGTGAAGCCCCGTGACATGAGTCCGAAGAGTTGGGGTACAGTGGCCTGCCACCCAAATCACCCTCAACCCGCTGAGGGCGATCCGGGGTGACCGTGATCGATAGATGTCGGGGAAGTCCAGTATCTAGTTGGTCCTCTTTGGAAGGAGCCCCTACCACAGGCTGCTTAGGCGGCGGCTCCACCACTATCGCTGGAGAGACCGGTACAGGCCGTATGGGAATTCACGCCGGATGGCTTCGGTTCCAAGGGAGTCGGCTCCGGCCTAGAAGGCAAAAGCCAAGTAATGGCTGGGGTAGGAGTCGAAGTCGGCTTGTGCCCGGACAATATCAGCTGTTGCCACATGAGATCCTTGTAGCGTCGGAGTTTCCTTTGGAGCCTCTCCTCATCCGTAGAGGACGACCGGTGGCGTCGCCTCCTTTTGGAGCGCTTACGGCTCTTCCTCGGCCGTCTGGACGAGGGGGTTCTAGACCTCGACCGAGATCAGGCAGACCGACTCGGTCGCTCGAGACACCAGCGGACTGGTGTGACCCGGGGATCCAGAATCGGTTCCTCGATTGGAACACCAGTGGGCTGGTCTCCTCATCAGGAAGACAAGGACCAGAGTCCTTTCCAAAGAGTCGTCGACTGGGGCTGGCGACAGTGGGTCAATTGGATCGAGAATGATCTTGACCTCATTCGGCCGCATCTTCAGTCGGCTGGCTCGACGAAAGTTCAGTGAAGCCTGCGGCCGAGGAAGCGATCTCGACAGAGGTCGAGACCGGATGCTCCTAGGACCGAGACACCTCTCGGTCCCAAGAGCGCCTTCACTGAGATAAAGATGTGCTCTGTTCCTTATCTCGCCTTCGAGATCGTGAGGAGTGCATGCCCGTGGGTTCCTCTCCCCGGGTGGGGAGGGACTGGCACAATTCCTTGAAGGAGTCAGGTAATGTGGAGCCCAGGTTGAGCGGAATGAAGAAGCTTTGAGTGTCCGAAGCACGGGTGGCTTCTTCGAACGCCTTCATACGTTCCTGGCTGTTTGGCGGAACCCGCAGCCATGGAAACTGCCCACCCAGCTGCCTTGGACTTCACCAGAGAATTCCTTTTCTCCGGTCTCCCCAGTTTAAGACATGCCAGGCAGTCGTCCAAGACACTGGGATGGAAGGCCAGACAAAAACTGCAGAATGAGGTGTCATGGCCGACACCGAGGCAGTAGGCGCACGTGAGGTGGGGATCGGTGTGTAACATTTTTTGGCCACAAGGACACCGGCGAAATCCAGAGGAAAATTTCTCCTTTATGATCGATGACGCAAAGAGGCGATCACTAAGTTGAACAATTTTTAATTTCGTTAAAACCGAAGTTTTTAAAGCCAGGGCCTACGAAATGCATGAGCACAAGGGACGCAACCTGCATCTTCCAGCAGAAAGGAAGATCTGGTGTCACGAGGCGGAGCAGTGATATATACCACCTGGGTGGGTGGGAGGAGCCAGCTTGAAGACTTCCAGCAAGATTTAAAGGGGAAAGGAACATCCCAAGAAGTGTGGAGGAACAACATATCCACGATCCTAGAAATTTATTTTCTCCCTTTGTTTCTTATTCACCATTCCGTCCCTCACCAGAAGCCATATGCCTTTCTAAGGAAATAACAGATATAGCTATGAGCAAATACAGTAGCTGTCTGTATGCAGGAAGAAGGCTGGAACCTGAATAAATATGTATACCTCCATAAAATGCCAAGCTTGCTTGCTGGATGGTTGTTCAATAAAGAACTACATGTGCTTTATAAGAAGAAAGATAATAGTGCTTAAGGTACTTTTAAGACATAAAGTGCTGGCAGTGCATTAATGAAGTGCAAGGTACTTCATACAATGAAACTTCATGTTTGAAAACAGTGCCCTACAAATCCTGCACGGTGGGGGTTGATATAAAGTGCAAGACAAAAAGAAATAGCTGTTTAAATTATTAAGTACAGTCAGAAATAAAGTGTAGCATGACAAAGTAATTATTGGCACCATGCATTCCTGCTTGAAGCTGAACCAGCCTAAAATGTCCTGGTGATTTGCACATACATCCCATCATGGGTTGCATTATGTGGGTATATGTGATTTTGCATTTCTTTTAAACTTGGCTTTATAGTCAAAGCCCTTTGGGGTAACCCTTGCTTCAGTGCTTTTGCATGGAGGTTCTTTGTCTTTAGCTGTTTGTTTTTTGTTTTTTTTTTAAATTTGGGCTCACTGTCACCCAAACAAGCAAGACCAACATACGGGATAGCTCATTTCCATAGGAGAGATAGATCAGCAGATCAGTGGGTGCTAGGTGCAGAGGAAGGACATGGAACTGGTCATCCCTCTGAACAGACAACTTGGCGAGACCCCATCTGGAGTACTGCGTGCAGCTTTGGAGACCTCCATCTGCATGAGCATATAGACAGGATGGAGGCGGTACAGAGGAGGGCAACTAAAATGGTGCAGGGTCTGCATCAGAAACTGTATGAAGAGTGACTAAGAGAACTTAATATGTATGCCCTTGAGGAAAGGAGGCACATGACAGAAACTTTCAAGTACCTCAAAGGAATGAACAGTCTAGGAAGGTAGCATCTTTTAGAAAGAGATGTGCAAGAAAGAACAGGTTATTCACCTGTAACAGTAGTTCTAGGAGTGGTATATGTTGTTCATCCACACTTCTTGGCATGACCCTTTCCCCTTTAAATCTTGCCAGAAGTCTTCAAGCTGGCT
Source organism: Neoceratodus forsteri (assembly GCA_016271365.2). Classification (NCBI taxonomy): domain Eukaryota; kingdom Metazoa; phylum Chordata; order Ceratodontiformes; family Ceratodontidae; genus Neoceratodus; species Neoceratodus forsteri. The sequence continues at coordinate 1,145,667,628 of CM057458.1, read as the reverse complement.
CCCCTCACCCACCTGGGTGGTAAATACCTTGGCTCCTCCCCATGATGCCAGATCTTAGCCCGCTGGAAGCAAGGTTGTGCATCGAAGCCGGGAAGGTCGGGTGGGTGTGTGGATGAACAACATATACCACTCCTAGAACTACTGTTACAGGTGAGTAACCTGTTCTTTCTAGGAGCGAGGATATGTTGTTCATCCACACTTCTTGGCAGACTCCAAGCAGTTCTCCAGGAGGAGGGAGGTGAGGCGTACACCCCCTACTTGGGAAATAAAGATTGGAGAACCGAGGCCCCAAAACCAGCATCCCGGTGTAACTCAAGGTCAATGTGGTAATGGGTAATGAAGGTATTTGCTGACTTCCAGGTAGCAGCCCGTCAGATTTCCTGGATAGGGATGTCCCTGGAAGCAGCCACCGAAGCAGCAGTATGGTGGGTACAGTGAGCTCTTATCCCTCTGGGAGGCTCCTTGCCCGCCAACTCATAGCACAGACCTATGAATGATGTACTCCATCTTGTTATGGTCCGTTTGGCTGCAGGTCTGCCAGAAGCAGCTTCAGCATAGGTAAACAGCTGGCGAACCTCTCCACGAATTTCCACTGTTCTCTCCTTATAATAGGAGAGAACACGTCTCAGGTCCAAAGTATGGAGCTTGTACTCGGCGTCCGAGGTGTAATTAGGGTAGTATACCGGCAGAGTCAACACCTGGTTAAGGTGAAACTCTGACACCACCTTCGGAAGAAATTTCAGGTGGGGGCGCAGGACAACTTTGTCCCTGTGGAAAACCAGATAAGGGGAGTCCACCAAAAGCACCTGGAGCTCTCCTGTCCTTCTGGCTGACGTGATAGCCACCAGGAAGGCCATCTTCCATGACAAGTGTGAAAGCTCACACTTGTACATGGGTTCGAATGGCTTGCCCATGAGATTTGCCAAAACCAGCAACAAATCCCACGGAGGTGGAGGTTCACACACCGGAAGGGATATGTGAGATCTAAGCCTTTGTGGGGAAAAAAAAAAAATCACCTGACCACTGTCTCGTGCGCCAATGTCGGCTGACCGGCCTGCACCCGGTAAGCAGAGATGGCTGCCAGGTGCACCCTAAGGGTCGATGACCTAAGACCCCCTTTGGAGAGAGACCAAAGGTAGTCGAGAATTTTAGCCACAGAACAGGATATGGGGCCCAGACCCTTACCCTGACACCAAATGGAAAACCTTTTCCATTTGACGGCATAACTTTGCTGGTCGATTCCTTTCGAGATGTCTACACCACGGTGTAGACATCTTCGGAAAGACACAAAGCCAGGAACTCTAGCTGCTCAGGTACCAGGCTGTGAGGTGCAGGGATTGAAGGTCCAGATGAAAGACCTTCCCCTGGTTCAGAGATATCAGGTCTGGGCGTGTACAAAGCCGCTCCGGAGGCCTGCAGCTGAGGCTGAGGAGATCTGGATACCAGAACTGGCGCGGCCAGTCTGGGGCTACCAGGATCACCTTTGCCTTGTCCCTCCTCACCTTGAGTAACACCTTGTGGATCAAGGAAAATGGAGGGAAGGCATAGAGGAGGCCTGGGGTCCACGGCCATGAGAAGGCATCCCCCCTGTAGTGAGTCCTGCTGAGGGGGAGCGGGCATGAAACAGCCTCACCTTGGTGTTTTCCTTGGAGGCAAACAGGTCCACCATTGGTTTGCCCAATGGGAGAACAGGCTGTAAGCTACCTCTGGATGGAGAGACCACTCGTGGGATGTCTGGCCTACGCGGCTGAGTGCATCTACCAGCTGATTCGAAGCTTCTGCCACGTGGATGGCTAGGAGATCTTCCTCCAACCGGCTTATGAGGGTCCAGATATGAAGTGCCTCTTTGCACAGCAGACAGGAGTGTGTGCCGCCCTGTTTATTGAGGTAGTACAAGCTCGTAGTATTGTCCGTCTGGACTTGAACCACTTGACCCCGGAGCTGAGGAGCGAATGCTGACAATGCCAGTCTGACTGCTCTGAGCTCCAACAGGTTGAAGTGGCATTGGGACTCCTCGGGGGTCCAGGGCATCAGTCATAAGAACGACTGTCGGCTCAGGGCGGACAAATAGGATCCTTTCCTTTACTGTTCTGGGACGGTCCACCACTGGACAGTGTCCCACATCTTCTGGGTTACAGTGATTAGCTGGTCGAAGTGAACATGATGCTGAGTCCACTGGGTGGTCAGCTCCCACTGGAGAGGGCGCATGTGCCACCTGGTCCAACGGACCACTGAGGTGCACGCCGCCATGTAACCCAGAAGGCGCAGAAAGTCCTGGGCAGGGTGCATGTGCTCAAGCAGAAATGACTGGGCAAAGGAGGAGAGAACCTCCACCCTGTCCGCCAGTAGCCGAGCTCTGGCTTGACAAGAGTCATGCTCTACCCCGATAAAGCCCATCACCTGAGACGGCACGAGTTCCATCCTGGCCTCATTGATCAGGAGGCCTAGTTGGAAGCAGGTTCGGAGGGCCAGATCCCCAGACTTCACCTCCTGAAGGGAGGAATCTGTCAAGAGCTAATCGTCGAGATAAGGGTAAATTCAGACTCCTCGACGCCGAAGATGGGCCGCCACTACTGCAATGCAGTTGGTGAAGACCTGAGGGTCCAATGACAGACTGAACAGCATGGCTCAGAACTCGTGCAGGGTCCCCTCGACCCTGAAGCGGAGAAACCGCTGGTGGGACGGATGGATAGGGACGTAAAAGAACGTGTCCTGTAGATCCAGAGAACAGAATCACATGTTACGCTCCAGGGATGGTATGGTCTGGTTCAGAGTTACCATCCGGAAGGTGTGAGACCTGAGATACTGATTCAGGTTGTGGACATCTAAGATGGGATGCCAACCTCCCATCTACTTGGGCACCAGAAGTACCTGGAGATGAAGCCTGGGTCTGTCAGAGGATCTGTCATCAGGGCTATAGCCTCCAGGAGGAGCTGAGCCATGTCGTCTCAAAGAGCTGACTGGGTGCAAGCTGAGATCCTTTCCTTCCGAGGGGCGCGGGCTCAGCTGGGAGGGTACTGCTTGAACTCTAGAGGCAGACCCTAACTGACCACTTCGAGAACCCACCTGTCCGAAGTGATATCAGATCAGGCAGAAAGAAAGTTACAGAGCCAGACCCCCATGGGAGGACCCAGAGCTGGCACGATGGGAATGGGGGAAGCAACCCCCAACCCGTCACTGAGCAGGCCTGGAAGAGGAGGAGGAGGCCCCTGTGCCTCAGCCTCCCTTACGGGGCTGTTGAGGGCCCTGCTTGGGCCGCAGCGCCAAGCTTGAGCCTGCTGCTGTTGTTGCTGACCTCCTTGATAGGAGGCCTGCCTGACTGCAGGGGAAGAATGCCGAAATGGCTTCTTTTTCTTCTGCTGGTTCTTGCTCGAAGAACCCTTGGCAGAAGTGGCATCCAAGGTGGCACTGGACTAATCTATATGCTGAAGGTGACCGGCCACTCCTGGACCGAACAAGTCAGTACCCAGGAAGGGCACATCAGCAAGCTTGTGCTGGGTATCCGCCGGAACAGAGGACAGCCTCAACCAAGCCCTGCAGTGAGTGGCCACTGCGGCTGCTAAAGAGTGGCCACAAGAATCTCCACATCCAAGGCCATCTGGAGCTGCTGTTTCGCGACAGCACGGCCCTGGTCGTGGACTTGCTTGACCATAGTTTGCATGTCCGCCGGGAGATGAGGGAGGACCTCGTCTAATGACCCCAGAAGGGCATGAGAGAAGTGTGCCATAATAACCACCGAGCGGGCCTGACAAAGGCCCAAAGAAGAGGCCGCACAGACCTTACGGGCAGAATGGTCCATATACTTGGACTCCTTGTCCGGGGGTCGGTCAGTGTCGGCTGAACTCCCAGTACACATGAACACAGAGGCAGTCACCAGGCTCTCGGTTGAAGGGTGCTCCGTGAACCCCACAAGGGACCCCATGGGCACCGTGTACTTGCAGGCCATGCGGGCAGATGGTGATGGCCAAGAGGCAGGGCGCTACCAAAGTTCAAGAGCCGGGCCCACGACAGCCTCAGCCACTGGAAAGGCCTCCGTCGGGGTATCCCCGCTCTTGAGCATATCAGTGAGAGGGTACTCCGCCTTTTTCTGGATGGACTCCAAGGGCATTCCGGTGGATCTGGAGATGAGGCGAAGGATGGACCTTTCTCCAACCCTGCCACGGACGACTCATCATCCCCGGGATGTGAGTGCAGTCCTGCGACAGTCAGAGTTGGGATAAAGGGGTTTACTACCTACGTCACCCTCGATACGCCAAGGGCAATCTGGGTGACAGTGATAACAGGCGCTGGGGAAGCCCGTGTCTGGCCAATCCTCCTTCGAGGGCGCCCCTCCCTGAGGCTGCTTAGGTGGTGGTTCCACCCGGATAGGTAGAGAAACCGGTTTGGCCGAACCAGAACACGGGAACTGAGGGAGTCTGTTCCGAAGGGGTTGGCTTCGGTCTAGGAGGCGAAAGCCAGTGATGGCCGGGGTGGATGGCGGAGCCGGCTTTTGCCTGTTCAAAATCGGCTGTTGCCACATGAGGTCCTCATAGCATTGACAGAGTTTTTCGCTGAAGAGGATGAGGATGATCTGTGGCATCCCCTTTTTAGAGCACTTATGGCTCTTTCTCAGTCGTTCAGCTGAGGGGGTTCTGGACCTCGATCGGGAAGGCTGACTCAGTCGATCAGGAGACATCGGAATTGGTGAAACCCAAGGGTCTGCAACCAGGTCCTTGATGGGGACACCAGCAGGCTGGGTCTCATCATCAGGAAACATGAGGAAAGGAATCCTCTCCAAGGAATCGTCGGGCAGAGCCGACGATAAAGGGTCGACAGGATCGAGGACTATTTCCACCTTGTCGACCACTGCGTCAGTCCCCTGGCCAAACGGAATATCCGTAAAGCCGGCAGTTGAGGATGTGATCTCGACTGAAGTCAACAGCGCGTTTTCCCAGGACTCGGACCTTTCTCGGTCCCAGGAACGTCTTCATCGGGATGAAGACATCGGGTCCTTGTCTCTCTTCCGAGAGCGGGAAGAGTGTGAGCCCGAGGGCGCCTCACTCTGGGTGGATAGAGACAGGCACAACTCCTTGAAGGGGCCCGAAAAGGTGGAGCCAAGGTTCAGTGGAACGAAGAAGCTTCAATTGGCCGAAGCTTGAGCTGCTTCTTCCTCAAATGCCTTCATTTGTTCCAGTTGCTCAGCGGATCCCACGGCCGCGGAAACCGCCCACCTCGCCTCCTTCGGTTTCACCAGCAGGTTCCTTTCTCTGGTCTCCCCAGCTTCAAATGTGCCATGCGGTCATCCAGGACATTGGGATGAAAGGCCAAGCAAAAAGTACATGTCGAGGTGTCATGTCCGGCACCTAGGCAGTAGACACACGTTAGATGGGGATCGGTGCGCAACATCTTCTGGCCGCAGGGGCACCGGCGAAATCCGGGGGAAGATTTTTCCTCCATGTCCAATGCGGAAGAATTGGAATCGCTAACTCAAACGAGTTTTAAAAGTAACTACGGTAAATACAGACATTGAAAGTCCAGGGCCTACGAACTGCTGCAACAGCATGAGGAAACCTGTATCTTCCAGCGGAAAGGAAGATCTGGCGTCATGGGGCGGAGCTGAGGTATTTACCACACGGGTGGGTGGGAGGAGCCAGCTTGAAGACTTCCAGCAAGATTTAAAGGGGAAAGGGACATGCCAAGAAGTGTGAATGAACAACATATCCACGCTCCTAAAATGGAAATTACGTACCTACCGTAATTCTTGATCTTCTCTTGTATCTTCACCATTCATTACTGCTTAGGTGTAAGCCGCAGCACTCCAACGAGTTTTCTTTTTTTTTTGAGAGGAATCGACGCTGACGGCGGCGCCTCTAAGAGCGACGCACTACATGGTGTAGCAGGGCGGCCGTTAGGCACCGCAGACTCCTCCTCCATCCCAATTCTGTTAGCCGGAGAGGCGAAAAAATGATAAGAAGAAAAAAGGGGAGCGAGGCAAGACAGCCAAGGAGTAGGTAAAGGAAAGGATATAAACTGAAAAAGGAATAAGCTGATAGAGGACAGGAAAGAGAAGAACCTACCATATGGGACCGCAGGCCTCACTTCTGGGGCGGCTCCAAGGAAGGAACAGATAAGGGAGAAAGAGAAGAAGAAGAAAAAAGGGGATGTTGGGAGGAGGGAGAAGCTCTGCCAAGTTGTGAGGATTGGCTTGAAGGCTCGTAAGCTCGGGACCAAGAAAAGGAGCAAGGATCCCATTTAGGAAAGACTGATGAAAAGGTTCAACTGAGCCTTTGCACAGCTTGATAGACAAAAGGCAGACTCTCTGCATCTCCCGCCATTCCCAACCCCTTACACTCCAGCTGAGAGCTCACAGATTGCCTATGCAGAAAATCTGTCTGAAGGAGAGCGCCCAACTAGGAAGGGAGGAAGCCCACTAGCACTGTTTTGTGCTAACACAGATGTGTGGTGGTGGTGGGGGGGGGGGATTTGAGCCTCAGAGAGGGCACCCCCTGCAAAAGGACAGAGTGGAAACTCAGTATGACTCCCCAAGGATAGGCAAGCAGATCACCAGATCAAGGCAATGGTTGCCAGCATAGCATTTGACTAGCAAAGGCTGGTGCAACAGGAGATTAAACCTGCCAGAGGGGACCCAGAAACAAGAACTGAACCAAGAGGGACGGTTTCTCTAACTGTGAATTGAACAACATAGCTAAAGAAAGAGCCAAGAGGTCACCCCCAGGGGCAATCAGAAAGAGTCCCCTTAGGATAGAGATAAATACTACTCATTCCTCTCCCCTGCCAATAAGAGGATCCATTCTGAGAGAAGAACCAAAGGCTCAAGAATGGTTTTTTTTTTTTTGCCTGAAAGGAGAGGGAAGGAACGAGCAGGGAGAGGGAGAAGCCAAAGGAGGAGTCCCGCGAGGGGAAGGTGGGCAGGTATCAGTAATGAATGGTGAAGATAACAAGGGAAGATACAAGAATTATGGTAGGTACTGTACATAATTTCCATATCTTCCCTTGTCAATCTTCACCATTCATTACTGATTGGGTGAGTACCAAGCCCCCCTGAAGGGGGACTTAGGAAAAGCCCTGAGGGAACAAGACCCTCAGCTTGCTGCCGGTGAAAAGCAGAAGGAAGAGACCCTGGCCTAAAAGACAGGAGTCTAAAGCTGAGGAGAGCTAGGCGGTGTCCCTCGGAAACAAAGAGACAGAAGAAGCCCCAGCAGAAGCCTTCTAGCCCTGGTGGAAAAGAGGCGGGTCCCCTCGGAAAGTGGAGCGAATCACCCTACGCCGGGCCAGGAGTGACAGTCTTGATAGACGAAGCCATGCCGTCCGCCTAATGCAGATCACTGTCCCCGCAAGCCTGGAAGCCACCTAATTGGCGTCATAGGATGTCCTTGCGTGGTGCCTTGCCAGTTCCAGGCCAATAGCGGAGAGGGCAATAGCTTGTCTGGATTGCTCCGAATCAGGCACTGATGCTAGGACTTGGGAGAGCATCGACCATAAATGCCTACTGTAGGCAGCAAGGTGAGCCTGATGTGATGCAATGCATAACATCACACGAGAGGAAGAGAACACTTTTTGCCCCCACCGGTCAAACTGTAGGGAACCTGAGCCCGGTGGATGGTCGTGCGCCAGGTGACGGGGGCCCGGAGGGGGCTCTAGGGACACCAATCCCATGGATGGGTTGGAGAGTGCACCCAGAGAATACAATGGTGCACAATACCTCCTCCTGCAGTCTACCGGGGCTGGAAAAGGGGCGACTGGAGACTGCCAGGTGCAGACAGACGCCTCCTGGAAAGGAATAGGCCAGGATGGTACCACCAGGTGTTGGGCACTGAATTCCCCAAGGAATTCATGCGTCTCCCACTCGGAATTGTCACGTCTGAGAAAGGAGATACGGAGATCCTTAACCATCCTCGACAGGAATCGCTGATAGTCCGTGAAATCAGCATCTGATAAAAGGTGAGCCAAGGGTTCCTCTCCCTCAGAGGAGGGAGACGAGGAAGGTGAAGAGCTCGAATGTCCAGAGGACTCCTGCAGCGGTGGGGAGATGCAAAACACCCGCTCATGCATGTAGCCAACATATGAGGGGAAGGCCTCCTCAGAGCCTCTGAATGACTCCCAGGATAACGGGCCCATAGGACTGACATGGTCTGGGAGAGAGGGAGGTGGCTGCAGAGGAATGGGACAGGGGCACCTACAAGAAGGTAACTGTCCTCTGAAATCTAGGGAACGGAGCCTGAGCTGACGGGGTCCTGGATATCAATCCAGGTCACAAAATGGAACCCTTGGGAAGCGAACTCTGGAACAGCCTGGATGGGGAATCTCCCCTGTGACGCACCTGGGGTTGCAAGAGTCCAGAAGGGCAACCCGCAGCAATGCCACCTGAAGGGTCCCTTGAGCCCAAATGGGAGAGATGGGGTTCAGCGCTTCGGCTCCTCCCTACACACCAAGGGGCAGAAGGTGGAACTCGATGCCCTCACCCCGACCCCTCAGACTCTGAGGACGCCCTACTCCTCGACCCCAGCAATAGTTTCTGTCGAACCCGAGGCCTCCCAAGGGGGGCCCCCGAAGACGGAACCTCTAGTCCACCCTGGGAAGGCGCGGCAGAACCAGGAACGGCAGCAACCACAGCCCCCTCTGAGGAGACAGCCCACTCCTCAATCCCCAAACCGCCCTCCCCGATGGACTCCAGGCCATCCCCGCCTGGAGATCCTCACAGGAAGATGGATCTGGGGACTCAGGAATGGGAACGCTGGATCGCCTGACTCCGCGTTCCAGAAAAGACTCCGACTCCAAGGAATCTGGGCGCCAAGTCGGGTCAACCTCTGAATCGTCTCCCGAGGAGGAGGAGGAGCAGAGCAAAAGGACCTCAATGCTGGCCACCCCAAGAGTCCCTTGAGAAACGGTGCCACTAGCAGCACCGGAATCAAGCACGGCGCCATGAGGTCCCTGCGCATCACCCACAGCACCAGAGTCCAGCCCCGATCCACCTACAGCTCCAGCTAGGTCCCTGGTGCCGCCCCGGCACGGAACCCGACACGGCACCACTAACCGAATCATCCAGACCTGTGGCTCTGCGAGTGGCGCCATCAACCAACACAACACTGCACACGGCGCCACCCCGATCACCGGCACCGCAAACGGTGCCAGGATCAGAGATGGCGCCGGAAGGACGACGTCGAGGGTCCACCAATGCCGGACCCAGAAACCGTGGGCTGCGACACTGGGGGAGCCTGCACTTCCGAAGAGGTGACTGCCGAGACTGTGTCTCCACTGCGCCCCGGGAGGGGCCACGACATTCCCCTGACACCGTGAAAGAGGCCTCCTCCTCCTCAGCAAGGCTTGAAGATGAGGAGACCTCCTCCTCACCAGACCGTATAGGCCTGAGAAGGGACCCGGAGAAAGAGTCTAGAGACCTGGCCTGGGAGGCCCGAGAGCGATGCTGTCCTCCAAAAGTTGGCGGAGACTTGCCGATTTTGAACAGACGGACTTTGAGAACACGGTGGTGCATCGAGAAACAGGCGTCGCATCTGTCCATATCATGGTTAGGTCCCAGGCACCGAAGGCAGACATCATGCCGGTCTGTAACAGAAAAATGCCGGCCACAGGAGCACCAACGCATAGGGGCACGGCCCGCTTTCGACTTTCGCTTAGCTCCCGAACCGGGCATGATGCAAAAATAACCTAAAATACAGAAAAGCTCCCAGTGCCGTCAAAAAATAAAATGGAACGGACTTAGCGGAGTCAACAGTGTCGGGAAAATCGAACTGGGATGAAGGAGTCGCTTCGAATGATGAACTAGGCCAAATGGCGTACTGGGAAATCACTCTACACGTGCAGTAGGTGCAACCTTGATGGCAGAAGAAACAGAACTGGGATGGAGGAGGAGTCTGCGGCGCCTAACGGCTGCCCCTTGTGCACCACGTAGTGCACTGCTCTTGGGGGCGGCGCCGTCGATGCCTCTCCAAAAAAAACAAACAAACAAAAAAACCCCATGGCGGGTGCGTGCCTCCAGCTTACATCCAAACAGTAATGAATGGTGAAGACTGATAAGGGAAGATCAAGGGGGCACAATTCAAAGATAGAGGGGGGACAGCTCAGGAGCAACGTGAGTAAATATTTTTTCACGGAGAGAGTGGTGGACTCATGGAACCGCCTTCCTGAGGAGTTGTGGGGTCAAAACGGTGGGGGAATTCAAGAATGTATGGGACAGACATAAGGCAATTATAGTGGGGGTAGGAGTAAGTAGGTTGTTGGTAAACTTGAATCTTCAACTTATCCAATAGGTAGGAAAATGGGCAGACTGGGTGGGCCAAGTGGTCCTTATCTACTGTCAAAGTCTATGTTTCTAAGTCTGCTGCTGCAAACTGATGTATTGAAGAAGGGACATGCCATTGCTTAAAGTTATTCCCTGTGGTCACTAAGGAAAGTGAGTTAACTGCAGTTCTGTAAAGAATTTTGCTTTATTTAGTTTAGAGTTAATTATTTAATCCTGCTTTAGAAGAAAATAAAACCATGCTGTGGTGTGTTGCACCAATCTGCTGTTGTCTGGGTTATCCTTCACCTATACCCTGCAACACTTCTACCCGGTTGTACAGCTGGGTGGGCTGAAGCATATGGATATGATGTGGTCTGCTCAAGAGTGTGCAGAGGAGTCAGACAGAAATACAGTATACTACATGGTTACACAGATTTCACAGCATTAGTCGACAGTGCCACCAGGATGCAGATATTATATGGTGGCCCATGGCAATGGTGTAATTTCACTACAGAGTATAATAACCCACAGAAATACAGAATTTCTCAGCAGAAAAGGGTCACTTGGCCCACCCAGTCCGCCCAGAAGATCCTTGCCAAGTTAGTTTCTGCAGACCCTAACTGTTCTCCAGTGACCCCCTCTCCTCCCTGCCTATTTACTTATATTCCCCCATGTCTATCCCACGCACGTTTGAAGCCCCCTACTGTTTTTGCCTCCACCACTTCCTCTGGCAGCCTGTTCGAGAAGTCTGCAACCCTTTTACTGAAGTAGTACTTCCTCACATCCCTCTTAAACTCCACTCCAGCTTCATCGCATGCCCTCTGGTCCTGGGGCTTTCTCTCATTTAAAACAAACTACCCTCCTGCACCCTGTTTACCCGTGAGGTACATCCCTTTCTTGCTTAGTGATCGTCAGTACCCCTAAAAATCCTATTCTCTGTTTCTGGGTTCCTATGCCCTAGGAGCATGATTTTACACTTTTTGGCATTGAACCTCGACTGCCATGCTCTTGACCACCTCGAATTTTCCAAGATCCCTATGTATTTTCTCCAGCTCCTCCTGAGCGTTAACTTTATTACAGATTTTGGTGTCGTCTGTAAAAGGCATACCATCCCGTGCAGCCCATCGGCGCAGCGGTTGGATTTCGCTTAGCCGCCGGGCGACCCGGTTCGGGAACAGATCCGGTCGCCGGAGGGCTGGCCGGGGAGTAGGATCCAGCGTCCGATGGGCAGCTCTCCTGTCCGGGGAGTGTGGGCAGCTCTGGTGCGATAGAGACCCCTGGTGGAGACCGGGAAGTTCCACGCAACCGACACTCGATGTGGAGGCTGAGGCGGGCGCGCTGGCGTCGTGCACGTCCCGCCTCCTCGGGGGGAAAATCCGGTGGAAAAAGGAAGGCGGGCAGGACCACCCGATCTCTGAAGCCCTCCCTGGAGAGCCTCACATTGCCGCTGTCCGTGCGGGACCTGACCAGTTACAGCTCCGGGGTCACGAAGGTGACCCGCGGCCCCACCCTCCGGGGGGCAAGCTGGAGGTGACTGTGGGTCCCCAGCAGCAATTGACGGCGGTAGAGGTCTCCAGGGGCCGTGACCAGGGCAGATGGCCCCGGTGGTCCTGCCAGAAAAAGGCCAAAAAAAAAAATAAAAAAAAAAATACCTTCCCATCCAGTTCTTCTGCAGTGTTGCTTATGAAGACATTGAGGAGGACCAGTCCAAGTTACCGAGCCTTGCAGCACCTTGCTGGTCACTCTCCCATCATTAGAGTGGGTGTCGTTAACCACCACGCTCTGTCTCCTATCCATTAACCACAATTAACCACTTTGGATTCCACAGGCTGCTCAGTTTCTTTATCAGACTCCTGTGCAGCACAGTGTTGAAGGCCTTGCTAAATTCCAGATATGCCCACATCCACTGTCCTCCTCTGATGTATTTCCCTGGTCACCCAGTCGAAGAAAACCAGATTCGACTGGTATGACCCCCAAATCCATGCTGCCCGTGATCTTGCAGCTGACTAAATTCAAGATGTTCTATCAACCTTTCTTTTAACAAGGTTTTCATTAACTTTATCACCACTAAGGTAACTCTGACCGACCTACAGTTGCTAGCCTCCTCCCTGCTTCCACTCTTATAGAAAGAGACCATGTGTGCTCTCCTCCAGTCCTCCAGAACCATGCCCATTTCCACAGAGCTGTTGAATAAGGCAGTCAGTGGGGAGCTGGCACCTCCATAAGTTCCTGAATTACCCTTGGGTCCAGCCCCATAGCCTTGTCCACTCTCAGAGCTGCAAGTGCCTGCTTTTTCTTGGTCCTCTTCTGTGCAGTCCCCACTGCCACCTTCCTTATCCTCACTAGCCCTCCCTTGCTTTCCTCTTCTTACTGATGTACCTGAACCAAAAAAAAAAAAAAAAAGTAATCACCATAGTGACATTGTTTGCAATCAGTCCACCGGAGTGAGTTGCCTCAGAGATGGAACGTATGCTAATCTAAGAATTAGAACCAAATTCAAAAACTCTGCACTGTGGTCTCTCTCCCCCAACAGTTAAATTTATTTCTAAAGCGAAGGAGTGCTATAACCATTAACACCAACAAAATGGCTACCAAAAATGTTAAAAACATTTTAATTACATTTGAGAAAACATTAACCAACTTATGCAGACAAAAAAATAAAATTAGTAGAAAACTTTTTGTAACTGACCTATCAGCAACTATAAAGGAACTGCACCAAGTAATACTCAAGCAACTTAAAGAGACTTACCAAGTTAAATGAAGCAGCCCCTGCACCCGATATACAGGTGCTGTACCTCATGGGGCTGCTTCCAGTGTAAAGCTTGCCATAAATAACTATGATGTTAAAAAATTAGAGCGCTTGTAAAATTACAAACACGGGGTCCCAAGGACTTCCTGGTTCAGCCCATGCTCCGCCCCCGTGCTCTGCAGATTTATGATGCGATGCCAGGGAGAGTTCGGGGATGTGCTCCTTTATACTCTATGGGCGGCACCTTTTCTTTCTTTTTTTTTTTTTTAATACTTCCTTTATTATGGTAGGCCCAGAGGGGCTTAATACATCATGTCCAAACATATAGATCATACATCTGTTACATAGGTACATAAGATAAATCTTGCTGACATCACAGTGTGTCCCTACAAGACAACTTTTTACTGAATAAAAGCATATGATGATCTAGGTAGACTGAACTACAAGATCTCACAGATCTTTTAAATAACGCTACTAATGTTTCTATCCACTACAACTCGATGGAGATATTGGAAGATTATTCAGTGCATTGATTGGAGTAATGAAAAAAAATATATATATCTTATTTTTTATGAATTCTTGATGAGAGAGTGAGACAGAGGGGAATGGGGCCCAGTAGTTTATGGCTAAGCATCTATATGCAAATTAGGCTCACACTAGAGCCTTCTGGTCCACCTGTTTTGATATAAGTGGGTTTTGTTGGTGAAGGCCAAATGTAATCCTCTCCATTAAGTGTATATTGTCTACTATATCCTTCCAGTCTGCTAATAGACTGGAAGCTCTCTGTGCCCATTTCTTAGTAATAGCCTTTAAGGCAGCTATTGTAAGAACCAACCATAAATATGTTGCCTCTCTTCCCCGTATCTCCTTTGGTCAAAGACCCAAAACCAGATGTTCAGGGCCCAGGGGAGACAAACTGAAAAACCTCCTTAAGATGGTGTCCTATATCTGTCCAGTACCCCTTTAATATCTGACATGTCCAGAAAATGTGAGCCCTGGAGGCTGGAGCGAACCCACCTCCCTTCCAACAGTTCGAACCAGCTGCTGGTGCAAAGTGCACCACCTGTGTAGGGACACGAAAATACCTAGCTCTCACCTTCCAGCCATATTCCCTCCAGAGAAGGGCCCCTGTTGTCCTCCATGAGTGGCACCTTTTCAGTCTTTTTATTTATATTATAATGGCCACCCTGGTCATAAAACCTGAGCTGGGTCCACTAACAAGAGCCTTGTTAGCTCACCCGCGCCTAACGCTTTATGACTAGATGGCCATTATAATATAAAAATAGACTGAAAAGGTTCTGCTCATAGAGATAATGGAGCACGCCCCCGCTCTCCGCATCGCGTCATAAATCTGCAGAGCATGGGTGGCACCTGAAACCGGGAAGTCCTTGGGACCCCATGTTTGTAATTTTACGAGCGCTCTAATTTTTCAACATTATCGTTATTTATGGCAAACTTTGCACTGAAAGCAGCCTCGTGACCTATAGCACCTGTATATCGGGTGCAGGGGCCGAGGCTTGTGAGACTCTTTAAGGAACAGATTCTTGTATGAACCCATTTTCAGGTTCTGGAAAGGGAGGCAGGGTAAGGGATTGTAAAGCTTACTGATGGATCCCTTGAGAAGAAACATTACTATGGTGAGTCATTTTTTGCTTCTAATCCTACAAAGCCATCAGTATAGTTTTACAACAGCAGACTCCATAGCAGTACCTTGGGAAGCTGGGTCTAGAACCTGTTTAGGAGAAACGTTCTGCAAGCCAGCAGTGCCAAAATTGATATCCCTTCTGGACTGTATCTCCAGACAACAGTGTTTTGTAAAGGTGTAAACTGTCTTCAAGGTAGCTGCTTTACAGATTTCTCAAAGGGGAGGATACCCCTTGCTGTAGTAGTAGTAGTACATGATTTTAATAATTAATGGGTTTAGCTTTCTCCTATATGGAAACCTGTCACGTAATTTGCCATTATAAAGGAGTGCTTATAATGGCAAGCACATGCCGTGTTTCCCTGGCTCTGCGCATGCGCAAGTCATGACTCTTCTGGGTTTTCTCTGCTCCCAACTCTGCCTCCGAGACCGCACTAACACTGATGACTCAGCGGTAAGTTACTGAAAAAAAAAAAACACTCTAAAAAAATCAGCTACCAGCAGGACAAAACAAAACAGCGATTACCACAAAGCGACCGTGGACCGCTCTAAAAGCAAACTGGACCGCAGCCGCACCAGAACATCACTTGTTTTATATAACTGCTGGGACGAGAAAGCTAAACCCAGCAACTATATAAAATAAAATATGGAGTGTGTGTAAACTCGAATTTTACACACACACACTTGGTGCTGGATGCCTAAATATACCCCTCGAGCTTCGCTCTCAGGGTTGATGTGGCATCCAACACCTCGGGTGTGTGTAAAATTCTTGTTCCACACACTATCACATACTTTATTCTATTTTTTATATATTGCACCCTTCCCCTGAGGCCTAGGGCACCATTACAATAAAACATAAAACATAAAATGCATGTAACAGATTAATGATTGTCATACAAAATAAAACACTGCAATATAAAACAGATCAATAATAATACCCACTAAAACATACCCATGAATAACACCTATACTAAAACTCAATTAAAAGGCTCTGGATAGATGAGCTGCGGATGTTATAACATTTGACCAAAAGCCTGCTAAAAAGAAAAGATTTTAAACCCTTCTTAAAAGTCTCCACCGAGGGGGGCCTCCCTCAGGGACTTGGGCAAGAAGTTCCAGAGCACTGGGCCTGCCACTTCAAAGGCTTGGTTGCCTGAAGTTTTTAATCTTGCCCTCGGGACTGTCGGCAGGTCCTTGGAGGAATGGAGTGATTGAACTGGGGTGCAGGAATTCGGTCAAGTAGGCTGGGCCCAGTCTGTGCAGACCTTTACAGGTTAACAAACCTAATTTAAAATGAGAACCGCCACTTCACATGCAGCCAGTACAGATCATGAAGTGCCGGAGAAATATGGCTAGATCTCGACAAGCCCGCAAGTAGCTGAGCAACTGCAGGTGCTATAGCCTACTTCTGTTAACCCAGAAGTATACAGAGCTACAATAGTCCAGCCTCGAGGTTACAAATGCATAGATCAGTGTGGCAAGATCTTGGGGGAGAAATCAGAGATCTGATCTGCAGATGTTCCACAGATGAAAAAAGCCACTCTGGACAATGGCAGACACCTGGGCCTCCATTATCAGGCCGTCGTCCAGCATGACTCCCAGATGTTTCACCCTGGGGCAAGCTAACAGAACAGTCACCAAGCCTGAGCCCAGTAACTCCCCCGCCAGCTGCCAATCCCCCCCCCTTTCAGCCTGGCTCAACCACTAATACACCTCAGTCTTCTAGGGGTTCAATCTCAGCCAGCTAAAAGCCATCCTGTTCTTGATCTCCACCAAGCACTTATTAAACACAGACAGCAACCTGAATCCCGGGTACAAAAGATAGATTCAGCTAGGTATCATTCGCATAGCAGTGAACCCCCAGCCCAAATTGTCTAGTGACCATGCCAAGAGATAGTATGTACACTGCGAACAACACTGGCAAACGGACCGAGCCCGGGGGCATGCCACAGGACAGAACCAGTGGGGCATCGAGGAATAACTCCCTTTATAAAATGGGCAAAAAAAACTGTCAATGCTGATTGGCTGGAAGCTCTTTCCAGCCGTGTCCCT
Source organism: Neoceratodus forsteri (assembly GCA_016271365.2). Lineage (NCBI taxonomy): Eukaryota > Metazoa > Chordata > Ceratodontiformes > Ceratodontidae > Neoceratodus > Neoceratodus forsteri. Next base: position 1,145,650,945 of record CM057458.1, on the reverse strand, counting down.
ATCAGGACATATCATTACAAAGCGCACTACTTGCGGTAAAGATGACGCAGTATAGGGAATATCAATCCATGGCACCACTCTCCTCTTCGCATCGCATGGAACAGCTGCTGAAGTGACGCAACCTTGGAACTGCCATTCAAGGCCCCCCCAAACACACACAGGCTCACAAAACGTCTCTCTAAATCCCCAAACATTTTTTTTTATTGGACTAAACTCTCACCTCTTTTCCTTTATGTTGTTTCCCTCTGTCATTGAAACCGAATGCAATAAAGTCAGCGAACACAGTATTGCCCCTTTGAACTACTAGTTTAGCCCGTTGTCCAGCGATCTTAAAATAAACTTGGACTCTGCTTCTCCACCACCACGTTTATCTAAACTACAAAAAACCTTTTTTTTTTTTTAAATCATCTACTACAGACCAACCCGCCATCACAAGCGCAATCCAGGAAGCATGTGAGAAAACGCTAACTATGGTGGCTACAGGGAGACACGCTCGCTCTCACTCAAAGTGATGGTCACTGTAAATCAAATGGCTACTGGGGGGATTTGAACTAGATAGCACATTTCAGTCTTCACTTAAAATAAAAACAGGGACTAGATGGTGACATACTAAAGGCAACACTGCACACAAATGCATAAGGAGTCCTATACTGCTGATAAACAGTTTTTAAAAGACATTAAAATGGGGACTATTTTTTTGTTATTTCGCTTATTAAAACCTCTTTTTTAATAGTTCTGCTCTTTTTTTATGTTTCTGATTTTTTTTTCTTCCCATTAGTAATTACTTGGGGACCCATTTTATAAGCACAATAAGACACTCCGAGGTTGTGGGTTGTGGCCTGATAAAGAGAACTTCCCAGGTGCTAAAGGCACTCAGCGCAAGTGCCTCGTGCCTCATAACGCACCTGGGGTGTGCTCTTATCAGGCCATAACCCACACCTCGTCGTGTCTCATTTCTGACAAAACAACCCTCTGTGTTCTATCCCGAAGAAAGAACTCACACCAGCGAATCAAAATGCCTACGAGTTCCACATACTCCCTGAACCAGTCCACAACCATGCCATAGTCCATGGGTGTCAAATGCCATGGAGAGATCAAGGAGGACAAGAACTGATTGCTCTCCTCTATCTGAGCAGGTCATTCAGCACCCTGACTAGGGCCATCTCCATGCTGTGCCTAGCTCTGAAACCCAAATGGAATGGCTTGTAGATGATGGAGGCCTCCAAGTGTTCTTCGGTAAAAGACTGGATGGTAGCTCGCCAAGACATCCAGGTCCAAAGATGGTTTCTTCCCTTGGGGGTCACACAGAGCATACTTAAGCACTTCTGGAGACTTCCAGTGATATCATGGACAAGAGGTTGAGGAAAGAGCTCCTGTCTCCCCCAACTAAAAAAATACTCACTTAACAAGTGTAAAATTCAACATACAGTAGAATGGACTTAAATGACAGGAAAAGGTGTGGCAAAAGGTCATAGCACCAGAGCCAGAACAAATGACAGACAGGAACAGTGCAAGTAGCGGGGATGGCTGCACAAAGAACAGTTATCTAAGAACTTACCATAATAGTAGATCTTCGAGGGGGATCTCCACTCATCAGATCACACCATGGGAACTTCACCGGAGAAGCAGGAACCACACAGAAGATTTTCACCAGTACATCTGCGGCCGCCCACACCACTGACGTCACCAACCCTATAAAGGCATGAGTGACCACCACTCCCTCCTCAGTTCTTTCCCCCGGAGACAAAGGGAGCCAAGGTCATGCCATGGGGAACCGAGGAGAGACAGACAGCTGCCCAGGCCCATATGAAAGGCTGGATACACAAGACAGCCAGTTCCAAAACAACAGCCCCAAGAAGGTAGTGGTGGGAGAGAATGCAGACCCGATAACTGAGATCCCCTCGAAGATCTATTGTTACAGTAAGTTCTAACGTAACTGTTCCAACTTCTTTGGTGGTATCTTAGTCATCAGGTCACACCGTAGGAACAAGTCCCAAGCAGTTACAAGTGCAATCAGACAGTCTGGGAGGAGGGCTCACTGTAACTGTAAGACAGTAGGTCCTGTAGCACAACCCTGACAAATCCTGCATGGGCTCTTGAAGCAATATCCAGACTGTAGTGCTTGGCAAAAGTATGGACGGTACTGCAGGTGGCAGCCGCACAGATGTCCGCAGCTAAGACCCCTCGGAAACAAGTCACAGAGGTAGCCATGCCTCTTGTGGAATGAACTTTAACCACTCCAGGCAATTCTTTGCCGTACTTCTTGTAATAGAACAGAATGCAATTTATCAACCATTTGGATAAACACTGCTTAAAAACTGAAGCGCCCTCTCTACCTGGGGCGAAAGAAAACAACTGCTTCAACTTTTTACACTCCTTGGTGCATAGCAGGTAGTACTTCAAAGTTCTGCGCACATCTAATGTATGGAGCAGTGCTTCCCTGGATTGGCACGCTCAAGAAAGTTAACAGGAAGGTAGATGGATTGAGTGTAAACTCAGAACATCTTAGGAAGAAAAGAACAGTTACATAAGAACTTACCGTAACAGTAGATCTTCGAGAGAGGCTCTTGCAAGTAGGTATTCACAAACAGGACTAAGCTGCCAGGCGTTAGGACCCCACGGAAAAATCTCTAGCTAGCAGTCTCTGGCTGGGGGACCGCCCCCACGTCAGCTGACTGGCATCAGTCTACGTCAGTATAAAGGAGCAGTCCCCTATGTCTGCCTTCCAGTTCTTTCCTGCCAGAGGCTGAATGGGCATGACAGGACAGAAGAGGATATGCCCCCTAATAAGAAGAGAAGAAACACAGGAAAGCGGAGAGTGAAGGTAATATCTACTGCAAGAGCCTCTCTCGAAGATCTAGTATTATGGTAAGTTCTTACGTAACTGTTCTATCTTACTTCGAGAGGGCTCTTGCAGTAGGTATTCACAAATAGGACTGAGTCCCAAGCAGTCTGGAACAAGCCTAATAAAAAGGAGTAGAAAAAATCATCCACAGTCAGAAAGGCAGGAGAAGAATTCATGAAAGAAGTCCCTGCAACACAGCCAATCTGAAACCCGTCGTGCAGTGAGAGGCAACGTCCAAACTATAATGCTTTGTAAAGGTATGGACAGAAGTCCAAGTAGCGGCTGCACAAATTTCAGCAGCTGACACATTCCTGAAACAAGCAGCAGAGGTAGCTACACCTCTGGTGGAGTGACCTCTGACTTGACCCGGGAGGGTCTTGTTGTACTTGTCATAACAGAAAGTGATGCAATTAGCTAACCACTTAGAGAGGCACTGCCTAGATATAGCATTGCCTTCTCTCTTGGATGCAAAGGAAACTAAGAGTTGATCCATTTTTCTGAGATCCTTGGTCCTGTTAGTGTAGTATCTCAGAAGTCTATGAACATCAAGAGTATGTAGAAGATACTCTCCGTGATTCGAGTGAGCCAGGAAGAATACCGGGAGCTCAACAGATTGGTTAAGTGTGGATTCAGCCACCACTTTAGCAAGAAACTTAGGGTTCATACGCATGACCACACGGTCCCTGTGGAAAACCAGATAAGGTTTGAAGCTCGGAAATCCTTCAAGCAGAGGTAATGGGCACAAGAAAAAGTCTTCCAGGAAAGGAATTTTAAATCAGTCTCCACTGCCGGTTCAAAGGGGCAGCGTTAGCTTCTCCAGAATGAAATTAAGATCGGGGGATTACGGATCGGGGTCTTAAGTGAAGAATCCCTTTAAGGAAAGTCTTGGAGATTTCCAACTGAGCAACCGTCTTGTCCCCCAAGGGAATGTGGTAGGCTGAAATGGGCGCTGGGCGCCATATGAACCTTCAAAGAGGAGTAACTAAGGCCCAGATCATAGAAGTGCCTCAGGTAATCCAGGATTTTGGTTGCAGGACATGAAAAAGGTTCCAGATCCTTGGAACCTGCCCAAATGGAAAATAGCTTCCACTTCATGGCGTAGGTAGACCTGGTGGAAGGCTTTCTGGCCTCCGCCAAAATGTCCACCATTACAGGCGAAACGCCGAAGTAAGCTGTGGCTATGTCTGCAGGAGTCAAGCACGATGGTGGAGCAATTTGAGTCCTGGATGGACCAGGGTCCCCTGATCCTGCGATAGAGGGAGGGAGAGGAGGTTCCTCTGAACACTGTTGCAGAAGAGAGAGCCAAACTTGCCTCGGCCAGAAGGGAGCAATGAGAATCCATCGCACCCCTTCTGCCCCAAGTTTGCTCAGTACACCCTTGGAATCAAAGGAACGGGGGAATGCGTAGATGAATCTGCCCTTCCAGCACAGAGACAGCACGTCCTGCCAAAAAACATCTCACCCTGGAGCAAGCGAGCAGAAGGTGGGAAGCTTGTTGTTGACTAGGGAGGTGAATAGGTCCACCTGAGGAGTCCCCCCACTGCTTGAAGATGTCGTTTATGTTGTTCGAGTTCCCACTCGTGAGACTTGGCTGACAAGCGAATGAGTGCATCTGCCAGGGTGTTTTTCACGCCTGGCACGTGAACTGCCGTCAGATGCATGTTGTTCTGGGATGCCCAATACCAGACTCTCATTGCTTCCTGGCACAGGGGATAGGAATGAGTTCCTCCCTGTTTGCTGAGATACCAGACTACACACATTGTCGGACTGGATCAGAAGGTGACTGGAAAGGATGAAGGGAAGAAGAGCCTGTAGGGCATACAGAACAGCCCTCATCTCGAGAATGTTGATGTGTAACCTTTTCTCGAAGTGAGCCCAGGTTCCCTGAGTTTTGAGAGACCCTAGGTGGGCACTGCAACCTGCACCTGATGTGTTCGTTGTCAGAGTCTGGGTGGGATGATCAGTGCAGAAAGGGACCCCCGGACTGAAGTTCTCCTGAACCGTCCACCACTACAAGTCCTTGATCATCAGGTCCAACACTAGGACCTCGTGATCCAGATCATCCTGGGATTGGTCCCATTGAGAGCATAGAGTCCACTGCGAGACTCTCATATGGAGTCGTGCCAGAGGGACAGTTGGGATGGCTGCCACCATGAGTCTGAGAAGTCGAAGGACCTTCCGGGCCCCAACCAGTCTGAGGCAGGACAGAAGGCGAGCTTGGGTTAGGAGCATCTCTATTTTGTCCGGTGGCAGAAAGACCTTGCCTATGGTCGTGTCTAACACCGCCCCAATGAACTGCAACCACTGACAAGGGGCCAAGTGGGATTTGGCTTGGTTGGCCATGATACTCAGGCTGGAAAAGACTTCCAGGGTAAGAAAAAGGGATTGTTGGAGGTCCTCCATGGATGGAGTCGCTAGGAGCCAATCGTCCAGGTAAGGTAAAACTTTGAACTCCTTGGGTATGCAGGAAGGCTGCCACTACCGCCAGGCATTTGATGAATACTCGGGGGGCCAAGGAAAGGCTAAATGGGAGGGCCCTGAACTGGTGGTGTGCCCCCTGGAAACAAAAACGGAAGTATTTGCAGTGGGAAGGGCATATGGGGATATGTAGGTAAACATCTTGCACATCCAGGGTGCAAAGCCTCAGTCCCGACTGGAGCAAGGGAAGAAGACTCTGCAGAGAGAGCATTTGGAATCTTTTGTACTCACCAACTGGTTTAGAGAACTGAGATCCAGGATGGGTCTCAGGTCGCCTGTTTTCTTTGGTACTAGGAAGAAATGCGAATAGTAACCCATCCCCTGGTAGGGGGAGGGGACGGGTTCTATCGCTGCCTTTCTGAGAAGAGAGCTGATCTCCTCAAGTACCAGTGGTATGTGAAGAGGGGAGTACAGCGACGGAGGTGGTGGTCTGTGGGGTGATTTTTGGGGTAAACTCTTTTGAGTTTCCTGTTGACACCAACTGTAGAACCCATAAATCGGTAATTATTCTCTCCCAGCCCGGAAGATGGGAGGAAAATCTTCCTCCTACCGGTTCCTCTGGAGGTACTAGAGGAAGAAGGAGAGGCAGGGAGTCAGGAGGCTGAGGACAGAGTGGCAGCTGGGGCTCCGGGAGTCTTACAAGACTTACTCAGGGGCGCTTTGGCCGCTGACACAGCTCGGCGTATACTGGGATGCTTAGCCTGCATCTGTTTCTATTGTCGGCAGTTTTGGCGCCGAAAGGGACGCTTCTGGCCCTGAGAGGATTTATACATGGTCTGGACTGACTTTTTTTTTTTTATAACTCAAGTTTATTCAACTATCATCATATTACAACAGTATATAGTCATCATTGTAATGTCTAACAAAATATAGCTATTAATACTTCATACAAAGTGCCTTATATTTATTTATTTAAATTTTGGTAACCAGGTAGGCCCACTGGTTCCTTGACAATCCCTTTTTCAGGGGCGAACCAGGGTTAGTTACATGTACCTAGGGAAGAAGAAAACCAGTGCTTTGATATTTACGGTACCGCAAAAGTACATAGTGTACAGGAATAGACAACGACAGCCAAAACTATAATACAACATTGACAACTAGGTGTATACACTTTTGTTAGGAACGGACATACACATCTATCAAATCACGTGGGCAAGTGAAAAGCCAGCGCTCATTTGTCAGTCTCATTGTCCCTACATCTCATTTGACTGAGTTCCCTAAGCATCGACACCCTTTGTATAGTCCCATTGTTAGTGCTCAATTAGGGCAGCGGGACTGGGACCCAGGGCTATGGTGTAGCTTTAGTCCTTTCTTGAAACCCACAAGATGTGTCTATTAAAACTTCTTCAAGAATTAGACATTATAAATCAGTTCTAAAATTCCTATTTACTATTTACAAAAGAAAAAGAAAAATCACAACAGCAGCAGGGAGAGAGACATATAATCAACATGCCAAGTAAAATCCACCATAATCAACACTTTTAGAGAGTAGTGTGTGGAAGAGAAAAGGAAAGAGGGGGAAGAGTGAAGAAAAAGAGGGAGAAAAGGAGCGAGCAGGTCAGCAGGAACTATACATTAGTGGAGTATATGAATTGTACCCATCTAATGTGCTCCTATACTTATAAAGTAGTTGATGAGTGAGGGAGGAGCAAGTTCCTCATCAAATGGGTATGCTAGGGAGCCACAGAAGGGCGGGGAGGAGGCGGCCTCCCAGGCAATCCAAGGACCCCAAACTACTCTGAACCGTTCTTCCTTCAGCTGTAACTTGGCCATGATGGATTCCATATCCATAATATTAACAACTCTGGAGACCCATTCCCCCATACCCAGGGGCTCCCGGCACAACCAGTGTGCTGTTAGACATTTCAGGGCAGCAGCAATTAGGGCCAGGGCCAACTTTCGTTTGGGTTGAGGAAGGTGCACCACAGTCGAGAAGCTCAGTACCCATTCTGTAAAGGTATTTGGTATCTGTTCTGATAACACCTCCTCTATTTCCTCTTTATACCCTTCCAATAGTGTGCAATGATCCGACAGCCCCAGGAAATATGCCAATGCGTGCCCACTGAACCACATGCCCTCCAGCAAAGGTCTGTGCTGGTATTACTTTGGTGCCAGGTAACCAGTGGGACTAAAAAGTACCAGACCAGGATTCTCCGAAAGGATTCCCTCCAGGTAGGGGATGAGGTTACTCGCCACCCCAGTTTCAACCTCTTAAGCCACTGCTCGTCTGGGATGGTCTCTGATATCTCCTTCTCCCATGCCAGTTTTACTGTCCTTAAATCAATACTGTTCCCCAGGCCCTATTAATTTGTATAATTGAGAGGTCCATCTCACCTTTCTTCCGAACTCTGTACCATTAACTCAAAGGCCTCCCATGGGTTTGGATGCGTGAGTTCTTTAGAGATTATCTGAGGTATTAACAAAGTGACGTACTTGCAAATATCTGTGGAAGTCTGAATCCTGCAGACCAAACTGCTCTTTAAGTTGGGCAAAGGAGAAACAATACCCTCCTATTAATTGTAAGAATCGAACTAGCCTTTTAGCTCCCACCTAGCATGTCGCCATCCAGTCGTGGGGGAAAAATCTGTAGTAGCGAATCTGGGAAAGGGACCTAGGATCTCTTCTGAAGCCAACCTTCTTCTAACCCTCTTCAGGACTCGCAAGGTATGCTGTATCCATGGATTGCTAGATAACGAGGAGACCGGAGATGAGGGCAGCGTGTAAGCTAGTGAACTCAGGGGAACCTCTGTGGTGTCCTGCTCCTCTATATCCAACCAACCCAAAGAACTACACCCCGCAGTCCAAGTGTGAACCACTTGAAGTTGACAGGCCAGACAGTACGAGTAAAAGTCAGGCAGACCTAAGCCCCCAATCATGCGGGAGGGATAGTGTCAGCAATTCGTAGAGTGGCAGCCCCCATATGAACTTGGGACAAACCAACTGTGAACCCACGTTAGAATGTCAGGGGGATCGGTATCGGAAGGTTGGTAAATAAGAACAAAAAGCAGGGGAGCGGGTTCATCTTAATAAAATCTATTTTCCCAGTAACCATCAAGGGTAGCAGGGACCATCTGGCTAAGTCTTGTCATGCTATGCCCCATAGTTTATTGTAATTGATTTCAAATTGTTTGAAGGTGTCCACGTGGATCTGGATGCCCAAATAACGAATGGGATTATTCTTGGCCCAAGAGAAAAGGAAGAAACTCAGACTCTGACAGCAGATAAGGACTGCTTGACCCACTTAGTCTGCCCATTTCTATACCTACAGGATAAGCTGCAGATCCTAGTTAACCAACAGCCTATTTCTTCCTACCCCCCACAAGAATTGCCTTATGTCTGTCCCATGCATTCTTGAATTCTACCAGTTTTAGACCCCACAACCTCCTCAGGAAGGCTGTTCCATGCATCCACCACCCTCTCTGTGAAAAAATACTTCCTCACATTGCCCCTGAGCCATGCCCCCTCTATCTTCAAATTGTGTCCCCTTGTTCTTGCACATCTCTTTTTCTGAAAGATGCTACCCTCTTGGACTTTGTGGATTCCACTGAGGTACTTAAAAGTTTCTATCATGCCCCCCTCTCCCTCCTTTCCTCAAGGGTATACATATTAAGCTCCTTTAGTCTCTCCTTGTATGGCTTCTCTTGCAGACCCTGCACCATTTTAGTTTCCCTCCTCTGGACTGCCTCCATCCTGTTTATGTCCTTGCAGAGACGGGGTCTCTAGAACTGGACGCAGTACTCCAGATGGGGTCTCATGAACTGTCTATACAGAGGGATAACAACTTCCTGTTTTCTGCTGGTGATGCCTCTCCCTATACATCCAAGTATCCCCCCAGCCCTCCCTACTGCCTTCTCACATTGCTTGCTAACCTTAAGGTCATCTGATATGATTACCCCCAGGTCCCTTTCCATTTTTGTTGATGTTACTACTTCCCCCATTGTGTAATCTTCCCCTGGGTTTTTGTTTCCCAGGTGCATTATTTTATTTTATTTTTATTTATTCAATTTTGATAACCGGGTAAGCCTGCTGAGCCCCGAAGGTCCCTTTGTCACTTCTTTACATTGAATCCAAGCTGCCACTGTGGAAACCTTGAGGGACTGTTCCACTTACCTTAAAGGCCTCTGATTTGGCATAATTTAGTTTATACCCAGACAATTCACCGAAACTCCCTAGAATGGATAGGAGACAAGGGACTGATCTCTGGGGGCTACCCAGAAAAAAAAGGGAATCGTCTGCATGAAGGGCAACTTTCTGCTCCTTCCCACCGGCCACCACTCCACTGCCATCACCTGTGGGTCCTGGCCTACAGCCGCTGTCAGGGGTTCCAGACAGACTGCAGAAAGCATGGGGGACAGGGGGCATCCCTGTCTTGTACCTCTGGATAAGTAAAAAATCCTGGAGTTCACCCCATTTACTTTAACTTGGGCCTGTAGCAGGGTATATCAATTTTGAAAAATCTTTAAAAATTTTGGGCAAAATTGCATCTTTTCCATGGTAGATTTTAGAAATAGCCAACTAACCCAATCAAAAGCCTTTTCCGCATCCATGGAAACAGCTAGTTGAAATTCTGATTTATGCTGCTGGGAAGTAATTATATTGAGTAATCTCCTTATATTGTCAGTTAAATATCTCCCTGCCACAAAACCAGTTTGGTCTGGGTGGACAACCTCCCTATAACCTGTTACAGTCTGTCTACCAGGATGCCAGTGAATATCTTCATGTCCACGTTCAAGAGCGAAATGGGCCGGTAAGAGGAACAGTACTGAGGGTCTTTGCCTTCCTTGGGCAGCATCACTATCTGAGCCTGTCTCCATGATAATAGAATCCCGTATGTGATGAAAGCACTGTAACATACTGTACCAGGCAATAGGCCTTTCTTAAAGCATTTATAAAATTCAGACAGTAAACCACCCAGGCCAGGAGATTTTCCAGACTTAATTTGTGCTATTTTATTCAGGACTTCCTGAGCAGAGATGTTCCCATCTAGTAAGGCCCTATGATAGGCTTCAAGGGAGGGAAGCACAATATTATTTAAAATGGACTCTACCTTGGTTTCATAGTTAGGAACTGGTTCCTGCCTATATAGGGCTGCATACAAATCTGCAAAGGAGGCAGATATGTTTAAGGATCTGTAACCACCCCACCCCGTCTCCGGATCCTGAATTTTAAGGACTGCTCTGAAATCATTTGTTTCCTTAAAGCCAGGGCCAAAGATGATCCTGCCCTGTTACCTCCTCGTGAGAACCTCTGTGCTGAATGCCCGAGCATGCCCTCGGTCTGAGCAACCAGTAATGTTTCTAGCCTCTTTTCTTTGCTAACCATAGGCGTTGTCTTCAGGGTGTAAAGTGAACTTATATCTAAAGTCTGCTTCCAGCAACTCCTCCTCTATAGCTGTAGATTGGCTTTTTGCTGGGAACCGCTAGACTAAAAATACCCTCAGCACAGACTTCAAGGTATCCCATCGGATCGAGGGGTTGTATCTGAGGGTGGATTAGTGTCCAGGAATTCCTGAATAGAATCAGATATTTCTGGCTTAACTGGGATTGATTTAAGAGCCCTACGTTTAGGCGCCAGGTGCTATTTCTTGGGCTGGGGAGAATACTAGTTAACAGTACTGGAGCATGATCAGACCATGTCATGGGAAGGATATCACAGACATCCAGCATATTAACCCGCTCCTTGGGGATTAGGAACATATCAATCTTAGAGAAGCCAGCATGTCTGTGTGAATAAAAAGTAAAATTAGCTGTAGTAGGATGGGCATGTCTCAAGGCATTGAGGAGCCCCACCTCTCCCAACAAGTGTTTGAGAAAGCTTTCTTTGGCCACACCCCCCATATCAGTCTGTAAACCTCTTCCATCTCTCCTAGGTGACAGGACAGTGTTAAAGTCTCCACCCAAAATGTAAATGGTATCAAGGTCTCCTATAGTATTAAGGATTGTTTATTTTAAGAACACAGAAACAGAGAATTTGTCGGCAGATAAAAGAATAGCTTGGCCCACCTAGTCTGCCCATTTCCCTACCTAACAGATAAGCTGCAGATCCTAGTTAACCAACAGCCTACTTCCTCTTGCACCCCACTAGAACTGCCTTATGTCTGTCCCATGCATTCTTGAATTTCCGCACTGTTTTTGACTCTACGACCTCCTCAGGAAGGCTGTTCCATGTATCCACAACCCTCTCTGTGAAGAAATACTTCCTCACATTACCTCTGAGCCGTCCCTCCTCTATCTTCAAATTGTGCCCCCTTGTTTTTGCACATCTCTTTTTCTGAAAGATGCTACCCTCTTGGATTTTGTTAATTCCCTTGAGGTATTTGAAAGTTTCTATCTTGTCCCCCCTCTCCCTCCTTTCCTCGAGGCTACACATCTTTGTTCCTTTAGTCTTTCTTCATATGTCTTCTGATGAAAACTCTGCATCATTTTGGTTGCCCTCCTCTGGACAGCCTCCACCCTGTCTATATCTTAGCGGAGATGGGATCTCCAGAACTGTACACAGTACTCCAGATGCAGTCTTACCAACTGTTCTGTACAGAGGGCCAACAACTTCCTGTTTTCTACTGGTGATGAACATAGAAACATAGAAGTTGGACGACATATAGGACACGTAAGGCCCATCCAGTCTGCCCATTTCTTTTTCTACCTTATAAATGTGCCATTGGCCTTTGTCAGTGACCTATCTATTCATAGTCATTTGTATTGCTCCCTTATGCCTATCCATGCATGTTTGAAGCCATGCACTATATTCATAGCCACCACTTCTTGTGGTAAGCCATTTCATGCATCTACCACCCTTTCTGTGAAAAAGAATTTCCTCACATTCCCTCTTAATCGGCCTCCTCTAATCTCATGCTGTGTCCTCTTGTCCTGCTATTTTCTTATATTTAAACATGTTAGACTCTTTCACCTTGTTTATGCCCTTAAGGTGTTTGAATGCCTCGATCATATCACCTCTCTCCTCCTTTGCTCAAGGGTATACATATTGAGCTCCGTTAATCTGTCCTCATGTCTTCTGATGCAGTCCCTGCACCATTTTGGTTGCCCTTCTCTGGACTGCCTCAATTTGGTTAATGTCCTTTTGAGGTGTGGCCTCAATACTGCACGCAGTACTCCAGATGGGGCTTAACTAATGTCTTGTACAGAGGATTATTACCTCTTACGACTTGTGATACCCCTACTAATACACCCTAACACCCCTAGCCTTACCTACTGCTTTAGAGGTCTGCTTGGATGATTTCAGGTCATCAGTGATGATGATGCCCAAGTCTCTTTCTTCCTTTGTGACTGCTAGCAACTCCCTCCCAGCCTATAGTGGCTTCAGGGTTTCTCTTCCCTATGTGCATGATTTTGCACTTCTTTGCATTAAATCCCAGTTGCCACTCTTCTCGACCATTCTGCTAGTTTATCCAGATCTCTTCCCATTCTGCCCACCCCATCTGGATCATCTTACTCTGTTGCAGATCTTGGTGTCATCTGCAAACAGACAAGCCTTACCCTCTAGTTCATCTGCGAGTCACTACTAAGAAGATGTTGAATAGGACTGGTCCCTGAGGTACCCACTTGTGACTTGCATCTCTTCTGACTGTATACCATTTACCACCACTCTCTGTTTTCTGCCAGTCAACCAGTTGCCACCCAGTTGACCAACTTCTGACCCACCCGAGCCTACCTAGCTTATTTATCAATCTTCTATGTGGAACAGTGTCAAAAGCTTTGCTGAAGTCAAGTAGGCGACATCAACTGCTCCCCTTGGTCCACCACTCTGGTTACCCAGTCAAAGAAATCTATGAGATTAGTTTGACAGGACCTTCCTTTGTAAACCCATGCTGTCTTGGATCCGTGCCCCTATGGATTCCAGGTGTTGCACTATCCTTTCCTTAAGGAGTGCCTCCATAATCTTGCCCACTACTGAGGTAAGACTGACCGGTCTGTAGTTCCCCGCCTCCTCCTGCTACCACTCTTGTGGAGTGGGATCACATGAGCCCTTCTCCAGTCTTCTGGGACCTCTCCTGTGCTCAGAGACTCACTAAACAATTCTGCTAATGGCTCTGCTAGTTCCTCCTTTAGCTCCTTAAGTACCCTGGGATGTATGCCATCAGGTCCATTGCCTTATCCACCTGAGCTTAGCAAGCTCTTGTAGGACCCTTTCTTTTGTGAAGGGAGTAGTGCTCACCTCCCTCCCCGTGTCCATGATGCTGAGCTGTGGGCTGCCCTACCTTCTCTTCAGTAAATACTGAGCAAAAGTATCTATTTAGGATAGATGCCTTTACAGGGTCCTCCTCCTCACTTGCTCCCTTTTCTCCATTAAGCTTAGCAATACCCCTCTGGACTTTCTCCTTTCACTAATATATCTATAGAAAGTCTTGTCACCTTCTTTACTGTTCGTGCTAGTGTTTCCTCAGTTTGGGACTTTGCCTGCCTTACTGCCTTGCCTGCTTCCCTTAGGCAGTTTGGTATGCCTCCTATCTTCATCCCGCTGTGTTCCCTTATATTTCCTGAAGGCCAGCCTTTTGGCTCTGACCTTTTCTGCTACTGTATTTGAGAACCAAAGTGGTTTCCTTCTTCTTTTGCACTTCCTTTTCTGTCTAACACAATGGGATGTTGCTTCAAGTATTGCATCCTTAATGCTTGCCCACTTTGCCTGTACCTCCTCACCTGTGTTTCTTTTTGCCAGGGCTAGCTTAACTCTGTTGGCCATCTTATCAAAGTCAGCTCCTCTGAAGTCCCATATTTTTGCCTTGGAATGGGATGATTTAGATGTATAGTAGCCAAACTGAACCATACCATGTGATGGTCACTGGCCCCAGGTGACCTTCTACCTGGAGATCTGTGATCCCTTCTTTGTTAGTCAGTACTAGATCTAGGATAGCCCTGTCTCTTGTGGGTTGCTGTACCAGTTGTTTGAGGCCCTCCCCTGCAGGAATCACTATGAGTCTAGTTCTGGCAGATGTTCCTGCTGGTATTGACCAATCTGTATCTGGCATGTTGAAGTCTCCCATTATCAGAACCTCCCTTTAGCTGTCATGTTTTGTATATCTTCTAACAGTAATGTGTCTATGTCCTCCCCTGGTCTGGGGCCTGTAGACAACCCCAGTTCTTATGGCTGTCCCATTTCCTGTTTCAGGGTGACCCACAGTTCTTCTGGCTCCTATGTGTATTCTGAATTTCTGTAGCTTTTGATATTTTCATTAACATACAAGCCCTCCTCCCCCTTTTGCACCTCGGTCTCTTCTGAACAATACATAGCCAGGTACTGAAGTCTCCTAAGTGTGGTTACTGGTAAACCACGCCTCACTAATTGCTACTATGTCCAGTTTAGCCTCTGACATTATTGCCTGCAGGTCTGGGATCTTATTTCCCAGGCTGTGAGCATTTGTGTACATGATTTTCCATTGGCCAGATTTGGTGTGTTAGTTGTTGGGTGAAGTTTGGCATTACCCCTGTGCATCGTATGGGGAGACAAACCTTTTTTCTTACCTGGTGATGCAAATTAACGGCAAACACGCTGAATTCCTGTTTGACCACTAGCTGAGGGGGGAGGGGTGTTCTTCCCATTCGACGTATGGGGTGCTGCACCCCTCTCCCCATTTGCTAGTTTAAATGATGCCTCTCCCTATGCATCCCAGTATCCCCCCAGCCCTCCTTACTGCCTTCTCACATTGCTGGCCCACCTTTAGGTCATCTGATATGACTACCCCCAGGTCTCTTTCCATTTTGGTTTTTGTCAGTATCTCACCCCCCATTGTGTACTCTTCCCCTGGGTTTTTGTTTCCCAGGTGCATTACTTTGCACTTCTTTGCAACTTGTTTTATTAAAGAGGGCCTATGAGCATTGTAGGATCATGGGAGCAGCATGAATATTAATGAGGGGGCTCATAAATATTGATGAGCAAGCCTATGCAGAAAGATGGGGCAGCAAAGCTGGGGGAAAGGCCTAGTTGGGGGTTGCCAGCTACCTGTCCCCCAGGGCCTGTGTTATGCCTTTCCCCATGTTAGAGGAATTTTGGTTTGAGGAATCCGGTTTTGCAGCTTCAACTGGAAGAGAGCTGCAGGGCTCAGCAATACCCTCCTGATAGAAAGCTGCAGGTTTGAGAGGGCAGTGAAAATCTACACCTGAACAGTGAAAAGTATGGATAAAAGGTTCAAGGAAGGAAAAAGGTTCTGTCTGTACCCTGGTTGGACTTATCACAAGGAAAGGGATGGACACTGGCTCATGAATGGTTCAGGTTCTGTTTTCTGATTGGTCATTCAGGGCATAAATGTTCAAAAAAATACACCTCATGTTGAAGAAAGTTACCTGTAGTCAAACATAACGTCCCCTAGGGTCCAAGTCCACCCTTTCCACTTTAAGTGGAATGTTTTTCCTAATTAAAATAGCAGTTCCTCTCCTGTGGGGATGCTCAGGCCAGGATGCAGCGTAGACCTCTTCCACCCACATTTTCCGCAATGTTGCATGCTCAGGTTTGGACAGGTGTGTTTCTTGCAAGAAAATCAGAGAAGCTTTCGATCTGCCCATTTCTTGAAGCACCCTAGCCCTTTTAATCAGGCTGTTCAAGCCCTTGACATTGCAGGTGATAAGCGATAAATCCATCAAGTGCCATTAAAGCATCTATCAAACCCCTTATTATGGTCAAAAGGCGCTTTCCCCCGGCCAGGCACCCCCCCACACTGGTCCGTCCTTCCAACCCTCCACAGCATGATGTACGCTCTTCCCCAATGCTAACAATACACTAAGAAAATAGAGTAAATATTGCAACATTAAAAATTTAAACTGAAACAAAACAATTGGAACTTTGAACTGTGACTTCCAAATGTGCTACCGTGCCCTGACCTCTATGTGAGGAGGTTGGAAGGTGCGATAACCAGTTTTCACACCCAATCTAGGACCATACTCCTACGCCCCATCCCGAGTGGTGGATCATGTCTCCCTGATCATGGCGCCACACGATCTTTGACGGGGACGTTGCTGTTTCCCATCATGAGTTCCTCAAATCCAGACATTGTGCTGTTGCCGTGCAGAGTGAGACACGGCAGTCCTGACAGAGAAGCCCAATTGGGACATATATTACATTTAGCCCTTGTTAAATAGAATTTAATTATCTTCTTGGGCTCACACCTAATGAAGAACAGATGCCTAGCAGTTGAACTGAAGAAAAATTGCCTAGGTTACCGTGCTTTCATTTGAACCTGCTTCAGGATGGCTGGCAGAGTCTTTGCTGTTTCCCTTCGTTCTCTTTCATTTTGTTTCCCAAGCCCAGACATTGAAGCTGTCTTTCCACGGTGTGACAAAAGACGTCCTGATTACAGAGTCTGATTGGGATATACAGAAAGCTGCTGTCCAAGTTCCAAATTTACATGCTTTTCAACTGGCAGAGTCACAAAGCGTATGTATGATATACACTACAGTACTGCTGAAATTTTAAAATAAAATTTACTGAAACAAAAAGCTGCTGTCAAGCAATTAAACTGATGCAACTGACATTTGTTTTTGTCAGCAGAAGGAAACCACTCCTTCTGTGGACAACCCCTGCAGCCTACTTATCTTGTTGATGAACGGTTGTTAAAAAAAAAAAAAAAAAGCAACATATGGTAGATAAGGGCTATCGATATAAAGTCGGACTCTAGTAACACATTTTAAGGGAGGGGGGCAGCTTTCCAGCTGGGATGGAGAGAATAGTTTTGCTTGGAGGTGACTCTTCCTCCCCCCAAAAAAAAACAAGAAGAAAAAAAGGAGGAGGGGAGAATGAGAGGCAATGTCTGTAAGGGCCTGTGACCTGTATACAGAAAAATAATCTCTCCACTGAGGAAAAGGGCTACCTCCCAACTAAGACAAAAGGAGTAAACATTCCACATGGTTCACGAACATAGAGTTTTAGTAAGAGCTGTTCATTTTATCTTAACTGCCCAACCCCCACCCCACCCCCGGAATTATTCTTAGCCATGGCCCTTTATAACAATATTTCAAGGTTTTACCCTTGGGCCACTCTTTGGGGGACAAAAGCATTAAACAATTGTAACCTCTCTTGGGGGAACATATAGTCACTGTAAAGGAGAAAAGAGGTACTCTTGGAAACAATATACCTGAGAGGTATCATAATGCTTCCTTTTGCATTAAATGGAGCCGGGAGAAAGCATGACAGCATTCTGCCCATGGGAATCTTTGAGAGGGAATCAGACCCTTCTTAAAAAGATAGGCAACACCTCTTTGTAGCATATACTCCCAGGGCAGGGAGGGAAGCAGCTTATAGCCACTATGCTGGAACAGTAGGCTACTGGTTCTACACTGGCAAACTACCAGATGGTTGGGAGGCAGGAAAATCCAGTTTTCTCACATACAATTATGTTTTGTGCATCACTACTTGAGTACTGTTTGGGCTCATTTCTTCGTGAGATAGCCCTGAGCGCTTGCCCATGGGAACAAGTACTACAATCAATCCAGATGTAGGAATACAGCAGAGCCACAAAATTGGACACTGGATGTAGAGAGTACCATTACACATACCTTCACTATTGGAAGTGACAAATTGTTAGAAGTTCTTGAGGCCCAGTTAGCCAGAGTTACAGAATTTTCAGTTGCTGTAATAGCTAGAGTGGAACCCAAAGATGAAATGTACATATTAGCCCACTGGAGGGCACCAGAGGATAATTTAAGGAATTTTCAAATTGAAAAAAATGAAATAAGTTCTATAAGCTATCATGAGTAACATAACTAAAATCATGTCTTATAATGTAAATGCCTTACACATCCCATGAAAAGAGGAAAATAATGGCATACATAAGGAAAAATACTGTAGACTTCATTGTGCTACAGGAGACTCACCTATCTGATGCTTAACATCAAAAGTTGTGTAAGTTGGGATATGAACAAATTCACCACTACTCTTATAAATCTGAGCAAAGGAGGAGAGTTGCTGTCCTAATTCCATGAAGAGTCGCTTTTACAGTTAAGACTGTCCATACAGATAACTAGGGTAGATATGTGGTGGTGACTGGAGACTATGAAGGGCAAGCTATTACCCTTGCCTCAGTCTATGCACCCCTGGGTTCAGATTTTGGGTTCTATAGGAACATTTTTCATTCCTATTGGAAAAGGGAGAAGGACAACCAATTCATGGAGGGGATCTCAACCTTTATTTGTTCCCTCAGACTGACCCTACCTCAAAGATACCCATGGAGGGGTTATGGGATAATGGATGGACCAGACACCAAACTTCAGGTTCAACACACAATCTCTGTGCGATGTTTATTCAAAATACAGTAGATAACCTTCAGCAATGGCATATCCCCTCTTTAATACATCAGTATGCAGCAACTGACTATATGTATGTCCTTCGTCTGCACTTACTCAGCACCTACTGACCCAATGATCTAAACTTTCAGTTGACATTCAGCTTCCCCATGTGGGCCCTGTTTGCTTGGGTGGTGTGGGCTCAAATAAAAAAAACAAGCTAAAGACAAAGAACCTCAGTGTAGAAGCACTGAAGCAAGGGTTACCTCAAAGGGCATTGGCAATAAGCCAAGTTTCAAAGAAACACATCACCCATACTCCCAAAACGCAAAGCATCTTGGGAAATATATACAAATCACCATGAAATTTCAGACTGCCTCAGTTTACAGCAGGAATGCATGGTGCCAAAGGGACTCTCAAGCTGTAATTTACATGCATTTTAAATAACACAACTAACAATTTTTATAACACAGTCCCCTAGTAACTTTTTACCTTATCAAAAACACCTAGTGCCGTAGTATTTTTAACATTTACAGGTTTCATACACATAAGGCATATACATCAAGGTATTTTATGATACAGTGCCACTGCTTACTAAATCACGAGGAACACAGCCTGTTTACGTCAACTCAGAGGTCACAACAATAACCTCCCTTCGTGAATCTGAGAGGGAAAAGGAAAATTAAAGTGGGCACTATAGCGTAGTCAAGAAAGGGAGAGGGTGCCCATACGTGGCCAATCTTACAGACTAGAAATTGTAAAGGATAGATTAGGCTAAGAAACAGAACTGTTGCAACAGATTTAAGAAAAGTCAGTCCTCAAGAAGGCAGGACCTCCCACCCCAAATCCACATATCTCCCCCTTAAGAGGAAGCAATTCTTTCAGACTGCTTCCCACCTTCCTGTCCCAGGAAAGGATGGAGCTTCCACCCATCCATCTTCGAAGCTCTGTCTCAGGGTCCCTATTAACGATAAACATTCCATCATAAACACAATGGGTATCATCATGCTTTATCCTGAGGCGTTAAAACATTTCTCAACAGAAACGATTGTTGCCTTCCCTGCACTATCTCCGTTTAGGGAGAAGTCCATTAACATCACCATTAATGTGCATACCCTCCTTGATCTTAACATACTGTAACAGTTTGGCAACATTGGCATCTTTAGCCTGCAGTATACCCCAGTCAATACTGTTAACAGATTTAGCTGTATCAATACATGAAAAAGTCTCTTCAGCCTCATAGGCTTCTTCTTGCTTGCTTGGAGTCTTCAACCCCAGCACAATATCACTAGGCACAGTCTTACCTGGGGTCTCACATTCAAGCTCCATACTTGCATCTCTGACCTCCAACAGGTAACATCCTGGCAACACAGGCAACAAAGAAATACCCTGCTCAGTCAGGGAGTCTTCCTCAAACTGAGCCCACGAAAAATCATCCTCAGATTCTTTATCCAAACTCTCTGGTAGGGACCTATGAGCACCTGGCACTGACCGGTGTTCCGCCTCTCTGCATAGTCGGTCTGCCTTGACCCTATGGTAGTTCCTCATCCCTTTGCATCTCTTCTTTATCTTCAGGCTTGGCCTTCCTCCGAGCTCCCAGGTCCAGTCCAGACAGCAGCTTCTCTCCCAATCTGTCAGCCATGGTTCTGGTCACAACTCCACGAGACTTTCTTCTCCGGGTTCTCCTTTGGCAACTCTTGGTGCATCGGTTCACCCAGGATATCTGGGCGATATCCACTGGAAAACATCTCTCTTAGGCCATTCCAGACATTTCCAGGAAGTTATCCCACTTCTAAAACCAAGTCTGTGGAGGGGTTGTGGGATAACAGATGGACCAGACACCACACCTCAGGTTCAACACAATCTCTGTGTAATGTTTATTCAAAATACAGTAGATAACCTTCAGCAATGGTACATCCCTTCTTCAATACATCAGTTTGCAACAACAGACTATGCATGTCCTTCCTCTGCATTTACTCAGCACCTACTGACCCACTGATTTAACTTTTCAGTTGGGACTCAGCTTCCCCTATGTGGGCCTAGTTTGCTTGACTGGTGGGGGCTCAAATAAAAAAAGCAAAAAACATGCTAAAGACAAAGAACCTCAGTGCAGAAGCACTGAAGCAAGGGCTACCCCCCCCCAAAAGGGCACTGGCACTAAGCCAAGTTTCAAAGAAACACAACATCAAACATACTCCCAAAATGCAAAGCATCATGGGATGTATATGCAAATCACCATGAAATTTCAGACTGGCTCAGTTTACAGCAGGAATGCATGGTGCCAAAGGGCCTCTCAAACAATCTGTAATGTACATGCATTTTAAATAACACAACTAACAATTTTTATAATCCAGCCCCTAGTAACTTTTTACCTTTATCAAAACACCTAGTGCCGTAGTATTTTAACATTTACAGGTTTCACATATAGGGTATATACATTAAGGTATTTTATGACATAGTGCCATTGCATACTAAATCCAACAACAAGGGACACAACCTGTTTTACATCAGCTCGGAGGTCACAGCAACAGCTTAATCTGGTTCAAAGTCAGTTGGCATTCATCTGTATCCCCTTCTCCCAGGTCGTGCCTGAAAATAGGCAGGATTTGTTTAGTGCACTTACCAGGTCAGCAAAACTAAATAAATAAAATAAATAAAAAATAACCTCCCTGTATGAGGACCTGAGAGGGAAAAGGAAAATTAAAGAGGACACTATTGCATAATCAAGAAAGGGGTGCCCATAGGTGGCCAACCTTATGGACTACAAATTGTAAAGGATAGATTACGCTAAGAAATAGAGAACTGTTGCAACAGATTTAAGAAAAGGTCGATCCTCAAGAGTGGCAGGATCTCTCTGTCACAATACCAAGAAGGGAATATGGGGTAGCGAATAGGGTAAGGGCCTTGCTCGTTGAAAGTACAGCTACGTAAGAACTTACCGTAACAGTAGATCTTCGAGAGAGCCTCTTGCAGTAGGTAATTACATACTGTATAGGACTGACGCCGGCAGGACCCCACGGAAACATTTCTAGCTAGCAGTCTCTGGCGAGGGACCGCCCCTATGTCAGGTGACCGGCGTCAGGAGATGCCGGTATAAAGGCGGTCCCTCATGCCGTATTCAGTTTTCCGCCACAGGCCAAAGAGAGCCGCCACGATAAAGCGAATATTCCCTCACTGGAAAAGGAGCTGAAAAGCTTAGGGAGATGGATGGGAATGGGACATTTACTGAAGAGCCTCTCTCAAGATCTACTGTTACGGTAAGTTCTTGCGTAACTGTACTATCTTACTTCGAGAGGGCTCTTGCAGTAGGTAATTACATATAGGACTGAGTACCAAGCAGTCTGGAACAAGAAGAAGCAAACTGGAGGAGGAAAGCTACTCAAAGTAGATCCTCTAGCCGTGAAGGCCTCAAGAAAGGAGGCCTTGCAGAACAGTAAGCCATGAGCCTGCTCTATGGCGAGAGGCAATATCCAAACTGTAATGTTTTGTAAAGGTATGGATGGAAGTCCAACTGGAGGCAGCGCATATGTCCACCGCTGACACATTCTTGAAACAAGCCGCTGAGGCAGCGCTCCTCTGGTGGAGTGGCCTCTCACTTGATCGAAGGGTCCTGTTGCACTTGTCATAACAGAAAGTGATGCAATGAGCCAACCATTTGGATAGGCATGGCTTAGAAACAGCATTGCCTTCTCTTTTCTGGGCAAAAGAAACAGTTGATCAGTCTTTCTGAGATCTTTTGTTCTGTTGGTGTAGTATCTCAGAATCCTGTGAACATCCATAGTGTGTAATAGATACTCCCTTGATTTGGAGTATTGTGTAAAGAAAGCAGTAACTCTATGGACTGGTTCAATGTAGATTCCGCTACCACCCTGGGGAGAAACTTAGGACAGTGCACAGCACAACACATTCCTTGTGAAAAAATCAAATAGGGATTTTACATCAGGGCCTGAGCTCAGAAATCCTCTGAGCAGAAGTAATGGCCACTAGGATAAGCATCTTCCATGAAAGGAACTTCATGTCTGCCGAGGCTGCCAGTTCAAAGGAGGCAAAGTAAGCTTATCAAGAACAATTCAAATTCCCAAGGAGAGCGGGAACTCGGATAGGGGTGTCAAGTGGAGAACAACTCTGAGGAATGTCTTAGAGTCTTCCAGTTGAGTGAGCATCCTGTCCGCGAAAGGACATGGTAGTCTGAGATGGCTGCCATGTGTACTCTCAGAGACAAGTGACTAAGACCCAGATCAAAGAGATGGTGCAGGTACTCCAGCAGCCACCCAACAGAGCACAAGAAAGGCTCGAGATCTTTGAGCGGCCCAGATAGTGAACTGTTTCCATTTCACGGCATAGGTAGACCTAGTGGAGGTTTTCTAGCCTCCACGAGATTTCAGCCAATCAGGGTGAAACCCCAAAACAGGCATGAGCTACGTCTGCAGGAGCCATGCATGCAGCTGAAGGGACTTGAGACCTGGATAGACCAGGGTCCCCTGATCCTGGGTCAGTAAAAGTCATGGAAGAGGAGGTTCCTCTGAGTATTGTTGCAGAAGAAGAACCAAACTTGCCCTGGCCAGAAAGGAGCAATCAGAATCATTCGTGTCCTTCTGAACCTAGTTCTGTAGAACTTGCGGTATCAGAGGATCGGGAAAGCACAGATGAATCTGTCCTTCAATCTAGAGACAGACGTCTCTCCAAAAATGCCTCGCTCTGGAGCGGCGAGCAGAAGTCGGGAAGCTTTGTGTTTAGAGGTGATATGAACAGGTCCACCTGTGGTGTTCTAGCAATGGAAGATATTGTCTAGGACCCCTGATCCAGCTCCCACTCGTGAGCTTGAGGCGACGGCGACAGCTTGTCTGCTAAGGTGTTCTCGACCCACGGGACATGGATTACCGTGAGGTGAAGGTTGTGTTGTGCTGCCCAATCCTAAACTCTCATCACTTCCTGCAAAGAGGTAAGAAACAGTCCCTCCCTGTTTGCTGATGTCACAACCACACACATATTGTCTGTCTGGATGGCTAAGTGGCTGGGAAGAAGATGCAGATGTAGAGCTTGGAGAGCACAAAGCACCGCAGAAGCTCAAGCACATTGATATGAAGCGTTTTCTCGCACTTGGACCAAGAGCCCTGGGTCCAGCGAGGTCCGATATGGGCTCCCCAACCTTCGCCCCAGGTGTCTGTAGTCAGTCTCTGAGGGGGAAGGAAGGCAGAATGGAACTCCCTGAAAAAGGTTCTCTCGAACCATCCACCACTGCAGGTCTCGAACCATGGGGAGGAGACTAGGACAAGCTGGTCCAGGTCGTCCACCAACTGATCCCACTGAGAGCGAAGTGTCCACTGAGAGACCCTCATGTGGAGCCAAGCACGAGGGACTGTTGGGATAGCAGCCGCCATAAGCCCAAGGAGGCGAAGAACCAACCTCGCACTGACCTGCCTGCAGGCGGACAACAGGCTTACCCGAGTCTGGAGTGTGGCCGCCCTGTCCGGAGGCAGGAAGACCCTGCCCAGAGTCGTGTCCAGGATCGCCCCGATAAACTGGAGCCTCTGGGATGGGATTAAGTGAGACTTGGAATGGTTGATGGTAATACCCAGGCAGGCAAAGACCTGCTGGGTAAGGGAGAGGAAGTGCAGGAGTTCCTCCCTGGACGAGGCTGCCAGGAGCCAATCGTCCAGGTACAGGAAAACTTGCACCCCCTGGGTACACAGGTAGGCTGCTACCACCGCAAGACATTTGGTGAATACTTTGGGGGGGGGGGGCGCCGAGGAAAGACCAAATGGGAGTGCTTTGAACTGTAGTGGTCCCCCTGGAACAAAATGAAGGTATTTGCGGTGGGAAGGACGGATAGATATGTGCAGGTAAACATCCTGCATATCCAGAGCACACAGCCACTGTCCCGATCGAAGGAGGGGCAGGAGACTCTGCAGGGAGAGCATCCTGAACCTCCTGTACTCCACGAATAAGCTCAGGGAAATGAGATCTAGAATAGGTCTTACATCTCCTGTCTTCTTGGGACCAGGAGAAGTGGTAATAGTAACCCCTTCCCTGAAGATGTAGGGGGACGGGCTCTATCTTCTTTCAGTAAAAGTGCAAATCTCTTCCTGGACCAGAAGATGTTCCCGAGTGCACGGCCTTGGGAGAGGGTGACAAGGTGGTTTCTGTAGAAACTCTGTTGAGTGTCCTTCTGCGATTAGCTGGAGCACCCATGAATCTGAAGTTATCCTCTCCCAGCCTGGGAGGTGGAGGGAAAACCTCCCTCCGACCGGTTCCTCCAGGAAGCCCGGAGGCTATGGGAGAGGGAAGGAGTCAGATGGTGTCGGGCAGCGCCACAGCTGAAGCACCCGCTGCTTTTTTGGGCAGGGGGGCTTGGCAGCTGGGGGGGCCTGGCGTTTAGTGGCCCACTTTCCCTGGGGCTTCGGCTTTGGCTGATTCCATCTCGAAGGAACGGGCGCTGCATTGCTGGGGATGATACATAGAGTCAACAGACTTTAGTGCCATCCCTTCTCCTGCAGATTGGTGATGATGTCCTTGACATCACCACTGAACAGCACCGAACCCGGAAGGGCACTTCCTGGATAGCGGACTGCACTTCCAGGACCAACCCGGACACGGACCAAGCATGGCGTCATAAGCCTCGGCCGAGCTCCTGCCAGCAGTATCCACTGCATTGTAAGTCGCACGAAGCATGTGTCGACTGGCCGAACGTGCAGAACGGATGAGGTCAGCCACTTCCTGCTTGACTTGAGAGTCCAGAAGGGAGTCCAATTTGGCTTCCACCTCATTAAGAATTGCCTTCTGGTAATCCCCCATGTGACCGACATAATTCAGGGCCCTAATCCCCAGCGTGGAAGAAGCGAAAATCTTCTTGCCATACTGGTCCAGAAGCCGGGATTCTTTGTCAGGGCGCGATGAGCAAAGATGTTTCGGGTTACCTGTCCGGCCGTGAGTGGCGTCAATCACGACTGAGTCAGCTCAAGGGTGAGAGTCTAAATAGTCAACACCCTTGGGAGCCTGATACAGCCTATTCGACTTCCAAGGAAGTGGGGCTAATGCCGACGGCTGTTTCCAAATGGTGGTAATGAAGTCGGCATGAGGCTCAATCCAGGGTGACACCAAGGTGGAAGCTGTCACGGGCAGATCCAGATGCTCAGCGAGTTTTTTACGCTGTGGATCTGGCTCCAAGGATAGCCACTTATGTACCGCCTGGATTCTGCGTAGCAACTTCGTGAAAGAAGGATCCTCCGGAGGAGGCTTCGGAGGAGTCCTTGGCCTGGGTTTAGACTGAGAGCGTGGCTCGTCATCCCACTCAGAACAACCTTCTGAGTCTGAAGTGTCTGAGGAGGAAGAGGAAGATGGTGATGAAGACTCACTCTCCCGGCGAGGGAGGAATGGACCTTGGGAAGCATGTCCTGCCCCTCTCTGGACCCGGAGACTTTAGCCCTGGTGTCCAGAGGTGGTGAGGGAGTTTGTCGTCGTGGACGTACGGGAACCGGCACCATCGTCTGAGGCGACTCCCCACCTCTGGTGAGCTGAACCTTGGCCTCAGTACACCGGCGGCTGGTGGGGAGGTGGAGGAGGAGGGGGATGCAGGTATGGGTTATACCCGTAAGGCGCGTATCCATAACCCAACGGCACAAAGCCTGGCGTCAGGTACTGGGGTGCCGGGTACTGCGGTGTTTGATAGGCTGGCGTCGGGTACTGAGGCATCGGATACAGCAGCCCCGGGTAAGACGGTGTCAGACACGATGGAGTCGGATACCCGGGAACCGGGGGAGCTGCCGGAGCAGACGGCCCGGCCGGAGGCCCCACGGGTGGGTCTGGAGCAGAAGGCCCGTTGGGGGGAGGACCCGGCGTTAGAGCGGCATCCGGGAGCGGGATGTCACCCAGAGTCGGCAATACTGGCATTGGAGCTGGTGGCAGAGGAGCCAACGTCGGAGCCGGTGTCCCGGAAGCAGGCATCAGATCGGTCGGACCAGCAGGCGGACGGTCTGACGGGGGTGGAACAGGAACCTCACCGTCGCCCGGGGATGGGGAAGAGAAATCCTCGGGGTCAGGCTGAGACCACCCAGGGTCCCCGGAGGGCAGCGAAGGCTGAGGAGAGCCAGGGACGACGGACGTGGGAGGGTCCGGCATCAGCTCTTCCGCTGTGTGGACGTCAGGCGAACCAACATTTGGCTTACCAGTGGGATCCAGACGGGCGCCGCAGGAGCCGGCGTCTGACTTAACGGACCCTTCGCCAGTGGCAGGACGCGACGGAAGGGCGGCCTGGTCGGGCAGAACAGTGGCCATGCACCATCCCGAAGGGTTGGGGCGACTTACTGACTTTCTCCGTGCAGGCGTCGTAGGAGCAGACGTCTGGCTTAATGGAGTCGCTCACACTAGTAGGCTGTGCAATTATGGCTTTACCGGGAGCGGAGACCTCTAAAAGCCGGAGGCGCCGAAGGCCCAAGCATGAGCCAGGCCAGGCGGGCAGGCGCGCCTTAAAAGCCTCTAAAGTGACCGTGCGGAAAGCGGTCCCGCTGAGGGAGATACCTGCAAGACAGCGACTCGAAAGATTGCGGTGGATGAGGAGCCCTTGTCCAGGTACCTCTCCTTGTCCTTTTTCTTGCGATGGCTTTCAGGGGAAGTGGACACCTGCTGGAGCTTCTTCAATTCCTTCTCCATGGAGCTCATTTTCTTTTTCAAAATATGGGCCTCCAAGGACTGCTGCCGCCGTCTTCGGGTGGCCACGTTGAAACTGAGGCAGTGCTAGCACTTCTCCACCGGATGGTCGGGGCCTAGACAAAAGAGGCACAGGGAAGGGCCGTCCTTGTGTGGGAGTTGGGCGCTGCATGAGTCGCACTTGTTTTTGTGCTCGGAGGATGTAGGGGACAACATACACCAACAAATACCTGACAAATGCGGGGAAAAAAAAATAGAAAAATACTCGGCAAAAATACCGACGATAGAGGCTGACGAGCAAGGAACTATACCGCGAGGCGCTGGCATGAGCTAACGGCAGGAAAGAACTGGAAGGCAGGTATGTGGGACCATCCCTTTATACAGACGTCTCCTGACGCCAGTCACCTGACGTGGGGGCGGTCCCTCCCCAGAGACTGCTAGCTAGAAATTTTTCCGTGGGGTCCCGCCGCCTGCCAGTGTCAGTCCTCTATGTAATTACCTACTGCAAGAGCCCTCTCAAAGTAAGATCTGGGGTTGCACGACGCCTAGAGACACATACAGGGCTCAGCGAGGGGGTATACATTTCACTAGCAGCACGAGTATTTATTTCCATTTGACTTGTTTTTAACATCACGAATTCTCAGACAGACTGTATAACTGTGCTATCAGCCCAGCTGGTATCTCAGAACATGTGCCAATAATAGTAATGTATCAATTACAAATGACTAGAAGAACTTCTGAAGACTAAACGTGTCTTTACTACAAGATAACGAAATTCGAAAGCAAATACAAGAATATATGGCGCAGACAAGACAATAACAATACACCTGAGGTTAACTCTAGTATTCTTCTTGGACACGATTAAGGCCATGGTCGGAGGCAAAATAACAGCCATAGTGGTGGGGCGTAAAAAAGAAAGACAGCAGGAACAACAGGAATTAGAACCCCAAATAAAGACATTGGAACTGCTGCAGCAAGGCAGATTAGATAAACAAAGCCAAGAACTGTTAAAATTAAAAAGGGAATTAAACTAAGGTGGAACAAAACTTAAAATACTTGTGACAAAGGTACAACGAAGGGGACCCTAGAGCATTAAGACTGTTAGCCTACCGAATAAGGGCACATATAAGTAAACTGCTGCACCAGGTAAAGGCTCAAAGAGTGGGGAAGAAGTCAGAAATTACTGAGCCATTCAAATCTTATTATAAAACACACTATAGTCCCCTAAGCCCTCATAGCCAATCCAGGAAAAAGACTCTTTATTGAAATCCCTATAACTCCCACAGGTAACTCCAGGGCATTGACCAGGGGGGTGAAAGAGCTACGGCTGCAGTAGGTCCACACTGTCTGGGGGGCCCACTGCCTCAGAGGACAACTCTAAGAATATTTTTCATCACAGACAGGCTTGCAGTTTTCTCTTTCTCAATTGGTTATCCATTTGATTTTGCGTCTGTCACCAGTGGCATCAGAAGATTCTTACTCCAGTTTCATGTGGTGGTGAGTAGAGACCATAGAAGCAGTAGGGCCCATTACTCAAAACATCTAATCTTGGTGTTTGGGTCACCAGGAGGAACAGGAACAAATTAAATTTAGTTCCTTGATCGTGGCACCAGCAATAGATTGGGAACAGCATGGACAAAATATGGATGCTTAGCAGGAGTGATATAAATAAACAAAAACTGATGCTATAAAAATTTAAAATGCACTGATGGTTATTGCACATTTATTGGTGGGGGCAGTAGGGCCCAACAACGTATTTTGCAGGGGGGTCTATACAGTTGTTGGCACAGCCCTGGGTAACTCCAGCACAAAATATCACACTTTGCACCCCTATCATACAGGCTGAAATTCTGAGAGAAATCAGAGAAGTAAAACTGGAAAAATGTCCTGGGACAGATGAATTCCCAGCAGAATTTGATAAGGCATTTAGCATGAACTGTCATACCCACACTACAGGGGGCATATGCAGAAGCTATGACAGACAGAGGCCAATCAGCTCCATCATGGAATTATGCAATAATCTCTGTAGTACCCAAGCCTGGCAAGGACACTACCTTATGTCCCTCATATAGCCATCTATTATTAAATGTTGATTTATGAGTATTTTGCATCCATATTGACTAGAAGGCTGGAAAATATTCCAGGCATAGTGGGATTAGACCAGACTGGATTTATTTTTGGTCACCAGGCTCAAGACAGTGAACGAGAACCTTGCACATTACAGACCATTTTAATGGTAACTCCATTCCGCCATTCTGATGAGTATGGATGCTGAAAAGCGCTTTGACCAAGTAGATTGCTTTTATCTATCTAGGGTCCTTGCAGGATTTGATTATTTTCCACCTTTCAAAGATTTATACAAAATACATATACATCACCGACTGCCTATGTTAAAGCCAATGGTCATCTTCCTGAAGTATTTACACTAGGATGAAGCATGAGACAGGGATGGTCCCTTGTATCCAGTGCTTTATGCACTATATATATAGAACCCCTCACACAAATGATATGTAGAGTTGGGGGGAGGGAGGGGGAGAGATGAGGAGAGTCTGGCTTGACTTCCGGGAACAATAAATTAGGTGTACACGCAGATGATGTTCTGGTTTCTATTACAGAACCAGCAACATCATTACCCCGACTAATGGAACAGCTAAAGCAATTTTCCAGATTGTCAGGTTATACCCAAAATACTGAAAAAACAAAAATCTTAACCCTCCTGTATGTTCCATCCCCAGAATTCCAGAACCAGCTCCCAATGAAATAGGGTCTCCCTAAACTCAAGTACCTAGGAATGTACCTAACGGCAACAAATTCCCACAATTATGAAGACAATTTTAGTCCATTAATATTAAACATACAAAACAGACTTTAAGAGGTGGTCCTTTCTTCACTCCCATTACGTGATCAGTTACAATCCACAAAATGAATATACTCCTGAGATATTTGTATCTGTTCCAGTGCACCCCAGTTCAGTTAAACAGAGCATGGTTTAACCAAATGCAAAGACAAATATACAAGTTTGTCTGGGCTACCTCCAGATTGCATGTTCAAGTGGGTACTACTGGCTGGAAGAGTGGGGATGATGTGCACTTCCAGACTCAGAAGCATACTGGATCGCGGAAAAGTTAAAAATGCTTTGTTGGATAGATTTCCAGTATCAAGCCCACTGGAAAACAACAGAAATGGACACAGTGGAACACATCCTACTAGCAGCAATGCTATTTGACCCTAAAATAAGTAAAAACCTGGCAGACAACTTATACATAGCAATGCGTGTTACATGGAGAGCATGGGAAAGATTTTTTAAGGCTCCACATATATCTCGAGAACTATGGAGGTTCTGCTGCTTGGAATGGGACACTAGGTTTGCCCCGGCAGCCCTGTAACCCTGGTATAAAAGACAGCGTACAGGTGGATGATAATTTCCAGAACAAATTTTTAAAGAATCCACCACTATTTCTTTCAAAGACTGCCACAAGTTATTTGGCTAATCTACTACAGATCACTTTCATTACTTTCAAATAATTATATTAGAGCTCAACTCAGAGCAAAAGAGAGGGAGGTATGTAAGGAAACTTTGTGTAAGGAACCCAAATTGAGCTCAGTACCTCATACATTTCAACAGAAGGTTGCTATTACCCTCTTCAGTTACTCCTATTAATTAAAAAAAAAAAAAAAAACAAAACACATACAATATACAAGTAAATGGTACTCGGAAGCCCAAATCCAACTGTCTCTGACAGACTCGCTTAAGATATGGCAGCGAACACATAAAACCGCATCCTCCCCACAACAGCATGAATATGCCTACAAGGTCCAAACAAGATGCAGTCCAAATGGGATATTCACAGACAAGCTGGGAAGTGGAGGCATCGTGGAGAAACATGAGCCATACATTATCACATATTCTGAAGCTGCCCTGAAATTCAATCCTTTTGGGCAGAGGTCTCCAACCAGATAAAAAGGTTATTTACAGTAAAAGAATTATTATTATTCCAACATTTACTGTTGGGACTCTCTTCCAGAGAAGTGAAGAGGAAGGAGATATTGTACCTATGGGAAGTTTGTGTGGTGGCGGCATCGAAAGTCATAACCAGAAGGTGGTTACAAACCTCACCCCCACAGAGAGGTGAATGGGAGAATATAATGGGCCAGATCTCTGAAATGGAAAGGCTTACCTTCAGGGTACAGGATAGACTGCATGCCTGTCATTCTGGACCCACTGGGAGTTGACACAGGGTCAGGGTGAAGAGGGAGAAGCTTAATTACACAAGAAAGTAGTTACGTAAAATCTTACCATAACAGTAGATCTTCGAGAGAGGCTCCTGCAGTAGGTAACAACCACTAGGTCGAAGCCGCCAGGACCAAATGGAAAACGTTAGCTAGCAGTGTCTAGTGGGAGACCGCCCACGCAATGTAACGTGACAGACATTAGTGTGATGCTATATAGTGAGTGGTCCCCACACCCGACCTCCAGTTCTGCTGCAGACCTAGAAAGGTGTGACAGGAGGAGTGGGCTCCTGGAGCCAAGAAAAATCTATGGAAGCAGCAGCAGAAAACTCAGGGTGAAGGTAGGAGGGAAAGCAGTACCTACTGCAAGAGCCTCTCTCAGAGATCTACTGCTACAGTAAGTAGGGTTACCACCTGTCCTGATTTTCGCAGGACAGTCCTGATTTTGGGCAGCTGTGTCCTGCAAAAAAACATGAAAAATACTAAATGTCCTGATTTTACAGTAGGAAAAATATTTTCTAACTTTCCACTAAATGTTCTAGAAAACTTTAATAACTTAACTAAAACACCTTAAAATGATAAACAATAGAAGCAACTCAGAAACTACAACACTTAGCCTTAATTCTGATTATATAGAGAAAACAAGTCTGTTGCATAGTCGAGGTTAGAGTACTGTCCTACGAAAATTGTGTCTCAGTAAGAAATGTCCCACTTTGGGCTTCTTAAAGGTGGTAACCCTAACAGTAAGATTTTACATAACTGTACTATCTTACTTCAAGAGGCTCTTTGTAGGTAATAAGTAGGACTGAGTCCCAGGCAGTCAAATTTGGACACGCCTGAAACATGGGAGACAAGGAAAGGTCTGCAGTACACAGGGTCTAGGATAAAACCACAGAAATATGGCTAAGCCAAAGCCAGTCCTGCATACAGAAGCAATGTCAAGCTGTAATACTTAGTAAAGGTGTGGACAGAACTCCAAGTGGCTACCGCACATGTCAGCGGCACAGACATTTCTGAAACATGCAGTAAATGCAGCCATGCCTCTGGCTGAATGCTCCTTAATTTCCCTTGGAAGTGGCTTGTTATACTTCCGATGATAAAAAAGGATGCAGTTTGCCAACCATTTGGACAAATACTGTTTAGAAACAGCAGCGCCCTCTCTTTTGGACGCAAAGGAAATGAACAACTGATCCATTCTACAGACTGACTGTCCAGTTAGTGTAGTAATGCAAAATTCTATGTACATCTAGGGTGTGTAGAATTGCTTCCCCTTGATTAGAATGTTCAGGGTAATACGCTGTTAAGTGTATAGTCTGATTCAAAGTAAACTCAGAAATCACCTTTGGTAAAAACTTAGGATTTGTACACAAAGCCACCCTGTCTCTGTGGAAAATCAAATTGAAGATCAGGGGTCGGAAGCTGGAGCGTCGCTGGTGGAAGACCCAGCTGGAGGCTGACAAGCTGGCCCTGCGTGCCCACTATGGTGAATACCAGGGGGCAATCTCCAGTAAGAAGGAAGAATTCCTGTCCAGGGAGATTGCTGTGGGAAGGAACAGACCTTCTCAGCTGTTTCAAACTGCAGACAGGCTTTTACACCTGGCCTATCTGCAGCGGAAAAAAGCTTTTTCAACCACTTTATGTGAAGAGTTTGCTCTGTTCTTCTCCGACCAAGTGTCGGCCATCTGGTCGGGCCTTTCGCCTAGCAGTGGTCGGGCTGGGGGGAATAGAGGCTCTCCGCCTATCTTGGAAGAGTTTAGGCCAGTTGAGATGTCCTAAGTGACTAAGGTGATCATAGAGCTGAAGCACACATTTTGTGAACTGGATCCAGCCCTGACATGGTTCTTAATGGGATGTGTTGAGGTTGCTGGCCCGATGTTCGCCGGGACTTGTCAGGTGCTCGATGGCGGAGGGAGTTCTCCCAGTTGCCTTGAAAGAGGCACTGGTTAGGCTCCTCCCGAAGAAATCTTCCCTCGACCCTGATGTCCTGGCAAATTACCATCCTATCCCCAACCTGCCTTTTTTGAGCAAAGTTGTTGAGAAGTTGGTGGCTCAACAGCTCGAGGATCACCTGGTGTCCTTGGACATTTATGAGCCATTTCAGTCAAGTTTTCAGCAAGACACAGCACAGAAACAGCTCTAGTG
The DNA here is from genome assembly GCA_016271365.2 of Neoceratodus forsteri. Taxonomy (NCBI): domain Eukaryota; kingdom Metazoa; phylum Chordata; order Ceratodontiformes; family Ceratodontidae; genus Neoceratodus; species Neoceratodus forsteri. The sequence goes on along the minus strand of CM057458.1, from coordinate 1,145,617,378 downwards.
AGGGTGCATAACCTGCTCAGGGCTAGAGATAGAGATAGAGAAGACAGGTCAGTTCTTGTACTCCTCAGTCTTTCCTCAGGTTTTGACACTGTGGATCACGTCGTGTTATTGGATCGGCTGTGAGTTTTGTGGACTCGCTGGTACTGTCATCAGGTGGTTTGAGTCCTATCTCTCAGACAGGGTGCAGCGGGTGGTGATGGGGAATTTCTCCTCCTTCCCAATGCCTCTGTCTTGTGGAGTGCCACATGGCTCAACCCTGTCACCGATGTTCGCAGTGTATATGCTGCCCCGGGTGAGATCATTCAACAATACAGTGTGGAGCTTCACTGCTATGCAGATGATACCCAACTATATTTGTCATTTGCTCCTGGAACATCAGGAGCTGTGGATGTGCTTAATATCTGCCTGGCTAAAATCAGTGACTGGATGGCTTCCAGCTGGCCGAGACTCAACCTAAGACAGAGGTGCTGATGATCGAGCCAGGTTGCAGGCATGATGGATTGCTGTCGGGGTGGCTTCCGGTCTTGTTCTGGGATCTACTCCGTTGACAGTTTCCACAAGGAGTGCGGAATGTGGCGTGATCCTTGACAGCAGGCTGACTTTTGAAGATCAGGTGTTGTCTGTTGTAAGTAGTGGGTTTTACCATCTACGGAACATTGCCCAGATTAAGCCCCTCATTCCATCCGAGGACCTGCCGACGCTGGTACATGCCTTTGTCTCCTCCAGACTCGACTACTGTAATGCTCTTTTCTTCTGTGCCTCTTCTAGGGGCCTCATGGGTGTTCCCAGGGTATGGCTCAAAACCTCTGGGGATCGCGCTTTCAGTGTCTCTGGGCCGTCCCTGTGGAACAATTTATCATCTGCAGTCCGGGAGGCCCCCTCGGTGGAAGCCTTTAAGCGGAGGTTGAAGGCACACCTTTTCAGCCTGGTGTTTAATGAATCCTGAATTTTATTATGTTGCCTGGTCCCAATTAATTCATTTTTACTAGATTTATGTGCTAACTGTATTTGTACTATTTTATATTTATGCTTTTAACATTTATTTTATTGTACTGTGAGGCGTCCAGAGCCCCTGGGATTGGGCGCCATACAAATAAATTTTCCTTGCCTTACACATCAGGGCCTGAAGCTTGGAAGTCCTAACCAAGAAAGGTAGCGCATGTCACAACTCACAGCCAGTTCAAATGGGGGCACAGTGAGTTTCTCAAGAATGAAATTCATGTCTCAGGGAGGAGCAGGGCTCCTAACTGCGGGTTTTAAGTGGAGGATCCTTTTCAGAAAAGTTTTGGATACCTCCAACTGAGCCAAAGTCTCGCCATCCACATGAGTGTGGTAAGCCGAAATGGCAGACAAGTGGACTTTTAGAGTAGAGTAGCTTAGCCCAAGGTCAGACAGATACAGCATATACTCCAGGACCTGTAGTACAGGGCACGAGAAGAGATCCCAGCCCTTTGACATGGCCCAGGTAGAAAATCTCTTCCATTTCGTAGTGTAAGTAGATTTGGTAGATGACTTTCTAGCCTCCATTAATACTTGAGACACCCTGGAAGAGACTCCAAAACGTGAAGCCGCAACAACAGCAGGTGCCACATGTGAAGGAGAAGGAATCTGCGGCCTGGATGGACCAGGGTGCCCTGCTCCTGAGTCAAGAGATCCTGGCAGATGGGCAGAGGAACCGGGGTTCCATCATCAACTGCTGAAGTAGAGAGAACAAAACTTGGTGCAGCCAGTAAAGGCGATCAGAATCAAGTGGGCCCTTCAGTCTGCAGTTTCAGCAGTACTCTCTGTAACAGTGGGAAGGGATAGAAGGCGGATACGAACCCCCCTGACCAACAGAGAGACAGCACATCTCGACAGAAAACACCACGCCTGGGAACGAGCGAGCAGAAACTGGGTAGGTTTGCGCTGGACGAGGATGTGAACAGAAAGAAGTCTGGTCTATCCCAAAGGTCGAACATTTCTTCTACCACAGACTGTCTCAGTTCCCACTTGTGAGCCCTGGCTTGTGTGCGGCCGAGGCTGTCTGCTAGGACGTTTTGAACACCCAAGACGTGCACTGCTGTGAGATGAAGACTGTGTTGGACTGCTCAGGATCATACACGCATTGTTTCCCAATATAGAGGATACGAGCGCGTGCCTCCTTGTTCAGATACCATACCACGCATATATTGTCCATCTGGATCAGGAGAGATCCTGGTCTGAGGAGGGGCTGGAAGGCCTGCAAGGCACATAGCACTGCTCTCATATCCAACACATTGATGTGTAGAGGCAGTTCCCTTTGAGACCAGGACCCCTGCGTCCTGTGATCCCCTAAGTGAGTTCCCCAACCCAGCCCCAAAGTGTCAGTCATTAGGATCTGGGAGGTGGGAGACAGCTGAAAAGGGACACCTCTGTTGAGGCTGTCCAAGTTCTGCTACCAAAGGAGATCTTGGGTCATGGGATTGGAGACCAAGACCATGTGATCCAAAGTCATCCGATCTCTGATCCACTTTACCGAAGTGTCCACTGCGTGACCGCATGTGGAGTTGGGCTAGGTGAAATGCTGGGATGGCTGCTGTCATGAGGCCCAGCAGGCAGTGAACTGACCTTGCTAAGGTCAGGACGGGAAGCCACAAAGCTGGCTTGCCTTCTCAGAGTTTCCACCCTGTCCTGGGAAGGAATGCCTGTCCCTGGACCGTATCCAGCACTGTCCCAATGAATTGCAGGTGCTGTGACAGTAAGGATGGGACTTAGGGTAGCTGACCGTGATGTCCACTTGTTGAAAAGGTCCAGGGTAGCAGATAGGGAGGTAATCAGACTGTCCTCGCACGGGCAGACAGGAGTGAGTCGTCGAGGTACGGGAAAACATAAATGCTCTGAGGGCGCTTAATGCGATCCACCGCCGCCAGGCACTTCAAGAACACCCTGGGTGCAGACGAAGGCCAAAGGGGAGGGCTATGAATTGAAAATGCTCCCTCGGAATGTAAATCTGAGGAAGCAGGCTGGGATGACAAGATGGGGGTATGTGGTAGGCATCCTGTATATCCAGGGCACAAAGCCAGTGTCCCTGGTGTAGAAGGGAAGGAGGCCTCACGAGGTCAGCATACGGAACCTCTTGTACTCCACATACAGGTTTAGGTTGCTCAGGACCAAGATCGGTCGAAGATCGCCCGTCTTTTTGGGCAAGAGGAAGAAGTGGGAGTAGTACCCTGGCTACTTTTATTAGTAGAGAGTATTTCCTCCCAGACAAGATGAATGTGTCAGGAGGATAATGAGAGTGACCTGGAGGGTTTGTTGGAGGTCTCTATAAACTCTATTGTGTGACCTTGAGCTATGAGCTGAAGTATCCACAGGTCTAAGTGATCGCCTCCCAACCCGGTAGGTGGTTTTCAAACCTGCCTCCTACCAGTTCTTCCTGAGCTGGCGATGGAGGCAGGAGGTGCAGTTATGAGTCAGGAGGCGGAAGGGAAATTGGTAGGTGCTGCTCTGGAGGCTCTCTGGGATTTGGCCAGGGTGGGGGCAGCACCTGTCAAGGAGCCCAACATATGTTCCGACAGCAGTTGGGTTGTTGATTTTGATGACATCTTTGCTGCCTATGAAATGGTTGCTTAGGCTCAGTAGGGGCTTGTACATGAACTGGACAGAGCACAAGGCTTTGCCTAGTCCTGTAAGTCAGTGATGATGTCTTTGACGTCTTCTCAAAGAGAATAGGTCCCCTGAAAGGAGTGTCTTGGATGGCAGACAACTTCTGGTGCCAAGCCAGAAATTCTCAGCTATAAGTGTTCGTGAGGCTCACAATGGTAGCTGTACCGTGGGCTGAAGCATCTACCACATTGTAGGTGGCCCTTAGGGCATGACAGCTGGCTGACATAGCTGTTCTTACCATTTGAGCTATGTCTGCTTTCAAATCCGAGTCGGGCAGAGTCTCAGTATTTGATTCTAACTGACCCAGAAGGGATTTCCAGTAAACCACCATATGGGCTACACAGTTAAAGGCTTGAATGGCTAGTGTATAAGATGAGTAGAATTTACGTCCAAATTGATCCAAGTTGCCTCGACTCCTTAATACAGAGGGGAGGTGCTCAGGTGCTTTGGCGTGGTCGAGCGGTCATGAGCCGCGTTAGTGACCACTGAGTCGGCCTTTGGATGGACACTAAGGTGGTCCTTGCCCTCAGGATACGATAAAGCCTGTCAGAGGATACACGTGGAGACAGATCTGTCAAACTGAGATGTTCAGCAAGTCTCTGCCATTGAGGATCTTGTTCCTTGGTCCTCAATCGTATGCTTCCTCACTCTTCGGAGGACTCCATTAAAGAAGGGTCCTCTGGGTGGAGTTAGGAGATTCCTTAGGCTTTAGGTCATCAGTACAGGGACTCATAATCCAAGCCCAATGGAGAGAGTATGATTCAGATTCTATCGGACTCCTGTCAGGTTGTGTGATCTTAGGCAGGGGTTTTCAATGACTGCTAGGAGTCCTCTGGGATGGTCAGTCAGATTAGGGTCTTGTCACGATCCACAAGAGTCGACCGCAAGACTCTAATGGTGAAAGGGACCTTATCATCGGTTCTGAGTGGACTGTTGAAGGAGTAGCCACTGGCTGACACCTGTCTAGCTCGGAGGCCAACTGCCTTAGCTTTGTTCCACCAAGAGTGTAATATCGCCTGCAAGGTCACCTGAGGCTAGGGAGGTGGTTGACAAGTAGGAGGATACCTGGCAAAGGATAACCCAGCACAGGGTATTGATTCGTTGGGTATACTGGTGATGGGTAATCCAGCACAGGATATCCCAGCGTGGGGTACTTGGGCGTCAGAAATTCTGGTGACAGATACCCTGGGGAATGGTAATGTAGCGTGAGGTAGCTGGGTGTCAGGTAGCTCAGCTGAGGACCCAGAGGGGCCTGGCTACGGACCCAATGGCGGCACCGGGGGACCCAGCAAAGGTTCGATGGCAGCAAAGGGATGTCTGGCATCTGGCCTCCAAGGGGAAGGTCTGGCGGTGGCCCCAAATGGCCGATAAGGTCCTCTTGGGGTCTGGGGAGCAGAAGGTCCAGAAGGGGGGGGGATGTTAGGTGTATACACCAGGCCCAGAGGAGGCTCAGACGGGCAGTCTGGCATCGGCATCAAGGTGAAGCTGGAACAGGCCTTACAATCCTCAACCTTGTGCTCCAGGCCTAGGCAGACACGGCAGAGGGAGTGAGAGTGTTTGTGCAGTAGCTGCGCGTCACATGAAGCACACTTATTTCTATGCGACTCTATGGAAGACGGCGACGACATGCACAAAAACCAAATAAAAACTCAAATATACAGAAAAAACATTTACCCAACCGAAAAACACGATCGAATTGCAGTGTACAATCTCCACAAGGCCCGACATGCTCAGGTCGATGGCGGGAAAGAACTGGAAGGTGGGCATGGGGACCACCCACTATACAGCATCATGCTGACATTCGTCACGTGACCCCAGGGGAACAGTCCCCCATTAGACACTGCTAGCTGAAGTTTCCATGTGGTGCTGACAGCAGAGGGCGCAGTCCTCAAGGTTATTACCTACTGCAAGAGCCCTCTCAAAGTAAGATGAACAGTTACGTAAGAACTTACCGTAACAGTAGATCTATAAGGGATCTCTGTCATCAGGTCACACCATAGGAACTTTCGCTGTCAGTGAAAAGAAATCCACATAGAAGATTTACAGCAGAACTGGGGCCACCCAAGCCGTCAACATCACCCACCCTATAAAGGTATAGGCGGCCCGCTCCTCGCCAAATCTTTCCCCGGAGAGGAAGGGAGCAAGGCTCTCGCCTAAGCAACCAAGGAGAGAAAGAGGTACCCAGACCTAAGCAAAAAGCTGGATACACCAGATAGCCAGTGCCTAGTCAGGAGCCCCAAGAAAGGGGATGATGGGAAGGAAATCCTACCTGATGAATGAGATCCCCTTGAAGATACACTGTTTCAGTAAGTTCTTATGTAACTGGTCTATCTTTTTTGGGGGGTATTTCAGTCATCAGGTTACACCGTAGGAACAAGTACTAAGCAGCGACAAGAGTAAACAGACAGTCTGTGAGGCTAGATCTCCATAAACATAACACAGGAATCCTTGAAACACAGCCCTGCCAAGACCTGTACGGGTTCTTGAGGCAGTGTTCAGACTGTAATGCTTGGTGAAAGTGTGAACTGTACTCCAGGTGGCAGCCGCACAAATGTCAGCAGCCAAGACCCCTTTGAAACAAGCCACCGAGGAGCCATGCCTCTGGTGGAATCAGCTTTGACAGCACCAGGCAATTCTTTGCCGTACTTGTTGTAGCAGAACACAATGCAATTTGCTAACCATTTGGATAAACGTTGCTTAGAAACTGAAGCACCCCCTCTACCTGGGGCGAAGGAAACAAACAACTGTTTTGACTTTCTGGACTCCTTAGTCTGAAGCAGATATTGTTTCAAAGTTCTGTGCACATTTAATGAATGGAGCAGTGTTTCCTCTGGATTGGCACGCTCGGAAAAATACACAGGAAGGTGGACAGACTTATGACAGGAGAACAGATTGGAGGTTTCAGATGTAGGATGCCCCTAAGAAAGGTACAGGAGACATCCAGCTGAGCAATACTGTGATCAACCATGGGCTCATGAAAGGCAGAAATAGCAAAAAGGTGGACCTTGACGGAGGAAAACAGAACACTGGAGGCCTGAGTCGGACAAAAAAGATCAGGTAGTCCAGGATATGATTCAAACAGGTGATAGGGTCCAGGGCATGTTTGGCAGCCCAAATGGTAAGCCTCTTCCACTTCATGGCATATGTGACTCAAGTGGAAGGCTTCCAAGCAGCCACCAGGATGTCCACTACTCTGTTAGAGACCCCAAACCTGGCGATGGCTATGTTCTCAGGAGCCAGGCAAGCAGATGAGGGGACATGAGATTGGGAGGGACAAACCCTGATCCTGGGTCAGCAGATTCCTGCAAAGAGAAAGAGGGACCGTAGGTTCCTCTGCCACATGCTGAAGCAGAGGGAATTGTATCTGGTGAGGCCAGAATAGAGCCACCAGAATCATATTGGCGCCCCTCCGTCTGCAACTTGATTAGCACTCTGTGAATCAGAGGAAAATGAGGGAATGCATACAGAAACCTCCTGCTTCAAAATAGTGGCGACACGTCACACCAGAAAACTCCAGACCCTAGATCTAGCAAGCAGAAATTGGGCAGTTTTGCGTTGGGTGGGGACGTAAAAAGGTCCAACTCTGGACAATGCCATCTGTCCAACAAGTCTTCTGCGATGGATGAGAGAAGCTCCCATTCATGCAAGCTGCACTGCATCCTGCTGAGACTGTTCACCAGGGTGTTTAGGATGCCTGGCATGTGGACTACAGAGTGTGTCAGACTGTGATCCGGCACCAAGTACCACACTCTTGTGGCCTCTCGGCAAAGGGGGTACAAGTGAGTCCCACTCTGCTTGTTGATGTAGTATATTACACTCAAATTTTCCAACTGCACCAGCAGCTGGCCCGGAGCAAGATGCTCCTGAAAGGCCTGCATGGCACAGAGCACCGCGCTCATCTCCAGGACACTGATATGCAGGGAGGCTTTCCTTTGGGACCAGGAGCCCTGAGTTTGGAAGGGGCCCAGGTGTGCTCCCTAGCCCAGACTGGAAGCATCTGTGGTTAAGATCTAATGAGGGGAAGAAATCTGGAAGGGAACAAATTGAAGCAGATTCAAGGGGTCCAGTCACCCCTGTAGTACCCTGCATACTGGAGAAGAGACCAGGACTGGATGGTCCAACTTGTCCGTGCACTGGTCCCATTGCACCCTAAGGGTCCGCTGAAGGGCACGCATATGAAACCTAGCCAGCGGACGGTAGGAATAGCCACTACCATTAGACCCAACAATCTGAGGTACACCCTGGCAGGAATGTACTGACTTAGAGTGACTTACTGAGCTTGGGCAAGAAGGACTTCCTGCTCAGAGTCCAGAACTGCCCCTATATACTGCAGCCTTTGTGACGGTACACAGAACCAACTTGGGCAGGTTGTCGTAATGCCCAGGGGTGGAAGAGCTAGAGTGTGCTCTAAAGGCGTAAAGCTGTTCTGGACGGGCCTTGAAAAGCCAATCATCCAGGTAAGGGAAGACATACAGTTCCCTCTCTCTGAGAGCTACTGTGACTACTGCTAAGCACATGGTAAAGATTCACGGCACAGAGGATAAGCCAAAGAGCAGCACTTTGAACTGGTAATGCTCACCCTGAAAAGAAAACGAAGAGACTTCCTGTGTGGAGAAGACAGAGATGTGCAAGTAGGCATCCTGCATGTCAAGCAAACAGAGCCAGTCCCTGGTCTTGAGGAGGGGCATCAGGCCTGGCAAAGTTACAATCCGGAACTTTCTGTACTGGACAAACAGACTGAGTTCCTTTAAATCCAAGAAGGGCCTCAAATTTCCAGTCTTTTTGGTGACCAGGAAAAATCTGAAATAAAACCCCTGGTTTCTCTGGTGCCTGGACACTAGTTCGATGGCCTGCTTGCACAGAAGGGGCTGTACTTCTTCCAGGAGAACATACAAGTGAGCTGGGGTGGGGGGAGATAACTGGAGGAGGGGAGTCTGGAGGCTACTGTATGAGCGTCAGGCTGTGACCCTTTTCTAGTATCTGCAGAATCTATGCCTCTGAAGTTATGGTCCACCATTGAATCAGATGGAGGGAGAATCGACCTCTGACCACAGCCTCCTGGGTCTGACCCAGAGTGGGGGTCTGGCAAAGAGTCAAGCTGAGGTGGCGCGTCGCAGAGGCTAGTCAGTCACTTCTGGGGCTTGGCCACCACCCAGTATCGGAGGGATGCAGAGAGCCTAGGCTCTATGCTTTCCCCGAAAGCACGGGAGCTGATCCAGGCCTACTGGTCTGTTTACGAAAAGCAGGCCACCCTCCGCACCTTGGCTGAGTGTGGTAGAGGGAATGTACTGATTTGATGGCTGTATTCAAGGCCTGCAGAACATTTATGAGGTCCTGGACATCAGGGCAGAACAGCTTAGTACCACTGAAAGGGGCATTAAGCACTTTATGCTGCACATCAGCTGCAAAAACAGACACTCTAAGCCAGGAGTGCCTACGGAGGAATATGCCAGTGGCAGCTGCTCTGGCAAAGGTATTGGCCATGTCAGAGTGCTCAGAGGAGATATTTCCAACATCCTCAGCCGCCTGGAAGCACTGAGGCAATTCCTGCTTTTGTGAGCCATCAGGAAGGGCCTGAGCCGTAGCCTTACCCTTCTTCCAGTTGGCATTTTGGTATCTGACCATATGTGACAAGTAGTTTACAATCCTCAGGCCTAAAGTGGAGGAGGTATAAACCCTCTTTCCCAAGAGGTCTAGCCTACAAGATGCCTTGCCTGGGGAAGGGAACTATGGTGTTTAGGCACCTTAGATCTGTCATGAGTTGCCTTAATGACCACTGAATCAGTTTCAGCCTGGCAGCAAAATAGGGAAGACCCTGAGGAGCGTGATAAAGCTTGTGTGCCCTGCGTGGCATAGCTGGCACGCCTGGTCTGTGCCAGGCTGCAGTAGCAGCATTTTTCGATGCTAGAAGCACTGGAGGAATGATCTTTGGGGCCAGATCTTTCCAGGTGTCACCTCTTCCTCAGTGTGGAAGCACATGGTGTAGGGCAGTTGCTTTATCACATTAAAAATGTGGGTCCTCAGGAAGGGACCTGGGGTATACTTCAGAGTCCTCACTGACAGAGGCGGTAGTGGACTTGTCAGAGTAGATCTCTTCCTCTTTTCCTCCACATCATCAGGAAGAATGAAGTCAGATTGATAATTCTCTTCGACATCAACCACTTCTATCAGGGTCTGCATCGATTCACTGGAGGCCCAAGGGGGAGAGACTCCCAGGCGCGATGAACAGGTGTCTATGACAAAGCAGCCATTGACAGCAGCGGCAAAGTGAGCCTATTCAAGGCATCACCTGCTGAACAAGTACATTAGTGAACTTAATCAGTACTTCGCTCCGGTCAATAGTGGATGTCAATGGGAAGTTTGACAGCACAGGTGTCGATGACCCACCTGCTATGTCCTACAAATCAGACAAGCCTGTAGCCCTGGTTGGAGAAGGGGTAGGCCTCAATGAAGAGTCATCAATAACAAAACCAGTTGACGACAATGGAGGGTCCAAGGATCCAGAGGTCGACTGCCTGACGCCCTGTGAATTGGGTGGAGGTGCTGTCGTTATGGGTCTGGCAGGCAGAGAGACCTGGACAGCAGTTCTCTTTGACGGCATGACCACAGCCAACGAAGAGCCCCAGAAGAAGGAGAGGCCAACAGGGAGCAAGATCGACGCCATGGGGAGCAAGTGCGATCTGGGTCTTTGTGGCTTTTCCCTGAAGACTTGTCTCGGGCCTTGGAGGAATGGGAGCTCTAAGATCCAGTTGGTGACTAGGAAGTCGGTGCTCCGGAGGACACCTGCCTGGAGCTGGCTACCTGTTGTTCCACCAGAAACTTCTTAAGAGCCTTTTTGCATTGCTGAAGGGTGGTTTGATTAAACTTCTGGTAGAGCTCTCAGTCGGACTGGTCAGGACCAAGACAGCAGACACAAACTGAATGTTCGTCTGTAGAGGCAATCTTCTTTCCGGAGCGGCAGCGACAGAAAAGAAGAGGAGGGGCACTGTGGAGCCCGAGCAAGAAGGCGTCAAACTGATGGAGCTCGGTGAATAAAAAGTCTAAATTACTATAAAAGCAGACTTTTTGTACAAACTAACTGGTACTAAACCTATAGAAAGGTGTGCTGGAACCCACCTACTACATCATGGGAAATCCTCATAAGGATCAGACCCAGGGAACAGGAGCAAAATCCAAAAATCAGCCTGCAGCTTCCACTAGACTAGCTTCCAGGACTAGAGGGCATGGGATGAAGCTGGAGGGAGGACGATTCAGAGGAAACATGAGAAAGAATTTCTTCACAGAACGGGTGGTGGACAAGTGGAACACCCTGCCAGAGGAAGTGGTGGGGGCCGAAACAATCACGGGATTTAGGAATGCATGGGATAGACATAAAGGAATTCTAGAGGTCAGGGGTAAGGTGCAACAGACTTCTAGGAAAACAAACTGAACTTACAAGCTCAAATTGGGCAGACTGGGTGGGCCATAGGCCCTTATCTGCTGACACTGTCTATGTATCTATGTATCTATGTACTACCAGGTCTAATCAGGCCCGATCGGAAGAACCACTTGAGACATCGGGAGAGGAGACTCTACAAACCGTAGGTCTTAAACTGAATCGTCTCATAACCCTGGTGGCCAATCTCGCTGATGAGTTTGATGGACTAACTGAGTGGTAGTGTTGGAAACAAGTATGGATTCGGTCAAAACCGCTACAGCAGATGCAGTAAAACGGGCAGACTCCGCAATGGGTGCGGTGTCAACAGTCATTAAAGAAAGCACCCACTGGAAAGCCCGACTAGAAACCCTAGAGAATCAGGTGCGGTCCTTGAATGTTCGCATTTTCAGGATGCTGGAGGAGGTGAAGGACCATGGTGCTCTTTTTTTTTTTACACAGGACTGGCTCCTACAACAGCTTGGGCAGGAGATCAGTGGAAGACCAAATTCTTTCAAAAGGCTTACCGTGTAAACCAAAGAGGTAAGCTAGACAACTCGGAAGCCCTAGAGCTATTGTGCTGGTGACCGATGGAACTGGCATGTCACCGGGTCCCTTTACTGTTTGATGGCCAAATAATTCAGCTTTTTCCCGGACGCCAGCTACACCATGCACCAAAAGCGAAACGCTTCAATGGGGTGGGCCTTTGGTTTCTTTTGGCGAGTTCAAATACCACACGGAATTATTTTCCCGGCCAAACTGCACATTGCACACAAGGGGAAGGTCTTTCTCTTCAACGACCCAAGCAATGCATTGAGATGGGCCAGAAGCCACGCGGGGGCTAAAACTCGACCAAACGAGTTGAATGAGAGTTCATCGGAAGCAGAAGACACATGAGGGTATGCCGTTCCCTGGACATTTTCTTAAAGGATGATTCCCTAATAGCATACAAATCTGTGGACTATAGTTTATTATTTTGCTGTGAAGGATCCTCTTGTGATCTTAATTAGTTGGCTCCCTTTGGGAAATAAATATATTTTACTAAGCCCTCCTTATGATGGCTATTGAAGTTTAAACTCTGTTTCTTGATCTTTATGCATAATGCCTTACGGGGGACTGCTAGCTTTTGAGGGAAAACATGGACATTAAATAAAACCCGTACTTAGGAAGATATTTTGGGGAAACCAGATGTTTAGTAATGCTAAGCGCCAGTAGTTTAGTACTGAGCTGCTCTGTTTTGACAATACACTGCTTGGTACTGATTCATCAGTTTATCTCTGATGCACTTGTGCTAGACATTTTCTTTGCATGGTAATCACCTATTCCTCTTTGTGAGGACCAGGACTTTGAGAGGACTATCTTAGTTTTAATGGACTATATACCATGCGGCTCATGGTCCATAGATGCAGCTTTATATCGTATGACTTTGTTTAAATGTATGTTATAACCCCTCCAGAACGTATATTTATAGCAGAGATAGATCCAGTATGTATTTTTTGAGGAGTGGCGCCATCGGGGATATAATGAGTTATTTGTAACATCTCTGCTTGAAAATTCAACTTGTTTTCTAAAATAAATAAAGTACAAAAAAAAGAAAAGAGGAAGGATTAACTCTCAACATAAACAGAACAAGAAATCTCTTGAGATTTTTTACAAAATAAGTGAAAAGGTTGTAGGATGAAAAAGGCACGAATACTGCGACGGAGCTCTCATGAGACCCATGCAAGCGAGCAGACGCCGGAATGAAACGAGGAGGAGCAGCCACATTCGCCTATATAGGTTGGTGATGTACACGTGTTGGCAGCCCGAGCTGTACTGCTGAAAATCTTCCATATGGATTCCCTTCACCGACGCCTAAGGTTTCACGGTGTAACCTGATGACTGAGATACCCTGAAAAGATTTAGTTTATTCGCCATGGACCCAGACTTCTACCAGCGATGATCCAACCTCTGTCCCTTGGATTTAAGTGCCCTCAGCTAACCATCGAACCACAGTGTGTCGAGGCGTGAATACAGGGGGTGGACACGAACTGGCACTAGTGTGTCAAGGGCCCCCGTTATGAGTATTATAGGCCAACTCTGCGGCCTCCACACACAAAGTGCATGCTGCCAGCATCTCCGAGGTGTGCAGTATCGACAGTCCTTCAGGTCCTAACCCCATCAAAGGCTGGTACTGGACTATCTCTCTACAGGGGATGGACTACCAGGAAAGACCCTGAAGAAGAACTTGATGACACAGTGATCCGATCAACTGACTGTATCAATCTCAAGGCCATCCACCTTGAGCACCACGGAGAATATCCGGTCCAGTGCGTGGCCATGGAGGCAAGTCGCAGAGGTAACCACCTGTGCTAGGCCCAGAGTATCCATAGTCTGGAAGAAATCTCTGCCACAGTTTAAAGATTTATAGTTTTTTGTCTGGACAAGAGCAAAAATTCAGAAAAAAAACCACCATATATTTGTTTCACACGACACTTCCGGGGATTGTGGATTCTGTCACGTATAATACAACCTGAAATTTCACGTAAATCTGTAAAACCATCTTTCTGCAAGAAGCAAACAAAAAATTGAGTTTAACATAACTCACCTACCACCCTAACTATAGGAGCGCTACCATGCAACTATAATATGAGCGGGAACAGTGACTGTGGTTAGAGGGCAGATCACGAGGTAGTGTATCAACCAGCAAGGTACAACCCGCTAGGATCATTACTACTAGGCACATCCAAAATACGTTATGTATAAGCGAGCCATTGTTCGGTACAATAATGATACATGCAAATACAGCAGAGACTCAGGGTAAAAGACCCAGATACATTTCTGTAAGAACAAATGGCAAATGTGGCCCTGTGATAAATTATGCTTACAATACATGCAGTACCCTGATAAGGGGATGAAACGGACAGTGAAGTAATAGAATAGTCCATAATCACTAAAGGCAGGTAGTGGGGGAGGAAAGTGAAGAAACTGAAGCAGGGGTTGGGGGAGAGGGAAGATAAACCTGGGAAGAGCCTGGGGTATACTGAGGAAGAAAGAAAATAGGAAGGGAGGAATACAGTATGAAAAAACTTAGGGGGACCCTATATATACATGGAGTCCACATCAGAGGCTAGTAATAAAGGGAAGTGATGGAGAGGAAACAGCTCTGAAAGGGAGAAGAAGATGAGTAAACAGACAGATGGAATGTAGGTGTATGCCCATGAAGGTAGGCGGTAGAATGAGATCAGCACAGGGAAAGGATAAAGGGGGACCTGAAAGGAGAGTCACGAGAAACAAGTAGGATGACTAGGGGAAGCAAATTATTACCAGTAAACTATGGAATGTAGCATAGCAACCTTTGTGGAGGATAACTAAACAGGCTACCAATGCAACAGATACTTAACAGAATTAGAATTTTAGGGAAATCTAAAGAGCAGCCTATAACATTGCACCAATGTACATGACCTTACAGTAACTGCGATATATAATGTGTCCAGGAGAGTGAGAAGCAGAGCGCCAGGCTGACCGGCTGACTGCAGCAGACTCAAAGCAGACAGTTTCTCCATCCTTAGCGCTTAGGTCTTTTGCACAGATGGGCCACTTGTAGTCAACAACTTATGTAGGAAGATGGAAGCTCCACCTCCAAAGAGGATCTACCACCAGATTGGGTGAGTAGCTGAGGGGGACTATACTTGGTAAAAGTCCTGTGCATTTGTTGGAGGTCCTGGGGTCCAGCAACTGTTGGGGGGGGCTGAGGGTCAGGTGAAAAACTGAGAGTCCTCATGACCCCTTGTGCTCTGGTGCAGTTCTGTGGTGGTGATATGACCAAAGGATGCCGCTGTGAAATTTAAACCTGGCACCAACAGTTGCTGCCCAATCTCTAAGGAGGATGTGCCATCAGACAGGGTGAGTGGCTGAAGGAGATTGCACTCAGTAAAAGTCATGTGTGTCTGGTGGAGGTGCTGGGGTCCGGCGACCATTGGGGGAGTGGGAGGGTGAAAACCGTTAGCCCTCACGACCCTTTGTGCTCTGGTGCAGTTCCATAGCAGTGATGTGGCCATTTAGCATTAAGTAGTGTATCAAGAACACAGGAGCATGAGTGGAAATTGGGGGTTGGGGTGTTCAAGAGGGAAGCGAGAAAGTTGAATTCACTGAAAGGGTGGTGGAGCCATGGAACAATCTGCCAGCTGATGTGATGGGCACCAAAACTATCAACAGTTTCAAAGAAGGTTGAGACAGAGTAAAAAGCTTACTGGTTGCTCAGAGTTGTAGCAGTAGGGCAGGAAGCATAGGGATGGATAGTGTGGGTTAAAACCCTTTATGGTCAATAGTAGCTGGGTTTGTAGGGTTTTATGGGTAAGACTGGAAGGACCAATGGTATTTTTCTGCCATCACTGTCCATGTTTCTGTGTTTCTAATGATCATAAGGTAGTGCAGTACTGGAGGTGTTGACTTGGTGAAGGTGACACTTTTCAGATTAGATGTTCAACTGAAGTTACATCTGTCCAATAGTGATGGCTCTCCATGTACAAACGAAGATTCCATAGCACTTTCAAAATGAGGATTATCCATAGTATCCAACAGTCCCTCTACTCATAAAACAGACTGTTGTAAAGGAAGTGTCTGAGTGCAGACATCAAACATCTAACAGTTTCAAATGACTGCTTCAGTCCCAATACTATCAATCTCTAATTCATTGCTTACCAAGGTGATATTAGAAATACCCTGCATTAAAGGTTTTATATATTTATTTTATTTACTGAATTTTGTTGACCTGGTAGGCCCACTGAGACTAGAAGTCTCTTTTTCCGGGCAACCGGGGATACAGATGGTAACCAACTGAAATTGAACCAGATTAAGCTGATGGTGGTATTTTTTGCGAATGGGAGAAATTTGGCCAGGACACCGGGGAAATTCCCCTACTCTTTTCGAGAAGTGCCATGGGATCTTTAACATCCACCTGAACAACCACCAGAACAGGCAGACAGGACCTCGGTTTAACGATCATCCAAAAGATGGCACCTCAGTAGTGCAGCACCCCCTCATGCTGCACTACAGTGTCAGTACTGAAATTTAACCCAAGTGCCTGGTGTAGGAGAGACCCACAGCCTCCTGATCTTCCGGCCTCAGAGGCGGAGTGTGCAACCTGATGAGCCACTGACACTGACTGTGTGTGTGTGTGTGTGTGTATATGTATATATATATATATATATATATATATATATATATATATATAAAAACAGTAAAAACATATCACTTTCTGTTTCATTTTAGGAAATGGCAAGAAAAACTAGAAATGTCACTGGCCGAGATGCCACCGGATTACAATTAAATTCTAGTACTGCATGGCCAGGTGCCAGATCTTATTACTAAGGCAAAAGCCTCATTACCTACAAAAATCGAGGACTATTTCATATATGCATTTTGTTAAAATGTATACAAATCAGTTATAAAAAAATCATGTTAAAAATGTTTCACTTCACACAATACAGAAGAGCAGAGAACCATTTCAAATGTGCAATAAGCAATACCAGGGTATGCATAAAAGCATTTCAATGCAATTCCCAGGAATGTTAAGGACACTCGGCCTTTGGACTCATTCCTTACTCCCCTAGGGCATGCATTAGTTAGCAATAACTCAAAACAGAATATGGGTTTATAAGCATTTAATGCACGCCTGGGGTGTGCTGAGGTATGAGGTCGCAGGCAGTGTCTCCTCACAGCACCCCAGGCGTGCTTTAAATGCCTATAAACCCATACCCAGGAGTGGGTTATTGCACTTATAACATGGGTTGTGTACAAAACTTGAAGAGGGAGAGAAAGAAGTTTTTTCAGGTGTGCAGTCAAAAGGGGACTGTATCCTTCCGCATCTCAAAGCAGTCCCTCAGAAGAAAAGCATACTGGATGCCTGTTATGCACAAAGAAATGCCACACGTACTGTAGGACTGTGATGTGTCACATTTCTTATGTGTCCCACTGCTTTCTACCGTGCAGCGGTGTGTCTGAGCCCCCAACCCCCCAACTCTATCTGTTGCTCAATGTCTCTGAATGTTACAGGACATGATGGCATAAGAGTTGCATGACAATCTTTTCCTGCTCTCAAAACCGCAGTCTCTGACTCCCTTCTCTCATGGACAACAGTATCAAAATCGGATGCACCCACTTGTGCATTTTGCCTGCTACTCCCGATTGCCATGTCACTCAAGATCTCTATGTGCCACTGAAGGTGGTCGAACTGTACGCTCTCTCGCTCTCTGTCTCTCGCACTGGCTCTCACTTTATCGCACCCTGCCAGACCCAATGTACTGCTTACAACATAACACGGGGCACTCACCCTCTAACTCTGTGTCACTCCATCTCCCTGCAGTGTGGTGCTGCTGATTTACTGTAGAGAATGGACTACTGGCACTTCCTGCTTGCCCTCACAACTGCTGCTTCTGTCAATGGGGGAGCAGTCGGAACGGTGGTTGCTGTCACACTCTCTCTCGCCCCACAGTGCAGTCTCTCTGTGTATTGTGCTTAAAATGCTGCCTGCCCACTGAAGGAGGGTAGAGAGAGGGACCATCGACATGTGCCACTGTCAGTGAGTGGAGGACCAACAGCGAAGACCATCCGGGGTGGGGGAGATCCTTTGTCTACCACTCCAGCCACAGAAAGAATGGCAGCGGAAGGCAAATACAAGCTGTCTGTCCCCACTGCGGGGTCAAAACTTGCATGGATCACAACAAAGACATACAGTAATGTCACGCTCCACTGATCAGCACAAAATGCCAGCGCTAGGGCACTCTACCGCGTTTGCCACAAGTGATGAGTACCTGTCACTCGGTGTCTGCCAGTCGTTCTCTGGCCCTCTCTGTCTTGCGGGTCTCTCAGACTCTGTCTCTCCGCTCCTCGTCTCAGCTGCTGCGCTTGTGTGGGGGAGGAGAATGGGGTTGAATGGGAATGCAGGATGCCATCCAGAGCACCTGAAAGACAGGACACCTTCTATGTTGTGTTTCTCTCTCTCTATTGCCTGTTCCATTGTTGCCAGTCTGTCTTTCTCTCCCCCCCCCCCCCGACTGTGGTGCCCACTGTCTCAGTTGGGGGGGGCCCTGAGAATGACAAATGTGCGTTGGCAATTCTGCCTGGTCCGCTGTTCCCTGTCTACCTCTCTGCTTCAAAAAGAAAATTCCATTGCTTTGGGTAGGAGCGGGTAGCTCTTCCTTTCTCTGCTACTGCTCCATCACTAACATCTGTCATGTGTGCTACCCAAGGATTGAACCGCAGACCCGGACTTCACCTTCAGAAAGCACTGTCACCCTGAGGATGTCTTTTAAGCATTCCGAACTGTGTGACACATACTACCACTCTCGATTTCATGTACTTCTTAAACAAAACCAGAGACAAGCAAACCTATCCTCGTCCTCTCCTCTGGCACAATATATTACACAGTAGGCTTATAGAATGGGGCGTAGTGAAGTACGAGAACATAGAAACATACATATAAGTTGACGGCAGATAAGGACTGCAGGGCCCATCCAGTCTGCCCATTTCTTTTTCTACCTTATGAATATGGCATAGGCCTTTGCTCTGTCAATGGCCTATCTATTCATACTCATCTGTATTGCTTCCTTATGCCTATCCCATGCCTGTTTGAAGCCCTGCACTGTATTCATATCCACCATTTCCTGAGGTAGGCTGTTCCATGCATCCACCACCCTTTATGTGAAAAAGAACTTCCTCACATTACCTCTTAATCTGCCTCCTTTTAATCTCATGCTGTGTCCTCTAGTCCTGCTATTTTTCTTATATTGAAACATGTTGGACTCTTTCACCTTGTTAATGCCCTTAAGGTGTTTGAATGTTTGAATCATATCACCTCTCTCCTCCTTTGCTCTAGGGTATACATTGAGTTCAGTTCTCTGTCCTCATATGCTTTCTGATGCAGTCCCTGCACCATGTTGGTTGCCCTTCTCTGGACTGCTTCAATTTGTTTAATGTCCTTGTGAAGGTGTGGCCTCCCATACTGCATGCAGTACTTCAGATGGGGCCTAACCAGTGTTTGGTAAAGAGGGATTATTACATCCCTCTTCTGACTTGTGATACCCCTACTAAATACACCCCACCATTCCTCTAGCCTTACCTACTGCTTTAGAGGTCTGCTTGGATGATTTCAGGTCATCAGTGATGATAACGCCCAAGTCTCTTTCTTTTCTTCCCTTGTGACTGCCAGCAACTCCTCTTCCAGCCTATAAGTGGCTTCAGGGTTTCTCTTCTCTATGTGCATGATCTTGCACTTCTTTTCGTTAAACCACAGTTGCTACTCTTCCGATCATTTTGCTAGTTTATCCAGATCTCTTCTCATTCTGCCCACCCTATCCGGATCATCTACTCTTTCGAGATCTTGGTGTCATCTGCAAACAGACAAACCTACCTCCAGTCCATCTGCAATGTCACTGATGAAGATATTGAAGAGGACTGGCCCCAGGACAGTTCCCCGAGTACCTCACTTGTGACTTGCATCTCTTCTGACTGTATACTGTTTACCACCACTCTCTGTTTTCTGCCCGTCAACCAGTTTGCCACCCAGCTGACCAATGTCTGACCCATCCCGAGCCTACCCAGTTTATTAATCAATGTTCTATGTGGAACAGTATCAAAAGCTTTGCTGAAGTCAAGGTAGCAACATCAACTGCTCCCTTGGTCCATCACTCTGGTTACCCAGTCAAAGAAATCTATGAGATTAGTCTGACAGGACCTTCCTTTGTAAACTCATGTGGTCCTGGATCCTGTAGCCTATAGTTCCAGGTGTTGCATTATTCTTTTCTTAAGGAGTGTCTCCATAATCTTGCCCACTACTGAGGTAAGACTGACTGGTCTGTAGCTCCCTGCCTCCTCCCTGCTACCATTCTTGTGCAGCGGGGATCACGATGAGCAAGGTTACACAGAAGACCACAGAGACTTAAGTACATGAGCATGGTTATATAGCACACCACTGGCCAATGCCTGTTTATATTCCCGTTTTCTTCTCTTGCTTGGCCCCATTTTAAATGGCTGCCTCTCACTGCTATAATTTCCTGAAACCTAACAAGTTCTGTTCTGGCCAGCCATCCCACCCCAACTGTGCATTAAATAGTGAATTTAATGCATGGTCAGGTGATGCTCTTTGGCCAGTGCCCCCTCTCCCTGTTGTCCACCCATGTTATAAAATCCTTTCATGCATACCATGTCATGGTTTATTCTTAATTCTTCAACTTTGCTGCCAAAACTCTGGATTGTTGTGCTAGGCATTTCTCCTTAAAACATCTTCCATAAAATATGATCAGCTCTGAGCAGTCGGTCAGCAAGCCTCTGAATTATCTACTGTCTTGGCAAATAAATATGTACTGGTATGTTGTGCTTCGAAAAACTATCTACTAATAAAACACCGTATTAAAATAATGACTGAACAAGGTACACTTCAAAGAATAGTTTGTTTTCCCAATTAGAAGTTAAACTGTAATATATAACTTGTCCACATGATGGCAGAAGTAGCCTAAAACTCGAAACATTAGTACATCTTGACCTTGATTTCCTCATTTTTATGTTCACCCTTGAATTTGCATAAAGTGAACATGTTGGTGTGGTACTGGATTTTGATAAGTGTGTCACTGCTCAGTCCAATGCAGGGCAGTCTGCAAGGGCTCGAGTATCAGAACAATCATCAGCCAGGCTGATCATGCCACTCTTCTGGGCTTGCTGGGCAGAAGCTATGGGTAGTTCAAGAAACAGCTGCCCGAATCATAGGGCAGCTCTTTCCTTTAAGACAGCCAGCAAGCAGAGCTGATCAGCATCATAATCAGCCTGCTGTGCCCCCAATGTAAAACTATCCATGCCACCCTCTGCCAATATTCCTCCTACCTCCCATTGCGTGTTCTTCTTAAATTTTATGACACCAGGGTGCCCACTCTCAGGTGCCAGCAATTACCCCTTACTTCACCTGTTTCCACTGTGTGACACTAGGGTACCCACCCTCGGTGCCACCAAACATAACACCGAAGTGCTAAATCACCAGTGCTGCTAACAAACAAAGAAAATCATCCCTGATAGTTATTTTTTTAACTGATGTAATCCCACTCTCTGCCAAGTACTCCTCCCACCTCCCTGTCGCTTCCCGTGGCCCTACAGGTTAAAACTGACACTGGAGTGCCCAATCCACACTGTCAGTACCGGAAATAAAGAAAATCATCCCTCATAGTCTTTATTTTATAGATCTTTTAAAAAGAAAACAGTCAATCAATGTCTACTACTGCTGCCGTCCCACCACTACTGTTACTTTCCCACTCAGCAACCCCCCACACACACACACCCTTTACTTAATTACAGGGGATCGATGCTGTAATCCTCTGGACCAGACATACATCTTCACTCTTCAATGCCAGACCGGGAACTGAGGAAATCAGGTATACGGTTTAATGTATTTCAATGCATTTTGAACTAGTCGTATCTAGGTTATTTTTTTTTTTTTATATATATTTTTTTCCCTCAAATTTTCCACAACATGGCCTTTTTGGGACCATTCCTCATGAACAAGGCTGGTGAAATTATTCAAATCCATCATGAAAGTTTATTCTGCAGTCGCCGCATGATATCACCTTTCAGGCAGGATTTGAACACTTTCTCCATCCTTGTTCATGAGGTGGAGGTCATAAGAAGGATATTTTTTTTTTTTTTTTTTAATTTAAACTTTATTCATTTTGACAAACATAAAGTATAACATGGTAAAAGACATGGTAAAACATGAAGGAACAAGCACTAACTACCTCAAACCTCCCCCATACCCTCCCCCACCCCCGGGAGGATGCTGCCACCAAGAGGAAGGAAAAGAAAGGGAAGCAGAAAAGACAAAGAAGGGAGGGAGGAGAAGAGAGAAGCATCCAAGGTGAGTCACAACTTGAGGTCTTATCACCTGGAAAGGTACAGGGCATAGAGTTTACCCCATTTTTTGTGAAAGGCAGGCAAATCATGTCTGATACTGGCAATCAATTTTTCGATTTTAAAACTTTGTGACATTTCTGCCACCCATTCCTGATAGGTAATTTCGGATTGGTCAACCAGTGACGAAGGACCAGCCTTTTTAGCTACATCCAAATGAGGGCCATGTGATATTTCTTCATGTTGACCTTGATAGAGGAGAAGATGCCTAAGACACAAATTTCAGGCTAAATAGGTTTTGTAGACCCAAAAGTGGACTTAAGTTATCTCGGATGTGTTGCCACAAGGAGCTACTTTGTCACAGGCCCAAAAAATGTAAGATATTTCCTGCCAGTACCGATCTGGTACATTTAGGGGAACTAATTTTCCCAAACTTGACTAAATTTACTGGGTATAGTACATGTTGTTGACTATATAAAACTGTGTAAGTTTATTCCTATCTAAAGAAAGAAAGCGTAAATCTGACTCAAACCTGAGCCCAAGAATGGGGCACAACCAAGCAGCTGATCCTACACTTTGGAACCAGATAAAGTGTCCGGAGCTTTACTGAGAAGGAGGTGTGAGTAGAGTTTGGCAACGGAGGGTTCATTGACTCGGACTTAAGCAAATCTAAAAGAGGATATATACTAGATGTCCTTTTCACCGGACCAAAATAGCTAACTATTAGATGCCTCAGCTGGAATACTTCAAATATGGCCTGAGAAGGAATATTAAACTTGGACATCAGATCCGAGAGGAGCCAATAGAATCCAGAAGAAAGAGGTCATCCACTACACAATCTCGAATCATGTAGCCAGGAGGGGAGCAGCCAATGCACCCAGCTTAACATTGGGGTTAAGAACTAGCGGTTGGGCTAAGTCCTTGGTATTTTGTATATTAACCCAGAAGCAATACTGATTGAAAACCTTAACTGAGGTCCGAATACAGACTCAGTATTGGGGTGGGAAGAGATGAGATTACAGTAAATGCAGAGTGAGGATCTATATTATGGGACTTCAGCAAATTAACCTCAAGTTGCAACCAGAAAGGCCGATAAGTATTTGGAGAAGGGGAGAGCCATTTGCCCATTTTTGACAGGTGGCTAGCCCAGTAATAAAATTCGAGATTGGGAAAACGAAGACCACCGTTGGCCTTGGGTAAACATAACTTGAAGAAAGCTCTCCTTGGTTGTTTATCTTTCCAGATAAACTTGGTAACCGAGGAATGTATTTTCCAGAAAAAGGCCTTAGGTAGCCAAATATTAAGCAGGTTTAGGGGATAGAATATACGTGGAAGTATGTTCATCTTGATTATACTTATTCTGCTACCTAGAGACAGGGGAAGGTAGGTCCATCTGTTGAGGTCACCTTGGATCCTGTCTAGCAGATCATCGAGGTTAAGTTTCCTAATTATGGTAATATCACGGGCTAGGTAAATACCCAGGTATTTAAGGTGGTCGGGTGCTCATTTCATCCAGAAATGGGCTACATCCGCATGAAATAAGAGGGAATTCAACGGAAAAATTTCGGATTTAGTCAGATTCAACTTGTAGTTGGAAACCTCCCCAAATTGATTGATAATTTTCAGGGCTTCCTGAATGGAGCAGACTGGGTCTGATAAATGTAACAAAATGTCATCTGCGAACACTGACATAGTGAGTGTTTGTTGGCCAACAACGCAACTGGTAATAGCAGGCGAGGATCTACTACGAGCTAACAGAGGTTCCAGATAAAGATTAAATAAGTAGGGTGAGAGAGGGCATCCCTGACGAGTACCGGAAAATAAAGGAAATCTAGAAGAGAACACCCCACTGCAATACACTCATGGGAGGGAGAACTATAGATCGCTTGATCCACTGAATAAATTGTATTGGAAAACCCATATATTCAAAGTAGCCTATAAAAATTCCCAGCTAACTCGACCGAATGCCTTTTCGGCATCTAAGGCTACTAGGGCCATGGGAGATTGAGAGTTTTAGTCGTACAAAATGTGCGAGAGGGTTTTAAGTGGTCAGATGCTGATCTCCCGGACAAAGCCACCTGTTCTGCACTTAGAGTGATTGCCAAACCTGTTTGATTCAAAGACAGAATTCTGGTCAGGATCTTAATGTCATAATTAAGTAACGAAATTGGTCTGTAGTTGGCGGGATCTAAAGTTGATTTATTAGGCTTAGGTATTAAGATTATAACTGCTTCCAGAAGTGAGGGGTCTAAGGGCCCTAAAGTGAGGATATAATTAAACAGTTTTAACAAAACAGGGGCAAATTCACTACCGAAAGCCTTGTAAAAATTTGGGGAGAACCCATCAGGACCAGGGGCTCTGTCCAGGGGGAGACCGTGAATAGCATCTGTAATTTCCTCTAGGGTAATGGGAGTAGTTAGAACCTCACACTGACTAGGATGAAGCTTAGGCAGAGGGGTGTTCTCAAGGAAAGCCGTTATACTGGGGAGCTTCGAGGGGGAGGTAATGGTCCCGTATAGGTTCCTGTAGAAAGATTCGAAAACCCCAGCTATGTCCCTCGGATCAGTTTTGATAGAGCCATCATTAGCAGAGATTCCTGGGACTAATCTTGAACTCTCCACTTCTTTAAGTTTAAGAGCCAGCAGTCTACCTGGTTTATCTCCCTGGTCAAGGTATTTCGTTTTAGTTTTCAAAATGGAGTATTCCGTTTTCTCCCTAATTAAACCTTCATACTCATCTTTAAGCCTATAAAGATTTTTAAAACTATCTTGGGAGTACGAGGCAGAAAGCTTCTCCTCGGCTAATTTGATCTGATTAGCTAAGAGTTGGTTCTTTCCAGCCTTACCTTTTTCCTTCTAGATGATTCCTTGATAAATTCGCCCTAAGAAAGCATTTTAGAGAGCACCACATCAAGTCAAATCTGGAAACTGAATCTTGATTAACCTCTAAAAAAGATGAGATCAGAGCCTTGAAAAGCGAGACCGCCCGATCATCTTTCAAGATCTGGTTATTAAGTTTCCAGGTAGTGTCCCGCTGACCTGGAGGTCCTGGTGCAAGCCTAACCCAGGTCATGGCATGGTCTGAAATGACAATTGGCTCGATATTGGTGGCGGAGACATTAGCCAGAAGGTTGGAGCTCGCTAAAATGTAGTCTATACGAGACCAGGAATTATGGGCTGGGGAGTAGAAGGTATAGGATTTAGTGGAGGGGTTAAAAAGTCTCCACGGGTCAACCAATCCCAGCAATGAACAAAATTCTGCTAGGGCAAGCTGAGCCGGCGACGTATTTCTGGTATCCTTACTAGACCAATCCAGGGCTTGTACTGGGGAGATGTTCCAATCCCCACCCAACACAAAGTTAGATGATAGGTAAGTGGTCAGTCAGACCCATCAGAAATATGGCATCACCTCCCACTGGACCATATATAGAGCCTAGGACAACTTCAACGTTGTAGAGCAAACCCCAAGCAAGAACGTACCTGCCATTTGTATCCTGAACACATTTCTTCAACATAAAGGGGATATTACGTTTAATTAGAATAGCAACCCCTTTGCTATTAGTGGACTGACCAGCAGCAAAAACCTGTGAGAAACCTTTAAATTTCAGTAGCTTAGATTCCTGTACCATAATGTGGGTTTCTTGAAGGAAAAGAATATCCACCTCCATTAAAGAACTATTCAATAGAATTTGACTCCTCTTGGACGCCTCTCTCAACCCCCTCACATTCCAAGTAGCGAACTTAACATGATTTAGTGTCATTGTCCTAGAAGGAAGTAAGTACAAGGGTAGCAATAAAGAATGGCATCTGCAGTGAAATCGATTAGTTGCAAGCCCCTCAAACCCGCGAACCTTAATCCAGCCCAAAACATGTGTAAAAATACCACAAATATATTCAACACACAAAGGAATATAAAGCCAATTAATCAAACTTCAAGTCGGCAAAATCTTAGGCCGGGGTAGCCATAACACTAAAGTTGACTTTACAAGTTTATAAACTCCAAACCCTCCCTCCATAAACCCCAATTTAAATCCCACATAACTATATACAAATACCCCCAACAATAGGCGGCAGAATAAAACTCTTAGGTTTGCAACAAGGTCTGAAAACCCACCCCAACAATACCATGGCCTACTCCTTGATGGATTAGACAAGTACAAAAGAACTATATACATCAACCAAGTGTATAACTTAATTAACCAGGAGCACTGACATTAAACCCTAAAAGGAGAAAAGGCCATATCCCTCTCCCCTAATGCAGTCATGAGGCAGGATCAGACAGCAGATTTAGCCTCCGACTCCCAAAACAACCAAAACCTTCTATACCCCTGCAGAGAAAACATGGGAAACAGCAAGTAACTGAAAAGAAAAGGGTAGATCAACTAAAGTTATGATATCAACACGGTAAAGTACCTCGCTGACCGGTGGAAGCAGGTCCAATGTTTAAAGGGCAGAAAAGATGGACTTACCTTGGAGAAGACCCGGGATGTAGTGGCCCAAAGGAGACCCATCATGAGGCACCGGCTTGGAGTACGGCTTGAACGGGAGGAAGCGCAGGTCTAAAACATACCAGGACGGACCTAAATGGTCCGGCGTTAATCCTTCCTCCGAAACACCACCCTGCACTAGAGTTCCGGATTTCAACACTAACCCAGCACGCGAGGAGCCTCAGGAAATCGGACACACAAACCCTTAGGCCGCTGCTACATCGGACCCTCACTATCAGCTCCTCCCCGATCAGACGAGACCCCACTAGGCCAGGTAAGACCAAACCTAGGCAGGACTTGAACGCTAGAAGGTTAGGGGCAAGACTGAAACCGGGAACCAGAACCAATCCATAACTTAGACCAAAAACGGGTTACAAAGCTTAATAGATAGCAACCACGTCAGGATCATTTAAACAAATTAGGGAGTCTCTTGGCGAGGTCAGCCAGGGCCTGGTTGGGATCGTCGTAGGATTGTCCAACGCCATCCAGAATTACCACTAACTTCGCTGGGTAGACCATTCTAAAACGAATTTCAGCAGCAATGAGTTTTTTAACAACCGTATGGTAAGCGGCCCTTCTTTTGCGGACTTCGTATGGTAGATCCTGGGAAATTCTCAACTAGCTTGGTTCCAATGAGAGAGTCTATTTTTAACTCAATAGAACATGTTGTCCCAAGATAACTCAAAACTTAATTATGAGCGGGCGAGGAGGAGAATTCGGTGGGGGTCTGGGCTTCAGAGATCTATGGGCCCGTTCTATATGGTAGGTCTGGTTGATCGGGGAGGGACCGACCACTTTATTCAGAAAATGTTGGATGAATCTGACTGCATCGTTTCCTTCCTCGGCCTCCGGAAGCCCCAAGAATCAGGATGTTATTTCGTCTGCTTCGACCCTCTAGATCTTCCGTTTTAGCTTGGAGTCTCTGTACTTGTTGTTTTAATTTAGTGATCTCTGGGTCGGTTTTACTTTTCCAGCGGTCCAAAGATGAGACGTTAGCTCCCAGATCCCCTACTTGCCGTGATAGATCAGAGAAGTCTTTTCGGATGGATTTGATTTCAGTAGATATCTCCTGCACAGTTTCTCTGAACGGCAGGATTTCTTGCAGAAAACGATCCTCAGTCAGCAGGGTACTTGGAGGAGCTGAAACAGCTTGTTTAGAGGGGCAAGAAGAGTTGATGTTTCTGGCTTTTTTGGAGGCCTTTTCAGGCGTCGTCGTGGAGTGTGTCTCACACTGGCTGACTTCATGTCAGGTTCCATCGCTGTAGCAGCACTAGACCAGCTTCAAGCGCCCTAAAAATAAGCTTAAGGATGCTAAATGGAAACAGCAAGCCTTTAGGGTCGCTAATATAGAATAGGGTGTTGATTTTCCTGAAGAGAAAGGTTGTTTTTGTAGGTGAAGGAAGGGAGCCAGATAGGGAGCTGCTCTCAGCCACACTGCATCATGTGACTCCTCCATAAGAAGGATATGCTGAAAATCAGAGGGAAAAATATTAAACAACAAAGTTAAGAGCATAGCTTGAAATTTTTCAACGCATGCTCGTAACTTTGGTAGTTTTCAATTATTTGACCTCAAATTTTCAACACAGTTATTTCTAGGAGCGTGGATATGTTGTTCATCCATACACTCTGGCATGTCCCTTTCCTCTTTAAACTTGCCAGAAGTCTTCAAACTGGCCCTCCCACCCACCCAGGTGGTAAATACCTCAGCTCCGCCCCATGCGCCAGATCTTCCTTTCTGCGGAAGATACAGGTCCCTCGAGCATACTTCTGTACTTAGTAGGCCCTGGTTTCAAAACGTTGGTTTTAACACAGCTTGCTATCAAACTCATTAGAGTTCGCAATTCCGATTCGGATACGGAGGACAAATCATCCCAGATTTCACCAGTGTCCCTCGGCCAGAAAATGTTGCGCTTCGATCCCCACCTAGCATGTGTACTGCCTCCGACGGACATGGCACCTTGCTGTGCACAATTTGTTTGGCCTTCCATCCCAACGTTCTGGACGACTGCAGACGCGCCTTCAACTGGGGAGACCAGAGAAAGGAACCCACCAGTGAAATACAAAGGCGAGGTGCGGTTTCCGCGCCGTGGGATCCGCCGAGCAATTGGAACAGATGAAGGCATTTGAGTAGGAAGCAGCTCAAGTTTCTGTTGGTCAGCTTCTTCATTCCCCTCAACCTCAAACAGAGCTTTGTGGGCTCCTTCGGGGAGCTGTGCTAGTCTCTCACCACCAGGGGTGAGGCACCCTGGCTCGCACTCTCCTGCCCTCGGAAGAGGGACAAGGACCCATGTCATCTTCCTCCAGAAGAAGAGCTCCTGTGACTGAGAGAAGTCTGAGTCCCAGGAGCAGCGTCTCGACTTTGGTCGAGATCGCATCCTCGATCGCTAACTACGGATCTTCCGTTAGGCCAAGACACCGAGGCGGAAGAAGCGGCCGAACCGGCGAGATTCGCGCAGTCCCATCGAGCCCTTATCACTGACTCCTGTCAATGATTCCTTAGAAAGGACCCGGTTCTTTCTTTTCCTTACCAAGGAGACTGTACTTGCGTAACCTTCTCAAGGAACCATTCCGGAGACTCTGTTTTCCCTCGACTCCAGCGTCCCATGGTCGAACCAGCTGACCCCGTTGGTCTCGATCGAGGACCGGACACTTAGTTGAAAAAC
This sequence comes from Neoceratodus forsteri, assembly GCA_016271365.2. NCBI lineage: Eukaryota > Metazoa > Chordata > Ceratodontiformes > Ceratodontidae > Neoceratodus > Neoceratodus forsteri. The sequence goes on along the minus strand of CM057458.1, from coordinate 1,145,588,319 downwards.
CGAAGAAAGTTCACAAACACTCCAGAAAGAGGTGTCGCCACCGATCCTCATCCTCCATGGACGAGGAGAGACTACGACCGAAACTCCGTCGATGTTATGAGGAGCTCATGTGGCAACAGCTGATTCTGACTGGTCAAAAGCTGGCTCTGCCGGCAGCACCGGCCATTAATTGGCTCCCGCCTCCCAGCCCGACGCCGACCCCTCCGGTGATCCTGGTAGCCCCAGATTGGCCGCGCCAGTTCTGGTACTAAGATCTCCTTAGCCTCAGCTGCAGGCCCCCGGAGCAGCTTTGTACACGCCCAGACCTGATATCATTGAACCAGGGGAAGGTATTCCATCCAGATCTTCAATCCCTGCACCTCACAGCCTGGTACCTGAGCAGCTAGAGTTCCAGGCTCTGGGTCTTTCTGAGGATGTCTACACCATAGTGGAGGCATCTCATAAGAAATCGACCAGGAAATGTTATGCCTTCAAATGGAAAAGGTTTTCCATTTGGTGTCAGGGTAAGAGTCTGGACCCCTTATCCTGCTCTGTGGCTAACATTTTAGACTACCTTTGGTCTCTCTCCAAAGGAGGTCTACGGTCATCGACCCTTAGGGTGCACCTGGCAGCCAGTCAGGCGACTTTGGCTCAGGAGACAGTGGTGGGCGCCTCTTCAAGGCCTGGATCACATATCCCCTCAGTCGTGAACCTCCACCTCCGTAGGATCTCTTGCTGGTTTGAGCAAGCTCATGGGCAAGCCATTCTAACCCATGCTCTCACACTTGTCATGGAAGACAGCCTTCCTGGTGGCTATCATGTCAGCCAGGACAGGGAACTCCAGGCACTTTCAGTGGACTCCCTTAGCTGGTCTTCCACAGGGACAAAGTTGTCCTGCTTCCACCAAAATTCCTTCTGAGGGTGGTTTTAGAGTTTCACCTTAACCAGGTGTTGACTCTGCGGTATACTACCCTAACTACACTTCAGGCGCTGAGTACAGGCTCCATTCTCTGGACCTCAGGCGTGTTCTCTCCTATTATAAGGAGGGCGAGGTGGAAATTCAGGGAGAGGTTAGCCAGCTGTTTGTCACTGACGCTGAAGCCACTTCTGGTAGACCTGCAGCCAAGCGGACCATTGCCGGGGAGTTACATCACGCATGGTCTGTGCTATGAGTTGGCAGGCAAGGCCCTCCAAGAGGATAAGAGCTCATTCTACCGCCATACTGCTGCATTGGTGGCTGTCAGGGACATCCCTATACAGGAAATCTGTCGAGCTACTACCTGGAAGTCAGAAAACACCTTCATTACCCACTACCACATCGACTGAGTCACACTGGGATGCTGGTTTTGGGCCACGGTTCTCCAATCTCTATTTCCCAAGTAGGGGTGTCGCCTTGCCTCCCTCCTCCCAGAGAACTGGCAGAGTCTGCCAGAGAGTGGGGATGAACAACATATCCACGCTCCTAGAAGAACAGGTTACTCACCTGTAACAGTAGTTCTAGGAGTGGTATATGTTGTTCATCCACACGCACCCACCCGACCTCTCCGGCTTTAGGTGCACAACCTTGCTTCCAGCGGGCTAAGATCTGGCGTCATGGGGCAGAGCGGAGGTATTTACCACCCAGGTGGGTGGGACGAGTCAGCTTAAAGACTTCCGGCAAGTTTAAAGGGGAAAGAGACATGCCAGAGGTGTAGATGAACAACATATACCTCTCCTAGAACTTCTGTTACAAGTGAGTAACCTGTTCTTTTTCACATCACCTCACCAACGTGGCAGCTGTCATTTTTCAAGTCCTGGCCATAATGTGTTTTTGCACTTGTAGTGTGAAATGATGTTTCAGCCACTACTTAAAATGACACCTGTCATGTTCAGAAGGAGGGGTCATAAAAAGATTATATTGAAAATCTGGGGGCAAAATGTGAAAAAACAACTAAGTTATGAAGGAAAGCTAAACAAGCCAGGTATCACACAGCCCACAAAAGGTTGATCAGGAAGTTGGTGGATCTCGGGGTTGGGGAAAGATGGCCAGATGGGTGGATAACTGGCTGAGGACAGAACCAGAGGGTGGTTGTGGGGAAAGAGTTCTCTGGTACCTGAGAGGTAACAAGCGGGGTCCCGCGGGCTCTGTGCTGGGGCTGGTGTTGTTCAATGTCTTCATCAGTGACAATGGAGATGGCATTAACATAGAAACATAGATTTTGACAGCAGATAAGGACACGCTTGGCCCGCCCAGTCTGCCCATTTCCTACCTAATGGATAAGCTGCAGATCCTAGTTAACCAGCAGGCTAATTCTTCCTACCCCACCCCTAGAATTGCCTTATGACTGTCCATGCATGCTTGAATTCCACCACTGTTTTGACTCCACAACCTCCTACGGAAGGCCGTTCTATGCATCCACAACCCTCTCTGTGAAAAATATTCCTTAAATTACTTCTGCCCCCTTCTATTTTCAAATTGTGCCTCCTTGTTCTTGCACACCTCTTTTTTTGAAAGATGCTACCCTCTTGGACTTTGTTGATTCCCTTGAGGTACTTGAAAGTTTCTATCATGTTCCCCCTCTTCCTCCTTTCCTCGAGGCTATACATATTAAGCTCCTTAAGTCTCTCTTCATACTGTGTCTTCCGGTGCAAACCCTGCACCATTTTAGTTGCCCTCCTCTGGACAGCTTCCATCCTGTCTATGTCTTTGCGGAGATTGGGTCTCCAGAACTGCACGCAGTACACCAGATGGGTTCTTACCAACTGTCTGTACAGAGGGATAACAACTTCCTGTTTTCTTTTGGTGATGCCTCTCCCTATGCATCCCAGTATCCCCCCAGCCCTCCTTGCTGCCCTCTCACATTGCTTGCCCACCGTTAGGTCATCTGATATGACTAACCCCAGGTCCCTTTCCATTTTTGTTGTTGTTAGTATCTCACCCCCTATTGTGTACTCTTCCCCTGGGTTTTTGTTTCCCAGGTGCATTACCTTGCACTTCTTAGCACTGAATCTAAGCTGCCATACATTTGACCATTCCTCTAACTTTGCCAAATCCTTCTCATCCTTTCCACCTCACCTTGTGCATCAACTCTGTTGCAGATCTTTGTGTCATCTGCAAAGAGACATACTTTCTTCAGTCCCTCTGCAATGTACGCATATAAGACATTGAAGAGGACCCATCTAATACTGAACCCTCACGGTACCCACTAGTAACCCCCTTTCTTCAAGTGGGCTCCATTTACTATTACTCTCTGTGTCCTATTCTCCAGCCAATTCTTTACCCAGGCTGTCATCTTGGGACCCACTCCCAGGCTGGCTAACTTGTATATTAATCTTTTGTGTGGGACTGTGTCAAATGCCTTGCTAAAGTCTAAGTAGGCCATGTCCACAGCCCTCCCTGATCTACTACTTTGGTCACCAAGTCAAAGAAATCTATCAGATTTGTCTGGCATTGCCTTCCGCTGTGAATCCATGCTGCCTTGGGTCCTGTGCCCTCTGGCCTCTAGATACTCGACAATTCTTTCCTTCAGAAGTGATTCCATCATTTTCCCTATCACTGAGGTTAAACTAACAGGTCTGTAGTTTCCTGCTTCTGCCTTGCTCCCACTTTTGAGAAGGGGAATCACATCTGCCCTCCTCCAGTCCTCGGGTACCACCCCATCCTCCCATGATTTGTTAAAGAGGGTAGTCAGTTGTGTCACTAGTTTTACCCTTAGTTCTTTTAGAATTCTGGGATGAATCCCATCAGGCCCATTGCTTTGTCTACCTTCAGTTTTAAGAGTTCTTTCAGAACCCTTTCTTCTGTAAATGGGCTGGTATCAACTTCTGTATCCAGAGTGTTTCTACTGTTTGTTTCAGGTACCTCCCCTCTTCCTTTGTAAATGCTGAGCAAAAATATTTGTTTAGTATCTCTGCCTTTTCACAGTCACCCTCTGCCCACCCTCCCTCCCTTTATTAAGCCTCACTAACCTCCCTTGATCTTCCTTTGCTCCCTGATGTACCTATAAAAGGTTTTATCCCCTTCTTAACTGAGTTGGCTATCTTTCCTCGGTTTGGGCCTTGCTCTTCTGACTGCCTTCCCAGCTTCCTTTTGCTTTAACTGATAGAGTTCTCTGTCCTGCTCCTTCTGTGATTCCTTGTACTTCCTGAATGCTTTCTTTTTCTCTTGAACCTTCACTGCCACTTCCTTTGAGAACCATAGTGGTTTCTTACATCATTTCGTTTGTTTATTTGCTTCACACAAAGGCTTGTTACCTCTGTGATGGCAGTTTTATTATTCCCCATTGTTCTTCCACCCCTCCTTCCTGCCCATTTGCTAGTGCATTCCTTAGGCACTCACCCATTTTGGCAAAGTCAGCCCTCCTAAAGTCCAGTACTTTTGCCTTTGTATGGCTTGACGCCATTGCTATGTTTATTGTGAACCATACTGTTCGATGGTCGCTAGTTCCCAGATGGCTACCCACTTCTACATCTGTGATCTTCTCTTCATCTCCATTTGAGAGAACCAGGTCTAAGACTGCTCCCTCTCAGTGGGTGCCAATACTAGTTGTCTAAGGTATGCCCCTGTAGGGGCATCTAGAATAACCCCACTCTTAGTGGCTGCTGCAACTGCACTTCAGTTAACATCTGGCATAATCGCCTATTGTGGATGACAACAAGCTCTGTGGGAGAGTGGACACAGCTGAAGGGATACAGGACTTGCAGGAAGATCTGGAAAAGCTAGGGAGGTGTTCCAGGATCTGGCAGCTTGGCTTCAATGCTAAGAAATGCAAAGTTATGCATACTGGAGCCAGAATCCCAGGACAGCGTGCTACCTGGGTGGAGTCACAGTATCTGCATCAGAGGAGAAGGACCTGGGGTGATGATCACTAGTGACCTGAAGCACTCCACACACTGCAAAAGCAGCAGCAAGGCAAACAAGATGCTGGGATGCATATCTAGGGGATCAGTAGTAGGAGGAAGGAAGTTATATTGCCTTTGTACAGGTCACTGGTATGGACGCATCTAAGAATATGGAGTTCAGTACTGGTGCCCACACCTCAAAAAGGACATTAACCTGCTGGAGAAGGTACAGAGGAGGGCTACAAAGATGACAGCTGGTCAGCAGAGTAAGGCATATGAGGAGAGGCTGAGGGCACTGAACATGTACTACCTGGAAGACAGAAGAGAGAGAGGGGACATAATTGGGACATTGAAGTACTTGAAAAGGATAAATAAGGTTGATAAGGAGTCTTTCTTTAAGTTGAGTGGCAACCATAACACAAGGGGACACAGTCATAAGCTGGAGGGTAGGAGGGAGGTCAGGAAGCACTTCTTCACAGAGAGGGTGGTGGAAACTTGGAATGCGCTGCGGAAGAAGTCATCTCGTTTAAGACAGTGGGCAAATTTAAGAGAGGATGGGATAGGCATAGGGGAAGGTAAAGATCATGGGTAGGGAGGATGGGAGGAGTGGGAGGGAGGGCAGGGACATTAGCTCAAGCTGTGGACCCTGCAATACGAGCAGACTTGACAGACCAAATGGCCTTCTTCTGCTGGCTTTGTCGTATGTTCGTATGTGTCACTTTTTAACTCCCCTCCAAAATATGTTTTTGCAGTCACACTGCAGTCACCTTTTGGATGGGATTTAAAAAATTCCACCTGTCTTGATAGTAACATCAGGTCATGAAAGATGGCTGGAAATTTGGGATCAAAATGTGGGAGCCCACTTAAAATTAGTTGTCTCTCGGTGGGCCTATCCTGGGTAAATACAATCTAAAAATGAGTAGAAGCATGACACCACTGAATTTGAGATACTGCATCTCATCTGGTCTATCCTGGGCAAATATTTTGTAATAATGTGTAAAAGCAGGACTCCAGTACAGCAGAGTGCCCACTGAATTGAGCTTCTATACTGCTCTGTCCTAGGAAAAATAAACACAGACATAGAATTTGCTAGCAGATAAGGGCTACTTGGCCCACCTAGTTTGTCCATTTTTCCCAGCCTATAGTATCCCTGCAGATACTACCTGATCTCCGACCCATTCACCCACCCCCCTTCCCTTTCCCAAAGATTCCCTTATGCCTATTCCATGCATTCTTGAATCCCACCAGTGTTTTTGCCCCCACCACCTCTTCTGGAAGACTGTTCCAAGAATACTCCACTCCTTCTGTGAAGTACTTCTTCACATCTCTCCTGAATCTACCTCCTCCAGCTTCTTACCATGCTCCTTGTCCCTGAACACCTTTTTTCTGATAAATACTTCCTCCTATATCTTATTCACCCCTGAGGTGTATATAAAGGTCTACAACATATCCCCGCTCTACCTCCTCTCTTCCAGGAGTACATATTTAGGTCAGTCTCTCCTGAGGGACTCTGATGCAGACCCTGCACCATTTTAGTTGCCTTCCTCTGGATTGCCTCCAATCTGTCTATGTCCTTCCACAGATATGGATTCCAGAGACTATGAAATACACTGTAAAATCTGGACTCCACTACAAATATAAAGTACAGTTGCGTAAGAACTTACCATAACAGTAGATCTTCGAGAGAGGCTCTTGCAGTAGGTAATTACATATAGGATTGACGCTGGCCAGCAGCAGGACCCCACAGAAAAATTTCTAGCTAGCAGTCCCTGGCAGGGACCGCCCCCACGTCAGGTGACCGGCGTCATACGACATCGGTATAAAGGGGCGGTCCCGGACACCTGCCTTCCAGTTCTTTCCCGCCACAGGCCCGGAAGGCCCGGACGAGAGAGAAGCAGATATTTCCCTCAATGGAAAAGGTGCTGAAAAAGCCTAGGGGGATGGAGGGCGGGAAGGTATTACCTACTGCAAGAGCCTCTCTCGAAGATCTACTGTTACGGTAAGTTCTTACGTAACTGTACTATCTTACTTCGAGAGGGCTCTTGCAGTAGGTAATTACATATAGGACAGAATCCCAAGCAGTCTGGAACAAATGAAAGGCACCGGGAGGAGGAACTACTCCAAAAGTAGAAAATAATCTAGCAGGTCTCAAGAAAGGAGGCCTTGCAAGACAGCTAACCCGAAGCCTGCTCTACGGCGAGAGGCAATGTCCAAACTGTAATGTTTAGTAAAGGTACGGACTGAAGTCCAAGTGGCGGCAGCACAGATGTCTGCCGCAGACACATTCTTGAAACAAGCCGTAGAGGCGGCAACTCCACGAGTGGAGTGACCTCTGACTTGACCCGGGAGGGTCTTGTTATACTTGTCATAACAGAAAGTGATGCAATGGGCCAACCATTTCGATAGGCATTGCTTAGAGACAGCATTGCCTTCTCTTCTGTGAGTGAAAGAGACGAACAACTGATCAGTTTTTCTGAGATCCTTCGTTCTATCGGTGTAGTATCTCAGAATCCTGTGAACATCCATGATATGGAGCAGGTATTCTCCTTGATTGAGTACTGCGTGAAAGCAGGTAATTCAATAGACTGATTTAAGGTAGATTCTACCACCTTGGAAGAAACTTAGGATTGAGTCGAAGAGCTACCTGTTCTTTGTGAAAAATCAAATAAGGGATTTTGCACATCAGGGCCTGAGCTTGGAAATTCTGCGAGCAGAAGTAATGGCCACCAAGAAGAGCGTCTTCCACGATAAAAACTTCAAGTCTCAGGAAGCCGCAGGCTCAAAGGGAGGAAGGGTAAGTTTCGAGGACAAAGTTTAAGTCCCAAGGCGGAGCTGGAGTCCGGACAGGGGGCCTGAGATGAAGGACCCCTCTGAGGAAAGTTTTGGATACCTCCAGCTGGGCAAATGCCTGATCAGTGAAAGGGACGTGGTAGGCTGAAATAGCCGCCATATGGACTTTCAAAGAGGAGTGACTGAGACCCAGGTCGAAAAGATGACGCATGTACTCAAGCAGAATGGTCAGAGGGCAGGAAAAGGGCTCCACATTCCTGGACGCAGCCCAGATAGAAAATCTTTTCCATTTCATGGCGTAGGTGGACCTAGTGGAGGGTTTTCTAGCCTCCACCAGAATCTCGGCCACCTTAGGAGAAACGCCAAAACGAGATTGAGCTAGGTCTGCAGGAGCCATGCATGAAGTTGAAGGGGCTTGAGTCCCAGATGGACCAGGGTCCCCTGATCCTGGGTCAGCAATCCTGGAGATAAAGGAAGAGGAAGAGGAGGAACCCCCTGAGTATTGTTGTAGAAGAGAACCAGATTTGCCTGGGCCAGAAAGAAGCGATCAGAATCATTCTTGCTCCTTCTAAAGCAAGCTTCTGTAGCACACGAGGGACCAGAGGAATTGGGGGAAAAGCATAGACGAATCTGTCCTTCCAGCTTAGAGATGGAGCATCACTCCAGAAAGCGCCTCGCTCTGGAGTGAGCGAGCAAAAGATTGGAAGCTTTGCATTTTGGGAGGAAACGAACAGGTCTATCTGAGGAGTCCCCCAAATCTGGAAGATGCTTTTTAGAACTTTTTCGTCCAATTCCCACTCGTGTGGTAGAGCCGACGAGCGACTTAGTCTGTCTGCCAGGACATTGTCGACTCCCGGAACATGGATCGCCGTGAGGTGAAGGTTGTGAAGCGTTGCCCAATCCCAAACCCTCATCGCTTCCCTGCACAGCGGGTAGGACCGAGTCCCTCCCTGCTTGTTGATGTACCACACCACGCACATGTTGTCCGTTTGGACAGCTAGGTGACCGGGAAGGATGTATTGGTGAAGGGCCTGGAGAGCATACAGCACTGCTCGAAGCTCGAGCACGTTGATGTGGAGAACTATCTCCAACTTTGACCATAGGCCCTGGGTCTGTGAGGACCTAGATGGGCTCCCCAACCTTCGCCTGAAGCATCCGTGGTCAGAGTCTGATCGGGGAGGATGAAAAAGGGGACCCCGAATAGGTTCTCTAGACCATCCACCATTTCAAGTCTCTTACCATCGGCGAGGAGATCAGAACCAGATCTAGGTGGTCTACCCGTTGATCCCACTGAGATCGGAGAGATTCTCATGTGGAGGCGCTTGGCGGAACCATCCGGATGGCCGCCGCCATAAGCCCCAGTAGGCGGAGCACTGACCTCGACGGAACCCTCCTGTGTTCCAATGGAGGGAAATCTGTGACTGGAGGGAGGCCCCTGTCCGGAGGCAGAAAGGCCTTGCACAATGTTGTGTCGAGAACTGCCCGATGAACTGGAGCCTCTGTGAAGGATCCAGGTGAGACTTGGAATGGTTGATGGGAATACCCAGGCCAGTGAAAACCTGCTGGGTGAGGGAGAGAAAATGCCGGAGTTCCTCCCTGGATGGGGCCACCAGGAGCCAGTCGTCCAGGTAGGGAAAAACCTGAGCTCCCAAAGAACGCAGGTGGGCCGCTACCACCGCCAGGCATTTGGTAAAGACTGGGGGCTGAGGAAAACCAAATGGGAGCACCCGGAATTGGTTGTGGACCCCTGGAACGCAAACCTGAGGTACTTGCGAGAAGGGCGAATGGGGATGTGCAGGTATGCATCCTGCATATCTAGTGCGCAAAGACATTGGCCCAGCCGAAGCAGGGGGCAAAAGGTTTGAAGGAGAGCATCCTGAACCTCTTGTATTCCACATACAGGTTCAGAGAGCTGAGACTGAGAATAGGTCTGAGATCTCCCGTCTTCTTTGGTACAAGGAAGAAGTGGGAATAGTAACCCGTCCCGTAGAGGTGAGGGGACGGGATCTATAGCCTGTTTCGCAAGAGCGCGAGATTTCTTCCCTGACCAAAGGAAGATGGTCCCTATAAGCAGAGTTCAGAGGGGGTGACGGGAGGTTTCTGTAGAAACTCTATGGAGTGCCCTCTGCTATGATCTGAAGCACCCATGAATCGATGTTATCCTCTCCCAACCCGGAAGGTGGAGGGAACCTCCCTCCCCGGTTCCTCTGGGGCATCCGCGGCGGTGGGAGAGGGAAGGAGTCAGGTGGTGTAAGGCAGCGCCGCAGCTGGGGCACCCGTTGCTTTTTTGGGCGGCGGGGGCCTGGCAGCTGTGGGGGCCCGACGTTTAGTGGCCCGCCTTCCCTGAGGTTTCACTTGAGGACGGCTGCGTCTGCGAAAGGGACGGCGCTGTGGGCGATGGGGACGGTACATTGAATCAACAGATTTAAGGGCCGTCCCCTTCTCCTGCAAATCAGTGATGATGTCCTTGACATCACCACCGAAAAGCACAGAACCCCTGAAAGGTGCTTCTTGGATCACTGACTGCATCTCCGGGACCAGACCTGACACACGGAGCCATGCATGACGCCCAAGACTCACGGCTAACGCAGAGCTCCATCCTGCGGTGTCCACTGCGTCGTAGATCGTCCTCAAAATATGATGACTGGCCGAACGAGCAGAACGGACCAGGTCGGCCAACTCCTGCTTGACTTGGGAGTCAGGCAAAGAGTCAATCTTAGATTCCGCCTGGGTAAGGACGGCCTTCTGGTAATCCCCCATATGTGTTACATAGTTCAGGGCCCTAATCCCCAGTGTGGAAGAAGTGAATCTTCCTTCCACACTGATCCAAGCGAGATTCCTTATCCGGGAGGCGAGGCTCAGAATGTTTCAGGTGTGCTGACCGCCGTGAGCGGCGCTAATCACAACCCGAGTCTGCACGGGGTGAGAGTCTAAAAAGTCTACACCCTCCGGAGCCTGGTATAGCCTGTTCGACTTCCTGGGAAGTGGGGCTAAAGCCGACGGTTGCTTCCAAATAGTGGAAACAAGGTGGGCATGAGACTCGATCCAGGGTGGCACTAGGGTAGGAGCCGTAAGGGGCAAGTCCAGATGTTCGGCGAGTTTAACCCGTTGAGGATCTGGTTCTAAGGAATGCCACTGATGGACTTCCTGGATCTTCCTGAGCAACTCCACGAAGGAAGGATCCTCCCGAGGAGACTTCGGAGGAGTCCTCGGCCGGGGCTTGGACGGAGAGCGTGGCTCGTCGTCTTTCTCGGAACATCCATTGGAAGCCTCCGAGGAGTCCGAGAGAGAAGGGGAGGAAGAATCTGAAGCAGAGTAAGACTCTCTAACTTGTCTAGGGGGAGGAACGGGTTCCTTGGGAGGGATCCCAGAACGCGTGTCCTGCCTCTCTCTGGATCCCGAGGGTAAAGCCCAGGAATCCGAAGGAAGACAGGGGAGTGTGCTGTTTGGGGCGTACAGGGAGCCGGGGTGGCACCGCTGCCGTGGGGCCTGCTCTCGACTTCTTGGTGAGCTGAGCCTTGGCCTCAGCCACCAGAGGTGAGAGTCTCCTGAAGATCCTACCAGCGCCTAGGGGCGTGAGGAGGAGGGGGGGTAGTTATACGGGAGGAAAACTATAGGGGAGTATCCGTAACCTGCCGCGGGTATACCGGAGTTGGGTACTGGCGTGTCAAGGAGTCGGCACTGGGTACTGCAACGCAGGATACCGCGGACCTGGGAAAACCGCGGCCGGATATGACGGATACCCAGGCACTGGAGGAGCTGCCGGAGCAGAAGGCCCAGCCAGTTACTCCATGGGCGGATCAGCCAGGATAGGCCCATGGGGTGGAGGGCCCGATGGAAGAGGAAAATCCTGCTGGCGTTAGAGAGGCGGCGTCGGAGGAGCCAGCGCCCGGCGTCAGATCCAGCTCTTCAGGAAGAGGATCGGACGGTAGCCCAGGGTCGAGCCTCGTCCAGGGATGGAGGAAAAATCCCCAGGGTCAGGCAGGGGACTGGGGCTAGGACTAGGTGTCAGCGTGGCTCAGTTGGTAGCACATCAGCCTCTGGACCAGAAGGTCATGGGTTCTCGTTCACACACGAGTTGGACTTGCACCTAAAATCGCTGGCATCTGAAATACAGTATTAGGGGTGCTGTACTGCTGGGGTGTGCCGTCCTTCCGATGAGACCGAGGTCCCTTCTGCCCATCCTGGTGGTGTCCTGGTGGGTGTCCAGGTGGAAGTAAAAGAACCCAGGGCACTCTTCGCAAAAGTGTAGGGAACATTCCGGTGTCCTCGCCAACATTCCCTTCCATAAACCGGTTCATGCAATTATCCAGGCTGTGTGTGGGTGATGATGTGCGATATGGCTACCACACATTCAGTCACTTCACTACCAGTCTAGCATTGCTTGTAAAGCGCTTTGGATGTATGAAAAGCGCTATATAAATGCTGATTCTTCTTCTTCCCCTGACGGCAGTGAAGGCTGCTGGGAGCTTGGTTACGACAGATACAGCAGGGTCTGCCGTAGGCTCCAAGGCCCGGCGCACGTCGGAGGAGCCGACGTGTGGCTTATGGGCCGAATCCCGGCGGACGGCGGGCCGAGGATGAGGAGGCCGGTCCGAGGGGACACTGCGTCGCTGCCCGCAAGGGTCGAACGTCCTAGCGGCCTTCTCCGCATACGTCAAAGGAGCAGACGTCCGGCTTAAGGAGGTGCCGCGCCAGTAGGCGCAGGCCTCTTGCGCGGTACTGGGGCTGGAGTCTCCTTTTGCCCGAGGCGCCCGCGGGCTCGAACGCGAACCCGACGGGGCGGCAGACGCCTCCAAAGCCTTGGAGACTGTCGTCGGGCAATTCCCCCGGAAGGGATGTTACCTTGCCCACGACTCCGGCCGGAGTCGCGGAGGAGGAGGCCTTCTCCCGGTGCCTTTCCTTGTCCCGCTTCTTATGCCCTTCAGGGGAGGTCGACGCCTGCCGAAGTTTTCTCAACTCCTTCTCCATCGCAGACATCTTTTTGAGGAGATGGGCTTCGATAGACTGCTGGCGTTGTCTGCGGGTGGCCGCGCTGAATCGGAGCAGTGCGGAAACTTGTCATCAGCGTGGTCAGGGCCTAAGCAGAAAAGGCAGAGGGAGGATGACAGTCTTTTGTGAGGCAGTTGGGCGCCGCATGAGTCACACTTATTCTTTGAAGGGGATGACATATACCGACGTTCACCTGACAAAAGAAGAATAAAATTCTATACTGAAAACTATTCGGAAAAAGCGAAGTAACAGGACTGAGCGATATGAACTTAACCGCGAGGTGCTGCATGAGCTAAGCGGTGGGAAAGAACTGGAAGGGTGTCCGGGACCACCCTTTTATACCGACGTCGTAGAGACGCCGAGTCACCTGGCGGAGGGTGGTCTGGTCACCTGACGTAAGGGTCCCCGCCAGGGACCGCTAGCTAGAAATTTTTCCGTGGTCCTGTCCCGTGCTTCCGCCAGTCCCATATATGTAATTACCTCACTGCAAGAGCTCTCAAGTAAGATCTTGCCTTTCAGCTGGGCTACCCTCGTAAATGTAGTGAAAAAGTTTCTGGAGACCAGCCACTCAGTTCATCATAAAATGTAGTTTTATTTTGATATTTTCTTAGAACACCATGATCCCCCTAGTACGTCTAACGTTCACCCAACACCGGCTTCCTCAGGGGCTTAGGATCTTATTTATTTATTACATTTTAATAACCGGTAAGCTGCATGGGCCCCAAAGGTCCTTTTTCAGGGGCGACCCGGGGAATTACATGGAATAATACATGGGGTAGCATACAGCACAGGTACATTACACTAGACAGCGAGGAACAGAATACATAGTAGTTTTTCAGCAGTTACATTTAAGAGGTAAGACATGGTAGCTTCTTAGCAGTTAACATTTCCTGGGTAAGCTCTACAGATAGGGTGCAGTGCTATATAGATGGGGTGCAGTGATAGTCGCTATTTCCATATGAGGGAGAGGGGTGGGCTTCCATAGGAGCCTCTCACTTTAGCAGCTGCATATCGGGTGACCATCATATGAGCCTTCAGCCTTATGCGGAAGGTGTGGGTAGAGTAGCATCCTGAGACACCAGGGGCAGGGAGTTCCATAGGGTGGGCGCTGTGATGGCGAATGACTTACCCCCACCTTGGTTCTAACCCTTGGCACTCTGAGGAGGGTTCTGTCCGTTGTTCTGAGGGCCTAGGGTTTCTCTTTGGGCAATGAGTCCAGTGAGGCTGGGAGGAGGAGATGGGCTGAGTAGTTTATGAGTGTGGCAGAGTAGGGGTATTGGAGCCGGACTTCCAGGAGGGCCAGTTTAGTTGGGACAGAGGTCACAGTGGTGAGCCCGGAGCCAGATAGGGGTGGGACAGAGCCACCTTGTGATAGAGAACTTGTAATCTGTTCATCTCTTGTTTGGCAGCTCCTGTATCACCGGGGCTGCACAGGAAGGGTAGGGAGGACGACGCTTGTGGCGATGGAGGCCCGTCATGTGGGTACCAGCTGGTCTTTCAGCCTATACAAGGTCCCGTGTTTAAGGAATATTTTGGGTTACCTGGTCGATATGATCCTTGAGGGAGAAGCACTGATCCAGTGTGAGGCCAAGGTATTTTATCGATTCAACCATCTCAAGTCTTTTTCATGATTTGGTCATCAGCCTGAGATGTAGGCTTCTGTCCCAGCCAAGGGTTCTTGGGCCAAATAACATGTCCCTGGTCTTGTTAGGGTTAATGATCATTCTGTTGGTGACAAGCCACTGCTCAAGGGAACCCAGGTCTTCCTGTAGCCCAGAGCAGAGATCTCCCAGATTAGAGGAGGGGCAGTATATGACCGCGTCATCCGCATACGTGCCACTGAGTTACCCCCCCAGTGTTTACTGAGATTGATTGTGAAAAGAGAGAAGAGAAGGGGGCCAAGGATAGATCCTTGGGGCACTCCATCCATTAGGGGGAGAGGCTCCGACAGGGAGTCTTTCCATTTTACCCTCTGTGTCCTCCCTGTGAGGTAGCTGTTGAACCACGATAGGGAGTGGCTGTCTAACCTGACCTGGCTCAGTTTTGTAAGGAGCAGGTTGTGGTTTACAAGGTCAAAAGCCTAGGAAAGGTCAATGAAGACTGCCCCGGTGGGGGATCCCTTGTCCAGTTACTTAGAACATCAGTGGAGAACTTGATAAGTGCAGTGTCAGTCCCATGATTGGTTCTGAAACCATGCTGGGAGGAGGCAAGTAAATGGTGGCGCTCTAGGTAGTCCCGGAGTTGTCCGTAAATTAGTCTCTCTTGAATCTTACCAAGGCTAGATAGCAGGGAGATCTTGTGTTCCTAAATAAATTCTTTCATTATTGGCTTTAGAACAACTAGGAGTCAGTTTTCTGTTTGTTTCTGTACGTGGCACTCAAAAAAGTGGACAATCCTAGTTACTATCACAATCAAAATCTTCTCTTAGAGGAATCAGAGTGGTCCTCTTCATATAACCTTCTGAGGTATTCAAAGTCCTTTCCACCCACATGTGGTTACCATACACCACATTTGAAGTAAATGCTGCCAAGGAATGGAATGTGGGTGGGTGCCCTTTGTATAAAGTAGACCAAATGTTCCTATTGGGGGCTGGTTGAACGGTTGACTTCAATGTAGTGAAAAAAGTTTCTGGAGACCAGCCACTCAGTTCATCATAAGAAATGTAGTTTTATTTTGATATTTTCTTAGAACACCATAATCCCCTAGGTACGCCCAATGTTTCACCCAACACTGGGCTTCCTCAGGGGCTTAGGATCTTGTGTTCCTAAATAAATTCTTTCATCATTGGCTTTAGAACAACTAGGATTCAGTTTCCTGTTTGTTTCTAGCTTCAGATTATAACTTTTGATCTGAAACAAGTTACAACCACTTGGAGTCTGTGCTTAGTTTCATTTCAGACCACCCAGGGGTACCATTCCAAACTTCCCTTCACTCATGCTCATTACTACAAAAAAAAATTAAAATGCATAGTTATTTGTTTAAACATTGGGAACGCTTCTGCTATGCACAGTAATGCCATAAACATGTTACTTAATACTAGCAAACCATTTCCTTGGCAGCTATCCTCGGTAAATACATTACGAAAATGCATAAAAGAAGGGCCCCAACAAAAACGAGATACTACATCTCAGTAGTGCTATCCTGGGTAAATACTGGGAAAAGTAGAATCCCACTGAAAACATGACAGCAACAGAGCTGTGCTATCACAGATGCGTTAAAGCCGGACCCAATTGAAAATGAGATACTGCATCCCAGCTGGTTTATCCTGGGTAAATATACTGCAAAACTGTGTAAAAACAGGACCCTACAGCAGACCCCACTGAAAAGATGCTGCATCTAAGATGATCTGTCCTAGAATAATACAATATAAAAGCGGGACCGCACTAAAAACGAGATACTTGCATCTTACCTGCTATCCTAGGTAAATGCAGTATAAAACTATGTAAAATTAGGACCCCATTGCAAATGACATATCACATCTGGTCTATCTTTATTCTTGGGTAAACATATAGCAAGAACGTGTACAAGCACGACCCAGGATAACAGCAATTCAAGCAGTGAACATTCAGCATTTTATTTATTTCAGTTTTGGATTAATACCTTTGAGTCAGGGACTCTTTTTCAAAGGTTCCACATCAGTGTTGAACAAACATTACAAAAACACAAGGTTTACAGAAAACACTAAAGCATATACACAGGCAATAATAAAATCTGAACGTATACACATTTAATTAGTACGTATTAACAGCAAGAATGATTAGATAAGAGAGGGGTAGGAGGGATCAGCCAGAGGTGGCACTGTCAGAGGTTTGGGGGGTGGGAAGGTGGAGCTTTCAGCCATGTGAGGACATCGTCGGGTACTTGGGGGTAAGGGAGAGGGTTAAGAAGAAAAGTGGTACAAAGTAGAAAGATATAGAGGGGTGTAGGTAATGGGAAACTGGGGGGCTGAGGTACTATCAAAATAGCGCAGACAGGTACAAGTAATTTTAGAGCCAAGGAAGGATCGGAGCCCAGCTCTGAAAGTACTAATCTTGGGTGTATCAGAGGAGGTCAGCAGGTAGTTCACTGTACCATTTCAGTCCTTGATACAGGATGGAGTTCTGGGCAAATTTCTTCCTTTTGAAGGAAATCACCATCCTGCCAGTGGCCACACTCGAGTAGATTTCATTGGGACGGTCAGCTTAAAGTGGCCTCCCAGGGTGGGGATGTCAGTCCAAGCAGCACTTTTTTTAAGAAGTAGGCAGGTTTGGTATTGCCCTCTAAGATGGAGCAGGAGCCACCCAGTTTGTGTAGAGCAAGCAGGTGTGGGTGTCAAGAGCAGCCCCAAAAGTAAGATGGCAGGCCTTACTGAGGAGTGTGCTAATCCTGTTAAGAGCAGTTTTTGTGCCGGCCCCATAAACAGGCAACCCATAATCAATGGTAGACAGTATTGAACTACTGGTGGCTAATCTGAGAGCGCTAGGTGTCACTGAATGTCTCTGACGGTAAAGTACACCAAGCTTTATATTTGCAGTCTTGACAACAGAGTTTACGTGGTTTGAGAAGGTGAGTGTGTCATCAAAGGTAATGCCGAGATATTTCAACCGTTTACTTGGTCTAGAACCTCACCCTTTTGGTTATGAATAAGCAGGTCAGGTATTTCTTTTTGCTTTGGAAGGTGGTGAAGAGCATACTCTGTTTTTTTGATGTTTAATAGTAGTTTGTCTTCTGTAAACCAAGATTTAAGATTAAGTAATCTGCTTTGGAGTTCAGTTGTGATGCAGTGGTGGTCTTTACCTGCGACTGATATTACTACATCATCAGCACAGAGGACTGTGCTCGCTAAGTAAGCCATTGGGGCAGAATTGATGAAAAGGCTAAGGAGTAGAGGACCAAGGATTAACCCCTGTGGAACCCCAAGGAGCACCTCCTTAGCTGCAGATAGTGCATCACCAATTTTGACTCGTTGTGACCTGATAAGAGAGGTACTACAAAACCACAGTACCGTATCTGTGGACAGACCTGTAGACAGAAGGCTACTTAGGAGGAGGTTGTGATTAACAGAGTTGAAGGCCTTTAAGGTCGATAAAACCAACCAACTGTCTGTCCACTATCCAAGGTGTCGATGGTTGGGATGAATAATCAACAAGTGCGGTGAGAGTGAAGTGTTTTTTTCAGAAGCCATGCTGCTGTGAGCAGAGTAGATTATTATGGTTATCAAGGTATTCAGTAAGCTGCTCCGAGACCATTCTTTCGAGTACTTTCAAAAAGGGGAGGAAGGATGGATATAGGTCTGTAGTTGGATATTTGGGTTTTGTCCCCAGCTTTAAAGACATGCATGATGTTTGCCGACTTCCATACATTTGGAAACACTCCAGATTTTAGAGAGGCATTAAACACCATGGTAAGAGGACTGGCAAGTTTGTTAAAGAGAAGACCAACCAACTTCAAGTCAAGCGGATCTGCCCCCCATACTGGTCTTGCCAAGGGCCCCTTTAATGTGCTTGATGGTTTCAGCCTTGGTGACACGTCTAAAGTAAAAGGGTGGTACATCTTTCCTTGGGGGAGCTTGAGGGCAGTTGGGTGTTGCTGATCATCCATATCCTTGAGGTAGTCACCAGGAGTACACTTGAAAGGTCAGTGAATGCATTGTTGAGATCATTGGCAACATCGATGGGTTTCTTGTAGGGACCCCTTCGCAGTCACTAGTAGGTCAGGGGGAGCCTTGGGGGACTTGCCCATCAAGGATTTCAGAGAGCACCAAAAATATCTTCCAGAACCCCAGGTATTGTTTAGTAGATCCTTACAGTAGGAGGCTTTAGCCTGTCGAATGAGTTTGGTGCAGGTATTTCTGGCTGCCTTGTACGTATTAAATGCAGCAGGTGTTCCAGCTGCTTTTGCTATATGCCAAAGATTGTCTCTGTTCTTCATAAGTCCAATAAGGGAATTGGAAAGCCAGGGATTGGAGGTTCCCCCAATTGTTTTAATTTTATACAAGCACAGTTGAACACCATTATGAAGTATTTAAGGGCCTCATTACCATCAATATCCCCAGCCAACGGGGACCAATCCAGTTGTGTCACGTACAGCTTAAAATGTTTGAGTAGCCCCGGCCTTAAGCAGTAGTTTTTTGCACACCTTGGGTGGCCTCTTGGGGAAATTGTTAGACAAGGTACACCTCACAGGGGAGTGGTCATGAGGCTGTCAGGCAGGACAGTAACATTGGATATATGCTCAGGATGCAGTTGTAGTAGTAAAAATTTTACTCAATATGAATAATGAATTGGTAATTCAACTGAGTCAAAACTCATTTCCAGTGAGATCCATAAAATTCCACATGCATAATTGCAGTTCCACATACATTACAAATATCTAAATATGACAAGAAGTCAACATACTTCAAAATATACAAAACATAATAACAACCAAAGACTGTACACACTTGCAACATAGAATATATATATGCACTATTTCCTTATCACCTGTTAAAATATGATGCCTTTATTTGTCATTAAAGTGCATTTACCTTTCTTGTCCCAAACCAACTCTTGATTTGTCCCACTCTTCTTTTACCATCTTTAATCCTAATCTCTACTGGTAGTAAATTCCAAAGAGATGGTCCTCGATGGAAAAAATTGCCCCTTCTCAATTTAGCATTATACTTTAATGGCAGGTATTCTATTCCTTTCGCTGACCTAGGACCCAATTTTATCGTTCTTTCCTCCAGACAATCTATAATATATCTTGGTACTTTGTTAAAAAAAAAAACAGTTTTCCATATACAGCAGTACATGTAAGGATCTCCTTTCCCCTACTTCCATACCATCCTAAAGACGGTATAACCGCCTAACAAGGCCAATCCGTGCCATTGTAATGTAGTGCACCATTTTGTTACATACAATTTCTAATTTCCCCAATAATGTTGAATTAGCCCCCCATATATATTAAATCCCCATAATCTAATAGAGGGATCACCGTAGTGTTTATCAAATGGTTTCTAATTGCATATGTTGTACAGTGTCTTATTCTATATAGAGCTCCCACACGTCTACTGATTGTTTTTCTCATTTGTCCTATATGTTTATCCCATTTTAAAAAAACGATCAAAATATACTCCCAAATACCTATAACTTTCCACCTGTTCCGAAGTTTGACCATCAATAGTCTTAATCCGCAGAACCCCTTCAGTCTGATTCCTACCGATCTTTCTTTGAAAATAGTTTGAGATTTTTTTGAATTCAGGATAAGTTTGGATGAGACCAAAAATTTCTGTAGTTCATCGAAAGCTGTTTGTAATTCACCCTCTATCTGGGCATTTACTAGTCCAGATAGATAAATTATCGTATTGTCAGCATACAGATGGTACCTTACTTTGGGATTTGAGAACTGCATAGAGTTAAACACCATATAGCAACTGGCCCAATTGGGAGCCCTGAGGAACTCCCATTTTTATTTGACGGATTTATGATTTCCATTGGTCCACTGCTACAAATTTGCCTCTATCAAATAAATAGGATTTGAACCAATCTATAGGCCGCTTTTGATAACCCCATATGCTGAAGCCTGACAGGAGAATATCGTGGTTCAGAGTGTCAAATGCCTTTGAAAGAGCTACATATAGGCTCCCACAGATAGACCCTGTCCAGGCTTCCAGACAAGGAGCTAGTAACCTGCAAAAGTGCAGAGGTTGTACCTTGTACTGCTCTAAAGCCTGACTGGAACTTATTTGAGGAAGAGAAAATCTTACAGAAGTTCTGAACCTGCTTAGCAACTATACCTTCAAAGATTTTAGCAACCACTGAAAGGAAATAATTGGATGTGGTCAGGAGCCAGTCTATGAGAGAACTGCTCCCTGTTTTGTAGTCAAGTCGGTGTCATCAGTGACCCTCTGTGTTAGAAAACGCTAGATATTAGATCCTTGGCTTTGTTTCCTTCTGTGAATGCCAGTTAATGTTGAAGTCACCTACAATGACCTTCTACTATTGGCTGCCTAGTTGCTCTTTGTTAGCTATGACATGGTTTAGCCCAGCAGGTTGGTGCCCTGGAGGTATGTATAATGCAGAGAACAGCAAGACTTTATTCTGTGGTCCTATGCTTAATTTGAGGTTCATAATTTGGGCCTCTTTTGTATTAAGACTGTTATCAAGGACCTGTATCTTTATTGCAGACCTGGCATATACTAGGTACCCACCCCAGCGTTTAGCAAACCTATCTTGTCGGAATGGGGTGTAGCATTCAAGGGAGATAAGATACATCTGGTATCTTAGGGGAAAGCCAGGTTTCTGTTAGTGATATAATGTCTGGGTTAATCACCTGCACCCATGACTGGAGTTGTGTGAACTTGTTAAAGTTTTGTGAGGTGTTTCTATTTTCAATTCCCATCCAGGCTGGTCAACCTTGTACCATGTTCTGGAAATGTCCTAGCTAACAACATTCCCTGTAGCTTATATGCAATGTAAGAAAATAACCAACACTCATTAAGACATTCTCAGTTTTACTTGAACACAGTAAACTTTGTTAAAGGACTAAGAAAATGGAAATATAGTAAATAAGGGGTGAGTGATATTCAAGAGACACAAAGGAGCAGTAAACCAAAAAAAAAAAAAAAAAAAAAAGCAAAGTGATGTGCATTCAAGATACTGATATTATGGTGTACTTCAAGCTGGACACCATAAAAACCAGACTCAAATCTTCAAATTTTAGAGCCAGACCTGCCAATTAATGTTCTGCTGAGGAGGGCGGGAGCTGGAACGGACCTTGGAATGTCGTCAGCACCAAGAACCAAAGTAGCAATACTTTCCATCTGCTCTGGGACCTACAAACTGTGCTCACCACTGGCAGACTGAAGCCAATGGCTGGCCAGCCCCTCAATGACCTTTTCCCCCATACACATTCTCAGAACTGGATAACTGTAAGCAGAAACCATAGTTAGACAAAGCAAAGTTACTTATAGTGACTCACGCCTGCAGAAAATCTTCTCCACAGAGCCACACTCTTTGGTCTTAGGGATAGTGGCTCTAGGATCCACTGGGAGCAGTGTTCCCTATTCATTGTTTTAGCCATGAGGCTGGAGGGGTCGTGGAGCCCTAGATTTATTCATTCGCATTTTTTATGCACAATTGTTGTATGTAAGTACTCAATTTTATGCTTACCTCTTTAATCTTTTTAGAAAATAATAATAAAAATATTATGCTCCCTGAATTATGGTTCTAGAGTCCTGGATTTTATTTATTCATTGTTTTAGCATGGTAGGTCACCACCCTATAATTTTCTACCACAACTATATACTTTTTTGCTATCATCCCAATTGTTTTTCATAAAATTCTTCAAAATGGCCTTTTACCACCATTCTTTATTGTACTTCTACCCGTTTTGATACCAGTGTGCTGTACCTTATGAAAAAACACTTATGCACATGCACAGTGCATCTAGGAGTCTACGGAATCATGCATCCTTGGCCTTGATCACCACTGCACCACCCAATATTCCTAGGGAGTGGGAATCCTGGGAGTACAACTTTATTCAGGGCATTGGCAATAGTGATGGCACCAGCACATGCACATCACCACACACAACAGAGCAAATAACCATTTACTGTGCCCTAATTGCCTCTGTTCTGTTAGCATGAAGAGTAAAAAGCAAGTGCCATGCTCACAAGAAGAACAGAAAAAGGATATAACCAAGAAAGGAAACAACCAAAATGAAATAACTACCAACCTAAAATAAAGGAAGGCAATTGACTCCCTTTCTATGATCCCCCCATAAATGAGGAATGGGCTGGAAGGCCTTAAAGGCAAAAATAGGTGGTCTCGAGCCAGGTATTGCTAAGATCAAAGAGGATAAGGGGGAGTGTGTGGAGGAGGAGGACCAAGGAAAAGCATCTATCCTAGATACTTCTGCTCAGTGTTTACTAAGGAGAAGGCAGGGAAGGGCCCACAGATCAGCACCATGGGCACAGGGGGGAGGGAGGTGTGCACTAGTCCCTTCACAAAAGAAAGGGTTCTACAAGAGCTCACTAAGTTCAGGCTGGACAAGACACTGGGACCTGATGGCATACATCCCAGGGTACTAAAGGAGCTAAGGTTGGAACTAGCAAAGCCATTAGCAGAACTATTTAGTAAGTCTCTGAGCACAGAAGTCCCAGAAGACTGGAGAAGGGCTCATGTGATCCCGCCACTAGAGTGGCAGCAGGAACGAGGCAGGGAACTACATATCAGTCAGTCTTACCTCAGTAGTGGGCAAGACTATGGAGACACTCCTTAAGGAAAGAATAGTGCAACACCTGGAATCTATAAGAGCACAGGATCCAAGACAGCATGGGTTCACAACAGGAAGGTCCTGTCAAACTAATCTCAGATTTCTTAGACTGGGTAACCAGAGTGGTGGACCAAGGGGGTGCAGTTGATGTTGCCTGCCTTGACTTCAGCAAAGCTTTCGATACTGTTCCACATAGAAGATTGATTAATAAGCTGGGCAGGCTCGGGGTGGGTCAGAAGTTGGTCAACTGGGTGGCAAACTGGTTGATGGGCAGAAAACAGAGAGTGGTGGTAAACGGTATACAGTCAGAAGAGATACAGGTCACAAGTAGGGTTCCTCAAGGAATCAGTCCTAGGGCCTGTCCTCTTCAATATCTTCATCAGTGACATTGCAGAAGGACTAGAGGGTAAGGTTTGTCTGTTTGCAGATGACACCAAGATTTGCAACAGAGTAGATGTTCCAGATGGGGTGGGCAGAATGAGAAGAGATCTGGATAAACTAGCAAAATGGTCGGAAGAGTGGCAACTGGGGTATAGCAAAGAGTGCAAGATCATGCACATTGGGTAGAGAAACCCTGAAGCCACCATTAGGTTGGGAGGGAGTGCTGGCAATCACAATGGGAGAGAGACTTGGGCATCATCATCACAGATGACATGAAATCATCCAAGCAGACCACTAAAGCAGTAGGTAAGGCTAGAGGATGTTGGTGTGTATTAGTAGAGGTGTCATAAAGGGAGGCAATAATTCCTCTTTCAAGACACTGGTTAGGCCTCATCTGGAGTACTGTGTGCAGTACTGAGGCCTACAAGGACAGTAACAAAATGGAGGCAGTCCAGAGAGGGCAACAAAATGGTGCTGGGACTGCATCAGAAAACATGAGGACAGATTAACGGAGCTCGATATGTATAGCCTAGAGCAAAGGAGGGAAAGAGGTGATATGATCGAAACATTCAAACATCTTAAGGGCATTAACAAGGTGAAAGAGTCTAACATGCTTCAATATAAGAAAAATAGCAGGACAAGAGGACAGCATGAGATTAGAAGGAGGTCAATTAAGGGGTAATGTGAAGAAGTTCTTTTTCACACTAAGGGTGGTGGATGCATGAAATGGCCTACCTCAGGAAGTGGTGGATATGAATACAGTGCGGGGCTTCAAACAGGCTTCGGATAGGCATAAGGGAGCAATACAGATGAGCATGAATAGATAGGCCACTGACAGAGTAAAGGCCTATGACACGCTCATAAGGTAGAAAAATTGGCAGACTGCATGGGCCTTGCGGTCCTTATCTGTCGTCAACTTCATGTTTCTACATGATGTTTCTATGACCACGTACGGTTGTCAGTGCAAGAAAAGAATAAGCACCCAACAGCCACACCCCACACTCATAAAGTGGACTATAATGTGTACTTAATGAGGTCCAAGGTCAATTCAGCAGACCTGTGTGGGAAACAGGCTACAAAGCATTTGGAAATAAGTGCTATATACAAGGATGTGTGACAGCCGGATGCTTAAGAGAACCAGAATATGAATTTATAGAGCAGCTGATGCCACCTTTGGGAAAACTTTGGAAAACATAATATTTAGACATAATTCAGTTTGTATTTCGCATAACATTGAGATTTCTCCTCTCTGTTATTTACTACTAAAGACATTTAAAGAAAAACAAGATCCTTATCCTCAGTTTTCATGTGCCTCTATAGCTTATTCCCTACTTGACATTATTCTCTGTTCTGACATAACAATCCATTGCCATGGAAATAACTGATGTCATAAGCATAGTATGACAGCAGGCTGGAAAGAAGCAACAGACGCTGATGAACCTTCAAGGAACAACTATCCTGTTTTCATGTGTACAACCTCAGCAATAAATAATGAGGATAAACAAGCATTTGTCAATGCCGAATGTTGGCTTGCTGGCATTGGTAGTGCAGGAGTTAGAGAGGGCATAATAGGAATGGCAGTGAAGTACTGAACTGATGCCAACCCCACCCCACCTGCAGAGACTGACAGGCACTAGGGTGTACCTGGGAGTCAACAATAGCATCGCCATTTCACTCACCCTACTCTGCAGACATCGACAAGTGCCGGTGTGCCTTGGGGTCTTCAAGCCCTACGCTCATCCCATTCCATAAGGAAATACGCAGAGATGGGTGTAGTATAGAGAATGGGGTGAACTTTGTGGCTGAAGACTCTAGGCACACCTCAATGTCCGCCACTGGCTGAAGGGTGGGGTGGGGGGTGGAATGGCATAAACATAGCCAATGATCCCAAGTCATACCTGACTCGTCAGTCTCTACAGGGTTACTGCTATGGCTCGAAACCCAAATGCCCTGGGAGTTTGTTGGCATTTTCACTCTAAAATATTCAACATGGGTTTTTAGGACCCCACCTCATGAACAGTGGCACTATCAGTTCATTACCAGAAAGGTGATTTTGCACAGTGACTGCGCCACTTGGCTCAAGTGTGAAAACACATTTTGGGTAGGATGTGAAAAATGACAGCTGTACTGTTCATAAGGAGGTGTGAACAAATGGCAATGTTGAAAATCCAGAGTGGAAATATAAAAAATTGGCAAAGTTATAACCGTGCGTAGAAACTGTGCAACACACGTTCATAACTCATTCACTGTTGTAATTTTTTCACCAAATTTGCAACATGGGCTTTTTGGGACCTCCCCTCATGAACAGTGGCACTGTCGTTTCATTAATCGGTCCCTAAAGGTGATTCCGCGCAGCAACTGCAAAATCACCTTTCAGGACCAAGTAACGAAATAACAGTGACCTGTTCACGATGTGGGGTCCAAAGAACCCCATGTTGAAAATTTGGGGCCAAAATTCCAAAAAACGGCTGAGATATCAACTTGTTGCCCCCCAACTGACCCATTATAAAGCTTACCGGCATTTCTTCAGTTTGTGGTTGGCCTTTGAAGATTGCAGGCGTTTCCGCACCACAGAAGATCACTGCTCTTGACCTCCGGAGGCAAGTATGGGTTGGGGGTGCGCAGAGGAAGGCCGTGGGTTGGGGTAGGGGGACGGGTAAGACCATGAGGGACTGCTTTCTGTTTTACAGGTTAAATAAAATAAAAAGACTATGGGGGACAGTTTTTTTTATTTTACAGGGGAAAACAATGGGGAGGGGGAAGAAGGCACATGCCATTACCAACACAGGGACTAGACACCCCATTGTCGGCAAAGAACACACGGGTGGTGGGGGTGGCTTATCCGACACCAGAAGTGGGCATCCTGGTGTCGGAAACAATTATTTCGGCACACTGTGGTGGGCTCACAGTGCTCCACATTAAGGGGGAGAGAATACATGCCGTCCAGGGGGACTGGGTACCACCGATGTCAGCTTTGTGAAACTGTGGTAGGCAGCAGGACGCCATGTTTCAGCACACTGCGGTGGGCTCACAGTGTGCCACATAATGAGGGACATGCCAACACGGGATTGGCACCCGATGTTGGCTTTCTGGGAAGTGTGTGTCGGGTGGCAGGAGTCATCATTGTGGAAAGCCGCGTAGCGGCTATTTTACTTATTGAAATGTTTCACCAGGAAAGGCACACAAACTCCACTGGTAATTCCAGCCATGCGCATTATTGTGCACTGTAATGCGCATGGCCAGAGTCTTGTCATATGCTGCTGCAGTGAGGAAACTGCACCTCCATGGAGCGGCAGATTTTTTTCCAATTCCATGGCTCTCTTTGAAAATGCTGTCATCGCCAGCATATTCACTGATGGGCGGCTGCGGGACACACCCACTAAAGCGTCCCCTGTATTGGCCACAACACTGACACACCTCTGAAATGGGCTACCACTGCAAGATGTTGCTTGTGCAAGCCAACACAAAAATGTTGAGTTAATGAGAAATAAAAGCTACACTGTGTCCAAATATTATGTAATTCAAAATTCTTCTTGAGGCGTCTTGCACAAACTAGGGAAACATGGCAAAGAGTCTTACTAGTTAAGACACCACAACAAGGACTAAATGCTTTGTCCCTCACACAGGAGGAATGCCAAAGCAGCTTGATGGCTGATGCTATACAGGGCATAAGTGGACAATAATCAGCCCCCCCCCGGAGGGGCAAAAGGAAACATAGCTGAGAAGCCATATGACCAAAGCAGAAGGGAAATGCAGGCTGGGCTAGCATGGAGTCAATAAGGGACCTAAGTTTATACAGGGAACCCAAAAGTAGAATGACTTCCTAATGGAAAAATAATCTGTGATCACCCAAAGGTGACAGGTGAAAGCCATCAAGGCATGAATGCTATAAAGCTATATAGGATACCCGCTGGTCCAACACAGAGTTATAGAAACATAGACGTTGACGGCAGATAAAGACAGCAAGGCCCATCCAGTCTGCCCATTTCTTTTTCTACCTTATGAATGTGCCATAGGCCTTTGCTGTGTCAACTGCCTATCTATTCATACTCATCTGTATTGCTCCCTTAAGCCTATCCCATGCCTGTTTGAAGCCCTGCACTGTATTCATATCCACCACTTCCTGAGGTAGGCCGTTCCATGTATCCACCACCTTTTCTGTGAAAAAGAACTTCCTCACATTACCCCTTAATCGGCCTCCCTCTAATCTCATGCTGTGTCCTCTTGTCCTGCTATTTTTCTCATATTGAAACATGTTAGACTCTTTCACCTTGTTAATGCCCTTAAGGTGTCTGAATGTTTCAATCATATCACTTCTCTCCCTCCTTTGCTCTAGCGTATACATATTGAGTTCAGTTACTCTGTCCTTATATGTTTTCTGATGCAGTCCCTGCACCATGTTGGTTGCCCTTCTCTTGACTGCTTCAATTTGATTAATGTCCCTGTGAAGGTGTGGCCTCCAGTACTGCACGCAGTACTCCAGATGGGGCCTAACCAGTGTCTTGTAAAGAGGGATTATTACCTCTCTCTTTCGACTTGTGATACCCCTACTAATACACCCCAACATCCCTCTAGCCTTACCTACTGCTTTACAGGTCCGCTTGGATGATTTCAGGACATTGGTGATGACGCCCAAGTCTCTTTTTCTTCCCTTGTGACTGCCAGCAACTCCCCTCCCAGCCTATAGGTGGCTTCAGGATTTCTCTTCCCTATGTGTATGATCTTGCACTTCTTTGCGTTAAACCCCAGTTGCCACTCTTCCGACCATTTTGCTAGTTTATCCAGATCTCTTCTCATTCTGCCCACCCCATCTAGATCATCTACTCTTTTGCAGATCTTGGTATCATCTGCAAACAGACAAACCTTACCCTCCAGTACATCTGCAATGTCACTGATGAAGATATTGAAAAGGGCTGGCCCCAGGACTGATCCCTGAGGTTCCCCACTTGTGACCTGCATCTCTTCTGACTGTATACCGTTTACCACCACTCTCTGTTTTCTGCCAGTCAACCAATTTGCCACCCAGTTGACCAACTTCTGACCCACCCCGAGCCTACCCAGCTTATTAATCAATCTTTTATGTGGAACAGTATCGAAAGCTTTGCTGAAGTCAAGGCAGGCAACATCAACTGCTCCCCCTTGATCCACCACTCTGGTTACCCAGTCAAAGAAATCTATGAGATTAGTTTGACAGGACCTTCCTTTTGTAAACTCATGCTGTCTTGGATCCTGTGCTCCTATAGATTCCGGTGTTGCAATATCCTTTCCTTAAGGAGTGTCTCCATAATCTTGCCCACTACTGAGGTAAGACTGACTGGTCTGTAGTTCCCTGCCTCCTCCCTGCTACCGCTCTTGTGGAGTGGGATCACATGAGCCCTTCTCCAGTCTTCTGGGACCTCTCCTGTGCTCAGAGACTCACTAAACAGTTCTGATAATGCCTCTGCTAGTTCCACCTTTAGCTTCTTTAGTACCTTGGGATGTATGCCATCAGGTCCCATTGCCTCATCCACCCTGAGCTTACAGACCTCTTGTAGGAGCTTGTTGTATCCTCTACCTGTCAGCTTACAAGGGTGCTCTGAGTTGCCAATGAAGTCATGGGGACTTACACCACCAAGGATGTACCTCATTCATAAGAACTGATAAAGGGATGAACCCACTTGGGCTACAGAAATGTGATACTGACTATGTCCGTAATGCTCCTTTTACCAGTAAACTGCCTTCACAACCCTGCAATACAGGCAGCACACATTTTGACTGGGGCCATGGTGGGTTCTTTACCAAACCCTTAATGCTTTCAAGTTGGCCCTTTAAAAACCTCTCTACATTGCTTGCTTTGGTTGCTTGATGTACACCTCAGAGGGTGGGGTGCTAAACTACACCAGGAACCAATAAAGGGAGGCAGGCAGAGGTTTCTGTTTTAGTGACATGCAAGTGGAGACAGAAGAAGAAACTGAACTGCAAGAAGTTTCTGTTAAGCTGAACACAACCTGTTTGTTTCTTTTTTCTGTTAACGAAAGTAAAGCAGATTTTATTTAATATGTGAATCTTTATGAGGAAATGTCACTGATACTGGGATCCCTTTGTTTAAAACTGTATATTGTTATACTGTTGAAATGATTGCAAAGCTATTTGGAACTCAAGGGGTTAACCTGAGATGCAGTTTTTAAGCCTTTTGCAGAGCTTTAAACAAGAGTACATTCCTGGGTCACCATGTACTGTTTTGCTGCACCTGCAAGAAATGAAACTGACAAGAACATTCTATAAATTTACAAGAACGTTCTGTGAGGAGCAGGCTCCCAAAGACTTACAAAAAGAGCAGCAGTGCTTATGCTAGACAGACAAGGAAAATGAGAGACTGAAACTTGGAATAAAGAGAGATCCTCAGAAGAATGACTTAGTTTTCTCTGTTTGTACCGCCTTTGTAAGCAGTTATACTGAATAATTTTTATTTTGTTGTTATTGAGAAAAATAAAACACTATTTGCGAATTTTGAAACTGCTCTTGGTTTTCCTATGCTTCCTGATCTTTGCTTCATCAACAAGTGGCAAACTTCCTATTAAGTAGAGAGGAGCTGGCTCAACATTATGGCCCTGTCCACACTGCAGCCCGAAAACCCTTCTGTAACGTTACAGAGGGTGTAAACCGCATCGGTAACACCGTGCGTTTACACTGGTAATGTTACAGCAGGCGTTTTCGGAACTGCTGTAGAAACCTGTCAGGAGGTGGTTTCTACAACAGTTACAGAAACGTTTCCAAGGCTGTAACGTTACAGCCTGCCGTCTAAACGCACCACCGTTTAGCCCCCAGTACTCTGCTAGACCAGCAGGCAGTGCACCTCAGAGGGGCACTTGGGAGGCAGAAGAAGAAGGAAGCACTGGGAAGGCAGAGAGGCACGGGAGTACAGTAACCAGGGCAGCGAGGTGGAAATGGTGCAGGGCAGTGCCTGCACAAGGTCTGAGGCAGGGAGACCAGAGCAGCCGGGTGCATACACTTGAAAGAGGTGCAGCCAGGAGGCAAAGTGTGGCAATAGGGGGTGCTGCCTGCCGCAGCTGGCCAAGGACTGTGGGGGAGCACCAGTGCCTAGGGCAAACAGTGGGCATAAGCAACAGGGAGCCATCAGCAGACGCCAGCACTGTGTGGCACAGGTGTGAAGGGTCCTCAACAACTGCCAAAACCCAAGACCAGCCCCAAGAGGACAGCAGTGCCAGAGCATACCACAACAGCACCACTGCAGAGCAACCCCAGCCCCCAAGCATTGCGTGTGACTGGTGGAGGTTAGAAACGACTGTGCCAAACAGTGACCACAGCCACACGCCACACTGCCCACCTGCAGGACCATGTCAGATCGCGGCGCCATCTGGTCGGATGAGGCCACAAAACTCTTGGTGGAGTTCTGGACACAGGAGAATGTGCAGGCAGAGCTAGCCAGTGCAAGGCACAACACGAAGGTGTACCAGAAGGTCTCAGAATACCTGTATGCGAATGGGGTGGAGTGGACGGCAAAGCAGTGCCGTGATAAGATAAAGCAACTGAAGGTGCGGTACCATAAAACCAGGGACAGCAACAGATGCTCGGGGAGTGCGGCGCGTATGGTGTGCCCCTTCTATGACACATTGGATACCATACTGGGAACACGGCCTACCACCAAACCATCGTTCATCCTAGAGAGCTCACAGGTGGACAGCCCTGAACCAGACACGGAGGATGACGGGGACGCCACCTGGGGAATGAAGACGTCGACGTGTGCAGCAGGAGTGCCCCGACACAGGTGGATGCATTGTGCATGCTGGGTTATTGCATGCCATTGGGGGTGTATCCTGGGCACGCAGCACAAGGTGATAGGCATGGCATGGGTGGTGGCACTGGTTCACTCCAGTGAGGTTGCATGTGGCACCTGAGGTGTGCGTAGGCACACAGGTGAGTGGGGAACATGGGCATGGGGCTGTTTGGCGGTGGGGGGTAGGGGTGGGGTACGCACCTGTGTGTAATGGTGACAGGTGTGTTCTGCCATTCCAGGGCAAGACCCCGGTGAGGGGACATCGGTGGACACTGACACGGTGAAGGTCTCCCCAGTGTCCTTGGTCCTGCAGGACGTGATGCCAAGAACTTCCAGTGACTGCTCCACTGCGGGGGAAGGCCACCATGTGAAGCGGCAGGGCGACCAGGCACCCCTGGTGAACCTCAGGAAGAGGAAATCTAAGACAGCATGGATGGCAGAGGTCCTTGGGGCGGTGATGGAACCTACGCGTAGGATGATGCGAGAGCACCACAGGGAGCTGATGGACATGGAGAGGGAGCGGGCATTGGAGGAGCGCTTACGGAGACAGGAGGCAGAGCAGACAGAGCGGTTCTTCACACAGATGGTCCAGTTACTGGCCATGCAATGCCAGCAGCCACCACCTGCAACCCCACCGCAATGGCCGGGTGCCATCCCCATGGCACACACCACCGCAGTCCCATCCCCCTGTGGCCTGTTCCCCCGTGGGTGTGCCACCATGCCAGTGGTATCTGCGTACCACAGTGTGATGGCAGACCCTGCCGTCGCCCACCCCGTCCACCACTGGCGGACACACAGGCTACGTGGCACAAGCGGCCTCCACCAGGATGCATCTCCCGGCTGTGCCAGTGCCCCGCAGGCGTGATCCCCCACTACAGGGTGCGGTGTACACGAGTGGTGTCACTTCCTCCACCACCCAGCCGCCCACGTCCAAGGCAACACCAGCTGGTGCCAGCATGGCACAGCTGTACCCCACAGGGGTCACGCCAGCCACCGCTGCCAAGCACACAGCACCCCAACCCCCGATGCATGGTGCCAGTGCTCGGCACAGTGCTACCCCCTTGGATCCCGCAGCAGGCATGCCCAGCTTCACACAGGGCCTGTACAGTGATGAGTTCTGGTGGACGGCCCTGTGATAACTCATGCAGCATGCAGGGGTTGGCTGACAGGTGCGTCCTGTCTGTTGCCACACAGGAATCCGTGTTTGTTATCCCCCCACCTTGATGACGCTGCTGGGGTCCGCCCAGTGACAAAAGTGCCTGGTTCATGTTGACACAGAAGTATGTGCCGGCTGTGGCACTCAGTTGAACAGTGCAATTCGTGGGTCGCACGCACTGCTGCGTGGCGTCTCTGCAACATGCTGTGTCAGGGGTTCCGATGCAGTATGGCCACACAGGTGCCTGGGTTAGGGCACCACCTGCGCATAGTTTTGTTTTTCATTGTTTCAGTTGACATTACAGTGACCCACACGTAGGTTCCTTTGTAAGGTTGGTGTATGGTGCCGCCAATATGGTGGCCCAGTATTGTGTATTGCATTGTTAGTTCACATGACAGTGTCATTTTTGCTTTGGGGATGTGTGGAGTTACACAGTAATGCACATGGTCCACTGCATGGCCATGCTGCTGCTGCACACTGATTGCTTGTGTTTCTGCCACCAGAAGTTATGGCGGCGTTGGATTAAAGGCTGTCTTGTGTCACCATACCATGTTGCTGGTTTGCTTGGGCAGTGTGCATGCATGCACACATTGCTTTGTGGGGCACAGTGGGGTTTCCAATTCCATGGGTTGCTGGTGTGGGGGTCCTGGATGTGTGGCCTGGCTGCACAGTGTATGCTGGTGCACACAGCTTGCTTCCAGTGACAGTGGACCTTGGTTTGCCATTTCCTGGTGGTGCACCGCATGTATGTCTGTGGGACACAGCGTGTTCCCTGTACCCAGCATGTGTTGGCGCATCACTGCACGCCTTCATGCCATTTGTAGGGGCCTCCCCTCCTAACGGTTCCACGCCTTCACCTGCTGCCCACCCTTGGTCCCCAACAGGTGCACATGGGCACACATCGCTGTGGGATACCGAGGCATGTTGTGCCGCACTCACTGTGCCCTGAGTAGACTGGCAGCCGGGTGTTCATTCGAGTGGGTTTCTGTCTTCACTGCTATCTCCCCCAGGTGCACCATGGAATGCACTCCAAATTACAGGGGTTGGGTGCACACACTGTTCACATCTCAATGTGGACAGGCTGTGCCAGTTCTTGACCATTTTCACACCTGTTCCCTGGTAGTGTGGACACACTGTTACGTTTACAGCCTGTAACGGTTTGGAACCATGTTCAGCCCTGTTGGGTGCAGTGTGGACAGGGTCTAAGAGGTGTGCATGCCTCGATCCTCAGTGGGACAAAACTGAGGAGGGGGCCTGCCTGGGTCCTTTCCATCCATGGGTAGCACTGGTGAGTGTGGATGGTCCAGGGGGACCAGAATGGTAGACAGCTCTAACAACTGCTGGAATTTCCTCCAGAACAGGATGTTTGGGACACTGCAGTGAGCGACTGGCCTAGTCTAGGACAAGGAGCAGCACTGGCACTGTCTACAAAGAATGCCGTTCACCTGCCCACCCGACTAAATGAAGGGTGTAACTGTGGCAGCTGGGTAGAACATAAGAGGAAAATGGGGCAAAACAGGGGGAAAATATTTAAAAACAACAGCTCACAGCATCCAGTCTAAAATGAAGGACAGCAATGGAAAGGTGCTGCTATGAGGAAGCTCACAGTAACATCACAGGCTGCTGCCAGTAGACCGCATTATAGTGTATGGTAGAATGTTGTTCTACCTGGATTTTCATCTGCACTAGAAAGCTGTTCTACCACATTTCAAAGGGCACAGAACGCTGCTCAACAGTTCTTTGGTAGAACAGCGTTCTAGGCCAGCTGACATGCACTGGAGCCACAGTAACGGTAACCACAGGATCAACCAGATAACTTGGCGAAAGGGACCGACACACAGTTGCATAACCTCCCTGGCAGAAGCAGGATCAACGAGATAAGATATAAGCAGGATCAACCAGATATATATTTTTAAAAAATCTTACGGAAATATATTCAGGGCATCCACTTCCGCTCACAACGCGAGGCATACAGTACATCCACCATGTTTTTTTTTTTTTTTTTTAAAAGACTGCCCAAACCCACCTGACAATCAATGACTGTGCATTTCAGATGCTGTGATGTCCGAGCCCTAGCAACTTCTAACTCACCCTAGCAACCAGCCCCAACTCTCTGTGTAAGGCGCAGCAGCAGTTTA
The DNA here is from genome assembly GCA_016271365.2 of Neoceratodus forsteri. NCBI lineage: Eukaryota > Metazoa > Chordata > Ceratodontiformes > Ceratodontidae > Neoceratodus > Neoceratodus forsteri. The sequence continues at coordinate 1,145,554,049 of CM057458.1, read as the reverse complement.
TTTTCTGGATTAAAGAAATAACAAAATAAAAAAGTACTTAAAATGATGTCAAATTACAGTGGGGGAAACCATACACTATAAAAAGTACTGGATGGTCAACTCAATGCCAAACCAGTGTTTTCTGCCACCTTGGGGTCTGATTTTATGTGGCCTCGAGAGCGAAAGAGCACACTGGTTTTGCATGGTTGCCCATAAAGTATTCTCTATATTCTGCAGCAGAACCAGGTACCACACCACAAGGGAAGCACTAGTTCATGCTTCACTATCAATCCAAAATAAGATGTACAGAGGCAGCCTTCATAGTGTTGCTCTACAAATATAGCAAGCATCACGGCAGACAAGAAATAATTGTATCAGTCATTACCTCAAACTGAAATCCCTCTTTCTGTGCGATGGCCTTTAAGATTTTTGATGAGACTGTGGTTGCCAGCATGTAACAATTCTTGACTTCATTTCCCTGCGGGTGGCTGTCCTTCCAACAAGTAAACAACCACCAACCAAACAGGGCTGCCAGTTCGTTCCCACTGAAGACCTTCCAGCCATTACTGCAGATAGGAAAAGGTCATTTATTCCAGAAAACTTCAACCTTTCCTTTATGCATAACACACACTTCCAAGGTATACAAGCCCTGCATAGCCAACAATGATCAACATATTAATGAAACAAAAAAAACTTAACATGTCTACAAGACTTTTCTCTACGTTCTTAAATGATACCTAAACGCTCTAATATAACATATTACATTTTTTTTAAATGGCTAAATAGCTTTATACTGAAAAGGCTACTGTTTGTATTGTAAAGGTACTGTTAGTCAAGTTGTGGTTTTAGCATATGTGTAAGGCTTCCAGTAACACAGGATTTAGTGTTTAAAAAAAAAAATAGCCCCATTGAGTTCTTTGGAGTGCATCCCTGCACTCTCCCTGGTTAGAATTTATAAAATATCTGAGCGCGGGGGCATGACCAGCACACTGGAAAGTGGAAGTGATTGGCTAGCCACCATCTCAGGCTGATTAATGATTCCTTCCCTGCAAAAGGGGACTGAAGAAAAAAATTACCCACCGTAGTAATGTTTCTTCCAAAGGATCCCTCATTATGCTTACAGCAGCAATGCAACAAAAAAGGTGTTCCTAAAAAGCCAATTTTCTGCTATGGTTATGAAAAATATTGGCAGAACTGTTGATTTGGGTTTTCTGGATGCATCCTATGCTGTGTATGGTACATTTGTATGTTTGTCTGAATTCTCACCCTCCTTAGGTCCTCTATATTATTTCAATGCAGAAATGAGGTGGCCATCTTTTTTTTCTTGAGAAATAATTGTTTTAAAACTGTCATAAAATTCTTAAATGATAACGAAAACTGAAACTTTCACCACCAAAATAAACTGGAAGACATCTGGCATCAGTTAGGAAGAAAAAATGGTGGGGTCGAATTTTAGCCCATTTTCGTTGCACTGTTGCTGTAACAACTGCAAACCATTTCATGGGAATAAGCTGTCCCAGGGCCTAGAATGTTACGCTAATCTTGGAATCTTAGAATGAAATTCAAAAAACTCTGTTCTGTGGTCACATTCACACCAACCATCCATTGTCAGATTTATTTCTGAAGCTACAGTGAGCAGTGGGCACTAAAACTAGCTAAAAGACTAACAAAAAAAAAGGGCAAATTATAAAAAAAAAAAAAGAAGAGGGTCTGTGAGACTCTCAAACTGGCAGAACAAATTTAAAATGTAAACGGATCACGGAGTATCAACAGTAAGACCCTGTTAACAAGTAATGCTCAAACAAAATGAAAGGAACAGATTCTTGTGGTAAACTTTTCCAGGTTCTGGAGGGGAAGTAGGGATGGTATTGTTAAGCATAGTGAGGGACCCCCCCTTGTAACTAAGGTGTGTAATTTTTTTCTTTAAGCCCCAGGAATCCCTCACTATGCTTAACAACTGCAGACAAAAGGCAGTGCCTTGGGAGGCTGGGTACAGAACCTACTTAAGGAAAAGGTTCTGCAAGACAGCAGTGACAAAACTGGCATCCCTCCTGGATTGTATATCCAGACAATAATGCTCTGCAAAGTGGGTACTGTTCCATGTAGCTGCTTTACAGATCTCCTGCAAGGGATTATCTCTAGAGGCTGCTACCGAGGCAGAAGTGCCATGCACAGAGTGCACTCTAGGGCCCTGGGGAGGCAGTTTGCCAGCTTTGCTGTAGCTGAACTGTATGCAAGAGATTATCCAGTGAGAGGCTGTTCTCTTGGATGCTGGCTTACTTTTACCCACTTCACAATACTTCACCATAGATGGCAAACAACAGAGTACTGATGGGCTTCACCTCCTTTTTGTGGTCCAGCTAATAGTTCGGAGCCCTCAACATTCAAACTGTGGAGTTTCTCGTCCCCTGTGCTGGACTATGCTTTAAAGTATACTGGCAGAGAAACTGACAGGTTCTGGTTAAATTCAGAAACCACCTTATGGAGGAATTTTCTGTTTTCAAGATTACCTTGTCACCGTGGAAAATTAGATAGCTGAGATCTGTGCAAACAGCTTCCAGCTCACTCACCTTCCTGGCAGAAGTCACAGAAACCTAGCAAACTGTTTTCCAGGTGACATTTCAAATCAGCAGACTCCATGGGCACAAAAGGAGGCTCCATGAGCTGAGCAAGGCACATGTTCATATTCCATGGTGGAACTGGATCCCTGACTAGGAGATACAGTTGGTTAAGGCCCTTAAATAATTTTCTGAAAATGGACTGAGCAGCCAGTGACCCGTCCTTGATAGCTGAAGCGCAAGCCGACACTGCTGCCAGATGTACCTTCAAAGTTGAAGACCTGTGGCACAGGGATTTACAGTGGACCAGATAGTCCAGAACCACAGGAAGGTCTACCTGGAAGAGAGCTGAGATGTCTGGAGCACCACCACAGTGGAAACCTTTTCCACTTGGAGGCTAAGATTTTCTTTGTTGCTGGTTTCCTAGGCACCATAAGCACCTCCAAAACTTTTTCAGAAAGATTCAGTCAAGAATACTCTTAACTCTTCAATCACCATGCCCTGAGATGAAGGGATCTTGGAATGTTATCTTGCCCTGAGACAAGGTCAGCAGATTGTATCTCGGAGGAAGACTGATGGAGTGCTTAATAGAGAGTGAGAGGAGTAGCGAGTACCAAGTCTGCCTGACCCAGTCTGACACTATCAGGATCTCGGTTGCAGACTCTCCCCCTAGTTTCAGCAACACCCTTAGTAAAAGTGGAAATGGGGAAGGCATAAAGAAATGACCCTGTCCAACTGAGGATGACAGCATCCATTGGGACTGTTCCTACTGAGGGGGTCTACAGCAGAATGTAACCCCCTATAAATGGGGGTTCCCAAAAGTCTTCCTTGAGTGTGCTTAAATGCCCACTGCCAGGCAGGCGTTCTGTGTTTTTACAGGTGTAAAACTGCTTGCATGCGAGTGCCCTGTTAGCCTCCATGCCTGTCCCTTTAAGAGACAATATTTTTGTAGTGCATAATTAATCTGGGTAGAGGCAGAGTGTTTCCAGGCTCGAGTCCCGCCCAAGCTGCAATAATATTGCTCTGTTCTGCCATCGCTAATGGTGCAGAGGGAGCTCCGTTAGAACTGGTAATTGCTGATTAGCTGCTCTAATAATAATGGTATTATAGTTTGTCTAACCTGCTTTTCTTCACAGCATGGTCATTTCTGTATTGCACCAAACAGTACCTTTTTGGGACCTTAAAATGGAGTCTGTCCCAAGGGGTCTTGTGGGAGTGAATTTATGTAGGAATTGTAGTTTTTTCATTTTAGCGCCTAAATGGACCAGGAGGGGGAGCCCTTGCTTTGACAGACAGATGAATCAACCAACCAAACCCTTTTTGGATCAGAAGGAAGTCCCAGTGCTGCCTAGAGCAGAGAGTCAGTCTGAGTTTGGAGTTGAGAGTGAACTGCTCAAGACATTCGAGCAGCTACTCCTGCATAGCAGCGCAGGAAACTGGTGGGAAGGCTGTGTCTGGCTTGTCTGCTTCATCTTCCCTTCTGAGGGATCTGCTAGCGAAATTAATCGAACTGAATCCGAACCGGCTTGTGACTGCCCTGTTACCTGAAGAAGACTGAAGATTTGTTGTAAGTGATCGGCCTGTCAAGATGTCTGAATCACCAAAGAGATCACGGTTTTGCTCAGGAAAACTGGAATTGCAACTGGACTGTCACGTGACCTGTGGTATTCTGTTTTGCTTTACTATAAATGTGCTGCAAGCTGTCAGTGGGTCACAATTTGGTTCCACACTACTTAAGTGTGTCATGCTTGCTAGAAGCTGTCTCTGGCACCTATCGAACTGAATCCGAACTGTTCACCCAGCCTGGGCCCTGCCACCTTGGCCCAGTCAGCTACTTCAGACGCAGAGATCACCATCGACGAGAGCCTCGTCCAGGGATCAGCCCCCTGCTCAAGACCTCGAACAGGAATGACACCTCTGTGAATTATGTGGGCCCTGCTTCTCCTGGCATATCAGCTTGTCGACGTGCAGTCTCTATTCCATCCCTCCTGTGTTTTGTATTGGGTAGCGTGAGTAAACACCAGAGTAGCTCCCTGCGACATCAGCTAAATCAAAAGTGCTTTTTGTCATCTGATTCAATTGTTGTTTTCTTGTCATGAACTGAGCCTCCAGGCTCTGGATTACAAATTGTGTGTGGTTGTGCATGCTCCTCCTTTCCATTACAGGGCCCCAATAAGCTGTAACGCCAGCCTACCCCGGGCAATGTGTCAGGCTAGCCCACCTTTTTTCCAACTGGGCACCCAGAGTGTGTGACTATGAAGGGACTCTAAAGTGCATGCAATATTGCCTGATTGAATCAGTTAGAGATCTAATCAGCCAAATTACACCCCTCCCTTGTTCATTCCCCCTGAGTAAATCAGATCCAAATCTTTCTGCATTTAACTTGACTGTGGTTCCATTTTGAACAAGAAGCACTGTACTGTTACCTGCTGTGTCTAACCTTATATTGCCGGGGATCTCCAGGGTCGAACTGATGGAATCAGCCCTGGTGGTAAGTGCAAACAGAGTGGGGATTTGTATGCTGATTAGGGGTTACTGTAACTGTGTCTGGTGTTCACTGCTTAGGCCACTAGACGGGAAAGATGCAGGTTACTCACCTGTAACAGGAGTTCTAGGAGTGGTATATGTTGTTCATCCACACTTGTTGGCAAGTACCTTGCCACTCTACGATGTGCCGGGAAGTCTTCAAGCTGGCTCCTCCCACCCACCCAGGTGGTAAAACCCTCAGCTCTGCCCCATGACATAGCTCTCGCCCGCTGTAAGCCAGGTTGAATGTCGAAGCCGGGGAGGTCAGGTGGGCAGTGTGGATGAACAACATATACCACTCTTAGAACTCCTGTTACAGGCGAGTAACCTGTATTTCTAGGGACGTGGATATGTTGTTCAATCCACACTTGTTGGCAGACTCCTAGCAGTTCTCCAGGAGAAGGGAGGCAAGGCGCACACCCCCTATACTTACTTGGGGAATAAAGGACTGGAGAACCGAGGTCCCAGAACCAGCATCCTGGCATGACTAGATCAATGTGGTAATGGGAAATAAAGGGGTGTGCGGACTTCCAGGTAGCAGCCCTGCAGATTTCCTGGACAGGGACGTCCCTAGAAGCAGCCACCGAAGCAGCGGTATGGCGGGTAGAATGAGCTCTTATCCCTTTGGGTGGCTCCATGCCTGCCAACCTATAGCACAGATCTATGCAGGAGGTGACCCACCTGCTTATCATCCGCTTGGCTGCAGGTCTGCCAGGTGCGGCTTCTGCATAGGTGATAAACAGCTAGCGAACCTCTCCCCGAACTTCAGCCATCCACTCCTTATAATAAGCGAGCGCTCTTCCAGGGTCCAGAGTATGGAGCCTATATTCAGCCTCCGAGGTGTGACTGGGGTAGAACACCGGCAGAGTCAACACCTGATTCAGGTGAAATTCCGACACCACCTTCGGAAGGAATTTCGGGTGGGGACGAAGGACAACCTTGTCCCTGTGGAAGACCAGATAAGGAGACTCGACGGAAAGCGCCTGGAGCTCTCCCATCCTTATGGCTGACATGATAGCCACCAAGAAGGCAGTCTTCCATGACAGGTGGGAGACATCGCACCTGTGCATCAGTTCGAATGGCTTGCCCATGAGCTTGGCCAATACCAGCAGTAGATCCCATGGAGGTTGAGGTTCTCGCACCGGAGGGGATATGTGATCTAAGCCTTTGAAAAAATGCCAGACCACCTTCTCCTGCACCACAGACTGCTTGTCGGCCCGTGCCCGGTAAGCAGAGATGGCTGACAGGTGCACCTTAAGGGTCGTCGACCGAAGCCTTGGCTGAGAAAGGGACCACAGGTAGTCCAAAATGCTAGCCAAGGGACAGGAAGACTGGTCCAACCCCTTGCCCTGATACCAAATGGAGAATCTCTTCCATTTAAAGGCATAACATTTTCTGGTCGACTCCTTACGGGATGCCTTAATGATGTGAGGACCTCATCGGAAAGACCCAAGGCCTGGAACTCTAGCCGCTCAGGAACCAGGCCATCAGGTGCAGGGATTGAAGGTCCGGATGGAGCACCTTCCCCTTGTTGACTGAGATCAGGTCCGGATGGGCTGGAAGCCGCCTCGGAGCCTGGAGCTGAGCTGAGAGATCTGGATACCAGAACTGGCGAGGCCAGTCTGGAGCTCCCAGAATCACCTGCGCCTTGTCCCTCCTCGCCTTGAGAAGCACCTTGTGGATCAAGGGAAATGGAGGGAAGGCGTAGAAGAGGCCCGGGGTCCACAGCCTCAAGAAGGCATCCCCCTGCAGCGAGCCCTGCTGAGGGGGATGGGCATGAAACAGCCTCAGCTTCGCGTTCTCCTTGGAGGCGAACATGTCCAACTGAGGGGTGCCCCAACGGGAGAATAGGTCTTGAACTATCTCCGGCAGGAGAGACCACTCATGAGATGCAGCGCCTATCTGACCGAGGGCATCGACCAGACTGTTCGAGGCTCCTGACACATGGATGGCCAGGAGATCCACCTCCAGGCTGATCACAAGAGACCAAATGCGGAGAGCTTCCTTGCACAGAGGCAAGGAGTGCATCCCGCCCGGATGGTTGAGATAGTACATGGTCGTGGTGTTGCCCATCTGGACCTGAACCACTTGACCCCATATAAATGGAGCGAAGGCAGTGAGGGCTAACCATACAGCTCGAAGCTCCAGCAAGTTGATGTGGCATGGGGACCAGAGGCCGTGGGCCCTTAGTTCCCCCAGACAGGCACCCCAACCCATCAAGGAGGCGTCGGTCGTAAGGATGACAGTCAGCTCGGGTGGCAAACGGGATACCCTCCTGCAGATGAACTGGGACGAGCCACCACTGCAGGCCGTCCCATGGTTACTGGTTGAACCGGAGTGCTGAGACCACTGGCAGGCCAGCCTCCATTGCAAGGGATGCATAGGCCAGCGGGCCCAATGGACTACGCTGGTGCAAGCCGCCATGAGACCCAGAAGGTGCAAGAAGTCCCGGGCAGGGTGAAATTGCCCAACTGGAAATGACTGGGAAAAGGAGGAAAGGACTTCGGCCCTGTCCGCTGGGAGCCGGGCTCTGGCTCGAAGAGAGTTGAGCTCTGCCATGATTAACTGAATCACCTGTGATAGCATGAGTTCCGATTTGGCCTCGTTGATCAGGAGACCAAGCTGAGAGCAGACCTGGATGGCCAGATCTCTGGACCGCTACACCTCCAACCTGGAGGGGGCTGCCATCAGCCAGTTGTCCAGGTAAGGGTACACCCGCACCCCTCAGTGCCGCAGGAATGCTGTCACCACTGCCATGCATTTGGTGAAGACCCTGGGAGCGGGAAAAAGGCCGAAGGGCATGGCCTGAAACTCGTAAAGGGATCCCTCCGCTCTGAAGTGGAGGAATCACCGATGTGACAGACAGATTGGGACATGAAAAAATGCGTCCTGGAGATCCAGAGAACAAAACCACATGCCTAGTTCCAAGGATGGTATGATCTGAGCCAGAGTGACCATCCTGAAGGTGTGTGGCCTTAGGAACTTGTTCAGGTCATGCAGATCGAGAATGGGGCGCCAGCCCCCCGTCCGTTTTGGGACCAGGAAGTACCTGGACACAAACCCTCGGCTTGTAGGAGGATCCGCCACTTTGCTGATCACCTCCTTTTGGAGGAGCAGGGCTATGACGGCTCGACGAGCCAACAGAGAGGCTGCGGAACCAGCAGCTCCCCCAAGGGGCGATGGCTCGAAAGGGAGGGGTCTGCTCGAATTCCAGAGGCAGACCCCTGCCGACTATTTCTAAAACCCAACGGTCCGTGGTTATAGTGGACCAGGCAGAAAGGAAGTGGCTGAGCCACCCCCCATGGGGGGGACCCAGGGGAAGAGTTACGAGGTTGAGGGCGGCACCCTTCAACCAGTCACTGGGCAGGCTTGGAGGAAGGGCCGGCTGAGGAGCTGCCTGGACCTTTCCCTCCAGGCTTCCTGTTGGAAGAAGCAGAAGGCGTGGCCTTGGGGTGCCAAGCGTGAGCCTGCTGGCCCTGCTGCTGGTGCTGCTGGGCCGGTCATGCCACAGGGACGGAAGGGCGAAAGGGCTTACGCTGTTGCTGGCGGCCTTTGTCCTTCTGGGCAGATGTGACAGAGTCCAAGGTGGCACTGGACTTGATCCTCTGGAGGTGGCCCTCCACCCCGGGCCAGAACAAGCCGGTGCCCAAGAAGGGGACGTCTGCCAGCTTGTGCTGGGTATCTGCCGTGAAGGTAGAAATCCGCAGCCAGGCTCTGCGGCGCATGACTACTGTGGCCGCTACTGACAGGGCACAAGAGTCTCCAATGTCCAGAGCAGTCTGGAGCTGTTGCTTGGCCACCGCCCTTCCCCGATCCCGCACCTGCTTGACCGTTGTTTGAAGGTCAGCCAGGAGATGAGGAAGCACCTCATCCAGGGACCCCAAAAGGGTGTGTGAAAAGTGTGCCAACAGCAGAGCCCAGCTAGCCTGTCGAAGGCCTAGGGAGGTGGCACCATAAACTTTGCACCCAGAGTAGTCCAGCTTTTTGGACTCCTTGTCCGGGGGCTACTCTACGTCCATGGCATTTCCAGAGTGCCGGAAAATGCTATCAGTTACCAGCCCTTCGGCCGAGGGGTGCTCCAAATAACTGGAGAGGGAACCGGTCAGGACTACATACTTGCGGACCATCCTAGCTGAAGGCGCAGGACAGGAGGCAGGCCACTGCCACAACTCCAAGGCTGGACCACAAAGGCTTCGGCCACAGGAAAGGCCTTCGTGGGGGAATCCCCCGGTCCAAAATCTCCATGAGGGGATATCTGGCCAGTTTCTGCACAGGTTCAAGCTGCACTCCAGCAGACTCTGAGATGAGCTGAAGCATACCAAGAAACGAGGATGGGTTTTCGTCCACCGACAGACCCCCAGAGAATTCCAGGTCAAGGGGCCTGGAATACAGGGAGGAGTCATCTGACTCTAAGGAGTCCGCAAACAGCTGCCAAGCGCCTGAGCCACCCTCCACTCGCTGAGGCCAATCGGGGGTGAGGGTGACCGACAACCTGTGGGGCAAGCCCTGACTAGACCGAGAATCCTTGGCTGGGGCCCCAGTCTTCGGTTGTGGAGAAGGAGGTGGTTCCACCACAATGGGTGGAGCAGCCGGTTTCAGCCAAGCAATCGGCGCCAGAGTTGGCTCCTCGACCAAGGAACAGAGGGCGAGAGATCGCTTCAGCCGCTCGGGCGAGAGCCACTTAATTGACAGGGAAGGTGACAGAGTCGACTTGTTGCCGGCCAACAAGAGCTGTTGCCATATCATATCCTCACAGCACTGATGCAACTTGCATCGAAGCCTGTCCGACGAAGAAAATAAGGAAGATGAGCGGCGACGCCGTTTTCCGTGATGTCGGGACCAAGACCACCGACGCTGGCAGGACTTTCCCTACATGGAAGAGGACCGTGACAGTCAGGTTGCCGAAGAAGGGGCGGGGGAAACCCGCACATCCTCCGGTTCAGGGTCCTTGACCGGAGACTTCGGCTTGGGAGGCCGAGGCAAGTCCTTGGTAGGCACCGGGGGAACCGGTGAAAGAGGGTTGTTGGCCTCTCCAGTCGACAGCCCATCTAACGGGTCAAGAAAAATCTCGACTGCATCGACGAATGTCTCAGCCAGCTGACCTGATGGGGACACCGAAAAGCCAATGGCCTTGGCCGCAACATCAACCGAAATCGATAGAGGACGGTCCGGGGAGCGAGATCTCTTCTACTCCCACGAATGCCGATGGCGGGACTTACCTTCCGGTTCCTTCTTCTTTGACCAGCTGAAGTGAGTCCCTGAAGGCCCCTCTCCTTTGGTGGATATGGGCTGACAAAGCTCCCAAAAGGAAGCAGTATAGGAGCAGCCCAAGGAGGGCGGGATAAACGCCGAGGAAGATGAAGACGCGACCTGGGCTGCCTCCTCCTCGAGGGAGATTAACTGCTCTAGCTCCTCCGCGGAGCCCAAGAGGCCTCCTTCGACTTCACTGGCAGAAACCGTTTTTCAGGATGCCCCAGTTGGAGTCAGCAGCGCGGTCTTCCAAGAACCGAAGTCAAAAAGGACATGCAAAGATTGCAGGCCTGTGGATCATGGCCAAGCCTTAAGGCACCAGATGCATCGGGCGTATGGTCGGGTCATCAGAGACATTTTCTGCCCACAAGGGCAATGGCGGAAGCCAGAAGTAGATTTGGAATCCATCACAGCCAGAAGGAAGAAGACTTAAGTCTCGTAAATTTCAACAGGATTTTCAGTAAAACCGAAGGTTTAGGATCCAGGCCTAGAGATGCAAGAGAGCCAAGGAGGGAGCCTGAGCTAAGCAGTAAGGATGATCTGGCGTCATGGGGCGGAGCCGAGGGTTTTACCACACGGGTGGGTGGGAGGAGCCCGCTTGAAGACTTTCCAGCACATCTATAAAGCGGCAAGGTACCTGCCAACAAGTGTGGATTGAACAACATATCCACGTCCCTAGAAAGGAGGGTGACAGTGTCCTGGAGGGCTGTACCCAGGTTAGCTACGCTACCAATAACCCTGTCTTCGGGTGGAGGCACCTGCTTTCAGTACCCAGGCCACTTAACCTGCACCTAGTCACGCAGGCAGGGGAGTAGCCTTTGGGATAGCCACCTAGGGTTACATCTTGGAGGCTACTCTCTGGATTAGCTCTCGAAGTGGCTAAAATCAAGAATTATTGTTAAAGATTAATGGCTACTCCAGTAGAAATGGCTGTACACCAGCTGATGGGGTGGTGTATGGGGCAAAAGATCAACCCCCAAAATGCTCTGCTTATACTGGATATCCCCCGGGTACCAGCAAGTACACTGTAGAGGGAGCACTCTCCAAAGTTGAATGTTTAAAAAACGCTGTGGATGTGGGTTGACAGGCTGATTTGATCACACAAACTTTCATGGCCTTGGTAGAGTGTAGTGACCTCGAAGACAGCTCTAAAGTGCCACAGACTACTGCCTCAGAAGGGGTCAAAGCCACCTGGAGAGTGATAACAAAAGACAGTAAAGACCCTGGGGAGGATGAGCCCCCGCCATTATCTGAGACTTTTGAGGAGAAATTTGCTAAGTTGCTGCTGGAGGAAGGGAAGACCGTGAAGGACTTTAAGCAATTATTCCTGCCACCTGGGGTGTACCTTCCCCACACTCCTGCCAACTCCAGTACCAGCTCCAGTGCCTGCACCTGTGCCAGCACCCACATCGGTGCCTGCAGTTAGTCATGACATGTACCACAAGTGGAGGATGTTCTCAGGTTCCCTTCCCCACCCCACAGGGGGAGGATGACTGGGAGAGCTGGATCGACTATGATGCCCCCTTGGTACCAGAGTGGCAATGTGCAGAGGCCAACAAGCGAAAAAGGATCATGGAAAGTTTGAGGGGTCCGGCCCTGGAAGCCATTAGATTTCTGAGGTCCACGAATCCTGAGGCGTCTGCTCAAAAGTACCTGTCTGCACTCGAAAGCAATATTGGAAGCACTGAGTCAGGGGAAACTTTGATGTGGCAATTCAAAGGTACCAAACAATAAAGAGGGGAAGGTTTGTCTGCGTATGTTACTCACCTAGAGAGGGCCCTGCAGAGAACTAATAGATAGGGTGGGGTAGCCGCCAGTGACTTGAACCGTGTGAGACTGGGGCACATACTAACACATGCCAAGCACTCTAAATTGCAGATTATCCAGCTAAGGCTCCAGGATAGGACAGATAACCCACCTGACTACTGCAACCTGATAAAAGAACTCAGGGAAGTTGAAGGTGAAGAAACAAATTGTGATTATGGGGTGGGCGTAGTCTGAGTGACCACGGCACAGGAAGACCTCTCTGAAATGGAGACCACTAAGTATATTCCGCCATGGGCTGAGCAGTGGAGAGACGAGCTGCTTAAGGAAGTCAGAAAAGAAAAAATTACTCACCACAGTGATGATGTTTCTTCCAGTGGAGTGTTGCTGTATTCTGACTATATGCAGTTAGCCCCAGCACTTGAACTGCTCTGGAGAGCAAAGGGTTAACTCTATGCCAAGGCATAGAACATTGAGCTCAAGCTCGGTTTTCTGACCTCTGTCTGTGGTACTCTGAAGTGTAACCGTCAGATTCTTACGAGCACTAAACTAACTTAATAAAGTAGAAATTGTTTCTTAAAATGTTTGTGCCAAAGGGCAATAAAACGGATCTTGAGGGTCAAAAGACACGTCGAAAACCCTAAAAAGAATCTAAGCAGGTAGTGAAACAACCAAAATATTCATAATAAAAACCAGAAAACCCTTAATAAGATAAGGTATGCCAAGTACACCTCTGGGGTGCAGCACTGTGCCTGCCAAATGACATCCCAAAACTACTAGTTTCCAGGAGGGGAGGCAGGTCAGAATACAGCAAGACTCCATTAGAAGAGCCAACATTACTCTGGTGAGGACTTTTTTCTCCAAACATCATGAAGACTTGCTGTATTCTGACTACATGCAGCCTACCAAGCAGCACTCCCTTGGAGGAGGGAGTCACAGAACCTATTTTGGGAACAGACTCTGCAGCACAGCTGTGCCAAACCTAGCATCACTTCTTGACTGAATGTCACATAGAAGATTGATAAATAAGCTAGGTAGGCTCGGGGTGGGTCAGAAGTTGGTCAACTGGGTGGCAAACTGGTTGACTGGCAGAAAACAGAGAGTGGTGGTAAATGGTATACAGTCAGAAGAGATGCAAGTCACAAGTGGGGTACCTCAGGGATCAGTCCTGGGGCCAGTCCTATTCAACATCTTCATTAGTGACCTAGCAGATGGACTAGAGGGTAAGGCTTGTCTGTTTGCAGATGACACCAAGATCTGCAACAGAGTAGATGATCCAGATGGGGTGGGCAGAATGAGAAGAGATCTGGATAAACTAGCAGAATGGTCAGAAGAGTGGCAACTGGGATTTAATGCAAAGAAGTGCAAAATCATGCACATAGGGAAGAGAAACCCTGAAGCCACTTATAGGCTGGGAGGAGTTGCTAGCAGTCACAAAGGAAGAAAGAGACTTGGGCATCATCATCACTGATGACCTGAAATCATCCAAGCAGACCTCTAAAGCAGTAGGTAAGGCTAGGGGGTGTTAGGGTGTATTAGTAGGGGTATCGCAAAGTCGTAAGAGGAGGTAATAATCCCTCTGTACAAGACATTGGTTAGGCCCCATCTGGAGTACTGGCAGGTATTGAGGCCACACCTTCACAAGGACATTAACCAAATTGAGGCAGTCCAGAGAAGGGCAACTAAAATGCAGGGACTGCATCAGAAGACATATGAGACAGATTAATGGAGCTCAATATGTATACCCTTGAGCAAAGGAGGGAGAGGATATGATCGAGACATTTAAACACCTTAAGGGCATAAACAAGGTGAAAGAGTCTAACATGTTTAAATATAAGAAAAATAGCAGGACAAGAGGACACAGCATGAGATTAGAGGGAGGCCGATTAAGGGGGAATGTGAGGAAATTCTTTTTCACAGAAAGGGTGGTAGATGCATGGAATGGCTTACCACAAGAAGTAGTGGCTATGAATACAGTGCAGGGCTTCAAACAGGCATGGGATAGGCATAAGGGAGCAATACAAATGACTATGAATAGATAGGTCACTGACATAGCAAAGGGCGATGGACATTTATAAGATAGAAAAGAAATGGGCAGACTGGATGGGCCTCCATGGTCCTTATCTGCACAACTTCTATGTTTCTATGTTTCTATAGTGCCTGCAAATGTGTGAACAGTTTTCCAGGTGGCTGCTTTACAGATTTCCACTACGGGTAGAACTCTAGCTGCTGCAACCGAAGCAGCTGTACCTCTGGTAGAATGACCCCTCAGGCCTGAGGGAGGCTCTTTCCCAAGCTTTGAGTAGCAGAACTGGATACAGGAGACGATCCACCTGGCAATTGTTCTCTTGGTGGCAGGTTTACCCTTTCCCACTTCTTCATAAGTGATAAACAACTGAGAACAGTCATTTCTATGGGCCTTAGTGTGTTCCACAGAGGAACTAAGGGCCCTCTTCACATCAAGACCGTGTAATCTTCTCTCCCCAGAGGAAGAGTGGTCAGAGAAAAATACAGGCAATGACATAGACTGATTCAAATGAAAGTCTGATTCCACCTTGGGAAGAAACTTTCTGCTGGTTTGAAGGACCACCTCATCCCAGTAAAATGAAATGAAGTCAGGTTCCACTGATAATGCCTGTAATTCACTAATTCTCCTGGCAGAGGTAATAGCTACCAGGAATATAGTTTTCCCAAGTCAAGTACTTCAGCTCTACTGAGGATAGAGGTTCAAAAGGGGGCTGCATCAGATGCCAAGAAAGAGTTGGTTCCCGAAAGGGAGGATTAATATGTACTAAACTTTTGAAAAATTTCTTGAAAACCGGATGTGATGCTCGGGAAGAGCCCTTCCCAGCAGAAAGGAAGGCAGAAATAGCTGCCAAATGTACCTTGAGAGCAGTGGGCCTGAGGCCTAAACTGTTAAGATGCACCAAATAATCTAAAACAGTGAGAATATCAGCCAACTCTGGCTGGATATGCCTCTGAGAACACCAAAACCCAAATCTTTTCCATTTGGAGTTGCAAATCTTTCTAGCAACAGGTTTCCAAATAACCTTTAAAATATTCATGACTGATTGGGAAAGATGCAGGCTTGCATATTCTAGCTCCTCAAGAGCCAGGCTTTGAGCCCAAGAGTCTGAAGGTCGGGATACAGAATACTCCTCTGTGAGGAGAGTGAACTGTCTGGGAAGACACAGAGGCACTGTCACTGACATTGACAAGAGTAGAGGGTACCAAGGCTGTCTGGCCCAGTCTGGAGCCACTAGAATCACCTTGCAAGGCTGAGACCTGAACTTGATCAGGACCCTGAATATCAGAGGTAAAGGAGGAAATGCATACAGAAACCTGCTTGTCCAGTTCAACAAGAGAGCATCCTGAGGGACAGGGTCCAGAAGAGGTGGTCTGCAGCAAGAGAGAGGAAGTTGGTGATTGTGCGGGGCTGCAAAGAGATCTATCTCTGGAATGCCCCACCTCTTGAAAATGACCTGAAGAATTAGAGGGTTCAGGGTCCATTTGTGGTGACCCTGACAAATCCTGCTGAGAGTATCTGCTAGAATGTTGTCCTTCCCTGGAATATACACAGCCATCAGAGAAGCCTGAAGTGAATAAGCTAGAGACCATATTTCCATGGCCTCTGGGCACAATCCGAGGACTGAGTGGCTCCCTGCTTGCTGATGTACCACATGGTTGTGGTACTGCCTGTCCTGATCTGCACCACTTTCCCTTGAACAGAAGTTGAGAATGTCTGAAGTGCTAAAAAGACAGCTCTGAGTTCGAGGGGGTTTATGTGTAGAAGAGACTCCTAATGAGACAAGGTTCCCCGAGCTGTAAGCTGGTCCAGATGGGCCCCCCAACCCAGTAAAGAGGCATCTGTGGTGAGAATCACTAAAGGAGCTTGACTGAGAAAAGGGACACATTGTCTAACACTGTACTCCTCCAGCCACCACTGGAGGGCCTGAACCAGAGTTTGAGACACTGGAACCAATTTGAAGAGAGGGTCTTTTTTCTGAGACCAGTAAGATCTGAGATGAAACTGAATATCTCTCATCTGAAGCCTTGCTCCTTGGACCACTGCTGTGGAGGCTGCCATATGTCCCAACAACTGCAGAATGAAAAGAGGAAGCTAGAGTGATAAGGGACTGAACCCTTGAGAGAGGGAGAAATGCCCTTGCCTGGATAGTGTTTAGCTCCACCTCTATGAAAGCGAGGAGCTGAGCTGGTTCCAGAACAGACTTTTCCAGGTTCAGAATGAATCCCAAGGAGTCATGAAGCTTTTGTGCGACCTCTAGGGCTGACTTTACTTGGTTGGAGGACGGACCCACAATGAGCCAGTTGTCCAGGTATGGGAACAGAAGGATACCCAGTCTCCCGAGGAATGTCACCACTACTGCTAGACACATGGTGAACACCCTTGGAGCAGATGTTAGGCCAAAAGGCATAGCTCTGAATTGGTAATGGCCTGAGGGCAACTCGAACCCGAGGTACTTTCTGTGGGAATGTCTGATAGGTATATGGAAGTAAGCATCCTTGAGATCCAAGGAGGCTAGCCAGCTTCCTGGTCTCAAAGAGGGAAGAATTACTCCCAGAGTCACCATCTTGAATTTTGATTTTAAGTGTTTGGTCAGGTATCCTAAATCTAGGATGGATTGTCATTCTCCTGTCTTTTTTTGGGTAAGGAAGTATCTGGAATAAAATCCTTTTCCCCTGTGACAATGCGGTACCTTCTCTACTGCTTGCAGAAGTAGTCGAGAGGAGACTTGTGCCTCTAAGGTATTTGTCTCCAAGGGAGAGGAAGGACTGAAGGACTTTGCTCTCATTTTTGGGAACCTTTTGAAACTGAGAGCAAGTCCCTGGCCCATTACTTCCAGGACCCATTTGTCTGAAGTAATGGACTTCCAGGCCTGGAAGTAGTGAGCCAGCCTGACCCATACTGGAACTGGGGAGGTGACTCTGACCGACACCTCAGGGTGTCTGTTTGGCAGTAGGCTTAGACTGCGTGGATGATGGGGTCCTGGTCACCCCACACCTGCCTCTTCCCCTAAAGAACCCCCTCTGCTGGAAAGAGGAGGAGGAGGCCTGAGCTTGGTAAAAAGGCCTGGCCCTGCCAGCCCTAAATTGCTGCCTTTGAGGAGTGGCCTGCTTTCCTTTGGCTGCAGCACTCCTGTAGGTGGTCCTATATTCATCCATCGTCTTCATGTAATTCTCTGTTTGCTCCCCAAACAGAGAATTACCAGTTACAGGAAAATCCATGGCCTTAGTCTGGGTATCTTGTGAAATACTGGTACACCTAAGCCAAGCAAACCTCATCATGGAGATAGATGTAGCCATGACCCTGGAATGTACATCATTCGAGTCTACAGCAGCATGGAATTGCACTTTGGATGCCTCTATACCATCTACAGCCACCTGCTCCAGCTCCCTGACTAGCTGGGGAGAGGCATTCTTAGCCAGCTCCAGAACCGTATACCACACAGATTTCTGGTACCTGGCTGTATATGCCATGTAATCTGATTGCCTGGTCCCAAAGAGGATGCCAAGTACTGTTTCTCTGCCATGGCATCCACTTTCCTGGAATCCTTATCTGGGGGGTGAGATGCCAAGGGGATGTTAGCCTTGTCACAGACTGCAGCTTGCATTACCCCAACATGGCTGCAATGGGTTGAAAGGAATTCCGTACCAGGACCTGATAAAGCATACCTCCTGCCTATTCTTTAATTCACAGGAGGGATGGATATGGTAAACTGCATGATTTTTAGAGTCCGTTTCCCCAGGGACTGATGTAAAGGGATAGACGCTCTCTTTGACTCTGGAACATCCATCATCTCTACATAATCAGGCTGATCCTGATCAGACTCTTCCATAGGAAGCTGAAGAGTCTCAGCTACTTAAAACAAGACATGGGAAGGGGACTCAGAAAGCCTGGGAGGAGAAATATTGGAAGGCCCGTCTGGGGAGATGTCAGGCTCTACTGGCTCATCTAGGCCTTCCAACTCTCCATCATAATCTTCTTCCTCCTCCTCCCAATCACCCTTATAGAATGCTTCAGGATTTATATCAGAAGCCAGTGCTTCCGACCGAACCGATCGCATTTGAACCGATGTCGGTTCGGTTGGAACCGGGCAAAGCGACTGAACTACTGTAATCGCTTTCGCTATTTCTTCAGCAGTCGGAAAAGGGCGTTAGAATCTGAACTGGCTGACTTTCGTTTTCTTTTTGACTGAACCGACTCCGTAGAGTTGGCTCTCCCTTTTGCCCGAAGAGGTATCGCCCAGGTCAGTGGGCACCTCTTCAGGTTCGGCTGCAACCGAACCGGGCTGGCCATCCGGGTCAGCGAAATTCTCGGCCTCTCTTTCCTTTAGCCTACTTAAATATTTTTCCAAAGTGGCTTTGGGAAAGTTTTTACAAATCTGGCAGACTTCCTTGAGGTGGTCAAACCCCAGACAACACACGCAGATGAGGTGGGGATCAGCCTTAGCAAAGGCCTCCCCACACTCTGTACAGTGCTGAAACCCAGTGGGACCGATTTTCTTTCTGGGTTTCTCAGACATGCCGGATTCAAAAAAGTTACCCTTCACAGCATTTAGCCAGGTAACATACTTATCGGTTCCAACCATATCATGGGTCAGTTAAAAAAATCCTATTAAATACCGGATTTTTTTAGGAACCGATAAGTACTGGAAAACCACTAAAGAGTTACAGAAAATCAACAGTAATAAATTTCGGTTCTCGACCGGGAAATAACCGAAAAAAAACTATTTCTAACAATTTCTATTAATAAAACAACACTACCTACTAAACTACCACTTACTGTACCATGACAGAGGTAAGAATACCGAAAAAATAAGGAAGCGGTTGAATACACTGACTGTTTCCAACTTGTACCGAACGGAAGTGCAGAAGGGATCTCCGAAGCGACTTCACAGTTAGGCGGAGTAAGAAACCTGAGGGTTACACTTCAGAGTACCACTGACAGATATTTGAAAACCGAGCTCAATGTTCTATGCATTGGCATACAGTTAACCCTTTATTCTCTGGAGCAGTTCAAGTGCTGGGGCTAACTGCATATATTCAGAATAAAGCAAGACTTCATGTTGTTTGAAGTACAAACAGGTGCCTTTACGAAGGCCTCCACCACAGACAAAGACCCTGGTTCCTCTCAGGACGTGACTGCCATGGGGGTGAGGGTGCACCCTCAGGCATCCTCTACTAAGGGTGGCTCCCAGGCTGAGATCAAAGAATTGACTGCCACCCTAAAGGAACTGCTAAGACACGTTGCACCACCCTCGCCGCTGCAAGCAGATACTGGACCCCAACCCCTTGCTACTGCTTCAGTCCCTCATGCAATGTTCTCTCCAAGGATGACCCAGGAGTCTATCATTTGTCACAACTGTGGAAAGGATGACCATATGTAAAATGAATGCCAGTCTTAGAAAGACTTAGAAAAAGTAGTAAACAGACTCCAAGGGGAGCTCCAAAAAGCAAATCAATGGCCGAGGGGTGCCTGAAATGACCGCAGTGAGGGCTAAAGAAATACTAACTCAAACTTCTTTGTGGCTAAATCATCTGCCCAGGTCCCTGCTACCGTCCCTCCAGACTGGTCCAAATTGGTGGGCCCTTCGATGGAGACTACTGTGACTGTCAATGGTATCCATGTTCGGGTTGTGCTTGACAGCGGGTCGCAAGTGATCACTGTATTCTAGAACTGGCATGACAAACACTTATCTGATGTGTCATTACAATCTCTAGAAGGCCTACATGTGTGGGGCCTGAGTGACAAGTTTCATCCCTACCTAGGATATGTCCGGCTCTGGCTGTCTTTTCCTGCGGCTGTAACTGGAGTAGATGAACAAGTACAGACACTGGCCCTGGTGTGCCCTCCTACAGGGATGTATGATGGGGTCCCCCTACTCACTGGAACCAACGCCCACATGTTTGGAGGTTAGCGCAGTTGTGCCAAGAGAAATGAGACCGACAGACTGGTCGGGCAATGAGAATTCCAGCTCTGATCAAGAAAGCTTATGACCTGCAGAGGCAGTCAGCGGCAGAAGACCAGGCTGAGTCCGCTGGAACTGTCGGGAATAAGGACTCCCGATTCCTTGATACTGCCACCCAATACTCAGTATACTGTTCATGGAGAAGTCCATCTTAGAAGAGACGTGAACAACAAAATATTAATGCTGGACGCACCAGGTGAAGGAAAGTTGCCAGAGAGGCTATTGGTTAAACCCAGTATCCTACCTGCCCATGCCCATACCTATGCACGATGAATGATGGTCCAGATTTGAAATATGTCAGATCGAGAAGTCTGAGTGAACAGAGGGTGTACACTAGCTACAGTACACTGCACAGACACTGCAGCATTGCCCAGCAACAAATATTCTGGCGAGAAGGAGGAGGGGACCCCAGACCTATTTGACTTTGGTGATTCCCCTTGTCTCCTGAATGGAAGACTCAGATTAGTAGGAAACTTGCCTAGAGAGACCAAGTGTTTTTGCTAAAAGAATGGGATGTGGGGTACGCCCATGGTGCTGAGCATAATATTCGGTTGCACGATGACAGACCTTTCCGAAAGCAGTCCCGCCACCTTGCTCCAGCTGATACAGGCGATGTTCAGCAGCACCTACAGGAGATGCTCGCTACCGGAATTATTCAAGAGTCAAGAAGACCCTACGCATCTCCCATCATAGTTTTGCGCAAGAAAAATGGGTCAGTGAGGATGTGTGTGGATTATCGGATCCTTAACTGACGAACTGTCCCAGATCAATACATCACGCCCCACATACCGGATGCGCTGGACTGCCTGAACGGGAGTCAGGGGTTCTCAGTACTTGATCGCTGCAGCGGATATTATCAAATCCTGATGGCCCCTGAGGACTATGAGAAAACAGCCTCATCTGTCCTTTGGGGTTCTATGAATTTCTGAGGATGCCACAGGGGATTTCGGGTGCCCCTGCTACTTTCCAGAGGTTGATGAAACATACAGTAGGAGACATGAATCTGCTAGAATGTTTAGTGTATTTGGATGATGTCACTGTTTTCGGTCACATGCTAGAAGAACATGAGGCCAGACTGTTCAAAGTCCTCGATCGCTTGGAAGAATTCGGCCTCAAGCTATCCACAGACAACTGACAGTTCTTTCAAGTGCCTGTAAAATATGTGGGACATATAGTGTCAGCTGAGGGGATACAGATAGACCCCAGTAAAGCAGAGTCCCTGACCACCTGGCCCCAGCCCAACAACCTGAAAGAGCTGCAGCAATTTCTGGGGTTTTGCAGCTACTATCACTGATTCATAAAGGACTATTCGAAGGTAATCCGGCCGCTCCTTACTTTTACCCAAGGCTATCCTCCCACCAAACTCAGACAGAAGAAGGGGTCCCTCAAAGACGATGACAAGGTGTATTTTCAAACAGGTGAACCTTTTGGAACCCGTTGGACCCCTGAGTGTGAGGTGGCATTCTTCAAAGTCATTTATCAGCTTACCCACACCCCAGTCCTTGCATATGCTGATCCCACCAAACCACATGTCCTGCACATGTATGCCAGTCTGAAAGGAATTGGGGCTGTGCTGTATCAAAAATAAGAGAATGGCCTGAGACCTGTGGCCTTTTCCAGTCGCAGCTTGACATCCACGAACGTAATTATCCTGTGCACAAGTTGGAGTTCCTCACTCTAAAGTGGGCCATAGTCGATCAGTTCCATGAGTACCTCTATGGGGCCAAGATATTAGTAAAGACCGATAATCTTCTAACATATGTACAGACTTCAGCCAAGTTGGACGCCACTGGGCACCGGTGGCTTTCTGTCTTGTCAACTTACGATTATGCAGTTGAATACTGGCCTGGACTGAACCATATTGATGCTGCTGCCCTTTCAAGACGGCCAAGTTCCAAAGACAACTGGGTGAGGCTGTCTGAACCTTCAATTACAACACTGTGCCAAAAGTTTGACAAAGATGAGCAATTGTCTGCAGACACCATGGATTGCCTGGTGGACTGTTTGGAACCAAGGTCCCCTGAAAGTGAGGTGCAGAGCATTACGTCTGAAATAGCAGATTCCTTGTGCCTAGTGAACTGTTTGAATTACCTGAGGAGGAATCTGCTGTGGAAAATCTCCCTGATGACACACCAGAACCTGCAGAGCAATATTAGAGTGTTGACAGCACCCCTTCAGTGCCATAAAATTCAATGATCCAAGAGTTCCTTCAGAATGAGCAACCTGAGCCCTCTTCAGGAGAGAATAATAAGCAAAGCATTGTGGAAGCAGAATCTGCCGTGCAAGAAGCCGATAATGTTCCGCTGGAGACTTTGCCCAGTCCAGAGGTAACCCGTTCTACTGAAAGAGAGACTGATGCAAATGCTGGTA
The DNA here is from genome assembly GCA_016271365.2 of Neoceratodus forsteri. Lineage (NCBI taxonomy): Eukaryota > Metazoa > Chordata > Ceratodontiformes > Ceratodontidae > Neoceratodus > Neoceratodus forsteri. The sequence goes on along the minus strand of CM057458.1, from coordinate 1,145,531,611 downwards.
CTCCAGAGACTGCACCAGTTTCCCCAAGGAAATCCGGGAGAGAGGTTAAACCCGTATTACGTCTATGCTATAGATCCTTTTTTTTAAATTTGTAATTTTATTGATTTTTCCTTTTTTTATTATATTCCAACCCTTTATACATCTAAATTAACATACATGACAGTTAATAAATCAGAAAAATACTTTCAAAAAATAATTAAATCATAATGGCAGTGTAGTGTCCCACAGTCTACATAACAAGTCTGGTTGGAGGTTAAATTGCCCCTGAAATAATACATCTCCGGTCTCATCACTGCAAACAGAATATAAATACATACATTTAATAAACAATTAACTTTAGACAGACCTACACAAACAAAACCTTATACATGCTAAAACAACAATACTACAACAATCCGCCCCCCCAAGCAGCATTCCCCTGTTACAATTAAATTCAGGTTAAGTCTAAGGTAATGGAAAGGTTCAATGGCTGACAGTAAAAATAAGGATCTAGCAGTCAACGGGTGGAGGTTATGGGATGGATCTAGCATCCCAGGGAGTCTCTAGCTAATAACTCTACGACTGAAATTCCCTCTTGTGTACTAAGGAACTCAAAGTAGGGTAGCCATCTCGCTTTGTGCAGTTCCTGCTGAAAGCGCAGGTTAGCAGTCATTTCAAGTTTATTGCAGGAAAGACTCCGTTGAGCAAGCTCATTCACAAGCAGGTCCTGAGGCACATGCACATACAGTTCGGAATTACATAGACAGGAGGTACAAAATGTAGAACAACAAAGAAAAAATAAAAATACCATACCCCTGATCTGCTTACAACCCGCCAACCAAAGATCTATTGTGGGGGGTTTGTCAGTCAGCCACAACTTAGTTATGGCTTTGTGGGCTACTGCAACTAAGATAGGGAACAAGTACTGAGCTTTATGGCCCCTCAATCCTGGTGGGGGTTCTCCCAATATCAAGTAGTGGGGAATCTCAGGCACCTGAACCTGCAAAATAGATGTCATACTTTGGGCTACTGAACTCCAGAAACGTCTCCGCGCTTTGGGCAACCCCAAAAAATATGCTCATGGGTCCCCTTTTGGCCACAGTTTCTCTAACAGTTCTCCGAGGTCAATCCCCCAAAGAGTTTTGTAATTACTGGGGTTCTGAAATACTTCATCAACATCTGCCAATGGAATTCCCTCCAAAAAGGGGAGGCAGTGGTCCTCTCTGCCAGTTTCCAGGTCACGTCCCAATTTATTTAGTTTTCTGTCAGGTTTCATTCCCTTTCCCACCCCTACTGAATGGGTACCCTGTGCTGATTCAGATTCCCTCTGCACATCTTATAAGTTATTGAGACTAGGTGGGATTTTGATACCGAACCCCTAGCAACGTTAAGAAGAAATTCAACTACCTAGGGGTAGGGGTGTAAGAACTGGTGGGTTCCCTTGAACTTGGTGTATAAATAATGTCTTAACTGCAGGTAGGCACAGAAGTCCACCTGCGTTAATTTAAATTTCTGCCTCAACTGAGTATAACTTTTCAGTATATCTTTTTAATATAATTGAGAGAAGAATTTTAGGCCTAGCCCACCTTCTAAGAGTTGGGTTCTCTCGTCCTGGAATAAAATCTATAGATTTAACTATCTGCCCATGTAATGATATCACCCCCTGAAGCTTTAGATCTTTCAATGTCAGGTGCATATTTTCACCGTATTTTTAAACCAAGGCATGGGAAGAGCCCCCTGCAGCCTTATGGTCAGTTTGCTGAATAGGACAGGATCCTATTTATCTGGTTGGGATGCCTTCCTCTCCATGGTTGCCCAGCTAGGTCTATTTAAGGTATTGCTGTAGGTTGCCAGGTGTTGCAGCTGTGCTGCCTTATAGTAGACTTTTAGGTCTGGCATTCACGATCCACCCTTGCCTTTATCCAGTTTCAGTAAGGCCCATTTCAACCTGGGCTTCGTCCCAGCCCATATAAACCTCTGGAGTATTTTGTGGCTCCTATCCCAGAATTTCTTTGGTGGACTTAGGGGGATGGAATCAAACTGAAATAACATTCTGGGCAGAATATTCATCCTGACTGTGTCTACTCTGCAAGAGACTGCGAGTGCTAACACTGCCCATCTCTCACAGTCTTTCCTTATGTCCTCAAGCAGCCTCAGATGGTTGATCTGGTATAGTCTGGTTAAATCTAGGGGGATCTGGATGCCACGATATCTAAAAATCCCCACCACCCATTTCAACTTGGTTAGTGACCTCACCTGTGGAGGGATGATCCCTCCTATTGCCATGATCTCAGATTTGGTCTCATTTATCTTGAAACCGGAGACACTTCAGTACTTTTCCAATAGGGCCATGGCATTCAGGAGCGAAGACTCTGGATCTCCAAAGTAAAGGAGGGTGTCATCGGCATACAGTGAGATCCAGTTATCCACTGAGCCTATTTCTATACCTTTTGTGGTGGTGGGGGGGACGAGCGAAATGCCTCCACCAGGGGCTCCATACTCGGCACAAAATGGAGCGGAGAGAGTGGACACCCTTGTCTGGTTCCTCTCCCAATGGTAAAGGGCCTAGAAAGTGCTCCGCTGACTCTCACCTGGGCCTGTGGGCTAGTGTAGAGCGAGTCTATCCAGGCTCTAAATTTGGGGACAAAATTGAATTTCTCCAGGACTGCTGTTAAAAATAACCATTCCAAGCGGTTGAACGCTTTCTCAGTGTCCAGTGTGACTATGATCGCTGGTGTATCCCCTAAGGGCCCCAAAGTCAGTGTCATTATGGAGAGCAGTCTTTTGACATTATCATGGAGTTGTCTCTCTGGCATGAAACCTGCCTGATCAGGTTGGACCAGCTGGGTGACTACTGCCTGGAGACGGTTGGCTATCAATTTGGCAAAAATCTTAACAGCCACATTTAAAAGTGAAATGGGTCGATAATTATTGCACCCTGTCTCATCTTTGCCTGGTTTAGGTATTACGGATATTAAGGCTCTGGTCCATGTATCTGGGGTTTCCTGAGGCTCATGTGCGGAGCTGCAAACCTGGAGCAGGATTGGTGACAGCTCAGCCTGGAATTTTTGATAGTATTCACTTATAAAACCATCCGGGCCTGGGGACTTATTATGTTTTAAAGTTTTTATTACCAATACCAACTCCTCCTGGGTGAAGGGGCGGTCTAACAGTTGTTCCTGCGGGAAGAGAGACTGGGGAGCTTCAGGGCACCCAGAAACTCCTTTATCTTCTGTTGCTGATCTGCAGGTGCTTCTGAAGAGTAAAGGGTTTCGTAGAACCTCTGAAAACACCTCTATCTCCTGGGGCATGTTTTCCAGGAATACCAGGATTTTTAATTGCTGGAACATGTCTATCTGCTACCTGTTTATGAAGCCTGAAGGCCAGTAACCTCCCTGCCCTACTGCCTCCCTCATAGTAGTTTTGGGCCACAAACTGGACGGCATTCTCAGTCTGGAATGTTAAAATGTATTGCAGTGACTCACTAGGTTTTTTTAAGTTCCTCCTGAACCTCCTTCTGTTCCCCTCTTTTATGTTTTGTTTCAAGTTCATTAATTTGTTGTTCTAGGATGTCTTGTTGTCTTAGTGCTTTCTTCTTGTGCGCCGCAAATGCAATGGCCTCTCCCCTCACCACTGCCTTCATACAATCCCACAAATACATAATTTTGAAAAGTCGTCCAAGCATTTTCAGTGAAACAGTTGCTTAGGACCTCTTATTTTAGAGACGAAAGCTGGGTCCTTTAGAAGCCATGCATTTAAGCGCCACACAGATTGCTTACTCACCGGTCCCAGGTCTAATGTCAAGCCTATTTTGGCATGGTCTGACAAGCAAATTGGATAGATCTCTTGGTCAGCAACTGTATACAGCCAAGATTTCTGCACATAAAATCTATTGATTTGAGAATAAGTGTCTTGGGGGGAGAATAAAATGTGTAGTCTCTGCTAGTGGGGAATTTCTCCCTCCATGCGTCCAACAATCCTGCTTCCTTCCTTAAGTGGGTCAGAACCTTTGAAGCAGTTCCCTCAACTGCCTGGCTCCTGCGGGAGTGATCCTGTTGGCACTTTCTACGCAGTTCCAGTCGCCTCCTTTGATTACCTGACCCTCTCCCAGGGAGGCTATATACCCGAATACTTGTTGGAAAAACTGTGGTACACAAGGGGTGGGGGCATAGACATTGACCACGTGCATGATCCTGCCTGCTATCCGTCCCTGGACATCTGCAAATGAATTAAGCTTTTTAAAACCAAGGCCTTTTCTAATTAAAATAGCCACTCCAGCCTTTTTAGCTGTAGGATGAGAGGAAGCCACGTCTCCCACCCACTAACGTTGCAGCTTGAAGTGCTTTTGGGATGTCTCTCCTGTAGTACACCTATGTCACATTGTGACCGGGCTAAATCCCTTAAAATTAAATATTGCTTAGTGGGAGTATTAAGATCTTTCACATTTAGGGATTGTATTTTTAGTGACCCCATTTAATCCTTAATCAAATGACCTGCTTCCTCCAGGTGGCCAAGAAAGCCTGCCCGTGTCTCACAACTGAATTCCGCCCTTCACTCCAGGTTTCCCAGCTTCTGCTTTTATAAACTCTAAATGACCAAACTGCACTTTTGCCATTTTTCGATGCTGCGTCCCAGTTTCCCCAAAAGTCATCATTACCATAAGCCCAACTCCCTACCCCCTGAATCCCACAACAAACAAATAACTAGAACTATGTACAAGACACAACATTGTGTCTTTCCAGTAAGTGGTGTTGTCTCCATTGAGACCGTTAACAGAAGGAAACTCCTTCTGGCCTGGAGCACGAAACAAGCAATTCTGGCTCCTCGTCACTCACACCTCTGCTGGAGCGGTGAAAGTGTACGGTCTCCAGGTGTGGGCAGCAGGGATTTAAAGCTCCCCCTCCAAGTCCCACACTCAATATTAGGGTGAACTCGGTGAGAAAAGCAGACTCTGCCGCCCCGGTTTCTGGCGGTCATGTTCTGAATAGGAAAGGGCAGGAGTTCCAACAGCGGGGTGTTTCCCCTGGACCCCCCTCCGTTTCTGCAGATGCCATCCAGTCCTTTTTTAACCCCACCTCTGAAGCTATGCATTATTTTGGCCCTCCCATCCTTAAGGCCATTAACTCCAGCTGTGAACACACCAGAAACATGGATGTGAGGCTTGGTTGATTGAGGGCACCATCCGCTGCTCTCCCTCCGGTCCTAATGCCTGTTTAAAAAAATTGCGTCTGGTGTGCTTGTGGCATCAATTAATCTGGAGAGGAGAGGCCCCCTTGAAAGAAAAGAAAAAGCATAGCATTTCCCCATCTGTAAGGGGCTATTCAAGGGCCTTCTACAAGATGCGGATCCCCACTGCTCCCCCCTCCTCCCCTCAGGAGCTGTGAGCAAAGATCAGTGCGTTTTCATGCGGTTTTCTCCACAGCAACTCTTGGCGCATTTTAAATCTAAGGGAAAGCTGCTACCCTCATAAGGTGTTGCTACGTGCCTTAGTACAATACCTTTTTTAAGTTTTACCAGATTTTACAAAGGCCCTGACAATTATGTCTTTGTAGCAAGTGTTTTCAATGTAAATGCTCTCAGTCTGTGAATCCAATGCGTATAAACCATAATACAGAACTTTAAAGAAATTCCCCTCTCGAGCGGCAGCTGTCCCTGCAGCACATTTGACTTTCTCTTACAGTCACTCAGTACAGTACAACAGAGAGGAGAGAAGAGAAGGCCTCACAGCACCATCCGCCTCTCTAGGCCCGCCTCCTCGGACTAAGGTCCCACAAATAGTGAAAGCCAATGGTCTACTTGCTTGATCCGCCTCTTGCTAATATGGACCAGGTCCTGACATAGTTCTTCATCCGGCTCTGCTGCTCCTCGACCCACTGCTCTCTGTCCCTTCTTGCCTGCAGTTGCCCACTGAAGCTGAAGCTGAAGCTGAAGTAAGGTCTGCTCAGTCAGTTCCTGCTGGCAGTCTTGCACCACGATCCTGATCTTGGACAGTCGTTTGCTGGCTGCGAGATCGAATCATACAGTTTGCTACCATCCTCTCAGTGAATCAGGATTCTTGCTGGGTATCTTAGTTGAGCTTTAACTTGCTCGTCCCATAGTTGTTTAATAATGGTCAAGACTCTTTTCCGTTTTTGCATTGTGGAGGGTGAGAAGTCTTGATCTACATATACTCTTTTGCCATTAAGATTCAGATCTCTTTTCACCCAAGCCTTCCGTAAGACCATCTCCTTCACCAGGTATCTGTGAAACTTCACCAGGATCGATCTCGGGGGTGCATTGTTTTTAGGACGTGATCCTAAGGCCCTATGGACTCACTCCAAGTCCAAGGATTCATTCTCAGGGATAGCCAGTTCTTGCCGCAGCCAGGAGCGAATAAAGATGAGGATTATGAAGACCTAGATGAGCCTATTGAGCCTGACATCTCCCCAGGCAGGCCTTCTAAGGTGTCTCCTCCCAGGCTTTCTGAGTCCCCCTCCCACTTCTTGTTTTACAAGAAGGTGGCTAAGACTCTTCAGCTTCCAGTGGAAGAAGCTGGACAGGATCAGGAGGAGCCTGACTATGTTGAGATGATGGATGTCTATCCCTCTGAACAAGTCCTTGGGGAAACAGACCCCAAAAAATATTACAGTTTCCAACATCCATACCTCCTGTGGATAAGAAAATGGACAGGAGGTATGCTCTGTCAGGTCCTGGTATGGATTTCCTTACTAACCATTGCAGCCATGTTGGGGTAGTGCAAGCTGCAGCCTGTGACAAGGCTAATATTCCCCTGGCATCTAACCCCCCAGATAGGGATTCCAGGAGAGTGGATGCCATGGCAAAAAGAAGCAGTACTTGGCATCCTCTTTGGGACTCAGGCAATCCAACTATATGGCATATAGAGCTAGAAACCAAAAGTCTAGGTGGGATACGGTTCTAGAGCTGGCTAAGAATGCCCCCCCCCCCAGCTGACCAAGGAGCTGGAACAGGTGGCTGTGAATGGCATCGAAGCTTCAAAGGTCCAGTTTCACGCTGCTGTGGACTCGAATTATGTTTATTCTAGGGTCATGGCTACATCTGTTTCCATGAGGAGATTTGCCTGGCTCAGGTGTACCAGTTTATCTTAAGATACCCAGACCAAGGCCATGGATTTTCCTATCACTGGTAACTCTCTGTTTGGGGAGCAAACAGAGACGTACATGAAAAAGATGGACGAGTACAGGACCACATGCAGGAGTGCTACAGCCAAAGAAAAGCAGACCACTCCTCAGAGGCAGCAAGCCAGGGCTGGCAGGGGCAGGCCTTTTTACAGGCCCTTCTACCCGGCACAGGCCTCCTATCCTTTTCAGCAGAGGGGAGATGACAAGGGCTGCATCCTCTTCTCAGTCTAAGCCCCTTGCCAAACAGACACCCTGATGTGTCAGCCAGGGTCGTCTCCCCAATTCCTGTGGGGGGCAGACTGGCTCATTTCTTCCAGGCCTGGAAGTCTGTCACTTCAGACAAGTGGGTCCTGGAAGTGGTGAGCCAGGGTCTAGCTCTCAGCTTCAGCAGGTTCCCAAAGTTCAGAGCAAAGGCTTTCTGTCCTTCCTAGGCAAAGGAAACACAGGCCTTAGAAACAGAGGTCTTGTCTCTACTGCTTCTGCAAGCAGTGGAAAAGGTATCTCTCATTTACAGGGGAAAAGGATAGTACTCCAGGTACTTCCTTACCCTAAAAAAAGACAGGGGAGTGGCGCCCCATCTTGGATCTACAATACCTAATCAAACACATACTAAAGCCAAAGTTCAAGATGGTGACTCTGGGAATTATTCTACCCTCTCCGAGACCAGGAAACTAGCTAGCCTCCCTGGATCTCAATGATGCCTATTTCCACACACCTATCAGCAGTCCCAAAGAAAGTACCTCCAGTTCAAATTGCTCTCAGGCCATTACCAGTTCAGAGCAATGCCTTTCGGCCTAACATCTGCCCCAAGAGTATTCACCAAATGCCTAGCAGTAGTGGTGGCCTTCCTCAGAAGGCAAAGCATCTTACTGTTCCCTTACCTGGACGACTGGCTCACAGTAGGTCAGTTCCCAGACCAAGTCAGGTCAGCTCTAGGAGTCACTCAAAATCTTCTACACTCCCTAGGATTCATTCTAAATCTGAAAAAGTCTGTTCTGGAACCAGTTCAGCTTCTCACATTTATAGGAGCGGAGATGGAAACTGTTCAGGCCAATGCCTTCTTTCCTCTCTCAAGGGTCCAATCCCTCATCTCTCTGGCTTCCTCTTTTCGTCCACTTGTGTCTCGGCCAGCCAGACACTTCTTGCAGTTGCTAGGCCACATGGCAGCCAACACAGCAGTAGTGCAAGGGGCAAGGTTTCAGATGAGGGATATTCAATTTCATTTAAGAGCCTTGTGGTCTCAGAAAAAAAGATCCCCTCTCCAAGTTGGTTCCAGTGTCTCTAACTTTGGTTCAGGCCCTCCAGTGGTGGCTGGAAGAGGACAACTTGAGGCAAGGGGTTCCCTTCCTCAGTCAGGTTCCCACAGTAATTCTCACCACAGACACTTCTCTGCTGTGATGGGGAGCCCACCTGGATTAGCATATTGCTCAGGGGACTTGGTTTCCTCAGGAGACTTCTACACATAAATCTTCTCGAACTCAGGGCTGTCTTTCTGGCACTTCAGACATTTTCGAGTTTAATTCAGGAGAAAGTGGTGCAGATCAGGATAGACAACACCACAACCATGTGGTACATCAACAAGCAGGGGGGCACTCGATCCTCATACTTGTGCACCGAGGCCATGAAAATATGGTCATTAGCTTATTCCCCGCAGCTTTCCCCGATTACTGTGCATCTCCCAGGGAAGGACAATGTACTTGCAGATGCTCTGAGCAGGATTTCCCAAGGTCACCACGAATGGGCCCTGAATCCTCTCATTCTTCAAATCATTTTCAAGAGATGGGGCACTCCAGAGATGGATCGCTTTGCAGCCCCGGACAACGATCAGCTCCCTCTGTTCTGCTGTAGGCCCCCTCTACGGGGGTCTCTTCCTCGAGATGCTCTCCTGTTGGATTGGACCAACAGGTTACTCTATGCTTTTCCTCCCTTTCCTCTGATATTCAGAGTTCTGGTCAAGATCAGGTCCCAACCCTGTACTGTGATTCTGATAGCCCCGGGTTGGGCCAGACAGCATTTCATATCCTCTTCTATTGCCATTATCAGTGACACTTCCCCTTTGCCTTCCCAGACAGTTCAACCTCATCGCAGGAGAGGATACTGTACCCCAATCTTCACACACTCAGGCTCAAGGCCTGGTTCTTGAGGAGCTAGAATATGCAGACCTGCATCTCTTTCAATCAGCTCTGCATATCCTTAAGGCCAGTAGAAAACCTTCCACTAGAAAAACCTGTGATTCTAAATGGAAGAGGTTTGGGTTCTGGTGTTCCCAGAGGCACATTCAGCCAGATTCAGCTGATATTGCCACTGCCTTAGATTATTTGGTATATCAACAGTTTAGGCCTTCGGCCTACCACTCTCAAAGTGCATTTGGCAGCTATTTCTGCTTTTCTTTCGGCTGGGAAGGTCTCCTTTCTAGCCTCCCATCCAGTTTTCAAGAAATTCTTCAAAGGTTTGGGAGGATAAGGGACTATATGCCAAGGACAGGCTTCATCTTGCCCCATTAGGGAAGGAAGTCCTTAAACAGGGGATGGCTGACTACATTCAAGAAAGGTGGGGTTTAAACTTGGGAGGGGGGAAGGGATAATGGAGGGGCTGACCAGAAGCCTCTCCTCCAGATGAGGGAGTAGCCTTCAAGCCGGGAGAACAGACTGGGGTGGAGGTTTCAGGAGGAGCAGAGGAGGTTGGAGTATAAGGAATCTGGGCGGGGTTCGACAAAGAGGATCAGGGATAAGGGGTGGGGTTGGTGTTAGTAAATGCCAGGAGCTTGGGAAACAAGTTGCCTGAGTTCCAGGCCATGTTGTTCGAGGGGGGTGGATGTGGCGGCGGTCACGGAGACGTGAGCCAACAAAAACCATGACTGGGACCTAAACGTATGGGGGTACACTATGCTTAGGAAGGATAGAAAGGAGGGCAGAGGGGGTAGAGTGGCTATGTTCATTAGAGATGACATAGAAATTGCTAGGGTAGAAGAGGCAGAGGGAAACGTGGAAGCCTTATGGGTCACCTTACGATCCCCAGCAGGAGATAAGGTCAAGCTGGGTGTAGTATATAGGCCCCCCGGGATGAGTGATGTTCTAGAGGATGGTTTGCTGGACAACATCATTGCCCAGTGTGGACCAAAAGGGGAAGGAGTGGTGTTGATGGGGGACCTTAATATGCCAGGTACAAACTGGGGAACCATGTCCTCTAAGGTGGCCAAGGAGCAGAGGCTGCTGGACAGTTTCCAGGATGTGTTCTTAACACAGCTGTGATGAAGCCCAAAGGGAGGGGCATGTCCTGGACGTGGTTCTGGCAGATGGGGATCTGGTAAGGGACATGGTTGTACAGGACCCCCTGACTGGGAGCGACCACAATACTGTCTGGTTTCAAATAAGCATGGGGAGGGGTGAGATCTAGGACACTGGCAGTGGACTCGGGGGGAACTTTATGGGCATGGGAAATATTCTCAAGGATCACTTGAAGGGGATTACATCAATGACAAGTGTGGAAAGGAGATGGGAGGTCATAAAACGGGGACTTCATGAGGCAGTCAGGATCTGCGCTAAGTTGAAACATAAGGGAGCAAGGTCACATAAACCATGCTGGTGGTCCAGTGAGGTACAGGTAGCAGTCAGAGAAAAGAAGGCGGCCTACAAAAAATATAAAACAACAAGAGGGGATAGGGATAAGGAAATGTACCATCTTGCATCTAGAAAAGTCACCCGTATGGTGAGGGGAGCAAAGTCCAGTAAGAGCAGCGCTGGCACATGGGATACATGGAGGAAAAGGGTTCTTCCGTACATTGGGGAGCGGAGAAAACTAAGGCCATCTCAGCAGATTGAGATCAGAAGGAGGGTGGGTGGAAGAAGCGAGGACCAGGCAGAGGTATTTAACTCAGTACTTTGCCTCTGTGTTCACTAGGGAGGGGGATGGGATATCTATAAAGCAAGGCACGAAGGGGATAGAAGCAGCAGTAAGTGGGATCAGGGGAGCAACAGAAATGGAGCAAGAGGGAGGGAGAGGTACCCCAGGGTTGTCACATCTGGGTAAGGATAAAAAGGCCAGTAAGGTGGAGGGGACGGATGATGCTATCTCCGCCAAAAGGGTGTGGTTAGCCCTCAAGGCCCTAAAGAAAGACAAATCTCCTGGGCCAGATGGCATTCAACCGAGAGTACTATGGGAATTGGCGGACATACTGGCTGCACCCCTGGCGGAGCTCTTCAACAGGTCACTTGAGACAGAGAGGGTACCTAGGGATTGTCGAGAGGCATATGTGGTGCCAATCCATAAGGGGGGTCGAGGGAAGTACCAGGTAACTATAGACCCATCAGTTTGACCTCGGTGGTGGGAAAATTAATGGAGAGTATACTAAAGGAACAATTGGGGGTGTACTTGGAGGAGGTGGGAGATCTGGATAGTCGGCAACATGGGTTTGTGCCAGGTAGATCATGTCAAACCAACCTTGTGGAGTTCTACGAATGGGTAACATCAGAACTGGACAGGGGAAAGCCTGTGGATGTATTATTCTTGGACTTCAGCAAGGCGTTTGACTCTGTCCCCCACAATGGTCTGGTGGAGAAACTGATGGGGTTAGGAGTAGGCCCTTTGATGGTCAGATGGATTGAAAACTGGCTAGCTGGACGCACCCAGAGAGTAGTGGTCCGTGGGGAGCTCTCAAACCCTAGAGAGGTTGGTAGTGGGGTACCGCAGGGCTCGGTCCTGGGTCCGATCCTGTTTAATGCATACATATTGGACATCAGGGAGGGTCTAGGGTGTGAAATGACTCTCTTTGCGGATGACTCCAAGATGGGAGCAGTAGTTGAGGGAGAAGAGGATACGTTGGATCTGCAAGGAGACCTGGACACCCTGGAAAGCTGGGCTCACACATGGAAATTAAATTTCAATATCACCAAGTGCAAGGTGTTGCATCTTGGTCGGGGAAACCCTAAACACAGGTACACCCTGGGAGGGAGGTGCTGGAGGCCTCAATAGGGGAAAAAGACCTAGGGGTCATGGTGGATGCGTATGAATAACTCTGAGCAGTGCAGGAGAGCGGCTAGCAAGGCAAACAGGATGTTGGGATGCATCGTAAGGGAGATCACCTCTAGGAGCAAGGAAGTGATTCTGCCGCTGTACAATGGACTGGTTAGACCACACCTTGAGTACTGTATACAGTACTGGAGACCACACTTGAAGAGGGACATACAGCTCCTGGAGAGGGTACAGAGGAGGGCAACAAAGATGATACGAGGGCTAGGGATTTGACGATGAGGACAGACTTGAGGAGCTCTGCCTGTTTTCATTGGAGGAGAGGAGAGAAGGGGACATGACTGAGGTCTTCAAGTACCTCAAGGAATAAATAGGGTAAACATGGAGGGATCTTTAGACTAAAGCAGGGAGGTATCACCAGAGGCATGGTTTGAAGTTGGAAGGTGGAAGGGTGAGGGGAAAGAGAAGGAGGTTTTCACTGAGAGGGTGGTGGACCCTTGAATGCACTGCCTGGTGAGCTGGTTCAGAGATCCACAGTGGAGGGCTTCAAGAGAGGTGGGACAGACACAGAAAGTGGATGTATCAGATGATGGCCTGTCCCAGGGGGGTGGGGGATGGATGATAGGGGTTTCTGGAGCACAAGGGATGGGAGGGCCTCGGCACCCAACTAAGGATCTAAGGTTCGAGCAGACTTGATAGACCGTAAGGCCTACTCTGCTGGCAAATAGTATGTTTGGTCCACATCAATCCTCCCTTCAGGGATCCTACTCCTCTATGGGACCTGAATATCTGTATTGCACGCTGATGCAGCCTTCCTTTGAACCACTTTGCTCAGTTGATCTCAAATACCTGACTTGGAAAACTGTATTCCTGGTTGCTATTACTTCTGCCAGGAGAATCGGTGAGTTACAGGCTCTGTCAGTGGAACCTGATTTCACCTCATTGCATAGGGATAAGGTGGTCCTTCTTACAAATAGGAAATTTCTCCCTAAAGTGGTATCACACTTCCATCTGAACCAATCTAAGACACTGCCTGTATTTTTCACTGATCACTTCTCCTCTGGAGAGAGGAGATTATACAGTCTTGATGTAAAGAGAGTTCTGAATTACTACTTAGAATCCACTAAGCCCCCAGCTGTTTCTCACTTACAGGGAGGTGGGTAAAGGCAAGCCTGCCACCAAGAGAACTATTGCTAGGTGGACTGTCTCTTGCATACAGTTCTGCTACTCAAAAGTGGGGAAAAAGACACCCTCAGGCCTGAGGGCTCACTCTACCAGAGGTACAGCTGCTTCGGTCGCAGCAGCTAGAGACATACCCTTAGTGGAACTCTGTAAAGCAGACACCTGGAAGACTGTTCACACATTTACCAAGCATTACTCCCCGGACATTCAGTCAAGCAGTGCTGCTAGGTTTGACACTGCAGTACTGCAGACACTGTTCCCAAAATAGGTTCTGTAGTTCCCTCCTCCTTGGGGGTACTGCTTGGTAGTCTGCATATAGTCAGAATACAGCAAGTCTTCATGTTGTTTGAAGAAAAAATTACTCACCTTAGTAATTGTGTTTCTTCTAATGGAGTCTTTCTGTATTCTGACCTCCCCCCCTGCCTCCCCTCCTGGAACCTAGTTGTTTTGGGATGTGGGTGGGCAGGCGCAGTGTTGCACCCCAGGGGTGTACCTGGGTGCCGCCTCTTAATTGAGGTTTTTCTTGTTCCTATGTTTTATGATTGTTTGCTTATTACCTACTTGGATTCTTTTTGGGGGTATCGACTTGAGTCTTTGGACACAAAATTTATGTCTTTTGCCTTCTGGCACAAAAGCTCTAAAAACAATTTCTGGGTTGTTAGTTGGTTAGTATAGGGCTCCTAAGAATCTGACTGTTACACTGAAGAGTACCTGGGACAGAGGTTTGAAAACCATGCTCGAGCGCAACGTTCTATGCCTTGGCATAAGAGTTAACTCTTTCCTCTCCGGAGCAGTTCAAGTGCTGGGGCTAACTGCATATAGTCAGAATACAGCAAGACTCCATTAGAAGAAACACAATTACTAAGGTAAGTAATTTTTTCTTCTAGTTTCTTTAGATCCTGTTTAATATCTTTTACATTGGTATCAATTCTCTGGAGCATTTTCAGGATGTGTGCTGTGGCTCTCCCATCTAAAGAACTGTTGCGGGAAGCCGTGTCATCCTCCTCGTCACCCGAGCCTGCGGCTGATTCAGAGGCCCCGGAGAGGAATGCGCTGGGGCTGCTGTCTGTTTTTAAACGCCTCCTTTCACTCGCTTTTGTTGAAAATCGGCCCCGGTTCTTTATGTCTCGACTCATCCTGACCCACAGGTATGTTCCTGGCTTTCCTGGGGGGTCTATAGGCACCAGATGGGTTTAGATTTGACTGCAGACATCTCTGAGCTCAGGCTTAAGCGGCCATATTGATCGGTGACGTCACCAGAAGTCGGCAGATCTTATTTTAAATGTTGTGCATAAGCGTATCTATGTGTCAAAGAGCTCACTGTCCAAACTGAGCTTTTCTGCTACTTCCAAGTCGATTGTCCATCCTTCAGGACATGGTGCCCCTGCCTTGTCTAGCCCCAAGTTAGCTGATAGGGATGGGACCCCATCTATGTTGTTTAGAATGCAAGACACTATAACATGAATGACTACAGTAATATTAATTGCGTGAATCATAGTGAAACCATTATTGAATGCATGAAAACTGCATAATTGTTGCCATAATATATATATATATATATAAAATCATATGTATTATCTATTTTGGATGCGTATAGAAATGGTAATGAAGCATATATTTTGTGTAAGTCAAATGCCTTCAAATAATGTTGTTGTAAACATGGACTTAATGTGGACGCCAAGTTCCTTCCAGTCAGGGAAGGGTGTAACCCCCTATAAATGAGGGCTCCCAAAAGTCTTCCTTGGGTGTGCTTAAATGCCCACTGCCAGGTGGGCGTTCAGTGTCTTTACAGGTGTAAAAGTGCTTGCATGAGAGTGCCCTGTTAGCCTCCATGCCTGTCCCTTTAAGAGACAATATTTTTGTAGTGTATAATTAATCTGGGTAGAGGCAGAGTGTTTCCAGGCTCGAGTCCCGCCCGAGCTGCAATAATATTGCTCTGTTCTGCCATCGCTAATGGTGCAGAGGGAGCTCTGTTAGAACTGATATTTGTTTGCCGATTAGCTACTCTAATAATAATGGTATTATAGTTTGTCTACCCTGCCTTTCTTTGCAGCATGGAAATTTCTGTATTACACCAAACAGTACCTTTTAGGGACTTTAAAATGGAGTTCTGTCCCCAGTGGTCTTGTGGGAGTGAATTTATGTAG
Organism: Neoceratodus forsteri; assembly: GCA_016271365.2. Lineage (NCBI taxonomy): Eukaryota > Metazoa > Chordata > Ceratodontiformes > Ceratodontidae > Neoceratodus > Neoceratodus forsteri. The sequence continues at coordinate 1,145,516,196 of CM057458.1, read as the reverse complement.
GAATTGTAGTTTTTTCATTTTGGCGCCTAAATGGACTAGGAGGGGGAGCCCTTGCTTTGACAGACAGATGAATCAGCCAACCAAATCCTTTTTGGATCAGAAGGAAGTCCCAGTGCTGCCTGAAGCAGAGAGTCAGTCTGAGTTTGGAGATGAGAGAGTGAACTACTCAAGACATTCGAGCAGCTGCTCCTGCATAGTAGCGCAGGAAATTGGTGGGAAGGCTGTGTCTGGTCTGCGAAATTGGCGGGAAGGCTGTGTCTGGTCTGCCTGCTTCATCTTCCCTCCTGAAGGATCTGCTAGTGAAATTAATCGGACTAAATCCGAACCGGCTTGTGATCAGAAATACTGAATTGTGACTGCCCTGTTATCTGAAGACCACCAAAGATTTGCTATAAGTGATCTGCCTGTCAGGACGTCTGAATCACCACACAGATCATAGTGATGTTCAGGAAAACTGAAATTGCAACTGGACTGTCATCCGACCTGTGGTATTGTATTTTACTTTACTGTAAATGTGCTGTAAATGTGCTGTAAGCTGTCAGTGGGTCGCGATTTGGTTCCCCACTACTTAAGTGTGTCACGCTTGCTGGAAGCTGTCTCTAGCACCTATCGAACTGAATCCGAACTGTTCACCTGGCCTGGGCCCTGCCACCTTGGCCCAGTCAGCTACTTCAGATGCAGATATCACCATCGACGAGAGACTCACCTGGGGATCAGCCCCCTGCTCAACACCTTGAACAGGAATGACACCTCGGTGAACTGTTTGGGCCCTGCTTCTCCTGGCATACCATACCTGCAGTCTCCATTTTGTCCCTCCTGTGTTACGTACTGGGTAGCGTGAGTAAACACCAGGGTAGCTCCCTGCAACATCATCTAAATCAAAAGTGTTGTCAACTGATTCAATTGTTGTTTTCTTGTCATGAACTGAGCCTCCAAGCTCCGGATTATAAACTGTATGTGGTTGTCCATGCTCCTTCTTTCCATCACAGGGCCCCGACCAGATGCAACGTCGGCCTACTCCGGGCAACGTGTCAGGCTGGCCTACTTTTTTTCCAACTGGGTACCCAGAGTGTGTGACTGTGAAGGGACTCTAAAGTGCATGCAATATGCCTGATTGAATCAGTTACAGAACTAATCAGCCAAATTACACCCCTCCCTTTTTCATTCCCCCTGAATGAATCAGATCTAATTCTTTTTGCATTAACTTGACTGTGGTTTCATTTTGTACAAGAAGCACTGTACTGTTGTTACCTGCTACGTCTAACCTTATTTTGCTGGGGGTCTCCAGGGTCAAACTGGTGGAATCAAACCTGGTGGTAAGTGCAAACAGAGTGGGGATTTATATGCTGATTAGGGGTTATTGTGACTGTGTCTGGTGTTCGTTGCTTAGGCCACCGGAGGGGAAAGACGGGGGTTACAGTGTCCTGGAGGGCTGTACCCAGGTCAGCTACGCTGCCAATAACCCTGTCCTCCGGGTGGAAGAACCCATTTTCAGTACCCAGGCCCCTTAACCTGCACTTAGTCACACAGGCAGGGGGAGTAGCCCTTGGGATAGCACCACCTAGGGGTTAGACGAACATAGAAAGCTGGTGGTCATCCCAGCCATGATGTGAAGAAATTGATCTCTGGAGTACTTCTTCTGAACACTGCAGTCAGCACCTACTTGTTCAGGGTCCATTCGAGATGCTCTGGTTGATTTGGCTCAGGGAGTCTGCCAACACTACTGTTTTCTGGAGAAAAAGCGGGGGACCATAAGACTACGGAGGGAAGGAGGGTGTGTGTGGAGGGAGACCAGGACAAAACAGACATCAAACATTTTTGCTCAGTATTCACAGAAGAAGGGGAAGAAGGACCACAGATAAGTGACAGGAATATCAACGGAAGGGAGGTGGACACTAGTCCATTTACGGAGGAAAGAATCCTAAAGGAACTCGCAAAACTGAAAGTTGGCAAGGCAATGGGGCAGGATGGGATACGTCCAAGGATTTTGAGGGAGCTCAGGGAGGTGCTAGAAGTACCACTGACAGTCCTGTTCAACCACTCACTGGAGACAGGTGTAGTCCCACTTCACAAAAGTAGGAAAAGGGAGGAGGCTGACAACTACAACTACAGGCCAATCAGCCTGACCTTGGTGGTGGGTAAGTCAATGGAATCATTGCTGAAGGAAAGGATTGTGGAATATCTTGAATCCAGCGACTTACAAGAACTGTGGCAGCACAGGTTCACTGGGGGAAGTTCATGTCAAACAAGTCTATTAGATGTCTTTCACTGGGTGACCAGGGAAATAGATCTGGGTGGAGCGGTGGATGTGGTCTACCTGGATTTCAGTAAAGCCTTTTGACACCATTCCACATAGGAGATTCGTACATGAGATGGGCAGCATGGGAGTGGGTCCTAAGGTCGTAAAATGGTTAGGAAACTGGTTGAGGGATAAGCAACAGAAGGTGGTGGTAAACAGAGTTAACTCTGAGGAGAGCAGTGTGACCAGTGGGGTGCCACAGGGATCAGTACTGGGGCTGGTCCTCTTCAATGTCTATTAGCAACATCACAGAAGGATTAGAAGGGAAGGTATGCTTTTTGCAGATGACACAAAGATCTTGGGAATTTATCAGAAACCCAAAGCCCTCCAGCATGTGCTAGGTGAGAAGGAGGGAGGAATTGGGCCTTCTGGTGTGATTTTCCCAAGACAAGTCAGTAGTGCGCAGGTAGAGGAAAAACTACCATCCCTTGTCTCCTTACATGTGCTACCACTATGGCCAGGTACTTCATAAACACTGTGGGAGCCAAGGACAGGCCAAAGTGTAGGGCTACGAACTTGTAGTATTAGCTCCCTACCCTGAATCTGACGTACTTTCTGTGCGTGGTCCTGACTGTTGTGTGAAAATAGGCATCTTTCAGATCCAGTGACCCCAGCCAATCCTCTTGCTGCAATGATGGAATCACTGATCCCAGTATTATCATCTTGAACTTTTCCTTTTTTTGAAGGGGAAATGACAATGTCACTATGTCTCAACACCTCAGTGTGGGGCACCCCCCCCCCCCATTAGCATTTTAACCCCGATACAAAAATTCTGGTACCAGCTTTTGAAGCAATTTTGTTTTATCTGGTTAATCCTGCAGTTCCTCCCACCGGCATTTTGAATGCAGTGCCTTTAGCAGCGCATCCAACAACTGCCTGTCGCTGATGTCAGTGCCAGGAAGCAGCCACAGGAACATGTATAATATAAGCCTATGGATAGAGCTATTAACAGCTCCCATTTGCCACTTGGATGTCTCGGTATAACACAGAGACCTCTAAGTGGCAAACTTGAGCTGTTACTAGCTCTATCCATAGGCTTACATTATATACGCTTCCGCAGCTACTCCCTGGCTCTGACATCAGCCATCGGCGACTGTGGGGTGCGCCACTAGAGGCACTGTGTTCAAAATGCCAGTGGGAAAGATGGCAGGATCAACCCAGATAAAACGGAATTACTTCAAAAGCAGGTACCAGAATTTTTGTAACACAGGGCGAAAATGCTAATCAAGTGGTGCCCCACACTGAGGTGTGGAGCACAATGACATTGACATTTTCCTTTAAGTGTTTATTCCGGTTTCTCAAATCTAAAATGGGTTGCCATTACCCATTTTCTTGTGAGTCAGGAAGTATCTGGTGTAAAGACCCTTTCAACACTGTGAGGGAGGGACTTTCTCCACTGCATTTGTTTGCACCAACTTCTTTACCTTAAACCCTAAAAGGAGCTTTTCTATTGGTGTAGGGGGAGTGAAGTTTCTGTGAGACTGCAACTTTCGGAATTTTTTCAACTGCAGAGTCAAACCATGACTCACTACTGCCAAGACCCACCTATCTGTGGTAATTCTTTTCTGCTCCTGGAAACTGTGAACCAGCCTTCCTCCCACTGGCAATGGCTGGACAACCTTAAATTTGTCAGGGGTTCTGTTTCGCTTGGCCCTTCGGTGCTGGAGCAGAGTTTGCATGCCTGGGACCCCTTCTGCCTCTGCCTCTGCCTCTGAATAATCCCTTCTGCTGGGAACAGTTAAAGGTAAAGAAGGTGCAGGGAAAATATCCCCTTATCGCCACCTCCCTTTCCAGAAGGCCTACTGGAAATGGAGGCATACTCCTCAGTGTTGCTCTTGTAGGTGGCCCTGCATTCATCCACCTTCTTCAAGTAAGCCTGTTTTGTCACCAAACAGGGAATTTGCCTCACAAGGCAAATACATAGCCCTTGTTTGCCTGTCCTGAGAAAGGTTTGTGGTAGTCATACAAACCTCCTCAGGGATACTGCATGTGTAATGACACTTGAAGCAGTGTCATTAGCACCTACTGCTATGTGGAACAGGTACTTGGAGGCATCCGTGGCAATCCTCTGCTGTGTCTGCCATGTCCTGAGCCAAGTCACTTGAGGCCTTTTCACTCATAGCCAAAACAGAGTTCCAAAGGGCCTTTTGGTACTGTTCAATGTAAGCTGCCTGCCTTAAAAGTAGGGAGGCTGAAGTATAGACATTCTTCCCATACTGTGAAGCTTCCTGGGGTCCTTTTCTAGGGGCTGAAAAAGAGGGGGACTTTGGCCATGTCACAGGCTGTAGTCTAGACAACTCCCTCATTGTCAGTGCGGGAATATAGGTACTCCAGACCCTGTTTGTCCACCTAAAACTTCTTTTCTATTCTCTTATCAATCCCAGCAGATAAAATGAGTGCAGCCGAAACTTTGCAGGTAGCTGTTTTAAAGGATTTGTGGACGGGCAGCAACAATCTCTTAGTGGGATTTAAGCCCATAATGTCTAGAAATTCTACTTTGTTCTCGTACTCTGCAGTCTCCTGCGTAGAGAGACTGAGGGTATTGACCATTTGCCTCACAAAAGAGTAATGCGAGGGAAAATTGACAGGTGCACGAAGAGGGGAACCAAACTCCTGCTCAGGGAAACCATCAGGTACTATGTGTTCCCTTTCTTCCTCCTCATCATAATAAGACTCAACCTCCTACTCCAAAGGCACTGGAAAGGGCACTGTAGCCTGGGGGGATGGGAAGGCATACCCATGAAGGTCCCCTCAGCCTGGAGGAACTACCATGCCTTAGTCATGTCCTGTATACAGTATGTTGTTCATCCACACTTACTGGCAGTGTCCTTTCCCCTTTAAGATGTGCCAGAAAGTCTTCAAGTTGGCTCCTCCCACCCACCCAGGTGGTATATCCCTCGGCTCTGCCCCATGATAAGATCTTGCCGCTGGAAGCAGGGGTTGTGTGCCTGAGGCAGGGGAGGTCAGGTGAGTCTGTGTGGATGAGCAACATATACCACTCCTAGAAGAAAACATTACTCATCTTAGTAATCCTGTTTCTTCCAATGTATTCTTCTATATTCATAACTTTCTGCAGCCTGCCTCCTAAGTAGAACTGCCCGGAGCAAATAGAACTTTATGCAAATGATAGAACTATCATTGGCTCATGACACACATTCAAACTGCTGCCCATATCTGTTGCAACATTCTATCAATGTCTCAGATTTCTAAGAAGGCTACAAAGCAACCCATATTTTATTACCTAACTATATCTATATAGTACAACTACTATATCTGCCCAAGACAGCATCAAATCTATACAACAGTAACAATAATATTAACATGACCCCTTTCTAAAGTGCCAAAATCACCTGGAAAAAGAAAGGGAGAATCAATTCCCAACAGGATTAAAAAAATGTATGCCTGTGATTGGGACTAATAAAAAGACTCAGATTAGGAATGCAAAGGCTCTGGTTTAGGAAGGGGAGGCAGGGATGGAGAGTTATGAATACAGAAAAATACCTTAGTAATCTTGTTTCTTCCAGTGTAAGTAATTTTTTTCTCCTGACCCCATGTATTCTATATTCCTAACTCTCTGCAGACTTCAAAGCAGTACCTCGGAAGATGAGCAGAGAACCTATTTAGTTAAGAGGCTCTGCAGGACTGCTGTGCCAAACCTGGCATCACTTCTGGACTGTATATCCAAACTATAATGTTTAACAAAAGTGTGTACTGTTCTCCAAGTAGCTGCTTTACAGAGCTCCACCAAAGGAATATCTCTTGAGGCTACTATAGATGCACTTGTTCCCCTAGTTGAATGGGCCCTCAGGCCTGCTGGGACCTGTTCTCCAACTTTTGAACAACACAACTGAATGCACTGGACTATCCAACAAGATATAGATCTCTTGAAGATGGGGTACCTTTCCCCACATCCCCATAAGTGAGAAAAAGCTGTTGCTTATCACCTCTATGAATCCCTGTTGTGGGTTACATAGTAACTTAATGCCCTTTTTACATCCAGTCTATGGAGTCTGCGCTCACCTGAGCTGGCATGTTCAGTAAAGAAAACTGGCAGTGTTATGGATTAAACTGATTTAAGTGGAAATCAGAAACCACCTTAGGTACAAATTTCCTGTTAGTCTGAAGCACTACTTTGTCTCACTGTTAAAACAGAGGTAATCCTTCTCCACACATAATGCTTGTAGTTCACTTATCCTCTTGGCAGAAGTGACTGCAACCAGAAACACAGTTTTCCATGCAACATATTGGAGATGAGCCAAAGACATGGGCTTGAAAGGAGGTTTCATGTGCTGAGCAATGCATATCTTCAGGTCCCACACTGGGACTGGTTCCTTAATAGGTGGGTGCATAGAACACAAACCTTTGAAGAACTTTCTAAAATAGAGATTAGCTGCTATGGAAACTTTTCCCAGCAGAGATGTAACCCGACAGTGATACCAGATGAACTTTTAGGGATGTGTATTTTAACCCTTGAGAATGCAAGTATGTGAGGCATTCCAGTAACACTGGGATTTCTGCTAGGGAAGGAGAAATCTCCTTGGCATCACACCAAATAGAGAACCTTTTCCATTTTGCCGAATAGGTTTTCTTAGTGGAAGGCTTTCTGTATCCTTTCAGGATATCCAGGACAGCTTGAGAGAGATTTAGATTTGAATATTGTAAGTCCTCAAGAACCAAGCCTCGAGTCTGAGAGACTTGAGGTTCAGATATAAGATTTTCCCTTGATGGGAGGGCAACAGATTGTGCCTCCTGGGGAGATGTATTGGTTTTGACACCGACATGGACAGCAGTAAGGGGTACCATGGCTGTCTGGCCCAGTCTGGTACTATTAGGACCATAGGTGCAGGTTGTGACCGAAGTTTGATCAGGACCCTGAAGGTGAGAGGAAAAGGAGGGAAGGCATACAGGCGTCTTCCTGACCAGTCTAGAACCAGAGCATCCATTGGAATTGTGCCCTTGGCTGGTGGTCTGCAACAGAATAGGGGCAGGTGGTAGTTCTCCTGGGAGGCAAAGAGATCCACTTCTGGAGTGCCCCACCTTCTGAATACTGAGTACAGTACCTGTCTGTTTATAGACCATTCGTGATATGCCTGGTTGATTCTGCTTAGAGCATCTGCCAGAGTATTGTCCTTGCCTGGTACATGAATGGCCTGCAGGAAGGCCTTTAGTGAGCAGGCCAAATCCCATATTTTCATGGCCTCTGTGCACAGACAGTCTGACCTTGTTCCCCCTTGCCTGTTTATATAGTACATTGTTGTGGTGTTGTCTTGTCTGTTCTGACTTGCACCACCTTGCCCTGTACCAGATGAGAGAAAGCTTTTAAAGCCAGAAGTACTGATTGGAGCTCAAACAAGTTTATGTGGAGGAGTGACTCCGCACCTGACCAGGTGTCACGGAAAGTGTGCTCTCCCAAGTGAGCACCCCATCCTAACAGAGAGGCATCTGTTGTAAGGATAACTGATGGGTTTTCCCTCTGGAAAGGAACCCCCTTCCCTCAGGTTTTGTGCTTCCTTCTACCACTGTAGAGACTGAAGCACACTTTCTGTTACTGAAATTGGCTTTGACATTTTGTCTTTTCTTTGGCACCAGTGTGCTCTGAGATGGAACTAAATGTCCCTCATTCGGTATCTTGCTCCCAAGAAGACTCCTGCTGCTGCAGCCATATGTCACAAGATTTGCAAGTATGGCCTTGCTGGACATGGCTTGCCCAAGCTGAATGAGGTAATCAGTTGCAGGATGCTTTGGACCCTGTCCTTGGGAAGGAAAGCTCTTCCTAGCAAAGTGTCCAGTTCTGCTCCTATTAAATGCAGGACCTGTACTGGATTGAGAATGGATTTTCCTGATTTATCAGGAACTCCAAAGACTAGCAGATTTTGTATTGTTACCAGGTGATCCTTCACTTGTCGTAATGACTTTCCCACTACTAGCCAGTCATCGAGATAGGGGAATACTGAGATTCCATGTCTCCTTAGATATGCCATTACCACTGCCAGACACTTTGTGAACACCCTGGGCGCTGAGGTGAGGCCGAAGGGAAGGACTGGGAATTGGTAGTGACCTGAAGGAAGTCTGAACCTGAGGTACCTCCTGTGTGACTCTCTTATTGGGATGTGGAAGTAGGCATCCTTCAAATCCAGAGATGCCAGCCAGTCTCCTTTTTGAAGGACTGGCAAGATCAGGGACAAAGTGACCATTTTGAACCTTGGTCTTACTAGATACCTGTTTAGAAGTCTAAGATTTAGAATAGGCCGCCACTCCCCATTTTTCTTCTTGGTGAGGAAATACCATGAGTAAAAACCTCTTCCTCTCTGAGGCTTTGATACAGGCTCCACTGCCTTTATGTGGAGCAAAGTTTGGAGCTCTTTTTCCAAGAGTTTTCTTTCTGTCAGAGAAGCTTGTTTGAACAGCTTTGATTTCAGAGGAAGAAGAGACTTGAAACTCAGGGACAGACCCAAACTCACTAATTCTATAACCCATTTGTCTGTGGCAATGGCCTGCCAGGCCTGGAAAAAGTAAGCCAGTCTGCCCCCTACTGGTGGTAGGGAGACAGCCTTGACAACAGAGTCAGGGATTTTGTTTTGGTTGTGACTGAACCTGGGTAGAGTGGGAGCCTTTTCTGGTGCCCCTTCCACCCCTGGCACTAAAATACCCAGTCTGCTGTGGGTAACGCTGCAGCTGTGGAACAGCCTATGCCTGACAGAAGGGCCTACCATAGGGTGTCCCTCCTCTGCCTCCCCTCTTATAAGGCCTATAGGAAGGAGAAAGCCTTTCTTTGGACGAGTTACTTTTATAGGTGGCCTTGTACTCATCCACCTTTTTCATATAATCTTCAGTGTGTTTACCAAAGAGAGTGAGATCCTCCACAGGAAAATCCATGGCCTTAGCCTGGGTATCCTGTGTCAAACTGGTAGCCCTCAGCCATGCTAACCTTCTCAGGGCTACGGTCAGAGCCATCCACCTAGCAGCACTGTCACTGGCATCTGCTGTCATTAGGAAATGGTACTTAGGTGCTTCCAGTCCAAACCTTGCTGTTTCTGCTAGTCATCAGAGAGAGGGGAGGGAGCCTTTTCTGACATTGCCAATACTGACTGCCACAGTGTTCTGTGGTACTGTGCAGCATAGGCCTGATAATTAGCCTGTCTTACCCCCAGTGAGGCAGCTAAATACCCCTTCTTAGACATGCTGTCTATCTTCCTAGAATCCTTCTTAGGTGGATGAGAGGATAGAGGAACCCTTGCCTTCTCACAGGCTGCCTGCTGGACTATGCCCTGATGATCAGGGTGAGAATAAAGAAATTCAGCATCCTGTCTGTCCAGCTGATATTCCTTATCCACCTTCTTATCCAGAGGTGGAACAGAATGTGGGTTCTGCAAGATTTTAAATAAATCTTGTTTAAAGAATTTATTGGTAGGAGAATTTTCTTTGTGGGTGTTCACCCCATTGTCTCCAGATATTCAGCCTCCTCCTCATCCTCTATGACCTCAGTAGTAGCTAGGTCAAGCGCATCAACTATTTTCCTTACAAAAGAAAAATGGGAAGAAAAATCTTCTGGTCTGGGAGAAGAGGCAAATTCTTGCTTTGGTGAGATCTTTTATTCAATGGGCTCACCATCACCACCTTCTGGTTCGTCACAATCCCCATAACTCCCATCTCCTGGGAGGGGAGTTCAGAGGGAGGAGTATAGCCTGAATGACCTTTATGGCCTGGGCAATCTCCTCCGCAGTTGGCAGGCTGTGAGGTACAGAAGAAACCCCTCTAGGTTTATCAGCCTGGAGTTCGACATGCTTTGCCTTTTTGGTTTTCTTGAACAGGACAGGAGAGTCAGCCGGACCACCCATCCTTTTTAAGGTGCCTGTATCACCCGTTCTCAGGGATGTGTAAAGAAGAGACAGTGGTCTCACCCTCAAATTTGGGGGGTGTTGGCTGGTCAGAGCCAGAGGCACCCTTGTCTAGTCTCTTTTGCAACCCTTCCCAACCTTTTTTCCACTGTTCTTTGTGGAAAAGACTTGCAGATTTCACAATCTGTAGAAAGATGTTCGGTTCCCAGACAGACTACACAGCGTTCATGCTTGTCTGCTCTGGCAAAAATGTCCCCACACTTCAAGCAAATTTTAAAACCTGGGGGGGACCAGTCTTTTTCTTGCATTTTTCAGACAACTTAATTTCCAGGAGAAAAACAACCACCACAAAACTCAATTTTTTTTTTTTTTTTTGCAGTCGGTTCAAGAACCGATCAGGTTCCGAAAATGAACAGAGAGTTTTAAACTCAGAACCGGGTTAGCGGTTTAAAGAAACTGGGTCAGCAGTTTCAAAACAGTTATTTAAATAAGAATTAAACAATTAAAGTATATCCCAAATAGTGGAAAAAGTTAAGAAATTCCCCGGTTCCTCAGCGGTTATCCCAAACCGTGAGGAACCAAGAAAAAAATAACACAACTCTAAAACTAGACTAAATGTACGAAAAAAATTAACAATAAATAAAAACAGCAGTAAGAATATTTAAGTATAAAATACTTATACTCTGTAATGAGCCACACAACTAAGGGGAAACCTCCTGGGCGTCTTGATTTGTCAGGCAGAGTAAGAAATCGGAGACGTTGATGGAAAGTTGCAGCAGACAGGGGCAGCAGTTTGAGTGTGTGTCACGAGCCAATGATAGTTCTATCATTTACATAAAGTTCCATTTGCTCCAGGCAGTTCTACTTAGGAGGCAGACTGCAAAGAGAGAGAGTTAGCAATATAGAAGAATACATGGGGTTAGAAAGTACAGTTACTTAAGAACTTACCGTAACAGTAGATCTTCGAGAGAGGCTCTTGCAGTAGGTAATTACATATAGGACTGACGTCGGCAGGCGGTAGGACCCCATGGAAAAATTTCTAGCTAGCAGTCCCTGGCGGGGGCCGCCCCCATGTCAGGTGACCGACGTCAGACGACGTCAGTATAAAGGGGCGGTCCCGGACGCCCGCCTTCCAGTTCTTCCCGCCACAGGCCTGGACGAGATAGAAGCGTAATGTTCCCTAATGGAAAAGGAGCTAAAAAGCCTAGGGGATGGAGGGCGGGATAGGTATTATCACTGAAGAGCCTCTCGAAGATCTACTGTTACGGTAAGTTCTACGTAACTGTACTATCTACCGAGAGGGCTCTTGCAGTAGGTAACTACATATAGGACAGAATCCCAAGCAGTCTGGAACAAATGAAAGGCACCGGGAGGAGGAACTACTCCAAGAAGTAGCAAAAAACCTTGCCAACCTCAAGAGAGGAGGCCTTGCAAGACAGCTACCCAAATCCTGCTCTACGGCGAGAAGCAATGTCCAAACTGTAATGTTTCATAAAGGTATGGACGGAAGCGCAGATGTCTGCCGCAGACACATTCTTGAAACAAGCTGCAGAGGCTGCTACTCCACGAGTGGAGTGACCTCTGACTTGGCCCGGAAGGGTCTTGTTGTACTTGTCATAACAGAAAGTGATGCAATGTGCCAACCACTTTGACAGGCATTGCTTGGAGACAGCATTGCCTTCCCTTTTGTGAGCAAAAGAGACGAACAACTGATCAGTCTTTCTGAGATCCTTCGTCCTATCGGTGTAGTATCTCAGAATCCTGTGGACATCCATGGTATGGAGCAAGTATTCTCCTTGGTTGGAGTACTGCGTGAAAAAGGCAGGTAACTCAATAGACTGATTTAAGGTAGACTCCGCTACCACTTTCGGAAGAAACTCAAGGTTCGTGCGAAGAGCCACTCGTTCTTTGTGAAAAATCAGATTAGGGACTTTACACATAAGGGCCTGGAGCTCGGAGATTCTGCGAGCAGAAGTAATGGCCACCAAGAAGAGCATCTTCCACAATAAGAACTTCAAGTCTGCGGAAGCCGCAGGCTCAAAGGGAGGAAGGGTAAGTTTCTCGAGAACAAAGTTCAAGTCCCAAGGGGGAGCAGGACTGCGAACAGGGGGCCTGAGATGAAGGACCCCTCTGAGAAAGGTCTTGGATACCTCCAACTGGACAAAGGCTTTATCAGCGAAAGGAACATGGTAGGCTGAAATAGCAGCCATGTGAACCTTCAAAGAGGAGTGACTGAGACCCAGGTTGAAAAGATGACGCAAATAATCGAGCAGAACGGCCACAGGATAGGAGAAAGGCTCCACGTTCCTGGAGGCAGCCCAAATGGAAAATCTCTTCCATTTCACAGCGTAGGTGGACCTAGTGGAGGGTTTTCTAGCCTCCACCAGAATCTCGGCCACCTTAGGAGAGACGCCAAAGCGAGACTGGGCTAGGTCTGCAGGAGCCATGCATGAAGTGGAAGAGACTTGAGTCCCAGATGGACCAGGGTCCCCTGATCCTGGGTCAGCAATCCTCGAGATAAAGGAAGAGGAAGAGGAGGAACCTCTGAGTATTGTTGTAGAAGAGAGAACCAGATTTGCCTGGGCCAGAAAGGAGCGATCAGAATCATTCTCGCTCCTTCCAATGCAAGTTTCTGCAGCACACGAGGGACCAGAGGAATTGGAGGAAAAGCATAGATGAATCTGTCCTTCCAGCTTAGAAATAGAGCATCCCTCCAGAAAGCGCCTTGCTCTGGAGCGAGCGAGCAAAAGGTGGGAAGTTTTGCGTTTTGGGAAGAGGCGAACAGGTCTACCTGTGGAGTCCCCCAAAGTTGGAAGATGCTGTTTAGTATCTTTTGGTCCAGTTCCCACTCGTGTGGCAGAGCCGAAGAACAACTTAGCTTGTCTGCCAGGACATTGTCGACTCCTGGAACATGGATCGCCGTGAGGTGAAGGTTGTGAAGCGTTGCCCATTCCCAAACCCTCATTGCTTCCCTGCACAGCGGGTAGGACAGAGTTCCTCCCTGCTTGTTGATGTACCACACCACGCACATGTTATCCATTTGGACAGCTAAGTGACCGGGAAGGATGTATTGGTGAAGGGCCTGGAGAGCATACAGTACTGCTCGTAGCTCGAGCACACTGATGTGGAGAGCTAACTCCAATCTGGGCCATAAACCCTGGGTTCGGTGAGGACCCAGATGGGCTCCCCAACCTTCGCCTGATGCGTCAGTGGTCAGAGTCTGGGAGGGGGGAGGAAGAAAGAAGGGAACCCCCCGGAACAGGTTCTCTCGAACCATCCACCATTGCAAGTCTCTTGTCATTGGCGAGGAGATCAGCACCAGATGGTCTAGGTCGTCTACAAGTTGATCCCACTGAGAACGGAGAGTCCACTGAGAGATCCTCATGTGGAGTCGCGCGCGCGGAACCGTCGGGATGGCAGCCACCATAACCCCAGAAGTCGGAGCACCGACCTCGCCGGAACCTTCCTGCGTTCCAAAAGTAGGGAAATCTGAGACTGGAGGGAGGCCCCCCTGTCCGAAGGTAGGAAGGCCTTGCACACTGTCATATCGAGGATTGCCGCGATGAACTGGTGTCTCTGGGAGGGGTCCAGATGAGACTTGGAATGGTTGATGGTGATACCCAGACCAGTGAAAACCTGCTGGGTGAGTGAGAGAAAATGCAGGAGTTCCTCCCTGGACGAGGCCGCCAGGAGCCAGTCCTCCAGGTAGGGAAAAACCTGAACTCCCAAAGTACGCAGGTGGGCCCCTACCACCGCCAGCCATTCGGTAAAAACTCGCGAGGCCGAGGAAAGACCAAAAGGGAGCGCCCAGAATTGGTAATGGTCCCCCTGGAAAGCAAACCGGAGGTACTTTTGGTGCGAGGGACAAATGGGGATGTGCAGATATGCATCCTGCATATCCAGTGCACAAAGCCATTGGCCCAGCCGAAGAAGGGCCAAGAGAGTTTGAAGGGAGAGCATCCTGGACTTTTTGTATTCTACATAGAAGTTCAGGGAGCTGAGATCGAGAATGGGTCTGAGACCTCCAGTCTTCTTTGGTACAAGGAAGAAATGGGAATAGTAACCCGTCCCGTGAAGGTGAGGAGGGACGGGTTCTATAGCCTGCTTCACGAGGACAGCAGATATTTCTTCTCTGACCAGAGGAAGATGGTCCCTTGAGTAAGAGAAGTTCAGAGGGAGGTGGCATGGAGGTTTCTGTAGAAACTCTATAGAGTGCCCCTCTGCGATAATCTGAAGCACCCATGAATCCGATGTGATCCTCTCCCAACCCGGAAGGTGGAGGGAGAACCTCCGTCCTACCGGTTCCTCCGGGGAGTCCGGAGGCGGTGGGAGAGGGAAGGAGTCAGGTGGTGTGGGGCAGCACCGCAGCTGGGGCACCCGCTGCTTTTTTGGGCGGCGGGGGCCTGGCAGCTGTGGGGGCCCGGCGTTTAGTGGCCTGCCTTCCTTGGGATTTCGCTTGAGGCCGGCTGCGTCTGCGAAAAGGATGGCGCTATGGGGGATGGGGACAGTACATGGAATCCACAGATTTCAGGGCCGTCCCCTTCTCCTGCAAGTCGGTGATGATGTCCTTGACATCACCAGCGAAAAGCAACGAACCCCTGAAAGGTGCTTCTTGAATTGCTGACTGCACCTCTGCGACCAAACCTGACACTCTGAGCCAGACGTGACGCCGAAGACTTACGGTGAACGCGGAGCTCCGCCCTGCAGTGTCCACTGCATCGTAGGTCGTCCTCAGAATGTGACGACTGGCCGAAAGAACAGAACGGACAAGGTCAGCTAACTCCTGCTTGACTTGGGAGTCAGACAAGGAGTCAATCTTAGATTCCGCCTGGGTAAGGACAGCCTTCTGGTAATCCCATATGTGCTACATAGTTTAGGGCCCTGATCCCCAGTGTGGAAGAAGCTGAGATCTTCCTTCCATACTGATCCAGAAGACGAGATTCCTTATCCGGAGGAGACAAGCTCAAATGTTTAGGGTGTGCTGACCAGCCGTGAGCAGCGCTAATCACAACAGAGTCTGCTCGGGGGTGAGAATCTAAAAAGTCTACACCCTCCAGAGCCTGGTATAGCCTGCTGGACTTCCGAGAAGTGGGGCTAAAGCTGATGGTTGTTTCCAAATAGTGGAAACAAGGTGGGCATGAGGCTCGATCCAGGGTGGCACTACAGTAGGGGCCGTAAGGGGCAGGTCCAGATGTTCGGCGAGTTTAACCCGATGAGGAACTGGCTCTAAGGAACACCACTGATGTACTTCCTGGATCTTCATGAGCAACTCCGTGAAGGAAGGATCCTCCGGAGGAGACTTCGGAGGAGTCCTCGGCCGGGGCTTGGACGGAGAGCGAGGCTCGTCGTCTTTCTTGGAGCATCCGTTGGAGGAATCTGAGGAGTCAGAGAGAGAAGAGGAAGAAGAACTGGAAGCAGAGTAAGATTCCCTGACTCGTCTAGGGGGAGGAACGGGTTCCTTAGGGGGAATCCCTGGATGCGTGTCCTTGCCCCTCTCTGGATCCCGAGGGAAGAGCTTGAGAATCCGGAGGCGGAGAGGGAGTGTGCCGTCTAGGGCGTACGGGGGCCGGATGTGGCACCATCGCCGTAAGGTGGCTCTCGACTTCCTTGGTGAGCTGAGCCTTAGCCTCAGCCCACCAGAAGGCCAGTCTCCCTGAAAGATCCACCGGCGGCCTAGGGGGCGGTGAAGGAGGAGGAGGGGGATAGTTGTATGGATTATATCCATAAGGGTATCCGTAACCCAGCTATCGGGAATACGGAGCTGGTATTGCGGCGTCGGGCACTGCGGCGTCGGTGGAGCCGGTGCCGGGTACTGCAGCGCAGGATACTGCGGACCCGGGTAAACCGGCGTCGGATAGGACGGCGGATACCCAGGTACCGGAGGAGCTGCCGGAGCAGACGGCCCAGTAGGGAGCTCCACGGGCGGATCAACCGTGATAGGCCCGTGGTGAGGAGGGCCCGATGGGAGAGGAATATCCGCCGCCAGTGTCAGCGGGGCCGGTGTCCGGCGTCAGATCCGGTTCAATGGGAGGAGGGCCCGACAGCGGAAAAGCATCCCGAGCATCGCCTGGGGACGGAGGGGAGAAGTCCCCGGGGTCAGGCAGGGGGGACTCGGGATCCCAGGATGGCAGCGAAGGCTGCGGGGAACCTGGGACGACAGACGGTGGAGGGTCTGTCGTAGGCTCCGATGCCCAGCGCACGTCGGAGGAGCCAACGTGCGACTTAGGGGCTGAATCCTGGCGGACGCCAGAGGAGCCGGCGCCCGACTTAGGGGTTCCCTCATCGGAGGCAGGCCAAGGGTGGGAAGCGGCCCGGTCAGAGGGGGACACTGCCATGCGCCGCCCCAAAGGGTCGGGCGTCTTAGCGGCCTTCTCCCGGCGGGTGTCGGAGGAGCCGACGTCCGGCTTATGGGAGGCGCCCGCGCCAGTAGGCCACAAGTCTGCGGCAGTACTGGGGGCAGAAGCCTCCTTTTGCCTGGAGGCACCCGAAGGGCTCAAACGCGAACCCTACGGGCGGGCCGATGCCTCCTCCAAAGCCTTGGAGGCTGCCATCGGGCAATCCCCGGAGGGACGTTATTTAGCCGCGGCCCGCCGCAGTCACAGAGGAGGAGGCCTTCTCCCGGTGCCTTTCTTTGTCCCGCTTCTTGTGTCCTTCTGGGGAGGTCGATGCCTGCTTAAGCTTCTTCAACTCCTTCTCCATTGCAGACATCTTCTTTTTAAGGAGATGGGCTTCCAAAGACTGCTGGCATCGTCTGCGGGTGGCCGCGTTGAAATGCAGGCAATGCGGGCATTTTTCGACTGCGTGGTCGGGGCCTAAGCAAAAAAGGCAGAGAGTGTGACCGTCCTTGTGAGGAACTTGGGCGCCACACGAGTCGCACTTATTTTTTGAAGGGGATGACATAAACCAATGTTCACCTGACGAAAAACTGGCAAAATACTGATACTTTCGGTAAAAAAATGACGAAGCAACAGGGCTGAGCATGAACTTCACCGCGAGACGCTGCACGAGCTGATGGCGGGAAAGAACTGGAAGGCGGGCATCCGGGACCGCCCCTTTATACCGACGTCGGTCACCTGACGTGGGGGCAGTCCCCACCAGGGACTGCTAGCTAGAAATTTTTCCATGGGGTCCTGCCGCCTGCCGACGTCAGTCCTATATGTAATTACCTACTGCAAGAGCCCTCTCGAAGTAAGATCTAATGTTATAGGTGAGTAACCAGTGTTTCTAGGGACATGGATACGTTGTTCTACCCACACTTACTGACAGACTCCTAGCAGTTCTCCGAGAGGAAGGAGGCAAGACACACACCGTACTAAGGGAACAGAGACTGAAGAATTGAGGCCCCAAAACCAGCATCTGGTGGGACTCGAGGTCAATGTGGTAATGGGAAATGAAGGTTGTGTGTGGACTTCCAGGTAGCAGCTCTGCAGATTTTTGGGATAGGGACAGCCCTAGAAGCAGCGGAATTACAGGTGGAATGAGCCCTTAGCCCTCCGGGAGGCTCCCTACCCGCCAACCTATAGCAGAGATCAATGTAGGAAGTGATCCACCTGCCAACTGTCCACTTGGCTGCAGGTCTGCCAGGTGTGGTTTTAACGTAGATGACAAACAGCTGGCAAATCTCTCCCCTTAACTCCAGCCGTGCGTGCTTTGTAATAAGTGCGCGCTTGCCTCAGGTCCGGAGCATGGAGCCTGTGTTCGACCTCCAAGATGTGATTTGGGAAGAACACTGGAAAAGTCAGCACCTGATTCAGCTGAAACTGACACAAACTTCGGATTGGGATGTAGGACAACCTTGTCCCTGTGGAAGACCAGGTAAGGAGACTCCACCGAAAGCACCTGGAGCTTACTGATTCTTCTGGCTGATGTGATAGCCACCAGGAAGGTGGTCTTCCACGACAGGTAAGATATGTCACACCTGTGCATAGGTTCGCATGGCTTGCCCATGAGCTTTGCCAAAACCCGGCAACAAGTCCCACGGTGGTGGTGGTTCATGCACAGGAGGGGAAATGTGATCAAAGGCTTTGAAACTGCACCAGATCACCTTCTTCTGCACCACCGACTGCTGACCAGTCTGCACCTGGTAAGCAGAGATGGCTGCCAGGTGCACCATAAGGGTCATCAACCAAAGTCCCTCTTTGGAGAGGGACCATAGGTAGTCCAAAACGCTGGCCACCAGACAGGACAAAGGGTCCAGCCCCTTGCAATGACACCAAATGGAGAATCTTTTACATTTGAAGGCATAGCATTTTTTGGTTGCTTCCTTTCTAGATGCCTCCTCCACAGTGAGGATATCTTCGGAGAGACCCAAAGCCTGGAACTCTAGCCGCTCAGGAACCAGGCTGTCAGGTGCAGAGAATTAAGGTCCGGGTGGAGTACCTTCCCCCAACTGATAGAGAGTATATCCGGGTGGAGTGGAAGATGCCTCGGGAGCCTGTTGCTGAGGTCATCGGGGTACCAAAACTAGTATGGCCAGTTCAGAGCCACCAGGATCACCTATGCCTTGTCCCTCCTGACCTTCAGCAGCACCTTGTGGATCAAGGGAAGTGGAAGAAAGGCACAGAAAAGTCCTGCGGTCCAAGGCTTCGAGAAGGCACCCCCCCGCAGCATGCCCTGCTGAGGGGGCGGGCACAGAACAGCCTCAGCTTTGTGTTCTCCCTGGAGGTGAACAGGTCCACCTGAGGGGTGACCTACTGGGAGAACAGACTGTGAACTACCTCTGGATGGACAGACTACTCATGAGACGCCTCGCCTACCCGGCCGAGGGCGTCCACCAGCTGACTGGAGGCTCCTGCTACATGGATGGCTAGAAGATCCACTGCCAGGCTTTGCACAAGGGTCCATACACAGCGAGCTTCCCAGCACAAAAGCAGGGAGTGTGTCCTGCCCTGCTTGTTGAGGTAGTACATGGTTGTGGCGTTGTCCATCTGGACTTGGACCACTTGAACTTGATCATATGGAGCGAACGCAGTCAGCACCAGCAGAATTGCCTGGAGCTCTAGCAGGTTGATGTACCATCAGGACTCCTCCGGGGTCCAGAGCCCATTGACTCTGTGTTCCCCCAGATGGGCACCCCGGCCCATGAAAGAGGAGTCGGTCATCAGGATCACCATCGGCTCAAGGCAGACAAACGGGATCCCTTCCTGCAGATGCTCTGGACTAGCTAATACCGGAAGGTGTCCCACATCTTCTGGGTCAAAGCGACCAGCTGGTCAAAGTGACCTTTGCACTGAGACCACTGGCTGGCCAGCTCCCACTGCAGGGGGCACATATTCCAATGGGCCTAACGCACAATGCTGGTGCACGCAGCCATGTAACCCAGGAGATACAGAAGTCCTGGGCAGGATGCAATTGCCCAACCCGAAATTATCAGACAAAGGAGGAGAGAACCTCCACCCTGTCTTACGGGAGCTGGGCTCTGGCTCGGCAAGGGTCAAGCTATGCCCCAAAGAAACTGACAACCTGTGAGGGCACAAGTTCCAACTTGGCCTCATTGACCAGGAGGCCAAGAGAGGTAAAGGTCTGGAGGGCCAGGTCCCTGGACTGCTCCACCTCCTGCCTGGAGGGACCTGCAATCAGCCAGTCATCAAGGCAGGGGTACACCCAGACCCCTCGGCGCCTCAAGTAAGCTGCCACCATTGCTGTGCATTTGGTGAAGACCTTGGGGGCTGAGGAGAGACCGAATGGCATGGCCAGAACTCGTAGAGGGTTCCCTCGAATCAAAAATGGAGGAACCTTTGGTGGGATGGATGGATCGGGATGGAAAGAATGCATCTTGAAGATCCAGGGAGCAAAACCACATGATGTGCTCTAGAGATAGTATGATCTGAGACTGAGTTACCATCCTGAAGAAGCACGACCTGAGGAACTTGTTCAGGTCATGCAGATATAGAATGGGGTGCCAGCTTCCCATCTGCTTCGGCACCAGGAAGTACCAGGAGATGAACCCTGGGTGTTCCAGAGGATCCGCTACTCTGACCATGACCTCCTTGCGGAGGAGCTGGGCTATGACATCTCGAAGAGCCAACAGAGTGTCTGCAGATACCAAATCCTCCCATGGGGCAGGAGCTCGGCTTGGAGGGTACTGCTCGAATTCCAGAGGGAGACCCTGACTGACCACTTCCAAAACCCACCTGTTTGTGGCGATAGCGGACCAGGTGGAAAGGAAGTGACGGAACCGGACCCCAATAGGAGGACCCAGGGAAGGAGTGATGGGTAAGAGGGTGGCACCCCCATCCCGTCGCTGAGCAGACTTGGAGGAGGACCCAGCTGAGCAGCCAACGGATCCCTTCCCTCCGGGCTTACGCACAACTGAGGCCACTGACTTGGGCCTGGGTTGCCAAGACTGAGCCTGCTGGCCAACTTCAAGTTGGGCTGGTTTCGCCACAGGAGTGGAGGACCGAAAGGACTTTCGCTTCTGCTGCCTGGAGCCCTTGGGATCCTTCTGTGCGGATGTTATGGAGTCCAAAGTAGCACTAGACTTCTCAATGCAATGGAGGTGGCCCTCCACACCGGGCCCAAACAGGTCGGTGCCCAAGAAAGGAACATCCGCCAGCTTGTGCCGAGTGTCTGTCATGAAGGTCAAGTTCCACAGCCAAGCCCTATGGCACATGGCTACTGATGTCGCCACAGAGTGGGTACAGGAATCTCCCAGGTTCAGAGCCATTTGCGCTTGCTGCTTGGCCACAGCCTGGCCCTGATCTTTGACCTGCTTGACTGTGGTCTGGAGGTCCACAGGCAGCTGAGGTATCACCTCATCCAAAGAGCCCAAGAGGGCATGGGAGAAGTGTGCCATCATGACAGCCAAGCTTGCCCGACTGAGGCCAAATGAGGAGGCAACAGACCTTTTAAGCCGCATGGTCCAATTTCTTGGACTCCTTGTCTGGCAGCTTGTCAACGTCCCTGATATTGCCAGAGGACTGAAACAGGAGTCTGCCATCAACCACTCGGCTGAGGGGTGCTCTGTGAAACCCGAGAGGCTACCGATGGGCACCACATACTTGCGGGCCAGCCGGGCAGAGGGCGCAGTGCAGGATGCGGGGCACTGCCAAAGCTCCAGGGAAGGGCCGACAATGGCCTCGGCCACTCGGAAAGCCTCTGGAGAGTCCCTTTTTTTCAGAACCTCTGTGAAGGGATAGTTTCATCCCCGTGGACTTGGGGATGAGGCAGAGGACACCCAAGAAGGAAGTGGGCCCTTCCTCCGTCGAGGGATCCCCCATGGACTCCTCGTCAACCGGACAGGAGTGCAGTGAGGAATCCTTTGACTCAAAGGAATCTGCATAAAACAGCCGACTGCCCGAGTCACCTTCAAACCTCTGAGGGTGGTCAGGTGAAAGGGTGACTGACAGCTGATGGGGAAGCCCCTTGGCCAGCTGAGACTTCTCAGTTGGAGTGTCAGTCGACGATTGCTTGGGCGGTGTCTTCACCATGATTTGTGGAGAGGTCGGCTTCGACCGAACAAAGATGGTCATGACAGGCTCCGCTGGGGAAGAGACGGTCTTGACTGACCCCACAGCAGGAGTCTGTGTGGGCCTCTTGGGCAACAGCCAAGTGATGGCCAGTGTGGGAACTGGGGTCGGCCTCGGACTAGCCAGCACCAACTGCTGCCACACAAGGTCTTTGTAGCATCGATGCAGCTTGCGCCGAAGCCTCTCCTCACCTGAGGATGAAGACGAGGAATAGAAGCGGTAGTGCTTCCCGTGGTGCCGAGAGTGGGAGCGCCGATGATGGTGTGAGTTGCTAGATCCACTGGAGAAGATCAAGACCTCGGCCACCAGGGGTGCCAACAGGGGATCTCGGAGGGAGCCGGGGAGTGACGCAGCTCCTCCAGGTCTGGGTTGGTAACCGGAGGGTTCTGCTCAGCAGACTGAGCAGCCCCCTTCTAAGGTCACAGACAGGACTGGAGTCCTGAAGAGAGAATTGTCAGCCTCTTCAGATGACAACTGGTCAATAGGGTCAAGAAAAATCTCAGCTGGCATCTCGACTGACTGGCCCGACGGGGTCTCCATGAAGTCAGCAGCCAATGCCGTGGTTTCGACTGTGGTAAAACCTGGGAGTCCAGAGACTGGGAACATTCCCGTTCCCAGGAACATCGATGGTGAGTCTTCTCTTTCTTCGACTCCTTGTTTTCGCAAGAGCGGGAGCTGCGAGAGCCACAAGTGCCCTGCCCCTTTCCTTGAAGGAGCCGGAAAAAGTGGCGCCTAATTAGAGTGGAATGAAGGCAGAAGCCGAGGAGGACTGAGCGGCAGCCCAAACCACCTCCTCCTCCTCCTTGAAGGCCGTAAGCTGTTAAAGATGCTTGGCAGACCCTGCAGCCACAGAGACCACCCAACGGGTGTCTATAGACTTGACAGGCGGATGTCATTTTTTCCAGGCAGCCTAACTTAAGGCAGGTGAGGCAGTCCTCGAGGACTGTCGCGTGAAACAACCGACAAATGTCACTGTGTTTGTGGCCCAGGCAGTAGACACACGTGGTGTGTAGGTCAGTCCGCAACATCAACTGCCCGCACGGGCACTGGCAAAATCCAGATGCGGACTTCTCATCCATCACAATTGGGAGCTCAAAGACGAGTAACGAAACAGTAATGAATTTTCAAAAAGCAATCCAATAGTACTAGGGCCTACAACACAGGAGCGCTAAGGAGGGAACCTGTTTCTTCCAACAGAAAGGAAGATCTGGCGTCATGGGGTGGCGCCGAGGGATATACCACCTGGATGGGTGGGGAAGAGCCAGCTTGAAGATTTTCCAGCACATCTTAAAGGGAAAGGACGCTGCCAGTAAGTGTGGCTAGAACAGCATATCCACATCCCTAGAAAATAGTTTTTAATTACATGAAGTGTAAGCCGGCTCAAAAGGAGCCAACGTTTGTTTTTCAAGCACAGATTTCAAGCCCTAAAATGGTATTGGACTGTGAATAAGATTTCATATGCAGAATACCTCTGAGAAAAGTACGAGACACCTCTAACTGGGCAACCATACAACTCTCAATAGAGGCATGGAAAGCTGATACAGTGGCCATATGCACTTTAAGTGAGAAATACTGCAGCCCAGAGTCTGAAAGGGATGGCAAGTATTCCAACACAGCATTTTCAGGACATGTAAATGGGTCCAAATTTCTGGAGGCAGCCCACAAAATGAACTGCTTTCACTTCAGTTAATAAGTATATTGGGCAAAAGGCCTTCTAGCCACAATCAGTACATCAGCAACCGTACGGGATACCCAAAACGTGCAATGGCTAGTCAGGAGCCATGTATACAGATGTGTTTCAGGTGTCGATCAACTAGGGATCTTCCGTCTTATGACAACAGGCCCTGACACAGAGGCAAAGGGACAGGAAGCTCCACTGCCATGAGCTGTATAAGTGGAAAAATATCTGGCGAGTCCATAATGGAGCAATGAGGATGAGATTGGCGCACTCCACCTGCAACCTGAACAGCACCCTCTGTATTAGTGGAACTGGGGAAATGCATATAGGAATTTCTAACAGAAAGACAATGCATCTTTCCAGAAAATTCCAGGCCCTGGAGCAAGCGAGCAGGAAAAAAAAAGTTACTCACCTGTAATAGTAGTTCTAGGAGTGGTATATGGTGTATATCCACTCTTCTGACAGAATTCCTTTCCCTTTAAGACTTGGCAGAAGGTCTTCAAGCTGGCTCCTCCCACCCAACTGGGTGGTATCATGCTGGGCATTGCCTTGTGATGTCAGATCTTAACCGCTGCAAGAAAAAACAGTGTGCCACTTGCCAGAGGAGGTCAGGTGGGTTATGTGGATGTACACCATATACCCCTACTAAAACTACAGTTACAGGTGAGTAACTTGTTTTTCTAGGGCCACGCATATGGTGTACTATCCACACTTTTGGGAGACTTCTAGCAGTTCTCTGGGAGAAGGGGGCAAGGTGCACACCTCCTATTTAGGGAAGAGAGATTGGAGAACAGAGGACCCAAAAGCAGCATCCTAGCGTGACTCAGCGTCTAAGTGTTAGTGGAAGATGAAGGTGTGTGCTGACTTCCGGGTAGCAGCCCAGCAGATCTCCTGGATAGGGACGTCTCTGGAAGCAGTCACTGAGGCAGCGGTATGTCTGGTGGAATGAACACTAAGCCCTACGGAAGGGCTCCCTACCACCCAACCTATAGCAGAGGTCGAAGCAGTAAACTGTTCACCTGCCAACTGGCCACTTTACTGCTGGTCTGCAAGGTGCGGCTTCAGCGTGGGTAAGAAGATAAAATTACTTACCATAGTAATCTTCTTTCTTCCAGAGGATACTCCAATATTCATAACTCTAAGCAGTGTCTCTTTAAGACAGAAGTGCCCAGAGAGATGGAACATATGCTAATGAGAGAATGTTCATTAGCGCATGCCTATTTCAAATGCTGCCTTCACTAATTGCTTCATTCTAACTCTTCAGATTTCGAGGGAGCCTGCTCTAGAGGCCTAATCAAACTAAATATACTTAACCTTAATAAAGAACGCCTATAGGCCCCAACTGGGGACAGAAAAATGTTTTACAACACCTAACTCCCCCCTTAATGTCAGAATCACATGAAGAAGGGGATAACAAGTCCCAACAGGGCTAAAAAAGATACAGAATATGCCACTGTGTGCACCCCTACACGTAGTCAGCTTGGAGTGCAGAGGCCACTGGTTCTAGAAGGAGAGGCAGGGTGGGAGAGTTATGAATACTGGAGTATTCCCTGGAAGAAAGATTACTGTGGTAAGTAATTGTATCTTCTTACCCCAGGAATACTCCAATATTCCTAACTCTATATAGACTAAGAAGCAGTATCTTTGGAGGAGGGCACAGAACCTACTTAGAAATGGACTCTGCAGGACAGCTGTGCCAATCCTGGCATCACTTCTGGACAAGGGGTTCAGGATGTAATGCCTTGTAAAGGTGCAGGCTGACCTCCAGGTAGCTGCTTTACAGATTTCCAATAATGGGACATTGCTAGCAGCTGTCACAGTTGCAGGTGTACCCCTTGTGGAATGATCTCTGAGCCCTGCTGGGGGCTCT
Organism: Neoceratodus forsteri; assembly: GCA_016271365.2. NCBI lineage: Eukaryota > Metazoa > Chordata > Ceratodontiformes > Ceratodontidae > Neoceratodus > Neoceratodus forsteri. The sequence goes on along the minus strand of CM057458.1, from coordinate 1,145,491,043 downwards.
TTTTCACCTCTGAATAACAAAACTAGATGCACTGAACTATCCAGAGAGAAACAGTCTTATTTGGACGCCGGGTTTACTTTGCCCACATCACCATACAACAGGAAGACCTGCTGTCTGTCCTGCCTATGATCCTTAGTGTGAGTCACGTAGAAACTCAAAGCTCCTTTTACATCCAAACTGCTCCGTATGTATTCCCGTGAGATAGGATGCTCAGTGAGATACTGGCAAGCTAACAGACTGGTTTAGGTGGAAGCCAGAAACCACCTAGGGGAGAAACTTCCTATTTGTTCTCAGCACTACATTGCCCCTATGAAAGGAGATATAGCCCTTTTAAATACACATGAGCTGAGAGCCCACTGATCATGTGGAAGAAATGATGGCCACCAAGAAATCTGCTTTCCAGTAACATACCTTAGGTATGTTGAAGCCATGGGTTCCAAAGGAGAAAGCCTGAGCTGGGCAATAGAAATGTTTAGATACCAAACTGGCACTGGTTCCCTGAGAGAGGGGTGCAAGTGGGACAAACCTTTGAAAAACTTCCTAAAGATTGGACTGCATGCCACAAAGGCATCCTTTCCCCCCCGAAATGTATGCAGACACTGAGGCTAAATGGACTTATAGAGTTGAAAGCTATAAGGCCAGAGAGTGTAAAATGAGTTACTGTAGGTAGTTCAACAACAGGGCTGGGACCTCTACATGCATTGGCACACCATTGGTAGAACACCAAACTGAAAACCTTTTCCATGTTGAAGCATAGGTTTTCTTAGTGGAGGGCTTCCTGTACCCCCTTAACACCTCCAGGGCACCTTCTGGGAGTTGTAAGCCTGCACTCTCCAAGTCATCAAGAGCCGTGCCTTGAGCCTAAGTGACCTGAAGATCAGGTACATGAACCTCCCTTGCTAGGAGGTTAACAGGTTGTGGCATGGCCACTGACCTGAGGAGCAGCGGAGTGTATCACGGCTGCCTGGCCCATCTGGTGCTATCAAAATCTGCTGACTGTGATCTGAGTTTGATAGTACTCTGAAAAATCAGGGAGAAAGGAAAGGAAGGTGTATAGATGCCTCCTTGACCAGTCCAGGATCAGGGAATCCAGGGAGGACTGTACCCCTGGCAGGTGGTCTGCAATAATAATGTGGCAGGTGGTGGTTCTCATGGAAAGCAAAGAGATCCATCTCTGGGGTGCCCACCTCCAGAATATATCCAGCACCTGCCTACGGCCCACTCATGATGGGCCTGGTTGTTCCAGTTTAGAGTATCTGCTAGGGTGCTGACCTTTCCTTGCAGAGGGATAGCTGGTAGAGAGGCACTGTAAGAGTAAGCCAGACTCCACGTCTTCATTGCCTCTGCACACAGGGGGCTGGACCTTGTCCCTCCCGGCTTGTTTATGTAGCACATTATGTTGGTATTGTCTGTTCTGAACTCTATCACCCTTCCCTGGATTAGTGGAGCAAAGATTTGCAGGGCTAGTAGCACTGCCCTCAACTGCAGCAAATTTATGTGCTAGAGTGACTCTGCACTTGACCAGGTACCATGAGTGGAGTGCCCCCCCCCCCCAGGTGGGCACCCCACCCCAGTAGTGATGCATCTGTTGACAGGGCAACAGGTGTAGACTCTTACTGGAAGGGAACCCCTTATCTCAGATATCTCCTTTCCCCCACTGAAGAGCCTGCAGTAACGCACCAATTACTGGAATTGGCTTTGAGAGTGGGACTCTCTTCTGGCACCAATGTGCTCTGAGGTGGAACTCAATGTCCCTTATTTGGAACCTGGAATCAGGGACTGTGCTCATTGCTGGAACCATGTGGCCCAGGAGTTACAGAAACTGTCTTGCTGTTTTCTGCACATTTGGTTTGAACGAACCAGCAGGTTACAGGATGCTGCTTACCCTTCCCTGAGGAAGGTAAGCTCTTCCCTCTGTGGCATTCAGTTCTACCTTTATGCATCGCAGTACCTGGCAGAACAGGCTTTTTGACATTTATCAGAAATCCCAGAGACTCCAAAAGGTCCTGGGCTACCTACAGACATTCCCTTACCTGTTGGAGGGGACTTCCCCCTGACCAGACATTTGTCCAGATAATGAAACACAGAAACACCAAGCTTTATTAGGTGAGTCACCACCACTGCCAGGCACTTGTGAAAATATTGGTGCTGCTGTAAGATCAAAGAGTGTTGAAAAACTGGTAGTGTCCAGAAAGGAGTCTGAAACTCAGATTTTTTTTTTTTTTTTTGAGACTCCCTTTTTGAACCTGGGTTTTACCAGGTGTATGTTAAGAATTTTGAGAAACCCTTCCCCTTTTTCAGACAGATGGTACAGGCTCTATTGCCCTGTTCAATAGCACAGCATGTACTTCTTTTCCTAGCAACTTTCTTTCTTTCTGAGAGAGAGAGAGAGATTTTGCTTTGAACACTCTTGTTCTTAGGGGAGGAAGGGATTTGGAGCTTACCGACAGACCCAGACTCACCACGTTCAGGACCCACCTCTGTGGTGATATTTATTCTTTTTTTTTTTTTTTTTACAGGCCTGGAAACAGTGAGTCAGTCTGCCCCCGACTGGCACCTGGTAGGTGGTCTGAGGAATGGAGTCAGAAGCTCTATTTACTTTTTGTGTCTGGGCTTGCCCAGTCTGGGAGCCACACTTGCCACCCCTTCTGACCCTGAAATAGCCAGCAGACAGTGTACTGCAGTTATTGTGGCACAGCATGGACCTGGTAAAAGGGTCTGGTGTACGTAAGCCTACCCTTACTTCCCCTTCCATGGGGGGGGGGGGGTTCCTTTGCTAAAAAGCTCCTGAAGGTGGCTTTATATTCATCCACCTTTTTCATGTAAGCCTCTGTCTGTTCACCAAACAAGGAGTTATTCTCCACAGGACAATCCATGGCCTCAGCCCGAGTATCCTGAGTCAGGTTAATAGCCCAAAGCCAAGCAAGCCTTCTTAGGGCCACTGTGCCAGCCATCCACCTGGCAGCAGTGCCATTAGTGTATGTTGCCATTTAAAACCTGGAGGCTTCTAGTCCCAACCTTCCAGTTTCAGCTAGAACAAAGGAGATACTTAACAGATCCTTTTCCGACATGGTCAGTACTGAGTGCCACAGGGCTTTCTGGTACTGGGCTGCATAAGCTTGGTAGTTGGCTTACCTGATTGGCAAAGAAGCAGACAAGTAGCCATTTTTTTGCCATGCTGTCAATTTTTCTAGACTCCCTTTCAGGAGGGTGTGAAGCCTGAGGCACCTTAGCCCTTTCACAGGCTGCCTGTAGAATTATTCCCTGGTGGTCAGTGAGAGTAAAAAGAAACTCAGCGCCTGCCCTGTCCAGCTGATACCTTTTTTTCAGATTTTATCAATGGGAGAGACAGTATAAGGTGTCAAGCATAGCCATAATGTTTTTCTTAAAAACTTGTACAGAGGGAGAACAACTTTTCAGTGGGAGTTAACCCCATAATTTCTATGTACTCAGCTTCCCCCTCATCCTGCACCACCTTAGTGGTGACCAGATCCAGGGTTTCCACAATTTTTTTCTGGCAAAGGATAAATGTGAGGAATAATCCTCAGTAGGTATAGGGGTGCACCAAACTCCTGTTCAGGGGAGACTTCAGGTTCGAACCCTCATCTACCTCTAACTCTTCTTGTTCCTCATACTCCAACTGTTCCAGGAGTGGAGGGGGAACAGAGGTAGTTCCTTGCCTTGTCAGGGCTTGAGCAAGTAGCTGGGGGGGTGGGAATCAAGCCCTGCAGCACCTGTATAACTTTTAAAGCCTGTGTAATTGTCATCAGGCGAAGGCATACTGGCAGACACTGTAGTAGCCCCTTGTTGCATTCCAGCAGGGGTCTCAGTGTTTAGACGTTTTTAATCTTTTATTAGGCACCAGGGAGTCAGATGGTTTAATGCCTCTTTTGCCAGAGTGATCACCCGTATCAGGGATGGTATGAGAAGTCTTTGCAGTTTCATCCACAGCTTTTAATGGTGTGGACTGGTCAGAGCCCGAGGCTCCCTTTGCCAACTTTTTCTGCAACCTTTCCAGACATTTTTCAGGTGTCTTTTGAGGGAAAAACTTGCAAATTTCACAATCCTCTGTGAGGTGTTGCTGTCCAAGGTAGAAAACACAAAATAATTTTTATCTGCCTTGGCAAATACCTCACTACATTTCATACACCTTTTTTAAAACCCCGTAGGTCCTATTTTCTTCTTAGATTTATCTGACATATTTATGATAAATCTAAGAAATAGGAACCGCAAACAGTAGATTGTAATAGCAAAGTTGTAAGTCGATGCAGTGGTTGGATTTCCACTTGCGGCACCAGCGACATGGGTTCAGGAACGAACCCGGGTCGTCAGAGGGCCGGCCAGGGGAGAAAGACTGAGCGCCCCATGGATGGCTCTCCTTCTCCGGGAGGGTGGATGCGGAAGTGTTCGGAGCACTGAGGACTCCTGGTGGAGGCCGGGAGATACTCATGCTACCGGTGCCCATTTCTCAGGGAGGCGGGGCGGATGCTGGCGTCACTGCATGTCCCTGCCTCTGAAAGAAAAACAGGAAAAAAGAGCAGGTGGGCAGGGTCCACGTCTAAGTGAAGCCCTCCTTGGGGCTTTGATCAACTGCCACTGCTGCAGTCCCCCGACCAGATACCAGTTCTGCAGCGTGGATAGGGGACCGTTGCCATGGCCCCACCCTCCAGGAAGTAAGCCGGGGGGTAACTGGAGGTAGATGGCAGCAATAGATGGCGGCGGAGGCCCAGAGGACAGTGACCAGGGCAGATGTGCGACGGTGGACTTGCCGGGGGGGGGAGGAGTTATAAGTTGCGGTCAGTTCTGGAACTGAGAAAACAATAACACTTATCTAATGCAGTCAGTTCCAGGAACCGGGGTACAGGAACCAAAAAACTGGTTCAAAATACTAAAAATTAAATAAAAATCAACCAAAAAGGAAATGGAGTGCTAAATAAAAGCTCAGATGAAGCTTAGCTAAATATCGGATCCCCTGCGGTTCCTGGGAATCGTGAGGAACCGATAAAAAAAATAAATACACAAAAGCAAGGTTTTTTTAAATTTAAACAAGAAGTAAAGGCAGCAAACGAAAAAATATGAAGAAATACTTATATAATTTAGAAGATGCATGGCAGGAATGACTTGTGAGAAAGAGAGAGATCTCTCCAGGCGTTCTGACTTGAAGGGGGAGAGAGAGATCTGAAGGGTTAGAATGCAGTAGTTAGTGAAGGCAGCATTTGGAAATTGCATGCGCTAATGAGCATTCTCTCATTAGCATATGTTCTATCTCTCTGGGAAGTTCTGTCTTAAAGGGACACTACATAGAGTTAGGAATACTGGAGTATTCCTGGGGTAAGAAACAGCTGGTGAATCTCTCACCCTAACTCCAACAGTGCACTCCGTATAATAGGCAAACACTCGATGCAGGTCCAAAGTATGAAGCCTGTGCTCAGCTTCTGAGGTGTGGTTTTTGAAGTGCACCGAGAGACTGATCACATGGTTCAGGTGAAACTCTGAGACAACCTTCGGGTTGAGGTAAAGGACAACCTTGTCCCTGTGGAAGACCAGGTAAGGAGATTCCACCGAGAGTGCCTGGAGCTCAGTAGTCCTTCTGGAGGATGTGATGGCCACCTAGAAGGTGGTTACATCTCATCTGTGCATCAGTTTGAATGGCGTGCCCATGAGCATCGAAACACCAGCAACAAGTACCAAGGTGGTGGTGGTTCTCACACTGGAGGAGAAATATGGTCATGGCCTTTAAAGAAGTACCCAACCACGTTCTCCTGCGCCACCATCGGCATACCAGCCTGTGCCTGGTATGTAGAGATTGCTGCCAGGTGCACCTTGAGGGTCATCGACCAAAGGCCCAACTGTGAGAAGGACCACAGGTAGTCAAGAATGCTAGCCACTGGACAGGACAAGGGGTCCAGCTCTTTGCCCCGGCACTAAATGGATAATCTCTTCCATTTCAAGGCTCAGCATCAGATGAGTCGACTCCTTCGGTGAGGCCTCAACTACATGGAGAACTTCACTGGAGAAGCCCAGAGCCTAGAACTCTAGCCGCTCTGAAACCAGGCTGTCAAGTGCAGGGACTGAAGGTCTGGATGGAGGACCTTCCCAAGAGCACAAGGGTAGGTCTGGGCAAAGTGGCAGACACCACGGAGGCCTGCTGCTGAAGCTGAGGAGATCGGGGTACTAGAAATAATGCGGCCAGTCTGGAGTCACCAGGATCATCCATGCTATGTTTTCTCCAAGCCCTGATCAGGATTTTGTGGAGTAGAGGGAAGCATAAGAGGGGCCCAGGATCTAGGGCCTTGCAAAGTCATCCCCCTGCAGCGATGCCCACAAGGGGGGCACACAAAACAGCCTCAGACTGGTGTTCTCCCAGGAGGCACAGGCCCACCTGAGGGGTGCCCCACAGGGGAAACAGACTGTCCACTACCCCAAGATGAAGGGACAACTCATGAGACACCTCGCCCTCAAGGCTGAGGGTGTCCACCAGCCGACTGGTCATTCCGGCCACATGAATGGCCAGCTGGTCAGTCTCCACACCTGTGCATCAGTTCAAATGGCTTTCCCATGAACTTTGCCAAAACCAGTAACAAGTTCCATGGTGGTGGCGGTGGTGGTTCATGCATCGGAGGGGAAATGTGGTCAAGGCCTTTGAAAAAGCACCAGACCACCACCTCCTGTGCCACCAACTGCTGACCGGCCCACGCCCGGTAAGCAGAGATGGTTGCCAGGTACATCTTAAGGGTCGTCAACTGCAGTCCCCCTTGGGGGAGAGACCACAGAAAGTCCAAAATGCTAGCCAGAGGAGAGGTCGAAGGGGCCAACCCCTTGCCCCGATACCAAATGGAGAAATCTTTTCCATTTGGAGGCATATCATTTTCTGGATGATTCCTTTCTAGATCCCTCCACCATGGTGAGGGCATCTTTAGAGAGACCCAAAGCCTGGAACTCTAGCAGCTAAGGAACCAGGCTGTCAGGTGCAGGGATTGAAGGTTTGGGTGAAGTACCTTTCCCGATTGATGGAACGCAGGTCCAGGTGTGCCGTAAAATGCCTCGGGAGCCTGACTCTGAGGAAATCGGGGTACCAAAACTGGTAAGGCCAGACCGAAGCCACCAGGATCACCTGTGCCTTGTCCCTCCTGACCTTGAGGAGTACTTTGTGGGTCAAGGGAAGTGGAAGGAAGGCACAGAAGAGGCCTGGGGCCCATGGCCTCGAGAAGGTATCCCCCTGCAGCGAGCCCTGCTGAGGGGGGGTGGGCACAAAACAGCCTCAGCTTTGCATTCTCCCTGGAGTCGAACAGGTCCACCTGAGGGGTGCCTCACTAGGAGAGCAGACTATGAATTACCTCTGGGTGGTGGGACCACTCGTGAGATGCCTCGCCCACCCAGTTGAGGGCATCCGCCAGCTGACTGGAGGTTCCTGCCACATGGATGGCTAGATCATCTCTCTCCAGGCTGTGCACGAGGGTCCAGATGCGTAGAGCTTCCTTGCACAAAGGCAAGGAGTGCGTCCCGCCCTGCTTGTTGAGGTACTATATGGTCGTGGTGTTGTCAGTCTGGACCTTTTATTTATTTATTTATTGAAATGTTTCACCAGGAGGGCACACTGAACAACAAGTTGCTTGTCTCACGGTACAACCTGGGGGGAAGGGGTTACATAGGGTTGTGAAGGATGATCAGTTACAATAATATGTGAGTAGTACAAACAATACAACATTATAAGATTGTGCAACAGTTGGAATACAAGGTATTGTACAATAAACAGTAGAGGAACATTTGGTAAATTACAATACATGTCCAAAATCATACAAAAGAACACATGAACGTACAAAACCTATAGAACCATTTATAGTGCATGAGTGTACCATGAACAGGCTCGAGATAGTACGAAAGTGCTGTTGGAGTAAAAAGGATGGGGTTAGGTTGTGCACACTGGTGACCCAGAAGGGCAGGTGGGGGGCGGGCAAGAACTGAATACAAGGAGAACGGTAGCCATTTCTGATTTCCCCTTCAGGATGTTGAGAACCTTGCGGGGGCATGGTAGGAAGGCAGAAACAAGGGACAGGTATTAAGGTGGGTTAAAGCAGGAACAGCTGAGGGAAAGGTAATTGTGTAGGACAGAGGTAAGGGAGTAGTTGGAGGAGGAGTGTCTTATTTCAGGGAAGAGGGAATTCCAGATTTTAGGGGAACGATGGGCGAAACCAGTCTGACCAAAGAGGGTGGAGCGGTGAGGGACCGTCAAGGTGCAGGCATCATTTGATCTGAGAGAGTGGGTGTGGGGAGGTGGAGTGAACAAAGAGGATGAGAGATAGGAGGGGAGCCCCCCCCCCCAACCTGGACCATTTGACCCTGTGACAGGGTTGAACAAGGCCCTGACCCATTTGTTACGCAGATAGTTAAATGTAAGAATCTGTTCTATCCTCCTTTTCTGTGTCTTCTCTGTTTGGTTGCGCAACCAAATCTTCTCGTGAGACCCTGGACTTGATCACCCTGACTGTTTTGTAATTCTCTGCCTCTCACCATCTCTCTACCCTCGCTTGCTATTTCTGTCTTTTCTTCTCCCTTGCATTTCTGCAGGTATAAAAATATATGTGAATCATTTTGTGGAAATGTAATCGATACTGGGATCCCTTTGTTTAAAACTGTATATAGTTATACTGTTGAAATGATTGCAAAGCTCACAACTTGGCGTACAGGACCCAGAAGCTCCTGTCACTAGTACTGCGTTCTCCTTTCAGTTGGCATCCTTGAAACAAGCTGAGGACCTACTGTTACATTTGGATACCAGGAAGAGTGCTGGTGCAAACCTCTTAGACCCAGTTTTCCTGAAACTTAATCACATTCTGGTCATGCCAATTACGCATCTCTTTAACTTATCCCTTTCGCAGGCTGATCTTCCCCCTTATGGAAAACCGCCCATGTGATCCCCCTTTTCAAATCGGAGACCCTAGTCACCTCAATAACTACAGGCCAATCTCCTTACTCCCCATCCTATCTAAACTGCTGGAGAAAATTGTGAGTGCACAGCTTAGGAACTACCTAGAGTGCACAAATCTGCTTAACCCACTACAATCGGGCTTTAGGCCATGTCACTGCACTACTTCGGCATCTGCAAAGGTGACTAATGACTGGCAGTGCGACCTGGATACCAAGAACTTAGTCTGCGCAGTATTTCTGGACCTAAGCAAAGTGTTCGGCACTGTCGACCATGACCTGCTCCTTGTATCCCTCTGTAACATAGGCTTGAACCCCCTATCCCTGAGATGGCTCTCTAATTACCTTACAGGTCATCAGCAGCAGGTAAAAGCTGAAGGGGAATTATCACCACTAAAACCATTGTTGAGTGGCATACAGGAGGGCTCAATATTGGGTCCACTGCTCTTCGCAATATATATAAATGTTAGTATTAAATCTGCCAATATACATTCCTTCGCAGAAGATACGGTACTATACATTAGCAGACCTACTCGTTAAGCAGCATGTATGGATCTACAACAGGAATTTAATCAGCTGCAACTACAACCATTGAACCAGAAACTTCTCTTGAATGCAAAAAACAAAACAAAGGCAATGTTATTTTCACCCCTTGTACATGCAATTAATCCTGCCACTCAAGGAACCTTACCTCAGGTCATTACACTTCTCGGCAAACCACTGGAATACATAACCAAGTTCAAATACCTGGGGGTTCAGATCGACCATAGACTTTCCTTTAATGATCACACTGAAGAACTGATAAAAAAGCTTAGGCAGAGGCTTGGCCTCTTTTACAGGATCAAACACCTACTTACACGGAATGCCAAGAAAAGACTGGTCTAAACCACTTTCCTCTCATTACTGGACTATGCGGATTTCCTCTACAGCCAAGGCCCTGCCTCTGTGCCAGTCAAACTTGACATGCTCTACCACAGAGCAATAAGGTTCATCACTGGTCTTCCATAATCCACGCATCACTGCTCCCTCTACATTGCTGTGGGACGGCCATCGTTCAATTACAGAAGATGGAGAAATGCCGCCCTCTGGACCCTCAGAGCTATCACTAGGAAGCTGCCTCAGTACATCTCGGATGGTCTTCCACTAAGCACGCTAGGCAAGAATGCCCTCAGGAGCGTCTCCTAGATCACCCTTACTGTACCCAAGGTCAAATCGCGCTTTGGTAGGACATCTTTAAGTTACATGTTACCCCTACTCTGGATCAAGCTGCAAAAAACATTAAAATTGGTCTACCCTATCAAATTAACAGCATTCAAAACCCTTTATGATCATTCTTTCAAAGAATCCTGCAGCTGTTTCCCTGATCTCTTGCCTTATCTCCAGATAACAGTCTCCCACACTGAGTCCCCCCAGACCCCATTAACATTCCATTCCCATGTACTTCCTCTTCCTCCAACTGCAATTTTGGAACCCTTTATTTACTCCGTTTGTTGCCATCTTGTCTGATAATTGAGTCTCCCACATTGAGTCCACCCCGCTTCGGCTAATATTCTGTGCTCTTGTATGTCCTCCTCCACCATCTGCAATTTTGGAGCCCCATATTTACTTTTTACAGTTGTTGTCACCTGTCCTCAGCAAACAGTGTCCTTCTTATGGGCACCCCTGCCTTCAAATGATTCCACTCTCTTATAACCCCCCCTTCTGGGAATAACCTACTTTCACACCTTACATAAGCTCCTCTCGCTTATGCCTACAGGCAAGCTCCACGTATATTTTGTTTAAACTGATATCTAACTATTTGACATTCTTATTCATTCTGTATATTGTACATTGCTTCTTGTTCAAATGATATTTGTATTATGGTTCTGTTGTAAACCTTTTGTGTGTAACCTGTTACTGTTTACTGTTATGTATCTTGTCCAGGTCCATCTCGAAAATGAGCTTTGCTCAATGGTGTTCACCTGGTTAAATTAAGATTTTGATTGATTAAAAGCTAAAACCATAAATAGTTATACTGTTGAAATGGTTGTAAAGCTATTTGGAACTCAAAGGATTAACCCGAGATGCAATTTTTTAGCCTTTTGCAGAAGATGTAAACAAGAGGTCAGTTCTGGGTCACAATGTTCTTTTTGCTGCACCTGCTGAAACTGAAAACAACACTGGAAACTTACAAGAACGCTGTGAGAAGTACACTATCGTCTTTATGAGCTCCTGCATAGACTTATAAAAAGGAGCTGCAATGTTTTGCAAAAGAGAGAGAAAGACACAGAGTCTGAGATTGGAAATTGAGAAGAAAAACTCAGAAGGACTCCGTTTTCTATGTTTTTACTGCCATTGTAAATAGTTATTCTGAACAATTTTATTTTACTGTGAACAATAAAACACTTGTTGCGAATTTTACAACTGCTCCCGATTTTCCTATGCTTCCTGATCTGTGCCTCGACGACAGACCCCGGACAAACTGAGTGAATGTGGTCAGGGCTGGCCCAACTGCTTGGAGCTCCAGCAGGGTGATGTGGCATTGGGACTCCGTGGACTGTGTTCCCCCAGGTGGGCACCCCAGCCTGTGAGAGAGGCGTCAGTTGTCAGGATGACCGTCGGCTAAGGATGGACAAACGGGATCTCTTCCTGCAGATGCGCTGGGACGAGCCACCACTGGAGAGTGTCCCACATCCTCTGGGTCACAGTGACCAGCTGGTCAAAGTGACCTTTGCACCAAGACCACTGGCTGGCCAGCTCCCACTCCAGGAGCGCATATGTCAACAGGCCCATCGGACTACGCTGGTGCAGGCTGCCATGTAGCCCAGAAGGCGCAGGACATCCCAGGCAGGGCACAAGTGCCCAACCAGAAATGATCGAGCAAAGGAGGAGAGAACCTCCGCCCAGTCCACAGGGGGCCAAGCTCTGGCCTGTCACAGTCGAGCTCTGCCTGATGAGCTGAGCACCTGCGAAGGCACAAGTGCAGACTTGGCCTCGTTGACCAGGAAGCCAAGTTCAATGCAGGTCTAGAGGGCCAGGTCCCTGGACTACTCCACCTCCTGCCTGGAGGGACCTGCTATCAGCCAGTCATCCAGGTAGGGGTACACTTAGACCCCTCAGCGCCTCAGGTAAGCTGCCACCACTGCTATGCATTTGGTGAAGACCCTGGGTGCAGAGGAGGGGCCGAAAGGCATGGCTGGAACTCAAACAGTTCCCTTTGCTCAGAAGCGGAGGAACCCTCGGTGGGATGGACAGATCAGGACGTGAAAGAACGTATGCTGAAGACTCAGGGAGCAAAACCACGTGTCTTGCTCTAGAGATGGTATGATCTGGGACAGAGTTACCACCCTGAAGATGAGGGACTTGAGGAATTTGTTCAGATTGTGCAGATCTAGAATGAGGCGCCAGCCCCCCATCCGCTTTGACACCAGGAAGTACCTGGAGACAAACTCTGGGTGTTATGGAGGATCCACAACTCTGACCATGACCTCCTTGCACAGAAGCTGGGCTATGTCATCTCGAAGAACCAACAAAGTGTCTGTGGATGCAAAGTTCTCTCATGGGGCTTAGCTTGGCTTGGCTTGGAGGGTACTGCTTGGATTCCAGAGGCAGATCCTGACTGACCACTTCCAGAACCCACCTGTCCGTGGTAACAGCAGACCAGGTGGAAAAGAAGTTAGGGAGCTGGCCCTCCACAGGAGGACCCAGGGGAGGTGTGGTGGGCATGAGGGTGGCAACCTCCATCCCATCACTGAACAGGCTTGGAGGAGGAGGATGCGACTGAGGAGTCACTGGGTCCCTTCCCTCTGGGCTTTCGAACCACCTAGGCCATGGACTTGGCCCAAGGTCGCCAGGACTGGGCATGCTGGCCAGACTGATGCTGGGCTGGTTTTGCCGTAGGGGTTGAGGACCAAAAGGGCTTGCACTTCTGCTGCTTGGAGCCCTCATTGTCCTGGGCGGACGTCACGAAGTCCAGGGTGGCACTGGACTTTTCAATGCACTGTAGGTGACTTGCCACACCAGGCCCAAATACTGCAGATCGGTTCCCAAAAAGGGGACATCCGCCAGCTTGTGTTGGGTGTCTGCAATGTCGAGATCCGCAGCCAAGCCCTATGGCGCATGGCAACTGCGGCCACCACCGAATGGGCACAAGAATCACCAATATCCACAGCCATCTGGAGTTGCTGTTTCTCCACTGCCCTACCCTAGTCTCAGACCTGTTTGACCATGGTCTGAAAGTCCACAGGAAGGTGAGGCATCACCTCAACCAGGAAGCCTAATAGGGCATGAAAGAAGTGTGCCATCAAGACAACCAAGCTCGCCTGGCAGAGGCCTAATAAGGAGGCAGCATAGACCTTTTTTGGCTGAGTGGTCCAATTTCTTGGGACTCTCTGTCCGGCGGTCTTTGCCGTCCACTGTACTGCCCGAGCACCAAAACACAGAGTCAGTCACCAACCCCTCAGTTGAGGGATGCTCCATGAACCCTGAAAGGGTACCGGTGGGCACAGTATACTTGCACGCCATCTGGGCAGAGGGTGCAGGGCAAGAAGCAGGGCGCTGCCAAAGCTCCAAGGCAGGGCCAGCAATGGCCTTGGCCACCTGGAAGGCCTGCATTGGAGAGTCCCCTTTGTCCAGATTTTCTGTGAGGGGATAATGAGACCACTTTTGGATGGGCTCCAGCTTTATCCCTGTGGACTCTGAGATGAGGCGAAGAAGACCCATGAACAAAGTAGGGCCTCTGTCGGTGGAAAGATCCCCGGTCAACTCCATAATAATAAACTATTTTTACAGCACTGTTCAAGTATTACAGCGTTGTACACTTGTAATAAAAACAAACATTTTAAAGCAGATATAAATATCTTCCTATTAAAATTAGTAACTAAAATAAAACCACAGAACACTGTGTATCTATCAATATCGATCATGCGCAAAGGCCAGCTCAAATAAATGTGTTTTTAATGCCATTTTAAAACTCTCCATGGTAAGGCACGCTCGAATTCATGTCCAGTGGACAGTAGTATAAGGAGGAATCCCCGGACTCCAAGAAGTCCACAAAAAGCGGTTGGCCTGCGGATGGTCAGGCATAAAGGTGACCAACAGCCAATGGGGAAAGCCCCTTGGCCGGCCAAGACTCCTTGGTCGGAGCCCCTGTCAGCCGTTTAGGTGGCGGATTCACCATGATCGGCGGAGAATCCTGCTTCAGCTGAGCCGACATGGTCTGAACCAGCTCTGCTGGTGAAGGAATGGTATCGACCATACCTGCAGGGGAAGTTGACATCAGCCTTTTGGGCGACAGCCCGGTAATGGCCGTGGTGGTAGCCAGTGTTGGTTTTGGCCCAGACAGAACTAACTGTTGCCACAAGGTCTTTGTAGCGCCGACGCAATTTGTGCCGAAGCCTCTCCTCACAGGAGGACGAAGACAAATAGCGGCAGCGCCGCTTACCATGGTGCCGAGAGCAAGACCACCAATGTCGGAGAGACCTGCTTGACCCTGAGGTTGAAGGTGACCGAGACCTTGACTGTTGTTGGAGCCGACGGGGGGCCTCGGAGAAAGCCGGGGAGTGCTACGGCTCCTCCTGGTCTGGGTCGATAACTGGCAGGTTCAGCTCAGCTGGATGGGCCGACCTGTCTGTGGTCATCAGTAGGACCGGGGTCCTAAAAAGAGTGTTGTAGGCCTCTTCAGATGACAACTGGTTGGCATGTTAGAGAAAAATCTCGACCATGTCGTCAACTGGCGTCTCAGCTGACTGGCTGACGGGTTTCGCATGACGGCCACGCCACGGCCAATCATCACCGTAGTAAAACAGATTCTTGAGAGCAGGAATGTTCTCCGTCCCAAGATCGATGACTATGAGTCTTCTCTTTTTCCTTCTTGGACACCCCCCACGAGTGGGAGCTAGTGCTAGGTGGAGCCTAGCAGCTACAGTCCGGAAGGACTGGCACAGCTCCTTGAAGGAGGCAGCGTAAGTGGAGCCCAACTGGAGCAGAACAATGCCAAGAAGGAAGAGGACTGCTCAGCGGCCTGGGCTGCCTCCTCCTCAAAGGGCTTAATTTGTTTCAATTGCTCTGCGAACCCCGTGGCTATGGAGAACACCCAATGGGCGTCCTTAGATTTGACCAGTGGATAACATTTCTCCGGGAGGCCCAACTTCAGGCAGGCAGCGTGGTCATCATGAACAGATGGATGAAACACCCCGACAAAAGTCGCAGGCCTGCAGATCGTGATCGTGGCCCAGACAGTAAACGTACATGGCATGGGGGTCAATCAATCAGTCTTTATTTAGCCTGGCAAAACATCATTGAGAAGAACTCATTTTCAAGGTGAACCTGGGCATAATTAGTTTTAACAGTAAAAAAAAACATAGGATAAAATAAAGTAGGCAGCATAATACAGCATAACATTTGGCATAGTTTACAGGTCATTTCATACAGTGACGGTTACATTCAGAGAAGCATTTTTTGTTTGTTTGTTTGGTTTTTTTTAATTGATTTTTTTTCCTCCTAGCCGCTTACGCTGCTCCCCCCGTCGGGGGACATCCAGCCGCTGCCTGGCTCTGCCACGGACACCGGACTCTGCGGCTTCTCCCCCCGCAGTGGGGCCACAGGGAGGGGCTCCTGTGTACTCCCTGTGGGCACGGATCAAGGCGGATGCTCAGGCGAAACCTGCAGACAGCCATCAAGCCACTCGCTTCTGGCGCCGTTTTTCCCTTTTTCTTTGCCCAATCAGTGCATGCTCAGACAGTGCCCCCAGTCTCCACTGGGGGCCGCTGCTGAGCAATGCGTCCCAGGATCCCAGCCCTGAAAAGAAAAGTAGTCCGCCAGATGCTCAATCCTCTCTGTCCCCTGCCGACCCCTGGTGCCCAGAGTCTGTTCCAAACCCAGGCTGCCGGCGTGGTTTGAGGTAAGGCGCCAGTGCCTCAACCCTCTATGTCACAGGGAGAAGCATGTTGTTAACATCAGATAAAATGGTAAACATGACATCTGCCAAAAATAGCAAGGTAGTTCATACAGTGTCAGACATCAGATAAGAACAGTATGCACCTAGGCAGAGAGTTGTACAGAAGGACCTCGAAACATGAGAAAAGGTTGATAAGATGGAGCTGGAAGTGAGAAACAGATATGAAGAGGGATTATAACAAGAGGGAAGTAGAAAATGAAGGGTTGTTGAGAATGTTTTAGGACACACAGTTACAATTTTCTGTGACAGCCTGGGCGAACAAGGTTTTGAAGGTAGCCAACTTAAGTGGAGTGGCTATTTGGAGGTTTTTTTTGCAATCTGTTCCACAAGGAGGGAAGGGAATCGCTTATGGCTGATTTGCCAAACAGAGTTCTGACTTTATGAATAACTAGAAATATGCAAGAGAGGCTTCTAAGCGCACAGAACCAAGGAGAGCAAATAGGGAGGCAGTCAGAGATATATAGGGGTAGTTTCTTAATTATTGCTTGGTATGTCCAATTGGCTGTTTCTGTAGCATCTGAAGCTAAGGGAGGTCCACCCAACTAGGGCATACAAGGAACAGTGATGGGGAGAGTAGGGTACTCCTGTAATGAATCTTACGGCTTGATGACACAGGATGTCAAGCTTTTTTAATGCTGTGTTAGTCCCTTGTCCATAGAGAATATTCCCGTAGTCAAGCAGGGGGAGAAAGGTTGACTGTACAAATCTAGTTTTCGCTTCCAATGTTAGTAAGTGCTTAATCCGGAAGAACATGCCAAGCTTCTGTTTGAGATTTTTGGCTAGTTCTTCTGTATGGTCAGTAAAGATCAATTTGTGGTCGATTCACACCCCCAAATATTTAAATCTGGACACAAATTCAAAAGGTTCATCGAGGAGGGTGGTGATTGGAGGTGGCACACCCAATAAGGTAGTGTGGGGTATCTTAGCGAAAAGGTGAAAAAGGCATAGCCTTCGTTTTATTTAGCATTAAGTCATTTTAGTTGCAATAGGTTTTTCTGAAGATGGCTGAACTCAAGATGAAGATCGGAACATGTTTTGTCAACAGAAGGTCCAGAGATGAAGACAACGGTATCATCAGCGAATAGATGAATATTGGCTAATTGGATACCAGCATGGATATTATCGATATAAATTGTGTAGAGAAGGGGCCCAGAACTGAGCCTTGAGGTACGCCCCTCAGTAGGGTTTTCAGTGGGGAGAGGTCTCCTTAAGCTTTGAACTGCTGGAAACAGCCAATAAGGTAACAGTCAAACCATTTAAGAGAGACAGCATCAAATCCAGTGTTGAGGAGGATGTCAAGGAGTAGGGCATGGTCCACCGTGTCGAATGCCTTGCTTAGATCCAGAAACAGCACACATGTAAAGTTTGTTGTCCAAGGCATTCAACCAGTTGTTAGAGACCTTTGCAAGCGCGGAGACCGTGCTGTGGTGCAGTCTGAAACCTGACTGTATTGGAGAGAGCAGGCTATGTGCATCTAAATGGTCTCTAATCTGCTGGTTAACTAAATTTTCTAGCAGTTTAGAAATGGTGGGAAGCACAGCGATGGGCCTGTAATTACTGAGGTCAGCAGGATCGCCCGATTTGAACAGGGGGATGACATGGGCAGTTTTCCAAATTGTGGAAAGGGTACCCTGCATGACGGTCGGTACGTGACACCTTCTGCCCGCATGCGCACCAGCAAAATCCGGGCGAGGATTTGTCCTCCATTGCAGTCGCAATCGAAGATCACGGTGAAGATGAAACTCTAATGAGTCTGAGTTTAAGTTTAGGAAGTAAATCCAAAGATTTAAGCACCAGGCCCTAGTCAACATGGGTGCGGTGAGGAGGGAACCTGCTTCTTCCAGTGGAAAGGAAGATCTGGCATCATGGGGCAGAACTATGGGAGTTACCATCCAGGTGGGTGGGAGGTGCCAGCTAGAAGACGTTTCCGACGATCCTTAAAGGGAAAGGCAACTGCCAGAAAGTGTGGATAGAACATTATATCCATGTCCCTAGAAAGGACTTTTTCCGGAGTTTGGGGCCCTTGTCCTTTTGGTCTGAGGTGACAGAATCCATGGTGGCGTTGGACTTCTCAATCCTAACGAGATGACCATCCACCCCAGGCCTGAACCAATCTGTGCCCAGAAAGGGGACATCTGCCATTTTGTGCTGGGTATCCACCATAAAGATCAAGATATGAAATTAAGCCCACTGGTGCATAGCTAAAGCCACAGCCACTGACCTGGCACAAGAATCCCAGTTGTCCAGGGCCATCTGAAGCTGCTGTTTGGCCACCGCATGGCCCTGGTCCTGGACCTGCTTGTTCATCTGAAGGTCAGCTAGGAGCAGAGGAAGCACTTCATCCAAGGTGTCCAAAAGGGCATGAGTGAAGTGGGCCATCATTAAAGCCGAACTGGCCTGCCCAAGGCTGAGAGAAGAGGTCATATACAACTTCTTGGCAGCATAATCCAATTTCTTGGATTCTTTGTTGAGAGGCTTATCAATATCCTCGACACTGCCTGTCCAAAGGAACACCCGAATCGGCAACCAGTCCCTCAGCTGTGGGGTGGTCCATTAACAGGGACAGAGAGCTCGAAGGCACTGCATACTTGCAAGCCATACGGGCCGACGGAATAAGACAGGAAGCTGGACACTGATGGAGCTCCAAAGCAGACCCAAAAGTGGCCTCAGCCACTGGGAGGGCAACTTCTGGGGAGTTGTCCCAGTCGCGTATCTCAGTGAGGGGATACTTGGCCCGCTTTCTGGAAGGGCTTCAACTGTATCCCCGCGGCTTCTTAGATGAGGTGGAGCGTGGCCCTGAAGGAGGTGGATCATGATCCGTAGAGAAATCCTCACCCGATTCCAGGTCAACCGGCCTAGAATGTATGGAGGATGCCTCCAATTCTGAGGATTTGTGAAAGACCGCCCCCGATAACCTTACAAGGCTCATCAGTCCTAGTGACTGATAACTGCCAAGGAAGCTTGGAGGTGGTGCGGGAATCCTTGGATGGGGGACCATCCTTCAGCTGAATTGGTGGGGGTTCCACCTGAATGAGCATAGAGGCCAGAATCAGCCAAGTTGGAACTTGTTTGGCCCGAGGCGGCAGCACCCATGGGAGCAGACACCGGCTTACGTCCAGCACTCAAAAGTAGCTGCTGACACATGAGCTCCTCGTAGTACCACCATAACTTGCAGCAGAGCCATTCCTCCCCCATAGAGCAGTGGTGATGCCACTTGCCCACAGGCCAAGGGCACGAATGGCGACTTCGGTGAAGGTTACGCAACCTCAAGCTATGTGTTTGAGACCTCAACTGCTGGTGGTCCAGACAGTGAAGAGAAGCCAGAACCAGTGAGAACCACCTGCCTTCCCATAGCCTGATGTCCTGTAGGTTAGGGACTGGGCCACTTGAAAGGCGTTCCGGTAAGTATCATAGGTAGAATCGAGCTAGTAGACTATTGTCCTTTAAAGCTTGCAATAACCCAGGTTAAAATTGGAATGTCTTCTCTCCATAATATCTGTCCAAACTATTCTTAAAGATGTCCATATTTGAGCTTCCTACAATTTCTATTGGAAGTTCATTCCAAAGAACTACTACCCTTTGGCTGTACCAAAATTTGCTCAGATTACGATTCCAGCTGTGATGTAAAAGCTGTCTGTTGTGCCTCCTGGCACTAGACCATTCCAAATTGTGCTGGAGACCTATCTCAGCCAGAAGCTTGTTTTCTTCCATTCATCTGTAGAGTAAGCATAAATCACCTCTAGGTCTCCTGTAGTGAAGACAGTATAGGTTGAGGGATACTAATCTTTCACCATAAGGTTTCTTTTTTTAATCCTTTCATGGATCTGGTCAATCTTCTCTGCACTGCCTCCAGCTTATTTAGTCCTCTCTATTCTGTGGGGACCAAACCTGTGCACAGTACTCCAAATGGGGCCTAACCAATGCAATATACAATGGAATGAGCACTTTTTCGTCTCTGCTAGCTATGTGCCTAAGGATGCGGTTCACATTATGGTTTGCTTTCTTTATCTGTACCCTGCAATGAGAACTGAATTTGAGGTCATTTGTGATCATTATCCCCAAGTCTTTTCCTCCTTAGTAACACTAAGTTTGTTATTTGCAAGTTTATAGGACACCATTCCATTACTCTTAACAAAATGCATAACCTTGCATTTGGCAGTATTCAGGACAAGTTTGTTAGTTACTGTCCCTTCAGAGATCATACCTATAGCCCCTTGTAGTGATGTGGTGTGTTCATAACTGTCCCTACTCTACAGTCACCTGCAAATTTATAAAGCCAGATATCTGGATTATTTAGTTTAAGAGAGGAAATGTAGATGTTAGAGGCTTGGTCCCAAACAGAGCCCTGATATAGCCCACTAGTGATAGGAGCCCAATTAGAGAGAACCCCATTTATGACCACCCTCTGTTTTCTTCCCTGGAGCCAGTCCGCTACCCAGTTACAAATGTTACAATTGAGGTTAATCTCTTCTAGTAGGGTTAATAATTCATAATGGAGCAACTTATCAAACGCCTTGGCAAAATCCAGATAGATCATATCCACTGAGTTCACAAGGTCCAACTCCCTATTCACATTCTCATAAAAAGCTAAAAGGTTAGTTTGACATGATCTGGACTTCGTGAACCCATGTTGTACTGGGTCGACCAGATCATGAGCTGCTAGATATTCGAAAATAAAATCTTTAATTAGTCCTTCCATGATTTTTCCTACCAGGGAGGTCAAACTAATGGGCCTAAAATTGTCAGGCTTTGTTTTTGGCCCCTTTTTTTAAGATGAGGACTATCATGGCAGTTTTCCAGTCATTAGGGACTGCTCCCCGAGTCCAAGGAAGTCTGAAAGATATAGATACTTGGCAGAGCAAAAACATCCGCCAATTCTCTTAGGACTCTGGGATGCATGCCATCTGGGCCAAGTGATTTATTAACATTAAGCTTGCTAAGATGCTACAAAATATCCATGGGGTCACTTATTATTTCCCCAGGTCTAGATGGCTCTTTGCTTCTATGTAATGAGGAGTTACAGTTGTTATAGACAGTACAAAAATACCTGTTTTGCAGGTCAGCTATTTCCATGGTAGTAGCTGTCTGACCAGCCTCATTTAGGAAGGGGCCTATGGTGCTGTGCCCAGTTTTAATGTTGTTGATATAAGAGAAGAATGCTTTTTTGTTGTCCTGCACTTTTTTTTTTGGCCAAT
This sequence comes from Neoceratodus forsteri, assembly GCA_016271365.2. Classification (NCBI taxonomy): domain Eukaryota; kingdom Metazoa; phylum Chordata; order Ceratodontiformes; family Ceratodontidae; genus Neoceratodus; species Neoceratodus forsteri. The sequence continues at coordinate 1,145,469,986 of CM057458.1, read as the reverse complement.
TCTACCTCAAACTGCGCTTTGGCTTTTTTAATTTGTACTTTAACCTTTTTAACACAATCTTTATAGGTTTCATAAATCACAGCTGATTTGGTTTGTTTTATTTTTTTATGCAGCCGCTTTTTTTATTATTATTTATTAATCGTTCAATTGAAGTATTCATCCAAGCAGGTTTATTCCTCTTCTTGTTAGTATTATATATTTAGTAACACTAGGTATATGTTTTTGAACAGCACTATCTATTGTGAATAACAAATCCCACATGCCCTGAACAGATTCAGCCTTGAAATCATTTTCCCAGTCCCAGTGTAAGAATATTCCTCTAATACTAGGGAAATCAGCTATATTAATGTTTAATTTTGTAGTAATGCCAGATGTTTTAGAACATAATAATTCTCTAATACTAAACTGGACAGAGCAGTGATCACTGTTACCTAGGGGGCTCTTTACTTGGGCCTTATTTACTGTGTTCCCCATGTTTGTGAGAACCAAATCCAGGATACTATTTCCTCTGGTGCTTTCTTGGACCATTTGTTCAAGTCCCACCTGATCCATGACATCCAGGTACTGCTCATCTAGGGAGCTACTCCCATGCCCATTTACCCAATCTATATTGGGTACATTAAAATCGCCTACCAACAGTAATCTATCTACAGGGTTCAAGTCTCCAATTTCTTTCAATATTGCTATGTCATCGCCAACTGATGTACAGGGTGGCCTGTAGAATAATCCTAGAATAATTTTAGTACAGTTATGTGGGAGTAACTTCACCCATAATAGCTCCTCACATATTATGGATTCGTGTATGTACATGGCCACACCACCTCCCTCCCTTCCTATAACCCCTAGATTTAGAAAATCATTTGTACCCCAACACATTCTTCTCTCACTGACCATTTTCACTCCACCATGTTTCCGTTACCAGGGCAATGTGTATATTTTGGGAGTGTAGCATCAGTTTAAACTCATCATATTTACTAGACTCCTTGCATTGATTAGGACAGCTTTCCATTCTGGGGACTCGTTAGGGGCATTAACTGTATTTACAGTGCTGTTTAAGTTGTTAACCATGTTCCTTCCCCCTTCCTCCAGTTTAAATGGAATTTAAGTACCTCCAGGATTTTGTTGCCTAGTATCTTGGTGCCCAAGTAGTTTAAATGCAGGCCATAATTTTTGAAACAGGGCTAGTCTACTAAATGTTACCGGATTATCCATGAAGCCTATAAATTCCTCCTTGCAGAATTGTCTCAGCCAGCTATTTAGTTTTGTAATCTGCCCATTTCTGTAAGAATGGTACCCATGTACTGGTAATATACCAGAGATCATTATTTCCCCATCTCAATCTTTAACCTTAAAGGGAAAGGAATTCTGCCACAACTTTGGATAGTACACCATATCCACAGCCCTAGAACGTAGCAGTTTTGCCTTGTGCAGGGATGCAAAAAAAGTTAAAACTCTGAATGACCCCATCTTTCAAAGGGTTCATCTACCATGGAGGTCAACAAGTTCCTGTTTGTGCACCTTGGACTGTGACCTGCTTAATCAACCTACTAAGACCTTTTGGAGACTTATGGGCTGCACAGCTGATACTTGCACACTGTGGGACAGAGCCCAGTACCATACTTTCGTTGCTTCCATTCACCATAGCAATGCTCTGCGAAGCAGGGACATGACAAGAACCCTCTGGGCCAGCTTGTCTATCAATTGACCAGAGTAGCCACTGAGCAAATTTCAGATGTAGGCATGCTAGTGACACAGGCACAGTAGCCGCAACCCTATGACCCTGGAGACGTAACACTGTTCTTGTAGAGACACAGTGACTCCTGTATACCAACTGTGCTTTGGCAGATCAGGTTTTCTGCTCAGTCCTGTGGCAGGAAAGCACATCCCTTCTCTTTGTCAAAGACTGCCCCCTAGGTACTTCAGTATCTGTCGGGGAGTTAAACACAAATTGTATTTATTTATTTATTTAAGTTTCAGAATTACAACCTTTGAGTCAGAGACCCCTTTGCAAAGGCTCCACGTCTGGACAAACATACAGATTTTTGCGAGAAAACATGCTTCATGGCTTACTGTTATACAGTGGTGCTTACATAATGACATCATACATATACAGATATTGAATAGTCTCTTAAGGGTTACTTACAGCCCTGGGTCTGTTGAACATGCCACATAATGGTGATACATTAGTGCTTTCCATAATTGTAACAACATCTGCAGTACTTGGACGGCATCTAGGGGTTGGATTATCAACCCTGCATCGAAGTGGTGTAGCATGCTCAGTTGCAGCCACATGTCTCTGAGTCTATGAGGTGTCTTTTGATGCCGGTTTTAAACTGGCCTAGAATTAATGTGTGCGCCCCACAAGTTCTTGAACAACTGCTGTGTCAGAGACAAGCTATGTATGAGAGCTTCCCCAGAGCTGGCCTTAGCAGCTAGTCGTCCAGATAGGAGAATGCATACAGGCCTTCCCTGCAAAGGGCTGCAGTCACTACAGCCAAGCATTTGGTAAAGACCCATGGCGTAGAAGACGAGCCAAAGGGCAATACTCTGAATTGGTAATATTCCCCCATGCAGCCCAAAGCAGAGGCATTGCCTGTGGGATTTTCTGATCCTGACATGATGGCATGCATCCATCATGTCTAGAGAACAATACCAAAGGAAAAGATCCCTGAAATCCAACATAAGACTCAGATCCCATGTCTATTTTGGAACTAGGAAGTATCTAGACTAGAACGCTTTGTTTCTCTGTCACACAGGAACTGGTGCCATAGCACGTTTTTGCAATTATAACTAAATTTCTTCCTTCAGGAGGGGCACATGGCCCACAGATAACAGGAAGAAAGCAAAGGAATTCTAGAGGCTCCAGAGCATACCCCCTTGCAATTATCTTCAGGACCAACTCATCCTTCGTAATCTCCCACCACTGTTTCAGAAGCAGGGATATTATTCTGCCACCCACAATCATCCTTGGATGTAACAGTTGGGGGAAACGATAGGCAGAACCAGTGAGGGCAGTACCACTTTCTTTGAGCGCTACTGTATAAGCACCTGGTGGAAGGGGGCCTGGCAGGGTACCACTTCCTCTATCACGGAAGCCTGGCAGGGTGCCACTTCCACTACCACAGCCTTGCTGACAGTGGGTGCAGTCACATCTGGAAGCAGGCTTTCTAAAGGAGCCCCACCCACAATTCCTGGCAGGAGTGGGAGACAGGGACTTGAAGGACCATAGGGTCATTTTGGAAGTCTGAAGGCCCTTTAAAGCCTCTTCAACATCATAACCAAATAGTTTTAACCCACTGAAAGGGACATTCAAAAAGTACAGTTATGTAAGAACTTATTGTAACAGTAGATCTTCAAGAGAGGCTCTTGCAGTAAGTATTCAAATATAGGACAGACCTGCCAGGTGTCAGGACCCCACGGAAAAATTTCTAGCTAGCAGTCTCGGGGACACCTCCTCATGTCAGGTGATGGGCCATCATGACAGCATATATAAAGGGCTGTACCACGCCCGCCTTCCAGTTCTTTTCCCACCCAGGGCCAAAAGAGGCAAGAGAAGAGAGAAGAGGATATTTCCCCATCATGGAAATGGAGCCAAAAAAGCTTAGGGGGATGGAGTGCGGAAAGGCAATACCTACTGCAAGAGCCTCGCTTGAAGATCTACTGTTACGGTAAGATCTTACGTAACTGTACTATCTTACTTCAAGAGGGCTCTTGCTGTAGGTATTCACATGTAGAACTGAGTCCCAAGCAGTCTGGAACAAGTAAAAGCACTCGGGAGGAGGAGAGTTATCCTTAGCATAGAACCGCAGGCTGAACAGATCTTATTAAAGGAGACCTTGAAGCACAGCCAACCCGAAGCCTGCTCTATGGCGAGAGGCAGTGTCCAAACTGTAGTGTTTTGTAAAGGTATGGACTGAAGTCCAAGTTGCGACTGCACAGATGTCTGCCGCTGACACATTCTTGAAACAAGCGGCCGAGGCAGCTACTCCTTTGGTGGAGTGACCTCTGACTTGATCCGGCTGGGTCTTCTTGTACTTTTTGTAACAGAAAGTGATACAATGAGCTGACCATTTCGATAGGCATTGCCTAGAAATAGCATTGCCTTCTCTTTTGTGAGCAAAAGAGACAAAAAGCTGATCAGTTTTCCTGATATCCTTAGTCCAAGTGGTGTAGTACCTCAGTATTCTGTGAACATCCAAAGTATGCAAGAGGTACTCCCCATGACTGGAGTATTGCATTAAGAAAGCGGGTAGCTCACTGGATTGATTCAACGTAGATTCAGCCATCACCTTAGGGAGAAACTTAGGATTGGTGTATAGAGCCACACGTTCCTTGTGGAAAATCAAGTAAGGGATTTTGCATATCGGGGCCTGAAGCTCGGAAATCCACGAGCAGAAGTAATAAACACTAGGAAGAGTGTCTTCCAAGAAAGGAACTTTAAATCTGCTGTAGCAGTCAGCTCAAAGGGAGGCAGGGTAAGCTTCTCCAGAATGAAATTAAAGTCCCAGAGGGGGCAGGAATGCGGATTGGGGGGGTATCAAATGGAGAACTCCTCTGAGGAAGGTCTTGGAGACTTCCAACTGAGCAAAAGTCCTGTCCCCAAAGGGAATATGGTAGGCTGAAATAGCGGCCATGTGGACCTTTAATGAGGAATGGCTGAGACCCAGATCGAAGAGGTGACTCACGTAGTCCAGGACTTTATTGGCTGGGCATGAGAAAGGTTTGAAGTCTTTCAAGGTAGCCCAAATAGAAAAACATTTCCACTTCATGGCGTAGGTGGAAGGCTTTCTGGCCTGTACCAAGATGTCCGCTACGAGCAGAGAAACTCTGAAGCAGGCTTTTGCTAGGTCTGCAGGAGCCACTTATGTAAATGAAGAGATTTCAGACCTGGATGAACAAAGGTCCCCTGATCCTGGGTCAACAATTGTTGCGACATAGGAAGAGGAAGTGGAGGTTCCTCTGAAAACTGTTGCAGAAGAGAGAACCAGAAGGGAGTGATGATAATCATTCAAGCTCCCTCCGATATGAGTTTGTTCGGGACCGTTGGATTTAAAGGAAGAAGAGGGAAGGCATAAACGAATCTGTACCTCCAAGCAAGAGACAGAGTCCCACCAAAAAATGCCTCACCCTGGAGCGAGCAAGCAGAAGGTGGGAAGTTATGCATTTTGGGGAGAAGCGAAGAGGTCTATCTGAGGTGTGCCACATCGCTGAAAGATGTCGTTTGCTACTTCTTGATCCAGTTCCCACTCGCGGGACCTGGCTGAGTACCAAGTCGATCCGCCAGCGTGTTTTCCACTCCCAGAACGTGAATCGCGATCAAATGAAGGTGATGCTGGGTTGCCCAAAGCCAGACCCTCATTGCTTCCCAGCACAGAGGGTAGACTACGCACATGTCTGCATAAGAAGGTGACCGGGAAGGATAATGGAGTAAAGAGCCTGAAGGGCTTAAAGGACTGCTCTCAGTTCAAGCACATTTATGTGCAGGTTTTGCTTTTATAATAGCAAAGTTTAATGTCCACATGGCTAAGTGTCTTCTTCCTCAAGCTGCCACATCCCTTTACTGAGTGCTTTTAGAAGCACAAGAGCCGATGCTCCCTTTTTTGTCAAGCTGTCAGCCAGTTGTTCCTTCGTGGTAGACCAGAGAACACACTGGACCCTCTTGGCCTGGATAAGTTCTTTAATGCCACTGATTTCAAGACGAAGCCTTTTCTCTGAAACCAACTTGGTCGACTTGATAGCATCAATTAGTGAATGATTGTCCACAACATATGTCACAGGTAAGATGCATTTGGTACCACCTGTAGTGAGCTCTGAATACAGCATTGCCAGAAAGATGGCATTGTCAATTCCCTCAGCCAAAGCAAGGGTTTCCCCAGCAAGCGTGCTCCGGACTACTCTTCTTATCCTTTTTGACTGCCAGGAAAGTGGTGAAAAGCATCCTTCTTCACCCATTAAGATAATCAGGTGACCACCCTGAGTACCCCAATCCGGGAAGTTGCCTAGTGATGCATCACTAAAAACTACCAATTTTAAGGAGGCATCTTTTCCCAAACATTGAAATTTCAAAGTCACTTGTTCTGATTTCAGTTTTTGAACAATTTTGTTTGCCTCATGTATGGTTTGAACAGTGGCTTGTTTCGTGTTAGACGCCAAGCTGCAAGCATCAAACATGACATCAGGTCTGCTCTGCCTAGCAACCCAGAGAATTTGGCCTGTCTTTGACCTCAGTTGATCCTTTTCACTTTCAGTAAGAGGATCATCATGGTGTAACGCTCTTGTGGAATCCATGTGGATGGGATGAAGATGTTGTATGTAGTGTTGCTGTTGTAACTGTACGATTTTATCAACTGTATTGAACTCCATGCCCACGTAACAAAAGCTGTCATGCTCCTCACGGCCAGTCTTAAAGAAATTTCCTAAGTGTGGTATTACTGTTGTGGCAAAGTTATGTAAGCCACCCCAAATGAAGTCATCAACATGGCAGGCAAGCACTCCAGCTACATTGCTATCTTGATCTAACCAGTAGAAGATGGCAGGATCCACTTGTGACATTTTTCCACCTGTATTCAGCATAGTTTCTTCAACTTTGTTGTACCAGTACAGAGATGCATCTGCCAGACCATAGACACACTTTTTAAGTTTCCACAGTGTTCCTTCACCTTTAGCTTCAGGTGGAGGTTTGATGTAAATATCTCGAGACAACTCTGTTCCTTGTAGGAAAGCAGATTTAATGTCCATGGAATGAAGTCTCCATTGTTTTTGACAAATTACAGTTAGAAGCAATTTTAAGGACTCTGAGGCACACGTTGGTGAGTCTTTTGGAAGTTCTTTATTGTCAAGTTCCTCAAAACCTCTGGCCACCAGACGTGCTTTTGGAACTATTCCATCCGAGGTTTCTTTTAGGGTACAAACCCACCTTGTAGAAATACACTTTTGTCCATTGTCTTTGACTAAGTCAAACACTCCATTGCTCTTCCAGCTACTGAGCTCATCTTGTTTTGCATAATCAAAAGATACTTACTTTGTAACTAGTACATCATCTTCAGAGTGTTGCACTTGGTTGTCCATAGGTTCGATGTGAAGATTGTCTACACGTGACAAGTCAACCGACCCTGCTGTATCTGAAATGGCAGAGGGTTCCAAGTAGTATAAATTGTACCAGTGTTTGTTTTTCCCCTTAACTTTACCTGCACGTCCAAGAACTTTTGCTGTGTATGGAATCCCACTTTCTCTGTCTATGTATCTAACAATTTGTTCAGGTTTTAGATTGACACAGCCATCTTGTCTTGACACATGGGGTTGTTGAATGTCCACTTCATCAGTATTTCCTGTGTCATTGGTGAAGTCCTCTACTTCATCACTGTCTGTGCCACTCATAGTGTCCATGTTATTGTGTTCAGCATCTGGTAAATCTGTCTCACCTTCTGCGACCTTTTGTGTAGCATGCTGATGCTTGTTTCGTGTTAGACGCCAAGTTGCAAGCATCAAACATGACATCAGGTCTGCTCTGCCTAGCAACCCAGAGAATTTGGCCTGTCTTTGACCTCAGTTGATCCTTTTCACGTATAACTTGCTCGTTATTCACTTTTCATAACCTTGAATGATGCACCCGCACATAGCTGCCTCCATGTCTCACAAATATTACGCCATCCTGACCAATGACAACACCAGGTCCTTTCCACTCTGCACAATCCATGCGTTTGTAATAGACTTTCTCTCCAGTCTCATATTTTTCATCTGTAGGATGAAGTTGTTTACGCAAAGCCCGGCGAATTCTCTCTGAGCATTCTGCTTCAGTGAATGCTTTCCTCGCTGCATGCAATGCTGAAATATGCTGTCCCTACCCATTCACTCATAGTCGTCCCTTCCAAAGCAGGTGGCGTATCAACCAGCACGGAGGGAAGATTAGGGTTCTGTCCAAACACTAGCTGGTATGGGCTGTAGCCATGGCCATTCTGCATTGAGTTTTTTGCCATAAGTGCCCAATCTAGGGCTGTTTTTCAATCACATTGATTAGTTTTTTTTTTTTTTTTATACTTTCAATAGGATTTCAGTGAGTGTTAAATTATGTCGTTCCAAAAGTCCATTGCTCCACGGACTGTACCCAGCAGTTGTCTTTACTTCTATATTAAAATTTTCTGTCATATCACGGATTTCATCATTGTTTAATTCTCCCCCATTGTCGCTGTATAATTTTTTAGGTGGGCCAAGCACACTTATCCAGGAATGAATAAACTGCTTCACAATTTCAGTAGGTTTCTTTGTAGTCACAATGCCTCCAGCACTGAAAAGTGTGAAGTGATCAATTATGTGAAGATACCACACACTTGGTCCTAGCTCATGAAGGTCCACAGCCACTGTTTCATTGTACTTGGAAGACACTGGTAGCCCAACAGCAGGCGTGGGTTTGCTGTATATCAGGCATGTCTCACAGCTGTTCACTATCTGTTGTAGAATGGAAACACTCTCTATCATTATTACCAGAACTTCGCAGTAATTTCTGAAGCTTATCAACTGAAGCATGTCCAAATTGCTTGTGAAGTTTTAACAAAACTCTGTGCTTTTCATCTGTGGACATGTTCTCTGTCACTGTTAAAATCTAATTTTCTCATGGACTCTCTGTAATGTCTGTCTAGAATGCTGACACAATAATGTCCTGAAGTAGTAAGCTCAAGTATGACTGGTTGTTTAAACATCACTGCTTTGTAATTTTTAATGTCTAGCACTGCCCCTGCCTTCTTTAAGGAAGTTTTGCTTAACAACAAAGGAATATCTGCAGGGACAACCTCCATTTCTGTGTGACATTTTGTCGGACCTATTTTTGCTGGGATTTTAACTCTTTTGATAGAATGCACAACTCTTCCATCTCCAAATCTGAAAGCTCTGCAACTTGGTATGTCCACCATCTTGTGCACTACATCTTGTCTAAGTTCACTTACATAGCTATCTAGCCATTTTTCTCCACAGTCTGTGCATGTACATGCAGTATCAATGACTGCAGACCCTAAAGACTCTACCATAAATACCTCTGCATCAGTAGCGAACTCCTTTGAAAACAATGTGATGTTACACTGCTCTACTTCATCTATATTTGTTTTTTCCTCTATTAACTTCACTTGTTCATTTTTGTGCTGGCAATCTTTGGCCCAATGATAAGTGCTTTGGCAAATGGCACATTTTGATCTTCTCCCATATCTATCCAATGGATTTTTGCCAGGCAATGGCACCCTCTTGTAGTCGTTTTGATAGCGCGCCATGCTATCCTGTTTTTCCTTTTGCTCAGTGAAATACGCTGCATCTTGACCCACGTGAATTCCCTCTCTGACTGGCACAATAGATGTCTTATCGCCAAAAATCCTCTTTAATGCTGACTTCATTGATGCAAATGTCAGGCTTGTACAGGCAGTTAAAGCCAACTGTTTATCCTTCACATCTAAGCATGAAGTATCTAACAACTTGAAAGCTAGCACAGCATCTGGCAGAATCATATTGTGTTTGCACATGACAGTGTACCTTTGCTCAAAGTCAACAATGTAGTCAGTCATGGACGTTGAGCTGCCTCTAGCAATCCGGTCAAAATTAGTATATGCGTCGTAAATCCAACCCTTCTCCTTGAGAAACACATCATCAAGTGCTCTGATTAACATCTTCATTTCCGTATCTTTGTTTAAATCTTCTGCTGAAATTTCCAATCCAATGTCCCTCGCTCTACCCTTGAGCGAAAGTACGACCGCTAGCACTTGTTTTTTTGTTCTCCAGTTCGTTAACACGTTGCTATATTCCAACTTCATTTTTCCAGCTTTCATATGCCCTTTTCTAGTCAAATGCAGGCGGCACCCTTTAATTGCTAGCCATCCTCTGCTACCAATGTTCAGATAAAATTCCAGAGGACACTGTACAGGGGCACAGCAAAGATCTTTTTATTACTAGATAGGCCAGTGATAACAGCTTACAGACCTTCCACTACAGCCACACAAAGTGCTCACTCACAAAAACTGCCCCTTACTGGAACACCTGAAACTAAGTCCCCAGGTACCATAATTACATGAGTAGAAAGCTACTTAAAATAAAGTTAACTTAATAGGTTCTCCTACACTATCCACCATTGTAAGTCCCTGATCATGGGATCGGAAACTAGCACCTCTTGGTCTAGATTGTGCAGGGTTCGGTCCCATTGAGACCGAAGCGTCCACTAAGAGAGCCTCATATGGAGCGGAGTGCATGGGACTGTCGGAATGGCAGCCGCCATTAGCCTGAGGAGGTGAAGGACTGACCTGGCTCCAACCCTGCTGTGACTGGACAGAAGACAGGCCTGAGTCAGAAGGGTGTCCACTCTGTCCGGAGGCAAAAAGGCATTGCCGATGGTCATGTCCAGAATCACTCCTATAAACCTGAGGCGTTGTCAAAGGACCAAATGGGACTTTGTCTGGTTGATGGTGATACCCAGTCCGGTGAAAACCTGCAGGGTAAGGGAAAGAGTGCAGGAGTTCCTCCCTGGATGGGGCCGCCAGGAGCCAATCATCCAGTACGGAATACCTGAACTCCCGGATGCATTGGTGGGCATGCAGACAGGCATTTGCAAATACTGGGGCCGAGGAAAGACCAAATGGGAAGGCCTTGAATTGGCAGTCATCCCCTTGAAAGTAAAAACGAAGGAATTTGCAGGGGGGGGCATATGGAGATATGCAGGTACACATCCTGCATGTCCAAAGCGCATAGCCACCGTGTCTGCCGAAGAAGTGGTAGAAGACTCTGCAAAGAGAGCATTCTGAAGCGTTTGCACTCCACCATGTTCAGGGAACTGAGGTCTAAGACAGGCCTCACATCTCCAGTCTTCTTTGGAACTAGGAAAAAATGGGAATAGTAACCCGTCCCCCAAAGATGGCTGGGGACTGGTTCTATCGCCGCCTTTGAGAGAAGGGAGATTGATTTCCTCTAGGACCAGAGGAAGATGTTGCGGGGAGTAAGACAACTGGGGGAAGGGGGGTGATCTTCAGGGTGGTCTCCGTAGAAACTCTACTGAGTGGCCTGCTGATATCAACTGGAGCACCCAAGCATCTGATGTTATCCGCTCCCAACCCAGCAGAAGGAAGGAGAATCTCCCCCCTACTGGTTCCTCTGGAACCTCCAGAAGCAGGGGAGTCAGGAGGTGTGGGGCAGTGCAGTAGCCAAGGCTCCCATGGCTTTTTTGCTAGGGGGAGTCTTGGTTGCCAGAGGGGCCAGACGCTTGTTGGCCCGTTTGCCCTGTGGTTTTGGTTTTTGTCAGTTCCGTTTACGAAAAGGACGCCGCTGCCCTTGAGGGGGCCTATACATAGAGTCGACAGACTTGGGTGCCGTGCCCTTCTCCTGCAGGTCGGTAATGATGTCCTTGACATCACCCCCGAACAGCACCAAACCCCTGAAGGGAGCATCTTGGATAGCGGATTGCACTTCAGGGACCAATCCTGACATGCGGAGCCAGGCATGATGCCGTAAGCCTACAGCGAAAGCCGAGCTCCTTCCAGCTGTGTCCACTGTGCTGTCTCTCCTCTGGTGTCAGGTAGGGGGGAGGGAGTCTCCAGTCTCCAACACAGGGGATCCTGTATAGGGTCCGACGTCGGCAAATGACTTTCAACCTCCCTAGTGAGTTGAGCCTTGGCCTTAGCCCACCAGGAGGCCAGTGTCTCCTTCAAGTCTGCCAGCGGCTGGGGAGTGGGCAGCAGAGGAGGAGGGTGATATGGATATTGAGTATATCTGTAAAAGGAGCATCCATAACCTGATGGTGGGTACCCCGGCGTTGGGTATTGGGGCGTCTGGTACTGAGGCGCCGGATACTGTGGAGCCAGGTATTGTGACACCGGATATTGCGGTGTCAGATACTTGGGAGCCAGGGGCTCTGACAGGGCAGAGGGACTTGGCAGATGCCCAGCAGGTGGGTCAGGTGATGGTAATGCTGGCCCCCCACAGGCATCGTGCCTGGCTTGGGTACACCATCGACAGGGTCCAAAGGACCTAATGTTAAGGGGACTCCAGATGGCATCGGTTATGTTAGGGCCAGTGTCTGAGGTTCCGGCGTCAGGGTATCTGGTCCCGAGAGAGGGGCCCTGACGGAAATGACTCAAGATCCTCCGTGACGATCGGGAAGGATTAGAATTCCTGGGGGTCAGCTGAGGAGACGCAGGGGCCTCAGAAGGCAAAGCAACGCACTGCAGAAAGCCTGCGGCATCGGACTTATCCTTATGGTCCAACGCAGTCTCCTTGGCCGGGCGGGCATCGGTGGGACCGGCGTCTGACTTATCGGCCGAATCCTGGCGGGCGTCGGAGGTGCTGATGGCAAACGTATCATATTCCCTGCCTGAGGAATGCCGCACTGGGGATGTCCCCGAAGGGGCAAGTGGCTTAGCAGCCTTGTCTGAGCGTGCGTTGGTGGTACCGGCGTTCGACTTAACAGACCCACTCTGAAGAGGAAGACCACGTGGTAGAAGCGGCCTTCCCGGAAACAGAGGCCTCCTTTTCCCCGGAGGCTCCGGAAGGGCCCGAGCACGAGCCAGATGGGAGGGACGAGGCCTTCTTGGTTACCACCAAGACAGACGTCATGGAGCGGTCCCCCAGAGGGGACATTACCGTAAGTGCCACAACTCCGGCTGGAGTCGCAGCTGCCATGGAAGCAGTTTCCTGCTCCCAGTGCTTCTTGTGACCTTCGGGGGAAGTGGACGCTTGCCTTAGTTTCTTTATCTCCTTTTCCATGGATGCCATTCTTTTCATGAGGGTAATGGGCTTCCAGGGACTGCTGCCTTCTTTTCTGGGTAGCGGAGTTAAATTCCTGGCAGTGCTGGAACTTCTCCATGGGGTGGTATGGGCCCAGACAGAAGAGGCATAAGCAGTGGCCTTCCTTATGTGGAAGTTGGGAACCACATGAGTTGCACTTATTTTTATGCGATTCAGAGGGCATCGGGGACAACATTCACAGTGAATCATGAGGAAAACTCGAGAAACAGAAATTTGGGTAGAAAATGAATGGACAGATGAAAGACTGACAAGCGTTAAATTCTGCCGCGAGGAACTTTCACAAGCCGACGGCAGGAAAGAATTGGAAGGCGGGTGTGGGGGACTGCCCCTTTATACTGACGTTGTATGATGTCGGTCACCTGAGGTGGGGGCAGTCCACCACCGGAGACTGGTAGTTAGAAACGTTTACGTGGGGTCCTGACGCCTGGCGGGTCAGTCCTATATGTGAATACCTACTGCAAGAGCCCTCTCAAAAGTAGGTTCTACGTGTTGCACATCATTGGCAAAGTCAGCAACTCTGAGCCACTAATACCTTCTCATACAAATGCCAGAAGCAGCAGCCCTAGCAGAAGCATCAGATACATCTTAGGCTGAGCCAGCACCAGAAGGTAAAGTTTTAAGTAACTCAGATGGCAAAGCCAGGCTGTAGTTTTTGCAGCTTTCCACAGGCTATTCTGATATTTTATCATATGGGCCTAGTAGTTTGCAGTCCTAAAGCTTAGTGAGGCAGAGGCATGCATATGCCTTGCCCATCATATCCAGACTCCTAGATTCTTGATCAGAAGGCAAAGAACTCATGTGCTTAGGTGCTCTAGTCCTAGCATAAGCAGCCATGATGACTAGAGAGTCAGTTTCACGTTGTGAGCATAATAAGGCTTAGCAGATGGAGCAGAATACTGCTTGTCAGCCTTTCTGGGAACTGCATGCAGTGAATTTGGTCTGTGTAATACAGCAAAGGTAGCATCCTCTAAGGCAGGTTAAATAGGTCGAATTATAATGGATGGTGTGCAAGGAACCTCAAACATTCCATCAAATTTCTTTTTGTGGAATCACTCTCTTCCACAACAAAGTTAATGGCAGTCTGCATGTGTTGCAATCATGGCTTGAAAAGAAGCTTGAAAAGTAGAATCATCAGGAGAAGCTCTTGGGGTGTGAACTACAGAGTCCTCACTGTAGGATGACAGGATAGAACTAGAGCACAGTACAGCATAGTCTTATCCCTCATATTCCTCCTCTAAAACAAGGACGTCAGGATTATATTCAACTTCAACATCATCATCAACGTCTCTTGATGATGGAAGCCACAATAGGGATGGGCGACGCTGGCAGCGACTTGGAGAAAGGAATCTGCAGTGTGCTAGTAGTGGGCTATTGAGGGCTGAAGAGCAGCAGGCATTGTTGACAGACTGCTTGCCTGTAGTGGTAGAGGAGGCAGAATGTTTCTGATCATTTCTGAGAATGACGCCAGCACAGCCAGAGTCTCGATGACGCCTGTAAAGGGGTTAAGGACTACTTGTATTGACAGGCCTTGGTCCAACGATGGCGCTATACTGTCCACAGTACATATGACAGCACCCAAGTCAAGCCCCAACCTTGGTGTCTCACTAATGGTTGGGGGTGGGCTGTTGTCAATGCCTCAGGAGCGGGCAAGGACAGAATGCATTTACTTTGCCTCAACAGTGACCAACATCTTGCCGTCAAAGCAGATCTCTCTTTTTCTCTATGCTTGTGGCCAGACGATGAGGAGGGCTATAACACCAACTATTCCCCATCCCAGCCCTTCAACTTTGGTGGCTGTTTCTTGGCAGATGGTGAGGGAGAGACAAATTTTGGATCCTGTTCCTTCTCCACATGGCTTTTAAAGTTTTAAGGAAACGGAAATGTTCTAGAGTTTTTGTGTGGCTTTGCCTTGTAGCCTGGTTAAAGCTCAGGCCAATCTCAAGTTCACATGTTGTGAGACCGGCCCAAGCAGCAAATACAGAGTGAGAGAGTGTGTGTGTGTGTGTGTGTGTGTGTGTGTGTGTGTGTGTGTGTGTGTTTGTAAATTTTCTCTCTGTACGTAGAGTACCAAAATAAAGGCTCTTTCAACTTCTGTGATATACACAGACAATGAAATTAAGTGTTAAAGTTAGAGTGGAAGCTAAACTGCACTGCAAATGTCAGTAATGCAGTGAGTCATTAGGTGTGCAAGAAAAAAATAGCATGTCAAAATGACTTACCAGTGCACTGTGAGGATCGCCCTGCAGACAGCAGCAGTGTTTGCATTATGAAGCAATCTCATGATGCAAAGCGCAGGCACTGTGATGTCACCAGGTAGTCATCCAACTGCTATAAAGCAGAAAGAATAGCAGAGGGGCTGGGAAAATGGTAAAAGGACTGCAGAAAACCCACACTGCAGACCAGTCCTGAGCCATCCGTGGACAGAGAAATAGGAACGGCATCCTGACTGATAGAGAAAGACTAGCAGCCGCAGTACCAAGCAACACAGCCCCCCCCCCCAAAAAAAAAAAAACAGTGCAGTAGCTCAGAGGGCATCATTGTGGGGGAGAGACTGAGCTGCAACAAGATGACCATGAGGTCCCAGAAAGGAAACCCCCACACTCTAACAGGGTGGAAGCGGAGGTGCACCACAGTCAGAGAAGAGTACCGCAGAGTAGGAACCAGTCTTGAAGTGTGACATCCAGCAGTCACATGCAGCCCACACTGAACAGCACACACCAATGGTGATGCACTAGCATGCATGTTATGCTGCCGTCCACCACACTGCCATCGTGCCCTGCAGGCTGTTTGGCCATTTCCATTGTTTATGTGGGATATCCTTCTGTGTTCTGCCAGAATGATGTTTGTTTGGGCACTGTGCTGTCTAAACTACGAGTGGGTGGGTGGGGGTTGGTACAACAGGTTCGTTTACCAGTCCCTTGGCCACATTGTTTGGAATGTGTCCTTGTGTTATCTGGGGTGACACAGTTTGTCTGCAGAGTGACAATGTGTCTGTATGGTGGCAGGAGCTACAGTTCAGGTCCAGGGATGGGTTACTGCAACAGTGCTATGCATGTCTTTACCTGCTTTAAGCAGCATGGTTCTGTCAGCACCTGACTGTGCATCTCAGGGTCCACTGTTTGGGATCAGCACCACTGCAGCTTGGAACCAGTCTGTTCTACAGGGGTAGTAGTGGGCATTCCTGACAGTGCTGGGGTTCCTGTGCTCTGTACCGACTCTGTGCTGTTCTGTCCACACAGCCTCCTACATGCAGTTTGTGTGGTACACAGTTTCTGTGTTGACTTCTTTTATGCTCGGTTCCCCTTCTTGTGGTGTGCTGCGTTGGCTTGCTGGGGTGCTAGTGGACTGCTGTCTGCACTCCTGAGGCTGCCTCTGTGTGTGTGGTTGGGGGTGCGCTAGATTATGCTTCTTATGCAGGGACATGCAGGCGTGCGTCTGGTGCCTGCATTCTGCTGCGCGGTCATGGGCTGCTGACTGGTTGCCAATGATATTGTACATCCCAGTCGCACAGTTGTATTGCCATGCTGTCTTCCTGTTCTGCCATTTTGTGCGGTGGGATGGGGTGGGGGTCTGACCGATTGTCAATATGTCTTTCACGCCTGCTCTACGTTGTGTTCACATCTTTGGCATGCTGTCAGACATACGTGCAGATGTTCTCAGCACAGCACTTTGTGGCTTTCCTTTGTTCTGCTACCTGCTCCCTCCACCTTTCTGTATGTTCCACTGCCCCCTAATTCACATTACTGCTGGTTTCCACTTGTCACCTGTCGACAATGCTGCACTTGTGTTTACATCTGAAACTGCGATTGCTTTTCCCCCTCTGTCAGGCTACATGCATATATTCATTGTGGCAGTTTTTGGAAGTTGTTGTGGGCACTTACCATTAATTAAGTGCCAGACGTCCTTCTACCCCATATGCCTAAGGATCCTCCACTGCACTGCCTTCACTGTTGCCTGACTCAGAGGCAGCAAACACATCTGTCTCACAGGGATCATTCCTTGTATGGATAGAGTATTGAGATCCCTGCCCCCAGCTCACTAACACTGCCACCTGTGTCGCTGGATGAGAGGCAGTCATCAGAATCTTTGCCACTATTCCCTCTGGCTCCACTTCCATTTGCCATACTTTCAGATGGCCGTCCCTGGTATGACATCACGCCTCAGTTCTCACGAGACTTTGTGATCTGCTGCCTGCAGCTTCTAATGGCTTGTACTTCCTGGTTTTTGCTGGTTGTTTTTACATTTTCTTCTTCTCACAGCGTTTGGATGGCTGGTGCAGTGCTTCAGCGTTTTTATGCCATTTGGCTTTCGGTACTGCAAAGCTGCTGGTAGGTTCCACATTTACTTTACAGTAAGTAAAAGAATAAATGGCTGTGGCTAGTTGACAGCATTTCCTTCAGCAGGTCTGCAGTGGATGATCAGCAAGAAAAGAAAGGAAGAGTGATGGAGCCACCCATGTTTATACAGACATTGATGCAGGATGTCATCTTGGGCAGACCCCAGCTACCAAAGGTTTCTGTGTGGTCCTAGTGCTGGACTACAGTTCCAAAAGTGTGGTGCAATCGAGGAGATAGCCTCAAAGAAGATATGCCTTTTTCTTAGGTTTGAAAGGATTTGGGTCCTCAGGGACAAAGCCACAGAATCCAGGGTGGAACTGGACTTCTCAATGCAGGTGAGATGTCACTCCACCTCAGGCCCAAAGAGGTCAGTACCCAGGAATGGGATATCGGCCAACTTGTGCTGGGTATCTGCCATAAACGTAGACAGCCTCAACCAGGCCCTATGATGCATGGTGATGGCCATAGCCATGGCCGGAATACAAGAATCGCCCATGTCCAAGGCTGTCTGCAGCTAGTGTTTTTATAGCATTTTACCTGGTCCTAGAGCATCTGGGCCGTCTGCTGCTTACTGGCAAGAAGCAGAGGAAGGAGAAGACCAATAATCTCAAAAAGAGACTGGCCAAATTTAGTCATAACAATAGAATAGCCGTCCTGCCAAAGACCATGGGAGGCAGCCACATAAACCTTTCTGGAAGCGTAGTCCAGCTTGTCGGACTCTTTATCGGGCAGTTTGTCAAAGCCCCCTTGGCTCTTTGACTTGTGAAAGGCCAAGTCTGACAACAGACAGTTGGCCAAGGGGTGGATCGAGAAACCCAGAGGGGTGCCTGTTGGAACCACATAACTTGCAGACCATTCAGATAGGGGGCACTAGGCAGGATGCTGCCAAAGCTCCAGGGCCAGTCCCAAAACCATCTCGACTGACTGCCAGAGTGTGGCTAGTGAACTGAATACAGAATCCTAGAATTTGGAATTTACTTTACCACTTTTTTTTGCATTTAATAATGTACTGAATTAAAAAAATAAATAAATAACTGACATAAAATGAATAATGTTTACAAATACAGATCACTAAATGAAACAAAACTTAATTTAAATAAAGATATATGTATAAACTGAAGCCTAATTAACCAACATAAATATTTATACACTATTTCATAACTGATAAATCGTGCAGGTTAGTATTCGATAAGACCGCAGTATCAAGGCACCAGCTTTCTTACTCTAGTTGTACATTATGATTGAAGATTTAAAAGTCATTATTATTCTTAGAGTCTGTCTATTACTTATTATAAATAAATTTAACTAAAAACTGGAACATGTTCATCTCTCGCTTTAATAGCACTTTTAGAGGTCCAGATGTTCTACTGCTTTAATGTAAAATAGCCACCTCACAGTGGTGAGTTAAGAGAAAAAAGTTTTTCAGACTTTTTGTTTGCTACTAGTCATTTTATAAGCACAACAACTCATCTCCACGGTATGTGTGTTGTGTCTGGACACCATACTTTTCCCCCCTCACAACTCACTAAGGGGTTAATCCACCACAATCCACACTCTGCTGTGTGTTATTACACAGGGAATACCCAATGACTTGAAGTGTAACAACACATTTATGCCCATCGGTGAGTGATACCATCCGTAATTCACAAGTGGCAAAGTCAAGTTAGTTATGAAGGTATGAACACTTGGGAGATGTGTTATTCCCTGTAATACTTTACGTATTTGATATATATATTGCACCAGGCTATTTTGTATGTTTTATTGTTTTACCCAGTTTTAGCTGAAAACTGCATTTATTCCCACTGTAAACTGTTTGACCCACTGGTCTGTGTTCGGATGGTCCTGCCCCCACACAACTGAAGACAAACTGCATACTTTGAGTCTGGCTATTACAGAGAGAGAGGGACAGGAGAAGAGGGAGCAACAGATGGACAGACAGAAGTTCCCAGGTGCTGACTGTACGTAGTGATTTCAAATGGCCCAAACAAGTTATTGGCAAGAATGGATGGACAGATAGATATTCTGGAGACTCATACAGGACTGTTTTTTTTTTTTTTTCTCTCTGAGAAACTGATTCTACAACACCTACTTTTCAAGCCGTTCTGCAACAGCCAATCTGTCCGCATCAGGATCAGTTGCCAAAACAACCGTGGCACCTTCCTTCTCTGCAAGTCTCAAAGACAACTCCTGAAAACAATTAACAAAACAGCCCACTTAGAGTCCTTCTGCTGTCATTCTGGCAGAAATTAGGCTAATTATTACTTGTATACAGAGTATGTGATAATGTAATTCATTCAGCACATTCAAATAGGCTAGTAGTGTTACTAAACAGGATCCTAAGAGAGGCTCAAGCAACCCTAACAATGTATTATACCAATTTTGTTCTTTAATTTTTCATGGGGGGAGGGTAGCGGGGCACAGAAAGATACTCGGGAGGAGGAGAGGCATAGGATCGGACAGGAGGGGGTGGCGGGTGGCACCCAGATGGGGGAGGGAGCAAGGAGCCGGATTGAGGGAGAGGCCAGTAGAAAGGACGAGGGACATGGAGGGGGGGGGCGAAATGTAGGAAAAGGGGCAGTCAGAGTACTCCTGTTGGGTGATTCCATGATTAGGGGTATCAAATGGGATAGGGAGGGGGACACCTGCCCGGTTAGAACAAAATGTGTCCCTGGACTAACGGTGCACAGGGCCAAGCACGAGGTATATCAGCTGGCAAAGGATTGTGGAGGATTTCCGGACATATTGGTCCACTTGGGTACCAATGACATTGAGGGGAAATAGTGAGCCAGAGATACAGGCAAGGTTCAGGGAGCTAGCCAGGGTTTGTCATGACACAGGATGCGCAATTTCCTTCAAGGAAATCCTGCCGGTGCCAAGGGCTAGTGGGGAACACAAAAGGATTAGGGAGATAAACCAGTGGCTTAGAGAGTGGTGTGGGGCCAGAGGGTATGGGTTGATGGGGGATTGGGCGACCTGGGTGGATAATGGGCCATATGCTAGGGATAGGCTCCATCTCAATTTGGAGGGGAGGGAAATCTTTAAGCTGAAAATAGAGGGGTTCATTGGTGAAAGGTCAGGTTTAAACTTGTGAGGGGGGAGGGATGGGAGAGAAGGCTGTCGAGGGGGGTCCGATAAAGGAGGAACTTGGTCTCCGCCCATCTGGGGAGCTGGAGGAATGTGCCAAAAGGCCAACTGGTAAGGTACAGACCAGGGGAAAACGGAATCCACATGGGAATGCGAGCAGGGGGGAAATGGGAGTATAGGGAAGGGGTGGAAGGTAGTCCTGCTAAATGCCAGGAGCTTGGGCAATAAAATGCCTGAGCTCCAGGCGATGCTAACTGAGGGAGAGGTGGATGTGGCAGCTGTCAGAGAGACCTGTGCCACCGCTGGGCACGATTGGAACCTGAATCTGGAGGGTTACACCATGTTCAGGAAGGACGGGGGAGGGAAGGGGAGGAGGGGTAGCAATAATAGTCAAAAAACTGCATTGGCATAGGAGAAGTGGAGGAGGTGGAGGGAACTGTGGAGGCGATTTGGGTCACCATGATGACAAAGGGGGGGCAAGAGAGTAAAAACAGGAGTGGTGTACAGACCCCCTGCACTGGCGGAGGAACTGGAGGGGAGTCTTGTAGCAGATGTTGGGAAACACTGCAGACCGGCAGGGGAAGAGTGGTGGTGTTGGGGGACTTAAACATGCAAATCTGCCCTTCCAGTCTAGAGACAGAGCGTCTTTCCAAAAAACTCCATGCCCTGGAGCGAGCGAGCAGAAGACAGGAAGTTTTGTGTTGAGCGGAGAGGCAAACGGGTCTACCTGAGGGGTTCCCTAGCGTAAGAAGACAGTCTATGACCCCCTGATCCAGTTCCCATTCATAAGCTTGGGTGGACGGCCGGCTGAGGTGCTCCAACAATGTGTTCTCGACCCCCGGAACATGAACCGCCGTGACATGAAGGTTGTGAAATACTGACCAATCCCAAACCTGCATCGCTTCCCTGCAAAGAGGGTAGGAACGAGTTCCTCCCTGTTTGTTGATGTACCACACTACGCACATGTTGTTGGTCTGAACAGCCAGATGACCGGGAAACAGATACAGATGCAGAGCTTGTAAGGCAAACAGCACAGCCCTTAGCTCGAGCATGTTTATGTGGAGAGTCTGCTCGAGTCTGGGCCAAGAGAACTGGTCATACACTATACATATCCTGACGTCCCAAGTGGGCTCCCCAACCCTTGCTAGAGATGTCTGTTGTCAGAGTTTGGGAGGGGGAGCAAGACAGAAGGGAACTTGCCAGCAAAGGTTCTCCTGAACCATCCACCATTGCAAGTCCCAAACCATCGGAGAGGAGACCAGGATCTCCCGAGCTAGGTCGTCCACCAATTGATCCCACAGAGACCGAAGCATCCACCGAGAGATTCTCATGTGGAGCCAAGCGCGAGGTACCATCGGAATGGCAGCTGCCATGAGCCCGAGGAGGCGAAGGACTGACCTGGCAGAGACCCACCTGCGGCTGGACAACAGGCAGGCATGAGCCTGAAGGGTGCCCCCCCCCCCATCCAAAAGCAGGAAGGCCATACCGGAGGTCGTATCCAGGATTGCCCTGATAAACTGGAGTCTTTAAGACGGGATCAAATGGGACTTGGCCTGGTTGATGGTAATACCCAATCTGGTAAACACCAGCAGGGTAAGGGAAAGGGAGCACAGCAGATCCTCCAAGAACGGGGCCGCCCGGAGCCAGTCGTCTAGGTATGGGAAGACCTGAACTCCCTGGGTACGCAGGTGGGCCACTACCACAGAAAGGCATTTGGTAAATACTCAGGGAGCCGAGGAAAGACCAAATGGGAGGGTCCTAAACTGGTAGTGGTCCCCTTGAAAAGAAAAACGAAGGTATTTGCAGTGGGATGGGTAGATAGGGATATGCAGGTAGGCATCCTACATGTCCACAGCGTACAGACACTGTCCCGGCCGAAGTAATGGCAGAAAGCCCTGCAGAGAGAGCATCTGAACCTCTTGTACTCCAAGAACAAATTCAGGGAGCTGAGGTCTAGAATTGGCCTCACACTGCCTGATTACTTCGGAACCAGGAAGAAATGGGAATAGTAACCAGTCACCTGGAGAAGGGGATGGACGGGCACTATCGCCGCCTTCCAAAGAACAGCAGAGATTTCTTCCCGAACCAGAAGAAAAAATTACTCACCTTAGTAATGTTGTTTCTTCTAATGGAATCTTGCTATATTATGACATATGCAGTGAGTCCCAACCTTCGAACTGCTCCGGAGGTGAAAGAGTTAACTTTCCATGCCAGGCATGGAACGCTGAGCTCGAGCTTGGTTGAAAACTCTGTCTGTTGTTCTTCAAACTCAAACTGTCAGATCTTTACGAGCTAAACTCACTAAGGTCCTGTGTGGAAGCTGTAAACCTACACTAGCCAACTGGCTACTAAATATAAGAACACATTTTTTGGTCCCAAAACAAAGACTCAAGTCAGGAGACCCAAAAAATGAAAAACAAACCCAGTCACCCCAAAAAAGGAGGGGTGAAAAACAAGGTGGGCATCTATTAAGTGCCAACACTGCACTGCCCACCCACATCCCAAAACAAAGGTTCTGAGAGGGGTGGGGGGGGAGGTCATAATATAGCAAGACTCCATTAGAAGAAACAACATTACTAAGGTGAGTAATTTTTTCTTCAAACAACATGAAGTCTTGCTATATTATGACATATGCAGACTACACAGCAGTACCTCCATGGAGGAGGGACAGAACCTACTTAGGAAATAGGCTCTGCAGCACAGCTGTGTCAAACCGAGACTCACTCCTAGCCTGGATGTCCAGGGAGTAATGCTTGGTAAAAGTGTGAACTGTTTTCCAGGTAGCTGCTTGACAAATCTCTAGAATGGGGATGTCCCTGGCAGCAGCCAGGGAAGCAGCTGTACCTCTGGTAGAGCGAGCCCTCAGGCCAGAGGTAGGAACCTTACCCAGCTTTTCATAACAGAATTGGATACAAGAGACAATCCACCTGGCAATGGATCTTTTAGTGGCAGGTTTCCCTTTACCAACCTCACCATAAGTGAGGAACAGTTGGAGGGAGTCAAACCTGTGACCCTTGGTACGCTCTATGTAGTAACTAAGGGCCCTCTTCACATCTAAGCTGTGCAGCCTCCTCTCGCCACAGGAGGAATGGTCAGTGAAGTACACTGGAAGAGATACAGAATGATTAAGGTGGAAATCTGAAACTACCTTAGGCAAGAACTTCCTGTTAGTCCAGAGGACCACCTTATCTCTATGAAAGGAGATAAAAATCAGGCTCCACTGACAACGCTTGTAATTCACTTATGCGTCTGGCAGAAGTGATGGCTACCAGAAACACAGTCTTCCAAGTCAAGTACTTAAGTTCTGCTGAAGACAAGGGCTCAAAGGGGGGTTGCATAAGCTGAGCAAAGCAAACATTAAGATCCCAGGCAGGGGCAGGGTCCCTGAATGGAGGGTTGGTGTGAAGCAATCCCTTAAAAAACTTAGAGAATACAGAATGAGCTGAAAGAGAAGAGGGTTTACTTGCTGAAATAAAAGCAGACACAGCTGCCAAATGTACCTTTAGGGTAGCTGGTCTAAGCCCCAAGGTATTTAAATGGACCATATAATCCAGGACTGAAGGTAAATCAGCAGATTCTGGGGAAATATGCTTCCCAGAGCACCATATGGAAAACCTCTTCCATTTGGAATTGTAAGTAGCCCTGGTGGAAGGTTTCCTAGAAGCCTTCAATATATCCACTACACCTTGGGAGAGGTGTAGATCAGCAAACTCTAACTCTTCAAGAGCCAGGCCTTGAAATTGAGAGATTTGAGGTTCGGGTACCAAACTCTTCCTTGAGCACAGGTTAACAGGTTGTGATTCCTGGGAAGACACAGGGAAAGATGGACTGCTAAGGACAGTAGGAGTGGATACCAGGGTTGTCTGGCCCAATCTGGAGCAATCAGAATCACTTTGCAGGATTGAGATCTGATTTTGACTAACACTTTGAACAGGAGAGGGAAGAGGGGAAAAGCATAGAGAAACTTCCCTTCCCAATTGAGAACTAAGGCATCCAGAGGGACTGAGCCCAACACTGGGGCCTGCAGCAAAAAAGGGGAAGTTGGTGATTGTCTGGGGCTGCAAAAAGATCTATCTGCGGGGTGCCCCATCTGGCAAATATTACCTCCAGGACCAGGGGATCCAGTGACCATTCGTGATGGCCCTGGGAAATCCTGCTGAGAGCATCTGCCAGAACATTGTCCTTGCCTGGGAGGTGAACTGCCGTAAGGGAGGTGTTCAGGGAGTAAGCCAGAGACCACAACTTCTTTGCTTCGGTGCACAAGGCCGTAGACCGAGTGCCTCCTTGCTTGTTGATGTACCACATTGTGGTGGTGTTGTCTGGTCTGACCTGTACAACTTTGTTCTGATCAGATTTGGAAAAAAACTTGAAGTGCTAGAAAAACTGCTCTGAGCTCCAACAGATTGATGTGGAGCAGAGATTCCTGAGGGGACCACAATCCCTGGGTAGTGAGGTCACCCATGGAAGCTCCCCACCCCAAGAGGGATGCATCTGTAGTAAGGATTAAAGAGTGAGACTGGGTGACAAAGGGAACCCCTTGTCTCAGATTGTTCTGATCCTGCCACCACTGTAGGGCTTGGATCAGGGTTCGAGTTACTGGGATCAACCTGGTTAGAGGGTCTTTTCTTTGAGACCAAAAGGTTCTCAAATGGAACTGGATGTCCCTCATCTGAAATCTTGCTCCTTGCACTACTGCTGTAGAAGCAGCCATGTGCCCCAGGAGCTGTAGAAAATGCCTTGCTGGTCGAGAGACCTGCAAGGTGAATGAGGCCAGGCGACCAGGGTCCTTGCCCTGTCCAAAGGAAGGAAGGCTCTGGCTTCCTCTGTGTTCAACTCTGCGCCTATGAAGGTGAGAAGCTGGAGGGCTCTAGAACTGACTTGAAAGATTCAGAAGGAAACCTAGAGGGTAAGCAGTTGCTGAGTTATCTGTAGATGTAACTTGACTTGGTCTGGAGACTGGCCTACTATGAGCCAGTCGTCCAGGTAAGGGAAGATGGCAATTTTTTGCCTTCTTAGGCAGGCAACTGCTACTGCCAGGCATTTTGTGAATACCCTTGGAGCAGAAGTGAGGCCAAAGGGCATTGTTCTGAACTGGTAATGGCCTGAGGGCAGCTCGAATCTGAGGTACTTTCGATGGGAGCTTCTGATGAGAATATGGAAGTAGGCATCCTTGAGGTCCAGGTACGCTAGCTAGTCCCCTGGCCTTAGAGAGGGTAGAATAATTCCCAGAGTCACCATTCTGAATTTTGGTTTTAAAAGGCGCTTGTTTAAGTATCTGAGATCCAGGATGGGCCGCCATTCTCCTGTCTTTTTTTTGGGGTAAGGAAGTACCTGGAGTACAATCCTTTGCCCTGGTGTAGGGGTGGAACCCTTTCCACGGCTCTGAGAGCCAGGAGGGAAGAGACTTCTGCCTCTAGGACAAGTGTCTCTGGTGGATTTGCAGGTGGAAAGGATCTGGTTCTCATCTTTGGAAATTTTTTGAAGCTGAGAACCAGTCCCTGGCTTACTACTTCCAGGACCCACTTGTCTGATGTCAGAGACTTCCAGTCCTGGACAAAGTAAGCCAGCCTGCTCCCTATAGGTAGTTGAGAATCGGCCCTGGCAACCCCATCAGGGTGCCTGCTTGGCAGTTGCTTTAGGCTGAGGGGTGGAAACAGGCCTGCTTGTACCCAGTCTGCCTCTAACTCTAAAGAACCCCCTCTGGGCGTAAGCA
The DNA here is from genome assembly GCA_016271365.2 of Neoceratodus forsteri. Lineage (NCBI taxonomy): Eukaryota > Metazoa > Chordata > Ceratodontiformes > Ceratodontidae > Neoceratodus > Neoceratodus forsteri. The sequence continues at coordinate 1,145,444,084 of CM057458.1, read as the reverse complement.
GAAGAGGAGGCCTGGGCTTGGTAAAAAGGCCTATGAAAAGGCCTGCCCCTGCCCCTGGAAGGCTGCTTTTTGAGGAGTGGCCTGCCTTTCCGTGGTCTGTGCACTCCTATAGGTGGTCCTATACTCATCCATTTTCTTCATGTAATTCTCTGTCTGCTCCCCAAACAGAGAATTACCCACAACAGGAAAATCCATGGCCTTAGTTTGGGTATCCTGTGACAGGCTAGTACATCTGAGCCAAGCCATTCTGCGAAGTGCCACAGATGTAGCCATGACTCTTGATGACACATCATTAGAGTTCACTGCGGCATGGAATTGCACCTTAGATGCCTCAATACCATCAGCAGCCACCTGCTCCAGCTCCTTGGCAAGTTGGCCAGGGACCTGTTTTGCTAGAGCCATAACAGTATCCCATCTGGATTTCTGGTATCTAGCAACATAAGCCATATAATTTGCCTGTCTGAGTCCCAAGGATGCTGCCATGTACTGTTTCTTTGCCATGGCATCAGTCCTCCTGGAGTCCTTGTCGGGGGGGGGGGTGTGAAGCCAAGGGAATATTTGCCTTGTCAAAGGCTGCAGCCTGCACTACCCCAACATGGCTGCATTGTTGTGTAAGGAACTCCGTATCAGAGCCTGACAATGTGTACCTCTTGTCCATTCTCTTATCCACAGAAGGTATAGTGTGAGGAGTTTTTAGAATTTTTACTGTCTGTTTCCCAAAAGATTTTTGCAAAGGAATAGACAGTCTCCTAGACTCTGGGATATCCATCATTTCCACATAGTCAGGCTCCTCTTGATCATCCACAGCTTCCTCCATAGGGAGCTGGAGGGTTTCAGCCACTTTTTTATAAAACATAAAATGAGAAGAGGACTCAGAAAGCCTAGGAGGAGACACTCCTGAAGGTCTGTCTGGGGAGATGTCCGGTTCAATGGGCACATACAGACTTTCAAATCCACATTCACTCTCCTCATACTCCTCTTCCCCCTCCTCCAGTTCATAAAATTCCTCTAAATCGTACTCTTGAACCGGTGGAACCGGCCGAACCGTACGCTTACCTGATGGTGCCAGTTCGGTCGGAACCAGGGAAAGCGACTGGACAATTTTAATTGCTTTGGCTATTTCTTCAGCGGTTGGAGAGGAAAGTTTTGGCTCCACACCAGCTGATTTCCTAGTCCTTTTTGCTGGAACCGACTCCTCAGAGTCGGCTCTCCTTTTGCCCGAGGAAGTCTCGCCCAGGTCAGAGGGCACTCCCTCCCGGTTCGGTTGGAACCGAACCGGCTGGCCATCCGGTTCAGCGGACTTTTTGGCCTCCCTTTCCCTGAGCCTACCAACTCTCTTTTCCAGGGCAGCTGCAGGCACATTTTTACAAATCTGGCAGTCTGCACTGAGGTGGTCAAACCCCAGACAATAAACACAGGAGGTGTGGGAGTCAGCCTTAGCAAAGACTTCCCCACAGACACTGCAGTGTTGAAACTGAGTGGGCCCGGTTTTTCTTTTGGGTTTCTCAGACATAATGCCAGCCTAACCAAACTTACCCGTTTATGGCAATCCGCCAGGTAAGACCCTCTTATCGGTTCCCAACCGTGTCACGGGTCGTGGAAAAAACCATAATAAAATCTGTTTTTTTTTAGAACCAATAAGAACCAGTAACCACACTCTAAATGACAGATTAATGTATTTTAAACAACCTGATCGGTTCAAACCGAACCGATAAACCGTTTACAAGTTCCACACAGAATAAAAATAATGTAAAACCTATCTAGTACTCACAATACCACAGACAAGAGTCTGAACCAACCGGTTGCGGTTTAAATTCGGTAGAAAACCGAGAAAAACAATACTTTAACCGACAAAATGAACTGAGCGGAAGAAGAAATCTCCGGAGCGACTGTTCAGTGAGTTGGAGTAAAGAATCTGACAGTTTGAGTTTGAAGAACAACAGACAGAGTTTTCAACCGAGCTCGAGCTCAGCGATCCATGCCTGGCATGGAAATACAGGTTACTCACCTGTAACAGGAGTTCTAGGAATGGTATATGTTGTTCATCCACACTGTCTGGCAGGTTCCTTGCCGCTTTAAATCTTGCCGGAAGGTCTTCCAGCTGGCTCCTCCCACCCACCCGGGTGGTAAAACTCTCGGCTCCGCCCCATGACGCCAGATCTGGCCCGCTGGAAGCTCAGGTTGTGCGTCGAAGCCGGGGAGGTCGGGTGGGTCATGTGGATGAACAACATATACCATTCCTAGAACTCCTGTTACAGGTGAGTAACCTGTATTTCTAGGGACATGGATATGTTGTTCATCCACACTGTCTGGCAGACTCTAAAGCAGTTCTCCGGGAGAAGGGAGGCAAGCGCATACCCCTACTTAGGAATAAAGACTGGAGACCGAGGCCCCAAAACCAGCATCCGGTGACTCAAGGTCGATGTGGTAATGGGTAATAAAGGTGTGTGCTGACTTCCAGGTAGCAGCCCTGCAGATTTCCTGGATAGGGACGTCCCTGGAAGCAGCCACCGATGCAGCAGTATGACGGGTAGAATGAGCTCTTATCCCTCTGGGAGGCTCCATGCCCGCCAACTTATAGCAGAGATCTATGCAGGAGGTGACCCACCTGCCTATCGTCCGCTTGGCTGCAGGTCTGCCAGGTGCGGCTTCAGCGTAGGTGACAAACAGCTGGCGAACCTCTCCCCCGAATTTCAGCCGTGCGCTCCTTATAATAAGCGAGCGCCCTTCTAGGATCCAAAGTATGGAGCCTGTATTCGGCCTCCGAGGTGTGATTGGGGTAGAACACTGGCAGAGTCAACACCTGGTTAAGGTGAAACTCCGACACCACCTTCGGAAGGAATTTCGGGTGGGGGCGCAGGACAACCTTGTCCCTGTGGAAGACCAGGTAAGGAGACTCAATGCAGGGCGCCTGGAGTTCTCCCATCCTTCTGGCTGACGTGATAGCCACCAAGAAGGCGGTCTTCCATGACAAGTGAGAGAGTTCACACCTGTGCATTGGTTCGAATGGCTTGCCCATGAGCTTTGCCAGTACCAGCAGTAAATCCCACAGAGGTGGAGGATCTCGCACCGGAGGGGAAATGTGATCAAGGCCTTTGAAAAAGCGCCAGACCACCTTCTCCTGCGCCCCGACTGCTCCCCGGCCCGTGCCCGCTAAGCAGAGATGGCTGCCAGGTGCACCTTTAGGGTCGTCGACCTAAGCCCTTGACTAGAAAGGGACCATAAATAGTCAAAATGCTTGCCACAGAACAGGAGGAAGGGTCCAAGCCTTACCCTGACACCAAATGGAAAATCTCTTCCATTTGAAGGCATAGCATTTTCTGGTCAACTCTACGGGACGCCTCAACAACATTGAAGACCTCGTCGGAAAGACCCAAGGCCTGGAACTCCTGGCAGCTCAGGAACCAGGCCATTCAGGTGCAGGGATTGAAGGTCCAGATGGAACACCTTCCCTGATTGACTGAGAGCAGGTCCAGGCGAGCTGGAAGCTGCCTCGGGAGCCTGGAGCTGAGGCTGAAGAGATCTGGGTACCAGAACTGGCGGGGCCAGTCTGGGGCTATCAGAATCACCTGCGCCTTGTCCCTCCTTGCCTTGAGAAGCACCTTGTGAATCAAGGGAAATGGGAGAAAGGCGTAAAAGAGGCCCGGGTCCAGAGCCTCGAGAAGGCATCCCTGCAGCGAGCCCTGCTGAGGGGCAGGCATGAAACAGCCTCAGCTTCCGCTCCTCCCTGGAGGCAAACAGATCCACCTGAGGTGTGCCCCAGTGGGAGAACAGATCTTGTACTACCTCCCGCAGGAGAGACCACTCGTGAGATGCAGCCCCTATCCGGCTCAAGGCATCGGCCAGGGTGTTGGAGGCTCCTGCCACATGAATGGCTAGGAGATCCGCCTCCAGGCTGCGCACGAGTGACCAAATGCGGAGAGCTTCCTTGCATAGAAGCATAGAGTGCGTCCCGCCCTGGCGGTTCAGGTAGTACATGGTCGTGGTATTGTCCGTCTGGACTCGGACCACTTGACCCCGGAGAAACGGAGCAAAGGCGGTGAGTGCTAGGCGGACCGCTCGGAGCTCCAGCAGGTTGATGTGGCATCGGGACTCCCGCGGGGACCAGAGGCCGTGCACTCGGTGTTCCCCCAGATGGGCACCCCAACCCATCAGAGAGGCATCAGTCGATAGAGAGACCGTCGGCTCGGGGCGGACAAACGGGATGCCCTCCTGCAGATGAAATGGAATGGTCCACCACTGGAGAGCGTTCCACATCTCCTGGGTCACTATCACTAGCTGGTCCAATGGATCGCAGCGTTGTGACCACTGGCTGGCCAGTCCCCACTGAAGGGGGCGCATGTGCCAGCGTGCCCAACGGACCACGCTGGTACAGGCCGCCATGAGACCCAGGAGGCGCAGGAAGTCCCGGGCAGGGCGCGATTGCCCAACCAGAAATGATTGGGCAAAGGAGGTAAGAACATCGGCCCTGTCCGCCGGGAGTCGAGCTCTGCCCCGATGAACAGGATCACCTGCTTCGGCTCAAGTTCCGACTTGGCCTCGTTGATGAGAAGGCCGACTTGAGAGCAGACCTGGAGGGCCAGATCTCTGGACCGCTCCACCTCCTGTCTGGAGGGGGCTGCTATCAGCCAATCATCCAGGTAAGGGTACACCCGGACCCCTCGGCGCCGCAGGAATGCTGTCACCACTGCCATGCATTTGGTGAAGACCCTGGGAGCTGGAGATAAGCCGAAGGGCATGGCTTGGAACTCGAAGAGGGATCCCTCCGCTCGAAAGCGAAGGAATCTCCGATGAGATGGACGGATAGGGACGTGAAAGAACGCGTCCTGTAGGTCCAGAGAGCAGAACCACACGCCGTGTTCCAGAGATGGTACTATCTGCGTCACAGTGACCATCCTGAAGGTTCGAGACCTTAGGAACTTGTTCAGGTCGTGCAGGTCGAGAATGGGGCGCCAGCCCCATCGTTCGAACCAGGAAATACCTGGACACGAACCCCAGGTCTGAGGGGGGTCCTCTACCTCCTGATCACCTCCTTTGAGGAGGAGAGCAATGTCGGCTCGACGAGCCGCCAGTGAGACTTGCGGACCCAGGGCCCCCCGAGGTGCGACGGCTCTGAAGGGCGGGGCCTGCTCGAATTCTAGAGGCAGGCCTTTTCCCACTACCTCCAGAACCCACCTGTCCGTGGTAACAGCGGACCAGGCGGAAAGGAAGTGTCGGAGCCGTTCCCCCACGGAAGGAACCAGGGGTAAGGTGACGGGGATGGGGGTGACACCCCTCAGCCCGTCACTGGGCAGGCTTGGAGGAGGGACCGGCTGAGGGACCTCCAGGGCCTTTTCCTCCCTGCTTCCTGTTGGAGGAAGCCGACGGCTTGGGTTTGGGATGCCAAGCTCGAGCCTGCTGGCCCTGATGTTGCTGGGCCGGGCGCGCCGCGGGCGCAGAAGGACGAAAGGGCTTAGGCTGTGGCTTGCGGCCTTTGTCCTTCTGAGCGGAAGAGACCGAGTCCAAGGTAGCATTGGACTTCTCGATCCTCTGCAGGTGACCTTCCACCCCAGGGCCGAAGAGGTCAGTCCCCAAAAAGGGAACATCCGCCAACTTGTGCTGGGTATCCGAGGTAAAGGTGGATATCCTCAGCCAAGCCCGACCGCATGGCCACTGCGGCCGCCACCGACCTGGCACATGAGTCCCCGATGTCTAAAGCAGTCTGGAGCTGCTGTTTGGCCACTGCCCTGCCCTGGTCCCCCGCACCTGCCTGACCGTAGTCTGCAGATCCGGGAAGATGAGGATGACCTCATCCAGGGAGCCCAACAGGGCATGAGAAAATGTGCCATGAGGACGGCGAACTGGCCTGACGAAGGCCGAGAGGGACGCAGCATGAGACTTTAACCCGGCATAATCCAATTTCTTGGATTCCTTGTCGGAGGTTTGTCCACATCCTGGCGTCCCGGCATGCGGAAAACGCTGTCGGTAACCAACCCTCGGCAGAGGGTGTTCCAAAACGGACAGGGACCGGTAGGGGACCGTGATACTTCCTGGCCAATCTGGCCAAAGGCGAGGGCAGGAAGCAGGGCACTGCCAAAGCTCCAAGGCCGGACCCACTATGGCCTCGGCCACGGAAAGCCTCCTGGGAGAATCCCTCGTCCAGAATCTCCGTGAGGAGATACCTGGCCCGCTTAAAGCAGGTTCGAGCTTCATCCTGGTGGACTCGAGATGAGCCGAGCAACCCTAAGAAGGACGAGGGCTATCGTCCACTGACTGTCCTCCAGAGGACTCCAAGTCCATGTGCTTGGAGAAAAGGGAGGAATCATCCTCGGACTCTGAAGAGTCCTCAAAGAGCTGCCTCAGGCCTGAGCCACCCTCCACCTGCCGAGGTTTATCGGGAGGGAGGGTGACAGACAGCCTATGGGGCAAACCCTTAGCCGACCGAGAATTTTTGGTCGGAGCCCCAACTAACGGCTGTGGAGGTGGAGGTTCCACCAGAATCGGTGGGGCAGCTGGAATTGGCCGAACAACCGGCCTGGGAACAGGCTCCTCGGCTACAACGAGGGGTTGTTTCGGCCGCTCCGGTGACAGCCACTTAATGGCCAGGGAAGACGACTGGGTCGGCTTATTCCCGGTCAAAAGGAGCTGTTGCCACATGAGTTCCTCATACCTCCGATGCAACTTGCGCCGAAGCCTAACCTCGTCCGAGGAGGAGGAAGGCGGCGGCGCCGCTTCCAGAGTGCCGAGGGACCGAGACTGCCATGACAGCGGGATCGGCTGGACCATGAGGATGTCGAGACAGAGACCGAGTTTCAGCTAGGCCGAGGCGGAGGGGAAGTGTCGGGAATCGGCACTCCCCTCGGCTCGGACGATCCCACCGAAGGCTCCGGAACCGGAGGCATGGACGAGCCGACGGGATCCTCAACTCCCACCGGGGGAACCAGGGAGAGGAGATTCTCAGCTTCTCCAGCCGACAACCCGTCTAACGGATCGAGAAAAATCTCGACCGCGTCGACGGGAGTCTCGGTCAACTGGCCTGACGGGGACACCGTGAAGCCAGTGGCTGAAGCTGAGGGGTCGACCAAAGTCGACAAGAAGGGAAGGGGGATCTTTCCCGCTCCCAAGAGCGTCGACGGAGAGACTTACTTTTGCTCTTTTGGACCTGAAAAAGGCCCAGAAGAAGTTGGACCCTCACCTTTAGTAGAGAGGGTCAGACAGAGCTCCTTAAAGGAAGCGATACGAGGCACAAGAGCGGGACAAATGCCGTGACGAGGTAGAAGCGGCGCCCGCTCCTCTTCAAGGGCGATCATCTGCTCGAGCTGACTGGCCGAGCCCGCCGGACACCGCCAACCGGGCCTCTTTAGATTTAACCGGAGGAATTCTTTTCTCGGGGCGCCCCAGTTGTAATCGGGCAGCACGGTCTTCAAGGACGTAGGCCGAAAAGGAAGAGCACAAGTCGCAGGCCTGCGGGTCGTGCTCAAGGCCCAAGCAGTAGACGCACGTGGAGTGCGGATCCGTCCTAGACATCTTCTGCCCGTAAGGGCACCTCAGAAAACCGGGAGTCGATTGTCCATCGCGGCAGCGAGGGAAAGAAGACCAAGTCTTTTAGCAAAACTTTTGATTTGAACTTTCGAAGAATTAGGAACCAGTCTTATACGCAGAGCGTTAAGGAGGGAACCCGAGCTTCCAAGCGGTAAGGAAGATCTGGCGTCATGGAGCGGAGCCGAGAGTTTTACCACCCGGATGGGTGGGAGGAGCCAGTTTGAAGACCTTCCGGCAAGATTTAAAGCGGCAAGGAACCTGCCAGACAGTGTGGATGAACAACATATCCATGTCCCTAGAAAGTTAACTCTTTCACCTCTGGAGCAGTTCGAAGGTTGGGACTCACTGCATATGTCATAATATAGCAAGACTTCATGTTGTTTGAAGGAGGAGTTCCGGGAGTAAGAAGACCTTGGAGGGGGTTTTCTGGGCAGTTTCTAAAGAAACTCTATTGAGTGTCCTTCCACAATCAGCTGGAGCACCCAAATGTCGGAAGTGATCCTCTGCCAACCTGGCAGGTGCAGGGAGAACCTCCCTCTCTCCTACCAGTTCCTCTGGGAAGCCCAGAGGCTGTAGGACAGGAAAGGAGTCAGGAAGTGAGAGGCAGCGCTGCGGCTGGTGCTGCCGCTGCCAGCCGTTTGGGTGGGGGGGGGCCTTGCAGCCGGAGGGGCCCGACGTTTGTTGGCCCGCTTCCCTTGGGGTTTCACCTTGGCCCGTGCACATCTGCAAAAGGGACAGCGCTGAGGGGCTCTGTACATGGAGTCAATTTCCTTGAAAGCAGTGCCCTTCTCCCACAGGTCGGTGATGATATCTTTGACATTATTACTGAACAGCACTGAAACCTTGAAGGGCACATCCTGAAAAGCGGACTGCACTTCGGGGACTTAACCCAACACTCTGAGCCAGGCATGATGCCGCAAATTTATGGCGAATGCCAAGCTCCTTCCAGCAGCGTCCACTGCATAGTGAGTAGTGCCTAGCATGTGCCTTCTGGCCGAACAAGCAGAACGGACCAGGTCTGCCACTTCCTGTTTGGCCTGCAACTCAGAAAGGGAGTCCAATTTAGATTCCATCTCACTAAGGATAGCCTTCTGGAAATCCCCCATATGAGTGACGTAGTTCATGGCCCTAATGCCCAGAATCGAAGAAGAGAAAACATTCTTCCCATACTGGTCCAGAAGGCGGGATTCCTTATTGGGTGGAGACGAGCTCAAATGCTTTGGGTTGGCTGTACGGCCGTGGGCGGCGCTGATCACGACAGAGTCAGCCTTGGGATGTGAAGTAAGAAAATCGACACCCTCCGGAGCCCAATATAGCCTGTCTGCCCTTCCTCGGAAGGGGGCTATGGCCAACAGTTGTTTCCAAATGGTGGAAACAAGGTCCGCATGAGGTTTGATCCAGGGTGGAACCAAGGTAGGAGCGACCTCAGGCAGATCCAGATGTGCAGCCAGCTTCTGTTGCTGTGGATCTGGCTCCAACGATTTCCACTGATGCAAAGACTGGATCTTTTGTAGCAGCTCCATGAAGGAAGGATCCTCCGGAGGTGACTTCGGAGGAGTCCTAGGCCGGGGCTTGTCTGGAGTTCGTGGCTCATCATCGAAGTTGGAACGTCCATCTGAGTCATCCGAGGAAGTAGGAGACAAAGACCCCTCCCCACTCGGGGGAGGAATGGACCCCTTGGGAAGATCCTGGGATAACATGTCACTACCAGTCTTGGAACCGGAGGGGACACTTCTGGTAACAGGAGGAGGGGGGAGGGGGTCTCTTACCCTCGATGACAGGGGTCCGGAACAGGGTCCGGCATCGGACTTGGCCTCAGCCCATCAGGAAGCCAGAGTCTCCCCCAGGTCCACCGGCGGTTGTGGGGGTGGTGGAGGAGGGGGATACAGATATTGGGGATATCAGTATGGCGAGTATCCATACCCTGATGGCGGGAAGCCTGGCGTCGAATACTGCGGGCCCAGGTAAGATGGCATCAGATAAGACAGTGTATACTCTGGTGCCAGGGGCTTCAACGGAGCGGAAGGCAGGCCGGGAACAGGAGGCATGGAGGGCGTTGGGTCCGGCATCTGGGAGGGGAATGTCGCCTGGCATCGGAGCCAGTGTCCAAAAGTTTGACGTTAGGTCATCCAGCCCAGCAGGAGGAAGACCCGACAGGAGCGTTCCTGCATCCACCGCATCGCCTGGGAAAGGAGGGTTAAAATCCCCAGGGTCTAATTGAGGAGACGCTGGGGCCTCGGAAGGCAGCGAGGAACGCTGCGGGTAGCCGGTAACGGTGGACTGAAAGTTATGGTCTGGCATAGGCTCCAAAGGCGTGCGGTTGGAGGGGCCAACGGATGCCTTACCAGCAGGGTCCGGGCAGACGTCAGAGGAGCCATCATCCGACTTAACGGAACCAGCGCCCGAAGAAGGCCGTGAAAGAGGGGCAGCCTTGTCGGGTGGCTTAGAGACTGTGTGTGGCCCCGAGGGGTCGAGTGACTTAGTGGCCTTCTCCAGGCGGGCATTAGAGGAGCAGACGTCCAGCTTACTGGAACCACTTACACCAGAATGCCGCACGGCAGCAGCCTTGCTGGGAGTGGAAGCCTCCTTTAACCTGGAATGCTCCAGAATGGCCTGAACGCGAGCCAGACAGGAGGGTCGATGCCATCTTGGAAGCCTCTAAGACGGCCGTCACAGAGCGGTCCCCAGGGGGGAAGCTAACTTGAGCACGGCTACTCCAGCCGAAGTCGTGGTGGCCAATGAAGAGGAGTCCCGGTCTCGGTGCTTCTCCTTGTTCTCCTTTTTACGGTGACCCTCGGGCGAAGAGGAAGCCTGACTAAGCTTCTTCAGCTCCTTTTCCATGGAGGTCATTTTCTTTTTGAGTATGTGGGCCTCCAGGGACTGCTGCCTCTGTCTGCAGGTGGCAGCGTTGAATTTCAGGCAATTCTGGCACTTCTTCATGGGTTGATCCAGGCCCAGACAGAAGAGGCACTGGGAGTGTCCATCCTTGTGCAGGAGTTGGGCGCCGCACGAGTCTAACTTATTTCTGTGCTTGGAGGGAGTAGGGGACTACATACACTGCACATATCCTGACGAAAAATTCGAAGAAATCAAAGAAAAAACTGAGGTAAAACTACCGAGCAACTACCGAGCAACTGACGAAGCAGTGGAACTTAACCGGGAGGCGGTTTCACAAGCTAACGGCAGGAAAGAACTGGAAGGCTGGCATGGGGGACCACCCCTTTATATTGATGTCTCGATGTCAGTCACCTGACATGGGGCGATCCCCGCCAAGAGACTGCCAGCTAGAAATTTTTTCATGAGGTCCTGATGCCTGCCGACGTCAGTCCTATATGTAATTACCTACTGCAAGAGCCCTCTCTAAGTAAGTGAGATCAGAGGTTGCTGGATGTCTTTCAGGACGCGTTCCTAACCCAGCAGGTGGGGAAACCGACCAGGGAGGTGTGGATACTGGACGTGGGGTCCTGGCAGATGGTGACCAGATTGGGGGCCTAGAGGTAAGGGAACCATTGGCGGGGGCGCGACCATGCCACAGTCTGGTTCTGTCTGGACCTAAGAGGGCTAGAAGGCTGCACAGACGGAGGTAACTGACTTCAGGGGGAAGATTTCAAGGAAATGGGGAGGATCCTCAAGGAGCATTTGGATGGGACAGGGCCAGACATGGACGCTAACAGTAGGTGGGAAATCATCGGGGGGGGGGGTGCAGGATGCTAGCAGCACCTGTGCAAGAGTGGGACACAAACGCGGTAGTACCCGAAAACCCTGCTGGTGGACCAGGGAGGTTCAGGAGGTGATGAGGGGAAAGAAGGCGGCCTATAAGCATTTCAACTGCTCAAGGAGTGAAAGGTATCAAGGGGAGTACGAGCTGATGGCCAGAAGAGCCACTAGGGTGGAGAGGGCGGCTAAGGCAAGGAAGGAGCAGAACCTGGCCAAGGAATTTAGGAGAGGGAACAAGGGGTTCTTTAGATACCTTGGGGAAAAACGAAGGGTGAAGGGGCAGATTAGCAGGATTTAAACAGGAGGGATGAGCACAAGACCCGAGGGAGCAGGCTGAGGTACTAAA